>BSDF01000001.1:76467413-81467413 GCA_027925045.1 Hypotaenidia okinawae | reverse complement strand
TAGTCTGAGGAAACCATGAGCAAGGCATGGTCACATGCTCCATAAAAGTTCTTTCTATGAAAACTACTAGCTCTTATTAATTACCTGAAAATTGGAAAAAATTAATTTGCTCCTAGGGCAGTCTCACATTGTGTTTCAGATAAATGAAATCTGTCTTGCTCTTGCTTCATATCACAGGTCACTACCCAATGTGGTGGTGCCAAGGACTCTTTTTCTTTACACAACAATTGCAGACCATAGCCAAGGAGTTTGGGTTCGGGAATTTCCCCTCTGAAGATATGTTTAATTTATGTGAAACATCCTGTGTGCTTATAGATTAAATTTACATTATTTTACCTGTTCTTTCTTATTTGAAACAAAGTGTGATGAAAGTGGCTACACTAAATGTCTTTTGCTGTTGTACAATTAAATTTACAATGAATGTGTACATTGTTTTATGATGCATAGAGTTATGCTCCGTTTTATACACTAATGCTGCACACTAAAGTACTGTTATGTCTAAGAAATTCTAACAGTTGTGGGACAGATCTTTGTTGCAAACCTCTTTCTGGATGACAATGTAAACATTTCCAAAAAAAAACCACGTTTTGTAAGAGTCAATACCATTTAGTTGCCATTAAGCAACACAATAATAATAAAGAGTGTCTTACACCAAGTGGTCTTGTGGTTCTTAAATGTCTCAGTCTTGCTTTAGTAGTTAGGGCCAAATTCTCCTTCCACTCAAATCAATTGGGAATTCTGCAGACTTCAAAGAGAAAGAGAATAGATCCTTCATCAGCTGCAAAAACTATTTCTTTGTATCTGGTAATTCTTCAAGCCCCAAACTTCTAGATTTCCCCACCTTAGTCAAACAGAAAACACTGCTTGAGAGGTCTTAAAGATGTCTAGTTATTATCTTCACTGTATTTTTACTCTTCAAGCAAATCTGAACCCCTCCATGGCTCATAATGGAGTCTTGAAGCCCTTTATTGTGGTTCAGCGAAAAGCAGCAACATCCAATTGTTGATTCTTACATATTCCACTTTAATGATTGCATTTCTAACTTTCAATTATTCATTGAAGGGGTTAGTCTTCTAATCTACCTGATGTAAAGCAGAGGAGACTTTATGTCTGGAGAAATGGCCCAAATTCAACAATCCAAATAGCAGCTCCTCTCTGCTGCCCTCCCTAAGGAATGGTGATGAAACACGCTTCTGTTCATCAGTGTTGAGTTACACAACAGAAGGACGATAAACCTTTCTACATTCTATGATCTTCATACATTAATGAAAGGGTGATGATAAGGTGTTACAACATATGTGTGCAAGACTGGGCACTGTTACGACAGAAGGACTAACTAGACTCGTCAGAAACGATCTAACCTCTCCCTACGAGAAAAGCGAGTGCTTAATTAGTAGAATGGGCCCAAGTATCAGTCACCACCTTGTAGATTTAGAGAGCTTAATGGTTCTGCAGGTACAGCAGTAATTAAAGAGCAGGGCTTGCAAGTTGGGTGATGTAACAAAACAACACCACCTGCATATTGGCCAAAAAAGAAAATACATAGTACGAAAGGACCAGAATGACTTTGAGATTCATTTTTTTCATCATCTGGAAGTGGAGTTTGTCAGTCCTTGCAGCTGCTTTTGAGTACAATGATAGGCAAAAAAAATCATGGGAATTTTCAGCTGAAATATTTCAGTTGGAATAGTATGTGTTCATGAGCTAGGGAACTTTGTTGTTTCCTACTCCTTGCAAAATTCAACAGAGTGCTGCTAGCAACAGACCAACTGTACTGCTGTCCTTGGAGCTGGCTTTTCAAAAGCCATTATTTACCAACAGGTGCTACTTTGGAGTCCTGATAATTTGCTGTTTTTTCACTAAGATTTGTTCTGCCAAACTTATAATTCCTTAATATTTATCAGCATATTTTTACCATTTTCAGAGAGATGATTAACTGGGTATAAAACATGCTTCAAAAGCAGTTTTTGTCATCATATAGTCTAGGCAGAGCACTAGCACATTGGAATCTTTTGAGGTACCCCAAAGTCGCTTTCTTCTTTGGTAGAGGCTCTGTCATTGAGGCTAAATGTCACCTCAGAAAAATTTACGTCTTCTCCTTCTGCAGGTGCATTGGTGGTGTTCATTATGCATAAGCCAAAAAGAAATGGAAGCTCTCTTGAGAAAAAAAAAATCTCATGAGGGTGAGGGACTAGACTCACTGCTGAGCCAAGAAGCTTTTGTGTGAAAGAGGAAGCAGGGAGCAGTGAAGGGGAGTGGCATCAAATCCAGACGTTACCTCAGGCATTAATGCCCTAAGGGCTAGCTGGAGATATGTTAGTATGTTTATGGAGACAGATTAAAATCAGATTTCACACATAGATATCTAGCACACCAAGGGTTATGAAAATCCTCCTTGACTGGTGAAAGCACAATAGCATAGTCATTGGTTGCCCAGCAAACCTGAGGAAGCTTGGCTCTGATTCATGCCAACAGACAATAAAGAAACCACACAATGAACAATTGCTTTCATACTAAACTCAGATCTTTTACCCTCTGAGGAAATCTTCCCAAGTGAAAGAGGACAAGATCTAAAGGGTAAGCTTGTAGTTACACAAATTCACCCTATCTTTCAGGTACACCTCAGTAAACTATTACTCAAACTGTGAAACCATGCCTTCACCTTCTGTGCCATTTCACAGCAAGCATCAGATAAAGCCAACCACTTATTTCAGCCTTTGAGCAATTTTTTATTTTCTTCCAGTGCTCCAGCCTAAAATAGTGGGAATGCCGACATGACATTTAGTGTGCAGACAAGAGCCAGGATTGCATGTGCCTTGACCAACTGCCAGCTCAGCCTTCTCTGTCTCTTGAGCTGCCCAGACCAGAGGCAGTCAGTGACCAGAATGTGGTCAGTGCTGAGCTGGAGCTAATGTTGCTGGGCCAAAGCTAATAATTCTTCTCTCCCAGCTGAGCTAATGGAAGCTTCATGGTGGCTCACAGGCTGGCCCAGGCAGACTCTCCTCAGCCTGAAAAATACCACATAGATAAACCTAGAGCAGCTTTCAAAGAAGGCAAGAAACGTATGTGCTCATAGGCAGAAGAACAGGGCCTTTACATATCACCAAGTAATTTAGCACATGTGATGCAAACGAAGCATCTCTGGCTATCTGAACTCTGTCTTGCTACAAAAGTCACACATTTCCTATGACTGACTCCATTTAAAACGCTCTAGTGTGCAGATCTAGGCACTCTCAGTGAACCAGTTCACGAGTAACTTTTCTGCAGTCTGGACCTCAGTTATTCAGACTATCTATGCTCTTAACTTCTGATCTGAAAATACTGTGGGACACTAAAGACATGATACCAGAAGGACATTCTCACATTTTAAAAAAATAGGAAATAAAAAGGTTTTAGTATCCCTCTTTGCTTCATAGTACAAGAGTTGAAGACATACATAGTTACTTTTGAATCCTAGAAACTTATTAGCCAAAACTCGCCATTTCAATGCTGACTCCCAAAGGAACACTTTTGGATGTTTTCCATTAAATAAAACGAAAAGGTAATATTTCTCTTTTATGTTTTTATGTCATTCCAGATCAAGGAAACTCATAGCCGTGAGTCTCACTGGGACCAAAAAGCAGGTATGACAATGCATGAAACTGTAGGGACAATATTCATGTCCCATAGGAAAGAAAAAATAGCATGTTATCAGATTATTGAAGTGTTAACAAAACCATGCATGCATAGTTTTGTTATATGTTAGAGACATATTTACAGACAGTTGTATCACAAAACTCATACAGCTGAAGCTTAGGGGAGCATCAGTGAAGTCAGTGGAAGCACTTACATATGGTTAGATACACAGGAACACTGTATTATAGCTTTAAACTGACTATATTTTAGCCAAAGTTTTATTATTAAGACAGCCTCTTAGCTGACTTCCTCTCCTCTTTTTTTGTGCAGTGCATAAGCACATTCATTAAACTCATTCGATATGGTCTTCAAGTATGCAGAATCTTCTGTAAAGAAAATACAACAGATCTGTGCATGGAAATTTGCTTAGCTCTGGCAGATTAAACATAGATCATGAATGAGTGACTCTCAAGAGGCCCCTTTCACTAACTGGGACCAAATCACTATGATGCACTTTATAGAAAAAATGTCAGATTACACACCAAAATGTTATTAAAGCCATACCAAAAAACTCCCAGAAGCGCCCTCAGGGGGTTCTACAGTGTATCTTGCTGCCCAAGACAAGACCAACTTGTCTTAACGCTGGCTGAGGTGTCTCCAATATCTTTTCATAGTCTATAATCTCCACAAGAAACTTCTTGCAATATTGGAAAGGCTTTTCCTAGTATCCAGATTAAACACTCCTCCCTGCAGTTCGACCTATTGTTTTTAGTCCTATCTGTCATAGACATGAGAAAATAAGTTATTCCCTTTGTCTTTGCAGTAGTCTCTAGATGAGCTGTGTCATTTTTTCTGTAGGCCATTCACCCACAACTCATTCAATTTTCTTCAAGTTACATATTTTCTGAGCCTCCAGTCACTTTTGCTGCTGGTCCTGTTGACTTTGTCTGCCTGTGCAGAGCCAAAGAGAGCAGGAGGTGTAACATACTGATTCATGCAACCTAGTAGGACTTCTGCCTTTTTTGCAACTAGATTATTATTGTCTTGTTTTCAGTCTGTACCCCATTATCTATAGCAACTCTGTGATCCTTTCAAATGTCAGCATTACTTCATTCTTCAGAAAACATTCTGAAGAGTTTCTCCTCTATTTTGAAAGGTGCTGCAATAGATATACTAATTTAGTTTCAGCCACATAATTTGCTCTCAACACACAAATCTATCTTCCATAATATAGGAGATGGGAACCACAAAGCGTTCTGATTTTCTTGCAGGATGCTCAGCTTAGGCAGGGTTCTGTGGAAGGCTTTTGTACCTACATATACATATAAACATTTAATTATCTTAAAGTTTGATAAATTAAAGCCCTCCAGGGTTAGATAAGGGAACATTTATCTCTTAGAAGAGGGAATTTCCCAGCATCCCATTGAAACACACAACTGTTGCTTCTAGCGATGTAAGGGCCCAAAATAAAACTAATTAAAGACTAAAATCAATGAAGTAAAATTCTTTTTAAAATAAGCAAAAATAGCCTAGCCTGAAAGGGATGTGTTATTTTATTCTGCTCTTGAGTTACACGTACATTTATAATAGCTAGGGAATTATATGCTCAAAATCGGAAAAAAAGTATTTTCAGGTTTTTTAAACATTTATTTTAATAACTCGCAAACAAATTTACAAATTCTTGTAGTTACTCATCTGGGATTGCCTAAACACTTACTATTGCTTATTCTCCCTAATCCAACCTTAGATTTACCCATACCCATGTACTTGATCACAACATATTTGCAAATACTTTACATAGATCTTCATGCATGCCATTGATTTACAGGAAACTGATGTGCTATAGATTAAATTTTCTGAAGTGCTGTAAAATGAAACTTTAAGTATTTTGAAAATATATTACAATAAATTCCAAAATGTACAGACTCAAGCAGCACCTCTCTGGGATGGATTCTTCTGGAAACACCATAAATAAATGTATACACTTTTTAATCTGCCTTTTGCCAGACTAGGCATAAATTGTTTCCCATTTGTCGGGTATGTCATCTTCACGACTGCCATTTGCAAGCCTGCAGTTTAATATGGCCTGTATCACTTTCACGTGAGCACCTCTTATTCATCCAGATACAAAAATTACTGACAGTTGCATTATAATTTAGCTCTGATCTGATCTTTTCCACAGCTACTTTTTACCTCTTTCCTTTCACAGGATTCTTAGGAATTTATACAGAAGAACTAAGAATTTCCAGCTGCATTGTACTAGTATCAGTTACTAAATTACACTAAAGAATGGGGTTCTTCAAATATCATAAAATTTCTTTAGAACAGTAGAACAGTGCATCTCCAGCTTTTGCAAGCACATACTATATCAGAGCATCTGTGTAGTAATTTTACTTTCTGACTAGTTAGTTCCCACAGATTTCAATAATCAGATGAGCACTTTTCACAATCCTGTAAGAAATATTACTGGACTATAACTCATATCAGGCAAATGGTTAGTCTCCTCCCTCTGCCCCCACCACCCTGCCACACACTTCTTTTTTTTCTTTTTACACACAAGGTGGAAAAGATGTGAAGGGAAACAGAAGATATGAGATATATACACTGTGAGGTATTTTTCACCCTCAGAAAAGAGGCATGACCTCAGAAGATGATTTGAAGGGGGAGAGAAGTCAGAGTGAAGAAAGTTTAATTGGGAAGAGACCTGTCACACATTATGTCTTCAAGTTTAAACCCTTACTGAGAGATACTTGTGTGGTAAGCTGTCCTACATATCAATCAATCAATCTTCCCTCTTCCTTCCCTCCCTTCCTATTTCTTCCTTTCTTGTTCCAGCTTTCAATAGGCTAGAGCTGGGAACTTTTCCAATATGTTTTGAAAACAAACTGCTTTACTCAGTGATCATGAATTTCACACAGAGACTGTAAGATCCAGGAGCAGATCCATGTGCTGCCCACTTCACATCAGTCTCTTGAGCCTGGATCATGTGTTTCTGATAGGATCCATGTGGTCCAAGTAGTCTCATCCTCACAATCCCTTTTTCTATTTCTCTTTCAATTTCTGAGAATATTTTCCTGACTCGGATTTCTTCTCAACTGGTAGTTTCTTGGAAAGATTAACTTCAAGAGGTCAGCATTTTCCATAAACAACAAAATAAGTAGTGTCAGATATTTCTCTGCTAGCTCTGTATATGTTTCTCCTGAAATCTCTTCTTGGGTAAATGATATTGTTCTTGTGACTGCTTGGAAAGAAGCTTTCTGTTTATTTCATGTGGAATAGGGTTCGGTTTAGTTGGAATAGGGGAGCAGAATTTGGCCCCTACAGCTGAATGGAAAGGTTGTCTTTTGGAAAGTACTTGCTTCTCTTCAATAATATGGGTACATCTCAGAATTAACAGTGTTGTCATTAATCAACAGGTCAAACTCCAAAATTTGTTCTTTCTCCTCAAACTTAAACACTACCACAAGGAAAACACCTCTTTTCTTCTGCCTGCAAAGGCCATGCAGAAAGGTGAGGCAATAACAAATGGTGAACATTTGGGTGGAGATTTTTTTTTTCTTTTGATGGACAGACTGACAAGAGGTAGTGGCAGAGGAGGAAGAAGAACAGGAAATCCGGGAAGGACAAAAAAATCCTTGAGAGTGTGTTCATCCAATTCCAAGCAAGACTTACCTAATAGTACAGGAAATGTATTATCTAGAAATCCCATTTATTACACATACCACGGTGAAGTTGCGTCAGTTCTGAAATTTCCCATACCACTGCCCTGTGCTCATTCAGAACAGCAATGACTTCAGCCATGTCTTCAGAAATAGCCACCGCGATGTTTAAAAACTGGCGAGAGATCTTTGAAGCCTACTTTCATAGTGGCAAATTTAAAGGGGAACTGGATTACTTCAAAACATGCTACTCTTTCAGTCTGTATTACAGCCACATGAGTGCTGAGAAAGCTGGAAAATAAAATCCTTTTCCAAGCCCATATTTTAAAGGGTGCTCTCATGCCTGGTCACAGAGTTAATTGGGTTTTCCCAGTTATCAGTTCCTAGGAAATACCCTTACATATTGTTACTCAGTTCAGTATCTCAGGCATTTAGTTAGCTAAACTGTTTACTACAGAAGAAAAAAAAAAAAGTTTCAATTCCTGGTGTTGTTCTCTTTCTCAATACTACACAGGGGTATGCTTAACAAAGAAGAAAGAGAAGCGGAGATTTATGCTGCTTTATACATTCAAGGAAACAGGCAACTCCATCTGCTCTGACTGAGGTTGTGAAACATTGACAGCAAACCCATATTGCTAGCCTATAAAAATAGTGGTGGGAAATGGAAAGCATAAAATACAAACAGGATAACAAATGTGCAATAAACCAGGACAGTTCTGAACTCTGCCTAATAAAAGCATCCACTAAGCCTTTTTTTGTCCTTAAAGTTTTTGAGTTCACCATGTACTAGACTGATGAAGTCTGAACATTTATTATTACTTTATGAACACATTCTCAGAGGGGGAGAAATACAGAGGGCATGAAACAAAAATAAGTTTCCTACTTTTTTATTTATAACACACTGTACTGTTAGAATACTTCTTTTGTTTTAAGGAATTAAAAAGTTAAGCAAAATATTTAAAGCATAAGGAATAACTTGTTTGATTGAACTCCCTTGAAATATGATAGATGGCAATTAGATGTATTCTAGCCTACAGGATGATATGTTTTATTCATTCTTTACCAAACAAACTCCAGAGTTGAAAAGATATGAAAGAATACATTTTGCAAAGCTAGCACAATCCTACATGAAGCTAATCTTTTCTAACAACCTAACAATGTTATCCAAATTGCCTAAGGTAAAGAATGAATATAAAGGGAGAATGCACATTATGTTTCACTAAAAAGAATAAATGTTAATTTAATTAAATAAAAGGGCTTCATACTGCTTTCAAAGTAACCACAAATGTAAACACATATAATCCCTGGGAAAGTGTGTATTATAGTAGATGGTACATCTCAGCTAGTGAAATTGCAATGGGAACATGACCAGGGACTTTAAGTGGAAGCCAGACTGACCCAAATCCCTCTTTGCAAAGTAAGAGCCCAGCTTTTGGAGTTTAAAATAGTCACGTTTTTGCCATGACCATGACACACTGCCTTTGTAATGCTTCACAGAAGAAAAATCTTCTCAATTTTCTATAGCAATACCTATACTTTTAAAAGTTATTTTGAATTAGCCCTTATCTGAAAGCCAAATATGACTGTGTATCTGTAACACAGTAATGGTAATATTTTTATCTCACAGAGTCAAAATAATACTCACTGATCTAGATATCTGGTAAATGACCTTCAAATTATATTCCAGTTTATCACAAACATAGGTGAAATACATGCCTGTGCAATGGACCAACACAATCCTTTTAAGTTCCATTAAATATTCAAATCCAGTATGAACAGAAATTATACCTTTACTTAATGTTCCCTCTATGTAGGGATTTAAACAAGAATTGCTGACTGAGGCAACCTTCTAAAGGAAACATAAGCTTCACGTGAACAATCAGCCACAGCTTTTGTCTAGATGGTCCTTCTCCCTTCTTTTTTCCATAGCATTTTTAATGTGATTAACAAGGACCAGATTTCACAGAACCATAGAATCACAGAGTGGGTTGGGCTGGACCTTAAAGATCATTCAGTTCTAAACCCCCTGCCATCGGCAGAGACACACTCTACTAGAATAGGTTAGCCAAAGCCCCATCCAACCTGGCCTTGAACACTGCCAGGGAGGGGGCAGCCACAACTTCTCTGGGAAACCTGGGACATTATCACAATCTTTATTACCGCTATCTGTAAATTTGTGAATCCTGGTGATTCTTTCAACTTTAGAAAGTAAGTATATGTCGTGGTTGTGCATAGTTGGGTACTGAGAGAGAGAGGGACCAGGGACTGCAGAAAATGGCTGCTGGAATCTTCTGCAAGCCTGCTTATAGCGCCTCTGAGAATCACGTATAGGAGACAAAGATTCCACCAGAGAAAACGAAGTGCCAAGAAGACTGCAATGTTGGCCCGTTAAGGGCATTGTGATATATATTTGAATATAAATGTAAGCAGTTGACAGACACAAAAGGCCGGGAAGGCTGGGGGAGAAGGTGCCCCAAGTGCCCAAGAGAGAGATGCCCCTGCAGCCCATGCAGAAGCCTGTGGAGTAGCAGGTGGAGAGGACCCATGGAAGAGGCAGAGACCCGACCTGCCTGGTGGAGACGCTCCATGCTGGATGGAGCCGGTGGAGACATGGAGAAGATGCCATGACTTACGTTGGGATGAGCCCCTGCCAGCACAAGCCACCTACAGAGATGAGCCAAACAGATTTGCTGGAGGAGGCATCATAGCCCACTCTATGGAGGACTGGGACTGAGAGACATTGTGATTTGTTGCTGCCTGCCATAGCAGAGGTGAAGCCCGGTGGGAAGAGATTTGCCTTGGAGAAAGTTCGTGGAGGACTGGCTCTCGTGGGTGAGATCCTACGGTGCAGCAGGGGGAGGGTGTGTGGGATGGATGCCCCCATCCCGGCCGAGAAGGAAACCATCTTGCAAGGGACTGACCGAAGCCCCCATCTCCTAGTCCCTGCCCCCCTGTCCTGTGCTGTGAGTAGGAGAGGGGAAGAAGGGAGCAAAATCACGGCTGAAAGGGAAGTCTGCTTTAGAATGGAGGGGTGGGGGGAAGGTGTTACCGAGACCCCCATTTCCCCAGTCCCTGCCCCTCCTGGGCTGCGACCGGGAGGGAAGAAAGGAGCAAATTTCTAACCAAAAGCCTGATAAGGAGGGAGTGGTGGGGGAAAAGTGTTTGCCTGGTTGCATTTGTTTTAAGATTGTTGGTTGCACTCCTGACTCTTTTTTTTCACTGTTTTTCTCTTAAGTGTAGTGTAATAAATGAGATAACTTTCTCTTCAGCACTCTGTGTTGAGTCTGTTTTGCCCGCTTAATGAGTTTGACTCTTGAACCGCCTAATATATATTTTTCTCCCCTGTCCAGCTAAGAAGGGGAGCAATAGACTGATTTTGGAGGGCGTCTTGCCTTTAGCCAGGGCTCAACCACCACAGTTTTTCACAAGGTAGTCCTAACACCCCTAAAGTAACACCTTTAACAGTGTCTATACCCTTGCAGAAAGCCTTCAAAGTGTAAAGCGAAAGTGCATGTGCACTTGTCTATGCACGCACCTTTGAAGGTGAATACATGAGTGAACAATGCCTGTTCCCATTGTCATAGCAGATTTTAAGACAGAGATACTTTTCCCTCACTTCTTTAAGTTAAATCAGTGAAGTCACACGTGTATATGGTATTTTGGGAAGAAATACATAGTGTATGAAGAAAGAATATTAAGTTATCATTTTTTTTGAGAATTAAACCAGTAAAACTGCTCAGCTACCAACTAATAAAGCTCTTTAAGAATGAAAAAAACCCAACTATTAAAAGTTAATTTTCATTAATACTAACAAGCATATTGAAATTTCTAGGACCTTCTAAAATTCAAAATAAAAAAAGCACAAGTGTACATGACTGTCAGCACTGTCCCTCGCATACAGACAAACACACGTTTTAATAACGTCCCCTAACTGTTATTAAAATTAAAGGGTACAAAATATATGCTAACCTTATCTGCTGGACAGCAAAATACCATTACTAACTGCTGCATTGTGTAGGTTACAATAGACATATTATGCAGAAGAACGTCAAGGGACAGTGAACAGCCCTCTTATCACCTTCAGTCTGCTCCTGGTTACCCAACAGTGCATACAGCTATCAAATATGCATAAATTCTAGTGCCTTTGCTTTCTAATAGAATAGAATTGCTAAGGTTGGAAAAGACCTTTAAGATCACTGAGTCCAACCATTAGCCTAATACTACTAAGTCTACCACTTCACCGTGTCCCTAAGCGTCATGTCTACATGTATGTGAAATATAACAAGAGGTGGCGACTCAACTGCTTCCCTAAACAGCCTGTTCCAGTGTTTGACAACCCTTTCAGTGAAGAAATATCCAAACTAAGCTAAACCTCTCCTGGAACAAATTGAGGCCATTTCCTCTCCTCCTATGGCTTGTTACTTGGGAGAAGAGACCAACACCCACCTGGCTAAAATGTCCTTTCAGGTATCTCTAGAGAGCCATAAGGTGTCCCCTCAGACTCCTTTTCTCCAGGCTAAACAACCCCAGTTCCCTTAGCCGCTCCTCATAGCACTTGAGCTCTAGACTCTTCAGTGGGTTCATTGCTCTTTTTTGAACACTTTCCAGCACCAAAATGTTTGTCTTGTAGTGAGGAGCCCAAAACTGAACACAGTACTCAAAATACAGCCTCACCAGTGCCAAGTACAGGGAGATGATCACTTCCCTTGTCCTGCTGGCCACACTATTTCTGATACAAGAGAGGATGCTGTTGACCTTCTTGGCCACCTGGGCACACTGCCAGCTCATATTCAGCCAGCTGTTGATCAACATCCCCAAGTCCTTTTTCTCTGAGCAGCTTTCAAGCCACTCTTCCCTAAGCCTGTAACTCCAGGTTTTTGTGTATAGGGTTTTTGTGACCCAAGTGCAGGACCCAGCACTTGGCCTTGTTGAACCTCATACAGTTGGATTCAGCCCATGGATCCAGCCTATGTGGATCCCTCTGTTGAGCTTGCCTGCCCTCAAGCAGATCAACACTCCCACCTAACTTGGTGCTCTTTGGGCATGACCATCCAGTGTGGTTTTTACCCAGATAAGAGGATGCCTGTCCAAGCCATGAGCAGATAGTTTCTCCAGGAGACTGCTGTGGGAAACTGTGTCAAAGGCTTTACTGTAGTTCAGGTAAACAACATCCACAGTCTTTCCCTCATCCACTAAACAGGTCACCTGAGCATAGAAGGAGGTCATGTTAGTCAAGCAGGACGTGCCTTTCATAAACCCATGCTGTGTGGGCTTGATCACCTGGGTGTTCTGTACATGCCATGTGATGGCACTCAAGATGATCTGCTCCATAATGTGTGGTTTTGACTCTCTCATTGTCATAAGTTGGATCATACATATTTAGGTACGTTTTCAGCACTACAAATGAACAGAAGACTTCACTACAAAAAATTCTCTGCTTTATCTTCAAGGTTCAAAATAAATACCAACTTTTCACAGAAGATACCTGCCAGTAGTTCTCTCTTATGACTCTCAGTACTGTTCTATGCTCATTGGAAAGGCTGAAGCTCAGCAGTGGCTGACCTTTCCTAGAAAGCAAGCAAACTGAGGAGGATACTTTTCCAGCATCCTAAATTTTGCATTTGAATGTGCTCTTAACCAAGTGAAACAACTTCTCCACCCTTTGCCTGAGAGAAGGAATTAAATGCTTTCTTTTTGCCAAGTTTGCTAATTTTCCATGTAAATCAGACTGGGTACTATCTCCTTGAGAGAAATAGTAACAGTCCATTTCCTATGAATTCTGAAAAAATACCCTTTGCAGTAAATCAGTAAATGCAGTAGAACATTACTAGCAGAAGGGGAAACCAGGCACAGTTTCCTGAGAACTTGTGAGTCTTGAACTGGGCTGAAGTCAAAACATGATGAACCTCAAAAAAATGAGAAAAGCAAAAGAAAAAAGGGGATGCAAAAGAAGAAAATAATAAATGACACAATAGAAGGAAAGGAAGCCATCCAGAGGGATCTTGACAGGCTGGAAAGGTGGGCCTGGGTGAACTTAATGGGGTTCAACACTGCGAAGGTTAAGGCCTTGCACTTTGGCTGGAGGAATCCTGAATATATATACACAGGCTGGGAGATGAGCTCCTTGAGAGTAGCCCTGCTGAGAAGGACCTGGGTGTCATGGTGGATGAGAAACTTAACATGAGCCATCAGTGTGCTCTTGCAGCTCAGAAGGCCAATGGTATCCTGGGCTCCATCAGCAGAGGGGTGGCCAGCAGGGACAGGGAGGTGATTGTCCCTCTCTACTCTGTCCTTGTGAGGCCCCATCTGGGGTACTGTGTCCAGATCTGGGGCCCCCAATACAAGAAAGATATGGAACCAGAGCAGGGCCATGAAGATGATTAGAGGGCTGGAGCACCTTCCCTAGGAAGAGAGGCTGAGGAAGCTAGGCTTGTTGAGCCTAGAGAAGAGAAGGCTGTGGGGGGATCTCATTGCAGCCTTCCAGTACCTGAAGGGAGCATACAAACAGGAGGGGAATCAACTTTTTAAAAGGGCAGACAATGGCAGGACAAGGGGGAATGGACTGAAGCTGGAGGAGGGAAGGTTTAGATTAGATATTGGGGGAAGTTCTTTACTGAGAGAGTGGTAAAGTGCTGGAATGGGCTGCCCACAGAGGTGGTGGATGCTCCCTCCCTGGAGGTGTTCAAGGCCCTGGGCAACCTTGTGTAGATACAGGCCTGAGGTTGGTGGCCCTGCTTGTGGCAGGGGGTTGGAGCTCTATGATCTTTGGGGTCCCTTCCAACCCAGACCATTATATGATTCTATGATTCTATGAAATGATAAAAAGATGAGAAAGTGGGAGAATGGAAGAATAAGGTAGAGAATGGCATGAAGGGTGAGAAAATGGACACAAAGAAAAATGGGGAAGGAAGGGTGAGGAAGCAAGAAAGAACAAAAAAGAAGACAAGTTGGAGGGGAACAGAAAGGGAGAGGAGGCAAAAGGCAAGGACAGAAAAAGACTAAGAAAGCAAGTGCAGAACTAGAGTTCCAGCCAAGATGAAATGTAAAACTGTACAGTTCCTGGTTTCACCTGGTTTTTAGTGCACTAGTATCTTATTCTTTTAAAATCAGTACACATACTAAGGTATTGCACTGTCTGGGAGTCATGAACCTTAAACTCCTTATCTGTCACCAAGCAGGGGGAATTCTGCTGAAAAAATAAAGAAGGAAATTAATAAAGATTTCATTTTAATAGCAGAGTTTCTGCCTAGAATACAAATAGCATTTAGGCACCTTCTTAATTTCTCCACAATTAAGTATCACATGTGGTTTTATCTGTGAAGACCCATGGTGGGGCTGACTCTTCATTTTGCCTTCCATGGTGTTGTAGAAAAAATAATTTCTTTCATTACATCTTGCTATGAAGTGTTGGCTCAGAACATAACCTGCCAGAAAATTTAGGATGAGTTCTTAGCCCAGTACAACTAATCACAAGCAGGGAAATATCCCTGTGGTTTTATTACTTATTTATATTTTTAATCTAATTTAAATTCTACCTTAAGCATATTTTGGGGATTCAGGTGTTGCATGAGCCTTATTCTGATTTTCAGCACAGATATTAATTTATTTCTCAATGCTAGCAGTTCAATTCACTGCATTTTACATAAATTATTGATAAAAAGGTTTTCTTCATATGTTTATCTTCATGTACACATGCAAATGCACACATATGTATAACCTTAGCAAATGCCAAACATTAAAGGAAATGTGCATTGATTAACTCTTAAGTGTGGCAGCAAAACAGTTTCAAGAGCCATTAGCTGATGCAAAGATTAAGACTTGAGAAGACAAAAGCAGGATTCAGAAGAGGTGTGGCAAAAAGGAATAAATAGAATAATTATCCCAGACTTTTATGTGGGTGGGCACCCATGGCCAGAGGCACCCCCATTTCCACCTCCTTGGAGACAAAAAATGTCTTCTGAAAGCAAATAAATACCTTAAGAAAAATCAAGACTCAGCATGTATCATTGACCTAGCCATGAAGACTTTAGCAATGGCATGGTTTAACATGTTTTTCTTTTTCCGTTAATAAAGTTTGATAGTTTTTATTTAAATTGTGCAAATTTTAAAAGAAGTTATAATTGACATTTCAGGAGGCTTCTTCAGAAATTAGACAGACAAAGAAATGAGAGGATGGGAAAAACACATGGAACTGAGACCTGTACAGCTAAGACCTAGGATTTAGTATCTCCTGCATCTACTAATTTTCTTTTGTTTGAAGTGTAGGGAACAGTGATTGTACCAAAAATAAATGAAGCTAGTAACTCTTATGTACTTCTGTGCTGAAATGGTCATGACAGCATTCACTGGAATCCTATAATTCCCCATTGTACTGGGAAGTCATAAAGTAATAGGGCAGACCTGGCATAATTATGACAGTTGTGTTTCTTCAGTCAAGTATTAATTCTGAGACTTTCATAAGGTTGGGTTTTTTGGAGTTTGGTTTTTTGGTTTGGATTTTTTTTTTTAAATGTTCATCTGTCTCCATCATTCTTTACATCAAAATTTCTATTAGGACACAGGTTATATTTAGTAATAATGATGAATATAGTCATAGGCATCTATGGATGAACATAGGCAGACAAAGCTTTCCCACACACTCATGCTTGCCTGGGCAAAGAACATGAATGTTATAGAGTTACACAAAAAACTTGTGCTACGTGTTGCTTGAAAGTCAGTGTTTTTCAGCATATAGATATTTTCAAACTTAGCCTCATTAAGGCACCAAGTGTTAGTTTGCAGTTATTTTCTTGCCCTTACCGTCTGTTATCAGCATTTCTATAAACCTGAAACCCAACACTGAGCAGTACTGCGGGAAAATTCCCCTCCTCTTGAAGTTGTAGATTTCACTCCTTCCCAAATAAAATAAAGAAAAATAATAAACAAAACAAAACAAAAAAAAAACCAAGCTTCGGACCTCACTCTGTACGTCTGGATTGAGGATATTGGCATATACTTCACAGGGATGCAGAGTGCCAGTAGCCTGCTATTATATTGACAACAGGTGGAATTGCAGACCCTAATTTGGAGTAATAAAGGCAAATACTTATTTGGCTTTGGTTGCAGCACTTCAGCTTTCACAATACCTGACCCCACCCACAGAGAGGCAGTTTCATCTTACAAAAATGGGGATAAACCCTATTATCTGTATAATTGGATCTTTAGACATCTGCATGGCTTACATTTCCAGATTATGTTCTGGCAGTTGTCATTCTAGATCAAGCCCTGTCCCCTTGAAGGCTTAACTGTGACTTCAGAAACTAGCTTATCAGCTCTCAGACAGTCCACCTTCTTCTCAGACCAATACATTTCCTAGGTATCGCTCCTTCTTTGTGGACCCAAGACCCTTTCAATACCTTACTTTACTACCCTCCCTGATGGCCTCCATCCCTCCAGTACTAACTTATTCCACAGAAACACCAGACAACCAGCATGGGGACCATGTTTAATATGGCAGAGCAAACCCTTCTCACCGTCACTTTCTTAACAAAGGGCCCTTTAACACTTCAGAAATACCCTAATATTAGAAGCAAACAAACAAGTATCTTCCTTAAAAATTTTATAGCTCAGTAGTGGTGACAGACATCAGATTGACATCACCGGAGAAGACAGATTTCACTGATGCACGCACAGGTTCTGGTTAGGCACTGATAGTCCTCTTTGCCTCCTGTGCCACCCACTCCCCCCAGACCTACCCTCATGAATACAACATGGTGCTGAAGCTATCACCTGGAGAGACCACCTTGAAGAACAGTGTAACCCCCATGCCAAATTAATGCTTAGGTTCCTACTGACACTGCCAAGAGAGGTGCCAGTCTTGATGGTCTTTGTAATGTAGATACCTGCCACCCACAGAGAGCCAGACTGAGAGACCATCAATTCATAAATTTATTCTATTTATTTTATGACATCACATCAATTAAACTTCTATTCCGAAACCTCGGGTTGTAGCTGAAAATACCTCCAGGCAATACCTTCATATTTAAATTAAAAAAATATCTCACTTCATCTGGTTTCTTCTGTTCCTCCTTCCCCCTTATTGTAGCTTGGAAGTGACATACAACAGATGAAGCAGTATGGAAACAAACTTTAAAAAATCACCATTTTAGACGTTATCCCAGCAGGTGTGCATGTTTTACTTGGAATTTATGAGAAGTAGTAAATATTGCTAACTCAGCTCTGCCCATCTTGCCACAAACTCTTTCTGGCCAACTTGGTATAGTATCCCATTGCCACCAATGGCAGTGGATGTGGCTGTCAGAACCCACTACAGTAGATTCTAAAAAGCCAGTATTTTCTAGTATTGCCTCCCATTAATCCTTTAAAGTTGTCATAAAATCTTTTAAATTTTATCTGTTTGAATATGTATTAGCAATCGGTAGAACAAAACTTTTTGTGAAATAGTGGATTGGGCCCCTTTCTGTTCAGATGCAAATCACTTGGCCTAAATAATCAGCCTGTCACTGCTGAGTTTCATTACTCATTTCCTGTCATTAAATTAGATGAGATTAATACATAGATTGTGAAACACTGTTGGCGAATTCAGCTTTCCAGTGAAACTCATCCTCAAAGAAAACTGTGAAAAGAGCCTGGTCATTCAACATATGTACTATGGGGGTCTTTTTTCTCCATTGTGGAGGTGCTCATGTGTAGCAGGATTGTTTTTCCTGATCTCTTAACCACATTTGTCCCAGACAGGCATCCCAGTCCTATAGCTGTTAGGAAGTACTCTGAGACAACAGGCAAGTTTTGAAATAATTGAGAAGAGAATCCAGTCACACAGCAAAAGACAGACTAATTAATGATGTTTGAATGAAACACAATAATAATCCTGTCCTAATGTGGCCAAAGAGGAGAAGACATTCACAAAGAGAAGTACCAAGCAGCCTACATGGTCTTACTGTTTCCTCTGCAAAGGTATCCTATTCCACATGCCCCACTAGTACCTGTTCTTCTGAGGTGCTGACCTGGACTGGTCCCCCTCATCCCTGTCTCCTCATTTTTCTCCCCAAGGTTAGATCCCTTGGTAAAGCAAAAAGACCGTGTGAGAAAAGTTGGAAGAGAAATAAAAATCAGACTGCAACTGACACTTTGCCCTGAATCTGATCCCATAGTGCCTGGGCATGGTGAGACAGAGGAGACTTACTGTAGTGGGAGCTGGCACCAACCCCTGTACAGAAATTGCCTAATGCTTTCCATTATAAGATTATTGCAATCAATTTCTGAATAACGTTAACACCTCTATTGTTTGCCTTTGAAATCTGGCAGAAGCAGGGATTGCCTTAGGGCAATGCCTTTTGCTGATACTGTTAATAAAGTCAGATTTGGACAGGTTATAAAGGCGTTGAGAATCACTGGTTTTTTACTGTATTTTCCAGAGCCCATAGCTATTTTGGCATCTAGCTAAAACCCCTAGAGATTTGATGCATCTGCCTCCATGCTGCATCCACAATATCTCCATGAACAGCTGTCTTAGGCTGGCACAGACAAAAAGGCTCTGCCAGTCCACCGAAGGAACTTAAAAACCAGCACGGGCTTACAAAGGCCATTGTGGGGACATGGCATGGTGGCAGGTACATTAAGAAACAAGGAAGACAGAACAAGTCGCTGGGATGAGGTACCCAGTGTTGGAGCAGTTGATGAAGAACAGAGATTGAAATGAAAGAAAGAGAGAGGCTTATGGGTGAAGCTATGAAGAAGACATCATTTCAAAGGAAAGCTAACTCAAAGAAATAGAGCTCACTGTACATATCCCTCAGATGTCCAGTTCACACATTTTGAAATGAACTGAATAACCTATTTCTGCTTGATGACACTCAGTCAGAAATTTCTTGTGTTGTTATGCCTGGAGGTCAAATTTTATCAATGGGGAATGATAAGTGACTGCTAGAGTAGAGCATTTCTGTTGTGTTTATTAATTAAAAGCCCACAATTAATGTCAAATTACATACATGGTGATAGAAAGAATTTTTGTTGCCATCTGAAGGCTTCCAAACATAGAGAAAAACAAATTTGCAATTGCCTTGTGTAAACCTATGTATTGCAAACCTTAGTGACAGGAAAACTTTTATATTTTCTCATAGAAACCCTGTGTCAAGCTGGAAAACAAGTTATCTCCTAGTCACCCTGAGGAGGTAGCAAGTTGAACCCAATACAGAAAATTAACTTGGACCTAATACACCAAATGCTGACCAAAAAAATAAAGAGGGGGTAGGGGGGAGAAAAGAAAATAGATTAAGGAAATTTCCTTAAGTCATATATGTGGCCACGGTTCCGTTCATTAGTTTGCATTTTTTGTGCTTAAATGCTTAAAGGTAGACCCCAGAGACCAACAAACTGATGAGGAGGAATAGGGGAGCATAAGGTTACTAGAAAGCAGTGAACTGTGAGGTGATCATATCACTGATGGAAGGTGGAGTCAGTGGCAAACCCTCAAGTCATCATGAACTAGGCACAACGCCTACACATAAGAAAATGGGAAGCAAGTTTGAAACCTGGTCTGCTCCGAAATAGACAGAACTGTTGCTTTTAGCCCAATTAGTCATGTAGCTGAGCATCCTAGTACAGCCCTGGGGACTCACATCCACTTTCAGCCTACATACAATTTTCTAGCCTTTGCCTTCCCATCATTTGGGCAGGCACCGTGGTTGTGCTTAGAGTGCTCTGGCACACATTGCTCGTCTGCTACTGTCTTCAAAATTCAGGAGCTCTAGGACTTCAATTGCATGTTTCCAACTGCAGAGTCAGTTATGGAGTTGTTATAACAGAAGTTATAGTAATTGAGTGCTACATCTGGCTTAGCTAAGATTTCTAGATATGATGATAGCCTGCAGTAAGATTTTGCAGTTGTTCAGCAGGGGTTGAACACAAAGCATTCCAACAAGTCAGAAGTAACAGTGGCCTGCTTTGGCAAGGATGAGAAAAACTATTCCTATGGTTTCCATGTCATCTCTAGACCCATTTTTATAAGAATCTCAAACTCAGCATGCTGTATAAGCAGAGATTGAAACAAATCTTGTGCGGCATTCTGAACTTCCTTGGTCAATGTAACAAAAGGGAGTAATTCTGAAAATAGAGAGTGTAAAATCTAGTGATTCCCATTCCATCAGGGACTATTAGGATTACCTCTGGGATTGCTGTTTACTCATTTCCCAGCAATGCTTACACATTAATTATTTCAAAGCAATGTTCCAAACTTTTATCCCAAGAGTCTGCATGAATACTACCTTCCAGAACTACTTTTTTAGTCAGTATACGCCAAACCAAGACTGCACAAAGATTTAATAATTTAGAGGTGAGCTCCTTTGCTATATAAAATTCCACAGCATTTGTATGTAGACTAGGAGAAGATAATATTCATGTCTCACTCAAACTTCTCTTGAGGCATTGCAATAAAACTGCACTGAAGGTTTTCTTGGGTGTTATATTATTTTCTTATGTGTATTTTCCAGAAATATTACCAAGTACTGCCATACAATGTTGAAAAGCTTTTCTATTCCATCCCATTTTAACAACATGTAAACCTACAGCATCTGAGACAGCCATCAAAGCTAATGGAAGTCATTCCTTGGGCTTTAAAACAAGATCAGGTTAAGATTTGTTATTTTTTAAGTCTGCATAATATTTTGACAGCTTCTGGAAGAAGGGTGGTCTGGAAAAAAAGAAAAAATCATTGTAAGGTGTAGCTGTTTCTACAGTATAAGTGATTCTTCAAGAATAGAATATATAATGTAATCCTTACAGAACTGTGCACAACAAAATAAAAGAAACCCCAAACCCAGAAAATACAAAACTGAAAGAAACTCCAAACCCACCAAATAAAAAACAAAAGAAAGCAATTTTATAGTGCAATTTAATGACAGTTTTGCAACATAAGAGAACAGTAGCTTTTATAAATTTAAATTAATTCTCTCCATTTAGCAGTCAGAGCGCAGTGGGAGAACTGAATCAGTTATGACATGGAAATAATGCCCAAACAAATATATTTAATTTTAGGGAAAAGGCTTGGTCATCTCTGCATTAAATGTAGAATGATTAATACTTCAGTTATTGTTTTAATACCTAAAGGGTAACAACTACTATTTTCCCATTGAACGTTAGTACTGACTCAGCGTGTGGTTGTATGAGGTGTTCCTCTTTGGATGTGTCAACTGAAAAGGGAGCCTATTGCAATTGCAATGCAACTCTGAAGTCAGAGTAAATGTAAAGAGGCACGTAGTCAGAACCTGATGCTGATGGTAATTTATTTATTTTTTATCCTGTCAGTCTACCTTCCCATAAAATCTCAGCTTTGTTTAAGATTTTATTGTTTAATCATACATTACAGCCACACCTGTAAATCTTCTTGCTCACTAGTACAATATACTGCCAGGTGTGTGACCTACTGGGAAAACATCACAACGGATGCTTTCTCGGTGGAGATGTGCAGTTTGCAGAAATACAGCTTAGCATTTTGGATAGTAAAAGATAAAGTTCATTTAAAAAAACTTACTGAGAGAAAGGAGGGAAGGGGAAAGTACTTTTGACTCCCTCCAGTACACATTGGTTGCTGTGGTAAATGTTTCCCTACCACAAGATTCAGTCCCAGACATGAGGTTTTATAACCCCTTGCCAATCCTTTCTCACTAACCAGATCAGTCCTGGGTCCTCTTCTTCTATACACATTTTTTAATCTTGGATTTTCGGTTGCTTAAAACTTTCCCAACACCCCTTTGGGATGAAGCACCCTGTTCCCACTTTCTACCAGAGAGCAATTAGCTTAGTTTTAGTCAGAGCAAATCTCATATATGTATAACTGCCCTCTAAACTCACGAGCTTCCCATATGTTCAAAGCCAAGTCTTCCACTCACATAGCTGAAGATCACAAGCAAAGCCGTGCCTTTTGCACATGGATACACATAGATGTTCTTGCATCTCCTTCCAACATGAATATTGCTAAAAATTTCATGGGACAGCTCAAAGTAAATTGGTTAACGGATATCCATTACAAGGAGCCAGAAGCTAAGAATAACATAATACCCTGAATTAAAGGGGAAAAAACCCAAACAAACAAACAAAAAACCTAAAAAAGACAGGAGAGGAGAGAGAATTAATGTAGTCAAGGACTGTAAGGCACTCATCATCAAACCACAGCTCTGTTGAGCAATATGTCAAATTATCTCAGCTTCTCAAAAAGCAGAGCCTTGTGTTAACATAAGCACCATACCTCAGTTGTTTACCTCAAAAAGTCTCCCTAGAAAGAGCTTCCCGTTACACTGCTGACTTATTGCTGTTCACAAATAGGTAGGCCTACATAAACATACATATAGAATGTATATATCAAGTATAGGCATATGTACATGTATACTACATACATGTAAAATACATATTTTTATTACATATAAAGCACAAGCTATCTAGACACATGTATATATATATATGAATAATCATATTTCCTTTACATATATATATTATATATATATAGGTCCTATAAATTCAGAGGAATAAGATTGAGCAACCTGAAGTACAGTACTTCATTCCATGCCCACATAAGTGATAAGTGGGGTTCTAAGGAAAGTTGAGCTTTTCCCCAGCAAGAGACAGCTTAAAATGCTGAATATGGCTTTTTTTCTCTAGCCAGACCACAAAACCCTTTCTCAAGAAAGAATGACCTCATATCTTATTAACCCAGGCACAAAGTGAATGAGCTCACACACACACACACACACTCACACACGCTCTCATGCTAGCACACATAAACACATGCAGTGAAACAGCCCAGCAAAAACTAAGAGATAGACTTTCAGGAACAGGACTTCCAAGGAAAGGTAACTAAATATGGATTTTGGGATCCAAATTACATTCTAAAGGTAATGTCTTATGATGGTTCTTCAAGACCTTTGAAAACTACATAAAGAATTTGCAGGCTTGTTTTATACTTACTCTCTTTTTTCCCTTTTCATACTCAAACCTATAAAAACAAATAAATTTTTAAAAAATCTGTATTTGTGGTCTCTTTGGGTTGCTTAGAAGGGAAACATAATTTTATTTTTTCTTTATAGAAGCTCCAGTAAGACAAAATACACAGACAATTCAGGGCAAGAAGCACTAAAGCTACATATAAAAGCTGGAGAACAACAGTGAGTAGCTGGACATTATCGTGGAAATGAAATACTACAAATGTGTAAGAAAAAAGCAATCCAAGTTCTGCATAATGCTACATGGTATGTCTGCACTCTTTTGAATAATATCACAATTCTGATTGGCCTTTGTTAATAATGATACAGTTGAGCTAGAAAGGATGATACAGAACATAACTATTCTGAGAAAAACAACTTGAATTAAGGAAAGGCTTTCACAGGAAGAGAAACAACATGCACTACAACTTCCCTGCTGGAAAAAGAGATGACAGAGAGGAAATATAATAGGGTGTACAATATTATGAATGGCAAAGAGAAGATGAGCAGAAAATGACTATTCCTTATTTCTCATAACATTCAAAATTAGGGAGAGTTCAGTTCCTTCTGCATTAAAAACAAACAAAAGGAAGTATTTTTTTCATACAACATAATAATTAAACTGTGGAAGTCCACCACAAGATGTTGTGAAGGCCAGCTCTGTAACCGAGGTCAGAAAAGGTTTTAGTAAGACTCAGGAAGAAAAAGTCTGTTCGTGGCTACTCAAAATGATGGTAGAAATGCATCCTCCTGTCACCCTCTAAATCAATGATTACTGAGAGATGGGAGAATTTAAGTGGAGATGATTCACTTCACGTTAACATGTGTGTCTGCTGCTGGCCCCTGCCACAGGCAGTCCAATGGGCTAGCTGCACCTTGTTTCTGCCCTAATATGGTTATTCTTATCCTCTCTGAAAACTTAGATATCAAGGTCTGTGTAAGCGTAAGTCCTATGAAAAAATACACATAGCCAAAGAACTCTGACATTTTCCTTTCATTTTTATCGCAATGTAATACCCTCAAACTGATGAAGAGATGAAGATACCAAACAGGTTAACATAAATCAGCAGAAGACTTCCAGTCATACAATATGAGGTCATTTTTCCCTTTAGTCTCCATACATTTTCACCTTTTCCTTACTTCTGATATACGTGCAAGTTTTAACGTGCGAATGCTGGTTTAAAGAGGACCACTTGCAAGCTAAGCATATTCTTAGGCTGGTTTCTATCACTGATTTCACAACTGCAACATCATCAAAGAGTTGGCTTCTTTATAAAATCAACAAATATACAGTACAGACTGATGCAGGGCATTGTGTGGCCTTGGTGTTCCTTGAAGAGCCTAACGCTGTCTGAGGCCAGGCATGCACTCAAAGTTTTCCAGGTAGTCCCTCAATGCCTCTCAATCCTGACAGAGGTTCAAGCCCTCTTAGTATTTTAGCTCCTGTTGTGCTTGGTTCTGAACCAGAAAAGCTCAGCAGCCTTTTCCTTAACTTAAGCACTTGGATAGTCTCTGTGAAGTCAGTTTGGCTATTTGTACTTCCTACGTGCTTTGTTTTCTCATAGGTCTAGAGCACAAATCTGGCTTTCAGCACACTTTCTGTTCCACTTCTCTGGACTACTTCAAAGTATGGATTTTGTAGCAGTTGTATCTTTATTATTCATTAGGTATCAAGATGAAGAAACCAAACTCATGTCAACTTATTCAGGATGTTAGCCCAGCTCTCATGAGATGAAAAGTCAGTCAGGGCATAACTAAAAGGGCACTGTCCCAAATTCGTAATTTATTCCTAACAAATCCTACTGCAGTTTTCTTAGGATTGCCATAAATTTTCAAGGATCAACATTACTTCTGGAGTGCAGACTGCCTAAGCAAGGATCTTATATTAAAACTGGAAGGGATAAGTGGTAATTTTTAAATCGGTTTCCTTTGAACTTCTGCAAGAACATTATTCTGTTTACATTCTTCCCATTTCCATTGTTACATGAAATGTTGGTAAGCTTTCTGCCAGCCTGTAATCCACAGTAGCTGCTCATATTTAAAGCAAGTCACACTCCTGACACGTTGGGAAGTATCACAGCCCAGTATAATATTTGGCTTTCAGATTTTTGTTTTGCAACAAGAGGACCAACAGTCTAGATCGGCAAAAGCGACTTTGGTTATTAGAGCTAGGACATGAACTTGGCTTGCTAATGCCAGAGAAATACAAGAGCCTCCTTTCATGCTCTTAATGAAATCATTAATTATGTCAGCAGCTCAAACGATACATCTCCAAACACTTTGCTTTACTTTGCAAATGGTAGTCTCATAGAAGTGTTAGAAAAAAATATTCTTAAATTCTGAATCCTCTTATTCTGTCACACTGGGACTGCAGATTCTGTTATTACTTGGGGAGGGGGGACTTAATCTGAACAATATATCTATATACTATTGCCTTGTTGTAACCTAAATGAATTTCCTGAGCCTGAAAACTTGCCATGCTTCTGATTAGCAAGGAAACTGTATCAATAGACTTCTTTCTTTTTAGCTATGCATTTAGTGTACATGTGACCCTATTAAAGACCTTGTTTTGATTAAATAATCAACCTGTTGACAATACTATAAATAATAACTAAATTATTTATCTTTTTTTTTATTTAAGCATGCATAGCTTCATCTTTTAGAACACCCTCCACTACAGGACTGAGCTCTTATAGATGATAAATAAAAACAGATTTCAACACTTAAATTCAAAAATGGTCTTGGGGAAAACTGTTTCTAATCACAGAGCTAGAATAATGCTGTCTGTGCTTTACGCTGTACTACACTTAGGGAGAGAGAATTTGTGAAGTAAAGCCAGGACCTACATTCAGAGGGGTTTTGTTGTCTTTCACAAAAAATATTATATCATTCTTTATTCAAAGCAGTCCAACGCCATCATTACTGTTTGTTTGAGTAAACAGTCATTTGTTGCCTTTCCCACATCACTGAAAGATGGAGTTAATCTGTTCTGTGATAGCATAAAAAGGACAAAAAATGTAGCAGCATGACAAACAAAACATACCTTGTCACAACATACTGAATCACAGAATCACAGAATTACAAAGTTGGAAAAGACCTTTAAGATCATCAAGTCCAACCATTCCTGTCCTATGCTAAACCATATCCCTAAGTACCTCATCTACCCTTCTTTTAAACACATCCAAGGTCGGTGACTCAACCCCCTCCCTGGGCAGCCTGTTCCAGGCCCTGACAACTCTTTCAGTGAAGAATTTTTTCCTAACATCCAATCTGACCCTGCCCTGGCACAGCTTTGTGCCATTTCCCCTTGTCCTATCTCCTGTCACCTGGCTGAAGAGACCATCGCCCACCTCTCGACAACCTCCTTTCAAGTAATTGTAGGTGGTGATAAGGTCTCCCCTCAGCCTCCTCTTCTCCAGGCTAAACACCCCCAGCTCCCTCAGCCGCTCCTCATAGGATTTGCCCTCCAGCCCCTTCACCAGCCTGGTTGCCCTTCTCTGGACTCGCTCCAAGACCTCCATGTCCTTCTTGTGGTGAGGAGCCCAGAACTGGATACAGCACTCAAGGTGCGGCCTCCCCAATGCCAAGTACAGGGGCACAATCACCTCCCTAGACCTACTGGCCACACTATTTTTGATACAAGCCAGGATGCCATTGGCCTTCCTGGCCGCCTGGGCAAACTGCTGACTCATATTCATTTGGCAATACGAAACTTAAAATGAAACTTCTGCAAAAGAGACTGAGGGGAAAAAAGAAAATCCAGTATTTCTTCACACAGCAGTGTTTTCATGGAACTCTGCACATGGAATTTTTGGACTTAAAGGTGTGATTACATAATTTATAAAGTGCTTCCAGGAAGACCCTGGAAATGACAATAGAAATTGAGAAAAACTTCAGATGTGTCCCCAGATTAAGCAATCAGCTTTAACTTGTATTTGAGAGAATGGTTTCAGGTCAGCGAACTAGCTGGCTTGGTTTCGTTCTTTTGATGCAACTTGAAAGACTCAGTGTCTTACATATGAATGACTTCAGGAGGTAGTGTAAAACTTAAAATGTTTCTAAAATAGCCATGATAGCAGATGGGTATAATCCAACTGTATACAAAAATAAATAAGCCAAGATAGAAAAGGTTGAGGATCAAGGTATAAATCAACTGTAGAAGGCAAACTTACCACAGAAGTGAGACATGCACAAAGGACAATGATAGTCCCAAGGGTTTAAAAAAAAGTAGGGAGAGTGAAATGCGCTGTGTTGTAACCCAAATGAAATAGATTGAAGTTCATTATAACAATTACAGTATACAGGCAAAATTACATACCTGTGAACTTTGCACTTGGCAAAATATTCCTGTACTACACTACTGGGATGAAATAAGACAGAGAAAGCCACAGCATTGTTTTAAAGATGCTGTAGTTTCATACTTTACAACATTCACATTTTCTTTTTCCCCTCAAAAGAGAAGGCATGCCTTTTGCAACACCAAAAAACCCTAGAATGCTTCTCATTAATACCATTCACAGCTGTCTCTAGTTTGACTTCTAGCCTCTTTGTTTGACTAATGCAGCTCTCAGATAAGTTTCCAATCTCTTTCACTTGGCTAAGTCCCAAATCTCCTCCTCTATCCGCATCCTCATAAACTCTTCAGTTCTTCTGTTCAGCAGCACCCTGTTTAAATTCCATGTTGTACTGGGGAACTGTGTTATGTGACACTTATTTTCTTGGCCATTTAGAGGTTTATCCAGATGACCTTTCCTCTTTTTACCCCTTCCTTTTCTTTGGGCTCTGCTCTGTGCTGTCATTGATTTTTATTATTATTATTATGTGTTTGCGCTTCCATAACAGCTAAAAACTCACCTATGGACCAGGACCCACAGCATGAGGCTTCTCTAAACACAGAACCTATATTCACTCTCAAGCTATCTTTAGGATGCTGATACAGGAAACTACATCCATCCAATTACATCCTTTATTCCATCTCTCACTTGTACGGGGTTGATCTTAAGCTAAACACAGTTAACATCTCAGCCGAGCTCTTCTCCAAACCCACAATTTTTTGTTATTTTTCTCCTTTGATAAGAGTCTTATTAAACACACAGTCCCTTGGGTCCATGGTTATGGATTTTTATTTGGGTGTTGGGGGAAGAGAGGGGAGGGGTGAGGCATCCTTATGCTCCTAGTACTTTGCTTATGCTCAAATATTTTCCTCTTTTAACAGCTCCAGAATGTATCCTGAATACAAAAGCTTTCACCTGGGAGTTTCACCCCTGCATCTTAACATCTTGTAAGATGTTCACCACCTGATCCACTCAAAGAACTGCCCAAACCATCCTCTTTGGTAGTTATTTCAGTCCTATAATTTGTATCATTAATGGCCTTCTGTTTCTGCCACCCCTTCTTCCTTAGAACCACCAACAACAACAAAACAAAACCAAACCCCCACGCCTTATCCCTCCCTTTAAATCCTTTCACAATTTCAGTCTACAAGCACTGCCAGCTTTCCCTGCCTTTTCATCCACATCTATCTCACACACACACACACACACACCCCTGCCGTGCTTTCTCTCCTTGTGTTCCTTACACCATTCAGCCATTTCCTTAGACACCTTTAAGTTCCACCCGAAACTTCTGCCTTGGTGTCTAGCAGTAACTGCCTTCTAGACGGTGGGCTGGACTGATACAAAGCTAACTGAAATGGATTTGGGTTTATTTTTATCTCCTTTGTCCTCCCCTTATTTGCTTGTTTTGTTTCCCTGTTGCAACTTGTGCTTAAACTGGATTGTTAAGCAGATGCTATTTTTGTACCACAGGTTGGTATAGCACCCAGCACAGCAGAGGCTTTAGGCTCATTTGCAGCCTGTAGATGCTATCTACTGTGCAAAAGCTCTGTAGAACATGCACGCGATGTCGGAGGCCCCCGTGCTTGGCAAAACTTAACAAGGCTGTTGTGGTTCAGCTTACGCTTGTTTATGGAAACAGGTCCTAAAATTTAACAAAGACCCTGTTTTGCACATTCTTACATGCACTTTTTCTTCTTTTTTTTTTTTTTTTTTTGGGGGGTAAATGCATTTTGAGACATAAGAAGTAAACAGCTTACACAAGCCTGGGCCTGAAGCTGAGCACCTGCAACTTAAATAAGATCATCATTGTTTGAGTAGGGTTTAAATAATTTAGTACAAATTGGCTTTCCTATAGGTGTTGACAAGCCCATCATCACTACTTACTAATGAGTACAGGATTCCAGAGGACTGCACAGATATCACACTCCTCCTCAGACTGCGCATGTGTCCCTCCAAACAAAGTATTTCATAAACAAGCACCTGGAGACCTTGATTAAAAGACACCTGCTCTGAAGCTGTTGGAAGGACAGATTGCACAGCATGCAGATGGCCTTCATAGCACTGGCTGCTGACATTTCTAATAGCTGTAGTCACTGAAATAGTTTGTTTCCCTTCCTCCCCTACACAGACCCAACCCTTTATACTTTATGAAAGGAGTTTAGGAGTGTGTCCTCAAAGAGGTGGTTGAGGGAGAGTCAGACAGTCAAATGACACACAAATGCTGAGCCTAACAAATCCTGCCTTTGTGATAGGACAGGCTGTCGTTATCACTGATTACCTTTTGGCCTGATATTGCAAAAATAGTGATGTTTGGTGAAAAGAGGATGAAAGTTTCCCAGGTGTAATTAGTGATAATCCACTGTCTGATAAGCCTCACCACCTGTTGCAGAATTTTTCCCTATTCCTGCCTGTGACTCCATGGATTGTTAACGAAAAGCCATACAGATGTAATCAGGTCTGACATTTCCCCGAGTCCTGCAAACTCCTTCTCTCCATACAAATGGAGTGTCAGTTTTTCTGTTCTACTGGTCCTGACACAAGGTTCCGGTGCTGTGCTTTCAGAGATGGAAAATGATAAAGTGAGGAAGAGCTCTACCAGGCCCTGGGCACATGTGAGGAATTTCTGCAATGACTAGGGTCTGAGAAGGAGTCTGAAAAGGATGGGAAAAGCCACATGCTCTGAATGACTTAAATCTTTGTAGGAAGCCCAGGAGCCTTTTCTGTCTCTGCGTGTGCATAATTTTGAATCCAATGCATCACTCAGGGCTGGAAGCAAGAAGGTTGTCACATTTACATGCTTGGTTACCGGCCCTTTCCAGAAAACACAACCAAGTAGGCACATTATGGTTGCTTCAGGCATGCTTGTCACACTGCAGGGGCAAGGCTAATTCAAGAGGGTACAGTTAGCTGGATGACAAGTGCAATACTCCAAAAGAACAAAGATGGGAAAACCACTTAATGATTTTTTTTTCTCCTAACCTGGTAGTATGCAAAGCAATTGAAAAATTGAAATATTTCCAATAAAATAGAAGCCAACCCTTTGCTGCTATTCTGATCGGGAGGTTGAAGTGATGACTACAGCCTCCTTTTGTCAAGGTTGTGTACTACAACCTTGAATCTCAGTCCTGCCAGCATAGCAACCTACAGATCCTTCCTAGAGCTGTCCTCCACCTGCACTAAGTATAGCTTGCTTTGTTTTTACATGTGCTATGACTACAGAGGCCACCCCTGATTCATACAGGATGCTCTCAGAAAGCTCTCCCATGTGTCACTCCCTCATTTGCCAGCTCAAGAACCTGTATAAGATTCCAGTCCCCTCAAGGGTTTGGAAGACCAAGGGATTTCACTAAGGGCAGCAGAACCCAGGAACTCTATCAGTGCCCAGTCCTGCTCAGTCAAGACAATTTCTTGATTTTTAGCAGAAAATCAGACCTTGCTATTTTGGTTTGTTGAAGCCAACTATTGCTTCATGAACTTTTTGGCACCCTTACACTTCTGTCTCCCACAGCCACTTAAATTGCTTCAAGCACTTGGAAGAAATAGTCAATATTCCTAAGGAAGAAAAACCCACTTTTAGAGAGCACAGTTGATAAGTCAGACCAAACACATGGAGTTTTGTGTCTGGTTTTGAGAGAGTTGAAATCTGGAGGTGAAGGAGCAATTAACTTAATCTCAGCATTAGACAAGGTGCTAGAATGATATAAGAAACTGTTTAATCATTTTGGGATGATTTAATAATCTTGGAATAAACAAATAACAGCCAATATATAACTTTTATAGCTGATCCTTATTTATTTCATCAGGTTAATTGAATTTCATATTTGATAAGCCAGTAAATTTAGAACACTAACTTGCAAGGGTTAATTGAAGCACCCCTAAATTGTGCTTGCTCTCATCTCCTGCTGTCCAAGCTGATTACTCAGTGTGCCATGGGCAGCTCTATGGGCTACACTTTACTATGCATGGCCTGCTTAAAGCAAGTCAGGTGGTCATTTCACTTTGCTTATTTGCTTAGGCTTCACACCCTATGGGACATCATGTCTGAAAAAGTAACCACACTGTGAGATCAAAGAGCATTTGGGATTCAGGGAACGGGTGGCCATGTAAGGTGATGACCATCATCCAAATAAAGTGAACAAAGAGAATCAGTTTGGCTTTGGTGAGAGCTGGATCAGATCCCGTGACTTCTGGGAAATTTTTAAAGATGAGGTTTGTTCCACTGGGATATGAAAATGGGTATTTAATGCAGTATGAAAGGAGAGAACACAAGATCCTTTTACTTACATAGGAGCAAGGGAAGGAGCAAAGCACATCTGAGTCAAAGCAGAGGATGCACCTAACAGTTCCAGTCATCTCTGTGTTTTAAAACAAACAGCAAAAAGAAGCAAAATCCCTAGAAGGCAGACTGAGAGTACCATAAATAAATTGATTAATAAAAACTAAAATGCATTTTAAAAAAAAAGATGTATTTAAGAAATGCTAGCAAGTAAAGGTAATGCTGATGGTAGAACATATACCTTGCTGTCCAAATTCATAGGTATAACTTCAAGTTTCACACAAGCAAGTTATTTCCATCGGTCCAGGTATGGAAAAGCAGCCTCCCTTTTGAGCTGGGAAGTCAAATGAGGATAGATATGATTCTAGGTGAAACTTTCTCTTGTGTTCTGTGTGCTAAAACCCCAAAACCAACCAAACAAAAAACCCCAAACCAAATCTATATCCAAGGAAAGCTTACTTTAACTGTCCTAGCCCCATGTACCCATGGGGAAAGGACAGAGTCCTCCTTTTCTCACATCATCTGGAAACCTACAGCTAAAGAAGATAAGTCTTAACCATACCAGCCCTGTGTACCACTGGAGAAGAAAGCTCCTTCTTTCCTAGCAAACCACTTCTTTTCATGACTTGCAGTCCCCTTCCATTGTTGTAAGATGGCTGCCTGGACTTTTCCTTCTTTAACCAAAAATCCCTGGCTGCTGAGCATAACTGTTAGATGGGATTTTTTTCTTAACTAAACATTCATTTTTCACCCATTGGAAAATATCAATTCATCGTAAATGTCATCGGAAAGGTTTTTAGGTCTGGGCTGGAACTGAGAGAAGCCAACAGTCCAGGGATTAGAGCTCTGAATCAGAGAAGGGAAGGACTTGAACTCTGGTGTCCCACATCCCAGATGAGTACACTAACCACTAAGCTATTCCAAGGCAGGAGGTGAGTCTGTCTCCTCTCAGAAAAAATGTCCAAAGGGCTGGATTTTGTTCCAACATAGCACAAAAACAAATTGCAAATCTTCTTCCCCCCACCCCCGTCCTTTAAATTGAATTCTTGTTCTCAAGCCAGCCCAGCTTGGTAATAGTTTTGTGTAAGTTAAATAGACCAGACACGTTTGTTCCTGTTGGTATTTAATAGATATTCGGTCAGAAAAACGGAACAAATAAAACAATATATGTTGAGATATGTTAAAAGCTGAACTCAAGACTAGACCTAGAGAGAGGCAGCTTAACGGCTTAAGGTTTCAGAGCACTAAACGAAAATACATGGAGCACTGAAAGCACGGCTGCTGCCAGCATTTCAATCACACATACTTTCGGAGCCGGGGTGTTCCTAAGCCTGCCTTCAACAAGGGTCTAAACTCACCGCCTCCATCTTCCAGGCTAACTACCTACATGTAGGCTTGCCTGAGGAAAACGGCGTGTACCGGCCAGACCGCTGTACCTTGGGAGAGTCAGGGAGCCGGTAACGCAGGACACGTCGGCCTGCCACCCAGCTCCTCAATTAGCCAGAGCCGGGACCGGAGCGCCAGCGTCTTTCCGGGCCCGGGGCCGGGCCCGAGGCCTGGGGGGCGCCCGGGTGCAGGTGGCCGGCGGCGGTGGGGCTGAGCGGGCGGAGCGGGAAGCCGGGGCCCGGCACCACCATGGACAGCTCACTGGGGCTCACCGGCCGCCGCCGCCGCCGCCGCCGCCGCTGCCGCCGCCCGCCGGAGCCCGTCCATGCTCCGCCGCCTGCGCCGCCGCGGGGTGCCAGCCGCCTGCACCGCGGAGCTATAGATAGTAGGGACAGGCTTTATGAATTAATAACTGACTCTTTGCCCTCAAATTTGAAAATTATTCCTTTCGGTGTCTACTGGATTCTAGGAACCAGACTGAAGATTTGGCAAAACCTCCTTCAGCTCCACACAGCTTTTTTGGGGGTTTTTTTTTTTTGCTTTTTTTTTTTTTTTTCTTTTTCTTTTTCTTTTCTTTTTCTTTTTTTTTTTTTTTTTTTTTTTTTTGTTTCCCCGGGAGCATTAAATTAAATGCATATTGTCTAAATAAACCGCGCATTGTGTCAATAGCTGAACTCGGGGAGCTCCAGCCGCCCCTCGGGTGGGAGAGGCAGCTCTGCTCAGCTACTCTATCATTGTTTAATAAAGGAGATTAGTGTGCGCAGATGGCGTGCCACGGAACGTCTGGGTCTTGCTGATGGGGAGGGGAAAAAAAACCAACCCACGGTTTTCCCTTTCTCCCCGAGCAATCTTTTCACCCAATTAGGAGATTACACCAAGTCAAACGTGGACTGAGGAGTTTCCCATCCCCGACAGCCACAGTCAGAGGGAAGGAAGGCAACCTTTAGGGGAGGAGGGGGACAGCAGAGCACTACAGGGCTAGTTTGCGGGAAAGAATGAGTCTGGGGCTAACAGGTCCGCTTAAATCTGTAAGCAATTGCGTTTGGTACTAGCTGTATAAGAGCCTTGCTCTCAAGACCACCCCGGGAGCCTTGAAAAAATAAATATCAAACCCTCAAACAAAACCGAAACAACTGGGACTTCGCACCTTGCCCGCAGGGAGCTGCGCTTGCTGGCTTTGCACATCCCAGGGGTTCTGCCAGTCTCAGGGGATTTCTGGTCCTCGCAGGAGGTGTCCTGCCGCTCCCTTCCTTTCCGCACCAGATTCTCTAGCAGTCAGCATGCCTATGTTGGGGTGGGTTTTTTTGGGTTTGGGTTGTTGTTGGTTTGGTTTGATTGGGGTTTTTTTGCTGAACACCATTTTTTCCACCCTGGGAAGACTGGGGAGGTTAAACTCCCCGTCTGAACCGAAGCCCTGGACGAGTGCAACTGAGGTTATTGAAATCCGGGAGGGAAAATGACGAACAAGTTTTATTCTGAATAAAACAAGAGGGAGGAGGGAGAGGCGGAACTTCTACAAAGGTGAAGGATGGGAAATTTGCAGAGCTGAGGACTCAGCCTGTCTCTGAATACCGGCCGGGGGTGGGGGTTAGTCATTATTTCCTTCTGTCTCTCTGAGGCTGCAATGGCAACTCCTCATCAATTAGCTGAACCTGTCCCAGTTGTCTGGTTGTTGGGTAGGGGCTTTTTGGGGTGCGCTTTTTCTTTTTTTTTATGTTATTTTTTTCAGGGGAAGATTTCCTTCCTGAGCGACGTTTGGGGGAGCTCTGTCCCGCACCCGTCCACAGCCCCTGGCCCTATTCCCTGCTTGGGAATTACGTGCCAAACCTGGAGCCGGGACTTACATTCCTAGCCAAGCTCCCAGGTCAACTTCCTCGTAGGAAAGCTGATTTATGCCTGTTTATACGTATGGAAAAAGGAGGCAGAAGCCAAGCGCGGCATCCCTCCAAAATCTCATTGTCTTTGAGGCGGGAAGTGGGGAGAATGGGGAAGCAGAAAACATAAAATGATAAGATTTGCCTCGTCGAGGCAGGGATGACTTGATCGGGAAGGCAAAAACAGGGGTTTGCCTCACCTTCCCGCGGCTGAACCCTTTCCCGGGTCTGACAAAACGACCGGTCGCTCCGTGCGCCCAGTCTGGGAAAACAACCGGCTGCCGCAAGCGCCTCGCCTTGGCCGGGAGCCCTGCCGTCACCGAGGCCCCGGCAGGTGAAACCAGAACAAACTACTGGCTTTTCCCCGCTCCTAGACAAGGGACCAGCCGTGCCCGGTGGTGCCCTTTGCGCGGAGCGATGCTTTGGCGCAGGTGGGACGGGAATCGCGCAAGCACACCTGCGCCAAAGCATCGCCCCGCCGCTCCTTTCTTTCCCTCTTCCAGCCTTACACACACACACACACACACACCTCTTTCTCTCATACACGCACTCCCGAAGCCGGGGGACACCCGGAGCTGGCAGGGAGGAGCGCCTGGGTCCGCTGATGTGAGATGCTGCAGGTGGCGGCAGGTCCATCCCGGGAGGCGCATCCCCGGCTCCACGCAGCCGGTCGGGTGCTATCCGACGGGTACCCCTCCTCTACCCCCTGGTAGAGGGGGTTCTTCACCTCGTCTTGCCACGGAGGAGGGCTCAGGCTTGAGGTGAGGCTAGGTACCAGGATGAGTTTGCTCACGAGTTAAGCATTTGTGTAGGTGGCAGGAGAAAAAGCGCTGCTCCGGTTGTTGCAGATGACAAACAGGCTTCGGGGGGGGAGGGGGAGTGTGCAGCGGGGGAGAGGAGGAGGAGGGTATGGTATCGTGGTATGATAGTAAGTCTCCTAAACGGGTTTGGCACTGCTCAGTTCCTGCCATATTAGCAAAGCCATAGTTGGGTTGGTTGTTTTTTTTTTTTCTCCAAGCCCACTGAGGCAGAGATGAAGCAAACTCAGCCATAGGAAGGTGGTTAGTGATGTCACAAGTTTGGTCTTTTCAATAAAAGCAATAGAGAAGGGTCTCCCTCACTATATATATTAGGAGAAGCTTCTGTTCCTCATGATAAAAAGAGCAGCAAGGGAGAAAAGCACCTGCTTTTAAGACCCTTTACTTAGCACTCATCTATTGCAGGCAGAATAAAAACTCTGTAGGCTGGATTTCTTTTGAAAAGTATTGCTTTTATTTTTGATTTATTTCACTTTTTTTTTTCCTTTTCTTTTTCTTAAGGATAGAACATAGTTTTGGAAGCGATTGCTGAGAAGATCAACCGCTGTTGGCCAGGGTGATCTCTGAGAGGCACAGAGGGCTGTAACTCAAGGAAAAGGTGAAGTAATAAATTGTGAAGAAACTTCAGTATTCCAAGTTTATAAAGGCTATTTATTTTTCCTGAGTCTGTGAGGGTTGGGCTTTTTTCTTTTTTTTTTTTTTTAAATATTTTTATTTCTGGGGGAAAGGAAATTCTAAAAATAATATTTGATGGACGTTTTACCTTTAACATGAGCAGTAGACCTATTGCTGTGTGAGGGCTGTCTTCGGGGGGTGTCACAACTATTTTTAATTAGTCGAAAGGGCAGTGTAAATCAAAGAAGCCTATTAGCTATACATTTTAATTTATAGCCTACCAGGTGTTCGGGGAATTTATTTACAGCGTAAACGATTTAATGTTTTCAGCATGATTTCTATTTCAGCTCTTATGTGTTGGGTTTTATTTGCCTATGCGGTATGCAATTTGGCTGAGGACCTGGGCTTTTAAAGGGTGGCAGCGGGCGTCGTTTAACGTGAAATAACCTGCAGGTAGAAAAAATCGCTTGCTTCGCACCAAAGCTTCCTTCAGAGATCTTTCCTCGGTACGAGGAGAAGATGAGAAGGAGCGAGCAGCCGGCACACCTCGGTGTTGTGTTGCGGCTTGCGAGGGCGTTGGGAAAGCACTGCTGTAAATCAGGCTGTCAGGGGCAGAAACAAGCCCCTCCGTACCTGAGGGCAACGGCGCTGCCCGCCGGCAGGTCGCTCCGAGGAGGTTTCGGCAAGGCGCGGAGCGGAGAGTGCGCGGCCGCGGAGCGGTGAGGGTTCCCGGGAAGGTACCGGGACCTTGCCGGTGTCCCCAGGTGTTCGTTGCTGCCCGCCTGGGCAGGGCTACAGGAGTTGCGGGAGAGCCCATCCTCTGCCGGCAAAGAGGAGATTGGCTTGCGAGGTATTTCCCGTGCCAAGAGCCGCCGTGGGTGGGGGCAAGGGGCGCAATAACACACACCACCCCCCACCCCCCCCCCAGGCTTTCTCCCAAGTTGAGCTTTACTTCGTGGTAGCCGGGGGCAGTTTCTTGCACAAGCAGGCTGTATAAAGGGGCGGATTCGTGTTACCTTTGTGTTTTTGCATAAGTGTTTTCCTGAGGTGGAAAAATTTGGTCCCTCCGCGGGGGGGGGGGATGGGGTGTCTGTGCGGGACTGCCGGCGGGGCGCGGGGACGGCAGCCTGTCCCTGCGGGGCGCATGGGGGGCTGGCCGAGCCCACCGCCGCTCCGGGCACAGCAGCCCCGGGCCGCTGCCCGGCTCGCACGGCAGCGCAACCTGACACAGATACTTGCAACGCCCTGGCCAGATTGACGGAGGGAGAAGTGGAAGGCGAAAGAGGGAGAGGAGGAGAAAACTTTCCACTAATTTACTTTTTTTGGCTAAGAGTGCCTGTGTTCATAGACTGCGAGTCCTTCCCCCAGCCCTCCCCCTTAGCCTCCCCCCTACACACACCGCCCCCCCTTTTACTAGCGAACAATTAACATCATTAAGAATCAGCCCTCCAGCTAATAGGGGAGCTGCGACGAACAACGGTAGGTGTGTGAAAGGAAAGGCGGCAACGATCCCAAGTTGAGCTCCTGGGATTGATCTAAAAAGTGGTCCTACTGATGGGGGGGATCGCCCTTTCCACGGTGCTACGGCGCGGGGGAGGGGGAACGAACGGGGGGACGGGACGACGACGACACTGACCTAGGGGGTAAAAACAAAAAGGGAGAGGTGCAGGCAGAGCGAGAGGAGGGAGAGAGGAGCCCGGCTGCAGAAGATGCGAAGAGCTTAGCCAGAATCCTCAGGGTCTGCCGAGTCCGGCTGCTGTTGGGTGTTTCCCTTCTCTCCTTTTTGATTCCGGTCCCAGGAAGCGCTGACTTCTACTCTCCGTTTTGGCTGTGGGTATCCCGCCTGGGCTCTCGCTCTCTCCGCACATGTTCCTAGGGCGCCATCTCTTTGCAAAACCCTCCGTCCTCCCGCAGGTCTCTCCCAGAGGCCGCTTCGGAGCGTGTGAACATCGCAGGCTCCAGCCCAATCCAACCTGCGGAGCCACAAGCATGCTTCCCAGCCTCTGAGCCTCAGCGGGCTACCTACAGCTCCTCTTAGACTTCTCAGGCTCTCCAGCCGGGCAGCGTTTTTTGCTTGAGTCCCCTTTCCTTGTCACAGCTGTGGACCCAACTTTCCGGAACCAGAGGACGTGAACCTGAGCTTTTTTTTTTTCTTCTTTTTTTTTTTTCCCCTCCTTTTCAGAGGTATACTTAAAGACAGATGTATAGAGGCATCCCCCTCCCCGATGAATGTGTGCGTGTGAGTGTGTGTGCGTGCGTGTGCGTGCGTGTGTGTTCCCCGCGCGTCTGTTTACAGGGAAGAGGGTAGCTGAGCTGACTTTTGGGAAGCTTGCCTTATCTGCAAAGAGAGTTTCTCCTCTAACTTAAAGCCCCGAGACAGCGGCTTAGCGGACTACAATTGAGAACGGCTCAGGGAGATAAACGGGCTTGCTCTCTAACCCGATTCAGATATGAGCTAGGTGGTATTTTTTTATTGTTATTTTTTATCTTTTAAACTGATACTGAGAGAGATGTTGCCTCCGGGCAGCGAGAGACAGGGAGGGAGGGAGGGAGGGAAAGAGGGAGAGAGAGAGAGAGAGGCAGACAGCAAGGAAGGGAGAGAGACGGAGCGAAATTTGGAAGAAGTGAGCCGCTGCCGAGAGCTCAGGAAGTTTGCTTTTCCTTCCCAACCTCGGAGCTGGTAGAGCCGAAAGCGGGTACGCTTGAGGACGGCGCTGGCGCATGTCACGCTCGGGATCTGATCTCCCTTTCCTTGCAGGTTTTAACACTCGGAGGATACAATGTTCACTAAACTCTTCCAGCAGTGGAGTTTCGCAGTGTTTCTGCTGAGTTACTCCGTGCCCTCTTACGGGAGATCAGTGGAAGGGATCAGCCGCAGACTGTGAGTCTCTCTCTCTTTTTTTTTTTTTTTCTTTTCTTTTTTTCTTTTTTTTCTTTCCTCTTGCTTCGGTGATGGTGCGGGTGGGGAGGGAGGTGTCCGGGTCCCCCAGGCCGGTGCCGGGAGCAGCCCGGGGTGGGCGGCGGGAGTTGGGGGGAAGGGGACGAAGGGGAAAGGAGGGGGTGTGTGTGTGTGTGTGTGTGTATGTTTGTAGCTTCCAGCAGCGCTCCCGCGGCGGCTCGGCAGAGGAGCCACCCCGGGTTACCTGCCCCAGGTGCTCGGTGGTCGTGCCTAAGGGGTAGGCAGAGGGTGTTCGGGGCAGGGCAAGGGCGCTTTTCTGCTGTCTGGGCTCAGAAAGCTTTTTGGGAAGGAGATGCTAAGGCTGAGGGTCTCTTCTTCCGAGGGGAGCAGCAGTGCAGCGGTTTGTCCGTGCACCTTTCTGCGCCCTGCGAGGGCCTCGGGAGCATCCCGATGTATCAAACTGCTCTGTGTTTCGCTATGTACCAGATACTTTAGCACTGGCATGGAGCCAATATTGATAAGGGTAAGGGAAACACGCTACAGTGAGGGCCATCGTGAAACTGGAGTACTGAACAACTTATTTGGATTTCTGCCATTTCTGGGGGAGAAAAAAAAATAATTAAAAAAATATCAAAGGGAGTCCTGAATCTGACTTGGAGGCAGCAGCGTATTTTTTGATAAATGATAATGTAACTTAAGAGAGTCTGTTCAGGAAACGACCTTTTTGTTCCTTCCAAAATAATCAGCATGGTTTATACTAATAGCCCTATGCAAAGTGCAGAAAAGAAGCCACTGGGCTGGTGCAGGAGCAGCTGTCTCACGCATCAAACTCACTGGCTTTCACTGGCTTTGCATCAGATTTTCTAAGGAAGAAATACTTCAGTCATACTGGGAAGGGCTGTATTGTTACTAAGGTCAAAAGGAAGTCAGGTTGGAGAAAGAGGGTTGGAAAATCCAATCACAACTTATAGGGAAACATGACACAGCAAACAATTTCAGATGGGTTTCCTTGTAACTGTTTTATTACATGCATAAGGACTAGATCTTCAAATAGCACTTCCTCTGCCAGTTAAGCAACAAAAAAAAATCCCCCAGGTGAAGTGACTTCAGACACACCTAAACCTTGGCATCAGGCAGACAGCTATTACAAATCTCCTACAGCAAATTGTGTAGAACATGTTATTGCTGATATTTCTTCCCAGTTCTATTTATGCTTAGCTGTTTTGCACTCCTGCAAACTATTGTTGAGCAATTTCTTTCATTTGATACTATTTTCTTGGGATATAGGGGAACCAAACTTCAGTTTCAGAAATAAAAAACGAAAAGAACTGAAGTGCAGTCAGACACTGTATTTGCTTGGCTGGGAAACTGGACATAAGCCAAATTTGTTTTTAAAAGAAGTTAGATTTGCTAAGAAACACTCTCTTTTTGAAGCTAGTGCTGCTCTAACACTTGTTTTTAAAGGTCAGGATTAGAGGTCTTCCCAACCTCCCCATTCCAGCCTGACAGAGGGGTGAAAAAGTGGAAGCTGAACAGTAAAAATGCATTTCTCAGCGCCCTCTTTGCTGTGGCATGTAAAACACACAGGAGAAACCAGTTAGCTGTCAGTTAGTGGCATTCACGTAGTTTTATTTGTGGGTACAGCACAAACACAGACACCACACTCAAACATCTGTCCTGTTTTAATATCACCACAAACCATTCCTAGAGTTAATGGTTAATAACTCACTTAAGCCTAGAGATTTTTTTTTCTCAGTCAAAGACTTAAACTAGTAATGGATGAAAATGCTGAGGCACATTATTATAGCCATGCAAAAATAATCAAAATGACATAGGCCTGATCTACAGACTTTACTGAGGCAAATCTCCCATGGAAAGCAGTAGCAAATTGTCTCAAGAAAAGATTGCCAGAGTTCTTATTTGTTGTAGAAATACTTTAGCTGCTAAAGAACTTCTGGGAAACCCAGTAATGCCTCAAAATGAAATTAGATATTTTTATCAGCATGCCCAGACACTGCAGCATCATGTCCCCAGATCTCCTCAAAATATTTTTCCTAACCCTGAGATAGACTGAGCAGCTTTCACTCCCTTTGGAGCCAGTGGCAAGGGCACTCAGTCTTGCAAAATCCAGACAGAGAGCTGACTGAATCCTTTCCAGTTATTTTCCAGTTATAATCAGACCCAACGTGAATAGTCAAGGAGAATAACAGTGAAGTAAGAGCAACTCTGAGACAGAAACTTGTCGCTTGAAGAATGTTGCCTTTCAGTGATGCAAGATAGACAGTGAAAAAAAAAAAAAAGGAATGTGGCTGACAATAACAGCTTATCTGGAAGTACATGAAGTCAGAATAGTCACAGGTCATGGATTTCAACTGTTTTCCCCTGTAATGAGACATTACTCCTCATATGTGCGCAGTGTACTTGGACACAGTAATCAGCTTGGACACTCTGGTCAGATGCAAACCATCAATGTCCTTCTCTCAGAAGTGCCCACCACCACATGTAAGCTTAGCATTTGCTGCACTTGGTTTGGGGTCAGACTCTTTTTTCCTTGAATGAGAGGCACATGTTATAGAAGGATGGAAGGGACCTCTAGTGGGTCATCTTAACCCTAACAGCCTAATAATTTTTTTGGTGTTGTACCCAATATGTGAATGCAATCATTCCAGTTTCCATTGCCTTCCTACTCTGTGTGTGGGTGAGATACTGTTGATATCTCCATTATGAAGCACTTCTTACATCAGCCTTCTTGGGCAAGTATTTTTTCCCCTGATTTACAAACACAGGAGTTGTTTGAATAACTGAGGCAGAAGGAGGCAGAAGGTCAGAGAGATATGTATCTACCACATCTTCTTTGTTTTACGGAGATTTTTGATCTAGAGTATACAAAGGAAATTGGTAGGCAAAATGTAATCCCTAAGCCTGGCTGAGTAACAAAAGTCATGTGAAATGTAATACTACAATCATCTGGAATAGCAGAATGTTATTTGGGGCCAGACTTGATGCTAAATATCATACAGGCTTTTAAACAGGTACCCACCCTCTTTGGCACACTAACCCCTCCTGCGTCAGTCCCTGGCATTATTCTGGAAATGCATACTCACTCAAGATGTAGATCTTGTAATGCGCATTGACTGCCTTGTGTGTGCTGGAACAAAACCTTTAGGTTTCAGCTCTGTAAAATAGAATAGCTTTTCAATCAAGAGTCCTTTAATGACAGGCGTTAGAGATTTGAGATTTTGTCACAGTGGGTAAATTGACCAAACACAAATCACAGGATTAAGGCAGCTTTAGGTTTGTCTGTGATAAAAGGAATTATCCTTGGTAGTTTACAAGAGGTGGCAGGAAAGCTTTGCTCATCGCATGAGACATACTGGTTTTAGACTCAGTAAACCACCAAGATTTTGTATCCTTTTTTATAAGATAGAAGAGTGAAAGGAGGACTGCATTTCCAATGCAGATGTCCTGGGAAAACTGGTGCTAGGAATGTAATGTGAGCCACAATCGACAGCTTGACAAGCCGCACAGAAGCAAGCCACTCAGCGGAACCTTAGGTACTAGTTTTATTAGCATACTTGCAAATTGGACTAACCTAAATGAGAAGGTTGCTAGAGATGTCTATTGGAGAGCTTCAGGGAGTGCACTGATCAAAAAAATTCTCCTGGGGGAGATCTTGAGCTTGCATCAATGGTCACTGAAGAGAAAGTACTCAATGTTATCACATTATGTTTTTGCTTAGCGACATTAATGAAATATTTGTCCTAAGGCCATCCAAAACTGATTTCGGGGTGCTTAAAACAAAAAATGTTTGGTCCAATACATGTTTACAAATCTGAGTATATCTAGGCCTGATTTTGAGCAAGTACCCCTACTATATCCAGTTGCATTACAGAATGGGAGGTAGGTACTTAGAATTTTACCCTGAGTGATAGAAATGTAATAGCACTTTGAAAACCATCACTGAAACCCAATACTCAAAAAGTGCATCTCTACAAAGACAAAAAGTGAAGGGGGTGTTCTTAAACCAATGTTATTTGAAGTTGCCAGTTTCAAATGGCTCTACTGTTGATCAGGTCACAAATCTGAAGAGTTTGGCTGAAGGAACTGAAAAAAGATAAATTACAGAACACTCCCTATCATTTAGATTACTATCTTTGCCTACCGCATTTTGAAACCTGGTAATGTAGCAGGATAACTAGGGATGGGACAGAGGGAAGGAATACTTGCTCACAGTTATGTGTCTTCTCCCATTTCACCCACATGCAGAAACAACCTCTTATCCAGCTAGCTGACCAAATGATTATACGACAGGCAAGGCAGTAAATTCATTTTCTTTGGCCAGTAAAAATCCAGTCACATGCAGTACCCTGATGCAAGATGAGGGGGTATGTAGCCAATCTCAGTGCACTGAAGGAGGGCAACTAGAAGGATAAACTCTATTATATCATTCATGGGAACATAGCTGAAATCCCATCTTGTGCTTCTTCTGTGGTTCACAGTGCAGCTGTGCGTCTATCCCACATCAAGGAAAAATAAAACCCCATATTTTTCTCATGGTTGTTTATTATCCAGGTGACATTTTGTCTTCTTTTCTCTGACATTTCATACCTTCTTTGCCAGTACAACATCTTTGAAAGACAGACAGTTAACCATCCCCCCAGTTTCTAAAAAATAAGATAGAGGTTAGTCAGCCAAAAGGTCACAAAATCTAAAGCATACCAGAGACCCACTCAAAGAAGCCAGGATGGTCTTGAAGGTAGTCCGATAAAGAGAGCCAGTATAAAACTCAGAGAGAACAGCAGACATGAAATTGCGCTCCACCCCGCCCCCCCCCCCCCCGCAAAGTTCATGCTTAATAGAATACTAGAAAGGCATCTGAAGCTCTAATTAGACACAAGTGGCTAAGGAGTGAAATCAACAGGAGTGGCTGAGGTTCACCTCTGCTGATGCTCAGGCTGCTGCCTCTCTGGGTGGCTCATTATGGACTGAAGCGTCTACATTTTAGGCACATTAATTCAAACATTTTTCCATTACGCTCCTGCAATTGCACTATTTAAATTTAGAAATGAAGTGCACTTTTATGTATTTATTTATGTTTTTGAAGTACATGACTGAGCAGAAGAAAATTGTTAGAATGATGCTGTATAAACAGTGCTTCCGGCTTCAGTACAAGTACTTGTTATTCCCTCCCTTGCTTGACTGCAGCGCTCCATTATCTGACCCTTTAGCTTTCCTATCTCTGACAACTGCCTTCCTACTTTTACTGCCTGAAGTGTGATATATTAAGGGTTGTAATGCTTTCCTAGAACAGAGCAGTGACTAATCCAACTCCAGGCCCAGTGGTGTGTGATCGGTCAGCTGAGAATTATTACCCGCTTAGGTCTTTCCCTTCTCTGTAGGGAGCAGCTACCCTGAGAAGCAGGACTTGCTCCAGCAGTCTGACTTACTGGCCTGAGAGTTGGTACACAGTCACTGTTGCTGCCACTGCCAGGGGAGAGAGAAGTTCTGCCAAGCCCTGGGCAATAACCAAATCCTAAACTTTTTTTGTTTGTTTTTATTTTTTTCCCTTTTTCTCTACTCTTTCTTTAGCAAACGGGCTGTATCAGAGCACCAGCTATTGCACGACAAGGGCAAGTCAATCCAAGACTTAAGAAGACGAATATTCCTTCAAAATTTAATTGAAGGCGTCAACACTGCTGAAATCCGGGCAACTTCAGAGGTTTCACCTAACCCTAAGCCTGCTACCAACACAAAGAACTACCCTGTCCGATTTGGTAGTGAAGATGAGGGCAGATACCTAACTCAGGAGACAAACAAATCACAGACATACAAGGAGCAGCCCCTGAAGGTATCGGGGAAGAAAAAGAAAGCAAAGCCTGGAAAACGTAAGGAACAAGAGAAGAAAAGAGGCGAGCCCGCTCAACCTGGTTAAATTTTGGCATGTATGGAAGCGGCACGACTGAGAGCCCACTCTTGGACAACTCTGTTACTACACATAATCACACTTTAAGGTAACTCTGCTACATCCTTTAGGGGGAGCAAACCATGTTCTGAAATGATTGTCTTTCTGTGTGTGAGGCCCAGACCTTGCTCAAGCCTCCGCTCAAAAACGGGTAGTCCCTTTTCTAGTACTGCACAGTCTTAAGATGTTCTCTGGGGGTAAGTACCCTTTCCACTTTGCACTGGTGACAAAGTCCTATGACAAACAATTCAAGTAAACACCTTATTGCCATAATGAACTTCCTGAAACTGAGTGAGTAGTAAGTAGAGTTATTTCTGAAAAAAAAACAAAGTGCATCATGGCTATTAAAATTTCCTTTTCTGTTTTAACCACAGTGTCTCTCGCTTCAGATCTTGGTCCCATACTTGGGCCTCAGCAGATTGAAAGCTAGGAGTTTTATTTAAGGCCCTGCATCTATAAAAAGTTTTCTTTCCTCCCTCTCAACGCCTCCCCTTTTTGGCAACTTTCCTACCCTTGCTTTACAGTTTTTCATTTTACTGTTTAACCTTAGGGGAGAACACGGAAAATTTCTCTCTTAGTAATATCTGCAAACAATGCAGACCAGCCTTTCACCATAAAATTTTCCCTGCCATTAGGACTTTTTAATTCAGCTCCATCTTTTTGCCAGCTCATGAAACAATTACGTTGCTGCTGAAAAATGTTGAGCATTGCTTTTGGAGAGAGGCGTGCTTCCCTCATGTATGACAATGAAGGGTTTTCAGGGCAGTGGTGAGCTGGAGGCTTCAGCTTAGGTGCCCCAAGCGACTCATTCACTTGTAGTCATCTCAGCTTGAGTAGAAGTCTGCACACTCGTGAGAGTCCACCCCTCAGCTCTCCTTAGATGGTTGCATTTTTAACCCAAATGCAAAAAACACACCCTTTTGTGTCCTCACTTGGGAAGAAAAGGAACATAAGAGAAGCATCACTTGGTCACAGACACCAGCTGTGGGATTTACTAAAACCCAGTCTTAACGATTACAGGCCACAGTTTGGAGCGTGCTCCAACACCTCAACTTCTGCTGGTATCTACAGGAGTTACCAACATTCTGGTCTAGGCATTCAGTGTCCCAGACCATAAACCAGTTAGCTTGGCGGTAGCATTTAGTAGTGAAGTATGAGGGGCTGGTTTGTCTAACCGCCTTAGGAAAGACATGCTCTAGGACTCCGATCAGGGGCCGCCTGATGTTTCAACAGGCATTAAGGAACTGTGGTGACCAATAAATAACAACTGTCTTTACCACAAAGAAATCTTGAATGATGGGAAAAAATATCCTAGGGCATTTCAACTGTTGGTTGTATATCCAATGGGATATATAAAAAGACAGGTACAATCCTGTTGACTTTCCTAGTTCAGCCTTTCTCTTCTGAGTACAGTTGGATGACTTGAAGGCTGTCAACTTTCACTGTGGAGTCCAGACTGCTGAAGGCAATGTCCAGGTTTCTCTCATTGATATTATTGCCCAAGATGCACTACTTCTCCAGAGCAAGAACCAGATTCATAAAGAGGAGCTATATTTTAGATACTTCACTGGAGGTGATAAAACAAAAAGAAGCCATAAACCAGGAAAACAAAATTCCTCCTTCACATCTACAGAGTGTAATATTCTGTCTCAGCTCTTAAGAATCAGCTGGTATATGAACTTGTAGTTATCCCAGTAGGCTGGCAAGAGGTATGATTTCTAAACTTTATATGAAAGCAAGTGCCATCTCCTTTGATATGTGCTTTGCAGGGAGTCGGGTTCAACACAGTTTTCTATGTGGCTGTTGGCACAAGGTGGGCAAGCACATTTTAGATGGAGGGATGACCACATCTGAGTGAGGTTGATTCCTCAGCTGTACTGAGCTGAATTGAGAACTTCTGCTCTATCTGTGTATAGGGAACAAGGAAGGTGTGTGCAAACAGGATTTCTATATGCTGCTACACAGATAGAAGCCGCTTTTGTAGCACACCTAAGGCTAGCTGCAGCTTAGGAGAAGCATCACTACAGTGAAGGAGTGGATAAGCAGGATAAGTGTCAAACAAATACAAGGATAAACTTTAAGGTTGCTTCTCACTGCATCTCTGTGCTCCTTTTCTGCTCAACACGCTGAACTAAAATCCTCATGTTGATTCCCTCTGCCCAATCTCAATCCCAAAATTTGGGGTTTAGGTCAGAAAAAAGACCAAAAATAATGTTCTCTCTAGATCTTTTGACTTAATACAGGAAGTATCTCGTAAGAGAAACCAATCTTGCAAAATCTGGGACCAAATCACAGAAAGCAGCTTGTAAGTAGTCATTAGTACAGAGCCCATTGTCAAGATGTGGCTTAGCTTAAACTCTAAAACAAAGCCTAAAATCCAAGCCAAATTGAAAATATCAGCCTCTTAAAAACAGACCTGTGTAGTGCATACAGTCACACTGTATGACTTGTGTGCCATTATTATACATATTGCAATATAGTCTGAATGCACCCTAATATTACTAGTTAATTGCTAAGGATCTCCATGCCTGCATTTCCACTCCAGTCACTTAAAAAATTCTTTCTCATGGACATTCCAGCTATATTCCCATTCCAATTCAATTAAGCTGCTATTACCTAATTTCCTAAGAAACCTTTCAAAAGAGTAGACTCCCCAATGTTAAATATAGTCTCACATCCAATGTGCGTATTAAAAAACCCTCTTAAACTCTTGAGGATTTGCTTTTTTGTGTGGATCTCATGCCCACACACGTCTGCCATGTGGAATGCTACTACCCACAGCTTCGGCGATCAGTCCAGCAACAGAGCAAATCACGTTCCATCTTACAGCTTCACACTCCACCCTATAGCTGTTTCCCAGGGAACCAACGTGCATTGCAGAAATGTGCTGTTCACAGTGACAGAAGGGAAAGAAGCTCAACCCTTTAGCATTTCCTGCAGCGCTGCTAAGGAGCAACTTAAAATAATGTTGTAGTATAGGTAATATTCTGGCAGGATAGGAGCAGGCTCTGCTTTTGTCCTCATGCCTTTACCAGGAAGGGAGGAGTGCAGAACTCACACCAGGCTCCCAGCATCTCTGAGAAAGCTCACAGACCTTAGGCCTGTATGCGGCTGACTGCTTCAGCTTTGACTGAATGCAACAGGAGTCATTGCTTAACGCGACGCTCACTTTCTATCAGGACCCATCTCTTTGACTCTCATTTCATTCATTAAAGAGACGCTATCAAGGGTCTGCTCACTTTAAAACCCAAGCAGCCTTCATTGCATGAGTGCTGCAAGTACTTGTATAGATCCCAACGTAGGAACATTTACCTCTTAGATGAACAGACCCTTGTCTAACCGGTGGACTATCGATGGGAAAGATAGACCATGTAAGCCCCATGGGACTGTTTTAATCAGAAGTCCAAAGTGGTTAAGACAGCAGGGGCTTGATTATCTGTGTGTTCAATAACAACTTCCTTTTCCTCATCTTCAATACAAAATTCTCATTTCTCCAACTGTGTTATTTTCTTTTTAGAATTTGGTACTTTTACTCTAGGTTGGTATTATCTTTCTGCCTCTAGCACTCAGGAATGGTCTTGCATCAGGCTGTAAGGAAAACCAAAGACCCTTCCTGTTTCTCTGAGTGTACAATAGAGTAGAGTTGATGGCCTCAGTGTTGTAATGAGCTGCAGGTCTTCATACTGTTAGCTGAGAGGCATTGAAGGAAATGATAGCAGAGGTCTTGAAAGGATGTCTAAAACCTTAGTGTTGTTAAACAGGCCATATTACTGCATATGTTTCCTAGAAATGCATGTGTGTTATAGTCTGTGGCATTCTTGCTATTAATGTTATGTCTGGGCATTTGAAATGCAAATTAATTTTTCTGTTTTTTCTGTCCTTTTTTTTTCATTGCAGGAGGCGCTGATATTTTCAGCAAGAGATTTTTGGAAGACATATTGCAGTATTCTGTAATAGTGAACATATGGGAAGTATTAAAATATTTATTACCTGTAAATATTGTAAATGCTCAGAATAAAACCTTTTTCCCCCATTGCTCTCTGAAACTGCACATTTGGTTATTGTGAATTTTCCTCCTTTTTTTTTTTTTTTGCTAAGGCTAAGACAATTATTATTGTCACATTTACCATAATTTATTTTGTTGACTGGTGTATTTATTTTGTGAACGTATCTTGGTGCTGCTGACTTTCTATATTTTTTTGTAACATAATGCACTTTAGATATACATATCGAGTACATTGATAACTGACATAAACTGTTCCTGTTTTGTGGTTGACTTCAATGGATGCCTATATACAATTGTTCAAACTGATTTTCCTTTGTGCATGTATAATAGCAGTATTTTAAAATTTGTAAAGAATGTATAATAAAATATAATCTAATTAAATCATGACTCAGAAGGAAAAATGTGTCCTCTAGGAATTTCAAGAGTGGGAATGCTGGTTTTTTTCTTTACTACATTTGAAAATAATTTTAAATTTCATCTGCTTACATTGGTTTAAACTCCCATATTTTCACATTAGCTTTTACTTAAAAATCACTTGGAACATATTTTGTTCCAGTGTTCTATTTCAAGTCAGCTAAGTTGCTGAAAAACCTGGGGGTACTGTCAGACCCCACTGCAGCAAAAACATGATTCCCAACATTTCCAGCCCTGTAAAAACTGAAGCGTTGCATTCTCCAAGCAAGAGGATACGAAACACAGCCCCAAGGGATGCATCACTTACTACACTCTTGGAAGTAGCTCGCATGTCACATCCCATAGTCTTGTTCAAAAATAGACAGACACGCAGTGTCCTCAGCTCCCATTAATTATACTCAAAGATGGAAGGTCTACTACATGAGCAGAGTCTCAGCTATATGGACTTTGGGGCCACCTTATGTTAATGTGAGAAAGGGGGAAAAAAAGGGGTATTTCCTGGGTGAATACACAAAGGAAAGAAAAAAATGGAAACTGCAGAAGGTGACACATCTTTCTTGCATTGCTTGAATAACTTTTCCCACCACATGGCTGTTTCCAAAAAACATCTGTATTAATTTTATTTCTGCCTTACACGAATAGAAAATGGCACATCAGGGGAGGGGAGCCCATCTTCATTACTTCTTGGTCACTGGCTGCAGAAAACAACAGGGGAAAAACCCACAATAGATCTCCTATCACTTTTTTTTTTGAAGTTAACATACGAGTCCTGCTTCCGATCCCTTTTGCTACCACCCACATGTTAATCACAGCAGCTGCTGTGGGGGCAACCTGAATGAAAGAAATTGTTTCACAGAGATATCTGTACTTTGTAAAGTCCTACTGAATTTCCTCCATCTCACTCCTTTAACATCAGCAACATTAGAAAAAAATGAAAGCGTGGAAAAATAAATTACAAATCCTGGGAATTTTAAGATAGTTCTTGTAATTGTTGCTCCATTCTGTAGTTGCCAAGCTTTTCTTTTTTCTTCTTTCCTTTTTTTTTTTTTTTTTTGAGTGCCATCTTTTTCCATTGCCAAAGTACAGCCATCATATAATATAAAACAGATGTATTTCTGCTTTCTACCCAATCTTGCAGAAAACTACCTCCAAGAAAGCATTGAAAGCAAAAACATTTAACAAAAACTTAGCCATCCTCCCCATCCACTTCTCTGAAGTGTGAAATTCAATGCTTCATTATGTCCAGTTAATTACTCCAGCCACAAAGCACATTCCTTTTCATATCATTTCCTTTTCAGATAAAAAATATTACGCATGCTGAAATGTAGCACAACTTCGGGGTTGCATTAAAGAAAAAAGGCATGGTTCCTGCACATTTTCAACTTGGCCTCCTTGCACATCCTATTTATAGTATACAGCTAATGCTTGGATTTATACAACTGAAGTTAACTGCAATATATTCAGAAGATGATTTTGTACCTCAGGATTACCAGCAGATCCCAGCTGGAACTAAAACCTAAAGCTGAAGTGGTCAGGGACAATTTATCTTCATCAGAAAGGATGATCTATGGCAGACAGGGCACCCAAAGAGTGCAAACCAAAACCATATACCCAAATCTTAAACCCTGGCTCTGTAGGCCACTTCACAAGAAGAGGTCTAATTTTGAAATGCCTCTGACCTCCCCCATGTCTTCACACTGTTCATTAAGGACTTGAAATTTTTTCCCTTATTTTTATATGTAAAATTTGCAATTGTGGCAAATTTAAGCAAAAGTGATGTTTCTTTCAAGACCTTTACACAGGCGTTATAAAAGTTGTCTATTGGTCCTGTGGTTCACAGACTACATTGTGAAAGTCACTTCTGCAGACCATTGGATTGAACTCTGTAAAGCTGAATTAAAGTTGTTTTAAGCACTCAGCTTTGCAGGAAAAAAAAGAAAGAAAAAATCTGAGACAAACTAGGGCAGCTTTGCCTTCCTAACTGTGGGGAGCCAAAATCTTCCAGAGATTTCAGTTTCTCAGGCATGATTCAATCCAATGATTTAGCTTGCCTCAGAGACCTTACAGTAATCAGGATTTATCCTCATATATGATGTCAAATGTATGGTATGAGTAATTCAGGGGACATAAAAAATGGTGCTAGGGCTTCAATCTATGCATTGTATGACGTTTTTGGAAGATTATACTTTTACATTCATGCATGTCTGGCCACTTGATATTCTACGTGGTACTTGTACACACCTAAACATGCTTAAAATAGACAGTCTTATGGGTAAGGAGGGACTTCGAGAATGTAGAAATACCAGAAGAAAGGGTGTTCTTGCAACTTTCATTTGTCCTCTTTGTCCCCACATTATTGTCAGGGCTAGGATTACAGGATCAGATGTTGCAGTTCTTCTGCCACCTATCTTCTCTTCCCTCTTTCTTTCTCCACTGTTTCCTCCCCATCCATGTCTCACTCCTTTTCCTCTGCTGAAAACAAAATCCAGCTCTTGAGTTTTCATCTGATGTCAGGTGCCCTGTGCTCTCATTGGCTCAGTCTCTGCTCCCCCCATTTATGTCACTGTCCCTCTCCTCACTCCTCATTCCCTAACCACACTCCAAGAAGTCCTTTCAGCTCTGTTTCTCCTGGTGTTCACCATCCCCAGTAACACTCCACCTTCCCTCCTCTTTTCTAGCTAATCCCAGACCTCACCTTCTCCAAGCTCTTTGTCCCAGTTTTTCTCCTGCTGGGTTATGCTGTCCCCTCAGCACCCAGGCCAGCTTCTTCAACTCCATACCTACCTGCCAGCAGGAAAACCAATCACAACAGAGCAGGGAGGCTTCCTCCTCAGTGTTCACCCTATCCCAGCACCTTTTCCCAATCTCCTGGCTAAGCAGACAGGCATTTTCCCTCATGGCATCTGAGCAGGAATCTGCTCAGACAGCGAGGTCTGCACTCCTGGTGGAACACGGGAGCTGGAGGTCAGTGGGTGCCTTTGGCATTTCAGTAAGGGATGTGCACGCTAAATCCAGTCATGCTTGGTGATAAAGGATTCTGCTGATAAAGGACCCTTTATTCAAAGAGTATGCTTTTCCAGAGCTTACAACATGTTCAGATGTTCTTTAAGGTGATAAAAGAGCATTCCTAAAGCAGAGAATGCACTTCCATATAACCATTTTTTTCCCCTGAACCACAAAGGTGTTAGAGCTTCTTAGAAGAAATTCCGGAATATTCTTAACATGGACAATACAATTTGTTTTCCTTGTTTTGCATTTAAAAATGGTATGTCTATTTTGGCTGAAATTTTCTAAAAGACAGTTGAAATGTTTTCAGCTTGAGAGGTCAAAGATGAGTCAGAATTGCAGAGAATTGAAGCCAGGATGTCATACTAGGAGATGGCGGGATACCTCAGAAATGCATGCAGCAGCTGTCCTGCCTCTCAGACCCAGCTAATACAGTCAGAAACTTTGTTACTACCCAAGACCTCCACAGGGAACTTATATTTGGCACCCCACTGCTGCTCTGGTTTTCAAGTAGTCACCATGTTTACTACAGAACTTAAAAGCTTTTAAGAGACATCAAATGATGACAGCTCTTCACAGCAGCTACCCTGTGCTGGACCTCAGTAACAGGCTTTTTAAGGCTCTGTTCACTTGGCAGTGGTAGCTCACTGACATTGGAGTTCCACTCACAGAGTTTGTTTCGTGGTCCTTCATAAACACAGACATTCATTTGGCTTTCAAGACACACAGACACACACTCAAAAAAAAGCCAATGTAGTTTACGCCTATACTGTGAAATGACTCTATGCTCTCAAGGAAGGGATTTCAGGCACAGTAATGACTTGGCTTAGTTTTAGGCCTTCACCATCTCAACATGTGGACAGCACTATTCCCACACAACGCACCCACAGTGTAGTAAGCATGCGTGTTCACTTATGAGTAAGTGTCCTTGATCTCCTGAGCCACCACAGAGAATTTGGCTCTCTTGCAGCAATTCAGAGAGTGGGGGAATGCTGGCTGTGTTTAGTTACAGTCTTTGAGAGTTTAAAACATTTTGTTATTTGGTCATAATTTAATGCATAGAAAAGGTGCTGGAAAATTTTCTCTGGAGTACGAAGTTCTTTATTTAATTACAGAATAGATACAAGTAGAGGAAGGGCAAATTACCTTCTAAGCACCCCACCGCTATAACTCCTATTATAAAATGGAAACCGCCAGCATGAGTAACCAGGTCACATGAGCATCAATTTCACCAGAAATTGACGGTGGGCTCTACTAAGGCAACCATGAGTTTCTTCTAAGGGTTTCAAGAACAAAGCGATGAAAGAGGCATGTTCATTCACCTCCAATTTTAACATCAGGAGCATTAGGATAATCAATTTTATTTCTTTATCACAGTTATTACACAAAGTAGGCTTCAGACCTCTCCATCTTGGTGTAGAAAGGCAAAATTACCTCCCCTGCTTTTTGTTGGTTGGACTTGGGGCTTAATTATTATTATTTTTTTGCATGGTAGATAATCTGTGATCTTTCAGGCTATGAATACATTAATTGGATAGTGAGTCATAGGTTTCAGTGTTCACTCAGATAAAGACGACCATGCTGACAGTCCCTTTCTCATTAACCATCCACCATGATGCCCCTCTAGACATTGACCTCAGTGGACATTACATACACAACTTCCCACACAATTCTTTTAATATATACCACTTAGAATCCACTATTTTAATTGGTTTTCTGGACTCTTCTCCTCACAACTAAAATAATTTTTTCCTATAGTTAATGCTAACTAATTTATTGTGGAAAATATCTATGACCTAACCCTCTCCATGCCCCTCCTTTCAAATGAGTTAGCGATCCAACAGAGTGGTTTGTAATGCATTTGCCATGCACTGTCCTTTTCCAACATCTGGATCCTGCTCTCTGACAATGCAGGTGAGCATCCTCTGCACATCACTGTTTGCACTGCTACACTAGAATACATGTTTGGACTTTAGAGAGTGCTTTTAAGACCACTTTGTGTTGTTCACAAGCTTCTCTTAAGGAAAATTCAGAAAACTGGAAGATATTTTTCTCCCAGTGGAAATGCGAGGTAATCCCTACCTATTCACTGATGGAAATCCTTCATTAAGCAGCAAGGTACTGGGATGGCCTTTCTTGCCATGCCATTTGTGTGCATGTACAAGCATGTTAGAGGCAGGAGGGATTTGTGTGGATTACTGCCATTATAACTACATTTTTTAAAATCTGGATCACTTCAACAGTAAACTACAGCAAGACAAAAGGAAAAAAAATATCCCACCTTGTAGTCTGAGTTCTTCAGTATGTGTCCAAATTTTTCATTTTATCACTAACCTAGAAGAGTGAAGAAGACCTTCTCTGATGCATTTCAAGTTTTCACACTTTTAGTCACTTTGCCTGTGTTCAGAAAATTATTCTTGCCCTCTTTGATCCCCTACTAGCTGAAAAGATGTGGAAGTACACAAGCATGTCAGAGTGCAGCTAAACTCTAGCTCATATAAGATCAATATTTTGCCCAATTAAAACAAACAAACAAACAAACAAACAAACCAAAACAAACCTGGCTGTATACCACTTTGCCAATGGTTCAGTCCTGCAACCAGATCAACCTTCAGTGTGACATGCTGACTGCCTCAGGGTTCCTCTCATTCAGGTTGGGACTCCTAGGAGTGGTGACCCATCAACATGGGAACCGAGGGTATTAGTAACCAATTCCTCAGTTAGGTTTTTAGGCCAGTCTGCTTTTTCAGTTCTGAGATGAAATGGAGAAGATTTAATGCTTTGCTGTACCCACTTAAAATGTCTACAGTTTTCAATGCCAGCAGGCAAGAAATGTCTGTAAATAGATTCTTTTCCTTTCTACCTCTTGTATCACCCCAGTTCCCATTCCAGTAATAACCTAGAAAGATTTATCAGGAAAGCACATAGACTTAACAAATTTTTCATAAGACAAAATAGACTTCTCATGATTTCGGGGCTAATGATGAGTCTTCTCATTGTGTAGTGATGACATTCCACTCGCATCTATGAAATCACAAGAGATGAAGGACAAGTTTCCTAACAACACTGAGAAGTTACCTTAAAAGTACCTTGGGTTGACGAGGCTTGCTTTACTGCCTCAAGCAGTTTAAGTCTAACACACCAAGGAGTCCCACATGATTGCTTACAGTCAATAAAGAAGCAACGATTGCATGGTCTCCTTGACCACCGAGGGGTTGTTACATACACAAGTGCTCAATATTGCAAGCACTGCTCACAGATAGGTCCTATATGTTTGCTGGACATCAAATCTGTGACTTACATGCAGTAAAAGCGTGACAAAGCACAGACTCTGCTAAGCCCATGTATTCCAGGCAGAAACGGAGCAAATCCACCAGCAGCGGCTGGGAATATGGGAGGCCTCATGTCTCAGTATAACTGGACACTACAGGACAGAATTACTGACAATCTCTTGGGTGACAGTCAGTTCTAAATGATACGCTGTGAGGAACTGGCTTCAGTATAAAAACTTGACAAAACTTTGGGATTCTTTAAGTGTGAAAGATGACTAGAGGCTGTTCTTTAAAAGGTCTCTTCTCAAGTAGCCTAGCTGTTGTGCAATGGCTACAGGAAGTTCCTTACAGGACAGAGTAGATTTGTTTATATTTGAAACACCAGATCATGAAATAAGATACAGAAAATGTTATCTATGATAATGAAATGCAGCTGACATCCACTGGTTATTTTATTTTATTTTATTTTATTTTATTATTTTATTTTATTTTATTTTATTTTATTTTATTTTATTTTTACATTGCTCTTACTCTCACATCAGGACTCCATAGGGCTAAGCAAATCCAGAGCTCTCAGCTTTGCTCATTTTCAGAGGCTCCTTATTGGCAGGAGAATGAAAACTTTAAATAAATATATCACAATCACTATGACTGTATTCGAGTTATTCAGATAATGATAAGATGACACAGGGTAAATACTCGGAGTTGAGCAGCTCTAATGACAGATGATCTGTCATTTATATTTAATCCATTTAAGAGACATTTTTATCAGGCAAAGATCAACCCACTGGGGCCATTAATAGTTACACTTATAAAAAAAGCCAGCAGCCAGCAACCAACAGAGACAGACATAACAAGAGTTAGTCTCACAGTCCAAAATCACCAGTAAATTTAGAACACACTTAAATGAACAATTTGGTGCACATGTTATTTAAACAGCATTATAGTAGGAACATATGCATGCATAATGAAAACAATTACAAGGATCTAATCTAAAATTCTCTGAAAGATAAAAAAAAATCTCAAGAAAATGTGAGGCTCGTCCTAGGTGATTTTAACACATTAAGAGGAAAAGGAGCACACTGGCAATTCTCTTGAAGCTGGGAAAGAGCAGTCAGCAATGAGGTCTTATTTGTCAGAGCCTAGGTAGGATTATATGGAACAATCTACAGTGGTATATACAATGTCTGTTAGGTATTGTGAAAGGAATGCTTGCCTGGGTGCACTATAAACACCCCGCAGATCTTTTGTTGATGTTAGCAGGAGCTATCCTCGGGACCAGCACACATGCATCAGACCTTGTGCTGCAGGCTGCGCTCACCCTCTCATCATCTGCCCTGTAGGCAGGCAGACCTGGCTTGTCCAAAGGCAGGTTCTTCATCCAACTGGAAAAAAAAAATTATTAGTAGCTAGCACATAATCCAGAGGCTGATCCCACACTGGCTTCTTGGGAGTCATCCTGCATTTCACCAATATTTTCCCTTCTGCTACTAGACAGGGCTAGCAAGAAGGAGGAAGATCTCACAGTAGATCAGATGCATAGCTGTCTCAGAACTGAAGCAAACACCACAGATGCTTCCAAGCAATGAAATTTAAGTGTAAATTTTCATGATGCTGTTTTCAACAACACACTACAAGTTCATTAACTCTCATTTTCTTTAACACCCAGTCTTCTGACTTTTTTTTGTTGGACTTAGACATCTAGGGAGAAGGATGCTCTAGGGTTATATTCAAATGCCCTTAGTCAGGCAAACCTTACATTGAGTTCACTGTTAGTTTTGCCTGCATAAAAACATTCCCAAGGGCCTCTCAGAGTTTGAATGTATTTAGCTTGTTTTCAACACAATTCCTCTTCCAGCCTATAATTATCTGTCTCTTCTTTGCAAAGGGAGGTGTCTAGTCCTAGCTTCTGATGCCCTTCCCTTTCATCCTCATCCTCCAGGACTGTCCCATAGGCCCTCTTTAAGAATACAGATTTATATGCTGCACATATAAGGTGAGCAGGCTTATAGCTTCAGAGCTTCTGGCACAAGGTACAAAGTAATAGCAACAAAAACACTGACATATGCAGCTGTTTTTTTAAATAAGGGAAGGCCAAGCAAGGTGACTGCTGCCAGCCAAGTCTGAATGTATAAAGAGAACCACTTCCAGAAAGAGGGCTCACAAAGTTCTTGAAAGTGGGACCACCTCAGAGATGAAGTTAGTCCCTTCCCCTCCCCCAGTCTTCTCTGACCTGCTTCAAACTTGAGCAAATCAGTTTTTCCAAGCCTCTCACCCCCTCCCACCCCTTGAGCAGTCTGATTTTTCTATGTGAACATTTTGGCAGATCTCAGAGAAGTTTTACTCATTCATTTAATAGTCACAAATAATGGTTCTGTTTCACCAGCTAATTATTTCATCAGTCTCACAGATGCACGCCTTTCCTGCACGTTTGGGGAGGAGGAATCCGGTGCCTACATGAGCAACAATAGTCTGATTAAAAAACTGATGGATTCTCATTTCTTCCCTTCAACAGGTTTTGCTCTGTGGTTGTTTAAAAGAGGAGCTCAAAAAAAAAAAAAAAAAAAAAAAGCGCCCAGCTTCTCCAGGATGCAGCATGCAGGACATAAATGAAGAGAACCACTGGAGGTCACTGTGACAGAAAAGGAGAACGAGTCAGATGAAAGCAGGACCTCCAATGCACCAGCCATCCGTTTGAGGTGGTGATGGTGGCGGCGGGGCTGAAAGGGTGAGGAGAGACTGCATCTCCAGTCTGACTTTACTGGAACTTGGAGGCACTGGCTGCAGAAGCAAGGCAGGAGACAAGGCTCGTGTCCACATCAAAAGCTTAAATTCTCACCGGTATTCCCTCCAAAGAATCCCAAACTTTTATCTCCTCTATGTGTTTACCACCTTCGATCTGACTCTGAAGAGTCCTGCCCTGCTCAGAGCCTCCCTGCCGTGCCTAAGGGCAGCTTTTGTAAAATCAAAGTTGCCTTACATCTTACATAGTTAGTGTCATTTTGCTTTCAGAAATACCGTTTCTCCTAGCACCAGGAGAATGTTAACCGAAGGCTGTAGACACTACACCTCTGCCCTGGCTGGCAGGGAGGCTTCTACTCCTCAGCCCTGTACACAGCACATGGGACTCGTTCCTAAAAGGAGAATCACACATCGGCTACAGTGCTGCCGGCTCTCCAACCTATTTCCAAGAACTGCATAGCTTGAAATCCTTCTTCGCTTTATTAATGTGTGTGTAGGAGGGAGGGAAGGAAGCGCGGTGGGGGCGAGGGGGACAAGGCAAGAAACATCACGCCTTTCAAATGTAGGGGGTCATTTTCGACTTCTTTCACCCTTCCCCCAGCCAGCTGTTAAATCCCCGTTTCTCCAGCGATGCCTGCTGCCTCTGCGACAGAGGTATGCACAGCAATCATCACTTGCAATGGCTGAAATCACTTGGCTGGACCCACAGGAGAAGAGGTTTGCAAGTTCATTTGGAATAAGAATCCAAAAAGCTATACAAACTGTTTTTTCTGCCCTTTAGAGGCCCCCTTTTAGCCTGCAGCTTCCTTTCCATCCCATAGTTTCTCTTTCAGACCAGTTTCTGATGTGGCCTTAATCCACACTGTTGCCCTCCGCAAGTTTCTGGTAACTTCATATTCAGCACAGAGTACTTTACAAGAACAAGAGAAATGTGAAATATCTGCTGTCAAATAAAAGAAGAAAAATTAATCAGCAAAGGCTGTATCTTGCAACTGATGTTCCTTCAAGAGCAGCTTTCCTTTCTGCCTTGTTTTCTGTGTATGTCTGCATGTATTTTTGACTAATAACTATGCATACATGCACATGCACGTACGAGTGTGTGTGGGAGTGAGAGCCAGAGAGCATATAAAGGGTATTTGGGGATTCTTTGGTTTTGGACTCTCACACACAGTTGGGGAAGGCAAGTTATAAACATATAGGTAGATCCAAGAATGAATACTTTAATATTTGCAGATCTTGATGGCTGCCAAATGCTAGCATTTCAGGGATGCATATTCACATGCAGCTGGCGACACACATTGGAAGATATCCAACATTTTGCCAGTTAGGTTCCAGACTTGAAATATCTCAGTAGAGCCATATGTGCATCTTAAAACCAAGTAGGGAATGTTTCCCCTTATTCTCCATACTTATTAACTAATAAGCAAGCAAAATGGTTTGCTGAGAATACGAGAATGGAAGTAAGTCCTTTACTAGAAACCCTGCCCTTTTAGAAAGAGAAAGTTATCCTTCCTGGGGCCTCCAAATCAACCCGTTATCTCCCTAACCTGGAGAAGACACCAAAGCTTAATAGGCTTAACAAAAATCAACCTGCAGTCACCCCCGCTCTGGGATGCCTCACCTTCATGATACTTTCTAGGCATTTGTGCTAAACGATTCATTGCAGCTGGACTTTCTATTTAATTTCATTTTCTTAAGGCTATCACACAAATCCAACATTCCCCAGCTTATTTACTGCTAGTCTCACCAGTAAGCCGGGTGCCAGTTTTATTTAATTTGTTTTTCCAGTGGCAGTAACAATCTGTGTGGAAAGCATAAACAGAGGGAAAGAATCTGGAATCAGCAAATGGTGTGCACAGCTGCACACCATAATTTCTGCTAGTGAAAGTTTTAATTCAGTTCATCAGAAGAAGAGCAGAAGAGTTGGAGGCAAAGAAGAGGTGGAGCAGTGGAAGAAATATAGCAAGAGGAAACAGTAAAATCCAAGGCAGCTGGAGAATCTTGGAGTCATTATAATTAAGGCCCAACAGGTTACAGTTTCTCTAAAAAAGAAAAAAGAAGACAAACCCAGAACAAGCCAACAGGTCTTCAAGAGGGATTGCTCAAAGATATGATTCTAAAAAATATGTTGGAATGGAAACAGGAGAATTGCATTCTGCCTTCATTCCTCTTGCAGATAGGAACATTTCAACGAGACACAAAATGATGTGGAAAAGAAGTCATAAGAAGAAGAAAACTACAGCAATCCAAAAAAAGAGGGTAAATAAATTCAAAACCCAGAAACTGGGAAGCATTACTCTTGGAGGTACAATGTCCAAAATGACATTTCAAGCCCCTTTAATAAGAATACAACAAGTAAATGGTGAAGTTGGAAACTGTGGCAAAAAGCAAGGGTAAATACAGAAATGACAAGAAAAGATAGCCACCACCTGTTCCTTGAAGGCACCACCCAGCAGTCATTACTGGTTGTAGAGGCAAGTTAACTAGCAAGCAGATTGATAATAGCTACACTTTGAAGTAATTAGGAAGAGTAATGAGAAAGGTATAAAATAAAATCAATAGTGCTATTTAAACAGAGGAAGGAAGTTGCCAAATAAAAAGGAAAGAAAATTTCAACCCATTATTAGAACAAAAGTGCAAATGCTCAGAAAAACATCCTCAATATTTAGAGGCTAGTAGATGAGTCAGGAGTAAGAAGTATGGTTCCTAGTTTGTTTCTGGCTAAGTGTTTTCTGATGTCAAGTCCTTCCCTTTCAAGGGAAAGCAGGTTGTATGCTTTCTAGACCATCGCATTTCAATCCATTCATTCATCAAGATGGATTCTGTCGCTTGCCTTGCTGAAAGCTTGTTGTAGACCATATTCATGCCTCCAAAATTATAACTGTCTTTTATGGTGCTATTCATGAGATACTATTAACTGTCCCGTGTTCAGAGGCAGGGGACAATCATGACTATTGCTACTATTGTTGAGACTGAGCTCAACTGACTAATTTAATCCTCTGAGGGCTTGGATGATTCCTTCCCCCTCACAGCAGATCTATTTCACAGGAGCATGTAGGCTTTCGTTTGACCACCTGCCTTGTAATTTTTTTAATGTACATGTTTGTGTGAGCTCGGGGAGGCTTCTACAATGCTTTGGGCTGCATTTGAAGGCCCAGTACATCTAACAGTTGTTTCTGGGTAATGTTCAGTCGTGTCGCTGCTTCCAGACGAGGAGTTCAAAACAAAAGCTGCTAGACCAAGCTGGAGTTGACATAGGTGGAAAGGTTTGGAGTTACCACCAGGAGCCATGTTTCATCCTTCCTTTGTGCGAGACTGTGCTTCTTTTCAAGGAACCAATAGCAGCAGCAGTTCTGCTCTTCTCCTCCTGGGTTGTGAATTAACAGCAGCATCCAGACAAGCTTCCTCTTCCTCACCATCCTTGCTTTCTTGTGGCTGGTAAACCTGTTGAGAGTTCACTGCTCCTTTTTCTTCCCTGGTGAGCATTTGTTAAGTTAGGGAAGTCAAGGAGAAGAGGGAAGGCGATGGCCCACAGCTATAACCTCCCATTACAGCAAGTACTAGGAGGCCTTCACTTTCTGCCCTCATCCCCTTTCCAGATAACAGCTGCGACTGGCCTTGTTAAGATTAGATTATTGTCCAAATAATGCTCCTTGGCAGCCATTTAAATGTTTAATTGACTGCAGATATAAGCATATTGCTTGTTTTTGTGATGGCATCAGTACAGAAGCACAACATGCTTGTGCTGCATGTACTCCACAGCTACCTACAGTCTGGAGGGGCAACTAGAGCCTTCAGTTTAACCTCAGGGCAAGTACTGTGAGGCTGGTTCAAGTCTGCCTCCTCCCCTGTATAACCTTCCTCAGCTGAAACAGAGACAACCCAGATAAAATGTTCAGAACACAATACTTGATGGAAGAGCTAAGGACTGGGGTCATGGTAATGTGCCCACTTTAATTAGACACTGGTTTGTGCTGTGCCAGAGGAACAGTCCTGCCCACATGCATCCTTGTTCCACGGGTAGAGTTTATGAGGTCATGTGTCAGAAACATCAGGCTGAAGATTAGGGCTAGTGCCAGCACGGCAGAGGCAGAAAAAAGAGGTGGCCAAGGACGAGATGGAGGGGAAGAAGGCAGAGATGCCCTGTTTTGGCTGCATAGATTGATGCCAAATTAAAGTGACAGTCCAGTAACTGTGTGAGATCTTAAAATCTGTGTTTATTGATTTTGTTCATGAACTGACATATTCTCATGCTTTTTACAAATGTTGACAGCCCTTGTAATTTTCTTTTAATCCACCATCACACAATTGATTGAAGACATCTCCCTTTTAGCAGTGGTTGGCATCCATATTAATGTATTTAAAAGAAAGAATGTTAAAATATTTATGCATAAATACCTGAGTGCCAGATGTGCAAAAAGAAGTCTTAAAACCACAAACAAATGCAATAAATGTAAAAATGAAGTCTTTTCAACAAAAAAAAAACCTTAAAGAAAAATGTTATTATTCTCTATTTTAAAAGAGCTGCAGATGAAGTGAACACAGTGAACACAAAGAGTTTTAGCAGAGACTTCAAGATATCACTATTGAACTTTACTCATTTATTTGAAAATTGACTTGAACTTCTATACTGTCAAACTGGAAGTTGGCTGAAAGACCATAAACAAAAGGGGAGTAAGAAAGACTGCATTTTTGTCACAGCTGTCATGTGAGTCATGGATTTTCATGTGCTTTCAAAGTATCCGTGACTTGATATTTAGGGATTTTGCATGTGGGCTGGTAAACATGATGGTTAAAGAGCTGAACCAATTTCTCTGAAAACCTTGAGTTCTGCCAAGTTAAACCCTAGACTGCACGGGAGGCTAATAGAGAGCAGGAGCTCAGCAACAACACTGTGGTTACACAAAGGATCAGACCAGTGAATTCTCACTGAGAGCTTTAATTCCTCCAGGGATAGAGAGATTTCTCTTTCCCCACAACATTTGCAGTTAGGTTGAATTTGCAAAGGCCAGTGCTGGCAAAACAATGACTGAAGTTAAATGGCTTCTCACAGCAAAGTGTAGCATATTAATGACTTGTTGAAAAAAATAAAAGGAAAAAAATTAATGAAAGAAAGAAAAAATATTAGCTACCTAGACAGAAGCACTTCTTCACCTGCATCTCTGCATCTGTCATGTCTCTCTCATGACACTTCTGTTAAGTTGTAGCAGTACTGAGTCAGACCAAAGATCCGTCTGGCTCAGTACCCTGTCTCCAGTGCTGGCCAAAAGCAGATGCCCAGGGAAAATTATAAGCAAAAGATACAGTGATACTTCCTTGGAACACTCTTCCAACTTCCAGCAATTTGCAGTTTAGGGACTTTCTGGTTTTGTATTTAATAGTCTTAGTAGATTTTTCTGCCATGAATTTGCCCACACACTTTTTGAAGCTGTGTAATTTTTTCTTGAAGTTAATGTCACTGAAGATTAATCAGAGAATTCAGTACTAAACAATGATACTAAATAAATATTCAGAAAGCACAGGCAAACTTGCCAAAGGAGTTGCCCTTGGTCCTGTGGTGAACATTCCTTAAAAAAAAAAAAGGGAATGGGGAGAAAGAAATCTTTCTATTGCTCCATCAATTGCCTGGTCACATAACTAGTATGAAAAAGTGGTCGAGTATCTTAGGATACACTAGAACTAATTATATACCAGAACTTCTATATATACAAAATATATGAACGAGAAATAAAGATGGAAAAATAGTGTTTACAGTAAGAGATCCTGTTAATAGCTATTACAGCATGGAGAGAGATTTCAGACAGACAGATGATGGCTTCCTTAAAAAGCAATGATCGGTCTATTCATCCTTTTCCAACTGCACTTGTTGAAGTAGAATATGAGTTCTGTAAAGGTACACTGAGTTTTCTTGCCCATTTTTTCTTTTTTTGTTTGTTTGGGTTTTTGTTGTTGTTGTTGTTTTATTCAGCCAAGGCACCTAAGGTTTAATTGATCTGGCCAAAACACCTTAGCACCTGTGGTTCATCCTTTATCATAGAATCACTAGGCTGGAAAAGACCTTTGAGATCATCAAGTCCAACCATCTGTCCAGTTCTAAACCATAACCCTAAGCACCTCATCTACCCATCTTTTAAATACATCCAGGGATGGTGACTCAACCACCTCCCTGGGCAGCCTGTTCCAGTGCCTGATAACCCTTTCAGTGAAGAATTTTTCCCTAATGTCTGATCTGAACCTGCCCTGGCACAGCTTGAGACCATTCCCCCTTGTCCTATCACCTGTCACTTGGGAAAAGAGATCAACACCTATCTTTTTACAACCTCCTTTCAGGTAATTGTAGTTGGCAATAAGGTCTCGCCTTAGCCTCCTCTTCTTCAGGCTAAACAGCCCTCGTTCCCTCAGCCGCTCCTCGTAAGATTTGCTCTCCAGCCCCTTCACCAGCTTGGTTGCCCTTCTCTGGACATGCTCCAGGACCTCAATATCTTTCTTGTAGTGAGGGGCCTAAATCTCAACACAGTAGTTGAGGTGCGGCCTCATTGATGCCTAGTACAGGGCACAATCACTTCCCTGGACCTGCTGGTCATGCTGTTAAGCCAAGATGCAATTAGCCTTCTTGGCCACCTGGGCACACTGCTGGCTCATATTCAGTCGGCAGTCAATCAACACCCCCAGGTCCTTCTCTGCCAGACAGCTCTCCAGCCAGTCTTCCCCAAGCCTGTAGTGCTGCATGGGGTTGTTATGTCCCAGGTGCAGCACTCTGCACTTGGCCTTGTTAAACCTCATCCCGTTGGTCTCAGCTCATCAACCCAGCCAGTTCTGATCCCTCTGAAGAACCTACCTACCCTCAGGCAGATCAACACTTCCTCCCAGTTTAGTGTCATCTGCAAATTTACTGAGGGAACATTCAATCCCTTCATCGAGGTCATTGATGTTGAACAAAACTGGACCCAGGACTGAGCCCTGGGGAACATCACTTGTGACCGCTCTCCAGCTGGATTTAGATCCCTTTACCACAACTCTTTGGGCCTGGCCACCCAGCTAGTTTTTTACCCAGCAGAGGCTGAGCCTGTCCAGGCCAGTGGTAACCAGTTTCTCAAGCAGAATGCTGTCTTCTGAGCTACAAAATACCAGGAGATACAGTATGCTTGACTAGCTGCACACTTCTGAAAACTCCAACTCTGAAAGGCTTTACCACAATAATTTATTCATTTATCATATGACTGATATGTATCTTCCTCATAAAGCTCTCTGATTTTCTCCAAAGTGGAATCTTGTGCATATGCATCTGTACATAAGTGCCATGCAGTTTGCTCTAACATGCCAAGTTCCTTGGAGTAGAGACTGTGATCTCCAACAGAAACATATCAACTCCAATGGCAAACCAGTTAGAACTGAAACAAGTAATTTTGTGGGGTTTTTTTAAGGTGACATTTTATTTTGATTAAAAATAAGTTACAGAAAAAATTCCTAAGGACATTGAAGGAAACCTGTTGTATAGGTCTTTAAAACCAGATTGATTAAACTTAGCAAAAATTAAAAAATCCTGCATTGAACCTTAGTTTTTGCAAATGTTACAGCAATTTCATGTCCTTGATTTGCAAGAATAATTATAACATTAATGCATAAGGAGGTACATTTGTAGGAGGAATTATTGCAATGACATACCAAAACAAGCCACTCAGTAGGTCACTGGGTTATTAGGAAAAAGCCAACCTCAGACAGCTTCCTTATTCCCTGTATCTACTAGTCAATGTGGACACAACAAAGCACAGAAATAATCACGTGCATTAAGCCAGACCTGTGGTATAGAAGATGCATCAATTGCAATTATTGGAATTCAAAAAATTCAAATTCTACTGAAAGCTGGGTCTTACACGAACAAGTAGTGCTGCCAAGTCTGTCTCAGCTCTGGAAAGCCCTACTATCTTACAGGTGATGTTTTCTAGGGCTCCAGAGCCCTATAGGATTAACCCTTCAGCATTGTGGTAGAGTTAGAAACTTATCACGGAGTAGCTTTGCTCAGCTTTGCCTGCTTCTGCTGTTTAAAAATCATTAGCCAAAATAGAGAAAGGACATTGATTTTTAATGCTGCCTTGTGTTGATCTCAATTACAATACATTCCATTTCTGTTCGATATACAAATTGCTTAGACCCATATAGTGTCTGAGGACCTATGTGATAGATTAAAAAAACCCTGCTTATTCAGTTTCTGCTTTTAAGACTAGTCACCTTTAATATTTCTGGGGTGCTTGTATGTGGATTTTTTTAGTTGAAATGCACATTTTATATGTTGTTTTCTATCAACTCTTATTAGCTTAATTTTTACTTTTAATATCCTTGACCACATCCCTTAAAAGAAAGTATTTTAAAATTACTCCTGCTTCAGTCTCACAAACCGTAGTGGTCCATGGGAATTCCACAGTGCCATCTACTGCAAGGGACTAGAATAACTGATAATGAAGTACATTTTTTTCCAGTTGACATTACCTTCCTGATGTGTTCCACGGTCTCTTTCCCTTCTCTGCAGATCCCAGAGCATTTAGTTACCATGCCAGTTTCTCTGGCTCACTTTTGTGCTGTACTTGTGGTCATAGCATTGCACCACTTATTTCCGACCCTAATTTTACCATTCATGTTATTATTATTTCTTTTTGTGGGTAGGTGTGGTAGAGCCACGTTGGTTTCTGAGGTATGACTATCCCCTTGCCCCTTGCCAGAACACTGGCATCATCTTTCCTTCTAGAAGACCTTGAGAAAATTCCCTTCAGAGCCTGCCCATGATGATTGTTCATTGGCTAGAGGGTGAGGTGAGAGATTCAAACCAAACAAAGCACTAACATCCTTCCGGAGGGAGCCAAATGTGCTGTCTCTGCAGCTTCTGCTGGCTTTGGGAGCAAGAAATCAGGGGAGAGAGAGGGATATGCCACTGCTCAGTTTGAGAGCAATAGAGCAGAGCCTGCGTTGACTGACAATTCGAGCATAGCCTGGCACGGCTCTTTGCTAAGCAAGGATCAAAGCAACTAAGGTTCGCAAGAGTGATGCTTTTTCCCTATGACACCGGGAGTTGCTCCATGAAGGTTTGAAAGTCCTACGCTTAAGTGGGATATAAGTGGGCTGTAGGTTAACACTCTGTGACGGTCTGATTTCCAGGCTTTGTTTATGCTTTAGGGAAAGTTTAGGGTGCAGTGAAGACACAGTGAGAAAAGTTTATTAGTTAACGTGGTGACCAGCTGACAATGTAAACCTGTATTTGGAATAAAAGTTTCTTCAACATCTCACCAGTTTATTAGCTTTAATATGTGTTAGAATAAAAACATTGTCAGGGAGGCACTCACCTAGCCCTTGTCTCCAAGCTGTCTGGATTGTATTGAACTGAATGCTCTGTACTGCAGCTGCCAGCAACTGAAGTCTGAAAGTCCCTGCAGAATAACAAAGCCCAAAAGGAATGGATTAGAAAGGGGAAAATATTAGGCCTCAAATCACAATATCCTTCCAATATCCAATCTCTAAGCTACAAATCCAATATCCCTCTGGATCCAACTGGATTTGAAAGATAATAATGAATTATTCGCATTATGTAAACACAGAAAAGAGAATGAACTATGGTTATCAGTTTATATGCTTCTTTAAATTACAGGCTTTGCGTACACTGGTCATATACAAATGTTTGAACACCAGTGCATGTTCAACAATTCCAGGCAGGAAGATTTCCATCATTACTATAAATAGATCTGTAGCCTGTTAAGCGCTAGCATAGTCATTAACAAGTTATGTTTATTCTCTGATCAGAAAATAGATCTACCTAGCCATGCCAAAGAGACATCAATATTTCTAAAATTAGGCAGGGGAGGTCAGTAATCTTTTCATAGCACTGTTAAAAATTGGCATCCTAATTAAGTTATGAATTACAAAAGGCTTTTCAAGCTGGAGCTACTTGCCCAAGGAACAAATAGATATATAAGGAGAAGTTCCTCATCCAGTCTCAGTTCCTTTCTATATGAGTAATGCCCAGTAATTTTGAGTAAGGACTGATCCCAGCTACCTAAGTATCTTGACAACTGGTTAATAGGTGGTTAATAGGTGATCTAAGCAAAGGGCAATTTTAAGTGTGGTTTTGTTTTATTTCCACGGGTCTGTTATGTTAATCTTGGAGTAAGAAGAAATTAATTCTTTACTTTTGCTTGTGGGTTGGGGTTGGTTTTTCTATTTTGTTTGTTTGTTCCATGGAAAGGGCAGTTGGCAAACCACTGAGGAATTTCAGCAGAATTAAGAGTATTCCTCAACGGCAGGGACAGGACCACAGCTGTAATGACCAACATTTCCAAGAAATACTCGAGGTTTCTGAGGAGGTAGGAAGGTGGTTTCTCGAAGAGCAGTATGGAGGCAAGTCTGGCAGTGTTGTTGTTAGGAATTGCTACAGCAGCGGGGGCCTTACCAGGGTGTCTGCACAGCAGGACGGAGGCTTCAGCACCTGAACCTTGATGGTAACCCACAGTTTTCTAGCACAGACAGAGGAAGGTGGATGGTGTGACCCTTTTTACCACAACCCTAACATGTATTTTAAAAATACTAAATTACAGCTCTGCTACCCCAAAGCAAAGGATCCCCTTGGAGTGCTGATGGACTGCCCCTGTAATTCACTCTAAATGACCAGAAAGGCCACTCAACCTCCCCCTTCTGCAGAGGAGCACAGCTTTCCTTTGGGTCAGGGGCTATTTTCCCATGCAGAAACGACCCCTGGGCATTGTAACATATGTTCAGTTCATATTTACCTGATCTATTAGAAGCAAAAGCAGTTCTGACAAGAACAGTAATTACCAGAATGTAATGTTCATTTCTACAGAAGGCACGGTGTCTGCATGCCTGGGAAGGGCCCAAGATGCTTACAGCATTTCTATTTTCCATGCTGTGGTGAATTTGGAACCTTTACACAGCTTAAGACAGAATAAATTTCACTCCAGCACAAATCTCTTGATCATTTCTCCTTCAAATGTGGGAAAACAACACTGAGAATGTGGAAAGTGTAGAGCACATCATAAATCCATGGACACAGGAACTCAGAAAGCTGCATAAGGCACATAAGGTCTGCTATAAAGGAAGCACTGTGCTTTCATATTATTTTCTGTTTAAAATCTACATGTGTGGTTTGGGACAAAGGTCTTTTAGTGTGGAAGAAAGAAGCTTCAGTGTTTTTCTTTTCCTTTCTTTTTCTTTTTTTTTTTTCCTAAAGAGAGGTACGTCTCTGGAGAGACAGCGGAGAGATGTTCTCCAGCCTCTAGCACACACTGCTGCAGGGAAAGTTAAATCTTTGAAACCACAGAAATAATAATGGGGAGAAATCAGCACCCAAGATATAGTTCATTTCTGAATGAACACCAACAGGTGTTTTAGCAAAGGTAAAGGTCTCCGTGCTAGCTGATATTTGGTGAGTTTCATTGTGGATTTCTGATCCTAAAATTGGGGTGTCTTGAAGATGTCTTCCTCTACCACCTGTTCCTATCAGAAAGCATACATTTTCTTTCTCTCTTCTCAGGAAGGCAGAGTCATCCTTGCCCTGCAGCTGCCTCTGTCACAGCAGCAGTACTAGAAAAGCCACCTGCATATTCCTTCTGTTGCTTTAGAAAACAGATCCCTAACACTGAGTTTATATATCTATGTTGCCTGGTTTCTTAAGGCATCTGACTGTTTCACAGAACCTGGGAAACCTTCAGGTTTCCTTTTTGCTTCTTCATAATCTCAACATGCCTGCTATTTTCCTTGTCATGGATGAAATGCAGAATTAAAATCCTCACAGGACTTTAAGTACACATAACCTAGCCAATCTAAAAAAAACCACTGTAGATGAGTCATCCTTTCAATGGAAGTTGTCATTAGCATCAGCTGTCACAATAAATGCTATCAACTCTATTTTTGCTAGTATATGCTCTATATTAGGGAGCTATGTAGACGCTGAACTTTGAAATTCACATTCACCATGCCTATCAATGGCACTAGTGTTTAGGTGGGGCTCATCTCCCCCCACTTTCAATCTTTACACAGTAGATTTCATTCCATAGCCAAATGAGTAACTCTCAGCTCCCTTGATAAAGAGTGTAACACTTTTAGTAACACTTTGAGAGACCCATTTGTTTGGACTACATGATCTTGTAAATCCCTTCAAACTGAAGTTACTCTATTTTCTTTTCTTTTCTTTTCTTTTCTTTTCTTTTCTTTTCTTTTCTTTTCTTTTCTTTTCTTTTCTTTTCTTTTCTTTTCTTTTCTTTTCTTTTCTTTTCTTTTCTTTTCTTTTCTTTTCTTTTCTTTTCTTTTCTTTCCTTTCCTTTCCTTTCCTTTCCTTTTCTTTTCTTTCCTTTTCTTTCCTTTTTTTTTCTTTCCTTTTCTTTTCCTTGCTAAGCCCCAATGCCATTTCAGTTGTCTAGCTTCAGTTGAAATAGTTTATGCTCCAGGCACCCCTAATTATACTGACTTGACCCTGACTGCAAATGGAGCCCTGGGTGACCAGTTCAGATATGGCCTTTGATACTGCAGTCAGATACACCTGGACGAGCTCACCCGTTCACGCTTGCAGCAAGGAAGATGAAGTTTGTACAGAGCTGCTGGATATGGACTCACAGCTTCTACTCTCTTAGCTGTAAAATGGCGGTTTCCAACACAACCACAGAACAATGACCAATGGAAAAAGTGGTCATGCTGCAGAAACAACATTATGCTAATGGATTTCTAGCATCTTCCCTGAAAACATGATATACTCTCACTTCACGGTGATACTGTTGAAGGAGTATCAGTGCGACAGTTAGAACCAGCATGGAATGATTGAACTGGAACAAAACAACCTGAAGTTCAGGTTGAAGTTCAGGTTGTTTTATGAGGAATACAACCTGAACTTCTTTGAAAGAAATCATAAGCTATGTTTTATGTGTCATCTTAAAGCAGTTTTTTCCTAATTCAGCCTAACTTCCATTAAATTACATTTTCCTCCGTTTCTTATATAAATGCACTTTTTGCTCATTCAAAGAAGTATTTTTAAAACTACACACCAAACAAGCAAGATTTCTAATCCAAATAAATCTCTACAGTATACAGTACACCTACTTATCTGTAAACTATTTAATTGTGTACTGGAAAGGAAAAGTAAGATAATATTTTCCTCAAGGGATGCTTGTTTAGGCACAATGAAATTCAAAAGTTGTTCTTACTTTAGAAAAAAAATATACATGAAGAAATGACAGAGTGCAACTAGAACTAAAACGCTGTGAAAGAGTAATCAAATTCTTTCACTGTTCTTTATGCAAATATTCTATGGCACTGCAAATTGCAGACAGTGAGGTATCTTGCATTCGGCTCCTGCTGCTTCCGTGGGCTGCTGTGGGAGAACAATTACTCTTCTCTGCTACATAAACGTGGGTTTTGACTAATTGGGGTGCTGTAGAAAATCCAGGTTCCCCATTCAAAGAGGTTTTTGCATGCTCTTTCATGCCTAACCATTTACGATTCCAAATTAGAGCCAACCCAACAGCATCTCCCACTGTGAGAAAGCAAAATCTTCATTAGGCTCCACAGAGAATCGATAAGAAGTCCACATGTACGTGGGATTTTGATACTAACGGCAGCCATTGTACTACCTGATCCCAGCTCCCCAGGGATCCTTCTACAGGTGCTGCTAGACATAGTTATGCCTCCCTTGTGTCAGCCTCAGTACAATCTTGTCATCCTTTCCTATACAAGAAGTCCAGGGAGACCGCTAACTTAGCCAGTTCAACCCAGTTCCTAAAACGGGATACTAAAAGTGGACTCTCCTGAGTAATTTCACTGAACTTCACAGCAAAGAGATGAATTAAAGCTGTTGCACAGTTTTGAGGGAGACCACAATTTTCTGGAGACCTACAAAGATCTGATTGTTGACCATAGTGTCATTGCGGATCTGCCTTGAGATTTTTGTAGTAAAGACTGATCCAGGACAGGAAGATTTCACCCCAGATCTCTACACATGTCTGGATTCTGAAAAAAAGCACAGTGGTGCTGTAGGTACTGGGATGAAATGGATTTATTCATCCTGCTTGATATTGGATTGGAAAGCACTTGGAGAAACCATACAATTCAGAATTAAGATCACAGAATCACAGAACTGTAGGGATTGGAAGGGACCTCAAGAAATCATCAAGTCCAACCCCCCTGCCAAAGCAGCTCCCTAGGACATTTCACTCAGATAGGCGTCCAGACGGGTCTTGAATATCTCCAGAGAAGGAGACTCCACCACCCCCTGGGCAGCCTGTCCCAGTGCTCTGTCACCCTCACTGTGTAAAAGTTTCTCCGCATGTTGGTGCGGAACTTCCTGTGCTCCAACTCGCAGCCATTGCCCCTTGTCCTGTCTCCACAGACAAAACGATGTTGATCAATTATAGGTAAAAAGCTACAGCCACAGAGCAGATAATTAAAGCAGTAAGAGTACTTGGGATATCAATCTCTTTATCATATCCATGCTCACACATAGACATTTACTTACACACAGACAGTACTTTCTGTGACAAATTATCTTTAGTTCTGCAGAAAGTCAACACAGGAGTCTCTGTCAAACAAATGTCATGGTCTCTCACACATGCAGAATTTTCTAAATGCTAATGGAAGCTTTTATTGCACTGTGTGTTAAAGAGGGAAACAGATAGTGTTTTTTAAAATTCTGACTTAAAATCCAGGCAGATTCCAGCAGGCACCACAAACCTGTGTTAGCACTACAAACTGCAGGAGACAGGGGGTTGTATTGAAAAAATTTATTCTACCATACCATGTAATAAACAGCTCTTTAAAAAACCTCTTCTGGTTACTGGCAGTGTAGGTAGGAGAGCTAACCTCCCACCTACTGGAACTCTCTCAAATCCATGGAAAGAGTATCAGTGATTTGACTTTGCAACAATTTTAAAACGTGCATATCTTCCATACAATCAAAGAAGTTGCCTCTCTGTGAAACATGAGTATATATATTGTCAAACTTTTCCAAATACAGCTGGTTTATTTGCCATTAAAATTATGGCCATCAAATATTTAAAGACATTTTTCCCATAATGAACTTTGTAATACCTAGAATCCACAGTTTAACCCCTACCGAGAATTGATGTATTTCCTAAAAATTCTCAAAACTAAATGTATGTTTTCCTAAAACTGCTACCAGGTTATCATAGTCAACTGTCCACTGCAGTTTTCCAAGGAATCTTTGGGGTCCTACATAGGAAAGTACAGTGTGTTACATAGGGAAATGTTTGCAGTATGTACTGGGCTTGGAAACTTCCATGGCTTGGAAACTTCATTACACTGAAGGATTTATTTTATCATCAATAGAAATATTAGATCCTTCTGAGAATCTTTCTTCAGCCTAAATCCTGAAGTAAGCATGGATGTAGGCTCTTTGGATCTATAAAGAGGGTGAATTTTCAGCTCAAACAAGTGCCCAGCATTAAAATCTCCATCTTGAAAGGACAGAGTGAGTTTTAACAGGCATTTCAGTGCCAAGACATGTCAGTCAAATTATTATTGGCTCTAGCTGCACTCTCAAAAGCTGTTACATTCTTTACCTGCAGCAGAGTGGCACTCAAAAAGGTGCAAAATTCTTCTTTGCTTTTGAAAACACCAATGAAACTTCAAAACAAAACAAAACCCCCAAACAATCCAAACTAATTCACACAAACACAAACATCTCTCCTACATACAAGAAGGGTAAGGCTGCAAACCTCAGTAGGAACTGTCCTTTGGGAGACAGAAGTTCACGAAGTCAAAATATTTAATAATTAATGTGAAATCTATAAAAATATCTGGTTCTTGACATAAACTGAAATGGACATGAATTCTGGGTTATTACTCCACAGAGGCATGCGTGTGTATGTACCTACAGCATTAGATCAAGCTGCACAAGTCACAATAGTGTCAGGCTTGCTCTTATCCCAATTCCCATTTTTTTTTGAAATCATGACTGCGTATTGTAAATAAAATCAATCTCACTGAAGTGCTACACACAGCATGTATTTCCAGGATGCGAATTTTCTTGAAAGAATATGAATTACATTGAGAAGGGAAAGGGGAGGGGGGAAAGAGGGGAAGGGGAAATCAGAATTGTTATTTTTAGATCAGTGTTTTGAAATGTGATCTGCCTTAGCCTAATATTTCCCAGCTGCCCCGTCATCCTTTTTTTTTTTTTTTCTTTCCTTGTTTTTGTGTCTTTTTTGTGAGGGAACAATTCAGATGGGAGGGAAAATCATATATACACAAAATAGCTTTGTCTAGAAACTCTGAAAGTGTGCTTGGTCTTGCAGAAAAGAAGTCCTATATGAATCTGGGGAGTGGAGGCTAGGGGGTGTTTTGTGGGGAATCACACTGCTGTGTAATTACAGATCTTGTATACACATAAACAAACTCCACCTTCAGATCAGCAGAGAAAAGACTTGCTTACTTGTCTGATGGCCAAGAAAAATTAAACTAGAGCAGGCTATAAATAGAATGAAGAAGAAAACTGAGAAAAAGAAAAATAAAAATCCCTGATGGCTTAGCAAAAATGTTCTTCCTTGCAAAAGAGTTAGAGTTCTGCTTAGAAACTTTGCTAAACCTGATATAAGCCTCTTTTTCTTCAGACTTCATAAGAGCTATCATGACAGATCTTCCTGTAGAGCTTTTAGGCAACCCCTTGGGCATGTCTCCAAATGAGTGTCAAAAACTTTGATTTCAAGACAAGGCTCAAAGTGCATTTCAGATAACATGAAAGGATAACAGCAAGAAATTCCACAAAAAAAAGACCCTGCAACCGTTCCTTGACTGTGTTGTGTTTTTTTTTTTCTCCAGGTAAGAAAAGTACAGCCTGTTATAGTTCCCAATCTTCCACAGCTCCAGACTCAGCTCATGGTGCTGATCCATGCTTGCTGTGACAGTCTCTAAGGGGTGATCTGCCATCTGAGAACTTCCAGACACAACTACATCATCTGCTCACAGCTCTCCTGACATAAGAGCTGGAGCTGGAGTCAGGCAGCAGGAAGCACCTGTAAGTATTTTACATCCACCAGGGACAACACCTCCCAACGTGCAGATTTCTCATCTGGCCCAATACAGCCAGGGACCTACCCCCTCCTCCGCAGGTAGCCAGAACCCCGGCCAGGCTGCTCATAAGCAGCCACAGCTCATGGGATGAAGGCATTTCCTCTCTGCCATAAAATGCATCATTTACTATCACAGCCTTTTTCTCCGCCGGGAATGGCTGGCAATGGATATTTGCTCCTCTCACCCTTCCTCCTCTTCTCCCTCCCTTTTTCCACCACCCCCACACATACTAAGCCTCGGGAGGTTTCACGGGAAGGAAGAAGGAGGTTGTGCATTGTCTGAGAAGAGTTTATAAGCTGTCCTTCTGGCACAGAGCTAGAATCAGGACATTGTTTAGCTGCATGTCTGAACTAGAGGAATAGGCACAATGGAGCTAGATGCCATTGGGTGGTTCACAATAAGTAAATTAGTCTACAGTACATTAACCAGCACATCCCCACAGCTGCAATTCTCTCTCTCCCTTCTTTCTTGACTTTGACTATGCCAGGCAATATCCTCACAGCTACAGCACAATATCAAATGTACTTTGGATTATTCCCTGTTTACTAACACAATAGTCTCCGGAGACAAGAGTTGGAGAAGACAACTACCTACAAGGTCTGGCGTCCTTCCAGGAAGCCAAGCCATCTAGTCAAGAGGAGACAGAACCAGAGACAAGACTACCAACAATGTAGCTCAGACCAGAGACACGATCAGAAACAGGGCTACAATAGAGGCCTTGTGTCCATCCTGGAAATCTAGTCAGCAACTTGGGATAGCAAAAGACAGGCACATCTGCAACATCTTCCAGGCACGCTGGGGGCCCAGGATTGATCTTAATGGAGCTCATGGGGTAATGGGCAGGGCTGCTTCGATGGAGGCCCTGTGTGAAGCTGGTCAGGGCAATGAAGGGCTTTTGGTGCACTCAGGGCTCTGACCACTGTAACTTGGCATCTGAGTTTGTAAAATTAAAGAATTAGTGTCCTTTTGTAATCTAGTAGTGCTCTGTCCTGTTGATCAACTCATCTCAGCACATTTAGTCTTAAAGGGATGGTCCCTCAAAGGATTGGTAAAGTCAGTAAATCCATATATTAAATTTCCAGGTAGTAGTTGACATGCAGTTAGGTAATGCTTGTCCTGCTGCCTCCACCCAAGGATCCAGTAGTGTACATGAAAGAACCTCATATCTACCTGTGTAGACATCCAGATCATTAGGGACATACCGTGTATTTCATAGAATCTCCAACATCTTTCCCTCTTTAAGAATAAACTTGCAAATGGAGTACAGAAATTTGCAGGAGTTTAGAAGTAAAAGAAGTATTTAATTTGGGTTCTCCAACCCTTTATTTTGGTCTTTGAGACCAGCATATCTAATACCTTGACTGGGTCCTTGAGGCCAACTGGGGGAAAAGCACCACTTGGTTTGAGTTCAGCAGACCTCGTAATCACAGTCGCGGTTACTTTAATCATTCGAAGCAGTCAGAATGTTCTCCTTTTTTAAAAACTCTGTGAGATAAGACCATCATATGCTCCTGCAAGCCTATCTGAAGACATCATATCTCTGCCTAAAGAGAGACACTCTTAACCCTGTTTTCTAATGTAACATCTCTGCCAACAGTACTGTCTCTCTGTTCTCTGGCAGCCTAAACATAGTTTTACAGTCTAAATCCAAAGTTCCACTGTGGTACAACCAGGCATTTAAAGTTTTAATCTTAATCTTTGAGTCTGAGAACAAAACCCCTCATCTAATTGGTGCAATTTCCAGTCAGAACCACCCTTGCTGTAAACTGTTCCATGTTACAAACCCCAGGCCTGGAGGGCGAAAAGCTAATTGTTTAAATGGTGTTGTGCAAATATTCTAGAGGTGAACAATTCCCCAAACACCTGCTGCTGTAGTTAATGCCTGCACATTTACTTCTAGCCATAACATGCATATGTATAATCTCTGTCTGTGAAGAGATATTACAGGAAAAATTTTTAAAAGGCAGAAATTTTCAAGCAATCTTCTAGCTTTTCTTTCCCAAAAAGACAGAAAGAGAATTTGCAGGTAAGTGTGATCTCAGACCAAATGACACTAGGATTTAATTCCTTTAAATACATTTATGTGTTGGAAGACACACACCTAATGGAGGGCTTCTCTTTCGTATGGAAAAGTGGCCATGCGGTCACTGGACAATAAATCACTTCCCAGCCTTGACAATTTCTGCAAACAAGATTTAATATAAGGCATCCCACTGGTTACACTGACTCCCACACGGGCCGTGGAATCCCTCAGAAGCGAGGGATCAAACCCAGCTCAGCAGCCCCTGTTCCACAGTAGAGCTATTGACCATTCTGGTTTGCTGTCCTCCTCTCCAGCATCAACTCACAGGGTGCCCCACACCCTGTGAAAGCATCTCACAAATGGCTCCAACCAGTAAGAGAGAGAAGAAACGAGTTCTTGCACAAACTGAGATGGCAGTTTACACCCAGAAGCAAAAGAACCGATAAACCTCATAATACTTTAACCTCGCAAGTTAACTGCAGGTATTATTCCTATTCAAGTGCTTAATCCTTCCTTGACTCTCAAACTGTTTACCTCCATGTCCCACAGCAAAAAATTCCACAGGTTGATTAAATGCCACTTTAAACTTTACTGCCTTTAAACATTTAGTCTTCATTTTACCATGCTGATCCAGCATGAAGAGATAAATGGAAGTGTCCAGTTAGTTACAGCCCAGTCAGCTCTCATCCTAGTAGAAGGAGAGCTTGCCAGGAAACCAAAAGCTCATACTGGCAAGGATGTTCTTAAACTAAGGAGGTAAGGCTTGAGGTTCCACCCATCTTAGGTGCATATGAGAAATGACAAGGACTTTGAAGACAGGTTTTCTGAAGTGGCCTTCCATCCTTGCCAGAGAAATTTTATAACTCAGTTTAGTGGGAGCACAGTGGTTTATTGGAATAATCCTCACTTCAAATAACACCTAAGATCCAGAAAATTAAACAATGTTAGGATGCTATCATGAATGTATTTTTCTTTCAGAGGCAAAGCTGAAAGCTCCCAGAGTGATCAGTCCAGCTGGACATATTTGGCTAAGAAGGAACATTGCAATGGAGGTTAAAAAATTTAGGATGAGCAGCATAACTCCTGCTCCTTCTTTGCATAGTTCAGGATATTCACCTCGCATGACTCTGCAGAAAAACACAAACATCCATCAATATGTTTTTTAACATACATATTAGTGTAAAAACACTAGTTCCATAAAATCAGAATCCTTAATGGGAAGATGATATTTTAGAATAATCTTGTATCACAAAATCACTTCTAAATTTTTAATAGATTTTTCTGCAGAGTTTAATTTCAGTGACTTGACACTCACCTGGAATATCGTTTTAGTGAAAAATATTTATAAAATAATACTTTATTTTATAATACTTATATTACTTGCTTACAAGTGGGACTGATGTGAGATGAGAGAATGATTAGGCTACCAATCTTCCAATAGACTTGCAGCTAACAGTCATCGAAAATAAAGTATCTAAGTCTAAGTAAAGGGAGGCAAATTACTCCAGTGGAGCATTAGGCCTAGCCAGTCACTCTGTAGTCAGGAACTGGGAAGAGCCTGAAACAGATTAAAACTATTCCATTTTAAATCTTGGTAAAATCTGTGTGTGTGTGTGTGTGTGTATGCAAAAAAAAATTAACATGGAAATCCTCTTGCCATGTGTCAGAGATTAGACTGCCTGAGTAGGAGGAAAACTGCGTTGATATGAGACAGGAAAGAAACACACAAGAGACTGACCAAATAGCTTATAGATGATAGCCTACTGATTGGGGCTGTCAGCTGGGATATAAAAAACTGGATTTAAACCTCTGCTAAGTCATTCTCTGCCAACCCATACAAGTGTCCTAACAGGACAGCTCTTCGTTGTCCTGGGGTATCTATGCACATGTGTGTGAAAATATTTTACAAGGTCTTTTAGTTTTCCTTGGCCTCACTACAATAGAAGTAAAGAACCTTTCTTGAACCTCAAACACTTTCATAGAGTGAAGCACTCATCTTTCTGCTGTTGAAAGCTGTGCACTTCTAAAGCTCAACCTTCTGCAAATTTTGACACAAGGAACTGGCTGTGTTAGTTCTGTAGAGGATTCTGCTATGCAAATGGGCACTGAAGTAATAAAATCATCAAAGCAATGCTAGTTATTCAACAATGAGCCACCGTTTGTTGCCAGAGAAACACTGTGTTGAATGAAATGCATTTAGAAAAACATTACTACAAAGGGAAAATATGAGTAATCAACCTAAAGCAATGAGCCATGGAAGCTTGTTTTATGAAATGTCTTCCGGACTGTCTCAAAATATTAGACATGCTGACAGAGATATCAGAGAGGTTTTCTGTTATTTCTTATAGAGGTGGTTTCAATTTTAGATTCATCACCCCAAAACTATACCATCTTGGTCTACCTGTCATGTTAAGTTTTTTAATAGAGGAGACTGAAAGTCTGAATGTCATGACAGGACCTGAAAGAACTTCATTCCAACCAACATGCTCATGGTTAAGCCATATTTGGGTTTTGTGTGTGTGTGTGAATGGCCTTCTCTAGTGCTTCCATATGACTTCCTCCCCCATCCTTGAAGACAGAGAATCAAATCCTACTCCTTGCACAACATAACTGGGGCAAAGAAACTCTCATATGAGTACAGAGGAAAACTGCATTTCAGGAGCTTGAGCTGAGCTCTCCAGAATGATCTCCAACCTTGAAGTTTCTTCTTTTATTAAAACCACAGACTTGAAAAACAACATAGCCTAACTAACTTATGATGAACCAAAAATTCAGTTTGCACAAAAGCAGCTTTCTTCATGGCATGCTATATTCTGCATGGAAGGTTGCAAAGTAATCTGCTGATAGTGCAAGAAGGAGCAAGAAGACAGCACAAAAGGAACTGCCTCTTTAAAGCATGGATTTTTCCCCTCAGGTGTCCCTGGAGTTACGCAACTTTGGTTTTGCTTAGGTTGAGAAAATATACTGGGAATCACACAGAAACACACTGTAGGCCTCATTAGCCTGCTGTGTGATTTTAATAACCTGCAAGTACTTGATTAGGAAAAAAAAGTCTCCTTACAAATGAAATTAAGGAGATGTACGAGCAAGTCCAGTCATATTTGCATTCCGTATATTGGCATACAGATGTGATTTTGGTCATCTTCATGGAATAAGTAAGCATATGGGCATATTCTCTATCCTGTACAGATAAGCAGTGCCTACAATATCAACACCAAGAGGCCAAGAGAGATGGGAGCTTGATTCCATTGCATTTGCCTTGTTTGTTTCAAGGATATAGGATCAACTGGAAGTTTAACAAATTATATTTTCCAGTAGAGCAAGGAGTCAGAGAAATCACAAGTAGGTATGTACTCTATCTTGGTTCTAGATCTTTCTTGGTGAGGAGTCAACAGGCCAGGAAGGTGAAATAAAACAAGACCTGATCCTGTTACCCTTTGTATCCTAACAGGCTGTGAAAACACAGGCTGAAAAACACTCATCAAATAATAAAAACACTGACTCATAGGAATTTCTTTCTTTCCTTTTAATTTTAATTTTTTTCTATCTTGTTTCAAGCCTTCTTCACTAATTTAGTTGTCAACCTACCTTGCAGAAATGCTGTCAACCTTATGACATTGCTTCCATTAGAGTGTGCACTTTTCCATTTTGGCAACTCCCCTTAATAAAAGTGCCATCAGAATTAAAACACTTGAGGGTAGGATTATGTCTAAGTATATCCATTACTTTTGCTTGAGGTAAATAAAGTGCTGTTGTCACTTGATAGGTACTTAATCTGTTGGAAAGCATTATTTTTTTTTCTGCAATTCCACTTTTACTGACTGATGCATATACTCTTATGACATTTTGCTGGAGAATTTTTCCTCCAGACATATATATTGGTCATTAGCAAAGAAAATAATATTCCAGGCATGCAGCTGGTTCTAGTACATTGCAGGCACAGAATCCTAGCCCTTACCAAGTCTTCATGTCTGTTCTGCAGTGCCATCATACCTCAAAGAACTGCTCTACCTCCTCTGAGGTAACCCAGATGCTAATCTAAGTAGCTCAGAGGGCAGATGAATAGCCTATTAAAACAAAGTGAAACAAAAAGACACAATATGATAAAATCTTACTGCCTAAATACTCTTGGTAGAGAGCAGGCAAAAAGTCATGCTATTCTACATGTGATATTGCTCCTGCATGAGGAGTGCACCTGTTTAAAGGGTATTAGGATGACCTTGCTGTTATTACCCACCTAGTTGTAGGAGTAGTATCCCTACAGCCCAGGGATAGGTTGTTGATAACACAGACACACTTGACAATGCTCAGAGAGAGAGGGGTGACATAATTGTGAACCAAAGGACAGCAGCATGGCTAGGTGGAGATCCACTGTCAGGTCTTTCATTGCTTTCATTTCTCCAAAATCTTTCATTGGAGTTAGTTACTTTCATGCTTATCAATGACACGGTAAGTTTTCTGATATCACAACAGTTCACTGAAAGCCCTTCACTTCTTACTCCTGTACTGAGTAAAGCCCAGCTCAAAACTCACCTATGTCAGATGAAGTTTTGTCTGTCAAGCATCTCTGAATGCATTTAGCCAGCTGAGGGAGAGGGATTATTACAATTTTATCATTACACTCATGCATATTTAGTGCTGCATAGTCAGCCTCAGGCATCTGAGAACTATGAATTAGCGCTCTGCTGTCACACAAAATTGTGAGATTTAGTTTCTTTGAAAACAGAAAACAATAACAGCGGGGTTTGTCCATGTTCAGTTTTTAACACCCACTAATTGGCTTGTGACATTTCATTTTGCCAACCCCTGTGGATTTGTATAAAGTGACCTTTGGCCATGGGATCCTGACATAAATTAACTACACACTCCCTCAGCCTTATGACAAATCTTTGGTGCTCAGAGAAATCTGCCCTTTGTGTCCAACACACATCTGCTGCTTCTGCATCTGCAATGGATCTTCACCTTCTGACCAAACCTGGGAATGGTATTTTCCAGAAGATTTCTCTACACCTCACTCAATGCTGAGGGAGAAGTAATTACTTGAGAGGTATTTTGTCCCATTTATTTCCTGGAATGGAAATTAAGGAGGATGGTGAAGAGGAAGAGAGAACCAGAGTATAAACTGACTCATTTTTTTTGTACAGGGATGGAACCAGCTCGGCTGTCCTAAAATGACAGGTAGTTTTTGTTCCATTCCCACCCCAGGAAAATAACATCAGATGCCGTCTCTCCTTTAGATTCTCTTGTAGCCTGAGCAAAATGAAGAGAGGAAGAGATGGCTTAGCCTCCTGCAGAAGCCCTTGCTGACTGCTCTTCCCCACAAGGCAGCCAGTCAGAAGCCTCCTGTGAAAAAGCCAGCTGTGGACTGCTGCTTGGCACAGCTACCTGCGTGCTAGCAGCAGGGGTCAAAGACATATGATTAAGGTGAGAGGTTCACCAGCTGGCACTGTTACTAGAATGAGCTCAGAGACCAGGGTGGCTCCAGATGGAATAAACTGCTGATGCTATTAATAAATCCTGTGCTTTCTGTCCAACCCTCCAGCTCCATTCTACTCCCCAAATGTCCAACTAGACTAAAAAGCAGACTTGGGCTTCTTCGCACAACTCCAGTGATAGAAAGTGATATAGGCCAACCCTGCAGAGTATTCTTGGCCTAGGGAGGGCATCATGACCCACAGCTCTCACAGCATTGGCACAACAGGCGTGGCTGAAGAAGCAGTAAGTGCCTTGGGCTGAGGCAAATTAATTTAGTCTTGTGGCTGTTCCAGTTCACCTTGAGCCAAGCAAGGATCTGGCCTAGCTATGAGTGTCAGTGTCTGGCATAAAGCCAGCTGTGCCATCCCCTTCCGTAAGGCTCCCAAGTTGGAATGCAGATTTTATTTGGCTGTGTTACTGTGCTCCAGCATCACTAGGCTGGACATCTTTTTTAGAGATTATATTTTACATGTATGTTTTAAATAAATAGCCTGTATTTTAGGAGCACTTAGCCATAAGTATATAAACTGCTCTGAGGTTTACCCCATTGGAATTAGAATGAACCTAATTCATAATTCAGACATCAGGCTAGAAACAGCGTAGCTTCACTCCACGGACCTATAGCTTGATGTCTGAACTGCCCACGAGACGCCCTCTAATCCCAATAGCTGTAACCTAACCTCAGAGTGGTTTCTAAACTTACTAAATAAATACACTTTTTAAAGAGGAATGCACCATATTTATTAGGGTTTTTGGTCCGTTCAGGCAGACTATCATTTTAGAGCTGTTCCTATGAGAGCGAGCTGTGGAGAGACACAACTATATTCAAGAAAAATTTCAGAGCACACTTCTTTTTTTTTTCTTTTTTTTTTTTTCTTTTTAAAAAGGAAAACTCCAGACTACTTCACTGAATACAGAAAGTATCTGAAGATACACATTCTTAAGCTATAGAGGGCTACCTCCCATAAGTAGTTACCTGTGCAAAAACTCTTCTTGCATGGGTAGCCATACTGAATTCACTATGACAGCCCACTTCAGATGGTTACCGAAGTATGGGCCTAAGCTGTCTACTCTTGTGTTCATTCTTCAATGATCACATGTGTTACTCAGGTAAATTAAAAAATACCTTCCCAGTTAAACTGGAGGGACCTCATTTGGTTTTTCATTAAAGTATGCATTTGACCTTCAGTCCTACATTGTGTCAAAATCTTCTTGATTACCAAAAATTATTTTTACAAGTATCAGTGTATGAAGACAGAAAGGCTGAATTTTCAAAACTGTTTTTTGCAAGAGGAAGGAATACATTAATACTGTGAAAGTCTGGCTGTCTGATTAGATTATGGCTTTCACATTTGATCTTCATTGATAATTTTTCAACCTCACTCAACACTTTGTATACTGGAAAAGGGCTGTGCAGCAGGGACTTTTCTGAATGCCTTAATACCACAAACTGTATCTGGTCAGTCTGTCTGCTCTCCATGTGTGCCTGGCTTCACAGCAAATAAATGCCAGAAATAGCATTCCTACAGGATTTCCAGTTCAAAAGCCACAAGAATGCTCTTTCTCATGGTATGGCACCATGCAATAAAATGGTGTCATCTGGAAAATTACAGTCTTGGAAACAAATGTTTTTCCTTCTTCACTGATTTAAATCATCTAAAAATAGATGGGTTGTCACATAACTTTTATATTTGTCAGGGGAGCCCCTCATTTCATCTTGTGACAGTACAAGAAATGTATCCCATAATAAGACCGAAAGATCTTCCTAGGGAATCCCCTAGGAATATCTTTTTTCTTTAATTGTGCAAACTCCTCAGAAATAAAACCTGAAAGCAATTCATCAAAGGTTGAGGACCCATTCAAGGTCACTCCAAGCAATTATTTCAGGGAGTATTTATATAGTACAAATTCAGGGGAGAAGGAAGGAAATGCCATGGACTAAACTTCTCTTCAGTTCTTCTTTCTGTTTTCTTAAGTAAGACTTCTTACAATTGACTCCATATAAAAACAGACTGTCACATTTCTTAGCTGAGAGAAACATAATTTAATCCATCTCCCTGATCAGCACAGCTGAGCTACTCTTGAATGATGTTTGTCTCTTGACTTCAAAAAACATGAAAACCTTGCAGGTGAGAAGCCACAAAGTATTCACCATAAGAAAACAAGGCTTCTCAATGATTAACTGATCCAGGAAGAATCTTTTTGGTTTTTAACAAGGAAGGATAATAGCTCAAAATCATCAGGAAGTATTGTTTATTGTTTAAGGAGGGTCACCAAACTATCAAATCCACCAGTATGTTCTTATCTCACCATTATTTCTGACTTCAAAATCCCCATTAAAAAAAAAAGCTTCTCAAGGTTTTGCCCACATTTGAAGCCAGTGTAAGTACAGATGTTTCTGAAGGGGTTTCAAAATTTCACCTGCTTTCCTTAATCAACCGCTCATAAACCAGCAGTAGTTCTTACTGAGAGTGTCTATCTTTTTCAGACCATTTTGGCATGATCAGCAAAAATGCTTGAACTCTGTAAACTATCTCATTACAAGTCTAGCTCTTTATTTGCATCAGACAGGATTCATGCTTTCACTAATTAGAGTTCAAGGGTTCAGGCCATACCGATGGTCTGAGGCTGCACAGACACAGAAACTCTGGCAGTCTCTTGAATATTACATTTGCAAGTCTACACGTAATCTATATCATATCAAGGATCAGAAAATCCTTATAAACAAAGTAAGCAACATATTGCAGTGTCTGAATGTATCTTTGCAGTTTTCAATGACTCACTTCTGAGAAATGTTGATGATAGAGAAAGGAACAAGTTTACAGGTAGAGAGTAGAATATCAATTACCATGAGTGGCAAGCTAGTTTTCAGGTACTGAAAGCACATTGCAACAACTAAAAAAGAGTGCACATCACTTAAAAGCTGAATGGTTTTTCTTCTGGTGATAATCCTGTTAGTATCTCTTACTACCCTACCAAACTGATATATGCAAGAAAATACCCCAATACACTTTGCAAAACTTTTAGCATCTCTTTTCTCTTAGAAAAGGATGGCGTTTTCTTCATTGGCACCTAGCTTTCTGATAGCAGCTCTTAACTAGTTAGCAATAATATGCGCTACAAATTGCCCTCTACTCCAGAACAGAGAGGCATATGAGAAATTATTTTTTTCTAAGTGGGAAAATTTGCCATTCCTCAGAACAAAAACCCTTTGCTGTAGGTAATTCCTTGCCCAGCTCCAATAATTAACACCTCCTGGACTAAAAAGAAAACACCTCTTTTCAGTACATACAAAAGAGAGAGTTGCATGCGAGCTTTCTTCCACATAACTTTTGTTCAACAGCAGTATACAAGATCAGCCAGGAAAGGCACAAGACATGCTTTCACATGAAATACACATGTGAACCATAAGCCTGCTAGAAATTCCCAGAACCACATTTCACTTGTCATATTACTCGGCTTCATTCCTACACTGATAGAGTGTCAGTTTCAGAGCCTCACTAGGGAAAACAGGCACCTTCCGTTTTGGTTTCAGGCATATGGTCACCCACATTAACAGCGATATTGTAGCCATGTTTTAACCATATATCATTATTTTTCTTCATCTTATGCTTTCTGAAAAGGTTATCTGGCAATTAAGAGCAGCAAACATGTCCTCTTGCATGTGGCAGAATATCAACAGTGAGTGTGAGAAAGAAAAGAGTTCTCTGACACTCCGAGCTATTTTCATCATGGGAAGGAAATATCAATGTTGGAGTAAACATATGAGGTTGCATAAATCAATACCAAAGAAGTTGCGTGTCCAGGTAGAACTCAAATTGGATGGAGTACCTTAGTGAGGGGCCCTTTCATGAAGATGGGGGAGTGAAGGGGCAGGTCCCGATCTCCTCTCTTTGTTGGCCAGCAACAGAACCTGAGGGAATGGCATGAAGCTGCGACAGGGGAGGTTTAGGTTGGGTATTAGGAAGAGGTTCTTACCTGAAAGAGTGGTTGGGCACTGGAACAGGCTCCTCAGGGAAGTGGTCACAGCACTGAGCTTGGCTGAGTTCAAGAAGCGTCTGGACGATGCGCTCAGTCCCATGGTCTGACTTGTCTGGCCCTGTGTGGAGCCAGGAGTTGGACTTGATGATCTTTATGGGTCCCTTCCTACTCAGGGTATTCTATGATTCTAAGATCAAGAATTGGATTCAGTTGGAATTTTTCTGGTCAGAGGATGGAAATCTCTCAAATGTAAATATTACATAGTGCCAGTCATGATATGGTGCTGGCTGGAATTTGTGAGCATTTCTTCAAGTAGCCACACAAACATTTCTCCTGGTTGCCAACAGCTCCCTGATAACAAAAGTTAGCCAGAGGTCTTTCTGAAAGGAAAAAGAGGAACACAGCGTTTATACTGGCATCAGGAAGAGACCTGCTGTTGTCTATTTAAGTGTCTAAGCACAAATGGTCAGACTGATCTTTTATCTTTAATTCCAGTTCCACCATAACCAGCACAGGTCTCACAGCACTGAACTGCCACTTTATTTCTTAACAGAGGTTACATTAACTATCATGACATGCTGTGACAGCACTAAGCACGCTCAAGCTATTACTTGGGGAAAAAAAAATTAAAATGCATTTTAATTATGTTGTTTTGCATCTGCTTCACACGAGTTGTAGATTCTATACAAACTAAGTGTTCATATCAAATGTATTGCTACTTCAAAAAGTGCTAGACTGTTTATTGGAAAGCAGGCCCTAGTCTACACAACAAAGTCAATAATTATCATAACTTCATCCTGTGCAGGCATAATTTTGTCTTCATGTGGGCATTGTTGTTCAATAATGGTGTTTTCTTCCAAATTTGATATGAAATATATATTCAGCTCATGTCCACACACATCCTGCCAATGCAAAAAAACCCCCAGTGTACTCTAGAAAAAAAGCAGAAGGAAAGAGCATTAAGTAGCAGGAAGAATCTTGGACCAAAATAAATGTTTTGCTCATTAGATCGTATTTTTGTCCGTGTTACTGAAAAACAGAAACAGCGAAATGCAGCTTGTTGCAACACTTTGAAGCTTTCTTCATAGTTAGATCTCTTTGAGGAGACGTATGCTAGTGAAGAAATGGCTGAAATTTTCAGGATGTTTTCAGAAATGTAGAAATGTTTAACCAGTGATGGGGTTGTTTGCCTGAAGAACCTGACTTCATCGGAAATGTCAACCAATAGCTTATGACTTTGTAAATTTTAATTAATAATAACTGGTGGAATGGACAGAGCAGAGTCCATGTCAGCTTTCAGTGACGGCAGCAAGGGATTTAATACCATTTAGTGAGAACATGACTTGACCCTAGGAAGCACATTCAGACGGTGTATAACCCACTTCAGTCCCTGTGCATATTGGAGAAAGCCAAGCACCTCTGAAGGCCGCTGATGGATGGTACAGAGGACTGAAGCAAACTGATGGAGAGGTTGAAAAACAGCTGGTAAAAAAAAGAGGTACAGGCACTCCTGGGATTTAGGCTGCCTGACTATGAGATTAGCGTGTAGGCGCGTTTCCATTTGTTTCTGCAAACTGTCACTGCTTGACAGAGGTATTCTTTTAATAGTCTTCTTTTAAGTGTCAGGCACCTCTGTTTGGGAGCTGGGGTACCAGAGTTGTAGCACTGCTCTTCCAGGTGCCTGAGCTCTCCTTTGCTTGCTCACAGTTGCAGAAAAGTTAATAATTTTCATAACTTAAAAACAAGAGAAGTGCACACTCCCACACTCGGTGCAATCTCACTGACTGCTTGAATATTTTCTGAATATTTTCAATAGGCACTTTTTAAATTAAGCTTTCTTATAATTGATTTTAATACATACTTGGATTCCTCCTTCTGTATATCTAATGAAGATCTTTTGGACTAAAAAATTGGGAACAAAGACAGACCAAAGAGGTTTTTAAAAGTAGAAAGCATAAAATGTAAACAAAATTTACATCACTGGAAAAATAGACAATTCTCTTAAGAACCGGAATGGAGACATTCATTGTTGGTGTCAGAACTGAATTGGCTAACCTTCAAGGAGCGAAAGGGACTCCAAATCTGGTAAAGCAACTCCTCATTCTACATTCCCCCAACAAAATGCCCCCCTGAATTCAGAGAAATTGTCCAAAAGAAGGAGCAGAGGAAAAGAAAGTTTGCCAGAGGTTACACAGGGAATTTGCAGCAGAGCCAGGAACAGAGTTAGCTGCTTGCTAAGGAGTTAGATGCAGGTCCTATCCATTAGACCACAGCAATCTCCATATTTAGTTAGACCAAGAGTAGAAGCAGTTGAGTAACATCCATCTCCTCACTTTCCTAAGGGCTCTGAGATTGCCAGATGAAAAGTATGACATGTGCTCAAAACATTACTTGCCATCATTCTCAGAGATGAAACTGTGCAGGTTTCTGCCCCAGCGAAGAATTAAAAACACAGTGCACCATTGTTTCAGCGGCGCTGTATTTTACTGAGTTTTACACATACCTTTTCACTGCGTAAGGTAGACCTCCTGTCTTCTCCTTGAGCTGCCACAGATCAGTAATGGAAACCAGAAGCCATAATCCGACAGCCTAAGGCCCGCCTTAGCCTAATGATCCCCATTGGCTTATGCCACTAAATCTTTAGAGCCAGCCAATAGTAAATGCTAGGGAGAGGGATTTAGGTGGAATTTGAGGCTGTGTGAACACGGTCTCGAGTGATGGGCTGAGAGGAAAAGTTAAAAAGCATGTCTCATGCTGTGGTGAAGATAGCTATTGAGTCCTGAACCCATGCCATCACTTTGAAACAAAACTAAGTCAGTGACAGCAATAAAAAAGGGGTTAAAAAGAGCTAAGCTCTTCCAAACCTGTATGTAACATTAAACCAAATATTAGCAGAAAAAAATCCCCTGGCATTTAAGTTGGCGCTTAACTCTAGTTAATGAGGAGTTCAGATTTCCATTCTAACCCTCTTTTTCTGTTGCTTGTAATTTTCTCAAATAAACTCCATTTTGGGCTGAAATTTTCCATGCTTGAGATTTTTTTTGGAAAGTTTATACAAAAATCAGTTAAACAGTTTATTTATGTTAGAACTGAAAACAAAAAAAGCCACACAAAAATTTTTTCCGTGTATGTTCTGATCAGACATTTTCTGCTCAATGAACTCAAAATCAGGCACAGTAAGGAATTTCCAAATTTTGCTTGTAGGTATCATTGATCTCAATAAGTTTAGGGAAAAAAATAAACAAACAAACAGAAAAACCTCAAGGCAAATCTGGTCAAAAAAAATATAGTGTGTAAGTATTTTAAATTTAATTTTCAGGATGTAAATTAACTACTTTTTGTCTTTTGCAATGTAGTTTGAAAAATTATAAATACTTAATGGTGAAATCAACATTAGCTAACAGTCTTCATTGGATATGTTCACACAGCTCTAAAAGGCAGTTTTAAAGGTCTCTGTTAGCATAACATGCATTATATATTCTGCTCCTATGGCTGTATCATGGACTGCACATTTTTTTTCAACCAGTTGAGTTAGATTTACCCAAGAATCTGCCAGCTAGCATTGTGGACCTAGGCAAACTGAATTTCACTTGTAGGGGCTGTGCTTTGCCTGCACCAGTCTGCAAGCTGTTTTATAAGTCCAGAAATATAGTTCTTATTATCTTAAAGCCACTGATTTCAATAGGAAAAGATGAGATGGGAAAAGACAAGGCCCGGTAGTGCAAGTTCTCTGAAGTCCTACTCCCAGGAGCAGCAAGTCTTCTCACGTGTCAATAATTTGTCCTTGAGAATGGTATACAGAATCAGCATGTACACATTTCAGTGTGGTCCTTTTTGGAGAATGGTTAAGTTTTTCAGTGTAATTCATCAGAATAGCTAAACACATGCATAGCAGTTTTGGGGGTTGGACCCAATGATATCTCAAGGTCCCTTCCAACCTATATACTTTATATATATACACATACATATAGGTATGCTTAACCACTTACTCTATATACTTTATATATATACACATACATATAGGTATGTGTATATATATACCTATATGTATGTGTATATATATAAAGTATATAGAGTAAGTGGTTAAGCATACTTCATTGAAAGTAGTTGTTTCCTTGCGGACATGAGGTCAAGAAAAAGATGCCAAGATATAGTCTCGTAGAGATTTTGGTACGGCAAAACACAAGACACCAGCTATGCAAAACACTTTGAATATGTGTGACATTTCTTAATGCTGACAACCAACCAAAGCAAGATAAATCAATTTCCCTCCTGGCAATGTGCAATATCCTTTGTTTTATTCACCGCTAAAAACTTCGTTGTCAATGGCTGGGTATGTGCAGCATGCTTGTGGAGAATGTATTTCGATTCCTCTGATGAACGAGCCATACATAGACTAAATAGCTTATTTCCACTGAGAAATCTTGCTAGTTGGTAAAAACAAAAAAGAAGAAAAAGGGAGGGGGTGGGGAAGAAGAGGTTACAACCCCCAGCAGTCAGGCAGAGTTCACTTCCTTGGTATTGTATTTTTACTGCAGGCGTTTCACTTCTGGGAGGAAAGGATCACAAGCGTTGTTCTCGTGAATGAAAATCCTGTACTTCATTGTCGACTCGTCTGTACGAAGCTCCTCTCTTTCTCTCACCCGCACTGTGACTAGAGGCTCATTTAACCAGTGGGAATGTTGAGCAGAAATGTCATGCTGGACACGATTAATTCACAGACCAAGTTACTGGGTGACAGTTACACGGAGCGCATCAGTGGCAGTATTTCTGTCTTGCCGTACGAACTCATAACCTCGACGCTAGTTCAGCTGAATGCTTAAGCACACACACAGTGTAGGCACAGGCATTTTTGCTCAGCTTTTCTATTTATGCTGATATTATGCTGTTTTTAACTAGGAGTCTTATTACAGCATGTCTCTGAGCAGTTTGAAGGAACAGTAAACAACAGGGAATGGTGCTGCCTTTCTGGTAACCTGCTTTCACAGTGCTAGCAAGTAAAATGATGTTTGGCAGGATCTGATGTGAGGCAAATGTATTAACTCAAAACACAAGAAGCTCCTGTAAAAAAAAAATAAAAAATCCATATCAACATATTTTGCTGCCTTGAGGAAAAAAAAAAAAAAAGAAAAAAACAGGCAGACTGTCTGAACCACAGACTCCCCTCAGTCTCTGAAGCCCACAGACACACACTTTGTACAAATATATGATCTTATATACAGACACACAGATACTCCCCACCCTTTCCCCACCCCCTTCTGCTACATTGCTGCCATACTTACTCACAAAGGCGGTATGTAGGCTGTACATAGTAAATACAGACACTATAACGTATCTTGGCACACATGATACTGTGCTCTGGCACAGACACATATGAGGATGTGCACATCATTCCTGAAGCCAAGAAGTGAATAAGACGTTAGCAGGATGCAAAAATACACCATATTATCTTTACATTAATACTACTTGACATTTCCATTGGAACCTTGAATACAAGAAAGCAAAGCTTTCTCCAAACGAAGATTAGAAGTCAGTCATGTTTTCCTGATAAGCACCACTAGCTCCACTGTACAGGCAGGAAAGCTGAGGAGCACAAAAGTCAGAGCAATTAGTTTCCTTCTCCATGTCAGCTGGAAATAGAAGATCAGGCACCTAATTCTTCATTGAATCTCATCCCTACAAGACAGTGTCACATCACTAGCTGAAAGCAGATCAGAAACAGTGTCATGCCTAATGAGTACCTTCTTGAAGTCACAAGGCATACCCAAACAGGTGGTAAACATACAATGGGCAGCAGCAGGAGTATTGAGTAGGAAGGCAAAGGAATTTTGCCAATGAAGTGGCCGGTCCAATGTCCACAAAGCTTCCTTTATTCTCCAGTTCCTCCTACTCTATATCAGCTTCTAGCATGGGCTGAATTGGAAGAGGAAAGACCTTTTAAAGGGTTGGGAGAACCACAAAAGATCAAGGAGGAGACCTGGGAAGGAATGAACCCCATATGCAAAGACCACATCGCTGAAATCTGTCCATCTGAACTGCACAGCTAGGACCTTCCTTACAGTTCAGTCAGCTGTACTCACTCTGGGTTTTGTCCCCTCATACTGCAGTGGAAGCACTGGCTTCCATTCATCCACTTTTCTTCTTACATGTCCTTGCATTAGTCTTACACAGTAGAAGATGTGGTGGTTTTTGGTACCTAGGAGAAACACTTGACTATGAAAAAAAAATCAGGTATTGGCAACAACATCAAGGCTCTTACTAAAATTTTCCAGCAACAGAATATGAACATTATTTTTTCTCTCTTGATCAGTTTTATTCTGCATCATAATTTACAAGTTTTAAAATACAGTAATATATCTAAACAGGTGTTTAAAATTCTTTATTAAGCCACTCTGGTTTAACATCAGCCACATACTTCTTTATTTCACCTGCTTTCCTGCTGAAAATTCTCCACATTGCATCCTGAATCAGGGGTGGGAAGAGGTAAAAACTGCCAGCTCAGCATTTACTGCAATGGCAGAAACAGTGTGCTGGTAGCAAAGATGATATTAGAAGATTAGGAGTTCAAGTGGAAGAGGATTAGTATTTTTCCTGGGGCACAATTACCTTGTGTTCCTCGTTGAAAAATATTACCATATTGAAAAGTAATACATTTCAGTAGATACTACTTACTTAGAAGAGGAAAGCTTTATTTTCTTCTCCCATCCCTTTTAGGGTTATATTTCTGTGCATGTACCAGCAGGATGGCTGTGCATCTAGTGGCAGGGGGTGGGGATATGTCATAAAAATACGGTGCCTGTACACCTAGCGATAAATAAATTACTTTTTCTGGAGATGAGGAATGGATGCTTAACTCTGAGCATGTGAATGGTCTAGCATGGAGCAGGTGCTGCTGGTGGGCCACCGTGCTGCTGCACTATTCAGTTTGTTCTGTGGTGGTTCCAGAGAGATTTAAGATTTGTCCCCACCACTGGTATAATACCCAGTCTACCTGAAAGGATTACATTTATTTTTAGGTGTGAGACAAACCATAAGTTCTCCTAGGCAAAAAAATCTGCTGCTACAAGTCAGTTTATATCAGTTTCTATAGTACATAAAAAGTAAGACTGAGTAAACCAGATGTCATTTAAAGCTCCAAACATGATAAAGAAACAGTACATAGATGCCAAACTTTATGAGTGGTTAGTTTATAAAAGTTAACACAATTGTTTACAAAATGCAAAACTAAGCACATGCCTAGGTCTCTGCAGGACCGTGACTAAGCTGCTGCATTTCAGTCAAAGTTGAGGAGTCGGTGTGGGCCACAGCAGAGTTTCTGAGTTCCAGGAACATTAAAGAATTCTCCTGCTACTTGGGGATCCTCAATGATGTCAGTGCTCCAACGCCATCAGATGCACATTTAGCCTGGAAGAATCATGACACTTGGATGAGACCCACACACAAGGATGTCTATTAAAGTTGATGTTGCTTTTAATTTGTTTAGGGATGGAAATCTATAGCGTCACAGAGACCCTCAACGTCCCTTGGTGAAACAGGCAGTTAATTCCACACTACAAGAGGTCTGCTTTGAGACTTGAGGTCAAAAGGGCTCCTAAAAGGATTTTGAAATTTTCTCGTAAATGCAGAATGTTTAAGTTATGATTAAGTCATGTTTACCCGTTAATTGTGCAGTAAATAAAGCTGTGGCTTTAACCTTCCAGTCATAGCATGGCAGCGTGTTAATTAGGACTGAGAGACTGGCAGCTTGCCAAAGTTATGCTGTATGGGAGGTTGAGAGGTACAATTTGGTTATCAGTTATGTTGACATGTGCTGAGCGTTATGTGGTCACACTGCATACCCAACAGATCTAGCGCTAGCTCTCCCAGTTATGAAAGGGCTGCTGTTTGAAATTTTTGGCTCTCAGTCAAAGTCTCTGAGTCTGAAGATCAAGAGTTGGTTGTTGGTTTTGTGTTGGGTTTTTTTTTCCCCCTCTCGTTTCTATTAGTTTTTATAGATCCACTTTCCCACTTAGAGAGGGGCTACAGAGGGAGAAACAGACTGACTCACATAACAACAGTGCATGAAGCAAGTTTGTGGGGAGAGGGAAAAGAAAGGGTGTAAAGATTTGACTTGCAGCTCTGCGTCTATTTACTCTTTTCCCACTATTTCTAACCTCAACCATTTAACAATACTTGAAGCTTAGTCCTAAGATGGGACTTGAAACTTTCCCACGGGTTGAACCTCGTGGATTCAGAAATCTGCACATGAGCCACTGCTAAACAGTTACCAAAGCTGTCTGCTTTCAAGCACCCAAGATGTTACTTAGGGCATTACACAGAGAAACAGGATAAAGACATGGAAGGGACAGATAATCAGGAAGTTTGAGGAGGGGAAAGGTGAGGAAAACGAGTTGGTTGTTCATAGAAACACTCTTGCAAAAACGCTTCCTAGGCAGAAAAAGGAAATCTAAGGATTCTCAAGTGAACTCTCTTTTGCATCTGCATTTCACATTCCTACCACTCATGCAAAAGTCTTCTCTTTACACCTCTATTCCTTCTCTACAGCACATTTCTTACAACCATGTCAGGATGCAAACACATAAAAATCCTATGATCTGCTACAGGAGCAAGTCATTTCTTCAATCGTCATCCATCAACTGAAAACAATAAATAAACAACAAACATTCAAGCCAATCAAAATCCAAGGAAATTCTGAAAGAAAAAGGAAGATATTTCAGTGGCTGACATTATTATCTGGTTGGGCAACTTGGATGGATCTTGCAACCAATCAATATTTTGTCATGTTGTTTTATTTCTGGTAGTGTCAAGGTTTTTTTAAAAAAATGACTGCGTAGTACCTGAGATACTACAGTTCTGCAAACACAGCTCTAGACTAGAACACAGGAAATACAAACCTCTCTTCTGATTCCTTATGTCACTTTCTGCCTGTTGTCCCCCATTTTTGTCTGTCAGCTATATATAATAATTGACATCAATATTTTATTATAATCTCATTGAAACACAGATCATCTCCCGCTGCTTTGTTTGCAGAATAAGCACAAAGAAAACATTAAATCCAACTACAGCAGAGAGTGATTTTTCCATCACATTGTCTCCTTCAGAAAACACTGCTCATCTAAAGTTTATTCTTTATTTATATGAAAATGATAGATTTGCTATCTCATCCCTCCAATGACGAATTATCACTATATGCCCACTATTTGCAGAGAAATGTATAGGATTCTATTCAGATGATCCTCAAGCAACAAAAAGTGTGGATGTAACTTCTTCCAGTATGAAAGCCATCACCTTAATTATGAAGAGTTTCTACCCAAACTAATCCTCCCAAAGCCTACAAAATTCACGCAAGAATGTTCACTGTGCCTTTCAGATGAGAACCTCCATGTTAGAGATACGGTAATATCAGCAACAACAGAGACATATTTCCAATTCACTTGAAGTGGAAATCAACTAAAGGGAGGTGAAACACCTTGCTTGGTCAAACAGCAGGTTATTGGCATAGGTTAAATTAGAATAGAAGATTCTCCAGTTCTCATATTTGTCCTTAATCCATGCAGTTCCGTTGGCCCAGAAATTGCAAACTGGATGCAAGGCAATTATTTTTATGCTACTCACTTTTTAATCAGCCATAGGAGGGACATTCTGGTCTCCATCAGGATCAAACTTGAAATCAAGGACAATCCCTCTTGCTATTTTTTGTCTGTCAAGGATATAATTTTTGGAAGACAAACTCCATGGACTGTTTTGACAGCACAAATTATTGTGGGATCCATGCAAAGAATGAAAATCAATTTCTCATTCCCCAAGGGTGTCTCCACTCCACACATGGGCATTTTAAATTACAAGCCTCGAAGGAAAAGGTCCTTTTTACTTCATCTTGGTACAACTAGTTACTTGAAAGAGATATTTTGAAATACCTCATGCTTATATGCAGCTATGCATGAGGGTTGCAGACACAGCTTTAATTGGTCCCCAGGACCTTGCTTTGAAGTGATGACTCACAAAGAGTATTTTGTCAAGCCAACTGTGCCATAAAAATATTAAGTGTGGCTTAAAACAGTAAAGGTTTTATTATCCTGTTCACTTCCTGTCACAAAGCATTGCATTAAATTGTACTTTTAAGGGATTAATGACCTATTTGCTTCATTCCATGTTGCATTTGTGGTTATAAAAGTTATTAAAAGCCATGTTATCAACACCAGTGTTAATGAAGATATTGGAAAATCAGTTGAGCACAAATGTATTCTAATCCATAGCATTAATCCAATTGCCTTTCCCTATGAGATTTTTGTGTGTGCTTGTGTGTGTGTGTGTGTTCCCTGGTGACCCTGCAGTGTTGTCACCATTCTGTGGACACAGTTGGGAAAGTTAAATGCCTGAAAAAGAGAAAACAGGGAAGCAAAATATGAACCTACATTACATAAGCCTACAGCCCTCCCACTTACAAAGGACTGATCAGAAGCATAGAAAATGTCCACAACAACACAGACAACAAATAGCATGTCATGTCATTACCACAGCTGAAAACAAACGCAAAACTATGAGAAACATTCTGGATTTTTGGCTTTGTTATTCTGAGCAGACACACTACAAGACTGAAAATTAATCCAATTTACTCAGTAAGAGAAAGGTTTGCAAAATAAGCTTTGTAAAACAATGATGAATTCTTCAAGTTTTTGTTTATAAATAGAACCGAGTAGATTGATTTCTTTGCTTCTTTGGCAACTAGCTGATTCACAGAACTATGTAGTTCTGGGAAGGTTGAAACCATTCATGAAGCTTTGCTGAGTTTCACAGATACTTTTGACTAAAAAAGATTAAAATGTAGGAAAGATGAAATGTTTTGCACTGATGCTAATTCAAAATGTGTCATAGTTTTTTTTTCAAAACAATCTTTTTGACTTAAACATTTCTTTTAATTGATAAAAAGTAATTAAAAGTAAAACATTTCAGGCAGACCTAAAACTGGATCACATTCTCAGTCACAACAAAGCCAGTCCCCCATGATTTGTATAGCTTAACACACATCTCTTTTTTTAGCTATCAAACTGTCAAGCATAACAAACCAGCAGCAGACCACTTCACACTGATATACTGATCGTCATCTCAGTAGGTCTCACATCAAATTGCCACCACCCACAGCAATAAGGACACTGGGAAATCAGTCTATTATGCTTATAATCCAACACACTGATGAGACATCAGTGAAAAACACTCTATGTTCAACACCAGGAGAAACTGCAGAGTAGAGGAAAGGAGGGTCAGGGGGAAAAAAACCCAAAAGAAGGGAAAAAAAAGCTCAAACCCAAAGTCCTGTCCTGTTTTGGTTTTTGGTTTCGGGTTTTTTTGTGTACAATAACCTATAAGGATAGGTCACTCAGTCACTGACACCCTCTGTATGTGGTGACTTTTATCTCTACATCCTCACGTGCTTTACTGGGAGTGGGGCTGAACAAATGGGGGCTCCAAGGCTCAGCAATTTTCTTAACCCCACGCAGGCAGTCAGAGACAGAACTTACAAGAGAACCCAGATCAGCCAATTACCAGTCTGGTCCCTCATCAATGGACCTATTATCTACACAATGCAGTTTTTAACATCTTATATGAAAGACCCATACATATTAAGACGCACGGCACTCAATTTATTTACCTCAGAAAAGTGAAGAGATTCAAAAATTCTGACTAGTGAGTAATTTGTGCCAAAGTAAGGAAATAAATGCAAGGTTTTCTTCCTTCTAGGTTATCTTGTTATTTCTACCAACAGCATGCACAGTTACTGATGGAAGAAAATTTGAAAGTGGCTCTGCAAAATACTCATAAACATCTGAAGACACAGCTCTGACAAGCTGAACTGTGAAAGGGTCCATCTCTAACACAAGGTGTATCTTTCATATATCATTACTTACACATTGTAAATTGAGTGAGTTCTTTCTTTGGCTTTCACTGTAAAAGCACTGGAGTTTGAAACTCACAATAAGTTTTGCTTCATCTCTGTCTTGTGAGAAGAATGTGCAAACACAAGTATACCCCTAAAAATCCTGATATTTAATAGAGGAGGTCCATCAAACATAAGACCTAGTAGCCAAATTCATTGTAGTGAACCAGGAAAGGCTTGTGAACTCTTGGCTTTACATAGGTGTTGGACAGATTTGACTCCACAGGTAAGGGGCACAGGTGACATAAGAATGCCTGTGCACGCTCAAAACTTTGTGTAATATTGAATTTTCCTTCTTTTTAAAACTCTTTTCCCTCTCTTTTTCTTTTTTCTTCTCTGATTGCTGTAGTAATCAAAGACCATGGGGTCATCTGTTTCTCCCTCCTCTCTGGACAGGCATTGTGCCCTTTTACTGCATACTTCAAAACACAGATGAAATCTAGGGTTTTCACAGACCAAGAAGTTGGGATATGCAGGTTGTCCATCATGCAATCATATCCTTAGGAAGCACCGGCAGCCAAAAAGGAGCAGCCTTCAGTAGACAGCACAGCTAACAGCACGTTGAACACACAGACGCCATACCCAGTTGCAAAGCTTGGATGTAGACCATCCATCAAGCAATACCAAGTGTTATTGATGCAAATGTTGATACAGGTTGACAGCAATTTGCCAGAAGTTTTGGCTCTGTATAATTTGAGTTGACTGTACACAACTCTGAAAGCTATTGGAAACAGAAACCTATATATACATTACAGGTTTAAAACAAAGCCAACAGTTTATGAGGGAATGCTCTTCATTAAGCAGCTTTCAGAGATGTTAAAGAAAGGCTTTTGTCTCAAATTTCTAGGCAGAAGCTAAGGATTTCTTTTTTTATAAGTTCCTTTCTATAAATTTTGTATGCCATATCCCTAAACTCCCAAATGACCATAAACTTCTAAAGCTTTCAATCAAGACAGAGGTGGGGAGAGAGAGACAAAAAAAATACATGCTCACAGCCACACACACACTTTGGGAAATACATACAGAACATAAACCATAGAACTAAAAAAATCCATACCAGATCAGATCGTCTAGTGTCAATGAAACTAAAGCACATCAAGATTTATTATTTGATTAAAAGCACTCGGGGAGCAAATGCTTCTATCTAATATTACATTTCTAAGTTACTCTGATATATTTGATATTTATAAAAATGAAATAATTCCACATACCGGGAGAATAGAGGTAAATACAGGCTAATATAATACCGGCTGTTGATTCTGACTGACAGCTGTGAAGTAAGGCTACATATGGTGGTTGAAGTTTAAAAGGTTTTTAAAATTAGAAGTAGCGTTTCTGAGCCCAGCGCTGAAAAACCCTGACATTTGCAGTGCTGGGAGCAGGCTATGAGAGGGATTTCTATCCTGGTTTCCCACCCAGAAGAATATATTTACTGTTCAAACAGTTTGAGGCAGGCACCCATGGAAATCAACGGGAACTCTGCCACTGGTTTTCATGGGAGCAGAATCTGTCCCTGTGTGTAAATACGCAGCAATATTTTTTTTCTCCTGACTGTTAAAAACCACCATCACAACTGGATGGAACCTGATTTTAAACACTCAGACATGGGGCCTCTTTACCGCAGGAGTCTCCAACGATGTCCATCCTTAACACCACACCAGCTGCCAGCCGAAGGCTCTGAAATGCTGATTTTAATCAAAATCTTTCCTTTCAAATCTAGCTTACAGTTTACTCATAGCGCAAAAGTGCTTCTCAGCACTGGAATTTTCAGGATGCGATGCTGAGCCAAATACTGCAGGCACAGCTTGCTCATAAGACAGCAATCTTGTGGCCCACCTTGGAGGCTGTAATAGGGCTACTGTACTCAGCCTCCCACCCTTGGTGAAGCCCACTAATAACATCTGTTTTATAGCATTCACTCCTGCAACCTGCTAGTTCCTTGGCTCTACTGCTGTCATAGAGAGGATGTGCTTTACTATGCTGCAGGTCTGGTGGAAAGTTGTCAGACTTCAAGCCAAATGTAAAAGCAGCCAGTGCTGAATAAATGACTTGAAGTGCTTTCTCCAGGGACCCCTTCCAGGTCCCAGATAGGCAGATTTGGCCAGTGTTTGTAGACAGTCTTGCTCAGAGGCAAATTAAAAATCAAAATACAGACACCGTTTGAAAAACATCGAAAGCTAGACTCAAACATCCACCATGTATTAAGACATTCTTATATAAAAATAACCACAAGGTTGCAAATTCATACTTTCCTACTTGGTGAGACCAACTGCAACCAGGAATAAACCTGGAAATGTGTGGGGCAGACTGCGGCACTGCCTTCAGAGAAAGCATAAAGCTGGAGGTGGAAAGCTGGAGCGAGAAAAACAAGACACTGTGAACCAGGCAATTGAATCGAGCAGTGGGTGGCACATGGGGCAGGACCCTCTCCTGTACTGGCATCGTCCATGGGACCTGCCCCACTCAAGTCAATGGAAGCAAAGGAGGACTCTCACCAACAAAACACCCAAGCTTTGACTGTGTAAGCCCGTGGCATACGCAGCACCTGACTCACAAATACAAACTGAGTACACTCCTCACCTATTGCTCTTCAGGCTCTGCTGTGCCTGAAGCCCCCCACTGCAGTTTAGGAGTCTGGATACCAGCCCTCGGTACCATGACAGCAGCAAGCCATCCTGCTTCTACTGTGTGGGAGTGAGAATTGGGATGGGAAGGTTTGCTAGCAGCTTGTTGGGATTCCAACACTCAGGACAGGAGCTGATGCAAGGTAGGGCTTCTCTGCACAGTTTGAGCTAATAGACAAAGATCTCCCATTGCCATGTCATTTGAGAGGAGAGACCAAGGCCTTTTGTTCCAATGGGAGCCATTAACAAATACCAACTCAGTTTTGTTATCGGTTTTTTGTACATCCAGCACATTAAGGAAGCCTGCACTTCACCTGGCAGGCCTGACTGCATGAACGGCTGTGCTGACACAACCAAGGGGACAGGCCACCACAGAATGAGTACAGAAGACTCGTATGGTGGGAAGAGTAGAGAGGTGAAAAACTTCAAGCCAGTTTTGCTGCCAGAATTTATGCCAGGGAGCTACAACCACAGACAAAACTAGCTAGCCATCTTTCCAATCACCGACCCCTTCACACGCCCCTTTTTCTCATCAGTCTCTTTTTAAGATTCTCTTTCAGGTTTATAGCATTGCTATGTAAGTGATTTATCACCACCGCCAAGGGGGTAGTGCACTGTGATACAGAGGCAGGAACATGCAGTGAGGGCTGTAAGCCAGAACTGCCACCAAAATCAACCACAGGCTGTGGTTGCACGCACATGACTTTATCAGCGACCCTGGCTTCTTCAGACCACACTCTCGAGCACCCAGTCATGCCCTGACATCACACCCTTTCTTGTAGCACTTTCCAACTCTCAACTTCAAGCAGCCCAGAGCTTTCCAAATCTCAACTGTCACAATATTGTGAAGCAACTACGCAATGCTTATCCCAGGAGCGTGTTTATAGCTTCCACTTTCCACAACACAGAAACAGTAAGCTCAGCATATATCTCCATGAACCTCCTTTTACACCCCCCGCTCTCCTTCAACAGTCATCATGCCGCATATCCAGATCACATACCACGCGTCGTCTCTCTTCTCTCAAGCCCAGTTATCACTGCCAATCTTTAGATATCCAGAAAGTGATAATTCTGCCTCTTCATGCTAATCTGCTCGCTATATGGGACAGCCAAGATCATTGTGAGCCTCACAGGGCTCTCACAAGTACCACTTTTGACAGTACCACCGTCTTGTGGTTTGAGCATAGCTTGGTCATCAGCTCATCATTGCAAATCCATGTCACAATCAGAACAGAACATCCTTCCAGTCAGCGCTCTACCAGCAACACCATCTGATTACCCTTACACAGATTATGCTCAATTACTTTCAGCAACATCTGGCTAGTTCTTTTCCAGCACAACACACCCATGATGTCCTTCCTGTGTTACAGAAACAATGAGCCTCTCTGAGAAAGCTGCTTCTACATTCTAAATGTGCTGGCTTCCACTTTACATCTTAAAACTATGTATGTAATGATATTCTATTGCCATGATGAAAACTGCATATCTTTAACTTTTTTCTGCATTGTTGTTCAGTATTTTCATCTGCTTATCAATCTTCCTTTGTAGGTATTACTGTCCCAACGATATGGAAGCAGCTAAACAAAGAGAAACCAATGCTTCCATTAAAATAAAGCCCATCCTTACATCCGTATCTTAACAGAATCTCTCTAAAACACATTATACCTCAAGGTTAAAAATCTTAAATAGGTTACAGTAGGATATACTATGTGTATAGTTATCGTAAATGCTCCCCTATTATCCGGATTTTGGAATAATTTGAAATGTGTTAACAATGCTAGTGAGGAAAAAAAAATCCCCTAAGGAGTGAAAAGAAGATCAGAATTTGGGGCATGTTTCCAAATTGATATTTAACATAATCTTCAGACAACTCAAATCCTCCTGTGAGATGGTATTTGTCTGCTTTAAAATAATTGCTCATGCACCTAAAGTTAAATTCTACCAAAACACACCACAGCTTCACTACAACGTGGTGGTGCCAGGAGATGTTGTTAGCAGCAACTTATTTTCATTATTGTCTTCATGAGAAAACAGTGAGAATGTGAGTGAGGAGACCACAGGAAGAAAGAGTCTGGTATTAACCACATTCTTCAGCTGTTTAAGCACCACAGTTTTCTCAGGTAGGCAAGCCCTTTTTTTGCTCTTTGAGACCCCAAATTCCTACTTTAAAAAATAAAATCAATCTTGTTTCATTTGTATTTTTACACACTGATAGTTCTCTTCCTACTGTACCTGAGTGGTGTTGTCAGTGTCCCTCCCACCAGGGAAGAAGATGGAAATTAATAATAATTAAGCGGTGGTATTTTTATCTTCCTTGAAAGTTTTTCTAAATTTGGAAAAAATAAGGGCAAAGCTTTAGGAAGCAAAGCTCAAGCCCTTTAGTGCATAAAAGAGCCTGAAAGCCCCAGAAGATGCAAGAATTACTTAATATGCTCACTCATGGATGAATTGCTTTAAAAGGTTACACATCAAAGTCCTTTCTTCAAGAACCTGATAGGACCTCATGTCAGTTCTGGGATACCTTTACTACTGAAAAGAGCTGCCAATGTTTGTTACTTCACATTCAATTTGTTGTCATAAACAGTTTAAAAGAACGTGATTAACTTCACATTAAAGAGACTCCACCAGCAAGACAGTGAGGGAACAGAGAGTGTCAGGGATGCCAGAGCCCAAGGCTTTGCTCCTGGCCCACTGAGAGTGCTTTCAAATCATACTGCACCAGACAGAAAAAGTGCTGGAGGCAATAAAAGAATAAACTTAAAGTTAAACAGAGTGTGACCATGGGTACATGTGTTATTATTGTGTCTCACTGGAGTGCTGTTATCGTAAGGCTATAATGACATCCCGATAAAACAGCAGGCAAGCCCATCATATTTTTGTAAGTGATCTGTAAGTCTGTGGAATATTTTGACTGGAGAGGAAAGCACAGAGGATCTTAGACAGCAGGGAAGAACTGACCTTCCCTGAATTTGCTTTGAACATGGTATGGTTCAGCAGCAAACACATTTCATCCAATATGTGTTGAGGAAGATCAGAGTCCTACCTTAAAGTATAAGAGGTGAAATGGAAGCATAGTCCAGGGAGAGCAGACATACAGTTAAACCCAGGATAAAGTCACAATGTTGCTAAGACAGGTGCCAAAATTGTCAATAACGTATTGCCCTGGGAACATGGGATTTGAGAGGCCAGGTCATACCCTGTTTAGCAAACCTGCACCTTCTGACCCTACTGGTGCATTCTAGTGCAGCCTGGTTCTCTCCTGAAACAGGGAATTATTACTCTTACTGAAAAGCATAGGAAAAGAGATTTCCATCATGATCAAGAGCTGCTTCAACACACAATTAAAATAAGCCTCCGCTCATTGAAGCTTCTTATTTCAAACAAATAATCTCTGAGCAGAGTCAAAACCATGTGTTTATTCTAGATAACAGATAGACCACGATTGCTAAAGCAGGTTGTGCGCTTCATATAGCATTTAGTACAGCAACACCTAGCAACATTTTTTCCCCACCCCAGCCATGGGGAAGTCTCCATCTGTGTTGGAATAGGTTAGATAGCTACTTAAATATTTACTAGAGGAAATGTATCATATGATAAATGTTTATATAATGCATCTATGCTGCTCAGAAGCAGTACACTGAAACTGTAGAAGCAGCGTGTTTGGTTTATCCTATGTGTTTTAAATTCTCCTTTTTGAAATGTTCTTCAACAATGCGAAGTCAAAGCTACATTCAGAACTGTAAGTTTGTGTGGGGCAGAGTACATGCATCATTAAGAAGTCATTAAACCCATCTTACCTAGTATGCAGATCCATATAAAATTTGAGAATTTCTAAGTTTTTATCTTTTAAATTATAAGATTATTTTAGATTTTCTGTATTTTTATGTGCTGGAGGTGATAAGTTTGTAATTAGGCATTCACAATGAGCTTTAGTGAGAGGGACTGTGGAAAAGGATCTTGTTTTTTCCATAAAGTTGAAGGGAAAGTTTTGCAAATATAACAGCATAAGAAAGATTTTTGGAGCAAGGGCCTGGATGAATGTGTACACAGACATATATGGAGATCAAATGCAATGAAACCTTCCTACAGAGTCTCAAAAGCTAGACAGCTGAATATACCACCTATACAAAAGCTACCCTGGTGCTATGGCTGAGCAAAGCTGATTGAAACGCACACAGAAAAGGGAGCTTTCACTCCTAGCTTCACTGGGCTGCTTCCACCAAGGCAGATTAATTCCTATCTGAGACCGCTGAGTAACATTTCTTCATACCAAAACCCCCTGAACGCTATGCAACCCATTTGACCCAGTTCAGATTAAACTGTCAACTACCTGGAACAAATCCACTGTGAAACACTTACAGGGTTATAGAAGGGGAAATACATCTTTGCCTTCCCCATCTAGCCACCTCTTACCGCTTTAAAAAAAGACCCTGTGGTGCAAGTCAATGTGACTCAGGCTGAGACGTCTGCTTTGGATACTTCGTACTGGCTCTGTATTCATATAGTTCACTTGCAAACCACAGAGACCTGGGACGGCAAAGTCTGGGAAATGGCTTTTTTGAGGTCACAAAAAAACCCTCACTCTGCAGTATTCTACAACCCTGTCAGCATTTTGTAGCAAGCTATCAGCTAAATAATTTCCACAGTTGGCCGTTCATGAGTGTCGTAACACAACATCAACACTAGTATTTGTTCTGCAGATTTCAGTTACAAGTTAATAGATTATTTAATAGATTATTCCTTTCAGCAGAATGGCAGCTTTAAGAAGCCCAGTAAAGAACTCTGGGTCCTAAATAATCCCTAGAGGCTACTGGTGTCAGAAGGAAAAAAAAAAAAAAAAAAGAGGAAATAAGTGCTCCCTCTTCCCAAAATCATCTATAACATGCAAGGAACTTCCCTGCCACAGAAAACACCAGAGATGAGAGAGGAAATGGGAGGGTGCAAAAAGCACCCTCCATTGCCCAGCTTAAAGCTTAACTAAATCAACGCCATGTGGTTTTCCTGCGTCACACTATTCTTGTTTACTGACCGCTGTTCAAAAGCTCTTAGTGGACAGTATAAATACAATATATTTTGCAATTTCTTATCTAGAATACAGTGCACAAAAGCTGCTGAGGTTTGAACTGCACTTCCACACTGGAAGTGAGGCCAGTGCCTCACTATTTCTCTCCCAATAACGTGGCTTGAGGGAAGCCTATCCAATTTAATTTCTTCAACTGAGCAAACAGTGGTTTTGAATTTGCAAAGCGTTCAAAAAATGAAGATACAGAAAGCTGCTTAGTAGAATTTACAGAAATGGCTCACATATTGATTGACTGTAACTTCTAGATGCCTAATTTGATACACTTTCAGAAAGCACGTATGGACTGAACTTAGGAAACATTCGAGTCTGTTCTGAAGTGCCTGAAACTCAATGTCCCAATGCTTAAGGCAGTGTAGATCATGCTGAAAAACCTTTGCCCCATTTTTCTGCGTCCATGTCTGTGTGTACTGAGTTGCCATTGCTGTACATACCTGTGAAGACTGCAGTTACCAGAGTACTCTGTGCCCCAACTCACACTTTCATTGCACCTGAGCATTTTCTTGACCTTTGCCTACTTTTAGAGCACAAATGCATTTTAAATTCAGTAAAAAGACAGGTAGATTTTAGTATTATTGTGCACAGTCTGTGCTGCTACAGAGGGTGGAACTCAAATCCCAAATTTGCTGCCTCTGAAGAAAATCTTGAACTTCTGCTAAGACCTCCCACAGAAGTCAGGAAAGAATTAATGGGCTGCTGAGTTCCTAATATGTCCCACCCTACGGCACCTGAAGGAAGTAGGTGTTAGACTGGCAGGGAAGAACTTGACAGGTTCAGGATCCAGCTATTAATGGTGACTAACTGAGAAGGCCTGAAGCCAAGGGAGACTGTTCCCAATTACAGTCTCCCCTTGGTGAAGAAGGCCTGGCAGAAAATTAGTGATTTTTCTGGCTGCCAGTGACTTAGGGGTTCCTGATCCCAGGTGGGATGTAAGTATTTGCTTTTTGGTGGTTGGAGTTTTTTGGGTTTTTTTTTTTCCACTTCTATTTACCATTGGAGGGGTGAGTAGTCTGCTGAGTGCTGGACCCAGAAGGGGTGAAAATGTTTACGTTCCTGTATGTTTATTTTGGACTTCAGGGACCACATAGAGAGTGGAACTTTTTATGCAATGCAGCTGGCAGAAGATGTCTCTGATTTGAAGGTGTTGGAGGGTAGATGGAGCAATCAAAAATCCAGAAGGAAACAATGCCAGAGCTAATACTACATTATGCTGCTTGGGGCGTTATGGCCACTCTGGTCAGCAACAATCACTCCTCAAAATCACAGACAGTATTTACAAATAGTTTTGAACAGCTAGTTTGACCTACTCTGACCAGCTACTCTAATGAAACCCTGGTGCCAGTAAAGCCCATGCCCAATTCCCCACAGATAGGTACAATTATGCCGGGCTGATGGACAGAAAGACACTCTTGTTTCATGAGCTATTTTGCAAATACTTGGGGGACACAAAATTAACAAGATTCACTTGAATACTTTAGTGTCTGAAACAGATTAGAGAAAAAAACCCACGGGAATTAATACACGGGAAGTGCAAGTTTGAACACCCTGATTTGGGGGTGTTATATGTAGACAATTTGGGGTAAATTTTTATTTTTTAAAAAAACAGTTTGATTATCCCAAATAAAGCCTGACTTTTTTTTTTCTTTTGCTTAAGCAAATAATAAAAACTATACACATATGAAACAAGGAGAGAAGTGACTGTTTCCAGGAAACTTATCAAGAAATAAGAGATATGGGTTCAAGTCCACCCTCTTCCTCAAGGTTTCCAACTCACTCCTTAGGACACACCTTTATCTTTGCTATAAAGGTGCAGCCCTGAGGTAACAGTTCCTGGAGCTGTTTCACTTCGCATGGAATAGCAGTCAAAGTTCCAATCCTTGTGCAAATAAATTTTTTGTATTTGTATATATTGACAATGTAAAACGGGAATGAAGCCTGCCTGTTCCACATGTCATTAATCTGCATTTTGTTGTGTATGGCATGTGAGAGAAGGACCCAAATGCCTTTATACAAGATTTTATTTTAATTTTTTGGAGGGGACATTGTGGAAACAAACAAAAATCTCACAGTACCATGATCTAAAGAAAAACATTTCAACCTCCCATACCACATTTCTTGGTAAAAGAAAATATAGACTAGGACACACAACAGTGCTTTGCTGTTCAGAATCATGAAGTATCAGCAATGTCTTCTCAGTGGCTCGCCAACACCGTAACTGCAGAGATGTTCACCTTCTCCCCAGATATTCTTAGGAAACATTGTTCTCCTGACTATTTTAGAACAGAGATGAACAACTTGACATTGAACACAGATGGGGCATATCAAAGATCATACTGTAACGAGATTCTCCAAGTCTTCAATCTATTTCTCTTCTTTCATCAGCCAACTGTACAGTTAACATCTCTTTGGATTCTTTCAGAATTATCTAATTCACTAAAATATGTGTCTAATTCAAAGCTGGTTCTTTTTATTAACATCAAAAGGTTTTGGATCAGGCCCTATTAAAAAAAAAAAAAAGTCTTTCTAGAAGCCTATTGTGCGTTCGCTATTAAGTACACAATAGGGCTTCTGTGATTCCTCTCCCTGCCTCATCTATCATTATACATAACGTTAGCAGATAACATGTCATTAAAGAGTCATAAATGTCAGTCAGAGAGTCATTCAGAAAAGCTGAAGGAAGGTTTCTTGGTCTGCCAAGTAGTAGTTCTGATAAGGGATCACCTGCCCAAGCAGTGCATTCCTACCTCACCACTAACATTTTCTTCCAAACGCACAGACGCCTTGCCACAAATTATTGTGGTTGAAAGGGTATGAGTTGCTGGGGGAGAGATGGAAAGAGGGGGAAAAGGAGCTGCTATTTGAAAATAATTTAAAACTTTTTCTGCCTGCTTCTGTATCTGAAAATTGCTTATGCCTGGAGGTTAGAGAATGGCTGGTCCTAAGCATCTGTTTTCTGACTTTATCTCCATCCCTACCACCCAAAATCATGCTTTTACTGGTTTTAGAGCAGTTATCATAAATTGATAATTTACAGCTGCAGAATATACATTCTCAAATGTCATGGCTCTGGTCTTCACAGTAAATCAAGGTCCTACCTGTAAAAGGGCAAAATTTCCTTACAATCAAGAAGACAACTATTCAGTGTGATACCAGACATTGGAGAAAAGAAGGCTCTGGGGGGACCTAATAGTGGCCTTCCACTACCTGAAAGGTGCCTGTAAGAAAGCTGGGGAAGAACTGTTCATGAGGGCATGTAGCAATAGGACGAGGGGTGATGGTTTAAACTAGAAAAGGGGAGATTTAGGCTGGATATTAGGAAAAATTCTTCAATATGAGGGTAGTAGATCACTGGAACAGGCTGCCCAGAGATGTAGGGGAGGCCTGGAAATATTCAAGGTCAGGCTTGATGGGGCTCTGAGCAACCTGATCTAGTGAAGATGTCCCGGCTTACTGCAGGGGGGTTGGACTAGATGGCCTCTAAAGGTCCCTTCCAACCTTACACATTCTGTGATTCTATGATATAAAGTATCCCTAGCAAAAAAGAATATTGCAATAACAATATCCAAAGATGAAAGCAGAGCCATTCTAACATCACCACCAAAACCACTGTTCAGTTACAAATTTTTAACCTCAGTGAATGGTATAAATCTTGAAAGTAGTATGTTACCAAGGAGACTTAAGTGATACCCCTTTTTGCACTTCAAACATCGCGTATCTGAAGTTGCATCCTTGAAGAGCTGCCTACCCTTACCTTACATTGCGTAAATCCCTTACACTGAATACTCACTAAGTACAAAGAAATACTCAAAATTCAACATAACCATTTTTCAAAGCATGAGCAATAAAAGCAAACAAAAAGTTTATAGACTAAGTAATTTTGAAGATGCAAGAACTTAAAATTAGGAAGATTCTTGGAAAGAGGATTTTAGGTTTTCTAATCATAGGAGGTGAGTGGAGAAAAAAAATATCTATTTTCCTTTCCTTGGAAAATATTATCTGAGGAAAAAGAAGCACACAGAAGACGTGGAACGATCTGTGTATCGTTTGACAAGTCGATGGGATATCACAATGGAGAGAAATGAGAAGATCTAAACCTGCACGGAAGTTAATTTTGAAGTGTAATATTCCCAGGAATTCTCTACACTTGATTTGCACTTGTTTATAGGAATCTTGAACAAGAAAGTCTGGGTGTAAGTCCAAAAGAGATACACAGGTTCCAGGAAAGAGGACATTGACAGCTGCATCAGAAATCTGATTTCTGGAGTGATTTGTGGACTGACAGCATCTCATAAGTCAAAGTTGAGTTACTGCACATTGGGAACACTGTATTAAACGTTTGTCCTGGGAAAGGAATTTGGGGCTTGCAGTACAACATAAGCTGTTATATGCTCAGCTTAGCCTCATCCAAGAGTTCTACCAGTTTGAGGTGCTCATAAAGGATAATACTGTGATCAGAGCAAATGTGGGGCAGCATGAGATCAGCATGTTGGCAGAAAACTGACAGAACTGTGGCTCGGTAAAATCTTCATAGGCAAACAACAGCGAGTCATAGTACTTGAAATTCTGAAAATTATTTATAAAGGGTGTCTTATCACAGGGCACACCCTTAAAACATCTGGAAAGTATCAGGGAGAGTAGAAAATCAACAAGAGATCAAATAATCATAATTTTCAACTGAAAAATTGAGTGAGGGAAGGAGGATTCAGAGAGCTTGCATTCACTGCTGTATCTTAAAAAATGGTATAAGTAGCAACAAACAGGAAATATCTTTGGTCAGGTGCTGAACATCTTCTCTCCTACTGAAGCACATATGAATTGAAGACACATCCATGTCACTGGATGCTCCAAAGTGGGACACTAGTTTGCCCTCCACTAGGAAAATACAGTAATTGCAGTGATTCCGGTTCTTTTATAAGAGACAGTTTGTATTTCAGAAATGAAATGTTTCACTCTTCTAATTACAAGAAAGAAAGTAAGACTTAGTTTAGAAAATACCTATATTTGTAGGGCATAACAACAGAAGTTTGCTGGTAACTTCAATGCTTTTAGAAATAAAATCCACGTGCTATATATATAATTGGGATAGCAATTTTAAAGCTCTGAATGCATGACCTCTATCAGCTCACAAAATCCAGGCTCCTTTGTTAAACTCCACTCTTTTTTTGGGGAAAAAAAAAAAAAAGACAGAGATTACACTAAAATAGGCTCTAAACTGATTCGATAGAAAACATAGTTGGAGCACAGCAGTGCTAATATTGCAGAAAAAGACATTTACACGTTCTGTATCATACAGCATTTGTTCTGGTTCCTGAGACTTACTGTGGGGATGGGGAGCCACCCTTTGGTCGTTATTGTAAATGCAAAATCAATATAACGTAACACAGATGCTGTCAGTTTCTGTCCTCTGGGGAGGGTTCCTGATAACCACCTATGAATTCACTGGTCATACTGACAGATATCCCAAGGATCAGCTGTAGTTTAACACCATTCACAGTACGTATCTTACCTTACAAGGGTGATAAGGCTGAGTAATCTCTGCTTGTGTAGGGCTTTGAGCATTTTACGTGCTAAGTGTTGTCACTACTCCCTGTGCCGTCTGTTCTCTATCACATTACTGACGCAGATCAGTTTCAGCAAACAGAATGTCTGTAGTGTCATTCCACCTTAAAATGAGGATTAAATGAAACAAAACAGAGTTCTCTTCCATGAGCCCCAAACTGAATAAATGAAAAGGTTTGAACTGAATTACAAGTTACTTTTTCATCATGGTGACTGACAGCCACAGTGTGAAAAGTCAGTGTGAAAAGCAGAGTAACAAACAGAAAAGGCAAACAGACTGCCGCCATAGAACTTCAGCAAAACAAGCTGGACACTGATGCAGAAAGGCAAAATCTCAAAGAATGGAAAACACATATACTAAGACCAAGAAGGGTCAACTGACAGGGCAGAAAGGGAAATCTGCAGAAACTGGCCAGGGAGATTAAAGTTAAGCCCCACAACAACTCTTATTTCACACTGAAAACCACAAACCATTCCCGGAAAGGAAGAAACTTATGCTCTCTCTTAGTCTTGATGTGAGCAACCTTCTTAAATGCTTCTCTATTTTATGAGAAGTGACTAAGTTCCCAGAGTTTTCCATTTACTCCTCCCTCAGGACTTTGTTTTTTCTGTTGTTCTTTCTTTTGACTTGGGATCATCCTCTTCCATAGTCAGCTTTTGCTGGTCAGTGGAATTGGACCACGAGACACAGAAGATGAACAGTTGATATTTAAGCACAGGATAACCCAGACACAGAAGGAAAACAGCAGTTTTGAATTTGGGTACTGACTTAAGAACGCATAGACTAAGAATCTTAGGCTATTAGGTGATCAAAAATAGACAGACAGATTAGAACTACCCATCAGTTGAAAATAAAGGTAATTAGCAAAGACTACAGTGAGATTGCTAGCTGCCTTCAATCATGCCCAGGGTCCTGCATGTGGGTCGGGACAACCCCCATTATCCATATAGATTAGGAGATGTGCTTGAAAGCAGCCCTGAGGAGAAGGACTTGGGAGTACTCATGGATGAAAAGCTGGACATGAGCCACCTTCTGTAGCCCAGAAGGCCAACCACATCCTGGGCTGCATCAAAAGTGTGACCAGCAGATTGAGAGAGGTGATTCTGTCCCTCTGCTCTGCTCTGGTGAGACCTCACCTGGAGTACTGTGTCCAGCTTTGGAGCCCTCAACACAAGAAGGACATGGACCTGTTGGAGCAGGTCCAGAGGAGGGACACAAAAATGATCAAAGGGCTGGAACACCTCTCTTATGAAGACAGGCTGAGAGAGTTGGGCTTGTTCAGCTTGGAGAAGTGGCCTTCCACTACCTGAAAGGTGCCTATAAGTAAGCTGGGGAAGAACTGTTCATGAAGACATGTAGCAATAGGACAAGGGGTAATGGTTTTAAACTAGAAAGGGGGAGATTTAGGTTGGATATTAGGAAAAAGTTCTTCAGTATGAGGGTTGTCAATCACTGGAACAGGCTGTCCAGGGATGTAGTGGAGGCCCCATCCCTGGAGATATTCAAGGTCAGGTTTGATGGGGCTCTGAGCGACCTGATCTAGTGAAGATGTCCCTGCTTACTGCAGGGGGGTTGGACTAGATGGCCTTTAAAGGTCCCTTCCAACCTTACACATGCTATGATTCTATGCCACTTGCCATGAAGCACTGTGAATAACCAAGTAAACAGTTACAACAATAAGAATATACAAACTTCACATGCTCAAGATGCCTTACAAACACCACACTACTACACCAGAAAACCCATTTGTGTTCCCACAAGATGAACATTCCTACTCACATGTTACATTCGGGGATGAAGAAGCAAGTAGATGGAGTGATCTCTCCAAGCCCACACAGTAGATTAAAAGCAGTATCAGGGTAACGGGAATTTCCAGTTGATCCAACTGCAAGGCCCCTTGGTCTACAGTTGTATCACTGTCATTCAAGAGCAACTTCTATGTCCTTAAATTAAGGACCTTTTTTCCTCCCCCACCAAAGTAAAGAGAGCACACTGAATCACTGAACCATTTTGATGGGTAAAAAGCAGCTTTTTAATTATTTTCTGTTAGTGACTCTTAACCAGTTTTCCTTGCTCCAAAGAGCAAAATCTGCCCAACAGTGACAATGTGAAATATCAACGTGATAGAAAGAAGATGAAAAGGCCATAGACAGTCATTCCAGTGGCTGTTTTGTTTTCTGAGGTATGGGGGCCACCCACGTTGCATACTTTTCTGCAATTAATTTTGGTTTTAAACAATTTTATTTCTTTCAGCCTGTAGTAATAGTCCATTTATTGGAGTCTGATGCTGCCACTAAATTCAACAGCAGTTTTGATTTGTGACTGTAGCACTGTTAGATGTCAGTATATGAGGAATTTGCACCATGTATTGACAAACAGGTCTGACTTTATTGTCTGAACCATCTTTCTCTTCTACATGTGAATGGGTTCTCCAGACTTTCAAGATGGTCACTTCATCAGTGGAAGCTGAAATCAACACACAGATAAACCCTGCGTGGAAAGACCTCTTGTGAAAATGAGGAATCACACCTAAAAGGTGATGTCAAAGCTTGTAGAGTTATGAATGTGGTAAGAATTGAATAGATTTGAAAGGACTTGATTAGCTTTGTCCCACTGCAAATCTGGGATTGATGGTTTTCACAGTGAATTTGCTAGGGAAGAGAATGTTCCAAGTCAGATCTGACTTGCTCCACCAGTATTTATCTGAGTTGAGTTGTGGATGACTGTAGGGTACTGAATCTGGAACTTAAAAGAAATGAAGAAAAACTAGTACCATAATGTGACTGAGAAAATACATCACCAGACAACGACATGCTGCTTATATTTATTCTAAAACACTTCTGAAAGAAGCATTTTCTGAAAGTCACCTTATGTCTTCATTGCAGAAGAGCCATTGTATGGTCTGATACTGCTGTCAAAACACAGCAGCTGCTCAATGCATTGTTTTTTAAAAATCAGTAACACTGACATCTAGATATGGACTTAACTACTTAAATTCATGCATACAGCTGAATGGTAGATACTAGTTTGAGCTGAAGCATAACATACTCTGCTGGGCCGCAGAAATTCCACACAAAAGGTAAATCCTGGACATCCAAAATGCCTTGTTTTGTGCCCACCTGGATCCTAAAAGTGTCCAAACCCAAATGTTCTCGTTCTGGATGATTTTCCAGTGATTTTCTATTTGGGTTGCTATGCATGACTGAAAGCACCAAAACTATGCAACAGAGCACTGAATGCGTGAGCAGTAATTGGCAAGTCTGACAGCTCTTTTGGTCAGCACTGGTTTCATTCAGAACCATGGAAAAACAAGGAATTAAAAGGACCTTGAGTGAACCATTGCTGCCTCCTCCTCCTCCTCTGTAAAACAGGCACCTATCTTCAAAAGATGAGTCAGATACCTGAATTCCAATGAGGATAAAAAAGACATCTCCTCATAGTAGGAACCTGTTCAAGATGAATTACAGCTCTTGTCTTCTCATTTGGTGCAGAACTAGCTTCCCTCCAACATGTTCAGCACGTGTCTAATCTGGTTATCTCTTTCCTAAAGGCAGCCACAGTGAAATCAAGAACTCCTCCTTTCCTTGTCACGAGGATACACATTCCATACCTGGTCACGTGCTTTCAGAAGATGCTTATGAGCTTCCCAGCTCCAAAAAGAAAAGGGCCCAATCATGACTGTAATTCTTGCGGGCAATAGGCAGGAACTGTTGGGAGGGGCTCCAGGATTCTATTCCTGAACCTGACAAGGGATTATTCATTGTGACCATTTTACAGTGCCCTTTGTGGAGACTAATAACTCTGGGCGGCAAACTTCAGGTAATCTCTCTCAAGCTCCTGATAACACAAGAAAGAGCTAACATTCACGTGCACCTGCTTTGGCTGGTGTTGGCAGGAAGTCACCTACATGAATCACTCCTTCCATGCCAAGACGACTGTTATCAGGCAGGACACGCCTGGTGCAGAATCCCCACTGCACGTGCTGATGGACATTTTTCCAACATGCAGCTTGTTGAGAACTATGATTTGACCTTTAACACTCAGTACTACAGAATGTAACAAGGCAACTAGAACTTAAAACCTTTCTGAAGATGAGCAAACTTCCCCATGTGAGGCTGGAGCCTTTTGACCTCTGTCTTAAAGGTAGCAATAAATGTTGCTAACTTCCATTAAAGGAGCATCTAGTGTCCAACCAGCAACTATAAGCCTCTAGGAAATTCCTCCCAGCGTTTAATTACAAGTAATTCAGGGGAAGTTCTTACTTCTTGATGACACCCCAATTGCTGGCACCTTTGAGAATCTCTCTTGTTAGTGTAGAAGAGAGAAAAATACAACAGCAAGTTTAAATATTCTGCATTTGACAGAACATGGTTTGAGTAAAAACTGTATTTTAAAAGAAATCATTCCCCTTGTGATTTTATTACACATCTTATTCACTTTATTGATTTCTTTCCACTTTTACCACGCATACTTCTTCTACATTGTCTATTAAGATGGAGAATAAAAATTGACTGATCAGTTCTGCCTCTGGAATTCCTTTATCAGTTATCAACACAATAATTTTATGTTTAAAATGCAACCAATACCTCATGGAATTTTAATCCAAAACAGTATTTTTTTTTTAAAACTGAAATTTTAAAACTCTTTCTGGAAGAATTTCCCTTCATTTTGAATTTTGCTACTGTTTAGATGAACAAAATCAGTATTTGATGTATATGTATTGCTGCCACGTTACATTTTGAAAATGGAATTATTTAGGGGGAGCAATGTTTCTTCCAAGGATGATTACTGAGCTGAGAAGAAAAACCTGACGCTGTTACACGTCTCGCACATCAGGCAAATACATAGAACAGATCAGCATGTTTTGTCCAAAGGCTGGAAAGCGTCTTAGTGACTCCCAACTGTCCGTAAATATATTATACTTAAGAAAAACACGGTGCTCCAAGCTTGTAGACAGAGTAATATCCCTACTCAATATATAGACTCCATCATTGTGGAGAGTGCAAGTCAAGTTAAGACCCGATTTTGAAGTGTTCTCCTTGAGGTAGAGCCATTCTTTGGTGGCAATGTTGTAAGACTGCACAGTTAGCACGTCCTCACTTTGGCTGGATTTTTGGTTTGGTCCAAGTTCATGAATACAACCCCCTACCAGATATATAGTTTCTTCAACAGAGAGCATCTGTTGTTTGCGAACATGGACATCACAAAGTTCAAAGTTGGTCCAGGAATCAGAAGTAGGACAGTACTGCAAAATGTTCATGTTCCTATCTGAAACAGAGGAGAGAGATTGAAAAACAAAAAAGTATATTAGAAGGTATTCTTGGAGGAGAATTCTTTCTCCCTACAAACTCTATCAGCCATTATTGGGGATTGCTCATTTATTACCGTGCAAAAGCAAAGTAGAGCTGGGAAGAAATACTGATGACTGAGAACTGCAACTCTTTGCCCTTGACAATAAAGTTTGAACGTTCTGTTCCTTTCCAGAGGGAAAAATTAAGCTACTTCTGGCACATTACATGATGTAAATGGTCTGGGGATGCAGATTTTAGCAGAATAATCCCTAACATTTAACTTATGCTTTTTGTTTTGTCTCCTATTGATGTGTACAGGTTTTTTAACGAAATGGAAATGAGGCAAGATTTTCTCTCTAAAAGTGATAACCAATTAATCAAATTATCATGAAGACCGTATGCTTTATTAATGGCTGCCAAGTGATGATTTATAATCCAAGCTTAACTTCAATACTTTGCATTTCATTCCATAAAATCAAAGTTTTATGGCATAAAATTCATAAAGCAAGCTACATTTCAGCAAGTGGCATGGAAGATCTAAGGGCACACGTTCATTACCTCATACAGAGAGAAACACACACTGTAAAAATCATTTAAGAACCAGGAACTCCATGCTACAACATCAGGTAGAGGCACAGAAAAAAGCTGAAGCTGTACCTCAGCTGAAACTCAGTGGGTGGATGTGTCTGCAATACTGTTATTCTACAAAATTGTTACAATACCACCCTGATTTATGGTGCAATGGAGACCCTGACTGTGTCCAAAGCTTCACTAAATTAACACAGAATGCACAGGACTCATTAGTTAGTAATTTCAGTTTCAATCTATGGAGACCTGAGGTAAAATCCAAACTCAAGTGACAAAAGGCAACAGGTTTGCAGACTCCAGCCTGGTGTTTCAATAAAATCTCCTCCCTCTAATAACTCTATCCTGCATGATGATCTCCAGATGAGCTCCCACGTGGAACAGCAGACGGTGACATACTGACAAGTTATGTAAGGGCACAAGTATAAATAGCCAGAAATATAACTGGATTGTCATGAATGAAGAGCATTAGCAGCATGATTAGGGAGGTGCTGCTATAGCATTTTCTCGCACTCCGATGATTTTCAGTTACTCTTTATTACTTTACATTGTCTTCTTGAGCACCTAATCCACTTTAAATAAAGGAAAGAAAAAAAAAAGGAAAATATCGTGGCAATACTCTATGAAACTGCTGATCAAAGCTCTACATATAGATGATCTTGGTCTACAAATAATGTACCTGACTCATTAAGGGACAGGGGGAAATCCAAATTAATTTTCTATGTCTAACTATGGCAGTAATCTTCCCAGGCAAAAAGTGCTACGGTTTGAGAGGTGGCATATGAAATGGAAGTCTATTTGTGATATGGCCCTCATTTGCTCAGTCCAAAGCCTGGCTCTGCTATATCCATTGAAACAAATGAACACAAAATCCCAGTATAAAACTTGAACATCACAGTGCCCGACATGGGAGTTTCTATTAGGATCTAGGTTCACAAGTGAGAGCTGAGAACTGGAAGAAAGGTCTCTTTTTCAAGAAGTGTCATTATAATTTACAATAGGAAGTTCCAGATCCTACCATCTTTTGGAAAGTGAAGTTTCCAGAGAAAGTTCTACACAGGTAAAAAATATAGCCCACATAACCCCAAAATTAAGTTGTATACAGAAATACTAAAAAAAAATAAAGTTTTTATTAGTTTTATGTAGCAAATGTAGTGAAATAGCAAATGAACCTCAGTGTCTCTTAGGCATTACCACCCTCCAACATCTGCGTAAGGTGAATCACTAGTGTAACTGCAGCAAATCTGGGGTCTAAGTCTGGTAGCTGTCCTGAGCCAAGAGAAATCAGAATCAGAAAAGCTGATTCTAGACCCTTGTTCAGGAAAGGATCTTTATTTATAGTAATCACAGGCATTTGTCGTCCTGAATGGTCTTGGATTTAAACATGAGCCTATATGTGCTACTTATCCACTGCTCACAACTCTATACTTCTGTACTGTCCTGTCTCCATTAAAAATGGCTTTTAGGAGCAGACCTAGGAAAAGATCTAGGGAAAGACAGAAGCCTTAAGGTCAGTGGCAGTCCCTCAAGGTGTGGAAGAAACAAGAAGTAATTCACTGACTATGCTCCTTCAGCTGAAGCCAGAGGTAGTAAGTACCAAAAAAGGAGCTCAACACGGCAGCAACCCTGACTACACACACTTTGTTAATTAATTTTAATGGGAATAGGAGCTGCATCAGCAACATGCTGTTCATCCTGTCCATGACATGAGGATTAGGCAGTCTGAAGAAAGAACAGCACAAGCACCAAAAAAGGAACCTGCAAAGTACAGAGGATGTAGAAGAAATGCTGCTACTCCAATAATCTTGTAGCACTATTATCCAAATCAGAGCATCACCTTCTTACCTCTTCTTTCTCTTTCTCTGAATAAAAATGACCAACTCCTAACTTGAGTGTCTATAAACAAGTTTTTCCATTGCTCTGTTTCAGTCTCATCTCCTTGTTCTCTGCTCTCTTGTCCCAAAGGACGTTTTTCCCCTCTGGTCTGACGTTTCAGTGTCAAGTGTTGTGTGCCAGACATGTTCCAGTCCCAGTGCACAGGACTGAAATGTATCAGGGAGCTCAATGCACCCCAACAGGTCCTTTACTGGGGATGACCAGAGGACTGGGACTGCAGTGCACACTGCAGCATGGCCCTTCAGGAAGAAACAGGCACACCAGTATCTTTTGTTTCCTCCAGTCAAGTCACAACGTTCTGGGGCAGAATGGACCAGAAAAAATGGTTTTGAAGGTTATCATTACCACAAGGACCATGAGACATGGAAGTGTGCCTTCTATAAACCTTATAACGATTCAGAGCTAAAACCTGCTCAGACACTAGAAAGGACAGCTTGTTCTAATGTCAGTTTAACTTTGCTCATGGTACTTTCTGTAAAGGCTGATCTCTCTTCTACTTTTATTTTCCATTTGGAAAAAAAAGAATAAACCCAAATGAAAAACTACTGTGGTCAACTGAAATGGGCAAAAGCCAAGACAGAGGATTTTAAATTTAGGAAACCCTGGTAAATACTGAACATTTGACATGAAAAGAAAACAAAAAAAAATTCTGAAACTCTGAGAAAATGATATTCCTAAAGAAGGGCATTAGGTGCTTAAGGAATAAATAAATGGGAGCTCTTGTTAAGTGGCTTGCTTTTCCACTGGATAAAGTAATTGTCAGGAAAGAATGCCACTTCAAATCCTTCCTTCTATACAATATCCTCAGAAAACAGGGTATAGAAAAGAATTAAGTAAAAGTGTTGTTTCTTGATTAAGCTTTTGATTAGTTATTCAATTATTTCAGCACTGACAATCTTGCCTACAGCTTGAATTTGCCTGTGAAATTCTGAAACAGAAACCCTGAAATGCTATAGTGAATGGATCACGACACCTATTAATACATGAGAAATACTAATGCAGGCAGATATTTTCTTCTTATTTTTCCTTCCAACAGTCTAATACAGGTATTTAAAAAGTAAAGTGTATATGTTGTGACCTCTCTTTCTACTGGGCAACCAAAATCTAAAACCAGGAGGGCTAAGCTGGGTGCTGAAGCACCCATCAGTCTGTTCACTCAGAATAAGAGACCCAGGTCCATGCAGGCCATGAAAAAAAACCAAACAGCATCTGATTCCTCGATGACAGAGTTAATTTTCTTTGTTTCATTTGTCAATTATTTTCCATCAGTGATTAATTTCTATATGTTTTAATGAGCACTATGCAGCTTTCTACATCAGTTCAAAGAATTTCCTGAAAAAGGGAAGGAAACGGTCTGGGCCTTAGAAGGAATCCAGTTATTAAAACCAAAATAAAAAGTAAAAGCAGGCTGGCTACCTCGGGTAGTGTATCCTCCGATAACATAGATCTTGCCCTTGCATTCGCAAGCCGAGAACTCTGCCAGAGGGTTTGGCATGGACGCTACGAAATTCCACCAGTCGTTCTCCGGGTTATAGCACTCCACGTTGGAAAGGGACTGGCCGCCGATGGCATAGAGCTTCCCATTTACAGCCAGAAGCTTGAAATTGGACCTGAAAGGAGAAGGTTGCGACACTGAATTAAGTTGCACACAGATGTACAGAAAAACATAGGCAAGAACGGTCCTCCTATCCAGGCTCCAACGTATTCACCATCACTTACAACCTCATCACCATCACTTCATATATTACAGCATCCGAACTTTTCTGTGCAAGGCCAAAATTCTGTAATTACACTTTAATTACTCAGGACAGTAACCAGTGACATTCTGGATGTTAATGATGTTAATGTTGAGACTGATTAACGTTTTATTTTGGATTTCAGTATGTCACAGTTTGAGCTCTAAATGTTTAGTTAACTAATGTATTCAGTAGAAGCCTCATTTTTACTAGGCTTTTAGTCAAGTATCTTTAGTAGAGGAAAAAAATACCATATATACACATAGTCAATGATATTATTTTAGTTAAAATTGCAGAAATTTCAAACAACACTTGATGAATGCCTAAGAATGTGTACTTGTCCTGGTCTGTAATATAGAATCTCTTTAATAACGCTAATAAACAGAAATTTAAAGCAGTACACACTGAATCATGTGCTGGAGAGAGAGTCTCCTGGAGCTTATTCACCACTGAACTACTAAATACATCCTCCTTGCCACTGAAGGAAGATGTATCTCCAAATTAATGTCCCACCCAACACTCCACAGGCAATGACCTGTTCTTCATTTCTTATTCTCTTCCATTTTGCTGTTATATTTCACGCACGGCAAGGGGCAACTTTCTAATTACTGCAGAGCAAGAAGTCTTTTATCTGACACTTTCCAGAGAAGACAGGCAGAAACAAATGGTCTATGGATGTTAAAGCTGCAAGTCTGTAGGAAGAAATTGGAGGACTTGAAGACAGAGGGGCTTGCATGTTCAGCAATCCCTTCCAGCTATGGAAGCTTGTCTAATAAAAGACAAGCTCTACCTCTCTTCAGAAAAAGTCTTACTGCCTAGAAAGGCCGTTCCTTCTCTACTGCTGAGCAAAACTGAGATTTTATCACACATGAAACAGATGTGTGAAAGTGACTGGAGGGCACCAGCTCAGCAAAAAGTCCAACAGGGAACTGTGTTATGTCTGTGAAACTTAAGTGATGCTTTGGACTTGCGTTGGCCTGCTGAGCAGTAAAGTGAGTTACACCCTGCATGAATCCAAGGTTCAAAACTTACTGCTAAGTAGTTTTGCAGGATTTTGTCTGGGCAAAATGAGCCCTGACTAGCAGCAGACTGCCCTGCAATTTCTTTTTATTAAATATATTTGGAAAAATAATTTGTTTCCAGATGGAATCATTTTGTTCTTGTCATCCTGATACAGCTATGGAAACCAACGTGCTCCTTTGAAGGAATTAATTGGGTGTTTTTTTTTTTTCTTTTTTTTTTCTTTTTCTGACATTTATGATTAGGTCACTGTTCATCTCCTCTCTACCACAATTATGTTTTCCATCTGAGAGAATCCAGAATAACATGGCAATCAATAGTGGGTATGAAATGAAGGTAATTGCTTGCAAAATATTATGATTTTCAAAGCAAGGTACCTGTTCTAAAAGTTACGGTGGAAAAAAAATATCCACAAATCAACAAAGGGTCAAACCCACAAAATATACATGCATTTTCCAAGCAATCCTTTAAAATCTAAAGTACAGTAGAAAGTCTGTAACCCTGTGCCTGTGATGGAGATGTTGCAGGATTTTTGCCTTACAAAGTGAGTTCACACGCACACAGGTAGCGCCTCCCTATTCTAAGATTCTCTTGCCACTTTTTAAACATGCCAGAAGTTCTGCCACAGGGGACATGTATTACCTAAGTAAGTCTGTAATGTCCAAATATCAAAGAATTCAGGTTTGCTAAGTCCCACATGCTTCTTAAGTCACCCTCTAATCATAGCCTCTCACTACTTTACCTGGCTGTAGGTAATTTATTCACTTCTTGCTTGATGGCCTTCCTATCACTAATCTGGTTCTTGCAGCACATGAAAACTACCCCAGTGGAAGACACAGAGCACAAATTTCAACTACAATTCTTCTAGAAGAAGGCCACCTACATTTGTGGTCACTTAACCGCTTCCAACACTTGTTAGAACGGATCACCTTCAGGCGAAGTACCCGAGATTTATGAGATGCATTAACTCTAAGGTTCATTTTACTCAGAAATAGCCCTAAGTATCCATCAGCACACTTTATATGAAAGTTTGGACAATACCTCAGTATGTTATGAAAAACTTCTGCCATTCACCTTTTCATGCCAATAACAGCAGGTGTTTTTATGGAGAGTGAACATTAGGAAATATTTAGTGTATTTTTACACTCATTTAATGTGCTGGAGCAGCTGGAAACAAGGAAAGCAAACACTGAGCAGCCAGCCAGCTCTCCACAACTAACAACTGTTCCATGGACCACGGCTTGGAAACAACAGAGCTAAACAGTCCCTCAGATTGAACTGCAATGTAACTCCAGTAACACCAGAGAGTTATCTAAACTCAGGGGGTCAAAAGTACTTTTCAAATACCAGCTCTAGTGTGTACCCTTCTTGTTGGGACAGGACTGAGTATGAGCTGTCTTCTGATGTGCTTTGTTTCCTCTGAAAGGAACCCCAGGAACAGAAGCAAGAGCAAGCTGTGGGATTTTACCCACAGGTCAAAATACATCTTTCATTCAATAAAGAGAAGTGCAAAGCACTACATAAACAGAGGAAGAAAAATATAATGCACAAATGCAAAGGATCCAGGGGTCAGAGTGCACAGCTTTCTGAACACAAGACAACATTCAGCAACTTAAAAAAAAACCAAACCCACAGCTCTGCATCATTCTGGATTATATTAACAGCTATAGGTGTGTCTGTAGGAGACCACCATGAAAGTGGCTGTAATGAGGACAGCAAGTGTTCCTCTCGTTCGCTGACAGATACCATTCATTTAGTATACAGCAAGAAAAAGTTAGCATAAGACACTAGAGAAGACCTCCTGATCAGAAGGGTGGCTAAACATGGCAACAAGTTACTTGGGAGGAAGGAGGTTGGAATCTACATTGCTGGAGGGTTTCAAGAACAAGTTAGACGTGTATTTGCAAGATAAGCTTGGTCCTGATGTAGATCAGGAGGCTTGGACCAACCTGTGGTTCCTTCCTGCCGAATGATCAAGTTTAACCTTAACATCTCTCACAAGCTCAGATGTCTTCTTTACTCTAGAGTTAACAAAGAATCACGAAAGCACAAAGGCAATTCCAGTGTTTTACATTATTTGCATGAACCACTGTTCTTTACATTCCTTACAGGAGTCTGCAAAGCACCCTGGATCCAACACTTAGCTCTGGAAGCATGTGATACTTTTGTAATAAATAGGACGTCAGTATTTCTCACTTAAAAATTCCTGCGATGTCTATTTTCCCCCAACACAGAGGAATTTTGAGTGAAAAAAACCCACCATTAGAAATGTGGAAAGAGAAGGTCTCATATCATAAACCACTACCATTCCCCAGAAGCATCCTCTCCTATATTCCTTTAAGAGTCCTCAGAGTGGCAGCAGTTCAGGCAGAGATTGCTCACAAAAATCATGTTCCATGTGTATAATCCCAGCCAGGGGCTTACAAGGGTCTTCCAAGCCTGGAAGGTCTACCTGCCATGAGCAGGAAGGTTCTGAAGGAAAATAAAAGTGGAATATACAGCTGTAACTGGCACGTGCAGTAGAAAACCTAGGAGTATGTCATTTTTAAATAGCAAATTTTAACTGACAGCATCAATTTAAAGAAAAGTATGGAAAGGTCTTCAAGGGTATTACCTGAATTTTGTGCTTTGTTACCTTCTTCAAAGACCAGAGATGGTCTTGGGCAACCCTTACATGAAGTTTCTTCCATGAAAAAGTCCAGGATGTTCTCTGAAGACACTATTTCAAGTACAACAATATCTCTAGAATGATAAGATCTACAAACTGCTATCTGTTATGGACCATTTGTGACCAGCACAAGACTTGGCCCTCAGATGAGAAATTCCAGGCTCAGTCACAGGATATGAGCCAGAGCACATTACTTTATCCCTCTCCCTTGGATATGCATGAATATCCAACAGTTTCTCAAGCTTTTAATGGGATCACAAGGGGAACACACGGGAGTCACCAGTTGTGAACAAACTTGAAACTACAATAACAAGACCTCTACATCCAGAAAGCAAGCTAACAGCTATAATCTAAACCAGAATGACTGCTAAGTATTCAGCATACATCTGATGGTGTCTGTCTTCTCCTTAGAAGTAAACTGGGACTATTTCATCCGTGCATGTGTCGAGAATCCCAGGATATAATTAAAGATAAAAATATCATAGAGTTTATGACGTTTGTGGAGGGCAGAGAGCTTCTGATATTAAGAGCAAATCAGCACAATTACTTCCGTAACTCCCCAGCATTCCCTTGAGGCCAACACACATGTCCTTTCATACAGGCCAAATCTAGATACTCTCTTGTCTGAAGTCAAACCAACTTCAATGGGAACTGGAAGCCTCCCTCAAGGTATGTATGCAAAAAATTAATCCATGGGATGTAATTATATCAGCTGACACAAATTCATTTGGCAGACTGTCACATGTCTGCAATTCCTAAGCAGCATGTTGGGCAACTGCCCTGCTTATTTTACCACAGCATAACAAACTAAAAATACAACGCCAAGCAAGCTGCAGATCTAATTGCAGCCCCTCTGTGTGGCAGACAGACACTGGACTGGCGCTGTGCACGCTGCATGCAGAATCCCTGATCCTCAAAATTTCCCTGCTCTCGGCTCCCACAGCACAGGCCATCCTTTCCTGCTTCCCAGCCACAAGATGTCAAGCATGTCAGCAGAGAGCTGAAATGTTATGTCAGAGAGTAAATGTAATAATTAATAACTTGAGGCTTGATACTCCATGAAGATGTTGAAGTCAGAAACCTTTTGTGAAGGGGTCAGCAGAGCTTCCATGAAAAAACTCCCTCTGGTTGTCATTCAGGGAGCAACATCCTCACTTGCTACCTTGTAGTCCCAGGGCAGACATAATTCTGGGTTCTTTTTGCCTGCAATAACTACCATCAGATGTAAGACAAGAGACTGTTCCAGAAATAGCCATTCACAGGCTGTCTTTTGTAGTAAATGGCCAATGTAGACTTCTGTGCCAAGGAATACCTTGTTGCCACCTGTGATGGGCTTCAAGCCTAAGTTGGTATGGCAATGGAGTTAAAACCAGTAAGATAAGGAGAAAATATCCATGTGTTTATTTCAGATATAATGATTATATATCCTAGGAAAAAAAGGACAGTGTGGGTGGGAAAAAGGCTGATCTAGAGTCTGAAGTGCCAGGTCATAAGGTTAAAAAAGGGCCTCAAAAGTGCATTTTTTAAAACCTTCTCACTTGCCATGCTGCAGAATCACCACACATAATAACATCACTTAAACCAATGCCAAAACCTTGTAACTTGATCAATGTGGGACTTCAATGCTTAAGTTAATTTCCATAGGAGACACAGCGTGGGCTGACCCCATCATCCTCTTCTACTGAGGCCAATGTGCTCTTGATGGTGCTCACGTAGGCAAAACTGCCAAAATGAGGGCAGCTAAAACATTTCAGTTCCCACAGGTGCCTCGATGAAGACTGCTTATAGGCTCAGTCTCTAAGAAATATGTCTGCAATAAAAGGTGTTTCCAGCATTTAGAAACTAAATATTAATTTTACAGATTAAATTATTCCCAACATCATTCCAAGAAGTCAGAAATAGTGACAAAAATTGTTTCTGATGAAGTAGGATGACTAATTATGGAGGCAATAATTTCAATGAAATTGTCACAATTACAGGAAGAGGGAAAAACAAAAAAAGGTGAAAAAGGAAATAACTAATTTTAAGTCAAACTCCTGTTTTGAGGGGTTTTAGCTGGCAAGTGCTAAATAGAGACTGGCCTAGAAACTTCAGCATAACTACCCAGATGCAAAGCTTTTATGCCTATAGCTTAGCTCTCTGCATGCTCTTTGAATTTACTGGATGGAGAACATAATTTCCACTCTACAGCAAATTTTGGCCTCCTTACTTTCCTTTTTCAAACAGAGAAGTTAAAAAAAATTAAACCCCTTTTTCTAAAATGGAAACAATGTGGAATTTCAGGTTGCATAACAGAAAACAGTTGTTTCAGTAAAGTAAAAGGCTTTGTTTCATTAATTCTGCAGGGTGATTAAGGTAGAGCAGCCACAACCTTGGTCAGGGAGATAGCTTCTCTTCTTGGGTTGTCCTCAAGGCCAGCTCTCCATTATTCTTTCAAATGTGAATTATCCAAGTGTTTCTGAATACTAACTTAAACATAAACGTCAAAGAAACAATTCAAAAGGATAAAGGGAAAAAGCAAAATGGTCAAAATGATGAACAATTCCCAAATTCAAATATTCTTATAAAGCAAGAAATTTCCCACAATTTTCCTGACATTTTTCTGGTGAATCTTTCACTGAAAGGCAGGCCTGCAAAACACTAATATTTTTATGAAAGTACAAACCAACAAAAACCATTCCAACTAAATCTTTTCAGCCATCTCAAGCTCTAACATACCTCCCCACTAAGAGCAGGAAAACTTGTCATTTACAATATTGGAGTTAAAAGATACCACAAAGAAAGAAGGAGAAGAATTTTATCTTTGTGGGTTTGGTTTTTTTTTTAAAATCTTTGTTACTTCAAACACAATTTCTACCACCAGCAAGACAGCTGTTTGGTGAGTCCGGCTCTTTGTGTCACTTGAAAAGTGAGAGCCCACCACCAGTTCACACCAACATGTAGGACCACAGCACATTCTCCTCTGCTGATGCCTACCAACTCATGTTCTCTCACAGCTGAGGCCTTAAACCACCAGCATCTATGCAACAAAGGTCGCCCTCACCCTTCTCTTTCCATGGCAGCTCCCTGTGCCATGCAGGAGAGGCAGCAGCGTTGTGCTGCGGTGCGGTCACTGTTGCCACTAAAGAGAAGGTTTGCCAGGCCTATCTGCTGGCATGCTGCCAAGCCCCGACCAAGCACTGCCGTCCTCCCCCACCACACGATGCAAGGGGCATGGGCGATTCACAGCACAGAGATGGGTCTGAAACACTTCTCATAACACTGAGTCCATTCAACACCACGTGACTCAACAGGGTCTATTCTGACAGTATACATGGACAGATGTGTATTTCAGGGAGCAGGGGTTACCTCTTCTGGTTCATTGAAGCCAGCTGACTCCATTCATTTAGGCAAGGGTTGTAACAATGGGCAGCCGAAATCTCCTGGCTGGTGATCCTGTAGCCCCCAACGATGAACAGGTAGTTGTCCAGCATCGCCGACCCATAGCCTCGGACGTTCACCAGATCAGGGGGCAGGTTGTTGGCCAGAGGCAGCCACCTCTCTGCTTCCTCATCATACCTCAGCATAGACCAGGGGGCTTCCACTTGAGGGTGACAGCCTGGAGGCATGCCCGGGGAGGTGGCACCCATGAAGTCCCCGATGGCAACGAGGGTGGCGGTGCCCCTCATCCGCCTCTCCTTCAAGTGCTGCTGTAGAGCATGGGGCAGGAGGAGATGTGGCCGGGCATCGGGCCTCCGCAGCACCTGATGGTAGTGGGTGGCCATGAAGTCTAGACAGGCATCATGCAAGTCCTGAAGACCGTAAACCTGAGCCAGGCGATGCAGCTCGAAGCAGTTGCCCAGCCTCACCTGGGAGAGGAGCAGGCGGAGCAAGGGGGTGACCTGCAGGTAGGAAGCTGCCTCCACCAGCTCCTCCAGCAACGGGGGCTCCTCATCGCCCCCTTCCTCCTGCTCTAGCCTGGCCAGGCAGGAGGTGTTGATGAAGTCCAGCACCAGCTCTAGGCCCAAAGCGCTCAGCCCCCCACGCAGCAGCTGCTCCTCTTGGCCCTGCCCTGCCTCCCGCATGCCCGAGCGGTACAGGGCTCGGAAATAGTCACTCTGCTCGATCAGCTTCCTCTTGCACACCGGGTAGCACTTGTCTCCCAGCCGGATCTGCACCACTTCCTCCCCCGCACCGGCCCCATCCCCTTCTTCCCCTTCCCCCTCCTCTTCCTCCTGCCGCCGCCGCCCCGCCAAGGACATCGCTCACCCCCTCCCCTGGCTGCACTTCAGCCCGGCCGCTGCCGGTTGCGGACAGGCTCCTCCTCCGCCCCGGCGGCCGCTGCCGGGATGGGAGGAGCGGAGCGCAGCGGCGCCGGGCCGGGCCGGGCCGCGCCAGGCCGGGCCCCGCCGGGGGAGGCGGGCAGAGAGGGAGGCGCTCTCGCAGCCCCGCCGGCTCCGTCCCTGCAAGGAGAGGAGAAGGGGGAAAAAAAAAAAAAAGTCCGAAATAAAAGCCCTAAAAAGGCAATGTTGAAGCGCTCAGGCGATGGCCGGGACTCTCCGCACTGCCCGGCTGCCCGCCGGGGCCATCAGCGCCAAGCGCACCCGCCCGCCCACTGTGCCCGGGCCCTGTGTTGGGGAGGGGGACTTTGGCGCTGATGTGCGTGACAGGGTCGCGCTCAGAGATGCCGAGTGCTCGGCTCCAGGGTGCGGTGACGGGGAAAACGTGTAGCGATTCCCCTGCCTCCCCCTCCCTGGCACTGCCAGAATTGGGCCCGGATCGCAGCTCCAGCCGGCAGCTCTAACCTCTTGCCATAAATGTACTTCTGTATCCCTGGGGCGGGGGAATATTCTCGAATCACACACTCACGGAAAAAAAAAAAAAACAACCCGGTGTGTGTGGTGTGTGTACATGTATTTGTGCATGGCTGGAGAGGAAATAGTCACTCTGCTCGATCAGGAGGCAGGAGCGGTACAGTCTGCCTGATACCCTGGCATCTTGACACTGGCATTCACTAACAAAGAAAGGCAAGTGAAAGGATCCCCTGGCACATCTAGTGCAGTTGCAGGATTTAAGAACATAAAGTATGATTTATAATTCCTCTGTGACCTTCCTGGCCCCTCTAGCACAGCTCTCGCTTTGGCATGTGTTCATGAGGACATGTAGCAATAGGACAAGGGGTAATGGTTTTAAACTAGGAAAGGGGAGATTTAGGTTGGATATTAGGAAAAAGTTCTTCAGTTTGAGGGCAGTGGATCACCAGAACAGGTTGCCCTGACACGTAGAGAAAGCCCCATCCCTGGAGATATTCAAGGTCAGGCTTGATGGGGCTCTGAGCGACCTGATCTAGTGAAGATGGCCCTGCTTACTGCAGGGGGTTGGACTAGATGGCCTCTAAAGGTCACTTCCAACCTTGCTCATTCTATGAATCTATATAACCTGTTCTACTATATCTTTTCTATTTAAACTAAGTCACTGGAACAGGACACCTGTGTTTTTCATGAGAGTGACTGATCTGCATACCAGGACCCTGACTTTTACAGGAACAAGGCAAGAGCAATTTAATAACTGAGCATCTTGGGCATGGATAAAGTAACTATTTTGCTGTTTGCCCTGTTACATTCTTGAAATATAAAGTGTTTTCATCATCTTACTTTTGAAGGGCCCATTTAAAGTTCTGAAGTCCTTTTATATAAGATCTCAACCAGTTCCGAAGAGCAATCTTCAGCAGCCTCAGTCCTTAACACCTCTCATTTTCTCTTTCCTTCTAATGAGTTTCACTGTTTGCTTGTTTTGTGTTCCTCTTTCATTCTCCTCAATATTTAGTTAATTTTCACATTCTGCCTTCCTGTTTGTCCTTGAAGCATTGCATCATTTGGCTTTCAGAGTTTCTTACACCTAGCTGGAGCCTGAGTCTGAGCACTGGCTGTGTTTTTCTTCCACCTCCTGTTCAGCCTTGAAAAGATCACACACAACAATTGTCTTGCCACCTCAGGAGTCCAAGCTGTATTTCCTTCTCATACTAATTCCAATAGGCAGACATTTCAAGCCATTGTAATCATTCATACTCCAGAGGTAAACAGAGAGCTTGTGTTCGTTGTGGCTGTTAAGCTCCCCTGTTGGAATACAGTATGATTGCCAACATGGTGGTATGATTGCCATCTTTAGACATCTGTTTCAGAGTCTCATGTGTTTGATGTATTGGTAAGCTAGCTCCTAATTGGTGAGTGATTTTTTCCATGTAGTCAGTTACGATAAGTTCTGTTTCCTCAAAGTGTTGACACTGCAACCTGGATAGATGGAATATTTCTTCTGTTGCGCTCTCTGTCTTTCTCTTGCCCATGTGCCTGCACCTGCCACTCTGTCAAGGATTCCAAGTCCATCTTCCTCACAGTCCATGAGGTTTTTAATACACTTGATCAGTTTTGTCATGTACTAGTAAGTACTTTCTTCCTGCCAGCAAACTCTGGAGAGCACTGACTTCTTTAGCTTTCATTAGGTGCTGCCACACACAAAAGGGGTCAGCAGTACGCTTTGTTGAATGGCTGCTTTTGCAAAAAGCCTAAATGTTTCCATACCCAACTGTTTTTACTAGACTGATTGTCAGCTGTTGGTGCTTTATCCAGGCTTAGGGCTGGGCAGTTGTGTTATGTCAGAGAATGCTGACAGGGCAGGCCCCTTGATTTTTTACTAGGCTAATCAGTCAGTCTGTACGGTGTGCTTACATAGTACTTATACTGCAAATGCACCAAGGCAAAGGACTACCTTGTCATTACCTATTTGTAGAGATAATTTCATCTGCCTCCCAGTCCACAGCTGCACTGTTTTATGCTACAATCAATAATACTTAGTTATACTGGAATCAAAGAAAAGGTCTTGCTGTTTCACCAGACATCATCCTGGCTGATCTTCAGAGATTAAGGTATGTATCTCCCAGAGTTAAATACAGAACTCTAGTACTAGAGCTACAAGGTAAAGATCTGTAGTTAAGAGCCATTAAACACTCGCATGATCTTTGAAACAAATATGAAAGACTATTTCTCTGTAAGAACACACCAAAGTAGGAAGGGAAGCAAAAAGAAGTTTGCATTATGGAAGATATTAAATGAGTGTGTGACAAAAGAACGTACCTTGAGGGACAGGACAGACTGAGAGGAAGACAAGGGTAACTACGCTCAGCTTTTTGATACCTAGCTTTTAGAGTTTGGCTCCTGGAGCAAAATTTTCAAGCTGTTTTAGAGAATTCAGGTCTCTCTTTACAGTGCCTTAGAGACAAATTTATCTCAAGGAAAAGGATTCTCCAGTGCCAACAAATGAAGCGGGAAGGCACCGGAGAGTGTCAACAAGAGCTCTCTTTCTCTAGAGTCAAGATGGCCATTTCTGCTTGGGATTCACAGTCTAGACACTTTTTCCTGTGCTTGGTGCCTGAACTATTTTCTTGTACTTTCTGTCTGAGTTCTGTCCAAGCTTGAAGAGAGATCACTCTTTTCTTTTAGAGAGACCTGGAAATGGAAGAAGCTCTTTTATACAGCAGCAACATTGTAATAGAGCATTCAACCATGCTATGGAAAACCTAAGCTTCTGACCTTTTCTCTGCCTGGGCATCCATTTCTGTAGCCCTCTGACTTTCCAGCATAGCAAAAATGAGGAAACACAGACTCAGGAGGAGCTACTGCAACAATGGTAGGAAAAGCAAAGCCAGAGACAACTAGACAGAAGTAGCATTCTCCGATTCGCGTGGAACTCGGCTCATGCTTCCTGACTGACAAGGGATGTGTACAGGGCTGGTGCAAGCCTGCGCTGTGTGCTATGACTGAAGCCTGCTTACACTTGAGATTCATTTGAAGTATTTAACACTGCTTAGATTTACTGAGAAAACCATGCCTGCTTGTTTTTCCTCTGTGAACCACTCAATGGTTTTGTGTGGTAAGCTGGATGGGTTTCCAGACCAGTAAGGTCACAAGATGCAGCAGATGCGGGGTAACAGAAGCACCAATGAATGGGAACCAAGATGACAAATGCTTCTCTTGGCAGGAAAACTGGTTTGCAATATACAAGAAATATACCCTGAATTTCTTTGTAAGTCTAGCCCAATATCACACAAAAACGTGCAGCACAAGAGAAGCAAACCCTTAAGCATCAGTGTAGCGCCTAAAGGAAGACTGCAGTGGGTTCATGTTTGTTTTAGGCAAGCCTTATCTTGATTCAACACAGGGACATTAGATAATACACGAGAACCAGAAAGTAACACCAAAGGACCACATATGGGACCAAAAATAAAATAATTAAAAAATTCCTTTGCCTTATTAGTCTAAAATGAAAACTGGAAGCAAATCAGGGGATATTTAAAATGTACATGCTATCTAATATAAAATATAAAGTGCCACATTCCTCCCCCTGAGACGCCAGGGAATTGTTCTGTACTGCCAGGGAACTGTGTATTTGCAATAGTGGAATTACTCAGGAGAGGAATTAGGCTTTTGGAAATGATTCACCAACTGCTGCCATTGTTTAGTATTTTCCTTGTCACAAACTAAGCATCTGTGGAACATAGGAAACATCCTGCAGTATTTCAGCATTAAAAATATCAGCATTCTAAAGGATCTTGGCCTTTCTGAGAGGAACTGACTGGAGCATAATTTTATTTCGACTGAAATCTCTATAATTTGTGAAGGATGAGCTGCTAAATAAATGCAGTTTCTTCTTTTATTTTTTTCAGATTTGCAGCCAAACAAAGCTGCAAATTCTTACCCAGTGCCATCAGCAATACCATTAAAAAATAAATAAAGCACTTCCATTTCTAATAGCACTTGTTTAGACTTTATTCACTATTATTTTCTAATTTTTTTCTGCTTTTGATGTAGTATTTAATATTTATGCCTCACAACAACTCTATGTTGTAACACTACTGAAAAAATACTTGGAGTGGTATTTTTTTGGAATGCCGATTATTTATTATCAAGTACTTATCCTTGCTTTAGTCAAAGGATATTGATATATCTGAGCTCTCTCTGGGCAGCAAAAAGGCTGTTTTAGTAGTCTGTGTAGTAGTGGGCATTCTCTATGGATCACTAGCAAGTTCAGTCACCAAACAGCAGAATGGAGGCATGAGCATGTATATGGTTACAATGGCCGTTCATTCTGTTCCCTTTTTGTATGCCAAAGACCCAGTCAGGAATTTCCTTGAAACTCTCTCAGGTGAAATAAGTATTCTCTGACAAAACCTGAGTGGGGGTAAGGCTGCTGGAGTGCTCTGCCTGCTGCTGAACCTCCTGTTAGGGATGGTTGCTCTGCAGAAATGCATCATGCATCCCTAGCCAGAATGTTCTTGTGTAGCCCTCTAGATGAGAGTAAACTTGATGCTTTTAAGACAGCATATATATTTAAATCCTGGTGCAGACAGGCAGAGCTGAATTTTAGTACATAATAACTAGGTAAGATGAATGGTAATCCACATGGAAGACTTTCACTAAGTATCCAGCTGTATAAAATCCATCACAATATTGAAACTCCATCCCCATTGCCTAGTTTCAAGTTCTGCCATAAATCAGCATTCATTCATTAGTGTTTGCTAAACATTGTGCCTTTTGTCATAAACCTTGGCTCAAGTTGACATGCATGCCAGTAGATTTATATTTGTATAAAGCTAATCTGGCTAAGACTTCTGTTGTTTTTTGTTTGAACACACAGATTCCAGCCTTCGTGCAGAGTTAGTCTGAAGCCAAACTCCCAAAGAATCTCAGGGCCTGGCAGCCCCTTTGAAACAGGGGTTTAAAAAATGGTTTGCACACAGTCCCAGGCACAGAAATGGTAATATTTTACCTCTTCTTACCATGTTGCTGGGATGGGGCTGAAAGCAGAATCTTGAACCTAACTGTCCCAAACATTGGAGGTCAGATTCATTAAAAAATTGATATATTGCTCCAAACCAAAATCTGACCACTAATAGCTGTTTTTGACAAAATGGTTCTCTCAAAAAATGCTGGTTTGTTGGACTTAAGACATTTTGAAAGCATGTTTTGATTTCAAGGAAATTTTAAAGGAGAAAGAAAGTGAGTGCAGCATTTCAATGATGTTAAAAAGATATTTTCTTCCAAGTACTTGCATTTCATTATTTCATTATTTCATTACATTAGTATTTTATAAGTTTTATTCTACATAGTCTGATGTTATCAAAATAGGAAAAATATTGACCTTAACACTGCTGTAATAAAGGAAAAAGATGTGTGTATCAAGATTTTCACACAGGCCTGCAGCTTGATTTGTTCACATGGAGTGCAACACAGGCACAGACCTCCACTGACTTCAGCAGGGATCATTAGGGCTGAAGTTGCATTGCATTATGTTGTACATTTGATTAAGTAAGCTTATCAATGTCCAGAGGGGGCCACAGGCAGGCTCATACCTTACCTGGAAAACTCCAGGCCTTGATCTTCTTAGCTGGTAGTCATCATCTTTCAACTGCTCGGCCACAGATAACCTAAAGCATGAATGACTTAGGCTGATGTCTGTCGCAGAGAGGTGTTTTACACAGCTAGCGCTGGTCTCTTCCCACGCCTGAGCCAGGCTGGGCCTGTGCTAGCACCAGTCATTTGCTGTGTGCTTCTGCATCACCGTGGCAGCACCGAGGAGCATTGCATTGCTGCGTCTGGGCCTTGTAGGGTATCTCTCGCTTCTCTCCTATAACCTGCTTGGGATAGAGAAGATGCAGGTAAGAGGCCCGACTGTCCTCCTTTGTTCAGTCTGCATTTACATGAGGGATGTGTCTCTCTCTGGTCATACAGCCTTAGCCACCACTGACAGAAGAAAGGATAAGCTACCACAGACAGGCACTAGCCCTGGTTGGGACACAGCAACTAACACCACTGTCTCCCATAGCGGTTCAAACAGCACCAATGCCTAAGCTTTGGCTTGACCCAGAACATCGGTTGTCCTCCCCTCTTAGGTCTGAGTGAGGAGCATAGGATAATGACAGTGTGGAGAACAACTGACCCATGTACAAAGACCATGTGCAGTGTAGTTTTAGATGTGTTGATCTGACTATAGAATCAAAGCCTTGGCATTTTTAGTCCTCTTTTGGAAGGCTGTCCTGTACTACATAAATTCTCTTTCTGGTCTTTACATATTCTGAGTACTAGATTACATTCCATATAGCCAAAATAATTCCAAATATCAAGATGGATTTGTTACTTTAGATGGGAAAAGCGTCTGCTTTTGTTTGTATCTGGCAAAAAAAGAGTTAATGCCTGATGATGAATCCTTTGTGCTAGGAAGCTCTTGGATTGTGCCATTATCACTGCCAGCCCAGGTGGAAAAACTTCAGGTACTGTTTCTGTTTATAAGAAGAATCGTGAGAAAGATCATTCTCTTCCTTTGTGGCAGGTACATCTATATCTCTTTTACTGAAAGGTCTGCAAAGACACTCCATGCTCTCATAGAAAACAGGCAACTGCCTTTTTGTTTTCCAGGAAGAAATTTGAGGAGACCGATGAAAAGAATTAATAAATAACATGAACTACTCATCTGATACTGGCTAGAGACTCCTAACTAACATAACAGTTTCTTGATCCCTCCTTGCAGAGCACATGGAACAGTCGGTCACTGGTTTGCAGGTAAGACTCGGGCATTTCCTTCTTGCAAAATGTGATTTAAAACTTCAGCATTAAATTATATACAGGCATTTCCAGTAGAACAGTCAAACTGAAATTATGGGGGAGCTGGCAAAAGACGCTGAAATGGAATAGGTAGAACTTTTTAGTTTTTAAGGGAAATGGTCTAATGTAGCTATTTATTTACTTATTTATTTCAATTCTTTTATATTTGATTAAAAAAAAAGTTTTCCTGCAGAGACAGAGAAGGGAGAAAGAACGACAAGCAATGAAAAGGAAAAAGGGCTTCTCAGTTGAAGCACACAACAGAACAGAGTAAATAGATGAAGGTAGTAAGACCAGCAATGTGTGTATTGGAAAGCAGTGCCAAAAAAAGAAGAAATTTTAAATATACATTGAAAATACAGAGATCTGTATACAACAGGCCTATTTTTGCAAATACATAATTAAATATTATGCACAGTGAATACTCTCACTTAATCTGTTTTGTGACTGCCTCAGTGGAAGCAACAGGTATTTGAGAATTTGTTACTTTAGTCAAAACATGATGCCAGAGAAAGACTTACTGAATGGTCTTAAAGATGCTTAGATGTTCAGGCATGTTCATATCTACTCTTGGACTTTATATTAATGTGTGGACAAGCCCCATGAAATCAAAGAAATTGTGTGGTATTTCAGGTCCATCTAACTGAAGTAAGTCATAGGGATAGTTCTTTTTTCTTCTTCTTCTTTTTCCTGAAAAGGAAGAAGTAAGCATATTTATTATCTGCCCCTAAACTTGCCTAAGTATCAAACATACAAAACCAGAGGAACTGAGACAGTGTAATCTTTATATAACTACAAATGCATATACCATTAGAACTACCTACATCTAAATTTTTTTTGCTCATGCAAATAATTCTATTCATTTAAATGGACTAAGCTTTACCCAATATAAATACTTGCTTTCTATCATATTAATTGCCTTCTTAAATGCTTCTCCAAATTATTTGGAATCTTTTAGATTTCTCTTATTGGAGATATGGGAATAGTAGGAGTGAAGAAGGCAATCAGAAATCAAATTTTTTGCATGCAAGTCTTACAAAACAAAACAGAACCACAATTCATACTAAATGCTGGAGGTAAAGCCAAAATATAGGTGTATCTTTCAAAATTCTGTGTCCCATATCAAGTGATGCTTTGGAGTATTTGGAAAGCTGAAACAAAAAATTTAGTAAAATACACCTTCAGTGGTGCTTGTGGCAATGGTAGGTAAATAAATGCCTTAAAAAAAAATCTCTGTGCAGCCCACTGAATGCAAGCTAACTGGAATACTGGAACTTAGGTTTGTAATAATTTTCACAGAGATGAAAAGAAAAACTAAAGCACATCAAACTATCAAAACTAAATAAAATAATTCAAGTACCAAGAGCTGGTTTTCAGGACAGAAGCGTAAAGAATTACCCACTGATGCTCTTCTTTACAATTTAATTCACATATTCCCCACGACAGAAACGCAGTCTGCATGAGAACAGACATTTACTTGGAATCCTCCTAATTTTAGCCATCAGTTCCACTGAATAAGTAAATGCCTTGGTCTTGCTATTGGATCAACAGGAATTAACCTACTCTGAACTTTATTAATTACTAGGAATTTCTGTAAAGAACAAAATTGTGTATGTGTCAACTTATTTCCAAACTGGGGGCTTTTCTTTGCAAAACAAACACCAGCTATAATGGCTAAAGAATTCTAATGACTTTGAGACTTCCTCCCCCTCCATGTAACTGATCTCTACTTCATGTAGAGCTGGGAAAATTCCTTGATTCTAATCTTGACAGTAAAAAAAAAACAAAACAGTCTAAGATATTTGTATATTCAACACACAATTTTTATGGCAGGCAATCACATTCCTATGTAATTATCTCAACTTCACTGTATAGTCCACTGAGTTTAAACCAACTCATGCATTGTTATATTTTAAAACCTTTCTGTGTGAAAGGCATATGGAAGTGGGAATCAGGGATCAGGCCAGGTCCTTTTAAGAAAAAAAAAACCACCACTTGGGAGTTTTAGGTTTCAGACCAGGTGCTTGAAAAATGGCCTCCCTATATGCCAACTATATTTTCTTTCTTTTGCTTTCACAGGCCTTTTCCAAGCTTAAACAGAAGCAGAAAAAAAACATGCAGACTGCTCAAAATTCTTGAACTTAGTAGGGGTAGGACTTCAATTATCTGTTTGGTCCAGAGAAGAATGTAGGTTACAGCTTTCTCCAGTCACATTCACCTACTCCTTAGATCTTTACAAATAAAATCCTATTATTCTTGCAACTAACCAGAGTAGGGAAGGTGAACAAATTTCCATCTCTGGCTGTCAGGGTTAGATAGTTCAGGTTTTTTAGTAAAGAAGGAAACTGTATTTGCAGACAGCAGATAATCCAAAAAGTGTTAAGAAACTAAACTGAGCTGTTTCTTCGGTGTTGAGTGTAACAGTGTGCCTGAACAAAGCCTCAGCCCTACCTGCTCTCAAGTGATGGTCCTGCATACTTTCAGCACTGAGCTGAAACAATATGCTGAGCTTACCAGTACTCACCACGGGTTAAGGCTGCCAGCCTAGCTTGGTCTTGGAAGGGCAAGGGACATAAACTGGAGACCAAAGAAACAAGTTCTCTGAATGACTCTGCTTTTTGCCTCTCAAAAACCGTCTCCAAATAATTAAGTTTGAGAACAACAATAAAAACTGTTATATTCGGATGTAGCTCATAAAATGGCGGCTTCCTTCCAGCAGTTGCCCAAAATACATCATGGGAACTGGTTTGAAAAAGCATCCCCTGGCTCATGTCCCCATCAGTACCGGTAGCATCCTCACCACTCCAGAGATCGTCTCTTAAAATGCTGATCCACACTTCAGTGCATCCATGGAGAAGAAAGCGTGCTGACTAAGCCTGTTACACTGAAGAAATGTTTCTGCTGGTGGCGACAGCAGAAGTGCTGCTGGTTCTGGGTTTGGCTGTGGAGTCAGACTCTCTCTGCTCACCCACTACCTTTTACAAAAACTGCTGGATTCGGCGCTTCCCAGGTCTTCTGATCGACCTGCAGGAATCACAGAAGAGAGGAGCCCAGGTGCTGAAGATCTATGCAGAAGCTTCACCCCAACAGTGCAGTAGAATGTGCTGCCTTCTGAGGAATGGTGAGTGCTTATTATCAAGATTATGGTGTACTTTAAAATTTACATCACAAAATATAAGGAAGCACATGTTGGGTGTTGATTTGAAGAAGAAATAATGCCCTCCCCCCCCCAAAAAAAAAGGAAAAAATAAAAGAAGCATCTCTCTGAGGCAGGAAAGCAGACTCACGTTGCAACTGTTCCCCCATCTTCAATCCCATAGACAACAATTTGGTAATATGAATTTTTAAAAAGACTACACCAGAAACAGATGGAAATCTTCAGGTCTGCTTTGAAATTTTAGATCTCTGTTACAAAGCTTGTGGGCAGTGCCAGCATTAAAACAATATTCAGGATCCATCGCCGTCTACTCTCATAGAGAAAAATCAGTGACACTGATTCCAGCAGGACTCCTCTTCATGGAGTGAGGTACTAGATTTTTTGACATGGTGAGGGCAAATTTGTTCTCCTCTGAAATATAAGAACATTCATTTTCTTGGAAAAAGCACTCTCTTATTCTGTGCGTACACCATTTGTCTGGTGCAACCCAAGTATAACATTAATATGAACAAGAAAGTTCTAGTAATAAATAATAACAGTTATTTAGCTGGCAATCCCTTTTTCCTACCCTTATAAATTCAGATTCAGTATAATAATAATAATAATAATAATAATAATAATAATAATAATAATAAAAACCATTGCTTGTCTTTAGCCCAAGACTATATGTTCTCTGTATCATACCACATTGGTATGCTATAGGAGTGGATATTTTTAGGAGCGGACATGAAGTGTGTGTCTGCGGTGAGTAAGTTTGACTGCAAAACTGAGAGGACTTGAAAAGGTTTTGGATATGGAAGATGAAAGAGAGGTACTAGTTAATAAAAACAGTCAATATAAATGTTGATGAAATTCTGAATTATGAGCAAAAATATGACCTGGACAACCTTACACTGACATAACTAATTTAACTGCCAGCAGCATTCCTGGGAAAAGTCAAATTCTGTCCTAAACATTATGAGGAAAGAACAATTACATACATTTCAGCAATGTCCTTCCTATTTGGAAGAAAAACTCTTTCTCATAAAACATGGGATGGGATACCTTACCATAGTAACATGGAATCACTTTATTTATAATGTTACATAGTCAAGCACAATTTTTTTTTACAATCTTAACCAGAATCAGAGACATTAGATGGCATTTCAAAGATAACGTTTAAATCAGCTTGCGGTTTCCTTATAATCCCAAAGAGACATATGTAGCCACTACCACAAATACTATTGCTAATAAATGTCCTAATTAAGATCTCAAGAAATGTTGATAGGAATTTTGGTATGAGAATTTTCTTTCTCAGGTTCCCAGTAATAGCACAGTTGCTGAAAGCTACCCTTGTAAGATAAAAAGAAAAATTTAAAAACAAGAAATAAACCATGTTCTTTGCATCTTCTCAAACCAATGCAAATTATCTTTAAGCACACTATTTTAAAGTATTTTTCCTGACCAAAGAACTATCCTTCCTTGCAAAAAAATAGGCTTGTTACTTATTTTTCTTACATGATTTTATGCAATAAAATCCAGCACAGATCCCAAAGAAAATATATCCACAGAAGCAAAGTTCTTCAGATGAGATTTTTTTTTCTACCATTTAATGATGTTTTCATAAAGCATGCAAAGTAATCATAAAAATGAAACACATTTATAATTATGTTGTGCTAAAACCCAGAGTTTCTAATGACAACAGACCTTTGCACAAACTTGGAAGATTGGAAAGGTTTCAAAGATCTCACTCCTCCCTTCAAAAAAAAATACATGTATTTTCAGGTGGTTTATATATTCTTAAATAAGATAGCCTCTATATCAGAAACCTACATAGACTTCATGTATCCCATTAAAAAAGCCCTAACATAAAATATACTATTAGCATAAAACATCCATTCTTTGACAAAATCCAGAACATTGTATAACTGAGTCTGAAGGCAAGGGTGCGTAATGCTACATGTAATGCAAGTGAAGAACAGTTTTCTATTGGAAGAAAAAACATCAGTGTGAACAAATATCTGAAAACTGTGATTTTTCAAACAATGATTTCAGTAATACCACACTGTCAGTGTTTGCAGAGTGAGGATCCTCAAACAACAGATATCACAGAAAAGTAAGTATGGAATATGTAGTTCACAGAAATACACGAAGGGTGTTTTTTTAAACTGTTAACTTAGGCTAAAAATCATGCAAGATTTTACAGATGCCTAGAAATATTTATGTATTCAGAATTATTTTCTTTAAAACTGTCACTGGATTTTAAATTCCTTTATCTATAAAAGCCAATGTTTTTTCATCTATCACCTGTAGAAATGCCTGTAGCACTTAGGAAATAGATCAAAATAATTATGTACTGGCTTCTCTAACACTACAACACGTTTCTAATCTTTTAAAGAAAAATATAAACAATTATATAAATATATATAATAAAGCCAGAGCTTTCCATAATCCCAGTAAGATTATCATTCTGTCTTCCACAAGTGATCTTCTTCTACTGTTTTGATAATCATAACCTTTGTCTTTCATAAATATCTACTCTAAGCTCAAGTTCCTATGACAGAGAACTGGAAGCTGATGAAGTCTAACTAGATGTAGATATAGGACATGAAAACTGTATCAGTGAAAGAAAAAATGTTAATTATCATCTTCAATTTAGCTTTGATGATAAATAGTATCTTAACCTTGATATCATTAGAGTTTAGGATTCCAGTTTTACTGGCAAATATTATTGGTTTAGTTTCATCTAAGTCGACTACCTTCATCTTTGTAAGTAGCTAAAAAAAAACCCAACAAAAGACAGCATAAAATCTGCCATGAATATGAAGGTTACATTCAATGTGGGTAAAATTAAATAAATAAAATACCCCCCAAACATTGTATGACTGAACCAAAAACTAATACTGATCCTGCTCCGAGCACATTGATATAATAAGATCAACTTTTGACTTGATATACTGACTTGAGATTTTGATGTACTGTAAGACTCCGAGAGAAGAATCTTTCCTGCTTTTCATATACTGTGACTCTTAACTGTATTTTAGCATATACTTTCCTCTAAATCTTAAGCCACTAGGATTTGTGCATCTATGTACTTTTGAAAATTGGATTTCAGTGACAAGTTATTTTTTCATTATTACTTTATCCCTGCTTTCTCATGTGGGAAGATAAAAATTAACCTCCAAACATAAGTGAAGAATTTTCTAAACGCCTTTGTTCATAGAACTACAGCAGCACAAAGGCAGATGAAAATAAATGGGAAGTGGCAGCAGGGCAGGATGTCACTTCCTTATTGTAGATCAGGATGATTTTTTTAATAGTCTGGGTGAAATGGATGGATGCTGTCCAGCTTCAGGTAGACAGATCCACTACACAAGAGCAATCACCTCAAAGCTGTCTTCTATTACAAGTTCACTTTTAGAGATTGCCTACTCACTGCATCTCAGTCATGAAGGAAGAAAACTGATGGAAGGACAACGAGCTAGGGCATTTTAATTTTATTTAACCAGAGATACATTTAGAATTCAGATGGCTGTTCTACTCCTTTTCTCCAGATGTAAAGTTCTACTTGTACAACACTCCCTTCTTGGAAGTGTTTGAGGCCAGGCTGGATGTTGCTGTGGGCAACCCAGTCTAGTGGAGGGTGTCCCTGCCCATGGCAAGGGGGTTGGAACTATATGGTCTTTGAGGTCCCTTCCAACCCAAACCATTCAATGATTCTGTGGTACTTTTCTGACTGAATGCTTAATTAGTTTGGATGATAATGAAAGAACCGTGGATTTAAAGTACTAAGGAGCTGCCCCGCATTAATAATCTTCTGATGTTAAGTGATGTAACATGCAAAATGCAATGGCTATTATACTGATAAGCTCAACTTTATTCTTTTTGTATTGCAGTTTCCTGCAATCTAGCAGTGTTCTACCATGGAGCCATTCATGAGAATATAAATTGCCTGCACTTGTCTTGCCCAGCATTGGAAAGTTGCATACTAAAGGCTAGAATCAATGCCATTTTGTACAATATCACAACAGGTAATCAAGCATTTAATTTATAAAGGCTGAAAACATAAGAACTGTTAAAGATCTTAAGTAAAATGCAATGCTAAAAAAATATTTTTCCTTTTTTTATTTTTTATTAACATACCTATTTCTGAATAATTTCCCCCTTTCTTCCATTATGTGAGTGCATGAGAAAGGACCTCGGTTTATGCTCAGAGTACCTAATTAGCACTATGGATGGGGAAAATACTCCACCAGATCTGAGAGACAAGGCTTCTCCTTCTCCATGCCCCCAGACCCAAGCAGTTAACAAGGCTGAAAACCTATTTCCGTTAGGCACATACATGCACAAAGAGCACACAGTTATACTTCAAGTATATAGAGCCACCCACACAGGTAACACAGGCGAACGCATAAAGCCGACACCCGAACACAGGTAGCACCGAGAGCCTCATCCTGCTTTTTCTGGCTGCACAGGATGGAGGTCTGCTAGTAAAAATACATGTATATATCTATCACACAATGATAGAATGCGTTTGGTGGGAAGGGGCCTTTAGAGGTCATCTAGTCCAACCCCCTGCAGTAAGCAGTGACATCTTTAACTAGATCAAGTTGCTCAGAGCCCCATCAAGCCTGACCTTGGATATTTCCAGGGATGGGACCTCCACGTCATTCTTCTCTGGGCAGCCTGTTCCAGTGATCTACCACCCTCATATTGAAGAACGTTTTCCTAATATCCAACCTAAATCTCCCCTTTTCTAGTTTAAAACCGTTACAACTTGTGCTATTGCTACATGCCCTTGTGAACAGTTCTTCACCAGCTTTCTTATAGGCACCTTAATATGTACAATACCAGTCTCCCCAGCAGCTGGGCTCAAATTTCCAGTCTGCACCTGCTTAAACAATTGTTGTCCCCCAGATGAATGAGCCCCTGAGGGTGCAGCCACTCTCCAGTTGCTGGTGCAGACTGTCTCACACACAAAGACAGAGCTTGCCAGGAATCCCCTACTTCCCAGCAGCCTAGATACCTCCCTTTCCTCACCTTTGGTTCCTTCCCTTAAGCATCCCATAGTAAATCCTACGCAATCTCAAAATGCACTTCCTTTGCATCCCATAAGTTGCCCATAACTCCAGGTAGTGACGCCCCCAGTCCAAAAGATGTTGATGGGTGTTCTTTGGGCTTCCTGACCTGCCATTGTCTTCAGGTGCTCCATTACATTTGAAGTTAAGCTTTTATTACATAAACTAACATTGTTTATGATTTAATAGGGATTGATCCAGATCTTCTCATTTTTGAAAAACTGACATCCAAAGAGCCAAATACTCACTCCTTGCTGAGTAAATATGAAAGGCAAAACAGCACAAGAACCACTGAGTGGGAAACCTACCAGCATCATAATGCCACGTCGAGTTCTCTTCTGCTTCAAGCTCCATCTTCTACAAGAAGCCATGGCTTAACAGCAAACACTTACACCTCCAGCACAAGCCTGATGGTCCAAAAACGGAAGTTACTACTTCTTCTAGGGCTGATACTTATCCATTGGATGATCGTTTTGCTAAGAGGACAAGCACAGCTTCAGTAAGCACTAGGTCAGCCACCAGCTCAGACAAGAAGACTGTACACTCACCTTTGCTATCCAAGTCTGCCGAGGTATTACCCCACATGCTCACACCTCCTCGTCTGAACAGCAGTAAGCAACACTTAAATGAAACCAAAGGCTACAGTGGTAGGAATTATACTTCAGATAACGAGGCACCTGCTTGGGAAGCTGCAGCTTTGGGTGTCTGGTTGATTCCCGTTGTTCTTTGCTCTTCTCTCATCTTCCTTTGTTGTTGTACTGTTGCTTTCACAGCAGGGCGTTGCAGCAGTAGGAAGGGTCAGTATAAACCCATAAGGAGAAGACAAACAATTCATAAAGTGTACTATTGTCAAAGGTAATTTGTAAAATACCACCACGTTTTGGTACAAATAGCTTTTAAAAAATGAATCCTATATACCAGCTTATTTCCTTTACAGAACCAACAAAAATTTTTTTCACTGATGGTTTCAGAATCTTTCAGCTGTAATTTAATTCTCAACAGGTGAAATACAATTCTGTGTCTCTTTAGGTAGGTAAGTAGTACACAGTCACAGCTTTCACTGCATGCTCAGAGATGTTTGAGCACATTTGGTTCATAATCTGACCCAGACTAATGCCTAACAAACGTTACACACTTACCCTAACTTAAGAGAGCAGATTGACTGCAACTGTATGGATCCTTTCCCTGCCTTTGAGCTAACCTAAGATTAAGTGTAATCTGTATAACTGACCCAAGTTTTATAGTATCAAAATCATTTGACTCTAATACTCCTTTAATTGTCTCAGATCTCACTGCTTCTATAAAACCTGTCAATTTTTCTTCAAGTAAGTTCTAGATTTACCTGTTCCCTCCACTGATCTTTCATATTGAGATAAAACAGTTTAGTTAGCACTCCTTACTTCTTCAAAGAAAAACACTGAAAAGAACCCAAGTCCCCAAAACTACTGAATTCCTTTTACTCATACCCAAACATCCGATCATTCTTTTTGCTTTACTTTTACTCCGCTTCTCAGCCCACTCCTCTAGTAACAATCACTTCAAATGTTCTTCAAGCCTCTCCAGAAACACCTTCAGACTTCAATTGCTTTTGCAAAGTTACTTGTTCTGCAATGCACTGACAAATCCACTCTGTTACTGGCCAAGGAAAACACAAATGTGGGTAACATTTGTTCCTGCCTTACAATTACCACTGTGTCGTCCCCTTTGATTTGCTTTGTCTTGTCTACTCGTATTTCTCATTTACATCATTAGCCTTTGAAAACAGGGACAGTAATTTAATGTATGTTGCACAGGAATACACAAAACATTTTGATAGGTCTGGAAGTTAGCTTTGTAACATCCCCCTCCCCCTTTTTTTTTTATTTCCTCATCCTGTGTACTCTGTTCATAACTGTGCTCCTCTTGAACATAAATCAAGCAACTAGATCAACAAGGTAGCAAGGTATTTCCTTGCTTCACCTTACTCAGGAAGTTTGCTTAGCAAAGAAAACATTTTCGATAGTAAGCAGGATTGTTCTTCCTCTTTTTACACTTTTTGATGTCTCAGAGTTTCTCACTTTCTTCGCTTGCTGTAAGAGGTTAATGTTTCCCAGACAAACGTAAATGTTGTAACAGGAAACAATGAGAAATAAAGCTGATTGTCACACCTATGTGGCAGAACATTACTTTAAAACTAAGATTCATGCAATGTTCAAAGACTACAGTGATGAGGCTGTAAGGCCACAGGAATACCTCATTACAATTGAGCACGGTGGTTTCAGAGGAAAAGTCCTCTCTAAAATTATTGCCCACACTGATGAGCACTGCAGCTTAGAAAACTGGAGCTTAAAAAAACCCCTTGTTTATCATATTTCATTGACCTTGTATTCTAATTTATGTTACAGGACACTGACAAAGGATAAGTACATTTTAAAGGTGTGAGGTTATTTAGTCAAAGCAACGGAAAAGAAATTCCTTCTGTTTTAGCTAGAAAAAAGCAGAATTAGGCACAATTTGTTTTTAAGGGAAGTTCTGTGCTTATGTGTAAAGTGATACAAACTCTGCATTATGTACTTCAAATTTGAACAAGCTGTCTTTTATCATCAAATTGTACTTTCCCAATTCATCATGTAGCTGAATCCAGTGTAGTTCAACTATTGCTAAAGATGTAACCTATGACAAGACCCCAAGGGCTCTTCAGAGTCAGAGAAAGCTGGCAGGTACTCTTTTCCAGGTTTGTGCCACGAAAAGGAAAGGAACTAGGAGAAAGGAACCAAGATACCCTATATTGTGTCATAAGATGAATGTGGTGGTAGTGTAAATAAAGAACATATGTCTCATGTGATATGCTCATAATCTCAGGGTAATCCTCATGGATCTGACCCCGAAATGGAAAAGCCTCAGGTCTGACTGATTTCATTTGGAAAGGAAGGCACACATCTATCAGAGGAGGAACTTAGTTCCCCAACCCATAGATTACTGTGATGTGCTTTATATCCTTTCTCTACAACTTACACTGGCAATGGTAACGCTCTTTTTAAAGCTAAGAGCTGCAGACCATGTGGGTCAGGATTTTTTGCACAGTGCTCTACCAACCATTCTCTGTCAAATTCTGAAGGAAATGTTCACATCTCAGTGGAACAGCCTTTCTGTTAAAGACACAAGGAGGCAGATCTCCCTTTATAAAGTCTTAACCAGAAAATGAAAAGCTTGTAAAGCTCACATTTTGATCTCTATCACAGGTAACATTCAGATGCTTTACACATCATGACAACCTGATTAAATCTAGTTAATAAATAAAGTGACTAACCACACACTCCAAGTCAAGTTGTGGTACTTTTCATCTCGCTCAGTACTGATGGCAACCACAGAGTCATAGGATTCTCCCACAAAACCCTTCAGTCAGCAATGTCACATCAATTTACAATCAAAGTGCTTTTTATTTTTTCTTTTCTCCCCATAATTTTTAAAATCATGACCAAGAAAAATGCGTTTAAAGACCAACTTCCCTCTAAAATGTAAAGATGTAGCAAATGCCAATCTAAAATCCAGCTACTAACTTTTCTGCTTGTCTGTTTGCTACCACATGAATAAACATCTAAGGTTATGCAGCAATACCTAAGTGTCTCGTGGAATTGTCTCTTTGTTTGAAATGTTCAAAACACCCCGTATAGTAAAGTCTATCTTCGCTGCCAAAGAAGCGCTCAGCAAAAAGTGCACTTTGAAGAATTAAGAGTTAAAAAGCCTAAACCTAAACCCAAAACCAGTACTTCACAAGAGAACTAGATCTGTACTCTGCGATGCCTTTCTTCAGGGTGAAGACAGCCATCAAAATTCTGATTGCTTTCACTTTATAACCTCAATTGCTCCCACAAGGAAGACGTTGCTTGAGAAAATCAGAAAACAGAGTAAAATTATTATTGCTACATAATTACATGTAGCTTTGAGGATACAAAATTCACATGCAGTCAACGTAGTCCAATTCAGGTAATAAAAGTATCTTCTGTTTACCTAAATATTGCCCCATAGTTTCAGCTAAATAATGTGTTTCAGTTTTCCTAGCCTAGGGCTGCTGACTATTAGTTATCTTCAATTACAGACACACTTTTGTGTTAGAATTGTTTCACAGATTCTTTATTTGAATATAAATGATTTTTTTTATTTTCCAGGTTTTAAAGGGAGAGTGTAGAACAAACACCTCTTTGTCCATGCTCCACATAGTAGGATTTACAGAACTATTTAACAGTTTGAGGTGGTAATATTGTTGCACAGTGCCCTTTACTCCAGAATTTATCACTGAGAAGAATGCACTACTCATTTAACTCATTATTTAGTCATGAATATACAGTAGGGGGAGATGCTTAATTCCATAATATATGTACTTATAAACTATTGCTGAACTTGACACCACAGAAGCATGATCATTGCATGTCTAAGGCAACACAGTCCATGCAGTATCAATATGCGTAACTTTCAAGGCAAGAAACAGAAGTAAACCTGAACGTGGGACATCCCTCTCTCTTCTTCCTGTACCATTAAGACATAACTGTACTCCCCAAAGTCCTTAGTATCCATTCTTACCCTGACTCTTCTTCCTATTTAGGCTGGGCTGCTACCCACCTGCCCCACAAAACCTGCTGACAGTCTGCAGTGCTGCCAATCAAACAGTGCTTGGCCTCTTCCAGCTTGTTTAACTCTTCTTTTGCTATCAATGATCTGCCATAGCATCTTGATTCAAGAACAAAGAAGAAAAGCTGATCTTAAGGGCTGAATACTACTATTAGATTTTTTTAAAAAAGAAAATCAACTACTGAAAAAGTGAAAACTTGCTGTTCTCACACCAGGGATGTCATATGCCCAGAAATGCACATCAGCAAAGAAATCCTTTCACTAGATGGGATACACTCCAACATGCCAAAATCACAAATCTCTGTAAGAAAGAATTAGTTTTAATAAGAAGAAGTCATAAGTAATATATATTTGCTCTCAAGTGGTTTTTTCACTTCCTTTTATCCTCAGAAAACTAACAGCTATCTGATCATTGCTCAGTTATGGATCTGCAGCAAGTCATAGTTATTCCTGGTGTCCACGGTTTCCTGAGATTCTTTAGTGCACTTAGTAGCACCTTGATGCTTCTTTGATACAAGCTCTCACTATTACCTTCAGTAGAATAATATAATAGAATTAGAACTTCAATACTCACCAGAAAAAGAAAATGAGTGAGAAGTGAAATTTTTTATCTGTCCCATGCACAAATGCTTCTGGAGCAGGAGGGAATGACTAAAACATATAATCATATTCTGGGAAGTCATCTTGGTTTGTTGGCACATAGAGGAAAAAAATAGGCAGGAAAAGGGGGTTATAAAGCCAGGATATTTTATTACAGATTAGGAGAGTCACATGAAAATAAATAAATACATTTTAAGTATGAGGGAAAACATGAAATTGGTAGAAAGATAGTTTGTCCAGATTGCACATCCCTCTATAGGCAACTGTCCCTTTATCCCTTACTTGTGCTTCTAGCAATGCCATGCATGAAAACAAGGCAAAATGTGTCAACTCTAGTCAGGACTGTAAATTAGATCCCTGAAGGCCATGAGATTATCCATAGGGGTTCACTAACTCTTCATACACGGTCACATTGAGGTCGTAGGGCTCGGTGAAGTACTTGTGACATCTACGCTCCTTGCCAGACACTGAATTATGCCTCTGTGCAGACCCTCTTGTCTAATCTGAGCAACAGATTGTGCTTAGTGTCCAACAGGCCTTCTTTAAAGTGCAAAAGTGCAATAAAACATAGACAGCCTCAAGGAACTATTTAGCAACACTTTGAAAGTTTCACTTCACAACTCCTAGCATAATGTTTACTAAAGACATCTCATGCCAGTGATTACAGTAGCTTCCAGATACAAAAAAATTAGCCAGAACACTGACAAAGCAAGTACTTTTCCCATCTGACCAAGCACTAGATCTCAACCTTTCTTTGGAATGTTTACATGGGAGATAAAAGAAAGTTTAGTCTCCTCAACAGCACCAGCAAAATTCTGCATCACAACTATTCCAGATGGCCGAGAGCTCAATTCATGCGAGTTTTTTTTCCATTGGAGACAGCTTATTTTTCCTTGCCGTAAGGAACTTTACTTTCCCAGTTTGTGGGGGCAAGTGTTTGGATTCGAAATGAGACATCTGCTACTTGGAGGTTAGAACAGTGACCGCAAAGAAGTACATATAGTAGCCGTCCTGCTCAAGTTTCAATTTGTGATGGAAAGGGTTGCCCGAGGTCAGGGCTGTCATGAACTAGCTCCATGTTCCTCTTGGCCAGTAAAAGAATTACCTATGGAGACAGCCAATGCCTCTAGGTATTATGTGTGGTTTTTTGCTTCTCCTTTCTTTCAAATTTATGCACTGGGGAGCCTAACCTACTTCTATTCAGAAGTAACACGAGCACTCCATGTAACAAGAGCATACATATGCACAGCTATGTATAGAGGGATACACACCTTACAGTCATGCAGTTACACTATACTGTAATGTGTTCATAAATTACTATTGCTAATAACATACTTATTACTGTGCTGTACAGCTGCTTAACCTGTAAGTCTATCACAACTGAACTCTTCTGAGTTTTTAAACTTCAGTGCAGGTTTCCAATGAGATGATCTGCAAGAGCATTATACAGGAACATAAAAATGTGCAGTTTAATTCAAGGTTAGGAAGACTCCCATTGCAGTTAAGACCCCAGTATTCTGGGACCCTCAAACACAAACAATTTAGAGAGAGAAATAGAAAAACAGAAACACCCAAGATGTCAAAAAGCTCAAAATACAATCCAGGCTACCTTTGATCCAAGCCACAAGTCCCATACTGTTACATAGAAACCATTAGTAAAGATCACAAGTATAAATTAATTTTATGTTGCCTTTGATTCTAGCAGCTTGATTGGGCACTTTGAAGATTATGAAGGTTTTCAGTTTTACTCACGTTTCTTAGCAATGAGCAGAAATGAAGATGACATTGAAAACTAAGAATCTTGCAGTTTTCTAAGGCCAGCTGACCAAGCATTCTATAGCCATAGGGTCATTAAGTCAGCTACAGTTGGAAAACTCCCATCTCTGACAATTTTTGATGCATTGGATACAGCTCGTGAATTAGTTCCAACACTGTTCTTGCCCAGTAAGTGTTATCTATTGTCAGTAGAATCATCTGAGTGTCCTGGGAGTTAAGAGACTGACACCTTTTACCCTGCCTGTATTTCTTAAAACATTTATGGAATATATACATATATACACAAACACACAAGGCTTTAGGGAACTCTCAAACCCTGTGCATTTTAGGTTTCCCATCAATTAGCCATGAAGCTAATGAAATGGTAAGAAAATCAAATGAAAAATCAGTTTCCCTTGCTGTGCTGTTCCTTCTACCAGCCATTATTGTAAGTCAAGTCAAATTTTTAACTACCTACAGTGTTCTGTTTTGTTCCATTTAAAGTCTACGAAGAGAAAGGAAAATTGAATTGTCCTCTGCTGCAGAGAGGATTTTTATCAGGTGATCCTATGTTCCAAGTTGTAAGGACAACTTTATGGAGGAAAAGGGAGCTTATGGGGTTTCTTACACCATTTAAAGGCATTACTCATGACAATCTGGTACAAGACATGCCACTACAAACCAGAAGTTGGTTACATATGCTTGCTAATATGCCAGTCCTTACGCAAGCACTGACAGAGCTAATTAAGGAAACAAATTTCTCTTGTGTACATACTAGAACCAAACTGCCTTTGGAATAAAGCCAGGCACAACTCCACCATCCATACCATTCTCTGACTCAAACTGCTGTTACTTCCTCAGCAATTTTGGTTGGGTTCATGGCTGTTCAAAAAAATATTAGGAATTACATAGAATGTATGGTTTGAAATGAGAATTGTAAACACTCCCCTCATTATCCCTGAATAAAGGAACAACTTGGTAACAGATAAAGCTTCTGCTAGAACTTAGTGTTTATACAAATCTAATAGGAAGGACCACTAAATAACCAAGTTCCTACATGCAAAATTTGGATTACAGGACAGGCGTTTTCAATCTTACCAACAGCTGCAGCAAATTCTCAGTGGGAGTAAAAAGCTGCATTCAACTCAGTCTCCTATCATATGCAAACAATTCCTACCTAAGAATAATCCTTCCAAAACTGACAATGCTTTGGAGATGGGAATAGATACACTCAACTGTTCATAAACACAAAACAGTGAGAAATCATAGCAGTGAGTGAGTCAAGCCACATAGAATACTCTGCAGAAATCAATTTCCTTCAGTTCTCAGTGTCCTCATGCTGTTTCCTCTCAAATTGCTGGGAGGGCCATGTGGTAGGTCCTTTTACAGGTATGCAGAATCCTTAAGCTTGATGGAAAAAGAAGCCCATAAAGCCAACCCTTCCTCTGCCCCTTTCTCTCTAACTGAAATGAAAGGTACAATAAATACAAGAGTAAGACTTATTTATGTCCTTCCAAGTTCAGTATTTTTAAGTTGTGGGTTTTCTTCTAAATCATGAGGGGGGCAATAGAAGTTGCCTGTGACTCCAGTGTTTCAAATAAATTCCATTCAAATACGAATTACCAAATGCAAGATAGACACCCATGTAATTTCTTTCTCTATGCTTAGCATCCAGTTTACTTCTGCAACATTTTTTTTTTTCCTAAAAGTGCCTAGGTACATTCAGGAGACATCTCACAGGCCTCAGGCTACCAATACCCAGTTCTTTCTAGTTTAAACTATGTATTCACCTTGCTGCTCACTAGCTCTCACTTTCACAAACTGACATCATTCTTCCTTTCCCATGTACTCTGGTCATGTCAATTCCCATGTCAATAACTGCTAGTTCACCTTTCCATTACCACCCCTTTTTCTGTCTTCTTTTATCCCTTCGTTTTAGACACAGGTATTTTTACTTTGAGTACTTATTAGCCCTCACGATGTCAAGTGAGAAAACCTCACACTTGCTCATGGTGCTTTGACACTTTTCTTTAAGGTAAACTACTTAGGCAACACTACCCTTATTTTAAAGATAGAGAAATATCTGAATGACATTTGAAAAGGATTTAGGAAGTTTAGAGCTCACAACATTCAGGCTCCCAGTTCCATTAATGAAGAGTCCGAGTAATTTAATTAGTTTTGACATTGTTGCTCTAAGTTATATGCCAAAAGAAGTTGCATGAAAAGTTAGAATGTGATTAAGTAGAGGACTGAACCAGGATCACTGAAGCTAAGAAAGTTCACAAGACTGTTGAAGCCACCAGTATGACTGAAAACATACTTTATTCAAAGAACAAGATTCATGGACAGGAAGATTACGTTTACAATAAAATCTAGTGGTAAAGAAAAGTCTGATTACTATTGAAATGAACTCAGCAAGTTTCATATTTTTAGTCAAGAATCTGAAAAATTATATATCCATATCATGTAGAGATATAAACATAATATTTAATATTTTCATAATCATCAGGTGTAGCTGCAGAGTCTGCTTTTATGGTAATGCTTGTATATTCAGTAGTTTCTTCACAGATTGTTTATACTGAGACATGCTTTTTTCTGTTTCACCTTCATTTTTAAGTGCAATTACAGAGTTTCTGTAATTCTTAACCTCTTCAGATTCAAGCAGCTCTTCCTTAGTTACACCACCAACATTCTCTGAAGCTTTTATTCGAAGTAGTGTATCCAAAGCATTTTTCTGAGAAGGGCTATTTTCCCAGATATACTCTTCCATGTCTTCCTCAGTTTTTTCACTCTCCCACGTCTCAGTTTTCTGAAAGAAAATATTCATCCTCTTAAAAACTACTCAAGACAAAGTTACAATAACGTGAAGAAACTTACTTCTTATACCAATTCCCTTGAAAAGTTACATTTGCCATGGAAGGTATTTCCCCTCCTCTAAAGTACAAGGCTTGTAACTCAAACCTCAGAGTCTGAAAGGTGCCTGCATGCTGTACATTGTGTGTGCAGGGTAAGTTTCCTTCCTCCCACTTCTCAAACTCTTTATGTATCCGGCAGATATAACTAGACAAGTCACAATGGGAAGAAAAAGAATATGGACTTTACATAATGAATAACAAAACCCCTGTAAAAGTAATAATTTTAACTAACCCTAAATGCTCAAGCTTTAGAATTAGCCACCTAGCTATTATGTCCCCAGCATATGATTTTGGTATGTTTACACTGGCTATAAGATGTAAAAGTGAGGCAGCTCATACCAAGTAACCTATCAACCTTTTCCATCACAATTTGGGAACCGTTTTAATTGTGACTCATGCAGAAAAAGCACCAATAATTATTTCTTCTTCCTGCAAAACAAATTGCTCCTCTAAAGAACCTCTATCCACAAGGTGCTAAGTTTTACTTAACTAGTGTGCAGGATTAGACGGGATCAAAAGTTGACCACAGACCACCTGTGCGACCTGTCTAGGCAACCTGCTTTGGCAGGGGGGTTGGACTCCATTTCTGGAGGTCCCCTCCAACCCCTACAATTCTGTGAATAGACAGAAGACATCATACCAGTGTGTGTATACACCTGGCTTGTGCTGCTGTTCTTTAGAAGTTTTGTCTGAATACTTCTCTGATTCAGCAGGCCTTCCCTGAGCTTCACAGTTTAATGGGTATTTCAAATGTTATAAACCTGCTGTTTTTGTTGTATTTAATGGTTATTGTACTTTGGTAAATACATATGCTTTGTAGATATATTTGCATTTTTATATAATGTAGGTTGTATATTTATAATTTAATTCATTACTGATTAAAACAATATTAAACATTAAATAGAAGTAAAACATGATATTTCAACTATGTAAGAATCACAATTTTTGATCACATGTATTTTTGTTTTATTTCTGGTGGTCATGTTTTTCTTAAAAATATTGTAGAATCCTGTCCAAATAAAACTTATATTTCTCTGGGAGTAAGTTCAAAGAAACATAATCACTAAGGATTTACATCACATGGATTTTTGGGGTTTTTTTGTTTGTTTTTGTTAAATCCCTTGCCAGAAAAAGCTCTTCAGTAAATTCTTACCTATGCTACACAGAATCCAAATAAGCCTGGCAATCACAAGAGGGTTGTTTGGTATTTCTTCTTTATGTTTTTCCTTTTTTGGGAGAGGGCTAGTGGAGAGTGGGTGTTTTTCATTTATTTTAAATTATTCCATCCATAGTCAACAAGGTTACTGCAGTCAAACCACAATATCTAATAACCTCTAAGTCACAAGACTACTCCCCCTACCCCTGTGTGCTTGAGCCTGTCTATCTGAATTTAAAAATACTTAAAACAAGCGTTGCATGTTGCATCCTGCACTTAGTAAGTGGAATCACTTGAATTTTGAGTCTTTGAGTGCAAATGTTTAGCCAGAAACAGCAATTAACTCTGCTAAAAGGTTCATGTGACTGACTTTAAAACCTGGGCACAATACAACACAGAAGTAAAACAAACTCATTTGATATCTGGGGGGGAATGTGTGTGTGTGTGTGTGGGGGGGAAACAAAGCCACTCCCACAACATATTGTAACCTGCATTGCTAAAACAGCAGCAAAATAAGAGAGCTTAGTCAAGTATTCCATGCACACCTGAAAAATACTGCTATTCCATGTGGAGATTTACATAGTTTTAGGATCATGTTGTTAACTTGTTTTACATATCTCTTGTTTGCCTGCATAATGCCTATCCAAGACATTTTTTTTTTCCTGAACTCCAGAATTTTAAAGCAAACCCTTCTCTCACAGGGATAGGGTTTCTCAAGAGTAAAGGAATATGACCTCTGGTCACTCCCTGGACCAAAACTCACGTTTGAAGTTCAAACAAGAGATCACTGTGAGGCTTTTAAACACCTTCAAGTTACAGCACAAACAAGAACTAATTACAGCTATTACCTTTATATCTTCAGGAAAATCCTTCTCTGCACAAACTAACTTAAGAGGATTTTGGAGACACAGATTGAGATTTCCCTATCTCTTCTGTGCAGTACAGAACAAGGTTTTAAAGGAGACTAAAGAAACTGTTGAGTATTTCTTTCTTGGAACCCTTCCCAGCAGAATGGTGTGTCAAAACAGATTTTAAAACAAAATCTGACTTCTGGGGGGAAGGTAGGCAGGAAGGGATTTGACAGTAGGGGGAGATTTCAAAATGCATTCCTCAACTCTGCTACAAGAGGCCAGTATCCATTGCTGCAATGTTGGTGGCCATGCCTCGAAATGAAAAGTTATCCCACTGTACACATGTCCAGACATACATCACAAACAGGAAACTGAACAGAAACCAGATTTTTACAAACTGGCTGTATTAAGTGAAACCTAAATACCTTTCCAACCAGATTTATTGCAAGAGAAAAAGCGACTCTGGAATTCTATTTTCGTATGAGAAGTACCCTAGGTAGACAAGCACCTATGAACTCTGAATAGCAGAAACAGTACAAGAGTTGCAGTTTAAAGGATTATGAAGAGAATTAATGAGACAATGAAAGAAACTTCAAAAATCAGGTCTTTGTTACTCAAAAGTTTTGTTAACTGTTTTCACCCCCTGGAAATTTACAATGCTAGTAAACACTGCAGAAAGAGCCTTACAGCCAAGAACAAAGCCATTAAAATTTGAGCACAAGTGTGGCAGTGTGTAATATTCTTCTCAAATCCTCACTTAGCCAATGAGGTTAAAAATCAAGAATGGGTATTTTTTTCAATGAATACACTAAAAAGTGATTGCTTCATTTCATCACTGAATTACATATAAAAGTATCTCAGTAACTATTGACTAGCCTTGCTTGAAGCTGAACTCAGCTGATAATGTCAACTGTTTCTCTTACCAAAACATTCAACAAGACCCGCCCCCCCCCAAAAAAAAAAAATGCTCCACAAAACAAAATCCACAACCAAAAAAAAAAAGCCACAGCAAAAAACACAGAAAGCAGCTTTTCATATGAAGTTGAAGGATCTAAACCTACTACTAAAGAGGCACACAAAAGGGTGGGTGGGTTTTTTAATAGTTTCTAATGCAAATACAGAGAGCTATTTTTTAATGCCATAAATAGAGCAAGGATTTGTTTCTCTTATGCTACAGTTTAAGCCAGTCTTTTGGGAGGGTAACAAGCCTTTAGAGGGCTTAATCTGAAGTGCTGACACAGTATAAATACTAAAATAGTACTCTGGCCAGTGAAATTGCTTTTTACATAAGTCATAAATAAAAACCTTCAATTTATATTGTACCTTTAAATATAGAAGAAAGGAAAGAAATTCTGATCACTTGAGCAGGCATTTCACCATCATTTTTCTTGTTTTCTCTGCCACTTTAACATTCATTATTTTGCTCCACAGCAACATGGAGGATTAGAATTGTCAGTTCCCTGGTGTTTCTTTTGGGAAAAACATTTTAACTGCTATTTTTAAGTGGCACATAGAAATCTTTAAGGCAATTAAAACCACAACTTACGCTAGTCAATTTTCTTGTCAATGGTTTGAACAGTTAAAAATTCAATGCTGTTTAGCAAAGACCAAGTATTTCAGTGGGATTTTTTTTTTTTTTTGAGAAGAATACTACTTTAAGTGGCAAGTTAAATTTCAACGTCTGTGTAGCCTGGAATAAATACATGTATTTCTTAGCACTGCACTGAAAAAAAAGATACTCTGTGTGATACAATAATCACAGATTTTCAGGTATTAAATGACAGCTATGCCAGCATTTTCCAATTTACTGAGTACCTTCAAGCCAAAAGACTTGCCAGAACAATTATGTGCTTAAGTCTTTGGATGTATGATACCTTTGAACTATACTATTTCATTACCGACTTCAAAAAATAACTATCAACCTAAGTTTGTAAAGAGGCAAACCATACTTTTACCTGATGAGACTGGATACAAAATTTTAATTGCTTGGTGATGCAGAGTATGTTAAAATTCATTTCTCTGCATGAGCAGAACATGTATTTTCAAGGACAAAATGGCAATGTCACAGGGCAGATAAGACCTCTAACTCAAAGAAAATCAGAAAAAGGAAGATTAAACATTCCCAGAAGGTACAAACAAAACAGAAAAAGACAACAAGCAGAGAGGAACAACTTTGCCTCCAAATGGTAATAATGGGTGGAAGAGATGCTCTGATACTTAATGTTACACATAGGCTTAATCTCTTGATGTGTCACTAATTTAAGAGTCCTTACCAATCATGATCATCTAGATCCCCGCTTTCAAAAGTGAGGAGAACACCTAGTTCCTCTGGGCTGAAGTGGCTGCACATATGTTCTGGAAAATTCAAGCTTCCAAAAGGGTCATTTTAAGTTATTTATCTAACTCAGTTTGTTTTCTGAATGCCAATCAGGTAAGATTCTGATCTCATCAAGAAAGATCAATGATATTAGGGGTCTTTAATATCTGATACTTTTTCTGTTTATTTTGTTAATATCTATGCTCTGTAAGACTTCATTTCACTCCAACACTTAGACTGAAAGTTAAACAGCTGCAGATATTGTAGTTATGCATCAAAAGGAACCTCGTTTCTCCAGCAACTAGAAACATGTGGCTTAAAACCAAGGTATTGCAAAAAGCCAACTACAGTCCGAAATAGTACAAAGGCAATCTTTAATTCAGTCTTTTGCTTGAGTGCTCATCCTTTGTGGCTCCAAGCAAGAGGTACAAAAAACTAAATTTAAAATTAATTCCCTGTAATACACAGTTGCTGTCAGCAAAACTCTTTCCTTTGAATTTAAATGTTTCTCTTTAGAGAAAGTTTATTTAGTATCTACTATGCCTCTTAGTCTTATTTGCTCTCACATTAAAGACCATTTCACCTTGTTTGATTTTGAGCACTGGCAAGTGCATGATAAAATGTAATTCACAGTTCAAAATGAACACATTACAGCATTTAGAGACCTCCTTTACTTCAGCCTCAGCTCATGTTATTTAAATCATATATAATGACATACTGAAAGAGAAGGCTGTTGTAGGAAGTGCACAGTTATATCACACTTCATTATTCTAAGTCAGGCCATTTACACTAAGCAGTCTTCAGTTATATTAAGTGGTGCCCAGAGCTCTAAATCCATCTCTCCCAGGTACATGCTCCAATCAGTAGGCAGTGGCCCTCCAGTTCAACAGATCTTGAATTTTATTTTGCCCAGGGAGAGCATTTCAGCAAGACCAAGAGCATCTCCCTCTACTGTCCATTTTAACCCTACAACCCATGTGGCCTAATACCCTGAGTGTTTTTGAACAGTAAGCTAAACTATATTTTTGAAACCAAAGTAGTCAGGGACTTGCTTAGGCTTCACAACTGAACTCATATCCTTTCACATATTTTAGGTTGAATTACAAGGTAAACTCCTACTGTAACTGCAAAAATCTAGTGTTTCTAAGTACTACTGGCACAACCTGCAGTGATAAAAACTTAAACTCCCTTGTAACGACTTAAGATTGTAGAAAAAACCAACCCAATACAAGTGCCAACTGAACTCTAGAGAAAAGCTATACAATGGACTCCAGGACTATCACTATTGGTTTTTGTAAAAAAAAAAAAATTCATTCAGTTGCATGCATACACAGACTCCCCACCCCGTGAGTGCCTTGCAGTTGAACGTTCCACTTAAAAAGAAATGCAAAAAACAATGTAGGACATTTTCCTCCAACGTATTCAAGCTTTGGGTGCATAGATGAATTGTAATTAATCCTCCAGTGTCCATTTTGCAGGTTCATTTTTGGGTTTTTCCTCCTTTCCTCACCTTTCTGCTTCAAATCCCCTATTCTGTCATTGCAAGTACTATTAACATCTACAATGCAAGCAATGCATCCTTTGGCTATTACTGTACATATTCAGTAGCCACTTTCCACTTATCCCTACTTCTATATACCTTCCCCTACACCCCTTTAAGAAATATACTGCAAGAACAGAAAAACACCAGGGCAACATCTCACTCATCTTTCATGATCTCAGCTGTAGAATGCGGAGTGATATCCTCCACTCCCTACCACGCTGAAAATCACATGGAATTGCAGTAAGGAAAATTGCTGCATCTTTTTGTAGCCTTCACTAGTTTAAAAGACTTGTAAATTATTTCCTTCTCACCATCTTTTTCAGATTCCTCCCCTTCATAATGCAAATAAATGTTTTCCCTTATTGGAAAATTAACTGCCTGCTCCACTTGTTTCTCCTTCCTGCTTTCAACTGATAACAGACCTTCACTTTTCAGTGATAAACTGTAAATCCAAGCAGAGTCTGAAGAGATCAGCTTATGATCTTTTTAACCACGTGAGGGCAGCAAAGACTTACTCTTTAAAGACATGCTATATCACAGAAATGCATTTAGGTTTAGAGAGATGTTACAGCATTCAAGGAATAAATTCTAGATGATGAAAGAAAATCATCACATTTGTTTCTTCAAAGTAAAGGGGGCTTATTTGTGTAAATACAGATCAAATACCAACTGGTGGTACCACTGCATGGTCTTTAGGAAAATTCTAACACAATCCTGAAAAGGACTCAGCTCTCAGCTTTTGCAGAATTTTGCACAGTCAAGTCCACTGATATCATTTCTGTGTGAACATGAGAAGACAGGAAAGACAGTACACTGTCAAATGCAATACCACTTTTAACTACAAATAGATAAGGGTTACATAGGGCAAAAGACTATCCCGTAATATCCCACTTCTACAAGTAATCTAAGAATGGAGAGAGTAACTAGACCTATTAAGCCATGCACTCCTGCCACCTTTGACAGGTGCTTCATCTAAACTCTTTACTCTGACCATCTATCAACAATCTGATAATTCTTTTCCCAGTCCTTCCCTCCCAGAATGTGGAAACTGCTTCTTCCTCTAACACAGCCAAAACAAAGCTGACGTTAATTTACCCTTTAAAAAAAAAAAAAGGTCCAGTTTCCCCTTCAGTTCCTTCCCTTATCTCCCCAAGTATTCAAAAAAAGAGTTCCTGCACACACAATAAAAGACACATGATCTTCTCTGAAAGCATCTTTACATCAGGTTCAATCCTCCAACATACTTTCAAAACTTTTTACAGAAACCTATCACCATGCTCCCCTTCCTTTGGCTGTGCTACCTCGCAAAACCAGTCTGCCAAATCTGATTTGCATAACCTTTTATTCATTTATTTACAAGTATACCAACCCCCCTGCTCCCATCTCAAACCAAAAAAGAATTCCATTCTTAACGGTATATTCAGAGCCTGGAGGCAGAGCAGTGTTTGTACCAACTGCTGGCAATCCCCTCCTCCTCCTTTTTTGTCTGCATACACTTGCTATATATTCCAACTGTAACTCCATTGCAAGGATTCTTGCAAATTCCACCTGAGCTCTCTAATTGCAACAGAATTAGTGAGCTGGGTTTTTACTGAAGCTGAGACCAGAGAAGCATACAAGAAAATGCGTAACACAGAGGTTACTACTGATGGGGATAAATTTTGTCTTCTAAGCACGCATACAGAGACAGATGAGCCAGAGTTAATCTCTTCATACTCATAATCTTAAGAATAGCTTTCTCCTGGAAATGTATCTCTACGTAAGGAGCTTCACAGCACACAGTTCACTACATAAACAACAAATCTGCAAAGAACTGTCACTCCTTTAAAAAGGTTTCAGATTCCCAAACTACTTGGATTAAAGAGTTATGCCACATTTAGACAGATAGCAGGCAAAGTTTTCAAGACTGAGGGCAAAATTTACATGAAACCTGCTTCCCTTCACATAGTAAGAACAGAATACTGTCCTCATCTTTTTATTGAATTCCCTCATGCACATGCATGAGAGCACAGTGTGACACTACTCTTCTGGGTAAGACCTCAAATCTTGCAGTTAATTCTGTAAACAGACTGATGTTACTACCTAGATGGACAGCCAGTTCCTGTTCACTTCCTTCCAATATTAAAATTTACAAATTAAAATAAGCCATACATGGCTTGCTTATGGTTTACAAAACCTAAGCAAACCATCTTCCAGCAAGTAGTTAAAAGGCGTTAATACTGATCACGGAAAAAAACATTAAACCCCACAAAACAAAACATGTCACACAAACAAAAACCCCATGTCTCAGACCACCATTAATTTTTCATGGACATCACAGACCATTCCAACTGATTGATGAGTTCATCAAATATTAACATGGAAGTTGAAAGGTAATAAAATGGGAAGAGCTTTGTGCATATTCAGTTCACACTGAACGCTTGCAGTAACAGTATCGTATAGCCCTGACTTCCATCACTAAGTAACGCCAGAGCAAAGGAGGGGCACTGTGATCGTCTGGAACCAGTGAAGTGAGTAGTGTCTAGGTCTCTTGACATTGCTTAACGCTGGAAACTGATCTGTCATTAATTTAAGATTTGTAATGCAATGTAATGCTCTCAGGGAGAAATATATCCATGTGTACAAAGCACTTGAAAGATACATTTACTTTAGATTTCAAGATGTTACTCTAAGCTGAATTTCATTTGATGCACTTTACAATTATAAGGCAGCTTCCAGTGAAAGGGAAATAAAAATCATAAGGAGGATGAGCTGTATGTCATCAGTGCAATGATCAAAATCAAGTGCACTGAAATTCATAAGAACGCAAAATACGGAGATTTTGAAAGACTATAAACCAACTGAAAACAGTAAAGGTGAATTTTGGTAGCTCATCATCCAGAACATTTTTATGGGGACATCTATGGAAATACATTTATGATAAAGGCTTTCACTATCTGTCTCAAACAATGTCACTAATTATATATTACACTTAAACAGAGTTATCCAAAATGTAACTATGGGTTTTCAACAGGAATTTCATTTCAGACTGCTAACCTGTTCTCTCTAAAAAAAAGCTGGAAAATTCTTCAAGACAATACTTATAACCAACACAATTAAATAGAATCATAGAATGTGTTAGGTTGGAAGGGAGCTTTAAAGGTCATCTAGTCCAACCCCTCTGCTGTAAGCTGGGACATCTTCACAAACATGCAGGAGACAAGTTTGAAGAATTCACTGTAAAATAAAGATCTGTGGTCTAAAAATATCTTAGAATTGCAAGACTACTTAAGAATTGTAGTAAGTTATCACTGTACTATTCCAATATATTTACACTGGATGTTTCATGGGTAAATTTAAAATTTAACAAAACCAAGTACTAGGAAATTTTCCAAATATGGTATATCCTGAAGCACTACAGAAAAATTTACATTACACTTGCTTCGGTAGAAATACTTATCTAAACACTTATAATAATTATATGTATTTTTCAGGACACTAGTTCCAATGCAATAAAATCCTAACAGAAGGTGGGGAGGACATCCCTTTTCTGAGTAAAAGGGAGCTCAGAAGTTAAGTCTAAAGCCCTCTCTCACAAGTCTTTCCTCCAGCTGGAAAGAGTAAGCACTTAAGAAGCAAAATGCTTCCAAATTACAGTTGTGGTTTACTATAGCCCAGGAAGAGCCCAAGAAAGGATGAATTCTAATGAATAGTAGTTTGGAATCAGGGAAAATGCAAATACTGTGCTGTAGGTCAATTTGTAAAGCTTTAAAGTCAGTAACACACTCCTCTGCTTTTTTTGGATAGACTTGTTTTTGTCTTCAAACATAACTACTTTTAAAAGCACATGTAACAAGTGATAATCAGAGCATACCATTTCTGGGGATGCACTCAATTCACATTTTAATACTGTGCATAGGTAGACCAGCACGCCATCAAGCTAAAAGTGTATTTAGGAATCCCAAGAATTAAAGTGTTTTCTGCTAAGCTCACAGTCAGTTTTAAGCTTCTTGTGGTGAGGTAAGTAGAGAAATTCTGAAAAGCAGCAAACTATGTACACAAACAACAGAACAGCACTTGGGAAGTTAAAGAAATACACTCTAAGTTTACTGGTGAATTAACATTCAAACATAAGCAACTTACCTTCATTGGATTTGAAGTAAGGTGGAAGAGGAAAAGAATCTAAGATATCCTACTTTAAGCTGTGCATAGTCATGGAACATTTTATAAGCTACAAGACAGCGTGCGTTATCCACAATCACTTACCCAGGATTCATGGTACAAAACTGTGAGCAGATGTATGCCATAATCATAGTTCTGTCGTCTTAGTGGACACCTGCAAGTTCAGAAACAAAGCCAGGTTTCTGAAATCAAGCCACTGTAATTTACTTTTGAAAAGCCATTTTCAAAATGCTTGCTTTTTTTTCCCCCAAAAAAAAAAGCAGTTTACCCTCGAAATTTCTAGTTTGTAATGTAGATTAATCTTCTGGAAGTGTGATTCACACGCATTTCTAAATTGCACACAATTAAGAAAAACATGAAGGCATGAGTGCTAAAAACACAGATGAATGGGCATCTGCAAGTCAGTATGAAAAACATACAAAATTCAAGAACTTATAGGTCATCCAGAAGCATTAAAACCAAAAACCTTTGACCTCTGTGCCAAAGTGGAGTCCAACATACGCTAAATCTGAACTCCCTTAAAACCAGATTTATTCCCACCCCCTAAACCCGAAGGGAGGAGGATGACTGGTAAAAACCAGCCATAACATACAGGTCCAAGCAGGACATCTAGCCAGTGCGGGGCAGGGGGCACCCAGGCAGTTGGGAGAAGACACAGCCAGGGCAGGCGACAAATTAGCCAAAGGGATATTCCATGCCTTACAATGTCATGCTCTGTATATAACTGGAGGGTTGGCCAGATTGACTTCAGGCAGTGAGCAAATGTGCTGTGCATCACTTGTTTTGTATATTCTTTTATTGTTGTTATTATTATTCTCTTCCTTTTCTGTCCTATTAAACTGTCTTTGTCTCAACCCACAAGTTTCACCTTTTTCTTTCCAATTCTCTAGAAATTGGGTGGAAAGGAGATAAGGGAAGGTCTGTGTGGTTCTTTCAGTAGCCTACCAGGTTACATCATGACAAAGTCAAAACAGGATCACCAGTAAAATTTGTTAAGACACAGTCCTGCAAAACCAGTGTATTGCTTAAAACTAGCCATCAAAACTCTCTGCTGACAATTTGATGACAATCTCTTCCTCATGCTCAACCATAATCTCCGCTCATTCACTTCTTCCTGCAGGCTCCTTCACCCCACTTTTTGATTCATAACAAATTACACCATGTGAGACTACATCTGAGAAACTATAGGCTATAACTATTCTAGCAACTAAACTTCAAAAAGGACTCAAGTTTGAGTCTTTTTTCTTTCATAGTAAAAGAACCTCATTTTAAAAATGTTCTAAATACCAGTCTGAAAAATACTGTATTAAAGAAATGGATACTGCTAAGAGCTTCTGCCTTAGAATTTACTAAAAATAAACATCAACAGGCACATTAAGAGTTTCTTCTCTAACACAGCATGAGACCATTTGTAGATGCTCTAGAGTGTAAGCTCCTTTCAGCTATTCCAATGTTTCAGCCACAAAATAAATGTTGCTAGGGAAATCAAACTGTTGGTAATACAAGTGGCCCCAGTAAACTACCCTGGTTTTCAAGTCTAGTTGAAAAAAAAAAATAAAAATGCATAATTTCATCCAGTTTGAATTTATTTATTTTATGTGTATCATACCAAAGGACTAGAGGGGAAAATAATTCTAATAAAAACAAACAACAATGGTGTACCTACCACTGAAAGCAGCTGTGAATTAGAGTGTATTGTGAATTTAGGAATACATATGCATTCTCTTCAGAATTCAAAACAGAGAACATTCCTCCAATGTAGCCTTTCAAACATAACTAGGCAACTGCAGTGATTTGTTTATATCTAGAAAATCAAAACACTGAGTAATGTCTGGTCATTTTTCTTTCAGATCATTGTTAAAACTAAAAGAACCCATGGGTTTTGCTGGCAAACATGACAACTACATTAAAATAACATTTGCAACTTCTGAATACAGAGCTCAAATAACTAAGAATATTTAACAAATACTACCTTTGACCTTTTTTCATTTGTCCACTACAATTTTAACAAGAACAGGAGTACCAGTATGTTTAAGTCATATTTCAGCCTTAAAAAAAACCACAACAATTTACCAAGACAGTCAGTATTACTGGAAGACACTCAGCTCTTTCTATAAGCTGATCATTACTACAGACATTCATTTTTTTCCTTCTTGTAGCCATACCTGTCCGTTGTAATTGTAAGCACATCTGTATCCTTACAGTACCGGTCTCCTACAAGTTTTATGAGCTTCTTCTTCGCATGGTCATCTAAATTCAGGTTAGAAAGCTTAACCTTTAAGTACAAAGGAAATAACCTTTAATTACTTCGATAAATCCAGTCTCTGTACCCTGAAAAATATTTTGACACAGTCAGTCACATCTTTTACTAAGAATTAAAAAGGACAGCTATTGAATATGCATTTGCAGAATTTCTTCTGATTGTATCATGTCAGAAGTCTTAACACAAGAAAAATATAAACTAAGTAGTCAAACAAACTTCTTTTCATCCAAATACCAGAAGGGCCAGGGGAGAACATTTCTACTCAAACTTTTCTTTCCTCCCAGAGGAAAAAACAAGCTGTCAGTTTAGTTTGTAGCTGTATTTCATATCCATGTGTACTTCATATGGAAAAATAAGTCTTCTTTAGATTTTTTTCCAAATACAGAACAGGAAAGTTAACACTAAAATATAGCATCCAAAAGATGACAAAAGACATCAATTCAAGAGACAACAAACGAGAATTCTCAAAATAATTACTGTGAGATTATCTGTATGCAGATATGCACACAGGTAACATGAACCAGAACTGCCAACTCAATACTTAATTATAGTGCCACATTCATATGACAGTACTTGTGCATTTCCTAAAGTATATAAATTAGCAGTAAGAGAGTCTAAGCAATACATTAAGCACAAAGGCACTTACAGCCTTTTCTATAAGTAGATTTTTCAGAAGGTACGCTATTTTCTTTATAGAAGAGCTTAGTCTTCATTCATAAATAAACACCCATAACCTTACAGCTTCAGATCTAACATGCTGCAATATACTTAAAAAAATCCACTGCTTTTTATCCAGACACTCAGTAAAGTGTTTACCTCATTTCCTTACAACATACCATACTTGCACATATTTCAAAGAGAAAGCCAAGCATTTAGCTTTTGACACAAAGGCTGTTCACCAAATATACTACTTACTCTTAACGTCACCACTCTTGCTTTGGGATTACGAATAGATGTCCCTGAAGAAACATAATCTACCGTTTCAATTTCAATAGGAAAATGCTGTTCACATTTCTCATCACTGTCCAAAGCACTTGGCCATTCAGTGCAGAAATCTGTATAATAAAGAGAAAACATTCCAAAGTAATATCTGCTGTTTTGCAATGCATCTTTTTAAAAGTACTATTTCTAGAAACTATACTCAACCTAGGTAACAGCAAGGTCTCTGTTAGACTTGCATTTCAATGTCTGTCTTTGTACAGAGCTCCCCAAACCAGGACACAGTACTGCAGATGCAGTCTCACAATTACCAAATAGAATCACAGAATGGCTTGAGTTGGAATGGACCTTCAAAGTTCACTAGTACAACCCCTTGCCATAGGCAGGGATACCTTTAATTACATCAGGCTGCTCAAAGCCCTGTCCAATCTGACCTTGAATACATCCAATGATGGGGCACCCACAGCTCCTCTAAGCAAGCCCGTCCAGCGTCTCATCGCTCCCACTGTAAAAAAAAGTCTTTCGTATTTCCAATCTAAATAGCTACCATCTTCTAGCTTAAAACCATTGCACCCTGTCCTACCACTGCAGATCTCAGTAAAAAGCCTCTCCTTGTCTTTCTTACAAATCCACTTCATACATTAAAAGGCAACAATAAGGTCTTCCAAAAGCCTTTTCTTCTCCAGGCTGAACAATCTCAGCTTTCTCAGCCTGCCTTCACAGGAGAGGTGTTCCAGGCCTCTGGTCATTTGTGTGGCCCTCCTTTAACAACAGGTTCAAGTCTTCCAACCCCAGAACTGAATGCAGTACTCGGAGGGAAGAAATAAATCCTGAATGTGGTGGCTACACTCACGTGAATAAAACCCAGTATGCAGCTCACCTTCCTTGTGCAAGCTCACACTGCTGACTCATGTTCAGTTTCCAAAGGCCCACCGGCCTCCACGCAGCCTTCTCTGCAAAGCTTCTTTCAAGCTGCTGGTGTCCACACACAGACACTTACACTGCTGCAGGGGTTATTCAATCCCAGAAGCAGGACTTGGAAGTTGCCTTTGTTGAACTTCATTATGGTCCTTTCAGCAGACTTTTTTTCCTGCCTGTTGGTATCCCTCTGAATGCCAGTTCTGCTCTCCAGTGTATCAATTGTTCCCCTCAAGTTTCTTATTATCTGAACACGATGGGCTCTGCACCATTAGGTTTATGGCTGGACTCAATCTTAAGGGACTTTTTCCACCTAAATGATTCTATGAGTCTACCTCCTCCCTATCCCTTTGTGCATCCACTTCTCTTTGGACTAATTTCCTCATTAAGTTCTCCTTATTGGCTTGCTGGCTGGCAGAGATTTTCTTAAGTCTTCCTAGGATGGTTTATCTCCCCAGCAGACCTTGCTCTTGGAGGGTCTCATTTGTTAATAGCATATTTTTTAATGCAGCCAAAATGGCTACTGATTAACCACAGATGATATTCTGAGAGCTGAGTCACATTCACCACTCAACTTCCTTAAGATGCTAAAATGTAAATTCTCCAGTACAACCAGTGCCTAATAGAAAGATAAAACTGAAGTTGTACTGGTGTACTGCGAAGTCTCCTAAGACATATATCCTTACCACCCTTATGACTCAACGCAGCAACAAGAAAGCACACAGTACTAGCCAAAGCCTGACAAATAATCAGCTTCAGAGGTGGAGCACGTGTCATTTTCTACTTCATCACACACAGTGACATTTTGCATTGTCTTAAAACTCCAAGAGATATAGATTTTGAAGACAGAAAAGAGAAAAAACCCAACAAAACAAGCAAAAATAAAACCCCTCACCTTTAAGAGCTGCACAGTGTTTCTTAATCGCAGGAGGGGTAAGATGCAAAAAATTTGGAATCTGAAACAGACACAGTCAGAGTAACCAAACTAAAAGCTTTTTGTCTGTTCATAAATACAGGAGCATTACTGAAATCTAGTTTCACTTTCAAGAAACATTAAGTTCGTTAAATACACTTAAAATATTCAGGTAAGATAACTCTTCTCAAGTCTGATTTACCAAAAGACTTAAGTTAAGTCCCATTACAAAAGTCACAGGCATGATAATCCCAAAAAAGTTTCCCAATGTGGTTTATTTGTTACCATTTACTTTAGAAATTAAATAGAAATGATCCCATTTAACAAGAGAAAACAGTGCCAAATATAAATACTCCAATCAAAGCAGTGCAGTCTAAGTGAATAATAAGTTTAAAAGTTACCACACAGCAATGGAATGTGTCTTTACCTTTATAAGTTCTAAATTGCCTTCTTTTGGTGGAGGTACTCCTCTCTTCACTGGGTAACCCATTCGAACTGGGAGGGGCACAGAGGCAGGTTTAAATGCAGCGGCTGTTGGATAAACACTGGTCCAGTCCTGATCAAGAGCCATCCTCTCAGTTCTGGGAGGTGCCTGCTAATAAAGTACATACTAGTTATAAAAGCCTGAGGGGAGAAGTTTTTGATGATGTTTTGAGAACATAAAGTTACTTCAGGAATAAGCTCCTACAGTTAGACATTTCAAGTCACCTTTATATCAAAAATTAGTGCTCATCTGTAAAGGAACTTTTAAAAGAGAGCTTCTCAAAGCTTACATAGCAAGCACTTCCCTATCTTAAGCTGCATTTTATTTCAGCAATGCTTGGGAAGAACACCTGACATCTTTTTGCATTGTGGTAAAACATCAGGAGAGAAGCAGAATCAAACCAGCATTTTATTGAAAATGCAATTTCCTGAATTGCCTAAGCATTTGGTGGAGGCAAGAACATGAGCTTTAAAATTCTTAAAGTCTGAAGAAATTAATATTAATAGAAATAGGTATGAGTAACACCGAAACTATCTGCTATAGAAATTCCAGTATAGGAACAGTATCAATACTGCAGAAATAGCTTATTTCCTCTAATAACTGACCAGGGTTCCAGTCAAATGCTCTAACACAAAAGATACTGAAGTCACTGTTCCTTTCCCAAACAACTTAATTTTTAAGTTAGAAGCGTAGAAGACAAACAGATATATGCAGTCTGCTTTGGTGTGTCAATAAATCTGCTCTTGGAATTTAAACAAATAAATAAAAAATTAATGCACATCAAGTCCACATTTACAGTTTGCCTTTAAAATGTAGAACACATGCAGCTCTTTAATAAAAAGCAAAGCAGCGTGTGGAATAAATAAGAAAATTCTTAGTGATTAAATGCTCAGACATCAGTTTCTATTATACTGTGCAAAAAGAATTATGTACAGTAATGGATTTTTTAATTACAGCAGAAAACAATCAGTACAAATCCTCTAAACCCATACTGAAAACAATGTGAAAATCTGTGGGTTTATTTTAAACAAAACTTTCATTTGCTTTTTAGGCCTGCAGTACCTAGCAGCAATGCAAGCTAAGTGTTAGCTTTTAGTGCCTTTATGAGAACACAGACTGAAAACAGCTGGGAGATGAAAAGTTAGGTGCTGGTTCTGGATTTTAGTCACAGTAAATAGTTTCATGGGGTTTTGACTGCAGAAAGGTTCCTGTATAAACTACTAAGACATACAGTTTAGAAAACATTTTCAAACCCCTCTGAGTTCATTGCAAATAGGTTCAGTACTTACTGTTCTTGTAATCTGCGGTGTCCTGGCTCTTCTCCTTGTTGAAGCTGAAACAAAAAGACAAATTTTTGAATACAAGCTATTACAAGGTCTTGTGAGGAGAAAAACAATATACACTACTAATCTTTATGTGGAAGAACAGGAAGACCAGATACTTCTACTGCAGACTGCTCATGTAATTTTTGAAACTTGAGATGGAAAAAGCTTGGAAGCCATTACATTTCAGGTAGAAACATGTTAACAATAATTTAATGACTACACGCCTAAATGCATTTTGCTAGCATCATATACCCCAGCTTGATGGAGGAAAGAAAAAAAATACATATATAAAGTACACTTTTGCCTTCATAACTTGCTTCCTGCCCTCTTTCCCACACAGCTGTTGAGTCACAAATCACCCTCCAACAGCAGTACAAGACAGTTTGTTAAAACCTAACTACACTGCTACCCAAAGGAGTAACTCCTTTTAGCAGGCCTGAGCCACCACCTGGCTCCGCTTTTTAGCCAACTGTCTTTAGTTAGAGCTCTGCTTAAGTACTCATAGGGATGCATGAGGATACCAAATACCAATAGATTTCAACCTAAAAAAAATTTTCACTCTCATCTTCATTTCCCCCTCAAAACTTCAAATCAAGCATTTGCGCCCCTCAAACCAACCAATCAACCCCAATGTGTCCTCTGTAGCAGTCAGGCAAAAAAAGGTTAGTGTGGTTAAATTTATTTTCAAGTGTCCTGTTCAGGCTTGAGTTGGTTGATTCGTTAAGTCTGATACACTACTGTATTACAATAGAATATTTAGAAAAACACCTAAATCCACAACTGAACAGGATTTTAAGAGCAGGTATTCGAATTCCTTTTACCTCATTCATTTGTCTTAAAACCCTACCCCACATAAGCCTTACAAAAATTCATTAATTTCACAGATCTTTTGTTTTCCTTATCTAGGCATTTTCTGGCTGCAATTCTGTTCTTCCTCTTCTTGCTCTATGAAAATTTAAACTGAGGAATATAAATGAGGCTCTGCAACAGCTAACATACAGCATTCTTTTATCCCTTAACCTGCCATTTTTGAGGTGCTTTAAAAGCAGACACACTTCATTCACAGCAATGCTCTTACCTCTGTTGCAAACACCTACAATTTCAGGTCATGACACCTTTTACTCTATCACAGGTTGCAATATCAGACATAACTTAAAACGCCCTTTCAGCAACCTAGCTTGCCTCTCAATCTGCACATGATGAATGCCCACCCAGCCTTCAGAAACAGACTGGCACAACCCTGACCAACAGTTAACACTTGCACTCGGAACAGCCTGAAAAGTTCAGCTGGAAGCTCAACATCAAATGTTTAACGTGTGCACATATCCCTCGTATTAAAGCCTTACTTAGAATACCTAAAACCAGGCAGTGCAGCACAGATCCACTGTAATCCCGAGCTTAAAAACATGCCCAGCAAAAGACCAGCTCACTACTTATCTCTTCAGATCATTCACAGTACTTGCACTAACAAAACCTGTAACATTCACCACCAAGATCTTTAATATTTTTTCTTTAATGGAAAAGCCCTCCGACAAATACACAAAGCGCCTTTTGTCAGAGCAACCTGCAATCGGGCAGGGAGAAGAGACACGAACATAAGCTCCCCGCCCGCCTTCAGGGCCCTGCTAGCTCAGAGCCAGGCGCAGACCGGAGCCCTCCCTCCCCCCAGGACAGCTGCACCCCCGCCACCACCGCGGCGTCAGCCGGGCCGCTCTCACCTTCCCTCTGCTGGCCGTCCCTGCTGCTCACGAGAGGCACGGAGGAATAAGCCGCGCTCCCGCAGAGAGGGGCGACCACAACCCTTCCACAGCACCGGGAAAGCACGGCCCAATAGCCCGCACCACCCAGTGCCGCGCCACCCACGGGTACCATCTTGTGAACCTGCGGCACGCAGACTCCCCGCAACCAACCGCTCAGCACGACGGAAGCCTCGCCGGGACAAGCCCGTTGAAAAGGCGAATGGCAGCAATTCCCCGCCCTCAAAGAGGGCCGGTGAGGGGAGGTGCAAAGCTGACTGAGGCGCCTAGGGCGGGATGAAACGCAAGCAGCGATATTAGTGCCCCTGGGAGGTGGGCGGAGGGTGAGGCGAGAGAGTAGAGTGGTGTTACTGCAGCGATCTGAAAGTATCTTGTGCTTGCGGCCGCCATCTTAGTGTCTCCAATTCCAGCGTAGGCCTTTGGGCCGGGAGGGGAGGGGAGGGGAGGGAGCGACGGACGGGGATTTCTGCTGGTACCTTTTTCCAGAAGTCAGTTTTGTTCTCCCGTGAGTAAAACTGTAGGTGCTCAGTCCCTGCGTGCCTTTCATAGCCCCAAAATAGGGACTAGCTCTTTCAGAGAATCCTGTAAGGGAAGCCAAGTAAAAAAAAGCTAAAGAAAAACCTAGGAGCACTGTAGGTCCAAAGGAAACTATGTAACATATCTGTTGCCCGGATTTTAATTTTACAGCGTTTGCATTACCAGGTTTTTTTAGTCAATTTCTCTCATCGTTATTAGCCCCACAATACTTGAGAAAGAAATGTTATTTTTAAAATTGAAGAGTGGAAAAAAAAAAGAAATGGGTGCAGATAATAAAGACATGATTTTCCTATAGGTGACCATGAGGCAAAACCAAGAACACAATATGCAAACAGTATGTTTCAGTCTTCCATGCACTGTTGCTAGTTACTAAAAATCGCTACAAAGATAAAATTTTTGTTTCTATTTATTATCCATGCTACTTGAAATTGCATCTTGGCAGGTATTACTGTTCAATTAATACATCTGCAATATTTTTTTTAATTACTTTTGAATTTAAGAGTATTTTTATAAGTAAACACTTCATCTGAATGGCTTTTTCATGAGGAATAGCTTAATGCTATCACAGAGAAACTAGATAAAAATAAATAAACACAAAGCAATAGTGATCCACTTAGAAGTGCATTAGATTGAAATCAACAGACCTGTAGGCTGGCCTAACAAAGTTGCCTCAGGTACAGTCTTTGTATACTCCTTTAGCCATACTTCTTTGTGTACAAGTGTTCTTCCTTTATTTTTGATACGCGCACACATTTTAAAAAGCATTTCCAGTTACAGTACAACTGAAGCCACTTAGTATTTATTCAAAACTATGATTTTGCATAAAAATGGTATGGAGAAGAAGAACAAATACATTAGTTAGAAACTCAAGAAGAAAGGTATTGGAGATGTGTGTGTCTTCACTGCGTATAGTTGAATTGTAGATCATGTTACTTTCTTTTCTCTTTCCATTTTTGTGATTTCCCATATTTTTAGTGAAAAAGACAGCATTTACAAAACTGTCACCTTTATCAGTTGTACCTGAAAGATTGTTTTGAGTTTGTATGGCAAGGTTTTAGTAGCAGTGGGGTGCTGTGAGAAGCTGCTAGAAGCTTCCCCCATGTCTGACAGAACCAATGTTAGATGGCTCAAAGACAGACCCACCACTGGTCAAGCCCAAGGCCATCAGTGATGGTGGTAGTGCCTCTGGGATAACATATTTAAGAAGGGAAAAAAAATCTAGCAGCAGAATTTTGCCACCAGAGAGAGGAGTAAGAAGTTTCTTTGCAAACTTTGCAAACACCCAGGTCAGTGAAGAAAGGGGGACAAGGTGTTCTAGATACCAGAGCAGAGATTCCCCTGCAGCCCTTGGAGAAGACCATGGTGGAGCAGGTTGTCCTCCTGCAGCCCAAGGAAGATGACAGAGAGCAGAGATCTCACCCCACACTGGAGCAAGTGGAGACACATGAAAGATGCTGTGACCTGTGCTGCAGCAGGGTCCTGGCAGGATCTGCAGTCCATGCGGAGGCGAGCTCGTGCTGGAGCAGGTTTGCTGTCAGGACTTGTGACCCTGTAGGGGGTCATGCTGGAGCAGTCTGTTCCTGAAGGTCCACCCCATAGAAATGGCCCACATTGGAGCAGTTCATGAAGAACTGCAGCCCATGGGAAGGACGCACATGGCAGAAGTTAGTGAAGGACTGTTGATGTGAGGAGTCCTCCTGTTGAGGAGGAAGAGAGACAACATCTGATGAACTGACTGCAACCCCAATTTCCCATTTCCTGTTTTGCCCATGACACTAATTGCTGAATGATCTCTCCATGTCCTTATCTCTACCCATGAGCCTTTTGTTCTATTTTCTCTCCCCTTTCCAGCTGAGGAGGGGAGTGATAGAACAGCTTTGGAGAACACCTGGTGTCCAGCCAGGGTTAACACACCAGAAAGATTATGTCTCCTTTAATTTTTTCAATCAGATTTGATTTCACATTGCTCTTTCAATATGCAAAAAATATATGTATTGGTGAAAGAGGGAATTTGCTTGTATGATGGAATCCCACCCCTGGTTTAGATTCTGAGTGCACAGAGCAGTGGCAAGGTAATCACCAGGCAGCTATACACCCACCTGCTTGTACTAAAGTGTCCTGGTTCTGGCCAGGCCAGGGTCAACCTCCCCAAGCAGCCAGCACAGTGAGCTGAGTTACCCCAGATGAGCTGAGTTCTCCTGGGCTGTTCTCCACACCACCTGACATCACTCCCCCATAAAAGGGGCTGGCTGGGGGATGAGGCATGGGCTGGGTGTCTTTAGGGTAGTTTGAGTGTGTTTGGGTGTCATGTTGATTCCTGCATTGTGCAGCCCTCTGTAATAGTTGGGTTGGTAAGGCACTCTGTTATCACTGGGTGTGAGTGTAATTGGCTGTTACTGTTCTACTTTCATGGAGGTTTTGTTGTTAAACTGTCTTTATCCCAACCTATGGAAGCTCTGTCTCTTCTGGGAGTGAGTGGTGTGTGGTGCTCAGCCACTGCTTGGGTCTGAGCCACCACATAAAGCTATATTGATCTGGGTGAACTTGATTGCTTAGAATTCTGTGGGAAGGTACTTACCCAGCCTCCCTATGATCCTGCTCTTTAAATCTGTGCAGAATAGATCATGAATACTGAAGCCTGACTTGCTGATCATGTTGCTTCTGTGCATGTGTATGTTACATATTCTAGAAGCAGTAAACAAGTTAGAACTACCAGAGTAGTTGACCTTTGTCTTAAAATATTACAGGAGATGGAAATAAGAAATAGGAAACTTCTTACCAAGGATATTCTCTGTTTTGGGAATGAGGTGCATCACTTTAGAAGAGTTATTGTCTCAGACTCCAGACTAGTATAGAAAGAGAAGGTAATGTGGGCCTGTTAAATTAAGAATTTCAAGTATAGTTTACTTCTCTTTAATATCAGTTTGATAATAAATTAAAAGCTGTATAAAAGAACCTACAGAAAAAAAAGCTTTATGGTTGTCTTAAAAATTAATAGAATGTCTTAATTAACTCTTTAAACTCAAACATCTAACCATAAAAAAATACAAATGTACTTATCCTTAAAAGATTGTTGTAATTTTTCCAAGCTCTCTCTTCAGCTGTAGCACACAGATCCTATGTAAGAAGTCTGTCCTGAAGCAAATATTTCCAAATATACCTGTAATAAGCATCCACATTTAATGGTGTTCTGTTACAACCTCAGTACCAATAACACTATCCTTCTCCCACAGTGCATCACTAATGATTTAAACAAACCCAATTAAACAATGCTAGGACACTTAATATAATTGAAAATAGGAATCAAGTAACAGTTGAAGTTCACTGTAGAAGAATTTATATTGTCTCTTATTATTTGAAGGCTCTCCATGACTGCTATCTGATATCTCTTCATCAGTTAGAATAGGTATGGTAATTTTGCCTTCCTTTTATGCAGCATGAGCATATCAACAGAGAGTTTCCCCAGTGTGGTAGCAGTTTACTTTAGTTCCTACAGTTGCTTGCTTTTTTATTCTTACTTATCCAGGTATTAAGAATACTATGGATTTCCATGAAGGTATACTAGGATTATAATTAATTCTGGTTACCTGGTAAAGAACACAAAACTTAAATACCAAGCGTGCTTTAAACTCCATGACAAGCTGTTGTCTATCCTCTGTAGAATAACATGAGATCAGCAGAATTTGGTTTCAGAAATGTAAAAAAATAACTCTCTTGGAATGCATTATAGTTATTGCTTGACTTACAGTAATGTCTGAAGTAGCAAACAGGACCATATCAAGTTGCCTTTAAATAAAAAAAATTTTCTTAATCAGCATATAATGCCAAATTAGCAAGTGCACTTTCATGATAAGCTTCTCTTTATTCTCAACATTTCAATTGCTCACTTTCCAACAGTCTACTGAAATGACAGTATAATTAGCAAGGTGACATACTTTATCACATTTGTTTTATCACAGTGTGTGATTATTCCTATGCCCAGTGAGGTCAAGAACCATAGTGCCTGAAGCTATGATACCCTGGAGTTACTTCCTTTCTGCTGTGGATCTCTTGAACTCTTGAATATCAGATCTCATTTTGGTTGGCCCAGCATTGCCATTACTGCACAACTATTACCCAGACAGGTCATTGGTCTTTGCAAATGAGTGGCGTACGCTCCCATAGCACATACAGCTCACAGTGGCATTAGCACAGTATCTAATACAAATTCATGCACTTGAAACTTAGCTGAACTATGGTGCATAAGTCACAGAACCAAATGCCCTCTACAGAGGAAAACATAGTGCTTTGTCAACTTTTCCCCCTGATTCTCTGGCTTTTTTAGCACACCACTCCCCCCATTGGGATGGGGGGCTATAAAATACCACCAGGATACTGAGCTAACAAACTAAGGTACAAAATATATATTCTTCATGGAAAAAGTTCAATTTATCCTAAAGACTGTAGAATGATAAGTAAGCCACCCAAGTAATTTGCTTATCTGAGTTTTTTCAATCAATCAAGAAAAAAAGTTTAGCTGAACACATTATATCCTTGATGAGAGAGAAGTAGAAAAAAAATGTGAGCATTTATTATGAGATAACCACTGTCGACCCAGTAGAACTCAAAAAATGAGAGAAAAACTCAGAAATAAATATTCTGAAAATTCTGATGGATTGTGTGAGAGCAAATGATGGATACGTTAAATCCTGCCAGCATGTTCCTTCCTTCCTGTGATAAGGAATGCAAAATCTTGCTTAGAAATAATATGCTGCTGTAAAAGTAATTAATATATAAAGGCTAATATATGTTGCTAAACTTGGTTGAAAGCTAGGTGGAATGGGCACCTGCCTGTTATGGCATGTTGTGGGGGCCAGGTGGCAAACACTGATACAACCTGATACAGTGTGTGCGGGGAGGTGTCTCACCTGATCTGAATGGCTCCTGTCCATTTCCTGCCTGATCTCTCTCACAAAGTGATGATTTCACACATGGCCCCGAACCAGCATCAGATGGCACCCATGTAAAGAACAAGTTTTCAGAACTGCTCTTTCAGCATTTAATATTTACAAATGTTTGGAAATAACAAATCACACAAAACATTTGAGCTTTTTATAGGCTCAGCATTTGGGTGCCCTGTTCTCCTTTGCTCACGGTGCTGCTACCTGTGCTGTCCCATGCTGTCTTTGTACCTTGTTGACACGCACATTTCTCTGTGTCAGAGTTGCTTGCCATAGTGACGCCTTACCTCCCACAGATGTGCTCACCTTGTGTAAGGACACACTAGCCCATACCTCGGTCATGATGTAAATGACTGATCTGAGAGTAAGTGCAAATAAGGACAGGAGCTCAGAAACATTAGCGCAAATGCTGTCACATTTTCCAAAACAACCTTATGTGAAGAACCATTTTGAACATGGGAATTTAATTTTATTCAACCCCAAACATGCACCTTGCTTGCTTGTGGGCTATTTAGTGTTTGGGGGTGTGATCTAGGAGCTCTAGTGCACGTCACATGCTTTGTGCGTTTCTGTGGGAGTTGAGCGTAATTAAGGTTACCTCTTCCTTAAATCCTGGATAGCTGTACTGTTCAGATTGGGGGCTGGAGAGGGGAGGAGGGGGCTCGCTGGGCGGGCTCTCTTTGCACTCTCCAGGGTGCTGAATCCAGAAGCGTGCCCCAGAAGGCAATTAATCAGAGTCTGATTTCAATATACAAAGTTTTGCTTTTTCCCCCTCTTGTCATCCCTATTGGCTGAGGACAAGTATATGTACTGCATCTGTGGTCCATACCATTGGCTTTATAAAGTGCCCACATCCTTTCCAGTTTGAAAACTGCATCCTTCAAATTAAGGCAATCTTGCATGATTGATTTAACACTTTTCTTCTGAAATATAACCCCTGGAGGAGGCAGAGGTGGTGATACCAATGGAATACAGGCTTGGTTTCTGTTTAGGGTAGCCTGAAAAGTGTCTCCTTGAGAAGAAAGAGTTCAAGTCTGTCAAGTCAGCCATTTCCCTGTGTCTCCCCATCCTGGATATTTGGTTATTATCAGGCTCACCGTGCCTAGTGCTAGATACAGTGTTGCCAGTGTGGGGTAGATGTGCCTTGAGCACATGGCCTGTGTCAAGGCACATCAAGATTAAAGGTGAGATGAGAAGTGAGCCCAGCCATAACAGCTACGCTTTTGCATATATGCAGTTGCAGGGTGTTACATGTGCATATAACGTTGCTTCAGAGGTTTGACACTCCCGAAATCATTTCACGTAAGTCATAAGTTAGGTGGCTGTTGTCTTTTAAAAAAGAGTTTGACCTAAAGATGTGATATATTACATTTTGGTGGAAGAGGTGAAGGAATGACTTCATGTCTTCCACAGTCAAGTCTAATAAAATCCTAACACTAAATCATTATCTTATACTTGATCAAGAAATAAATGTCAGATCTGAGATGGTTTCAGACCTGCCAATATTATATTGTGTTTCCATGTTTGCAGTAAAGCTGAGTACTACTTTTCCCTCAAAGACAACACATTTTAAACCTTAAAATATCTGAGATAATGGTTGCTTTGGGTTTTTTTACTTTTTTTTTTCTACATACTTAGCTAGTTATTTAGAGATTGAATAATTATATTCAGGAGAGGTCAAAGGTGAGAACCTACAGTAATTTTTGCATTTAGGAAACTGTTGTCTGGAGAAGTTAATACAACAGAGAAGGTATTAATTGATGCAGAAAAGCAGTTCAAGGAAGAAGCACAAGCAAAAACCCAGAGAAAGAATTCTATAGCTTCAGTCAGGTATTAGTCCTCCTCAGTGGCTCAGCAGCTACTGTACTGTCTGGAATGCTGTATCCAGTTCTGTGCTGAGTTCTGTAAACTGAGAGTCACATAGAAACCAGGGAAAATGTTCTGGTGGGCTTGATTTTTAGAGAAGGAAAAATGTAAGACTGATCAGATGATATTAATCAAAAGAAGAAAGGAACTAACGCCACATTTTTCTCAGTAGTATGGAAATATAACTTGGAAACCAAGAAATAAACTTTCTGAGATAATTATTCTCAGGGATGAGAAGTCTCAGCCCCATGAACAATTATGATAAAAGATGAAGGATGTGTATGAGGGCAGTGTTCCCTCACTGCCAGAACATGCAATGAGAGTGTGACCTCTGTTTTATTCTTGGCCACATGATTGTGGAAAAGTGGGAAGCAGGTCACATTCAAAATGCTGGTGTTGCAGGTAACAGTCTGTTTTCTATTGCAAAAGGGAGAAAAAGAGAAATAGCAGTATTGGCTTTCTTCTTAATGATTAGAAAGCTCAACAATAAAATGAGGGGTGTGATGCTAGAATACTTATGTTTGGGTTTCTCTTCCTTTCGTATTAACAAATAAAAATAAGCCATAGTGCAGAAAGCAGTGACAGAGGACACCAATTTCCCATTACTTAATATAACATAATGAAGTGCCACTTTTGGAATTGCCAAAACTTTGATGGAAAAAACAAACAATTAAGCTGCCTGTTTAGACTTACACAGTATGAAAGGCTGGTGCAGAGCCTCGGGCTAGCTAGAAGCAGCACCTAATTCAGTTCTTTTACAAGCTGTGCAGTGAGAAAATGCCACTCTTAACCCTTTGCAATGAAATGTTGGCAGATAAGAAAAGGACTGGGGAGGAAAAGAATATGATCCTCAGCACAAGTAAGCTGTTGCTTGTGATTGCTGGTTTTGGCATCGGGAAGAAACAGAAGTAACTGCTCTCTGAACAACCGTCAAAACTGTTCCTCAGTTCTTTCTCTGCCTTTTACAAGGGCAGCCATATAAGGCAGATGAAAAGGGAGGGACCTTACTCACTGTGGGTCTCGATCAGTTGGGGGCAGCGTCAGGCAGTAGCTTCTCTCCCTGCATCTCTCCGAGGAGTCTGCTGTATGAAACTGAGGGAGCAGCAAAGAACAGGAGCAGAGGGACATGCGACAAGAGAAAGTAGGTATTGTCTGGCAGATGTTTTCAGCTTTTCTTCTGTGTACCTGACTGTATAGGATCCCCTGTTTTGATTAAGCAGGCTGGCAAATGTGTTCCAGGTAGCTTTGTTTGCAGCTGCTGGGTAGCCAGCCTTTGCTACAGGGACTTTTCAGGGTAGCCTCAGCTAAAATTAATGATATGGAGGGAATGTACTTCTCAGGTGCTTCTCATGTTCTTGGTGTAGGTGCACAAAGGGCTTTGAGTTTAAACTTTACTGCTTGGTCCCTACAGCTTTTCAGTTTTAAGAGAACTGATGAAGGAAAATATTTATCTGCTATAGGAGTAGTGGAGAAATGCATCAAGTCTACCTTACCATGGCCAACCTTAGGAAATGAGCACATTGTAACAAGTCCACTTCTCCATGTAAATATTTTGTGAAGTAACTTAGAGGATGCTGTTCAGAGGTACTGCAGTGGTAGTTTATCCACTACATGTGAGGATATTTAAAAAACACCAAAACAAAAAAAAAGCTGCGTTATTTAGAAAGAGGAGGTAAGGGCTGAAATTCTCTCTCTCTAAATTACTGTACTCTGCTGAGACTAAAGTAACTCAAAATGTGGTGGCTGTGACTCTCTCCCAACAGAGGAACAGTTATCAGCAGCTCCTAGGCAAGTAGATAGCACAGTATGTTACAGTATGACATTACAGACATAATTTTGACATTAATTTCAGCAATGCTTGGAAGTTAAAACTCACCTCTTGTGATACTTCCTGTGTTCTCATACTTTCATAATGTTTTCATTTTAGCTAAGCATTTTAAATAAGGAGGTAGTGTGTGTAAGAAATGAGACAGTACAGAAAAATTACACTTGAGAAAGCTACTCTCATTCTCACAAAATGATTAATATTGCTGCTAAGTATTTGGGTATTAGCAGTAATTTAAGTCTGCCCCATGAAATATATATTGATTTGTAAGAGCATTGTTTGCTATTCTGTTTTCTCTGGTAAAGTTAGCGGTACATTGAATGGCTTGAAGCAAATCAAGAGTCAGGGCAGGAGTCTTTGAACTTTTCCTTTGTAATGCTGTTGGCCTTGAGTGACAGTTATCACTCATGGCATCCTTCTTTTCTACGCTTGAGGAAAAATTGTTCCTGAGTATAGTGGACTGCAAAAACAGATCCCATGAGGTGACTGAAAGAAATTCAAGTGTTAAAATATTTCGTAACATTCAACTTCTATGTAAGATCCCTTGAGGTATTGAGTGATGAAGTTCAGGACCTCAGTCTGGTGTGTTTAAGGCATCAGCATGTTTATAAATTCCAGGAAACTTGCACAGTTCCACCTCAAATCAGGACACTTCAAGAACTACTCAGTTAAAAAAAAAAAAAAAAAAAAAGCTCTCAAGACAGCTCTGCTGCTGTACTACTGTCGCACTATTTTAATAGTTTTAGGCTTCCTTAACAAATGTAACTTTGAATTGTAATTTTCATTATTCCTTGAGAAGGCTTAACCTCTTTCCTTTCCCAGCCTCCTGTTACTTCTGGTGTCTAGCATGTGTCGTTGTCTATTGTGTTTTTCTGATTTAATTTCAGAGGCTGTGAGTGACAGCAGGTGACAGGGTGACAGCTCACGCTTGTGTCACAGAAGCTCCGTGATAACCGCAGAAAGTCATCTTATCAGCTGCCGAAGAACAGCCAGAGCAGAGAGGACACACAATACCTCCTTTATGATTTTAAATATTGATCAGGGTTAGCAATCCCTGTGTGTTGTTACAGAATGTCCCACGACAGCGGAGAAACTGTTGGGCACCCGATATATAACCTCTGTGGCCCGGTTCGGGGCCCTGCTTCCGAGCTTGGAAGTCTGAATGGAAAAAGGAAATCTGCAACATTGCTGGAAGTCAGGGGGAACCTAAGCAATATGCAGTATGCCTCTGTGGCACTGGATCCAGAAACCCTGGTGAATAATGGATCTGAAATTCCCAGTAACCCTACGGAAGGAGCAAAAGCTGCAGCCTTGACAGAAAGGGAAATCCGCAGGGCCTGTACAATGAAGTGTTTCCATAGTCATTATTTAACTAAAACTAGCACACAGGGAGATGTCTACAACTTCCTGGAGAGGCCCAGTGGATGGAAGTGTTTTATCTACCATTTTACAGTGTAAGTACCTTCATTTTCACATAGTCTTTGGTGTGAGAAAAATCTGGAACTGTTCACTAACCAGAAATCAGAATACTAGAGCTCCCAGGCTGAAAACCTGTTGCATGAATAATCCTATTGAAAGCAATGGAAAAGCTAGTTTCTTAAAGGATCAGCTGGGATATTCATTACCACTTCCAGAGGAGGGCTTTGTATTCTTCACCTGATATTTATCTTCAAAGATTTAGATGGTATATTTGATATTTGAGGGGAAGCCCTATGTGTTCATGGCAGTTTGTATTGCTGGCTTAGCTGCTTCGCATTGTTCCAGCTTCAGATGCTGCTCTTAGCGTGAGATGTGGAAGGTTCAGCTGTGATCAGATATGCCACATTTTTATCATGTTGAAGTGCCAAAACAAGTAATTGGTTGGACAGACATACAGTCATAACATTACTAATTTGAATTCATTTACAGTTGTAAACACAAGTACAAATTTAGCAAAAAGTTTTTCTTTATCCCATATTTGTAGTACATGACAGGAGGAAATTAAGGCTTACATTTACCCTTTAAACTAGTGGTTAATATATTAGTACAGATGCTACTATTTTCCTTGAGCTGCTTATGGTATCTGTCAAGTTTAGCAGGACCTCCATTACTATTTTGAATGTTGCTTAAAAGACTCATAATTTGTCAGCTGTAGAATGGGTGCAGTTGTGCTCTCACTGAGGCAAGAGGAACACTTAGTGGCTATGGTGAATGCAAACTGAACCAAAAGTTCTTAGATGATACAATTAGTATGTGTCCTGAAGATATGTTGAGTGTTGAAATTATTTTGTTTGTGTCAGAAACTTTTCTGTGGCCTGACTGCATTCTGGAAAAACTATTACCAGATACTGCAGTCAGGCCCTGCCCAGAGAAAGACGCTGTAATTGTAAGAATGAATTATAGTGCTTCTACCTGGCAGAAAATAGACGGTCTTATTGATAGGTGCTTCTTTTCATTCCTCAAAATCATATCTGGATTTTTTTTTTAAAGGATTTTTTGGATTAATGAAATTTTGCCAAGTAAAATAATAAGGACTACACTTATAGTGGATAGTAATTTCTAAGGCCTAAACAGATATAACTTGTGTAGATTTAAGCATGTGAATAGTGGTGATTTAAGCCTACTTTGAGGTTAGGACGTATTGTTTCATCATAGGGGTTGCATTTATCTCTGCCTTTTGATCTTTAATATATACTTGTTTTTTACAATGGGCATTTAAATAAAAAAATAAAATATGTACACACACATCTGCAATACAAAAAATTTGAGAAAATACTGGTAATACTAATAGAAAAGTCTTTTTTTTTTTTACTAGTACAAGGGTTCCTAATTTAAAGAATATGTAAATCTACCTCTTTTAAGAGCTTTTGCTTTGAGATTGCTTGAAACAAAATTTTTAAACATAGTTTTGGCCAGCATTTTGTCTTTAAGTATATTTGTCCTAATCATCATCCCAATAACTGCATGGTGTGTTCATTTATATAATAAATTACTGCTTTTGGAAAGAAAATATTATGTGACATTAAGTGTAATTAAACATTGTTAAAACAATGAAGTGCTGATCTAAAATACAGTTAATTTCATAATAAGAATGAGCTGTAATATTTTTTAAATGTTTCCTATGTTATATTTGTGTCTTTGGAGTAATTTATGTAGAGTTGATTTGATGATGACAATTTTAATTACAAATCCAGTCTTCTAATATGCAGCTGATACTTGCATAGCCTCGGACAGATGGATGTGCAATGTCCCTTCATTATCGTTTTTTGATACCACATAACTTATGTACAAACTTGCAGTTGCTCCAGGGGGTAACTTTCTTCTTGCGTTCTGAAATTACCAAGATAACCTTGCCTTGTTTAACAGCTACGCTGTGCCTGATACTTCCCATTTAAGGAAGTAAACTTAAGGAACTAATGTGTTAAAAAAGGATTATTTTTTTTTCGAAGTGTGGAAATAGTATTATTTTACTGGAGTTATTCCAGGCTGAAATTGTGATTTCAAAACAAGATGTTTGAAGGGGTGATTTGGTTTCGTTGAGAATTATTCTCCTCCCAGTCCTAAAAACCTTCTTACTTAGGTAATTTTTAGCTCCATTGGAAGTACTGTGAAATACTTCTGAAATCCCCAAGAGCAGCGTAGAGGACAAGTTAGAAAGAGGTGAGGCTTCGTGAAACAGTTGTGACATGCAGTAGCAATACATTGGTCCTAACTGACCAGTTCTTGTGGGTCAATATATTGGGTATTAATATATGTTAGAGTCCAGCTGTTTGCCATATGGTCCTCAGCCCAGAAAAAGAAGTGTGCCTGGCTTGAATTAGATTTCTGAACTTAACTATGCACTTGTCTAAATCACACCCACATGTCAAGATATCATGGCATAGTCCTCATATATTATCTTCAGAGTGAGTAGTACAATATGTGTTGGTGCTGAGTTATGTACAGTATTGAAGTTACTTGGCACATCATTTAGTTATAAGTGAAGCCTTGTTCATGTGATGAGTTTACATTTCTGAAACATATATTTAATTACAACTGGAATGGCACAGGAATTGCCTAGAATATTGTGTTCATTTGACTAAAATACTGTGTTCACATGCTGTGAACTGAGAGGGGAGTGGTGAAACCATGCAGTATTCCTCACAATAAGATTATTGACCTCCGTTTAGACGCTAGGTGACACAACGGTCATAAACCAAAACCAGAATCCAGTGTCTGTGCTCAGACTGCTAGGATTTAATTGTGGTGGGGAATGTTACACGGCAAGTCTCTGCAGGCCTCCTTTGCCACAGGTAGAGGGCGGGGGTGCGCTGGCTTTTCTCACGCATTTGTAAAGTCTCCAGAAGCACAACCGAAGTGTTTTGAAAGGAAAGGATCACTCTGTGTGCACCCATGTGCACTCACACACTCAAGTGGTGACTGATAATTGGAGAACAGTATGTTCACTTGTGCTTGTTGTCGTATGTTAATTTGTTCTGAGTGTGACTGACAGAGGCCATCTTGTGTCAGCCGAAGGCTGTGGCTGCATCACAGGGGAGCCCCGTGCTGCACAGCTGCAGGGCTCCGGTCCAAGGAAAAATAAACCAAACCAACCTGCGTTTGTACTGGGGCTAACTGGCTATCTCACAAGCAAAGATCCATACTCATACTACCTTTCCTCATCAGATACACCCTGTTGTTTTTACTCATTGCAGTCCAGCTTTCTTGTCCTATCTTTTCCATTTCTCTGGAACATCAAGCCACTGCTAATTCTGCTATTTTCAGCTACTGTTGTCTGAGTAGCTATTTATTTATTTATTTTCATTTTCATTATAAGCCAGACACTTAGAGGGAAATGGAGTGAGTAGTACTTCGACTAAGAAGTAAGGGAGCAGAACAAATGGTTACGCTGAGTTTGGTGAAACACAAACAGAGGAGAACATGGGACAGAGACAGAAGGCTAGATTGGATTGTCCTAGAAAATGAGACTGATGCTATGATGCTGAAACTGGAGGAAAAGCAATATGAGAGCTGGTTAGCTCAAGAGCAAAGAGGAGCAGACAGGCAGGAAGGACAAAGAAACAAGGACTAGCAGCTTTTGGAGATCAAAAGTTTGGATAAGCACAATGAGCTGGTATTACTGGAGGGCTGAAAATGGTCAGGAAGTTCAGAGAGAGTCACTGGGAGGAAGAAGGGGTAGGAGATGACAGCTGGAAGCTAGGGGAAAGAGGGAGCATGGAATTTGTGATGAGAGAAGGAACCTTTCACCCATAGGCAACTGGTTTGAATCTCATCCAAGTCTATGGTGAAGAAGTAATGACTGTGGGGAGATACAAAAGGAGCTGTTGGTCTTGGTCCAGTTCTTAGTGAGCGGATGTCAGCATCACTGCTGGAGTTAGCACAGCTGGAAGGTTTGCTGGCAGCCAGTAGAGAAACCACAGGCTGGTTGAAAAGGGAGGCAAGTCTAAGGCAAGAGAGAGGCCCATGAGAGGGACTCTTAGATTGTGTTCTCAGGCCTGCAACTTTCTGGTCGTGCATCACTGCGAAAGTTTAAGTGAGAACTTGCAGCTGTTACAGGTTACTTTTGTGCTGGTTTGGTCCCTTGTTAAATGAGTGTTAGACCTTGTTCTCTTTTAAAAGTTATACCAATATTTATATCTCATAACATCCCGTGGGATGAGGTGAGCTGATCTAACAGCCCATTGCTAACAGACCACCTCCAGTTGTGCTTCCCTTAACAGCTCAGCTTGCTTCTGCCAGCCTTGTTTGCCCTTGGATATCCTTGGACCACTGAGCCATTTCAGCTTACTAAGCCAGCAGAAACTTAGTCCAGCAGGAAAAAGTAGATGGTCATGCATCAGGTTAGTAATAAAAATTCAGCATCTTCAAAGACCGTCCGCTGTTGTTCTTATAGTGCTCCTAGTGGATCATAATCACCTGTTAAATTTAATATAAAATTGTGTGGAATAATTGTAAAATAACACTGCAAATCATCCATCAAGTACTGCAGACCACCTGGTTTGACTGCAAAACATTTCACAGATGCAGAGTTTGACTGGCAAGAAATTCTGTTCTCTAGGGTCCCTTATGATTTATGGGGAAACAACTCCTCCAAACAGTGACTCATAGAATAATGGCTGTTCCTCTGAATCACTCCTAAGGGGTGCTGTATGTCTCTGACTGTGTGAGGATGCCCTTCCTAGAGTATGGATTCACAAGAACTAGTGTAATGGTTTACCAATACCCAAAGTGTAAAGTTCCCTCTCACACCTTCCCTTCTCTCCTGGCCCCACCTTTCTCTTGCTGCTTCTGGCACTCACTGTAGCCCTCCTAAGAGAAGTCAGCTCACTGTCATAGCAGAAATATACCCCAGCAAGGGAGTTGCAGCATGTCAGAAAATGGTCTGATGGTGCTGGAACCAGTACTGAACAGTTAGTCAAGACTGGAATGGGATGAAGGAGAGCTCTGCTTATTACCATCAGAGAACTGTGGTGTTGGCTCAGTTGCATACAAAAAGAAAAGAAAAGATGCCTTAAGTTTTCTTTCTTACACTTCTTCTCCTTCATATTGACTCCCACAGCTTCTTCATAGAGAAGCACACACACGTCCTTGTTCCTGGCAGCTTGCTGAAAAGAAGTCCTCAAAGGAATTACTGATGAGTAATTTGAAAGTACATGCTCCTTGCAAAACCAGTATCAGTAATGTCGCTAGCTTATAACTTTGGGAGGAACATACAGTAGTTCAAGAACAAGTTCATAAAATGATGGCTGTCTAGCTAAGTATTTCTTCCTTTAGAAAAGATTCTATGTACAGAAGGCTGTATATCTGCAAGCAATAGAAAAGAGAGTTCAGACTATCAGGACAAATTAAAAATTGCCATTTTCTCTTATTGTTTCTGTTCAAACTTTACTTTCTCTGTCCTTTTTTTTTTTTACTTTTCTCAATTGCATGTAAGAAATGCTGTAGTCATGTTTCTGTTATTGCAATTGAAGAAGTTGAAAGCCCCCATTCTGGCTGGTATCCCCCCTCCTCCTTTTTTTTGTCATGCGATTCTGCTGATGTAAAGAACATTAAAAGAAATATAAGGGTCTAGTGGTTCCTTTTAATGACTGGGGCGCTTGCCTGCATATCTTTTCATTGTTTGAGTGTAGCAGCTCTTAGTTAACTAAATATATATACCAAGTAACTTAGCACAGTGTTCTCCTGCTTCTGTTTTTATCTGTAATGGAGCCTATAGCCCATTATTTATAACTGTTTATCTCAAAGAAACTGTCAAATTCCCATTTCTTTCCTTCCCACAATTATCTCTAGAATGCAAGCAGATATTTAGCTTTTTCTGATGATGTGAAATTCAGAGTAATTATAAGCATATGACTGCTTTTGAGATTCTGCTTTTGACCTTGATGTCACAGCTTAGGTCTGGACATGATGTACTTTCATAAGGGTAAGTTAGGACTGATTATTATTATTATTGGGTTCAGGGTGTTTCTTGTCAGCATAAGTCAGCTATTTGGATATTTTATGCATAAATTGAACTGGCAAGTTTTCCAATTTAGAGCTACTTTTCATATATATATATATTAGCTACAGAGGGTTACTAAGTTGATGTCTTGTCAATGAAGATAAACTTCAGGTACCGAAAGGTGAGCAGTATTAAAGGGAAGAAAGTCAAGGACTATTAATTTTGTGAAAGTCCCTCTTACAGCTTGAGGTTGCATATTCAACTGGATGATGTGGTGGAACAGCTTAAGTAGTTAATGGAGGCGAATATTAAGCAGAATTATTAATTGAAGTCCCAAGATCAGGCTGTTCTAAAAATACATGGGGACACTGTAAGTTTTTAGCCTCTCTTGCTAAGGAAATGTGGTTTATACAACCACATGGTCTAAATGCAACTGTCTGAAAGTGCTCTGCCAAAAACTTCTGAGCCAGTTGGCAAACTTCAACTAATATCGACAGAGAATGAGACATGTCAGAGATACCAATTTTCTTCACGTTCTCTCAAAACAAGCATTTGAGTAGAGGAGACAGAAATTAATAACCCCAAAGATGAAAACACTTCACTTTGTGCCCAGTTAGATTGTTTGGTAGCAAAGAGTCTCTTCAGGAGAGGGATGTTACAAAATTTCCTAAGGAAGAGCTTTGATGTGAGTGTACTTCGCTTTAGGCACAGAATAACCTAACCACAAGGCACAAAGCCACAGGCTACATAAGTTCTATTTTCATTTTTTGAAATTATTGATGACTTTTTCCATCATTTATGCAAGAAATTCAATCCATCTTATTCTAGAAGCTCAGCTTTGTAATAGACCGTTCAATGAATATGCATTAATGTCCCCAACAGGCCAATGTTGTTTCTATAGCAAAGCCATTTGTTTCTACAGTGAAAACAAATCTTGTAGTTGTGGTGTTGATACGGTGCTATTGGGGGAATTTGGTTACACTTTTGTGGAAAAAGGCTCTGTTCTTACAGAAAATAGCTGTAAGAGAAAAAGATACAGAAAAAGATACTTCTTGATGCCAACATTACAACGACTCATATCTTGTGGACTCCACATGGTATCAAACTCAAGGAGGAAAGTGTTTCAGATGTCTTCAAGGTACACAATCTGACATTAACTTATTACTGGATGTATTTGTACAGCATCATTATATGCATTTGTTTCCTTTTTTTTGATACCAAACTCAAAAAACATTAATTAATGTGGGTACTACAGAATCAGAGAATCACAGAATTGTAGGGGTTAGAAGGGACCTCAAGAGATCACTGAGTCCAACTCCCCTGCAAAGCAGGTTCGCACAAGTAGGCATCCAGATGGGTCTTGAATATCTCCAGAGAAGGAGACTCCACCACCCCCCTGGGCAGCCTGTCCCAGGGCTCTGTCACCCTCACTGTGTAAAAGTTCTTCCTGTGCTCCAACTTGCAGCCATTGCCCCTTGTCCTGTCTCCACAGACCACTGAAAAGGGGCTGGCCATTTCCCCCTGTATCCCACATTTGAGATATTTATAAACATTAATAAGATCCCCTTTTAGTCTTCTTTTCTCAAGGCCGAACAGCCCCAGTTCTTTCAGCCTTTCCTTGCAGGGGAGATGCTCCAGTCCTTTAATCATCTTCGTAGCCCTCCGCTGGACTTTCTCCAGGAGATCCCTGTCTTTTTTATACCAGGGAGCCTGGAACTGGACACAATACTCCAGGTGGGGCCTGACCAGGGCAGAGTAGAGGGGGAAAAGAGGTTGGTGTTACTTTGTAAATGGTGGTAGTAATTTCCTTTCTCTATAAAGATGGGTCGTAGATCACATGCGGAAGCCTAATGATTTTTTTTTTTTTTGTCTCTCACAGTCAAGGTTGATGATAAATGTATCAGAATCATGAACACTGATCAGGAAGTTATGACGATGACCTGTTTCTGTCAATGTTTAAAGAACTAATTAAGTCTCTTCTAGAAAGCCTTGGTGATACAGAATCAAAATGAAAGCTTGATTCTAGGTGATGTAGAAATGTTAGCCAGTTACTTCTGATTGGAGTCAGATGGACAATTCATGTTACATGCAATTTGGCTATCAGATATTTCTGGATGCAATCTAGAAGAACCTGTGGAAAAAAAGGAAACCTCTCTTCAGTATACCCATCTGATAGGTGAAATTTTCTATTGGTTGAAGGCCTCGAGTCCCTGAGAATATTTTACTCTGAGGCAAAACCAGAGTCAGAGATGCCCAAACTCCCTGCCAGGCAGGCTGCCTGTTGGTAGCACCCAAAGCTAGGCAAGGTTCCATTAAAACCTGTCTGATCTTCTTCAGTTCTGCTAAAACAAACACATCCCCTGACCACTTTCTAATTTTAGAATATTGGTATTTTCAACAGAAAAAAATTTCCTTTACCAAAATTTCCAACCAACTCTAATTTGTGTATGATCACCTATGTGTAAGCACAAGACCTTTCGACAAATCATCAAGCCTCAGGAGTCTGGAAACAGATCTGAGGGACGTCAAAACTTGCCTAAAAAGGCACATGGACAAACCTCTTTATGGCTTAGAAACTCCTTTGGATAACAAAAATGTGTAAGCATCAGGAATGAGGTTTTATTCAGTCTAGCAGGAATGTTTTATAGAAGCACAAGCTTATTCAATGTAAGACAGTATAAAACCATTTAGAAAAAAGTGCTTCATGTACTCAGGAATGAGAATATCTGGTGCTTTAATAGCACCAAGAAATGAAAGTGCTCTCCTTAATTTTCCTGCCTTAGAATAACTACTTAAAATAGAAAGCAGCCCATGCCTCTGGAGCCCCTCAAAGAACTTTCTGTTGGCTAAAATCATTTGTTCTCCCTAACAACAGGCTGTCTTAAAGTTGTCGGACTTCCCCAGAAAAACTCTGTAGTCTATCAACAAGAAAAAAGCTGAAGCTCCAATGGGTGCAGTTACACATAGATTTACTTGGACATATTACCTGCAATCCATTTTCTTATTCTTGTAATTTAACTCCAGCTGAAGCAAACTTCTGTCCTAGTGTGTTAGTAGAGCAAAACATTCTGGTTTCACAACTTGCTGGACACACAGTTGGTAGGATAACAACAACTAGACATCTAAGAAATTTTTTAAAAAATAGTGTTTGGATATAATTTAAACTGGAGATCTACATATGCCATTTGCTGAAGGGCTAGTAAAGTATTGTGAAGTAAGTCACAGCAACTCGGTTTTGAGGAAGAAGCATAGCAGGGAAACAATATGTCTGGTTGTGTTTAAAACAACCCTGACCCATGATCAAGGCATCTAAATACCACAGTGCACAGGTTTCAATAACTTTTCTGTAATACTTTTTGTTGTTGCAGTCAGTTAAGTTTGGCAAGCCCCAAAGGCTGCAAAGCTGCTATTTTGTATTTGGTTGCCAAGGAACATATCTCTGTGTACCAGTTTATAAGTTTGTCTCCTCGTCACCCATCCCTTTTTTGTTGTTCAAGAGATAACATTCCCACAAGCATCTCATGTATCAACACTTTAAGTACCCTTATCTGCAGTAGATAAATGCAAAAAAAACCTACAAGCACGGATAGTCTTTGCTAGAAATGGCATTATTTGGTGCAAAACTTAAAGGGAGGAATGATTAAGAATACCTCTCCTGTAACAGCTTTTATTAGGCTTGTCTTCCATGGAAAATGAGATCGTTATAGCATGACCTTGAACGAGTTCACCCTCGCTAAAGTACTTGATATCATTTTGCTGTCAGCTGAAGTTAACCTACTAGTTTTAAGCATTTGTAGGCTTTGGTAGAGCATGATCATAGCCAATTAATTTTCCCTGGCTACAATAACAACAGAAACATGTTTACAGTTGCACTATCTACTCTCCAAAAGGAAGCAATGTTTAGGAAGATCAGGACACAGAGAGGTACTCATTTGTAACCTTTAACCCTGTTTGATCAGCTGTGCAGTACTGCCTATTTAAATTTGTTAACACATGATTTAAGGATAGTGCTTTAAAAAAACACTGGTAGGAAAACATTTGTATTTTGTTGGATGCATAAGGCTTAAGAAATTTAGGAGAAATCAAGAATTGCTAAAATTTAAGTTGAATTAGCAAGATGTCTTTTGGGAAAGGATAGCACCTCCATCTTCTGTTGGTGTTAAGTGAGAATCTAAACCCAAATGAAAAATTCTTAGATAATCTTCTTTCTTCTGATAAGTAAAACTTTTATTTTTTTTTTTTTTTTTTTTTTGCGGGGGGGAGGTGGCTAAGTTTTTGTTTCCAGAAAAGGAAAAAGTTAAAGGAAAGCAAGCCAGGTATTTTGAGTGGAAATGCTACTCTATTATTAGCATCTATATGGTAGAAAAGGAAAAGAATGTTTTCTGAAGCAACATCTAAACCTATGTCTTGACATCCTCAGGAATAACAAAAAGACTCAGAGGACCACAAAATACCAGAAAACAGCACTTCATTTAGGGTAGGAAAGAGTTGATCAGCTCTACTAGCTGACAATTATTTGTGTCTCCTCCTTATCAGCTCCTTCCTTTTATGCACTGAACAGATGTCAGCAAGTGAGAGTGTTCTCTGTTGATGTAAATAACTACTTGCAAGCAAGTAAACAATTGCAACCTGTTTTCACTCCCTTGCCGCACAGAGAACTGCCCACTGCAGGAGATAGTATGGATAGCAAGGAACAAGAGAAAGCCAAACTAGCAGCTGCGGGGGAAAGGGGAATTGGCGCATGACAAGCTTCAAGTACTTTCTCACACCTGTCCACTTAACCTACCTATAGGTATCCCAGAAATCTAACCAGAAATGTTTAGGGAGACCCAGGATGTTGTAGTCACTTGTTGGCAGGTTAATAATGGTAGACTTTGCTATTGTGTTTTGAGGAGTAGCTTGTTTCTGAAACATGAAGTGAGACTTAAAGACAACCAGTGGTTTTTGCTAAAGGTTTATATGTCTACTACATATTCAACTGTCATTCTGCTCTTCATAGGGAATATGGAGCTCACCCAAGTCTTTTTCTCTGGTACATTTAAGAAGGTCATTGGTTAGAGAAGACCATTAGGAGAAATTCACAAGGTTTCCTGATGGTCTAAGAGGCAACAGAGCTGTAGCTTGCTGGATTCAGCAGATGAGTTGGCAATTAAGATCATTAAAGTTAGACTTCTCAAAATTAACCTGCATTCTGGTGCAGGGCTCAATGGCAGAGATAGTAACCTTTTGTAAGATATGGCAGCAGTATGTGCTGGCTGCTGGCTTAAAGATATTAGAGCGAGAAGGAAATGTTCCACTGTATTAGAAGAAAAAAGGTGCACAAGGTTTGTTTGTTTCTGTGGGAATGGATTTACCTGGGGAGTGGCAGGACTTGACCTTCATTTCTACTATGTGTCTTCAGCTCTTTTGTCCTAACACAGGTCTTGCCCAGCTTCTTAATGTAGAAGTTGTGCCTGCCCATCAACAGCAACCCCTAAGAGAAACCTTGTTCTTTTATAAGGTGTGCCCTTCCCCTTTGCAAAGGTCTGGTTTTGGAGGGGGACTTGTAAAAAATTCTTGGTTTTGCTACCAGTTCCCAGGAATGTTAGTCTGGTCCATAGCCCTGCCAGTTGATGAGGTACTGATGCTTGCCACAAAATAGTTGAGTAATCAAAATCTGCTTCACGTGATGTTCTGAATTGTACCATGATGCTAGCCAAGAGTGGGTTTCTGGTTGGAGGTATGTAATGAGGGATTAGTAGGAAGACCTATGTACTGTGTTGATTAATGTGGATCTCAGTGCAGTTAGAGCCTATTGCTGCCCTCAAAGCCTTACACACATCCTTTCCATTGTTTCAGGTTCCCTGTAGATTCAGATGCACAACGGCAACATGTAGTGTATGTTTTCAAACAGGAGGTTATGGAGCAGAGCTGAAGTCAGGTCCAAATTCTGCTGTCACAGAATCAGCATGTTTTACAGCTTCTGAGTAGAAGTATAGTTACTGGAACATATAGGCAAAAGACATTTTAATTCTTAATTTTTTTTAACACATCAGGAAGTCAATAGATAACTTTCACTGTTTTTACGGTATGTAAAAATACCCAGCACTTAAGTATAAGCTCTCATGAGAAAGAAAATTCACCTTTGGGTACAGGAAGCAGTAAGTGCCATTTGCTTTTCAAGACACCTTTGCCCTTGCTAGTAGAAGCTTAACTTTATTTTGATATACATGGGTATGTTTTTGTTCATCATCCAAATTGTTTACAACTAATAAGGCTTTCATTGCTTCTATTTTGGGATACTTCATAGTCAAGATAAAAATCTGCATCTGTTTTACATTTTTCTTAGTGTACTGACTCCTAGAATCAATATTATGTTAACAGGAGAGTTATTTGAATTGAATTACATATTTTTTAAACTTTCATTTTTTTTCAAGTCTAAAACCTCAGAAATAAGACAGATAAAGAGCCTCCCAGTGTTTTTAAACCTTTATGAATTTTAGTCTCAATTTAAAAAAGACATAAAAATGTGTTAGTGTGGCAATATTATAAACTTAATTTTAGGACTAATGACCATTTATGGTTATAATGGAAACTAAAGTGAGCTGCAGGAGTTACCTGCAAAGCAGGTTCCTGTTGTCTCCTGTTTGGCATCTAAAGTGGTGTCCAGAATTCATTTGAGCTAAAACTCATTTTAGCTGCAAAACCCGTGGAAGGAAATTAGATGAGAAAATATGCCACTAACAGGAAAGTATCTTCATCAAAAGGAAGACAGCAGAAGCATAATGAAATATCAAATGAGCAAAACCCCAATTGACAGCTTGAGGCACTTTAGTCAGAGATTTTATTTTGCTATGCCTATTTTTGCATATTAGCTTAGAATCATAGAATGCGTTAGGTGGGAAGGGACCTTCAGAGGTCATCTAGTCCAACCCCCTGCAGTAAGCAGGGACACCTTCACTAGATCAGGTCGCTCAGAGCCCCATCACACCTGACCTTGAATATCTCCAGGGATGGGGCCTCCACTATGTCTCTGGGCAACCTGTTCCAGTGATCTACCACCATCACATTGAAGAACTTTTTTCTAATATCCAACCAAATCCTCCTCTTTTCCCGTTTAAAACCCTTCCCGCTTGTCCTATTGCTACATGCCCTTGTGAACAGTTCCTCCCCAGCTTTCTTACAGGCACCTTTCAGGTAGTGGAAGGCAGCTATTAGGTTCCCCCAGTGGAGCCTTCTCTTCTTGAAGCTGAACAAGCCCAACAACCTTCCCACTGTAATCCTCCATTTTACCTTTACATTTTGTGAAACTACTCTCCCTTCACATAGAGGAAAATCTAGCACTCCAGTCCTTTGACCAAGTGTATATTACATGCTTAGAATGGTATAAGAAGCATCAAATAATAGTTCTGAACAGAAATTCTTGTATATAAGAACATCTTAAACAGATTACAAAGGCATATCTCTTAATCATTGCCTTTTTTGTCATCTTAATGTGTGGACTGAGATCTAAATGGTCCTCACCTGCTTTTTTATTTGGACCCCACTCATAATTTCTTAAGAATCTTAAGTTAACTGTGATTTATAACATTTATAACTCTGTCTCATACTTCCCAAAATATTCTCATTTTGAATGAATAGTCATATGTGAGCAGTTGTTCAGTGCTGGCAAAACTGGGACAGATCATGGGATTTGTGCTTTTTTCCACTAATATATCAGGAAGCAAAATGATCTTTAGCAGTTCAGGTGATGTGCTGTTAATACATCAGTTATTAATTCAGTTCAAGAGGTAGATACACTGCAGTCAGGTTTTGCATGTGGAAGGAAATAGAATCTTGCTGTGGGCTACAACCTCTTTTAATCAGCTGGTAGCTGTGGAAGCAGTATTTTTATAAAAGCTTCTAGAAATTACTATGTACTTTAGCTAACCTTTTTTATTTGTAGGGCTTTCCTCTCTTACGGTGTTTGGGTTTTGATTTTGGTTTGTTTGGTGTTTTTTAATTAAAAAGGGCAGCATATTTCTTCAGATTATGATTTTTATTTTTATTTTTTTTTAAATAGTAAATCCTTAAGTACCAGTACAGTTGGTATAGTCAACAAATAAAACAGCTGTTCAGCAAGGAAAACTTTAGACTAACCTCCATTATGGTAAAATCACAGCTGTGAAACGTGGTTTGTACATTCTGTTACCTAATAGTACATATTTCTACTAGGCAGCCTAGGAGGAGGTTCCTCAATAATCTAAGACAAATTTTAGATCTTGGAGGATGCGATCAAGTCATGGCTTGACTTTTTTAGCATTTTTTTATTAGGCACTTAGGAAAACTCAATTCACCTTTGGTGTAATAAATAGCAGCTGCAACCTGAAACACCAGGTGAGAATTCTATAAAGTTTCATTTAGCACTGAATGGCTCATGTATGGGACAGTGGATTTAAAACCACCTAATTAACTTAATCAACAATTTAATATTCTACAGAAGTGCCCGTTTCAGTGCAATTTGAAAGCTTCACATGGAAGGGATAAATATGGATTTCCCATCAGATTAACGGGAAGAATCACCAAGATTATTTTAGGATTTGTAACCTAGGACGTTTGCTAATTGTATCTTTCAGCTAAGGTAGGCTCAATAAGAGAAGAACTTTATTTTTATAAAACATAGCTTTCTCAGATGGCAAACTACTTGCAAGAATGCTGCCACTGCAGTTTGCTGCTGAGCTGTGCTACAGACCGATACCTGCTCTCCCATCCTTCAGCACGTCTCTAGTTCCATACAAATTATTGCATAGTCTTCTTTTCTAAACCTCTTGACTGTGTGCTGGAGCTTTGCTGTGATCACTGGAACAGCACCTTTACTTCCAGTTCGTGGCACATTGGGTGAGTCGGTCAAACTGCCTTTGAACTGAGCTTGCTTGATTAGTCTGCCGGTATCTTTGACTTTATCCTTACCGCGACTTGGTCTGTACCCACCTTGTATGAGCTGCCCTCATGCTTATGGTCCATTTGCTGTTGCCACTGCTTAGCATGCCTTTTTATCACTCAAAGAAACGTCTCATTTCTCCATTGTGATGTTAGTTGCTAAAGTCTCCTTGTGCTTTCTGCCATTCAGTCTGAACATCAGGCATTTTGATATTAACATGCCAGGCACAGAAAGTGTTAGGTATTCTTCCAGATTCCAATAAACAGACTGTAGGAATTTCTCATTTTTTGGAATCAAGGCTGAGAGTCTCCAGCCCATTTGTCCCTACTTTGAGCTGTCACGGAGTAGTACAACATAGTTCGTAACCTAGTCCTGCTTAGAGCTGATACCATCGTTACACGCCTTGCTCTGAATGCCAGTCTCAGGTGTGTCTTCACCAATAGTTTTAACTTTAATATGCTGTTGTGTCATGTCATGCAGTTTACAGAAGTGACAAATGTGGTCACTAGATGTGGGCACATCAGTGCTTGAAGTTGTGAATAGTGTCATGTACGAAGAGAAGACCTTTCTGCTTGATGTTACCAGGAGGGTTTTACATTGTGATTTGGGTTTGGGAAAGGAGATTATTAAAACTGAAATATGCAGGTGCTCTGAAGGTAACCCTTCTCCTCATGAAAAAGTAAATCTTGGTCTTGTATGACCAGAAGTGATTAGCTGTAATTCTCCATTTCAAATAAATGCATTTTATATGAGGATGTGATACTTTATCCATAGGATGTCCAGCCTATCCTGTGCTAGCAAAGTTATGTCTTTATTATTTACTGAGAAGGAGTGACACTCTCTGGCCAGAATATACAGTGCCATAAATTAACAGAATTTAAGGGGTCCTTTGAATGGTTTTAATGAGTATTTTAGAATGGAAGAGGGATAGAGTCTCAACAAATAGATATGGGGGGAAGCAACAATAAGCTGGAAGTCACAAAACTTACAGGATATGTTAGTAGCCTGTAGACAGTTTGAGGCCCCTTAGTAAACAAATGGCACCAGTTATTCTGTGTTATACATCTTTATGGACTTACATATTTGCATTTTGTATCATGCTTTTCTCAATTTAACCCTTTTTTGAGGTTTACAAATCTGGCTACTTTTTCTGAGGACTAAAAAGACATTTGCTTGAAGATGTAGTGATAAAACCTGCAGGGTATGTAAGAATATTCCATTCTTCTCTTTGTTTAACTTAGAATGGGAAAGAAGAAAAGTTGTGGAATGCACCATCATCTTCAGTAACTTGATAGGCAGTACTGAGAAAGTGAATTACCCCAGGCTTTTTATTTATTGCTAGTGATGACAGTAAAAGAAAACAAAGGGATTTGGAAAGGAGGTAAATGAAATGGCAGGGATCTGGAGGAAAGGAAGGGGCTGTGTGTCCTCAGAGGAAGCTTTCCATAGCTTTATACATGCATTTTGATGACAAATAAGATCTGTAAAAAAGGTCGGAATGGAAGAGCATTCTTATAATAAAGATGAAAACAAACAGACTGATTATTTGCAATAAGTGTATGCTTGTGTTTGTTGTGGTTCTCTCTGGTTATTTCAGGGGCTGGCCAAGTTCCTCTGTTCCCATGACTATTGACTGGTCAATGATGTGCTTTGAGATCCATATGCTTTTGGTATTGTCCTGATGTGTGGATAAGTCTGTTCACTTACACATGTGTGTCCTCCTCTGTTTACCCACCACTGGGATTGGTAATTGAAAGTAAAAGCTGTCTGGGTGAAGAAACTGCCTGATAGAGCAGAGCATCTAATAGAGTGGGATGTTCAGTGCCTGTGAAGGCTTCTGTGTACTAATGTATTCCTCTCATATTAAATGTAATAAGAAAAGGAGAATCTTATAACCCTGGGTACCTTTATTTTATATCTGTATTTTCTTTAGATAAAAAGCAGTTCTGCTGTGCAAAGGAAAGCCTAAAGGTTTGCATAACCCCATGACTAGACTCTTCTAGTATTGGATGCTGGCAATACACTTTTGTGGTAAACTCCCCAACAACTTGCTCTTTTCCATCTGACAACGGCTGGCTAGTGTTTCATAGTCTCTTGTCCTCACCGCTTTGCTGGTGTTTTTTCTTTTGTTGTTGGTTTTGGTTTTTTTTCTTTCCTTCCCCGCCCCCACCCCGCCCCGCCCCGCCCCGGAATAGCTCTCCAGTAATAGTACCTACGGGATGAAAGTGGGACTTTTGCCCCCTCTGCTGGCTGCCTTACCTTTGGTCAGTGGTTTATTAAAGCAATAGATCAGTTTCAGTATGGCTTGGACAGGTCTCTCTGCCTCCTGTAGCATACCACAGATTTCAGAGAGATAAGCATTTTGGACTGGAAGTAAATCTACTGAATAATATGCTCAGCAACGTGTGTATGTTGAAGTGAAAGAAGAAGCAGGATTGGGTGATGAGCTGTGTAACTAGTAAATGATGGGGCTGTGGCTAAGAAATCTGTCCTGTGCTTTTTAAGCACTGACAGCCCCGACTAAGATATGTTATCTGGACCTTTTTTCCCTTTCACTCTTATTTTTTCTAAAGCCTCGGGTATTTTACCTTAATGAAGAACTAGAAATCAATAAGATGCCATGCATTTTTTCTTTGTTAACACAAAAAATGGTGAGACAGCTTCCTGAATGTGAGTCAGAAAAATCAGATTTTAATTTACACTACAAATAAGTCTTTTATGGCCTCTTGAAGTGCACAAGGAAACATTTTTTTCAAAAACATTTAAATACTTCCATACTAATCAAATTATAGCATTTAGCTGCAAGAACTCACAACAGCAGATATCAAATGGAGCAGCTACATAGCCAGCTCTTGGATGCTGTCCCCCAGCCTTCAGCTCAAAAGGGTGAACTAGAAATACCCCTCTGTCTGTTGCTGCTGTTAAAAAAACCCAACCAGTCAGTTGATTAGGAGCTTTGATAACTCATGTTAAAGGTCAATCTTAATAATGTGGACCAGGTTAGGTAATTACTGAAGAAAACTTGATTCAGAGACCTAACCACTGCTGAAGAAATTGTTATTAATGGTGGACCAAATCTTTTCAAATCTCTACTTGTGGATAATAGTGGCAGAGCCTTTCCAGAGCCATATGAATATAAGCAGGTTGTTTTTTATATCTTAAAATTCAGTTTTAGGCTTGAACAAAGTCAGCCATCGTGTGTGGTGCAGCTGAGAAACAGCTGTCTCTCTTTGCCTGTGTTTGCATGTACATACCCTTGATTTGCAGTGTGTGAGTGGCCAGACCAGGCATACCAGTTATGTGAATGAGAATTGTTTCCACTGTTCGTTATCCTTGGTTCAGTGTTCCAGGGGATCCAGAGGCAGTCTAAAAATCTGAAGCATTCCTGCAAGAGGAAAAGGAAAGCTCAAGGGCCCTTGCATGGCCATAGATATTAACACTGTCCTGTTTTCCCTGGTTCTAGTTGGAGTTTGAATGTGCTGCATAAAGAATATTGATTCAGTCTGCCTTCCACCTGAGACAAACATGTCTTCTGGGTGTTTCCATGTACAAATAGTTCTTTTCAAGTGCTAAACCTGAATCTATGTAGGTAGCTTGGTCTCCAGTCTTCACTGGTTGCTGTCTCTGGGACAGACCTTGGACCAATGTTACAGCTGTGTACCTTGCTGTTCTTGCCTGGGCTTCTTTAATGGATGCTGTGCCCTACTCACCAAGAGGCTGATGGAGCTGGTTGCTCTCACCATCTCAGCCTTCCTTTGGTATTGCAAATCTACAGCCTGGTGAGTTAGGTCATGCCTTGCCCATCCTGTTGTTACTCTTGGTGCCTGACTTCAACAGAAGAGACTCACTCCCATGGCTCCCTGACATCTGGGAATATAGATGCAGATATAAATATATATGCTCTATAGTGTGTGTGTCTGTGTGTATGCATCTGTGAGAAAGTGACATGCCTATTTGTAAACTCCTTTGTGTCTATATTTATATTTATATGTATATTCTCTATTCTACGTTCCATAATATATATCCTCGTAATTGGTTTCGGTGCCCAGGCCCTGGCAGCAGTGGTGGCTCTACCCAGCTCCAACTGCCCCATTGCAGGGCGTGGCTGAGCCCCTCAGCCATGAGAGGAGCGCCTCTGGGCAAACATATTTAGGAAAGGCCAAACACAGAATGTAAGCTGTGAGGTGAAAGGGGAAAAAAGTGTGAGAAACAGCCCTGTGAGGACCAAAGTCAGAAAAGCAGGAAGAGGGACAGGAGGTGCTTCATGTTCCAGAGCAGAGGTTCCCCTTGTCCTGGTTTCAGCTAGGATGGAGTTAGCTTCCACAAGGAGCCAGAACGGCTGGCCAAGGGGAGTATTCCATACCATATGAAGTCATACCCTCTATAAAAGGGGGTAGCAGAGGAGGGGTGGCTCATTGTTGCTCTGAGTGTGTGCTGAGCATCCAGTTGGTTTTTGGGTCAGTAAATTGCCTTGAGTTATCACGTGTGTATATTCTAAGTCCTGTTGTTATGTCCCTCTCCCTGTGCTGTTCCAGTAAACTGTCCTTATCCCAACCCATGAGCTTTGCCTTTGTCTCTCCATTCTCCTCCCCAGGAGATGGACAAGTGAGCAGCACATGGTGCTCAGCTGTTGACTGGGGCTAAAGCACACCACCACCACAGCCCCTGGAGAGCCCATGCTGGAGCAAGTTTATGATCAAGAACTGCAGCTCATGGAAAGGGCCAAACTGGAGCAGGACAGCAATGTGAGGAGGAGAAAGGAGGGACAGAGACTGACCATAACCCTGCATTCCACATTCCCCTGTGCTCCTTGGCATGTGTGGGAGGGAGGGAGGTAGAACAGCTGGAAATGAAGAAGAGGAGTTGAGCCTGGGAAAGGAAGATGAGTGAGACATGGCTTTGTTTTCTTTGTTTTTCACTATCCAAATATTATTTTCACTGGCCATAATTTAATTTTCCCTAAGTTGGATCTGTTTTGCCCCTGACCGTAATTGGTAAGCGGTCTCCCTGTCTTTATCTTGACCAATGAGCCATTTCATCTGTTTGTCTCCTCTTGTCCTGTTGTGGAAGGGGAGTGAGACAGTGGCTGGGTGTGTTTGGAAGCCATTCAAGGACCACCCTCCACAATTCTCTAGCCTATATATTACGTATATTTATTTCTATACCTAAAAACCTATGTGTATGCAAAAATGTATATGTATCTATATATGAGCACTTCCTAGCCTGAAAGAAATGAGCAGTCAGGCAGAGAGTTGTCTGATATCATGTGGGCATGACAGTTCAAAAAAAAATGGCAACTATCCAATCACAGAGAAATATGAAAACAGGTAGGATATGACACAAAAAATGTGTTTATCCAGGTAGATCACAAACAGGAGCATCCCACTCTAATGCCTTTCTGATGCAGGCAAGAAGGGGCAGCTGGTTGTATCAGCCAGTCACAGGGCAGTGTGTGCACAAGTGGTACATGATGTTTTACAAAATGGCAGCCCCCAGGAGCAGAGTGATATAGGGAATAGATGAGGTGACTGGAAGGTGCACAGACTTTTGGGCAAGTGGAGGACACTGTGGGCATGTCGTGCACTTTTGCTCTCCACCAGACTCTCTCTGTCATATTTCTGCTGTAGTCTGGGCCCTATCTGTATGCACCACCCCATGTGTAGTCTGGGAAAAGGGAGCCATCGCTACCCTTCCAATGCTGGAAAGGCTGCAGGGGATGCAACCCAAGATGTGGATAGTCTTCATCCTATGTGGGTTTGGGCCTGCCCCATACCATGTGCAGGACTTGATATTTTTTCATGTTCAGTTTTATGAGATCCTGTAGTCCCGTTCCTTAGCCTGTCCAGGCACCTCTAACCTGTCACTCTGCCCTCAGATTTCTTGTCTGAACCCCGGTTTGGGTGTCATGTGTGGACTTGATGAGGTGCATTTCATCTCCTCTTCTGGAATACTAATAAAAATGTTGACTAGGACAAGTCCCTGAATAGTCTCCTAAGAAATTCATCTTGTCGCTGGTCTCTAGGTTGCACATGAATATTTACCCTTTGTGATAATCTCTTCCTCCTTTATTTTTCATGTAAAAGCCACCAAAAGCACTCTAACTGTAGTTAGTGTGTTTATATCTGATTGCTGAAATCTCACCATTTTAATAATAGAGCCACTTGGACTGCTAGTCTGTTGTTTGGTTTAAAGTTCTTAAACTGGCCTTGTCAGTAGTGTTTATCTGCTTCAGAAGGGTCTCTCATTGGAAAGCTGTCTCACCACATGCATGTTAAGGTTTTAATTGCTAGCTTAGGAGTTTAGATCTCTTGGCATGGAATCAGAGGAAATGACAGGTGGACGAGCTGGTACACAAGAAGGAATGTTTTCGGCTGTTAGTGGAAGAAATCTCAGTTTTCTTTTTTTTCTTGTTTTCTGCATGACCTTAAGAGATGGTGAAAACTGTAGTGCAAACATATCAGAAGTTGTCTTTTTGGTCTGTCCATCTGAGTTTTTCATGCATAGTTTGTTTTCATCCGTTGCTTAAATAATTAATGTTACCAATGGTGGAAAGATGGCTGAGACATTGTATGCATCAAAGTCATAGGTATTCTGCCAGCATTTAAGCAACTAGGATTAATTTGCACGTTTTGTTTTCCAATTCTCATGACTTTTTCAATTTTGCTTTTTAAAATTATTTTTGGGGGTAGGAGTATATATCCTGAGACTTCTGATATTTTTTTTTCCTTAATCTGCATGGTGATACCAGAAATACTGTGGCAGTAGCTGTTTATGCTGTATTTATGTATGTTTTGAATTTATGGAATGCATTTAATGGAACATTTTCATTGAAGTTATTGTTCCTCACTCCAGTCATATGTCTAATTCTTTAATTAATACATTGTCAGTTATGATACCTTTCAGCTGCAGCACACAAGTTATATAGCAATCAGTGAAACATGAAACACTCACTATGACAAGCTTCTGTGGGAAACTACGCTTTATAATCTGAGGTGTAGATATTTATTTAACTATGTTCAGCCTTTTTTCTCATTTTTATTTCATATTTCTTAAAAGTTACTGAATGCAAAATGATGGTAACCACTTGATGAATTAAACACAAAATACTTTTGATGAAGAAGGTTATGTGAATGAGAGAGCTAAAACTAGATCCAGATTTTACAGTTCAACATGAGTCACTAAACACCATTTTATTTTTACAGATTTCTCTTGGTGCTGATTTGTTTAATATTCAGTGTGCTGTCTACTATAGAGCATTATTCTGAATTTGCTACTGGAACCCTTTTCTGGATGGTAAGTGAAATTTTTTGGGAAAGACTCCTGTCAGAGTCTAAAAAAATAAAATGTAAGTTGCTTTAAGTGAACAAGGGAGATAATCTAAAAATCCTCATGCAAATCATACTACCAGGATATTTAAGATATTGCTTGGTTTCATTAGAGGAATGCCAGTGTTTAATAGGGATGATTATTTTCTAGATCTGTAAACTATGAGACTAGTTGATAGATTAATAGATTTAAATACTTGCTTTTCATAGGGTATGAAACTGTATTCTGTAGCTCTTATTGTGGACCACTGTTCATTAGTCTTACACAGTATATAGAACAGGAAGGAAGGCAGGCCTCCTATTACACTTAGAGAAAACAGTGATTTTGGTTTCAGGTTGGTGCTGCTAACTGTTGTGGCTCTTAGCACTAGGGTGTCAGGCTCTTCTTGAGGACACATTTTAAGTTTTGTACCTTATGCTTTTGCAAAATACAAAGATGTTTTGCTTAGCTGATACCCTTTCCTTGCTATTCGGATCTTAAGTTGTAATTTAAACTACAGGTGTTATGATAGAAAAATCTGTTCACTTGCAGTCACACACAGGTGGCTTATTCTTTTCCCAGTAGCCAGGGAACAAATCTTTTTTTATCATTGCAATGACTATTTTACAGAGGTAGAGAAATGTACCTGAACTGTGTTACCAGTCCTGAGCTATTTGAGGCTCTTAAAAATGTCAGATCACATCCAGCAATCGTCTATAAACTGTTCCAACAAACATACAATACTTTTAAGTGTTAAATTGAAGTAGGTGGCAAGTAAAAGTACCAATAATTTGCATGACTCTAGGTGATGTTCTTCCTCTGTTCCCCCATGCCCTTCTCCACCTGTAGAAAGAATGGAGATGAAGCATCCTTGATAAAAATGGAGTAAATCACTTTAAAACAGTTGCTCATAATTGAATTTTAAGCAGTCACATCCTCTGATCTCAATGTGTGATAATTTCAGCATTCCCTTTTTTTTTTTTTTTTGTGGTAACTTCTGATGTGAAGGATGTTTGTTTTCCATGGTTTGAAAATAAAAATCTGTTACTTAGTTCTTCTCTTGTGGCTTAGATTACATTATTATATGCAACTTTTGCCTGCAGTTGACTAATCCATCATTAGGATCCCTGGTTTATTTGGGGATTTTAATTAATGTTAATCCTGTAACAAATGTTACTTGGTCTTTAAGCTGTAGTCAGTGTCAAACAAAGTGCAGTATTCTGCCAATCATCTGTGGTCTTCTCATACTCGCTGGAGGATGGAGACTGATTATAGGTCAGTACAACCGCCACCAGAAACAATAACACTGGCAAGGATTCAATGCTTAGCTGATTTTTTTGAGTAGATGATATGTGCATGTGCAGCCACATATTATTATTGGACAGGAAAATAACTAGATTAAGACAGATGTGTGGTTGACATGGTCCCCCACATAGCAGTGCCAGCTATTTTTAAATGATGTTGTCATCTAACAAATGGTTCGCACACAGGCAGTGGCAGTGCCAGAGCAATTTCTTGGCCACCCTAGTGTTATAGACTTAGCCTGAAGGATGCCTGTCTTGAATTTGCTTTCCTCTCTGCTGTTTCTTTAGCTTCCCCTCTAGAGGAACAGAGGTTAGCTGTTCTGCTGGCTACTGTAGATTCACAGGCCTGGAAAGCATTTGCCTTAAAACTCTGAGTCTCTGAAATAAATCCACTTCAATGACAACATTTGAAAGATTGCTTTTGGAGCTAATTAGTTATTTTTAATAGAATTATAAGGTTTCTTGTTTCTAGTAGCTAAATGGCTAGACTGTGGCTTGGAGCAATTATCCACTATTCACCTTTACCTGAAGGAATTTCAAACTCTATCTCTCATGTTGCCCCAGAGAGTGCTAACCCCATGGAAGCCTAGAGATCATCGTTCTCTTTACTCTGTAGCAGATTATTATTCTGATCTGCTTCATATTAAATTTGACTGTTCAGGGAACCAGGGCAAGTTTCTCTCACCAAAACACAAAAACACTTGCCTATGTATTCTTCCTTCTGTGTCCCTCTGCTCTCTTGAAAATGTTTGAGAATAGCAGAGACTGGCAGTATGGTGAGAAATAAAATTGGACCAACGCATCTACTGGATAAAGTTCAAAATGAGGGTGATTTGTTTCTCTTCTGACTGAAGGAACCCATAATTCATTATATAGCCCTGTGTCAGTCACAAATAAATACTCTATGTGGTGCTTGTGGTATTTTCCCACTTGTGGAAAAACTGCTTTTCATTGTATTGAGGTAGATTAACAGTTGGGAAGAATAAACCTCAAAATTGTAATGCTGAAAGTTGGTAATGCCTGACAAGAAGGATAACATTTGATAGTTGTAGACACTTGAATCTTTTTGTATTTTCTTAGGGGGTGAAATGATGTGCCAAACACATTTTTGGACAATATGTATCACTATGCTAGACGTGGCACATCATTAGCAGATGTAACTGCAGATTTGTTCCAAGCACCTAATGTCTTCTGGTTTAAAGACTGAATTTTTAAATGTTCTTAATATATCTGAGTGGTTTAAATTAATTTAATGTCAAGTGTGAAACCTGTCATCATTTGGACAAGCTACATATATATACCAAGGAGAGAATATCATCTTGACATAGAAGGGCCTCCAAAGCATTTTTTGTAGCTTGAATGAAAAAGGGGGCTATAGAAGCAGTTGATGTAATCTAAAGTGAAAAGAAAGCAAACCCTAAACTCTTACTCCATTCCCAACCCCAAGCATATGTTTCCAAGTCTCTGAAAATTCAAGTGAATTCTGGAGGAAAAAAATACCACTTTTAGGCTCTGCATTTTAATATGAAGACCAATCTATCATCTTTGAGAACCCTGAAAAACTTTCATAGCTACATCTTCTGACACAGGTTGATATGCCTCACCAAATGCTGGAAATTGCTCTATTTGATGTCCTTGCTTGTGCTTAAAGGAAATTTCTGTTCTTTGCATTCAAGGAGAAAAGACAACTTGTAAATCCCTATCTGTTCATCACTGGTAAAATCAGTTTACTTCTGTAGCAATAGAACTGGTGAAAATGCTTGTCTAGAACTTGCAAATGCTGCCATTTGCAGGAGATTTTTGTTCTCAGTCCATTGATCTTGGAAGAGTTTTTGCCAGATCTGCCTGAGATCATCTAATTTCATTTTTCCATGTAAATACCTTGTATGATCGTTGTAATTCCAAGTTACTTTTTTTTCATTCTCCGACTTTTTAGCAAACCAGAAAGTCAGGGAAATGGCATTGACATTGGCACAATGAATCACACTGATAAACGCCATTAGAATATGTAGAGAAGAACACAATTCCTTCTGTATTTTTCTACTTGTAGAGAGAAGCTTAGAGTTTCAAATAGTGTTTCAAATGGATCACAAAAACTTCCAGATGGAACAAAAATGTACATATGATTTCACAATCCACAAAGCTAGCTTAAATGTGCTTGCAGTACTTTTGGGAGCTTTTTCACTTGTCTATCCATCAGTATTTAGTATCTGCCTGGGGAATCAGCCATAATGGAATGTGCCACAGTTGTGAATGAAGTATTTGCAAGACTTAAGGCAATGCTACATTACCTTCTGCCTCCTAAACTTGTTCTGCCTGCCCTCTCTTCAGCTCCTGCAGATATTGGAATTTTCCAAGCAGGAAGGGCACATATGGTTTTCCAAAATAATTGTGGCCATTCTAGTTACAGATCATTTAATGGGTAAGAATAACATCTGCACTTGTCGTGGTAGGCAAATGTTGGATCTCAGAACTCTGGAACCATGTGCCTTGGAAGCATGTGGCTTGGTGGTTTCTTCTACTCATACAGCCATAGAATAATAGAGGTTGGAAAGAACCTTCCACCTTTATGGTCCTATGCTGAACTTGCTCCATTTACCAAACACTTTCTTGTAGTGGTGGCAAAATAACTGTGCAGTATCCTAGATACAGTCTAATGAGAGCTAAGTAAATAAGGGAGTAATCACTTCCCTTATTCTCCTGTTATTAGCTTCCATCACTTCTTTGCATTTGGAGGAGGTTATCGTTAAAGACCTTCAGAGCTTGTTGACCCTTCAGAGCTGTCTCCTATGGATCCCACCTAATCAGTTCCCTGAATATTTGGAAGTTTTCTCTTCTGAAGTCTAAGTTCCCTTCAGAACTTTGAGTTACATTATTTCTTGGATGCTACATTCAAGGCATTGTCATTAATGATTATATCCCCAACTATTTTTTCCTTGTGTATCTGAACAGCGGATCCAGCTGTGTTTCATTCTCAGTTGCCCACTCAATACCTGTATCTAAAAGTCACTCCAGAAATCTCTCAGATGGCTTTTATCTCAGTGTCTCACTCTTCAAATTGGTGCTAGCTTAATTAAAGTCCTCTAGAAGAACCAGATCACGCAATAGAAACGTTCTTCAGCTGTTTAAAGAAGACTTTGTCTGCCTTATTATCCTGATCATGTTGTCTGTGACAAACATCCACTAAGATGTCCCCTTTAGTGGCCTGTTGTCAGGTCATGATTATGTGTACTAAGTGCTTAATGCCTGAATTCCGGAAGGTCTGTCACACCTCTTTTAAGTCTCTTGTCTGATGTCCAGGTGCGTTTCCTCCAGGATCTCATGCTTTATGTGTTGGAGCAGGTACCATTTTAAGAAATTCTCCATTTTGACACTGCAACAATTTGGCAGAACTGAGCAGCATGCTGAGCCAAGGGAGCAGTGTGACAGATAAGTAGTCAGGCCCCACCTGGAGTATTGTGTCCAGTTCTGGGTTCCTTGGTATAAAAAGGACAGGGATCTCCTGGAAAGAGTCCAAAGAAGGGCTACGAAGATGATTAAGGGCCTGGAGCATCTCCCCTATGAGGAAAGGCTGAGAAGATTGGGACTGTTCAGCCCTGAGAAGAGAAGACTAAGGGGGGACCTAATTAATGTTTATAATTATCTTAAGCAGGGGATGCAGGGGGAATCAGCCAGCCCCTTTTCAGTGGTCTGTGGAGACAGGACAAGGGGCAATGGCTGCAAGTTGGAGCACAGGAAGTTCCGCACCAACATGGGGAAGAACTTTTTCCCAGTGAGGGTGACAGAGCCCTGGGACAGGCTGCCCAGGGAGGTGGTGGAGTCTCCTTCTCTGGACATATTCAAGACCCGTCTGGACGCCTATCTGAGTGAAATGTCCTAGGGAGCTGCTTTGGCAGGGGGGTTGGACCCGATGATCTCTTGAGGTCCCTTCCAACCCCTACAATTCTATGATTCTATGATTATATAACTATGGGTGGTTCTGTAACTGGGACTGTTGAAAAGAGTAACTCTACTCTATTGTATACTAAAAACAAATTTCTGAAATCATCCTGCCCAGTATGGTGGTTATGAACTTGGGATGCAGCCTCACAAATTACTGTGTTGTGTCTGTGTACAAGAAGTGGGTAACCAGCATGTGTGCTATGTTCTACGAATAAAAGTTTGGGGGCAGGGGAGGCACTATGGCTTTCTTGTGTATTTGTAGACCACACGGTAAAGCCTGTTCCCAACAGGCGTGTGAGCATTAGAAGTTTGGAACTGGTTTAAGATGCGTTTTAAAAAAGGAGTCAATGCTCTTGGCAGAAACAGAGAAGAAAAAAAAAAACCTTTTCCACAGCTGTCTGTCTCTGTCTCCTACTCCCCCTCTCCCCCCTCCCGCTTTACTCTTAAGATTTTTGTCACTCACAGAGATATTTGTCAGGGTTCACTTGCCTTTTTAATAGCTTCTTCCAAATACAAGTCAAGGACAGTGATTAAGGGATTTCCTCCAGTCAGTACTTAATCTTGAGTCAACACTGTTCATTTTCTGACTTTGATAGAATTGACTCCTAATTATTACTTGTGTTTATCTGCTACCTTCCCAATGGTTTTTATAAGTGGTTCTTAAATACCACGTGACTGAGTGCAGAACGAGTTTGTGCTTCATGCCTGATCTGCAGAGTTGCGTACTCATGCACGTTTCTGGCAGCAACCTGGCTCCTGAAGAGTGTTTATCTTGAAAAAGGCAAAACATGACAGCTAGCTTTTTGTTCCATCATCCTTACCTATTGCTCTTATTTTTTTAAGGTAAAAATTCTTCCAAAATGAGTATTTTGAGAAATTAAGAGAACAGGCATAGTATTATTTCCTTTGAATTGGAACCCCTACCTGCCACAAGTGATTTCATACTTTAGTTCTTCACTGATAGATTTACAGATAGGTTGGTAATAATCAAAAGAAGTAGTCTTTAAATACTAGCGTTGCTTTTAAGGTATTTGTTGTTAAAATAAATCTATGCACTTTTATCATTAACTTATATTCCTGTCATGAGTCAGCTCCCTTTCCATTGACCATATTTCCCAGAGTTCAAGCCATTTTACTACTTTCTGCTTTCATTTTGTTGAAATCTCCCTTGTGAGTTCAACAGATCAATCAAATCAGTGCTGATTGCCTATGATGCCTTTCATTACAAAAATTCTGCTTAAATGTTCTTTTTGACTTTTAATATGTGTAATGAATCTTCTGTACTCCTTGTTTCAAGCATGTATTTACTGTGATATTTAAAGTTATGCGCTTCTTCAGCTCCTTTCTTCTCTGGGAGGTCATCAGGCTTACATGGACTTGTCTGCTTCCTGATCTAAAAAGCTTTCTTTCAGGTGTGTGTGCATATTATACAGAAAATGTATATATTTTCACTAGTTAGTGTTAGTGGGTGGTTGCTAAAAGCAAAAAATGTCTCTAGCTATTCTCAAAGAGATGTATTAGCACAGACTTTTTGCATGACCATAGGCAAACCTTGAAATTGTCTGAGACCAAAATCATAATAGCTAAGTGCCTGAGCTTAAAAATATTTTAAAAAGCATTTAGGAGTTTTTTTTTTCTTAAAATTCCTATGGAAGCAATTGTTTTTATTTAAAAAGTTTGTTCCAGAAAATGAAAAAAACCTCTGTTTTCAGCAAAGCCTGCAGATGCTTATGTTCATCTATTTTTTTGTTTCATAGAATCATAGAATGGTTTGGGTTGGAAGAGATCAAAAAGACCATCTAGTTGCAAGCCCCCTGCCATGGGCAGGGACACACTTCCCTAGATCAGGTTGTCCAAAGACTTATCCAACCTTGCCTTGAACACTGCCAGGGATGGGGCTTCCACCATCTCTCTGGGCAACCTGTTCCAGTGCCTCACTACCCTTAAAGTAAATATTTTCTTCCTAACATCTAATTTAAATCTGCCCTCTTTCAGCTTAAAGCCATTCCCCTTGTCCTGACACTACACTCCCTGAAGAACAGTGCTTCTCCTGCTCTTCTGTAGGACCCCCTTAAGTCAGTATTGGTAGGCTGTAATTAGGTCTCCCTGAAGCCTTCTCTTCTTCAGACTGAACAAGCCTAACTCTTGCAGCCTGTCCTCATAGGAGAGGTGCTCCAGCCCTCCAGTCATCTTTGTGGCCCTCCTCTGGACTTGCTCCAAAAGCTCCATGTCTTTCCCGTATTGGGGACCCCAGAGTGGACACAGTACTCCAGGTGGGGTCTCACAAGAGCAGAGAGGCAGAATCACCTCCCTTGACCTTCTGGCCACGCTGTTGTTAATGCAGCCACTTTTAGGTAATATTTTATCCTTTCTCTGTCCCAAATTGTATTTCCCTGATATATACAATTATAGTTTTATCTTACTCTAAGATGATTCTGTTGAAAAACATTTAAAAAAAGTTATTCAAGCACTTTGTATAGGATTTTGCCTATATAGCAGGAGGCTGTAGTATTTTCTTAATGATCTGGAAGTTAGTGTGTCAGTTTCAATTTGGCATCTGGATCTTTAAGGATATGGCATTAAAAATAAACTATGAAGTGGGCCAGGTGTAATTCCTCCTTTGAGGATTAATCTTGATTGAGTGTTTTCATGGTTAGAGGTCATATATTTTTCTACCAGGAGAGGTCACCATGGTAGTTTACAAAGACAGATTTTTATTATTATTTTAAAAGACTTTGCAAAAAGAGAGTTTCTTAGCTCATGGGAGTAATTTCACTAATTGAGCTGTTCTAAAAGCAAGAACAAAATATTATTTTTATCACACATTTTTATATATGATGAGTAACAGAACACAATGCCTCATCAATTTGTATAACAGTTTTGTAGATGAAAGAGAAAATTCTCACTGGTTTAGAATCTTAATGCTAACTACTTTCAAAATTTTGGAATACCTAGAGTGTTCTTGATTTGGTAAAACAGCATGTTTTTGCTATAAATGGTATTGATTCAACTTTGTTAATTTCATTTCTGTTTGTATGCCATGATGTATTTAGTGTTGTGGTCACTGCAGTTGGACTGAAGGAGGGATAGGAACTATTGTTTATCTTAATGTGCTTCCCAGTTCAGAGCACATAATCCAAATGTGAAATCCATGCAGTATTTGAAGAGTAAGTGGTAATGGCATTACCAGAGGAATTGTTAGAATGGATTGGATTAAAAGCTTAGTTAGTTGTGTTGCATAGCTGATAGTGGTCTGTTTTCAATGCAGGAAAGAAAAACTTTTTTACAAACCCATTATCTTCTAAAATAGGCCAAGTCCTTCTGAGTCTTTTATTTTGTTTTCACCAGGGGTCACTACATTCTAGTCATATTCTCTTGATGGGTGGTTTCCTACTGTGGTTTTCCAGGTGTATGGGATAAGACTTTTAAGGAGTATGTGCTCTCCTGGAAGCTTTCTGCAGCAGAACAGATAGGTGTGTAGTCTTAGTGTTTCAACGGGGATCACCAGCTGATCCACTTTTTTTCTCGATGAGATCAGCACCTGTGGTACCTCTTCTTTTGGGAGACAGACTTTATGTATCTGCTTTCCTCTGAAGTGTTGGGTTTTTTTAATTCTGGAAAAAGCAACAGCTTGTCTTCCAAACACATTAACACCTGTAGTTCATAGTGGTGCAGTACGACGGTGCACAGTACCTTTTAAGACTCTTTTCAAGATTCTCACTTCTTGCCTCCATTGTAGGCCCTCACTGCCTTCGCACATTGCTTGGTTGCAAGCAGTACGCATTAGTGACTACATTTAGCATGTGGCTTTTACTGACATACTTCTGTTTGTGAATCCTGTTGGAGAAAAGGCTGAGCTGTAAGATTAGGAGCTCCTACATCAGCTGCTGCTTGAGCTTTTCAGGAGAGAGGCTCATGCTGTGGCTGTATCTAGGAGTCAGGGCTTATGGGGAGGTTCTCATCAGAGAGGTCTAGGCTGCAGATGGGTCACATTGCTCTGTGTCTTTCCTGAAATCACTGCTCACTTTTGGCTTTATCTAATGATTTCTTCTGCATCATATTCCATGAACACATCCTCCTGCTGTATATATAGCCTAGGCTTCTCAGAGTACCCAAACTTCAGACTACCCACTAACAGTTGGCTTACACACACGCCTTAGCTGCCTTAAGTATTTTAACTGCTCTGTTTCTGAACTGGACCTCAGGATGCCTTTTCTTTTCTGAAAGTAGTGAATTGATGACACCATTTTCAAAGTGTGTGTTTTTAAAAGAGGACACACTCTTCCTGTCTGCAGTAGAGGAGCTCTCCCATTCCTTTGTTTTTGCCTCTGCTTTTGTCCTTTTTCCCATTTAAGATATGTAGTCATGTCATAAAATGCTGTGCCATCTTTAATCTGTTAGCAGAGGAGAAACGAGGCTGCATTGTATGTAAGCTTAAGTCTTCTTTATGATTTCTGATGAAGTGTATGTATCCTAATAGGTTTGGGGGCATTTTCTGCATCCTATCAAAGCAATTAGTGTTAGAAAGTAAAAATGGTGGATTTTTTTATCCATTTCCTGTTTTATGCCAAATTATAGCTTTAAATCTGTGCTTTGTCACACAGCATTAGTACTGAGGGCTTTCTCCAGGACCTGTTTAATAAAGTGCTATGTTGATAATCTAATACATGAAGTTCACAGGTACTCCTGCTGGCCTCATCAGATAATGTCTTGCTCATCATACTGGATTTCCTACAGATTATGGCATGCAGAATAGGTCCCATAATATTTAGTGCCATTTTGTGACGTGTATATTGCCGCTGAAAGAGTGGGCGTTAATGAGGTGTCCAATTCATTACAGGAACTGACTGATAAATTGCTTCAGTAGACTAATATGCAATTTCTTTTAAAGTATGGAAGAGTCAGACCATTAGTATAGAATGTATCTGAATAAAACTATGCTCAGTTCAAAAGTTTTTTTGCTTTATTCTTCTATTCCTTGTCAACCTGTGAGACAAGGAGGAGAATCACTGTTTCTTTCTGACCTTCAATATAAATAAATATTAAAATAAATATAGAATATTATTTCATACATTAAACAGGTTAAGAAAAAAATGTGAGTCTGCAAGTCTTTTGACATGTTCCATAAGATAAAGTTGTCTGCTAAGTAATCTTGCTGATTTGCCATAGACTTTCTGGAATCAAGTGCAAATATCCAGCATCTCAATGTGAATTATGAAACAATTATTCATGTGGCCTGTATGACCTTGTGGAATGCAGTACAGAACATGTTGTGTTGCATGATTGCTGTGTGCTTTTCAACTGTCTAAAATAGAAATCACTGTGCACTTAAGTATGGGTGAGACAAATTAACAGTGGCCCAAGTCTTAGTGCCCTTAGTCAAATTTTATTCACTTCTTACTCAAGTTCTATAGAATTTTCTGTGCAAAATGGTTTCAGAATGTGGCCCAAGAGACTAGAGAAACATTTCTTACTTGGGAGTGAGAGGAAGGTGGAGAGGTACATGCAGGATTTTTCCAATTCTTCCTCTCAAAATTTTGAGACCCTCCCAAATCAGAAAGTTAAGAAACATGGGTATGATTATTTAGAGTTCCAAAATGGATATTCACATTGGATAGATTCCAGCTCAGGACTAAAGCTAAACCCTTCCCCTCCTGCCAGAGGTGATCCCTTCAGGTCAGGCTTCAAGACATGCTAAACTGCAAGGCTCTGGTGGAGTACTGGTGGGTCTATAAAGAAATTAAGAACTTCAGGCACTAACTACTTGAATTTTCTTGATTCATTATTTGATTGTATTTGTGCTAGCAGTATCTTTCTGAATTAAGCAATTCTAGAAAAAACTCCTGCTCAAAATGAATTGAGACTGTAGATAATTTTCCTGATAGGGAAAATGTTGCCTGGCTAAACAGAATCGAAAAGTAAATCTTCCCATCTGACTGACCCAACTCACCTGAATGGTTGTTGTCACAGGTTATGTGACTGGAGCACCACATGCTTCCCTCACTAGTGTGCAACTTCATTCTGTACAGGAAATAGCAAATGTTGGTAAACTGAAAGATAAAGATACTCCTGGTATAAAGTCAGCAAGTTCAGCATATTTATCAGACAAGCGTGGAATTATTTTTTTTTAAGAAATGTTAAACAAATCCATTTGTATCCAAACAACAGACTTTTAAACATTACATGCATTGCTTTCATCTAAGTCTGAAAAAGCTAATGATACCATATGACACTTAGCAGTATTAGGTATCTTTTCTTCCACATAACGGATGTTATATTTTCTGTCATCTTTATAAAAGCAAGTATGATAGTAGAAATAAGTATTTTCAGTATCAGTAGGCTTTCATAGCATTTAAGAAACTATCAGGCTAAACAGGTCACTGGATTGACATTTTCAACTCTAAGGACTGGAAACCCTTGAAGACAGGTTATCAGATTAAATTTTGGACATAAGCACACGTGTACAAACATTTGGACTATTGAACCTTTATGCCTGCTTCTGAGGCTTCATTGTTTTGAGCTGCCATTCCTTGATTGAATCTTCGTGAGCACACACTATTCATTTAGCCATCCCACTTCCTCCTTTTACCCGAGCACCTAAATATTCCAATAAAAAAAAGTGAAGAGAGCCTTGTGTGTGCTCTCCACCTAAAACACAGCTGCAGCTGAGAAAATACTTGTCTTTTTCATGTGTGCACTTTAATCACTCCAGCCGAACTCCTTCCCCTCTCCTGCTTCCCCCCGTGCAGTTATCCATAAATGTACTGGAACATATTGTAAATTCCAGGCTATATATTTCATTTACACATGCTCCTGTTTAAAATGTTGATTTTCTGTGTTAATGTGAGCATTTTTCTATTTGGTCATCAATGACATTCTTGGATAAAAGTCTGTGGCTTTTCCACAAGAGTTTCTTATTTGACTGAATTAGATATGGGTGGGAATAATTTGCATCCATATTTCCCTTTAAGCTTTTTTTCCCATATTTTTAATAAAATCCGTTAAATGAAGTTATACTAAGAATGTCATTAAAATGATTATGGCTCTTTAGCCTGGAGGAGACTGAGGGGTGACCTTATTAATGTCTATAAATATGTAAAGGGTGAGTGTCAGTAGGACGGAGCCAGGCTCTTCTCAGTGATGGCCAGCGGTAGGACAAGGGGCAGTGGGTGCAAGCTGGAGCATAGGAGGTTCTATGTGAACATAAGGAAAAACTTTTTCACAGTGAGGGTGACAGAGCACTGGAACAGGCTGCCCAGAGAGGTTGTGGAGTCTTCTTCTCTGGAGACTTTCAAAACCCACCTGGACATGTTCATGTGACTTAATCTAGATGATCCTGCTCTGGCAGGGGGATTGGACTAGATGATCTTTCAAGGTCCCTTCCAACTCCTAACATTCTGTGATACTGTGATTATTTTATGATTTATTTTGTGGGGAAAAAAATACTTATGCAGTGGCTAGACTTAAGAAAAAAAAAACCAACAAACAAAACAAAGATGGAATGAGTCCATGACCTTCCACCTGACTGAGCAAATAATATTATAGATGTCTGGGTTATGGTTTTTTTCCCTGGACAACAAGGACAAGTTTAGAATAATGAAATGCTGCTAGTGACTTTAGCAGAGATAATTGATAGTATGAGCCCATCTGTAATTCTATCCCATGCCATTGCTTTACAATGGATAAGCAGTTACTGCATGTTAAATTCTTTCCCTAGTATTACCGTGGCAATTTGAATTACCAAGAGTGCCCTCTACCACTAACAAAACAGGAAGAGACTAACGTGTGACTGTGAAGAATCTGGTCTATACTGTTGTTTCCTTACTCTGTGCTCTGCTTCCTGGAAGATAATTCGAGGTGCCTAAAGACCCTTTCCAATGGTACATTTGTCAACATGGTGTGCCTCTGGAGCAGCTTCAGTGCCTCAGACAAAGGATGATGCTCTGTGTTTTTCCACTCCTGTCTCATAATCCTTCCATGGGTCATGGCAAATGTCCTGACAGTTTATGGCAGCTGATCTGTTCAAAGGATGTGCAACTTTGCCTTCCCTTTCTTTTCTCATAGGAGTTCAGAGAAGGCTGGCTGAAAAAAATGGAAGGCTGGCATTCAAAACTCATTGCTAGAGTAGCCAGGGATATCTGTTAGTTCTATTTTGATCAAGTCTGATAAGGCCTTTTATTCATTATTATTTTTTTTAAGGTAATATTTTGTTCCTCCTTTTCTTGCCATTTTGGTGAGAATGAGTATTTTTTTTCTGACTTTCCAGAAAGTTGCTGGGGTATTTTTTCTCTACCAGAAGGTAAATATGAGGCAATAAATTTAAGATTCTTGAAAGTGTTTATGTGTATAGGAGGAAAAGGAGGCAAGGTAGGGCTTTTTTAAAGGTGAACTTAGTGAGGTGAAGCTTGATCAGCCTTGACAGACCTGCAAATTGATGTCTTCTGTGCTTCATTAGAGCTATACATAACAACAGTATAAGCTTCATAGTCTCCTTTTTTTCTTTTTTTTTTTGAGGGACCACCTATGAAGTTGTGATGTTTGTCCGGTTTCCATACTCTTTTGGTCTTTGGCCCGTCTGAGGCTGCCAACAAACGTGTTAATTGCTGTGGTTTTAGTAATATGGACACCTGTCCAGGACAACATGAACTGAGATCAGTAATTTCAAATTCACTGAAGATACAGGTTTTTCCTTCTTCCTCTTTCCTGTTAACTATTTTTTTCTTTCCATAGACTGTGCAACCTTATTGACTTCAGCAGGGTTTCCCAGATGCAACCAGGAAGGGTTTGTGTTGGTAGCTGAAGGTTCTGGAATTTGCTTTGAGAATAAACTACCCTCAGGCCAGATAGTTTTAATTTATACTTTGATTAGTACTCTCAGAGGATGATCAAGGAATAACCTAGGTCTAGCAAGTTTTTGCTTCCACTTACCTTGCTTTCTTTTCTACACAATATTTTACCTACCTGACGCAGTGATTCTAATATGCAGTTTCTATACAAATTGCTGTTTCACTGCTATCAGTGTTGTTTGTTAGAACCAATATTGAATAAACTGACACCACCTGACAGAAGCATGCTGTTGAAGCAGTTTGATGGCACATTTGTTTTCATTTGCATTGAAATGGATATCTCTCATGCAATGGGCAAGGTACCAAATGGCCAACAAAATCACACAAGCTATGCTTTTCCTAAGACTGGAGTGGAGCTCAATTGTTTTAGTCTGTAGACAACTGGAACTGTTTGCTTTAGAAATGCTCCTTCAGTTCAAGCCTTGGTACTAGCTTTCTGCCTAACTACAGAAAGAAGTCCTCATAACTTCAGTCTGCTGCAAAGCTTTGCTGCTCTTCCTCCATCAGGTTTATCAGGCAATGTTCTTCCTTTGGTGTAAATAAGAGATCCTTAATAAGAGATTTCAAAACAAATTCTAATACTGGGAACCTGCTAAAAATGTAGACAATTTAATAAATGAGAGAGCATTTTCCAAGATTGATGAACTGCAAGAACTGTTTTCCTTTGAAGATTGTTCTTGAATTGTGCTTTGATTATTATGTCTGAATAAATGTTTGCATTTAGCTTTCTGAGTACAAACTTAGAAGCATGACTTGTAGAAGGTCTACATAATACATTAACAAAAAACACACTTGTGGAGTCAATTTACTGGGTGTTTTCTTGTGCTTCTACCTTAAAACTGTGCTGTAAACTTTTTTAGCTTTCTTCTAATACTTGGTTTTAGTCAGGCTGAGTGTCATGAAAACATAAAGACTCTGCATATTTTCTTGGTTCTCATTCCAGGCAAAACAAGGAGGTAGAAGTGAACACAGAAATGTTAACCTCGCTTTGTTAAAAATGAAAATTGACATGATTTTTTTCCCATTAGTTTGGAGTTTTTCATACATGTGTTTCAGCTTTGAAATATTTTAAAGACATGGTGGTATTGTGATTCAAGTGAGTCCACTCTTTGGGTGCTTTAGAATTCCCCAGGTGCAGATTGCAAGCATGCTTAAGTTGAAATACAAATATTTTCCAAAGCTGTAGTTTATATAGTAGGTGTTTGATGACTCTGAGTTACTGGATACAGTTTGGGTTGGAACAAAGCCTGGAAGCTGTATGTTGGTTGTGCTAGCATATTTTGGTGACAGAGGAAAACAAGGAAGGAAGGAACAAAGTTCTCAACAAATCTGTCCATGTTGTGGTCCTTTGCTAACCTCCTTCCTTTAGAAGTATCTCAAAGCATGACGATCCTTGCTTATGCACTAGTGCATTACAATATAGTGCTATAGAAAGAAGCAATATCAAAATATAGATCATTTATTTTAGATGCTGTATGTATATTGTTCACCTTAGTCGCCAAACTGAGCAGCTCCAGTGCTGGCAGGATCCATGGTGGAGCACCTTGGCATCGTGCACAGGGGGTTTCCTGAACTGGAGGAACCTCAGGGGAGTGGAGCCCCACAGCTTATGTGAAAGTGGCTGATGAGTCCTGGCTGGGACCGAGCTCCACCCTATATAAGAAACCCCCAGGGAGCACTAGTGAGCAGGTGTGGCACAGCAGTTTATGCAGAAGGGGCCTGCAGCTTTGCTGGCTCAGCCAGGGAATGATAGTATCCACCTGGCAGAAGGCCATGCCCTCTCTAAGATCTGCACCAGCCACAACTGCTGCAGCTTCCCAGACAGAGCTCCAGTGGGAAGATGCTGCCACCCAGGTGCCTGGCTGCAGGATGTGTCCTACTTTTACGCCAGTACTGGATGGCAGCAGCGAGCACACCTGTAGGAGCTGTGCCCAGGCAGTGGAACTCCTTAGCTTAGCAGAAGAGCTGAGGGAGGAAGGCAGTAGGTTGAGGGGTATCAGAGAGTGTGTGAGAGAGAGAGAGAGATGCAGGCACATCTCCTCTGTGACTACCCACCTTCCTAGGTGCAATTGCATCATAGTTATAAGGCTTTGCAAGTGAAACTGAACAATGATGAGGACAATGGTTCATCAAGGTTGGAGGTATCAACAAAGTTAAGTCAGCCCATGCCCTGTGTCAAAACAACTTCCATAAAGAAAAAAGAAAGATCATTGTCATAGGAGACTCTCTCCTGAGGGGAACAGAAGACCCAATATGCAAGCCCAACCCACTTTTCATAGAATCATAGAATTGTAGGGGTTGGAAGGGACCTCGAGAGATCATCGGGTCCAACCCCCGTGCCAAAGCAGCTCCCTAGGACATTTCACTCAGATAGGCATCCAGACGGGTCTTGAATATCTCCAGAGAAGGAGACTCCTCCACCTCACTTTTAGGGAAGTCTGCAGCCTCCCTGGGGCCTGGGTTAAAGATGTGAAGAGAAAACTTCCTTCCCTGTTGTGGCCCTCAAATTATTATCCATTATTAATTTTTAATGTAGGCAGTGATGAAGTTGCAATAAAAAGTACAAGGGCAATCAAGAGAGACTCCAGGGGCTCAGGGCGACCAGTTAAGAGATAATGAGCACAAATAGTGTCTATCTACAGATGGGGTACAGTTCACTCAGAGGGGGAAAGAGATCTTTGCACAGCAGTTAGCATGTCTCATCGAAAGCATTTTAAATTAGATTTGAAGAGGGAAAGGGATAAAACCAAGTTTCCTAGACATAAGCCTGGGGATGGGACACCAATGTTTGAGAGACAGTGTGCAAGCAGGGTCCTTCTGTCTGCTCCATGATGTAATGAGTACATTGGAGCACATTTGAAATGTCTTTATACTAGCGCACTCAGCATGAGGAATAAACATGAGTAGCTAGAAGCTTTGGCCCAGTTCCAAAACTGTCATTGATGTGAGCAAAACAGGCTGGGATGAGTCCTGTGACTAAGGTGCCATGATGGTTGGCTATAGGCTTTTCAGGAAGGATAGGCAGGGCAAGCAAGGAGGCTGTGTGGTACTGTAGGCAAGGGAGGGTTTGAATTGTATGGCACTTAGAGTTGGCAGTGTCATGTTTGAAAGCTTCTGGATAAGTATGAAGGGGAAAGCAAACAAAATGGACTGCTGAGGGAATCTGCTTTCAACCACCTAACCAGATATACTAAAGGATAGCTGTAGATCAGCTGCCCTTGTCCTGTGATTTTAATCTCCTAGACATCAATTGGGAATTTCATGCAGTGGATGCAAATAGGGCAAGGAAATTTCTGAAGCATGTTGAAGATAACTTCTTGGTGCAAGTAGCCGACTAGGAAAGGTGTCTTCCTAGATTTGTTGTGTGTAAACAGAGAGGGACTCATGGGCAAAGTGGTGATTGGTGGCTGTCTTGACCATGGTTATGATGAAACAATTGAGTTTCAAAAGTTGGAAATAGGAGAAAAACTGCCAGCAAAACTTTGATTCTGGAAATGGAGAGAACAGATTCTGGGCTGCTGAAGGAGCTAGTTAGTAAGGTCCCCCTGGGATTCTGCTTTTGAAGGTATTGGTGTCTATGAATGCTGGTCACTTTTTTAGACCCATCTCTTAAAAGCACAGGAGTAGGCAGCTACAATGTGTTGGAAGTCAAGCAAGTGGAGCAGAAGGCTGGCTTGGCTGAGCAGGGATCTTCTAGAACTTAGGTGGAAAAGTAAAACATATGGATATTGGAAACAAGGATAGTGCACACAGGAAAACTACGGAGATGCTGTTTGTCATGGTAGGGAAAAAATTGTGTGACTAAAGCTAATTCCAGTTCAAGCTGGTCAGCAGTGTGACCAGCTTGAACTGGAATTGAATAAATTAAAATACATTAATAACAAAAGGAAAATCAGAGATAGTGTTGGGATGTTGCATGATGAGGTTGGTCCCCTCGCAAACAGGCATTTAGACAAAGTGGTGTTGTTTAATGCCTTCTATACCTCTGTCTTCAACACCAGTGAAGGGCCCTAGGAACCCCAGAGCCCTGTGTTGGAAGACTGTGACTGGGAAGATGGTGAACTCCCAGCTGCCCCTGACCTTGTTCAAGACTTGATACATCAGTTGGATATGCAGAAATCTGTGGGGCCTGATAGCATTCATCTTACGGTACTGGAAGAGAATGTCATTGAAGGACCACTCTTTACACTTTTTCAACTGTCTTTGGGGGTCTGGAGGGGTCCCAGTCAATTGCGAAGTGTTGTCCTAATTTCCAAGAATGGTAACAAGGAAGACCCTGGTCTGTCAGTCTCACTTCAGTGTCCAGTAAAATCATGGAAAAAGTCCTGCGTAATCAACCTAATCTCCTTTTATGACAAGATCTCCCATAGTTGACCAAAAGGATGTCAGTAGATGTACTGGTTTTGGATTTTAGGAATGCTTTTGATATTGTCTCTTACAGTATCCTTTTGGATTAACTGTCCAGAACACAGCTAGACAAGTCCATAATGCATTGTGTGAGCAATTGTCTGATAGGCCAGACTCAAAGGGTGATGTAACAAGGGTTACATCAGGCTGGCAGCTAGCTACCAGGAGAGTTTCCCTGGGGTTAATTTTAGGGCAAGAGCTCTTTACTGTTTTTAAAAATGATCTGGACACATGAATTGGATGTACATTAAGTAAGTTTACCAATGATACTAAACTAGGAAGAGCTGTGGACCCTCAGGAGGGTGGAGAGGCCTTACAGAGAGATCTGGATAAACTAGAGTGCCAGGCAATCACCAACCACATGAAACTAAGATCAAGGTGTCTATGAGAAAGCTGGGGCAGAACTTTTCACAAGGGCATGTAGCAATAGGAAAAGGGGTGATGATTTTTAACTAGAATAAGAGATATTTAGGTTGGATATTAGGAAAAAATTCTTTGCCATGAGGGTGGTGGATCACTGGAACAGGTTGCCCAGAGAGGTAATGGAGGCCCCATCCCTAGAGATATTCAAGGTCAGGCTTGATGGGGCTCTGAGCAACCTGATATAGTTAAAGGTGTCCCTGCTTACTTCAAGGGGTTGGGCTAGATGACCTCTAAAGGTCCCTTACAACCTAATGCATTCTATGATTCTCCAATCCTGGTTATACATGGAAATCGGGTGATGAGAGGCTGGAAAGCAGCACCACAGGAAGAGATCAGGGGATTTGGGTTGATGACAAATTGAATATGAGCCAACAGTATGCTCTGACAGTCAAAAATGCCAAATGTCTTCTAGGGTGCATCAAGCACAGCAGAGCTAAATGGTCAAGGGAGGTGATTGTCCTATGCTACTGGTGTGGCCCCACTTAGAGCCATTTTGGAGACCTCAATATAAGAAGGACATCATGCCATTAGAGTGTGTCCAGAGAAGCACAACTAAGATAGTGAAAGGCCTCTAGGGCAAGACTTAGAAGTATCAGCTGACGTAATTTGGTTTGTTTAGCTTGGAGAAGGCTGAGGGGTGACATCATCACAGTCTACAACTTCCTCAGGCGGTGCAGTGGAGAGGGACAGTGATGATGTCCTCTCTCCAGTGAGCAGTGATAAGACACGAGGAAAGGGAATGAAGCTGCATCACAGGAAGTTCAGATTAGACATTAGGAAAAAGTTCTTCATTGAAAGGGTTATTGGTCACTGGAACAAGGTTCTTGGGGAGCACCAACCAGGTCAGAGTTCAAGGTGTATCTGGAGGACATTCTTAGTCATATGGTTTAGTTTTAGGTAGTCCTGCAAGGAGCAGGGAGTTGAACCTGATGGTCCTTATGGATCCCTTGCAACTTGAGATAGTTTGTGATTCTATTTTGAATATACAAAAGTTGACTTTACACTTTCTGCTTTTATACTTACAAATTCTGTTTTGTGATCTAGAAAAGTTTCATATCCGTGTTAGGTTTAGGAACGAAATGCTTGTAGCCTCCCTCCATTTCTTATCTTTAAAAAATAAATAATTTTGGAATGAAACAAAAGAAGAATAATATTGTGGCTTTCCCTGAGATGTACAGATAGAATGGAGTTTAAACCATTCTTTTATTCATGAAAATCACATCCAGGAACAGACTATCTATCCCTTTACATGCTGGGTGGTATATGCATATAAAAAGTGAACACATAAGCACAGTCCTTTTTTTTTTTCCCATCTTTCATCTCAGCAAAGTTTTGTATTAGTCACAGGAATAAATTAGATGTGCAAACTGTAGTCTGTCTGTTAATGAAAAAAACTGACCTTTTGTCCTTTTAATTCTGCTAGGAAATATTTCTGGTTGTGTTTTTTGGTGCTGAATATGTGGTCCGATTGTGGTCTGCAGGCTGCAGGAGTAAGTATGTTGGCTTCCAGGGAAGAATACGCTTTGCCAGAAAGCCAATATCAATTATCGGTAAGATTTAAAAGCTTCTTTTTTCCCTTAATTTAGTTGTTGTCCTTCTTTTTAAAGCAAAGACGTAAACCTTATTGCAATTCTGAGGTATGTCTGTCACTCAAGCATCTATCTGCTTTGTGAACCTGTGCAGTTGTTTCTTCTTTTGGATTGCTAGAATATTTGAAATAGTGCTGTGGCACACAGGCAGACGTCAGGTGAAGAAAGGCAAAGTTGGGAAGGAATCTTTACTAAGCCTACTTGTGTAATTGGAGAAAATTAATAAGATTTTGGAAACAAAATTCTTAGGTCTGCTGTAGAAAGCAAACACAAAGGTGAGTATAATTTGGGATACACATGGAAATGTGCAAAGTATAACTCAGGGAAAAATTGCCCTGGGTAGTACCAAAATTAAGCCTTTCTGGATGGTTTGAGGGACTATTATGGGTAGCATTTCTGAAGTAGGAGTTTAAGGGGAACAGTGACTAATAGAACCTGTGTGGCAGCAAAGGATTAATAAAAATTGATGTTCAGACAAAATTGTAATGTACCTTATTATCAGCATTTCTGTTTTAAGCCTGTGATTGTAGGTAGATTCTACTAGAGCTGTGAATTTTATGTTACTCAAACATCAACTCATGGAGTTTTACACAGAGCAAAATGGGGGAGGTGAAAAAGGGAGAGAATGAGCTGATGTTTCCTTAGCCATATGGACTTTATGAAACTTGGAGGGAAAAAACTCAGGAAACAAAGTATTATTCACTACTCACATCCAGACATATAGTATAATGCGACAAGATAGTGTATTCAGTATTGGGTTATTGAGAAAGAAGTGTTTCATTACATACAAAAATTCTCTAGCTGCTTCTAGAGCAGGTCTAGTTTAATGATATAACCATGAGGCCTACAGGCACCATTTTTTTCTCCTAATCAATTTCTTGACTTCTTGTTCAATTAAGAAATACTTCTTGGGTAGGTGTACTAGAACACACAGGTACAGTAGAAAATGTGGCAGTCCCCTTAAGCTGTGATTTCAACTTGATAGTCTTTCTGTATACTGGTATTGTGTATCTACCACAGTAAAAATTAGTATGTGTGTGGCCTTTGGAGAAGATACTGTGGTTTTTGTTAAGAAAAGCTATGAATGAGTACAGCTGGTTGTGCATTTAAAAATATCAGTACTGTTTTTACATTTTAAATTCCCCTAAGAATACAATACATTTAAAGTCAAGATATGTTTTGACATGCCAAATGCAGATGGAACTGTGTCTACACTAATCCAAAGAGCTAAACTTGGGAAATATATTTGCTATGATAGAATCATACCGATTCATCCTATCACTTTCAAATCAATGAGAACGTAATACAAACACTAGAAAAAGAAAATAAAGTATTAGAACAGAATAATAATAATAAAAATAATTTGTTATACTCTTGCATTAACACAAAAGTCTTTATTTTAAAATCAGAAAATATAATTGAAATGTCTTCGATATCAGAGAGGTTTCTTTTATGGGTTTCTGTCCACACTAAAATGTGTATTAATTTTTAGAAAGTTCTGCTTGGCTAACTTCTTTAATTTCACCCATTCTCTTTCATCCCTCCTCTCCCCCCAGTAGTAAATAAAAATTATTTGGTGCTTATTACCACAAAGAGATTTAGTAGTCAAGCCTAGCTATTGCTTTCTTTTATAAACTTATTTAATAATACTGCATTCCATGATGTGTAAAACATGCAATTTCTATAATTGGAGAGGGAAGATATTAAGATAGAACATACTATTTCTTGAATGATCCTTTAAAATTTTGTCTGAAATGTAAAATGATGCAACTTCTCAGCCTTGTAAATGATTTTATTTCTCGGTTGATTTTCTTAAGTTAGCCTAATTTTTCTCCTCTTTGCTGACAGATCATAGCACTACAGGCTTGGGGGAGACTGGCTGGAGAGCTGTCAGGCAGAGAAGGACCTGGGGGTGTTGGTTGACTGCAGGCTGAATATGAGTCAGCAGTGTGCCCAGGTGGCCAGGAAGGCCAATGGCATCCTGGCTTGTATCAAAAATAGTGTGGCCAGTAGGCCTAGGGAGGTGATTGTGCCCCTGTACTTGGCATTAGTGAGGCCGCACCTTGAGTGCTGTGTCCAGATCTGGGCTCCTCACCATAAGAAGGACATCGAGGTCCTGGAGTGAGTCCAGAGAAGGGCAACCAGGCTGGTGAAGGGGCTGGAGGGCAAATCCTATGAGGAGCGGCTGAGGAAGCTGGGGGTGTTGAGCCTGGAGGAGGCTGAGGGGAGACCATATCATCACCTACAACTACCTGAAAGGAGATTGTAGAGAGGTGGGTGATGGTCTCTTCAGCCCTGTAACAGGAGATAGGACAAGGGGAAATGGCACAAAGCTGTGCCAGGGCAGGGTCAGATTAGATATTAGAAAAAAAAAATTACTGAAAGAGTTGTTGGGGCCTGGAACAGGCTGCTTAGGCAAGGTGGTTGAGTCACCTTCCCTGGATGCGTTTAAAAAAAGGGGTAGATGAGGTACTCAGGGATGTGGTTTAGCTTAGGATGGGAATGGTTGGCCTTGATGATCTGTAAAGGTCTTTTCCAACCTTGTGATTCTGTGATTACATGTCAGTGAGAAGAGACAATTCTATAATTAAAGAACCTGTCAGGAGACATAGATTGAAACCATTACCTGCCTACCAAGAATCCCTAGGAAAATCACTTTGTCTCTCCATGCTTCTTCGTTCCCTAGTTCACAGAATGAGCCTGTTTAAAGAGTGCTATGCTCGTGCACTATGGCAGCAGCTGTAATAGTAATACCTTTCCTAAATATTTATTTAATATTTCCATTACTTACTGTTTCATTAAGGTTGGGTTAGGAGCTAAATGCTTCTGAAAATCCCAGCCTAATTAGGGGTTTATGAAAGACAGGTATCAAACACAGGCAAAATCAAGAGAATGTCTTTTCCCAACCTCTTTTATGCTTTTGTTGTTGTTGGAGAAAATATCACAAAGAACCAATTTCTGGATTAACTTTTGTTTCTCCTGACTTTGAGAGCATGCAATTTGAAAGATATAAAGGGGACATAAGTTACTGGTGTTAAGACCTGAGTCCACATACGTGTGTCTATCTCGTACTGTCCTTCAGTAATGGACAATATAAATTTATTTATGAGCCCCTTTAATTGGTTTTACATACAGATCTGAAAAAGCACTTAGCACCTGGCATGTAAAGGTCCAGCTACTTTATATAAATCTAATTTATGAAGTGCCAATAGAACACAAAGGTTCAGCAAAAAAGAATGCGCTGTAAATAAAATTAAAATATGTGCATATAAACTGTTTAATTTAAAGTTCTTATGGACATCATATTATCTCCAGGCTACTAAGAACACTCCTGCAAGCTAAGGACTATTTAGATTCTGTAAAATACCATGTCAACTGAAAATTAAAATGCAAATACATTTATCATTTTAAATTTTAAAAGGCTTAATTGCTTCCAATCAAAAAGCTGAGAATTACATACTAGAAAGTAAACGTGTGAAAACATTAGAAACAAGTCAGATATTTTCTCCAAAAAAGCAGTACTTGCATAAGCTGCATTGTAGGTGTTGGCTAAGTGCTGTGCTGAAGTTCATGCATAACTAAGTAATATTTCACTGGCAAGCTGTTTTGGTGGGTTTTTTAAGATAAAAAAGGCAGCTGTTTAGAATTTCTCAAGGATTCAGAATATAAGAGTAAGCCACAGGGACAGTGGAATAGCAGTGGATGAAGTTTTCAAATCTCTATACTACACATGCAGGGAATGAGATTTATGCCTGTCATCTGCATATGCAGTGCACCTATTGTATAGAAGATGTTATGTCATTCCCTACTCTCTACACCTCGTGTATGTACAGACATGTTTGCAAATATGTAGGTAGACTGAGATGGATATCCACATATCACTGTTTATAAATTACTGGAATTAAATTTTTAAAATTATCAGGGCTTCCTGACACTTTCTTTTTTAAAAACTAACACGAATACTAATGTAATGCTAATATAAATATTAATGCTTGTTATAGTTGAAAAAGTTACCTAAATAAATGTAGGCTCTTTATCCTGATATTTTCCATGCCAAACGTCTGCTTGAGTTTGAGTCTTGTGGAGATGTTTCATGCAAAATGTTTAAGCTGTTCCTGAAAAAGACAATTCTGGAAATTTCTTATGGAGAAGCACAAGCACAGTTTGAAGCAGATACTTGAAATTTAATGAGAAAGTATCTTTTTCATTGTCACTGAAAATAAATGCCAAGCTGACTAAGAAGCCTCCAAAAAATTAGTAGTTTGTGTATGGTCAAAACACCCTGCTGCAGAATGCTCTTATATTCTTCAAAGATTCAATCTGCAATAAGCCTGTACACTTCCAGTTTCAGGTTTCTCCAAGCAGCAGTTTTGGGTCTGGAGGTGGAAAATCTGTTGATTTTGGTTTTATAGGTCTTACTGAAATTTCCCAAGGCACATGGAAAAGGGAGAATACTAGGCTTTAACATGGAGGTGAATTGGTGGGGTGGGAGGGACGGACTGGGATATACAGCCTCAGTGAAATGACAGAAAGATGGATGCTGATGTAAGGGTCTGGGAAAAGGATGCATAAAGTGACTGACAAGCAAGCAGGATGTTGAGGGAAATAAACAGGGGCTGAAAATACATGGGATTGAAAGGTGGCAGTATAAGGACAGAAGGATATCCTGAACACCTAGAGTGAAAAATAGGACTGTTTGAGCCAGTAAACTGGGATTAGTGTGAAAAGCCTAAGGATTGGAAACTGGCATGAAAGCTAACAGAGAAGTGGAGATAGAAGAACAGGTTTGGGGAGAAAAAAATAAAATACCTCTACCATGCAGAACACACTTTCAGAAAAGTGGGAAGTACAAATGCAAAATCTTTGTTACTGTCCCTACCTGATTGAACTCATTTTCTGAGTGTCAGTCTTTTCCTCCTTCGGTGGTGCATGTCGGATGGATAAGCATATGTCTGACAATTCAGTAAGACCACCAGGTGCATCATTTGCTTAAGGGCAAAGATCTGCATTATACTGTGATAGGAAGAGAACCCTTCCTAAATTCTGAGTGTTTACAAATGTATGCATGTTCACACATATACGTGATAAAGAGCATAAAAAATTCGGAAAGTCAAGTACTCAAAATTGAAGGTTATCCAAAAACAGAAGCTCTTTCTGTAGTCTTAACTTATCCCTCCCTATATTTATTTTCATTTTGATAAATATACAATTATTGTAGTACAGTCTTTAAACTGATGGAGTGCTATTCCTTGGGGAGGAATCCTTCTTTTACAGCAAAAATCAAGCTTATACTGGAAATTAATCCAAGTCAGAGAGTAAAAGATACTTTTGGTCATAGAACTACTGCAATATTTCCTACAGCAACTACATGGCTGTATACGAGGGAGGAGAATGTTTAAAGGAGAGGAAAAAATGTTACCCTTGTTGAAGACAACTGTTGTTGCCTCTGAAATTGGATTCTACTCTGCATCTTGCCTATGCATCACACAGAAACTCTGTGGCAGTCATTTAAATCAGTGTGCCTCATTTTCTGGATGTGCAAATGAAGACTCTGAAGTCAGGGTTATAGAGGTTCTGCGCTCGCACAGCTGCAGGTGAAGTCAGCAGGCACTGGTTTGGTTTTTTTTTTTGAAGTGCTATATTATGTTAAGTGCTCTGAAGAATAAAGTACTGCCTGTTCAAAGCTGGCAAGGAAAATTTACCAAAACTTTTCCTCATTCTGTCTATGTTTGCTACCCATTTATAATGCTATCCTTTATTTTCAGGTTAGAATTTGAAAGTGAATCCTCTACAGAGGATAACCACTGAAATAATTAGACAAATGTGTTCTCGGAATAATGTGAGAGTAGAGTTCAATAATTTAAAAGCAACAGACCTGTTCACTGAACTAGGATAAGAGAAAATAAGGGATGGTGGCACTGTGTACATAATCCACCATTTGCATTGTATAATGCTGGAACTGTGTAAATTGTGGAGTTGTGGAAAAAAAGTGGAACTCTGGAAACTCTTTTCATACAATTAAAGAGTGTATGTTGGTAAAAAGTAAACCAACGACACTCTTTCTTTTTGGCAACCCTATTTCTGACAGTTCCCTAAACTTTGAAAGTGTGGTTTACAGCTTGGATACAATTTTTAAACTAAGTGTATGTGTATGCATATTCTATTTGTCTTGATGCATTTAATTACTGATCAAAGCAAACCCTTACTTTACCTCTTAAATCAATACCCTTGAGCCTAAATGGGAATTCATTTCTAGGGTTCACATATGCCTTTACCTTTGTTGTTTTTGTGGCAAGCTGCCTGATCTGACAGGATCATTAAAATTTCCATTATGAAATTCATTATGGAAGCATTGCTTTTTTGATGTGAAACTGTTACATCAACTTACTGCCCACCAAATTTCAGCTAACTCAGTTTCTTCTATTAATGAGCTTTCTTCAGTCTGCCTTTGTTATGTGTTTTCAGAGCTGAGAGCTTAATACATTCTTATTTTTGTTTTTTATTTTAACAGATCTAATTGTGGTAGTTGCTTCAATTATTGTTCTGAGCATAGGATCTAATGGACAGGTGTTTGCCACCTCTGCAATAAGGTATGTTCCTCTAGTGACTGTAACTTCACAGCCGCAGAGCTAAATTCGATGTATGTCTAGTTTCCCAGTTTCCAAATTAGATGTATATGTAATTTTCCTAATGTAAGAAAAGATACTATACTGAAACACTGGACAGTGGCAGACTGTGTGTTACTGTGCTTGGTCACTGGTTGGGGAACAAGAGTACATAAACAAGGCATATGAAGAGTGGTTGGAGTGTTGAAGCCAAGAAAAAAAACACCTAAAGAACATTATGTCCTACATAAAACTTCAAACAGCTCTCTTTCTGAGGCAAAAGGGTACCACAGAACATGAGTTTATTTAAGAAGTAATCCAGACAGCACTTAACTTGGTACTTTTTGAGTATGGATAATTATTTAAAGAGTAATTATACTTTGGTGGATTTGTTTGGCAGAAGCAACTCATACCATACATGAACGAGAAACATTTGATGTCTGCACTGTTTGTTCAGCTTGCATCAAGTACTGCAAGCCTCTTTTGGGAAGTGGGTAAATAGAAGAAAGGAATGATAAGCACAGTAGGTGTACTTCCCACTCCTTCTAACTTAGCTTGCAAGATGTGCTGCATATTCTGTTACAAGCCTCTCATTTCCAGTGCAGTCACATCACTGGGAAGTGAGGATGTACAGTACTGTCTAAACTGTCTAGCTGTGTGGACAAACACTGGAGGGAGCTACGTGTACAAAGTATTTTTAAAGTAATTATTACCAAAGAACATTAATCTTTACATGATGATAAAGACTCACACAGGCAGTGTGAATGCAATTTATCAGCTCATATATGAGAAGAGGAGGGTGAATGTGAAAATTCCAAAGATATTGTTTAATTTAACTAGGTGTGTAGGAAGAAATGTAGTGAAAAGGCCTGTTTGTTTATATGTGAGCCCAGGTGGCTTTGGGCTCAATGCAGCCTTTCCTGGTCCTATGTTATACCATCAGTGTCCTACAGCTCAGAATGCTTTCTGCCAGGGAAACTTAACACATGCCTCTCTAGTGGTTTTTTTGCCCCACTGAACAACATTCTGTGTGAGAAAACTATTAGTTCTATCAGGTTTCTTCAGAACTGCGATGTAAGTGCCTGTTTTTGAATGAAAAAGGAATGAATTTCATATCCTTGCCTTTGCTTTTGTTGCTTTGAAGGTATACTGTTATAGTCCTCTTTAGAACTTACTTAAATCCCAGCAATCTCAGAAAATACGGGTACATGCATGCTAGGTTGTTTTCTCCTAGAATTAAGTTGTGAACTCCAGACCCATCAGGTATGACAGGCTGACATTTTAATCCCTGCAGTGACCAGTGAGACTGGCAGAACTGCAGAGTTCAGATCCAAGTCCTACAGCCTTCTTAATTGCTTTAAGTTCACCAAATTGATAAAAATGGTCTTTTTTTTCTATCCAGTTTCTTTTTTCAGCAGCAATGGGTTGTGCATGTTCAGAGGCTGTGCATCTGGAGGTTCTTGTTCACTCTCTTGTTTTTCAAATCTACTTGTAAAACTGCTAGGCTGTAACGCACATGTCAGCGCTGGCAGTAACACAGCCGTAACCATCCTGAATCTAACAGAGATAGGAAAATCCAGCACCGCCATTGGGTCAAGGCATCAAGAGGCATGTCTGATAATTGTACAGGGGAGCTACACGAAGCCTCCCCTCCTGACATTAACAATGAGCTAGTACCTTATGTAAGTCTATTGGTGCTCATGTATTTTGTAGTCTTGTACTTGTTTGGACTCATGTTTTAATTAGTAGGTGTTAAGTGGGTATTTTAAAGTTTCCAGCTAATTACATTTATTATTCCAATGGCATATCAAAGAAATAACAAAGGTGGTGTTCATATACCCTGTCACTGACATGTGGTTTGATTGTTAGGATTATTGGGTGCTTTCAAAAAAACAGTGACAAGAATTTGATTGTTTGACTGTCAACTGTGAAAGGGCAGAAAACCTGCTTTCCAAATAAAGGAGAAGTTAGGCCTTTCAAGAATACTTTCCTGGGGTCTCCCTCTGCCTTCCGAGTGACTGAGTATGGCACCGTGCTGAGTTTCCTACTCAGAAAAATGCAGCCACAGTAGAAACGAAATAAGAAGGTGGCACTTTAAAAACCCCCAAACAAAACCACGACAACAATTTTAAGTATAGTTAAAAATACTTTTAATGACAATTTTTCAGATAGATGAATTAAACATTCATCCCTTTCTGCTTTTCACTGTTTTGTTTCAGTGATAAGATAATAAGGTGAGTGTAGGAAAACACTCATTGTTGAAGGGGTGACTGGTATGGAATATTTCTATTGAATAGCATTCTGCTCAGGAACCACACAAATATTTTTCTGTAGTTGAAAATGTTTGGAGTTTATGGTTCAGTTATTGTCCTAAAAATCACATAGGATTGCATCTATTTCCAATTAGACTATTTCTATAACTTACACAAAAAGGACTTCAGTAATACTATGTTTGATTAACATTCTGCTTTTGGCAAACAGAGAAAAAAGGGGGTTTGAGTTTAGTTAGCAAAGCTCAATGTGCTGATTTTGCCTGGAAAGGAAGTATTCTAGAGTCATAATCAGGTAAAATATGCAAGTTTCCTCAGCATTTGAAAGCATTTATTTTAGCCTTTTTTGTTTGCTTGTTTTTCTTTCTACTATTGACCTAGTAAATATTTCTGAATACATTTGAGTATAATAAACTGGCAACTATACGTGCTGCCTACAAAGATGCCTCAAGTGTAGGATGGAACGCTAGCCAGGGCCAATGCTATCACGGTTCTCTACTATGGCAATATGTTAGTGAGCATAGTCAACTATGCATAGACAGAGCAGCGTTGTTCTCAATCATTAGTTTTATTTAATGTCCTTCTTTTCCTTGCAGGGGGATAAGGTTTCTCCAGATACTTCGCATGCTTCATGTAGACCGACAGGGTGGCACCTGGCGACTATTAGGATCAGTTGTTTTCATACATCGTCAGGTATTAGATCTTTAAAGAACCCCAGCATTTTGTTTACTTTAGTATATTCTTTTCATGGTCTTCAAATCACAGGCTGGTTTAAAAGAACACTTAGTGTTGCAAGAGAAAAAATTCTTTAGAAGTCCATCACTTGTAAAAGGGGAACATTATTCTTTATTTCAAGTCAGTGGCTAATGGGGCACCAGTTTGTTTTTTTTTTTTAATTAACTGTTGTTCTCTTTGATGTTATCCTTCAATATAATTTATTAAATGCAGTTATGTGGGTTCCCTTCATATTGAAAATACTGTCCACTCTCTTCACAGATCTGTTCCTAGATTATTTTTTTCTGTAAAAAACATCTATTAGTGGAAAAACCTTGATAGGTGTCACATATTTAAATCACTTTATTTTCTCTGCTGGAATAAGGAGCTTTCCAATCCATTCTAAATAAAAAAAAAAAAAAACCCAAACCTAACTATGCTATGATAAAATGCAGGACAAGTTACTTTTTCAAGGGCATAGTCACAGAGGTAAACTTGGCTGTAAATACTTGTACGTCCATTAAGCTTTGAAACAGTTATGCTGTGTAAAAATTCATTAAGCAGGAAAAACTTACATGTTTTAGACTGTTAAATATTTCTAGCTGAAGGCTTCTTTTGGGGGCTTCATGGGATCTCTTCATGAAAAGCCAACATATCTTTATGAACATAATAATAAACTTTTTTATTATCCTTTAAATCTTGCACATCATACCGTACTATGGAGGGACAATGCTGTGCTATGACTCTTTACATCAGAATTGTAAAGGGTTTTTTTTTAATCTACTCTTTATGAGTCTAGATTTGTTCTTGTATTGACAAATAGTTATAGATTTCTGCACATTGTTTCATTTGCCATTTAGAAAACTGTTGTTGTGAGGCAGAGAATGGCAGGTACTTGATCTAAAAGATTAATTTAGTATTACAAAGATTAATTTAGTATTACAATTGTAAAATGCTTTGGATTGGAAGGGACCTCAAAGATCATCTAGTCCCAATCCCCTGCCATAGGCAGGGACACCCTCACTAGACCAGTTTGCTCAAAGACCCATCCAACCAGACCTTACATGTCTCCAGGGCTTCCACCATGCCTCTGGGCAACCTGTTCCAGTGCCTCACTACCAATACTAAAGAATTTCTTCCTAATGTCTAACCTAAACCTGCACTCTTTCAGCTTGAAGCCATTCTCCTTGTCCTATCACTACACTCCCTGGTGAACAGTCCCTCTCCCACTTTCCTGTAGGATTCCCTTAAATGTTGGTAGGCTGCAATTATGTTACTCTGGAGCCTCCTCTTCTCCAAGCTGAACAAGCCCAACTCTTGCAGCTTGTCTTCATAGGAGAGGTGCTCCCCTTGATCCTTGGGGATTCTGGTAGATGAGAAACTTAACATGAGCCAGCAGTGTGCTCTTGCAGCTCAGAAGGCCAATGGTATCCTGGGCTCCATCATCAGAGGGGTGGCCAGCAGGGACAGGGCGGTGATTGTCCCTCTCTACTCTGCCCTCATGAGGCCCCATCTGGAGTCCTGTGTCCAGATCTGGGGCCCCAATACAAGAAAGATGTAGAACTGTTGGAGAGGGTTCAGAGGAGGGCCACGAAGATGATTAGAGGGCTGGAGCACCTCCCCTACGAGGAGAAGCTGAGGGGGCTGGGCTTGTTCAGCCTGGAGAAGAGAAGGTTGTGGGGGGACCTCATTGCAGCCTTCCAGTACCTGAAGGGAGCATATAAACAGGAGGGGAATCAACTTTTTTAAAGGGTAGACAATGGCAGGACAAGGGGGAATGAATTAAAGCTAAAGGAAGGAAGGAAGGTTTAGATTAGATATTAGGGGGAATTTCTACAGGGAGAGTTGTGAGGTACTGGAACAGGCTGCCCAGAGAGGTGGTGGATGCCCTGTCCCTGGAGGTGTTCAAGACCAGGTTGAATGGGGCCCTGGGCAACCTTGTGTAGATCCAGGCCTGAAGTTGGTGGCCCTGCCTGTGGCAGATGGGTTGGAGCTCTATGATCCTTGGAGTCCCTTCCAACCCATGCCATTCTATGATTCTATGATCATCTTGATGGCCCTATTCTGAACTTGCTCCAACAGCTCTACGTCTTTCCTGTACTGGGGACCCCAGATCTGGATGGAGTACTCCAGGTGGGGTCTTAGGAGAGCAGAGAGGCAGAATCACCTCCCTTGACCTGCTGGCCCTGCTGTTCTTGATGCAGCCCAGGACACGGTTGGCTTTCTGAGCTGCTAGCACACACTATCTGCTCATATTGAGCTTGTCATTGATCAGCACCCCTAAGTCCTTCTCCTCAGGGCTGCTTTCAATCTATTCTCTGCCCAGCCTGTAGTTGTGCTTGGGATTGCGCCAACTGCCCTACATGCAGGACCTTGCACTTGGCCTTGTTGGACTTCATGCAGTTCACATGGGCCCATCTCTCCAGCCTGTCAAGGTCCCTCTGGATGGCATTCCTTCCCTTCAGCGTGTTGACCTCACCACACAGCTTGGTGTTGTCAGCAAACTTGCTGAAAGTGCACTCAGTCCCCACATCCATGTCGCCGACAAGATATTAAACAGTGCCTGTGCCAGTAGTGACCCCACTTTTCACAGACATCCTCCTCATGGACATTGAGCCGTTGACCGCCACTCTTTGGGTGTAACTATCCATCCAGTTTCTTATCCACTGAGTGGCCCATCTGTCAAATCCATGTCTCTCCAATTTAGAGACAAGGATGTCATGCTGGACAGTGTAGAAGGAACTTTTCTTCCCTTTTATTTTTTTTTGCCCAATACTGTAGGAAATTTTGTGTCATGATGGCTGTACAGCATTGATACACACCAAAGCCTACTTTCATCATGTGCAGCAAGATGACTTTTAATGCTTCAAGTCTCTGTGCTCTTAATTTAGTATGGTTGCATTGCCTCTATATCTAGCTAGGTCACAGCTGGTATCTAAATACACTTTCTCAACATTAGCTAACCTTACTGACAGAGGTGTTTGAGAGACTTTTTTTCCTGTGGGTGCTCAGAATTTTAGTCAAGAATGTGGAAATACTATCTCCAAAATATAACACTTAAGTCTTAAATGTCACAAATATAAATAAGTTCAATGACTTAGAAGAAAAAAAACATACCCTTGGAGAAGTGAATATATGAATAAATGCACCTGCAGTTCTGTTAATCCAAAGAAGTGATTATGATGATACATAAAACTACACATCTGTAGTACTTGTCAAAGCAGATCTCCCACTAACATGTTAATAAAACAACAACAAAAAAAATAAACACACAGTTCTGTATTGACATTGGACAAGTCTAGCTGAAACCCTAGCTTGGTACCAAATGGAAGGGAAAATGGAACCTTTATTCCTGCTCAGTCTCTTAAAGGAAATTTTGTTTAAAAAAAACCCCAAAACAAAACCACCTCGGCTGCTTTTTCTTTACAGGCAGAGCACAAGGTCCTCATTTATTTGTTGAGTTTGGTACTCTTTCAGAAAAAAATGGAACCATAAACTCTTAAACAATGTGAAAAAAATAAATTAATGTCTTTGAGACCTGTGAAATTAACCAGCAGTTGGACCTCTGTGTGCCCAGAAGAGCTTACTAAAATTGTCACCAATGATTTCCATGTGTTTTAGAATTTTACATATAGCTGCATTAGCTCACCCAAACCCATTTTGGCTAGGATGGTCTTCTATTTTCAGCAGGTTGAGCTTATGCAAGCTTATTTCTCTCCAAAATCAACAAAACATGAGTCAATATCACATGCAGTGATGGAAATACATGTAAAAATAGTGAGGCTTACTGAAAAACTGAGTTAGCCAATCCAGCTCCAGCTTGTAAGTCTCTTAATTAGCTTTGGTTATTTTTATCTTGTTTTGTGAGGTCCTCTACTGCTTTGAAGAGGGAGTCACTGATGAGTTGTTGATTTGTTTTGTTTGGGTTTTTTTTTATTAAGTGTGGAATTTTATCTTGTGTGGTCCTTATTGTAACTGAAATGAAGTCTCTCTAAATAAAAAAAAGCATTGACTCACATCTCAGTATTCAAATTTACCAACTTGCATATTTATTTTTTGTTCTTGCTGTTTCTTTTCATATCAGTGTGAAGTTTAAAGACCTAATTTCTGTAAAATGCTCTTTGCTTTGAGATCATGTTATCAATTAATTCTGTTTGGCATTGATAGACACTGCTCCATCCATATTTCTTGAAGCATGTATTATTTTAAAACCTTCTGTGTTCCCTCCTCTATGCAGTATGTATTAGATTGGTGCCATTGTTCTTAATTAAATATAGGCATGTTGTATTTTCTCTCTCAATAAATAGGTAACATGGAGTGGCATTTAGAGTAAGTCTGAGGAAATTGCATTTGCATCTGGGTTTTACTTAACAAGAGTTTGGTCTTTTGAAAAATAGGCCTGAACCTGAGAGGTGCCAATGGTGAAATAATCCGAGGAGTTCTCTTAATATTTGAACCTCCTTGAAAGGATCTCTTAAGACTGTGCATAGCATTTCTGAAAAGCCTGTTTTCCTGCTGCTTCTCAAAAAGCCAACACTTTACACAGAAGTATTCAAATTATTATCCGCTCCGTCCTCTCTGTCCTCTGAGGTGAACTGAAAAGCAAGCAGTGATGACCATTCCTCAATAACACGTAAAATCAATTAATATCTCAGATTCTAAATGTAGCTAAAAGATTTCTGTTGATGTGGTAGGAAGCCAGAAATTAACTAGAGATGAAAGCAGAGTATTTTCTTTGTTAACAAGAATTAGAGTCCATTTCTGCTGTAGTTTTCTATGGATCACTGAACTTAGCAGTCTCAGGTGTTAAAAATTGTCATTTTACACTGAAAAAATACTGTGTGGGCAAATCAGAAAGTTGTGGAAAAGCAGAGAAATGCAAATACTCAACTGTAAATGTAAGGAACTTTTCAGATCCATGAAGTCACATCTACAGTTTTACCACTATCATTAGGGCAAAAGATGAGGAAAGAACATTTCCAGCATGGAAATTTGAACCACTGAAACCCCAAGTTTTATTTCCTCTTTCATCTGTCTTGTTTAGCTCAGAGGCCTGCAAAAGTTAAGGCTTAGATTAAAAGACTTGCCCAGGGGCAAAACTGAATACTATCAAAATTCATTATTTAGGTCATTATTAAATGGTTATAGAGAAAAAAAATCTACTTTGTTTTGTGCCAAAAGTGCTTGCTCAACCTAGATTTTAATTAGTTCTATAGCAGAGAGAAGAGCAGTAATTCCTGCTCCTGAATGCAGTTACTAGCAATCAGGGCTACATTTTCCCAGAAACCTTCCCACACAACTTGGCTTGTTTCAATGTGCAGGCACATTTTTTCTGAAGACTGTAACAATCATGTATCTAAATCATGTTGGTTCTGATAGAGCTTCATTATCTAAAATATCTGTAGAGAAACGTGTGCATTTACCAGCTCTGTAAAAATCCCTTCTAATAAACTGACCTAGACTCAGTCTTTGTTTTTCAGGGCTGAAGTAAGGGTTACACCTACCTAGCATGTTTTATCTTAAGATTTTGATTTTGTCTTAACATGAAACTATTAAAGCATCAGTAGTCAGTCTTAACCAATCTAAATATCAGATACACAAGCTCATTGCTTAGGTATGGTCCTAATCACAAGACATGGTTGTTACTTCTTCAAAGTTATTTTAGTGTACTGTTCAAAAAAGGCATTTCTAAAGCTGTTTTCCTATTTTTTACAATTATTAATATTTTGTATTTTGAGTGGGCAGATAAATGCAATGATTCCCATTCACAAGACATAAACCAGATGTCCCACCCTACCTTTGGCTGACAAATGATTTTGTACAAGTGATGGCTTCACCTCTTCACATTGAATTCTGTAGACTGATATAAATAGAAAACAAGTAACTGAACTACCTCTTTTACTGGAAGCAGATTTCATACCTGAAACAGAACTTACTCATTTTTCTACTGTAATGCAGAAAACCCTGGATATTTACAAACTTTTACAATGATACAAATTATGTGATGTAAACCTTATGTACCTGTTTGCTTTCTCTTTTAATAGGAACTCATAACCACATTGTACATTGGATTCTTGGGATTAATATTTTCGTCCTATTTTGTTTATCTTGCTGAGAAGGATGCAGTTGATGAGGATGGAAAGACAGGTTTCTCCAGCTATGCTGATGCTCTTTGGTGGGGCGTGGTAAGTCTTTACCCAACTATATGCATGCACCAGAATTTCTGTTTCAGTTAGGAGCTTTTTTTAAAAAAAGACATTTCTCTTTTTGTAGAATATGTTTCTGTAAAAAAAGCTCAATAACCTTTTAAAAAAGATATGAGAATAAAATGTAATACATACAGTTAAATTCTTTTGGTATTAAACTTTACTATGAAAGCATGAATTCAACTCCTTAGCAAAGGACTTTTGAATGTTTACAGATACATTGAAATCCATGTTTGAAAAAGATTGTAAATAACCTCCAAAACCCATATCACTTCTTTTAAAATTTATTTAATTATCTGTGAAAGGTACACAAATTTAAAAATATTTGTGGAAGCTGGGTTAACGACTTTTTGGGAGGGTGTAAATTTCACACTCTCAGGAGTAATGCAGACCTTGATGCAGGATTCAGGTTACTGCTTTTTTCTTCGTAATTCCATGATTCACTCTAAGGTAATAAATAGCTTCATCAAAAGCAGCTGTCAAAGCTTCACAGATTTATCATCTACTTCCGATATCAATCATCAGTCAGGGTCTGTGCAAATCTTTGGTGAAATAAAGGAAAGAATATCATTAAGGGGGATCCAGTATTATGAGAGAATTTTGGTAATTACTGTGCACGTGCCCAGAATCAGTTGAAAATGTAATAGATAGGTATGAACAGAATAAGAGACCAAATTGTTTCTACACAACCTTTATATGGCTCTTAGAATGTTTCTCACTGTGACTCATGCTTTCCCTCTTTATTAGCTATTGGATGAACCACTTCTCTTATGGTCTCTTATTCTCCACTAGAAAACCCCATATATTTTATGAGTTGGCTGTCTCACTATAACAAACCCAAGGAGATGCATCATGTCAGTGGTAGTGACACAGAAAAACAAGAGGACTAGAACAGATGCAGAACCACCAACTTCCAGAGAGAGAAATATATATTTCAAGAATTATTTGAAACACAATAAACTGGATTTGTTTTTAAATGAAAGACTTGAAAAATGCCAGTATAATTATTGGGTCATAAACCAATTTTTTTTTCTTCTGCATCCAAATAAGCTGGAGAGTAAATCTGGGAAGACAGACCAAAAAGTATATATATATGTTTCTAATCCTTAAATTAGATGTTTGCAACTCCCAACTTCAATAAAGTATACAGAAATATAGATTACATTACATGCACCCTGAGTTACCACTTTTTAAGTGTTTCAGCATAAAAATCTTTTAAACATTAAATTCCTGTCATTAGCTTGTCAAGTATTCACTTCAGTTGCAGAGTATCACCTATGGCTGTGCAGAACAGTACAGACCAAGAAGTATCTAGTAAAAAAGAAAAATCCACTAAATAGCCAGACCAACCTGATTATCCAATAAGCTGGGAAGAAATGAAGCCATGACCTAGCCCGTAAGACAATCACTTCTCAAACTCCTCAGTAGACATATGATAAAATTTTCAGAACATAAAGCTTCATGGTTATAAACATGAGATAACCTCTAGCTTGTGGAAGAAAGGAATAAATATTGCTGGAGCACAGGCTGTGCTCTATTTTAAAAGCGAAAGTAAGACAATTAGGGTGTAATTTACATTATGAAAGACACTCCATATCTACTTTAAGAGAACAAACCAGTACACAGCTCACTTATTCAACTAGTATATGAGCAGTTCAGCTCAAGTACCAGTGTTCAAAGGACTGAACACCATGTAACCGTGCTACTGTTTCTGTTTTTACTAGTGGTGTAGCTGAATAGTCTCTGAAGTACATCTAATTTAAATTGGGGCTGCTTGTGGGAAGTTCAGCAGCATTAGGGGCTCCCATAAAAATATGCTGTAGTTCAGCAAAATGTCAGAGAAATATGTCATAAATTTTTCTAGCATAGTGAAATTCAAAAGAAGTTCTTATCACTATGGGAATTATAATGGCACCAGCAAAAGAAATGGAAAGCATATAGTTTATTAAGTCATCTCTTACTTGAATTTTGTAATCATTGAAAGATGGTTCATGTTTGCTCTGCCAGTATCTTCAGTGTTTCATAGTAATTCCTGGGCCTGTAACTGCAAAAGGCTGGAAATGTCCAAATTGAGATCTGAATGGGAAGTAAGGCATGAAGGCAGGCAGGAGAACTCCTTATCAAACTGAGGGGAGCAAGGTACAGTGGAAAACAAAATGGATTTTCAGCAATCAGTTTGAGAACTAGCTATGACTTTAGCATTCAGTTCTGTCCATGTATATTGATGCATGGTTTATTCTTGCATGTAATAAAACTTCCATGTGAAGCCACTATACTTTTTTTACCTTTCCTTCTTTTTTTACCTTTCCTTCTTTTTTTTTTCTTTATCTCTAGTTACCCAGAGTTTGCTTTATGGGTTGCATTGAATGTTTAGATATGGATTACAAGATAATGTTAAACGCTAGAAGATACAGCCTTCATTTGAGTAAAAAGTAAAACATAAAGGACAAAAATGTCAGGACATGTTTATGCATGCATATTTTGTTAATACTTTGGACTTAAGGAATTTGAAAGGAACTCAGTTATGAGGACCAACAAATAAGTTTAAAATAGGCATTGCTTTACCTTGCTCAGTTAGATGACTTGGAATCTGTGTTTCAAAGTGTATATGTATGTCTTGCAAAGTGTTCAATGAGTTTTGTTGTTTTCCAAAACTTAATTGTTTTGTGTAATAGCAAGATAAAATCAGCTTTGTCTTTCTCTAGCTGTGCAAGGCACATGAAGAACACTGTTTAAATTGTTATTTAAGCTTTCCAGACGTCTAGGCCTCCTCAGCAATAGTGAGTCACGGTGCAGGTGCAGTTCACAGCTGGGAACAGTGACAAAGGACAAAGTGAATCAGTTTCTTTTTCTTTTCAAATCTTCTGTAACATAGAAACACAGATGTGGAGTTACTAGGGACTGAAATTTGATTTCACTTTTGCCTTTCAAAACTGAACCATAGGAAAAAAATCTTGGTAGCAAGTATTTCAAAGTGTTATGTGTCTGACAAAAAAACCACAGAGTGTATTATGGGTAACATTTTGCTTTGAGTAGAAAGTGCAAGCTTGCTGAACTTGATACAAATGACCTGAATCATTTAAATATGAAGAAAAGGGAAAATAAAGAATGAATAAGTATTGGAATTAAATGCTAACTACATTTACCTGCTCCAGTTAAATGCAAGGTTGTTTCACCTAGATTTGGCAGGCACACAAATTAAACTGCAAAGACATATCAAAGGCTTGTGGTATTTTATATGAAGCCACTTTCAGAACTCATAGCATGTTAGAACACAGGCAAAAGCATTTCCACCAGCACTGTGAGTCTGCCAGAATTGCAACCCATGTCACAGCAGTTTTTCTGTCATTTCTGAGTACTTCTTTTTGAGGAAAGAAGGAAGACATGTGGGAAGCTTCTCTTCTGCTGGCCCTTCCCTGCTTGTCTCTTGCTGTTGTTAAAGCTTATTGGTTTTGCTGCAGACTGGACTATTCTGTACCATTCAGTTGACTAAAATTGTTGCTCTGGTAAACTGGTATTAACTGGTAGCGGTACTTGCAATCGATTGCTCAGAATTTCCAGTAGTGAATTTCCATGGCAGAAGTAAAAGTCTGAACCCCATTACATTTAATGTTTTTTTGAGGAGTGCAGTTCTGATTCTTCAAACTTCAGAACACCTGCCTATCTCAAAGCATGTGAGAAGCTCTGTTGACTTATACTGAAGTGTACATACACGTTTTCAGAGCCTGTGTTAGAGCATGTGCATACCAGCTGGAATGTGCCATAGTAAATATGTAATAAGAAGGCAGTGTCATTTTCCACACCTTAGTTATTAAAAATTCTCTGAGCAGATAGCTAATAACTTTTGGATATACAAGTAGAAAAAGGTTCTGTTGTGATTAAGAAAGCTCCTTTCCACATACATCAATGTATTAATTAGATTAAAAAGAAGGAACCCTCTTAAGGTAGCCAGGGAAAAACTTTCTGAGACATGTTCAGGCACCTGCAAGAATCTGCCAGCCAAATGCCTGCTGTAGACATGGAAAATCATCTTTTCTGTGGTTACAGCTTTCATGCTGTCTTCCATAGTAACGTTAAGGCAGCTCAACATTACAGCAGTTTGTTTTTAAGTCCTGAGTGCTAGAGAAGTCAAAAAAAAAAAAAATTCCACAAAAAAAACCAAGAAGCCTTTCATAAGAAAAAAAGAGAGGAAAAGGAAGGAAGATTCCCAGACTTTAGGAGGTCATCTGGGTGCACTGAGGAGCTGAAGTGCCCTTAAAGAAACACTACTTTAACTTCCTCCTCTCCCCACTAACACATACTATGTTTCAAAGTTGAATTTGGGGGAGGGTCTGATTTAATTTTGGCAGCTGGTAAACTCATCTGTTTGTACTGCTGGTGCTGCTGGTACATGGCACCTGAGTCACTTCACAGGCAAAGCCACGTTAAATCTGGACAAACACTTGGCAAGACAGAGCTGTTGAGAGCAGTTTGCAGTTCAAAATAACATATTCATTAGAAGATATAGATACTACAGAGTTGACTTCATCAAGTGAGAAATTTATAATGAATAAATACGAGCCTAATTTTTTTTTTTAAATCTTGGAAAAACTTATTTTTATAGTAGTTGATCATTTCCTCCCTGCAAGTCTTTCCAGCTTTTTGTAGAGCTGCTCTCAGGAGTATTTTCCCCGTGCCTTTACTGCTGATAGGTTCTTCTGAGAAGCCTATTTTTACGTAATATCTAAGTATTTGCCAGCAGTATTTCTCACAAAAGGCAGTATTTCCACATCCTCTTTTCGATTCAGTATAAATTTAAATATTCTTTTAAATCCATGCTTCCCCTACCACTCAAGGCAAAGTGAAGGGAGTGGGACTAGGTATAGGACTGGTACTCCCAAATATAATGGGTTTTTTCTACTTAAAGCTCTCCCTAGTGGTTGGTATTGGTGACAGAATTCTTCATTTCCTCACCAGAAACTTTTACTTCTCAGAGCTACAAGTCATTTTTGTCATAGCACTTTATGGCAGCATCAGGGCTCTCAGTGTGATAAAAAGCCTTTAATGGCCCTGACAACCCACCCAAACACCCACTGCTCAGGAGCTCTATTTAGGCTCAGCTCTGGGTGCTTGGCCCTTGCCTGAGCTGTGCTAGCCTCCAGCTCAAACCTGTGGGGTGACTTCTGTACTTGACCTTGTACTTACCTCATCACCACGATATTATTTCTTTATAATTTAGACTCTTTGTTGGACACAGCCATGGTCCATGAGTCTTAATATGGGCTGAACCTAGGGTGGTAAGGCCACTGTTTGACCAACTGTGGGATTCCCTTGGCTTGCCTTGGGATCCTCCCTTGGCATCCACTTCCCTGGCAGAGCAGCTGTCCCTTGCTACATTACAAACCCTTCTGATGGATCAGCGTTCCCTTAGACTCTGTTTCCCATCTAGCACCAGCCCTTTAGTGACCATGGGACTCCTAATGAATTCTCTTCCAGCCTGCTGGGGCTCATCATGAACAATCCAAAACCTCTGTTAAACTCAGATACTCCTTGACAGGCCTTTCTGAGAGGGAAAGCTGTTGTTAGGGGCTGGGGGAGGGGGCAGTGGGCGGCACTAACTGGCCTAATGACCCTGACCAGCATCACCTGTGGCCTCCACCCCCTCCCAGGGGCTCTGTTTTAAGCTCAGCATTCTGCTAAGACAGGGTCTCTGGCTCAACTGCAATTATGCTTATTCAATCCATAGGCTGACTCACTGGCTTCATTTTCGTTCTGTATCATTGCTGTGAGCCTTCTTGCAGATTACCAGACTGAATCCTAACCCTGATCTGTGGATGGGTGTCTGGCTTTGATGTGGGACCTGCCTCATTGCTTTGATAATGCCTTACCATTTGGGTTCTTGGTTGGACCAGGCAGTTCTTTCTGTAATTGTGTTGTTTAGATGTTATGGGACTGGGTCCTGGCTGGAGGTACTGCACTGCTGGCAGTATTATCTCCCTTGACTCTGGGCTCCTGATTCCTTGGGGAGTTCTTGGCTCTCACTGTGCCCTGATAAGAAATGGGCAGATTCAGGTACAGTAATATTGTGCATCCTGTGGCTTAAACATAATTTTGAGTGGTAAAGAACTGTATTTGTGGAGGGAGGATTAAAAGTGAGTATGGGGCTCAGCTGTATCTAGCTCTTGGTCTACTGGTGTATTTACTCTGGAAGATCCTGAGTAAATGCACCAGTAGAAGTGTCCTGAAATGGTGGTGCGTTGTTCTTCTTGTTATGAAGATTTAGGCATGGTGTTAGTTTTAACCCTTTCCCTCCCTGCCAGCACAGTGCATAGCTTACCCTGCCATACCTAGCGTCTGTCTGACTACAGAATTTGGTAGCTGTGTGTTGGTTGTGTTTAAGTCAGGGCTTTCTTCTCAACCCTTTAGAACTATGTTTCTAAAGCAAAATCAGAAAAACAGCAGGACTTTGGTTTCAAGGCCAACAAGGCCAAGCCTTACAGTTTTGGGAAGGCAGAAGCAGCCAGCTGCAAATCGTGAGCACAGTCATCCTGGGTCCAGCCTACTATTGCATCCAAAACAGTGTCTGTTTGTGAATGCCTGCTGAAGAATGTAAAAACTGGATAAAGCTGCAGTGATGTTTTGCATACTACTGTGGTTTTCTTATGCACGAATCCAAACACTGTTGATCTCTTATGTATTTCCTGATACTTCTCTATTCCTTTCTTTTTGATGCTATTGGGGCAAAAAAAAAGGTACTGCATTCCAGTGAACGAGGTTTCTTTCTGGCCTAGGTTACTGTCACAACAATTGGTTATGGAGACAAAGTTCCTCAGACATGGATTGGGAAGACAGTAGCTTCCTGTTTTTCAGTATTCGCTATATCTTTCTTTGCTCTGCCGGCGGTAAGTAAAACTTGGTTCACTTTTGAAATGTCTGTTTGATTTGGGCTCACGTTTAGAGAGTTTAAAATTTGATCCCTTTGGTAGGAAATAGTGGGTTTGGGTGTCGCTTCAGAATGTGCGAGCACATGCCTTCGAATGTCTGTGTGTGTCTGTGTTCACGCACAGATGGATGAAACTGCTGTAATCAGTTTCATTTTAGGGAGCTGTGACCTAGAAAGGAGGGAAGAATGAATTGCACTACTGAAAGAACTGAAGCAGTTCTGTGAGCTAAAGAGAGGTGGCTTTTTTATCAGCAAGTCAGTGCCAGAGGTGAAATTTCTGTTGTTTCTGGTATTTTGTAATTATGCAAGTACAACTTGGAATCTGGCAAGGAGAGGAGCACTGTCATGAAGCAGAGGTCTTGAAAATTGCATCTGCTTTCATACATGTTTCTAGAAAGTATACTTGGGCTTTTTGGATCTAACTGAAGGGGGGAGGTTGTGAGATAAGGGCAACAACATGAAAATCGTTAGGAAAGACAAAGTATTTCTTTACTAGCCGTCAGTTTTAACAGAAATGCTGAAATTACAAAACAGATCTTTGGCTGCTTCATGAAGTTTGCCTGGAAAATCAGACTGGGTTCTGGCTTTAGTTGTGGGTTGTTGGGGTTTTTTTGGTGGGTGTTTTGGGGGTGTTTTTTTGTGGCAAGGAATTAAAAACAAATGCAAAGAGCAGCTGTAGTTCAGTCACGTGGCATTGGCATTTACTTCTCCCGCCATTGTGCAGAGTTGTCTTTAGAATGTGACCACCTCTGTGAATGCTGCTGACTAAATTACCTGTAGATCACAGCAGTAAACACATGCTGTTGATGTTGGAATCATTTAACTTCAACAAATGTGCTCAGTTTCAGATTAATTTGTTGGAATAAATAGTTTTCCCTCACTGTGGACACCTGAAACTTCAAACTCTTTCTAAGAAAATGTTTTCTAAAATGTCTGTTTATTCTGTATGTTAAGTATTTGATTTAGATGTATGAAGCCATATTGGTGTCAGAGTAGTAATTTTTTCTTATATTTAGGGTATTTTGGGATCTGGTTTTGCCTTGAAAGTACAGCAGAAGCAACGTCAGAAGCATTTCAACAGACAAATCCCAGCTGCAGCCTCCCTAATTCAGGTAAGGCTCCTAACAAAAAAATACTTACGAGAGCATTGGAGAAGTGCAGCCTAGTGTTTAAAACTATGAGAGTCACTGTGTTACTAGGCTTTATTATAAATCTGTTACTTGTGTTTAAATACTTTGTCTCTTAGACAATTTCCTCAATCCCCCCTCTTAGGAGTGAGCGTCAGAGGCTTTACTAGCCTGATATTCACTGCCAAACTGACACACAGGGAAAAATCTTTGTTACAATCTTTAACTCATAGCTTGTTTTTTACAGTCACTGAAGTTCTGCATATCTGCCAAATCCTGACGTGGTGAATGTGTATAAATTACATGTATATGCACAGCTCACTTCAGAAAAATGTTCCAGTGTAACGTTTTATATGAAAAATACAAAGAACGCAATAGCATGGTGTACAAATAGTGAAGTGAGGCATGGTACTGAAGAAATCAAGAAGCAGGGTTATTTGTTTGTGTGGATTCACTTCTGTGGGTGATGTTTAGTGGGATTTTTTGGTTTGTTTATGTGGGGTTGGTTTGTTTGGAGTTTTTCTTACTGTGCATAGAGCTCGACCCCAGCTCCTAAGGAGAACTCCATGAAAAGTGTTCTTACAGTGTGTGCTGAATGTATGTTTCCTACTGCAAGTTACACTCACCACAGTGACATACAGGGAAGAGAGTGTATTTTATTAGGCATGGTGTTGTGCAGTTTAGCACAGTGGTTGTAGACAGAAGCCTTTGCAGCACGTTCACAGCATCGATTGAAGATTTAGCTGTCAGTTTAGCCTGCAGAAAAATCTGATTTAACTGCCCTACAGGAAAACTGTGACTGCTTATTCGCTGAGATTATTGGTTTTGTTTGGTTTTTTTCTTAGACTCTGTGGCGGTGCTATGCAGCAGAGAAATCCTGCAGTTCTACAGCAACATGGAAGATATATGTTGCATCACCGGTGCAAAATCCCAAAAAACCACCAGCGCCATCTAGCCCTAGTTTGAGAAAACAGGTAACATAGAGTTGGGAGAGCTCTGTTCTGTTTATGCTTTTAATTTGATCGGGATAACCTTCCAAAATCAGAGGTGTACAAAGAATTTGGGGAGTTGAAAGGCACTTGTAATGGACCACTTTATTGTTTTCCTCATGCCACAGCATGATTAGTTTTACTTAAAATATTCCTGAGGGACAAATGTCTTCTAATTTTAAATTTGCACTGGTGGTCTGATAGGTGCCAACTGTCCATTGTTTCACTCGCTTTGAAGTCTCCTCGATGTCTTCAAAGGGTAGTATAAGTCAATGATGGCGCCTTCCCATTTTGCATAGCATTTCATACAGGAAGAAAGGAGAGAGGAAGTTTAATTTATATTGACATTCAATGTGTGACTGGCAGTATCTACACCTGTCTTGCTCAAGTACTTCTCTCCAAGGTACTTTTAATTGGAGTTGTGTGTAGAAATTTGGGCAAGTTACTGCAGCTCAGAGTGGAATAGTGTTTGTCTACACAAGTGGCATTGCCTGAACATGAGTACATAGCTTCACTGGGAAGGCCTGGGTCTGTAGGTTTTGCTCAGATATCCAGGATTACTGAAGTGATGTTAGAGGCCAGGTTTAAGGCAGCGAAATCCCACCAATGCCTGTTGCTCAGCAGAGAATTGCAGTACGATTTCCCCACAGCATGTGTAGAAAACTGCCAGCATGATTTGTGTGCTTTATATATGCTTTGGTGTTAAAGCAAGGCGGTCTGCTCAGTGCTGAGTAACATTGCCATGAGACTAGCTGCTTCATAACAAGAAGCAGAAGAACCACGAGGAAAGGTGTAAGGCTGAGTAGTATGTGTTGCTGAACGTCCGTTGTGGTGGGAGAGCTGGGGGGAAAAAAAAGTCAGTTTTAGTGTCCTTGGTATTTTTCCCTCTGCTTTGTTCTAGTGAGAGATATTTCACTAATATGTTATTAAGCCTGAACTTCCTTGTGAACTGAAAATCCTAATTGAAGAACGCAGTAACAATTATTTCATCTCTTGCCAAGGGATCATCTCTTGTTGAAGGAGATTAGGTGGAGAACAAAAAAAGAAATAGTATATACATTTAAGTCTTTAAGAGGCTATCTTGTGTAGCACTCTGCTCTCCAGAGAGTTCCTAGTTTCTTTTCCTGCTATAAGAATCCATAATCCTTGCCTTTAGAAGCATTTTGATGCATGGCAGTGCATCCACTGTCTACAATAAATGCCAATTCCTACAGGTTTTCATGCCCTGCCTGACTTATTTAGAACATTGTTTTAATTGCTGCAGAGTTGAAGAGAAGAATGAATTCCAGAAGACTGAATACAGACCATAATAAAACACAATTGATTTACATAGACCAAGTAGCATCATTTCACTTGTGAATATGTTGAGCCTGCAGCTGTTTGTGTTGATAAGTGTGAATACTTGCTCTCTCTGATGCTTATCTCTGCTAACTAGCTAGTGGTCATGTCAGAGGTCAGAGTACTCCGCAGAATTCAGCCCAGTAGCTCTAGATCTCAGCTCCTTGCCACAAGGTTACTGGAAGGTCAGGCAAGTTAAGGTATGCCTCTTTTACTCTGTTTTGAGGTGTATGAGTAGTGGGACTAGAGCCGAAGGGTTGGTAGCCATGACAACTCAAAAATGTTTTGTTATGAGACGTGGTATTTATATAGCTAGGTGGTGGCAGTCAACAGCATAAACCATGGCATCAGTATGTGAGCAGCAGTTACATTGGTCACTTCTAGTCACAAAGGCAGGTAGAAACTAGCCTTATTTGGAAAGAAATGAATAAACTTTTTTTTGGTTCTTGTGTACCAGCTGTAGGGTGTTTATTAGAATCATAGAATCATAGAATCATAGAATTGTAGGGGTTGGAAGGGACCTCGAGAGATCATCGGGTCCAACCCCCTGCCGAAGCAGGCTCCCTAGGACATTTCACTGAGATAGGCATCCAGACGGGTCTTGAATATCTCCAGAGAAGGAGACTCCACCACCCCCCTGGGCAGCCTATTCCAGTGCTCTGTCACCCTCACTGTGAAAAAGTTTCTCCGCATGTTGGTGCGGAACTTCCTATGCTCCAACTTGCAGCCATTGCCCCTTGTCCTGTCTCCACAGACCACTGAAAAGGGGCTGGCTGATTCCCCCTGCATCCCTTGCTTAAGATAATTGTAAACATTAATTAGGTCCCCCCTTAGTCTTCTCATCTCAAGGCTGAACAGTCCCAATCTTCTCAGCCTTTCCTCATAGGGGAGATGCTCCAGGCCCTTAATCATCTTCGTAGCCCTTCTCTGGACTCTCTCCAGGAGATCCCTGTCCTTTTTATACCAGGGAGCCCAGAACTGGACACAATACTCCAGGTGGGGCCTGACCAGGGCAGAGTAGAGCGGGAGGATCACCTCCCTTGACCTGCTGGCTACACTCCTCCGGATGCACCCCAGGATCCCATTGGCTCTCTTAGCCACCGAGGCACACTGCTGGCTCATGGCCAACCTGTCATCCACCAGGACCCCCAGGTCCTTCTCCACTGAGCTCTTCTCCAGCAGGTCATCCCCCAGCCTGTACTGATAGAAACGGTTGTTCCTTCCCAGGTGCAAGACTTTACACTTGCTTTTGTTGAACCTCATCTGGTTTCTTACTGCCCAGCTCTCCAGCCTGTCCAGGTCTCTCTGGATGGCAGCGCAGTGTTCCTGCGTGTCAGCCACTCCTCCCAGCTTTGTGTCATCGGCACAAAGGTTGCCTCTTAGGCCTCTGAAATCAGGAGAACCTCAACTTTGGAGGTAGGAGAGGGAATTTTGATTCTCCTGATGTGCCTAATTCAGCCTTTTTTGGTAAAAGGTGAAATTTTTTTTAGTTGAAAAAGCTGCACACTGTCTAGTTCAATTCAGTCTATGGTTATATGTAATTACAGCTTTAGAAAGTTGTTAGAGCCAAGCTATTGTATACTGGAGTGATTAGCATTTTGGGTGCTTTGAGTTTTGCACTCAAAGAAGTTTTACTTGAGACCTGATTTTTCAGAGTGTACTAGGTTTCTTCACTTGATAATCAAATTCATGCCAGACTTAAGTTAAAACTTTAGAATCAACCGTTTTGAAGACATTAATGAAGGATGTAATGCTTTCATTAAACTTGTGTTCTTTAAAAAAAAAACAACCCCCATAACCCCAACCTCAAATGAATTTACTGTATAGTAAAGTTCACATGTGTACTCTTCTTTTTTTGATAATAGCTTCTGATATCATCCCATTTTTGTTACCACAGGCTAGAAGATATAAAAGAAAAGGGAAACTAGGCTGTGGTAATGGTTCTGCCCCTGTAATAAACCCAGGAGGGAATGCCTTGTCTGTTCCACGGATCACTTACAATCAAATTGATGAACAAGATGACAAAAAAGATGTGTCTTTCTACATTGGTGAACCAGGAGGTAATTTACTTTCACTTATGTTCAGCTTAACACTTTTCTTTACAAGAGAATGTTAAAGTGAATCGAACTGCTTAAGGGAGAATTTCCAAGAAAAGTATAGTTTAAAACTAAATCATTAAGGCAAGATGCCTCAAACCAAGGATAATTACATAACAGAAACAGAGGGAGGGACACAAATTAAAGGAAATATTTAGATTCATATGGTGTAACCATCAAAAGAGCTTTCTTTGGTAAACAATATTTTTGAATATACTGTTAATTCTACTTTTATGAATTCTCAGAGGTGGATAGAAAGTTTCCTCAGATCTATTCCCTTTTTAAACTGCACCTAGCATAAAGCGTGAAGAAAGGCAAATAAACGAGGGAAAGTGTCTTTAGTTTTTACAGCACCCTTTTAAATAAATACTTATACAAGAACAACCAAATATTTTTATGCCTATGTCAGGTTTTGATTTTTGAGTTTGTTTTATCTTGTTCATTTAAAGCATTCTGTGTTGCTGTATGTGGCTGTTGTATTTCAATCTGGAAACTAGCTGCATTTCACTGTTAAACTAGGATATGGCTTAGTTTGTAAAGTTCTATTTTAGAGTTTGTAATGGAAATGTATGTATGAAATAGTATTGTTTACTATAAAGTGAGGGTGGTTTGGAAAGCTAGGTTTTCCACCTGTGTGTTGATTTCCTCTGTCTGATGGGGTTTGGGAAACTTGTGCTAGTTCTGGATGTGCTAAATCTTTTAGCTCAAGGGGAGATTGTTTCCTCATAGTCTGAGGAGTTATGCTCCTTACCTAGAGGCATGCAAAGTCTTGCCAAGTTAACAGAGAGATCCAAAGATGCTGGCCCTGCTTAAAGGTATGTTAGTCATCATGTGGTGTTTTGACTCAGGTTTTCATCTGTCTTTGATAAACCTGAACATAAGTTTTGTATGAAATTGCATCTCTTATGTGATACTGAAGCTGATGTGCTGTTTCAGCATGGAGAGAGTATGACTGTAGTCTTGATGTGTTGGTTTCTTTAATAAAAAATTACTTCCAAGTATTTTTGCCCATAGAGGGAATATATAGTGCCTTCTGTAGTGAACACAAAGGTAGGAGTTTTACTGGATCACTCTGACTTCAGAACTGCTAGATTGTATTGTCAATGTAACCTATGTCATCCATGCTTTAACAGTGTCAGGTGTGAAATATCAGGGAGATGGGAGCTCTGGCATATCGCTGCACATCTGTAAGGGGCAGGAGCATATGGATCCCGCAGGGATTTAGAAAGATCCTCAAGCAGCTGATAGCCATGAACTGGCATTGTGGGAGGAAGTTTTTCTCCCACTGATGGAGGTTTTTGTTACCCCCTCGTGTTCTTCCTTGTGTTTCATTATCTTATATAAATCTTGTATCTGTCCCCTTTGAGGTCATAATGGTTTCAGCATTGGTGGTATTTTAATTGTTTGGTATTTCTAATGGTTTTTAGGATTCTGGGAAAGGGGACAAAGGGTGTGATTTATAAATAAAGTTGCTGTTTTAACTATGTGTCTCAACAGAACACTATGTACATTCCCAGCTTGTTTATAAGAGCTGTGTAGCTTCCACTGCTGACCATGTAATAGCAGATTTTGGTGAGCATATTTTTATATTGTGCTATCAGTCAGTGATGGACAGAAGCAGCAAAACATTCTGTAACTTCTAACAGTACTGAAGACAGTTCAGATGTTGAGGATTACATTGTGTGTATTCATGATTCTGCCTGTAACCATCTATTTGCTTAAGCTGGTTTCCTTAAATGCTCATACTTAGTCTGAGCAAAGCTCTGTGCATCAGAGGAGAGAAACTGGAAAGACAAGTCTGTGTCTTTTTCTGCTTCAGTCTGGTAATAGAGGAAGATGCAAGATTTTTTCCACTCTTTCTAAAAATATTTTCTTGTTATATTTTTATTATAGCTGGTCTAATTTACTTTTGTTCAGAGAGACAACCATGCATACTGTTTCCTTACCAATTAAGTTTTTATCTATTTTTCATTTTCTTTCACATTTGCCTTAGCCAGTGTCAGGGATAAATCACACTTCATTTGATGTTTTTCTGATTTATTCCTTCTATTGTAGAGCTTCCAAGAATGTAGTTGGCTAACTCTATTGCTCAATTCACTGAACATTCTTGACACCTCTCAAAAGTTTAAACCTGATTTCTCTTAGTGAAGTTCTCCTTGCCAGAATTAATAGGCTTCTATTCTTGGGAACTGGAAGTGCTAGGCTTCAAGCCTGTAAATGAGGATTTTTTTTCTCTTTCTCTTAAAAAGCTGAAAGTAGAAAAGGCAGAGAAAATAATAAAAAAGGCAATTGAAAAGGGCAATACCAGCTTCTATTTCAGTGTTGCTATAGTGGAATATTTTATTCATTGCTTGGGAGGACTGGATGTTTTACAGATGATGGCAAACTTTGAGGTTGGATTAGCTCATTTTTATAGGCCTGACCTAGGAGGAGCAGAGCTATAGCTTTAAAACAACTCTTCTAGTCTGTGTCTCCATTCATATGTGAGAGGCTGTAGGGAGACCTGAAACAAATGCCTGGCAAGTGCAAGCAACAGAACAGTAGTCCCACAGAGAAAGTTCCTTTTTTGGTGCAGAAATAGCCTGAAATTAAGTTAAAATTTCCTCAGTAAATGAGGGGTTTATCTTAATTCAGGAACTGCATTATGTGAGGACACCTTTTTTCATGTAAATGGGATTTCTCTTAGGATATTCTTTTCATGTATCCATGTCCACCCAGCATCCTCTCAGCTTGCTCAAAACATGATTAGGAGGCATGCCTTTGAAAGCTAGGGAAAAAGGCTTTCCTCTTTTACAGGAAGGTTTATCAAAAGGGAAGTCTTATAAAACCTTACAGCTATGATCAATATTAAAGTTTAAGATACTTGTGTCTATGTTATACACTATCCAATACATGTTTTTATTACCGAGAAACTACATACCATAAATGATGGAATCTTGAAATAAACACTTGATAACCTCAGAGGAAAACAATTCCTGATTTTAGTTCTGCACAATGCATAGGCTTTAGAGTATGATTAGAGTGCTCTGGAACCCTATGAAATTGCAGGACTGGAAAGGCCAACATCATCTGTAATAATTCTTGTTTAAAGTCAAAACTCTCTACGTAAGAAGGCTATGTAGAAAGAAATGGAAAAGGAACAGCTAAAACATGGATTTAAGAAAAACAATTCTTAATAATTGTAATGCTGAAGACATTCTACTGCAGTATATTCTTTTCATGGGTATCTATTGCTACTTCTGAAGGACCCTTTCATACTAGGGTGTATGGTTTAAATTTTTTTCCTGTAGTGATTTACAACCCTCAGTGATTTCATTCTCACCTCCAATTATATCCATTACTGTTCTCTCTAGTCTGCAGTTGATTTTTAACAATACTTCTGCCAAGCACTGTATCCATATTGACCTGCAGCAGGGTCTGTTATCAGGGTGACAAGCCATGTGTGATCTCTTGGGCATCTTTAATGTTACTGTAAGATTTAAAGAAGGCACTTAAGGATCAAGATGATAGATATGATAGCAAGAGTGAATGGCAGGCCATAGACTGATCCAAATAGAAGAAAAACAAATAACACTTGAATGTAACTGAGGTCTCTTACATGCACTTGAATTTAACCTTCAAGTAACAGCTATTCACTCTTCAAAATGAACTGAATAGCTGTTTCATAATGCTTTTTATTGGGGAGGAAAAAATTATAAAAATGTGAAAGTTTTTGGACCTTGAGAGTCAGCCTCCTGGGACATCTCCAGCAGATGGAATATATTATTCTCTGTCAGTTATCGTCAGTTGCATACACAATGTGTTATTGTAAAATTTGTCGAAGTCACAAGACACTTGCAGTGATAAATCCCTGCTGGGGTAAAACCAAAATTCCCTATTTATCACTATGCTTTTCTGTTTGCTTTTTGGAGTTTCTTGCGTGCTGACATACTCCCCACCTCAACCCCTTACTTAAAGCAAGACTAGAGTAGACTAGACTTAAAGCAACTTCACTAGAGTAATTTCTCACTAGGAAGGTGGGAGGGAAGAACGGCAATTTTCAACTAATGCCAGAATACCTCTGTAAGCCTTTTTATATGAAGTGTGTAATAGTGTTACTGTTGATTTATTCTGTCTGTAACACTAGTTTGGATGCTGACATTCCAGAATTTGCCTATCTAGTAATCGGTTGTTTTTTCCTGGAAACTGGTTGCATTTCCATTGGGGGGGGGGCTGCTTTCCCTCAGAGGTGTAGATGGATTGCAGTCTGTAGTACACATAAAGATGCGAACATTTTAAACTAAGTGGCTTCATAGATTCCAGTGCTGACAAGTTGAGTGAAAGGTGAGAAAATCATGTGGCTAAAATGAACAGAATAAAGCAAACACCAACGCTTTTGAGGGTCTGCCTAACTGTCAATAAGTCAGAAAAGCATAAATATAGAGATATGCTGCAAATTAGTAAGAACACATCCAGATACCATGCTTCTGAAAAACGTCATGCCCTTAAGAAGGTGAGTTCAGCATATGATGATGGCATAGCAGTGAAAACCTATATTCAGCAGAGTGCTGTTAAACTTCCAAATTTGTCAGTTCAGGCCTCTTAGGTACTAATGGTACATGTCTGTGAGTAAGAATTGTGCAAACATACTTGTATACCTCTATCAGAAAGCTTTCTGTCTCTGTTTCAGCCCTGGCTGTCCTGAGTGAGAACTTTCCGTGAGTTCTGTGGTTTATCTTGCGTGACCAAATGAAGAGTAGAACTGGGGGTGTGGTATGAGGGGAAACAGAGGCTGAGAGGAAGAGGAAAGTTGCCTTTGCCAATCTCACTCTTAGTTCTGCTTAAGTCAGGCAGCTTTTGAGGTTTAAAATTTTAATTTTTGTTCTGCACTTATCCAACTCCCTGTTTTGCCTGAGTTAGGACCTGAGTGTAGCTGACTGGTCACTCTGCATTGGGCTTGGTGCAGGGACGTTGTATCAGATGATCCCAGCGACTGTGGGAGCGCCTAATGAGAGAAGGTATTTGCACCTCCCACAAGCATTTTGTGATAATGCTAAAACTGATCTTAGAGGGTTTTTTAATCCAGAAAACATTTTTTGCTCCTTTAAAGTACATTAGATTCAACTTGTAGTTGAAAAGGCTCTAACTTCAGTTATAAGACTGAATTTTGCTGATCAGTAGCAAAAGAAAACTTCTCTGACTTCATGATGAAGTTAACATAGGAAAAGCATGTGGTGAATGACAGATTTGTGCTGTAGAGTTAAAATGAACACGTCCTGTGCACCGTGGTAGTGGTGGTGGTTTTGGTCAAGCTGACTCTTAGAACTGGAAGAAGACACTATGAGTGCAGCGGTGGGGAAAAATAATGCTAGTAGCAAAGGAGGACATACCCCAGAACAGTATGGGGGATTTTTTGTCAAAACTTAATATTTCAAATGACTGTTAAATCTGAAAAAAATGTAGAAAATTAGAGAAGTAAATAAATTTATGAATCAACATATTGCCTAATAATAAAACAGACATATTTTTAAAATCAGACTAAAGTGATCTAATAAATTGGCGTGCGTTTTGGTAAGCTGTTTTACAGGACTGACGCAGTCCTCGTAACTTTTGGTCTCAGATCCAGATCCTGCATCGTGATTGTCTTGCTGTATTAATCTCTAGTCAAGAAAAGGAAGGAAAAAAGTCCAAGTCCCTGTCATAGGGGTGGCAAGGGAGATTTCAACTGTTGATGATAAAGACAGGAAATCACTTTTGGTTTATGTTGTGCAACTAGCAGAATCTTCCCACGGTATGGGACTGTGTAGGCTTCTTCCTGACATCTGTCTCAAGGGATGCATTGATGTGTTTTTCTGGGTCTTCAGGAGCCTTACCACAGAAGGTAGAGAGTGGAAGTAAAGGAGAGACTGTTCTCCCTTGAGTTGTACTGCTAGAGATTTGATTCAAAAAATATGAAGGGTGTGTTGGAGAGTAGCTGTAAAATGATAGACTTAATCAGCCTCGGGAAGAAGAGAGAAGCTAAATATCAGAATTCAAGAATGGAAACTCATACTTAATAGACGAGGCATAGTATGGAGCAAGGCTAGGAAGTGCTATGCTCAAAGCTGCCTTTATAAGCAAGAGGAAGCACACGTTATAAATGTAAAACTAGAATTCAGTGCTAGTGCAATTGAAATTTTGAAATCTATTCACTGTTAGTCCAGATCTAATTGTTACAAAAAAAGAACATAGTTCTCTTCATATTTAGAAAGTTGCAGTGGTGGTAAAAATACAGTTACAACTGTAACGCGTACTTCTTAAATACCAGGAAAATAGGTAGAATGTTCATCCTTCCACTGCTCTTCTGGGTCTTAAGGTTTCATTTGCTGCAGAGGGAGAAAGGGAAGTGTTACAATGAGTTGTTGAAATTTGGTGCCCTTCAAAGGGAGAAATACAATGTTTTTGGTGCTAGTTGCTTCTCCTTCTCCTGGGAAATGACTTGGGGTCACTTATAAATGTTTGCTAATATGTTTTTTCATATTTCTTCACTGGTGTGCAGTTCTGGGTTTCATCTAAATTGACCATATATGTTCACCTCTATGTATGTGAGATGGTATTTCTTTGGTCTCCATTGCCCTTAAAAATCAGTTTTGTCCCTCTCCAGGATTCCATTTTTCTCTTAATTAACCATTAGTGAATTGTTTATAGTTATAGGGACTCTAGTGGTAAGCCTATGCTCCATCTTTTATCTCATGCCTGTATTCCTATAAACTGCTTCTTCCATTTCTATTTCTCAAGGCCTCTTGACATTCTACCCAGCCTGTGTTTCTATAAACCATATCATTATTTAGTTGTAAATAACTCATTCTACTAGAATAACTGTTGTTGTAAATGTGAAAGCATGGTTGCACAACAGAAAGATACATGGAACTAAGCCCCGTTAGACATGGGCACCTGGTCAGTAATTGTTGCAGCTAAATCACTTAAGGTCAGATCAAAAGCTTGGACAGAGCAGGCCTGGTGAGCATCATTCATTAGGTCTTGCAGACTTGGTACAAAGCTCAGGCCCAGTTACTAGCGGTGGTAATATGGGACAATGCGGAAGAATTCAGGAGATATAGGAGCTGCTTACTGGATTCACATGAATATGCCGAACTGTCACTTCTCCAAAACGTAGGAGAGATTTACCCAGATTGTTCCTACTTGAGATTGTTCCTTCTTTTTTTAGTAACCTAAACTTGAGATAAAAATCTGTGCAGAGTAGAATTTTGGCTCATTATGGAATATAAAGTGTACAGAAAGTACTGGTCAGGAAATAGTTAACCTTTTTCTTTTCACTGAAAATTGACACTGAATTTATGAAAATTGATGCTACAGTTTGTCACTTGCTATTATTTGGCTAATGATTCAGTGAGCAGCAAATCAAGCTGTAACAGAAGAGAAAGGCTTGGGAAAGATTTACTGAACTCAGGTTGCTTTTAGTTAGCTGTGCTTGCAAAGCAAATACCTGAGGAGTAAGGGAGTGATGGGAAACAACCTGAGAGCAACTAACAGGACTGCTTGGAGGCTGGGGAGATGTGTGGATCTATAAAAGGGCATGCAATGTATGTTTAGGGAGGGAGGGAAGGAGTAATTTTCATTTCTAGGAAAGAAGAATGCTGGAGTGACCAAACTATTTCTGAAAAATGGGCATAAGGAAGGAAATGAGTAACAGTGGACATGAACTGGTCAAGAGCAATCACATCAGCTCATGTAAGGTATTTTATTGTTGTGTAGCAATGTGTGTTGCAGGTAGGAGAAAAAGGCAGAAGACAGTTAAGTACTGGGTTTTGTCACTCCTGTCTTATGCTTACACACAAACACAGGATCTAGATTATGGCCTAGAAAATTGTCTTAGGCTACTCTTGAGGGATGAAAACTATTTTAACTATCATACTCCAACAAGTTAAGCCATTCACTGTTTAACTGAGAAATGTGTTTAGAGAGATTTCTGAGCTCATTGGTGGATCAGATCATGGACTGGACTGGAATTTCTATTCAACATGCATTTGATGTCAGCTGGGAAGTGGCTGAGAGCACTTTGAAGACTGCCTGTGAGCTTCCCACAGAGGCAGTCATGTCTGGTGCAATTGGCCCTCATGTCACGTTCCTCCGTTAATCCTGTGTTTCACTAATTCACTGCAGTGATCTGTCTCCACATCTTTGATATCAAGTACAAAGGCAGCTGCTTGACCTGATCTCTGGACTGTTAACCAACTGTTTATGGTACATGGTGCCACAGTGTGGAAAAGATAAGCCTCTTGCTGCACAGCACTGGGGGATGCATTGCACTTAAGCCGTTCTAGGCAGATGGTAGAGAAGAGCACCGCAGCGCTTGCCCTTCTGGAGGTCATATGATGCAAAGTATTTTGGGGAAATGAGGGATGCTTTTGAGGGGAGGAGGAGGAAAAATCTATTAAGCAATTTGGAATTTAGAGTTTCTCTTTTTTATGGAGGGCTTGAACTCTGGTTTAGACCACAATTTGCTAATTCTGTTCTAATTAGTCAGGTAACTTTTAATATTAAAATTATAATGCAGGTTGAACATAAGGGAATGTGACAGTTGAGAGAGAAGCAGGTACTTCAATTTATAAATGGGAATAAGGGCAACACATTGCTTTTTTTTTTTACGTGTATATTTGAGTACTGGTTTTGTAAAAAGCCAAGGGTTGTCAGCTCTTGCTTCAAACTCTTCCACAAAAGCAGAGACAGCCAGACACAGTTAAAGCAAACATGGAAGATGACGACAAAGCTCCAGCATGTAGTAGCGGGCTGTTAGATTGCAGTGGAAACACTGTTTTGGTGTTGAGGCTGTTTGTAAAAGGTTCATCTTCTGTTGACAGGGAGCACTGTATGAGTTGGTGTTCTTGGAGTCTGTTCCTAGCTCTGTTACTGATTTGCTATGTGACCTTGGGCAGACAATTAACTCCCTGTGCTTCAGTTGCGTCATCTGTTAAATGAATGTAAGTCTTGTTTCTGACAGAGATATTGTGAGCCTTAGTTGTTTATGAACTATTTTTAGACTGATACAGCATTTCAGAAGTAAAGAATGCTGTTACTTAATGCAGTATTAAACATAGGCCTACTTGTATACTTATTGTTAGCAGAAGCAAGGAGGAGTGGTAAGTAACGATGTCAGCTTTTGCAAGAAGAGAAGCTGATGTTTGTGGAAATGTAGCAAATGCTCAGGGAGAAAGTAAGATGTCATTTAATCCAGAATGTATAGCTACTTGTTAGCCACAAATATTTGTTCTTTCGGATGGGAATCACAAAAGGTTATTGTGGGAGATCAGGGTACCATGTTAATTATTTTTTTAAACTTCTACTTAAATGGATGACTAGGTGCAAGTAAATATGCTTTTCATCTTGAATATGTCCTTTTAATATGGCTGTAAAACCATTTATTTTACATATTTTAGATTGTCAGGTATGAAAGCTGAAAATATTCCAGAATTAGAAATAAAATAAATTCCAGCCCTTTTGGAGTGTGTGCATCTGTGTGACCTTGACCACTACTTTAAAAGATGGAAGAGAAAAAATTAAATGTTCTCTTACTTGTTTTTACTCCCTGTTTAGATATGCAGGTTTAGCCTCTTTCTAAAATTTTAGTGTGCTTGATACATCAAGCATATGATTTGCAGTCTCATAGATGTTGCTTGGAAAATAATTTTGATATATAGGGATGCATGGTATTTTTCCCAGATTTTCCCAACCCCATATCATGGGAATCTTCACTTTTACTTCTCTTCTTTGGAAATGCTTTAATGCCCTGCAAGGAATAAGTGCTATGATGGAAAATCTGGCCTGTCAACTTGCCTAAAGATACATGCACAAGGGACATTCACACCTTTCTGTCAGCTTAATCTGATCAGGTGTAAAACCAGCTGTATGTCTGCATATAAACAGAAGAAGTCTAAGAAATAAAGCTTTGCTTCAACCTCTGTAGGTGGTAAAAAAAAGACATATTCCAGTCAATAATCTTTGCTTATTTGTAAGTAAAGGTTGAAGAACCTTTCAGAGGGAGATACCGAGGCTTATTTGAGTCCTATTTGCTATTATGTTCTGAATCCTCACGCATGAATAATTTTGAACTTACACTTCTTGCATCTGTTGATGGCCGTAAATTTCTTTCTGCTGCTCTCATGTGCTGTTTTGAGAACCTGAAATCAATGCACTTCTGTCCTGTTTGAAATGGACTGACAGGTTATTAGGGTGATGCCAGTATTGCACTGAGCTCTGATCTGATCTAGTGGCACTTTAATATTTTCCTATTTTATTTCTTACTCCAGTAGAAAGTGGTATGAGGAGAGTGGCTGTTCCTTAGGGATATGCATAATTAAAGGGATCCCAAAGAGAGGTGTTTTTTTATTGTTGAGTTTCTTCCTGGTAATTCTGATCTGCATAACATATGACAGACTGGATGTGATAAGAATTAGTTGCTCTGATCACTGTTCACAGACCTTGTTAATTGCAAAAACCTAGGAAAGAAAAGGTACCGTACCATGTGCCTACAAGTTAGAGGTAGTCAGGACTCTAAGAGTATTTTTTCATGACTCTTGCAAAAAAGCAAAGCAGCTGCTTGTCATTTACTTAACCTTGCTTGGGCTCAATTTAATCAGTGGAAAACATCTGGAACTGATTCCCCTTCAATTTGCAGTGTCCAGTAATCTGCTGTGTACATACAACTGGTGCACCTTTAGCATTAGAATACTTGGCTGAACAGTCTCTTGCAATATTGTTATCTTTTTGGAAAGAAAAGAGGAAGCAACAGTAATTTCCTAATGAGCAAACATTTGCAATGTTTTGTATAGGTTGCATTGTTCATTGATTTTTTGCAGCTGTTGTATGAAATCTATTGATCAGAGTTAATAAATTTCTAAGAGTAAGACTGCTTATTTGTATTGATTAAAATTTGTCCAGATTTTGAACTCTTTATCATTGCTAGACTTACAGCAGATGAAAAAATTTGATCTTGTTACTACTTTTGATAGATTGTGCTGTTGAGCACCAAGCAGACTTCGAGAATCTGAAGAGGTTCTGCCTATGATCTATGAGTGGTTTTATTTAAAATTCTTTGTCTTACAGAATTAAAGTGTTGGACTTCTATAGTGAGCTGTTGATACAAGCTTTTCACTGATTTTTCTGTTAAATAAAACTAAATCAGTCACTGAATTGGATAGCATTACTGGATATAATGATAACCATTGTTAAAAAGCTGCTCAATGGAGGATGTACAGAAAAATAACTGATGCATTTAAGCAATACTTTGTGTGGGCAATGTATTTCTTTACAAGGGAAGTATGCAGAACTGGAATATATACTCTCTCTTAATAGAAATGCTGTTCACTTGTAAGAACATTTACATATAAAGGAATCTCCTTGGAAACCATAAGTGAGTAAATATATCTCTGGGAAAAGCTGCTGCTCTCTGGTGTTCTCTTGCAGAGAAATTTGCAGTGAGTATCCCAGCTGACTTGGCAATAACTTCTATGGGAATCCCTCTGGGGTAAGGCCTACAGGGCTAAGTGGAGGGGAAAGGTGATGAATTACCTTGGTCATAACTTCTCTGCTTTGCCCCTCTACTGGGGAGTTCTCTTGCTTTCCTTTCTGTGGTAATGTGTCTGAGACTCCTACATGGCACTCTCCTGTCTTGTATTATATATCTCTTGTATAGATGTGAACAGTGCTACCCAACACAACAGAAAAGTACTCAACTTGGAAATATAAAGTAGCACTGATGGCTTTTTAAATTATGTATCATTTTTGTAATTGGTATTAAGAATTTTCCAGCAGTGGTAGTCCACAGTAAAGGAATGAAACCTCCCTGGGTTTCCTCTTTTTTGTTCTTGCTATGGTCTATAGCGTGTGGTCTCACAAATAAGAATTGGGTGTAGTTGGCATGGACTTAAACTCTTCTGTAAAGGGAAAATAATATTTTTTTCATCTTTGAATAAGGTGAATTATAGGGAGAGCATCTATAATAAAATTCTGATAACTAATTCCAGGAATTCTGGCTTTCACACAACCTGATCATGATTATGCCTTGTGGGTACATAAACTGCGACCATGTTCTGACCCTTTGGATCCATTTGTGTTCCTTTAAGTATTATATTATGCTGAGTTATCAGAACTTGATTCCAGTTTAAAAAAAAAAAATCTTGAGCAGCATAATGCCAGTATTTGTTGCTAGTGGCTTTTTCATTCTGTTTGTAATGGGGTGTATCAGACCATGGCAATGGGATACTCTAGACCTGGTTGTACTAACTCAATTAAGATCCATTTCAGGTCAGATTAACCTGAATCTATCCTAGATTAGTTTGTGCTGAGTGAGCCATCATGAAGCAAATGTGTGTCAGCAGCCCTAGGTAGAAGTCTGCAAGTTTCTGTTGCTGTTTATTTGAAGGGCTCAGATTGGCTGCTATTTCTGTAACCTTGTAAAAAGGAGAGAGAGCACATGCACTAGATTTTGGTGTACACCGGGGGCCCAGCATCAGCAGCTTAAGGTTCATAGGGATGAATTTAGATGAGCTGATGAGCAGAAAGTATTTGCAAAAGTATACTCACATTTACCTTAAATTGGTGCCCCAGCAAAATTTGCCGTGTAAGTGCTAAATAGGAGTTTTGCCTTTATTGCTGGAGAAATGGTATCTCTGGAAGTTCTGTGGTTGCACTGTTTCTAATAAGGTAAAAATCACATTTGTAAAACAGTAGGCCTATTCATATGTCATATGAATGACATCAGTTTTAGCTGATAGAGATCTACTTAAATATGATAGTGATGACTTTGATGGGAATTTCTTTGCCTGGTAAAGGTCCTCAATTTACATTAATTTGCTATCTTCTGCTTAAGTCCCCTTAAAGGGTTAAAGATGTTTTTTGCTAGATAAATAAATGAATTAGTATGTGCCAAACTCAGACATAGCATGGCTGCAGTGGAGACAGCCTGGGGGGAAAAAACTTTTGAAACTCTTGCAAGTAGAGACCAAGACAATTTAGGTTGGAGTCCATGAAGTCTTGCATCAGTAGCAATTTCTAAAAAGAGTAATTTGAACAAGTTTGCTGTTTTACTATTTTAAAGCCTTTAGTTCAGAATAAGTCTCTTGGAGACCTCTGTTCTCCGATCATAATCTCCATATCTCCCCTCCTTAGCACTGAATGGGCCTTAGAGTGTTTTCATAACATGCAATTGCACATCTGCAGTCTTCTTTCTCCCTCTGAGCGCTGCTGCAACTGGCTCATGCAGTTCCTCTCTACATAAGACAGAATTGTCTGAGAGATTTTCTTTTTACCCTCTAATGTTTATTTTAGCTTCTCTACCAACCACCTGAAGAAACTATGCTGCAGAGAGGTAGGACTCCTTAGCTTTGCACATCTTCCCTTGTGTAGTGCAGATCCATCCCATCTCAAATGCTGAAATGTGTATTTTTTCCATGAGACAATCTCCAAAGGAATTGAAAATAATTCTTAGCCATTAAAGGAAGAAGGAATTGTACAAAGGCACTGTTTGGTTTAGGTGATCTCATCTAAGCTGCTGCTTGTACAACAGAACACCTACTTTAGGGTAATTAATGCTATTAAACCATCTTCATTCTGCCAGCTTTCATTTAACCTGTTTAATTGCCAGTAATGGAGTTTGTTGTGCTGTCAATCGATAAGTGGGTCTGAGTGGAACAGATATAAGCTTTCAGTTGTGAATCTCATGTAAACTCATCAGATGAGTGATGTTTAGATCTGAGCATAAGAGAAGCAGGTCCTTGTCAAGGCAGTCTTTCTGTTTCATGACAACAAACATCATTGTTCAGAATAACCTTTCCAAAGCCAGAAATGGTCAGTACTATGAACTGGGTAGCAAGATCTTCCCTTCATTTCTGACTTGAAGCTAATTTAAATCTCTTTTCAGATGGAAATCTGGATAAAAGAATGCGATAGCATTTATAGCTTGAAAGCTAAAGCAAGGCATGGGTTTGGGGGGAAGGGGGTGTCCCAAATAGAAAACCATAGTCAATGCTCAGAGCAAGGAGGTAACTGTACGAGAGCATCAATAAAAAGGGGTGGGAGAGGGGGAGGTAGGTGGGTGGTGGTGAAAGGGAGATGGAAATAAAGTGTTCTCACTGGTCTGAAAGCAAATCTCCAGAAGCTTTGTGTACAACAGGCAGTAGCCTTTATGATGCCAAGAGACCAAATGGCAGTGAAAGTCTTGAGTTGTAATGCTTTAGGATTGTAATAAGAGTCTTTGTATTACCTCAAAAGAAGTAATTTACCTCTTGGACTATGTCTTCATTACTTCCAGAGTCTTGTAGCACTTTGTTTTAAAGAGTTATTGGAATAAAATTAATTGTACTTGTATCTTACCTTTCTAGGGTTTTGACATGGTGCTTTGTTAGTTTTCCATTTTTTCCTCATAGCAATTAACAGTGTTTTGAGGCCACTGCATGAATTTTCCATTCACAGGGGAAGTGGGCGTGTTTAGATCTGTACTAAAATCAGTGTAAACAAAGTCTGATGAATTCTCAACTCTAAGTGACCAAATTTACTGAATGAGGAAACCTTCACAAATTCTTGAATACCACCTCAGACTTGGAAAGTCCTACAGCTGGAGACAACAGGAAGTTCTCCGTGAAGTTAATACTGTATATTTGTCCTGGCCTTGAACATCTGCACTTCACCTCCGTTGGAGACAGGGTAGTATATAATACAGCTCTTTGTCCTGATCTGTTGTTATCTGATATTAGGAAAATCCAGCTGTTTTGTCTGTTCAGCAGTTACTCAAAAGTGCAAACCATTCCAGCATGGTATGTATATGTTTGCATTTGAATGATCATGGAATCCTGCTACCCCTCCATTTAGCTTAACAGAAATAAATACACAATGAATCATCCACTTTGTCCAGATTTAACAGATGAAGCAAAACCAGTTATAAATTAAAACTGTTGCTGAATGAACATTTGAGGAGTCTTAAATATTCTTGATGTCACCTGTATATCTGGTGTTTTCCCAGGTCAAAGGTAGATTGACTGATTGCCTCTTCTAATCTACTCTTTGAATGCAAAAGAAATGCTTTTGCAGCAGAGTGCCTTCAAAAACCAGCCTCTGTATGCCAAGGAGTGAAAAGCCTTGCACAGAATACAGATTCCAGAGGTGTGCTCTTGGTTCTGTCCACTGGATGCAAGTGTGGAAGTAGAGGCTATTCTCGAAGGTCCTTGTTAGCACTTAGGTGATGGCAAAAGCTTTTGGAATCTACTGTGATGAAAATCAAGCTGAAGTGATTCATGGAGAACTCTTTGAGGTAATGATGAACTGGTCAAGTATTTGACATTCTTTCAGAAGGAAATAGTATTCATTAGCTGTCTAAAATGTCTTTTTTTTTTCCACAAGAGAAGTTCAGTCTTGAATAATCCCTTTTTTCAGCTAAAAAATGTATTTGTCAATTTAATTAGACAAAGTTAATTTGATTTTTTTGTACATTTTTGTGGGTTTTGGTTTTGTTAGCTGAAAGATCTAACCAAGAGTTCTAAAAACGTTGTTCTAGAGTCACTTTTATTTCAGTTAACAAATGGTCTTAGCATGTATTCTAAGACAGAAGATGGAAGTTGGGAATCATTGTTTGAATTCCTCATCTAAGTCAAGACACTGAGTGGTATCAGAATCTTTCTTGCCACAGAAAACTGAAAGGAGTATTCTGCAAAGGAAGTCTATGGTTTGCCTACAAACAGATAACCGAAATTTAGTCAGTCAGTGGCACAAAGAAGATTGTTCTAATCACGTTTGCAGTTTCTGTCCTCTTGACAATGTGTCTAAAACAGTTTGTGATGTTTAGAAAAAAATTTGCACTTGCATAAATTTTTTTAGTTAAAAACAATATTTGTTTTGAAATCAAGAGACTATTGTTGAAGTGGTTTAGGGTTCTGCAGCATCTGTTAGGGTTCAACATCTGTAGCTGTGTGCATGTATATATAAAAATATAGACTGTTAAATCATAAGATAAAGGGCAGCAAGATTTGTAATACAGCCATGTCACTTTCACAAAGGATGGATTTATGTCTCAGCCCTTAGTAAATTGTCGAAGATCGATAGCTTATAGCATGGATGGAACCAAAACTTTGTGATGGGACTGGTGGAGTAAGAAAATACTTCTCTTGTGATTTGTTATCTACTTTCTCTAAAGATGCTAATCCCAGTCAAGTCAGGGATTTACTCCTTAAATTCAGTATTTATCCAAATTTCTCCCTGAGTTTTCAGAATCTACGGCTAGTTCATAATGTAGTGACTCCTGTATTCAGACATCTTGGCACTAGCAGCAGTCGCCCAATTTTCTGCTTTTCAGGTCTTTGTTGCACATCTGTTCAAGAGGAATAATCTTTGTTCTGTGGAGATCCATTTTTGGACAGAGTGTGTCAGTCAAACTGAGGAGCTCAAGGTGTGCTTCAGGGAGAGCTTTTTTACCTCTTGCATGCAGGGTTTTTGGTGGAGGGAAAGGCAAGAGACATAGTAGAGCTGTAAGTCTCATTACATCTGTTGGTTTGGTTCCCACTGTCACTGGGGCTATTTTTTTTTTTTTCAATCAATACTGTGGCCTGCTGCTGGAGGAAGATCAAGGTCATCCTAAGCTTCAAGGGTTGCAGGATACATTCAAATATGTTTCCATAATTTCATCAGTAAAGACTTTAGGCCTCTGAGAGCATATGTCAATTTAGAGTTGTATCTTATTTTATATATAAATCATTGTTCCCTTGCCATGTACAATTTTTCATTGCTGTTGGAAATGTAAGATACTAGCTATGTTGGATCTTATAATAATTTGAGTCTCAAATTTTATTGAAGTAATTTTCTTATTTGTGGTAGCAAAAGCTCAGCAATTTCTTTGTAATAAAAATAAATTAAGGAGTGACTTAAACTATGTTCGAAATATTTCCTAATTGAAATCCTGAATAAGCAATATGAGAATGTCTATCAATGATACATTCTCACAACATATGTACTGATTGAGGTCTTCAACCATGTACTTCAAAACCCATGAATTTAATTTTAAATAAATGTGATCGGTTGATCACATATCAAGGAAGGTAACTTACAGTAAGGGGGGATGTGCTTGTTGGATATTACACTTCAAATTTTATGATCTGAAGATCTGTCATTCACACTTTTATGGTATTGGTTGTACATAAAAATGGATACTTTTGCATTCCTTTTTTAATAATTGTAATTTAAACTTTTACTCAAATTACTGCCCTACCTAAAATGTCTTCACATTCAACATTTAGCAAGTAAACAGTCAAAGCAAATAGATTCAAAATAGGAAGGGAATGCTCCCATAAAAGATAATAAAGCTGGAGCTGTAGGTTGGAATAATTATGACTTAGTGTAGTAAATGGCTACAGATTATATTTGTGAACTTGCTTTGAGTTTTCGGACAAACATGGCAATGATTTCCTCTAGTATTAAGTTTTATTTTAATTTACAACATTTTTTACACTGTGGTAACAATGCTGTATGTCTTGAGTTAATGATTAACTGCTAGTTGATGGGAAATTGTTCTGCAAGGGTTCAATCGTGTGATGCAAAGAACTGCATTAGAACAGCAAGTAATTCTGACATATTTCACTGCAATTATAATAATTGCATTTTGTGTTCTTGTGAGTCAAAACATTGACAATGACTCAGAAGATGTTTCTGATTTTACTGTCATTGCAATTTGTATGCTTTGACCATTAACAGTCATGAAAAAAATGAAAACATTTTCAGACTGGTTTATTTTCTTTAATAGCCATGCTAAAACTGTACTTCCTTTTTAAAATAAACATTTTTACTATAATGGCAGTTCTGAATCCCATAATGGAAAGTAAATCTATATATTTATATTACATGATACATTCTCTATGTGTAATTCTAAGAGATTGTATGTGTTAAGAGCTCTCCCTGCAGAGCTAACAAGCTGCCAAATTACATTTCACTGGCTATTGTTTCATTTTAAGGTCAAGTTCTTGTTGTCCTCTTAAAAAAAAAAAAAGCCTAGCAGTGGAGAAGGATTGCTTTCAAAGCTATTTTGGTCTTATTTTTCTTGACTCTTCTACTGTATGTGTGTTCTTCAGAATAGCTGAGACTACAGGCAAGTATTACTAGCCTTAAAGAGCTAAATGCATTAGTATTGGTGACTTGAATTAAGTAATGAAGAGCTGGTCTCTGCATATATTTGCAGACTGTAGATGGTATCTCAAGCTCTGAAAATGTGTTCAAAATAGCCCTGGGCAGAGGGGTTGTGTCAGATAAGCAAAAGAAACACTAAGATTTCAGTTAACAGATACTTTGCACAGTTTAAATGAGTCAAAATTCTTTTCTGTAGAATGTAGAGAAGCATTTTCTTCTTGTCATTTGAATACAACTTGTCTTGTTAGATGCTTTCCTAAAGGTGTCCAGCACATATTCTTCCTCAACTAGCTGTGGCAGCATTTGGGCCTAATGTGCAGGAAAAGTAGCTTCCTGCTGACAGTATGTGTCAGCAACTTACTGGGCTGTTTCAGCCACACAGTGTTAATGGCAAGCATAAACTACCACAGCAGAATTGGCTACCCCGCAGAAAACTGTGACTCAAGATTTGCCCAGTTATTGAAATGTTTGATGCAAGACTACATAGTGTTAAGCTAGTAAAACCTGCAAAGAAAGAGAAACATGAGAGGAAGAATATAAAAGGATTTCCTGTTGATTGTGAAGTGGAGTTGACAACATAAACGTGTTAAATGTTCCAAGACAGATTTTTTTTTCCTGGGAGATGAGGTACTTGCTGTCCTTGCTTGAATAACAATAACCTGAAGGGCTAGGAAGTCTTTAGCTAAGATAGGCAGGTGCTTTTATCTATACAAGTGTTCTTTTTCCCATTGATATAACTTACTGTATTTTTACTGCTGTCAGAATCCAGCTACTGCTATGTAGCACAGCTTAACAGCTGAGCTGTATCTGCTGTACAGTTCACTCAGTGGGTTTCTTGGAATCCTCCTCTTCCCCAACTAACCTGGAAAAATCTCCTTACCAGACCTTACCCCTTATTACATCCATATCAACCACATATGTTTCACTAAGTATGGAAGCCTGCTTGCTTTTGTGTTTAGGAGAAATAGGGAAAACAGTCAGTTGCAGTTGTAGACAAGAGTGAGAATATGTGAAACAACTCTGGAGACACCAAAGTCAGTGAAGAACGATGGTGAGAAAGTGCTTCAGATCCCGAGGCAGAGATTCTCCTGCAGCCTGTGGAGAAGACCATGTTCTGGCAAGCTGTCCCCCTGCATCCATAGAGGTTGAGGTGGAGCCACATACCCACCAGCAGACTATAGACACCCACTCTGAAGCAGGTTGATGCCCCAAAATGAGGCTGTGAGCTTGTGGGAAGCCCATGCTGGAGCAAGTTTCTGTCAGGACCTGTCATCCCACAGAGCAAGGAGCCCACACTGGAGCAGGATTGCTGGTGGGACTTTAGACCCTGTGGGTGACACGCACTGGAGCGGTTCGTAAAAGAAGTGAAGGAAACTTACATTGCAGAAGTTTGTGTAGAACTTTTTGCCACGGGAAGAAGCCCACACTGGAGCAGGGGAAGAGGGGCAGGAGTCCTTCCCCTTAAGAGGAGGGAGTGGCAGAGACTACCCACATCCCCAATTTCCAGTCCCCCTGACTTCCTTCTCCCCACCCCCAAAAAATTTTAGCTTGCTATTCTGACAACTGAAAGCAGCTTCTATAGCTTTTTATTGTTGGTCATTCCCATGAGGAAAAATGGAAATCAATCCTGGATGGAACGCAAACAGATACAAGCTAAAATAGGTAGATTAGTAGCTCTTTGTCACTTAGCTTCATGTTTTTAGTTGACCATTAGTGCTTTTATCACAGTGCAATCTATAGGTATTTAAAACCAGTGAATCTGCTCAGATTAAATTGGCTAAGGAAAATCCCCTTTTAGCACTTCTGTAAGGAACTGAACTGAGCACAATACAATTCATAGCTCACTATCTGTGTCACCAAGACTGCAGACTTCTCTACTGTGCTCCATTAATCTCCCATCCTCTTCTGACAGGTCGTATCTGTGTATGAGAAGGTACTTGCAACTTTTGTGCAATTTGTACCTGACCACTTTTCTGAATCTATCAACAAAGCTGCTTGTCAGTAAATGCTAAACATTACATGGGTTCAGTGGTGTGTCTGTTTGCTCACTACAAGTTATCTTATGCAAAACATTCAGCTAAATAGTCTAAGCCAGTGTGTTTCATTTAAGGAAAATAAGATGACTTTGAATGTACTTTTTCCTAAATAGGACTGTATTTATGACGCTTTAGAAAAATTTTGGTGAGGTATTTTTGGGTATGTTGTAGACTTCTTGCTTGCCAGGTCTTAAAGAATCACAAGGTTGGAAAAGACCTTTAAGATTATCAAGTCTAACCATGCCCGTCCTATGTTAAACCATATCCCTAAGTACCTCATCTACCCTTTTTTAAACACATCTAGGGATGGTGACTCAACCCCCTCCCTGGGCAGCCTGTTCCAGGCCCTGACAACTCTTTCAGTAAAAAACTTTTTCCTAACATCCAATCTGACCCTGCCCTGGCACAGCTTTGTGCCATTTCCCCTTGTCCTATCTCCTGTTACTCGGCTGAAGAGACCATCACTCACCTCTCTACAACCTCCTTTCAGGTAGCTGTAGGCAGTGGTAAGGTCTCCCCTCAGCTTCCTCTTCTCCAGGCTAAACATCCCCAGCTCCCTCAGCCGCTCCTCATAGGATTTGCCCTCCAGCCCCTTCACCAGCCTGGTTGCCCTTCTCTGGACTCGCTCCAGGACCTCGATGTCCTTCTTGTGGTGAGGAGCCCAGAACTGGAGGTGCGGCCTCATCAACACCGAGTACAAGAGTGGTCAGGCAGTTGATTAGGTAATAGCATCTTCATATGCATTTAGAAATTTGTTTCAATGTTTTCCTTATGCATATATTCCAGTACTACAAGTCTTTGTGATTTTTGAATTATGTGTTGGTGTTCATTTACGTTTCCATGTTGTCCCATTAGACGCGTAATAAGTGATTATGGTTCCATGGGGTGTAACTCAGTATGTAATTCAGTCTGCAGGCTTATCTAAACAAAAGAATGTACAACAAATAAAGTCAGCTTTAGTGCATTTTGAGTGCTGATTGTTTCAAATCAGACACACAGGAAACCAGATGTTGAAGTTTATCTAAAACACTTGCAGCTGAACATGTAATTAAGTAGAGCAGCAATAGTCTGTGGCATTTTCTGCATATACATAGTGATATATTTGCAGCAAATACAAACTTATTCCAAATACAAATTCTTATTCCTCAATTCACTCTTGAGATGTTCTTTTATATCTGTTCTGCTAACAAAGTACTGCTTATTTCATTGTGATCTGATTCTGCAGATCTTCTGAGATCAAAATCAAATTTAAGGAGAACATATGAAAATTTCAGTATCAGCCATGTACCTAATGACAATGAATTTAGATGCCTAAAATTAGGTACACAAAGTGGTTTAGCTTTTTAAACTTTGCTGGGCACTTGTAGCTCTTAGAGATTTGTATGAGACAATCTGAGTATTTGGCATTTGTAGATGGTTTACACTTAAGTTACCTAGAAAGGATTTAAAATCCTGGTTTCAAGTGCTCAGATTCTTGAAATTTTTACAGAAAATTAAAATAAAAGTAGCCCTCATTTAGGCTGGTACTGCATACACTCCTGATGCTTCAGTTCCACAATAATAAGGAAGAAAAGCTCTCATAGCATAACTTTGATAAAGTGATTTGGCCTGTGCTAGTGATACATTTCACTGTATTCTTCCAACACAACTTCCCAACTTCAATACCATTTGGCTGTTGAGATAAATAATGATAGCAACCTGAAGAGGTTTTTAAAGGCAGGCTGGTGGTCAGGTGTCAGACACCTGTATGTGCCTTGGCTTTCATAAGCCATTAAGTTTCCCTTTTTTCTGAAGGATGTAAGGGTTTGGAAGCATCTCAGTTTTGGGTCCTAAACCAGTTTGTCTCTCTGTACAGCTTCAAAAATAGTCTTTCAGGCAGTGAGGTGATGTGAGTTCCTGCCACAAGTAAGTCAAGAAATAATGCTGTAATCTCACAGGTAGTTCTTTGTGGATAAAGAAATCACTGACAACCTATGGATTTTATGTCAAGGTGCAGCCTTATACATAAAACCTTTCATATAAAATTAATAAAACCAAACATTTACTTCATAGACTTTTGTCACATTGATAGGTGGAGCCTGGTGTTACAAGAGACAATGTTTTAACACCTTTTGATCTGAAAGTAAGGAGTCAACTTATACTGTCAACTTTTAGGATGGATTAATTCCACCTACCTAGCACACAGAATCAATTATCAGTGTAATACTGTTGTCTGAGGTTGGACTGACTGACATGCTTCAGAGATACCACTTTTTCTCAATTTACTCTTAAGAAAGCAGAGGGTTTTGGCTTAAATGTGCCACAGAGTGGGAACAAACAAAATGTTAATGGTTTTTAATTTTTTCCTAGTGCTGGATCACCCATAGTGCACATTATGCACACACAATCTTTTAAACTAGTAATTGTTGTAGAAATGGTCTAATCAGGGAAATGTTCTGTCAATGAAGTGTGCAGACCAGCTGTTTTTTAAGTGCATATGCAATTTTGGGAATTAAATCTTGCTGAATGTGTCTCGTAGTGGAAAATCTAATTTAGATACTTCCTAAAAAAGCCTAGTCAGTTGGTCTCTACTGTATGTAAGCTTTGTTTCCCATAGTTAAACATGTTGTTAAATTTAGAGATGAAATTGGTTCTTTATTTTAATATTTAATTTGATTTTGTTGACAAAAGTTTTGTTATAACTTAAAATGGGCTAGGTGTCATAATAATCATAGAATCATAGAATTGTAGGGGTTGGAAGGGACCTCGAGAGATCATCGGGTCCAAACCCCCTGCCAAAGCAGCTCCCTAGGACATTTCACTGAGATAGGCATCCAGACGGGTCTTGAATATCTCCAGAGAAGGAGACTCCACCACCTCCCTGGGCAGCCTATTCCAGTGCTCTGTCACCCTCACTGGGAAAAAGTTCTTCCGCATGTTGGTGCGGAACTTCCTATGCTCCAACTTGCAGCCATTGCCCCTTGTCCTGTCTCCACAGACCACTGAAAAGGGGCTGGCTGATTCCCCTGCATCCCTTGCTTAAGATAATTGTAAACATTAATTAGGTCCCCCCTTAGTCTTCTCTTCTCAAGGCTGAACAGTCCCAATCTTCTCAGCCTTTCCTCATAGGGGAGATGCTCCAGGCCAAATTTTGATGATGTGCCCATTCCAACCAAATCAGTAAAAAAATAAAAATCAGGAGTGTATTTCCATTTTTAACTGTGTATATAATCAAGAAGCCAGTTGTGGATTTACTGTTTCTGTTGACAATTTACTGTTTATATTAATTTCTTGCTAAGCATTTAATGGCGATGGAAACACATCTTGCAAAATGCTATCTTGTTAGTTTTCTCTTACAGCTTGCTTCACTTAAGAGTTATTCTACATAGAATAACTTTTCTAATATGAGTAAGAAGTCCTTGTCCTAAGAAAGAAAAAAAATAATTGAATTGGGTGAAAATGATTAAAAGACAGTGGCACTGAAGGGAATAGATTGGAATTTTCTTTTGGTCTCTGAAGCCTGTTTTTTATAATGTTCTGTCTTAAAAACAACAAACCACACAAACAAAACTCCAGACAGACAAAGAAGCTCCCACCCTTATTTTCATCTAGTAGAGGAGACTTATCATCATCATTCTCTGCACATTAATCTTTTTACTGATTTGTAGCCCGGTTGAGCTTACCTTTTATGTCCCATCTGGAGGTTCTCCAGCCCTGTGCTTTTACCTGGAGCTTCACAGCTTTCCTGGTGATCTTTATCCATCTGCTCTGTGTGCTCTCCCCTGTCACCAGGTACTTGCGTTGTTTTCATGCAATCTATTAATTAATGATTTGAAGAATGCATATACATGCAACAGGAACTGTTCTATGTTAAACTCTCTCAAATTTATCATCAATTTCTGTCCATGTACCCGTGTTTTCCCTGTATAAGCTGCCATATATCTCCTTTCCTTCCAGTGGGTTAGTGTTTGTATTCCTGGGAGTAGCAATTGCAGCTTACCCCTCTGTGTAATATAAGCAGCCACTGCAATTTTCTGCAGGCTTTTGTAAAGAGAACTGTTATTCTTTTTTGCTTTGTGTTTTTGGGTTTGGTTTTGTTTTGTTTTACCTTCTTTACTTGAGAATAGAATAGTGCAAAAATGTACTTAGATGTTTTTTCCTGCTGTTAGTAGGTACTGCCCATTTGAGGATAGACATGGCAATAGGGAACCACGTGCAATCATGTTTTCTACTGCAGTTGTAAATTGAGGGTTCGCTATTTTTCACCATGCTACAAAGAGAGAAGTTAGTCTGATACAGATAAGGAATCAAAAGTTAGATAAAGCTAAGCAGCAATACAAAATATCTCTGGGTTATGTTTGGATGTGTTGATTATATGTTCTCATAGTTTTAGAAACTGACACAGAAGACAAAAATCAGAGGTATATGAAACTTTTGCTGTTTCATTTAATGGGTTGATTTTTTTTTTCATTGGTTTAGCCTGGAAGGACTGAGAGAAGATCTTATGAAAACTTACAAATATCTAAAGGGTGAATGCCAAGAGGATGGGGGCTGGCTCTTTTCAGTGGTGCCCAGTGACAGAGTAAGGGGCAATGGGCACAAACTGGAACACAGGAAGTTCCACCTCAATGTTAGACAAAATTTCTTCATTCTGAGGGTGACAGAGCACTGGCACAGGCTGCCCAGAGAGGTTGTGGAGTCTCCTCTGGAGATACTCAAAACCTGCCTGGATACAATCCTGTGCAACCTGCTCTAGGTGATCCTGCTTTAGCAGGGGTGTGGACTAGGTGATCTCCAGAGGTGCCTTCCAACCCCTAGTGTTCTGTGTGATTTGTGATTCCTAGATCTATGGTATTCACTGGTATTTGTTGCACTGTGGTAGACACTATTCTGTATTTTCAACTTGCTGCTTCCAACTGTTCATGCTCAGAAAATATTACATAGTTTATAACCAAATAGATACAACTTGTTCATGTTGGGAATAGCAGCATATGGAAAGGAAGGATGACTTCTCTTTCCATTCCATGTTTCTTTGCCTCTGTTTCTTGCTCCTTTGCAACAACAAAACTTAGGCATTCATTCCCATAAAGTCAGATTGGAAAAGGAAAGTCTATTAAAATAAATACAGAGAGGGAAGATGTAGTTGTTCTGGCTTGTGCTGCAGCTGTTACAGACTTACCATACAGACCTTAAAAACTTTGAGTTTTATTTCTGGAAAGCATCACTACCATGTGTTGAATGTATTTTAATGTTCCACATTTCCTCAAAATGAAAGCATACTTGTGAGTGATTATTATGCATTACTCCATTGCTCAGAAGCTTATGGCTTCTTGATATTAAAAAAAAATATATTATTTTTCTATGATTTTGGGAATTTTTGGTTTATGACTAAACAGTTCTGTCTAAATGAGTTTTGGAAGTTCACTCAGGGAAAATGACAGTTACTTCCCAAACTGAGCTGTTTCCAGAGAGTTTCAAATAAGAAGTTAACTGCCTCCGGCACCGACAGTCATCTTCGGAACAGGAAGTATTTGGAACAGAGGATGTGATACTTGTGTTCATTGTTGACATTAATGTTTGGATGTGTGGGCCAGAAAACATTATTAATGGGTTAATATTTTAAAGCATGTAATTGCAGAATTAATGGATGGAAAAACAAAAAGGGATTTGTGATGGCTTAATACTTCACAAAGTATGTACCTGAACTAACACTGAAGTGGCTCTTGGAGTAGTAGGGAATCTTACAATATCACCACCCAGCCTTGGAGTTGTGATATTTGTTTTAACTTGATGTTTAAAAGCAGTGCTTCTAGGAGAAACTCTTCTTTCTTAGAGGCAGGTTTTTGAGACAAGTCTAGTCTGTGATCAAGCTAGCAAAAATTGTTCTGTGCACAGCTCTGACCATGTGGGAAGTGTGGGAGGGGAGAAGGGAATCAGGGAGGCAATCCTTCAGATATTACCCGATTACTTGAGTTTTATGGAGCAAAGTGCACATCTTCAACTAATACAATGGTCTATGGAGTATACCTTGCAGAACTCCTGTTTGTATGAGACACATAATCACACCGCTGTCTTTTTCAGAATGCTTGTAGGAATGTGTGTGCGCTACTTATGGCTGTTGCAGATAAGCATAGCAAATCCTTCACCTGATAGAAAATCTGCATGCTTTTGCCCTACATAGAGAGTGAACAGAAGCTTGCTATGCCTGTGTAGGTAACCAAGCATCAGCTGAGGACATTAAGCCGAGGACTATATTGTACATGGTTCTGCAAAAGGCCCATGGCCCAAGAAGCAGGGGTTCCAGGCACACCCTGTGGTAAGAGCCAATCTGCTCTGCAGTGCTCAGCACAACACTCATTTCAGCAGTCCATTGGGCAGTAGGAATTGATAGCAATACAATGTCTTCCTTTTTGCACAGTGACTCAACTCTGCTTTTGACTGACTCTCAAATCCTGCTAGCTTTCTATGAGGAAAACCTTACTGAAGTTGAAGCCAAAGCTCCCCTTGTTAATTTTCCAGATGTGATCATGTGTGACATTATTTCTTTAGAGCTTTGAGCCTATCCCAAAGCAATACTTCAAATATTGGATCTACATATCTCAAGACTTTATCCAGACATAAGGCTGCATACTGCTTGTACAGAAAAAATGCCTTATCAGAACAAATGTAGAACTGGTGAGTTTCACAAATACTGCTCCTTTAGACCAACCAAAGTGTTTGATTGGCACTGGAAGACCAAAGAAATTCGAGTTCCCAGTGTCAGAAAGATTTAGTTTCCCCTGGAAACATAGTTTAATTGTTATTAAATGCGGCAGACGTAAATAAGCTTTGTAAATTCACGTCCTTTAGCAGTGTTTGTTTATGCCACTTTATAATTCTGTAGATTTCATTTTGACTCCTTGCCATTTATGCTATAGCTCTTCTCACAGTAAGCTCTGATGTTGTATGCTTTTAAATATTTAGCTTGAACGTAGTCCAGCCAAAGAGTTACTGTAGAATTAACTTGAGATATCAGCAACTCCATTTTCTAGGTGGCAAGCTTTCACATTTCTGTCATGTGGGTTGTTCTTTTTCTTCCTACCCACCACAGCATATGCAAGTGACAGTACTTGGTCTTTTTTCTTGTTTTGCTTGACATTTAATTGTCTCCCACAAACATTTTTTTTTCCTCATTTGAATTTATATGCATCATCCTTTGCACTTTCCAAGTCAGGTTCTGCCAGCTCATAACTGTGCATTTCAAGAATGATCAGAATTAAAATAGGAATGGAGCTTCCTTAGAAAGTGTCAGGGTCACTAGTAGTCATGGAAAAAAAAATTGCTATTTCAGGTGACAGCAAGTTAAACTAGATGTACTTCGTAGCTTTTGAATAAAATAAATCCTTAAATAATAATTCCTTATGAGTAATGATGCAACTGAACTCAGAAACACACACTTTACATTTATAGTGGAAGAAGTCAGCTATCTACCTGATTGAAATGAGTATTGGGCTTTTTTAAACATAATCAGTTACAGGGCTAGCTGTACTTCTCTGATTTCTTGCAATCTGTGAGCGAACTCCTTCATTCATTGCCCATCATATGTCTTCCCAAGTGGTACTTAAATTTGTAGCTTTCTTTTGCTGGGAACATAATCTGAGCTACAGTACAGCTTTGTATTTGTCATGGTTACCCTGCTGAGCTGACTGTGTTCAAACACCTGAGGGTCTTCCCAGGTCCACAGGAGAAATTTTGAATGCTGGTGAATATAGTGACCAAATAAAATACTTGACACAAAAGTGTTCTTTATATGATAATAGCAATAACATTTTAAAGAAGGGGTTTAGAGAAGTTAAAGTATACATATCAAATTTCATTAACTGAGGAAATGAAAGTCACATTGTTTCTATCTATTGCCAGACCCACACTGAAACTGTGGTTAATTTCTGTTTATGGAGGGACAGTCCTCAAGATGAGAAGTCTTTATTGTAAGAGGTTCCTCTGTATTTCAACTATGTAAATGCACATATATGTTTTTGTATGGTGTGTGTTCTAAGAATCAACTTCACTGATACTGACAAAAAAGAAATCTATGTCTCATTAGAGACACGGTATTTTAAACAAGGGAAAGAGCTTGTATATGTTGTCTCCCTAATGTACTACAATTTCTTGGAATTATTTGTGCAGTGAAAAGAAGCCTAGAAAGAAATATGCAAGAAATGTCACGGGCCAACAGCTTCAATGATGACATTGACCTTTTGTCAGAAGAGTCACCACTGCCACCTGTATGTGATGTCTCACAGTAAGTGGAACAACATTTATTTTAATTGATGATATAAGTGCTCATTAACAGTGAGGGAGATTTGTCATTGATTAATAGTATTACTCTTTTGTTGCCTACACTTAAGCTGATTATGATCTTAATTATGTGTGATCATTTCTAAAAAATGTAAGTTCATCTTTAAATTTAATGGAAGTTGATACTTGGAAAGAGATGGGTGTATTGCAGTCTCAGTGTCTGTGTTTTACTTGTTAAGGCAGCTGACACAGCTCTTGAGACTGAACTTTATAGGTAGGTTCATACTTTGTAGAATTCTGAATTACTTTGATCTCAGGAAGGACAGGTCCTGCTTTAAAAAACTGATCTTCTATGATCAGGTGACCTGCCTAGTGAATGAAGGAAAGGCTGTAGACATTGTCTACTTAGACTTTGGTAAGGCCTTTGACACTGTTTCCCACAGTATTGTCCTAGAGCAGCTGGCAGCTCATGGCTTGGAGGGACATATGCTTCACTAGGTGAAACACTGGCTGGATGGCTTGTGGTAAATGGAGTTAAACCCAGCGTACAGCCAGTCACCAGTGGTGTTCCCCAGGGCTCAGTACTGGGGCCAGTTCTGTTTAATGTCTTCATCAATGACATGGACAAGGAAGTCTAGTGTGCTCTCGGTAAATTTGTGGATGATATGAAGATTTGTGTGGGTGTTGATCTGCCAGAGGATAGGCAGGGTCTACGGAGGGACCTGGACAGGTTGAATTGATGGATTGAGGCCAATTCCATGAGGTTCAAAAAGGCCAAGTTCCATGTCCTGCACTTGAGTCCACAACTCCAAGCTACAGGCTTGGAGAGGAGTGGCTTGAGAGCTGTCTGGAGGAGAGAGACCTAGGGGTGTTGATCAGCAGCTGGCTGAATATAAGCCAGCAGTGTGCCCAGGTGGCCAAGAAGGCCAATGGCATCCTGGCCTGCATCAGGAACAGTGTGACCAGCAGATGTAGGGAAGTGATCCTTCCCCTGTACTCAGTGCTGGTGAGACTGCACCTGGAGTGCTGTGTTCAGTTTTGGGCCCCTCACTACCAGAAAGACAGGAAGATGCTTGAGCATGTCCAGAGAAGGGCTACGAAGCTGGTGAAGGGTTTAGTACACAAGTCCCATGAGGAGCAGCTGAAGGAGCTGGGATTGTTTAGTCTGGAGAAAAGGAGACTGAGGAGAGACGTCATTGTTCCCTAGAACTACCTAAAAGGTGGTTGTAGTGAGGTGAGGATCAGTCTCTTCTCCCTGGTAGCTAGTGACAGGACAAGGGGAAATGGCCTGAAGTTGTGTCAGGGGAAGTTTAGGTTGGATATTTGGAAAAAAATTATTACTGAAAGGCTTGTCAGACATTGGAACAGGCTGACCAGGGAGGTGGTTGAGTCACCATCCTTGGAGGTATTTAGAAGAGGAGTAAAAGTTTTGCTTGGTGACATGGTCTAGTGTAGGACCTAGTAGGGCTGGATAGATGGTTGGACTTGATCTTGAAAGGTCTTTTCTAAACGAAACCATTCTATGATCCTAAAACACTCCTGATATGAATAAAGTAAGAATTGATTTAAAACATAAATAAAATAATCATTTATTAACACAGCCTGAAAATAGAAAAGCTGTATTATGTGTAATACTTGATAAAGGAGGCAAACTTGTAAGGAAATGATATTCTGAAAGTAAAATCATTAAAGAAATGCTGAAGGTGTCTGGATTTACCAGGACAGAAAGTCCCCATTATCAGAGAGTTCACAGCAATTCATAGAATCATCAAATGGTTTGGGCTGGAAGGGACCTCGAAGACCATGTAGTTCTGACTCCCCTGCCATGGGCAGGGACACCCTCAACTAGACCAGGTTGCCCAAAGCCCCATCCAACCTGGCCTTGAACACTGCCAGGGAGGGGGCAGCCACAGCTGCTCTGGGTAACCTGCTCCAGTGCTTCACCACCCTCACACTGAAGAATTTCTTCCTAATGTCTAATCTAAATCTACTCTCCTTCAGCTTAAAGCCATTACCTCTTGTCCTATCACTACATGCCCTTGCAAACAGTCCAGTTTACCTGTAGGCCCCCCTTTAGGTACTAGAAGGCTACTTGGAGGTGTGCCTGGAGCCTTCTCTTCTCCAGGCTGAACAAGTGCAATTCTCTCAGCCTGTCTTCATAGGAGAGGTGCTCAAGCCCTCTGATCATCTTTGTGGCCCTCCTCTAGAATCACTCCAACAGCTTTGTCTTTCTTTTACAGTGAGCCCCAGGAGCTGTATGCTACAGTACTCCATGTGTGGTCTCATACGAACACAGGGAGAGAATCACCTCCCTTGACCTGCTGGTCACTCTTCTTTTGATGTGAGCCAGGATATGGTTGGCTTTCTGGGCTACAAGGACACTTTGCTGGATCGTGTTGAGCTTCTCGTTGACTGACACCTTCAAGTCCTTTTCCTCTGGGCTCCTCTCAATCCATTCCATACACAGCCTGTAGCTGTGCTTGGGATTGCCCTAACCCATGTGCAGGACCTTGCATTTGGCTTTGTTGAACTTCATGAAGTTTGTATGGGTCCACCTCTCAAGCCTGTTAAGGTCCAATTACTGAATGATGTCTCATGTTGCTTGTATTTGGTTTCAAAAATTTCTTGAAACATGCATCATAATATCTTCATGCAGGATACTTGAGTATTTTGTTTTGAGTAACCTTCTTGCATTTGTTTTAAAATGTGCATTCTGGTATTTGGGATGGAGATTCTGGAGTAAATTTTGAATGAGAAGCAGAGCATTAAGGCATACATCAAGGCCTGGACGGACCAGGACATCCAGGTGTTATCTTATACACAGAAACCAATACAAACTGCTGCTGAATAGAACACTTAAGTTGGTGCTTAAGTTAAGTAAGTTAGCATCTGAAGGTACAGTGCAGCTGGCACAAGCTGATGAAGGTCTAAGTAGCTATTTGAATGATATGTTAGTGCTGAAAAACTCACATCTGTTCACTCTTGCAAGAGAATATATGAAATTGTCAGTGGAAAAGTCCTTTGGTAAATATCTGAGACTGAAAAGTCAAAAACTATTGCTTGCCTTCAGATAGGGACAAAATCAGATGAATTTGAAAGCAATGTGATGCCAGCCTATAGTGTGATTTTGTTTTAGATGTTTTCTGTCACATCATAATGGCACTTTCTGTCCAGGTAACATAGAGTTGATATGTCTACCAGATCTGTAGTAACTATGCTATGCGTAAGGCCAAAAGTTATAGTTGTAATATAATGTTACAAAGGTAAAACGTAAAAACAAAGCCAAAATGCCATTTCATGTAGTTTTATGCTTCTAAAGTTCAAGCATGCCAGTTTTCACCTTTATCACCGATAATCTCTTATACATGTATAATTCTTAGTAGGATGAAGTCATTTAGAGTTGCCTTGACTCTTCAGTAGGAATGTAGTATATTGTTTTTCAAACTGTGAATTTCATTGGACTAGCCCAGAACATGATCCATTTATGGATTTTAGTTTTAAAGTGCCATTTCTAATGCAGACTATAAGATATTAAGACTGTATTTGCCTGATATGCATGTGCCTTCTACATGAATATTAGATACACTTAGTGTGATTATTTGTCTTGTCTTTTAGCAGAAATATAAGCAGGTAAGTCAGAATGTGTGCTATGTTTGGTGTGTGAGCTTTCCAAAACACCATGGCTTCTGCTTTGCACTTAGTAATGTATTCCATATACTACTGTGCCTTGAAATTTGTGATGGGAATTTTTAAATTTATTTTTGGTTTTGCCATTAAAAGCTCCACTTTTATTCTGCTTGTTTATCTGGTTAGAATAAACAGTTACTCCATTTGTTCATGCAGATGTTGTTTCATGCTCTGGGGTTATGTACCAGTTAGATAAATTTTTTTATTCCCCCTATCCCCTATCCCCTCGCCCCTAACCCCCCACCCCATTATTACCATGTTTGGGAATAACATGTAATTATGTAATTTATAATCAGCATGACAAATCTTCATCCTGAAGTCACAATGCAGTCAATGAATTAGACAAAAACTCTTCCAAGAGTAGACTTCAGCCAAAGGGTGTGTGTGTGTGTATATGCAGTGAACCTTCTCAGTTTGCAAAGTAAGTGAAAACATGGCTTTCACGTAACAGTTAATGATCCTACGCTATGATGATGATGACAGTTTCACATGGAGCACTTCTTTGTGAAGTCAAGCTTGACTTTGTCAAGCTGCCAACAGGCAAAGTTTTCCTTGCCTTTAACAAGCATGATGGGTTTCAAAAATCAATCTAACGGTGTATCTTTATTCCAAAGCCAGTAAGTGGTCATTTTTTTATACTTTGGGAGTTACTATGTTCATTCCGAAATGTGAGATATCAGGTCTACAACTGTAATGTTTTGAGGGTTGTGAGGGTTTGGGTTTTTTTTCCTGTAATGTGAACGGTAGATTCCTCTCAAATCATGTTCAATATACAGTTCTATGGTTGTCTGAAGTTCTTGCTGAGTATGTCTGGCTCTCAGAGGTAAAAAGCTCATGTGGTTACTAACCTGGCTGAATCTTTGCTGGTTTATACTGTCTGCTCCCGAGGTGTCCAAAGCTGACTAAAAATTATACTTTTAGAGATTAATCAAATCTGACAGATTAAATAAGTATGTTAATTTCAGTGAGTTGATGAATATTTGTTTTTAACAATAAATGTTTACCTTCATGCATGATGTACTTACCCAACCAATTTTTCAGATTCTTTGCTGAACAGACAGAAGATGACTCCATTAGTGCATAGAGAGTCTGTAAAATGATGTTTTGTCTGTGCTTTTAAACCAAGAAAAAACCTAGTGATTATATTTGACCCATTACAGCATATTTTCTTTGACTTTAGCATTAGTCTTCTACCTATATTGATAACGGTTTCTAATTTAAGTTACATATTAGGGAAGGTCTGAACCTTTAGGATGTTACTTCTAGAGCTGGAATATGTTAAACTTTATCATTTTGGTCTCCTGAATTTTAGTGGAAGATTTAAAATCAAACAATTCGAGTATGGATCCTTTATCCATCTTGATTCAACATGGTACACAGTGCTGTATCTTTCTCCAAGGTGTTGCATCTTGAAGTCCCTCTTTCTTCATTATATCCTACTGTGTGTACACAGATGTTGTGACAGAAGAACAGGGGATCTGGTGTTGAAGTAGACTTCCTTTGTAAACATGCTACATGGTAAATTCCTGTGTCACTTTAATGGATTGTTTACTAAGGAAAGAGGCAAGTGATTCTTCCAAATGGCATTGAATAAGCAAGAGGCAGGCTGTGATTTCTGGGTTTCTTTGGTGAAGTTTTGTCTCCTATCCATTGTTGGCAGGGCTGTTCTATGTGTCTGATGCAGCCTATGATGTGTATCACAAAGTCTTTGAGGAAAGATCTGAGCTGTTGAGGTCTTTAAAATGAGTAAAGTGTAATCTTGCCAATTCTTGGTCTGTGTCCATTAGGGAAAAAAAACCCCACAAAAAAATCCCTCTCAAAGTGTGTATGAATTTGATACAAAAGAAAAAAGGAGGAAATGAGGAGAAATTCATATTAGAAGCAGAGCAGGGACAAACCTGGGTGGATTTTTGATCCTTCTTCCTAGACAGAACATATAAGGCCAGCCACTCCCAACAATTGGTTCAAACCAGAAATTATATTTGAGAGGTACTTTACCTGCGTTAAGTGACATAGCCTTTGGGGTTGGGCATGTGGCTTGACTGACTGACAAGCATGAGTGTCAACTACAAATCCTATAGATCCTTCTTAACATAGTCTTGGAGTATCAAAACCTACTCTTGCAGAAGAAGAAACAATAGCAATTAAAATGATGGGTGGAAGCGAGCAGCTTGCTGAGGTCCCATGTAAATTGAAACAAGGATTTGTATGAACTGAATACAGTATAGAATGGCAGATACTGGAAGGGGAGACCTGGCTATGGGGAGTCTTACAGGAGTCCTTACAGGACTAGAGAAGTGCTGCAAGTTATCTCGGATTAAGGGACACGAAGCTGTCAGGCTGCAGTCTGCGGCAATTGAGAGTTCATTTGGTAGGCAGGAAGTCTCCTCAGCATGTAAGGAGCCTTGTAATGTGATGTTTTGGGGTTGGTGTGGAAGTTGCTGAGGCATCCTATTTCAGGTGGCCTGAAGCCCAAAGTCCTCAATGTGGTTTTTTTGCTTGCTTCTTTTCAATTTTCTTATTTTTGGTATGCGCCTGTCTTTACAGAGGAGTCATATCTGGCCCTTGATTTCGTGTTTAAAAATAACAATAACCTGGAGGATGCAGGGGGTATTAATTTGCACACCTGCCATGCAGTAAATCCAGTGACTATTGATCATCCAATGGGGAAAAGATTCTGGAAAGGAAGCAGTAAAGATTCAGCTACCTTCAGAGACCTGGTATGCTTTACTGAGGAGCAGTGAGCATCTTCTATGAGGGGGAAGGGTATCTATGAAATTTGATTTGCCTTTTTGCTGTCGTTGTTTCCCGTGTTGAATTGTATTTGTGTCTCTTTTTCTGAGTAGTATTTCTCTCTCTGTTTTTTTCCTGGTTTCACTGGAGCTTTGCAAGAGTAAAGGAGACCACTGAAACATGAGTTTAAGCCCTATTTTTTTATCTCCAGCTGATCCTATTGTTACGCAGATTGTGATGACAACAAACCTAGGCCATAAAAATATTTTCTGTCTTACACACCAGAGTTAACCTTCCAGCAGGAAAGAGAGAATTTGGCCAATAGACTGTACTGAAAGATTACACCAACCTGGTCCCAGATAGCACAGGCTCAGGAAAAATATACACAGCACCAGCTTTAGAAGCAGACATCCTGTTTTTGTTTTTCAGAGCTCTGTGGTTTAAAGCTGTGATGTTTAAAGTTCTCTAACTTGTAACGAAAAGCAAAAGTTAGAAATTCTATATGTCAGCATGGTTAAGCAACTGTGGTTGAGTATACATTTTGTAGCTCGGTAAGGTCATGTAAAGGTAAATGTCAGTTGGTTTCTTAGCAGAAAGTAGTGTAATGCTACAGTTCAGCAGTCATCACGTCAGCTCTCCTGGGAGGAAACCTTTAGAAGGTGAGATCCACATACAATGACCATCCTCAGCGGTAATTGCTGTCAGCTGAACAGCTGTAGTAATAATTCTTCAGCTGGAACAGGCTGCCAGGGAAGTGATAGCTACACCTGTTCCCCATGGGAAAGTGGGGTCTTAATTACTTCTCATGGGTTGAGAGCAAGACCAACAGTTGGTGTTCGTTCTGAAGCCTTGTCAACAACAGAGTCAAATCATGTTAATGAACTGTGGGCTTAATACAATTCTAGGTAAAGCAATTCTATGAAAAAGTTTAGAAAGCATTTATGTCCTTCTGTTACATTCCTATGTATTAGTCCATGTGTAATGGGCCTGTGAAAATGGCTCACTATTTCAGTTGGAGGTCTCAAGAAGGTGTAAGAGAAACACAGAGATATGAATATGGAAATTACTAGCTATCCACTGTCCCCACCTCCAAATTTTTACTTTCAAGCTTATAATATGAAAAACAGGTCTTAGATTGTACGATGAACATGCAAAATGATTGGCAGAACAACCCAGCATTAGCACGTGGTTATTGCAAAATCAAAGGAAGTGGAAATATATGCATTAAAAAGAAGGGGAGGGGAAAAAAAAAGGAAATGGCTGATTGCTATAAACTATATAAGAACCCTGAGAAGGGATGAAAAGATAGATCCAAAATAAGGCAATGACTGCAAAACCTCAAGGTTTGCTTCCTACAAGAGAAACTGAGACTCCAAGGATGAGGTTGACTGAATGCCTTGTTCTGTGTTATCACTGGTGAATCCTGATACAAACAGAATATCAAAAATTAACCTACAATGAGGAACAGAACCTTCCGTGAGAGTTGAGGCTTATTGAAGAAAAGAAGCTATTCTTGTCTCTGTGCTGGAGGAACAGAACACCGGAAGTACTTCCTATTCCACCAGAACTGGGGTCTACAGAGATTGAGGGGACACAGAACTGCTGTTCACTGGAGTGGCAAATGCCACCATTATTAGTAATCCATACATCTATAGTCAGAGGAAGGTGCTTCATGATTAGTCTTGGCATCTAGTTTTTCCTCCTTAAAAGCAGTTAAGGAACAGTGATGGGTTTTCTTTTTTCCTAGCAGAAGTAGATTAATATAGGATTGACAGATATAAAATATGAATCTTGCATTTCCCACTAAGACATACATTTTACACAGAGTGAATGGAACAAGCTGTAAAACTTAAGATAAGTCTCAAAGCTTACATTAGATCATAGAATGGTTTGGGTTGGAAGGGACCTTAACTCCTCCTGCCATAGGCAGGGACACCCTCTTCTAGATCGGGTTGCTCTATGTGCTCAGGTAAAATGGTGCTGTATGTCTCTAAATTACTGAAATAAGTGCCATTAAATCAATCTTTTAGCTCTCTTTAAGCCTTCCAGTTGTTCGTTCCATCTGTAGATGGCAGTGAAGGGTTTTATCACAGACATAGGAATATTTTTGTGTCCATCTTCTTTGTCTCTGCTTGAAAATTCCAACTCTTGACACCAAGCGTATTTTCAGTCTTTCTGTGTTTTTGGTCTATCTGTGCAAACACCATGTATCTATGTGTTTTTATCATAAGTTCCTCCTATAGCTTATTGCTCTTAATTAAAGAGACAGTTCACCTTATCACCAGCATATCTACCACATAGAATATCATTAGGTCTAGTAATGAGATAATAATCTTGTGTAGGATCCACTGAAAGCTCATTAATAATGCTTTTATTACCAAGATACAGGTATCAGCTAGGTTTACTGTACCCCCTGTTGTCCTTTTATACATGTTCATGGTGTATTTTAAAATACTGCTTTGCTTAAATTTTGAAAGCACGATCAGGCACTTGATGTATCATGTAAATACTGCCCATATTGTCACTGAGATAATATAGGTAATGGAGAAAGTTGTGAAGCCTCACTGATCATCAACAAGCTAGTGAAGGGAATGGTGTTATAAGAAGCAATATTGCCCAAGAAGAGTGGGTTGGCCAGATGACAGCAGCAAGTTTAGTTGGAGTAAAGAATATTCCTGTTACTGCATTCCATCCATATTTTTGAAACAAACATAAAAGTGAGAGGGAGAGATTAAAAAACTAGTAAGTGGAGAGCCCATAGTAACATGAAGAGGGGGCATATATATATATATATATATATATATATATATATATCTTGCTTCCAGCTTTTTCATTGTGCTGTTTGGCTTTTTATTCTTACTACTCCTCCTCACTGTCAGGTACATCTAAAAGGTAGTACTGATGCAAACAGTGCTGTTCTATGAACTCAAAAGCATTCTTAATTGCGTCAAAGAGAAATTTAGATGAGGGTCTCTCATTTTCAAACTAAAAAGGAAAATAGTGAAAATTTAATAGACAGTAGCAATTCTAATCTGGTTGTTTGCTTTTTACCCTTATAAGGCCTTGCGTTAAGATACACCTTTTAGTACCACCTGTTTTTGTATTGTCACCTCTAATTTCAAACCCTTTTAAAAGGCTGCTTCAGGATTTATCTCAGCACCCAAAGTATTTTTATTGCCATGTAATGTTAAAGCAAGGCAAACATTGGTATAAATTGGAGCCATTACGTAGTAACCTTTTCGAAGGAGTTTGGAGGGGTTTTGTTTTTCTTTTGGTTTGGTTTTAGTCTGAACAGTAACTCTTCAGAGAATGTTGCTCTTTTAAGTGAGGACGTTTGGCCAGTGGGGGGCACTGCACCATAACGCAATGAGAGACAAGCTCCCGTTTCAGTTTTAAATCAGATTTGTCACTTCAACAAACCAACTTATAAACTTAATTTATAAACATCTGAATTTTCCCAATCTTAAGTTGGCAAGTAGCCACACTAAGGAAAAATGCTTCCATGTACTTGAACATCATTTTAATAAGAAACTTAATGAACCCCCCATAGACTCAACTTGGTGTTGTGGTTATCATTTCTTTTCTGGAAAACAGACTAAGAGCCCACTGAAGGCTGTCAAAATACATAGTAAGTGCATATATCTTGTAAGCCTATAGGCAACAAATGGTTTGGATCTGATGGAAAAGTCTGAAGTAAAAGGTTATTTTGGAAATGGAAACTTTTACAAAAATATAAAATTTCATATAATTAAATTCTTCTTAACTTTTGTAATAATTTCACAGAACTTCAGAGTAGGGATAGAATTTTTCATGCAGAGGTTTGGATGAATCTGGGATATATGGCTGAAAATACCGTCTTGTAAAAGGAATAGTTTACGAAGACAAAATGTCTCTTCAGATCAAATTAAAAGACTCAATGTCTGTGTCTTTGTTTTACTAAGAAATTACTATTTATCTTACTACCAAGTTAGAGGATGAAAATAAGGCACCTCTAATTTGTTACTGAAAATGCCTCAAAGAGGTGTACTGGATTCATAGCTGTCAAAATTCGCATGTTTCATCTGTATGTGAGAAGAGGAAACTAGTAAAGGCTTTGTTTGGGCTTCATAATTTTGAGGTTTTTCAATGTAAGATTAATATTGCACTGTACTTTATTGTGGCCATTGAGCTCCACAACACTTGACAATATTGATTACTGCATTCATTTACATCTGTGATGGAAGTTTGAAAGGTGTAGCATTAAAGTATGTTCTTTGCTGAAAAACCCTTCTTAGTAGATCACTTCAGTCTCTCATTGTTACAAAAAAAAGTATTGCCAAGCATGGTAGTCATTTCTCTGGAGAAAAGAAAACTGGAAAAACGTGGTGAGTGCAAAGCAGAGAAAAACCTGACATTATCTGTTACTGTGGCATAGGTAGAAATGATCATACATTTTCTTTTGACCTTGGTCTTGTGGTTTTGTAACAGTTTCAACTTTCACATTTTTTTTTAATGTGGGATTGTATCTGATGTATAGGAATCACATCTATATGCCTACTATAGTAGCAGGCCCTTCATTGTGTTCATCACACCCATTTATGTAGAAGTGTATCGGTGGGAAGAAAAAGCACAGTGGTAGGGCTTCATGGTCTCTGCAACTGAAATACATGGGTCATTCCTGATTTGGTCTAGCTCTACCCACAAGCCACATCACATCACGACTTTTACTGGCAGCATTTGACAGAAAAAATGCTTTACAAAATTGTATATATCAGTTGTCTTTCCTTTTTTTGTGCTGCACCTGGTTCTGTGGGCTGCTCCGGTGATGGAAAGTAAGGCAGCCCACCTGTCAAATCAAACACCCACCCCTGCTGGTGGGGCCTGTGTGTAAAGCCATGACGGGTAGAAAGAGTGGAGAACAGTTTGAAGGCATGAAGACACTGTTTTCCTAGGAGGTCAAGTAGTGGCAGTGGGAAGGCTAGGATAAAAATTAGTATTAATTTGGGAGATTATTTTACATCTGCCATGGTTATTTTCATGTGTTATCCTACCCAAAATGAAGGAATGTATTCTAGGCCTGATATTTCATTTACTTCTAAGTGTATACAGTACTTTGTTTTTATGCATATAACATTTTACATTATGTTTTAAAGCAATAACCAAATGCTTATTGCCAAGTTACCATACATTTTAGGTTAAATACTAGTTACCTCTACTTCTGTGCCTAGGGGGTAATAGACATTGTTATAGCAAATGTTCTCATTGCCAGGAATATACATCTGTGTTTATGGCTGATATCTAAATGATATCTATCTGTGTTTATGGCTGATATCTATGGCTGATACATGAAATTGTTGCTTTGGTCATTTGACTACTCTGTTAACCTCAATGCTTGGAAACTTTATTTTAATGAGTTTTTTAAAGAAAAAGTAGGTGATGGAAATTCTTTAGAATGTGGTAGTTCCTCATGCATTTCTCAGCTCTGACACTTTCACAGCTGCACATGTAAAATCATTTTACAGGCAAAACTTGATTAACTCCAAATAGAACAATGAAAGTTACTTTTCAGGTTGACTACACTGAAGTAAATGCCAGACAAACACCAGTGCCAGTTGCTTGTCTGCTTTTTTTGTGCACTGTAATTTGGAGAAGCAATTATACTCTCTCTTTTGCTTGAGATTAAACCCCCTATCTCCAGGGCTGGTTTTCCCCATCACCAAACAATGCTTTTAGATGTTATCACTACGTTCTCCAAAACCTTTGCCCTAATTGCTCAGCTGTTTGTTTGTATTGCTAAGACAATTTATCTCTGGTCTCTGGGTCAAAATGAACGTATCAGACCATTACAGTACAGAAACCTTAGTATGTGGGCACTGAAGCTTATAGTCATTGCACGCTATATTGAGTTCTGTTCCTCTCATTTCACATGGCTGTTTTGCTTCTAGCATGCTGTAATGGCATTTTTCATAACTTACTGATACTTATCTCCTCTGGTTTACATTAGTTAGACTGCCTATACCCCAGGACTGGCAAGAATAGATAATCTTGATGGCCTTTTTATTTAGTCAGCTGTCTACAATATATGTGGTGCTCATTAGTATTAAAATGTTTGAAAACAAAGCCCAGAGGGCTAATAAAGCTGTTCTTATGCTAATTTCTCTTACTTCAGCAGTTGCTACTGAAGCATTCCCTTCAGTGGGTTCTGACTTGTCCCTGTAGTAATGCAATGTAACTGTTTGGTTTTTTGCACACAACTTTACTAGAGATTTCCACGTGTTTCTATGCTTACTTAGCTATTTAGTTTAGATAAAAACAAAACAAAACCAAAATGTGTGGAACTTGTCGTGTTCACCAGGATTTCCAGATAAACACGGCATGCACTCTTGCTGTGTTCAGTTCTTGTGCTCTTTCTAGGCTTCAGAATCTTCACCACAGAATTTCACTATTTGTGGAAGTTCACATGCTTTCTCATGTTGACAAAGAATTAAGTTGTGTTTTTCTTAATATAGTAACCGTTTCAGTTTCACTTCTGTGCATAATCTTCTGTCTAACTGTGGGTGAAACTGCTTAAGCTTTAATTTAGAAAATAAGCCTGTTAGTGTTAAGCTCAAACAAGCACTGGGCAAGGAGAACTTGCTAGCCAAAGAACTACCATGGTACCTTGAAGGTTTTGACTGGGAGTTCTTTGGCCCCTCTTACAGGGAAACCTATGGTCAGCTCTAAACAAAATAATGTGCAAGTCATTAAGCTAGCAATCCCTGCTGCTTCTGTACAGCAATGCTGCTGTCAGTGAGGGAGGATTGCTTTGTGACATTAAACCTGATGTCTCAGCAGCAGGAGTGGGCTAAGCCTGTGCCCTCTTCTTTTCCCCCTTTGGTTGGTTAGGAGCAGTGTTAGGTGGTTTGTTCAGGTTCTGTTCATTGTGATAGAGAGGGGGACAGAAGGTAGGGAGCTCATACAGAATAGTAGGGGTTGGAAGAGACCTCTGGAGATCATCTAGCCCAAACACCCCTTGCTAAAGCAGTATCACCTAGAGCAGGCTGCACAGGAGTGTACTCAGGCAGGTTTTAAATATCTCCAGGGAAGGAGACTTTACAGCCTCTCTGGGCAACCTGAGTAAAGAAGTCACCATCAGAGTAAAGAAGTTTTTTCCTCATATTCAGGTGGAACTTCCTGTGTTCCACTTTGCACCCACTGCTCCTTGTCTTCTCCCTGGGCACCACTTGACACCTGCCATTTAGCTCTTTATAAGCATTGGTGAGATACCCTCTCAGTCTCCTCCAAGCTAAACAGACCTAGCTCTCTCAGCTTTTCCTTGTGAGAGAGATGTGATTGTGAAAGCTCTTAACCGACATGTGTGCTTGAACCCCTGTGTATTTACTGGAAGCCTAAATTTAATTTTATCACTCGCGCATAGTATTAAAACCTGAAAATTAAGTCAGAATTATCCTTCTGCTTACTTTATAGCAAGTCTGTGTGTGTGATGAGTAAACACACTGTGGGTGGCCTGGAGTGAAATAAAATTTAAGTGCTTGTTTGCAAGGGCAGCTTTCTTCACCTTCAATAGATAAACACCTACCCATGGTCTAGCAGATTTTACTAGCTAGTTTATTTGACATGAGAAACAAGTATCCCAACAGATGAAGGTAAAACCTTTTAAAATTATTCTGATATTTTCATAGGCATATTGTAAAGTTTTCTGAGTACTCTAGTGATCAGAAACGTGTTTTATTTTGATGTTTGGATTAAAGAATTTGCCTCAGCTTATATTTCAGACCTCGTTAACTAAACTGGAAATAACAAACCCATAATATATGCTCTTACCTATTCAGTCTTTACCTCAGGTAAATATTACACTATAAGATGACAGCAATCACAAAAAAAAAAATTAAATCCTTACAGTGTGACAAAGTTGTCCTCTTTTTCAATAGTATCATTTGAAACACCAGTGGTGAACAGTTCTAAAATCTCTGATTTCAGCAGAGGAATTGTTATTCTTTATAGTACCTGAGCTGATGAAGAACTGGAGCTGTGACCAGGGTTATTTAATCTTATCTTTACCTGTTCCTTGTTCTGTTCAGTGCTTATCTCTTTCACAAACAGAAGAGGCATGAGCTCATTATAGAATTTCTTATACAATACATCACCATTTTCTTCATGATTTCATGTCTTTAACCTTGCTCAGACAGTGCTAGGAAAAGTTTGACAACAGTTAAACTTCCCTCTGGGTAAGGGGTTTCTGCTTGTTCATTGGTTTCAGCATCCTTGTTTGGTAACAAATAAATAGCATGGAATTGTCTCACAATTGACGTGGATGACTTCATCTCTATTTCAAAAATATCCTTCACAGTAATAGTCACAGCCTCCTTACCACCCTGTTCTAAAATACCTCAGATTATCTGGAGGTAAGAAAGAGAGAGAAGCGATTTAAATTCAAGGCCTTTTGGTTTAAACTGTTAGTCCTTGTTTGAATTCTTTTATTAAAGTACATCTGACCTTTCTTGGACTAGTGTGGTGGTTGAGCCCTGGCTGAAGGCCAGACGCCCACCAAAATCAGTCTATTGCTCCCCTTCTTAGTTGGACAGGGGAGAAAAAACATAATTGGGCGGCTCAAGAGTCAAACTCGTTAATGACGCGGGCAAAACAGACTCAACACAGAGTGCTGAAGAGAAAGTTATCTCATTTATTACACTACACTTAAGAGAAAAACAGTGAAAAACCAGAGTCAGGAGTGCAACCAACAATCTTGAAACAAATGTAACCAGGCAAACACTTTTCCCCCACCACTCCCTCCTTAGCAGGCCTTAGTTAGAAGTTTGCTCCCTTCTTCCCTCCTGGTCGCAGCCCAGGAGGGGCAGGGACTGGGAAAATGGGTGTCTCGGTAACACCTTCCCCCCATCCCTCCATTCTAAAGCAGACTGCCCTTTAGCCATGATTTTGCTCCCTTCCTCCCCTCTCCTGCTCGCAGCACAGGGCAGGGGGGCAGGGACTAGGAGATGGGGGCTTTAATCAGTCCCTTGCAAGTTGGTTTCCTTCTCGGCTGGGATGGGGGCATCCATTCCACACAGCCTCCCCCTGCTGCACCATAGGATCTCACCCACAAGAGCCAGTCCTCCACGAACTTTCTCCAAGGCAAATCTCTTCCCACCGGGCTTCATCTCTGCTCTGGCAGGCAGCAATAAATCACAGTGTCTCTCAGTCCCAGTCCTCCATGGGGCTACAATGCCTCCCCCAGCAAACCTGTTTGGCTCATCTCTGTAGGTCTCTTGTGCTGGCAGGGGCTCATCCCAACGTAAGTCATGGCATCTTCTCTATGTCTCCACCGGCTCCATCCAGCGTGGAGCCTCTCCATGGGTTGCAGGTCGGGTCTCTGCCTCCTCCATGGGTCCTCTCCACCGGCTACTCCACGGGCTGCAGGGGCATCTCTCTCTCTGGCACCTGGGGGCCTCCTCCCCCAGCCTTCCCGGCCTTTTGTGTCTGTCAACTCCTTGCATTTATATGCAAATATACCACAGTGCCCTTAACGGCCAACTTTTTGGTCGTCTTGGCACTCCGTTCTCTGATGGAGTCTTTCTCTCCTATATGTGATTCTCAGAGGCGCTATCAGCAGGCTTGCAGAAGATTCCAGCAGCCATTTTCTGCAGCCCCTGGTCCTCCGCCACTCTCTCTCAGCACCCAACTATGCACAACCACAACAACTAGCAATGAGCTGTGCTGTGGCAGGTTAAATTTGTAGTCAAGCTGCTGAAGCCAGCAATGAAAGTCTAGAGAGTCAAAGAGAAGTCCAAGGAACTCTTTGACGTGGGATATTAGATTGACTCGTCCTGAGAGTGCAATGGAATAACTTCTCTGTTTGGGCTCTGGACCCAAATTATTAAATGGGTTGTAAACCATGGTGTCTACATGTGAGCTCTTCTCAAGTGACTGTAAGCTACAGTCCATTAGCTATCTGCTTGTAGTTGCTATCTAGGCAGACTCTAGTGAGGGTTATGGGTTTAGCTGCTATATAAATGTGTGACTTCAAAGAGGACTTGCTGTATAAAGGGATCGGGACTACTGCCCAACAACCTGTATAAAGACATCTTCTCTACAAATAGAATCCACAAAACCCAAATCAGCAACATGAAATGGGTTTTGGTTTCTGTACTTTCTCCTTTGATAATATTGGATTATGTCAATTTTGTAATCTTCAGTGATACTGAGACCTGTGAATGTAAATTTTTCTGTCAAGGAGATCTGACAGGCAGGTTTAATCGTCCTTGTATTAAAATTCACTTGTTAGTTTTGAATAACAAACTAACAGACCTTATCTTCATTCCCTTCAAATGATTATGGACATGTAAACACAGTGCTTAATCACTGCCTAGTCAAGTATTATTTATCATATTTACTGTAATGTTCTGTCAGCTTCCACTTTCTGCAGATCCCTTTTTTTCCCCCCTTTTGCCCATGCCATTTTGCATAATATCTATGGAGCAAAGTAAAAGGGGCTTTCTGTCTTTAACAGTAAAGGATGGTAAAAGTTTATCTGGTAGTAAGCATAGCTATATGACTCAGCATTTTATTTTTTATCTTTAATCACCTGAATTTTCTTATGTTCCTTGATAACAGTCATCTACAGAAATCATTGACATATACAATATGGTTACATTTTATGTACAAGAAGTATTAATTTGAGACAACAAGAAAGTGATATAAAATAATTTTTTCGCTTGATATATTGACCTACTAACAGAAGATTTTCAATCACTGATAAATTAAGAAGTTGTTTTGGGGGGCTGGGAGTTACAAGGCTAAATAACTATGGGTTTACCCTGTCCTGTATCTATATGCAGTAGAATGTTTTATGATTATGAAGACAAGAAATGAGCATTATCTTAAGGAAAGTTCTTGTTTATGTCTGTCTGTTCTTAGTCAGTAGCATGTATTTAAAACAGTATCTCTCTGGCATGGAAAAGCTTTTATTTTCTAACTGCTACAGAAAATGATGTTTTCCAAAAGCACAATTGGCAAAAGTATGCATGTAATGTGGTGCTGTAAGTATTTTTAGAGGGAGTAGTAAATGACGCTGCTGATGTGTTTTCTTTGGGGGAAAAAATGCTTTAACACATTGGCAAAAATTCAAGTGCATGACAGTAGAAGGGTAGAAGTTTGCTGTTGATTTGCCAACAAAAATGAGATTTGAACTTTGCGAACTAAAGGAACATATGGCCACCTAACTGAAAACGAGTCTGGTTTTGCTTCTGCTTTTCTCTTTTTCCTATACCAAGAAATGCCCTGTAAAGCATTGCATATCTTTGCCTAGTCCTTTAAGTTTCTTAAAGAAAAAAATACAAGCTAATTATTGAGATTCTCAGCTATATGATGTAGTTATCTTAATCGTGCTAAGGGAAGAATGTAATTCCTTGCAATTTGTCAGTGATTAATGATTCTCCTGTAGTTATAGCCAGCCTTCCTATGCTCATTTAGACTAGACAAGCCCTGTCATAGAGTCATGTCAAATACTTGTAAAATTACAATTGCTGTAGCATTTGTAAAATAGTAGTATACTTTCTGATCTTCATTAACATACTACTGAGCTTGATTATTCCATGTTCAATCTCAGCTTCATTTTACCTATTCATAAAAATACAGAGTATGCACCTCAGACTTTCAGTGAGGTTGCTGGAAGTTTACAGATTCCTGCAAAACTGAGGTTTTCAGATGAAAAATGGCATTTTAAAATAATCACTAGGTAATACTCTTGCGAAAATGCAAACAAGCACTTTTTTGTTAATCTCATACAAATGGCCATTTATCTGTGTGAAGACGAACTCTTTCCATTGCAAAGGAAGATTGATAATGCAAACTGCTTTATCATTTGGAGCAGCAGCTTACTCTTCCTCTGGAATTTTTTTATTACCAATGATAACTGTTGAACTGTTGAAATAAAACACAGGGCAGTGTCACTTCCATGTACTTTTAAAATATTGCTACTTTTTTTTTAGAACTGAATTAAGAAACATGATGCAAGAGGACTAAAATAGAAGGGAAGTAAAATATCCCGCTGGCTCCAGAAAGGCTTTTAAGACAATTCTACTGAATCTCAATAAGCAAGAAGAGTAGGGAGTGCATTTACAGGTGAATTGTAATAGAGATAAATGAAAAGTAGAACACTGGACAAAGGAAAATGAAAAAACACAGGTGTGCATATATTTGGGGGTTGGAGGTCTGGGGGTTTTTTTGCGGGGGGGGGGGCAGTTTAAGTCACAGAAGTTGTTTATAAAACTTGTGCAAGAAGGATGAATCAGATGCAGTTTTTCCTCTTTCTTTTTTTCCTCCTTCAAAAGAAGAAAAAATATGTGAAGCTTCTTCTAGGTCTAGTTTTGTGGAAGATGTGGCTCAAGAGAACCAGTTCTTCCAGGTAAAAGCGCTGCCTTGAGGAGTCTCAAAAAGCATTTGAATAATTTAAGACAGCACCAAGCACTCAATTTTCTTTCCAGGTCTTAACTGACATGTTACAGAAATCCGGATTGTTTCTCACTTCCACGGCTGTGGCTTCACAGTCAGTTTAAAGTGATCCAGTTGGTCCATCTCTCCTTTCCACTCCTGCCTCTCTGCTTCCACTTTTCGCCCTTTCTCAGCACTAGATATTATACAGGTCACTTAGCTGGTTAAATACTTGCAAAAGACCCAGTAGAAGGGGCTGAAATTTAGAAGGAGAAAAGAGGTTCTTCATTGCCTTACTTTAAGAATCTAATGAAGATGGATTTTTTTTTTTTTTGCATGTGGACTTATAAGGCTTAAGAAGAGTAGCTCCATAACTTTAACTTTTAAAACTCTTGACCCCTTTCACTTTACATATGGGAAGATTAAAGGTATAGTCAGCCTTTTAGTTGCCTATGTCTGTAGCTGAATCATGTCAGAATACGCTGATTAGTGGATGGTACAGAGGTGACATACAGAAGCGTATGAAATTCAGAGTGACATATTTTCCTATTCTTTATTTACAAAGTTCTGTTTAAGGATGGTAATGTGACAATAAGCAGTTGCATTTGATACATGTACCCCAAAGCATCTAGTTGTATTTTCACTTAAACACCAGCAGATGTTTGTGTACAGGGCACAGTTTAAGAGAAATAACTTTGTTTACTAAGGATGTGGGAGAAAAAGTAGGAATAAAATCCATTCAGCCACAGTAAGTATCCTCTGTCAGATTTATCTGTATTCAAGACTCATAAGACAGTTTTATAAATTCACCAACTATGGTATTTTAAAGAGAAAAATCTAGAATAAAAATTCCTGTTTCAGAGAGTTAAATCAGACATTTGGCCAAAATGGAAACGCTTTTGAAAGAGAGAGTGAACAAATAGGCACGCGCTAGGATTGACTGGACAAGGAAGCTAGGCTGGGGAATAGGGTGTGTGCAGGAAGAGCGCCAGGGGTTAGGAAGAAGACCCATCTGCAGTGCGCTGAGTGACAAGGAGTATTCTGCATATTTATTAGACTTAAAATATCCTTCTTTCCCCACACCCCTTCTTTTTTAATCAGCAGTTGGACAGAAAGTTGTTTTCCAAGGCAATTTCAATTTAACTTTCTTCCCGAATTCCTCATTTTCTACACAGCTTTACGATGGAGTTTTGCTCTGCCACAGTTTTGATTGTGTGGGGTTTTTTTAATCTTAAAAGGTCTGGACAGTCCCATATTTCTTCACAGCCCCCTTGGACTTGCCATCTGGCCCTATTAATGCTTTGTGCCAGTTGCTTCCCAGTGTGATAGAAGCTGCAGTAGACCAAGTAGTATAAGAAGTTTTTAGGATGATGATGATTTCAGGACTGGAAGAGAGCCATTACTCTTGCAGTACACCGGTATGTTTAAAGGTCAGGTTGAATGAAAACCTCTTATTTTCTTCCCATACCTCCCTACTGTACCTCAGCAATAGTAAATTATCCAGTCCTACCAAAGGCTCTCTCCAGGGTTGAAAACTAATACTTGGCCATGAGCAATGCTACAGAAGAAAAACCTCTGTTTCCTCTGTCAACAGTGGGAAATTGTGTATGTCTACTGACTGTTTTGTGCACTTCTCATATTTGCAGATAGTTATTGGCACCAGGACATGTCACTGAGTAGCATCAAGCTTTGTTATTTTCGCTTCTAATTCTAATCCGCTTGCATGTACATGCACAGACACATTTTAATTTTGAAAACTGAACACAATATTAGTATTGGAGAGTTGTGTTTCCTATGTTGTATCTGTGGTGGAACTCGCTGTGTTTGTTCCAAATCCCACAGTACATAGGTACCTGTACCTCCTCTGTAGAGCTTCTATAAATGTTCTCCAGCTAAAACGTGGGTGCATGCTGAAAAACGATGGGGAAAATAGTGTCATAGTAAGTTCAAAGAGCTTGCAGGTTGGGTATGAGTGTTTTGAAAAAAAAAATTGAGTGTCATCCTTGTTAATGTAAGTAGGCTTTTCAACTGTGATTGAGTGATTCTTTGTTTCAGTAGCTGTTCACAAGTTTTACAGAGCAAGTTTGTAGATCATTCTTGCAAATGATTCATAAGGGCAAATTAAGTAAGATCACATTTTGCCTAGTTATCTTCAGTGATGAAACAGCAAATTATTTTTGAATTACATACCAAAGTAGGTGGTCTGAAAAAACGGAATGGGAAATTGCATATAGACTTTTTTTGGTGTTTTTCAACGAGTACACTGTAAATGTACTTGCCTTCTAAATTATGTATTTTGTTAGTATTTTGCTACTGCTGTTCTAGAAGGTAACACTGTTCTTCCTTTTCCTCTGCTATGCATTTTGATATTGAAATGCAAGATGGGTTGCAGATGAACAACCACAACCACCACAACTCAGTGAAGCTGTAGTCACCGCATCCCCTCTACGTCCACATTCAGTGAAACTCTGAAAAAGCTGTTACTTCATATTTTGTAATGTGTAATACAAACCAGCAATCAGGTTACTGGGAGATGGCAGGAAGAACAGTCTATTCCTTCTCAAAGAGAAGCACCCCTTCACTTCAAGGTTAGGTTTGGAACATTTTGAAAAGCACACTGTGGCCCCAGTTAGAACAACTGTACCGGGAGTGGCTATGAGAGGCTGGAGTTCATGAACTTCAATGCTTCCAGCTCAGTCAGTGTAAGAAGCCTGGAATGTGGTGATATCATGGGCAGTTTTGCCAAGTGACTTACAGAAGTAACATTTTGGTTTTTTCAGAAATCCTTTCATACTTTGTGACATCGCCTTTAGATGTATTCAGCACAGAGTCTCAAGATTTTATTTGTAGAATGTGCGAATGCTGCCCCTCTGGTACTCTTTCCTAGGTCTAAGCTGGTATGCTTGATTTGTTGTCAGCCATTGCCAGTGACTTTCAGTCTTGAAGTTTTTGGAAGAACTGGAAACAGAGGAAAACCAAATACAACTGACAATTTTCAGTAGTATCATAATTGAAGTATAATCTTAAAAATCACCTTTTTTTAATACCACTGTGTAATGATTCCTAAAGACCACAGCTTACCGATGGGCTGTTTTGGTTTTAGGCAAAAGCAGTGTTTCTTACTGGATTCCTGAGAGCTTATCTGCTTTGTTTTGGAAAGTGTCTGTTTATGTCACAGGGATCACTAATCTTGTTAAACTGTGAAAAAGAAAACTTGACTCTCATTTTAAATGTAGCATTATTTTTTTTTTCCTGGTACATCTTTCTACTGCATTCCTCAAATAACTATAAAAATCTACAAATTTTTACCTGTATATATTCAGTCATGTTGGTCCTTCATTTCTCTTTTACAGCAAGCTAGGTACCAACTGTGATTTGAATCACATTGTGAGGTAACTTGAAACCATAGGTCTATGTGCTGCTAGCAGCAGCAACCTGCCCAAGTCTTCCTGGGCTGAGTTTGCAGGACTTAAAGAGGTTTATTCTGCCTATGCCCCTGCTTCCACTCTGAACAAATGCAATTAGTGTAGAAAAATCAAAGCTGAGATAAAAGATCAACCATATGATACACTGGGGCTAAGCTCCTCAGTACGATTACTCATCTTGTCTGTACGTCTCAATTATGGTCCACTGACTCATACTAGTATACATAAACCATAAAGATAAGGTTAAAGTTTGTTCTTCTTTTTACTTTAACCACAATTTCTATAAGATGTGGTAGAAGAATACAACCTTTCTTGGTGTGTGCAATGTGTATTTCATTTTGAATGTATTTTTTTCCGAGTAAGGTCTGAGCTTGCTTTTCAAGGACTTAATTTTTCAGGGCACTTGCAAGTAGAGAAAACAGCCTGAAGTGATCATCTTTAATCATGCCAGGTGCTGTGAGATTTCTGAAAAATCTGAGTTTTAGTTATAAGTAGTGTGAGTTCTGAAAATCTGTCTTGAACCCAGCATAAGCAGGTAACGCAATACTTAACATCTTATTTTGATGGTTAGAATTATATGGATGAACTTAATGAAATGCAGTTCTGCCCTGAACTTTCTCTCTGCACACATCCTGGGTTTCACTCAAAAAAGATTCTGCTACCCAGAAGTAGATGCACTCCACTGCACTTCAGAGAAGCACGCAGGCATCAAAATGCTTCTCATGGGGTTGTGCTCAGTGAACTAGTTGGGTATGCCTTACACAAATGGGAGAAAGAAGCACTGGAGATCACAGAAATAAACTTTCCTGCAAGATTTCCAGCCTAGCCCAGACAAAATGTCTTCCTCTGTGTAAGGAGGTTGCAGTGATATATTTGTAATTTAGCAACTATTTTTCATAATGTTAGAATCTTTCAAAGTGAAGAAGAAAAACCTTTTAAGCACAGACACTAAAGCCTGATAGAACCTGTCTATTTAACTGTTCATTACAAGAAATGGCAAAGAACTTTTGGGAAAAAAGCTTCCACTTGTAAATTTAAAAAAAATAGTAGTAACTTGGATGTTAAGAAACTTTTCTTATTCACTTTCCACAGATGCTGATAAATTTTAGTCAACTTGGAATTTTTATGGACTTTTTCTTTTCTTTTTTCTAACATGGTACTAGTTAAATCAACCCAGGCAAAGATAAAGCAAAACATTGACACACAAGCTTGGAATGAACATATTCAGTCCCTTCTCATGCAAAACCCAGCAGAAACCCCAAAAGAGTTATTTTTAGCTTTTGTTTTCTCCCAGGATAGATAAATGGAATCAGCTGTGAAAGAGACATGATTCACCAGCATGAAAGAGAGACTGATAAAATCCAGAACAAACAAACAAAAGCAGAAAAGGGTTTCAGGGAAAAGGGAGAAATGGGTTTATTTTTAGTTTGAGTCCATAGGTTTTGCAGTGGTAGGATTCCTCTTTCTCCCACCTCTGCCCTGAAAGTTGAACAATTTTTAGACTAATAAGCAATAGGCAGGAGCAAGCTCTGTTTATGCTAGTAGAAGTCTGAAATGTACCAGAACCCTTATTCTTTCTTTCTCTAAACCCTTCCAAATATAAATTAAGGCACAGCAGTTTTCCACAGGTGTCTGTCAATGATTTCATATTTTCTAATATGACTGAAGAGAAGATTCATCCTTTGAATCAGCAATCAAAATAACAGTTTGTGTATCTTTCTAGTAAAAGAAACTTGTATTTCTTACAAGGCAGAAAGGACATCGGGCTGGTGACCAGTAGGTACATAATCTGTTTTCATAATCCATTTACATAATCTTAAAGATAGCCAGCTCTGATAAATTTTGAGTTTAGTACAGATGGTTGGTATTAATAACAGAGATATTGCATTAGTCTTGAACCAGAATCTATTAGAAAACAATGTGCAGTGTTAACTTCTCTTTAAAGTATAAATCCCTCCAACTGCTGTATTTCACCAGACATTCAACTGCCATCACTACTGGTTTCTGCTTGTTGTAATTCAGTGTGTCTGTGCATAAGCTCGAGTTTTTGCTTTGTTTTGAAGTTCATGTGGGTGCATATTTCTTATGTATTTAGGGTGTTCTGTTCTGTGCATACAATTTTCTTCTGTTTGGGTATGATGGGTTTTAGGTGAACTCAAGCCCGTTACGGTGTTTGCATGCAACTTTGCAGAACATATTGGTGCCTGAAAATTTGTAAGGCTTTCATGGCAAAAGTGTGTTTAAGTTAATTTTGAATCTGCTGCCTTTGTGTGGAAGCCTAGTGTTCTCAGGCAAGTTTCCCATGCCAAGTTTTGCAGAAGTTGTGCATTTTCCAGTTTTGTGTGACTGAGACAAATGACTTTTCCTTTTTCCTCTGTATTCCTGCCACCACTACCACCACCTTTCCTGGTTTTCCCCTCTTTTTCTTACTTGAAAGTAGCAATATGTAATTGGTTGGTTACATGGTTTGATAACACCTAGCCCTCTGTGGGGAAAGCTGTTTGGAGCACTTCTCTGAGGGAGGAGCTACAGTGCTTCGTGAGCTGGGGCAATAGGAGGCATTTCTGCAACCAGTGCAGAGAAGCGTTGAGCCTGTTTGTGAAGAACGCAGTTTGACTGTGCAGACCCACAATGGTAACAAGTAATTCTAGGCATGACTTCCTTGCATTTTTCTACAGAAAGCAGAGTGAACTTCCCAGCAAAAATAGTAACTGGCTACCAGTGTATTGAAAAAGCAGGGAGTGGAACAATTAGTGACATAGATTATGCTCTGTATTTAGCGGCCATGGAAACTATAGGCATTTGAAGGCTTTAGAATAAGGACTGTTCGTATCAAAGGAGAATCTTCCTCCCTAAAGACTATACCGTTAGAATTTGAATATGTTTCCCTGACAGACTTTATGTAGTGACTATGGGCCTTGTTATGTACTGTAAAACTGTCAGTGCCGTTGTGCTTCCTAAACATTAGGTAGTGGTTTAATGAGTGCTTACCTGTACATATGTTTCAGGAGTCTGTGGGTGGTAAGTGCAGCATCTGCAGTTTTATGTTGCTTGATCCTTATAATAAACAAATGGCTTGCTTTCTCTCAAGTAAGTGACGCTCAAGTTAACTATGACAAAAAAAAGGGAACAAAAGTTTCTTGTGGGAATCAGAACACTCCATGATTGTTCTGTGTAGAATCTCTATTCCTGTTTTCTTGCTAGTGACAAATAAGCATAGGGAAGTTTCTTTTATGCATTCATTTTACCTCTTCAGATTCTCTGTTTGCAAGGTGATTTATTTTTTTTTATTTTGTTCATTTTTTTTTCTTTCAAGCTCATTTTGGAAAAAATATAGTAGTTCAGAAACCTGAGGATTTTCAGAAGGAAGCTCTGTGTTCAGTGAGTGTGCAGGTAAGGGAAAGAAATGCCACCAGGATGGTGTGTTTGTCTTAGCTAGGGTGCAAGCATAGTCTTTACTGTGTTGTAAACCAGTGTGTACTACATATCTTTTGTCCTCTCTCAATATTGGTAAGGATTACCTACCATAGAGTAGGAAAAGATGGAATAAATCTTTTTTTAGAGACTGAGGAAAGAAATTCAGAACTCAGATAATGCAGTAAATTGACTCATATGATTTCAGATATATTAGTTGTTCTGACATGTGAGTCTCGATTTCTTATAAGCAGTTTTGTCTTATTCATGGCCTTATGTCTTAAATGTGATTTGATGGGTTTCTTTGGCTCACTGGAGCTGTGCAGTGGTAATAAGCGATGATGGAGATGTGAATTCCTGCTTACTTCTGTGCCTGGAGGACACTGTCTTCTTGGGAGCATTCTTATGAGAGGACAATTTCATAACAAGGCCGTTTCTTCCTTCATGCAAGTATCTGTTAAAAATCCCTTGGAATTTTTTTGCTTTCTTGTTAGTCTCATCTATAAAAGCTTTAAAAAATGGGTCTTGTGTATGACCAATGAGACTGTGTTAGTAGATTATTCAAAGCATATATTTTTATTTGCATAGTGTTTTTAGTAAGCATGGAGTAAGACATTTATGTGTTACTACATTTAAGTCCATGAAAAATAGACTGTGGAAGGTGTTCTGTGATAATCAGATGCCATCTTTTATACAGCCAGCCTATGTAATAATCTTCAAATCAACTTAGATAAAGAAAATTCCTATTGAAGACTTGTAATGAATCCTACTCTAGCCTTCCCTGAGGACTGAGAAAAATATAGTATAGTACAACATGTAATCTGTAAGTAGGCTATTTCAGAAGTTTTTTGAGATTTGCTATGAACATCTATGACTAAATGTCTGTTCTACATTGATACTTACTCATTTCTGACATACTGTGCTGGTGTCTTTCCTTACATGAAATTCTGGCCCTTTCAGTTTTGGTTTTGAGGGTTGAATTCTAGAAAGCTTTCTTCCTCCCTCCTGCTCTTCTCTGTGAAAAGAAAATTGTTTTTCAGAATTTAATACTTATAGGGCAGGTCATATTTCCTCACAAAATTGTGCTTTTTAGCAAATTCATGCAAATTGACAGGGTTGTTTTGCATCTACATTCACCTACTTTCCTATTGCTTGTAACTTGATTGTTGCAGTTTATTTAAAATTGTCCCTGAAATGTCTTTTTACCAGTAGATGGCTGTACTCCCTGGGCAAGAGCCCATTTTAAAAAATAACTGTTTCATTTATAAATATGCATGTGCTGACTTAAAGCAGTAAAAAAAGCATACTGAAATCTGTCTTACACTTGACTTCTATGCTGTCCATTAAATTCTTTTTCAATAAGATGAGCATGTAAAAGTTCTACTCTTACTCCTATTGAAATTTAAAAACATAAAAAGTCCTACTACAGATTGTCACAGTTTTTGCAAGATAACAAATACCATATGAGTTTCCATTCTGCTCAGCTAAATAAAATGGATCAAGTTTAAGGCAGAACTTTAAGGCATAAAGTAGATCACAAGTTGTTATATAGTGGTCCTAGTAATTAAATGTTGAGTTTGTTCTTTTTTAAAACCATAAATTACAATCATTTGAAAGGACGAAGATAACATTTCTTTAAAAGAATCTGTGAAGGCAATAATACTCAAAAGGTTTCATTTCTTGAGCTATCATACCAAATACCACCCCCACCCCCCCCCCGATAAAAAAATCTTTCTATCATGTAGATCTGCCACAAACCAGAGACTTTTCTGAAATGAGAAGACAAAATAAACACAGGAAATTGCTGTTTTTTCAAGAAAGCTTTAAAAAGAAGCTGCATTATGTCACTTCAGAAACTGCAAGTAAAATTAGCAGGCTGAGTATGTTTGTCTTAGTGACTTTTCACTTCCCTCAGTAATTAGAACAGTTATAATATTACTCAGTAAACCAACTCATTTTGTGGGATGCAATTTTGTACAAACTGATAAAGATTATCTAGCACAAAAAAAAAATAATGGGTGGAGGAAGGGGAGAATTTTTTCCCTCAGAGTTTACATTTTTTGGGTATTTTTCTTGATCACTGTAGTGATGTGACAGTGGCAGAGAAGCGCAGTCAAAAAACAAGACCCCACATTTTCTTTCTTGTTTCTAAAGGTCACACAGATCCGTATGTATGCCCTTGGAGTGAATGATACAGTAAGCCTTCTGTACCTGGTAGGTTCACCTCCACACACTTCTGGAATCTGTATACTGATTCATGCGATCGTTTACTCAAATGCTCTAAGCAGACCTTTGCATTTCATCTTTAAGAAATATGTTCACCAAAAAAATTAACTCTTGCTTTGATCTTAGGTTTATTCTGAATGTGCCCAACTCTATAACAACTCTCTTCACCCACCTAAATTCAGTTTGTTTTTCGACTTTCTTCTCTCTTATTCTAGTACAGATACAGATACTGCATTTAAAATTCAACAAACAATAAAAGCAATATAAGACATGGTGTTGAATATTATCTTTTTATAGACCTGTTGCAGCTAGCAAATATTGCTGTAAAACTGAATTGGAGCAGTAAAAAATTCCTGTAGCCAAACAAGCCTGTTTTACTACCGCGATTTCTAAAGGGGAGTAGGGGAAAAGTCATGCTAGTTTTTGTTGGAGTACAATCTGCCTTTCGAGTTTGAGCACAAAAAGGGCCACCCAGTTCCTGGGTTCTGTTCCTGACTTTGACATGGATTTGTTGCTTAGACCGTGCTGTCTGACTACTCAGAGGTAAAGGCAGCATGAAAAGAGTTTGTAAATAAGTCAACTGTCTCTTCTGGAAAGTGTTTTGAGATCTATTGGTGAAAAACTCAGAAAAGTTGTGGAAAACCCCTAGTTATTATCTTTGTTCACCTTGACCAAGTATAATACTAATATCGTAACCAACCACAAAGAGTGTTCATGATGATGCTGCCACAACGTTCATATTCTCATGAAACTCAGGTGAAGAAACTGATTTTGTATAGTGGTTTTGTTGGGGTTTTTTCTCAGTAGTTAGATTTCAAAACGCCTTAGGGAAGAGACTGTTGATACTATTTTGATTTAACAGGTGGAATCTGATGCAAAAAGAGGAGATGTGTGCTGTACAATTCACCCAGTGGAAGGACTGGAAAGGGAATGCCAACTTTCTGGCCTTCCCAGCTCACAGAGGGAAGGGGCCATAGTCACCATGCAGTTCCTCTTGTGAATCCTTCTATTTTTCTTGCCTCCCATTTCTCTCTGCTCAGAGGAGACAGCCATTCAGCAGCGGAAAAAAAAAGGGGGAGTTTCCTTCCTTCCTTTCTCATTTTCAAAAGTAGGCCTGTATCTGTTCCTTTTGCTTGCAAATCAGTTTAAAACTGCTGGCAATAAAACTAACCAGACTCATACAATGTCATCTATATATTGTCTTGGTTCCAATTTGTCCTACATCTTCCAAGTAACGTTCTTACCAGATAGAGTCATACCAGCTTCTGAAGAACAATTATTTTCTTTTCTCCTGGCCCTTCAGACTCACTAAGTAGTCCTGAGGGAAACTGAAAATTTGTTTTTAAAAAGATTGGCCCAGATTCCCTGAAGATGCTGCAGTGAAGTAGAATACTTGAATTCTCTGTCCACAGCATTTATGTTTTTCCCTTTTTTTCTCCTCTGATGAAATTTACCAATACTCCTATAAACATAAGCAGCACCAAACACTACTTCCAAATTCTTCACAGAGAATACAGCATCATTGTACTGGCCCTCTGCAAGAAATCTGGCCCTGCTGTCCACAGTTCAGCTGCAGTGTAGCCCTACCTGTTTTTCCTGTTGCTTACCGACCTTCTTCCTCTCTCAGTAGCAGGGAGGAGGAGCGTGCAGCTGTAGATGCCAGAAAGAACCTGTCACGTCTGGGAAAAGGCTATGCTTGGCACCAGTGTAGGATAGGTAAGAGAAGGTGGTACCAGACCAAATGCCTTTTGGCACTATAGCAATCTCCAAACAGTAAAGCATTCTGGGACCTGTTATTGTTCCTCAGCAATAGAAAGTGTGCTGACTAGTGAGATTAGCTGGCAAAAGATTTGGCCCATCTTAAACTTTTTGATGATCCAAAGCTTTTCTTTTCCAAAAGTCCACAAAGGTCTATTGTACTTGGTGGTATTGTAGCATTTTTTTTAGTTGGAATTGTGAAAAACTTCATAAACCCTCAGCAAAAGCTTCTCTAGAAATTTACAATGAGAACTCAGGGGCAGTAGCATTATGCACTCAAACCATGGTGCCAGCTTTCCAAAATGCAGTGCCATATACGTATGGTGGAAGAACAGAACCAGTAGCATCAGAAACATGTCCTGGACGTTTCCTTTCTATGGCCTGTGGATTGGCTCTTAAGCAGTGGTCTTTTAGATGGAGTTCTGATAAACTTGTACTCTGATTGGAGTGCAAACCACAATGTTGTGTTGACACTGTGACCCAAGTAGCTTGATAGAGGTTGTTCTATTGATGTTCGTTATATGGATTTATTATTATATTGATATATTTGTCTCTGAGTTAAAAACTGGCTGGATGGCTGGGCCCAGAGAGTTGTGGTGAATGGAGCTAAATCCAGCTGTTGGCAGGTCATAAGTGGTGTTCCCCAGGGCTGGGTGCTGGGGCTGGTCCTTTTAAGATCTTCATTAATGATCTGGACGAGGGGATTGAGTGCACCTTCAGTAAGTTTGCAGACAACACCAAATTGTGTGGGAGTGTCAATCTGCTGGAAGGTAGGATGGCCCTGCAGTGGGACCTGGACCGGCTAAATCGATGGGCAGAGGCCAGCTTTATGGGGTTCAACAAGGCCAAGTGCTTGGTCCTACACTTTGGGCACAATAAACCCAGGTAGTGTTACAGGCTTGGGGCAGAGTGGCTGGAGAGCTCCCTGGAGGAGAAGGACCTGGGGGTGTTAGTTGACAACTGGCTGAACACAAGCAGGCAGAGTGCCCAGGTGGCTAAGACAGCCAACAGCATCCTGGCCTGTATCAGGAATGGTGTGACCAGCAGGAGTAGGGAAGTGGTATTTCTGTTATACTCAGCTTTGGTGAGGCTGCATCGTGAATACTGTGTTCAGTTTTGGGCCCCTTGCTACAAGAAGGATATTGAGATGCTGGAGTGTGTCCAGAGGAGGGTGATGAAGCTGGTGAAGGGTTTGGAGCACAAGGCCTATGAGGAATGGCTGAAGGAGCTGGGGCTTTTTAGCCTTGAGAAAAGGTGGCTGAGGGGAGACCTTATTGCTCCCTACAACTACCTGCAAGGCGGTTGCAGAGATGTCGGGGTTGGTCTCTTCTCTCGGGTGACAAGCGATAGGACAAGAGGGAATGGCTTAAAATTGCACCAGGGAAGATTTAGGTTAGATATCAGGAAGAATTTATTTACTGAAAGGGTTGTCAAGCATTGAAACAGTCTGCCCAGGGGGCGGTGAAGTCACCATCACTGGAGGTATTTAAAAGGCATGTAGATGTAAATGTTCTTAAGGACATGATCTAGAGTTTTACTACTCAGGGTTAGGCTATGGTTGGACTCAATCTAAAGGGTCTCTTCCAACCCAGGTGATTCTATGATTTTGAGGAAGGGATCCATAAGGAATCTTATTTGTAATACATGAGATGCACTCAGCATGGACACAGGCCAGAGTGTTTCATCCATAATTATTGCAGAGGAGTCACTTGCTGTTGTGTATTCAGTGGTCCAGAAATCTGTCCCAGATTCTCAACTGATGTAAATTACTACATCTCTATTAAGCTTGGGAGCGCTGGATTAATTTACACCAGCTGGTCCAGCGTGTGACAGCTTACATCCATAGCACTCTGTTAGCAGCGGCAGTGGATGCTGCTGCTTTGTACATCAGCTTTTGCTATCAAGTTGCTTCTGGGGTTGGTTTTTTTCCTCCTCCTTGCTTTGCCCAAGGGAGCAGTATTTTAGGCATGTATATCCTAATGCAGTTAATATGAGGCTGATACATATAGAAGAAAATCATGATGGTAAAAAAGCTAATTGAATTTGATCAGAGAATAGCTGAGTTGCTTTTCATTTCTGGAGAGATAGTCTCTGGTGTAAAATTTGGGAAGGAATTAACCTTCTTATATGTTTTCCATTTCCTTCTAAGTTTGAGAGTGTAACTGCTAGTACAACTATACTGTCTTAATTATTTGTAAGTTTTCAGAATGACATTTGATGTGAGTACAAACAGTTTTGGAAACATTGTGATTTTACATTTTTGCAGAAGTGGAAAACATTCTAGGAATACATTAAATTTGGCTACCAGAATAATTTATGGCTAAGATCATAATGTTTATATAGTAAGTCAACTAAAGAAAAAAAGAAACACAAAAGCAGCAGCCATTTGAGCAAAGACCACCATGCTGAACAACAAATATCCACGCTGGCAGTTCTTTGAAGTCAGACATTTAATGTGTTTTATGTCAACAGAAATCAAAGGGAAAACTGAAGAACTGAACTAGAAAGGTTAAGTTGTGCATTGGTCATGGCGTGGTCCAGTATACATTGCAAAGGTATAAAAAACCCAGCTTTTTTCTTACTGAAACACTTCTGCTGAGTGGCTGCTTATGCAGATTCTTAGCCATGAGCAGTGTACAACTTAATGCTGCTTTTTTCTCATTTCATGTCAGAGAAACTGGTCCCCGGTGCTAAAGGTTCAGGCACTATTCACAGCCTGACGTCTAACTCTCTGTAAGGGGAGCACAGATTTTCCTAAATGTGCTCAATGAAAAGCAGTGGAAGGTCTAGAGGTAGAGATGTGCTCTCCCTAAATGAAAGAATTGCCATTCTCCTACACTTCAGAGTCCTCAGTACTGTTCACACTCAAAATATGTGCTGATGCAGATGTTATTTGTCCATATTCTTTGCTTAAAATACGAGCTTTTTTTTTCTTGCCAAGAGTAACTTAGGATGGTAGTGATGCTACCAGATGCCACGGAACTAATGACAGAACTCTAAATCGAAAAAGAAAACTAGAAAATTGGATATTAAAGATTTTAAATTTGCTATCTTGCACCCTGTCTACATGTCTTGTAGACAGAATTTTGAAACCGTATATATTTCAAGGTGTGTGTGTGTGTGAAGTACTGCAGTTGGTTTTGCATGTAAATTAAACCAAGCTGATGAAATTCTGAAACAAGGTAAAAACGCCTCATTTGTATGAATTAAAATGGATATAAAAAGACATAGCATTTCTCATTCTTAATGATTAAAAAAAACAAACCACCCAACAAAACAATTACTGTCTGTCCCCTCAGAGTAATTGTGCTTGATATGCTTCATTCCTGCATAAAACATAACTGGAAATAAAAATCATCTTTTCAGAAATGTATTTACATGGTTAATTTGACTGGCCATTTTCTTGGCAATGAAATTTTGTGATTTAAGTATTCAGGTGTTAAAAAAGGAAACAGCATGCAGCAGGCATAAGGTGTGTAGTTAAAGCCTGCTTTAGCTTTTCCCCCAAGTAATCATTAATGAAATGAAATAGAGTATACTTCATAACTGCATAAGGTTTTTTAAATGCACATAATTATTGATGCACACATGCACAAGTGCAAGCACTTAGAATTTGATAGTCTTAAAAAACTTAACTAAGCTGTCTCTTGTTTTTGCAAAGAACCTAAACAAAACATTTGTGACAGAATTAAGGTATCAGTTTCAATATTTGTGTTGAATCAGATCCATTTGTTAAATGTCAGCTCAGCAGTTATTGACAAGAGAATCATCACAGGACCCACTTGCCTGAACACAAAGAGTCAGCCTGAAAGTATTAAATAACATCTGGCAGTGACCTGCGCTTTGTAAACCATATTTTTGAAATCAGCTTAACATATTTTGTCTAAACAAACGAAGAAATTAACATGCAGAGGAAAGAAAAACATTCCAGCTGCAGATAAAAATAATTGCTGGAGTACTATCAGGAGACACCGAGTAATTGCAAAAGTGTGATTGAGTGGAGGCAGCAAGTATTTTGTATTTTAACTGTAAAACAGGACATCAGAAAAGAAAACAGAAGGTCTGTAATGTGGTACTATCATTAAGAAAAGGTTCGGTTAAGCAAGTATATTGTACACAGAGAAGTGCTATGTTTGTTAGAATGTGTATGGAAGGAACTGAGTATAATTAGACTTATAATAGGAGATTTTGGCTCTGGTTCCGCTCTGTTTCAAAGCCTCAACTGTTCTTGAATCCTTAATAAGTTAAGGAATGACTACAGCAGAGGAGAGAGCAGGCAGAATCTGTTGTAGCAGCTTGCCCACACCAGTTTGCCAAAATCTAAATAGCCCTTTAAAAAAAGGCTTATTTTCTGCTGATGACATCATTCCTGCCACTGTCAACGTGTGACAAGTCTTGGCTTGCCTAAAGAAGAAAAAACCTTTCTAAAATTGACACTGCACAGATTTAAAACACATACAAGGACTACTATAAATGTAAGATATTTATACTCTCTTTCCATGCTATGAGTTTTCATTCAAGGATAGGGTTTTTTTCTGAAGCATTTTGACTTTCTAAATCTTTGAACAACACATTTTAAGCATCCAGTTTGGTTTTTGTGATTTTTTTATTATGGCTGCCTTATCTTAGATATTGTATTGTTCTGATACCAGTGGCCACAACCTGCCTTTTTCCCATTGCAATTAATTTTGAGATCACTGAAAAATGTCTGTATAAAGACAGGAAAAACACAGGTGTTTCTGGAGGTCATCTTAATGCATGCTTTCCATAGTACCCTACTAATACCATCTTTTCTTTTTTCCCGTCTGATTTCTTGTTTCTTCTGATCTGAAAACCTTTATGGAGAAGATGCTTTATGAGTGTATTTTTGAACATGCATGTTATTTGCCATTTTAAGCATCATCACCAGCTGTGAATTGTACAATGAATAATTAATGTTGAATAGCGACCTTGAACCTCATAAAGCTGATTAGTAAGACAATGCATCTGGGAGAACAACTTTAAGACTGTGCTTGTAAAAGAATATCAAAACAGCTTAACACAGTAGGGAAAAGCCCCCTGGAGCCCTTTTAAAACCAATTGCCTACAAACACTTCTAAAAAGAACAACTCCGTGGTGGAAAAAAGCATGTCTAAAAATCCTATGAAGTTCAGAAAATAAAACAACCTTTATACTTAATTGTAACAGAGATATTTGCAGTTAAACACTGCATAACATTATATAGAGGGTGTGGTCACCCAGAATAGAGCATATTTGTCTTCTTTCTAGTTCAGATTGTTACGGCACAGTTGTTTTCTAGTTCACTGGATTCTAAACTAATTCATAAACAGGGACAGTGCATGGCTTCACTGATACTTCAAAGCAGAAAATATTTGCCCTTGTTCCCGGCTGCAGAGGCTGTTAAACTGCTTATAAACCCAGGCAAATCTGTTTTGTTATTGCACGATGGCAAAGCTAAGTATGATGGAAATTTCAGAAATAACCAATCAGATTTTTCTGGGGAAGAAAAAGTGTCATTTTGAGGATTTTGGTTTTTTTTTTTTTTTTTTTTTTTTCCGTTTTTGCACATCACATCTTTTAAATGGCATTTGTGGCTGTGTAGTTCCGGTGCTGTGGCTGGGACAGGGGAGTGAGTGCTTTCCTCAAAATTCAGGTTGTCTGAAGGGCCTAGGCAGTTGTAAAAGATCAGAGAAAAGAGAGCACTATTTCTTTGAAAAGCAAGAGAAGTGTAGCTCAAAGTCTGAGATGCAAAGTTATCAAGGGGCTTTCCTGTGACGACGAAGGAGCTGTGTGACAACAGGTCTGAATTTACCCAGAACTGAAGGATTTAAACTCCTGAATTAGACCAGCTGGCACAGAATGGGCCCTTGTGTTACATGACAGAGGAGTGGGTATGTGCAACTCCTTCAGTTGACCAGGAGTACATCTGTCCGTGTGTGACAAAGCTGGACCTGGTCTCAGGCAAAACGCTTTTTAATCGCAAGATCAGTCCTTCAGCTGAGCATCTGTACTGACTGAGTGAATGGAGGGGGAATATTTGTTTTATGGTTGAATTTAATCTGTAATGGTTTTTATGAAAACATGGCATGCTTCAGTTGTGATTTACAGCAGCTTTAAATCAAGCAAATCCACTCTTCATTTTGCCTTTCTAAACCACGTTATAAGCCCTAAAATATCGACTGCATAATTCATGCGTTGACTTTTTCTTCACAGATTAAATCTGTTAACAGTTAAAAGAATTAAGGAGCATCTTTTTGTTAAATGCTTTGCTGTAGTTCAAGAACTAAATTCCAATTTTTTTCATTGTTTTTATTTTAACATTTTAAAAGATTGTAAAAAAATTTAAATGAAAAAAACAGCCACCATATAAAGAAAATATTCTGCTTTTTTCCAGTTACAGTTCACATAATATTTGGAGATTTTATTTAGTTTTGGAAGATTTAAAAATAAAAATCTTAAAAACTTTCAGTTTGGAAAAACATCTGCTGCTTAACCTTATCCTCTAAGTAATCTAAACTGCTTTCTTAGAAAGCTACACTAACCCAAAACCCTACTCCTTCAGTGCAAACAAAAGTATCCCCAAATTTGGCCTGGATTTGGCAAGTAGTTTGTCAGTGACTAGGATTCATTCGATGGCATCATTTAAAATTTGCAATATTTATTATTTCATTTTAAAAATCACTTCAAAACCACATAACCTGAAAATGATGCAAACTTTAGATTGGTATAAATCTAGTTAAAACTACTTTTATGCTATATTGTATAACACAGTATAGTGTTGAATTACTTTCAAGCAGACTTATGTATTTTTATTGAATCTATGTCATTAGGGAGGTAAAAGCAGGTCGCGTTCACTAAAACCATGTGAGTTCTACACTGCAGAACTAACAAGTTTTAAAAAATCTTTGTATGATTTTAAAACATGCTGGGTAATTTTGCCAGTGTAAAGAAACTTACAGTGGTTGAATTTAGTATGCTTGCTAATCATCAACAGCCATACTTTATAAAATAATTTGCTGAAGTCGCTATGGATTATCCAGAATTTGATCAAATGTTGTTTGTGTGAATTTATTTTTGATAAATGGATTAAGATAAAATAATTTTATTCCTAATTTAAATACAAAGCAGAAATAATTATAAATGTCATAAAATGTAATCTGAATTTTTAAAATTATTTAAATAACATTTGGACAGTTTTAGTTTTATACTTCCTGGTCAAAACCATACCAATTTTTTTAATTAGCCGCGGAAACACATGAAGATTCAACTTACCATGTATTTGAATGCAAAGTAAGTTATGTTAGAGTTATTCATTTAAATAATGAATAGAAGATTATATAAATGGATTCACAAGGAATCGTTTCCTCTTAAATAAATTATCTCCCTTTGTAGTGTGGAACTAGCAAAGACTCTCAGATTTGTGCAAGTTTTGCTTGTACTTCTGTGCCTCTCATCTCTGGGCAAAATCTCGGCAGCTTTCTGGGGCTTAATCCTGTTGGCTTTCTGTGACACAACAAAAGGAGCACAGGATGCTGAAGACTTGCACCTGTATGCTTGGTACATGCCAGGCCCCCAAAATCTTAATATATTGTATTCTGAATAAGGTTGAAATCGGTTGAATAGGTAGGATGAAATCACTGTGTGCTGCTCTCAATTTGATTTTGTAGCCTTGAGTAAGGCTTAGAGAAGCTGATGGCCCTCTTACCCCACATGGGTAAATTCATTCTGTTACAACGTTAGCTAGCTTAACAGCACACCTCTTTTTATTGCGTGCTGAGTTTTGGTTCTTTGTTTTTCCCTCCCCCTCTAATACTGTACTCTCAGCCAAAAATAACTTGAGGCTGAATTCAGGACTGTTTTCAAAACGTTACAGGAACGTATCTGATGCTTTTTCATACTAGATTCAATTATTAATTTGTAAGGCACCTAGTAAAACCAACAACTCCCTGAAAGCAGCAGTGTGCTTGTGCTGGAGCTGCACAGAACAATGTTTCTGAACCTAAAACCTAAATGGCGGGCCACAGGAGAGGCCGCCTGGCAACTGTCCTGCTTCAGGCCTGTCGCCATCCAGAAAGTTCATTGTGTCAGCGTAGGCAAGATTTGTTCCACTTGTATTGCCAAAAATCTTAGAAGTATCAGAGTGCTTTGGATTTTTCTGCTCTGAGCTTTTTTTATCAGAGCTCTTAATCTCCATTTTCTTATTTGACTCCCTTTCTGACACAGGGATTTTTTCTGAATGACATCTTCTTTGCGTGTGTGAGAATGGATAACAGTTTTATCTTGTAATTTAATGGGTGAAAAGTGTCTGTGTTTTTACTTACGTTTTTACCATTGCTTTTTCTTAAGCATTAAGCAATATTTTATGAGCAAGTGTCAGGTGGGGTGAGAGAGCAAAGGAATAGCTGCTAGGCTAGTATCTTGATTCCATCCTGGCTCTTGGCATAAACTGTTCCTGCAGAAGGCCATTGCATGGTCTGAGAAAGGAGAGTACTGTTTTGGACGCTCACTGGGTTACAGTGATGCTAAAGAATATTTATGGCCTTACAGATCTCATGATTAATATCTGTTTTCAGGAAGCAGCAGACACAGGGTATTCCCCACTTGAATTTTATGAATCTCAGTACCTTGCCATACTAAGTTTATTAGGAGTGAGTACAGGGAAACTTTTAGGTTCAATGTACAGCCCAGATAGGTCTGTGCTTGGTTTAAAATTGTCCCTTGTGCTGTACCACTGTTTGTACAGCTGATAAAAGGCATTGTCCTGAAGGCTTTCAGCATCTTTGGTATCTATTGGTTGAAGTTTAGGAGAAATACATTACACTTCAGCTTATTCTGATCCTTCTGCACTGCTTCATCTCATAGCAGTTCCTCTTCCTTGTGGAGCCAAGCCCTACATGAAGAGCTTTTATATGAGGCTCTCAGTAACCACAGTCTAAAATGACAAAAAACATTTCAAAATCCGATTCCACATTTCCTGAGGGATGTCTGTGCATGTACCTTAGTACAGCCAAACACCAAAATGTGCTTGGAAAGTGGGAAAACATTGAAAGTTTGCCTCCTCTCATCCAGCCTGGCAAGGTACTGCTTAAAAACTCCATCAATTCCTTAGCTTGAATCAGAAGTCATCTAGGTTATGTATGGCTAGTGTAAACAGGCAGCTTGCACTCCTGGGCAAGTGTTGTAGGGAATTTGACTGTAAAACTATTGACCTAGGTATGTCAGACTTCATGAAATTTTAGAACCTGTATTGTTTGACAGTGTGATACAAGCATGGCCCCTTAGAATGGTGTTTTATTGTGAATTATTTATTGAGAGCTGATATATGATCATGCTGCTTGTTTTACACAGATCATTAAGCAACTATGAGATCTGCAGAAGCCTTGCACTGGAATAGTTTCCTATTTCAATTCTCACAGCTGCATTTTTATTATGAAATATTCAGCTAGCAGCTTAGGTCTGCCACTTGCCACTTTAGTGAAGTAGGAAATTCTGTGCTTTTGGACTTTGTGTCATGACTTGGGGGGTGGGGGTGTTAACGTTAATTGCCATCACAATTCATATGAGTCATTTATGGTTGATGATTGTGTGATAATACTCTAATTTTTTTCTTCGTGGTCTTGGAAGAATCATCAGATTTGGATTGGGATTGAGTCACATGTCTGCATCAACAGTATCTATTTATCTTCTTGCATTATTTCCAAAGAGAAAGAAATGTAAACCAATATTTGAAAGATATCAAATAACAGCTGTACTACTTAATATTAGAACAAATGCTTAGAATCTTACATATCAAACTGTTTGATTTACTGAGATATAACATAAAATTCACTTTAATAGAGAAACTTCTTTTAAAGAGTATCTATCTTACACTTCAGTAGTTTAATCACAAAATATATCTTGATCTCATAGATGAAAAATTAGCCTTGTGCAGGTACATTCAACAAAACTGGAAGGAACTGTGGAGTAGAAAACAAGTAGAAACACTTGTTTGAATTTAAGGTGAACTTACTACAAGACTTGTATGATTTAAAAACTGAAATGAATGAAAGCTGGTTTTTTCTGTCCCAGCGTATACTTTTCCTTTTGAATTATATTAAGACTTTAAAAATATATATTAAAAAATCCACTTTCATTTTACTCTGTCTACAAAAATATTTCTTGAATTTTTAATTCTCTTGCCCTTTATGTGTTTAGCTTTCTGCACTATCTTTTAAAATTTAACAGAATTATATCATTTAGATTTATTTTCTGGACAAGTGTATTATTGTTTATAATTTCATAGAGTAATTGCAAAACAGTTTCTCAGAAGACTTTTTCATGGAATTACAAGGAAGAGCCAGGATACAGCAGTGATGATTTGCCAAGTAAATGTATTATATACTGTGGATTGCAAACATAAAAACACTGATCTGTGTTGAGAGATAATAAATGGACTTTTGGATGAATGTTGTTCTGACAAAGGAAATATTCAATGGAAATATTCAATGTATTTCTCTGCTGAAGGTCCCAATCTTTCCCCTCAGCAATGCAAAGTGCAGAGGTAACAGAAAAGTATCCAGGCAATGGGAGGTACTGAAACTACAGAACAGCTTTTGTGCTCCAAATAAAAATAAGTGAGTTCTTTTCACAGTCCAGCCTGATGCATATGCTGGCAAAATAAATCAAGTGCTGGCCAGCTACAGATAGCTGGAATACTTTCCAGAGAACTCCATTTACCCAGAGCTCTGTAACCATACAGACTATCAAAAAAGGGGTTTCCTATGAAACGGCGTGTGACTTGGGAAGCAAATTACCGTGCGGTTTTATTAACAAATATTATCTGATACTGTATATTATCAAGTTATTGTTATTCTAAAAATTACTACCCACTAAGTGAAAAATGTCAGAACAGATTGGCAAGGAATGTCTTGTGAGTATGAATGAATTTAGCATGTGCCAGCCATGAGTAGGTGGAATGTGCCACTTAATTATTCTATTTTTAGCACCCTAACCTTCTTCATATGCTTTCAATCAGGAGACGAGCCTTATGCATGTGAGGCGGCCAAAACGAGCTGCCAGTTGCGGCCTTTCCATCAGCTTTCCATGGTTTTAGTTTGCAGACCAAACGCTGAAAAATCCTGCAGCAGCTGGCTGCAGGGTGCTGGCCCGTTTGCTGTAGCCATGGTGTGGAATTTCTCTGTGTTGAGTATATTTAGACAGCAGCACACTTACAAATGTGTTGTAAAATTGGACGCCTGCCGGGGGAGGCTTGGGCCTCCTTGGTTTACTTACTAAGCCTATGTTTCAATGGAGAAGCAAATTTGATTTTTCTCCCCCTCCCTCTCTTTTTCTTTCTCTTTTCCCTCCTCCCCCACCCCTCCTTTGCTAAAGAGGCATCAGTGACTGGTGAGAAGAACTGACCAACTTGACCTCCTCTCCCACTGGTGGTCATGAGAATAATACGGGAAGAGGTCAAAGGTTAGCTTTTGAATACTCTTAGGAGCTAATTTATTACAAGGAGGGAGTTTCACATTGGCTGAATTATTTTCTTGAAGAGAAGACCACACTTGAGTTTGTTTATGCCTTGTGTTCATTGGGAGTTCTCTTTAGGAGCCTTTCTATGCACCTGTGCGGAGCACAATAACAGCTCTTTTCTGCAGGGCGGAATGGCCGACAGCCGGAGAAAAAAACCGGGCTAGCCTGGAGCAGAACCTGGAGGCTATTTGATTACAGAATGTAGTCCGGAGGGTTTTTTCATTACAACTCCTTTCCCTCTCCAGCATGACCACCCCTCCCCCTCTACCACCCTTCTTTTGCCCTTATCCTGTTGCTGGATGTTTTTTGGCTGGTAGAACATGGAGAAACTGGGATGGGGGAGGAGGGAAGGAAGGGGAGCACGTTTGCACAAGCATCTTGCTGAGAAATGAAGGCACAGACCCTTCAGAAAATAAGGATCTGGCTTACTTGGAAGTCAGCAGTAGTAAAAGCTGCTGTTCTCTGCGTTATCTCTTCCATTTGCTGTTGGGATGCAAGAAAATTATACATTCTGCTTGTGTTTCTAGTTGCCTTAGCTGCCTAGAACACTGTGGTACCTTATGACTTACGAGTTTGGAAATTATTTGCCTAGATTTAAGTGTCTTGGCTACACTTAGTCTCTCTGCTGCTCAGCTACAGCCCAGCAACCTACTCTCTCAGTCATTCCTCCTGGTTTTGTACAGTGTCTGGTGATATCTCAAACATCACTTACAGGCAGACAAGGCAGCTGTGGCTGCATATTCAGTTGAGACTCACATTATCCAGAAAATCTTGACCTATTGCAGTGATTTTTCTTTTTCCAAAACAACCCCTAGCCTTTGTTTGCAGTTTAAAGAATGCCTGTGGTGTGTTAGGGGGTGATGTACATTCGGCTTTTCTGTGCCCTGAAATCCATAACTTTGCCTGAATGTTCTGCTAATTCAAATTTGTCCAGGTTGTTAGTGAAAAACTTGGAAAGCCACATTTATGTAAACAAAGCAAATTTCTTTTGAATGCAGTGGGATTAGGAGGCTGAGCTCGCTCAGCAGTGGAACCTGGGCTTGTTGGGGGAGTTTTACATATTCCACGTTTCCAAGCACCAGGACTAGGTAAGGCTCAGGTTTTAAATGTGCTCATGAGCTTTGTCTGTGCATGCAAGGGCAGGGGGTTGGGAGGGAGGTTGAGAAGGGATTATGTAGTTCCTGAGGCTGTAGTCAAATTTAAGGAAAGCAGACTTTCTACACACAACATTTCTCGCTCCCTCTGCAGTTTACATTTTGTCTTAAATATTTGCCTGTTGGAAACTTGGGGGGAGATTTAGAGCCATTTAGAAGGTATTGCTGGTAAACATTTGTACCTCTTGGGTTATGGGATAAAGGCTCATCTCCACATAACCAGATGCAATGCAGGCAGAGGCTCCCCTGTAACACCCCCACCCTGGGCCCTCCCAGGTCTGTCAGAGGGGAACATTGGCCCCACGATCCATCAAGATGAATCAATGGGAATATCTCTCCAGGTATCATCACAGACTGAGGGGGTCACTACCTTGGGGTAAGGGATTCATCATGTGGTGCAGGGGGATAGCACTACAACTTTACTATGGAATATTTAGTGGAGGAAATGAAGGTGGAGAAAGGGTGAGCTCAAGGTGGTTTGGGGAGGAGGAAGTGTGGAAAACAGAGGGAAAAGTAGAGAAAAGGGGCTGCTCACATTGATTGTCAGTGCTTGTCTAGCCTGATCAGGACGGTCTGTCCTGCCTTGTTAATAAGTTGTAGGGGCTGTACATCTGTGGAGTCCGCAGCTGGTGTGAATGAGAGTTCACACAGTGTGTGATCACTAGCCAAGCTGAAGGCAGACTAGCCAGCAAGTAGGCTTGGGAAGCCAGGTGGGGCTGGATGGTCTGTGAGTTGGCAGCTGTAGGGATCGAGCCATACATGAGGGAGACATCAGGGCTTGTGTGAGTGTGAGTGTATACATATGTGTTTCTGTGAGGGAGATAAGTGAAGATGAAAGGATCCAAGGATCAGTTATTGAGTAGACTGTCTAACACCAGTTAGTGGAGCAATCTATAGTGCATCTGCTGGTGCATGAAAGGGTAACCTCTACCAGCAGCTGGAGTGGGCTGTGGACCTCAAAGGCTTATACGTCCAGGCCAGCTACTGGAGACATCTATATTGAATTCATGCGTATATGGTTTCCTGCAATGGACCTTCATTCTGATCAGATAACAAGAGGAACATGATAAGGCCATGGGTGCTGTTTCCATGAGTTGTTTTTGTCTGTGTTCTTTTGTGGGGCTGGTCGTCTGTATAAGTGTATATTCGTTGTATATATGTGTGTGCCTGCCCAGTGTCAATACAGTTCTCCCAGTTGAACCTGCTGGCCTGGAGCTGCATCAGTCAGCCTTGCCTGTCTCAGACTTCTGGATTCAGCAGCTGTTTGATGTCACCTGAAGGGAGAGTGTATTGCATTGCTGGGTGCCCGGCACTGATAGTAGTAAAAAATCTTATTTTAGGCAGAACGTGATCACAGTCTGCACTGTGATGATCAAACCACAGATAAAACCACACTACAGTGATGAAACTGAAAGGAAATGCATACATTTTTCAGTAAATCTGGAGGGAAGGAAGAAAAATATGTTTTCCACGCTCTTTGAACATGTGGTGTCAGCGATGAGTCCTGCAGACTTCAGAAGACAAACATTATCCTGACAGTGGACCCGGTGGTGGTCTAGTAACAACAGAAGTTAGCTCATCTTATTTCCGCCAGTGTATCTGACCAGTATTCTGAGCCAACTGCTTTTCATTGTAGCTACATAGCCCTATGAAATAGGGAGACATCTGAGAAAGGATGGTGCCTGTGCTTAATGAAAGGTTGTAACTGAGCATGTGCTACCCATGGCCCTGGTGGTGCCTGTTCCACATCGTAACACTTAGGCCTGCCCTCTGTTCTCCCTCTTTTGTCCTTCAAGTTACAAGATCTGCAGGCCAGAAACTGTCATCTCTTCCACTTGGACTGTGTCCACATCCCTTTAATAGCACTATAAATGATAGTATCTATCTGCCAGCTGAGGTTACTGTTCGGTGAGACCAGTTGGGACTTTGTAGCGGGCTACTGGAGTGTAAAAGGCAGAACTGGAACTGCATCCCTGTTGTAGGCTGCAACCTGTTACTGACACCCAAGCCTGCACTAAGCGTGTGGCTCTACTTCGTTGTGCTTTCTCTGCTGTTTCGCTTGCTGGTAGTCTCACTATGCAAAGTGCTGTCTTTTGTGTGATCATGGAACAATCATTGCTGGTTGGTTGGGGTTGAGGAGCTCGTTGATAAACACAATCAATGTAAGCAAAGCTGAGCAAACCCGTTCTAAGCGCAAACTGGCGTTAAGCAAACAGGTTCGATGAGGTGCCCACATCACTGCTGTTGGGGAGCTGGGGCTTGGTGTAGCTTAACGTCTTGACCTCAGGATAATATGTCTCTATTGGATTGGACAAAGCTTACTACAAGGCAAACTTGCTTCTGTTTTCTTCGCAGAGGGAGGAATTTTTACGCAGATCCAATTCAACAGCCAAAATAATCCCTTGTTAGCAGAATATGTTGATATACAAATTTTGAGGAGTGAAGCAGCACTTTCAGTACTGCTATGCTAAGTGGAGCCTGGCCTGTTTCAAAGTGTTCATGTGTAGGAGGTAAAATGATATCTAGAGTTTCAGCTGCTTCCTCAGAGTTGTCAAACAAGGGTCCAACAGTGTTCTCCAATATTTTCTTTCTGATCAGCAAGGACATACGTACAGATGTACTCCCTGCCTTTGATTTCCTTAGAGATAAAGGAAATCGAATAAGTAAATGGAAAAGTTTGAAATTAAATTGGTTGCAAGCTTTGTAAGTGTTTAATATATAAATGCTCTAGTTCCATACAGGATTAAATCTGATTTCTAATGAAATGAAGTACCCAGCAAATAAGTACATACATCGTCTCGTGAGCATACTTAACATCTTTCTTCATCATGTGTAACTGCTGTGTCTGCTTTATTTCCTCCTCGGAAGATTTTCTTTCTTTTCCTTCCCTTTTAAAATATAGACACTTCAACAGCTTAGCTGTGTTAAGTAATAATGAATATCAAGAAAAGATGTTAATCTGCATTTTTTTCTCTTATATGTTAGTGACAGTGAGAGTCTGTGTGAACAGCTGACATCACTTTTCTCTTTTTATTTCCTTTATATTCCACTGAAAAATCTTGATTTCTAGGAATGAACTTGCAGCTTATGATTGATAATAACTTTTTTAGTGCTTCAGTGTTACAGTCTTTTACTGAAACACTGAAATCTGGGTATATTGCAAGATTCTTCATGTCTATTCTACTTTGAAAAGTCACATTCTTCATTTTAATTTATAATCTCTCACTTATTTTTAGAATAAGCAACCTGCCAGGCTGAAAACTGTGAGCAATGAAAGTCAAGATAGATTTTATGACTGCAAAAAGCTGTGTAAAAAGGGTGAACACAGTAATTTTATAAAGAGTAATCAAACCTATACAGTCAAAAAGTTTAACTTGTGTAGTTATAACTGTAATTCAGAAGCCGATAATAAATTATCCTTCCTGGAATTTTGTTCCTTTACAAATAAGTGATGTTACACCACCTTATTCTTGACTGAAGCATTAATAATATTTGACAACCTAGGTAAAAGTTACTATTGATGCATTTAATTTATTTTTTTTTCTTAATCCTTGTCAAGACTGCTGTAAACTTATACAGAACCAGCTTATTGAGCAGGGTTTTATTTATGTTTTCAGTACTTCTAAAGCTTTTAGAGGAGAGGGCTCTACATCAGTAAACACCGTTATATAAATGCACACAGTCATCAACCCTGTAAAAATGTGGGGGTTTTTACTCCCTTTTAAGGGAAAATGATGTATTTCTGCAAGAGTCAGTAAAGTGGAAGAGATTCAAAACTGTGTCTTCTCTACAAAGCTACTAGTTGCTTATCTGATGTGTCCCTAGATAGTGTGCTGAAAATATCATGGTTCTAGCAGCCCTCTTTGGTCTGGCAGAGATAGCCAGAAATTAAGGCTTTGAGTGGGTGAAGGCTATTTGTACAATCTCCTGCTGAGCCTGCTAAGACATATATTGTGGGGTAATTTCTGGAGTTTTGCCAGCACCAAACAGGGGGCCCCAACAAGCCTATTAAGGTAGGAATGAGGCTGGAATGCCACACTTTGCTGCGCTCTGTTTTCCACTGTCCCTGCTCTGCTGACCACTGGAGTAAAAAGAAATTAGGGGATTTTTTTTTTTCCACTCTAATGTCTGCCATCCCTTATTACATTTTGTAATTTAGAAATAGTTCATCTGATTAACTGTGATTTTTTTTTCTTAATACTGATGAATAAGAATTGTTTTTCCATTGACCTCCCTCCTTGTCTCTGCAAGTAGCAGGACAAGATGACATACACTTTATTTTGTTATGGAGACACAAATCTTTATTGGCCTTTTGTTGATGTTGTTTAGGAAGACTGCAATTAAAATGTAGTTTTTACATACCATTTTAATGGTTTTAAGAATGCTGTCATTGGAAAGTCCTGTCAGTCTGACTCATTTATAGTTCAGTAAAATGTTGTATCTTGGTTCCCAGGCCTCAGCTACCAATTGTGAGACTGATTTTCATGTGCTCCTGTATTGTGTGAAGCGTGCCTTATGACAGAAATGGAGTTGTTGCCTTAAAACTGGGAAAAGCTACATACTTGCCATAATAATTACTGACAGTAAGGGATTTTGGGGGTTGGCTGTGGGTGTCCAATAAGGAGGCTTTCTAAACAGAAATGTTCTTGGATTTATTAATATGTCTGGAGCAGGCTACTTGCAATGTGGTATAAAGCATGAGATGCAGGAGTTTGGAAGGGATATTTTATTTTTTCTTTTTTTCATTTTGTACAGGTTGTTCATCTTGGAATCATTTAGCATTAAAGTACTCTACTGTATGTTGCACACAGATGTGGTTTAACAGACAAACTGAACAGCCTTTTGCTCTTTTCTTCAAGGTTTCAGAACTAGATTTTATAGTTTTTGGCAGTCTCTGCCTAGAATTTTCAAAATTGTTCTATAAGCAATATCTTGTGGTCATAAATTACCGCAACCACTTTAGCTTTGTAAAAACCCTACATAAATCTCCACGTAAGCACAACAATAAAAAGTGCAAATGTGTTTAGTAATGTTTCTTGGGTCACTATTGCTCTGAGTTGTGTGTAACAGTACCCTAAAAACTACAACTGGAAACCTATCTTATTGCCTATTTGTTAACTCCCACCGTAACATACTGCAGTAGTAAAATCACTAAGCTTTGCTGTTTATTGCCCTTTTGATATGTGGCAACATAAGTGGACCACAGGCACTGCAAGATAAAACAGGAGGCGGCCTTTTTTCGGTATTAATAGTGCAGATGTCAGATCTTTGCCTCCTTGGACCCAACAAACCAAATTTGATTGTTGTGGGCTTTCTGGGAAGTTGACTTAATGCAGCCTCTGGGTTCCTTATTTACTGGTAGAGAGAACATTGCTCAACACATGGCTGGCATCACTCTCAGTCATTTTGGAAGAATATTATCTAAATGACTGAACTGTTATTGGAAACATCCCTGCAAGTTCAGCTGTACTGTTGCTTTATGAACTTATAGGAAAATATGGTTCTTGCTTCAAAGAATTTATAATGAGGTTCAAAAGGAGGCCCACCACATCAAAAGAGAGCTACAGTGTAAGAGGGAAGGAAGACAGAAGGAACTGAGGTGCCTTTGTCCAGTGGGACATAGCAGAATCATGCCTTTACTTAGTTCCTAGCTGGTTTAAGTAGCTTTGTTTAAGAGTCTTAATTGTGGCTGCTCCAGCCAGGCCCCTCTCCATGTGTGTGCCCCAGTTTGCAACAGAACTTGATCTCAATCCAAAATCTGCTCTGCTTTCCTTAGCAGAACTGTGACCCAGATAGTTCAGCAGCTGAACAGCTGCAGAGCACCAGACTCCGCTGGTGAAGGAAGTCTCTAAAGCAACCAATCTGGAAGTGCAAGCAGCTGGGTAAAATTGCTGTTGTGCACCTGATCTGCTGCTGCAATTATATTTCATATTCCAGCTGCAAATAAGTTAGCAATAACAATAATAAAATAGTATATCCCCACATGCATTTTTTCACCCAGTTCTCTGGTCACCTTTTAACTTTACATAACTGTTACATTGTGATTAGTATGGGGAGGTTTACCCAAAGGATTCTCATTTGCTAAGTGATTAGTTACTGAAATGAAATATAACCTGGTGTTCAGTTAATGATGGTGCCAGGATCTCCGTACAATAAATGATCTGAAGAGTAGGTAGGCTGGATGATTGACAGGATATGCTGCAGGAAAGAGTGAATCTTTGATGTATCTTGGCTTTTAAGATTAATAAAATACAGAAAGCAGATTGACTCAAAAGGAAAAAGAACTTTGGATGAGTGAAAAAAGTGCAGTAAGGAGTGTTAGTCAGACAAATGTCTATGTTTGACTTTTTTTTCTGAACGAGAAATTTTACTCTATGACTATGGGAAACTGAGTTCCAAGTTCCTCCACCATAGTCAGCAGGGCATGCAGCTGAACCTGGCTCTCCCTTTACACACTTGGTAAATCACATAGCAGGTAAGGTATTAGAGTGGACACGTTTTTGTCAGATTTCTTACTGGGGCTGAGAAACTTAACCATATTGCAGCTGCTGGGAACATGCCCTTTAGAGATTTTTGGTTTCAGCTCATGCTGATTTTTCACAAAAAAACACTGTAAAAAAAAAAATCTGTTCCAGAAGGGATGATCTGTGTATATATATGTATACACACAGACATACGCTATGGATGCATCTCAGAATAGAAAGGATTGGTGCATCATTGTAAGCAGCTCAGGGCAACTATTTCTTTTCCTCAGTTTCTAGAATTGGAGTCTGCATATCCTGGAATAAAGGACATAGAAATTGTAAAGTAAAATTCACTGAGACATAGATCAAAATCATCCCAGCTGGCTGCTTTGTTCTACTGTCCACAGTAGATATGTGTTGCTCTGTGATCCCAACACCCTCCTATTTCTTCCTTCTTGAACTCTGAGGAAACCCTGAAAGCTCAAAGCCTCACGCTGCCAGTGGCTCTTTAAGACTAGCTAAAACCCGTCTAGCAACTGAGCCTATTCCTGTCAGATTTACTGTGCCCTTGCTGGCAGATGAACTTTCATCCTTACCTGTGTGTCAGTGCTTCTGAGGCAGCTGCTGGGGCAATACTGTTAAGCAAAAGCAAGCCTGGAGTAGAGCTGGTCAGATAGCACACAAAACAGAACCCCAAACCCCCTTGTGTAAACAGTTTGTGGACAGCTAAAAAATTTTGAAAGCTATGTATATTGCAGGTACTTTTCTGATCTTCTTGTTATTGTAGAGAGTTAGTCAGTGTAGATAATGGCCTTGCAAAAAAAAAAAAAAGTAATAAAATTGCCAAACCTTCCAGCTTACACTAGCTCATAGTTGTTCTCGTGCACAATTGATTTGAAACAGGACTCAGGAGTTAAAAACAGACAGCAGTTTGACTGCACAGACAGCTTCTGCTCGGTGTGGAGCTGAAAGCTCTGGCTGTCCTGTACCTCTGTCCTGTCCAGGTCTAGGCTTGGCCATTTGAGATGAGAGTTTGTGGGTTAAGTTCAGCTGTTGCCTTATAGTAGTGTCACAACCCCCCATCCGTTAACTTTACAGATGTCACTCAGTAAGGAAGGGCTGAGGAGAGAACTTCCATTCTCTTGCCTCGTCCACTGATGGACCCCTTTCATTCCCAGGTAAAGCAAGAAGGTGCATTCCCTGCCTTCCACTACTCACTACTCCTCAAAACAGAAAGAAAAACTTTGTCTAGGAGCAGCTGTCAAGAAGGAAAAAGGTAGTTTGGAGCATGTTTTAAAGCAGAAATTGAAACCAATATTCACCTCAAAAGATGCAGAGGGCGCTCAGACACCAAAAGATTATGTGTTGCATTGAACGCCTTTTTTGATTTGTATCTGTGGCACTTTGTGAACTGTCTTGCGTTTTGTATTTAAAATTACTAAACAACATAAACACCTTCAAGTGAAGGTGTATATCAGATCAAGTGAAAATCCTTTTTTCTTACATTGCATAAACTCCAGACAGGATGCAAACTGTGTATTTAGGGTTTCTTTGCATTTGTGGAGGAATTTTATTTGTTTGTTTCTTTTTATGAGAATTAAAGCTACTTGAAGGAATAAGTAAGGTAATCTGCTTTCTTGAACTTCAGAAATTCCACGAATAGTTGCATATTATTTTAAACATGAAAGCCCATTGCAATAAAAAAACCCCCACATTCTTTCTTAGGTATACTTTATCTAAAATTCTGAGAGTTTTATGCTTGGAAATGTAAATTGTTCCTTTGATAAAATATTTACAAGTAGCTAATTTTTTAAAAAATTTGTATGCATAGAGACAAAATGCAGTTCTAGTATTAATATTTGGGCTAAAATTTTCCGATAGCTGTCTGCAGTATCTTATCAGCCCCGTGTAATAATCAAAACTGTCTTTTTCTTTTCTTCTCTTAGGCTTCAAAACCTGGCTTGATCACAATAGAAGTATCTTGGCTTTCTTCCTTCTTTCTCTCATATGTTTATTTTATCCAGATTTGCAGATGTGATTAACATCCAGCACTAAGAAATTTGTTGTTTTCAGTTCACTTAGCACTGGAGTGTAAGATTTTAATTTTCTCTCCCACTCCAGTTATCTGTGCTGAGTTTCTTCTTCTTGTTTGTCATCCTTTATTGAAAGTCTATCTGTGGATATACCCACATAATTAACGATGGCATATGGAGTAATACTGTGAGTTCTCTCATTATCATTAAAAAAAAAATTATCATAGCTTTGTGAAATGTTTTCATTTAGGCTGAAAGCGCTCACTTCTCTTGCTATGTGGAAGAGGCATTTTCCCAAAATTTAAGCTTGTCTAAATTTGTTTTCTGGCAGAGGAAAAGTACTCTGCCATGTTCTGCATATATAGAAATGCAGATACACAGTGTATTTTTTTACTAGCTTTTTTTTTTCCTCCACCGATTTATTTTGAATCTCTTTCACCCCAGAGGATTTTGGTGCTTTGGAAGGGCCATAATCCCAAGTCATACATCTTAAGAAAATCTTTTTTGATATGACTATATTATAGGGGTTTGATGAAAACAGTTTGTGCCCGCACACTGGCCTGCCTTATATTTTTTTTCCCCTTTGATCTTTCTCTTTGCAAAGATCACTCACCATTCCGTTGATCCTGTTCATATAAGTAAGCTGAGTTGATCGTCATTTGTGTTTGTTGAGTTGACAGATACGGTCTACAAGGTGAGATTGGACCACTTTTGTGCTCTGCAGCCCATATCTATATATTCTAGATACTAACATTTAGGTCATAGCTTTTCCATAAGCTATAATAAGGATTTTGTTTAAATGAATATTCCATATTTGTGGCATGTGAAAGAATGAGAAAAAAGCGTTACTCTAATCCAGCTCTTGTGTATCATGGTTGAACCATACCAATCATATTTGCATGGTTTCCTAAGGAGATGAGGTTTATGAGATCATCCTTTCTGTCTCTATTTTTGTCAGTCTCCTCTTCTCTCCTTATCCCTCTTTCTCCTTCTTTCTCCTTCAGTCCTCCCCAATACTTTTGAACCTCCTGGCCAAGTTGAATTACTTTTACTAGAAGGGAATTCTGAAATATATTTCTAAAAGTATCGTGAATAATGTCAGTCAGGTAGCAGAGAGAAAAAGGAGTAGCCTTCCAAGGAGTAAAATGCTTACAGTGTAAATGTAATCCTTGTTAGTGTGCAGATAATCCACACAGGGGCAGCCCCAACCAAAGACATCGTTTCATGAGTTCTGCTGTTCACGGATATGTTTGGTTTTAGAGTATTAAATGCTGTGCTTATCATCAGGATTAATCACAGAAATGCTATTGTATGGAAAATTTATGGGAACATTTTGCAGACAGACATTAATTTATTTTCTTTACTTATATGCACACTTCCTGTGTATGTGATGGCCTGCCAACTGCTAGATGCATACACACACACGCTTTATCAGTCATTTAAGCTGAGCTTTGAGAGGCCAGCTCTCAACTGTCTTTGGTGCTTTGTGTTTCTACTTATAAATTAACTAAGGTGAATTAACATGTAAAGTAAATACTTTTTACAAAGCTATGTAGTGGGATGTGTTGAAAAGGTGAAACAGTTACACTCTTTCTCCTACTCCTTGGAGTATCACTCCAGTAGTGAACACTCCTTCAATCCAAACCTACCATACTATGTTGGTAGTGTGCTATGTTTTCCACTTTTCTCTCAGAAGGGAGGAAAATTTGCCTCTTCTCCTGTGTAAGTCTTTGATAATAATCCTGGTGACTCCATCAGGACAAGTGCAGGCCCTGACTGTGGGTGATCTCTTTTCCCATACGCCCATGTCATTGGTTCTGGGAATCAGTGGATGCATCCAGCTGGGTCCATAAACACCACTGCGGTGTGGAGTCACACAGGCAGTATGCAGCAGCCTCTTGCCTGGAGTTCTTGAATATGCTGAAGTGTGGACTGCTGAGCATCCAGAAATAGTAAGGATGGTGAGGATATGTAAAGCAATGCAGGAGAAATTATAGAAATAAAGTACAAAAAATTGGATATATTTGCATGGTTTTCAGAGGTGCAGATGTAGGGTTATCTTCCCAGGTAGGATTAAACAATAACAACCATATGTTTTGTCAAGGAGCAACTGTTACAAAAGGGAACACAGGAAGTTCCACCTCAATATGAGGAAAAACTTCTTTACTCTGATGGTGACAGAGCAGTGGCACAGGCTGCCCAGAGAGGTTGTGGAGTCTCCTTCCCTGGAGATACTCAAAACCTGCCTGTGCACAATTCTGTGCAATACACTGTGGGATGATACTGCTTTAGCAGGAGGGTTGGACTAGATTATGCCCAGTGGTTCCTTCCAACCCCTGACCTTCTATGAGATTCTGTATGTATACACACACATGCACATGCATATATAGAGATTGCATTTTTTATTTTAATGAACAAGCTATATAGAATACACTAATTGTCACTGTTAATTTCTTTTTTCTCATGTTGTCTGCATATCCCCAACTGGTAATAAGAAGGCCAGGCTATGTGGTCATGACTCACTAGCAGCTGATCTCAGCAACTATGCAGTCTGTTGTTTATCTCAAAGTTTAAAGGAAGATTTTTATGGACAGAGCTGTACTTTTTGATATTTAATATTTCAGGTCTCGTTCCCACTGACAGTCTGGAGCAGACAGACAGGGGTCATGACTTAACTTGTCCGTGAAGTAAATAGAACACTATTGATGCTATAAAGATAAGTAATATTCATTACAAAGACCACATTAAAGTCACATACTTGAAGAGGCAAGTGTTTGAAAACTAGAGTATGCCAGATTTATAATTGTCTTTGTGATATTAAATCAGTCACTACACAGATAAGCATAATTATCAGAGCTGGTTGATAATTCAGTAACAGATGTTTTGTTTATGCTTCAGAATGCATTAAAATTTTAGAATTCTGTGATGGTATATTTAATGAAATATAAAATATCTCAGTAAAAATAAAACAAAGCCCACATCAGTTTTCCTGTTTTCAAAAGTGATACCTTGGGAAGACTGAAACAACACTGTTTGTTTCAGTAAACTGCTTATGTCAAATTGTTAGCAATTAGGTATCCACTCTTTAATTGTCTGGCTACAGTTTCATTAATATATATGGAGTAGATGCACAAGAAATCTGTTTGCATGTTGTCTTGGTTAGAGTGGGATTTGGTTACCTAAATGTTAGTGTCTGTTGTCATTTGAGATGCTAAGGTATCCCACCTGGCTCCCAGCTGCTACTTCTGAAGAGTGCAAGTCCCTAATCGATTTTTTTCTCCTCTCTGTAAGACTCTGGAAACATTTCAGATGCCTTACACTATCTCAAGCAGCACTAGAGCTTACCTAAACAGTTAACACAACACTTAACTGACTATGCACGCTGCAAAAGATTTAAACCATGGAATTGTATGTAAAATAATGCTAATATGCAGATTTTCTCAATTTAATATTAATCCTACTAAGAAAAGATCATATTAATTTATCAAAGGCTAATATTTGAAAGTAGTCTGGCACTGCAAAAATTTGTGAAATGGAACAAGACACAGGACATTAATACTTGTTACCAGACTTTGTGCACCCAGGAAAACATGTGGGCTCATAAATAGTGAAACAATGTAGGGCAACATCCTTGTGAAAACAACAGTGGCAGTACTGATATAAACCAAAGGCCTGTCCAGCTTCTGTCTCCATCTGTGGTCAGCAGATGCTTAGAGAAATTCATAATAAAAACAGGATTAAGCATAGAGTACTTTGTACTTAAAAGGCCTCGCTGGAATTCTGAATCCTTCAGAAATATGTCTAATCAGTTGAAATTCATGGAGCCACTTTTTAAAACATTAGCCCATTTATTTGCCCAAGACTTCTATCTATTTTGTAATCAAATATATAAGCAACTCTGATTTGCTAGTGAACCTCAGGAGGATAAACAGTATTAATCCCATTTTTGATTTCAGCTTTTGGTTTTCGACCTACTAAGAATTCATAATAATTAGCCCAAAAACTTTTGGTACAGTATTTCTTGACTTACAATCAGACATATAGCTAATTTTTCAACACTAAAAAAGAAACTATTTTAATTTTTTTAATTTATTTTTTGGTGAAAGCAGAAGTCTCTTAAGCTGGGAAGACATTTCAAAGCTTTCTTTTCAGTCTTTGTGGGTTTTTTTTGTGTGTGTGTGTTTTGGTTTGGGTTTTTTGCTGTATCTAATCACCATTCTATGCCCAAGCAATGGCATAAAAAAAGCTGCCTCAAAAACTCTAACTTTTAAATATGTCAAAATACATTCCTTGGAGTGTTAATACATGAGATGTATTTATTGCAAGATGATATCAAAATACAGATTTTCTTGACATTTTTGAGTTATAGTTATTAACCTGTTGGATAAAGGATGAATTGAGTTTGCATGATTGTATTCTTTTCAGAACTACCCTTCCACTTCAAGGCAAAGAGTTTTAGCATCTCTAACTTGCTTATCTGGTATTTAGGAGATGAGAGTTTTATACCAGTTCCTAACCTTCATCCTCCTGGGCAGTGTTTCTGTAAGGTCTATTGTTTTGTTCCTTGATCTCCACACTTTTTATTTTTGAAACCACTGGGCTCTGGGTGGTGACTAATCAGCAGATTGTAGAGTATAGCAGGCCACAGACCTTTGGGAGGTCTTGAGCTTGTGTGTGTTATGTTGGATTGATTTCAAATCTCAAGGCCTCTTTGAAGTCATTAATGCAGCAGCACTAGCGTGCAGCGCTGAGGTCAAGGCACGGAAAACTCTTCATTACTGGCTGCAGGCTTTCGTCTTCCCTGCAGGGACAAGTTGCTCCTTGCAAACTAGCTACATGACCTTATCTCTTTGGCCTTCTGGTACAGATGTCTGCATGTGCTGGTCTGAAGCTGGGCTGCTAAACTGGTTAGTTTAGCTAATTATTTACTAATACTTGAAATAGGTTCAACAGCAGAGAGAATATACAGGAGGGGTGAGAGCTCATCTTATTAGGTCTTGAGATCATGTTATAATTTGGTAAAATTGGTATTTTGCAACCCTGCCTGCCCCAGGTCACTGAGAGAAAAAAATCAATTTGCAAAAATCAGTGATCAAAGAGGGACACAGATAATCTTCACAGTTCTTTCTTGAGTTTTTATATATACCCAGAGAGGGGGAAAAACATAACAAAAACAGGGAACCTGAACAGGTTTCTATAAAAGAAGGTATGCGGGATGGGGATTCTATATTTGGTAATTCAGCTGCTGTTGTAATGTTGCCTTTCAGCAGACAGTTTTGCCTACTTAAGATGTTTTCACTTTAAAACCTTTCACCTAATGTGTCCCATTTTCCCCATCCCTGCTGACAGAAGAGAAAGGGTAGAGCAACTCTCCATCTGTTTTGAACTACTTTACCCTTCACCATTGGTAGTAGATAAACTATTAACAAATACAGTTCTATTTAGGACTTGATTAAAACCCCTGATTTTACACAGCTAACCATATTGAGGTTTATCGTAATCCTTTGAGTAATTGTTTATCATTGTCAGAATTAAAAATCACTCTTGGACTATAGTTTTTCCTGAAATTTTAGCCTTGTTTTGCACTTCCATGACATGCTGGGCAATAAAGGCCTCTGCTTAGGTAAAACTGCAATGTACCTTTTTTTCCCACTTATTCTGAATGAACTACAGGGTAGCTTTTTGGCCCTCAAACCAGAGGGGTTTATTTGTGTTTGATTTTGTTGAGGTTGTTTGTTTTTGTTTTCTTCAGAGAGTCTGGCTGTGAATTGTTCATGTTTTCATTCTTTTCTGTGTATTAGATGACAGAATAAAAAATCAGATGCTTTCATACCTTTCTCTTTTCTAATCCAGCATATCAGTATTTGCTTCTATGTGTTCAGGATTTACATTGACATTTTTCATCATCTAAGTAAAGTTCCAATGTATTTCTTAATTTTTGCTCTAAAATGTATAAGGCCTTTGATAAAGAGGAGGCTTTCTTAGATGTTCTCTTTAGATGATTGGCACACATTTTCTGGTTTCAGAGTATTATTTTAAGTACTAGTGTATAGATAAGCACATAAGGTAAAAACTGAGAAGAGGAAAGGTTTTGGGGGGCAAGTATATAAGAAAAAGCATGTTCTTTTTTTATGGTTTCTTGCCATGTCTGACACACAATTTATTTGGTTAGTTTAGATTTGCTCATGAAAAAATTATCAAGAAAAGGTCAGTGGGTATCCTTTTACTGTTAAATTTTAGGGAGGTTTTGCCTGAGAATGCCACAGTATTTAGTAAACCAAATTGTCATTAATAGTAATTCTTTTTTGGTGACCAACAGATTTGACACAAATTTTCTTTTCAAAGTTCAGATTATTTCAAGATAAATTATTTAAATAATTAAAACACTGTTTTAATTCAAAGCAGTTAAGATCTAAACATTTTTTAGGAAAATATTTTAACAAGCATTAGTTGTCCACAGGAATAAATGTGTAGCTTCCCTTCCAGGAAATCCAATTAGGCAACTGTAAAGATTACTTTCTCTTGCCCTTTCCTCTCTTTTCCTTTCTCCTCATTCCATGTTGTTGAGAAGCAGGATTCTTCAAAGCTGTTTTAAGTTTCAGATTGTGTAATTATGGAAGTTTGAACAAATTCAGGGTTGTGGCTAGCGATGATTCAGCTTTTACTTCTGTGCTGTCCAGCAGGGATTGTGCAGGAATGATAGGGCTGGAAGTAAAGGACTTCAGCAAAGATGAATTTTGTGTAGTCTTTGTTAGAAAAATATTTGATTTTCAGACAGTCTGTGCTGTTACTTGGACTCCCCAGATCTTCATTACTTCCTCCCAGTCTTCATTTAGTTGAGCAACAAATCCTAATGACTAGCTAAAAGTTAAAGTGCTTTGTCACAAGCAGAGCTCGTCAGCTGTGTGTAATCACCTGGCTGGATGACTACAGTATGTTCTACAAACAAAAGACTTTAGAGAGTGCAGCAGGAATACATAAAAGCTATTTTCCAGCAGCTCCCAAGCTATCCACAGCTTGTGGGCACCTTGTTTTTGTTTTATAAATCCTTCTGTATCCTTGCAGAATTCCTGCATCTGAGAGGACAACCTCGAAAAACAATAACAGCAAAAAAATTCCCCGGATATCTGAGTGGCTGAGGTTAGTAAACCAAGCGGACTCTGTTCCCAGTGGTTTTGCTCATTTAGAGACCAGGTGTAGTTCAAGTGACCAGTGACCATAGATTGACAGACACATTGCTTGCTTTCTTCCAGCTGTTAGCAGAACTTGGACTCAGACATGAGAGTTTAGGATTGGCCTAACTCTGCTCCCATCTGTGCGTAAGCAGTCAATGTTCCTCAAATCCCTCCCTAATGCAATATACTTCTATAGCCATAATCAAGGGCAGGGAAAGAGATCATTTATATGGAGTATTCACGCTATTGTAGTTGTGACTGAGAGACTACCCAAGGCAAGCTTTGTAAGGGAAAGGTAATTTTTTTTGCTTAGGCTAACACATAAAATTGAAACATAGGGAAAAAGTCCCCAAAACTTTCCAGTACAGCAGCAGCATCTATTTCTAGTATTTCTGTTTGTCAAATCGAAAGGGGAAATCACTGTAAATCTTTGTCTTGTTTATATGGAAGCAAATTGTATGTACTATTTTTGTCCAACAGCTTGGATTACTTAATAGGTGAGCAGTAAGGGAAACAATTTTTCCTCATTCCACTGTTCCTTGGCTTCTTTCAATGGTTGTCTTTATTTTTCAGGAAGAAAGTCAGAAGCACGTATTTTTGTGTGTGTGTACAGCAGTGTTTCTCTTTATTAACCAGTTAATCAAAACTTGTTTGAATATATTGACTCTTTTTAGGCACACACAGTGCATTTTACTCATATTACTGGAAGGTGCATGTCATCAGACAGTTGTATTTGCCCTTAATGACAGAAACAAAAAAGTCTTAATTGAACATATTGCCTGGGCATGATTAAATAATTTTAATGTCTAGAAGTTTAATTAGTTAAAACCACTATATAAAATGTTAGAGCTTTAGTCTTATTCATAGATTTATCTCTTCCGAGTTCCCTCCAGACCCAACCCCAAACTCTCATGCAGTCTTTGCCCAATCCCATCCTGACCATTTTTTTTTTTGCAAACAACTCAGAATCAAAACATTATCCAAACTCAGAACCCCATGTCAATGTTGGCTGTTTAGATCTGAAAAGTTTCTGCTTGAAAATTTTCAGCTGTGTACAGATGGTTTTCAGAATGTTCAGGGAATAATCTAGAAGTTAAATTTTATTTTCCACTGCTTTTTGTAACCCTGTAGGCATCTGATATTTCAATAATATGCCTTCTATGAAATCAAGTCCCAGTACAGTATTTATACTGGGCATTTGTTGTTCCTTAAGGATCAGTGCCCATTAGGATACACTGTTCAGTGCATTTATAAAAGGAAAAATGTTTCCATCTGTGAAAGACAGATATATCCCAAGAATTAGCCAAATCACTGCATAATTTGCATTCTGAAGCTGCAAAGGTATCTTAAACATTGCAAGAACAGCATCAGTGGTGGTCTGGTTTTGCAGTCTCTATAGATGATGACAGTGTGTTTCAGAGAAGAGGATGGGGTTGTGACTGGAGCTGTGGCTGCACTTCTCAGCTCTGCTGCAAACTTCCTAATATCGAGTCACCTAAAACTGTGCTGAGACTGAAGAGGTATCTTACCACAGCTGCCCTAGGCTTGAACCTTTTATATGGTCAACCAACAGAAGTGGTCCAGGCCTTAGAGCATTTCTTTTCATCAGCCACATAAGTGCTTTTGAGCATGGGTGACATCCTGGGTTGATTACTGCTTTCCTATGTTTAAGCATACCAGAAAAGTCTATAAATATTGGAATTCATACATGTAATATGTATGAATTTATTATTTCATTGTTCAGTATGGACAGAGTTTCTGTAGGGCTTTTGTCCTTTAAAACCATGCATATGTAGCAGGATTGGACAAGGCATGCTTTGATCTTGTTTGCATGTACATCAAACCACAGGCTTGGTCCAGAGGGCTTTTGTTTGTTTGTCTGATGGGGGAGGGTAATTCTTTTAGATTTCTTTGTATGTTTTTTGAAATAGTGGAATCTTTAGTTTTCTCTAAAGCAGCAAACAGAAATACATTAAATCCCAATATAAATTAGCAAGGGTGTAAACCATCAAGACATCAAGCTTAGACCTACGTGGGAAACTATTTTTTTAACAAACTTGCAAAATAGAAAGGTAAATTCCACTTGGAAGGTTAAAAATTAAATAAAATAATGTTGTTCTGCCTCAGTTTTCCTGAAACAGAATATGTGCCTGGGTGGTATTACTTTCTAAACCTAGTTTCAAGTGTAATGCCATAGAGGGTGTTCATAGACATTGTTCCGAAGCGATTTATCCTTTAAATCACGTCTGTCTTACTGACTGCCTTCATCTGATCCTAAAAGTATAAATGAACTCCAAGGCTTTGATCTGGAAGGTTCAAAACTCAAAGGAGATTTTCAAGGGCTTTGAAGTTGAGCTCTAGAAGGGACAATGCACTGTGCACTTATTCACTGGGGTAGTGCTGTCATCATACAACCAAGCCTTTGCCAGTGTAAATTCATCACAGTGTTTGATGTAGCATTATTACATTAGTATTCCTTTTGGTTTAGAGTTAGAATACGGAGAAAAGGGGCTTCTTTTGCTATCGACTCTGATAATTAAGATAAAGATTCAATAACCTACTTCTGACAGGATTTTTCAGAATTAAAAAGTATCTCTTAATATCACCCTTTCCACCATTAAACAAAGATTTGAGAAACTGTTCAGAAGGATTCTTACTTCTATCAGCAGTTTTCACTAAATGACTAAATGGAGGCAATAAAAATTGGAGTGCACTTTAAAATAATGCCTCGAGAAGTCCTCTTCCACATCTTGAAAAAATCCTACACCCTTCACTCGTGATCACAGTCAAAATCCTACACCTGAAAAATTCGTGATTAAAGTTACAGAGATGGCGTGATTACATGGTGTTGTGGGGTGGTGTTTGTAGAGCCTAATAAGGAATCGATGCTTAAAATGACAAGCAGAATTCTTTGACTTTCTTCTGACCAACTGCTGAATTGCACTGGGTTACAGCCCAGTGCGATAGACAGTGACTTGTGTGGTTTCACCATTAAATCCGCAAGGTACTGAAGGTATGCCTGGATCTGAAACTACTGTCAGAAGCACAGAGTAGAATACAAAAAAGCAGTGTGACTTTACCCCAATAATTTGATAAACACATTTTGATTATTCTGACAAAGACAGTGGTGGTTTAGTTTTTGGTCTGTACCTTTTAGGTTGAGCTGTATGGTACTTCATTGATTAGAACATTTGATTGAAATCAGTAAGCTCTCATCTTTCATCATCTGAACCAGATTAAAATAGAAGCTTTTGCAGATGAAAGACTTGTAGGTTTATCTTTTCTACTACCTAACCCAAAAGAGTGGCAAACTTCTTTCTGTAATTTCATGGTCCTTTTGTTGGAAATGAGTATCATGAGACTGGGGATAATGGCATGCTGTGACTGGCTGTTTCAATAAAGACAGGATTATGATGATGAGGCTTCCCCACACACACACCTCTCTGTCCTTGTCAATTGGTATGATAGATAAACAAAAGTCAGCTGGCATCTTCCTCTTGATATTTCAAGTCAGTGCTGCCTTTTTATCACTCCTTGTTTGTAAGTTAGTTATTCTCCAGCATTTATAGCTGGGAAGTACTAGTTTTATGAAAAATCATAGATTTCAATCTCAGTTCATCAACCAATTAAAAAAATTTGCCTAGACTTACTCAATAATCACTATTATTTATTATGGAACAATTACCTGTTCTTTGCATAAAGTTGTGTCCTAGGCTTTTATATTCTTCCCTTCAGAATTTCTGGTTGTTCATAACTATGCTATAGCCCAACTGCTGAAATTTAATCATCTAGTTCCTGTTGCACAAAAATTTGTATTGTTGCCACCATCTTCCTACCTGATAAGAGGACTGGATCCTTGATTTACTCCACTAAAACTGAGCTACTTGGAGGAATAGATTTTCAGCCCTAATCAAAAAAATATAAGTGCTTTTGGGAGTGTCTGTGGTGCATTATTCTGCCATTTCAGCGAGACATGGAAGTCTAAGAGGACAAAGAGTACTTCACATCTGCTATTTGATTCCCTTTTTGCAGCTCTGCTTAACTGTCACACAGAGCAAGTGAATTTAAAGCTTATTGGCAACTGCCTTGGCTGCAATTGCCTGCATGGCAAGAACTTAGTGTACATGGATGTGATCTATGTAATGAGATTAATGAATTAGCTACTCGTCAACAGGTGCTGAAGAATGATAATTCTTTTTTTTAAATGACATCATTGTTTGAGTCCCATGCTAACACAGAGAGAGTGCAATCAATAATACTGCATATTTAACCAGCCCCATGCCTCACAGGTTTGTGGGATCCTCTGCCTGTAAGGAAAGGTGTTTCTGCTTTAGCACATCAATTCAGCAAGCATATAGAACATGTCAGCTCCCTAGCAGAAAATCTCTTTAGATATCTAATCCTTTTTTGCTGCCCTACTTGCTAATGTAAATACAGCCAAGGTGTAGCACTACAGAATACTTTTCCTAACATATTAATCACTGGAATTGACTGTATTTTCAGTTTAAACCATTTGTGGCCAGAAGTTTAGCTGAAAATCTGTAACACTAAAGGAAAGCCTACAGAAATGTTTACTTCAGTATTTCTCAGGTCATTAATGCTGCTTGGAACACAAAATAGAACATGGTGCCAGATGCTGAGCATTTGTGTATAAGGTTATAGTCCTTCAGAAATATTCTTTAATGCATACTAGATTATTTTAGCAGTAGTTACTAAAGCCTGGGAAAGGTCTGTCTATGTTAATCCACATGCTTTGCATCCTGAGCAGCGTTGGCCACTCTATTTTCAAATAGTTGATGACAGTTTAATGGTCAGCGGTGTGACATGGATGGAAATTTTTATTTGCTTCGGTCCACCTGCTTATCTCAAAGTTTAACAGTGTCTTGGGGTTTATGCTGCATTCCATCACCACTGTAACTAGATGTTTTAGCCTAATACTAGTTTGGATATATGGCAAGACATAACTGTTTGAAATCCTGCCTCCTTGTATTAGTTTGGTAATGAAGAAAAATGTAACTGTGTGAATAAACAAACAGAATGCTGTTATCACATGTAATTACTTTGTGATATTGAATATATGATTGTTATACATATTAGTGCATGTATTCAAAATGGAGCTTACATGTGTTCCTACATCACATTACAAACCTCTATTTTTTTCCCTTTCTAAGGCAGCTTTTGAGTTTCTAAAGTTGATAGCTTTCTTATCAATAACAGAGTTTCCCAAAATTGTCTTCTGTTGGTCTGGATTGTCAGAAATTGATCACAGCAGATATCTCCCATCTGTCATTTTTTCAACTGCAGATTACTCTGATGTAGGATGGATGAAAAGAGGTCTTAGGCCTCATTCTCTGGGACTGACAGAACTTAGCCTTCCAGCTGCTATCTGTGCAGCTCTACATTTTTCTCTCTGACTTTTCCCAAACCAAGGAAGGACTGTAGAGAGGAGATGTGATCAAGTTGCACGTGGATGATGAGATAGACATTCTCTTCCCCATCCAGGCAGCTCCATGCTGTGGGAGCAGTCCCACATCATGAGATCAGATGTAGAGAAGCTTAAACTTAAGCTCAGCCCTCCCCTGCCGCAGCTCCTATCAATGCTATACCCAAACCCTAGCTGCATTCCAAACCTGCAGGGATGCTGTCGCCACCAGAAGTTCTCATTCTGCGTGGTTGTAGGACCCATGGACTGGATGCATACGCTGGCAGCACGCACTTGCACACCAGAAAGACATAGCAGAAGAAAAGCAGTAACTTTACTGTTTGGGGATTTTTTTCAAAAACTTTTGTCCCCTTGGTTATGTTCCTACATTTTCTCTTTACCTGTTTTTCTTTTTTTCACTATATAATTTCATCTTTTAATTAATATTAATTTTTTGTTACTCTGATCTTATTAGTCTTTATAAAGATTACGTTATGTGTCCTCTATATTAATATTGGCCCAGAAATAGGGGGTTTTGTAATTCTAGATTTCTTCTCCTCTGAGTTTTAGCAGTTGTGAGTAAAAGGAGTTAGAAATGTCTTTAAATAGTAAATAGATCACTACAGGTCATCCCTATGGTTTAAAGTAGATTAGTCTAATACTTTTACAATTATTGCTGTGTCCTTCATAAGAAAAAATAAAGATAATTTAAGGAGAAAAATGTTTTATATTTTATCTGAGGAAGCTGTCTGGTGATTTGTGAATGGATATAGTGACTTGGAAGGAAATTATGTAAAGGGTTAACTGTGCAGTTGTCTAATCCATATGAAAATAGATTCAAAGTGGTGTGCTGGCAGGGGTGGATGGGTGTGCAGTGTTTGCCTAAAGTGTGCATCTCTAGTGTACTCTTAATGCATATTGGTAATGAGGCCTGTATTTGTGATTATGAAAGCCTAAAATGTGTATTAAAACATAAAAGGAAGCCATTCAGCACATTTCCTGCAGTTTAATTGAAGTTTGTATGGTTGTTCTGTTCAGAGGCTGTCTGTGTGTAAGCTGTATAGAAAAAGAGGGTAAGCATTTGTAGAAATTGGCGTTCATATTAAATTGGGATTTTTCTTTTGGATGTTCTGTGCTTGCATATTAGCTTGCCAAATGTTGAGTCCTAAAGACTGGAAAGATTGTTACAGCATTTAGTTTAGTGTAAAAAATAATCTTTAAAGCCAGTGCTCCTATTTTCTGGTGTAAATTGCATAAATCTTCTGCATAACAGTGATTAATGTGGCTTATCTTGCAATAATGCTCAGCTATCTCAACCGAAGATTGAGTGCAATTGCATAGGTACTTTTCTTCCCTCCCATCTCCACAAGGATAGTGCCTGCATGTAGAATTAATTATCCTCTACTATACTATAAATTATTCTATACTATTAATTAACAACAGTATTGACATTCTCCTTGAAATATAGAAAATTATGTCTGAATTTTCCTGGTTTTTCATATTTGGAGTTACAAATCACATTTATTGAGTTTTACTTGGGATTTCCATCAAATGTCAATGTCTGCTAAAAACCGCCTCTGGATAAAGTTTAATTCTCAGTATCTTTCAAAAGAAATTGCAGTCAGATTCCATAACTCTTGGTTTCATGTAACAGCAGGAATTAGGGCACTGCTAACAATCTGAGGAGAATCTGGAGCCACTAGTCATGATAAGTTGGTAACGTCTAACTGAGCAGATCTTGAGGAATCTCCAGTGAGCTTCTCAGCCATGTCCAGCCACGACAGCGTGGTTGAGCAGCCTGATCTAGTTAAAGATGTCCCTGCTTACTGCAGGGGGTTGGACTAGATGACCTTTAAAGGTTCCTTCCAACCTAATGCATTAGTGATTCATGATTTATGATTCATGACAATCTGCATTAGTAAACAGAGGTCTTGGAGATTCCTATCTGTGCATGGAATTACTTTTATCAAACTACTCCTGAATAAGCTCCTTTTGCAGTAACTCTTATTTTCAGCTTACAACAGCTTTTCTGCTGTGAGTGAATTCAGGTAATCTTGGCCATTTTACTGTAAAGATAGAATTAAATTGAAGTGCAAATCAGATTCCTCTATGCTAAATGTAGCATTCCTTAAGAAGTGTATTTAACAATTTGATGCTTCATTCCTCACTCAGGCAATGCACTCTGGTTCCTGAATGTGAAAGGATAGGCTGGATTCTTAATTTACTAGTTTAACTTGGAAGTGTCTTGTTACCATGTGTAATTCACCAGCTTTTGGTACCAGTGGTACATATTTCAATAACTTACATAAAAAAATTCCAGAAAGAAACAAATAAAATATTTGTATTATAATAAAGGATTTATTTTTCTAGTACGTTTCTGTAGTAATTGTCCAACAGTGTCATGTAAGATTGTTGAAATTAATTCCTGAAGCAAAACTAAATAAAGCAAACACAAATAACTTTAGAGTATTTCAGTGACAATGTAGTTATACAGAACCCTTTTTATTTTTTCTTGTATCTGTTTTTTCTTAATAGAATCTGCTCTCTATTAAACCAGAAACTATTTTTTCTTGAGACTTAAAATGAGTGCTGTTAAAAACTTCATTTAAGAATATGATTTAAGTCTCTATCTGGATTAAGACCCAGTTCAAAAAAAGCATTCATTCATTTAAGTGTTACTCCAGGTTACAGTACGAGAAGATGTTTTCCTGAAATGAGCTTTCTCATATGGTCAAATTCTTTTCAAAAATAACCCACAAATGTACATGTGATTTAACATGCCCTTCTGACTAAAGGTTCCACACACTCATACATAGCAAAAACCTCTTCCAATATTTGAATCAGATACTTGAGAAGGAAGTTGGGAAACACCAAGAAACTGGATTTTTTCCTTCTAAGATGATCTGTTCCCTCCCTCTCATCTCTACCTCAGAGCAATAGGTTTACTAAAATAACAACAGATGAGTTGTGATATATAATATTTCAGAAACCAACAAGTCAAGTTCAAAATGGTTATTGAGTTTACGTGAGCAAGTTACTGATAAGTGGCTAAATAGGAATGTCCTGTAATAATTAACTTGCTGACATTGTTTTTGATGCACTGTGTGTGGTTGAATGGTTGAACTTACACTATTTTATGATGAGCAAATAAAATGACAAATTGCTGTCTAAGCCAAGACAGACAAAAATGTTTAAATATTTTGGTTACTTTAATTTTAGGATGTGCCTATTAAGAGTCTTGTTTTCAGAAAGCTGCGGGCATCGATACTTTGAAAATTACAAGCTTTTTCAAAGTCAGTTTGCCAGAAATTACGCCCGTGTATCCTGGCCCTATCTATTAGTTCCTATTCTTTACCTGAAGTTGACTGTAATACTTATGGAACCATCCAGTGAACCCAGAACATGAAGCGGGTACAAATGAAAACTCAATTAAAAAAGAAAAAGCTGATCAGTTACATGTTTTATTTAATTAATAATTTTATAATATTAACTCATCTGTATAAATGGTACAGAAGCAAATTCCATAGCTCATCAGGAATGGACAAAGAAGCGTACATTTTACTATTAAAAATAGCATTTATTTTTCTCTCATTACAGTGGTAATTAAAGGCACTGAGGGAATGCAAACACTGGTTTCCCTTCTAGTTTGCAGAGAACTAAGATTTTGATATTATAGCTACTTGTCTGATAGAAGAATTTAGCTATTTCACTGGTAGGGCAAATAAGAATAAATAAGCAACTTAAAACTTACCTTGTTTTTAGGTTAATTTACTCAGACATGAATGATACATGAGTGGATTTTTCCATTGTTAGAATTTGTATTATAGCTAACAGGGCTATTGCAATACACCCTGTTGAAAAGATGTGGAAAATAACTATTTCAGTGAGTCAGTCAAAAAGCACATAGATTCTTTTTGACTGACTTAGGCTAGTAAAATAGATTAAAAACATGTATGTGTGAATTCTCTTCTGGGATGCAGCTCTTCCTTAATTTTATCTATTGTTTTCCTGTTCACTATTTTTGTAACCTAGACATCTTGATAAGGTGTTTTTACTTTTACCTTTTCATGTAAGTACAGTCATTTAAATAAAAATCAAAATATTAAAAATATAACCTTGTAAACAAAACAGCATTGCCATTTTCACCCAACTCAAAGTCAAGTACTTGATGAACTCTTATATTAAATATGTGCTGTCTTGAAATGCTAGATATTTCACTATGATAATAGATAGATGTTTGTATTAGGGTTCTGAACTTTCATGTGTAAAAATATATTTCCATGGAAGTCCTGCTTACAGTTGCTATTCTGTAGCATACTTACAATAGTTTGTGATAGAGCAGCAAATTCTCTATTCCCATCACTACCAAATTTACTAAAACACATGTTCATCTAACAATCTGCAAAATATGAGAATGTATTATTTTCAACTTGAAATACCTAGTTTTTCTATTGCTATCACAGTTATTTTCACGGTAGTATTTAAAACAGTTGACTTCAGGTTTCAGTTTCTCTCAGTAAAGTAATTCATTACCTCTTATCTAACCTAATTTTAGCAGATATAAATTAGCTGCCAAATAAGTATTGTTATAATATTTTTTTAGGGAGACTGTAGTGGGAAAATGCTGTCTGCTAAAAAGGTATAGTATTCGTTGATAAGGCGTTATCTATGGTAGCCTTAACATCAAAGGTTAAAATGTTGGCTGTTAAGTTGCTGAACAATTCAAGCACTGTCCTCTTAGGAGTACTTTTAGTCCATTACATTTCATCTATAGTTAATTTATCCCATTCAGCCTATATTAAAATGTCAGTTTTACACCAAATTCTGAGGTCATGATTATGTCTGACCTTCTTGGAAACAACAATGGAAGTGATTCAGGGTAAACAAGTGTGGAAAATGCTCTGCAGTGGATTTTTAGTACTCTGTATTTTCAGTATATTTTATGACTCTATGAATGTATACTGCTGTCCATTTAAAAGAACTTCTGTTAAATCTGTGAGACCACGAATTTGATACGGTGTTCATGGCATTACATTGTTTGGTCATTCTGCGACATTTCTGACAGGTTTTTCAAAGGACTGATTTTTAAAGTGTTTTTGGACAGTGTGAAAATTTCCATGCACAGTGTAATTCTGTTTGGATGTGAATCACTTGCCTTGCCAAGCTCTTCTTCTCCACTTGAAGCTGCACACAGAATGTGTAAGCCATAAAAGTGATATGCATGTTTTGGTGAGTGCTGCCTTCTGTAGTATAGAAAGGTGACATCAAAGTTTGCTGTCAGACGTGTTGTGTTGTGGAGGAAAAATGAATCTCCTAGAAAAGTTTAAAACTAGGCCCGAGCAAGGGATGTGGTGAGCAGGGGAGGGGAGGAGAGCATGGAGCAAGCAGCTAAGACCAAGAGCCATTAATCATGCACTGGACTTCAGAGAACTATTTTTTCCAAGTAAATCTGGCTCTACAGTAAACCAGCTGTAGAAATGGCTTTAAAGCCCATGAAGACCAAGACCTACAAATCTGCCTCTGTCCTGTAGGGTCAAAGGGCGCTTCTCCTGCAGGCAGAGCCGCAGACTGTCCCATAAATACGGGACTGTTGCCATGACACAGAAAGATTGTCATACAGAGCTGGGCAGCAAATGAGTGAAACGTTCTTCAAGCCTACACAAGGGGATAGGGAACAAAAGCCTGAAGTGGATAAGTGTTCTCTCTGAAAGCATATGCAACTAAGACACTTCTTCAAGCAGTATTTCAAAGCAGCTTCTCCGATGGCTTTATCTGACCTGCTAAATAGTGTGACTTGCAGAATTTAACAAATTGGACTGGGATTCTGATACTGCCAGTGGAGACACAGATGTTTGGTTACACGAATCCAATTTTATTTTCAAGACCAGAGAACAAGTTATTTGCAATAGGACTAGCCGATAGATATTTAATAATATTTAATTCTTCTTTTCATTATTAATTGTACTAAGCCACATTCCAGTGGTCCTATCTAAATGATTAATGATACTCTCTGCAGGCAATAATTTAAATGCACCTGATTTTCATTATAGTTTAAGCAGAGTGTAATAAACACTTGTTTCATATTATAATTTTTGGTAGTGATAATAGACTGTAGAGTTGATTCTCAGGTGTTTTGAGTGTTCATGTAAGAACTCATCAATTAAAGATTATAAAAAATGTATATATATAGACTCTACACACCCCACACACCTGAACTAGGCATATTTTCGATTAGATTGAGAGAAAATAAAAATGGTTAGGCAACAGGTAAGCTAACTATTCTCACAGTGGGAACCATCAACAGTGAAGGTGCGTGTGTGTGAACCAACACATGAAACATATTAGGGAAAAATGGTTTATGGGCAGTCATATCTGTCTTGCCTAAATGTGTTACATAGAGATAGATTAAATAACACATTAGAGGCCCAAGCCTTCCAAATACGCCTGATGAAATATGAACACATTTTAGCAGGTTGTCAGTTGATTGAGATTTAATTCCAATGGAACAGTTGCATGTGGAGCAAAGATCAGTCAGTGTTTGAGGTAAATGCTGCTTCTGCTGCTGGAGCATCCGAATGAGTCCGTTCTGTAGGAAAGCCATGCAGTGAGGGCTTGGCTGCCTAGCATGCTGCATCATTGCATTCCCTTGTCACCACAGCTGCTTGTTCTCCCCGTCAAGATCGTGCACTTGATTTGCCAATGGAAAGTGGAAAGGATATTCCTTTTTGAGTTTCAAAACAGCCATTTGTTGTGGGCTCAAACTTATGAAGAACTTTGTTATTTAAGAGTCTAGGTATGGACCTAATGGATCAGACCAAAGACCCCTCCAGCCCAGTATGCTCTCTAAGTATGACCAAGAATTGGCCCCTAGGAAAACAAAGAAGCAGCAAGGAGTAAAAATTTATCCTTCCTCCCTGTATTGTTTCTGGCATCAGCAATTTATAATTCTGGCCTGAGCCAGGTTATGTATCTGGATAATAATATTTGATGTTTCTAATGGAGCTATTTTCTGAAATTTGCCCTTTTTGTTCCATTTCTATTTGGACCTCCCCCAAAACATTCATGGCAATGACTTCCACAATCCCTTTGAACCACTGCTTGACAATTTCCCTGACTGTATGTAATACTGAGTAATAGTTGCTGCTCTGCTTTCTCAAGACAGTCTATGATTTTATATACAACTATTATATACCGCTCATTATCTTTCTTTTCATCTAAGGAAGTGTGTGGTTTTCTAGTCTCTGTTTTTACTTTTTATACACAATTTCCATTACCTGTTATCACCCTTATCTTGTCATTCATTTCCTTTTCTAGTTCTCCTATACTTGTTTGAAAGAATCTGGAATTACATATCAGTTTATTAGAGATCTTGTGACAGGATCACAAGATTTATTCAAATACTGTCTCAAGATATTCAGAGTCTATATCCTTCATTACCTGTATTTATTGTATTTTTACTTAAGAAACAAAAACCAGGTAGATTATAATGCTCCCACCACAACATTCGATCATACTCCTTTCCATATATATTGAAAGTGTAGCTTTCTGTGTGATCCACAGTCAGGGTAGGAAGGAATGTTTTACTATCAACTGAGTGTACACCCTTGTCATGTTCCCATAAATTTAAAAAATATCTTAGTATAGTGCTTGTTGCCATTGTTATTTATGCTTTGTTGTAATTTAAATGAGATTTTTGTGACTGAAGTGGAGAGGTGTCAGGTGCCTGGATTTAGTGAAAGGGCAATATGCTGCTTTGTTTTGCATCATGTATGGTATGAAAAAACCCTCCAGAAGGTATTGATTTGAGAACATTTAAAGAGTAACACATGATCTTGGAGTGAACGGGGTTTTGAGGGTGACATAGGAATAGTATGTTTTTCTTAGTTGAGTGGAAGGCTGCTTTAGATTTGAATTTTATTTTATAAGTGTTTCTTTTAACTTGAAATAAAAAATGCCAGAAGATGAGAGCCCTTCTAAACTAGATTTCAAAGGGTATCTGGATAATAAGTTATCAGTATCGAGCAGTGCTTCATTTGTAGTGTTGTGGCCTAAATTTGCCAGAAACACTTTTTGATTTCTATCCTGTGTGGTTTTATGATATAGTGGTTCTGTCTGGGTTCTGTTAGGTCACCTGAACTTTTTTGCTTCATAGTAGAGAGAAAATCCTTACAATCCCACTTTGGGAAGACAGGATGTAGTGGATCAAAAATCTTTAAGATTGGCATCTTCTAAATTTTTTTAATCTAAAGGAATAAAACGCACACAGTTATTTCTTAACTTACTGTAAACAGCGTTAAGAACTAAAAGGCTGGTATAAACATGACAAATGTATGACATGAAAGAGCAGTATTCTCAGACAAGTCAACTTACTTTCACTTCATGAATTACCAACCAGTAATTCCCTTTGTATTTTGAGAAGTTTTCCAGTACCAAATCTATTTTAAACTGCTATCCCTGAATGCAAGCAAACTGGGGCAACCTGAGTCAAGAAAATTCAACAAAAGGATGAAATGGTTTTTGATATATTTACTGGCAGGTTAGTGTATGTTTGAGTGGGAAAGAAGAAAATAAATACTTTACTCTGTCTCAGCAGGTTTAGGAATAGGATTCAGGCATTTCTTGGAAAAAAACCTACAATGGAGTGGAGTGGAATGTAATGTTTTAATTATGCTTTTGAAAACCTAACCCCTCTTAATTACCTGGTTGTCATGTATGTATTTCTAAAATAATAATAGTCAATAATAAGATGTAAATAAGATGTTTTGCAAGTGCTTAAGCATGTCTCTTGATGATCCCTATTAATTGAAAATGTTATTGCAACAGAGCTGTACCACCTGTTGAAATTGGTTAAAGCTGAATCCTGTGGCCTCTGTCATTGTAGAAGGGCTTATGATGCTGGACTGTTTTGTGGGGTTATTTTGGGGTCATGGTGTTCTCTTTTTGGTGGAAATTCTCATCTTTCTTACCAGTCTGTTTGAATAAATGCACCTTGACATTATAGGAGCTTTTTCCCTTTGTATTTTTAAAGAAGCTGGGCCATGTGGCTCTTTGTCCTGCTTACACTTGTGTTTGAGTGCCAAATAGACTAGGTCAGGAGGGGATGAGTGCAGAGGACTACTGAAGGTTTGAAGAACTGAAAGTTTGCTCAAAATGTAATACTTTGGGTGGTCTTCTCTGGATGACACATGGGAAGAAACATTTGAAATGTGATTCATTTTCAAATCAATAAAAAAGGAAAGAAGGTGGCTCTACTTCAGAAGTATTCTCAAGTTTTTCCTTTTCAAAGGCAGCAGACAAGATTTTAATTTGCAGCAGATTCCTTTTCATAAGAGCACCAGTCCAACACAGTGTGTTCTAAGCTAAGGTTAAGCAGCTTGAAATAGTTAATTTTACAAAACAGTGCAGTAATAATATTTTCCCTATACTTTTCCAGGTTGTTCCTCCTTCTCTTTCATCTACAATATAATGAATGAGGTCCTTTAGAGATTCCTACATATGTGAAATATGCTGTTTTCTACAATTCATATACATTTCTTTTTGTATTTTGAGAGATCAGCCTTTACTTTTTATAAGGCGGTTAGATACAAGAAAATAAAATTTAAATTTATCTGAGCAATTCTATTTTATTTTGTTAGTTTTACTTTGAATATGAAGAATACATTGGTAATGAGATTATATCATGCAGAAAGCAAATTTGCAGTGAACTAAGGAGATGCTGTATATATAACACTGGGCAAAAGTATATATTGCAAATAAATTATATGGCCTGGAGGACAGCGTCATCACATTGTTGGTCAAAAAAGTGCTGCTTTTTCTTTGTGGAGAAAAACATGTCTCAATTTCAGAAAATGCAAAGGAGGAATTTTGTGCTGTAGATAAATGATTTTTGACTGACTTCTACTTTGAAACGGTTGGGGAGGAAAGCAGTGGAGGTATTTAGGGCAGTAACTTCTGCCACGGAAGTCCCTTCTGGCAAATTGTCCAAGCGTAGGTCTCTAGAGAAAATCGCTGGTGCTCTAGTGCTGATGGCCAGCTCTACCACCATAGGACAACAGGCGAAGTTTAGTGGCTCAGGGTAAGATTCATAACATTGAGCCACTTTGAATGGAGCTATGACTGAGCAAGGCAAGGCATAAGCTTGTATTCCAAGGCCCTGTTGGGCCTAACTCTGGTGTAAAATAATATATTTCTTTTCACCCAAATGCAGTCAGGAATCATCTTTTTTGCAATCAAATGCTGTTTTCAGAAGGATAGGAAGCCTACTCATTTTCCTATTGCAAGAGGAAAAAAAATAAGTTTCCCACATTTTATATGACAGATTATTGATTAAAACATTTGTGATATAGGAGGCCTGGGTTCACTTCTTTTATCAGACAGAAGAGGTTGAAATCCAAAACTTCCACCTATTGGGAGAACAAACTAAAAAAAAATTAATAAATACTTAAAATAAATCATGATAAAACAGAATAAAAAGGAGTTGGGAGTGGTTTTTTTCTGTTTGAAGATGTTAAAATGTGTTCATAAGGGTGAACTATTTAAAGGCTTTGCACACAAGTGATACATTTATCTTTTAGTCAAAGGGGCAGTAAAGCTAACTCAGAAACATTCCAAAATCAATCATTATACTAGAAATTTCACAAATGCTGAAGCATGTCAGGTCACTCAGAGAGCACCAGTCAGGGCTGTGAGCATATTACAAAACAGTAGGAGTGAAATTAGATTGCATTCAGTTCATAGTGGTCATACCAAAAGCAACACTTGACACTTTCTGCAATTACTCATTTGTGTCACTTTTTAAAAATGTTTATGATCAGATAGAATATAACATGTATTCCTGGGTGCAGTATGGATTTTTCCAAAGGACACCTCTTTTAATGTTATTGCAATAATTTGCTAGAGTAAGTATGTCTTGAATACATTACTTTAAATTTGATGCAGAATCGGTTTTGGAAGCAGTTTTCCAACAGACTGTTCTGGATTGACTCTCTATTCCAGCTGGTAATCATATAGCACAGGTTGTCATGTCACCCTGTTACAACCCCTACCCCCACCCCCTTCATTTTATTGCAAATAAGATTGCACATTCTTACAATAGCTCTTGACCTGCTATTTTCTTGGCTTCTTCTGCAAACATTTTTTATTGTTTAGCCTTACCCTATCCCCATACCCAGCTGCAATAAAGAATAAATGTTTGCCTGAACTGCAGCAGTAAATGACGACCTGCTGGAGGCAGAAAAAAGTGAGTGAAAGTATGCATGACAGAACAGAGATCATCTGTGCACAAGTATGTCCACTGGAATTGTTGATCAGAACATTTACTTTGCATAATCATTAGAAATTAATATACTTTGCTCATCGCTAGTTGTAGAAATTCATGGTGGGGAGCAGAAGCTAGGAGTCAGTGAACAAAGCAAATTCAGAAATAAAAATTCATAACCTCCAGAAAAGGTATAAAAGGCAAGAGTTTTCCAGAGCTGCTTTTTCCAAATATATGTGCAGTGGTGTCTCTCGAGGCTTTATTTTCTAACAGAGCAGAGCAAGGTCCAAGCACATGCAATTGGCAAAGTCAGAAATTTCATAGATTTGTCAGAAGTTATTTCCCATTTGAAAGCTTCTACCATAGGGGAAAAAACTACCTTCTCATGCCAAGTCCTACCCCTACTCTATCTCAGCCTTACTACATCCTGTTGGTGAGGAGGAGAGGTGAATGAAGTTAAGAATGGTCTTTAGACGCTCTTTCCAAATCCCTGATAAAACTTTTACCCCTTCTGCTGTAACCTCTTCCATTCTTTGCTACCCCAGAAGATCACTCAGAGTTTTCATCCTTTAATGAGGGCACGGACCCATCCTTCCAGCATTAAGATCTGCAGCTGCCCAGCTTTTCTCCCCTCTAGCTCATCCAGATGATGTGCTGGTGGGACCACTAGGGCTCACAGCTGGAGTAAAGACCCCAATGTTTCTGAAGGCTGGTATCAAGAGACAACAGAATAGATGATTTATAGCAATTCATGTTCAGTGCAGATGTAAGGTGAAAGTCATGTCGTCATTGGAAATTCACCCCCTTCAGTACTCTCCTCTCCCATGAAGTCTGCCAGCAAATTAATATATAATGTTAGAGATTTCCTAGCAAGTCAGATCATCCAGTCTGGCATTGAGAAAGGCAAGAGCAAGATGCGTTGTTTAAACTACACAAGTAACTTGGCTGTTCTTTACGGTCCTTTGCCTTTGTGCTGCCTCACCATTCAGAACTGGTGAATTAAAAATGCTACAAAAGTACATTCTGCCTTTTTAGTAACTTTTTAAAGTATAGTTTGTATCTGTTTATGAGCCAATTCTCTATTTTATGCAATCTGCTTTTGAACCTGCTGATACTTTGCAGCTCCACAGCCGCATGTAGGAGCAAGTTTCAGGAGCCCACCTTCCTCTTGTAATTAAGATTTTAAAAATTCTTTTAAATTGATATTCTACTAATTTCTATGATTAACCCCCCACCCGGTTTTAGCATTGCAGGAATTCAGATGGTTGAACTGTGTATTCTTCTGTAAGCCTCCTTTGGGCTAAACCAAATACATGGCATTTAAGACAGGACACATTTATATCCTGCCCCAGCTGATTATTAACAAATTGAAGCCTGTCTGTTACAGGTCCTTCCTGGGTAATTTATTATGGAACTATATACCTTGATGTGAAAAGGCAGGTAGATAAATTGGGAAAGAATCTCAAAATTCACAGAAAAATAAGCTTTTAGTGTTGCATATTTGTCATGCATTGTATAGTTTATATGGTGAATATTTCCAAGTTGATGATGCATTTACTTTTAGCATTAAATTCCCTTTGGATATTTGCATGTGAGGAGTAATTCTTTTAACTTGTGCTGTTAATTACAGAAATTTTCCTTGTTACTAGAACTGGGGTATAAAATGTTCTTCAAGCTGCTGCACATGCGTGCAGCAGTGTATACATTCACAGTAACATACAAGCAGATTGCTTCCTTTCGTCACCATCCTGTGTTAATATAATGCTATCAGTCATGTAAAACTTTTTGGGGGTCTTTACTTGATACTGTATCCATTTTCTGCTTGACATAATTCTGTAATTTAGCATCTGTCATAATTAACAGTCTGAAATGGTTTTTTTTAAAAAATATTTTTTGAAAAAAAGTGTATCTGTATATCCACACAACTAAGCCAAGAAAGGAAAAGTATTCCTTTTTTATTGGAAAAAAAAATCCCAACATTTTGTGGTCAAGATACATGACTATGAAATAAGACTGCCTCATACTCCATATGAACCAAAAAAGAGAATTAAAATGGTGGGTTCCTGAGGGTGGGGTTTTTTTGTTAAATTCTCTGTAGAATTATATTTTTGCAAAAGAGGTATGGAGCAAGACTGTGAACAGAGAGACTGAACTTCACCTTCAAAGTTCTGCTGCAATTTGGGAATAAGAAAATTTAGTATGCAAATCAAAATTAATTCCGAAAATTGGAGGTCAAGGACTACTCCTTCAGTTAAGGCTATTCTCATGCTAAATTATTAACTCCAAACATCTGCTGTTGAATTCAAAATAGAATCATAGAACAGTTTTCCCTACTCTTCCTTTTATCACTGACATACCTATAGAAACTTTTCTTCTTGTCCTTGACATCCCTGGCCAGATTTAATTCTGTCAGGGCTATAGCTTTCTGAACCTGATCCCTGGCTGCTTTGGACATCTTCTCTGTGTTCCTGTCAGGCTAGCTGCCCTTCCAGCCACTGTAGGCTTTCTTTTTGTGTTTGAGTTTGCCCAGGACTTCTTGGTTCATCCATGCAGCTCTCTGGGTGTTTTTACCTGACTTTTTCATTGTTGACACACATTGCTTCTGAGCTTGGAAGAGGTGATTCATGAATATTAGCCAGCTGTCTTGGGCTCCTCTTCCCTCCAGGGCTTTGTCCCATGGTACTCTACCAAGCAGATCCCTGAAGAGGCCAAAGTCTTAGCTTTGCTATGTACCCTCCTTACTGCCCCAAGGATCTTAAACTCCATCGTTTCATGGTCATTGAAGCCAAGACCAGACACTTAAGTTTGTTGGTCGTGCAGAAAAGGTTGACTTGAAGGGTTTTTTTAAACCACATCTGGAATCTAATTTTGATTTCAGTCAGCTCTCAATGTAGCAGTTTGATGGTAAATTAGTATGTGTTACAGTTAAGTCAGACATCAATATGTGAATGTAGTCTGCATGCCAGCTGGATGAAAAAGGGACCTATGCCTAGAGAGAAAAGTGATTGTTGGTTTTTTTCCTGCTGTATCTGTTTAAATTGTATGGATTTTTTTTTCCTGAAATGGAGAAATTGAATTTTCTTTTCCATGTTAACCTGATTCAAATAAACATCTAAGCTTTTCCCAGCTTGTACACAAAGTTGATGAACTTGAAAAACAGGTGTCTCTGGATTTGATATTGCAAATAACAACTTAAGTGATTTTATTTTTACTTCTGCATTTTAAATCTGGGATCAGTTGGAATTTTTTAAAAATGTAATTTAATTTTGCAGTTCACTGTGCAATGCAAAGTTTCCTAATTGTGATCAGGATTTGAAGTTTAAACTAATTTTTATAACTAGTTCTTTCAGTTTTGACCTCTATTTTTTCCTTGCATTTATGACACACAAAATGCTGATTAATACAACTGATTTTAGGGGGAGATGTTTGGAACACTTAAACCCTCTTTTTCTTCATCTTGCTTAGGTTTCTTACTTTACTTGTATCTTTTGTCTAGCTTCTGGACAAGCATTAACAATGTGTCATCTTCAGTTTGGCTGTGGTACGCAATGGTTTTCTGCCTTGCAAAAATATCAGGTCTCAAAAAGCACAGTTGTGTCTTTGTACATATTTCTAAAAAAATATACTGTGATTTCACTTTTACTTTCAGCAGAATGAGATGGTTTTGTGGCCAACTGTATACAAGTGACAGCACTCTCATTAAAATGGAATAACCCTGGAGATGTAGCAAAGGGGAAGACGATTGAAAACTGCGATTTTTATGGTCAAATATTAGTTAGGTCTGTCTAGGGATTCTTTGAGCTACATACAGAGATAAAGGTCTCTCTCTTTAGAAATGAAGCTGTCTGCAAGAATTTGAGTTTTGTCATCAAAGGTGACTGGTTTTATTGCAGCTTTCATCCTACAGTATAGTTTTTATTATAAAATGATTACATGGCATTAGTGAATGTTGGGGCTACATTTCATAAGCATACTTCTTTATTTACTTAGAAAAAAGTAATGGAGTATTTCCCGGGTAGGGAATGTTTTATATAGGAATGGAATGCAGAAATATATTCCCACAGTTGCAGTTACTTTAGCACATTCGGCTTCTTTTAAAAAACTGACTTTTATTTTCATAAATTTTTAAGCCTAAAAGGTTTTGACCGTTGAAAATGAACAAAGGAATGCAGAGCACTTACGCTATGTCAGTATGTGACTACTCAAACATTTGTCATTCTTCTTAAAAGTTCATGAGAATAATTTAGAAAAACCTTCCAGCAGATATGTATATATTCATTTGTCTGACCATATATATGAAGAGACAGTGACCTCTGTAAAATCCTATCATTAGCAGTGGAATAATAAATTACCTGTTTATTTTACCTCCTGAAAAATGAATACGTTATTTTCTTATGTATGCCCTAGGCCTCTGCTGAGTAAAAGCAGTGTCAGGTGAATCCCATCCAAATTTCCAACAGTAATATATTCTTTTGTTACATTTCCATCAGCTCTTAAATAAGCCTGCCACACCTTTACATTAGCTCTTTCAAATTCGGGCCACTCTCATCCAGTGTTGCATATGACATCAGGAGTCTAGGTGAGACAATGCGGTTAGAAATGTCTGTCAGAGATAACAAAACCGTTGGTCATCACTGTCAGTGCTAATTAGGTTCAGTGGTGGAAAAAACTTTCATTTAAAGCCAAATTGCAGTTTTTCTAAAGCAGCAGTGGACAAAGAGCACTGTGCATCCAGCAGAATGAGTTAGGACACAGTCAGAATGGCACTTCTCCTGGTGGCCAATGCAAATGTGCAAGGAAGAACAATGGTTTGTGGCTTTTGCATCAGTGGAGGCACATAAATGAGATTCAAACTATTTCAAAGTCACCAAGGGAAGAACATACCTCTTCAAAAAGAGGCCCAGTGGTTTGCTTTCAACAGAAAGAAAAATGCAACCTTCTCTTCCTAGCTGCACTTTCACGTGACATCATCGCTTGTGACATAGATAAGCTCAGGAAACGTGACCCACAGGAGAGTACTGTTGTGTAGATCTGAAAAATGGCTTGGGAATTCATGCTTGGAGAGTAAGCTGCTGTGGGTAGGGCAGACAGAGTGAAAATCAAAGTATCTTGAAAAATGGGTAAAATTATTAAGAAACCCCCTCCAAGATTAAAATTATTAGAGACAAGTTCAAAACAGTACACTTAGACTCAAATGCAAGAAAGATAAATTGTACAAGTAAAGGGTAGGGAACAGGAACAGCTTTATAGAAGGGGGTACAGATATTATTTCAGCACAGAAGCAGAGCATTAGTCAGCAATGTCACGTTATTGCAAGAAAGCTAACACCATCTTGGGATGTATAAATAGGGATGTAACTTTCATGACACCTAAAGTAATCCCAGAAAGGCTCGATGGGAGTACTGTGTCCAGTTTTGGACAACATGTTTTGAGAGAAAAATGAACAAAAAAAAGACTCTAATGGAGACCACAGAAACTGATCAGCAAAGTAGGCAATGTGACCTGTGAGAAGCCTATTGCTCTGCCTAGAGAAGAGAAACTTGATGATGACTATGAGTTTTTTAGAATATACACAAAACTTGTATAAGGACAAAGGAAATGCTACGCACCCCATTGCCTTGACAGATAGGATATAAAATCTGGCATATACTATAGCGACATGGACTTAGTATAAATCTCATGAAAAAACTTTCTTATCATAGGAGATGCTCTAAAACATTCAGCATTGAAGGTCTTTGAGAGGAGGCTGAGAGAGGATGTGTATCAGAAATGCCATTTGTATAAAGCCTTCTGCCTTTGGAAAAGGCATTGATTAGCTACGTTTCCAAAGACCTAACCAGCCCACACTAGTGCTGGCTTTTGTACATCTAACCATGCATGTTTTGGAAATTAATTCTGTGTATTTATGCATATTATGCAATTTTATATAAAAAAAAATAATCTGTTGAATATGGTGTTTGAACTTCCCTTTCCAGTTGTGTTCAAGACCTCACTGCCGCTCCGAGCACAAGAAGAGTAAAGGGGAAGTTTGGGATTTGAGAAAGTTCATTTCCATAGTATGATTACTGAATCTTATTCTTTCCTTGGGGAAGAGAGCAAAAGGTAGCTGTAGATGCTCAGAGCTTTATTGAAGACGTAGTTAGGTTTAATGAGGAAGTAGTTTATTAACGCTTTAGTGCCAGTACTAGACAAGGTTGTGTTTTATTCCAGCAACTGGGAGCCGTGTGGTGAGACAGAGGAGCACATCAGCGTTACCATAACACAACGGAGACAGATACAGATCTCTCTGCAATATCAGGGTTTCAGGGTGGGGCCACTCTTAGGCTGATGCTTTCCCTCCAGTACTAATTTTTAAAATGTTACTAAATAATGTTTTCAAGGAAACTCATCATGATGACCCCAGAAAAAGAGTAAGTGATCCAGTTCTGAAGCCACATGGGAGTTTGTCTGGTAGAAATGGTTGAAATACATCAGTCTGAACTGAGGGTCTTTGCCCCTTTTAAAGGAAAAAAGTTAGCCATGTATTTTCTCCACACCCTCATTCTGTGCTAGTACTCCTGAACAGCTTCTTTTTATGTTTAGCCTAAGTTTACCTAACTTTTTACTCCTGAGTTTTTTGATTGCATTTAGACATTTTTTTCATTACATCCTAGGACGCTTGCTAAATTCCTGACTGTTGCTCGCTCTCTGTCAGAGGCTTAGTGAATGCTAGTATCAGCTTGTTGGAAACCTGTGAAATTACACTCTGGGGACATGGTCCCAAAAGCAAAAAAGGTGTCTAATGGCGAAACATAAATAGAATACCTACTGTGTATGATATACTTTCAGGACTGCTTTTTATTCTCTTTCTTTGTGTGCACTACATTCTCTGTAGTGGCAGTGATGACTGTTATTGGTTTCATACCATTGTAATGGAAACACCTAAACATTTGCCACTTGTTATTTTTCTGCTACATTCTTTATTCTGTTGTGAGGTGCTTCTTTATTACAAGCAATCCCACTGATACCTGTTATCTCCTGTGTGATTTATCACAGTGGTAGCCAATCTTCATGGGACTGCAAGCACATATAGCTCGTTTAGCTGAGAACCATGAGGTGCAATCCATGTACTTGGGGAGTGTTGAAGAGCATTTCATGAATTAGAAACAACATTTGCCACCCCAGGATTTCACTGCTACACTGTAGGCCTTAGCTGGCTGGTTGTGCACCCAGAAGGTCAGTCTTAGCCTACAGTGGTGGCTCACCTCTGAACACAGTAGGGTACTGAGTCACCCATGAGCCACCACAGCTCAAATACAGGAGGCTTCAACTGCTCAACACCCTTCGTGGCTCAAGGGTCAGAGACTGGCTGCTTCCAAAATGCATAAAGTTGCTGTGCTCTTTATGTACAGATACCTCTACTGTCCTGAGGAGGTATCTACTGCCTGTTTGGACAACAGGTGACTAGGCAGAGACATCTGATGTATTTGATGTTTGTGTAGATGTGGTAGTTGAGATCTTGGTGGTTTTATACCAATTAAAACCACACAAAAGGAAACGTTTTAAGTAACACTGAAGCAAGCTCGTACTACAGCTGAAAACGCTTTGGTAGGAGCCAACAGCAGCTTGTTTTTTCACCAGTGTTTGTGTACTGTTTCCAATCTCTAGTGAACTGCTAATCCTTTAGGTTTGTTATGTCATCAGCCTTCCTTACTACACCACTTGATGTAATACATATTCCATGCCAAATTGTTAGCTGTATGGAGAATGGCTGAGAAACTTTGAACTGGTTTTATACCGTGATGAATCTGTTTGTACAGCATTGTTTCTTCCTGAAGTGTGCACAGAAATATCCACAAAGAAAATATTAATGCCAGAAGATTTCCTGCCACTTGTGGCTAAGCGGGGGCAAACTACAACAGTTCAAGGTCAGACAAATAATTATCTTGAAGTACGTGGGAATACACTTTTCATTACCTACACAGTTTCCATACATTTATCTATCTATCTATATATATGTATGTATGTATTATTTTTCCTTTGTTTTAGGAAGTCATTTTTTCTTCCTCTCTTGGAGAGCAAAACATGTAGCCTATCCGGTCTCGTTTTCTTGTGGATGAGAATGATGCTGTCAGCTCTTTCAGGCTTCCTTTCCCTTACTCACTTCAGCAGATAGGTGTCAGATGTTTATTTCACTTGTGCCCACTCTCCCCACTGTGCTGTAAGTTAAGAATGTGTCCTCATAGAGAAATCATCACATTCACTAGTTTTTCATGTAGAAGGCTCTTTACACAGTAAGGTGATTTCCCTGCAGTACATTAATAAGTTGGGGGGATGAGGGTGGGTGGGGTCTGGTTTTGTTGGTTTTGTTTGGGTTTTTTAAAAAGAAAATCTAAGACTTAAAAAATAAACCAATGGTTTTCATTGACCAATATTCTTTATTTTATTGATGCTCTGTGAGTCATTTTTGGTTCATTTCAGTTTAGAAAATGGAATTAGCCTACTCAGGTTCATATTTCTTCTTTTGCTTGCTGAAAATCATGACTTAGCAAGGAAGTATTGTTTCAGCTGCCAGGATATGAAATAGACTTTAGAAATAAAATCTCTCAATTTAGACTTTTGGGGGCTTTTTTTTGGATTTGTCATTATAACACTTCTGTCTGTATTTCAGCTTATGATTCTTTTCTCTTTTACAGTACTAGATACAGTTTCTATTGAGTGTTTTAGATGTAATAGCTTACTTCACTTAATCAGTAACCAGCATGGTCTTCTATGTCTTTTGTAACAATTAAATCAGTTTTTATGTCACTGTGATTATTTGACTTTCTGTGCAGACTCAGTAACCCGAGTTTGGCCTCCTTTGGGGAGACATGATAAATCTCTTTTGTCTTCTGAACATATCGTTAACTTGCTTCAAATCTGTCTTTCTGACAATCAGTCAATCATTCTCCAGAGGTCCAGATAATGAGTTACTCCAAATAACAGTACCCAATCACAATTGTCTATGATGAAAGACACACTTTTTTTTCCCCCTCCTGTGAGAAAAAACAAAGTAAGCAGTCGTCTCATACCTTTATACAAAAGGACCACATCCTGCTCCGTGTCGCTGTGTACCCATATGTAGGTGACTTGTGAAACCTCTCATCAGCCATCGACTCTGATGCCACGTGGAGCAGAGGAGAGGTTACAAGCTAGGACTGCAAGGGGCAGTGTGTGCTGCTGTTGAGTCCTCAGCTGAAATAAACTGCAGCTTTCTGCAACCCAGTGCCATGCACTGGGTTTAAAGATTAAACAAGGTTTAATCAAGGTGACTTGCATGTAACTTGTAACATGAAAAAAGATATTTTTGACACCTTGGAATCTGTCCTCTAACTCTTAGGGTTGCCAGAACTGAGTAAGACCACATGGTTTGGCTAGGTGTACGTATTTGTGTGTAATGTCTCATGACATGTCTCTTACTCTCCCAATTTTCTCTTGCTTCAGTTCATCTGTAGCATTACCTCAAGCTTGCTTGTTTGGAAAAACAGAAATTGACTTCCAGGATTCTGTCATTCTCAGTAAGGTGTTCAGTATGTTATTTGCTTCCTCTCTAGTTTTGTAACTTCTGACAATTAGGGGAAAGATATATTTCACACAGTCTGAATTATGTTCTGAATTTCAATATTAGATAGCAACTACAAAAGAAATAGATGCTATTTTAAACTATACTTCAAGATATGTAGGTAGATTGTTAGGGATGTCTGTGGCCATTGTGAAGTATCATCATGTATTGTGGACAGTGCTATTACAAAACTTCCACTAAGATTTCAATGTATGAATAGATTATCATTATGTATTATTAGTTTATAAAAAAGAACCTTTGTTCCTAAAGGAAAACCCTATTCTTTTTAATCCAATTAAATCATGTTCCACAGCAAAAAGTTGTTGAACTTGTGTGTTAGCAAGCAAAGGACAGAGCTGTTTATAAAATTCTGTCCCTAAACCAAACATTAATAAGTAAACAAAACTCTAGTCAAACCATTACTATTAATATTTTGCAAAAGTGAAGAATAGGTGTTTAAACCTCCATAAGCAAGTGAATAGAAAGTCAGGTTTGAAACCTTAGCTTCAGTCCAGTGCCCAGTGCTTAAGGCTGTAAAACACATGATTATATAATACATAACAGAACCATTGTTCATTCCTTTTACTGACAGAAAATGATTTAAAAATATTACTTTTTCTCAATCAGAACTTTAATCCAAAGTCTTAAGATTGAAAAAAACAACAGTTAATCCTCCCTGAAACCTACCTTCCTTGTATTTATTAGCAATTTCTGCTATTCCCTCCTCCCAAATGTGTTTCTGCTCTGACATTTAGCAAGTGTGGTTGAGCATTTCATAAGCAAGCTTTTATTGAGAATGTGTGGGAAAATCAAGAAAGGTCATAGCTTAATACTTTTTTCTTTTTTAGCCAGCTTCCAGAGTTTCTACTGCCATAGAGTCTAAGGGTTGATACCTTGTCTTTGGAAGTACGTTTCCAAGATAAATACATGAAAGGCTGCAAATGGGTGATACGTAGTTCCTGAATCATAATAAATCCTTTTATTTTTTCAGCATAATGAAAACTTACTCAAGCTTAGTTAACACATCTGTTAATACTGCTACATTGATATGAAATGAACTTCAATTACTTATGCCAAGAACTATCAGTCTTCTACCAAATGGTTTTATAATCTGGCCATGGCTAATTTTTCACTTGCCACTTCCTGATTTACATTACAATGTGGTGATTTTTCTCTCTAAAGCATTTTATTGGGGTTGATCCTTAAACCTTATCTCTCGTTCCAGCCTTTTTTTTTATGTTGTGATAAGTTATCTCTTAATTCTGAGTTGCTTCCAGCACATTGGTCTGACATCCTGGGAGACTTTAAAGCTACCACTGAGGACAGGTTTGTCTTTGCACAGCTAGTACTCCCTGCTTGCTAGGCCACATCCTTCCGTCTCAAAGAGCAACACCCTTGATTTATCTATGCATTTTAGGTATTTTCCTAATTTTCTTCAATACCTCCACAACTCAGCTGATACCTCCAGCCATATCTAACTGGATTTTAATTTCTTGCTTCTTCCACCTCCTAAGGCCACTAAATGCTATGTTCTGGGAAAACCAGGACATTGTTCTTCTTTTTCAGCTGCATGTTTTTTTTACCCATACACTTGATTAAAGATCAAGTAATTTTCAGCATCAATGTAGTTAGAAAAATGCGTAATATAATCCTAAATTACAACTCACTGTGAAATGACCCCAATTCCCTTTGCTTGGTCAGAACAACCTCACCTTCACTGTAAATTCTGGATGAACATATATTGTGCTGATATACCTATGACCTCAACCTTTAGAAGTTTAGACACTTTATTTAATTATCTAGTTGGCTTCTTGCTAGGGAGCAGCAAAACATATTTGGCACATTGAACATGGGTGTCTTGTTCACACAGAGCAGCAGAAACTAATTTTGTTTTAGAACCCATTAAGATAGTACCATAGAGAAGTGTCAAGCTGGCAAAATGGAGCTGGTTAGTAGAAGGTAGCTGGAAATCTTGGACCTCTTGGGATAAGGGTATATTGTTGAGAACATAATTAGCAATTTGTGTTTTTTCCCTTTATGCCAGCTCTGAGGGTGGAATGTCAGTCTTGATTACAGGATGTTGAATCTGATGGCCTTGCTATATCAACTTGTGCAGACTTACAAACATCTCAGTTCAGACTTTCAGATATAGCCAACTGATGCCTTTGGTCAAGGTTATCTTTCACTTGAAACTTTAGCTAGTAGAGAGATGAATAAACAGTAGGGAAGGAAAGAAGGAAAACATTTTCAGTCTCTGGGTTCTAAACCATAAAAAAAGCAAACCTAAGTTCCCACTCTTCAGTTTTTTGAGACTTTTTTAGACTGCACTGCCTGAATTGGTATGTTTGCAAAAAAAGGAAGGAAAAAATAACCATCTGCCACTTCTGATATGGGAATAAATCCTACATATCAGATGTTTGGGGAATAGCTGTCCCTGTGGGCACTTTTACTTGAAAACATAGTCTCATCAAGTTTTGGAAATATTCACAGTTAGAAATAATGGAGCCAAGATCACTTTCAGAAAAATCCTACTTGTTACAAATGAGGCAGGTTCTGTATTTTGTAATGAGTCTGCAGCATCAAGCAGTCTCTATTCCTGTGCCTTTAAAGTACACTGATTATAGTAGAAACAGGGTCCTGCCAAGCATCTTGTAAAGAAATCCCAGAAATTCCTGCTTAACCTTCCAAAAATTATAATGTAGGCCTATTAATGTGTATGTGCTGCACTGTACATTAGAGGGGCACCTGTATCTTGAGATTCAGTAACATCCTCGTGAAGTAGCTTAGAGCTAATCAGAGGGTGGAGAAAGCAGCACTTTGTAAAACTTAACTGGACATTCCCAGAAGTTGATTTCATGCACACTGTTGCCTGTGAGTCCATCTAGAGGGAAGAGGACTTGTGTTTTGTTTGGGGTTGCTATTTCTGTAAAAAATAAAGAGGATGGCAAGGCCAGCAGCAAATCACAGTAATATTCCTTACATGAGTGCAGGAACTCCCTTCTCCAGAGCTCTGCTTTTAACTAGCCACTAGAGCTTGCTGTAGCAGTGGCACAAACCACACAAATCTGTTATGAACAGAGAGTGCTGTGTACCATCGCTGCCTCTGAATGAGAAACGGAGTTTAGGGTAAAATGTGGATCAGTCAAATGGCATCACTTCATGCCAAGTTTCAGTCCAGTGTGAATGTTTATGGCCTCTGAAAATTCTGTTATAACATAAAGGCTGCCAGATTCTTAAGTTCAGTGGTGTTATTGGGCTCCTAGTAGAATACAAATGTTTTCTTTCTTCACATGATTTATGGGCCTGTCTCTGTATCTTTTATTTTTCTGGGATCTGGGGTAGTGAAGAAAAGTATGAAGCATGCCAAACCTCTAACTGACAGCTATCTCACTGGTACTAGAAGAAGGGAGATTTGTTGGTCAGAGAACCCAGCTGACCAAAGAAAATAGCTTACAGTTGGCATTGACAAAGGAAAGTGCAGCAAAAATATCACGAGTCCAAATACCCAAACCACAGACAGTTGAAGCCAAACGCAGGACACATAAATGGTGCAACAGTTTGGACCGGTACTTTTTCCAAGCAGATAAAAGAATTTACACATGGTAGAGTTGTTAATTTCATTTTCATGCTCTGTAAAAATAAGCAGATCTTGGAAAGCTAAGGTGGTGTGGTGTTTTTTAAAGTGAAGTCATTGACAAAAAGAAGTGCTTATTAGTGAAGCAATGCCTGCCAGTATTCCTTAAACAGTGCCATTAGTAAGGCAGGGATGATTAACCTGCTGATACAACCAAGATATAAATATATTGAAGACATTAGGTAAGTTAGGAATCTGTAATACTATAACTTAATGCATGTGCCAGGATACTGGAAGCAGTCTGGTGTTTGTGTCCTTAACTTATAAACTGTGAAAGGCGATTTTGCTTTAACACTTGCAGTCTTGAGGAAAAGCTTTTTATTCAAAAAAAAAGAAACCACATGCTGTGTATCCAAGATACTTTTCGTTGCTTGTTACTACAGAGTAATTTCACACTGTGGTCAATGGATATATTAGCTTTTTGTCCAACTGGTCATTTTCAGCTTTTATTCTTGAAGAAAGCACTTTTAGACATTGTACAACTTCTGTCTCGTATTTTCGTGCCAGTTTAAACCTAGCTTGACCTGGCACCATTTCAGGACACACATTTTTATTCTCTGAGTTCTCGCTGCTGGAGCTGTTCGGGACTGAGGTTGCCAATTTAGTGTCTGTTCACTAATGACTTTGAGCCAAGTCTGACCCAGATGGTAGTTTTCTCTAAACTAAACTTGTTGAGGAATAAGAGCTGTTTCAGGTTTGCAGTGATGTATGATGGTGTCATCAGGGTCTTTGGAAGCTTGTAAAATTGTATCCACCATCCCAAGGTCTTCTGAATGCAGAGCAGTTTGCAAAATGCTTTTAGATGCCACAATAAAAAAAAGTATGTGCTTTGAGTATCAGGTGTGAGCAGAGTGGAATACAGTTGACACTTTAAACAAAATAAGGCAGAAGTTCAGCTTCCGTTCTTCACAAGTTGTGTAACGGCGTATCTATTTTCATGCCAAGTACTGTAATATTTGGATAGAAGTAATCATTTTGGAAAGTTATTTTATGTTTAAACCTTTAAAGGAGATGTAATGTTACCATTGGAAATTACAGGGTTATTTCAGAATCTAATTATGTGCCTCCTTTAGCTTATAGTATACTTAAGTGACCTCATAACAGCATCTTTAATTTGATTTCAGTCCTTGACTGTTATTTAGAAAAAAGGTGATTGTAACACACTATGGACAAAAAAATGCTTTTAGCTGTGAATTTTTCACAGATGTTCTTGGTTACCTACTTAGGTGAGTGGAAGGCAGCAATTTGTAGCATGCCTGAGTGGAATGGAGGCATATGACTGTGTAATGTGATCTGCTATCCCTGACCAGCTTGACAGTCCATTTCTGTTGCTCTGTCAGGACCACTTCACTGAAGAATGAATCCTTTCTGGTGTTTTTCAAGCTTCTACTTCTGCATATTGTCCATTTTTTTACTGTTTGTGGCGAGGTTGATGAGGGAAAGCACAGAGCAATTTCAAGTTCAAAGTTTTGGGAGAGAATAAGCTGTGCAAACCAAACTGACTGCAGGTGCTTGGGTCTAGTCTTCAGAAGATCAACACTGAAATCAATAAGCAGAAGTCTTGTCCCTCCAAACTACTGATTCCTGAATCAAGCTCTTAGAGCTTTCTTTTAGTGATTGACTTCTACAGCTTAAGTCAGTGACCAATGGTAGACTTTTCTGATGCCTTCTGAGAAATTTCTTTTGAAAATATTGTTGCCATGGCCATTGAGACAACCCAAGTCCCCTGTCTGTGCTGAACCTGACACCAGTGCCTGTATCTTTCTCAACTTTCCTTGTCTTGACTACTACCAAGACCTCAGATTGATCTTGTGGCTGGTTTAGTATACTTCTCTGGCTTTAAGTGTTGTTTCTGAGGTCTGTTTACTTCTCATTACCTGTGTTTCTGCCCAATATTCTGATACAGCATTAAGAAGTATTTCCTTTATATGGACTCATAAATAGGGAACACTGCTTGTTTTTTTCTTTTTCCATGGCTCAGCTCATTCCCCTGACGGAAAAGGGCAGTCAGAGAATCAGAATGCTAATACATCTACATGGAGAAAAATATTCATTAAACAATAGGTTGCTTTAAATAAACTTAATTTAAAACATAAGAACTGCATACCACTAACAGTTCACAGAATCATAGGGGTTGGAAGGGACCTCGAGATCATCAGGTCTAACCCCACAGTTGGACAGGTACTGTACATCTGAATCACTCCTGCTTATTTACATCATATCTGCTTTCTGTCAAACATCTTACTTATATAATGTAAATAAAGTTCAATTGCATGTTTAAATGTGTGATTAATTTAAATATGTATTTTAATGTAAATACTTAATTTACATTAAAGGATAAATCTCCACTTGCTGTCATATTAAACTGTCCTTAGCCCACAAGTTCTACCTTTTTCTTATGATTCTTCTCACCATCCCACCAGAGTGAGTGGAGGAGTGTGCTAGTAGCTGCATGGTACTTAGTTGCTTGCTGGGGCCAAGCCACATGAAGGAAATTGATACTCTCCCCAAAATGGAGCAATAGTAAGAGAGAGGCTGAAAACTAAGATGTGCTGATGGATTTCCTGGGACTTTCGTTGGATGTTAGGCATTTATTTTTGTAAATTCCATTTAAGCTGTAATTGCAAAGATAAAACAACTGAGGAAACCTGATGTGTAGAACTTTGAAAAGAGCCTGTGTATTGCAAGTGCTGCTTCTTACTTCTTCTTTCACAAAATCAAATTGCTACTTTTGATCCTGGAAACTCTGACTTTGCTTTATTTGTATTACAAACAGGTCCTTAAATTTGGGTTGCATTCCTCTTTGTTCAGGCATGGGGGGGAGTGGGCTTGCAGCAGAAGTACAGTGGAAGAAATCTAGTGGCAGTAATTTTGTGCATTTGGGAAAGGGATAAGGTGCTGGGAAAGTGCAGGAGATCCCAGCCTGGGTAACAGTCCTTTTATTCAGTGTGGTGTGGAAAAGTGTGGAAAAGAAGAGAAAAACCAAAAATACACATTCTGCCATGCACTTATTGGAAATTTTCAAAATAAAACCGGACTTTTCTACTCTGAACTTTATAAGAGGGATATAGACAACTAAGAGACTGGTATTTAATCATCAGTGAGTGCTGGTAACAATCCATTTATTCCTACAGTAGCTGCTGTGTTTTGATGTTGAGCAGCTCTTCCACAATTATTCCATTTACTTCAAGACAGTCTACCATGACTTTTCTAGGGTTTATATTTACTTTTTAATTTTTTAGATTTTATTTATACTAAATGTAGTCAGTTTCATTTTTGGTTTTGTTTAGTTTTCAGTAAAAAATTTTGAAAAACTCTTTTGAGGTTTTTGTATTAGAACATAAATTATATGTCATAATCCCATCAGAGTCAGAAGTTATTGAAGCACATGGTGAAATAGAAATCTATCCCAAATTGTTTGCAGTTGAAGAAGAAAAGGAAAGCACATAAAGTGATCAGAGGAAGAATTGGCAAAAACATTTTTTATAGCAGGTGTTTCTTTGCTATTTGATTTTTTGTTGTAGAGGGGTCTGCTGTGCAAATGGCATCAGAGAATTGTTATTTATTTAATTATCTATTAAATCCATGTTTTAAATAACTCTTCTCACCAAGCTTTCTCATCTCTTTAACACAAGTGATGGTTGTTTTTATTCTCATGTCTATCTGCGCTATTATATTTATGTCAATGGAAGGGCTTTAGAAAACATACTCATAGTGCAGAAGCAAAGTGATTGACAGGAAGCTAAGAGCATATGGTTTCTGTAAGTAGCAGACTCATCCTCTTTTGACTCTGCATCCTTCCTCTTCCCTCAGTCATATACTGAGGCTTGATGTGGTGAGTTGAATGTGCAATGTGGTCTGGTTGAAAACTACTTGCAGGTTTTTTTCCCTTTTCTTTTGTACAGCTAGTTTTCTTATGCAGCCAAAGTTGCTGTCATGCATGCTTTTTAGCTGACTGCATTTAGCTCCATTTTAAAAACAGCAGGTAGGAATCACTTACAGGCATCAAGCTGAGGGTGATATTACCCAAATCCAGTCCAAATTAGTCTTTTTTTAGTTTATAGCCATCTAGAAGAGAAGGAATATTGGGCAACAACTAGGAGGCATTTCAGAATGCTGAAAGGTTTGTGCTGGACGTCTTTATGTGCCTTTGGATTCCCATAGTTAAGTCCTTGATAGGCTTTGGATGGTTATTTCATTAGCTGTAGTTAGGTGCTGGTTTGGTTGCCTAAAAGACTTGGATACTCCTTCCAAACCATTACATTTCTGTGAAGTACACAAATAAAAAGAGCAAGTCAATTCAAATTGTTATCATATGCAGCAAGCACAATGGGCTGCAATAGAACAGCAAGTATACTGAACAGGAGAGACAAAACTTAATCCTTCTTTCAGGAGGAGACAGAATTCCACGGGCTGATGGATTTTATGGATTCATTGATCTTAAATAAATCTTCTTTACTTCTGCCCATATAAATTCTTGTGAATATACTTTTGATATTGAGCATTCTGCTGTGTTAGATCTGAATAACAGTACAAGCATTCTGGTATTCGATTCATGTATTAATCAAATTCACCTGTCCTACTCTAGGAATCTGGTACAGAGCTACATGGCTCAGTTGCTCTTTGACCATGGCCAGTTTCACCCTTGGTAAAATCCACTGAGGATCTCTCTTAGAGCTTGAACCCTCAGACCTCTATGACCTGGTGCACAAGTCTCAATGGCCAAGTGTAGCAAATGACACATGGCAAGCAGTGGATGGACAGGACTTTCCTTGCTAGGTCCTGGTACTTATTTGAGTATCTCAGGATCAAGTTTGCTATCCACAGAGCTGTATCACAGCTTCTCTCCCCACAGCAACTCTTCCTGGGGCAGAGTTGACTGGATGATAGATCACAGCAGAGTTCACAACATGATTTCACAAAAAAGACCAGTGAAAACTAACAGAAGGACTGAGCAATTGTGATGGTTTAACCCTGGCTGGAGGCCAGATGCTCACTAAAATCACTCTATCACTCTCCTTTTTAGCTGTAAAAAGGTTAAAATATATATTGAGAGGCTTAGGTGTCAAGGTAAGGACAAGGAGAGATCATTACGCGATCAGCGTCACAGGCAAAACAGACTCAGCCCAGAATTAAGAAAAACAATATTTGTTACATACACACACAGACACACACGCTTTCAGTGAAACCAGAGTTGGATAATGAGAAATAAAACCAAATCTTAAAACACCTCCCCTTATCCCTCCCTTCTTTGTGAACTCAACTTTATGATAAAGATTTTCCTCCCTTCCCTCCTCCCAGGTGGTATGGGGGGAGACATGGAAAATGGGAGTTTGTCAGCTCATCATGATGTTCTTTCCTTCTCAGCGGTGGTGGGAGCAGGGAGATGACTCCTCACACTCTTCCCCTGCTCCAGTGTGGGGTCCTACCCATGGGAGACAGTCTTTCATGATCCTCTCCAACATGAGTCCAGGGGGCTTCAGCTCTTCACCAACTGCCCCAGTGTGGGTCACTTCTATGGGGTACAGACCTTCAGGACCAGACTGATCCAGACGGAAGCCCCACAGAGTCACAAGACCCCCCAGCAAACCTGCTTCAGCATGGACCTCTCTTTCTATGGGCTGTAAGTCCTGCCAGGAGCTTGCTCCAGCACAGCGTTCCCATGGAGTCATAGGATCCTGCACGTGTCTCTGCTTCTTCCAGAATGAGTCCTGTCCATGGGCTGCAGGTGGTATCTCTGCTCCCCATCATCATCCATGGACTGCAGGGGGACACCCTCTCCACCATGGTCTTCTCCATGGGCTGCAGAAGAATCTCTCTCCAGCACCTGCAGAATCTCCTCCCCCTCTTCTTCACTGACCTTGGTGTCTGCAGAGTTTCTTGCATCTTCTCACTCTCTTTTCTTGTGGCAAAAAAAAAGCAGCTGTTTTCAGGCTTTTTTTCTCTTAAATGTGATTCCCAGAGGCACTGTGACTGTTGCTCATGAGCTTGGCCTTGGTCAGCATTGGATCTGGTCTGAAGCCAGCTGGTGTTTGCTCTGTCAGGCCTAGGGGAAACTTCTAGCTGCTTCTTGCAGAAGCCACCCCTGCACCCACTCAAACCCTGCCATGCAAAACCACAGCAGCAAGTCTCACCATTGGGCATCAAGGCTTTTCAGACCTAGAGTCTTGGTTAGTGAAAAATAGTTCTACCTTTTTGTTCTAACTTACTTTCTTTGGGCAGAGCAGAAGTGTGCGACTGAATAATAGTGCAGCTGCTACTTCTACTAGAGCAAGACATGTCTGAATCTTTGTCACTGTATGGCAACTTTGGTTAAGCTTCCCAAGCCTGACAAAGATGACAGGAGGGATGTCCTCAAAGTCTGGCTGAGAAAATCTGCAGATCCTGTGTAATTTTAATGACACATTTCTAAGATGTAGTGTGCCAGGGAGAAATATTTATGTTTCACCTGATCACTCAATTTTGCCACATTTTTAGAAATGGAAAAAAAGAAACTGGAAAAAAGATTGTTCATTCTCAGATTAGGCAGGATAGAGGAGAATGAAGGAGGTGCTAAACTATGTGGAGTTCCTGTTTTGCTACGATGCTTAGAAAATGGGAAAACTAGCTCATGCTGTGAATTACATCAAACCCGTGTCGAGTTATTTTGATGCATTCCTGGCTTTCCTCTCTAATAAGATACATTAGCAACATGCATATGAATGCTGCAAACAGCAATACTATTTATTGTTCATATGTATTAATTCATATTGGTGAATTCTTTCAGGCAGTGACAATTTTATCTTGTGGGTTTTTTATCGTTAACATCTATGTTAAAGCTGCACAAAATGAAAACTAAAATTCTTGGTCAAAGCAAGACAGAAATTCCCCTTTGAGTTTAGTCATGCAAGAAGCCTGCTGCATTAAGGAGTGTGGAGGACATTCTCTGAACACACCATTGTGGCACAGGAAAAGGCCCATAATAAATACAGTATCCTATCCATTAGTTTCTACTGTGCATTAAACTCTTTCTTGCCAATTCTTTTTCCCACTGATTGTATTAACAAAGCACATAATGTTGAAGGCACAAGAGTACATGTCCTGGATGCAATCCGCAGTATCCCAAACTGTTTTCATCATCATTTTATTCTATGTATGAGCCCTGCCACAGAGTGTGGCATCGCCAGCATAAAGTGAGCAGTCACATTGTGTGATGCCAGCAGAGGATGGGGAAGACAGTTACTATCTGTGAACACTCCTATAGTACTTCTCTCATCGCCCCTTTCACTCATGTGAAAAGAGGAATCAGTGCAGTATCTGTAGTGCATCAGTCATCCTACGTGGATCATGTAGCTATTATCCTGAATATACAATGTACTCAGTTCCTGTTTGTTTGGAATAAAGATAGGAAAAACAGCAGCCAAACTTCCCAGGGAGAATTCTGCTGTCAGTGCTCTGGCTAAAACAGCAGTGGCTCAGCATTTTTTCCCCTCATCAGCAGCCTCTGTTTCCCATGCATGTCCTGTCTTCATTTCTAGTGTGAGACTGCAACTGCATCCACATGATAGAATTTAAGAGGCAAAAATTCTCACTGTTACTTGTGCTGGTTCAGCAGAAGGGATCCTTTTTCAGGTAGTTGCTAGCATTGCTGCTGCTTTTTGTTGTTTCACTTTGCCCACCACAAATGTGAACACTTGAAAGTCCCTTTATACTGGAACAGACACTTAGAGATCATTAAAGCCAGCTTCACTGTCTTTTTTTGTATCCTATGAATTTTGTTCTCTCATGTATGTACCTGCAGGGTTGTGTTGCACAGACAGTAGGAAACATTTTGTGGTCTTTGCTTCCTGATTTTGGTTTTTCTTGTTCTTTTTGGTTTTAAGGTGCAAAACAACAGTCAAACACCTGCATTACTTCTGCTGATTTCTTTATACGCTATCTTGCTTCATGGAAATCAGTGACACTCAAGTTATTGGATTCAGCGGGCAGCCTTTTTATGGGCTCTGATAACTCCTTATAACTTCCAGGAAGGAGTTTTCCACTAAAACTATCTGTAAGAAAAAAGGTCTTGTTACTATTCCTTGTTTTTAATGCACTATAAAAATATGTAAGTCTGTATACGAGACAAGAGCTGATTGTATTGAATCAGCACAGGTCTGAAAAATTATATTTTGCTCTTGAATCTAAAATCCACAAGAATTATGACATATTAGTGACCCGTATATCAAATACTCTTTGTGTTGTTCACAAGAAGGTTGTATGTAGGCAGTAACCTTCCACTAATACATACCAATTGTTTTTGGTAATGTTACATTTAATGACTGATACTGTGTCTTGCACAAAGGAGTCAGACTATCTCAGCCAGAAATGATTAGCCATGGAAGCAAGGCAGTGACCCGAGACAGCATTCTGACGTATAAGCAGTGTGACTAGTGTGACAGTTCTAGAAGTCTTATTTTTATACTTTGGTTAACTAACATATCTTGGTGATCCAGACACTGGTTCACAGTATCTTTTAAAATATATTCAGATTAACATCTTGCAGTGCCCAAAAATATGGCAGTGGCTGAGAAGTCGAAATAAATAGCACAAAGTGTCTGCCAGAAAACGCTTATTTTCTAAGTCCCTGATCTTGCAGGCACCTAACCACATAAATAGATTTGGCCCTGCGAATGGCTTCACTGATTTTATCAGAATATCTCAACTAGATAAAATTATACACTACTTAAATGTTTAAATGCTCAGGACTGAACGTGGTAAGACTTGTGGGGAGAGACAAAAAAAATACTGCAAACAGCAATGATATGGCTGTTATATATCAACTTGTTAATTTTATTATTAATAATATATGGAATTGAGAGACATAGATGCCTGAAAATTCATATCCCTTTATGGTTTAAGCTTTTCCTCATAGTTTAGAAGATGCTTTAGTCTGATAGATTTTCACAGAATCACTAGGTTGTGAAAGAAGTTTGAGATCATTGAGTCCAACCATTTTCTTTTGTCTTCTACGTGTGTTTTCTTTAATAAAACTATTAACTGACTATCAAGGGATTTATTTGTGTATATATATTAAAATTAAACATTTTCTGTCATTTTCTTTATGAAAGTTAGTGGGAAAAAGAATATAACAGTGGGCCAGTCCTGGGCCACTGTTAAGGTAAATCTCTTTAGGTGAGACCACTGTTTTCTCTCTGTTAGTATTTTCTCCTTAAAACTTTGAACCCCAGGTGAATTTCAAGCAGAACTGAAAGACCTAGAACTGTGGTCACATGTTTTATGCAGATCCATCATTGGTGGAAAAAAGACCTTGAAGTTAAGGCCTCTACTGAACTAAAAGCAAAATTCTTTTTGGACAGGAACGAGCCAGTCAAATCATATATATCTTGGTCCCCAAGAGACATGGGTAGATCCAGATAGCCACAACGGTAGTGTCTCTTGACTGACAGAAAGCCCCTAAGGCTAAGAAACTGTGACAATGGAAAGGAGGACATGCAGGACAGAACACAGGAATTGAACCTTTATTAGAGATGCTGTCTATGAAACAGGTGGTTCTCATGTAGTTGTATGTAAGCTCCAGTTTAAGGGGAGTAGGTTGCAGATAGATCATACGGAGAGGTCATTTGTTTGTTCCTCTGTTCACTTTCAATCGTCTCAGGCCAGATGCAGCACCCTTTTGTGCCTCTTCAGTGAAATCAGATGCTCCAGACACACAAAAGGAAATGGAGAAATGCAGTGGTGATTGAATTCTAATCATTCACTCAGCAATCTTTCCTCAGGTAAAAGTTTTGTAGCCTCCTGATAGTAATGGCAACTGAGAGAAAGGCATAGGATTCAGTCCTTTAGTTCGATTCTTTAAACTACATATTTTATTCCTTTCTCTGCTCACACTTTGCAAACCAAATGCAAACAGAATAATGTTATCAGAGTCTATTTAAAATCCTGGTGATATAAGCAGCTGGAGAACACAGCGCTGCGGATAGACAGGTGAATCAACTTAACTCCTAGTGCAAGTGAATGGGGGAAGAGGAAGAAAAGTAATTTAATACTACAGCAGAAGAGTAAGTCATTCAGGTTCAATAGGTTAGTTTTACCAGTTCTATGTTCATAGGGATACCATATGGTGAGTTGCTGTAAAGAATGAACCCACCCAGCTCTGCATATGGTACCCACCATTTATAATAGATGTCACTAAATGTTTATTAAGTGTTATTAAAAAGGTAATGTTACAGTTTCCCTTCAGAGACAGAAAAAGTATGGGTACAATGGCAAAATCCAGCTTCCAGAAGTTTTTTTGGTAAGCATGTATACAGTATCATTTATATAATTACATAAAAAGACCAAACTTGTGTCAGTATACATAAACAAAGACTTTTGTGCTGTCTTAGGAATCCTGGCAGCAGTATAGAGATTAACAGGTGACATGTAATTTTTTAATGCCTTTATTATAAAAATACTTTTCTTTCTTTCTTTGTTCTTTCCTTTGTGAATGAAGATTGTTTGTCCTCAGCACGTGCTGGCTGCAATAATAACCAGCTTACGGCAATAAGAGGGGAGATGTGCACGATAGGCTTTGTTAATTTTTAAAAGTACCATAGCTCACCGAAACATTTTGGCCTTTGTTTGATTTTGGTTTTTTTTAATGTTCAAATGTGCAGTAATACTCAGCCTTTAAAAAACTGACAACTGGCTGTGTTGCTTAAAAATGCTGAGTGCCACAAAGTTGTCACGGTCAGTCTGGAATCCTGATATGAGGTTGCAGTGTTTGCTGTGGTGTTGTCTTAAGTAGATACAATGTGCTGACATTGCCATTTAAAACACATCATGGTGAGTAAAAAAAGACTGGCCCTTCAAGAGAAGGAGAATCATCCCGAGCTGTATATGAATTTTGGTCTCTGGACTTTGACTCAGCTTCATCCTACTTTCTCATTTTCCCGCCTTTCCTTCATTTCTGACTCCTAAGAACCGGAGGAAAGACTCTGTCCCTGCAAGGAAGAAGCAAGTTGTTTTACCTCTTCTCCTGCCTTCTTGTTTATGCTCCTCCTGTGCCTTTCTAGGAAAACAAACGCCCTTCTGAATTAGTGTTCTCAGTTTCCAAGAGGTGGTTACCACCAGATTTCTAGAAAATGATGACACAAGTAGTGGTTTTTCAACATTTTTTTTGTTTATAGATACTAAACAGTTTCGAGTAGGTATGTAAACCTCCCTAGAAATTTCACGAATGCACACAGCGTAAATGAATTTGCATTCCTTTATCACATTTCCTAGCCTCTAAAACTTGTCTGCAAACTCCAGGTTTCTGCAGGCAACCATTGGAAAACGAAGAAGCCATTATAATATCTCCATGTTTGTTCTAAGAACAAATATGGTTTTGCGTATTCTGCTTGATTGAATTAAACCAAATCATCTTTCTCTTAAAACTGTGGCTTCTTAGCATTGTTTTTTTTATTCAAATCAGGTTATAGCTGGTGATTGTGAGTTAAATTCTGGCCATATTTAAGTAATTTCAGGTCTTCCTTGACATTTGAAAACACAGTTTTGTCACTGAGTTGAGAATAGAGACTGAAACAGATGATATTAGGGTGGAACACTGGAAGTAATAATCTAGCAAGAGAGGCAACTTAAGAAAATCAGAATACTGCTTAATGAATACAGTATCACCATTTGTGGAGAAAACCCAAACCACCCAGTTTTAAAACTTAATATAGAAGAACACCTTATTCTCAAAGGATGCAGCTGATGCTGGGTTGAACATTTTTTAATGAGATGTCGTTTTGAAAAGTAAGGTATAAGATAATGTAACTAATTGGTTAGACTTTTAATTAAGATAAAAATGCGAATAGCTCACTGCTTACCCTTTGAAGTGCTTTTTAATGTTAATTGTATTTCTAATGATCTTTTTGGCACACAGAAAACTGTTCATATAAACATTAAAACAAAATATTCTTTGTTACTTTATTGCTAATTAATGCAGATGGCTTGTTCTACTTAGAAGAGCATGGTTAGTTATTTAGGGCTAGTAACCATATTTCTTCTGTATGGGAAAGGCTGGCTTTTCTCATTTGATGAGGAAGCCCAAGTCCATGCACTTTGAACAGCAGAAAAGAGGAAGAATCAAATTCCTGGATGGCTTTTCTGTTATGTGTTCCTACTGGTATGGGTGCTTTTACCCACCTGTGACTCAAGGTCCCAGTTAAAAGTGTCAGTTTGAAGAGGCGGCCCTTAGGAATCCCAGTTCATTCTCACATGATACGTCTGCTGCCCTTTTTCTTCCAGTTATTTGACCCACAGCCTGCCAAAAGTCCGCTCCCACTGAAATTTTCCATTCACTCTCCCACATCAACTGCAGCTGCTAAGTATTTCTGCATCTTCCTGGTCATTACTTGCTCCTGACAGTTCTCCAACATCATACATCTGCCAGCTACTGATATTCCCACCTTCCTTTGGTGACTATAGTGAGCCTCCCACACACCTTCTGGTCAGTTTTATGTTGAAGGAAGTAGGTTCTGAGCATCCAGTTCTGTTGTGAATTTAAGGATTTTTGGCAGGACTATTTGCTTGGATTCTTCTCAGATTGACACCTCTTCCCTTCCCCCTCCTCCAAGTGATCTGCTGCTGAACTTTATCAAGCTTATGAAAGTTCTCCTTTGGGATGGGGGCAAAATATGGTTGCAGTACCTTCAGCTTCAAACCCCTATCTAGCATCACCCCTTTCATGACATGGTCATATCTTCATAAGTCATTTCCAGAGGAATTCAAAGTCACTTGAAGCCAAAGCAGTTCTTGCCATTAAGTTTAGCAGACTTTGAACCTTTGAAGACTTTCAGCTGGAGAACATTGTTGATGCATAATTCCAACCTTCTTCACAGTATTAACATCATTTAACATGTGATTTAATAAAGATTCTTGATTCTTGCAAGTCTTGAGAAAACCCTGAAATGCCTTCTGATAAAGATCCATCAGTTCTCTTAAGTTCTTTACAGAGAGAGTGGTGAGGTGCTGGAACAGGCTGCCCAGAGAGGTGGTGGATGCCCTGTCCCTGGAGGTGTTCAAGGCCAGGTTGGGTGGGTCCCTGGGCAACCTTGTGTAGATCCAGGCCTGGAGGTTGGTAGCCCTGCCTGTGGCAGGGGGTTTGGAGCTCTATGATCCTTGGGGTCCCTTCCAACCCAGACCATCCTATGATTCTATAATTTTTGCAAACTGTTAGCATTTTTGACTTAGCCCTCTGTGAAACCTGGTAGAGACTTAATACAAGGCTCTGGAATAATCCAACAAAAATTATAGCCCACCTCAAATCTCATCTGCCTAGTTGGAATGTTGTTGTTAAATAAAGGTTTCCTTCAAATCAGTGAAAGTTATGACTACAACACATCTGGTGATATGGGTTTTCTTGACATGGTCTTACTGTTTTATTAAATGTTCTGTTTTTCTTTGATGTGGGACTTTGAAGGACTAGACATAAGAGAGATTTCTGGGATTTTTATTTTTTTCCCCAAAGGGTATAGGTGGCTAAACCAATGACAGGAACTCTTTCCCATTTCCTAAAATATGTAAAGCTGAGGGAGAAGAAATCAACGTGCTCCAAGTACAGCTAAAGTAAAAGTCAATAGTAGCTTTCAATTTTTGCTTCCCAAAAGTATGTTTGGAAACCAATCTTTTAAACTACTTATTTTCCCTGGGTACAGCTAAAAAAAATCCTTATCAGTTCTACTTCAGGGCTGTCATTTTGTAGCAACAGTCTAGGAATTAGGTTTTGACACTTCTTCTAACCAGTGTTTTTACTTGCTCAGTTAACAGAACAAGCGCTTCTTGTAGTACCTACAGAAATAAAAATGCATACTACCATTATTCATTCTGATCATGACATCCTGAGATAAGTAAGTTCCAAACTGTTCTACAGGAGCTGTGCTGTATTTGAATAGGAGGTAACTCTTAAAGACTTGCTCTGCTGTATTTTTCCAGAGTTTCTGTTCTGAAAGAGACAGAAATACTTGATAGTCTGACTTGGGATTTGAAGATTTTAGTCTGTGACATTAGGAGCGAAGGTGAAGGTATTAGTGAACAGAGCTAGTGTTGTAGGGCAAAGGGCAATGTATCAAGACATTACCTAACAAATAAAAATGGAATCTTTCACCTTATTTGTAAAAGAAAATGCTGAAGATTTACTTTTTAGAATCGTTGTAACACACATGTAGTGCTGTTTTATGTCTCCAGCAAAGTATAACAGATGGACTGTGGGTTTATTGGGAAAAAAAATGTGCTGAAAGATTTTTATTAAGTGAGAAAGAGAGAACAAAACCCAAGGAAACATCTGGACAATTAATCTCTCAAATCTTTGTATATAACATGAAGAAAATTGCTCAGATATTTCAGAAGTCTTGCTAAGAAACAATTGTTAGCAAAGCACAGTAATTTACCATCCTACATGTAAAAAGATCTCTGTAATTAATAATTAATTGATGCCACTTTGTTCTTCACCCATGGAAAACTAAAGAATCAGGAGAGCAGCATGTTCCTCATGAGGTTTCTGCTTTGTCATTATGAAGTGATGAATCACTTTCACCACAGCTGAACTGATCTGCCGTCTTTCTAGGAAGCGTATGTCATTATGGGGAAACCGGCTCTTTACCTATTATTCAAGTCTGCATGGTGTCTGATTACTAAGATGGACCTAAACATCTGGTAATCATGCCACCTCTTCCTGACATGTGTATGCAATATGCAATCCAGCTTTGTGGGGTTTTGTGTGTGGAGAGGTTTAGTTCTTATTTTAAAGCTACACAATGACAAGTAAACAAAGAAATAAGTACTTTTTGTCTAGGCTGGTGAAACATTATCTTTTTGAGAGAGTAAATTACTGCTCCAACTTGTCTTTCTCAAAGTTGCTGGGCCATTAAGCTGTTCTAAAGGAAAAAGTGGAGGCCCACCATCAACACCTGCTGACTGTTTCTCTGTGTGTTCTCATATGGTGCCTTTTCTGTGACAGCAGCAGTGGTGCACTGCAGTGCACAGTCATAGATTAAACAAATCATATACTCACTTGTGGGCTCTTAGTTGTACTCTTATTATGTTGATTACCTCTCCCTCAGCTTTACATATTCTAAAAAATGGAAAAGAAGTTTTACTTGTTTACCCACTTGAATTCTGGTTTTGGCTTCCACTCCTAGCAACCCCACTGTGAGTTTTCTAATAGATATTAATTCAAATGCTATTAAAAAATGTATACTTTGGCCATTCTCCTCTTCTCCCAGCCAAATAAGGATATAGATATTTTGCCACACAAGTTCAAAAAAGTTGTCTCTGAGTAACCATGTGACTTCCAAAGCAGAAACATGAAGGCAGTCAGAGCACTAATCAAACCCCAAGAAAAAAATCATTCTCAGTGTGCAGTCTTTACTCATGACTGAAGCTGGAAAATCAATATCCTTTCTGAAAGTCAGGGTTAATGTTGGTGTCTAACTGATTCTACTGTATGTCTGGATGTTTAGTTGCCTATATTTTATGCCTTTATATCTCATTTGAAACTCATTAAAACTCCTGCATTTGCTTTTATAATTTTTTAAGTGATGAATGAAGAAAAATGTCTACCTACAGGTTGATGGAGGAATATAGGATTATTTATTTTAGTTAATCTAACAGATAGGGGAAAAAATGCACACATAGGTGTTTAAAATCAATGTTTCAATACAATCTCTTTAAAAAAATGTATTTCTTATACCCAGATTAAGTGCCCAGTATGTATACAGATCTTTACCCTCCAGTATCTCTATTGCCAAATACTGTCAAAAAATATATTGAAAACTGAGTGCATTGTTGACAATTTTTAGTTAGACAAAGTCAGATCTGGTGTTGGTATAACACCTATTTCGTGTCAGCTCCAATACTAGTAGACATGGTATTTTCAACTGGGACTTCTGGAAATAAAATTATGACAAATATGGTAGCATAACATCCAGAGTCTGGAGCCAGCAGCAAGATTAAAACTTAATTAGAGAGTAAAAGTTTTCAAATCATGACAGAAATTTTCTGTCATCTTATTTAGCAATATATTTTACTTTGCTGGTTTTTTTATATGAAGGCACAAAACAAAAAGCAAAGTTCTTGTAGAAAAATGTGCAGGGAAGTTTCCCTCTGGGAATGATTTGTTAGTTTTTGAGTACTGCTGTGAATGATGGTCTCAAAAGAATCAAAGAGAGTTTCTGATGTTCTCACCAGTGATTTAAAAAACCCAAGAAAATTCTGTTACTACTTTTATTGATTTAATGTGTGTGTTTATTTGTTTTTCTTTCATGACTCATACTTGAAATGTCATTAGTAAATGTATTTAAACAGAAAGTGTCTTCTGACTGTTTTCTGTATTTTGGCATTTAATTCTTCAGTGTGTATTGACCAGATGTATCTGACAATTTATGTCAGCCACTGAAGAGTAGAGACATTACCTTCTGTTCCTAACAGACCTGTATATTAACTGAGATTAGCATAAGAGTTTCCATTTGAGATAAATGTGTTCAGTAGCACTGAATCATACTGAATGTTGCCCTTTGCAATGAACTATTTAATATTTACTGTAGTCACTGTTCATTGAAGTATTCTGTACATCAGCAAGAGTTTACCTATCATCAGTGTTTCACCAATTCATATGTCCCTACAAATAATACTCTAAATTAATTTTAATATAAGTATTATAGGGCAATGATATGGCAAAAAGATAGACATTTTCCCTCACAGATCTTGATTTAAGGAGTGTCAGACCTTAGAGACAGATGATACTCTTTCTTTCTCTTGAATGGTATTTGAATTGCTAAGTGAATCTTGGTGATGCTTGTGGTGTTTTACCATGGAATTTTGGCAAAAAGAATTGTGATGGCCTGGGAGCACCAAAACACAAGTCCTTGTATTGAAAGAATGAAAGTGATTATTTTTTTTCTGGGGTTTGAGTGGGTTGGTTTGGTTTTTTATTATTTAGGGAGTGCTAATGTTGTCATTAATTTAAAAGACACAACAGAAAAAATGTGTACAGCTTTTTTTAAAAAAACAATTCATTCAGAGAATAAGCAGCCTTCTCTCAAAACCTAAGAAGAAATGCAATGGACTGTAAAAGTCCAACCTCCCTGTTTTCTAAAGAATCACTTCAGTCAAGTTGTTATATGTGAACCTAGTGTGTTTAGCATGCCATAGCAATGGCCAACCATAATCAGCTTGGAAAACTACAGGATCAAATTGCTTCACTTGGTTCATTCTTAGTCCAAATAAAATTACATGTATTTGAATACAAAATAGATTCCATAAATTAAGAGGTAAACTCTTTTTGTCCTTCTGTTTATCTAATCCACCTATGTTCTCACTGATGGTCAATTCAGTGAAAATCGAGAAGCTCAAAATACAAGCAAAACCAAAATAACGTGACAAGTTGAGGGTCTCCAGGATTTGGGCATGGAAATTACTTCCACCCATAACATTGCAAAGCCCATTTTCTCCTTTAAAGTGTAAGGACGTAGGAGTCTTGTTTGTGGCACTGGCAGTATTATGCTTTAAAAAAAGATGTTTCTTCTCTCCACCTAAGTTATTTACTCCATTGCAATAAAAAGCAATTCAATTTATAGTATATGCAAGTTCCAGCTGGCAACTTCCAGCCTGCAGTTTCATTGCATCTGACCTTAACAGTAAAGAGACAAATTCTTTCTACTTACCTCAGTCAAGAGAACATCGCTCAGAAGGTCATATCGCTATCTCAGAAGGAATGGGTGGTTGCGGTAGGTTAACAATGTAGTTTCTGCAAAGTGATGTTCATGGCAGCTCCATCAGCTAGAAACTCTACAGACCAGCTGCTTTCACACAGTGTTTCCTGGGAAGCTACTGCTCAAGCGTCGGAATAATTGAGGGTGGTCAGACACCAAAAATATATAACACTGGGATAACGTTTGTCCCACCATCGTCCCTTTGATCATTCTCCCAAGCAAGTCCAGCAATGAAGACTTGCTGAACTTCACACACCTCCCCATCTGTGTCACTCAGCCATATTGCAGAGGAGTTTGGACAATTCACCTTCCAACTCTCATGCACATCACACCAATTAGGAGCTCTCAAATGTGACCTTTCCAAAGGTGTTGAAAAGGTTGAATTATCATGGGACAGTTTTTCTCTCACTTGAATACTTTTTGTTTTTACCTAAATATGAGAATAAAAGAAAACTGTGAGTCCTTTTCACAGTTTCATTTTTATATTTCTGTAATGATTTAGGCTTTTACCTTTGAATGCAGAGTAAATTATGTCTTTCTTTTATAACCATTCCTGTTCAAGGTGAAGCTGATCGATAGGCAGAGAGGACTTGGAAATCTCATATGTTAAGTCGCTAACAGACCCTGTTGTCACTGAGGAACAGTGCCTTTTTTCTTCTTTATTAATTTCTTTTTCCATAAGAATTAGGATGCTGTATTCCTTCTGAATTGACTTCCCCTTTTTGTGATTCATGATTTTCTTGACTTCCTAGGCGCATACAGGAAACCTGGTGATACATTTTCAGTACCATGAGTGCCAAATCAGACGCCGTATTATTCACTCATAATAAACTCAGCCTCTTAGCCTGATGGTACTTCTACGTCAAAACTCCTTATTTCACTGCCACTTCCTTTAGTCTTCAAATTCATGTTGTATAGCCTAGGTTGCAGGTATCTACTCGTAACATTATTGCAGAGGTAGGTATAGTTCTTTCGAAAACACGATAGATCTTTTCCTGTAGCACACATTTTGTGTAATAAGGAGAGGGTGTCCAGTCTCCTATATTAAGTAACGGTAAGGGTAAAGATGCTGTCACCAAACAGAATTTTCTTTTGATGCACAGTGAAACAATACAGTCCTGTCCCAAGGACCTAACATGTCTGCAGCCTGTGTCAGGCCTTTTGTCCAAGTCCCAGAGAATTGCATTTGTAGATTGGGAACAAATACAAATGAAGAGCTTGGAAAGGCACAAATTCTTCCAGTATGCCATTTATTAATTTTCTCAGTTTCACTAAGTATTCTTTATGTTTTCCTTTTCATGCAAATTACTTGTATAAGAACTATTTCCTGAACCCATTTTTGGTCCTTTTTTCAGATAAACTTTGGCATCATAGAAGCTCTGCAGAGACTCAAATGAGAGCAGTTGATTGTCTGTACTTGATTCTTTTTTGCAGTGGCAGTGTGTCATCCCAGGATTCTCAGCTTCTTCTCACAATTGCTATGGGATCTAATACTAATTTTTAAAATGTAGTTATGTGCTTATAAATGCTGTGCATTTATTTTCAGCATATTGCCCAGAAATGCTATAGTTGAAGTGAAAACATTCTATCTCTTGAGTACCTTGTGTAATACAAAACATATTCAAGTAAGATATGATTCATTGTTTCTGTTATATTCTCCTGTTTCTGTAATTCCTATTTGCTCTAACATTGTTGCATTGTATTCCAGTATCCATTATAGTCAAGTATATCAAAGTGCTTCCTTTCTAGAAGAAACTTTTTCCATACAGAAGCCCATTCTCTTGCATGAAGTAATCAAATTCTTCTAGTTTGAAATTCTTCCAGATACATCTTTACTACATGAACTTTAACTTTTTATTGGTACAGTAAATTTGGGCAGCTGCATCAAACTAATGTTATTTGTGTGTGTTTTACAAATGTTTTCATACGTGTATAGATGGAAAATGCATAATTATTACATATCAAAATTGGCATTTTTTGGTTCAAAATTTTGTGGTTCAAGTATAATTCAGGAGTTTCGCATTACGTCCAATTTTATGTGTATAACCCAGTCTTTAGCTGCAGAATCACTTAATATTTTTCAACAGGATGTTTGCCTGAGGTTATGTTACAATGCATATTCTTAAGGAGTATTTACTCATTTATGAAAAATTTGGCTCTGACACCACAGTATTCCCTTGACAGAGGTGCTTTTATATATGTGTGTGTGTTAAAATTTAATTCCTGTAGCTAAGATGTTTTTTGAAGCTCGTGATCTAATTCCTCCTTATTTCAGTGCTGCAGTTTCAGGTTCCTAACAAGTGTTATTAAGTGGACAGTTTAAAAAAAAATCCAACTGCAACACCCAAACACCCAAACAACAACAACAACAAAACCAACAAAAAAATCCACCAAAAAAACTCAGAGAAGTTGTCTACTCATAACATTCAACTTGAATGCCTCACTGTACTGAGTATACCCTGATTGCTTGCCAGTGTTGCCCAATGAGGAGGTTCCCCAATCTCACAAGGCAGGTGCTTGTGTGGAAGCACACCTGAGGGAGGGATCTATTCATAACTCCAGCCAATGCAGTCCTGGAACCTTTGCATTCAATTTGACCTCAAAAACTGATTTATCTACATGACACAGAAGTATAATGTTTCAACTATTGTTGAACCTCTTATTCCATTAAATGAAGAGGGATAACTGAAAGAATAGACGGTAAAGAGCTTTTCTCCCTGTTGTAATGCACTCTGTATGAATAGGAACATGTGGTTTGAATTGCCAGAGGGGAGGTTTCTTCCTGTTTCACACAGCTGAAGACCAGGGTCATTTGGATCCTCCCTTGTATTCAAGAAAGATAAGGAGTGGTAGGTGCAAACTGTAGCTTACTTCACTAGTGACAAATGGTAACTCAATGGTTTGTGTTGTGTTTCTTCCAGCTAATGACTGTGTTGAAGTCTGAGTGCTCACGGGATATGATAAGGGAAAGTCTTGGCAAGAGAGGTTGGTCTTTGCTTGGAGACAGGTTGTAATGAGGAGCAAGGAGGAGACCCTTGCTGCAGTGACCAATCCCCACCCTATCAAAGGGGACTGGATAGAGTTTGTTGCCACTCAGATTCACCAATTTCATTAAACTCAGGAATGGAGCAAGAATGCATTAGATACAGGAGAAATTTTTTTTTTCTTCTCTCTCTCTCTCTGGCTTAGCCATTTTGTGTTTCTATTTCTCAAGTATCCAATTTTGTTCCAATGGGTGTTAGTTGTCTTCTTTTTTTATTTTTTTCTTTCTTATTTTATTGTAAAGCCTGCCAGGCATCTGGTGGGTAAGTCACTATCAAGGGAGAAGGGTTGGCAAAACCATCTGAACAGTCTCTTGTCTATCCTTTATGGGTAATGGGGTATTTTTTTAGCATACCTACCGTGTATTCAAAAAGATAAACCACAAAGAACTTTTTCTTTCTGCCACATTACAGAGTATTAATTGATGTGCTTTAAGGTAAATTACTTTGGAAGCATGCATCTCTGCTGTATTGTGCCCTTGTTATGAAGCTCCACAGCCTTTAGTAATATGTAGATTTCAGGTGCCATTCCATGTTTTGGAACCACTCAGATGATCACTCAGTTACCAAAAACCTCAAATCAGTGAAATTTTTAGAACCCTTGGACATATTTTTCTGCTTTTTTCAGCCATTGGGAACTGCCATAACTGCTTGCTTCTAAGTGTACTGGTATCAGTGAGACAATGCCAGGTGTACTCCACTCAAAGGAGTATCTGGAAGCCTTTGAAATAGCCTAAGCTGTAGTGTTTTGATACAGAAGATAATCTTACATTCTCTCTTTTTAATGTAAAATGCCTCATTTATGCAGAAATTATCCTGTAAATAGCTTGTTTGTGAGCTCTACTGGTATAGAGTGATGTTTCAATTTATATGACCAGCGCTTCCTCAGGCAACTTAATCTGTTTTATAATTCCAGGCATAAGGCTTTCTGGCACAATAAAACTTAATTTTTTATTAAAATTTCCAAAAATCACAACTGCTACTGCCAATTTATATCACTGGGAAAATAGACTACTCAACCATATTTTCATATAAATGGTGTGGCTTAGAACATTTCTCCCTTGGGTTAGGCAAGCTGGATATAAAGTCTAGTAAGAGTAGAGAAGAAAAAGAAGCATAAAAGGATGATTAAAGGTGATTTGAGATGAAGCCTGAACCTCATCTTAGAGGAGGTTAAAAAATACTTAAAGGATTTAATGTGTCATTTCTGCCTGGCAGACTGTCATAACAACTAAATCTTAGGTGTTTATTGTTATGCTCTATTTGCCACCAAGCTGAAGCATTGGCTTCCAGCCTCTTCTGAGTTCTTGTCTTGGAAAGAGTCAGCTACCATGTAATGGGCATCTGGGTAAAGCTCAAGGATTTTACTGGTAAGGATATCCTAGTTGGTGCTTTGGACAGCCTACATGATAGGTGAGGTTATTTTTTAAATTTTTATTATTGGTAGATATTTGGTGGTGTAAATGAACTGAACCTGTGTGGAAGTGGAGAAAGTAGGGGCATAGGGAAAGAGAAGCATATTTTCTTTTTCCTTTACCTTAGCCTCTGTGTTCTAGATTGCTCCCATCCTTCCACCTGCAACCAGGGTTATCTGTGGGCAGTGAAACAATTAATTCCACTGCTACGAATTGTCACCAGGATTTAGAGTCAGTACTCTAGGAATGGAATATTTACATAAACAGATTTTATGTAGTCAGGGATGCAAGAACTAAACCTTGCAGAGACATTTTCGTTTGCTTCATATTTTGAAGGCTGTCTTACTGATTGAGAGGTGAAATTCCCAATGCCCCATTATGTTGCAAATTAAAAGAATTCATACTCTATCATTATGTCATCATGTGAGTGCTGTCATATTTGTGTTTTCTGTGGAGTATTACATGTACTATTAAGCTGGACTCAGTTTAGTTACCACTTTATGAGATAGTCATGGTCAGATCCTCTCAATTCCAATCAAACAAAGGTTAATAGTAGATTTATACTAATGGGCTTATCAGTCATGATTCTTCATGGCCAACGGTATTTCCAGTTTTCAGGCAAACCTCTGATACAAGGCTGTCCTTTGAGAGATGCCCAGGAAAAGGAAAACATTTCAAGAAGAATAGATTTTTGTATCTGTCTGACAAATTTCCTTGGAGCCACAGCCCAATGTGATGAGTGATTGCTTAGGTCCAGTCATTGTCTGTGTCTGCCAGGTATCTGAAGGAAGAAATTATGGGGGAGCTTGAAAAAAGAACTGAGAAATCCAAGGGATTTCCGTGCATCACAATCCACATGACACACAAAACACTGAATATATTTCAGTTACTGAAAGGATCTGTTGGAGAATCACTGTCTGGTAGAAAAGCTAATGTCTACAAAGTCTGCTTTTTCCATGTGAACATCTGAAATATTGCCAAAACACAGCAGAAAACCAAAATCACAGTACATTGTTTCAGCTCAGTTTGGTGCACATCGGACTCTAGTTGAATGGTTTGCAAACATTTCATTTTAAAACAATATACCTGAAATTTCCAACCAGCGCATTTCCCTCTGAGGCCTGAAATTCAAGCTCCCTATGTTTCCCGATGTCTGAGCTGACCAGAGGACTGTTTCTGCCATAAAATAACATTTTCCCCTTTAACCAGCTTTCTTTGTAGTACATCGTGGGGTTACAAAACTGGAATTTATTATGAGAGATGTAGAAAGCCTAGCATAAATAGGATATGAACTGTACCTCCTGATAGCAATGGGAAATGCATTTTTGATCACAGAATTATAGAATATACTGAGTTGGAAGGGACCCATAAGCATCATTGGGTCCAACTTCTGCATGCTGAGATTAATTCATCTGAAGTATTTACCAGTGTCTTTACCTGACATAAGCAGATGCCTCCTCAAGATATTTTGATGAAGGTTTGAAATATCAAAACCCCTCAATGCAGAAAGCAAATCCAAATAATGACAGTGGATAGTGTAGATGTGATGTAGGGGATCAGCTGTGGGGTGTTTTTCTCAGCTGATGATCTACCATTTACTTTTGTAGCCTACTATTGCACTCCTCCAATGTAATTCATATTCCTGTATTGTACATGTGCTTAGTAATTATGGTACTATAGTGTTTAGGTCATGAGGCCTATAAGAACACATGTAATGAATCCAGATGAGGAAATAGCCTGAATTAACTCATTAAGTCATATCAGATAAAAATGAATTACATGTGGTCAAGTCAAAGCAGCAACTTTTGTCAAGAAAAACATGACTGGATAAGATGGAGATGAAATGTTAGTTTGTAAGCACTTCTGCGCTATGTTTATTTCCACACAGATGGTCTCTTATTGATACAGAAACCTGGACACCTTCCTGAAAACAAGGACAAAACAGTATATCTTTCTAATCAAGTTGTGGAAATATAACACCATCTTGTTCTTCTCATCTTCCATCTTTCAGCATGATTCCCTTAATTCGCTCATTTTGTATTCAAGTTCAATTGCATTAGTAACATAATATCAGTGCCTGACTGCCAAAGCAAATGTAGGGTAGAGATTTTCATTAGCTAGAGTTCTGGAACTTTTTATTTGATTAATTATTTTAAGGCAACAGAAGAGTTTAGTGAAAAAAAACCAAAAGCTTTGCATGGTCCTTTTACTGCATGGGCTTACCAGTGGAACTTGGGGGGTTATTCACATATCATGGTAAAAAATTACATTAGCACTTGCAGCCCCAGCAGACTTCTTGGGTTTTGCTAAAATTCTCCTCCGATTATCTGCTGGCCCTGTGCAGTAAAATATAATAAAGGCCTTGGGGAGCTTTTCAACACATCAATTATCAGTTTTATACAGAGAGCTATCAGTGGACGGGGTGCTTACCCATTGCATTGGAAAGACTGTGGCTTTTGTTCACACAGTAATGATAAGCAATTCACGAATAGCCAACAATACACAATCATAACATTAGCCCGGAGTTGGGCAGATATATTACCGCTGCCAGAAAGAATAATTTTGATGAACTGTTAAAGTCATTATTCAGTTCCATTACTCTGTCATAACATCCATTCAGCCTGTGTCTAGGTTGTGTTTGGTTTGTTGTTATAACTTCTGTAGTGGAAGTCAGCTGCAGCATAACCTTTGTCAATAAAAGACCAACACAAACAGTTGGGTTTTGTATGTTATTAGTTGTGTTGTCATGGACTTTTTGTTTTCCTCTCTGGTGGCTGCTGAGGTCAGACGTCAGTCTCGGGGCAAACAGAAACGTGCTCTGATGGTGTAGAGATTACCTCATTAAATGGCTATGCACTATATTAATAGTGGCTTTACTGATGTTACTTTAGGTAAGCCCTTGCTTTTTCTGTCATAGTCATAACACTGAAACACTTCCTGTTGTGAGCTTCCATCAATGGTGGCTGTAGAACAGACAGACAAAGTGGACGTGCCACTAAGCCCATTTCCTGGCTGCTTCTATGTTGTGGGTGATCTATTGGTGTTATAATGATAGTGGCATGGTACAGACCTGTGCAAGGGAGATGTGGGCTTTGAGAGGTCAGAGGAAGGAAAATAGGAGCGAGCTGGCTGTTTTTCTCTTTCTCCCTCTTCCCACTTTTGAAAGCCTTATGTTGAGAAGCAGTGAGCTAACTTAAGAAACACAGTGTTATCCTTGACCACGCCCTTCCCATGGAAAACCATGTGTTAGTGCTGCAGAAATCACTCTTTCAGCTGTGCAGTTTGCACAGGCTTTACCAGTGTGTGTCCCAGGATGACCTTTCAGAGGCAGCATATATGCCCTGGTGACCACAAGACTCCCTTATTGTAATTCTTTCTTATTTGGACTTGCAGCTTGGCTCCACCGCTGCACTGGAGAGAGCTGGGAACACACGCCTACCTCACTGGGTTGAATAGCTGTGATCAGATTACTCCTCTGCCTTCTTTATGTTGGCTCCCTGAAAAAAAAGCTAGTGGTTTGATTTTAAAATTTGCCTTAAAGAAAAGACTCTTTAGCACAAAGAGATGTTTTAAGAGATCCAAGACCTGCTTTTTTAGAGTTTTTGAGATGGCATTCATTTTAAAAGGGTTTGAGTCTCAGCTTTGATTGGCAAGGTAAAACCTTTGCTTTAGTGATTCTTGAGATGTAGAATTCATTCCTCTTGAACAGCTGCCTGGGCAGATCCTTTAAGAAAACAATTCTGAAAATACCTTTTTCTTTTTTTTTTTTTTTTTTTTTTGAGAGTTATTTTCATCTGGCTCTTGTATAATTTTCTGCACTTATAGTAAAGATTGTCTATGTGGCTTTTAATATGTTGTTACAGCTTTATAGTCTATTAAACTGCATTGCATTTTAATTGGGTTCGTCTCCTCACTGGGGTTGGAAAGATTTGTGGAGAAAGGCATTCCAGACATAAAATGATTTAGCTTTGTAAAATTCCTGTTGTCACATTATGACTTTTGAAAGGATTACTTGCCAAAAACTTAAGTATACCCCCTGCTGTGATTCCGTTGCCTTACCTGGAGATACTCCAGAGAAGAATTTTGACTATAGCTTTAACAAAAGAACAAGAAAATAATGAAGTGACAAAAACAAGGCTTTATCTTGTAATTTGTCCTTTTGCCAGTCTGTTTATAAATGATAACATCATAATAATATTAGTTTAATGGTTCTTTGGTAGTTTGAGGAGAATATTCATTGAACTCTGTTTTCCTTCTATTCTTTGACATGGATTATTTTTTCTTGTGTTGATCATACAAGTTGCAAGATCCAGGCATTTCAACATAATTTCCTCCTTTAATAATAAGAGACTTCATTACATAAAAATTAGGAAGCATTATATTTATTAAGAAGAGTAGCAAAAGAAAAAATTGAAATATTCATCTTGCAAATACCTCACAGAAAAGAAAAAGAAAAAAATAACCCTGCGTATTTCCACACTCAAGTATTAGCTAAATGTTAAAATTCAGTATTTTTTTGGAATGAAGACAGTACCATTCCTTTCACTCCAAAGTCCACTGTTATTTGATTTTTATGCAGAACACCTCTTGTCATTTGAAGCAACATGAGCTACACTATCTTAAGGCATGAGCTAGTGAAGTACAGTTCTCAGTTGAAGCAGGGATATTGGTGACAGCCTTAGAACACATAGGCCAGACATTGGTTGTGATGTATCTCCTGTGCTGTTCATTGCATGGCTAAATCCCAAGAAGAGTGAGCCCACATTCATGGCACATTAATGTCTTTATGTTTGTGCACATACTCTGTTTTTGCCTGCCTTCTCCCTGAGTTTTCCAGGATAGTGTTTTGTGAGAGGGGAAAACTGAGAATTAATTTTATCTTTAACTACAAAATGAATGTGACCTCCTTATTTCTGTTTTTACTCATCTGTATAGTGGTGTAGAGGCCAAATAACTGAAATCAAGTCCATATGCCATTTTATATTTTATTTCTCACAGTGAGCTCTTCCCAGTAATTGACTTAGATAAAAGAAGGATGAAAAAAGGACATTTTGACAAATTGTCCTCACAAAGGACAGTCTGAAAGTTCTTTTTGCCAGTTGCACTGACTTAATTTTTGCACTAAACTTTACTTGCATTTCAGTTACTCATTTGACCACTAAATTCCCAAGTAAGGTAGGCCTTGGAAGACTTGAAACATAGCAGTACTGTTAAGAATCCAGAGATCATATCTTTTTGAAAAAGTAATAATCTATAAACATTTGCCAAAGGAGTTAAGCTTTTGTTTTAGATCCAGGATACATTTTGTAAGGAAGTTTTGAACTCCACATAAGATATTCAACTGGAAAATAGGAGCGAGTTGGCTGTTTTTCTTTCTCCCTCTTCCACTTTTGAAAGCCTTATGTTGAGAAGCAGTGAGCTAACTTAAGAAATATGGTGTTATGCTTGACCATGCCCTTTCCAACTTTCTTATTTTCATTTAATCTTCTAGTTCACTGCACCAACGTTTGCATCCTTTCTTGTCTTTGTAAGGATTTTTTTAAGGTATTTGTCTCAGATGGAACAAAGGTGAGGTTTGAAACATCATTCTATCCCATAATGTTCTCCATTTCCAAGTTAAATGCTATTTTACTAAACATATACAGTGGCAGCAAGTATCAATCAGTTTAGCTGCTGTAGTTTGGAGGACACTGTTAAAGAGCAGTTGATGGTTTGAGTCAAGATACTGAAAACATTATGTACTTTCTTTTGCAACCTGACTCATGTCATTTAAAACATGGCTTGAATTTCTGGCTAATGTTGGGGTCGCATGTTGTATCCTTCAAACAATTATACTTTTCTGGCGTGTTTGCTGTGACCTTTGCCTTTTAGTATAGGCAATAAATTTGCTTCTGATAACCTTCCTAGCTGGGCATAGCATACTCTGCTGAAATTATGTCTAATTTGTGTTGGACCTAGTAGGGCTGGACAGACAGTTGGACTTGATGATCTTGAACGTCTTTTCCAACCAAAACCATTCTGTGATTCTACAAAATAAAATAAGTCCTTTCTCAGTCCAAAAACCAGTTGGAAGCTCCATAGTTTGATAAATCCTTTCATATATCCAAGGGAGAAAAGAAAGACCAGGATCTTCTAACACATGCATCTGCAGCCTATGGATTTTTCTGCATTCTGTGCATGTTTGAGAAGTAATGTGATGTGCATCCTCATTTACTTTTATGGAGAAGAGTTACAAGGTGGAATCAACTGGTACCTTCCATTTATTTCAGCTATTGCTGGAAAGAAGTGTGCCAGAAGTACAAGTTTTAGGCTTAGTGAGGCTTTTTGGTCCACTAGATACCTCTTAAAATTTCTACCCATTGCTTGTGGTCACAGCAGCAAAGGCAGCAGTCCTAGGTAAACATGGTGCTGGTATCTAAACTAATTTAAACTGACATTTTTTTATGGATCTACCATTTCATCTAGGAGGGGGCCTCTGATGGCCCAACCGTCCACATGCACAAATCCTCAGCTTCCATTACCTGGCTGTATACAAGGCAGGAGCAACTGCCCTGAATGGCTGTCAGGAACTAAATGCCTCCCCAGATGAGAAGAAATGCCAGTGACTACTGTGAGGCTGCTGTACACTCCCATGGAGATATTGTGGCTGTTGAGTATGGAAACGATCCCTGTCTAGTAACGGTGGCTCCTGTGGTGTGCTGGACTAGCTTCTCAAATAGCAGGGACAGCTGAGATAGGAGGAGGAGAAAGACAAAGAAGGGGGAGGAGAGGAACTGGGTGGAAATAAAAGACGTAAAACAGACTCACAGGCTGGGAGAGGCCAAGTAGGAAATCAAGAAGTGCATAGTTTGGGGAGATCAGGGCCATGAGGCACTTAGGCTGTGGGATAGAGGGAGCCTTGGCTTGGAAGATGTGAACTAGTGGAGGTTAGGTGTTGGATGTAAACCAGTGGTGGACGAAGATGGTTAGGAAGGACCTTGGGATTCACATATTCTTCCCTAGAGGTCAAGCAAGGGGGAAATCTGAAAGGAGGAGACATAAGTGGGAAAAAGGTTCTTTTGTTGCTGTTCTTGTTTTGGGTTTTGTTTGTTTGTTATTGGTTTGTTTTGTATTTGAGAGGGACCTTCTATAGCTGAAGAAGTTAAGCTGCTGTAGAAATAACAATGAATGTTGTCATACAGTCATCTGAGAGTCAGGTGTATTTGGTAGGAAAATGAGGACCGTGATATTAGCAGCACTCCCAAACTTCCTCTCTTTCTTACAACACCTTTTAGCTGGGAATCAGAATGTACTGTATAAACATAAATGGATAAAGGAAACCTGACCCATGGGAATGTTTGATTTCTTTCCTGAGATCACACATTGAAGCCTGGTGAAAGAATCAGGAAGAGTGCTAAAGTTTCCTAATTTGTACTGCTTTGTTCTTGCAAACAGACAATATGTCCTGCAGGCTGTGTGTGTGCTGATTATATTTCTTGATATTTGCATGAACACAAGTGGAAATTGAATGGAATTAATTCTCTGATAAATCTCTATTTATGAATAACTTCTCAGTGAGCAGCAAAGCTAACAAAGCCTAGTTCCCTATGGATCTGAGTTTCATGGTTGGACTCTGATTTCCAGTAAAATCTAATTTCCAATTGAAGTTTTTGCCGCAGCTGGGATATTTACAGGGCCACTTGTGTGCCTGGATTCTCTAGTGTCTAATAAAAAGGGAGCTTATATTGCAGTCTTTCCTGTTCATGGTGCACCACTAATGGGGGCATTTAAAAAAAAAAAAATCTTCTTTGTCTCTTACTTTCATTAAGGTAATTAGAATAAAACATAATTGTGATCATTACTTCTCTTCTAAATTGGTTTTGAAAGTCCACCTTAGACATACTGAAATGGAAAATCAGCAAAGATGTAAAAACCATGTAAAAATTATGTAAAACTTGATGTAAAACCAAGCATCATATTGTTTTCTTTCTAAGTAAAACATGAATAAGCACTGATTATTTACATGACAGCGTACAAAATGGAGATAATACTTTAATATGATAAAATTTGTTACCATCAAAACCATAAAAAATTTATTAGGTTGACCAGTGGTAAAGGAAATGAGTGCCTTAAGATTTCTATGTTCAGTACCAGCAGGGTCTGCAAAGACAGGCAGAAATACTGGAAATGGCAGAGTTGATATTATCCAGAAGTAAAAGCTATTGAACAGTCAATTACTTCTAGAAGTTGTTTGTTTAAACATATAACCACTGCTAGCATTTAGAGTAAGTGTTCTAGCTATCCATCTGTGAACAAGTAACAATGCTGCTGTATGTCCCTCAGCCATTAACTACAAACCCTTAGGACCAATTCCATTTTTACTCTCTTTAATCCACATATTTTTGACAAAATAGCAGTAATAATGTGGGTTGTAAATTGCACTTGGTTTAAAAAATTAAGCTGCAGTTTAGCACAGCCAATGAAAACATTTGTTTCACAAGTTTAAACTTTCCCATGGGAATGCTGGAGCAGCCCTTCTGATCTCTGTGTGTGCGTATTCAAAGGAAACATCTTTACAATACAGATGCTTGGGAAAACATACTGGAACCTAGACATTGCTTCTCAGGATAATCACAGAAACACAAACTTGCTGGTGTTTGTTTGTAGTGAAAGGTTTAAAGAAATAGAACAGCAGAATTTATTTTTATTTCTGTCTGTGGTTTTCATGCTAAGGGTCTCATTTTTTTCTAAACTTTAGGCATAAACAAATCTTTGTACAATAGAAGTGGCTGCCACTAAATCACTGCTGGATCTGGGCCAGTTAGATAAATGCCACCTTTCACAGGTCTTATATGAGAGATGATGAAGAAAACTTCCTTCTACTTGGTACTTAGGCAGTACGTTAGTATTTGAGACATGAAAAATTCCTAAGTATTTTACCCCTATATCTGTGCTAGACATGATTTTCTGTGTCTCCAATACAAAACCTTCCCTTCCAAGATGGATAATACTTGACATAAAAACAGGTGTCCATCCCTTCAGGGCTTGTTCGCTCCTGCAATGTGAGCTACAGTAGCTCTGTCTAGTAGATTGTGGTCCACTTCACAAACTTCTAAGCATCAATCTGTCTTGCATACTGTGGGAACTGGAAGAGGGACAAAGCTTTCACGAGGTATTCCTAGCCAGACTCTTAGAACTAGCTGGCAGAAGTGCCAATAATGGTCATCTTCAGAACTCACTGAAACTCTGGCATCAACTCTTCTACCAACATCAAATGGCTTTGTGTCACATCGAGAACTCATGAGAATCAGCAGGTATTTGAAATGGTTTTTTCTCCATAAAGGAAAGCATACTGATCGGTTGAAGAATATACCATTCAGTATCAAGGGATATGCTAGACTCCTGTGGCAAATGACTGGATACCCTCTATCAAAAGTAATGAAATATCTCCAGACTGTTTTGAGCATTTTTTTGAACTATCTTGCTGGGGCTGAGTGCCTAAATCTTTGTTGCCACAATACCAAAATTAGCCACCTACACAAGGTGATATGGATGTAGTCAAAAGTTTCATTTTCTGATTCAGTCTTGAACTGTGATTGCCACATCATGGTATTTTGGCTGGCCTTCTAACTTGTTATAGTACTGAGATTCCTCAAGGGACAACAGTTCAGACCTGTCTTTTCCAAGGGTTTGTGGTATTGTCCTACAAAAATTCCAGTAAACTAAATTGTACATTGCTGAATAATGCAGATTTGCTGTGGATTTTCAGTGAGTTCAGTGTTATGGCTTCCTTTGGAAAGGTCCTGTTGAAATCACACTGTACATTCATCTAAAGGCAATCTCTGAACATAATCTAAGTAAGCTGTTTGCCTTCTTCCTACATATTGTGTATGTGGTTTTGATATTTCGTCTGTGGCTATGGTAGGACAAGAATTTTAGACCATCTTAAGTCCTTAAGAGGATCATTAAGTGGTTTTCTATGTAAGGGTAATTGTGTGACTCTCTCAAAATGTCAAAGTAGATTTCAGCTATGGCTCAGTGCAGTAATTTAGTATAGTACTTTCACCACTGTTAAATACTGTGGTCTTGACATATGAAGAGACCTTGATGCTGACTTTAGCAAGATATTCAGTCATGACTAGAGCAATGATGTTGAAAACACTGATTTCCCTTGCCAGTCTCATCCCAGAGAGAATCATGTAATTACATATTTCAAGAATGCATTTGCAGTAATAATTTGATTTTTGAGATAATGTAATCAAAATGGATCTTCAACGTGGCTTTTGGTAGCCTTTAGGAATGCAGACTGACTTAAAACTGAGAGTTACGATGGTAATGTGCAAAATGGCTTTTGGACCTGTATACAGGAATAAGAAAGTGTATGCATGATCCCCGTTAGTACTGGAAATCAGGAGGCTACAGTCTTGCATGTTCTGTGTGCTCTTAGGATAAGGTATGCTGTGTCTACAGTGGCTCAAAGAAGAAAACATATATAAATGCTGCCTTTATTTTTGTTACTGCTGATTTGGTACCTGATTTATAATTCTCTGGAAATTATCTGGTCTTCAAAACTAAATATAAAGCTAAATTTGTAACAAAATTGCATCTGCTGTAGGAGACAGCAAGATAGCTCGATTTCCTGGAAAACTTACTTGGATAAAATCAGAAAGAATACAATGTTCTTTTCTTTTTTGCTTCTAGGGTAACTAAGCGTTCCTGAAGATAAACTGTGCTTTAACCATTCATCATAGCCAGTTCTCACTTAATCAACTTAACTATCACAGTTTATTATCATTTTTATTTTTTTAATGTTGATAGAAACCATTGTTTAGTCAAAAAAATGAAGCAAATCTGGCATAGATGAGGTAAAGAGACTGAAACGTCTGACTCCAACAGCTGTCCACAGGCATGTATCTTTTCCAAATACCGTCTGCTTCCACTAGTCCCCTGCCAGCACACCTACACTCCAACAGCCTAATCACTGCTTGTAAGAGTAGCTATCCGTGTAAATTGATAAAAACATTATTATACCACTCTCTTCCAGCAATAGTTCAGTTGAAAAGTCCCAGCTGTTGGAGGCAAAAATATTCTGATTAGAACAATGTGGTGTTTTTCTAGTTCCCCTCACTTAGCAGTTAAGGGTACGTTGCCTTTAGCAATATTTGCCTTTGTTCAAGGCCTTCTGACCTGAGGGTTCTGTTTTATAGTGCACTTATGACCTCTTATTACAACGTATACAAAACAAGACATGGATGGAATGATAGAAATACATGTCTTAAGTGAAAAAGCTAAAGAACATCTTACTGAAGGCTTATATATCCTAAAAATAAGCAAACATTAATGGAAGGGGCTGAATATCAGCTGAAGTGGTATCTGACAGTGGGTCTGGCATTCCTTACTCTGAATGAAGTTGTAGTTTTGCATTCAGACTGGTACACCGGCCATTCCTTTTGTGAGCATACAAAAGCCACGTTGATGTATCTACAGAGTTGCTCTTCACAATAAATAGTCATGTCGGTCTTCAATTACTATGGAAACTCCTATATCTTACTGTTCACACTCCTCAAGCACATGCACATTTAGAAAGAGAGAGCGCTATATATGACCTCCACATACTCCTGTGTCAAAGGAAAGTATATTTAAACAGAGTTACTTTTTTACCGAGCTAATTTAAAAGAATTGTTTTATTAAAAAATAGCTTTTTGAGAAGCTTGATTTAAAGGCAACGAGCTTTCAGTCCAAGCAGTATCTGTACCCAGTAATATCATCAGAGTAACATTATGGGTTGCAGCATCTGGTTTTCATGACTATAAGTGCAAATATCACTGAATATCACCTTCTATAGCATACATGTGTGTGGACTGTCTTTGTAGTAATTTACATACCATTAGATATGAAATGGTCGGTTTGCTGCTGACCAGCAGTTGTTCAGGACACTAAGAGAAATTACTGTGTGTGTAGAACCAACCACTTCTTGGAGGTGCCCAACAGAAAATCAAGAAAGAGGAAGCAGACACAACTTGTAGCCAAGGGAATTTCCAAATATGCAGAAGGAAAAAACTCTTCACACTGGGGACAATTGAGCACTGGGACAGCTGTCCAAAGAAGATACATAATCTCCATCTCACGTGAGCAAGGCCCTGAGCAACTTGATGTAATTTCAGTGAGTGGCTGAACTGGGATACCTGCAGGGGCCTCCTCTCTTCCAGCCTTGAGATTGACTCTGTATATTGCAGCTCGGAGTGGCTACTTGCCCACTGTTTTGGCTTGGTGGCAAGTATAGGTTGCCTAATCTAAAGGACTTGCTATATCGCAATATTGGAACCACATTTTAAACATTTTTAACAGAAGGTGCATCCTGGTGTATAACTATGTAACAGGCCCCTAGAAGCAACAAGTTGTTTACATCATCCTGTTAGTTGAGGTTTTTTTGAAAACTGCTTTCCAACAGGGAAACTGGAGATTCTTGTCATACATCTAGGGGCAAGAAACCCCCAAATATTTCACATTTAATTCCCTAGGAAATCTGAAGCCTATGAAAACTAGATGCATTAGGAGTTGTATGGTTGGACTATCTGTGGTAAAGAGGAAAAAATACAAGGGGACTAAATTTTGACCCCCCATCAGGAACATAATGAATTTGCAGATGAACAGGCTTAAATTATTGTCATTAAGAGCAGGGTATCAATAAACAAGTTAAAACTGCATGCAATAATTGACAAAATACTGAATTGTGACAGACTGAGCTATTATGCATTTAAGCTTCTTCAATGTATAATATTTCTCTGCTCTATAGCTTGGAAATTAACAGTAATAAGATTATTTGTTTAAAGGTAGCTGTTGGAAGTATTTTGTATCCATGTCATGTGTAGCTAGAGGGGAAAAAGCGTGAAGCTTCTGTCAAGCATTAGCTTTTTGCTTTAAAGGACAGTACTATTAGATCTTTTAACTGAGACCATTACTGACAGGATGGGAGATCTTTTCAAGTACTTTTATTTGTTACATGGACATAAATGCTTATTTTCTCCTGAAACTTTTTGCAACTATTGTATAATTTTTGCAAAATTGCTAGAAAATAAGATTAAGATATTGTCATGGTAAACACCAGGCAATCTTAATCATACGTTCTCTATCTGCATGCCAATTTTTACACCAATCATTTTGTGTTCTTTCTCATCATGAGCTGGATTATAGATAATTATCTTTTGATTTAGAATCTATTTCTGCAAGAAATAGCTTGGTTATGACTGCGAAGACATTTCGTAAATTTGAATAAGTGCTTATATATTACAGTTAATCCAAATGCCTGTTTTGAAAGGATGGCTTAAAGTAGCAAAATCATAATATCATAACTCACAAATTAGAAGAGTCATAAGGAAATACCATAATCACAAGATTAGCTTGAAGAATTAAGTAAGGTCAGAGACTTGACTCACCAGCTGTACTGACATTTTTCTGAATTAGAGAACTATGTATGGTAGCACAGAGGCAAATAAGATCCGTAAAATCATCTGTAGTTTTTATTCCATTCTCATTTTTGTGTGTGCCATTTTTTTGCATTTTTGGTTTATGATAACAGTAGTCTCGTTCTCTCTTACTTTTTTACATTTATTATAAAACCGGTGGTTGTTGGTATATAACTTTTCCAGATCAGTATGCTAGAGGTTAAGAGTTTCTACTCTCATTCAGCTGTAAAACACTTTGTATTGCTTTCCTTTGCTCTTTTCCTATGTAACCATTCATAAATTAAAAGAAGGAAATAAGTGCACCAAAAAACACTTGAAGAGAGTGAGTTTCCTTATCTAACATCAGCACTGTCCCATTGGCTGTGGCTTATCAGGTGTCATAAGCTGAGTAAAGTTAAGCTGATCATTAGTTGACTGAGAAATATGAAGGAAATACTAATTGTCTCAGGAAGTAACACAGATTTATTTTGGTTGAAACATCCTTTTTTTGAGTTGCCCTAGTTCCATTACTGTGGTTGAATGTTAGAAGTGCATACTTGCATTGGAAGTATTCAGATGAGTTTTGAAATACAGATCCAGTAAAAAGATGAGAAGCAACATTTTATAAACTTGCATTAAGGGCAGTAAAAAATCTGGTGTGGGCTCCTGACACTAGGAAATCCAGACATCTTTGCCAATATATTGTCTTTTTGATCCAGGTGTCATCTCATCCAAAAAAGAAGCGTCACAGTCCAAAATGCATCAGAGCGCACCAAGTTCAGCACTGATTTTTCTTAATCAAAGGTTGAAGCAGATATCGGGTTTTGATTATTCATTCTTACCACACCTTTCAGAAGAAATGTGAAAGTTCGTAAATTGACTATGTTTTAAATGCTACCAGTCATGAGGATCACAAGATAATAGATTTGTACAAACCAAATAGGTTTGGTATAATTTCTTAGTGACAGGTGAAATCAACATTTAATATGAGTCTCCGATGAAGACTTTACATAGGCTTAGATATTTCCTGAAATGAAAAGAAGTTCTTCCTCATTATATAAACAGCTAGGCACAAGAAAATGAAACCTTAGGATTATAGGTTACAAAAAATACTCTTTCATGTCAGGAATGGTGTCTTTAATAAGCACCCTTTTTTAGCTTAATGATCTGAATAAGACTTGTCAATTTCAAGTATCTGGTTGTTTTGGAAACAGAAGTATTTTGCCTAATATTCATCACAGATGTTTCTAATGGAAGCATTTATTCTTGCAGTCTCGGTGCTTTTAAACTTTTGATCCATAAAATGAGGCGCTCTAATTATTTCTGCTCAACTGCTTATGTAGAGATATACTTCATCTCACTCATAACTGAAATTGAAATCATGGCCTTTACTAAAAGGGATAGAGAGGAGTACCACTTTTTCTTTTGGGATGGAAAACTCTGAAGAGCAATTAGTAGGGGTCTGCAAAGAAAACTTTGTACTTCTGTCCCCTGTGCTTACTAACCAAAGAAGTCTTTCCAGTTGGCAGTACTTAAGGTCCTTGTGGACAGATGCAGGACAGACAGAAAGGGGGAATGAGTCACGGTGATCACACTTCTGTCTTCCCTGTAATGCTGTATGGATGTGCAGGCAGGCTCCAGTCCCCATTTTAGGGCATTACTCATCCTCAACATAAACACCCCTAAGCTCAGCATGGTCTTGCCTCGTCAAGTTTCTCTTTATTTAGGCAGGAGTAAGAATATGGTCCTAGTATTGCCTGAGTGTTCAGAGGTCATGTAAGCTTTGGCAGTTCAGGATTTTGCATGAGGGCTGCTCTACCAAAATCATAATGTGATCTAAGCACTCATCACTGTAAATAGCGGTAGAAAGTAGGACAGCTTCTACATGCAACACATTGGTTTGCAAGAACAGTGCCGAGCCCAGTCTGTGAGCCCTACCATGTCACTATGTGCAGTCCTGTTCAGCGGTACATTGATCAAAAAGCTTTTGAATCAGAATGGACTTGCACCCTAGAAGTTCAGAGGCTGGGCAGAATTAACTAGTGTCTATGGGCATCCCTTCTGTGTGGCATGCACTTTGCTGGCACAGATATTATTTGATCTTCAGCCATGTTTTAGTATGTCATGAAGGCAATTATATGCTCTCAAGAACGAGTTACAACTGTACTGTTGAAGGTATTTTCTGCTCTGTACTGGGCAACCTTTTAGAAACGCTTGTCCAGACCTACAAATAAGTTATCAGGTTAAATAACCAAGAAATTTTGTTACTCTTTTTTGCTTAACTTCCTACCTTGATAAGGGAATCCATCACAACTCTGTTCAAAGTTCATGTACAGATAAAATTTTTCATCCATGCAGGGGCTCCATCAAGTGCAGCTCTTGTGATAAGAAGCGACTATACAGTCACACGCGGCTCACGCATCAGCGTATTTCAGAAAGCCTTTTTGTGCTGCCAGGCAAGCCTGAGGCCCGTGCTTCGGTTCTGGTGGTGCAATGGGTTGGGATTTCTATGCAGCAAGGACTATGTGGTTCCAGATCACGGTTTCTGTATTCTCCACCCTTTGTATGTAATCTGCAAGTGCTGCTTGCTTGGATTTAAAAGTTCTCAGCGTACGAGTGAATTATACTTCAGAATGTGCAGGGTATCAGACATTTGAAGCCAGAAAGGTCCAACTTGATTTTCCCTTTCAGAACAGGCACTTTTTTCTGTGTTTTGGCAGGCACAGTGTATATAATGTAGGCCCCTGGTGAAATCAAAGTTGGCTGATCAAAGCGCATCTTCGAAAATGCGGTAAAGCAACTTTTTGGAAAGGCGAGATTTTTAATTTGATTTAACATGCATATGCATATAGCAAATTAAGTTAGAGAGCCCTGGGGCAAATCATTTGTTCACTCATAGATACCTCATGTTTATGACAACAGAGAAAACTGGCATTCAGTCCTCTACCTACAGAGCTTTTTCCAGCACTTGAGAGCTGGAATTTTCTTAAACCGTAACCTCCATCTCTGGTGATGCAGCAGCTGCTCAGCCAGGTAACATACAGGCTGCTTCCATGAGTGCAAAAAGTTCCTTTTGGCCTCCAAGCACACTTCTTTTCTCTATATGAGGAAGACCACCTCCACCTTCAGAACAAAGTGATTACTGTGAAAAATTGCAGTGTTCCAGAAAATAGCTACATTTTCAGCTGACAGTTTTATTTGTGACTTTGTGACAGCACAGTGACAGAGTGATTGTTAAGTATTTTGCATGGAAAAGGTGAGGCAAATGTAATAGATACCATGAAAGGGGAAAACCTTGATTTTTGCATGTTAGCTAGGAAGCAAGGATGATGCAGGTAGTGTTACTTCAATTTGCAAAGGAGAGCAAACCACCCCCACCCCATTTTCCTGGATTCACTACAAAATCTCTGTGGCAGACTAATAACTTCTCTGACCTTAGGTTGCCTCTCTCCAATTTAGGCTTATTACAGATAACTATCAAGTCTTTTCTCCACATATATAAATCCATAATTAACTCTGGTTGCAGTACAGCCTGTTAGAGGACTTCTGCCTTAAAGGCCCATCAAAGAATCTGAAATCCCTTAGAAGACATTGTCCATTTAGTCCTTAACTTCTTATCAGTGGCATTTCCTGTTAGCCTAAATACATCCCCAATTAAATCACATGTCTCAGCTTTGAGCCTCTTTCACTTAGGTAGTTTATTTCTGCTGCTTAGTGAGCTTTCTTTCTCCTTCACTTTGGTTTGTTCTTTTCAAAGAAGGATTTTCATACCCAAGAAAGCTTTCAGACATGCCAGACAGAAATTCTGGCTGCTGTGGGCTCATGCAGATCTGAGTGAAAACTGCCTTGATTGCCCCAGAGAAGTGGTTGGAGAGGCAAGAGCAGTGACTCTACTCTGCCTTTTCCCCTGCAATGGTAACTCCCCAACTCTTGACTAGGAAGAAAATAATGTCTCCCCCTCCTTCAACACAATTGGTTTCCTGAAGGTTGGTTAATAAGGTGACAGCATCATTCTTTAAAAATAGATTTATTTGGTTTTCAAGAATTAGCTTTCTGTTCCTCTATTTATTGAAAGCATCAGTGGAAAACTGGAGTTCTCTTGCTTTCTATGCTTGTGCTTTTCCACTTGGTCTTGTGGCACCTCTGAATTGGATCAATATCTTTAGTACAGTTATTTGATGGGTAAAATCCAGGACTGTTACTCAATGGAAGGATCAGGCAGAAATAGGAATTTGTAAATTGTAGGGCTCAGCTCTCCACCAAAACTTGAGAAAAAAGCAGGGGAAAGCAATTCCCTATTTTTATAGTAAGGGGTTTTTTTTTGTGGGTTTTGGGGGGGAGGTGGGGGGTTTTGGGATTTTTTTAATTTCCTTGGTGTCCAAAAGATTCAAAAGAAAATTGGGAAATGTCCTGGGAAACCATGTGCTCTGCATATATCTGGCTATATTTGCTACTTATGTATAGCAACACTTGGCATTCAAAATATTTTAGATGAAATGTCATGCTTTCTTTAGGCTGCTGGAATATACACCAGTCAACACTAATGAGTGATGATAGTATTTTATTTAAAATGATGTAGTTTAGAAAGTATATTTCTCTTAGTGCAAAAAAAATGCCAGCACTCTAAAAAAGGCATGTTTAAGAAGACACTGCTAATTTTGTCTCAGAGAATGCTTGAGTTGTCTCTGGCCATGGATAGACATCCTAACTATAGAACTCTGCAGGTAATATTCCTCCTGGGATGTCTGTCCTTTCTCTGCTATGGGTACAGGAATACTTGTATTTACAAGAACCCTCTTAACTGCCTACTGATGAGAACAGAACACAGAGATATGAGTGATGTGGTGTCTATTTTTCAGGTCTACCATACCCACTTTTATGCCTCCTTTTAAATATTTGTGAAATCTTGACAGAATTCAAATGAACCTTTTATTAGGATTTGTTAGGACAGAATTGTCCATCTGGCTCTTTCCATATGACCACTATTGAAACACTGGGGTCAAGACACCCTGTTGTTCTTATCTTTCTTCTCTTGTGTTTGAGTGAATGATCTCTTTTAGCCCAGGATTGATTGTGAAAGTCAGGAGCCTTTTTCTTTATTCTCCTTTTTCTGAATTAAAGGCACCCTGTATGTTTTATGGTCAAGAATAGATCCCATTCACATGACTGTAACCTCCCATGAAATGAAAAAGAAGTTGACAGACATTTACAGCTTTTTACTTACCTATTTAAGAAGAACACATTTACAGCTTTTTACTTACCTATTTAAGAACAGTTTTCAGTTGGTATTTTATTGCCATTTTTATCATGGAATTGCAGCAAATTAGAATTCCCTGATGCTGGTCCACACTGGGAGTATGGCTGACTATGGCTTTGTCTATGATCTGTCATTTGTATATTTTTTCCAAATAGATTTGTAATACAGTGATAATTTATTTATTTATTGCAATTAGTGAAGCATAAATCTACGATTGATATGATTTTAATGGAATGATTTTTAATTTCAGATACATATTATGAATTTTTCTTGCTGTTTTAATTTTCTCACTCAACTCGTATTCTTACTCTTGGAATTTTCTTATTATTGTAAACTTTTTGAGGTTATAAATCTGAAACTAGCAGCTTGGCTTTTTCGATCCAAGAATATATTATCTGAGCTATTTAAAGCTTCCCACAGTTATTAATTTTCTTCAGCACCTTTGCCTGTTGTGCACAAGGTCTCTCATTTGGGCCTTAAAATATTAAATTTTACGTGGATAGAAGAAAGAAATGGGATTTTTTTTTTCCTGGTTTTCAGTTTAAGACAGTTGGCAGGTCTGCCTCTTCTCCTCTTAAAACATAATATTTACTGTCCTAGCATTTCATCCTCAAGGGATGTTTTTATTTAGGGGAGAACACAGTATTACCCTCAGTGAAGACATATAAGGCCCAGAGCAATTTATTACGCTAACTGTTTTTCTTACTGAATTTCAAATTGCAGCATTGTTGGCATTTTTCACCAGGGAGAGGGAACGCTAGAGATTTAGTTACAGGTTTTTGTTTGGTTTTTGCCCCTTAGGAAAATTCTGGACCGAAACAGTCATTGCTTTCATATAGCAAGCCTAATAGGTGTTGCTTAAAAAAATCCTCTTATGTCAGTGTGTCTGAGATGAATGGGTAAATTTTCGTAAGAACCTCCATTACCGCAATATGTTTCCTATTTGACTAATGTAGTATGTGTAGATGGACAACTCAACACTTAAAGGAGGCAGACTCTTTAATGTTGAAAGCATTACCATTCGCAGTTGGGAGAAAAAAAAAAACAAAAACAACCAAAAACCAAACCAGAGCAAGCTGAGCTTTTTTTTTTTGTGAGCTTTGGCTTTCAAGAGCAAACCTATACTCTTCATAAACACTCTATTTGCACTGCAGGGTGGCTGAGACAGCAATAGTCGCTGGGATCAGAGCCCCGCACAGCTTAGACTTAGTGGCATGCAATTTATGCAGTCTGCTCTGCTGGCTCACTCCCCTTCCTTTATCTCACATCTTTATTCTGCCTACAAAGATGTACAGTAGGTGGAATCTGTCGGGCATGAAGCCAGCAGGCAATGTGAAAGTGGAGACTGCTGGCGTCAGATTGATTAAGCCTGTGCACGTGTCTGTAGAAAGGAGACATCAGGTTTAATCACTCTGCCCGAATTTCTTTCTGTTCCTTTCTCTTGTAGATAAATGTCTTGTGAAATGTCTTGTGCAGATCACAGTGGGAGCACTCCACTAAAGCAGAAAAGTAATCAGGGATAAAAACTTGTTATCTTACCCCTATTGTTTCGTTATCGACAGAGGTATATGAAGTGTGTACATCTTAAAATAAGAATTTCTAACACATTTCCTGAACTTTTTCTTTATGCTGCATTCACAGAGAATAACAAATGGCACATGTGCTGAAGAACTATTCAGTAGCAAATTTTTTGAAACACCAGTCTCAACATTTCTCAGTTTATTTTACTTTAATCTTTGTGGTGTTTACTGGTCAGTGTAAAGTAGGAAAGCACTTTGATTATAAGCTTTTTTGAGAGACACTGGATCATTTTTAAAATACATGTATATTTATTTTTATTGGTTTACAAATGCAGACCGATTCCCAAGTCTGCAAAACCTTAGGGCTGCAGTAGAGAACAGTGTATATTCATTATGCAAACTAACAAGGAACTGCCAGATACTGAATTTGCTACCCATTTTATTGTTTCAACCATTTGACCATCTTGTTTGAATAGAAATGTGAGGGGAAAAGAAAACTAAGGAAAGAAAAGGCCTGAAAAGGGAAAAGGAATGAAAATTAGAAAATGAAGGGAAAATTCACAGTTGATCTGTGATTGAAATCCTTGCCTCTAATGTCTTTCAGAGTTGTTCTCAGTAGTTAACAGGGCATGTAAGTATTTTTTATAAGTGCCAGCCTATGCTACATAATGTAAATAGTTTCCTTTCCATGTAGTAAAAAATAATGTACAAGCATAGCAGTTGTTCCTTATTTCTCATCCCTATGTTGAAAAGGTATCAGAATCCTCTATACTTCTTACTTGAAATAAGGGAATGAAATAGCTACAAACAAAAAAACAAAAAAGCCTAAATTGGACCTTTCAGCCCTATGCTTTCTCTAAAGTGCATTTTACTGTATACAGGCACACAGTATGCAATGTCTTCCATGTGTCTCCAAAGCTCTGTCTCTGCTGAGCTTGTGCATCATCTCTTTTTGCTCCTAAGGTCCTAAACCAAAGTTCTTTGGAGACTTAAAAGTATATATAACTATTCCCAAATAGTTATAATATAGTGTGTTTGGGTCTCTCTTAAGTAGGGGTTGCCACAAGTTAAAGGAGACAAGAGACAAAATACAGGCTCTGGGTACAAGAGTAATAATGGAGTGTTTTACCCAAAGGGGAAGTGTGGGATAAGAACTGAAACAGGCAGGCATGCAGGATTTTAATTTTACCTTGCAGATCCTATTAAGTCACAACTATTTGGCTGAATGCCAAAGGTTGCAAATTAAAAGGATTGAACTGAACTGAAACTCCTTTGATAACATCTAGGATTAACTGTTGCAACTCTTGCTTATTGGCCTTCTCTAGGACAGTATAGGTAAACTTGATTTATTCAAAACTGTTGTTGACTCACAAAGTAGGATGTTTGCCCAAGAGATACAAACAAAGCACTGAGCACTTGTGGGTCTTAAAGTTCCCCTGATGTATTTGAAGAAGCTGAAGGTGTTAATCCTGGTGGCTTGGCCAAACTGCTGCTGGAATGATTGCATTGTTGATTTTCCTTCACCTCTGGTGCAATTGCATTTGGCTCTGAAATTCATTCCTAGCCTTAATAATCATGTAATGTTGCTGAGTTTTGTAAAATACTGCATTGCTCATTGTTATCCATGTATTTAAGGCTCAGATACTCCAGCTTAGACCTGTAGATATGTAGTAACAGTTCTTCCTTACTTTTGTACACTAGCAGAGCTAAAGCAGGACTCTTTCACTGGGCCTACCTGCCGTTCCTTGAAGTGATCTTCATGTGCAAAGTCTGAATTACTTATCCTGGAGCTGAAAATATCAGAAACTGCATTTGGGTTATGTGTCAGTCTGTGGATAGACCCTCCAGACACAGAGAATCTCCTATGCTTATGTGGTTCTTTACTGCATGGGGCTTGGCACTGAACAAGTATTTTCCTCTCTTGTAGGTTAGGAATTTACAGTCCCACTTAGCTGGGCATCAATGTCCTCTGCTTAACATGTAGTCATTGAACTAGATTACATTGTTTCAGCTCTGCTTCCAAGAACCTGTCAGAGCAGCGAGTTACATCAGGACATAGCTGGAATAAGAGAAAGCAAGTATTTTTGCCCATATGAAAGAAGTAGCTGTATTGTATTTTATTCATTAGAAGGAACATCTTCAGCAACCAGATGTGGTTCCTTGTTACTACAGGCACAAGGTCAGATACTTCTATGAAGTTATTCGTGAAAAAATGTGCTTTCCTTGTGAAATGTGTTTCCATTCACTAGCAAATACAATATTTTTGACAAACATAAAAATATTCAATGTTGCAGTGATTGCTGCTCATGGTAAAACTCTTTCTCTCCCTTTTTTGAAAGCACGCAATTCCACTTACATTTTGTTTGATTGACCTCCTTGACCTGAAATGTCTACATTTGACATCTTACTGTGCTGGAATTTAAATAACCTGTGCTGTCCTATGAAATTAAATCAAGACTTGCATTGGCAGGCACTCTCCTTGAAGTAAACCTGCTTGTCTCCCATTGCTTTGCTACATGGCCTAGAAGACAGACTGAAATAATGAGAGCTAATCATCAGTTGCAGGAGGAATCTGTCCAAGTTTTTGTTCTCCCTAGGGCTAATTAAGCTTTAATTTTAAGGCAAGACTTTATTCCATTTTAGCTTGGCATTTGTAAACCAAAAATTTATTTATTAACTCAAAAAAATTATTTATTTTGAGGTGTAATGCAAAAGAAGATGCTATAGGTTAAACATGACTGTTTTGATTCAGTAAAACAATCTTTTTTTCCTTTGTTTATATTAGTGCTGATCTAGTGTAATGACTTTTTTTTTCTTTTTTTCTTTTCTCTTTTTTTTTTACACTTTAATGCCTTAACTACAAAGTGTAAGACCTGGTTAAGTGTAAGACATGGTTTATACTAGGAAGATGTGCTAGTTAATAAAGGTAATTTATAGATGTAACCCAATGTTTTAGTAGGAGCAACCAAATGATCATACACCACAGTAATAATTTCAGGTTAGAATGATTAGTAATAGGACTATATCATGGAAAGCAACTGGAAAGTGTTTACTTTGAAATGTTAAGCACTTTGGGAATTATATACATATACGTACAGTTACTTAGAGATCTGGAGAGCGTATCTGTTCCTTGTGTAATTGTTAGAGCCATTTGCTCTCACTCCATGACAACTATTTTTAGTTTGTCTGTTAGGCACAGTGTAAGGAGAAGTTTCAGTATGTCACCACTGCCTTCTTGCAGATATTTTTTGGGAAGCAGGTTAATTGGTTGCAAGTGCATACTCAAAAATGAAATAAAGCATCATAATTCTGGTAAAGAAGCTTTCTGACATCAATGTTTTCTAGTCATTTCTACTGTCTTTTTTCCTTCAGAGAGTATAAATCAGGATTCAAGGCAATTCAATGTAATAATTGTGCTTTCCTAAAAATCAAGTGGAATCTTCATTTCAAAGTTCATGACAAAGTTGATAATGACAAAGAGTCCCTCTCCATCTTTCCTGTAGGTCCCCTTCAGGTACTGATACACTTCTATAAGGTCTCTCCAGAGACTTCTCTTCTCCAGGATGAACAAGCCCAACTCTCTCAGTCTGTCCTCAGAGCGGAAGTTCTTCATCCCCCCTAATCATCTTCACGAGCCTTCTCTGGACCTACTCTAACAGGTCCATATCTTTATGGGCCATGCATTACTTATACATAATGCTAAGAAGGCTAGGTCCTGGATAGACAGGCTTTGAAGACAAGAGCATTGCTGTGAAAGCTGAGGGTTGAATGAGATGGAATGCTTTATTTTGGTCATGCAGTCCCCATTCAGTAAGGTGCTGGATGAAAAAAACTGATTCAGATAATACTTTTGGACAGTTTCTGAGTGGAGTCCTTGACTTAGTAGGGTACCTAAAAATTCCATGATGCTCCTAATGGAAATGTCAAATTCAGCTGGCTCCTCAGACTCCTAGTTAAATAGTTGCTTCAGATCTTTACTTCATTAAGATACCACAAAGTGCTTGTGGCTGGAAGAGACGTCAGAAGATAATCTAGTCCAATCCCCACTCAAAGCAGAGTCACCTAGGGAAAGCTGGTCATTCTCTTCTCCAGCTGGGTTGTAAATATCTCTAAGGATGAAGGGTCCACAACCTTTTCCAACAGCCTGTGCCAGTGTTCAACCAGCCTCACAGTGTTTATACCCTTGAGCCTTTGCTTCTCAAAGCTAATTCCTTTTCAATTTTTCCCCTGCTCTTTTACTAGTATTGCAATGTAGCTACAGTGTGGGCATTTTAGTTCAAAATGTGTATCCTATACCTGGTTTTCACTTCCCATGGAGTTCTAAAGCCATTCCAAATCACTATGTAGAGCAGTTACCCTCTGGGTACTTAACTTCATCAATACTTCTAGGTGTGCATCTACAAGATATTCTACTGAAACTCCTCCTGACCTTTGGTAAATTATTCCTGTCCATCTCCCTTCCCCCAAACACACCTTGCCATGTGCTGAACGTGCCTCATCACTTGAATTTCTATTCCTTCAACGAGTCTTCATAGATGTCTACACTGAAGGATAATCTTTCTCTCCATCTCACACATGTAGCAATACTTCTTCCAACACGAGTTACTTCAGGTGTTTATCAGGCTCTTATGAAACTGCATTTTTTAATAATTCTGTCTTTTTGCATGTGCTTTATACATATGTCCTAATCATATGTAGTCCTTCTTCCTGCTTGCTGGTTTTGGCTTTTACAATTAGCTCTGTCACTTTATTAAAAAAATAAACTACAATGTGTTCATTGTTTTCAGCAGTTTACTTAACATGTTTGTTTAACATATGTTGTTTGAGGAAAATGAAAGTATTTCATTTGGATAGGCTGTCAGGAAAATATTCTGTAAAATATAATAGGTTGTCAGTATTTTAACCGCTTTGTAGTCTGACTTGTCACAGGGCAGATCCATAAGTAGAGGTACTAATGGCATCATCAGTCATCTTTGTCTGCATAGGCATTCCTTGGTGGGAAAGTTTAAAAAGAAAATACACCTCATAGATCAGGGAGTAATGGCCCCTCCTGTGATGAGTTCTTTTGGATGTGAATTTACTGTTGTACTTAATCCTGTTCTGACTTTTATACATTCTTGACAGTATACATACTGCTGTATCTTTAGAGAATAGCGTTACTGTGGTCAAGAGGTTATATCACATGTAGACATATTACTTACGTTACCTGTTCTATCCCTGTTCTCAGAACAGTTTCTCACCTACAAAACTGTGATAATAGCACTTGACAATTTGGTAGCATTTTTTAATGACTGCAGGTAAATATGATTATTGTTAGCTAGAACTAGAAATTAAAGCTCTGTACTTTTTACAGGAAACTGAGTGATAGTAGTTTTATTTTGGCAGATTAGAATAGAACTCTAACTGAAAAGATTTTAAAAATTATCTTAATTTATGTTGGTCACAATAGAGTCAAGAAATCAGTATATTCAACCCCAAATGAAGTGCAGGAACTTTATTTGAAATTTTATTTGAAATTTTTACATATTTGTGAACAGTACTGTGTGTAATCACCATGTATGACACCTTACAGTTAATGAGACCGCTAGCACTCAGGCTAGATTGGTTTATGTTGATGGAGGTACTCTGTGCTCAACCCAGTCCACCTTGCAGTAAACCCAAACTTGTTTTCAGCCATAGAAACTCACTTTCTGCTCTCTGTCGCTGAACTTTATTGAAGTTCTCACTGCAGGTAATACAGTCCTGTTTGGCACTTGTCAAATCACAGGTGATAGAAATCTCTGAGAACACAAGAACTGGGTGAAATTCCACAACTAAGAGTATGATTAAAGTGGGAAACTGAAATGCAAATTACTTGCTTGTTTTAATGTTCCAGCCTTATTCTGACAATTCCAGAAGTGACTAGTTGTCACCTAAGGGTAACCAAGCTCCAGGTGTCACTGTCAGATTACCCAATCTGCCATCTCTGCAGGCAGAGTGCCTGTTGCATGGAATATCTCCCAAAAGTAAAAAAAGTAAAAAGGCGGCAAATATTCTAATCTTTCTGACTGACAGTGGCTACATTTGCATCCATATTCCTTTATGTTTTTAGCTTGCCCTTGGGTTGTTCTCCAGGACATAAACATCTAAGACAAAGAGAGAGAAACTCATCAGTTTAAAATGGAGCTATCCATACTGAAGTGCTTCATTAGATGGCCTGCTAGAAATTCATATATGAAGAAACACAAATGATGCAAAGTAATATCATAAAATGATGAGCAACATTGAATGAACCAGTATTTCTAGGAACTTTGTGCTGCAGGCAAGTGACCACTTAATCACTGTATCACAAACTGAAACTGAGGAATGATAATTCTGATGTTATGGTCTGGTAAGAGAGTACGTGCTGGGTAACAGGAAGCCTTACTCAGAAATTCATGGGATTCCTAGGCCTCTGCTTTTATTCAAAGGTAAAAGACTGCCACTGAAAGTATAATTCAGAGAAGCACAATTAGGACATAGCAGTGTCATTTTTCAGATTAAAACAAGAGAGAAGGAATAGGCTGGCCAGTGTTGGTGGGCTGGTATATTTTTATTGATAGCGTCCTGGTCTGAGTCTTTCTCATGTTACCAAGTTTTAACATGCCTCCAGTTTACTTGAACAGATTATTATGATTCCAGTCCCAGCCTTCACTTTTGGATGTTATTCTCATGGCCAGGCTACTGTGACAGTTGGCCTCAGACACACCCTCAAGAGGAAATCAAGGACCAAATTCAGACATAAGGAGACAAAATTCTTCTATCCCCACCTGCCTTAGGTGTGCTTCCTTCCAGCCTATGGGGAGAACTCCAATCTTCAAAGTTACCAGCACAGCACATTTTAGCACAGAACGTCCCTGCTCCTTCTGACTCATGCAGTTTTATCCCTATCACGATACATTCCTGAATCTTCTGTATGCCTTCCCTTAGGATCATGCAGAGTGGGTAGCAATGGCATTTTCTCAGGCTTGTTTGAAGCTTGTGAAATCCATGCCCTTTGGTTGGGGATTTAGTTAGCTCAGAGGTGGGGGGTTGTTTTTTATAATTATGCCACATTCAAGAACAACTACCTTAAGTTTTATCATGCTAATTAGGAGGCCCTGTGTTTCAAAGATGTTATCAGGTTGTATAACATCTGTAATTACTCCATAATACCAGCCTCTACAGCCCTGCTGAAGAATTTTGGGGTTTTTTATTTTGTTGGGGTTTTTTTTTTTCCCACCCTCGAACAGGAAGCTTCCTGGCTGTGCCACATTGTGCCACAAACAGCCTGTTGTTATAAACACGGCAGAAACAGAGCTGCACACAGACAGCCTATTGACAACTGAGAGGCGACCCAGAAGATAATTACTAACATTGCTTGGAGAAAAAAAACCCCACAACAACAAAAAAAAACCCCAGCATAGCCAGACAGGGAAGGATATGTTTTTATGAAAGCAGACAGTCTTAATTCCAAAATTAATTGTGTCTCCAGCCACTGATAATTAAAGGGAGGAAGGAGGGTTGAAGCAGTGTGTTTCCCTTTGTTCTGTAATTTACCTTATCAGAAAAATATGCTCAGATGTAAGGAGACAGGTTTGGAGGATGGATCATCTGGCTTTGTTTTGGGGATGTAAGCAACAGTGAAGGGATGGTTTAGAACCAAGCGACTGCAGTGAGATTTGTATCTACCAAGTTTTAAATGTCTCTTAGGTGACAAGCATCTTCTGCGTTCCTTCCGAGCAACATGAAATGTGGTCATATCTCCAGAATAGCACAGCTTAAGTGCACAAAACCAGCTCCCTGCTGCATCAGCAGGCAGGGCAAACCGTGACTTGTTAAGTCTGTCAGCACCTAACCTCCAGACTGTGAAACAGATTACCAAGACAAAGAGGCCACGCTATTTAAAGTGCAAAGCAGGCTGCCAAAAGGTTTCTAGTTCTGCTGAACCAAGCCAAAAGAAGGCGGTAGTCAGGTGTAGAGCTGATAGCCCCAGGGGACATGGTTTTAAGTTTGCTCTTTGGCACATTGGGAAAACCCATCCTTCAGAATAGGAACGGAGCTGGAGAGATTCTGCAGTCTGTTTTGGAGAGCAGAATTATATACCCGTTTGCTCTTGCTTCGCTGCTGCAGCCATCCTTTTCCTCACACCAAAAAGGACCGATGCTGTAGCACTTCATGCTGCATGGGGAGTTTATGTGACTCCTGTAAGTTTCTAAAGTAATATCCCCAAAGAGCTCTTGCTACTCCTCAGTTCAGAGACACAGCATGAGTCCCGGCTCGTTTCAAACCACGCACACACATAAAATAGAGCTGGCAAAGGATTCAATCTGCACGTATATAGCTGCTTTGCTTAGAGACAGAAAATCATTATTAAAAAAACCTTCAAACTTTTTGCTACAATTAAAATAGCAGTTCACTACTGCTTTTTGTGGACAGCATTAAGAGAATGCAAAATTCTCATTTCTGATAATTATAGCTCTAAGAATTATTATTGGACAGCTACCTGAGAAAATGGGTCTAGAAGTGTTGAAGGGGGGAGAAACTCCAAACAAAAAGACCCTATCTTTCCACATCTTCTTTTCCCGATAGCTGTTTCCACAGCTGGACTCTGCTATAGTTGCAAAATGTAAAAATTGAGTTTTCCATGCTGTACAGGTTCTCATATCACATTCACTGCCAGATCTGAGATGGGACTAACTTCTGTCACATGTTGTTTGTTAGCTTGGCACATTAGCCCTGGCAATATTCGTATCCATAGCTCTACAAATTTAATTTAGTACAACAACACTAGTGCTTAAAGTCTGAAATGAAAAGCAGCAGCCCAGTATCAGGGAGGTGTATTCAGTGCAGTACACCACACATGTAAAAACAATCTGGAGGGGCGAGGGGTAGTGCTCAGAACAGTCAGTGAGAAGTTACGTATGAATTAATTCTCTCGCTCTCATGACTATTTAGTTTGATACCGTGAAACTGGAGGAAACAATGGTCCCAATTCATACGGTCCAGTAGTTTAACTTGGCTGATACAATAATTTAGTATAAACAATCCTCATGTAGATTTAAAGAAATGTGCACGTTCGTAGATGTGTAAGGGAATTACCACTTTAACAGTACAAGGAACCTTTACAGTGGTACAGTTACGCTTATGTGAAGGCTTATATGCATACAAGTATTTCAGTGAAAATATTAGATCCTTAGCCAGATTAGTTTCATGGTGAAAAGCAGCAAGAATTAATCTCTCTTGCTGTTCGTCCACAACAGAAATAAAGGCCGGAATTACCCAAGTGTTCTTTACATTTTGGAAAAAATGAACCCTATCAGAGTTAGAAATAAATAAAAAGAAAGTTATATTTTATAATCACAAGCTTGCAAGCTTTCTAGTTCCTCTTTGCAATGCCTTTATTTTGGTATGAATTTCTATATTGAATTGTTTTAAAGGGTAGTTTACATCTGCCATAACGTAAAGGTACAGTATTTTCTGTACTTGAAATTGAGCTGCCTCCTTTCCACAAAAAAAAAAAAAATCACTGTAAAGTTTTAATGATTTTAAACATGAAAAAGAGAAAACAGTCATAGTCATTACAGCCTTTGAATTTGGTGTGTTGATTATTTCCTTTGGAAGGAGCACAATCCTTAAATCCTGAAAAGCCAAAAAACTTGTAATGAAATCTGCTTTTCTGTTGTTGCAAGTAGCATTGTGATGCCTTCCAGTTTGTAGTGTTACCTCTGTAAACTCTATGAAGAAGGGACTGCGTGCTTTTTGGCTTGTATGGCATTCTCTCCTTTCCAGAGGCTGTAACATGCAATCATTTCAAAACTGCAGCAGTTTTTGTCAGAACTTCCATTTTAAATGCTAAATGACAGAAAGGTCCCTTGGTCAGCTAATAAGTAATTATGGTTCTTGGGGGGAAAGAAGGTCAAAGCATTACATTTTGCTAAATGGATAAACATTTGTTAGCCTTACGAAGGACAGTCCAGTGTTGTGTCATTACAGCAGAAGCACAGTGTATTTAATTTAAATGGGGAATCAGATTTCTTCCTGGGTGAACTCATCTCTGTCCAGAGCCACAGTGAAAAGGACTAATATTTTTAAAATGACTAATGATGTTTGGTATGTAAGCTGACATCTTAAAGAAACTTGACATCTGGAAGAGCTGTGAGTCTTCTGTCATTAGAAAAAACATCCTACTTCTGGTTTCCAGGAGATGGAAAGGACAAACATGTGTCCGTGGGTTTTGGGAGAAGTGCTGTTTCAGCTGTGCATAGGTACTTATGTGTTCACTACTAAACAAACTCTGCTGTGTAACCAGTGAAAAAATGAATATCGTCAATACATGCCCTTCAGTAGGGATCATACTGGACACGGAGGTGTCATTGTGCTAGGCATAATGGAAAACCAAAGAGTGTAAGTCTGATAAATGGCACTAGAGAGCAAATATTAGCTGTGTTTCACAGCAAAGGAATTGACTCACGAGTGCATTATTGCAATCCCGGAGCTGCCCACTCATGACGTTAATTGCCTATCAAACTTATGCCGACCCAGGCTCTGATAGAATTAAGGTGTTTGAGGCATCGCAGAGCAGGGCCTTTTCCCGTCGAGGTTTTGTTGACATTGCAGTATTTGAACGAGATAAAGTAAGGCCGCCGCTGCTGCAGAGCTCTCAGCGCTGCCGCGGAGCATGCGGGACATGCGCTGCTACCGCGTTGTCATGGCGAACGGCACAGACGGGATTGCACTGCTTTGCCCTGGCTCTGCCCTGATTTTCATTCCTTTTCCTCTGTGGTGGGATAGAGAATTTACACATCCTTCGGATCCTTGTCAGGCTTTAAATTACTTGTAACAGCGGTGGAAAGTTAATATTTCGCGTCTTCTGAAAGAAGATAGCAGCTATTTAGTACCAAACACCTTTCTAATATCCATGTTTAAAGTATACTCTGCTTTTGTCCTAAACTGTGTTCAATGTTCTTTTCAAAAGCCTATCCTGGTTTCCTTCCTAAAACTACTCGTACAAATCAGCATTTTAATCTCACGTCGCCTTGCGGTAGATTTTAGTTTGTCATGAATTTGCTTTGACTGTATAGACAGGTGTTTTGAGTTTGCAGAACTGAAACGCTGGGTTGTTTCAGCAAGTATTTTGAACAAGTGGTGCAACTTGTATCTATCAGAACTAATCCTTGGGGACCGGGTGGCTCACAGGAGTATGAATGTTACATTATCTAAGCAGAACTAATCAGCACATTTGCAGCCGTTTGCACCCTATTTCGTAATTGGTTTCTCATTCAAGAGAGAAGTATTTGATACTGAGCTTCACTGAGCTCAACAATCGTTTATGGTCTGCTTACTCCAAGGTATAGTGAGGAATCTTTCCAGGCACTCTTTTAAAACAGAAGCATCTTTTCTGATGGAGGACTTGTCAAATCCTGCAAACACTGAGTGTGAGTAAGATAATGGAGTCTGCTTCTGTAACTGAGGTTTGACTTAGGGCAACTAAAGATACTGCCCTTCTGAAATAGAAAATCTACTTATAAGACCTCCAAATAATTTGTTTCAAAGATATTTGTCTTAATAGATTAGCTTTACAGTCTCCAGAGGAAGGTGAAGAGTGCAAAGCCATGCATTTTTTTCATTTCAGATCCAAATCTAATCTGGCAGTAGTTTTCATTCCCAGTGGTTTTGCAGACACTTGAGAGTATGGGGGTATGGTTGCTTGGTAGTTTATTTTAGTGGAGAGGCAGAGCTCTGAATTCAATTTTACTGAAAATAGGCTTTCTTTCCTTTACAGATTCTTCAGAAGTAGTTCAGGGACAGTGAAATATTTGCGTATCACAGGCCGAAAATTACCGATTTAAAAGGCTCCACAGGTTAGACTGTGCCACTGTGGTGCATGATTGCTTTGTAACTTTATTATGATCTGGGCAATATTTGGTACAGGGGCAGAATTTCAGACTACTGGGAATAAATAGGTTAGACTGTAGCTCCAGCTTTTGTTGTCTTTTCAGATATATTTTAGGTAAACTGACTGTAGGGGGAAAAAAACCCAAACCTGGAAAATGTGACATCAACTCAACAAGCTTAAAAGTAGAAGGCACAAAAATGAGTTAATTAAAAAACCTCTAACAGTGTCTGTCTTCTAATCCTCAGAAGGTTGGTTTGTAAGGCTTTGGATTGCTGATGAGGTGCATTGTTAGTAGGACGAACAGTGTTTCATCTTTTAAATGAAATAGCTATCCACAGTATTATAATATAAGGCAAATTTAAAACATCAGTGCATTGAAAAATAATTCCAGGTATAATGATAGAAAAGGCAATGAATGGAAGGAGTGTGACCAAAGAGTTTTCCAGAGCGGCTGCCTAGTGTGCATGCATCAACTCAGTTCTGCTTATGTCCTTTATGTGAAGTTTGGAAATCACCTTACCCCTCCTCAAAGCACATTTCACAGCATTCTGAAATGACGTTGTAAGTGATGGGACATGTCTCTGTCACCAATGATTGCCCTTCCTCACAACTGGATTGAAATTCATTTCAGATAAGGGGTCTCGGTTTGGTTTTGAGCTCAAACCTCTGACAGTGCAAATGGGGCTAAAGTGAATAATTGTTAAGGGATATATTTGAACATAAATTGATGGATTTGTTTGTCTGCTCATTAACCATTTTTACTCACTGGTCAAAAAGGGTCAATATAAAAGATTATGACTTGTAGATATTTCCCAGAACATCAAGCACAGAGTAATAATGGTTTTCTGCCTGCTGAAATAGATTAATAATCTAGATTAAAAATTTAAAATGTAAAAATCTTGTAGTAGGACTTTTAAATTTACATTTTAACTATACCTTTTAATGAAATATGACATGGTGGGGATGTTTTACAGTTTGGATTTTAAATAAAAATTCAGGTTGATGCACAAAAACAGTAGATAAACAAACCAATGAAGCTATTCTCTCTCTCATAATTTACTTATAGACCTCTTATTGTATCTAATAAACAGCACAGCCAAAAGTTCAGGCAGTCTTGCCATTCCATGACATTCCAAAACTGAAAGCCAGAAACCTCAAACATCACAAAACATTACATTATTATGATTAATTTTAAATTCTTCCACATTTCACGCCAAGTTTGAATCTCAGGCATCGTGTCTACAAGTTTTTCTAGAGTCCCTAGAACTGGAAATTTTCCTTACAGCATTAATTCTTACATAATTATAATTATATAATGGCGTGGGCTCTGAAAAGAAAGTCACGGAGTGTCATGAGACTCTCCATGAAGACACAAGAGCAAATGTTCATTAGTCATTTCAGAGGTCTAATCTCACATCTGTAAACAAGCATGTTCAGAATGAGTGGTCCTGTTTGCTTTTTATTTGCAATATTTTATTTACTCCTCTCTGATATGGATAGGATACAGACTACTTTTAAAATCCAGTGTATTCACCTCCCAGGAATTCTCTGAGGCATAATTACTCTTTGAAAAGGGGTTTCACATCTCAATTAAAGACTTTTCTGAGCAGCAAATGTGATTCTGGCTATTAATGCCATGGTCAAAAATAACTTGTCCCATCTTCTGAATTAGTGTTTGTTGCCAGATAGCATGAATATATTTTTATGAACTTATTTCTATTATTCGTTGCTGGGTAACCTATTGTTTTGGAGCCTAGCAGGAATTCAGTCAAATCCCACTGTTAAACTGCTACTAATGACCATTTTGTTCGATTATTGTCACCACCACCCCACCACTTCCCCCCCATTTCGACTCTGCCTGTACTAATGACTGATTTTCAAGATAATTGTTTTTTAATTAACTTTGCTACATGATCATTAACATTATCAAATATTGCAAATTGTGAAAAGAACGAAACTTGCAGACTTTTGTTATTGCTGCCAGGAGGTTGGTAAGTTCCTGACTTGAAAGTAATTCTGTTCTTTCTGTGGGCACCATGAGAATGTAACCACTTTCTGCAGGTGCTGCTTTTAAAAGGTACATGCAAAAATATTATTCTGCTCTTTGGAGGATTTTTTTAAATATGTTTTCCTGTTCCTTTAGGTAGAAAACTAAATTAGGTAAGCATCTATTGCAATTGGTACTCTGTTCTGTTAGATGAATATACATCAGTATTTAAATGATGAAAACACCTTAGTCTGGTCGATGAACCCGGGGCATGAAGATTTTAAAGATTGTTGTAATTTTCCTCTAGCCATTTTCTCCTGCTGTAAATAGACTTGTGATTGATCTACTAGGAAGAATAAAAAGCAAATTTTTATTTTCTGCACATTGTATTTTTAATTCCGTGTTCAACAGAAAGTCATCACATTTTAGGCACTGAGTTTTCCGGTTTCTTCGGTAATAAAGGGATTGCCAGAAAGAAAATGGTTGTGCTGTTGCTCATAGAAGATCTCTAGGGTTTTGAGAGCAAAGTGGTCATGCCACTGTGGCTTATTTTCTGGGTTAAAATCACCTAGAGCATTATGCAGCCTCTGCAGATTTCCAGAGGAATTCTTTAAACTAATTGGCAGTATAGTTTGACCATCTGAGTTTCTGGAGAGAAAGGATTTCATTTCTTAAACTGCCTGAGATGTTTTAAATTCAGAAAGAAAATGGCCATAATTAACTACTCCATTATGAAAAAAAAAAAGACCGTAATACTGGTTTAATTAAGCATTTTAGATTCCCAAGGAATAATCTGGGCTCTCAGCTTCTCTCCCCTGACCTGAGCACTTTCCTAACATGCGCTGCCATCTCACGCATGTGCCTTAGGGTGAGCACTCTGCTGGGAAATGTCCTGCTTTCTTCTGCACATGCCTTTTGCTCTGAAATCTTAGCTCGGGTGAGCTGGTAGTTTTGTTTCCACATTTGCCAGCAGAAGTAAACAACTGCATGAAAACCACAGAATATCAAGAAAGTAAAATGTAAGCAAGCTGTAAACCTTCCTTTTTTTTTTTTTTTTTAAAGAAAGGAGCAGGAAGGTACAAAATCATAACGCCTGTGACAGGAAATCCCATCCTAAAGTGTTAGTGAAAAACAACTTCTTCCTCCCCCCAACCACTTTGCAAGAGAGGTTTCGGTCCCTTGCCATGTCGATGGCAGACATCGTTGGAGAAAGCACAGTCAGCCCTTTAGCATAAAACCCCTGAAACAAACCATTAAGTCACAGAGTATGCTGTCGCAAAGACTTGGAGGGTTGAGGTCACTGAGGTCAGGGTCCTAATAAGGGAGTGTTTTAATTGGTTTCTACTTTTTCTCCCCTGACATCCCTCCTTTCCTTCCCTCCTCCCCTCCACCAACCTTCACACCTTTGATCCCTCAACTGCTGTGATTCTGAAACTGTATGGAGAAAACTGCAATTATACAAATATCACCATTACTTTGACACATTAAAGATAGGGGGAGCACGGGGCCACCACTACTAAGTAATCCTGTAAATTGCTTAAAATAACAACAAAGAGCACTATACACTTTTCTCATCCATTGTCAGACTGAAATAAATAGGTCTTTCTTTAACATGCCTAATCCTGCTAAACAGTACAAAATCCTATTACTCAATGAATTATAAATCCTGCTTCAGCACCTCATTTGTCCTGGAGTGTTTCATTGTGAAAACCAGAAATTCAATACCTTATTTTAGTCACACAATCCCTAGCACGACTGATTTTCCCCCCTCTGTTCCTCCATCCTCTCCTCCCATGTTGATTGTGCTCAATAAGGTTTAGGTTACGGCGCTACAAACCCTGGTGAGGAAAGTAAAGGCAGCATTAGCCTGTTTAAAAAACAGCTTACACATTTCTGTACCTACATTCTCACTGTGCGCTTTTGGAAGTTAATGCAACACAGATTTAAGACCTTGTTAAGTTAAAGTTGTGACAAACCTCTGTCAAGTTGCGTTTCTTCTTCAGGTGCACCTCTAATAGTAGTCTATCTTTGCTGTTTTCCCTTACGTGTGGTGTGAAACAGAAGTCTCAAGAGACTTTGAAGTTGAAGCCCTGCATTCACCACATTTCTGAGACCTCTGAAAAGCATCAAGTCTGCATAAAGCAGATGAAGCTACTTATGGTTTTGTCTTTGGTAATATGCCAGCGTGGCTTGCAGAAACTGCAGTTCCTGGTGGGCAGTGCCTCTGGGACCTGTGGATTTGTTAGTATTCCTGCAGCAGAAAAGAGGTAGAGCCACTTTAGATGGCTGTGTTAAAATCTAGCTTGTCGGTGTCGAGCTGGTGACACCATCTTGAGAAGGTTGTTGTAGTACTGAGGGAGAGTTGGGGCAGAGAGGAGGAGTTTTCTAGCAAGTAGGACTCTTGTGAAAACCAGCTGAGTAAGAGCAGGGGTAAGGTTTATTCGTTTTCTTTGGTTTGCAGACTGTGGGCCAGTTCCTTCTGATGGTACAGGAGTGAGGGAGGAGGAAATGTGAGAAACCATACTCTTTTGCCCCTCACTACAAGGATTAGATACAACCCAGGGTCCAGCTCACTGAAACAGTCTCAGAAGGTTGCTTAAATGTGTCCAGAATCGTTGTGCGTGTTGTGTTTAGGGACAGCATGCAAAACAGCAGCAACCAGGTCACTGAAATGGAAACCATCCATTCCTCCTGCAGGTATGCTAGCTGGCTCTGCTAGAGTTCCTACTGGGCTCTCCCGATGTAGTTTAGATCCTTGTTTCCCTGTCCTGGTTGGGCCTCTGGTTGTAAAATGAAAATCTAAACCTAGGAATTTGAAAGACATTGTTTCAGAATATATGCCCTAAGTAGCTCACATCTAGTCTGAGATCTGTTTTGTTTTCTTGCCATCTCTCCATCTCTAAATACTATTTAGATGTGATAAGTATATTTAATTTAACTAGGCATTTTTAATGGAATCCATTTGGACCACATTTGTGTCATGCCTGTCTCTGCATATGACTTTTTAGGGCTTTATGCAATAAAGAAATAAATTATTTTTAATGACCATATTTTCCCCTACCTACGATACATTTACAAAATAATCTCTCTCTGCCAGTCCTATTTTCCTTCTAAAACCCAATACAAGCTGCTTAGGAGTACATTTTGCTTCAAAGAAATCAATTCTTTGTCAAATATGGTAGTCAAAACTGAAGGTTAGAATCAATCAGGCTACAGTCAGAAAGTCTCAGAAATTTTCCATCTAGAAAATAGCTTTTTCCAAACATGTTTTATTTCTATAATGTTGCCCTTCCCCACCCAGGGCCAGAGTTCAAAAGAGTTGCAGCACTATGAAGTTAATAAGTTCCCTCTTCTGAGTATGGTGGAGCATACATCTTTATTTAGCTGTCTTATGAACACCTCCCTTCTTCATCTTCCTTGTGGCAGACCGGAGGCTTCTCATTTGCCTCTGGATCATCATGGGTCTCATCGCACACAGAAAGACAATTTGAGGAGCGGAGCAGATGGGGAAAATTAATGCCTGCTTCCTTCAAGCAGTCACAGGGTTTGAGGGTGAAACAAATTAGTACTCAGGAGTGACTGGCAGAGGCCATTTTTTTCAGTGATGATTTATGTGGGACCCTAAGGTTTCAATGCAGATGACCTGTGAACTCAAAATGAACCAAAGCCACAGCTAGAATTACTGTCTAAGTAACGGGAAGATCACCTGTAGCTATGTCTGATTAAATATTTCAGATTACACGTATTTCTGGTTAAATTTAAATTGTTCCTGAAATCAGGTTGAGTTTCTTTTGGCCAAATTAAAGCCAAATGAGATTATTTCTTTAAGATTTATATTAATTAATTTTATCAGTGCTAACATGAAAATTTTAACTTGAATTTTTAATAGCTTCTTATTTAGAAATCTACATAAATTTTATTTTTAAAAGTAATTTTGCCGAGACATGAAAAATGTTTCTTCTTTTGCTCAGCGCAGCAATATTCCTGCATGTCTAAAATGAGTTTCCACCCGATGCATCATGTTTTAGACTCTGGAGTTATTCAAGAAATCCTTGAAACTTCTGAATAAACATTTTTGTCTCTAATGATTTGTAGCTGTTATCTAAACTATGAGATGATGCTTCCAGCAAGTCATCAGATAAACCAGTCAGCAAATGTATCATACTAATCTCAACCTACGGTCTTGACATAAATCTGGGAAATAGAAATATTTAATAAATTCTGAAATAACTCAAAACAAGTTATAACTTTCATCTCTTTTCCCAAACTTACACAGCTTAAGATTTTTAAAAGAAGCACAAACTATCGGTAAATTATTATCCTTAGTGATGAGGAAACCAAAAGTATTGAGCAGGTTGAGTGGGAATAGGGGGAGAGGAGTGGGGGTATGCAAAATCTACGTTGTTTCAGAAACAAGAAAAAAGGATGCTACAGCTGTAAGAAGTGAACACAAAGCAAATATGCTACATGCCGATACTGGTCAGATGGGGAAAAAAAATCCAGATTGAGAAACCTAAGATTTTAAGGGCAAAGTTTTTCTTTTGTAGGGCAAGTATCTACAAAAGACAGAAAAAAAGCCACGTCTGGATCCTAAATTATGGAGCAACAAAAGTTATCTCATTACTAAAAGCCAGTTTATGCGTCTAAAGTATGACATCTTGTACATGAGTGTGACTGAAGACAGCTTTGCTGTTAACATGTCTTTTTGTATAATGTTTTACACACAGAACTTACAAATGTCTCTTAAACTTTCCACAGTTTGAGCCCTCAAAATTTGCTGGTCCTTTCACTTCCGGGCACTGTTAGATATGTGAACCAATCACCTTGAGCACAGTGAGATTTAGCACACATCAGCTTTTGCTGGGTTACAGCCCACGTGAGCAAGGATACAAAAAGATGGGGAGACAGCAAAAATGCTGAATAGGGGAAATGAGTTCTGAATGCTACAGGGAAACAGAGCTGAGCTGTGCAGGGCTGTACCTCCAATTACACACAGAGAAATTTACCTTTTTCTTTTGTCTACCAGGATCTTTGATTGCTTCTGACTAATCCTTTCCTATGTGCTCTTGCCTTCTATTTCAGCTCACACTCTGTTCCCACAAGTAGCAAAGTGTCATTTCATGTGCTTTTGCTGCAGTGAACCAGAGCAAAGCCTTTGTTTTCATAACATGTTAAACTGTATTCTTTAAATTCTTCATTGATTCTATTAAGCTTTAAAAACAGTTCTTTCCCTCTCCCTCCCTCTCTCCTGCCTACCCACCCTACCCCCACACCCTCCAAAAAAAAAAAAAGAATAGGAAGAAAAATTCCCCCCAGGTCCCCTAGGCAGTGGTCTGGAATGATTGACAGGCTCTACTCAGAAGAGACCCCTGGATCCTAATAACAAGGGTTGCTGCAGGTCAGAATGGAGGCTTATTTACAGAGCTACAGAGGGGCCTGGGACTGCAAAGATAGCAGGAGGTACTGCAGGGCACTGGAGTGGCCTTCACACAAAGCTGCATGGTGGCTCGGGGAGGGAAGTAGCAGGCAGCTCAGGGCAGGTCAGAAAGGAGGTCTTGGCAGAACCTTTTGGGAGCCCCAGGACTGGAATAGCAAAGGGCGTCACAGGTCAGGACTGAGGTGTTTTGGCAGAGTTGTGCAGAGGCCCAGGACTGCAATAACAGGAGGTGAAACAGGTCATTGGCATTGGCAGGGATGCGTGAGAGAAAGCTGTGCAGAAGAGCCTGCCTTGCTTTAGCTGAAATGCTGTCGCTCCTACTCTTATAGTGAGTGCTCTATTTACCCCTAAATACAGGAAATCTTTCTTTCTAAAGTTTGCTCCTCTACTGTCCTGAAACAGCATTCTATGTATGGGAGAAAGGTGGTATCACCAGCTACAACAGTGATGGGATTTTGCCTTGTTAAATAATGGCTGATACAGAAAGCAAAGCAAAACTGAGTTTTTTCAAAGGGTCTTGGGAGGTTTGGGTTTACCAAACTCCCAGGCTAAAGAGACTCCACAAAGTCTGCCAGCAGCGGGAGAAGAAGTCGCTGCATAGATTCCCTCGGGGCTCAAAGCAATAGCTAATGAACAGACCCGGGTCCTGGGTATGGGGCTGTAATCTGCGAACTCTTACAATCAAGTGTTAGCACTGTTTGTGAGGTTACCCACGTGTACTTAAATGAGGTCATTGTACGTTACAGTGATATATGTTAAAGAGAGATTAAAGTTTACCACTTCTTACAGGAAGGTTTTCTTCCAGCATTATCAGGACTTTGTGAATATTTGTCTGAGCTGCTCATCAAAATAAAACGAAAAAGTCCCTTCAAGGGAGAATGTAATTAAAAAGAAATAGAATTAATTGTATGGCTAAGTCTAGAGCTGGTTGAATTATTTCCCCCTCTTCTCTTTCCTCCTTTTCCCTCCTTCCCCTGAGAATATTCATTTGGGAAATATTCACGTTTTAAAGCAAACTCTCCTACATTGTACTGATTTCCTCTTTGGGCAGGAACAAACATTTATCTCCGGGAACATTTAATTTCAAGTGAGTAAGAGTAAGGAATAAAAAGGAAAAAGAACTGCCACTTCATAGTTGGTATATAAGTCTACTGAAACCTAGGTAACTAACTATTAGGTATTTACTTATCCATTAAGGGGTTAAGAGCATGCTGTTATATCCTGTCATACTTAAAATACTGAAGCCCAAGTTTAATGAGCAATAGGTACAATAAATATTTTGTGAACAATCTGCAATAAAAATAATAGCATAAATACATGCTATAAATATAAAATAGTAATGGCATCATTAGAGCAGTGAGAGGATACATTTGAGATTACTACTCTGTTGGAATAGGTAATATGAAATATTCTCTGCCCATCTATGGGCAAATCCAAATGCAGTATTTTATCTCAAGGTACTAAGTTGCTGTCCTTAGCACAAGGAATAAATTATTTCCCCAAAATTTAGATTAAAAAAGAAAGTTGGGAACAAAAGACTACATTAATCTGGTCTTCTGTCCTGTTTCAAGGATGTATCTGAGTTTTCATTCCATAAATTTTCTGCTTTGCATTGTCCACAGGGTGGAATTGTTTCCCTCCCTTTGTCTCCTACTCCTGCCATCAACAATAAACCCTTGCACTGTGAAAGTCAGTGTGTGCACATAAACAGGTTACCAGAGACCACAAATTCCTCCAGTCCACTGACTGAAATGCATTGCTGGACTCCAGCACAGGGGCCCTGCTTGGTGCCTGAGGGCTCCAGGTTCCTCCAACAATATTCAGTATAACAATATACAGGGTCCCACTGAAATATTTCATTAAGGTGGCAACTGAAGACCAGTTGTAGTCTGGTAAATATTCTTTGGCAGACTCCAAACAACCCTTTCCATCTAGAAATGTGAAGGACTCTAGAAGTAGCCTTTATTTTTAGGCATAGCCACATGTCAAAAGTTGACCACTTGTTTCAGAAGTACTCCTGTTGGAATTGTCCAGTATGGTGATATATTCTTTGTAATTCATTTTGCTCCTTGCTCATCAAAATGCTGACAGTCCCCTTGTCTCTCATTGCTTGGACCATGTGATAAACACTTGAAGTTCATGTTCCTGTTTTCTTGCATACTTCAATGCAAATTCTTTCACCTTCAAGAGGAAAACACCTAAATAACATTTCTCCTGGCTTTTTTTGCCTTTCTTATCCTTGTTTATTTCTCTTTACAGAAACGATTCATTTTTTGCATGATCTTCTTCTTTGAGGCTCGCTAACTCCTCCCTGTTCCATATTGCTCCCATCCTCCCCTCTTCACTTACTTCCATCCAGATCCCTTTGTTTCTCAGAATCCCTCTGGTGATAACTCACAGCAATAAAAATGTCATACCCCTTTTTCTCATTGCTGGATCTACTCTGAAGAGGCAGGAGCCATACAGATTTATCCCAGAGGGTATCTGGCACTTGAGCCCCCGTGGTTCTCCTGTTTTGCCTATGCACAGTCCCGTAATTACAATAGGAATGCTTAGACATAGCTTGACTGATTGCTCTTAAGCAAGCATGGCTTAGAACTGTATTCAGCAGGTGAGATTGGATTCAAATAACCAGTACAGAATCTCTGACAGAGTGCTAAAGCTGGTGAGCTGTGTCGTGTTGGAAACTTCCAGGCACCCAGAAGCCTGAGCGCTTGAGCTGACACGTAGGATGGCAAAAACGACCATATGACAGAAGTAACACTGACAATGGAAAGGCACTCAACTGCTTGCTTTTCTCTCAAAGACAGACCTGCCTTCAGAAGACCTGCCTTCTCATTTCAGAAGTGAGAGTAAAAAGAGGGGCACTCTGTGCTGGAAAGAAATGTTAATGATACTGAAAGAGGAACATCAGCATCTTTCTCATGCATTCACTTTTTTCCTAGAATGTGCAATTAAATATATGGATTCTGGTTTGCTAATGAGGCACCAGTTTAAATAAGCTAAGCATGCAGGTTCCCTACACATGCTGTAAAAACACCAGTTTATGAATACCTGAAGCATTAAGTATCTCTCTGCATTTGAAACATAAAATGGTGGACTAGGTTACAAACACATTTTCCTTCAATTGTTTGTGTCTGCCATCATAACACAGTTTATTGTGCTCACCAGTCAGAAGAAAATAGGGCTGAGAAAACTCCTCTGTTTTCTTTGTAATTTTTCACCAATAGTTTTAACAATAGCTAAAGCTACGGGGTCATCTTTGAATTCCATCTTTACATAGGGAAGAAACACAATTAAACACAGTTTTAGCACCAAGTAATAATCCTTCCATCCGTTTGCAGCATAATGCTCAACTGCATACTTAAATAAATTGCTTTGCTGAGTAACAAAGAGGTTATTCTTGTCCCTAAGTGCTTTGCTGAACTGCAGACTGTATCCCTGAGCTGTATGTAGTCCGTGCAGCACAGATATCAACAGATTCTTCACTATTTTAGCGGATCTGAGATTGGAATGAAAACATACATGTAACTGGAAATAGTGTAGAGCTTAGATAACTCATGCAAACTAAAACAAAAGATATGGCAACCGTGTGTCACTGCACAGATGATTATAAACATTTTTTTTCTCTGTGGTTCCACTCTGAAAAGAACAAAATGCAGGCAGCATTACTGCACAGTTGTTAGATTAATGTAGAACCATAATTCTGACAGATTGCGATTTTAAATTAATAACAATAAAAAAGAGTAGATGTGCAGTAAAAAAAGAACATAATTTGTACATGGCTTCTGTAAAAAATATATAAAATATTTACAAAATATTTCAACATTCAACAAACTTTTTTTATAACAGAACTAGTTGTAGCCATTGGAATGATGCTTCTCATTACAGCATTAATCATCAGAGCTAACTGACGGTTAAGATATTCATAAAAAGGTATGTCTTTAAAAAGAGGAAAATATTTATGAATACACAAGATCCCTTATTTACTTGTTTGTTTGTTTGTTTGTTTTAGCTCAGAAGGCTTTTATTCACAGGAGTGGGGAATTTATAGTCACAAGGCTTAAGCCTCTATTCATTGAACATCAGTCTGGGTTTGCAAGATGTGTCATTGCAGGTAACGATGTTATTCATGTGCACAAATAAGAGAGTGAGCAGGTCTTGGCCTAAACAAGTGGCTCCACGTGATATATTTGCCTCTTGGAGTCATCTCTTTCCCTTTTTATTTTGTACATAAATTTTGGCACCATGTAAAAGTTCAGTGAAGCAGTCCAAACATGGGATGGGAAAGAAGAATCTCTGCAAATATGAATCAAAATTTAATCACTGATAAGAGCTAATCTAGTGGTTATTATTGGCAAAATATTACATCTAGGTCCTGTATTTCAGGTACCAGAGCTTGTCACAACTTGCATGGACCAGCACTGCAGAACATAAACCTACGGCCAGTTTCACAGCAGGTTACATGGCTTTTCTTTCTTTTATCCAATGATGGTGTGTGTGGCATTGGCCATGTACTGTGGAGGGTACCCACCTGTGAAGGCTGCACCAGCACCATGCTTAATTTCAACTCTGACATGTACATTGCCAGCAAGTTCTGGCAGAAAGGGACAACCGGGCAACCTGGATTAGTTCTCTCTGCTATCTTCAGCTTTAGGATTTTTAATAATAAAGACCTAAGCAAGTGCTTAAATTTGACTGTTAAAAGTTTGATATATTTCAAAAATCTCAAGTCTGTTTTCCTCTTCGCTGGCATTCAAGAATTGACAACCCAAATTAACCAGTTCTTTTTTCTCACTGAAGTTCCATTTCTGTTCTCAATTACAGTGCAGCGCAGCCGGCTGCTTATTTCCACTCCTTTGCAGAGGAATGTTTATTTACATCTTTTCACTGAATTTAAAAACTGCAAACTGAATTTCATCATATAGATGATGACATCCTTCCAATGGATACCATTTCTTATAGCTCATATGTTTGGCCTCGATTCAGAAAAACATGGCAGGAAGGACTGACAGTCAGTAGGAACAAAAAAAAAAAAAGTCTAAATTTCTACCTAGAAAATAAATCTCTTCTGTATCTTCATTAATGGCAGATGGAAACTATCCAAGCATTATAACGTATCACTCACTGCCTCCCTGATACGATATAAAGCATCAGAAAGACAGTGTCTGTTTCTTTTACATTCCAAGGGTCAGAAATCTGGTATGTGAACAGAAAGGTAGTTAATATTGACTAATATCACTGTGAGAGCAGGTGGGCCTACTCACAATACTAGTAGTCTTTTACAAGTCTCTTGATCTAATAATGCAAAAGTGTTGTCCTAAATGTCACATTAATTCTAATATTCTGTATGAAATATATGACAGTTGTTACTTGAGAAGAGGGAGAATTTCAGCCATCTATAAACTGTGTTTTATTCTTTCCCCTTTTTCTCCCCTTGCCCATCCCAAGCCAAGTATACTGGCTTAAGAGTTTCTCCAGCGACTGCTCCTTTTCCTGGATCTTTTCCAATGCCAAAGAGATCCTGATTATCTTTATGCTTCCAACAGTATTATTTCTTTTTTTTTTTCCACGCACTGCACAAATGGTATATGACTGTCCTTTGTGCAATATTTCTTTCTGTATCAAATGGAAGTGAGTTTCAGCATCTCCCTTAGTTAGGAGCATGTTAAAAGCTAATTTATGCCGTTTGAATTTTGGATGTCAGGCTTAGGCCTGGGAAGAGCAACATGTGGGCAGGCTAGTCTTGTAATTAATTGTTTGCTTTCTCTGGCTGCTCTGAGAATCTGTTCTTTGTCCTGCATATCTGATAATGTCATGACTCTAAGGTTCTTTATAGCTATAGTAGCTAATGTACCTTAATGCATTTATATTTCAGAGTCTTCAGATGGATTCCAAGCTTGGGTCTTATTAACAGAAACCAGAGCAGGGTGGAAACAGCCTTCCTGATAACCACACATTCGAGACCTCTCATTCTGACTCTTCTCCCTTGCTTTTTCTGTGACCTCTCCCACTGCGCTCACAGCCCAGCCGCAGTCTAATCATCCTTATTACAGCAACAAACATCTTGCATTCTCTAATCTATTGTTCCTAATCTCACAATTTGTGCTAGTCTAGAATCTCACATTTATAAACACAGGCTCCAGCGCCTTCTGTTCCCAAAGCACCAGGCATCCACCATATGAACAAAGGAAGAATTTTCTTAGGCTCTTGGAGATGTAGGCTTCACGGTTATAACTCCCAGGTGTGAAGTGCTGGCTTTATATGCAGGGCAAAGGAGTGTTAAAATATATTACACAAACAGCAACATTATAGGAAGTCACTGGGTTTTTTTTCCCTTTTGAAATGCTTAGGTTAAAATCAAACAGCAATAGGCTATTTGTAGTAGAATCACAACAGGAACTACCACACAGACAGGTTGAAATGCTAGATATCAGAATGACCTAAGAGGATCTGGCCTTTCTCCCACCATCTCTCACCAGCATGATTCACACCAACAGGAGGGCGGGAGCACTAAGAACGTACTGGATCAGAAGTCCATCCTGTCTAGCCAACTGCCAGTAATGTGGATATTTTGAGAAAAATAATAGATACTTAGCAATACTTGCTCATCTTCCCGAAACCTGTGACTTAGAAGCTCCTTGGATCCAAAGCAAATATTCATTCTATAGATGCAGTGGTTCAGATGCATAGAAATACGCAGGATGTGTAGTTAGTTTAAGCAAGTTCAGGTAAGTTTTTTGAGACTTGAAGGTATCAGGTTTCCTGTATGTGTGCTGGTGATCCTTATAATGCTTACAAGTTAAATACTGCAGGTCTGTGAGTCCCACAGAAGCTCAATGTATCTGGCACAAGCACCAGTATTTCTTTCTAGGAGTCTGGTACAGCAAACAAGAGAAGCAGAAAAAGAGAACAAAATGTATCTCTGTTTGAGGAAAGAACAAACTTACTAACAAACAGCCCTGTTAACTGCTGACAAAGCAGGACTGTCAAAAGTTGACTCTTATCAAAATGACTCTCTGCGCTGTAGACAGCTGTTCAGCATGCAGATGTTCACTGTAGAGACCCGGTCATCAACCATTACCAGAGGCATTCCACAATCTAGGGCTGCCTCGAGCCGTAGCAATTTGTGCATCTGAGGTCAAAGAGATCAAATGGCTATGACTACAATCATCTTACCATCTTCTGTGCAATCTAACCTAAAGTGTGAAAATCTAACATTAACCAATAATGTTCAGAATCATCCATGCTTACTGAAAAGTCCCCATTGTTGGCTTCTTCCAGGTTAAACAGATGAGGACAGCAAGAAAGGGAAAGATACACTGCAAACATGCCAGTGGATGAGGTGGTTGTGTAGGAACAGTGAATTTTATCTAAGACTTACAGCACAATTTCACAGAACTAATTAATAAGAAATGTCAAAATAAAACTAGCAAGCTATAAAAGATAGTCAAGGGGGAAAATAAGACAATGAAGAAGACAATCGAACAAGGCAGACAAAAGCGAACAGATGGTGGGATGGAAGAGGAGGGGTTTTAAGCAAGTGATCTTTTGTCAGCAAAAGGAGAGAACATTAAAACTAGAGAATATCATCATCAGAATGGCAGCTGGATGTCCTTATCACTCATAACTATAACAGCTTTTAAAAGGGTGGAAAAATCCTAACTGAATAACCATTCCTCTTTTTAATAAAGCATCTGACTTTCACATTCAGAGGTTTCATAATAACCTCTGGCAAATAAGTGCTAATGGGTTCAGTTTTCATGTCTGCACTTCAGAGTGAAAAAAGGGTCAGAACTGAGTTGCATTTTTCCTCTTCTCATTTAAAAGAAGTGATATTTTGACTTGCAAGGAGCCAACTGCAGTTCATGTGCTTAGTTTCCTCTGTGCTGCACATAAAAACAGGAAAAGCCGGTCTTTTGGCTGTGCTTCTTTTTATTGTTGGTTGTTTGACATGTTTTTCTATTACAATTCACAGCAGGGAGCGTTTATCTCCGTTATGAAAACCAGTTGGCCCATTGTTAGGAAAGCAAGCTGCACTTCCCCAATAGGAAGTCAAGTGTCTCTACAGTGTTGTAGAAAGGCATTCTGATGTTGAAGTCAACACATGCCAGTGCTAGGAGGCTCTGTGCACGCAGCACTGGTGCTCCTGTCTTTGATTAGAACAAGCGAGTTTCCCCTTGCACACGTCGGGAAATCCAGGAGTAGTCCCACTTCCCACCGGTTTGAGATGGGGAAGGTTTTGGTTACAGTGCCTTCAGTGTGACTATAGCAAGCAGAAGCTATGAGGTTTCTTTCTTTCTTGCCCTGATGTCAGCTATTTTGAAAGAGGTGCTCAGCCACTGTCTGAAAAATATCTGCTCTAAAAATGCAAATGTTAAGTTTTTTCTACTTCCCCATTTATTCCAAAATAGTAAAAAATATAACACTGCTTTCAACTTTATTCATATTCTCCTTTTTGTAGTCCTACATATTGAGAGCTCACTTCACCTTTTCTTTTTCTTTTTTTTCCCCAGATGTAAATTCCTGAAACATTTATGCCTGATAATGCCCAATTATTTGTTGTGTGGGCATTTCTTAGAATTTACCTTCCTGTTCAGGAAACACGGTAAATCTGGTGTGTAGCTCCAAGGTCTAAGTGTGACAGTTCAAAATTAGGCTGGCTTGTTTCCACTAGTTGGTCTTCTCATCAGCAATTGGGTGACATTACATCTTTGCGACCTATTAGCTACATTAAGTCCAAGTAGAATACATTTCCCTTCGTCTGCCTCGATCAAATAACAAAAAATATTTTAAATATGATCCAAATAATTCATCAAGGATAGAAAGCTCAGTCTATGGTATTTCAAAACAGGCTTCAGTCAGAACTCAGTGTGTACAATTTTTCAGCAAAATTCAGATCTGAAGTCACACTTGCTGGTTGCATGATGCCATTGTCTAAATCTGAATCAAGAAAAGAATAAAAATCAGATCTTCATCTTGATGTATATTTTACGACTTGGTCATATAGCCGATAGTGTTTAAAATACATAATTTAATTACTCTACTTTCTAAGTCATCATACACAGTGTATTGGGTAGTTATAGTTTGTTTATTTATTGGATTAATCAAATGATTGTGTAATCCTGTATTTATTATTATTAATATTTGTCTTGGGTGAGTATTTGTTATTATACATGGGTTACAAGCTAATAACAGTATCTTTAAGACTAGAAAGCAAAACAAAGATAAAACATAGCTGAATTCTCACCTTTTAAACTGCTAGTACAATGCATCTTTATGTGCACTTGATTTTTGGGATCAGTTTGACCTTCATAAACTATATAAAAGCAGGGGACCAACCTCGAATTCATACTCTAACATCCATGTTGTGTGCTATGATTTTTTTAATACAGTCTGATTTTCACTGGCTCTTTAGTAGATACAAAGTAATTGTTTTAGTGCAAGTTAACATGCTGTCAGTTGACTTTGAAATTCGCATTGTTCTTTCTTGCCTTTTTTCTGTTCTTAAGTCGTTAAAAATTCAGCATACTAGATAAATCTGTGGGAAGAATATTTGTACAAAGAGATCTTGCAAAGATAAAGAGCTCACTGAACATAGCTCTTCAGTTCTGGCTTGTGTAAATACAGGCAAAACAGCAGTACAAGAAAAATAATTGATTCTAATGAAAAAATACAAAGCAAACAAATCCCAAATAGTGGGGTAGTTTTTAGTTTGTTTCCCTAAGATTTTAGAATTCCATATAGCAAGTTATATAAACTTCCTCATCAAGCTGTATTATATGTCCAAAGTATATCAGACTTGAATTCCTCTGGATTCTAGTTGGTTTTAGCTGAAATTGTGCAGAAATTTGTCTATGAGTAAATCATCTAACAGTGTTAAAAGCTACAGATAGCCAGAATTTCAAATATCACATACACTCCATTGTAAAAATAAAAAAAAATTAAAAATTGGTAATTTTTTACATGATTTACAGAATTTAAAAAAAAAATGCCCTGTAATTGTGTAGTTCTTGCAGCATTTCTTATTTATAAACTGAGACTGAGACAAAAGTAGCTAATGTTAGGGATAGAGCACTCTTGCTGATAACTCTGAATTAAAATATATTAGAATAGACCTAGAAAACTTTAAAATATTTAGACAAAGCATATTTGGGGAGTGTATCAATGCAAATCATATTGTAAGTCTAAAAGGTTAAGATTTAGCTTTGTCAATCAAGGGGTATAATCAATACAGGGGTACAGTGCTTTCCAGGAGAAGAAACTCATTCCCTGGCAATGGATAAATTCCAAAAACATTTTTAAAGGGAGTTCAAAGTTATTTTTCTGCCTTTCTAGGTTTGCATCCATTAGCAGAGGTTACTTCTAAAGAGAAATACTTGCCTTTGAAATGGAGTAGACTGTCACAGGTATAAGGTGTCTTTGAAAATGTTCCCCATAGAGAAATACCAAAGACAGAATTCTTTATCTCTCATTTCAGTTTATGTTAGTTTGTATACTAAATCATGTCATCCTAAAATGTATTTTAGGAAGAAAGTACAAATATTTCCAGTAAGGCCACTTAATCTGTTTGCTTACTATCTGCTACCTCCTTCTGAGACTGCTTTTTTCCTGGACATGAAAAAATAAATGAAAGGTTCTCCAAGCATCAGGAGATTCTTCCTTCTTCTTAGAAGCATCCCTGGGAAGAAGATAAAAATTCTGCTGGAGTCAACAATAAAATTCTCACGGACTTCAGCAGATGAGTAGTAATGGGAAGCCCTTTTGAAAAGACATCCAGGATAAGGGTGAAAAGTCATTACATATATTTTACTAGAGCTTGAAAAATAAAGAGGAGCCTCTTGAAGATAAGCATCAATAGAAAAAAAGTTATTGGTGTCTTGATGAGGTCAAATTTGACTAAATAACACAATTACTGTGCTGTCTCTCAAACCTGTTAAGCTCCTTTTTTGAGAATAATAATACTAAAAAAATTACTATGTCACATATGACAAAAATCAGCTGTAACAGGCTAACTCTAGGTCCCTTCAACAGACCCAGAGTTGATCTTTAGCCTTCAGTGTGTTGAATTCACCTCTATACATTTTCACTCTTGGTTTTGCCTGCTGTATTAGCTGTACATTAAAATTGATTGTCGTAATAGATTCTTTCATAAAAGTAAAGCTTCTTATGAGGAAATCTAATCCCTCTCATATTTGTCTAATTTGGTTACAACTTTGTCGTTACCATTGTTATTTTTTGTAATGCAATAGCATCTATAGATCTCATGGAAGATCAGGGGCTCACTGTGCTAGACACTGTATAAATAGAGAGTGGGAGACAGTCCCTATCCCTGAAGCACTCCTAGTCTAAATACACACAGTAGGAAAGGAAGCAGAAGCATGGAGCACTGAAGTGATTCCACCTGAGGTCACACAACAGTTCATCACAAGTTTTCAGGAAAGAACCCAGTCTTTCTGCTGCCCTTCCAAGATCTCATACATACACCTCTCATATGGTGATTGAAATTTTCTTTAAGATTTACAGTTGTAATTTTGCCCTTCCTTGGACTGCCTAAAAAGCTGGTCCCTGCTCTTGTATTTGAATAATATCAAACTGTAAGAGTTGTGTTAGTTTTGTCATGGAAGTCTAGCTTCAGCAAAAGTGAAGCTTTTCTTTTGTAAATTACTGTTTCTTATAACCATTTTTTGCCACTGCTGGTGCCTGTTACACAGTTTTCAGGTAGTGTTTCTGACTGAGCTCTTCCACCTTCTGTTTTTGCTCTCAACTCACTGTGTATAGATGTGGCCAGTGGTATATTTTTGGTCAGGTAGAAGAACTAATTGTTTTAGAATGTCCTGAACAGTGGTAGACCTGAATGTATCTCCTTTCCAGTGCTAACTGAAGTCACATATAATCTGATTTTGATCCATATTCAGTATCCCTTAGCATCCCCGGTAAGATTACGTTGTTCACAGATACAATTTCATTGACTGTTCTGTTAGTTCTCTAAAAAGATTCTAGGTAGGAATTAAAGTAAGTATGTTTTGACTGGGATCGTGTCACATGTCGCTATGACATTGCACAGACTGTAGATAATTTTGCATGTGTTTGTTTAATGATGATTTTCAGCTCATTTATGTGATATTGGAATACAATTTGCCAGTCTGCCGGGCCTCTGGTATTATTATTACCTGTTAACACGGAAATCTGTACCGAAGACTGTCAAAACTTGAGCAACCTGACCTAAATTTGACATTAGCCCTGTACTAACAAGGGATTGAGCTGTACTTCCAACCTGGATGAGTGCATGATTCCTTTTTCAGTGGTGACTAAGCCACTTCATTCTCACAGGTTTTTTTATAGCTTTGGCAGAACATCATCTAATTCTGAGGGAGTTTTATGTTACTAGTTCTTTCAACACAGCATCTACAGGCAGCTTAAGCTATGTTTTTGCTCTGTCCTTTTCATCTATGAGGAATGCCTGAGAGGGAGCTGCAAACTCAAGGCAAGCCCTTCCGTTTCACTTGCTGGGTAGAACCACTACTTGTTTTCTTTGGGAATTTATTGAAAGCACTGACATCGCTCACATTTCTGAGTTCCAACAGGCTTACTTCAAAGTTCCTCACCTTGCCTTTTAAGGACCTGAAGACATGTTGCGTACGAGGTGCCATAGTTATGTATCAGATCTATAACTCTGACAAGAGGTGTAAAGGTATGCTGCCTAGTAATTGCAGCCTGCCTCACTGGCTCATGTGAGATACTGGTGGCATGGCATGCAGGAAGCTTTCTGATGAGAAACTTCAGAAGAACATTTACTTTAGAAGCACTTCTGTCCCTGCCAGTATTCTGTTCTCCATGGTTTTTGCCCTCTCTCGTTCTTTTCTATCAAGAAAGATTGCTTGAAAAGGAAACCTTTTTTATCTGAAGAGTTATCTTACTCTTGTAGCCCTTCCCCATCTGAAGCTCTTACATGTGTCCACAATAGCCATTTGTCTAGTCTCACATAGAGGATTATGGCTTCAGGTGAGCAACAAGCACTGGGAGCAGATGGAATCCCAGGAAAGAAAGATACCATTTTAATGCAAATCCATCTCCAAAAAGAAGGAAAAGAAAATATATTCAATGCAAACACTCCTTTAGTGAAACTTTATGATCAAGAAGTCAAAGGCATTAAAGTCAGAAGTTTCAGCAGTAGGGTTTCCACAGCAACTCTAACCTTGGCTGTCTTCTTGCATTTTTCATGACACTTTTAGCTTTTGTGTCTGTCTCCTGTCCTGATTTGATACTTTGAATCTGACCCTTAAAGTCTGAAAAGGTTAAATGCTTAGATTCTAAATTTCTGACACAATTCCATCTCCATTGAGCACCATGCCTTAACTTGGCAAGGTATGAGCATGTGTAAAAAAGAAAAAAAATAAAGGTAAAGATAAGTTTTTCTGGGAACCCTGAGTTGAGCTATCTCACTTAAGCAGGTTTAAAAACCATCTACAATGATGTTGCATGAATAGGAAACTTTGGTGCTAAGTTTCTTCTTCAATGTTTCTGTGTTTTTACACAGTGGGAAAGTGTGTAATTGTTCCTTGCAACTTCTTTTGTTGTTCATTTACTTTCTGTTCAGCTTCTTGGAAAAGAAAAAAAAATAAGGCCTTTGAGAGCAGAGAAAATGAGTAGCCAAGATCACTGGGAAAGTTGCACAGACATTTATCTGAATTGCTAAACAACCTGTCCATTTGGTACAAAGTTTATTCTTAGAGTGGATTTGTCATGTGCAAATTAGTCAAGACTTCTAAAAAATCAACTTTTGGAGTTTTCTTGGAGAGTTTGCAATGCACTACCATGTGCAAAGAAAGGCACGCCCATGGATGCTTCAGGTTTTCCTTCAGGGTTGGAGCTGGTTAGTACTTGAGTTATGTGGCTAGTCCATCTTTAAGTGTTTCAGTCTCCCACCTTCATTAATTCAACCCAGGCAGTTAATTTTCCCACCACCTTTCTTCAGCTGTAAGAATGGGCAGTCTATTTGGTTTAGGATTATTTTAATGGCGGTGCACTGACTCAGATTTTAAATGAATAAAATAACTAAAGCTTCCCGGCTGTGATGCTGGCTTACTACACTGTATTTTCTTTACATTAAAAAAACCCCAAAACCCATAAAAATTGCATTCACCTGAAATTTATTGCAAAAAGGCAGGCTAAATCAGGTAAAGGAGAATGTATTAGTGAATACAGTGTAATGTGAGAACTTCCTCCATTCTCTGCTGAATATAGTGCAGTAGGTAGTATCTGAATGTATTTTCATTCATTCTGAAAACTCAAGCAATCCTGTTATAATGTCTGTGCACGCAGGCCTAAATTACATTTGTGAAGGTACCTAACATATGGCATTTCCTAATCTTACTTGATTGAGGCTACCACCCTAATATTATTATTTCTTAAAATATTAATAATTTTTATGTCCGGAATGTGTTTGCTCATCTCATCCTTCATTTAAGTCTTTAGTTGTAAAACTGTTCTGTGAGCGAGAAACAGAAGAGGTGCAGACACATACTATAAAGCAGGCATTTCTACCAACTGCTTTCACTCCCCTTCCCCATTTTCTGCCCCTGGATTTTCTGCCTTCCCCATTTCTGGTTTCAGTCTAACCTCTCTACGTCAGGCTAGATCTAGTTTACTTTGCCAGATTGCTCTAACCCTTCCTGGCCCTACATCTCTCTCTTTAGGCCTCCATAGTCTCCTGACAGAGACACCTCCCCACTCTGTATTTCCCAGCAGCATAAATATAACAAAATGAATGAATGAACAAACAAAATCCCATAATAGCTACTTGGGGTATGTGTGCAGGGAACAGGTGGGCTTCATACAGCCCAAATCAGAAATGCATATATATATATATATTGCTGAGTACATCACAGTCTTTTCTTTTTCCTGGCTCATCAGACTCGCTTGTGTTGGAAAACAGGTAACTTTATGTAGAGGTCTGATATTTAGAGATCTCTCTCAAAATTGGGCAATGTAAGTATGATTGCTGGTCTTGATTCATTTGAGGAACTACTGAAATGACCCTTAGATTGCTGTGTTTAGAAGTGACTCGTGAACTATAAGACAGTTAAATCTGAAAAGAACAAAAATATGCCCTCCCCCCCAAAAAAAAACTCCAAAAATTAAAAATTTGGCTCAATATGCATTGAGTTGTTGCTTGCTGCTGACATGTGAATGAGAGGAAGAAAAACTCTTTCCAGCTGCTGGGCAACATACTAATGCTGCAAAGGGAAAATGTTGTTTGGGCACAACTAAAAGTTTTGTGGGGATAGTAAATTGCTGGCGTCAATTCCTAAACTTGAGCCTATGCCCACAGACCATGAATTTCTTTGTGCTGTTCCCCTGGCACCCATTATCTGAAACATAGCTGGGCATCTACTTAGCGTCTGCACCACTGACACCTTTGAAGGGAGATTAACAACTAGATGTGAGGGGTTTCAGAGCTGCAGAGAAGACTAGGGACCAAGCTTTGGCAACTGGCATTTGCAGGCGATGGAGGCCAGCCAGTGTAACGGGGTGAGGAGCGCACTGTCACGGGAGCTGGGGTTTGGCTGAGCAGAAGAAAATGCTGTGAGTTAGGTGTGAGGTTTGCTAAAGAGGTGTCTGCAGGTATGCTGAGCATCTGGTAAAACTAAGGGTGAGCTGTAGTGATTCAAGCTCGCCTGACCTTAAGTCTTGTGGTAAGGATGTAGAGGAGGAAGGGGAAGCAGGGGTGGAGGCGGGGAACTGCTTTTTGTGAAGACACACAGGCTCTCCCCCTGTGCACTGCATAGGAAAGCTCTTGGTATTGTGCATATGATTTGGGAGCTGTTTGGAACCTTCCTGAGGCAGAATTACTGACATTAAAGGGACTTTTGTACAAGCAGAAATGGTGGTGCAGAACAGGGCTCTTACTCAGCTACCCACGAGGCTTCCACGGTGGGTGGTAAGGCATTGGGAGTCACCAGATGGCCGCCGAGCTTGTGATTAAGGTGTTGGGACACCCGAAGGAGTGTGTTCGAAAATATATCTTGGACCACCCATCATTCTGAATACGGCATTAATTTTCTGTTTTGTGAGGAGTCAGATTTATTAACAATTTGTATACTTGAAGCTTTGTGTGCTGGGCAACACACCCTGCTCTCATTATTGTTAATGGCAATAGGAAATATGCACATAACCCCCCGTGTACTGCCTAGGCAATTTGCCTCTAACTGTATAAGTTTCTAGAAAACAAAACTAAATCATATATGTAAGAAAAGAAAATGCTTACATCTTGACTTTATTTCACCTTAAACCTCAGTGTTTAAAAAAAAAAAAAGTTAAACGACTTGGTATTAATCAAATCAAGCTGGTTAAATTTGCCTTTTAGATATGTGAAATAGAACTCTGTTTTATAACTTGAAATATTGTTTTTTAGGAAGATAAAGTTGTGAGAACCTTTGACTGATCTGTAGTAAAATATTTTACTGCAATTTCATTTGCCTGAACAAATATTTTTAGAACATTAACAGAAATGTATGGCATAAATTTCAAAGCCTATCATATAATTTCATGTACAAATATTTATATACATCATCCCAGGGAAGTTAAAAATGTAATGTTTTTATAGAAAATATACAATACAGCGCATACTCTCCGTACAGTATATAAAATGAGAGAAGAGAGAAGTTTCTTTCAGTATCTCCAAGAAAATAGCTTTCATTTAAAATGCAGCCAATTAACATTAGCAAACAGACAGAAATTTTATTTTATACTACCAAGAAACCCAGATATAGGACTATGGAGATGCTTTTGATGGACATTAGATAATGTCACATTGACTGCAACTGTAGGAACTCTGTGTGTTACAAGGGATGGCTTTTGCTTTTAGTCACTAAATCTTCTGTCCCACACGTAATCTGTTCAGGCCCATTACTTTTCACAGTGAACACTCACAGGCTGCTGCTCACTGGGTGTTTGAAGGGAGGTTTGCAATGCAAGTTAAACCCAGTTCTGAGTCCTGCATTCAAGCTTTCACCCATCTCCTGCTGATGTTGTTAAAACCTAAACCTGAGTTTAAATCCCTCTGACCCTCAGCTGGAAACTTGTCAGCAGCCCCCAGTCCAGCACAAGGAGATGAGCCCTACCCTACATTTGTATGCAAGGTAAATAATAGTTCAGAGAGCTTACAAGCAGCCAATTCAGCTATCCTCATTCTCAAATCAGTGCAGGCTGTTTCCACTGCTAATTTGCCCTCCTTCCCTGCCAGATGCAGTTACAAGACAGCACTTGGTTCTCGAACCTGCCAAGCTTCACCTGTTTTTTCACAAGCTGTCAAGTGCCTGTTGTAGCATGCAGAGTCACTGAGCTGAAGTAATAAGTCAGTCTGAGGCTGAGCCAACATAACAGCTCACCACTACTGACAGGGGCAGGTCCTGCTCCAGCTGCTCCAGAAGGTCCTGTTCTTTCCTCCCTTCTCTACAGATCATCCACTGTGTGATACTGTTCTGAGCCAATTCAGATAGCTACAACAGCCCAAGAGCAGTCTGACAAAACCCATGAACCGTTTCTGCCAGCCCAGTGCAGTGAATTGGCTTAACGAGCTGGAGGAAGGGCTAGGCCTTTACCAAAGGAAAAAAAAAGAAGTTTTGGTAGAAATTTAACATGGCTCTTGTACTGAACTAGTAGACGACTGAGGATGAGCAGAACTGTAGCTAGATGTGAAAGGAGTTACAAGGAACAAGGCTAGAATGTGGGTTTCAAGATCCATTCAGGAGAAAGAACTAGAGGCAAATGTGCCTATAGCATAGCCCTGGTAGGGTCCGGGCGGAAATGGAGCACCAGAGCACACAGGTTGGGGTGAGGGGAGAAGCAGGTTAGGCTGATCAGGGCCACTAAGAGCTATTGGTGGCCTTGAGATCCTGAAATAGTGATGGCCATCACAAAGTGATGCTAACTGGGGCCAATCAGTCAGTCAGGAGGGTTTTGCTATGTTCTACCACTCTTTTAATTACCCAGTCTGGAAATGCACATTTGGGCACAAAACTCAGCAAGTGGACCCTGAACACTAGGTCAGTGGATGCATGTCCTGAAAACTTGAACTGTTCTAGAACTGAACTACTGCAAAGCATCTCTTCCTCCTTCCCCTCTCTGTCCCACAGCATCCATTGCTGTCACCTGACCTGCAAAGGTGAATTCATACAAAAGAAAGTGCTTGCTGTTTTCCTCCCCTTCAGGGTTAGTTTTCTGTCAAACTGCTGGCCTGATCTGAGTCACTCTGCAGCTGTGAGGTCCTGGGTGCAAGCTGGCAGTGGATCTGCTGACCACGCAGGGAGTAAGACTTCCTCCTCTCAGGAGGCACAGTCAGTACTTGACCTAAGCTGATCATGAAACAGTCATCTGAATTTTGGCTTGTATTTTTAATATTCATTAAAAACCTGTTCAAAGGTCCCTCAAAGTTGCAAGACAAAGGCAACTTTAATGTATTCTGTGATATTCAGTGGTCTTTGGGTATGCTGTCATCCACTGCAGTAAAAGCTGTTGCAGTTTTAATTCTGATGCTGATATTTCTTTAACCTTGGTGTGTGTTTATTGATCATTAGTCTAACCAACAGTTGGATTTTTATACAGGAATTACTTGAAGTGTAAAAGAATAAAACAAAACTAGTGAATTTGAATGCAATGGAAGGAGATAGCCAAGGACTGTCCAGGACAAACATTTCCTGGTATTCCAGAAGTACCAGCGACATATTCATATTTACATGAAATTTACAGCCTTGGAGATGGGGGGAGGGGGAAACCTACATCTAGTTTTTCACAGGACTGCTCGAGGGTAACACTAGGTTATTCCTAATGATTTTAAGATTTCAAACTGTGATTACTGTTGAGTTTCTTTTAAATCCGAATTGAACAGGCTAATCTGAGTATACCTGTTACTAATAAGTTCAGAACTGTGACGTCAGGAAAAAGAAATAACCCTAAACACTTTGAGGACCATTAACTTTAATGTTTGCCTGGTGACAAAAGAATAGTCCAGGTTGTGAGTCTGGGCTTTACTGTGTATTTTGTTTAGTGTGATAACTTTCATTTGGAAACATTAAAAGGTTCAAAATGAGTAAGTGCTGCTATAATGCACCCTTAAATCTTCTATGGAAAACATCTCAGTTTACTTTCCGTCTCTGTTTACTTCCCATCTCAGTTTTTCAGTGGAAAATATTAGGGAAAAGAGCAAAGCAGTTGCTGTTTTTTTTAATGTATTCATGCTTCTTACATAGTCTGTCAGAGTAGCTGGTTTGTTTATTTTCAACCCATGGAAGTTATCAAGGTAATAGGTTTTGCTTCACAAACCTAGGATCATCGCTAATAATGTTCATGATGCACTCTGATTTTGTTCCTGAAGTCAGATATCTACACCTTTTTTTTCTTCTTCCCCCTCCCCTCCCCTGCCCCGCCCCATTATCTGGAGAAACTCAGGTTCTCACAGATGTATCTGATATTTCCCTCCCTCATTTAAAAGCTCAGCATTTGTGCATAATGTTCTTTGAAAGGGTTAATTTCACCTCTGCCAATATTATATGACTCTATTAGTTATTAATGCAGTCAACTCATAAACACAGTTTAGGGGGTACTGGCCTTGTAAGAACTTTCCGGGAGACCAATATATCAACTCAGTTCTGAAGTCCCTTGACCCCAGGATAGAATTACAGGTTTATAATTTACTCAACACTTACATGACCCAGAGAACAAAGGATTGCCAAGTCAGTCAAAACTAAATTACTCTTGACCTTAAATTAGTCATTTTCATGCTATTAAAACGATAGCTAAATCAGCGTTGAGATTATTTTGAACTTTTAAAACAGATTTGTATTTTTCCATATTTGGGCTGGAAACATACATTCTTTACTGCTCATTTAATTATCTTCTGAAAGTTACCAAACAGGTCACCTTAATTCATGGAAGTGTATTAAATGTGTTTGTTTATACCATATATGTGTGTCTCCAAAATACTCAGTTTTGTTGTGAATAAAATGAATACATGTAATTCCAATCAGTGAGTTACAGCTGATAAGGTGGAGCAGTAGAGATCCTGTAGGACGGTGCCAGCTGCCTGTTACTGCTTGAGAAATCCTGCAGACCTTAGGTACAGAGTCTGCTCTATCTACTTTCCGCCGCTGCGGCACGACAGAGCAGTATGTGTTGCTGGCAACATAGGTTGTTGACAATATTTGTCCCATTTCTCCATGCAAAAATAAGGAGGATAAATAATTGAAAACCATTCCCTCGGCACCACTTTTAACTGCATAATTAGGGTACCGCTTTGCAAACCTTAATTTTGAACATAGCTTGATGCCTGTCTGCAGCCCATCAGATGGTTTAGACCATCATAGACTGGAGCTGCATTCTGGTCAGCCAGGAATAGTCTTCAATAGGATGCTGCAGTCTTGATTTAAAGACTGGCACTGACAATTTACCCCATAATCTAGATTAATCATTAATTTGCATTTTCTTAGTACAAACTGGTTTTGCTGACTTTGCAAATCCACCAGAGCTTAGCTGAAAATGGATTATTTTTTTTATTTCCATTGTGTCTTCTGATCCAAGTATTTGGAAAAAAATATTGTTTGGTTTGAAAGAAAATAAATGTTTTTTCCAATTTTTTCAAAAAATTAAGAATATGTTTCCTGTTGGATTAAATTATTTATTTGTCTCAAAAAGAAACCCTTTTCTCCTGCAGGCGTGCAAAAATAGCAGCTCCTAGAAAAGGTGTCCTTCTGTCATTTAATATGATGATGGATCCACATTGTGAGAGGCTTAAGTTCAGTTCTTTCCTCAGTTTGAAGGGATCTGGGCGTGGTGTTCCCCAGAAGCATCCCTGCCACCAGATGACAAAATATTCTGTGTCTGGAAGCCAAGACCCAGTGTCCCATTCATGCGCTTTGACTCCAAAAGGAAGCATCCACAGAGACAGGGATTTTAACAGCCTTCTCCCATAGGCTCGTGAATGCCTTAACCATGAGGCTGGAGAGTCGCTTACATTCTTTGTCTTGGTGAATATTTAGTTACTCCATGAAAAGGGGCAAAGCCTAGCTGAGAGGAGAGTGACAGAGCTTCAGGTGCCAAGGCTGACCTCCCTGTAAGTGAGGAAGAAGTAGGTGGAAGAGGAAAGTGTTATAAATAAGAGATCTATTAGCACATTAACAAAATCCTAGATGGATGGGTATTTTGTGTACTGGTTTGTTAGATAAAAATATCCTTTCACGGTTCTGTGAATGTTTTCCCTGCTATATCCTACTTCTTTACGTTCTGAATTTGCAAATAATTGTGTGCTCACCCATGCTACTTTGTAAAAGCCATGATGAATGGAAAGTATGTAATTCAATTCTAATACATCTCCTGAGCAGAATATCGCTCATATTGTTTTAAGAGTAAGAATGGAATGCATCGGAGCTCATAACAGATGTAGCATATCCTAACGTACAAATATGTATAGCTGCTGGTTTTGAAATGCTATTTTCTTATTTTTCATTTATCTTTGAAAATATTAAGAACTATTTCTTTATTCTGCCCTTAGCTCTTTGCTGTACAAGTAGAGGCCTGTCTGTACAAGTCTTGTCTGTGCAAGTTGAGGCCTGAGGAGCATTCTGAATTGAGGTGTATGTGGCCAGTTCTGGTAGCCAGAAACAGACTGTATTGTGCTGTGGATCAAACCAAACATTTGCCCGATTTGCTGGCGAGATAAGCACTCCCTCTGTTTGTAACACAGAAAGAGCTGTTTTAAGGATTGTGTTTGAAACTCTCCATCTCTGACCAAAAATTGCCACATTAAAAAAAAAAAAAAAAAAACCCACTCTGGTATTTATGAACTATTTGCTTGGATCATTTCCCTTGAAGAAAGGTGTTTTGCTTCAGATAAGTGGTAGTATCAGGTTAAGTTAGTTAACACTTGTGATACTGTATAGTTCAGGGGAATTACCAGCTATCACTCAGAGACAATCGGTTCACCTGATTGTGCATGTGATTATTTTTCTGAGCACAAACTAAGATTTTTTTGAAGTAGCATAAAATGGCTTTATTTCCCCTATACGTCTCACAGCATGAGGCTTCAGAATTTGAGAAAGATTGAAGTGACGATAATACGAATTTTAAGACAGGGAGGGGGCTTAAAACTTGAGTTCAGTGGGGCTTTATGGTTGAGAAGGCTGATAATATGAGAGATGAGCTTTTGTTTTCCTAAATGTGAACGCAGTAGATTGCGTTCAGAAAATGTCCCTATCTGATTCCTGGTTTGTCAGCCTGTGCTTTATGTCAGGTGAAGTTAAATATCTTTGATTCATGGAGTGTTGTGTAAACGTTTGTTGATTTCTATCTGTTTTGGTTTACACTTCTGCCCTGAGGTTTGCTTTGAGTTTCAGGTTAGGGCAAACTGAAATTGTCAAAGTAAATTCACTTTAAATTGTGTTGTTTCAAGTGGTTTTGCTACGAATCCATGCCAAACCTCAGATTTTGCATAATTCCTTTTTGCATCACTTCCAAGCAAAAAGATAAATTGTCTCAAGATCTTCTGAAATGAGGTTGAAGTTTGTGAGTTTGAGAACTTCTAGGAAACTAAGTCAGTACTTCATTCTCAAATCAGTTCAGTATTGTGAGGACTTGTTGGAGGATGGGAGGATACTGACAAGCCACTGTATAACAGGAGTATATTGGAAGAGAAAATGTGTGTCCTTCATTTCACTTCAAATGGATGGGCCTGTTTCAGTTTTTTGATCACTGAAATACTGAGCTTGAGCATGTGAATACCTAAGCTGCTGCATCATCTTTGCTTCAGATCCAGATTAAAACTGATTGCTCAAGGACAAGATAAAGTTAACTTAAGGCAACATCTCATATGCATGTTCATTAGATAAAATAAATTCCTTTTCAGCTGGAGTCTTGATATCATTGTTCCCAGTTTTTATTTTCTTCTTACACAGAACTTCCAAGAGGAGTTCTCAGATTGTTTCAGAAAACAATCAGTGGAAATGTGTCAAATGAAATAAAGATCACTTTGGTTTGGGTTTTTTGGTGGGGTTTTTTGTTTGAACATATTTCTGTATCTAGATCATAGAAACAGCCTTCAGCATTTCTGACAATTAATTCCTTGTATTAAGTGTTTTTATTGCAGCAATTCAGGTGGTTAGCCACCTAAATGAGTGCATAATTATTTAGAAACTTTGATTGCAGTTCTGGCATCCTCAAGGTCCAATTAAAAAAAAAAAACCAAACAAAAAACCCACAAACAAAACACCAAAAAAATAAAATCCCCAAAGGTTGAGACTTTGAAGCACTGATACTAATAGCTATTATCCTGTTAATTAGATCACCTCAGATGTACTCAGTACTATATGGCTATCTTTTGCTTCTGTCAGACCTTCATTTGCTAATAACACAGAGCTGATGATCTTTCAGGTGGAAAAAAATCTTTAAAATGGAGTTTTTCCATTAAAAACATTGAGGGGGGAAGGAATTTTATTAATTTGATTTTATAACAGATGGAGTTAGAACAAAATTCATTTGATGCAGGCACAGTTCAGAACACTGTGATTAGCGGAAAATTGGTAAAATCTGTACCAGTATTTGAACTGGATCTGATCAGTATGGTGTGCTGTTTCACAGGATTCATAACATGGATGTGCCATTCTTTAATACCATCCTGTAAACCAGTTTACATCTTCTCTAAGGCATGTGGTCTTCATTCTGCTGCAGATGAAGCAGTGTAGAGTCTATGTCTTCAGGGTAGAGTCCCATTTACTGAGAGGGAAAGGGCATAGACCAGATAAAATTAATGAATTTTATAGGAGGATAAAATATTTCCTGTTTGAAAACAAAGGTGTATTAAAATGGGACAAAATGAAACATATTATCATTTTGGGCTCAAATGCTTTCAGAATCTTTTGTTACATAATGACTTCTAAAATATTTTTCCTTTGAGTTTGGATGGAAACAAAGACAGGAAAATCAGAATTACCCAGACCATAAAGGCACAGATTTCCTCACTTACTTTGAAAAAAACAAAAAAAAAAGATTTTTTTTCCTGTTCTTCTAGTAAGTCACTAGCAATTGGTATATGAACAGTTTCCTTCAGTTCATCCACTGACTGAGCTAAAGGTCTGCCAGCAAAAAACCTGCCAAGAGATAGCATCTTTTCCTGAAGGTAAAGAAAAAATGCAAAGTCTTTGAACAGAAAGTAGTTACTCAATGAGCAAGTGAAACCTCTTGAAATACATATCTCAGCAAAACTTCTGGTTTCACTGACAGTTTTGCAGAAGCAATGCTTGAAACTTTTAGCAAGATATTTATTTCTGTAGTAAACTATTGATAAGCACTGAATATTTTCTGTATTAGGCAAGTGAAGCCTCTAAGATTTTTATGCGTGTTCTTTCATGATATGGAGGATGGAAAAATAGGTGTCTGTGGCCACACAAAGTTTACTGTGAGTTTCTGTGAGTTCCATCACTGTTGTCTGCAAAAGAAAAAAGAAAAAAAAAAGAAAAATCATTATTTTTTCCCCTGCTTTTGAAATTCCGGTTCCTCTAATGGCAAAGCAGGATTCTTTCTTGGCACATGGGTTTGTAGAAACTGCTGTTTCTACAGCTCAGAAGTGGGTTGTGACTTGGTGATGGGAGTTCACTAGGCCATTGTGAGAATGCATGTGGTTTTGACAACACTTTCAAAAGGCAAACTTCAAGGTAATCTGGTAGTAAGACAATTTTAGAGCTAGCTTTCAGGAATCTTCTGCTGGTATAACCTGGATGTTGTGTACCAAAACTCAATAGAAGACATTAGGTGAGGGCAAGGTACATTTATTTTACAACTGCTATTTTCAGTGATTCACACTGCCATAATCACATACTCAAACACAAAGATGTATGTACCCAAGCAATCTGTCCACCATGCCTGTATCCCAGCTGCACGTAGACAGGTGTTCTGCTCAGGATTTCTTGCAGTTGTGCCAAGGGTTACATAATGCTCTACTGAGTCTTCATCGTGTCTGTGAGATCTCCTCAGGATGGCAACCAGGTGCCACTGAACCTTTTTGCCTTTGGGAGCTGACAGTGATCAGGATCTTTTACCTGACCATGCTGTCCCACCTCTTGGAATGGTTGGGGTTTATTCTGTGCATTCTCTCTCCTTACTAGGGTGCCTTAAGACTCCAGCCCTGTTGAGTATTTTCCCACCATCGTCTCTTAGGAGCTGGAGTCCTTTTGAAGTCTAGGCAGAGGCAGTTCCTGACTGTACCTGTTCCCGAATTATCCATGTTCCTGAATTATCTTCAGAAGCTGCTCATAAATGTGCTGCGATGGTGGTGGTCTAGGCTTCACAAGCAGCTGCCATCCTTACTGGGCTTTTTGTGCTGTTTGTCCCTTTCTGACACTTCACACAAAGACTTTCCCATTTGTTCTCCACTTCTGCCATTATGAATCTCTGTAATTGCCCACAGCGTGACTTAAAACACAGGTAGAAAAATAATGGTAAAAATGTTGTCAGTCTCTCCTTGCAATTCCACAGAAAGCAGTACTCTCTCTTTCCTGCACCAGGGCCTGGTCCCTCTGCTAGGCCAGAGGCTGTGCTTCTGGCACCAACGAAGGTCCCTGGGAGAAAGACAGGGCTGGAAAAGGCTAAAATTGCTGCTATTCCAGTTGGAGAGAGGAGCCTAGAAGCTGAATACTGACAAATTTAAATAAAAAATAAGGCACTTTTAAATAGTATATAAAGGTCTTTATATCAAGGCCAGATGCCTTTCTGGAAAGTTACTTTAGTCCTACACAAGGTTTTTGGCTCTGGGCAAGGGCAGCTGTGTGAAATGCAATCCCGTGCACTGTTGAGCAGGTCACGTTCATGATCTAATGGTCCTGTTTGGCTTCAGATGCTGTGGATGACTTGCATTACTGAGTATCTGGTGAACGGGGAGCTAATTCCCAAACTGATCGCTCAGGAGAGGAGGAGCAGAGGTTGAGAAGGTGGAGAGGGGAGAATGCTTTGGAAAATAGCCTCTCTTTTGAGGGCAGTGGCATGAAGGTTTACCCCAAGCTTGTAGATCAGTTTCCCTTTTCCCTTATCATTATTACAGAAAAAACATATTGTCACTGCTTTTTGTGTGTGTGTGTTTGGTTGGGGTTTTTTCTGCTGAGTTATTCTATAAATAAAAATATCATCATTTGGAACCACTAATTGCCTTAAAACCCTCAGTGAAGTAAGCCTCACAGCACCTCCATGACTTAGACATGTTTTACATTTACTTTTTATGCTTTTAATTTACACTTTACACATATGGAATAGAGCATAGTCAGGTAAAAGAACTTGCACAAGATCACCCAGAGAGGCAGAGGCCAGTTAAATCAATCAGTTCAAGAACCCAGGAGTTGTGTTTCCATAGCCCCTGCTGTAGCTACTATATCTCAAAAGCTGCTAAGGAAGGATCCTGCCAAAAGCCACTGTTTTTTGTTTTTTAAAACCACAAGAAGCATTTTTCTCAATTCCACAGGGTCTCTCCCTAGTTCTTGGTGCAGATTAATTAATTACTTATTTTTTAAAGGAGATATAAAGCCTTGGGCAGCCCAAAAGCCATTGAGGTTTTAATTCTCAGAACTACTCCCTGGCTTGACTGTTATCCAATTCCTATTCAGGCAAGATAGGAATTAAGATTAATGACCCCAAACGAACTGGTATTTCAGAGAATTGCTCTTTGCCAGGCATTATATTCTCATGACAGAAAATCATTGAGGCATAAATACAGCGCTCAGTCATTGGTATATATTAACAACACCACGTTGTTCCCGTAAATGCTGAATACAGTGAAGAGGAAAATGAAGTCTTAAAGTCCATTAAATTGGGTTGTGGCATTTTTTAAAGTGAGCAAACCATATCCTATCAAACAAGGCTGTATCTTTCCCCTTCCCCCCGCAACACTGTGAACTCTATTCGGATTCCAAAAAGGTGTCTCCTCTGCCTGAGGTTTTTCAAGCTTGGTGATGGCTGTCTCTCTGGTGCCTTTTATAGCTAGGTATTCAGTTCTGTTGGCATTTTGTAATAGGAGAATTGATGAAGAGCAAGGCTTAAGGAGACAGAAGTGAAAAATACCTTTATCTGCTAGGATCAGTGACTGTGGTAATAAGTGGGATAAAAACGTGTCATAGTCTGTTGGCATTTGTCAACCTCCCAAGAAGGTGGTTGTGGTTAGAGTCTGTTTTCTAAAGCAAATGAGAACTGGCATGTAGACTAGAGCATTCACCTATCCTGGGACCAGAAGTAGTCATGATACAGTGCCAATACAGGAAGTTATTGTGACAATTTCTAGAAGCTGTTTGCACAGGGAAAAAAAAAAAAAAAAAAGAAAATCTTTCTGTGTTTGTATCCGTATGACATCATCTTGTTTGTTCTGACACTGCAGAAAGAATGGAAGAAATAAAATGGCAGAAAAGAGACCAGGCACTTTTATTTTGCTGCCAACAAAACATAGAGGAAAGATGTAACCAAAATATCCAATGGTTACTTTAGTTCTCAGAGACAGTTCAGCAGATGAATTGTTTTTCAAGGGCAGTTGGGCTGCCAGACACAAGAGCATTCTGTAGTAAGCTTAATTACTCATTTTAATTATGCATTTTAATTAGCAAGCGACTAACACAGAGCTTTTTTCCCACTTTCTCAATAAACCCACTTTGTAATATTACAGAACAAACTTGTAACTGAAAACTCCAACTGTCTAGGTTTGAGAAAAACAACTCAAAGTTCAAGGTTTTTTTTTTCCTCATTTAATGATATTCAGTGAGCAGGTTACATCTACTTCTGATTATTTTTTTTAATTTTTATTTTGTTCATGGACAACATCAAGAAAACACCCTCCTCTGCTTCTTCTCCCAATGGCTTTTCCTCTGCCAATGTGTTGTCCTGCCAGTTGCTCCATATAAATGGTATCTTAGTTCTTCCTCTTCTTACCATATTTCTCCTCAGAGTTGTTCTGCCCTTGCACAGTCTTCCCCGCCCCAATCCCTAGGAGCACTACTGTAGGAAATCTGCTTTATTTCTCATTGACTTCAGAGAAGACCAGGATAGAGAGGCAAGTCGAAGCAGAGGCAATTGCCTTCTGGAATGAATTCAGAGGCAGCAGTGTATATGGTGATGGATGGATGGATGGAGATAGCAAATGCCACAAAATCTTCAGCAACATAACCAGATAGCAGACTGCAGCCCTCCACAAACATGTTAATTCTCTACTCTTTTCTACTTTGCCTGGGACTGTACCTGCTCAGGAGGGATTTGCAGAATCTGCAGCATTCCTTCATAAATTGAATCTGTCAGCAGAGATTCACGTAGCCAAATAGGCCTCCAGGCTGCTCTGTTTTGAGAGAAGCCAATCCTAATTTATTTATAGCTTTGAGCCAAACATGGGCTTGAAAAGAAAAGGTTCAGATAAGGATATGGTTAGAATAGAGACGAGGTAGGATGAAGGTGCAATTCTGTCTAAGAATAAAGGGAAAAATAAAGTTGTGCCAACATTTTATGAAATGTTCTCTCAAGTTTCAGTACAAATGACATCTTATAAAATTTCCATCATGTAAGTGGTGGAAATTCTCCAGGAGTATCTGTTCTTCACAAGGCTTTGAAGAAATGTTACAAGACTGGAAACCTCTTCTATTATATTTGTGTTGTACTTCTCTGCTGCTCCTGGCAATGGGTTGAGCTCTGGCATCAGAATCATCGCTTGACATTTCCAGGTGTTTGCATGTGAGATCCAAGCTACAACCTTCTCTTAACTCAAGGAGTTTAAAAGGCTCAAGGCATTTCGTCTGGCTTTACTTAGCTGAAGGCAACACTAATTTTATTCTCATTTATTGGTAGGAAGATTTTTTTCTTTTCGTTTGGACATTGTAACTCCCCTTGGTATTTAAAACACATTATATAAGCTCCTTTTCTTCACAGTTCTTGTGATGGGAACCATCACCTCTCTCCACCACCACCTCTCCCCTCTCTCCATCAACAGAAGGTCCACATTGTTGTGTGACTGCATATAGGCTAACTCCTGACCATGTCTGTAACAAACTCTCTGATTTCATGTCCCTTATGACTTCTGATTTCCTGTTCTTCTTCTGCCCCAAAAGCTTACTGGTGCATGCTATGCATATCATGGGATAAATACATAGCATAGCTGCATTCAAATATAGGTGATGTCTACCCATGCTGCATATTGCCCTTCAGTAACAGTAGGAATCTGCAATTTAATGAAAAATCTCACCTCCAGAACTGAACAGCCTGTGCTATGTGCATCTGGATAGAAAAAGTACTTTGTGATGCCAACATTTCTTGTCTTTTATCAATTCTGGTAATGCTGTCAGTGCAAATAAGCCTTGCTTTATATTTTTCCTGATAACATATAAGCCCATTTTTGAAAATTGTACATGAGAAAAATTAAAGTTATGAGTGAGAATCAAAGTTCTTTCCCAGAAACAGAGACAGAAAGTGAATACTCTTAATCAAATGTGACAGGAAAACAAAAAGGCAGATGGAGGGCTGAGCTTCTCAAATAACTTCTTTACTTTTCAGCTGCCATCACTGACCTGGTCACTGTTTGTACTGGCTTAGAGACTAATGTCAAGTGAACAACTCCAGAATAGATGATGCTGTATTTTACTCTGGGTAGGAGTTACAACATTATCCAACAACCAGTATCAAAATAGAGTTAGTGTGACTCCTTATGTGTTTTCCTGCTAAGCAATCAACATGTAACAAATGAACGAAGGTGATCAGTAATCCAAGTCCTGTATTCAAACCAGTTTTGAATATTGGGACAGAGAGCTATAATTGACCATGCTGAAGTGGCCTTTATTTTCCACACTTCATGATCAAAGCAGTTAAGTTACACAGAGTAACTTCTCTTGTTCACGACACCTGAATAAACGTCAGGAGAACCAGTCTGGAATGGAATGCACATTCTGCTATCTGCAGCCATCCTCCAGCACAGACTGAATAAAATCCTTTCCCTTCTCCCTACACTGAACTCCACTGTGGTGAATAAAGAATGGTTCTGCACTGGAAGGTGCATAACACCGATAACAGACTTGTTTGGAGAGTTGAGCTGTGTCTCAGCATGGCCTGGAACAGATGTAACTTTGCCTGGGTTTAGGGTCCATTTCCATATCTGTTTTTCACTTAAAATATTCCTTCACTGTTCCAAAGCACATTAAACTGAAAGTTATCAGACTCCATACCAAAGAAGACGAAAAATAGTAGGTTTAAACTGGCCAACACAAGCTTCTAACAAAAAGAGCGGTATATAAAAATAAAATTAAAAAAATCCCTGAGGATAGTTTCCAGAATTGCTTTGGATTTGATCATCTCTCTTTTCTCCTCTGGTTCAATTATTTTCAACTGAAAATGTTTGGCATCTTTGGCTTAGCCTACTGCCTTTCTGCAGTTAAAATTAAAAAAAAAAAATCGAAAAAAAAATCTTAAATGCATCCAAGGGTTTTAAGCTGAAAGTAGTGACTTTTCACAGCACTCTGATCTATGAGCAGAGGACCAAACCTGGGGCTGCAGTGCCTCCTTGGCGCACAGCCGTCCTACCGGGCTCTGCATCCACATGCTCAAATCCCACAGAGCGGAAGGTCAAGTCAGCCAGCAAAGAGGGGCTCCTTTCCCCCTCATCCACTAGAACAGCTGCTGGAGAGTTACTGAGCATCACATCAGAGTCGGAACTGCTTGTTAACATACATGTCCCAGGCCCTCCACCCACTCCTCTTTTTCCCTGCCCTACCACAGTGGTGTGACAGCCTAGAAGTCCCTAAGCCAAACTAGGAAAGGGCCTTTGTAATTAAGGGTGGGTTTGACTGCTTTTAAAATTGAGTGTCTTGCTGAAAAAGCAGTTAACAGAGAGGTAAGAAACATGTGCTGTTCTGCAAATGGGTCCAAGGCTCGGGTCCTGCTTGAAAACAGTTATAGATGATGTCAGTATCATTTCTGTATCCAAATATATGTTATTTCAGTAGACATTTCATAGTATCCATTATAGTTACAGATGTTATGTGCTCACAACTTTCCAAAACCCTGATCTCTTCTGTTAAGATGTCATTTTGTTCCCCTTACTGTATTTCAAGGGAAGGTTTTAATATAACCTTCTTACCTATTGTTTAGGTTAAAAGATGGGAAAGTATGCTGTTGTCTGTCAATAAAACTATAATCATACTCCTTTGAGCAAAAGATACACAAAAAGCAACCCACCCAATAGTAACACTCCACCTCAGCATGGACCTCATCCTTACCAGGTCTAGAGTTTATGCTTGGTTTCACGCTTTTAAACATGTGATGCTTTTAAACAATTTAAATATTTTTTAATGTACTGGACAGTATCTCCTAGGGTGTGTATGTGCCACTGCCCTTTGCTGCACAGAGGTAGGAGAGCTTGGCTTGGTGGAGGTGTGATCATCCACCCACCCATATTCCTACATAGAGCAAGAGCTCAGGTCCTAATGACTTCATTTGGGACCTAGAGCTATGATGGTAGTTAAATCTTCACCACCATGGGATTTAGGCACCATGACACCTGTGAAGATCTGTCCATTTCTGTCTTCTGTCAGTAAAAAATGCCACATGGAAAGGGAATGCAAGTATGGTGTGCACCACTACCACACCCTCACCCCTTCCCCAGGCTGCTGTTTCATGAGTTGTGTATCTCAAAATACCTAGGAGATAGACTGCAAGCAGTGCTGTGTTTCTATCAAGCATTACTAAAGCATGACCTGAAGCACCTCTGGCCTTTTGTTTGTTCCTGTTGTATGCTTCTGGCATGTAAAAAACTGACACCCTCAAGGCTGAAAGGGTTTTGCCCAATCTAAGTTTTGGGGTTAAAATGTAAAGGTTAACAGAATAAATGTGTTTGGACAAAAACAGGGATAAATGTAACCTGGTCAAAAATAGCTGTAATTATCCATTCTGGATATCAGTGCGAGGAAACAAAAATGAGGTAAAATCTCCAAACACGTTTAGGATCACAGCAAGCCACACTGCCACAACCACCCATCAGAAGGATAGCTCTGCCTATTCCACAGAACAGGGAGTTTAACTCATCTGGAGCTGTTCTCTGTCATCTAGAGGTGCTACGCTCATCATACCTTTATTGAGGCAATTAAGATAAGACCCCCACATATCTCAATATATGGATTTGCACCTCTTCACACTGTCTTTTTTCCACTAAAGCCAGGTTTCATGTATTTCTTCCTCAGTTTAATACTAATGACCATTAAATCTGAACAGTAGCACTCTCCTTTTTCAAAACTGAGATTGGTGTGAATTTTGCCAGTGAGAACAGGCCAAAATCAAGTCCTATTGAATTATAGTCAAGTGATTTTCTTTGCTGCATTTCACAAATAAATAACTTTTCTCTCTAAAAATGAGGCCTGTTCAACAGGGCATCAGGTTCCAAGAGCCAGCCTTCCTGGTTTTGAACATTTAAACTTGATAACACATTGGAGAAATTTCTGTAGCCCTGATTTCTACCGAAGGAGGAGAATTAGGAGAAAATTACCACCTCGGCTTGTTTCCATATCTGACTTCTTCAAGCTTGTCTGCTTGAGGCTTTTTAAGCAATGTATAAACTTTCTTATAAATTATCCTAAAAAACCCCAAAAACTCTCAAGCATATATGAAGTCTTGCTTCATTTAGAGCTAGAGGATATTTTTCAAGCTTTTGTCCTAACTAATAGGTACAGAAAATAGGATAAACCCTAAATCTCAAATTGTTATTCTTTACTGGGTCTAAAATAAAATAAAATATTACTTATACAGGCTGACAAAGATTTCTCTGTCAAATCTGTGCCGTTTATAAGCAGAATGCTGTCTCCATTCTAGCCATTGGCCAAAGGAGCTCAGCTGGGGCCCTGAGTGTCAAGCTGAGAGGTTTTCTTTCACCATAATAGAGGTCCTGTAGGCTAAACTACTGGTAGGATGTCAGTGACACTTCTGAAACCCCTTTGATGGGCTTACACAAATGCAAAGATTTGTGCTTAGTAATGCTGTTGATGGCATACAAGAAGTTCTTGAATCTGCCCACCCTCTATTGTCTTTGGTGTGTTTGCATGTGTGTATATGGTTATCTGTATGAATATACATAGATATATGAAGTGTAAGGAAATATGTAGTATGGACAACTGAGTTTTACACATATTTGCACATGTATTTAATATTAAACTGAAACTTGAAATAGAAAAAGGAAGAAAAAGCTACAAAAACCTTACTTTAAAAACCTTGTTCCTGTGGCTGTGGTATCTCACCCAATCAGAAGCACTAATTTTATCAGAGAGAAATGATAAAAATTAAAAATTACATTAGTTCTTAAATACAGTACCTATTTGTTTAGCTTTTATTTACTCCATTTTGAAAAATACACTGTAATCTATCTACTCTCTAAACTGTAGCACCCAAGCAGGTGGCCTGGCCAGTATTGATACACTGAGCAGAGGCAGCAGATCATGTTTTCAGGAGATCAGAGAAACTTGCTGGCAAGCTTTGCTATGGTTATCATCACACGTCAAAGATGATGTCTGTATGGAACATAGACTTCATAACAATCCTGCTTCCTTGGAAGGAAAAATGTGTTTTCTTTATTTCATAGGTTTTGAATGAATGAATAAGTGTATGGGGAAGTAATCGGTCCTTAAATAAAGTACTTGTTCTTACAGTTACCACATTTCTGCTCCCTCTCTACTCCTCCAAAATTCACTGTAAATAATAGCGTGTGGTGATCAGTTGCCAGCCAAGTGGCACAATTAATGTTCTGCTAATAGAGATCCTCTGGGTGAAGTGATACTTTTAAGTTACAATACGTCTGGTTCTGTGTTTGAATACTGATACAGACACCCAGAGGCACACACATGCGTGTGCCAAGGGGGGTGTTGCGTTAATTTATTTTTTATTTTTAGATGTGATACTATTTTTATTTTTAGATGTGATTTTTCTTTCTTTCCTAGGGAATTCAAAGTACTTTTTAAAGGACTTGATTTCAATGTAATAACTCTCACAGGCGAACACTCAATAAATGCAAAATAAAGAGTGCAGTCATGGTTCTAAAAACATTTTAACATTCTTCAAACTGATGCCTGTTGTATGCATTGACAGTAATCCTACCTAAACCCCTCCACATGTATTATCTTTGTTCACCTGCTTTCATTGTCTCACATATCGGTTTTTTAGACTTTGAACCACAATATACAAGCATGTGAAGCCACAGAACAAAATACACGTGCACACGATGTGTTATGCTATAATTTTGCATTGTAGACATAAAACATATTTGTAGATTTTGGTGCTTAGAGTCAACATCTTCCATTAAGATATTTTTCCTACTTCTTTCTTGGGTTTTTTAACCTCAACTGATGCATGGCTGTGTTTGTCTTTCTTGGCAGATTAACTGAAGCACATAGAACAGCTGTAAAAGTCATCAGGAGAATGCAGTATTTTGTAGCCAGAAGAAAATTTCAGGTAAGCAGCACCATTAACCATAAGTGCAATTTGTAGGCTTGCATATATGACATTGAAAGCACTCTGGGAGTGAACTTGTCTTTGTGCATAGGGTTGTAATAAGACAAAAGTACTGTTTAGGCTCTCGGTTTCATACTAACCCTGTGTGGATTTTTCCACAGCACAGGCAAAACTGTCCATGGGTACAGCACAATATGGGAACCTTCTGAATTTGTGGAGTTATTGTTTACTTCTCCTTTTTGTTGGGGGTTTTTTGTTTGTTTCCTTGTTTAATATACTGACCAGTATATAAACTGCTTACTCATCTACTAGAAGAAGGGAAGACTGTTGGAGTGTGCTACAATACTGTTACTGTCTATACTGCTCATCTAACAACTTGTTAGAGAAAGTTCAACTAATTGTGTGCGATGCATGTCTTACAGGTCAGTAGACCTTACTGATGAGCACTAAACTATAAAAAGTGATTTTTATATTTGTGGCCCACATTTCCAAGTTTTGATTGTTTTTCTCAGAATGGGACATTATAGGGACACGTTATTTTATGAGGTTGTGGAGCATCTGCCCTCTGGAAATTTGCTGTCTTTATGTTAACTTTCTCAGGCTACAAAGCACTCAAAGTAAATGTGCTGCTTTGGAAAAACTGTGTTATTTTGCCTGTTTACTAAGGCTCATTATGATAAAACTTGTTTGGAATGTGATTCTGATATCATCGTTCTCATCACCCTTGTGCTGCTGGTGCCATGGAAATAAATAATTAACTTCTGTCCTGGTTTCCAAAGCCCCTGTTATTTCCATCTGAAGGTTCATGCTTTTTTGTCGAAGAGGACCCACTGCTAGTTAATCAACTTTCATAATCCTTTTGAAGGGGTTATAAAAAGGTAAAGCAGGAACCTAAATTTCAAGCAAGTTTGATTAAAGCTGAGCACTTAATTGCAAAGGATAGAAGTCTGAGATAAGATCACAGCACTCAGAAGTCTGAATTAGGGCTGACAGATTAGCACATACATTTCCCAATGAAATGTGTCTTCAGATGACCTTATTTTATGAAAGAGGACTAGTTGAATTCAGTTTGTTTAACTCAGCAACAGCAGAAGAGAAGGTGTATTATAAATACACCAGAGAGGTAAACACCATGGGAAGTTTTGAAAAAAAGGAGACAATTCCCAGAAAATAAAATTAGTCTGTAAATTAGTTAGGATACAAACTAGAATATTTCTTACTACTAGAGACTTAATTCTGGAGCTGTCAGACAATAGCAGTCATGCCAGACCTTAGAAACTTACTTGCTCAGGCTATGAAGAGGATTCTGTGAGTTCATGTTCATGACAGAGAGGAAGAAGGAGGAATTCTCTTCTACTCTTTTCTTTCTTAATGCTGTGAAATATAGCTTGTAGGACTCCCCATGCTAATTAGTTTTTGGAAGTTCAAAGGCAGGTGATACTATTTTGAGTATGTGGATGTAGGATGCTGGATGTAGGACACCGAGCCCATATGGCTAGGATTTGGGATTATGGACAGAATGAAATTTGAAGTCGTTCATCAAGTTCTGCACTTAGCAAACCTCCCTGGAAGCCCACTACCTCCCTACTTCAGTTGTATTGTACTAGCATTTCCTAACAAAAACATGGCAAGAGATTGTGCCAAAGTTTGACAGCACGCAAGATGCTCAGATCTAAAGCTTTATCCAAAAAGAGGAGAGAAAAACGGTGAAAGTTGGAAAACTATTTTTACTATGTTTTAGAGAGGACTCAGGCAGACTGCAGTGCACAGTAGTTTGTGACTGTAGGATTCAGAGCTGGTGATTTGGTAAAAGGAATAGCAGATAGAGGACTTCTTTTGCAGGAGAAAAGAAATTTCTTTGGGAATGAGTAGAATTAATTATGCACATAGTAGCCCATGGGGGAGTAGGGAGGGAGGGAGGGAAAAATCCCCAGCTCATCTAGGCTCTGAGCCATGCGTCATGTTTAAATAGAGAGCGTCCAAAGGAAAGGACAGAGGATTTAGCCAAAATGTTCTCAAAGCACCCCCGCTACTCAATCTAAAGAGTGATACTGGCACTGTTTCTCTGGATGAAGACAATAGGCTGCTTTTCTGGCCAGAAATAGTGATGTGTCAGCGTCTGCAAAAAGTGAAGCTGGGGATAGAAGAGAAAAAAAAAGGCGATAAACTGAAAGCTGAACCTTCCCTCCCCCTCAAAGTATCTCCTCTCACAGCTTCACACAAACGTGCGCACGCTACCAAAGCCATGAACCCTTCTGAAAGTAATAATGCAGGTAATAATGATGGCTGAGCACAAGGAAGGCATTTTATCACGAAGAGCTTTTGCTTCTTCATTCAGTTCACAGGATTTGTTTCCATTCCAGTTCCATGCTTTCATTTGAAATTTCTAGGATCCTGTGGCTGCCTTCCAAGCATGACTCCAGCACATACTGTAGGTGTTCAATGCATGTGTGCAGTGGTGCATGCTAATGGCTCTTGCTGGAGCTGTGACAGAGTGGAAACAGACAACAAGATGACTAATGAGCTGTTTTCAGTAATTTCCAATTACTAGATTTGCAGTTTACCTTTCTTTTTTTTTTCTTCTTTTCTTGATTCAGAGCCAAAAAAGGAGACATCTTGCCCTACATTTCCCATAGGGGTTGGTATGGCTCTAAAAATGCTGGTGTTTTTGAAGGGACATAATTTGCATTTATTCCATCACATACACATTAATTTTACTCAATAAAATTTTACTGTGCTGCACTTTTTTATAATCACAGCACTTTGTGCAAATTCTCTAGAACTGTTTCAAAATTCTGCCTTAGTAGTTACAGCAAGAAACCAGAGTTTGACAGAAGCATCTGGATTCCCATTAGAATGGGAATAAAGCTGGGCAGATGGCAGTTCCTTAACTGTCTTGCATTTTTTATCTGTCCTTTTTTTATTTGTTTGAATTGCACCTTTTTTCTGACCTCGTAGGTATCATTAAAGACAAAGAGGGGCAATCAAAATCTGCACACGGCAGTCTTCAGACTTATGCAAAGCATCTGTCCTCCCAGTTGAGCAATAATATTTCTGTCACCAGACATCCTTAGTCATTCGATTTTGTCTCCAAGTGTAAATGAATCAGGCCTATCTCTGTGGTTCAGTCCTCTGACATTATGATTAACATATGGGTTTGGAACGAGCCAAGAGATACCACACATGGTAGGCTTAGATAAATTATCTTGGGTTTGTGTTTTATTAAATACAGCATGAAGGTCCAATATTTTGCTCAGTATGAAGCAACATGAAGACACGACTCTTCTGCCCTTTTTATTCATTGCAACAACTGTTGCAAAATGGCAAACAAATAACCTTTGTAAGATCAAAAATAGAATGAAGGACTGTCTGAAAAAAAATGAAATTTAAACTGTGCTTACCTCTCAATCCCATGTTTGATTCCTTTCACAGCAAGCTCGGAAACCGTATGATGTACGTGATGTGATTGAACAGTACTCACAAGGACACCTCAATATGATGGTTCGGATAAAGGAACTTCAAAGAAGGTGAGCCCCGTCTACCTCATGAAATATTTGATTTCTCTGGTGCCAGCTGGCTTTAGGAGAGATGTGTACTTAATGAACAGTAATTGTCCAAAATTGCAAGCACAACAGGGAGCACAATATCTAGAGGATTTAACTTGGAGTAATTTTAACCCTTTTTATGACCGAGTTACAATTATACTTTATACTCCACCTCTCCTCCTCCAAGTGAAATTAAAAGAAATTAAGGTGCATGCTGTGAAACTTGTAGTATTGAGTAGCTTCTGCATTCCTTTTAGAAAAGGAAAAGTTTTGAAATAATGATTTACCTTTCTGTCTTTTCTCTGTGGTTCTCCACATTTGATAGAAATCTGATTCACTTGTACTCCCATCTCTATTTGGAACTTTTCCCTGCTCACATTCCTCCTTGCACATGCTTTCTCGAGTTTTGGGATCACAGCTGAAATATTTTGCCACAAAACTATTCTCTTCTCTTTCAGCACAAAGTATTTTTCTCTTTACAAATTAACAGTGTGGTCTGGGACACTCCTCTGGCCCTTAAATTTAAAAAAAATCCTTTTGAATGGAATCTACTGTGTCAACATACATAGATATTAAATCCGCCTGCATGAGATTCAAGGAATAGTTGCAAATGTTATTAAGAATCCATTCTGTTTGTATAGTCTTTGTTATTAGATTACATAGACACAGGAGAACTCTGTTTTAGTTATAACATGGAAGTCTAAGAAATAAAATATTAGGATGCATGAAAATAACAAGAGTAATATGGTTTGATTTGGGGGAAAAAAATTTGAAGAACTTAACCACTGATGTTATGTGCAGAAAGTCACAATGGTCTCATGTTGTTACTTGCCTTGTTTTTTGTTTAAACCTACTGTAAATTCTCACTTAAATTTTGTTCCTGTGCTTTTCCTAGCAACAGAGTTTAAGTTGCTTGGTAATTGCACTGCTGATAATTCTCTGTTTGCTTTTCAGATTGGACCATTCTTTGGGAAAGCCAGGCCTTTTCCTCCCAGGTATAGTGCCTGCATTTTATGTGAAATGATTAGCTTCAAAACTTTGTGAAAATAGCTGTGGCTCCAATAATATGGATTTATAATCCAGCCAATTATGCATGAAAATATAATTCTGTTAATAAACCCTGGACTGACTATGGAAAGATAAATACATTGTATTCAGGTGGTAGTGGAGTAAATGGAAATTAAGAATAAATGTTTGAAACGTGTATTGATTCATAGTAAGTTGGAAACATATTGCTGGAAAATTTTCCACAAAAATATTATTTCTAAATCTTTTGCTCTGGATTTAGAATAGAATTTCATTCCACTTTCTGAACAGCTAATGGGTTTTAGTTTTGGAAAGCTCAGTGGAAGATCAAGGGTATAATTCAGGAAGAACTGGTGTGGCCCTGAAGGCTGTGATAGAAGCAGTATGAAAATCAATCATAGAAAATGCAAGATTGGGCATGGGGAAATTAATTTTTAAAAAACCTCCTATATGCTGGTAGTGGTGAACAGTCTGGCATAAAAAAAAAAAAGAAAAAGTACAGGTGTGCTGATTAATTTTAAACACATGCCAATTGAAAATAAGAAAATGCTGTGATGAAAAAAAAAAGAAGTCTGAATTTAGGATCAGGAGAGAGATTTTCAAGACATATGTGGAAGAATGTATATCTTTGCACATGGCTCAGTTAAGGTCTTGTGTGACATCTTTTGCAAAATTCTGATTCTGCATATTTAGGAGAGCCTAACTGCAAGAAAAATAGCAATATAAAGGGCTGGAAAGGGTTGACTCAATTCTGCAAGGGGAGTAATTACCTGGGAGGAAACAGAAATGCATAAGGGAAAAGACAGCACAAGCAGAAGAACAAATATTTGTGAACTGGCCATAAATACATTTAAACTGAAAATTGGAGAGAAGTCCCGGCCATGCACAGCAGTGACATTGTGGGAAAATCTTGTGATGGATTCATGGAGATCAGAAACCTGAGTGCTTGTGTGGGAAGGACTGAAAGAAGCAGTCTTCTTTTATCACAAGAGATTTAGTTTGAATTTCTAGATGCTCTGTCTTATCCTGTGTCCTTGGAAACTCAAAAAGTGATTTAGGAACTGAAGTCCTGTATCTCCAAGTGACTTTGAGTGTTCATGGGCATAAACATAACTGAGGGTGCCAGTTATTTCAGAGTCTTTTAAAAGCACTATACTATTAGTGTTTAAAATGGTTTATACTATCAGGAGGAGAAGCATCTCTCAAAATACATTTTTAACATGTAGCTGTAGCTGAGCTGCTTTTGGACCACAGGAAAATAATCTGTCAGTTTGAATACATGTATAAATATTTATGCTTGGAAACTCATTCCACAGTGTGCAAGCTAAATTCATGGACGACTTTGCTTACCTTCAAGAATGTATTATTTTATTTCAAATGTAATGTTACCAAATTCGAACCATAATTTGTGCTCAAAAAAAACCTAGTCTTAGAGGCACTTTCTATGAAACATCTGCCTGTTTCAGAGCTTTCAGAAGATTAATTAGAAAAGTTGGCTGCGAAGAAACTAATTTTGAAATAATATTATGAGCGGTTTGGGAATCTGAGTATGTTCAGGAAGTTTAGTCTCATCAAATCTTGGATCAAAAGGATCATAGCCACCATTCAGAGGATTTTAGGTGGGTCTGTGGATTTGAACAAGTGATCAGATCATTCAGTAGTTGAAAAGAGTCTAAAGTACTCAGAAGGAACCACAGGGTTGTGTCCCTGATTGATTCAGTCCCAGGCAACTAATATGCCAAGCCAACACTGGAACACTGGAAAACAAAAGCTATATGAATGACTTTCATGTAGGCCTGAAGTTACACAACAATTTGTTGCACCAGCCACATCCTGAAGTGGCTGCAAACACAGCCCCAGATGATGAAGTGGGAGAAACAAATAAAGTAAAATCTGCCACATACTTTTTTACTATTTTTTTTATCAGAAATTTTTGGTTTGACTTAATATGCAGAGAAAAACCCACTGGCTTCCAGAAATTAGGTAAGTTGGCATAAGTTCATCTTCAGAATTCATGATGGGTAGCCTTACTAGGGAGAGAATCATAGGATTTCAGAGATACTTGGGAAAGCCATAATCTGTGCTGTGGAGAAGATGCCCATGTCCATGCAAGGAGCTTCCCTTTTATTTTTGTGACACTACTGCTGAATATCTGCTTTGAGACAGCTTAGAAGAAAAAGCATAGTGGCCCTACTAAGAATGATGTCTACCTCTGCAGCATCACAACTCTACAAGGTCATACCTCTTACAAAGACGTATGGCTCTGCCCTCAAATGGACTGAATAAATAATGACTGGGCAAGGTAAAATGGTTGTTAGGGATGCAAAACCTGGGAAGCTATTATGGGTTTGCAAGACCAAAACCAGAGTTATTTGATCTGGTAGTTATTTTATCTAAACCCTCCACAAATCCAAAAATAGGATAAGTGGTTCCAGATAAATGGTTTGCAGAATTAAAATGAGGGTTAGTGTATGATTAGTCTGGGTATTACACAACCTACCACTAATCAAGTGATGAACAGTGATGAGTGGTTATAGTATTAGTCTGGTTTGGGTGGAAACAAACTATTGCGCTGTTCTTCTTCCTCTGGAAGTCAGACTTTTTCCCGATTTTTCCTCAGAATTGATGGCTTATTCTACACTGAAAATTTTTTTTTCAGTGTGATATATTTTTGCAGCTGAAAGGCATTGCTAAAAACCTCACTTGTAAACAATATGGATGTTTCCTCCAGTGTGTTATCTTAGTCTTGATGGCAAGAAAAAGAGAAATGACAATGCAAAGCAAATTAAACCGCCAAAGAGAAAAACATGAGAAGAATTTTCCTTTCCAGCTCCCTTTTTTTCCCATGTTTTATTATACTCCCATTCAAAGAATCTTAGGCTCTGATTCCAAGCCCATTGAAATGAATGAGAGTCTTTCCAGTGACCTCAGTGGATTTTGGATCAGACTGTTACTGAAACCCTGTTGTCAACTTTGATATTATATGAAGTAATTGCAGTGTGCCTATACTATTATTACCTTTCAAAAATGAATGATGTCATAAACGATCCAGAATCTGAATTCACTGGAAGCAATTACTGTTATTTTTCAAGTTAGTTTCTTAAAGATAAAGTGCTCTAAAGGCTGTGTTAAAACAAGATAAGGATACAAGAACAGAATAAAAGTCATGCTGGGTCAGACCAGTCCTGACTCCAGTGGAGCCAAAGCAAGGTGCTTTGGAAAATGTGTAAAAAAAAAGGTCACTCATAAGCCTCTAACCTTCCTGTAAGCTTTCAGTCGGTTGCAGATCAGAGACTTCCTGACTTGGTTTCTGTGTATTTAGCATTCCCTAACTGCTTTGTCCTCAACAAGCTTGCCTAATTTCCCCTGTAAACTTTTTATATTTGCAATATTTTGTGACAAGAGTTTTCATGTTTTAAGTTTGACATACACATATTGTGAGGAGTTCTCCCTTTTTAGCTTCTTTTGGTCTTGGCATCTCCTAGCTTTCTTTGAAATTCCAAGCAAACCCAGGACTGGATTGAAAACCACTAAGATAATGAAAAAAATTTCCAAAGACTTCAATCCCATTCTCAGAAGACTGTGTCTTAGTTTCATTGTTTCATTTCAGTATTCCAGGTAATGCAATTTTAAAAGATGTAATAGTAAACAAACCCCTTAATAATTGAAAGTGTTAATATAGAGGCAAAGCTCATGCTAATAAAATGTATTGAAGTAATGAAGCAGGCATTTATGTAATGGTAGAAATAAGAGTGTAATGCTTGACCTTCACTACACATGATGGAGTTAATTGCTTTTGAATGCAATTTTTGAGACTTACTATAGCTTTTCAGGGGCAAAGGTGAAGAATAATGCCAAGGTAAAACAAAAGATCCAGTGTTTGGGTTCAGAAAAGTAAGCAAAAGGCTAATGTTTATCTGCAGTTCATCTGAACCTCTTGGGTCTGCATAACACAGGTGGGAATCCCAGGAGAAAAAAGATTTCTCGTAAAATTTTGACAGTTCCATTGTTTTCTTTTTTTTTTCCTCACCTAAACTTTCTGATGCTATTTCCTTCCCAGCTGTTAAGAATAAATTGGGTTACAATATCTTTTAAAGCATAATAAATATGCTTAGTTTAATTTTTGTCTTTTAAAGTCAATTAATATTTGAAATGAGAGATACGCATATTTCTGCAGGAACTGATTTATTGCATCCCTCCTGGAGACAAAATCCATGGGAACTTGGTCAGAAATAAAACCACTTAGGACATTTTATGTAGCTGTCAGGTGTCCACAGACTTGCCTCTGAAAGCTGATTTCATTACTAGGGATGATCTACCTCAGTGCAAAGAGCCAGCAGAAATAACATGTACATCCTACTTTGAGGGCTTGGAAACTGCCGCTAATTTACTTTTCAGCCAGTGTCCTCCAAGCACTGTTGAAGTGCATTCTTAATAACAAATAATAATAAAAAAGCTAATAAAGAAGGTTGCATTTTATTTTGAATTTTGAATTTTAATTGTTTTAAGAATAGTGTAATGATTGCATGTCTAAATCCCACTATTAGCAACTTCTGGAGAAGACGTGTGATGTAGTTCGCACCAGATTAAGAGTATGTATCTTTTCTCTAATAAATTTATAATAACCTTCCTTGTGAGCTGCTTGAGCAAATCGTGTCATCTCAGAGGCTGGGTAAATGAAATAGATGATAGGCAAATGGACATTTCGTTTAGGGCTGTTTTATTTGTTGCAAGGTGATCACACATCATTAATCTAGCAAGAGTCAAGTCAAAACTCATGAGGCCTAAGGAGAAGTTCTTATTTTCTATTTTATTCATCTTGGGTTTAAAAGGGCAACCCTGGTTTTACAGAACTGAAACAAATACAGATCCAGATTGTAGTTGCAGCAAGTTAGACTAGACTTAGAAGCATATCTCTTGTACGGTCCTTCTTCCTGTAGTCCCAGTACTGAACTTGGTATAATTTGCCAAGATCTTTAGCAATCTGGAGTATCTGAAGTGTCACAATGCTCTAATTCTTCATTTTCTGCTTAAAAGCAATCAATGACTTTCAGATGGATTTTTAAATTTTTGTTAGCTCCCTTTTACATGTATACATCATAAAAGTAAAAATCAAGAAAGGACTCTTAGTCTGTAGAAGCTGAGTAAATAATTTCCTGCTTTTGTAATTTTTGACCATCAAACATTAAGATTATGGTTCTATCCCTCATTTTATTTGCTCTTTTCCTCCCACTCATTTCAGATGGTAATTGCAGGTTTTTGTAAAAGAAAACAAACTTGAATAACAAGTACTATGTTATTTATATCAGTCTATTCCATCTGGGGAAAGAGGAATATCTAAATTTTATTTTTTTAATGAGGCATCTCTTGTTGTTCACTAGAACAACCTTTGTAAAAATACTAGGAAATAAATGAAGGATGATGTTTTGAAAGTAGTATATAGTATGTATACTCAGGAAGACAAAGGCAGAGAAGGAATTTATGTATTAATAAAGATGAGAAATGGGCTAGATGACCCAAGAATTATTCAGTGTTCTGATGTATAATGCCTATTGCTTATACAGTATTGCTATATCTGATTCAAGTCTAAGTGTAGAAAATGATGGGTTTGGATCTTGCCAACTATTGGCACAAGCTTCTTTCAAGATTTTGCTTTTTCTTCTGAGCTAAAATTTGTCCGTATGTATTTTCACCCAGTTACAAATATTTGTGCCTCCTTACCTGATCATGCATGTTTTCTTTGTGCCTGTGCCTTTCACATTTATGTGTACACATTTACTGAATAGCTTAGCTGGTCTGTCTGTTGCATTGCAGACCAACACAAAGAACAGGCAAAAATCAATATTAAAAGAAAGTAATTTTGGATTACAAAGCAAAGAATGTAAAATGAAAGGCATTTCAGATTTTTAGTTAGCCATGCAACCTTTTCAACAATATAAAAACAAATTATATAATGTAGGAAGTCTAAAATCATGCACCTTGAAAGTTGAGAGAGAGAGAGAAGGAACGCAAAAACATGAGATAGAAATCAAACGTACTGGAGCAACGTTATCTGACCTTCTGCCCACCCTTCTTACCGCAGTGCTCTGCACATTGTATACACACCCCATTTACTTTTAAAGGTGGTCTTTATTAGAGGAAAATGCTTGTAAATTAGAGCTGAATGCTGATTTAAATGGAAGGTAGTAAGAAATGGGAAAGACCACAGCCTTTTGTGGCTTACACAGCCCCTCATGCCAATAAAGGGATGAATATGACACAAGGACACACATATATATCATTCTTTTCACTTCATCTGATAGGACTGCCACATGCTACAAAATAGCTTCTTACTGCTTATCTGCTTCCCAGTTTCTTGTTTTCTGTTCCACATGACATTCGAGAATAACTAAAATAGGAAACATTATTAACTTGATTTGGGTTTATTTGGATGTCTTTGTGATTAGACAAAGAAAGTAATTAGAACTGGTAAGGAAATTATTCTCTTTTTTTAAAGAAAAAAAATGCTTATTTCTTCAAGTTTTTTTTTAGACCTAACCACTGCTATTCAAATCCTATCTCAACTTAGAGATCATTGAAGGCATGTTTCTTCTGGTATGTATTTTGAAAGAGGATAAGTGCCTACAGATTTACTAAATGTTGAGTAGACTGCAGAGTCAATTATTTCAGCCACCTATATTTTAAGAGATTTGTGTGGTTGTGAAGCATCCTGGCTTGTATCAGAAATAGCGTGGCCAGAAGGTCTCCCCTGTACTCGAAACTGGTGAGGCCACACTTCAAATGCTGTGTTCAGTTTTGGCCTCTTCACTACAAGGCAGGCATTGAGGTGCTGGAGCAGGTCCAGAGAAGGGCAACAAAGCTGGTGAAGGATCTAGAGCACAAGTGTTATGAGTGGCTGAGGTAACTGGGGTTCTTTAGGTTGGAGAAAAGGAGGTTGAGGAGGAGAGACCTTATCTCTCTCTCTGTACAACAACCTGAAAGAAGTGTGTAGCCAGGGGTTTGTTGGTCTCTTCTCCCAGGTAACAAGCGATAGGAGAATTGGCCTGGAGTTGCACCAGGGGATGTTTAAATTAGATGTAAGGAAAAAATTTCTTCATCAAAAGGGCTGTCAAGCATTGGAAGTGACTTCCCAGGGAAATGGTAGAGTCACCACCCCTGGGGTTATTTAAAAGATGTGTAGATGTGGTGTTTAGGGACATGGTTTAGTAGTGGACTTGGCAGCATTAGGTTAACAGTTGGACTTGATGATAATAAAGTTATTTTCAAACCAAAATGAGTCTATGATTCTATGAACTAATGAGTGATAAACAACGCATGTATAAACCAAGCTGTGTTCTTTATTTTCTGTTCCCACACCATATCCTTGAACAATATTTTCTTTCCATTCAGTATTTACTCCTCCAAGTTCTCTGATTTAAACATTTTTCCTTTCTAATACCTGCACAGAGGGGTCAAGGGTCCTTAACCTTTTTAACGCACTAGATGGTCTGTAAAGGAGAAGGAAAGCAAGAATAACTCTTGCCAGCATTGCTTTTCACTAAAGCCTTCTGCTAAGGTTGTGGCACACACAGTGCAAGTTATCTTGAAGTAAACTTTAGTGCTAAACATACCACGTTAGCAAACACATACACTGCCCATGGTAATGATAAAACAAATACCTTTCACTAAGAAATCCAAGAATGTGAGTGCCCTGCAGAATGAGCTCACACATAGACATAGTTACATTGGATGCTGATGCACTGTAAGATTACATCTCAGACTGCCTACCAGTAAGCCCTTCACATTGTGCTCAGGCCCTAAGGAAAATGGGCTTAAAAGGCTGTAAAAACCAAAGCTCAACCACTCATAACAGTGGAATAAGTTATGGAACAAGCAATGAGAAGTTATTCCATCCCAGTATTGGAAAAATAGTTTAGTAGAGAAAAATGTGTCCAATTTGCATTGACATAGGCTTCTATGTTACTTTAGTATTGGGGTGTGGGTTTTTTCTTGTGAATATTTTCTCCCAGCTTAGAATATATGTGTTTTGAACTTCATTTCCTGTGAAATAACACCCCCAAACTATGGCATTCCTTTGTGAGTGGTCATGTAAACATAAAGATATATCCCACTTTACACAGTTTTCCATCTTGGCTCCCAATCCTACCCTTTGCAGGGTGCGAGTGAAACAAATTGCATAACTGAGCTTTAATAACCAAGTCTCACAAAGGCTAGGAGAGAAAATAAGGATAGAGATGCAAGGGCTTTTCCCAGGGTCACTTATTTACAGAGAGGAGAGGTTTCTGCCACTCCAGCCCTTCAACCCCTGGATGCCTCCTACATCTACAACCTCTGTTGAAAACTATTTTGATTTCTTTATGTATAGAAAGGGCACATTGCTCACATTGGTGATATTCAAAATGGGGGGCATGCCCAGGGAGTATGACGATTCCATTTAATTACATGCAGATAATTGAGATAATTAAACAAGGAATCATGTAACCTCAGACACTCTCTGTAGTCCTTCACGTCCACACACTACCTCCCACACTTATTTACGTGGTCCAGGTTGCCCTTTAGACTAACTTACCCATGTTAGACAGACTTACTCCCTTGTCTCCAGCTACCTTCTTTCACTTTTATACACTATGAAGAAATTGTTTCTTGCTATGTTCATGTTACCTACCTAACATTTTACCAGCTTCTTTTTTGCTTTAAATACCATAGATATAATTCTTAGTTTGAGTTTATTCTCCATGTAATGAATCTCCCATTTTTATTCTTTCTTACTTAGAAAAAGGGGTAGACAAAGGATACTATACTGTAGGAGCCAGACTGATCCGGCTGGAGGATAAGGTAAGTGCATGAAAGCTTTTTTTTTCTCCTGAGTAATGATATCTGATCTACAGACATGCAAGATAGTATCTTGGCATGATTTACTTCAGAATTACAGGGCACCATAATAAAGAATAATATCCTAATTTTTGTAAGGGAGTTGATGAAGTATCATGTGCATGTTGTTCAGTATTAACCATTTACCTGCCGTGCAGATCTGGTTCTTGATTTTTCAAATGCACCACTTTCATGTTGAAGCCAAATCACATATCTTGACATTAAGTGCTGTGAACTGACAAGGTGTTCGTCATTCAAGAATTTGTAAGTTAAACAGAAACGCTGGTATCAGGACCCTTTGTAAATAGCAACAGTTGATATCTCAGTTAATAATCTTGAGGTTCTTTAATGTTCACTGCATTTTTTCCCTGTGCAGTTATCTTTGCATTGACTCTGCCCTTCTCCCACTGTCTTCTCTCCAAGAATACGTTCGTCTCTGTTATTAATGACAGTTACTTAGAAGTATACCTAAAGGCCAAAGCTCAGTGAGGCTCTATTGTTTTAGACCTATTCCAAACATCGTCAAGAGCTTTTCCCACTCAAGTGATAACAAAAACACAAGTTTGCTTAAAACTAGGAGTCTATTTCTCTAATAGTTTTTTTGGTCAGCTCTCTTACCTCCCTCTAAACCCTGGCAATTGACATTATGATGTTAAAAGACAGATTTTCTTTTAATTTAGTTTTCTTGGACAGTGTCGGACAATCAGCTTCACGGATAAAAATTATCTGAGTTACACTTTAAAGTAGATTGGTCCTTTGTGTGGGGACTCTGTCATTCAAAGTGAAAATGGCTTTTGTTCCCATTAGCTTAATTCACTTCAAAAGAGATATATTGCTCTCTAGCTTCTGTATATTCTGTAAATTCACAGCACTAGTTCATTCAGATTTCTTGAATATGCATAAATAGAGAAACCCACAATCCAGATTTGAAAATTCAGCAATAAAAGTGTCAGTGATAACAGTTAGATTACTTTGTGTGAAAAATGTTGCTAGTATTGTAAATACTGACGGAAGCAGTTGTTCATGGTCTCTTGACTGTTCCATATTTATGAAGAAGAGAGGTCAGAAAGTTATTAATGCATCTGGCATTGGTCCAGCTCTAGCACAGTATGCTGTGGATTTGATAACTTTTTGTTTCAAAGCTTCAACTAGCTGCTTATTGCTTGTAAGTACCACACAGGTATCTTGATGTAAGAAGCAGAGAGTTATAGGAGATGCCAGTGTACACGGTAAATGCTTCAGTGAATGATCTCTATTGCAGATATCTGCTTATGCTCTGCACAAGTTTCACCTTCTGTTGTCAAATGTCTATTGTGGGTTTGTGGTAAACAGCCTGTAGCAGGGATTCACAACAATGTTCTTGGAATAACAGTCATGCAAGTTAAAAAAACCCGTGGTATAGCCATCTTAACATCATCTAAGCATGATCTAAATATAGTTGCTGCAAGCTCAAACCATTACCGTGGGCAAGACTTAGCTGCTGTTTTGTTTGAAGAATTAATCTCTCTACTCATTGTTCTGCAGAAAACAAATAGAGGGGAATAAAAATATGTCAAGATATTTTCAGAAGATGGCTCTGTAAAAGATGTTCAATCACTGCAGTTTCCTCTATGTTCTCAGGCCAAACTACAAATGTGAAATAAAATGCCAGAGTCTGGTGGAACCCAAGGCATTTGTTCTTTCAGTACAAGTTAGCCTTCCTTTAGGTGTAGAGGGCTTCATTCTCATACCCCTGTGAAGAAAGTAGATACAGTGCACAAAAAAGGCAAACATTTGTTGTGATGGTTTGTTTGGGGGTTTGGTGGTGTGGTTTGTTTATTTTTTTATTTGCACCTTTTTGGCACATTAGGGTAAAATATATATGTTTACATAGTGAAAACAAAGTTAGGCTTCTCAGATATCTCTATTTTAATAAGACAATAGAAACTACCGCATCCTGCTGTCAAACTGCTTCCCCTAAGCTATTTTCCCATGTCTCATGGGCTCTCCTGCTTTAATAGTTCACTGTGAAGTAGCTGTTATTGCCCAAATGTGAAACAATATTGGAGTCAGGAAGGACAAGCTGGGTTTCAACCTCTGAGGAGAATAAATGAAGCAAGGGCATGTCTGACATCAGGCTCCAGCTGGTGGTGAAAAATGATCTCCCCGTTGGAACTAGAAAACCTTTGGGATCAGCCTCTTCTCCCTGGAGAAATTTTTTTAACATTCAGTCACCCAGTATAGTTATGGCAGCCTCCCAACCGCGTGACACGTCTGATAAAACGACACATTTTTGGACAAAGGCCAGTGGGTGTAGATTGATAAAAATGCAGTGCGGGTTTGAACGTTTCATCTGCTTAAAAATCTGTATCAATAAGCTATTAGTACACCTCTAGCCCAGACTGATCTTTCCCACCAGCATTTTCCAGTTCATTTATTTTAGTCATTTCTCCAAAAGGGAATCAGAATGTAATTCACCCATTCAGAACTGTGCATTGTTCTGCACAAAACCTAATTACCCTTTTTTATAAATTTTGAGAGAGCAGGAGGGAGAGAGAGAGACGTGTATATTTCTGATGGTTTAGCTGAACTTCCTTCCCCTTAGAGCTTTGCTACTATTTGAGTGGAAATGTGGGATTTGCCGCGTAGAAGGCATAGATGTAGATCTCTGAAGTGGTTGCTTAGTGATAAATAAAAGCTTTGAGGAGAAAACGTTTCAAAGATTCAGAGATAGCGGCCTTCCATTCATGTGGCATAAGTGGTGTTGCCTGCAGCCTCCCTTTTGTGACCATCGGGTTCTGCATGTACGTTTAAGGTAACAAGGAAGAGGCACGAGCAAGTTTGTGTCGGGTGAAGCACCCTGCCCATTCACCATAAATGAGCATAAATGAGTTGAAGTACACTTGCGTTGCTTCGCTTCTGAACACTGCTCAGCTCACCAGAAAGGGACAAAATGCATGGTGGTGGTTTCCACACAATACTTAAACCTCTTTTTATCAACATTTTTGCCATGTAAGGCTTTACACCTTTTGTAAATACAACGTGTTGTATAGCGTAAGTTTACCCACAACACCTTTTAACCTGGTTTTCTGAGTAGTCTGTAAAAAACCTTATTTTGTTGTGGTCAGCGTAATAACCAATCGTGGTTCTTTTTATAAAAAACACTGAGATGTTCAGAGAAAGAATGGAGCTTCTTTCCCAACACGTGACGTGTGCCATTTGGCCGACCCTTTCTTTAGTTCGATGTCAGGGTTTAATTTTCAATTGCGGTATGTAGCCATTGACAGATTCTTTTGAAATGTATTAAGAGGGAGATTGGTTCCAAGATGATGTTCTAGAGCTGGCGTTAGTTTCTTTTCAAAATTGTAAACTAATGCTTCCTTATGATGAAATGGGTATTCTTTCTTTCTTTTTTTTCCCCTTTTCTTTTCAAAATTAGAAACAAAAATCGTGGTGTGCTATGTCAAACTGCATGGCAACCTATAAATAAAAACAGGAGAGAAAAGAATCTACAAATGAAAGTTTAGAAGGGACAGCTGTGTTGTCTTTGAAAAAGAAATCTATTAGGTATTTTTATAATTATATGACAGTCTTCTTTATGTGGTATTTACAGTTATGATTTACGTCCATATTACCATAACTATTTCCATACTTATAGACAACATGTGATAATGCTGGGAGCCAAAAGCAACCATTTGGTAGCATTTAAAAAATGCAGAAACACTAAGAGAAAACAGGGCAGTAAAGCAGAACCCTTCTGAGCTTCATCCATCTGAGTAATGTGAGCCAGAGCAAAAGTGTCATCCAACATAAACAAATGTAGAGGTTGGATTGTGGTGGTAAACTCTCTTTTTACCAATTTAAACACTCGCTTTAAAGCTGGGAGCTAAAAAGATGGGCTCAGAGAAGAGTGGGGTTTCCCTATCATCTTATTCCTCCTGCCAAAGAATGGAGAGATGGATGTTAGTGAATCTGACTCCTGCTGTGATTACATCAAGAGTCATTAAATAGTAAATTATTTATCATGACAGTGCCTGTAAGCACCACCATAGTAAAGACCCTGTCATAATTTCCATTATAAACCCCTAATTTGTGGGTGGGGTGATGGGCAAATCTGAACTACAGTTAAAAAAAAAAAAAGAGGGAAAAAGCTGAAAATTGGTGCACAATGAGTCAGTTGCAAAATGAGTGTGCTTCATTTTTGAGGTTTCAAGAATTTCTCTGAAATAAACCCAACAAAATAATCTGTTAACAAAAACATGTTTTGGCACTAAGGTGTTTGTGGGTTGTTGGCCCCTAGTTCCTTAAATACTGACTCATTCCATAATGTAAAGCTTTTCAGATGACTTTTTGCAAAAGGGCATTATGCCAATTTTCCTGGCTACTAGACTGGGCTGATAGCACTGAGAAGTAGCTGAGACACACCACTGTTCCTTTTTCTAAATAGAAAATCCATTTCATCCTGGACCTCTGTGCTTTGCTGATGCATATGAACACTGCTGATATTTGGAGTATATCTTTTCAAGACAAATGCGTGTCACTCAATAATTAACACAGCTAATATGACTTGCAGTCACTAGTATGTCCTGTGCAGAAGTCATATTGTTTGTTGTCTGTGTTGTTTGAGCGTGCCACATCCAGCTCAAGGCGGTGGACAGGAGGTTCACAGGAAAGGGCGCAGTGGATGTGTATTTGGAAAGGGATCCCAGTAAACACAAAGCCCGGTCTCATTCACGCCATAGCAGTCCAGCACAAGTCCATTGACTCCACACCATACCCAAGTCATTAGATTTTTATTTTTATGCTATTGCCTAATTAAAAACAAGCCAAATTGTGCTTTCCTTTATGCCAATGGAGTTACTCAGGATTTATGCTGGTGTAAAATGCAAGAAGTTTCTTACATGGTTTTAAACAAGACTCCAGCTCACATGTAATGCGTTGACCCTGGCTGGATGCCAGGTGCCCACCAAAGCTGTTCTGTCACTCCCCTCCTCAGCAGACCAGGGAGAAAAAAATATAACAAAAGGTCAAGACAGATAAGGACAGGGAGAGATCATTCACCAATTACTGTCACAGGCAAACCAGATTTGACTTGGGGGAAAATATATTACCAATAAAATCAGAATAGTATAATGACAAAATAAAACCTAAATTTTCAGAAACACACACACACACCTTTTCCTTCCCTTCTCCCTGGGCTTAACTTTACTTCCAAATTCTCTTCCTCCTCCCCCTGGGCAGCACAAGGGGCACAGGGAAAGGGAATTGTGGTCAGTTCATCACACATTGTCTCTGCTGCTCCTTCTTCTCAGGGGGAGGTCTCAATGTACTCTTTCACTGTTCCGGCATGTAATCCCTCTGGCCCATGGCAGACAGTCCTCCACCAACTTCTCCAATGTGATTCCTTCCCACAGGCTGCAGTTCTTCACCAACTGCTCCAGCATGCATCCCTTCTACGGGGTGCAGATATTCAGGACCAGACTGATCCAGCAACAGGTCCCTTCCACAGGGTCACAAGTCCTGCCAGAAAACCTGCTCAGGCATGAACTCCTCTCTCCATGATCTGTAGGAGGGGTGGGGTTCTCCATGGGCTGTAGGCTGTAGGTGGATCTACTCTACCATCAGCTTCCATGGACCCCAGGTGGTGAGCTTGCCTGACCATGGACTTCTCCATTGGCTGCAGAGGAATTTCTCTCTCCAGTGCCTGGAGCACCTCCTCCCCTTCCTTCTTCACTGTCCTTGGTGTCTGCAGTTGTTCCTCTCACTTATTTTCACTCCTGTCTTCTGACTCATGCTGATATTGTGCAGGGTTTTTATCCCAGGGGTGCTGCCACTATCATTGATGGGCTCAGCCTCGGCCAGTGGCGGGTCCATCTTGGAGCTGGCTAGCATTGGCTCTGTTGGAAACAGGAGAACCTTCTAGCAGCTTCTCACAGAAGCCACCCCTGTAGCCCCCCATCCAATACCAAAACCTTGCAATGTACATCATGTCATCACATCTTGCTCAGTTGGAGTGAATTAACAGAGACGAGGGGAGAGTAGAAATGGGGACTCAAAAAGTTTGGAAATAATCTGAGTTAAATTGTATTTTACATCTATTATGTCTAAGTGAATCTTTGTGGTATGCTGCGGGTTTAAGGTACCATATAACTAAAGCTGTGCATGCATTTTTGTACTGAAACATCAAGATATGTTTTTAATCTGAAATCCAAGTAATGCTGATTTAACAGCTTAGATCTCAGCTGCACAACTTTCCTACTTTGCTAGCAGACTTCTCAAGGCAGAGAGGAACTGTTTCAGCCTGTGCTTCTTAAGACTACCTAGGATGGTTTTATGCTTCTCAGATAAACCTTGTTCAATACAGTTGAGAGAGAAAGGCTGGTTTTGCGTTGCCTGGTTGTGGTAATAGTGTCTGAAGGATCAGGCAAAAATAAGACCTAACTCTGATATACCTTTCAAGCAAAAAGAAAGAAGAGATAGATCATATATTCTGAAGCATATCTGAAACCATCCTGACTGGATTTTTCCCTTGTGGTTCTTGTTATGAGCCTCATCATATGTAGTACTAGGTAGCACCCTCTTATTATTAAGGTAGTACAGCACATTCAATTTTAAAACTCTATTTTCAGTTGCTTACATATTTGCCAAGCTTTAGCCAACTGGGCTGAAGTTTTCCAAGGCAGTTGTCTGCCTCAGGCTGAGATTTTTTTTTAAAATTTATATGTCAGTGTAGGTCATCCTTTCTATATCACAATAACCTGACCCACTGTGAAGATTCTCCCAAAAGTAAACATAAAAACGTTGATGGAAAATACTTGAGCTTCTTCTAAATCTGAGCAAGAAAATTGGACAGAAACGGAGTATTATCTGCCAGTCTTGAGACCCACAGGCCTGATCCAAAACATAGTGAACTCAGCAGGAGGCTTTCACATTGATCAGGCCCTGATTTTTAACGGGTGAGGGAGCAAAGAGTTCCACATAGCGAATGTTTGCCAGGACGTAATTCACCACCATAAATCAAATGCTAAATAATTCCAAAGCCCAATAAATGAGCATGCAGATGGCAGTGTCTGCTCCCCAGTGACTGCACTGACTGTTGATTAGGATCCAGCTCAAATAGTTTGATCTCATTTATAGCCATCTCAAGAATTGCCGTGATTAGGAAATTGGTGCAGTCTAGTTGCTTTTCTGCTCTCTTGGCTGAAACTGTTCTGGTGGAACCAAAACCACCCAGCAAATGCTGCCCATGAGACCTTGGAGAATGTTGGGGCAAGGGGGAAGCAGGGGTATACAGCCCAAAATCAGTCTGCAGCTACTTGACGTTCAAAAAGAAACAAAGAGAGTCGCTTGTAGGAGATGTACTACCCTGTACTAACCTTCCTTGAGGAGAGTACACAGATTAACTGTGAATACTATCCAAGATAGAAGCAGTAAAGTGATTTAGGTGTGCTGATAAATGTGAGTCTTTGGGGAAGAGAATCTTTCACAGACTGTTAGGATGTTGGAAATTCAATTTATATTGATGTGCCCGAGCTGTTTAACCTGCAGTGAAAAGGTTGTGGAAATAGCAACTTTGACCACAAAGGCCTGTCCCTCTCTTCCTGTTCTCCGCCAAAACCTTCTAAGCATCACAACTGCTTTTAACTGAAATTGAGAAAGGGGTTGTGATCTTAGAGATGTTGATTTCCTGTAAGTTTCAGAGAAAATAAGTGCCTGGGTAGAGGATAGACACTCTGTAATCCCTCTGCTCCCAGAAGAAAAGACGGTAGTGTGAGCAGGGCTCTTTTCAGGTGCCGGAGTGTCCGGCCACAAAAGTATAGGAAACAAAGCTCAGTGAGTTGTGTTGCTCATGAAGCAATGGCACAATTTATTTACTATTGCTGGGTTAAAAAATATATATTTTTGGTTAAAAAATATTTATTTTTGGAGACCTTGACTTTATTTTTTTTTTAATATAAGTCAAATCCTCTCAGAAAGATCTTTGACCTGAACTTCCAAAGAATGACAGAAATCAGATTGTAATTTTTGGCTTCTACCTTTTTTAATTCTTAAAAGATTATTCTAAATTAAAATAAAGTTCTAAACAATCCATTATCCTGTTCCCCCAAACAAAACCATTTCATTTAGAAATGTGAAAATAGACTCTTTCAACAATTATTCTAGCTTGTTCAGATGAAAATTTTAAAATCTGACTTTTGTTATGAACAGATTTTTTTTTTAAATTGCTGTTGGAAATAAATTTAATTTGAATAGTTTGCAGTTGTTAATATTTGAAAAAATTTATTTAGGAAGCTATTTACAAAAATAGATTTTGTAGCTGTTGGTTATGGCTATATGCTGCAAGTGCTGCCCTCACTATAGACAGGTTGAGAATTTTCATTTAGAATGTTTCTCCATCTGAATATGACAAATTTTTTTTCAATGAAGCATTTTTTCAAAACGTGTCATGTGCCATGAAACTATTTTTATTCATATACCGAAAGTATTTTTGATTTTCCACTTCAGTGTGACTATCTGAAAATCAGAATTGGAATGAAATATTTCTGAGCATTTCAGTTGAGCCAATTTATTTCTAATTTTTTTGTTTGAATTTTTATTATTTCATTCTTTTTCTGAATGTAAGACATTTCTGCATCATGAAGAATTCATAGAGAACACAGAGTACAGAGAAATTTTTCTATAAGAAAATGAGTGATTTTTCCCCTAGCACTCCTTCCTCCAGAGTTACTGTGGTTGTTGCACCTACCACATTATTCAAATCAGTAATTCAAAGGGCAATTTTAATATTACTCAAATGCTGTATAATATTGGAGGTACACTGGAAAAACCCAGATTTATTTGATTCAAATGGTTCCTGGCCAAGTAGTTGGATTTATATTTCACTCAAGAACTGCAGTCCTGAGTCAGAGCAAACATCTCTTAAGTCCTGGAGCTATTCTATTGCTGCTGGTGGCCAATATCAGATGCTAAGTGATGGACTAGAAGAATAGATTGGGTGTTTGCAGTGGATTATATACAATAAGCAGTATGAAGAATACTGCTGTGCAAGGCCAGTTACAGGCTGACACAACTCTAAAAGAAAGAAAACACCAAGATGCACTGCAGACCTGCCCTGACATGTTGGCTGTATCTAGGGAAGAAGATTTTCTCTCAACAGTAAATTCAAAGAAAGGACTTCATATAAGGGCTTATGAGGTAAGGGTGAAAGAAGTAAAATGCCAAGAAACAGAGAAACTCTTTTCTCCCTGTTTTTACCACCAGGTTGTTATCTGCAGCACACAGCTTTAAATTTATCTGCAGCGGGAAAATCATGAGCACATCAGTATTACATACTCACTTCTACAACATGGTTACTTTTCCTACTAGTAAATAATGTTGATAAATTATATTCATATTTTCCTTGTTTAGAAGTTCAGTTGTGATTTCAATGCTGTGTTCTGTGGTGTTTTAGTAAAACACGTGTTAGTCATTGCATTTTAGTAAAACACGTGTGTCCATTGCATGTTGCAGGCCTTAGGAGACAAGGAGACAGGGACTGGTTTCTGAGCCTGAGGAGGTGAGGTGGTATAGAGTACTTCAGGTCTCTTCTGATCTGGTCTATCACAAGCTTGATCCTTGAGCACATTGTTATGCAAATTCAGAGTACAATGAAATAGTACTAAATTGCTAAGCAGTTTATCTTGGGATTTATTCATGGTCTTGTAATTGAAGAACTGTGCATTTTTTTCAGCACCAGCAAGTGTTAGAATGGCTCTGTGTAGAACGGTTATGACTGTGAATAGACTGAAGGAAAGGGAGCATGACCTCTTGGCTCACACACTGAGCTTCAGCTTCCAAAACCCAGGGTGCTCCGACAGAGAACCTCAGTGCAAATGCAAGCAAGATGTAGTGCCCCCCTCTATAATTACTTTGCTACCTCAGCTACTATAAGGCAGTCAGGTACTATCATACTGAGAGATGTATAAATACCATATCTAGAAGTACATCACTCGGTATCTAGAGATGTTACTCACAGTCTAGTGTCCTAAGAGTCCAACTTCTTAAGTGGCCGATGTCCTTCTGTGCACTGAGCAATCCTAAACATCTCTCCTTTAATCTTTCCTTGAACTTGAAATGCCTTTCTCTGCCTGCAAAGTAAACTCTCTGCTGTCGCATCAGGCCATAGGCAATGTTCTCAAGTCTATGGGTGTGGTACCATAAAATGTCTTGGGATTACAGGGTAATTCAGCTTGGAGGTAGTTTAGGCACTTCAGCACCCCACAACCTCTGCTGTGAGTCTAGCACGCCTCTTTGGCCTTGGTGTTTTCAAAACCTGACAATTAGAAGTACTGAAAGCTCTGTCACATTTTCTCTTCTGAAAAACACTAAACAAATAGAGGATTAAAACTGACATGAAAAGGACTACCTTTTTCAAGAGGTGAAGCACACAACAATAGCATGTAAATCAAGTTTAACAGGTACAGAAAGCAGCCAAAAGAGTGTCATTTAAAATGTGGGCTAGTACAGGGCCATGCTGTCTGCTGCCAGGTCAGGTTAAATATCTGATCATATCTCCATCTGGATTCAGGATCTGGCTCATACAGCTTCCCTGCCTCTTCAGAAGTAGAAAGAGCGAGCCATCAGCTCTGTGATAATACCTAATGTCTCCTACTATGTGTATTTCTTAAGGCTGGAGACATGAAATTATGTGAGAATTCTTAAAATTGCTCATTTCTAGCCCTTGTTGTGGAGATACACAGAAAAGCCAGGAATCCTGAAGCTTCCAAACTCAAAAGAGAAATTGGATGAATATAAAACATATTGTGTGTATTTAAAACGTCAGGCTTTTAAAGACAGTCTGGTTGTCCTGATCGTAAATAGCTTTAGCAGACTGTGAGATATATATATATTTCTACACACTGTCCAGGACAGGCAGACAAGCCATCTGAAAGGCCAAGTAAATGCTCAAAAAGAGAACACCGCAGGGCCTCTCTGGCACTGTAAGTGCATTGCCAGCTGCACTTCAGTTAGAAAGTTTAACTTGAGTTCAGGTATCTCCCAAGCAGCAGGCACTGCCATGAGGACATACCCTAGGAGGCAGCAGAAGCCCGTGTTCTTTCACAGCAACTCAAAACACATCAGCCGTCTTTAAATTTCCTTCTCTGCCTTCCCATGAGCTGTTTATTAATGTTAGTTTTGTACCTGACATTCAAGGTGCTCAGCAGTTGAAGCCTTTAACATGCTTTGCACAACTTGTCTCTGTACATATCTGGAGAGTTTCTAAAGCCACAAGCAGCAAGTCTTCTTGCCTGTAAAAGACTAAACCTGTAACCTATAATAAGGTGCAGTGGGTGCTATGCAAAGAGCATGAACACCTCTGTGCAGAGTTCATTTTGCCTCAATATTTGGAATTAAACAAAAGAAATAGCTATTTATTCTGTGTTCTTGTCTCAAAAACCTGTGGTACAGTAGAAGGAGGATGGTCCTCGATAAGTAACCAGAAGAGATGGCAGACTTTTCCCAGCACCATCACACATACCTGAAATTAGTCTGAGCAAGCCACTTAGAGACCATTTTTTGAAGGGCAGAAGGACAATATTCAGAGTATGCTGACCAGAAGGCCAAATCTATAAGTGTGATTACAATATACAAGGGATATCCATCTTCAGAAATTTATAACTAGGCAGACAAGACCACACTAATGCCCTGAGGGTATGCCCCTTAGCTCTGACCTGTCCATTCACTCCCATCATTAAATTTATTAGAGTGTGCAACTGCCCCAGGGGAAGGCAGGGCTGAGGCTGGAAGATGAGGTCTGGGAAGGAACATGAAGTTGGGGAAACGGCAGTTTGACACAGAAGGATGGAGGTAAAACACGGAGTCACTCTTGCTGGATCTAGCAACCACAAACACATTAGATTGTCTTTGAGAATTTTGATGTTTCAGGCTAGATTTCATTTCAGCCTAATCCTGCAGCCTTGCTTGATTCCAACTTAGTCAACATCTTTTTGGTATAGTTATTGTATACGTTGACTGGATGTGCAGTTATACAGATGTGTATACGCATAGATATTTCTGATATATATTGCATTTTGTATCTTTGCATCTACATCTTATTTATTTATTTATTTTCTGGCTATCTTTTACATTCTATACATTTCAGGCTCCATTTTTTTAAAGTCCAAAAGTAATTTTTAGGGCTCTAAAAATACTGAGTGTTATTATTTTTGACTGAAGATTTTGCTAGGTACTGTCAGCTCTCCATCTGTGCCACATTCTCAACTCACTATCCAGGGGGAAAATACCAACAAAGCAGTGTTTCCAACCTTGAGAGCAACATTTATTTCCAGTCCCAGCTACAGGGTAACTGTTCCTGTAGAGATCTTGGCAAGTGGGTCAGATCCCAGAGTCCCAGTGAAGTTTTACCCTGAGTTGGGATCGCAAAACTAGACTTCCGATCCTGTGGTAAAATATACCTGCTTAAGGGGGGGACAAGAACTGCTGTAAAGCTAAGCATAGCCTTAATATGTAGGGACTAGAGTACTCCATATGCTGCTGTGTGATTTCCTCCTTTGGCTTGGAAGGCAAAAATAAACTGCTAGTATTTGGAAGGTAATTTTCAATCCCTAAAATATCTTTTCTGGATTTACTTAATTTTGCTAGATGGTTGGGCAGGCTGACCGTAGCTCAGGCTGACGAGAGTAATGCTTATGTCATTCAGCAGAAAACTCCCTTGTGTGAGCAGAATTTTGTTTCATTTTTGTTTGGCTGTGGGGTTTTTTCTCCTCCCTCCTTCGCTTTCAAGGCTGTACATACAGAGGGAGGTCAGAAAACAGAAGTAAGCCGTAGCCAGCAAAGTTCAGATTCTGAAATTAAAAAAACCCCTATGGATACTTATTAGAATTTCTTGTTAATGAGGTCATTTATGTCAGGGCAGGAAATGTACAAAATAGCACAGGATAGAAAAATCTAGACACTGTAAAACACGCCAACAAATTTGGCACATGCATTACTCCCTTAATATGCCCCCAATGTAATCTATAGATCCCACAAGTGACCACATTCTGTTTATGTATGTAAAAACTCCTACATATGTAGCGCTCATAAGAGTAGCAATTTTACTAGTGGGAAAAGATTATTGTGGTCTTTTTATATAACATATAGGTTTACTTAGAATGAGTCCTCATAGAAGAATGCAGAACCATGAAAAACTGTTAAAATGTCATGATTATATTAATTTCATATTTAAAGGAATACTTCACTTTAAGTTATGACTCCAAAATTACACTGCTCATTCATGATTTTTTTAAATGTATAATTGGCTGCCTCCAAAAATGTCACAGTAGGAGGAAAAAAAAGTTCATTTTCCTTGGCGTGTGTACTGTTGCTATTCCTGTGTTCATTTGGCTTGGCTCGGGTAATGAAATGCTGCAGTCTGAAATAACTTTTTATATGTTGACATGTGCATTTAACTAGAATAAGCAGGCAGAGTGGACCAATTTGGATTCAGCAGTGAACAAAATATATCTTGTATTGCACCTTTTAATATATCAGCCTACATTTACGATTCTCTTTCATTCGTTACAAGGGCACACATGCACTTCCTAGCTGCACACAGCCCCAGTACGAAGACATGAAGGATGCTAGGCAAGAAGATTAGTGGAGGGGAGAAAGGGAGGGTAAGAAGAAAGGAAGGAAACAGAGGAAAACGATTCTATCTCTTGAAGATAAAGATGAGGGGCATTTAATATCGATATTTTAAATTTTATTTAGGGGAGGGGGGAAAGAAAAACCTTGTTTTCCAGAGCAAAAAGATCTTTGTTCTTGTGCTGGCTGTCCATTGGTCTGGGCTAGGGAAGGACTTCTCCAGTCTCACACATGTTGAGCTGGACTCTTGAAACCTCACCCCATGTTCAACCCTAGCCTGGCCTGAGCCTTGTCCGTTTATGGGACTGTGTTGAGGCTTCTGCCAAGCTCCAGATACTGGATTTGACCTGATGTCTACATCACTGACCACTGACATCTGTATTTGACATCAAGCAGAAGGAGAAAGGTTGTAGCCCTGCAGTAGTTCAGGTACACTGCTGTGTGGGGTCATACTGGGCAGCAACTTCCCCTCTGTGTCATGTCTGGTCCCCATTTAGTCCCCAGCACATAGCTTGGCACGCTGGTCTCACTGACCAAGGAGGCATCTGCAAGTAGCCAGAACTCACCAGCAGCAGCTCTGAAATATGGATGATGCTGGTGGTCAAAGTCACATGACCAATGTCTTCCTGTGGCCAGCATCTGAGAGTGCTGGATGTGGGCAGATGATGACTTTGCTGTAAAGCCTTCCGTGCTGGTGCAGAGTAATTAACTGGTTCATTACACAGCTCCTCCTCAGATGGGGATTTCCTCTGCGCACAGCTCAGAAGGTTGTCCCAGAACCTGTTTTGTGGTTACGTGACAGTGCCTAGACCTTACACAGAGAAAACCCTGAATGCTCACAAGGGTTTAGCACAGATGCTTAAAGAGAGGAATCAAATAAGAATCCCAATGAAATTTTGTAGGCAGTCCCATGACTCCGAATATCTGTTTTGCTGCCTTTGCCACTGTGGTTTTGCTTTGCTTTCTGCATTTTCACTGGTCATTCTTTCTGGGGGGAAAAACAATTCTTTTGTGCCCACCTCCTTACGCTCACATGGCACCAACAAATAACCACCAAAGAGCAGATAGCTGCACAGCATGAGAGGTATGACTGGGAAGTGCACGGTAAAGATCAGCAGTCAGTAGTTCTGTGCTTGTTTTTCAAACTAGGCAAGAGATACCGTACTTGGTTATAAACAGGAAACCTGGGCCAAGTTTGTAGGGGTTCATGCCCAGGGCCACTCCCTAGAGGAGCAAAGGCCTGATGTACTTTGTGGAGATGAAAATCATGACACACCCAGTCATCTGCACATTGTTGGGACCTGCTCTTAACCGCATCTCAGCAGGGCTTTCTACTTTTTGTGTCTTAAAATTTTGTTCACAAAGAACTAGAGGTCAGTAAAGAAAACAAAACAAAAATTCAGGTCAAAATTTAAGCATACAAGAAACTTAAAACCATGTTGTTTAAAGTATGTGGCACTGAAGTCTACTGCACTGGTCTAACATCCTGTGATAGAAGTACCCAGGGGGCTGGGGTCTGTGGGTTTTGTCTCTCATTATGTCAGTCTTAACGCCTCTGCAGCATTATCACAATGGAGTCGGAGTAGAGCAAACATGATAAAAGGGGGAAAGAATAGAATTCAGCATCCACTTGACAGGTACAATCTTTCTCACACAGTTTTCTTTAGATATAAATGTTTTGGTATATATTATTGAGGACTGTACACATACCAAATTTGGCATTTTAAAAAGAAAGTTTTGACATGTCATGAAAGTGCCATTCAAATTATTTTTTGTTTGTTTGTTTCTTTTCTCTGTATTCAACCATCTTGCTCTCATAAAGAAATCTAATTCTAATTTTAGTGAATGTATCTTCAAAAGATACTATTAATTGGAAAACAGAGAATCTCAACCTACTTGCTCTACATGCATGAGACAGCTACAGTTAAAGCTTGGAATGAACGCATAAGCATTGACAAAAATTGCTAGGCTAGTGATGTGGAATAGCTTAATGGAAAATAATGAAGAGTTTGAGGAGAGATAGTGTAATGCAGAAAGGTCCAGTATAGGAAATGAGCTAATAATATATGTAAATCAAATGAAGCATGAATGGAGCAACCTTATATTTATAGTTTTAGTGAGATGATGTTTGGAAATATGTGCTCGATATGACATCTGTTGATCTTGCAAATTATAATTTCTGTGTTTAAATCCCAAGGAGATATTTGTCTTTGGGCCACAGTTACTACTTAGTACTTTTTATTGAGTGGGAATAAAGGTAAAGCTGGTTTCCATGGGGTTTGTTTGGGGTGGTTTTATTTGTTTTTTCCTGAGTTTTTATCTGCCCAGTAATGGATGACAAATATCCCATCATCAGCATGAGCCACCTTTAAAAACAGCTTTACAGTTTACAGCAAAATAGATTTTGGCTTCCGTGCAATTTAGGAGAAGTGTTCAAGCACAGTATTTATTAGCATTTAAGTAATCTGAGTTTTACACATTTGTCTGCACACACGTGTTTTGCTTCTAACCTCATGCCCCTCACCATCCTCCACCCCCAAACCATCAATGTAATTTGCTGGTCTTAAAATAGCGGTTCTGTTTGGGATACCTAATTGCAGGGTTTCTGTTGTTGTTCCTGCCTCGGAACAGTTGTCCAAAAAAAGAAATGTGAAGAGCAGCCCATGCCTCCCTATGTTGAATGGGTACCTGTGTTCCCTGTCTGGTCATCTCCCAGCATTCATTGTCCTGGGGCAGAGGAGCTCCACTCCCTGTCTCAGCCACGCTGCCTTTAGACCTCTCTGTTACAAGCAGCAGCAGGGACAGTAAAACAACTGCATTTCTTTTTAGGCTGAATGTTTTATTTATTTATTTACTGCTTCTACATTTATTTATTGCCATCGTCAAAGAGAATACTGTACTCACGGCCTTTTCATCCTCTCCCAAGTGTTGGCTGCACACTTTCATGGCCCTGCAAAGAAATATTTCCCCCTCTAAGTGCACTTGCTGATTGGAACTAAATCCTCACAGGCAAACTGCAACGCTACTGGTACAATGTCATAATATTTCATAGGTCATTTATAAATATTATTGCCAGGGCAAATAAATTTCTCCAGAGTACTTAGTCTACCTCTAATAAATAGTTTATTTAAGCTTGTAAGAATGGTGACATTTTACTTTGAATATCTTTGGCCTCTTAAAAACTGTTAGTGCAGGGAGGAAAAAAAGAAAAGAAAAATAAACTGGAAAAAATACGCAGCAGATCTTTTGATATTTTTTTTTCATACATTTTGGCTTGCTTAAATAGGCTCTCTTGTCAGACTGCATGTCTCTGTGTGAAGCCCATTACAGCGTTTGTTTAATGTGTATTATTTAACATCTCATTTAGTAGATCATACCCTCTTTTTTTCTCTTCTATACATGCATACAGCTGAAATGGTGTTTGAGCATGTTGCCACTAATTCAGTGGCAGTAATTAAATCTCCTTTCACCACTTTTCTCCTTTGGGGTCAGAACTGTGGATGTGGTAGCAGCATTTTGTTACTTCATTTTTTTTGAGGTTTTGGGGTTGGTTTAGATTTACCATTATTATTTGTCTCACTTTTCAGTTAATAAGGATGGTATTCTGTTGGATTTCTTTAATAACAATCTGTAGGCAGAGATCAGGAGGGGGAAAGGATTTTCTAGCATCCTTGTAAAACTTTAAACATCCACATGAAACTTTTGTGACAAATGCCGAAGAATAGGGGCACTGTGCATATCTTTCAGAAAAAATGCAACTCACTAACAATGACTGGCAGGGGCACGTGGCTGCCAGCACTGCATTTTGGACAACAGACAATGGTTTCTTGGTTAAGTTTTTGCAATGTGAGTTTGGGGGGTTTATTTTGACAGCTCGGCAAAGGTGTTAACTCTCAGCTCTTTTTGTGCAACAACTGAATTCCTGTCAAGAATAAATGCCAAAAATATTCTTTCATGTGCTTCCCATAAGATGTGTCATTTCATGGAGGCTCAGGAGGAGGTATAAGGCAGATGATTTTACTTGAGCATGTATGGGAACATTATATTTCTATTGAAGTCATCCAGTATGGAAGATAAAAATAATGTTCCAATGAAAATCTCCAGTGATTTTGGAATAAAGAAAGTCATTAAAAAAATGACAGCCCCTGCTACTCTAAAGATGGTTGATACCTCTTCTGGCAGATGACTCCATAACAGCCTCTGCCAGATGACAAGCCATGACCAGGCACTCTCCAGAAACTCTGGAAACAGGCAGGGAAAAACCTCAGCAAACTCCAAACGGATACAGGAAGGGAAGCCTTTTAAATGAAGGGAGTCAGCTGGAAACTGGTCAAAGACTTCTGGTGTAAAGAGCCTGGAAAATTTTGTACGTACCTCAACCAAATCCCACATAAGACTAGAGGGAAGGGAAACGAGCCTCCCATGTGCTCTTTAGATGACAAATGTGGGGTTTCCAAGAGCAAAGCAGGAAATTCTCTGCACTTACTTACAAGTTTATGACAACACAGGTGTACTCCCCTGTAGAATTCGACTTGCAAATGATTTTGTCATTTAAAGAGATTGGGAGGAGAGGAGAGCTCTTCTGACTTAGATTTCTTCATTATGATGCTTGTGATAAAAGATGGACTTTCACTCCATTCATGGTTTTTAATTCAGAATTCCATGAACTTGTCTTTTTAGTTTCCTGTGTATGAGATCTTTATTTTTTCTTTTGTCTGTCAGAAAACATTGGTTGATTCTCTGAGTGGTGGTTTCATTCATTTCCTTCCCAGAGGCTTTCGTTCTGAGGTTTCTGATTTATTTAGGCTGTGGTGTTTCTGCATGGCCCCTCTAGAACATTAACATTGATGCTCAAGGAGCAACGAAGATGACATCAAAGGCAAAATAGGATGTTTCACTGGTCTGTCAGAATAATGTCTGAATTAAAAGCCAGTAAAAGAAGGGAACTTGATTAATTTTCAACCGGACTTATACAGATGGGTAAGAAAAAATATGGTGTTCAGGTCCAGTAGTCAGTAGGGCTATGTCAGTATAATGTCTGAATTACTTTAAGAGAACTTGCACCCAGATTGGTTGCAACTAGACAGATAGCTATACATTTTGATCTTCCATCTCTGGGATGGCATACAGGAGAAGGGGAAATGTCTCCAAAGCGTCAACATTGAAATAGCTTCAGGGGTAAAGTTTAGTACGGTTTTTCTGTGCATAGACACAGGCCAGTCCTCATCTCTGGGCTCCAAGGACAGAACTCAGGGTAACAGAGCATCCAGCCATGAGAAGCCTCTGTGCTGATTTCTGGCCATCCCACTAAAATTTTCCTCTGAAAATTTAAATCTATGTTCCTCATTCTTAAGTGACCCCACAGCTTGTGGAGGTGCCACAGTTCAGCCAACATTTCTGCTGCAACTCTTTTCCTCATTCTGCAAGGAGGGAGAGAGAGGGAGCACAAACAACTACTGAAAACAGTGGAATAATCCCTCCAACAGCATCTCTCGTGTTATCTAGGGGGTTCATTAAAACATCACTTTAGTTTCTTTCCTGACCATGCTTATGTAGAATGGAGAGCCTTGAAGGAAGGCATGATGCCTTCCAGCTGTTGATTTTTATCTTCTCTATAGTCTCAGGGCATGCAGCAAGCCACACAAGGCTTTATGCGTGTTTAATATCAAAGGACTCTCTTCTTTTAGGAGACTTTGGACTCTCTCCTTTATGGGATGCATAAAGGCATATTTTGTGAGATTTCATTCATAAAACCCTTTGCTAGTGGCAAGCTGCGTTCTGCTCAGTAAAGCTGTCAAAATTGGCAGTTTCAGCTTTAATCACAGTGACAAATCTGTTTGACCACAAATTTTCAGAACTTGGGGAAAAACTGTTGCCTTTTCCAAAGGCAGGCTGCAAATCCTGGGGAAAAATGATGCTGTTGCATACAAATGTTTTGACTGTTACTGACATTTGCCACAAAAATAGCTTGAAATATAACTGATTAATGAATACGACAGCCCCTGGAAAATAACTCATGTTCTTGTAAAAGGTGTAGGAACATCAGGTATATTTGCAAAACGACTGTTGAGCCTTTTTTCACGCATAGAGCTCACTCTTGAGATTTCAGTGGTACAACTGAGAAAAGTTAGATGTAAGGATAAGTGGGTGTTATATCTTGTGTCTATGATAGATGTTATCAGTCTGGAAAAAAAACCCCAGATATTTAAAACTGCTGAATACCATTTCCAAATATGTAAATGTGCTTCAGGGAAATGGCCAATATAGAGCAGTTTACATCTGTGTGAGCCCAAGTGAGGTCTGGAGCCTGGCTCTCACCTGGGTGAGGTCAGAGCTGAAAAGGCTGCCTGGTCTGTGGAGGCTCTTGTCCTGATCTCCTGCGAGCAGCTGTTAAAGGTTTCACAGCAAACTGTCAAAAGTCTCAGTTAAACCGGTTGATTGATCAGGAGAGTTTCCCTGCAAATGCCGTTCAGCCTGCCCAGGAGGGGATAAGGTGGGTCTCCTTTTGAGCTACCTCTCTATTAACTGCAGAAAAAGCCCAGGCGGCTGGTTTAAATTAGACACCTAGCTTTCACATAGCTGACGTCAGATGGGATGCATCCTAGCCACCTTGTCTGTAGCCAAGCTCCAAACAGCGTTCAGTGCCTTATTTCTTTGTGTGTCCTAGCATGATGTCATTTTCTGGCAGAGACAAGTCCCAGGAAAAATATGGCTGCATGTCTCCCCTCCCCCTCGTGCAGGTCTGGTAGCGCACGGTGTGCAGTGTTGTGTAGCACAACTCTTCACCTTCTTGGGTTTCAGATTCCATTACTGCCGTGGCAGATGGAACTGGACCAGCGCTGAAAAGTATTAGGAGCTTTTCCTACTGAGGAAAAGACACAGGACTGAGGCGGTATGGGGTCATGGGCAGGAACTGCAAAGAAAAGTACACTCGTCTCTCCTTAACAGCCTGCAGGAAAAAACAAAAATGATATGTTAAGATTTGATGAGAACTGGGTGGAGGTAAAGTTCCCAAACTCTTTTTTTTTCTTTTTTTTTTTTCTTTTTGCTAATTGTCTGTACATGTGGCCGGTGTAAGTGAAAAAATACTGTGATTCACCCAGAGAAGAGTAACATTTTTCATGATAGTAAACCAACACTCTATAAATACCTATAATCCCAGGATCTTAACCTCAGGGACAGCATGGCAAAGGCAGTTTAGGAATCTTATGCTCAGCACTTCATTAGAACAGTGCTTTCTTTCTCTCTCTCTGAGTTTTTAATAGATATCTCAACTTGAGATGATTGTCAGCACTTTCTTCTGGTAAGACACAGTTTTGCTAAATATATATTCTATGTGTCTAGCTACAAATATACACAGACATAGAGTATATACTTTCTGAAATGTCTAGTTCAATTTTGGCTCATTTTCTGATTTATTTGGTGTGTATATTGCAGTAAATGTTGCTTTACTTTTATCTGCATATGTCCAGATGTGAGAATATTTTTACATTATTTTACACACGAGCACTTTTTCAGTTCCTTTGCCACTGTAGTGGAAGACTTCATCTCTGCAGCTTCGATCTGTAGCTTGGTTATGGCACAGCAGCAAGACTGAGCTTTGTGTTCTTGAGAAGCAGACTCATGAGCCTGGAAGCACAAATAAATTCTTTAAAAAAAAAAAAATATCAATGATATAATACCCCATTTAGGTAATTAGCTGTACGCTTTTATAGATTAAAGGGGTTATGCAATGAAATGAAATATGAAATAAAGGCAGTTTAAGGATATTCTTTATTTCCCCAAATAAACGTACTCATGTCTGTGGAAGTCAGCGCCACGCAAATCATCAAGTGGAAGAATTTTTCAGGATTAGATACTTTATGGGTAGCTAGAAGACATCATTTAACATTTTCTCAGAAACGGACATATGCTTCATGCCTCTCCATGTCTCAGAGCATCAGTCTAACCACTACATGATGGATTTAGAAAGATATTCCTGCTATAGCCAGGTCATCCCTTGTAACTGTCCACTAACAATGCTCTCAGCTCTCTGTGAGACATCATTTTAGCTGCCCCAGATGCTAGACCCTCTTTTCCCTTTAAAAAAAACACCCCACAAGACAAAAAAGATTCCTTTAAATGCCATGAGACTTCAGTTCAGTCTGAAGTCATGAGACTTAAGTCCCTCTTAAGTTCAGGATAAGCCTATCGAAGGCAAGGTACCCCAACTTTATGCTCTGTAACTGAAAGCTGTCTTTGAACAACAGAACTATGAATGTAAAACTTTGGCCAAGAGTGAAGGAGTTCCAGTCGAGTTAGTATGTAGCTGAGCAGCTAAAGGAACTCCCTAAAGTAGAACCAGACCTGCATAATCAAAACAGCTCTTTGGGTTGTTTTGTATTCCAGAAGACTGTCTGAAAGGAAAAAGAAAAAAGAAAAAGAAAAAAGGAAGATATTGCTGGCTTGGGCTTTTTGTATTAGAGGACAATGCCCTGATCAAAAAGACAACTGATTTTAAGCCATTTGTACAAAATTGTTAACCAGGTTGCAGATATGTTTAGTAAATGATTCTTCATGCTTCTCTAAAGACTCAGGTGACATACTCATGTGAGCTTATGGAGATCTGGGGGATATAGTATCTGTAAATATCCTGTTCAGAAAATATGCAGCTATCCTGAGCTCATGGTGAGTATCTAAGATTTCTATGTATAAAACTGCAGTCCAGACAGTGCTAAGATCTTCTTTGCCTATGGATTTCTCCTCCTCCAGAAAAAAGGAATGGAAGGATGGATGGACAGGTACAGAAACCTGCAGCTGCACTCACCCACCCTGAACTCTTCTGTACATTACCTTTATCACACAGTCAAATCTCTAGTATTCTGCAGAGTACTTCAGCCAGAGAGAGTTACCCACAGAAATGCATGGTTTCACCTCTGCAAGTCCTCTGCTATACACACTCTGGCACAGTTAAAGCAAATCCTCTATAAGCTAATTCGTTGGCCAAAATTCTCTGTTAACAATGAGTTAAAATTGCCCAGTGGTTTCTCATGCCTTTCCAAAACGCCTTGCTCAGCAAAACTCAAACCTCTGAAAAAACAGAAAATGAGGAGTCCTGGCATATACCAACAGAACCTTAACTGTGACCCCCTGGAAAGTCACAGGCCCTGGGAATTACTGGTATGCTCACCAGATGAGTTTGCTGCAGTAGGTTTTACTGAGCCTGATGCTTCAGAACTGCATGTACTATCAGCAGGCAAGCTTGAATCTGCTTTTGTTTTTGTTTTGCTTTGGGTTTTTGACAGTAAATTTCCTGTATTTTAAACAGGGTCGGAGGATTATTTTGACAAAATCTCAAAAAAGATGTCTCAGCCATCCCTTCCCTTTCATTGCAATAGGCTCCCTGCCTGATGCAGGACCAATGTATCTCTTATCTCAGCATTTCTGGGAGTTCAGACAGTTCCCCTTTTCCCTGTCATCTCTCTTAGATCTTAGCACACATGAAAGGGAAGCACACCACTGCTGCTTCCTGCCCTTGCCAGCCACTCCATCTTCCAACAGTTTCTCTCCCACCACCTCTTTTTGCACTCCCGCTTTCCAACCCTAGCGATCCCTCCCTAGGGCTACTTTCCTCTGTATTTTTTCACCACACTTTGCCCTATCTCCTCTCAGTTTCCCTGCCCTAACAGTCTTCTAGTGAGTATGTTATGTACTTTACTTTCCTCTTCCAAATGTGTTGCATCTCCCTAGTGAAACCCCAGCTTTCTGAGCAGGAGTTCACTGTAGCTATCTGCCCAAGGTTTGCCATTTACATCTTACTGAGCTTTCTGGGACTGACTACAGCTCACCTTCCAAGGTTATGGTATCTACACTTGAACCATGCAGGATCAGTCACAAAAGTTTGACTGGAAATCTTAACCCAATGTTGTGTTTACATACATTACAATCTGATTTAGACTGCAAGTGTTCACACACCATGTGTCTCCCTATTAGTTTTATCATTACTTTTCCAACAGCTGGCATCAATGAGGTCAGGTAAGGAGCAGTTGAGACATGATTTGAACACCAGGAACATTCAGAATAATCACAACACAAACCAAATCTGCCCCTTTGAAGACAAGGAAAGAGGGAAACTGATGTGAAAACTGGATTTTGGGAGCACCCTGCTCAGATTATTTCAATTTTGTGAATGATGCCAGCATATTGCAGTGTAAGCTAAATAAGTCTCAGGGTGGGTTTTTTTTTCCCACACTTAAAAATCAGACCAATTTCAGCCTAAATTTTAGGGCTTTCCCACTTTAATTATGGCAAAACCAGAGCTCTGCTACAATCAACATTTCTCCTACAGTTTGCCTGTGTTAAAACAGGAAGCAAGAAAGCCATAATGTTACTGTTGTCTTTTCTTCAAAATATTCTCTTGTTCGGATACCATTGCAAAGGAAGGCTTTCCAGGGACCTCAGTAGATACCTCGGTGGGAACAGAAGCACAAAATGCTTTGCAAAATCTGACCTTGTGTTTGAGAGTACTTAGTTTCTCACAAGACCAAAAGAGTTTTAAGGGTGAAAAAGTAAAAAGCTTTAAGAAATATCTATTTGATCTCAATTTCTTATTTGTGAAGTTACACAAGGAGCAGTATTCTCAGGCATAGCTGTGATGTTTTTTAAGTAAACATACAGCGTCAGCTCTTTAGTTCCAGGATGGAGCGTTGCCAGATCCTTGAGTTTTTATGCTGATGTTGGTAAATAATCTACACTTTTTGACTAACCATACAGGTACAAATTTGTGGGTTAGACCAAAAAAGCAAGCACAGCACACTGGTAGAAATTGATTCAAAGGTAGAGTGTCTAATAGTTGCACTCCTGTTCCAGCCTTTCAGTCACAGAGAAATGAAAGCTCTGTGCCTTTTTGGTTTGAAGCAGAGATTTATGGTTAATTATAGCATTTCCCATGATTACATGTTTGTGCTTCAGTAACTGCTACGTGAGGAGGAAAATTGAAAGAACTTTAGAGCTAGTATGTTGCTCTGCCAGAAGATATACATTCAGATATCTCAGAATGGACCATTCTTTATTTCATTATGAAACAGCATGCATGACAAAAGCTACACACCACTAATTCAGAAAGCTGGCAGCAGGAGACAGTGATTTCCTCCACTGCTTCAGTCCCTCATATTTTCTTCTATAGGAAAGTCATTCAACATTCCTATCTGAAAAATTATGACAGTGGCCTAGGGTTAAGAGTGAGTTCAGCTCCTTTAGACCATGAGCTCTGCAGAGGTAAGTAGAGAACCAACAGGGCAGACAAAATATCTCTACTGTTAAGAGCAACCAGATTTGATTATGAAATGTATTCAGATGCCCAAAGTTCTGCCACTGTTTTGTGGACAACAGTCTTGCCCTGGCCAGGCTGAAAAATCTAAGTGTCTCTCTAGTTCCTGAAATCACTGGAGATTCATGGAGAAAGAAGCTTCCCCATCCTTCAAACTTCTGTGGTCTGTGTCAGCAGACCCTGAGTCATTGGAGAATACCTCCCACATAGCAACATCTCTAATCTCAGTACAAAACATCCAGAGCAGTTGTCTTTCAAGGCATAACTTGGGGAGGCAATACTCATGTTTTGCAGATAACTTCAGGGTTTAGGGTACTCAGTGAGAAGCTGGGAGACCCCTGGACTCTGGGGAAGAAACCTGAATCTGACTGGTAGCCTAAGAAGTGAGCTGGTGTGGAGGGGTGCAGGAGTAACACACTCCAAAGAGAGGCTCGATGCGCAGGACTGTCACGCTCAGTGCTTATGACCTCCAGACAGAAAGGTGGGAGGCCTGAGCTGTAGACCCAGCACTGCATCATTTTTTTCTTTTCAAGTTAATGAAAGTACATTTTAAAAGCTTATTTCCAACAGATATATTGTGAGATTTTCTATCAATAAAGTACGAATTAGTAAAATACTAGAGAACTTTCAACAGAGCATATCTAGTATTCATTCTGAGTTTTTATTTCAGAATTCTAAAATCCACTGCATTTATTTTCATGTTTTATTCCCCTTCAGTTCTTCAGTTTCTGTGCCACGTTAAATATCTTGGATAACAAAAGACTGCTCATACAAAATGTAAAGGAAATTTGAATGAAGTTCAGGCAGGCAAACATATCACAGAGTACCTATCAGTCATGGCTAAGGATAATGGTTTGTTTCTAGACAGATTTCTTCAGATTTTCTGGTTTGGGGTGAAAATTCATATAAAATGGCTGCTTGAGGTTTTGTATTTTACAGCCACAGCATTGAGTAGTTGAAATCAGTGTTATTTCCAAAGTATTTTCAGCATTCAAGAAAAGTCTGAGTGACAGACCATGACACCAGGCAACCCATAAAGATGCTGATCTTGGCTTTTACGGTAATTCTGCTGTTTATTCGTAATGTATGATTGCCCATTGCATAGTAAGTATAACATTAGTATGTTCCCATCCTTGTTTTGTAATCTGCATTATATTTGCTGGAGGAGCTATATTTAAGACATTTTGTTTACTTTCTTAGCTGAAAGCTCCTATAAACAGTATATTTTTCTTTTAAATTTATGCACAAGGGGGCTGCCCCCAGCTACTACTTTTATGACCATGGAAGCATTGCTATTGTTTCAGTAGAAAAGCTAAAGTGAACCTTAATAAACTGAAAACTAAAGAATGCACCAGATTTTAGATACGGGGTAGTTAAGTATAGCTGTGGCTGGACTGGGGATACAGCAATGAAATGCAAGTATACTTTGGAGATACTCAGTAACTAAATTAGATTAGGATCACAGAATCTCTTGCTGTGGAGGAATGCCTGCCAAGTCAAAATGAAAAGGAACCTCTCATGAAAATTACAGAATTTATTACTTTTTTGAAAAAGCAACACTTTCAAAGGGAAATTAAAATTATACCAGACTTTTGAGACATATAGGATGTTTTTATTAAATACGCTAACTAATATACACTAGCAAAATGTTTCAAAAGCATACATTAGCCTGCACTGCATAGTAGTGCTCCTGGTCTCAAAGGTGGCTGGACATTGCCCAGCCTGGTGAGGAAAAAAGGCCATTCATTTATTCATCTGGGGATCACCACCTGGGACTGAAAGAGGCGGGTAGCAGGATGCAAAGAAAGGAGTGCTTTAAAGAGTGCACAAGTAATTTTCCTTTAAGCCACTGACACCAGAAGGGAGGTGTAGAAACTGAGCTCTCTATTATGACTAAACAGAAGCTAGATTTCGGGGCTATTGCAAGCATCTGATCAGTTGTGTCAAGAGAATAGTTTTTCCCTCCCCATCAACTGAAGCAGCAAGATGAAGGGTGTTTCAGGTCCATGCACATAAGAGCCAGTGCAGGGACTGGGCTAGGCTTCCACAATTAATACAGGACAGGTGTTGATTTCATATGCGTTCTGAGCACCTAATAAATCCAGATTACAGTGATTTTGCAGATGGCAAAACTGGAACAAAGCTAGGATGGAATTTATCAAATTTAAATTTGTGTCTAAGCTAGCTCCCTGTATTGTCAGTGTGGGAAAAAAGTCAGTTTCTGAGGTGTTATTCATCCTAAAGCACGTGTCTGACAGGGTCAGACGAGTCTTTCTCTGGAAGTACCTGTTTCTTTCCATTGACCACTAAGGGAGTCTGGAGGTCTAGCCCAAGTTTAAAAGAGATGAGCTCAGTCCGGTTCTTCAGACCTGCTGTAGAATGAAATGCACCTTTTCTCTCTCATGAGTAAAGGGCGATGTCTTCCCAGTGATAGCTGAGACCTGCAGGGAAGGGTGCCTGGGGGGTGGCAGTCTTGAGCCAGATGGAAATATTCAGAATATGGTCACAGCCTGTCCTGAACAAGTTATTACTGAGATGAATTAGAGAACATTGCAGTTTAATTCATCTTTATCCTTTCTGTCTTGGTTGCTCATAATGTTAAAGTTGGTATTTTCTGTTCCCATCTACACTTGGTACATCAAAATCTCACTATGAGATATAATGCACTACTCACAGGCTGGACTTTTTCTCTTGAGATCTGGTCCTCACTTGATAGTTATATGATCTTCCATCATTTGCATTAGGCTCCCCACCAGGCTGTGGAGTAAGATCTTAGTCATCTTTATTGCTGGCAAAAGACTGATGGGCACCTTCATATGAAAATACAAAACAGGATACAAAAAGCAAAGAGATTATTTTAAGCTGATTTTAAAAAGAACCAAGTACTATTTTTAGCGTGTTTACTACTTGTCAAAGGGATTTTCTGTTGTCTGAAACCCAGACCACTGAGGTTTACCACTGCTTGTATAACATTTTTCAATAATGGTGTTCCTTTTTAAATAATCGGTATGGCTTCGTATGGCTTTAGAAACCATCCTCTATCTGTGCTGCGTGGAACGGAGGACTTACCCCACGGTGGGGGTGAGAGAGGGTGCAGCTTCTGGGTCTGGCTTTGAGCTCAGTAAGGAGGGTGGAGTTCCTCTTGACTTCATCTCTCTCTCTGGTGACTGAGTTAGGCGCAGGGCTGTTTTGGTTTCACTGAGGTTTCTTGGTAAGGATACATTTCTAAATATAGCTCCTTACATTGGATACAGGAATGTTTACCTGTGCAAAGTCAGGCAAGGTAAACACTATATTTTTTTTTTTTTGGTCAGTTTCTTTTTAATGGAAGTGTATTTGGCATCATTTTGGCATGCTGGAGCTAAATAGAGGGTCTGTCTTCCTTTTTTGGTATCACTTATTTCTAATTTTATTTTCGCTTGGAAAGGGTTGATTTAGCGATCGTTACAGATGTCTCTCTCAGAGTGGATGCTGCAAGCTCTGTGAAGTTTGCATTCACCTTTTAAATAACACAGCCCTGAATGAATCTGTTGACAGAAGCTGAGCCATTTAAAAATACGTTTGAAGGTATGCAATGGGATTATAACAGAGGGCTGTGCCAGAAAAAATACAAGATCCTACTATGCTGTTACAGTTGCTTAAGCACATGTTAAATACATAATTCCCACTCTTTCTAGCTCTTTTTCTCTCTTTCAAAGAAGAATGTAATGTGAAGTATGTGTCATCATGCTAATTCAGCTTCAATTGTACTGATGGATTTTTATTAATTCCCCCTCTTTATTTGTGATGAGCTCTGACTTTAGATTTGACATAAACTTGTCATTTTGTTAACTAAAATAAGATCTAAAAGCTATTTCTGAGTGTGGTTTATTTGAATTCTTTATACAGGAGGGCTGTTGCTTTCTTGTCATTTACACGCATCTCATCAACCAGTATTACTGTACCTTTGAGGAGCAGAAAGACTGAAGAGGCTGTTGCGCCTTAACATTCATTGTGCTATTTTCCACTTATTTTTTGTAATTTTTGGTACAAAGATAGAGGGGAAAACAAGAAAATATTTAAAATAAAATAGTTGGCTCTTTAATAATCAGTGTCTCTTCAGCAAGCTCCCTACGCAGGACACACCAGTGAATAGAGAGCATTGGAACATTTCCCAAAGGAAGAACACAGTCCTCCTGGGGACATCGTGCCTCACTTAGATCTTCTGTCTGTACCAAAATGTGAGTTTCAGCTAGGTCTCTGAGAAATGTGAATTGTTAATACTGTTTTGTTCCTCATTAGAGTTTAATGTCTACTTTTCTGCTGTAGAATCAGGGAAATCCAGTAAATTTCAGCACAGAGGTCTCCTGGCCCAATATTTAATCAGGTTTTTTTCAGGTTTTGAGTCTGTTACAGGTAGGCAGAGATTCTATTAAGTGTGGCCATAGATTAAGAAATTCAAGAGCAACACCAGTGAGAAAAGAGGACCAAAGCACCACTCACCAAAGTAATAAGTTGTGCTTGACAAAAGAGCAAGGTAAAAATACTGCCAACAAGATGGAGCTCTCCCTTTGTGGAGAGCAGCAAGTGCCTCTCTGCCACGGTGGGTTGGAGCTGCTGGTAGGCTTCCTCCAGTGAGGCCATGAGCACTGTGAGCAGCAGAGCAGCAGCTACTGCTGCCTTGCACGGAGAAGAAAGGCAACTCCCTGCCTGCAGATGACTCAAAACAGTCTCGTTGTTTCTCCCCAGCAGGAAATACACAGCCTTGGGCTTCCTTTCAGAGTCCCACCTCTCAGGTGTCCTGCCCCACCACAGGGAGCCTTGGTCCCAGAGATGGGTGTGCCAGGAAGTACCACCAGCAATAGCCAGGACTGTGGTGTGAGCACATACCTACATCTGTCATTTTAGCTTTAAACACCCTCACAAGAGGTGGTGAGGTACTGGATTACTGTGATCCCCATTTTCTTGTGACCCCAACTGACTGGCCTAGAAGCAAACTGTGACTTGGACCTGAGCTCTCCTAGTCCTTGACACCAGTGCCCTGATCCACACCCCATCCTGTGGCCTCATGTTAGCTTACTTCTCTTCCTTTGAATGATGCATAATAATGCCTTTGAATGCTTTTTCATAGGAAAAAAATAGTATCTTCTCATAAAAGCAGGGGGATTATAACTAGAGAGAGATCTCGAAGAAGAGAAGGATGCCATGAGCAGGTCTGTGACTTTCCCCATGGTCCAGTGCTGTATCTGTACAGTGAAGATCCCTGTGGAGGCATCATGGCACAAGTGAAATTCTCAGTGCTTGCAAAGCACATGTGTTTTGCAGGGACAGTAACTCTATGCCACAAACTCCAAGTCATTTGGTGTGATAGTTGTTTATTTTCTTTTGGCTTTGTTCTTTTTGTGATAAATGTTTCCATTCATAAGTGGTTTCCAGTTACTGAAGCAGTCAGCATCACTGGTATTCAGCCCCTGGGGAAACAAATGGAACTGTAGCAAAGGAGGAAAAAAGACAGGTAAGGTACAGTTTTGTAGTTCAAACTTTCCAGATAGAGTAAGAGGTGAAAAACTATTCTATGTATGATTGGTGTATATCCCTGGCTAGTAATGCATACTTCCAGAGGAGTTAAATGGAAGCAGGATGCTCCTTTAGGAACAGAATTACACCTTAAATAATATACTAGTGCCTGTGGTCCGATACCATACATGAAAGCTGAGTATTGCAGCAAGTTTTGATCTGCTTTTGTTTTCTGTAATGCCAGTATCCCCCTTATATGGAGGTTAGAAGCAACTGAGCCTTTACTCTACCTTAGTTCTTCACCGTACAGCAGCAGTACGTCAGAGCCCCAGTTACACGGCAAAGCATTCTACCAACACATGGCAAAATGCGAGATGCTGGGTCTTGTTGTGCAGTCCTTATGCTGAGGATCCCACCCTCTCTGAGGAGTACCACAGAGGGACTCTCTCTTCCAGTAGAGCTGAGGAGCTGAGCAGCACCTGAAGCAGCCAGATGAGGGGGTGGGCAATGTGTATCTGAGGCTTTGTCCGGTGCTCTAGAAAGTCATGTTAATGGTAGATCCTGGAAAGAAATTTGGCATTTGAGTCATGCTGCTCACACACAGTGAGTCATGGGGCTGGGAAGTCACAGATGGATGAACCTTGCCAAGTGTGGGTAGAGTCGGGGGAGCTCTGGATGAACTGACTCCCTGGGAAACACAAGACAGCAGTAGTTTACATGTGTGGTAGGCTCGAAGCTGCCCGCATCTATAAGCCACAAACTCTCCTGGGCTTCTCTGTGCGACATCCCAGATGCACAGACACGATTCCTGTTTGGTAGATATCCAATGTCACTAATAAAGGTGCGACACCAGCACCTCCCTCCCAGAGATGGGAGAGGGCTAACACTGCTGGGACTCCTGCTGCTCTCTCCCCTTTCCTGTTAATCCTGGGCCCAGCAAGTGAATTCTCAGGGAACTCAGCAAGAGCTGGTGGCAAAATGCACGGCATCATGCTACAAGCACTCTGGAAGGAAGTGTAATATTGGAAATAAAAATAGAACAATTGATTTGTGAGCTGAGCTCTGCATTGACACAAAAAGGGTCATTGAAAGGGCTTTGCAAAAAGCAAAGGAGGATATTTGAGAAAGTGTCCAAGTTGCAGAAATCCTAAACAATGGGGTTTTTACTGTAAAATACTTAAGCAAGCCTCTTGAATCATGCATAGCACTATGACAATGCATGTCATCTGTTGACACACAGAGAAAAATTGAAATGCGTTCAGGCTGCAGCTATTTTAGGCTATTTGTTATAAACCCTCTGCTTGGCTCAGGCTGCGTTTGAATCACTGTAGGCTGCCTTCTTCCCCAGTCAAGTAGCCGTGGGTTTGGCAATGACCTCCCTCCCACTGGGAGATAAGGCAGTTTGTACCATGTCAATGACCAGAGGCAGCCACAAAACATTAGGCAGGCTCCTGACTGTCGAGAAGCTGAAACTGCTTGAAAACAGCGGGGTCAGTCTACTCTCAAACACACTGATATTATCTCATTAGTGGTGGCATTTACTGCACAGCACAAGGAGCAGAAAAGGGAGTTGTTACCAAAAAAAAAAAAAAAAAAAGCAAACAAAACAGCCCCCGTGTATGGAATCCTTAGGCAAAGGGAACTTACTCACATCTGGGGTTCTTCTTTGTTTAAAAATATAATTGTTAGTGGACTAAGCAACAGATTATTCAGATGATAAGTGACGGTTTATTATTTCCTTGTCAGGGAACAAGGCGTTTTACCTGAAGCTCAGTCCTGGGTTGCAAACTTTACAAGTTTCAGGTTTGGGAATAAGAGGCAAGTCCTGCAGTGGAGCTCTTTTCCCGTCCCTCCGTATTCACCTTCTTACTCCAGAAAGAGTTTTGCTGTCTCCTCGTCTACTACCAACTCCGTCATGTCATAAATTTAGCATTGCCTTTACTGTGGCATTACAGTATAAAGATTCAGGGGGAGACTGGCCAGAAGGATAAAAATACTGGGCAATTGACCCTTGAGATTAAGAAATAGCTTTTTTGTTCTTTATCAGCACCTACCCTGACTGGTGCAGGACCAGCCCCCCGCCTCCAGCCACAGCCACCACGCACATGAGTAGTAGCCAGGCAATCCCCAGGAGCCAGCAGGAGTGGTGAGAGACGTGAGAAGTGCACAGGAAGCTCTTTTCTTCAGCAGCACACTGATATGTCCGGCAGATATATTTCCACCAGCCTGTAAACACGCTCCCAAACATACGAATGTTTGAGATGTTTTAACGGCAGGACCTCGAAATAGAGCCGCTTAACACCGTCCCTGCTAAGTACTTCAGGATGGACTTTGACTTGCAGCAACCCCAAATCGGTAGCGATCGTATGTGTGTCCAGCCTTGTGAGCTGTTGGCACGTGCCGCTCTCACAGGCTTTGGGGGCACTTGTCACATGAAGCCTTTGCAAGGTCAGCGCGTGTCATTCCCACCGAAAGCATGTATGAGGGTAACTCTCGCAGAAATTAACCCTTCTCTTCACCAGTGATGTGTATTCTCTGCTGCCATGGTACTCTCAATTGTGACTGACAAATCATTAAGTTGCAGAAATAATTTGCTAGGAAGCATGGCAGAGGTATATAAATAAGTGCATGTGATATCAGGGACAGGGGCAGAGGATCCTTCAAAAGAGAAGAGAGCAGCTTGTGGGAAATCAGAGGCCAGGAGTGTATAGAGGCAGAGGAAGCTGGGGAAGAGGCACTAAGCTTCCATTGGAATACATGTCTCACAGCCTTATCACGGGAGAGTATCTTTTAGCAATTCATAGAATCATAGAATTGTAGGGGTTGGAAGGGACCTCGAGAGATCATCGGGTCCAACCCCCTGCCGAAGCAGGCTCCCTAGGACATTTCACTGAGATAGGCATCCAGACGGGTCTTGAATATCTCCAGAGAAGGAGACTCCACCACCTCCCTGGGCAGCCTATTCCAGTGCTCTGTCACCCTCACTGTGAAAAAGTTTCTCCGCATGTTGGTGCGGAACTTCCTATGCTCCAACTTGCAGCCATTGCCCCTTGTCCTGTCTCCACAGACCACTGAAAAGGGGCTGGCTGATTCCCCTGCATCCCTTGCTTAAGATAATTGTAAACATTAATTAGGTCCCCCCTTAGTCTTCTCTTCTCAAGGCTGAACGATAAGTGATAGACATGAAGATCTGTATTTTTAAAAAACCGAAGAAACTCTTTGTGTTTCTGGAACACAAAATAGTTCTTAACTGTGGTTTCCTCAGATATATATATGTTATTTGGCAGAAAACTTAAAATCTGTGCATTAGCTCTGAAGGATTTGCTATCTGAGCTGCATTGGTGAATTGCACCTTCTCGGGCAGGCTAAGTTGCGTGGTTAGTGTCTTGCTTGTGTCCAGGTGCAGTTCTGCCCTACACAGTGTCATATATACAAGTGCTGAAACTATGGTTTCCAAAAAAATATGAGGGGAAAAAAACCCTGCTCTTAAATTCTTGACTGTTTTTCTGGGGTAGTTTTCTGAGAACAAACCCAGAGAGGAGCATGCACGGAAACAAAAAGAATGCTTTGAAAGTGCAAATCACATAGGTACAAAATTAATCTGGGACTTGCTCACCCATTTGGAAATCTATAAAAAAACCACTGTGTTTATGCTTTGTGTCTGTTAAGAGAGGGATTTGCTGCAACTAAAATGTCCAGACAACTTTTAGTTCTTTTCCTGAATCACCATTTTCATGTGTTTTCTAGATGGACTTTTCATTAAATGCATACCTGTGATCATAGGCTCCGTCTGATTCCATGGTCTGCTGAGGGCTGTTATGTTAAAATAAACTTTCACACTGTTTGTAGCACCATAGGGTTTAGTTTCAGAGAGACTAAAAGGGCTTCTAATCTATAAGAAACAGTACAGGCCGAGTTGCAAGCTAAGAAATGTATATTGAGAGAACAGGACAGGAACTACACTTGATGACACAGTTGCAACTTAGTACCAACAAAAAAGGTTTTGCAGTACTTTTTGATTAAGGAGCACACCAGATCATAACTTGGTAGAGTAAAAGCAGTCTTTCAAGTATTTGTGTCCTAGAAACCAGGAGACAGGTATATGGCAAGAAAAAATAATGCAAGTTTCAGCCTATACTGTTTTTTTAAAAAGTATTACCCGCTTTGTTTCAGATATGTGACTGGTAAAATATAAATTGTTTAGGTTTTCCTTCTGTTTCTTACAAAGGACTAGAATTGATGTGTATAGTATAGTTCAGGTCTTTTTCTTTTGCACAAGGTCATGAATATAAGTGTACAGAATGTTGAGTATGAACTTGCTGGGAAAGTAACTTCTTAAGTGCTTTCAGAACTGATATCCTTACAAAGCATATTGTATTTTTTCTTTTCTGTACCCAAGGACGTGTTTACGCTAGGTAGCTATTCTTTGACCCATAAATGTAATTAATGCAAAGAGGCTTATTTTTTAAAGCCACTACTCAAAAACCTCCCTGGAATATAATCAGTTGTACATCAGGTCTTGCTAATTAGGGATGTCTGCAGTTAGTTCACAAGAAGGGCTCATGTTTGTTGTTCTCAGGTATTGCTGTGCATACCTGGTGATACACCACCTGTAAAAATTATTACAACTTGCATATGAAGGCACACAAAAGTTTATGAGCAATGGGGGGGGAGGGGGATTTGCTATCATTGAGAAGCAGTTTCTTCTTTTTATAGCTAAATTTTATTTCTAATCATATGCCCTGTTTAGCTCACTGATAAATGCACTCACTTTAACCTAGTTTTCCTGTGATTTCTCTCTGAATGAAAGTGCAGTCTGGCACAGACAACAGTATAGCTCACTACATGTGTCTATGTGTTAAGCTGCCTCCAAAGGGACCTGTAAAGACAGTTAAAATACATTGTTTATAGGTGAAACTAAGAGTGATTTGATTGATCTTTCTTCACAATACTGCTAAGGGATGCTTAGAGTGGTGAAAGAGTCTCAGCCTGTCTGGCATATATCCTGCAATTTTAATTGTACTCAGACAGGAAAAAATACAAGGCATTTGCTGGAGCTAAGTGAACAATCCAAAGTGGACAATGTATTTAACACATTAAGGTTAGGAGTCTGGGCTGCATCATGCCTTAAGAGCTTTACACAGGACAGCTCCAAGAACAGAGACAAAAGTAGTATTAAGCAACCCTCACCAGTCCTTCCCCTGGCACTTAGGCCATCTTTAGCACAGCCTTTTTTTTGCACTCAACATCTGTGTGTGTGTGTGTGCTTTGTGCACAAGTAAAGCTATGGAGGTACAGAGACAGGCATGTGGTATTCAGGCTACCTGGGAATTCTCCCAAAAGCCTCCGGAGACCAAATCTTGCAGTCTGTAGCTCCTCTGTAGCTCTGCTGTGAACTTCAGTGATCTTCTTTCACTTGTGCAATACCTCTGAGTAAACAATGACTTTCCTTAGATATATTTCCAGTCTTCTGATTTACCATACAGTTAGCTTTTAGAACTGCTTACTGTTTAGGTTGGCCCCAAGTAGCCTTTTTTTTTTTTAATTGGTGTTTATTAGCTGAATCATCGGTCACTATTTCCATTCTTTAGCTGGGTGAGACTAGAAACATTCACAGAACAAATTCTCAGACATGTTTTGAAGTTGTCTTGCTGTAATTCATGGTGCTAGTGAAACACTGGAAGTAAAGGGGAAAGCAGCACAAGCATTCTTGTACAAATGTTATTGCATTTATGTTATTTTGCCTCGCTGACACAAATCCAGCAGTTGAGGTGCAATGGAAAAGGCGAGTCTAAAGGAGAGGCAGGAGGCAGTCGGTCCTTGGGAAGAGCAAGGTGTAACTCATTGTTGTGCTACTGTTATTTGACTTACACCTTTACTAACCCACTCCAAGGGCAGAATTCAAACCAGAAAAAGGATATGAGGGTGACCAAGATCATGTCCTTAAAAATGACATATATGGTATTGCTTTTCTTTCCCATTCACCCATGCTTCAAGAAGACAGAGGAGCCATGAAGACTGAAGGTATTCAAAAGCAGCTATTTAATTTTAGCTACTTTTAATTTTGACATTTCTGTGTTAGAACTTAACAGGAAAAAAAAATTCTGAAAATCAGACCTCATGCAAATATCTCAGAGAGGGGGGGAGGGACCAAAAACTACCACTCACTCTTAAAACTAAACTCTTGAGCATCTCTGAAAGAGCAGTTAGTTCAGAACTAGAATTTAAGGTATTAGAAATCAGGCTGCTTTCTGCTATGTCCCCTGACATGAAGATAGCTGTAGCTGCTCTCTAGTAAATTACGGTTTTTAAGAAGTAAAATGGCACAGTTTGCCTGATCGCATTTCCTACTATATCCATAAGACCCAGAGTAATTCTTTTTCTGCTTTCAAAGAACTGGGTTTTTTCGCTTGAAGCTTATTATTCTATTTTATAATAAATCACAAGGAATTAGGGAAGATTCTGGTTGTCTGAAATACATATGTATAAATAACAAATGAAGGGCTAATTAATTGCCATATATTACGGAGGAGGTGAGGGAAGGTAATGCTCTTCTGCAGCATATATCATTTGAACTTTGTAGAAAGGTGTATGTACACAGCATATAAATAACAGAAGAATCTACCCTGACATCAGGCGCAATCTGGATATAATACACAGTGCTGTGTGCCCTTAATATTACTGATGGTTCAGTCTTAGACAGGGTACAAAACAGAATGGTCAACACAGCATGTGACAGGGAGATGGGAAATGACTTATCAAGAAAGATTAGCCAGAATTAGGCAGCACTGATAATAGATATCAAGAGGTATGCCGAAGACAATGCTGAAATGAAAGAAACAAAGAGAAGGAATCATGCTAATCTTTCTAAGGTAGTCAGTAATTTGAAGAGTCTGTGATCTAGGGGTGACTCAGAAATTACAAGCATTTCCGGCACATTTATTTAGTGTCATTGAAATGTTGAACACATAGCTGAAGTCAAGAGCAGCAAGTCAGGGGTTTAAAAGGAGCTGGTTTGTTTTCTTTTTGTGAAGGATTTTTGAGATTACATATTTGAAGTTACAATGGTAAGTTCTAGGGTGATTTGTATTTATTGGGGTTATAAGGTCAGGCCTCAGTGGACCATATGGTATTTTTACAGGGCTGTTTCCATAACAAAAACAGCACAAAATTATATTAACTTTTCACAGATTGATAGAGAAACAAACTACCTAAGTAGATGTGTTTGTTTACAGAAGTGTTTGAAAAGGATTTGGGGTGAGGGGCATCCCCTCATGTTTTCTAATCAAATGTGTATCTACAGGTTTGAAGTTTTAAATTGGGTTAGTGTTTCCATTCTCATAAGTAGCTGAGAAAAGAGACAGTGGGAATAAAAACCACAATTAATAACAAGGAGCAAAAAGGAGAGAGAATAAGGAAATAATTTGAAACAACCCAGATAGAGCCTCAAGGGGGAAGAAAAAAGAAAAAAAAAAGAGGGAGGAATTAAAAAAATTACAAAGTTGTGACATCCAGATAGTTCCTACAGGGCAGGATGGGAGCAAATTCAAAGTTCCCCCCATCTTGCTAGACTTTTTCATGTCTTTACTTAGGGTTAATCTTCCAGCTGTAACGCTCACTTTTATTCCTGGGTACTGTAATTGGAATGGACTATTTCCAGTTTAATTCTCTGGAGCTGGCATAAAGATATACATTTGCTGCTAAAAATTAAACAAAATTTTGAAAAGCAGATACCGCGATAAAATCAGGTTGAGTGACTTAATGTAAGCAAATAGCAATTTAATTTTGATTTATTGGAAGCATTAATTTTCTATTATTACAACACAACATTTTGGGTCTATAAACTACTGATTACTAGAAGGTGGGAGGGTACAGCAGGGGAAAAGATCATTTTTATCTTCTTCTACACTTTCCCCTATTAACCATGGTAACAGACGGGATACTGAGTTACGTGGAGCATGTGTTTGGCCCACAATGGCTGGTTTTATGATGTATGGTTTTATGAAGTGATGAATTCTAGAATGAAAGTGCCCGGGTGTTTATTTGTAATAACTGGTTTTTAACATGCTTTTCCAGTTACGGTAACAGTTCCAATTCAGAAAGTTGAACAAATGAAAAAGAGAACTGCAAGGAGTTGGGTTTACATGAAAAAGGGCTAAGCTGAATTTCATATTGACAATTAACATGAAGTCCTGCATATATTGCAGGAAAGACTTACTTAATTTCACTACTTGAGGTTTAACAGCTAATATGAGCTAAATTCATAACTCAGTGCAAACTGTGGGTTTTGATTAGCTCATCGATGTGAACAGGAGAGAATGGAAGGTGACTCTTGCAAATCAGATGTATTTTATTGGATTTTAAACACATCTCTCGATATGTGTGAGTGTCCAAGCCAGGGAAGGCATAAAGGAGTAATTGACACCACATATCGACATTAGTCTTAAAATGTTGGGGTCTGTGTTCTAAGATATATGTGAGGGAATAAAAGGAAATAAATGGAAAAAAAAATATCTTGCAGGCATTTGAATGGCCATGACATGATGGCAAGCATTTCCCACTAAATAAGGATCACTTGAATTCAAAATGCCCGCAGACCTTACCGATACTTCTGACAGGTCCTAGCAGCACCTTTGTGGTCACCCTTGATGGTCCCAGTAGCTCATTCTCTTACTGTCTTCAGTACCCTGTGGAACTCAACCTAAGACTGTGCATATGTCCTCTGGTGAAGTTAACTCAAACAAAGAAGTGGGTCTGCCCTTGATAAAGAATGTGGACATCAGTCTCCACAGGCAGTGTAACAGGAGACTCTGCACCTTGAATGTGAGTAGACTCATTTTCTGGTCCATCCATCATGAGTATTAAAAGGGTATCTCTGTATTGTTCCAAGGGAGTTCAAAGTGCTTGAAACCCATCCTCTGTTGTGCCAGCCATCCGTGGTTGTGTTGAGTTTGTTATCTAGAGTTTTTGATCAAAGCTTTTAAAGGAAAAGTGTTTTTGTGTAATGGCTGTACTGCAGGCACGATAGTAAAGAATCAGGCCAAAGGCCTTGTGACTCATCATGTTCTAGAAATAATGTACTGAGAGACGAAAGAAGTCAGAAAAATTCAGGGTCATGGTGCTCTGAGCCTTTCACAATTATTACTGATAAAGTGTAGTATCAAGTAGCAACCAATGAGAATGCTCTATTTGTGACTCAGGAGCTCAGTTTATCATAGTCATGACATAGTCATCACTGACCACCAAAGACCAGCCTCATGCAAGGCTTACCCAAGCTGCTGTCTGGACCTTTTTGGTGAGGTCTTGCAATATGCGTCAAAGCTCTTTGGATAAGGATTTACAGACCAGGTTTCTCAGAGGGACTTTTTGCCACCAACTTTGCAACGAAATAAATGACCCTCCATTGATATTCCTGAATTGACACATGCAAAGTGTTCCCCTGCTAAAAACCTTCACACGTGTTCTGAAGTGCCCATGAAAAGAGAAGAGCTGAAATTCAGACCAGACTCGGGGAGTAGGTTGCTTACTGAAGATTAACTTTGTACTTTAGAGATATACAACAAAATGCAGAGCTCCTGTCTTCACTAACTCAAGCGGTAGCCTTTACCTCCAAGATGTAATGTGTCCAGGTGCACATTAGTTTCCAAAGGGCCTAATCATGGAAACAGCCTTAACAATCTCAGTCCAAGTCTGTGAGCCTGAGAAGCACCTTGCTTGAAGGAAAAGCAGTCATATGATTCAGGCACTGAACTGGTGCTGCGTAGAGATGAGTTCGGTTGCCAGATGAGAAAGACCACCCTAATATGTTGTTTATTCTCTCTGCATATCAAATCCAGATTACTGATTTGGGGAGTGATATATTCTCCTATCCATTTTCTCTGGTTTTTAAATTGACTGTAAGCTCTTTGAGTCAGGGCCTAAAACTTACTAGAGGCATTCACGTAATCAAGCAGAATTTCTAGGCCACAGAAATTGTTCCAAAGCACCTTTTCATAGAGAAGGAAGCTGAACCCTCACACACCCACGCTCCAGCGCATCCATCTCTGGCGGCAGCTCTTGCCTTCGTTCTCAGCACAGTGAAGGGTGACCCCAGGGAAGTAATGGATGGCATTAAACTACTCACCATCCCTATCCAGTCAGCAACATAATTTTTACCATCTGACCTGCTCAATAGTTGTTGCAGTTTGCATGAAGGAAAGTTTGAACTCTTCCTGTCAGCAAAGCCCACTTCATCTGGAGATCTCGGTTCTGCTCTTGGAAGGAGCCCAGGGCTGCCCTCAGGCAGCGAAGTTGCTGGCGTGGGCCGGTTCAGTTTTGGATGGGGGCCATGAATTTTTGAGAAGAGATATCTCCAGGCTTGCTTTTTCAGCACAAGGTACCTTGCTGATATGGCAAGCAGGTGGTTGTTTCTTCCTGTATTCGTGTGACTGAAACCAGGCAGCAGGCTGGCTGACCACAAGGCAGGGCAAATTCTTGTGCCGAGAATAACCAGAAGCCAAACTGCAGAGAGGGAGGGGGCTGAGGGAAGAGCAGGCATTCTGGCAGCAGCAATTCATCCCAAATCTCTTCATAGATGCAAAAGAAACAGCCCTGCCCCCACTCCACCTCCTAATAATTCAATGTCTGTGTGTGTTGGCAGCTACGAGGCGCTTTTTTTCTGCTTTTTTTTTTTAACTCTGCAAGAAAAGGAAGGTAGAATTTTAGCAGAATCCTATTGCAAAGCATGTATTCTTCTTTTTCTTTCCTTCTCCCCGCCACCCCCCCCCCCGCCCCGCTCCCACCCCCGACAATTCCCTAGGGTCAACATTGTAATAAACAGCAGGAAAGGCCCAATTTTCTGCACCTGGGGCCTTGTTTGTCTATATATTTCTATAGGTGAATGGGCACTGGGGACGCAGAAAGGAAGTGAATTCAATGGATTGGTTTAAAAAACTCAGCATGCTAATCAGCAGGCACTCAGGTGAAATAGCTTTAAAACCCTGTTAAAATAGACCCAGAGTGAAACAGGGTGTGTAGCTACAGCACGCAGCTCAGGGTTTTTTGAATATAACAGCGTGGCATTGTTAAAAATCAGCCTCTAGTCAAGTAGCTTGTTATTCGGGACACAAACCCCTGCACCTGAAATCTCTTGCACTGAGCAGAAGAAAGATTTTGGGTTTAATCTCTTTTTTCATCCCACGAAAGTTTAGTGCTGACAAAAGATTTTAGACTTGCAGCCACAGAAATTTTATTTTTTTTTTTAATTTAAGAAATAGGACTGGCTCATGCAGTGTGAGCTTCCCCACCTGCTCTCCTCCTGCAGAAGGCTATATGGGAAGTGTCCAGCCCCTGGTGAGACAGCCAGCAAGGGTAACGTACTAGTGATACCCACAGGGTAGGAGATGTCAATAGGATTGACCCCTTTCCCACTACACAGGCTGCTGTCTTGGGGCACAGCACACTTCTCCCATGGCCCCTGACCAGCTCCTGCTACGGTCCAAAGTCATAATAAGCAGTGGGAGGTACGTTTTGGCACTGACTGCAGAATGACTCTAGCCAAACCAGGAGAGAAAATAATTTCAAGTAGACCATGTACAAATCTACTAGAAGGAGTTAAATGTTGGTTGATAATAACCTAGACTGGACCCAAGTGGTGTCAGGAGACCACGAAGGAGATGTAGGCACAGGAGTCATAGAATCATAGAATCTCCTGAGTTCGAAGGGACCCATAAGGATCATCAAGTCCAGCTCCTGGCTCCACACAGGACCAGATAATTTACTGGGTGCATCGTCCAGATGCTTCTTGAACTCAGCCAAGCTCGGTGCTGTGACCACCTCCCTGGGGAGCCTGTTCCAGTGCCCGATCACCCTCTCAGTAAAGAGCTTCTTCCTAACATCCAACCTAAACCTCCTCTGTCACAGCTTCATGCTGTTCCTTCAGGTTCTATCACTGGCTGCCAAAGAGAGGAGATCAGCACCTGCCCCTTTGCTCCCCCTCATCAGGAAGCCATAGACCGCGGAGGTCTCTCCTCATCTGCAAAGGCTGTTTGCTGGCTTCCTGGCAAACGTAGGCAGAAAGTAGGTGGGCATTTCCTCCTCACACTACATCTGCCTTTACCACAAAGTCCTTGGAGTTTGGGAACCTGTATTAGCCTAGAGTATCATCTGCCCCACTGACCCTCCCCTTGATCTGAGTCATCTATTGCTCCAAGGGCAGAGGGAAAGGAATAAAGACATTTTCTAGTGCAATACTGTGTAATATACCTTTTTTTCTTTTTTTTTTTTCCCCAAACAAAATGCTGCTTTAAGTTTAAAAGCTTCATACGCCAAGAGGTGGACAAATTCTCTCACATTTGGACTGATTTATTTGCAATCTTTTTTAAATGCCTAAGGGGAGTGATTTATAAAGCCCAAATACTGCAAGAATTGATCTTCTCCTGGTATTTCAGTTCCTGGATGGCAGAGGTACTGTGAAAAGACCAGATCTCAGGTTGTTACGTCTCCCTGAAGGTTTTGGAAAAGCCAGTTTAAAAAGGTAAACACGAATGCAAAAAGCCAAACTGTTTGCCTTTATTTGGGTTTACCACTGGGTTATTTCTGGCTCCCTTGTTTATTCAAGTCCCTTCTGAAAAGTTGTAGTATCCGCCCATGCTCACTTGCAGTCTGCACTGCTGCAGAGGAGCATATTCAGACCCTGAAGCACTTGTGGTGTTTAATTTATTTGCAGTATGAAAAATTATGCCTGAAATAGAAAAGGGCCTCACTGAAATCTTTTTCCTGATGCTCTCCTGAGGTCAAGTGGAGCTCCAGCAAGGATGTGTACTGTCTATTTCCTTGTTTTCCCAGGGACATGGGGGCGTTGGGAGGGAACCTTTGCTATTGAACTACTCCTTTCAAAGGATGTGAGACTTTAGACAAGATACCATTGGTAGAGGGGAAAGCATTTAAAATGGAGAAGCCAAAAGCAAGTCATTAAAAAATTATCAGGTCAAAACTTGATATAAAGTATTGACAAGAGTCCCAAATAAGTGTTTAGATTAGACACAAGGAGATGAAGACATGTGTGAGTTCATTACATTCATAATCCATTTAATTTTGACCAAAATGCCATTGAATGCACAGTGTGATGTCTCTTCAGAATTAGCCTCAATAGTTTGGCTGAACACATGCGTTCACCGTTGTATATGTGTACTTAATCTCAAATACAAATACTCAACCACGGATATGTTTGTTCAATCCTTTGTTGACTCTGGTGATCAATTTTGAAGCCTAAATACCGGTTAACAGCACTGTACATAACTCGGAGGCAGCTGTTTATTTACTCATTATGTTTGTCAAGTATTTTTATAAAAACAGAGGCATAGGATTAGCCTCGTATTGCTTCCTTGATACTGGCAAGAGATACCACTCACCCGAGTTTGTGTTTAGCAGGAACTATCCTGTCTGCTCTGGCTGGTTATTCAAACATTCTTCTCAGACTCAGAAGCACCTGTGTCCTGACTAAGGTTCTTTCCCAGACATAACATGTAGCCTTGGACAAATTGCTTCATCTAAAGATGAAGCAATGGTCAGTTGGTCAACACCTCAGTTTGGCCATCTGTAGATTGAGGATGACTCTTAGTTGCGAGCTAGACACAGGTACTAGCTTAAAACTTGTGAAACACATGACTACATACCAATAGTTTTGGCCTGTGTGATCAGACTAAGTAGGCTGGAGTCATTCGACTGATCAGCAAATATAAGATAAAAAACAGCCAACCAGCTAACAGAAATCTCTATTTATAGATCATCCGCTCAGTTTAGTCAGGAGGAGCCTGATAAAATAGCCCTCCATTCATTCTGGAGACCAAAATGTAGCCTGTTTGACATTTTTCTCTGTACCTTTCATCTGACTGCTTGCTCTCCCTCGCCGAAGCAGACACATTCTCACCCCATGCTTATCCCAGATTTCACTCCAGCACAGGCAGCTCTAACAGCACAGAGCACCTGTATTATCTCCAGTACTTCAGCAAGAGCCAACAATAACAGTAAGCAGCTGGATGTCAGAAAAGCCCAAATTTATCATGGTATGACACACTGCATTGCCTTTGCAGCAATAAAATTACTGGTGGGTCAGCAGAAACAGCATCCAGAGTTGGTTAGATCTTCTGTGGAAGGCACTTGAGATGACTGCTCAAATGCAACATTTTATTGTTGTTATTTATGACTTCAGTTGTTAATTAATAATTCTGCTGGAAAATTGGTTTACAGCACGTGGTGTGACTGTTATGTCACTGTGTTCCTAGGGCATTCTTAACAAGCCTCTCCTCATGCTTCACAGGCATTAACTGTTTAAGTCTATGCAAGAGTTAAGTGAAACTGTAGGCACGACTTCACTCCTTGCTGGTAAGCAGCTGCCAGTGAAGGGACTTTACATAGCTGTTTGGTAGCACACAGCAACACTAATCAATATCTGAGGACAGGACAGTTGTGTGTTTCTTCCACCTGCTGAAAAGAGACAGTGATGTTCTTTATTCTGGTGTTATTATACACATTCATTTACATGGGGGAAGGGGGTTTTTTTATTATTATTATGTTTTTTAAATCATCACGCTCTAGAAAAAGTTGTGTTTAGCCTCAGGAAAAAAGGGAAGGAGGAAGGGAAGGGAAGGGAAGGGAAGGGAAGGGAAGGGAAGGGAAGGGAAGGGAAGGGAAGGGAAAGGGATTAAAAAGTCACCTCAGCTTTTAAGTCAGGATTTTAAAAACCAGTGAAGAAATAGAGCAGATGTAAAACTCTGATCTAACTTCAGCATCTCCCCAGGCTTAAAGGCACCCTTACGCCAAGGTTTAATTTCTCAAAGAATAGCTTTATAATAGTATCATTCGATGATAGTCTACTGCTTGTTTTGGGGGGCTCTGGGGGTTGGGAATGTGGTTTGTTTGCAACGCTGTTTTCGGTTCCTGAAAAACTCGGGGAAGAAGAGGAGCTATTTTAATATGATGAATACCATATTGATGCTGCGGTATCTTTAGACCTTGGCTGAAAAGAGCCTAGGTCTTGAAATTGGAGTGCTAAAAATAATTACTTCAGTAGGTGGCACTATTCCCTCTGTGTCACTCCTTAGCCAATACCCTTACACGGTGCTGCAGGGCTGAAGCGGCGCAAAGAGAGGCAGCCTGTCACAGGTTGCGATTATTGAAGACCACTCGTTACCCCTCCCAGCAGTGGTGGTTGCTGGTTCACAAGACAGAAACGCAGCCTCCCTTCCCTCTCTCTTTAAATGGATGAGGTGTTTCTGCTTGGTAGGTTGGGTTTGGTTGGGAGGTGGGGTGGGGCGGGGGAGGTAGTCCTGAGATTCTGCCCTCAAAGTATCACGTATTTATGTGGTGCTATTTTAATAGCTGCTCTGTTCCAGCCCAGACAGGCTGCAAAATGATAGGTCAAGTATCTCCCTAATACACAGACGGAGTCATTCTTCATCTCTAGCTTGCAAAAGGCATTGTTTAACTTAGTGCAGTGGTAATTACGATGATTTAAAAGCAAGTCCAGGAAAGGCTCGTTCCTACAGTGAAACAAGTAATATTCTGTTAGACATAGACAGTCTGGTAGTCACAAAGCTCTACAACAGTGCATAAATACCTTCCATCCATTCCCAAAGTACACTACTTAACGTGCAGTTGCCGTTTAGTCACTTGTCGTAGTTGTTAAGCAATATAAATTAGTATATGGCTGTAGTAGTTACTTACATGTGACTTCACATTACACTGTAATGTAACACTGGATTAGTTTTTTAGAAGAACTGGAGAAGTGGGGAGGTTTTGGGGTTTCTGGTTTTTTTTCCTAAACAGTGCATTTATTTTGCTGGACCAAGCTTCTCTCTTGCCTTGGTGACATCAAGCAAGCACAAACATAGGGCAAAATTTGTACACTATTCTTGTGTTCACTGAGTGTATTTCAAACGAGATTCCTCCAAGTCAGATGTCTATAAAAATATAACTGCCATTGTAAAGCATCTTTGTGGCATCTGGTGGTAGTTGTGCCAGCCGCACATACAACTTGGGCCAGGTATGTTGTGTTTCCTGTAAAGCAGTTAAAGAGGAAGAGTCATCTTAGGAAGTGGCTAGAGAGTTTCTCAGTCAGAGAATTCCCAGCTAAAGAGATCCAGCCTGGTTTTAAACCTGAACAGATTCTGGGCTTGAGCCTAGTTCCATAGGCTTTAACTGGAATCCCTTTTTCTTTTCATTCTCTGTCATTCATCTGGAATGCAAGTTTAATGCTAATTTTGTATGTTGGGGCAGCATCAGAAGGTAGTACTTAGGAGTCAACAGCATCAAAGGAAATTTTCCGTAAATCCCACCTCCCTCTGCCAAGCACTGTTAGGGCCATCTTCTGTCCTTAATATTCTGCCCATGAACATTCCTGGGTATTCACCACATAAGGCTAAGAATAGTTCAACCATTTAAGGGCCTAAGCTTACACACAGAGCCTGTATGAGTGGAGGATTGCTGGGCTGGATCACTGTTAAAAACGTTCTAGCAGTCCATGTCTATTGATAGCAGGGTAATAAAGCAACACTATCTGATTCAGGCTTTCTTACCTTAGCAAAATATTAGTTCTTTGTCAAAGTGGGGCTCTGTTCCTATGCACAAGGAAACAGGTTTGTGTAATGACCTGCTTGCTGTTCCACTCAGCAATGACACTTCATATTTGACTTCAGTCAAATATTTGTGTGTTTTCTTAATCTAGCTTATCCATGTTCAGACGATGCACGAGCATACAGTACAACATGATATAACAAAAATCTTCAGTAAAATTAATTCAGGGAAAAAAACCCAAACCTCTAAAGGGAATTGAGATATCCATTCATAAGTCCAAGCCTCTAGTAACATTTTCACATATCCTTTCAGATACTAAATCAATCTTCAGTGTTTTTCTGCCAGATGCCTGGATTCATGACAGGAAGCACTTGAAGAATTGATGTCTGCCTGCACTATCACCAGGGCTGTGTCTTTTCATTTGCCACCATGTAGCTTCAGTCTCATTTCCTAGTAGATGACAGACCATTTGCAATATCCTGATGGTGATGGTGACACTGGAACTTCCCCTCCCCTTTCTCATTTGCTACTCTGGTATTGTGAAGCCTAACTCAGTGCAAAAGCAGATTTAAAAATGAACACACTTAGAAGAGGCTGGATGAGGGGCAAGGGGAGAGAAATTGCTCTCTACAAAGTCTTCTGGTGTTGAAGTGTGTGCAGAGTTCATGTTGGAAACACTCCTCAGCACTCGTTAAGAGCTTTCTCTTGTGTTTATTTTGAGGGAAACAAATTCTTATACTGACACCATGGTTCAGGAGCAGAGAAGTTGAAAATCATGAATATTTGTAACTGAGTATCTATGTTTTCCTAGGTAAGTACCATTTTCATAGCTAAGTATTGACTTAAGTATCTAAGTACCGCAGAACAGAGGTTTTCAGCTTGTAATCTGTGGCTCCATATAGATGACTTACAAGGTGGATGCAGGAACTTGTAGTGAAGTATGTAGTCAGGAGGCTTAAATTCTTTACACAGAAGTCTGCACCCATACAAAATTTTTAAAAATACTGGTTCATATTTTGGCAAAGTTGGAAAACCTTTATTGAAAGAAAGATGGGGACATTGAAGACTCCAAGAGACGCAGTGGTGAAGGGACCAAGGGTATGTCTCTTGGCAGCCTGACAGACAACCAAGTGACTTTAAATAAGCAAGCCCATATCTTGGATACTTTCTAAGGAACAGCCACATGGAGATTTGCTTGGGCTCATTGGTGCTGCTACAAACGGTGTTGCTTTAGCATGGCTAAGCTGCTTCTGTTATGAATGGAAATGGACTTCAGGCTTGCCCTGTAGGGTCCCGTTCAAAGGGAAGCTGGACGGACACACCGGGGTGAAGGGACTCTTCCAGAGTTCCAACACAGGTAAAAAGCAGAGTGGGAAGCAGGGAGTGAGGCAAACCAAAACAGTGCATTAAAATGTATCAGTGGACATCTTTTCACCAGTTCCTACCACCCCAAAGCTGTACTTTGTTCCACATCTCAAACCTGCTACATCAAATAGATCAAGAAAAGGAGACACTATGTTTTTCCTCAGCATTCTGCACTAAAGCTAATGGCATGTTATTAGTACATTATTCCTACTATGTCATGAAGGAATAAGAAACAAGAAAAATCAAAACCCAGCTGGTAAAAAATTACTTCCTGAAATGGAAATTAAAAAAAAAAAAGGTAATATCTTGCTATTTCTTTTGAAGTCAAAACATTTTCAAGGTTTTATTTGGATGAGAACACAGCTTTTCATATGACAAGTGGTCCAGCTAAATTTTTCCAACAGACTGTGCTGCATATTGTACGGTGTTTCCACATTAAAGAAGCTCCCAGTTCCTTTCCCAGTGCAGAGAGGAAAGCAGGCACTCTCTATGTACCTATCCTCAACACAGCATAAGTTGGTGGCACCTGCTGCAGGCAGTTCAGGCTGTATATGACAGCAGTGACTTCTCACTGAAAACAAAGCAAATTAGGCACCCACGCACTTCACATTATGCAGGATCAATCAGGGTTGGGATGCTGCCATCATCTGTAAGGTAACACCCCCAACACATGTACATGTGGAAGGCTCGCAGTGGTATGAAATAGTCCTACTATATTCCCATTAATCTATGTTAGGTCCAGCAAGAAGTTAAGCAGCAGCCAACTACCTCGTTTCTTAGCAGCATTCCCTGGTTGATCCTGTAGAGCGGGACTTAGCCGAGGAGGAGCACAGCAAGACTGCTGGGGTCTGTACATTAGGAAAGAAGGCAAGTTTCCCAGTCCAGCAACCCTGGTCAACTGTCTTTCACTGACCACGGAGATACTGAACATGAAGTTCGACATGGCTAAGTGCTGGGTCCTGCACTTTGGTCATAACAACCTCAGGTTGGGGCAGGGTGGCTGGAAAGCTATACAGAGGAAAAGGATCTGGGGGTCTTGGTTGACACTTTCCTGAACACAAGCCAGCAGTGTGCCCAGGTGGCCACAGAGCCAACAGCATCCTGGCTTGTATCAGGAATAGTGTAGCCCACAGAACCAGGGAGGTGATCATCCCCTTGTGAGGCCACAACTTGAATACTGTGTTCAGTTTTGGGCCCCTCACTACAAGAAAGACATTGAGGTCCTGGAGCGTATCCAGAGAAGGGCAACAAAGCTGTTGAAGAATCTGGAACACAAGTCTTATGAGGAACGGCTGAGGGAATTGTGACTATTTAGCCTGGAGAAGAGGAGGCTCAGGGAAGACTTTATTGCTCTCTACAACTACCTGAAAGGAAGTTGTGGTGATCTGGGCGTCAGCCTTTTCTCACAGATTAGTAGCAATAGGACAAGAGGGAATGGCTGCAAGTTGCACCAGGGGAGGTTTAGGTTAGGAATTAGGAAAAATTTCTTCTCATAAAGAGTGATGAGGCATTAGAATGGGTTGCCTGGGGAGGCGATGGAGTCACCATCCCTCAGGGTGTTCAAGGAAAGATTGGATGAGGTACTTAGGGACATAGATTAGAAATAATATAGGTGGTAAGGGGATGGTTGGACTAGATGATCTTGGAGGCCTTTTCCAACCTTAATGATTCCATGGTTCTACACTTTGGTGAGTTAAGTAAAACTCTATAGCCATATAAAAACTCTATTGCTCTGGTGTTAAGCAGTCAGATAATGCCAAGGGTAAAAAAGCCAATATAGACAACCGAGAGTGTCTGAATGCTTCCCTTTCACTGCCATATGCTGGGTATCTCAGAGATTGTGTTTGGTCTGACAAAACCACTCAGCTTGGTCTGATACCTACTTACAACTGGTGGTAGAATGTCCTCACAGGGATTGCAGTCCACAGAGATGCGCCCCCAACAAGGGTCTCAGGGGGTGTGAGTGTGCCACGCAGCTCTTGTCAGGAGCAGGAGGAGTCATGGTCTCCAAGGCTGCTCTGAAAGTATTGGTCCAAAGCACTCCTGGAGGACTCTGCTGGCTCCCTACCCTGCAGGCAGCTGCACAAACAGTACTAAAAGATCAAATGCAAGGAGTAACTAATCAGACCCCTTTCTATGCCCCTTTGTGCACCAGAGCTCACCATTTCTGCCAAAATGGAGTAGATGAGTGAGGTTCAGGAATCTCAGTAAAACTTGTGGGTCGCCACAGCCTCCCTGCCTGAGTGTGAGCATGTATATTAAAATTGAAAATTCAAAAAAAAAAAAAAAGATGATTGAGGTGAGGTCACAGGAGGGTTGGTGTACAATATTGTTTACCCTGAGAAGAGACTGTGGTATCTCAGCTTCATTAGAGGTTAAAGGAAGAGCTCCTTAAGAGCAGAGTGCCTGTTTCCAGATTTCTGGCCATCCAGAGTTTTGACATAGAGGAAATCATGTATGTTTCTCTTACTGGCACAGTGGGAATGAGAGGTAAAGAGAGATTGCACAAGGTCTGATGGAAGTCTCTAAAGGAGGCTGTGAGCTCACCATAGCTGGAAAGCAGACCTGAAGACCAAGAATTTTTGTTGCTTGGGTGATCCATCACTAGGAAGGAGTTTGCAGTTCTCTTGGGTGAGAGACCTTCCTGTACGTGGAGTCAGGCTGCGCAGCTAGGAAACCAGGCTGGGAAAATGTACCAAGAAATGTGCTGTGACTGCTTGGTGGCACCAACGTCCTGCCTGTGCCCTGGTGTGGGGGACTTTGTGGCCGTATCCCTATTTTCACCCTCATCTCAAGCTGCCCAGCATGCAAAAGTGTTTCTTGCAGTCCCGCCATAAGCTTCTCACAATCCCCTCACATGCCTTTCACCTTCTGGCATCCCCTGACAGTGGGAGAGGTGGGTGAGGTGGGTTTGTGGCAGAACAGGGCAGCGTTTGCAGGAGATGACAGTTTCTGTGATAGGCACTGCAGGGGATGGTGGGGGGGGGGCGGTGGCGTGTGTGCTCTGGTGGGGGGGCTGTTTACAATGTGATACCTCAGCAGCTGCTTCAGTTGCAGCCGTGAGCTGTCAGTGCTTACGGTTTTATGGCACTTTCATCACCATCTGTCACTGCTTTAATGGCATGGTGTGAGCGTCTTGCCACCTTCCCCCTGCCACCCCCTCGCCACACAGAGACACATGCATGTTGAGGAGCTCAGCCATATGGCACGAGGAAGCTCTGCTGCACATCCTCATCTTCTGGGTCCATCTTGAAGGACTGCAGGGCATGGTAGCTAGCTAAGGTGGTCCAGGTGGGACTGAGGTAGCCCAGAGTTATGGCATAAGAACAGAAAATATAATATTATTGTAGTAACTTGGGAACTGCTGTCTGCTCCCAGTTCCAGCTTCGCAGATGTGTCTGCCATCCTAATGTGGGCTGGTGGGCAGGGGTGGATGTTTGGTGTAGTCTTCGGCCAGGAAGAGTAGCCTAAAGGTTACTCTTTGTTTGTACTTCAAGCTAAACTGAAGACGAATAAAACACACACACACACACACATACACACACACACATTTTTAAATAAAAGTATTTGTTTATGTATACATAGACACACCCCAAGGCTTAATATCACACCCTTGACAAAGAACACATGTTATTTCAGCTTGACACATTATAATTGCAAAATCCAGGATGTTCTTTCCATTTGTTCAAAACAAGAGAAAACTCCAAGTGAGCTGCAGCAGTCGCAATCCCTGTGGCTGTCTCCCATCACTAATCTGCGTCCGCGCTGCGAGCACACGTGGTTTGAAATCAAAGCCTTCTCGAGCCTCAGAGAAGCACCCCCAGAAAGTAACGAGATCCGCTTTGCCATGCCTTAACTTTCGACTTGCGGAGTTTTTAATGCCTGTAAGCTTAGTGCTGTGCATTATGCTGTTATCTGCGTTACCTGGGGGAGGGGGTGTGTCGAGGGAAGAGTTTGTGGTGGAGAGTAAACTTCACTGTAGCAATTTTTTAATTCCTCCCCCTCTCTCCTGTGTTCCTCTGATTGGTCATTTGATTATAGTGAATCCCAAAAGGCTCATGGATTAAAAACAAAGGCTGGTTTGTAAGTGAACTTGCTGTTGATGGATTAGGGCAGTGTGCCGGCTGTAACCAGATCCACAATACAAATTCATTCATTTGGAGAGCAGCTCTCGACTCCCATTACACTCTCTCTGACTCGGCTCTTTACCATCCAGCCAGTGAAACTTTACACCTCCACGATTTTATCACAGCCTCAGTTCACCAACAATGCGTGTCGTGCTGTGAAAAATATAGCTATAAATCAAAGTCCTACATATGGCGGAGCGGTAACCTTTCCAAAGACCCTGTTTTGGAGGCTGGCGCTAAAACAGATTTGTTTGTGTGTGAGTGTGCCTGTGTGCGCGGGATGTACACATATGACAATCAAAGGCTACCACAACAGAGCACTCTTATTTTCTAAGCTGACATTTCACAGTACGAGCCAAAAAAGTTCATTTTGGAGCACAGTGCAATGTTTGTGATATTAATATCAATAGACGCCTTTTAGATTTTCACTCCAGAGCCAAATACGCTCAAGGATGATACATTTTTATATCATTAGTTGGGAGGCAAAGAAAAGCATGCCCCTATTTCTGTGATACGGAGAAGAGAACTTTCACCCCTGATTTTTTTTTAATCTATCTCCCTCACTCTCTTTGGCTCACGTGCCACTCTGAGCATTCCCAATCCTTGGAGAGTGCGATCTTTAAGAGCTGTCATTACACTTCTCAAGTTTGACAGAAGATAAGAAAGAGAACAACTGGTTTTAATCATGACAGATTCCAAGTCCTGGAAATCTTTCCAGAAGTTACTCCCAAGAGCTGACGTTTTCTGAAGCCTCTTCTCCTTTCACACAATCCAGAGATCCTCACCTCTGGATCCTTTCGCTTGCCAAACACTGTCCCTAGCAGACAGGAAGACTAAACCACGATGTACTTTTGGAAATTATGTATGATCAACTATTTCTGTGATGGAAGAGAGCCAGGACTAGGAATGCAATAGCCCAGCCATGTGAAGCCCCAAAGAAAAGCAGTCAAGCCAAGACTGTGCTGTGCAAATGGCAACTCTGCCTGAGGAGAAAGACTCCTCCAAGGCCCATTTGTAGTCAGTGATGTGGCCGATGATATACGCAAGTCTCATTTGCTTCTTTTGCCTAGAACCAGTCAGTGTCAGAAAACTTATAGTTTTTCCTGGTTTTAGCTCTAGGAGCTTAAGCTATCCCTTGCATAGGTCAAAGGGAGATATTAGTTGACTTAGAAAACCAGAAATCCACTGTGGCAGAATGAGTTGTGAAACCAGCATTGTACAACTTTCACTTTGCTCTGCTGCAAAAGAGGCTGAAGTACACTGTAGTACTTGCCCTTCCCTCAAGGAGGTGATTTACCCCAGCTATGGGCTTAACCATGGAATGAAAAAATAGCAAAATTCAAGGAAGCTCTTAAATTCTGTACAGCTGCTACTTCTCAGCTTTCCCCAGCGCCAACCCAGTTTCCTCTTCTGTTATGCGCCGGTTCTGTCTTGGACAAAATGTGACAGACCCGTGCACACGACCTGTGTAGTTATCACCCAGACTTAGCTGTCTTTAGGGCTTCTTCACTTTAATTCTCTTAAACTTTACAGCACTTTCTTCCTCATTCCTCTCTTAAGTTTCTAACAGACATGGAAATGAGAAACAAACAAGGTCAGAAGAACAGCTTATGAAGTATTTTCAGAGAACAATCAGCTCCTCTCTATTTCGTTGCCTTTTCTTTCCAAGAATAGATATTTTTGTATTCATTGTTGATGATGTTTGGTAAAATTCTGTGGAAAACTCTTTTTCTGTTTTTCATCATCAACAAATTTGACCATTTGGAGGTTGACTGTTGGAAAATGGATTTGATTTTTTTAATTTTTAAAAATGGGCTTTTTTTTTTTCATTTTCATCATTAGGTTTTCACAGAAAAATAATTTCTTGCCCTGCTGCAAGCTGCACCGAACGTTTTTAACAGATAAAGTTATGCTAAGACAGCAGTATGAACTGGAGTTTCTTGTGCTGCCTAATGGCTGGATTTGGCTGGTATTAAAGTTTGCTTGTGTTTTCTCCATAAGAAAAGAAAAAAAGACTTACAGGAGTAAAGACACAGGGAGTGAAATATGTTCCCCTTATCTGCCTTGATAGTACAACTGCGGAACAGTTTTATGGAGGAGAGAGAGGAATCTCCCTTCTCTGTGTTTCAAGCTTAGTTTTAGGTTGCTCAAATTAAACAACATTTTATTGCTTGGCTTAGAATTTTTTATTAGTAACTTCAAGCATTCACAATGGAGCCAGTTTTAACATTGCAGCAATCTGCAGTATTTGGGCTTGTGTCCACTAAGAAATTAACTGTAACTGTGGGTCATAGCGTAAGAAGAAAAACAAGGGGGAGAGAGAAAGCACAGTGTATGTTTGGAGTGTTTGGAAACAAATGGACAAACCTGGAAGCATCAATGCCTCGTAGTCATCAGATTATGCCTGTGGAGAAGCAATGGGCTTCAGAGGAGCCTATCTGATATTAATTATTAAGGAGTCACAGCCTTGCTCTAGCTCCTGTTATCTCCACATCTGCAGGGCGGAAAGAAAACCACCTTCACAACTGGTATTGTTCTTGTCATTTCCAGCAGCAGCAGGGTTCAAGAACAGAGTAACTTCAGACCAAGGTGAGAGTCACTGACACCAGGGGCAGACTTTCCTGAGGTTTTGGTGACGGCTGGACATTGTCATGCCCAGAGATGTTAAGGATATAGACTACAGGCCAGTGCTACCTACATTTTCTCACTCATTGCTCTGTGGATGAACAGAGGCGAGGTGCCAATCAAATGTCTCTCACCAGAGCCACATTCAATCCTGAGATACACTGTTGACAAGTAGTACCTGAGCTGGTCAATGCCTTTTGATAGCTGTGTTATCATTGTGATACTTTATAGTACCAGACATAGGACCAATGCTTTCAGACCAATCCAAGGACAGAGCTGAGAAGACAGAGATAAATCTAGGTTTAAAATAGTTGCGTTTTCTGTACTGCAAGTCCTGTATTTGAAAGGGCTTAGAGTTGTTGATAGATGAGTTGGTGTGGGTAAGTGCACAGCTGCCAGCTGCTTCAGATAAAGCACTGCATGAAATTGTGCCATTTATATAACTCTTGTTTACAGACTTGGAGCACAAGGATAATCGTGGTTTTGTGTGAAATCACACAGTCAACATACCAGGCATGTCTATGTTTATGGGAATTCTGCTGATGCGAGCAAACCAGGTGATTTTAAATCACCATACCTGGCACTGAGCTCTTTAGAATTAGGTATCAGGAATGTTTATGCAATCTGTGTTTCATATGCCCTTCAAAAAGCTTGCAATTCCCAGGAAAATTTGTTTAGATTTGTCACTGTTTTCAACCCTGCCTAGGGAGTACATGACAGTTTAGCTCTTCTCAGTACTTGAAGATGATATCATTCTGTTTATCTTTCTCTTGTTTGTTGATTTTTGAGCATTAATTAGTTCCAGACATCATTCTTCTGTTCCTTCCATGAATTCTATCACAGGTTTGTTATTAAAGTTATTGTTATTTATTTATTGCCTAGATCCAAATAATCGCTGGTTGAGTCTAACACCCATTCTAATGCATTTTAAACATGTGGCTTTGGCTAGAACAGTTTGAGAGGCCTTTTTTTCCCCCTGTGTTTATAATTGTATTAGCTCTGCTCTTTGAAGAAAAGAGGCTGTCAGACCTTTCAAAAGAAATCCCATCTTCTGTCAAGTGGATACGTCTACTCTTTATTTCTTCCATTTACAGATGCGTGTAGTCAGACTTCCCAACACACTTGGGTTTGGAGACCCTTTCTTCATTGAAACAATTTGAGATTACCTTTGATATCTCGACCTTCTAAAACTTTTGCCTTGACTTCACCAGGGCCAGGATTTCACCAGGATCCTGCCACTTGACCCAATTCCTGTGAGTCTGTCAGGTAGGTAGGGAACATAGAAGACTACTAACCCATCTGAAAAGTTGATCATCCATCTTTTTAGATCCTACTTAGACTCCACCAAAGATAGTTGCTCTGCCCTTTCCTTCTGGATGAAAGAAAATAAAGATGTGCTGAGCCAAGTTCTCTGCCCCAATATGATTTTGCTCAGAAGCCTAATGAAAACCTCCACTCGCTATTCTTTCAAGATCCTGAAGTCTTATGTATTTTATCCAGTTCATGGTTCCCTACAACCATGTGGTTGTTATCACGTTCTATATCATGCAGCATTAGGAGTGGTCTTCAAGTTCCTTCTGTATCTCAGAAGGTACCAGTACTTCTGGAGCCTCCTTTTGCTTTGGCTGCAAACTGCTGAAGCGTGGGGGGAGCTGAATAACAACAGAGATTTCACACATAGTTACAGAGGAGAGAGTGGCATGAGCTGAAGGTGTTACTTCTCTTATTCCCTGCTGTCTCTCTATCTCTGTACTGTACTTTTCCCTGTCTTGACTACCGAGGTATGATATTTAACAGAAACTTTGAGGTTGTGCCTACCCATACCCCCCTTCTAGAAGAGGAGTGTAGCTCAGCTGAGGCTGCTGATGAGCTGCCACATTTAAATATATATAATGTGTATGTATATAAATATATCCAGTTATAGAGCTATATACATATATATGTTACTACTAACTTCCAGAACAAACAATTAACTACAACTGCACATAAAGTCTTTTTCAAACACCTAGCTCTTGATATTACCCATTCTAAACAAACTTTCATGTTTTAAAAAGTCCAGATCTTAGAAAATGAACAGTTAAGAGGCCCGGTGAGGTTCTCTATTGCCAGGCGAGCCTGTGTCACTTGCCATCATTTTTCTTCAAGCTGCTGCTGCTGCTGCTGCTGCTGTGCAATGCCCTAATGTTGTTTATAAATGTACACACACACACAAGTACCTACAATGATGAAATGAAGAGCCATAATATTTTTCATTCTGTTATGAAAAAAGAAAAAAAAATACAAAACATCCCCATGAAAAAGTATATGTGGGATTCAGTTACCACAGAAACAAGGGTTTGTAGTACCATTTGAGATGCCCTAAGATGCCTCAGCTGGCCTCTAGCCTCTTGTCCAGAAGGACACGGGTCTCCCATACAACCTCTGTCTTTTCTACCACGGTAAAGACCTTCGATAGCAAGGGAGTGAGTCTAGAGTGTCTTTGGAGAGATACTGTTAAGCATTTTTATCACAGTATCTTGGCAAAGAAAAGTGATTTTGTTTCTAGCAGGTGAAAATTTTACAGGTATTTTGGTGTGACTGAATAATTGCTGTACACAAACAAACCTTGCAAAATAGCCCAGATCTGTGATATTAAGCTTTCATCATCCTATTAACAGTTTTCTAAGAGCTCTGGAATCAAAATGTTCCCAGTCAGTATCCATTCCTACTCCACCCCACTCAGCACATGCATAAATATTTTTTTGAAGTCCCAAGCCTCCCAACCTTCCCCTGCAGAAACAGAGGTGATGATTGTAAACAGATAAGCTTCCCAAACTGAAAGTGGAAAACAGTGGGAGAATCTATTAGCTTGTTACAGGTTTATTCTTACATGCAAAGATACTTGCAAGATCCACTTCATCACTAGAAAATGGCACAAATAAAATTATTTCAAGTTTTCGCTTTTGAAAATATTTTAAAGTAAATAAGGAATTTTTTAAGGAAGTAGGAAAGTATATAGAATGCAGATACCAAGAAAATACTGAAAGCAGAAAACTATCATCTATTACATCGCATAGTCAGTTTATCTGAGGATAGCTGAAGCAATGATGTGAAAGCAATAAATGATCTTTTCCCAGCTAACAAATCAGTCTGTTGTGGGTGAGGCCAAGTTCTTATCTACACAAGAAAATACATTTGTGCCAGCAGCTGGGCTGATGAACCAGGGCCAAATATCAGCTAACTGGAAGTATCTTAACTTGTAAAATATAATCAACATGGACTCATTCTGGTGTGGGTTAATCCCTGCTCCAAGGAGTTGTGGTCATGGCGAGCTGATCCCCTATGGATAAGTCCTGCTGCCATTGGAGTTTGGTCAAGTTCAGAAACAGTTTTAAAGATGTTTTGTCTCCTTCTCGACAAGGTGTGTGCTGCACACCTGTCTCTGGGTTGTGCGCATGAGGAAGGCCGTGCTGGAGCTGCCCACAGACCCCAGTTGGCTTCACTGCTGTAAGACATCTCCACAAGCATGGCTGGTCGTCCCACACCATGTCAGTTCCCACATTTCAACCTACCACAGGATAGCAAAATTTACAGTGACCAGCACGGGGGCTGCAGGAAGACATTTGGCAACTTCACTGTCATGTTAGGAAAAGCCATGTCTGTAATGGCAGACAAGTGATAGGACAAGAGGGAATGGCTTCAAGCTGAAAGAGGGTAGGTTTAGATTAAATGTTAGGAATAAATTCTTTACAGTGAGGGTGGTGAGGCCCTGGCACAGGTTACCCAGAGAAGCTGTGGCTGTCCTCTCCCTGGCAGTGTTCAAGGCCAGGTTGGATGGGACTTTGGACAGCCTGGTCTAGTGAAGGGTGTCCCTGCCCATGGCAGTGGGTCAGAACTAGATGGGCTTTGATGTCCCTTCCAACCCAAAGCATTCTGTGATTTTTTGACTGCAACTCTACTCCTGAAGGACAAAAAGCAGGCACCAAATTTGATCTTTATAATCAAGCGTGGGCAAGATTTTACAGGTATTCCCTTTAGGGATGAAATCATATTGGCAAATCATTATCTGTGGCTGTATCTGTATTATTTGTGTCAGACAAAAATGTTCAGTCATGGGATTAAACCCTCTCACACCTTTCATGACCCCACGGTCTGTTGCAACACTCCTGTAATTGCACAATTCTAATTATATAGGTGCTGGTGATATCCATATGATTGAAAATTATTTTTTTCAGGACGCTGAGAACAGAATAGTCCTGTGGCAAGGGCATTAACTTAATTAAAGGTTCAGTTTTGGACTTAGCTTTTAACTCTGCCACAGAACTTTTGCATGACATAGAGCAAGTTACCTAGTTAGGTTCTCCTCGGTAGTGTCTGGATAATGAAAACCTCCTTTTCCTCTACTGGAAGCTTTTGCTCTTGAGAACACTTTCAAAGTGTTCTGATGAAAGCCAGGTACTGTTACTTGGATGCTTGTGCTGATGTGTGTTGTATTTGTTTGCTAGTCGCTCTTAAAAGTGTACTGAAACTTTTCCAGACTTCTGGCTAGTTTCAAACTAGTATGTTTAAAAAAAGAAAATAATAATAATAATAATAATAATAATAATAATAATAATAATAATAATAATAATAATAATAACTATTATTATTATTATTTTTTAAATTGTGCGTACACAAACCATTTCCCCTGCACATGACCCACAGAACCATTTTATTTCTCTCAAGTGTGGAATTACCAATATTTTGAATTAGAATTACTGAAACAATTGGCCTCCTTAGATCATCTGTTTACGTGCAGCTCCATTCCTTCCCTTCCCCCCTACCAAGTGGGAGAAAACCAAACAGAAATCCTTAAGCTCAAATATTTCTTTAGCTTTTTCTAACACTTTGTGACCCCATGTGAACCCTGACTTGACCCCAGCCTATGTGGGGCCATGACCCACAGTTGGAAAACACTGGCCTAAATCTAAGATGCTAGTGGGGCTGCTTCTCAGAGGTGACTTGACAGCTGTCCCCTTCTGTGGGTGTGGTGCACTCTTGGAGAGGATGCTCTGACCTGCCAATCATGAGTGCTGTGTTTCATCCACATCAGGGAGTTTGTCCCATGGAATTCAAGGAGAAACAAAGAGCACACAGCACAAAATAGAGGCTTCTGTTTAAGCTCTTGGCCTGCCATGACTCCTGGGGACCTCAAGCTGTTTTCTTATTATTTATTTTTTATCCCAAAACAGCTCAGATTCTATGATGAGATAATTTTTTAACAGGACAATAATTTTGCGTTCATTAGACATAGCATCACAGAAAAAAAGATAACTAGATGTTAGAAAAAGACCCAAACAAGAAGTGAGCATAACATTGAAAAGAGAGGGGTGTGTATTTTGGACATCCTTTAAGAAAAAGATCTGCAGAGCTGGCAGTAGTAGTGACAGGTTGAGTCAGGAAGAGCAGAACACAACAAAAGCAACTGACAACTGAGAAAATGAGGAGCTGATGGTGGTGCAAAAGGAGAGGGCTGCAGACTACCTAAAAGAAGCACCAAATGCAGTAGAAGCATTGAAAAACATTAACATTGCTATTGAAGGAGAGGAAAGACATAGGAAGGAAATCATTGGGAACATGTGGCTCAAGAGTCAGGGAAGAGGTGACGATTTATTTTTTCTGAAGAGCAAGTGGGACAGTGTTGATGCAGAGCTGACATAGCTTCTTTTCTTGGCCACACACTATGCTGTTGAGCACGGAGTGACTGACCTGTCATGCATGGTATATGCCAGGTTGTATTCTTCTATTCTCACATTAGAGGGTTTTTTTATCTGAGAGACACCAGCTAGGGCTTGGTATCTCTCAGATAAACAGCATACTATCAGCTACCTATGAAGCCATTTCTTGCCCCCTGGTAGGCAAGAAATCCTCAAGTCTATTGCCATTAAAAGCAAGGAATTGAGAACAACTTCTCCCAAAGTGTGGAGTGATAGTCCTGGTGTATCACTCCACAACTGCTCTGTCGTCACTGCTTCTAATTCAAAATCCTCCCTCTTTTGCCTCAGTGCTACCAAGGGCAGAGCTATGCCATCATTTCCCCTAGAGAAAGTTATGTTGTCAGGACTGGTTCTTTATTTCCTTGGCAGAGCGTCTTCTCTCCGTGTTATCACTTCCTGGAAATAGTCACTTGCAGCTGATGATAGTTTGTCTTACATCCCCAGACCAATTTGGACTCCAGGTACCTGCAGGAGCTTAAACACATCCTGTTCCAGAAGCATAGGTGTATGGCTGCTCTGGCAAATATCTGTCTTCAGGAACCTGCAGCCAGACAGAGCTGATGATGAGCATAGAGGCTGTGCCCAGGACTCTGAAATATTGTTGTTCTCTCTCTGTGGCATAAAAAATAACGAACTATAGAGGATGCTTACTTCATTTTTCTCACTGCTCGACAGCATCATTTGATAAAGATTGTCCACAGTCTTTATTCTGCGGCATGCTCTTGACTTCTGAACTGCGGATATGTTCTGGCTAAGCTTAAATTTGGCAGGTAGCCCACGTAATCTAAGCCTCTCTACCCTCCTCACAGAAAACCCCCAAGCTTCTCACCCTCTTTCTTCCCTCACCCATATCTTCCTGTCTGGTTATTTCGTCTATGGGAATTTTCCATTCACTAAACATCTGCCTGCTGAAGAGACATTTGGAGGTGTTATCTTAAACTTTAGTCAACTTCCTCAGCAAAGCTATTGTTTAGTCACAGTTCAATTGTTAATACCTTCCATTGTCTGAGGTTTGGTGTGCACATGCTAGGGGCAATGTCAGCAGAAATGGCCACAGCAAGATGTGTTCTCTGCTACACCCATTTTCATAGCTTGTTTTCTTATATTAGTTCTAGTGCCTTAAACAGGTTTCTCCAAATAAGCCCTTCAGTTACCATGTCTTTCGAAATTTTGTGAGGAAAAAAGCGTGTTTTCTGGGATACAGCTTTTCATGGCATCAGGTATAGGGTGTCCATTCTGAGAGGAAAAAAATGTTTTCAGGCATGGTTTATCTTGAAAAAGAGAGTGATGTGTGATTGTTATTTTTTTCCCTTGGAAAATTAGTAGTATTAAAAACACCAGAACTTCTGGGTAAAAGAGGCACTTTTTGCTTGTCATACATTCTTGCTTCTGATATCATCTGACAGGGGAACTAATATTAAAGTATTTAGTGTAATATAGTACATACAGAGAAAAACAAGATGCCTTTGGTTAGCAAACTTTATTGTAACGAGATAAAGGTCAAGACCTTAGCAAGAGCCGTGAAGGTTCAAGAGAGTGTTCAAACGGTCTCTGTCTGTTCCATAGGATTAAGCATCACCATTTGATCCCATTAACATCACAGATTGAGTTTCACATTTCCATTGTATATGTAGGACACAAATCCAAAAGTGATCCTAGCAGATGCAAAGGCACTTGTTTTTCCACGGGGTTACAATTCCAGGATTTATGCAGTCTTCACCTGGCAGAAGCACTAGGGAAAAGACGTTGCTGAACTACTTATTTTTAAGTGTCCCTAGCCATTGTCAATTTTACCTTTATTGGCATGATGGGGAGTCCATTTTATCCATTTCTCCAGGGGACTTTAAGAACCACTGGGATGTTAATAAATTTAAAATGTTTTTAAAACATTTTTCTGCAATCTTGGTCTTCTACCTATTTCAACTATTTTCTTTGAGATAATGTGCCATTTTCATTATTTGCCTGCTCTTGTAAATCCATGCACAAAGATGTGTGGAAATAAGGAGAACAAGAAAAAAAATAGAGAAAATGTAATCTGAAAGAAAAATAAAGCCTAAACAGCTTTCAGAATTACCAGGATTTGTGCATACATTAACAGGTTGAAATATTCTATCATGAAGGAAGTGAAAAAATTAAATCCATATATTGCTTGTAAGAGTGTCAAATAAGGGGTATTCAGAAAGAAATCCAATATCCTTTGTTAGGTGAGTGTATTTGGTAAATCATGTTTACACTATAGTTGAACGTGAATTAGACAAAGCCCCTAATTTGTCAGATTCTGACTGAACGCCAATATTTTTGTTACATATGTGACATTTTAATCAACTTCATCTTTGAACTGAAGACCTATTGAAGAAGGAGTTTCCATCTGACCTGTCACTGTTTTTTAACAGTGAGCAAAAAGAGGAAGAATGAAATGGTCTATAAGCAAATTGCTAAGCTAGACAAAGTGTGGTGAAACATAATGAGAAAATCAAATTGGATGTTGAGAAGGAAATAGTAACATTTCTCATGTAACTGACTGGGCTCCTTCTGATATACTGTGACTTTCATACACTGTGGGGTAAGTAACTGCTTAATCAACTTCCCCTTATTGCTGCAAAACACATGATATGAATGGTCTGCTCATGATTCATTAAGTCCTCTGAAAAAGTAAGGGTTGATTCAAATGCTTCAGCTCTGCCTTGTTAACCTCGTTAGTACTCAGCGAATGGCAATGAGTTGAGAAAGAGCAGAGCTCATTTTGCAAGCACCCTGATTTACAGATCCCCCATGCGAGGACAATATCTTTGGAACATTTGTTACAGATGTCGGAATCCAAAGTCTTTAATCAGTGTGTTGTTAATTAATACCCTATTTGTTACTGTCACCGGTTGAATACTGGATGTGCAGAATTCCACATGTGAAAGTATTTAATGCAATCAGGTAATGCATTAGCGAGGTGCTGCTTGGCTGTCTGGTGGAATGTCAGGGGGTGCCAAGAAAAACATTGCAAGTACAAAGAAGGGGGAGGGGGGAAGAAAAAAAAAAAACCAGAAAGAAAAAGGAAGGTGGGAGGGAGAGGGGTGAGACTGTGAGTAAGATTTTTCTTTAGACCTGGCCAATCAGAGGTTACCTCTCCAGCTAGAAATGCCTAGGGTCATGCCTTGAAATTGCACTGCCTTGTCTTTTGTTGCTGGTAGCATGAGATTTCTCTGTGAAGCAACCAACTGCACAAGTGTACTGTGCAATGCCGACTGCACAAAAAGTTTCTACAGAATATAAGTAAGAAACAAGACACAGCATGCATAATGAAGAATTGTCTTCCAAATAGATGACAGACTGTTTCTGAGTTGAGGAACAATCACCAATTTCTACTGTAGCTGTAACAGAGGAGGCTATGCTGAAATGTTGCATGTTGGTATGCAACATTAAGGAAAGAATTCTGAATAATTCAGGGGCAGATAGGTTTCCTCTCAAAGAAATAGTTTCATATTGAGTTAAGAGTGGGTGGGTTTGCCTGTAAGCATCCCTTATCTTTCAAAATTATACAAGATGACTGTGTGCTCCGTGTTCTTTACAGCATGGCCCCACACAGCCCTCTTTCTTTTGGAAATGGCATGCTCTGTGTGTCTGTGTGAGTTAGGAACACAGACCTCTGCCAGAGCCCAAGGAGACATAGGGATGTTCCTTCTCAGAGTCATTTTGCACAGGAACCTAAGCTAAATGCTCTAAATCGTTTGCTGAAAGCCATTTCTTTCCCTCAAGAGTACAAAGACAGAAATCAGACAGTTAGGATAAGTACATTAACTGGCAAAGATGAGAGCAAGAGTGAATGCTGCTTCATCCCTGTAATAGTCTTTTCTTTTGGTGGTTTTGAGTTCTGGATGTATTATTCTAAAAAGCAAATAAAGGTAAAATAAGATTATTTGCAATGAAAAGCTAAGCTTGGTTTGCAGTGTTTTTAACAGAACTATGGCTTCAGGTCTTTGGTAACACAATGATGGTCCCAGTTCACCACATTTCTTATCCTCAAAAGGGATGTAATTTTTTATATGACTTCTGTCACATACTGTTAGTAAGCCACCAAATCCTTTAAAGGCGTCTAGTCTGTGCAATGGGATGTCCTTTACCTTACCTCTAGAACGAAGTAATTACATTATCTGAATAAATGTATTTACCCAAAGCCTGAAAAGCTTATTTCGACTGACAAGTTCCTACTACAAAAAAAAGTAGGTGAAAAAAGAATTTTCCTCTCTGTATGTGTTTGAATGTCCATGTGTAATTCTGTAGTATCGAAGCAGGTAACTACCTCTTCTATATTCTATTGTTGATGACTGATTGAGAAAAGGAACAAGACAATCTAAATTGATATGATGGAGGAATTAAATATTGAGATATTTAACTGAACTTTCCAAACTATGAACTGTGATCTTCAGATGGAGGGTAAAAACTGCAAGGTATATTCATATAGGTTGAAAACAACTTCTGTGGTGGTCCATTTACTAATACCAGAGCTGGCTTTTGCAGTCTGATTTTTGTGAGGTGCAGGTGTTTAAATTTTAGGTTTCAAAGCTGTAAAGTGGTCAAAAAAATTAAACTTGCTACCTGTCATGATATGGTCAGTAATTTTGGGCAGGAAAACTGCCTGTGCACAAAATATACCTGAATAATACAACGGTTCCTTTGCAATTAATTAGACATAGTTAAACTGCATCTAAACGTTTACGCTGCTTATGAGTGGTTTAGCCTCACCTTGACTTTCATCCGTGAAGCTCAAATGGTATTTATTTCTTTCATTTTGTTTCCTGTTCATTTTTTGAAATCTGATCAACAGAAAGAAGTGATGAGTTGTGGTCTGAATGTTGATGGGCACAACGCCGTGAGTTTCAGTGAAAAGAAATTAAAAAAAGATTATAAAGAAAGTGAGATTGGGGTCATAGAATCATAGAATCATAGAATTGTAGGGGTTGGAAGGGACCTCGAGAGATCATCGGGTCCAATCCCCCTGCCAAAGCAGGCTCCCTAGGACATTTCACTGAGATAGGCATCCAGACGGGTCTTGAATATCTCCAGAGAAGGAGACTCCACCACCTCCCTGGGCAGCCTGTCCCAGGGCTCTGTCACCCTCACTGTGAAAAAGTTTCTCCGCATGTTGGTGCGGAACTTCCTATGCTCCAACTTGCAGCCATTGCCCCTTGTCCTGTCTCCACAAACCACTGAAAAGGGGCTGGCTGATTCCCCCTGCATCCCTTGCTTAAGATAATTGTAAACATTAATTAGGTCCCCCCTTAGTCTTCTCTTCTCAAGGCTGAACAGTCCCAATCTTCTCAGCCTTTCCTCATAGGGGAGATGCTCCAGGCCCTTTATCATCTTCGTAGCCCTTCTTTGGACTCTCTCCAGGAGATCCCTGTCCTTTTTATACCAGGGAGCCCAGAACTGGACACAATACTCCAGGTGGGGCCTGACCAGGGCAGAGTAGAGCGGGAGGATCACCTCCCTTGACCTGCTGGCTACACTCCTCCGGATGCACCCCAGGATCCCATTGGCTCTCTTAGCCACCGAGGCACACTGCTGGCTCATGGCCAACCTGTCATCCACCAGGACCCCCAGGTCCTTCTCCACTGAGCTCTTCTCCAGCAGGTCATCCCCAGCCTGTACTGATAGAAACGGTTGTTCCTTCCCAGGTGCAAGACTTTACACTTGCTTTTGTTAAACTTCATCTGGTTTCTTACTGCCCAGCTCTCCAGCCTGTCCAGGTCTCGCTGGATGGCAGCGCAGTGTTCCTGCGTGTCAGCCACTCCTCCCAGCTTTGTGTCATCGGCGTACTTGCTGAGGGTCGATGCTATTCCCTCATCAAGGTCGTCAATGAAGATGTTAAACAGGACTGGACCCAACACCGAGCCCTGGGGAACACCGCTAGTCACAGGCCTCCAGTCAGATTCCACTCCACGAATCACGACCCTCTGGGCTCGGTCCGACAGCCAATTCTCAACCCACCTCACTGTCCACTCATCAATCCCATGCTTTCTCAGCTTTGCTATCAGGATGTCATGGGAGACAGTATCAAAAGCCTTGCTGAAGTCAAGGTAGATGACATCTACTGCTCTCCCTCCATCTACCCAGCCGGTGATGAGATCGTAGAAGGCTATGAGATTGGTCGAGCACGATTTCCCCTTGGTGAATCCATGCTGACTACTCCTCATGACCTTCTTCTCTTCCAATTGCTTGGAGATGGCATCCAGAGCAAGCTGTTCCATTACCTTTCCGGGGACAGAGGTGAGGCTGACTGGCCTATAGTTGCTGGGATCCTCCTTCTTGCCCTTTTTAAAGACTGGAGTGACATTGGCTATCCTCCAGTCCTCAGGCACTTCTCCTGTTCTCCAGGACCTGTTGAAGATGATAGAGAGCGGCTCAGCAATCACCTCCGCCAGCTCCCTCAGCACACGTGGATGTATCCCATCCGGTCCCATGGATTTGTGTGCGTTTATCCCTTTGAGCCGCTCCTGGACCTCCCCTACCTCAACCAGATGGAAATTCTTCATATCCCAAACACTCCTGTTTACATCCAGTGCCTGTGGGTCCCGGGGGGCCTTTGAGGTGAAGACCGAAGCAAAGAAGGCATTCAGTATCTCCACCTTCTCAGTATCCCCCGTTACCAGGACACCCTCCTCATTCATCAAGGGACCTACATTATCCCTGGTCATCCTTTTGCTATTCACGTATCTAAAAAAACCCTTTTTATTATCCTTTATGTCCCTTGCCAGCTTCGTTTCCAAGAGGGCTTTAGCCTTCCTAGTTGCGACCCTACAGGCCCTGACTACATTCCTGTATTCTCCCCATGTGCTCAGACCCTTCTTCCACAATTCATAGATCTTCCTCTTCTCTTTGAGTTTACTCAGCAGCTCCGTGTTCATCCACGCAGGTCTTCTGCCTCTCCTTCCCGATTTCCTGCACAAAGGGATGCATCGTTCCTGTGCTTGGAAGAAGTGCTGTTTGAATGCTAGCCAGCTCTCACAGGCTCCCATTCCTTCAAACAGCGTAGCCCACGGGATAGCCCCTATTAAGTCACGGAGGAGATCAAAGTTAGCTTTTCCAAAATTCAGGGTAGCTATCCTACTTTTTGGCTTGCTTCTTCCACCCAGGATCTTGAACTCAACCATTTCATGGTCACTTAGACCTAAGCTGCCCCCGACCTTCACTTCCCTAACGAGCCCGTCCTTGTTAGTTAAAACAAGGTCCAGCACCCGCCCTCCCCTTGTAGGCTCCTGCACCATCTGTAGCAGGAAATTGTCTTCAACACACTGCAGAAATTGTCTGGACTGCATACGACTGGCCGTGTTGCTTGCCCAGCAAATATCTGGATAGTTGAAGTCCCCCATAAGGATCAGTGCCCGGGATCTTGAGGCTACTTCTAACTGCTTATAGAATGCACTATCAACCTGCTCCTCTTGATCAGGGGGCCTATAGCACACTCCCACAACAATGTCCCCCATACCAGTTTGCCCCTTGATTTTAACCCACAAGCACTCAACAGATGTTTCATCCTTCCCCAGGTGGAGCTCAATACAATCTAGGTGCTCTCTCACATAAAGAGCAATTCCTCCACCTCGCCTCCCTAGCCTGTCTTTCCTAAAAAGCACATAGCCATCCATGACAGCGTGCCAGTCGTCCAGGTTGTCCCACCACGTCTCTGTGATTGCTATGAGATCGTGGCCCTGCGACCGCACAAAGATCTCTAATTCTTCTTGTTTGTTCCCCATGCTACGTGCATTTGTATAAAGGCATTTAAGTGGGGCAGCAGATGTAGGTATTCTCAACAGCCCACAGCGAGATTTCTGCCAGGGGACTGGCAAAAGTGGCTCCACTGAGGAGTACTCAGGGCAATCCACAGAATTTTCCCTACTCACACATGGAAAACCGTCTCCAAGTCCACCACTGTGCTGTTGGAATTTACCTTTTTCCACCATCAACTCTCGTTGTGACTCCCAAAGCACTTGCCTAACCCCAGCAGCCTTCTTAATATCCCCTTCCCCCTTCCTAACTAGTTTAAAGCTCGGTCGATGAGCCCTGCCATCTCCTGGGCAAGGATCCTCTTTCCTTTATGGGACAGGTGAGCCCCATCAGCAGTACTCATGCCAGGAGCAGAGTACACCATCCCATGGTCAAAAAACCCAAAGTTCTTGCGCCGGCACCAGCCTTTCAGCCACACATTCAACTCGTGGGTTCGCCTGTCCTGCTCTGAGCCCCTCCTCCCACAAGTGGGGATAGACGAGAATATTATTTGGGCTCCCCCGCCCTCAACAAAGCGCCCCAGGTCCCAGAATTCCCTTTTGGTGGCTTGCAGGCTACACTTCGTGATTGCATCCCTGCCTGCTTGAACTATCAGTAATGGATAATAGTCAGTGGGTCTAACCAGCCCTGATAGCCTTCTGGTAATGTCTCTGACCCGGGCTCCAGGGAGGCAGCACACCTCCCTGTGTGTAGGGTCCGGTCTACATATAGGGCCTTCTGTCCCTCTGAGAAGGGAATCCCCTACTACAACAACCTTTCTCTCTTGCCTCACAGAGGCAGTCTCAAGGCGTGCGGATGATCGCCTCACTCTAGGTTTCCGCTTCCTCTGAGGCAGAGGGGCTGCATTCATTTCCTCGCATACCTCCTCCTCAACTGCCAGGGCCCCAAACCTGTTGCTTAGGGAAACCTGGGGGAGTGGGGTAGGTAGGCAGGGGGGTGCCTACGACGGCGAGTAGGGACTGTCTTCCAGCCCTCCTCGGGGTTTGGGACACTCCCATTTACTTGTCTAGGGCAGAGGGGGGGGACCATCTTCAGGTGCGAAGTGTCTTCCCCACTCTCTTCCTTCTGGGTTGCCAGGGAGCTACTCCACCAGTCAATCTCTCGCTCGCAATCCCTGATTGCTCTCAGTCTTTCGAGCTATGAAGGAACCTTGGAAAAAAAAAAAAATCATAATGGGAGCCCTGGTATGAAGAAAAAGAAGGAACGAATGGGCAGAGGTCTGGGGACAAAATAAACGAGAAATAAAGGAGCTTCCTGACACGAGGAGAAGATGGAAACTTCTCATAAAGGCAGATGGGAGAAATAATGACTGGATGTCTTTCTTTTCTTTTCAGTTAACAGCATCATCTGTAACAGATAATTTCTCTAATTTCCAAGGAGAGCTGGTACAGTAAGTGAACCAGCCCACCAACATAGCCAGTGAAGGAAAAAGAAGAGAACAGGTTAGGAGAAAGGGAAATGCAGGGCTTTTTATATCTGATGGTAAACACTTTCATCCTTCCCTGCTGCTTGAATAATGCATCCTAATTTGACATGACTATACTGGTCACCAAGTTCATGCTAGGGTTATATAATCACAATCTGATCATTTTTCTTAAGTGCTGCTCAGCACAGAATCCTTTTATGTGGATAAAGGAAAGCAGCTATTCTTTTTCTTGTGATTTTTGGCTTGGGTAGATAGAAGTGTCAGCCAAGAATAAAATTACCTTTATAATCTTTACCCTTGTTCCCTACAACACTTGTGAGTTGGGTTATTATTTCTTCATTGTCCTTGTATCAGCTGAAACAGAACTTGGTGTTTATGCTTCTGTTGGTTTAATAGTATATGGCTTTGGTTCAAGTTTACTGAAGCATTCTCCAGAAAAATGAGTGTGGTGTTCAGATTGTTCCTGGCTATATGTGAATAATCAGGTTTTTTATTTGACTCCTCTCTGCTTGGAGGTGATAAACTGGAACACAGCCCACTCACTGCTCCACCTGTGTCACATGTCTTCTATGACTGACAAGGTCTAGATTTTCTGGGAAAACTGAAAATGTCTGCAGGCACTGCGTCAGTGACAGCTTATCTAACAAAAGTCAGGGACACTGCCTGCCAGCTACCCACCTACTCTTCCAGCTCCCAAGTTGTCTCTGTAGAAGAGGCTGTAGGAATCCTTAGGGGTCTGTATGCTGGTGGAGGAGGTTGTGGCACTGAGGGGTTTTATTTCTGTGTAGAGTAATCCTTTTTCAATTTCATATTTGAGGGGTTTGGGGGGGCTTGTGTTTTTTTTTACATAATGTGGCCAGAAAGCCTATTACTCAAAAAGTCCTTGCCAGTCTTTTGTTTCAATATAAATGCACCATTTGGCAGATACCTTTAAAGGAAATAAGGTAGGAGTGCAGCCACCATGCTTCGAATTGCGCTTGCAACCTCATCTCAGGATTTAAGTGTGCCTGGCACTGCATTTGGTGGAAGGCTTTAAAGATAAATGATGTTGCAGCAAATGGGCTTGGTGGTGTCACTGTCTTCTTCGTGAATGGAATTTTATTAGCAGGAGAGATGAGCATTTTTGGATTACACAAAATGTAAGCACTCACTATTCTGTAGTTTTTTTAAAAAAGCCAACCCCCACTTTATAGATCCTTTTTTAATTCAATGTAGTCACCTTGTACAAAAAGTGCTTCATATAGTTTGACTGGTTGTCATATTGCCTGCACGTAAGATAGAACAGGTGGGATGAAGTATTCCTAGGAAGCTCCCATGCCTACTGATCATGAAGGGAATCTTGACTGTCTTCCAGGTGACTGAAGTTACATGAGATTGGTCGTGCTTTGGGTGCTACTCATATTAATGACTGGCCACAGAAATCTTCCTTGAAAGTGTACTACCTGTCTGCATATACCTGTCCAAAGAGCAGATCTGGGTTTATGTGAGTCTTACACACTGTATTAGCAGTTTTCGTAAGAAGTTACGGCCACCTGACTGTTGCTTTAGCAAAAGAAATAGGTGTATAAGTAAGGACTCCTGCAGCTGTAGAGCTGTTGATATAAAAATATGGTATTGGCTTTATTTTTCTGGGGTTTTACACATATGTTGCCTTTAAATGTTTGCTGCAGAGACAGCTGTTGATTTTCATTGTGTGCTTGCCTGGTGGGGATTTTTTTGGATTTTCAATTCTGTAACCAGTATCAATGAGCTGAATAGACTCTTCTTTTCCTGCGACAACAGTGTTACTATCTGTACATCCCTTCCTTTCCCGTACAACAGAGAAAACAAGCGCACGGCAGGGAGGGCCTCTGCACTTCTGCCGAGGTTTGGGTACTTGTGAAAGGCTCTGGTTTGTACGTGTGCACAAGGCTGGTGCTTTGCTCATGCGTGCAATTGCACAATGCGCGGTGTCCTACGACTCAGCTCTACAGTGCCTGCAACAAGTCTGTCACTTGTGGAAAATACTGGCTTCACTTCATGGATGGAAGGGGGAAGAAGGTAAATCCTGGAGAACCAAGACCTGTAGTAAGACTGGTTTCATCCTTCAAGGGTGCCTTCTGCAGATAAATTCAAGAATCACAGAATCACAAGTTTGGAAAAGACCTTTTAAGATCATCAAGTCCAACCCTTCCCGACCTAATGTTTGTGGAGCTGTCTGATGTTAGGTCAGTACATTATTTAAGAAAAAAAAAACCACCCTACTCAGGAGGAAATTAATAATTTTCTATTTAGTACTGGCTTTGGATGATGAGCGGTAAATAAAGGCACTGAGTAATTTGTGTAATAGAAATGGTAAATAGATTTTCCTGCACTGAGCCCCACTGAACTTTTGCACTAAATGAGACAGGGTTCCTGTGGAAAAAAAAGATTAAACGATCATGTAATTAAAGACTCTCTCATAATTAATGCCTACAAGGAAGCTGAATTAAGGTTATGGTCAACATTAACTCTGGCACTTCCAAACTTTTGAATGTCTGACTTTATGTCTGTAAGCTTTTCAGGATTTGTTTGAATTTTTCAGTGTAATAGATGTTCAAAACTAAGGATCCAGTGATCTTAGCCTGGTAGGGTAGAAAAGGTAGCTGAGATTAATGTGCTGTGTTTGGATTTGAAAAATTTAGGATATAAGGTAATTTCAGGGAGATTTACTACATCTTTATAAATTAATATACTGTAAAATGACCAAAATTTTTTAACCTTCATTAAGAGTTAAACCAGAGAGTAGCCTGAAGCCTTCAAGCAAGAGTTTGGTTAACACTTTTACAATATTTTAGTTCCTAGCATCTAAAACACCTGACCCTTTATGATGCCTGTTTTCTTTCATGTGTGGTCTGGGACAAGACTGGAAGAGAAAGTCATGCTGTCTATGAAGCGGAGAATGGCTACTTAGCATCCAAATATGTAATTAGGGAGCTTTTCATGCCTTTTTAATAAGTTGTAGTCATTAGTAAATTGCCAGTCTCATACCCCTCAAATGATTCAGAGTCTTTAAACTTGACTGGACTGGCCCAATTCCATGGCGAGCAGATGCTTTTTTGTCTCATTTCATTCTTTCCCTTTTGTTAGGGGCTTCAGCTGCAAGGAGGAAAAAATGCTAGTTGCAAATAAAAGGCAGGACAGTGAAAACATAGCTCCTCTTCTATGCCAAAACCAGACACAGAGATCTCCCTCTTCAGCCTTTCTCCGACTTGAGAGTAAGTGCTCTGATACTCTGTCACCCCTGTGCTTCTGCAGGGAAAACTGAGATAAATCATAGATCCTGAGAAAATACCTTTGGAATTCTATTTAGCATTTGCCTACATGGAAGGAAAACTTTGCCTGAGGAAAAATAGTGCAAATTAGCAAGAAGTATGACAGTGGATTAAAATGCTTTAACTAAATTTCATGATCCCATATAGATGTTGTTGCTCCAAAACTACAATGACTTTAGTTTTATCAGAACTAATTGATCTCTAGTGTAATTTCTGGCAAACAAAATTAAAACATGTTGGCTCTGAGTCAGAACACGTATAAATCGGTAATCACATTTTAATACATTTCTTAATTAAAAAAAGCAACTATTTGGTTAATTGCAAAGTTACGACAAATGGACTTTTTAATTACCTTGGTCATATGGAATTAGGCTGGCATTTTAAGTTTTAAACTGAATTAGAGAGAGAGAGAGAGCATAATTTATTGAACCAGACAGTCACCAGGTAGATGCCCACAAACCTCTACAACTCTGAAAAGGTCCCTCATGCTCTCAAAAGGACCTTTTGAATCCATCAAATTAATTTTGTTTTGACTTTGGCTTATAGCCTATCGTAAGGATGAGTAGTCACAGACTTTTCCCTTACTGATTTCTGAACCATATATGCACAAAATATGGGAAATTATGTATCGTCCTTTTCCATAGCGTGCACTTACCATCTCCATACAGTTTTTGTTTCTTACAGAGTTCTCACAAGCAGATGAATGTTACACCAGCACAAAACCTTGTGAAGTCCTAATGTAGTTACAGTGAGGGATTCACTCATCCTCCTTTTTTTTTTTCCTTTCTGTATTCATGTATCCAACTTTGCATTGAGAGAGTTGGCAGTACTTTAAATTGATGGACTTCCAAGACCTTTTGTCAGCCTCTCAGGATGTTCTAGATGGATGAACGGAAGTAATAATCTTGCTGTATCATTTTATCTTTTTTGTTTTTTCTTCTGCTGATTTTTTCCTGTCTTGTCCCAAAAGTGTAGCAAAGTCATTGTGAGATGTGAGAAAATAATTAGCTGCGATTCTAAAGACAATTGTAAGAACTGTCTTCAAAAAACTATGCTCTGAAAAAAAAAGAAGTCTGTGGATTTACATATTCAGAGTAGAAGGGAAACTTTTCACTTAGAATATTTTCCAGTTTTTGAGACAACTATTTTAAGATGTATGTGAAAAGAAGACAGATATTCTTGAGATAATACAGAAACCAGCAAAACGCTATTGGTGCAGCATCACATGATGTGGTGCCGGGGACCAAAAGTGTGAATACCTTAAACCAGACACTTTAAAAATAACCAGCCTGTGGAAAGTAGATCTTGCCTCTTAGTGACACATTCACAGTATCTATGGAGTTCATTCAGGTTGTTTTCTTTCTTCAGATGTGCATTCTGTTCAGCAAACCACAGGGTGCATTTCAAGCTCTAAACTGGGCTGTATTGCCAGTGTTAGGTGCCTTACCTCATCACTTGCAGTGCATTTCCAGGGCTTGGTACTTCTACCTTAGAACAGGGTTTGCCCTCAGTATTTGCAGCATGAAAGGAGGCTGCACAGAGTTGTAAGAGAATGCAGAAGAGTTAGTAAGCTCTGGGTTTCATATGAGAAGCTACTAAGGGAAAAACAAAGCAATTTCCAACCCATTGAAAACTAGTCAGATATAATATACATAGGCCAAAGAAATATGCACAAAATTCCACAAAATGCCAAAGCCATAAAGAAACAGTTACATGGGACAATAATTTGGCTAATAATGCATATAAGCATTTTTTTAGTGTCAAACAGATGAATTATCACTATTTCCTTGTCCAGCAAGCCCAGCTGGCATACCCAAGGGATGGGTATGCTCTCATAGGTTAGCTAGGACTGCCAAAGATGTGGTTAAACTGGAGGCTGCCACATAATCATAACTGAGAAAATGTGCTTTTCTGTTACTTGGAACTTCAGGCCAAACCATATCTTTCCTTCTAGATCCTGCAGAATCTCCTTTTCCTTTAACAAAAGTTTTTTTAAGGTAATTAATCTGACAATCCTGGATTTATTCAATGAAGCTCTAGAGAATCTGCCTGTTAGAGAGAGATGCACACGTTCAAGTGATATGAATTATGATGGTCTCTTATTCTGGGGAGAATTTTACCCAAAACCTGAGATGGATATTATTGGTGGATGGATATTATTTGTATTCTTTCCTGGTCTTTTTTGAGTCATGAAATATTTGTTCAGCCATTGCAATGATCTAGAAATATTTAAACCCTTAAGTTCCTTCCAGCGATGCTGTTTTCTGTGATAACCTACACTTTTTCATGGACTGTCTCTGTTATTGGTTCTGCCTGGAGCCACTCTTCACAACCCCTGTGGCCCCATCTGTGTTGTTATGGGAAGCCTTCAGTCCACACTCTTCAAATCAGGCAATCTTTTGTGGTCCTGATGCAACTCTAGACCAGGCAGCTGACAGAAGTCCACAGGCTCTCCTAGTCAGGCAGATTAGCTGTCGTATATTACTCATCGTTTTTTAGTGTTCATCCCTACCCAAACCATTCAAGCGCGCAGCTTTACAGAAGGGAAAAGAAATTATGAATCAATTTTCACATTATTGGATTCTAAAAGTTGTACAGCTCCACTATTTCTACCCTTCCCATTTATCAATGGTCACTTTTTTATCTTGCTATGTGCAAGGTGAATGATATGTCATAAATGCAGAAACAACCTACAGTAAAAGCCCAAGCACTTTTCCTTGATCAGCATTCAGTCCAATTTCTGTCATGGAAAATAGGGGGTATGAATTCAGGTGGGTCTGTGGTGGCTTGACCCCCAACCAACATGTTTGACCCCCACTGAGTACATCAGAGAATTTTTATGACGATACTGTCCCCATTGTGATGGCAGAGCTGCCACTTGAGTAGCTGGATCATTAAGTTTTTTTCCTTTTGTTTTTTGCCTTTTTAACTCTCAAAGTGTGAACATTCATTTTTCGTTTAAGTCACCTTAGAAAACAATATTGGGGTCACTCTCACTGATTTCTCGGTGCCAAGGCAGGCCTCACTAGAGAGGTGCACATGCTTGGATGTGAGGCTCCCATGGGAGGAAATAGACATGGAGTTGTGATGATTTTCTTGGCTTCTTAGTTGTGCAGTGGCTAGGGGGGCAAGGGGGAGGAGCAATCCAGGGAGTGACAAGGAGCCTGAAACACTTGTCTCAGGATGGCAGGTGAGGAGATAGATAGTTGCTTACGTACGTTAGTCAAACAGGAGAAAAAAATTGTGATAGCAAACGTTTGGAACCAGTGGTCTACATGGGAGACCGGGGGTCGTGGGTGGAGACACTGAATGGAGGTGGAAACACAGACAGAAATGACAGTTCCCTGAGTGTGTGATTTGATTGCTCTGATTCTAGCACAACTGTAGTTTAGCTAGCTGCACTCTTGAAACCAAAAAGGGAAAGAAAGGGAAACAAGCTGCTGTCAGCAGGAGTGGGGGTAGCCGCAGCACGGCAGCAAAGCTACAGCACAGCGCAGGCAAAGACCCTGGGTGAGGGCCTGAGGGTAAGTGCAGCTTATGGGCGAGGGGAGCTTTCATGGGCGCTTTCTCCAGGCGGTCTGGTCCCTACTGTGCCTGCCTTGTGCCCAGGCCCCTCCAAGAGGGCAGCTTTCAGAGCCCTCACTCCTGAAATCTCAACAGAGTGCCTGCAAACTGAGGTCAGTATAATTAGAAGATGCTAAATTTTTTCTTTTCTATTTCAAAAGCAGATAAGGGGCAGCTCAGGAAGGCTCATATTTAGAAAGAAAACAGTCTACACAAATGATGTAAAACCTTTGCTGCTCGAACTGGAGCAGATAAATCGAATGCTTACACAGAGGTTCCTTGCCTCAATTTTAAGCACAGTTTTGACTTTTACTGGTGTAAAGAGACACACCTGGAATTTTTACTAAGAATATGTATATTGATGTCTACTAAGGTCACAGCTTTGCTAGCACTCCATTGATCCATACCAGCTGGATTTTAGTTTCTGTTGCTCAAAACCGCTCAAAAATGCACAGGGAGAATCATTGTGAAGTGTTGCAGAGAAGGTGGTCTGTATGGGTCCCGCAGCCCCGCGCTCTGCTATCTCTGGGGGAAAAACCTCTCACAAGAACAAGATCTTACTGTAATTCTTTCGTTTGCTGATGACTCACAAACCTGTTGAAAAAGACTTTGCCTGTCACCAGTGCTGTAGTCCAAATGGAGATCAGCAGCCCAGGCAGCCCTATTTCTCAATAACCACTTCCTTTCTGGTCCCAGTGATCATTGATAAATATCAAATGGTGTATGTAGAACATCCTGTCCCATTTGCTACTGGAGCTTTCATGGTGACTTTGCATTTTCAGATCCCAAGAAAATGTGGGCACCATATGACAGAGCTGCCAGTACAAACATGAGATTGTTGGAGAGCCAACCTAGAAAGCATAGTTCAAGGACTTTACATAAAGCACTAGTCTATAAATCCTGTCTCTTTTGACTTTTCTAGTTGTCTCATTTTTCCAGCACTGTGCTATTATTACATATTTAATGATAGCTTCTTGTAAGCTGCTTATGAATCATATCCACACACCTGCTTAGTTATTCCTGCCAGGTCCCAATACGTTATTGACTGAAGCAAAATTGATCTCTTCCTGCGGACACATGTTTTTCTCTTAGCTCTGAGCTTCCACAAGAAGGGAAGCGGGCAGAAGCTGTGTTCTGCCTAAAGCCAACTGAAGTTGGGGGCACAAACCGCTATTTCCAAAAACATGGCAGCTTTTAACGGTTCTTGTTTTGCCTTTGAAAGGGACAGTTTGGGAAAATCTGGAGCTTTTTGGGGAAAAAGGCTGCCATGGGTTCAGGAGCATGTAGTGGAATCAGATCAGAGCATTCTTTTCAGGCTGTCTTTGGGGATGTTCCGGTAAGACCAGCAGCAAATGGGTTTCGTACTTATAGGTCTGTGATTATCAGAAAACCAACACATGTGTACACTGGTCACAGAGTTAGTGCAATGGTGACTTTTAATTACTGAAAAGGAAAGATAAATTTTAGACACTGGATTTCCACCTCCTGAACAGAAGAACCCTGCTTTCTCCTGCAAAGAAATTAAGGGGGAAAGGCTAACGATATCAGGCCTTTCCAAAAATCACTTTTTATTGCATTTCTTAGAATCTGAGGGGTTGACTTTGTACTCCCCATTCTGTTCTTTAGGTTGTTTTTTTTTCCCTCATATGTTACTGAGGAGTGAAATCTTTTGGTGGACTTTGAATAGGTGCCTTGTACTTTGAAATTAAGAATAAGATACACAGCTCATCGCTAATTTACAGAGTATATTCTGCCCACCCACACCTCTCATCAGTGAGACTTCTTACATTCAGAAAAGAGAAACTGCAAGGCCCTCCAACCTATCTATGTCAAAATATCAAAACTTTCTCTTCAGTCTCCTCTGCATGTCATTTTGGTGACTACAAAATGAATGGAGATGCCTGCATGGAAATGTGGGGTTTTTTATACCACACCTAAGCCTGCCAAAAGATTAAGCAAAGCTATTTTTCTGTTATGTGTCTGGCATATATTTTTCCATTAAATCCATATCCAGGCATATGAAAATATAGTGGTTAGTGTATGTAACAGTTTGTGAAATTCAAGATAAAATATAGTTTGTTGGCTTGTTTCTCTTGAGATGATTTAAAATACAACAGACAACCAAGAGAGGAAAATCCAGTGATTGCACCCATGGGCTGGATAGCAGAGTTCTGCCACTTTGGCAGTTTACAGTAATTCAGTAGTGTTTATGATGATAAGAAGGCAATTTGGTGAAAGTGAGGTAAAACAGCTAATACAGAGCAAGATAAAACTGCAGTTAATTCAACCATCAGGAAACTGACCACTGAAAAATGGTCCTGATATGTCATTTTGAGTCAGTCCAGGTTGTGATTTTTCTCAATCCACTCCTTTTTTAAGTTTCGGTGCTAAAAAGACCATTTGTCAGACTGTCACTCAAACTTTATGCAGCAGATACAAAGCAACCATAGTCCATTGCTCTGGCTTAGCAAGACACAGAGGCCCTTGCCAGTGAAGTTGTTCTTATACTGTTTGTATTTCATCAACCTTTCCAACAGATAAAGATGTGATGTTGGTGGGAAACAAAATCCAGTAGTCCAATGGTGTTTATCAACAGCTTAGAGCCAGAATTGTATGAGAAGTCAAACTGAAAGTGAGTAAAGACAATAAACAGAATGATAGATGTACTGGCACCTATTTGTATGTTATTTCAAGTCGCTGACAGGCCAGGATATAGCCTCTGCATACACAAATGTGCTTTTGCCCTCACGTTTTTGCCAGGCATTCTCTCTGCAAGCAGCAGTGTAACTCTGGCGCCTACATTCAACAAAAAAAGCCACTCATGAGATTACTATGTGCCAGAATGCTGCTTACAAGCCTTATTACTTCCCATAATACATCACCAGTAAATCAAGAATATTAATCTAAGAATTACTGATAGCTTCAAGCATCAAATGCGTGCTTCCATTTTAGATGAGAAATTGGATAGGAGACTTAGAGCAAACAGTTCTTCAAAAACAACATATCTTCATGACTAAATCGTGACTTTTTCCCACTTTAGAAGTATCCACACTATCACCACTAAAGCTGTAACATAAATATTCACTGCTGTGAATAAGTGTTTCCAAACGTGATTCCCAACTGGCTTTTAAAAAGTGATCACTTTGGAAAGCAAGGCACTGTATGCAAAAGTCCACTGGTAGCAAAACAGAATCTCCACTCCTTTTCCACCAGCCAAACCCTGGAACTGACAGAGAAATAAATAACTCTCCATTACTGGAACTGGATATCCGATGCTCTGAGAAGTAAGAAAAAAAATGTGTTATGGTATCAGGTAATTTCTCAGTAGAGGGGAGGAGGACAGCTAAAACCTGGGCTGTGAGCCTGTCAAGTTTTTAGAATTTCAGTCAAGTAACTATGTGGCTAAAACAGCTAATATCGATAACTGCGCAAAAGCCCCTGTAGGCAGCCTGTAGATCAAGAGTTGAAATTTTCCGTTACTTCAAAAGCACACTCGGATCATGAGGTTTCAGCTGCTTGATATCCCCGTTGTCCAGTAGGAGAAGCTGGCTCTGATGGTAGATGGAGAAGGTTGCTTTTCCATGTTTTTAAGACGGTATGCCTTCTCGTGCATATTTGTACAAAGCTACACTGCAGTGGGTTTTGTATTCAAACTTCCTCTTTGATTTTCAGATTCTTCTGACTACATCAAGGAGGTGTTATTGTTGTTTTTTTAAAGGCACAGTATGTCACACAGTTGAACAAGCCATCTCAAAGATACTGTCAGATGCTTACTACTCAAAACATGAAATCATCTCAGTGTATCTAGTAAGGAGACCAATTTAGTATGATCTGATTGAGAACTGTTGAAGGAATACAAAACCACAAGCCAAACTGCTTTGTAAAATCTGACCTCTGACATCAGCTGCTCAGTGGAAAGCCATTGTGTGCTACAGATTCATTTTGCTCAACTTCTTATGTTTAAATATCCAAGCAAAATTTGTCAACAGGGCTTCCTCTGTAGCATCACAGTGCAGATGGTAGGCTAGGCAAAATGAACTGCTCTTTGGAAGTGCTATGAGAGCCATGGAAGTCCCATGAGTTCACTGCTAGGAGTGAGCAGCCCTACTAATGTGAGGGAGGTGGCTTCATCATTCACTTCAGGTTAGAATTCTCTCTTCACATGATATTTTCAGGGTTGAATCCTATCCCTTGAGGTGTAGCCACGCTGCTGTTGCAAGTAATGGCAGCTGGAGATGGTCTGTAAAATTTATGGCAAGTCCACACTTAAAGCTTTTAATGATAGATTAATATTCTTCAGACACGTGAGTTTTCAATGGCACCCTGGCAGAAGTCCTAATGTAAGCAAAAATTGCCAGGCATAAAAAGTCTGTGTGTCGGGGTGGGGGAGGGGGTTGTTGTTGCTTTTTTTTTTTCTATTTTACTTAAGAAATGGCTGTAGGTTATTTGGACACCCCTTCCAAGTACGTGTCTCTTCAATGCGGGCAAGAGAGGCACCTTCATTGATGTGATGGGAAACCCAGCAGCATACGAGTCATCTGCTGAAGGAGATGTCAGTCTGGGCTGCAGGGTAGGGAAATGATCATACCCAGCACTGGGGTAGGCTCTCTTTTGCACAGAATTTGCTTGTCCTCATTCCCTCTTGACACAGTTCAGGCCACAGTCTCTTCCCTGCTCCATGAAATTGCAACCAAGGTGCATCTGGGCAATGGTTTCTAAGTCAGAACAGGCTGCTATATCTGGTGTATGAGCCATGGAAGAAAGCAGTGGTCACTCTCTTCCATACACTGGTGAGACACCTCACAAGCAGAGGAGTCAAATCTAGGAGACTCCTAGCAAGGGAGGAATGCTGATGCTCTTTAAACAAGTGTCATGCTTAGTGCAGGGATTTTGGCAGGCCTGCTGCAGAAGCAGTCTTCTGATACATTCTAAATGGTATAAAAATGTCATCACCCTCTCTCACAAACACAAAGAAACACACAAAATCATTTAAACTACAGACAGAGTGTTTAAATATGGAAGCGAGCGAGCTGCACCAGCTGACCTTCTGTAGACTAGGCTTCCTTTTGGTCTCCATATCTTTCTCTCTCTTCTATGCATGATAGTACTTTACTTCAAGGAGGTGCTGTGATGACTGTTTTTATTATTGTTTACTAAATGTCCGCAAGATTAAATGCACTGAGTAAGAGATACATCTTGAGACCTGACCCAGATGTGTCTTGTTACGCAAGATGGGCCTATCTTGTGCAAAGAACAAAAACCCTTTGATATTAGAAATTGCTCGTTATGAATTATGATTTTTTTAAAAATATATAAAGCAGTTCTAGAGTACTGTGGAAAGTGTAACCTCTCTGTGTTCTCTGGTTCTCCTTAGTCCTGACACATCAAAGCAGCAGCCACAGGGAGACATCTGTCACTAGTTAATGTCATGGTTATGGAGGTAGAACCTCCTCTTCTGTTTGGGCCAATGTGGTCAGTCCTTTGATGGATGTGTTCAGCCTTCATCCAGTTTGATCACCCCGTGCAGCCCCTTGTTCAGATCTGCGTGTGAACAAGAATGTCCTGACCTGAGATCCTTTTTAATACAGCAGGGATCCGTGATATAAACCATCAAAGGAAACCTTTGATCTTTTGACTATCTCTTAGTCATCTGCTGCACAATGCAAATAATAATGAAAACAAAGCTAAGGAGCAGAGCAGCTACATTAAAGAATCAGGCTTGTTGCTGGCAACGAAGCTAATCACTGAGGTTTTATCCTATCGTCAAACTCAAAAAGAAGGAGGGGGAGGGAAGAGACAAAAAATAAAGCAGTGCTGAGCAGTGAAGCCCCTTTACTAAACTGAAATATTCCAGGAACACTAGTTACGTTAAGTCAGAGGAGTTTGAGAGACACAAATGTACAGCCACTTTTTACAGCAGAATTTAACAAATAATCCTTATCTAGTGCATTAACTGTTTCTTTTTTGGTCTAGTTTGCACAGAAATATGTATGAATGTCACAGTTTGAGTGTCACTCAGTTTCAAACTGCGTTAGTAGCACTGGAGTCTTCACTGACTTTTCTCTACTTTTTTTTTTCCCCTCCCACCCTTGGGTAGAAAGCATGTTGATTTGGAAAGTCAATGTATCATTTTAGGAAAGCGGTATCTTAAAAATGTGAATCTCTGTTCTGTATTCCCATTCGATTTTGTAGCACTTTCTGAGACCCATGAAAACCTCAAAGAAATGTGTGTGACAGTTGGAGCCTGAAGAAGTGTGTGCATGCACATCACGTATGTCTGCGTGTACGCATGGTTTTTTGTCTGCATGTGCTTTTGTGAACATACTGAAGGAGTCTTTGAAGCTCTGATGCTGAGGGTTTCTCTTGATATACATTCTTTCTCTTATATTCCTCTTGCACATAATCATTTGTCTTAGGTGAAATTCTGATCTGACAAAAAGACTTGAAGTTTTAAATAATTTATTTCATCAGTGAGCAGAAACAGCCCAGAAACACCAGTACTTTCCCCTTTCTCTGCATGCTGTCTGTATCTCTGAGCTCTGCTCAAAGTGTCAAGCTATCTCAAGAGGTTGAAAATGTTATGCAACTTCTATAGCCGATTTACAGTGCCAAAATGTGTCACTGTTCTGCCAAGGTAACTAAGCTGGCACAGTGGGCAAAATAAATAACCTACAGCTGTTGGGCCAATAATCCCCATCCCCTTTGTGTTGGTCTTAGTGAAACCTTAACTCAAATACTTGAGCATTCGTAAAAAGAAAGATTTCATAGAGAGGCCAAATTAAATGAGAATATTGACTTCAGCAGACAGATGCTATGATAATGGTTTTAAATTAAGAATCTTAATTTCAGTTATTCTGAACAGTAAAGGCTCAAGAAGAATCTACACCTTTGGTAAATATTCAAGTTAAGTGAATTATGAGGTATTCTGGGGACAGAGAACTTTGAAATAAAATTAAAGCTGGCAAGCTCCAAGGATATACTGTGATATGGGACCACAAACATATTAAGGTTGCTGCAAAGAATCTTTCAAAGGTTGAGTGGTGCAGACAGTTTCTCATGGGAGGAAGACTTGTTACAGGTCATAAAACAGCAAAAAATGTTAACTCTTCTTGAACAGAAATGTACTTCTCGAAGAAGAGAAGTAGCAAATGATGCATCAGATTTTTCTGGGAGAATAGCAACAATAGACAGGCACCCTTGGTAGGGTATCAAGCCAATAGGTAAACAAGTTGGTCAAAAACCCTGTCTGGATTTTTCAAAAGTTTATCTACAGCTACTATACCCCCACAAACTTTCTCCATCTTAACAAATCAGTTTTCTTCCATAAAAAACCTACTCCATAGGAAAATACATTATCAGCACTGACCCAAACTGATGGATGTTGCCTAGTTTATTTAGAGAAACTCATGCCTAAATGTGTGAGGCCTATGTAGCTGGAGTTTTTCATCAGGCAGCAGTGGTCCCTCAAACTGACCTCTGAAATCGGCTGCTAGGCTCTCAGCAAAATTGAGCATCCTTCAGCCAGAAAGATGGAGGATCCTTGGAGAATGGGAGCTGTGAAGAAGGAGGAAGATGTAGGAGAAGTAAGTTGTTAAAAATATCCAGGCCTCTATCACACTCAGGAAGTAATGTGTTGGAGAGGAAAGCAAACAGAGTTGTTAGAAAAAGCAGCTCTAAAACTTGGATTTATAAGACATTTCCTGACAATTTAAAGAAGACAACAAGTGAGGGACACTACCTAGTATTTTCTGCTCTGTTTACACAGGAGATTCGGCATTGCAAAAATAGCAGGCACTGCAGACACTAAGAGCTGGCATTTGCTGTGAAGTAACTCACTGTTGCTGTACGCCAGTGCTGGAATAAACCAGCCCTTTCACCTGCAAAGTGTTCACAGACAAGCCTGGACTAGCCCCCTGTAAGGGTTGGCAACTATCACGAAAGAAAGGAGCCTGCTAGATGCCATCTCTAAAAGGTGTCTCCTTTAAATTATTGCTTTCCACTCTTGGAGGACACAAGGGAGACTGTTCAGCACACGGGGAGTAACTCTGGGATTTGGTAGATTTGTCAGTGCAGCTGTGTAAGAAGGGACGCAAGAAAGTTTGCTGTAGCAGCTGGATGAACCTGAGCAGACACTGAAAGTGTAGGTGCTCTGAATTTTTACCGTGGCCCATTTCACAAAAGCCAGAGCTGTGTTGACAACACCATCATTTTTCTTAACTGCAGCTGAATTGGGTGGGAGGCCTTCAAAAGACTTATTGTTGTACCAGTGTTGAACCCTCAGACTGTATCCAGATTGGCTTTATTTTCATATATGCATGCCTTCCTGATTTTGTTCTCCTGTCTTTTTTTAGCTTTGCAGTTTTTTAAGTAGTTATTGGCAAGGGAGTGGAAATTTTACTTTAATATGTCATTGGTGGTATTTGAAAGGAAAAAATAAAGGTCCTTTAAAAGACCTCGTTGAATAACAAAAGGGTTTTTTTTTTTTTTTTTTTTTTAATTAACATTCACGAGCTTTTAGTTGTCTCTTGTTCCTTTCTTTTTGGACTTAGACATTTTTTGTTGTGTTTACTCTTACTAGCCTTTATGCCACTTTGCTTTAATTTCTCTGTGGGTTTTTAGCAAGCTGCCATCTCTACAATTAATGGAAAATCCCATTTTTGCAGAATTTTTTTCAGTTATCGTTCTGATTGTGCTTCAACACAAAGATAGCCCCTGTCCCAGGGAGCTTGCAGAGTGAGACTTAAACAAAATGCAGTCACTAACTAAACATACTCCGAATCTTTCACAAAAATAAAGCATTGGTTGTCAGAAATAATATACAGAACTCTTTAATGTGAAAAATTGCAAATCTTCAACTGACCACATATCCTGCAGGAGTAATTATGTCATTTCAGAAGAAAATAAAACAGCCATGTTTTGTCAAATATAAGACATTTCACACACTATCAATTTTACAGATATAAATACCTAGGGGCATGCACAAACTCTATGATCACCAATGGCAAATTGCCAAGTGAGGACATATTCATTAAACATTAGAAGTATCAGGCACCCACCCAAACCCATAAATTAAAATTTTAAGCCTTGAACGTTATGCCACCACATACAAGTTAAATACGTTTGGAGACATTTTTATGCAGCCTAATTAGAACTGAATGGAAATCCCAGTTAATGCATGATGTAGCTCTTCCTTAGTGCAGTTTCCTCAGCTAAAATCAGTCTTAAAAGAATCGTATTCCTTTCTGCAACTCGTTGCAGCTAAAAGAAGCTGGTGGTAAATTGGGTCCAGAAGACTTTAGGAAACTGCTGCAAGCGGATGGTTGAAACAACCCGAGTCTATTCAGGTTAGCAGGACTGCGGGTAAACCTTTGTAATCTGCGGGCAGGATGAGTGAGTTCTTAATGAATATTCTCCATAGCAGTGACTAATCTTCTTTGAAACTAGCTCCTGTCACCAGACGAAATTGTCAGCGGGCTTCTGCAGTGGCTGTTTGAGCAGCCAGTCTCTGTTTACAGTGTGAAAAAGCTGCGTGCATCCCGGCAACCAGATACAATTAAACTTGGTAGTTTTAACAGCGTGGCAAGTCAAGACCCTCTTTTCCTCATCTTGCTCAGGAGGCTACCTCCACTCACAGCAGCTGCTGGGAAACACCTTTGTGCGCTGGACACAGCAGGGAGAATAGCTTGAAGCATGGGCTGCTTAATTTGCCACCAAAGGAAAGTTTGTGCAGTTTGGTCTATAATCTTAGTTACATTAGGGAGCCAAAGGTGAAAAGCAGTAACGCACTGGTGCATTCTCATAGTGGGAGAGATGTTCCTTCCCTTCAGCAGAGCTCAGGCGTTACCTGTGAGCTCCAGAATTCCTACTCAACATCAGTCACCACTTTGCTGGGTGCCATTTCAGAAGGAACTTGCAAAAGGCTGTGCTCAGATGCGGTCCTTTTCTCCTTTTAATCAGGGAATTCTAACTGTCAAAGTGTCTGTTGAGTCAAATTGCTTCTCAGATCCTAAATTACAGAAACTCACATATTTTTTCATTCTGTTTTTTAACAAAATTCAATCCAAATGTTAAGTTCTGGCAGCACATCTCAGTGCCCTAAACTTGAAGGCATAAACCCCCCCAATCCGGTCTCCATAATTGTGAAATACAGTGGAGGGTATTCTCCATAATGCTCCTTTCTGTACCGCTGCGTTTCTTCACATGCAAACAATGAGTTTCACAGCAAGGGTTCCTTTTGTTCATAGCTAGCAGGTAACTATGCAGTTATGCAAACAGAAGCTTAGGCAGTGATAGGAATAAAGTTAGAGCAAGCAAACTGTCATAATTCAATAATAGGAGTTCCTACATGGTGAAGAGCCAGTTCCCTGTTCCTCTAAATCACAGCTGTTCACAGAGGAAGGTCCCTAGTCCAGACAGGAGATGGTGGAGGAGCTGGTTCTGGTGCCAGTGTAAGAGGGATGCTGGACAACAGCATGATCAAGACTCATGATCTTGCACTTTTTTGCCAACACCATTTCTCATGCTGGTGTTAAAGCCAGGTGCTTCCCCGCTATTTTCTCGCCTCTCTTGGTAAGCCTGAACATTACCTGAGCGAGTGCTAGGTAGTAATAATATTTTAGGAGTTAACGAATGATCTGAGCAATCCAGAGACGAGTGAGCTGCTCTTTTGGTCAAGGGAGTCACAGAAGGAAACAGCAGTGATAAATTAATGAATTTGCAACAACTATGTTTCGCGTCCTAATTCCCTCTTCAGAGGTAATCATAGAATCACAGAATTGTAGGGGTTGGAAGGGACCTCGAGAAATCATCAGGTCCAACCCCCTGCCAAAGCAGGCTCCCCAGCTCATAAAATGAGCTCATAATGATGGATGATGGTAGACGTAGAGGACACAGGATGAATAATTGATCATAAAGCATATTCACAAGAAACAGCAAGGAAAAATCTCTACTGACTGTTGCAAAGATCCTGCAGGGAATGCTGATTGTGGATCATTTCTTTGAACGACTGGATATTAGTTCCTTTCATGGTAAATTAAGGTTGGGTTACTTGGCATTAGCTCTGTTTGAAGTTCAAACAAAAGATAAAGGTCCCTTTAAAAATAACAGAGGGAATTATTTTTCTTTTCATGTTTTGTTTTGTTTTATCAAATTAATAATGCTCATGTACTCCCCATTTGCCCTGCGGCTATGATTCATATATGTGTGTATGCATAAATGAGAGATGCAGGCTCTCAGAATTCACCACAAAAATTAAAACAGGAAGGCAGATGGCAGTCTTTTATTCCATCTGTATTTCACTTAATCAGCTACTCTTATCAGAACTGCTGCTTAGGAAATCAGTGGTTCTTATTTGTTCTCTGCAAACCAGAGACACACAAGCTGCTCTTTTGTGAATGTTCTGTGGCTGACATATATGCAATATCTATATATAAGAAAAATGAAAGTGAAGTTACCAAAAAACAAATAGCATATAATAGCTAAGTTGAACAGAAATACTTTGTCTAAAGATAGACGAGTCTTGGGCCTTAATGTTTCTTTAGTTGAGCTGTGTAAAGGAAAATATCAGTGGAGTCACCCTGATGTAAGGACTGAAGAACCAAATCTCTTTTGCATGAATTAGTAAAGTCTCAAATTAAATGAAGCTGGGGGAAAGAGAAAGAGAGAAAGTGGCACTTATGTATCCATTCTTACCAGTCTGGTAGCTTGCTACTGAGAGCAAAGAAAGAAAGAAAAAAGAACAAAACTAAAACCAACCCACACAACAAAAAAAAAAGAATGGCTGGCAGGCTGGACACTGTCACAGTGGATTTGTGGAGTTAATTTACCTATTTTGCAGGCATGTATTTTAATAAGATTTAATGAGCTGCTGAAAAGAGAAGTGCTGGGTTTTTCGGCTGATGGCAGTAAGATGAAAACAAGCAGCTTTTTAGAATGACGTTAACTGGCACTTTAAAAGTTAATAGAGCTCCTATGAATCTGTGTTGGCAGCACCTGGAAGAAGCAGGTGGGAATTCCACTGAGATAAATGGCAAGCCAGGGACAGGATAAAATAATAAAATCATCTCTGCAAGATCTGGATACAGCATCGCTCCGTCTGGCGAAATCTTTTTCAGAATCAGTAGAAGTCTTGTCTGCAGTGAAAGGTAAAAAAATATTTTGAAGAAAATCTGGGTCTAGTAAAATGTTTCCAGTATTTCAAGTGCAGACAGTTGTTTTACGATAGTGGTTTTTTTAAATTTTTGTTAAAAACTTCAAATCACAAGTGCAATGGGTGAAGGAACATGTAAGCCAACCACAAGAAACACCCTTGTTCCCCAGCAATTGGAGCTCAGTAGCCCCAGGTGTTGGAAAATGAGTTTTTCAGGATCATATCAGTCCTCTGCATCGTAGAAATCAAGAGAAAGAAAGCATGTGGATAAGTGATGTGTCCAAATTCATCCCTGAAATATTCACATACTTCCCCCTACAATGACAGTGGGAAATGCACACCACTGTCCGCTGAGGGCTGCATCTTGGCCTCTTGCTTGCAATTCAAAACCAGCATAAAGGTAGAAACTGCTTTGATTTCATATATTCCTTCTGAGACTTGTTTTGCGGTGTGCTGAAACACAAAGGCTCTGCTTTTCTGTTTTGGCTGAGCTCCTTAAAGGGCAGCGTCCAAAGGCAGAGATAGCAGCAGAGGTGGTTTTCAGTCCCATGTGGGGCGTGATGCCAGCTGAGACACACAGTATGCCCAGAGGACAAGAACATGATAAGCAAGCCTTTTGACTTGTCCCAGAGGTTGTTCTCGTCAGTGTGGCAAAGGAAATGTGGCCTGGAGATGTCAATGGAAGGGTTGCTGGAAATCTAGGTGAAAAACTGTATTCAGTAGAAAATTCTTCAGAGAGGTCCAAAGAGGTCCTATACTGTGCTATGTTTACGTTAATTATCTTGGAGCACCTCCCCTACAAGGAGAGGCTGAGGGAGCTGGGCTTGTTCAGCCTGGAGAAGAGAAGGCTGTGGGGGGACCTCATTGCAGCCTTCCAGTACCTGAAGGGAGCATACAAACAGGAGGGGAATCAACTTTTTAAAAGGGTAGACAATGGCAGGAAAAGGGGGAGTGGATTGAAGTTAAAGGAGGGAATGTTTAGATTAGATATTAGGGGGACGTTTTTTACAGAGAGAGTTGTGAGGTGCTGGAACAGGCTGCCCAGAGAGGTGGTGGATGCCCTGTCCCTGGAGGTGTTTAAGGCCAAGTTGGATGGGGCCCTGGGCAACCTTGTCTAGATCATACCTGGAGGTTGGTGGCCCTGGCTGTGGCTGGAGGGTTGGAACGCTATGATCCTTGGGGTCCCTTCCAACACAGACCATCCTATGATTCTGTGATCTTGGTGACAGAGGAGGGGTACCCAACAAATTTGCAAATGACAGCTCGGGAGGGGCTGTGAGTGTGCTGAAGAACAATATTAGAATTCAAAATGAACATGACAAAATACAGCAAATGAGCTGAGAAAAACAGGATGCATCTCAACAAGAAGTGCCAGAAACTACAATTAGAAGTAACCAGCTGCAGCCATGAGGAACAGGAATAAATTAGCAGGACAACAACTCTGCAGAGAAAAGCCTTCAAGTAGTGCGTTGGATCCAGGCTAAATACAATGCCAGTGATATCATGGGTTTCAACACAGACAAATGCCAGCCTGGGATGTGCAACCAGGAGTAGAGATGGATTGTCATGTCTTCCACTCTAGTTCTTCTAGCACTTGTAAATCCTTAGAAAAGGGTTTAAGTGTTGTCTTGGGTATTGTAGTTTGGGGCATTGGAGAAAGCAGATGAGATCAGAGGGTATGATCAAAGGGTTTAGAGAAATAGCCTACAAAAAACATTACTCCTCTCTGGTAATTTTATCTGAAAAGGGGAAGACTGGAGGAGGAACATGATGCCACAAGTACGTAAAAGACATCTAAAAGGAGGAATAGGGTGCTCTGTTCTCCATTTGCATGGTGGATAATATAAACTGGGGCAAGCAATATGCAGCTAAAACACTCTTCACTGCAGGGTCATAGAGATCTTTAAGAACAGGCTTGATAAACATGTTCCAGGAAGAATAGGGATGTAGCCGACCTGTCTTGGGACAGGGATGAGCCAGGTGCCCTTCTATCTCACTGGTCTGGTCATGCGGTTATGCTCTGTGCTTTACAGCCCACTGCCAAGAGCCCAGAGGAGCTGTTAGAGAGCACAGTCCCGCTCCAAGACTTGCCTCCCCCTGCAAGGGCTGATAGAGATTTACTTGGCAGGGGAATGTGTGTCATCAGGCAGGTTGTGGCTTCTCAGAGCTGCCAGGAAATAGACAGGAGTCAGCCTAAAATGCCAGTAATGTAACAAAGAGGCTGAAAGGAGAATTTAGATGGCTGCCTGTAGGGTGAGGTGCCAGATCCAGATGTTAGGCAAAGCTTTGCTCTGTCTCTTTTGGTCTGCCTTATCTTCATCTTCTTTCAGTTCGTTCTCTCTGCCTCTTTTATCCTTTAGCAGAAATTAATTCTGAATGTTTTTGTGAACAAATAAAGATCAGTGGCTTGTGGTTTTCATAATACATCGCATTGTGGTATGTCTTTGTCTGCACATCACAAATTCCAGTAGATAAGAAAACTGAATAAATATTTCATGTAAAAAAAAAAGTACCACAGAAAAGAGCTAATTAGCTGGATTGATATAAGTTGTTCTGTGACCCATGAAAATATGTTACTCATAATGCTTTTCTTGATAAACTCCATGCAAACTCATTCAGACATGCTGTCAAGCTAGGAGAGGGAAACGTGAAAAGCAAGGAGAGCCACTCAAGGTAATGCTAACAGAGAAGTCTGTCTTGAAGTTATCTCACAGCATTTAACTCAGTTCTGCTGATGGCACCATAGCCGAAGCGGGTAAATAGCCTCCCAGAGTTATGAAACTGCAACGGTGTGATTTGTTCTGGAGAGGGTGGAGTAAGAATGAGGGCAAGGCTTGAGGTGTGGTTTTTAAATGGTGCACTTAAGGTCATGGGCCAACTGGCTCCAGTCAGATTATTGCCCTCATGTCTGCAGACAAGCCTCTTAATAGTACACCCCGCCTTTACAGACTGCGCGGAGGAAAAACAGGCCATCTCCAGGATGGTATATAAGAGTCAGCTACCCCACCACCGCCACCAGAGAGGACTCAGCATTTTGGTCTCAGAATATAATTCTTTGCTGAGGCCACAGAAATGAGAACCTTTCCTTAATTGGAAGGTGAAGAGTGGGAAAGTGTTTTTAGAAGAAAGAAGAGGGATGTGTAAAGGTTCCCATAAGAACAGCTGTGTGAGTGTGCCTGTTTGTATATTCCCCTTCATTTAGCAACCAGCAAAGTCAGACTATGTACAACATTTCCATACTGGAAATCTCCTTTTAAGGCCGGGCAGCCTGTGCTCCTGTAGCTCCTTCTTCCTCCTCCCATGAATTCAGGCTTCGAATCAGAGCAGAGAGCAGCAACAAACTCCCTTGCAAGGCTTCTGGTGGGTTGCTTCTCCGTGGCGCCCCCTGTGGAGCAGAGACCTGCTCCTGGGGAACTGAAATGCCTTAATGAAGCAAAAGTTGTCCCAATTTTGGAAGCAGAAGAAGCCACCATCTTCTCCCTTTATTACCTCAAGCAGAGGCTGTGTCATGGCAATGAGACTCCTGTAACGGGAGCCCTGTCTATGCTCCTGTTCATCTCTTCAAAAGTGTCTCTGGCTTGGGCAGAGCTGAGCTTGGTTTCTCCTCTACAATTAGACAGATCCCGTAAATGTAGTGGGCTGATTGCAACCACAAGACTCTTTCAACCTTCCTGACTACTGAATTATATCCCCCACAACTCATTTCTATAAAAAACAGTATTTTACTGTGCATTTAAAGTAATCTGAATGAATTGGTGATGTTTTGAGATAGTGATGGATTAGAGGTTGTGCTTCTGTTGTCAGTGACACATGGAGTCACATAATACAGTTTCTGAATGTAATTTCCTTAAAAACATCTGTTTGAACAGGCATATACACAAGTGTGCATGCAAAAAAATCTCTTAAATTTTTGAACTGGAGCTTTCTCTGATTATTTCAGTATAGAGGTAACAATTGAAAACCTTTTAAGCAGATAGAGAGCTTGAATTAAGTTCTCAGACTTTTTTCTGTGAGATAAATCTGCTAAAGTTTTGTCTCCCACAAGATTAAGTTTTTCAGCCTGTTTTAGATCCAGTGTCTCTGTAAGGTGTGTATTGTTAAAAACAAAGTTTCTCTTATCAGGAGGAATAAAACTGTCTGCTTCTAATGGAAAGAAGCAGCCCTTTTAAAATAGTGGAATCCAGTTTTAAGATGCTTTTCGGCAAATAGAGGAGTTTCTGTCCTGCCTAGGCAGTCAAGTCCATCAGCAAGCCAAGCCAGATTCACACATCTGGCTCCTGTTTCATGTGTGTTGATGCACAACATCATGCCTTGCACCTGCACAGCAGCATTTTCCCTGTGGCCTGACGCAGCGGGTGTAGCCACTTTGCTTTGTTGGCCGGCTTTGCCTGCCTCCCTCCTGGATGCTGTCATCCATCCCCAGGCACACGCGGTACTGTAGTCATCCTTGCCATTTGAGTCACCCAGAAGTGCCTTGCTCACTCATCAGGTTGGGGTCCTGCCTTGGCGGGGACCTAGAAACCTGCTGGGGCTTGCCTGAGCAGCAGAGGACCAGGAAAGAAAGGCTGTTCCCCCTCAGCCAAGCTGCACTGAGTGAGAGGTAAAGCATACCACAGGGAGAGGGTGTATAAGGCAGGAAGATGAGACGTGGGGCTATGGCTCCCAGTTACACCACAGTGCAGCTCCCTGAGAGAGCCTGCTCCTCACTGGTGGGTTCTAGCCCAAAGTCGCTCTTCTCAGATGCTACTGAAATCACCTCCAGTTTGGGACTCAGAGCTTCTGGGAACACAAAGCTGATGTTTGTAAGAAATTTCAGAATGGTTCCAGGCTGAGATTTTAAAATACTTTGTATGGCTCCAGACAGTGAACACACATTTTTTAGCAAAGACACGCCTCAGGCTCCTTGGCAACTCCTGACTGTAAGAGCAAGTGCAGTGACTTGTGGAGGGCTGTAAACTGTGCCTTTGCCATGCCACATGTTCTATTTCCTCTGTCCCAGTATTCCTATAATTTTACCGTGTCTTTTGAGCACATGGAAAAAACCCAACCAATGCCCCACCCCCCAAAAAAAGAAAAGAAATCAACACCAAAACCCCAAAATACCCCAAAAACTGAACTAAAAACTAAAACACAGTGTTGCTCCAAGAAAGCAGTGATTAGACTGGCTGGTTTGAGGGGAAGTAGATTCCAGAGAGTAGGGGTTTATTTTCAATTTAATTTGATATGCATAGTCACCAGCACACAAATTTTCCCTAAAAAAATACAGTCAGAGGAAACACTAGTCAGCATTTCCCTAATTCAGGGAAGAGCTTAGCTTAATGTACATAACAGTCTTCCACTCACCACTGTTTCTAGATAGCATCATACTTGAGAATGCACCTCATACCATGTTTGTCCTTTAAAGAATGTTATTCAAAGGAAAGTGAAATCCAAAGAACACTTAATTAATAACAATAATTAACTAATGAATACAAATGAATAATGAATGCCATAAATGGATTTAATTACAGCCACAGTTAAATACAATGTCAGCACCTTTCTGTGGAATATGACCAACCCACAAGAGTTTTGAAATCACATACCCCAGGCCAAGATTTCACACTACTTATTCTAAATGCTTTGTTTTTCTTTTTTTTCTTTTTTTTTTTTGGGGGGGGTGGGGGAGGGAGTGTGGAGGCAGGTTACCCAAGCTCAAAATGAAGTAGTACAGATAGTACAGAATACTTTTTTTTCCAGAACAAGGGTGCTCTGGGCTTTCCAAGGCAGGTACCAGTATGGTATCCTTACTAATACATTCCAGAATGAAGGGCCACCAGCTCCCCATTGGGAACTTCCAGGCATCTGTTGAAGCAGGTGCCCAGCCTACTGGACTGTGAGTGCGAGGCTGTTGATATTTTGAAAGTCTGCTTTAGGTTTGTAAGACACATCCATGCCATTTTAAGCAGCTGCAGACTTATAAAGAATGGGTGTCTGTGTTTGGTAGGTTAAAAACTCTGCTTGTGGTTAATTCATGCCTCAGAGCTCAAAGTGCTGGGTGGATCGTTGTGGTTTTTCAAAATTAAGGTGTTTCATTCCCCATAGTTTCTCCTTCTTTGTGTGTCATCATTTTCAAAGCTTTTATGTCAGGCTTAAATTTAGAGTCCTTGTGGCTTTGTTGGGGCACCACCTTTACTCTGTGTGGTCACAGTTTTGTGCTTCTTGCCTTGAAAAGATGGTGCCAAGATGGGTGGGGAGCTTCTCAGTGAGGTAACCAAGGCTGGGCAAAATAGCTTCACATATCATTTGTTTTCCAATTTTAAGGCAAGTAGATAGGCAAGAGGTATGCTTAGGTAAGTAGCATCATTCAGAATGAACAGGCCAGACTTTAGTTAAGGCAGACGTATTTCATAGTCGCAGTGCTAATTTCATGTGTTGCGGGGAGCAGTCAGGGATGTATGGGTGGGTAAGCATAACAAGATAGATAGGTAGATGTATGTATAACATACCAATTATTTCCTTGGAACTTTAATTGCACTCTTTGACGTGTAATCGTATTTACAGGCCACCAACATTTTCCAACCCAGGTTTCTAAAGTTAGCTTTCTAATTTTATGTCAATGTTGCTAAATGAAGGAGGCTTGAGCCTTTAAAAAATCAGTAGGAACTGCTGCCTGGTCAGCCCATCAGGAAACCAAACCATTTCAAGAAGTGAAAAACTGTAAATATTTAATTTTAGGGATCTGGATTTTAAATTCCATGCTTTTTCTGTGAAGAATAATATCTGTCCTGCCTGTAGAAAGGCAATCTGTTAGTGCATTTTTGTGTAGTTCTTTCCCTGAAAACATGTTTCCTAGTAGAGGATTAGAACTGTGCTGAGAAGCAGCAAATCACTTTTCAAGCATAATGGTCACACAGAGTTTTTTCATAGTACAGAGTGGTTTCCGCTAAATTGCAAACTACTCTTTTTTCAGTGGTTATGTGCTCCCTTAACTGTTGTATTGCACAGAGTGAAGATCTGAAAGGTATCTGCGTGAAGATTTGTTTCTTTGATTTGCTCTGGGATATCATCTCTTCCGTATTACCAACCTTAGAAACACCAGGGATCTCCAGCATGATAAGCATGCGTTTACTCTGGAGTCCTATCATGGATGGGCACTGCAAAGCCCTTTTACATTTGTAAATGAAAAACTTAAGGAAGATACACTATTGTCTTTCCAGATATAATTACCTGAATTCAATTCAGTAAAGTACAGTATTAATAAAAAGCCTGCCACTAATATGAAGCATATGTCCTAATCTGATGTAAGCATAACCTGGAAAGAAAGATTGCACTGAAATGATTCAGCGGTAAACGAGTTAAGAGATACAGTAAAATATATAGCAGATAAGGAGAAAGCCCAATGGCTCAGGCAGGCTTTAAGATCTGTATTGTTACCCAAATATAAAATCCTAACCTCATGATTGATAAGATCATATTCTTCTACTCTCTGGATCTCTGTATCAGTGTACTCTTGTGCTCTGTAGCAGGTCTCCTTTTATCGGACTTTTTGGTCATTGCCAAAGTCATCTTCAACTTGTGGAAGATGGAAAAAAACCCCAACAAACTGTAAACCTTTTTATCATTGACTTTTGGGTTGAGATAAAGCTAATCTGTAATAAAAACTACTACTGGATAAAGTATATTGCCTTTGACAGGTCCACAGATATCAGCCCCTATAATAAAATGCTATGAACACCTATTATTAAAATGGCAAACAAAGCTCAAAATATGCACAAAGAAATAAAAAATCCAGTGTTGAGCTTTTAAAAGTGATCAGGTATTTGGAGCACATTTGTTTCTAGTGGTTCTGCTCCAGACTTCCTACTTGCACCTAATTTTCAGCACCTGCCAGTCATCCCATCCCCACCCCCTGAAAATGACCCAAGACAATGCAGACCTTTTTAAAAATGAAATGCACACAAGTCCAAGTCTCTTTGGATGTTGTGGCCATAATTTCCAGCATCTTATGGACTGCAGTGTTTGTTTCTGCTCCTTGCCTGTCTGCTTAAACCACAAGACCTTTGAAGAAAGTAGCATGTTCTTCTTTGTGCTTTATAGTGCTTTATACAGTACCTTGCACAACGTTAGTTAATAAACAAGCAAGCCAAACAAAACAATAAATTCCAATCAAAACATGCAGAATATTTGGGCCTCTAAATATCGTTTGAATGGGGTAGTGGTTGTGGGAGTGCCTGTTCTACAAGGCATGCAGATCAGATGCAAAATAAAAAAAACAAAGGCCATATTTGGAGTCACTCTGTGGCTCTGATCCGTGCTCCTTTCTTTCATTTAAACTCCTTCCCTCCCCAGCCATCTCTTGCATGGGAAAGAGACAAGGCGACCTGGAGAGTAAATAACAAAATCCGAAGGTGGTGTGGGAGACAGCAAAAGGAATAAACAGACTCAAATGTCACGTTCAGCAAAGAAACCACCTGGAACAAGTGTATTTTCCTATTACTGTATGCTAAGTGGGCTCACCTGAAGAATTGCTTGGAATTTAATAGTGGCATTTCCTGAGGAACAGGTTTGAAATGAGCTTAATCGCAACCAAGTGATACTTCGCTAATTTTAAAAAGACAGATAATTATTGGACATTTCCATAGGCATTTGAAAGGGTGGGGTTTTGGAGGGACTTGGGGTTGGTGTTGGGTTTGGGTTTGCTTTTTTATCCAGTTTAGAAAAGAATGAGCAAAAGCTTGTGAACCAGATGTTACTTCTCAGATTACAGCAGCCTTCTCAGTCTACATGTAGAAAACGGGAATAGGCCTGTTGCAGTACCAGGTGTTATATCTAACATATAGCATTACTGTTGCCATTGTTTATACAGTAGTCCTCTAGCTGAGTCTCAAGCATGCCATAGGCTTACGCTACCATGCTTAATACCTACAGGAGTGACTGTGAGAGGGCTCTGAAACAAAGTTCTCTCTGTGCTAGAGAAAACCCTGCTTTAAGCTCCATCAGCAGGGATGCACTTTGGCTACAAGATCACTATGCAGTCCAGCACCTGAAACTTTTGCTGGCATGGGTCACTGGTGCTGTGTAGAAGTCTCCATTAAGTGCTACAATAAATTGCGTGGGTCAGCGAATGTGAAGTGACTTTCTTGTGATTTAACATACATACTGCAGAGCTGTCTGATGTTTAAAAGTCTGAAAGTAGGAAAAGCACAAACAAGGAAGTAAAAAATCCAACAGACCATCAACAAGTGAGCAAGACTGGTTTTCTTTATTCTTTACACCCCTGTCATCACGCCTACAAAATATCTCTGAAGAGAAATATGTTCTGGATGCTCACATACTAATGTTCATATACAGAGATGCATTTCCAAGTATTTAAAGCCCATAAATCAGATTACATCTATGTGTGATCTCCTCTTTAAAGCCATGGCCAGACTTTCAAAACAGCTAGCCTCTCCTGCTCATTGTCAGCATCTGCAAAGAGCTCAACTGGAGGTGCACTGTCTTAAAAAATTCAGTTATTGGCATGGGTGCTTAAAGGTGGTCTTGAAAGGGCATCTGGCACTGCTTCAGAGTCTGTGTCCAATGCTATGACAATAGGTAGCTTTTAAATTCAGAAGCAGAGTTTTCCCAGGCCAAACATTTTTATGGACACTTGTTTTATCCTGTCAGTGCTTGTTCGCATGGTACGCTATTTATGAAGCATAAGATAACATCAACCCTATAAACATATATTTCATTTTTAGGAGTGGTTTATTTTCCATTAATACATTCACATACACAATCTGGCTAAAGAAAACAAGGTGTACAGAGCTAATCATTGTTAAAGCAACAGCTTTAACTTGAGAAGAAAACAGCTGAGTCATTATCAGCTTTAATGGGTAAAAAGGTACCTAGCTTTTTTCTGCAATATAACTAATATCCATCTTTTTTTTCCTCCTTGCTCATCCTCCATTTCCAGGTTAGAATTTATTGTCAAGGCTTTTAAATCATAGATTCTCTATGCTTTCTGATTTTGAGGAACATAAGCCATTCTTTTAATTTAGAGGTGGGTAAGAAGCAACAGACTTTATTAATAAAGATAGATAGCAATAGGTCAGGTACTGGACAGAAGAAATGGAGGGAATAGAAATAATTGTGTTCTTGCTGCATCTGCATTAAAGATAGATGTTTAAATATGGAATTAGGAGCCTACCTGTAGGAACCTACTTTCAGGAGGGGAAATTTGTCTACATTCATGCAGGTTTTTATCTCCTTGAAGAAGTTAGAAGTCATTATAAGTGATTGTTATACAAATTGTTACTAAAAGTTTACCATTTATGTGTTGATGTCATTGGTTGTCTGAACTTCATATTCGTCCATACAGTCTATTTTTTTCTAGGAAAGAAAAGTAGTTTATCTCTGAATAGCTAGGAGAGACAGACAGCTTTTACCCTTTGTGATAAGTTAACTTATTTACTCTTCAAAGGAACATGAGAATGGCAGTTGCAGATCAGACCAAAAGCCCGACTAGGCCACCCTGTCTCCAGCAGGCCCCAGTAGCAGAAGCCTGGAGAGGAGTGTCAGTGTGTGAAAAATGTGTAGTGCTGTTCCCCAGGGCATTTTCCCAACCTCCAGCACTCTGTCCCAGGGAACTTCCCAAGACAGACCTGTTATCTTGGTATTAAATGCAAAGAACTCGCTGGACCTCTCTTCCATGTATTTGTCCAATCACGTTTTGAACCTCTGCCAACTTTTGGCATCAAGTGTGACTTGTAGCGATGTGTTCCATAGTCAACCTGCATGCCACCTGGAGTGCTCTTCCTGTGCTGCAAACCGATTATTCCATTTCATGCCGCTTGCTCTTGCAGGATATGAGGCAGCGGACAATCCTTCTCAAGAAAGTAAGTTGAAGGGATACTGATCACAGACCTGACAATTGTCCAGCTCTTCAAGTACCATCGCATAGCATAATAGAAGGAGTCTCACAAGCCTGATTTGTGTTTGCAAAGATAGCAATGACTCCTGCTCAGTTTTTTTACGTGTTCATGAGAAGGCAGATCTGGAGTATGAATTCTTCCAGAACTGTCACAGACTTAACAATCTGAGAAGCTCTGAATGGTGTCCTAGCACCAGGGCCCACTCTTCCTCCATTCAGGCAAGGAGTGCCCAGGAACTAGGCTCCCACAAAAGTAGGATTGGTATTCTTTATCAGTACCCAAAGCTGTAACGCAATATACTCTGCATGTGCTGTAGGGAGCATGAGCACCCAGTTCCCACCCATACCACTAACCAAAGGAGTTGGAATACATCATTTCCTACAGATATCTGGATATTAACCTCTTTATACTTTTTCTTAATGCAAGTGTAAATATTCCAGGCAGAAATTCACACCATTCTTCTGTGTGGATAGGATTTTACTGAGCTACTCTTTTCTGTAGTGCTATAATATTCAGCCTCACTGATACAAATGATTTATTTGTGCACGTTACTGTATGTCATATGAAGACAGACATTGTGTGAGCCCTGCTTAAGGACTGCTGATGTTTTTATTCACCCAGATGATCCATTAAAGTACCAGATTTTCATTAAAAATCAGCATCCAGGAGTTCCCATGCAGGCTGCTGAAGTAATGAAGGGCCAGATTTTCATAAAAACACACTTAACGCAGTTGCCTGAAGTGGCCAAAGTGTCAAGCGTTGTCTCTGCTCAGCTCTTTCCAGTGCTCCAGCTCCATCTAAAGAGAAAACCTGGGAGACACTTCTGGAAGCCCAACTGTTTTCAGTTCTTTGGTGCAAGTTCAGTTCTTTGTCAGTTTACCAATGGTTTTAACTGCTGATCAGGTTTGGAAAATCAGCAGCTAGGGTGCTCTTTTAACACTGTGAACACTTCAGGTTCCTACTAAATATCCCTAAAAATGCAGTTAGATATATCCATTTTTTAAAAAGGAAACTAAGTAACATGACTTGAAGTATTCTGTGCTCTACAGGAACTACATCTTCAATTGTTATTAGGGTAATCTCTGCCTCAAAAGTGTTTTCCTCTTCTGTGGCTCACCACACAGTTGCATGAACACAAGGAGTGTGTGATCAAGTGGGACAGCTCAGCTCACCATGATGTGGAAACTGCATCATTAATGAGTCTGTCTGTTTGTCCCACTTTGAATTCCTGCCTTTTAAGCATGGGTGAATAGAACAGTACAAAGTTTTCCAGAAAAAGTTTCCCCTGCCCTTTACTGCGATACTAACACTTTCCTGTTTTGAGTGGAAATAGTTATCGTGGGATTACAGCAATCTTTTTCATAGCTGCCTCACACCGTGGCTCCCTGTCATGCTGTATTGACCAGAATTTTCAAGCTTTCCTGAGCTATTTCCAACTGGAGAGTTCCCAGATTTTTTCAGAAACTGTTATCATTAGTCCATAAGTGCATGACCTACTACGCTTCTTTTATTCTAATAGTTAGTTCAGTTCTTCATGTATGACAGTTTCATCCTTTGCTGTACTGGCACTATCCCAAATTCTCATCAAAAAGTTTGATGAATGCGTTCCTGTGCATTCCTATCATTGTGCCAAGACCATTCATGAAAATAGTTGAAGAGATCAGTCCAAAACCTAATCCTTTCACTAGAGCACAGGAATGTTTTTGCTTCCACCTCCGATGCGGTAATCCCTATTGTGCATCTGTGACAAAGACACATCTTTCTCTTGACCCCAGCCCTGAAGCAACCTCCACACATAACTCTTGAAGCTGGCTGCAGCTTTCAGTACTTATGAGCCTGGCTGACAGCTTCTGCTGTGATTGTCACAGCATGCCATTTCCATGGCCACACGAGATAGAACCCCAGATTGACATGGGCCTCCCAGGACAGATCAGCAGTCAGAACAATGTTGCAGCTGGGCCAGGTAACTTTTCTGACATAGATTTATGTTCATTGTTTCATCTGGTAAAGATGCAGAGTTCTCTCATCTTAGCAAGGTCTTTCTCTGTCAGAGAACAACTGTTCATAGGCCTTGAAAACCCCCACAAAACAAGCATCAGCATCTGTCTTCCTCAGACTCCAGGTGAGCCACCATCACTTGCACACGTGCCTCCCTCTGTGTGTACTCTTCTCACTCTCTCCCTAAGTAACTTGCCTTTCAGGTGACTCCTTTAACTATACTCTCGGAATACCCTGACAACAGTTAAAGTGGAATAGATGGTGCTTCCATAAAATATTTTTTATCAGGTAATGTGCCATTCAGTCCTACAGGTCTGTCCCACTCCAAGGAAAGCAACGAGATTCAAATATCGTAAGACTTCTTGTCTCACAGCCCATTCCTGTATCCAGTGCACCACACTGAAAGGCAGAAACACAGCAAGTATGCAAATTTAGAAGATACTTCCATGTTCTTTATGCTGTCCAAATCTGTGCTCCATTCATTTCCCCTCCTGTATTTGGCACTATGGCTGATGCCCTTGTACTTACTGAAAAATCCAAAATCTGACACCGTTTTTGTTCTGTTTTATTGTATACCTACTGTATTTTTAAGCAGAGAAGTTGTATACTTATCTTCCTTTTTCTGTTTTCTATTTATATGGGTGAGGAGCCCTTCGCCGTTGGTTTTAGGTGCGATTTTCTGAAAGAGGTGTACTAGAAAGTTTTCACAGTACCCCGACAAGTCTCCAGTTGTAAGATACAGTTTTTCTTTGACAGATCTTTTCCAAAGATGGATCCTTTTCTCCATATTAGGAGGATCTCTTATAATTTCTGCTATCATGTTTTGACATAGGGTTAGCTGTGAAATCCTTCTCCAAACACCAGTCTGACAGTCGGACACAAGTTCCAGATAATTTGGTATACCTTAATTCAAAGATAGTCTAGGTTTTCCTCCACATTCAAGTCCTAGAAATAATCAGACCAGTCTGTGCCACTGTTTCCATAAGCTCACTGAAGTTTTTCCTTCATTATTTATAGTTTTATTTTGGTTTTTATTCTCTTAAGTTCAAAATGGATTGAATCATGAACATTCAAGGTAAGGTTACCCCTCTGAATAGTTTGGCAGTGTTTCCTCAAGTACTCACCAAACCCCAATCTAAGATAGCATGTCTTTGTGTTACTTCCACAGAAGTAGCAGTGAAAAATGCCTGTCAGGTACTCCTGCCAGGAACCTCTTGTCTCTGACATTATTAGGTAGAATTTGTTCTCCAGCATATTTCTGGAAAATTGCAGTATATCAACATCTCTACTAGTATTACATACATCTTTATTCATACCAAAATGTGACTCCAGCCTGTAGCCAAATTTTTTTCTTACATTTGAAATTATGTTGACCAGATAGTCATAGTTTTGTTTATCTATGTTACCTCTCTGTTAATGTACCAGGTTACCCATAGCTTTTGTCATTACATGTGTTTTTGTGGAACAGCAAGTACTTCCACAGTTAGACCAGGTTTGGATTATTTCTGCAATAATATGTTTGATGTCCTGCACCAAGTGTTCTGGTTTCATAATTTCGATATATGCCCTGCCCTTTCTGTGCAAAATTTCATTTCTACTTCCCATTGGCTGTACCTGTCATTGTCATCTGCCTTGCTTCTGTTCTCATCCTTATGCTCTGTCCATCTATTCTCCCCCGGTCTTTCAGCTACAGTAATGCCTTTTATTGTGTGTGTACTCTGTGGACTAGGACCAAGCATGGAGAGCACATACATCTCCTCCAGCACTTGATTTATAATATAAATCTTTTCTTTTCCATTGTCACAGGCAGCAGATTCCTCTTTCCTGTCCCCCTTTCCCGTACAGTCTCTTAAGAAACCCAACTTGAAAAAAAGGTGGGTTTTGTGTCTCATAATCTGAAGAGTAATCATCCAAACCTGAGCCTGTCTTTGCTGGGGTCAAAAAGGGAAGTGCTTGTATGAGTGTAATTGAATGAGCATAACTTGTTATTTAAAACAAATGTTTTTTAAATACTTTATACTGAATTAAGATACAATCTTTTTGTTTGTAAACAAGCTGGTTAGATCCTTTTAGAAATCCGTTGTGGTTGCTGATTCTGTATAAAGCATTATGCAGTTTGTCTTTGTTTTTTGGGGTTTGGCTTTTTTTAAAGTCCTTCACTTAGACTGATCTTTAGCAATTTGGGGTATGGACAGCTAAACAAGCTGCCACATGTGCAGAATATTTACTGTACTGCTGCAAGTTCACATCTGAATTTACCCTACAATAACAAGCTTATCCATCTCAACTCTTAGTGTCATACTGGACATATTTCTATGCACATCCCAGAAGGATCTCAAATAATCGAGTACTTGGGATGAATATTCATGATAATTTTAAAATTCTATCGATGTCTCATTGAGATCTATCCTTAATACTTTAATACAAGTTTTTAACAGATCCTATCATGGCTAAAGTGGTAATAAGCTCATTTGGAGACCTGCGAAAGTTTTAGCATCAAATCTTTTAGCCAAATCTCCCTTGGAGACATAGGATCTATGATCCTTACTTGGAAATACAGGTCTTCTGGCAACTATTGTTGATAAAACTTATGTTTTAACAAAACCCTTGTATTACACATAGGAATTACAGTGGTCTTTCGGAGATTTTTGGAGAGCACATTGCCCAGAATTCAGAACCAGTTTTGCAGAATAATTTGCAGTGATACCAGGAAGTAAATTTTCCAGGCTTTAATTCTTCCTTAAAAACAAACCAAAAAACCCCAACAGCTGCTTAGCAGCAGCCCAGTCCAAAGAAAACTTCAGCAGACGGAATACTTCATTGCAGAAATCAGCATTTCTTCAATGGACAGATTATAAAATCCTTCAGCAGCAAGCCTTGGTTCTGGTGACAGAGATGTCTTGGATTATGATAGCTAAGTACACAAGGGTAGCACAACTGGCTCTGCCAGTCACAGTATGTTTATTTTTATGACAGTGAGTACAGAGTATTCATAATATTTTTCATGAGTAACACCACATGTCACTCACAAGGAACTTAATTATGCTGTGTGTCCACTGCACAAGCTCTGTACATTTTGATTTATGGACCTGCCATGATGTTTACTAACCTTGGGTTTGACTTTTGGAACAGGCTGGCCAGGGAGGTGGTTGAGTCGTTTAAAAGGTGGGTAGATGAAATCCTCAGGGATGTGGTAGTAGAGGATGGGTATGGTTGGACTCAATGATCTCAAAGGTCTTTTCCAACCTAGTGATTCTGTGACTTTATCAGTTCTGCATCAGAAAGGAGAAGTGAGAAGGAAGGTGACATTTCTGAAACCAGGCATCTGTTCGGTGGGGAGTTTTTATCATCACATTAGCTACTTCAGAAAGCTGAACAGAGCCAGAAAGGCAACATAAACATTCCCCTCAGGGTGGGCTAGAGCCAGCAGAGACATCCTTTGTCACCCTCATCCACCCACAATTTTCTAACCTAGCAAAAGCTGTAACGGGCAAAAGGGATATGTGATCAGGGGCTGCTGCCTTTCAGCTCCAGCAACAACCAGCTGGAGCCAAATGTGTTCATGCAAGGCCCAAAGTAGGGCAAAAGCCACGCTTCAAGGCTGTCTGGCATCAGGAAAAGCCACCAGTAAGAAATAACCCAGCAGGGCAGCCACTTGTCCGTGCGAACGCCTGGTTGGTGCAGCTGGAGCTGCTAATGCTGAGTGACTTGAGGCTTGACAGCATCAAAGCCTCCAATATGTGAAAAGCTTGTTTCTCTGGCAGTTTTGGATCCAAAACTTGCAAATTCAAATTTCCCCCCTACCAATCTAGCTACAAGGCTTTGATGTATAAACACCAAAGATCGTCTCAACTATTTGCAGTATTTGTGCAAATCAGATTATTAAGTGGCTAGAAGTGAGATCAGTCTATGCCAGGCCAGGTACCTGTTTCTGCTCTGTTCAGTAGGTCAAGTGCTGAATTAAAAAAAAAAAAACCAACAAACAACAAAACTCCTTGTCAATAGTCCAGATTGTATGAGCACAATTCACCCAGCAGACACTGCCAGAATGACCCAAAAATTCAATTTTGAACTTTCTACTTAAAATGCCAAGAAAGTCCCAGAGGAGAAAGAGGGAAATCTTTCTTTGGCCTGTGTACATTTTCTAAGTAAAGAGCTGATTTGGGGCTTTTAAGGTATTTGCTCAGAATGGGATTCTGTCTAAAAAAGGAAACAATGAAACTGAAACTCAGCATACTCAAAACCGATAAAAGGAAATGCTTTTTCGCAGGGTGTGTAATTAGACTACAGGATTCATGGCTGCAGGTAGCTCTTGAATAGTTTAGCACTATTCAGAGAAGGGATTAGTGTATGTATGTGGCTAATCTTAATTTCTGTATGCAGAACTAAGTGAAAGGAAGAGAAATCCCAGAGCACAACTGTCATCCACAGCCTTTCTGTAGCTCTCCTCAAAAAAATCTGATGTGGACTAGCATAAAAGACAAACTAAGAGTAGCAGGACCTGTATGGACTGATATGGCTCTGCACAGCCCCTTCTACCTTACAAGGCAAACCCAAATGTAGTGTCTTGTACATGTGGAGAAGGAGGGATGAAGTGCAACTGAGTTTGTGCTTAGTGAAGTACAACAAAGAAAGGAGTAGTATACATACTAAATTGTAAGTCTAGTTTAGAAATTATTTTTGTTTCAACACCCTGTAGTGAAAAAGGATTTGCATTTAGAGGAAAAAGCACAGAGTGGAAACAAGAGGCGACTCTGTCACCTTGAGCATCTTCCTTAGCCATGGGGCACTCCAGCAGCAAGCAAGGGCAGCCTGGAAGTAGTCACCAGCTGCTCAACTGCTAGATACTGCAGAACTTCATAAGTTCAGATACAGATTTAGGTCCCATCTGCTTTTCCTTGCCATTCTACAGCCTTCCCTGCTCCCACTCCTCACATACATGTAGTTTAAAACTGCTCCTGGTAAAATTTGGTTTCTTTGATCTTGCAAACTTGTGCTGGTGGACTTGTGCTCTCCTGGGTTAAACATTTAGTTTAAGGGCTACAGAGTTGGGTCCTAGATTTGGCTGTGACCAATCAGCTTCAGAGGGGTTTTGATTTTACTTTTCTCCAGTTCGTTTCCCTCTCCTGTTCCCATGTTCTTCACATTTTTCCCCCACAGCACAGTGGGTTTTCCTTCAGCGCCTTCATCCTACATCCTAGATGCAACAAGCCAGATCAAAGCATCAGTGCTGGTGGGAGCCATATGTATCTCTTCACAGCTGCAGCCCCCAACCCCAGGCTATCCCTATCTCCCTCCACATCTGCCCTCTGCTTAGATAGAGACTGTGCACAACTCTGGGCCTGACCATGTGTCCTTTTTTCCCAGAGGGATCTATCAGCTCTTCTACAAACAGGAATACTTGGGAGGGAAGGGGTTTCTCACTGTGGGTAGGAGTGGACAGTACCTGGCCCTGAACTAGTTCATGTGAGAGAGAGACAAGTAGCAACAGTGAGCTGTACAGTATTGGGAGCCACCTGCCACAAACTGTGATTTGGAGAGACTGCTGGAAAGTCAAAAGAGTAGTTTGAGTGGAAAAAAGAGTCAATACCAAGAATAGAACCCAAGTGGTTTATATTTTATAGTTCTAAATTACTCTGTGTCACAACCACAGGAGTTTAGGAAACCATGACTTTCTCTTTCTTTGCTGTTTTATTTGTTTCTGGAGGTTTGTTTGGATGGCTTGGGTGGGGGTGTTGTTTTGTTTTGTTTTGTTTTTTAATCTTGCTTGAGTATTGCAGCCAAGAGCTTCAATGAACTTCTTTTACTGCTCCCCTCAGTTGCTGGCACCTAAACAGAAGGATATTTAATTTTGCTGAAATGTGAATGGCAATTTGGTAGGAATAAAAAAGTCAAAGTGAAGCAAAGGCTTTTCAGCCTCTGGCACATCAGCAATACTTTATTGACTCAAGGGGACTCTGCATTCAGCTGTCAAAATGGTACAATGGCTGTTAATGATATTTCTTAGACAAACAGTGAGGGCAATTTGTGGGGCTTTGGGACATGCAGGGAGCAGGTAGGCTGGCATGCCCCCTGCATATATGCAGGCTTGCATAAAACCCTTGCTGTGCACTGGAGGATTTGACAGTTTTGTGAATTGAATGAGTGCCTTGAAATTGTCTTCTACAGATGGTATGAAAGGACTTGATCATAAGTTTCCTGCAGTCAGTAGAGAGACTTCCACTGATTTCAGCATGCTCTGAATCAGCCCCGCTCCCAGTATCAAAAGCCCATTTTAAATTATGTCATCTCTTATAATTAAAATATTAGTGGATTATATGGGGTGATCTCAATTCAGCCTATGACTGCCTTCAAATATATGGCATCTCTTGCACTCTGCCTTGAAACAAGAATCTCCACAAGTACAGACATGCTTCTTGGACCTGTTCTATCCCTATGAAAATAAGAGTTTAAAAAATCATCACAAGCTTTCATGAAGAGAGATTCTCATGTTAAGGGAATGCATACTTGCAACAGCCAAGTAAAGGCAGAGTTGGGGGAGAAGTCAGAGAATAGAGCGGAAGGCAGAGAAATAAAAGAATGCTTATGAAAATTGGACAGAAAAGCATTATTCAATTCCAAATATCTCACTTTTTTAATCTATAGAAGTTTAAAAATAAAATACTAATACAGTGTTCAAGTAGAAAAATACCTTACATGGCATGAAATTATTATATTAACTATATCTATATATTTCATTACAGTGAACATTATTTTCCTGGTTTTTTTCCCAATTGTTAGGAAAGGCAAGAGAGTCTGATACTCTGGTTAACTGGATTCAGGTGATATTGTGTCCAGTTGTGGGCTTCCCAGAGAGGTTGTGGAGTCTCCTTCTCTGGAGATGCTCAAGACCCACCTGGACATGATCCTGTGCAACCTGCTGTGGGTGATCCTGCTTTAGCAGGGGGTTGGACTAGGTGATCTCCAGAGGTGCCTTCCAAACCCTGCCCCTCTGTGTGATTCTGTGAATCTGTAGGAGGGTTGTGTGTAGTAAGAAGGTGCTTGGATTACCTTTGTAACTACACTACTAACTCAAAGACTGCCCTTAAAAACACAGGAGTTTCTGAACAAGAAATAGCATGCCTTTATGCTGAGAAGTCTTTTAATAATCTTATCTTTACCTGAGAGAGACATTATTAAATAGTGGATTATAAAATTAATCACTGTCATTGATAACTTTTTTTTTTGCAAGACTGAAAACGTTGGTAACAAATTTTTTGGTAGCAGACTTGAGAAAGAATAGATTTTAAGTAAATTAATTTGCACTATACCACTCTCCAGGATTTCTTTCACATAGTAGAAAAAAATTTTTTTAAATCGCTATTCCCTTGATTTCTCTGGACTTTTACCAAGAATTGAGTTCTCCTTGGAAAACTCCAAAGCTTTATTATATTGTAATTAAAATAATAAAAATAGTATAATGATACATGTAGAAAAATCTTGATACTCTTACAAAGAAAGAAAAAAAAGAAGAAAAAAAGATCCTTTGTACCTCTTTGAGAAGAGACTTTAAAATTGGGTGTAAATGAAGCTTTAGTGTAAATGAGAATTGAAATTACAGTTTAAAATGCCTCATGTCCCACTTGAGCTTTCTGAGTAACTCTGTGAATTGCCTGGTAACATTGGCTCAGCTGTACAAATAACGGGAAGAATCATCAGGATAAGAAGAGTAACAGAGAATATTAAGCCAGACACTTGAGAAGAACTGAAGTTTTATTTTTAACATTTTAGCTGTAAAGTTTTATTTCACAAGCCACTTCCTTTGAACAGGCTTGGCATACCTTCTGCAAGTGATGGCTGCATGCACAGCCCCCCACCTTTTGAGAGCAAAGAATGAGGTAAGTAGTTAGGATCTATTTTTAGAAGCTATGCACTCGGAGAAAAGAATGTATTGGGTTTGGAGTTTTTTTCACCTTTGGCAGATTCAAAACCTCTTATTTTATCCCAAAATATGAGAACTTAGATTAAACCTGCAACATTCATTGTACTGTATTTTATTGCCAAAAGGTGTATCTTCTCTAAGGTAATAGAAAAGCTAGGTAATAATGTGGAATAAAGCTTTTGAAAGTTCTTTAGTAATATTCACTGGACAAAGTAGAAATAGGCCTGTGATCTGAGTTGCACCTTACTAAAATGTGGTTGAAACAGCTCTTGGTTTCCCCCAGGAAACCATTAACATCTCCCCTTGCTTACGGAAGTGTCTTCAACATCTTCCCCTTCTGTTGCTCCCACATCACAGTGGTCACAGTCTTGGGTGCAGGGCTGGATCTCACAGACAACTTCAGAAGTACTAAACCCAGTGCTGGATGGTTCCACTCACTCCAGACTGGTGCAGACTTTTTCCTGAGCATAGCAATTCAGCAATCCTTCTACTGTCCAAATGTACCAACATGGAGGAGTCAGCGAGACTCTGAGACATGGATGTGGTACACGGTAGTACCAGGCACTCCCGCTTGCCTGGGAGAAATGCTGGCTCCTCTCCAAGGAGCTGGAGCACTTGCATGTAGCCTGCAGGAAAAGACCTGCTTGGAACCATTCTCATGTTTAGTATGAAGCGTTTCCATGTGTTATCATCAGATGGAGTGCACTACAGCTCCTAGCATCCCAGGGTTTTCTTCATTTAGACCAGCAAGGAGACCTCACCTTAACTGTAGTCATGGTGAAAACCTCTGCGCCCGGTTGGTGCCCACAGTGATGGGTGATGTGCAGGTCAGTTTGGGCTACCCAAGTAATGCAGCCATCAAGTTTTGCCGCTATTTGCAACAAGTGCAAATCTCAGCTGCTGCAGCAGCACTACCACTTCTTCAGCCAAGCTTCCAGAGACTTCAGTGCTCTTTGGAATTTGGTTCCTCCTCCACAATTCAGCTGTGAATTAATTTTTCTATCCCAACAACTAGCCAAGCAGGGCATTGTTTAGGTCTTGAACTTGGTCCCTGGCACAGCTTCCGAGGCTGTGAGGAGCGCTGCACATTGCTCCTCTTGAGCTTCCTCTGAAGTTCAGTGTTTCCAGATGGATGGAGGGCTGCCACAGTACAAGCAAGGAGAGATTGTGGGATGGGGAAGGCAGACTCTGGAGTCCTCCCTGCCACCCCCAAAAGACACAACTGCCTTTAGCCTTGACTATTCCATCTTTTCAAGGAGGGCAGCCTTAACATGACTCTCAATTATGGGGTTTGTTTTGTTTGATTTATAATTTGTTCTGTTTCAAATCCAATAGACCTGTCCTCCAACACTGTGCTAGCAGGTCACTCAAAGTTTCTAATACTCTGGCATGGAAATTGTTAACAAAAGGCTGTGATTTACTGCACATGTAGCTGCCTTCTCTGCCTGCTGTGATAAACTCGAGGACTGTGCAATTCAAACACAGAGGCTTAGGAAAAGTTGGGTGTCCTGTGTTGAATGTGTAGATGCAATAGGCAATACCCTGTCTGCCCTACAGTATTCCCTGGTGTACTTAGACACATCCAGAAGACCAGGCTACACATCTGGATCTTCTTGGGCATCCTTGGGATCTGTCCTGAGTGTACACACACCAAGCTTTCTAGAATATAATGAGTTTAATTGGATAGCATTTATACAATAGAGGACCTTAACAAGGTTCTTGCTTAATTTTTCAGTGAGCCAGCTAAATCACATTTAATTCACGAGTTCCAGCTTCTCTATAAAGTAAATTTCCTGTTCTTTAGGGGGTTTTTATGTAACAAAATGGGATAAATCCTCAACTGCTAGAAACTATTTTAGCTTCACTCACTTCGATGGAGCTTGACTGGCTTGCCCCAGCTGAAAACCTGGCTTGCTGGACTCTGACTTGTACATACTTTGCTGAGTTTCCTCTTTCCTTTCCACTTCTACACTTTTTCCTTCTAGACACTTTCTCCAGCAATTTGCATCTTTCTCTCTTTTATTTTTTTAAAACAACCTGCAGGATTTTCTTCTTTTCCCTTCCAGTCTCTCCCCACAGCTCTTAATTTTCCCCCGCCTTTTGCTTGAGGAGGGAGCCCAAAGCCCCTGGAGTGCATAGAAAAATATCGAAAGACTTTGGTTCAAAAGGGGCTGTATGAATCCCATTGTATGTGCATTACACAAGAAAACTTGGGTTTATACTTACATTCACAGTCTTGTAAAATCCTCAGTTTATGTCAGCGTTTTTTGGTGTTCTTGGGTTTTTTACTTTTTTTTTCACCCTCTTTTTTTAATAATAACAGCTTTTTATGAAAGCCACCAAATATTATACTCTTCACTCCTTCGAATATACTTACCCAATACACCCCATATACTGTGGTTTTATTTCTTGGGCTCCCCCATAATTCAGGTTCAATAGTATGACATGGACCAACTGAAGGAAGCACAAAGGTAAGACACACAGACTCCCCCTCTGTTTTATTTCTTGGGCTCCCCCATAATTCAGGTTCAATAGTATGACATGGACCAACTGAAGGAAGCACAAAGGTAAGACACACAGACTACCCCTCTCTTTCTCTGCAAAGGCAGAGCATTTATCTGCTTCTGTAAAAATAGCTAAGTATGTGTGGAGTTTTACTTGCTTGAGAAATCCCATCAGTAGAAATCAGAAGAATTAGTGGCACAAGTGAAGTCACACCATGCTTTTTGGCAGCAACAGGCAGTGCTGCTGGGGCATCTGTCTTTTAATATGAAAATGGAAGAATATAATTGGTAGGAAAGTGATAGCTGAGTATTTTGACTGGTTAAAAACCTAATATTTTGCATTATAACTCCACAGAAGACATTTTGCATGTTTTCTTCCTAAAACTTTTACACAGTTGAAAGAAACAACATGCTGAAGTGCAACAGATACTGCTTTAATCTTTGTATTTGCTTGCAATGCTTGTGCCTTGTCCCTTTCTTAGTTTGTTAAATTCTACAGAGCTTGGACTGATGCTTTTTCCCTGATGGAAGAAAACCAACAAAACAAAACTATTATTACCACCTCACCCCTTTCTGACAGTAAGCTATTTCCATGCACAATCCTGTTAGTCAGTTGTTTCCTATTCAAGAAAGTCACGGCCTAAGAGAGCTGCCCTAGTGTCATGGCTTGTGCCAAGGACTGGTTTTCCCCACGCTTTAGCTTCTCATCTTAAAATGACATTACACTCATCACTTCTCAGTGCCACATGCCCCGTGTCTCTGGGTGCCCTCATAAACCTTTATAAAAAGCAGTTCTAACATTAGCCATACAAGGCAGCCTGTTACCTTCTTTTTCTTTTTTTTCCCTTTGGCGTCCCTCAGAAGCTTGAAGGGAAAAGGAAATAAAAGAGCAATCTTGCAATGGCAGAATTTTATTTCCTGTATTCCTGCTACTGTTCATTCTTGTCACATCCAGGGCTCTGCTGATCACCATATCTGGATTTAAGATATGAATTTCCCCCAGAGGAGGTTGGCAGAAGTTTCTGTCTGCTCTTTCCCTCTCACTCTTGATATTCTGGCTTCATTTGTTTTGATCTGGGGACTCTCACCTTTTTCCACATGACAGAGTTGGGTTTGTCTGCTGGTATCAGTTGAACTTCTCTCAGCTCCCTTGTTCTTTGGCACCACAAAGGTCCTGAACAGTGATGACTTTTCTTCTCTCCTATTTTCCATCTGCTTGCACATAGTTTAATCCACTGTGTACTTAAAGTGCTGTAGTCTCACATTTGCCTTTGCAGTAATATACTGGTTTCTGGGTGAAATTTAATGGGTTGTGTTCCACGGGAGGTCAGAGTAGATGATCTCGTTGTCCCTCCTGGCCTCCAACTTTATGAAGCCTGCTTAACTGATATTATATAGTAAATCAGGAGAAGCAAATTAAACGAGAGAGCAAAGTCTCTCCCACCCACGCACACACCTGCTGACCATAAAAGCCAAGGAGAGAGGGGTTGAGTGATGAAGGGATACAGCAGCTTTTAAATATGGGTCGCCAGTTCAAATCCAGCCGTGGATGACTGAAAGTTTTTACTGACTGGAGGATTTGTAACAGCCTTTGTGAAATGAGTTTGGTGGCCTCCATCCATTTCCCTGTAAGCATAAAAAACTCAACACCCTTTTAATAGTTCCCATAAAGTGTCGTACAATCTCCATTTTAGAGATTTTATTCATATCAGTGTGGGGGCACATTGGCTGAATATAGATTTTCCTTGTGCTGTTGACTGGTTTGTGGGACAAACAAGGGCATTTGGTTTTCAGAAGTGCTGGCTTCCCAGAAGCCAGAAATGCGACACTGGCATGCAGAGAATATAGCAAGTGCAGACACTCCAAAGCACCTTGTCATATTAAATTCAAGTTCTAAATTTCTTTTGTTTCAAATATGTAAGTCTTTCACCATGAAAAATAGCTATCCAGACATTTTCTCCTAAAAAAAATTAAGGAAAAAAAACCCTAAAACAAAGCCACAAACATATTTTCATTTTCATACTAACTTAAAAATTTAGAAGTTCCACAGTCAATTTCCCAACAGAAAAAAAAAGTATAACTGTGCACATGCTTCTGCCCTGGAGCAGTCAGCTAGTCCATGCAACTTATTTAAGAGTCTGATGTAACGGTATAAAAACAGTCTCACACTCTCCAGTCGACATTCATGGGATCTATGTAGTCACCAGGACAATTCATCCATCCCATGCCTTTTCTCTGGCATTTTCCTGGGGCCTAAGAGCCCTTGGCTTTTCAAAAACACAGCAAGACGTGACAGGGTCCATGGGAATGCTGGCAAGCCTCCAACCTATTCCCTGGATATTTCCAAGCATCCCTAAGAACAAAGGCTGACAGAATAACCTGTTCTGGAGATGAGGACCTGTTTTGACTGTTCTCTTTCCTAAGAACTCTTCAAAAGAGCTGGGAACACCGAGCTCAGCATAGCAATCAGACATATGTCCAAATATCTTGGTACACATGGTAACGTCAGTGAAGGAGATTCTGAAAGGGCCTTCACCTACATTTAAAAGATGCTCTGAGGCCAAAGTGTGTGGCAGGTCAGGTTGGACCACACAGCTTGTGAAGAGGTCATTATTAGGGACAGAAATATGCCAGAATTACATTTTCACCGTGCAGCTGGTGCTGGCCTCATTTCTTAATTCAAGTGTTTGTACTCCAACATTCTGCCCAAGCTGAAATATCCAAGGGGGATTTCTGGATGGTGGTGTTTTCTCAGAGCAGCCTCAAATAAATTCGAGTAAAGTAGTCATCCCCTATCCGTGACAACAAATTATAACAAATTAGTATTTCAAATTTGGAAGAGGCCACTTCTTAATTTGCTACAGCTAGTGTAGCCTTGGGTAGGAAGAATGGCCTAAACAGATCTAAACGATTCATAAATAAAAGTAGGTCTATGAAATATCTGCCCATAAGAGTCTGCATTACACTCACGTGCCATGGCTAATAGTAAGTATTTGTTATTTTACATATCCAGAGTGCAGTACAGAAAGTAATTAATGAAGAAGCAACTCAATGATTCCCTAGGTATTATCTGTATCTATTCTATATCTGTAGCATGGGCCATCGCATGAATGGCTTGGTCTGGTGAACCACTCTGTGAATCACGGCGATAACAGAAAAAAATGGATGCAACAACACTGCAAAGTAGGGCCAAGCGTGTCGTCGGCAGACATTTCGTTCTTCAGGCCTATAGTCTGATGAGGGCTTTTTGTGGTTTCCTCCACACGTTGCACAGCTCTAAGAAATGGTCTCTGCTGCAGAAGAACTTGAGTAAAACCAGATAACCGGACTCTGGTGGAACCTCTCCTCTTTTCCCCCGCCCACAATGGCTCGGTCTTTGAACTTGCATCATTTCACAGGTGCTTGCCGGCGGCACGTGCGCAGCGTGCACAATGGATCTCTCAGGCCTGGCACGCTGCAGCTGTATTTGGTCCACAGGTGTTCAGTTTTATGTTGGCTCGCCAGGCAGCTGCAGCCAAGTCTGCCTATTGTCTCCAAGCGTGGCTGGCGGGGGTGAGGAGAGAAGCATATCGCTGGCAGTTGTTGCCCCGAGAAGTGGGAGACAGTAATTCTGCCATTAATCCTTCCCAACTGGCTCACCCCTCGAAGGAGCCCAACCCCTGACCGTGCAGCAGTGCCAGAACAAGAGAGGCTCTGCGACCCGCGGCGCTTCTGCACCCGTCCCGGGTGGTAGGTGATGGCTTTATGGGCACAGGTGCCATTGTGGTGCCGAGTGTTTCCCCACAGAACACCTGCTGCAGGACCCCCACGGCTGGGTGATATATATGCAAACATGAATCTCATTGACCAAGAGTTGAACTCTAGTAAAAATCACTTTATGGCCGCCTTTGTGACCATTGCAATGAATCCAAATCTCTTCTGGCTTTTTTTTTTTTTTTTTTTTTTTCAGGCAAATAGGTCCCAAAACAGCAAAACAAACACACGCTTTTCTCTCCTTCTGAAATCCAGCTCTCAGCTCATGCAGTGTGAAAAACCACGCTGAGGAAAAATCATGAAATGGGTCATACGCCTGTCTTCCCTGCCAGTTTAACAGGCCTGTCTTTGAGAAGAGAGTACTGTGGTAATAGGCACTGAAGACGTGCCTTTGAAAGAGCTCATAAAGTCTGAAGGTAAACTTGAGACAGGGGAAACCAATTTTAAAAGTATTATTTCTCATGCACCTTGAATTTCCACTTTAATCCCTAATGCTTACCACAAGCTTGATTTAAGCTAGGGAACACATCTTAAGTAGATTTTCTTCTTTTGTTTTTCTTTGATTTTTTTTTTAAGAGAAGAAATCATAAAAAAACTTTTAAACCAGTTTCTTAAAACAACTTGACTGATTTGCAAACCCTAGTCACCTGTTACTTCACCTCTCTAATTAAAACCAAATGAACTTTACTAACCTTTCTTCCTGTATGAATTAAAGTGTTAATGGAATTAGGAGAAATGTTAGATACTATTTTGTTGTTGGCTCATGTCTTTCCCCATCAAAATGTTTTATAAAGGCACCACAGTATTTTTGATGGGTGTTTGGTCTCCGTGCAATACTACCGATCTGTGAGTTAAATTTCTTACTTGCAGTGCAGACTCTGCCATGGAAAGCACACCATTCTTGCTGGATCCACGGATAAACAGGCAGGCACACGCTTCTAAAGCCACTATGACATGTCAATGCACAAACAACCCTCAGGCTTGCACCTCCCATTTCCAAAACAAGCAGTACTTGCTTATTTTTAATGTTCACATGCAGATGATTCCTTAGCATTGAGAGCCTTTTATTTCTGCTTTTCCCTCAATCCTTTTGGACTTAAAAACTTGTGAGGCAGGGTGGTCCCCTCCTCTGTCAGAGTAGAGATGTTTCATGTGCTGTGTTCGCTTTATGGGAGGAGAGTTTGCACGAATTTCCAGTGAGAACTGACTGCTTGTGAGAAGTTAAGTGTCTGAAAAGTGAATTCATCTTCTCATTTACAGAACTGGTGAAAGATGCGATGTCAGCAAAGGTGGCAAGTGTCTGTGCAAGTATCTGACCCAGGTGGATTTCTTATGGATGGCAATTTCACAGGGACTTTTCACAGAGGCATATATTTTATGAGCTCACTCTCTTTTCAAGTGCCCCAGGCCTCCTGTGCATACAGGGGTTACATCCTCCAAGGACCCTTTCTTAAATGCTTTATAGGCAAACCCTATATCTTTCTATCTTAAGGGATGGGGTTTTTTTCTATCAGTACTGGAGCCTAGTGTTTTATATGGGCAGTGTCATTACCTTGCTGCTTGTAAAACGTGGTGAAGAGGAAAAAGGTCCATGAGGGCACAGGTATTATGGAGGGAATTGCACCTCTATGAGCTCCTCTGCTGAAGAATCCCCATTTCTGTGCTGAAGAAGGATGAGGCTGTGTGTGCCCCTACGGTAGCCCTTGGATGGGTCTGCAGCCAGAGCAGAGGACTGAATTCCCTGCATCCTGTGTGCCCCCACCTCTGCAGTGCCATAGGGCTGGGCAGTGACAAGGTGGGCACAGCTGGAGAAATTTTCAGCAAAAGATGCTTTGCTTGCCACAACACTGACTTACCACAAACATGATCTTTTATGGGAATTTATCACAGGAACTTTAATGGAGAAGATTTTGCCAAGTCCCGGGAAGGTTTTCTGCTCTAGAGAGCAAGATCCACCCTGGCAGAAATCCATTCACATCTCTGGGTTACTCCCTGCCTTTGAGCCCTTTTCCAGGGGAAGGAGAAACTGCTGCAGCATCTTCCTGAGGTGTGGGAGACTCACGTTCAGGTTCTTGCTTTAGGAAAGATGTGATTGCATTTACAAATACGGGAACATTTAACATCTGCATTACTATCATTGAATAAAAGAGTTATTAGGAGTTCTGAACAGTGAAGATAATTCTTAAGTGAGTGTAACTGGTTCAACAAGGGAGTTTTGCATGAAGGCAGCATGTGTTTTGTCAAGTCTGAAAACTCCACTTGTTCAGAACTCAGCCATATTAATCACCTCTTCCTATCCTTTAATTTGTAACTCCCAGAAACTGCAAAGGAGGTTCAATACCCATGCAAAAGTCAGGCTCTTGCTTTGGACAATTAATTCATTAATCTGTATATAAGGTAGTGTATGCATTTATTTATTTATTTATTTATTTATTTATTTATTTGTCCGTTTGTTTGTTTGTTTATATGATGCTTTTAACAACATGGGGAATCAGCAAAGTGCATGCAGTCATGTTTAAGGTGTTACCTAGAGATGCGATTGCAGCATCTGAGCTCATTTTAAGCAAAATTTGTGACCTTGTCCAACACTCAGTGCCTCCTACCTTTGTAGTTACTGCTCCCTGGATTCTGTGCCCCTGCCACTCCACTTGCAGCACTTGGATGTGTCAGTACCTGTGGTCATATCTCTGATTGCAACAGAGCATAACAACTGAGTGGTTCCAGGTCTGAGGAGCCCAAAGCCTGTTTTGAAGGCATGGTATATATCAAGAAGTCCCAAACTGCAAGGACTTTCTTTTGCAAAGAAAGAAAATTCAGTTTAGTATCTTATGACAGTCTCTCCCATGCAGTGCTGCTGGACAAATATCTGTCCTGATGTTTCCCTCATCTTCCCCACCTATTCGGTGACAGTGATAAGTTTCTTCCCTCAGAGCAGCCCCCATCTTTAATCTTCAGGGTATAAAAAAACAATCACAAAACTATCTGGATGTAATTAATTGTTCCAGTATCTTAGGGAGAATGAGAATTTTGCTGGAATGAAGATTGCCAGTGCTCTCCCAAGCAGGTCCCAACACAGAGAGGCTTACAGAAACTTCAGAGTAAGGTCTTTTGGACTTTCCTTAGCTCTGGTTTGGATTCATTTCCCCAAAACGTTTCTGAATTATGTAATGTCTTCTGCAGCATCTTAATTAGTGTGTTAGGTTACCAGTTTGCCATGCAAATAATTGTAACAGCTGATCGGGAACCGGTTAGAATTTCCTCTTACTGATCTAGGTGCCAGATCCATAGTCCAGTAGCTCCCTGGGTGACCTGTTTAGGTAGTTTTGCACCCTAAATATAGTGTAACAACACAGCAAAGAAGCACAAGGGAAGCGCTATCATCCCACATAATCCCAAGGCTTTCGCTAGCTGTAGTTATCAGAAAATTATGTCAGTGTGTTTATTAGTTGTCTAGCCTGTTTTGGCACCTTTTTAAACCAAAAAAACCACAACAATGACAGAAAAAAAACCCACAACAGAAAATCCAAACAAACCCCTGAAGATCTTCCAAAATACCCTTAAGAATTTGGCCTTGGGAAAAAGCTAACGTGAAGTTGGATGGCAGAGTCAGAAGCTGTGCTTAGGTCTTCTGAGTCCCAGGGTGATGGCTTAGCCATGAGACTACTTTTCTGCACAAGGTCTGTTGTCATCATAAAGCTCCTATGTTCAACAGATAGTAAATCCAACCACAAATAGAGTTTTGGAGAAATTAAAGCTCTTCATGAATCTGCTTAAATTTAGGAATCTGTCCCAGCCAAAGTAATGAGGGACGGGTTTTAAAAATATCAATAAAAAGCAATTCAACATTTTAAGGAACAGAAATGCATTGCCTATGGAAAACTGAAATGTGTTTCATCAATACTGAAAGGAAAGCTTCTTTTACTCCAAGATCACCTTAAAAAAATAAAAATCAAGCCACATTTCGTTAAAAACAAGAGGAGGGTAGAGCTTTAAAGGGATAAGCATCCCAAAGCAAAATGACACATGTCAAGTAAACCCAAAAGAAACCTTTGAGGTTCCTCTACTACATTCTAAAATTAATAAAATCTCAGTCCCTTGCAGATTGCACTCCCAACCTCAGGTCACTCCCTGTGATCTATCTGTGGATTTTGCTGTGATATTTTTCAAGACCCTTCTCCCCACCCTTCCCAGTCCCTCACTCCCACCCTTACCCGCAATCCCATGCTGACATTCAGTTTGTTCAGTTATGTATTTAAAAGCAGAGCAAGCTGCCAGTTCGCTGCAGCTCCGAGCTGGAGCTCTTTGAAGAGACCCACAGACAGAGGCAGGCTGAATCAACTGCCCGGGGATGCTGCAAGTCAGCAGACTTACCCGTTAAGCTGCTGGGAGGTTCAAGTGAGACTGCCCATGAATAAAAATTTAAAAAAAGAAAAAAGTAAGTCAGATCAGAACTGAAGCTGCATAAAATCATTCTGGAAACAGTTCAGACAATTCCTGGAAAGTAAACAAAGATAAAAGAAAGGAAAGAGAAAAAAGATATAGGGGTAGTGTCTCAGTTGGAAGCTCTACATGGGGCACTCAGCCATGCTCCTGATGGATGCATGCAGATCACACTGTAGGTTGATTACCTGGCATTAAAAGATACTGAACTTTTTAGGTGTTTCCCACTGAAAGACAGACACTGGGGCCTGAGCTGAGCAATGCTCAACTTCTGCATAAAGTACATTTTTTTCTGAGGGTGAGGAATTATTAAGGCACAAAGTTGCTGCAAAAGTTTTAGCTGTATCGGGGATTCCTGTGATCTTTGAGAGGAGCTGTCTTCACTGTCATGGAAAATGACTGATGTCTGCTCAGTGAGGACATGAAGACAACTAACGTGGTGACTATGCCCCCATGCAGCTTTGTCCATGAGATTTTTGTGCAGACCCTGCACATCCTGGTGAATGGAAGAGCTCTTGCTACATGCAGATGCTACACATCTGCTACATGTGCTCACGGCTCTAAATGGTTCTTGGACCAGGTTGTTCTTTATAATGCTGCTATTATAATTTTAAATGTCACTAAACTCTGTCTTGGAAGCAAAAAGTATGTCTTAAGAACCATTCATAAAAATCCATGTGTATGGATCATGAAAATAATATTTCAGCTGCAAGCCAGAATTTCCCAGATAAACTAGGTCTCTAAAACCCCTGCTTTCCACAGGATTCTATTATAAAAGTTAGGATTTCAGTTCCACAAGAATGCTCTTTAGCCTTATCTCTGCCTAGCTGCCTCCCTCAGGATAAGAGCTTAGTGTTTAAAAACAGCCGTATGCAGTAGGAATTGTCATCTTCTTTCTCACATTGCTCGACTGTGCCAATGGGGCCTGTTCAGAGAGAGAAACAAATCAATTTTAAAACCCACCACAACCAACAAAAAACACCCTTATTTATTGCTTTCAATTCAGGAACTTCACTGCAGCAGGAGCAAGTGCGGCCTTAGGTCCTGTGAAGCCTTCATCTCTTGCACTTAGAGATCTGCCCTTGTTGGTGGCCAGTCTGCAAAATGAGAGGAAGGTAGCCTGTATGTAGGGAAGTCAGTCCCCCAGGGCTGTGGCAGGAAGGGTGCTCCAAACATACCAAGGAAGTCTATCAATGACAAGCTTGGAGGGGAAACAGGGCAAGGAATGAAACATCGGGGCAGTGTGAGTCCTGGTGCCCTGTGCTATAAAGCTGATAAATAGCTCTGTCTTGCCATAAACTGATCTTTCAAAGCTGTTTGGCTTCATTCCCAGATAACATAAGGAGTTTCAGGATAAAGCAGAGCCAACCCTAAGAGGTGCTTAGCTAATAGTGAAACTGGTTAAGTTATTGCTGTTATGGCTATTTAGTCATGAAGTAAAATTTTTGTTATCACGAAGAAAGAAAAAAATGACAGAATGGTTTGGGTTGGAAGGGACCTTAAGGATCATGTAACTCAACCCCCCTGCCACGGGACGCCCTCCCCTAGACCAGGTTGCCCAAAGCCCCATCCAACCTGGCCTTGAACAGTTCCAGGAAGGGGGCAGCCACAGCTTCTCTGGGCAACCTGTTCCTGTGCCTCACCACCCTCACAGGGAAGAATCTCTTCTTAATCTACATCTACCTTCTTTCAACTTAAGGTCATTACCTCTGTCATGTCATTCCATGCCCTTGCAAACAGTCCTTCTCCAGCTTTCCTGTAGGCTCCTTTGGGTACTGGAAGACTGCTGCACGTTCTCCCTGGGGCTTTTTCCAAGCAGAACAAGCCCAACTCTCTCAGCCTGTATTTGTAGGAGAGTTGCTCCAGCTCTCTGTGGCCATCTTTGTGGCCCTCCTCCGGTCCATGTCTTTTTTGTTCTGGGGCCCCAAAGCTGGATGCAGTACCAGGTGTGATCTCACCAGAGTGCAGTAGAGGGAGAGAATAATTTCCCTCAACCTGCTGGCCACACTTTTATTTTTGCATACATTGTCAACTCTTAACCAACTTCATATAAACCAGTATTGTTAAGTCCTTCTCTACAGAGCTGCTCTCAATCAATTCATCACTCAGTCTACACTGATTTGGGGGATTGCCCCAACCCAGGTGCAGGACTTTGCACTTGGCCTTCATGTTTTGTCATCAGCAGCTGGTCTTTATACTTTGTCTGATATCTGGTCATCAACAGTGTAGAATGTAGGGTATCCAAAAAGGGTCTTCTTCCCTTGCCTATGGAGAGAGTTGCTCCTCTGGAGCAACAACTGCTGCCTGTCATTCAACACCAGCCTAAAGTGCTCCTACATGTTGTTAGCTTGAGAGAGGCACTAGAGAGCTTTTTCATGACATTTCATTCAGCTGTGGTAAAAGAATGCCCAGAATACAGTTTGCAAAATATGTGATGGAGCACTGCAACACAGGATCACAGAATGTCTGAGGCTGGCAGGAACCTCTGGAGATCACCTGCTCCATCCCCCTGCTCAGGCAGGGCCACCTTGAGATGGCTGATCAGGATCGTGTACAGACAACTTGAATATTCCCAAGGGAGACTCCACCTTTGTGGGCCAGGACTTGGTCACCCTTTGCAGTAGAAAAGTGTTTTCTGATGTTCACATAGATTATTCTGTGTTTCAGGTTGTGTCCACTGCCTCTGGTCCTGTCCCTCAGCACCTCTGAAAAGAGCCTGGCTCCATCCTCCTTACACACATCCTCCAGGTATACATTGATGAGATCCCCCTGAGCCCTCCATTTTTGGAGCTGAACAGTGCCTTCATCGTTTTAGTGGCCCTTTCCTGGAGTCTCTCCAGCATGTTCATGTCTTTCTTGTATTGGGTAGCCCAGAGCTGGACACAGTGCTTAGGTATGGCCTCACCAGGGCTGAATAAAGGGAAAGGATCCCCTCCTTCAACCTGCTGCCAACACTCTAATGCAGCCCAAGACATCATTTGCCTTCTTAGCTGCCAAGGCACATATTTGGCTCATGTTCATCTTGTCCAACAGGACACTCAGGTCCTTTTCTGCAAAGCTGCTTTCCAGCTGTGCAACCCCCAGCATATATATACACTGCTGTACAGGGCTGTTCCTCTCCAGGGGAAGGACCCTGCACTTATCCCTGAAGAACTTCACAAGGTTCTTGGTAGGCTGTTTCTCCAGCCTGTCAAAGTCACTCTGGATGTCTGCACAAACTTCTAGCATATCAGTCATTCCTTCCAGCTTAGTGTCATGTGCAAACTTGCTGAGGTCCAGCTGAAATGGTTCCATAAAGCAACTATTTTCCCTCTCAGCAGCGTGAGATTCAGGGCACAGCATCAGATGCTCATACCTAGGTAGGTTCATGCAGGGCTTTGATTCACAAGTGTCGGTGGATCAAACTCAAAGTCTTCAGCTGCTTAAGCCACAGCAGTTGAGGTGTGGATCAGCCATTCCCACTAGGGGCAGTGACAGATTCAAAGAGTAGATCAGGGAGAGGCAGTGCCTTCTTCACCTATCTGAGCTTAACCTGTCAGATACAAGTCAAAAATGTCATGCAATTGACATTTTTCTTATGCCCCCTCCCCCATAACTAGCTGGATAGGTGTAATTCCAAGTGCAGTTCTCTGTCCCAGTCAGTGTCTTCTGCATGAGGGTGATGGTTGACATCTATGGAAATTCAGTTACTGGCTAGAACCAGGTTTGTATGGGAATGCATACATATGTATGCATTCAACAGGGGCAATGGCCCCTGGAGTACCTGGTGGGACCCCAGGCTCAGGAGACGTTGTGGTCTCTCCTCCTGGCCATATCACTTCCTTGGTGGTACACAACCTGTCACCTCCCCTGTAACAACAGTAACAATGCCTGCCTCATCATATCGCACCTCTCACATGGGATTGGAGAGCCTGACCACTCATTTAGTTCACATCTCCTTGGGTACCCATAGCTGAGGCAGAAAACCCTCTGAGGGCTGGCAGAAACTCTGCCGTGATGTACTCTTTACCAAGCTGTCAGACTATATCCCTCCTTGCCAAAGGCTTGTAAATGGTTGTCAAAGAAGGAGGGTGCCCCTCGTGATCAGCAGATTTAGGATGTGGGAAGTCGAGAGAGACAAAACTTGTGCATTTCTGTGCCATGGCTGCACTGCCTCCTTTCACTCCCTGCAGCCCAAACACATCTTCTTCTCTTTCCATTTGGTACTCTTGAGAGGTGCAGTAAGTGTGGAACAACTTTTGTCTTGGGGATTGTGGGTTTTGAGTGCAAAGTTGAGAATGTCCCCGTGAAAATGTATCTTGGAGCTCAGTTACTTAGGCAAATCTGCCTCTAAATACCCTCCGATTCATAAAGAATGCACGCAGGTTTTGGAAACAAGGCTCTAGGGGCTTTTTCATGGTACTATTAACTTCCAGCTTGCAGTATCATCAGCTACAGAATGGAAAAGATACTAACTTTCAGTGCTGTAAATTAAAACCTAGAAAAACCTTCTGGTTATTAAAAAAAGTAAGGATGCCTGCCAAAAGGGCTTTCTCTCTGGAGAATGCTGAAGGTCTTAAAGTACATCTGTGTGTTATCCCCACTGGGTCTGACAAGGGAAAATAATTGTGGAACATAAATACCTTTGCTTTGTCATATCATGTCAAGCTCTGAGAGATCTTTGGACCATTTACGTGTTTAAGAATAGAGGCTGGCAAATTAAAGACCAGAATGTCTTCCAGCCTGGAGACGTGCTAGGTGTTCTGTGACTGCAGCATGAAGATCCATCTTGGCTGAAGCATTAGTATCAAGTGCTGTAAAATAGGACAACCTACTTTCAGACTGCTAGAAAACCTACCAAAGCAGAGTAGACTGAGGTGAGAATACTCAAAACCAGTTTGGTATTTCACCCGAACACCGCTGTTCCGGAAACAAATAAATCCCAGATTGTGTGGGGAGTGCTTTCTGTGCTTTCCTAACTGAAGGAGAGGCATTTCTGTAGAAGTGAAGGAGGAAGAGTTACTTCCATACACCAGCATTCCCTGCTGGCTAGAAAGAAAACAGCAAGTGCAATGGCCAGCCAAAAGAGTTTCCAAGAAACAGACAGCTGTAAATCCTGTCTGCGAGGCAACTATCGAGAATGACTGAATATAAGAACAATCTCACTGCATATAAAGGAACATAAAAAATAAATTATTCTCTTGGTGATTAATTTATCCACCCCAGCCTCAAGATGTGCTCAAGGCCCAACAGCAGATTTGGAAGCAGACCCTGAGTATCCAAAAGTCCAGAGTGGTTTGAGCTGGGATTTGTACTGTTTGCCAAACTCAGATCTAGATTTTGGCTTTGCTCCTTCCTCACCAGTCTTCCAAATTTTCAAATACAGAATATGGATTTGAGCACATTCCTATCTATTTCCCTGCTGTATCAGGGTTAAAATGAGTGTAGTTCCATCAGCTTTTAGAATGGAGTCCTGGTTTTGGACTCATGTCCTTGCTTTTAAGCAAGATGCATAAGAACTCTGAAATGTGTACAAGTCAGAATGTATACTCGTTTACTGTAATAGACATGGGCTAGTATTTAGCATTTAAAGAAGAGAAGTATGTGCACTAAGCAGAATCTTGTAGGTTTAATATATGACCTCAAGCAGTCCAAGCTGAGCATCTGCCCTTCCCTATTTATTTCATCCCTTGAACATCTTACCTGAATACAAATTTAAAGATGCAGTCTGTTCAGTGCAGCTCTAACGCTTGACTTTCAGATTGAAAAGGGGAGAGTATCCTATCCTAATTCTGAAATTATACTGTCTAATGTCTTCTAAAACACACATCACCTCTAACACTTTATCCATTCACTGAGCCCTTGGCAGGATTTTTGCACCTTCATTCCACTCTGACTGGGTGTTCTGTGAAACGCATTAAAGCTCAAAGCCTTCTGAAGAGTCTTTCTTCCATTTAATAATATTTTTTTAGTAGCCAAGTGAAGGAGCTTTTAAACATTTTGATAAATTATAAAATAACAGTCTAGAAAAAGAATCCTGAGGATTGTGTTTGAGTTACCCTAGCTGCTCTTTAGCATTACTGGACTTTCATATCCCCAAAGAAGTCTTAGGGTTGAAGAAGTATTTCTGAGTAGTTTCCTGGCTTTTTATTTTACTGTGTATGGTGTCCTCCAGGAGAACAGGTTTGAAGGTCCCTTTTTTTGAAACAGTATGCAGCAAATCCAAGAAATTATGCCAGTCCTTGTGCATGTTTCACAAGTAGGTTCCAAATATTGTCGTGGTGGTTGGGATGGTACAAAGGTTGAGACTGTTTTCAGTGTGTTCATCTTTGTATATGAATTTTTCTAGCTGTTGAGTAAACTTGCTCTGAAGAAATTGCTCCTTTACTGCTTTAGCCATATCACAATTATTTCATACCCAGGTCAGTGTGCCAATGTCAGCAGACACTTGTTCTCTTTATTTGGAAGCTGTTACACATCTACACACATGTGCTATCTAGTGTTATGCTCAAAACTATGTATGTGTGTTTCTCTCTGTGTGTGTACATTATATGTATATGCATGTGATATGTAAAATTTTAAAATATCATTCAGACCAAGAAGAATAAAAATGGATTTTGTGGTTGACCAAGTTTGGGTTAACTCACACTTCAGGTGTGTTATCCACTTCATTTTCATGAAGGTCATCTCCTCTAACGCTGGATTGTCCTCTCCCTAAAAATAAATACTAGGAAGGTGCTTCAGAGTGTCTCACACAGCTTATGTGTAGGTTTGCTTCAAGAAATTCACCAAGCCATACTTACGTTTGGATAACAAAGGTTTCACCAGATGTCTAAAGGATTTGACCTAATTTCTGCAAAGGTTCTTGATTCTAGCCAGTCTCTAGAAACTTTTTTCAGCACAGTGCTGGTAGGATCTAACAAACTGGTAACTTGGCCTTGTGAAAAAAAAAAAAGGACTATTTTTCAGTGCAGCACAAGTGCAGAGTAAAGGGAAAAGGACTAACTAAGAGGAGGGGGATGACATTTTGGAAGTCAAGGATACCTGTTGTTGAAAGAAAACTACTGTGAGTTCATACCCAAAGCTTGATTCTTTCCTGCAGCAAGATAGGAACTCCACAATATGAAAATGTTGTCAGTCAGAGGAGATTCAGGGTCACTCTTCCAGTTCGTCCTTGAGCTTTTCTCACATGAAACTGGGAGGTGACACTATTTGACAGTAGTAAAATAACAAGAGTCCCCTTTCTTCTGGGTGGCTGGACTATCCTGAGAACAGACATGACTGGTCATTTTATTTGAGAAATGTAGCCATAGCACTGAGGACCATAAAATACACAAGGTTCGGAAATTCCCTCCCAGCTTTGCTTAAATAACTCCCTTCAATTATTCTTTCTTCCTATATAGGTAAATAGTTGAATTTTCCTGGTGTTTGGGCTTGTGCAATAACAAATCAAACAAAAAGCAAATAAGGTGGCAGGCAGACATCTCCTTCCAGCTACAACTGCTCCAAGACAAAGAGCTTACCACCTCTGGCTACTTTTCATTGCTCGTATTACCATAAATCTCAGCCCATTACTATATGCAGCTCTCTTGCTCAGACAAACACTTTCCAGCGAGCTTCAGATTAAGAAAGAAATATGCTGAAGTGGGGCAGTGATGAGGAGTTAGGGAAATGCAGAATTTAATACCCTGCATCCAAAGAAAGATGGAGAGTATCGCTGAACACAGCTGACCTTTTTGCTGTTTCCCTCTGGTAAGTAACTTCTAGCTTCTTTGGGCTGCCTCAGAAAAATTATGCAGTGGATGCCAAAGCATGTATTCATTTTCAGATGTGTGTATTCATTTTCCCTAGCCTGCTAGTAAGAATCAAAGTTTATAGCATAAATGCTTTCAAATGATCACCACGCATTCTGTATTTTTTTTATAATGTCATTGAGTGATGAGCTAAGCAGGCTGGCATAAGAGACCTAACCTACTGTCATAACCGAGGACTTGGCAGGTGGAAAGGCCTGGAGATTAAAAATCCCTGCTTGTAAAAAAGGCCTTAATTGAGGCTTTGCCTTTGGTCATAAACTGCATTCTGCACATTGTAGGCATGTGTAAGAGATGTCCTCTGTGCCACACAGTTTACAACTCAGCAGTCGTCTGTACCAATCAGCCTATTTAACACCATAGAAGAGAAAACCCTTTGTGTGGTTGTCAGAGGTCTCCTCCCTCAAGAAACACTTTTTGTTTTTTCTAAATGTCATTTAATGCATTCAAAACCAAAAAACTTGTTCTTTGAATGCTTCCTCATGAGCCAGGAATAAACATCCAAAACAGAGTGATGAATGGCAGCCCGTGTGGGTGTGGATGTGCTGCGGGCATGCACATGTACACCCACAGGCTCACACATCCACACATTTGCACGAGCCTGGCAATAGTTTGCATATTTAGTTGCAGAATTTTTGGCATTTGGATGTTCTGCTAATTTTTTAAACTGCAGATTCATTTGGGACAGATTAGCAGAAGCAGCCAGGGAGCCATATCACTCTCTCAGCTCTGAGACATCTGTTGTTATATTTATGTGGAGTACAAGCGAACCAGAGTTACAGACTTCTGTTTAGTGGACATCCAACATAAAAATCCTCTTACCAGCAAGCCTACAGTTAAGCTAGCAGGGATACCTCGGGTCAAGAGACAGATGGACTACTAGAGGTCAGTCTGACCAAGTTCAGAGTGCTGGGGAGCGAAACCAGGTAGTAGCAATTGCTTGTTAGTCACTCATTTTCTTGGGCATTATATTCACTCATGAACATCTAATTATGTTCTATCCACATCGCAAAATGACTAAAAATTCCAGTCATTTTGCAAAATGATTGTTTCATCCAGCCTTTTTGTAAAATTACTCTTACGTTAACGTCTCAAAGTTTGGCATTATTTTTCTACATGTGTATTTCTACAGAACCATACAGTCACTTCCACACCTGAGACTATTTTGTAAAATTACTTAGATCACCAGTCCTTTCACAACATAGACATACCTCTCATATTATACCTGCAAGATATATTTTGGGACCTTTAAGGCTGTTTGGAGAGGTATCACATGGTTATTATGAACACATCAACACTGTATTTCAGAATACAGCAGTTATTGGAAAGTAAACCTTTTCTCTGAATTCTTGTCCATAAGTGCAAGCAATACTTCCATTTTGGTTCTAGCTGCACAGCAGCTTCCTACTAGTCTGCCACATATGGCGTCCCATCAAACTGCTTTGTCAGGCCATAGAGTTTGGATCTCTGAGAACACTGGAAAGGGAAGTTCAGGCCTGCATGAATGGGTCAGACGATCCCCTCACCCCCACCACCCTCCCCTTGTCATCGTAGACCCAAATTTGCTCTCCAGAGAAGACTGTTACCCTACTCTTCATCTCAATGTGATCTCTCAGATGATTTTACTTCTTCTAGCAGTACTACACTCTCATGCCAAGAGTCATAAGAAGGCTCCAGCAGTAATATGAGCCTTTTCATGAATGTTCTAAATTTTGTAGATGTTATGTGGCTGAGGATAGGATACATTCAACGTTTAAGCATTTCAGGTAACACTGGAGACACCTCTGGTGCCTCAGCTTACCTGTGATGCTAGTCAGTCACAAAGGCCTGAAACTTTTAGTCACTGATTTCATAATATGATTAAACCTTTATTTATGTTTATATACATACAAGTATACACAGGGTTTTCATAGCCACCCCAGTTACAAGTCTGAGCAGATTGCCCTGGCCAAGCAGTGAGAAAATCTCCCTTATGGTCAATTAACAAAATGGGTAAGTTAATATCTGAGAGATTTAATTGGCTAGCAGTATTTTCTTCTAAACTGCACTGTGGTGTTTGTGCTTCTTTTTAATTCTTCAGGGTGTTGGAGGGAAAGGGAGAAGGAGGAATTACTTTATACATACTGAGAAACCATAATTATTAGCAGTTTTGCTCCTTCTGTTCAGCAGAAGTTTTCAACATGGTGTTGTGAGTTGCGGTGGTTTTTTCTTATGTGGCCTTTGTGAGAAGGGAAGGTTGTCTACAGATGTACATATGCATCAGTCTGAAAAAAGGGAAAATCTCAGTCTTTAGAGAGCACCATAAAGGCAAATGTGCAATGCAGATTGGTTCGCAATGGGAGAGCTAACCAAGTTACCTTTGAAAATGCAAACTTGGGGCAAAGTTATACACAGCCATGGTGGGCAGCCTCTTCCCTTTCATATCTCAAAGTAAGGGATTTGCAGCAGCTCAGTAGTGATGGGTTGTTTGGTCTGCCCCTCTTTCTCTCCTGTTCTGGTTCTGGCCAGGCCACAGTCAACCTCCCCAAGCAGCCAGCACAGGTGAGATGAGTTCTCCTGAGGTGTCTTTCACACCACCTGATATCCCTCCCCCATAAATGGTCTGTTTGGGAAGGGCTATGGGCTGGGTACCTTCAGAGCAGTCTGAGTGTGGCTGGGGTGTTGGGTTGGTCCTTGTGTTGTGCAGCACTCTGTAATGGTATGGTGGGTAAGGTACTCTGTGTTGTCACTGGGTGTGAGTGTAATTGGCTGTTACTGTTCTACTTTCATGGTGCTTTTGTCAGTAAACTGTCTTTATCCCAACCCATGGAGGCTCTGTCTCTTTCTCCTCTGGGACTGAGCAAGCAGTGTATGGTGGTCAGCTATTGGTTGGGGATAAACCACCGTATCCTCACAACACATGGACCCACAGCACCAGCCTATTCATAGGCAGGTGACCACTTTACACTGCTTCACATGCTTAACCTAAGTTATTTAGGTCCAGTGTGGAAAAGTTTATTCTGGATTAGAGGGTCTAGATAGCCCTAACTGAACACCACCAGACACACATTTGTCCAAAAAGGACAACCCAAAGAACAGATACTTGGTGCTGCACTTAGCACTTAAGGGTGGTGAAGTTTACTGATGGACTTCTACAGTCACGTTGACCCTTTTGATCAGCTTCAGTGGGATTTTAATCAAGCCTTAGATAGGTGACAAAAAGTGATTGTCGGTGAAACCATATACATTAACTCCAGGTCATGTAAAGAATACTTCCCATATGAAAAAGTGCTTTGGGTATGTCATCTGTCAGCTGCTGTTATTACTGCAGTTATTTCAGTAGGCAGTCCCAGACCTTGCCACATAAACGTGTGTGGGATTGGGGCTCTCCTGATGCTCAACAGTAGGTGCTTGGTTGTATCTGTGCTTTTAATTCGTATTTTTGACAGTATGGAGTAATGAGCTGCTTTCAAAAATCAAAGAAGTTTATTAAATTGTGCTTTGGCTTTTCAGTTTAAAAGGAACCCAAAAAGCCCTGCAGGAAATGCATCTTCTGCAGTTGTCAGTAGATAGATTAGGTTCTCTGTGGTACCAAAAGGACCATAGATCCCCATTGGCCAAAATCCCATAATCTTAACCTTTTCCTTTCTTTGGAAAGATCTGTTCCCATTGAAACAATTGGAATATTTTTCACTTGACTTTCCTGAGCTCTGTGTCTGTCGGTGTTGTCCCCCTGTGACTATGAGGACTTTTTGAAGTCTGTCAAACAGATATAGTACAGGCTGAAATGAGAAAGATGCCATATGTTATTTGGGTAGAGTAGCTTATTGTCTCACGATAGTTAAAAAGACATGATGGGGGTTTCCCCTGATGTTACTTAAAGAAGAAACAGCGTTTTGTTAGAGATGAGCCTTTGCCAACATATACTTTCTAAACCATAAAAAAGACACATGGTTTTATCTTACTCCCATTAAACATACTTTTTCAAAGCCAAGACAAGAGCATCCTGACAATGGAGTACATAGCTCAGACTAATTGTCCTCACCCTCTTTGTGTCTTGGTGCACTCCTAAATAATCATTGACAGATGTTACAAGTAGTTGTCAGGAAGATAAGAAAGAGAAGCTGGTTCAGCAACTGGAGATAAATCTTGTGTATTTTAACTACATAAAAGAATCAGAGGTGAACACCATACATGGCTTCTCTTACATATTTTCTGTGTGGAATCACTGAAGGTTTGCCACAGCTCCATTGCTAAAGGTTTATATTCTGACACAATGGATAATAACATGAATAGTTCAGCAGCTAGGCTTACAAATTAAAGAGGATTATTATGTCGGTGGTGATAAATCCTCAGCAACTTCATTTTGGGACAGCAATTTTCTATGCATGGAGCAAAGCAATGCCCCCGGGGGCTGTAGAGACATCAGGCTCTTCTGAACATCCATCCTTGGCAGGTGGAGAAAGAGATTCCTGGAGTCCACAAATACTTGCTGATGTAATTGGCTTACACCATTGTCTCTTTTACATTGTGGTTTTTTTTCATTTCGTACATACTTGATCTGAAACACGCAAATCCCTTCCATACCACAGACTTTTCTTTTGGGAGTATGTCTATTTTTGTTTTACCTGTCCCTTTGCTGCATTATGTAAAGGATACATTGATTAAATATACCCTTAATTTGATAAACATGTAAGATAAAAGTATTAATGAGACTTGATGTCTTGTGAGCAGTGGCAACAGAACCTATTATTTCAGGATTATGGGTCGGAGTCTTCAGTTCCATCAAAATTACTCAAGGTACCTAGAGCTGTAATGACTGTGAAGAGCTTCAGTGACAGAGTAATATAATAGCAGACTGAGTTCAGTGTCCGTAAATGCAAAATAATACATCCTAAGAGGAGAATGAACCCTTATAATTTCTGTACTGGGAAGTCCCTGCACAAGCAGGTAACAGATCTTCGAGTCCTTTTCTACAGTGAGTCCAGCAGTGAAACAGGCATTTGGGAATTACTGGGAGAGAAATAAAAGGCAAAGAGAAGGTATATTGCATTATACTGCTATAAATCCCAAGATGAGCCCACACTGCGATCTTGCATGTGGCTCTAGAAAGATGATGGTAGAACAGGTTTCTGTACAACCTTATATTGAGTAGACTAGGACTCTTGTGTCTGGAAACATTGTAGAAAGTCCATCAGATCAAATGTAACATACAGAAGAGAAAGGAACAAAGACCATCCTTCCAATTGCACAAGCAATACAGGTCAGCAAATGAAAGCAGCAGTTATCAAAGGAAATACTGTGTTTGTAACTCACCACTGTAAGATACTTTAGATATGCATAAAAGAGTTCAAAATGGAAATGTGGGCAAATTAACAAAAGCGAGGTGTTTCATGTGCTCTGACAAAGTCGTCACAACCCTTGGTCACAGTTTGCTGGGAAAATAAATCAAGGAAGGAATTTCTTTTTCATTGCCTCTTCATGGATGCTGTTAGGTACAAGATGTATGCATAGATGGACCTAATATATTCTTATATGTAACAGACAATGTGCTGTTGTGTTTTCTTTGTCAGCTGTGCCTCCTGCACCAAGACCTCTGGAAATGCTCATGAGTGTTTTTATAACCAGCTCTAGGATTTGCTCTAGGTTTCTTTTCTTCTTCCTTCCTCATTAAGCAGATTTTGACCCTCATTAATTAACAGTATTTTGTTCACGCTAACCATATGACTCTAGTACCTCATATGACTCCAAGTACCACTAGGCTACTCTAGACTTAACATTTTCTTATCTTTTTTGTTTTATTTTTTTGTATTGTATATCCTACAGAGGATGTCAGCTCTACTAACTTCAAATGTATTCAGCAGTCTGTTCTATCCATCTGGTATCCTCTTCAAATTAGCATGGTAATAGTACAGTTTCCCCTGGGATCATAGGTAAAACATGGGCCTTCATAGAAGTTTTGTTGCGTGGAAGTATTCACAGCTCAATTTAACATAAAGCCCAACAAAACATGGGGAGTGGGGGCAGGGGGGCGGGGGGGATGCAGACTCTATGTTTCTTTAAATGTGACTCATTTTCAAGATGCATATTCACTTATCTTTTCTGGATATAGTGTTGGTCAGGACATATAACATAGATATCAAATGAAATTTCCCTGCATTTCCTGTCTGCATCAGTTGTGCCAGTGTAGAAGGGGTTCAGCAGCAACAGAGCTTCATGTTTTCCCTTATAACACCTCTCCTTGCTACCTCTAGGAGAAAAAATTAGATTGATTTATTTATTTATAATTTGTTTGGGGCAAATCTACCAAGTTTCCTGATCACTTCCACAGTAGATTCTCAGTAAAAGTTGTGCAGGCACAGTTCAGGGGGTAGGAACAAGCAGGGTGTGGGCTTGAAATACCTTCTATCACTGCTGCCAGCAAATCATGTCTCCTGAAATTACCGCTTCTCTATTGGCTTCTAAAAGGGTTATAAAATCAAAATTACCAAAAGATACTTAAAAAATTATAAGACAGCAGGCATCTTCTGCATCCTTTTCTATCACATTTAACAAGAAAATTTATTTAGTTACAGCATTTAGACTAGAAGCATTTACTAGCAGCCTGTGCTGGAGAAGAAAACACCTCATTCAAACATTTGCTAAGAGAAGGATAGTTTTGGTGACTGGCCTTAAGGGAGATGGAGCTGTGACACACCTCCTGCCTGAACTTGGGAACACCTCTAAAAAGCTCTTCAATTTTTATTTCCGATTGATAATAAGGATTTTCCTGTTTTCTTTTACACTTCACTGGTATTTGGCTCTATAAAACATTTAGGACAAGTGAATGTTTCCCTCCACATCAGCCAGCACAGTGTTTATGGATCACTGCTTGCTACCATAAGGAAAACGCTAACACCATGACTTGCTGTGCCACTTATTGTAAGACAGCATTGCATGTACTGACCAGAAGCTAATAGGAAGTGCCTGAAAGCTTAGAAAAAAATACATTTCTTCTCTACTCTCAACTCCAATATGAAGCCTTACATTCAGATAGGTACCTGTCATGCAGGTATCCCATAATGTCCTAGTACCACATCTTTCTGGAGCAGAGGTAGCAACCGGTACTCGTGTGAGGTTAAAGAAAAGCACTCATGTGGAACTATGTGAATTTTGAGGAATTTCAGTATGGTACAATATTTGGCCCTTCAATGGTTTGTGTTTCACCAGCACAAGCTTCCCCTTCGGTATCTCAACCTTGAGTTGAAGCATAATGTATTTCTCAGTCAGCCTGGCAATCTGCGCTAGTACATGACTTTGAAATCATCCCAGCCTTAAGGCCATATTGATATGTCCTGTTACAAATACCTAGTGAATTTAAGACATTGAAGCAATTTTTAACTGTCAGGGTTGAAGCAGGACAGTTGCCCAAAAATGTCAGCACAAAAACTTTCATCTTTTTGTAACAAGAAAAGAAACTTATGGAAAAAAAATCTTTTCAACATCTGTATTGTTTTAACTTTTGTCTTCTGTGAGCCATCTTTTAAATCATCCCATTATTGGAATCACCTTTCTTTAGTGACCTGAAGCAGGCATATCTACTTGTAATGAATGAAGCTGGTAAGGTACATAGTAAGCAGCTATGCCCTTGAGTAGATTGAGCATTTTTCAGCACGAATAACTATTATTCTGCCTCCTGCGGGAAGCTTGTTTACTTACAGTAATGCACACAAATGCAATTGTAGTTTGGGCTATCTAGGGGCCAGAGCAACTTTGCCCTGAATAAAAGAAGATAAATACTTGATTTATTTTTCTCTGCCAAAACTGATTTACAAAAATGGTGACTTTGTTGTCCCAGAACTGTTGCCAAAGTTGACTCAGATCTGTGGAGGTAGATGCTGCTGGAAAGAAGTGCAAAGATAGAACATGATTATAGCTTTATAAAGCTGGAAAAAGAGAAAATGTGAGGCTTATCAAATAGCTTAGCAGTTGGAGCATTCCTTTGCTCCAGGCAAGACACGTTTAAGGTCCTTGTGTGCTGAGGTTCCCAGGCAGCACCTCCCTCCACAGACTGCAGCTGGCAAAGAAAAGGGGGATTTTGTGACAGTGATGACAATGACACACAAATGGAGATGGTTAAGACAGCTGCATCAATCTCTCAGCTCTATACCCTTTTTTTTTTTTTTTTTTTTTGGTAGTTTTCCCAAGTTTAGGGAAAGACAGAAGCCCTTCTCCTGTTTTGTAAAATCAGCTGCAGAAAAACTGGTTTTTTGTTACATACATATATTAGACTTAAAGTGGTAAATACACCTATACCAAGTCCAGAACTGCCCATTTTTTTCCCTCAAGGACTCTCAGACAGTAGCAAAGCCTTCTGCCATCTTTGTGCATTCCACTAGACATGTGTCTGTGAGCCTAGCACTGTGGGAAACCCATGAGCTGCAAACAGTGGCCTCACAAACACTTGTTTGAGAACCCTTCTCTGGGTGCCCAATGATCATTCAGCCTTGCGGTCTCAAGCAACAAGGGTAAGCATTTGTGGCAGTGCATTAGCTGCTGAGGTTCCTGGGTGCTGAGAACATGGCCCCTTTCACATCTGTGCATTGGTTAAACCTGACTCTAGAGCTACCTAGGTCTTTCTATAACTGAAGATGTTTTAATCATCTAACTGATGTTGAATTTCAAGGTGTCCTTAAACAATAAAGTCAGAAGAGAAGAAGGGAAATTATTTTATTCTCCCAGCGAAGGAGCTAGAGGGCTACTTGAATTCAGAAAGAAATACATTGTAATTCTGAATATAAATTACATATTTTGAGAACACTTCCTATATTAGATTAGTCCTTTCTTAAGGTTGCTTCCCTCAAGTTTCTTCTTTGGAAAGGGGTTCTGCCAAATCAGATTTGCAAATGCACACAAGACTATTGCATCTTTTCTTACAGATCATGCTAAGTTTGTATCAGGCAAATGTACAAATCTACTGCTTGGCATTGTACCCTGTACTTTGAGCAAGCCACGTGCCATGGGTGTGTTCAAGTGAAAAATACGGTGTTGATTTTGGACACTTTATGCTTATATAGATGCATTTTGGCCTGTGTGGGCCGGAACAGAAAGCAATGACCTGAATAGCCAAGCATGAATCTCAGTTAAAACATTTACACAGCTGAGACCAGGAATCTCTCCTGTGCATAGAAAAAACAGTTGAAGCTGTGAAAAGCTTTCCAACATATTGCTGCCTAAAAGAGCAGCGTGAGTGAAGGCCGGTCTGGAGATTACATTTGGAAGGAAGAGAGATGTTTCCATTCCCGTCGCTGGCTCGTGCACAGCTCTGGCTTTCCTCCCTCCCTTTCGTTGAAGCTGCTATCTATCAAAGCAGAGCAAAAATAATAATAAAATATTCTGAATAAGCCACTAAGTTTTAAAATGTTTCTGTAATTAAAAACTTGTCCTTCCTTTTCTGCCAGAAGAGTACACGTTTATGTATATTGATGTACACACGTTTGTATAGATACATACATAGTATGATGACAAGTATTAATTGGTTCAGGGTACTTCAGACTATGTCCTAAAGATGAGCCCGAAGGAGGAAAGAGCATCTCAGCAGACAGTTTCTGTGTATCATGCAGTATTTGGGGAGCCAAACATGCTTTGCAAAAATAAGGTGGCAGCCTAAATGCTCACATTGCCATCTGTGCCTTACACTCTGCAGCATCCTTAGGGAGGCTGTAGGAGCGAGGTCTTTACTCTCGGTGGATTTGGATCGTGTGGAAACAAAGGCAGGTGAAAACATTAAGTCTTTTATTTGGTGGGAGGCCAGCACCCTTTGCATGGAAGACAAACGAAGCCCTGTCACTCATTCTCTCAGCAGCCACCCTTTGAAGGGATGCGACAGCTGATGGAAATAACCCTGCACAGAAAAGCCTGGGACAGGATGAGTGAAATGTCTTCTCCAAATGAAACCACCAAGGGATTGTAGGGTACCTCTTCAGCAGTTGTCTGACACTGTTCACAGGTGGTCAGTAGAACAGCCCTGCTTTGCTCCCAGGCATGGATCACCACCACATCCCTTCTGCTAGCATCATTCAATCACTCAGCTGCATCACCTTATCAATCCATCTGGTCCTTTATGCAGTACCTGTGTGTCTTGTAGGGTTGCCTCTCAGTCAGAGCAGGCCAGAGTAAGAAGTATGTACCTGAAAGGGGTGGAAGAGAGCAGGTCCACTATCATCACAGCAGCAAGCCCCATGTGAAACTGCACTCTTCGACAGAAAGAACTCAAGCACTTGGCCAAGAACTCTGCAGTTAATCTCCTCTATACTTAAGACTAGTCACAGCGCATCTTTAGTGCTAAAACACTCTTATTTACTGGATCTGACTTTTCTCTTTTATGCTGAAGTAAAGACTGGTGCAAGACCAGTGGAAAAAACAGCCATTTCCCTCTTGCAAAATTCTATCCCCACCAACATACTAAACTCTGATACGGCACAATTCAAAGTGCCAGCTACAAAGCTGCTAATGCAGCTTCCTGAAATAAATCTTAATGCTGTCTGGAGATCACCTATCCAAGTATTAATGAGGCCCATCCTTTCTTAGCTTGTGAGCTTCCAGAGCACAGCTCTTGCAAGCCAACCAAAATGTTATCTTAAACACGCTTTGAACCAGGGTAACTTACTGCCCTCCTGTCTGTGCACTGTAGTTCAATGTGTTGCGTTATTTCAGATGTCACCAGTTTCTCCTCCAAGTATAAGGAGGTGCTCTTCCTCAGCTCTTCTTTCATTAATATAAACTTGTAGTGCAATGTATGCACACGGTTAAATAAATAAATTAATTAACAAAAAAAAAAAACCATGATTGCTGCATAGACTTCTACCTGCACAGCAAAATGGAAAGGGAAAAAAAAAGAAAATACCTTGGAGACAATACTCATGCTGCTTTGTAAACTGCTGAAAGTCTTTGAGATATGCTGTGTTGAGGAATTTGGCCCTGGGAGCCAGTACAGAAAATTGTGACCGAAGTATGTTAAAATGCATTGTGTGATTCCTTAACTCGAGTATAAATATTTTGCAAATTCTATTAAACTCGTGTAGCTCTTCTCAAAATATTTTACATAAGAATTTAGTGACATCTGTGTTTTCAAATTTTAAAGTACTGCTGTGTTATTTTCCTAGCAAACTCGCATAAGGTCCTGGCATTATGAAGGAAGTCAGTACCACGTGTCTTAAACAGCTGCCATGAAGGATTGTGTACCTAGTAGAGAGAAGTGGGGTAGTGGCATGTCTGTCAGGAGGCATTGTAGAGTTTTATTTTGATTTTCTAACAGCTAGCATGTGTTACTTACAGCACAAATAAAGCGTCCGCTGATGAAAAGGAAGGCAGTAAGAAAAAATATATATTTAGTAGAATGTCATATTTTGGTTATTTTGAACAACAATCATAACAGGAAAAGTCAAAGAAACTTTGCAAAGGAAAAACGGCCTTTGGTCTTTCCTAAAACGTACACCAGAAAAAAACCCACCTAGAAATGACCTCTCTATATCAGCTTATTAGTCAAGAAGTATTCAATTATGAGTTCTAAATGTGCAGCAGGCCTTATAGTCTGTCTAATAAACCCTGTCATCTACACAGTAAGCACAGATAGCTGTACCCAGCAAGAAAGTTACCATGGGGGTCTTTAATGATTCTATGATTGCTACAGTCTGACACAACAACAGTTGCATAGTATGCAAAATATTTTTTTTAATTGTAGGGGTTGGAAGGGACCTCAAGAGATCATCAGGTCCAACCCCCCTGCCAAAGCAGCTCCCTAGGACATTTCACTCAGATAGGCATCCAGACGGGTCTTGAATATCTCCAGAGAAGGAGACTCCACCACCCCCTGGGCAGCCTGTCCCAGGGCTCTGTCACCCTCACTGTGAAAAAGTTCTTCCGTATGTTGGTGCGGAACTTCCTATGCTCCAAAAATATGCATGGGATACAGTGACATAGTATTACTACAGAATATTGGAAAGCAAACACACAAAATATCTGCAATATCTCTGATACTGCTCAGATTCTTCCCATCTGGAGTGGACATGGTATCAGTGGCAGACTTGGAGGCAATGTAACCATCACCATCGCCTGTTTGGCACATTTCCACCTACCTGGGGAGCTCCTATTAAGGAAGAAATAGTGGTGGACAATGAGTCAGCTCTGCTGCTATTGTGGGTGGTAGGATCAAAGGAACTGGTGAGCACCAGGAAGTTCGCACGCTGCGTATGACACAACACCACGCAAAGGTTCTTTGATTTAGTATAAGGAACCACTAAAAATATACTAGTGTGTTAACTCCAGAAAATAGCTAGCGTACACAAATCTAAAAATATTGGTCCTATTCTCTTGCCACAGGATACCAATAACGTCAGTGGGAGCCCACTTAAAGATAGTGGGAAGTCTATGGGAGTTGCTCACATCCTGAATGAGTCCATGTCTCCTTGAAATCCGCAGCCATTCCTTTAGTACCATTACTTGTTGTTATTTACCAGGCTGTGACATTCAACTTGTTTATGCCTTCCCATTCTCATGCTTTTCCTTAAGAGAAATCATCTGGGAGTGATTTAAGCTTTAGTAAACATAGAAGTTTGGGACCCCGTGGAAATAAAGCCCTAGGAATGATGATCTCTCTAATTTCTCCCCAATGCTACATAAAACTATCTCAAGGCACCGCTGTTGTTTAACGTGTGTCCAAGACCAGTTTTCACTGCATTATCTTTGACATGGGATGTTTTTGGTTTTTTCTTTGAGACATCTCAAGAGCTTGGTCCTGAAAGAATCGACCTCTAAAGCAGTTCAGGTTTGAGCTGAGATCTTTTGTCTGCTCTCTTTTAACAAATCCCCAGTGCTAAATATGTCTGTGTATAGACGATCACCTTTCTTGCTTCTCTCTGCATATATTGCCTCTTATATTTCCCATATTCAGACATACAGTATCTTTTTTCCTCTTCTTTGCTTTCTGCAACCGCAAGATGCCCAAACCAGTTCCTCCTCTCAATGCTGGGAAGATGCTGGCTTGCTTTCTGTGTAAGAAGCAATACACCAGAAGCTGGAAAATTAAATGACAAAACATATATCCCCATATTCAGCATGTGAAAAAAGTATCACAACTGTAAAAGAACCATTGCAGCAGTATATAAAATGTGCCATTTCTGGTACCGTTCCTCCTGAGCAGAAATAAATACACTGTCTTTGCTTCAGTCGAAGGGAGCACTTATATACAGAGGTTATTCTTTTGGCTTCAGCAGAGTCACTTCGGGCTATCACCGAGACACAACAGGCCACAGTTAGGACTTAATGGAACAGCAAGAAGCCATTCAGTTCATTAAGGAGAACAGTCTCCTTATAAATGACTTGCATGGGCTTAGTGTCCCGCTGTTTATGTTCCTTTTGGTGCTCTCCATCTCTAGGTGATCTGCTTTGCCACGCAGTTGCATAACCTTAAATTTGGGGGACATTATTCTTTTCCCTTAAGAGTAAGTCTGCTTCTGCACTGCGGTATTTCTCACACAACTGTTGCTGAAGTCGGAAAGGTTACGCTGCAGCACAAAACAAGATGGTATCTCTTTTATCACATTATCAGGGCAACGGCAATAGCCTTTAAATGGTAGTGGTTTTATTATACCTCATCAGCATGTCTGCTGACCTAATTTAGATATTAAAAATACAATGCCAGTAGAACTTGCCTTGCATGATTTGCATATTGTCAGGACTTTCTGTTTCAGAGAAGGCTTAGTAGGTGATAAGCCTGCTCAGTTGGTCTGAAATGATAAACAATGAGTAAAAAAATTGTAAATGCTGACAAAACTCTGGGTAACAATGAAAGAAGCTTTGTTTCCTGTGCTTCTCTCTTTGTTTTTATGGAAAACTAAAACAAATAGTTGCAAAAAAGCACCCAAGAACTAGTGTCCCCATGCAGATGCAACTCAGGCAGCTGACTTACGTTGAAATAAATGCCATAAATACCAGGTTTGCTATCTGCTACTCACCAACTCACAATATGGTTGTGTCCTTCATCAGAGCAGCCATGTGCTTAAAACTTGTAATTAAAACCGGTCAAAACAGAGAAAGTATTATATGCCATCGCAGCCCCTGAGGACAGGTGAACTCATTGAGACATAGCTAGCATTAGGAGGTAGGAGGAGAAGGACAGAGAGGGACAGATTAGTGTGTCAGCATGGCAAGAAAAGGATAACAGCCTCAGTAGACTGCGTCAGCTTTTCTTTATTCACTGCGTACCATGTTCTCCTACTGTCGCATGGATAGCACACGGGTTTTTGTGTTCTACTCCTGCAGAGCTCTTCCACAGTTTATCAAACCTCTCAATAAAATTCAGACAGCATCCCTCCTCTGTCCTTTGACCACTGACATAACATCGGATTCCTTTTTTCTTTTGCTTTAATCTTTATTTCTCTGAAGAATGTTTTGATTTCCAGAAACACGTGTCTTCTTGATCATTTTTATCACAAGCACAGCAGAATGTGTATAAATATAGAAACCTGTTTATTTCAAGATATTTTTTGTGCACTGCATCCAGTCAGTGCTTTAGATTAAAATTTGGAGGGATGAATGAAAACAGGGCTGGGGCACTGGACCAGCTGAAGAGGGTGGGGAAGGAGCAGTCTTCCCATTATTTGAATTGTCTGCCTCCTTAACATAAATTAATAGCTACACTCCAAACAGTAAAAACTTCATGAGTGTTTAGCGGCCAGTACCTAATTTGCATATTATTACCTCTTTATTTTTTAAAGAATTTATATCTTACAGGTCTTTCCATAATTACACAATGATTGAATATAAGATTTTCACGTTTATACACTATAATTTTCCTTAGAAAATTTTTATCTCCAGCTCAATACCTTTCAAGTCAAAGGGCCTTAACTGTACCTGTTCATCCTTGGGAGCATAATTTGGGTTTACAGAGAAAGGAAAGAACTTACCATAAATAAACTATATCAAGATGATCTAATTCTTATGTTACTGGTACTTTGAGCATCTGGAGCATCAACTCCAGATGAATCAAAAAAAGTTAGCAAAAAAAAAGTAAAAGTTGCCAGTCATTTAGAATATGTCTTAAATCTTCCTAGGTCATTTCTAGGTCAGGCAACTGTAAAATGAGCCTCCAAGTTCTGCCATCTTAGCATTCAGATCACTGCCAGCATCCCCAGATTCACCAATAGCTTAAAAAAACCACCCCACAACCTTTCCGAAAGCAGGACTACAAGATGCAGGTCTGAGCTCCAGCTATTTCAGGAGACTGGAAAACTAGAGAAGGCCCAGGAAAGGACATCAAGGATGAACAAATATGTGTGTGGTTCCACCACACAAGCAGCATAGATTAGAAGCCCACCACCCAGAAAAGACAACTGAGGAGAGATATAGGAAAAATCTCTATAATTCATAAATGAGAAGGGAGAGAGACATCAGTTTACTATTAGTCACTAAATTTTATAACACAAATGATAGGACACAAACAATGAAAAAAACCCCAATGTTTCATTGGGCATCATAAGGAAACTTTGTGGGGCTTATTGCCATGGAACAGCGAGGAGACTGATATTAGAATAGGTTCAAAGAGACACTGGACAAGTTCAGAAAGCTTTATCAGTAGGACACGACTGTCCATTTGAACATCCAGTTCAGGAAGTCCCTGAAAAGCTGATTACCCAAAATGGGAGGCCAAATAAGGAAATGAATAATGTTGTACATCCTCAGTTTTATACTGTCCCATAAACATCTGCTGCTGGCCACTGTTGGAAACAAAAGATGTGCTAGCATGGCTATTTGATCTTCTGCCCTTCAGTCCACCTTCTTCTCCTCTTCTTGTGGCATATTCTCCATCTTCAAAAGAATCATCTTTGTAACTTGTAAAAGGCCTGTGATGAAGTTTGTTCTTTTTTCTTGAAAGCAACATAAAGGCTCTATGGATCTGGGTAAACTGAGTCATGCTTACTAGTCCCACTCTGCTGCTCTTTCCTCATTGCTGGCCAATGCTCTTTGTTTGTTACACCAGCATGTCCTCAAGATTTCAGGTCACCCCAAATTTACACAGCTTATGTTGTTTCCATTTGAGTCTTGCAATGAGATTCTTGCAGCCTTAGCGTGATCTTGTCATGAAGGTGTATGACCCTTTCCCCTTCCATCCTCTCTAAGGCTTCTGTCTCTGCAGAAACCTTCAGAGGTTGGCCAGCTCAAGCACCTAGCTCCTCCTCCTTCTTCCTAGGAGCCCTTGTTCTCTACAGAGAAGTTTCAGAATAAATGGCTCTAACTAGGGAGCAATGGCACCTTCATTCCCCCTGAGCCTGGTACAGCCCAAACAAAGGCCACCATTAATGCCGAGCCCATTCCCAGGCAGAGACACTGGTGGCTTTCACTCCTCCCTTAAACTATGGAGTGTCAGCTTGGAGCCTAGTAAGAGGTTATCATAATCCCTAAAGATAAAAGCAGTTCTGAAAAGTGAACAAGAATATATATCAGTTCCCCATACAAAATCTTGAATATAATCATCATCCTACAAACCTCAAGCTTGCCCTTACTTGCAGCAGCATATATTGTATCCGGGCATGAGGAGGTGCTGTGGAGCCTGATCCAACTCCCACATAAGTCCCTGAATGCCTTTAAATTAATTTCAGGGGGAGTGAAGCCTCAGCACTTGCTTATTTTGTGAACATCGACATTATATGCTGAAAAAATGATGCTTCAGTTTTCAGCATTAAATGAAGCTGTATCAGTGACATTCTGATTCTTGAACAAGGGCCCTCAGTGCTACTGTATGGAAAATAATAAGTACAATTCACTGAAAATCTGTTTGTTATTCCTAGTGTAAAAATAGATCTGTTCAGCCAATGGGATTAATCACTCCATTATTTCTTGGCTGCTTTCTTTATTGTTGTTGTTGTTTTTAAATAGTTTTCCTGTTCTGTTGTTACAGATGAATTCTAGTAAATATTTATTCTTACACTTGCCATAAACGTATTCCTTTCCCGGCCGGGCATCGCACAGCTCCAGATGTGCAGAACTGAACCTTTTCAGAAACAAAGAGGCCCCCAAGCGTAGCTGCACAACGGAGAGAGAGGGGGAAGGCTTGTTGCATCTTTAGGAAGTTGCTGCATGTGGCTTTGCTGAATGCAGCCCTCTCGGATCTTAGGGATGTTTGACTTGGCCACAGCTGAAAAGAGTCAGGATGAAGAATTGCAGACAGGAAAAGGGTAAAAACTTGCCTCTTGAAAAGTCTTGACTAAGCTTCTCCTTACACTTACTAAGATTGGACTCTCTGAGGTGAAATTCACTGTTCATGTCCAGGCCTGTCATTGTCCTTCAAGGTGTGGTGGGAATGGGCCATTCGTGTTATCTGTCCGGGAAACTCTTCCAGTCCCATGTCCCTGACATCAGGACAACACACTCAGTTGAGCAGACAAGGCTCCGGATGCAGGGCAGGATCTGTGGGCATCCCTGGGAGACACAGGGAAGGAGCTGTGGGCATGCCGGAGCATACAGTGCAGTATCTGTGGGCATCCCGAGGCACACAGAGAAGGATCTGTCAGCATCTCACGACACAGAGGGCAGGGAACTGGCAATGCACCCAGGCATTGTTGTCAGCCTTTCCCACAGCAGCCCTGGGCAGGTGCATCCAGCGTGCATACACCAAGTCCCTGCATAAAGTGATTTGTATCATTATCCTCACCACCAGATGCCCCAAAATGCTTCACCATCACTCCTCTCCCCACCTACTGCTGTTCATTTGAGGGTCTTCCTTTTTTCCTGGCTAGGAACATCCCTGTTTATGGCAGCTCTGCTCCTTTCAGGAGTCACACTTCTGGCACTGGGCGATAGGATTATCCTGTAGAGCTTGCTGCTGTGAGAATGGCAATGAAAAGAGTGTTACCCAGACCAGTCATCCTGCACAGTGTTTAGCCATGTGCTGGTGACATGATGTGTGAACAAGTGAAGGATCACCGGGGAACCCACCATTACATTTTCATCAGCTCACCTGGCTTCTCCTATCTTGATAATATCCCCGGTCTTCTTGAATGCAAAAGGACCGGTGTCCAACCAGAGAAACGTGTGCTGACCTACATGCACCAAACTCTGAGAGGATTCAAGCCAAAACAGATTTTGTCTCCCTGCATGAGATAAATTCTCCCTTTTGTCTTTTTGTGACAAACAAGTGGCATGTCGAACGTTTGCAGCCAGAGCAGACTTCCAAGGACTTTCAGGCTCCTTGAACATAACTACCAGTAGAATATGAGCAGCAGCAGATCAGGGTTGGCATCAACTTATGGAGGTCAGGCATTAGACACCTGGGCACCTGCCCCTCCCAGACCTGGCTGAGCAGGACTGGCCTGACTTCACTGGCCTAAACATGAAAGCCTTCATCCCTCCTGAGCATCTTCTGCAAAACACAGAGACATTAAAGAAGCATTTGTCCTTGACACTCACGAGTATATTAATGACACAAAATAATCAATTTTCATTGCCTTCATTATTCATAGGTGTAACTTCGCTGCAGAACCCTAATTTTCAGTCTAAAAATGGGAGCAAGGTCAGTGCCTTCTCTCAGTGGCATTTATCTGTGTTTCCTGGTGCCTGGAGAAAGAGCAAAAGCCAGGTGGAGTCACCCCCATTCTAAGCAAATGCACAACTGAGTGTTGTATGAGCAAAGTGGCTAACAGATGACCTTCTAAACATACCTAAGTTAGTTTCCTAGCACACATACATAAAATTCAAGTCATAAACAGACTTCTAGAACATGAAAGCTACATTTCATGGTTTATCTCATTGTATTCTAATGTGGTTTGAAGTAAACCAAAGACAGTTTTGTTATCCTCATTATTCTGTACTGCAAATATAGAGCAGGATTTCACTGTATGACTAAACCTAACTCTTACTGGCTTGCAAATTACTAACATAATTCCTAAAATCGCGTACAGTTCAGGAAATATCTTTCCTAACAGCCTGTCCTGGCTCAGGACAGCTTCATTCAGACCTGTGTCACATAATCAGGAGAGATACACAGATAGCACCTGACAGGTGCTGCCTGTCAGTTCTGTACATATTTTCTACATCTCTTTTTACATCCCTTAGCTGGGGGTTTTGGAACAGATCTGACTATATAAATATTTTAATTTTATGATATGCAGTGAAATTAGGGTTCACTGCAAACCTGTGGGAGTCCTTCTACAAGTCTGGATTTGTCCCATGTACTTACTCTTCTCTTAACGCTTATTTTTTTGGAGAAGCTAGCAATGAAATACAGTGATATTCACTGAGTAACTGAGGTTTAGCAGGAGAACAGTTTCTTCCTTGCCAGGTTAGACTGTTTGAAGATGTTTTGTTTGCAGTTATTGAGAGTTACAGTCTTTCAAGTAATAGTTATGGGTCAACTAGAGCTTAATTTCAGCTAAGGTAGAGGAAGATGGATGATAAGTGGAGAAAAACTGAGGGAAAAAAAGCTGGATGAGTATTTCATTTATAAAATGTGACAAAAATCGTAATAATGTGAGAAGATGTGCAAAGATTCAGTTCTGCCAGCCCCAGTCCAAGAAACAATCCCCTGTAAATGTACCAAACTAGTCACATGAGCCAAATTTTACTTGCAGACTCTTTCCTCAGATGTGTTCCCACCCTTCCGGTATTTTTCTTTTTAAATAATATTTCCACTAAAAAGGCTAAACCACATTTGTCTCTTCTGATTGCATATACATGATGGCATGGTGCATTTTGATAATGTTTTTCAATATTCATGATAGACGGTTCCACCCTCAGTGCTGGAACTCCCTTTGATTTCAGGTGAGACTTTTGCCTAATGATCCGGCCCTGGGGTGTTTGGCTCATCAGCTGCAGTGTAATCAACTAAGAAAAATTTGAATTGATATAAAAGCAGGAATAATGGAACAGACTGCTGGCATAACAAACACATTTCAGGGTGTATGTGTAAGAAGAATTGGTCCCTCAAAAAAAAAAAAAAAAAAACCAACCAAACCCCAACAAATGAAAAGACAATTAATGTTCTGTATGCTATTGGGTCATCCAGTCATCCATAAAAGACTAAAGGAGGTATTCAGACAATGCTGTCAAATGAGTGGAGATCCCACACATTATCAGTCCAGCAACTGTTGTAAATTGATGAGAGAAAGTAAATTCCCAATGTTTTTCAGGTTGCTGTCCATGCAGGAAGTCCCTCGGGTCTAGCACAGAGCTTTAAAATGAGCCCCCTGTGCTTGGACATCTGCATCCCAACATCTGCAGCCACCTGAAGGCGCCCCAGTAATGTCATGTAGATGCCACATGGGCTTAAGCATAGGTCAGTAGGGAGACCACTGTAGCAATGATTCACAGATAATAGACCACTTATGATACTCAAAATTGTAGACCAGATGATCCAAAACTGGCCCTTGGAACTATATGAAACAACTATAATATGTAATATTTCCAGCTGAAGGTTTCACTAGGAACCATTTTTTCATTCTGTGGTATGGAAGAATTTTTGTAAGATGCCATTAACTCACCCAAGTAGCTGAAATACCCTGCTTTGGGCATAGCATCCTCTGATTGAAGGTCTAGACTTAACTAGTGTGAACCAGCAGACCATATCCCAGCACATATGCCGCATTTCTTAAGTTTGAGGAAGGTTTCTCAACAAAGTCATTTTGTATGGCTTCTAAATTCAAGTCAAAGACCTAGAGAAAGCGTATTCCCAGCAAATAGCAACAAGTAATCTTAATGAAGCCAGATAGCATAACACACAGCTTGCCTTCTGTTATTGGAATCTTGCACAACATCAGATGCTGGTTCTCGCTTTTGTAATAAAATGTTTTCTGTTCAAATGCCAGACAAAAAGCACCCAGTTTCTGAGGCTGTTTTAAGGTGGCTTTTAGCCACCAAAGCTCCTGGTGTTTCTTCAGAGCACTTTCATTTTCTGAACAGCATAAATGATGTCACTTATCGATTGCCAAACCTATTTCATAATTTCAATAACCTCCAGGGGACTGATTAAATCTGAAATACTTTGGCCTATTTTAAAGGAAGTCTAATCGTGTTTTTAAGTCAGCCTTGGAACACATGATTCTTTATTAACCTAATAAGCCTCCATTATCCCATTCCCAAAGTCCTATTCAAGCCCTGTATTTAGTGTAAAGTACCGTGCACTGGTTAATTAGGGCATATTATCTTGGATGAAAATGCTGAATCTTATTCTGCAGAGTCAGTGCTTGGAGAATTTGTTAATACGCTGCGTGTACCCAGATTGGTTCTTATCTGAGCCTTGGCATGTGTTAGCAGTGCAATTACCTACTTGCAATTGCTGCCTGCTACTTGGCAAAGGGGAATGCTGAACAGAGGGTTATTTCACTAAAGATAGAAAGTGACTCATTTTGATTACTCAGTCATGTCCTCTCCTACTTATGCATGCACAATGGGAAAGTCTGATGGTACCAGAGAAAAGAGAAGCAGCATGTGTTCGAGTCACTGCTCTTATTCACCATTTAGTTGTAGCAAAACTAAAAAGCCAATAATTATAATATAACAAGAGGGAGTAATAAGACATTTCACCTTTGCACATTTAGAAGGCAAATCTGAATTAAAAGGCAAATGACAAGTTAAATATGGCAAGAAGCAAAGGATGTAGAGAATTTCATTTCTGTTTCCCACAGTTTCCAGTCAACTTGGCTTTTTGGTCTTTGTCTTTCTGTTAATATAGCATAAAGGAGAAGTGTTTTTCTCCAAACAGCATCCTGCTTTACTGGTGTAATACATTTTACAGTAAAAGTTCATTTAAAAATAAGCTCTTCCTAATCTAGGAACATTGGATAGACAGTGTGTGTTGGTTAACATCCATAAAACCTTCTACAAACTTGGTAGCCCTAGTCACATACTTAAATGACCCAGGCCTATGGAAGTCTACTGTCACTCAAAGACTTTCAAAATTATCCCCTACAGACATATTCCATTATTTTTAAAGATTTTTCATGCAACTGCTCACGAACTATGTCCCATTTTCCTACTGAAAAATGTGTTAGTAAATTCAAAATTTTACAGCACTACAAACCATACCACTAAAAAGTCAGAAGTAAACCATCTGCCTCTACTGTAATCTATTTGGATTATCTGTGCATGAAAACATTTTTATGCATCTTCAATGTTAATTAATTTAGTAATGCTCCCTTAATCTAATGCAACCTTGTTTCAAAATTGCAAAGCTATTTCCATTAAATGTATAATTTCATCGCACTAAGGTTTAGACTAACAGTGTCGTTCAAAACGCATGCATAGTTGTAGTTACACATCTGAAAAGCTTCTGACAATGGCACATAATTGTAGCAGCAGCATTTGAAATGGACACTGAGACAATGCATATCATGCCCTCCTATCCTATATTCCCCACAGATATTTTGACCTGGAAAAGAGAATAATAAATTTCTGTGCCCTTTGTGATTTTAAAATAAAACAGCCTGTTTCAGCTCTTATGTCATTAGTAGTAGTATATTGAGTAAACAAAATAACAGTTTCAAAACCTTCAAATGATTTTCTAGAGTTTTCTGAAATTAAACCCTTTCTTTAAAAAAAAGCATCAACTTTGGCTTACCAGGAAAGCCCCCTCAGATAGTGACTGCACTAATGATAGATGCCTCTTGACCTTTCACTAATGCACTGCGCAAGTCCCCCGATCTTCTGCAGTAAAGTTCACGCCTCCCACTGCTGAGACCACTTTCCTCACTGCGTGGGTCCCAAGTCCCAAGTCATTTCATGGGCCTTTTGTCCCTGCTCCTTGCAGAAAATGTATGACCTCTTCCTTCGCCCTGGTCTCTTACAAGGCTTCCCACTCTTAAGAGCATTGGAGACAAGGGACAAGACCAGCTGATAGGACATGGAAGAGCTTCCAAGTCAGGGAGAGCGAGCAAGGCTTGGAGTGAGGACTCAGGGTTGAAGCCAAGTTCCACTACAGGTATTTAGGGTGACAGTCAGGCTGTAGCTTTAACACTGAAGCACGCTCACAAAGCAGCACAGCTTGCTTAGCGAAAGGGACAGTGACTTCCAACCAGAAGGGCAGTGCCGAGGGGCAGGAGGCAGCCATCCTCCCAGCACCTGAGCTGCCACCACCACAGGACATGGGATGAAAAGCTTCAGGTGGGAAGAAGAACCTGTGAGACTTTCCAGTAAAATGATCGTCAGAAAAGCTTGAGATCTCCTTATTTCAACTGAAAATTCTCTTTTTTAAGGAAACAAAAATTGTTGACCACCATAGGTCCGCACTGTTACATTTTTCATTAAATAAAAGCTCCATTCACTGTTTCAATGAAACATTAAATTTACATGGGATTTCAATTTCCTCGTAGTACTTTATCTAAAAGCTAGTTCTCAGTGGAAAAGTGTAATAGTTCTCTGCAAATGAGAACATTAAAACATTATTTCAATAAAAAGGATGCATAAAATTCTGCCCAAATGGATACATTTGAACCTTTCCAAATGAAAATAACTTCAATAATTCTACTTTTTTTTCCCCACAAAATTATTTCCCCGTTTTTCAGTCATCTCTAATTATAACAATAACTTGCAGGTGTTTCCTGTTAAGTTGGTAATAACTGTGTCCTGGGATAATAAAACTCTTGAGTTTGGCCCATTTATCATATTTAAATTATAACTTAAAGGTGCATCCTGTTTACAAGGTAATAATTATATATGGGACTAAACAAACTCTTCTGGAGTCAGTCCAATCTATTGTGTTATGTCAGACCGGAGCATGATCTTGAAGAAACCTGAGATGGATAATGCCATAGGTAGTAAAAGTTGACTCTCCCCTCTTCACAAAAATGAGAAGAAAAAAAAAAAGTTGGTGTGTTTTGCCTATATTAGGAAATGAACTTTGAAAAACTAAACAGGTTCCAAAATGAGCGATCAAATGATCTTAAAACCTTAGCTGATGGCCAGACAACTCAGTCAAAACACAATCATCTGAATTCTTTAGAGTGGACGTCAGCATAAGATGTAAATGTACAGACACACACCCTGTTTTGTCTTCCATGTCCTTCCAGTGGGTCTCATGCCCCTCTTCAAAAGTGGTGCCCTGGCTGTGAGGCAGCAATGTGACAGTCCTGTCCACTTCTCATATTCCTCCTTACTATGTGTTCAGGCTGGGATTTTCAGATACATGCTTTTTGTCAGGAGTGAAAACCTAGAAGTTTAACAAAAAAAAAAACCAAAACAAACCCAAACTGTGGACATAGGTCAGCTATCGAACCCACAAATCCTCTGCTAGAGAACTGTGTAACAACGAGGTGTGTTTTCCTAAAAAGCTCTCCACCTTGCTCCCATCCCTTGCACTGATTTCCAGCCCCTAGCTCAGCACCAGCTCCCTTTGGCCGGCCAGTGCTTTCCACCTCAGTTGCTTAACAGCCCGCGGAACCTTGTGCAGTGGGACAACAGTCATTCCTTTGTCGAGGTCAGGACTTAGGGGGCTGGGGAAGGAATTTGGCTTGTCGTGTGTACATAGGAAAGTAACAACTTCAGCGTGAGGCACGGAAAGAGATGCTAGCAGTCAAATAAAAAACCCTGGAAAAATAAACTCCAGAAGCAGCGAGTGCACTGGCTTGCATTGTAGCTTTGCTTCAGTGTTTCACTGTTATTTCTTAAGAGCAAAATAAGCCCCAAACATTTTTTCTTTTTTTTTCTCTCTCTTTTTCTTTTTCTTTTCTTTTTTTTTTTTTTTTTTTTTGCTACATACTGCACAGTATGAGTAATTCAAGAAGAGAATAAAGGCCGGCATTGTATAGCACACTTTCTCATGCGCACACAAACCTCCTTCCAGCTTACTGAAGGAATCAAAGGGTGGAGGGAGTGTCTCCAGCGTTTCATGTAAATGACATCTTTTTTTCTCCAGTTTTAATGCCACCATAAACTCAGTGTGATGAAGCATTGATGAATAATGAGCCCATGACACATCGTACTTTTAGAACAGCTCATATATTTGGCATACACCAGGCCCTGTTTATGTCCTTTTTTTTTCCCTCACTTGGGCACGGATTTGTAAACACTTTTGCCTTAACTGAGAAATGCTGCTTTATTTTCAGTCCTTGGGCAGGCAATGCTGAGCATCCATGTAACTTGCACGGGTCGCCCTCTCTCTTTAGGATGCTGTGAGGCAGCAGGATTAGCTCCATCCCAGAAGGCGAAGTGTACTATCAGAAGTCCCTGCCAAGCCCTGCCGGGCCAGCAGCAACCCTCCATTGGGAGCCGCCAGCAGGGCTGATGCACTGCTCTTACCTCACCTCACCAAGCCTGTAACCCTCATCTTCCCTCAAGCAGAGTCGTGACAGCACTGAGTGGGGAAATCAAGCCATCCTTTTACAAAAAAAACGATGTAGCTTCTTATTTATCAAATGACTTGGAGAAATTTTGTGTTTAAACTTGTGTTTTATTGAGAAAAATGCCCTTTTCATGTATAATGCTGTCCCAGATTTCTTGATAATAACTGAAACTAAAACTTGTGGACTTAAAACCTCTGTAAGGCAAAGAGACAAAACTGCCTAGAGCAGTAGCAGGTTCTTAAGTCACCAAGGGTGACCCAGCTACCAAAGGTCTACAGGAGTCGGTGCTGTCACATGAGAAACTAAAAGTCCTGGTTGTGGATCTCCTGCAACAGAGGTGTTTCCATCCACATCTGCTAATCCTGCCCCTGCAGCGAGGTCTGCCATTTAAGGTGATTTCAGGTCTCCCTGAGAAAAGAAAAGATCAGAGATGATCTCCTGGCATAGATAATCCAGGTCTTAACTTCTGATCTGGCCTCCTAAGGATTTGTGTTCAGCTGGCAATGTAAATTTCCCCAGGTGAGGACACTCAAAATGAGGAGGCAGAAGAAAGTATAGGACAGACAAGATATTTTCTCAGGGAAGAAGAAGGATGGACCCAGTCAGCAAGTGTTTGCCCCGTCATGTAGATGAAAAGGCCTGATTTCTTATTCTTCAGTGCAGCAGTACCAGCAGCATAAAACTTTTGTCTTCTAAAAATAATCTGTAGTGTTTAGCCCAGAACACAATTTTTTCTTTCGTTTCTCATTTGCCTTTATCACTGTGCCTGTGTTGAGATACAGGACAAATTCTGTTCCCCAATTTTTTCCAATAAGTGTTTATAAATTCTCAAAAATGAAAAAGGACTTTGGCCTAATCTCCAGAGAGGTCCTTAATTTCTATAATTGAGGCTTTCAAAGCAACATAAGGGAACAGGGCATAAGGAAATTACTTGAACCTTCATTGTTTTGAAAAAGCATGTAAACATCCTCCATGATTGCAAAGAATCCCACAGTGCTGTCCACAAGCCTGTTTAAGCTGAAAGAGGTGATATCAGGTATCCAGGCTGTCAAGGAGATCATAAGAAAACCTGGATATAAGGAAACCTTGGTCTTTTTTTTGGTGGTGCCCAGTGACAGGACAAGGGGCAATGGGGATAAACGTGAATATAGGAAGTTCCACCTAAACATGAGGAGGAACTTCCTGACTGTGAGGGTGGCAGAGCACTGGAACAGGCTGCCCAGAGAGGCTGTGGAGTCTCCTTCTCTAGAGATACTCAAAACCCACCTGGATTCTATCCTTTGACACGTGCTGCAGGTGATCCTGCCCTGGGGTGGGGAGGTTGCCTAGATGATCTCCATGGGTCCCTTCCAACCTCTGCCTTTCTGTGATCCCGTGACTGCTGACAAATCATGGGCATTCCCTTCATTTTCAAAGTTACCAGCAGCCCACACTTAGGACCACACATGACACTGGCACAAACGAATGCCATTTCTTACTTAGACGACGCTCATTCCCTGGGTGACAGTCTCTCCGTAGGCAGGATAAGCCCCATCTATGCAGCACACGCTTCACAGCACATGTGCTGGGAGCCAGCGGGCTGGGCTTCAGTCGGGGTTTTTGGGTCACGTTGCAATTCAGAAACCAGGATGCACCAACCCACTTTATTGACCTAAAAAAGTCATTCTCAGAAATTTTCTCAGTATCGTAACAAACCTGCAGGAGGTAAATGACCTTCTAGTTTCTGACATAGGCACTGCCTCTTTTTCCCCATTTTTCTTCAGGCAGGTTCCATAGAGGATTTGAAATAAGAACCTAAATGAGATTCCTGAAATGGGCTTTTCCTGGCAAAATTGTAGAAACCCCATTGATTTAAATTAATTCCTCAGCCAGAAATAACAGTTCCTATAACTTTTATCAGCCTTTTCACGCCAAAAATTTAGATTTTAAATATTTATTTGAATCTGAAGTTGTGTCTGAAGCTAATTATTTGCTTCTAGAAACAGATAAAGTTAAAAGCATGGTGATAATCTGCTTCTAATCTCTCTGTACCAACCTCCTTTGGCCCCATGCAAATCTTCTGGTCAATGATAAATTTGGCAGCGCTGTTTTCAGTATTGGCTGAAACTCAGCTGATCTGAATGCTCTTTTTAAAACAACAACAAAAACAAGTCCTCCTTTACAAAATACACGGTCACTATTCACTCCAGGCTGCAACTGGTTGGGCTGAAAAAGGGTTAAATCCCAGTTTTGCACGATCACATTGAGTGCTCCCATTTTATTTGCCTCCTTGATTTTTATGTCAGACACATGCCCATGCTGAAACTACAATACAGTCAGTGTTTGGATCTCTGACAAAGATTAAGCTTTCATCCCTGTCATTTGTGTTCCTCCTCAGACATTTTTAACAATTTTTAGCAGAGAAAGATAACAGTCATGGCTTGGGAGCACTTCAGAATGACCCAGCACTTACCATCATGCAGCCTTTTGGGGGATGTTTTTGGGTTCCAGGTTTTGGCTGTTGCTCCACAGGAATCTATGTCCTTCCAAACAGGTTTCCAGTGACTGGCGCAGGAAATATAATAATCTGTTGTAATAATGATGAGCAAAATGCTACATTCACCTCAGAGACAGTGGCTCAATACCTTCAGAGGAGCAGCAACTGAGTGGGAGAAGCATTCATTTGGTCGCATCAGCCAGAGCATGTAAGATTTTAACTCAGCATGGTGGCAGGACAGTAACACCATTCCATGTCACCTGCAGAGGTGTGCCAGAGGAGTTGTCTTTAATTGTCACAGTCCTTAAGCTTTTGTGTGGAACTGAATCCAGGCTAGAGCAGTTGATTCTCCGCTCTTTTTATTAAAACTTTTTTTTTTTCAAAAGAGCTCTTTCCAGAGTATTTATTGTTTTCAAGTCCTGGAGAGGCTGCAATGAGATGCAGATCTGCTCCCGTGCTCCACCCCTGCAGCACTACTTGTCCTAAACGACTTAAATAAGGGGAAACTTGAACTTCTTTTTCACACGTGGTATGTTAGCACCAGACATTGAAGCTTTCCCATCTTCAAGTATCCTTCTCTTTAGTCTTCAGCCATCATCCTCTGCTGGGCAATATCTTACATGCATTTTCCTTGTAGTGGTGTCTGTTATTAAAAGTGGCCACTTGCCAGTGGCTGCCTAACCTTACGTGCAGCATCACACACAACTTACTTCTCCTCATATGAGCAGTTTGACAAGGAAACACATCAGATGGTTGATAAACAGTCAGGATGGCAGAAGTAGCCTTGGAACTTACTGTTAGGTCTCTGGTTTACTATGCAAATTTAATGTTGTCATTTGCATGAAGATTTGAAGAAGAATTAGTAACTGTCTGATCCAAAGTTGATTGAATCCAGCAAAAGTCATAAAGAATCAAAGGCAATAAAGTTAGAAAGAGTACTGACAGCCAAGATATTATTATCCTTTTTTTCTTTTTAATAAAACAGTTCAATCAACTCTTTCATTTATGGCCCACAGCATACAAACAGACATGCCACGACATATTTTTCTGTCCTTGCAAAAGCACTTTAGTAGAATAACATCAAATCATCAGTATCAATCAATCCATTTATTTCAGCTGAGTTATGTAAGGACTTAATTTTGTACTCAAAGACTTAGTAATCTGACACTGCAAAACAGTACCCTGTTACGAAATCACAGCACAGAGGGAGAGACCGGGCTTATGATGGGCAAAATAATAGTTAGCAACATTCAACTGTCCAGCGTATTAAGGATTTAATTTTATTTAATGCACTTACACTACCTCTACACAAGCTGTAAAGTACTCTGACAGCAGTTACATATGCAACTCACAAGATTAGCAGGCAGCCACCAGCACACGAAAGCAAATGGTATTTAGCCAGCAGGAGATACAGTAGTCTCTCCTCCTGCTTCCCCCATATCTGATTCCAGTTTTTCTGCCCAGAAACCGTGCTCAGCTGAAAGAAATAACAAAAACAACCACAACACAATTTTGGCCTCTTGTCTGGGATAAGATTATAAGTCTTACAGCCAAGTCAGAGCTACTGCTACAGACCATACAGGGACATCAAGAAAACCCAGAGAAGTCTAGCCATGCATTTGCAAATCACTGGTGCAGGACATGCACAGGGTAAAGTCAGTGCATAAGTCACGCATGCTTACGTCTCTCTAGGAAATCCCAGAGAGAGATATGGGAGTCCTGCCCTCAACCCTGTCCGAAACAGCTTGATTTTAGCTCTCCTCCAAAGCCTAACAAATAGATGGCCTTTGTCTGATGCCCTGGAGGGCAAATGAAAGCTAATAAAAACTTGAGTCCACACAGATAACATATAATTGTAACTGGGTTTTAGGTAATGGTCTTCCAGACTATCTCATTATTCCCTTTGAACAGGGTTTGAATTACACTTTTTCAATTTTAGATAAAAGTGAACCAGTGGTTTTGCAGCATTAGCAAACTAAGTTAGATTGAATAGTTAGAATTAATGGGTGCTTTGATTTCATAATTTCTGTTTAACCTTGGAACCAGAAGTCAGGCAGAAAAATAAATTCCATTCCCCTCCCCCTTCTTGTTTTCTTTCTCCAGCTGTCTTTCTCCATGCTGCTCAGCCACTTGCTTCTGGTTTCTCCCCACATTAAGAATTATACCACGGTTTGACTATACTGTATTTCCTTGTCTTTTAATTCATGGATGCTCTCTTGAGCATCAGTCCCCACATCACAGTAATTTCAGTATTTGAGTGAGAGTAGTTGTAATCAGGATGAAGTAAAAATACCTCTGTTAGCGGTGATACAACCAAACAGTTGTTTTGCCTGTACTCTCTTTGAGCTTATTCTGAGTCCATTTTAATGGCCATTAGTGAAACTGCTCTGTAATGGAGCCTAAAGGAATCGTAACAATCTCCATTTACCTGCGGAAAGTGGGAACACTCACTGGACAACTTGCTTTTCCTCCATTGACCTGTATGAAGTAGAAGCAATCTCTGAGGAGCTCAAACACACATTCTCCCTTACCCTCCAGCAGAAACAGCACCCCAAGCAAGCCTACATCAGCCATTCTCAACCATACCGGACTAGCAGGCCTTTGCCAGCCCTGAAATGAACTTAGCCTCTCATAAAACTAACGAGTGTGCAAGTCCAGGGTTAATATGTCTATCCAAGGCAGACACAGATCATGCACCCTGCCTCACCAAGCAGTTTAAAAGCCCCTGACCTGCACCATGTTGTGCACTCCAACTGATGGCCTTGCAGAGAGAGACTCGGCACCTGTAAGAGCACACTCCACGCTGAGCTCGCCCGCCAGAGGAAGAGTTGTCCTTTCCTGCCTGACCCATGGGCCTTCCTCCCACCTTTGCTAGAGGAAGATAGAAAAGATAGAAAAGATACCTGCCTTTGCTGAAAGATAGAAAACTGCAGTTGGACAAGTAAGGCAAATCCAGGGCTCACACAGTCCCAGCCTGTCCTTCAGTAGGAGCAGGTGGGATCTGTAGACAGACCTTGTTAGATGGTAAGCAGGAGAAGTTTGAGTTGTAAGAGCCATGTCTAAGGGAATTCAAAGCCTACCTAAAGGCTCAGGAGTAGGAAAGGTGAAACCAGCACAGTTTTGTTCTCACCAACACCATTTTTCCACCCTACTGTTTATGATTATTTACTAACTTCATGACCTAGGGGAGAATCTGGGTCAATAGTCAGTAAACCCTGAATGGGCTGAAATCTTGGGGCTGTTTATCAGATTTCAGCTTGGCTTCCCTTTACCCCTCTTTTTTTCTTTCTTTTTCCCTCCCCTCCCCAATATTTATTTGAAAAAGTGCTTTGGCAGGATTTACAATCCACAAAGCGCCACAGACTTGGAGAGAAAAAAATAAAAATCTCAGGTGCTACTTAAGAAATTCCTCATTTCTAAACCTCAGTGGATTAAAGTTTCTGCCCGAATGATCTGTGTGAGTGCTTTTGTGTAAAACTTTGAATAACTTTATTGATTACATTCTGTATAGCACAAGTCCCTAGACCTTATTCTTATTCTTCTTTTTCTAAAAAAGCTTCTATAAAGACATACAGTACCAGAGTGGATTAGTGCATTAGCCCTTGCCTTTGCAGACTTACTCGCAATCCAGACAGGATTTGGATGAAGAGAGTCTTATCAGGCAGGATCATGCTTCTCAATGGAAAATGTTTCCATACTGAAAAATGGAAAACATAACATTTAGCACAATTCAGCCTGTTCGACAGTCTTTTCTGTGCTGAGGCACAGGGATGGCTACAGGAACAGCACTGAAACCAGTCAGCACTGAGATGCTACAACAGAGCTGTCTCAGAACTAGGATAGTTTTCATAAACAGCTTTCTCAGAAGAAAAGAAAGCACTTTACCCAGGCTGTATGGGAGGCTCCAGCGGGCAGAACAGACATTCCAGGTGAAAAATTAAGTTTATTGGCACAGTGCTTGGGTCTGACTGACACAGCGGCACAGTATCCACAATCTTCTCTTTCCTCTGACAGTGTCTCCACAACTATTTTCTTCCTGACAACTCCCAACACAGGGCTCTTTCACATAAGCAAATAGATGAGAATGGGAATTCAAGTTTTAGTTTAAAATAACCTGCAGGACCTTCACTATATTTTCAAAAAGGAAACAGGGTTTCTGTCTAAAAACAGACTCTCCACCCTCTCTTTCCACCCTCCCTTGTCCTTTCCACCTGTTTAGATGTTTTCACAGTGGGGTAACACATTCATTCCCTCCAGACCAAGGCTCAGCTGTTAGGAATGGAAAATAAAACCAAAGTTTGCAGAGTATTTTTAGCGCAGAGAAAATAAAGCGGTTGCAAATACCGTACACCCACCAGCTCCTCTGACTTGTAGAGATCCATGCCCAGAAAGAAAGGAAACCGCAAGGCCAGCCTGAACCCATTGATTTGCTATCAATGCCAAGTATTCCACAGTGACTCACCCAACAATCCCACCCTTCTTTTTCTGTCCACTTAAAGGTGTCCTCCCCACAAGTCACATCATCTGGTCTTTCCCATCCATGTGGCACTGCTGCTTTCACTACCATATATGCACTTAGCTGGCCTCAGCCCATTACCCTCATCCCTCATTACAGAGATAATCTGTTGATGACTCGCTAATCAGCAGGTTGCAGATGGGTCTCCTGTTTCCCTCTGATCTCACAAATCTCCAGGGACTGGGCTTCTGAGAAGAGACAGTGCGTAAGGAGATACAACACTAAACAGATGACACATATTTTAGATCCACCTAATGGCTGCTCCTGGTTTCCAGACTCCCCAAATGCCATTTGTTTTTAACAAATGGCCACACAAGCTGTGGAGATGATATTTTAAAAATGTCTTTGAAAAAGCTGACTTGCCTCCAATGGCATGTGCAGCATGTGTGCCCGTGACAGCAGGCCTCTGTGCTGTCAAGCTGCTCCCACTGCAGGTAAAAATTAAATACTCTGAGAAAAACATTATAAACTGACAACAAAATGGGTTTAGAGAAAGCCCCTCCTGAATGGGAGAGGTGGTTTAAGAACCTAAAAAGGAAGACCTAGATCTCACCATCATTAAGCAGAGTTTCTGCTTAAGTGGTAGCAAAGCAGTGATTTCTTCACTGCAGCACTGACTGTGCAAGACACTTGCAAAACTGTCGTAAAAATCACCTGAAAGGAAGTTATAAATCCCAGAATATCCTTCATGCAGGTTCTTCTGATTTTCTGTTTCTCTCCCAGGAAAAGGTGAAGGTTTTATACAGCAGCCTTGTTGTAGGACATCCCCTTACAGCACATCTCAGACAGGGCCCCTGCAGAGCTGTAAAAGTTGGCTTAGCTCCCAGCTGCCACTGCACATGGTGGTCCCATTTCTGATAAGCAGCAGAACAGCACAGGTCCCATTCTCCTGCACCTGTGCCAAAGGGCACAGGTCTCACCCATCTTATCTGACCTTCCAAAACAGAGAAATGTTTCCACATCCACATTATTGTCTGGGAGGGCAGTAGTTGGTCTGGACAGAGCCAGGGTAGCAATTTAGTAGAACAGGTGACCAGGTCGCAGCACGGTGTTCTGAGTGCAAGTGCAGCCACTGTGCCTGTGGTGTGCTGGGTGTTTTGGACCCGTCACACACACACCAAAATACTGAAGCAGTGCACACATACTAGGTCTCACAAGGACCATGCTCATTATGAAGGCAATGCGAACAGCTCAGACATACGCTTCTGTCCAAGAAATCCTGGAAAGATATATGGCAACTCCTTTGGGAGCCATTGAACTCTCCTCCTCCATCTCCATTTACTTAGTCATCATCAGCGCACTGCTATGGGTTCACTTAGTGGTAGGAGTATTCCCAACAGACCTCCTTAAAAAGCACTCTCTATTTAGGGCTGAAAAGCAGCTGCCGATAATGCTGCCTTAAGCAGGCCATTTTGCTTCTGGCTTCCATAGGTTCCACATTTTTCCTATCCAGCCAGCACAATAAGCATTTTAGCTTCCATTGTCTGTGATTTCCAAAAATGCTCAGCACTGACCTAACTGATCTCACTGTAACCACATTAAGTGTGTTTTGTTTTCCTCTTCTTTTTATTCTTGAAAAGATGGAGCATCCACAAAGAAAAGATCATCGATCTGCAAAGTTAAAGCTAGCAAACAGTTACTCCAGTAGCTGACACACTGCTACATGAATGCTGACTATTTACAGCAAATGTAATCTGAGTTTATCTTCTACAAAATCTTTAACACATTATTTCTGGAAGTTCAAGTTATAAGTGCTATGATTTGCGAGTAATTCAAGGAAGCCCTTCTATTAATCTATCCCATTTGCAGGAGGGGGTAATGTATTCCTCAAGCTTTCAGTCCTTCTGCAGGGAAGTAAGAAACATACGCCTGGAATTATCTATTAGCAAGTGTTTTAACCCTCCCCACAGCTGGCAATATTACTGCTAATATATAACATGAATTCCTCGGGAATTAGGCTTCTTTTGTTGCTTTTTTTTTCTTTCTTTTAATAAATCCCAGGCAAGCCGCCCCCATCAAACCAACCAGATATACCTAGCTTGGACCAGGGTGTCAGTAAAGAGCCATCCAGACAGTTCTGTTTCAGGACTGCTAACCTCTCCTTTAGAAATGGCCAGAGAAAAAATGAAATCCCAACAAAAAAGGGAAAAGTTGACAACGTGAGCCTAATTTTTAAATGGCAGAATCTCTGGCTATCAAAAGATATCTTTTGATTTTAAGTAAGAGCAGTCTACACCACTGGCTTTCAGTCTTAGTCCAGTTCTGTGAACCCAGGGGACCAGTATCCACTGAAGACTATGCTACAGCAAATTCAAGCGCTGAAGTCTAATCCAAGAAGTTCTGGTTTTCTCTTTTTAAACTCCAGGGAGCCCAATAAGAAATCTACAGAGCTCAAGTGAATCTACCAACTGTAGCAGAAAATATCTAGTGTGAAGTAACATTGGCAAAAATCTGCCTATGGGTCATGAGAGAGGAAAGCACAAGTTTCTTCAGGAATGACTTTTTTCCCAGATGGTCTTTCTGAGCAGTCTCACAAAACCTTTGGTACAGTTTCCTGTTATTTGCAGGGTGGAAGAGAGGAAAAAAATGGGCATTTTAGTCAAGGCACCCATAGTCAAACCCCACTCCTTAGAACCTAATTCCACTGAAATGGGTGATAAACTCACAGCAACTGCGACAGGACCAGACTTCAGCTGACATCAAATGCTTCTGAAGAGTGCAACCTTGATGCCAGGAAAACTGGAGAAGCAGTAAATTTTGTCACTTATGACAGGAGCATTCTGGATGCTGACTGGAGCTCAGAGTCAGCATTTTTGTCACACAACATGAGGAGGATACACTTCATAAATGAGCATGAATGATCTCCATACAACTGTGCAGCAAGATGTGCACTTAAATACTTACTTACAGCTGCTAAAAATCTCATTTTCCAAGAGCTCTCAAAAGAAATTTAAGGGCTACACAGCCGTGACTTGGATGTCAAAAATGGTATTTGGAGGAATCTCAGTTGTTCTCTGATGGAGAACAGATTTTTATTGATTTACCCTAGATAGACAGTTGAATCAGATGACTGCAATTGGGTTTCTGCTTTCTTAGAAACTGGGTATTTGCCTTGGCTTGCAGGAAAAGCTTCTGGGTACCTGGTCCCACATGTAAGCAGGTAAATAATTGACAGATGGTTTCCTTCATGCAGCTAAGTAATAACTTTCAACATTATGTCAGGCGAGATTAGGAAGCAGGGGAAAAAATGCATTGAAGAAAGTTTGGGCTCAAGCTGCCGCGTCGTTGTTACCCAGCATCCCTGACACACCAACCGCAGCAGCGGATTCCACGGGTGCCTAAAGGTGCTTGTTATAGAGGGTGTTTACAGGTGTGCCATTATCAAGTACTGATATAAAATACTACCATGGAAAATCGCATTTAATAAGCTCCAGCTGCCCGCTAAATTAAAACAAAATTCCTGCAGCGAATAGTCAATTTGAAAACAAGCAGTGGTAGGGCTGAAACAAAGGCACTGAGCTTGAGAAGGAAAAAAGAGCCTTGACTGAATCAAGCTGCAGTTTGGAAAGTGTATCAAATGGATGTTTTCCTAGTATTGCTTTTATGCTGATACTTGCTCCTGCCAGCACAAGTAGCTGCTGAGGCCACTGCCTATCTTCTTTTGCCTTTGTATTCCTACGTGTGCCCATAGACTGTGTTTCGGTGAGATCACAGGCCGCACTGCAGAGCTGGCTTATAAAACTCTGTAGTTTGCAGAGGTGTAATAATGTGTTTTGTTTCAAAGCAGAATTTAAAACACAAATGCAAACACAAACAGGGAGGCCTGGCAACCTCTTTTCTCTCCCCCTCCGAAGAGCTCATTGTCCTGCTTCTCGTCCCAACTTTCTGTTGGCTCAGCGCCACCAGGGCTGCAAAAACTGGGGCAATTAACCCTTTCTTCCTAAGGCCAAATGCTAACCAGACCTAGCTGGCTTTCCTCGATGCAACGAAAGCATCAATCGCCAGAGATGCAGGGCTGTGCACTGTTCCACCACCCTACCACAAGCACCCACGCCTTTCTCCTCTGCTTGCACAGCGCCTACCCCAGCAGCCCCCACACCCATGCTAGACCTCTGTCTTCTTACAGCCATACCTACCCTGAATGGCTCCTAACTTTTGCCTCATGGAAGAGGAGTCTGGATTGAGAGCCTACCAGCTGATGTTCTCGTTCATTTACGGAAGACACAAAGGGACTGTCAGTTGCAGAAGAGGGCCCACACTGGCTTTAAGTGAATTGGTTTGGGTGCAGAAGCAGCACAGCGCTGCACTGGATAATTCACTGTTTTCTGCCTGAAGGAAACAGAACCTGCTTTCTTTCTCATTTTCTTTTCAGGAAGCCTGCCACATTGCAGGCTACCATAAACCCAGACTTCATTTGTTTTATGAGAGGATCCTGGTAGGCACTGCCCATAGATACCAAGCTTTCTCAAAATGCCTTCCCAGTGCAGGATGGGATTTTTGACCATGCACCTTCATTTTCATTATTTTCCGTGGATGCATAAAAGAGTTTAGATGAGAGGTGTGCTTAGTTTAGAGGGCTAGTGCTGTCCAGAAATGGTGCTTGAGACCCTTCCACATCTGAGTCCAAGGCTTTTGGTTATTCCCACAGACTCTACTGGAGTACAGACCTGCATCTTCCATCAAAGCTCACTAAAGATGTTTTATTATGGCTGTGCACCAGCAAATCACAACAATGGAGACTGAATGCAATTTGCATCCCATTATGTATGAACACAGCTTTTTAGTTGTTCATAACTTTCTCTATCAAATTTTATTGGATCAAAAGTGTCTGTTCTCTTAATTTTCAAGTGTCGGGAAAACTGGTGCAGCTTACTTTGTGCTTTGAAAAGCAAACAAGCAAATGCATAATTGTGCCTTAGATGCCAACACAAACACTGCATGTTTATTGTAATGGTTGGACATACTGGCAATGTACTTTGAGTATAACAGTGAAATGTAAAAAGCAGATTAAGTATGCAGAAAACTGGTTGAGGACCTTTGAAGTTGTGACAATAACCATTTTCATACACAGTAAACATTTCCATTATGTTTCTTGGCTTCATCCAAATTCAGGAGGCTGCGTGTTGCACTTGGTAGAAGCTGCTGATCAGTTTCTCAGTTTCATTTACAGTGGTTTTCACTGTGGGGGCAATTGTGAAGCAAAATAGAAACAGAGACCAGCACCCTCTAAAGACATTTAAGGTAGTCAGAAGCAGTGTATTCTTGGAGGCAAAACTGTCCTGAGACATGAGCAGAGCTGCCCTTTTTGTTTCAACGTTTGTTTTCACCAAGGCTCGATAATACTTTCTAAAAATCTCTTAGGACTTCATTAACTCAAGGTGACCCTCTCATCATTAAATCCAAGCTGATGGGAATTTTAGGTATTTGCTGAGTCTGTGTGATGTGTTCCAGCTAATCATCTTTCAGAAGATTGCACTAAAAAATTCCTTATGCCATTCAGTAGCTTTATCTCTTCTTCCTCTTTTCCCTTGGCAGCAGGAACACATCTGGGACTGCCAGCCATGATGAGGCTCTGCTGGCAGGATCAAAAAGCCCCTTTACAGACTACATAGAGTCAGGGCGGGGCATGGACTACATTTGTCCACATTTCACTTTCACTGTTTACAAACTGATAGAGCTGAGAACTTCCAGAAACTTGTCCTGTACCGAGTCTCTGCAAGTTATTTTTTTGTCCTGAGTTCTGCCTTGTATTTTCATCCAGAAGTTGGGCACTCCTTTCCAGACAACGTGGGGAAAAAAAGGTAAACCTTCAGACACCTTTCCCTTTTTTAGTGGGTAGGAGAGAAAGAGTGTGACTCCACAGAGGCAGCAGCATGTGACCTTCCAAATCCTCTGCTCCCTATGACAGTGCAGCTGAGGACATCAACAGAGGCAGAAGCGTTGCCACCCAAACTCATGGGTCCATGGACCTCATGCACCCTTGATGGGTTTCATAGCACCGTAGTTTAAAAGATCCCACATGCCACCTCCCCAGACAGCTTGGACAAAGGGCAGGTCAGAGTGAGATTCATTCCCTTCTCCTTGACCTTTTCCTTTTCCTTGATCTTCAAGGCTTCACAGGAAGCCTTTGAAGCAGTGAGTATAAGGGCAAGAGCTGCTGCCTTGGGTTTAGATCCTCACAAATTATATCCATCTTTTACCCAGCTCAAGATGTTCTGTTGAACAATAGACATGGATAGCAAAGACCAAATTGAAGCCCTTTTCTCTAAGCACCAAATTGGAGTATATCCAGGTTTCCAAAGACTGGACATCATTTAGGCAATCTGCATCCTCTAGAGCATCTCAGAGGCAAACATTTAGCCTTAATATTCACTGAAGATTTCAGACATATGTCTCCTGACCATTTTTTAAATGTGCTTCAGGTTCAATGTGGAGAAAAGAAAAATCCAGATTATTACTTTCTCAAGGAAAATATGTGAGAACACTAGTTTCCCTCCCAGAGCCATTTCGTGTTTCTTTGATTTTTTTTGTTAAAAGTAGGAGAAACAGACAAAAAGGAACAGGGATACATTTGATTTCCATTCATCTGAGAAGAAATATTTCAAATGTTAATTATAATATGTTTTCTAACACCGTTAGTAGAAAAAAACTAATTCATCTTAAGAATTTATTACAAGTGCCAAGCGATAATTTGAGCAGGGATTAGGTCATCAGCATCAGAAAAGAAATTCAAAAGTCTGGGTGGAAGATTTTGAAGGACAATTATGATTTATAATCTGTGATTTTTAGATTGTGAGTTACAATCTGCAACTTATAAACTGAGATTTATGTTCTGTGACTATTCTTTTACAGTGTACTTTGCTTTGCTCTGGTATCTTCATCTCACTTATTTTGAATTTAATACATGTCATGAAGCCATTTGTTTATTTGCAAAATCTGTTGAAAATCTTTAAGTGGAAACAGCAGAATGGTGCTTTTGCAGAATTATGACATTAGATCTTCAGCACTCATGTAATAGACATACTAAATGAACTTAAAAGAGGCCTTGCAAAGATATTTCCCTATTGCTCATTTTTTATGAAAGCTGCTCATATTAGGGGTCTTACAATATTTGTTTTATTATCTCCAGTTTCTTGTAACCAGTTTCAGCTGGGATTCCACTTGAGACTTTGATCATTCTTGGAGCTTGCATGGCAGAATGGAAAGGAAATATGGCCCCTAAGAAAGAAAATACTTCAATAAAAGAAAAGTCATTCTATAGGTGGCAGTGTTTGGGTGGATCATAGAAAGTTAGATCTTCCAGTTAGGTTTGGATTTGGACAAAGTCGTTACTGAAAATCACTCCCACTTGATGAAAGACCTGTGGGAAATAGTTTAATGCATCAAGTCCAGCTACTAAAATACAAACAGCTTCGAGACTTTAAAGTATTTCCACTGTAAATGCCTGCGTCGGTTTCTGCAGACAAGGTAATTCTCCCATGCATGCAATAGTGGCCTCAATCATTCTGAATGGCATCAGTGTGGCCTGAGGGAGCGACAGGCATCTTCTGTGTTGCAGTGTGTGCTGCAGGGGATAGGACAGTCGACACCAGTCTGCAAAAAAAAATAAGATAACAAATATTGGAGGGAACATTACCCAGAGAACATCTCCAGTTCAACTGGGCTAGACACGGGGACATTTGCTATGTTACTGAGTCTGCCCTCCTGTCCACCAAGGCTCCCATCCTGCAAACACACTGACCTCAAAGAACATGGTGTTATTTAGAGAGCTGCATCACAGCCTGAGGCAGAAGAGCCTCCTGTTTTGTCACAGGTTTAGATCAGCATATGCTGACTATGAATCCCCACCCCAAGTACATGGGGGGTTCTGAGTCTTTGCGAGATGTTTCAGACCCCAGTGGCAGCTCTCACCAGCCCAAAGTCACTTCCAAATAATACGTTTGGGCACTGCATTGAGTGTTCAGCTCTCAGTTAGCAGTAATAGCATGAGCAGAGCGCTCTATGTGCTGAGTTTCAGTTTTGCAGTTCCCCTGTAGCCCTTGAAACTGAACTTGCACCAGTCACATGGTGAGACTGAATTTTATCCTGTGCCCAAGCTTCTAACAACCCACTCGTTTTTCAGTCAACCACGTCTGGGACATTGTGAGGATAAGAGAGATGACTCCTTAAAACACTTCACCTGACCTGTGCTAGCTGGGATACAGTGGGAAGGGAGAGGCAGATGCTGAAAGACCACAGCGTGTCCCTGTGCTTGCTCACAGGAGAAACATCTCCTCGCAGGCCAGCCCCAGAGGGACGCAGGAGGGAATCCAGCCCCCTCATAGCCACTACGTACATGCTAAAAAAACCAGCAACTTTGTGACATGCAACCTGTCTCCCTAAATGATTTTGTTTGGCGTTGGCCAGAGTGCAATCGCTGCCAAGCCCTCACCCTCCCCTTCCACCATTCAGCCTGTGACAAAACTAATGTTACTGCTGTTGTAAGGAGGATATCTTAATGCAACGCACACATACACAAGATCCCTTTAGATTCTGGTTTATATCTTCAATGAGAACCTTGGCAGCTGTAAAAATACATTTTGGTCTGGTCACTAAGCTAAAGATTTTTTTTCCCCTAATTCATACACAGTTATTAAAAGACCTGGGTCTTTTGGCAGTGACATTGTACAGTTCTGTCAGCTAATCCCTCCTCCCCCTCCCCCCAAGTTAAAAAATGATTAATTAATATCCATCCCGGCTTGTATGATTAATATATTTAAACAATTTGAAAATGGACGTGCTTTTCATTGTTGTCTGCTTTACAATGTGATGCTTCATCAAGAATGAAAGAAAGTGGAATGTCAACAAGCCTGGGAAGTTAATTACTTACATCTGACCCCCCCGAGCTCAGTAACTAGCTCCAAGCATGAGCATCTGGAAGTGCCAAACAGATTGTTGCAAGGCATTACACTGAATTTATCCAGTATTAGTGGTTGGGTATATCACGATGTCTACATCGGCTCCTTCATTCGAGTCAACGCTGTGCTCTTCATTTGCTGACTTGGGCTCCTGTGTGAGTGTTGCTGGGCACTTCCAGACAGCTGGTACCATTTGATCCTGGGCCTGATTTCACCATTGGCACAGGGAGTCCCATCCCATGATTTCCATCTCTCTAATGAGTACATAAACCACTTCTTAGGGCTGGGTTAGCGAATGGTAGCTATGGCTTCCACCTCTGATGGTTTGCAAGTTTTAAAGGAATGCAAACATGTCTTCTGGCATCTGAGCACCTGTCCGGTGGTAGTGCTGCTCTTTCCAATAGCAACAGTATGAACCCTTGCCACAAGGCATGACCAGAGGGGAGATCTGTGAGATGCCATGTGCTGTATATATGTGAGATCATGGTTGGAGTGAGCAATGAGATGGTCATGGTTGAGGAAGTAAGGGTGAACACTTAGGGCTCTAGTTTGCATGGGACTATGCAGAAGGAAGGTTACATGGGCTAACTAGAAATTGGGGTATGGACATCCTAGAAATCAAAGGGGGCTGCTGCCGCCATCACTGATGGTGTTGTAGACATTGTGTTTGCAACTCCTACATTTGTCTAGGTACTCCTTCCTTTAAACAGAGCACTCTGGCCACACCTTGTCATTAACAAAGTTGCTTCTGTGGATTTAAATAGGCTTTCTGTAGGCCTATCTAAAGCTATAAAAGGCTTTAGGCACCCAAAATAAGACTACATCTCCCACTCAAAACTTAGACCCAGCACCCACAGCTTTGTACACAAAGCGTATGAATGTGCTTACTTCTGTGTCTTGGGGTGTGCCCAGCAGCACCTTGGTCTTTGACAGGCCTGTGCTGCTCTGTGCCTGCCTCACAGTTAAGCCCTATCGTGACCACAGACGTGGCGTTTCTCTACATATTTCACACAAGCTACTCGATTCATGCAGCAATCTGAGCAAGCCCATGGAACAGTGCTCTGTATGAAAGGCTGTGGTCGGTGTGGTTTTCCTTCAGAACCCAGAGGGCATGACTCCAGCAGTGGCATGACTCCTGCTTTAACAATGATTATATTCCTCCAGGTACAAGTGATCTGACTTCTGCCACTGCGAGGGTCAGGCATATATTTCTCCCCTCCAAGCATCACGTTTGCTGGGCTAACCTGAGAGGGTAAGGCCATTCCTGGTCCTTCTGCTCAGCCTACTCCATATGAGTACCAGCAATGAAAGATGCCTTTAGAGGAGTCAGAGGGGGCACAGGTTTTTTCCCAACTGTGAGAGCAGTCCCCACTAGAGATGTGAGTTTTCACCCCCCAAGCAAAGGACAAAACTGACACTTCCTCAGTGGGTGCCTCAGTCACTGGGTGCTTGCAAGTGGGAGCTCCTGTCCTGCCACTTCTGGTTAAAGAGGTGGCTCTAGTGAGGTCCTTTAAAACAAAAGGGATTGACACCTGATTCCAGTTTTTAGAAAGTCCTTAAAGAAAGAACAACAACAACAAAAGCCCACCCACCAAATCCAAAAACCAACCAACCAACCAACCAACCAAAAAAGGCTAGTGCTTATATCTTATTATCAGGTATGCAACAGAGCTGTATTATTGGCATTGGTAGTGACACCTATTTGAACAAGTTTATTGCTTGTAAGGTTCCTTGTTTCAGGATGCATGGTAGTTTATACTTGAATTTAAAAGTGATAATGTCTTTCTCTAATCAACACTTTTGGGCTAGTTTGCAATCCTACTGTGCTGTGCTGTGCTGTGCATCCTGCTCTGGCAGGGGGTTAGAACTAGATGATCTCCAAGGGTCTCTCCCAACCCCTGCCCTTCTGTGATTCTGTGATATGAAGCTGCATATGAAACTCCAAGTTTCCTGTTCCTGACTTCTTATGGTTTGGACTACAAGATAGAAGAGCCATGGCTGGGGTTTTAAGGAAGTTTTTTCGTTTAACTCTGTGTATTAAAGAAGGGACATTAGTAAGTCAATGTAGCATTATGGCTATGAGCATTCAAAATGGGATATTGGTTACACAAAGGATGGCAGTTCTGCAGCTTGGGACAGCTAGTCTACTAGACAGCTGGAGACTGTCCACAGCTTTGCCTGTGGACTTCCTCATGTATGTACTAAGGGGCCCTTGACTGTAGGTCAGCATTTAGTTCTGATCGTTGCTCTTCAGAAAAGACAAATGTCTCTTCCACTAGTATTTTTCCCTTTTAATATACAGAATTTTGTACCACAAAAAAGAAAGTACTGTTTAGAACAGTATCTTTGCAAGCAAGAGATAAAACAAATGCCAAGCCAAGATGCTTTAGTGATGCCGACATCTTCAGATCAGCAAGACAGGACTGGGCCAGAGGCAAGAAAATCTGTCTCGTCTTTCCACCACATGACATTCAGAGAAGTAAATGAATCTGAACATTTTGATGTCATCAGGCTTTAGGTTTTTAGGTTTTGAGCAGTTGCTGCAGGATGTGCTCTCAGGGAATGAAGAAAACTGTAAAAATAGCCCCACAATATGATGCCATCATCAGGCTCACATAAATAAGTTTGCCAGTAAATCAAAATGTTCTTGTGTTTTGAAAGGGACTCGTAGGGAACACAGCAGTTGCAGTCATTATTGCAAACAACTTGTAATGAGCTAAAAGCAAAGCGTGGGATTCTGATTAAATTAATTTGTTCTCAGTTGGCTTACTTGAAATCAAATTGATCCCAAGTAAACTGTCTGAAGTGCAGACTCTCAAGAATGGTGCCGGATCGCTCATGCTGACTTTGGCATTTCAGTGAGTGCTTAATATCCAGTATTTAAGGACCCTCTGAAATATATAAATGAACGTGCATTACCCTCCAAAATTTTCAAACCCTTTCTTACCTTGGACTAGAGGCAAAAATCATATCTACAGTGCTTCCCAGTAGTGCATGTGTCCACACATGCACTAGAAATGTGGCTGGGGGGTGAAAGTCACTTGAACTTTCTTTCAATTGAAAATGAAACTCAAAGCTCTGAATAAGGATAAATGTATTGGTAAGTCGTGCTCCAAGTGAAGTCTGAGGGACATCTCCTTCTCAGTTTATTGGAGCTGGCTTGGACTCAGAGGTGTATGTACTCCATATTTTGCCTGTGGACTTCCTCGTGTATGTACTAAGGGGCCCTTGCCCACAGCAGCAGAGAGCTTAATCTTGGTTAACCAGGTTTAATCTTGGCACTGTGGGATGGCATGTACAAGAAATTAGATCAGTTATATTCTACAACAGTTTTGTGCTTTTCTTTGTGGTCTGTCTACAGATACCTAACTTTCTAACATTGCTCAAAGTTTGGCCTCACGTGAGAAGACAGGTTGCTGTGGTAGTGATCTCTTTTGTATGGGCTAGAGGATGGCACATCCACTTTCATTTTTGTAATTGCTTGCTTTATTTGGTTTCCTGACTCCAAATAGGCCTGATATTTCTGGTAAACAATGACTGTAACAGTGGTGCTTATTGCTGGCTTTGTCAATACACTGGCTTAAATCCTTAGGCTGTATGCAAAGACAGTAAGGCATCACTTCTAGTGTGCAGCACCTCTAGGGAGGTTCTAGGCTCTTGTACAGAATGAAGGCTTAATTAGGTGCTTCATTCAAATGAGCAGAAAACACAGTAAGGAAAGCACAGGAATAAAGAAAAGAAGCAGCCATACCCATCAACTAGTAGTGGCCTTGATGGAAACTGGTGTTCACGTCACCGGCTGAAGGGTAGATTTTGTGGCAAAGAGAAAGCTACACTGTGTGTTAATGATCAACATAAACCTGTAATTCTTCCTGCTACCTTTCTGGAGAGGCACAGGCAACTGCTCATACCATTTGCATCCAGCCCAACATGCTGTGCCAAATGCCAGTCAATGGTAAAGTCAAGTGATACTGTTGAACAACTACAAGGAGCCCATTGTCCCCTTGGCCATTTCCCCTTCAGCAACTGAGCAGGCTTTTAAATGTCTAGGAGTCATTAGCAAAGAAAGCCCAGGCAGGAGGACTTTGCAGCAGGTGGTGCCACCTGTGGTTGCCTAATCCCATCCCAAGCAGACAGCCATCACCCAGCTGTAGGGGCAGTCAGGCAGTGTGATGGTGAGTCAGAGTGACGAATGAAGCGGGTTGGAGCCCTGGCTCAAAGCACAGACTTGACACACTGGAGTTGTGCCACTCTGACAGTTGTATTAAGGTCAGGGCAAAACAGATGCGAAGATCCCATCCTGTTAGTTCTTCTGTTTTGGGGAAATGCAGTTGAGATGCCTGGTGGCAGGCTGGTTAGCTAGCAAGTAGCTGAAGTTTGTTTGCATTAAGGTGATGATACATTGAGCATGCTCCCTACTGAGTCATCCGCAATGAGAACTCCATGCCAGGCTCCATACATAAACTGCACTTGGAAGGAGGCTTCCTTCTAGAAAGTTCACAGGGCAAAATGACTAGCAATTTAGCAAACTGTGGCACCAGACACAGTTTCAAGAGAAACAACTTTTAGCACCATTATCTCTGTGTGTACCCAGTTCAAACTAACTCTCTGATATCTTCCTGCATTGCGACCTGCCCACTGAAAAATATATACTCAGGCCCAACAGCCAAATGGCTTGGGAAGCCCTATACTCTTGGTGAATCCTATGATTAGGATCGATGGAAAAAGTGTTCTGATTTATGAGCTTGTAAAAAGCAGTAGGAGTCTGGATATCAGCATCTCAAATAATGAGGGTCTTAAATGGTGCTATAGATTCTCCTAGTAGTGATAGGCACATTGACTCGTTAATGCCAAAGTAACAAAAGGTGTAGTTTTAAATAACTGGCAGTAACTTCCTCTACACATTTGAAGAACACAGTAAAAGAGTCCCTCTAGGAAGAATTGAACACAAAAGTCCCCATACTGGATTTGTCCCTCTCGTTCAACAGTATCCAGTGCAGTAAGGTCTGTGTACGACTCCTGAAGGCTCAACAAAAAATAACTGAGAAAAGCAAGCTATTCTCATGACTTCACTGTGCAGGATCCTCCACTTCCACTGGTAAAAATTTAGATAAGCTTGAAAACCACTGCTCTCATCCAGGAGAAAACAGAAGACTTTAGATGGGTGAGAAAGAGCTTTTCCATCCTGCCAAGTTTTTTTCAAGCTTCCACAAATTTCCCTCATTCATGTTGAGTTGAAACTGAGACCTTTTGAAATGTTGCATGTTAAAAAAGAAAGCCAGATCCCAGAATAATCAACAGGTCTGAAATTAAGGCTGTCAGCTGGGACGTGGGAGGCCCAATTCAGTTCCCCATGTTCCCACCCCACTTGGGAGTCAAGGTTCCCCAGTACTTCTTGGCTAGCAAGCTGGGGGGGGGAGCTTGGTTTTTCAAAGCAATGAATGCTCCCTCAGAGCTGGCCTCTAGGTTCCCAGCTTCCCTGTGAACTGCCAAAAAGCTTGGGATTTCAGGGCATCTGGCTCTGCCAATGGAGCTGCAAGGAGATGGTAGCCTTTGCACCCAATTGTCTTTGAGCAATGTGGCTATAAATGAAGTCGTCTCTTAGACCTGAATCTATCTCTGATTCCTGGAGTAGTAAAGGGAGTCCTGTATCAAAAAGGAAAGTCAGTAAAATGTTCTGATCACTTGGAAACAATTTCTGTCTTTCAGGCATAGCAAGTTTGAAAGGATTGGTTTTTCAGTGGCTTTATTGCTTGTCTTTCACTTCACAGTAGAAAATATTGATGGGGTCCAAGTGAGTACAGGGGAATTAGTAGAGCCTAAATTTATGTGACAGTGAGAAAAGAAAAGCATGCAGCTCATTTGTTTAATGGGATTTCAGTGAGCAAAGTGAGCATCTAAATCAGATGTGTGCATTTTACTCTCTACCAGACATGCACCTGCAAGAAGCATTCTCAGGGATGCAGGTGTCACAGATGGGGTATGGTATATCATTTCCCGATGGCCTGGCACATCTTCACACTCAAGGCCACTGCCTGTGCCTTTTAATTTCATTGTGAATGGAAACACAGGCATTCACCAGGGCCATGTAGGCTCAGAAGGAGGACAGAGGAAATCCTTTGATATTCAAAGTATTCAAGAATAAACAGAATAGATTTTGTTAAATTAACAATGACTTATGAATACAAATGATAAGAGCTAGCTTCTCTGGAGGCCCACGGTGGTGGTAGTAAAACCAGTATCACAAAAGAATAAAAATTTAAAAGGACCAACCTGCTCTTCCAAGACGTTACAAGGTTGAAATGGTCTATTTACATGGACTGCAAGCACAGACCGTGCTGTCAGGCATTGTCATAACGAAACCAGCAAATACACTAATTAAGGCAAGTATTTGCTTAACAAATGATCATGAAGAGTGGGTGGCTTTATTTGGGATTTTGTTCCTTGCTTATTCATGCCCCACACACACACTCCCTGCCTGCCCTCTAAGTACCACAAGCCAGTTCAGGTTGAACACGAGCAGAGGAGACTGTTGGCTTGGGTAGGTTGTCCAGCCATTTGCCCTGGTTTGAGGCTAGGAGGCCAGGCTAGGCTGCCTACCAGTGCTGGGGGACAGGAAACCTCCAGACATCTCTGGAATTGTTGCTTTCCATTTTCCTCCCTCTGACTTGGTGAGGTATTGAAGCTGAAGCCTTGGCTACTCTGGAGCCTCATGATTTTTAGAGATCAGCTGTTAAATGCATAGTCCACCCTTCCCAGAGTGTGACCAGTATCCCCTGGTGTAGGTTGGCTAGTTGCCACTCCCTTTCCTCAGCCAGGCAGAAGTCCTGGGGAGCTGGGCACCCCTCAGCAAGTTCAAGGGAAGTGCATCCCATTCGAGTCTTCCCTTATTCCATGTCCTGTCAGCAAGTGCTGGCTTCATTTAGTCCTAATCCATCCCAGCCGCACACATGGCTAGGAGGGCTTTTAGATTTCAGCGTCTGGGTTTCAATGTTGCCACATGACTTTCCCATTAAGAAGTCAGGGAGAAAGTCCAGCTCATCTGCTAGGAGGGCTTGGCCCTTTGCTGGCCGTTCCCCAGTAAAACAGGACATGCTGTGGCTTGCCTTCTTTGGAAGGCCCAGCCATTCTCCGGCGCAATGGGGTGAAATAAGGACAGTCTGCTTTATCTTTAAATTTCCTTGTTTTCTTGGGAACCAGCCAGACCCTTTGTTTTTTGAATATAGTTGTTTGTGGTTTAATTTCCTTTGGGTTTATTTTTTTTTAGTAGTATTATACCAGCAAAAACTCAGCTTCTCACTGGAATTGTATAAGAAGAACAAGATGGGGCGCAAAAGCTTGATGAACCTAAATGTTTCTTCTGTGAGATCTTGCAAGGTAGTGCAGTAGATCTCACACAGCAGCTAGGAAATATAGTGCCACCACTATGGGACAACCAGTCCTTAATGGCATTGGTGGTCTAACGTGCACAAGCAAGAGACAGAGGAAACAGGCTGCCACGAGGTCTTCATCTCCTTTTTTCTGCCAGATTGCTGAGGGCCCAGAACAGGTCATCACCCTGAGGTCTTCCTGAACTGCAGCCCTTCCTTGGACATATCTAGGTTTGTGATTGCTTGCTTCAGGTATTCTGTTATTGATGGTGAGATCTTTCCTTGGAAAAGACTTTGCAAACAAGCCATGAAAAATAAATCATGGGAACATCCAAGAAGAAACTCAGGCTATGTTTTCCTAGGCAGCGGCAGAGGAAACCTTGGCCACCTTGTCCCACCATTGCACCATCTTTTGCGCTGCGCCAGCACAGCTGTTGATGGGACTGTGCAATGAACCAGGTCAGGGAACTGATCCTGCTGATAAATAACCATTTTTGTTTTCTGAATTCTCTTTCACTTGCATCAGTTTCCTCCACCAATTTCCTGTGCAGCCACAGCGGCAGCTACGCACCCACAATGTGGCAAGCAGAAGTAAATGCCCACAGGTGCAGGAGTAGGGGCAAAGAGCTGCTCAGATTGGTTTATGAAGTTTGCATGCTGGTATTAGCTTCAACCCTGAAAAGGACCTAATTTTAAATTGCACCCAGTGACACACCTCATTAGCAAAGTCATTATCAATTACACAAGAAAATCATCGTGAAATCATGCAAATGTATCAAAAATGTACATCGGTAGTGACACAACTATACAAGGGAGCTGGGTCCCGCTGAGCACAGATAGTTTTGAAAAAGACTCAAGTGTGATATGCAAAAGTCGACTCTGGTTATCTCAAGGACAAACATAAGGACAAAAAAAATAAAAGTAATAATAATAAAAAAATCTCTGACAGACAAACCTCATTGTAGCATTCCTCTCAGTCATTCCTTCAGTGTTTTACGAACTGATTACCCTGCACCACAGGCCTAGAAAAGGCAAAAAACTCCCATGGATCTCAAAGAGAAATGTTATAGAAGTTCAGTTTACAAGAACCATGCCAGAACTATATGAAAATCACTTTTCCCACCACTGAAACACAGCCACCTCTAGCATGGAATCTGCCAGATTTTTAACAGCTCACAACTTGGGCCAGAGGAGACATTTCCACTCCACAGCTGAGATTACTGTGCAAATATGACTTTATTATACAAAGAAGGAACACTATGCCCTCTGCATCAGTGCAGATGTGAAATAGAGAGGAAGCCCAAATCCTTCAGCTACAGGAGTGGAAGCTCCTCCAGTGACACTGGGCTGCCAACCATCACAGTTATATTGCCAATGGACTTAACTGCAAGTCTCAAGGTACTTGGCGGACTGGGTTACAAGCTCCTGGGGGGAACCAGTTTTGCAAGGATGTCAGCTTTTTTTTGAAATAAGAAGGCCCTTCCTTGTCCATATGATTGCAAGGAAAAAAATCTAAAAGCTCTACAGCTCAAGTGTTGCAAAACCAGGAGGGTTTTTTTTTGTTATGCTCCAGAAAAGTGAGCAAAAACAAACCCCAAACTAAAAACCTTTATGGTTTCAGAGACCTTAATAAGTATTCTGTTAACCTTTGGGTTGCAAGCTGACCAGCACTATTTCAGTGGCAGCAAATTGTTTATTCGCTCCCAATACAGAGTTTTCATTGTCTCCCCTGCAATTGGTGATGGCTGAGCTTGCCCAGCATCTTGATGCAATCTCCCTTCCCGCCCTGATGTCTGGGCTTGAAAAGGTTTGCAGGTTTGTTCTCCATGCTGAACCAAGGCTTTGCCGCTGTGCAACCTCTTTCCCATAGCCCCGCTCCTTCTAGGAAGGAAGCCAAGTTACATTTAGAGGTGTTAAGATTTGAATCCTAGGGGGAAACTTGAGAGCAGAGAAGGGGGCCAGCCTTTGTGGATGGAGAGCATCCGGACAAACTAAAAAAAAAAAATAATTGTCAGGTATTGCTATTGCTGAGAAAGAAAGAGGCTCAGTTTGGCAAGCCTCTCTGTCCTCTAGATGTCTGTGCCTCTTGTTAAATAAAGCTGTGTTTCTGCACCCAGGGCAGCAAGTTACCTTTGCCTTTGTTTCCGATTAGTATCAAACGGTTCCTGTGTAGGAGATGGGCCCGTATCTCTGAGCTCTCAGGGTCCCACGGTTCTCTAGGAGACGTGTTCCCATTTCCATCTTCCTGCTGACAAGGACTGACCCTCCAAACCCAGGCTGCTGATACTTTAGCGAGGGCAGTGGGGCTGCCAGGCAGTGACACAGCACCCCCTGCTCACCCAGGGCTGATCTCTGCTCCCTCAGTCTTTGCCATCCCCTCCCTGAAGGTGGGAGCAGAGAATTTCCAGTTCCAGTGAAACAGTAAGTTCCCCTGCTAAGGATTCACTGGCAAATAGCACTCATCTTCCTTTTCTCCTTTCTTTGTTCTTCTTCTTCTCCTCTTCCCTCCTCAAAGTGTCAGATACTGCTGCTCTCTTTGCTGGGAGGCAGCGAAGAAATAAAACGCCTATGAGTTTCAGCACTCAGCGTATCATGAATCATCTACCCCAAGAGATAAAACTCCACCAGACTCATCCAGCAACCAGGCATTTTCTCCATTCACCCACGTGTTGGTGTGGTGACTCCTGACAACCACCTGCATGCAAGCAGATGGATGCCCCTGAGAAGCCTGACCCTCAGTGCCACTACCTTGGTCAGATAGTACAGAAGTCCAATGAGTCTGCATGTTCCTCACCGGAGCAATTTATGCTGTGCACTAACCCATTAGATAATGAGAGTGCTTTCCACTGGAAAAAGCACATGCTTTCTAAGTCTCCCAGCCCAGATACCTAGAAGATCTGCTGGCCGCTGGGAGAGCTACTCAGAGCCCAGCAAAGTCATCCCCTTGCAGGAAATAAGAGGGTTTTTTCTTTCTGGGGGAGGGGAAAAGGAGAAGTGTGTGCTGCGGTCAGCATTAACCCTGCTTGCTCTGCTCCTGGCTCTGCTGGACTGCAGGGTTGGCAAGTCCCCTGGGCTGTGCATATGTGCATACACAGTCCTTCCACAGCTTCCAGCTTGGGCTGCCCTCCCATCCTGCTCCCCACAACCTGCTCACAACCTGCTCCCCCACTGCCATGTGACCCAAGCCTCAGAAAACTCTCCATTTTCACGTGTCAGGACGGTGTTTTCCCAGGCAGTGCTGCATCCGTGCCTCTCCGTCCAGCCAGCATGGCAGGGCACAGCTGCTCGCCTGTTGCTAGGGATTCACTTTTAACCAAACCTGCCAGGTTTTACAGAGATGCTGCCCTAAGGTAGATGGAGTAGAAGTACCCACACCATTTCTGAGCCTTGCAATTTGGGAGGGGAAGGGTGTACTCAGGAAAGCCCAGATCCTGCAGATGGACAGAGGCTGTTTGCAGCTACTCCCTTTCTGTTCTTATGGTCTCTACGTGCAGATATAAAGCAGGCAATTGCTCTGGGACACAAGGCGCACCGCAGTATGGTACATGTGACCTTGCAGCGCCGCAGGCACAGTTGAATTCACTTCTGCAGTTGATGGTATCCGTTTCTGCACTTGGGCTCACTGGTAGGGTAAATAACTGGAACTGAGTCTCTTCTCCCAGTGTTTGCTTCCCCGCCCTCTCCCAGCCCCAGGCTTCTTTGTTTTAAACCAAAGGTTCAGATGAGTCAAAGTTAACAGTCGCATTTCCACTATGTGAAGTGCCCCTATAAAACACATAAGTATGATAATTAAAGGGCTGTGTGCTCTTGCCTTCTTTTACCATCGTGTAATTTCTCACTAGGAACGTGGGAGAAGAAAGGTGACAGGTAGGGATATTTCTTATTTCCTAGGGTGTCCTCCAGATTCCACGAACTTTTAAGCCTTCTTTTTCACAAGCTTTTTATCTATGTCATCACTTCATATTCTTTTTTCCTTCTCCACTGACCCTTAAATATATCGGTAAACACTGAGTCAACTGCAAAGCTATGGGGAAAGGTGGAAACTAAATTACTCACTCATTAATCGTGTCCACGGGGTCTGTCTGTGCCCTATGAAAAGCTGTTGCTTCTGCTTAGAAAGCTGGCAAGTGGAGAGCCCGTTTCAGGTTTTCAGAGCCGTTCAATTTCCTTCAGGAGGAAGTAGCCACTAGGAAACCAGGAGAGACGAGTCCTTGCTTGAATTTAATTATTGAGGAAACCATATTCCATCACTGGCATTTGGGGAGGCTGGGTTTGGGTGGGTTTTTTTTGTTTTCTCATCTCTGCAATACTGACTAAGCCATGCTTTGTGGGCAGCCTCCCTTCATTGGATTTGTTTTCTTTTGGCAGTCCCGATCCTGCTGGCTGACTAGGGAGCCTGGGCCCCTTTATTTGTACTAAAATGGCAGAGGGGGGGAAGGGAGGGGAGGGAATTTGCATCAATGGTAAATCACGATAAACCCTCCCTGATACTGCTTGCTATTCTCGCCTTACACACATTGTCCCACGAAACCTTACAACGGAGAGGGGGGAGAGAGGACATGACACACCGAACCCCAACACGGTGACACCCAGGCCCTGGAAAGCCCTGAGCAGGCTGGGCTTTGCAAAGCCGCCATCGCTGAGCCCTGCCTGCTCCTGCAGGTGCCTGCAAGTGGTTTTAGCTGAATCTAGGAGATGGCCAGGCATCCCAGAGGAGCTGGCAGAGCTGCAAGTGCTAAACACCAACCTTCCCCCTCCCTCCCCAACCCCGCCGCATTTTTGTTACAGGACTTGGTCGTTTCAGGCTTAACTCTGAACCCATTCACCAAAGCTCAGTGCCTGTAAGAATCAGGCCTACCTTTTTTAAAAAAAGCAATGCGTTTTGCCAGCATTTTGTGGTCAGTGTATGCAGAGGGGGGAAAAAAAAACAAAACCAAAAAAAAAAGGGAAATCCTGCAGTGGGGTGAAATGAAATGTAAAGAGGAGCTATTACTGTAACATGTAGTAACAGGTTTTTTTAAGGGTTTTGATTTTTGTTTTGAACGTTGAAGAAATAGACTGAGCAAGCTGTTTACCACATAAAACAAAGCCAGACTGGGATATTTTCAGGCCACTAAACTTGGATTTCAGACAGCCAACTTGGATTGACATACTGGATGAGCTACAGCAGATTGGCATGGAGAAGTGAGCAAAATATGCATCTGTCCTGGTGCCAACTTAGGCTAGGCTGCCGTTTTGTTTGGTGTCTAGAGAGCTGGTCTTCGTAATTAAACCAGCCTTCAAATCCTTTTTTAAATAAAGCTGAAGAAAAGAGGAACTGAAAGGGATTCCTCTTGAGCGTATGCACACTGCTCTAGCAACTCTTGCGCTGTTTTCTGTGCAGTCCCTGAAAATGTTCTTTTCCTTTTTTTTTTTTTTTCTTTTTCTTCTTTTTTTAATACTTCCCTCGTAATACACAGACACCCCGGTGTGCACCGACGTGCAACACCACTGCAGGTCGGGGGCAGAGAAGAGTCATCCCACTGGGCTGAGCCAGGGAGAGGCATCCATCCACTCTACCCAGGGGACATTCATCCCCAAAATCATGGGGGATCCCCCAAACTGCTCAGCAGCAGATTGCTATACCTGCACACAAAATTGCTGTCGGCGCTGCAGCCAAACTGGCTAAATGGAGTATGAAATGCTCTGTTCTATCCCACCAAAGGGATAGGGGCAGTGGAGGTGGCTGGTTTGGGGTTTTTTTTCCCCTTTGTTTTGGGGTGTTTTTTTCCCTTTGTTTTGGGGATTGCCTCCCACACACCCTCTGCCCCATCATCAGAGCCTGCAGCGACTTTGACTGTATTTAGGTGGTGGAGTATGAATTGAATCCTAAACATTATTCATGTTACAGAGAACGTGGGGCAGGGCTGTGTAAGAATTAAGCCACATTCAAAATCTTGTGAGGCAAATATACAAAAAAAAACAAAAAAGTAATTTTAAATGGTAAACAAAGGCATGCAAACTGTAGCCAGTTGCACCCTTAAACCAGGCAAATGAGGAAAACAAGATAAATAGGTGCCGTATGCATTAACAAGCACGGGGAGAAAGGCAGGGTGAGGAACTTGAGCCTGCGACTCGTTGAGGTGGGTGGGAGGTTGGGCAGCTGCTCCGAGGTGTTCCTGGACCCCTCTCCTACCTTGTAAGGCATGGCAAACAGCCAAGCGCTTTTGCCTCTTTAAAAAGTGCGCAAATCTAGTGTAATTGCCCAGTTTGTCATGCCACGGTGTTGGTTTAAGTCACAGATGCTCAGGATTCGGGCTGCTATTTGCCATTGCTGCTGAGCTGCTTTTAAAGAAAAATGACAATTATGAGTGGGGCAGCAGAGTGGGGAGCGACCCCTTATTTTTATCATTTTTCTGTTAGTGTTCTTCCTTCTCAATACAAACTTGAAACTGACTTTTAAATTCCTTAGAAAAAGCATTTTGGTTAAAAAAACAACACAACTGTAGTAAAAGGCTTTAAATAAATCAAAGGCTGGAAACTCAGGGCGTTAACTGCACTTTGTTTTTAAAAGGAAAGTAGAAAATTCTGAATACCTTTTAAATCACTAATAACAACTCAGTAAGCAGTATAGTTCAGCCGAAACCACTTACAGAAAAAAATTTTCAACCCTTTTGTTGTCTTAATATTGCATATCCAGAGCTGGGTAATTCACCATTTCAAATGACTGGCATACATGAAAAAAAAAAAAAGGACATGCAGCAAAATAAAATCTCATTAAGTCCCTTGCAAAGAGATTATTTGCATAGGAGAAGGTTTTGAGAAAATCACTGGCTGAATTTCTCCATGGTGTTGATTTCCCAGGAATTTGGTCACGAGGAATGCAGCTTGACTCACTGAGGATGAAATACAGTTAAAATCAGTTCTGAGGGTCAGGACTCAACGGCAATCCGCAACACTACATGCACTGCTCTAGAAGCTGGGATTTGCTTTGTGCCATTTAGAAAGCTCTCTGTCATGCCTACCAGCAGTTGACCACCTTGATTTGGCTTCCACACCAGGCAGTTTAACTTCCCAGCAACTCATCTGCCTTTGCCTCACCCTTCGTAAGCGAGGACATATGAAAAAGGGGCTTGCCCCTCTCCTTCATAAATTTTGCACTCCCTCTTTCTCGGTACACTGTAATTTTCCTGCAGGCGTGTTTCCACCTTGGCATTTCTTTGTTGTTATTTATTTATTTATTTATTTATCTATTTATTTCCACTCCACGCTCCCGCAGATCTCCTGCCAAACTCCAGCTCCTACCGCAACAGCCCAGGGCTTCCTACTGCTGCAGCAAAATGGCAGCAGCGCTCTCTGTGACAGACAACAGAAACGTTTGCATTGAAGTGGATGAGGGGCAGTTTATGGCAGAGGGGCTTTGCAAAAATAATTACTCATCAGTGTTTTGGCAACATTCCAAGTTAGCATGGCCCACTGTCAGGGGTGAGCTTTCTGAAATCTCTCTTTGGAAGTGCGATGGGGCTGCAGCCTCACCAAGGACATTGTCTCTGTAGCAGCGTGACTTTCAAGTGACATGTTCTGAATGCTGGGACCACTGGCATTTCGGCTGGGACATATTTAAGGTAGCTTCTGCTGGGTGGTGGCTCAGAAGCCCAGCATGCACAAAGGGGACAGACCCTTCGTATCTGGGTCAGCTGCGCTCAGAGCAGCCTTCCTGTGGTCTTGCCTCTCTGCAGCTGCCCTAGGGCTTGCTCACACCCAGCCACAACAGCACAGAAGTCCAAACAGCTGTCCAGCATCAGCACTTCCAGCTCAGGAGGGATGAGGACCAGGGACTAACGTCTGTGGGGAACAAGCTGGAGGGTAATATGCACTCTGCGGTGGCAATGTGTTTGCTGCAGAGTTAGCCCAGGTGTTAGGGTTGCTCCAGGGTTGCATGTGCAAGCACCAGCCTCCATACATGAACATCTGCATATTACCAAGACAGCACTTATTTTGTGCTGCTGGGAACTGAGATGTTCTCCTGACGATTTGTGGGACAGTTGGAAGGAAGTGGGGGAGGAGGGGAACAGGGAGGAGAGGTAGTGTGAAGGACCTGCAGCTTTTCTGGCTGGGGGATTATTCAAGTAACCACTTTGGTCTTCTCAGAAAAGTAGACACACCACGAACCTGTGTAAAGGACACATATGGACTATAAATCTTCGCTTGGATGGCAAGGTGGTGCATAAAGAGGGAAGTGGCCTTAGAGCAACATCTGAGGAAGACTCTCTAGAGATGACATTGAGGAAGATTTGCCAAAATACCTGTGTTTGGCCTCCCAAATACACTGTTTCTCACAGGAAGGAGCACTCTTCAGCAGAGAGTCCGCTCAACCCCTACTGCACAGCCCTGGCTATGTCTGGTGGTTTCCCAGCCGCAGCTTGACCTCATGACTGTCTAGGAGATCTAAAGCATTTGCAGCTGACCTTCCAAATGAAGGTTTAATTTAGAGCCAGAAGACTCCTTCCTGCTTTTGAGCTTCTTTTCTTTGCATCTCCACTCAGTCTGAAACCCCAGCTCCCAGCCCAGCATGCCTGATGGCTTCAAGCAAGCCTTGGGGAGGGGGAAGTGGTGTTTGCATTTGTCCCTCCCGCTGCTGACTCAGGACAGGGAGCAGAGCAGAGCTGCTCCCCTGCAGCTGTCCCTTGGCCTCTGCCATTCAATCAGCCCTTTGTCATCGGCCTGGGGACAGCACAGAGATGGGAACAGAGGGACGAAGAAAGAGAGAGAGAAAACCTATGTATCCAGCCATCAGTGCCACAGGAAAGCTGGCTTCATTAGGCCTGCACTTTCCCAGAACCACTGCTGCCATAGGGTCTCACTAGCTCCAGTCATACAGGCATAAACACAGCTTCACTGCTATTTTCCTCATCAGTTTGGCAGACGCTAAATCAGCAAAAGCACTGCATTTTTGGTAAATTATGCATTTCTACTCAGAGTGCTTACTAGGATAGTTAGACATTTGTATTCATCCAGTGATGCAGTTAATGTTGCGGAGGCTTCAGTCATACTGTGTAGGGGTGGGGTGTTTTTTTTGTCTGCATTTGTAAATGGCACAAGAAGACCACATCCCATGGCTGGAGTTCCTCTTGTTTGTGGTATCAGAAATTATGATACCGTCTTCTAGACACCTTCACAGTTGTGCCACGAGCTGTCTCTGCCACTGAATCTCATTGTTTCAGAGGAAGACGTTTCCCTACCTGAAAAAACGTGCAAGTAAACCATTGCGGTGTGTCTGTGGTGAGCACAATAGAAATTAGTGGAGTCAGACACTTTTAAGAATTAGACTTTTATTGTTTATTTTTCTCAGGAGATACATTTATGCTCACTTTTTTTGTGTACACGGTGGGTTATGCAAATAGATGCTTCTCTCTGCACAGTAACTGCCTGCGTTGGGCACACCACTAAACATTTTGCTCATAGAAAGACTGGTTTATGCATAAAATATCCCAGAGATAACAAACTTCACATAGTAAGGACTATTTATGTTCCCTCAGCAGCCCTTTGGCTGGCATACTCGAAAATACCAGGCGTCTCAGGATCAATAACACCTCTTGGCACTAAGACGTCCCCAACCCAACTGAAACTCTTTTCTTTGATGATCAGTTGGACAACTATAAACTTGTGGGAAATGTTTTGATGTCTTGCCAGGAACAGATAGTTTTTCTTTACTGGCTGATCTCTTTGATATTGTATTGGGATCTCAAGAACTTTCTTCTCTGGAGGGCTTTGAGAAAAATAGGTCTTGTTTTTGGACTCTCACAATATGTCCTGCAGGGATTAAAATAAAACTTGTTTATAATCTATTGCTTCCTGCATTGAAGGGGCTTGCAGAGTCTGCCAGAAAACACTGTACTTTGCTGCTATTGCCACTGCAGGTTTTTTTACACAGCAGTTTCACCTAAGGCCAGGCAGCCATGGTTAATGGCAAATTATTAAGAGTTATCTCGGGATTAACTTGTTCCTGTATGCAGGACTGGTTCTCATTAGCAACATTTAAGATGTGCAGGTTGTTGACCAAGAGTATTTTGCTGCTCTTGTTTTCATTAAGTTCTCGCTTTTACTATGTACACAAACCCCCAAAACTGAACTACTCAAGTTTAGAAACCTGAAGTAAATCAGCTGATGGTAGCAGACAGCAAACTTGTTTGTGGGCTCAATGGTCTGTTATCTGAAAGGATAACAACAGTAGTCCAAATCCATTAGATGAATCAGCAATATGAAATCAACTCCGCTAGAACCAACAACAAAGAAGCAATTCAGAACAGATCAGCGTGGACTATGGATGTGCCCAGAGGCTTTGAACTTAAGTAAATAACAGGAGCTGTAAATTATTATTATTTTTTTTAAATTAAAGATCCTCCATTTTTCTCAACACAGCAGCAAGTCCACCTTCGTTTTTCTCTTTCCTGTGAATGAGTAGTCCTGGAATTAATTCTGGATGATGTGAACCATAACCCTTAAAATCCTTAAATGACTGCTCACATCTGTATGACTTCCCTTCACTTGAAAGGGCTAGAAATGCAAATGAATTAATTTTCAGGATGAGCTTGATACAGAAAAATGTTGTTTACTTCATTATGTTTTGAACAGTCCATGGTTACCCCCTGCTTTGAAAAAAAGGCAAAAGCCATGTGACACCAGAAAAAAATTTCAAGACCTTTTAGCAACTACTGAAATTAACCTGATGAACCCAACTCTTGCCACGGGCAAGATAAACAAATTGACCCTATGACTTACACATAGCTTTGCTTTGCATGTAAGTGGAGGATCACTGGCGTCAGGAGTTTCGACAAGAAAACTGAAGCTCTGTTTGCTCGCACAACAGTTCTCTTCAAAAGCAAAGGACAAAATAAAATGGCATAAGCAATCATTACAGTGAAGGCATTTCCATTTTAATCTACAAATCTGCCTAAGTCACTTTGTCTTTATAGCAGAATGTGTCTGGGCATGGCATTCGTGAATTTAAGCCTCCCAAGTCTTAAGTGGTGCTTAAGTTTAATTGCACAGTTGTGCCAACAATGGGGCTGCATTAGGTGACAGGCTTTTCTGTGAGGGCACGTCCCACAGACTTGAGCATTGTGCTGCTGTGGTATTTTCCAAATTATTGTGGGATACTTGCTTTATTCCCTTGATCCATCTGCAGAAGGGTAGTAAAACAGAAAGCTCTGATCGGACATGTCCTTCCTTCCAATGGGACCTAGCTGTTCAAGGTGTTTACCTTCATACACCTCTCTGGACTCAAACACTGAGTATGAGATGATTTGGCTGGAGCCACTTCAGCCCTACCTTGCCACCTTAGGAAGACAGTGGTGGGCCTTGCCTAGCACTTTACTCAGGCTAAGACATGGCAGAGCAAAGACACACAACTAGGCTTTACCAGCTGTCAGTGCCACAGAGCTGTCTCATTTTGAACCAGAACAGCAAGCACGAAGCAGTAGGACTGCATCAACCTGCAGCCATGAGTTGATCAGCTGCAACTCCAAAAATATGGGAAGCATGCCTTAACCCTTCAGTCCCAAGATATCCCGGTGGGAGAAGACATCAGTTCAGGAGGAGCTGCCATGGCTTTGACTATCCCAGATCATCTCTGGTTGGTGGCTAAGTTCTCTGGTGTTGGCAAGCAGCCTGCTCTTCTACAGCCATGATGACCTACGAGGCAGCTATTGCTATGGTTTATTGGCAGGGTGTGTTGCTGAATTAACAGCAGAAATAGAAAGAATGATGTTCCTGAAGTGTACTGGGGCAGCTGACAGCACTAGCATGTCCAACATTTGTCTTCCACCAGCTCTCCAAGTATGTATGAAGCAGAAAGGACAATACCACTTCATTATTCCTTGCCTAACCCTAGCCCCAGTAGAGACACACAAACATTCGTAAAGCAAGGTTCTCTGGTAAACAGTGGGATTTCAGGGTATTCTGGTGTTTATTCACTCATGCAAGAGTATGAGAGACTGTAGCTGTCTGAATAGTTGCTGGTCTGTAACTGTTCTGATTCCTGAAACCATGCCTTGAACTAGAACTCAGGTTTAACTGTGCCCTAAAGAGAGGTGTGTGTTGGACCTATGTAAATTGATGAATGCAGGCCACATAAATTGCAACATGGCTACAGACCCTACATTCAGCCAACTGAAAAGAGAATGTTCCTCCCTGCTGCTCCTTCTGGGACCCACCCTGCCTCTGGCATGAGGAGTTTATTTCCATGTACTGCAGAGAGCATCCGCAGTAGCAAGGGAGGAACAACTTCAAGCAGCAAGGAGCCATTTACAGGCCTGGCACAGGCATCGGGCAAGTGCACTGTCTGCACCCCAGATCCATTCAAAGGGAGAGGGGAGGTGAAGGGTGATTTGTTCTTCCCTCTGCTTTCTTTGAGCAGCACAATTCACCTGTGGCTACAGTCATGAGGTTTTGTGGCATCATCTTCCCACTGTTTCCTTCCCCCAAGCGCCCCCAAGTAAGCAGGCACTTCACAAGTACCAGTATGCCCAGACCACATCTCACCACACGGAGAAGAAACTGGGTAGAAAACACTCACACCTTTACCCTGGGTGTCCATAGGACCTCTCCTAAGGGTTGTAATGGTGACAAAGAAGAGGAGGGTTGCTCTCCCCATGTGGGTATGGGTGGGCACAGGGTTCCCACTTGTGTCCCCAGCCCCCATCCATAGCTTGGTGAGCAGTGCATCCCAGTCCTTTGCATGTCTTAAATCACAATGTTGCATAGCTATTTTTCCACACACAAACATTCTCGTTTTTCTCCTGCTTGTGTTTCTGTTGTGCTCTTTGCATTGTTTTTCCATTATTCATGTCCTTCAGTTACACTGGTTAATAGCTAGGTTCCTTCACCACGGGCGTGTTTTTCTCCTCTCCTCAGAGGGTTTGTGGACATGGTGAGGCACAGGGCGGAGCAGGGAGAAACACGGCCTTCATAAATCAAGAGGCTGAATGAACTTTTTCAAGGTAAAGGCAATGCCTCAGCTGCTGTTTCATGTAAAATAGCTACTTTGGACTGTGATATGTAGAGGTTTGCTTCATACGCTGGAGCTGCCTTCAGGAATGAGGTTTCCCATTGTGTATGAAGCCTTTCTAACTGCTGAGAGAAGAGAGCTTTTTTTAAAAACGTATTTCATCATACAATGTTTACATTTGCTTCACATTGTTATAGACTTGCTGACTACTTGGAAGCTGAGACTTTTTAATAGTTCTGCTTTTCTTTTTTTTTGAAAGCTAAAGGGATCCTGTCAGATTTGGGAGGCCCAAGAATTGACCTATTGTCTCTATTTGCCAAGTCAGAGTAACTCCATGCACAGGATATTTTCATAAATGAATGCCTCAGTAAGGTTATTTGAAAAGGAAAAAGAAAAAAAGAAAAAGAAAACCAAAACAACAACAGCATCTAAAATCCATCCCAAAAAGTGGCAGGAGCCCGATAGGTGGTGATACCAAACACATGCAGGTCAGCAGAGGGGTGAGCAGCCCCTTGGTGTGAAACCTCCAGGCAGCTTTAAGGAGATGACTTACCCCAGCCATGGCCGTGCTTCAGCAGTAGGAAGCCATGAGTCACATTACCCCCACACACTTCCAAATTATAAGGGGGAGGTTGGTTTAAGAGTCCTTAGGCTTTAAAAATAATAATACATGTGGGGTTTTCTTTTTAGCTTTCCTTTTTCTGATGTTTGGACTCTGGACTATACATTCTGCTCGTGTTTTCCCATTTCTTTCACCAGCCCTGTGGACCAGTGCAAAGTTACATCATTTTTTAACTGCAAACCGAGGTTCTCATCTAATCACTTCACTCCAGGAGCTGAGGCTTAACAAACAATAAATATCCCAAGCCTGGCAGTGAGCTCTGAGAGCTCGCGCTGGCGATTGCTGCAATAACAAACTTGGATGTTTACGCAGTGTAGAAAATAGACACAGTGAGAAAACAGGCTTCAGTTTCAAGATATAAATCTTCCCTGTTGTGAGAAATAGTTGGAGAGAGCTGTTTGCTTTAATTAATAGTTGCAGAATGGTGAATAATTGGGATAAAATGACTGGCCCAAACCTTCACCTAAATCCTAGAAGAAAAAAAGAAAAGAAAAGAAAAAAGGAGAGAGATCGCAAACTTCTTTTAAGATATGAAATTTCCAGGTGGCTTGTGGGTAAACATTTTTAATTAAGAACTTATAGCTAGACTCCTGACCCCAGTTTTAAAGAAGTTATGCGTCCTGATTCTAAATCTGGCCATTCATTTAAGTTCCTATATATAGATTTAGGAAGTCTAACTTAAATTTTCATTTCTAAAAAGTATACCTTGGCTGCTTCCATAAATATATTCTTAAATTCATATAGATAGTGAGAGAGATATATGCATCTCTCAAATTCCTGGCATCTGGCCCTGACTAGGCAGTGAAAAGATTATGTGAGGAGGTTTTTGTAAAATAAATCTTTGCATTCCTCTAGTACCTCTCACCTGAGTATCTCAAAGCCGTTCACACTGAGGAAGAATTATGCCATATAGGGAATTATTTTTAGCCCAGCCCAACCCTAGAGAAAACTGCAGCATGGAGTGGTCTGATGACTTGTCTCAGGTTGTCACAGTCTGCGTGATGGGTTTTATGGCCTGACCCAAACTAGGGAGTGCCGTCTGACTCTTCCACCCCCGTGCCGCTCTCCCCATCACCTGCCTCCTGCTCCTGCCCTCACTGCCAAAATCTAGCAGTCACACTGTGTGTTGCTGTACCTGCTGCTGCCCCCCTCCCTAGCACCTCCACTTCTCCACTCATTTCTTGCAGCGCATCTCCCTCTGTATTTCAGGAAATGCTTGGACACAAAGAGTGTACATGGTAGACAGACTTGCTTTTTGTAAGAAAGGCACTAAGAAAAAGTGGTTGTCTTGCCAAACCGCCCCCCCCTCCAATCGCTTGCGCATTTTATGTCTTTCCCTCATTCTTTATCTATTTAGTTTATTTAGATTATAAACTCTTCAGGCCAGGGATCCTGCCTCCTTCTTCTGCCTTTACAACACCTACCACAGCGCGGCCCTGAAGCCGGTTGGAGCCCAGCACGGCTACCACAGTACAAACAATAATAAATAAAACCAGGACTGTGAAGAGATTATAATTAGAGCTGTGCAAAACTCAGCAGTTTTGGTTTGCATCGGTTCCTCCCTGCTGAGTCTACATTGTGTTTTGGATTTGTATGCAAAAAAACCCAAAGCAAAACTCCCAAAGTGCCAAGCGTGGCTGGGTCTGGGTTCAAAATCGTGCACAAACCAGGGTGTTTTTTAACGGGTCCTCCTTGAAATTATAAATCTGCCAAGGCTCAATCCAGGTTTACCAAAAGCCTCTTGAACCTCTGCAGATTTTGGGGGCCAGCCAAGTTTTCAGTTTCATTACAAAAGTCTCTCTCAGCTCTGCTTAACATACTAATTGCTACACCACGCTGCCCTGTGGCTAACAAGAGGATTTAATCTTCCCCGGCTGCCCATGCAGATCCACTTATGAGTGTCATGGCCAGCTCTAAAATCATATCCCAGATTGCCACATTCGCTAGCGGTGCCCAACTGCTGTGGGCAAATGGAACTGCATCCGAAATCCTGCACCAAGGCATTTGTTTTGCCCTGAGCCTCACTCCACAACCACCGTGAGCTGAGTAAACCCTTGACTTGCTTGACCGAGTTCCTGGGGGAGGCTGTTGGGAGGGAGGCAATAATCAGAAGGCTGGTGGTGGTGTGGTGTGGTGTGACATGGGATTTTGGCTGCCAGAACGGATGTGTAAGGCTTCAACATTAGCCCTTGTGTGTGCACTTCCTGCTCCACATCCCCCACCTAAAGGGAGATAATGACTGGGGATAGAGGTGAAGGGCACCAACCCTTAAATACTGATGATACTTAAGCAGCCAAACAGCCCAAGGGTGAGGGGTGCTGGCCACATGGTAGACTTGCAAGTAGGTACACAGCGGCACAGAGGTGCCCATCACCAGAGCTGGAATGGGAGAGGCAAGGGGAGTAGCACCCTCCCTACCCAGGGGATGTACACAAGGCTCCACCTGGGGCTAGCTGGACGGGGGAGAGTTTTTTAGTAGCTGGCTACCAATAAATGCATCGCACAAAAGTATTTTGAATCAAGCCAAATTTGCAGGATCATTGTAGTAAAGAAAAGCATATTGATTCTGATGAGCTTTGTAGGAGCAGTAAGGAAAAACAGGTGGAGATTTGAATGAAGGAATTTCAGTGTTTTTAGAAGTGAAAAGTTGTGGGGCCAAGTATTTCATAGCAATTCTGTCATCTGCAAATTATTAGCAAATTTAAAAAAAAGAGAAAAAATTAGATAGCATGAAAAAGAAATTAAACTGTTTGCTTTTTCACAGGTTTGGTGTGGTCTGGGGGTCTGTAGGTGTTGGGGTTTTTTTTCAACCTTGGATCTTCTTGCAGGATAGGAAATCCACCTCCTTATTAGTAGCAATTAAAAAACCCTTAGCTCAAATTACTAGAACAAGGCAGTTGTGTGCCTTACCGTGGACATGTCAGCTGGCTACAACAGAGGTCAGGGATGAGATAGTGCCTCAGCTGGAGCACAGCAGAAGACCCTGGTTCATTTAAGGCATTTCTTTTCCCCCTCTGTTCTTGTGTAATCTGCAAGCAGTACAGGGGTCATTTAAGCATGGGCAAGGAGAAGGAGGAGGCAACCATGGCCCAGGGATTCAGGCTGGGGGGCCACCTCTCCTACATGGGGAGCCTGTGCTGTGTGCAGGCCCGGGGCCTGTATAGCACAGGGAGGGCAGGAGAGTGCAGCTGGAGCAGGCAGGGCCATGCTTTTCAAGCAGCAGCAGGGTTTAAGCATGCTTTTTAATCCCAGCATCAGGACCAGGCATGCAGGAAAGAAAGCCAAGCGCGGTGGTCAGGCAGCCAAAAACTGCGCCTCAATGTCAAGGATTCATGGCGATGGTCATTTTTGGTTTACGCTATATCGGTGTGGAAAGACAAGCACCCAGTCACAGCTGGGCTTTTTAAGATGTGCTAAGGCATGAAAGTGAAAGCTTTCTAAAGTATTAATTAGGAAAAAGATTGATATCTAATTTTCCTCCTCACTGATAACTAATTCCATACTGAGTTAAACAAGCTTGATCTGAAGGCATGAGAAACACTGCGGAACAGCAAATAACCCAGGCGTTTTTAAATATGTCTTAGACATACTATAGATTGTATTCAGTTAGCAGATCAAGGTCATAGTTCATGGTGAGTAAAAGTAATAAAAGAACAAGTAGACATGAAGCTAAGCAATTAAACCTGTGGGGTTCTCAGTAGTCCAAACAGGTACCTATTTTATTAATGAATTTTAGCTTATTGACCTGAAAAAAGATTTGTTTTCCCCCACAGCAAAAAGTTGCGTAAAGACCTCCACGGCTTCCCAGGTTCTACCTCTAGAACCTCAAAAAGCCAGTAACCCCAAAACTTAATTAAACTGCATCACCAGTTTAAATTATTTTGCTAAATGCTGGGACAGTGAAACCTCACCAGGCCATTCCCATATTCCTACACCTCAATGTTCGTGTTAATACATGTCCCTTTTTTATTGCTGTGCTTTTTCTCCGATGGTATATGAAAGAGACATGCAAGAGAAAAGCAATTCTTTCCCTGAGCGAGAGCTGTAGCGTTCTTCTCCCCAGCAGCATTCCCTGCAGTGTAAAGGCTAAAGAGCTGTAAGAGCAAAAGTAGGTTTAACCTAGGGTTTGGGTTTTTTACCTCGTGTTTTTACCCTTAATTACGAGTGCAGTGCCTTGCAACAGAGAACTGCAGCAGGTTCCTGCTGACTTAGCATACGCCTCATAAGGAAGAAATCTATCTGGCAATTATGGCTTTGCGTCTCCCGCCCTGTCTCCTGTTGTTTGTATAAGACACCGGTGCTTCTGCCACAGGCTTCTTCATACAGCTGTCCTGTCAATGCCAGCTTTCATAGGTAATCCATCCAGCTCAGCAGAGTTCAAATAAGACACCTCCCTTTCTTTACTTTAATTAATGCTTTATTTGAGTCTCCCCCGGGGACGTAGCCATGCTGATTTTTCAAAATTCTCTTTTATTTTTCAAGCACAAAAGAAATGGAAAATGTCCACCGTTGAGATTCTGGATTTGGAAAATCTGCTTTACTCAGCCTCTTATTCTCAGACAGTGTTTTAAATCCCCATGGACATCTCTTTAGCCACAGACCCTATTACGTAGTTAATTCTCAAGCTTGGGAAGAAGAAAAAAAAGACAAATCCAGTCAAATTCATTCACCCCACAGTCTCTTCTGATGTTCTGCATCCACGGTTGCCATAGCTATAGCCAGTTTATGCACTGATTTATACTGCCGTACCCCACACATTAGGCCCTTCCAGGTGCTGAGAAGCCTCAGCTCAAGTCACAAATCCTTTCTTTTTGCACAGTTGCTTTTCCTGCAGTTTATGCCCATGGCTTTTCCTGATCGGAGACTGAATGCTGTGGCTTGGTATGACTGAACAGACAGATAGACAGACACCCTCAACGTCAGGTCACTGTGGCTGCAAAACTGGACCAGAGAGTCCACAGTCCACCCACTCCCCACGACTTGAAAAGGTCATTTAAAAGATTTGTGGGGCAGTACTGTTAACCAGGCCTGGTATACGCAAGCAAGCTAGTAAAATCCATCAAATGACAGATAAGCCAGACAGGGTGAAACTGAAGGGTTCAGCAGAGCAAGTTTGAATCTGTGAGAATCAAGAACTGCTACACCTTCAATCAGCACTGTCTGATAGTATTTTACTGGCTCCGGGTTCCCGTGTTTTAATGAGTAAACAATCGTGTTTTGTAATCCACATGATTTAAATACATAGCACCACTTCATGCTTCTGTAGCTTCTTACTCAAATCATGTTGTGTGCATTAAGCAAGCCTTGCAGCATCCTTCAAAGGGTGGGGGAGTTTCAGTGAACTCGTTAAATTGAGGTAACATAGAGCATTATCCCATGCAGAGTAGAAAAGAAATAAGGGCAGAACTTTTCATTCACCTTTCTCCACAGCAGATAGTGCAAAGGTAGAATTTTCTCTTTCCCAGACCCTCATGAGTTAGTGCCTATCAAGCTTACTTCATCGCTTTCATTAAAATAGGGCACACCAAAATGAGTGTCCAGGCACAGGTTCCCCTGGAACAATGAAAGGCATGTTGTGGGCTTGATTTCCTGACAGCAGCACAAATCTGCGTGCTTACCAGTCCTTAGTTCTGCTACAGGATTTAGCTAAAATTGCACGACAATTCTTTTGCAGAGCTGAAAATAGAAAGTCCAGGTGGTGGCCTCCCAGTAACACCCTCTGATCTCCAGGCAATCGTTCTTTTACTTGCCAATTATTTCTTTTTCCTGACATGACCATTGTACCACAATTCCGGCCTTGCCCATTTTAATTATTGCACCATCATCTTCATAGAACCACAGAATGGTTTGGGTTGGAAGGCACCTCAAAGCCCATCTAGTCCCAATCCCCCTGCCATGGGCAGGGACACCCTCCACTAGACCAGGCTGCCCAAAGCCCCATCCAGCCTGGCCTTGAACACTGCCAGGGAAGGGGCAGCCACAGCTTCTCTGGGCAGCCTGTGCCAGCACCTCACCACAGTGAAGAATTTTTTCCCAATACCTAATCTAAATCCTGTCTCTTTCAGTTTAAAGCCACTACCCCTTGCCCTATCACTTCTTGCCCTTGTAAACAGTCCCTCTCCAGCTTTCTTGCAGTCCCCATCTTCAGGTACTGAAAGGCTGCTAGGAGGCTGATACCGTCTCCTGTCCTCTTCCAACAGGGACTGATCTTTTTTCCATTACAACTTTATTCCTTCCTACAGCCAACATTTCAGTACACTTTTTAGATTATTCTTATCTTTTGTACGTCTGTGTCTTCTGCTTTGTACCAAGACTCAAACCTACCCAATTTCATGTGATTGCATGTCAGAAGGATAAGAAATTATTTGATCTAATGTGGTTAAAAAACATTGATGAGACTCATCCAGAAAATGCCTTGTCTTCAATGCTAGAAGGCTGTGCTGGGGAATAGATTGGAGCTTGGGTTTATGAAGTCCTGGTCTAGTCCTACAAGAACTGCCTGAAACTTTTCTAGTAGCTACATGCCTTGCTATCTAGATCACCATCACCATAATGCCTGTGATTCTCCCAATAATAACACTCCCTCTCCCTTTGCCTTTCTTGCTAATCTATAAGAAAAGATGGACTGATAATTTGAAGTGAATCTTTTTGCATGTATGAGGGTAGATGGATGGCAGTTGTGTATCAATACTTGTGATAAGGCATATAACTGTTACCTTGCTGTACAGAGTCCATCATCCATGCTAACTAAACGTTGGCTCAGCTAGCAGTAAGGAATCCTTGCAACTAATCTGAGAAGAAGCAAGCCAGCAGCACCACAGCCCAAAGTGTCGTCCCCCCGTTACAGGAACTTGTGAAGCCTATCTAGCCATGAGGCTGGTGAGGTTAGATTTTTGTTCCCATGGAGGACATTTAACAAAGCTCAAAGAAGCAAAACTAAAGGCAAAAACAATCAGAGTGTAAAAGACGATATCATCTCTTCAAGGTTTAGGCGGGGCACCAATACCAAGTTCATCACACCCATCTAAAATGCTGAGCTTATCGCATCCATCTAGGCTAAGGTCACTTCTTTCTCATTGCTCCTTTGGCAGCATTTAAACGCTCAGTGCTGCATTTTCTTTTCCTCGTTTCTCTCAGTCCAGCATTGTTTAGAGAATGAAAAAAATTAAATTAATCAGCATCTTGGAGCATAAATTCCGAGGTTGCTTTATTGTGAAATTAAGGTGTGACTCACAGTAGCTGCAGATCCACCTTTGAGGCTGGACTGGCTTTGTTATTTTTGTGTGTTGTTTCTTTCCACGCTGGTTTTGCAGCAGGACTTGCAGCCACACAGTATAAGGAGCTGAGAAATGGCAGTGCGTCATCCAGGGTGTGGCTGGGGAGCGATGTCGCAAAGAGAGATGGCAAGATTACAGGCAGGATCCAAGCAGGATCTGGAGGAGGGTGAGGAATGAAATGTCCTGCAACAACAACAATAACCATTTATGTATGTAGATCAGGAGCAGGAGAGTTCTGCAATGTCAGATTTACCTATGGGGTGGGTGGTGGTGGTGGTGGAATCAAGGGGGAAATCCCAAATGTTTCCTAACACTGGCTGCAGACAGATACATAAGTGCACGTGGGTACAACTAAAATGAGACGAACTCCCACAGTAGTTCCAGCACTCCTAGCATCCCCGTGCTGCTGCGCAGCGGTGGCTGTGGAAAGTTACCATTGTGTCCACCCGAAGAGTGGCACCACTTGGATTTCTTCAGCTAGAAACAAGTACTTCTGGGAGCAATACAAATTATGCTGCCTGGTTTCCTGTGGCTCTGCATTTTGTGGTTGATTATCTGAGGCTAACAAGGGGCAAGAGCTGAATAAAGCTTTTCCTGTGGTCAGGGCGTCCTGTGTGGATTCTCCAGGGTCTAATAATACAGTTCACCTTCCTCTTCTGCCCTTCCTTCAGTGAAGCACCAATTTGGATGTCTGTCTTCTGCACAAGTGCCAGAACTTTCAGAAAACTCTGCAAACTTTCTTATCTGTAAGGGCTTTGTCTCTGTCTGGCAAATGTGTCTGAAGCTGGGCAGCTTACTCCAAAGCTGCTGTGGCAACCTATACACAGATACATCATCAGCTAAACCTAATTTGCTGTGGAAGCCAGGATTCATTCAAAAGAAATTAAAAATTTTAAGAAATCACACCTCACCGAAGCAGTAACGCTGCTAACACAGACTGTATGCTGACCAGGCCTGCTTTAGAAACACAAGGTCAGACTCTCAAGAGTTGCTTAGCAATTAAGCAGATGGCATCTTTCACCAGAAGCGGCAACCACAGGCACGGCTCTCGCTACAGAGGTTCATCAGTGCAACTGTGGCATAGGAAATATAAAAATATAATGCTCACCAAAAGGGTACCGACGGGAAATACCCCAGGAACAAAGTGCAGAGGGATAGACCTTTGTGTTTTCATTTAAACAGGAAAGGTAGATGGAAACCAAAACAAACGAAGCTATACTTAAAATAAAGATTACTATATTCTAGGCCACCAAAGGTTATAACACCTGACCTAAGAATGGGTGGGGATGTTTGGGATAAAGGAAGGGAGGCCTGGAAAATTGTGGACTTATCTAGATAAGTTTCATGGAATGAAAATAAACAGCCCATATCTGCTAAGGGGTGCACAGAATAAGTCAAACAAGACAGTCTGGTGGTTAATATATTTGTTGGTGTTCATGGAGAACTGGGACTTCCAGAACAACGGGCTGCCATGGAAGTGTGCTTTGTGTAGCTCCTACTCATGTACCTGTTTACCTGACCTCTGAGGTTAGCGGCCAAACCTCCCCTTGACAAAAGCTGGGGTATTTTTGCTATTTGCACCCTCAGCACAACAAAGTGAGGAGCGACATGGCTCTGTGTGATGGGGCAGGGAGTACTGGCAGTTGGCTACAAGACATTGACATACCGCAGTGAGATCTTTTCCAGCATACGTGCCACCTGGCTACCTTGCTTTGGGATACAGCAACATCTTAGGACTGAGGCCAATTCCAAATCTGGTACAACTCATCCAAAAACAGACAGCTAATGGCAGCCTGTTCATCAAAGCCCACATTGTTGTTGTTGTTGTTGTTATTGTTGTTGCTGTTTTGAGAGACAAACTGCCAGTTCTCTGCTAATATTAATGCCAAAGTCATTTCATGAAGGATGTCACAGCAGATGCCAATTATCATTCCTCAGAGACTTAAAAATTGGGGGCGTAGATATATTTATGAGCATATATGTGTATGAGTACTTTGGGAGACTCCAAAAGCTTATCCTAAAGGTATAGGCTTGTAGACTGTTGACCAGTCTGGCTTCAGTACAGCAAAGCACTCAAATATTTGGTGAACTCAGCAAGGCTCTTCACAAGCTTCAAGTTAACACATCCATGAGCACTATGTTAGACCAAGCTCACACAGGCTGCACTCCAGCCTCACGTTGCACAAGAGAAATCTCCCCAGAATAGTCAAGGTCTCTGTGGCTGGCATGGCCATTTGCTTCCCCACAGAGAACTACTAACAGGCTCTTTACCAAAATTCACATTGCCTGGCCATGTTAAAATAATACTTCAGTGACTTCAGCTTTTCACCTCGGTGGAACTTTTCTAACAGGAGACACACAAAGTGAGGGGGAGACAGTTTTGTGTGCAGTGCTGTAGAGAAAAGATTTCCCTTCCCAGAATCACCAGTCTCTGGATAGCAATAAAACCACTCAGGGACATGCTAAAAAATAAAGCGATTCCTAAAATAAACAATTCAGACTTCGAACAGTATGATAGGTAATTAGTTTGTTTGAATAATTGGGTGTAACTGCAGGCAGAGAGAAGCTACAAGACCAGATGTGCATATACAGCTAAACATAGGCTTTACAGGATCTAATCAAATCAGTCCACCATCTGGCATGAGAAGAAAAATCGTGTGACAGACCTGGTCGACATGAGAAAATGGCACGTATTTCTGGATAACGAGCTTAAGCTAAATCAATATGTTAGATGAGTCAGAAATGGAAGCATCCATAAAACGGATTGCACAAGTTCAACTAAATCACATCTGATTTTCCTAAATTAATGGCATTTTCTCCTATCAACTAGACCTTAGGTGACCTATCACAGATAGCAAGCTGGGAATATTCAGAAATAAGTGCATGCAGGTAGAATAACTCATGGCAGACAAAGGTTCACATACATTCTTCTCTATATACAAAATAAATCCTACCCAAAAGATGACTCATTTCCAAGAAATTTTTGTTAGACCCCCAAGTCTAAGGTTAGTCAAAGCGGCAGTGAGTGAGTCCTACTTAATTTTAGCTACCTTGGGAGCCAGGACCTGCAGCAAAGGTTGGAAACAGAAGACATGCTAGGGTCTTGGGGAGAGATGCCTAGGTGGTGGTGTAATCCTGTGAGCCCAGAAGTGACCCACCACTAACCTGTGTTCAGTGGGCTGAGCTGGGGGCCACGGTGGTTTGGAAACTCTGGGCTAGAGTGTTGTGTTTTGGATGGCGTGACAGCTCCAGCCCCAGATGTGGTTCTTTTTGCAATGACAGCTGGAAAATATCACATAAAACCTTGCAGAGACTCTGGGAATTCCCTTGCTCCCTCCTGTGGCCCACTGTGCTTTGGTGGCTCTTGGCTGTCCATGCTGAAGTTTGCAGTTTGATTTAAGAAGGTGGTTGCATGTTTGGGACAGGAAACCTGGTTGTCTTGTTGGACTTCCAGAACCAAAGCTCCTTTCATACAGTGCCTCAGATAGCAGGAGAGGGGGTTTAACAATGCAAGCATCCCTTCCATTCCTCCACCCCTGTCATGACACCTTGGGCTGTTCTGTCAGCACAGCTTCATAGTTTTCCTCACCTGAGTGAGACTAACAGGATGCCAAAGCCAATCCTGGCTGACCAAAACCAGAACTTGCTGTTTCTCCACAACATTTTGATTGGTAAAACAAATTGGTCTGTCTTCTCTCCCTCCTCCATTTCCTGCAGCATCCCTGGTACCAGCAGCCCAGACACGTTGCAGACAACTGCACGAAGGCTTCACAGCCCAGCCATTTTGATCAGACAGTGTAGGACTGCTACAGACAGGGAGAGAGCAGAGCCTGAAAGAGGTGACAGCAACTTTATTTGATTTATGGGGCTTAGCTTTTGATACGAAGCCCCACCTATTCAGCAACATATGAGTGTGTCTGCTGGTTTACAGATTTACCTCAGTGCTCCAGCAGACCATCTTCCCCTTCTGCTATCCCTCTGCAAATAGTTCAGGTCAGTGTGTTGTGCAGATAACTGATGTTGGCTTTCACGGACTCCAGAAATCATATTAAAAAGATAGGCACAGCCTGGGGGGAGGGCATTTTCTGGCTTAGAGTATTTGGGGGAGACCATGTGGTTACTCCAAAGGAGTTTTCCACACATGCATTTTGTTTATGGTGTGCATGTTCAAAAGTATGTCAGAAGGAAGCTCTCAGGGAGAACAAGAATCTGTCCAGCATGTGGCAAGGCCCCAGCCAGCACGACCTAGCCCTCCTCCTCCTTGACGCTGCCTATCCTATGGTCCCCTTCTCCACAAGCTATCTCAGCAGTGAGAGCCCACCTAGGCAAACTGAAGTACTTAGATAAAGGGTGGAGACACCACCATTCACAGAGAGAAGCTCAAAAGCAACTTGAAATAGTGCACAGGTGCTGAAAGCCAACCCAGTGCTCAAGGCGAAGGGCAGGGACGCTCTTGAGTCCCACATTGGGTTGACTGACCCCATTCTCTTTCGTGGCTCACTGTGACTCACTGGGGCTTGTTGCAAGACATTTTCTTTGTCTACCAGGCCCAGGCGTCACCATGGAGCCCAGCCCCTTTTCACAGAGGGATGTTAAAGTGAATGTACATTTCAGCACCCCTTCAGTTCACCTTATAGCCCCAATAACAACGGTGCAATATTTTAAACTGCTTTTGCAAGCCTCCTTTCTACAAGGCAGTTGAAAGGATGTAAAAGCATTTTAACAATTTTATAGATCATCGCTGGAGGGCTTTTGTGATGCGGGAGAACAGAAGTTTTGTTGCCATTTGCCTGTGGACAGCTGCCAAACTCACCTGTCTCCACCGAGCCTGCCAGGGGTATATCACATCTCTCTGGAAACTCTGTGGCCAGCCCCGATGGCTTCTCACTTTACTCAGCCGAAAAAAACATGTTGCACAATTTAACCCTTTGCCTACGTGCTTGCTTGGGTGTATAACTCAAAGCCATCAACTCATTCTGTTTTGGGCTGAGGGAAAGTAATAACTTTTAGGTGGAATTGGTGAAAATCAGGGCTCTCTTGTGAAAAGCCTTCACCCATCTGGAAAGTCTTCCAACCCAGCACGCCATCTTACTGACTGCTGTTGAGCCTTGAAGTGTCCCCAGCTCTCATTTTGTCACTCCTCAATCACAGTTAACCAGCCTCCAAATTTGACCCCTTTTTAATGGGCTCCGATTTGACAAGGTACTTAAGAATTTGTCTTTCTGATTAAAGTCTTACTGGCCTAGCAGCATGTTCAAAGTAAGGCACATTTTAGAACATCTAAAGCTAGAAAGTGGTGGCTTGATCCCGTGTATAAAATACAAAGCTAAGGATTAAAAGAGATCTGCCACTGACCACATCCTCTTATGGGTTGCTTAATTTTGCAGGGCCAAAAATTACCATTAAAACCCTCCCGTGTATACAGCTGACACAGGAAAGCTGAGCAGCTTCGTTTGTCAATGTTCAGGAAATATTTACAGATCCTTGTGCAGAAGGTGTGACAGAAGCATAGTGTAATCTACTCTCTTATGTATGAATTTCCCTCCCTACAAATGAATATTTACATTTTCCACCCTCCTCCTCTCCTGGAAAGAAAAGTGCATAAAATTATTTCCCATCACATTCTTTCACTGAGTTGGCAAAATACAGAGTAATACAGCAAGTTTAAGTGATACAGAATATGCAGGCGTAGCTTATCTAAGATCAAACGCGCAGATCAAAATCAGCAAAGCCTCACAAAAGAAGGCCCCAAAAGATCTTTCATCTGCCTGATCCCATTTCCCTGCCTACACCTCCTTTTACCCTACTGTAACGTATTAGTTCAGCTTTAGTTTCTGCTCTGCACAACATTTCTGCTTAAGAAAGATTATGTTGAGTCATTACCAGCATCAGCCAAACAGGCTTTTCAAGAATGGAGGAGAAAATAAAGGCTGTGGTTTTAAAATTAATTCCATGCTGCTTAACCCTTCAGCCACTAGTGACTTTCAGGCTTCCAACAAAGTTAACGCTGAGCAGAGTATGTCGCTGTTGGTGCACTGTCAGCACTTCTGTTGGTGACCACACCAGGGAGGGAGACCAGCCATAGCAGCATCAACCACTGTCTCCTAGCAGCTCGTTAGATGTGGGAACAGGCAGAGATGCTACTGGTAGCAGGGGGTCAAGCTGGCCAGGAGGTGCCTGCACCTCAGCTGGACACAGCCCCTGCACTGACTAAAGAACATCAGTAGCTACTCAGGTTGCTGTTCAGCTGTGACTCATCCTGAGCCAGGCTTGGCATCAACTGCCCTGCACCCAGGGGTGCTGCAGTGAGCAGTCCCCATGATCCTGTGCCCACACATCTTGCCCTGCCTGCCCGGGTCTCTGCTCAGGCAGTGCGAGCCACACACATGAAAGGTCTCGACAGAAATCATGGTGAAGGGCTACGCTGTCTACCCCATGCCCTAAATGCTCCCTCCTTGGCGCTTGACAAAGCTGCCCCAGAGAAACCTACCCACTCATGACAAAGAGAGGGGCTTTTCTACTCAAAGGTAGTAGTCACAAAAGCAGAAATGAGAGACGAGCACATCTCTCCCTCCATGAGGTGGGAGAGATTCTCCACTCCCCCTTCCCCCAGCAGGTTGTATATAGGACAGAACAGTGTTTGCCAAAGTGATATAGCTTGAATAAGCTCCTGGTACCTTGAGGTTTGAGGGGCCCTGGGGGAGAACTGACACTTGGAGTGAGAAAAGGCAGAGGAGGGGAAAGCAGATAAGGTGATTTTCTTTGCCTGGGTTTTTAGAGCAATCTCAGCCTGCTAAACTTTCAGTCCACGCTGCCAATGGCTATTTCCAAAGTTATCTTTGCACAGAAAAAGGTTGGAATCATTCTCTCATTCTCTCCGTCTCCCTTTTTAATGAAAGCTCAGTTTAAGATCTGATATCGCTTTAAAAGGTTTGCTATCAAAGTTTATTTAGACCCGCTGGGACAGATCACAGTTTTCAGAGGCTCTGAGTTTCACAGCAGATAACTGTAAAGTGAACCATCCAATGTTCTTCAAAATGCTCATTTTTCTTGGGCTCATCTGTTACACAAAGCTGCACTGTATTCAAGCATCATTAGAAGTGATCCCAGTTGCCTACATGATGCTGACCACAGTTTTGCCTTTAGAGCGAACTAGAAGCACCAACAGACCCCAGCCTGTCCCCACTGGTTGATGCTGAGGTGAGCAGGATGCCCTCTGAAGGCAAGGCCTACTAGGGCGGTGGGATAATGCCTGCTTGGTGCTCCTAGGAAAGGCCAGGATTTCAGAAAAGCAGTAGAAAGTATGAGAGCGATGTCCCTTTAAAAATCCAGATTTGCCTTTCCCTGCTTAAAAAAATAACTGGAAAAGACTGGTTTGCCTAGGGACTATGCCTGAGAAGTTTCAGCTGGGAAGCAAAGAAATGAGAGGAGGGATTAGCATGACAAGCTTCCTATAGAACGGTTGTTCTCTTTTTTTTTTAATGAAGTCATTGGTATTATTATGTGGTTTTTAGTAGGCTATCCTCCTAACATTATATGGGAATAAACACCGTATCTGGGTAAGATCTCTGACTGCAACATGTATCACGGAGGCATCTATTTACAGTACGAAGGGAGGGGAGCTGTTTAATTTCCCAAGACAGTAATGGAAAGCATGATGTCCTACAACTAAGGGTGGTGAAGCACTGGGAGAGGTACTGGGAAAAAAACATTAACGATAAACCAAGGAGCAAAAGAGAGTTTCAGGGCAGATGTTTGCAGGATGCATCATCACCAAGAGAAGCTGACAACCCTGGAAAAAGGCTGAGAGACAAAATGGCTGACTCAGGCGATCAAGTCCCTGGGCCACCAACATCCTGTTCTTCTACTGCCACTTCACATGGCTCTACACCCTTCCCTGCCACTTCATGGTGTCATTTGATCTTTCTAGAGCAACAGGCTAGACAAAACTCACAAGGAGCTGAGGGGTTTTCTTTGGTTCTCAGATGCCAATGCTCCCTGTCAGGCTTTATCCTCCCAGACATTCTGGCCAGGGAATGCCTCTCACCAGAAGCATGTGCAACCATTTGACAGCTTCTCTGCTTTCTGATTCCTTAACAGGTCATGCAGATGGACCAGAAGTTAGATGACATCCTGAACATGCTCCAGGCTCAGTTCAGGGATCAGCCACAGGCACAGATGTCAGGGCCAGCCACCCCACCTGTCAGACAGCTACAAACAACCTCAGATTCCCCTCCAGTGAACCGGAAAATGTGAAAGCCCAAGGACAGCCACATGCCACCCTCTCATTCTTTTACGTCCCATTATTTTTGAGTCCTCGTGTGTCTGAATTCGGCTGCATCGTGGGTGAAACAAAATACTCTGATGCAGTAGATTAAATAAAATAATTAAAACACACACACTCACACCCCCAAAATAAACCAACCAAAAACAAACTAGAAGAAGCAGCAAGCAGCCAGTCACGACCCTAGGAGAGCACATAAGTTTTGCACCTGTTTTATTAGCCTTCATTAGCCAACCTCTGTCAGCCTACAGCGCTGCCGTGCATTTAGCCCCATTTAGACTGACTGCACATGCAACTATCACGCTCTTGAGGTAAGCATTCAAGTGAGGGTTGGGATGACCCATTCATGGGCATGGAAGGAGAAAAGGACTGTTTTTTTGGCATTCAATCACTAAGTTTAATGCTCACAGCATGCCCAAAAGGGGGAAGAGAGCCAGCATTTGAACAAAACAAATTGAAATCAGTGAACAGGAAAATTAAACAGCATGTTTTGACTTCTACCAAGCAGTGAGGATCATAAGAAGGGCAGATTTATATGCTAGTGCGAATGACAAAGTAAAGACAACAGGCTACTGATTAAAAATATGGAAGTGTATACACAGGCTGGTTGACATATGAAAGACTGAAGCAGAGACTTCAGCTAATTAAAGCAAAGGGTTGCAAATGAGATGAGATGCATGTTGGAACAGACAGGCAGGAGAGATAGTATCTGCGTAGGCTTACTGCACAAGAACACTGTAATAGCTATCAGCTACGCTGATGATGACTGTTATGCAAAATGTTCTCAAGCTTTTACCTTCATTCAGCGGGGTGGTTGTTGACTCCGGCTGCCTTAATTTTAACATAAGAAACCAGTATGTAATTGGCTGTGAAATATCTGTAAAGGCTGGGTTCCAGTCACTGGCTAACAGGGTGCTGCAGGAGGGCTGCAGCTGTGGTTCAGAATGGCAGCGTTTCTTAAGAAAACAAAACCGCACACACTGTTGATGAAAGTTAATCGTTGTTTAAATAAACTCCTGTATATAATTCCAAATCCTCGGGGTTTTATTTTTATTTTTATTATCTGTTTTCTCCCCTTGTAATCTGGTTGTAAATGGAGTGGGTGTGCTGGCTGATAGCACTGTCACTGTGACATGGATCCTACCTGGCACCCCAAAAAAGGGACGACACAACACTCCTGCTAAATACGTAATCAACAAACCCAGCTAAAAAGGGTGCAGTGCTATTTAGTCGAGTCTTTTTAAAATATTTGCATAACCAACCATTTGAATGAGCGAAAGTCTGCAGAGCAAAGACCTGCTTCCTGGGAAATCCTAGATATATTCTATTCCCACTCATATCCATGGAAGCAAAGCCTGCATTGCATTTAAAAGCAACCTGAAAGACTGGTCCCTTAATAAGCACTTATTTGGACCAATGACTGGTCCATTTCAATGTAATCAAATGAGCTTCTAACTGTTACCTGTCCCTTTAAAAACTCTTTCCCAGGTTTGTGTGTCTGGGAATTCAAGCTTGGAAAGAGCACAATGAGACTGATTCCAATCTTTAGATTGCAGGCGCGTCTTAGACAGAATATTAATGATGTGTGAGAGGCAATAAAAAAAAAAAAGCAACATGGTTTTAATTAAATCAGCTGACAAGCCGCCGTTCCATCTTGTCTGATTACTACAGAGTTACTGAACATGACCAAATACAGCATGTAACATGGGAAAATGGTAAATAATCATTGTCAGAGCATTGAGTTGCTCCTGGCTTTCGGTCAGGGTCATGAGCTTCTGCAATGGTCCTTCATACAACCTCTCTGACCAGCCACTCAGAACTACGCGGGCAACTGGACATCAAAGGTAAGGTACCATTCATCAGCCACTGGTAAAAAAATTCTCCCTGGAGATTCCTTTGCCAACAGAGGTTCAGAAGAGGAGCATCACAGGTTTCAGCCAGAGGGCTCAGGGACACCTGTGGCCAATGCAAGGTGAAACTTCCTTCTGGCACACTGCAGAGACTTGCACGAGGGGTATGCATGGTCACAGATTTGTGGACCAAGGGGTGCAACAGTACTTTACTTACTAGCGAGTCTCAATAGAAGTGTTAAGGCACTACACACACAGTAACACCTACTACTCTGACATGCCTGGAAAACACACCAAACGGCCTTCCGCAGAAAACTCAGTTAAAGCAAACAAGGGGTCTCAGCAACAGAGAGTCCCAGAAGGGATGAGTGGGTGGGAGGAAAGGATAAAGAGGCCCACAGTGGTCCTTTCAGAAGGAAAAAAGAATGTATGTGTGTGTGTGCACATGTTTTCTAAGCACAAGCCAAAGCTTCCCCAGCCTTCAGTGGGGCCAGAGCCTGAGCCTTTAAGGGTCTGAAAATCCAGCAGTGCTGGCCACCCATCTGCTTTACAGCTGGCCACTGCGAGCACTGTGGCCTAATGTAACAGGTTCAGACAGCACCATCCGTGACCATCGCTATTGCCAGGATAGAGATATAAGGGTGTGGCTTGAGCAAATTGCAGTGAGGAAGGAAGAAGACATGCAGGGGACACCCATTTTCGCACCATATGATGAGATTAATGGTAAAAAAAATAACATAGTTTAGCCTTACAAATCTCCACATCCACAGCTAAGAGTTGCCATCTAGAAGAATCTTTCTGATTGCCCAGGAGCAGAAGTGTCCAGGAGTAGCACTGATGTGACCATTAGGTAATACTACCTGACCTTTCTTCTGGGCAGAGAGGCTTTTGCACCATCAACCAGCTGTGAGTATTCTGAGTGCCTCTCTACCAAGCTCTGCTATCAGCAAACGTTCATCAGCAAGCTATGATTTCCCAAGGCAAGAACTGACTTCTACTCACTGTGCTGTTGTCAGGCCCTACCATCTACTGAGCAGGCAGTAATGGCATCGGATCTAGGTCACTGTGTATGTAGCAACCATCAAACAGAAAAAGCAGGGAAGAAGCATAGGGATGAGTTTCAGGAAACTCCAAAACCCTAGGGACTCCTCTTGCAATCACAAGTCCCATGAAGTCATGAGATGATCTAGGCCATCAAGGAACAGTATCAGAAGACTATCAGCTGTGCTGTGGCTAAGTTTGCTAACTTTGCTAAGTGCAGTATGGATTTGTTGGATGAACCACCACCAAAAGTGTCTTCTGGAAGCATTCTTCTAAGGGAAATTTTGCAATTCTTGCATATGATTGGAAATAAATTATTCATGAAGATTATATGCTTCCACAGTTTATTTCCTTGATCCAACTTCCTGAGTTCCCTGATTGTACTCCTGCAGGGTGGAGTCCTCCAGGGAGTAAATACACAGCATAACTGCAGAGGAAAATTTGACTCCTGCATGCCATTATTTTATAGTTGTGTGAAATCCTGGTTGGAAAATTATCAGTAGAGGTCTTGTCCAAAACTCTTAACTTCTCTAAGGTTCATTAGAAGGAAACGAGTAAATATGGATTTATGTGACGATTTCTCCCTCTGCATGTTTCTGAAAATACTGAGAACAAAACAGGTTTTGGTTGGAAGAGACCTTTAAAGATCACCTAGTCCAATATCCCTGTCATGGGCACAGACATCTGTCACTAGATTAGGTTGCTCAAAGCCTTCTCCAACCCAACCTTGAACACTTCCAATGATGGGGCATCCACAACTTTCTGATGTGCAATCTAAACTTACCCTCTTCCAGGTTAAAATATTGTCCCACATCCTCTCACTACAGGCCCTGGCAAAAAGTTGAACAACCCTGAATCTCTCGGACTTTCTTCACAGCACTCCTCTGGACATGCTCTAGTCCCTGCCTTTCTTGTACTGGGGGCCCCAGAGCTAGATGCAGTATGCCAGATGGGGGCTCGTAAGAGCAGAGCAGAGAGGGAGAATCGCCACTCTTGAGTTGCTTCCTTTTATGCTACCTAGAATACAGTTAGCTTTCTGGGCTGCAAGCACACATTGCCAGCTCACGTCCAAATTTACATCCACCAGTAGCATCATAGAATTGTTTAGGTTTGAAAATATCTTAAGATCATAGAGTCCCACCTTTAGCCTAACATTGCCAAGTCCAATACTAAGCCACGTCCCTAAGCCAGCCAGTTCCTTATCCATTTAATATACCACCCATATCTCTCCAATTTAGATGTAAGAATTTTATGGGGGAACCCATCAAAGGCCTTACAGAAGTCCAGGTAGATAGCATCAGTTGCTCTTCCCCAACTGGTGCGGTCACTCCACTGCAGACCACTAGGTCGTTCAGGCACAATTTTCCCTCAGTGAGGCCATGTTGGCTGTCTCTAATCAACTCCTTGTTTTCTATATGCTTCAATATAACTTTCAGGAGGATCTGTTCCATGATCTTACTGAGTACAAAGGAGAGCTGGACTGGTCAGCAGTTCCCAGGGCCCTTGTTATTACCCTTTGTAAAAATGGGTGTGATACAGAGTGTACCCTTTCAGTGGTGATTCTAACACAGGGCAAAATTACAGGAAGTATTCTTAGGGAAGTCCATTTATGTGTTCTCACCTCCATTTCTACTACCATTAGTGAAATGATGTTGCTATTAATTTCTCCATGATGGGGGTCCAGCATACATGTCACACACCCAGTTGCTGATCAAAGAGTACATTCAGCAAGCTCACTCCTACAGCAACTCTTCTCACATCAGTAAAATAGCAATAACACCAGGAATTAACGCGGCCCAATTAAGTTATCTGAACTGTGCAGCCAGGTCTGCAGTAGTCCCACATTGTCTTCTGTTCAGAACAGAGGCATTCCCCCTCTACTCTGCCCTGGTCAGGCCCCACCTGGAGTGTTGTGTCCAGTTCTGGGCTCCCTGTTATAAAAAGGACAGGGATCTCCTGGAAAGAGTCCAAAGAAGGGCTATGAAGATGATAAAGGGCCTGGAGCATCTCCCCTATGAGGAAAGGCTGAGAAAATTGGGACTGTTCAGCCTTGAGAAGAGAAGACTAAGGGGGAACCTAATTAAAGTCTATAATTATCTTAAGCAGGGGATGCAGGGGGAATCAGCCAGCCCCTTTTCAGTGGTCTGTGGGGACAGGACAAGGGGCAATGGCTGCAAGTTGGGGCACAGGAAGTTCCGCACCAACATGTGGAAGAACTTTTTCACAGTGAGGGTGACAGAGCACTGGAATAGGCTGCCCAGGGGGTGGTGGAGTCTCCTTCTCTGGAGATATTCAAGACCCGTCTGGATGCCTATCTGAGTGTGATGTCCTAGGGAGCTGCTTTGGCAGGGGGTTGGACCCGATGATCTCTCTAGGTCCCTTCCAACCCCTACAATTCTATGATTCTATGGACCAGGCAGCCAAGGTCTCTCAAGGCCACAATATCAGCAGGGGTGGCTGTCAGGAGTGCAGTTTGCCAGTGCATAAAAAGAAGAGTACAGGAGATCAGCTAAAGATTATCTATTTATTTTCAGAAAGATCACATGTTTTTCTACCTGATCCAATTTCACTGTGAAGATACATGGTGTCCTCCCTTACTAGAAACATTGACACCAATCTAAACAAGATTTTCCACATTCCTTTTAATAATGCATGGCATCCTGAAGCCTCCTGTCTGCCTGTGATGATGCAAGATGCTCTGAAGTCATTTCAACAAAGCCCGAGGGGATTATTTTCTCATTTCCATAATTACACAATCAGTAATATTATCATGAACCAATCTTATCTCAAAATGTAGGCCCGGATCTTTAATGGTGATATTTCTGAAGTGATGTGTGGGATTAAAGTGCTGCGTATGATAATGAAGCAGCAGTGGGGGCGATTAAAAGTTCAACTTTCATCAGCTGGGGGCTTTCATTCCTGAGAAGAGGTTATTGTGCCCCCAAAACAGCTGATGCGGATCACAGATCAGAAACCTGCTTCATCTGGAATACCATCTCCATCTCTGGAGAGTAAAAAGTGAGCAAAGACTCTCCAGCCACAGCTCTTCATTTCAGAAGTGGGTCTGTTTAGTGGATCTGGAGGTTTTCCATGCACCTGCCTGGCCCTGGCATCACCAGAGGAGCCTGTGCTGGAAGTTCCTCGCACCTTTGTAGAGCTACAACTAAGCTCCCAGCTCACTAGCTGTGGAGAATGAGCAGGATTCCTTTGGTGCCTCTTTCCTACCTCCAGAAGTTTTCTCTTCCCGCTGATGTTTCAAACATAAGTCCTGGAGGGTCTGCACTCATAAATATGTTTAGAATGTGTTGTGTCTCATGGAGCTCTAAGCGGTAGTCTCTTCCACCCAACCTGCACAAGGTGTCTAATAAGAAAAGTATGTTTTAATGGTCATTATCCTTTTTCCTACTGCACACCACATGCTTTCCTAGCCTCCAGAGAACCCCGAGCCCTGGATTATACTCATGTGATTGGTGCTAGGGATGTGCGTGCGCTCACTCCTGCGCTATCCCTGTCATACAGTAAACAGTGTGTATCAGCCACGAAAGAGTAAAACAGCTGAAAGCATCTTCCCTACAATGAGCTGTTTTGCCAAAATACTCATTATGTTGTGTTTAGCCCTTATTATGGTTAACAGCAGCTCCCGAATGACTCCGTAAAAGTACAATGTCTCTGCTTAGATTCCTGGCTGAGCACCCGTTCATCTCAGGGTTTGGAGTCATTACATGTGGGTTTGTGAACAGAATTTTAACTCATCTTCATGATGTTATTTGATCTTCCCCTGGGGTGGGCAGAGCCGTGCCTAAGGGTCGGGCACTAAAGGGAAGGGGATTTCTGCACTAACTCTGTGATTAATGTAACTGCTGTAGCTTGTTTCTCCAATCAGACTGGCAAAGCTTGTTCATTGCTTAAGCAAAGAATTGTAATTTTCAAGAACAATGCCTTCTAAGCACTTGCCTGAGACTCACCTCAGCCATAAAGGGGAAAGAAAATCCACATTTCGGAAATGCCCGTTGAGCATCTCTTACGCAGAGCTCAAATGCAACTTTTCTCCCTTAATGCTGTGTGCCTGAGGTTGTTACATCTGTTGTGCCCAAACATGGTCATAGCCTAGCAGCATTTTACCCCTCCTTTACCTAAGGACCAAGCTACAGAGAAGCGAAGTTCCTGGTGTTTCGAATGAAGCCGCCTCTGGCTGACTCACAGGTTACAGACAGCCCTGACCAAAACAGTCTCAGAGGCTGTTTTCTTTGCCAAAAGACAAAAGAAATGCATGCCTTGAGAGATAGAAAAGCTTACACTGGGTGACCACAGTGTGGGATGTCCATGAGTACCACTTGCTGCCAGAACGTTCAGAACTGCTGAGCAGCAGAAGGGACGGGAGTGGGTTCTTGCCACATCTCCTGACCTCTGCTTTCATCAAGTGAACAATGATTTGCTTAAGGCTAGCCCAGCTTGTAGTTCACTCATCTCTGACACCACAGGTGATGTGACAGCAGGCAAAGGCAGTGTGTTGGTTCATTTCTGCCTACAGCTTGTCCTTTGTCATCGTCTTACAGTGTAACATGAAGTTACTCCCATCTCAAAGTTCAGTGACTTGGGGGACTTTGGAAGTCCCCTTTTGAGTTTCAATACAAGTGACCCCAGACCTCCTTATGGAGAGAAGCTCTTACCATTTCTAATGCAGAGGTAGGTCCATCCCACACCTAGTCAGTAGGGCCTTTCACGTAGCTTAGTGTTTGTGGTGGAGGGCCTTGGTTTTATATCATCAAGGTGTGGGGTTGAAAGGGAAGCACCCATGTGTTATTCCTGCAGCAGAGGAGAAATTGCCTGATGCAGTGTTCTCATTCTTTTTGTTTTCTTTGCTGAGAATTTCCTCTTTCTGAAACGCTAAACAGCCCATTTCTTCCAAGCTAAACAAATGATTCTGCCAGCTACTGATTTTTTTTTCTACTTTCTACTTCTAATGGTTGGTGCAGTAAGTACAAGTTTTCCTTTGTTTGATAACAGGTCAGGAGGCCAAGAAGAGCTAGGCACAGCTCCTGTGACACATCAGTACTGTGCTAGACTCTTCATTTCAGCTACACCGTGAGTGTCATCACTCTTGGATTCCACCAACCCAGCTGGCCGACTGCCAGGAGGCTACTGCTTTGGTCAGAGATTAGCAGAGTGCAGTAAGAGACCAACAAAGTCCCTTCAATATATGCCTATCCCCTCCCAGATGCTTCCTCTCCTCTTTGTTATCATGTTGTTTGTGTAACAATGGTTCAGTTCAGCCAGGCTTCCAGATCCATGCATTAGAAAAGAAATAGCAATAAGCATCAGCATAAACCATGCTCCAATTCAAAGGACTGAAGCCCATGGCCTATGGTCATTCCTCTCCACAGGTTTACAAGGAAGAGCTTTAAGGGACAAGAATGAGTATTGTGGCAGAGACACAGACCACCAAGAGGTTATGTGCTTGATGGGCCTGTGGTCAAAGCAGGCTAAATTCAATGCAGGTATTAATCTAGCAGAGGCAATGGTCTTAAACCAGAGATTAGTTTGTCTTTATCTGTCTTACCATGTGTCAGAATGAAGAGTTGGTAGATTAAAAGAAGAACTAGTTTCACTGACCTTACTGAAGCTCTGAACTAGAATCAAAATTTTCCAGTGGTCTGCAAAAGCCATAGGTTAGAATGGCAGGTGGTATTTTTTATTTCATGTGTTTGGAAACAGAGACAGACCTGATGGAGGTGCTCAATGGCTGTGATCAATTTTGCGAATGGCAAATGGCTTTGAGAAGATTCCCAGACACCTGGGCTTCCCTGTGAGTCCAATGCATGAATGAACCCAAAGCAAAAAGTTCAGAATTGCACCAGAACCTACATATTCTGCTTGATTTGGGATTAAAGTCTGTGAAAGTTGACACCTGTTCAGTGCTGAAATAAGATGGCAAATTATTGAAGATATGCCAGTAATTATCAGGTGGAAAAAACGTCCCAAATTATCTGGGCCTTACCCATGTACTCATTTCGTAAAAATAGCATTATTTTCACTGACCATGTTTTGCATGAAACCAAAAATTAAGGTGACAGGGGAACTGCTGAATAAGCATAAAAGCAGCTTATCCCTTCAAGCATAAATAGCTGAAGGAGTGGAGGAGTGGTTTGTGGCAAGGAATCACCCATGATGGTCATGCTCTTTCATGTCCTGGGAGAGACCCACTTTGTGTACTCCCCCTTCTACGGGAAGGTGGATCACTGGAAATGAAACAGCAGGCTGAAGTTGAACAGTTTCTTCTGGCTCCTTCTGAAGTAACCTGGAGCAGGGAGTGAGGGGGACGAGGGCTGGCTGCTCTGTGTGAGGAGGGAAGATGCCCAGGGTGACGACAAGGCCGTCAGAGGCCGTGGTCTCACCAGCGAGGACCCAGTCCCTCAGGACTCAAGTGAGTCCAGCAAAGCAGGTTCAACCACGAGTCTCAACCACCTGCCAAGTCCATGGTGGTGAAGACAGCAAGAGGTCAACGTGGGAACTCAAGGCAAGGGGTTAGGCTGCAGGTCAGTGGGGTGCACAGCACAGGCATGGCTGCAGTGCAGATGTAGCATGGCTCAGGTGGGCACCAATGGGGAGACCCCCTCAGATTAAAAGCAGCTCCCAAGCAAAATGGGGAACATAGGGGCATCCTCCAGGCAGTGACATGGCCTTTAGTGCAGCTGGCCAAACCCCGGGAAGAGGGGAAATGTGCTCTGCATCCTTCCCACCTCTGTTACTCTGCACACCCAGCCACATCGTGGCATGGTGCCGGGTGCCGGGGGGTAGGTGAGTGGGGTTGGGGTGCTAGGACAGGGGATCCCCTGCTCCCCCACCAGCCAAACAGCACCGCCCCCTCCCACAGGGGGTTGTGTGCATCTCTTGGGGACTCAGCAGGGATACTGAAGTGGGCAATTATCCTGCAGAAAAGTTTAAAACAAAAGGATTATAAAAGTAGCTGAAAACTTGGAAAGGTGCGTACACAAGCAGAGGGGGAAATCGATCAATAAAAAGCCCACCCCCTCCCCCCAGGTGTCAGCAAGGTAAACAGTGGAAAGGTTGGACACAGAACACTCAAACAGCTTTGCTTTCATAAAGTGCTGGGGTTTTTTTTTTTGGTTTTTTTTTTTCCTTTCTCCAGACTTTTGGTTCTGTTTTTCTTCTTTATCTCTCCCCAGCAGCCGCTGACAGATGACCTTTAAAGCCCCAGAGAGCCGCACCAGCAGGTGATTTACTAACAGCTGTGCCAGTCAACAAAACGGAGGGGGCAGAGGTCGCCGCCGGCCGGGGCTGCCCACCAAATTCAAGGGTGGGATTTAATTAAAGGAAGATGCATTACACTTTTTATCAATTCGTGTGTGTGCGTACACGTCAGCCTTTTCTTTTTTTCCTCCTTCTTCTTCTTCTTCTCTTTATTTCTTTAATTATTTCCTTTGTTGTTCCTGCTCCCTGCACCTGGACATTTCATCCTGGATGTGTCAGCCTGGCGAGCCACGCTCTGCCTCCTGCTCCCCGCCGCCCCCGCTCCCCCCACTCCCCACCCCCCTGCCCGCCCTATAACTCTGCTCACTGAAATCCCATCTCACACTTGCACAGGGGCCTGGGAACAGGTGGGGAGGAAGCAAGCAGAGGGGAACCCAGCAGCTGACGGTGCACAGAGTCCCTGTTTCTCCCTCAATATTTGTGGGGTGCTGGTTGGGTATTTTTGGGGATGCTGGGGTTTTTTTCCCCTTTCCCCTGCCATAAGCCTCCACCTTATTTCTGTCTTTCAGATGATCCATTAAGGAAGGGGGGTAAAGGCATTAAAAGGACAAGTTGCAGTCTTTTCATTTTGTATAGGATTGGGGGATTGTCCACTAAAGGCTGTGGGCAGTTTTGAGCAGCAAAATGCAGAGTAAAATGGAAGTTCAGTGGCTCTGTACTCAGGACCCAATGTAATACATTACATTTCACTCATGATTCTGATTCCCCCCCCTTTTTTTTTTTTTGCCAAGTCAAACATTTATTGTTACTATTATTCCTGTTATTTTTAGATTATTTTTAAAAATACAATATTCACATATAAACAAACTTCCATTCAAGCCAGAACTGGAAATGAGTGAGCCTGTAAAGACCTAGCACTTAAGTCTGGAAATTTTGGTAAGAGCAAGCTCAGTACTGGCAGACTTAAGCCCCCAGTTAATTTTTGTTAAGTGCTGAATCACATTGGGAAAAAGCACCTGTAAATCATGGGACCATTTTCTTTCAGGGCTCAGGACCAGGAAGAAGACCACCTTCCCCAAAGAGCCCAGCACAAGGAATGCTGATCTGTGTTGGGACACAAATGGCACAAGAGGGATGGCCACACACTAAGTGCTTCTGAAAATCGGGCCCCGCAGTGACCTTGAATACAGTAGACAATCCTATCTGGGGCCTCTCCAGATCTCGTCCAAAGTTAGGAGAGAGTCTGCATTCTCAATTTGATTAGATTTAGGTATGTGTTGTATCCATTACGTTGACTGATTTCATTAGACTGAAACGACTGGCTAATAAATTTGCAGGACATTGCAAGAGTTCCAATCCAAGAAGTTTTTTGAACGAGGATGAGAAATATGCAACCTCTGAAGAAATACTACAGGAATTTTTGGGGCAGTATCACTAGAATTCCTTTGCTGTTTGACTTTCCCAGCCTGTATGTTTAAAAAGTGCAGTGACCATCTTGCCTTACGCTTACACAGCATTGTCCTTTGCTCTGCACAAAGTAACTCCTGGATCAAACTGGCTGCTCCTGCCTGACTAAGACCACGGCTCTGAGAAAAGTTTTGACTTTGCTGTGAAATCTCTCAGTAACAGAGAGTCCACTTCAGATCCCTTCGTTGTTATGGTGGCAAAATTAAGCTTTCTCAAAATGAGTAAGATTTTATGACCTATTCCTAGCCCAAATTTGTCCAGGGGCACTTTACAGTCACAGAACCTTAAGACAGAGACCAGATAAACTAAAAAAAAAATCACCTTGCTTCTTTTCAGAAGTCACTGCCCATACAGATGTCACTACTAAATGACTTTTCAGTCTTCCCTTGAGTAAAACACATGAGGCTTCTGACAACACTCAATGCAAGTCAGATTTCCTAGGCTTCAGATCACTCAGTGAGCCTTTTTTCTGAATCCTTTCCAATTTTCCAAACCCTTTTCTCTGCCTTGTTGGTCCCTTTCCAAAACACAGTGGTTGTCATTGGCTTGGAAATACCTGTGACAGGTTAGGTTTCTATGGACATAGGTACTCCAGGCACAGCTGCCAAATATCACTTAAAAGCATCCTCTACAGCTAACCAGCCTGGGTTTTGGTATCCAGTTGTAATGCAGTGAAGTCTTGGTGGGCTTTAGGTGGCTTCCACAAAAGGCAAGAAGAAGCAGACAAAGACAAAGGAGGTTTCAGAGTAATAAAGGTTCTGTGGGTTCCCATTTCTCTCTCACTCTGTTTTCTGCCTGTTTGTTTTCATATCCATATCTTGATGGCAGCCATTGTTCATAGGTCAGAATTCTGCAGCCCTAACTTGAGGCAAACCCTCTCCAAAAATGTATGGTCCTGGCATAGCAGACTGGCCTGGAATGTCTATATCTAAACTAATTACACATCCGTCACGGACTTCCCGCCATCCTGACAAAACTGGGATGCCTGTGTTTGACCGAGTCTTTCAACACAACCAAGGCATCTGTCTGTCCAGCTCCCTTTAAAATGCATGGGAAATAAATATCCAGCATCGCTATGTGGCTTTGAAAATCCCCCTGCAATCTCAAACCCTCACTCCCCATCTGTAAAACAGGAATAACAGCAATTCCTACCCCATATCTGCTTTATCAGTCTTGTCTATACAGACCACAAGTTCTAGGAGACATGAACTGGCTGCGTCTAAATATAGGTACAATGTCTAGCACAGTTTTTATTAGAGCCCCTAGGCACTACAGCTCCATAAATAACCATGTTGACTTTTTCCAGATTAAGAACACATCAATGGGAGCTTTGCTTGAGCAAGAACTGCAGGATCTGGCACTAGTGTTTTTAAACCCTAATAGGAATGAGAGAGTCTGAAGCCTCTTCCAGTCTCATTCACTGGTATCAATGCTTTTAATACCAAGTCAGCTGTTGTGACACAAAGGGTATGTTTCTCTTGGTGCTGTTTCTTGGAACTGAAGAGCCCTCCTGAAGTTTTCATTTTCTTTACTGAAAAGCCCTGCTATGGTAAATCATCAACTCACCAAATTTATAGGAGGCGCAGCACTTGGTATGTCACGTCTCTGAGCCCAGCCTAATGATTCACTTACTTATGCTTTTGTTCCTTTGCTTTGTAGTTCTCTTGATTTCAGCAACTGTCTATCATTTTCATGTGGCTTGCCGGCTAGAATGCCCCCTACTAGTCCAATAATCATTGCCCTGCTAGAGTGTTTATTGCTGACTGAACGGCTGCACAGACTGGTAAAATGACCTGAGCTGTATGAATTTTCCCTCAAGTCTCTAGGGCCTCACAATTCCTGAAAGAATGTAAAAGAAGGCGGGGGGGGGGGAGAGGGGGAAAAAAGGGGGCAAAAAAGCAGCTTAGTTATGGGACAAGGTCAAAGTCAAGTTTTTCTGCAACAGTAGATTCCTTCACTGGTTTGGGTGTCTCTTGCTGAGCACTCACCACATCACCTTCCATATTAAAGAGCAGCTGAGAACTTGCCATGCAATGAGAACTGAGCCAGGTAACGTTTGACAGCCCATTGTGCATCTGTGCCTGAAGATACGGTTGCTTAAACTGCATGCGCTCCCCCTGGACAAAACATGTGCCCTGGATAGGGTCCCACCGTGCTGGTGACTGCCTGGTTGTTTGGGTTGTATTTGAGCTGAGGTTTGTGGTAGGTGCAGTGTAAATAAAAAAGAAACAACAAACAAACCACACATACACATACAAAACCCAGTGACCAATACAAGATAATACACAGATGTGCAAATAACTGTGGGAAGATTTCCAAAACACAGGCTCTGTCTAACTTTTATCAGTGGTTTATTTTCCCTCTGGCTAAGATTCTCAAAAGTGGGTGCCTAAAGTTAGTCTCTCCTGGGTAAAAGCTTCAAAACCATCTTATTAACACAGGAATCTAAGTGCCTAGGAGAACACTTCTTAAAGGCTCTGGAAAATCTCAGCCTTCCATCCACATCTTCAGCAATGCGATTTTTAAACGCTCGGCGCTCACAGTAGCTGCTACTGCAGCTGAGGGTGAGGATTCTTCTGAAGAGCCCAAGAAAGCAGGGCATTGATCACACTTTGCCTTCTGGCCTGACACTTCCAAAAAAACCCCTCATACCTAATATGGATTTCCACATTCAGCACAGGTCTAACCTTAAGCCTCAGTTTTTGAAAATCCTGGAGTCAGTTTTTATGCCCTCGATGCCACACCGTGGCATCTGTATTTACAAGTCAGACCACAAGTACAGTCGTTTAGGGGAAGATTTCACAGCACTGTTATTCCCATATCCACAGCCCAACATTGCTGTCAGATGTGCTAGCTCTAGGCAATAGGGGGTATAAAGGGCACCAAATAAACAAGCACAAATTCTTCTCTCATGCAAATTTTATTACAGCTTTATGAGGGGACTGTAAAAGATTTCTTTGTTTAGCTGCTTCTTATGGAAAAAGGATTTTTTCCATAGTACTAAAACAAAAACAAAACCAAATTTCACCCTGGGAAGAAGGGCAGAAGGACTCCTGGCACAGCTATTTTGGAGTAAGCTGTTCCACACTCCTTATTCTACAAGAGGTCCCCATGGAAAACATAGAGCGAAAGGCATTTTTTCCTTCGAGGAGAATTTCACTGACTTAACAGGCTAGCCTGTGGAGCGTAAATCAATTAGCAAAGAAACATCAAGGGCTGGATATATTACATGTACCTCCAGGTATGCGATGTGTCTAGGGCAGGAGGCTAGATCTCCAGGTTCTGATTGCACCTGGGTGGAGAACATCGGCTCCAGAAGGCAACACATCCCTTCATGGAATAGGAACTTCGAGAAACGTAGCTGTCTCTCCCCTGAGGGCAGAGGGAGGCAGCTGAAATTAAAGCCAGGCCAAGGACTGGAAGGGACAACACAGCTTCAGAAGCCCTGGCAGATGCCAAGGGAGAGGTGGCTTCAGAAGCACACTCCAAACATACTCTGAAATCACGCTGGTGGTGGGAACCGAAGCTGGGTTGCTGACGAGGGAATCGGAGCGAAGCTGTAAAAAAGCTAAGCCCAAACCGAAATCAATGCAAAACCTCTTCACCTCAGCTTAGACCCAAGCAAGCATTTTACTCGTTGCATTTAGCCTTGCTCTCGTTTCCATATGGGTCACCTAGAGGTTATGGCTTGCTAATCTTATGTATCGATCTCGTGTCTGAGCTGTTTTCAGGATGGATCATGTGTCTCTGCGCCGCTTGTCAGCCATTTGTTATGATATCAAAATTCATGCAACAGCAGTCAGCTTCACTAGATACAAGGTCACACAGTATATCATTTTTGGTCCCCAAACGAGGTTTTCTGACGTCAAAAAGTCTTTAATCACGAGATAACATTTCTCCATGCAAGCAGTCTCTGTTGTTAGCTTAACGTCTTCTGTTGCTATCAATACTATTGCTAGCAAGCTGTTCACTGTGGAGCATGTACAATGAAGAGGAGGCACTGGAAGGTCAGAAGGAATCAATATTAATGAAAAGTAAACATACAAGTCAGGGAGGAATCACAAACTCAGCTTGAAGCTAATGTGGTTTTTTTATTCCAGCAAATATGCACGGCCGTTTCTGCATTGTATTCGCAAAGTTTGTGTTTGGAAGTGTTGTTAGGAACTTTTGAACTCGCCTTCAGTTTCTAAGCCACTGTGTTGTCAGCCAAGCATCTCTTCTTCACCAGGGCCCCAGTGCGGTCCTAATTCAGGAAAATGGCTATTTTTCCTCTGCTGTGGATAGGGGAGCTCCTAACATCCCATTTCCTGAGGACACTGGAAAAGCCAACAGCCATGTTACCTCCACACAGAGCCGTAAGCCCTCTTCCGAGGTACTGCTCTGCTCAGATGTAGAGCATATCTTCCACATACTGGTGTGCTTCGTGCTAAATATGGAACAGCAATCAACATCTGTGGAGAGTTCATATTTGGCATGTTTACACGAGTATTTATTCCTCTTTTGTCTTCAAGCAACAACTACTACATAGTGTATTTGGAATGATTAATTGTGGGAATGTTGCTCATCCCAGCATAGCATGACATCTCCAATTACATGACATCTTTCTCTCATTTATAAGAGAAGAACTGATTTTGTATCTTGACATGTTTATCATCGCGAGGTTGAGCTAGTTACATGGGCCTGCTCCCTAGTTCTCAGGGTTGACAGATTATGGTGTCACATTAAAATCACATATGCCTTGTTATTGCAGCTGCATCTTGAAAGGAAAGCAAATAGGGAGAATCTCCACCACACAAGAGCTGTAAGATGATGTTTCGTTCAATGAGCCAGTGATTTGCAAGGTTGGTTTAGGCCATTATAATTTATACAACTATTCGTGATTTGATTTTCTCAACTTTTTTTTTTTTTGTAATGTCCTCAGTGGAAAATTTAACATACATTTCCATGGTCCTGCATGAACTTCAACCGATTAGAAACCTTCCCTGTGGGTGGGATTTGCCTCACCTAATTTGAGCCATCTATTTAGAAGTTGGGCATCTGCTCTAAATTAAGCACTCAGTCACCACTGACAGACAGATGCTTCTTGAGAGATGACTTATCCCACCTGGTTTCAACTGCAAGTTCAGAAATGGGAGTCTAGCACCCTTGCACACAGATGCAGAGCAAAGCAAAAAGAGGAGGCAGCGTTCACAGGCAAGGCCATTATTACAACCTCATCAGGGCTGCTCTACCCAGAACGGTCATTCCAAGTGAAGGGTACATTACAGAGAAGACATCCAGGAGGAAGTAAAAATTCATGTATGAATTTTGCCCAATTTGTAGCGAAAAAGTGCATCTTTGTACCTGTGACTCAAAACCTTACGTGACTTTGTCTTTAGGATTTTTCAAATGCAAAGGTGTTTTAAAAAAAAAAACAACTCTCAAAAGAGCTGTGAGATCCAGGCTAAAAATCTCAGACTCCACAGAACTTTATACAAAATTCAAGACACCAGGCAACACGAGGGAACTATCCTGAAACGCATCTCGGGACATTATGCCCACTTAGCAAAGGAAGCAAACACGGTGCAGTTTAACTGGGTCTCACAGATCAGGAGGCCCTAGAAGTCCAACTGTACATGGAAAGAGGGAAATGATCCTCAGACACTGGATGAACAGAGCATTCTTTTCACTTCCTCACAGTAGGGCTCCAGCCAGCGCAGCTATTTAAAGCAAGGTGCTGCTTTGCCTGCCCTGGAGTTTTGCGAATTAAACTGGTCTCTACAAAGGCCCACTAATGCACAAGTGAAAATCTGCCCAGCAGCCTGGATGATAACCTAAACCTGTGCTTGCTTTTGGAGCATAAAACTTAGTGTTCCAGAGGAAACTTAGGAATCTGAGATTTAGGAAAATACAGAAGGCCAACATGATGGTCTGGGATAATTTTCACCAATATACAAAAGGGCTTCTGGTGCCCTGATAATGTTTCTGTCTGTTGATGTTTTTATTGCCTCCAAGCAGAGGTAGTGACCCTTTGCACATACTCATGCTTGCAGTCTGAGACACAAACGTGTCAGGGTTTCTTCTAAATGCACTTCAACAGAAAAACAGCTCCACACAGAAATGGAGAAAGACAGCGTTCTTATTTGCATGCACGTGGGTGTTTTCCCTCACCCTACTCCTTCCACAGTTGCTTTTATTGGTGAAGACAGAGCTGCAAAAGGCCAAGAACACGTGAATGTTCAGTTCAGGAATTGCTGAATTGCTCAGCCTAGAAACTATATTGTGTACAGGCAGGGCGATGGACTACACGAAACCTCCTTCCACCTCTGCAAAGCACAATCTTCTGGAAACACTACCTCGTGTTTTTCATTATAGTTATTGGTATGATAATTACTTGGTTATTAATGCTTAACTCTTGCAAGCAGTTAAGCTTCCTGCTTTATTTCTGCTGCTGAGGGAATGAGAGGGAAGAATTGGCAGCCCTTCCTTTCAAAAAATGGAGCTGCATAAATTCTACCCAGTTCTTTGGTGAACTACTCACAGGGCAGTTGGAAGACCAAGTATCTAATTTTTCATGATCCTGCACTTGCCACTGGTAGCTGTGATGTTTCTTGAGTCAGTGATTTGTGTACAGACACAAAAAGCAAGGCTCACACACACAACTGCATAGCACCAATGCTCAACTCAGCAGCAGCAGCAATCCGTATGCCTCTTCAGTAGCTTACAATTAAAGGGTTATCATTAACGGACCTGGATAACTTCCTAAAAGGACTAATTACTGCTTTAATTGGTTCTCTCATCATCATATTTTATTTACACATGCCCATAGGATCTCCAGCTGTGTTAAGCAGTTTTCCAGTTAATAATGCATTTGAACTTAATAGTCTACTTTTTCTGACTCAGCCATTTTTCCACCTCGTTTATTTAGCTGACTTACAGCGTGCAATTTCCACATATTTCTCAGCAGCTGGAACCCGCTGAATGCTGCCACTGTCCCTGGGCAAGGGCTGCCTGGTACCCTGCGTGTCCTCTGTGGGAGCCATTGTAGTCCCCTGTCCACAGATGGAGAGGGACTGCCTTTGTAAGCGTCCACTGCCGCATTTGTGGTTTCTCTTGGAGCTTCATGGCCAACCCCTTCCAGTCCTCCCCTTTCCTGAATGGTTTGTTGGTGTTTTTTCAGTAATGACTCAGCTGTTTATTTTCCTCTTCCTGCTTCTTCTTTCATTCTCTGAGCAAGCCTCTTCCACCCGCTGAGCACTAAGAGGAAGGTAAGGGACTCTTCATTTTCTCTCATGCAAGCAGGAGGAGGCAGGGAATGACTGAGAACACCAGAGGAAAAAGGGAGAGAAAATAGCCTGTATGGCCAGGCTTCTTCCTCCTAGGTCTTGGAAGAGTCCCATCGGAGAATGCATCTCCCTGGCCTTGCTGGATTGCCTTCTCGCTCAGCCTGCCCTGTGCACCACCTGCTCTCAGCTGGTGGTAGGAGAAGAAACCAAAAATATCATGAGAGAGGTTAGTCTCATGGCTGAAACCAGAAAGCATGCATTCCAAATTAGAGGCTCAAACTTCTCGGCTACACCCCTGAACCAACTACCTACCAACCCTGCTGCCAAAACAGTCCTTCCCCAGTTATTTTCAAGAAGCCACGGGGGACCTTTCAGCAACCATTCATCCGTCCCAAGGAGGTGAAGGTGGCCCCCAACCTGAAATAGGGAGTGCCATAAAATAAAATAATGGATGGCAGCATGAACCACCCAAAAAAAGAAAAAAGGAAAAAAAAAAGATGACAAAAAATGCAGTGAGTGCTGTGGCTCCAGCACACCTGTTGCAGCTTCCATTGGAGAGGAACAGCAAAGAGGCGAGCGTTGCAAATCCCTGCACAAAAGCTGCTCTGTCCCATTCCATCACCTGGATCAAAATAACCAGTGAGGAGGCCCTGCTAGGGAGCACTGGGCGGATGGGCAGGTCTCAGCTTTGAGCCCACCGCCAGACCCAGGAAACAGCAGAGCTAAGGGACACCCTGTTTTGTTTTCTCTACAGTAGCCCTTGGCACACCTAAGAAAAGAAGATGCTTTAACTCAGCAACAGCAGTAGTACTAAACAGAACACTTGTGTGTTAAATCACCAGGAAAAAAACAATGATCATCCTTTGCTTCTTTGTGTTCCTTTTGTTTCCCTGCCAAATACCAGAGAGAACAAAATAGCAGGTTTGTTTTTGGGGTTGGTTTTTTTTGGTTGGTTTCTTTTTTTTTGCTGTGCAAGGCAAACTTGTAAAGTCAGAGGGAAAACAAATCCTGAGCAAATAACCCAAAGCAAATAGCTGGAGGAAGTGAGGGTAGGGAGGTGAGCAGTAGAAAGAGCAACGGACACATTTTCAGTCTTTGCTGTATTGAGCCTTGAAGCAGGAAGATAAATGAAGAATGGACATCTCCACAATCAAGGAATGCCCTGATTTCTCTGGTGAGCAATGAAATAAATACTTTAAAAGTTACTTCCTGGGCCTGAAACTGCCACTAACAACCCACAACGTGGCTCCAGACACTTGGGGGGCCCTCACACCAAAATGGCCATGGGACAGTATCTGACTGGGGAGGAAGGTTTGTGCTTAGAGCTAGCTCTAGCTAATCTAAACCAGAGTATGGATCAACTCTTTAAACCAGAGTATGGATCATACTAGCTTTACACAAATGCCTGCAGTTCAAGATTTTATGATACACGCTTTCAAGATAGAGAAGCATGTGCATCCACATAGCCAAAAGAGTCTACTGGTTTTGCTGGAACTACAGTTTTGCCTAAAGCTACCTTCAGAGCCTGGTGATGTTCCTAAAGACCTATGTCCAGTAGATGGTCCAAATAACACATGAAGGGATCTCACTAGAGCCACAAGATCTCAGGCTGGAACCCTAGAGACTGGACCTGGCCTGATTTAGTGTGGCCATGGACACCTCCATGGACTTACAGTCTGGTGGCCAAGCTCAGCAGGGAGTCTGTGTAAGCATTACACTGCTTCCCTGCACACACTGTGATGGGAGTGTGGCAAGAAAAACACCATTTCACAGTAGGCACCAAGGGTCAGACTAGGACACACATGTCTGTTTTAGGTAGGAAGCTCCCCCCAGGGATGACATCTCCAGCATTACCTGATGCCACCAGTTTCTGACTAGTAAAGCTGAGGGCTTCTCTGCAGGGCTGGGGCCACGCTAGAAGTGGCAGAGGGTAAGTATGATGACCAGCCCCTTTTGGCATCAGTGCTTCATCCCCTCTGGGCCAGGGATACTGGCTGCTCTGGGCGGTTCTCCGGACCTTGGAGCCACGCTGGGAGTGGAGACGGGCTTTGTTTTCCATCCCTGCACACATTCCTCTGTGAGAACAACTCCTTGAGGTCGAGCCAAGCCAGCATCTCTTGTTCTTGGACTCTCCCACCATATTGGACTCTTTATCAGGGTATTGCTTTCTCTCCTTAGTTACTCTTAATTTGAAAAATGAGCTCCAATCCCCACCTATTGGCACACAAAGGAACCTTCCTCTTTCTCCTTAACCCTGCTGTGGCCACAGCAGCTGCTACAACACAGAAGTACCTACATGTGTGTACCACTTAAGTGAGTTTTTTTCCCCTCCTACCTTAAAAAAGAAAGGAGTCTTCCCAAGCAGCAAGCTAAAACTCTTGCCATTTAAAATACAAGCCAGCAGCAAACCGAAAGACTCAGAGAGGCCACTGCCCGCTGCAAAAGGATTAGGGGCTATGTCTCTGGCAATGCTTCTGGAATCAGCTGTTTCTTATCTGCACTCCTTTGTAGCAACTACGATCTCCTTGTACCAGACCCTGTTACTGGGCTACCTAACAAATCCTATTTTTGGCTGGCTGAACAAACGCCGTATATAAAACCCGCGTTTCTAGGAGGTAAGCTGCTCTTGTCACTGAAGAGCCAAAATGCAGGTGGCTCTAACTGGTGAAACAAATGCAACCTTCTTTCCCCACCCTTTGCTGAGGAGGCTGCCTCAAAGAGTAGACCGTGCTTTCTGCCAGCTCCTCCACACCACGCACTGAATATTACCTCTTTTTTTTTTTTTTTAACCACAATTAAGTCTCCAAACTATTTTGAAATCCCACACAAAGACAGTCTGGTACAACAGGCATTACGCGCACATGCTTCCACATGCCTTCTGTTTACTACCAGGCACACCAGTATAACCCATGCTATGTAAACTTGCTCCCCAGTGGTCTCCCAGACACATCCCCTGTTTCCTATGACCAGAAAATGGCAGGTCTTTCAGAAAATCAGCAAGTGGGCTAAAAGAAGCGGCATAAAAATGACTTCTTGGTGCTCTCCTCTCTTGTTCTCCCAGAACAGTCATTTCTCCTCCACCTAATAAAACACCCAGACAGCTAATTAGCTCCCTCTCATCCCTGCAGTCAACACATTTTGCCCTACTGAAAGGTTGCTGGTTTCCAGGAGAACAGTGGAGAGGAGGACTACAGAGAGACATCCCTGCCTTTTCCATGCTCCAGAGCTGAGCGCGCTCACGTTTTACACAGCCATCAGTGCCTGGAGCCCAGGCCCAGTGCAGAGCAGGAGAAGAGATAAGGATAAGAAAATGCCAAGATTTTTCAGCCCTCTTGTTCTTTTCCTTCACTCTGTGCTTAACCTAATTTTATGAACTGAGCTGGGTGGTTTTCATAGGCAAAAGCTTCCTGCACAATTATTTCTATTCCACTCACTCCCAGCCCTTTTTCCTCCGCAAGTAAGAGCCGATAACCATCTCTTGCAATTCAATAGGCTTCATATCGTGTCCAGGAAATAATTGAACCCTTTGTGGCTTGCAGAGCAACATTTTGGTATTTTCCCTGGCATCAAAATACTGCTGGATTCTGTTTAAATGGAAGAGATGTCCATTCCACATTAGCTGGGGGAAGAGAAAGCCAAGAAGACAACTCAGCTGCCTGAGAATAAACAGGGTGAGCAGGGCAAAACCAATGGTTTCCAATGGCAAGGACCAGTTCTTTCACCACGTGTTAACCGGGCTCCTTCTTTGCCTCACCCTAAAAAGCAGATGCACTGAGATTCTGAACCAAACTCCATTATTTCAACAGGACCAGTCCTCCACCTCACCCATACCAAAATGACCTGCTCTGGTGTGGGTTCTCCCCTCTCTCCTATTCTCTACAGAGCACCATCGCCTACATACTCCTGCAAAATAAGTCATTCCAGCCAATACAGAAATCCCAGGTGATGCCCACTTTGTAAAGAAAAGCTAGAGGAAGGAATTGGCCAGACTTAACCAATCCCATGCCCAAAGTAAAATTAGCTATTTATATATCATCGTGCACTTGTCTGGTGTTCTCCAGTGAGTGTAGGGTACAGGAGATCCCTGGACACCATCAGCCTGAAATTGGAGTCCCACTCTGTAAAACTTTACAAGCAGACATGGCTTACTTACTTTAGGTGTAATACCATCACCGGAACAGTCAAGCCATAGTGCCTAATGGGATAGGCCCTGTGATGGCTGCGTACCATTGCAGCCATTGTGAAACCTCCAAAACCTTTTCTATGGTGATATTCAAACACGCTCCCGCGGGGCTTTCACATGCCACATCCTTCTGCCTGCCTGCCATTGATTTCGTGCCCTGTCTCCACGCTTTAGTGCCCACAGACTTCTGGGGGAAGCATTAATGAAAGCAATGTGCAAACAAATGTGGAAAATAATCTCTAATGCTGCAGGCTCAGAGGCCAGCGGAAACCAGAGGATGTTTTCTGGCAAAATAGCAGCAATAAGAGCTGTTCTCTAAATAAATAATGTCTCAGTGCATAGCTTAGCTTAGCTTAGCACTGGCCCTAGCACTAAGACCTTGGGCTGAAGGCTCTAACTAGTGTTTCTTACGTTTGGGGAAACACTGATGCACAAGGCCCTACCATTAAGTCATACACCCAGGTGGGCATGGAAGCCAAAGTTCACTCAGCAGGCAAAATTTCAGGAGTTCTCACCTTTCCTGTTGCTTTTATAAAGGTGCTTCATCTGGCTACAGAGCAAGTAAATACTCCATTTTACACAGGAGGAAACTGTGCCTCAGAAAGGTTACTGCTACGAGCCTACTTGTTGGGCATGCAGGAGAAGTACAACAAAGCTGAGAGCCTGGCACAACTCTCAACATGAGCAAAAACCTATATAAGCCTGACTGACAGACCACCTCCTTGGATTACAGCTCCCAGAGGGCAAACCATAGGGCTGACCTCCTGCTACCAACCTCTCACATGCCAACTGGCTCTGCCCTGCTGGAAAGGACCAACAGTGGCCACCAATGTCCTGCCCCACGGGGCCAGCTCCTTCCGTGCCCCACAGGCAGCCCAAAGCCTGCCTGCACAGGGACATCACACCCTGTAAGCTTCTCCCTTTGCTCCAGTCACTTGGATCTGTACAGCAGACCCTCCAGACCCCATTACAAAGCACAGGGGCCACTCACTGGCTACCACACCTTGCACAGAAATGTTATGACAGTTGTCTAGGGTGGGATGTTTACCACTGTGTATCACACACACTGTGGCTGGTGAGGCGGAGGAAGCCAAGACCAGTGGCCCATTTGTTGCCTGCCCTGATAGACATCCTATTGATAGCTCCATCTCACACTGGCAAAGCCCTTTGTACCACTCTGGGACAGCTGCTCTGATGCCAAGAATTCCTCGCAGGCTGGCCAGCCCTTGTGGTGCTACCAGGGAAGCTCCAGTTTCAGCAAAGAATTTGATGGTTGTCTGGCAAGTGTATAAATCATAAAAGTAGCTTTGTTCTGCAACACTTCAAACCTTTCAGGCTCTACCGTATGGCTGCAGTTTGCTGGCACTTGCTGTTCAATTTATATAAGCTAAGCTGTGCAACCTCATACCTTTCCAGCCTGTAGGCAGTCTGTTACGCCACACAGAGATGCTGCCCCGCTACTCCAAGCTCCATTTTGCTGACAGCAGGGCCTTTTTGGAAACGGTGCAGCCACTTCCTTTTTTCAAGACTTCATTTCACAGGAAACCCAGCAGCATCCAGGCTTTTAAGACTGATTTACTTAAAATTAGGAGGCTGCATCTGAGCAAGCCCTACACCTGGGAAAGAAGAACCAGAGAGCAAAGCTCTCAATTTTCCCCAAAACTGCAGCCCAGCTGGTAGCAGAGCAAGTTGCCTTACTCAGGGAGACAGGGAGAATGTGGGGGAGATGGGGAGAATGCGAGGCAGCCAGGGACCGGGGTTGCAGGAATTTTCTGACCCACAGGTTAAAAAAAAAATGGGCCTGAACAAAGAGGACTTCCAACACCTGGTGCTGGGTGCCCACAAATTTGTGGGCAAGGTGCCACTGTCCCAAAAGTCCCCTCAAAAGCACACTGTATGGGTGCAGAAAAAGACCCCGCTATGCCTGTCCGCAGCCCGTGGCATTTGCCACCCAGACAGCCCCTCACAGAGAGGGCACCATCAGGAGCGAAGGCAGCCAAGCGTGCCTGGGCCTCTGCACCCACTGCCGCACCAGCAGCTGCGGCCTGCAAAGCAGAAAGCTGCAAGGGAGATTATTTCCCTTTGTAGATACAGCCCGGGGGGCAAAAGGCAGCGTTTGAGACTCCGAGTGCCTCCAGCAGAGAAGGAGTGGGGGCAGAGGCTGCCATGCTGAGCAATGGTCCCACCCTACCCGCTACCCCACCGCCAGCCAGGTGGGAAAGCAGCTTTTTACGTGGGCAGGGAATGGGTGTATCCCAGGAGGGGTGGGACAGGCTTTTATCTGGTGTGAATCTGCCTGCCGCCTTTGATGTCAGTGGGTCTGACTGATAGGTTGGAGTCAGAGCCCAGTGAAGCCAGTGGAACCTGCTCAGACACTCGGCTCTTTTTGAAAAAAACAGGCTTTTTATGGGGCTGCTAAGCATGGAGAGCATCAGTGTGATGCAAAGTGGGGCTGCACAGGTACCCAAGCTGGAGGCTTGGGTAATAAATGAGAAAGGAAGAACTGCAAAATCTCCGAATTTCTTCCCAATGCAAGGCACTGAGTTCTGTGAATGAATAAAGCCAATAAAATACATGGGATGTCAGGATGGGGGCAGAATAGAAATCTGAGTTAGTATCAGCCCAGGCTCCACACACGTTTCCTGTCTCACCTCCTCAGAAACCTGCACTGCTCAACTCTCCCATTCCCGCAGGGTGCAGCTGTGGCACAGACCTGCACCAAAGTTTCTCACCGCTATGCCAAGTGACCTGAGTGAATCAATCAGTATTGCAGGGGTGAGGGTCAGTGTCAAAGCTCTGATGGACACATCAAGACTCCTGAGCACTCACATGCTTGTCTCTCTGACAGCTGGAAAGGACTTCGCAGACAGGAGGACAGGTGGTGAAGATGGCCACAGTTACTATTGTCTTTAAACAGTGATGTTTAAAGGTGGACCATAAGAGTCCTGGGGAATGATGAACTTGTCAAGTCCTACCCTACATCCTAAGGGCCAAAGGAGTCTGTGGGTTGGAGTGAAATGAAAAAGGAGTATCATTATGGATTGCAAATGGAAAAATTTGGGTGTGGAAGCGACGTAGTTCAAAGTTCAAGCTATGTATATATATTTATAGATGTGTCCCTATGTATGCATGTATATACATACTTCTCCCTTTTAATCACTGAGATACACAAACATGCTGTGCACACACATACACGCACATCCCCACGTGTCTGTCCATTGCCCCTTTGGAAAATGAAGCCGAGTGACATGTTACAGCTTGCTGCCCCTGATCCCACCGGAAGGTCAAGACTCGTCCTCTTGAAGAAATCGACTGTCCAAACCAATTAAAAGACTGCAAGCAGTAGGATGAAATGAAAGCAGAGACTGCAAAATGCCAGTTATTTTTACAGCTCACTTACTTACACTTCTGTTGATCCCCAAGCTTCCAGGATCGGTCCAAAGCTGGCAGACTGCAGTCCCAGACTACCAATCACCCCTCTCGCATCCATTACGTCCATCCTGCCCTGCCAATGGCCAGCATTGGCACCACCACCATGCCTGCATCCCTCCCCGTGTCATCTGTGACATGAGCTGCAGCTTACTCTGTTCTTCAGCAGATTATACCAGTCTAGACATTTTCACCTGCCAGACCATTTCACCTCCCTCCATCCAGAGTCTCCCATACCAGATGAACCATTAAATGCACAACTGTGTGCATAGATGCACTGGTATTGCACGTTTTGTAATTCTAGATATCAGCATGGACAGGCTGTTTTACACTTACCAAAGGGAACACAGCAAACAGAGTCTTGGTTTCCTTCTCATTTATCCAAGATGTGAATGAGCACTAATGTCACTGAAGCCAGTCAAGTTACATCCTGGAGTAAATGAGATCCACAGGGACTCAGGATCTCAAAAAGGGCAGTTAGGGGCACAGAAAAGCTCTAAAGCTAAGGAAAAACCTAATGGCAGAGGCAGGGAAGGGGAGGAAAAATAACAAAGCACCTACCTGCAGGCCATAAGAACTGTTTCCCACAGGAAATTAAAACTCATAAGTCATTGAATATGTGGTACTATGCATGCCCACCTAAGCCCATGCCAGGAAGAAGAAATAAAAGACTGGGGGAAGGGGAGGGAGTAGCAGCTGTAGCAGCAACAGTACTCAATGACCAATGGTTTGGGCTCAAATTTCAAAGCTTCAGGACATTAGTTGATGTGAAAGGATGGGAAAACAGCATTGTAGCAAGGCTTTGGCCGCTGAAGCTCATGCCAGCACTACAGACCCATGCAAACCCTCTGGGTAGGTGACATCTCAGCTTAGCATCCCCTAATGTGCTTGGGCACCCTGGTCCACATCTTGCACATGGAGCAATGGGAAATGCTGGTACCCCATGAATCCCAGGGCAAGGGTGGGTGGAATAAAGGGCCCTGGGTCTGCAGATGCTCCAGAAGGTGGTTAAGGGCCATCATGCAAAGAGAGAGGGAGGCAGTGGCAGTAGCCATCAGCAAAAGGTAAAGCAACCAAAACCATGCAGAAGCCACACTGTTGATGAGTGAGGAGGGTGGGGAAGGATCAGGGAGGGCTGTGAGGACGGACACTTTGCACTGCAGGAGAGGGAATTTTCTGCAGTCAGCCAACAGGCTACAGCAGAGGAAACATGCTCACATGCCTCATAAACCATAAAGGCCAAAGCAGATTTCCCAAGAGAAAGCCCCTGATTCTTCCCAAACCTTTCCCACTAGGGTTTTTCATTGTCTACTTTAGTTTCTTGGGTTTTGTTTAACATCTTCTTTCTGAGAGCCTTCCATTTCTAGCTAACGCCACATTACCACCAGCAAACCTCTGCCCGAGCCTGACAGAAAGCCAGCTGATGCCACTTCTTCTCACCAGTGGGGAAAGCCTTGCCTTGCAAGGAGCAGCCCTGTTAGGATAAGAGTGGTTGCTCTGCCAGACAGGTGCATCAGGCCTGCTCCTCCCTACGTCTTTTTGGAGGCAGCCACTGGAAGCAGCCCTGGTGCTGCTGTAGGGGAGATGGATGTCCTTCCTGGGTGGTCCCGCCCAGCCATGCCTGATTGCCCTGCCTGGGACCATCTTTTCTTTCTTCCCTTTGAAATCATACAGCTTGCAGAGGATATTTCTAGGCTTTCTCCTGCCTGTCACTGAATCTCTCACAGAGGAGGCCACGCAGCTGTGAAGAAGGAAATAAAAGATACCAACATAGCTGTTGTAAAGAAGGTGGAAAAAACAATCCAGTTGCTTTTGGGGTTTCTATTTTTCTAACCTTCTGGCCAATTAATTAATGTGCTGATCAATTTCTAATTTCTCCATGTATTTTTCCTCTGCAATTGTTTTCTTCCTCCTCTCACAGACCTTCTCCTCCTCACAGCACACCTGCTCCCTTAGGCCTTACCCAGTGGAAAGCAAATTACACATAACTTTGTTTTATTTCTGGCACTCTGGCACCTCTCCAGATTAAGGGTGAAATCTCTGCCCTAATCACAGCAGCAGCTAAAGCTCAAAGAGGAGACAGGGGGAGCAGCATATCCACTGTTCCTGAAACAGCCAGCTTCTTCAGGCTTTCCACACAGAATCCTTTTCTTTTTTTCCTCTAAAACTTAAAACAGGGAAGTTGGTGCACTGCAGTGACTCGAGCCTCCCAGAGCAGGCCAGAGTCAGACCGTGAGAGACACAAGTGTGAAGTCTGATTCTGGTCTGTCACATCACAAAGGACATACCTAAAGACACTGTGCTTCCACATGTCAGCCCAGCCATGGTTCAGTCAGGACAGTGAAGCTTGGCTCTCAGGCCCAACCAGAACCCAAACTGTGCTAAACACTGTAATTACTTACTGTAGCTTTCACAGTGTAGAAATCTGAATCTACAGGGAAGAAAAACCACATCCAAATGTGGAAGAGCCACGAAATTTCACACAGACTTGCAAAGCTTGCCATCAGGTGGAAATGACCTCTGATTGCTGGCTGGCTGGTCTGCCCTGGCCCCAGGACCTTCCAAGCAAGAGACACATCCCATCTGGAGACCTCATGCCATCCCAGCTCTCTGCATAGTTATCTGTATGAGGCAGTGTTTGGAGGCACTGCTTGGCAAATAGTAATTTTTAAGAAAAGAGAGCCCTTGCATTTAACAGCTACAGGAGAAATCTAACTAGCAGAAGATTTATTTTTAATGATTTTTTTTTAATGAATATTCAGGATCAATTTTTTTCTGGCTCACCTGCAAGGGGGGATATGTCTCATTCAGAGCAACAAGGAGTATCTACATGCAGCACTCATGTTGAGTGCAAGTATCAGACACAGCACTGCCCTTGAGCTCCTCTATCAGCATGACTCACTCTTGCACACCAGAGAACTAAAAAAACCCTAACAATTTGAAAAGATTGATTTGCTTGTGCTTTGGAAAATGCTCAAATAAAAAGAGTATTTTTTTTTAATTAAGAAAAAAAAAGACAACAATATGTCACCACATCCCACGGACTCCTAGACAAAATTCTGCAGGGCCTCAAGAAGAATTAAGGTCTTTGTTCTGAAGCTGGTGAGCTGGACTCAGCGAGGCGGGCCAGATTCACCCAACAGGCCAACACAATCCAGTAAACTGCAAAACTTAGCAGCAAGTTTGCTGAGTGATTGGATTCACAACACTGAGTTATAGACTTTACCGCCTCCACAACACTCGCAGGGATGCAGAAAGAGAGGAGAAAGTGAGAGGAGAAGAAAGCCGGTGCCAACAGCAATCTAGTATGTCGAGCACTCATCTAGGACGGAGACAACTGGCATCCATTTCCCAGCCTGAAGACTACTAGCTAAGGATGATACAGGATAATGCTTTGGATTCTGGGGCAGAGAAAACTCAGGCTTGAGTGCCCAAAACCCCAGGTGTCACCACACTCACCTGGAAAAGACAGGTCAAAGTGCACTGAGACAGAAGAAGGACTTGATGCTAGATTTCTGACAGCCTCCATGAGCACCGTCCCAGAAAGGCTATGGGATAAAAGTCAGGAGGACATTTAATGTTGGCAAAAACAAGGTCTGAAATATCCTGAAATCCATGTCATAGCACAAGAGACAGAGGAAAGATAATTTAGTAGAAATGGGCAGGAATATTCACAGCCCTCCGCTGTGAGCATCACACATATCTAGCTGTAGGACGTCTGGGATGTTACTAACACAAACCCACTGTGGGTCTCCAAGCAAAACAGAAGTATGAGCTTAACATGCACAAGCATTTGGGTCCTCCAGCATTCGTTTCATCCACCTAGTAAACACCCAGCAAAACAGATAGAAAACCAATGATAGTAAGTATATCACATGTGGCTATTTTTAAACATAGGAAAAGATGTACATCTCCTCTTAAACTAGTATTTTAAAAATAAAGCATCTTCTAACTTCATTATCACTACTATATATTTTAGGTAGGAGTTGCCACAGTGGGAAAGATTCAAGCTCCAGCTTGTTCAACATCCAGAGGCTTCATTATGAGCACATTATGAGTATTTGTTTAGTCTTGGCTCTGATGTGTTAGCCTCACAGCTTTGTGCATGGAGAACACCTTAAAATTTCTGATTTTCCCAGGGTGGAGGTAATTTTCTGTATTCTGTGGGATCTACCTTCAGCATGGCTCAGAGTCCTGAGGTTTTTTAGCTTATTATATCTCAGCTTAGTTTTAGCCAGAACCTGTCTGAGTACAAGCTGTATTTTATTATGTATTTTTGTTGCTAACTAATTAGCAGTGCAGCTGTAAATAAGAGATACAGGGCCTGCTCTCTGCCAGATTAGCAGTAAGCCAAACAGCACTTTGTCAGCAGCCCGAAGCTTGTGCCTAAAAAGCTGAAAAGAAGATGTAATAAACCTCTGCCCTCTTCTTCAATAGGCCTAAAGAGGTGGCAGATCTCTCCATTCAGCTCCGATGTCTTGACCTGAGCAGCCCTCTGTTCTCAACAAAATAGAAACTGGCCCCTGGGAATCAAAATGTCCAGGGCTGTCAGGGGCTTGGCCATGAGCAGGCTGGGCTAGTAACCTGTGATGGGCTCAGGAAGCTGGAGCTGGGGCCAGAGGACAGACTTAACGCATCCAGGCTGGAGCAAGCTGGGGGAGCAGGCTGGGGGAGCAAGGGAACCACTCACCAGGAGAAAAAAACACGGTCCGTCTCTCTGGTAAGAAAGCAGCGGTGTCAGTGAGCAGAGCTTGCAGGCAGCAACTCTGAACAGGCAACCTCAGAACCAGCTGTAATTTTTAATAAACAATTTTATTGAACCAAGCCAACACACTCATAAATAAATAAGTAAATAACTTAGAGCTGCTCTGAAATTGTACATGAGGTTTTTGTGCTAAGGATGGAAGATGGCGACAGGTTCTGTCAGGACCAGCTCCAACTCATGCAATGAACTTCTCAAGCAGGGAGGCAATCCTTAGGGGAACAAATAGCCTTTGACCAAACAAGAAAACCTACTCCTGCTGAAGTCAAAGAACACTTCTTTTCACTTAGTCCTCTTTACCCTTTACCCCTTCACCCATAAACCCAGTGAAAGGCCAAGCACTGAATAAGGGCCTGTTCAAGTCATGCTTGAATGCGAGGGGAGTTTGCCTTGCACCCCGTACAGGTGCAAGACTAAAATCTTAGTGTGAACAAGAGCTGCAGGACCAAGCAGCTGGCACACACCATTTCTGGCTTTCGTGGTGCCACGACGTGCTCCACCAGCTGCACTCCTCTGAAAAGGGGCACTATGTCAGAAAAGTCATGAATACGCTCCAAGCGGGTAACCTATTCTTGCAAACAGGCACCTGTGGCAAAGCAACATGTGAAAACCACCTGTGTTAAACTGCAGGGGAATAAACCAGGAGACAACTCCAGAGGGCTCTGAGTGGTTCAGCAGAGGGTCCTCAGGGCTGCTTTGGCAGGTGCTGTCTCTGAAGGGTGAGTAGGGGAGCCCTTAGTCCCAGAACACTGAAAGCAGGCAAAATATCGGGAAAGTCAGGTTGTTGCAACAAACAGCCTTTGCTTGTTCTTGCTCCATCACTGGCAGGTGAAATAAAGCTTTGGGCACCAGGACAAAGCAGCAGAGGACCCCTAGCATAAATCCAGACCTGCCTCATGACTCAGCCAGACCACATCTCACGAGCAGGGCAACAAAAAAGCCACCAGCCACAGTGGAGTCCAGGAACGCTCTGCAAAAGCTCTGGTGGCCCTGAAATAGGGCAATAGCTTCTCTCATTCCCACAGAGACCTTCCTGCCCCAACCCTTTTAGCACATGCAGCAACCTAAAGTAAGTCCTACTGCAATTGGTAGAAATTATCACACACAAGAACTGAAAGTCCTGTGGCTTGGAAATCTCACACGTATGTTGACACGCTGATGGCTTGAGTAGCCTGACAGAATGACATGAAGTTGCTGCTGCTGCCACTCATGCTGTATTTGCAGCAAAAAGTACTAGTTCAGAAGTGACTTGTTCTCTGGAAACCTACAGATAAATGCTGGCTTTTACTGGAAAGGGAAAGAAAGGAGATCCAGCAATGGCGACTTACGTGGAAATCGACCTTTCTTCTGCCCTTCAAACACTCCTGTCTAAGATGAGGTGCCTGCCACCCTCCAAAGGCTATCCAGCCTGGCCTAGCTGGATCCAATTGAAAACGTTATTTCTGTAGCATGGCCAGCCACTCCTCCCAAACACTTATTCTGGATGGATCCGCTCTCAAACCTGCAACTTAACTTTCATGCATATGTGGGGTTTTAAACAGCATTTTAGGAGAAAGGGGGAAGCAAGAAGGGAGGTCTTCTTTGCCTTTGCCCTGTAGCAGAACCACGTGGTGGTGTCCGCACTCGTTAGTTAAGGTCTCTCTCGTTATCAGGCAAGTGGAAGCTTAGAAGACAAACAGCCAGCTTTGACAGGCCAAACCTGAGCCTCCACTGAACTCTGTTATCCCCACCTTTGGGACAGAATTGGTGCCTGGATCTGTCTTCTCCAAATGATAGCTGTGCTTGGGGGAAGGGCAGCTTCAGTGGTGGCACAGGGGTGAGGGAGGAAATTGCAAGCCTGCACTGATTGCAGAGAACAGCCTCCCAGGCTAGTTCATTTACAGGTTTTGTGACTGAACACAAGGTGACATGACTTTGCAACGGCTTTCCATGCTCTGGAAACGCGTTGCCCTCTCCAGTGCACTTTGCAAGGGGGCATCCATGCCTGGAAATCCCTATTGTGGTGTAAGGTTTTCATCTGCAGCAACAGCAGCTGTGTGAATTTTATTAGCAAAGGCTTTTGGTCTTTAATAGTTCCCACTGAGAGAAAGAGAGAGAGAGAGAAAGAAAAAAAAATAAAAAAAAGAGGCAAAAGAAAACAACGGTGCTGTGAAGTGGTTTGCTGCATTCAAGTTCTGTGGACCATATGTACACATACTAGCAGGCAGCACAGCATGCGGGACTTCACTCTGACGTGGGTTGTGGTCACCCTAGGAAGCTAAAAAAGGAACTCGGGGTTTCTATTGATCGAATCGGGGCGGTGGGGGGGAGGGTGCGTATGAGTTTACAGGAATCTAGGATGTGTTGCTGCCTGCAGATTTACCTACAGCACCGGAGATGTGTGCCTCGGAGATATGTAGTAGATCACCAAGAACAAGCAGGCCTGGAAACTGAAAGCAGCTTCCAAGAAATGTTGAAGGTCCGAAATGCTACTGCTCAGTGTTTTCTAGGCAAACGTGGAAGAGCTGCACTTGCTTCCTTGCCCCTCTGGGGTGTTTCAGGTATCAGATATGGTTTCCCCAAGGGGGAACAGAGATAAAATCAAGCAGTCCTGAGCTGACAGCACAGAGCGATGGGGCCATGCCTCCGTACGGGTCACGGATCCTGCACCCCAACTCCCCGGCTGAGGGGTTTCCTCATGCCTCTCCTACTCACCTGACCCTTGAAGGTCTCAAGAACTGACAGAAAGAAAATGGAGCAAAGCTGGCAGCTCATCCCCCAGTTTAAGGAATGCCCTTGACCTCCCCCCAGCAGAATTAGATTTGTTTAGGTATTAAGAAGGCAGTCCATGGGGTTTTCCTGTTTGTAAACATTTCATCATAAGAACTTCCTCTTATCCTTCTCATTCAGGTTAATTGTGTTCTCACAAAGAGCTGGGAGAAAACAGCACCATTTCTTTTGAGCATCACTGTGTCCAGAGACTGATTTATCTGTTTGGAACAGACACCATTCTTTACAGCCACGATTCTCCTCTTTGGAAATCCCCCTGAATTTTCCTGCATTTGTTGGGGAAAAAAAAACAACCAGTAAACTTGCTGTTTCCAAGAACTAGTGCTGCTTTCTGTAGCATCCTCATGTCCTCTGAGTAACACAGCACTTCTTCCTGCCAGTTACTCATTCTCACAGCAATCCTGTGGTCCAGCCCAAAAGCTAATTTCTTTTTTAGTGATGGCAGTGCGCCTGGAGGAGTTTTTTCTTCCTTTTTCTTTTACTTATTAAGAGATCATATAATGCTTTTGGTCACCTTGAAAAGGAGTACAGTTCCAAGAATGAATGCTGTCAGGCAAAGCTAATCCTGAAAATTTGGGATCAGTATCAGCTACACTCATTTATCATTTGTACTGTGATAGACATCACATCCAGAAGAATTATGTTACAGATCTCACCACCTCTGAGGCTGACCGCTGCAAAAACTCAACATAAAAATTACTTTTATCCTCTTTGATGAGCTTAAAATCATCTCTAAGAGACCTTAAAATAATTGTGAAGGGTCAAGGATGGTCAACAAGGCAAAATTCTCACATCAGGTGGCTTTGGGACTGATTAAGGGCTGGGCATGATACAAAGCAACAGAGAAACCAAAAAAGCTTCAGCTTCAGGCTGGCCAGAAGACCATGTGGAGCACCATACACAGTCTCACACCACATCAACTAGAACCTCAGGATCTTGATCAAAGCCACCTCAAAAGCCAAGCTCAGCCCCTTACCACCTAAGGTCTCAGCTGGGGCAGGGTGGAAGAGAGCTGGTACTAATGAAGAAACCCTTATTCCTCCATCACTACTGCTTCAGGCTGTACAGAACCAAGATTCCAGTTTTTCTTTTTTTTTTTCTTTTTTTCCCCTCTAGTCGTATGTGAAACCAAAGCCCAGGAAACCAGAGTTATTTCAGGAGAACTTACCAAAAGCTTCCCCATGGACCTTACAAAATTAGAATAGACCACTACCTCTTTCTGTGAGTGCTTGTTAAGGGAAATGGCTGGCTCATGCAATTGTCATATACAAAGAATTAAAAGCCCATTCCCTACAGATGGAGAGGGCAGAACATTACTCATGATGCTGCACATCCAGAACAGTGACCTAGCTAACACTGACTGCTTTACCACGTAGGGTTTCCTTTGCTGCAAATGACTATGTCACAGAAGTACAGGTGTTTTTTTCCAGTGTCCTGGCCAAACTCCAATAATTACATTCCCTCTACCTAAATTCCCTCTGCAGATTCAGCCAAGCACACTCACTAGGTCTCCTTTGCCAAAGTGTTCTCCTGTGCAGTGTAAAGCAGCTGCCATGCTTCACACCAGAAGCAGCTGCATTTAAGTGCAAGAAAACCAAATTACCGTAGAGGAGCGTGAGAGCCCGTAAAGGGGGGTCAGATCCTTAAAAGGAAAAGGTGATTTTGAAATGTAAGGCTTTGAGATTTGTGCCCATTTTACCACGCTCCATCCCCAGTCAATGGCAAGATGAGTGCTGAACCCAGGCAGATGGAGCTGCCAGCAGGGTCCGGGACAGGGCCAGGAAGCATGAAGGATCAGGCCAGGATGGAGAACTAGAAGGGCTGGGACCTCCACTGAAAGGGACAGAGATTTTTAGGTCTGAGCTGGTGTGGGTGGGAGGGGTCACACACAGACCCGAGCCTGGGTACCAGAAGAGATGGCAGCAAGCAGCAGGGAGCCAAGCTTGCTGAAGGTGATTTTTTAACAGCCAGATCAGGAAACCACTATGATCTTAGCAGCCAGTTCTACGAAATGGGCCTGAAGTGCCTTTAGCACAACCCTAGCCCTAACAGCATCCAAGCTGTCCCTGAAGCCTCCCCTGACCCTGCTCTGCATTTAAAATGAATTCCAGGGAGCATTATAATCTGGACAAAGCGGAACAGAATTAGATTTAGGAGAGAGCAACTAAGCTGACTGCCCAGGGCCCGAAACTGGAGGGGAGCCTGACTAATCCACATTAGACAGAAGCAAAAGTCAGCCCCTCCAAGGGGGGCAGGCGAGAAGTGACCAAGCCCTGCCTTTGCCCTGTGCCCCCAGAGTTTAATGCCAGCTGTGTGGTGAGAGAAGCGGGGCTAGGTCAACATAAGCGGGAGAGGCGAGGAACAAAGACCTCACACGGGATAAAGAAGAGGTGACTTAAACATTTACAGGCTCACTGCAAGCAGGGAGTGAGGAGAAGTCAAGTTTTGTGCAAGAAAGCAGTAAATTTCCTCTTCAGGTCTGTACATCATGCTTCCCAGAAGTAGAAACACTATTTTCAAAGCCTTCCAGACTGGCATACTGCAATTGGCAATTGTGATCTGGTGCTGTGGGGCTGGTTCTTATGTTTGCAGGTGCTGCAGACAGTGTCTGCCCATCTTTAGTGTGAATAACTCTCATTGAATGAAATCAGATTTCAAAAAACTCATAGCATCATAGCCCACTCTTGTTCTCCTGGGCACACACCATGAGCCTGTTCTGGAGGGGAAAAAAAAAAGCCATTCTGACTGAAAAAAGCCACCGGAGAGGGAGAGAGGAGCATGGTGACCACCTAGCTGACTAACACTGGTGATGTGCTCCACCAAACGGCACCTCTCTAGAGTCATGGGAGAAGTCCCGTTACAAAACAGGCTCTGGGATTGCAGCGAGAGAGTGCTGAAAGCTGTGAGCAAAAGTGAAGACATCCTGGTTTCAGTTCTAGCCACAAGAACTGGGTGAACCTGAACCTGACCCAAATTACATGAAGATATTTGCATAACAATGAAAACATGCTGCTGCTGCTGCTGCAATGGGGTGGCTGGTGTCCTGCCTTCCCCACCCCCTTCCCCGGTTTTCTGGAAAAAAGATTTCTATAGTGCAAGGTTTTTTGCTCAACCCACCACTTCCTCATTTGTCCCTGGGTACTTCTCCATCCAGGGCTGTAGGGGCCCAGCCCGAGACCACGGGATCCCAACCCCGAGAAGAAATGAAGGACCCCAACACCCTGCTTCCACCCTCACTGCAAGTGCAAGGAGAGCAGAAACTAAGGAGGAAACTACCTCTCTTCCCCATGAGCCAGCAGTGTAACCTAGCCAGGGCCAGCCGACCAGGGAGGAGGTGAACTGCCCATAGGATAAGGGTAACCTCCCTTTTGCACCCAGGGCATCTCCGAGCTGGAGGCACGGCTGCGATGGAGCCAAACACCAAATGGCTTCCCTGGGAAGTTTGGCACCTTGTTCAGAGCAGCTTGTAACTGCAACAGCCACCTCCCTCCAGCTTCCTCCCTCCCTCCAGACCATCTTGTGGTCCTGCTAATTTGTTACTTCCTATGTAAAAGCCTTTTCTTCCTGCACTCTCCCCTTTCTCCAGAAAAGCCTTCTGGGTTAGGTTTCCCAAACCTGGTCTCCTGGGTTCCCCTGGCATGCAGTTACTTCTGCGTCCTTCAAGGGCTTGTCACCAGGACCTTCTGGGGGAAAGAAAAAGTAACTGCACTATGTTTCTTTTCCACACCTTACAGCTCACCCCCCTTGCCCTCGCTGAGGAGGGAAAGAAAACATGCTCAGCTAGCTGTGTTTTCAGTAGCAGATGAAACAAAACTCTCCCACAAACCCTTATCACTGCAAATGTACATTCATTGTGAAACTTCGGTTTCAAGAAAAAGATTTCCTTGCTAAGCGGGAAATTAAGTGGAAGCTGAAACAAAGTATCATGCTGGCCATGCTGCTCACAGTCGTCTATGGTCCTCTCCCAGCATTGTCTCAGGAGCTTGTGCCAGCAATGGCTGGAAGCATGTTAGAAGTGTGTGCTACAGGATGGCTATGGCTTGGGGTGGACTGGTGTGAGCCAGGGTGGTGTGAGCCAGGGTGGCTCGTTTTGGTTGCACAGTCGATTTACACCACTGCACTGGGGCTCTTCACCGCCATGTGCTGCCCTAATGTGGCAGGGGCAGCAGTCCCAAGCACCTCAGTGACATGTTTGTGGCTGTCTAGTACTGCAGCCTCATTTTCCATGGAAAATGGCAAGTGTTTTTCCCAGCAGGTGAGTCACCGGACCTCAAGGTGAAACACACCTGCTCCCCCTGCTGAGCCCGGTGCACAGGGGGCACCTCCTGAGGAAAGGCAGGTCCCACAGGGAGAGCAGGATTAAAATGGGATCAAACAACAGCTGGTTCTCTTTGCCTTCTCGCTTCCTGGTGTGGCAGTGGTGGAGTCAGTAAATCAGACTACATCAAATCATGCCTCTGAGACCTGTACTTATATCCCCCTTTCTGTCATGTCCTACTGCATACAGTGACTCTTGCTTGTAGGAAACAAAAAATGGGCTATAGATAAAACCCCAGCTTAGGACAGGTTAAGACTGTCCCTCAAATCCTTCTCCAACAACACGCTTCTTCCACAGCATCAAAAAGTAATCCAAAGGCAACCTCAGAGCAGGTCCTATGCCACTGTGGCAGGTGCCTGCCTTCCCCACCATCATACAGGGCCATGAAGCATTGCTGAATGGAGGTCACACACAGGACGCGACACATGGACACACCTCACACACCTGCACAGCTACTGATGTGGGTTTCACAGTCCCATGCACACTTGGAGACCCTGCCCCAACCTCTCTGCCCAGTCTTGTACAGTCACATTTCAGCAGCAGAACCAAACCAGGACAAGGAAGGAGGACACATTATCCTAGCCAGAGCTGATGGGACCAACCTGGGCAACTGAGCACACTCTGCCCATGGTGAGGGAAGGGGACAATCTGCCTTTCTGGACACGGCAGTATCACAGGCAACTGGCTCCCAACTGCCTGGGACAAAACTGCATTCTAAGTTAAAACCTCAAAGGACTCTCATGAGGATAAGAACATGAAGCAAAGCCTGGGACAAAATTACAGCAAGGGAATGCCTCTGGCACCGAAGAGTTCTGTGGCTAGTGACGCACCCATCTCTCTCTATACCGTGCCAACACGGAGAGATGCAGCTACTGGTATGATCACCCTCCTTACACACCTCTGTACCACTGCCTGCCCAGCACAGCTCCACATACCCATGCCACAGCCCAGTGAGGGCAGGCGGAGAAGCGTGGGAGCCCGTCGGCACTGATGCCCAGATGGGGAAGCAAGTGGGCATAAATTGGGAAATGAGAGCAACCCTTCCTGTGTTGTGTTTCTACTTGTGCAAAGAGGAGGAAACGTTTGTACAGCCCGGTTCCCAGAATGACTTGCCCCTGGCTGCGTGAAGTCCTGCCGAACCTCCCAAGCGGTCTTTCGGCCTGCACACGCGCCGTGCGGGGTCACCGGTGCCACCTCTGCTGAGTACCGTTTATCTAGAAAAAGGACACGGGCAGTTTATAACTGTGTGCCGACACTGACGGTGGATCTCACGGGTTTTGCTCTCCTGGCCTTTGTACAAACAGCAAAGTGACCCATCCTCACGGCACGGCCACCAGTTTCACAGGCTTTGCTGCCCGACATTCCCACAGCGTTTGCTCCTCCCGCTCTTCTCTCGATGAAACTCTAACACAGGGTAGGTTTCTTACAGGGCTTGGCATGGACGGTGGACAGAGGGTCTCAGCAAAGGGTTTGAAAAATAGCTTCCAGTGAGTCACAGCCTAGTATCCCATCCCCATGGTGGTGTCATCCTCCAGCCTTGTGTGCCACAGTGTCAGAACAAGTCATCTCCCAGGCCACAAGACATGTCTAAAGAAACCATAGTGGTGGTGACGGCAGCTATTTCCTAGCTCAGGAAGCACAAACTTATGGGTTTTTTTCATGGTAAACAGCTGCTTCCTCACTTGTGCTGAGGAAAGTCCTTCCAAAGCTTTTCTTTTTAACTTCTGTAGCAAAACAAAATGAGAAACAGAGACAAGTGTGTGAGGCTGCCTTTGATTTTTTGCAGTGGCAGCAACCAACCAGGGGGAAAAAAAAAATTAAAAAAAAAAAAAAGAGAGAGAGAGAGAGAAAAAAACAGTCTTGGACTACGCTGTTTGCCTAGGCAGAGAAGAATGCTGGAGGTGGTATATGCCAAGATGACATCAGGGGAGTGATGCAACTGATGTGAGTCCAGGAACCCTGCATAGCAGGGAGCTAGGCAGTGTGTATGTAGAGAAAGGTGTATATTTTTATACATAAAGTTTGCTGTTTGGAGGACATACAGCCAAGCTGATGAGCACAGATGGTAAGCTGCATACTTTGCCTGTGCATCTCAGTGAGGTGGAATGGGGACCTCTGCCTATCAGAGGTAACCCAACACTCCTCCATGAGAAGAATGTGTTTCAGTTTGTGTTCAGCTTTGCCAAATTTCAGATGTTTGGGCTGGATTTTTTCCATGCATCCTGCCTGCCCCAGGCTAAGTGGTTTTTTGGGAAAACATCAGTAAAATGGTTCTGTCACTTCTCAGCACAAGGCTAGGGGAAAAACACATTTTTTTCCCCCATTACAGAGCTGTTTGGGGGGATCCTTTAATGGCTCTGCATGCCAGAATAGGAATATGGCATTTGTGCTGCCAAAACTGGGCCTCATGATGCCCCTGTGTAATTTTGTCCCAGCCAGCCATGCTATAAGCTTCCCAGAACCTCAGTCCGTGCAGGCTTTTTAGGGTTGGAAAACTCCATCTGTGTGCTTCATCCATAAGCCTGGACCATGACAGAAAGAATGGTGAAGTCTCATTTGAATCGGAGGAAAATGATGGACAATCTATGAGGGGGGCTGTATTCCCAAGCTCTGGGCTCTCCAAAACCTTCCAGCTCACAAAAAGTTCAGGTGCTGCCAACCAACCATTGCCAGAGATGCAATGTCTCCAAGCCCAGTAACCTCCTTTCTACTCACAGGCTTAGCATTTGCTTTTGTCAAGCATTGTACAGCGTATCTCCCATTAACAATGGTCAACCACTGCCACAGGAACACCAAATGAATGGGACTATTCCTGAAGTTTACATGTCCCTCTAGAACAAGACCTGGTTCCTTGAGTCTCACCTCTATTGATACCAGAACAGTGCAGGGGGTTTAGATTTCCTTCAAGGTATGGCTCCAGAGAAAGGCTAACCCAGAAAAGCTGCTCCAAAGCCTCTCTGGCTGCCTTAGGAAGTATGTTCTGGGAAATTTGCTGACAAACCAGCCTCAGACTTGGAAAGATCATTTACATAAACCAAACTAAATATGGTTCACTATGGGGAATTTGATTTCTCTTTCCATTTTTAATACACATAAGAAACATTAACTGTATATCCAAGAAATCCTAAAGGGAAAGTGAAGGTGACAAAGCCAAACCTGCCACAGCTAAGAAATCCAGAATGAAACTGAGCTTGCTCCTGACCATCTTTCCTATGCGCTTTTAAAAATGTGTTTTCATGTAATGTGACCCGGTATGGACATGATGAAATACTGCTTACACTACTCTGGCTCTGTACTGCACGCCAAGCTGCAGTGATAAGCCCTTGTTCAGGTACCTATGCAGACTAACTGAGTGAGACTACCCTTACAAGCAACTGCTGCTGCTGCATTTCACAATTCAGCCTATACTATATACTATATATATATATGAGATACTATACCTATACTTTGGTAAATAAATAGATAGGAAGAACAATTAGTGTAAAGAGCTGAGCCAGGTGCAAACTCCCATTACCTTGACAAAGAAATACCTAATTTATACAAAAACATCATGGTAAGAGCAGGAAATATCCCATCAACTGATAAAAATCACTCACTATCTCATCCTCTGGCCCTAATCCCAGAATCCCAGAAAAATGCTCCAATCAGAATCTGCAAGAAGAATGGAGGAGGTAAGGGATAATAAGATGGTTTTATGAGGAGTAGTACGCTGGCACAGAACCATGTTATAAATCTGAGATGAGGTTAAAAACAAAAGAAACGCAAAAGTTGGGCTATCTTCTGGTAGTACATACATTATTTTTTTCTAAAAAATTAATAAAACTGTCAGGAGGCATGAGGCAGCACTGGAAGTAGCGCTGATGCTCCTGTGCACTTGCTGAACATCACACAAGAAAGAGTTGGTGTGAGTGTCTTAAAACACCTGATGACCATTTGAAAAACCTCTTTTTTTTTTTTACTTAATCCTCCTGACAGGTTTCCTCATCCAACAAGATTGGAACAATATAACCCAAGCTCTCTGCTTTAAAAAAAAGACCCATTAATTTGTAAGGAAAGGAGGAAAACATGTGCTATTGGTTATGTAATTTATGTGTTATGATACCCCAGTGGGCTGACATGTTTGGTGGTGACCTTAGCCTTTGAAATGGTGGATTATATAGTATAAATCTGCCTCTAGAAGCAGTGGACATTTCGTACAGAAAATCTTTCTATTAATATGCCACAGCTTATGAGTCTTGACTGCATTTTTTGGTCCAACTTTGAAAGAGGGAAAAAAAAATCTACGGGAGGACTTCTGTATTTTTCTATCTGAAACAACAAGCCAAAAATCCCTCGGTGGTGTTTCTGCAGATGTTCCAGGCACAGAAAATCTGGCCATATTATCTCCACCAGAATTAAAGTGAGAATCTGGATTCCTTTCTGGAAGAAAAGGTTTACACATTTGCCACTATAAAAGGCACATAAGGTGGGGAAGGTTGTGTGTGTTAGACGCTGTTTTTCTCTGGCAAGAAAATACCTCAGTTTTTCCTTCCCAGTTAACCGTTTCTCCAGCCATCTCACTGCTGTTATCGCCTCTCCCTGCCTTCTAAGAACATCCGGGTAACCACCACTGCCAGTGTGCTGCGTGGGTAACATCAGAGTAACAAATCTCATGCACACAGGCCCAACCCTCTGCAAAATTTCAGGCAGGCCTTGTGCAGAAACGGGCCTTATGCAACCACGCAGCCGGGGGGTGGGTCTGTGTGTCCCCAGTTATCTGCCCCTTCCCAGGAGCTTTTTGGCTGCTTAGGAAATTTCTATCAAATGTCAGGGTGGGAGGTGGGGGGTGGTTTTATCCAAGTTAGTACGAACCCTCACGCTTTGTGCCAAGTGGGTGGCAAAGGACAGAAAAGGAACTTTGATGGAGAAACCCCCAGCAACGGACTCACTAAAACAGCAAAAATACCCCAAACCAACACCCCATCTCGCTCCTGCTAGACATCAGAGACATTATTTCCACCTATGGCAGGCACAACCTGCTCAGGAAGATGTTTTCATTCTTAACGTAAGGGAACCTGCACTGAATGTTCTGATAGACACAGGGACAGCTCAAGAGAAAAAACACACATCACAGGTACTGCAGGCTCCTTCTGCAAAGCCTGCATGGTTATCTAAGAAGCAGCCATTCTTTTTCCCTTTACTCCTCATTCCATCCTCGCCTCGACTAATTTTGTTCTTTAATTACGACTCCTGGCAACCTTGAGTACAAATGAGGATTTTCCTCCTTTAGGTAATGCACGTTCTTGGCTCTGAAGAGGAGACTTGTCTGTCAAAACATTACCTGCCTCTTTTATATGTTAAGTATTAATTCTGTTTATCTTCGAATTATTTTCAAATACTGGAGGCATTCTTCTCTGTATTGGAATGCAACAAGTGCTTAATTTCAGGTTTTCATGTTATTCTTGCTCAGATATGAGGCCAAAAAAGAGTAATTACATTCTCATTTAAACCCCATTTCCTTAAATACACCTATTCTCTTACCACCCACAGCCTCTCTACTAACCCCATGCTCCTTCACAGGAGGCAGGAGCCTGTAGCCCATGGGGACAGGTACAGCCCACAACTTCATTTCAGATGGCCTGTAACCACATTATCATTATTATTGTTGTTGTTGTTATTATAGTTGTTGTTGTTGTTATTATTATTATATTCCCATATTTAATGGGTAACACCAAGGCATGTGTTAATGTGTGGCAGACCAAAGGTGCTCAAAAGATTTATTTGTCCCTCAGCAAGGAAAGAATTTCTTGTTCCTGATGTGAAGAAAGGCGTTAATGGCTTACCACCACCTAATGCAGAGGTCCGTCTTCCCTGCTAGATATGCGCAGTGGCAGTCTCATCTCACGGCCGTGTCCAGAGCCATCACAGGTTTGTGCTTCTAGCAGGAGGGTTAAATCTGGAGTGGACTGAGGAAAACCAAGAGACAAAGGTGGCTTGTGTGCTCTGTGCCTTTAAGGCCAAATTCAGGATGAGTATCCTGGCAGCACAGGTCTGCACTGACCTGTGTGCCAGCCCTCCAGTGTCCCTGACAGATATTGGCATTCTCTACTTTTCCACCAAGGGCTTCTCTGTGAGAGCCAAAGAAAAGGAGATGCAACATATTTGGCTGACAAAGGCATCACTCCTCTATAAACCAGGTGAAACCACCTCATTCTGCCAAAGAGGTGGTGGAGGGAATGTCATGATGACCAGCCTGCTCTAAGCTCCCACTGAGACGCAGAAGATGCAACTCCAACGCTTTGAGCTGCTGAGAACTCCAAATCCTAAACATGCATTTAAGGCACCGCAAGATGTGGGCAGAACTTAGGCAAGGGTCACAACAAAACAAGCCTGTACCCACAGCCACACAACCACCTCGGAAGTCGAGAACTCCAGCGTGCCACTTTTTTGAGGCTCCAGCAAAGCTCTCCCCAGAACCAAGGATGGATGCCTGAAGAGCAGAACGCACTTCAGAAACATTTTCCTACACTTTTTGGAAGGGAATGCCTCCACGCTTCCTGCCTTGTGCCATCCTCCCGTTCTCCAAAGGGGCAGCCCACCATGACGTGCGCCTGAGCAAGGAGTGCAGCACCATGGCGATGAATCCATGTTTTCCATTGCAAGGAGGAGCATGAATCAGAGTCCCCGTTATGACCCAGTGACTTCTGGTATCCAAAGCAAACAGAGCTAGGGAGGCTTTTCAACAAACAATCAACAATCTCCTGTGAGCTGTAGCAGTCCACCTCATGAAATGCAGCAGTTTAAGGGGTTTTTTTTCTACTCTTTCCCTTGAATTTCCCTTGAATTTCCCTTCTTTCATTTGTTCTTAAAGAGGACAGTCATGAGCAAAGCCTACCATGCATAACCTCCTGTTCTCACCCAAGCTAAGCCTGGAATATGGTAGAGACCTAAACAACATCCTTCTGGTTTCTCATTATATGTTCCAAGGCCTGTTGGGTAACACTGCTAGGGATATTCCAAAGGAAATTAAATCCTCACCTTCTTCAGGAAACTTCTTTCATTTTAGTAACCCTATCTCCCCTTTAGAGATGGGGAAGGAAACACCCTTCCGCAGGGACCATGGTGAGAGATAAGGAGACCCTTACCATGCAAAAGCAGGGACTTAGAGCCTGAGCTCCAGCATCACACACAGCCATCAGTTTCAGCCTGACAGGCTCCATTGTCACTTGTCCTGAATGAATCTGGAGGTTGGAAGGAGGAGGAGAGCAGGCAGTGACAGTCCTTATGGCTACAACTCCAGGGACAGGGAGCCAGACAAGTTCAGCATCCTCTGGCATCACCTGGGAGGGCACTAACACACCAGATTCATCATCAACGTTGAGAGGACTCCAGGCCCTTCCCTCAATCTTACCAGCTCGCCCACATGCCCAGCAGTCCACTGCACATACAGGCTGCGGAGACCTGGTATCAGCAAAGAACTGGGTATGGTTTTGCACAATTTGCAATGAGTTTTCAGTCTTTGCTGACAGGATCTTCAAGAGCTTGGAACTGGTTTTGCAGTATCAGCCAGTAAGGAGCAGGTATGAAACTGCTTCGTTCTGGCCATCAAAGAGCAATCACATGTTAACGACTTTTCAGTTTATTCCCTGTGGTACCTGGTTCAGATTTGTGAAAGCAGGAAAACTTGCTAATATGTTTTCAGATTAAATGGACCTTTTCTTCTCTTAATGTATGTGCCTAAAAATAACAGGACTTGAGGAGTTGTATGGTCATGTCAAGAGATTAAATTACCCTGAAGCCTGCAGAGGGATTACAGCTGCCTGAAAACAATACGTAAATACTTTATTCAGCAATGGTGTGCTTAGTCAAGACAGATTTCAGTGGCAATGAAGTCCGCTCTGTTTCTCTATTAGTCCCATGCTTGTGAAACACTGCATAAGAACACTGTTGCCTGACATTCACAAACAAATCTGGTTTAGGCAGTAGTGTGAACTGCCTGACATTCACAAATAAATCTGATTTAGTACCAGCCCTGTACAAAGCAAACCTCCAAATTGGTAAAGCCACCCTAGCAGGTTCAAGATTTCACTTTCCAAAGGGCTGGCATACACAGCAAGGTCTACAATATATAGCCACATACCCAAACCTACCTGAAAGTTCATATTCTAGTTCCATGTTTCCTGTAAGATACATTCCTACCAAACTAAGTAACAGAGTGACAGTCTCTCACCAAGCCTCCCTAGCAATATTTGCAATGCCTGAACCAGGTACCTAGACCCTCATGTTAATTTGTTGGGGGAGGTACATGCCTGCAAGTGGCAGCTGCAACACCAAAATACAGAGAGCATGAAGCTGCCTGACCAGCAGGCAAATGACAAATCCTCATGATAAAGGAATTCCTGCCGCCCTTTAGGCCTGTAGAAAGGCACCTCCTTGCAGGCAGGCAGCCAGACCTCTCTTTGAGGAGGGTGCCAGCAATAGCAGCACCCTACATGGGTCTAGTATCTCAGCACAGGTAGTGTGACTACCTGGCCGAGCATCTCCCAAGCATGAGACAGAAGGATTACCTACAGGAGGATCCCATGCAACTGAGTCAGATGTACTTCTGGGCAGACCCTGGCACCCGAGCACCATCACGCATACAACAGATAGTGAGGAACTTGAGGCACCCTCAGATGTGGGTGACAGTTGGACCCAGAATTTTACAGACAGGCATTTGGGATTTCAGCACCTACCATAAGAAGTCAGGCTTTGCCTCCCAGTCCTTAGTAGATGTACCTGCAGTGATGGTGCCACCCACCTTCCAGCCAGAGGCAGCCCCTCGGGTGCAAGGGGGATGCATGGCAGATCCTCAGGAGTAGCAGGGAAGAGCCCTGCTTATTAGCAGAACCAACCAGCAAGAGTGGGTCTGGATTTAGGGGTCAGTGGCAGGTTGGATGAAAAGTGCAGAGAAAATAAGCATATTGCAGCAAAGGGAGGGGTGGGGAGTGGGGAAGACATACTGGATGAGGAAAAAACCCCAACAAACCAAAACTAAGAACAAAAGGGGGAGAAATGGAATACAAAGGCATCTGAGCGTTTGCAGGACTCTGTGCTTCTCTGGAATGACTCAGCCCTGCCCAGTCAGCTCTCTGTAACACAGACAAAACCTACGCAACACAGCACCCCATCCTACGGTGGAGGCTGATTAGTCTGGACTTGAAACTTTGCCTTCACCTGAGCTCCAGATCAGCTCAGAGGGTTAGCACAAAGGATCGAGGGGTTGGTGCCTGGACAGGCAGCAAGGCTGACCCTTCCCAAGGACTTGGGGCCAGGAGAAGGTTAACAAAGAGCAGCTGTTCTGCCCCTGCTTCATCCCCACTTGTGCGTATTTTCAGTGAGAAGTTGCTCGTGGAGCAGCTGAACCTCCGTCTCACAAGAAGTCTGCCAGCAGAGTCCCCTCTGTGAAGGGAATTTGCTACTGCCCATCTGCAGCCAAAATCTCACCCTATCCGCTGATACTCATTTGCCCAGAAAAGTTCACTTCAAAGGCAACAGCTGCTCTTCAAAGAGGCAACAAATCGCAGTGAAGTAGAAAATCAGTGGCCTCCCCAGCCTTGGCCAGCACTCCTGCAAGACTTTGGTGGGGCCCTGGCCCAGGCTGAAGAGACAAGCAACCCAATTTTTGGGTTTGGGCATTTTTGGGGGGTGTGGGGGTGGTGGGCAGACTGCTTGTAAATTTTCTTAAGGAAAACCTTTACACTTTCTTTGTAAAAGCCCATTTGTCATTTCTAATGCAAGTGGAGATTAAAGAAGGGGGTGTTATCTACCTCCACTGAAATCCCACAGAACATACCGGTGGCCAGCTGTCATTTCTGAGCATCGCTGTAAAACTGCAAGCACCCAGTCTCTGGTGAGGTTACTACTGAAAACTGCTTCTTCAGCCCTCATCTGACCCCAAAAAAATGCTGTAATTCTTTGTGGCTGGTGTAAAACAGCAGAAAATGATTTTCAGATTCTTCAGCGTAACCCAGGTGTCCTCAGTTTCTTCTGGCCTTTAAAGGTTACCACCCAGGGTTGCCATTAAGTATTAACTGCCAGGTCATACGTGACAATAAATTATCTACCTCCAGACAGAGACACGCTCTGGCATCCTGGAAAAACTCCATCATCCTGTGTGCTGTGTCATGTGACTGAAAAAGGGTTTGTCATATAGGAGAAAACTTTATGCAGGCTTCAGAAACAATACAAACAAACAAAAATCTGTTTACATTTATTTTATTTACATTTATTTATATTTCATGGGAGTTTTTGCAATTTCCTTGCCCTTGTTTTTTTCACTGTCCCCACAAAAACTATTTGCAATTGGTTAAAGATTTCAAATTCATATGATTTCACCACCTCTCTCCCTGGACTCTCCTACCCTTTCTTCCAGTGTCGCTGAAACAGCAACTGAATGCCTGCATGGTTAGTTAGGACCCATGTTCTGCAAATAAATGCCTTCATTAAGAGACGTATCACCACAGAGGTTCATAGGCTCAGTTTGAAGTACTGTTATCATGTCTCAGTGGGCCAGGGGGGAACAGACACCATTTTTAATCTACAGAGCTCTCCCAGAGAGCATCACAGCATCTTCAGCACTGAGATTGTAGCAGGGAAGGCCTAATAGCCAAGGGGTTTCTGGAACATCGTATGTTTTCATCTCATCAGACGAAATACTAACTTGTGTATCAGTTTTATCCTCCATCACTTCTCCACGGCTACAAAATGTTGTCTCACCAAACAAATTTTTCATTCTTTTTAAAAAGGCACACAGAATCCACAAAAAGACATGTGCAGTGCACTCAGCTCCTGAGCTGTTGAAGAGACAGGCTGAAGAGCAAGCACAAAGCATTCTCACTCAAAGCGAGCATTCATGATGCTCATTTGGGGCTTCATGCAAAAGCCACACAGGACATCCAGGATCTGGGGAAAAAAAACCCTGTAGTGCTTCCACAAACTCATTTTGTCCCTCCTAACTCTGAAGTGATGGGTGCTTACTTATAAATCATAGAACATAGAAGGCGTTAGGTTGGCAGGGACCTTTAAAGGTCATCCAGTCCAACCCCCTGCAGTAAGCGGGGACACCTTTAACTAGATCAGGCTGCTCATGTCCAGCTTTTCATCCATCAGTACCCCAGGTCTTTCTCTGCAGGGCTGCTCGCTATAACACCATCCTCCTGCCTGTATTCATGAGGATTGTCCTGGCCCAAGTGCAGGACCTCGCACTTGCCCATATTGAACTTCATGAGGTTTGCATGGGCACCCTGACACAGCTTCACCCCAAAAAGCGGTTACCTGCTGCATGTTTATTACCTCTCGGTGCTTTCTCTCCCAGATGTGTTTCGTTTACTACAAAAATGTTTCTCCTTCCTAGCCCAGATAGGTTTGTAATACCCACCACCCACCTGACCACAGGATCTGAGCAGCTTCCAGAGTTGCATTCAGCAACATGCCTAACACCTGTCATGTGAGGTTTGCTTCCACGCTCTCATCCTCCTGCCCAGCAAAAGCCTGTGTGTTCAGTGGTTTATTTCACTTTGACATTTTATTTTTAAGGTACTTCTGGGTGTTTGCTAGAGAAATCAGAACCAGGAAGCATACCTTAAATGGAGAGCAGAAAGAAGTTAGGTCTGTGATTCTCCTTGGAAGAATTTCTGCCATTTGGTCTTGGACTGGTCCTTGAGAAACCCTCTGTCTCCTGGACAGAGAAGCTTCTAAGTTCCTCTGGATCTGAAAGTTTTCACAGTGAGGGTGGTGAGATACTGGAACAGGTTGCCCAGAGAGGCTGTAGGTGCCCTGTCATTTTCCTGTCTTCAAGGTCAGGCTGGACAGGGCTCTGAGCAGCCTGGTCTAGTCAAAGTTGTCCCTGCTTACTGCAGGGGGTTGGACTAGATGACTTTTAAAGGTCCCTTCCAACTCAAACCATTGTGTGATTCCATGACTCTATCTGCAAAACAGAGAGTTCAAATACGAACCTCAGATTGGAATTCAGATTTTTATAAACAGATAAAACACAGGGCAGGTTTCTGTCAGAAGCAGCAGTGGTTCCTTAAATCCCTCTAAACCACCTATATGCCACGATCAGCCAGCAGAGCCCTCTGTAACACGCCCGCTAACTACTGGGTGTGAATGAGGGACATGCAGGCTGCTCCACTGCTGCCCAAGAAAAGAACCCAGAGACCCTCTTTCTTCTTTGTGCTGAACAGAACAGCCAAGGAAAACATCATCAGCATCTTCATGTTTGGACCAGAGCCGTGCTTTAAGATGGGAGTGACAGGCAGGACATGATGTGCTGGCACCAAGAGGTATGTCAAATAAACGGGGCAGTACAAATACAGATTAGATGGGGCAGTAAATGGAATCAGGAGGGGGTGATGTGCAGTAAGCCCCAGAAAGCAGGGACATGCTTTTAGGTTAGATTTTAAATGAGCATGGCAGAGGGCTTAAACCTGCTGTGGTGAGATTAGCTGGACTTGGAGCCTTCCACCTCCTAGGACCTGAACTGATCAGGACTGCCAACCTTTTCTTTCCACTGAGGCCTCGAAGATCTGGAAAGAGAAAGGAAGGATGAAAGGACAAAAAACCAAACCAAACCAAACCAACAAAAAAAACAAACAAAAAAAAACCCAAAACCAAGCTTCTGTATTTAGCATCTGTGACACTCAGAACAAGGAACCTCGTGTTCAGGCTCCAGCCCAAAAGACTTCTGGACAATATAGAGTGAAACTTTCACTCTTTGATGGATGGAGGGGTTCACAGGGAGAGCGGGACCCAGGCAAGCCAAGAATCCAGTACCCAGAGCACTCTCCAGAGAGAAAAGAAACTTTGACACACACACCCCCACACACCCTAGGGCAGAAGAGGGAATTGACGTCTGCAAAATAGTGGGTGCTCTCACCACTCAGTGGCTACCAAAAGGGGAACAGCTGGGGGAGGGTGAAAGGGAAGGGCATAAAAGGTGGCCGTGGAGCAACTTCTTCTTCCAGTCTCTTTTGAAAGAAATCAAGCGCTCTTGTTACAGAAAGGCTGTACAGTGAGATCACCTACTACACCAAGCTGCCCCAGGCATGCAGGGGGAAGGACTGGCACACCAGGTGACAGAGACAGCCTGTACCTTCTCATGGGTCCATCAGCTGTGGGGCCTCTATGAAGCTGCCTGGCTGCAATGCCCTCTCCCCTTTGTCATGATCCTATACTGTGCACAGACTGCAGACTAGGGCAACAGCTGGAGACTGAGCAACAACAATCCTTGAGCTATACAAGCAAGGCAAGGACTTGGCCATGGGACAGTAGCAGTCACAGAAGCTTTTCGGTGCAGGTTAGGATTTCACAGGGAAGGCAATGGTGAATGCAGGGCCTGTAGCTCCAGAAGTCACTGTTGACCTTTCTCTTGTCTCTGCATCCAGGGCACCAGGTTACTTTTTTCTACAAAAAACAAACAACTGTGACTCAACGGATCTCTGTGATGGTGATCCCCTGGCAGACACTGCGGAAACTTAAGGCCATTGGCACTAACCTCTATTTCCTAGCGAAGCAGCTCTGGAGTCATTTGTGGACCTGATTTTGGGAGGTGCGAGATGAAAGATGGAAGGCAGAGTGTTGGGCTGCAGTACCAGTGACTGCCCAGCACCTTCTGGCAAACCCCATCACTGTAGGATGGACAGCAGTTATACCTGCCACACAAGGCTTTCGGTTTTGCTTTACTGCAACACACAGAGAGACATTACCAGCTCGCAGGCTGCGATTTCATGGTAGCGCTGCCAGCTTGCTCATTCCCACCCACCGTGCCAATCGGGTTGTCAGTGCAGCCATGTGAGGAACTAGGCCAGGAATGGATCCAGATGAAAAAAAACCAAACAAAACAAGAACCAACCAAACCCCAAAACCCAATGACAACAAAGAAGGGAAGGTGGGAAATCTCTGCCAGATCCATTCCCTTATGCAACACCTCAAGTAACTTCAGCAGGAATGAGTGGGCTAGGTGAGGAAGGAAGGGGATGCCTAAGGCAGTATTGGAGCAGTGCAGACTCAGCTGTGAAAACACTGCCTCCATTTCTTCCAGTCAAGTCTGCCAGCTCAGGACTTAAAGGCCTTACACTCCACAAAGAATCCCAGCTCATCCTGCCCCGTCTGTTTGCAGACTCCAAGCCGTCTTTTGCATCACTTGTGGTCAGATAAAGATAGCTTTGCTAGGAAGAAAATCTATATATGAACTTTTCCCCAAACCAAGATGATAAGCATCCACTGATCATGGACCCTGGGTATGGCCCAGGTAGGACAGCAGATGCAAGATGCTAAGCATCACTGACCCAAGTCAGATGGTGTCTGAAGCCACCCTTGTTGCAATACTACATGATCATTTGCTAGCAGTTGCAACTGAGCAACAACCTATGTGCTGAGTATTTCAAAAAGAAGGGAAAACACCAACGGTGGCTTCTTAGTTTTCCCTGGAAAATGCCAGGTACCCAACAAGAAATTTCCGAAGTCAGAGACGCGAAGGCGAGTGAGAAACCCCACCGTCAGCAGAGCTCAGCTGCAGCCCCACACACAGACAAGGTACAGTACAGCAGCGGCTCTTCCAGCTGAGCCAGTAGAGGTCTCTCTTCCACTAATCCACCCAAAATAAAATTAAATAAATATCTACCTAGATTCTGTCTGCATGCACACGTGCCTTCCCTTCTGATCCCTGGTCCCCAAGTAGAACACAGTAAATACAGCAGGAAGTCGGCAGCTTGGCGGGGGGCAATCTATCACTCTGCTCCAGAAACAAAAAATAAAAACGAAGGTTTGTGGTCTACCAGGTTACCAAGCGTAACGGTGTTGACTCAAGGTGTCACATCTGACAGGAAAACCTGGCGGTACCGTCAGGCCCTGACACCCAGCTTCTCTCTCCAAGGGAAATAAGGACCACAGCTGTGCCCATGCTTAGCGTCTGCTCGCAGAGCTCTTCCAGCCTGCCCAGGTAGCAGTGGGATGGGGAGCCCCTTCTGTGCTTGTAGGCCACTGGTTTCAATCCAAGTAGAGCCAGCTCACAACAGAAAGTCTTTATCAGGCAACCATTGGGGTTTTTTGGCCTCCGTGTAAAGGACCGTTGGGCCTTTGTAGGAGTAGCGTCTGGAACACGCAAAATGGGGCATCTGCCCACGACTGGAATCCTTGCTTGAATTCTCAGATGTGAGGCCAAGGATAAAATTGGAATGAAACTAATGTTCCCGCCTGCTGGTTCCTCCAAACAGCTGCAGGCACAGTAGGACAGCCAGGTATAAAGGCCTGAACTGGCATAGCCTGTATTGCGGATAGGGAACGCTAAACCACAAGGTGTGCTGCGCTGTGCTTCCACCCAGAGCTGGCTGGCAGGTGCCAAGCTGCTGAGAAGCAGCGGGACATCCCCCGTTGCCAGCGCAGCACCCGCTCAGGCCAGCTGGGCTTAGCTGGGACACAGACCAGCATCTTCTGCTCCAGCAGCACCAGTAGCGGTGATGTCACCAGCTGCAGCAGTCCACCTGGGAGGTGACCCCTACAGCACCCTGGTTTTGGAGCAGGAAGGGGGAGGCAAAAAAGGCCTCCAAAAAATCCCCCCCATAAAAGCACACTGGCTGTGTTTAACTCTAGTATACCTCAAAAGAGGCCTATATGAACTTGTGTCTGCTCCTTGAGAGAGAAGACAAGTGCAGTAAAGTCACAGCTTGGCTGCCGATTAGGCCGAGAGAAGCTGAAGGTGCCCTGCAAAGGCAGAGCCACTGTGGAAGCACACTGGTTACAACTCCATTAGTTTTGCCCCTCAGACTTCTCCACCCACACATTTCTTTGATCCTATCATGCTTCCACATTGCTTCTCCTATGTAGGTAGCTGCAGGCTAGAAACCCTCAGAGGCTGGGACAGGGTCCACAGGCTGCAATGGCAGCTTGGGACTAGAAGCTGACCCTCCAACAAGTGATATCAAGGCCCCATTTGTCACAGAGCACCCTGCCACAGGACACCCACAAGCAGCCCAACTTTCCTTTCACCTCAGCAACGCTTTTTTGTCCACATTGCCAGACCACCACTTTTTCCTCTTGCTTTCACCTCCCCAGGAGGAGAGAGAGGATCTGGGCATCTGCCCCTCTTCTGCTGCCCCCCAGGAGAAGGCAATGGGGCGAAGTTCTGCAGCCAGCAGAGCTCCTTCACCCGTCATTTATTAGCACTTCTTTTGCATCACCAGTAACCTCCTTTTGGGTGATTTTTGTAGCTGCCGCCAGGCTTGTTTTCTTTGGGCAGATGCAGCTGAAGAGCGATGCTTATGTGTCTGCAGGCAGTTGCACTTTTAATACTACTATGATGTTATTTTTATATCGTCATTAATTTTGTATTACAGTTTTTGTAGGCTTCGCCTTTTAAGGGAAGTAAATTAGGGGTTTCTTTTTAATGAAAAAAAAGTAATAAAATCAGAGAAGGAAAAGAGGTCCCCCTCAGTTTCTTGCCTAGTCTTGAGCCCTGCGATGGCTGATGCAGGCAAGGCAGTGATCAGGTGGGGAGAGGAAAGGTGTGCGACCTCCCTGGACAGAGGAGGCGGACAGGCCTGCGTGAAACACGGCAAACCACATGTGTCAGTACTACCTGCCCAGCATGGAAAATGCCTTTTCTCAGCTCAGTAAAGAAACGAAACGCTGGAGGTGGGGAAGAGGGGGAAAAACATAACAATAAAAAATCAGTGTTGGGAAAGAACTGCGTGTCTTCAAGGATTTTTTTGTCAGGTTTTTTTTTCCCCTTTTCAAAGCAGGAAAGATCCCGATCGGGGGCCGGGCAAAACAATTCATACAGTATGATCTAATTATTTGACAGCAAGTCACAGGTTTCGTTAAAGCCATTACCCTGTGAGCATTTTCTTTTGATACGAAGAAGAAAAACACCCACCCAACCCAACCAACCAACGAGAACAGCAATTACTTTTTTAAATGAGAAAAGCCATCTCTAAAAGCTTAAAACATCCAAAAACCGTCGACGAGGAACAGGCCGCCGTTCCTGAAGCAGGACCTCTTCCCTTTCTTTTCCCGACGAAACTCAAAAGACGTTTCGGCTGGAGCCGCTCCGACACTAAACGGATGGACGCGGGACTTGGAACACTTCGTCTCCCGACCCGCTTCCCCCTTGTGGAAGCGCGGGTGGGCTCCGCACATGACAAGTGGAGGGTGCTGCCGTTACAGCACCCTCACGTTCAGCCAAACCACCTCCCGTGGAAAACCGGTCACGTCCCCGTCCGAAAGGATTCCCGCTAACGAACCGGCACTTTCCTTCCCCCTCCCCGCCCGGCGCGGGAGTACGCAGTGTTACGTTAAGGGAAGGCACACCAGCGTGTGCCCCGGGGTGCCCCACACCCCGCGGGGCCGAGGGGGCTCCCCGGGCGCCCTGCCTGGTCGGCGTGGGGAGGGGAAGGCACCCTGCCGACGTGATGCGGGACGGGAGAAAACAACCGTGCGACTTCTGGAATGACCGAAGGAGCAAAAGGCGGAGGGGGAGGGGAGGAGGGGTAGCCCAGAAGGGAACACCTGCGCCTTTGCTTGGCTGCCCCCCTGCCCCGGCACCCGCGGCAAGACTGCTGCGCCTGGCCCGCGCGGCCCAGGGCGCCTCCGACGTGCCCTCCGCCCTGCAGCCCGCCTCCTTCCTTTCCTGCGGGGCGGGCCGCAACCTGTCCCCGCTCCCGACCAAGTCCGGCACACGGGAACGCGGTCCCCGTCACCGCGCCGAGCACCCCTCGGGGCCGTTGGGCGGCCCCAAACGCGAGCGGGAGGGACCCGCTGCTCTGACGGCTGCTTGCCCCATCCCATCCCAGCCCCGCGCGCGCGGGTGCGCGGGGGCTGCGTGCGTGCAGCCGTCTACGTGCACACCCGCGCCTGGGCAAGTGCGTGCGCGGGGCGCTGCGCGCGGCGGGACGGCGCGCCCAAACCTCCGCGAAAGCGCCGCGTCCCCGAGCCACATGACGGGCGGGGGAGGGAATCGGGAGGGGGAGGAAAGGAGGGCGGTGAGACGAGGGTGGCGGGGGCGCGTGTGCAAGCGTGCGCACATCTGCGTGTACGTGTGACCGGCGGCGGGAGGGATGGAGGGAGGGAGAGAAGGAGGAAAGGGGCGGGGAAGCTCCACGCGCGCGCGCTCCCGCTGCGGCCGCGCCTTATTGCATCAGTCGGGGCGGGGTCCCGCCGCCCCGCGCGGCGTCGGGACGGGCTCGCGGTAACCGCTCGCCCGCGGGGCGGCCGCCCCTCCCCCTTTCCATCCCCGTCCCCGCCGCGCCCGGGAGCGGCGCCAGGCGGAGGGAAGCGGCGGGGCAAGGTTGCCTCCAGCCGCCCGCGGAGGAAGCGCCCCGGCAGGGAGGGGGAGGAGGAAGGGCGGGGGGGGGGGGGAGAATGAAATTTGAAAAATACATCCCGCCGCGCGGGCTGGCGGCCGGCCCCGCGCCACCTTAAATCTGCCCCGCGGCGCTGCGGGACGCTTCCTCCCGCGGAGGCTCGCTGGGCTCCGCCGCCAAACCCCACCGCAACAACAAGCCCCGACCGCGGGGGGCGAGGCCGGGGGTGTTGGGTAACGCACCCACCGTCCCCGGGGAAGGGGGCGCAGGGCGGGCTTGAGCGTGGTCCGCCGGGAAGGGGGCATCGTAAGGGGGTGTATCCCCCACCCCCTTCTGCTGCCGGCTCCGCGCATCCCCCCGGGGATCACCCGGCGGAGGGGGCGGGGGGTGGTGCTATCTCGGCGGGTGCGGCCTCAGGTGAAGGCGGCCGGGCCGGCCCCCGCCCGCCGAGCGGGGTGAAAATCCCCATCGGACGCGGGAAAGGGGGGAAAAAAAGAAACTAGCAATAAATATTTGAAACACTGACGTGGTTGGTGCCGCAGCCGCTCTCGCGGGACGGGGGGGACGGACGGACGACGACAATCCCAAACCCGACGTGATAGAGTAACAGGCTTGGAGCCCGGCAGCCGCGCTCTCCCGCCCAGCCCCTGCCTGGGGGCTCCGAGCGCCGGCTCCGGCCTTGCCCCCTCCGCACGCTGCCCCCTCGCCCCGGGCGGCTTTTCCGCTGCCTGCCCACGTTTCCCCCCCGCCCGGCGGTGGGTGCACAAGGGGAGGTTTCGCTCGCACCGGCCGCAGGGATAGGCCGGTTCGAGGAGGCGCCGCTGTTTGTTTTCTGCCGGCAGCACTTTGTTCGTGCTGGGGAAGGGGGGGGGGGGAGGGAAGCGCCACTTTTCAATGGATTAAATTTCGCGAGGGTTGGGATTTTTTTTTCACGTTTACCAGACTTAATTGCACGCGTCTCCCGGAATCCCTTCCCCCCCCCGCCCCCTTTCCTTTTACCCCTCCATGGGGCGGCCTGAAGTCAAACTGGGGGGAGGGGGTGGCGGGAGATCCGCGCGTACGGGAGGAGGGCGGACGGCAGGGCGTTCGGCGATCCTTTGCAGCCGGAGAAGTTCGTCTCCAACGCTGGCCGTGCGCGTTCCCTCTCCCCGGCCCCGGGGTGCCATCTGCCCGAGTCGGGGGGCAGAGATTGAGGGAAGGAGGGCGGGCGGGGTTCGCCCCCCTTTCACCTCTCGTTCCCAGCGTAAGGCCAGCACAACCCGGTGTTTCCGGGGAGGTTTCAGACCGAGGACGAACCCAGGCGCGGCCGGGATAAACAACAGGATCGCGTTGCAGCTCGGGGGGGATTGGGGAGGAAGGACCCGGGCGAGCGCTGGGTGAGACTCGCAGAGGGCTGTGTTCCCCCTCTCACTTCCGCCCCCGTCTTTTTTGTATTTAGCTATTTCTCGCAAAGCCCTAGGGATGCAAACGCGCCTCCTTAGCATCACCCCGGGAACGGGGACGGATGCCCGCACCTTGCCGGCCGGGCGCGGCGATGGAGAGAGGAGCTGCAGGGCCGGGCAGCTCCCCCCCCCCGATATCCCCTCTCTCCGTATCCCCTGCCCGAGCCATCCCCTCTCTCCGGCGGTGACCGATCTCCTCCGCGCTGCTCCGCGGTGGGAGGGTGCGGCGCGGCTGCTTCCCCGGGACCCCGGTGGCGGGGGAGGCGGCCGCCGCGCCGGTGCCTGCACCAGCATCTGCTGGGACAGGGGTGTGCGAGGCGCCATCTTTGTTAGCAATAAGCGCTGCCGCGGGAGAAGATACACATCGGGCTTCCCGCAAAAAAAAAGTCGGATGGGAGGTTTGCTACCGGCACCTTCCCCCGACCAGGCCCTGATTGGGGAGATGGGGGCGGGGGGTTGGGGAGACCGGGAGATTTAGTGACTCTCTGGTCCAGAACTCGCAGCTGTCCGGCGGCCCAGGAAGGTGCTAATTTGGGCTTGGGGGTTTCAGCCTTGCAAATCAAACGACCAATAAATACCTCACCCTTCTCACCACCACCCTCGCCCCCCCAAAAAAATAATAACCTCACAACAATTAAAAGCACACGGTGCGACAGAGGGAATTCCTCTCTCTTGCATCAAAAGAGCACATCCTTCCCGGTGATCCCGGAGGAAAAATGATGGCACGGCACTACGGGTGAGGAGAGGGAGCTGCATTCCTTACTCTCACCTGCGCTGGAGACCCGGGGAGAGATACCCAAGGGAAGTTTGCTGCACTTCTTGAAGGAGCCTTATTTTCTCCTGCACCAGGCTGAGGGAAGTTCAAACACACACTAATCAAAGAACGTATTTCTTATATATGGCAGTTTTCTTTATTGATTGCTCGATGTGAAACATTATCAATCTGGATTTCTTTTTTTTCTTTCCCCCCTCCACATTACAAAAAAAAAAATTAAATTGGCTCAGTCTGCAATCCTTTAAGCACAGCCATATTAATTATCAGAAAAAGAAAAATACCCCACCCCCCCAAAAAAAAAAAACCAAAAAACCCAACCCCAAATCTAAGAAGTCTACCAAATAGAGCATTTACAAATGCACAAAAACATGCCACTTTGGCTTTATGGGGAAAAATATTGTCTTCTAGATTAAAAAAAAAATTTTTAACATAAATAAGTTAGTATAATTTCTCAGTGTCTTTACAGAGTTATGTACACAGGTACACTTCAAACTTTTTTTTTTTATTTTTACATACAGGTACACAGGCAATGTAGAAATACTCTGTAAAGATGTAGTATCCCTTTTCCCTCACACACGAACAACACTTCAGGAAGTGGGTCAGATCAGAAAACAGCAATATTGGAGATTCAGAGCAAAAGCCCTCCAGATTAGTTTAAAAAAACAAAAAAGAAATAAAAACCAAATTCCAACAAAACACACCCCACCAAAAGAAACCCCAAAAAAAAACCCAAAACAAAAAAACCCCACCAAACCCTAAACCCAGGAAATCAGTCAATCTAACAATGGGATGATTTTATACAACTTTTACAAGCATTCAAATTTGCTATATGGATTTGAGGGCGGGGCAGGGCAGGGAGGGGGGTGAGACACAACAGACAACTTTTGCTGCTACATAACGGAATCATCACAGCTCCCAACTCTTCAGCTTAATGCTGTAGGAAGAAATTTCACAAGCGGGCTGTAATAATATGCTCTGGGCAGGGTTACCACCACAGTACATTTTCTTTTAAAAAAAAAAAAAGAAAAAGAAAAAGGGGGGGGGGAAGAGAATGAGAAAAAAAAACCCACAGCAGACCCACTTAAAGGGACAATACATCTTTAAGTAATAAAACCCCTACACTGCTTCTCTTCATACATTTCTTTGCTTGCTAGATTGTGAAAGCAAGTTCCAATCAGTCACCGTTCCCTCCCTCCCCACCCCTCCCCAACAAGGTTTATGTGCTACATAAGGTAAAAACTATATACACAGGTAGTACAATGAAGCAAATAAGGAAACACCTAATTGCACAATGCTACATCCAATGCTTTTAGAGGCAGGTCTTTTAAGAGTGCCTAAAATTTTTAGTGTTATTGTTTGCGGTTTTTTTTTGTTGTTGTTGTTGGTTTGCTGGGTTGGTTTTTTTTGTTGTTGTTGCTTTTTGTGTTTGTTGTAGGTTTTTTGTTGCTGTTTTTTTTTCAGTGCTTGTACAGGACCTCCATCCCACGGAGATCGGCGATATGTATTTATTTTCTTTTCCAACTTCACCTCTTCCTCGCTTCATCGCCCCCCGCCGCGCCCGACGAACGAGGACACGCACATCCTTCGCTCTGCAAAGGGAAGGGGGGGGGGGGGGAGAAGAAGGAGGGAGGGGTAAAGACGAGGAGGAGGGAAGGAGAAGGCGATTAGAAAACGCCGAGATGAAACGCGATCCGCGGCGCAACCGGTTCAAACCGACACCGCATCCCCGGGGCGGGCAGGCCCTGCCCGGGCGGGGCCCCCGCGCCGCCCGCGCCCCGCACGCCCGGGGACCCGTCGCCGCCAGCCCCGTTTTGCGGGGAGAACGAAAGCGGCGGGAATCCCTCTTCTCCTCCGACCCGGGGCTGGGCCCGCTCTCCCCTACCCCACCCCGCCCGGCGGGCTCGTCCCCGTCGTCGTCGTTCCCCCCCCCCCCCCGCCCCAAACAAGCGGGCGGTAGTAGCGGCATTTGCATAGCCACGCATGCTGACGTGCTCTTCCACGGCTCACCCCAGCGGGACTAATTTGTTGCAACTTCTGCTTTACAGCTTAATCTCTTTTCTGCACGATCGCAAATCGTGTTTGTAAACCTCGCTCCTAACCCTCGGCTCCAAAACCCGCCGGCGCAATTTTACCCGCTTCCCCCACCCCTCCACACCCCCCCCCCCCCCACCTCCAACCCTCTTCTTAAAACAAAACAAGCACGGCGCAGATTAAAAAAAAAAAAAAAAAAGAGGAAAAAGGCGCACAACCCAGCTCCCATTAACCCGCTCCTTTCCCTTTGCCAGCGCCTAAAACCTAACCAAAACAACGGGAGGGGGAAGGGGGGTGGGGAAGAAAAAAGGAAGGAAAAAAAACCAACCAACCCCGCCTTTGGCTACCTCGGATTTTAAAGAAAGTGTCCCGATTCCCCTTAGACCCAACTCATTATTCCTCAGGGGAGGGATGGTGCCGCACCGTGCGACGGCAACGCTGACACTGGAGGTGAAAAAGCACTGGGGCGGGAGTCGGGGGGGATACGCCACCAAGCCCCTCGAAATCCCTCGTCATCTGACATCATGCGCCGGCCGCGTTTGAAACTCCGTGCCTCCACCCGCACGGTGCTTGGGAAAGGGCCTTCCCCGCCTCCAGTGCCGGAGGGATGGGGAGGGAGGGTCGGTCCCGCCGCAGCCGGGGCTGCTGCTACTACCGCCTCAGTCCCCGCCCGGGCGACCCTGCGGAGCCCTGGCTGCTGCGCTTCGCCCTTGTTTTTGTTAAAGCCCTGCGCGTCCCAGCCCCACCACACACTCAACCCTGAGCACTCTGGAAAGTCACCCTTACTGGGAGAAAAAAAAAACCAAACAACCCTCAGAGGGGGCCCGAAACGTGCCCCCCCCCCCCGCCTTCCCCATCCCCTTTAGAAAAGGGGATACCCCTCTCGGTCACCATTCCTTTCCCTTACTTGCATCCTAAAACGCCAGACCCTAAAGGGAACCTACCTAAACAGTTTACGTTTGATGTCTTCTTGGGCTTGATTTCTTGGGTGTTTGCTCCACTGAACTGGCACTGGGGGAGTCTTCTGAAACCTCTTCTTCTGTTGTGTTGGCTCTTTTATTTTGAGGAGAGGAATCTAAGAGGGGAAAAATTAAAAACGGGGGGGGGGAGGGGGGATTAGGGAGAGTTATACTGTAATTTTTTACTTCCAGATGTCTGCTCTGCATCCGAGGGAGTAGGAGTTGGGTCCGGGGCTTGGGGGGATATTCTCGGATCCCCATATCAGCTATCGGCTCTGTGGAAGCGAGCAGGGAGTGGGTAGGTGGGCTCTCCTTTCGACAAGAAGCCCAAGTTTTCCTGTTTTCGGCCAAATTCCCCTATATTTTGCTTCGCCTGAGGCTTACGAACCTCCTCCCACCCGGGCAGGAGGCCGGGTCCCCGCAGAGGGGCGGCGAGGGGACAAGGACCGCGATCCTCGTCTTAAAGGCTTCTCCTTGCAAATCATCCACCGGCTCCCACCTAATGCGGGCACTCCCCACAACACCACCCCCTCCCAGGGCTGCACACAGTACCGAGTCTGGGGTTTGTTGGTTTGGGGTTTTTTTAGCGGGGAGGGATGTGGGGGTGTGGGGGTTGGCTTTTTTAGGCGAAAGAGGGGTTGGGGGAATACACGGAGCCGGTGCCCGGCGGGGCGCAGCCCACCGCGGCCAGGCCGCGCGTGGCACGGGCGAAGGGGCCCGACGAGAGCCCCGGCCGCTGACACCGGCCGGGGCGGGCGGAGTAAAAGCGCTGCGGCTTTCCCAGAGAGTACGTTACCATCGGTGGCAGGTCTTTTCCTCTGCCCAGTGCACTGCTCTGCAAAGTCCGTCTGATTTTCAGAAACGCCAGTCTTTTGATCTACACAGTGAGTGTCCTCTGATATTCCCTGAGAACCGACAAAAACCGCGGTTTGGCAATTCCCGTTTACATCCAAGCTCTGGCGGCCGGCGGACTTGCAGACGGCTTTCGGTAGCCTGGGGGGTCTGAAGTAGAAGTCGGGCGAGCTCCCCTTCTCCACGGCTTGCCACTCGTACCTGCCTTCCAGCGGCTTGTGATTTTGGAAATCGAAATTCCACTTCCTCTGGTATGCCTCCTCCATCTCCTGGAAGTGCTTCTTCAAGTCCCTGTTTAACTCTTCGTTATTCACCGGCCCGAAGAGGTTCCTGCAAGCTGACGGCTTCGGGTACTCCGACTGCCTGGCTTCCATGCGCTCCAGGGTAGGGCTCCCATTAGAAATACGGACGTTTGACATCTCCCCCCACCCTCTTTCTTCTGGCGGCGGTTATTTTGCTCGCTCCTCTCCCCCCGCAGCCGCCGCCGCCGCTGCTGCCGCCTCCTCCTCCTCTCCGCCTTTTACTTCTCGGCGCTCGCCGGCTTCGCTCCGCGTCTCCTCTCCGCGACGGCCCGGTCTCCGGCTCCGCCTCGACCCCGCTCGCCCTCGGCCCGCGTCGAAGGGGCGAGGAGGCGCCCTTGCATAAGCGCCGGCCCGGGGATGAGCCCCGAGAGCCGCCGCCGCCGCCGCCGGTGAGCCCCGGGCGGGTGGAGGAGCGGTGCGCGGGGGGAGCGCGCAGGCGGGGAGCGGCGCTGCCCCGCCGGTGATGGTGATGCCCCCGCCGCTCGCAGCCGCCGCCGCCGCGTAGTAAAAAGCGAGACGGAAAAAAACAAGGAGAGACGAGCCCTTTTCTCGCTTGCCCAATATGGCGATTGAAGGGAGGCTGACGAAGAAGAAAATGATTGACAGGACGAGTCTATTTAAACAGCCCGGCCGAGCCATTGGTTACGGCGGCGGGCACCGCCCCGTCGGCCCGGCCCTACCTCGCCGCCGCCGCCGGCTCTAAAGGTGGCCCCGGCCGGGCAGGGCTACCGCCGAGCCGAGCCGTGCGGACCTGAACCGAGCTGTGCCGGAGGCGTGGGACGAGAACCGGGGTCGATGGAGGCGACAGGGGTAGGGGGGCACCGCGCTCCCCGCCACCGGCTCCTCGCCTCCCTCCGCGAAGCTCGGGCCCGGTGGGGTTTGCGCCCCCCCCTCCCCCCCCCCCAAAAAAACACCACCCCATCCCGTTGCTTGCCCGAGAGGCCTGAGTAATAGTGGCGTCTGGTTGTATTTTGACTCGTTCTTGTGACGAGAGTCTCCCACCGCTCTGATCTTCCCGGGCTGAGAAATCCTGTAACACAGCCACCCGCCGAATTCCGGGGTTGGGGGCACGCTCGGGGCTAGCTGTGGGTCTGTACCCCGGGACATGCAGAGGAGACCTGCACCCCGACCTTGCAGCACCCCAAGATCGCTGGCTGCTGACCCCACGGGCTCCCAGAGGAGGGGAGGATCACCTCCTCCTCATCAGACGGGATGAAGAAATGGCTCTAAAAAGCCTCTGCAGGGATTTCAGTTCTCTGCAAGCAGGGAAAGGAAAACAAAGGCACTTGTTTGTGTCCCATTTGTGTGCTTGGAAGATCAGACAAGCCAAGGGCTAGATTTTCTAAGCAACTTCCTCGGGTAGCCACAGCAGGTATGGTGAAGATAGGAGCAACAGTTTCTTCCTCTCAACTCTCTTAGTCTCCAGCCCCTTCCACAGCCACCTTCCCTCACAGGGCAGGGTAGACCCCTCCAGCCACCACAGGACACTGTGGGTGCTCTCAAGCCCTGAAAGTTACTTTTCCACGGGCCCCAATCAGGGCCTGAGTCTTGTGATGACAGGAGGATTTTCACACCAGTCCATCCAGCCAGGTCTCCTCTGCAAGCAGACCAACCCTCTCCAAATTTTGCTTCTGGGGAAGCTGTGCCAGTGACAAGCTTTCTCAACGAGGCTGGGGTCAACACAATTTGGTTTAACTGCCTGAGAGAAGAGTCAACTGAATTAGCCTTGAACACATGGAGCTTCTACTCTGTGTTCTGCTTCTACACACAGGCTCATTCTGGTTTGGGATCTAGAGTTTCCATGAGCCACTGAATCCTTCACAGCAACTGCTCTTGCAAACTGATAGGCTAAACTCTGTACACACTGGAAAGGGGACAAAACCCTGCTCAAGCCCAGGCCACAGCAGTCTGCTTGCCTCTGTCAGCCCCAGATGAGGTAGTAGCCCCCTGGCCTCTGCTCACATCACTCACCCTGAGTAATCTCAGCCAGACCCAAGTTCAAAAATATGAAGTGTACAGGCAAAAAAAACCCAAAACCAAACCCAAACAAAAACCAAAAAACACAAATGAGATTGGTTTAAAAACCACAAGGTTGAAATAAAATATTACCCGTGTTATTTTTATGCTCAGAAGTTGTTTTCCAACTCTTCTCAGCAACCACAAGTTCTAGCAATTCACTGACAGAAAATTAAAGTTGACATTCTCATGTCTGCAGGAGCTGAGACTCATTTTTAAAGTTGCAAGTCCATGACAAAACTGCATCAGCTGGCAAAGCAGGGCCTATCCATCCATCTGCTTTATTTGCAGGATTTCATCTGCATTTCTCCAGGCTTTCCTGGGTTTGACTTCCATAGCCACCAGTGAGGAAAGGCAGTTTCAAACTCCTCTTCACTTTCTCTGTCAGGTGTGGTACACTTATGTTATTGATTCACAAGACAGAATAGTTGTAGGCTAAGAAAGTGATCTGCACAATACATTCTGATACTCCCTGAAGATGCCTGGGGCCTGCCTTCTGGTAACCTGCTCCATGTCCCACTGGTGACTCTTCAGATGAAGACTTCCCAGTCTCTGCTCCCTGGGAGTCACTGAGTCCGCAAAGGAAGGGGAGCCCCCTTGTCGGTAGGATTACAACATTGTACCAGAGTAGAAACACCAGGAAAAATAAAAAAGGATGGTGTCCAAGTACTGGAAAAAAACCCATGTGCCCCACAGGTAAACATCCAGGATCACAACTGGTGAAGAGCACTGATTTATCTGCAGCCTTTGGAAAAGAAGAAACAAGTTTCTGTAGGACAAGACTTTTTTTTAAAAAAAAAAACCTTTTTGGGGTGTGTGTTTTGTTTGTTTGTGTGTGTGGTGTTGTGCTGTTTATACATCCCCTAGCACAAGGGTCTGGGACTAACCCCCTGGATGCTGTGCAAGTGTATCAAACACGAATAACTAAAAACCGGGGGGCAGGAGGGGCAGGGGAGAGGGGGAGGGAGTAGCATCCTCATCCCTGGAGCATCCGCAGCCTCGGAGCATCCGCGTCCCTTTCGCCTTACACCCTTACACCCCCACCCCACCCCGCAGTGTTTCCCTGCGGTGCTGTCTCGGCAATCCACCTTAAATCGCTGGGGCTGCAGAGGAGAAAAAGGCTGTGTCTGCAGCGACCTTGCCATGATCTAAAGTGTTTTGTTTACAGTCAGGCACCCCCGATGGCTGCAGCAAATCGTGAGAGAGGCAGGCGCCCGCCCGTAGTAGCAGCGAAGCGTGGAAAAAAAAAACCCAACCCAAAAAAAAAAAAAAAAAAAGTAATAAAGCCACTCTAAGCGCTCCGGAGTGAGGATCTGGAAAGATCAGAGCGCCATCGTCTTGTAAAAGCGGGGCACAGCAGCGGGGCTGCGACGGGGGGAGGGGAGGGGAGGGGAAGGGAAGGGAAGGGAAGGGAAGGGAAGGGAAGGGAAGGGGGAGAGGAGGCGGTGCGCGGGTTTACGCGGCCCGCGCAGCGAGGCGGGGATGAGGAGCGGGGAGAGCTCCCGGAGCGACCCCGACGCCCTAGCCTGCGAGTAGCCAGCTTTCCCCCCACCTCCCCCTCTCTCTGGCCGGTTCAGCTGAAGATGCAGCCAGCCAGAGATCGGAAGACGGGATTAGAGAAAGAAAGGAAAACAAGGAGCAGCAGCAAAACCCCCAACCAAAACCCCAACCGAAACTCGGAGGAGTGAACCAGGAAGGAGGGAGGAGTGTTTTGCGGAGAGGTCTGCTCGAGGAATGTCCTGGCTCCTGGAATAGCCTCTGAACACCCTGTCCCCGCTCTTCCCGGTACCCTGCTCCTTGCTCTTGTTTGGGCTTTTCCACTGGCAGAGCCGCTGGCTGTTTTTCTTTCCTCCAGAACCGCTTAGGCAAGCTTCCCGCCCTCATTTTTGGCCACCCTCCTTCACCAGCGCTTTATAAGGTTGTCAAGTGAACCGGGAAAGCGCATCTGAGCCCTACACGTAGAGGGGGCTGGGTTGTTTGGGATTTTCAGTATCCCCTCGCGAACAGCAGAGAATTTGGGTGTAACACCAGAGCTGTTCCACGGGACACATCTTGCCAGCACTGAGCGCGAAGGAGGCAGGAGCACAGCGTGACCTGTTGGAAAGCCAGAAGCTTGAGGAGCCCGTGGCTGATGCCGTTTCCCCCCACTCCTCCAGTTTTCCAGACAAAACACTGAATTGTCTCGAGAGATGTGGGGCAAGGCCGCCCTGAGATTTGAGGTGCAGGCCCACCTGAGAACTCACCTGAGTTCACGAGCTTCATGAAGCACTTTAACAGGAACCCCCTTCCCTCCTGGGTGGGGGTGGGATTAGGGCCTGGGGAGGTTCAACAGCAGAGACCATCAGGGAGGAGAGAGGCCTGGGTCATTTTGCAAAGGCCCTGGGATTATCACCCCATGCAGCAGTGCTGAGGCTGGGGGGTGGGTGTGTGGCTAGGAGATGCTGGTGCCTCTCCGTGTGCCCCGCAGCTCAGCGGGCAGCACCCCTCCATCGAGCCGCCCCTGCTGCCCTGCCCTGCCCTGCCCTGCTCTGCCTGCAGCCCCCCGTGCTGCGGGCCGGGCGGCTCGGCGCAGGCAGGTGTGCTGCCCACGCCGCGGAGGGAGGGTACAGCCTAGCCGAGTTTAGGACCTTTCGCTCATTTGATGTAAACTCTAGAGGGAGCCTAAGGACAGAAATCAGGCCAGCTCCAGCTCCCGACCTCCCTCCTCACAGCATCACCCCCAGCCCCGGGCTGTCCCCTCCCCCCCGTCACTCCTCCTCCACAGGCAGGGTCCCTGCTCCACTCATCCCTGCTGCCCCGCAACATTTTGGCGCTCTGCTTTCTGTTTTGCTTGCTGCCGACCCCTTGTGCCCAGGAATGTGGGCCCCGTTACACATCTGCAGAAACTTTGGATGGGACTGTGAGCCTTTGAGAGGGTGCTGGCTGAGAGTACAGCTTAGGGGTGCCTTTAAATGGGATTTGCTTTAGAAAGCTTGTAGCCTGTCAGAACTGCCTTCTCTGCACTAACGCAGGGGGTTGGAGCATCTCTCAGTGCTGTAGGGCAGGTTATACAAACAGTTATGTCGGTGGAAGACACAGGTTAAATTATTAGTGCTTGGAGTTACTCAATCTTTTCTCTCCAGAGGTCTCTGCTTGTCACCACCCTTGCCCTGACTTTGCTAAAGGATCGGTCCTACTAAACGACCCTGATTTTATCTCAGGGAGGCATCCCCTGGTTAAGCTCAGACCACTTTTCCTTTTTTTTCCCCCTCATTTTTATTTTTTTCCCTTCATTTTGCCCAAAGTGCAAAATGAGAGAGAGTCTAAGCCTCTGTAGAGGCAGGTGAAACTGGGAGTGTCCTACAGCCAGCAGTGATGCACCCTTCTGGATAATCACTTCTTCCATTTCACACTGGGGACAAGGAAGAGGATGTTCATATGCAGTCCCTTAAAAATACACACACACACACACACACACGTTATCCCAGCAAACACCACAATTGTTGAGGTGAGGCTTAAATCAGTGAAGTGACTACTAGGCTGTAAACTGGCCTCGTCTCCCCAAGCAAAACACACCACATGAACAAAAGCATTTTCAAGCCAGTGTAACTCCACCTGTGTGAGACTTCCCGTTTAATACATCACATATCCTTTCCCACTTTGCCAGAATAGCAATTTTTTGACATGAGAATCATAGTTAGAGGCTGCTCATGGCAGGTAAGGAGCCCCTTTCCCTTTCCTTTTCCGGTTCACTTCTTTTCCTTCCCCTTCTTTCCCTTCTCCCCTCCCTCCTCCTCCCCCATTTCCCTTCCTCCCTCTTCCCCTTCTATCCATCTCACCCACCCCCCACTCCCTCCCCGGATCACAGTGCCAACCACAGAGAATATTCTCAGGTACAAATAGATAGGGCACAGCCCTCTAGATCTCTGCGTGGCTGACCTTTCCAGCAAAACGACAGGTCCTTGCCTTGGTGGCAGCTGTACCTCAAGCTGAAGAGCAGCTCCGCTCAGGTGAAGTAACTTCCCGGAGCGCTCTCCAGCTGCGGGGGAGCACCACCTCTACACAGACCCCGGGAAGCATCGGGCAGCGCTTCTCCCCCTCCCCAGCGCAGGGTGAGGATGGACTGCTCCGTGTTCCTAGAGCCCGCCGAGTACAGGAAGCGCCATGCGGAAGCTAAGCAGTAATAATGATGATGATGATGAACTATTGTTGTTACCAGGAGATTAAACAGTTTTCCAGCTCAGCAACCTATGCCTTTAAGAAAGTTTCTTGCAGATGAATTATATTCAGTGGAAATGAGTTGTTCTGTTTTTCTGCAAAGCCTGAAGTGAACCTTTCTGGGAAGGGGATGATATGTTGTAGCAATGTTTTCTCAAGTACAATTCTTTAGGTTCCCAAGTGATGACACATTGTACAGCAACGCTCTTGGCACAGGACCTTCATCTGTGAGAAGGGACACTGGCCCCATTTCTTAAAGCCATTCATTAAATAAAAACACACTATGTCATATGTTATGTTCCTCTGAAATGTTTCAAGGTTTCAGCACATGAAATCATAAGGTGCCTGGAATATTTCCGCTCCCCCTCCCCCCCCATTCCAGAATGCAGCACTAACCTCTAACTCAGTTACTGAATGCTGTTGGAAGAGCTTGCTATTTTTCCTTTGTGTTGTGTTTTGTTTTCACTTGGTAGGATCCTAACTTTGGGCAACAGGCCTTTACAGAAATGCGGGACGCAGCTGAACGTAATGCTTACAGCTGCCCACGAAGAGGCTGCTCAACAAAAAAACATAACCTGACACAAAAACATCCGTAGTGATTTTGGGCATTTGGGTGCCATTTATATGAGAATCTGGCCCAGTTGGTTATTTTTTCTTTTTTCTTTTTTCTTTTTTTCTTTTCCCTATGGACTATATTAATTGCCTTAGGATCAAGAGGTCTACAACCATCTTCCTTATATAAACAGAGGAACTAGTCTGGCTGCTTTCTAAACCCTTCAAGGGAGGTGACCCATCTCGTATAGCAAAATCATAGCATTAAATAATTGATTACTATCAAGGCTTGAGATCCTCGCTCTGGTCCAGGGTTCCCTCAGTCCTGTTGTGCACATTGTTGCAACTCTTGGCACCTACATTTCTCCCCTCACGCTTTTCCTAATCTGTTTAGACTTTAAGCTGTTGGAAATGCTCTGTTTGTACAGTACTGTGTACAGTGGGACTTCAGTCTCAGTCAAGGTCTCTGGGTGGCGGGGTAATTACATATATAGCAGTACCCATTACATCTCAAGCTTACCACATCTTGTTTGTGTTAGTCAACCCAGCAAGGGAATCGTACAGCTCCAGGATGCAAAAGCCTGGTCATTAACCTACAGTAAAGTGATTATTACACAGAAATACTGAAAGTGTATTCTGCAACTGTCTGGCAACAAGAAAATTGTGATGAGGTAGGTGACAAGCACTTCAAGACAAAAAGAAACCGTATCATCTCAGTGACCCCATGCTGCAAGCAACATGGTGTTCTGGGGGATACAACCTGGGGGAAAAAACCAAAACAAACAAGAACTGTCTCAAAGTTAATCTCATAAGCAACCTGCATATCCGATTCAAAAGGATCCTCCCATTTTCTCAGCACTCCAAGAATTTGCCACCCAGTTTCCAGTAGCCAGACTTCCAACTCCTTGCTCCTTTCCAGAAGTGCTCTACAACCATCCATCTATCCATCCATCCATCCATCCATGGTAGTCCTGCCTGGGCACAGCCTGCAAAGCCCAGTTACCAACAGGCTGCCATTGGTGCCCTAACCCCTTTCATGGCTGATCTAAGTCAGTAAGCTGCCAAGCCAAAAGGCAAAAACTATTTCACTTAAGCCACTCCATTGCAAAAGGTGCTGGGATCATGACTCAGATGCTTATGAGAGAGGCAGGAAAAGCAAGCCCCTGTATTTACCAGCATTTGTTCTGGGTTTCCTTCATAAGGAGTTAAACATTTGTCTGAGCTGAGGCCTAATCTGCTGTGGTTTTTTTGACTCTCACAAGATGCCTGGTTCCTCCCTTTGTTCTGGCTGCCAGCAGCTAAACTGGGACATCTATTCAAAGACAAGAACCTGAAAGCATCACTTTAAAGGATTTGTCACCTTGTTATCTTTAGTTTGAAAGGCTTTTTGAGAACACTTCCATTCAAAACATCTCCAAAGTACAAAGTTAGCATTGCAAATATTGTAGTTGATATTTACTAAGTTATTTGAATGGCAGAGACAAAATTTAACAGATGCACTTTGAGAGGCCTAGGCACGGCCAATTCCCCTTTTCTCTTGTTGCCCCCAACCCCAAGTCTGCAACATACAGGTGGGGAATCACAGAAACAGCAAAAGCTGTGGTCTCAGTAACCGCTCTTCAGATGCCTATGACGAGGTTCTAAAATAAGTTCTACTCCTGGTGGTCTCCAGTACTTGCAAGCCATGTGCAACTTCTCTGCCCTTCCAAAACAACTAAAACGCTACCAAAAATTAATCCAAGTCTTCATCTGGACTTGTGGGTGTCTGAATACTTTCTGAGCCCACAGCACCCCATCTTTTCAAGAGAGCCTTAAAGAACCAACAGCAGCAAAAGCTTCTCAGGCCAGTGGGGAGCCCTTTCTAACATGCTTCTTTCAAGTCTTCAAAGCAAACTATTAAACCTTACTAGACCCTTCCTTCGGGTCCTCTCACTCTCTACTGTGGTTGGTTTGCTCAGCCCCAGAGCCAGAAACAAAAACCACAACTCTCAGCACTGGGCAATCAAAAGAGGCTAGTCAGCCACCCACTGAGCCAAGTTAAGCCTGCTAAGAACTCAGGGCCAACTCCTCAAAGGCATTCAGGTGTCTAAATACCTTTGAAAACCTGTCTCTAATGCTGTAGAAGATGGTTGGCAATAAGTCCTCTTAGGGTGTGCAGTGGGGAGGTGGAGGTTGGGCCCTAATGAGTACATGGCTCTGAGGGTGCAAGGTTGCTTCAGGGCTTTAATAATGCTGAGGTTTCCAAATGAGTAAGTGTTGGGGTTCTTTTTTACATCTTCTGCTCTTTGAGGCTTCCTCCATATTCACAGGTACCAGGAACTCATTCTACTGGAAAGGAAAAATCCAAAACTCTCAGGCAGTACTATGGCTTCAGGACCACCAGCTTTAAGACAAAAGAACCAATCAACACAGCAAAACAGTGAGAAGTGCTCACAATGGGAACCAGTGTCCCCTTTGGCTACACAAAAGAAGACTTGTCTTCATCTCTGATCCTGTGATCCAGGGAGGCATTTGGGAAGACTCTACAAAGCCAACTAGCCTTGGTTCAGAGCTGCTGAAGTCCTGTTTTCAAGAGTGACTTCAGCACAACGGCACCTCAACTTTATTGCAATCATGCAGACTCCCAAGGTCATGTTCTCAATAATGATTACAGCAAGATGACATAGATGCATCATTTTTTTTCTGCTTGTGAAAACTGCTTTGATTTAACTGAATTGATTTTAGGCTGGTACTACCCCTTCTGTGGGTGCTCTTAAAAACATTTTACAGTATCCATTTATTTCTTCTTACAGATTATTTTATTTTTTGCAAGGGTGATTTAGTGGAATCTTTTGGTGAGAACAGCAGAATCTGCCACAGCTTTCTTGTCTCCCTGCAAATTATTGGTAGAAAAAGCTGATGATAATGCTAATAAACTGTTTTGGACTGGGCCCCAGGGGCTGGTTATTTCTGAACAATTTTGCAGAGTTTGTATTTAATTAATAAGAAATTTGATTCTTTTCCTTTTCCAGCTTCTAACGAGCGATAACAGCCCGTTCTTCAGAAAGTCAAGTACGATGCTTCCTTTTCCCCAGTAACTACTTAGCTATAGGCCTGGAAAAGGGCCAGAGCACACAGGGACACTGTTCCACAGTAACATTTTGTACCTTATTAGAAAAAAAAACAAACCAACAAACCAAAACAACAAGAACAGCCAACTCTCACGTGAAATAAAATGTTTTTTCTTTTCCTCCTCCTTTTAACACACAAATAGTCATTTATTCATTATGCTTTTTGTATGAACGCCCGAGCGCATACACATTCACACTGATTTTTTTTCTGCTGAATAAATGATCTGTTAAGATGTCTTGTATTGTTTTTTTATGAATTTAGTTTGGCTTACATCAAGCTGCTAAGAAAGAGCCCCCATCTCAAGAGCTCTGTGCAAGGGGGTTTTCTAGGTGATTGATGGTTTGAATTACTTCAGTCTGGGGGCACTTGTCTTAAAGAAAATCTGTGGAAACCCACCACTTTTATGGTGCTTCATATCAAGCACCTTTAAGCTGAGAGACTGCTAAGTCACTGTGGAAAATAGTGGCCTGGAAGCCTTCGCCCATCTGTGCAAATACACCACAATCCAATTAAACTGGCAGACTTTGCAATTATTTGCAGATTTCCACAATCCGGCAGCAGCGAGCAGATACAGCCCAGATTGCATAAGCAAGTTGTCGCAAGCCGGCGTGCCCCACCACCTGACAGAGCTCCCCTAAAACCTGGAGGGGAGGTGAATGGCATGATGTGGTCTACAAATGGGCACATGCTGCTCCTCAGCTTCAGGGGGGCTTTGAAGGGATGGTCTCCAACCCCTGAAAGTCAGTCTCCCAACAGCTGAACTCCTGGACCCCGCCCTGGCAGGGCCTAGTTAAACATTACAATTGCCTGCACGATCCCCTTCACAACTTCACAATGTCACAAAGCCGATTTCAGATATTTCTGTCCTTTGTCACCCTTGACCACTTGTTCCCACCTCAACTGTAGGCAAGATCTTTAAAATGAAACTCAAAAGTAAGAAGAAAAAAACCTCCAAAATTATTGTGGGGGAGGAATAATCCAGATGATTTTGCAGCTGTGCTGTGAAGGGTTGCACTTTCACAATGAAGGAGAGGGAAATGGAGGCCAAGAAGTGGTCCTTCCTAAGGAAGGAAAGAAGATTCAAAACTCAGGAGTCATCCCAAGAGTATTTCCTCAACCTGGCCCCACATCCAGACATGGTAATGCTTATGACTGTGAGGGGGAATGAGGGTTTGGAGAAGAGGCAAGGCAAGTGGGATGATTCCTGTGACAGTGCCCCATCAGGGTGGTTGTAGGGCCCAAATCCCCACTGCCAGAGAGACCAAGGTACTCAAAGGCTCAGAAGTCCCTAAAGTACTCAAAGATATTTTTCACTCAAAGACAGCAGGATAGTTTCCCCCAACAGCTGACTGGAAACAAATCACATTAGTTTAAGCATCAGGCTAACTTTTTAAAAGCCCAGCCTAACCTATTTAAAAAAAAACAACTACTCACCCACCACTCCTAAGGTCTGCCTCGATGTTTATATTTTTGCCACCATCCCCATTTCCACAGCTACACATTTTCACCCTGATTTCACCCTCCCTCTCAGTAGAGAGGGTGCAGCTGTTAGGGAAGCTGCAGTTTGAGCTAGGTCCCTGAAGCCCCCCAGGTTAAACTGACAATAAAGCAGGTATAGATACAGAGTGGGGTTTTTAATACATAGTGTAGCTCTCAGGACTGGTTCACAGTGCAGGCCTATCAAAAATGGAGCTAGCACGACCCATAGGTTAATGGGTGGTGGAGCAGGGGAAGGCGCCAGCTCTTGGCTGCTGTAGCATTCACATGCAGCCCCAAGCACACAGCTACAGAGGAGATTGCTCAGGTCCCTGCCTGTGCTTCCCAGCCTGGCTGGCCGTGGTGGGTCCCTGCCCTGCAGACTGTCTTGCAGATGGTGGTCAAGCTGGTATTTCCAAGCAAGACAAAAAAATGAGCTGTTTTCACTTGCTACAAGATGGTTGGATCCTGCTGGCCTCCATGATGCGGGGGGGACATGTAAGGAGGAGATCCAGTGAAGCCAGAACTCTGAGCAAGGAGGTGACTTGTAAGGCTGAGTTTTGAAAAAGTGCTGGCCTGAGAGCTGTTGGTCTCAGCCCTGAGACAGTGTGGTGGTTTAGCCCCAGAACACAGCCACGCAAAACTACGACAGACAGTCACCAGTTGAGGATGTTAAAGGCTCTCCTGGAAACCATGAAGCTGCAACAAGCAACAAGTCCTGTGCAAGCCACAAAACCCACTGAAGGAGGAGATGAGGGAGGTGAAACCTCCCTATGTTTCGATAGCCTTTCAGGAAACCCAGCAGAGTCATGTGAATCTGTGCCATTTCAGTGGTTGACTCTGTGCTGCAGGGAGTCAGATGCCTATTTTCTCTCAAGACCCACAGCCATGAAGGTGCCCAAACTCTTCCTTTCCAGAAAGGAGAAGGTATCAGTCATTTCAAATCATGGCTGTATGCTATACCACAGAGATCATATATCACATCCCACCTACACCCTACCCAACATGTTCCCCTGGGTCACCCAGCGTGGGGCTTCCTCGTTGTCTTTTGGGCTGTTTCATGTTCAGGGCTTGAAGTTTAGGTATTTTTTTTTTTATACTGATAAAAATGTTATTAGTTCTCTCCATTAAGTTCTTCATTCACATACTTGATGATGCCATGATAAATGAAAATATTTCACCAGAGGAGGACTAACAGACTCTAAGGTAAGCAATTCATTAGTCTTGTCTGAATCTCCATCTAAAAATGGATCCAAGGAGGATGATGCTCTAAGCTATGTGGAGCAGGCATCTCCATAGAATCACAGAATCACAGAAGGGCAGGGGTTGGAAGGGCCCTCTGGAGATCATCTAGTCCAACCCCCTCCTGCCAGAGCAGGATCACCTACAGCAGGTTGCACAGGATCAAAATCAGGCAGGTTTTGTGCTTCTCCAGAAAAGGAGACTCCACAACCTCTCTGGGCAGCATGTGCCAGTACTCTGTCACCTCAGAGTAAAGAAGTTTTGTCTCATATTGAGGTGGAACTTTCTGTGTTCCAGTTTGTGCCCATTGCCCCTTGTCCTGTCACTGGGCACCACTGAAAAGAGTCTGGCCACATCCTCTTGACACCCACCCTTTAGATATCTGTAAGTGTTGATGAGATCCCCTGTCAGTCTTTTCTCCTCCAGACTAAACAGCCCCAGCTGTCTCAGCCTTTCCTCAAGAGAGATGCCCCAGTTCCCTCATCATCTTTGTTGCCCTCTCCCATAGTTCCCTGTCTTTCTTGAACTGAAAGGCCAAGAACTCTACACAGAACTCCAGCTGTGGCCTCACCAGGGCAGAGTAGAAGGGGAGGATAACCTCCCTTGACCTGCTGGCCACGCTGTTCTTAGTGCAAGCCTTCTTGGCCATGAGGGCACATTGCTGGCTCGTACAATTTCCATAAAAACAAAGAAAAAAACAGGCAAGAAAGTGAATGAAAAAGCAGAAAAGTTAAACAAATAGTTCCTAAAGCATCCTTCTCTAAGTGGTTTACACAGCTAAGGCTTTTAATCCAAAGTCCTGGGTTTGTCTCTACTAGTGCTGATACACCCCCTTTTCTTCTTATTTCTGTAGAGTATCTTCTTGCCAGCTCCTCCACCACTTTCTGGGAACATGCTGAAGTCTTCTGGCAAGTGAACGATCTCACAGTTTGTCAGCTAACAGCCCGTGGAGGTGCAATTAGCATTGTCTTGTCACTTCTGCTGCAGCTTCCTGTGGTCTGTGAAAATCACAATGGTCACACCTAATTTTAGCTGCCTAATATGGGATTGCTAGCCTAAGCTGCTCACTTCTACAGAAAGTGGAGCACCATCAGAGGACAGACAAGTCATCCCTCTTCCCTTGGACACCGACTCAGGATAGGTGAATCACCCTCTGGATATGCCTGTGTCTGTTCACTGTCTACAGAGAGTACCTGCATGTCTAGTCCAGACTGGACACGGCCTTCTATTCGGTCAACGTTAAGCGAGTCCTACCCATAGTGCTGGCATCTCCCCACGGTTTTCCATTTGCAGCAGTACTGTAACAGATGCTGGGAATACATTACATGCTTTCCTAATGTCACATCCCCATGTCTGCAATCATGGTAATTGCCTCAGTGAAGTTTTGCAATTGCAAAGGAGCAGGAAGCCATCTGCGAAGGAATCTGCCTGTTAAGATGCGGCCCCTACCCCGAGAGCGCTTGAAAAGCCCCAGCACATTTCTTGGGCTAAAGATAAAAATAAAATACAAAGGTCAGGCTCCTGCAGCAATATGGAAAGCATCCAGAACGCACTCCAGCCACCCAAGGAATAGGCCTGACTTTTGCTTTCGGGACTGTGCTAATTAAATTCTGCTAAGTACATCTGAACAGAATTAAGGCTAATTTAAGGCCCTTTCTAAGCTCCAGGGCAATGCAGGCTTGTCCTAAAAAAAGAAATTACCCACTGCTGACAACAGGTGTCAGCAACCGAAGCGGCCGGGCCCGGGCTGAATGTGAATTCCCTGCAAGTGTAGACAAGGACAAGCCAAGTTCAGGCCTGTGCCTGCAGCCAGGCTGAAGACCTCGCCGAGGACAGACACAGAGGAACTCGGGGAGAGGAACAGGCACGAACCTTGCCAACGCGTGCGGGTAACCAGCACAGCTCTAATTTTGGTGGTGTAGATAAGGTCTGTTTTAGAACCTCACACGCCAAAAGTACCTTGGGTTCCCGTAGGAGTTCTTGGGTGGTAGCCAAGGGGAATATCTCACCAAGAGTACTGTCTCCCTTCCTCTTAGTTCTTCCTTCTGCCCTGCAGTCCGCAGGGATTCCCCAAACAAGGGACCAAGTGTTTTGCTTCTCTTTTCCATCTTCCCAACTTCATTTGCCCCATGTTTCTCCTTCCCTTGCATCCTCAGGTGCACACAACCGGAGACCACAGTGCGTGGCTCTGTCAAATCTATCAGGAAAGGTACTACAGGAGGAGCAGAAAGCCCAACCGCCCTTTTGCCAGCAGCTATTTCACTGCCATTTCCTGCTGGCTCCTACGATGTCTCTCTCATCAGGTTTCTTTAGCAACATCCCGTGCCTCTTCTTCCCCTCCTTGATCTTGTGCTGTTAAATATACATTTAAGATGTTTTGTTTCCATGCCCTTTTCTCAGTAATTTATCCCATATGTGTGCATGACTCTTCACATGAAATGCTTTTGCCCAAGTCCTTCTTTGCAGCCAGATTTTTATGTTTAGGTTTTATTTTTAGTATTTTTTTGCTGTCATGCTCCTTTTCTCTGCTGCTTTCAAAACCAGGCCTGTTTAACCCTTCCGACAGTCCCCCTCCTCCCTGAAAATGCAAATATAATTTTGATGTGGCCCTTCATCTTTGGTTCCCCATCCATATACTGTCTTTCCCTCCCCACCATGACAGGAAGAAAAACAGGTTTTGCAGTTGGTATTTATTAACTGAACAAAACCAGCAGGTTTAAATTCCTCTTGGCTTGTTTTTGTTTTGGTAAGTGAATGGGTAGGGGCAGGATTGACAGCTGAGGGCACAGACCTAGGCTCCCAGCCCCAGCTGAGCAGGGCACCTGCTCTTCCCCAGGCACGGGGAGGGCAAAGGGAGCAAATCCAGACTTGGTGAAAGGGAGGGCAGTTTCATCCATTTCAAAAGAGTCACACCCGTTTACACCCACTCCAAGTTAACATCCCAAGTTTAATTTGCCTTCCCACCTCCTATTAGAGTAATTTTTCCTCCGAGTCCCATTATGAAATAGAAGTTTTGCCAGGGGTTAAGGGTGTTGGACCAGGCTCACAGGCTTTTCTCCTTTTACAAGTGTTCAGCATTTTCGCATAGGTTAGACTTCCTGTAAAGGGAAGAAAGTAAATTTCTGCTCCTGATCTGTGACAAAGCTGTATAATGGGCTAGGACCCATTCCTGAGTTCAGAATAAAACCTTCAGTTCTGTATCAAGAAAAACAATTGTGCATATGCCCAATTTTCCACTGGCAGCAAGTAGACATAATATTATGTTTGCAGGATGCATATGCTTAACACTGACTTCAGAAAGCTTTCCTGGGGGTGGCTGAACACCTGCCTGCCCATGGGAAGTGGTGAATGAACTCCTTGTCTTGTTTTGCTTGTGCATGAGGCTTTTGCTTTACCTATTAAACTGGTTTTATCTTAACCCACCAGTTTTCTCCCTTTTCACTCTTCCAACTCTCTCCCCCATCCCACTCCGGAGGGAGTGAGCAAGGGGCTGCCTGGTGCTTAGTTGCTGGCTGGGCCTAAACCATGACAGCTTGGCAAGGGCAGAAATCAGACCAATGTTGGCATCAGTGTGGAACTGATGCAACTATCAACTCAGACATCAGGAAGACCTGACTCACCTATTGGATCTTTTCCATCTCCCCTTTGAGGAGCCAGGGGTATCTAGCTAAAGAGTGGCTATAAAGATTCACCAAGGAAACCAGGCTCTTGTTACAAGGCCACTAAATTCCCTTGCTTTCTAGGGGGATTTTCCAGGGCAGATGAAAAGCCCTCACTTGGAAAGGGTGAGTCTGAACTCATTTGTGTCTGAACTCATTCAAATTGACCTATGTAAGTCTAATAGCAGAAAACTTTTCTAAGGTAATACGTTTCACTTGGACCTGAGCAATCATCTTCCATGCTATATTTTATTCTACCCTTCACAGAATCACGGAATCATTAAGGTTGGAAAAGGCCTTCAGGATCTAGTCCAGCCTTCCCCCTACCACCTATATTACTGATAAGCCATGTCCCTAATTACATCATCCAACCTTTCCTTGAACACCCCAAGGGACAGTGACTCCACCGCCTCCCTGGGCAACCCATTCCAATGCCTCACCACTCCTTCTGAGAAGAATTTTTTCCTAATTTCTAACCTGAACCTCCCTTGGTGCAACTTGCAGCCATTCCCTCTTGTCCTGTTGCTACTTATCTGTGAGAAGAGGCTGACGCCCAGATTACCACAACCTCCTTTCAGGTAGTTGTAGAGAGCAATAAGGTCTGTCCCCCCTCCCTTTCTTCCTTGGACCTCAGATAAATCAGGATATTGGAGGGAGTTCCACTTGGAACATGTAAGTTGGCATACTGAGATCATACCACCAAGCCCCATTTTATACTAAAAGGAACCAGTTAAACAAACACCTAAATGTACAAAGGAATATTTGCCCATTTGTCTCAAAACCCACTACCAACTCTGCTGTTCACTTTCTGCCACCATTTCATTTAGGTGAAACACTTGTGTGGACTTTTCTGACGCAGGGTGGTGAAGTCTGCAGATACCATCTGCAACCATTGCACATCCTGTTTTGGTGGTGTTTTCTACAATGAGTGCTCCTACCCCTATCAAAAGTTCATACGCTGATGACAACTGTAGTGAGGCTAAGAGTGTACCAGTCAGTCAAAAGGTCCATCTGCCTCAAATTCTTCTCTCTGCCTCTGGCTAAAAGCAAATGCCTAGTGAATAATGTATGAAGAGAGCAAGCATTTAATGCTATTTAAGAATATAATGCTATTTCCCAAGAGTATTCTCCAAAGCTCTAAAGGTTTGAGATCCAGGAATTTCCTGGTGTTGTTGTGTTTAATAACCCAGGATGGATTTCCCTTCTGCAAACTTGTTCAATCGCCACTCGAGATTATGTAAACTCTTAACACCCACCCATGTCTGCTGATGAGAAGACCCAGGGCTTCTTCACTATTCCTGGTGGGGAAAAACAGTCACCCTCAGTTATGCTGCACTGTCACCTTGACAGCTTCTTTGCTTTGTACTGGAAAAGAGAGTGAATAATCACCCCTCCAAGACTTACATGAGTTTATAGGCTTCTGTCATAGATGTCCTCAGTTAATCCTCTCCCATGCTGAAGAATTAGAGAAGCTTAAAAGAGCTGGCTTAATTTATTGTTGCTTATAAGTAAACCATTCCATGCCTTGGATCGCCTTTGTTACCCTACTCTGAACATTTTCCAGTTCCACATGTCTTTTCCGAGGCGGTAAGAGCAGAACTTCTCACCGCAGATTTGCACGGGGACAGAGTAGAAGATTTCTGATCCGCTCCCTAAAATGAGACCAGGTCTTTGACCTGCTGATCCCCAAGGTGGTTTCCTCTGTTGCAGCCCCTGACCGCGTTCCTCCGTGACAGGGGCGAGGACTTACCCCTTTGTTTTCCATGCGAGGCAAGACTGCTCTTTCCCACGGGCATCAGTCGGTGTTTATCTGTGGTGACACAAATAAGGTCCCCATGCTGCATATTCAGCCTAAGCTGCTCCTTGCCACTCTGCAGCTTTTACATACCCTCCCCTCAGCCTCGGTGCTCCCGCGCAGATCGCTCTTCCTTGGGACGCAGAGCACGTGATGGGGTTGCCACTTCAAGGGCTGGCTTTCATCTAGGTATCCAGCCGGAGGTGAAGAGGCACCATCCCCAGTCACAGCACAAGGATGACAGGGGGATAGCTGTCAAGTACAGGTAGAACCTCAGACACCTGCTTACCTGGCACATAGCCCTGCTCCTCACAGCCAAGCCAAAATGAACCACTTCTGACCACATTTTTTTACACTTCCAATTGTAAAGGTAATTGACAGCTCATGGGTTCTTCCCTCCTCCCCAACAGATGCTGTAAGAAACAAATGGCAGTGGTTAGAAACCTAATATTTCAGCCTTTGTCCCATTACTCTGCCCATTTACGTCACCAATCGACTTACATGATTCTTACATTTTTTCTTATAATTTTTCTTGCCTCCTGCACTCCTTGTGTCATTCAGTGAAATGATGAACCCATTAAAGTCAGACTGACACCACAAGCCACCACCCAGCTCCCAGACGGGCTCCTGTAACCTCTGCTCAGCACCTCTCAGCTACTGCTGTACTCTTTTAAGCGCACAGAGAACCTCAGGACCAGTGACTCCAGTTAAAAGAGTTTTTCTTTCCTTTGCTCATGAGTGTTAGGGCTGGGGGATACCTCTGGTCACCTGTGAAGGGGCCAGGTGCACAGATCAGCTCCAAGGATTGAGGGGAAGATGCAGGCAGGGCATGGCACAGCACTGACCACTTCTTGCTTCCCAAAATCTGATCCAGCGAGGCTGAGGAGCTAAAGAGAGATGAAGTGTAATATGTGTGACTGCGTGTCCCCACACACTTATTTAGACAGTGAGGCTGCTATAGAGAAACCAGAATGATGACCAGGCACATGGAAAATCTAACATGTTCAAAAACATTTTCAGGGTTGGGCATGCCAAAAGGAGATACTAAAATTTGACGTGAAGTATTTAGGATTTGTTTTTAATTTATGTCATAGGAACATGCTTTATTTATGTGTAGAGTGAATACTCAGTTAATTTTACAGTGCATGTAAACATGAACTACTTGGTACAAGATCCATTTTTATGTGAATGTAAAACATGATTAATGAAACGAGCCCTAGATATTGTGAGATATTTCATCTGTACCATTTCAAAGTGAACCTGATAATAGCCAAGCAGAACACAAACCTGTATTAAATTAAAACACCCCTATCACTCCCTCCACCCCTACTGGTTAAGTCGTTAAAAGTGATTTGGGGTGTGTGTGTGTTGGGGGGGGGAGATGTAAGCTTGAAAAATCACTTTATTGCTAAACTCCAGGATTGGGACAAAAATGCAAACTCTCACTGACTTCACTAGGAGCAAATATCACTCTTGGTTCTTAAAGCCTCGTAGGTTAATGCCAAGAAATCTGGGACAATGTAAGTCACTTTATGCCTGAACATTACAGGCTGTGTCATCTAAAGTCCTCTCTCTACCAATTTATAATACATACAAACAAACAAAACAAGGCAACCTAAGTTCTGTCTGTCCGTGAAGTGGATGCATGCTTCACCATGCACTTACTGAAGGTGGAAGATTAACAGTAAGGCGATAAAATGTGGCTGTTTATAAAGATTCTTAGATTGCCTTCCTTAAACAAGTTCAGATGTGCTTCAGGATGAGAAATTGCATACAGGATGAGAACTCACTAAAAAAAAAACAGGTAGAAGAATGTGATTTGCACTAATTTAGGTTCTTCAAGTTTTGAGGAACCAGTAGTCATGAGCAGTTAGCTCAGCAATGACAATGGTTGTTAGCTCAATGATGACCATATCCCTTGAAGGCACTCATGGAACAGAGTGCTAAACGTATTCAAATGACAGAAAAACTAATCTAAGAAACCAAGAAACACTCTGTGGCCCAGAAATGTAACCACACACATCAGTCATTTTCAAAGTGAACTGTTGGGCCAGAAGCCCTTGGGAAGAGGTAAAGCCCCACAGAGCCTCAGCGATTGCTCAGGGTGGCCACTGAAAACCCTGTCCAGAGGACAGAATGAAGCAGAGCTGTGTCCAACACATGACAGGTACTGCAAGTGCAGAAAATAGGGAGCTGCTGCTAAAATGATAGAAGCAGACCCAGGAAAGAAACACAAAGAAATGAGGCTCTGAGAGGAGTGCACAGTGGGGAGAACAAGTGGCCCAACACCATTGGAAAAAAAGACACCTCTGGTACATCTGTCCTTACACAGCACTGTGCAGGCTGTAGGGCTGATCAGGTCACAGGATCTCTGGCAGACAGGAACTGGTGGTTGCTCTTCTTGCAAGTATTCCACAGGGACATCTCTCCAAAGCGATCTGCCTCTCCAGGCAGATGCCTCCTGTCTTCCTGTGGGCCCTTCCCAGCATTGCACCCATCTCATCCAGAAAGGTTTGACCAATAATTTTCAAGTATCCCTGTATTTATTACTGTTCCCACTTCTTGCAAGAAACCTGTAGAGCCCCTGAATGGAAAGGATGACTGAGATCTTTCTACCTGAGATCTTTAATTCTTTCTCAGACCAAGGGAAAGTACTTGTGGCATGAAAAGAAACAGCCTTATAATAGGAATAAGTCCTGTGAGTACTGGCTGAGGAAACCAGGGTGGTTTACCCTGGAGAACAGGAGGCTGAGGGGAGACCTTATTGCTCTCTATAGCTACCTGAAAGGAGGTTGTAGTGAGGTAGGTGTCAGTCTCTTCTCCTGAGTTGCAAGTGATAGGACAAGAGGAAATGGCCTCAAATTGCACTGTGAGGTTTAAATAGGATGTTAAGGAAAACGTGTTCTCCCAAATGCTTGTCAAGCACTGGAATGGGCTGCCCAGGGAGGTGGTGGAGTCACCATCCCTGGAGGTATTTAAAAGATGGTAGAACAAGGTACATGGTTTAGTCATGGACTTGGTATCATTAGGTTTACAGTTGCACTCAATGATCTTAAGGGTCTTTTCCATCTTAAATGATTCTATAAACTCCTTACTGTGCTTTGAAGACCTCTTTGCAAGACCCCTTGATGTCAGGGTGGCCACTAGAAGAACAAATGAAGCAGGGGACCATGGCATACAGCACCTTCAAGAATTCTAGAGATTAAAGTCTTAAAAAACATCAGTCTCTAAATAACTGTCCCCTTCAAAGAGGGTTTTTTTCTTTATTTCTTTTAAATTCATTAGTATCCATGAAGAATACCTCAAAATAATTCAAAACAGTGTTTTCCTGAAAAATCCATTGTAATTTCTGGAATTCACAAATAAAGGTAATTCAGTATTAATTTCAGACTCAGCAATAGTGTTTTTTAAAAGTTATTATCATAACTTATGCAAGGCTGGGCTAGAAAACATGCTTTGGTTAAATTATTCCTGCAGATTTAAAAATATTTCAGTCCACGTCAGCAAGAAAGCAGAAGAGATCAAAACCAAGTTCCCAGGGAGGGCACACAAACAATGACTCAGAAAGGAAGTTTGTGAAATGTGGGGAAATACTCAGTAATTACTTTTTTGGGTTTGTTTTGCTTTAATCAAAATAGTTAAACAAGGGAACATGAAATAATACAGCAAACAGCAACAATGACCTTAATCCAGACTGAGTTTGTTATTTATGGACACCTACCACCTCCACAAAATAAAGCAGACAGCTTTCAGTCCACAAAACCTCTTTGCTGAAATGCAGGAATATGTACCTCAAAAACTATGAGCAAAAAGGGGAGGAGGTAATATTTTATTTAAGCACTAGCCTGACTCACATTAAAATCAGGGAAAGCTCCCCATCATCTTCATAGAGAGATGGAGTGCTAGGTTATCTGGATGATCTTAAAGGTCTTTTCCAAACAAAACAATTCTATGATTCTACGGTGTAGAACAGTAGATGAAAACGAGCGGCAAGCTAAAGTCCTCCTTCAGCCTCTATTGATAAATTCCTCCAGCCCAAGGCCATGCTCTGTCCAGGTACCACATTTCTGGGTCAAAACATGGCACTTTATATAAAGCCTGTGGCCTAAGAGAGCAGGAACAAAGCCCTCCAGGAGTGGTCCCAGGCACTAGGTGTCCCTCTGAACTGGGGAGGGACAGGAAGGAAAAGGTGAGGACAAAAATGAAGACAGAGATGACAGTTTCCCATTGGAAAAGTGGGATGGAGGTGAACAGCAACCCTCTGCACTGGGAACCTTATGACTGAGTGTGCAGATGTGAATTATAAAACCAGGGATGCTGTTCAAGTGGCAACTCAAACCAGGGGGAAAAAAAGGTTCTTCTAGGAAGCAGAAGAAGAGAGAGGTTATGGGGACCAGCGCAGTCTGCATTCATGAAGCACCTGGCAGAAACCAACCCAGCCGGGCTTACCCTTCAGTGGGCTGAGGGAAAAACCTCAGCTGATGGGAAGTGCAAATCAGTCTTTGAATGTAATGTCAGCAGCAACACTCTTGAGGTGGTGTGGGGTAAAAGTCAATAGTTGTTTCCTTGCTTAAGCCAAGCCAGAAAAATGAATGAAAATACATTTTCTGACTTATTTTCCCTCACTCCCCATTTGCCCCCAACCAGTAGCAGGACAATCCTGCCACCCACATTTTCACTGTCCTTAGGAATGTGTGCGCCTATTTTTGGATAATTTGGAAACCTTTGGGAACGTTCCTTATTAATAAACACACTTTCTATTTATTTTTTTCCCCTGTATTCCCCTGTGAATTTCCTCATCTTTGTTCGCCAGCTATTGTGTATTGAGCAAGGCAATCCCTGGAACTCCAGGAATCCTAACCTGGAGAAGCACTTAGCATGCAAGAGGGAAATTATTCCCTGGACCTAAAGAGCATTTGTCTCTTCAGTCAGCTCAAGGCCTGCAGCGTTATAGTCAAGCTGCTTTATCTGAAAGGCAGAAATAGGGGAACCTTAAAAGGTTCTGCTGAGAAAACACTTCATTCTGTTGCATGTATAGGGGACAAGGACAAGGGGAAGGAGGAACAAGTTGACCAGAGTCTCTTGCTGTTTACTAAAAATACTGCCAACATGATGCTCCTGATAATTCTGTTTGCAGTGCTGGTCCAGAAAGAGGAAGTGCAGATGGGTGAGGAGATAAAAAAAGCATTTGTTTTGCTTTTCCTTGTACATGTTGTATTATCTGCAACCCTGGAGAGAGCTGCCAGTGATAAGCATCATCAGGGTCTGCTCCACTTTTCCTGGGTGGGTACCCTGGAAGAATACATCTCACCTTGCTATCCCAGTGCCACCTTCTGAGATAAAGTTATAATTTATTTTCCCTGCCCATCCAGTCCATGGATTGTCAATCTATTTAGTTATCCACTGGAGACCAGTTAAGCCAAACAACATAGCGGCTATCAGATATAAAAACTGTTTTTCCCACTATCATTTTGCACTGAATTTAAATTAAGATAGGGATTCACTGCAAAAGTAGCTTAAGTAATCCAATATAGTTTCTCTCAAGCATGAAAAGCTCAAACTTTAAAAACCTCAAAAATCTTTATCTTTTTGAGATATTCAAAACCTGACTGGATGTGGCCCTGAACAACCTGCTCTAGCTGACTCTGCTTTGGGCAGAACAGCTGGGCCAAATGATCTCCAGAGGTGTCTTTCATTCTCACCAGTCCTCAGATTCTGTCTTTCTGTAGCAGTGCAAGGACTCTCCCAGGACTGTGTTCCCTCTAACAGCCTTTCAAGGCTTGTGAGTCCCCAAATCTTCTTTCTCCTACACAGGTCAATGGGTTTGGGCCCTGGTTATTCATGCTACAATGTAGTCTGTTATTTTTTATAAGGCATTTGAGACAGGAATATTGTTGTTCTTCTGTACATGTGGCAGAACACTGACTGAAGACTGTGTGGGACTATAAGGATTTTAGTACTTTAGACTTAATCTTCCATATACATAGGGTACATGCAAATGAGAATAACAACTCAGCCGCTCTGAACCTGCCATCCAGAGCTGAAGATACTGTTTTGCTTGCATACCCAGCTTTTGCTTTACCTATTAAACTGTCTTTGTCTCAACCCACGAGTTTTCTCACTTTTACTCTTCAAATTCTCTTCCCCCATCCCCTTGGGGAGGTGGGGGTTGTGGAAAGGGGCACAAGCGAGCAGCTGCATGGGCCTCAGCTGCTGCCTGGGCTTAAACCATGACATCGCGTTAAATCCTAAAGGTGAAAAGCTGTTCTGTCCTTTACAAACTCCTTGAGCCTAACCCACTTCCACATGCATGGTTACCCCTCTCCTCAGAAGGTACAAGCAAGAAAAACCAACAGCCAGCTAAAAGGAAACAAAGCACCAAAGAGTTTAAAGCTTAAGAAAGGCGATTCAGGAAAACTGAATCCACTCCTGCTTTCTTTGGAGAGTCACTGCCCCACTATTATCTTCAATACACAAGGGGTTTAATAACTAACAAAAATATTTTCAAGGTTAAAGTAAGTGACGGCTGGTGGGTCACTTGGAACTCACACAAGAAAGAGCTAAGGACTGTGATGCAGCCAGGGGACATGTGGCGACTGGATTCCAGGCCTTTCTACACCATGCAGTGCCACCCCCACGTCTCTGCCATATTTACCCTGACACATTCTGTTTACCCATTAACTAGAGTGGAACAGAAACTCAGATGTCCAAGTGATTTGTCCAAGGTCACCCAGTGGCTCTCTCATCTCTTTCAATGAAGCCTTCATTCCTCTTACCTGCACAAGAGATTTGCCTCCCCCCGTCCGCTGCAGCTGAGTTAGGGCAAGTTTCAAACACAAGCAAGCAGAGGGGTTTCTCTGGTATAACCATATATGCAATGACTCAGTGGCTCTAGCGCTGGAAATTCCCAGTGTAGATACTAACTCTTGGTATCAACCAGTTCATAAAAGACTGCATGCTGACTCTGTTATCTCCCTGCATCTCGTTCAGGTTTTAGCCTTCTGTTCTACACCAAGTAAGTGGTAACAGGGGGAAAGTACAGTGCTGTGCACAGGCTGAGGTACTCACCAGCGTAATGCCAACTTCCTGAACAGAGGTGACTTGTCTGAGAACTTGTGCCTTGCCAAAAGCCTCATCTGGATTCGTACTTGTTATTTGCTGCTCCTAAAGGATCCCCAGTGGATTAACAGAATCACAAAATAGGAGGTACAAGGCAAGTGCCACAGCAAAAGCAAAGGCCTTTGGCAGCAGGAGAGAACTTGTTTCTGCCTCGAACAGCCATTGGCAGCCCAGGGATGGGGGAAGATGTTTGCTAGAGCTGTGATCTCACACCAGAAAATCAACCTAATCCACCAGTACTAAGCAGGTCCAACACACTGGTTGCCTTAAGACCCTTTGCTTATGATCCCTGAAGCCATACACCTGCATGTTGGCAGCACAGCTGTACACAGCTCCAAATCGGACAGCCAAGAGCAGCTCGTTGCAGGCAGGTCTTGGGGGCTGCAAGTCCTGGGGTTACCTGCAGACAACCCAGAGGTCAGGCTGCACCTTGCTCTTGTGTTCCTAACATCCAATAACAAGGATGTAAAACAGTTAACCCTCTGCCCCCCACTCTGTCTGCTCTCTGTGAGGCCAGGCTCTGTCCCTGAGAGATTTCATTTCATGGTAGAAACTGCACCTTGGTGCATAAGCTGGGCAGCACACTGCTCTGACACACACCTTGCAGAGTACAGCACTGCTCCTTACTGGGGCCACTGCAACAGTACTGGTCGCTGCTCATATTGCTGTCATAAATTCATAGAATCCTAGAATGGCATGGGTTGGAAGGGACTCCAAGGATCATAGAGCTCTACCCGCCCTGCCACAGGCAGGACCACCAACCTCCAGGCCTGGATCTACACACAAGGTTGCCCAGGGCCCCATTCAACCTGGTCTTGAGCACCTCCAGGGACAGGGCATACACCATCTCTCTGGGCAGCCTGTTCCAGCACCTCACTACTCTCTCTGTTAAAAACTTCCCCCTAATATCTAATCTAAACCTTCCCTCCTTTAGTTTTAATCCATTTCCCCTTGTCCTGCCATTGTCTACCCTTTTAAAAAGTTGATTACCCTCCTGTTTATATGCTCCCTTCAGGTACTGGAAGGCTGCAATGAGGTCCCCCCACAGCCTTCTCTTCTCCAGGCTGAACAAGCCCAGCTCCCCCAGCTTCTCCTCGTAGGGGAGGTGTTCCAGCCCTCTAATCATCTTCGTGGCCCTCCTCTGAACCCTCTCCAACAGTTCTACATCTTTCTTGTATTGGGGGCCCCAGATCTGGACACAGTACTCCAGATGGGGCCTCAGGAGGGCAGAGTAGAGAGGGACAATCACCCCCCTGTCCCTGCTGGCCACCCCTCTCCTGATGGAGCTCAGGATACCATTGGTCTTCCAAGCTGCAAGAGCACACTGCTGGCTCATGCTAAGTTTCTCATCTACCAGAATCCCCAAGTCCTTCTCATCAGGGCTACTCTCAAGGAGCAATTCTCCCAGTCTGTATCTATGTCTGGGATTCTTCCTGCCCAAGTGCAACACCTTACACTTGGCAGTATTGAACCTCATTAGGTTCACCCAGGCCCACCTTTCCAGCCTGTCTCTTTCACTTCAAGTCAAGGCACTCCCACACGCACAGTTGCCTCTACCTGAAGGTCCTCCACCACCATGCCCGGAGCAGTTGGCATGGCTCAGCAGTGGCACAGCAGTGCTGACCTGCTTGAAGCTCCTGAGCCATCACTCCCACGTGATGTCACAACAGCGCATCACAAGCAGGTCATGGTTTGAAGGCAGAGTGCTAGTTCTGATATTTAGGTCTGGTTTATACATGCCTGATAACTGATGCTTTGCTTTTGTTGTGCAGGAGTGTATGTACTGATATACCAGTGAAACAAGGGCACGAGTTCTACATCAACTGACTCAATTTCTTTCCTACTACCGATGCAAGTCGGCCAGGGACTCCCCTTCCTCCCGACTCCTCACACAGCACGTGTTGTGGGTCTTCTCTGGGAAGCCAGAAAGCAGGAGCAAGACTACAGCCTACCTACCAGCCATACCTCAAGAAAATAGCAGAGCAGATATCCAGAGAGAATCCCAAGTCCTGTGGGCTGCCTGCAGAGGACTCTTATTTATTGAAAGCACAGGGTGGGTGACAGATGGCTGCTTATCTAAAAGAACTGATCATCAGCTGATACTGAATTGCAACCACGTTTTATTAAGCTTATTCAGTAAACGGTCTTTTCTTTGTTTGATTTCAAACCACCTGTAGCTGCTCTGAATTTCCATTGTAAACTCTGCCTGACACAATAATGCCATTATTCACACAGGCATTGACTATTGAATCTGACCAGGTGGGGCTTACACCATTAGCTTTTGTGTTTGCTTGGATACTACACATGGTCATGCAAACTTTAAATGCAGTAGAGATACAAATGCAACTGAAGTACAAAACCCTAATATGGTTACATGCTCCATGGGAGCAGGCCACAGGTTATTGATTGCTGGGGTGAAAAATGTGGGAAGCTTTCCAGGGGAATTGTGTTTGGCAGTGCACAGGGAGTTCCTGTTGTCAGAAAGCCGAGTCTCCAGCTGAGGACATCCCTAGCCTTCAGCCCATGCTGATCAGCCACTAATGAGTAATAAAATATTCAATCTAAATTGGTAACTCCCAGTTATTTCTGTATATGTGCATGTATATATATGCATGCATGCATGTTTACACTAATGTACATGCAAATATATATATATATATATGCATGTGTGTGTGCATCCTTGTACATGCATCTACCTGCTCTTTTTCTGTCCACAGGAACCTGGGATCCCCTGGTGCCCTGTACCCTAAGTTGGACTCAATGATCTCAAAGGTCTTTTCCAACCTAGTGATTCTGTGATAGCTCTAACAAGAGATGTCCTCCTGAAACTTACTGTTTCTCTAGATTTAGGACAAATCTGCACCAGTTTGGTGTCCAGTGTGCTAAACTATCAGAGGAGGCTGCCATTGGTGTTGGATTTGGAAACAAGGTGTACTCTATTTTAGGTGAGATACCCCTGCCATTCTCTTCATTTTTGGAACTGCTGGAGCTCAGGCAGGAGTTAGCCACTAAGTAGCTCAGATTAGGGCAAACCCTTAGGAAGCTTTTGTCCTGAGAGGTATGTGTGCACATGCTGTGAGCAGCACACCCAGAACATTTCTGACACAACTTACTGAATATGCAGCACACAAATGACGAATACACATGCAGCAAACAACTTCTCCAATCAGGCTCAGAAGCATGTGGAGATCTTAGTCCAAAGTCCTCAGAATTCACCTGGGTACGTGTTTTAACTGTGAAAAGAGGGCATTTCTTTGGAAAACCTGACAGCTGTATTTGAAGGGCAAATAAAGATGCTTGCATCCAGGACATGATGGCTGCAGGGTGGAGGAGTTTAAATCAAAATCTAAGATTTAAGAAATTCAGTAGTATTCATGAATGATGTGCTAAATCATTTGAGGCTCTGGCACGTATTTCTTTTCCCAGTTTTGTAATCCTCTCCATAGGGGAAAGAATCAATCGACTTCATTTATATGTGTGACAAAAAATGGAATGTGTTTTCTCAGCTGGACCTGCCAAATGGTTAATTCTTTTGTAACAAGACTTCTTTACAAGGTTAACATAGCTTTTTTAATGTGTGTCTTAGGTTGCATCAGACTTATTGCTAAGGGCCTGGTTAACTAGGAACCCATCCCATGTGATTGCAGGACAGCAGCAGAATCTGCTTTGATTATTTAGTGTATGTGCCATGCTCTGTATCCACACGCTGCTTGTGAAGGTCACATCCTGGCCCTGTGGTGCCCTGACTTGAGCATCGAACACAGTAAACAGGAGCAGCAACAGAAAGAGAAAGAAGACACAAGCCACACCTCACTGAAGTCAGCTGAAGAAGCTCTATTTGCAAATGATACAAAACTAAGGCTCTTTTTCAACAGCAAGTGTTGCAGTTTGCTGTAGCTGTGCTGCTGAGATAGCTTTTGCAAAGCAGCAGTTACAGTTTTCTGCAAGTTCCAGACAGTAAACCGGCCAATTCAAGGCCAAAGTTACCTCTGACCAATCAGAGATGGATTCATAGCGCCTCTGTGAATCACGTATAGGAGAAAAAAACCTGCAGGCTGGTGCACTTTGCCACCAGAACGCAGAGTGGGAAGATGTGACCAGCTGCACCGATAGCCAAGGCCAGGCCCAGAAGGAGGAGGGGGGAAAGGAATGTGGAAAGAAAGTTTCCCCTGTAGCTCATGGAGAAGACCATGGTGAAGCTGGTTGTCCCCTTGCAGCCCATGGATGAGGACAGGGAGCAGAGACATCTATGCCCTGTGAAGAGATTGATCCATGCCTCAGCAGGTTTGCTGGGGGACTTGTGACTTTGCGGGGAGCCAGGCTGGGGGAACCTGGGCTCGAACGTCAGCACCCTACAGAAGGGAGTCCTGCTGAGAGGCCTGTGGTGAGGAGATGACTCCCTGATAGACAGGACTCACGCTGCAGAAGTTTGTGGATACGACTCTCGTGTAGGTGGGACCCCACGGTGCCGCAAGGGAAGTGTGTGTGTGTGTGTGTGTGTGTGGAATGCCCCTCCCCCAGCTGAGACAGAAGACAGCTTGGGTGGAACAGACTGAAAACCCCTCATTCCCCATTCTCTGCCCCTCCATGTGCTGTGACAGGAGGGAAGAAGGGAGCGAATTGATGATTAAAGTCAAGGGTGCTAAGAGGTGAGGGGTGGGGGGAAGTAGAAGTGTTAAGATCTGGGGAAGGAAAGCAACTGGTACTGCTGGAACCCCACTCCCCATTCCCTGCCCCTCCCCACGCCATGTTGGGGGGAAGAAGGGAGTAAAATCGTGATGAAGTTTGAGTTTGCTAAGAAGGGGAGGGGTGAGGGGAAGGCACTCTAAGACCTGGCCACTTCTTACTCTTATCTTGTTCCGGTTCACTGGGTGTATTAGTCGTAGTTGTAATAAATCACTTTTATTTCCTTTATTCTGTGCTGAGTCTGTTTTGCCCATTGCACTAATTGGAGAGTGATCCCTCTGTCCTTATCTCAGGGCCTTTTCTCCCCTTTTCGGCTGAAGGGGGAGTGAGCGAGCAGATTCATGGGCATTTGGCCTCTGGCCAACGTCAAAACCACCACAGCAAGTCACTCACCTCCAGTGCAGCTACCAAAGGCAGCACATGGCTGATTCTGAAGAGCAGAATAAAGACCTGGTGCAGGCCACATGTGGGATACGGGGAAGTTGTGCTGGGTCACATCTCCCAAGTCACAGTTTCAGCAGACACAGCCTCTCCCATGGTTAACACCATGTCTTGGCTGTGCTCATGCTCCACATCCCAGCTTCTACTCACTCTTTCATATGAGAGGGAAAAATGCAGTGGGGAATCTTTGTAAGGTGGCTCACCCCACTCTGGAAATTCTCAGGCATTACCACTGAAACGACCCACCCATGGAAGGGCAGTTGAAGAAGGCAAGAAAAGCCCAATGGAGGCATTGAATGGGTTGCCATACGCATGGATAGAGGGATAGAGGACTGTGTGCTCCAAGCAGCTCTCAGCACTCTCTGTATGTCAAGTGGATGAACAAAACCATCAGTATTTCTGTGATCCTTGGCTTCCCAAGGCCACCAGTGTTTCCATGGATATGGGTAACTTCAGTCTGCTCCTAATGCAGACTTTTCTCAGCACAAAACAGAGAAGAGATGGGTCAGCAAGGGAGGGTTTTTTTCACCAACAGAAAAGTTTCCAGTTTGACAGGCTTGTAGTAAACATAAATTAACAAGCAGGTCATGGTTCAGACCCAGAAACTTCACAGCAGCAGCAGCCACTAAAGAGTAATGATGGGGATTTCCCTTGTATGATGAACTGTAGCTGTAATTAGACCATTTAGATATTATCTTCCTAGGAGAGAAAATTGCTCATTTCCACAATGATTGCTGCTGTTAATTCTGGAAGTTCCCCCATCTATTTATTTACACAGAATCAAAGATCAAAACTCTGTTTTCTCTGATGAGGCCAAACTCCCCCTTGCTTCATGGAATCCCTACACCAAGTACTTCAGGATTAGCCTTCTAGATACTGGGAATAAGATGTTTAGTTATTTATACTGTTCTGCTCTTTTCTTCCCCCTCTACTTCCCCCCTCAGGGACCGGCTCTCTTTTGAGTGATGAGCTGTAAACAACGCAATAGACATTACAAATTGTGAGGGCAAAGAGAATAGGTAATTGCTTTCACAGATTCACAGAATCACAGGGGGGTAGGGGTTGTAAGGCACCTCATCTAGTCCAACCCCCTCCTGCCAGAGCAGGATCACCTACAGCAGGTTACACAGGATCAAAATCAGGCAGGTTTTGAGCATCTCCAGAGAAGGAGACTCCATAACCTCTCTGGGCAGCCTGTTCCAGTGCCCTGTCACCCTCAGAGTAAAAATATTTTGTCTTATATTGAGGTGGAACATCCTGTCTTCCAATTTGTGCCCACTGCCCCTTGTCCTGTCACTGGGCACCAAGTCTGTCCCCTTCCCCTAGACACCCACCCTTTAGAAATGTTTGAGAGTTGATAAGATCCCCTTTCAGTCTTTTCTTTCCCAGACTAAATAAACAGACCCAGCTCTCTCAGCCTTTCCTCATATGAGAAATGCTCCAGTCCCCTAATTCTCCTTCTAGCCCTCTACTGGAGTCTTTCCAGTAGTTCCATCTTTCTTGAATTGGGGAGCTCAGAACTGGACACAGAACTCCAGATGTGGCCTCACCAGGGCAGAGTAAAGGGTTAGGATAATGTCCCTTGTCCCACTGGCCACACTCTTCTTAATGTACCCCAAGATACCACTGGTCTTCTTGGCCATGAGGGCACATTGCTGGCTCATGAAGAGCTTGTTGTGCACCAGGAATCCCAGGTCCTTTTCCACAATGCTGCTTTGCCCTAACCTGTACTGGTGCCTGAGGTTATTATTCCTTAGGTGCAGGACCCTACACTTGCAGGAGTTCTACCAAAGCAACCAGTTAGTTATTTCTTCATGTTTAACTAAAATTCACGTTTTTATCCTTAAAAAAAAAAATAAAAAAAAAACAAAACAAAAGATCAGCAGTAAATACTGCCCTGGAGAAGGGTGTGACTGCTTGCATTTTGATTTTTGTTTTTGAAGTTCACTTGGTTCCTCTTTGCCCAAACCTCTAGTCTGTCCAAATCATGCTGAATGGCAGCGTAGCTTTCTGGTATGTTGGCCATTCCTCTCAGTTTTGTGATACCAGCAAATCTGCTGAGGGTACACTCTGTCCCCTTATCCAGGTCATGACAAATATGTTGAATAGGACTGGACCAAACACTGGCCCTTGGAGCACACTACTAGCTACAGGCCTCCAACTAGACTCTGCACTGTTTATCACAGCCCTCTGGGTCCTGGTATTCAGCCAGTTCTCAACCCACCTCACTGTCCACTCATCCAACCCACACTTCCTAAAAGTGCTCATGAGGATGTCATGGGAGACAGTATCAAAAGCCTTGCTGAAGTCAAGGTAGACAACATCCACTGCTCTCCCTTCATCCACCCAGCCAGTCATGCTATCACAGAAGGCTATCAGATTGGTCAGGCATGATTTCCCCCAGATAGATCCATGTTGACCAGCCCCATAACTTTCTCTTCCACTTGCTTATTGAGAACCCCCAGAATAAGCTGTTTCATCCCCTTTCCTAGGATGGAGGTGATGCTGACTCCATTTCATTTTGAAAATCTGAAATACCATGTAATCACTCCATTCACTGGTGCTAAGAAATCCCTTTAATTCCCAAACAAGCTGCCACTTACTCACTTTACACGTTACATGGAAGAGCTTCTTCCAAGCTCCTTTAGGCAAACAGAGGATAGCTGAGGTCTAGCCCAAAGATTCATTTCCCAGCTGGGTTCCTCACCCCACTCTCAGTTTCCTTGAGCACTGGCATCTTTGCTAGGGACTTCCTTTTGTCACATTACTGTACCACTCTCCCTGAAATGGGGTTAGGCTATTTCCCATAGGACAGTACTAAAAAAACCTCATGCATAACAGCCTGAACTCCCTTCCAAGTTAGTTTGCACAGCATTTAGGCATCATCCTATCAGCTACACTCTCAACCTGTTATTCCACCTGCCAGCAGAGAATATATAGATGCCCATTTATAGCTAATTTTCATGCTAATGAGAAATATTAGACCCAGGCAGTTTCAATATTGTTCCCTTATACAGGAAAAATGTCCAAATTGTTTAAGGTGGGTGCTAATGAACACCTTGCATACCCACTGATCTCATAGCAGTAACACGAAAGGAGACTTTACCCCACCTCCCAGGACAGAAATGCCAGCTGAAGTCATACAGATTGCTCCAGGCTACTCTTACCTATGTGTCAACCCTGTTTCACTTCAGCCAGCTGGGTCTATATCTTCTCAGCAAGCTCACTTCTTTCAGAGTTGGGAAAACAGAAGGAAAGAAATAAATACCTTGTCTGAGAGCTGACAAGAAGTGAGTTTGAGGTTTTGTGTCTTGCTGTTGCCAGAAGACCCCCTAGTGTTTGTAGAGATGTCCTCTTTACACAGTCAGTCTTGAGCCCACTGCAGAACAAAGCCAAAAATAAGTATTTATTCCTATGTCACAGTTATCAGGGTGTAATTCTTGCTTTGCATCCTGTACTAACAGTCTCCAGGTCTATTCCAGCTGCTAGTTAGACCCACCGGAGCTCGTGGTGGAAAAGTACTCAGCACTGAATAGAAGAATCCAGCTGAGGTCGATGCAGAGAAATGTAAGGAAGGATAGCACTGCCAGGCAGTGGCTGCTGGTTTCTGACATCAAACATGGGTGGATGCCAGGAGAGAGCTGCTGTCACACACCTCACGTTACCTGCTCACTTCAGATGTGCAACAAACTGCTGTGCGGTCTGGAGGGGAGCGAAAACAGGAGTGCCAGCTGGGATTTAGCAAGAGCAAGTGTAGGGTCTTGCATCTAGGGAAGAACCACCCCACGTACCAGTATAGGTTGGGGACTGGCCTGTTGGAGGGCAGCATAGGTGAGAGGGACCTGGGGGTCCTAGTGGACAGCAGGATGACCATGAGCCAGGGATGTGCCCTAGTGGACTAATGTCCAAGAAGGCCAGTGATATCCTGGGGTGTATTAGAAGCAGTGTGGCTAGTAGGTCATGAGATGTTCTCCCCCACCCTCCACTCTGCCCTGATGAGACTGCCTCTGGAATATTGTGAACAGTTCTGGGGCCCTCAGTTCAAGAAGGACATAGAACTCCTTGAAAGAGTCCAGTGCAGGGCCACCAAGATGATTAAGGAAGTGGAACACCTTCCTTATGAGGACAGGCTGAGGGAGTTTGGCCTGTTTAGCTTGAAGAAGAGGAGACTGAGGGGTGACCTTATTGATGTTTATAAATATGTAAAGGCCAAGAGTCAGGAGGATGGAGCCAGGCTCTTCTCAGTGAAGGCCAGCGATCGAAAGGGGCAATAGGTGCAAGCTGGAGCATAAGAAGTTACATGGGAATATAAGGAGAAACTTTTTCACTGTGAGGGTGACAGAGCACTGGCACAGGCTGCCCAGGGAGGCTGTGGAGTCTCCTTCTCTGGAGACTTTCAAAACCTGCATTTCTGTGTGATTTAGTCCAGGTGATCCTGCTCTGGCAGGGGGTTTGGACTAGATGATCTCCAGAGGTCCCATCCAACTCCTAACATTCTGTGATTCTGCTACAATAGGACAGTTGTATAGCTTTCCCATGTCATTGCATTGCTGATTCTGCAAACTTGGGACTCACATTAGCCTAAGCAGCGTGTGCACCCCTCCAAGCTCTGCTAAGCCCATTTCATTAACCTTTACCTTCAGGAGTGCAGGGGGAACAGGACAGAGCCAACCTGTGGTGACAGGGCTCCAGGAGAAACCAGAAAGGGAAGGGCATGAGCATGCCCTGAAAACTGTAAAGAGGGTGAGGATACTTCTACCATGGAAGGCTACAAACTACCATGTTGCAAACCACAGGAGAAGTTTCTCCTCACCTGACACCTGCCCTCTCACAAAACACCTCCCAAGGAGTCTAACTGTGTGTCTGCAGAAATAAGCATGGCTTGCACCTAAGGACATCAGGAGTCATTTCAGACCTCTTTTCTGGTATTATTTAGTCATCTGAAGAAGACAACTAGAGGAATAGCAATGCTGCTGTCTACGTATTTGGATACTTACATACCCCCAGCCCTTAGGCTGCGTACACACATTCCCTTGCAGTTGAAACCACGCTTGTTAAAGAGATGACGACAGCCTGTCCACAGCTGCCCTTCAGTCCCCTGCCAAAGCCGCCAGCCCCCCAGGTCTGCCTGATTATCTGTTGGCATGAGTGGTTCCAAACACCTAAAGGAGAGGCACCGGGAAAGACTCTTTGCTTAGACCACTTCAATTAGCCTGGTTTGGGTCAAATCAACCCAAACCTTTGTTTGGAAAAAAAGTTCCCACTTTTACAGTTACCTCAGCGCTCGGTGCAAAACAGCAGAGCTCTGATCTAAACTCTGCTATACTAAGCTGTTTCTAAACCCAGAGAGGTCAGAGCCATTTGCACTGATAAACTGGAAACTTGCTCTATGAGCACTAGAATGCTGTAGGAAAGTTTGTATCACAGTGTTTCCAGGCTGACTACAATTACCAGGCTTTTTTTTTTGTCTTTATACTTTCAGCCCTTAGATGAGCAACCCAATTCTTCATACTTTCACAGCAGCGTAAATCAGTATTTACTGCACTTGAAGGATATGAGGTTACATTCAGCACACAGGATCCCAGACATGATATTCACCCATTGGCACACATTCCCCAGCAGCTCATGCATTTAGCCAGAGTTACACATATAAGCACACATAACGTTATTCCGTATCATTATACAGAATCACAGAATCACAAGATTGGAAAAGATCTTTAACATCATCAAGTCCAACTGTTCCCATCCTGTGCTAAACCACATCCCTGAGCACCTCATCTACCCTTTTTTTAAACACACCCAGGGATAGTGACTCAACCCCCTCCCTGGGCAGCCTGTTCCAGTCCCCAACAACTCTTTCAGAAAAAAAATTTGCTCCTAATATCTAATCTGACCCTGCCCTGGCACATCTTTGTGCCATTTCCCCTTGTCCTATCACCTGTTACTGGGCTGAAGAGACCATCGCCCACCTCTCTACAGCCTCCTTTCAGGTAGTTGTAGGTGGTGATAAGGTCTCCCCTCAGCCTCCTCCTCCCCAGGCTAAACACCCCCAGCTCCCTCAGCCGCTCCTCATAGGATTTGCCCTCCAGCCCCTTCACCAGCCTGGTTGCCCTTCTCTGGACTCACTCCAGGACCTCAACGTCCTTCTTATGGTGAGGAGCCCAGATCTGGACACAGCACTAGAGGTGCGGCCTCCCCAATGCCAAGTACAGGGGCACAATCACCTCCCTAGGCCTACTGGCCACACTATTTTTGATACAAGCCAGTATGCCATTGGCCTTCCTGGCCACCTGGGCAAACTGCTGACTCATATTCAGTCTGCAGTCAACCAGCACCCCCAGGTCCTTCTCTGCCTGACAGCTTTCCAGCCAGTCTCCCCCAAGCCTGTAGTGCTGCGTGGGGTTGTTATGTCCCATGTGCAGCACTCTGCACTTGGTGTTGTTAAACCTCTGTTGTTGTACCTTGTACAAACTGTAGATGATGATGGCATTACATATAGATGGTACCAGAGATAATGCTCAAAAGAGCCATATCAGAAGGTAGGATTCTCATCTACCAAAGCATCGCTGCCTGCATCATGCAGGTGGAGGCACCACACAGCCCCTGCCACATGATCTTACAGTATTTTCTCACTGTTTGTGATACCTGAGAAGTCTGATTTAGTGGAACACAGGAGAATCAAGTCAGCTTGATTTTCCGCAGCTTTGCATTGTAGAACTCTTCTACCTTTGTATGAAGCAGGTATAAAATAGCTGTTCCTTGTTATTAATTCTGGTTTGAATTCCTTACAGTAAATGGCTAGGCTCCAAGCTTGCCAACACTTACATATATTTGTGATTAATTTATAGGCTCATGATTAGTTCCACTGAAATTCATAGGATACTTGGGTAAGACTAAATCAGGCCTTTCAGGATGATCTGCCAATAAAGTGGTTGGAGTACCATTGCAGTCCAGCCTCAATGCAACATTTCACACTCACGGTTGCTAGTACCTGGTGACCATGGCTTCATTTTCACTGCATTTTTATGATATTCAGATAATACTGCTTGGAGTTTTATCCCCCGTATTGTCTTTAGCTTCTTCAGAATTTAAGAAATTGTATTTCTTTTCTCCATGGTATTTCTGCTTGTTATGCTTTTTTAATGCAAAGGCAGGTACTCCAAGCCAATTGAGGCAGGCTTGGACGTTCATTCCATTTTACCTCATCTTTACATCAGTAGGCTGCACGTGGGATCTCTGCTCCCTGTCATCTTCCATGGGCTGCACGTGGGATCTCTGCTCCCTGTCATCTTCCATGGGCTGCACGTGGGGTCTCTGCTCCCCATCACCTTCCATGGGCTGCAGGGGGACACCCGCTCAACCACAATCTTCTCCACAGGCTGCAGGAAGATCTTTCTCTCTGGCGCCTAGAGTGCCTCCTCCCCCCGCTTCTTCATTAACCTTGGTGTCTGCACAGTTTCTTACATCTTCTCACTCCCTTCTCTGGTGGCAAAAAGCAGCGGCTTATGGGTTTTTTCTCTTAAATGTGATTCCCAGAGGCACTGTGACCGTCGCTGATGGGCTCGGGCTTGGACGACAATGTCTCTGGCCTTGAGCTAGTTGGTGTTTGCTCTGTGAGGCCTGCAGAGAGCTTCTGGCTGCTTCTTGCAGAAGCCACCCTTGCAGCCCCCCTCCTCCACCAGAACCCAGCCATGCAAAACTACACCAGGTCCACATTTTAACAGGATTTAGTTATGAAAGGATGCAGCTAGGAGTAAAAGGAACCAGAAGAAACCAGGAGCAGAGGAACCATGCTTCTGGTTCAGGATCCTGAGTGGGATACAACTGAACCTTTGAAAAGCTGCACATCTGGCAAGAACACTACTTTATCCTTCCTAACTGGCTAGTGCTCTGAACTAAAGGTGGTGAGAAAGCCCAAGTAACAGCTCCAACAGCTCTAGCTGGAGCATTTTGGCTATTCCCTTTCTGGGAAAAAACCTCTTCATCTGAATGCTACCTGGCTACTTTTACCATGAAAACTCTGCCATGGAGGCAAATTATAATGTCTCTGTGTCAACCTAAGCAAGAAGCAGGAGCAGCAGACAGGATATGAATTATGATGAACAAGTCATGGTGGCAGCCCTGATGGGAACAGCAAGAGAGATGTCATGCAGGTGGGGGCTGGGGAAGGGGGCGGATAGCAGAGTATTGCGGGGGGAGGCTCTAAAGGTGGAGTGCAAGGGGCTGCAGGGTCACACAGGGCTCTGGGGAGGTTCAGTGCAGGAAGGAGAGCAGTTTGTGGGTATGGACCAACCTGTGTGAAGCACCCAGGACTGAGGGGAGAGGACAGCACAGGAAAGGGGTGCTGAAGGGCATAGCTGGGGGTGTTACAGGGGAAGATCAGAGTTGATAGTAAGATATAGATGAGGAAGAAGATCTAGGATAAGAACAGCACCACATCTGAATTGTAGGGCTGAAGGTACTTCAGGGAGGTCAGCTGTGCTGATGTGGCATGACAAGGAGCTGAGGGTCAGGAGCCAGGCTCACGGGAAGAGCCTAGAGACTGTTGTACACAGCCCAGCCGTTGTGACTGTGTCTACACTGCAGCACAGATGCTTGCTGTTTCTCAGTCTTGGTCCTTCAGGTGTCCAGATAGCCTGGGCCTGCTGGAAAAGACAACAGCACCCCCAGCCCAGGCAACCTTTGCCTGGACAGTAGGTTGCAAGAAGTGCTGACAGGCCTTCCAAAGCCCTGCCCTGAAATGAAGGCAGGCTGCAGCCTGGGGTTCACCTTGTCTAACTGACTACAATGGCATAGACAATTAGATTCCTTCCTCCATAAAAATTCAAATTCCTTTGAGTGGCAGAAAAGAATGAAGCAACCAGAAAATGTCCAAACAGAGTTGCAGCCAGTGCTTTCCTGTTTCTGTCTAGACTGGGTATATATTCCTCTGCTCCCTGACCAGGGAAGCCAAGAGCTGTACCTGTCAGGGACTCACCTACTGTAAGCAATGTTCACCATACAGAAGGTCTGTCCCGGTGTGTAACTGGCCTTTACCAGCACAGAGATATCCCTCATAACTGGCCTTTCACACCATAGTGGGTGATACCCCTCATCAGATCCCTTAATTAAAAATTAATTAGGAAGGAACCTGCTGTACACATCAGTCTGTGGTAAAGGATTGAGGAGAGACCGTGTTCTGATTAACACCCAAGGAGATGTTCTTCCCATTCACAGAGTGAAGACATGCAGGCGACTCTTGTTAAGAGCTTACAGGATTAAAAAATGCCAATAGCCTTCACTTGCCACCTGTCCTGGGAAAAGGATAATGAAAAACAAGGCTCCAGACTCAGACAGAAAAGATATAACGGGACAGAGACCTATATTCCCTCATCAGCATCTGCTGCAAAACACACTAAGGAAGTCCTGACTGACAGACATGAAAACCCAACAAGAATTGGTGTTTCCTACCAAGCATCTCTCCTGCTTAAAGGAAACCCAGCCCATACCGTGAGGGAATGCACTGAGGCTGAGCCAGAACAAAAGCATCCCTCCCGTTCCTCCCTTCTCCTGCTCAGATATCAGACTTGGCAGCACAAGGGACAGGACTCCAGTCAAGCTCCAGCAAAAAACCCCTCTCTCTATAAAATACAGACTGGTCTGGGGATCAGGAGAGAAGCTTATCTGCCTGCCTCAGTGGTTGGCAAGTCCTCTTCTCCCCCAGATTTCTTTCTTTACTCCACCCTTCTTCTGTGTTGTTTTTTTGTGGGTTTTTTTAAACAGCAATAAGGGGGAAACACGTTTTAAAATAAAACCCCCTCTTATTTCCCTCAGTTTCCAAATAAAACCAAAGGCAGACAGACAGACAGGAGTTGGGGCACCAAACTTCATAAGAGATCCCCTTCCTCCCTTAGCCTCCGGCTAAGCCCAGCGTGAAATCACAAAGGGCGCTTCCCCTGCACACACACACACACATGCACAGCCCTGTTTACAAAAGCCCTCTACTCCAGGAGCTCCTGAGGGCAGCAGCACAAACAGTGGCACAAGGACAAACACTGTCTTCCCCTTCCTAGTATTTTTGGTGTGTCCCTCCCACTCTTCCTCCGTTCCTTCAAAGACAACTGTGGTGGTGTTGAAAACCGGTGGCTCTGCTGCTCCCCTCCCAGCTCTCCAGACGAGGCTGTGCCTGATGAGCCACCGCTATCAATCCTCTCTTTCCAGCTGCAAGCCGTGTGACTCAGATTCTCCAGAAAAAACCCTTGGCTCAGCATCATAAGGAGGAGGGATTAAAACTCATGAAAAATGAGCTCGTACCAGCCCTTTTTATAAGTCTCTAACGGAGGGTCATATGAGCTGGTCAGACCCCCTGCCCTCCCCTTCTCCCTCCTTCCCCTTCTCTGATCGTCCTGTTATTTTTGGCTGTAAACTGCTGGGCGTCACAGCCGGGGCACTTGGATGGGGAAAGGATATCCCATTCAAAAGCCCAATTCCCAGAGTGGCCTTTTCCTGCTGGAAACAGTTGCAAACTTCTTTCTTTTTTTTTTTTTCTTTTTTTTTTTTCCCCCTTCTTGGTACAGTTTGCCTGACCTACATATTCCAGTGTGGTGTGACTTGTGCTCTATCACTGACCTACATTTTGAAACTGAAAAATACAAACTCCGGGAAGACATGCTAGTAGATGAGTATGGGAAGCAGGAACCCAGCCCTGTGGGGAGATCTCCAAGCAGTTGCCTAAAAGTAAGGCTGATTTAGCAGCTTCTCTTTACTCCCCCCAACGCCCTCCCTCTGCCCCAGCTGTTTCTACTTAAGAACCAAAACAAAACGCAGATCTCCTGCTAATTCAATTTCAGATTGGGAAAGTTTTTGAACAAATCACTCAGGCTGCTCTAAACTGCTCCCCTTTATCCACAGACCGTCTCAAAGGGGAGGCACAGCACCCCCAAAGGGATCTGAGCTCCTGCAACCCCCTGAGTGCGTCCACTTGCAGGGTCTGAACCCCTATGAGGTGGCACAGCCACCCACAAAGCATCACTTTCTGCTGGGCGATTGCCTCCAGCCCCATCAGTGGTGGGGAGGGCAGCAGGCAGAGGTGGCTGAGACCCAGTCAAGTGCTGTGGAGGGAGCATCAGGAGTGATCCTCCCAGGCTGGAGGGGGTAGACACAGGGGTGGAAGGAGGAGGACTGGAGGAGGACAGTTGCAGGAGCACAGCGCTGCCCTCAGCACCACACAGTCCCTCAGGATCACCCCATGTCACTCTCCCAGCTTTAACTGCCTTCCTGGTGCTGATGTGCCACAGCTGCATGGGTGTGCCCATCCCATCTCCATCTCTCAGTGCCAGCCCCATGTCTCTGCCCATCCTTCATACGCTTCTCCTTGACAAATCAGATTGAATACAGCTAAGACCAAACGTATTTTCCTTCCTCCCAAACCCTCATTTTTACTCACATCTCTGCCTCCACTCTTCATTGCAGCTGACCCCCCCAATCCTCCCTCTGCCATGCAAACTCACCATCTCGCAGCTAACAGATTCCTCCTCCCTGCTTTTCCTCCATTTATCAAAAGGGTTTTTTTTTTCCACATCACACACAAAATTCAGCCTTGTCCCTGTTGTTGCAACAGTAGAAATGCCCAAGCCATCATCTTCTGTGCCAGTACAAGGAGCACGCTGACCTGGCACCTGCATCTCACTCCCTCCAGCATCACTAAAACAACTGCCAAATTTGATCTGAGAGGATATAACCCCCAACGGCTTCCTCCACAGGCTCTCCACTGACCACCACGGCAACTTTGGAGCTTGGGTCCCTCCCTTTGAAGCTTGCTTTCCCATGCAGCAAAGCTTAAAAGACAAACTACAGAATAGGGCTCAGACAGCACTAAATTGTTACGTGGTAAGCACAGGTCAGCCCTTAGCACAGAAAAAATACCAGGCACTGTGAAACAAGCTGATACACTGAATGGGATAGCCTAATTTCCAGAAGAAAATAGATTTTCTTAAAATCAGGAACAAAGAGCATAGTAGCCCATGTATCTGTCCACTGCACTCTTCTGAGGCAACTGAGCGTGAGAAAATGCTGACACACAACGTAAAAAGTCAGTTCAAAGCTCCTCAGTGTTTAAAGACAGGACGCAATCGTGGCCATGCAGACAGTGACACCAAACCCCCTGATAACTTCTGTCACCCATCAGGTAACTGCAGAGAGGCATTTGGCATGCTCTTACTTCAGCTGCCACAGCCATGTGCAGAGCAAAGCCTTCTGTACCCTGTATGGTGATGGGTGGGTGGGTGGGTGGGTGGGTGGAGATGCGCGTGAGTGCCTTCCCCTTGGTGGGAGTTTCAGCAGCAATCGGCCCTGGCCTAAAGCTGCCCTCTTCCAAGTCTGGGGGAAAAGTCTCTGGACTTGAGTGGAAAAAAGTTATGCCAATATACTTTTCCTTTTAAAACAAAACAAAACAAAAAATCCCCATAGCAATAAAATGTTACATTCATGTATAGTGTGTCTCTGGTGAACGATACGCACTTGTATTTGCAGAGATATGAAATTACTCACTGTTGGTATTACTGTACTTGCTGCTGGCCATTAAAGTGCAGCCCCTAGAATTCAAAAGCTGTTCTAGCTTAACTACATAACACACAAAATATTTAAAGCCTACAGAGCCAGGGAGCTGGGGCACAGACCCCACTGGATTACAGCTGTGGTTGCCTAACTCTCTAAAACCTCACTGGCAACCACAGCTGCCATATCAATTTCAGGCAAAAATGGAGGGGGAGGAGGTTGGTTCTAGGCCGCTTTCCACCCCAGGTTTCTAACAGTATAGTTCAATATCTGCTGAAGTATTCTAATGTATTGTTATCATTTAATTCTGTGCTAGTGAATTTAGATGGCCAGGAGGTCAGCAGATGTAGAAGTGTGTAACTCAGTCGACTTCCACACAACAAAGATGATTCCTGCTGGTGGACAACTGCACCTTGTGTTCTGTAACTTACTTTTTTTCCTTAAAGCAATTTCTAAGAAGCTATATGACACAGTAGTATCTTTTAATATGATAATAAATACAGTTCTGGCCAGGAAAAGGCTATTAATAAAAAGTTAGCTTTCTTTTCAGACTTTGAAATGGCCTTCCTTCATTTCCCAAGGCATCAGGTCATAAATGCCATGTAAAGGCTTTAGCTTATCATAATGCATCCTTAATGGATAGTATAGTAATTGGTGCTCAGAGACAGAATACATAGGGGGTCCCCATTGCTTTGTAGACCCTGGCCATGATTCCCTGCTGCGTTGCTCCAGCCAGACTGGATTGCAGCTGTGGTCTGAGCCTACAGGTTTCAGGGAAGTGGAAGTGAGTCCAAATCAGGTCTCTCCAGTTAACCCAGCAGTGGGGAAGCAACCTCTAGACTTCCCATAGGAAAAGAAACATTGTCCTTCAGAGTGTTAGGCTCCTTCAAATGCCTCTGGCTCCAGTGACCATGTAGGAGTGTAACAGCCTGCAGGACACAGTTATGGTTTGGGCCTCAAAGCCATCCAGCACGTTAGCAGCTTGCCTGTATTTAAAGCCTCGATGATCTCCTCAGGCTTGGGGGACAACCCACCTACTCCAAATAACATATCTGTAGGAATGCTTTGCAAAGCTGGGGCTTTGCTGGAAGTGATGGGGGAGCAAGGCGGTGGAGGCACCAGACCTCCCTGAGCTGAATGCCACTGGGTGCATGGCAGGCACAGGTCCTCAGGAGCCCATGTCAGTGAAACCAGCAGAGCCTCCCTTCTCCTTCCCATCCCCCAAACCCTACAAGGGCTGAGGGAAGGCCTTGCCAAATAAGAAGCCTGGAGGCGTTTGTACCAATCCCTCGTGCTCACCCGTTGGGAGCTGGGGGAGGAGGAAGAGCACTGCTTTATTGTTGTTTGCTACACCAAAGGGAGAGAAAAGCCAGCTGCTGTCACATTTCTGGCACAGTGTAGAAGTTGTGTGTCATTCTAGGGAAGCCACATGGACTACAGAAAAAAATACATATTCCTTTGGGAACGAGACCTGAACTAGCAGCAAACTTCCTGGAGGTTTACAGCCAAAGCAATGTGCTGCCCAAAAGCCCCCATTTATTTCTCCGAGGGGAACTGCTTTTTATCTTCACTAATTTTGTGTTTACAGTGAGGGTTCATACGGGCCCCTGGAGAAGCAGGTAATTTCTGTTCCCAGTTTCTAATGCACACACAGAGTAATCTGGGACCGAGTCCTGTCTCAGAGGATAGGAGATGAGAGGATCCAGCAGTGGTTCGGTGTCACTGGTGAGGAAGCGCTTAACCTCAGGGAGGATCCGGGCCTAGCACACAGCAGTGGGCATGATGGCTGGCACACCAGCTAGCTGCGAGCTGCCACACGCTCGCCTCCTCTGCTCAGCGTAGGGTGGACAGTGTCCAGGGAGGGGACCTTGCCTACCTGGGCGGCCACAGCCATGCCTCCAACCACTCTAGCACCTGCAGCAGCCTGAGAGAACCTCCCCCAGGCCAGGGAAGGGCAAGGTATCGCGGCCAAGCCGAGGAGCCTGTCCTTGGGCAGTTACCACAGATGGAAAGGAGGCTCTGCCCCAGGGCAAGTGGAAAGAGCTCTACCCCAGGATGTGCAGAGATACCCTCAGTGCATAGAGGGCAGAGGGAAGGACTCCAGGTTGGTTCACAGATTCACAGAATTGTAGGGGTTGGAAGGGACCTCCAGAGCTCATCGAGTCCAGGCACCACAAGCACAGCCAACCAGCAGATCTCAGGGGAGCCAGGTCTGGGAAAAGCCATATGAGCTGGGATGTAGAAACCTGAACTTCTGAAAAAAGCTTTAAAATACTAAAAAAACAAGAAGCCACTCAAGAAAACACAACAATGTATTGAATTGGGGTATTGAATTACCCCTATCTAGTCTCAGACTGTAGCAGAAGGGAGATAGTTTTTGGCATGGGTGTTGAGGGATGGATTTCAGAGCCTAATGTGAGAGTCTTGGTTTGGAGATAGTGAGTGTGCTTAGACATCCTGCTAAGCAGTCACCTCAAAAGAGAAAGGAAAAGGTCTGTGCTGTGGGGATGTCTGGTTTTCCCTCATGGGCATATTTCTAAGGACAAATCAGTGAGGGTTGGGATTCCTCTTTGCCTGCTGTCCTTACTTTGCAACAACAGGGCAGGTCTCCTGCTGGGACACGCTCCTCTGCCATTCCTTTCCTGCCCCAATGACATAAATCCCCACATGATCCCAAGTGTTTAATGAGGAATTTCCTGGTGAGTATTTTGTGGTGCCACAGTTTAGCATAGGGCGAGGAGGTTAAGTACTTTTCTCTTACAATATGCCCCCTTTTAAGAGACAAGGAGCCCCTTCCCCCCTGCCACACAGTCTCTACTCAATCATACAGTGGGGCTAATGTGGTGCAGTGATGAGGCTGAAGGGAAACACCTTCACCGCGGGGCCACCACCCTCCTATCGCAAAGAGCACGTGCCACCCAAAGTGGGAATCAAGGCACGGGTTGGACCACTTTACAAAATCTTTCCCTACATAAAAGTCTGAAACAAGGAAAGCTGTGGTTATTCCAAACCTACCTGAAATGAAAATATCCAGGGAATGAAAAACCAAAAGGACACAGACACCCCAGAAGTGGTCTGCAGTGATTTAACAAGCTAACACCAGAGCAAACAAGCCATCCCAGGGCGACAAGTGTGGTGTGAACACGACTATCTGGCGTCCATACCCCCTACACAGCCAGGATAGTGTGAGGGGAGCACAGAGATGAAGACAGATGCCACAGGCAGGACTTGGCTCCCCGAACCTACTGCTACCCCTTGGACTGGCTGAGGTTCACCATCAGGTCTTAGCACCTTCCTCTCCCCTGACTCACTCCTGCCCAACATCCATCCTGCTGCCACAACAGGGTAGCACCATCTGGCCAAACTTGGAGACACTGGAGACAAACTTGGCAGTGGCATAAAATAGAAGAAAATGAGAGAGGACACAGAGAAGGGAGAAAAGCACTGGCCCTGTGGTGAGGATTTGTGATGGTGCTAACCAACAGCATGGATCACCTGTTCCAAGAAAATCAAAACCCAATGACAAATTTTGCCACTCAGAGATTAATTCCATCCTTTTGCTGCTTATTTTGAAATCTCAACAGCTTTGAGCATGGTGTTTGTAAAGCAAAGACCAAGTCAGGAGAGATCCCAACCTGACAGGATGAGTGTAAGAGGGGCTGAAGAGTAAAATGTAAGGAATAGCAGGGAAACAGAGACACAGAGTGCCTTCAGTCAAAAGGAAGGATAACAGCCACAACTAAAACCTCAGCACTGGGACACTCAGGTGAGAGTCAACCAAGCAGGCTGTGAATCTTTCTTTGCTTGATCCCAGACCCATGACCCCAGAAACCATGGTGTCAGTCCCCCAATACCTTTCTGGAAGTTCCTGTGGAAAACCAAGCCACCTCCAAGGGCTGTGCCAGCCAATTGCTAGGACTCAGAAATGAGCTGATCACCTTGTGGAACAGTCACAGCACTAATAATAGCAATAACCAGAATACTTTAATATCACAACAAGTGCAAACAGGACCTTATATGGTTAAGGACCTCCAGCTGCTTCAAGCTCCTTGGCTGGGACTACCAAAAGGAGCCTAAGTGAGTTGGACACCCAACCACTATTGAGCCAGGGACTCTCAAGGGCCTGATTTGCCCAGCCCTAATTTTCCGTAGGCACTGTACTTAATGTTTCTAATGATCAGCCACCGGTAAAGGTCTAGAATCAGCCCATTGGAGAGATGAACAAGGATGTGGGCAGAGTTTCAGACCTAGCCCAGGGATGGGTATCTGTATCCTTGCACATCTGCTTGTTCAGCCAAATGGCCTGGGAGGAAATCTGGTGGTCTTTGGCTAACAATGCTGTTTCAAGGCCCAGCTCTTAAGACAGTGTTAGGGGATCATAAAGGTAAATGTGGAATAGCACAGAGAGTAACGTTCCATGGTTTCATGCAGAAGGCCAGCTGAAGAACACTTAGAGAGAAATAAGAATAATTTGGTTTAGACACCCTGGATTTTCCAAAGAGCCTCAAGGGGACCTCCAGGTTCTTACCCTATTCTTAGGATTTTGCTACAAACACCAGGGAGTGTTCAGGGGCAGGTGCCCCACACAAGAAACAAAGAGAGCTTCTTTCAAGTTAGAGGGTGAGAAAGCATGAATCTAAATCTGTTTCTTGATCCCTAGCAGTAAGTGACCCAAATTTCCAGAAGTGCTGAGCAGCCGTGGCTCGTGCTGCAGAGCCAAACAGAGTGCTATGCAGTCTGCCAGAAAATGAAGTGAGCCACAAACCTGGAAGCCCAAATGACCCATTTCTAACAAATCATGGTTTCCTGACCTGGTTGTTCATGACTGCAAAAAAAAAAAAAAAATTCAAGTCTGGATCCAGAGCTTGCATCTCAAAATAAAAAAAAGTAAAAGAAATTAAAAAAAAAAATAAATCCAGGCTGGAAAATGTGAATAGAGAGGGTTGAGGTTTCCTCCCCCTCTCCCTCCCTGATGACTAATGAAAAACTTTCGGGACACCGAGGGAAAGAAGGAAGAAAACAACAGCCACATAGGATGCAGCAGTCCCACTGCACACCACCGATGGACAGCAGTAACCCACCATCCTCCTTTACAGGGTGGGAGGGAGGAGGTGGGAAAATGAGCACAGTAAAGCCTCTGGAGTGGAGCAACAGTCACTAGGCTCCAAGAATGTCTGCAGGCTCAAGCCTCTGTTCAGCACTGCAGAGAGGTGAAGTCTCTTGCCTGCAGGCTATTGAAGCATGTTTAAGATCCCCAAGATAAGAAAACCTGGCGTTGCCTTGTTTTGGCTGGAAAGAAGCCTCCAGCATTCCTTACAAGCAGCAGTGATGATATAACTTATTCTCTTCTTCCACCTCCTTCCCCATCCCATAATCTGTAGAGATTTTGGGAGCCACATAACATATTTTCAGCACTTTGATACCCTGTAAAATAACACCTCGGTACTGGCAAAAACCTGAACTAATGAGAAATGAGAGAAAGGCTCCTTTCAAATCAAATAAGGGAGAAATCACACTGCAGTTTCTGGGAGGATCAAAGGAATATTTATGTCATGCTTAGGATAATAAAAAATGTGCACTTAGAAGCCTTTTGGGAAACCCTTGTTGTTCACTGAAACTGACCATCTGGCTGGCTTGATTAATGTTTTTCCAGATATACCCCTTCACAGGATTAGATGCTGTTTTATGAGTCAACACAGAAGTAAAATGTGCCTTTCCATAAACACTGCTGACCACACAAACAGCTGGAAACATCCACCTGCATTTGCTGGTGCTCAACTATCTGCACTACAGACCTCGCAGAAGTCTTCCTCAGCACTCAGGATCTCTCACATACTTCAGTCCTACATGTCTGGCAGTGGGAAAGGAAGGAGCAGAGGACCAGCTGGTGTAGCTGGTCATGCTATGGAGAATGGCCACAAAACTAAAGTGCAGGAGGGGAGTGTGCAAAGAGGAGAGAGCCCCAGGAACCACAGATTGGTAGGGGATGGCAGGGTCATCCCATCCAACCGCCCTCCTAAAGCAGGGCCACCAAAAGCCAGCTGCCCAGAATCACGTCCAGATGGCTTTTGAGTATTTCCAAGAAGGGAGACTCCACAACTGCTCTGGGCAACCTGTGCCAATGCTTGGTCACTCTCCCAGCATAACAGTGTTTCCTGATAGTCAGATGGACCCTCCCGTGCTGCAGGTTGTGTCCATTGGCTCTGGTCCTGGATGGATTGTCGTTGTGCCTTCCCTTCAGGTGTTTATATACATTGCAAGATCCCACCCCTGAGCAAGATCCTTCTCTTCTCTAGGCTGAACAGTCCCAGCTCTCTCGGCCTTTCCTTATTGGAGAGATGCCCCAGTACCTTCATCATTTTAGCGGCCCTTTGCTGGACTCTCTCCATGTCTGTCTTGTACTGGGGAGCCCAGAGCTGGACACAGCACTTAGGTGTGACCTCACCAGGGCTGAATAAAGGGAAAGGACCCCCTCCTTCAACCTGCTGCCAACACTCTTCCTAATGCAGCCCAGGACATCATCGACCGTCTTAGCTGCCAAGGCACATTGTTGGCTCACATTCATCTTGTCCACCAGGACACTCAGGTCCTTTTCTGCAAAGCTGCCATCCAGCTGTGCAGCCCCCAACATATGTATATACTGGTGTAAAGAGTTGTTCCTCCCCAGGTGAAGGACCCTGCATGTATCCTTGATGAACTTCACAAGGTTACTGCCAGCCCCTTTCTCCAGTCCATTCAGGTCCCTCTTGATGGCAGCACAACCCTTTGACACATCAGCCATTCCTCCCAGTTTGGTGTCATCTGCAAACTTGCTGAGGATACTCTCTGCCCCATCATCTTGATCATTCATTATGTTGAATGGTGTTTGGCCCAGTGCTGACCAGTACTCTACCAGTTACCAGCTAGACTTCTTGTGACTATCACCTGGCCATTCAGACAGTTATCAGTCCCCCTCACTGTCTGCTCATCCAGCCCACACTTCAACAGCTTCTCTGTGAGGATCTTGTGGGAGGCATTGTCAGAAGCGCTCCTGAAGACACGGTAGACAACAGCCACGTCACAGACAGGAACACGCCTGCAGGTAGCGATGAACACTTCAGCCGTGGTGCAGTGCTACAGCCACTGTTTGGCACACACCTTCACAGGAAGCACTGCTGATCACTGGGCCCAGCAACCCACATTTCTGGGTTCACATATGCACACCACGTGGATGGGGTCACAGCAGATGCTCTATGGGGTTGTGCAGCGGGAGGAAACCTGCTGTGCTGAACTATCTGAGATGCACTCTGAGCCCTGGGGAAGCATGAGAACCAGCTCGGTTAGCCAGCGCAGAGTGTCGTTGCACAGGGACAATGCACACTGTTAAAAGCAACATTAAGCACTAGATATGTAAACACCACCACGGCTGATGAAGTTAAGGCGTGAGTGTAAAGTGGCAAGCAGGGTAGAGCTGAGCAAAACCACAGTGGGTCATCAGCAAGGCTGGTGCCCAGGACACCTCTGTCATATGAGCTAAGCCTCAGGCAGTTGAAAAGATGTCCCTGGACTGCAGCCAGATGGGACACACTGCCCTCAGGTTTCACAGAGACTCGTCAGCAGGGGAGAATCAGAAACTCTGGTTCCCTTCCAGGTTTGAGGGGGCTGTGCTCTTTGGACAGATGTTTCTTGCAAACTGTTACAGATGAGTCCCTTCCTGCACTGTCCTGTTTTATCTCTTCCCCATTTCTGGTTCTCTGTTCCAGGCCTTTTTTTCGCCAGTCAGCTAAGGCACACCTCTCATCTCCCAGCAAGACAACCAGATCTCCTATCTCTACTCCCACTCTCCCTCTGTGCTCCTGCTTTCACGGGTCCTCCTCCAGTCTGCCATCTCTCCCAGCACATCCACTAGTCAGCCTTCCAGTGACTCAGCTTCATTTCTAACACCTGGCTCTCATACTCACCACCAGGGCCTGTTGTGCTGCTGGGCCTGCTGATGTGCCAAGGCCAGATCCCACATGCAAAGCTGCGGGCGTCCCCTTATCTGTCCCTCAGCATCCATTTCTTGGTAGGGATTGCCACCACGTGCCAAGGAAGAAACCCCAGAGGACGCTCTGTACTGGGATGGAGCAGGAGCCGTGGGATGAATATGGAGAGCTCTAAGCCCATGAGGAAATGTTGGATGATGTCTGCGGTCATCCTGACCGGAATGGTCAGTACTGGGGTGGCTTCACTGTGAGGTACAGTAGCAGCAGAGACACTGCACCATGTGACACTAAAAATACCAAACCCACAACAGTTTTGCATTTAGACATTCCCCCACTCTCCCCACAAGCTTGTCAAGTGCATCAGGAGACAAGAGCTGTCACACACCCCCACCCCTGCATCCCTTACCTCGATAACAGCAGCAGCCTGATTTCCCTCCCTCAGCACGAGCAGCAGTGCACTATTCAACCAGCCAAAGATAAATTAAGGTCATCACAGAAATACTTCTCCTGCCCGTGGGGCTAAACTTTCCACCAGACCTCGGTGCCTCTGGCAAAGCATGACAACATCCCAACAACACTAATAATTAATTAATGGTCCTTCTCACTCCAGACCCATGAATCTGCACAGCTTTCTGACTGCGTGAAGCCAGAATTTTAGCAATGCTCACACCATCTGTCTTTTGTCTGCAGAGGAATTTATCCCTGTTTTCAGATGCCAGCAGGGAAACTGGGTCTGTTTAGCATTCTCACCTAGTTACAGTCAGTACGCTGTGTGCTGCTACTGGAAATAAATGTGTGCCTCTTGCCTGGACTTAAGAGAAGATGCTGTGTGCCAATTTTTTGTTTTGTTTTGTGTAATTATTTTTTTATATTCCATTGAAAAACACGATTACTTCAAATGTGGGGAATGTTTTATGGAGACTTCCTTACTTGGTAAATAATGCTACATCTGCCTTGTTTATTTGTTGCAAGAAAAAGCAGCAATGGTTTAGATGCTTAATGAAGAGGGAAGGGAGAAGTTTCCAGCGTCACACCTGAGTCTCTCATCTCCCTCTGTATCATGTTTTCTTCCTCTGTTCTGCCTAACACACTGGGAGTGCTCTCCCATTACAGGCTCTCCGGACATGTAGGTCAGACAGGAGTGCGGGAACTGCAGGCCAGTGGAAAGGATTTGGGATGAGATACCAGAGAACTGAGTCAGTCCGTTCCTGGCCCGAGCGTGCCACTTCAAGTAAACTTCGTCTCCTGGCTGCCTCTCAGCTTCCCCATATAAGAAAATGTGGGTAACAGTCTTCCCTGCTCCATGCCAGGTGCATGGAGCTGTAAGGATGAAAAAAACATTGTTTCCTGGATAGTGACTCACTGCTGTGGGAACACAGCACACCACAGTCCTCTGCGGTGTAGAACTCAGAAAAAAATTGGGGGAAAGAGGGAACTAGAAGCAGGAGGAGACCCAGCTTGGTCCCTGGGGGCAGGTAGCAGGCTGGGAGAGGGCAGGAGAGCAAGCGTAGGAAGGACAGGAGTAGAGAACAGGAGGAAAGAGGGACAAGTGGGAGAGGACATGACATGTTAACAGGCACCTGAGACACAGTGACTGCTCGTATAAACAAGGGTTAATGGGGAGGAATTAGCTGGGGAGCAAGAACCACAGAGGGCGGGAAAGAAGGGAAAGGACCTTGGTTGTTCATGCAGAGGCCAGTTTGGGACTGGTTTTGTTTGTGAATTTTCTCATTCTTTGCCCTGTTTGGTTTTAAAAAAATCCAGTCCTCATGATTTCCCCTGGGAAACCAGTCAACAGTTTAACAGCTGACAGAACATCTTTCCTGAAACTGAGACTAAACTTTCCTTTTGTGTATCCTATACCCCAGTCTTTGGCTCCTTGTTACTCACAATGTGCCATGTGAAACACTCTCCCCTTCGCCTCTGCCTTAATACACTTGAAATGCCAGCAGACGAGTCCAAAGCCCTCTTACTCCCTTCTCCCACCCATCATCTTTTCACCAAATGATGCTGATGCCATTCTGCATCCATCTCTCCTGCTCAGTCAGACAGGGAGCTCAAGGACAATACAGAAGGAAGCATCGGCGTGGTATTTCCATCACATGCCTGTGCTATTAAACTCACACCACCATCGCTGCCATGACGTTTACCAGCCTGAACAGTTAGCTGAAGGTTGTGTCTTATTTTTTCTGTCTCTTAGGAGGAAAAATTGGCTTAGGCTTCTCTCTTTTACTGTACAGCATCAATATCCAGCCTGTAGCCTCCAGGCATGGCGTGGAACTGAAAAGACAGCAGACAGTGTCTTTGCTCACAGTTTCTGACCTCCTTCTACCTAGCACCGAGACCAAAAAGCTTGCCTCCTAGCATTTTCTGGGGGGTTAGTCTAAGAGTCAAACTTGCGTGCCTGTTTTTAATCTTCCTTGACACTTCTGCAGCAATGCACATGCCCCCAAGACTTAACTTGTCCCAGCTGAGCTGTTTCACAGCACATAACGCGAAAACAGGATAAAAAAAAATAAATCTGCTGCCTCCCCTGACGATACAGGCTCACTTCAGCCTCTGATGAAAGTTTAGGCTCTGTGAAGTGATGGCCAGCCAACTGGCTAGTCCAGCCAACTGGCTAAGTACTTTGGCTGCATGTCCTGGTTCTAGCCAGGACAGAGTTAACTGGCTGCTTGGGGAGGTTAACTCTGGCCTGGCTGGAACCAGGAAACTGTGGGCTAGATAGGAATAAACATTTGGGCTGGAGACTAGAAAATCTACCCTGTGAAGGATATTAAAAGGACATCATCTGAGCTATAGCCCCTGGTGTTCAGGAAAAAATTAGGTAAGTAACTGGAACAGGGGAAACTGAAGTAAAAATAATGAAGTCCTAAGAAAGGTCCTAACCTGATGGATGTTGTGTTTGGCTCCTGACCCTCTTATTCTCTTTCAACCTGTCAGGCAATGGGTTAAGTGACAGCAAACTGATCCTGAGAGCTCTTTTTGGAGATGAAGTAGTTAAGGTGTTTTTTTGGAGAGCATGGTCTGTGAAGTGTAAACATTTTTGTGTTTTCCCAAGGAGAAGAAGGAAGGAAAAAAGGGAGGGCTTGCACCCTGGTCAGCCTTTGCCAAACTCCTCCACACCTTCTGCTCTGCCACCCTCAGGGGGAGAGAGGAAGAGAGGAGGGGAGAGGGACAGCTCGTTTCCAAACACTTGTTTCATTCAAACAGCTTTATTTTTGGTAATGCTACACCGAGGCTGCAAGCAGCTCGAGTGGCGGATGGTGCTAAAGCTCTGTCCCGGGCACATTACCAGCTGGAAGGATATCACAAGACGCTAGCCCACCAGGGAGGCAGCAATGGCAGCATTGCAACACTGGGGCAGACCGATGCTTCATCCAGCCCAGTGTCCTGACTCAGGCAGCAACCAGTGCCAGATGCTCCAGAGGAAGGCATGAAACACCCACCCTGCAGCGAACCGCATAGCATCATGCCAGTGGGGAAGCTCTGCTCTTTCACCTGTCGGGCCATCATACACCGCGCTGAGGCACACAGGCTTCAAGCCCTTGTCATCTTCATCCAGCCAGCATAGCTGCAGAATCATAGAATCATAGAATCATAGAATGGCATGGGTTGGAAGGGACTCCAAGGATCATAGAGTTCCAACCCCTCTGCCACAGGCAGGGCCACCAACCTCCAGGCCTGGATCTACACAAGTTTGCCCAGGGCCCCATCCGTCCTGGCCTTGAACACCAGGGGCATCCACTCTGGGCACCCTCTCTGTAAAAAACTTACCCCTAATATCTAATCTAAACCTTCCTTCCTTTAACTTCAATCCATTCCCCCTTGTCCTGCCATTGTCTACCCTTTTACAAAGTTGATTCCCCTCCTGTTTGTATGCTCCCTTCAGGTACTGGAAGGCTGCAATGAGGTCCCCCTGCAGCCTTCTCTTCTCCAGGCTGAACAAGCCCAACTCCCTCAGCCTCTCCTTGTAGGGGAGGTGCTCCAGCCCTCTAATCCTCTTCGTGGCCCAGAAGCAGTTTGTTGACCAAATGCAGCCCCCCTGCTCCGGAGCATGAGAAAAAAGTATGTAAAAGGGGCAAAATTGAAGGTAGGTTTTTTCAAAGCTGAGTAGAGGTAACCCAAAGCCTACCAGCTTGTTGGTACCAACCCCAGGGCATCTCCAAGTATCAGGTCTTCAAAGCTTTGATAGACCTGGAGCAATTTTGATGGTTAAAGAAGCCTTTTCTCTGCTGACTGAGCAAAAATAAGCGCTTTCACCAGGAAAAAGAAATAAAAAATCACAAAATAGAATGAAGCTCTGCACTGTGAGCTTCTTCCTGCACTCTCGGGCCTAAGGTGATGCCAGGTGACCATCCAAGCTGGTCCCAGCCAGAGACACCAGGCAAACCACCATGTTGGAAAGGTAGGTCTGCCACGCTTGATCTCTTGTCTCTCACAGCCCCTAGCTTGTATGAAACAGCACATCAACCTCTTCCCCATGTACCTCTTTCCCCTCTGGTTCCTTTTATGTTGACCCATCCTATCCATAGAGGCTTTGGGGAATTCAGTTTCATTCCCAAGTCACTCAACGGCCCTGTCCAAGTCATGGTGAATGACAGAGTGCAGTGCAGCCTCTGTGCTACGGCCTTTCTTGGGTTTAGCCTGTGCCCTGTGTTGATACAGCACATTTTGCTCCATCCCACATAGTAAACAGCCCTTCTAAGAGAAACTCAATATGTGAGAGTCACCACGTCTACTCAGCTAAAATCTGACCTGCTATTAACCGCAAGCATAATGACAAACAGAGGTGTGAACAGCAGGACAAACACTAACAACTCTGAACCCAGACCCCATGCTGGGGAAGACATCATGTTTTTAATGAATGTTTTCTACAGTGTAACAAACACTGATCCCTGCCTTCCTAGCACTATGTGCAGTACCCAGGAAAACATGTCATTACTGCATAATAACTACAGTGAGAAAATGTCCCAGAGTTCTATCTAGGTCAGACAGCAGGTTGGAGGAGACCAGGTTCACCACCCCATGTCATTTCTTCCTCAGGAAGCTGCACCATACTCAAAAAATCCAGTTGTTCTCTGTAGTTTTCAGACAGCTGTGAAACACCTCTGGTGCCAGCACCCCCTGTACAAGCCCTGCTACAAGACAGGGCCCATCACTGCTGGTTTATCCCACACCATGCTAACATGGATGCACAGCACACGTCTGACTCGGAGCCCATGTGAGGCTCTCTCACGTAAGCCTACCATGGTGTCCTGCCCAAGTAAATGCCTTTCCAGGGCCAACCTGCAGCCTAGCACACCTTCCTTGTGATGAATCAACTTCTCCCCAAAGGGTACTGGCAGCGTGCACACCAAGCACCTTCATCACTGAGGGTTTAGAACTTCATTCAAAGAATTTTCTGATCTGCTTAATTACCCTGTGCAGCATCTTAATTATTATTTAACTGAAAAATTATTTCAGCTGTTGAGGTTGCCAAAAAATATTCTGGTTAACATTTAGATAGGCTTTTTTGGTGCTATTACAGGTAACTCTTTACTGAAGCATGCTCTGCTCTTAAAAATCCACACCCGTAGTTGAACAGCCTCATCTCATTCTCCTTTGAATGATGTGCAGCCCGCCTTTATTGCTGACAAAACAGAGCACAGGGGAGCACAGGCCACACATACAATGCTAATTGAAACAGGGTCAAGGACCACTGTGCAAATGTGAAGCCAAGAGGCACATGCTGCTGGCATCCCCGTAGCGCAGCGTTTGGCCCCAGTGCCCACTGAACCCTATATGGTTCTCAGCTCCAAAGAGCTGATTTATTCAGTTTTTTCAATTTGAAGTGGCAACTGCTGTACATCCTGGAGCACAACAGGATACAGGTATCTGAAGGTGCAACACCTGTTGAGGCAGGACCAGAGCTGTGTTGCATGGAAGGCACTAAATTTCACCTGCTCCTATCCACAGTGCAGATCAGAAATGGTCCTTAGCACATGGTCCCCCAAACCATGGCAGGGCACCACCTTGGAGAGTGCAATCTAGCCAAGTCAGGGAGCAAGCTGACACTTATGGACGAGAGGTGACCAGGAACGAGTGACACAATAGAAGTTCATACCCCAGTTTGTGTGAATAAGCAGTAGAAGATCTAGGATAACTATGACCTCTTTGTGTACCAGCAGGGAGACCTCAGCCACCACGTACATGCTCCTCAGATCTCACAGGCTTTCCAGATCAACATTAGAGACGCTCTAACTTGTATCTTAGTTTTCATGGCTTCATGCCTGCATATACATCCACACAGGATGAATCAGAAAAAATGGAGGCATGGGGAGTGGATAACAGCCATTATGTGCTGCATTTGTCACATTCTTAATCAGCTGCCATTTTTGTCTGCTCCCCAAAGCGAATGAGATTTATCCTCATCCACCCTGCTGTCAAACCGCCCCTCACAGCTCTGAATCCATGGTCACATTTCATAGAAGGGAAGAAATACCAACAAAAATGATGTTTTCACAAGTTTAGTGGAAGCTGGCAGCTGAATTAAAGACATGTGCCCAAACTGAAGTGCCAGAGCAGAGGGCAAGCAGAGCTCAGTAATGAGGCCCCATCCCTGGAGACATTCAAGGTCAGGCTTGATGGGGCTCTGAGCGACCTGATCTAGTGAAGATGTCCCTGTTTACTGCAGGGGGGTTGGACTAGATGGCCTCTAAAGGTCCCTTCCCACCTAACACATTCTGTGACTCCACGTGCTCTATCAGCACATCAGACAAGGCATGCATAGTTCTAGCCTTGCCACAGAACACGTGTGCTTCAGCTTGCTGGGCAAGAGAGTGGGCAAAGGACTCAACCCCTTAAAAAGCAGGTTCACTGCTTCTGGTGCTTACAGATCAGTGGTTGCACTTGTTTTCATCTGAGAGAAAACGACTGAAACCCTTTGGTTTTCCCACATCCATGAGGCATCCAGCTCTGGGAGAGTGGCAAAAAAAAAAAAAAAGAGGTGGTGGAATAGTCAAATTTAGAATCACAGAATGGTTTGGACTGGAAGGGACCTTTGAAGGTCATCTATTCCAACTCCCCTGCCATGGGCAGGGACATCTTTCACTGGAACAGGTTGCTCAAAGCCTTGGCCAATCTGACCTTAAATGGATGAGGCATCCACAACTTCTCTGGGCAAATTTGGCTGTCGGATTGGAAACAGACAGAAGCTGTGGAGCACCTCTCACTGCAGGACAAGCATGGGACAAAGCCTGCCTGGCAAAATTTCCCTCTTTTTACCACTTGATGCTGTCGGTCCCAAAGTGACATTTGCAGATTAATGAGAAATGTGGTGGCTCTTGGGATGTCCAGAATGATTAGACTTGCTAACACCCCAAAACCTTGCTTTACAAAACCAATGTATCTATCTATCTATCTATCTATCTATCTATCTATCTATCTATCTATCTATCTCAGTCCAGCTAGAGCACAGCACTGCCACAACTATGCATTGTCTCAACTTCTGGCTGCCACGAACTGCAATCTGGGGGTCTTGACCATCTCATGAGCAGTCTCCCTACCAAGCTGAAGCCATCTACGCCTCCAGCACCCCCAGTAACCATCCCCTTTTTCCTCCCTGCAGGGGCTTCTTCCCACCTCCCTCCCAAAACAGAGCCTCCTAGCAATGCTTTTACATTTACCACCACCCCTTTTTCCTTTCCTCTGTACAGTCTCAGCTTTCCCCACACTAACACCTTTGTTACATCTGCACGAGTGGTTTTGACATTTATAGCAGTAATCTTTATTCTACACACTGGCTTTCATTTTCAGTATTTGTTCTTGCCCTTCCTGCTCAGAGATCTGTCAGCAGGGAAAACACCACACAACTGCTGCATCTCTTATACAGCTGCTAAGAAATACGATTGGCTCTATTTTCTATACACTAACTGAATTACACAAAAGATCCTTCTCACTCTTCAGAAACTAAAAGTAACATTATTTCAGCAGGTGAGGAACACTGCAGATAGGAAAACTAATGGGAAACCAGTTTTCTGAGGTGGGGGGAGGAAAAAGGCTGGTTTTTTCCTATGCCCTCGAAAATCTTACAGGGTCTAGTTTCTGCGACTGAATTTTAAATGCAGTGTAAGAGGATAAATGGAGTGTGGAAGATTGTCTAGCCCTTAAATTTCATGTGTTTATGCCTGGGTTTTATGTTATAGTCAATACTCCTAAGCCTATTTGAAAATGACTCTCCAGTGAACAGGTGAACAGATAATAAAGCAGTGATTCTCCTGCCTCCATTTATCTCTTCACTTACAGAGTTAATTGAGAATAGGAACTTAGTTACATTTTTCACCACATACACACACTATTAGAGAGCACTGGCATCTTGTGGCAATTTGTCTCTTGGTTCACTGGCACTTCATAAAGGCTGCAAGTTACAGAAAACACAAGCCTTGGCCTTGCGCAGAGCCCAGCACTGATACGGTAATAATGTAACTGCCACTCTTCCCATTTATCACGCTTGCCTTAAATTAACAATCCTTTCCCACCAAACCCACCGTCGTCCCTCATGTTAATTCATTTTTAGGTTTGATCTGTCTCATAAAGTCCAGGGAGAATACCTACTGGGTTTTTTAATTATTATTTAAATCTCATGGGTATGCACCTAAATAGGAAGCTGCAAAACTCTACACAGCCACAACTGAGACAAATATACCTTTGGCAAGACCTGGGTCAGCGCTCCTGCTTTTCCTAACCTTCTTTTCTCATCTAGAACTAAAAAGGCAGCATCACATCTCAAAGTCCTGACTAAAGGCTACAGAGGATGCAGCTGGTGTGCGACTGGGTGGGAGACAGGCCCACACTACCTTCTTTTTGCTGCAGATCTTTGTGACATCTCATTGTCTTCTCTTGCTGCCAGCAAATTGTAAGGTGGTAGCTGTGCACCAAATTGAGAGCAAGAGACATCAAAGCACAAGTGATCTCAGAGATTCAGAGTGGATGGCAGACCTAACTCAGAGAATAACCCTTCAGGGAGCAATCCACTGCAAACAGCACATTGCAAACCGAAAGCAGAACCTGGAGGATGAGGGGATGGGTGAACGTGAATGGCCTTTGTAATCTTATGAAACCTCAGATCATGATTGGAATGGGCCAAAAAGATGATTCACAGCATTTGGCACAAACACATCCGCCTGCCTAAGATAATGCACACAATCACATGCAGCTATGCCAGGAACTTCCCTGAAAAACAAATATAAAATCCAGTAAGGAAAAATGGAATTCTGTTTCCCAAGAGATCATTTTGGTGTGAAACAAACTGAGCCCTAACATAAAGTGCGTTGCTACTTCCATAGGTAAGTACTCAGACTGCAATAAAACCAAATGTTGCCAGCAAAGCCCACAGTTTGGGAGTTGACAAAGGAACCATCTCATGACAAAATTCCCTAAAACATGAGGCTTTCTTCAAAGATGATGGACAAGTAAAAAACACCTTGCCAGATGTAACAGCATACATTGAGGTGGGTTTCCTTAACAACCAAAATTGCCATTGAACCTTTAAAACTGAAAGCTCTCCTTTTGCAACCTCGACACTGAAATGCTGGACTAGTGTGGGGGGCACCTGCAGCGAAAATGGAGCAAAATAGGTATCCCCATTCTACAGGTGGGAGGGCTGAGGGGGGTATTTCAGCCTTCCACTGGCCCCCACCCCCCAATCAATCTCCCGCTGCAGTCCCCACGGAGTTGCACCCCATACTGGGGTACAAGAGCTCTGTCCCAGGGACAGTCACCATCCATGTAGAAATGCAAAGTGATCGTGTCCATTTTCCCCTCACAAGAGTTTAAAGATGGTTTGGAAAGGGGCAGACAGAAAGCAAAGGTTTGGCATTGTCTGTGCAGGGGTAATGGTCGGGGTGGGATATGAAACTATGGTGGAAACCTTATACATTGGGAGTGGAAGAAGGTGAGGGAAAAGCTGCTTGAATTGAACAACAGTGTGTCCTTGTAGAATTAATATTTCTATCCCTTTCTCAAACCAGATCTTCATCTTTCTGACTGTTAAACATAATTTTCCACCCAGTTTAAAGCTAAGCTAAAACCTGTATCCTTTCTCTAGTTCTTCCCTCTCTGGAATATCAGCACAGAAACCCAGAGGCATAACGACAAGCAGGCCTTTCAAACTCAGAAATGGAAACAGCAAGGACAGAGTTGCCCCAGCGCTGACAATATCCCTGCCTGCTTCTGCCGGTGTATCATGCCCTGGAAAGCAGGGCAAATCCTACCGACCGACCTCCCCCCAAGGGGATTGTTCACCCTGCCATGCCAGTCTCCTGAGAGCAACCAGGGAGTTAAAGCACGAGACCACTTTGCTTCTGTCGAAATGCTGAAGATCACTACAACTCAGGAAAATAAAGTGTGGCCATTACGATGATACAAGCGTATGTGGCCCATCCCGGCCGTGGCAGTCACGGTCTATTTATCCACCTTCCTCATACCTCCAGTGACGCAGAGCACACACTCTCCCCATGCACCATCCACACTATCACCATGTGCCGGTGCCCAAGCTCTGGTCCCGACACCCACACCCGGAGGGGCCCGGGTACCCCGCAGCACCCCATCCCGCCCAGACCCTCCATAGCCAGCGGGGAAACAGTCTCAGCACCTTTCCGGCCGCAGCAGAGGGGATGCCGTCAAGCGGCTCAACATCAGCCCCCTGCCAAGCGCCCCGAGCCGGGGACTGTTCCCCGTCTGGCACCCCCCAGTGCGAGGAGCGCCCTCCGCCCGCCCCACCCTACGAGAGAAACAGCCCCGCACCGGCCCCGGGACCCCGAGGCGGCTCTGCCGGGGGAGGGCTCCGCGGCCCCTGCTCCGCTCTCTGCGCCCACCCCTAAGGCGAGGGCCTCGAAGCACCGCTCCGCACCCGCCCCCCCCCCCGCCTTCCCTGACCCCGGGCAGCTCCGCCAGGGGGCTGCCGGTACCGCGGTGCGGCGCCACGTGCGCCCCCGCCGGCACGGGCGCCCGCCCCGCCCCACCCCGGCAGCACGTGAGGTGGGGGCGGGGCCGCGCCGCGAGCCCGGCGGCACCGCGTGGGCCCGGGCCCGGCTGCCGCCCCTGTGGCCGCTCCCGCCGCGACGGTGGCAGTCGGGGCGCCCCGCGCGTAAGTGAGCTGCGGCAGCCCCCGGGGCCGGGAGGGAGCGGGAGCGGAGGGAGGACCGGCGGGGGCGGTGCGGGACAACCCTAGGGGCGAGGTTGCCGGTGCCGCTGGGTGTTGGGTGCGCGCTCCCCGTTGCGCGCTGGCGCCCGCCGTGGGGTGCCTGCGAGAGGCAGGGCGCGGTTGCACTGCGGCCGGGGCGCATCCCCGAGGGGCAGAGCGCCGTCCCCGCCCGTCCCCGCAGCCTGCCGGCGCGGGAACTCGCCCGGCAGTGCCGACACCGGCACGGCGGGGGCCTTGCCAGCCCCAGCCCTGTCCCGAGGTGGAGGGGGTCCGCTGCTGGGCACGACTCTCCCGGTCCCCCTCCACCCGTGAGCGTGGCGAGCCTGCCCGGGACCGATCCCCGGCGGGGGTGTCACCGCAACGAACGCCGCCCGGGCGCACGGTGTCTTGTTGAAGGGTCTGACAAGCACCCCCCATTCTTGCACACGCACCCCCCTTCCCATTCACTTCCGCGTGGGGGAGGGTGGGGGGATGTGTGCGGGGTGCTGGGCTGTGCTGCAAGGGCAGCGAGCACCAGGGCGGGCGAGCAGAGGGGAGGTGAAAGGCTCTACAGGCAGGGAGAAGGGCTGTGGGCTCCCGCTTGCAAGGGCCGGGGAGACCTGTTTTATTCAGCTACGGTTTTAAAAAAGAACGAGTTAAAGGTACCTGAGCACCTGCCACTGGCAAGGGGTGTGTTTGAAGATAAGATTTATTGCTAGCAGCCTCCAGTGGCAAAGTTATTTAAGAAGCAGGCTTTCACTGCAGGAATGAAGATGAAGTATCCACAGCATTAATTCTCTTGCTTGCTGCCCTCTTGGGGTTTTTTTAGCTCATGCATATATAGGAGGTAACGTTCCTCTGATGAAAGTTTGATGCTAGGGGCATGCACTGAAGTTTGTGTTTCTTCTCAACTCATTCAAGCTAGCACAGAACTGGAGGGAAAACAGCGGTGGTCACTGCCGGTGCAGAGCTCCAGCTTTCAGCATTCTTCCCGTATCCTGGCTCCATAAGGATGCCTGTACGGGTGGGGTGTGGGCTTGCTGGAACAGGGCTCACACAGCTTGTTCTCAGGTGGTGCAGAAATCATGAGTTAAGAAAGAAGGGACCCTACCAATAATGGGTTTGCCTTTCAGATACATTTCGGTCTTGTTTTGTGGGTGTTTTAATACACTGATGCAACTCAGAGTAAGCTGTGGCAACGGTGACGGTGCAGCTCTGGAGCTGGAAAGACCCCTGAGAAAAGCAAGGAGCTGCATCCTGGTTCAGCTGTGGTAAACTTGGGCCCACTTCTGTAGGCCCCAGATTTCACCCTGGATGCAACCATGAGTAATGGAAACGACAACAGGCAGTGTATATACACAAGATGTAAGTTTAGAAGAGTCACAAGCATTCGTGATACATGACATAACTAAGCACATTAAGAGGAAACTTTCCATAGGGAAAGGTTATGCTATAATTATCCCCCCTGCTGGCTTTTTATCTTCCTTGGAAATACCTGGAATCATAGTCCTGAAAGACCAGGCGCTGGGTTCACAGGCTGAGCTGGAATAGCCATAATCATTAACAGAGCTAAGGCAGAGTCTTCCTCTTCATCCCTGTGTGAGACTAAACCATACCGTTAGGAAGGGCCATAGCTGTTTGACAAACACCTCCTTTCTGCCTAACCCTGATCCCCTGCTACCAAAGTTACCTCCCGAGGAGCAGTTTCTGCCTGAGGCAAGTCTCTTGACACCGAGGAGTACTCCTTGCAAAGCACTGCGTGCCCTTTTCCTGAGGCCTGACCGCCTTTGAATGAACTCGGTAGTTGGAGCTGCTCGGGGCCTGGCGCCAGATGAAGCAGCAGCGGAGGTGTGAGTGTTATTAGCGGTGGTGGCAGATGGCACCGCCGAGTATCCCGACAGCGACGGGCAGGGCTCCGGCACAGCCCCGGGAACAACGCTGCGTGGAGTTTGGGGGTTCTGGATGCCACCTAGAGGTTTATCCTTGCTGTGCGCTCGGATGCTTTTCCTCAGGGAAAAGTGGTTTTCCCACCTTCCCTAAGCCCCCCGGGGAGCGAGGAGTATCTGGTGGGCACCTGCTACCATCGCTCCCTGTGGCAGCTGAGTGCTGGAGTCTCATGCCAAACGATCCGGTGTAACCAGGCGGCACAGCGTGGTACAACTGGAGTAACCTGGCTGGGGCCCAGGGAGCACTGTAGTCCTGTCAGCCTCTGTGGTGTCCCAGGCCCTTCAGTGCTACTCTGCTTCCCGCCCTGGAGCTCCATGGGAGACACCGGCCTCCAGAGAACAACACCCAGAAATAAATCCATTCACCAGAAGGGCAACCCAGACCTGGCACTTTCTGTTTCTGTGGACCATGTGCTTGCAGGTCACTGCTTTCAGAGCTGCTAAGTGCAAGGAAATAAGATTTACAAAGAAAGAGATGCAGAAGGCAGTCTGCCTCTTCGGATCTCTGCTGCTGGGGTGTGCTGTCAGATGCAGAACTGACATTCAGCTCCCACATGGAAGTGGGTAGGTGCATCCCTCAGTACCTTGAGTTTTATGCACAGAACATCTACATGCCAAAACCACCCTGTTCCTGACAAGCTCCTGATTCTGGGGCCACCAAGTGATGTTCTCAGAGTAGGCACTTGGGGTGTGATTGCTGGGGGATGCTCAGAGTTCACATGAATGAAATACAACCCAGCAAAGTTAATGGGGGGGGGGGAGAGTACGTGTGTGTGATTGGACCAGTCCCACCTGGGTTTGTGTCAGATGCAGCTAAAGCACCCTTTGGGATGTTGGACACCAAGCCCAAAGCCTGAGGTTCTGCAGGAGGTCTGTTGCTCTGTCTGTGCAACCAATCACCGATTGACCTCTCAACTTTGTCCCCAAACTCTTTCTGCTGCTCAGTGTTTGGTAGTGCAACAAATCCAAAATGTGGCTGTTTACTGATGTTTCTCTGGGGCTTCTAACAGGCTGCCTGCTGCTACCCATCACAGCTTGTGATGGGGTGTGAGTTTTTGGATCCAGGAGAAAGAATTGAAGGGCCTTTAAGATCTATTTTCGAGCTCTTTCAGAAATTAGAGACCTGGTGCAGGAGTTAGTGTGTGAATGTATGTGGTATATTTGTGTCCTTCTGGTCTGTGAAATCTGCAAAATTCCTGACCTCTCCATCTTGCTGTGTCCCTACTTTACCTGCCAGAGGTATGAGCACACCCCATCTCTTCCATCCCCATGCCGGCCTTCCAAATGGGAAGTCCATCTACTGGTGATTGCATGGGATTTTCTGTTGTAGGAAAGGCAGTGGTTTTATCTGTGACTGGGACCATTTCTCAGGCAGTTGCTTCAAGAAAGAGGAATTAAAATGTCAGGCAAGAAACTGGTGATTACACTGATTAGCTTCCAACTTGGCTCTCGACTGCAAAACAAGTGGTAAGAGCAGTCAGGAAAGAAATACTGCCTTCACTGTCAAAGTAAATGCCTCCTGTACTTTACTGATTGCCATCAGCCTTAATTGCCCTGGAGGTCCATCTTTCAGGCCCTTTCCCTTGTTTAAGGTGATCCTCATGGTCGTTTTCCCCAAGTACCACTTCTGCACTTTCAGTCTTCTGCTGCACTACCTCAAGGGATTTCATCTGCTTCCTCCTCTGTCCCCTTAGGACAAACCCTCACTCAGTTTACACTGAAATAAGGCTGCACAAAAGAAGGGAGGGCTTTTCACTCTCCCACATCCTTCTATAGGCACATCCAATAGAAGGGAATTATCAGTCTGGTCTGGAGGCCAGGATAAATGTCTTTCAGAATAAACCAAGAAGGAGTTGCTGTAGCTGGATCAGAAGTGTCTAGGTATACCACCACACTCCCCTTAAAGAGTGGGCAGTACCAAAATCATGCAAAGGGTGGCTGATGGTCTTTCTGTCCTTGCAGGAAGTCGCTGGAGAGCAGCACCTGGGAGAAGAGATGGAGCAGAGGTCAGGGAAGACAGCCCACGTCCGAAGGAACCTCTTTGGTCCTGTAGACCACGAGCAGCTGCAGCAGGACTTCCAGCACATGCTGTGCAACAGTGTTGAGAGGGCCCAGCAGAAGTGGAACTTCGATTTCCTGCAGGAAACACCAGCAGAGGGGCTTCTGCAGTGGGAAGAGCTTGAGAGCCACGAGGTCCCCACCTTCTACCGCAGCTGTGTGGTGGGAGATGCTCGGATACCACTGCAGCACTTGAACAGGCCCCTGGGTAGGGAGGACAAGAGTCACCACTTTACACAGGGGGCACTGACTGAGAAACCCAAAACTTCCAAGAAAACAGGGTGCAAGAGGATCTCTGAAGGGAATAAAAGAAGACAGACATCTTTGACAGGTGTGTGAGACCCTGGCGGGGCTCAGATAATCAAACCTGGTCCCAGCAGCTGCTTAGAAATTTTCTGGTGGGCCCATAAGCCAGTCTTGTTTTAAGAAAGTGCAGTCCTTCAAAGAAGCATCTGCAGGAGGCATGCTCTAGGTTTCTGGGCATGGGGCCTATATTTTTCGAAGCTGCTGTGCCCACAAGCCCCTTCTTGGCGCTGGGTCCTGTTTAGGACTTGTCACAGAGCAAGAAGATAATAACTGCTTCTTGCAAGAGGATAGTTGGGGTAGTGAGGAGGGTTAGACAATTAGAAAGGCAGGTTAAAAAGTAGTGAAGAAATTTCTCAAGCAGGAGTCCATCAGGAAAATAGGGTTACCCATTAAATGGGAGTTTTTGGTCTTTAATTCATACTTTTGGCCATCTGCACCCTTTCCCAAGTGCGCTAAGGAACACTGTTCAGCTGGCTAAACCTTAGGAGGAAGACCAGAAACCAGAGGAAGTAGCCAGCTCTCCTGCTAATATCAGCTTCACTCAGTGTGATCATCCAGGAACTGTAAGGGCAGATTGATCTGAAACTTGGCCAGGTGGTGGAGTGGGCTAGGTTTTCAAATGCCTCTCACCAGGACTCGCTGCCAAGAGTGGATTTCAGCACCTGTAAAAGAGCTTTAGGTTTTTTAAAGTCCTTGGCATTCTGCATGCTAAGCTCTTCTGAACATCTGGCCACTTGTTTTCTCTTGTCAGCAGGATTTGAGTGTGTTTGAAAAATCTAATCCTTTGTATTAGGTTGCTCTTGTCCATACTGGGGTTTGGGTTTATCCAAGACTGAGGTTTTCAAGGTGTAGACCAAGGGTTTTCTGCTGGGAATTCAATGCGAGACACCAGCTTGAAATTGCCTAGAAGATAATTGAAGCTAAAAGGCTTCAGGAAACACTTTCTGAACAGTGATGTTGAGCTCAGTTAAGTCAGACAATAGACTAATTTGCTATTTGAGGGTATGAAACTTAATTGCTAGTGAGAAGTTCAGGAAGAGGTTGGAGATTAATGAACAGTGGAAGGAACATTGCACACTGGAGTGCAGAACAATGATACTTAATGAGTGCTCCTTTCTTCTCCAAAGCACTTCACAGCCATTAACTAATTAACAGTATAATTTACAGGTAGGAGTACAGAAGCGTAATTCAGAGCACAATGTTGTGATGGTTTGAGGGAACTGCTGTTCAGTTGTAAAACTCTCACTGGGTGTGTAGGAGTAAATTATGCAGATATTTCCAGGGGATATTTTTCTTCCGTTTTGTTTTCCCCAGGCAAGAAATATTTCATCAGGGGATGTGGAAACCAAAATACCACGCTGCACAGTTTAACACTTTCCCACATGTGTTTTCATAAGAGAAAACACTTCGGTCCAACAACAGTATCCTTCTCCCCAGGGAATCTGGGTGTGCAAGATGGGCCAGGAAAATAGTTGGCAGTCTTCTCTTTTGGTGAGGACTGAAGATCAGTCCTCCTCTCAATCCTTCTCTCGTTGGCATGTGCACAGACATCCTTCTTATTGCCAGCTGAAGGATGCATTAGAAGATTCCCTTTAGCTGCAGGAACCTTGTTCCTCTGGGCACAACAGAGGTCATTCAGGCAAAACTGAGCCAAGGAAAGCGATACCTGCTGATAGGGTCTGACCTCATGCTTCCACCACTCTGCTCATTGTCTGCCACCCTGTAATTAGTTTAAGATTAGGACCTGAGGTTGGATTTGAACCCAGTTACCTGTCTTCTGCTTTGGTCAACAAGAGCACTGTGATGCTTTACATTAAGATCCAACAATGTGCACTTGATTTAGGCTTTCAAAGACAGCTGTAGCCCATTAAAAATATCGATATATTATAAACCAACCATGTTTCTTTGGGAGTGTTGGTGCTTCCAGAGTGGAAAGAGCAGAGGTTTTCCTGCTGCATTTGTCTCCTCAGACATGCAGAGAGCTAACCATTACAAAAGTAGATTCTTCCCTTCTATCTCCCAACCCTTTTATGTAGATTTACTCCATCTCCATTCTCTCTTTTTTTGCTGTGGTTTTGCTCTGTTTTCTGGGAGAGCCTCAAATTCAAAAGTGGTTCAGTTGCAGGGTAGAAGCCTTTTTCACTTTTTTCTTTTTTTTTTTTTTCTCACTAATCAGTGTTAGCAAACCATACCAGCTCTTTGCCCTTCCTTTTTCCTGAACTTTTTGGCTTGCCTCAGACTAATACACTTAGATCTCGGCTCTCCTGGGAGACACTCATAAATCCTTGCCTGCTTTGCAAAAGGTACAGGAGAGAAAATTGGTAATGACCCTATATTTTCACTAGCCATTCTTACTTCTAAAGCAGATAGTTCATGCAGGATGTCTGGGGAGAATGTGAGGAGGAAAGACAACCAGTTATTTAGGTAAGTGTATGTAAACAACAGAAGCATTTCCCTCCTAGGTGTCTCTTTGGCCAGGCAGGCAGCTTTCTCCTGATGCCAGCACCAAGGGCTCTTTAAGGTCCCTATAGGAAACCAGCCAATTTCCATGGCCTGTTTAGCATCTTAGATGGAGACTAGACCATCCGAGTATGGTGGGGAAGCCTGCATCCCCTGGCTTTTAAGCCAGGTTCTGAAACTAGTCTCCATTACATGCATATCTGAGGAGTTGTGCTCTTGATAGAATTATTCCCAGGCAGAAGTGGGAATACCAACTATTGAAGTCTTTTCTGAATTTCATCTACTAAGTGGAATCCCTAATGTGCTCCTTTTCCCAAAAGAAAACATAGGATTGTTATATAGGATGAGATCTTTTAAATGGCAGAAGTAAGTCACTAAGGCTGATAATGTAAGCTTGTATTTCTTACTGCTGTTCCTTTTCTTCGGTGCTCTGCTGAGAGACTGCAGCAGGTCATAGTAATAGCGTTCTGTTGTGCATTTCTACGGAGTTAGCAGTGTGCTGCTGCTGCCTGGGAGAATACACTGTCCTTGGGATCATGTCCTGGTCCAGAAGTTTAACTGGGGGCTGGCTCAGGCACTGCTGCACTCCATCGCACCGTGCCACGGGCATGTATTCTTAAGGAAGTCAGCTGCAGGAATCTGGTTGCACAAATTTGGCTGTGAAAGCCTATAGAATTCCAGCTTTCCCTCCAGTAATGTTCTGCATTGAAATTAATGCGAGACCTTATGATGCTAGGACTTGAGAGTTGTTGCCAATTTGGCTGTATAGAAAAGCTCAGGTTTAAGCACCACCAGAGCCTGCATCCTCAAATGAAATTGGAGCAAATTCATTGCCATGAATACAAACAGTTCACACCAGGTAAATCACATGAACTCTAAGCATCTAGCTTCCATTTCAGCTATTTCTGAAAAAAGCTAGTGGGTTTTTTGCATGAGGATGGGAGATGGGGAAGGCACTGATATGGAAACTCCTGTGTTGTAATTAAGGTTCTGTAGTAGAGCTTGATTTACATTTGTACCTGAAAGATTCAAACACGTGTATGTATGAAAAACCTACCGGGTGTTCTCTCTGTGAACTGCAGAGCTTACTCTCTGAGCAAAGAATTAGTTATAATTAAGTGATAGGGCAGGGTTTTATGCAATCCTCCCTGAATCTTGATCTAAGAAGCAGAAATAAGTACTCCATAAATATAGCTTTACTAATAAAACACCAAAGCGAAGGGCTCCTGAGCAGAGAATCATGACAACAGTCTTTATTTGAACGACTAAAACAGCGGAAAAAGACCCCAAAAACCCCAGGGAGAGAGAGGGTTTGAGAGGGCCTTGAGTTGGAGGACCATGACTGCAGTAATGATAAACTCCTAGTGAACCCTGAACTTGTGGGTGATTTGCTGCTCCACCTGAATCCATGGGCCCTGATGGGATTCATCCCAGGGTACTCAGGGAGCTGACTGATGTCATTGCGACCCCTATCAATTCTTTTCAACAGTCTTGGGAGTCTGGAGAGGTCCCAGCTTCCAAACATGATTCCAATTTTTAATAAGGGTGAGAAAGAAGACCCTGGTAATTACAGGCCTGTCAGTCTCATCTCAGTGCCTGGTAAAATTATGGAGAAAATCATACTGGGAGTTACTAAAAAATGCCTAAAGGACAACACAGTCATTGGTCACAGCCAACATGGGTTCAGGAGAGGAAGGTCCTGTCTATCCATTCTGATTTCCTTTTACAAGATCACCCAGCTGGTTGACCAAAGGAAACTACTTGATGTTATGTTTTTGGATTTCAGTAAGGCTTTTGATACTGTGTCTCACAGTACCTTGCTGGACAAAATGTCCAGTATACAACTGGACAAATTCATAATGCATTGGGTGGGCAACTGGCTGATGGGTTGAGCCCAGAATGTGATAGTAAATGGAGTTCCATCTGGCTGGTGGCCAGTCACTAGTAGGGTTTCCCAGGGCTCCATTTAATGCCCAGTTCTTTTTAAGTGACCTGGGCAGAAGACTAGAATGTGGTTGTCTTAAGTAAATTTGCAGATGACACTAAATTGGGAGCAGCAGCTGATCCCCTTGAGGGTGGAGAAGCCTTGCAGAGGGACCTGGACAGATGAGAGAGCTGGGCAATCACCAGCAGCATGAAGTTTAACAAGGGCAAGTGATGGATTCTGCACCTGGGAAGGAGCAACCCTGGCTGCACATCCAGACTGGGGGATCACACGCTGGAGGCCAGCTGTGCTGAGAGGGATTTGGGGGTCTTGGTCGACAGCAAGTTAAACATGAGCCAGCAGTGTGCACAGGCAGCCAGGAGGGCCAACTGTATCCTGGGGTGCATCAAGCACGGCATCGCCAGCTGGTCCAGGGAGGGGATTGTCCTGCTCTACACTGCGCTGGTGCGGCCTCACCTTGAGTGCTGTGTGCAGTTTTGGGTGCCACAGTACAAGAGGGGCGTAAAAGTATTGGAGAGTGTCCAGAGCAAGGCAACAAGGATGGTGAAGGGTCTGGAGGGGAAATCTTACGAGGAGAGGGTGAAGTCCCTTGGTTTGTTCAGCCTGGAGAAAAGGAGGCTGTGGGGACACTTCATTGCAGTCTATGGCTTCCTGACAAGGGGGAGCAAAGGGGCAGGCGCTGATCTCTCTTTGGTGACCAGTGGTAGAACCTGAGGTAACAGTATGAGGTTTAGGTTGGATGTTAGGAAGAGGTTCTTTCCTGAGCATGTGGTTGGGCACTGGAACAGGAACCCTGGGGAGGTGATGACAGCACCCAGCTTGGCTGAGTTCAAGAAGTGCCTGGACAGTGCTCTTAGTCACATGCTCTGGCTTGGCTGGTCCTGTGTGGAGCTGGGAGTTGGACTCGATGATCCTTATGAGTCCCTTCCAACTCAGGAGATTCTATGATTCTGTGATTCTATGTTATTTTGCAAAGTATTGTTTTGTTATTTTGGCAGGGGGAACAAACCTATTTCTGTCTGGAAAGCACTATAGCAGTGGGTCTAAAAGTTGGAGTTAAATGTCGCATTGCTCAGCTTGCATAATAGGGACCAAAGTCTTTTGATCTCAACTGGATAAAAGCCAGCACATTTCCTTTGTTTTCCCTGGTATTAATTAGCTTTATGTGGAACATGCTACAGGTATTAGTTTTGTTCATTCATGTACCGTAAAGAAATCAAGAGGACTTCTTCAACATGAAAATAAGATTTGAGAGATTCCTTGACAAGCTGTTGTTACCTGTGTCATAGCCCTGATGCTGTTTATGTGTTGTTCTCCAGATTACTACTCCACAAAGAAGCGAGTGAGAACAAATATTTGAGCTTCTGCTGCAAAGAAATCAACTTCTTGAAAGCAGTGAGAGGAGTGCTCTGCACCGGAAAGGTTGGAAACATCTGCCAAGCTTCCTCAGCCTTCAAAAACTGGGTGTGCAGGCTGCCGCCACATAGGGGCATCACACGGAGATGTATTCCTGACAGCAGCAGTGAGAACAGTAAATGCTTTCATTGGGTTGGGGTCAGGCCAAGCCAACTGGAACCACTTTGATGAGAAATTACTAGCTTTAAATAACTCTGGTTAGCATGTTTAGACACTAGAAATTGGCTAAGGCTGGCGGTGTAATGTGCATCAAAAATCACTGGACATGAGAGAGTGGTAACTAGTTAAAACAACTGTATGCATGCAGTAACATACTTGGAAAGGTCATTGTACATTTGGGATCTTTGATACTGTCACATCTTTACATACCCTCTTTTTTTGACTAACAGGGATGGCTTACTAAGTTTCATCATCTCAGCTTGACACTAAAAAAAATTCCCAGCCATTTCTGTGATTTGGGTTTTTCCCCCCAGGTACAGAATTTCATGCGTTCAACTATTTAGGGCATAAGTAACAGCAGACAGGACTCAGGTGCCAAATGTGTATATTGCTGGGATGTAATTGGGAAAGGTGAAATTATTTGGGAAAATTTCCATTTATATCAGCAGCTGTTTTAGCCCAGTATATTTGTATATTTGCCCCTCCCCTTCACCTTCCCTTTCCCCTTCCCCAAGAATTAGGTGGTTAAACTTAAATGTAACATGGGTAGAAATTTGCAGAAATATTCCTGTACCTTTCAAGTCATTCCTGTTCCAAACTGGGCCAAATCCAGCCTTTTTTTTTGGGGGGGGGAGGGGCAGGGGGGTTGTTTTGCTGTTCCATCTAGAACTATGAGTCTGCATGGTGAAAACCAAGCTAAAATTTGCTGTGTGTTTTAAAACGCGCCTGCTGCTTGTAAACACGGTGAGAACGAGGGAGGCAGTTTAGGTGCCACTTTATGCTTTTTATTTGTACTATTAATCTTTCGATAAGAAGAGAAAGGGCATTAATAACACTGAAACATTACATGTGCAACAGCCGTAAGAACCGCTTTCCTATGGCGGTTGTTAGCATACCCTTTTCCATCACCTACTTTTTATTTCCCCTTCCTTATTCCCCTGACTAGTTGCGATAATTGAGGTTTTACAGCACGTCATAATCAGGGGGCAAACCAGAAAAAGAAACCTATAAAATACACGCTCTGAATTCTACTGCTGCATATGGCCTTGAGATGCATGGAGTGTTTAACGAACTTGTTTGGAAACCGCTCTCTGAATGTCAGGTTATTGGAGCGATGAGGCGAGGTAACGGACTGCGGCTTCATGTCTCCACTCTGAGCAAACTGAGGCTTCTCCTGGGTAGTACAAATTGACAGGGGTGTGGGGGGGTGTGTGTGTGTGTGTGTGCACACGTGTGTGTGTGTGAGGCGTGTGCGTGTCAGTGGTGTGAGTCACACGCGGTGTTAACTGCCACGACACCAGGGTTTAAGTGCGTTTCCTTTATCCACATTAATTGCTGCAAGTGTTTAGAAATAAATAATGGCTGCTTTTTGCCCAAGATGGCACAAGGCAGCCATTTCTTTCTTTCTGTATGACAAGAGGAAGATGCTCAGTGGATTACAGGGTCAGAGCCCGTTTCCAGCTTCTTTCGAGGTGTCATTTTTCCATCTCGATTTTTTATTTAGTTAGGAACAAGCCTTGCTCCCACTGATGTCAAAGGGAGCTGTACACAAATGAAGCAGGATGAGGGCCAGCTTGGCAGTTACTGCTTGCAAAGCCTTCAGCGTGTTTGTAGGCCAGGCCAGTCTGTTAACACGCTTTTCAGCCCGCTGAGATGTAGCATAAAAGGTGTGGGACTGCCCTTTCTCTGTCCTCAGTTTTATTTCTAAAATTAGAACAGTCTCATCTGATTTTGTTTGTTGTTTGGGTTTTTTTTTGGGGGGTTGTTTTTTGGTTTTTTTTAGAGTGATGATTTTCTGTAATTAAGCAAAATTGCACAACCACCTCTCCATGTGTGTGTGTGTGATTTTAAAGCAAACCAATGACACTGTGCACAAATTTCCTAAAGTCTGCCACGTGCAAGGTTATCTTGAAGTAGCTGAGTCTTTCTTTCAAGGGGAAGAGGGGTGCTTCTCTTTAGTAGGAGAAATAATGACAATGTTCTGCTGTCCTGAAGAAACAAGATGGGGTTTTTTTCCACACTGACTCCCAAAAGAGGTCAGTGCTTAAAGCATACATTTAAAAGGAAGTGTCTGCACTAAGTGCTTTGTAATCAGGACACTATAATGTCATAGAGTCTTGTAAAATAAGGTGATCAGGGATATGGTTTAGTAGAGGACAGGTATGGTTGGACTTGATGATCTCAAAGGTCTTTTCCAACCTAGTGATTCTGTGATTCTGTGAAACTGTCAATGACACAGGTTTTGGATACCAATGCAGGTATTTGCCTTCATGTGGAATTTCAATATACTCAGACTGAAAGGTGGATACCATGGCTGAACATCCTCCCTGTCCATATTTAGAGCATCTTAATTAGCTGCGATTGTGCCTGGGAGCTCAATGCCAGGGTAGAAAAGAGTTTTCTGCTGCTTTCTTTCTGCCAGCTGATTATACATTTGGTAATGTTTTTTTAAATGACAGAATATGGATATGACAGAGATAAAGATAACGCAGTTACACAGAGGAGGAGGAAAGGGAAATACTGTTTTCATACCAGTGTTTGCAGGGGGAAATTCATATCCTTGTACCAGAGGGCCTCACCCTTCCCTGGTGTGCACCGTATTACAGCTCCACTGATCAGTGGTGGAGCCACCTTCGTTGACACCAGAGGAGAAGTGAGGCTGAGATGTTTTGCACTATTCCTTTCACTCCACAGAATAAAAGGACAAAGCCGCTGTGTGAAGTCATTGCCTCCTTTCTACACACACGGGGTTTAAAAGGTGAACAGTTTCTGCTCTATTTTTGTATGTGTGATGGCCAAAAATAACAACAAACTTCTGATCGGTGTCTGAGCTTCATCGCCAGGGTGGGTAAAGTGTATCTGTATGTCATTGCCGTGCTGATGAGGAAACAATGAGACATGGAGTATTTAATCATTTCGCTCAGCTCATGAATTGCACTTTGTTTGAGACGGTACACACAAGGGGATGTGCCAGTATGCAGCAATGCTGCCATAACAATTGTTTTCTTTTTCCATAGTAGGTGTGCCTAAACCACTTCCACGCACTAAATGCAGCCCCAGACCTGATTGAACAAGCAGTGCCCTGAAGCTTTGGCCTGCTCCGTTCTCTGGGCATAAACAGTACGTTGGTTGTACCAGGTTAATCCTGTAACAAAGCCGCTCCGGGCTTGCTTGCTGACCTGTGATTCTGATCGCCTGCAGCGGTCTAAGGCCACCCATCAAACTCCAAGGCAGCACTTTCTCATCATGGGAAGCGAGGGGATGTGTTCAGACTTTGGGTGTCAAAGACAGGGTGAGGTCTTGTGTAGGGATTACACAGCAGCAGGAGCCCCCAGCATACGTTAACCTCGGCACGCTGGAAAGTGGGTACAGCTACACCTGCCTGAGCCTTCCTCACTTCCGCTGACACTACAGCATGACCAGTGTGTATATACATTAGGGAAATCAGCGGTTCAGGTGATTCTTTTCTATCCAAGATACATGTGTCCTATGTGCAACACAACCTGAGCTGAACATGGGACAGCACAAGTCCCAGGACATTTGTTTTATGTTTTGGACAAACATGGAAGTAATCTCTTGGGTGTGGATTATTTAATTCAATTCCTTCCAGCAGCAGCTGAAGAAGGTTGTTTCACTTGAGCAAAAAAGCCAGGAAAAGAGATTCTCCATGTTCTAGTTGTTTTCGTGGTGATGCAAGTACAGCTTGCTTCTACTTGAAGCAATTCCCATGCAAACTATTCTGCGGTGCCCTTCTGTTAGGGTTGCATCAGTTTCCTTGAGAATCTATCAGCTTGCTACAGTAGATGCTTTGTTATTTTACCATTATCTTTTGGATCCTTGTTAATAAGCTTTGGGGATGGGCCTTAATATCACAGAAATGTTTGGCTGGAGGGGAACCTGAGGGATCCCCTACTCCATCCCCCTGAACTAAAGCAAGGATCAGGACTTGCTTGTTCCAAACCTTGCGAGCTGCTGTGAGAAATGATTTGCTCTGTTTGTGTGGTAAAATCTCAAGGGTAGCCAAAGTCAACAAAGCTCCTCCCAGGATTCGGGGGGTCTGTGTGATGCAAGGATCTTTATTTCAGGTATTCATTTTGCTCTGCTGCTTTGGTTGCAAAGCTGTAGGCACAGTCGAATTGCACATGAGCAAGCTGGTGTGTTGAACCATTTGGCTGTTGGATGTGGATGTTTGCAATGTCATCAGTAAAAATTGGTGTGTGAATATGCTTTAACAGCAAAAGAAGTTGAATTTTCCTCTTTTAAGGCAGGTTCTTCTTGTTTTGTTTCTGTAGTGCCGTGACCTGGCCTCCCTATACTGATCCCCCTGTGCTGTTCCGCTTTTCCAATTCATCACTTCCATGCTCAAAACACTGGCTCAGGCTGTGGGGTAGTATAAGCTAAGCTGACCTACAGCTCAGAAAATGTGTTTCTGCAGTGGATATTTCATGATTTCCCACTGAGGTGTCATAAACCATATAGAAGGAAACTTTTTTTTTCCTTTCTTCATTTTTTGAGTGGGGTTGGGTTTTTTTTGTTTTCCTTAGGAAATGCTGCCTCTCTTACTTTCAGCAATCTGTTCTCTTGGCAAGAAATACGGCTATCAGGTGTTTAAAATTAAAGTTGTTAAAATCAAATTTGCAAAGGCAGGAGGGTTTGCCCCAGTGTCCTGGACATAGTCCAACTTTGGTAATTACATCTCGCCTAACTAAATCCTTCTTGCAGTTCCATGGCATTCTTCCTGCCCGGTTGAAATCTGCTACGGAGCACTGCTGCGACATGACACGTTAAACATCTGCCGGGTCTTTACCCAGCAGTGGCTGCGTTTCGATAGGTGATGAAGTGATTTATAGTACGTGGCATGCATGCATGCACACTGATTGTTTCATTACAGTGACTCCTGCTGAACTGGAGTGGTTACTTCGGAGCAGCTCAGTTACGTGGGAGCAGCTCAGGAACTAAATACGGAACTGAAGGTCTGATTCCCTAGGTCCCTCTTTCGGATGATCTTTTTCAAACCCATCCCTTTCTCTTATAAGGAGGCACTGAGAGGTGGCGGGTTCATGTGATCAGCTGTGTTTATAGGATAGTAACCTTCCCTCTGCCCATTAATCCCCTCCATAAAGGCACGGAGCATTCCAAAGCACTGAGCAGCTTCCCGCGGTCAGCGGGGTAACACCAGCACATGTGCACCTGCTAAATAAATATTTTCCTCAGCTTGGTACAAACGTGACATTTCTTCCCGCGCGGTTACATCGGCGAGAGGCCAAAGATGGTAGTTTGTCCTGCTGTGACACACATGGGCCAAGGCAAGCTGGCAAGGGGAGAGAGGAGTGTCTCTGGGCAAGTGTTTTGCAGCTCTGGCTGGGGACCTCTAGTGGTCCCTGAAGCTTCAGGAGAGGATCCACCTGCCGGTTAAAAAGTAAAAACTATTCACAACAGCAGGGAGACAAAATGGAAAGAATCATAGAATCACAGAATGGTCTGGGTTGGAAGGGACCCCAAGGATCATAGAGTTCCAAACCCGCTGCCACAGGCAGGGCCACCAACCTCCAGGCCTGGATCTACACAAGGTTGCCCAGGGCCCCATCCAACCTGGCCTTGAACACCTCCAGGGATGGGGGTACACACATGTGCAAAGATCAGGTGGTGTTTTGCTGCTGTAAATGAAGCTGGTGTGTCAGTGGTAATGAGTCATTTTCCTAAAAAGTTAGGTGGTCCTCAGTGTGAAGAAAGTGGAGAAACGCTTTCATGATCCCACTGGACAAGGTAGGGTCGCAGGATCCAGGTGATGCATAACAGTTGCTCCTAGTTTTAAAGATTCAGGCTGTTTTACATGTTCAAATAGTAACATTACATTGAGCAGAAAAACATCATTATGGATATTTTTAAATCCCTGCCCCAGATATGTCCTTGGAGCTGGAACCGTGCCACTAAGTATGTGATGAATGAAATCTCTTTAAAACTCTGCGATAGGAAAACTCCCATTCTAATTGTTTTGGATCATCTGCATCCTGCGTTTGGTTCCACGGGGTAACAGAGACCATCTGTCCCCCTTCTTGCCAGCACAGGGACACGTGTGACTGGGTGTGCAGATCCTCCCAAACGCGTGCTAAGAAGATGCTTGCACACAGGAATGGCCGACCTTTCGGACCTTACAAGCTACGTATCAAATTCCTTAGATGGCTGAGAGGCAGAAGATGTGTGTTTTGGTGTGTTGAAGAGAGCAGGGAACTCCAGGAATTGATGGGAAACGATGGCAACTGCCCTTTGCTCCCACCGGTCTGTCAGGGCAGCAGGCTCAGTGCCAGAGCTGTACAGGGATGCTGTTATTGGCAGTAGCGACTCTCAGAATCAAAGAATCACAAGGCTGGAAAAGACCTTTAAGATCAAGTCCAACCATTCCCATCCTGTGCTAAACCACATCCCTAAGTACCTCATCTACCCTTTTTTTAAACACATCCAGGGAAGGTGACTCAAACACCTCCCTGGGCAGCCTGTTCCAGGCCCCGACAACTCTTTCAGTGAAGAATTTGTTCCTAACATCCAATCTGAACCTGCCCTGGCACAGCTTTGTGCCATTTCCCCTTGTCCTATCTCGTGTCACCTGGCTGAAGAGACCATCACCCACCTCTCTACAACCTCCCTTCAGGCAATTGTAGGTGAAACTGGTGCTGTCTTCCTTAAAGGGCAAGGAGGGATGCTATTGGAATCTTTGTCCTTTTATATGGTTTTATACAGCGTTTTATACAACCCAATCGCATGCAGCCTCTCTGGCCGTGCAGATGCATGCACACAAAATCTCAGCACTGATACTGGGACCCTGTGAACCAGAGCATGTTGGGGTGAGAGAGGAGGGGCAGAGCTGGAGACGAGGGGTGGAGATGCTCACATCTGACACTTGAGCCATGTAAAAAGACCACCGTGATGCCACGAGCCCTTGGGAAGTAATAGTTCATTTCTGCTCAAGAAAACTTCGTGCAGTTCAGTGCATTTCCCCATGGCTTCAGAGTAAAAAGCTGCAGTGATATTTCCCTTTTCTTAAAACAGAGGTTATTTAAAATTATACATCAGTTATCAACTGGCTTGTCTGCCTGCAGGGCGCTGGGGAACAGTGCCACTTAGACAAGGGCAATGCCAGTGGTGAATGGTGCATATCCCCCTGCTCCCATGTCAGGCATCCCTTCTGAAGGTTCCTTAGCCAAAAAATAAAGGCAAGTGGTTTACTGAGAACTGTAAACCAAGTGCAGTGGAGATAAAGAAGCTTTGTGGCGCAGCTACGTTAAGCTGCAGCTCCCCCTTCTAAAATACACCTTCAGCCGAGATATTGCGATAGTAGACTTTATAGGCAGCCAAGCAGCACAGCACATTTCTTCACTCAGATTAAAAGAATTGTTTAAATTCTTGTGGCTAGACAATTTGTCTTGTCCTTAAAAAAAAAAAAAAACAAAAAAAAAAGGAGAAGAAGGCAGTGGAGCAGCACGAAGAGTCTGGGACATAGGATTGAGAGAGACTGCAGGGAATTTTTAGCTTGCCTGCCACAAACGAAGACCGGCCTTTTTACCTTTCCCCAGTCTTTCTGCATTTGTTATTTGTGGTTACCACGAAATCTTTATTCTAAGAGTCTCTCAGATGTCAGAATTAGATAATGTCTCTGGAAAATCATGCCACAGACTGGATAAACAAAGCCATGAATACAATGTTTTGTGTTGCGACACCTTTCATCCAGCGAGACTCCAAGGGAAAAAAAGTAGATAAAGCCACATATGTATTACTTAGTAAAATATTTATCCATGCTATTATTTATTTGTGTATGTAGCCATATATCTATGTATAAATATATAGGGATACATAAATATTTGCATCTTAGACTCAAGGACTTTTTTGGCCTGATACAAAGCAACCCTTTTCCAGGGATGAACTGGAGCAGCCAATGGGTAACACGCAACTCTTGTGTTTGTCTTTTTTATACAAAGGAAGCAGCACAAAGCTCTTCCTGAGAGAGGGGCCTTGCTAAGGATGTGTCCCAAGCTCCCCCGGGACTGCCAAGGACCAGGAGGGTGTCTATCACAGAACACAATTTGGGAAAGACCTGAGGTAAGGTGGTTATTTTCAGATGGCCAGCAGCAAGCATTTGCATTTTGTCCCAAACACATCAGGCTGTGCTCAGTAGACGTGACTGTGGAGAATACCTGTGATGTTTTAGGGCCATGCTGTGATTTCCCTATCTCACTGCACACTCTCTGCCAGGAAAGGCCTGGCTAAATAAAAGCATGGGCTGTAGGAAAAACGGAATGAGGATGCTCACATCTAAATTGTCCTACCTGGAGCAGAACATAGGGTTGTTCCCCGGCACTTAAGAGCCTGGTGACATCAACCTCAAAAACACATCTCCCATGCTTGTTGTACCCTAGGTAGTGGAGCAGGAGATGGGTAGATTTCAACAGAGATAACGTGCTCATGGGCAAAAGAATACCTGAATAAAAACACAGAAGACGCCACAGGCCTACAGCCACAGGAACATCAGTCTCACCGGAGAAGAGAACCACCTGCCATGAATCCCTGCAGTCCACACGTTCACCCAGACATGCACTTCCCACAGTGTTGAAAAGAAGAATGCCACACAATTTCCTGATAACAAATTGTTCACTGTCTCCATGTGAATTTCTAACTATTTTTCTGTAATTTGGCGTGGGAAGAAACCACAGTTTGCATTGCTGAGGTATTGACCTCCTTTCATCTGCGGCCTGTTTTAAGAAGGAGATCCATGCTAATGACTCAGTAATACATACCTAAACTTTGGCACCTTACAGGCCAGAATAAGCAGCTACATCCATGCAGTCACAGAATTAATTCAGTAACGTCAGTTGTATGAAGTGCTAACCTTACTCATGCCATTCTTGAGTCCACCACAAGTGTGTTCCAGCAGCAGGACCGGTGCTTGGCAGAGCTGTAGGATCCAGCAGCAACTTTGCAATTCCAGGTGCCACAATTTGCTTCACCCTACTTCCAGCTTTTTTTTTTTCTTTGCTTTTTTTTTCCCCCCAAACTTCTCCTCTTAGAGAAGGATAAGGACATGACCTGATAGTTTCATGAAGGTGAGTGTCTGACCGGTGTCTGAAAGAGAGGAAATGACAAAGCACCCAAAATGACAAAGCTGTCATGGAGCAAACCTTTGCAGCGAGTGCACTGGTGTGTTCTTACCAAAAAAAAACACCCCACCCCCTCAAACTCAGGGTTTCACGCTCAGTGCAAATGAGCAGACCGCTCTGCCTTGCATATTTGTACACGAATCCAGCTCAGTAAAAAAAAAGGACAAAAAGGGAAAAAAAAAAGACTATTGAAGGCACTGGGGAAAAAAATAAAAAAGAAATCAGTGCGTGGAAAGGGGCTTAATACATTCACAATGTTATTTAGCTCTAACAAAGAGCAGCAACCCCAGATGACCTTCTGGCTCCTGTCTCCACCCAAGTTCCTGGCCTCTGTTCAACGTCCTGGCAAAAGTTGCAGACATCCGCAACACAATGCCAAGTAGCTGTTTTGTCTGTAGATATGTAATAGAGATTAGCCGAGTGGTGGTGGGGAGCTGCTGCACATAAACCAGCACCTCCAAACAGGGAGCTGGCATCCAATTCCCATCAAAGAGCCCTTTTTTTTTTTTCCCCAGTGGTGCCAAGCACCTCCTCGAGACTTCCGTGGCTGGGTAAGAGAAAAAAAATTTCCACCGCTTCAGCTCAGGAAGGAGGGAAGGGGGAGGGGGGATAAATTTGCATTGCCCTCCCCAGACCCCTCCCATAGCCAGTGCCCGGGCGACTCTTTCATGTCAGTGATTAACTCGATGGGACGGGGAGGGGGCTCCGTCGCCAGCGTGAAGGATGGATTGAGCGCAGAGCCCATTACATCATACCTTTCTGATGTGCTCAGCCATGGATCACTGATTCGCCTCCGATTGCACGCTAGCAAAGCTGACACTTGAATGGAGAAGGGAATGTAACCCCGTGCACATGGCTTGTTAACACCTCCCGTGTGTGATGGCTTTTGAAGAGGCGCCTGAACTGTGCCTGTAATGGAAACGGCTTTTGTTTTCCCTTAGTAGGCTTTAAAAGAAAAATTTCGGTTTGACTTTAAATACTCTTTTTTTTCCCTCCCTTTTTCCACCAGAGACAGGAAACGGTCCTGTCATGCGTTCAGAAATCCAAATTATGATTGGCAGAACATTAGAGCTGTTGGAAAAAAAAGGGCTGCTGAAAGAGATCCTGGAGGAGCGATCGAGGCAGATTAAAGGTTGGGTCCTGCACCTAGCCAGCCAATCTCCCTGAGTCACACACCCCCAGCTCCCAGTTTGTTTGGATTTTTATCACAGAACTGACCAGGCCTGCAACTTCAGTGAAACACAAAGTGGGAAGGGAAAAATGCTGGGCTCTCCTCCTTCTTTGTCCCTTCCTCCTTCTCCTCCTCCTCCTTCTCCTTCTCCTCCTCCTTCTCCTGCTCCTGCTCCTTCTTTCTCCTTCCCCTTCCCCTTCCCCTTCCCTTTCCCCTTCCCTTTCCCTTTCCCTTCTCCTTCTCCTCCTTCTCCTTCTCCTTCTCCTTCTCCTTCTCCTTCTCCTTCTCCTTCTCTTCCTTCTCCTTCTCCTTCTCCTTCTCCTTCTCCTTCTCTTCCTTCTCCTTCTCCTTCTCCTTCTCTTTCTCCTCCTCCTCCTCCTCCTTTGCCTCCTCCTCCTCCTGCTCCTGCTCCTTCTTCTCCTTAGTTATGTATGTGAGGAATAAAGAAAACCTCAACTGTTAAATGCTGCTTCAACATGTGTTCATTATTACCATTTTATCCCTTTACCAAGACCACTGCGACTGGGCAATGGCTGCAAAGGAAGCTGCTCTAAAACAACATGTTAATCCTGTAAAACATAGCATGTCCATTTATATTGTATTGTATAGAATATGCAATAACTATATAATATGTTATTAAATGCTCATTGTGCTAATATGCCGGGCGAATTTAATAGCAGGCTGTCATGAGAAACCAAGTAAGAGAGCACGAGGCTTTACCCAAGCACACAGACTTGGTAAACACTTGGGGTTTGTGAGGAGAGGCGGCCCAGGCTGCCTGCCATGAGGCTTGGCTTTCCTGGCACAGCCAAGTTACTCATCTTCTCACTCAGGACCATTGCTGAGGGCCAGAATAGCCAGGAAAAGGTACCACTTTGAAGAACACTTTTTTTTTTTTTTAGCCCCTCTCAAAAATGGGCTCCACTACTGATGACTGGATCCCATCATGGCATGAGAAGGGGCACACTCAAAAATGCTTGGCAGAAACCTTGCTGTAGTCACATGCGCTTTGTTCCTATGACTAAGCAAACAAGATCTTATGAGAAGGGGATAAATAAATAAATAAAATACCTTCAGCGTTGGCCACTGATTTGTAGATGGAGGAGTGATGAGTGCCAAACTCACTTGGCTCTTCAGCCTAAAAGTATAAGTAAACAGAGCATCATAGTTTGAGGTCTGATCTAGGAACAAGGGAAACCAAGGAAAGCCAAGGTGCCAGAGGGATAATAGGAGAGGGTCCTTCAGAGAGACCAGCAAGTGAGGAGAAGTGCTCTCCCTGCCCCCAGGCTCCTGTTCCTCCACCTCTGGAACAGGTTGGGCTTCATCTGGCAGCACAGCAGCTTTGTGTGGGAGGATGCTGGCGTATACATTCCCTCTGGGAATGATTAACCAAGGTCAGCCTTGCTGGATCCTTGGATGGGAAACTGTCAAGGAAAACACAAAGCGCTAGGGAGAGTGGTGCTGGTGAGTTGGTATGTGGAAAGCCATCTCTGAGTTAGAGATGAACCAAACCCTTTACGTAGCAGCTCACTTCGCTTTGGCTGTTGGATGGGAGCTTCCAGCCTACCCCAAAGACAGAAAATGTACATCCTAGCAAGCATTCCACAGAAACAGGCTTTTGAGACTCCGAATGGTCAGTGGAGTGGAATCCCTCCTGCAGAGTCCTCCCGTGCTGAACTGCTGTTTGGGGTAGCATTCACCACATACATTACATTGTGCAGCAGCACACAGCACAGCAAGCAGGGCCGCTGTACCTCTGCCCAAGAGAGACCAATGTCTTATTTTTTGGAGTAGTGATCTGTATCCATTTTATAAAATGCTTCTGAATCCTTTGAGAAGAAAGTTGTCAATAAATTATTTCTATTCCACTGTTGTAATTTCCCTCCTCCTCATTTTTTCCAGTTCCCTGTAAGATTGAAAACCCTTCTTTCTTCCCTCTTCTGAGCAGGGATTGCCTGATTATTTTTTTTTTTAAACTAATAATGAAAATAACAAAAGCAGACTGGAGACATATAAGAGAGCTGTGCTTGAGATCACCGACAATGCTGTGAAGATGAGAGGGCGAGAGAAGGGACCTTTGGCCATGATGAGACCCAGATGTCCCATTCTGGATGTGTCCAGCAAAGTTACTAGGTCAAGTCTTTGTTTAAATTGGGTCCCACTACATAAGCATATTTATTAGCATAACAAAGTTGCAATGGCCAAGGAAAGGAAAAAAATTACTTGCCTAATGGAAATGAATTGTGCAGCATAACCTGGTGTTGCATAGGACTCTATCGTGGTATTTAATGTGTCTCCCCACACTGAAAGAAAGAGTCTTGACACAGGCGCCAGTAGGTCTGTTGAGCCATTGGTAGACAGCCAGGGCATACCATGTAATGGAAGGACATCATTAAATATGCCTTTTATTACTTTGTAATATTATTATGCAGCTGAAATAAATCACAAGTTGTTTTAGTGGGATTCGGTCACAAGCCACAAAAGCAGAGAGCTGGGGGGCTTGCTTACTTCTCCATCTCCCTGTAAGAAACCTTCTGTCCTCACTGCAAAGAGAAAAACTTTCACATGAGGGTCAGCCCATGACCTTTTGCTCTTTCAATATGTATTAACTACATTAATAAATAAGTACGACTTCTTGAACTCCCAGGGCCAAGTTGTAGGCTCCTGCAGTCCAAGTCCGCAGGCAAACATGAGCTGCAGAGTGCCCAGACTGAACTGGGTGGCTCGCTTCTTGATTCTACATCACCACTTCATTGGCCCGGGCCTCATGTGTGCCTATGGAGGGACAGGAGAGGTCTGGTGGAAGCTAAAGGTGTTTCAGCTGTCTTGTCTGGTTCCTGCACGGCTCCCAGATCCCCTCCAAAATCAGAAAGGCACCAAGGTGCTGCATGCTCAGTTAAGTAGGAAGCTGCAGTACAGCATCGGTGAACTGGAGAGGGAATTTGTCTCAGCCTCCCACAAGGAGATGGGCAAGACATGAAGCCATCAGGCATGCAGCAGAGAGGTTAAAAGGGAGATATAAAATTCTGTGCTTGGACCTTCAGCAAACTGACTGTCCTAAGAACTCCTTACTTCTGTGTATCAGCAAGTATGCAGCACATTCTTTGGTTTTAAGTAGGATGGACACCCAAACCTTTTCTATATAGCCACTCATTTTCTTACCTCTCATGCATGTAGGAACTCTGTGGTGCAAAGCATTCTTGTCAAAAAGCTAAAGACACCCACAGCAAGTTATTACCCATCATGAGACAGTTTTAGCTTAACCCATTTTGCGCTGACTCTGCTCCTGGTCCTCTCTGAAAGCACTGCTAGGTGTGCAAGCTCTCCCATGAATACTTGTTTTCTTCTTTTTTTTTCTCTCCATTATATATATATATGTATCTTCTTTTTGTTTTCTTCTTTTTTTTTCTCTCCATTCTATATATATACATGCTTAGATTTTTTTCTCTCCATTATATATATATACATGCTTAGATTATTCCAGAGGGAGGAAGACCAGCAGACCATGATTTAGAGAGCGCTGCTGAAATACCAGCATTATTTGTGTAAAACACTCATTAGTTCCTTCTTGATGCCTTTTTATTTCTTTTTGTCAGGTAAATGTTAACAGGAGGTTTATCATTAATCCCCTTTGGGGTTTTGTAATACTTCATGTTGTTCACATGAACAGTATGTGTTGCAAGACTCCGTTTTTCACTGTTAGGACACAAATTATTCAGAGCTCAAGTTTTAGCCAAGCTGAAGCCAAACTGAAAGAGATAAGCTCTGCCTCAAAAGGGAACCTCAAAATGCTGCAGTTTAAGTCTGGTTAAGATACAATTGAATAATGTAATGCGTACAGATCAGAGAGGCGAGTCACTGTGCTTCAGGGTCAAGAAGAAATGTTAACAGTAGGATGTTGAATTGGAGGAGGTCATTCGATTCATCCAGTGCATAAGGCCAAAAAATATAAAATCCTTATGGACTGCTTGTTTCTGCAGTAACTTAGCATTGCAGACAAGCTTATCCTTACTGTGGCAAGGAGCAAACTTTGGGCTCAAAAGTAGGTCCGACATGCAAATGTCAGAAAGGTGACAAATGACAGCTCTTCCAAAATTCCAGCCCATAGTTTGACACTCCTGTGGAAATCACCTCTGCTTGTGACCAGAAGCAAACTGGGAGAAGAGTTCTGCTGTTTTCTAATCAAAGGCTGGTTGATAAATTGATTTGTACCACAGTGACATCCCGATGACTTCGATATACTTGTCTGTCAGCAGCACGTAGCTCAGGTTCACCCCTCAGGTTCGAGCACCAGCAGCAGCTGCAGGATCTGCCCAGGAGGAGACTTTCTTTCTAAATGAAAAGGAGATGACTCTGAGTGACATGTGAAAGGACGACAGTAAATCCAGACCCATAGCTGCTGACTGGTTCTGCTACGGATCTCTCAAATCACCTTATCTCAGCGTGCTTCACAGTAGGTCTCCAAGATGGCAACTCCTTTGTATGGGTGTAGCAGGACGAGGACATGAAGGGGAGGGTCAAGAGCTGGGGTACAGACACAACCACTCCAACAGCTCCCAAGCATCAACACTGTGAGAGAGCCTCCAAACGGGCAGGTCCATAGGCAGAAACATTCAGTGACACCTGCCAGAATTGGTTACATAGTTAGGCCTTGGCATCCTTCTGGGGAAGAGGCAGGTTCTTTCTGTATTTCTCATTACCCTTCAGCTCCAGTCCCTGAACTGGAGGAATGTGTCCTTGCTATGTCTTCTTTATACCCCCCTGCTACGCACAACACAGGGACACACACACACAGACACCCACACGTAAACATATTTGCATTTGGGACATGGATTACAGAGGGATTCTACTCTGTCGTGGTTTCACCCCGGCAGTGGGCTGAGATCCACGCAGCTGCCTGCTCCTTAAAGTAAAAGAGCAGGGGAAAAGGGAAAAAGGGAAAGGGAAACAAGGGAAGGGAAAAGGAAGGGGCAAATAACTCCAAAACCAAGAAACTAAGAGGCCCGTGGGTTGGGATAAGGATAGTTTACTAAGATAACAGAAAGATAAAATATAACAATGCTAACAGGACTTTAGAGCAAAAGAATATGAAACTATTGATACACAATGCAGTTTCTCCCCGAACCACACAACTCAGGCCGTACCACCCAGAGCTGTCCCGGAACCCGACCGTCCCCCCAAGAAGCACGCGTCCCGAGACCGCCCCTCTTCTTCTTCCCAACAGCCCCCCGTTTTCCTAGGCAGGACGTAATTGGCATGGAATACTCTCTTTGGCCCATCTGGGCCACCTGTCCTGGCTTCGCCCCTCCTTTCTCAAGAATAGAGAAATAGAAGAAGCTAAGAAAGTCCTTGACTGTCTGACTGCAACTAAGAACATCAGAGTGTTATCAGCACTGCTTTCATTTTAACTCCCAAACACAGCACTCCATCAGCTGCTACAAATGAAGTTAACTCTATCCTGACTGAAACCAGGACATACTCATAAACCTGTGCTCCCAGGCCTGTCTCTTCAGAGCACTAATTCCCCCTCCCTCTTTTGCTATGTTTGCCAGTGGAAAAAATTAGCAAACCCTATTTACAAATATTTTTGCCTCTTGGCCCTCTGCCTAATGCTGTGCTATTAAGGCTGTCGTTGTTCCACTAAACAATTGCCAAATGTTTTTGCATGCATGCATTGGCTTGCTTTTGAGCTCAGATATTCTTGTTCCACCAACTGCCACCCTTTCTTAATTCAAGGTGAATTCTTGACAGAAAATTCCCCCTTTATTACCCTACTAATATATCCCATCCCAGCCACAGTGGTAAAATTCCTCCACTAAGACATTTTCCTGCAAACAGCTTTTCTGACCCAGCCTTTCCTTTCATGACAGAAAATGCTCCGCTCACATTGGAGCAGCATGCCCCAAAGCCTTACACTTACATCAGACGAGGTCAAAGAGGCTGCAGCCAGTGAGACCTTAGTGGAATTCAGGTACCCAATTCCAAAAACTGTGTCCTGGAGAAACGTTTGCTCAGCTGGAGCCTGATCCCGGAGACAAGTAATCTCCATTTCTGCATGCCCAAAGACGTCTGAGCAGCTTAGAGTCTAAGCCAAGTTACGATCAAGGAACAAAATATTTCTCCTCATCTTTTCCCTGAGGCTCTTGACCTGGTAACCATTCTCTGAGCGTATTTTCAGGATTTTTCTCCTTCCAAAAGGCTGCAGTGGCAAACACTATCTTTTAAAGTACATAATGAAGTAGTGGTCTACATTCACCTTCCTGCCCTCTTCCTTGTTCTTTGCACCCCCGTTGGTTAACAGGCACCTATTTTCTGTTCTCTCCATCTGCAGGGACTCAAGTCTCCTGGGACGCACTCAAGGATCATCTGCCACCCAGCTGGGGACCAGACATCCAGCTAGACTCGTTCCTCACTAGTCCTGCTGAACCTGGGCCAGCATTGCTCAAATGACTATGTTACATATGTCCTGCTTGAAGGATCACTGCCATAACCAATTATCTATTTCTGCCTTTTCTAGTTAGTGGAGAAATCTCCCAGGTCTACTCGGGGCCTGTAGCAGGCCATTTTTATTAGGGACAGGTGCATTAGTGTCTGGTGAGGAATGGTCATTGTAACGCCACACACTTTGACACGTGGCGTCAACATACACAGCCCAGGGATGGCCTCACCTTTCTGTTGTTCATCTGTTTGGTACTCAGACAAAATACAAACTGCATGCACAAATTATAGTAAATTTATTTTTAAAAAAATAAAGGAAATTTCATGGATATTCCTTCACTCTTAGTTTCTGCTTCTGTGTATGATGTTTAGTCCCAGATGACAAGGTTTACTAGGATTTCATCAGCAGCTGAAAATGCCAGTGATAAATGGATGTTGAAGAGCAGTCAAAGCAAGCAAGTTGTATATCTCTAACTGCAAATGGTAGCATGGGAAATGTGATTCTGAAACAACAAAGGAAAGATTTATGTCTCTAATGAAAACAGCACCAATGTCAAGTACAGTATAACTTACCAGACAAGATAAAGACACAAGAATTATCTGAGAGAAAAATTCTGAATAACAAATGAAGTTGAGAAAATTGCTCCAACACTTTGCAAAGAAGAAGAAAAAAAAGACATTGTAGATTTATTAGTCATTATAATTTATGCATCTAGCTTTACTAGCAATGCAAGACAATAAAGTAAAGCACTCCCAAGATTTTCTCCCTGCTACTTGGTCAGTGAACCCTCATCCCGGCCAGAGGTCACTGCTGGTTTTAGGACAGCACTGCCAAGTTCAAGGGTGTGTCTAGGGCCATTAAGTGCCAACGAACAAGATCCAGGTAGTCTTCAGGAAGAGCATTCCAGCACCTGATTTCCTGTCTCTGAAGTCGGAAACTTGATGTTACAGATGACCAAAGATACATAAAAGGCTGTCTGTACAGACTAACCTAGCTAGTTTATGGTTCATCCTGAGACTGAAGGTGAGCCACGCAGACCTTAGTTCAGGCAACTGCACAGAGCAGCAATGCTTTGAAAGACCACTGTGCTGCCAATTACTCCCACCCCAACCACACACCAGAGCCCAGTGCCCGTCCATGCCCTGCTCTCATTGCTCCAGCTGTCACATATGGAAATCACACATCTTCCTCTGCTGTCTAAACATGTCTTATGTCATCACCGCTTTCTTGGCCCTCTGGTTTGTCACCATGTCAAACTATACAGATTTAACCCTACATCTGCCCTCAGGAATCAGGGAACAAGTTGAAACATCCTGTTCAGTCGTAACAAACACTGAGGAACCGATCACACTTATCTAGACAAAGCCTTGTCTTTTGGGGTTGTTTTCTCCTGAATTCCCTCACTCGTGCTTACAAGGCACTAATGCGAATATTTACCTTGTCCAAAAGGATAGCAAAGCTTGTTGACCAGCTATAAACACATCTGGTGGGAAGACTGCAACGTGAGCGACTAAGCAGAATTCTTCCCATGCTGGGCACTTCCTAACTGTCCACTTGACAGACACCCATGCTGGGACAGACTGTGAAGAGAAAGTCTAGAGACAGGCCCACAAAGATTATTGAGGATCTTGGTCTTGATTGTCCCCTCCATCTGTCCAAACTCTGCTCCAGGACTGTGTCTCTTCAATCAGTGACAACTTAAGCTATCAGTCTGTGATCTTCAGATTTATGTTTGAAAAGCTTATGATGCTGCAAGAGTCAGTGCAGTACACAGGAACTGAGCAGGGTTTAAATGCTGCTTCAGAGTCACAGGAGCACAGAGCCATCTAGTCCCTCTATTATATTTCCAGGTGATGCCACAAAACCCTAAGATTGTAAGGATGAAGAACATTTTCAGAAAACACTCAAAATCGTCTTGGGTTTTGTATACCCCCTGCAAAAGAAACATAGTCACTCTTAGCAGGGGTTAGAGTCAAGCCTTATTCTGTAGCTAACTCTCGTAGGCTGACCTGAGTTGCCCCATTGAGACCAACTATCCTTAATTAATGAAAAGGAAGCAGGTACCCACTTTGCCAGCTCCATAATTAACTTCCTTTTATGAGCTCTGCCAGACCCTGCATGCATCTCAGGCCAAGTCTCCGTCATGCCCAAGAAGTGGAATTTAACCTTTCCGGAGCCCTAATCGTGGCATCATCACAAACGAGGTCTTATAACGTAGTGCCGTAGGGCACGAAAACCAACCGGCCAGCTCATCCTTTGTATTCAATTTCTTAATAAAAGTGACACTGGCACAATTGTCCTCTCTGAAAATGGAGGTGACTTAATGCCTTAAGAACTGGGTAAAGCTCTGTAACCTCCCTCCATCTCCATTCAAGCACTCTTCCTAGCCCAGTGGGGTAAATTCCCTCCAAACACACACACACACAAGATAGAGGCCAAAACGACAGACTGTCCATGGGCTGGGGAACAGTTGTTATTAAAGATATTTTTTTCCCTCTGCTGGTCCTGATCACACAGTAGCTGTACAGATGAACCTCCACCATCAGCTATTAGCTGTCGGGGAAGACAGCAGGCCTGCTAGCGGCCTAGCTCTCTTCTCCCAAGATTTAGGCCCTGACAATATCCTCGTGTTCCCATGAGACAGAAAAAGTTACTCATGCCTAGAGGATCTTAATAATCACATTCTCAAAACACAGTGGTCTTCTGATAGAGGTACAGGCTACCCTAAACCAAGGAGTAGTTATGGGAAGGTACTTGGGAGTAACGGAACATGTTAAGAACCAGCCATAATAAGATGGTCAAAATAGCAGGTGTGCAGATGCTTTTAGGCATCAAAGGTAAACTAACAATATTTAGCTATAAGATATATTTATCAGAACTCATTATAATCACTAACCAATCAGTGGGGTATAAACAGTGTAGGTAACCAATTAGCAGCTTTTTAGCTTGCCACGTTTGCAGTAACAAATGTATATAATCTGTGTGATTTCACCCAATAAAATGGCTTCACCTAAAATTCATATCAAATTGTGTGTTGCCCATCGCCATTCTCCACAATTAGTTGGCTGGGAAATGGGGTGACCACATGGTGTACCCTAGCTAGCTACAGCTGCAGTGACACTGCACACTGTTGAAGCAGAATTGTGGACTGCCCGGGATACTTCAGTATATAAAACACTTCCCACCAAATGCAGCTAAAAAGGAGGTAAAGCCCAATGAAAAGGGTACAAATGGCCACGAGTGAAGCACTAAGTCAGCCGTTATTGCAATGCAGCAGCTGAAACAAAAAGTTTGTGTTGAATTAGTGCAAGTGGAAAATTGGTTCTTTGACCCAAAAAAAAAAAAAAAAAAAGCAAAGAAAAAAAAAAAGCAGGGGGAGGGAGAGCTGTGTGGGAAAGATTATTTTAAATATCTTTTTTATTTCCTTAATTGGAGAATTGAAAAAATAAATGAGAGGTTGGCAAATTTTCGTCAAAACATTTCAGTAGCCAAAGCCAAAATTCTGGCTTTGCTTCACTGTACAAATGACAATACCCTCTGAAAAGGAAAAAAAAAAAAAAAAAGTCAATAATACGAGAAAAAGTTATTTTTGTTTTCATTTTCCATTAAAAAAAAAAAACCAACCTCATCTTTAGTGCAACTCTCATTTCAGTCTGTATTGGTCACAAGCTCCATGGGTCACAACTCCCCTTTAATAAAACCTTCCTGGGGAATGGAAAACAAGACAAAGGAACAAGAAGAAGAGAGGGACAGCAAAGGAGTCCCAATGAGGGGTAGGACAGGAGGGGATGCTGGACAAAGAAAGAGGATGAAAGGGACAAGGGAAATGTTAGAAAAACAAGAAGGGTGAAAGAAAGAACAAGGTTATTTTTTTCTCCCCCCCCATCCCATCCTCCATTACAATAAGCTTAACTTTCTTTTCCTCATCTGTTGTAGGAAACCCAAGAGTGATGAAGTGGTTTAAGTGCTAAAGACAAAGGCTGGGAAGGGAAACAGAGTAAAGTGAATCGTACAAGGTCACAGTCCGTTTCACCTCCTGAATGCTGGTCCACACCTTTGTGCACACTGCTGTAGCTTTAACCGTCCCTTACTGGTATCCTGCTCTCCATTAGCTTCCTAAGCAGCCTGTAGATAACGAGATGGGAACGGAAATTTAAAGTGAACCTGATTTAACATTGCAGAAAGGGAGAAAGTTTTAAGAAATTAGAAAGCACTGCTTTAAACGCTACAAATTCCATTGCTCCAGGGACACCTGGCATGCAAGACAGAGGACAGGCTCGGTTCAGGGAACCGGTCTGCCTAGCCTTTTCAGGACACACAGAGGGAAAGCTGACAGCACACACTGCTCTTTGGCGCTCCAGGAGAGACCCAGCAATTTGGAAATGCCTACCCTACATGCAGCAAAGAGCTGCTTGGGAACAGAGGGGTCAGGAGCAGGGAAATATTTGGAGAAAATGAATAATTTTCTGTAGTACTTTTCTTTCAGAATTCAGTGGTTAAACAACCAGCCTGTATTAAAGAAATTAAAGAAAAAAATCCTCACAGACTCCCCAAAATTGATTCAGGCACCAGTTGCTTTCTTTGCAAAATGTTACTTCTTCCCTTGAAAATAAATGTCAGACTGGGGTGGAGGTCCTTAGCCAGTACATAGTATTGACACAGCAACTGTTCTTGGCCCTTTCCCCTTCTCTGTGAGCTCCCTGAGCCCTGCCTGGGCTGAAACTCCTTGCAGAGCTGCTAGTAGAGCTTGTTGGCTGTCAGAGAGGTGGCCAGGATGCTTCTAGCCTGGAGGCTGCAAGAGGGCAGAGCCTGGAGGGCTCTAGGGACTAAGTACCAATTTTTTTGGAGGGCAAGGAGGTTACAAAACCTTGTTGATGCTTGCCTGGCCAGCTGATCTGGGTGTGTTCCTGCAAGGGCTGGTGATTGATGGCACACAAGGGTGAGGCAGTTTGCTTTGTCTTTGCCTTGGCCCCGTGAGCATATAGCCGAGTGTTCCTGGTACACCAGGTTTCTCCTAGAGAGGGCATACTGGCTTCGCTTGAAGGCTTAGTAAGAAGCAGAGGTGACCTGAAGTCAGTCATTTGTGCCCAGTTGAATGACTCATCAGTGGTCCTGGTGCCCAAACCTGAGGCTGGGGGAAGAAATGAGGCAGCAGGCTCTGTGCTGAGTACACGATCACCCCAGCAGGTGAGTGATGCTTCATGCCAGGAATATCCGCGCTTGGGGACCAAATGGTGAGCTCTTCTTTTCACCTTTGAACAGTCCTTTGGCAGTTGGAGGTAGGAATATTTCAGTATACACTTTCTGGAGTCCAGAGGTGGTTCAGATCTGGACTAAAACGTGCAGGCACCCTTTTGAAGCCGTAGTGCCAGGGCATTGTGTCCAGCTGAGGTAGAAATCTTCTAAGCAAACTTACTTCTGATGAAGTGGTTCCAGAGTGAAAACCATAAAAACATAAACCATACATTTACCCATAAAAAGAATCTTAGGAAATACTTCTAAAATTATTTACAAAGATTCCCCCACCCCCCTTTTTTTTTTCCCCTGTTTTCCATGAATATTTGTGGTGGTTGAGCCCTGGCCAAAAGGCCAGATGCCCACCAAAATCAGTGTATTGCTCCCCTTCTTAGTTGGACTGGGGAGAAATAATATAATTGGGCAGCTCAAGAGGCAAATTTGTTAATGACGCAGGCAAAACAGACTCAACACAGAGTGCTGAAGAGAAAGTTATCTCATTTATTACACTAAAGAGAAAAACAGTGAAAAAAAGAACCAGTCAGGAGTGCAACCAACAATCTTGAAACAAATGCAACCAGGCAAACACTTTTCCCCCACCACTCCCTCCTTAGCAGGCTTTAGTTAGAAGCTTGCTCCCTTCTTCCCTCCCGGTCTCAGCCCAGGAGGGGCAGGGACTGGGGAAATGGGGGTCTCGGTAACACCTTCCCCCCACCCCTCCATTCTAAAGCAGACTTCCCTTTCAGCCGTGATTTGCTCCCTTCTTCCCCTCTCCTACTCACAGCACAGGACAGGGGGGCAGGGACTAGGAGATGGGGGCTTCGGTCAGTCCCTTGCAAGTTGGTCTCCCTCTCGGCCGGGATGGGGGCATCCATCCCACACAACCTCCCCCTGCTGCACCGTAGGATCTCACCCACGAGAGCCAGTCCTCCACGAACTTTCTCCAAGGCAAATCTCTTCCCACCGGGCTTCATCTCTGCTATGGCTGGCAGCAACAAATCAGTGTCTCTCAGTCCCAGTCCTCCACGGGGTTATAATGCCTCCTCCAGCAAACCTGTTTGGCTCATCTCTGTAGGTGGCTTGTGCTGGCAGGGGCTCATCCCAACGTAAGTCACGGCACCTTCTCTGTGTCTCCACCAGCTCCATCCCGCGTGGAGCCTCTCCACCGGGCAGGTCGGGTCTCTGCCTCCTCCATGGGTCCTTTCCTCCGGCTACTCCACGGGCTTCAGCTCAGGCTGCAGGGGCAATCTCTCCCTTGCCTGGGTACCTGGGCCCCCTCCCCCAGCCTCCCCGGCCTTTTGTGTCTGTCAGCTGCTTACATTTATATGCAAATAGACATCCCAATGCCCTTAACGGGCCAAAATTGCAGCCTTCCTGGCACTCCGTGTTCTAGTGGAGTGTTTGTCTCCTATATGTGATTCTCAGAGGCGCTATAAGCAGGCCTGCAGAAGACTCTAGCAGCCATTTTCTGTAGCACATGGCCCTCTCTCTCCGTAGCCAACTATGCAAAACTGCAACAATATTGCAGAGGAACATATATTTTCCCTAAAATACTTCAGTAGGTTTTTAAAGAAAGTGAATTTACTGCTACTGACTGTGGGTACTTTTGGTGGAAACCTCAAGGTTGCATTCATGTAACCATGGAATAGAAATGACATTTTGACTATCTAAATGCTCATGGGCAAGCTACAAATAAATGATTATTCATGGAAAATATGGGCAGTATTATTTCAAACAACAAACACATTCAAGAACCTCCAGACAGGCTCACAGATAGTGTGCAAACAGAAAAAATGCCAAATGCTCCCATTCAGTTACTCGCTGTAGATTATTCATGCAGCTCTAATAACAGACCCCTGTCTCAATGGGCCTCCATCACACGTGGTCCAGAACTGGGATGGTGGTGAAAGCTCCGACTCGGTCATTATGAAAACCTATAGTTGAAGCTTTTTTTTTCCTCCCATTTATTTCTACAAAACAAAAGGATGGGATTTTCTTCACAGTTGTTCATTTGGAGTTGCTTCATTTCAGTGGTATGCAGATATTCCTTGCTGTGGTTTTGTAGGGCGACCAGGAACACCTGGTAACTTTAAAAGAAAGGCACAGAATAAAACCTTGCAAACCGCCTCCCCCCCCCCCTTTTTTTTTTTCATCCTGCAACTATCTGGTTTTCACATTAGCACAACAAACACAGCTTGCAACTAACATTGTTTGGAACCTGTAAAAAAATAGTAATTGGTGCTGAAAATCCCTGAGCTGAAGGAGCTCAAACCACACTCTGGTTCTCTATGAAAGTACTGTGTCTAGTTCTGGGTTCCTTACCATAAGAAGGATATTGAGGTCTTCAAGGTCCTTGAGGTGAAAATTCTTCACTGAAAGAGTTGTTGGGGCCTGGAACAGGCTGCCCAGGGAGGGGGTTGAGTCACCATCCCTGGATGTGTTTAAAAGATGGCTAGATGAGGTGCTCAGGGATATGGTTTTAGCATAGGATGGGAAGGGTTGGACTTGATGATCTTAAAGGTCTTTTCCAACCTTCTAAGTCTGTGATTCTGTAATCAGTGGGTGGTTGCACAGAGTATGATAAACAGCCTACCAACGGCTACACTTACCATAGCCACCCAACTCTTGGCCAATCACCCTCAACAGCTCACAGCTTTCTGACACCAGTCCTCAGAGGTGGCATCTACCTCCCAGCTGTTTCCCTTTCCCTTGCTGTTGTCTTGAAACACTCCCAATCCATGCCCAGGCCACAGCCAGCTGGTACGCGCACCACAAGCATCCTTCAAGCAAAAGCATTAAGCGCTCTCTCCTGAGGTAGGGAGCTGAGAAGGACCTCTGCCAGCCCTGGGGGCGCCTACCAGGGCTGCTCTTACATGCAGGCAGTTGAGGACATTGATTTTCCTGGTTCTGGTCCATTCTACCCTTGGTAGTCAGCATGGCTAAAGAAGGTTTTTTAGGTTGGTGTTATGCACTGCTATTCACCTTGACAGGTTTCTGTCTTTCTCCTAAAAATACTGGGCATATCTCCACACTTTAACAGAGAACCAGAGTGTGGTATGAGCTCCTTTGGCTCAGGGCTTTTCAACAGCAACTCATCTACGTGACTGTCACTTATGGGTCAGTTTGGGAGTTGTACTTGTCAGTTTGGGAGCTGGATGACCATACTCTGTAGCCCTGGACATCACTTGATGTGCTCCTCACACCAAAGCAGTAAGGCTAAATGGCTTCTTCCCCAGCTCTACTTAAAGCCTGGGCCACTCAGAGATGCTGAGCACTGCCTGTCACGGGCATTGCCAGTAGGACCCTTCTTTCATTGGAGGATTTGCTAGTAAGCCTTAATGAAATGTTACTCAGGTCTACAGTTGTTTGCTACGAGAAATAAACTGTGATGCAAGTCGGTCATACAGAACTTCAGTTTGGTTTTTGGACTCAGTTGGGTGAAATTCAAATGCCTCCCTGCACTGCACATCGGTTGGGTTGGTAGAAGAGCTGGAGAAGAGCAGCTGTGTGAAGAGCTGATGGGGACATGCCCTGCCCCAGCCTGCCCCTCTGCAGAAGGAGCACAGCACCGGGGAGGTGCTTTGGAAAAATGCCATCCAGTCCCCTTTATCTAAACAACCCCTATCTAAACAACCCATCTGTATTTCTTCTGCTTCTCATACAGCCTGGCTCTCCCCACCAGTTCTACATATTACATGAAAGAAATTCACAGTAGTTCTCCATACTGAGGAAGAAACACCGTGAAGTTGTTTCTGTCAGGGGGTGAGCTGCCTGTCAGCCCTGGTGAGAGTGTCCGTACAGGTTTTCACCCATTGGCTCACCCAGTTCAAGTTCTGATTGCTGCCCTGGTCAGGTGAGGAGATCTGGTGTGACCTCAGGGAAAATCAGTTTGGATTACACTAGAGGGAACCAGGCAGAGACTTCAAGATCCCTCTTTCCTCCCACCCACATTCTGGAGTACTTACTGTTCTCCCAGGACAGCAGTTGCTCACAATGGCCACACCTCTGACATGCTCTGATCGAGGCTGAAACCTCTGTGAGGAGATCCATCCATCAAAGCAGCTGCACTTTCATGGACATTGCTACTTAAGGGTGGAAACTCTGTCCTTTTCAGTTAATCCATGTTTGTACATGAGTCTCACAAGCTGTTCCTAGCATTTATTACTCTGTGTTTCTGCAAGAGGGGAAGATGAGAGAGTGTCCTAGCAGACCCAACAGCACCATTATAGAGCTCCATTGCTTGGTCTCCAACAGGTCTTCACAAATGATGGACCAGGATGTGTTAAAAACATGCTAATGTTCTGAGATTCACCTCAGGTGCCTGTTAGAGCGAGCCTTTTACCAGCATGTTTTAAAGATGATCAAATTATGTGCCAGAATTTGTGTTTAAAATCTTAGCCAGGCCAGTATGCTTTCTACTAGCATTCGTTTTCTTTGGTCTTATATGCTGAAACAGGCAAACCAGTTTTACCTCAGGTTGCAGGGTTGAGTATGTCAAAACTCGATTTTGGATGCTGTAGGGGACAGGCTCCTCATTCACTGCAGAGAGGAGAAGAGGTAAGAAGGGAGAAGAACAGAAAGAGGCCTCACAGGAATGTCAGTCTGGTGCCTTGGGCTGGGGCTTCACTTCCCACCCACTGCTGACTGCTTCGTCCCAGTTAAGTCATGCATACATAAATGAATAAAAAAGACCCACCTGAAAATCACAGAATCACAAGGTTGGAAAAGATCTTTAAGATCATCAAATCCAACTGTTCCCATCCTGTGCTAAACCTGAGCACCTCATCTAGCCATCTTTTAAACACATCCAGGGAAGGTGACTCAACCCCCTCCCTGGGCAGCCTGTTCCAGGCCCTGACAACTCTTTCAGAAAAAAATCCACTCCTAACATCCAATCTGAACCTGCCCTGGCACAGCTTTGTGCCATTTCCCCTTGTCCTATCACCTGTTACTGGGCTGAAGAGACCATCGCCCACCTCTCTACAACCTCCTTTCAGGTAGTTGTAGGTGATGATAAGGTCTCCCCTCAGCCTCCTCTTCTCCAGACTAAACACCCCCAGCTCCCTCAGCCACTTCTCATAGGATTTGCCCTCCAGCCCCTTCCCCAGCCTGGCTGCCCTTCTCTGGACTCACTCCAGGACCTCGATGTCCTTCTTATGGTGAGGAGCCCAGAACTGGACACAGCACTCGAGGTGCAGCCTCACTAATGCCAAGTACAGTAATATCTTAGACCTTGAAGTTCTGGGATGAAGCAGCAGGAAAGGTTTTTCACTATCTACATCACCAAAAAAAAACCCTCCACCAAAACAAAACAAAAGTTCTTCCCTGGTTTTGTTTTAAAGTAGTCTTTGCTTAACAGTTACTCTCCTGAACAATGAGCAGCCATAAAGGCACCACTATTATCCATCTTCTCCTCCTCTTCTTGGCCTGGCACATGAAGAGCTTTTGTTGAACTGGGGTTGGGCACATAGTCTGCTCAAACACGAAAGTCTTTGGAAAACAGGAAGTTTCCAAAATAAAATCTTAATTGTTGTTGAAAAAACCACCCTGTTACATTGAGGAGCGAATGTTTTCACACAATGACTGTCAGAAAAATTAAAGCCTTTCAGACAAACGTTGAGAAATGTTAGGTTTCAACCAAAAATATTTGATGAGGAAAGCAGGCATTTTCTAAAAATACTCATTTAGCCAAAAGCTCGAGTTTTCAATCAAAAAATTAACAGTGGAACAGCCAGGCATAGAAAAATTCCCATTACACTCCAGATACCCTCCTTGTGTGTCAAGAGAGCTGGCGACACAGTGATATGACCTGTGAGATCAGCAGCTGTAAGTTAATATTTAACCCAGGAAGGACATTCAGGAGCTGCAACACAGGAGGAACACCTCCCTCCTCAGCCAGCATGCACCACCAGCTCTCTGGTGGCGAAGCCAATGCCAGGCAGTGGGATGCTTGGCCGTATTCGAAGTACTGTGACTGTACTGAAGACCAGACGAGTCTGGACAACACAGACCGACTTTGTACAGAGATCTCCTCCTCCATCGCTTCCTTTTGCCAGAAGAGCTAGGGATGTGGTGGGAGAGATGAGTTTTGGAGAATCTCAGGGGCAGGCTCTAAGTACTTCGTATGCTGCATGCGTGGCATAAAATACTCAGACGTACCTGCACACAAAGGAACCGTGTGACCCTTCCCAGCCGTTCCCAGGCTGGGCAGCCAGGCCAGGCTCCTGGATGACAGAGGAAAACAGCAAAGCAACCTTTGCTTTCTAAACTGACTTAAGTATACACTCCCTCACTCAGCTCCAGGACTGAACCCAAGGCTCCCTCTGCTGAGCCTGACACACAACTGATGTCTGCTGGATCCTGCATACTGAGGTGGTATCCAAGATATTCCCACCTGCTGCACCTTCATCTCACCCTCTAGGCAGGTGGCAGACCACGGAGAAGACAGAGAAGAGCCACCTCTCCCTCTGCTCCACCACCGGGGAAGAAGGAGATGGAGGTTCAGAACAGGCCACCAACGACTCCAGGGAAAATTTTCATGTGATAAATGTGCACATGTGTATGTATATACTGTATATACCATGGACACTTGCTGATCTCCAAACTCTTATTAAACATAAAGTGGGTGCTGTATCACTGAAGGATGCAGGCTAAGTCAGGCTGAAGAACTTCCAGCAACTGTGTAAACACTCCGTTTCCAATTGACTTCAGAGAGGCTGTTACCAAGACAAGGTTAAAAGGATCCCTCAGTTTCAAAGCAGATTTTGGAGGCTTCTCTATCAGATGCAGAACAAAACAAGTGTTGTCCCAGCTGGAAGCTGAAACCCAGTATGAACTGGCAATTTTATTTTGGACCACCTTTGTGATTTTTTTTCCATGTTACCCACAGAAATGTTAAATAAAATGTAAGAATAACCTGTTGTTGATGCAGAGATCTTTTTTCTCAACAGTATATTATTCCTCACTTGGCTACATATCTTCTTCATGATTGTACTCTCCTGATCTCAGAGCTTTACATTTTAACATATCCTCCATTTCACAGAATCACAGAATCGTAGGGATTGGAAGGAACTTTCAGAGATCATTGGGTCCAACCCCCTGCCAAAGCAGGTTCCCTAGGACAGGTCGCACAGGGAGATGTCCAGACAGGTCTTGAATATCTGCAGAGAAGGAGACTCCACCACGCCCCTGGGCAGCCTGTTCCAGTGCTCTCATTTCCATCCCTCTCATATCAGGGCTTTACAAGGTAGAGTCCATTTTTCTTACTAATGAAATTATGTCTGCCTTTCACCTCCCAAAAGATATTCTTCCCATGCTCTGTGAAAAAAAATGGCAGTAACAACAGCCCTCCCCTGTTTCCCCCTTTAACTGTGCCCGGGTCTTCTGATTTCCTTTTCTACCAAGTGATCTAACTAATCTATGTAAGAAAAATCTCATGCTTAGGGTTACCAGGAAATCCGCTTGAGGCATGAAGACCCATATTAGATCCTTTCTCTCCTTAAGCCAAGTATTTGGTGCCCACCAGTTAAGTGGATTAATCACATGACTTCTACAGGGTACAGTAGAGTAAAGCTCCAAAATGGTGTGCCTGCAAGAGGGCTGATGCAGGACCCCACAGTTTTTAAGACCCATCTATGGACACCACCAGTGCTCCTGCTGGTGTACTTGCTGCTTATGTTCTGAAATGTCAAGCTATAGCTCCAGAGGATGCTGCAATTTTGTTACTGTTTTATGAAGGCAATTTGAGCAGATAACATATTCCTGTTATTTTTGGAAAGGCTTTCTTATACCTCTGTTCCTCAGCTCCAGACATTCAGAGCTCAGTGCTGCCCCAAAATGCGTCAACACGGCTTGATAGCCAGAGAAGCAGACTGGGAGCAGCCTCTGCATGTCCCCTGCCCCGCAGCCAGGCTGAGAAAGTCCTCTCTGTCTCTAACCCTCTCATACTTTGTTTCCAAAACATACACTCTCTTGTTTAAAAAAAAAAAACCAAAAAACCCAAAAACAGCTCTGTAAATTTAACAGTCAATAGTAATAGCCTGTATGTTTTGCCACCACAGTAACAAGGTATCAGAAAATATCACAGGGACTGTGATATATATACACACACTGCCTGCATGGCTGCAAAGAATCCCTTTCTGCATCTTAAAAAGAGGGAGCCAAGGCACAGAAGGATTAAAGGCTATAGTTAGACCACCTACCATGGCATCTCTAAGAGAGTTATATTTCTGAGCTGCCTAATTCAAAGGCCTGATGGAGTGTTTAGACCTCCTGCTCCCAGGCTGCCAGACCCTGGCTGTCTGCAAGCCAGCAGAAAGAAGCAGAGTTGCCTTCGGTCCCCTTCCCTGGGTAATTAGCTTGAATGTTGTGTCTCAACACAGCACACCGCCTCACTCAGCATATAAAAAAATTGTCTCCTGCCTGGAGTGTAGGAGCTGAGAACACCCCATTGCTACTTATAGCCCAGAACCCATCTCCCATGGCCACAGCTCTGCATGACTCCCTACATGAAAAGCACTACCAGGGCCAGACACAAAACCCTACCTACCTCCACCTCGATATGCCGCTGCCACTGGCGTTTCATTAACTTACCACCTTGGAAAACGGGCTTTGCACAACGGAATCAGATGGATCAGCCTGCTGCACGCAGCCTCTGCCAGCACAGAGCAGAGCGGCCATGCAGGCCGATCTGCACCCACGCCCATTCGATTGCTTAGCCTAGATCTCAAAAAGATCATCGCCGTGGGTCTCACCGCTGGCTTACAGGAAACAGCATCGGTCCCTCCCCATCACGTGTCTTCACAAGCAGGTAAAGTTGTCGTTTCTGCAGGCCCATCCACAGGCCCTAAGAACACAGACACTGGACAAGCGTCCCCGTCCCAGGGCGTAATGCCTCTGCACTGTAATTGCTACTGCCTTGTAATTGTTCAAATCAGGTGTGACGCAGGTAACTTGTGCCGTAGCCCTGGGACACCAGTGGATGATTATTATCAGCTTCATTTTAGAGATGGGCAAACCAAGGCATCAACCCAAGACAACATGGTATCAGCAAAGTCAAGGTGGTCTGGATTTGTCTAAAACACCTGGGGGATATGTCCAGAGGGATAAAAAGTTAGGAACGCTCTCCTGCAGCTTTCTGTGGTTCACAGCCAACATCAGTGAGGTTACTCCGATTCACCAAGGAGAAATTCCACACACACACCCCCCGCAATGCCCCTTCTCGCTGTCACAATACTGTCCCTGCACTCCATTCTCCGCTCATTTGTTTGCCAAATATTTATTTCTTCTGGATCTCACCAGGATTTTCTCCTGGCAGAGTGCTCGGAAAACAGGCTGGTGTCCCCTGAAGCATCAGCTGGAGCTCGCTGACACCTACTGACTGAAGAAAGGAGTGCACAGGGGAAGGAGGCGAGGTCAGGCTGTCCAGGGAGGCTCTGGAGTCTCCATCCTTGGACATATGGGAAACCTAACTGGACATGGCCCCGGGCAACTTGTTCGAGGTGGCACAGCATGAGCAGTGAGTTGGACCAGGTGATTTCCGGACACCCCTTCCAATCTTAGCCATTTGTCACTGTATGAAGAATGAAGGGAAGGAAGGAAGGAAGGAAGGAAGGAAGGAAGGAAGGAAGGAAGGAAGGAAGGAAGGAAGGAAGGAAGGAAGGAAGGAAGGAAGGAAGGAAGGAAGGAAGGAAGGAAGGAAGGAAGGAAGGAAGGAAGGAAGGAAGGAAGGAAGGAAGGAAGGAAGGAAGGAAGGAAGGAAGGAAGGAAGGGAGGGAGGGAGGGAGGGAGGGAGGGAGGGAGGGAGGGAGGGAGGAAGGGAGGAAGGGAGGAAGGGAGGGAGGGAGGGAGGGAGGGAGGGAGGGAGGAAATAGAAGAAGGACATGTATTGTGGCTGCCAAGGGTACTGAGCAGAGCCAAGTGCTGGCAATGAGGCACCTCCCACCTCTGAACTGATGGATGTCTCACAGGGTCCAAATTGAAACAGTCATGAAAGACTGATACACTGACATACACCCAAGGCTTTGCTCTTCAGTAACCACTGAGCTTCCACGCCTGGTCTCCTCCTCCTGAAGTCCCCTGTAGGCACCTTGGTTACAGTCCCATCCCCTTCACTCCACCATCCTACCAGTGGTTATTTACAGTGCTTTCATGTATTGCAGGGCAGAGGCAGCATCCACGAGCCACTGGCAGGCAGTGCCTGCACGGGCCTAATTCTGCATTCCTGTTAAGCCAAGAAAGGTGATGTTACACTTTGTACATGATGTCTGACACACAGATTGCTTAAGTAGCACCTGGTGTGGCAAAGACCATGTCTTGATGTCAGCTCCCAGGAGCCTTTCCCTCCTTGACTTCCAGTATTGTTGGAAGCCCAACTGTTTGGTGTCTTGGGATCAATCCTTGTCATGTCAGAAGCACCAGAGACAAAACATCTTCAGTCAAACCCTTCCAATAAGATTATTTATCAGTCCCATTTACAGAGGCTCATACTTAACCGACCCCTCGGTGGATCCACACCGATTTCAGGGATGAAGATGTACGGAAAAATATACCATCCAGTGTAAGTGGAAAGGTAGGATTTAAACTTTAAGTGAGCAAAACACTCGCTCAGGTATGAGCATTATGACCCAGAGGCACCTCTCACAAAACGTAGCCCCTTTTGTCAACCGTGCACCGACATGAGCGGTAGCCAGGCGTGCTTCTGCTAGCAAGCCAGCACCCCACCTAGGGAAGGGCGTCTTTGCCAGCTCCTACTGCGCTAACTCAGGTCTCACAGTGCATGGCAGTTCTCCCATCACCCTGCTACCAATACCCTGTGGCCACTTCAGTTTTAAAAGATAGGAAGGGAGCTATTAGCACTCCTGGAGATGCAATGGAAGCCTGACCCAGGCATTTAGACTGTGCTGGGGGAAAGGAAAGAAGGCATAAATTGATATCTGCCTTTTAATCCTTTCTAAGCCAAATTCACTGTTGAAGGGAGAGATAAGCACTTAAAAATACTCTTAAGTGTTAAAGTCTTCTACAGGAACAAACAATTGCCTAATCTACCTTGCTTCATGAGAGAGGCCATTAAGGATACTTCCTTCCTCTCCTCTCCCCTTCCCTGGTCCTAAATGATACATGGGAGAAAGTACAGGAAAAAAGGTTAGACAGTATTAACAGCGGCACAGGAGACATCCATCTCAATTTTCCTTTCCTGAGAGTTAGAAAATTCCCATAACTTCATTGCTACAGAGCACCAACCTGTTCAGCGTCATTGTTTTTAGTGAAACTTTGGTTCATTTGCAAACCAAGGCTGGGGACTCTGATATCAGCAGACCTTAGTCTGGACCGTGCTCATTTAGAAGACTAGAAATAGCACCATCATCATGAAACACACATTGGATTTCACCAGAATATGTAGGCCATGGAGTAAGGGGCAGTGTGAGACCCAGCTTACTGAGGTGAGGCAAATAATTCATTTCATGGCCCCAGCACACAGTTGCCAGCAGCCAGCTGGGGCCCACATACAGAGCATGCACAATGGATGTATGGCTAAGATGGCATTTTAATTTCAAAGATGACAACCCGAAACCACCCCAAACTATATATAATACATTTTAATCTGTCATAAGTGTGGTGTCTCAGCACCAACATACTTAGACACCCAGCCATTTCTCAGGATAAGTAAGACGTTGCTTGGGCTTTATTATTCCTCCTATGAACTTTGCATCTGATAAGCATTAAAATCCAGCCAAAAAATAGAAAATCAGCTCCTGCGGGAAGTCTTGCCCTCTGCAGAGATTCCATGTGGCTCTTCATTCCCTTTCCCAACTACAAAGCTAGGGGAGGGCAAGAGGCAAGAAATGCTAAATTTTATCCTCCGATATGCACTCCCATGATCCATTGATGTTAGTAGGATTTGCATATGAGGACAGAAGTCAGCCCAGTGTCTTTCCATTTATGGCATTCGAGGTGTATGTTGAAACAGGCATGCTTCTTGGTTCACCTGCTGCACAGATACAATAAACCCAGTTGTGGATTTTTTTTCCTTTTTTGCCTTGTTTATAGAAGCTCAAGTAGAGTTGAACTGTCTTGAAACAGGCAGGCATGAACTGGTGTAAATGAAAGCAGAATCTGGACTTCTTTGTTATAAAAGCAAGGCTATAAAGTCCTCTAAAGACAGAGAAATATAGCATAAGCCAGCCCCAGAAGTCTTACTAGAAAAGAGGAGAAAGGATTGTTGGAACTGTTAGATTTCACTCTGTCTTGATTGAGTTTTTCCTGAAACTCTTAATTTGCTGCACTTTTTCATGTAACCACATAGACAGCTTCTGCTTTCCAATACAACAGAGTCAGTCCAAAGTTGCTCTACTTATTTGAGGGCAGTTACTCCAGACTTTTAGTGCAGAACTTATCATCCCTGTTTAGCACATCACCACCTCCCCAGCTGGCCAGCTGTCACCCAGCATAGCACATTTGTCTAATCTACAACTGCTGTTGTCTCAGCATGCCTTCACTAAAAACCCTCCCTCGCCAAGGTCTCGTTATAGCAGCACAGGCACCTCTGGCCCTCAATGGCCAGCAGACGCAGGTCATTATAACTGGCCTGGAGACTTTTTTGCACGAAGAATGGATGTTTTCATGAGAAACATGGAACACAAATGAGACAGCAGGACCTCTTGAAGAGCCACCACATTCTACATCCAGTCACTTAGCGGTCCTACATAGGCAATGCAGACAAAAAGCGGCATTTAGGGAAGCCTGGTTGTGGTCGCAGTTGTCATTGTTCAGAAGATGTGCCAGCACTGTGTCTATTCAGTCTCCTGCCCCTGCATTGACAGTCTCGAGTTCACCACCTACTCAGAGGAAGAAGGCAAGTGCCACCAAAAGAAGATGACAAGCTGCTCAGCCAAGCTCTTATTCTCTGATTTACTAACTGGGGCTTCAAAATCCGGCTCCTAATTTAGGCGTGAGGATGGGAAGAGGTGTGAATATCAGCAGTGCTGAAATCCCACTGCCTAGTGTCTCTCCCTATTCCCTCCGGAGCAGGAAAAAACCACCCGGACAGGCTGATGGGACGTCTGCAGCTTCCTTCTGGCATGGCGGGCCTGAGGCCACAGGAGGGCAGCATTGATTGTCTTCCTGAGGCGCCGGGATCCCGGAGAAGTCCTGTTCCTCAGGGAGGGAGCGTTTCCAAGCGGAAATCCTCCAGACCTGGTGTCGGGCTTTGTCTTTGTGGAAGCGCGGGAAGGTGCAGTGCAGTGTCACGGGGAAAGTGTTGGTGCGGCCTTGGCGGGCTCCTGATACGCGGAGGCCCTGCCTCTCTTCAGATCTTAAAAAACGCTTCAATCAAACTTGCCCTGGTGCAGCCTTCTCAGCCAGAAGGCTGGGACAAGGAGCAGGTCCCTTTCAACATCGCTGTCTCAAAGGCACGATGGCTGTAGGCAGTAAATAACGACGACACCCTATGACCACTTTTCTCCTGTCTCCTTGAAGCACATTACTCTCTCGTGCAGTTTTATGCATATGAGAATATGCTGTGACTGTGAAAATCTTTTGGGGACATAGAGGAGACATGGGAGTCCCTGTAACATGCATCCTTCTCTGTCCTTCCACAGTTGCCTTGCGGAAGCTGAGAGCTGCCAGGGCACTGCTAGAGCTGTTCCTAAGAGCCACACACTTCTGTGAGCTCTCCCAGCTCCTAGCAGCCTTTAAAAGGTGGTTCAAGGAGTAAAACATTGACCTGTCCCAGGAAGGATTCATGAACTGGTCACTGAGCTGATGATACAGAAAGGAATTTACATCCTTACATGAGTTTCTTCTCACCTAATCCAGCTCCTGTACTCTGTGAGTAGAAGAGGTCATCCTGGTTATCAACACTTCCCAAAGCCTTGCTGCCCCCAGGTTTGCGCAAAGTTGGAGCTGGTGTCCTCGCGGTCACCCCCAGCTTCTTGCATCAGCAGTGTCTCCATCTTCCCCTTGACACTGTGATTTGGTATGCAGCCACTGCTTTGCCCAGGAAAGACAAAGGGCCTGTGTCCAGCAGCGCTGCTGCCGACACTTCAAAGGGGTAACTCCATTTAGGCTCTTCCCAGCGAGGTAGGATTCAAGCTAAGGGCTGTAGTGCTTCACAAATAACCTCAGAGTTTATTGCACAGTGGGGGAAAATAAATTACCATATCTGTTCAAGTAAGAAAATCTGGAGTCCCTGGTGAGTGACAGATGATGGCTATTTTTATAATAGTCATACATAATAACCCCATGCTCATTTAAAAGAGAAATTCAGAGGTGATGGGAAACAACAGCCAATATGTGGCAAAACCTGGTGTCCATTCTTAGGGCTTGTCCATCATTTGTTGTATTTTTATTTGAAATCAATTCCCCAGGTTTTGTTGAGGTTTCTTTTACAATGATAATGCTGAGCCTGAAAAGTTGTCTTTCTAACACACTATGCTCCAGCCATGAGGTTTTCTATCACGTCCTCTCCCAGAAATGTATTTCCCAATTGAAAGTAACATTCAATTCAGCAACCAAGTGTTCCACAGCTGTCAAAAGGGACTTGAGTTTCCAAACTTTGTGCATGGCTTTCTGACACAGAAGTTACTTGTCTTGCTAGTGGAGTTTTATAAAGATGTGGCTTTTATAAGTAGTTTATCAAAGACCGATGGAGAAGCATGATATGCCTATCAGCAGCATTTATCATGGATGCTGTGAGGACATCAGTCAAGGGTGTTTTATCAGTTGTTGTAAGCAACCCTTTGACCTTTTGGGCTCCGTAAGAATTGAGTCAACAATTATTAACCCTGTAATAAGTTATTTATATAAGTAACTTTAAGATAAAGCCTGGCCTCGCTTCCTTTGCGTAACTCGAGTGAACAATTTACGAGTAGGAAATTATTTCCCTACTGAAGGCAGTGGGAGTCTTTTTATTGATTTTAACAAGACTGCCACCAGGCTGAAAGCAGGCATGCCTGTAGCACTTCTTGGGTGTATTTTCCTTGCTGAAGCCATTTGATTGCATCTTTTGGAGGAAACAGATGGACCTGATTTTCCAGCCATCGTCATCAGTCAGGCTTGACCAGAGAGGTGTGAACGAGGATAATTAGAGCATACAGAACTCTTAAGCCATATGCTGGATTTGATGAACAAACTCCATCATAGCACACACAGGCAAGCATCTACATGTTTAAAAAGAAAGCATGAGAATAAAGTATGTAAGATGAGAAGGTCACTGGGGCCTCGTGTGGGTTCAAGCTGTGTAGGGAAGTCCCTGGCTCTCCTTCACTGAAGCAGAAACTGACTATAACAAGCCAAGGATTTTACAAAAAATACCTGAAAATAGCCAATGCATTATATGTGAACATTTTAAAATGCCTGTGGGAGTGTTTTCACAAGGAATCTTTCCAGTTTAGGTTTTCTTCCTGGGAAAACTCAGGAAGTCCATGTTAGTAATTATTCAAAAATTTAAAATGTCCCAATTCTTTATTTGCCTAGGCCAAGTGAGAGGCACGCTTTCTATATTGACCATGCTGATAAACACTAAATTCACTGCTCTAGCAACATCTAGACATTTCATGTCCTTTTCCTCTGTTTCCCCAAGCATAAGACAGAGTTTATTAGAACTTGGCCCAGAAATGTATCTAAGCATTACTCTCTCCAACATAGAAAGCCCATGTTGCAAGCAAAGCTTCCATACCATTTTCTGGAGACACTTCAGCACTGAAAGGACTAGTTATCTTCATTGCCTGCCTGTAAGGCTTGGTCTTCTGAATGCCTAGCTGATTTTGGGCTCACCAAAGTTCTTGCAGAAGACTTAGCTGGGTGACAGAAGCTGAGGACTAGGGTCTGCTGTTTAGCAGGATGGGGCAGGATGCTTTTGTGACTACAGTGGGTTTATGCATTGTAAGAGATGGCTCTGTAGTAAGATTATTTGTTTAAACACCTGTCTTGGGCACCTGCCCATGGCACAGAACTGGGCAGATCCCTGTGCTTCTCTGCCAACCTCTAGCATGCATTCAGGGTTTGGACACAAACCTAGTTTGACTAGGGTGTGCAGCCAGGGCATGTACCATAGCTGTTAAAGACAACCTTCTTCTCATATCCCTGTAAAATTAGACTTGGTCTCAGGAAGAATATTACATTTTACAGTGCTGGTATCTAGCCAGTTCATATTTCTATAGCCCAGCAGAGTGATGTTGCTGTAGAGCCAGATTGACACTGTGGGAAACCAATCCTGCCTATTGATATGCACATTAAACTTATCACAGGGATAGTTTTTCTAAGAAGAGCCTTGGAAGCCTGCAGTGGCCCACTATTCTTACCTGAAGGTAGGCAGATCAAAGCAGTTAATAGATTTGGGGTTTGGTGGGGGTTGTTTAGTTTGTTTGATTTGTTTTGGCTTAAGGCAGGCTCACATCACCAGTTCTGGTCCACACAAAGTCTCCAGACTAAGCACTGGTTCTTTGACTCACCGTGTCTACAATAGGTCATTTGTGTCACCTCTTTTTCAGTAACACAATTAATAAAAATTAAAAAAGAAATAAATCTTCTGCAGCAAAAAAGAAAAACCTTGTTTTTTGCTCTGCTAAGTAGGAGGTGGCTACTTGAACAATCAAAAGAAGTTCTCACATTCAGTCTTGGGGATTAAAAATAAAAAATCGTGTTCAAATTCAGGAGTGTGTATTAGATTAAAATAATAAATTGTGACTCCACTTTCCTTAGCACTGGATTATCTGTGTTTCCTGTGCTTGCCATAACATCCTTTACAGTGCTCGTTCTCACTTAGGGATTCCCTGTCTGGCATTGCCAGTACTCCTGTCTGTCTTGATCCTACTGACCTGACTTTGGCATCATCGTGTGACTGGAAACTGTCCCCGAGTAAGACACACAGGATCACCATCTCCAGGGAAATCAGTTCCTCTTTCAAGCAGGTATAGACCCTACCACTGCTTCTGAATGGATGCTTCAGGGTTAGTCCTCTCCCCTGTTTCAACTATATGCGTTAATTAAAGAATGTAGGAGATGTGGTGGCCACAGACACCAAAGTCTGACTCATCCCAGCTGCACTCTTTGCACGTAGGTCATGTGAGATGTCAGCTATTAGAACGTGCAGTACAGCATATTGACTGCAAGGGCCAGTGAATGGTGCTTTGCATGCAATGCTTGGGGAGGAGGAGAAGAAAACTAGTTCATATTAAGCTTTGATTAAACAGAAATCTAGGCACTCCCCCACTTTTCTGAACACAATGAGTCATAATTCCCCTGGGTAGCTTACTGTTTCCCACACCAAGCAGAGATAAGATGTCCCCAGAGCTTGTTATCCCAGAATTTCACTTTCTCTTCCTGGGTCTGTGCTCAGGGGCCTTGCAGGGACAGAAGCTATGGCTTTGGCTCAGCTGAAGGGCATTTTTCACTACTCTCTGGACCACTGTTGGGATTTAAAGAGATGAAAACAACAGATAAAAACAAAAATGCCCAACCTTTGATGGGCTACCCTTAGGGTCACAATTCACACCAAGCCCAAGACCTCTGATGGATCCAGTCTGAATTATACTGAGTCACCCATCCATCCCTCAAACAAAGCTAGACTGAACTACAGCGCTGTTAGAAAACATGGAGTTCTCAAATCCCTGAAGAATTTCAGCTGTAGGACGGCCAGTGGAGACATGTGCAATTGGTAACAGTTTGGGCTTTGCTATGTGGCTTCAGTGGAGTCACCCTGAATTTATTCCAGTGCTCCTGAGCAGAATTTGGCCCAGAGAGGTTAAATGATGTATCCCAAACTGCACCTCTGAGTCATCTATCGAGGCAGGAATTTAGGACTGACTTTTTCTTGTGCAGCCTCAGCTGCCTTCAGCCTCCTCTAGGACTAGCGACCCCTGTATCATAGAATCATAGAATCATAGAATTGTAGGGGTTGGAAGGGACCTCGAGAGATCATCGGGTCCAACCCCCTGCCGAAGCAGGCTCCCTAGGACATTTCACTCAGATAGGCATCCAGACGGGTCTTGAATATCTCCAGAGAAGGAGACTCCACCACCCCCTGGGCAGCCTATTCCAGTGCTCTGTCACCCTCACTGTGAAAAAGTTTCTCCGCATGTTGGTGCGGAACTTCCTATGCTCCAACTTGCAGCCATTGCCCCTTGTCCTGTCTCCACAGACCACTGAAAAGGGGCTGGCTGATTCCCCTGCATCCCTTGCTTAAGATAATTGTAAACATTAATTAGGTCCCCCTTAGTCTTCTCTTCTCAAGGCTGAACAGTCCCAATCTTCTCAGCCTTTCCTCATAGGGGAGATGCTCCAGGCCCTTTATCATCTTCGTAGCCCTTCTCTGGACTCTCTCCAGGAGATCCCTGTCCTTTTTATACCAGGGAGCCCAGAACTGGACACAATACTCCAGGTGGGGCCTGACCAGGGCAGAGTAGAGCGGGAGGATCACCTCCCTTGACCTGCTGGCTACACTCCTCCGGATGCACCCCAGGATCCCATTGGCTCTCTTAGCCACCGAGGCACACTGCTGGCTCATGGCCAACCTGTCATCCACCAGGACCCCCAGGTCCTTCTCCACTGAGCTCTTCTCCAGCAGGTCATCCCCCAGCCTGTACTGATAGAAACGGTTGTTCCTTCCCAGGTGCAAGACTTTACACTTGCTTTTGTTGAACCTCATCTGGTTTCTCCCTGCCCAGCTCTCCAGCCTGTCCAGGTCTCTCTGGATGGCAGCGCAGTGTTCCTGCGTGTCAGCCACTCCTCCCAGCTTTGTGTCATCGGCGTACTTGCTGAGGGTCGAGGCTATTCCCTCATCAAGGTCGTCAATGAAGATGTTAAACAGGACTGGACCCAACACCGAGCCCTGGGGAACACCGCTAGTCACAGGCCTCCAGTCAGATTCCACTCCACGAATCACGACCCTCTGGGCTCGGTCCGACAGCCAATTCTCAACCCACCTCACTGTCCACTCATCAGTCCCATGCTTTCTCAGCTTTGCTATCAGGATGTCATGGGAGACAGTATCAAAAGCCTTGCTGAAGTCAAGGTAGATGACATCTACTGCTCTCCCTCCATCTACCCAGCCGGTGATGAGATCGTAGAAGGCTATGAGATTGGTCGAGCACGATTTCCCCTTGGTGAATCCATGCTGACTACTCCTCATGACCTTCTTCTCTTCCAATTGCTTGGAGATGGCATCCAGAGCAAGCTGTTCCATTACCTTTCCGGGGACAGAGGTGAGGCTGACTGGCCTATAGTTGCTGGGATCCTCCTTCTTGCCCTTTTTAAAGACTGGAGTGACATTGGCTATCCTCCAGTCCTCAGGCACTTCTCCTGTTCTCCAGGACCTGTTGAAGATGATAGAGAGCGGCTCAGCAATCACCTCCGCCAGCTCCCTTAGCACACGTGGATGTATCCCATCCGGTCCCATGGATTTGTGTGCGTTTATCCCTTTGAGCCGCTCCTGGACCTCCCCTACCTCAACCAGAGGGAAATTCTTCATATCCCAAACACTCCTATTTACATCCAGTGCCTGTGGGTCCCGGGGGGCCTTTGAGGTGAAGACCGAAGCAAAGAAGGCATTCAGTATCTCCACCTTCTCAGTATCCCCCGTTCATTCATCAAGGGACCTACATTATCCCTGGTCATCCTCTTGCTATTCACGTATCTAAAAACCCCTTTTTATTATCCTTTATGTCCCTTGCCAGCTTCGTTTCCAAGAGGGCTTTAGCCTTCCTAGTTGCGACCCTACAGGCCCTGACTACATTCCTGTATTCTCCCCATGTGCTCAGACCCTTCTTCCACAATTCATAGATCTTCCTCTTCTCTTTGAGTTTACTCAGCAGCTCCGTGTTCATCCACGCAGGTCTTCTGCCTCTCCTCCCGATTTCCTGCACAAAGGGATGCATCGTTCCTGTGCTTGGAAGAAGTGCTGTTTGAATGCTAGCCAGCTCTCACAGGCTCCCATTCCTTCAAACAGCGTAGCCCACGGGATAGCCCCTATTAAGTCACGGAGGAGATCAAAGTTAGCTTTTCCAAAATTCAGGGTAGCTATCCTACTTTTTGGCTTGCTTCTTCCACCCAGGATCTTGAACTCAACCATTTCATGGTCACTTAGACCTAAGCTGCCCCCGACCTTCACTTCCCTAACGAGCCCGTCCTTGTTAGTTAAAACAAGGTCCAGCACCCGCCCTCCCCTTGTAGGCTCCTGCACCATCTGTAGCAGGAAATTGTCTTCAACACACTGCAGAAATTGTCTGGACTGCATACGACTGGCCGTGTTGCTTGCCCAGCAAATATCTGGATAGTTGAAGTCCCCCATAAGGATTAGTGCCCGGGATCTTGAGGCTACTTCTAACTGCTTATAGAATGCACTATCAACCCGCTCCTCTTGATCAGGGGGCCTATAGCACACTCCCACAACAATGTCCCCCATACCGGTTTGCCCCTTGATTTTAACCCACAAGCACTCAACAGATGTTTCATCCTTCCCCAGGTGGAGCTCAATACAATCTAGGTGCTCTCTCACATAAAGAGCAACTCCTCCACCTCGCCTCCCTAGCCTGTCTTTCCTAAAAAGCACATAGCCATCCATGACAGCGTGCCAGTCGTCCAGGTTATCCCACCACGTCTCTGTGATTGCTATGAGATCATGGCCCTGCGACCGCACAAAGATTTCTGAGCTCCAGAGCTTGGTCCTGTGGAATGGAATTGAAAGGCTTGGGATGGATCAGAGTTTGACCCCATGCATAAACCACAACAGCTTTCCCACTGCCTGACCTCCCAAACACAGACTCTGTATGCACCACACAGAGTATCTCAGGCGTAACGGGCACAAGACACAGGAGGCACAATGCGCCGTGTGTTTTGATTTGCACCTGTTACCTCTGTGGTAGCTTTGTGTGGCTGGGTTCTGGTGGAGAAGGGGGACTGCAGGGGTGGCTTCTGCAAGAAGCAGCTAGAAGCTTTCTGCAAGCCCAAGAGAGTAAATACCAGCTAACTCAAGGCCAGAATCGTCGTTGACCAAGGCCGAGCCCATCAGCGATGGTCACAGCGCCTCTGGGAACCAAATTTAAGACAAAAAAAGGCTAGCCACTTTTTGCCACCAGAGACGGGAGTGAGAAGATGTAAGAAACTCTGCAAACACCAAGGTCAGTGAAGAAGGGTGCGATGAGGTGCTCCAGGTGCCGGAGGGAAAGATTCCCCTGCAGCCCATGGAGAAACTCATGGTGGAGTGGGTGTCCCCCCAAAGCCCATGGAAGATGATGGGGAGCAGAGACCCAACCTGCAGCCCGTGGAGAGATCCCTATGCTGGAGCAGGTGGAGACATACGGAAGACGCTGTGACTACATCGGAGCAAGCCTCTGCCAGCACTTCCAGCCCATCGAGAGACACAGAGATGAGAGAGAGAGAGAGACCCACACTGAAACAGGTTTGCTGGGAGGACTTGTGACTCCGTGGGGAACCAGGCTGGAGCAGTTTGGGCCTGAGAGACTGAGAGACATTGTATGATTTATGACTGCACCCCACAGCAGTGACCCACTCTGGGGCAGCTGGTGAAGAGCTGAAGCCCCGTGGGAAAGGACTCACATTGGAGAAGTTCCTGAAGGACTGTCTCCTGTGGGTGGGACCCCACAGTGCAGCAGGGGGAGGGTGTGAGGAATGCACACCCCAGCTAAGAAGGAAAACAACTCTTGAGGAACTGACCGAAACCCCCATTCCCTGTCCCTCCCTGTGCCACAATGTGGGGAAGAAGGGAGAGAAATCATGACTAAAGTGAAGTCTGCTAAGAAGGGAGGGGTGGGGGGAGGTGCTTTAAGATCTGGTCACACTTCTCATTACCCGACTCTGGTGTCACTGGGTGTGCAGGGCAGTGTCATAAATTAGGGAGTTTCTTTCCTTTATTCTGTGCTGAGTCTGTTGTGCCTGTGACACTGATTGCAGAATGATCTCTCCCTGTCCTTATTAACTACTGAGCCCCTCAATATATATTTTCTCCCCTGTCCAGCTGAAAAGGGGAGTGAGAGAGTGGCTGTGTGGTGCTCAGCTCCCAGCTGGGGGCAAAACAACAACCACCTCATATCTCTTTGTATGGTTTATCTTCCTGCCTCCCCTCACTCGCTAAAGCAAACTTTCTAGCATTAGAGTTCACAGAGTGCTTTTTTGGCTCCAGTTAGGTGTCATTTGAGGGGCCTGACATCTCTGTCCCGGTTTGTTGCTGGATTCATTGACAGGAATAAAGGATTATTTAACACAAGGAATGTGACAGGTGTCAAAAAAGCAAACCTGAGATTTACTTCCAGCTTTGGTTAAACAAATGCACAACTCAAATCAGATCAATGCTGAGGAAAAATTTCTTTGCCTGATGAAAACAGTTTCAAAATTGTCGACAGCAGCCATGGCTCTGGCAACCAGTGACATCACATTTGGGGTAACCTGGGTGACTGAGGACAAGCTTCAGAAAACACTTAGGTCTTGTCAGAGAAACGAGTCTGCAAATAATAACAATCAATGTTTCAGGCTGTCTGGCAATGCTGGATGAGGTGTCCATCCTCTGCCCTTTTCCAGTTCAGCAATACTGAAACGATGTACCTGGATTTCATGAAGGCTTGATTAATTCAGCAGCCACTAGAGTAGATAATGTGAGCTAAGCTCATGAGGAACTAACATCACTCCCTATTTCAAGCTTTGATCCTTAAGTCTATGTGGCAAGAAAGAGAAAGTGAACCCCCAAAACATCTGTCAGCTTTTTACGCCTTCTTCCAAAACATTGTGCCTTTACCACAGCCAAAGGCTGCATCACTAAACCAGAGGAACGACCGCAGGAGTCAGTCCAGCGGTTTCCATGTCCCTGTGCAACCCCCCATCAACACAGGTGTCAGGTAGCCCTTCACCCTCCTTCAGTGTCAGTCAAACCAAGTCTGAAAGAAGTTGAAAAGTAAGATTATCTTTTTCTGACACAGATAATCACTGGGAGGAAAATGGGGGGGGGGGGATTACAAGGAAACATTGCTGGGGAAAATCAGCAACGTTTCAAATTCCTAGTGTAAAATACCTAGGAATGAAGCTGGTGTGTAGTCAAGATGCTATTAGCGTTGTCATCCTCCACCTGGGTATGGATATATTGCAGCTCTATTTGGAAAATTACACTCCCACCCCAAACTTTATAAAGTTATAATCTTGGTTACAAAGACACCTTTTGCTGAAACCCAGCACAACACTTTCCTTGAGAGTTCTCCCAACCTCAACGTGTTCTGAGCTGAGATGGTTTTCTTAAAGTGATGTGGCTTATTGGTTTAGGACAGTTCCTCACCATTCCAAACATTTGTTCAATCTTCCCTCAAATTCACATGAAATTCTGCATCCATAACATCCTTTGCCAAGGAGCCCCATAGAGTTACATCCCCACTTTGAGGAAACCTGCTTGTTCTGCATGCTCTGGACCAGGTTCCTTCATCTGATGCCCCCTTCCAAGTTCTTCTACTGGAAGATGATCAGGTAGTCCCTCTTCACACTCTCCATGTCATTCACACTGTCAAATCTGCCCACACCATACGCATTTATAACTGGGAAAAACAGTCCTTGTCTACTCAAGCCATTCTTTGTAGACACTACTCCATATTTCTGAGCTGATTCCCAGGATACCTGCTCCGTTGCATGCAATGAAGCTTAAAAATATAAAATATGGGAAATTAAACTACACAGCAGTAATTGCTCAGGAAAAAACACTGTGTATTTCAATGTTCTTCCTTGAAAGTAGCTTTTAATAAGCAGCTGTACTTTTCCTCCACTGCCCCAAGGACATCTAGCGAAGGATTATAAAAATATACTTTGGGTTCTTAACTGAAAAATGAGGGAAAACAAAACAAAACACCAGGCCTTTGAGTCAGGCTTTGTTGATTCAGTTTACCCATGCACCCAAAGAGAAACCCCGAAATAGCAGCAATGCGTGCACCAACTTTTTTTCGTGGTTAGTTCACAGGCAGAAAGTTCCTCAGTGTTAAAATGATGCATTCCGTTCTTAAACTGGCAGTCTAACAGAATTTACGGAGCTGTTGTACTTCTGTGGGACAAACGATTGTGAGACACCGCTCATTGAAATGGAGGGAGGGCTGTTAGTACTCTGCCTTGCTTAATGAAATGTATGTGGCAGAGAACATAAGGAAATGGTGTCAGTCCTACTCCCTATAAAACAAAACAAAAAAGGTGCCCAATGCTAAACAGGGAGACCAGACAGTCTGATTTCTGGGTTTGTTTTTTTTTTCCTTAGAGAGTTTCAGTATCTACATGGGAATTAAAAAAAAAAAAAAAAAAAAACCACAAATTCCCAGAGGAAGCTAATTAAATATTCTCTCCACCTCCTTATTCATGCGCTCCGTTTCTTTCAATTGGCAGGGTCCCATGGCGACCACGGTGCAAGAAAAGCATCCTCTTCAGCAGCCATAGCAACCAGGACGTCAGCGCCGGCAGCCAAACCCCGCAGCAGGCCGAGGGGCGGCACCGACCCCCGGCGCTGCCCTCCTCTGCCCCCCGAGGCCTTGCGGCGGGCCGGGGAAGGGAAGGGGGAGCCCCGAAGCGAAGGGAGGGGGCAGTGGGTTGGCATCTCTGTGCCCGCCCCGTCGGGGCTCCGGCGGACGCCGCGCCGCTGTCCATGGTGCTGACGGGCCCCGCATCCGCTGAGCCCCGACGGGGTGGAGGCGAGTGGGGGAGGCGGACATCCCTGAGGGCGCGGGAGGAGAGGGGTGGAGGGAGAGAGGAAGGCCCGGGGCGGCTGGGTCCTGGGGAGGGACAGCCACATGATTCGCATCCCACATGACACAGAAAGGAACTGGTGGCAGCAGCCAGCCCTGCGAAACGTCATTTTTTCCTCCGTCAAAGAAAAGGGGTAGAATACCCCATCCCTCCCCCTCCGCCAGATTTAGAAATCTCCGGGCAGAGGCAGCTACAGATGCGAACGCAGTACGTGGTTTCCAATATGCTTGGCGCCTTCCCAGGGGTGTCTTCGCTTGGGATTACAACCGGAGGAAGGAGGAGAGCGGCGCCTCTGGGATTATGCTTTGGAGCAGGTAGGTGGCTGGATCGGTGCTGCGCTGAGCAGTGCTGTGGCTGAAGGGGTAGCTCTCTCTGCAGGGACCAGCAACACGATCTTTCCCAGTACATGATGTTCTGTGTGTCTGCTTATGTGCATTTAAAATCCTTGGGCTTTAGCAAGGAGTGCTCATTCCTCAGGAGCCGGCACTCTGCGGCGCTTGAATTTCAAGCTGGTTCTGATGAAAGCAGAGAGGCGTGGAGAATTAATGTAACTATCCATATCTTCTGCACAAATCTGTGTTTTGTTGTCTGTCTATATTAATTATTTTGAAATTATGCTACTTTTTTTCCTTAAAACAGTCCCCTGATATGATCAGTTCAATGAAAGCAGAAAATTACTTTCACTGAGATGGAGCAGACCAGTCTGCTCATCTGTTGTTTGGTTGTTTTGTTGTTGTGGGTTGGTTGGTTGGTTGGGTTTTTTTTCCTTTTCTCTCCAGATACATTCAAACAGCTTCTTTCTTCCTCATGTTGTTGCACTGAACCAGCTGCTTCTGTATTTTTCAGTAATTAATTTGAAATCATCCCTTCTGAAAGTGTTGTCTGCCTTTTCCTGTGTGGGTGCCTGGATGCAGCTACTTAAGGCAACAACCCAGGCATAGTAATCGTTGCTTATCTGTAGCCAGCAGAGTCAAGAAGGCTATTCCGTTCTTGCTAATTCAGGCACATTCTCTCTAAGAATGCACAGCAATATTTTTCAGTTATCCAGCTGGCTTCCAGCATGTCAAACAGTATGTTTGCTCCACAGAGTAATGGAGAAGTAAAACTGCCTTCTGCTTTCAAAAGGCCATTTGTGTGCATGAGGCAGGATTCATAGCCAATTATTTCTGGAAAAAGATTTTTCAAATGTGGCTCTTGAAGATTTGTTGTTAAAGCCACTGTTAATCACTTAAACAAGTGGCTTGGTTTGCAGAAAAATTGGATGCCAACCCAGAGGCATCCTTAAAAGCTAATCTCTATTTGGGTGTCTAAATATGGGGCTTTGGAAGCTTGAGTTATGAGTTTATTTTAAACATCCTGGTCCCAGATGAGTCAGTAAGCGGAGGAATGTCTGTACCTTAAACATGTTTGGGGAGCTCTGCTCCTTAGCCTAAAGTAAGAGCTTGCAGACTCTTGCTCCCCCCGCAGCTCTCCCGTGAAGCCTCTCTTTGCAAAGCTGTGCAGTGCAATTCCCCCATCTGGGTCACACCATATTATCTCCATTTGCATTTTCCTCCACAGCCCCACCTTTGCCGCCCACCTGAGACATCCTCCCTCAAGTATTTAACAATTTAGAGAGCAATTTCAATCAGACAACACAAGGTAATCCCTAACATCCTCAAGTAGAGTCTGTTCCCCCTCCCCACCCCAAACACAGTTATTCCAACACCAAAACATGAAGCAGCACTTGTGTGTTTGGGATTTCTCCATTCCAGCAGCTTACATCACTCCCTAGACTTTCTCCCTGACAGGCACCCTGCCCAAGAAGACATCTCCAGTTCAGGGGGTATTGGCAGGCCAGTATCTTGTCCTAGTGGCTTCCTCTAGTCCGCTATTGTCATCCCTGAGTCCAGCTCAGGTGGGACATTCCTTCCAACAATCATCTCTGCATCAGGCATTTTCAACATAGCTATGGGCTTTGCATGGCCTTCAGCCCTCACAGCTTCTCCAGCAGAGTTAGTACAGGAAGACTATGAAATACTCTCACTAATGGCCATATCCTCTAACACAGGCCTGTGGGAACAGTCTGCTACTGCTCATTAAGGTATCCTCTTATTCCCATCAGCTAAGTCATCCTGGGAGTATCTCCCAGTCTCTGGCAACTCCCCCTGGCATGATTATTAGCCACCAGTGTCACTCCACCCTCTGTTGCTGTGTCGGGCACAGGTGACCTGTGTAGTAAGAGCACTAGATCCATGTTACTGAAAAGCATCAAGAGCCAGAAAACAGGAATCTTCACATCCCAGTGCAAAATTCCTGTTTCCATACTAACTTCTTGTGTGTTGACAAGTCAGCTTTTACAAGATTTACTATTAAAAGTCATTCCTATATGACCTTTCCATATAGAAGCAACAAAAAAAAAACCCCAAAAGGTTCTCCTAGGAGAACTTATTCTCACTGCTAGTGAGAGAGTAAGCTAAGCTGCCAGAAACTCAGGGAAGCTGCTGGCATGTTTTCCTTGTGGGGGAGAGGACACTTGGTGGGGAGAGGGTGAGAATTTCCAAGAGATGGACAGAAAAATCAGCGAAGTGTAAGACTCACCACAGTTTATCTGTCAACACCCACCACGGCAAGCCAGCCCTGGTATGCACCGTGTTCCTGATGTCAAGCAGAAGAGCGTGGTGTGTTGTGGGCAGGGCCTGGTGTTCCCAAAAATTAGTGTATGTGTGTGGGAGACAGAATCTATTTTTTACCTCTGAATCAGGAAAGGGTCCAGCTTAGCCATGTCCAAAGACAGACTCAATCCCCATTAAGGAAGGGAAGCAACCTGCAAAAGTGTATTGCAAGCTTCTCCACAATCTTCCTAGACAACTCCAGTAGGAAATGAGGTCTGTCCCTCTTCTCCTTGCTCCCACTTTTTCATGTCTACAGTCACACTGACTGCAGATCTGGTTTCTGCCACCATTTTTAGATCAGTGCTATCTAGGGGTTTACTTACTAGTCACATCAGTAGGAGGATAGACAAAAGCTCTGAGACACTTAAAACTCCATGCGGCTTTCCATTGGGGAGGAAGGGTTATATCTATAAAAGGAGACTTATAAACACTATGCATCTGTTTTCAAATAGTGTGTTGCACTCATTATGCTCTTGAGATAGCAGCCAGAGCATCGTGCTGTCCATATCTCCTATGATTAGTTGGGTCAGGACATAAGCAAGAGCAGAGAAGGCAGATGGAATATTCAAGTTGCCAAAGGGTCATGACAAACCCAACGATTCCTTTGGCACAGCCCAGGCCTGTGGAAGGAAGGCTGCATCCTTCCCAGACCTTATGGATGACCCTACCTCACAGCCACTGGAGGATTAATTTCTCACTGTATGTGGGTGACCCTGAATATCTCTTCAGAAAGGGTGACCTCACCCTCTACAGATCTGAGAGTTGCAAACTCTACATGTGCTTCAGTATAGCTCTGGTTGAAGAGAGTTACACCTGGCCCCTCACTCTGCAAATACTGGTGAGGTAAGGGTGTCTATCTGGGTAGCAGTGAGGCAAAATCAGGCTCACATTTAACCCCTATCTGTCCCTGAAACAGAGCATGATACTGGATATATGTGAAATCGGCAGTTAGTGTAAGGGCTTCTTTCCAACACCAAGGAGAATAAACGCCCTCTTAGGGCTTAGATGCATGAATAAAGTACTGGGTCTCAACAACTCCAGTCAGCTGAAGAGACCTGCAGTCACTGGGTACATGTCAGTCTTGACCAATGGTAAATGCATGAGAAAGATAATTGACTTCACCCGCAGGAAAAAAGCCATTGCTCCCAGAACCTCTAACACCACAATGAGCTTCAAAAGATGACACCTTCTTTTAAGGAGACTCAGACAAAATGCAGTAACTTGTGACTGATCTGTCACTTGTGATTTGTGACATCAAAGTCATGCCCCATGGATTTGCCCTGGGCCAGGCCTCAAACCCACTGCTATGGGTCTGCAGTCAGAGTAGTTACTCCAGGTGTCAGCTGATAGACCCAGAAGCAATAGATGAACCCTGTTCCTGATCTAGTTAGTTACTGTATGGCTCATGACTTACTATGCTCAGTCAAAAAGCTACAGCTGAAAAATTATTCCTCCTCATGCAACCAGTACAAGAAACATGAATTGGCCCACATCCCAGCAGGTGTTGCAGCATTATATCCTTGTTCTCACCTTTAATACCTTGGTAAAATAGTTGGGGAAGAACATGAAGAGTCAGTGAAAGCTGATGGCAAAAACGCTGTTTAGCTGCCCTTACTTTCCTCAGGACACACAGCTGAAAAGTCTTGTTTTGATTCATGCTTATGCAGTAGCTGAGTACAATGTATATTCTTGAAATGTGCTGGAAATAAAGAACATTCCTCTCCTCTGATTCTATTCATAATTCCTGCTCCCATGACCTCACCCTGCAATACAGGCTAGCCTCTCAGATGCAGTATAAGATGCAATGACATGTATCGACTTACAGCATCAGTTCAGCTCAGAAGCTCTTACCATAAGTTGAGCTGAGACCGCGCGGGCACTGAAGCTTCATCCATGAAACAGCCTATCCACGCTAATCATTCCATGTCATCTTTAGCTACCCATGGAACAGGAATCTCCACCAGCTGGGTAGAGCCAGGGAGCAGGCAGCAATGTGTGAGATACGGGTATGGATCTTCAAAGTTTTACTGCATTCAAAACATTTTATTCTCCCAATAAAAGAGGGGCAGATGTTTTCTATCCCCGTGCACTGGAATGCAGAGTGAGGAAGAACACACTTCACCTCGAGAGATTTTCGGGATTTGCTCAGAAGAGGCACATGAAGAATAGAAAAGCCTTCACAAGAAGAGCAGGGTGAATACTTGAGCATTTTTATGAGCACTAGACCAGAGAAAAGAACTGGCAGGGAATCTGTGTGCTTACAAAAGCATGTGTATCCGCATTCCTCCACTGGAAGGAGAAGTACTAAATGGCCTCAATATGCACACAGACATCTCTGCATACCAAGAAGCAGAGAGAGGTTAAAAGACTCTATGCTCTTCTATAAAAAGATTGTTACACTGAGACAATGCACACACAGGGTAGTTAATTTGAATTTAGGCAAGGATGAACGTCGCCTTTTAGCTTCCTATATCGAGACAAAAGCCACCCCCTATTCTGATTCAATTTACTCCCACTTCTAATGTTGATTAAACTCAGTTAGATGAAGCATTCCTCTTCCAGTCTGGCAGCTGTTCCTAAGATATCCTTCAGAGAGGGCCGTTTATGGAGTAAATGACCAGCTTAACGCTTTTGAAATAATTTGCTGTGCCAAAACTTGCCTATTGTTTTGCAGATAGGATGCACAGAGGTAAAATATGTTGAATAAAAACCCCCTCTGCTAGTGCTAGGTTAAGCAATGTACAACGAAGTGTTTCTTTAGCTAGCTTTTTAATCCTGGAAAACAGTGTTTAAGGGAAAAAATAGATAATCTTTTGATTAAACATTTAAAAAGCCATTTATTGCAAATCTTATTAGGTTTTTCTCTTCCAAATTGCAATGGACACTACATTTCTAGACAGAGCAGTAAACATGCAAACACACAGCAACTATACCATAGTGGCTTTATATAACAGCAAAGTAGGTGTGGTAGTGATTTTATGATGTTCTTGTGGTTCAAATACTTCTTCTGTATGTAATTGTTTTGGAGCCAGCAAGAATATGTTTCCTTTGCTATCAACCCAAAGAGGTAGCCCTGAAAGTGGAGTGTTAGGGCCTTCAAACTGCAAATTAAGGTCCATAAAATAGTAACCATGGCACCAGGAAATCCCTCTCTGATGATTCTGAGCTGTTTCACATCTCCCTTTTCTTCGCAAGCAAGGGTTTTAAACAGGTATACAGGAAGTCCTTATACTGGTATTAAAAGGACTCCTGCTCTAAAATGTTCAAAAGAAAATGTGAGGTTTTTGACACTGCTGCACCCATGGAGATTTACAACTAATGGAAAGCATCCTTTCGCTCAGCTCAGTGTTAAATAAATTTAATGGAAAAATGAAGCCAAAGCATTTTCAAAAAATAGATATGTAATTAGGCTTCACATCTTTGCTATAGGTAAATTTTACTTTCTGCATTTCTAACACCTCCTTATTGACCTGCATGGCAAAAGGAGGCCAAAGAGCTCATCACCATTTTCTTCTGAGACTGGTATTTGCAAGTTGAGCAGTTCACTGATACTTATATGTCAGGAATCTTTGCAGCAATCAGGGACGTGAGAGTTGGAAATTCATAATGTAGCAAAAATACAGGATCTCCAGTTATTTCCATTCTTGGCCCATACAGAGCAGCGTGTACGCTGAGCTTTTCGTGCTCATGGTGCTGTTAGGAGCATCACTCATACTGCAGAAGTTTAAGTCTCCACTACAAAAAACAGACTTGCCCACAGTAGGAAAAGATATGCTGGGCCATAGACACTAAGGTTCTTAGTGCTAAATCAAGGACCAACTCTGATCTCAGTGAAACTAGGGGTATCAACTAGGGATATCAAAACTAACATCAAAACTAGTATCAAAGAAGATCAACTTCTGGTCCAATAGAAGAAGTTATCACTAGGAATGCAGGAATCTAAGAGCACATTGGTTAATCATTTACTTAAAAAAAAATTAAAACAAGTAATTGCTTTCCAACCAAAGCAATCCTATGCTCAGGTTAAAGTCTCCATTATTGCAATTATATTTTCACCTGGATCTTGTGGGCAGCATGCTGAATGACTTTGGATTTTTTTCAGTCAAGAAAGAATCACAAAATGTAATATTACTCGAACCTGTGTTCAGCACCTCTCCCATTTTACCATCCCGTGAGGTACTAAAAGACATATAGACATGGCACTTGGGACATGGCTTAGTGGTGGACTTACTTGGCAGCCTTAGGTTTATGGTATGAGTATCATAGAATCATAGAACTGTTTGGGTTGGAAGGGACTTCAAAGACCATCCAGTTCCAACCCCCCTGCCACAGGCAGGGACATCCTCCACTAGTCCACGTGTCCCAAAGCCCCATCCAACCTGGCCTTGAACACTGCCAGGGAAGGGGCACCCACAGCTTCTCTGGGCAGCCTGTGCCAGGGCTTCACCACCCTCACAGGGAAGAATTTCTTCCTAAAATCTAATCTAAATCTACCCTCCTTCAGTTTAAAGCTACTACCCCTTGTCATGTAACTACACTTCCTGATAAAGGGCCGCTCTCCAGCTTTCTTGCAGGCCACCTCTTAGCTACTGGAAGGCTGTTCTAAGGTCTCCCTGGAGTCTTCTCTTTCCCAGGCTGAACAAGACCAACTCTCTCAGCCTGTCTTCATAGGAGAGGTCCCCCATCAGCTCTCTGATCATCTTCATGGCCCTCCTCTGGACTTTCTTCAAGAGGTCCATGTCTTCCTTGTGCCTGGCACCCCAGAGCTGGGAGCAGTACTTCAGATGAGGTCTCACCAGAGCAGAGTAGGGGAGCAGAATCAACTTCCTCAAACTGCTGGTCTTGATTCTTTTGATACAGCCCAGAATATGGTTGGCTTTCTGGGCTGCAAGCACACATTGCTGGGTCATGCTGAGCTTTTCATCAACCAACACCCTCAAGTCCTTCTCCTCAGGGCTGCCCTCAATCCCTTTTCCACCCAACATGTAGTTGTGCTTAAGACTACCCCAACTCATGGGTAGGACCTTGCACTTGGCCTTGTGGAACTTCATAGTTTCACACATACTCCCCTTTCAAGCCTGCCAAGGTGCCCCTCGATAGCATCCCTTCCTTCTTGTGTGTCAACCTCACCACCCAACTTGGTGTGGTCAGCAAACATGCTGAGGGTGCACTCAATAGTGATCTTAAGGGTCTTTTCCAACTTAAATGATTCTATGAGTCTATGTTTGCAGGTTACCTGTGTTCTCCAGCAAACAGCAGCTGGGCTGACTTCTAGGCAAAATACAACAGAAAAAAAAAGGTACTATTTGAACACTACAACCCTCTTGTAACTATTTTTGAGCTTACCCACCTGCCTGACTAAATGTCTCTAGTCTGAAAAGACGAGGAGAGCAGATTTAGCTCACCAGGAGAAATACCGTGAGGATGGTGTTAGCAACTTTGCATCTTTTAAAGGCTTAGGAAGGTCATTTAATTCTTGTACCTGACTTCCACTTCTCCTCAGTATCAGTCAAGAAATATCATCTGGTTATTCTTCTACTGAGCTTAATTTGTGCATCTGGCTATAGGACACATAGTCCTTCATAGCAAGAAGGGAAATTAAGGAAGAAAATTAGCCCATAATCTTCTGTTCTACCTAGTTAATAGCTTCACATGTATTATTATCTATTACAGATAATTCCAACAAGTAATTTAGCAGATTGCACTGTCAATGCATCCTGCCATTCTGCCAGAGACAGCAACCCAAATACCCTGCTGAGAGCTGATGATGGCAGGATATCTCCAGGGATGCAGATCCATCCGATGGAGGATGGGGAAAGGCAAACAGGAGGTGTTTGAGAAACCAAGAATCATCTGCCAGGCAAAGCTACTAAGAAAACAATGAGGGAAGGCAGCTAAGAACAATGGGAGAGCAAAAGCCAGGCTGGCCAGTACTGCATAGCCCCCAGCAGAAGACAGGATCAGGAAAGGGTATCATCTGCAGATGGTACCCCTTGCAGGCAGTTCAAAAGTCAACCACAATACCCACCTCTGGGTGATGTCTCCAAGTGTTATTTTGACAGGATAGCACCATTCAAAATTCCTGATGTAACATGCTCCACTGAAACAAATGTAGTTGTTACTAGCATCAAAGTGGTCTAGAATCACAGAAGGGTAAGGGTTGGAAGGCACCTCTGGAGATCATCTAGTCCACCGCCCCCCCCCCCCCTGCCAGAGCAGGATCACCTACAGCAGGTTGCACAGGATTGCATCCAGGTGGGTTTTGAGTACCTCCAGAGAAGGAGACTCCACAGCCTCTCTGGGCAGCCTGTGCCAGTGCTCTGCCATCCTCACAGTAAAAACATTTTTTATCATATTGAGGTGGAACTTCCTGTGTTCCAGTTTGTGCCCATTGCCCCTTGTCCTGTCACTGGGTACCACTGAAAAGAGTCAGTCCCCATGGTCTAGACATCTACCCCTTAGATACTTATCTAATTGATGAGGTCCCCTCAGTCTTCTCCAGGCTAAACAGACTGAACTGTCTCAGCCTTTCCTCATAAGAGAGATGTTCCAGTCCCCTAATTCTCCTTCTAGCCCTTTGCTGGAATCTCTTCCATAGCTCCCTGTCTTCCTTGAACTGGGGAACTTGGCTAGAAGTCCAACTTGACCTAAGTCATGGTATCAGCTCCAGGACACTACCTGCACACATAAGCTGCTATTTAAGGCCAGATGCTCTGGGAGCAGTGTTGGTGACTCATGCATTGACCCTACTTTCCCATGATGCAGAGTCAGCAACCAGGCGCAATGCTAAGGGTGAAGGAGAGTCACTGTGGGATGCTCCAGCAGCCCAGCTAAGACTATGCAAACTGCCTGTGTCCGTGCATCTGTGCCACACGGCTTTCAAAGACAATCTGCATTTTCAAGAATGCTAAATTTATGCCTGTGCTGTGCAGATGGTTGTACATCAAGCCTGATCATGTGAAACAGGCAACATTCTATTAAGCACAACTAATGAAGGTTTAAATTAGATATTAGGGGGAAGTTTTTTACAAAGAGAGTGGTGAGGTGCTGGAACAGGTTGCCCAGAGAGGTGGTGGATGCCCTGTCCCTGGAGGTGTTCAAGGCCAGGTTGGATGGGGCCCTGGGCAACCTTGTGTAGATTCAGGCCTGGAGGTTGGTGGCCCTGCCTGTGGCAGGGGGTTGGAACTCTATGATCCTTGGGGTCCCTTCCAACCCAGACCATCCTATGATTCTATGAATACGGGTTGTAAAAAGCTAGAGGAAAAAGTTTTCTTTAACCACATCAAGCAATTAATGCACCTTTTCCTCCTTTACATCTGACTATTTTTTTGCATTGCTTTATTGAATAATGTATGATGATATGCAAAAAAAAAAGCACAAGGAGCCAGATCCCAAATCCATCCCATGGTTTTGCACTTAAAGGCTCTGCTCTGAGTAGACAGACAAGAAGAAAGCAATGGGTGGTTGATGCAGAGTGAAAGTAGGCAGAAAAAAAGCATCAGCTAAACACTGAAAAATCCTTAGAAAGCAGAGCTGGGAATTGGATCACTTAGAAAGCTGACAATAGTGCTGGCTGTTTGAACACATCAGTTTGGCTTCTGGGATGAACTTTTTGATTTTCTGGTCATTAATTAAATCCTGATTTATCTTGCACAATATCCAAACTCTGGGGTTTAGCATCATGCAATATACCCATAGAAACAAACTTTCTCTAATAAGTAGGAGGCTTTGCATGTACACACCATGACAGAAATTACACTTTTGGAGCACCAGCCTCCAGCTGGTGTATAAATATACAGGCAATAAAATTAAGTATGTAAGTATGTTACCATTTTCTGACTGTGATAGCCCAGGTTAAACACAACCAACTTGCAAAACCTAGGATTGAAACCTCTATCTAATATTATATACATTCTTGTTCCACCCTTTCTAAAACAGTGGGTGTGGTGGTTTTGGCCCTGGCTAGAGGCCAAATGCTGCTCGCTCACTCCCCCCTTCAGCCAAAAAGGGGAGAATACATATATTGGGAGGCTTAGGCCTTGAGATAAGGACAGAGGGATCACTCTCCAATTAGTGCAATGGGCAAAACAAACTCAGCACAGAATAAAGAAAAGTGATTTATTGCAACTACAACTAATACACCCAGTGAGTGACTCGGAGTTGAGATAATGAGAAGTGGCCAGGTCTTAAAGCACCTTCCCCCCACCCCTCCCCTTCTTAGCAAACTTAAACTTCATCATGATTTTACTCCCTTCTTCCCCCCCCCCAGCATGGCGCTGGGAGGGGCAGGGAATGGGGAGTGGGGTTCTGGCAGTTCCTCACAAGCTGCTTTCCTTCCCCAGATCTTAACCCTTCTACTTTTACCCCCACCCCTCACCTCTTTGCACACTTGACTGTAATCATCAATTTTCCCCCTTCTTCCCTCCCATCGCAGCACCAGGAAGGGCAGGGAATGGGGAGTGGGGGGGTTTCAGTCCATTTCACCCGAGACACACACACTCTTCCCTTACGGCGCCATGGGGCCCCACCTACGTGAGAGTTGTAACCAGGAACTTCTGCAGCTTGAGTCCTCTCCATCGGGGAGTCACCTCCTCACCACAGGCCTCTCAGCAGGACTCCCTTCCATAGGGTGCTGACGTTCAGGCCCAAGTTCCCCTGGCCTGGCTCCCCACAGAGTCACAAGTCCCCCGGCAAACCTGCTGAGGTGTGGATCAATCTCTTCACAGGGCGTAGATGTCTCTGCTCCCCATCCTCATCCATGGGCTACACGGGGACACCCATTTCACCATGGTCTTCTCCACAAGCTGCAGGGGAAATTCTCTTTCTGCATTCTTTTCTCTCCCTTCTCCTTTGGGCCTGGCCTTCATGTCTGCGCGGCCTGTTACATCTCCTCACTCCCCACTCCGGTGGCAAAGTGGCCCCTCCTGCAGGTTTTTTTTTTCCTATATGTGATTCACAGAGGCGCTATAAATCCATCTCTGATTGGTCAGAAGCAACTTTGGCCTTGAATTAGCTCTTGTTTACTGTCCGGGACTTGCAGAAAACTATAACTGCTACTTTGCAAAAACTGTCTCAGCAACACCACTACACGAAACTGCAACAGTGGGTCATAGCAATCACATACCTTGATGTGTATCACAAAAAGAACCACCTACAGTTTAATACAAGAAGCTGTATTTCCGCACTAGCTTCAAAATACAGAGTTCATATGGCCATTCAGGCTGGTAAAAACCCAAGGGAAAAGTAGATGGATTGTTGATTCTCAGCAATAAGGGTGGTGTTAAATGCAGCAATAAGAGTCCAATTTAGAAGGCTGGTCTATACGGTTTTAGACAGCTAAATACCAGGGGATCCCCAAATTAACTACTATGAATTAACAACAATGATACTAATGATCAAATGGAAGGAGAGTTTGGCTGATAGTATCCTCATCGAGAAAGAACTTTTGACTGTGGAAACTACTGCCTTCTATTCCACCTCGCAGTAGTAAGAAACATCTCCTTGGCCTATCTATGACATGGATTTATGTCAAGTCAAAGAAGTCATATAACCTGTCTTTGGCTAAGGAAAGTTTTTCACGCATACTTACTAAATGTAAGCTTTTCTGTTCTCTCACTATCCAGCCTGAACAAAGGAGGTGGCCATGTTTGCCCACCACATGGACAACCACAGCGGTCCTTTCCTTCTCCCTGCATTACTGCTCCTGTTGCAGAACAAGAGCTACTCCGAAACCTCCGACCCTCCTCCTGGCTACGAAATGATGGAGTCAGCCATCGGACTGAGCTCGAGCAGGAACCACACTGTCTCGCTGTACAACCTGAGCCTGGGGGAAATTGCAGGGGCCAGCATGGTTTTGGGAGCGTTGTGGCTGGTTTCCATCTTGGGAAACTCCCTCGTTTGCTTAGTGATCCGCAGGAGCAGGAGGACACAATCCACCACCAACTATTTTGTTGTCTCTATGGCTTGCGCAGACCTTCTCATCAGCGTCGCCAGCGCGCCCTTCGTGCTGCTCCAGCTGACCTACGGCAGGTGGCCGCTGGGCCATGTCATGTGCAAGCTGGTGAGGTACATACAGTTTCTCACCCCTGGAGTCCAGATATATGTGCTCCTGTCTATATGTGTGGATCGATTCTACACTATCGTCTACCCGCTGAGCTTCAAAGTGTCCAGGGAGAAGGCCAAGAAAATGATTCTGGCCTCTTGGCTATTTGAGGGTGTATTGACATCACCGGTGTTCCTTTTCTATGGCTCCAACAGTGACGGCCACTGCAACTTCTTTCTCCCCAGTTCTTGGGAAGGAGCTGCCTACAGTATCATCCAGCTCTTGGCAGTGTTTCTGATCCCATCCATCCTCATTGTACTCTTCTATCAGAAGGTCATCAAGTACATTTGGAGAATAGGCACTGATGGCCTCACTGTAAGGAGGACAATGAATATTGTCCCAAGAACAAAAGTGAAAACCATCAAGATGTTCTTAATGTTAAACTCGGTGTTTCTCCTGTCCTGGCTGCCTTTTTACGTGGCACAGCTCTGGCACCCACTGGAAACAGACCACAGAACCAGCTCCTTGGTGTTCCTGGCCATCACCTGGATCTCATTCAGTTCATCAGCCTCAAAGCCAACCCTCTACTCTGTGTATAACGCAAACTTCAGACGAGGGATGAAGGAGACTTTTTGTATGTCTGCCATGAAATGCTACAGAAGCAATGCATACACCATCACCACCAGCTCCAGGATAGCCAAGAAAAATCACGTTGGGATTGCTGAACTCCCAGCTCCAGCCAAAACTGTAACCAAAGACTCCCTCTATGATGCTTTTAACAGAGAAGCAAAGGAAAAGAAGCTCGCCTGGCCTATTCAGTCCAATCCCCCAAATACTTTTGTCTAGTTGCTTCCATGGTTTTGAGAATTTCCTGTGTCCCCTCAGAATGAGGAGCTTTCCCTCAGTTTTGAACCAGTGTATCTTTAATGGTTTGTAAAAGAACTTTTAGGGAAGAAAACCAGATGTTTTATTTTAATAAATGCGTTGGCTTTGATGTGTCCAGTCTCTTTCCTCCCAGTGACGCTCCGCTTGCTGGAATGACTCCGAATCACCAGCCTGGTTGGTACCTCTGTTACCAACCAGAAGAGCCCTTCCACTCTCAGTGCACAGGGGAAGGGGAAAGGAAGAACACTGCATGTTGTGAGCACTGCACCTTGGCCACCACACAAATACACAAACCTGCCCAAAGCCATCTAGACCTCTTTTCCTTACAGCTCCGTGGATACGAGCCAGCAGCGTGCCCGGGAGGCTGAGAAGGCCAAAGGCATCCTGGTCTGTATCAGGAGCAGTGTGAGCAGCAGGGCCAGGGAGGTGATCTTACCCTGTACTCAGCCCTGGTGAGGACACACCTCAGGTGCTGTGAGCATTTTTGGACACCACAGTATAGGAAAGACATTAAGGCACTGGAGAGGGTGCAGGGAAGGGCAACTAGGCTGATGAGGCATCTGGAGAACAGTAACAGCCAATTACACTCACACCCAGTGATAACACAGAGTACCTTACCCACCATACCATTACAGAGTGCTGCACAATACATGGACCAGCCCAACACTCCAGCCACACTCAGACTTCTCTGAAGGCACCCAGGCCATGCCCCTCCCCAACCAGCCCCTTTTATGAGGGAGTGATGTCAGGTGGTGTGGAAAACAGCCCAGGCAAACTCAGTTTACATGGGCTTGCTGCTTGGGGAGGTTGACTCTGGCCTGGCCAGAACAAGCCCAGGCAGGTGTTGGCCTCTTCGCCCTAATAACTAGGGACAGGAAGAAGGGAACAGGTTCAAGTTGCACCAGGGGAGGTTCAGATTGGGTATGAGGAAGTGTTTCTTCACCACAAGAGTGGTGAAGTGTTGGAACGGGCTTCCCAGGGAGGTGGTAGAATCATCGTCCCTGGGGCTGTTCAAAAAGAGGGTAGATGTGGTGCTTTAGGAGATGGCTTAGAGGTTACAGTGGTGTAGCGCTGACAGGTGGTTGGACTTGATGATCTTGAAGGAGTTTCCCAGCCATGATGATTCTATGATTCTACAGTGTTGCCCTGGGGTTTTCCTTCTCCATCAGAGCCCTGGGGTGAGATGTCTGTACAAGGGCACTGCTGGTATAACACAGAGCCCACTGCCAGCGGTAGTAAAATTCCCACTGCCCCCGTGGCTTAGTATTGGGCCAGCACTGAATGCTTGTGCACCTCGGGTGCTAGGCCTCTGCAGAGGGCTTCTGGTCCAAGAGGCCTGATAAAAGTCCTCCCCTTGGTCTTGCCCTCCCCCATTCATGGTGAGCTGCTTCTATGCCCAGGCTGCTGTATCCAGCCACATCCAGGTGTGGGCGCTTCCTGGGAGAAGCCCAGCTGACCACAAGGCCTCATGGCCTCAAGTCCCCTCAGCAGGGGACTCCTCCCCTGTTCAGTTTAATGTGTCCCTTGGCCTGATTCCCACCTCCTGAGGGACAGCTGTGATGCTGGCAGCCAATTGTGGCTTTTTCCCAAAGGGGTGAAGGACAAGGATCTCTGCAGTCACACACTCTCCTGGGGGCATCCTCCATGAGTGCAGGCATTCATAGGGCCCTAAAAGGCACTCATTCCAGAAGGGATGAGCTGGCAAGGAGCTGCAGCCGGAAAGGTCCTCCCCTTGGTCCCACCCTCTTGCACTCATGGTGAACTGCTTCTACACCCAGCCTGATGAAGCCAGACAGATCCAGGGGTGACCTGCGCCTGGGACAAACCCAGACTTTCATCAGCTGCTAGAAGCTTCCCCTAGGTTTAATAAAGCCAATACCAGCCAGGTCTGAGATGGACTTTTACTGGCTAAGGCCAAGCCCATCAGTGATGGTGGCTGTGCCCATGTGATAACATATTGAAGGTGGAAAAAAACCGCTGATCAGCAGCTTTTTGCTGCCAGAGAAGGGAGTGAGAAGATATGAGAAACTCTGCAGATACCAAGGTCAGTGAAGAAGTGGGGGAAGGAGGTACTCCAGGAGCCAGAACAGCAATTCACCTGCAGCCCATGGAGAAGACCATGATGAAGCAGGTTTTTCCCCCTGCAGCCCAGGAGAGATGATGGGGAGGAGAGATTCCACCTTCACCCCATGGAGAACCCCATCCTAGAGCCTACACATTAAGTAGGCTCCTAGCAGGACATACAGCTGTGGAGAGAAAAATTAAGGCAGGAACAGCTTTGCTGGCAGGACCTGTGACCCTGTGATTGACCCAAACTGTGTGGCTGATAGGGTGTTTGGGCCAGCCCTACGTTCCAGCTCATCCAGGGGTAGGCACCTATGCCTTCTGTGCATGTATTCTTTGGGACCAATATCTTGAAGTGTTTATCCTGCAGGTCCCTTTGGCTTGCTGCATTGTGGGTGTAGACCTGCTCCTGTTGTGAAATTGCAGCAGTGTTACCTCTGTCAAAGTCATTGGATGTTGAAGAGTTGATCCTCACCCACTCTGTGCCTATCTTGGGTTGGTAAACCTCTACCGTCTTCTCTCGTTACTCCTTTTCAATATTGAATTGTGCCTTTCTACTCATTTCTTGTGCAGTACTGGTTCCAGATCAGTCTCCCTTTGGAGCAGCCTAATATAGCAGCCAGGACATGGGAAGCTTCCTATAGCCCAGATCACCATCAGACATTTCACACTCAAGTCATCTTAAAAGTGTTGTGGACAGTTTCATATGAGGGGTTAAGCTAGGCAGTAGGACACATTATACAGGTGCTAGCTTCCTCCACACACTTGCATTTCAGAATCTCAAGTTCCCCATTGTATGTTTGAAAGAGACATCCTCAGGCACAAACTACTCAGAGAAGGATTATCTTTTTCTTCTGCTTCCAGAGCAAACATGGCACAGCTGGGCTGCTGTTCATGCCTGGGACCTAAAAGTACTGCAGTAATAGAACAAGAGCAGCATGTTAATAGAACAAGAGCAGCAAGTACTACAGGGTGTATTAAAGGTACTCGAGTATCTCCCTTTCCCATCAGCAGGGAGCAGAAGCACACATGTGGTGGAGCCCCAAGCTGACATCCTCTCAAGAGACTCATGCTGGCAATGTGGGTGGGGAAAGTCCTTTGTTGAGAAATATTCCTGCATGCACGGTAGAAGACTTCCTTCCTCCTCCACAAGAAGCATAGTTGTAAGAACCCTTACTGACTGCAGGAACACAGTAGGTGTTTCATAAATTCAGAAATCCCCGTTTAATAAAGGTCTAATATTTCTCATTAAAGCCATTAGAGAGACAACCTTGAAAATGAGACAAGACCAAAATTTTCTGTGCAGTTCATGTTCACAGCAGGTTGTTTCCCCCTGAAACATCACTGTGTTCTTAGTTTTTCTGTGCCACATAAGTACCCCTGACACAGTAAAATCAGATCTAGGGTAAGTAGGCCAGGTCAACTTTGCAACATTATTTTTAATGTTGGGTTGCAAGACTGAAACCCAACAGTTGTTCTTGTGGTTAGTATTTTTTTTAAAAAGGCAGGACTGAACAGAATGAGCTCTGAGGTCACAGAGGACAACAGGGTCATGGCTATTCACCCCCTGCAAGGTCTGAGTCCAGAGGGAATCAGGACACTTGTTCATTCAAGTCTATGTGAATAGGAGAGCATGAGGCACCTCATTATCTGGACATCATGGAAAGGACAGCCCATGACAGTTACTATCATGTAGAGGTATATCCAGAGAGGCCTGTACAACAAATCCTGGTAGAGCTGGACCCCAAAGGAGTTCCAGTGGATGTTGCCTGTGCACAGCCAGCTTTCAGCCTGCAGATGAGAAGCAGGCCTTAGACCATTATGGATACCAAAGGAAAATACTGCTGCCTTCAGACTTGGTCCGTTACTGAAAAGAGAGGGACAGAGGCAGTTGACACTTAAGGCACTAGCGCTATGTTCAAGACCCTCAGTCTACCAGATGTCATTTCACATACAAAGCCAAAAGAGCACACCAGCAGGTGTAAAACCACAGACTTCTGTGCAATTTTCCTTCTTGTGAACTCAACCATGTTTCCCTACCTCCCAGAAGCTGTAAAATGATACAAGCTGGCCAGGAAAAGTCCGGGACTGCTATGACACAACAAGTAGAGACACGGTATCCCTAGGCTGAAACAACTAGCAGTTCTGCACTGAAGTCACAGCCCTAAACTGGTTCTGCAACCATGAGTGAAAACTGGAGGGTGGCTTTCTTAAACCACCTTTCTCTACCAGAAGTCCAGTCACAGTTGTATTGGAGAAGTGTGACTCTTCTTGTATAACTTCTTTTAGACAAAATTATACTGGTAAAACACATTCTCACTAATATAAGCCACAGTTGAACTTGCAGGTTCAACTGCAGCTGTCCATTTATGCAGTTTTACTGATAAACCTTTCTGATTCCTACTTCCACACTTTCAGTATGATTAAAAAACTTACCCAGAGCAATCAAACAAAACCCACTGCTTAAATCGCTAGCTAGCCAACAGATCCATCAGTCTGAAAAGGCAGCCTTCAACCCACTCACTACCTCTTCCCTTTTTTCCCCCAAATCATCCATGGTTGCTAATCAGGATCCTGCCTCGTTGAACACCATGCTTCTGGGAGAGCCACATGAGGAAAGGCTGCCTGAGCTGCCCTGTCAGTTCCAGCCCTTCAGATGGCATCCAGCCACTGGCAGTTTGGTGCTGCTGCCCTTAAGAGTTGAAGACAACACCATGCTACAGCAGTGGTGAAGATGGAAAGTATTTGACAGCTTGAAGATTGAAATGGAAGCTACTCCATGCTTAGGGCTGACTTTGGAAACTTGTCATGAAGTGGGTGGAGACTGGCAAGTGCTGACCTGGTGCCAGAGCAATGTCTTCCTCTCCTTCCATCATTTTAGGACAGGTGGCAGATGAGTTTGACAGCACTAACCACCAGATACCTTTTGATCTGCCAAGGCCACAGAGGTGCTAGAGACTCCAGAGGATGATCATGGATTCTCTGAGCAAGAAAAGGAAAATGCTGCAGGATTTGCTTGATCAATATAAACAAATCTCTCCAGACTCCCTCACAGCTCCTCACTGCCACAAGACTGTTTCAGTGATAGATCTAACTCAACAATATTGTTAATGAAGGTTGAGGGAACTTTGGGACTAAACCAAGCAATGTTACTCAGATAAGTGCACCCTGAAAGAACACACTCTAATGTAGGAATGGCCAGTGCCTGGCCCTGGAGCTTCATACACCGCTCAAGACACCTCTGTAACCTAAAAAGCCTGGTTAGGTGTCTGGGATGCTGCCCACTGGTCCTGTGTGGGTATGCATGCTTGCTCATGGGCGTGTGTGTGTGTATCAAGGAGGAAACCAGTGTGCAGATGCAGGCTGAAGCTGGCAAAATTTACTAGGGCAGGTTTGTCACTGAGCAAACAAAAACTCCCCATTCACAAACACATCTCAACCTCATCTGAAAAGGAGCAGTTCTGGGAGAGAGGACTCATGGATCTCTATCCCATTTGCCCCTTAGTCTTAAATGTTTTTTGTGTAAGAGCATGACATGTTGCCAATCATGAAACATAGTTGGGTTTTTTTTCCGTTAAGTGGGTACCCGTTAAGTGTCGTACTCTGACTCTGACTTGTCTGGCCCTGTGTGAAGCCAGGAGTTGGACTCGATGATCCTTATGGGTCCCTTCCAGCTCAGGAGGTTCTAGGATTCTAAGTGGAAATCCCATAATTGCTGGGAATTACTATTACAAATTGACAAATTATGTTTCCCCCTTTTTATTTCAGCAGAAAGTTGGATCTTTGGTTAAACATATTTTTTAAATTTCCAGTTGGAGAGGGGTGGGTGATTAGTGAGGGGCAGAGACACACACTGCTTGAACCTATTTTTCAGCCAGTGAGGTGGCTATCACCCATAACTGGACTTTCCATATGTCCAGTTAAGAATCCCCTGACTTTTTCCAGTCTCCTCAGCTCAACCAGCTTGACTTCAGAATTAATTTACATTGATTTAGGAGTTGGTTTTCCAAGGTGTTGAATTCACGCCATCGATTTTAGCTGAAATTGAGTGATGAGCCTTTCTTAAGATCAGATCCTTCCTGTTGAAAAGAACAGAAAAGCAGGCTTAAAGTTTATTAGAGCCAGACCCATATGCTCAAAGAAAGGGTTATTAGCTCCATAAGTGATTCTGTAAGTTAATAGGTCTTTATTAGTTGGCTCTTTTAAACCTAGCAAGTGTTGTAGAATAGGCCATTATAAATGACATAAACTTTATTTGAACTGGCTTCTAGTAAAACATAACACACCCACTGGAAGATTGTTACATAAATGTCACCTTCTGGGGAGCAGGCTGAACTAAAGCACAGATTTATTCTACACTACTGCTAACACACACCATGTCTTCTTTCAGTTTTCTCATAAAACCGGTCCCTGGATAAAAGTCAGAAGTGGCATAGACAGCAGTTAACTCCTTTTTGTTCAGCATCTCCGCCATTTTGGCCAGCTCTGGATTTAGTCCTACATTTTCAGGGGAATAGAAAAAAAGATTGCATCACCAAATAAGTTAATTTGTCTTCGTCTCGTGTCTGGCCAGACACTAGCTTTTTCACTGCATGTACAAGTAAGAGCGAGAGCTGCTTTTGTTTCCATGGTTTGGGGAGGAGGACTGATCAATGACTTCTTTTTTTCTTTTTTCTTCTTTTTTTTTTTTTTTTGAGGCACCAGAATTACACAGCAGAGGCCATATACAGATGGGTGTAATTTCCCATCTTATTCCCAAAGGCACTTCTCTTCCAGCCCTGGAGATTTACTGTCTCTACTGCAACATGTACTCTGCAGAGTCCCTCTCTGTATTGATCCAAATACAGGAAGGAAAATTATGAAGAGATAGGCAGGCTTAGCAAGATTTCAGATTATTTACCAGTTATGTGTAAACACAGCAGGAGTAGTCCTGAATTTCTCATTAACTCACAGTGCTGCTGGGAGCTGATCTGCTGTCGAGGCAGAAACAGCTCTTGCCACGTTATTGACTTGGTCTTTCTTACTAATCCCAGGCATCTTTCTCAGAATGAAGTCTTGGGGTTGTGCAGAGACTGGCGATGGGCAACACGCAATTCGATATGAATTAAGGTGAAGCCGTTTATTGAGCGAAATCACACAGATTATATACATTTGTTACTGCAAACATAGCAAGATAAAAAAATGCTCATTGGTTACATACACTGTTTACACCCCACTGATTGGTTAGTGATTATAATGAGTTCTGATAAACATATCTTATAGCTAAATATTGTTAGTTTACCTTTGATGCCTAAAAGCATCTGCACACCTGCTATTTTGACCATCTTATTATGGCTGGTTCTTAACATGTTCCATTACTCCCAAGTACCTTCCCGTAACTTCTTCTTGGTTTAGGGTAGTCTGTACCCCTGTCATCAAGGCCGCTGTGTTTTGAGAATGTGATTATTAAGATCCTCTAGGCATGAGTAACTTTTTCTGTCTCATGGGAACACAAGGATATTGTCAGGGCCTATGTCTTCGGTGAAGAGAGCTAGGCCGCCAGCAGGCCGGCTGTCTTCTCTGACAGGGTTATATATATTTTTCCTCAAGAAGAGGGATGTTGAGGATGTGGCCCTTGGCCTGCATACCAGGAGTTGTGTTGCCAGCACCAGTCTATGGCAGAAAACATGGAGTTTAACCATGCATAATCATGTCAACTGTCGTAAGAAATTCCGATCGAGGTAACAAAGCATTTTGAGTTTCAGCTTAAATTATCTCTTTTCCTTGTTAAAAAAAATCTATTCATGGTAGTAAGCACTTTTGAATATATTTGAATATTAGATTTCAGGTATTTGAAGTCATTGTGTGAGTTTGGTTTGTTAAAGGACACAGGGGGAAGGTCTTTGAAAATTACCCTTTCAGTGGTCTTCCAGAACTCTCCACAGATTCAGCATGGTTGCCAGAGCATAACAGATGTTACCAGTTATTGTACTGGCTTTTATAGCATGAGCAGAGTGTGCGCAAGACCTGTGACACCACCACTTGCACGGTTCCAGCTCGCACTGATCACATGCAGAAGGAAATTCAGTGCAACCTCATCATTAGCATGCAGAGAGCTTCCAGGGAGGTGGCACCTGTCTTTAGTCTTCCCAGATGAAGCCCTGGTTGAGGAAGTGAGAAAAAATGATCTGTACAGAGATAAACTCCCTGCAGAGCCCAACTATCTGCTGCCACACTGGTCTAGAAATGAAAGCATTCCTTGCCCTTTACAGAGTGCTTGCTGTCACTCATTCCTTATATTTAATGTTTTTTCCCATGATTTCCTCATGAACACCAGTAGCATTCTCACCACAGTTGTCAGAATGACTTCCTTTTAAATTTCCCTAAAAACACACCTTTATTTTTCTAAGGCTTTTAAATTTACCCAGGGGCAAGACAACAGCGCACTACATAGAAAGATACAAACAAGGACAACAAAGACACACACTAAATCATTTTCACATAAAGAAACAGCCCTTTAGCTTAAAAGAAACATAGAGCATAACTTCGATTAGGATATCCTGTTCACAAATCTCTCACAAGAGGCACTTGTAAAATGCCTCTACAGTGCCAAACCTTCTCCTGTTTGCTTGCAGCGTTGTAGGGGCTGAGGCTGTGTAAAAAAACAAGTGGCAATGCTTCTATTTCCAAGTCAAAGATATTAACATTGAATATTGGGGCTTAGTGCTCACCTGCCTAGACTTTTACCATTCAGTTTTAATTAATACTACTTTCAGAAACCATTTTCTCAGTTTAGGCATTTCACAGAGTATCTCAGGAATGCTAGTTGAGAAAATGATCTATTTTTCATTCGTGGAGAAATTTATCACCCGACATAAATGTATAAAACCCTTTGAAGGAAAAGGGGTTTCATCCACTAGCACAGCACAGCTGCAAATTTTGAAATCCCAGTGTAAGCGAGCTCTCAATTTCAGCTTTACAGAGCAATCTCCAGACTCTTCAACCACTCCAGTTACACGGAATTCTTCTCTGTTGGATGGACCCCATTCCAAACTGATCCCAAATGCAGAACTGGCACCAAGAATCTGTTGGACTTTTGGTCACGCATAAGCTCATGTTGGCACTTGTTTATTACCAGCCTGGTTTGCTGGGGAATCAGGGCTTATGCAATTGTGCTTGCAATCAGCCTGCATCAGTAACTTAGGTGTAACTCATGAACTCCAACTCAGCATGACAGCTAATACAGTTTGGGGAACTAACAAACCTAGGGTTGATCTGACTAACCTATCCATGTGTAGTGACCTCCATCACCTTTTGTGTGCTCTGAGGGCAGCTCACCAGCCAGGCAGTGTGTGCCCTTGCTCACCAGTCAATTCCCAAGTGCCTCTGAAGGTTGTCCACAGCCTGGCTGTCTCCTGCTCGTCAGCAGGGCTCAGGGAGTCAGAAGAGGGACAGCTGCACTGACAGAACAAAGGGAAGGGAAAATTCAGGCAAAGATTACAAGGCAAAGGAAATCAGGCTATAGGGACTTGACAAACAGAACAACTCACTTTACAGTGACACAGTCAAAATCCCTTCCCCTGAGACCTTACCGTGCAGGTATTTCTGTAATTTCAGTGTATGAAACCAGCACAAGCATAACAGAACATATTAGCATAATTAAACCTAAGATAAAAGCAAAAAAAAAACCCAACCCCAAGTGTGCTATTTATTCATTCTGCGTCCAAACATTGGAGGAAAATAAAAGGAAGCTGGTGATGTTAGCTATGAGCTTCTGTATTGCTTAAGAGCATGGTTACAAATGACCAGGTTGGAGCAGTTAAAGAAGTTTCTGCTTTTCAGATGAGAGTGAAAAACAAACCCTGACTGTAAATAGGCCCAGTCCAATCAAAGCCAAAGGAAAACGAGGTTCTGAAAACAGCCCTTCAGTGGCCCCAGCAATATCAGAAATACTCTCTGGCACAGATAATGATATTTTAATCTTTAAAGGAAGCAGCTTGTGACAACAAGTGACAACTCTTTACAAAAGAGCTTTGAATGGAAAAGGTGATGTACAAGTAGAAGCGGAGCTTGAAACCCCAGCTTGAAACCCTCTTCTCTGCTCTTGTGAGACCCCACCTGTAGTACTGTGTCCAGTTCTGGGGGCCCCAACATAAGAAGGACATTGAGCTGTTGGAGTGGGTCCAGAGGAGAGCCATGAAGAGTATCAGAGGGCCTGAGCACCTCCTTTACAAGGACAGGCTGAAAGAACTGGGGTTGTTCAGCCTGGAGAAGGCTCTGGGGGGACCTTATAGCAACCTTCCAGTACCTTAAGGTGCCTACAGGAAAGGTGGGGTTGGACTTTTTGTAAGGGCATGTAACAATGGGATGAGAGGTAATGGCTATAAGCTGGAGGAGGTTAGATTAGGCTAGATATAAGGAAGAAATTCTTCCTAGTGATGGTGAGGAGGCCCTGGCACAGGCTGCCCAGAGAAGCTGTGGCTGCCCCCTCCCTGGCAGTGTTCAAGGCCACCTGGGGCAACCTGGTCTAGTGGAGGGTGTCCCTGGCCATGGCAGGGGGTTGGAACAAGATGATCTCTAAGGTCCCTCCCAACCCAAACCATTCTATGCTGATTAATTGTTTAATGAAAGCAAGTGAAGTTGAATTTTTCGTTAGAGGGCAGAAGAGGAGTTTGCAGGGGTCCAGGCCTCCAAGTGTCAGCTACACTCGGGACAAAGGATTACTGCCAGGCTGTTGCAGTTTTGCCCCAGCCAAGAACTGAGCACCACGCAGTCGCTCTCTCTAAGAGGGTGTGGGGAGGAATTGGGCAGGGGGGTGAGGAAGGAAGGGAAAAGAAAACCAGAAAAAACCAAACCTCATGGGTTGGGATAAGGACAGCTGACTGTGATAGCAGAGAGAGAAATAACAGTAACAGGACCTTATAGCAAAACATACAAAACTGGTGATACACAATGCAGTTCCTCACCAAACTGCACAACTCAGGCTGTACAGCTCAGAGCTGTCCCCAAAACCACATGTCCTGGAGCCATGCACTCCTCCCCCACCAGCCCCCCTTTATGCTGAGCGTGATGTAACTGGCATGGAATACCATACTCCGTGGCCACCTTGGGTCACTTGTCCTGGCTGTGTCCCGTCCCAGCTTCCTGGGTGCCCCCAGCCTCCTTGTTAGCAGGGCAATATGAACAACTGAAAAGTCCCTGACTGCTTGGCAACAACTAAAACATCAGGGTGTTACCAGCACTGCTTCACCCTTACTCCCAAACACGGTAATCCACTGGCTCTTAGAAAGAAAATTAACTCTGTCCTTGCCAAAACCAGGACACAGACATAGGCCTCACACTTGATTCTGTCTTGTAGCCAGATCACCACAAGAGAAACACAACCAGCTGACTTTTCCCTGCTCCTTTCTGTAGTCAAGTTGTGACTTCAAAAGCTCCCAGTGCTCCTTGGGAGGCTAGCAGTCAGCTTCACCACCACCACCCCCTTCTCCCACCCCCAGAAAAGAAAATGGAGTCCATCAGTATTGATCCTGTGCTCTGCTTACCATCTCCACGTTGAGCTTCAAATCAAGCATGATAGAAAAATGGTGCACATGGGAGAAATTCTGCTTAGAGGCATCCTTGGCAATCCTTGCACTTCTCCCCATTCTTTCTAATTAACTTTACATTGCTACTTTATAAAACTTTCACTGATGTCTGATAGCAGTTACATACTAATAAAGGCAAGGAAAATGAGGTTTTATGGTAACAAAGAAAATTATGTTATTCCACGTTAACAGGTGATATTTAAATTTACAGCTGGTGATAGTATTTCTGACAGACCCAGGGAAAGCTGTGTTAGTAACAGGGCCATTTGTGTCATTTCCTTAGGACTTATTTCATGCAAAGAGCATACTTCAGGAAAAATGCAGGGTGAATGCAGCAATCACAACAGCCCATTCATCATTCTGCCTACTTTTTTTTTTGGGGGGTTGGGGGGTGGGGTGTTGTTAATATATCCACAGAACTGCAACTGTGCTCATTCCACAGCAGAAAAGTTTGAGGAGAGGGATTAAAACAGACAACCTTTATCATCGTTCCCCAGCTGTCAGTCAGCCTTTTTTATCAGCCAACACGCCTAGACAATATCAGCTCTATTGAGAATGCCACTTCCTTCAGCGGCGCTGGATTAGCACGATGACAACATTAAGCAGCTACTGCAAAAAAAGAAAGACACAAGGCCACAGAAACCCAGAGAGCTGAAGTGGTTAATTGGCTGTTTCACAAACACCCACAGCAATCCACTTGGGTTCCATTGGTACACTAGTAATTAAAAAGCTAATTGCTGTTTTATTTCGGAAGGTGAGAGACCCCCAAGAATAAAGTCATGAGAAATGCAGTTTGCTGCAGTGAGAGTGGTTACTCTCTGCTCCCAGCTACACATTCCTGCAGTATAAGCAAGCTAGCACCTTGTATGGTTTACACAAATATTTGTCAAGAGAGTAATTAGCTGATCAGTAATCTAGGTGGCACAGCCTCCCCTTCTCCAGCTGAGGTCCCAGACAGGGTTATAGGTTTAAACAGAGAGGTAACACTGATAGCTCTGCTTTACTTTACTTCACTTTATTGAAGACTCTTCTGGCTGATGTTCATTAGATAAATGGCTTTGGGCCAAATTTTTTCCTCTCACAAATGAATCCCCTCCCCAGTTGCACAGAGTGGTTCAGGTACATAAGCTCAAGTTGAACTTGCCCTTTTGTTTGAAAGCACTACCACTGGTGAGAATGCTGGGCAACCTGAGGATTTTGTCCAAATCTGGGGCCCCCAATACAAGAAAGATGTAGAACTGTTGGAGAGGGTTCCAAGGAGGGCCACGAAGATGATTAGAGGGCTGGAACACCTCCCCTACAAGGAGAGGCTGAGGGAGCTGGGCTTGCTCAGCCTGGAGAAGAGAAGGCTGCAGGGGGACCTCATTGCAGCCTTCCAGTACCTGAAGGGAGCATACAAACAGGAGGGGAATCAACTTTTTAAAAGGGTAGACAATGGCAGGACAAGGGGAAATGGATTAAAGGTAAAGGAGGGAAGGTTTAGATTAGATATTAGGGGGAAGTTCTTTACAGAGGGAGTGGTGAGGTGCTGGAACAGGCTGCCCAGAAAGGTGGTGGATGCCCTGTCCCTGGAGGTGTTCAAGGCCAGGTTGGATGGGGCCCTGGGCAACCTTGTGTAGATCCAGGCCAGAGGTTGGTGGCCCTGCCTGTGGCAGGGGTGTTGGAACTCTATGATCCTTGGGGTCGCTTCCAACCCATGCCATTCTATGATTTACATAAATACCCGTAACAGAACAATCTAAATTTCTGTGTTTCAAGTGCAAGAAGACTTGCAACTCTCTGAGCAGCAGAACCACATCAACGCATGCCTGACATCTACAACTGCTGTCACTGCTGTCTGCTACTGCTGCCTGCTAGCAGCACTGCCTTCTCCATCCCCCCTCCGATGATTGTACAGCTAAACAGCAGAATGCTTGAATAAGCAAAACAAACACCCTGGAGTGAGCTGGTATCGGCACCACTTCCGCTAGGCTATGTGGAGAAACAAGAAGTGTGTCCCCAGCTGCAAAGGGTGATGATAGTACTAAGCACTTGCAAAGCAGAAGGGGTATTTACTCTGATGTCACTGAGAGCTTAAGATGTAGAAAGGGGTATTCAGTGTGAGATGGTGGGTGTGGTACAGCCTGTGTGCAGAGGCAGCGAGAAACAGCAGAATAACTCATGTTTTTATGTAGTCCTCTGGAAAAGGAACCCTTGATGGCTTTTGAAAATAGCTGCCAAAGCACTTAGGGAAGAAAGAAGATTCATGGAAGACCTTTTTTTTCTGTACAGAAAAAGGAACACTTACTGAGGAGAGGGAGATGTCAAAGCTCAGAGATGAAAAAAAAAAATCCTAGAAATGCAAAACACTAGACACCAACCTAGCAACACAGTGGGATCTGTGGTCAATAGTGAGTAGGAAAGAATTGTTTCTTGCATCAGCAAGCATTCAGAGCATGCCTCATAAGGACATGGTGAAGCTGGAGGACACTGCTGGTACGCTCTACCCCAAGAATATGCAGCATTGCTGCTGCCAGCACCATATAACTTGATGAAAAAGTATTTTGAAAGTTGCCATAAGAAAGAAGGTATGGGAAAAGTCACCTTTTACAGCAAGCTCTTTCTACTCACGTCAAACATACTGTCTCGAGAAAACACACGTTTTCTAATCCACTTGTAGTCTTTTACTCACAGCATTATTTTACCAACAGAATGCTTAGCAGCAACAGTTCAGAACATCACCATTCCCCACCCTGATACACACAGATCACACACAAGGAGTCCTTGCAGCAGCTTCTCTTAGTAATGGTGATTAAGGCAGTTGTGAGTTACCAGCAGGAACACAAAACAGCAGGGTTAATCCTGCACTAAACAGGAGTAAAACTTCTGCCTCCCAAGTGCTTTTCACGGAGGAATGAAAGAACCCACAAGTCAGTTGTTTAGGTGTTTGTTGGGGTTTTTTTTAATGGAGTGTTGCTGAAAATCATTAGCTGAACAATGACAGCATTTTCTAGTTACAATTTATGAGATAAAGAAAATACAAAAAATGGTATAAATAACATCAAGCAGCCACCTTTGCAGAAATTGCTTAAGGCAATGGCTTTGACTGACACTACAAACTCTGCTTCAGTATCTACATACACAAATCTGTACATCCCATAAATACAGCATCATGTGATGCACTGTCCAGATTTTCTTGTGGATTAGAAGCTTCTCTTTTCTCACAGGCATCCACAACAATCATACAAGAAACTCAGTTACTGACAGAGCTCACACAGAAGTTCACGCTCAGTGGCACTTAGTGGCAGGATGCTCACAAGCTCCTCTTACCTATTGCAGATACTTACACATCAGCCCACCCTCTGTCACTCATGCTGTAACTCCCAACCATAAAAATAGGGTACATCAGGTACTTAGGGATATGGTTTAGCACAGGACAGGAACAGTTGGACTTGATGTTAAAGGTCTTTTCCAACCTTGTGATTCTTTGATTGATTCTGTGATAATGAGGACTAGGGTTCTTACTTCAGCTCTTCCTCTTGAGTCCTCTACATTTTGAGACTGGTCTCAAGCATTTGGTTCTTTTATTAACAGTAAATTTATAGCTAATTATAGAGATTATGATTTCTTGGAGAGTAGAAAATGGAACTATGATGCCAAATATTCTCCATCTCTTCATGGGATGCCAGGAAGAACTAGATGAACTACTGCTGTAGATTAATCTTCACCCTAAAATGTAAAAGGGGAAAAAAAAAAAAGACAAGTCAGTCACGGGCACTCTCCCAAAGCTAGTCATGGTTTCAGCTGTCAAGAAAGAGAAAAGCTTTTGATTATTTATCTAATACATAAAAAACCCCACAACCAAACAGGTTCTGCTGTTCTAACAGTATTTTGAAAAGCACTTGACAGCATGCAGGTTCTTTGGCAAATGGCTTATTATTATCCTCAGATTACAAAAGCAGGTAATTGTTGGGGGTTTTTTTTGTTTGTTTTGGTTTGTTTGCAGGGGTTTAGATTTTTTTTTTACCATTTCAAAATGTTCTCAGTAAAGTGACAAGTCTATCAAATGTATCTATTACATGTATTTGGGGTTAAAGAGACAAGACCTACTGCATCTTCTTTCAATCACATTTTCAGTACCTGGTAAACTCTTGGGCTAAATTCACCAAAAGGGTTAGTGCAACTGTACAGTTCTTCCTCCCAAAGGCATCAACTGAGTTAAATCTTACTGTAACGGTCTCCTACCATTTTTAATAAACACCAACTAGCACAGGAAACGTATTTTGAAGATCCTGGATATTTCCCAAGAGATACCCACCTTTTGCTGGTCAAATGGTTCTAGATGACCATTAGATTTCCATGGCAAGTGGGAAAGAAAAGCACTTCCAGGATTATTTCCTTTCTTCAGTGTTTGTGGGAGAGAACCAGCTGCACACACTCACTGCAGGAGAAATTGGTGGAAGGCTGTACCCATTTTACACCAAGAGAGGGTAAGACTAAGCTGTCCTCCATTACTTAGGGCACTACCTGAGACTCCTTGTTAGAGGACCTGTTGGTATCACTTCTAGGAGCCACCTCAATGTGAATGACGACTGTTGGCATCAGTGTACCAGATGAGTGTGTACCACAAACATTGCTGTTCATTTTCAATGGAAATGCTTACTTTCAAACTCCAAAATAAAGGACTCACAGAGAATCATTCAAGCCCTGAATGTTAATAACATAGCACAGTTGGCCATGTGATTGGATAGAGTTCTCTGGCTTCAATTAATGACTGTTGCTGTAAATCCTACATTTTGTTAATAAAGTACAGCATCTAGAGCACGTTGGAAGACTGTGGTTAAAGGCTCTAACTCTATCTCACACTTTTGGCTTGCAAACATGGACACAGTTTAAGATGATTGAGGCTGTAACATGCCTCTTGTCCCTTCTGCACAAAGCACAAACCAAACCCTGTTAGAACATGGATGCTGCTGTTTGTGCCCAGGCTTGCCAAAAACGATCCTGCAGTGTCAACTGCCGGCTATGCCAGGAAGCAGGAGCCACTGTGATGCTGAACAGATGAAAACTTGCTCATCACAAGGAGAAATTCCAACTCCTGATTTCCTCCACAAAAGAAAACTCAATTCCGGAGAGGTTTCTTCATTGCTATCACAGCAAGTGAAACCAAAGTGTGGGAGGGAAGAGAGCAAGTGGGGTATTTCTGGTGAGATCAGAGCTACGTTTGTCACAAAGCCTAGTGCAGAGGGGAGCTGTTCCGGTCATGTGTACCATACCTCCTCTGCACGTTCCCCACATCCCTGATTCAGAAAGATATTTAAGCATACACATAACCTTTGAAATATATGTTTAATTACAATATATAGTTTACCTTTGAAACTAGAGGCATTGTCTACATCTAATTCTAACAAAAAATAATATATTGCGCTGCTGGCACAATCATGTTACAAAATCCAACTGCAAGGTTCACAGAGTGTAGTTCTGGACATCTGACCTGGGTGTTGGGTTTTTCTTCCAGAGAACCCAGAAAAAGGACAGGCAAGCATTCAGTGTAGTCAAACCCCTCAAAATTTACTGGTTGGCTTTGTCTCTTTCAGAGAAAATGGCTTAAAATTGGGGCGGGAGGAAAGAGGGAAGGAGGGAAGAAAACCCTCATCCTCCCCATTTCTGCTTCAGTGTTATTTAACTTTTCCCAACAGTTTTCCATGTCAATGCAATACTTCTACCATTCTCTAAGTACGTACATGTCTGGAGGGTTTAGAAAGTCAGCTTAAGCCCATGCCTTAAGGTTTAATATATATGAACTCTTAGGACAGAATTCTGAGAACCGTGCTGTATACTGAAACATGGCACTTAATTATTTTTAGTGCTTGCAACTAATCCTGAATTGAGACAATGCTAAACAGACCAAATTAATTCAGTTAAAAAGAAGGCAACATTCACTCTAGCAAAGTCATTCATTGTCATATTTATTCTGTGAAACAAAGAAAAAACCATAAAATTTTAAAAAATGTTCCATGAGTTTCATAAAGTACAGAGAATGACATTGTCACAAACAAACCACAGAATAAGCAAGCAAAGCCCCCACTGGAAATCCTGAGGGCTCCACTCTCCACATTGCACCATATACATGCAGAAAGCAGGTACAAGGGAAAGTGCAGTCTATGGAAAGCAGCAGGTTATCTGTCAATATCTTGGATGAGTAAAACACACAAGACATTTCCCATCGCCCTTCTCATTGTAAGGCCAGATTGATGAAACTTGTTCTCCTCACTACCAGTTCTTGGCACTGTCTTTTCCTGGGAAACCAGGACAACACAGCAGAATTCATTTTTAAGTTGCAGGCCAGAAAGCCACTATGGCCCCAAATATAGGTAGAGACAGGAAGATAGCAGGGCACAGTAGGTGGGAAGAAATGGCAGCTGTCCCACTCCTGGAAGGAGGTTGAGAGGGAGATCCTTGGACTATCTTACAAGTACTATCTTACATCCTGCAAGGAAGTATAGGCAGAAGCAGGGAAGATATACAGTACTTCTCTTGAAAAGCCCAAATAATATAAGAGACATGCAGCATTATAAAAGGATGCTGAAAGCAAAATCTTTATTTAGGTTACAAATTACATTACTATAAAGCTCCTTACTGACAGCATTGATCCAAGACCTTCTCCTCAACCTACAGTACTCCATTTGGTTTAACAAAACTGTTACGAGATCCTCTTCTTGCTTTTATTTCACAGGCTCCCACAGTGTTTAGCAACCACATAACAACTGACCACAAAGCCTGTGTAATTCTGGGCTCTGACACAAAAGCAGCCCCCATCTCTCAACGGGAACACCCAAAAGCTGCCATAGCTGTACCTGGGGAAGGTGTGTAGATAAAGGAAGAATAAGGCTCTGCTTACACAGATTACCTTACACCTGTTACCCCAAAAGCCTCACTCCATGCAGGTTTAGGAACACCACAATCAAAGAGTTTCATGTGGGGAGGAGCAAAGAGAAGACAGTGGGCTGAGATCCTTCCCCCTGCACCCAGGGACGCATCCGCTTCTCTGGCAACAGCCGCCTTCTGCTAGCTACCAAGCTACCTCTGCTGCAGCGCCGAAGCTTCTGCATGGGCCTCCTGTGAATGATGCACCACGGGGGAAGATGGTTACAGTTACAGATGTGGGTTTCATGTTGGTTCTTAAAAACATAAAGCTAGGAATTCCCAGTTTTAAATAAAAAAGTTTACAGTAAAGTGAAATTTAACCCGTAGCATGAAATCTTACAGAATTGGAAGACGGGAGAGAAAGAATTGCCCACACTACACCTTAACTCTTCTTCCTTGCATGCACACATAAGGAGTATGACTTTATATCACACAATCTTTTCACCTTTCAATCCCCAGAAGAACAATATTTCATTCCCTGGACAAGCACAAATGAGGCAGAAAGAAGACTCCATAGGAAATTCCAAGTCCAGCATTTCCCTCTTTTCAGTACTTGCAGTTAGAATAATGTTTTCTTGATAGAGTTTTTAAAATTCAATTATGTTTTATGTGCTTCATTTACTTTGTGTTAGGAAAACAGAAAGTGCTGTAGAAGATTAAGGTCTCAGCTCCTGACAGGTCTCCACAGGCCTTGGTGAAACACAAAGATTGAGTCTTCTTTTAAAAGAACTGCCCAGCTTCCTAGCTGGTGTAGTTTCTGTGCTGTCCATGTAAACATTACACAGAGTCTTTGTGCCACCCACTATGCTCTTTGCTTCAATCAACTATTTGTGCTCAAATGCACATCCTTATGTTCCTTCCTACACCACAGCCATCCTCCTACGCTACAAAAGATGTAACAAAATAGGAATTAATCACGGGCTGGATACTTACAGGGATTGCTGCTGTTTGCTTCCGTCTTCCCAGCCTTGGCAAGTTTGGTTGAGTTCTGCTGTGCTTTGCCCTGCTCCTCTCCAGTCAGCAGGGCTTTTATTTCAGAGGGGATTTTCCCTTGGTCCATCGCCATGCACCACTGCTTGTACTGAAATATGCAAACACATTAGGCACTAGCAAACTGCCAGGATCACATTAGCAGACAAAACAGAGCTGTAATCTTTACCTTCCGGTATAGTCATTTAAGGTTTGAATTTACTGGGCTGAAGCCTCTTACAAAACTGCAGAGCACTAACGAGCTGAGCACATGTCCCTGGTTGCATACCTGGCCTCAGTAAATCCTGTTTCAGTCAATAAACTGCTACTCAGTGGCAGTACTAGACACAATACTGTAATTATTAAACAACATGGAACAGTTTGTCTATTTTCTCGCTGCTGGCATGCCAGAATACCGTTCCAGTTCATGGCCTATTAAAAACAAATATTTCACATGACTCTGGGGCTGATTGACTATGAAGAGGTCCTTTCTGATTGTGCAAGGCACAGTTACAGCACGTGTGCCTTACTCCTACTCCCCTCATCTTTAATTCTTCTCGTGTGAACCCTGAAGCACGTTGAAAAACCTGTGGCCAGTTGGCTGACGTTCCACCCAGTCCTAACCCTCTGCAGGTGTGGTGATGAGCCCTGCCCACCTGAACCAAGCTAAGGCAAGGTCAAGGAAATACCCTCAGCTCCAGTGGAACTTCAGAGGTGCCTTGATTATCACTGAGGATCTGGGTCTCTATTTCTGGATAAAACATTCTTTTCGGTTAATGCCACTTATCTGGCCAAGACACAGGTCTTGTATGTGCTGTAAACACAGGACAGCTGTGCAACCATCCACACGTGTAAACCAGAGAGTATCTTGCAAGAATCAACTTCCCCAACAGAGAAAAAGGCCCGTGGGAAGCAATGACACAATTTGGATACACAGCCCCCTGATATTTTAACACATCTCTTCCCAATCTCTACCACTTCCTACCTACCTCTGTCAGAGGATCTCCAAAACAAACATTTCAAAGACAGACCCATATGCAACACCCCTTCTCAAAACCCCAGGCAAAAGCAACAAACAGCTGAGTGCATCTGTTGCTGATGTTTTGATACCTTACAGCTAGCCAAAGCCCACTCGCAGTCACAGTGATTTCAAGAACAAATGTCCACAAGGCAGGTCCCAAATATTACTGAGGGTTAGGTTAAATGATAGTCTCTTACCATTTCAAGTTCTTCTCTGAGAGCACAGATAGCTCGCTCTCTGCTTGAAACCAGCTCTTCCAGGTACTGGTACCTCAGTTTCTTCCTGGCTCTGCACTCTCTTGCACTCTGACGACTTCTTTCAAGCTTTGCCTTCAAGTCTATTTTGGCTGGTTTACGACCTCGCTTGCCTGGTTTCTTTACTTTGCCTCCAACCACCTGGAAAGGAAGGGTACATTAGGCATCCTGTTCTGCAGTGGGAATGGTGGAGCCATGTCAATTTGCCTACTAGAAGTTTCAAGTAGAAAATTTTGCATATACTTCCACTGATTGAGAGCAATAGAGAATATACAGCATGTTTAGAGGACTGACATGTGAAGCGTTCAGTGACAGCACAACCACAAAAAGAAGGGGTATGACTTCAATGTGAAGACAGTGCTTAAGCAGTGCTATTGCAAATGCTACTAATCTGATCTGAAGGAACAAAATCACCACACAATTGAGGCTGGCATGGATTTCTGGAGGTCTCATTGCCCCAGCTCAAGCAGGGCCTCCTAGAGCCTGCTGTCCAGGACTACAGCCAGTCAGATTTTGTCTGTCTCCAGGAAGGGAGACTCCATGGTCAACCTCTGCCAATGGTTAGGAACCCCCTCTGCAGCAAAAACATGTTTCCTGATATTCAGAGGGACTCTCCTGTATTTCTGTTTGTACCCACTGCCTCTGGTCCTGACACTAGGTACCACTGAAGAGAGTCTGTCTCTGTCCTCTTTGCACCCTCCACTTCATGAGTCTTCACACACTGGTAAGATCCCTCGAGTCTTCTCTTCTCCAGGGTAGACAGCCTTTCCTCACAGGAAATGTTCTCCTTCATCTTAGTACCCCTTTTCTGGACTCTTCAGTAGCTCCATTTCTCTCTTGTACTGGGGAGCCCAGAACTGGACACAGTAGTCCAGATATCCAAGAGGATATCTGGGACACACAGGAGACAGAGATAATCAGTCAAATTAGTAGCAGGACTGTTTTATTATTACCAATAACTCCTACCCTAATGCAGTGTTTCTAGAGTTCACAAGCATTATGGAGTTCAGCACTTTAATTTGGAAGAAAAAAATATTTGCTTCAGTCAATACAACCCAAAACTTAAGTTCTGCTGCAGTAAAATGACCATAGTCTCAGCCTACTTGAAAGATGAAACTCATCATAGTCTCAGCCTACTTGAAAGATGAAACTCATCAGAATTACTCACTAGTCATCTCAGCTTCCTCAGTCCTGGTATCATTCAAAGAAATCTTCCAGAGATTTTTACACACCAGGGAACTCACAAGTCCTACCTTTGCTGCCTCTATTCCAGTCATACCTGACCATTCCGGCCATATTTACCTTAAAAACCATATTTACCTAGCCTGGAAAATGGTCTTCTCATGCAACCTACACTAATGTTCCACTGCTCCAGCACCTAATTCAGATCTCCCTTGCGGAACTGTTAACACCCTACTTCCCTGTCCTACAGACCTCAGGGCATGCCACAGTTCTTTGCTGCTTTTTCACAGGTCAGAAATCTTCTCTTGCTACAAATAAAAAAGGGCAGAGTTTCCTTGATGTTTACTCTACTTTTCCCCACCCAAATATTTTACTCTTAACGTGGGAGCATGGTCCCTAGAAGTCTTAAACACGGCCAGAAATTCAGTAGTGGCCATCAGACAGCATCGCCCCGTAAGCATTGCATCAGCCACACACCCCACCTCCCCTCTGAGGTGAGGGCTTCTCTCTATTTGCATTCTGACCACACTATTTGAATGGAGGGGGTGTGGAGAAACACACCTAACACACACACACCTGCAAGCAAGAATTTCACTGCTGGCTTGGTGTTGTACCATACTGTGCAGAGACAGTGTTTTTTTTCTCACAGGCAGTGTTCAAAATATCAGAGTTCATAATTCTTTTTTAAAAAAAAGGCACTTTTTACTGTGTGATTCTACAAAATAAGTCAGCTTTGACATTCAAAGAAGTCACTTGTTCTACAAACTTAGCAGGCTGCAATAAAAACAATAACACAGTGATGTGCTAGAATGAAGGGAAAAAGGATTACACAATCGAGCCTATTCTTTCTTTGGAAAGTGAGTCAACAATCACATGCCAACATAATCCTACCCTCTCTATATTGCCTCTCCTAATTTATTCAAGAGTAGCTGCCTACCATAAGCAAATGGAGGAAAAGAAAGTACTTAATGGACATCTAGTGATAATGAAACAAACGGAATACATTCAGAAAAGTGAAGCAAAAAAAACCCAAAACATCAGTCTCTCTTACATCTGAACTGCTGAATATGATTTGAATAATTCATTCAATCCACCAAAATGCTCTCCTTAACATCATCCACAGCCAAGGGGTAGAGAAGCTTCGAGGAAAGGAAAGCGACTGTCCCCTTTTGGGTGTGACAAGGGTGGCTCTGTCCTCTCAGGGAACCACACTTAGCTAACAGTATAAATCACACCACTAAGAAGGAGTTAGAATTACACACGGTCGTCCCAGGAGGGGCTGTAGGCACTCACAATTTGCTAACTACTATTACTTGGCACTTGAAAGATTTCTGGGTATTACATTATTACGCTACAGCCAAAGTACTCCAGTTCTCAAAGACTTTTAGTGCCCAAGGCTTTTCTGTGCCCATGCAAGGAAGTTTAAAGTAAATCTTTGAATTCAAGAGCCAGATAAGGTCTTGTTGAGACATACACTCCAAGCTCTCAAAAAAAAAAAAAAATCCCTTTGCCACTCTGAGTTCTGACCATCCAGAAGAGTGGGCTAGCACTCAAGGTCAGAGTCCCACCACACCACATACTGCTATAAGAACAAAACAACAACAGGTTGAGCCCAAGTCCTGCGCAGGAGCATGTCACATCCATGCCCTTTCACTGGGACATCAGGCAGGTGAGTAGCTGCTACCACTCTGCATACCAAGCAGCATGTTAACACTACTTGGAAATCATACCCAATCTTTCCACAGACAGCACTTTGGGCACCAGCAATGGAAAGCACCCACAAGCAGGCCAGTTTCACATCACTTAAATTCATCCAACACTGCAATCTCACAAAAACAATTGCTTTTTAAGGAGCTGTTATTTTAAAGCAGGTGCCTTTTTTAAGGCAGGGAGTCCCATCAACACAGAAAACATACAGAAGGGAAGGGAGAGTGGATCTTCACACCAGGGAGGCATTAAGTGGACTTGTACAAACTCTGAGTTTAAAGGCATGTTTTCATGGACAGATCTAGAGATGTGGACATGAACCAGCGAAAGGCACTTTGTAGTCCGCAAGGAAATTAAAGAATGGTGTAGATTGCTTTGCCCATTGCATCCTGGATACACCATTTCAATTAACTGCTTTCCCTTCAGTCACTCAAGGGAGCTCTCTGCAGCTAGCTGTACTAATTGCTCTCTCTCCCCCAAGATCTTTTACCAGCCCTGCACACAAGTTCTTTTCTGGGAGAAAAAAGGCTTGTACCTCTTGGGTCATTGCTTGCAATGCTCTAACTACCAGGACTATGGAAATAATGGGATGCCTCCTTTCCTCTTAACTCTGACTTTAAGCCACAAGACCCTAATAATCTGTCTTCACACCACCCAAAAGACTCGTACTGTCTTTGTGACTCCTGAACTGGAGTTCACCATACAATGAGGCATCATCCTGTGCAGCTAGTTGCTAAGCAATTTCATCAAACCCTGCATCCTTGATAGCTTTTCCTCACCAATATTTAAAAGCTCCTAGTGTAACCTTAAGCAACCCTGCTAGGGGAAAAAAAAGGCCTGATAAATCCTTTGCCACCATCCCACATCACCGTATCACCCTGGCTTCTAGTCATGTTTGCCTACTCAGTTGCTATGCTGATGTGACAGAAAGAAGACAAAGCAGAAGTGCTAGTTGACACTGAACGTGGCAGCAGACCAAGAAAACAAACAAGCAAGCAAACATTTTTTTATTCCCTTTGTATTCCTCCAGAGTTTATAAGGGATGGGATCTATTAGCATTCAGCAGCAGGGAGTTGGGTTGTTTCTTTCTGTGGGGAGTCATATGTAATCAGGAGACAGAACAATATTAAACATAAAATAGATCATATAAATATTAACAATTATATTAAATTTGTTAAATAATAAAAAATGACCAGGTGCCTATTTCAGATCACTTAAACATCAGAAAAAATAGGAGAACATAACTCCCTCCCTTTAGTACTTGGATCATAATAGGATTACAGGATTCTTGCTTGGCATTGACATTCAGGTATTTGACCTGGAACTGGAAATAGTTTCCACTACTTGCCCCAATACAGAAAAAGCCCTCAGATTTCTGGATTTTGCTCTTTACATGCAGCAGATTCAGCTGATCTCTACAAGAAGCACTGAATGACTGCATGAAGATGAGGTGCTCCACTGGAAAAACATATACATGCATCATGTGCCTATCAGCATTCACACCCCAAGGAACTGACATCTGCAGGCTCCGGACAATCTGGTAGATTAAAATAAAGCTATCTGAAGCCTGTTCAGCACTGGTGATCAGCAGTGCTCATCATGTTGACCAGTTCAGTATCTTCCAGTAACTCTCAGTTCATTCACAGGTAAACAAATAGCTCTTAAGTGCCAATACTTGAGATGCAGGTCAGGAAATCAAGAGCACACTCTCTTCTCTGTCAGTGGCTGAAGGCATAGGGCTGCAGAACCTGACTTAGCATGGAGCTGGTGATCATCTACAGAATCTCTATAAAGCTACAAAAATTATTAGCAAGAAATAAACACAAACCTAAGCACTGCATTCATTACAGTAGAGGAGGAAAGAACCTATTCATTCTTGCAAACATTTTCTTGAAAAATCAGTGATCAAACGAAGGTAAGTCACAAATCTAAAAAAGATTAAGTTACCTGATCTACTACTAAGTCACAGCATACCATTCACAGCAGCAGTACAAAACCCAGCTGGAAAGTATGCTGGTTATTCCTCCACGGCATGACATTTTATATGCTTAGCACAGATTATTTAGTTAACTTTCACTGGCAGACAAAATGCATCCAATAACGATCCAAATACATAAGATCCTACTTAGTGAGCAAGCATTTTATGTGTCTTAAGCAGAGGTAACAGAAATTAATCCTAAAACTCTAATCATACATAGTGATTTAACATGCTAAGAATGTAACACTTAGCACAGAAGTGCTAAGAAGACTGTCTTTGCTGAAATGTCTATTTTTAAAAAGCATAAGGTAGGAATAAATATAAAGTTTTCATATTGTTTTCCAGGCATCCACAAGTCAGGTTGGGAAAGCATTAAGAGTTCAGGGTAGGAATCGCCATTTAGACTCTGCAGCAATCACCCAGATGCCACCTTACCACTCAACAGTTGAGTTCTCTTCCCAGCACCCCCAGGAAGGGCACACACAGAAGCACGTTCACCAACATGTTATATGCATTCTCACAGTTTCTGTTAACAGAACCCAAGCCCCTCTCTGCTAGAGCTCCGAACAGGCAACAGGGATGGTCAAGTAGCACTACACTATGTATATATACCCTCCTAACCCACTGCAAACATGAAATAAAACTGTTCCAGCTGTTGTGTAGGGTCTGAGCTCGTGCTTTTTACTTACCCACTGCAAATGTGAGAAAGCAGAGATGTCACCCAAGCAACGCTGACCAGCACCTTGTTAAAACATGTGATGATTTGAAATTGCTCATCTCAAATTGTAACTAAAGCTATTTAGGTTTTATATTTCCAAGCAAGCAGCAATTAGAATACTTTACCTTCAAGCACGATCCTAAACTGAAGAATTCGCTGGCACTTTACAAACCTATGCACTGGGAAAAAGTGCTGAAGCAAGAAAACATGGTAACCCACCTCCTTAACATCTGAGGTCATTATGAACACAGCTCCTGTGTTTCACTCCCCACGCTCACTCTCAGTCCCTCCCCAGAGTTCTGACACGCCTCAGAGTCCGTTCCAGGATTGCCTGGGAGATCACCTGGCCACCCACAACAGTGAGGGTCACAGGCTGATATACTAGAAGACATCTCATGAAGCCCTCTATTTTAAGCACAAGGCTTTGCATCAGACATGTTCCCACACTCCTTCCATTGGATGTCTCCATCCCCACCATTTGTGACTTCCCACCTCAGGCACAACTGGGTATTTGACTTTTCAAAGCTAGGCAGTGAGGAATACAGTGCAACTCCTCACGTGCAGCCTTTTGCTGTGGCCTTCCCCTGCCCTAGTATCGAGTGCTCCTCCAGATGGAAAAGCCGTACAAACCCCAGAACAAGACATCAACAGATGTCTGATCCATAAATATAAATGCCCATATGAACGGCTTATCTGAGGGCTTGCTTTTTCAAACCTTAAAACACCCTCATCTTAGCTATTTAAAGGCTTGTCTTTCACTGCAGACATTACAAGTTTGTGGAAATTAAGTTGTTGTCAGACCTCAAGACCAACGTCCTTGCCGAAGGCCCTGGGACCAGCCTGATGGAGAACAAATAATCTGAGCTTTGATTAGCCACAGGCTCTTTCACAGCTATAAAGGAATTTGCTTCTTCATTTAGAGGATGTGCGGCGACGTATTTACGAGCAAAAGAAAGCCAACAACCAAGAACCAGTCTGTCCAAAGTTGAGATACTAACCTGAAATTAAAACAAGTGCAAGAAACTGAGATCTACTCTTCAAAAAAACCAAAATACAATAGAAGAGCTGACTCTTCAGATGTCATCAGAACTGGAAAACAAAAGGGTTTCTTAAGTCTACTTTTCTACCTTCTTTTGTATATCCATAACATACAAGTAGCTGCCTTGAACTAGCAAGGCATTTTAAAAAGCTGCTGGGTACATTTCACGTAATTTTCATTCCCATTCACAAAGTAATCAATTACTCCACTACTATGATTAACAATAATGCACTACATATGAAAAAAAAAATACTCTAATTTAAGTTTTAAAATGCCATTTCCAATATAATACTTGTATCCAAAACGCACTTTTTCCTCAAAACTCAATGTTTTAGCTCAGTTAGGCATATTCTTGAAGCAAAATATATCTCGAACTTTTTGAAGATTAAGGCTATCTTTTCCTTACAGGTCAAGAATATTTGTAATAAAAAATGGCAACCCCAACATTTTGCTGTTGTTGGTTTGGTTTTTGTTGGCATGTCTCACTGGAATAACAAAACAAAATTCTAATGTTAAAAATTCTTTTATTTCTCGTTCTACCCATAAACTGAGAAGTTAATTGCTCTCATCACTATTGCCAGACCATATCCTATAAAAATTCTATAAATAACACCAAAAAATTTGCAATTAGCTATGTAGAACTGTATTTAATTGGTTACCACTTTACCAATTAACACAAATGTGAACTACTTCCTACCCTAACACAAATGCCCTGGCTTCCCAATGCATATAATGAATACATAATATGTAATCTTGTAAACTAACAAAGGAATTTCACCAATAGAGGCTGAAATTACAGTGACAGACTTGCTCCTTTTTTCTGTGTCTAAATACCTGAAATACACATAAGTGTTATTTTAACAGGAATGAAAGGGTTGCCAAGGAACAGCTGCATCACTAAACTCATTTCCTTATGCAACCAATAGCTCAAACCAGAGCAAGAAGTGAGACAGTATCTGAACAAGCCCTAGTTTCAAAGCAGCTGTATAGGAGGAAGAAGAGAAGACTGTACTTTAGTTGGGGTTTTCCTGTGTGGATGATTTAAGAACATCCTTTAAAACTGGAACGTGAAAGTTTCTGTATCTGATGTTCAGATATTCTAGCTCTCCCTTTCTATCTCCTTCTCATTAGGAAGAGTATGTTAATATGAACCGGTTTTTGACAGCTGTCTTAAACCGGGCACAGCTAAATTATAGTGCACTAAGAATCAGAGAAAACATTACAGACACCAAGCCCAATTCTAAATTCTTTATGTCATGCAGATAAAGGAAAATGCTGGACTTGGGTGGATGAAGCTATGGAGCTGGTTACTTCACTACTCGTGTAATTTAGTTAGCTTCATTTTTACAGGGAAATTCACAGTTAAACTTGTCTGGTTCACAGATAAGGCTCTTCAATCCCACAGGCCAGCCCTCTCAATAAGGAAGAAAACATGACTCAAAGGAACTTTAAAAAGATTTCACAAACAGTCTGGCGCAAGCTCAAAAAACAAACTGGCTATAAAATGAAGTATAAATAGTGCCTGCCTCATCCTGACACAGCAACATGCAACAGGAAGAGACATCCCAAGAGAAATGAGATCTCTTGAATGGAGCCACCAAGCCCTTAAGTAAACCTTCAGCCTCATGAACTTGTTCAGAAAGGAACCACAACACTTCAGGGATGTCACAGCACTGTTCTTGTAAGACAGTGCAGGAAGAATCTAAGCACCATCGCTCACTGCAAGGCTGCAACCCAAGGCCCTACCCTAAGCACTTCACCATTCTGCCACAGCTACTACTTATCTAAGAAACTCAGGGTGCTGCAGGAAGGAACGTGCTGCACAACACTGGATCAGACCACTGGCCTGTATCCAGCCTATACCTGAAGCTTTACAGACAAGCAGCACCCAAACGCTGTGCTCCACTGCAGGCGGCAAGCAGGGACAGCGAAGGGAACAAGCCCTCCTTCCCACCAGCAGCGACCAGAGGCCTCCAAGGGAACGTTTCAGAGAAGCTGGCTTGAAAAGCCTTTAGCAGGAGCAGTCTCCTCACTCGCAGCTCCCTACTGACTGTTACGAGGCTTTATGGAGGAGGGGGGTCACATCACACACCTGCACACCGCTGGCAGCCTGAAACCGCCAGGCTCAGGCGCAGTAGAGCTGCCCGGGCGGGATCCCCCCGCACCGGCTGTCCCCAGCCCCAAACCGGCCCGGGCACTAGGGTGGGTCCCGCAGCCCCTTACCTTACTGTCATCCATGTGTGCCGCCGACCCCGCACCGCTGCAGTCCCTACACGGGGAGCGCACCGGAAACCCCACTCCCCGACGGACACCAACACTCACAAGCCCCCACTACGGCCCGTAACCACCGCCATCGCCCGCCGCCCTGTTTGTTTACAGCCTCCCGCCCCGCCCCGCGCTGGGTGGGCGGGGAAGCGGCGGCCGAGCGGTGCGCGCTGGTAAGGGTAGTCCTAGCTCAGCCCCATCGCCATTTGCCGCCACCGAAGTGGGAGGCGGGAAGAACTACAACTCCCAGCAGACCCCGCTGCGGGAAGGCGGGGAGCGTCGCTGCGAAGGGTCCCCGCCCCGCTGGCGGGAGAACTACATTTCCCAGAAGGCTGGTGGGCGGGCTGTTCCCTTCCCTCTCCTCCATCAGAGGCGGCGCCTTCTGTGCCCACAGCGGGCGCAGCCGCGGGAGCTGGCAGAGTCCGGCTTGTTCCGTTTCAGGCTCTCGTTGGTTTTTTTCACCGTCTCCTGTCCTCTTCTGACAAACTCGCACAGGCTCTTTCGAGCTCTGAGCCCTGCTTTTAACCTCAGCCTCTCCTGCCGCTTTCCCCCTCCGTGCCCGAGCTAGCCGGGCTGCAGTCCTGCTCTGCAGCAGCCTCTGCTGACTCTCACAGAGCCGTTAAGGTTCCAGACGTGTAATGGCACGAACCTTAGAAAAAAACCCCAAAACCTCAAAAAACCAACAAATTACGCTTTCTGCTATTGTTTGCCTTGCTTTACTCTTCGAGTTCCTGAAGACAGGGCTGAGTCTTACTGCTCGTGTGTGGGTGCTGTGTGGTGTCTGGGGCCTGAGATCCAGAGCCACGTCAAGCCCACAGCCGCAGTCCCTGTAACCCTCTGAGAACACCAGGTTTCTTTTCCTTTAGGTTAATGTTGAATGCTTCGGATGCAAAGCCAAGCTGTGCCCCCAGCCCCCTCCTCTCCAGCCCCATCAGGTCCCTTGAAATTAGGCCCCTGCTTACTCAAAAGACCACTGTACCCCAGCGAACGGCTCTTGTCAAACACAGTCCGTGTTTCAAGTTTGAAGTGAAACCTGAAGCTAGGCATGTTTCATGTTGCAGCATGTTTCTCTTTATTCATGCAACTCTATTCACAAGAGTTTCCCATGACTTAATCTCTCTTACATGCAATTGTTAGGGCTAAAGGCTTTGTCATGGGATTTTCCCCCTGAATCACAGACCTTCCTCTTGGAGGGATATGCTTTTCTGGATGGTAGAGACAATGCACTTTTAGAAGCTTTTTTTCTTTACTTTTTCTGTAAGCTTATATGCTTTTCAGTTGCTGAAGACAAGGCAGTTTGTGCACTGCCTGTCCAAAAACGATGAATCAGTTCTTGCAACTCTGCCCCTGAAATAATAGTAATAAAAAAGCAGAGATGATCAGTATGTTAAACAAGAGGCATCAGCTCATGAAGTGGAAGGAATAGCTCGTGGTAAGCTTGCCTAGGTTGTCTCCTGTGACCCCCTCCCCCATCCTTTCCTTCAAATTCTTGAAGAAGGCAGTGAGGCGCCTCATACCACCTTTGGCACTATCCCGGGGCCATAAAGCTGGCTTTAAAAGCCAGTTGGGGGTTTCCCTGGTGAAGGGAAATATTGAGTGGCAAAGAGCCAACATAGCTCACTTAGGCAACCCTCTGTTGCAACATGAGTGGAGGAAGGAGATTAGACAGAGCCCTGATGCTGATTCAGAAAGGCCAGGATCCTTTTAACCAGCAAATTAAAGTTACAGATGCATCTTCTCCTTCCACTAGATTACTCCACACTACCCATTCTGCTTTATGTCACTTAAGAAGCAGAGTGCTCAGCTTCTGACCAGGATAAGCACAAGTTCCCTGCCTAAATACCTAAGAACTTCCATATTTTAGCATGGAACAATTCAAAATACACATTTTAGTTTGCTTCTTTGCTATGGTAATGTTGTCCTCCTGGATAGATTTAAACATGTCTGTGAGTCTGTCAGAAAAAGCAGTTGTAAATGGTACTGAGTATTATAGATATGCATATATATAGCACACAATCTTATGTTTTAAACTCATTTTAACAGCTGGAAGAAAGTACTTAACAGAGCAAATACAAAGTCCTTGGAGTTTACAGCCATAGGACACTGTAAGGCAGAGAGTTCAGCAGGTTCAAAACAGGATTAGACAGATTTAAGCTTCATAAAGAGGTACTAAAGGGAGGTATTCTCCACCTTCCCTAATGTAACAGTTTGGGATCCTGGGGATAAATGAGGGGAGTAGAGCACAGAAAAAGGCCAACTTCACATATTCTCCTTAAAAACTGTCTCCTCCTCCTCCCACTCCTAGAGATAGCATACTGAACTAAATAAATCCATGGTTTGACCCAGCTGGGCCTTTGGATTTTTATGTTGGCTAAAAGGTCACCATTTTGACCCACAAAGACTCACAAGTGAATTAAGATTTTTAAGTAAAACCCCTTTGTTTAAAGGAAAGGCAGATGATCTGTGTACTAGATCAACTCACCTCCACTAACTGCAGGTTACTATTTTTCTGAGGAAGCACTCATCCCTAAGTGATTCTCAGATATCATGATGGTAGTGATGCACACCAAGGAAACACTAAACCACAAAGTCACAAATTGTCTTACGCAATAACTTTTGGTGGTTCCATGCTCAAAATGAATGATATTTATTAAAAGAAGGGTTGTGTTTCTGAGATTTGGAGAGACTTTGAGGTATACAAGTAAATTGGGTTCAGTAATCAGGCAATAGTTTAAAAATCATGGCTTGTGTCAATGTGACAAAAAAAGAGGTATAACTCAGGGGAGTGACTTTACACCACATGCTCACATTTGCAGTGATGTTAACATATCCCAAACAGGTGTTTATTCTCTCTTTCTAGAACTGTAAGTGTTTTAATTTGGGCAATTAGAAATTGGTTCCTCTGAAAGCCTGCCTGACATAAGAATACATCTTGCAACCTGCTGGTATCAAGACTCCGCATTTTGCTGAAATTGATTTACTGTCTGTATGTGGAGGCTTTGCAGATTTCAGAGCCTCTGAGATCAGTTCATTCATGGATGGGAAAACTAGGATGAATTTAAGATGTTTTCTTGTTTGTTTTCCAAAAGAACCAAGATGCCAATTGCTTTAATAGAGATGCTAAATCATTGGCCATGTGGGGATTGTGCAAGAAAAGCCCGCCTTACAATCCCTTGATTTTTTTCTTTTTTCTTTTTTTTTTTAGACTCAATGAAGAAATTGCATTGTCCTATACCCTTTCATTTGATACCCAATAAACATTTCTGAAAATACAAGGAAAACCCTGTCATTCCATTTTTAGACTGTGTTCATACTGAGACAGAGAACACCCTCACCTTGTCATTTATATCGCTGGGGAGTGGCAAAAATGCTTATTTACATAAGAATCTGTATCTTATTGTCACTTATATAACTATGATAAAAGTATAAACAGGGCTTTTGTTTTGGTTTTTTTTTTTACATTAGAGAAGTTAGTTATATATGCTAACGCTGTGAAAGACCTGGTAAACACATGAACAGCACATGCTGACAAGTGCAGTGATTGGTCACTTTGTTGGTACAATTAAAAGAAAATTCTATTCAAAATACAAGCTCTTTTTAAGCTTTGAAATATAATCAGTGTTTGAATAAAGCACAGTGCATTGGGAACCTGATCTGTGATTACCTGTAATACACTGTGTAAGTAATGTTGATTACTGGTTTGCTCTCATATTTGCTAAATGTTCTACTCTGTGACAAGATGCGTGCCTTCTGGAGTTACAAATTCCTAAATGCACATCTGCAAGGGGAATTCTTCCTGTTTAGCTATTGCAAATTAAGCTCTCAAGTAAAATGGACTCGGAAAAATGTCGATTAGCAATGATAAGCTCTAGGCACACACGGAAATGTTACAGCTTTACTTAGCCAAACCAACTTTCCCATATAAGCAAAATCTTGAAAGAGCGCTCATGAAGCTTTTGTATGGCTGATTGGATAGGCTATTTGTAACTTTTATTGCATGAAAATGTTCACACTGCGCCTAGAAATGAGTTACTTCTACTAGAAGTGAGGAAAAAAAACCCGTCAGATGCTCCTATACTTTGCACATGTGATGTAAGATGGAGGGGAAAACTAGGAATTGTTCAAAAAGACGTTCGAATAACATGGATTTCATGCAGAATTTAACCTCATTATAAAAAATACTGAGAGCCAAAGAGCTAGACAAACAAATGACTGATTAAGAAGGTGACGAAGAGTGGGTTAAAGTTCAGTGCGGTGCACAAGTGAATAAAATTTAATCTTGCTCCAAAACAACAAACAAACAGAGCAGCACAATATGCCACGTTCAGGAATGTGAGAGCCATGTTGTATCTGGCACTTGAACAACAGAGAGTTATTGCTGCTGATATGGTAATTGCAGAGGTACAGAAAAAAGTGGGTGGATCATGTGAAATTCATGGAATACTTGAGGTGAACTTACAGCAGGATTAGTCTTTTTCTTTTAATTGTGTACATTGATCTCTATGCACAACTGGTTTAGTTAAAAAAAAAAAAAAAAGCGTATTGTTCATTCTCAAGAGGTTTCAAAATCCACGTCAGCTCAGTGTCACTTTTTGTTCTTAAGATATTTTGCAACGTGCTTCTCCCCTTTGGCCTACGCAAACAAATATGCCTGCAAATACATACCTATTAGAGCCAGCCAAAAACTGCTGCCTGGAGTTGGCCACTCTGGTTACTAGAGTGTTTCTGGTTGCTTTCCACCACACTCAAACTCATTTTAGACTGTTTTGTCCAGACCCAGATTCTACGGCATGGGCTGCGCTAATACTCTAAACATTTACTAATCTGAGCCTGATACTGTTGTCTTGTTCAAGGGCACAGTGTTTCAGTTCCAAGTGAAGGACTCGCATGATGAGCTGGGTCTGGGTGGCAACTGGGTCAGAGGACTTCCACGATGGCCTGGACTTCTCTATGCAATGTCGCTGTGTTTCATATAAAGGGTCAGGTCATCAAATGCAATGCTTTGCCCTGGTGTGCACCGCTTACTCCATCTTAAGTCAGCATCCTATCAGCTAACTTCTGTTTTGCAATTGTGTTTGGGCATATTGGATTTCCTAGTATTGTTGTAACTGCTGATGAGACTTGTATTTGCCTTTAACGGGAGGTGTGTTTAATGAGACTGCTCAAGTGAACAAAAGCTACGGGATCAAAGGCTGCACCATGAGAGGTGTTCTATTAACTGGATGTAAATCAGGACCATGCTCCTGGAAAACACAGACTCCTTCACAGAGCTGTTTCAAGGCAACAGGCAAAATAAGCAGCAGGTTCATGGGAGCTGGTGGATTGCCTGCCTTGCCCATCCATACATGGGAAACAAAAAAGTGCCATTTCAGAAAGATCTCAAAGCACAGAGACCCTCAACCTGTTGTCAGCTCACTTCTCCCTGGCTCTCCAAATCCTGCCAGCGTGTCCCAGAGCTCCCACTACATCATGTTTTCTCTTCCCTTGCTTATGCTGCCTCTCCTGCCCTTCCCTTCAGCCAATCTATTCCACTCCTCTGAATGAACTTTCACTTGAATTGGCAGAGCTGACAAACGTGTCTGTCACAGCACCTGCACGTAGTAACAGATGGACCCAGAAAGCACGGGGTGGGTGAAAGGGGCACAACAATACCAGGTAACTTCTGGGGGTTTTGACATGGCTGGAGCAACAATGGTTTGATTCAGCTGAGTAGGTTTGTTTTACAGCAAAGGACTTCTAAGCAGGTATTTACAAAAATAGGCAAATGAAATTTTGCATTTCACTTCAGTGAGGCAGCAGAATTTTGCCTATCGAGTGGACTGGGTGTGACCTAGTAAAAAGCGCAGACACTCTTTAACTGTTTCTAGGTTTGCATGACCCTATGTTCTGCCACCTTCTTTGGGAAGCACTACTGACACTGAAACAGCGAAAATAAAATATTCCCACGCTTCTCTCTTGGTAACTCCCAGCAAATTGGAAGGGCTTCTCCAGCACTTGGAGTAGTTTAGGTAATAAAATGGGGGACCCAGATGATCTGTTAAGCTCCTCAGTCAGGTGTATACCCTGATCACATCCAGTATCTAGGTGAGACCTAGGTAAGGGCCAGCTCCTCTCTCCTCTCTCCTCTCTCCTCTCCTCTCCTCTCCTCTCCCTCTCCTCTCCTCTCCTCTCCTCTCCTCTCCTCTCCTCTCCTCTCCTCTCCTCTCCTCTCCTCTCCTCTCCTCTCCTCTCCTCTCCTCTCCTCTCCTCTCCTCTCCTCTCCTCTCCTCTCCTCTCCTCTCCTCTCCTCTCCTCTCCTCTCCTCTCCTCTCCTCTCCTCTCCTCTCCTCTCCTCTCCTCTCCTCTCCTCTCTTTGTGCAAAGGGAACCTGAAGGCATGCTCATGACAGAAGCTCTGTTGCATTCCGGTACCCTGCTTTCTGATGGGGAAGCAGGATTTTCCCAAGTGTGACACCAATCTCGTGTAGACATGGGCATACCCGCCATGGGCATGGCTTTTGCTACCCTGACTCTGCTCACCAACATCCTCAGTTCCCTGGAAGGAATGGCATTTTAATTTGCAGATCAGACTGCTAGTTCTCAAACTATCAGATGAGAAATGTAACAGTCAAGAAAATTGACTGCACATGCACATAAATATCTACTAATTTTCTCCTTCTCATATAAATATAATAATTGTAAGCTCCAGAATATCTCTGACTTGAAAGCATAGTTGATTCGTGGTGACTGTTTGAAGATTTGGAGGATTAACTGCAATTATAAGATCAAACTTAGAAAATATTGCCTAGTTTGCAGAAAGCATTGAAGTACAAGATCTGGGGGGTTTCCTCTGTCTAAAAGGCCTGTATTTTAAATCAAAAAACCACACTGTAGACTTTTTTTTTTCTTCTTTTCAATGTTACAATACTGTTAAAATAATTTTCAGACAAGAAGGATCCAAGGAAAGAAGAAAATGGGCTCTATGCCACACTAGTATGCACTGAAATCAGGCTACATAATATTTAATGTGGTGGTCTTTTTTTAACTTCTGCCTCATCGTTTCCCTTAAGAATTTGGGACTGGGGACTATAAGTGTCCTCTCCAAATTGGGAACCAACAGTAGATTTTCAGAAAATGATACAAAATAATTTACTCCGTTTATGACTCCACCATCTTGTGTTACAGACCCCTTCACGGTCAGCCTGTGTGGTGTGGTTCTGCGTGCAGCAGAAGCTCTCTGTGCCACTCTGCCCCTTTCCTGCACGTTCTCCAACAGTTTTGCTGTCACACCCTGGAGTAGTGCATGTTAAAGCTTTATTAATTCCCAGATAGTTCCCTCTCTATACCGCTCCACAAAGGGACCATTAGTGGTTTCTGTCTAACGGGGCATTTCTCAAGAAAAGAGCTAAATGGTGCTCTAAAGTAATTCAAGGGTAAAGGAGTAAACCTATAGTAAGATGAGCTTTCATCCTTCCCAGCTTCCCTTGAAATCCACAGCTATCTTATCGCCAAATATGACATTGATGAGTTTTCTCCATGCTTTTTCCATGTCTTTAAGGCCCAGGATAAGCTGCAGGAGAAAGCCTGGCCTAAGTATGTAGCGTTGATGCCCATGTTGGGCGTTAGTCTGCCTGGCTTCAGGGGCTTCCTCAGAAGCTGATTTAAAACATTTACATCAGCCCACTGCTCGAAATCACTGGAACTTGGAGGTAAGTGGCTAATTATAGATGTGATGAATACACCCGTCAGTGATCATTTCACAGGACCAAGTGATGTCATGCTACAGAATAGCTTTGCCATCACTTTGACCGGTATTTGATGAAAAGAAAGGAAGGTGGGGGGTTTGTGTGTGTGTGTGTGTGTGTGTGTGTGTGTGTGTTAGAGATTGTTGTTTTGTTTTTTACGATCTCCAGTTCTTCACGCAAATGAGCTATTTATTAACCAACTGTTGCAATATCAGGTATAAACATTAACCAAAGAAGCGATGAACCTATACACAGATCGACAGCTGTTTGCTAAATGTTCTCTTTGATTGCATGTATATAGTTCTTAGCTGTCCGGTGACTTGTCTTATTGCAAGAAGCATCAGCCCCGGCACACTGTATAAACTTGCTTTGGTGAAATCCTTCCCTTCCCTCCACCTCCATCTTTCTTAACATCCTTTAAATGTCCAGCTATATCAGGGAGAAAAGGCCCTATTGCTGAACGTGTGTTGAGACCGCTATGGAAAATTTTCCCCTGCCAGTGTCAGAAATATTATTCAGAGTCCCTCAGATAGCTACAGCATTCTTACATGGGATACAACTCACCCTTTTCCCCCTTTAATGTGTTCAGCAGACAGGTGGCGACCCAACTGGTGGCAAATTCCTAAGTATTTATATCCTTTAACTCTCAAATGATAGGAACAAGTAATAGGAAATGTCATGCGCTGAGTATATGAGTAATGTTCCCATTAATCAATCGTCCAAAATAAACTGGATTATTATGTCTGTTTGTGCTCTACTGTAGCTATTTGCAGATAGATGTGCTGAAAGAGCAAGCCTGATTCTGCCCGTCTCTGCTCCATGTGGAGGTCTGGGGGCAAAATCTCCTGCAAGTTCACTCCTCTTCCACATGTGCTTTAGCCAAGCACGAGAGAAGAGTCACAAGCGTGGAGCACTGCCACGCTGCAATCATCTGCTTTCTCCTGTCAGCATCTGACTCCCACTCGGGCATAATTTTCAACTGAGTATAAAAGTTAACATAGCAGCACAGACAACACTCCTGAAGAATGAGACCTTTAACAATCGGTCCCAGCAGGTTTTGGAAACAATCAGGATTTTGAAAATAAAGTCCAAAGAAGACAAACTATTTTGGGATGCCTAGTTTCAAGAAAAAATGGTTGATTCACCACTGAAGTTGGTGACTGGTGTCCTACACATGGATGCAAAGAACAGAACTGGAATTTGTGGATTACACTGAAGATCTCATCTGTCTTGATTCCTGATTTTCCTGCATCAGTTTTGCCAGCAGACTAACACTTTTAATGCATGTGTCAAGGGGCATCCAGAAATCCTAGAAAAGTGTGTCTGCCTGTGTATACCTGGGGCAATTCACTTCATGTCTGGTGTAGAAAAACCTCTCTGCAAAGAAGATGTAGTTCTGGGCAGGTTGCAGATTCTCACTGTATAGAACCAACCTGTGCAGGCAAGAACCTCGAGGCAAATTTACCCACAACACACGTGTTTGCTGGGCCCTGTAGGGCAACACATGCATTGATACGTTCAGCACAACTCAGGTCCAAATCCTCTAGTGCTGGGCAATTCATAGAATCATCATAGAATATCCTGAGTTGGAAGGGACTCATAAGGATCACTGAGTCCACAAGGATCATCAAGTCCGGCTCCCGACTCCATGCAGCACCAGCCAGGTCAGAGCCAGTGACTGTGCATCATCCAGGCACTTCTTGAACTCAGCCAAGCTTGGTGCTGTGACCACTTCCCAGGGAGCCTGTTCCAGTGGCTGACCACCCTCTCAGTAAAGAGCTTCTTCCTAATATCCAACCTAAACCTCCCCTGTCACAGCTTCATACCATTCCCTTGGGTTCTATCACTGGCTGCCAAAGAGAGGAGATCAGCACCTGCCCCTTCCCTCCCCCTCATCAGGAAGCCACAGACAATTTGCAGTGTGGTTGCATTTGCACCCCTCTCTGAACGCAACTGGAGTCCGTGACTATGTTCCCACACAGACACACTGAAGTGCCATAGGAAGCATGTACCTATTTAACAGTTTGTTTGAAAGACTAGACAAGTCTCCAGCCACTTGAGTGTACCTGTGTAAAACACTGAAACAAGACAGGTGTCTTAACAGGATCAGATCCTACTTGTTTGTCCTCAATTGCAGAAAAGAGAGATGTTCCTGAATCCATAGTGCTGACAGTCTGTATAAAATGGAGATAATTAAAAAAAAAATTATTGGCATGGTAGGAATTCATAAAATATTTATATGGCTTTGTTGCTTTGTGCTTGTGGCTTAAAGACTTCACAATCTGGCAGCACAACTGAGAATTGTCAAGAAAATGGTACAATACTGCCCTTTTACACCATTCTAGAAGTCATGAGCAACATTTAACTGGAAGTAAATATACCACATGCAGCTACACTATCACCTTATGGTCAACTCTAGAGAGTGAGGTGTGTGACTGACAAAAAAGCTTTGGGATTTGTTTAAACATCTATTTGCATATGCATCTCTTACTAGGGATTTGTTGTTGAAGGATTTCATATCCCCATTCCTTCAATTACATATACACATCTTTGACTTATTTTATTCCGGGGTCTTTTTTTTCACACCCCTACCAATGTGAAAGGGCCTCTAAATGGACGTAAATGTAATTAGCTACCATAAAAAAGTCCAGTTGCTAAGCACGACAACAACTTTTATTGGTCCAATAAAATCCAGGAGCCGTGCTGCATCACAGGCGAGCCAGAGAGAGAGACAAAGAAGAGACAGAAACTGAGCATGTTGTTAACATTTGCTGAGATCAATCTGGACCAGTTAAAATTCATTATGTAGTCATATGATTATTGCAGAGTCTCTCTTCAACATAAATTTAAGCTTGCCTGTAAACTTGAACTGTGTACATGTTACTTGAGTAATTTTACAGTATAAATTTGGATTTAATAACCCGGATTTACAATGTTCTCTTTAGCAATAATGAGATCAACCCTACAACATATGTATTTTTACAGTACTGACTTATACCATCGAAACAAACTTCTTCAAGCTTTCTCTTGAAATAGCTTTATTCATAGAAATATATACACCGAAATTTTGTAATTTTTATAATGACTGGACTATCCCAATGTTTGACAGACACATTTTCAGCCACGGATACACTGAGATTTCTCAGTATAAAAGAAGGATGCAAGTTACAGGAATCATGCCTGCCCCCTCTACACCACACAATAATGTAGGTTGGAAGGGAACTCTGAAGGCCAGATGGTTGGACTCCCAGTATATGGCAGAGCCAAGTCCAGCTCCAAAGTTAGATCAGGTTGCTCAGGGCCTTGTCCATTCCAGCACTGACCATCTCCAAGGAGGGAGAAGCCACAGCATGTTTAGGCACCTGTTCCAGTGTTTGACTGCTCTCATAAACAGCTCTTTCCTAGTATCATTGGGCAGCAAACATCAACCTAAGGAGTGTCAAAAACTGTACCCCACTCTACTTCTGCTGGCTTAACAAGTGGTACCAACTCATACACACAGCAAGGAAAGTGGTAGGAGCTCGCAGCCAAGACACAAAGGGCAGGACACCATGAGCTGCAGCATCTCCTCTTGGCATCGGAAACCTGCTAGTTGGGCTCAACCAAGTCAAGTGCCTGCATCTTCTCAAGTTCTGTACGCCCCCTCTGTGAGCTCAGACTGCCACCAGCACATGTCAGTTCACTCTTTCCCTACGGACTGCTGTACCTCCTCGTTCCCATGTTGCTGTCTCCTCAGCGGTGCTTCGAGCCCCTGTTCATTCACATGCTGTGAACCAAACAGGGGAGTGAGCTCTTCTGTCAGTGACACCCAGCTTCAGCGTTCGGGCAACTGCATCCTGATCTCCTGCTGGGGCTATAGGGTAAGAAGGTATTTTAAATGAATCATCGGTTATAATAACTGCTTTTCTTAAACTGTAGCTGACATCACTTAATTGTAAGTCCTCATACAAAGTAACAGATGAATAAACATACCATTTTTGCAACTTAGTAATTAGACAGGCCCTCCTAACAGGGACTTCTTTTACCTTTTATATTCTGGAACTCGAGTTACATCTACCATTTTCCCATAAATGTCTCCACTGACTGGCTCACAAAAGAATCTGTCCTCATATGTTCCTGTCTAGGAAGTTCTTCCAAGCTTATGCAGTTGCCAAGAAATAATGTCTTGGAAAGCCATGTACTCTACTTGAAATTCCCCCTCTTAAAAAAAATATATCTTCTGGCCCATTTGATTTCATAATATCCCATTTAGATTCTAAATGGTCATGAAGACACACATTCCTCAACTTAAGTTTGTCTGGAACTCATCATCATTTGTTCAGTGCTTTGAAACAATTCTTCAATGACTGGAGAGTCAACAAGCCAAATTTGTGTCTGAGGTAAGTGGGTGCAGCTTCAAGTCGTGAGAAGTCTGAGGCAGACCCTCACATAGAAAACAAAACACTGGATTCGCAGCCCTGTGCTTCACCCTGACTGATCTTCCCCCCTTCTTTTTGCAGGCCACACATAAACCAAGGGCATAGTAATTTTTAATAAGTTAATGATTCTTCCCTCGGCTACAAGGGGAGCAACTGGCAAAGTGTTTTGGAGCAGAAATGTTAGTGTGAGATTTTTCACCCCTCCTGTAGCGCTAAACGAGTTGTACCCATACCTAACACACAGAAGCCGGCTTGTTCCTAAGCATCGGAAGAGTAGTCAAGGTGGCAATATAAAAACAAACAAGCAGTCCTTCACCTCACCTCCACCTCAGAGTTTTGAACTCAGATTGCGACTAAAATAGGCATATTCTAAGCTTGCATCCTTAAAAAAAAAAAAGATAAGACACGCTCTGAAATTCTCACATGCTTCTTTTCCCTGTAACCTGATATTATCACCTGTCCTTCTCCACAAGCTCTGCTGCCTGTTGTTGAGAATTGAGCTAGTACCAGACTGACAATTTTCTGGGCACTGCATTCAACAAAACAAGAGACTCTTCAGAGTTAACAGTCTTTTTCTTCTTATGAATGTTTTTCTGGTGAGGCCAAAATATTGATGTTCTGGGTGTTATCCACTGAAAGGTTTATGTGAATGAACGCTTATAAATGCAGGTCATTGTGGTGCTCACAGCTTCCTTTCCTGCAGCAACAAGCAGTGATTAGCCTGGTTTTCTTTTCCCTTTTAGAATTCAAGATTTTTTTGTGTCCGTTACGGGTTTGTCTGTCTTTTCCCCCTTTTTTTTTTGATATGAGGCTCTTTTTCCTCTATTAAGCACATTTTAATGATACATAGATGAGAAATCCACGATGAGAAATCCACCTCTTTCACAATATATTTGAATAATAATAATATGGTTTCATTTGCATATTAATGCAACACCCAGGCTGCAGCTTAGAACTAGAAATAAAATATAAACAATGACCTAACAAATCCCTAAGGCTTAGGATATCCATAGGTATCAGGATCTGTTACAGGTAGGCAGAAACAGCAAAATGAATGAAGACAAATGGTCTAAAAGTGTCAGAAAACTCCAACTCCTGTGTACATGTCTTGAAAAGTAAAAATATTTTAAACCACAGGCTGTTAATTCACTTACTACATTCAGACATTCTTACATTTAAATGAGTTTCCTGATTGTGATCATACTTTAGCATGCTATCAAGATGGCAACTTTGTACTTCATGGTTTAGATTGGCCCAGACCACATTCCATGTATTACAACTTTAAAGCCATTTTTATGGATGCTCCTCTTCTTCATAGTATCCTTGGTACTTTTAAGAAAATATTTCATTATAAGGAAAAAAAAAGAGAATTCTAAAATGTAATTACTATACATTCAGATCATTTGAAGTATTCAGATCATAAGTATTCAACTAGTTAAAAAGAAGGATATGAATAGTCAAAGACCTCATACATTTTATGTTGCCCTCATAATAAACACAAATACATTTTAGTTCTGATTCATCACTGGCCACAAACAAAACATGAACATACAAAGCTGCTCTCCAGACAGTATAAATTGGCATAGCAACTTAAGTGTTGGTTGAGCAATGATGATTTGCACCATCTGTGCTTACAGCCCATTACAAGTTGATTTCAAGTACACCAGCCTACAGACAAGTGACTAGCAGTGAGTAAGAGCTAAACAAAAGAAGCGGGGGGGGGGGGGGTCTTTCATGAAAATTATCTGAATTTCTGGAGTGTGATTGTGAATTTTTTTAAATGTATTGCCTTTTTTAAAATGTTTTCTTTTTAGATATACAGAAAAGTGTGAAATGTTACTAGTTAAGTTTCTCAGTTGATGTAGATTTGTCTGAACTTGCTGTTTCTTGAGAATGGTATTTCGTTATTCTGTTTCCTGATGACAACATGTTATTATGCTCCTTTTCTGTAAATAATGATTATTATGATCTCAAATTTCAAATGCCTTCTCAAAACTTAATCTTGGTGTTTCATACACAAGTGGCTTAACCATTAAAACAGCTGCCTTTTTTTTTTTCCTGTTTAAGATTATTATGATTGATCAGCAGTCCAACTATAGAATCAGAAATTAATATTTATTTGTCTTTTCTCATTGTCTTCTGTTGTCTAACCCACTTAGAGCTTTTTGTTTTGTGTGTGTATGTCTCCAGTTGTGAACTAAGCCAACAAACTTCTGTGCACATGCCTAATTTAACCAAACATGCCTGCTCACGTAGGCAAAAATAGTTATTATTTCTCTTGCAAGAAGGAAGAGAGGAGAGGGATGAGCTAGTGATTAGATTTGGAATTTAAGAGAACTTGGTTCAGTTCTCTGATCCATACCCAGCTTGCTGTACTACCTTGCCTGAGTTACTTTATCTCAGTAACTCATGCTTGTATCCATAAAACACAGTATCATGCTACTCCTCTGACCCACAAAAGGCGTACAAAAATAAAGGGTACTCACAAACTATAGAGCTACAGATGGTGTAAATCCCTATTGAGTAATAGGTATAGGATTTATGAAATAAGGCGATACAGGGAAGCAGGCAGCTGATGTTCTCCTTCCTCCTTCTCTGTACTTTCTGCTGCTCTGGTTCCTCAATTCTCCCTTTCTCTTCCACTGCTCCAAATCATCCACTCTTGTCCTACAGAGAACAAGAATATCGCTCCGTTTTGCCTTACATTTGTCCCAGCTCAAAGCCACACATCCCTACCAAACCTAGACCTCTGCTTGCTTGCTAACCACAGCGTGTTTGACGGGCTATGGATCTGGCAGTCCAGGAGCAGCTATGGGGAAGTGGAGGTGACAGAATAGTGAGGTTCTTCTTCTTTAAACATTTTCCAGAGGCGTACAGCTTCCCAAGGTGTGATGCATGCATGGAAGGGAAGAATGGAGAGATACTGGTCATTCTCAATTTACTGTTTTCCTCAAGAGTGTTTCTACACTGTACCCTGTGTCTCTGGGGCCTGCATTTCTCACACTACTAATCCTTCCTCTCCAGCCTGACCTCTGCGATCTCCCACTGATCTCCTTCTGCAAACTTTTTTCTCTGTCTCTTTCCTCACCCTCAGCCCTACTCCATCTTTTCCCAATGGCTTCCAAGGCCTCACGTTCCAACTGCCGCTCTCCTACAAACCTGCGCTGCTCCGCCTGCCTGCTGTACCCCGCTCCCTATGCCAACAAAGCTAGTAGTATCTAAAAAATGCCATGAATGTTTCAATGTGGGTATCTCAGCAACCCTTCTATTTTTAACTACTCTGAAGAGCTGTCGGTAGTGGTTATGTCTGGTGCAGCAGTCTGCTCTGAAAGCAGATTAGGCCAAACTTCCCAGTGCCCCTGAAGCTGCCCGGGGAAAAAGAAAGGTCATCACCCCATTTCCCATCTGCTGACTTGGTTTCCCCTAATCCATTTCAGCCAAAACAAACCAGTTCAGCTGACACCTACTATTTAAACTGCTTAAGTTACTCTGCCCAGGGAGGTGGTTGAGTCATCATCCCTGGATGTGTTTAAAAAATGGGTAGATGAGGTACTTAGGGATATGGTTTAGCAGAGGATGGGAACGGTTGGACTCGATGATCTTAAAGGTCTTTTCCAACCTTGTGATTCTGTGGTTAGTTTTGGCCAAAACAAGTTTGGGAGGCATTGCGTGAGCAGCTCACAGGTAGGTAGGAGAGGTGGTAACCTGTGGCAAAAGACAGCCATGATGGCAACTGGGAACTGTCTGGAAATGTTAACCTCTTCAGAAACCCCACTTCAGCCTGTGGAGGAAGCAAGCACCCACAAGGGGATTTAAAAACTGGGTAAATTCTGTGCTTTAAATTCAATTCTCACCCGTTTCGCAAGAGGTTCCTCTGGCTAACCACTCCCCTCCACTGAGCAGAAAACATGATGACGTTACTCAGGCTGTCATTCATCTTTCCCCTGTTTAATCACTGCTAACTGATTAACCAAGTGAAGTGCCACAAAAGCCATTAGCTGGAAAAGGAACACAAAGCTGTGCTAGCTTTTATGAATAAAGAAAGAGAAACCCTTTGTGAACAATGTGCATAACCTCCAGCTCCTGAAAGTACCCACCTATTCCCCCTCCCCAACAGCAGGGGCAGTAAGGGGTGAAACACAGCAGCTCCTGCCAGAAGCAGAACATGAACTGGTAGGACATAGGGGAGTGTCAAAGTTCAAGTGCTGTTGTATAGCCTGCTGGATAGCTACCATGATGTCTTTTGCCCTTGTTTTACTCCATATAGATACTTCAGGTCTTTTTATCTCATGAGCTTGATAAGGAGGCACAAGAAAGGGATGCTAACAGTAACCCTTTCAGTACTGCTTTCCTGAAAAGGGGCAGTGAGTGCTGAAGAACACAAAAAACCCCACTGCCAGAACACAGCAAAATAAATTTCATAGAATCGACAGACCTTTGAAAACCCAGGGAGGGAATGTCAGCATCCAAGGATACTAGCAAGGCCAGGCAGTCCCTCTCCTAGATCAGAGAATCACACAGGGGCAGAAGTTGGAAGGCACCTCTGGAGATCATCTAGTCCAACCCCACTGCTAAAGCAGGATCACCTACAGCAGGTTGCACAGGATTGTGTACAGGCAGGTTTTGACTATCTAAAGAGAAGGAGACTCCACAACCTCTCTGAGCAGCCTGTGCCAGTGCTCTGTCACCCTTGGAGTAAAGAAGTTTTTTCCTTATATTGAGGTGGAACTTCCTGTGTTCTCATTTGTGCCCATTGCCCCTTGTTCTGTCACTGGGTTTCACTGAAAGGAGTCTGGGCTTCTAGACATCCACCTAATAAACAGGTACTTTAAGTATTGAAGAGATCCCTTTTCAGTCTTCTCCAGGCTAAACAGCCCCAGCTCTCTCGGCCTTTACTCATACAAGAGATGATTCGGTCCCCTCATCATCTTTGTAGCCCTTCACTGGAGGCAGGTCAGGTGGACTCATGGTTCAGGTGTTTATCAAACTAAGTCCTGACTCCCTGCCTGGTTTGAGCATGCAGTTCAGATTGTTCCCAGGAGCCTGCTGTGCAAGTGGTAGGCAGGAATGAAAGGCTTTCAAGGGGAATTAAAAAAAAAAAAAACCAAAAAACAACATGACGTTAATCTAGAGTTAGACTCTAACATACAAACAAATTACTGCTCCTTCATGAGTGACCACCTGGCAGCTGAAGCATGTCAGTGACCACCTGACATGCTTCAGCTGCCAACACGTGCACGCTTTGCCCATTGTGAACAGGAGGTAAAGGACATGGCCACTAATCTCAATGAAGCCAGGTCAGATGCTGCCGTGTTTGAGTCCTCCAGACTCCTGTTTGTGTCTTCAGGTTAGCAACAACCTTGCACAGTTTCACCCTGCAATGCTCTCTGCCCTATCAGACTCACAGCTTCAGCTCACCTGAAAAGGAAAAGTTATTCTTAATTGATATACCTGTGTACTTTAGTCACACTTCTTATTACTTCAGGGGAAACAAATATCCTGACTCTCTATTGAAAAGGCTTTAATTTACTGTTCTAGACTTTTCTTTATATGTATTTATCTTTTTTTTTTTAGCTAAAAGCTAAAAAAGCGCAAAAAGATCACAAGTGATTTTTATTCTTACAGTTACACAATGAGGAAACGTTTTCAGTCTCCCAATTAGAAAACCAAAAGAACAGTTACGTAAGGTGTTACTGAGTTGAGACAACAAAAGAGAAGAGGGAATTGAAATGTCTTTCCTCCTCACCACGCACCCCTCTCTGCTGCTCCCCACTCCTCTTTGTGAGAATAACCGTACTGGCACTATTTGTTCCTGCACTTCTCTGGTCTAAATAAGCTGGGGCACTGGCTGTCGCCTTGAGTTTCTCTGGCACGCTCTCTCATCCCCTTCGTCAAAATGGGTCAGTTCTAGCTCCATTAACCAGCATTTAGCTGTGCAGACTTTAAATACTGTGGGCACTTTGGGGGGTTTGCAAAAGGTATCTTCAGGGCCACTGGTTAATTGAGACGAAAAGGCAAAGCTCTTCTTCAGCTACTACAAGATGAACTTGTGCAAAACAGTGAGCTTTACCACAGTTTCTCCTCTGCTTGTGATATTTGTCATTGTCTTATAGTCTTAGGACTTCCCTCTCTCCCACACGCTCTGCACTCCCTCGCAGAGAATGTGATTATTTAGTATGGAAGCCAACAAGGCTTCCTCATGAGACACAGCTTGCAACTCACAGAATCAGAGAAGGATAGGGATTGGAAGGGACCTCTGGAGATCATCTAATCCAACACCCCTGCCAGAGCAGGCTCACCTACAGCACGTTGCACAGGACAGCAGGCAGGTGGGTTTTGAATGTCTCCAGAGGAGGCTCCACAACCTCTCTGGACCAGGTTCTTTGCCAGGGTGGTTCTTGGTCGCTTTGGCCAGGACAGAGCCCACCATCATATAATTTTTTCAGAGTTACCTCTTTCCCAAAACACCAACCACACAAACTGTTGCTTTGTTGTTTGGGGTTTCTTTACCATGGGATTTATGCCCTTCCCAAGGTGCATTGTTTGAAGAAACAGCCACCAAGATCATAAGGACATGCTTATGGCACAGGGATTTGAAAACCCGTGAAGGAGGCCGACCAGAGTTTGAATTCTACAGCGTAATATGTCCTGTGTACCCAGCAGTGCCAGCAAGCTCTCCTCAGTGATGAAGCCTTTGAGGGATAAAGACGGCTGCAGGATATTCTGGTGTACCTGGAAGAGAGATGTGTAACACAGGACCCATCAAACCCCTGAAGGATTTTCTTGCTAGTTAGTATCCGTACCAGCCAGGACAGATATGTGTTAGATAAAATAACTGTATTTCTGTGTATGTGTTTAGACTTTAGACTTTACTTTCCTCAAGTTACTGTTTTCTTGTGGTTTGTTTTGGGTTTTATTTAACCATGTTATTTAATGGGTGAAGACCCTCAACATGCTGTGTAGCCAACAGGATGCTCCACACACATCAAGCCGTGCTACCAGGGGAGGATTTGACACCTTAACGCTTTCATGGTCCCGAATCATACATCCCCCCAGAGTGTTACATTTTAAAGGCCTAGGCCGGTATTTACAGAGCCAGCTGGAGCCCTCGCTGCGGTACCCAAGGCCCTTTGCCTGGTGCCAAGGAGGCACAAAGCAGCGTGACTGCGGGCTAAGGGCTCAAGCGGTGAGGGGAGGCCGGTGAGGTACCCGGCTCCGCGCAGCGACGGGCCCGCCTCGGACCTCGGTGCGGGGACGAGGGCAGGCCGCGACGCCGGGAACGGATGGAGAGACTGAGGCGGGATAGCCTCTGTGGCGAGCGGACGGGAGCGGTACAAGCCAGGGCCGGAGAGCGAGGGCAGGGCGGGCGGAGCCTGCCTCCCCGGCCGGGCGAGAGGCGGGGAAGGGCCGCGGCCGCGGCTCGGTTGAATCGCGCCCCGGCTCCTCCCAGGGGCCGGCCCGGCGGCTCCAGCCTGGAGGCCAGGGGCCGCGGACGCGTGTCACCCCCGGTGACAGCATGGTACGGCGTGAGCCCCCTGCGTCGCCATCGCCTCCTGCAGCCGGGGGCTGCGCGGCGGCTGCCTCCGTCTCTCCGCAGGGATCCTCTCTCCCCGCTCCTCCTCTTTCTCCTTCTCCCCCCACCTTCACCCCCCGGCTGAGTTCATTCACTGGGATTGGTTTCAAATGACGCCATCGCTTTATTTTTACACCAATGACCTCATCCCAGCAGCTTGAAGTTTACTGACCAGCAAAAACTCTTTTCTCTCGCTCGCTCCCCTCCTTGTGTCTGCCTGCTCTGCCCGTTTGTTTGCAGTCCTTGGGGTCCTTCGGGGAACCGAAGGCTTTAAAAAATACCCAACAAACCCAACCAAACACACTCCCCCCCCCTCCCCAAAACTTTCTCTCCCCGACTTTTTCAGTGTCGTGTGTGCCCCCCGTCACTGTCCCCTTTTAATTTAAGCCATCTTGGGGGGGGGGGGAGGTGGGAGGGGGAAGGAAGGGGGGGAATAAAAGCTCCAAATATTTCCTTTTTCTTCTCTTCTCCTCTCCCACCTTCACGCTTCCCCCTTAAAAAAAAAAAAAAAAAAAAAAAGAAGCCGAATACTATTCTCCTCGGGCTTTTTTTTTAATTTAATTGGGGGTTTGGGGGTTTTTTTTTTTTTTTTTTTTTAATTGAAGAAGAAGGAAAAAAAGAGGCGCTTGCCCAGCGGCTGGAAGGAGACGAAGTTGTTTCACGCGGCAGCAGCGAGGCTGGTGGCAACAACTTTTATCCCTGCCGAGGGGACAGGCAGCCAGGGAGCGAAACAGTAAGTGCCGGGACGAGCGCAGGGACCCCGCGTCCGGGACCGCCCCGTGGAAGCCACCCCGGGAGCGGAGAGAGGGGCGCGGGGGGTGCCGCGGCTGGGCCGGGCAGGGCTGGGCTGGGCGGAGAGGAGGAGGAGGAGGAGGGAGGTGAGGGAGAGGCGGGCGGCGGGATCTCTCCCTCCCTCCTCCCGCATGCCCTTCCCCGCCGCCCCCTCACCTCCGGAGGAGAGCTCCCGCAGTGGACAGGTCGTTGCCCCGGCCCGGGCTGCCTCCGGCCGCCTCCGCAGGTGGTAAGGAAAGGGGGTGAGAGGGAGGGAGGCACGGTACAGTGCAGTGCCGTGCCGTACCGGCACCGGCGGGCTGCCCCCCCCCAACCCCTTCCTTCCTTCCCCACGCTCCCCCTACCTGCTGCGCGGCGGCCGGCACCCGGTGGCGGCTCCTGCCACCTCCTCCTCGTCCTTTCTTTCCTCACCTCCCGTTATCCACCTGCATCTCCTCTTGAAGGCAGGGGAGACCGAGGGGGTGGGGGGAGGTGTTGGAAGTCGGACGGCTTTTGTGCGGGGAAAGGGAGGCAGCACGCCGCTGGGAAGGATGAGCAGAGGAACCGCTGACTTCTTCAGCGCGCCCTGGCACTGTCTGCAGGGGATGGATGTTTGGGGAGGCTCTTGATAAGCTTTGGTGTGCGCGTCTGCCTTTCTAAACTTGGTATAAGGGTGCTGGCTCCGAGTAGGCTTTCCGCTGCTTAAAATGGTCGAGGATGCTTTAAAGCCCCGAAGGGCTCCCGAAGAAATGTTGGAAGTTCTGACTTCGACTTGGAAAACGTTTAAATTGAGGCAGCTGACAAAATGGAGGGCTGCCGTGGAGTCCAGGAGGGAGGCAAATTGTTAACCTGGTATTGCGCTCGCGTAAACTAGTAACTCCGAGGCTGGTGCCAGGAGGCAGCCTGACAGATCCCCTCTCCTGACTCTGGTTTTTTCCCCCTGTAGAAGCGGCGGGGATGAGGAGTTGAGCGCACATCAGTGCGTGCCGAACAAGGTGTATGGGATGTGCCTTTTGCAACGCCTGACCAATGGTAGGATTTTTTTCAGCGGCCAAAAGCCATTTGGTTAGATGTCAGAAGGGAAGATGGGTATTAGGTTTTTTGTTTCGTTTGTTTGGGATTTGGTTCCTTTTTTTTTGGGGGGGGGTGGGTGGTGTTTTTGGGGTTTTGTTGTTTGGTTGGGTTTTTTTTTTTAGAAAAGCCAGAGGAATTTGCTTCCTTTTGCTGTCGTTTCAGCTGGTCAAAATAGCAAATTGATCTTTTGATTTTCCTTTTGAGTGAAGGATGTAGTCATAGCGAGCTGTATTGTCTGACCTATGACTAACTTTTTTTGTTTAAACATTCGATGTATACCCAGCAGCAGAAATAGATCTGTTCTAGTTTTGAAACCTAAAGACAGATTGAACTGTTTCTCCCTGTAAGGGTGTTTGTCGGGGTTCTTTAAAAAAAAAAAAGCCAAAACACCACCAAAACCCCAAAATGATTTTGTAATCCTTGCTTTAAGACTTATGCTATTCCTGGAAGTGTGTGGTTTGGTAGATAGAGAGTTTACAAAGTCACAACTGACCAAACAGGACTTGGTTTAGACTCATATGTTTTGAGGGGAGGTGGAAAAATAGTAAGTCTTAATTTCTTTTTATGGTGTTCATCCCACTGCCCATTGGAGATTGAAGCATTCATCACAGTTGTTTATGTTGGTTGTCTAGGGGTTTCTATTTGAATGTGGAGCAACTATGCAGTGTGTGTGTGGGGGGTGTACATGTATTTTTAGCTTTAATTTTTAATGACAAAAGATACAAAGAACAGTCATATTCAAAAGTAAATCCTACATTTACTGAGTACGCTTCTTAATATATTTAGGAAGGAATCTATAAAATAAGTGCTTGAGGTGTAATAAATTCTGGTCATCATGCTTGTTCAGTGTAATAATGCTTCAGTATATCTTAAAACACAAAGTCTCTTTTTAAATGAACAAGTAAGTGAAAGCAGCAGAGAAGGTGCTGGTTCCTGGGCTAATTAGAGGTGGTGTCTGCAAAACGGTTAATACATATGCAGGGTGCAGAAAGCTCAGCCAAGCATTTAAACATGTAACATGTTGTGTATAAAGATACATAAATACATCAGTAGCCCTGGTCATGTTAGCTACCTAAGCAGTTATAATGGAACAAAATCATACCAGAAAAACTTCTGTAGGAGAAAGTGAGCTCATTTTATCTTTGTTTCTGTAAAACGTGCGCTCCTCTTAGAGCAAAGGCAGCTAGCCTAGCAAGGATGTTTGCTTTTAGCTAGAATAGCTTCGACTGCCCATAGGAACAGCGTTGGCAGAAGCTGTGCAGGAATGTGTTAAAGGGATTTTGCTAGGAGCTCCGTCTCCCAAGCCAGCACAGGCTCCTCTGGGGTCCACGCCAGCCCTCAACCCGTGGGAGGAGCTGTGGTTTTATCTGCCATGTGCCTGTGCACCTTCCTTGGCAAAATGATTCTGCCCTGGGAGTCTCCTGTGCCTCTGCGTTCGCTGCCTGCAGCAGGAGACGGGGGAGTGAAGTTGTTCAGAGTTACCAGAGACTGGTGGGATGGGTCAGCCCCTCTTCTGGCTTTAAAATAAATGATTCATGTAGGCCGTAAGAAGCCCTCAGAGGGCAAAGCCAGGCTTTCTTCTAGACATCCGTAAGAAATGCTGCATCGGTAAATCAGCTAGTTAATTTCTGGTGCTTTCATTGATCTTCAAGTGATCCCTGCTGCACAACACGTTGGAGTTAGAGCTGTGTGTGGGGGCAAATGCCTTGCTCAGTCACCTGTCTTTTTTTTTTTCCAAGATTGATGCCTTAATCCCTGGACTATTGAGGAATATTCATTGTTTTCAAAATACAAATTTTCCAAGATACACACCACCGTTGAAGTGGGGTTTTTTCCCTCAAGATGAAAGATAGCGTTTACTCTATAGTATGGCTGTTGAATTTTCTAAGACTTTTTTTTCTTTCCTGTGAGAAGAGTCAGGAAAGCATCATGTATGTCAGCTTCCAGTGCTGACAATCCTTAATAGCCAGATGGCATAGAGTAGTTACTGTCAAAGGATGAGGTGCAGAAGGATTGGCGCATCCCTTCCTCCTTCTTTTTCTCTTTTGTTTCACCCCTAGGAAGAAATCTGGGTTTGGCCCACAAATCATGTGAATCTGTCTCTGCAGATTTGTTGTTACGCCGATCAGATGACTAGATGTTTCTTGCAATCATCTAGTGTTTTTTCTGTAGTTGTGTAAGGGCACATCCATGATTATTTAAGAGTTACCAGGTTTTCTGGGTAACAGGGAAGTAGCCATGTCCCTGATACATTCACTGTCCCCACGGTTCTTTACGGATTGCATTCAGATTCAGTGTAGTGACATAAAGGATTTCTGTATACTACTTGAAATATTAGTAACTACGTATCAGTAATATTTCTCTGATTTATTTGGTGTTACCCTTCATAGAGGGTAATGTGGCATTCTTTAGGACTGTCGATTGCATACAAGGCCCAATGCGTGAATCTAAAGCTATAGGTGATGGGTGGCCTGGTGATGTCTATCAGGATGTCTGCTTGGACTAAAGCCAGCAATAATTAGAGACCAAGACTCATTCATGTGAAAGCAAAGCCAACACTGTAACTGCGGGCTATTTCCCAGTCATTCCTTTGGGGACCCTATCCTCAGGGTCTTCTTTATCACTAGTGTAATTGTATCACTGCCTTGATACCAAAACTAATTGAGATGAAACTGGCTGTGGAGCAAGGCTAGATGCTGGGATGCCCTATGCTCCTGTAGTCTTGCTCCTGGCTGAAGATAGCATTGGAAACAGAGATGTTTCTATCACCACTTTTCTCCTTTGCCAGACTTGATCTTTAGATTGGTTTCACCTTGGTGGCTCCAAATAAGAAGTCTCCATTACTACTTACTTGGACCACATTACATCCTGTAACTTCCTGTAACACCTGAAGGAAGCCCAAAGTACATATTAGCAGTAAAGTTTGGCATCTTAACATCTGGGTTTGTGTAGTTTTAATTGGGGCAGTTCTCGGTTTACTTAGGGATAGGGCCTTGGCAGCTGTCGTGGTCTCCAGTGGAGATGATGTTGGCCACCAGTGAATTACTATTCCTCAGCGATCAAAGAAAATCTGCGTCTAGGGTGTGTGTACGGAGGACAAGAGGGAAGATGGGCGTGAGTTCAAGGCCTTGTGTTTCCTTTTGCTGCACTATGTGGTCTGCTTCTGAGCCAAGACTGACCTACTCGGAGCTGGCTCTGGGAAAGCTGGCAGCTTTCCACGTTGTGTCCCTATGAAATGCTCCTGCAGCCAAAAAAAAAAAACCAACCAAAACCCAAAATTAATAATTGGGCAGGCTAGGAAAGAGGGGAAAGAGTGTTGCCTCAGAGATGGGAGGTTTCCTGTGGGGCTGCAGCAATGCAGAATGACCTCTTCTGCCACAGGCCTTCCCCAGCTCCTGTGCTGCTCCTTTTCTGCGCTTGCACTGTCCAAGGCTGTAATGTTTGTGCCACGTGAATATATGAAAGGAACCACTGAAACAAGGTCCTTCTTTGTGAGGAAGTCCGTTATCTCTGCTCTTTTTTGGTCTCAATATGAGCCATACGTTGCCAGTAACTTATGCAGCTTCTCCTTAGTGTGTTCTTGGAACTAATTTTGCCCTGTGTCATGGAAGTTCTCATCCTGTTTCTCAGAAACTAGGATCTGTTTCTTGCACAGACCTCCTCAGGTAAATGTGGTCTCAATGTGGTTTCAGGCTTAAGGTATAAACTTCTGTCAGTTGTTTGGCAAATAAAGGTACGCAAGTGGAGATAAGCCGAGGCATTCATTAGTTTAGAGTAAATGTTTGTTGGGGTTTTTTTCTTCCATAAGATATTTTTACATGTTACCCAGAATGATAGTCTGATAAAATAGTGCAAACATTTTTTTCTTCATGAAACTGTAACTGTCTTCCATTACGTTGGGCTGAAAATAGACATATGATTTCTAATACTGAGATTAAAACATTGTTACCCATTTTCATTGTATTTCACTTGATTGTGTTTTACTGTAATAATCTATTAATTGAGCCTGTTTGTTGACTAAGCGGTAGATTGGTGGCTTGTACAAATGCTCTCTATTTAGACTTCCTTGCCTGTCTGCCTAATAGTTTCTATATTACTGAGGGCATTATGGGAGGCAAAAAGATGGGGCTGAGTGTGTAATGTAGCAACATTGGAATGAGGACTTTACAGAAAGCATAAAACAAGGAGGACAACAGAGACTAATTGTATGAAGTTCCTTTTATGCACACGTTCTTGAGTTTGAATAACTAGTATGTATTCAGCCTGCTGGATTAGAAGGCTTTGGCTCTGCATGTGTAGCATAGATGTTGCTCTCAAAATAGGAAAGCAACTCTCCCTCCCCCACACTATTACAAATCAAATTGAGTTGGTACTGCATTTTGGTCCTGCTGAACCCCTAGTAAAGCATGTTTAAAGGCTGAGTAGTTCATAATGTAAGGGATGTAAACACCACAGTTTTAATAGCCTGAGTGTTGGCTTTGCTTCTTGATTGCTAATTGTAGGAATTATAGAATGGTCTGGGTTGGAGGGGACCTCAAGGATCATAGAGTTCCAACCCCCTGCCACAGGCAGGGCCACCAACCTCCAGGCCTGGATCTACACAAGGTTGCCCAGGGCCCTATCCAACCTGGCCTTGAACACCTCCAGGGACAGGGCATCCACCACCTCTCTGGGCAGCCTGTTCCAGCACCTCACCACCCTCTCTGTAAAAAACTTCCCCCTAGTATCTAATCTAAACCTTCCCTCCTTTAGCTTCACTGACTTTAAAGACTCAAATCCCATGCTAGGACTTGGGTTTCTACCTGCAGGATGGCTCTTGCAAGGGAGTGCAAGTGTGTATTTCATTAAGTTTATACAGTATGTAAGCCATGCGTCTGTCTTCTAAACATCATCTTCCAAATATGTGCAGAGTCTGAACTACACTTCAGAGGTACTTCTCTCAGCATGCTGTCCTGCTACCTTTATTTCAAAGGTGGGTTGTAATCACTAAGAACATTTGCCTAAAGAAGAGGCATGAGATTACTTTCCACTCATTGTATTAATGCTGTCTGGAATGAGTATAGCACCTATCACCTACACAGTTTCCACAAGGATTTTGTTACAGGTGGAAACGGGCTTAGGTGTTGGGATTTCATACATTAATTCTTCAAAAATTATGCTTTTTTTGTCTTGCTTTCCAGCTCAGCTGTCCCTGACAGTTTCATGGGAGTCTGTTTGAACTCTGGAAAACTGGGAAGGAAGAGACCTGAAGGAGGAGGAAACTTTGTGTTACATGTCTTGCTTCTAATACCATCATAGTCAGTATTACCTCTCTAAGGTAATTTAGGTTCAAGGCCTCTTATTAGGAATGCTTGGGGAGCAAACTGAATAAACTTCTTGTTCTCAACAAAGATTCATAAATCTTTGCCAGCTTTTAAGCAAGGACAAAAAGTATTCCAGCAAATGGTGTCACCACTTTATAGTAGAGCTCCCTCCTGCCTGTCCCAAGCCCCTGGGCGCAAGGCAGGTGGGCTTCAAATTGAGGTTAGGCTGTGAACATCTCTCTTCCCATTGCCTGTTTGGTTTTCCTCATCGATGGCAAGTCCCTTCTCACATCGACAGGAGCTGGTACCACATTCTCCTTTCTCCTAGGCTGCTGGTAGGCCACTTCAGTTTTCTGTGAGCTCTCAAGATTTACACAGTGAGTGCTCTGAGGACTTACTGAAGAGAGGTAATGAACAGAGGCTGACCTGTGTGTTTGTAGCCCTGTATCTTGGGAAGACATGGCAGCTAAAAGCAAATGGGTGCCATACTTATGAGAGCTGATAAATTTCATGTTCTCCTAGCCAGTAGGGGACTTATTTAGGGCACATTTAGACAACTTAATAAAGCCTCTTGTGTGCTTGTCTTTACCTCTGCTACTGTGTTTGCTTCTCACTACCTCCCTTTCTTGTTTTTGGTTTGTTTTTTCTTGCATGTAACTTCTCACCTGATTATGTATGTTAGATTTTTCCTGGTTAGTGGGGTGGGATCTGTTTTCCACCTGGTGAAAATCCCTTGTTTTTCATGTTTGACACGTTGTAAGGGTGCCACCATCTTCTCAGTCCTTTGTTCTGCCTGCTAGGTGATCCATGTCTGCATACCATCTAGTTGACACAGCCCAGTTCTTCAGTGTAGCTCACTTCACCTGTCTGCCATGATTTCCAGGTGGACCTATTTGAAGATGCCTGAAAAATCTGTTTATCCAGCCCAGACTGATTGCACGTGCAGCCTATCTGTTGCCTGTTTCCTCTCAAAATATTACTGAAAGAAAGTTAGCTCCTTCAAGCAAAAAATGGATGACACAAAATAGTGGTACAAGTGCATATCTCCCAGATGCTGGTCAAGACAGCAAAGTGAAGTATAAAAATAGCTGACTGTCACGGCACATTTCATGGAGAGAGTATCTTGGGAAAGAGACCCACATATTTCTGCCCCCTCAGATTTACAGAACTTAAACCCTCCTCTCGGACTGAGGCTTGCATGACTTGCCAGCTCTCCTACAGGTGTGACCTGCTGTGGAATGAGGAAACATGTAGTGTCTTTTCCCCTGCTGCCTCATGTATGGCCAAACCTATAGAAAACAGTGGAGGAAGCTCAGGCATGCTGTTCTTCTGACAGCCTTCTGCAAATACAAGCTATTAATGACCATTGCCTTTCATGGGCAAAAACAGGACTGGCAATTCCTTTGTGCACTTTAATGGTGTAACAAGCAAGCGCATTAGCTATTTTTATTCAGACACCCAGACATAAGGCAGTATGGCAAAGTGGCTATGAAATGTCTGCATAGCTAAGTGAAAATACAGCTGCTGTTTAAAACAAAATCTTTTTCTTTTAGTTACAAGTTTTTGAGAGGTTTCAACCAATGACTGTCTAATCTTTCTAATTGAGCTGTGATGAGGATTTTCAAAATTTTTGCATTAAAATAGGCAGAATGTTCTTTTCAGTCACTCACTTTGTCTACAGTTTCACTCAACAATAACAAGGTAATGCAATAGGGGAGCTGGGTGGGGAAGGGGGGCACTGATTCAGTTTAAAGGTTCAGATCTTGTCCTTGCAGGAAGCTGCAGGGCAATCTCTTCTTACCTGGTGCTTAGTGGCAGGCATAGAACAAGAGCTGAGTACAGTGAGGCTGTTAGCCAATGCTAGCTTAGAGTGATGCAGTGTTTGCTTTGCAAATTTTTATAAGCTGCCAAGTCCTTCAATGGTGTTTTTCTTTTTTTTTTTTTTTTTTTCTTCTTCCCTGTTTTCCTCCCAGAGCCTCTCTACTATGACAGAAAAATGGTTTTCATGGCTTGATGAATAATTTTTAAAAAAATAAAATTCAAGATGGCGTTGATGATTTAAGTCTCTGAATATTTCGAAGCCAAGAATTTATGTTACGGATTAGCTTGGGAGGGATGTTGAGCATTCCATTTTTTATGTGTGCACATGCTCAGGAAATAGTTATACCTTAGTATTGACGTCCAGTTCAATTTTGATTTGGTAAAAAAAAAAACCCCAAAACATAAGCATGTGATAGAAGTTAACAGGCTGCCCAGAGAGGTGGTGGATACCCCGTCCCTGGAGGTGTTTGAGGCCAGGTTGGATGGGGCCCTGGGCAACCTTGTGTAGATCCAGGCCTGGAGGTTGGTGGCCCTGCCTGTGGCAGGGGGGTTGGAACTCTATGATCCTTGAGGTCCCTTCCAGACCATTCTATGATTCAATGTTAGAGGTCCTAAGGAGGAAAAAAAACCCCAAACCCTCAATATTATGCTTTCCCTGACTTGGAACCTGCCTGATACTGGAGTAGGTAGCCAGTAGTCGCTCATTTTTACATATCTTTGCTTGACTAAATTATAAAGTAGGCTTGCAAAGATCTTCATGCTGTTTCCACTAAAGTGAGGCTTTTCTACTGAGTGCTTAATATTTGGCCCACCTGGTGATGCAGCTTTTCAGTACAGTTAAGCATTATTCTTACTTGGTTATTTATCACTTACAGACCTGTTTTTTGATGGTGGTAAATTAATTAAGCCACTGTCTTACAATATCTTTCAGCTTCATCAGCAGTAAAAGAGGCTTTCTAGGATTTCGAATTCTGCAGATTTAGTTCTGATTTATGTTTAAATGGATAACTCAAAAAGCATCTTCTAGTGTCTGTGGACAGAGCTGTGACCTTTTTGCTTTTACTCAAAATTGTGCTACAGGGTAAAAATATTCAGGCTTTAGCTTTCTGGAGCTGAAGCTTGAAAAGCTGATCCCAGTTTCAAAAGCTGTTAAATTACGGTCAAATTTGGTCAGTGTGAAAATACTTGAAATGGGAGATGTGTGTAAGGAACAGAACTAGAGAGAAAGAAGTAGGGAATAATGGGAAAGGAGAGGTATTAGTCCAATGTTAGGAAAATGTACTATATGGGCAAATAAAGGGGAAAAAAGAAGATATTTTAAAGATAAAAGATATTTTTAAAATGTAAAAATAAGGTTCTATAATAGTTACACACAAAAATGAGCCTTTTAAATCACAGAAAATGTAATTCTAATTTGGCAACAGTATAGTATTACTCCACTTTGGCTAGTAATAAGCTTGTAGTAGTAGATAACAAAGGAGTTCTTTTATGTGTATGAGGAAAAGCCAACTGACAAGCTGTGTCAATGAAGTCTAATGTCAAGTTATAGGAAGTACAGGAAAATGTGTAACTTTCAATCGGTTTTTAGCAGTAAATACTACTTTTGCATTGAGAAAATGTTTCCTAAGGATTGCTTAACACTGAGTTGTGTGTTTTGTCTTTCTGAGTCTGTATTTTGGTTTATAGTTCAGGGAACTGAAAAATACCTATTAAAACCCAGAAATGCTGGGCCTAGCATATGTGGTAGCTGCTGGGAGAACAGTATTGTGTGTGTTTGTGTACTTGGCATTTGTAAACACGTAAGAATGAATTGATGTCAGAGTGCTGCACTAGAGACCATAGCTTCATGTTGGAAATCCGTAAGGTTCAGAGGCTTAGGCTTCAAATAGCATGTTCTTGAGTCCACATGAAGACATGTCTTTCAATGCAACCGGGAGGGTGGGAAGGAGTGGGGAAAATGATCTGTCTGAGCACTTCTGTTGTGAGTTGCTATTTTCCTTCATGCTATTAGTAATTTATTGCTGGCTTTTCTTTGAAGTGGATATGTATGCAGCTATTCTAGATGGAAGAGAAACCTCAGTTGTTTAAAAAAGTATATATATATAAATGATGGCATATTTTGTCTTTGCTTCTAGAATGTGTCCAGTTTCAATTGGCTGATGTCCTCCGACAAAGTTGCAGGTACAAAGGTACCAGCTTCCTCAGGCCCCTGCTATTTTGTCTTCTAACATTTTTTTGGCATTATGTGCTGCCACTGGTGTGGGTGCGTTGTAAGCAGAGCTAGTCAGTGCCACAAGGAACTTGAACCCAACTTCAGAAAGCAGAACAGTTAGTCTCAAGGCTATTGACAAAGTGTCTTTTTCCAGCTGTGCTAGTAGACAAGGTTACTGAGTCTAGCTGCTTGACACTGCCCCTCAGCCTCCGTCTGCTGCCCTGAGTCCGCTGCTTAGAGCAGTTGTTATGACTGCTTGTACTTCACTTGAGGCCAAGTCAGAGACTGAACTCACAAGTTGCCTGTTCTGCTGTTTGAGCAAAATTGTGTTTTGCTTGAAGCAGACCAGAAATCCATCATGCTGTTTTCTTAGTAGACTCTAGGTGGTCATTCGCTTCATAACAGACCTTAACTTACCTGCCTTTTGACATATAGAAATAAAGCCTTAGAAATACAAAATATTCTGTAAACCATCCTCTCTTTTGCATTCTGCCCCACTTGCTATTACCAGTGTTGACCAAAATAAATAGGTCCAGTAGCAGTAGAAGTGAAATAAGAGGACAGTAGCATGGATCCACTGAAACTGGTGAAGCTCTCAAGTTCGTGCAGTGTAGCATGCCTTCCTATGGCAGGGCGTGCTCACAGTTACCGTCATTCTTTTCCAGTCTTCCCTGCCACTGTCATTGCAAACTCAGGCTTTGAATGGCTCTTGGGATCCCGCAGTGAGCCAGAGCCAGGAACAAGAAATGGCTGAGGATTGTTTGGATGTGGTTTATTTATGTGTTTGTTTATTCTACTTGCTTGTACAGTTAGTTTGTGACTGATATAGCTCCCTGAGTCAGCTCACTGAATTAACATCAGTTGGTGTAAGGGACGTGGTGACTCTGGTAGCCTTGGCTTAGCTTGTTTTAAGCTGCCATGGAGTGTCTGCCCTTTTGGCTGGGTGCATGTACGGCTATGAAACATCAGTTCTTGGAGCTTCCAGAGTTATGATGGACTCTGCCTCCTGTTGTCACGTCTGCCTGTTGAGGGGCTAGGAATGAGATTTAGTCGTTTACTAGCCAGGTATGCTCCAGCAAAAAGGATTTCCTCACATTTCAGAGACTTATCTTTTGCCCTTGTTTGGGGGCTTCTTGTGTACTTGGCCCACAAGCCAAGTCATGACTGGAGTTACCTGTGTCCCGCAGCCTGTGGCAGTCTGGAGGGAATTGTTGAAACTCAGAGGAATTCTTTCCCAAGCTTGTCTTTCTGCAGAGACAGCGACATTACATGGATTTTCCCATTGGAAATTCATTACATGGATTTTCCCATTGGAAACCAAGACTGGAACCATCGATTCAAACTGAAAACCTGACAACTGTTTGTTTGTGGCTGTGCATTCAAGTTGGCTTGGCTTCCCAGAGCTCTGAGAGCTTTGTGCTCCATTGGCATGTCTTGCTGGTCTGCCACCGAGTTTAGACCGTGAATTCTCTCAGGATGCTTTTCCTTTAAAACAGGGGCAGGACACGTGTACGTGTGTGCATGTGTGTTTCATGTACATACACCCACGTACAGACTGTGTATCTATATATACATCAAAACATGTATATATACATGTACACTTTGTCCAGAGCAGTTTATATCTTACAAAGCTTTCATTCAAAGTGATTTCTCAATGTTTTATATGATAAGAAAAGCAATTATTTAGCTAGAGGAGCAGAGCAGCCTTGCAGATGAGCATTCTTAAGCTATGTCTAGGCATAATGAATTAAGAGATCTGGAACACTTTGTGGAACACTTAGATGTAGTTTTAGTGGTTACAGCTATCTGAAGTAAGCAGATGAATTTCACACGTTCATTAGCTTTTGATGTATTTGTTTGAATCCTGATTTCTGATCATTACTTGGTCTTTCAAGGGAAACCAAAATGAAAACCTGAAAGTATTTCCTTGATATCATACTTACTTGGTAAAAGGAGAAATCTCTTTTATGCTTTGATAATGGATGGCTAATAATACCTATTCATTTTTTACCGTCTGTTTTTTATTTTTGCTTTCTTTTCACCTCATAGTATATGAAGCAGTACCAGGGTCTTCAGAGTTGTTACTTGGAACTCTCATTTTCATCACATCTTAATTGTCACTTCTGCCCACTGCTCTGGGAGAGGTGTTGATTAAACCTAAGACATGATGTAGTACTCCCATTCCACTGGGGTAGGAGGGAGTTCTGACTTCTTTTTAATCCTAACACAGCATTTTTTGTATACTTTCAAAATAATGTGGGGTTTTTTGGGTGTTTTTCAAATATACTTTGGGTAAGTGTGTGCTGATACCAGGATCGTCTTCTGGAGGTCCTGCCAAGAGGAGCTGCTGGAGCTCTGCAGAGCTCTCATTGCTGTGTGGCTGCTTTCATTGCTGTCGTGCAACGGCACCCGCAGTGGAAGAGATGGTGGTGTAGAAGATCATGTGTAGGGCGTATAGGAGTCCAGAGCATCCTGCTGATGAAGCTGCTGCCCCTACAACATGTCAGCACTAGTCTTGCTACTGATGTCATTTTGTCTTTCAGGGAAGAGATGTTTTTTTCCCCAGACCGTGCAAGCTGAGGTTTGTTGACTTGCATCAAATTCCCGTGTGGATTTGTACAAACTAGTCAGCCAAAGTAGTCCGTCTGACGGCACGGCTCTGCTCAGGTGCAGAGCTAAAGTGTTAATCTAAAACGTGGTTAATTCCAATAACTTCATCCAGTATTGGTTCAATCAAAGATAAATATCAATTTGTCATCTTCTTCTCCTTTGATGTTTTTCCCCATCTCCTCAGCAGTGGGGAGTGGGGGTGTGTATATACTTGAAAATACTTAATTTTTATTACAATTCAGATTTCTTGAAACTCTTTGTTACAGACTGCAAAATGGACTTTCTAGTCCGACTGCGTAAAGTTCCTTGGAACAACTGAGTCAACATGCTTAAAGAGACACATAGGCAAATGTAACAGTGGTTTGGGTTGGACCAAGAAAGGTGATTCTGTGTCCTCCCCTGTTTCTTGCATTATGCTCCTTTACGCCTGTCACCAGGTCTGCCAGAGGTTCTGTGGGGCTACTTTTAAACCAGTTTTTCTAGTACTGATTTTTTTTTCTTTCTTTTTTTCTGTCACCTGTAACATGTTGTACAAACACTTTGTATTCGTATAGAGCAGCTCATGTTAATGAGCATTACATATTTCTGTTAACTGCTCAGCCCTTGCATTATTTAATTCCCTCATAAATCTTGAGGACGTGGTGGCTTACTGTAGATTATTTTTTTCCGTCCTTTTTTCCATTTGACTTGTTGGTCCTGAGAGTAGATCATCTTAGTCTATCTTAAACTTATCTTTTGCCCGCATCCTCTATGGGAGAGGTTCTGCAAATAAACCTATTTTTGCACTCTCAGCTATTATTATCTAGTTGCCAGTATCAAATTTAATTGCACCCTTCCATTTTTGTGCACCAGCTCTTACAATTTTTCTTATTCTTCTGATGCAGTTCTATGATCTGATACTCTTAAAACTTCTTTTGTCTCTTTTTTTTTTTTTTTTTTTTTAATCTGCTGTCATTTATTCTGCTTTCTGTTTCTTTACCCAGGCTTGGATTCACATTTTTCTGGGATATGCTCATTTGGCCTGTGTAACCTCGTGAAAATGTTACCATTTAAACATAATGACTCTTTTCTTCCCTGGCTTCCTGTTCCCTTTCCTTGTGAAGTGGTATGTATACCTTCCACAACTCTCCAACTCAGCTGGGAGCTAAATATGCAGCTTTTAATTTCCTCTCTCTCCTTGAATTGAGGATCTTTTGGACCAGTGGCATGTTAATCACCATTTCTGAAATGTAATGGTGTAGTACTGGTTTTGGTAGGATTCTTTCCGTGAATGTGGTGAACTCGGTCATATCATGGCCACTGTCAATTAGTGGTGAGCTCATGCAAACAGTAAGCTGGCTTCCTGGTGTAGTACTAAGATCATTGTGAGGAGCAGAAGAAAAACTTAGTTTCTTATTTCCAGGTGAAGAACAAACACAGAACCAAAAATGTCCCTTGGCGTGTCCTGCGGTGGTTCAAAGGCTAAATTGAAATGTAGATTCTCCTTCCTCAAGTTAAATTCCTCTCGTGATTGGCATGGCGTTCCCCTTACTTCCTTCTCTAAACAGAATTGGCTTGGTTGTTCCCTCTTCTCCACAGTAACCCTGTGATTCCTTGTTTAGTTTGTAGGAATTGCAAGAGCTCTGCTGTTTTCCTGAATTAAAGAAACTAGACTTGTAGTGATTTCTTCCTCCTTCCTGTTGTTCCCCCTTCCCCCCTCCTCCCAACAGCCACATACACTTTTGGGGGGTTTGTTTGCTTTTGTTTTCCCCTAGGCAAATGCTGTTCCTCATCCATCTTCATGGCAGCACATGGTTCCTTATATACAGAGTGCTTCGGTTGACTCATACGTAATGCCAGAGTTGTTTTACCAACTAAAGGAGTAAGGGAGGCTGGGCCAGTAGTATAGTGTGCTCTCAGCTTGTGTGTCAGCTGTCTTCCCTTCATTTGGGGAGCACGATTCTCTAAATTCCTTCCTGATAGGTTTCCATTTTGAAACACACTCTTGCCTGGAACGACATAGCATCTCAGCAAGCATAAAATTGTTATGAAACACTGAGCACACAGAACTTGTTTATCAAAATACTTGTTTCTTCAGTTCTTTTGCATTAAGGTCGCTCTTGTGAAATGGAATGATTAAGAAGTGTTACTCCAGAAGTAGAGAAAAGGTATCGGAGATTGTATTCTTTTTCCTGCAGAAAACAGTGCTGTCTTGAGACCCAATTACTCAAAGACAAGTTGTAATGAAAATACACTAAAGTCCTCGGCTTTAGCTTGGTTGTATCAAATACTTGGTAGAACTCCAACGTGGTAAATAACTCTGTTATTTTCTTTATGGAGTACTAATCTTGTTTGCTTTGGCATCTAAAACTAAAGTCGCAGCTTATTTTTACTTAATATACACTTTTTTTAGAGTATCCCTTCCATGCAGTAATACAGATTATTTATTACAGAACTCCAGACGCCAGTCACAGCCCATGGATTTTACTGTGCTTGGTGGTCCCAGAGACAGAGAGGTGTGGTGTTCTGGCAGTTCTAGTTGACATAATAGTCTTGGTACTGATGCCAAAGTCCTTGTAGGCGTTGTGGCAAAGTAGTGGTTTTGAGGAAGCGTTTGGAAGGGGTGTGAGATGGGTCAGGGTCTTGTGTTACCTTGTGGGGCTTAAGAAGAAAATAAAGATGCATCTGGTCAAAGGAACAGGTCTGGAAAAATACATTTGCTGCAGCGTTCTGCAGAAGTGCAGGCAACATAGTCAAGGCCAAAAGAAATGCTACTGTGCTACTAGCAAAAAGAGGTGTGTGCCTAGGTGAGCGGCTTTTTGTTTAAATGGCCCTAATACCAAGCGAGAACAGGGCCGAGATACAACTCTTGGTTTGATGTAGAAGCTGAGGTATAAATCCATCCTGAGATGAAGCAAGTTGATGGGAAGAGGGAATGCAAAAAGGGGAGCGTCTCAGCAATAGTGGATTTTGGAGCTCTTTCAGGAGAGCGACAGAAATTATTTAAACATGCAGTGACTTGATTTGTAGGTGAAGAGATTAGCTAGTGACATGCTTTTCTAGATTGGCCACCAGTTAATGATGTTTTCTTTCTGTCACTGCAGAGTGTGGTGGTTAAAATCCAGAATAAAGTGTAGTAACATCTTGAGTTTCCTGTCTTTACAGTTACTTCTGTTAACAGCAAGAATTTATTTTTGTTGATGGCTGCCAACAGTTGGCATGCTCAAGATGACATCTTCAAAGTAAGTCTTAAATAAACAAAACCACCTTTCTAAGTAACTTCTGGTTTTAATTCCTGTCTTTCTACTTTTTTTCTCTTGAGACTCTGTTATAAGTAGTGGTTGTTTCCTTGATGTATGATTAGGTTTGCTGTGGAGGTTTTAGCAGATCTAAATTTTCAGACAGCAGTTTAAGACAAGGTGAGGTGTCCAAGTGATGGGTTTACATGTGGTGGTTCCAGACAGTCACAAAACATAGTCTATGTAAACTTCTTTCTGCTCCATCAGGAGCATCCCTTGGACCAGTGTTGCTACTGTGTTCTCTCTGAACTTTGTGAAGCAGGGCACCTGTGTATGTGTTAAACTGAGGTTTGCTTTCAGGGTGGATTCTTTTTGTTGGGGTTTTTTGGTGGTGGTTTGTTGGGTTTTTTTAATGAAACTCAAAGCTACCACCAATTGGCAGGTTCTCTGATTGAATTTTGAAAAACCTATTAGGTGCTAATAGGTGATGCTGGGTTTTCACTGTTTATATAAAATGCCACAAATTCATTTAGCTCTTTAGTGTAACTGTCAACATCAAACAATTTATCTATTTTTATAGTTTTAAAATGGATTACGTAACTCACCTCCAGATTAAAAAGTTAAAATCAAAACACAAATGATCATGATAATAATGTAAATAAGGTAACAAAATTACCAGACCATCCAGGAGGCTTAATCTCTTGTCCCCTATGGTTTAGTTAAAACCTGTGAAGCATAAAAGGTGCCACTATCCTTCATAATTACTCACCTTAAGGTTTTCTTATAATTGTTGTGAGACTGTCAGAAGATGCCTGTCTCAGTAAACATGATGGCAGTGTTGCCTCTGGGATCTTTGCACTTTGGCTGCTCTCTTTGTAAAATTCTGACTCCTCCTGCCGTGGTGGATGCAGCACGCTGTTCCTGCTTGGGGCAGCAGTAGCCTGAGAACGGATTTTGCAAGTTTGCCTGTGTCTGAGACTACAGGTAGTCTAATTGTTGGGTTTAGATGTGGAACTATGACTGTTAGAAAAGCTTTCTCATGGATAGAACTGAATGCATTTAAATGTCTGAAAAGAGCAAGGGTTGGGTGGATTAGTATGGGAATTTCCTGTAGGCCTGCTGGGTGGATAGGCAGTCTGTGACAGGCCCCCGGGAGGATTTGATCGCGCCTTAAAAGTGCTAAAAGAAGGTACCCATATTTAGATTCTTAGTTAGTCTGGTCCTCTGATCATTTATCCCTAAAAAGAAATGTGAATTCTGAGTCAGTAAATCATTTACTTTGTCAGTTGTCCACTAAAAGTATTTTGGATATGACTATGGTTTTGTCAAAAATAGAAATGTGCTAAAAGACACTTAACTGTCCTGCCTGGGAGCCCTAAATCGTGGGAGTTACATATGGTACAAGGTACAGAAGGCAGTAGAGGAGTGGGCCATTTTATTGCATGCCTCTATCTTTTTTGAGGGGTAACACCATGAGTGTGTTTTGCAGATGTTGTTCTTGGAGCTGGTGATTTATCTCGTTTGCTCCTTTCAAAAGAAGCACCTCAAATGCCTTCAAATAGTTAATGCAGAGCAGGATCGTGTTTTTCTGTGGCTAGAAGCTTAGGTGCTGGTTGTAAAGGTGTCTGTGGGTAGGCAGAACGAGAAGCTGATGTTTCCCAGGTAGATCTGGACCACTGGAGTGGGGCAGTTTCCCTTGGGAGCCCTTTCTGTGTTTCTAAGGGGCTCAAGTACAGCAAGGGAAATTCTGTGCCTGGATGTTTTCCTCATTCCAGGCTACCTGAAACGCAGAAACGGTGGCTCCAAGGTTGTCATTAAGCTTTCTAAGAATACTTTTATTAATTGTAATTGTCTGTACAGTATAGTTTGACAAGATGAGAGAAGCGTGGAGCTCACTTTCTACTGTTAGGCTTAAAGTTTTTCTTTTAATGGCAGAGTTCTTAGGGTTTGGCATGGTGTGTCTGCTGCAAACGGTGGTGACCTGGCAAGCCGTGCTGCAGTGGCTAGAGGGTATTTGGGCCTAGGACTTATAGCTGAGCCGTTACCTTTTTGCATAAGGTTATCTTTAACAGGAATGCAAAGCAGATGGGATCATTAAATAATTACTCCTCAATTGAGAAAATATCACCCTGAGGAAGGTGCATATGTAAAAAAATGCCCATATCATGCTTTGCAAGAGCAGGGACACTGTGCTGAGACTGTGTGAGCAACCATCACACTGTTGCTTCCTCCTATGTGACTCTACAGACTTGTGCTGGAAGAAGTTACTAAATTGAGTTTTACCTTAGACACACCAAAATAACTCTGACAGTCTAGCAGGATGGGCAGTGGTGCACTTTGAACTGTGCCATGGGGCTTTGGATCTTTAGACCCATGCAGCTGGCATCGTCCATTTGTACCAGTGGAGCAGGAATTCTCTGGACAAGTCCCCCTTTCCCATCCAAGCATCGCTCACTTTGTCTTTTTAAAGCCAGAGGTGTATCGACTCCTGGGGACAGCTCTAGATTTTATGGTTTAATATCTGGTGGCCAGGTTCATTTTGGGGGGGCACTAGTATATTTTTCCTCTCCTTCAGTTATTCCAGCCTACCTCTTACTCAACTGCATATACAGACTACCCGTATTGTCTGCAGCAACTTCTGTGTGCTGGTGGTAAGATTATTTGCCATTCCTTATGCTGTCTGTGTGTCTGAGCAGAAGTAATGCAAAGTTTAAGGAATCATCTACTTTCTCTGGTGTTTGGGACTGTAGCAGTGCACAGCTGCAATTGCAGAACAAATCATACTGGATGTGGCAGTGAGTGGGACAGTGCAGCTTGAGATGCTCAGCCCAATCTATATGCCCTGTGCTGTGGAGAAAGTATTTAGCTTGGATATGGAAAGCCCTGTAGCTGTGTCATGGGGTAAGCCTGCACAAATAAACCCTTCTTTCTATCAAGGCTAGTTTGAGCACCAAATTGGTGGTTTGTTTCACAGCTAGCTTGTGAGTCTTAGATTTAAGTGTCTTCTCTGCACAATGCCCCTGCACTGAAGCATGTTTGATGCACATAGAATATCAGGAGAATTTAGTTGCCAAACTCTTTAAAAAAAATAAAATGGAAAATTAAATCCCTGCAGCTTCTGGCTTTTGGAGTAAAATTCAGGCATATGGCCATAGGCATGCTAAAAGGCATACCTTTGATGCCAGGTGGTCTCCCTGCCAAACCTACAGCAGGTTCTCAAGAAGATCTTACATGGTTATGCTTTCAACAGAGTGCCAGAAAACTGAAGCTTGGCAAAACCATTCTTTAAGTTGATGGTGAGAACAACATTAGGAAGAACATTTTAGTGCTGGATAGGCATTGTAGCTATAGGTAGACTAGATTATTTTTTTTTTCCTAGATCTAAGTCACAGGGGTTTTTATTTTGCCTGTTTGAAAGCAGTCTAAGCTAAATTAAAATTCAAATGTTCTAAAAATTGTTTGCATTTGTGCTTGGCTTTGCCCAGCTCCCAGGTTGTGGATTATTTGATTTGGGAAGGGCATGCCCTAGGCATGTGCTGCTCTAGCTTGAGCCTGGTGATGCGGCTGCAGAGGAAGAAGCATGTGAGGGTAGAAGGAATGCTTCTCCTTCCCTTCTTCGATGACCTCTGCTTCTGTTTTGACCTGTGATAGAGCCCTATCAGAGGGGGCAGTTACAGTCAGGGAGGAAGTCCTTCCCTGGAAAAGCTTCTCACATAAATCCTCACATCTGAAACTCTTGTTTTGGTAGAAATTGGCATTAGCATTTGTTGGTAGGAACTGGCTTCTCTCAGGTGTGTTTTTGCCATGACTCCTCGTAGTCCGTCTTTCAAACCATCTGGGTCAGTCTTCTCATGCCATTCAGAGCTCCCGTGGAGAACCTGACTGCCTACACCGCTCCAGGTGGCAAACTAGCTAGCTTAGCATTTCTTTGTGACCCAAATAAAATTTAAAGAAAACCCCCTCAAACACCAACACCACCAAAGCCTCCACCCAGCTAAAAAATGCCTCAGCTACACGAATCGCTGTCATGACTTTATAAAGGGAAATGCTATCACCTGATATCTTTGTCACTGACACCTTTAAATCAGCTTGGAACTGAGGGAAAATAAAACTGGTTTTACTTTTAAAGAGATAAGTTATTGCTTCCTCACTGCGTTGGAGAATGAATCTTCCATAGCTTTGAGTAATGTGCTACATTTTTAATTGTAGCTGGAAAAGGTTAAAGTTTTTCAGTAACCTGAAAACTCCTTTTGCAGAAACTCATTTTCATAAGGGGTTTTTTCTGTGCTTTGTTTTGGGTTGGGTTTGTTTTGTTGGGAGGGAGGTGTTTGGTGGTTTTTGGGTTGGGTTTTGTTGAATTGTTTAGTTCAGGGGGTTTTTTTGTTCAGAAAATGCAAACTTTTCAGATAGTCTATCAGAAGGGTTTGTAAGGAGAGTTTTGGGGTTTTTTTCTGCTTAAACTGATTAGTTTGAGGAAGACAGGCAAGGTTTCAGGAATGCAAACCCTATGTAAAACTTGAAACAAAAGCAGTAAATGTAAAGCTAAATCTAGGTCAAGATTGCGTTTAATATTAATAATAAACACCTTGATAATCCAGAAAAAAGGTTGTTTGTGGTGAAGAATGTAGACAAATCTAGTAACTCTGTGGTGACTCCAGGATTTTCTTGTTTTGATATTAAGTCCCAAGAATTTGAGGAGGGGGAGTGTTCTTTCTTTGAGGGTGTACTTTAGGTTTCTTTCTGCCTTTTATAATTTTATTTTCAATGGTGTGGCTTCAGCCAGACAGTTTCCATGAGGAATATGATTCACTGAGTAATTTATGACATACTTCGGGATGTGCTTTGGACTACTTCTCTTCCTGTTTGGGAAGAAGGATGGGCTGGATATTGAGATGTTTTGGAAGCCTTGACTTTTGTTTCCTTGTGACAGTTTGGTTCTGTTTCATGTGTGAGGAAGGGCTTGTGCATTCTGGAGTTCATGCCCTCCCTCTCCTTATCTCTCCATATTACCTGTTCTCATAAAAGATGTCAACTCTCCTTGTGAGACTTGCCTTTCCTGTATCCTTGGGCAGTTGCAGATACAGCAGTGAGAGTGGGTATCTGTTGGATTTGCAGTTCTTGTGAACCGAGTTTGTATGTTTTCTTCATACAAGCAATGTCTGCAAGTTGGAGCACAGGAAGTTCCACACCAACATGTGGAAGAACTTTTTCACAGTGAGGGTGACAGAGCCCTGGGACAGGCTGCCCAGAGGGTTGTGGAGCCTTCTTCTCTGGAGATATTCAAGACCCGTCTGGGTGCCTACCTGTGTGACCTGCCCCAGGTAACCTGCTTTGGCAGGGGGTTGGACCCAATGATCTCTCGAGGTCCCTTGCAACCCCTATGATTCTGTAGAGTAGCTGGAATTTAAGAAGATGCTGGAAATGGCCATGAGGTAACATGTCTTTTTGTGGGACAGAGTTGATGCTTTTCTAACCATGTTAAAGATTCAGGTGATAGCACTATTCCATGGATTTGTAATATCACTTTGAATGTGCCAACATGAAAGTTTAAAGCAAAAAAAAATGATCTGTACCAGTTGGGGAAACATGGCATCATGAAAAAGAGAATGGGAGAGTTTGGGCTAATATTGTATCTCTCATAGTGTAGCCCCATGAGAAGTGCTGTAGCAGCATTCCCTTCTTTCCTCTCTTTAATTCTGCCTCAGCTGAGTGTTTGTGGGCAACTGAGTGTTCTGTGATGACTGCTGCAGTGGGAAACAGAGTGACTGCAGTTAAGATGCACAAAGCATTAGACATTTAGTGATGGCTATAAATACAAGTTTAGTGGTAAGGATTGGGCATGCTAGTAACAAGTTTGCAGGTGGCCCACTTCAAACACTGACCTGTTTTGGTTTTTTTTCACTTGTGTATTTAGATGGCTTCCCTTTACTTCCACCTGAGAGGGGTTTTTGTGCCCTCAAGTTAAGGGAGCAGCCACACAAAATGCTGATTTGGCCTACCTGAGAGGATGAGGGGAAAAGCAGCAGGGGGGAGAGAGACAGGGTGGTACCTCAGGGTGAGTGCCACACTGACAGGGGAGAAGTGAAAGGGACTGACAATGACCTTCAGAATGTCTCCTTTGTATTTTTCAGTTTTGTTTTGCCAGTCAAGCAAAACAAGCAGAAGTGGTACTTGAAACAGCTGCTTTGCTTGGGACTACTTAAAGATGCTTGCAGAAGCATACTGCTGGGTCCAAGGATTATCTGAAGTTTTGTAGCTGGACAAACTTACAGTATCATTGCACTTCTCAAGCTGTCCTCTTTGCTAACATGCTTAAAAAACCCACAGCAAGTTTTGTGTCAAAAATAATAATGAAAAGATACCTTCCTTGAGCATTGGAAGTTAGGCTGACAGATCAGCTCCTGTATGTGAGCATGCTTAATTTTTCTGGGGAGGCTGCATAAGGAGCATTTCCGTATGAAGTCCCACTTCAGTGGGATGCTTTGCATCCTCAAGAGTTAGCTGAATTTGAGTATAATACAGGGACATTTAGGATTGGGTATTTTTAGATCAGTAAGGATGGAAATAGCATAGAATGGTTTGGGTTGGAAAGGACCTTTAAAGATCACCTAGTTTCAACCCCCCTGCCATAGGCAGGGCCGCCCTCCACTAGACCAGGCTGGCCAAAGCCCCATCCAACCCGGCCTTGAACACTGCCAGGGAGGGGGCAGCCACAGCTTCTCTGGCAGCCTGTGCCAGTGCCTCACCACCCTCACAGGGAAGAATTTTTCCTAATAACTGATCTAAATCTCCCTCTTCCTGTTAAAAATTGTTACCCCTTGTCCTGTCACTATTGGCCCTGGTAAAAAGTGTCTCTCCATCTTTTCCCTAAGCTGCGTCTTCATATTGAGAGGTGGACTGAATTAACTCAAAGCACCTGTTTCCCACACGTGGTAATGGGCACTTCTTTCCTGGATGTTGTCTAATGAAGGTGAGGCCTAAAATGGTAACCTGAATACAGCCATGTGTTCTTAAACTTTTATTCAGTAAAGTAAAAAAGAAAAAAAGGAGGAGGAGAACCCCCAAACTGCAGTATTTGACAGGAAGCCTGTGTTAACTCCCTTGAAACTTGAGTGGCATGCCTGAGTCAGTGAAGTATGAGCTAAGAAATCTGGCAGAAGCCTTTTGGACAAAGGAAGGCTGAGAGAGTCTCTCAGGAAGCCTGTACACTGTTAAATGTGGCATGTTTGAACATGAGGCTGACATCATTGTGAGTTCATAGTAGTGAAAGAACAAAGTATCAGCCACAAATTAGACTGACCTAATTTTTAAGTCACTTCAGAAAACTTAATAGCACCATGTGTTCTTTGTGCAAGCTGGGTTTTTTTCTATCCCGAACTCTGACTACTCAATTTAAACTACAAGTTAACCCTCCAAAATGTCAAAGGAACTGTTCAGGAAGGTGTGTGTGTGTGTTTGAAGGGTGCTGCGGACTTCCTTCCTTGGCTCTTTTTCCACTCCAACCTCAATCTTCACATAAAGGAAGTGATTAAGGACCACCCATTGAATACCTTTATCCTTCAGGATCAGTTTCCCGGAGGTAAAAACCTCAGGATTGTGTACCAAAGCCTAACTCTTCCTATGGGCTGCTCGCATGCAGACTGGAAGTCTGTCTGAAAATGGTCAGAACACTTGCCAGCGGTATCAACAGCAATTTATGTATGATCAGTGAGTTACAACAAAGCAAATTAGTGCTATTTAATGATGTATCTGTGATCACTGACAAATAACTGATGCTTCTTCCATTGCTGAATACCCAAGAAATACAAAGATTTTTGCAGCTTGTAGATGATATACTTCTTTCCAGGTATTTATTAGTTGACTCCACGTGCACTGAAGTTGATCCGTTCTCTTGATATGTTATTTCAGTTATTCAGAAGTATATTGAGCTCTCGTGGTTTGAGGTTACTTTAACAAAACCATTGCCATTCTGATTGCTTTTTGAAGGACCGTGTAAAACAGAGTGTCTCTGCAACTCCTGGAGAAATGTCAAATCTTGTTTATACATTTGTATGGAGCCATGCTTACATGTAAGCCCACTTCAAACAGGCTAATACAAATAGAAGGGAGTATGTTTTGTTTCTCCTTGCTATTCAAGATCCTATTAGAAGCTCAGCAAGGCTGCTACAAAACATTTCTTATTGACCTTGGTCTTTGACTAAGGTGCATTTTGGGTAATAACAACAGAATTTACTCCCTCAATTTGGTATTGCATGCTTTTGCTCAAATTTAAAGAAACCTGGTCCCTTTTGATTCTTGCAAACGAGCTGTAATGGCAGTCACACTATGTCAGTTCTTCTTAAGGGGGTTTAATGTATTTTGTGGTTATGCCAGTCTTCCTCCTCTACTTAAATGGTAATGTTTATAGTCATGTAAGGGGCACAGATGGTGAATATAAGTTACCCTTTGCTCTCACCTTCTGTTTTAAAGATATATATGGCTTCCCTTTTCAGCTGTGTAGTTACCATGCTAGAAATGTCTTTGACACTGCTGCAGATCTTATTTAACTGCTGCAGATCTTATTTAACTTGGATTCAAATTCAAAGAAACACTTGATCCTTTGGGAAAGAGTACCTAGGTAACATTACCTGGAGCGCAGTTCAGTGAGTTACCATGACTTCTACTTTTGTTCCTGAACTCAGGCCCTGTTGGTACCATCTTGTCAATTCAGTGAAAACTTGAAGGCAGCTGTAATAGGCAGGCTGTCAGAATTACTTCTGTGGGTACAAACGAGGCATGAAAATGTGTTCTACTCTCAGCGTGTGAGCCATCAGGGATCTTGCACCATGGTGAGAGATTTGGGTCTCAATTGTCTGGATCTAGGAGTTAATTTATTTTCTGGGCCTTAGCTGCAATTCAGTAGTTACTCCATGTCATGGCTTGAACACCTTCCTAGTCTACACAGCCCAGAATAGGAGACCTTTTAGCAGGTTTACTGCAACTGTTGAAAACCCAGGAGCATCTAACAACTGGAATTAGTCCACCATGCTAATTGAGAGCCATTGCTGTACACCATATACATCTACATTTCCTTCTCTACCTCATCCTCAAGACAGTTGGGTTGTACCATGGTTATGGACTCGCTGTTTTCCACCATCTGTTTGCTTGCCATATAAATGTCACTTAAGGAGGAATCAACTTAAACTGCCCTACCGAGTAGGATTGAGCTTCTGTATTTGTAGTGGAGATGTTTTACTGAGCCCAGCATCTCTTCTGAAGATGCTTCTATGTGCTTCATCGCTATGTAGCATACACTGCTCACAGCAGTTGGACTTATGATCTTAGAGGTCTTTTCCAACCTTAAAGATTCTTTGATTCTAATATTAATTTGGATTATTCTTTTTAATTAGTTTGACATCAATTTCATTAACACTTACTAGGTGTTTGTTGGGTTTTTTAATCTTCTGGATGTTTCTCTGTACAGCTGACAGGACATGCCTGTAGTGCAGTATAGCCCGGTGTTTTCAGGCACAAGCAGGAAGAAACAAAGTATTAATGTTGACAGTTTAAAAAAAAAAAAGGAAGAAATTCCTTCCAAACTTTCTCATGCCCTGATGTGAAGGGGTTGAATGTGCATGTTGCTTTCCGGGAGAGCTGGTGTCATTTCCTCAAATGGGTGAAAGACCAGGACATTTTAACCCACAGCGTACCATGAATTCAGTTTACGCATCTCTCTTCTTAAAGAAGATTGACTCACTGTGATCTTTAGTCATTCAATTTAATTTAAGAGAATAGTCATTAAAAAGTCTGTTGCAAGAAACTCACCCCTGCCTTGCCCAGGAGCTATTCTGATTTATTTCCCTAATAAAATTGCCGTCATTACCGGCTGCCTTTAATCTGTCCCGGTTCTTGTACAAAGGCTTCAGATCCAGCTTCTGTTTTCATTATATGGTGACCACAAAGCAGATCAGAGTTGCTTCTTTTATTATGATTTTTTAAATTTTTTACTCCTTATTTGCAGGCCCGTATTGAATGTGTCCCCCTTCAAGTGTCCCTACAGGCAAAAGGCCTTAAAGGCTAACCATTACCTGAAGGCTCTGGGCCTCCATATTACCTTCTTACGTGGGAAGCTTTTTAAAGAAGTAGCACAGACTGCTACAACTGCTCTGCTTGATGTTTATTTAGCCATAGTCTTCAGAGCGCTCCTCCTCTTAATCTGTTTCTCAGGAAAAAGATGACCCCATGTGAAATACGAATCGTGGTTTGTACTGGTCTGTGGAGCTGCAGAACACAGCCAGTCGATCTGGGATGTGAGGACTGGGTAATAGATGGAAACCTTGGTGATGTGAAAGGGGCTGCTGTAAAGCGGTCCTGCTCTACAAAGAGTGAGGAGGTGCTGGCATGTCAGCAGCTTGAGGATTTATAAAGTAGCTCAGCCCCTTAAGAATTTCCCTTTCTGTACTTGATGCCTTTTAATTGAATGCTAAAATGCAGTTGCTGATAGAGACTGGCAAGCGTGGACTTTGCAGGTGTCACAGATAAATGATGAATTTTCACTGTTCAGCGTACAGTACTCAAACAAATGGCACTCATGGTATGTTTTGTAAAGGTAGGCAGCTGTCCTACTTTTAATTCAGTTTGTGAATTCTTACATTATGCACTGTGGCTTTGGGCTGGGTCTCTTCAGATGCAGATTACATAGATAAATCGTGTTATAACTTACTGTCATTTTCATAATTTTTATGTTGGGTACTTCATACAAGATCAGGTTTTTAGGGAAGGACATGATTAAACTTTCAGGAAAAAGAGAGGTGGGAACTGAGGTCCTTAAAAAGATGCTGTCATGCTTGACTGTTCAGTCTCTTCCCTGGCTTCTAGGTAGTCTGATACACCACAGCTCTGTAGTTGTGGGAGGAACGCTCTGTGTGACCTGACTGGTTGGGTTTGTTTAGCTGCAGTTTAGGGAAGGCCCCGAGCAAGAGAGGAGGAAAAAGGCTTCCATTTCTAATTCTGGAAAATAGAAAAAGGTATTTAAATAAGGCCCGGAGGACTTATTATTATTTGCCAGAAGTAAGTAAAAAGGCAAGTTTATATCCTTTTGTAATTCACTCTAGTTGAAAGGATGTGTATTTCTTTTCCTAAAGTCAGCAAAAATACCCTGGCCTCTTACTGATGAAAGACTCTTTAAAAAAACTTTCTTCTAAGCACAAATAACTGAAGTTTCCACTTTAAACTTGGGTGGCTCATTCATATTTCATTTAATGGTAAAATGGTATCCCCCCTCCCTCTCTCTCTCTCTCCCCCTTCCCCCTTCTTACCACCAAGGCTAAAAAGGAGGAGGAGAGATATAAAACGTTTCCGAAAATTACAGGAAATGTCTGTTCCTTTAACAGCATTGCCAGGGAATTTCCAAATGTGCTTAATGCTTATGGCTGAACTTGCAGCAACTCAGTCTTCAATCATGAATGGATCCTGTTCTGAAAATGTGACACCTTCTTCCAGTAAACTATGTTGAAATTAAGCGTATGCTTCATGTCGTGTCAGCTCTTCAACAGAATTAAGTGTGCCCAGTGGTGAAATGGCGGCTCTTGGGGGCTGCTTTAATCCCTTGACTGACTTCTATTTGTTAAAGTGTGAAAAATAGTATATACTATTCCTGAGGTGACAGGTAGTTTATTTGTAAGGACTTTGGAGAGACATGGATAGCAGATACTAGTCAATGTGAAGAGCACTGGGCAGCTTTCAGAGAAGCTTCAGAAAGTGCACATGAAGCTCTAAGGGACAAAACTGGAGATGCTTTCTGTCCCAGCACTAGGTAGGTTAGTTTGAATGTCCACTGGTGAGATTAGAAAAGGGCATAGTGACAAATATGATGAGTAGGATCTCTTTGTTCTCGGTTGCCTTCTGCTGGGCTTCTGGTGCTGGACTGGGAGAAGGTGCAAGGGAGATCCACAGAGCCAGCCCTGGGGCTTGGAAAGGTATCTGCCAGCTAGAGCAGGCACAGGGAGACACAGACCTGGCACAGTCTTCAGCGGGTCTAATACCCTGCAGCCTCGCTTATGTGTGATGATGTGCTAATGATGGACAGGTGAGAGGATCTCCATCCTGGGACCTCCTGCAGCAACTACATGGGTTAGAGTGTCTGTGGCAGTGAGCAGAGCATGGTCTGGGTACCAAGCTCTTTAATTATCTGTCTGAAGGGCTCTAGCCACGTGCTTTACTGTTAGCCTCTGCAAGGTTTTTAGAGCTGCTGACTAAAGACAGCGAGGTGGTTCTTGTAGCTCCTTTCCTTGTGAGGTGACGTGGGTCTAAAATCTGCTCAGCCTGTCAAAATGTGCTCAGCCCTCTGCTGCGGTGGCTCTTTGGTTGTCATATCATTTACTACGTGTTTTGGAGCCACTCCTGGATTTCATAACAAGGCAGTGCTTGGCAATAATGTATTCTCATGGTTTATGTTACAGTGATTAAGCGGAGCTGTCATCTCTTGATAGTGATGATGTGAATCTTGTTTTTAGCTGCTCAGGAAACAGTTTGGAATTGACACTAATATGTTTATTTTTACTTCCTCGTGTAAAGGTTATAATTTAATTTGTTCATGTAGGAACAGCAGGTGCTTTGTATAGAGGTTGTATGGGTATGACTACACCTAATGATTGGTGACACCACTGTTACCAGTTTCCACTGTAGACCATTTTAGTGTGTGGGGAAGTGGGATTAATTACCCAATATATTCTGTTTTGTTAGTCTCTGTCCATGTAAAATACAGCTGTAATCAAACTTACAGCAGTCTCATATAGTAGTAGATACTGAACAGGACTTTGTGAATTTGCTTGAACTCAAGCAAACACATCACCCATGAATACTAATTACAGATTGGTTTTCTAGCAGATTGTTTGGAAGGCTGCTGTTGGGTGGGTTGTTTGTTGTTTGGGTTTAAGTATCTCCAACCTTTTTCTTTTTTTCTTCTTAAAAAAGATTTGCTGTGGGTTTTTTTTTTCTTTTCTTTTAGAAAATCAGTATAACACAATTTTCTATTTCAGGCTCTTTCTATGTAAGTGAATCCTAGCATTTATAAATCTCACCTAGTTTTTCATATGTTTGGGAGAGTTTTACGGCAAATGACTGTGCTGAAAGTGTGAAATCTTATTTCCTGCTGGTTTTTTGTCCTGTAATAAGGAATTTTTCCCCACCCCTATGTTTGGGTATTTTCCTCTGCTGGCTTTTGTATGTGGACCACCCTCTGTCCTGTTCAGTCCATTTAGATTTTGACTTAAATGTAGGTGAGTAATTGTTTTTGACATGAAACAATAGTGAATTCATGTGAAAGTACTTTGGAATTTTCAGTTGCTTTGACTTGGAAGTCATACAGAGAGAATCATCTTTTAAAAATACACTTAGGTTCTTCCTGGTTGCCCAGAGTACCAGGCAATGTGAAACAAAAAATATTTAATATCGTAGCTATTTGTTTGAAGTGGATTGGGTAGGTTTTTATTCTGGGTGTCACAGAACTATATGCTGTGAACCTGCAATGAAGAAGTGTTTTGAAATTGAAGAAGCTTCTTGCTTGTATGGGTGGAGAAGGGAGTCCCCAGATAAAAGTCTCTGAGCTGTTGAATAGAGTGATGTAACATATCAACAGCATGTTCTAATGCTCTCCATGAACTCCCACGCTATCAGTCAGTTTCCCTGCTATAATACTTAATAAATGTTTATTGTTTGACAGTGAATATCAGAGGTGGGATTCCTGGTAGATGCAAGTGATGGCAATCTGTCTTGCTGCTTAGAGTTGGTGATCATGCATGGATGATACCTGCAAGAAAGTTGAACGTCTTTGAGGGCTATGTTGTGTAGGTCAGCAAAATGTGGTGTTTTGATGGTGTGATTTTTGGTTTTGTTTTGATAATAGAAGACATATTATTTCAAATACCACTATTTGTATGAAAATCAATATCTTACTGTTATACAAATGGAAAGTCTGTTCACTTTGCTTAGCCCAGCTATCTTAGAGCGTTGGTGGTAAAAATACTGTTAAGCTGTAAGTAGAGAAATAGAATGACCTTAAAAATCCAAATTGTAGGTGGTTTATGCAGTTTATTCATGGGAGGCGGATTTCCTTTCTGACTCTCTCTGTCTCCATGTCTCAGTTTTGAGATTGGTGAGCACAATTGTTGAAATGTGGTGACTTTTCTTCAGAAAGTCGAGTGTGTTTGGGAGGGTGGGGGAAGGTCTGTGTTCTTCCAACCCGAACCAGTGTGAAGAAATGATGTGCTTGTGAGATTATGACACTTGATTGAGTCATCTGAAAAGCCAAAAGACGCCCTCATTCCCCTTGGTTGAGGAACATGAGCCCTCCTTAACAGAGCTCTTCTTTCAAATCACGAGCATTTGTAATTTCACTCCTGCGTGGTAGACAACGGCAAGGATGACATAGGCTTCCTGTAACCTCAGGTACATTTTTTCCCTTGACTTTACACTTTATTACACAGTTGTTGATCTCTGGAATGTATTGAGTTGCTTCCTAAATTGAGAAGAAATATAGTCATTCTTCACTCAGAAATCTTATTTCTTTTGTGCTCCATAGACACTTTGTGTTTCTTGCTCCTGATGCATAGCAAATTGACCAAGGATCAGCCCTCTCTCCCCTTGATTGTCACTCAGTCTGTAATGAGTTACAAGTACCTGTCCAGAACAGATTTTATTTCCATCTTTTGGAGGCTGGTGAGGGAGGGAATCCTGTGGCTGTCCTAGATGTTGCAGGGGAGAAAACATCTCCCAGGAGTGGGATTTCACCCTGTGACATCTCTACGTCTGCAATGATCCTCTCTGATGCAGGAGTCTGTGTAGGCTTGTTAAGAGTATCACGTGTGGCTGCGGTAGCAGGGGCTGCTGCTGATGGTGGTCCATTGGCACTGGCTGTTGAACCACCAGCAGCTCCCAGCTCATTAACACTGAAGCCAAATATTCCTTGGGAAACAACCGATGTGCCATGCACCAACAGGCATATGTCCTGCAGGGTAGGAACCTCTGGGCTTTGCTTCAGCTTTCGTGTTTCTCTCTTGTGCCAGTGTCTACCCTCAGGAACATCAAGGGGAATTTGACTGTGGAGGAAGGTAGTGTTTGTCCTCATACATGTGTGAGTTTGCCTTGTGAAAGTGGAAAATTACATGGTTTTAAAATTCAGCTCTCCTGGGCTGAGTATGCAAAAGCTGCCCTTCAGGACCTTCTAATGTTCAGGTCCTGTAAAGTTATTTAACTGGCATTTTGCCATGCCATGGTGACGTGTGTGGGAGTGTTGCTGTAGGCATCTGACAAAGTAGGCATTAGTGACGTCGGGAACAAAATTGCTGAGCGCTTATGACACCAAGGTTCAGCTTCAAGGTTATCCTATGTGAGCTAGCAGCTCTTTGCTAGTTCCTTAACGAGGCAGAGTTATACCATCACTCTGAGAGTTTTAAAACTATATTCTTACTACTTCTGCCTCTTTAAAAATGGTTGCTATCATATGAACCAAAGATTGAGGACTCAAGCTATGATGTAAGGGAGTTGCTGAGAGTCAAAGTGGTAGGAGTGCGTGCAAAACGTGAGTTATTTTGACCAAGGAGTCAAACACATGACTGAACTGCCAGGTTTCCTGTTGTGTGAGTGCCTGCTTCCCTCCCTCTGAGCCATCTGGGTTAGGAACAGCAATCCTTGAGGTGAAGAAGGATCCTAAAGTTCTGTGGCAGTATTGCATGTATGTGTTTTTTCATAACATCCAGGTTCAGATTGGATGTTAGGAACAAATTTTTCACTGAAAGAGTTGTCAGGGCCTGGAACAGGCTGCCCAGGGAGGGGGTTGAGTCACCATCCCTGGATGTATTTAAAAAAGGCATAGGTGAGGTACTTAGGGATATGGTTTAGCATAGGACAGGAACGGATGGACTTCATCTTAAAGGTCTTTTCCAGCCTTGTAATTCTGTGATGTTAGAGACCCACTGTTGTTGGTATGGGAGATGGTAGGAGTTTTGTTTTGGTTCTTGAACCAACATGGAGAAACCTGAAAGATACTGTGCCAGTGTGGAACAGAACCTTTTAGTTTTACAGTGAGTTAAGTTTTAAATTTCTTCTTTAAAAGAAGAGGTAACAAGCAGTGTCATCTACAAGAAAGAAGCAACCATGCGGTATTATCAGTGCAGGAGTGACTTCATGTAGTATTCTTGTAGCTCAATCACAGACTGCTTTTCTGTAATTCTGACTTCAGTGTAGAACATCCTGTGACTAAGGTGGTTTCCCAGCTTAAAGATCAGCAGCATAACAGCCTTTTTAGGGCAAAGTGTTATACTGCATCCATTTATGAGATACTTAGGAATCGGTAGACACCATCGCGATCTCAGCCACGAGTAGTGCAGCAGAAAGAGAACAGTCCAGTTGAATTTCAGCGTTTTACAAACTATGATTAGAAAAGAAACAGATACTTCTGTTTAGATACAGATATTGCTACTTACCATTACTGAATGGTAAGAGCAGTCACCAGGAAGAGGAGGAAAGCTTTAGTGTTTACCTAAAGCAGGGGGGCTGCCAGTTTCTCTTGTTTAGATAGGTCCCAAGGAAGAGTCCTAAAGTCTGATAGTACCAAAACCAGAATTAAAACAAAAAAACCCACCATGTAACTGATAAAACTCTTGTTCTTCCCCTGCCTGGTGCAGTTTTTCCTATTAAAACAGGATTTTGATCACAGTAACTTGAGGTGACAGTACTGTTAAGTTTATTACTTTCAAGCCATGGGCACAATGATTTCAGAGACCTACCACATAGCTGTAAGTTAAGGTAATAGTGTTATTTAAAAGGATCCCTGATTGGTCGTCCACTTGTGTTGTGTTCCCTACATGCTCTTTATGCAGTCACCATATATGGCTGCTTTGTGATCTTTTCGAGGGCCTTCTGAAACAAGGATCCATCACAGAAGAATGAAGGCAAGCAGTAAGCATGGAGAAGATAAGAAGTTACCCGAACTGCTAAAGATGGCATATTTTTAACAGCCTCTGTAACAGAGTGCTGTAGTTTCTCAGCTGCTTTATTTTCCTGTTACTACTTGGACTTTTAAGTCAGCAATTTACCCATCAAAACAAACTGTCTAGTTCACGAACAAACTGTCTAGCTCACAAAAGAGCTAAAGCCAATTCCCACTAGAGCCAGTGGAAAAGCTTTCATTGAGTTCAGTGGGTTTGGTATCTGGCAGGCTATGATACGTATAAAAGAGAATCACAATTCATGTCAGGACATGTTAAGAGAAATTTTAAAAATGCAGAATGCTTTTTTCTCTCTGTGAGGAAAAAAAAAAAAGTGAAAAAGAGAGAACCCAACTATCAAGTTTCACTTTTTTCCCCCCATGTATAATAATGGCATAGTCTCTTGAGACCTTCCAGCCTGTCTACAGGAGAGCCTGAGGCCGGTATATAATGACTGTTCTTTGAGGGAGAGCCCACCTACCAACCAGATTGCAAAGATAGGATGTCCTTTTTGAAGAGGTTTATTTAAGGCTTGGTATAGTAATTTTTTCTAATATTTTTTGTAGTTTAGAGTACTATGCATTTCACTGCCATACACTTCGATTTCTCTGGACAAGCTTAAAAGCACTGGCTCCATAGCAGTAGAGTCAGGGCAAATAGAAACTCACTTTTTGTCAACCTGATGGCTATTTGTGGGAAACTTGGTGGTGTTCTTGTACTGCTACATGAAATGCTTGCAAAACAAGTTTCTTTCCATTTTCTTTTTTGGGCTGTTAAAATGAAGTTTGCACTTTTTTTTCTAAATTAAATTTATTTAAGATTTTGTGTATATAGGCTTATATATTTAACAAGCAAATAAATCTGCTGACATGGCATTTCCCATTGCTATACGCAACTGACCAGTTGCTGCAACAGGACTTTTAATAAACCATCTATAAATGAGTTTTGATTCCGTGACTTCTCTTGCAATTGAGATCAGAAGAAACATTTCAAACGGAAGCATGTTAAATGATTTTGTAAGCAAAATGCAAGTTTTCCACCTGAACCTTTTAAATTAAGGATGTTACATTATTTTTTTAACCTTTTTTTAATATATAAAATCTGATTCCCCCATATGTACTTGTATGTGCATTAAGAACTCAGGAAAAAAGTAGCTTCATAACTTGCCTCTGTTGACAAATGTTTCACTGCCTCAAGAGTGTCAGTCAACTGGATTTTTATTTTCTTCATCTGGCCACTTAGTTCTGTGACAGTTGTGTTACTTTGCTTTAGCTCAGCCAGCAGAATGTAGTAGAAGGTCTGCTTGGCTCACAAGCTGGGTGGCATGGGCCAGAACTGACAGAAGACTCACACAAAGGCACACTTTGGCCTGTGTAAGAGGTATTGTGTAGTTTTGCGACCTAAAATCACTTCCTCAGACAGGGAAAGGGAGTGTGATGGTGTGAGACTCACAAACTGTGGTTTCTTGCTGAGCTGGCTTTATCCTGCACCAATTAGAGCCCAGATTGCTCATTTCCAAACAGTCTGCCATATTAACGAGGGGAGGAACCCTTGTCAGGATGGTCCTTTCACATACAGGCTCTAAGCTCTGAGCTCAGCCACCTCCCTTGAAGATGTCATCACCCTCAGCTGTCTCCCCTTGATGGAGTGGATTGCCAAGGCAGTTGACCCTGTGGCTTGTGTTTCCTCCAGAGCTGTTGTTTACAGCCTTACATAGATGGCTGTCTCTAAATATCCGTGACTGCACTAAGAGACCGGTTTTTGAGCTGTGGAAGCAAAGCAAATTGACTCCTTGAGTCCTGTTTTCTATTGCATCTATAGCTACAGCCCTGTATGCTCTAAAGTGCAATTAGATCCCTTATGGATGAAGCCTGGTGGTGGCTCCTTTCTGAGGAGCATTCCTATGGGGGCTTGTTCCATCCAAGTGTGTTTTGGGAGCCTCTGAAAAGGCTGAGGATGATTGTGAAGCAGTAGTACAACTAGGTGGTGAAACACTTCAGGTGATTTATTTACTGCTCTGATGCTGCCACCACTTCGGCCGATACGGTTCAGATGCTGTCAGGCTCCAGTTTTACAGATCTTACTTAGCAGGTGTGAGAAGTGTCACGCACCTCACGTAACTGTCCCACCTGGTCCAGGAGGGCCAGGGACAGCACACGCTGCTCTACCTTCCAGTAGTATGTTCACGAGGCCCCTGCTCCCTGTCTGGTGATTAATTCATGTAAAATGCTCATGACCTGATGCAGCGTCTTGCTCTTCTGGTTTCTCTTCGACCGTATTCTCCAAGGAGAGAGGTAGATGTAAGATTTGTCCTTTCTTTTTAACAGTTTCAGTTCCCCAACTTGCAGTGCTGGCTTGTGAAATATTTTCCAAGGCATTAAACTTTAAAAATGTATCTTAACTACATTTCAACTTCTTACTAGGCGGCGAAGTGCTAAAACACATCCAGTTGGTTTTGGTAATGAAAAGGATCCCATGATTTAGGGCAGTATCTCTTAATTGTATTCTAACAGAGTCTTGTGAAGAGGCAGAGCTAGTGGCAACAAAAGTCTGCACTTAAGGCAGGAGACATTGCCTGAAATACAAGATAATTGTCCAGGCAAGAGCGTTGGAGTTGGCTGAGAGTCTGTAGTTGCAAGTACTCTCCCTAGGTGTTTTGGCAGACACACTCCTGAGAAGTTCCCCTCTCTGCTGATTGTGTTATATGGTACAGGCCACTGTGCAGCAAGCCAAGTTGAATGTTTTGTTCTGCAAACTTTTCATGGCCCCATCTGATTTGTGGTTTGGGTGGTTTTTTTGTTTTCTTATTTATTTTTTTTTTTATCTTCCCCTTCTTACAGGCTCTTAGCCCGGTGTAAAGCTGATGGGTGGGAGCAAAGGTAAAGAGTGATGTAATGCAGCGGCGGCCAGAAAGCATCTTTTGTTTGAATTGTGAAATGGCTACTCCATAGTCATCTCCTGATGAATCAGACGTGAGGGGCTGCTTTGTGGAACGAGGCCTTTGTAACGGCACATCAACTGGAAGCAAGAGGAGACATTCAGCTGAAGAGCTCTTTCTGAAAATGGGTTTAACTTTTCTTTTGCCAGTCACTACCAGCATGACCTCATACACTTCTAGTACAATGGTGTGGCTAAGCCTTTGAGTACACAGCCATTACATCATCACCGCAAATTAGACGGGGAGGTGGTGAAAGAGGCCTTATTGTTGTCATGGCCGATGAGATGATCAGGACTCAACTCATTGTCGCTGAGAAGTTGGTGGCTTTGCTGGAGAGTGGTACAGAAAAATTGCTGCTGATTGATAGCCGCCCCTTTGTGGAATACAATATGTCCCACATCTTGGATGCCATCAACATCAACTGCTCCAAGCTTATGAAGCGGAGGCTGCAGCAGGACAAAGTTTTGATTACAGAGCTCATTCAGCACTCAGCAAAACACAAGGTAGGGGTCATTTTCCTGTTATTCCTAATACTTATTTAAAGGAGTGCCTGGAAAGCAATTTGTAATAATTTTCCCTTACATATTTAATTAAACAAAAAAAAAAAAATTGGGCACTGAGTTTTGCCTAGCTCTTAGCTGATTTAACACTCTGTTGGTTACTCCTGAATTTATCTTTGGGATTCCTTGTAGCCTGCTCTGCCCTAAGTAGCAGAGTAAAGGGGAGGGATTTAGAAATTGCTTGGGAAGAATGCTCTTCAGGGTTCTTGTATGTCTTGCAAAGCACAGTCCCTTAAACGTACAAAGAAACTCTGGCTTTGTCAATCCTGGTTCCTACTTGCCAATCCTGCTTTTCATGTGAGTAGTTTGATGGGGTTTTGGTAACTGGTTGTTTGGTTTGGTGGTGGTGGGTTTTTTTAATAGCGTTACTAGTCAAAAGAAGGCAGCTAAGCTGTTTAAACTTAAGGTGTATCTATGTGTGTGTTGTTTCTGTAATCCATTGGTGCTTTTTTCAGATGTTTTGGTTACCAAAGTAATCTTTTACATTCTTGCTTTGACATGTTAAAAAGGTAATCCTCTGTTAATAATGGTAGTATTATTACTGTAACTATCTAAAACACATGGTATAATAAGGTCCTATAGGTGCCTAAAACGTGTGTGGGTTTAGGCAGCTGAAGGTCTCTTCACTGGTTATACAGGAAAAGCCTAGAAGCAGAAACTGAGGGAGGACCTTCTTTTAAAAAGCTTAGTTTTTAAACCAACCAACCTAGCTGAAGGTGAAGCATTTTACAAGTGAGATATGGTTACCTAATGGTAGAAACTTACAGGGTATGCTTCAGCTTGGAGAAAATAATCAGTTTACAAACCCTGGAAAGGCACTGAATCTGATCGGGCATATTAAGTATAGAATAAAACCAGTTTTGCTTACAGCTGCACAAGAAATCTATATATCTGACCTGCTGCATAGCAGATTGGTGGGAACACTGGTGCAGGTGATAATGTGGTGCTTTTAATCGTCTTCCCATCTTGTTCTGATTTACTTGCGTTTCAGGTTGAAATTGATTGCAAGCAGGAAGTGGTGGTATACGACCAGAGCTCTAAAGATGTGACCTCTCTCTCATCTGACTGCTTTCTCACCGTGCTCCTGGGCAAACTGGAGAAGAATTTCAGCTCTGTGTACCTGCTTTCAGGTATGACATACTAAGAAAAAAACCCCAAAACACTAAACACTTGAATTAAGGAGAAGTGAAGTGCTGCTGTTCTAGCTGAATGCAGTTTTGCAACAGTGCTGGTATTAAGTTTAGTTTTTTCTTTACGCCTGGCACTTGTTATAACGCTTTAAAATCGCATCTTACAGGGGACATATTACACCATTAGTGCTGTGGAAATGGAAAATGATAAGTACAGGGCTTTTTTTGGGTATTTTTGTATTTTGTGTTTACTATTGAAAAATAGTAAAAGAAATGTGCTTCCCCAGTCCCTAAGTATTGTATGTGCTAGGAGGAAAATATCTTCCATGCTGAATTGCTAATTGCTACAACAGGAACAAGAGAACTTCTCTTCCAGAGTTATGGAGATTATTTTGTATAACTCTTTAAACGTAAGCAGTAGTACCCTAAGTCTTCTCCCTTGTCCCCCTTGCCCCCTTTTTTACTTTTTTTTCATTTGCTTTTCTGTCTTTAAATCCTAGGTCAAAGCAGCAGTAGAAATTCAAGTCCTTTTAATGCAGGATGTGATGGTGTTAACGTGTGCTTGTGGTGTTCTGTCATGGAACAGCAGTCCCAGTGTTCACAAAAGGAACAAGGAGGGGCATGAAGTAGATCCAGGGCTTTAAGAAGAGGGGATGACAAATACAAGTAGGAAATTTATTGCAATGACTCAGCTAGGGACCTAATGAAGTGTATATGTGTATGTACAGTCTCTGAAATGCTAAAACTACAGTCAAGAGACTGAATAATGATGAAGAAAAGGGAAAGAACTCCAGAGAGATGCTTCCTCTTAGCAAGAAGGTTTCACCAGGGTTTGTAGTGACTTCAGATGAAGGTGATAGGGATGTGGTTGCGTTACCAAGAGAAATTTCCCCAACTACTTTGAAAGTGTGTACAAAACCCAATCATTCCTGCACTTGGACAGGTACATTTGGTGCTTGTGTGAGCTGCAGTTACAGAAAACCAAGTAGGGTTTTGTTTTGGCTGTGTTTGGTGCTTCTCTTTGATCTCCTTTGCCAGCCCCTTTTCAGTGGTCTGTGGAGACAGGACAAGGGGCAATGGCTGCAAGTTGGAGCACAGCAAGTTCTGCACCAGTATGTGGAAGAACTTTTACACAGTGAGGGTGACAGAGCACTGGGACAGGCTGCCCGGGGGATGGTGGAGTCTCCTTCTCTGGAGATATTCAAGACCTGTCTGGATGCCTGTCTGTGTGACCTGTCCTAAGGAGCCTGCTTTGGCAGGGGGAGTGTTTCTAAGCTCCTCAGTGCACAGTCTGGACAAACACCAGTTGCGTGTATCCTAATGATCCTATGAGGAATTGCTTCTTAAAAATTTATTTCTAGCACATGGTGATTGTCTGTTCAAGCTGAAAATGCAACTAAAACCTCATGCAAGATACTAGTGCACATTAGCCAGCTGAGGTGAACTTAGCCATGTGCAGCTGGTAAGGATTAGTTTGGGTGTTAGAGGGAGAGAAAGGGAATCTAATGTGTTAAAAGCCTCCCTACAGAAAGCAGGGTTTGTTATTTTAGCATGTCAAATGCCCTTCTCTTAGCAAAGATTGTAGAATTTAATCTTATTTTTGTTTAAATAGCTAGTGATGGGGATGTTTGTGAATGCAGGAACAACCAATGGCTTTAAAACTAGTTGTAGACGGGTATGAAAACTAAAGGAAAATGTAAGGGAAGTGTTTAATACTGAGGATATAGAAATGCTTATTTGGGGAAATACACCCAACTAAGGTGGATCAGTAGTAAAATAATTAATGTCAACTCTTTTCAACGTTCTCTAGCGCATCCTCTTACAAGGAAGATGATTTTAACCAGCGCTCTGATTTGAATCCTTACATCAGAACATAACTTTCACAGTCTGGCTGTGTTCTTACATCTATTCAAAAGCTAGCTGCTCAACAAACACACACTCAGGAAGCCTTCTGGGACGTGGGGGAAGGAGAAGGTGCTAGATTCAGTCTTACAGAGGGTTCCATGGAGGCTATTGATACCTGGCTCTAGGAAACCAGATAAAACGTGTTGTCTCAGCAAGCTGATGATGAACTCTCATAAATGTTTATGGCCCATAAAGAGAGTAGGGGTCAGTGCACTGTGTAGAAAGAAGAACCTTTGGACTTGAGTTTTCCCTACACCACCCAATCTGGTTTATTGAAAATAGTGACCTTAAATAAACATTTTGGGGTAGGAAAATATTGTTTTGTTGGGATAGAATAAGGAGCGATTAACGAATATCTGAAATTCCTACATCTGTTCTTCCTGCCTCCCCCCATCACTGAGCACTCAGTGAGGGTTTTTTTTTATTTAGATTGTGCATAAAAGGTATGCTCTACCCTGGAGGTTGTTTTTCATTGAAGTAACTAATGTAAAGACCTCAAAGGAACCCTTACCAATTAGTTTAAGCTCTTGATCTAGCCTCATAAAAATATTTATAATCTGGTGGGGAATGTTCTCAGGAATTTCAATATTTGCTTTGGTCCTTAATTTTTAACAGTGCACAAAATTCTGATGTGGGGGTGCTGAAAGCTTAACCCTACTCCCATAACTGCATCTGCTCTGCAGAGCTCAGTAAGACGTAAACACAGGGATGTGATTTGATTCCTACTTTTCCCATATTTTGAGAACTTCATTTACTTTTATGGAGTCCTTTTCCTACTTACAGTATTTTTATGATGTTTCTGCTTCTGTAGAAGCATTTAAGAGAGACTGCTGATTCTTGCTTGATGAATTAGCATTATCAAGGCAGTAAATGGCAAGAGCCATGTTTAAATTTTGTTCCCCTAAGCCAATGGAAACAATTCATGCTGTACTTGCTCTTCCCAACTTCTCTGGTTTACTCCTAAGCAAGCACAGATGTCTTTGTGGTGGTTACCTTGCAAATGTTGCCCGTGACAAAGATGAGCCACAGGTTTTCATGTTGTGGGGATTTTTTAGTTCACAGTACAGAAGACTCAGGCCAAACAGAAGCCCTTCTGGAAAAAAAACCCCAAAACCAGAACAACAAACAAAACCAAGAAATGCCTACCTTTCTATATTTCCAACCTGAAATTAAAAATCATAGTGGCCAAACACAGAAACACTGTCCTGTCTCTGAACTGAAACCAAAAGCAAGAATTCTTGGATGTGGGTAGATGTGGCGCAATGATAAATGTCCAGGAAGGACTAGCTAAACTTCAGAGTAGGATCATAGGGAACAGCCTCACTGAACTCTCACAGAGCTTTTTGCTGCTACAAGACTAGAGTGTATTGTTGTCAGCAAACCATATTTTGTCACTGAACTGCCACTTAGACTTGAGGTACCATGGTATTCAGTGCCACTGAGAACAATCAGTATAGAAAACTTCCATACCATAACAGATGATAAAGTGAACGGGCAGAAGAGGAGTTAGATAGACTGGAAGCCCTCTGTGAGCTTCTAGAATTGCCTGTACAGTGCCTGTATGCTGAGGTGTAGATTTGTATGTGACTGTATTCAGCTGGAGCTGTGCCTTCCATTCAATGGCGTCCTCCAGACCTGCAGATGCAGTCAGGGTTGTGCCCAACTCTTGTCTGTAGAAAACCTGCTTCACGGTTGGAGGTGAAGCTGCCATACTTCAGCCAGGTGACAGCTGTTCAAGAAGGGGGCCATAAACTCTTACATGCCACTTACTCAGCAGGTTAACTGTTAGGGAATTGCTAATTAGAGAACTACTAGTAGAGAATTGCAGATATTTCTAGGTGCGTAGCATGAGGCCCGCACCTGATGTGCAGACCCATTGATGCAGGGAGCAGAGTGCCTCCCTCACAAAGCCAGGGTTGGACTGTGGGTACAGCCATCACGTAAAAAAACAAGTGGTGCTGACAGGTAATCAAGGTCCAAGTGGCGAATTGCTTACTAATCTCTGCTGCCTTTCTGCCTATGAAAAATGTCAGCAGTAATGTGATTTAATGGATTGTGCTTTCACAAGAGCTCCCTGATAAGCTGCCTCAGAGCACAAAGCTCCCGTGATAAGCGGACAGACACGGATGACTGTTTTTTCTATCCAGTGACTAATGCAGGTGACATATGCGGCAGGACAGTGAATGAAGTCATGAGCTGGGCGAGTATGTAAAGGAACAGCAAACAGAGCGAGTTCAGTGAGATTGGGCAAAGGTCCTGGAAACAAAGAAGTGACTGATTAGCCAGGCACTGTTGCAAAAGGCATGTTTTTTTGCTGAAACTTCCCAAATCATTGTTTCCTCCTGACCTGTCCCTCACCTGCAAAGGGTGCGTACGGAGCAGGAGACTTGCACGGAGGATGCAAGGAGAAGGAAGCAGGTCAGGAATCCTTCTACAATCCTGTTTCTGCTGGCACTTCTCTTAAAACCATTTGAAATTGGAAGCCTATTTACAGGAATCCTGGTACATAAATGCCATTATCCCTAGGGTACATTTACCACTGTGTTGTCTCCACTTGCCTAAAGCAAAAAAGGATGGGGTAAAAAAAAAAATAAAAGCTCAGTGTTCTCTCTGCATTCTGTCACCAGAAGAACTGTGCCTTGTAGCAGATCTTAAGAATATTCCTTTAGAGGTAGAACTGGTCTTTTCTATCTCCTGAAGGGACCAGGGCTGTAAGACTGAGCTTTCTCCCCTCTTCCTGCAGTCCAGTACACCAAGCAGGTGGATACTCAGTATGGACTGAAAGAGGGCATGAGATAGCTGTGGTTTGTGCTTCTCATTCCTTGTCTGAGAACTGAACACCTTTTAATGTTTGGATTTGGTCCTCAATAACTTTTGGTTCTGGCAGACTGACTTTCTGAGCGTTCCTCCTAAGTCAGTCTGTGCAGAGCGCCTCAGGGAGAAGAGCACACCTTCCAGCAGTGGTCATCAATTAAAATCATCGAGTTATCTGCAAATTGAAACCATTGCAGTGAGAATAACTTGTTAAATATCCCACCGGAGGGGGAGGATAGTTGCACAATGATGCCAGCTTTCCTGATACTGTGGCTGGCCGTTGCCATTAGAAGTAAGCCTCTAAATAAAGAGGTGAGAGTCTTGTAGAGGGGGTGCAATACTCCCCAAGTGGTCCTGAAACCCGTGGAGCCTGGCCAGTGTGGGTGGGGAGGGGAGGAGAGGGAGAGTGGAGCTTAGGTCTGAATCACTCTCTTCAAAAGTCTCCCTCTCCATCAAACTTTAACAAGAGTGTAGAAAGACTAGTACCCTTGGCTAAAGTCGGTCCTCTGTGACTCTCCTCCCACCCCTTGTACTTAAAAACGCAGCTCTGAGTGCTCGCTTAGTGCCATGATTGTTTTAAGCACTTGAAGAATGGGAGTAGGTTTTATTACTTTCATATGTGTATCCACTTGCTGTCTTTTGAGAGAGAGCAGAGTTTGACTAGCATGGAGCTCTCATAACATTTCTCAAACCCAAGAATAACTTGTTAAGTTTGCTTTTGTTTTGGATACCTCTGGATCCTTGTGAAACTTAATTGACTGAAATTATGACGAGGGTGGGTTGTGTGTTTTTGGTTTGGTGGGGTTTTTTTTTCTTCAAAGGCAGAAAGGGCGAGTACGAGTGTCCACTGTGCTCTCCTCACTTGTCATTAGACTAACTTTTCTACGTGCCACTTGGGTGGGAGAGGGGGCTTGCCCCCATTCTCATTTTCCGCCCCCACCCCCACCCCGCTCCTCCAAGTCTTGCTTGCTTAACCTACCTATTAACCTTGTCTTACCAAAGGCAGAAACCCTCCAGGGCAAAGCACTTCCCTTGCTACTGTGCTTGTAAAACACCTGGCATAGCGGGGCGGCTCTCTGAACTCTGCCGCCGCAGTAATAAAAACACCCCGAGCTTTCCCAAACCGTGAAACCTTGAATCCGGTGGAAGGACTCCCCGTGGCTGATGAGAGGGGACAGGGAGGAGAGGGGAGGGCGGGCGAGGGGATGGCAGCGCTCCTAACCCGGGCTCTCCAAGCCTGAGCTTATGTAATGGAAAATGGCAAGCATCCCTGCGGAGCGGAGCTGGAATGCGTGAATTGTAATGGCCTGTGGAGGTCTGCAGCTCGTTTGAGCAGAGTGGAACCATTGTAGATTCATAAAACTTTTGAGTCAGAAAGTTTACAACCTTTCCTTCCTTGCGGCAAGGGGGGGAAAACTTAATCTCTGTACTGCAGCTTTTAGATAAACATTGTAATGTTTGATGGGAATGTGACTGCGAAAGCGCTGCTAAGTCACAGCATTAGAAGCTTCTGATCTGATGGGAGGCAAAGCAAGCGTTGAAGTGCAGCTTTTGTGTATTTGCTCTTTGCTGCAGCAGCATTCAAATTTGGTTATTTTCTTAGCATCGTTTTCAGTAACGCTACGTTACGTGCCTGGCACTAATCACTATGTACAGTAATAAATTCTGAATTCCTACTGGGGGGAGTGGGGGTGGGCAGCTAAACGTGAATGTATTCCACTGCCTCATCTTTGGTGAGTACAGAAGTCTGTAAGGCTTCCTTAAAATCACAAGGTCTAAATATTACGTTGCAGAGGCAGATGCAGATTTTGTTGCTTTTTTTATTCTTCTTTTCCTTTGAAAAGGGATACCAACATAATAGTTATTAGTATATGGCTATGTATTATTAATGAGTAATTAGTGCCATTAATGAAGATGCAAATTCTGGATTTAACTGAGGTGATGGAATCTTCTGCCTCATCCACAAGCTCCAAGTCTCCTTTTTTGCAATCCTTTCCTAGTACATGCTTGGAGTTTTTGGTTTTTGACTCGCCGCTTGGGTCTTAGTCTTTTCCTGGTTCCTGCCTTAAAATTGTGGGGTTTCACTCTGAGCTAAACGCTGGTGAACTAGCAGACAGTTAGGTCTCATGGGAAAAGGAGGGAAGTTGCTTCTGGTCTGTTCTCAGGGATTCATTGAAGAAAGCTAATTTCTCCCTTTGGCCTTTTCCAAACGTTCAGAATCCAGAGGGGCAGGGAGGAGACGAAGCACCCCATTTGAATGGCACTTAAGAGAAACATCAAAGTTTTCTTGCTTACCAGTGTGTGTTGTCCTTGGACTTTGCCAGCAGACTCCATGACCTGTGAAAACCAGACACATTCTCTGTCTTTTACTTCTCCATCAGGAGCACAAGGCGGGACCTCTCTGTGCATCCTGTGTGAAGCACACAGAGCTGCTGGCCAGCTGGATCTGTGGGGTTGTTGTATAAAACACTTCACAGGCTCTTCTTAGCCTGAAGTTTCAGGGAAGACACGCTCATAGGAGTTGCGATGTTGTCTGTCTTTTTGCTGTCACCCACAAAAGATGCTTAGGCTTGTTGGTCAGCTTCATTGAGGTTTGACAGAAGGAGTAACTAAATGAAAAAAAATAATGGAAGTTCTTGTAAAGCTTATGGAAATGAGTATGAGTACAGTGCAGACCCTCGAATTAATCTCTTCCTCCTGAAAAGTAGTTTTGGGTGGAGGTGAGCTGGTTGTGGATTTGCTTGTGTGGCCAAGCAGCAGTGCTGTGTGGGGCCCCTGGGAGGCCAGGCTGCCTGAGGATCCACCACAAGATGAGCACTGGTGGCAGGTGGGACTCTTCACTTTCTATGGCCCCTCAAATTACATGGTTGAAAACCGTGCCTGGTTGGTGCAAGAGCCGAAAGCTGTTCTCTCAGTCTCATTAGCTGGAGAAGCTGGCTGGCACCTTGATCTCAGTACCAGCTTCTCTAGCTGAGTCTCTTCTCCCTGGCTGTGCTGCAAGGCTCTGGGCGTGAAAAGCAGTTGCTGGTGTTCTCCTTCCAGCTTTAGCTGACAGGAGTATAGGAAACACAAAAAGTGTTGTGAAAACCTATTTTCTCATCACTCTTTCATTCCAAGTTGTGTTTCATGACTGCTATTACAAAGAGGTAGTATGAAATCCTCTCAGAACAAATGCAGCGTAAGCTTGTTGGTTATGGGGTTTTTTTCCTGTTGGAATTTGTATATGCCCAGAGCTCCTGTCTTTGCAGGAGTTGTCTCCATGCTCAGATGGTTACAGAGAAAAAGGGAGTTACACCTAACAGGAAGGTCCCCTGTATTCATGTTTTGCTTTTGCTGTGGAGTTGAGGGCGTGTCAGCTGCTGTGCTTCCATTTCACCCCAAAACTTAATCCACCTCCTCTCTGAAGCGTAGTCAGGTCTCTGCTCCTTTCTGTGCCCTGTCAGTGTGCACTTTTCTGATTAGTGAGAGCAACTATTTCTAGATGATTAAGGATCAAACTACTGGTGCAGATCCCTGCAAACATTTGAGGATGGAAAGGAACTGCAGAATTAGTTTTTAAAAAGCCCAAAACAGTAATTTAAAGAGATACTGGGGTTGCCTCATGACTGGCTTTTATGTACATCAGAAATATGTGCAAGTTGCAACACAGGATGAATGCATGGAGGGGAAGATCTGTGCTGTATCCAACGTTTGTGCAAAGGAGAGGCTTACAAATGTGTGTGGATGAGGGAGATGCCATTGAGGCAGGCCTGTTTGGCCAGTGTAGCCGCTGGTTCCTGTAGTATGTCGTGTTGGTATCCGTGAGCTGCTCAAGGTGAACTGTGACAGCTGGTGGGAAGAGAAAATGGTGGTGTCCTCTCCATTTCCAGCACTCTGCAGAAAATGAAGGTGTTTGGGGTAGATGGAGGGCAGGAGAGGAAAGGGGGTACTGGACTGGTGGGTTGGGGAGGCTGCAGGGTAGATCTCCTCAATAACAGATAAAATTTCATGGGACTATCCATAATATCCTAAAACTGAAGCTTGGTAAACTGTGAGGAAGGGTTGGTGTTGATGTGAATGAAAAAAACCATGCATTTTGAAAACTGAATTCTAGTAGATAATAGTTCCTGCTTAACTTTTTGCTTTGCACAATGCTAAATCTGTCTCAGAAGTACATGGCCTTCTGTAACCAAAGAAAAAGCTTTTAGTTTTTGCTTCAGAATTATTATCCTATGAAAAGTGTCTCACTTTAATTTGTAACATCTCTTTGTATGGCTTGACCCATTTGAAGGAAATACAAAGTCAGGGAGGAGAAAGAGAAACCAGCATCAGATGGAATGAACGTAGGAAGCAACTACCATTTGCTGCCCCCCCCCCCCCCAGTTTTATGCCCTATCCATGGCGTGTTGTTTAATTGGAATGGTTTTACTGAGTAAGGTAAGGTCAGTGAAAGGTTACCTGCACTTACATACAGCTCTGCATTCAGCGCTCAAATCAAGAGTTTAGAGCTTAACTGGCTCTTCACTTGCAAACCTCCATGGTGGAGGTTACAGAGTTACTGTCCCCGCAGCTGTGGCACAGCAGCTGGCAGCACAGTGGAGTGGAGTGTTCCTGGTCTGTTGCCATATAACACATCAGAGATGAGCTGATGTAAATGCTTGTGGTTCTCAGTAGCCATTCCTCTGTATTAATTTAGAGTTTGTCTCCCCTGGTAGTTAAACTAAAGAGCCTTAAGGATCTGGGTGAATTCCTTTCCCCTAATGAAAGGTACCACTTCCCCAGTCAGTACTTCTTTGGCTGTCGCTTGATGCCACTTGATCGCATCTTCTCTGTCTCTCCTCTTCCTGCTGCTGGCAAAGTTAGATGGGAGTTTTATTTATATGAGGATTTATGCAATGAATCTATAAGAAAGAATAACTTTTACTGTGAAAGTTTGTTGAAACTTCTTCACCCCTTCTGGGTTTGTCCTTACTTTGTTTCCCAAGGTGGCTGAGAAAGGAGCTCGAACTTCTAACACCAAGATTCCTTTAGCGATCACACCTTTCCAAGGACAGGCGTAGTTAGGAAGCAGTATTCCCTTTGATTCTTGATCAAAGGGAAGTCTGTAGCCACCCTTTCACAGGGCCATAGCAACAGGGTAATAGAGCAGGTTACTGGATCTTGCCAAATTTCTGCTAATGGATGGGGGGAGGCTTGTAAGCAAGAAATGGGAGCTGTACTGTAGAGACCAAAGGGGTGTTGAGCTGTCTGCCACACACACAGGGATTTAGGCTGCAGAACCACTGATAGGTTTTGGTGCCTGCACGTGGTTTTGTAGGCAGTCGTGTGTGAGTGGCAGCCACAAGAAGGGCACAGAACAGGCCAGCGCTGGGATGCAGTACGGTGCCGTTAGTTAAACGGCCTGTGGCCAGGGCGTGCTTGCCACTCGGCTAGAACTGAAATAATTTCACTGGTTTTGTTCCTTTTCACAAGCTGCCTAAGCAAGAGGTGACCAACCTTGGGACAGTTACAGAACTTGGCAGAATTCTGATGGATTGTCTGAAATCAGAGCAGGATTTAAGTGATTGATTTTTATCTCGGAAACGGAAGGGACCAGGAGTTGAACGTTAGAGTTTCCCACTGCTACGTGGTAATCTTTTGCTTTAAGTTTGGAAGATCCATTGAATGATAAAGTCTGAGATCACTTCTGTCTCATATTGCCTTAATTTGCTCCCGTAAGTCACCATCCTCCAAGATTATTTTGTTCCTTCAAACTTGGATAGGGCCAATTACTCAAGTAAGACAGGCTTCAGAGAGCACTGTTATCCTTTGGTAGCAAGCAGCTATGGTGCACCTGTAGCAACTGCCTGTTTAAAAGCAGAAGGAGATGTGTTGTGCTGCTTGTCCTGCTTGACCATAAAGCTTTTCAGATGAGATGAAGCTGTTGCATGAGTGGTGATAGATATCTTTTGTTTAATTCATAGATAGCAGAAAAAAGTAGAATGAAAAATTTCAAAAGCCTCTGGGCAGTGAGGGAGATTTCTCTTAAGCACAAGCAAAATTTTATAGATGTAATACATTTTATAGATAGAATATACAAAAGTTACTCTGTTTCCTCCTTCCTCTGTCTGTAACATTCAAATAGGCAAGAAGTGCTTTCGTCCTGCTGAATGTCAAGAGAGCTGTTTGAGCTCGGCTTCACCATCGAGAATACAGAAAATGTCATAGCTGTTTAGGAGAGGATATTTCAGAGGTGTTAGTCATCTGTTTCCAGGCCCTGCATTTATCAAAGACTTCAGTGAAACTTTAGTAACCCAGTAATTCTGTTAATGACCTCTGTTCAGCGCCCTCCCCAACTACCAGCTCCACCCCAGTTTCAGCATGCTCTTGGGATTGATTTATCATTCGCAGAGGTCAGAATAGTGGTGGAGAAAAGGCCTATTGCTTAGAATCTAGGTCTGGGAAGAAAATGTATTTTCTGTTATTAAAATAACCTGTGTAGTGCTGCCAGTATCCCTGTTCCAACCGAGGTACATAAAGAGATTTAAAGATGAAATTTACCTTGATGTAAAAGGTTGTCCTCAGATAAGAGAACCAGTCCCATCTTTCTTTTAAGGCTCAGATTCCTATTCTGCATTCCCACCTGTACACTAATTTCACAAACTGCTCTGTCTTTCTGAGGACAGTCCCCTTTGTTTACAGCAGAAGTGAACAAGGACTCCAAGTGCTTACAGCACCTCTCTCCTCTGAGAGCCCTTGTGTAGGCTGTGTGTAGACTTCGGTTCTGGGGGCTCAAGGACTATAATCTGTCTTAGAAAGCAGAGACATACCTGTTCTTCCTACACATCTTTAGGGGATGTAATTTTTTTCTTTTAAATATATAGATTTTTAGAAAAAAAATATTTTGTAACTCAGTACAAGCAAACAGCAATGAGCATAGTTCCTTAGAATAGAAGTTAGTCCTATAATGACAGCACAGTGATCACACGCATGGCCACTGTTGGTATTTTTCTTGCACTAGAAGAAATTGGTAGTTTAGCAGGATGCATACAAGAGTGGGTTTTATTGGTATGGAGTTTTATTTGGGTTTTTTAAAAGCAAATTTTAATTATACACTGCTCTTAGATGTGTTTTTTCTATTGTGAGTGCCATAAATCATAGAATCACAGAATCATAGGGGTTGGAAGGGAGCTCCAGAGATCATCGGGTCCAACCCCTCTGCCAAAGCAGGTTCTTTAGGACAGGTCACACAGACAGGCGTCCAGACAGGTCTTGAATATCTCCAGAGAAGGAGACTCCACAACCCCCTGGGCAGCCTGTCCCAGTGCTCTGTCACCCTCACTGTGAAAAAGTTCTTCCACATACTGGTATGGAACTTCCTGTGCTCCAACTCGAAGCCATTGCCCCTTGTCCTGTCCCCACAGACCACTGAAAAGGGGCTGGCTGTTTCCCCCTGTGTCCCACACTTGGGATATTTATAAACATTAATCAGATCCCCTTTCAGTCTTCTTTTCTCAAGGCTGAACAGCCTTGAAATGACAGATTTGTTGAAAAGTTATTAAATTTTTTAAATGGCTACAGAAGACAGTAGGGAAGATAGATTCATACTTGAAACAAGTCACTGATTGCACATTATTTGAAGTGATTTCACTGCTGATAGTAAGATACTTTGGGGTTGGACTCGATGATCTCTTGAGGTCCCTTCCCACCCCTACAATTCTGTGATACAATTATGTAATACTAGGTTAAAATATATTCAAAGGAAAAGAGAGCTCTGTTGGGAGTACATGTAAAGATGGGTAATGTAACATCTGAGGTATCTGATTTGAGTTTTGTAGTTGTAATTCATGTTGTAAAGCTCCTGAAGCAACATGTTGCCAGGAGAGCGTGAGCAGAAAGAAGAAACGTGACTTCGAAGGGATCGGTGTCCCAGAGGACGTGCTGAAGCATCTAATCTCGAATCACTTCGTTTGCCTTGACAGAACCCTTCAATAAAAATAAAATAACCAGTTGCTTTTTGCACTGACAGCGACCCGAGTGTGGGTTCCATCTCCCAAGGTCAGAGGGGTTATTTGCATCTTAGCTTCTTGCTTAAGTCCTTGTGGCAATGTTCATACGGAAGCGAGGCATAGGTCGTTGGGAAGGTTCTTTTTTTGGTTGTTGAACTTCACCCATGTAGCTCTCTAGAGAGAAAGCACAGAGGTAAAAACTTTCCTTTGTTTGTAGTGCTGCTTTGTAAGGAAGAAGAGTCACTTTTCTATTTGCAGCTGTGTCAGAGGCTCCAGAAAGCAGTCAACAATCTTCCCGAGAATGATGAATGAGCAAGCGAAACCAAAGACTGATACTTGATTTCCCCTTCTTCCCCCAACCTCTGGGCACTGTGTCTTACATTAAATTCCATCTGAGAGGCATTTGGTGCCTTTAAATCCAAGGCTTCCTTCCCATAACAGAGGGGAAAACGTTATGCCACACAGAAGAAAACTTAGCAAGTGTGCAAGAGAATTGTTTTGCAAACTCCTCCTGACTTCCGATGGGTATGTTCAACAAGCAGCTGCCTCTGGTTCTTCTGCAGCCTGGTTTTTGTGAGGTGTGAGAAGGAGCTGAGCTGGGGGTTTAGCTAGGCTTGGAAGAAGCTAGCTAGCTTTTGTGAGGACATGCAGTGCAAGTTCATTGTTGAAGGCTTCTTCAGTTTTGTTTTCTAGCTGTGGATAAGGCCAGTTGGACCACCACTGGTAGCAGAGATTTATCTCACAGCCCTTGTGAGAGGAGGGAAGCTGGGAATTTGCCAGGCAAGAACAAGAAATGGAGTGTGAGCTGTGATGTATGCCTTTGTGTTTAACTAGGCTCAACCTTGATTTTTTTTATTCCCTTTGTGTTCCATAGCAGCTGTGCTAAGGCGAAAGGGCCTAGGAGCATTTTTGATGGCCACTGGGATTTGCTGAGATTTTAGGTGGATTTAAATGTGTTACCAGTCACTCCACTCTAGTTTTCCTGAGTGGTTTAATGCAGTGGTGGGAAGTGGTAAAGTAAATATTTTGGAGGTGTACTACAGGTAGGGCCTAGTAACTGGTGCAGATGAAGAACCAGCTAGGGTAAAGGGACTGGAGAGCTGTGAGATTTGCAAGGGGAGTGTATGGCTGGGCAAAGTCTTCCCCTGCAGCACACCCCTCCCCTCACCTTGCCTCCCTCACTTGAGATGGAGAAGCCTCAGCTTGGTGTGGTTTTGAAAGATGAAGCCTCTTCCAGCATGAGGATGAAAGTGAACGTTAGCAGCCACATACTGACGCTTTTACCAATTGGAGTAAACGTGAGGTTTTTCCTTAATGAAGTCTAATTATAGACCTAGCACAGGAGACCGAGTTGTTTAGAAAACAGCTTGCTAGGGCAGAGAGGGAAAGGTGTGTGCAGTTCTGGTGTGGTGGGTGTTGTGGCTGGCTTTTTAAAGTCGCATTTCCACATATCCCTAAGAATGGGAAGAACCATCAAAAACCTATGAGGAAGAGAGAGAGCGAGAGAGAGAGAGAAATGTTCTAGGCAGAGTGAGAGTATAAAGCCAGGCCTTGCCTCGGATGGATGGATGGATGGATGGATGGATGGATGGTGGTCCCACATAGCTATGGCGTTACTGGAAGAGGCACACCTACAGTTCCTCGGTTAAAACTTTTGTGCTGCCCCTTAATGCCTCCCCATCTCCAGCAACAAATGTTTTCTGAGAGCTGGTGTGAACACCCGTGCCTGCAGCGCTGCAGTAAATGAAATACATGCTGTTCCTCTCACAGGTGGGTTTGCCGAGTTCTCCAGCTCTTTCCCTGGTCTCTGTGAAGGAAAATCCACACTCGTCCCTACCTGCATTTCTCAACCCTGCCTACCTGTCTCCAACATTGGCCCAACCAGGATCCTGCCTCATCTCTACCTGGGGTGTCAGCGGGATGTCCTCAACAAGGTGAGCATTCTGGGTGTCATGTTGTTTAATTGGATGAGCACATAATTTCCATGTGTCTTCGTCCTGCTTCTGTGATACTGCATGATTACAGCCATACGTCACCTCGTGTAGGTACAGGTAATAGCTGTCTCTGCATAAGCCTGGGAAAGCTGTATGAGAACTAATGATACACAGACCATATAATTAATCCATGTGACATCTAGTATGAAACCTGGTTTCCTCTCTCCCTCATCTCAGAGAAGATAATATGTAACCTTCCTCAGCGGCCTTACAGCAGGTGAGGTAGCTTCCTGAGTATAGCTCAGACCAGGTGGTTCTGGTGAGATTTGGAGGTTAATGTACTGATGGCTACAGTAGGACGAAGGAAGGTTGTCTGGTTTTTAGTGTGACCTTCAAGTTCTGGAAAAAACAGCACTTGAATACGATGACTTGTATAAGGTAAGATTACTGCAAACAAGTCTGTGACACCTAATAAGATGTTCAGACATGGACAGTCACTGGGGTCATTTAAAATGAGCTTTTATGGCAGCAGTGAAAATTTTACTGTTTCTAAGTATGTGTGTGTTCAATTAATTTTTTTCCTGTAGAATAGTCCAGGACATTTTAATACTTAAAACAGTCATCAAAGTCATCAAATACAATGCTTGAAGGGTGCTGGACTATCAGATGTCTAAAGGAGTTTGTCTCAGACTGCTGCAGATCTGTATTCCTGTGTTTGTCAGGAATACCTGACAAACTCCATTCCTCCATGAGGAGACCAACTCATATTGCTTACAGTCTACACTTTGGGGCCCTTTGCAAGTAAAATTTTACTACTTCTGCTGCCTTTTACCTGCCATGCTATCTGACAGTCCTGTTTATTACTTCAATCTCCAACAGCCTTCACATGCTGGCATTAAATACATGGGTGGGGGGAGAAGGGCAGGAGTACTTAGCCCTACTGTATTATCTTGATTATGTGCAAGACTTGTCTATTTTTTTAATCCGTGTATAAAGCTTAAGACAGGAATCTGTCCTAATAGTCCTGTAATTGGGCGAAATTAATCTCTTTTGACCATTACTGTAATTTTCACTGTGTTTTCTGCTTTCCCTTCACCCTGGCTGGTGGTTAACAGGCTATTTTCACAATTGGTTTAAAGGGATCTTTGACACAAACAGTCACGTGGAAGGCAACGGGGTTTCTACAGAGCACACAGAACAATCTACAGAGGGTAGTCAGCAGCCTTTGTTCTTACTTTGTCCTTTAAAACCTTCCCTGCCTTTGCTGCCAGGTACCAAGTCAGCAATTCAAACTTAATTCACTCAAGGTGTGTGCTAAAGCAGATTGCTTTGCCTGCCACAAAAGTCACTTGGGGTCCCTGCACCCAGGACAGCAGGAACTAAGTAAACAAAACTGATAAAATATTCCTTGCTGTTAAATGGTAAGAGCCTTAGAAAGATGCTCTTACACTGTTTGCTTCCACGTGTGAATGACAAGTGCTGTCCTAGGCCACAGTGAGGGTGAGGGGGCAACTTGTTCTCCTCCAGGGCCGGGGACATGCTGCTCTGTTTGGGATGTGACTAGAACCCCAGCGCCCTGGCTCTGAAGTGGCGAGTCACCCCGAAGGGATGAAAGAGGCCGTTCCCTTCCCTCTCCTTGCAGCGAATCAGTGCCGATGAACAGTGTGTGTGTGCCCCACCAGGAGAGGAACACAAGTGGTAGCAGCGGTCAGGAATTTCATCACAGGGCCAGAGGGGGCTAAAACTGTAACCAGAGCAATCAAAATTGGCTTGTTTGATGTTTAATTTTGTAACTGAGGTTAATAGGCAATGGTAGGTGAGGTAATGGGTGGTGGAGCTAACTGACCATGGCGAGGAACAATGCTGCTGTGTTTCTTGTACAGCCCTACCCCACCTTGACAATAGGCCAAGGAACACTGATCATGCAGCAGGTCGTTCTGGACAGGTGAATTGCATTACATAGGGTGAGGTGGCATTGCCTGTGACCCCGAGCATGGGTGGGTGACCACCAACACCGCCAGGGACCCTGGAGGACTCCAGTGTCACCAAGCGTGTGCGGTGGAGAGACGACTCTGCAGATACCTTCCAAGGAGCCGTTACCATCAGACGGCCCTTTCCAGGAAATACAGCAGATGTTTTGGCCCTATAGGATCAGCGTGGTTGGTGTTGATCAAGTGGCTTGTGTGTGGAGTGGAGTGGAGCTGGCCCCTGTGCATCCAGTGCTGCAGAAATGAGACTGCCTTTGGACACTGAGCTGGTGTTACGAGGTTTAATACCGGTTTTGGTGCAAAACCCTAAGTGGTACTGGTGACCCAGAGCATGGCAGAGGCATCTATAGGAAGAGTTTAAACCTGGTAATGGCTCTCTTCCCAGTTAATCTACAATCTTGATAACATTTTGACATGTGTCCATCAGAGATCAGGAAACACCGTAGCTGTAGATACTTCAGAATTAACATAGGGCCCCCCGGAACTGGTCAGATTTGTATTTCCTCACATGCTCTGGGGAGTTATGATCAAGGATTGCTGTCCATCCCTTTTTTACATGGAGATCCACAAAAATGACAGCATACAATCCACAGAAGGTTCAGTAAGTTCTTAACACCTGCTGTTGTTATCCTTGACAGTTGATTTTTTGGAAGCTCTTCCACAGATGACAAAGGTACGTTCCTCTTACCTGTTTAAGGACAGAACCAAGTCCTGTGATTTCAGATCTGCTTGTTGCTTGTACCTTTGTCCTCTTTGAAGAAATAGCAAGTGATGCTTTATTCTGAGCATGTCGATGGTTGGCTGAACCGAAGTAGACATTAGAGTCTTGGCAGCTGCTTACATCTTCAATTTCAGTAACTGCCTGTGGAAGAGCTGCAGTGGCTTCCATCTTTAATTATGGCACTTTTATTTTACCTTCATTAATCAAAAGAAGCCATGGGAACAATCACTATTCCCATCTCTTAGAATGCACTATGTGTTTTCCCAGCTATCAGCAATTCCCAGCTTCCTGAGTTTCATCAGTTTCTTGATTCACCTCAGAGCTGGCGGTAGGTAGAGACCAGCGTGCTGGGAATGCTCTCAGCAGAGCTCTGCTGCTCGCTTTTGCTTCTGGGGAAGCCTGACCCCTACATGGAGGATGATGTGTTTCTCTGCAGTGAGTGCCCAGAAATACCAGTCTGTTGCAAGAAAGCTGGGGAGTGAAGACCATGCAAAAAGAGAGGGTGAGGAATGAAAACTGGGGCTGAGTAGCACAGTTCTCTCCGTTAGGGCAGTCCAGGAGCGGGTAAGTGGTTACGTTTGCGTGCTCTAGTTTAATGGCCTCACTGGTTTGTCACCTGCTGAGGACAAGAGCCCAACCTTCTGTTAAGGTTAAAGTAGTTGTTGGGGGTGTTTTGTTTTTGTAATTCAAGCCCAGAGGGTTGGGGTTTTTTTCCTTAATAATTTTTTTTAAGAATTCTAGTAAGAGTCCCAAAAGTATTAAGATATATATGTTGACATTGTTTTTGCCTTCAGATGCTGTCTGTGAGTTCCCAAATGCCTTCTATTGACAGGACAGACTGATTTCTCTGAAACTAAAACGTCTCAAAAATACCTGCAGAAAGAACTCAGTCTGATTGTGATTCACTGATTTAAGGATGTGAATTTTCAGTGTGCTTTATCAGGATGAGCTTATCTTTTCAGGATCTCTGTCAGCTTATCTCTGAGGGAAATGCTTGTCTTGTTGCAGGACAGGCTGTATTCATGACCTTTTAAGCATCCTAAAGCTATTTGCCATTAACATCTCTGTTGATAATGCTTTATTTATCAAAGATATGCAAAAGCAAATGCTGGGTTTGTGTCCTTTAGCAAAACGAAAGATTACTTCAGAAAAGTCTTAGGTGTTTCTTCCTATTTTTCCTTTATAGATTTCTTTCTAAATGCTTAATTATGAAAATGTTAACAATTTTTTTCAGTGTTTGAATAGTAAGAAGTTCTTCAGAGAAGTTCTAGCAGAAAAGTGAATGTCACTTCTTGCATGTCTGTGCGACGTGTCAGTGGCATTGCAAGGGCGCTTGCTTTTACTAAGATCTGTTGCTCTTTGTGGAAGACAAACTAGTTCTAACCTCACAGTGGCCTCTCTGGAAGTTAGAAATTGGAAAAAAATTAAAATCTGTGTTGTGGTTATGAGCCCAAACAAGCCTTCTGCTTAGATCTCATGTTTTGTACCTGTATGGAAACTGTAAAACTTTCTGCTTTGCTGCTTACATAACTATTCTCTTGCTCTTCTTCCAGGCCTGGATTTTATTCCCTGGAATAAAATAAAATTTTTAGGGTAACATTAACTTTCAGATTAAACAACTCATAAAATGTGAATAAGCTGACAAGAGAGCATTTGCCTTCCTTTCACAAAGTTGTTAGCATTAGGATTTCTGGATCTTCCTCCCATCGTAATTCACTTCTTCCTCTTGGGTGCCTTACAATGAAGGCACTGTTAGGGTTGTTACACCCGAGCGTGTGGCACAGGGAATGATTGATACTTTGGAACAGAAGGAAGCATAACTTCTTTCTTTTAGCCTTAGTCTCAAAGACAAGCACTAACACATTTTTGGGTGGTTTTTTGGCTGGGAGGTTTCAGGCTTGGCATCTGCAGCCTTCTCATTCCCTTTTGACTAATCAATTCCACACCAGAAAGCCTTGCATAGCTGGGGAGTCATGATGATTGGACCATGTGGCCCACCAGTGGTTATGCTTTAAAAGGAATAGTAAGGTTTTCTGTTCTTCTTCTAAACTCATCAGCCTCCCCTCAGGTGCATTCTGAACAGACACATGTCATGGCAGCCCATTTGCTGGTGGTGCCTTCATCACCTCCCTCCTTTACACCTGGTTACCCCGTGCATACTTTTCCTACCTGCTATTCCAGTTGTTCCTCACTCACCTTTGAGCAGCAGGTGAGCCCATTCAGGGTCATATTTCAGGGCAGTGATCTAAGGCAGGTATTTATTGTACAGAAGTTGATGTTGAAGAGCTTGGGATCCTGGAAGGGGAAAGCCCTGTAGCCCAGGGCAGTGTGGCAGCGATGCTGGGGATCACACACGTAAGATACTGCAGGTCTTGGCAGTCCCTAGTCCCCTGTGCCAAGAACCCCCTTCCCAGTACCTTCCCTCTGTGGACAATTCCAAATACTCTGCTACATCCTTACAGCACACCTGCTTTTAAACTTGTGGGTGTAACAGTGTGTGAGAGCTGGACAGAGTAAAGGAAGGTGTGGTGGAGTCGGCTCTGAAAGGCGCATGGGCCTGAAGGGAGCTTGCTGGGTGAGCTGGGGAGGTGTGAGGGAAGGGAGAAGGGGGAAAATCAGTGGAATTTGCTGTCCTTGATGAGAAGCTGAGCTTTTCTGAGAGCACAACCTAGGAGATGAGCAGGGTAAGCAGCAGTAGGCTCAGAATTACTTGGACACATTCCATCCCCCTTTTCTTTATTTTTAAATATTATTTTAGTATACTTCTGATAATTTGTGAGTAGCTGCTCATCTCCTGTTCCCCTCAGGTAGGTATGCTCATGATACAACGTATGTTCATTAATTGAAGGTGCCCACATCTTCAGGCACCTCTGAACGTACCGAGGAGAGGGACTTTGGGTGAAAATCTGGAGGAGGAGCTGCCCATTTTGCTTCAGACAGCAGAATTCAGCAGGCTAGCAGAGAATCCCCTGAATTCCCTATTTAAAATGCAGCCTGCAGCAGGTGTGTGCACTTCCCTCTGTAAATGACTGTGCAGAGTCCCTTCTCCCCATCTGCATACGCGCTGGTACGCACCTTCAGGTATGCCTGTATCCTTAAGCATCAGATGTTATTTAAACTGCTCTGACTTGAACAAGGTAGAGCTCTGGCCCTTCAGCTAAATAGCCAAATCCCTCTTTCCCATCACCAGAATATCCTGATGCTGGCAGCAAAAGTACACGTGGGGAAGACGTGTGCGTTTGGCTTCAGGACTCTGTTCTCACACCAGTGACCCTCCGGTTGAAACCTGCAGAGTAAGAACCTGTTCTTGCTGCTGCTCCTACGGATTGATGTTGCCTTTTCTTTTTGATGTAGTTGCTGTAAAAGCAAAAGGATTAAAATTGGATTTTGTAAAAATTATTTTTTAATGTTTCTGTGTAGTTTCAAACATTAGTTTCCATAGAAATCTGGCCAAAAGCTCCCCAGTGTCCATAGTTGGTGTAACCCCTGTCCAAGTGCAGCATCGCGTGTCACTGCCAAATCATATATGAACCAGAAAATCCATTTCATCAGTATTACTCTGACCTGCTTGACTGCTTTTCTCTGTTGAGGTGCTCACTTTCAGGTGGAAGGTTTTGGTGGAGCCACCTCTAGTTTTCTAGTACTTGTTTCACGTGCTTTGGCACTAAAGTACCTATGGCATCAGAGGCTGTTTTGCACGGATCTAAATACAGAGAGTATGGCACGGTGCAGTAAAGAGTCATCTTTCCTTTAATGTTTTGCTTTCAGTCATGAAAGCTGGTGCACTTAGGCAGCTGACTCTTATACACTGATTCTCTTTGCTTGTTCCTGTGACCACCCCCAGGATGCAGGAGGACTCAAGGCTGAAAACTGAAACACAAGCAACTAAATCGTAAACTGTAAAGCAGAACTCCTGTAAAACTGCAGCTACTGCTGGGTGAAAATGGGCTAATTCAAGGTCTTCAGCACTTACTCAGCTCTTTCTTTCAGGGCTCTGAGTGAGTTTTGCACGTTGCTTTAGAAAAAAGGAAGTCCCGGATGCTGTCAGAGGTGACTGCAGGAGGCATTGGTTTCATTTCATGTTCCTCATCAGTATCTGTGATGGGGCAACCTCAGTCTTAGGCAGGTGATCCAGAGAACATGTGTCTGGGTCAGCAAACTACGTGTGGGAAGTGTTTGGCTGTGCTGTCAGGTTGCACGGTGAGAGTTTGAGATGAGGTAGCAAAGCTTTCGCTCTCCTGGGAGTGATGCTCTGTAGTAGCACCAAATCTTCTACCATCATTTCTCTTTCTGTGTTAACTCTGTTCTTAGGGGCTTTGCAGGCTGTATGTTGTGTGGACACGCTGTGGACGTCTCCTGAAAAGCTGCCTGTAAAATTAAAAGCTGAGGAGATGTTTTTCTGCAGAAGAATGTCCCTAGCACAGCTGGAGCAACTCCAGCACAACTTTCAGTTTGGTTTTTAGCTTTGTAATGTGCCAGAGGTACTGTTTGACTTCTCTAGGCGTAATATTTCTCTCTTTCCTAGGAGCTGATGCAGCAGAATGATATTGGCTACGTCCTGAATGCCAGCAATACTTGTCCAAAGCCTGACTTTATTCCAGAATCCCATTTCCTGAGGGTGCCTGTGAATGACAGCTTTTGCGAGAAGATTTTGCCTTGGTTGGATAAATCAGTTGATTTTATAGGTGAGGAGAACATTTAAATTCTCTCTCTAAAATGGTTTCTGGATTCATTTGTGTGTCTGCCTCCCTGCTTTGGCTGGAGAAGACCCGAATGCTTTCTGGGTGGTATGAAAACGCCCTAAGGATTTACATGATCACCATCACTTTATAAGCACAGAAGTAAAATGACAGAGACTCAGCCACTCTGTGTTCCAGCACTTATGGAACAAAGACACCCTTTTAAGAGCACAGCTCCGCTTTCTGACCACCTGGTAGATGCCTGATGTGTGTCTGCAGAGAGCAGATTACAAAACTGGCCCTGCAGATCCCGTGCATAGCTTTGAGCAGTGAGCTAGTCAAACCTGAACGGGCTGAATCGTTCCATCGTGACTGCTCGCTTGTGAACTTAGCAGCCAGTCGATCACCGTTCCCGGGCACCTGAACCGGGGCGCGTCAGCAGGTGTCCCGCTGTCGCTGCGGCATTGCTTCCTGTGTGTAGCTGCGTGTTCTTCCTGTGCTCAGTGCTAGAAAAAGGCAATGATCTTTGGTTAAAGCTTCACAGAATGATCTGGGTTGTACAGGCCCCAAGGATCACAGAGTTCCAACCCCCTGCTACAGGCAGGGCCACCAACCTCCAGGCCTGGATCTACACAAGGTTGCCCAGGGCCCCATCCAACCTGGCCTTGAACACCTCCAGGGATGGGTCATCCACCACCTCTCTGGGCAGCCTGTTCCAGCACCTCACCACTCTCTCTGTAAAGCACTTTCCCCAATATCTAATCTAAACCTTCCTTCCTTTAGCTTCAATCTATTCTCTCTCGTCCTGCCATTGTCTACCCTTTTAAAGAGTTGATTCCCCTCCTGTTTGTATGCTCCCTCCAGGTACTGGAAGGCTGCAATAAGGTCCCCCCCACAGCCTTCTCTTCTCCAGGCTGAACAAGCCCAGCTCCCTCAGCCTCTCCTTGTAGGGGAGGTGCTCCAGCCCTCTAATCATCTTCGTGGCCCTCCTCTGAACCCTCTCCAACAGTTCTACATCTTTCTTGTACTGGGGCCCCAGATCTGGACACAGTACTCCAGATGGGGCCTCAGGAGGGCAGAGTAGAGAGGGACAATCACCCCCCTGTCCCTGCTGGCCACCCCTCTGCTGATGGAAAAGCTTTCATGAGAGTTGCAATGAGCAGTTCATTTGGGAGGTCTGAGCGGTTGGGAATCACACCGCTTGCTTTGCGACTGTTTCGTCCTGGTGAGTGTGACGCTTGCCCGTTTCTTTGTCATGCAGAGAAAGCAAAAGCATCTAATGGCCACGTGTTAGTGCACTGTTTAGCTGGAATCTCTCGCTCTGCCACGATCGCTATTGCCTATATCATGAAGAGAATGGATATGTCCTTAGACGAAGCTTACAGGTAAGGAGAAAATGTCCCTTCGTATTAATCCTCGTGCCCACTGGCTTGGTTTTAAGGTGAAGGCAAAAAAAGGCCGTATGGCTGGGGTCGAGGCAGGCATGTTGTTTTAATCTGGTCACTGGCCCCTGCACACTCCTGTTTCAAACGTAGGCTTCCTCCAAAAACAAGAGTGTGCTGTTGGGGAGCTGTCACACACCTCGCATTAACACACTTGGAATGTGTGTGTATGGATGTACAGTCTCACGCACAGCCGCGATGTGCATATGACAGTGTCACGTCAGGCTGTTCAGAGGGGCTGTTCACAAGAGCCCGTAGGATGGGATGAGGAAGGGCTAGCTGTTTGAAACTGAAGGCAGGTTGATTTAGATGAGATATGAGGAGGAAATTCTTCCCTGTGAGGGTGGTGAGGCCCTGGCACAGGCTGCCCAGGGAAGCTGTGGCTGCCCCCTCCCTAGCAGTGTTCAAGGCCAGGTTGGATGGGGCTTTGGGCAGCCTGGTTTAGTGGAGGGTGTCCCTGCCCATGGCAGGGGCTTGGAACAAGATGATCTCTAAGGTCCCTCCCAACCCAAACCAGTCTGTAGCTCTATGAAGTGAAGAGAGAGAATGGAACGCATAGGACTAAGGAAAGAGAACTGAGGATATTTATAATTGTGCTTATGACAAATGCTAGGCTGGAGGTTTTGACTTCAGTTTGTTATCTATTTGGTAGCACTCTCAAAGAACTGTCTGCAGATAGAAGGGTCTAGGAACTAAGAAAGGTTCTTTGGTGCTATTAAACTGAACCAGAAAGCATTACAAAGTGTTGGTTCTTTGTGGCTTCAGGGAATTTTTATGGGGCCCTCCTCCTGCCCCCCACCTGCTCATGTCAAAGCCCCCGTTTCTGCCCTTGGATTGTGAACATCTTACTAGATTCTAGGTGGTGTGGTTGCAGTTTTCTGTGATGTCTTTATTTCACTTATCAACCTCTTTGTTGTGTTGTACAGAAAATGATGGGTTTTTTTCTGGTGGGCTTCATCCAGTAGCTGGCACCACTGACACAGGGCTATAGTGTGCTTGGTGCTGGAGCAAGTGAAGCGAGCACCTTCCAAATCACCAGTGTGTTTGCTGCCACCATCTCTTATGAACACTGGATACTCCCCCGTGGAGCGCGATTTCCGCATGGCAGCAGACTTTCTTGGACCCTTTGCGTTTTTTAAAACACTAGTTTTAATTTTAGGACTGCCCAGTATTCTGGGGTGAGATGAGAAAGCAGAAGGGAGGAGAGGCTACCAGAACATGGGCCAGAAATTGCAGTGTTAGCCAGAAGGATCTTGCTTTAAATAACAAATCCAGTAACGTGTACAACCAGCTTCGACAGGAAAAGAATGAATGAACGAATGAAGACTGTAGGAATTCTTGTGAGCAAATTGCTTATGCTGGAATACAAACCCCCAGATTCAGTGCTGGGAGATCAAGCTAACAAATCTCTTCCAAGGACACCTACTAGTTTTCACCAGTTGCCAGTGTTGGCACCTCATGGGGGAAGTCTCCACTACAACTGTGCAATCTGATCTTCCAGGTCATCCCATCAGCGCAACTATTCCCACTATCATTTCCTGTGTGACAACTTGAAAAGACAGAGCAATAAACTCAGGCTGTATCTGGTCTTTTTCTTGTGCCTCCTTGCATGTGTGCTGGTGTACACCTTTATGCACAAGCACCCCTTCAAATTTTTTTCACTCTGTGTTCAATGACTGTGCAGTCACATTCTGTACACACCCCTGGAGAAATTTTTTGGGGGTTTAATCCTATTTAATTTTCCCAGTGATACATTGTATGTGCATTTGTACTAAATTTAGCTCTTGGAGGTTTCTCCCCTTGTTAATTCTCTTGTCATCTCCTACTTCATAGTTCCAGGAAAGTTTTTTTTAAAATAAATTTTAAAAAGCAAAGAAAAGAGGAGGAAGGATTTGGGTAGCTTTGTGTCTTGGAGCCAGCAAAAAGCAATCAGTGGGACTTTAGCTGTGTCAGACAGGTAGGAGGTACTGCTTTTGCAGGTAACTCTGAAGGACGTGACGTGACTTCTAATACTGAAGCCTTTCATACCTCTGGAGCCAGGAAAACATTCCAAGTATGCATTGTACCTTGGGCATATTCAACCAAGGATGTAAGCACGTGCTTAGAGTGGCACGCATGTGTGAGCCAGGCTGCTTCCTACAGGGTTGGAAAACAGATTACCTCTCCCAGTGATTTGGTAATGCTGTTGCCCTTCACTGCTGGACCCCAGGGAGCTCCAGAAAACCCTTTGTTTGTTTGTTTGAATGCGGCGTTGGCTCCTTGCTTATCGTGGCAGGGGCCAGTAGCAGTGTACGCAGACATCCCTGGCCTTTGCTGCAGGAGGGCAGCAGATATCAGGGCTCTTTGTCTTGCCTGACAAAAGACAGGTTAGGGACTGCTCCCTGCAATAACAGCAGCATGGGAGGGAGGTGGAAAACCCACGGGACTTCTTCCCTGTGAAGGGTGAGGAAGGTGGTTAGGTCAGGCCTCTTGGCCAGAGCTCCGATGCTGTTCATGCAGAACTTGGTCAGAAACAGAGAGAGCAGAGATCCCACTGCTAAAGTTAGGAAAACGATGCCCTCAAACTTTGTTGTGGACATCCATAAATGGGCGAGCGGTGCTTTCTTTTTCCTTTTTGGAGCCACCTTTAAGAAAGCTATAGAGAGAATTGAGAGCATCCAGCATTATCTTGCTTAAAAGCTTCCTTCAACACCATCCTTAAGCTGCCTGTCCTTGATTGAACCTCAGTCCAAGCATCCCATTAAGACCAGGCTGTTAACCCTGCAGTGATTGTTGTGAGACTCTCAGGTCTGAGCAGCAGGTCCTTCAATGAATTCTTGTTCTGTTTGTCCTTCCTTTCCAGATTTGTGAAAGAAAAAAGGCCAACCATTTCTCCCAACTTCAACTTCCTGGGCCAGCTTCTGGACTTTGAGAAGAAGCTCAAGAACCAGAGCGGGCAGCCCGGGCACATCAGTAAGCTGAAACTCCTGCACTTGGAGAAAAGCAGCGAGCACGTGCTGGTCCCGGAAGGTGGGCCCAGCGGCCTCTCCGCGAACCAGCTCTGCATCACCGCTACCTCTGAGGTGGTGGAGCAGAAGCCGCTGGAGTGCGGCAGCGTGCCACGCGGACACTTGTCCCCTCTGGAAGATGTCCCGCTTGTCCAGGGCATGAACGGCCTGCACGTCTCCCTAGATAAGCTGGAGGACAGCAACAGGCTGAAGCGCTCCTTTTCTTTGGATATCAAATCAGTATCCTACTCGGCAAGTAGCAACTGTGTGACTGCATCGGTCCAGGGCTTCTCCTCCTCCGAAGACACCCTGGAATACTACAAACACGCCACTGCTTTAGAGAGCAGCAGCAAGTTGTGTCAGTTCTCCCCAGTCCAGGAGGTCTCAGAGCAAACCCCAGAAACCAGCCCGGACAAGGAGGAAGCAAACCCTCCCAAGAAACCCCAGAATACCCGGCAGGTGGACAGCCAGAGCAAATGGCAACACCTGGGGCGAGCTGGCAGCAGTGCCGCCACACAGCGGTCGCTCCTGTACCCCTCCACCGGAGCGGGAGCATGGAAGACAACTACCGAACGAACTTCTTGTTTGGTCTCTCCACCAGCCAGCAGCATTTGGCCAAGTCTGCTGCTGGGCTGGGCCTCAAAGGCTGGCACTCGGACATCCTGGCTCCTCAGACCTCGGCCACCTCCCTTACCAACAGCTGGTATTTTGCAGCCGAGTCCTCGCATTTCTACTCTGCCTCCGCCATCTACGGGAGCAGCGCTGCTTACTCTGCCTACAGCTGCAGTCAGCTGCCCACGGGCTGCGACCAGGCCTCTGCTGTGCGCAGGAGGCCAAAGCAGGGGGATCGAGGTGACTCCAGGCGGAGCTGGCACGAGGAAAGCTCCTTTGAAAAGCAGTTTAAGCGCAGAAGCTGCCAGATGGAGTTTGGGGAGAGCATCATGTCAGACAACAGATCCAGAGAAGAACTGGGCAAAGTAGGCAGTCAGTCGAGCTTTTCGGGCAGCATGGAAATCATTGAGGTGTCTTGAGGGGGGCAGCAGGCTTGCGTGCCTGACAGCGCTGCATCCCCCTCCGGGCCGCTCCCCCAGCATTTGAGAGGTCCCTGTAAATCTGAAAAGAACAAACTTTGTGCAAAAGGAGGTGTGGGGGGAGGGAAGAAATGCGAGGCTTCAGTGTGAACGCAGGAACTGGAGTAACTCAGCTAAGAAGTGACAAGCGAGCATCTGCCCGGGGAGACGGAGTGTGCTGGTGGGTTCTTCTCCTCCCCTTTCCTGGAGAAGGGCAGGATGTTTCAAAGATCTCACCCTGACAGAGGAAGCGATTACATGCAGTGGATCTCGCATTCCTGTGGTGGTTGTTAAAAAGGAAGCTCGCCTGGTATCAGGCCCTTTCTCCAGGTCCACTGAAACACACTCCTACCCATCAAAGCTAGTCTTGTTCTCCCCTCATCCCACCCCACATCTTCACCGGTGCACCTTAGCCCTGACACTGAGCCAACCTCTGGAGGGAGGGAGACCTCCTCCTCCTAAGAAAGGAAACCAGGAGTGATTCCAAAGGATGTAGGGACTGGTTACAGCAAGGCTGGGCTGAATGCGCTGTTCAGCCAGGTGTAAATACTGGTGTAACTCTTGCTCTAACGGATAGGCTTTAGGTGATTCACTAGAGAGCTGCTTCAGAGGGACAAAAGCCCCAAAACCCAGTACCTCAAAAATACAAAAAACAAGGTAAAGTAGGGCTTTATGGCTGCCAGATGCTGGGAGTCAGCTCCTAAGCAATGTGAACAAGTACTGACTAGCCACAGTGGATTTTATTCTAAGGGTTTTTTCAAAGCTGTCTACGCACAAGTGTTTCGGTTGGCTCAGCAAGTGCCCCATGCTTCCCTCTGGCCTTTTGAAACCTAAGATAAGCAGTATTTGTATTGCTGATAGTAAGCTGGCTTCTGGGAGAGGGATGGCTGCTTTGGGTTCTAAGCTGTAAATGGAGTGGTTAACACTTAGGGTTACATGCAGGAGAAGCAGCTGGTACGTCACCACAACATCCTTTTCTTGCCAGTTGATGCTTCAGTAGATGGCTCCTGGAGGCCTGTTTTTGGCTTTTTTAAAGCTGAAATTGAGCTGGGGTGGGCTTTTGTCCTGAACTCAGCAGTGCCACTGAAGAACTGCTCTTCAGGTATGGTTCCAGTTGTGAGTTGCAGTGGGGGCAATTCAAGTGGTTGGGTTTTTTCATCCCAACATTCTCACTCAAACCATGGAGCTTCAAAGGTAGAAGCTTCTCATGAGGCTTGTTGACCCCAACTGAAAGCCAGGGGTCTGTCTGGCTGCCCAAGGGGAACAGAAAGGGACCCCTAGCATCCTGTCTCATAGCGCAGTGTGAAAGAAAGGGGGGTTGGGAAGAGACAGGAATCCTGCAAAGCCTGATCCCCCTCTGCACTCGTGTCTCCAAAGGAACTTGATCCTGGCTGTTGTCCTCTGTCCCAGCACCGGGGCTTGGTTTTCCAGCCTGCTGATGTGCGATCTGCCTGCAGCCACACATAGCTGTGCTGCTGCTGGCTGGTGCCGCACCCTCACCCCCACCACACAGGGGACACGCCAGCTCGAGGAGACATCCCTTCCCTGCAGCCTGGGGGGTGTTTTGCAGCAGGTCAGGCACAGCCCTTCTTGTGGTGTGGCTGCCGGTGAACCAGCAGCTTCCCCTCCAGCTCGCTGGCTGTGCTGCTGCTCAAACGGTTACGTGGGCCTGCGCTGCCACAAGAGGTTTGGGGTCAGCAATGGGGACGGGGATGGTGCAAACCGATGGGAGCTGCACCTGTGGTACCTCAGTCATCTTCAGCACACGCACAAGGGGGGTGGGGAACTACAGCATTTGGTCCCAGGTCTGGAGGCAGCTGAAAACTGTAAATGGTGAGTAACAAATGCTTAACCCTGGCCAGCAGCTTTAGAAAACACCAGACATCATTTGTCAGCAGCAAACTGAAGCCCTAATTCAAGTCAGCAGCTTGGGTTAAGGTTTGGTTGGTTGGGGGTTTTTTTGTTGGATTTTTTTTTTTTTTTTTTTTTTTTTTGTGTTTGGTTTTTTTTTTTTTTACTGTCTGTTTAGCTAGTTTGTGACTCAAATCTCAGGTTTTACTATACTGAAAAGTGGAGAAGATTTTTGTCATTGTTTTGGGGTGAGGATGTGACTTCCATTTCCTACAGTGGACTGCTGAAAGCAGCACTGAAGGCTACAGCATTGAGAAACTTGATCCTAAGAAGCGTGGAAGACAGGGGTGGGGTGGGGGCAGCACCAGGAGTAGCTGAACCCAGGGGGCTGGGTTTGTGCCCTTTGCAGGGTTGCTAGCAGCAGGGGGTGGTCCAGGCAAGGGATAGGTTGCTGGAAAGCATGTCAGGTCTTGGGTGTTCATTAACCGTAGTGCCACTTGTCTCTGTTTATGTATCGAGTGAAAAGGATTCTGTTACAACTATTTTCAGCACATACACACACCCGGTGTGTGTATATACGTATGTAAACCATCGGGCAGTGCTGCTCTTAGCCAGACTTCTGTGAAGGCCAGTGGCTGTGACTTAAATCACTTAATGGGGGTTAACACAAACCAATCCCTAGAAACAGAAACAGAATCTTCCCGGCTTCTGTGCTCCTTCACACTTGTTCTCCCCTCTCTCTGTGTATGGCTAATCACCTTCTGAGGAACTGAAATCTGGTCTTCTGGCTCCTCGTGGTTGCTGATACGCTATAGTCACTGAACGAATCCCAGCTGTAGGGTCAGTATATTTAGGAGACAGGTCCTTGTAGGAGGAAGCCTTAACCCCGTGTCCTGTGCAGGGTGGTGCCCCAGCTTCTGCCCAAACTGGTGTCCCGTAGCCACACAATGCTGGAAATGGTTTGCAGAAGCTTGGAAAGAAAAAGTGGAGAATGCGAGGGGGAAGCGTGTACGTGTTTCAGTGTGGGTATAATGACCTCGGTGTATGGCAAGCTGTTCACGTGGGTGGGAGAGATGGGAGATTCTCATCTTGTTGTGTCATGAGCATTACCTGTATGTTATGACAAAATAAAATCAGAAATGGTACCTGTTTATATGGAACGGTGGGGGAAGAGGCCTCTGGCTGTGGTGTGTGTTACCTGCCCACTGTGTGACCTGCTCCCTGGGACCAGGGGCTCATCCCTGTCCCACACACTCTTCTCCCTTCAGCAGCGGCGGTTCTCTGCCTGAGCTTCTCAGTGTCCAGCACTGTGAGTCAACTGTTCCCACAGCAGCAGCACTAGCCTCCCTGAAGCAAGTATTGCAAGTTAAGGTACCTGGGATGAGCTGTGGGGTTTTCTCTTGCCTCCTGTGAATTTAATTACTTACTGAAATACTTGTTTTGGCTGATTCTGCCTGTCCTGAAACATTGAGCAGCTTGTGATTGATGAGGAGGGGTGATGCCCCTCAGTGCTCCTTCAGGGAACAGCTGACACTAATGTACCATACATCAAAATCCGACCCTGTGGTAGAACATAGCTGCTGTGGTTATGCCCTTACCTGGCAAGGCCTCTGAGTTGGTGTAATGACATCTTGAACTCAGGTGCAGTAGCAGAAACTTTCTTCTTTTAAAAGCAAGAGAATTTCAAAGCCTAATCTTTGAAAAGGCAATGCAGAATATTTGTGTGTAACAACTAACAACCTGCATGAGTGTCCATGCCTGCTTTCTCCAATGGGGAGGTACCAGCTCTCACAGAGAAAGCTTTTATCTGTTCAGCAGTAAAACAAGAACTGTGTGCAGCATTACACCTAAATGGCATCAGCTTGTAGCCTACTAACCAGGTTGGCTTGGCCACCATCTGACAGTTACCTGCTCTAGCATCCTTCACCCTACTCCAACATCCACATCCGATGCCAGCAGGCCAGACTAGCTCTGCTCCCTCACGGTCATTATGTGAAGTGTGCACCTGAGCTTCCCCTCTCCTCTCCGTGCCTGTTTTGCAGGACATGCGCTGCTCTTGTTCCTCTCCCCCTCCACTCTTGCCCCGGCTGGGAGATAAAACCTGAAAGGCCACTGAAATGTGTCTCTCACTCATCATCAAAGTTTCATTTTCATGTCACTGGCTGGCATTGCCAGGAAGGGCCCCTGAGGTCACAAGCCTGACGCTGTAACCATCACAGTTTCAGTGCCAGAGGGAAGCCAAGCACCAGCAGTGCAGACTTCCCCCAGGATGGATCAGGCAGCCTTTCTTTTGAGGGGGTGGGAAGCTGGAGAGGGACAGGGGGTAACAGAAATGCAGCAATTACGTGAGCTCCCGTTTTTACTAGCAGGGGCTACCCGCTCACTCCACTTTGACTCGCAGCACAAGTTTTACATTGATGTCTGCATGAAAGTGGTGGTTTCAAAAGCCCTGAACAAGTGCCTGGAGCTTCTCTGGGGGATGGCCCTGGGATCCTGGCAAGGCTTTTCTTGCTGCTTTTCAAATCAGGAATCACCAAGATTCAGCCAAACTCACCCAATTCAGCATTTTAATTAGCCAGCCCTACTCTGACTAAACACCTAACTAGCTTGTAGTTGCTCTTCAGGTTTCTGAGGCAAAAGTAGAGTTACTCTAGTTCTTTTAGACGTAACAGCACAGCAATATAGTACCACTGTTACACCATACACACAAAACCACAAGAACTGTAAGTCCATGGAAGAACCATACCCATCCTATACCATCTCAACCTGGCCATCAAAGCTGGCCTCTTGCTTTGAACCAGACCTACAGAGAACTTCTTGGGCCCAGATTGTTGCTCTGAGGCAAACCGAAGTGTTTCTGTGGCGAAGCCTTCAGCCACTCTGCACTTCAAGAGTATTAACGAGAAGGGCTAGGGATAGAAAAGGAAAGGGAGCTATTTTTAGCCTACCTAGGAACCCGAAGTGCAGTACAGCACAGGCGGCGCTGCAGCTGGACATCAGGTCATGTTACAAACCACAACAACCCCCAAACCCTACACATCTGCACCTCAGGTTGTTTAGCACCCCCTGTGCCATAGGTACAAGTCCATGGCTGCTTTGCTCTCCTGACACCAGGCCAGCCCATGGCTGCAGACACATATGCTCCATTCTCCTCTAAACCATTTCTAAATTTATTATAATAACCTGTTTCCAGCAGGAAATGGCTCCAACACTGGGCTTCCCTTGGCAATCAGCTCTTACTTACATCAGCTGCTCCCTGCTTTATCAAAACCCAGAATTTCGCTCTCAACTCGCTGAAAGCTAGATGCTTGGTCTTTAATAACCGCCATGAGCCTCCAGTACTGCTGTGCTCCTCAGCAGTTTGGCCTGCATCACAATTAAGGGAACAAAATCAAAAGCATCATTTGAATGCTATGCAGGTAACGCCCCCAGCAAGGCCCTGACAAAGTCTACATTTATTTCTCTGGTCCTACAGTAGGCCATCATACTTCCTTACCTCACAGCTTCCCTGTGAGGTCTGTTAAGATACAAAACTACTTTTGAAAAGACAAAATAGTTCTTTTGGGCAGCTGACATCAAGAACTGCCCCCTGAATGCCCCCCTCCCCCCAGCCTTAGCTCTGTAATGCTGTAGGTGTGCTGAGCTCACCCCCAACTACTCCTCTTTACCTCCAAGGAGTTGCCAGCAGAGAGGAGGTGGGCAGGCAGCCAGCTGAACTACAGCCCCATGCCACTGCTGGCGAGCCGTGAGCGCTGCTCCACACATCACTATTTACACAGGACATCGGCGCCAACCAGAACTGAGACAGCATCCAAAGAACCCCAGCGTTTATTTTCACCCCAGGACGTTCCCTTACAGTCCCCAGGGCAGCAGTGGCCGATGGCAGCTGTTGTGGGCCCATCTCCAGGGCGGGAAGGTGGGTTCCGTGTACAAAGCGGTACAGCGGAGGGACAACCTCCCACCCCGAAGGGCGCGCTCAGGCCACCGCCATGGCGTCAAGGGGTGGGGTGCCGTACAGGAACAATGGGGGGCAGCTGGAGGAACAACACGCTTGGCAAAGGGTGATACCAAACACTTTAATGTTGGAGCTGCGGGACACGCAGGAGTCTGTAGGCAGGATAACCACCCGTAAGCCCAGGAGCACTCAGCCAGAAGGCTGGTAATCAAGGCAGCTTGGGAACGGTGGGGATGTTACAGCAGTACCCCAGGAAACCAGTGACACACGCTCTGACAGAGAAAGGCTGGCTCGTGCGGTGATCTGGCCTGTGAAAATGTGTATTTCTAGTATTTCTGTGTAAAAGCTGAGAGGAGGGGAAAATACACTTTAAATATTTACATATATTTAAATATATTTAATTTAAAATACATATATTTTTTAAAAAAACCAAAAAACCCCTCTTTTCTGTCCCCTTCACTGGATCTTCACAGAAATTGCCCTGTAGGTAGGTTGGCACCTTAGCACCCTGTCAACATGTTAAATTACAAGAAACAACAGGAACAACAAAGCAGACCTCTTTGCACACTGACCAGCATGGGATGCAGCAGCAGCGCAAAGCGGTGGGTTGCAATGTCAGAGTCTGAGGAAGAACCAGAGCAGTTGAGGCCAGGGAGGAACTGCAGGCTCTGCTCTCCATTTTTTGGGAGATTGCCTGTCAAGTGGCTTAGCCTGCACCCCAGACCACACACCAGCTTTCTATCCCCTCAGAAAGCAAGAAAGGGAAGAAACATTGCTTTTCATGGGAGCACACTAGCTTATTCCCTGTTCACAGCACCAACAAGCTATTCTTTGCAGCAGAAGCAATGGCTGGTACATTCATAAGAGATACCTGAGGCCTTCTCCAACAGCATTCCACTTGGAAAAGGAAATTTGTAAGCAGAAAGGTAATTCCAGTCACATCTCAAACCTCCTGCTAAACAGCATGAAAGGGAGTAAAGCAACAGTCTCACCCTGAGCATCCCCTGCGATCGTGCCCAGAGCAAAGCAAACGAGGAGCAGCTGAGCAATTCAGGACGACATGGCAGCAAATGCCTTCCCCTCAGCAAGAAGTGGGAAGACTTACAGTTAATGAAGCCAGTGACAATGTTTTAAATAAACTGTAAACCATTGCTGGAAAGAAAAAGGGTGCACGGTATCTACAGAACCCATACAAGGGACCTGACCCTGTGTGGAAGGAAGGCGGTGACCTGCGTGCTCTGGGAGAGGTCAGTGGTTGCAGTTCTGCTCTGGTTTCTCTCTAGCAGAGCTGGTAGAGCTTTCACACCCTACACTGGCTGCTCACAAGGCTCTAGCTAGGAGGCCCAGCAGCCCTCCCACAAGCTTAAAGACCGGTGTGTTTGGAGGAATGAGCATTTTCTCCCATTGTTGGCCCAACATCTAGGTGTTTTACAGCCAGTGAGGAAGGAACTGATTTGCAGCCCTTGCTCCTGCATCCTTCAGGCAGGAATACTGTTCGCTTGCCCTCATTAGCACGGCAAGGAGCAACGCTTTGATCTGATTCTCAATAGCACGAGGCCAAATGTCCAGGAGCTTTACAGAAGAGAGCATCTGCAGCTTAGCCTCTGCCTCCAGATCCAGTGACGGGATCTTCCCACCAGTATAGATTTCCAGCACGCCTGGGTGTGGGACATTCGTTATCCTGTCTGGCAGACAGATGAATGTCGCACATTTTAAACTTCCAGACGGCATCATCTGGATGAGGAGGACAAAACCGCCTGCAGCCGCTATTTAAAGAGGCTGAATATTCTGGTGTGTCTGACGGTGGGAGGTAGAGACATCTTCTGTGATGGACAATGAGGACTCTCATGAGCACAGCTATGAGCAGCAGGTTTTCATGGGTTGTTAAGTCTCATGTAAGCTTTCGCACAAACCAAATGTTTAATACTGCAGGACACACAGGCAAGGATGGAAGCCTGCGCAACGTACAGTATACACCTATGTGTATACAACCACGTAACAAATCTAGGGTGGAAGCAGGAGACAACCAGGCCTACTCTGCTACCTTGACTAGAAAATATGCTAAGTTCCTTGCCATCTCCCAAGCAGTCTAGCACTCTTCCCAGGGCATCATTCCAGGGGGCTGGATTTCTACAGGACTCAGCTTTCAGAGGGTGTTCAGCGGGCCCTGGGTCCGGTCACCACTACAGTTCAGCTACACGTCTAAGTTGGCTGCGGTTGGTGTCACAAGAACTCACTCTAGGCTGCATGGCATTTGGGAATGCAACAGGACAACGGCATGCTGCTTCTAGCCAACTGGCAGCAATCAATATCATTGGAAACCTACTGGGCTCTTACTCCCAACCGCTCAGAGACAATCTTTTGCTGCTTAAGTACTCTTGAGTACTAAGAGGTATCGAAGCAAGTGGCCTTTGGCAAGTCACCCAGCCTTGCGCCATACTGGAAGGTGGGTTATCGCACTGACTCTCTCAAAGATGGCTGGGCTCACGGCTGGCATTGTGCTCCTGACCTACAACAACCTTTGGGGTTCATGGACATGCTTCAGCCTCCTCACCAGAGCAGCATCCTGGAACTAACATAAGAAACATAAACCTACCCTTGACCCCACAAACCAAGGGCCCCTCACTTTTGGTGTCGTGCTCTCTCCCACAGACAAGAGCTGCCATGCAATGGTGACACAGGCTGTTACCCGTTTCTAGGTCCATAGGTAGTTTTTACAGCAGCATGTAAAATATCCCCATGTTTTATACAGGGAGAAACCAAATCTTGGGTCAGTGCTGCGTATTGCCTGCAGACCAGCATCAGACTTTTCAACTAACTCATCTCCTTCGAGCGGGGCCCTTGGCTTGGGAGAAGGCAAGCACATCCTGTTGCGTTTGGAACCATTCCCTGAGCACGGTCCTGAAGTGGTTTCAGTCATTAAACACCATGCTCAGGCAAGCTCTTGGCAGGATGGCAGCTAAACCAAGAGGAAGGCCTAAAGGATTTCCCACATCTCCCCCTTCCAACTCCACACACTCAGAGATAAGCATCTGCATCCCTCTGGTAGAAAAAAAGACAGCACCAAGTAACTGGAGTGTCCCAATAAAAATAAAAAGAAGACACCCGTTCATGTCCAACTTTGAGATGCAAACTGAGCAGGTGTGTGCGTGCCAGTGCCGTGTCACAATCACTGTGAAAGGTGAGGGACATGAAATGCCACCAGCTGGGGCACAGGGACACTGCAAGGGCAAGGGAGAGAGGAACATTAAGGCTTGCTTAATATTAACAGACAGACATATCTGTAACAGTTATTCCTTTACAGTCTCATAAATTAGCAAGCCCATAAAACAGGAGCCTTGAGGAGGACATGCCAAACCCCTGCCATGCAAACCATGTTAGTTATGATAATAGGCAGATTTTAGTAAGCCAGTTCCTGGCTCCCGCACTTCCACCTATAAAATACACGTATTTCCAAGGCTGAGGAGGGAAGGAAGGGGAGGTTGTCTCATAAATACCTGCCAGATATCTAACTGCCTAAACCCCGGTGGCACAAGAACTATGTTAGAGGGTTTGTCACACCCTGTATCCCTTTGAATTTTTCTAGTTTAAAAAAAAAACCAACACAACAAAAACAACAACAACAAAAAAAAACAATGAAAGAAAACTCTCATCTGTAAACCCCAACCTAGTCACAGCAAGGAAACAAATGTCTCAGCATAGGCTATGGCAGTGGTAACGGAGACAGGAGGGCAAGAGGAGGGAGATGAAAGAATGGTGTATCTTCTCCTGACAACGGGACCAGGGAGCTCCTGGATTCCTGGCTGTGCAGTTCTGGCAGCTGACGCTGCTCTTCCTCCGATGCCCTGGCAAAGATTCAGGCAGCACTGCCGTCCGCTCCAAACATCTGCCAGCCCAGCCCGTTGGAAGAGCGTCCGTGCTGAACGCTGGAGCGTGGAAGGTGAGGAGGGGGAGCCCGCCGGATCAGCTAAGACTTCAGCTCCCGGTCAGGTTTCATGCTGAAGGGCTCCAGCCTCTCGCTCTCCGGCAGCATGCTGTTCAGACGCTCCATCAGAGGGATTGTCTGGTCGATGCCCATCTGTATACGGCGCAGGATGGCAGACATCTCATTGACCTTCTGGATCTGCTCTGCATACTTGGCATACTTCTTCTGGCGCTCCTGCATGAAGCTATAAAGAGTTTCCACAGAGAGGTCCATCTGTTTAAAAACAACAAGCAGAGCGAGGCGCATTAGGCCAAATGTTCCCACAGGCCCTTCGGCACGTTGTCTTTCCTAAAAGGAACTGAGAAGCACATTAGATGCCCCACTGAAGATACCAGCCAGGTACAAAGGAGTTCCTCCATAAGTGCTTAACCAGTCTGTCATGAAATGGGACAATTCATAACTGTATACAGGGAGGACACACAAACAACTCAGTCCTACACCCAAACACTGAGAATTTGATCAGAAAATTCTTTACTTACAAGGTTGAAAGGCACTAGGTAACATGGATAACTTGGAGGATATATATGCCTATGGTTTATCGGGAGACCCCTGGCGGTTATCCACATGGATAACTTGGTGGTCTCCATGTACACCTCTAGTATATTTTCAGTGGAGACTGTACACACTTGCAAGTGTTAAGCTCTACCACACTTGCTGCTGCTAATTTCATCAGCTTAGCCAGGCAACTCTGTGACTAAGCCATGGCTGTTACTACCATCATTGTCTGGAAAACTCTTGCCTTGAGGAGAGAACCTCAATGGGTTGCTAGTGTCCCTAATTTCCCTGAAACCTAAAAATAAACGTGTTATGAGTGACCCCAGGAGAGACATTAAGTAAATCAACTACGCAATTAAACACAGTAAGTACCCAAACACGGCTGGAGCGTGATGACAATGACCGGAACCGCGGTGCTATTCCTGCCATTGAGTGACGAAGGTGTAGCCTTTATAATTCACAGCCCAACTTTTCTCTTCAGCCAGACCTGCAAACTCCAGGCAGGATCTGGCTGACAGCTGCTAGTACCGCACGCCCATGAGCCGGGTCGCACGGTTTAAGCTGTTTCATACACTGTTAAGATGTACCACGTATTCAGAGAGCTCAGTAACAGACCCCCAACCCCTCAAGCTCACTCCTGACACTCGGTTGTCTCGGCTTGCTGTAGCTGTGCTTGACAGTCCCAGTCACTCCAGCGCGCTGGCTCTTCCAACCGGTACATCTGAGTGGTGGGCACCTATCTTGTAACCATGTTGGGTCACACTCCTCAGCAAAAGCAGACCCCTCGAGTGGGGCTCGGTGCGTGCTCACAGTGGCTGCCAAGCAAAGGGGCAGGAACAGACACACGCTGACCAGTTTTGGCCCACTGCTGCCTCTTGTCACTGTCTTTCTGAACCTCTCCCATGCAAGTACCCCTGGAGGAAGGAAGTCACTGCTTATGACGAAGCAGCCTCCCGGAATCACTGCTGAGGACTTCTCATCTACCAGCAGTCCCCAGTTCAAACAACGCTCCTTGTTTTAACTGTGACAGTCAGCCTATTTGGTAGAGGACAGCAATTGTTTCTGTTGTCAGGGACAACACAGATTTACTGGTGCACTCCTAGAAGTCAAGCCAGGCTCACCATATCTGACTTACAGATGTTACATTAGCACTTAAATGTTCCTCATGATGCAGCACACCATGGTGTAGGGCTGCTGGCAAAAGCCTGCCACAAGGGCAGGACTGGGTGGAAGCAGTGGGAACCTGGAAGGAACATCCTCCACTGAAGAGGGAAGTCCCATCAGACTGAGCACTGCCATCTCATAGGAGGCAGCAGGGGAAAAACTGGGAGGAGCTGTGTATGCTGACAATTGTCCCTCAAGCCCTGAGGAAGGGGTCAAGAGAAAAAAAAATTGGGCAAGAAAATATTTTATTGATAAATCTAAGTTCCAAACAGCATTGAAAACAGACACAAGGTTCTGCTGAACTGTCACAGGGATCAGGAAGCATTTTGCTTCCCCCTTCCCCTGCCACCACCTCCATCAGAGTTGGATACAGTACCAATCAACCTTTTATTTCGTCTGTGCTCTCTAGTGCTCTCAGGCTGAATTCTTCCTCTTTGCCTCTGTGCCTTCCTGTGATTTCCTCCCTCCTCACTTTAATGCACAGGACAAAATAAAAACCAGCAGAGCAGGAAACTCCAAATAGAGTGGAAACAATTTAAGCCTACACAGGGGTTTCTATTAAAACCCCAGCTTAATCATTTAGTAGCTTGGCGCTAGCTCTGTAAATTGGAGTGTGTAAAAAGCAGACCACCACCAGGTCTGCACAGGATGGAAGTAAATTCAATGCAGTGCCTACAAACATCCTACCTAATGAGAGACAGTGGAGTGCAGTGGCAGGCAGTCAGAAACCTGCCAAAAGTCAGCATGCCTCATTAAACTGAGTGGTGCAGGGACCCAGGCAGAAACCTCCCCTGGTGCTGAAGTTCTCCTCCATGGGCAGGTTCTCCACATGGTTTCACAGCACTATAGAAGAGACAAAGCTAGCATCAATCAAGCCCTGAAATGAAACCCCTGAAGGCTCCCATGTCTCTCCATTCTAATGATTTCCAGCTGATAACTTTTAGACTCCTTGTGTAATGTTCACTTACCTGGGGGGGAACATGGGGAGAAGCTGAGGCTGACCTGCAAAATGAAGAAATGCAGAGCAGCCTTCCAAGCTCTTTGCTACTTTTGGACACATTCTCAATGGTTATTAACACACACACACACAGACACACAAAAAAAAAAAGGTGGCCTCACAAGAAAGAGAAAGGGTGGAAGTGAATGTTTCCTATGGCTTCCCTGCACCAAGCACTCATGTTTGTCTGCTGCGGGAGGCCACAGCAGCTGCACAGCCCATGACGGGACAAGGAGGGCCGCAGTTGAGCACTGGCGAGGCAAGGCCTGCTTTCACTCACACCCAACCTGGTCTTTTTAACTAAGATTTTAAAAAAAGAAAAAGTGCTACGTGTTGACTCCCATATATAAATGCCAATACCTCTTTGCAGCTTTCCTTGAAGCAGGCCTAAATACACATTTACATCCTTCCTGCCTCCTCCCCCTCCGAGCAAGCTCCTCCAGTGCCAGACTTTGTGCTTTTACCTCTCCTGGCACGCAGTCCCATTCCTCTGCAGCTCAGACGGGGCCTTTGGTTGCCGGACTCAGAGGGTTAGCCCTATTTACCCACCACAGAGACTGAAACTGCCCTTTGGGAATCTGTAATGAGCAGGGAACGCACATAAGAATCTGCTTAATTCCCATCTATTTAATTCCATACAGTAGCAATAAAAAGCATCTGGAGAAGGGGAGCTTAGGCAATGAGTCTGCTCCCTTGCCTACAGCCATGGCAGTCCATGCTTTTCAAGACACCTTTTGAGGGTCAGATGAGTGAATTTTCCGTCTCTGAGTTCCTCCCATCAATTCCCACCTCCCACACATAAGGCCCTGCAACAGTCTCTTTCAAAAAACACTCAAGTGACAGCCTTCTTGCCCATCCCTGGCTGAGACACTCACTGGGAAGCCCAGCGAGATGCCTCAAAGCCAGCAGCTCTTCCACTGCCCTACAACCATCTGCAAGTGTTTATTTAAGCCATTGTTTCTGCTCTGCTTCCTACTACTCCAGGCCACCACAGTTGCAGGCAACTTCCCCATTGGCAGGTCACCGCCCTGTACCCATAAATCATGACAGATGTGGAGTTGTGCTGTCACCAGCCCCTTGACAGCTTCACCATCACTGACTTCTCCTGCAAATACCATCACTGAGTAAGCAATCATCACCCCAAACTTACAGGTACAGAAGAGTTGAGAGAGTCAAAAAACTGGACCTGGGGCCTGTAAAGAAGCAACAGAACAAAAGCAGAGGGCAGAGTCCAGCACACAAAGTTCTCATCCTAATTCCCACCATAGCGAGAGGTTTCTGTAAGACCCAGTCTGGTCTTGAGGGAAAAATAAGTGTTCCCAGTGAGAGCTCCCAATGCACATTTCATTTCTTTCCAAAACCAATTCCTTCTGTTAAAGCTGGAAACCTGAGGCCAGACGTGCCCAGAGTAGACAACAGGATTTTTTCCCCTTCCTACACCAAAAAGGATGGAAGGGTTTTTTTCAGTTATTCTATCAGTAGTATCATAAAACACATCATAGTACCCTAAAACCAGAGAAGCCTAAAACTAACCTTCCAGCATGACGTATTTTTTTTGTACAGCCAGTGACATTCAGAATTTGAGTCTGTTTCTATTTCAAAGCTCACGACTCCTCCATGGATCAGCTGCAACAGGACACTGATTTATGCCTCCGCTTCACATTTTAAACATGAAATGACATCTACTAGGCTTTTCTTTAAATGAAAACAGATTCATAATTACTTCAACAACAGTGCAAGATGGATATTCCCCCCACTTAAAAGGGCCGCAGCACAGCCCCTCCTGCTACACCATTCACATTGCCAAGCAGCAAGGGCTCACAGGCTCTCCTCTGCACTACACAGGCCCATTTGTAACACAGAAACAATCGAGGGTACATCATGCACACCACAAATTCTTGCATTCATTTTAGAATTCTTCTTGGCCCACACTACCAAGAAGAATAAAGACATTAATTTAGCCCATGAAAAGACTGAGGTCAGCACTGGACACTGCCCAGTTCTTTTCAAGAGACCATGCTGAAAGCAAAGCAGTGCCCCTCTTACCTGGCCTGGTTTTGTAGCATCTCTGCCATGATCATGTAGGTGCCCTGAGCTCTCAGAAACAGAGCTCACATCACATCTTGTTAGTTCAACAAACGAGACTGAAAATTGCAGCTAGACTTATTGTCCCTGGTTGCAGAACATGCAAACACAATCACAAGTTCATTAAACTCAGAATCAAATTTCTAGAGAGACACTGTTGACATCTGTAACAAAGCAAATACATGTCCTAAGAGGGTGCTCCGTCATTCCCTGCTTCTCCACTCCCTCCTTAAAATGCCCATAAGGCAGGAAGATGTTTTGCTTTCCCCCCACTCAGCAACAGCCTTCAAGCACTCAGGTAGACATCCATTTGTTCCACGTTCCTCTGCCCTAATGATTTCCTCTTAGCTCCCATCCCCCATGGCTACCACTCAAAAACCTACAGCAATTAAGGTGCAATCCTTATTCCAGAAAGTTCACTTGCTATAACAGCGCTCCAAGCACGAGCAGCCTTCCCCTTCGTGGTGTCAGGTGCCTGGGTGGGGTTAGATGAACTCCTTCCTGCTGCAGCACAACAACTGCCGCAGAAAGCAACAGGCGGGAGCATGACTGCATGGAATATTAGTCACCATGTGCTGGTGTGAAAATACTTTGCACTCAACGCACTTAAAACTGAAGACAGCTCCTCTTTCTGTACTGCTTAAAAACAAATGTGTTCAATGAATGGCTTCCCCGCCCCCGCTTCTCTTCCCTCTCTCTTTGATAATGGCACGCAAAGTTAACACAATAGATCGTGATGACTTCCTGATGATGGGAACATCCTCTGTTTCTCTCACTCATCCCACACACTGGTAAGTGATAAACTTACTGGGCAGCATCTCTGCCAGAGCAGAAAAACAGGGAGACCTAGCCAAGGATCCCACATCCTCTTCAGCATCAGCCTCTCATGAGTACCCTTCCCCTGCGCTGCTGCCAGGTAAACAATTATCATTTGTGTTCAAGTTTTGCATATCACATCCAAGACCTAATCCCATGACAAAATGTTCCTTTTGCTCCCTCTGTAATCTGCCATTGCTGGAAACAATTGCCAAGGGTTATTCTAAGTGGTGTGCATCTCTCCAGTCAAGTTAAAGAAAAAAAGTAGTGGTTTTAACAGGCTCTAACACCGAGTTTTAGCAACATTAACAGCTATATCAGTGCCCTTATTTGCTTCCAAAGATGTACAGCTAAATCTATGCTTGGTCCCTCAGAGCCACAGTATATATGAGATAGTATAAAATAGGCTGCTGCTCCTCAAACATCAAGATTTAACTATTTTCGGAGACCCTGGGTTGCACAAAAGAATTCAGAATTCAAAATAATCAGAAGGTTTGTTCCTGAAATTAGCTTCCCCACCTTCCTGCATATTGAGTTACTGGACAGGATATATTTGTCGCTACCCCAGTGTCTGACCTCCACAGCCCACGTCTCACTCAGCTCCAACTCAATCCTTCCCTGCTTGAGAGCTACCAGCATCCCTCTGCCAACTGGCAGTCCCCCAAGCTTAAGTTATGACTGCTATCACTAACTATTGCTAAAAAAAGAGTCCTAAAGCTACAATTAAAATAATACCTACCTCTCGCCCAGCACTAATGAACAAGTAGGCTTCCGAGTGCCTGAAAAAGCAGGGCCCCACTTCATAGGGGTGGAAGAAGACTCACGGCAAAGCCCAACAGCCAGCACCCACCTGTAATCTGGGGCTGTAAGTGTTATCGCCAGCTCTCCAGCTTGGATACATCTCACATCCCGGTCCTGTTCTACTGGACTCACTTTACTTACAGTTCTCTCAACCCCACAGCTACTCACCATCCTTCACTCTCAAAACAACTCGCCCATAACAGAGTTTCAGATTACACAAAATCCGATGCAACCTCAGGCTGCAGAGCAGCCATCATGCTCCTCATCTTCAAGTTAGCCTTATGATCACGGGGTCAGTTCTGCACATAAATTGGGGGCAAGCAGGTGGCAGGACACACACACACACAACGATACAAGCTTGTTCTTCCCATGCTCTTTTCAGTGGTTTGGTCTTCTGTCAGCCTGCTGGCCTGACCCATAAGCCTGATGGTCACAGAAGCAACAGGACCACCACGTGAAAAGAAGCACCATCTCTCCCACTGCACATGTTCCTGGATCCTAACTCAGCCTTTACCGTGGCTGTGCCAGACTTCTAAATACTTAACAAGCTTCTTGGTGGGGAAAAAACCCGTTCTGATTTTACCTGTAAGTTTTAATGTCACCAAGAAAAGGTTACAGCAATTTCTAGCTCATTGGCTAACTAGTAAGAACATTTTTAGAGCTTTCAATTGCTGCTTTCACAGAACAATCTCATATATCTATAAATCTCTGCTTATCCAAACTAAAACTGTTGCTACATACAAACCATTAGAAATGCTTCCATACCTCTCCTAAACAACAAAGTGTAAGAGACACAAAACAAACCAACCGACCCAAGCTATATACAAAATATATAAACCTGTGTGTACAACATCCTCACAAAACCTCTCTTTCATAGAGCACAACTCCACAGAAACAGATCTGAAACTCCTAGCCTGTCTTTAATTAGCTGTTCCTAGAGAATGAAATATCTGCATCTGCTATGGAATGATCTGTTGCTTAAATGATAATTTCCACAACTCTAGTTCAGACTGCCACAAAACAAGGTGTCCAATTCCCTCATTTCCCAATTCTGCACTGCTGCCATATTACTCATTCAGGACACTCCTGTATCCAGCCAGAGCTTGAATAATACAGGACAACAGCATTTGTCAATGTTATTTACCCTTGGGTTTTATTTTATCATAAATTTCAGCTTCTGGTCAGAATGACTAGCTTTAAGCAGGTTGATCTTTCTACCAAGAACAAACTTTGATTTGGAGACAACCACTTACCATTAATGAGATGTTGCTCAGAAAACACCACTCATAATCAGAGTGAAGAAGTGCAATCTAAGCTAGGTAGTGTCGTTAAATCTGCAAGCCATCTGACCCAGTGCTACTACTCTCAGCTCCACACTTGGGGCCTGCTAGTTGTAGATCTTCTTTCACCCATGTCCTACAAAAAGCCTGTCAAAATCCTTCAAAAGGAGATGCTAACATTTGTTGTATTTATTCAAGGTTAGACACACTAGAAGAAAGAGTTTCCTAGAAGAGAACACTGCTTAGGAAGAAAATGCTTTTAAACCTCTTCTCAGAGAACACAAAGGAGCTGAGCTGTAACGATTTTGTACAGTCTGTGAAGTGGTAGAAGGATTATCTAGGACTCCCTCTTTGTTTTTGCCTGGGGAACCACTGACCAAGATGGGTTGGAGCGCTGAGCCGCACTCCCACCCCCAGCTGCATCTGACCTGCCTCCCATGTGCTGTGCAGATGGCCTGTGTGCACACAAGAAGGCCAAAGCCCCAGATGCACAGAGGCACAAACCCAGCAGTCAGGAACCGGGGATTTCTGGACATCTGACAGCCCAGATGAAGGCTTTGCTCTTTACCCCACAGCCAGAGCTCTCCTACGAAACGTCCAAATCAACAGCTTCTCACCAGGGAAACTCAAAGCTATGTCAGCTCTAAAAATGCTAGCCAATGATAACCCAAAAAAATTCTGAAGGCTCTTTTTGAAGTTCTGTATCTTTAATGTTCAAACAGAACACGACACGAGCCAAGTACATCCCAGTGATGACGATAAGGGGAGGATCTGCACCTTCTTTCCCAGGAGAGCTACATTCAAGACTGACCCCACCATGCTTCCACAGTGCTGAGGTTCAAATGTCCCAGCACTTTTCCTGGTGCTCACAAGATCAGATAGTAAGACTTCAGGAAAGCCTCAAGGAAATCTTGAGCACTGTAAATCATTTCCATAGCAAGTTCTTCTGAGGCTACAGACTATTGTTCAAAATGTAACAAGAAGAGTCCCTACCATCACCACTGCTTCAGACGAGTTCAATGAGTTGTGGTAACTCTAATCCACTCTGAGCATCCATTTGTATTGTACTGAGCAGCAGTAGCCTTAAGTTTCACAGAAGGCTGAGTGTTTGTCTCTCCTTGTGTGTGCCTGCAAATGAATCTCCAAAACAACTTGATCAGGAGTGAGAAGGCACTTAAAAATTTACACTGTGACCTGGCAGGAGAACTTATAAATCAAAAGTAATTAGTCCATCTTCAGTTCCCATGCAGCTTAAATCAGGCAAAAGCAAGAGTTAAATTCTATGGGCTGGATTAAGCAAAAGGAAAGGTTACCAGCCGAGAACCCTTTCTGACCTTAAGCACTCTCAGAAATTCCTTACCATATGCTGCTGTTCTGTTGATTCATTTTACAGCAACTACCTGAGAAACTTTTTCAGCTGAAATTAATCTAGTTTGGGATTCTGTCTCTTAGCTAATTTGCCAGTCCCAGCAATTGCTCCTCAAATACATTGCTTTCTCTTCATACACTCACAGTTCCTACACCTGATTACAGAGTATTGTATCATACTATAATTTAGCATTTTATACAGGCTTCCAGAGGTAGATGACACATCTAGTCCGGAACGACACCCACACAAATTAATTACTTGTAAATTGTATGTTTCATACCTCTAGAGTAGTGTTGAAATAATGGCTAATAGTGTTCTCACACAGAAACATTCATGCCCCAATGGCACAGAAACATAAAGGAAAGCCCAGCCTTCACAAAAACAGCAAGATGGACAGATTACTTGCACTAAGCCTTTGTAATACTTTCAACATGAAGTCATCTCCGCAGATCACATCTGATTGTTATCAGGTTGCTAATTATAGGGCTGCTAACACAAGGTCAGCCCCGCTCTCGCAGCCTACTACCTAGCATCTTTAAATCATCAGTGCAACTCCAAATATTTGCAAATAATACTGGATAACCTATCTAAAGTGAACGTCAAACTGCTGAACAGCTTTTAGCTAACATTCCTGACACCGTCCCTCCCCCTCAGCCTCCCCTCAGTTCTCACTTAGAAGGGATAGAGTTGACACCTTGAAATTTTCAATTCACCATTGAAACAGGAGGTAACTGTTAAGAATGAAAGCCTGTAAAGTGACTTTTCCCATATCAACACAATCCAGCAGGGAGGGAGAAGACCGTTTTCAAACGACGTTAACCAAAGACTTACGTAGAAAGAGAAATCACACCGTTTTCAGTCTTCATTTGACTAAGCAAAACAAGCAAAGCTTTTCCAGTTTCCTCCCAGAGGTTCTCCAGTCACCGAGCATCCCTATAAGCTCTTCTGTTATCCCATGAACTCATGTTCCTTGAACACAGGGAGAGCTGCACATGGTGTGCCAGACAAGATCATCTCACAGCCCTTTGCAATACAATCAACCTGTTCTTATTTCTCATGGGAATACCTCTGGTGAGACAGCCCAGGCTGGTAGCTGCTTTCTAGGTATCTCAGCTCTGTTTCATGTCCAAATTCAGTATCACCTCTGCTAAATCAGGAATGGACCTCAATACTTCTTATTCCTACTTGAAGATCTACAATGTTTTGGGGTGGGGTGTGTGTTTTGTTCTTTGGGTTTTTTTCCACCTGGGAAAACCAGACTAAAACAAGAAACCAAACTTCCCAGTGCAAGCAGGCTGTGAGAAGAAACTGAGTTCTACTCCTGGTACTTGATAATCATAAACTCCAGGCACTAATCCTGATGGAAGTATTAATATAAGGTTTAGCATACTAATCTGATCTTTGGTGCCAGTCTCTTAAGCACCTAAGTTCTGTTATAATATAGGCTTTTCTGATTGCTAGATGCTTGTTCAATTTTCTACTATTCTTGGAAACTTGGTGGTGGAAAGGATTACAGCTGAGATCTTCTCAAAAGGCTGTAGGAAACCACAGCACAAGAGAAGGGAACATGCTAGAGCTGATTTCACACATATATTTTAGGAGGGAGGGACTGGTCTTTTTTATGACATTGAGTGAAGCAGTGCATGTTAACATAACAGATTTCAGGCTGTCACAAGTGCAAGCAATCTTTCCTCTTCCTTAATAAGTGCTAGATCACTTTATAATGTTCACGTACAACAGAGCACTGGCCACGTGCCTCGGGCATGCATAGAAAGAAGTTCATTCTACGTATTAAATCAACAGTTGTGAAGCTTTTCCCAAAGCTGCTAACCAGCCAAGATCAAAATGGGAAAGGCTTCACCCCCACCACTTGAGAATTCAATCCACTTGCATGTCAGGCTGGAGAAAAACAAGAAGGATCAACTAGAGGACATGAAGGTAGCTTTCAGCTTAACAACCCTGCACATTTATTTCTGCATGATGGTGCCTGTTAAGACTCCAGTCTTTACAGATAACACTTCATCACAGAAGAGAAATAAAGAGGGTGAAAGATTGCCACTGTCCTCATGAATCTCATAATTCCAAGGTGCCAAGGACTATATTTAAGGTACCAACTTCTTGACAGAACATTATGTTCCCTAGCTTTTCTAAGCAGCATGGCAGTGGGGCATTAAATCCCTTGAAAATACAAATGGCATTTCAATCCAGGTTCTTCCCCATTTCAGAAATATTACATCCCAAAGAATATTCAGGCCTCCTTCCCAGCATTTGGGGCATTGCTAATTTAAGTCTGTGAATCAAAAGGCTCGGTTTTGCTTGAGAGTTAAAATGACCTCATCTAGTAAGTCTTTATATGTTGTGTCAAAACGGAACACATCGCCATCTTCACTACAGCCAGGCTTCCTTTGATCCCCTGAGCCCTTCATTTCAGTGGGTAGAAAGTAACTAGTGATCTGATCCATATGAGCACATGGATTTTGAAGCCAGGGCCTGAAGTCAAAGAAGCACTTTGGACTTGGTAAGGCCATTCCTGTTTTGCTAGACTAACTCAATTCAGTCATTCTCACGGCACGCCCACTGGAAACAGGTTTCACACACAGTTTTGGAAATTCAGCTCTGATACCACAAACAGGGAAACTATATCTAACAGGAATGGAAACAATCACCCCAGTGGGCAGAGTACTGAAACAAAACCAAAGACCAAACAAAACACACCTCCACAAAACTGCCCTGTCATTTGAGCCCACTGTCTGAAGGGAAAGTGGTCAACCACAACTGGAACATGGGATGAATCTCGGACACTCCAACGCTTTCTGAGCTGGAGCTGAGAAAAGCGACTGTGGTCCATTGCCCAGTAGAAACTGGGCCTGAAGCAGATATGCACCCCAAGTCTCACTGCTGCCTTGACTAATGGGATCTTGCACTGCATCAACCTAGTTGCCATGCCAAGGCTTCTGGCTCTGCGTTCGTTCATTCCTGGACATGGAACGGCCTCCCGCACTTACACAACTTTTCCTTTTATCATCACCTTCGCCATACCTTGTCCTTTAATCTCCAGCTGGAAATGTTAAATCTCTTCAAGCTCTTCCTACCACTGCCAGCCCTCTCACCTATAAGGAGAGGTGTTCAGATCCAGGGGCCCTGCCTGTAACAAACCCATCCTTCACCCCGGCTGGAACAAAACCACCTTGATGACCTCTGCAGTCAATATTCCCCAGCACACTTCGCTACTAGGTAACAGGTCTCTGATAAGGCAAAGCTCCATGCCACAGAAACAGTGTAGTTGCCATAAAGGTCAAAAAGCCACAAGGCATTCTGGAAAAATAAACTAATTCCTAAATCCCCAAATTGCTGGGCATGTTTTACTTCACACATGTGGTGACATGAATGGCTGAATCACAATTTATGAGTTTTAAATGCATGGGATAAGCTAAAATGTGCTTGTGTATAATGCTCGTATTTACAGGGCTTTCCTTGTTGGTTTGTCAAATGCACCAGACTTGTTGCTTATATAAAAGAGTAATTTTACTCCTATATGTAATTTTAAATGGCTGACGTATTTGGAGACACAGTGTCACCTATGTGTGGCTTCAAAAATTATTTACTTGCCAAATATTAAGGTATATCTTTCTGGACATCTTAATTACATACTAATGAAGCCCATTACAGTTACTTTTTGCAGCAAACTTATTTTTAAAAAAATAATCCATATACATTCTGGAATATTTCTTCAAAATGAGCCATTCCCAATAGAGGATTTTACAAGTATGAAACAAGACAGACACTAATTTTCCAGATGGCAACCAATTAATGATATTCATGCCTGCCTGGGCAACAGCTGATTAACTATTCCACCATCACATTTGTTAAAAATCTACAAGCCATGTTAAGTGTTCTGTTCTCAAAATTACTGTCAGCCTGGGGTGCCGACGGCAATGAAAGCTACAGATACACTGCACCGACACTCCGGTTTAGGGCAAAGTGTAAGACCCCTCCTAATAATCCACTTAATGCATTTCAAGCACAGTTAATCTAGGAACCACAGATGCTTTTAAGGGTATATAGGATACTTCAAATAGCACAACTCCTCTGCCAACATCGGAAGTTTAGTAAGAACCTTTTCTTTCACACCATCTTTGAAGGTACCTTAGATGGTTTTCAGCTTCGCTGTCGCTTTCACAGAAAGCAGCTAGGCTTACATGTTCCAGAGAGACTAGTCATTTTTGATACTCAGCTTCAGCCCTTTTGAAGGATGTGATTTTTTAAGAAGCTTAGCATCTACCATATGAAAAATAATCTTTTTTAAAGACTTTGAAACTAAACAGTTTTGGAGACACATAAAATCATAGGCCCTTTCTGCAAATTTAGCTCTGCTGCCTAGCCTTCACCTATCCTACTTGTTTCCCATTGCCTGTTATTCACCATCACCTACCTGATGACTTTCCAAATTCTCTCCCTGCTACCCAAAAGAGACATCCTCCAATGCTATGCACTTAATGTAAAGTAGCCCTCCCCCTGCTTCATTTACTACTTTGCCCCCAGTCATACCTAATATTTATATTGCTGGTCAACACATATAACAAGCTCATGTGGGTCCAACATACCATCAGTAGACAAACTAGATCCCATTCCCAGACCCGTCTGAACAGAATGGCCCCAGAAGTCAATAATGTGGTGATTCATCCAGTAAGCTAAAAATTTTCGTCCTACAAAATACCAAAGAGTAGACAAATTACTCAGAAAATGCTGAACACAGGCTTTTTTTCATGAAAACTGACAAATTCTGTGAGATGCCATAACCCTGGATTAACATACATAAATCCCAAATTGCTGTTCTGTTGTTTTTCAAGCTGATAAAGAGAAAAAAAAATTTGAAGGAATCCTAAATATTTCAGTGCCCCTGGAATTAATGCAGTATTGCAACAGATGGTGAGACAGCTGCCAAAAATTAATATGAAACATAATATTTAATGTATAGTGGTTATTTTTCCCTAAAAAGATGCAAGCACATCTTTTTTTTTTTTTTTTGGCAGTGAAGGCAAAGCCCATCATGATAAAAATCAATCCCTTCCAAAATCAACAGTTCGGGTACAAGTAACTAACTGCTGGAGAGAGGCACTTGAGTCAACTGCCTTCAATCACATACTCCAACTCTTTCTCCTTCGAGGAAACTCTTGGGTAAATGTTATTGCTTCTTGAGAGAGAACAGTCACAGCAACCTGGAAGTCACACAGGTTCTACATTTAGGACCAGGTATGGATTCAGCCAACACACTGGCTGAACTGGGAAATGGGACGGAGAGCAAAGCTAGAGTGTTTTGGTCTCCAAATTAAGGGAATTTACTGGTGGGTCTCCTTAGATCTGCAGTTAATGAGAGTCATGCAATATTTTTGTTTTCCTTTGCTCATTCTCTTTCCTATTAAGAACTCCTTTAATTCAGATTGTGTGTTGATTTACAAAGGACCCCAGTCAATTTTGAGTTATGAAGGACCAACAAATTTATGACAGTACTTCTGAGTTTTGCCAGAAACCAGAAAACTTTTTCTGGCCACACAGACAATGAGCAAAATCTATTTGTTCTGGGGAGCTTTGTCAAGGAAAGGCTGAAAAATAAGAAAACCTGGCTGCAGGCAGTATGACTGTAGCGTACTATACAGTACGACTAGTCCTGAGCACAGTCAGTGACAGGCTGAAAAGTGAACATACCTCAGACAGACAGCAGGCTTTGGGGACTGAAGGTCACCAACATTTTGTAAGCAAGCTAAAAGCATCAATCACTTCAGTCTGTTATTGGAAGAAAAACACTTCGGTGCTTACAGCGTGACTACTAAAATGAGATGAAAAAAGAATTTGCTGTCCATCTCGTGCACATTGTGCTTTTCACAACACACTTGATTTTCTTTTCTTTTTACTCCTCACCAAGGGTCAGAGCTTTGTCTGCACAGCAAAACTAAATCATTGCTGACAAATGGGTGCAGCCAAACACAATTTCCCTTGTCTACACTTGTAAAGAGAGAAGTACCCTGCTCTAGTTCAGCTGTACCCCTTGTTGTCAGCATCTATCAACAGCAGTTCAATTTAGTGCACCAAGGAGAACCCAAACAATTTGAAAAGAATGATTTAAGCTCAGTGGGTCTCACCCAGTTCCTCCAGAACACACACGCAGAACAGCCAATGCAAGAAAAATATTTTTAAATTATTGGGAAAACGAACAGCAAAACCCCACCAGATCTGGTAGAGGGATTGCAAGCATCTGAAGTTACTTAAGTGTTTTGACCAAAAATATTCAACTGACTTGTAGGTTGCCCGAGCTACAGTCACCTATTTCTCCTTCACTTTGCCAGAGAGGGGCCTGTGATAAAGCCAGTCAGTGAGAATACCAACATCATCAGTGTATTCATTCTCCATGGGGAAAAAATAATAATCATAAGCTTTATGAATGGGAAGAAAACATCACCACTGCTAATTTGAAAGCCAGTCTGCCACTTACCCTATAGGAGGCAAATCCAACCAGTGCAGATCGTGTTGGTAGAGTCTATCTACAACGACTTTAAACCATGTCACTATTCCCTCTCACGCTTTTAACAGCCAAAAGGATTACAATCTGATTGGATTAATGCAGTACACTGTCATTAGGCTGGCAATTAAATCCATTTCTGAGATTGTGTGATCTGAGTCACTAACATCTGCAAATATCTTTACATCTTGTGTAATAGCTGACCTTAGATCTTGATACACCAAAGTAAAAAGGCCTTTTTAATGGCTCCCTCGTTATTTTGGACTTAAAACTTCATGATGACAACAGCTTCTCAAAACAGCCCATAAATCAAATTTATTATCCAGTTTGTCATGTGGGATTTTCTTAATTCTAAGCCAATACAGCAACAACAAATCAAGGTCATTGTTTATATGGCATGAATAAAAATTAACCACCTGTTAAAATTCTTTTATTTTGACATTGAAAGGTATTTGGTCTAACAGACTTTTGATATATGCAGCGTTCACCAGTTCTTGTACACATCTGAGAATACGTGAGAAATCACACTGAAACAGCATCTCTGCTGCCCATGCCAATCTATCTTGATTTAAATATATAGCAGTCCTACTGCTTCCAACATCAGTAGTTACACACATTTACATATGCAAAAAAGACAATCCAAATGCAGGATGCTCAGCTGCCCAGGGAATAAATCTCCTCCTCAGTAGCATGAATGAATATTTAAGCAGATCAGTAATTTTCAAATAAAGGTTTAGTGATAACAACCACAGGTCAGGAAGATCCATTAAGCACAGAGATCCAAATGTGTTACACTACCTTCAAAAACTCCACCTTTCTTTTACTTCTTCACTACTTACTTGCAGTACTTGCCATACCAGAGGAACACCTGCTGTTGACAGCCAGGAATCATACAGCATAACCAATAAACACCTCACCTAACAGTAACCACAATCAAAGCCAGGCAACTTTGCTTGAAGTGCACACTCACCGAGTTTCTCTACAAGTTTCACTTTGGAATGTACTGCTCCAAGTGACCCAAAGCCACCTAGAGCAACCACCTGCATTCACAGCACAAGACAGCCACACTGATGCCCAGAGCCCTTCCCCACCAGAAGCAGGCATGCTGCTGGCAGTACCTCCTTGATCCGCTTCACGAGCGCGTTCTGATCAAAGGCAACTGCTTCTGCACACTGGTGAAGATGATCTTGGTACCGGAGGCACAGCTGCAGCACCTGCTGGGGATCCAGCTTTTCCAGTTTGGTGTTGGTCGGAGAGGTCTGCCCACTGAGGAGTCCTACAAGGCAAGGGAAGGACCAGAGTTAACCTGACTGCTCATACAACTAGTTCAGCTACGAGCCAACAGGCAGAAGAACAAACCCAAAAGAAAAGTGTTATAAGGGGTAATAAAAAATAATTCAGGATCTGAATGGACTTCAGCAATGTAATAGTGCAGTGAAGGCTAAACGCTGGAAGGGCACACACTGAAGTTTTATGGATATTTAGGATTTACAGTAGTTCAGGGAACAGTTTGCCATACAGCTTAGCCCTCCCCGATGCAACTTAAACAGAGACCCTAACTGCAGGTCCATAATACACGTCGGCTTGGTTTTCAGCCACACATTGTATGAACTGAGTCATAGACTCATACAGTACTTTGGGCTGGAAGTGACCTTAAAAGTCAGCTGGTTCCAACCCCCTGCCATGGGCAGGGACACCCTCCACTGGACCAGGTTACTCAAAGCACCGACAATCATGAACTCGGTGAAATTAACCTACTTCCTCATTTATGTACACCAGAAGGGGAAGGAGTTGAGAGCTGCATTCCTGTACCAGCATCGGACTCAAAACTATTTCCCGGTTTTGACAGCATGATCCTAGTGAGCTCTAAAATCATTACAAATTCACAGGTCCCCTGAAACAAAACTGAATAGAAAAATGACCCACCTAAGTTAAATTATCAGGGGTGAAATGTCCATGTTTTGCCTACCTTGCCTTTTTTAAAGCTCAAGACTCCTTTCATCTTTTAAGATGTTTCTTTAAATCTCATAAGACGAGCCATATACTTTCTTTTTTTTCAGGATTAAGATCCTTACCTACTTGCACAAACAGGTTTCAGAAAACACTCACCAAATAAAAAAAGGGTTTAGACTTAAAAATGGGACAGTGGTAATACCCAGAGGAGCAAAACTGTCCAGAGAAATTTCTCCTGACCATTGTTTGTTGCCTACATAGCACAATTTGAGAACCTTTGCTGAGCTCAAGCGTGTGTGTGCCATACAGACTGTTTCCCCAAAGCTGCTGGAAAAAATGATGCTATGCTCTAAGGCCGTCCTGGGGTTTCTTTTGCTATTTCATTTATTTACTTATATTTCATTCTCCTTTAGCTTCAGCACAATTTTTTTTTCTTGTTGGGACACCATCTGTGACAAACAGCACATACACACAATCTGCTTTTCCCAAAACATCCGTCAAGCTATACAAACTGAATTCAGTGACTGCATGCATGTGCCCTGTGGAGCTCTCGGTTTACAGACAGGAAAAGACATTAAACCAGCAAATGTAAGTAAGTAGCGTGCTAAGCAATTAAAAAGCAATAAATGCCAGTTATTTGGGTTGGAAAAGCTCTTCTAGGAATGTGCCTCAGTGGGAAATGGAAACTTTCGGATGGCCCCCATGCCTATTGGAAGAAAACAGTGACATCAAGTTATTGTGAAAACACGAGAGTAAGACAGAAACCAAGACGTAAGTCAGAAGTATCTTACAAATCTGAGGAAAGTTCAACCCCTTCGAAAACACTTACAGGCAGAAACGAAAACAAAAGTAGGACAGCAACGTCGTCAGATATGATTAAGTAGATTTACTTTTCATCATCACTCAACATTTCATTCTCTTGGGATGCTCTCAATTACCGCTTGCACAAAACTTTGTCTTTCCTCATCTTAAGGGGGGAAGAAAAAGGTAAAAAAATAAATAAATAAAAAAGAGGTAATTTTGTTTTACTGACTTGTTGCCCACTACAACTGAGCTGCCGGAGTCCAGAGGTCAGGAGAGGAAACAAATACTTTACCATTTGGTCTCAAAACACTGTATTAGCAACAGTCAAATTCTTTTTTTATAGTTTGGAAAGACTCATCTGGAACAAAATCAGCACAGTATCAATTGCAAATCTTTCAAGACTGCTTTCAACTGAAGTGCAAAACTTTAATGGGACCAAAGCCACTGAAGGAAATAAGACCTTTTTATATGTGTACGTTACATGTTCTTAGTTTGTTGAATTCAGATCTTCTATAAAATTATCTTGTCAGAATAAATGTTCAAATAACATTGTCAACTTTCAATATGTTCGCTGTTCACACAGGAGCGAAGAGTTCACCACACACCTGAGGCAGTTACCCTGTTTCTGCACCGATCAAATACATGATGCTATCAACCAACTCATTTTCTTTTATTACTAATGCCTCACCAACTTCAAGAGGAGAAAGAAAATTACACTCTATTTAAGAGATTTAATTAACATGGAAGTGTGTATTTTGGCCAACTTACACTGCTTATAAGAGTTCTGAAGTGGAATAGGCCAAGGACTGTAAAACAAGCTATAAAGAACATGCTCCTCAAACTTGTATTATATACTTACAACCTTGTACAGGTTACATAATGCTAAAAGCAAAATTAATAAACTGTGAGGAGCCTTTAATTCCCTACCCAGAAAAACACAAGCTCAAGTGAAGAGAGATGTTAACGGTTCGGCTGGAACTCCTTTGTAAAAAGGCAGGGGTGAAAATATAACCCAGTACAAACATTTCGAGTAGAGATTAAAAAAACAAACCAAACAAAACAGCATGTGCTGCTTAAAGATAGAAGATGGTATTATTTTGGGTGATGAAGTAGGGAGAAGCCAAAGGAATTAGTTTCTCCAAAGACCTCTGGGCTCAGGCTGACAATGCCAGAGAATAGTTTAGCTTAGAGTTTCAACTCACAGTTAAGGAAAGAATAAACAATAGCATGAAAAAGGCCATGCAGCCTTCTACCTGCCAGAAATTCCCACTGCCAATCCACCATTTTTCATGGTAACTACTTACTACCCATGCTATAAATACTAACATTTTATTCACATTGACATACCTCTCTACTTTGCTCTTGTGAGACCCTACCTGGAGTACTGCATCCAGCTCTGGGTTCCCCAGAACAAGAAAGAGACGGTCCTGATAGAACATGTCCAGAGGAGGGCCACAAGGATGATCAGAGGGCTGGAACACCTCTCCTGTGAAGACGGGCTGAGGGAGGGAGTTCAGGTGGTTCAGCCTGGAGAAGAGAAGGCTCTGGAGAGACCTTATTGAAGCCTTCCAGTACATAAAGGGGGACATGTAAGAAAGCTGGAGAGGAACTGTTTACATAGGCTTATAGTGACAGGACAAGTGGTTACAGCTTAAAACTAAAGAAGGGTAGACTTAGATTGGGCATAAGGAAGAAATTCTTCCCTGCGAGGGTGGTGAGGCCCTGGCACAGGCTGCCCAGAGAAGCTGTGGCTGCCCCCTCCCTGCCAGTGTTCAAGGCCAGGTTGGATGGGGCTTTGGGCAACCTGGTCTGGTGGAGGGTGTCCCTGCCCATGGCAGATGGATTGGCACTAGATGGTCTTTGGAGGTTCCTTCTCACTCAAAGCATTCAATGATTCTATGATTTTTATTAATTAATTGCATTATTATTTTTTAGCTAGTCAGCAGCTTTGCTCTAAAAGATCAGGTGACAACAGTAAGTCATCTCAAAACTTCCTGGAAGAGGGACTACAACCACTTGGATCCCAGAGATGTTGTACCAAGGGAGCCCCAGGCCTCCCTTAGGAACAAAGAGATACAGGGCTGGAAAGGAACCCCCTGTGCCATGGAACCCAGATTTCTTCCCTTCCTCCTCTCCCCAGCTGCAGGCAGCGAGCCCAAACAATGTTTAATGCAGTATCTCTTCCATGAAGAGCACACTCAAAAGACAGCCCCAAACCCATGAAAAACTTGTAACCCACAGGAAAAACCCTGAACCAAAAGTGAGACAAAGAAAGGGGTAAGGGGTTAAGCAGGGTGTTGCTGGTGTCCTTCCTTCCTCGACTAACAGAAAGTTGAGGGGTATCAGCACTGAGAAAGCTTCAGTTTTTGCACAGACATGGCCAGCACTGCAAAGCCCCACGTATTACTGAACAACTCTCCTCTTGAAAAATCAGTGCTTCCTTCTTACAGCTTTGTCCCAGGCTTTGAACTCTCCACTGAACAGGGCCATCCCTCAGTGACTGATCTACACGCAGTTTCTAAGAGGAAATGAGATCATATCTGTTGCAACAAAATACTTATTAGGTCAGTCTTTTAAGTGCCAAAAGGGAGAGAGAGACAGAGGTTGCTGAGTGGTTCAGACTCTCTCTCAAAACAGCAAAACTTGACTTGGCCACCAGCATGTCTCAGAGCAACTAACTGGTGAGCGGTTCGCTCGTCACTAAGGAAAAGGTGTTCCTCTGATTTCATCTGTGTGGTTATTACTCCGTGCCCCTCAGAAGCATGTTTCTGCTTTTAAATGGGCAGAAAACACTATCCAAAGTTTTAATTCCTTATTAAATGGAGTATTTTTCAAGCTGTTGGTTCACTTCCAAAGAGGGAAGCACACCAGAAATCATTTTCACCCTGTTTGAAACCCAGAGAAGAGACTGCTTGGCACGTGAGTAATGAAACATACCCCAGCACAGTGAGGAAAGGCAGCACAGAGGATGTCGTGGCTTGGGGAAAACAAAAATGGGGAAGTGGAAGAGGGACTACTGCAGAGCTTTAATGCATGGACCAAAAATGCTTTGGCAGCTGTCAAACATGCAGTCTTGGCTATTAAATTACACTGTAAAACAAATAAGACGACAGACCACATTTATGTGTCTGCCACAATAAAGAGAATTCAGGATCTCCAACCTACTCTGGATACATCTGATCAGTAAACAGCATACCCTTGAAGGTGAGAAACAGCAATCAGGAGAAAGAAAGAATCACATTTCAGCTTCTAAATGGTGCTTTACTAAAAAAATAACCACATACACCAAGCATGTCATGTATAGAGAAATATCACATATCGCTACAAGGCTAGCTGACCCACCAGACTTCACAAATCTGTTATTCTTTCCATATTCCTTGGCAAAGCAGAGGCACGTTAAAAACATTTTCCTCCTACTTAGTCATCTCCTTGTTGGTTCCAGGTCAATGTACACTTCCAACAAATCAATCCTACTGAGCAGAAGAAAGCTGTTAGTTCAAAAAGCATTTTTATGACTAGAAGTAAAGTTCTTGAAAAAGCACTTCACATATGGCTGTCCAGTACCTGAAAGATGCCTGTAAGAAAGCTGGGGAAGAACTGTTCATGAGGACACGTAGCAACAGGATAAGGAGTAATAGTTTTAAACTCAAAAAAGGGAGATTTAGGTTGGATATTAGGAAAAAGTTCTTCAATATCAGGGTGGTAGATCACTGGAACAGGTTGCCCAGAGAGGTAGTAGAGGCCCCACCCCTGGAGATATCCAAGGTCAGGCTTGATGGGGCTTTGAGCAACCTGGTCTAGTGAAGGTGTCCCTGCTTACTGCAGGAGGTTGGACTAGATGGCCTCTAAAGGTCCCTTCCCACCTAATGCATTCTATGATTCTATATTAAACTGTTTCTACATACAAACAGAACAGAGCTAACCACCACAGTTATGTTACTCTGCTTTAATGGACAATCCTAACAGCTTGACCACGTTCCACCCTGGAAAGTATATTTCTTTCTGACTTTTGGATTTCCACTTGTCAATCCCCTTTTCAACCAGTAACAGCAGATATTAAAAAAATAAAACCAACAGGTCTACAGCTGTTTAATTAATTATTAAGGCCAGAAAGCCAGTTTTTCTGTAGCATGTAAGAAAGGACTTGAAAAGTAACTGCTTATTGAAGCAGACCAGATGTCTACCTTGTCCAGAATACTGCTTCAAACATTTGACAATTGTGGGCATTTAGAAAACAACATCTTTATCAGTTCTTTTTCTTCTTCCACAACCTTCATGCATCCAAAAATTATAAATAAAGATTTCAGGCACAAATTGCTGTGCTCAGAGAAGCTATGATACTTGAATTTCACTATTCCTTTCTGAAAGGTATGCATTTATCTCCACAATGTCCTACCACAATAAGATGCTTATTTATGCACAGCATAAAGAAAATGCTTCTAAAACGTGCTTTACACTTGCTACTCTGTAGCTGTTGTGCTGTGACACAACAGTGATCTACAGATGAGGGTGTACTTTCTCTTACCATCCTTCCAAGCTCAAGAACACCACTGATCAGTCTCTCCTCCCACAGAAGACTTTACTTTTCCCATTACCTCTAACACCCTCAAGTACCTCCGACCTGAGGCCCAGCTTCCCTCTTTCAAGTCAATTCTTCTACAGTGTACACCTCTAACAATCTGGTAGAGCACGTACGCTGTAGAAGAATTGACTGTTGAGTGTGTACAGCTCTAATAATCTGGCTGCTTCTGTAAATGATACCCCTTTAGCTGGGCCCATTAATGAGCAACACCCTTCTTAAGAGCATGTATTCACAGTGTATCGCACGTGTCATCACTTCTCAGAGCACAAGGCTAAATGAAGCAGATTACACACCATGATTAATCATAGGTTGTTAAATTTCTAGAGGTGTTCCTGGTTCTGGTACCTGTTTCTGGATGTTTATTACTGTGGTCATGACCATTTTCTCTAAACTTTCTTCTATGATCACTTCTCATTCATCCTTAGAAAGAACAACGTACTTCTTTTGTAGCAAATGATGATTAAACTAACTGATTTTGCTTTTCTGAAATTCTTCTCTGCAGAGAATCCCACAGACTCTTCAGCAAGTTTCTGGAGAACCTAAAAGGCTTTTATCAAGTACACAATGATTTCCTGTTTAACCTGCTAGAGTTTATGATCTTTTGCTCTCCTAACACAGTTTTCTTTTTCCTTTTTGTTGTGGATATCGTTTTGCCTACAGCATCCTTCCCACTGCTTTAACTACATTGTTTTTCCCCTCTCCCACCCTTCAAAATCAGCTCTGTTACCTGCAACGTACCTTAGTTCAGCTGTTCCCAACTCCTCCTCTTACTACCCTCTTTTTTTTTTATGAAACTCCTCTTCATAAATGTAATCCAAGGCAGTAAAACTTCTTCAGCTATTTTATTCCTCACTGAATTTGAGGAGACTATGGTTACTATTAATATAACAGCATTGAGTTGTTTCATTTACACTCATTAAGAGAACGTTACTTTTAGCTTAAAAACCACTAGTGTTTTTCAAGTTTCCAGGAATTTTTTTTCTGTTTGAAGAATATTTAAAAATTATCAACCTCACAACTTGCCTCAGCAAACGTTTCTAAAGCTCTTGGGTAGAAGACACCTGGTCTGCAAGCTTCATAAAAGAAGCCTGGCCTCAGCGGCCACAGGTTAACTATTACGGTTGACTTTCTTCTTCTTGTTTTCCTGGGGAGATTGTTTTGCCAGTACCTTTAGGCATCCTAAATGCCAAAAGAAGATCCACACAAGAAACAGATTAAATTACATCCCTAAAGACCGAGTCTTCTTTGCTGACCATTACTGCTTGCACAAAGTCAGAGGGACTAACTTAATTATTAGCTGAGACAGAGCACATTTTCCTATGTTCTCCAAGCAGGAGGACATTTCATATGACCACCAGAAAAGAAATAATTGTACACGTGTTAGCAGCAGAATAAAAGGCATTAAAATACTTACAATCAGATAAAATAATCAGATTTGCAGGGCTAAATGATTTGATTTTTAATTGTATACTTCCTCTCTCATTTTTGAAGACTAAGAGAATTTTTTTTTGGGGGGGGCAAAAGAAAACATAAAAATTTACACACTCAAGTTTGATAACCCAGTCAGTAATGGGCATACACCACAGAGTTACTAAAAAGTCAACCATAAAGAGAAAGAACTTAAAAAAAATAGAAAAGGAATCACTAAGGAATCTTTAAGCTCAAACACAGATGACCACATAATCTTTTTCACAGACCAGTTTATTTTCTAAAACTCACATTGATAAAACACCTTGTAATAAAATACGTATTCACTCTAAGACAGGCAAAGTTGGCTTCACTGACTGTGTATTTTCAATTCCTCTGAACTTTAATGGGGAAACACAATGACTGCAGGCAAACTGAATAACCATTATGTGAGCAAAGACTGTATTTGTATTGTGGCAAGGAATGTTGGCCCTAACAGCAAATTTTCCCTCTTACTTCGGAGTCAGTACCATGTGATCACTTACTTCTGCATGGGTGACAGATGGGCTGAAGACTCTCATCACATCATTTAACAGGCAGCTTGTCTGACCGCAGAGCTCAGATATGCTCTCAGTATGAATACTGAGCCCCAGCCTCCTAATGCCAAGCAAGCTATTGCCTTCAAGATACTACTCACCAAGATATAAAAACCTTCCTCTTCTGTTCCTTCACCATTTGCCTTAGAAAAACAATCATGAAGAAGGCCCAAGACTTTGGATCTTAGGCTTCTTTAAAAACGTGGCTTGCTACAGCTCTAACGCAGCCAACATTCATACAGGTTTCCACCGATCAGGGTCACAGAACATACCTTAGAAGAGCCTGTGCTTCAGAGACAGTTTGTCATTATTATTAATTGTACTATATAAGTATTTGCATATGACACTTCTGCTCTCCTGTTGAGCCTCAGCGAGCCTCAATCCTGCAGAGCTTTCTATACACCATTAAAACTCCCCCACACATGGGAATGAGGACACGTACTCAGTAACACATGCAATTTTTTTGTACCACTGAAGCTTGCAACTTCTTTGATGCGACGACTTTGGCCCCATACTTTGCATGACCCATCCAGCAGTTAGCACAATGAAGTCTGATCACAACCTGGACTTTGAAGACTGCTGCGAAACACAAATGTTTGGATGATGCAAAAAAAACCCCAACAAACCCAAATGAAAATGTCTACTGAAAAAAAGTACCAACTCAGAAAAAACAACATCCAAAAATACACTTTTTTATTTGGACTGCTAGAAAGCTGAATGAGAAAAAGGAAAAAATAGCGTACAACTTGCATGCACTGAGGTTTCAGTCTGCAGTTATGCATCTATGCCTCTCTGCAAGCATGAGATTGCTGAGCGTTACACCTTCAAAAAGTCACTGGCAGTTGCCATGAAACTGGAAGCACGTCTACTGATACCCTTCTTTCCAAGCGTTAGGTAGAGAACAAGGTACACAATGTACTCTGAAGAGCAGCACATATATGTACCTGCTCAACTAAAAGCAGCCAAGATCCTACCCAGTCCATTTTCCCACTGATTATTTTACTTCTAGAGCACAGCACTGATATTGGAAAGAGTGGGTTGGCCTCTGCAGTTGCAATATCGTATGACCAGCTTCCTGCCGCTGATACCAAAGTATCAAAATAAGCACAAGTCTGTAAAAATGGATAGGATAATGCACAGGGAAGTGAGAGACAACGATCCTGTGTCATGCAAGGAGCTGTATTTACCCTGCAGGGACTTTTTTTTAAATTTTTTTTTGAAAACACATCAAGAGAGACCCAAGACCTACCATCAACTGATTACATAAGCACGTGCCATCCGCAGGCTACAACTGACACCATTATCCTAAGTACTCTGCAAACCCAAAGGCCAGAAGACTAATGTAATTTTATGAAATGAGGACTTAAGGCACCATGGGATTCAATGATTTATCTGAGACCACATGGAAACTGCTGTCCCTCGGCCTAATGACTTCACCACCAGAGCATCCCTTCCCTTCTCTCACCCTCAAACACCGGCCGCCAGCGGGGCAGGCGGCAGTGCAGCCTGCTTTCCTACGGCACTGAGCATTGGCGTGGTCTCTCCCACACAGATTCTCAGACATCTAATAAACGTTCATGAGACAACCAGAGCTAAATCAACAGCTTCTTCCCTCTGCCCCCCACATATGTGCTCCACAAAAGGGAAGGCCCAACTCCCATCTTCCTCACCACATGCCTCACTGCGGCTCTTGCACAGAAAACAATTCACTTCACTAGAACCACAGAGAACTAACCCAGTGGTTTGGTTTTTCTCTAGGGTAGCAGAAGGAATCGGAGCACCAGGAGATCAAAAATCAGGGGAAGGGAAGGGAAGGGGAAGGAGAAGGGGAAGGGGACCTCTCCAATTTAACAGCAGCAAACTGTCACTTCACTTTTTTGGTTTTATGCACACAAAGCATCGAGAGTCTCAGCTTTACCTGTCCACCCATCTTCCTTGAAATAATACAGACTTGAGTATCTTTTGTAACCCTCTCCCACTGCAAAGTTTGTTTGAAATTTGACAGCACATGTCAAGTTTTCTAGGCTGTATATGGAAGACAAAAGGAACAGCAGGAGCAAATAACCTCAATTTCTTTTAAATAAAATTTAAAATCCCCAAATATCTACAAACTAAAACTCATTTAACTGATTCTACTAGTAAAACTAAAGATTAGATTCACAGCAATCTTACTGTATTTCAGGCAGAAGTGCACAGATATTTATCCATGCAACACAGCAGATGCTAGCAGGAAAAAAAACCCAAAAAGTGTTCAGTGTTTTAGAGGAAAGGTGACATCTAAAAGCCATCTCTGAGCACAAGGGCACCGACATGAATTCGGGGCACGTTTGCTACTCCACAATAACCAGCCTGTATACACAAATTCAGTGGGGGCAGAGTAAACTCTCCTGCTCTTACTCAGAGGCAAAAGCACATGCACAGCAATTACTACAGCATAGCTGATGCGCTGCAAGCCTGAGTTCACAACTTGGTTTTCTCCATGGTAACTTATTCACAAGCCCCGTGCCTGAGACCACGTTACAGGAAAGATGATTTAAGGAAAAAGGGGACGTCCACTTCAGACTCAGGGATTACATCTGCAATATGCCTGTAAGTCAGGCACGCTGCTTCAACAAGTCACATCTCTCACTACATTAACCAATATCGCCGTCTGTTGATTTTCTCCAAACACTGGGGCACTTTCTTTCAGTTCAGACCTCAATTTGAGTTTTCTGTTTGCAATCTATTACCACAGCATGGCACAGTGCAAGACTGACCAACTGGCCATTTGCCTTCAGAGTCAGCGAGTCTAAGACTTCAGTTTCCAGAGATGAAGAAAACTGTTTTAAAAGTGGCAGAGCAAACTTTAAAGACGGCTTCACTGAAAGAGTTCCCTCTAGATAAGTAACAGGGAGCACTGATGAAACTTTTTATCAATGCTTTGTAATTGCAAACAAAGCACAGCATCCAATTCTGGTATAACCATCATTTTTATATATATATTTGAAATACATGGTTTCTATTTGGTATGTAGCAGCACTTCTCACATATTTCCTATTATTTTTGTTTCATCACAAAAAAGTAGATACCAATAGTACTTCCTCTCTCCTAACAGGGAATTTCTGTAGCAGATCAAAATACCATCAAATCTCAGACTTAAAAATCATTCATTCCTGTTCTGGCAAATGCTGTACCCTCAATTACAAGTACAGCCTTAAACCTTAAGGGCTTTGGTGAAGGCACATTTCCATAGTAAAAATAACACCATGACCATCACCACCTTGGGCCATTTTTCCTACAGTACTATCTCAAATACACATTAAAGAAGCAGTATCCAAAACACACTAATGACACTTTGTGTCCACAGGTGCTAGAACAGTAATTTCTCTCTACTATGTGCATTCAGGAATATATAGTGAAGAATGAGAGCTGTCTGTAAATGCAAGAGAGTCGACGTTTTCTTCTTAATCTTCTTTTCTCACATGCAACCCAACTTACCCCTCAGACATTCTGCTGCCACTTCAGAAACAAATTTTAATTTGGACAATACTTATTTTTTAAGCTAGATAGTCTGTTGGGGTTTTTTCCTGTGTGCTGCAGTAACATGATCCAAAAGTGTGTGCTGCCTAAGCACCATAGTTTTTAAAAGCCTGACTTGGGAACTGTACAAAGTTCTTCTCCAAAAGCTTTACCAACGTGACTTACAAATGGCTGCACCATGCAGGAGTCAAAAAGCCCAAGCCAGGCTGATGACATTTTTAAACTCATACATACATAGCTCATACAGTATATAATCCACAGAAAGTAACTGCTCCTTCCTTAATCTTATAACAAATGCAATTGGACTATTCAGTGTATTAGGAAAAGTGTGTGTCTACTAGCAAGTCCAGCTGAGAGAAAGGTCTACCTGCTGCATTTATCCTGGTCAATAGGAAGCAATAAAGCATTGCTTTGGGAATCTGGCTGCCCTCAGACAATTCAGTTTCTTACTTCGGCAACCCCACTGTGACAACAGCACAGAATTACTCAGGGAGAGCCATTTTCTCTTTAAATGATCCTACCATCTGACATTTCTTCTGCGAAGGCCTGCTGCTGATAGCTGACTCAACACTTTAATCCCCATCCTGTCTTCCACCTGCATATATTCAGGTTTTGTTCCTACCTTCCAACAAGCTAGCCAAACTCAAGAACGACGACTTTTCCTGCTCAGCCTGTTTTAATTCTTTTCCCACATCCATTAGAACTGATTTTAGAAGTAACTCAAGGGATACAATGGCTGTCATTTCCTCGGCAATATTAGTTTCTAAATGGCTATTACTGTTCCCAGCATTGTATTGCAATATAAGGGTATTTTTTGTGGCCAGAAGGAAACATGGAGCTGGCATGAAATTATAATGACTAAACTCAGGATACTGAGATTACTCAAAGGTTGAGTTGGGGAGAAAAGGAGGAGACAACGGATGCAGTGTTTACTTTGGACTAATCACTCAGCTTTGCAGGGCTTACAAGGGCACCTAAAACATTCAACAGGTACACAGAACTAAGTAGCGTGCTGTGCTCTGTATTACCTCCATGTTTATCATCTCCTGTCAAATACTGCCAAGTGGCAAAGTGCCTTGAAGACAGACAAAGCACAATTAGGATTCTCTAGCATGAACTGTTTTAAAATCCTCGGGGCAGAGGGAAAAAAAAGTCAAATAAATTCCACCTACTCTGTAGCAGACAGTTTACAATCCCTTTGCACACCAGTAAATGAACTCACTATTAAAATATTATGAAAGAGCATCATCTTACTATTAAAATAAGCTGCTACTTAAGTAAGTTTTGAATATCTAATAACAACACTTAGCAATCCTGTCCTTATAGGTAATAGTAATCCAAGAGCGCCATTTTCATCGGTTACCACAAGTAAGTAACTGCACAGGGTCAGCGAGCCTGGGAGCGTCTTGAGCCCAGGCTCCCCACACTGGAAGACAATCACTCAAGTCCCAGCGTGGCCATCAGCCCAGGGAGATGCATCTCAGAGCCAGCCCCAACAACTTCCACATTCCAGCTCCACCACGCACGTGCGTCACTCCCTCTGCGGTTAGAGATACCCAGAATATAATAATTCCTTTCTCCCTCCACTTAGCTCTCCCTAAACAGTCCAGCTGTAAAAACACACACATTCTTCTTTTTTTAAACATACAGTCTGCTTATGGTGTGCTCACACACAACACAAACCTACTTCCTAAGTCTGGCATGGAAAGTATCAGTCATTTTATAGCAAAACTTCACTTCCTCACCGTAACAGTTCTAAATATTTGATAGATGGAGCTTTGCTCATCCTAAATCACATCTCCCTAAAGGTACTTATAAGGTCCATTTTAAGTCCTACAAAGCCTTTATAGCTGGAAAGCCTCCCAGCAGTCCAGAAAAGCCCTCTGTCCCTATTCAAGAAGGCACCCTCTCAGAACTACATCGTGAGCTGATCTTTAGGTCACTGCCACTGAAAAGGGGATGAGTCTTGTTTCTCTGCCACTCCTCCTTGCCACGAAGACCAGGCCCTGTCCTTGTACCAGATCAGGTTCTCACCGAGCTCCTCCACAGATGGATTTGGCTCACAAAAACTAGCTACTCATTGCTATTAGGTTCCCATCAGCTCAGCAAGCTAGTCTGGCTCACAAGAGGGCAAACAAGCAGCTTGTTCCTCTTCTGTCTGGGGAAAAGCCTGGCATGTCAAACTGTAAGACACTCGCCTCAGGCACAGCACTCTCTCTTGGCATCCTCTGAGTACACTAAGAGGGAGAAAAAATACATCACATTATGGGATCAGAATACCACAAGTTAGGGTCATTATGGGTACATAAGGACATATGTCTATTCCTTTTGCTCTTTACCCTAAAGATATGCACAAGAGCCAAAGCAAACTACGAACACTTAATAGTTACTCAACTGTTGAGTATTTTATTCAGTATGGCTTTAAATTTAAAAAAAAAAAAAAAAAAGGGAAAAAACACTCCCCAGACTTTCTGACTTAGTAAGAAAATCTTAATGGCATTTCAGTTAACACATCTCCTTTGGGTACTGCTTGTGCACAAAGCCAGTTACAACTCTTGGCAAGGACCAGCACCGTAACTTTTCTAATGATTAACAAGGGGCCTGAACCAGACCACAGGGCTACAGTGCTTGACCACTGCAGCTTGCACGCTGAGAAGTGAGGCTTGCTCCCCTACCTCCCGTCTTCTGCCACAGCAGCGCCCACCTCAACAGCCCCAAGCACCTGTCAGCAGCTCTATCAGCAGCACCCAGGGACACTGGATCGGGCAGCATCCAAGAGGAGCACCTGAGCAAGAGAGAAGCAGACAGACACCTCTCCCCTTCTGCAATGCACCACCGGGGAGAAAGGCCCCTCAAGAAAATCGTATTATTCTCTATATTTAATATACACACACATGTCCATAAAGCTCAATTTCTCTTCCCTCAACATCTGAAACAACTTTCGTTGTGACACTGACAGCAATTCATTTGTATATTCTGTGCAGAAGGTTCTGACTCCAGATAAGAAACAGAATACCAGGAAGGGATGAGCTGTAAAGCCAGAGACAACTTTGTTTCCCAGTACATACTCTTCCTTGTTACAAAAAAGAAATGGGGGGGGGGGGGGGGAGAGCGGAATGCTTCCACGTTAATTTTTCAAGATTATATATGAGAACAATGGAAAATTAAGCATTTGGTAGGACATTTTCTGCTGTGCTGCTATTTTTAAACAATGGAAGTGAGAAACATTTATTTTTCACTACATCTGTCATCTTTAAAGCTCTTACAATATTTGTACCATGCAAATTGTACTCTCAGCATTTCCATGTAGCAGCACATAAGACTTTTTGTTTTTCAGATCCCTGCTGAAGAAAGGATCCCACTGACGCTTACAAGTGGTCACTCGGTGTTGTACCATCAACCAGAGCTGGGCTGCTCTGCCACAGCAATTTAAACAGACAGGCTCAGCTCCTGCACTGGCATTTGCAGGATTAGGGGTGCCCAACCAGCCCTAGAAGGGGCCCCTGCTCTTCTACCTACCCCCTTCCCAAAGGGCTGCATCCCACTTTGAGTCCTGCACCCCCTTTCCCGGGCTTAGCAATCACACAGCTGTAAGACACACAGGTTCAAGCTGGCTGATCCAGCAAGTCCTCCTCCCTCTCAGCAGAATCGCTTCTCCTCCCTACCAGTCCATACCATGAATGCAGGCTATCTCCTTTTCAGACCAGAGAAGCAGGCTGCCTGGCTTCAGCACTGCAGGTCTACCAGAGGCAGGTGCTGCAGAAGAGTCAGACAATGCCAGCTCCACACCTGCATCAGTTTCTGACTCTGAAAAGACTCCATAGCCTCACTTGAACCTTCAGAACACCCTCCATCAGGTGAAGAGTAAGACTGGACCCAGAAGAACACTAAAGTCCTACAAAAAATAAATCCAGGTCTAAGGGACCTCTAACTATTGTATCCACCACCAATTCGCCAGCTGGAAGACGGTTTTGCCATTAAGTTAATTCACAGAATGCAATCTATACTTTCTTATGTTTCTCAGGAAGGCAATAGACCTTGCCTGGTAACCTTTGTTCATACCAGCCCCACTGGCAACGTCAGGGTGTCTGTATGATCTGTAGTTGTTCACAGAAAGTAACTGTTCAGATGCCATGTTGGTGTAAGGTCCTGCGTAAAAATATATTCACTATTGTGATGACTTTAGCATTGCTTCTGCAAACTGTACAAAAATAGGCTCAGGAGTAGATTTCAGAGAAGGGACATGGAAGGAGAGCCACCACAATTTTTACAGAAGTTGTAGAGGATGAATTATTTGAGCATCTGTAACCACAGGAGTGATGACAGAAGAGTCTTACCATATTTTGTTCTGAAATCATGAGGCATTTCTTGTTTTCAGTAATGTAAATGCATAGCAACATGCTGACCCTGTATCTCCACTTTAACAAACAACAAGCCTAAAAGCAATATGAGAACAAGCCGCAGTAGTGCAGACACGTATGCATCTCTTCTTGCATTCAGAGAGAAAGAATAGAAAAACTAACTCTACAGAAGACACTACTGACAGTGACATCCAATAATATCTAATTCCCCAAACGCCTTCATTTTAAGGTACAAAACCATTTGGAGCACATTAAAACTCAGAAGTCTGGAATCTGAAAATTGTTAGAAATGCATCGGTACCTTAAATATTTTCAACTCAAATGTACACATACCTGTTTTCTTTTTTTTTTTTTTTTCCTTCTTCTAACTTTATTTAGGGAAAGGATGGCACTTGCAGGACCAGTTAAACGGATTGTTTCATTCTAGTGGGTTTTACTGATTGGAGTGGAGCGCACAACAAATTTGACAGCTCCTCCTTCCCAGCTACACAGCCTGCATTTCTGAATTGCTGTAGTACAAATGCAACAGCTTTTCCTCGTCCTGTCTTGCCTCGAAGTCTGATGCGCTGTTCTTTGCTCATACCCAGAGCTGAGTCATTGCAAGAGAGGTCTGAGGCATGCACACGTCTAATAACGGCATTTAACAGAGAGCACTCAAACCTATTCAAACAAGGCCAAGCTAGTCGAATTTGTTGAATGAGATAGCATGGCCCAGCAGGAAGTCATCAAGCTGAAAAGCTTCCGGAGAGTCACATATACCTGAGGGAATCGAGTAACGAGGGGGTCAAACGAGAACCTTTGCCTCCTTCCACAGCCACAGCGGCTCTAAAAGCCTGATGGTGAGAGCCAGATGAATGCTGTTTAGATTGTTAAACTCATTTGCCAAGCCTGTGCCCTCCAACAAGCCAGTTTTAAATCCTTCTACGTTCTGAAAAATGTAACGGCCCGATTTTCCACAAGTGCTCAATATCCTGAAAGGCTGTGCTAACTACACAGATACCTTACAGATGGTTGGGTAGCTGTAGGCTGCTTGTAGGTAGCAACTTGGATAAATGGTAAAGATGAGGAAAGGGAAGGATACAGGACACGGGAAGTACCTCACATCTATACAGCTATGAGGCTCAGTACTGACACTTGGTCCCGTGCAAGACAGCTCTTTTCTGGTTTAACTTGTGCAAGCTTAGAAATGGTCTGCTCTGAATGTGTTTCTATTTGGGCAGGAGTGTTCATGTGCTCAGGGGTTAAAAAGGCTCTTCAGAGGGATCAGGACAGGCTGGATCCATGGGCCGAGGTCAATCGTATGAGTTTGAACAAGGCCAATGCTGAATCCTGCACCTGGGTCACAGCAACCCCATGCAGCACTACAGGCTTGGGGAAGAGTAGCTGGAAAGTGGCCAGGCAAAAAAGTCCCTGGGGTTGGTGGCTGACAGCTGGCTGAACATGAGCCAGCAGTGTGCCCAGGTGACCAAGAAGGCCAACAGCACCCTGGCTTGAATCTGAATTAATGTGGCCAGCAGGACTAGGCAACGCTGTACTGAGTGATGGTGAGGGCACACCTCAAGTGCTCTGTTCATTTTAGGGCCTCTCATTATGAGACAGACACTGAGGTGCTGGAGCATGTCCAGAGAAGGGGAACAAAGTTGATGAAGAGTCCAGAGAGCAAGTTTTATGAAGAGCTGCTAAGGGAACTGTGGTTGTTTAGTCTGGAGGGGGCTTAAGGGAGACCTTATTGCTCTCTACAACTACCTCAAAGGAAGTATTAGAGAGGTGGGTGCTAGTCTCTTCTCCCAAGTTAACACACACTAACAAGAGAGAAACGGACACAAGTTGCACCAGGGGAGGTTTAGACTGGATATTAGGAAAAACTGAAATGGGCTGCCCAGGAAAGTGACAGATTCACCAGTCCCTGGAGGTGTTCCAAAATCGTGTAGACATGGCACTCTGGGACATCGTTGAGTGGGCATGGTGTTGTTGGGCTGACGGTTGAACTTGATGACCTTAGAGGTCTTTTCCAACCTTAATGATTCTATGAATTAGAAGACATGAACATAAAAAGAGCAAACACCATACAACTGTTTTTGTTACGGAAAGGAAAAAAGCTATTAGGCCAAGCAATATGTCTAAAATAGATAGGTAAAAAGTAGTGTTAATTCAACAAGAGTATTCATACAGGGGATAACCTGCAGCCAGTGTTCCAGTATTGACACCTCACAGATTACATGCTATCAATGATTTCCCATGCTTTTTCTGTTTTAGAAGATTCTTTGTGTTGTTCTTAGAAGCAGGTTTATTCCAAAACTGCTCCACCACGACATTCGTTATATCTGCACCTTTTCTAAGGTGCTTTCCAACACCACTCTCCATCAAATCACAGAATCACAGAATTTTTAAGGTTGGAAAAGACCTAGAAGATCATCCAGTCCAACCATTCACCTATTACTACTAGCTCCCACTAAACCATATCCCTCAAATGTACTGGATACCAATAATTATTTCTTAGCACCAGGGTGGTACCTTTTGAAAGGCAACTTTCACTGTTCTGCTGCCTTCCTGGTTTAAGTGTCTCATTCTGCAGAGAAAACTCTGCATTACTTGAAGTATAAAATACGATGAAGCTTTACAAGAAGGGTATGCAGGGGTTGAGGGCAAGGGGAGGTCCTCTTATTCACTGGCCAGGCACTGAAGCTACCAGAGTTCACAAAAGCTGAATTTCTTTCTTTAAGCAAAAATTCCCATTAAGCCAAATGAGGTTTTGTTGAATGAGGGCCACAGAACTGAGCCTATAGTATGCTCTTGACTGGGATCAAGTCAAAGCAAATTACGCAATGGCTGTCAGGAATCTGCGTATAGCTCTTCAGAGCCGCAGTGGAGGAGGAGCCCTGAAGCATCCTTAACCTTTGTCTATTTATGTCCCAGCCCTGAGACTCCTTCCAACAAAACAAGTCGTGCTTTTAGATATTTTTATTAGCTCAACTTATAGCAAACATCACTCTCCTCCTCTTCCTCTTTCCCCTCCCCTCCTTCCCACCCTTCCCTCTCCTTTCCCCTCGCTGTGTTGTGCTGTTTGTATGGAAAAAACCAAGCTCCCACCCTTGCCAAGAGTGACATCAACTCATTCTTATCCGGTGATGTCCAGCAGAATTTTCCTCTGATAAACATTTGCTCAGTGTCGGAGCCCCAAGGTTACTGGCTGCGCTTTGTTTTCACTGTTGCTTGTTTTCTGACACTTCGCTGCTCCTTATACATTGAAATCCACACCCCCCACCTCCCTCCAATGTCTTCAACCTGGAGCCAGAGGGAGGCAGCGAACAGGACATTCCTCTCTGCTTACCCAGGCCTTCCCACCTCCCCCTTCCCGCTGGAACAAGAGTCTGTTTGTCTCTCTATGAACAATAAAAAGCTGATACTGCAGAGAAAGGGAGGGCGGGGGGAGAAAAAGGAACAAAGCACGTGCAAAAAGCAATTCAGGAGTGCAAACCTATGGATTTTTCACCTTTGTTTTCTTTTTTTTTTTCTACACATTTTCTTATATCCTTCCCTAGCATGCTCTGAAGTTAATCAAGAGGCATAGCTGATTAATGGGCTAGTGTACCTTCCTTTCTGCGCACACCAGCACTTTCTACCAAGACTCAGCAGTATTTACTAAAATCCAATGTCTGTGCTATCTTAGACTTTTGGGTTGACCCCCATTTGATTAAGCACCTCAGATTTTTTCCTTCTTCCTCCCTCCTTCCATCCTCTCCTCACAAGCCACCATCTTTCTGGAGCAAAGGGAAGCAGATGATGCTTTTCCTCACATGCTCCCTTAACATCTTACCCAAGCTGATGTTCATCTGAAGTGCATCAGCTTGTGCCTTCAGGCAACTAGTATGGAATGTAATGCATCACCGTTTCTCCCAGCAACACGGACCTTATGGACAGTCAATCTATTAAAGCAAGGAGGAGAGAAGTTATTGACAAAACTTAGAGGACTAAATAAAATCCAAGAGCCCGGAAATGTACAGCAGTGAATGAAGATTGAAGAGAGACACCTCTCAGCCTGGGATGACGCCTACTGACAATTCCACTGAAGAGGAAGCACTCCACAGAAAATTAACTTACAGGACAATAGATACATTGCATCTACAACTTCATTCTTCCTTGGGCCATTGGAGAGAAAGAAAAATCCATTTGTACAATTTTCTAGAAGGAAAAGTCTGCTGTAATTGGAAGGAGATGTTCTGGTAGGGTCAACCTACAGACTCCTGCTTTTCTAGGAAACTAGCCCTCAAACCCTTCACGGTGTTCGTGAAAAGGTTGCAGCTGCTCTGAACAGCTTATAAAAAACAACATCCTTTAAGCTTGTATGTGACAGAATGAGGGTCAGCTACCTTCAGAAAGCAAGCAAAGAAAAAAAAAACCCCAAACTTTCACATGTTACCATTAACACATACCAAACTGCACTAGAGCATTAAAAGTACTGAGAAAAAACAACATCTAAAATTACTCCTTGCCACCATTGCTTAGAGGAGTCTTCCAGAAGACAGGCAAAAAATATTCTCAAACAAACCATGAGGAAGGAAAGTACAGGCTCACAAATACACATTACAAAACAAATGAGACTTATTTTAAATTGGTTTCTAATGAGAAGGCCGCTTATCTTTTAGCAAAATATTTGGGAAGATCAAGGTCTTGTTTCCTCTTTATATAACAGTTCTTTTGAAACTATAAATTATTAGTAGCAGTTAAAATGTAAAGTCGTCAGCTAGGCTGCAAATACAGACTCAGCAAAGAAGGGTCCAGTAGATTAATCCATGAAAGAAAGAGGGGGTCCCAATAAGGCAAACATCTATATGAATGGAAATTCTCCTCTTGCCTTGAAGCCCCAATAAGCTGCTACATCATTAGTGCAAGAGATCACCCTTAGGGTTATCTCGTCACTTCTTGGGACTGAACAACCAGCCAGATGCACCAACAATTTGCAACGAAATAACGCTACAGATCTATAACTGAACATCTATTACTCTTTCCATGCATAAAAAAGCTACACAAAACAAAACCAACACAACATATATCTGCCTTAAAATTTAGGGTTTTAAAAATAGTGATTTTACAGAATACACAAAGCTCCTTTTTAGCACAAATTCATCACAAGCATTTGCACTGAAACATACCTCCCCTCAGTGGCCAGATCTTGGGTGGCAAAGGGAAGAATTTCTTTTGAAGGGACACAAGAACACCCACTCGATACTACTGCATCAGTGGTGGCTTTACAGACCCAAAGGTGGACCAATAGTTTCCTGACACACAGGGACACAGAGCTCCATAGGAAACCCAGGTGACATTCACACCCCACGCTCATTTTTAGGGTTGAGTTCTTTTCTGCAGAATTGTAAATTATGACATTTGAGGTAATCCAGCATTTCTAGTATATGGAAATGGGATGTTTGGTCACAGAAACACTGAGAGGGGCACAGATTCCCAAATGACCTTGACTAAAATTAACCATCTGAGTATAGTGGCATTTGGCCTACCAACACCTCCCTGGCTGTTTTGTTTCAACAGATAGATTGACTGCAGAATTTGCCAGAGCTGCCCTCCCAGTAAGATAAACCCCTATGTAAGAGGAGAGGTGATAGCTCAATACAGGAATTCATATGCCTATGAAAAAAATAAACACTTTTTTTCCACGACAGGAAAAAAAGAACATATAGCAGTGCTGTCTCAGGGGTTTAATTAGCCTAGCAGGAACACTGATAACAAGACATCTTATCAGGAGCTTTACTTTCAACAAAACCAATTAGTATCAATTTAAACAGAACAAGCAGAGATAAACATGCACATAACTTGCATAACCTTGAGGTTCACAATGCCTAATAATTAAGTGCTGGACCGTTTCCCATAGTGGAGAGGGAAAAGCTTGTATAAATCAACAATAATCAAAGGAAAGTTGCTCTCCTATGAGCACAAGAAGGGTCTGAATCCAGTACACTGATTTCAGCCAGTTGTGAAACTGAGTCATGGCAAGGCTAAAGTTTTTGGACAAGCTTTTTGAGAACTCCAAACAAGATTGTGAGCTCTTCTCTCTTACCACTTTGACAAAACACAAGAAAAGTTCCCTTATCAATCCACGCTTCCAAAGGCTCTTACAGACAAAGGAAAAGCTAAGCTACAGCTAATTAGCAGAACTCCCCTTCCACTGCAAACTGTACTTACTCACTTCCTTTCTTCTCCTTATTCTCTTGCAGCCTCCTGTATCTGCTTTCCTACTACTATTTATTTTTAATCTCCTGTTTTCAGGAATATTTATCTGGATGAGATGCATCACAGAGTCCTGAAGGAATCTGCTGATGTGTTTGCCAACCCACTCTCCACCATATATGAGACGTCATGGTGGTCAGGGAAAGCCCCTGGTGACTGGAAGAAGGGCAACATTGTGCCCATTTTTAAAAAGGGTAAAAAGGACAGCCTGGGGTACTACCAACCACCTCACCTCTGAAGATCATGGAACAGATCCTTCTAGAAGCTATGCTAAGGCACATAAAAACAGGAAGGTGATTCAAGACAGTCAGCATGGCTTCACCAAGGGCAGGTCCTGCCTGACCAACTTAGTGACTTTCTACGATGCGGTGACCACATCAGGGGACACAGGAAAAGCAATGGACGTAATCTATCTGTACTTGTGTAAAGCCTCTGACACAGTCCCCCCAACATCCTTCTCTCTAAACTGGAGAGATACGGATTTGATGAGTGGACTGTTTGGTGGATAAGGAATTGGTTGGATGGTCACATCCAGAGAGCGGTCATCAACGGTTCAATGTCCAGATGGAGCTCTGTGACAAGTGGTGCCCCTCAGGCACTGGGACCAGTATTATTTAATATCTTCATCAATGACAGTGACGATGAGGCTGAGTGTACCCTCAGCCCGCCTGCAGACGATACCAAGCTGAATGGTGCAGCTGACACACTGGAAGGACAGGATGTCGTCCAGAGGGACCTGGAGAAGCGGTCCCATGTGAACCTCATGAGGTTCAACAAGTACAAGGTCCTGCACCTGGGTTGGGGCAATCCTCATCATCAATACAGGCTGGGAAATGATGTGCTAGAGAGCAGCCCTGCAGAGAAGGACTTAGGGATGCTGGTGGATGAGAAGCTTGACATGAGCTGACAATGCATGCTCACAGCTCAGAAGGCCAATTGTATCCTGGGCTGCATCAAGAACAGTGTGGGCAGCAGGTCGAGGGAGGTGATTCTGCCCCTCTACTCTGTCGTCATGAGACTCCATCGCAAGTACTGTGTCCAGTTCTGGAGTCCACAACATAAGAAGGACATGGAACTGTTGGAATGGGCCCAGAGGAGGGCCGCGAAGATGATTCAGAGGGCAGAAGAAGCTCTCTATGAAGACAGGCTGAGAGAGTTGGGAGCGTTCAGCCTGGAAAAGAGAAGGCTCCGGGGAGATCTTCTAGCAGCCTTCCAGTACCTGAAGGTGCCTACAAGGAGGCAAGTTGGAGAGGGACTTTTTAGAAGGGCATGGAATGACAGGATGAGGGGAATGGTTTTAAATTGAGGTAGATTTAGATTGGGTATTCAGAAAAAATTCTTCAATACAAGGGTGGTGGATCACTGGAACAGGTTGCCCAGGGAGCTGGTAGATGCCCCTTCCCTGGCAGCATTCAAGGCCAGCATGGATGGGATGGGCCTTGAGCAGCCTGGTCTAGTGAAAGTGTCCTTGCCCATGGCAGGGGGTTGGAATTTGATGATCTTTAAGGTCCCTCCCAACCCAAACCATTCTATGATTCTTGAACTTGCAATAGTTTGATGGGTCCTTACTTATTGATACATGTTTTCTTAATCTCATACAACTTCTAAATTGGCTGGATAAGCAGCAGGTGAGGTGGACTGTAAACTGGCTGAGATGCTGGGCTCAAAGGGTTGTGATGAGCGGCACAAAGACCCTCTGGAGGCCACTTACTAGTGGGTGTTAATTCAGAGAGCAATGCCAGGGCCAACATTGTTTAACATCTTCATTAATGACTTAGGTGATGGGACAGAGTACACCCTCAGAATTTCAGAGCACATAAAACTGGGAGGAACAGCTGATCACACCAGAGTGACCTCAAAGGGCTGGAGAAATGTGCTGATGGGAATCTCACAAAGTTCAATGAGAAGAAATACAGAGTTCTGCACCTGGGGAGGAATCACTCCAAGCACCAGTACATGCTGGAGGCCAACTGGCTAGAAAGCAACTTTGCAGAGAAGGAGTTGTGGGTACTAGTAAACAAACTGAACATGACCTGGAAGCATGCCTCTGCAGCAAACACAGACAACAGGTCCTAGACTGCACTGGTGAGAGCTGCCAGCAGATTGAGGGAGGTGATCCTTCCCCCTCCTCATCAGCACTCAGGGCGCCACCTCTGCAGTAGTGTCCTGTGCTGTGCTTCACAGCATGAGGAATACGTGGATACATGAGCATGAGTCCAGTGAAGGACCACAAAGATGATTAAAGGACCAGAGATCTCTCATACAAGGAAAGTCTGAGAGCTGGTACCATTCAGTGGGAGGGAGAAGATGGATCCAGGCTCCTCTCTCAAGAGGTATATACTGAAAGGACGAGATAATGGGCATAAACAGAAATACTGAAAACTACACATAAACATAAGTTTGTTTTGTTATTTTTTACTGTGAGGGTGATCAAACACTGGAACAGGTTACCCAGACAAGTTGTGGAGTCTCCATCCTTAGAGCCACTCAAAATACCACCAGACAAAGTCCCTGGACAACCAGCTCAGGAGGCTGACCCTGCTGTGAGCAGGGAAACTTCATTATGCTGGAAATGCCTGCCACCCTCAGCCATTTTGAGCAACAGGCAGACACAAGAATAAGGCTTTGTAAAGGCTAGATGGCTTGTATACAGTGGTTATGTAATCCCTACTACTCTTATTAAAGAGCTTTATAGAACTTCTTCACACAGTACCCCTTCAAAGTAAACTCGTACCAGTGTCCCTTTGACAGAGTGCTACACCAGAACCAGTACCAGAACAGGACTTCAACTTAGTCTCAGTTCTAACTCCCTGCTTGCAGTATGCCTCTCTTGTCCCACTTGGTTAATATAAACTAGTAAACACGAGCCTGAGTTAGAGAAGCAGCAGCAAGGAGTACTGTGTTTGCATCCTAGCATACAGCAACACTGCCTGCAAACATAAAATGCACATGTTTCTTAAAACGTGAAGGAATGCTGCTGGATTGCTCAGGCCAACTGTGCTTCAAATTCATTCACTGGGCCAAATTCCTTTCTCAGTTACTGAAAAATGAAGCAACATCACTGTGGTCAGGATACAAATTGTGAAGCTATTGTTGCATGTGTGAACATGTGTACATGTGAACGTGTGTGTGAATTTATGCATGCACCCACCCCTAACTCTTAGACTCAGAGCTACCCTCATAATTGTACAGCAAGTTTCACATCATGTAGTATTTTCTTCTTACAGCATTAGCAAAATTACAGAACTATCCCCGTACTTCTAGACATCCTGGCTGCAGAGAGCTTGGAAACATACATTCTTCCCATAGCTCCTCATTGGCCTTTAGATTTATTGTATTAAAAAAGCAAAAATTCCTCAGTGGCAATTTTTGTGATTAACATGCAACTCTTCAGCACTTGAGGTTGATCCAGACATCTGTCACTCATCCAGAACACTTCAACCTAAGTCTTTAGAGATAACGAAGGTAAATACTGGTGTTTTAACTTGCAATTCCAGCAATGCCCATGTAAGTTCTTAAAATTCATGTATGGCTATCAACTGGAATTGCAGTAAGCAAGGAGGTTCCCCTGAGGTCACAGAGTAGCTACTGACCTCCTACTCAGGCCACCTCTGCCACCCCCACCCACTAGCTTCAACAGTCATGCAGAGCTTGTTTTTTTAACAGGAGCCCTCCACCAAAGGACCTGGAGCCTCCCTCTGGTCCTCTTTACAAGAGCATGCCAAGGTCTAAGTCAGAAAGACACATCTGTTGCCTCATTTACCCCAAGCTCTACCCTCATAGATCACGCCAAATTTCACAGTTATTCATCTCCAACTTCCTGGCCTTCAGAACACACTTGCTTCTCCTCCAGGCCTGTACCATAAAACATGTTTTGCAGGCTCCACCAGTTCTGAGACCCTAATACCCTGATGTCTCAGTACAGACTGAAAAGAAGAGAGGAAGTCTTTGTACATTTTGCAATAGCTGTCCCACCACTTCCCTGCACGCTTCAACCAATCTGTCCAGGTTTATCCAGGTGGAATATGGGTTTGCAGCAGGGTGCATCCTCCAGCTTTCCCTGTAAGAATCCTATTTTAGAGAGGAGGGTGATTACCAGTAGAGAACCTGGAAGACAGCATTTTGATCCCATATGTTAACCTGAACCCAACCACTGCCAGATATCTAGACAGGTTCAAAACAGAAAACCACAGGGCAGAAAACCCTTTATGTGGAGAAACAAACCACTTTTCAACTATAGCTGCAGCACACACACAAAAGTAATCACAATGTAAACAAACTCTTAAGTTTCCTGGCATTATCTATGCTCTATTGAAGGTAACTTTGCCTTTTGCTCATGTCACCTAAACGATCAAAACAAAAAATAAAAAGGTGACTTTCCCTACAGACAAAGACCAACTTCTCAACAGTCATTAGTGTATGCTCCAAGGTTTCATTCATTCATCCATGGTGCTGTATAAACTGTAAGATTGGAACTTTCTGTCCAACCTATTTTCATTTCCTAAAGAAAAGTTTTAAGACTGGTAGAGGCATAGTCTAAGACCCTACCATTAAAACCATCAAGAAATTACATTCCTGGCTAGAGAAAGAGAACTTTAATGAGTACTCCTTGACAATATCGTTGCCTTTGTTTGCTACAAGTTTTTCCAGCAAAAATAGGAAGAGGATGAAAAGCCTCTTCAGTTTTATCCAAAAGCACTGAAATTAACTCATACGGTAACTTCAAAATTCACACAGTGTTTTTTTCTATTCTCTTTTAATTTGAAACTGCAGCAAAATCAATAAAATGACCTCTTTTCTTGTGAACACAATCTGTAAAAGCCTAAGCTCAAAACCCAAAAGTCTCTTTTTTTCCCTCAAAAAACAAAGGGGTAAAATCCCTACTTGTTTCTGCTTTGCATCTGTGGTTGGAATTGCGGGAAGGGGTACGTTACCTCAGCATACTGGGTACGTCAACGTAGGTCAAACCTGATGGCCTACACCCTGATATGCAACTGGCGACATATTGACCTCTCCTTTACCTTGTCACTGGTGCTCTCACATCTAGGTAGAAAGCTAGTTCAGGGAACTGAGACTGAGGAAAACTAATTTTATTTTTAGAGACGGCAGGGTTAAGTTTTCAGTTGGCTCGGCTCCCTGCCTGGCTGCATGAGAGACAGGGCTAACACAAGGGAGCAGGGAAAACAAGACTGCTTTCAACCAGCTTTAAGCTCAAACCGCTCTTGGTGAGCCAGCTGAAATGTCAGATGAAACCTGCTGCGCTCATGCCACTCCCCAAAGGCCACTTCAGTGTCTGAGGTGTGTGCAACACACATGCGAGGCAAACATGTCCAAAACTAAAAAGCTTTGTCAAGAGGTGCCAGTCAACACTGAAGGAGCAGGCACAGCTATAAAGCCCAAGATAGTTTTCTTGCAAAAGAGTCTGGACCAAGGAGGTGTTCAGCCAAAGCTCAGAGATGCAGTCAATAGCTTTATGAGCTGAAAACAATTCTGCCTTGCGCTGTCCAGAAGCCAATGCCAATACACACTAATCTTCACCAAGGCACTTCAAGAGGTTCATGCAGGAATGGTACTACTACTGAGGGTACAAATACCTTCCCTTACCAGTCTGTCCCCAAAATGTCTGAAATCAAGAGGACTCCCCATTGCAAGCCAAAGCTACAGATGTGATGTTCCCAGTCCCCAGAAGCCTTGGGCATAGTTTTCAGAACACAGTACTAACTATCAGAGTGGATCACTAACTACAGGCCCGACTAGACCCGCATATCTCCTCTGCAACATTAAGAGCCCCAGAATCATCAGCAGCCAGGTAACCTAGCCTGATACTTAGAAACCAGCAGAGACTCAAAACCATAAGGTTTGATACTCCCTCCAAAACGTTTGGTAATAATTCATTCTGACAACTCCCTCTATTCCTAACCCCTAAGCAAACATCCAATTCCTTTTTGAACCTTGTTAAATTCTTGGCCCCATCAGCATCCTGTGGTCGACTGTTCCAGCATCTAATTACAATTCCTAACTTCTGGAGCCGCCCGCCATGGTCTCTCTCACTCCAGCACCGAGCCCACTCCGCCCACGTGCAAGCAAAGAATGTTCCTGATAATCCTTTTGAACACATCTGTTTCAGAGCACGGGCGCTGCCTCAATGAAGGTCTGCACCGGGCCTCCAAAACCCACGTATCAGACCATAAGGGATTGCGGAACAGGGAGAAGTAGAATGCCTACAGCAGATTAATCCCTGCAGCAATATTTTTAAGCAGCAATTAATTCACTCTGCCAGGCTAAAATAAATAATGCAAAGGTAGAAACCAGGAAAGCTGTGTTCAGAACAATAAAATATTCAAACAAGAGCAAGGAGATGCTCTGGTTTTATCAGAGCACACCCAATTTAAAGATACGCTCTTGTAACTCAGCAGCCCCTGGAAAACAAACCAGAAAACACAGACGGAATGGGTCAGGCACATACACACACTAGTGCTGCTGTATCATCTCCTCCCTTGCATCCTGTACACCACGGAGCCCAACTGTACTGGCTGGTTTCCAGAATGAAATCATATAGTCTGCTATCAGCACTATGAATTTATCTTTCCAGAAAATCCTGATGTCATAGCCCGAGAGCAATTATCAATGACGAATTATTGATTTCAATGTCAAGTTGTGCAACCACTTGAGAGGAGGAAGAGGAATAGAATAAACCAGCCAAGAATGAACAGGCTATTCAATGGCTTTAAAAACAAAAAATAACTCCTAAGTCTTTGATATCCAGAACTATTGCAGTCAAGGCCAAAAAAAAAAAAATCTAATTTTATTGTACTAGGGACTTACTGTTGGGTCCAAGTTTCTTACTGTTGTTTGCTAGAACAGAAACAATCAAACAGTTCAGATGAAATGGTCAATATACGTGTTGATTGACAAGATACATGGCAGAAGTACTATCTATTAGACTATTTTTATCCAGCAAATGCCACAATCTGATGTGGAAGGCATGACTACAGATAAAGGCATGAATGCATCCTGGAGTTCTGAGCAGGATCTGGGGGCAGGCAGCGTGATGCCAGTATGCACCTAATGAACTAATACTGGCTGGGAGTTAAAGTCCTCTGCAAAACATGAGTCTCACCAAGAATAAAAAAAGTAAAGCTCTTTTATGGCACTTGGACACCCTGGTTTCATGGCAGCTGAGATGCAGACCTATTTCAGCACATCATTCAAATAAACGCTGGAGCCAGCACAAAGGAAATGCATGAAGGGACTGGGGTCATCAAGCAGCAACGCTCACTTCAGTGCCACAGAAGCAAAGCTTTGGCATGAAGTTTTATCAGCTCACTCCTAAAACTTCCTATTGATCATAAAGGGTTGGCCCTACATCTCCCTCCTCTCCTATACCAACTCTGGCAGTTGCCTGATAGAGCAGTAAATCAAATCAGCTTATTAATGGTGGAAAATTAACCTGACAGAGTTTTTTGCCAGGTTAGCAAGACAATCAGTTTTACACACGGTCAGATAAATGTCACACTCTATGAGGGTGAGTGGAGGAAGAGGAGGAATGCGACGGAGCGTGTCCGCCTTCTTTGGACAGGAGGGATCTATTACATCAGCTTATGCTACATTGCATAACTTGACCCTGAGGAGCCAGACTGTCTCCCTTTGCCTTGGAGAGGACATCAACAGACTTCTCTCCATCAATCTCTGCATTCATAGTTTTTTCAGTTGTGTACAGCATCATTTTAATGCTCTCCCATCCCTCAGCACCTGCAAATGAACTACACGAACCTGCCCATAAGAAGTGAACATCAATCCCCACGGTACTCATCCTACAGGTAGAGCCCGGGCCAAAGACATTTTCCTGCTGCAAGCTTTCAGAGCAAATACCCTATAAACCTGCAGTTCTTCAGGGATTGCCTGACTTTAATACAAGAGAGTAATACAGTTTCAAGGCAACAAATGTCATTTTGATAGGAATCAAATGTTCATTTAAGAAGAAAGGGGAAAAAAAACCCCAATGGCATATTTCCTTATTTTATTCTTCCAAATCCTCCATGAGGTGCTAGTTTGCTAGATGCAGCCAAAAACTAAAAGTAATGTATCAGTCTGATCCCTCTATTAAGAAATGATGACTCTAGAACATTTCTGAACTGTATTCCAAGCATTCTCTCTGCACAGGAACTGATTAGCCGTTCAGCCATGTACTGGACTGCTGCTCAGATAACAGACAGACTGCATCCACTTTGCAGGAAGAGTTTCCTTTCAAAGACACCAGAAATCAGAAACAGTCACTGACTAGTGACTGTTTACTTCCATTTGAAGAAAGGTACAGTGAAAAGTCAGCTCTGTGACCACATTTTAAACATTCACTGAAAAGGGACAGATAGTCACTGAATAAAAGACTGTAGTGGTTTAAGATGTTCTTAAAATAACCTTTTTTGACTTTACTATTCCCAGAAGCAAAGACAGCAAAACAGATCACAGGAGTCCCCTTTATGTGTTTCAGTGTACAGTCACCTAGTTATTTTTACCTGCCAGTGAAAACCACAAGCTAAGTCAATCCAATAGTCCACAGCCACCAAAAGTAAGTGTCCTATTTCCCCACAGGTCCCCTGTGCTTCTGACTAGGTGGTCCCACCCTCACAGTCGTTTAACTTCTTCGTGAACCAGTGTGAATTCTTAGCCCAGGAGCAAAACCATCTACTCTCACGTTTCACTTCTCTGCAGGTCCCTCAGGTCAGAAGCAATAGAAGGAAGGATGCATGGATAGAGTAGACAGTGTAGGACCTACTCTAACAGGAGTGTAAGTCTTGGACAGCTAGGCCTGCCTTGTACATCAGCCACCTATGGCAGCCCTGTCCTACCAGCCACGTTGCTGGTATGATAACCAGCAGCCACCAGTGGCACAAGCCCCTTCACATTTCACATCTGCTTCTACAGCACACATCAAGCTGCAGCCTGAGACTGTTTTCACTACTAGGATACCACAAAGGGTTGTGGCTTGCAGAAAGAGGCCTTTATTTTAGGACCATTTAATGACATTACTATAACCAGACAATGTAAAAAACAAAGGTTCCAACCCTCACTGATTTCTCATGAAAATATTCCCATTCGCTTTTGAAGTAATCTTGTACAGCTTTTATATCTCCTTCTAGAAGGAAGGCAAATGTCTAGCTAGCAATAAGGTTTAGCTCTATTAACGTTTAAACAGCCAGAACTAGGCAAGCTATGGAGTCTTGTCCCATCCACGCGAGAGCATGGAACGTCATCTGCTTCTCTAGATCAGCATCCTACAGTGTTGTATCTAACTTACCACAAACATTAAAAATATGTACGTATATATACACATGTGTGTGCTTATGTATAGGTGTATACATGTGTATTTAGTCATCTATACATGTGCACAAACAGCTCTAAGGTGGTAACAAAATAAGACCATTAAGCAGGTATGTCCAAGGTCTGTAAATGATTTCACTTCAGAAACATGTTCATCAATATGGAATATTTCTCTATTGAAGGTATCTATTATTGTTGTCCCAAAGTAGAGGGCACAGGAGGAGTTAAGCACAGTTTTGTTCCTAAATAAATAAATCTATGACTACAGTATCTCCTTTAGAGTGGATGACTGACTACATGATGAGAACATGCCTGAGGGCAAGAGTATTTAATGTCAAGCCAAACCTCTTCACGACACCGAAGAAGGGCAGAGCTCTTTGGAGCTATAGCAATTTACTTTCTACATTCTAAGAGCAAAGAATCAATTTAACCTTTTCTCCCTTTTTTTTTGTTTTGGACAGCGTGCCTTGCTGGACAGAAAAGATCATTTCAGCATCTTTAGACTGCCACTTCACATGAGAACAGGAATACAGGCAATGCCTCGAACTAAACTATCAGTTTTTACAATTCATTAACCTCTACCTACATTCAAGAAACAAATGTGTTCAAAAGCTTGCAGTCTTTGATAGATTCATCCTACTGCAAGGTCTTTCCAGTGAAAGACACTCACAATAGAATCCTTCCAAGTCTATGCTTACAAGGCCAAGAATACTAATGAGTCCTCCCTACCTCAATTCTGAATCAAAAGCTACTACAGTGTGAACTTGAGGCCTTTTTGAACATGAGCCTACTGTTAAACCAGTCTGTGTCTCACTTCATAGGCATCATGGGGGCATCCAGTTAAAGAATAATAAGGCAGAAACAAAAAACAGCCTCGCATTGTCACTTGTCTTACTGCCTTCTGATGTGCAGAAGTCCTGCTGATCCATTCCTACTTAACATTAAATATTTATGAAAACCAAAACCAGCTATTTAACTTTTTTTGCTATTTTATTAGCAGAATAACATTTTCAAAAATTCCAGATTTTGTTTCAAAGCCGCTGTTGAAACCAAAGCAAAAAAACCCCACCATCCAAAAAACCAAACAACAAAAGCCAACCACCAAAAAAAATCCCCACCAAAACTCAACATTAACTGTAATCTGATATGAAATTACCTGTTCTGACCCAAAGTATCAGCAAAACTGTAGACTTCAGGCCAGTGTGAAGTGACACTTTCAGAACAGTGCATCTCTGGTTCCCTGACCTGCTTCACAATAGCAAAACCTGTGCCAGCACCTGCAAGGGAGCAGCCCAGGAGAAGACGACCATGCTCCTTCCAGAAGCATCCACCATGCTTTGGGCATCCCTAGAACTACAGGAAGCTTCATGGGGAGCTGTTGTTCTCACATCATTATGCATCCTGGTGAAAAATACTATTTTAAGGACAAGGATCTTTAGGTAGGCAAGACCTAAAATGCCACTGTGAAGGAAAAACCAGAAAGGAAAAAGAAAACATGCAAAAACAGGAGTCTTTCAAGCTCTCTGATCCTTATGGCTGCAGATGACATTTATTCCTTTTGTAAGAAAATAACAGACAAAGAACTGAAGTTTAGAATAAACATGAGATAAGGCACTATTTTAAGGTCATTTATTACATTTCCTGTGAATGAACTGAACAGTTTTCATTCAAGCTTAACATTTTCTTATCCCTGTGCATCATGAACCACATTTTTGCTGGAACCAGTCTAGTGCGTTAAATGAACAAAATTAGATATAAGTTAGGTACTGTGGATTCCAAACTTTGATAACAGAGGCTCAAGGGAACAAAAGGCATTTGGAAACAGCTCCGTGCAAGTGAGCACATCCTGGCTTCACTTCAGGAGAAAATGTCCCACAGCTGAGAATGTAAAAGTGGGATAGCAATAGCTCTGAGCAAAATACCAACATCTAATGAAATAGCACTTAAGTCCTGCACAGCAGAACTCCTGCTCCTCCCTTAAGTGACGCTAACAGTGTAAGCTGACAGTAAGAGTGTATGGTGCGGCAAGGCTGGGAATGGAGACATTACCTTATTTTACCATTACACACAGGGAGTGGAAACACACTTAGAAAATAGCCAACACTGGTTTGTTAAGGCATATTACAGCTAGGGCTCTGGCAGGGATTCTCTCCCTTGTGCTCAGAAAGGAGATCCAGCCCCTTTTTCCACTGCATCCCACCCCATCCTACTTTTGCTTTTTTGCTGTGCTTGCTCCACCACGACGTGGCACGAGCCTAACAATGGCTCAGAGGTGGCAACCTATCTGCTCTTCAAATTACCTATTTTGTTATGAGTTCTGGGAAAAAAAGTTATCTAAACATTACATGCGCTCGCATAAAGACTGCTAGCCTGAGGTCCAAAGACTTTCTGCCATATATCTGAAATAAGAGTGAAATCATTCTCATCTTTAATATAATAAAGTACCAAGGAAGTACTTGTTTGTAAACCAAGATATTTAGCTGATTATAGAGGCTGAATAATAGGGCACCAGTGAATATTGAACTAACGCCAATTCCTCTTCTCCACCCCAATCCTACTGAGACATTGGCTCCACCTATACCTATTATAAAATGAGTAATAATAATAAAATACACAATTTGCTTTCAATTCCAAGGAAGAAACCAATAATTAGACTTGTACAACAAAACAATTAAGCATCCCACGACACAATTTAGCACGTTATCTGTTAGTCTGGGATCCCTCAACCATCTCATGTCTGAGCAACACCCCCACTTCTGAGAATCCACATACTAGAAAAAAAAAAAAAATCACTTTTAGGTTTTTTAAACTGAATTCCATCAACCCAAATTCTCTCTGATTCATACAAGGGTGCGTTTGTGGTTCCATTTTGTGGAGGAATTATTTCAAAAGGGAAGTAACCAGTGTGATAGGCCACAGGAGGAGAAAAGCACTTAAGAATAGTTCGCATTTATTCTTCCATGCACAGACACTTCAGGCAGAAAGGCAGAAACCCCCACACGCTGGAAGGTTTCACTTAAGGCATGGTAGTACAGACTAGAAGCTGGGGAAATGACAGAGGAGAAGGAGAAACTTCTGTGGTTTTCAACTGCACTGTAAGATATTTAATTTTATTTTTCTGATATTCAGGGCTTGAACAATATAACACCACGCTCTTATCTTGATTTCACTACACCTTATTTTTAGAAGCGAGAAACAGAAGCCTAGCAATCTGGATAATAAAGAGGCAGCTCAGCACAGCACAGTCTGTGGTATCTGCCTTATGAAAAACTTCAGTGAGTTCAAAAAATAAAGGTAGCACAAGTTTTGTTTTCCCATGAAGCCACTTGAGTTATGACGGGAGGGGGAGATTAAAAGTATCAAAACTGTTTCTAAACAAAAGGATTGTGAACAGTCTCAGCACCTTTTATCTTTTACAACTCCAGTTCCCTCTGATGGCTGCTTTCTAGAGAAAAGGTCAATTTTGCTGCTTTTTGGGAAAAAAGCCCCAAATCATTCGCTTAGCCTATGCTGTTCACCCCTGCCTCTGGAATAATCACTAAGCCAAACAGGGTATCAGAGGAGAATACCAAATATTTGTAGAGAAAGCCATAGAGTTTCAAGTCCACCGGAACAGCTGAGACTGACAGACCTCCACTCCTGCCACTGTGCCACCACCCATAGCCACTGCATGGCTGCCCTCCCACCCTGCTCCCCAATTCCCAGGGGGCAAGCCAGTCAGCAAAGCAGAAGTGTAAAACTGGCAAGGACACTCCACAGGAAACATGAGCACCATAATAAACAAGAAGTTATCTTCTTTGCATCAAGTCCTGAACCTAATCTGGTAAAGTCCTTGCTCTAAAACCACCAAAATAAATGTCTCCTTAGTTCTTAAGCACAAAGCCAGGACAGCTAGTTTGAACCAGCACATTGCCAGATATTTCCAGACTAAAATCTCCATGAAGGATTTATGGAGAATGATGTAGCAACCACAGCCGTAAGCCCGTACGCTCCAGTGTTACTCAACCACATGGGGCTGCAGCTCCACAACTAGTAAAGCTGGCCCTGATGTGACCTCACTCTACAACATGGGGTTTCTCCCCATGCCAGCCCCAGTGCCTGCTGGATCCTATCATGAGCCAATTCAAGTTCCTTGCCTGCCAGAAACAGTTTTCCTTTTCTATTTCCCAGATAATTCCTTGGTTATGCTGATCACCCTATTTTTCTTTTACCTGAAAAATGCCCTTACAAGGAACAGATAGTAGAGATGAGTTGTCCATAACCAGTGGTTAAATATTGATTGATCAGAGGTCGGAAAACAAACATCCTTGATTTCCTCCCTTTTTCCAAAATATACCTGATCTGTCAATATTTAACAGTTGCTCCTTTTCTTTTGTCCTGTAGGCACTACCCTTATCTTTGCCGGTTGCACACTGAACATAATGGCACACAGAAGCACAGCTCATTTTTGGCCAACTCACTCTAACAGGTTTCTGTATCTTTGAGAGCTCAGCCTTTTTCACACTAGTCCTACTGCTGCAGTATCACAGAACATTAGAAGTTGGAAGGGACCTTGAAAGATCATCTAGTCCAACCCCCCTGCCAGAGCACGATCTAGACTAAATCACACAGGAACACATCTAGGTGGGTTTTGAACGTCTCCAGAGAAGGAGACTCCATAGCCTCTCTGGGCAGCCTGTGCCAGTTCTCTGTCACCCTCACAGTGAAAAAGTTTCTTCTTATACTCACATGGAACTTCCTATGCTCCAGCTTGCACCCATTGCCCCTTGTCCTATCGCTGGCCATCACTGAAAAAAGTCTGGCTCCATCCTCTGGACTCTTACCCTTTACATATTTATAAACATTAATAAGGCCACCCCTCAGTCTCCTCCAAGCTAAACAGGCCGCACTCCCTCAGCCTGTCCTCATAAGGAAGGTGTTCCACTCCCTTAAGTACATTTCATCAAAACACAGATGCAAACACTGACAACAGAAGTAACTGGATTCAGTTACTAAGGCAGGCATTTGGCAATTAAAGAATGCTAAGTCTAAAACGCCACTGCAGCTTCGTCGTCAGCTGATGTACTGGAGTTCATGAGACAAAAGAAATAACTTATGTACCCAAGCAATTAATCTGCAAATCCATGCCATATTTGTGTGGAACCCACATCTTTTCTCAGCTGTTGGATATCAGCACAGCCATGCAATTTTAAGAGGGTTCAGTCATATAGCTTTAACCAGGAGGGTGGGGGCTTTTTGTTGGCTTTAGGCTTATGGTTTTTTTAAATGCTTCTATATTTGTGGTCCAAGTTGCTTAAGATGAGAAAACCTGTACCTTTCAAAAACAAAAATACTGAGGTTAATATGTTTAAAAGCTGATTTAGAGAAACTCAAAGCCAACATCACTGAAAACTTCTGTTCTCCAGGTTCAACAAAGCCCCTGCAAAAGTCAGACATATCGGTATGTTTAAAATGGAAGAATCATGTAAAACAGACTTTCCAAAGTGAGTCCAAACCCTTTCTTGACAACTGACAGCTTGTCAGCCTCTGCATTTCACATCAGAACAATTTGTCTGTTTTCATCCCTTCAAGTCTGTTAATTTATTTCCAACAGCCCCTTTGACGTCTGATGTGCTGATTTATTAACACGCTAGTCTTCATTAAGCATTAAGTGGTATGATGTCCACTTGTAATACAGTTCCATATCAACCTCCAGAAGTTTCTAAACTTGGAGCAGACTTTGAAATACTTCACATCCCATTTCAATAGGCAGTGACAGTTCATGCCTTCCCCTTCCCATCAGCAACACACTTCTACATGTCTATGAAATTGCTACACACACAGGAGCCTCATACTTTCTAAATTAAGGAGCAGCAAAAATCCATCACTGAGTTGGAGCACAAATCCAACTTAAGACTTTAATTACAGTGTTGTAGTAGCAGGGTCTTTCACATAGATAGTATATTCACACGAATACCCCAAAGCAATAGATAATTATTAAAAGCAAGAGCTAACCCTCCTATTGTTTGAAACAACATTTTTATAAGGGCACAAGGAACAGCAATATCTTTTATAGCAGAAGAAATAATTTTTTTGCACAAAGCTTTGCTAACAACTGGAATGAGTTTTGTTGTTCACAAAAATACCAGCACTTGGGCCGGAAGAATCCCAGACATAGATACAGACTGGGAGAAGAGCTCCTTGAGAGTAGCCCTGCTGAGAAGGACCTGGGTGTCATGGTGGATGAGAAACTTAACATGAGCCAGCAGTGTGCTATTGCAGCTCGGAAGGCCAATGGTATCCTGGGCTCCATCAGAAGAGGGGTGGCCAGCAGGGACAGGGAGGTGATTGTCCCTCTCTACTCTGCCCTCCTGAGGCCCCATCTGGAGTACTGTGTCCAGATCTGGGGCCCCCAATACAAGAAAGATGTAGAACTGTTGGAGAGGGTTCCGAGGAGGGCCACGAAGATGATTAGAGGGCTGGAGCACCTCCCCTATGAAGAGAGGCTGAGGGAGCTGGGCTTGTTCAGCCTAGAGAAAAGAAGGCTGTGGGGGGACCTCATTGCAGCCTTCCAGTACCTGAAGGGAGCATACAAACAGGAGGGGAATCAACTCTTTAAAAGGGTAGACAATGGCAGGACAAGGGGGAATGGATTAAAACTAAAGGAAGGAAGGTTTAGATTAGGTATTAGGGGGAAGTTCTTTACAGTGGTGAGGTGCTGGAACAGGCTGCCCAGGGAGATGGTGGATGCCCCATCCCTGGAGGTGTTCAAGGCCAGGTTGGATGGGGCCCTGGGCAACCTTGTGTAGATCGAGGCCTGAGGTTGGTGTCCCTGCCCTGAGGTTGGTGTCCCATGCCATTCTATGATTCTATGCTCCCAATATCCAGATATTAAAGTCAGAACACTTGACAACTAAGGAAGGACAGACAGAAGCATCCCATTTATCTCCTAACACAAGACAGCAGGTAGGCAGCATATTTACATAATGCTGCTTCACTGGCAACTAGGTATTATGAGAGACTGAAAGAAATTAATATGACATTTTATTATCTTCATTTTGTTGGTCATCTGATAAGCATCCTTAAGTATCACATAATATCCGCACACCATTTGCCCAATCCAGGATTACTGTTAGTTTAATTAGACTCACGCTTTGGAAAAATCAATCAGTAAATAAATAAAATCCATCAAACCAGCCATTTGGACCCTTGATACAATTGCAAATTGAGACCAATTTCATATGTGAACCAAAGTCTGGTTTTTATCTCCTGTTGCCTTCATTAGGAAATGAAGTAAGCAGATTCCAACTGCCTGCAGTGATACTTGCCAATAGCACACTGCATTTGTTACCAGGCTTTCTGCTTTACTGGTAAGATGTCAAAGACAACATGGACGAAAACCTCATGAGTTCGCACTTTTTTCTAATTTCTGTGTTGCCAGGTTGCAGCAAGAGGCCAATTCGCCTCCAGAACTTGAGTTGCAGCCAAATCCCCTTCTGCTCCAAAGCAGAGTCACGTGCTAGGTTGGCCAAAGTGAGTCCATGCTGGCACCTCAAGTCTCTGGACCACCCTGTGTTAGCAAAAAGCAGAGGTGCAGTGCAGTCAATTCCATTTTAAAGCTCACTAGGCTCTTGGCTCCAAAGACCAAAGCTGTGTGAAGTTTAGATTAATCTCTGATAAAACAGCAATTTGGTTTCCACCACCCAAACATACAAGCACACTTCAGAGCTTGGGAATGATTACAGTTAAAAAAATAGTAATAAATCTACGCAAATATTGAAGAAATCAAGCCTCTCATCTCAATGACTAATGTATGCTTCCTTACTGCCTTCTCTATCACAGAATATAATAAATCAGCTGGATAACTAAGGAAACGTAGAGCAGTGAATAATTTCAAACTACTGCAATGAAAGCAACACAGCCACCAACCAAACTGACACCAAATTTTGGTTCACACTAAAAGTGGTGACAAGACCTCTCAATGGGAGGCAACAAGAAGCGAGAGTTGGTGTTCTACTCCAAGTTGTCCTGTTCATACCAATGTATAAATGCACACACATCTACTTCCATTCCCATCATCTGCTTTTTGCTACTTCCATTTTGCAGAAAAACAAGTTTTAATCTCCCAGGAGGTAAAGCAGCCTGAATTACTTAAGAAGTTCCATCTCCACTATCTCTTCCTTTTCCTATTACAGATAAAAATTCTGTCTACTCAGATGAAATAGAGACTTAAGGATTAAAAGGGAAAAAAAAAATACTTGAGCTTTCCCATTAGTTACATGCTTTGCTTAGCTGAGAGAAATCTTCCAAGCCTGCTATTATGAAGAATGAGACTTAATAAAAAAATTAACCAATTTTTTGCTCATCCTTCTCCTCAGCCAGCTGAACAGCCTTTCCAGTAGTTATACTTGTGTTTGGCATCATCTTGAAAGGAACATTTTAAAAAACACATGCAATTTTATTTAAAACTTGTGAAACATCATCAGGATAGTGTGTACTGCAGCACCCTGCTTCTTGGAGCACATCACACCGTTTCCTTGGTTTCAGCAAGAACTAAAAGCAAAGGGTTACTCACTGAAACACAGCCAGATGAAAGTTAATGGTTTTTGAAGTCCCTTGATCACTGTTATTTGTAATGCCCTGATCCATAGGATCACAGTTTCCTGGGAGCTCTTCAGAAACAACCCTTTTACAGCCACAAGTGGTATCTCCAGGTCAGCCTCCAAGTACACACAGCATTTATAAAATGGTGCAATATGCCAAGGTACACTGGCATCATCAGTCACAGAAGCATCCTACCCTTGAAGGATTGCCCACACACGCGGAAAAAAAGTCCACCACAATAAGAACATAACACAGTAAAACACCCAGTGTGAAGAGATGAGCACTCATCTGAACCAGCTAATATCTGAAAAAGAAAGAGGATTCTTCAGGAGAAAAGTTTTCCTCAGCACTCTGATTTTGGTGTAACTTGGTTTCCCATCCCCCATAGCTGGCAAATGAGTTTAGAAAGAGATCACAGAAAAAAGGAATTTTAAATGAGGAAATTCAGACTCCGGTAATTTCATGCCAAAGTCTAAGTGCTGAGGAGGCACATCTTGCCAGCAACCTCACTTTGAACAGTGAGATCAGGGGGAAGAGAACATGCACAAGCAATTCTGCATGGTGTCCTGCTGAAAACAAGTTTAGGCAAGCATTAAGGTTGCTTCTATTAGCATTTCAATTTTTTAAAAACCTTTTAGATGCAGATAAATTACAGCCATAAGTTCCTGGTGAGTGCCAACACCTTCCCAAGCATCAAAAGGTTTGATCAGCATACAGTGAAGGACACAACTCCTCAGTCAATATCCACATGTTTTGGTACATATCTCTCATTGCATTACTGAAAAGAGAACCATGTAAATCCCCTGCAAAGTCAAAGGGCTTTTACTGTCATGATAGACAGGAGACGAGATATCTCAATGACATCCCCAAGGCAACACAGATGAAGGTTCAAGGCACTTCCCTTCCATGTTCCCTGTTCTGAGAAATAACTTGGGACTTAGCAAAGCACTGGATTTTAAGATTAATAGATGTATTTTGATCAACACAAAGATTCTTCCCAAACAAATGTGTTCATTTATATGAGATTAGCTGTACCACACACACTAGGAAAGTGGGATGACAGTCTGGAATTTTAGGTCATCGTTTAATAGATCTATCATTTCATCCCATTTCCCCCTTTCTCATTTTACTTCTCTCCCCTTACCACAAGTGCTTCCATCTGAATTACTGCTGAGCTATAATTTCATTTTCTTACCATTCACATTTAGAAACTCCCTAGTATCAACAACTGAAAATAAATGGCACACAAGATTATTTATTTTTTTTCCAAGATCATAAATCCTTCTGAAAGATTTCCAGCCAAAGATCTCTGTACCATCTCCTCCTCATAGACCCAGCACTGTTTCAGTCTGTATTCAGTCAAGCACTGAGAGGCTCAGCTCACAGGTCTAGCTGGTAAGAAATCCAGCTTGCCAGTAAGGTCACCAAGACCTTGGTCGCTTGGTATGTTGAAAGCAACTAGAACACAAGTGTTCATGAAAAGAGCTTGAAGAGAAAGCAGTTTCTAAGGCACCGCTTCAGCGAGGTTTCCAGCCCATTTCCATCACATCTACTACTCCTTTTGTATTCTAGTGCCACCCTGTGGCAGTGACCTAGGATGCAGTTTAGCCAAATCTATATAGTCATATTAATGAAGCACACCAAATCAGAAAACAGAAGGAACATGGCAGCACTGAGCTGAAGGATTGCTGCTGCGCCTCATTACTCCTTAGGCCTGAAATGCACAAGTTCCTCTTGCCTAGCAGCAGTGGAGTTCATAGAAACATAGAATATCCTGAATCAATAGGGACCCATAAGGATCATCAAGTCCAACGCCTGGCTCCACACAGGACCACCCAAGTCAGAGCATGGGGACTGCGCGTCATCCAGACGCTTCCTGAACTCAGCCAAGCTCGGTGCTGTGACCGCCTCCCTGGTGAGCCTGTGCCAATGCCTGGCCACCCTCTCAGTGATGAGCCTCTTCCTAACATCAAACCTAAATCTCCCCTGTTGTAGCTTCATGCCTGCCCCTTCCCTCATCAGGAAGCCATAGACTGTAATGAGGTCTCCCCTCAGCCTCCTTTTCTCCAGGCTGTACAAACTAAGGGACTTCAACTCCTCCTCATAAGACTTCCCCTCCAGACCCTTCACCATCCTCATTGCTCTCCTCTGGACACTCTCCAATATTTTTGTGTCCCTCTTGTACTCTGGCACCCAAAACTGCACACAGCACTCAAGGTGAGGCCGCACCAGCGCAGTGTAGAGCAGGACAATCCCCTCCCTGGACCAGCTGGTGATGCCGTGCTTGATGCACCCCAGGATACGGCTGGCACTCCTGGCTGCCTGTGCACACTGCTGGCTCACGTTTAACTTGCTGTCGACCAAGACCCCCAAATCCTTCTCAGTACAGCTGGCCTCCAGCGTGTGATCCCCCACTCTGGAAGTGCAGCCAGGGTTGCTCCTTCCCAGGTACAGGATTACCTACTAGCAGCCTGTGAGGCCATCCCCATGACTCCCCAGCCGCAGCTTAGCATGCGGATTCAAAGGCAGCACTCCACCCACTGTTACACCTTTCCCTTGGGCACAACACGTCACTGCTGGGTTGATACAACACGCTGGAAAGAACCTCAATTATTGACTAAGTTTCTCAGGTCCTCCACCAGAACACCAAACTGCACTCTGACATTTCTGTCTGAGTTACACAAGTGACTTCTAAAGGATATCCCACCTCCAGTCATAAAGTCCCAATTCCCACTGCATTCGAACAGACTGACTTAACATTTCAAGAGTAGACTTGAGATATGCACCAGCTACTGAAAAGAAAAAGGACAAAAAAACCAAAAACGAAACAACAAAAAATGCACAAAGGGAATTCAAACAGCAGTCTAGTATTTTTGCTGTTTGCTCTAAACCTCATAAAAATACCTCTCATTAACAGCATCAGCACTTACTGCTGCCCTAAAACTCTTCACACCAAGTGAAAAAACATGTTGGATACAGCACCTCAAACCAGCTTAAAGTGGATTTCTAATACAAAAGTCACTCAGGCAGTGAGACCTTACATTTAATGAACTCACCAAGGCCAACCAGAGCACATCATGTCTTCTCTGAAATGATGTGTCAGAACTGCAGTTAGCATTTGGAAGATAAGAGAAGACGACATGTGCAACACAGGTAAAAGTATCCAGGAAACTCAACCACTCACACACAAGATGAAAACCTCAAAGAATAAACTCCACAAACATCCACGGCATCAGTTCACGAAAGGCACTCACATCACTGCAGGGCAACCTTCAGAACTTCTCAAGTGTCTTTAACATTGCTGGAAGTTAAGAATGCCCAGTAATCATCATCATCCTTCCCTGGGCACTAGAGAATCCTGGTACAGAACATACCAAAGATGACCACAGCTTTATGAAGGTATTTTGGCAGCGTGTCTCATGCGAAAGGCTGTCTTAGCTCAGCATGCGTGGCCAAGGAATAACCAAGAGGGAGGTGGATAAGTAAAAAGGTGAGGGCTGGAGTGAAGGAAGTAGCACAGATCCTGGTCTCTGAGCTTCTTCTGAGCTACAAATGCTTTCTAGCCTCTGGTTATTTAACGCTGGTTATAAACAGATGAACATAAGACTTCCAAGGATGTCCCCATCTCCTGAACAACCTGGTCTCTAAGCTTAAGGTAGGGAGGGTGGCAAGAGTATCAAGTCTAACAGTCTTCTTGAGCAACTTTCCACAGTGTCTCCAGAACGTGTTTATTACTGTTAAACTTCAAACATCAACCTTAGCACTCCACCATATGAACATAAGCTATGCAGAACTGCAGGCTATTTTGGGACACGAATCTTCACATTGCAGGAACTGATGGGAGCTCTGCCTCCAACTTCAGCAGAGTCACAATTACACCCTGAACCTCCATTACCGAAACAAACCACTGTTTTACAGCACATGCATCTGCTCCTGCCCCTCCTCTGACCACTACCTCTGGATGAGGTAGGCTTCCCAGCTCAGCTGTACACCACATTGCCAGCATGGTGCCTACACAAAACTAAACCAGGTAGAAATTCTGCTTCCTGCTAAACCTTACTACTACCTGTTGCGGAATGGTTAACTAACAAAGGCCACACAGACATGAAACAGCTGTCTGAGCTGGAATTTGGGAGGCATCGTACACAGCTAACCTAGCTGCTGATATGGCCAGGATGTTCTATTCCTGGATACCTAAGTTGCAAACAGCAGGATGCCTCTCTGTCCAGGCGTGAGAACAGGAGGATTTGGTTGATCACACATAAAGAATTAAGGGCTGGACTAACCTTAAAAATAATACCCAATAATAAGCTTGGCTTTTGCAATATGTAATGAGCTAATTAGAGTTATTATAAAAGACTGCTGTACTATTCAATAAATGAAGCTTGCTGATCACTTGCATCAAGTGGCCAAGTTTTCCCTCCGTCGCGACAACTACCCATTTTGTTATTATTACACATCAAAAAGAACTATCTCAGAACCAGCAGATCTGCATCCCAGGATTGAATATGTAATCTGAAATCATGCATCTTCTGGTTTATGTGCACAAGGATGCTGACAACTAAGCAACACACGCCATAAGTAGCTTTACATGGAAAAAAAGAGGGAATATTAGAAAATTCAATTTGTCAAACCTCACTGTTGAAGCCAAATGAAGCACAAAACTCCTATTTTCCTTTCTGTTAAGCTGCCCTAAGAAAGGAATAGAGGCAGATCAAATTTGATTTTAAACTTCAAGGTTTTATAACAATGAGGTTGCTGACCTGTGCTTTATTCTTTGGTTGTTGATCTCATCTTTCACAGTTACACAGAGAGAACATGGTGAAGCTAAGCTCCCACCATGCTGCTTTGAGGTTTAGGGCTTGAGCAGACTTGTTTTTTCACTTCTACGTTAATAACCTTTTTATCTTTATACAATTTCAGCAAGTCAAACTCTTAATTAGAAAAAGGGGGTATTATCTATGCATATGACTTTCTGGAATTTGCTTTTTATTCTGCTAACAGTGTCTGGGCAAGGGCATAAAAACAAGAGAAGTGCTTTTGAGTGATGTAATATTATAGAAATTGGAGTTCACTGCAGATAGGCGACAGATACAGAAGCATCCACTCCTTTACCTTGATCGTTGTTACTTAATGGAACCAGCACCCATAGAAAAAAAAATAATAATAAATCAAGAACTAGGACTTAGGGTGCAAAGTTTTACACTGGGTCTGTTGATTAATCCTAATCTTTCTCAATAAATTGATTGGCCTAAAACCAAATCATCTTCTGGGCTTGGATAAACTGTTTAACACTCATAAAACCTAAGATCAAACAGAAACATTCATTTTTCAAAAGCAATTCATTTCAAGACTGCTGCTGGTCTAGTAGCAAGACACAAGTATTACAGAAACAGCCACCATCAAGTAAAAGAACATTAACAGGGAACTAGGTGGCACTGCAAGAAGAAAACTATACACATACAGTTTGTGTATACAGAAAATAAACCAAATTATACACATCATTTGTAGGTATATGTACTTACTATCTACAGCATGTATGTATAGTGTATGAACACATACACAAACATAAAAATACATATTAAAGGAAAGAGTATTCAAATCTAAAGCATGTATTAGTAGGAACAATTTAGAAAAAAACTGTTTGCAAATGAAGATGTTGGTACATCTTCAGTTTTACAGTGTGGGAGAAGAAAACAAACAAAAAAACCCCAAACATAAAGGAATAAGGAAATAAAGGAAACAAAGGAACATAAAGGAAATGTTGTGCCACTGCACACAACTACTGGCCAGTATTGGGGATGGAGGCTGATACTCTACTTCAAGCACCTATGCACCCTTTGGGGATTATAGAGCTCACTGATCTCTTCTGGGAATGCACCTGGGAGAAAGTATGTGAAGCACACTCAAGGCTCAAGAATAGGGACTTTGGGCCAAAATACTTTCACTTTGATTCTTTTATGTTGGATTTTGTTGTTATTATTATTATTAAATATTTTTTTTAGGACAGAGGTGGGAGTTTAGGGATGTAGTAACTCAGAAGCATATTAGACATTCTTCCTTCACACTTTCTATTGACAGTTTCACTGGTTCCTAATGGCTGAGCTGTCCTGGAGGTAACAGCAAAGTGACTTTTGGCTCATCTAGTTCATTTTCTTATGATTAATTCTACATTTTCAACACCAGAAGACAGGGAAGACCTCTTCATAACTGAAGTGGCCACTGGCAAAGTTAACAGAGAAGTCTGTTATATTCATAAGCCCAAATATTCCTTATTAAAGTACTTTTTCAAATATCTAATTACATTCATCCTTTCCTTTGAGATAGCAGACATTTTTCATTAAGAAAAGACAGGTATTTTGTATTGGCATCCATAGCAGTTTCCTGTTCTATCTGAACACATCTGTATTCTTCGTTGCCATAGTAACTAAAGCCACTAACATGTCCCCATGTCAGAGTTCCCCTTGGGAACTGAGTCACCACTCCAAGGTCCCATTCCTTCCCTGATCATGCTTCAGACCCAGCATGGCACAGTGTCCCAAACACAAACTTCTTGCTTCTCTACATCCAAGTATCCACCATATGAAAGAGCAGTTCCTACCTGGTGAACAGAAGTACTTAACAGTGCTAATGGCTGGAAGAATACAGCATCGGTGATGTATTCTTCCAGCCATATGTACAACAAGCAGCCAGCTAAGGAGGAGAGAACCAAACTAAGGGCACCAGGAGGGAGCTCTCATTAGGTGTCCCCTTTCTCCAATTCCATCCAGCTGACAGAGGGGAAACTTACTTTATAGGTTTCAGTCCACTGAACAGCACTGTTGCAATAACCCTGCAGAAGCAGTCTTGGAGAATAATCACTCTGAATATTTATCTATAAATACACACGCTCCCGTGTGCATATCTCTATCTCCTACACATTTCTGAAAGGAACACTTCTTTGCAGGCAATTTTCATTGATACATAACACCAGGTTCAACAGAGGGATATAGATCAGATCCCCACAGGCACATCAAACAGGGAAGGCAGGAAGAGAAATTTCACTGTCCCTTCAGTCACACACTCAACCAAGTCTTATGAGCAACTGTTAACTTGTGAGCAAGACAATAATGCTGAATAAAAGTACACAAATGTGAAGGACAAAGGGGAAAGAAAAAAAAATCTGTTGAGATTTAGATGCCTGAAGTCCTTCAAAGTTCTGTGAGTGCTTTCCCATCACATGTTTATTCTTGTCCTAGGAATAATGACACTCCTGTAGAGCACACTAGCTCCTATATTTTACCAGTAAGATGCATCTGATCTTCAATCTCCTCTTGACAAAAAAAAAAAAAATATCATACCTCCTATCAAAATTTCTAAGTATACTACACATTTTGGATGTTAGAAATAATTATTTTTATTTAACCTTAATCAGTTAATAGTGGTTTCACAGTATGCTGGCCAACATGTAGGTAACTCGTAATTAAAGTGTGTGGCAAATCTACAAGTCAATGTGGAGAGCTCTGTCACAGAAGCTAAAGGAAGGAAAGAATCCACAGGTAACTTGCATGACCAGTAAAGCAATTCACATACAGCAAGAGGGTGAGAAGGAGCCACCATGCCTGAGAAGGTTCTGACAGGAGTTACACTATTAGGCTCAACAGAAATTGGGTACTCACCCAGGAAAGAGTCCAGGAAGATAGGCTTACACTCTGTTTATCTGTTAATACACAAATTACACCATGTGGTGTGGAACCGCTTGAAAAGGCACGGGAGGAAAGGTAGCTAACTGAGTAGCCACAGTCTTTAATGCTCTCAAAACTGGTGTTGAGGAAATTTATTTGGATACCCAACTGCAGACTCAAATCCTCTCACACACACACAACTGAGTTAGTCCAGGTCTCCAAATATTCAACTAACTGCTGAGGAATACATGGAAATAGGACATCATCAGCCTCTTCTCCACCAACAATCTTTTGCAAGGAAAGTCCCTTTTCTCAAAACTGAGGCATCTTCTAGGTTCTGTTTTAAAGAAACAGATTTGAGTCATGAAAAAAAATTGATTTTTCTAATACAGAATACCAGTCCACAAGCTTGAAAAAACCCCAACAAACCCACAAAAATACCCACCAAACCAAAAAAAAAAAAAAAAAAAACCAAACCCCACCATGCATATGTGCACTCACATTATCATTCTTGGTATTTCTTTCTGCACAACATGCTCATCTTCACAGACCTTGTTGTGAGCACTAAACATGGGGGCCATCCAACAAACTTGGATGTTGCAAATTCTGCCAGGGCCAACCACTCCCAGCAGTACTATTAAGCGTGGCAATAAGCAGATCCTACTTGTAAGGCACAGGGGCAGAATTAAAAAGGATCAAAGTATTGCAATGTGTAGAGAATTACAGGAACAAAATTGTCTAATGTGTGCTTTTAGCTAAATTCACTAGAAAATAAATGGAAGAAGTAGCATACAGTGAGATAAGCCAGATGACAAAACTGAGCAACAAGATGTGGGCAGGGAGAAAACCAGATGAGGTTCAACAAAAGCAAGTGTAAAGTCTTGCACCTGGGAAGGAACAACTGTTTGTATCAGTACAGGCTGGGGGATGACCTGCTGGAGAAGAGCTCAGTGGAGAAGGACCTGGGGGTCCTGGTGGATGACAGGTTGGCCATGAGCCAGCAGTGTGCCTCGGTGGCTAAGAGAGCCAATGGGATCCTGGGGTGCATCCGGAGGAGTGTGGCCAGCAGGTCAAAGGAGGGGATCCTCCCCCTCTACTCTGCCCTGGTCAGGCCCCACCTGGAGTATTGTGTCCAGTTCTGGGCTCCCTGGTATAAAAAGGACAGGGATCTCCTGGAGAGAGTCCAAAGAAGGGCTACGAAGATGATTAAGGGCCTGGAGCATCTCCCCTATGAGGAAAGGCTGAGAAGATTGGGACTGTTCAGCCTTGAGAAGAGAAGACTAAGGGGGGACCTAATTAATGTTTATAATTATCTTAAGCAGGGGATGCAGGGGGAATCAGCCAGCCCCTTTTCAGTGGTCTGTGGAGACAGGACAAGGGGCAATGGCTGCAAGTTGGAGCACAGGGAGTTCTGCACCAACATGGGGAAGAACTTTTTCACAGTGAGGGTGACAGAGCCCTGGGACAGGCTGCCCAGGGGGGTGGTGGAGTCTCCTTCTCTGGAGATAGTCAAGACCCGTCTAGACGCCTACCGGAGTGGGTGATATGTCCTAGGGAGCTGCTTCGGCAGGGGGTTGGACCCGATGATCTCTCGAGGTCCCTTCCAACACCTACAATTCTATGATTCTATGTGACAAAATCTATTGCTTTAAATGCAGTAAACTTTAAACATCCAGTCTTCCTCTACACACTATGCCAGAAAGAGAAATGCACTGATATTTTTCAGGCAAGTAGTTTTCCCTACCTGAAAAGTAACCTCATTAAAATTTTTATAAAGAGATATAAACAATCCTTTCCAGCTGCCTCACACAAGCTTACATTTCCTGTGACTGGAGGACAACAGAAGATCAACACAGGATTGGTTCGGCAGCCCAAGTTTCATCACTGTTTTCTCTCACAGATTTCCCAGCATCTCCTTCTGCTTCACTGCTGAAGATGGGCACCAGCTATAATAAAAATACCATTGCCATGTTTTCACTTTAAACCATACTGAGACGAAAAGGACACTCCTTAGGCCGGATTTACCTTCAAAGGCACTTTCTGCCATGTAAGTGGTTTCCTTCTTACAGTACTGCCAGGTAAACTACATGTTAGAGTCTTCAGAGTAAAGGCCTTGGGTTTTTAATTTGTCAAATACCTTTCTCGATGTGGCGGTTTAGCCCCAGGCAGTGGCTGAGCACCACACACTACTCACTCACCCTGAAAGAGAAAGAGCCTCCGTGGGGTCGGATAAAGACAGTTTAATGACAAAAATCACTGGGAACATAGAACAGTAACAGCCAATTACACTCACACTCCCAGTGATAACTCGAGTCCCTTAGCAACCCAACAATACAGAGTGCTGCACAACCCAAGGACAGATAGACAGACTGACCCAACACCCCAGCCACACTCAGACTGTCCTAGAGGCACCAAACCCATACCCCTCCCCAACCAGCCCCTTTTATGGGGGAGTGATGTCAGGTGGTGTGGAAAACAGCCCTGGCTGACTCAGCTCACCTGGGCTGGCTGCTTGGGGAGGTTGACTCTGGCCTGGCCAGAACAAGGACACTCAACAAATAACAAAGCAACATCAATACGGATAACAGGCAGCGCAGTAAGGAAAAATCTCACTGGATTGGCTATCATCTATTCATTTACTGTCATTTGTGCCTGATAAATCTTTGTGTAACGTGTCATTAAAAAAACTAAGGACAGAAATGCCACAACCTTACTGAGAACCTATCTACTTATCCCATTCTACTCAGTGCTTGTCAGGCCACACCTGGAATACTGTGTTTGGTTTTGGTCCCTGCTACACAAGAAGGATGTGGATAGGGTGGAGAAGGTTCAGAGAATGGCCATCAGAATGATCAAAGAACTAAGAAGCCTGCTGTACAAGGAAAGGCTGAGAGAACTGGGTTTGCTCAGCCTTGAGCAAAGGCTCAGGTGTGACCTCATCACCATGTTCCAGTACTTAAAGGGTGGCCACAAGAAATCACATGGAAAAAATGAAGGGTAACTGGTGCAAGTTACTCCTGGGTAGATTCCAGTTGGACTCTTGGGGAAAAAATTCACAATGAGGACAGTCAGCCATCGGAATCATCTCCCCAGTGATGTGGTGGATTCCCTAACACACAGCACTTTCAAGATGCAGTTGGATGGAGTGCTGGGCCATCTTGTCTAGATGGTATGTAGAAAGGCGTTTGCCAAGAAAGGTTGGACGAGATGATCCTTGAGGTCCCTTTCTATGAACCTGTTCCCATGCTTTGCTATTCTTTCAAGAACAGCAGTAGTACTTGTAGGACAAGAATATAACTGTATTGGGACAGGGGACACAATGAGCTGCACATGATATCCTTCATATGGCTACAACTTAGCAGATGCACACCATTTATGTTTGACAGACAAAGGAATGGAGTGAGCCACAAGTAACTTCCTGTAGGTCTGCAGAGAAGCCATCTCTCTCCTCATCTAGGAATGCAGGTGAGCCTGCAGTAAGAGCTCAGCATCCCTTGCTAGCTTCCTTTCTCTATGTACTGGAGTGGATCAGGAGTTCCTCTGACAGAAGAGATCCTGCATATGATGGCAAATGCAACTGGTAGTCTCTGCAAAGGACACATGGCTAATCATAAGCCACAGTCTCCAGTTACATATCAGCACATCGCCTCACTCACAGAAACGATCCCTGCTCTCAAGGGAACCTCTGTACAACAAGCCAAAGACTGTCAGACAAAACTCAACAGAAAGAACAGTATTGACAGTTCTTATGCAACAGGCCAACCAGAGATCAGCAACAGCTTCAACAACTTTTATAAAAAAGGTTAGATATTTAGTTTAATTAAGAATTCCCCATAGATAACTCAAAATACAAGACTGGATTGTGGTTATTTAGAGATAATTCAGTGAGCCCATATTCAGTGAACTCATAGCAGGTATTACTTATGCTCAGTACACAGCACCATCTATGCTTCTGAGTCATGCTACCACCATGCTGGCAATTGCTTCTTCCAGACAACAAGAAAAGGACAAGGAAACTGGTAGCACAAGAGTTGCCAGCATTTACAAGGGACTGGTTACCAAAAGTTTGTCTCAAGTTACTGCAGGTGTTGCTTTAGTTATGGGTTAACTGTAACCAACAAGACCCACCTAGAGGAAAGTCACAGTCCTCCCTGCGCTGGGACCCAGGGAGCAGCCCTAAGACTGTAGCACAGGCCTTGAAACCAACCACATTTGCTGTCAACGGAAGGGGAGCCAGAGGATGTCTCTCAGCACACAGAATTGACTCCAGCTTTCATTTCATAAGACACCTGAGTTAACATCTGGGCATGAATTTTGTCTGCCTAAATTTTGAAAGAGACACTGTCCCTAATACACTATTATCAGCAGCAGAAAACAGAATATTAAAGCAAAAGAACAACTGCTGCACACAAAGATGGAAGACACACACCACGCCCCCCCCCCCCCAGCCCCAAACTAGTTCCCCACTGAATGCAGACTCAAGAGTAAAGAGAAGTGTTCAGGGACCATAGTTTTGGACAGGCAGCCCAGGCACATCCCAGGAGCAGTTTAATCAGATTTCACCAGCATCACCTACTTCACAACCCACACCATACAATTCTCTGCATGATACCATCACTAGACACGGCACAGGCAACACGCCAATTCTTTCAGTGCCATTACAAACACAGTATGAAGATGTAATGAAGCCACTAGATTTGAGCGGATTTAATAGGCTGCAGCTGAAAAGGGGATCTACTGCCCTGGGCTCTTCTTCACTCCCGCTCCTGTCAACTGTCAGACATCAACTCAAGCACTCTCTGATCCCTCCTTGCAAGCCAGCTCCGCTCACCAACCCAACATGGAACTAACATCTTCTACCAAAGAGCCCAACAAATAACAGAGCCAGAGCAACACGAGGGACATGCCCACATGGCCAGAAGCAAAATCAACAAGGAGAAAGCCCCTCTTTCAATGGGGGCAAGCAGCCAGCCTGGGCATTCAACAAACTACTATGTAGCAAGCGCCCAATACAAGAAGAAACTGAAAGTTGTTCTTACACAGTGTGAAGAGTGTTTTCCCCAAACAAGAATAATTTCTCTTCCCATACCTGTGTGTTACTAGAATTTTTAACTTAGCACCAGACCAAACAGAATGCTATTTGAAACTTACCATTTTCTATACAATAAAGCATGAGGACCATTCACTAATTCATTCCCTTTTCAAAAATCAGGTTAGAGTCAGCAAGTAATAGACACAAGTAGCCCAGTGACATCAATGGGACTGATCACTGCATTGGGAAATGACAAGAGACACACTTCAACATTAACACCTGCTGGCGTTCGGCAAGACAAAGCAAAAAGTCACCACCTTTCATGCAGCTTTTGTCACAGTAATTTCAATGTGACCAGAGGGAAAAAATGAAAAAAAAAGGAAGGGGAAAAAAAGAAAAGTACAGTAGTGTAAGGAATCTTCTGCCAGTCACACAGTGCAGTGAGATAGTGACGCTTGTTTCTTTTGCTTCTTCATGCTGAAGACTTTTCACCAGTACAGAATTCTAACTATAAAGAGGAACAAATACACTGGGAAAAAAAAAAAAAAGCCTCCAGAGACCAAGTTTAGCTTGTAAGAAAGATGGAGAGAGATTTTTTACAAGGGCCTGTAGCGACAGAACAAGGGAAAACAGTTTTTAAATTCCAAAAGGGTAGATTTAGATTGGAGGCAAGGAAAAAAAATGTTTCATGATGGGGGTAACAAAACACTGGAACAGCTGTGGCTGCCCCCTCCCTGGCAGTGTCCAAGGCCAGGCTGGATGGGGCTTTGGGCAACGTGGACTAGTGGAGGGTGTCCCTGCCCATGGCAGAGGGTTTGAACTAAATGGTCTTTAAAGGTCATTTCCAACCCAAACCACTTTATCACTGTATGACTCCATTCTAGACTTCCTTTGAAATTTCTGGTTTTGATATGTGCCTGGAAGAAAGATTGCTGCTTGGAAATACTCTGACACAGAGACAAGTCCATTTCTTTACTGTACATCTTTATATCTTGAGTTTCCAAAACAAATGACTAATCTGACATGAAATATCTTTAGAAACAACTGATGTAGCCTAGAACCTTATTTGTGACACAGTTTCTGCTAAGTAACTAAGTAGTAACAAGACTTTTCTTCTAATACAAACTTTGGAACCTTTTGCTTTTAATTTAACTCACTGCCAATTAAATTTTAGTCATTTTTTTCTGCAAGAAGACATACTCACTTACACTGACTTCCTTCAAACAGACCCACAGGATTGACTTTGTTTTACAAAATCTAGACCACAAAACTTACAAAACAGCTTTCCAAAACAAAGGCCCAGGTGCACACGCTGCAACCTTACCCACGCCCTGCTCCCTTTCTCAGAACAATCAGTCAAGGAAAGTTCAGAGCATCAGTCTTAACCTGTTTTAATTTGATTGTTAAATTAACAAATATTCCAGTCAAAGTTTTTGTTCCTACTATCAAGCTCCCAACATTTTGATTGCTTTGGGTCTTGCTGACCTTGGCACAGAGTAGGAATTATATTTGTGGCTGGACAACTAGTTCTCAAACAATTTCTCCTATATGACTATCATGCACCAATAGGTCTTTTATATGCCTGCCTCTTTTTTTGTTTACCATAATGCTTCAACACTACAAGACAGACAGACCTCAATATTTCCGGAGACTCGAGAGATACACCAATGCCCTCTGGAAGAACGCAGAGAGCATTCTTTTTTTTTCACAGCACAAACTTAAAACCTAAACACCCTTTCCAAAAGCTTCTGGGAAACACTGGAACAATGCTTAATTCCTTACCCCACCTATTTTACTTCAGAAAGAAAAACTGCATAGGAAAAAAACCCACAAAAACCACACACACACACAAACCCACAATGGAATATTCACCTTTTGCTCTTCAACTCGGTCCACTGCTTCCTTACTTAACTGTGAAGAATCATTAATCCTTCCTAACTTAATGCTGTTGTTTTCAGGTTGTCCCACCTGTTGGTAAAGGTGCTCTACCTGTGCTTTGTCAAGTGGATTCCGTTTCTTGCCAGCAGTCCTCAACCCTCAAAGCGAATCCCCTGGTAATAAACGCCAAATCCCTGGTCTGAGGCAATACTTCACAGATCCAGTAAAACCCCTTCTGAGAGAAACCCCACATTGTACCTTATCGACCTTCTGTAGTCATGACCACAGAGAAAACTGCATTTTTAGGATTTTTCCCAACACCTGCATAAGATGTGCTGCTTTGCTCATAACCTGCCAAAGCATCACCGGTTTGGATTAGTCAGAGAAGATGAATTTGATTTTATGCACAGCCGGCAATGACTTCACACTATGAACAGACTGCAAGAACCAGGGACACAAACACAGGCAGAAGCTTCATTTTCATGCAAATACCCTCAGGAAGCTGCATAAAAGAAAGAGCGAGCACATCATGTTTTATGCTGTATCACTTACAAAGAGGTCTCCGCAGGGAAGGCTTGAGACCTGGGAGATGGCTGCAGACCTCCTCTGTTGCTGCCAGGAGCCTACATTAAATACTTTCCTCCCACTTTAAAAAATAACTTGTTTCATCAAATAGCGTTAGCATTTCCACTAGAAGTTTGGGGTGGGTTTTTCTTGCATCCAGAGAAAAAAATATGCATACAGGACCCAATATAAAGTAGTTTCTGGACAACAAACAGGCACTTTGCTCCCTAGTGTACTCCCTAAGAATAGTTTTTCACTCCTCTCAATTTGAATGGGATTGGGATTTGACACTTACAAAGGGCAATACAACAGGTACCCACAGGAATGCTTTCCTACAACCATCATGTATGGAACACTCTCTTCTTTCTGTCTACATGAATACCACACTGGAGAAGACAGTCTCTGGTATTAAGAAAAGACACTCCAGTCCTTGACTCACCACAGCAGGTGCTACACAACCACTTCAAGACAGTAGTGCCTACCCCAGAAAACAGCCTGACAGGTTCAAGCACTGGAATTAGCACAAGCTCAACTCAGTATGGCCAGGACAGACTAGTGCTTCAGCTCCTTAGTGCACTGTCTCTCAGGAACATGCAGCCTCTTCATGACCAAGTGCTTACTCAGTCTACTAATTTAACTACTAGGTTCCTTCTGAGACTTAAAAGCAAAATAAAACCCCTTAGCTTTGTGTAACCAAGGATAAACTGAAAAGCTCTCCAAGTTGGTAGATAACAAGACATTTCGGATTAACTCCCAAAAGATCTATAGTTTCCTCTTCACCCATTCCATGAACGTCATCTTGCATGTGAGGAATACAGATAAGAGACCAGTCCAAAACAGAATAGCTTCTTGAACAGGCCTGTGTCAGATCCTGGGTCTTTCAAGACACCATTCAACAGCCCACACCGCTTTCTGTAGTGAACACAAGTATCAGAGTCCTGTTGTTCAACTAATAAGTATTTTGAGGCTGAAAAAGCTGTTCACAGAAGTAAACGTGATTAAGCATGCAGTACTCCTGAGCAGTCACCAGATGTCACCACATCTCAAGAGACTCGTTGAGAAACTTCACAAGCCAAGTGACAGAGCTTCAGGTCCAAAGACAAACCAGCAAAAGCAACTCAGTGACCAAGATGACGTTCAAAAGAACTTAACGCAACGTTAAAGGACCTGTACTGGCCATTTAAGGCACCTGCCTTCCAACCCTTCTATCTCAGTAACATGGCTGCTCCTATCTCCTCTTTCCTCTCAACCCACCTCAATCCCTGTATGATGCTCAACCATCCAATATGGGAACGTCCCCTCTAGAAGTGATCACCAGCCCTGCTTACCAGAACTTCCACAGTTCTTGTGCAAAGCTGGTTTTCTCACCACTGTTTGAGGCTGGATGGGAATGAAGATCTTTGTCATTGTGCTCTTACACATACAAAGTAACCTTGGTGCCAGATGTTAATGTATCATCTAAATTTGGTCTCCCAAATTAAAATTTCCTTATTTCTTTTGTGGATTATGAGTTCCAGTGCTTACATTCTGAGCTGCCACTGGCAAGATCCTGGTTATCCCTTCCAGACAAGGCACGAGTAAGGCAAAGCATGTTCTGCCCCTGGGTAATGACCCAGCCTGCTGCCAACACAAACACTGTGCCAACATCAGCAACCTTACAGTCCATGCTAAAACGACAGTGAAAGTGTCAGGAATAAATCTGTGTTTGATTTCTACACTACCACACACTGTAAAGTTTAATAAATAAATAAACAGACAATACACTCTCCTTGGTCAAGAGGGACTATAGTACCAACCCTCAAAACATCCACGTTTGCTTTTCTCCAGTTTACTGGCCTCCCTTTCTGACCCTCCTGCTGGAAACAGTAGTCAGTGCCATGCACATCTAGACCCTTATCTAGCAGTACCCAATAAACTGCCAAATGTTTGGCCCTTTGGGATGACATAGCATCCACAAGTTCGTCATCTTCCACATCAGTAGACAAAAAAGTGTAGAGTTCCCATCCAAAAAGTGATGTTTTGTCACATCACTGTGGTGGTTTAGTCCTGGCTGGAGGCCAGACGCCCACCTATCTATTACTTTGTGTTTGGACAGGGGAAGAAATATATATTGAGAGGCTTAGGAGTCAATGTAAGGACAGGGAGACAGCATCCTGTCATCAATGACATGGGCAAAACAGACTCAACACAGAGTGAAGGAAAGAAAACTATTTAATTTATTACACTACACACACAGTGAAACCAGAGTTGCATAATGAGAAGCACAAACAGATCTTAAAACAACTTCCCCACCACTCTCTTCTTAGCAGACTTTAATCAGGATTTTACTCCCTTCTCAACAATCACCTGTATTGATGCCTGTAGGGCAAAGCAGCTGCCAAATCTTCCCAGCAGCCATGCATGGATCGTCCACACTCAATCAGCAGCACCTAAACCCTCAGCTGTACAAGACCACATCACTGCTTCCATTAGCAGGGAGGGCTACACATCCCAACTCCTTCCTCTCTGTCACAACAGACCTATAAGGCATGAGCAAGTGCTGTAGCCAATGCACACATGGCACAGCAGGCCTCACACTTGCGAAAAAACATTGGCTCACTAATCATCCGCTACATAGTACAGTCACACAAGTTTGCTGACCCACGCTCTTCCAGGGAGAGGAGTCCATCTGCAGGCTGCTTTTACCAAACTAATTTGTGCAGGCTGCTCCAGAGACCTTCCTTCCTTTCAGAAGGACACTGCACAGTTTCCAGAAAAAAGAGGTAGCTAGAAGCCTGGCCACAAAATACAGTGTTTGGTAAACTGTAGACTTGGCAACTGATTTAAATCTTCACTTCCTTTTGAGGAGCACAGGAGGAACAAAGAATGAGTACAGAGAATGAAAGGAAAAAGAGAAGCTGGGAGGAAAAGACAGACAGACACAATGGGAATTTAAGAAGTCCACTGCTATAAAGGGATGCTGTGAACACAGTGCTTAAGGATCCATCCACACAAGCCTCAGTCCACTCACTCCCCACTCCCAACAAAAAGGAACAAAATCTGCTGAAGGTTGGAAGCCCTCAAAAGAGATATTGATTTCAAGCAACTGAATCCATACACAAGTAGCTATGACTCTGAAAGTAACACACAGATGTTTTTTAAGAGCCTAGCACAAAACTGTAGACTGCAGTCAACCATATATAAGAATGTAACACAGCATCTCTCATCAACCAGTGCTACAGGACAAGCTGGCATGCTTGGAGCTATACGGTCTCCACAGTAGATGGTTTGACCACAGAGAACACTCTGTGCACACCTCTACACCGGTTTGCCCACCATTTAGAAGGCTGAGAATAGTTATGAAGGAAAAAAAAGAAATAAGGTCTAAAACAAGGAGGGGTAATGAAAAATATGGACAGAAATATGAACTTTAGTTCTTAGCATATCAACTCAGGACACACAAAGAACACGCTCCATTAAGTACCAAAAAAAGAGCCAATAAAAAACAGAGGAAAAACAATTGCTTACCTTTCAAAAGGGGCTGGAAAGTTGGAATTTCCTGCAGTTTTATGACATCTGGATCATTGCTGACATTCCGGGAGGACTGTGTTCCTGGGGCTACCACCACAATGTCGTCCATTTTTGCCCGCTGCTTGGCTGGTGATGGAGATGCTGAAAGGATACAGACAATCAAATCAATATGCAGATTCTGTCAGAATTTAATTATAAGCGAACGTCACCGTGTTCAACATTGCAGAGGTACATTTTCTCTGTTATGAACACATCTCTGAGACCACTCAAGGACAGTGCTCTCCCTTCACACCCACTCTCTGTGAATCCGTTATGTTCAGCAATTGTGGTTTTTTTCCAAACCAGGTAACAGCTGATGAAAGATGTGATGCCTTCTCAGTCCTGGGATAATCCAACATGCTTTTGTTTTAACGCTGAAAGTAAAAACACTGAACGCTGTGTATATTCTCAGCATCCCACTGCAGTTACGTCCTTTTTATTATCAGATATCTTCACAGGAAAGGTTTGGTCCGGCGGTTCGATCACAAGTACACCTGGGCCACTCCTTTCAGCGCTGTAGGTCCCTTGCCATCACTCGCAGGGAGACATTCAGCTTAAACACCTGCGCCTCCTTCTTCCCCCCCCACCCGCCCCGAGCCCTGCCCCCTGCTCGCCCCCTCCCTCCCCGATGCTGGCCCGACGCCCTCCACAGAGGAAGGGCCGGGCGCCGCCGGCTGCTGCCTGGCACAGAAAAAACGATCTCTTCTCCACAGCAACCGCCTCCGCCCCTCGCCTCCCCCGCCACGGCTGCGCCAGGCCCCTGCAGTAGGGCGCTGCGCTGCCACAGAGCCGCGTTCCCCGCCTGCGGGCACCCCTGCCTCGCTGGAGGCACGGGGAACCGGCTCTCGGGGCCCTCTCCCTCCCGGCCGTCGTCCGCCAACACGCGGTCCCTTCCCCGCCCGCCCCGAAACGCGGCGGGCACCGACCTGAAGCGCTGGACTCGCCTGAGCGGCTCTCGGCCTCCGCGCTCTGCTCGGCTCCCATGGCGATGGCGGGGGGCGCCGGCCTCCCCGCCTGCAGCGCGGGGGTAGCGCCGCTCCCCCGGCCGCCACCACTGCCCGCCGCCGGAGCTTCCGGCTGCGACAGCCGGCGTCTGCGCCCGGGTCACGGGCAGGCCCCGCCCGGCACGGAACGGCGCGGCGCCGCACGGCTCAGCGGGCGGGGCTCCGCTTAGAGGCCGGTGCCGCGGCGGTGGGGAAGGGAAAGGGGTTGAGGGGATGCGGGGGTGAGGCCGGAGGCCGCTCCCGGCCTGCAGGCGCCTGGGCCTCCCCCAAGCCCTCCTGCAAGCTGCCCCACCCGAGCGGCGGCCAGAGCGCTCGGGAGACCGCGGGGGCGGGCAAAACAGCGCTAGTACTGATTTTTCCGTCCTGAGGCAAGCCCATCAAACTCCAAAGTGCGGGCTCTGTGCCCCAGGGTGCCCGATAAAGCCGCCCTCGCGCAGGCCCACGCAATTCTCCCGTGACTTGCTTGGCGGGCATCGCCATCCAAAAAAATGCAGCCCCTCATCAGCTGCAGTCCACCAAGTCCCACAGCCATCCCTCTGCCTTTATCCTCATGCCAGGTGTTATAAACGACGGTGACAAATTGTTCACTCTAATTTAGAGTTTCCAAATTGAATTTGTTTGAGCAAGCGATAAACAGGCACACACACACACACACACACCCCCACCCACACCCACACCCACCCACACCCACACAAACCCCAACACACACACACCCCCCCCCCAAGACATCCTTTAGGTGAGCTCTAGCTTTTGTCTTGCTAACAAAGTCAGGCTGGCTCTGCAGACTTGAGGCGCCTTCTCTATTCCTTTCTTTTTTCTCTTTCATTCAGTACATGCAAATATCTTAAACTGTCCCTCCCAGGCCCATGGCAGTACAAAGGTAAACAGAAGATGTAACAAAGATACAAGGAGTAAGGGGGGGACCTTCTCCTCCTCCTTATCTGCCGGTTTGAGAACAAATTCTTTACACAATGATTATTACGCCAGGAGCCAGGTACAAGCAGCCCAGACCAAAAACGCACAGGCAAGTCAGGTTAAACAAAATGCCCACCACCACTGCCCTGAAAAAAGGAGAAGGAAATGTAACTTTGAGATTTCAGACTCACTGTTTTCGTATTTGCCAATCAAATCAGCAAAGAAGCCATGTGGTTGTGACAGAAGAACTGATGAACACGGGACAGTGCAGATGCATGCTAGCGTCTGAACAGGCCTGTTTTCAGGTCATGCATGAAGCCCAGCATCATGGAAAGCTCTGCACTAAACCCAGCATAGTTTCTCTTGGCTCCCTTTGCTAATTGCCACCAAGATGTAATTTAATGCAAAAATAAGGTACCTATCTCATGGGAACTGCACCTCACGACTGTTGCCAAGATCAAGGCTATGGGAAGACAGTCCCAACCCAGCACTACCTTTCGCCAACTGTACTGAGTGTCATGTGCTCCTGTCACATAATAATATCAAACCTTTCTTTCAACTACCTGAGCAACTGCTTGAGTACTGCCAAAATAACACATAAATAGTATGAAAGCAATGTAATTATTATGGGGGAAAACAAGCTGTGGTTGCTGCAATTTGTTTTACAAACTTGAGCTCCTACCCTGAAGTATGCACACATGGGGTTAAAGTCACATGCATGAGTAGTCTCATCGGCTTTTAAGGAGGGACTGGCAGTGTTTAAGGATAAATGCAGTGTTTAAAGAGCGTGATGTCTGGAGGACTACAGCCTAACCAGTGCTTGTCACTTGACATTATCCATCAGTCTTGGATATACTGTAAAACTGGTTCCATTGGGTCAGTACTTTTAACTTGAAATTTGTGTCTTTTCCACTTCTGTGTAATGAACTTCTTGCTCCTCTCTGAAGGGTTTTTACTTGTTTCTGTGAAAGTGTGAGTTTGGAGTGTATTGTCACCCTGAAGAGTGTTAAGTTACCTATCAATCAACACGTATCTACCACATGGAATTTCATCATTGAAAACACTACTAAAACAAGATTATATGTTCATGTGTTAGTTGTGTAAGTGAATTCTGTACTTTGTATTTTGCAATGTGGGTATAACACAAGCCTGTATAGGATGCCACAGCCAGGAACTAAATTAACGTACCTGAAACAGCATAAGGTTGTACATATCTACATTAGAATATGTAAATCTGATGTTCATATTAAGCCCTAAGGGCCTTGGAAAATATTTTATATGGTTCCTTACCAGTTTTGCTTTTCCTTTATGACTTACTCTGTATAATCAGTGCTTGACATAAGCGGATTACTTGAAACCACCTGGCACATTAAACACGTAGCTTCCTCAGAAGGGCCTGGCCAGGGCTTAAAGCAGAATCTGTGCCTGTGGGGGTAACATGGCACAGGAATAGCCCTGTTCCACCTGTCCCTGCATCATGACACATGGGTGTGCAGTCACGGGTAGATGGGCACAGTCCCCTTGGCCTCCCTTTTGGTGTTCCTGCATTTCATCAGCCTGGCTGAGTTGCATCTGCTCTCTCCAGGAAGATAGGGTGTCTACCCTACAAAGAAAAGGTAGGAAGGTAGGAAAGAAGTCATAGCAGCTGGACCAGGGCAATTGTGTCATCCCACAGCTATTCCAACAGTCCCAGTGAAGAAACATTTTCCTCATTCTCTAGTTACAATCACCTCAGCCTTGGGTCACTCTTTGTTAAGCTTCTTTTCAGCTCATACTTCTTCCACTACTACTATGTAAGCAAAGGCAGGTGGCAGCTGGGACTTTGCCTAACGCATAGCAGAGGTAATATTTGTGCTTGTATTTAGCATTCATTTCCATAGCGTGTATCACTGCGTGATACGGTTAATAGGTGACACCTTAAATGTTTACATTCTCTTCCAGCTTTGTCTTTTAACAGTGAAAATAATTGTATCAGCTTACTAGAAGAGGCAAACCTGGCTGCAAAGAAACGCTTTCTAAAACAAGCGCAGCTGAAACTCTCAGAAGAAAATCACCATGTGTGTGAGAGTCACGATGAAATATTAGGAATCACCCCACATCAACCATTCGATGTGAAATGAGATGATGGGCTTGGTCTCTTACAACACTTACATCCACATAAAAGCCAACACCCAGCTGTATTAACAAAGGACATGGGGGCTGACTGGGTGTGAAGACTAAGTCAGCCGCCCATCCCTTGGTAGGGGTCCATGGTATCAGGCACAGTGCAAGGCAGGCAGCAGAGCAGTGGGAAACAGGATGTGGCCACACTGCTGCCGCCACGGCTGCCAGCACTGTGTCCCTTCCAGGATCTTGGAGAAGCCAGAAATCTCAATTTAACTTGCTTTCTTTAACATAGACGGCAGGTGTCTGTCAGAGACACCCACAGACACCTTCTTTTCATTATTCTGTATTCTTACAGTATGTAAAACAACCTGCCCTTTGTTATCCCTTCACCTCTAAAAAGTCTTTTATTTACAGACAGAATTTTGAGTATGATGCAGGATGGCACACCTGAAAAAGAAGGAATATATCTTGCAATCTTTTTATTCCTTACATTCTTTACTCTCTCAGCCATTTCTATGCTGAAACACTGTGTGTCTGTGTCCCTAAAAATAAAAAATAGGAAATAAAAAATTTCCAAGTCAAACCATTCCTTAAGCAAGCAATTGCACCAGGGCCGTTGAGGGAAGAAGAGCTTAGCAAGCTGTCAGTCCATGCTCCCAGTGGGCAGGCCTGCCTGTACACCTCCAGCTCAGCAACCCCCCTGTGCTCGGCAGTGATTTGGGCGGGATTACTCAGGTAGCAAAGAGGCGTTTACCCAGACATGGAAACACGCCCATGTCCATTTAGACCAGGATACGCATAGATGATAACCGCTTCCATTACAGCCTCCAAAGCCCGATCTCAGCAGGGGCTGCGAACCAAGCCACATAGCCGCCACCACCACCTCAAGAGCTTCACAGGGCCGTTTTACATTTAGGAGTTGGACTCGGCGATCCTTAGGGGTCCCTCCCAATTCAGGGATATCCTATGAGTTGTACTTGATGCTCGGGACGAGGCCGATGCTCGGCGAGCGGTTGGAGGGGCGCTCCCACAGCCCCGCCGGGCGGGCAGGAGGGCGGGCAGGAGGCCCGGGCCCGCCTCTCCCGCGGCCCCTCCTCCCGGACGTGCCGGCGGGCCGGGGCTCCCGTCGTTTCCCTGCGCTGTTTTGCCGCCCCGGTCGCGGAGCAGAGCTCAGTTCGGTCCCGCCGCTGTCTTCCCGGCGCCGGGCAGCGGGAGCAGGCGGCTGGCTCGAAGGTGCCCGCGAAAGGCGTTCCTACCCCGGGAGCAGAGGAGGCATCGCGGCGGCGGCTCGCCCGGCTGCCGACGCGTCGGGAAGCCCGCCGAGAAATCGGGTTCTTGGCCGAGGTGGTCCGGCACATCTGTGGTAAGGGGCGCCCCGAGGCCGGGGTCACCCCAGCCCTGCGAAGACGCCACCAGAGTGGCCATGTCTCCCGGCAGCAGCCGGTGGCGGGTTTGCTTGCTGGTGGCGATCACCTGCGTGATGCCCGGACCGTCCCTGAGCCAGGAGTGCTCCACGGAGAAAATGGCAAACACCATCATCGATATAAACTTGTCTCTGCCCAGAGGCATCAGGGGCGCGGAGCCAGTGCACACCCCCAGCTCGGAAGCTTGCGTTCGCGCTTGCTGCACGGGGGAGAAGCTCTCAGGTAACCGGCTCCCCTTCGCTCTTTGCTGTTAGTGTGTAGAAACCCTGGGGGAAGCGACTTCTGAAGTTGACTGGGATCAGTGTTCGGCATGGAAGCGTTAATTCCCGCTGTGACTGGTAACAGCTCACGGCTGCTATCCTGCTTTGCCAAGCGTTATGTTAGATCTAAATACAAGACCCTCGACTGTCCCGGAAAATAGCTGCAGCAGAGGAAGCGCTAGTTTTAAATGATAAAACCTTTCAGACCCCCCCAAACTCCAAGTTGCATAAGCTGTAGTTAATAGATGCTCTATGAAGTAACTTGCCGTTTATGCTACATGTAATTCTAGATAGATGTGAAAGTTCTGACCCTTCTCCGAGGTGACTGGTTTGTCTGAAGCTCTTGGGGCAACAGGCGGTAGAGCAGCAGGTAGAAATGACAGCATTAAAGGTGACCCCCCGCCAGCAGCAGCAACCCAAGCGATTCCTGGGGTGTGATGAGGAAAAGTGTATAAATCCTTTCCTTCCCCATTAACGTATCAAGCAGGTTTTCGGATTTATTGGGATTTGTAAGTGAGAAAGTGCTCTGTTGAGTGGCGCCAGGGTGGTACGGGCAAGGGGAGGATGAGGGGTTAGACTCATTATTTACATAGTTTCATCTGTACAGGAAGAGGAAGGTGTGACCTTTTGTATATTGGCCCGAGGCCATTCCTTTGCAGCCCTGGGTTGTTTTTGCTGTAGGAATGTTATATGTTAGCAGTTTTCCTCTTCCTCACACAAGGACAAACTAATATCACAGAATCACAAGGTTGGAAAAGACCTTTAAGATCATCAAGTCCAACCATTCCTGTTCTGTGCTAAACCATATCCCGAAGTACCTCATCTACCCTTTTTTAAACACACCCAGGGATGGTGACTCAACCCCCTCCCTTGGGCAGCCTGTTTCAGGCCCTGACAACTCTTTCAGTAAAAAATTTGTTCCTCACATCTAATCTGAAGCTGAATTTAACAGACTAGAGCTTACCGAGAAAGTATAAATGTTCTTAATTGCTGAAATATGTATATGTCATGCTTTGCAGGAGACAAGAAATGTAACCTGATAATTTTTGATTCTCGGAGGACAAGCGAGCATCCAAACTGCTACTTGTTTCACTGCCCAAGCACAGAGGCTTGTCCAATGAAACCAGCTGCAGGATTTGTGAGCTACAAGATAGCTAGAGGTAAGTAACATTAAGTGCCATGGGTTCCCTCACTTAGATGACTTTTGCACCCATGAGTATTCAACAGCCACTGGAAAATGCCTGGGGGTTGCATCTACTAAAACGTTCTAGGCCAAGTACTGTCACCTGAAAATGTTGCTTTCTGTGCTTTGTGGGAGAGGGACGGGCAGGCACATGGTGAGCTCCTGCGCGGGCGGGAGCGACATCCCGACCCCTCGTGAAATTCCTTCGCGTTGAATTCAGAACTCCTCATAATTTTTCCTTCCCTTGAAACTAAAAGAAGCTGCCTCCACACAGCCAGGAAGGAAACTTTCCTGCGTGTAACGCTGAGGAGCGCCACAGAAAGCAACGGAAATGCCATGCCCTGGTACCATGGTTCACACTCACAAGCAGAAAGTCAGGCAAGCCTCGGAGCACTGCTGGGATGCTACCAAATAATTGGCAAGCATAATAATTCTTTTCTGCTTTCAGTCAGGGAACCTGAAGCACAGATGGGAACAGACTAAGCTCAAAGCTCTGTGGCATGTGGGTTGCACACTCGGAAATCTCTCGCTGTCATCTGCTGTGGGATATTTTAACAGCAAGTCTTCCTTGTTGGCTGACGCTGGTTTGCACCGGACCTGTTTGAGTGGTCCAGATAAGACTGCCCCCCTGTCCAGAGTTCCTGAGGTGGTCTCAGTGTGGCTGCTTGAGAGAGCAGAAATCTCCTATTTTCAGAGGCTGAATTTTGCTGAAAGAGAGAACTTTCCCAACAGCAACTATGCAAGGAGTGACAGCAGGATACTCAGAAAGCTAATTCACACAATGTTACCCAATATTTTTATGCAAACACAGTCCCACAGGAATTGGGCAAAAGCGGTGTGCAACTGTTGAGTTGCATGCCTGTAAAACTGTATAGTTGTTAAAATGTAAAATTATTAAAACTACCCTCTTCTCCAGCTCTTTCTGGAAGAATACAGGGGATGCAAACAAAGAAGCAAGAAAAGGAATTGTGCTCCCGCTTCCGCCCTGCCTGTAGTCAGGCTCAGTTAAATGCATGACTGCATATACCAGCTATTTTTTCTTTTTGCATTTTTTATCCATAGTTCACGTGGGATTATGGGAAGATTATGCTGGTTTATTTACCTTATGTTCTTAACAAGCTTTCAAAGGTAGCGCCTGTGCGGTGTGAGTACTGACAAACATTTCGAGCTCTGTTTTGTTACATGAGAATGTGCATGTGGTTACACTGAAAACCAAACTAAGGGGGTTTTGCACTGGTAATAAAGCACTTTAAATTACTGATGCTGTGTTATTAATGAGATTTCCTTTGTCTCTTTAAACTATTTTTGTGACTTGGTAACTATTGGAAACAAGGTATGGCTTGGGTACTACAGCATTTCCCAGTCCCAGTCGAGAAGAGCTATTACTGAAAGGAAAAAACATTTCTGATTTCTGCTCTTCATGTGCTGCTTTGGTGTTTGTCTTCTCCACCCCACTGAGATACTGGTGGGTTCTTGCAAAGTATGCTCAGGAGGTGCTTAGCTTGTTTTTAAGAGTGACAACCCTGAAGTTTGGTTTCTAATGCCATTTATTGGATTTGAGATAACAGCAGGACCACTTTGGGTTTTAAATCTCTCCTTAGAGGTTGACATGTGTGGTGCCCTTGTTCTTTCTTACCAACAAGCATTATCTATCCTAGTACCCCAGCTGTACCTCACATGTGACAGCTTTGGGCAGTTGCATCCTGGGGCTTGTAGTCTGACATGGAGACAAAGAATACTATAAAATCAATGCTTGATGGTGAAGATGTGGAGTAGAGTTAGTTACTGCAGGAGGTGAATTAATCCAAGTGCTGCAGAGTGGCAGTGATACTTCAGTCCCATAGCCTCCCTGTGCTCCCTCCACCCTTGAACACTGTGTGTGTGCTCCATGCCTCTCTAGCTGTTGCCCAGGGGAGCCAACTGAAGGTGATGTAACATCCTGCAAGTGCTTTGCAGCCACCATGCTACATCCGCCATTTGTTTATCACAGGGAGAAGTATCCATGGGAGTGCGTGGGGTACAGGGGAGAAGTGAGCATGGGGTGCCAGGGAGAAGTGAGCATGGGGTACCGTGGAGAAGTGAGCATGGGGTGCCAGGGAGAAGTGAGCATGGGGTACCGCGGAGAAGTGAGCTGGGCATCGAGTCTGTGGAGGTGATGGACCATTTCCCTGGTGGGTAGAAGTAGGGTCAGAGCTGCAGAAGCAGCTGAGAGTTTTGGGGTTTTTTGACCATACAGTTTCTGATACTCTAAATAACTGAACATTTTGTTACTTAAAGCCATGCTCTAAAAACAGAGTCTGGCTTTTTCTCTAAGCCAGACCTCATGGTTAGAGTCCGTTATCTCTAGTTAGGATCTTACTTTGCCAACAAGCTGGTGCCTGACTGGAAGGCTAGGATAAAAATAGGTGTCTGTGATTCAAGTGAAGTGTTTGCTGTGCCCTTGCTTAAAGCATTGCCAGATTTTCTGTTTGCTGGTTTTGTGTTTTGTGAGGTTTTTTGCATTTCATTTTTGTGTGGAGTCTTGAGGCTTGGAAATAGATATTAAAACAGCAGCCAAGTAGGCTTATTTGCATGTATAATAAATCTGAAATAAATCTCTCCCTCTAGATAAAAAGTTTGCAGTTGAGAAGCAAGTGACAATGTAAATGTCATGGACTCTTTGTTATTTAGCCTTCCAGTACCTGAGGGGGACCTACAAGAAAGCTGGAGAGGAATTCTTTATCAGGGACTGTAGCAGTAGACAAGGGATAAATGGGTTTAATCTAATGGAGGGTAGATTCAGATTAGATATTAGGAAAAAAATTCTTCACTGTGAGGGTGACGAGGCCCTGGCACAGGCTGCCCAGAGAAGCTGTGGTTGCCCCGTCCCTGGCTCAAGTGCTCAAGGCCAGGCTGGATGGGGCTTTGGGCAACCTGGTCTAGTGGAGGGTAGCTAGACAGGCAGGGGGATTGAAACTAGGTGGGCTTTGAGGTTCCTTCCATTCCAAACTGTTCTGTGAGTCTCTGATTTATTTAAATTCCAGTGCAGTTAACAATCCTCTTTGTTTCTATAAAAAGAGATGAGTGAGACTCAGAACTACTTGAGAGGATGTCCCCTTTTTAATGTTCTGTGTAGCAACTGAATGACAGTGATTTTATATATATATACACACACAAACAAACACTTATATATGCATACATATATATTTAATTCAATTTTATATATACATATGCATTTTTATATATTCAAATTATATATATATAATTTAAGTTTATATATATATATAAAATTTGAATTAAAACAGCTGTTCCTTCCAAGAGTTCATGCTTGCACAAAGTCTCTCTACAGTACCTGTGTAGCATCAGGTAGCTGCTTGCATTATCAATCTTATAGAATTCCTGTCACATAACACTGTTTTCCTGCTTCCAGATTCCATTAAACAACATTCACCCACCTGGTTTGCAAGCAATACCTACTGACTTCTGGAGAAATGACCAAGTGCAGTCTGTTTCTTGTGGAGGTAGTCTCTGCAAGTGCTTTGGAAACTCTTGGAGCAGTGTCTTTCTCTAGCATGGCAGTAGGAGCTCAGGTCTTCCCTACAAATCAGGATATTATTGCCACCTTATTTCATAGGACGGTTTTTGTATGCAAATTGAATTGTATCAAAAATCACAAGGTCCTTGTATATTACAAGAGAAGGGAGCATATAATCATCTTGGCTAGGTGGAAATACCTGTGTCTGACAAATAACAGAGAGGTTGGTAACATCTACTTTTTAACTGACAGAGGGTGAAAACGGTTTCAAGGCAATGGGCCTACTCACTCTGTGTTGCACTGCTAGGTACGGCCCTCACACGCATGCCAGATGAGCGTAAAACAGTCAAGTTGGGGTGCTGGCTCTGCACAAGTGAATTCTGTAAGAAGCTGCAGGCAGAGCCTGGTGTGCCCAGGCTCAAGACTAACAGGTCTTAGGACAGGGGATTTAAAAGTCACTCACCATATTTTAAAGAAAGGAAGACCTTGGTGCCTCAGTTTTATTAGTCATGACTTTCTGAAGCCCCCTTATATGTCTCTTACTGAGAAATACAAATTGTTAGAGTAAGCCTGTGGTAGTCAAAATAGATATAATGATTAAATATTGGTGTTTCTTTTCTGTTTCCAGAGAGCCACATCCTGGAGGATACATCCTTCAAAAGCGAGGACTTTCCTTCTAATGAGTATTCTTTGTCTTCAGACACTGAAGCCTTTAGTTCTCAGGGTCAGACCAGCCATCACCATCGTGCTCCTGCTTTGCAACAAACTGTTTTTCATCAGGCAGCTGAACACCTGAACCATGTGGCCAAGCATTTAGACAACAGGGAGTTCTCTACAGTTTTTCCTGAATCTCAAAATGCAAAACATCCTGAGAGCTTGGACCCCATCCTGAAGCAGAAAATAGTTAACCTGCTGCCAAACACATCTTCTACTGTTCGAATTGGAAACCTCCCTGCTCTGTTGCCCACCACTCAGTCTAGCACTCCAGAACCCAGCAGTACTACCCTTACTCCTCTGCCTACAAGTACCACCCAACTGGAACCTCGTACAACCTCCCTGCATCCTGGTGCTCCTGAACCTACTGCTGTCCCCACCACCACCACAGATACCTTTCTCCCTACTGCAACCGCCAAAGCTAAACCTGGCAACCCTGCCACCAGCATTGCTGTTACTCATGTTCCTCCTTTCGATCCCACAACTTCTGCTTCTACTTCTACAACCAAGCAGGTGACCACCAGTTCCAGATCTGCTCCTATCCCATCAGGGCCAAGATCTCCAGCCATCCCTCCTGATCCAACAGTTGTCTCTTCCAACGACACCAGCCATGTAACCCACATATCTTTTTCAGGTTTCACTCTGCCTACTAGTGGTTCCCCCATGTCTTCCCAAAATGACCCTCAGGGTTATGACCTGTCTGGTTCAGAAAGCTATTTGCCAGAGAGTGTTCTGAGAGGGAAAGGTCTCGTTCAGCTGGGAGAAAAAAGCAGCCTTGTAGCAGCTTTGATTTTTGGGGTGATATTCTTTTTGCTAGTTATTGCATTGACGGGGAAGAAAATACATGAATCTCTTCAGAAGAAGCATTATACCAGGCTGGATTACTTGATCAATGGAATGTATGCTGATGTGTGATGGGGAGAAGGAATAAGATTGTGAGGAGCATCTCTCATCTTCAAGAAGACAGCTCTGAAACAGAGCAGTAGATACTGAAATCTCAGGAGAGGATGGATTCCTTTTTTTTTTTTTGCCACTAATGGGAAAGCAGCAGATGGCTTTGGTGGGGAAGAGAATTGTTTGTATTATGCTGAACTGCTATGTCTCTAATTTTTGATTTATTACTAAATCCAGAAAATAAACACTAAAATCCCAGTTAAGCTAAGAATGCCTTATATTTAAGGGGAAAAGGCATTTGAAGAGCTTAATCTGTACTATGACAAGATGAGTGGAATGGAAATACACCTAATAAATAGAGTACCTATGCAGCATGTGAGCATTCTCGATGCTATTTGCCCCCAGAGGCCACAGTGTCACACAATTGTCTGGCAGTCCTGTTTATTCATAACCCTGAAGGGTTGAGTCCTAGTAGAGTTTTGTACCCAAATGGTCTTAGGTACAAACAGAAAATATTGTATTGCAGAGAACATAGTTGGTTTAACTTTCCTTAGCTTGTGACAAGAGATGTGACTGAGTGACTTGGTGTATGCATGAGAGAACATCTGTTCTCATACACCTAAAACCCCAACAGCTGAGGCTCAACAGCTGATGGCAGAGCAGGCAGAAACTTGTGAGGGGGCTTAGCAAAGATAATGCTGTATTTTTGTTAGAAGACACAGAAAAGGTGTGGTCTCCATTTGCTGAATATCTAGAAGGATGAAAGAGAAGTAAGTAAGTTTTAAAGGAAAATGGTGACTCTGTAGGAGGATGCCAACCTGAAAGAAGTTTCCTGCAGAGGAGTGGATCAACAAGGTTGTGTTAATCCCGCATGTTTCTGGTACTCTCCTACTTCACTCGCCAGGCTGGTGGCTCTCAAAAATGCTGCTTGCAACAGCACTGGACTTGCTGTTCCTCCTGAACGTGCAGAGCTCTTACTGTCTCTCAAAGCACACTCATAGAATCATTGAACATGTTAGGTGGGAAGGGACCTTTAAAGGCCATCTAGTCCAACCCCCTGCAGTAAGCAGGGACACCTTCACTAGATCAGGTTGCTCAGAGCCCCATCAAGCCTGACCTCAAATGTCTCCAGGGATGGGGCCTCCAGCACCTCTCTGGGCAACCTGTTCCAGTGATCTACCACCCCCATATTGAAGAACGTTTTCCTAATATCCAACCTAAATCTCCCCTTTTTGAGTTTAAAACCATCACCCCTTGTCCTATTGCTACATGTCCTCATGAACAGTTCTTCCTCAGCTTTCTTACAGGCATCTCAGGTATTGGATGACTGCTAGAAGATTCCCCCAGAGCCTTCTCTTCTCCAGGCTGAACAAGCCCAACTCTCTCAGCCTGTCTTCATAGAAAGCTGCTCCAGCCCTTTGATCATTTTTGTGTCCCTCCTCTGGACGTGCTCCAACAGGTCCATAACCTTTTGTGTTGAGGGCTCCAAATCTGGACACAGTACTCCAGGTGAGGTCTCACCAGAGCAGAGCAGAGGGGCAGAATCACCTCTCTCAATCTGCTGGCCACATTTCTTTTGATGCAGCCCAGGATGCATTTGGCCTTCTGGCCTGCAGATGCACATTGGTGGCTCATGTCCAGCTTTTTGTCCATGAGGACTCCCAAGTCCTTTTCCGCAGGGCTGCTTTCTAGCACATCATCTCCTAACCTGTATGGATCACAGAATCACAGAATGTTAGGAGTTGAAAGGGACCTTGAAAGATCATCTAGTCCAACCCCTCTGCCAGAGCAGGATCTCCTAGACTAAATCACACCCATCAAATCCATAGCTCTCCACCTTAGAGAGAAGGATGTTGTGGGGGACCGTGTCAAAGGCCTTGCAGAAATCCAGATAGGTGACATCTGTAGCTCTTCCCTTGTCTACTGATGCAGTTACTCCATTGTAGAATGCCACTAGAGTGGTCAGGCTGGACTTGCCCTTGGTGAAGACATGCTGGCTGTCCTCCACATGCCTCAGCATAACTTCTAGGAGGATCTGTTCCATGATCTTCCCAGGCGCAGAGCTGAGGCTGACAGGTTGGTAGTTCCCAGGGTCCTCCTTCCTACCCTTTATAAAAATGGCCGTGATGTTTCTTCTTCCAGTCACCAGGGATTTCACCTGATCATCATGACTTTTCAAATATCATGGAGAGTGGCTTGGCAACCACATCAGCCAATACCTTCAGGACTCTTCTTCAGGACTCACTTCACATCTTCACGTAACAGGCATAAGCATTGCTGCTTTGTATGTTTTCCCCACCTCTGGAACAAGAGATGAGTGAGGGTGTGCACGGGCATCATCTGCTGCTTGCTACACAACTTCCAGTTCATATTATTCACATTTCCCTAAATCTGTTTTTAGAATGATAGACTAGATTGCAAAGTATCCATGTGGAAGGCAGCATAATCAACAGCAAACATCCAAGGCAGAGGAGGAAGGGTGCCTCATGGGTACAAGGAAGTTGTTAGAAAATACATTACTCATGTCCAAGAGGTTCTTATATCTGTCGAGCTCGGTGAGGTGGGAAAGGGGTGTGATCCAAAAATGGCCTCAAGGCAAGTTTTCAGAGAGCTCTAATAAGAAATGTATGCAGAAAATGTTCTAAAATTTCCATTTTCAAAGATCAAAAGGTCAGTGTTCCTTGTGTCAAGAAGTTAATTCTTACTATGTGGGGATTGCTTTATAGATACAAAACCAGCTGGCCTTCTACATTGCTGAAGTCTCACAATGCTTAAATGGAAAACATTCTGGATAACCTTAAAAGTGAACAAAATAAAAGTATCTCAAGTCCACCAGCTTGTCTGTTGACTGCCCTTTGTTTAACCTCAGTTTCTTCTTTTATTTTAATAGCTATTTTCAAAAGTTTCCAGTCAAGGAACGTGATGAGGGGGAGAAGCATTTCTGGGCAATGAGTCAATAAATTGATACGTACAAGGCCCAGTTGTGGCCTGTAAAAATGCAGGTGCAGATCTGAGGTTGGCCATAATTTTCTCTAGAAAGAACTACAGTGTCGTGAGAAGCCTTTGACATTGCTGAGCCCATCACAGCAGCTCACCGCAGGAGAAATGCTGAGAGCAACCCCTGAATCCTCACTGTGCATTTCTGCTGTAAGAACTAATTAGTTTGGAGGGAGAGATGATTGGTATTAATTGATTGTGGTGGGTTTGGCCCTGGCTAGAAGCCAAATGCCCACCAAGCCGCTTGCTCACTCCCCCTTCAGCCGAAAAGGGGAGAAGATATGTTTTTGGGGGCTCAGGCCCTGAGATAAGGACAGAGGGATCACTCTCCAATTAGTGCAATGGGCAAAACAGACTCAGCACAGAATAAAGGAAAGTGATTTATTACAACTACGACTAATACACCCAGTGAACTGGAACGAGATAAGAGTAAGAAAAGCGGCCAGGTCTTAAAGCACCTTCCCCCACCCCTCCCCTTCTTAGCAAACTCAAACTTCATCACGATTTTACTCCCTTCTTCCCTCCCGTCGCAGCACCAGGAGGGGCAGGGAATGGGGAGTGGGGGTTTCAGTCCGTTCCACCCGAGTTGTCTTCTGTCTCAGCTGGGGGGGAGGGCATTCACACACACACACACACACACACACACACACAGACACACACTCGTCCCTTACAGCGCCGTGGGGTCCCACCCAAGCCAGAAATCGTATCCAGGAACTTCTGCAGCGTGAGTCCTCTCCATCGGGGAGTCATCTCCTCACCACAGGCCTCTCAGCAGGACTTCTTTCCATATGGTTTCAATCTTTGAGCCCCCGGGCTCCCCCGCAAAATTCACAAGTCCCCCGGCAAACCTGCTGAGGCATGGATCAATCTCTTCACAGGGCGTAGATGTCTCTGCTCCCCGTCCTCACCCATGGGCTGTGAGGGGACAACCCGCTTCACCATGGTCTTCTCCACGAGCTGCAGGGGAGACTTTCTTTCCACATTCCTTCCCCCCTCCTTCAGGGCCTGGCCTTGGCTATGGCTGCAGCTGGTCACATCTTCCCACTCTGTGTTCCGGTGGCAAAGTGTGCCAGCCAGGAGTTTTTTTCCTCGAATATGTGATTCACAGAGGTGCTATGAATCCTTCTGTGATTGGTCAAAAGTGACTTTGGCCTTGAATTGGCTCTTGTTTACTGTTGGGAACTCACAACAAACTGTAACTGCTGCTTTGCAAAAGCCACCTAAGCAGCACAGCTACAGCAAACTGGGACATTGATCATGTACAATACAGTAGCAATAAGTTCCAGAGAAGGCAGGCAGGTGTATCTCAGGGTCATTCAGAGCACTGAGTGTGCACCTGGCTAGTAGCATTAGAAACATCGCCCTCCATCCCGAACAGTAATGTACATCAAGCACAGTGAATGGCTGTAGTAAAGCAGAGAGGAGCATGGGTACCATGCTACCACGGTACCATGGGTACCATGACTAATTCGGTAAGGATGCTGAGCAGAGTGGTCTTTCACAACTTTTGAGTGAAACAAGCAATTTTAAATGTTCTTACATTAAAAATCCTTTTTTATGCTTGAGCAAAGACAATTAGGCAGGTGTACCAAAAATACTTACCTTTTTTTTTTTTTAAACCCACAACCATTTGTTTTACTGGTGGTGGGGGGAAGGTGCTCGTGGGTGGGACCCCACGGTGCAGCAGGGGGAGGCTGTGTGGAATGAATGCCCCCCCACCCTGGCCGAGAAGGAAACCAACTTGCAAGGAACTGACTGAGGCCCTTATTTTTTCCCAGTCCCTGCCCCCCCACCCCCTCCACAATGGTGGGGGGAAGGAGGGAGCGAAATCATGCCTAGAGTGAAGTCTGCTAAGAAGGGAGTGGAGGGGGAGGTAGAGGTGTTTTAAGATCTGGAAAAGGAAAACAGCTCATGAAGAAGTGACTGAGAACCCCATTTTCCCAGTCCCTGCCCCTCCGTGCCCCTCCGTGCCATGATCAGGGAGAAGAATGGAGCAAGATCATGACTAAAGGGAAGTCTGCTGAGAATGGAGGGGTGGGGGGAAGGTGCTACTGAGAACCCCATTTCCCCAGTCCCTGCCTCGCGCCCCGTGCCACAACGGGAGGGAAGAAGGGAGCAAAAACCCTGACTAAAGTCTGCTAAGGAGGGAATGGGGGGGAGAACATGTTTTAAAATCTGGTCGTGTTGTTTTAAGATCTGGTCACGCTCCTGACTCCGGTTTTCACTCTTTTTGTAGTGTAGTGTAATAAAATAGGTAGTTTTCTTTCCTTTGTTCTGTGTTGAGTCTGTTTTGCCCATGTTGTTGATGACAGGATGACGTCCCTGTCCTTACACTGATTCCTAAGCTTCTCAATATATGTTTTCTCCCCTGTCCAACTGAAAAGAGGAGTGATAGACCAACTTTGGTGGGCATCTGGCCTCCAGCCAGGGCTGAACCACCACAACTGGATTAAGAACAGACAGGGAATTGTTGGGTGGCTGGTTTGGATCTTGAGAGACATTTACAAGCTGTCTGTGAACGCTAGAGGGCAACAGCAGTTTATTAAATAGATTTTACAAGTTTTGAGAATGTCAATTTTTTAAAAAAGTTTTCATTAGCTTGATTTTTAGTTTTCCTATCAATGGCAACTTCATTGTAAAAATACTTTATGGGATATGTTGGAAAGTTCTGGGTGGAAGATTATATACACACATTTTAAAAACAAATGAACAGCTAATAATGAACAGCAAAACTAAGCCTATTATCTGCTGTATTTTATTAATGTTAAATCAAATTGCATTATTAGTCATGTAGTGACATTGGTGCTTCCTACACTGGGGTTCGAAGGGCTTTTTATGGGGAGTGATGTCAGGTGGTGTAGAAAACAGCCCAGGACGACTCAGCTCACCTGGGCTGGCTGCTTGGGGAGGTTGACTCTAGCCTAGCCAGAACCAGGACACAGAGCAGGAAAGAGATTTCCCATCATCATTCTTCCAACTATAATGCTTAATTATATGCATTTTTGAAGCATTTTGCCTGGATAAAGCTCTTGTATTATGAAACAGAAGGAAGTGACACTCTAAGAAATCCATCCGGTTTGTTACACTTTCCACCACCGCTTATCTAAAATTTGCTCTTCTGATTTTCCATTGACATCTCCTACTGTCATCACGATTTGGTGACAACCTGTGCACCTGGGGTAGCTCCTGAAGGTTCTCAGTTATTTTATGGTGTGAGGGCAAAAGCTAATTGCCTTTACTCACCTGGAGCGTGTAATAAATGCTGTCGCTGCTTGTTTTCATGTTGTCACTTTATAGAGCTGAGCAAACATATGGTGTGTAAATACAGACTGCCATGACCTAAACTGTTCTGTGGATTGTACAGTAAGGCAAATATAAAGTCCAAATTTTTAACCACTGCAAAGAATCATAAAGAAATAAACTGCAGCTCTGTTTCAGATGGATGAGAAGAGCTCATAGTCCCTACCTCAGAGGGCTGCGAACTCAGCTATGGCATGTCCTCTTCAAACAGTGCTTCAGTTTATTTTAAGTCCTGCAGGAGCAGGAAAACCTTAGAATTCTTTCATGTAAATTGCTAATAAACTAAAAAAACCCAAAAGCACACCACCCCCACCATCACACCCCTCCCAAGTTATTACATGAGAAGACATTTTCAGTTCTGTATCTTACTTTCCTTTCTCCAACAAAACTATTAAACCATTTTAGAGGTTTTGAATCTGATGAGACTTTGAGACTTCACAGCTTCACTCCCACCATCCCACACTCCACACTGATATGAATGTAGACTTTTAAGTGCTGTTACAGCAGTCAACAGTTTCCCCCCAGTGTCCTGTCACAGAGAGACGCGATCCTTTGAGTTCTGTCACACTCCTGAAATGGGCCCAGACTGCTCAGCCCTTCATATATGTTACTTACTCTCTCATGTAGGTAATATACCTCTCCATCTCCCTGTTCTTAGGCAGTTATGTGATAGCTGCATCCCCTCGTCACTCAAAAGGCTTGCACATCCCTTCAGCACTGTATGTGCTATCCCCAGATGCTTTATCAGCCTCTTAATGGGTAGGTATGCCGAAGGATTGGGATATATTGAACATTTGTCTTATCTTCAGGAAGCCTATGCTCACTCTTAGTCTCACAGGCTAAATTTGCTTTTCTTTCTCCTTTGTCTCTACACTTCTGGAGGATATCAAAGCAAAAAACTGTTGCCCTTTGTCCTGTTTGTGTTCCATGGCTATAATAAACAATTAATAAATGTATTTTTAATTTTCAGTACAACTATGCTGGATTGCTGCTTTCTGCATATTGGCTCACTTCATGAGGAAAAAAATCCAAGGGTTCTGTTCTGTTACTTCACTCCTTCCAACCTACAAAGCCTACTAAGTGGCAAAAGAATATAGATACACCATATCCAAGGTGTTCTGATCCTTCTTCTCTCTGATTTGCTTTGTTTTTAATAGAAAATTGAGAATTCCTTCATATTAACACCACTCAGGAATCATGAATCTGTGCACTCTGTGTTTTCTCAAAGAAATTTAACAAGTGGTTAACATACAGAACAAATTCAAGGCACTGTAGGTTAGACTGGATAAACCAAAAGCATGTTTGAAACCCTTTCATTTGAGCAGTCACTATGAAGACCACAAAGTTGTTTCCTCAAGATGCTAGGATGGTAAGGATGGCTATATAAGGTACTTAAAAGTTGCTTTGGTACCTGCCACATTAAAGAAGCAGCTGAGTTCTGGCTGAAGGTTCAAAATCCACTGGCAGCAACACCAGGTTTTCCCTGTGCCCCCACTTCCACTGAAAGAAGGATACAACCAGTGGTGCTTAGATTTTGACACTACGGCTTTTGTAACACTTCTCAGCAACACCTAGATTGAAAATTTGCACAAAGCTCAAATATTTATTCTTGTGCTGGGAAGATGGTAGAAATCCCCTCGCTGTCATGCAGATTTCCTATAGCCTTGCCTGCTGTTTAGTTACTTTCCAAGCTTTTCTGTTGACTTTTATGAAAGAGCCTTTTCTCCCTACCCCTAAATCCAAGTTCCACTGTGTGATGGTTTGAGCCCTGGCCAAAGGCCAGACGCCCACCAAAATCAGTCTGTTACTCCCCTTCTTAGTTGGACAGGGGAGGAAAAAACATAATTGGGTGGCTCAAGAGACAAACTCGTTACTGACGCGGGCAAAACAGACTCAACATAGAGAGCAGAAGAGAAAAGTTATCTAGTTTATTACACCACGCTAAAGAGGAAACAGTGAAAAAGAACCAGAGTCAGGAGTGCAACCAACAATCTTGAAACAAATGCAAACCAGGCACACACTTTCCCCCCACCACTCCCTCCTTAGCAGGCTTTAGTTAGAAGTTTGCTCCCTTCTTCCCTCCTGGTCGCAGCCCAGGAGGGGCAGGGACTGGGGAAAATGGGGGTCTCGGTAACACCTTCCCCCACCCCTCCATTCTAAAGCAGACTTCCCTTTCAGCCATGATTTTGCTCCCTTCTTCCCCTCTCCTGCTCGCAGCACAGGACATGGGGGCAGGGACTAGGAGATGGGGGCTTCGGTCAGTCCCTTGCAAGTTGGTCTCCCTCTCGGCCGGGATGGGGGCATCCATTCCACACAGCCTCCCCCTGCTGCACCGTAGGATCTCACCCACAAGAGCCAGTCCTCCACGAACTTTCTCCAAGGCAAATCTCTTCCCACCAGGCTTCATCTCTGCTCTGGCAGGCAGCAACAAATCACAGTGTCTCTCAGTCCCAGTCCTCCACGGGGCTATAGGCCTCCTCCAGCAAACCTGTTTCATTCATCTCTGTAGGTCGCTTGTGCTGGCAGGGGCTCATCCCACCGTAAGTCACGGCATCTTCTCTATGTCTCCCCCGGCTCCATGCAGCGTGGGGCCGAGCCTCTCCACCGGGCAGGTCGGGTCTCTGCCTCCTCCATGGGTCCTTTCCTCCGGCTACTCCAGGTGCTTCTGCTCGGGCTGCAGGGGCAAACTCGCCTGGGTACCTGGGCGCGCCTACTCCTCCCCCAGCCTTCCCGGCCTTTTATGTCTGTCAACTGCTTACATTCACAAGCAAATATACATCACAATGCCCTTAATGGGCCAAACTTCGCGGTCTTTCCTGGCACTCCAAGTTCTGGTTGGAGTCTTTGTCTCCTATATGTGATTCCCAGAGGCGCTATAAGCAGGCCTGCAGAAGATTCCAGCAGCCATTTTCTGCCGGACCTGGCCCTCTCAGTAGAACTGCAACACACTGATACCACTGAAGTCCCATGTAGCCCAAGTCAGTCGGGAATGAGATGAGTCCTTTCATTTGGTGGACACTTGCTGCTTTGTTTTTGGTGTGCACAACTGCCACTGACATCAGTGGGAGGTCCTCCAGTACATAGTTCATGGGTGTAAGTCAAGTCCTTCCTCGTAGTGGCTCATAACTTTCCAAAAAAATTGCTTTCTAGGATGACAGGACTTCTCAGCCCAGAGGTAGGATCTTTGAAAGATTCCAGAGACCATCTTCCCATCTGCTCCTGATTAGTTAATTATGACAATGTTGTCCTTGATTTGTTTCGGGGCACAAAATAAGGAGTTCAGATATTTTTCCACCATATGATAACTGAGGCGCTACCTAAGGAAAGGCTCCAGATTTGGCACACGCTGTACGTTGCTGTCCTGGTTTTGGCTAGGATGGAGTTAATTTCTTTGCTAGCAGTGGATGGAATGCTATGTTTGGGAGTTAGGATGAGAGCAGTGCTGATAGCACCCTGATGTTTCTAGTTGTTGCCAAGTAATCAAGGACTTTTTCAGTTCTTCATGTTTCCCTACTAACGAGAAAGGAGGGGATGCAGCCAGGACAGGTGACCCAAACTGGCCAAAAGGGGTATTCCATGCCAATTACGTCATGCTCAGTATAAAAGGGGACTAGGGGGAAGGAGGAGCAGGTGGCTCCAGGACGCGCTGGTTTTGGGGGGACATCCGGTTTTCTGGGATGGCTCTGGGCTGCGCGGCCTGAGTTGTGTGGTTTGGTGAGAAACTGCATTGTGTATCACCAGTTTCATATATTTTTTGCTCTAAAGCCCTGTTATCATTGTTATATCTATTTTTTTTTCTGCTATTCTAGTAAACTATCCTTATCCCAACCCGCAGGGTTTTGGTTTCTTGGTTTTGGTTTTGGTTTTTTCCTTTCCCTTCTGTTGCAGTTTTGCATAGTTGGCTACTGAGAGAGGGCCAGGTCTGGCAGAAAACGGCTGCTGGTATCCTCTGCAGGCCTGCTTATAGCGCCTCTGGGAATCACATATAGGAGACAAAGACTCCACCAGAACACGGAGTGCCAGGAAGGCTGCAATTTTGCCCCGTTAAGGCATTGGGATGTCTATTTGCATATAAGTGTAAGCAGTTGACAGACACAACAGGCCGGGAAGGTTGGGGGAGGGGTAGGCACCCAGGTACCCAGGTGGAGGAGAGTTTTGCCCCTGCAGCCCGAGCTGAAGCACGTGGAGTAGCCAGAGGAAAGGACCCATGGAGGAGGCAGAGATCCGACCTGCCCGGTGGAGAGGCTCCACGCTGGATGGAGCCGGTGGAGACACAGAGAAGATGCCGTGACTTACGTTGGGATGAGCCCTGCCAGCACAAGCGACCTACAGAGATGAGCCAAACAGGTTTGCTGGGGGAGGCTTGTAGCCCCGTGGAGGACTGGGACTGAGAGACACTGTGATTTGTTGCTGCCAGCCATAGCAGAGATGAAGCCCGGTGGGAAGAGATTTGCCTTGGAGAAAGTTCGTGGAGGACTGGCTCTCGTGGGTGAGATCCTACAGTGCAGCAGGGGGAGGGTGTGTGGAATGGATGCCCCCATCCCGGCCGAGAAGGAAACCATCTTGCAAGGGACTGACTAAAGCCCCCATCTCCTAGTCCCTGTCCCCCCGTCCTGTGCTGTGAGCAGGAGAGGGGAAGAAGGGAGCAAAATCATGGCTGAAAGGGAAGTCTGCTTTAGAATGGAAGGGTGGGGGGAAGGTGTTACTGAGACCCCCATTTTCCCCAGTCCCTGCCCCTCCTGGGCTGTGACCGGGAGGGAAGAAGGGAGCAAGCTTCTAACTAAAGCCTGCTAAGGAGGGAGTGGTGGGGGAAAAGTGTTTGCCTGGTTTGCATTTGTTTGAAGATTGTTGGTTGCACTCCTGACTCTGGTTCTTTTTCACTGTTTTTCTCTTAAGCATAGTGTAATAAATGAGATAACTTTCTCTTCAGCACTCTGTGTTGAGTCTGTTTTGCCCGCGTCATTAACGAGTTTGTCTCTTGAGCCGCCCAATTATATTATTTCTCCCCTGTCCAACTAAGAAGGGGAGTAACAAACTGATTTTGGTGGGCGTCTGGCCTTCGGCCAGGGCTCAACCACCACACCTTCCTTTCCCCCCAGCTTCCACCCCTCCCCCTGCCCTCCCTTCTTTTAAAAAGCAAGCACTGCATGGTGCTTGGCTCTCAGCTGGGGCAAAACCACGACAGTTGCCTTTACAGAGCACCCCGTTTTAGAAAGGGCAAAAAATAACGTGTTTGTGAGGGACAGTGTTAAACAAGTGTGAACAGCTCACACCGTGCTGCTCCCTGTTAAATAAGATCCACTCGTGGCTTTCCTACACCAACAGAATACGTAAGGGAAGGGTATAACCCATTCAAGGGACCGTTGTAAAGTATGGTGGAGTTTGAAAAAGGACAGGCCTGAAAGCTGAAGTCTATTGATGCGGTTGTCTAGCAGAGAGAGGGCAAGCTTTTCCAGAAATGCATGGAGCTTCCATCTCAAGGGTAAGTTTGAGGGTAGTTCAAATGTCATTGCAGAATCACAGAATCCCAAGGTTGGAAAAGACCTTTAAGATCATCAAGTCCAACTGTTCCTGTCCTAAGCTAAACTATCTGCCCAAGTACCTCATCTACCCTTTTTTTAAACACATCCAGGGAAGGTGACTCAACCCCCTCCCTGGGCAGCCTGTTCCAGGCCCTGACAGCTCTTTCAGTAAAAAATTTTTTCCCAACATCTAATCTGAACCTGCCCTGGTGCAGCTTGAGGCCATTTCCCCTTGTCACATCTCCTGTTATGATGTTCTTGCAGTTGCAAAATGGGTACCACTGATGACAGCAGACTTCTCCACCAGCTACCCGATCGATGGACAACAAAAGGAATTTCCAGGAACACAGTCTGCACATACCAGCAACAGCAAAAAGCGCAACCACTAATGTGTATGCGGGCTATAAACAGCCACAGTGCAGCTTACTTCCTCATATCTGGAGTGTCTCACAACTTTGTAAAACATGAAGTGTTTGATGTGATAGAGAAAAGGCCTTAGGAGTACTCATGGACAAAAAGCTGGACATGAGCCACCAATGTGCATCTGCAGCCCAGAAGGCCAACCACATCCTGGATGGCATCAAAAGAAATGTGGCCAGCAGATCAAGAGAGGTGATTCTGCCCCTCTGCTCTGCTCCCAGAGACACCCCACCTGGAGTACTGCATCCATCTCTGGAGCCCTCAGCACAAAAAGGACATGAACCTCTTGGAGTGAGTCCTGAGGAGGGCCACAAGGATGATCAGAGAGCTGGAGCACCTCTCCTATGAAGACAGGCTGAGAGAGTTGGACTTATTCAGCCTGGAGAAGAGCAGGCTCCAGGGAGATAACAGCCTTCCAGTACCTGAAATGTACCTATGGGAAAGCTGGGGAGGGGCTGTTTGTAAGGGCATGTAGCAATAGGACAAGGGGGAATGGTTTTAAACTAGAGAAGGTCAAGTTTAGATTAGATATTAGGAAGAAATTCTTCAATATGAGGGTGGTAGATCACTGGAACAGGTTGCCTAGAGAGGTGATGGAGGCCCCATCCCTAGAGCCATTCAAGGTCAGGCTTGATGAAGCTCTGAGCAACCTGATCTAGTTAAAGATGTCACTGCTTACTGCAGGGGGGTGGGAATAGCTGGGTTGGAAGGGACCTTTAAAGGTCACCTATTCCCACCCAATACATTCAATCATTCTGATATTCTGTGGAACATAGAAAAAATTATCCTGGGTAGCAATCCAGATTGAGTTAAAGCAGGCAGATACAGCAGCTGGGGTCCATGATCTCACCCAACATCAGGTCACCGTGCATCAGCTTGCAAATAAGACACAGGTATTTCTACCTGTTCTGCTGCATCCTGACACCTACATTCCACCTGAGACTGTAGAAGGAAGGTAAGCTTTAAAGGTAAAGTAAAAAGATGAGTCTTGGTTCTGGGGTAAAGTTTACAATTTCATAACTGACCCTGATTACTTTTTTCCTTTTAGTTGATTTTGACCTGATTGAATATTGATTAAGTCCTAATTCGAAACCATCATCGTTGCAGGTCTCATAATGGACCTGGTGAAACAAGATAGGTCTCTCCAGGAAAGACTTTGCATATTTCTCACTTAACTTTTGACCTCAAAATTATCAAATCTTTTTTGAACTCGTATTTATCTGCCCTATTACCATAAGGTGTGACAGCTCAGTATCTATCCTCCACCTTCCTTTTCTGCACAGCCATTCCACTGCCTGTCCAGTGCTGTTCAGGAGTGGAGGATTTACACAGGGAAAGAAAAGGAATTTGTGCTTGTATTTGCTAGGTTGTGCTTCTCTTTAGTTTTCAGATCTTCCCATTTAAAGCTGAATAGCATTTTAAACTTGTATTTTAATGTCATGAACTTTCTTTTGAAACGGTGTACACGTAGTAAAATAATAAATGGGTGATCACTATGTCAAGGATCATAATGTTGGATGCTTTTTGCTCATGAAGATGTCCTTCTGAATCTATCAGAATAAAAATCAGTATCTCAGAAAAAAAATATAGTATTTTGCCCTTTTGTTATGATGTTCTTTGTTATGTTATAAAAAGTGTTGTTCTCACGTGTTCCAACTACACCATAGGTACAAGTATCAAGTGGTTTGTGTTCATGCAAGCAAAACCATGCACATATTTAGTGAAACAATAATAAAAAGAACTGGCAGATGCATAGATGAGTGCTCTAAACTTTATCTGCAGAAACTGGGGGAAGCTGTTTGGGTACTGAACAAGAACTACAGCTCTGCTGCTTGTACACTGTGAAGACTCTGGGGTAAGCCAAATAAATGAAGTGAGAGCAAGTGCAGGTTGCCCAAACTTTGCTGTTTTGTAAAAGCTATATGTGCAGAGTGTCCTTGTTGCTTAATTAGAGAGATATGGATGGACATTTCAATGGATAGGGAATTAGCTAGATCACCACATCACTCAAAGAGTTGCAGTCAATGGCTTGATGTCCAGATGGACATCAGCAACAAGTGCTGTCCCTCATTATTCCATACTTTGACTAACAGTGTTCAATATCTTTATTAATGATATAGTGGGACTGAGTTCACACTCAGTAAGCTTGTGGATGACACTGAGTGGTGCAGTTGATATGCTTGAGGGAAGGGATGCCATCCAGAAGGACCTTGGCAGGCTTGAGGACTGGGCCCATGTAAACCTCATGAGATTTGACAAGGCCAAGTGCAAGGCCCTGCATCTAGGTTGGGAAGACTCCCAATATCAATACAGACTGAGAGATGCATGGGTTGAGAGCAGCCCTGTTAAGAAGTACTTTGGGATACTGGTAGGTGGAAAATTAGCTATTAGCCAGCAATGTGTGCTTGCAGCCCAGAATGCTAAGTGGGCTTTCTCAGAACTGTGGTCAGCAGATTTAGGGAGGTGACTGTTCCTCTACTCCCAGAGACATCCCATCTGCATAAGAAAGATGTGGAACTGTTGGAATGGGTCCAGAGGAAGGCCACAAAGATGATCAGAGGGCTGGAGCACCTCTCCTGTGAAGACAAGCTGAGAGAGTTGGGCTTGTTCAGCCTGGAGAAGAGAAGGCTCTGGAGAGACCTTTTGCAGACTTCCAGTACCTGTAGGTCCCCTACAGAAAAGGAGAGGGACTGTGTGTAAGGGTATGTAGTGATCAGACAAGGGACAATGGCTTTAAATTAAAGGAGGGTAGATTCAGACTGCACATAAGGGAGAATTTTTTTATGATGGTGGTGAGGCCCTGGCACAGGCTGCCCAGAGAAGCTGTGGCTGCCCCCTCCCTGGCAGTGCTCAAGGCCAGGCTGGATGGGGGTTTGGGCAACCTGGTCTAGTGGTAGATGTCCATGCCCATGACAGGGGGGTTGGACTGCAGGATCTTCAAAGGCCCCCAAAGCATTCTGTGATTCTGCGGCTATATATACATATTCTCATTTTCTATGGCTCTGACTGAGGGGTAGTACATAAAGTGAGAGTAACAACTAAGTGACTGGTGTATATGATGCTCTACGAACATGTTTTTCTCCTACCTTTACATGATTTGTGTGTTTGGCTCCTGTTGTTTGCCTGTTTGTTTGTTTGTTAGTTTGGTTTTTTTTAATATGGTGACTAGAATACTTTTTGGTATACTGAGTTTGTGGGTTATGCCATGCTGCACTACAGGAAGCAAGTACCCTCACTGTTCCCTCTGGTTACAGTGCCAGGATTCCTAAACCACAAATGAAGATAGGACTCTCAATCATAATTTCTTTGAACACTTCAAGCTTTTCTTAAAAAAAAAAAAACAACAGTATTTGGGGAAAATAGCATTTAAAATGTATTGTTCAGAGAACAGATTTCTTAATATGCCAAGAATAAATGGGGATTTTGTTCTGTGTAAGCTCTTTTCAGATCATTCTAAAGGTATTAGATATTTCACAATTGTAGGAAAGAAAAAATTAGTAGAAGTTGCATTAACTGCAATGCTGAAAAAGGCATTGGAAGGAGCTTTATCAGTCAGGGATATTCAGACACAATTCCCTGTCTTTATTCAAATACCCATGTGACCAAATACTGTCTTTGTGGGCTTGACTTGGGAAGGAGGGGGTGGAGGGGGAGAAGGAAGGATTGAGGAATGGATTGGATAGCCTCACTCTAATAATTTTTTTCCTTGAGAGGAGAAAGTAGAATCTAATTATTCCAAAATGGAATATGATAATCCTTCAATAGTATCTTTATAGCAGGCACAAATGTTTTAACCAATATATTTGGGGAGTGGGTCTGCCTTAATCTGTGTTTTCCTTTGTCACTCATCTATATCTAGTTGCCAGCTGTGCTGGAAGAATCTTTGTATCAAAGTCCACACTAAGAAATTATTTTAAAAACTAATGGAGATGGCAAAGCAGCAAATGAGACTTCACCCAGATAACAGTTGCCTCTTCCATCCCCCCATCACATGAAGAATGAGTTGCAGGCCAAAAGCCACAGAAACCTTTATATACAGAGCCAGTGCAAGCTTAAGGACCCACGTCCATCCCTGCTCTGACAGGCAGAGAAATCAATGGGGGATACTTGGTGCTGCTGCCAGCTGATAGCAGGGTAGAGGGAAGATTTTGGTTGGCAGCCTGTTTCCACTTCAGCCATTCTCTCCAAGATTTAAAACTCTGATGCAAAGATTACTATGTTTCTTAAAAACCAGAAATTCAGTAACTAAATTACCGGGAAGACTTGTTAAAAATCAGCCACTGTCTATTATCTTGGGATTTCTCTAGTGGAGAAGTGAGCAAGGACTAATTAAAAGTATTATCTGGATTTTGATTAGTTTATTTCAATTAAAAAAGAAGGGGGGAGGGGGAAGAGTATTTTGTCCTTGGAATTTACTCATTCTGTAGTGGTATCATGCTCTACAGCATCCTCAATAATGTTTTTTGATTCTGAAGTAAACTAGGAACTTATTCCTGTCCTGCATGCTACCATCCCAGGCCTTGAAACATACTTCCAACAGTGAAACACAAAACTAATCAAGTAGAATATGGCTAATAGTTTTGAATTGTCACAGGCATCAGTTTCTCTGAGAAACCCTGAGTAATGGTAATTTAATAAAAACGTTGCCGAGACTGTGCCTCCACCCTTATTTTCAATTACTCCCTAGAAAGAAATGTGGAGGGTAAAAAATATTTTGGTTTTACTTGAAATAATGAACTATTTCAACCTCTTGCACTTTCATAACCTTATATTCCAAACCTTTTAAGCAGTGCTTCCTAAAATACCGCGGGCCATAGACCTAAAGATTAACCATCAGAGGGCACCCTTTTCTGCGCCGAGGAACTTCCTCTTGCTTTCTTGGCTGATTTTGGGAACTTGCCTAACAGCTCGGAAAGGTGACACTCCTGGAGAGGTATCATGGATGATGATCCATGGCCATATTCTTGAGGTGCTTCATGTCTTGGCTGAACTGCAAGCTAACCTGTGTATGAATGTAAATAATAATATACATACACATATAAATAAAAGCATCATAGAATCATAGAATGGTCTGGGTTGGAAGGGACCCCAAGGATCATAGAGCTCCAACCCCCAGCCACAGGCAGGGCCACCAACCTCCAGGCCTGGATCTACACAAGGTTGCCCAGGGCCCCATCCAACCTGGCCTTGAACACCTCCAGGGACGGGGCAGAAGAAAGTATAAATGAAACATTAACACAAACATGGATATAAATGTAAAATATAACTAGGAAACAGAAATAAGAATCTTCCTCCCATAGCTGGAACTGGAGAAAGACGAGTCTCTTTGCTTGCTGTAAGCTCTGCATCCACGGGACAGCACCTCAGCCCAAAGTAGCTATTTCCAGTTGCAAACGAGTCCTTTCCTAGGCACAGATGGCACGTCACCCCATGGACATCACACAGAGATCACAAACTGTTGCAGGAGAGATTGCTAATTACTGTGAGGCAGTGACTTACCTTTATTGACGGTGGGCACAAATTCCCATCGTTAATCCCCGTGACTAGGAGAGTGAGAGCAAACGTACGACGAAGCTCTACCAGTAACTAATTTTTAGACTTCAAAGGCCGCAGCGCAAAGCGGCACCGCCAAGCGCTATGGATGCCTGTTGCAAAAAGCTGAACTCCATGAAAGGGGGCTGAGAAGGAAATAGTCAGAAATTGTTGTTGCTTAAACAGGCACGCACGGTATGGCTAATAGAGCCCAGATGCTGACTGGTTTTGAAAATCTGAGCAAACTCAAACAAAATGGTGTTTTGGTGTTTGTTGTCCTGAAATGTGAGCTCTTTTAAAAGGCTGTTTGCGCTGTGCCCACCTAGCATTACAGTACTTGACAAATTTAAGAACTGTAACTTTCTCAAATGACATTTTTATAATTTGGCTTTGAAATGTAGCCACTGCTAAATGTTCATAAGGAAAGTCTTGGACTGGCCCTGTGGTCTGGTGGGCAGTGCTGAATTAAAATCAGAATCCTACATGGTTCACACTGCAAGCACGACCACTGGAGAAGCGTATCCTCAGGCAGTGCTGTTTTCAACTCCCTGGGAGATGGAAGAGGAGAAAAGAGGTAGTAGATAGACAGCCTGACCTTGGATGCACCATCAGCAGGAGTCCAAACGCTCCTCCAAAGGTGTAAAGAAAATGCCCGAGCCTTTCAGGTCATCTTATTTCATATTTCCCCTTGGGGATATCGCCGGATTCCTGTTGGACTAGCTCGCCTGTATGGGCTGCTGAACTCTACTGAACCACCTTCTCTCCTCTGAAGTTTTTGTTGTAAGGATTTTTTTTATTAGCCACAAAGAAAAGCAGTTCTCATCCTGGGTACCAGGCAACCTCTTCTGGTGGAGGAGATGGGAAAGAAAGAATGGGTATTATACTTAATAAAGGGGGAGAAAAATAAGGTAGTACGGAAACGCAAGGAGAAGAGGCGACTCTATTGATAAAAAAGGGTCTTGATGGCTTGTTTGATGGGAAAATTGCGACAGAAGTAACAGGAGTGCTGGTTTTTGCCGCGGTTTGACAGAGTGTCAGGGGAACCCCGCAGACAGTAACTGCAAAGACAAATGAAGTCTCATGGCCTGAAGAAGATTTCTGGACTAGACACATGACTATCAGTCCAAGGAAACCTGCTCATAAGCTGCCTGCGTCCTGGTGAAAAGGTGCAGCTCCTATGGTATGGGAGTAAAGGCGAGGGAAAAAATACGTATGCTTGTTATTGACCTTTAGTAAGGACTAGAGGATGCTGTCCTCTATTCATTGAAGGAGGAACACCCCAGTGGACCTGTTGCACTTTTGGAATGGGATAATCCTCGTCAGGCAGATCTATCACATTCATTAGAGTTGACCTTGTCTTAGATGATAGTTGGATAAAGCATTTTTCTATATAAGCTGCATGACCCGGGCAAAGCGGCAAGTCAGGGTGTCCTATTCTAGCTGTGAAATTTTTGTAACAGGCATCATTGGTAAAGCCATCACTACTTCCCATCCCATTTCTTAAGCTACGGTGCTGCAGACTTTCCTGCTGGGGGCAAAAGAGGACTTGAGCTAGAGGTTCAGTATGAAACCTTGGCCGGAGCTAGAGGTTCAGTATGAAACCTTGGCCCTTTTGAAGTTTGTGAGAGTTTTGCCATTGACTTCAGAGCGACCAGGATTTCACCACACCATGCCAATTAATTCTTGTTGAGACATTCAGCAAGAGAGCTAATTATGATAGTGGTTTCTGTGATGTGGGAAGCCACAAATTCATTTGCTGAGCAGCCATCTTCCTCTAACAGCTTTTGCTCATTAGGGACTTTAGTCCTGGTCCTACAAAAGATCCCATTGACTCCACTGGAACTCGGGGCGCAGTTCAAAGACAGAGTGACTTTGGCAGTCCCAGCTGGTTTCAGGAGCTCCAGCTGCCATCCCTTGCTCTCCCGTGTGCTGACATAACTGCTTGCAAGGCCACCAACCAGAACAGGGGACTAACCTGAGTATATTTAAAAACCCAAACCCCTTTAAAAGATCTTGTATTGTTGAGGCACCACCTACGTCTGGAGGTGAGGGTAAGGCTGTGCAGGCTGTTTAGCGGTTGGAACCTCAGACTGGATTTGAGCCGGCAAACGGAGGCTTCTGTTTTTAAGGTTAATGAAAATAACTGTATCCAACAAGGGCAGCTTGTTGGATAAAGCTGCCAGTAATAAATAAAACAGTGTGCTGGTTTGGGCTGGGATAGGTAATTTCTCCACAGTAGCTAGCGTGGGGCTGGACTTTGGCTTTGTGCTGCAAACAGTGCTGGTAACACAGGGATGGTTTTGTTGCTGCTGAGCAGGGCTTACACACAGCTGAGGCCTTTCCTGCCTCTCTCCCCACCCCACCAGTGAGTAGGCTGGGGCTGTGCAAGGAGTTGGGAGGGGACACAGCTGGGACAGCTGACCCCAACTGACCAAAGGGATATTCCATACCGTATGACATCATGCTCAGCATATAAAGCTGGGTGAAGGATGGAGGGGGAAATGTTCCAAGTAAGGCATTTGTCTTCCCAAATCACTGTTTTGCGTGGTGGAGCGCTGCTTTCCTGGGGATGGCTGAACACCTGCCTGTCCATGGGGAGTGTGGAATGAACTTGTCTTGCTTTGCTTGCACACCCAGTTGTCTTTATCTCAGCCCTTGAGTTTTCTCACTTTTACTCCTCCAATGCTCTCCCGTTCTGCTGCAGGGGAGCGAGTAAGCTGCTGCATAGAGCTTAGTTGCTGTCTGTGGTTAAACTGGCAAAGAGACATTTCCACCCCACTCCCATTTGGTTTAAGCTCAAATAAAGGAATGTGATCAACTCAAGAGAAACCTTGCCTGTCAGAGGTTTTTTGGCATGCAGTAATATTGCCTTCTATTTTACTTTGTACAAACCTCTCCCGTGGAGTCGATTCTACATGTATGAATTAGAAGTAAAGCCGAGAAACAGTTACAACGCAGACTTGGTCTTGAATCCCAAGTATTGATGGAAAAGTGGGTTCAAGAGAGGCTACCTGGGCTGGAATAGAGGCAGTGGGGGAAAGGGGCTCGGCTGTGGGAGGTGAAGCCAGTAATCATTAAATGGCTAAGAGGAGGTCCTAGCAGCAAAGGGCTCAAATTATGCACCAGTGTGAGGGGTGACAGCATATTATATTTGAAAGCTAAAAATAAAACCAGTCAGCCCGGACAGCAGGGAAGACATCTTTCAGAGTAAGAGCAACCAGGCGGGGGATCAGGCTCCCGAGGGAGATAGTCAAGACACCAATGTGTTTCCAGCAAAAAAGATAAGATGCAAGAGAGAACGGCGTGTAAAGAAATGTCTTCTGTGATGCAGGGGGTTCAGGCTTGAGGTTTCCCTTCAGCTGTGCACTGTGCGATTAAGATATGATGAATTCATTATAGATCTGCCATACTTCCTAAGAGGTTAATCACAGATTGCGTAACACGATGAGTACACTGTCTAAGAAAACTAAACCCAAGAAGCTTTTTCTTCTCCAATTCCAGTGAAACAGTGAAAATAAATGTAACAGTGTGCTCCTTCTGCTGGCTCCTGTAAAATCTAGTGGCAACAAGGGTTAGATATGAGTTATCCACTGTCTAGATACGTTTTTGCTTGGAAAGTCTTTCCCTTCCACCCACTGTCCATATGGATCTTGCTGCATATGGAGTTTGATATAACCCCCCAGCAGACAGCATGGTAATGGAGGAGGTGATTCCATCCACCTGAGAGCCAAGGATGTTTTGTAACACAGACCCAGCCAGGGGCAGGTATTGCTGTTGAGTCACATTGTTTACATTTTTAAAATGTTTTTTTACAACCTCAAATGTTGGAAATAAACCTATTTTCATAAAGAGCTCTTTGTGGGGTTTTTTTGTTGTTGTTTTGTTTTTCCTTGTAAAAGCTGCGAGTCTGATATTATCATATGACTCCAGGAGCCTGATGTTAAGAGCCAGGCTACAATGCCCAGGCCTTTAATCTGGCCCAGATGTTATCTCCTACTGTAATCACAAGAAAAGCTATGAAAATATATGTTCAACAGATATGAAATTAAAAGTTAAATGCTTCCATAAGTTTCTAGTAATCCTGAAAATAATACAGACTTCTGAATGTAAGGATCTCAAATTTTGCTGCGAGTTGTTCTGCCTTGTATCATTATCCTAACTAACCAGCTGTCATAGTCGATGAGGGAGGGAGAATATGGTGTGGATATTTGGATTTAGTATTCCTTGTAGAAATCCCGAGGCAGATTTTCTAATCTAGAAGTAACACAAAACGCAATGCGTATCATTTATTAGGAATGAACAAAGTAGGCAAGGAGGGAAGCTTTTTTTCCACGTATATTACAAAATTGTAACTTTTTATTTTCTTCAGAAAGAAAGGGGTGTGTTTACACAGATGAAATAGTGGGAACGAGTATTAAACACAGTATATTAACCTTTTTTTAATTGTTTGGTTTGTAATACTGCTCTGAACAGCACAAACCCACCTTACTACATTTAGCTTACCGATGGGGATAAGAACCCAAGCCACCCCCAAAAGTGCTGGGAAATAGATCATGCACCATTACATCAACCAGGCAAGCCCTACTGATAAAGGACTCCTGCTAGCTAGACTCTGGCAAAGACCAAGCTCGCTGCTTTTGAACCCCCACACCGGGGGCATCCATTGTAACTTTGTTTTACCGTATTACTTAATTTCTGCCCCCACATCTCCTCCTGACAGACACTGAAATATTACAGCCCGCTCCCCCCAGTTTTGGTTCTCATTCAATCGTCAGGGCAGCAGCACAGGCCGACGAATGCTCGAACGTCAGCGTGAGCCCGCGGCTGGCCGGAGCGCCGGGCCTTGGGGAAGGGCCGAGAGGCCGTCACAGCCCCGCCAGCCTTCCCCTCGGAGGTGCCGGTGCACCCCTCCGGAGAGCGGGCGGGAGGGCGGGCAACGCTCTTGAGCGGGAAGGGAGGAAAGGAAGGAGGGAAGGAGAGAAAGCAGGAGAAAGAGAAGTAATCAGCAACCTCGCGCTACGTGACCACCTTCACCTGGCCGGGAGCGGCCGTCGCCTTTGTGCTGCTGCTACCGCCGCCGCTCCTGCTCTGTGGCAGAAAGTAGTCCCGTCCCTCTCGGGCCGGCGTTGCTCCGCACCGCATCGCAGGCGGCGGAGGGGGCGAGAAGAACGGCAAGTAGTCCCGCTGGAATGCGACAGCCGCCCCCCGCCGCGTCCCCTCACCCTGCCCGCGGGCGGGCACCTCGGGGGACGCCGCGACTCCGCCCGCCCTCTCCCCTGCCGACGGCTCGGACCCGCCGGGGTGCGGACCTCGCCGGGCTTTTGTCAGCCGCGGAGCGGCCGGGAGCGTGTGTGAGACTGCCCGTGTGTGAGAGGCCGCCTCCACCCGCCCGCTCCCTCCCCGACGGGAGAGGTGCCGGGGGGGGGCGGGCGCTGCTCCGGGAACCAGGAGCCGTCCGGGCGCGGCGAGGCGGAGGCGAGGCCGGGCCGGGGAGGAGGAGGAGGAGGAGGAGGAGGAGGATTGTATCCCTGCGCCTGTGCGCGCCCGGCGGAGGCGGAGGGAGGGCGAGCAAGCGGAGGAGTGGATGGGGGAACGGCCGCGGCGGTTGCGGTGAGGCGGCAGCGGCCGGCATGGAGGGCAGCGCTCGCTCCCGCGGCGGCGCGGCGGGGCAAGTGGCCTGCTAGGGACCGGCGAGAGGGGAAAATCTGTGGCCGCCCTTCCCCGCCTTTCCCCCTCTCACCCCCCCCACCCGCCCCCCCCGCCACCTCCCCCGCCCGCCTGGAAGCATGAACTGGCAGCGGAGGTGCTGCTCCTCGCCGCCGCCTCCCCGCCGGTGAGAGCGAGGAGGGAAAGAAGATGGGGGCCGTCCTGCGCAGCCTACTTGCCTGCAGTTTTTGTTCCCTGATGAGAGGTGAGCGGGGCGCCGGGGTTTGAGGAGCTTGGGGGTGTTGGTGGTGGGGGTGCAGGAGGAAAAGTTGCAGGGTTGGTGGCGAGGGGCCATGTTTGGGCGTGCGGGAGGGGAGAGGCCTGGCTGCCGGCAGGGCGCGGGGCCCGGCGTGGGGGCAGCGCTCTCGCCCAGCCGCCGCCACGGCCTCCCCCGGCTCCCGAGCAACTTCCCCGGCGGCCCGAGCCGCGCTTGAGAGCAGCCCGCCCTGCCAGCGGCCACCGGCCGCTCCGCTCACCGCCCCATTGTTGTTTTCAAGTTTGCTTTTTTTTTTTGTTTGTTTTTTTGTTTGTTTTTGCGGGGGCCGGGCGGGCGAGGGGGAGGAGAGGAGCGAGCCCTCCGAACCAGCAACGTGTCGTGTCCCCCGTCCTCCCCCATCTCCGAGCTGGCCGCGGGCGGCCGGCAGCTCTCGGGGCAGCAGCTCGGCCACGCCAGTGTCAGGCTGATACCGCTGTTAGTATCCCCAGGCTCCTCTCGTTTATCCCCCCTCCCGAGAGCGGGTTTTATCCTGCCCGGTGTAAGGGGAGGAGGTGGGGGGAGAGCAGAGCTTCACGTATTCAGCGGGGTGGGGGGTGTGGAGGGGTTGGAAAGTGCCCGGGAACTGGTGTTTTGCTGCTCGCAGGGAAGTGAGCGTGCGGAGTTGGCGAGAAGAGGAATGAATGCTTTCTCTCAGCTGTGCTGGCACTGCGCTGGGACTTGAGAGAAGTTTGTGTTTCACTGGTGTTCGTACAGCATTAAATCAGCCGTCCAGTGCCACACAAGGGGATGTCACTTAAAGTGGCTAAACGTTCTTATTATGCTTCCCCTCTCCAACAAAATTTATTGCCGTATAGGTTGCAATTGGTAAGAAAACCAAGGAGTAATTATTTTTTCAATGCTGTGAACTTAACGACAGAAACTATTTCTCTGTGTTCAGTCCTTCTGGGAAGAAATCATCTGTGGGGTTTGCATCCATCATTTTGCTGCGTATTTGTATTTTTCCATGCTAGATGGGGGAAGTGGTTAATTGCTAACAGTTAATCAATCACACCTCGATTTAGAAAAATCCATCAATACTGGTGTGTTTTGATCGAAGCTAGAGTGAAGGTGGTTTAAGCTGAAGTAACTGCTCAGTCTTCAGTTGCTCAGTACTCTGGAAAACAAAACGTTCCTCTCCTCCATACCCTTTTTCTCCCCCTCTCCCATGCATCTGTTTGCCATATTGTATCCTGTTTGCAAAGATACAAGTATACTTATTTAAATAAGCTGTGTAACATTTTGTATTCTTATGTGGTGGTTAAACCCCAAGTTTCAAAAGTTAAGCCGGGTCTGGAGCATAGAAAGAAACTGTTTCCCAATGAGTTCATTTTATTAGGTAATGATTGTACCCATTCTTAATAACCCATTTGTGTGTCGCTAACTTTCTGTTCAACTTAGTTCAAATGACAGCACAGAAATTGCTGTCATATGCAATGCCCTATAATACTGTTACTGTAACTTTTTCAAATTAGCCTCAAAATAGCTATGTGCTTTTGCAAATTTTTCTATACTTGATAATGCTTAATACAACACTTTGAAGAAATGTTCAGTTTATAAACCATTGCGACTGTTATTTCTCATCTTTCTCTGTTGCCAAGGACACTTGTATCTGAACAGCGTTTTTGTTTCTTCTGTGTTCATGGTCCCCCGCTGTTTGATCACCTACCTGAGGTTGTAATCATCTGTTTCTGACGTGATAGTAATTTTCCTACTGGCTAATTGTTACCTTAGATAGGGAGAAACAGCAGGAACAGCTGAACTCTGAAGAAATAAAAATCAAATTTTAATGCATGCATCCTCCCTAATAAACAACATCTATGCAAGTAGGATTGGTTTGAATAAGATGTGTTGAGTTCAGAAGAGGTGTCAGCAGTTCCTTAATGAGACAGAGGCAGTGCCAGCATGTGTATGAATAAGTTTATACATGAAAGTAGAGGTGAAGTTCTGAAGTTCAGTATTTGGTTAGTGAAGGGTGCCAAGCAAACAATACTGGTGACTGAAACTCAGAAAAATGGTATCGCACACGTTTGTGGACTGCAGCATTCCCTCTGCTTTACAGAACCCATCCCCTGTTCTCACTGACTTAAGACCCAAATGGACAAATATTTATAACTGAACTCTGATCCTTAGTCTGAAGAAACTATGGTATTCTTGTTTAACAATCAGGAAAGGGGTAAAATTGATAACCTGGAAGTGTGGGGCCCTGTAAACTAGTACAGACTACTAAGCTGTAACTAGCCAGAAATGGATGCATAAGGCGAAGCACCTGTCTTTCAAAGTTGTCCAAGAACTGCGATAAGTCAGACCTTACTGATGTTTTCAGGGCAGGTATTTGGATTTCTGAGAGGCAGGTTACTGGCCTGACAGCTTTTTGTGGAGGTTCTGTGGTGTGGGGTTGGGGTTCTTTTCATGTTCTGGCTGATGGAAGAAAGGAGAAATTTTCCTGGAACCTCTTGACCCTCGTCACAGTCCAGTCTCTGTCCTTCTCTGTCTACCTTGGTTTGATTTGGGGGATTGGGCTTCCTCCTCTCTGGCCGTCAACAGTGCTTCTTGAGGCCCCTCCCTGAGGGTACATATTGAGGAGTAAGTTAGGGTTGCTTCTTGGTAGCTTTGCTCTGTTCTTCATGACAGCTGTGAAACCAATCAGGATGTTGTTAGATAATTGATAGCTGCAAAGAGGCCATAGCAGTGGCATCACATCTGTCAGGAAGTTAGAGATAGTGTGAAACTGAGGTTTCAACTTTTTAATAAGTGATAAAGAGAGAGTTCTTCCTTCACAAGTATTCAGGGCTTACTTTTCTTCTAGAAATAATTCTCCAGTCAGCATGCAATTGCTGTTTTGTTTTGGCTTTAAACCCGGAGCATGCAAGCAGGGAATAAAGTTCTTGTTTGAGTAGGAATCTTACAAATGATGTTTGTGCAGACATACTGAACGTTGCAGACCGCTGTGCTTAAGGTCAGCTAGTAAAGAAATGAAAATGCCTGTTTGGCAATGGGCACTTTAAGACTAATGCTTCTTTCTTGTGCCTTTAGAAGAGAGCTCACTTTAATCTGTTATTGTTTTAATATTATTTCTGTTTTAATTGTTTTTAATCTGTTGTTACTTGCTTTTGATAAACTATATTTGCTTTTTTGTATCTTTTTAGCTGGACTCGGTTGCATGTAGTTTAGAAGAGTTTAATGTTCAAGACTTGCTAAGCTGTGACTAGAGGTGTTTGCCTGTATTTTGTTTTTTACCAGAAGTCAGAGGAGGGGATAAGGAATAGGCTTTTTTACTTCTCAAATACTTGGGTTGGAGATAAGTGAGGCATTTCCAGCTAGAGCTATGTTTTTGCCTTCAAGCAAATGGTCTCTTCACCTAGGACTATACAATACTTAAGTCTTTGCAACGAAACTTGGAAATACCTCTTCTTTGTGATCATCGTGGTCTGTTTCTTCACCCAAGCTTGAAACAACCGTATTCTAGTCATGTTTTTTCATTGTATGATTCCTCAGAAATCAGTGTGCCTTTGTCTGCTGTGATTTCCAATGCATTTTCCTCTTTCATCTCTCCACAGAACAGTCTAAAATTAGCGTGATCTAAGGTGTTATGAAATCCACCATTACTTTAATAGTTTTTGCAATTGCATCTCTGTGATACAGTTCACTTATCATCAGATTGCTTTAGCTTTTCTTTAAAACTGAAAAATTAGGACTTGGAAAATTTGATGTACTTTTTTTTTTTTTTGCTGTGTCTTGGAGGGAAGGTGAAGTGGCATTTTTGGCAAGGTGCGCTGGATGTATGGAGAAGTCCTGAGTATACTGGTGAAGCTGTGTATATCTGGTCAGAGTGATGGGCTTCCTGTGTGCTTCAGTGGGAGTTACATAAAAATAGTCAGGTGAAAAGCTTTGTTCATGTTTACACCAATACTAGTTAGTGGGGCATTAACCATATTTGTGTTTCCCTTTTCCCTGATGAATTCATTACCTCTGTATTGCCCAAGTTTTAGGTAAGGTATTTGTCTGAAAGCTTTGGAATGAAGGCAGGGGTGCATGTGTGTTTTGGTTTTGGGTTTTTTTCAGGAAGATAGGTGAGGATTTGGAGCGTGCCAACCTTTCAGACTCTGTCTTTGGGAGCTGGAGAAATCTGATTCCTTTGGACATCTGTAATCCACCTTTATGATGATGTCGCATCTGAAAAATGCCAGCTTCAGAAATATCTGCTACAGTGCACATAATATGGGATTTACTTTTTAGTTCAAATCAAGTAGAGCAAGGATAATTTTATTTTTTTCCTTCTGAGAGAGTGGGGTAGAAACAGGGAGAAACAGGTCTCCATTTCTGATCTGTCACCATTCATCTCCTCTGGCAGCCAGTCTGCAGACTTAAACACTATATTCTTTGTCCCTAGCGTATATAACCTCATTAATTTCCTAAGAAATGCTAAATACTTGGGTTGCTTTGCTGGTGGCTTCTTCAAAAGAGTCCGCTTCCTTGTGCGATAGGGAGGGGTACACGTTATTCTTGAGTGGCACCAGAAATGCAGTTGTTACTGAAGCTCCTGCTCCTGGCCGAGCTGGTGGCTCTGCTGCGCCTGGGAGTGTCCTCAGCTCTTCTCCCAGTTTTGTGCTGGGGAGCCCTCACCCTTCAGCCAGCTTGCCTGAGATAAATGTAGCTAGTACGTGGCATGTGGCTGGCGAGATTTTTCGCTGCCACCCGCTCTTTGGTGGCACGTGAGAGCTGCTGTACTTGGGAAGGCAGTTCTTGCCAGCGAAGCAAAATTTACACTGGTAGAGAATTGCCCACAGATGGACTTTTGACTTTTACTGGGAAGTGATACAAGTTGCTTTGAAAGGCATGGGGGGTGTGTGTGCAGCAGCCTTGCAGAGTTCAGGGGTGGTCTGTTCACCTTTTATATAAAGCGGTTGGCATTACTTAAAAGTTGAGCCCTTGAACCTAAGCGCTATGGCTCATCAAGGGTGACTGTCGGTGTGAGGACACGAGGTTTAGGATGAGCACACAGTGAGTACTGCCGCTTCTGTGCTGAGCATGTTGTAGCCATGGCGCTTCCAGAAGGTAGCTGCTGTTGGGTGAAGGAAACCGCGCTCTCTAACAATAGCCTCTGTTTTTTTCAAGTTACACCTCACTTGTGTAGTTTCTGAGTTACAGAATATGCAGTGCTCTGAACAAAGAAGCTGTGTCATTCTTCTGTGGTAATTGTCCAAGGCTTGGAAGGAGAAAGCATTGTGTCTCTAATGGATTGTACATAAATACTGGGTATTGACACCCTAAATACTAAGTAACTTTTTCCTGTTTGTGTATTTGGCAATCAAGCTGACATAGGGAGCCTTCATTAAGCTCTCTAGATACTCTTGTAATTTATAAATATTTATGGCAAGAGATTCCCAGTGTGAACAGGCTGGGTATTTGCTCCATGTGGACAGAACTCAGTCTGAACACAGTGATGGTGTTTGCAAGTAGAAATGAGCTTGTCATCAATTCTCCTTTTGCTTATGTTCTCCTGTGAGACAGCTATGAAAATAGGGTGGGTTTTTTGTCTCCTGGTGGTTATCTTGCTACAGACGTTTTTATTTCAATATAATTGGAATAGTCCCCCACCAGCTTTGAAATGGAGTCAGACCTCTACCCGCCTGTGATAGAATGGGAATGCTGTGGTACCTTTTCCCATTTGCTTTATAATACAGTTTTAAGCATGTAGTATTCAAAGTGTAGGTTAAGAGAAGTGATGGTTTAGTTAGTAATACTTTGTTTCCTTTGCAAAATGTTATCAACTATTTGGAGAAAGATGCATGTCAGTTTAAAAGATGGAATGCTTTCTGATCTTCAGTATTTATACAGAGAGTACAATAAGAAAATGTTTCTAATATAAACAGACATGGAAAATGGGAACATTTGTACAGATTTTTTTTAGTATCTTGTTACAGGATCACATTACCTAAATAGAATTACTCCCTCGTGATATAATCAATGTGGCAGAAACGGGATTATAGTTTTAATTCTGTTTATGAGGGCCATGTGTGAGCTCTTGATCTCAGATTTGAAAAGTAATCATATTTGAGACAGAAAATCTTAATCAACCAGCTGTATAATTTTGCTTAATCAAAAATCATTTGTTTTCCTTCTCTATGATACCAAAATGTAATTTTCACTTTTATATTTTTCCTTTTACTCCTCCCCCCACAACCTTCTCCCAGAAGAAAACCAGTTTGCACTTTAGGTTGTTTTTCAGGTTGTTTTTCTCCCTGTCCATTGCCAAAGTGTTCAGACTTCTGGAAGGTGGCTGATGTGTTTGCTTTAATTCTGGAAGTTAAGACACTGGAAGGTAACAGAAATGTCAGATGTCGTAGCATTTCAGATGTTTTTCCTTTGTTGCTCTGTCAAAGCAGTGAATAAACCTCTTGCTTGTCTGCATAGTATTAGTGTTAATTATAATGTTAACAATTTGGAAATCCAAGAATCCGCTTGTCCACAGAGGGATTAACAGAGTAGGAATATTAAGAATAATAGAAGAGTAGGAATTTGTAAACCTTGTAGCGACACTTATTATGTCCATTTGGCAAATGCACTGGTGTTCTAATAGCTCAGAAACTTAACCCAGGCTCCACAGTGTTAGTCTTTACCCCAGGTAATGGTACAATTCGTAAGAGAAATAATTCTGAGTCAGGTCGTTTGTGTTTATGGGTTTGTTTTTCTTTTGGATTACCAGAAATGAGTCATATTCCATATGAAAAAGACCAGATTAACTTTTTCAAGGGACCCTGTATGTCTCTGTGGGTTGTTTTGTTGATGTTGCTTGGGGTTTTTTTCCACGTCTAATGTAAGCCTGTTGAAGATTTAACATTAATAGTTCTGGGATGTGAGTGTTTTTGAGAGTTAAAAGAAAAGCATGGAGGTCCAACAATGCTTTAAAAATATAAAATCAGATTTGCAAAAATCTTCAAATTTTTTGAGTTTGTATCCTTTAAAACAGTTTCTGTATCCTTTAAAAACATTCTTTAACTCTTCATTTGAACAGGAATTGTTATATTCATCTGTAGTATACATAATAGTCTTAAGAATTTGTCTGTTTAAAGTGTAATTATCCTTTGGCTGGTGGGAAGATGTTTTAAACTTGTACTGGGAATATTTTCTTACATTTTGCTTATAAATTATGTTTTCTAGTTCAGTGTGAATCCTTCATACTTTTGCAAAATCGGTGATACTGTCTTGTCTTGGAGAAAGTATTTTATCTGGTTGAGAAACCAAATGTGTGCAAGTGTTTTGCTAGTTGGAGGCATGGCTTATTTTATTCTTGGTGTTATGATGGATGAACTGACAAAGATGCCATTCACCAAGCTTTGTCTGGAACGTATGTCACAAAGAAATGATTGGATAGCTGATAGATGCTTTGTTGAAGAATTACAGAGAAATTTGGGATGAAAATGTGATTAGCCTTCCAGGCAGGGGCAGCACTGCTACTCCCCCCACCCCAAATCTTTCACACTATTACATGTCCCAGCCAAGGACTGCCACTTACTTTTGTGTTGTGCCACTTGTCAGTGCTGGCAGCTTTCTCTGTTTTATGGGTCCTTCTGTCCTCCAGTGGGGTCTTTAGTGTTAAATTCTGTGTTCATGCTTTATAGCAACTTCCAAACTTCACATATTACTTCAAAAGTCAAAACAAACACCACTCCCAACCACAAAACAGACTAAATAAATTAAAAACTTGTTTTGTTCTTTTACCTGATGAAACAAGCTGACAGACTTAAATACTTTTTAATAGTAGGCATGCCAGCTCACAGAAATTGCTGAAAGTGGTCTAAGGGTAGCTCACTGCCTATAAACATCTTGTCAATGTGGAAAAAGGCTTTGTTAGCTTTAAAGGTAAAACAGTGTGCTGCTGCTCTGGGTGTGGAGATACTCTTTTTTTCTGTGTGTCCAGGTGGAACTATTAGCTGTCTAGGTGAGGCCCCTTGGCTGGGGCTATTCCCACCCAGTGTCTGACAGTATAACTAGGCTTCTCCAGCTATGGGGGCAACTGGTGACTGAGGGCAAATGCTCCCAGGCCACTTGACTGGATATGTACCCCCAGACATGTGTGCTGTCCAGGCTGGAGCAGATCATGGGCTATGATTGCTCCAGACTAACAACAAACTTGGGGACATTCCCATCTCATCTTGCCAGGGTGTGCAAGGCGTATCTTCCAGCTCTTAGCCTTCCTAGGCTTTGGGAGATGGGGTGCCTCTGTCACAGCATCACAGCACTGTGTCTCAGTGCTGTAGTTCAGTGGAGGGACGTAAAGAATGCAGTCTTTCAACAGCTTCATGAGAGAGATGATAGAGGCTTTTGGTTTGTTTTCTTACTGTTAGACAAGCTCTGTAGAAAAATAGGATGACGCCAGAAGGTGTGAAGGCTGGTGTTTTGTTTCAGTGTGATCAGGTCGTCTTATCTGTCATCATAGGGCTTCAAGTTTGGATTGCAAAATACCATCCCTATTTAGATGTGGGACTCTAATTGGTGTGGTAGAGCAAAACAAGATTTCTTTTTCTGCATAAGCTAAGGTGCGTGCTCAGGAGAACTGTCAGAAACATACCTTGCAGACAGGAGATACGTTACAGCAGCCTACATGCACGCTCACTTTTTCATTAAAGAGATTGTGTCGATTTAAGCATGGGTGTTTCCAGTAGAACTAGGGAAGTATTGCCAATGTGTGTGGAACTGGTGTGACTTCATCCCCAGTGTGGTGTGTTATTCTGACAGCCATTTGAAAAACTGGGAGAGTGGTGAAGGTTGTGAGGGCACCTGAGGAAATGGGAAGTGTGACGTTGAGGTTCTGCAGCTATTAGTGTGGATTGTGGTGTTACTTGGTCACGCATCCCTTTGAGCCTTCTTGCTTTCCAGAGTCTGCTGCTGGCCCTGGAAAGCTTACTGTGATGTGGTCCCGTCACCTTTATTTTCTTGCCACTTTGTGGCTCCCTCTTATAAGCAGCAGGGTAATGGAAGAAGGTGGTAGCATTATATGGAAATGCAGCTGCAAGCAGATGCCTGAGCAGGGCCCGTAGTGCTCCGCTGATCCTAGGCTGTTGTCGGCAAGATAGATTCAGCATATTAAGCTGTAAAGATGTTAACTGCCAAAACCATGTGTTCTATCCCCATGAGAGTGCAGTGAAGGAACTTCAGAGTAGGAGAGTCAATGGTATGGAAAGATGAGCTGAGTCATCTTTCCCTTGCTGAGACAGTGGATCTTGTGTGTGCTACCTAACACTGAGGAGAGATACCTTGTGATAATTTGGAAATCATCAGCTGCTGGCTCCATGACTCTGTTGCCAACAGGATGATTTGGTGGGCAATGCCTGTTGTTCAGAAAGTTGTTTGCCTGTGATATGCTGTAGTATTTGGTGTACTTAAGTCATGTGTGCTTTTGCTATATTCTGCTAGGTCTGTTGGCTTTTTATGCCTGGACCTGGTATTTCTGTCCTTCCCTGTACTCCATTTTTCTCTTGTCTCTGTCTGTCTAGCTCTTTAGTAAAAGAAGTTATGTTGCTTTTCCCTCGTTATTCAGCAGGCTAAAGGATGACTTACTGCTTTTGTACCAGCTAGTCTTGCAGGATGTCTTGGGTCTCTAAAGTTTCTATCTGGCCAAAGGTCTGCAAAGCTAAGTAGAAGCTTGGTGCAGAATCCAAGTGCCACTGCTGCTTGGTGTCTGCTCTTGTGCTGATGATGTTACTTGTCTCAGGCAAGCCTATTCTATGATCTTTTGAGTTACCATCTGAATGGCCTTTGGATGGCTTTAGCATGTGGAACACAGGTTAACTAAGGAGAAAAGGTCCTTTCTGACAAGCTTTGGCTGCCTCGTGCTTGTTTACTAAAGTCCTGGTTGTTTGCTGTGTCCTGCAAGTATATTTGTGGGAAGGAGGAGGTGCAAAGAGAAGTCAAGTCTCTGTTCACAGAGAGCTAATGGGGGCTACTGGTAAGTTAGTTAATTAGTTTTCTTAAACGGTGTGTGAAATAAATCAGAAAAGGTGCTATGAAGGGAGCACTTGATGCAAAATCCTGGCCGGCAGCCTTCTGTGCTGAAACTCTTAGGTATTTCCTGGTGACTTTTTTGTTTGTTTGAAAATACGAACCATCTCCATGTAAGTTTCATGAGTCTGAGTCCCCTGCTTTTTGGGGAAGCTTATTTTCACTTGCAACGTGCCTTTATTCGGCTTTGATAAGTTTCCCAGGATTTTATTTCCAGTGCTACCTTAGTCTTTTCCTTCTTGCTCCTCCAAACCGGGCAGCAAAACTCAAACATTCATAGATAAAGAACATACAGAATTCCTTATAAGCATAAGCAATGAAGAAGAAATTTGAAACCCGGGGAGGAAAGGAAAGGAGAGTCCTCACAGCTGACTGCTAGAATGCCTGTGTCCATCCAGAGGGTTTCCTTATGTTCTTGTGTTGGCCCTCAGTGGGGCATCTTGGGAGTGGGGAGGATTGTCTTACAAGGAGTTTTCTGTATAGAATGATTTTTGAGGAGGTTGTAATTAATGCTTTTGCTGCTTATCTGTACCCATTTATCTGCTGTTCCTTCTCTTGTGGGCTGTATGTGGGTGCGTGTGATTTCAAGATGTCTGGAAAATCTTTCGTGCGTACTGTGCCTCATCCAGGACAGTGTATTTGCTCATCACTCATTGCTCTTTTCTAGTGCTCATGTTTGCCATCATCTTGGCAGTGTGCTTGGAAGTATTTGGGTTGGTCTTTTTTCAGTGGTGCCCAGTGACAGGACAAGGGGCAATGGGCACAAACTTGAATATAGGAAGCTCCACCTAAACATGAGGAGGAACTTCTTTACTGTGAGGGTGGCAGAGCACTGGAACAGGCTGCCCAGAGAGGTTGTCTCCATCTCTGGAGACATTCAAAGCCTGCCTGGATGCTGTCCTGTGCAGCCTGTTCTGGCAGAAGGCTTAGAATAGATGATCTCCAGAGGTCTCTTCCAACCCCTACCCTTCTGTGATTCTGTATCTGTTCACCTTTAGATGCTCAGAGTTCTTCAGTAAGACATTTAAAAGATGAGGATTTTTTCTCTTTCCAGCTCAAGGACATCTTCTTTGAATGTAACAATCCATGTGTTTCTTACCAGTGGATGGTTATTTCTTTCCACAATGTGAACAAATTCCCATTATTACTGCCTGGGCCATACTGGGATTCTGGGGCAGGTTGCCACAACTTACCTCTAGTTTGGTGGGTCCCGATCCTAAATTGGAGGTTTCACAAGCGACTGGTTCAACTGATTTGTCAAAGCTGATGCAGTCTTCCCTTTCCTTGGTGTGCTAGTACTTAGCATTTATCTGATTTTGTTCTGAACTGGTTCTGGATGATGCCAGAAAAAGCCTGCTTTTCGGCAAGTGGGTAGAGAGCACAGTAGCCTTCTGCTGGTATTGATAGCTCTGTGCATCATTTTGCTATGGCATGGGACAGGTGCTAGCACCAACCCAAAAGAGGTTGGGAACCCACAGTTGAAGTGGAGCTGGGGAGAAAGGATGTGGCTGCAGTTGTGTCTTGAGCAGATTGAGCAGGCTGCCAGTGAAAGGGGGAGAGACACTCCCCATTCCAACTCCCTGCTGCTTGCTTTATGTTTGTTTTGGAGTTTGCTGGACCACTTCTTGAGGCAATTCTAGTCGTTAACCCAGTCAAACCTTTCCTTGATGTAATTATTTGAATCAGCTTGGGGAGGAGCCCTTGCCTAAATGAGGGGTTGGGGATGAGGAAAAAGGGTTTGGGGAAAATGACACAATGCTAATTGCTTTAACCAGGTTGAATCCCAGTGAAAAAGGATAAGCATGTTGAAGGTAACATTGACCTCGTGGCACTCAGAGGTGTCTTGGATCACTGAAAGTGGAGCAAGCAGGATCTTGTGGAAAAGACGAGTTAAAGGAAAATCGGGAAATTCCACTTAAACGCAAAAAGGAATTGAAAAACATACTTAGCTGTTAAAGTGCTCTCTTTGTATTGGCTCATCACTTTGTATTCCATGGGCTGCAGCATTTTAAAGCCAGTATCAGAGGTTCACAAATCAGATCTACAAAGCAAGACTTAAGTAAACAAGTGTTAGGGAAACCATACTTAAGTGTCTTGGGGATTAGCAACTTTCAGTATGCTAGAGAGACACAGACACGAGCTCTGTAGCCAAGAGAAGTATCTGGTAGCAGAACTGAAGTTTGGTGGTGAGGATGCTGATGTAGAATTCTAGTTGTAAAGGTAATGACCAGTTTTCAGTATTGAGTGCAGTAAGCTTAGGGAAGGTGTTACGTGATTATCAGTGTTAAGAAGCAGCTAGATGCAGTGACCTGCTATTGGCAGGAGTTTCTTATGATATAAATTATTTTTGTTGCATTTCATATGTGTTAGACTTTAGTTTCTGTAACTTTTGTGTTGTCTAAGCAAATGTTGTTTCTTGCTGGTGGATACAAAAAAAGCTTATTTTATAACTAAACATAGATTTTACTCTGTACTTTAATTAGATGAATGAGAGATGTGTATACCTCTCAGGTGATAGAGGACACAGTAATTTTCACTACTGTTTCAGTTAGTAATTTCCAAGATAAGGGTTTTTTCTTTTAAAAATGTGTACTTCAATATATTTTTGTTTGTTGGAGTCAAAATATGTATATATATAGAAAGCAGAAAAGAAACATATAACATGTTATATAAGCAGAATAGGAGCATATAACAGTAATCTGAGTTGTATCTCTCTGCCCCATTATAATTTAAGCTGCAAAACAGTTGCCTAACTTTGAAAAGAGTTTCTCATGAACTCTTTCCTTTGGGCTGTTAGTATAGTTCCTAACTGCATTTTCCAATAAAGTTATTTTTTCAGTGTCCTGTCCTCCTTTTAAAGTGAGTTATATGGAGCGGGATGGGATTTTCTGCCACAATTTTCCTTTTAGCATTGCTGCTTGAGTCCAGTAAGTGCAAAGATGATACCAGGTATTAGTGATGCCAACTTCAGTAATTGGGTTTTATAGGACACTGAAACCTTCGTGTTTTCTGGAAAGGCTTGGAGGGGGTGGGGGAACAAACCTGTTGTTTATTATTTTGGTGATGCATCACAGAATGGCATGGGTTGGAAGGGACCCAAAGGATCATAGAGCTCCAACCCCCTGCCATAGGCAGGGACACCAACCTCAGGCCTGGATCTACACAAGTTTGCCCAGGGCCCCATCCAACCTGGCCTTGAACACCTCCAGGAACAGGGCATCCACCACCTCTCTGGGCAGCCTGTTCCAGCACCTCACTACTCTCTCTGTGAAAAACTTCCCCCTAATGTCTAATCTGAACCTTCCTTCCTTTAGCTTTAATGCATGCTTCATTCCTGAAGGTCTCAACAAATTGGAAAGCTTAATACCCCAATCTGCCAGCCCTGCAGAATGTGTGACAAGTTGCAGCTTTGAATCAATCAGTGTGAAACTACACATCCTAAGTGTTAGCTGTGCTGCTTCTGAGCTGTCATTCAAATCACTTGTATCCTTCATGAAAAGGGCATTTTCTCCAGGCCTTCCTCAACCAGAGCTGAGCTCCAGCAAGGAGGGAGTAACCTGTGGGGCGCAGCTGTGTTTGACTCAGCAGTGTCTTCAGGCCTCGGTGATTGCTCTTGACACGCATGCTGTTCTAACTCCGGGCGTGCTGTGTGCGTGGGTACTCTTGCCCCATGTTGCATGTAATAATGGAACCTCTACTCATTTGTCCATGGATTTACCTTTCTTCAAATACCAGGCATGCTGTCTTATTAGAGAGAGCAGTTGGCTGCACACTTACCTATGGTGCACTAGATGACACTGAGCTGACTATTAACTAGTGTTTTCAGGTTACATTTGTATGCAGGCTTTAAAAAGTAGTGGGCTTTATCACATATCTATTTTTTATCACTTTCAATGTATTGAATACTTTTTTTTTCCCCTGAAAACTGCAGTCATTATAAGCATCCCGCACTTCAAGAAACTACTGAAGTGAATTTTAAATCTTCAGGGAGTGGGAGATTATGCAAGGAAGGGGATAGCAGAGTAAGGCAATAAACCTACTTAATGTAAGGATCCTGCTTTCTAATTTAAATAAGTCCACCCCTTCTTCATGGAATTATAATCTCTAAACTCAATGTTTTGCTGCACAATGTTTTTCTGAGTGGGGTGGTACAAATTTATCATTATCAAAACCAATGAAGTATCCCCCTTCCCCTCATTTTCTATCTAAAGATTGTAAAAAGACAGTTTGTATTTGGTTTTTCTAATATGACACCCTAAGCAAGTTACTTTCTTCCTTTAAAAAAAAAAAAATCAAGAGAGAAAAAGAAAGTAAAAGGCTTCCAAACTTACATAGCAGAACTTGTTTATTTGAAGGTAGATTAAGGAACTTCGTAGTTCCTTCAGCTTCTCCTAATATGCATGTGGCAATGTCTTTGATAAGCAGTTTTGTGATAATGAGGGGAGTAGTCTGATCTTGGAAAATAGCTTTTGAATTTTCTTATGTGTGTGTTAGTGTGTTTCTAATTTAGTGCTCATTTCTCTCCTACAAGGAACTGTATCTATTCTGGCAGTGTGGCCTTTGACATCATTCAACCATGCACATCATGGGTTCTATAAATGTAAGCCTTTTGATTCAGAGATACATCCTGCCGGAAGTTTAAAGTGCCCACCTATGCTGCAGATAAATTTGCAAGTTTTTTGTTAAATTTCTGTGGTGAGAGAGGAGCATTTAGTATGCTAATCATAGTATTGTATCTAAATGCTCACATTTCGGTCCGTTGCTGCGGTGCCTGAAAACACAGGGAAAGGTAGAAATATTTTCTGATAGAGGATTTAAAAGGATGTGACTGCCTGCTTTATACAGACAGTCTTACCTTCTGTTGAAATAGGAACAAAGCTGGAATTTTCATAATTTTATATATTGCCTGTGGTTAAGGACAAATAAAGAGCTGTATTACGTTTAAGAAATCATTTTCTTAATTAGTCATCTTGGATGTTACATATAAAAAATATACAGACCACGCAAACTGATAAATAAAGCAAATAAAAGCTCTGTGTTAGACAACTAAACAGAAGTGGTAGAGCTGAGTTTGAAAGAACTCAGTGTTGTCCATTCCTTTAGATTGTTATTCTTCTCCTTACCTGCTCATACCAACATCAGCGCTCTAAACCAACATTCGTCTCATGCTGTGCAATGAATTTTGTATTTGTAGGTATTATGTAAAGTGGCAAAGATATATAATTTTGAAGAGTATCAACACACAGGTGGCTGTGATAGCTTGACATGAATAATATTTCTATAGAAGTCAGGGTATATATTACTATGTTCTGGAAAAAAAAATAAATCTTTGCTCAGGTGGCCAGCACTGAGGGCTTGGAAAGCTGTTTTACCCTTGTCTTTCAGGTTCTGATTTAAGCATCGTTCTCTAAAGAACAGTATCACTTGGGCACGTCAAACCTCCATTTTCTTTGTTCTTTCCCTTCTTTAATCTTATTTTAATAATGCACAGCCCAGAGTAATGAGCTACCCATTATGAAGTTACCATCTTGAGTTGTAGCACTGTTGAAAGGCTTTGAGTTGGTGCTTTTTAGTCAAACTTCAAAATGTCCCTCTACCTCTTTACATTATTATTTTTTTTTTAATTCTTAAATTAGTAGTTATGGCAAATTATACTTAATATGAGTGGTGTTAACATGTCTGCCTGTCCCCCCACCCCTTGTTTCTCCCATTTAAAGCTGCCCCACTGTTGCTGTATGCGAACCGCCGTGATCTGCGACTGGTGGATGCCGCCAACGGGAAGGAGAACGCCACGGTGATCGTGGGTGGCTTAGAGGACGCAGCAGCGGTGGACTTCGTGTTTGTAAAGGGGTTGATATACTGGAGTGATGTGAGTGAAGAAGCCATTAAACGAACGGAATTCAATAAATCTGGGAGTGTACAAAATGTGGTCATTTCTGGACTTCTGTCACCTGACGGGCTGGCATGTGACTGGCTGGGGGAGAAATTATACTGGACAGATTCCGAAACAAATCGGATTGAAGTTTCTAATTTAGATGGATCGCTGAGAAAAGTTTTGTTTTGGCAAGAATTGGATCAACCCAGAGCAATTGCCTTAGATCCTGCAAGAGGGTAAGTCTTTGTTAAAACAAAGTAATTACAAATGTTAAAATTTCTGACATGTCTTGTTTGTTGAATGATTTTAAATAAGCCATGGTACCGTTACCAAAGTTATCCTAAGCCATTTTGCATTATCTGTTTCTATTTAGTACGATTTGAAAACTATTTGCCCTTCTGAAATTGTATTCATTCTGGTTTGTGAACAACTAGAAATCATCAGATACTTAAAAAAAATGCTAGAAACTTGTTTTGGGAGCAGTGCAGATGATGAACAGAAATTGAGAAACCCAATATAATCTCCTTGAAAGCCCATCAGCTGCCTGTGGATGGGCCTGTGCCTCTCCGCAGCGTCAAGTTGTGGAATCTTTTTGAGCTTTGTTCATTGTTGATATTTATGCTTTATTGAAATAGCAGAAGGAATGAGAGATATCAATGCACTGTAATAACAATGAGATGTGTTTTAGTACTTAACCAGAAAATTTACAGAAGGGTTCCTCTCCCTGCCCTTCAAGAACTGTTGTTTTAAAAAGTCCCGTGTTTTGGCTTAGCCCATACTAGAGCAGGTCTAATTCTTCTTAGCTTACATTTCAGTCCTTGGGTGTGACTTACAGTATAATCTTTCTATTCTGTTCCGGGGGCAAAGCTGTGGTTGCCAGAAACGCTAAATTCAGCTTGAGGTTACCCTGTAGGTAGTTACCTGTGACAAAACAACTGGTATCCTGAAGTGAGAGTCTGATGGAATATGCTTGATGCTGTGTAACCTTCTGACAGTTTCCTTCTTAATCTGTAGTGTAGACCTTTTTTCCTGCTATCTCTCTTTATTTCTTTTTTCCTGAACAAGCAAGAAAATAAATCTACTGTACAGCCTTATTGCTTATTGGTTTTCAGTAGCCTTCTTCCTCCCTGAGAGAAATCAATTTTTCAAAAGAGAAATTTCTTTGGAAAGTTGAGGGATGTCTTAGCTGCTTGCAGCTTCTTCGCATCATAATTTGTTGAACCTGTGTGTTTGGGTCTTTTTCTGCAAAAGGATGTATCTTTCTAAACATGGCTTCTTTCCCAAACTTCATAGAAGTACTGTATCTTGAATATTTTGCTCTACAGTTTATAAACAGGACAGGTGTTTCTTTTGCACTACTTATACTACCAGTTTTGGAAACAAAAAACCCTCAGCATGTGAATGTATGCTTTTCCTATCTCTTTACCACTTACAAATTAGAACCAACGATAGCATTAGTTTTATTTTGTTCTATTCTAAAACCATTTAAGAATGCAAGGAAAAAATGTAACTCTCATGCCCCTTCCACCCCCCATCCCAAAAGGCAGGAAAAACACAATCAAAGTGGTTTTGATTTGGCTGGTAACCAGAGAGACAGAGATTCTTGTTCGTTAGGAAACACGCTGCTGTCAAGCCAGTTGGTCTGTTTCAGAAGCGTTTGTTTTGTACAGTAATATGCTTAGTGATCAAACCAAGACGCCTGTGTCCTCTTGCACTCTTTCATAATACACAACGAGGAAACTACAGAAATAAAAATGGAATGATCAAAGGTAAAGTGAGCTCATAACTCTTTCCTTACTGATGACTTGTTAAAGCAGTAGGAATAAACACTTCAATATGCCTACATTTAAAACAAAACAACTCAAATAAACAAGCCGAACACCAACCCTCCCTTCCCCAAACCAACTAAAAAACCCCAACCCAAACAAACCACAAACCTCCAGCGACCAGAATTGAAGGACAAAGTATTTTCTTTTCTTAAATCCTTGTAGATGTCACTTTCTAAGCTGTTATAGGAAGGGTATGTTCTAGGAAGGCAATATAGTAATTATTTTATCTGTTTTAACCATATTGTAATTTTATGACAAAAACCTCTTATCTTTTAACAAATCTGGTTACATTTCAGAACAGTCCACAAAGCTTGATTCATAGGTGTAAGGATGGCACCAGCACAAGAATGTAAATAAATTAAAAACAACAACAAAACAGAAAAAAAAGAGAAAAAAATCCAAACCAAACTAAAAACTCCCCAACTGTTCTTGTATGCATGCTTCTTTCACTAATATTTACATTTCTTTAGCCTTGTAAATGTCTCTTGATTTGACACTGTTGCCTGGCATACAGTGGTAAGAATAAGCCATAAAAGGATCTAAGAACAGTTAATAAAACCTGAAACTTGAAAAAGCAACCCCCTCCCATTTTCCTGCAGTCCAACCCATCTATTATGCTTATTTGATAGTTATTCCAGATGCAGTTTTATAAACTCTTGCAATTCATGAAAAGAAATGCTCTAACAGCAGACTTCACAGACCGTCATTACCCACAAGTTCAGTTTTTCATTAAAGTTTGCTTGTCAAATGATGTTGATCTAAAGTAGCATCCATCAAGTATTTCAGAATTAAGTTGATTTAAGTACCAAACTACTTGTCTGCCCAGTGCTTGTGTGTACATTTGAGTTTATTATGTGTATCTTATTGTACTGAAGGCATGAGGCTGCTCACTTGGAAATGAAATGTGTGAGAGAAGTGTAAGCTCGCACAGATACGTAGCCATGAATAATGCACTTTCCTGGCAGTGCCCCATGTAGAAAAAAGTTAAACGTTTCACCAACACTCTGATCTTGGCAACCAACCTGCTCAACGGTTGTTCTCTGGAGGTCAGTACTCAGGGCTGGTGTGATAGTATGACTGGACTCCTTAAGAGCGTGTCACGCAACTGTCGGGTGATTAAAGAATAACTGGTTTGGGTAGCCTTCCCTACTGCTGCCAAACCATCTGCTAATTGTGTGTGAGGTTATATGTGTAACTGAAATAATGGAGTCCAAGTTAGGCTTGGTTTCCATGTCTGTTATCAATAATGAGAAATGCAATACGATTCCTAATGGAAAATATTTCTCAGTTGGTGACTGAGATGCACAACGGCCAAGTTGAGTTTTTTTCAGTGGTGTTTTTTTCTAGGAAGCCATCAGAATCTAGAATGTCTAGACTCCTGTTACTGGACACCTCCTCCCCACATTTTGAGATTTGAGCTTCTTGTTTCTTACATTCATACACCACAAGTTTTTTACTTTTTTCCATTTTAGTTTTCTTGATAATAAAATACTCTGTGTGTAAATAAGAGATAGGAGAAGGGACCTCAGGTGAAGAGGAAGGGAATGAGGTTGGTAGCTTGATCAGCCTTCGTTTGAAGTGAGCATGGAGGAGGCTGAGGGAGGGCAGAGAGGGCTCAGGGCAATTTCAAGGAAGGCTTCTTGGTCCTAGTCATCCCTTCTAAAACTGTTTATTCCTGACCTGTGTTAAGCATAAGACTATCTTAATAAGATCAGCAGCTGGGAATAACACATACTCTGACACTTTAATGTGGACTTACTGCCACGGGAAGATCAGGTGTTAGACCACCAAGTGCAGGAGAGCACCAGATCTGTGAGCTGGTCACATGAAAATTGAGCAAGTGGAAAAGAGGTTTTTCTGCTTCAGCACTCAAGATGCGGGGGGAGGAAGGGGCAGGGAAGCCATATCTGTACAAATTGTTGAGCAAGCACTGCTTGATAATGTAGTATTGTATTTTTGCACTGCTGGTTTTGTGTTACTTTTTTTTTTTAAAACATGCACGGCCCTTTTGTCCTCATAGACTTTATTGCCATCATTACAGTTCTCCATAAATTACACTTTAGACAACTTGATCAGCTTTCTTCCTAAGAAGCACTACCAAAGTGAACTGGCTTTTCTCACTTTTAGCTGTATTGTTTGCCACAAAGGGAATTTAAAGTGCCTCCTAGAAGTACTGACTAATTGCTTACTTTTCAGGACATGTTTTATATCAAGTGACTCTCTAGAGTTACCTTAATTGTTAAACTCTTGTAAAGCTTTGGGGTTGCAAAGGTTTTTCAGTTAATGAATGGAATTAGAGGACAAAAAGCTACAACACTCTTTACGACACATGAAATTGATTTATGGATGAAATAGTTTACATGTGTTGGAAGATCTTCAGAGTTAAGACACACCCCTCTGCAAGCAAACTTTTCTCTTATGTAAAACTTTTGCAGGAAATACATATACTTTATCTGTGGACAGGTAACTGTAGTACAGGCCTTACATCTGCATATCATAACAAAAGATTCATGGGAACTGGTTGTATTTGTTACCAAGTGGTAGATGTTACATACTGATAGAAGGAAAGTGGACAGTTGCAATAACAATTACAGTGTCTTTGGTTTGAGGGGGAGAGGGAATTAAAAAATTACAAATTAAGAATGTCTTTGTACATTTCTTTGTAAAGTCACCCTTTCAGTGAAGGGTTTTTGTTTGTGTGCAAGTTAGTGTTATTTAAAAGGGCACCTTAGGTGTAAATTCCCCAAATATTTTAAACAACCGAAGGCTTTGCTTCACAGCTTCTCTTGCTGATGCCACCTCTTCCTTGAGCAGACTGCTTCTGGCTGAAAAGTCTTTCTGGTGCTCCTCTGCTGCTAGTGACGTGTTTCACAGGCAGCAGATCAGTGCACTCAGCTAATCATGTGGTGTAGTCTGTGCAGCAAGGAGTTAATGTTGAGTTTTTGTAGATGTTTTCTATCCAAGTGTTAGGCTGATAGGAAATCTGCAGACTGCCGTGATGTTGGCACATAGATTTAAAAGGTGTATTTAACCTTTTTTCACCCAAGGAGGTTCTGTTGATCAGATGCTGTTGGTTGCAAATAAATTCTGGTAACAGCTAGGATATTAAACAAGCCTAAATGTTTTTTGGGTTTGGTTTTATTTTGGTGGGGGTTTTTTTGTGCGGGGGCGAGGAGGGTTGGTGACTTAATGCAGCTAACACAAAAAATTGCTGTAGTATTGCACAGGTTGTCCTGATGACACAGCAGCAGGAGCAGCCCACCTTGGTTCTTGAGCTGCATATAAACCTGGCAAGTTCTGAAATGCGGCACTGGTGGCACTGCTAGCTGGATGATCCTAGCACATGGACTTTGGGGTGACATGAATCTCTATGCATGGGAAGCTACAAATGAGAGAAGACTGCCTCTACACCAAGATTACTGCATGGTTCAAAACCCAGCAGCATGCAAAGCAGTGCTTCATCCTGCAAGAGGCTAGCCTGGCATCTGAAATGTCCTAGCCATCTTCTGCCCCAGAACTACTACTTCATCCCTTTCACTCCTGAAATATAAGGTGTCTGGGGTTTGGCTCTCAGTCCTTTGAAGAGCTTTGTGGGCTCCTGGGAACAAGATCAGACACTTAGTGTAATAGCGCAGAATAGTAACTAGGTTTTCAGGTGGGTTTTTTGTTTGTTCTGGCTTAATCTCACTGGCAGCCTGTTCATCTGGAGAGGTTCTATCACAGACCTTTTCAAGGTTTGTTTGAGACTTGTCACATATGGTTAATGTGAGATGCTGGTTTCCAGTCCAGTGCTAGATATTTCCACAACTGTGAAAGTATTGTTATATTACACAGCTGAAAATGTTAATTTCTTTCTCCTCCTTTCTTTTTGTTTCATCTGAAGGAGGAGGTGAAGGAAGGTAACCAGAAAGTAACCAGAAACCCACATATTTAAAACAGAGTGAAGGCTTGGAGAGGTGACCTCTCTTGTAAATCTTGCTGTGCTGGTTTTAATGTTACTGCCATTGACTGCATATCCTCACCCTACTACCAGAGGTTGCCAGGAACTGGGAGGAACGTATTCACTAATATATTTTCTTTAATTTTCGTGTGTTTTACCCAGTTTTACCTTTCTGGAAGTAGATGGGAGAAACCTGGCTTGTTAGAAATCCAACTAGAGTGCACAGAATTGGTTTTGTGCAGGACACTTTTTTTTTTTTAATAGTCTCAGATTAGCAGTTTTTAGATGTAGGCAAGTTTGAAAATAGGCTTTCATCCCTACCTCCTTCATTCGGTGCTTGGGCTAGAAAACAAGCATGTGGACTGAATCGGTTTGAGGGCTGTGCTTTTCCTCTTTTCCTTCTGCCAACTTTGCTGTGAATAAGGTAGTAGCATCTCTTTTATGAGGAAAGGCTGAGAAAATTGGGACTGTTCAGCCTTGAGAAGAGAAGGCTAAGGGGGGACCTAATTAATGTTTATAATTATCTTAAGCAGGGGATGCAGGGGGAATCAGCCAGCCCCTTTTCAGTGGTCTGTGGAGACAGGACAAGGGGCAATGGCTGCAAGTTGGAGCATAGGAAGTTCCACACCAACATGCGGAGAAACTTTTTCCCAGTGAGGGTGACAGAGCCCTGGGACAGGCTGCCCAGGGAGGTGGTGGAGTCTCCTTCTCTGGAGATATTCAAGACCTGTCTGGACGCCTATCTGAGTGAAATGTCCTAGGGAGCTGCTTTGGCAGGGGGTTGGACCCGATGATCTCTCGAGGTCCCTTCCAACCCCTACAATTCTATGATTCTATGATCTTGAAACACTGTGAAGTTTGTCAAAATGCTAAGTTCACTGGCTTTTTCTTCTTTGCCTTCCTCCCTGCCACCCCCACCAACAACCCCCTCCCCCCGCGATGTCTTCACTTTCAGACTTGTTCCAGTATGGCATGTGAATGTGCTATGTTAAATGATAGTCTGTCAACAATTTTTGGTTACATTTAAGAGGATGATTTAGCTTGTCCCTTAATGTGTGCTCAGTCCTGCAATCATAAAGGTGATAAGAATTAGTAAAGTATATGCAGCTTGCTGAAAAGTAGCAATGTATACTTCAGATATTCAGTATTTGTTTAGTAAGTTAGAGCTAAGTATTTAAGCTGAGGTAGTAATTTCTGGCCTGTGTGAATAATGTCTGGTATTAGTCTCTGGGCATGCTTCTGTTTATCTGCATTTTCTGCCCCTGCAATTATAATTTAGCATCTAAGTCGAGAGACTACAAAGACTTTTTGCTTTTAAAAAAAAATAAATTGTGAGCAAACAAGTTTTCACTAACAACATCCTGAAAGAAACTTCATACTGAGTGAACACAGGGAAAGTGGTGTTTAAAATCATGATTTTGGGCTTCTGTTAAGCATTACTTGCTAGGTGTTAATTAAAAAATGTTTGTTAGTGCACCTTTAAAAATTAAAATACTCCTGAAACAGCTTTTAATAACTATTAACAAGAGCTCAAAGGGGACATAGTAGTTTACAGCAGAGAGTTATAATCTGATATATTGTTCATTCTGCGTTCTTGCTTGAAAAGCTCAAAGTAGAGTCCCTGTTAAGGAAGTACTGTGGCTTTAAAAGAATGTCTGTGGAAGGGGACAGTGTAAAACAAACCAAATAACCCTCCTCTCCCCTCAAATATAACTTATGTGACTTTGTGGCGTTTGTCAGGAAATCATTACTTCAGAATCCATGACATTTAATAAGGCATGGAGGAGAGAGCTTTTGATTGCTCAGTAAAAACCATTGTGGCTGACTCAGCTTAATAATTGCAAATTGCTGCAAGAAATTATTTTTATACTTCATCTTGGGGAAGAGTTTTGTTTGTAATCTCTTTAACATTTCAATGCAAGATACTTTAGAAGGGTTTTTCAGTTGGGTTGTTTTTTTTTTTTTTTTGCAAATGATGATGAGCCTTTAAGACACAGTCCCCTAAAGTAGATCTGCACCAGAAGAAATTTATTGGCAAAATCAGCCCGTAGCAAATACAGCTCATTGCAGTGTGGTTTAAACTTTCTTTCCTCATCCTGTAGCCATCTTCTTCCCTTTCTAAATAAGTTTCACTGTCAAAGACATGCTTTCTGCCATACTCTGAGATTACACTTTCAATTCTTGCTGTGATACATTGGCCAACGCACTGTATGCCCAACAAATGTATTTGCAACAGAAACACACAACACAGACTTGACCTGAGTCATGGTATCTGGTGTCACAGTTAATGAGTCTCCTTGTTCCTGGAGGTGTGGGGTGTGCAGATAAGAGGAGGAACGCTGGATGGAAAAATCTTATATTCTCTTCTTTTAAAATCAAGGTAGAATTGGTTGATTGTATGTTGGTTTGCTTTCCAACCCCCAGTGTTTTGGGGAGTGGCCGAAATGCATCCGTTTTGGAGTTTAAAGTTTGAACCAAACTTCAGACTGAAGGGGTTTTTTTGTATCATAGAAAACAGAGAAGAAAGTCACCTTTGTTCTTCTGGAGGAAGTCGGTGGTTGGATTTATGTTGTTGACAAAGAGTATTGATTTATGGCTCATTTCTTGAAGAAAGCTGATAAATACTCTTTCCAGTATGATGTGAAACAGACTGACAATATTCTTTAAATAAACTATGGATTAAATTTGTTTAAAAGATAAAAAGCATAGTACTGGGCTGTATGGAAGTTCGGTGTGATGAACAAAGAAAGAAGTCTATAGAAGAACCATCTTTATTTGGCTGTGTTCCTGGAGAAAATAAGACTACCCCCTGGAGAAGGTGGAGCGTATTTCAGTACTGGCCTCTGTGGAGTGGTCAGATAAAAAATGTCACAGGTTAATACGCTGTACGGAGGCTGTCAAACAAATAGTTATTGCAGTGCAGCCAGTAATAAAGGAGGACGTACCAGGGCCACAAATTGTTATGTGGCCTAGTAAAATACCTAAATAAAGAGTTTCTAGAATGTGTGCGGTGGCCGCAGGATGGGAGAAGGTGGTTCACCTCACAGTCAGTGTGCTGGGGTTGCTGGTTGGGCTTGAGTCTGAGGCAGTACTGTTCTACCATTTCAGGATGTGTAAGAGACCTGAAAACAAATTGAGCAAAGCAAAAGTTAGGGCTTTGGGTTTCTGCTTAACACTTGGAGAATGTTACTACTATTAGCTCTTTGTTGTATTATTGTAGCCTATGTGGTGAGTTTCTGGTCTGTTTCTTTGTAGGGGATCCTCTCCTTCCAGGTGGCTTTTAAAAACATTTGGCCCAGTTGTGGGTGTTTCACAGTAAAAGAAAGCAATAGAAGAACCTGAGCCTTGTCTGTGGGAGCAGAGTCAGTTCAGACAGGCTAGTGATGCTGTTCCACAGCAATGCTCTAGATTTTAAAATGTGTGCTTTATATGTTTATGTGTGGGTGAGAATATATATATATGTAATATGCATTTGTGGTGTCTGTGTCTAGACCCAATTGTATCTTTTTTGCTTGAAACATGCTAATTGTGTTGTACCCTAAAACCTATAGACCAACCCTCAAAAAACATCTCCTCCTCTCCCCAAACAAAAACAAACCCTAAACAAATAAATCACAAACCTCTATAAATGTGGAAACCATTTTTTTTTCTTCTGTGGGTCGGTAAGTAGAAATATAAGAATAGTAACACATTTTCTGGGCCTTAATGTTTTAATTAGAATCCTAGCACTGCTCTCTTAAAAAAAAAAAAAAAAAAAAGTCTCAGCATCCATTCTGTGTGTCTCTCTTCATCCCCCACCCCCTTTCTTTCCCCAGGGTTATTTAACACATACTTTACATTTTCATTTCTCATGGGAACCTTGTTTCCTACTTTTACATCTTAATTCCATGTTTCAGCATAAGGTATTACTTATATTCAGTGTTCTCTGTCACTTCAAGCAAGAAGTGGTAAAGATAGGAGATTATACAACGAAGAACACTGTTAAGTCAGAGAGGTTTTTTTCCCTAAATAAAGCTGTTTAAGTTTGATATTTATTTTTCATATTTAAAGTATAAGTATTATCTCTATTCTAGCAGGTTGCCAAAAATTACCCTAAAATTAATGAAAGCTGTCTTACAAATTAAGCTTGTGTGATTCTTTTTGCTACATTGTAGTGATGCACAGAAATACCCTCAATTCTTGAGCGGAAGGTTCTTTCACGAAGAATGCATTTACTTGTCATAGAATAAAGCTGTCTTAGATCATTGCCTCGCTTAGGTTAAAGTCTTGCAAACCTCTGAGGAGTGATGCTATTTTGATATTTCTTTTTTATTTGCAGGATGCAATTTTCTTGTGTACATTTAAAAAAAAACCCACCTCGTTCTATGAAGTGTATGTTTAGAACTAGATGAAAGCCTGGTTAGTCTTAGGTAAAAATTAATGAGGGTGGGAAATACTCAAGATGTACACGTCACTTATAAAGTAGTAGGCTACTTATTTCTTATTGTAAACACTTGTAATATGATGGAGCTTGAGCAGTTGGTAACAATCCAGAGATGTCTGGTTTTATTGTGCATGTTGGTCAACTGGTGTTTCACCTGATGGTGAGATTTCACACAAATGTTCTGTTAATTATATGAAGTACTGGTTGTGTGCTGGTTTTACTGTGAGTTCCTGACTCAAGAAGTTGTTTTATTGCGATAGCTTGACACTGTTTTAAGCAGCATTTAATAATCTGCTTATTGTGGCCAGAAATGACGGCTCGAGGTTCTGACTGAGAATTTCCCTTGGCCCCTAGACATGCATAAAAGTAGTCGCTTGACTGAGGAGAAGGATTGCTGGATGTGGTGTTCGAGCCAGCACTCATCGTCGAGCTGGCAGGCGCGGAACGGCTTGGCTTAAGTAGTCAATAGTGAAACCAGATATTTGTTTTAGTAAAGGTCTGATCGCAGCTCATAACCACTAAAAGCTTTAGCATTGAATAAATTATATAGTCCTAATCAACGTTTTATAGCTACAAACCAAATTTGGATTTAAAGAGATGGATACTGTGAAGGCATGAAAGTACAATGTGTTCTTGAGGTTTGACAGAAATTTGTTACTTAACTGGAGAAGAATTGTCTCCTCGCATAAAAATGTTCTTCTATTTCAAGGCAGAAATGAGACTTGAAAACTGAGTTCCTAACCAGAGTTCTTTGTATTAATATATCTGTTTTAGCCTCGTTAAAACTGGCGAGATCTCATTGGTTTGTGTAATCAGACCAATTTGTCCACTGTTTATTAAGAAGTCAAAGTCCTGTTAATAACTGTGAAACTTAATAAAGAGGTGCTCTTTGCTCCCTGTCTCAAGTCCCCCTGTCTGGAGCAGATTCCCTTTCCACTGTTGCACGTTTTGTCTTCTCTGTATCCCCTTTCCTATAGAATAGATGCTATCAGCTGGTCTCACACAGATAATTAGGTAATGAAAGTTTAAAAAAAAAAAAAGAAAAAAAGAAAAAGGAAGAGCCAAGTATAGAGGATTTCTGTGCATCAGCTTTTAAAAGTCCAGCATACTGGACATACCTGAAATGGAGTCAGGCAACGACTGGGTGAAAAACTCGGTGATTTTTGAGTTTTCATAGTCATTCTGGTCATCTGGAGCCTGTACAGAGACAGAAGTCTTCCTGTTTTCTTCAGTGAGAATAGGATTACAGATGCCAAAGGGCCACCCGTGCAACAGGGTGGGAAGATTAAGATTTTTGAGCTCTGGTTCTTATTTAAGTTCTTTGTCACTCTTCTTTTGAAGCCTGGCTCTCTGCAAACAACTGCTAGTAATCTGAAGTTGAAATCTTATGAGCTGAATTTCTCATGCGTGGCTGTGAAAGTATTCGTTGTCTTCTATGATTTTTCCAAAACACACAGCGTGAGACAGACGGAATTTGCGTAGTTTGGGACTCTTCCCCCCACCCACCTGCACAGTTTGTCAAATACTGCCAAAGCATCTTGCCTGTTCCCTTCATCCTCCTTATAAATGACACGTCAGATTCTCCTAGGGAGCCTCTAATATGTGGCATGCTAGAAATACATAACCTCAGCCAAAACTTTGACTAGGGAGATGTGACTCTGTAAAGATGGTGAGGTACATCATGTTTGCCCACATAGGCACACATGTGGCTGTTGACATATGTGTGTATGCATATTTTATCTGTAGAGCTCACCAGTGTAAATGCTAACAGTACATACACCAAATGAGCTACAAATAAGAAGTGCCTGAAATCCTTTACACAAGTCGACCGTTAAAAACTAAATGGAGTTGCGGAAATACTTGGTTTGAGTGTAGGTCTGTCAGAGGCTTAAACCTTCAGACCTTTATCTGGTGACCCTCATAACAATGTGTTCTTTGCAACTGCACTCAATCAACCTGCGATTGACAGGACACCTCATTCAAAATTAAAAATGCCCTTCAACGTTTTGCAGGACCCAGGCTGAATACTTAGCAGTTTGTGGTCCTAGAGGTCCAAGACTGGAGTAGCTATTAGTATTTTTGGAAATATGAAATGAAAAGATGGAGGAGAGAGCAAGTTCTTAAGATACTCTAAAAGTAACTTTATCAAAATGAGAAGTAAAATTTGTCGTATAGGGGAAAGCTTCCTGACAGGTCTTTTATAGACTAGCAGAAGTCCTTTATTTAAGACTAGATAAATGGAAAGAAAGCAACCCTGAAAAATTAAATAGGCTTAAAGAGAACACTCCTGAAATCAAGCTGAAAGGTCATCTATGGTAGTTACTTGATACTTAAACCTTGACTTGAGTGCTGCCTGTCATATTACAGATTAAGAAGTCTAATCCTAGGCTCCTGCTCCTGAATGATTTGGCATATGACTCTTCTATTGTTGATTTCCAAGGCTGAGTGAGTTTGGGATTGTCATTCTGAATTCTCAGCTGCTTGCTCAAGTAAGAAAGAAATTTTCTTTGTGCCAATGAAAGAGTCTGCAGAGCCAGTTAGCTATAAACTAAATCTATGAACTGAACATATTTTTTAAAAACCTATTTTTGTATGTATGGAAAAGTCATTAATATTCTGAAAATAGTTGTACTCTGTGAACTTTCTGCATTAAAAAGGATAGAAGCAAATATTTGCGTTTTGAAGATGGGACTGCAACACATGGTTTATCATGATTATATAATTAATGCCTTCCTTCCTTCCTCCTCCTCCTCAATATTTGACTGTACCACATACACTAATTGCTTTTCTGACTTTCAGCTTTCAAAGTAGGCTTTACAATCAACTTTTTTGGGGAACTGTATGTATTCTAAGTGTTAAGCATATATTTTCTGGGGCTGTGGCTTCCAAGTGCTTCTGAAGTTCTATTTTCCAAAGTAGCTTGAAGATGGTTTGTAGCAGTTGTCTCATGGACTGCCTGGTTTTCCAGGCTGGCTTGTTCAGGTAGACCAAAGCTCAGACAGATGAAATCACAGCATTAATAGTCATTTTGCCATAGCAGTACTGAGTTATGCTCCATAGGTAGGGAACAGTGGTTTTGCACAAAGAGTGTGTGCCATTCCAGTATCCAGACTTAGATGATTGTTTTCATAGCGCAGCCCCTAAGAAACATCAAACTTTCTTTCAGGAACTGTTGAATAATAACTTCAGATGCCTTCACTTGTGATGGCAAAAGGATAATCTATGTAATTTTTTCAGTTACATAAGGAAAGACCAAAATCACATTTAAAGCCGTGTAAAGCTTGCCTGCTGTCCCCTTTTAAGTATATGTAAGTATATACTTTGTAAATAAATTGATAAAGTTGAGTTTTGTTGAGAATTTGAAAAATGTACCAGCTAAACAGTGAGATCAAGTATCAGGTTGATTCTGTGCTTGATAGTTCTTGTTATTTTTAGCGAAAAGAATGGCTAACTTTTTCTTTTGCATGTGCATCTTCTTGGCAAATCTATTGTGCTGGTGAAGCGTGAAGCTTGCCATTTTAATCATTCTCTGCTGCTTCTATATAAGTTTCCTTTGGTGTGACCGTGGTCAAGAAGTTCACATGAACGTAAGCCCTAGCTTGGCAAACATATGTTCAGTGAGTGCTTGACTAATGTTTTTCTGATGGAAAAGTTCTGGCTCCTTTTTTAGAAACAATAAGAAAAATCTATGGGAACAGCTAGTCTTTTTATGGCTGACTTTGAAGACTTGTTTCTTCATTTCAGCCTGTCCCTCTGGAATTACAAAGTCACCAAGTTCTGGCATCTGTTTTCTTAGTACTGTCAAGAGCTGTGTATTCATCTTCACAGAGATAGTTTAGTGTTTTCTTTGTGTGGCTAACTGCAGAGTTGTCAGTCTTTAAAAAAAAAAAAACAACTCTAAAATGATATGAACAATCACTGTAAGGAGGGAGTCAACAAAACGGTTGTAGGCAAAATATGTAGAGAACAAACCTTTTGACCTTAAATCATTTTATTTCACCTAAAATTACCCTGTTTTGCGTAACTGAAGCTAACACTGTTTTGAGGTAGTTGTGTTTCTGTGCATGACAAGAAATCATTTAAGTTAATAAAGTGGTAATTTATGGCCTGGTGCAATCTCCACTTAGACATTTGTAGGCTGAGTTAGGCAATTCACATGCCCTGTTATATAGATAATTTGATTACAACACTTTATTCAGTGTTTCAGTAATAGGGACTGTTGACAAGAATGGCCATGCCCAATTTTATTTTGGAGCTTAAGTGTCTTATTTATCCAAGAGCTTTTTTCATGGATAGATTTATTACCTTCTTTAGGATTCAACGTGCTTGACGTTCTTGGAAACTTACACTCTCTGTGGTCAGCTGGTGAATTCAGAGGCAGCAGTGGGCATGGGTGGTGTACTGCTTTGGGGCATGAGTTGCCCTTCAGCAAGAGTAACTGCAGTGTAATAGTGGGAGAGTTTTATGGGCAATTTCAGAATTCAAGTTTATTTTAATATTTGTCTCTCTTTCACAGGCTTGGCTGTATTTTAAGTTTGTGTCTACCACCATGCTAGGTAGTGAAGTGGGAAGGTATGATGGTGGAGTGGAAAGATACAGGAGGTTTTAACCTAAATAAAAATGACCGGTAGTGAGGACATTGTTGCTTTATAAAGTGCCTCCTACAAAACCATGTGAGAAACAGACTCTTTTTTTCTCCTTTCTTACCAGTTTTTTGCAATCAAAACATTTTGGTGCTGTTCCTCTTATAAGAAGCAGAGTTGGTTTCTCATATAAAAGAAAGAAAACTTTTTTAGTTTTGCCAATCACTTCTCTAAGAATCCCTCTCCTTTTTTCAGCCTTTAATCTTCATTCTAGTGTTGTGCCTTATGTCACTTGACATATTTCAGAGCTCCCAGTAGTGGGCAAAGCTGTAAGCTGACACAACTTACAAACTCCTGTTTCTGCCAGAAGAAATACCATGCAATTGAATTGGTACTGTAATAGTACCACTGTGTGTATTTAGTTATAAAATTGTCTCCCCCAGTCAGTGACAATTTCCAAGGTGACTGTGAGTGAGGTAAATACACTGCCCTGGGGAATTTGTGCATACATGGAAACTTAGGTGCTCTTTTTTTTTTTTTTTCTTTTTTTTTTAATAATTAGCTGCTTTTTGCATGGAAACAATTAAGTCAAATACCGTGTGATTGTAGAATGATTGTGTAATAAATTTACACATCAGCATATGTCCATGGTAGCTGCAGGGTTGGAACCACAGTCCATTTGGGAGGCATGTGTTGTCTCATGCATTGGTGGCTCAGTCAGTGGGTAGAGGTTGTGTGCGTGCCCACGGCACAGAACTGCTTGACTGACTCATCTAGCTGTGCAGAACTGACTGAACAGCTTCACATGTGAGGTGGCCAGATCTAGTCTGCATAGGAGACTGTTCAAAAAGCTGATGCCCACAAGCTCACTGTCACAGCAAGCTTGTTTGAAGATGGTGACTCTAAGAAGTGCAAAGTGTATTCCCTTTCACCTGGGTCTTCTGCATTCTGATTCTTTGAGAGGGCAAAAACTACTTCGGTCAAGAAATAGCTGGTATTTTGGTTCTTGTCACCTTGTAGTGCTAAGAAAACTCCCAGACACCGTGGTTGAGCAAGCAGTGATGGGTTACACGGGGTCTGTGATGGTAAGTCAGTGCTGCCAGTCATCTGTCTGGGTTATGTTACATAGCTGTGGAAGTTTTCTGAACTAGGCCGTAGTGAGAGCCATGTGGTGAGAAAGTATTTACTCTGCAGAAGGCTACAGAGAACATAAAGGTTGTGAAGTAAGTATGGCCATGGTTATAAGGGAAATAGTTCACCTTGGTCTTTAAGCGTATAGATGATAGTTTAGAAATCACAATGCTGCACAAAGCCTATAACAGGTGATTGCTTGGGGGGGCTGTTTAGTTGATGTTTTGCCTTCTGTAAGGGCATGAGCTGTGAGTTTTCAGTATAAATGTAGCCTGGGGAATGGTGGTAGCAGGGAGTCAGGAAGCCTGGAACTGGATATTGTAGTTGAGGGTCAAATGCTATTTAATTTAATGTTCAAAAGCTGCCAAACCACTTGGATAGATAAACAGGTGATCTCTTGAAGGGAAGGTTTCTGCGTGTAACCCTTGGTATGTTAACTCCTGCGTTGAAAAGCAAATCAGGCCATTATAGAAAGGAACAGGCATCCAGACAATGTGGACATTCCTAAAATGTCAACAGGTATTTTTTTGACCAGTAAAATCAGTGGTAGAAAGTAACAGCAGTATGGTTGGGTTGTGTCATATGAGCTTGCAGAGCTTTCTTCTTCAGGTAAGGAATGTTTTACGTACAGGTTCAGTTGAAAGCTTTATGCTATAAGTTGACAATAGTTATAAGTATGGAAGTTTACAAAAACATCACACATTCAGTGGTGCAATGTGTTTAAAAAGACAAGAGTATTGGTAGTGGTGCAGGCTGCCTTATCTCCGTTGATGGGTAGAATCGATGCTTAGTGTATGCTGAGCAAGTACAGTTCTTACTGAAGTGTTTCACGAGGGATGATGGATGACTGAGGATTCTGGGTTTGATTCTTCTTTGTGTGCTGTGTTGGGTTTTGGGTTTTGTTTGTTTTGGTGAGAAATCTTGGGCAAGTCCCTATTCCTGCTATAACTTTACTTTTCAAAATATTTGATGTTTAGCTGGTTTGTGAGCACAGCACAGGTTCTCTGTTTTTCCTTTTCCCTCCTCCAAGTCCTGCAGATGCCTCCTGGAAGAGGTACTGAAACGCTGTTGTCGCACGTGGCAGAGGCCAGGCCCTGTGCTAGGCCTGACCCTGTGCTAGGCCCACCTTCTGTGGCTGTATTTTAAAATGTGCAGAGCAGCAGCTGTGCTGCTGCACGTTCATCATAACAGCACTTCTTGTCAAACAGTTTAGATGAATTAGAAGGGGTAAAGCAAAAAATGTGTTTCAAAACCTAAAACAAGTATAAACACTTTTGGGAACGCTTTGGGGGATGCTGAGGCAGACTCAAGGAATGTTTGTGATAAAAGCAATTCTTTCCATTGTTGCATCCCCAAATGCAAAAAATATGGTGCTAATGTGCTGCTGAACTGTTTATAAAGAAATAGAGGTGCTGACCTACCTTCTTAATTTGAGGAGATGAATTATATAAACTACATTAAGTTGTGAAATAAGAGCTGAAGCTTTCATTAAAGGATTTTCAGTTAGTTGAAGTTGGTGTGGAATTATCTGGCAGTTTATTTTTGTAGGAAATGCCGATTCATCAAAAATGAAATGTTTTGTGGAACATTTGTTTTGACAATTTTTCATCAGACTGTCACCCTGGTTTGCATGTTTGAGCCTTGAGCTTCCAGCTCCGTTGCAGTCATCCCACAGTAGCTCGCTGTATGCTGGTTGAGGATTTTCAGCTGTGGTAGGGTTATGATCTTCCTGCTATTCTTAGATGTTTCCATCCAGGGAGATCTTTCAGTTTCAAATGTTACCCTGAAGTGTTGTTCCACTTCAGTGATTAACTTGTAAACTTTGGTTTACAGTGTTGGTTTGTTTCATTGATTACAGCTAGACTTACTTGAATGCAGAAAAACTTCCTCCTAAGAGAAACAGTACTGCCCTTTCTACATCCCCAGTTCTCATTCCTTTGTGAGCTCTCTTTCATCCTTGCACTGTGGTTTGTCCTACACTGGGGATGGCCCACATGGAAGGTAGGAATAGTACTTGTCTGGGTCACTTCCATTTTAATGCCTGTCTTGCAGACTCTAGAAGGCAAGAGGGTAATAAAAATATAAAGGAAGAGAAAAAATGGATTAATTTTTTTTATTTCAGTAGACAGGAACAGAGGAGCTGAGGAGAGCTAGGGTTTCTTCCCCTTCTCAGAAGGTCTTTCCTGTGATGGTTGACCTGTATAACCTTGGCTATGGATTCTGGTTATTATATAGGAATGCTAATTATCTATTCATTGTTTTCAGAGGTCATTTTTTTTCAGAGTTACTAAGCTGTCTATCAGCTTTAATTTTTTCTTTTCACTGGTGTTTGTTCTCTAAGGTTATTACAAATGTTAAGAACATTTTTCAAGTTCTGTGTCACCTCTATTAAAGGTCTGATTTTCATGGTGACATATCAAGTCCACACTATGAAATGCATTTTTCTGTATTACTTGTTAAAAGCAATGTCATTAAATTGCAACCAGCAGCCTTCTAATTCACCCTGTGATATGTTCATCTTTTGTCTGAATACTAAGCAGCTTACTTGAGAGCAGATGCAAAAGAGGAAATATACACAGCTGCTTTAACAGCCTCTTGTTATCATTTGGTAGATGTTTTTGCTCCACCACCTTCCAGCACAGGATGCATTCTTGCTTCTACAGGTGGGATTGGGAGGAAAAGGAGTAGCAGCATTATACTGAGAAAACAAATGGTTCACGGGCCTCATCTACAACCCCAATCTTGTCAAGAGAGCTGCTAACCTAATGCTTGACCTGCTTAATGATGTGGGGATTGAATACTGTTTTGGTGGGGCAGCATAATTAGGGACAGGTTGTGCAGCAAACTAATACTTGTTTTCTCTGACAATTTTGGCTTAAATACACACTGCTCAAAATCCAGTCCCGGCACAGGTAAGTGCTTCTTGTGAGGGTTTAACCAAATGAGCAGTAAGCCATTCCATGCGGTGCTACCACAAGATTCAGCGTTTCTCTGTCCAAACAGCTTCACCAAGAGCTCTGTTAGCTGTCTAGCTTTACGTGGATGTCTGGTGTCTCTTGCTATGGATGTGATTAAAAGCCAAAACGTGTTGCAAGTGTGGGAGAGTTGGTGATGGGTGGCAATTTCTGCTCCCGACCTTGGGTCACATGTACGAGTGCTGAGGAAAAGGATTGCTGCAATGTTTTGCTGTACTCTTAATTAGCTCCTCTGAGGTTACAGGCTTGTGTAGCAGGGAAGAGCAATGTTCGCTGCTCTTTAGACTGAGCATTTCACTTTGGTTTGTGTTAAGCTAGCAGTGAGCACATGCACAAAAAACCCTGATGCTTCTAGGAGCTGACAGCAGCCTAAAAATAAGGACAAGCATTCGTAGCTAATATATGATACTTGTGTGAATACTGGAGGTATCCAAGCCTAAGTCAGAAAACAAGTCCCAGTTTGATCTTTGCAACTTGTTACCCAATTTCAGCCCAGTCAGGCCCCAGCTTCATCTCCCCAACTCAGCCTGGTGGCGTCGTGCAGGTCTGTAACGGGGCACCCAGGTGGGGCACACCAGCTGCAAATGCTGCACACCCACTGGATGTGCTGCATTCAGTGCCTCTGTTTTCATTAGATTTCAAGGAATCCAGACAAGACATGCCTCTCTAGAAGACAGTTTTCCTAACTCTAGCATTCACAAAGAAACTCAAAATGGTCCTTGTGATTAATACTACATCCCCTTAGAGGGCTCTCAGATTATTTAGAAATAATCATGATTTGTTTCTGTGCCAGACTTTGTGAGTGCACTTGATTTTTATGGACCATAAACAGGAAGGAAGCAAAAATGTACATTCTTGTTTTGCAAAATGACACTAGTTTAACAATCAAGCTTAAAAACAAAACTACCCCCTAGAGTAAACCCTGTAGATGTCAGTTTATTGGATGGTTTCTTAATGTGGTGTAAAAGACTGAGCAAAAGATCATCTCACTCTCCTATTCCAGTTCAAGAAAATATAAAGCTTTGTGAAAATTCCCACTCTGGAGACTCCCTTGTGGACATTGACCTTGATTCAGTAACACAAGGCTGGCTTGCATATATTTTAGGCTTTCACGGTCATTAAAGCACTGTTCTTGATAAAACTGAGATGAAGGCAAATATCTTTGTATTTCATCTCTATTAAAATAATTGTTTTATCTATGAAGCAAATTGAAGCCTTACACTCCTTTTTTCTTTCTCCTCCTTCTCCCTCTCTCAACAGAAGTCCTCATGTTAGAACATTCATTTCCAAAGCAGATTGAGAAAATCTTCTATTAGGCATTGCAGCCCAGCATAGAGGAGCACTGAAGGGCTCCAAGTAGAGATTTTCGTACTGAAAATCTTAGGGTGATGATAAAGCCATCAATATATACAATCTGTAACAGGGCACCCAGGTGGGGCACACCAGCTGCAAATGCTGCACCCACTGGACGTGCTGCATTCAGTGCCTCTGTTTTCATTAGATTTCAAGGAATCCAGACAAGACATGCCTCTCTAGAAGACAGTTTTCCTAACTCTAGCATTCACAAAGAAACTCAAACCAGTCCTTGTGATTAATACTACATCCCCTTAGAGGGCTCTCAGATTATTTAGAAATAATCATGATTTGTTTCTGTGCCAGACTTTGTGAGTGCACTTGATTTTTATGGACCATAAACAGGAAGGAGGCAAAAATGTACATTCTTGTTTTGCAAAATGACACTAGTTGAACAATCAAGCTTAAAAACAAAACTACCCCCCTAGAGTAAATTCCATCCTGTAATTTTATATATTACTTGGAACTTCAGCTTCTCTGCTTCCCTGAGTACAGAGCATGGTATTGAATAAGGCTCAAGTTCCTATCCTATAAAAAGGCTTGAATACAGAAGGAATTCTTGCTGGCCTGGAAAAGCCTTTTCAAGTAGTTACACCAGCTCTTTCTGTTGATCCCGAAGACATTAGACAATTAGACTGGAGGTAGTGGGAAAAAAAATACCTCAAGGCCCCCACCCCCTTTCATCACATTTATGAGCTGTGACTTAGGAGTCAGCGTTGTTAGCGATGTAGGGAGGGAGTTGGTTAGAAGAAGCTTTCAGCAGCTATGGCTAACCCTACTGCTGTCTTAAGTCCGTTTTCTTTCCCCATACTGTGAAAAAGCTGCAGTGCCCCTTTTTTCTTGGCTTTTTAATTAGTCAAGTTAAGGTAAATAAGCATTTGTTTCCTTTAACAGTAGCAGAGCATATTCTTCTGATCTAGCTCTTCTTTTTGAGCAATTGGCCTGGTTCTGTCAAGCTGTCAGTTTCAGGTGCCATGGAATTGCAGTCTTCCCTGCTCTGTCTATGTCCTCTGCCTCCTCGCTATTATCAGGATGCAAAGCCAGCCTATTCTGGCAGCTCACGGTGCAGTCCACAAAAAAACACAGAGGCAAGGGAATGAAGAGTTAAGACTCCCTATTCACCGCCTATATTTCTTACATGTTTGGGGGGAAAGGTCTTACTGTTGCCACCACTTCAGTGTATTGTTAGAATAATGCTGTCTCCTTATTTGAATTTCTTCATATAGTTGTTTTCCAAGCACATTTTTTGTCCTCAGTGGTAATCCCAAACTTTTTTGGTTTTGTTTCAGAACTGGAGAACTATTCCATTACAATTAAATTCATTTCAGAGGAAAATAGTTAAACAGTAATTGTCAATACAGCAGATTAAAAACCTTTGGTAAAATTGGATAACAAGGATGAAGGGATTACTGTTCGGGACTCACAACAAAAGAATGTATTGTTATCTGAAGCTGCCCATGAAATGGGCAGGCTAAAATGGACCTGATATGAAAGGAATAAATCAAATTTAGAGCAAAATACTTTTTTTTTTTTTGAAGTGTGCACAGATAGCTTTCAGAAATTGTTTCACTTGAGATTTGAGTGCATCCCTGATGTACATAAAGTCAGCTCTTGGGGAAAAGAATATCCATGTGTGCATATACAAATATGGGGATTTTACTTTCCCATATTTTGTTACAAGTGCTGGCTGATGCAAAACTTGGAAGGGTCAGGCTGTATAAGCATGTTACTGCATTTCCATGGAAAATGTAAGCTTAAAGGAAAATCCAGAACCCAGATGAATTAATCGTACTTTGCCTTGGGACAGAAATCATACACAGCAAAACCTGTAAATTATGCATGGCGTGGACGCAAATCTCAAGCTATCAGCAGTCATGCTCAGTGCTGCCTTTATTAATGAAGTTATCTTTTGGCCTCAGTCTTTTTTTATCCTTAAGATTGTAGTTGTAACTCTTAGAGGAGGTTTGGAGAAGAAGTACTTTATCCTCTTCAAAAAAGAAAAAAAGAAAGGAAAAAAAAAAAAGAAAGGATACTAACACTGCCCTACTTCAGAGCTTGAGAGTGATATGCAGCTGCTTTGTGGGCTTGGGCTGATGGTGAGTGGCTGCAGTGTTCAGTCACCTTGAGAAAACCTGAGTTTATAGTTAAGTAAGAGTGATGAGGAATAGTGTTACACTAAGAACTAAAACCTCTGCTTTTTGAGTGTAAAAGGGATATAATGAGAATAGTGAGAGAAGGCTAATAATGGAAGTTTAGCTTGAACGGCTAGAAATTAGACAACTTGTATCCTTTAATTCTTCCCATTAGAGCAATTCCTGTAGTGTACAAAGGGCTGCAGCCCACTGTGCTGTATGCCAGTGGCCTGAGAGAAGAGAGTACTGTGGCAGCTGAAAACACTGGTATCTTTCATGATTTGCATGCCCACCATTGGAAAATAACAGCTGTACGTAGTTGATCTTGCCTAGTGTAAAGACCATAGGTCAGAATGTGACCCAGGTTTACATATTAGTTAGTAAACTATTAAAAATGAAGTTTTTGTGTGAATTTAATTATTCATAATTAAGTTGGTGCTGCTTCTGCATAGCTGTACCTTGCTATTGAAATGCAGTTTCACTGGGGGGATATATCAGGATACTTCTTGAATTTGCTACTGAATCTACAGATTGTTCCTGAATTTCCTTCATATAAATTATTTCAGTAATTTTTGCAAGATTGGAGTATTAATCTGCACTATATCTTCAAGACTCAACCTCTTTCATGTGTTCACCGTGTTGGTCTTGGGAGCTAAGACTAGATTGTCATCAGCCACCAGCTTCTCCTTGCACATGCTTTGCTACACACAATGTTTCTGTACCTCGGCAGTGTCTCTGTGTTTCAGCTGCCTGGAACCTTTTGTATCTAGTGCAAACTTCTGAAGTGCCAGGAGATACCCTCACAGTTGTATTCAGTTCTGGGTGAAGCTTACCTCAGGCTGGCATCACCACAAGGAATGATCTCAAGTTTTTGTGTATCTGTCTCTGGGATCGGTCCCTTCTCTCCTTTCCTTGTTTTCAGTGGGTTGGTTGGTTTGTTTCTTGTGGCCTCAACTTTTGCTTTTGGTCATCTGTTGGTCATGGGCAAGAATTTAGGTTACCTGATGGGGGACAGGTCCTTTGTCTGCACCATGTTATTTGTGTGTTCTCTAGTACAATGGTTTCCACTTGCAAAGGAAATTTACTTCAAGGGAGTAATTCACATAAAAACTCGGTCTGCTGTCCAGTTTTGCTTTGTCATGTTTAAAATGCATGTGTCCTGTTTTCACTGGCATATCTGTAATTCAGAAGTGAGCATGTGCTCTCCTCTTAACCTTTCTGAGTGTCCAGTCTATTCACTTCTCACTTCCCAATCCAACTGCCCTGTCCTGTGTTCTGTGAGGGGAGTTCAAAAGGCACTGCAGAAGGACACAAAGGGTTGTGGACTTCTCCCACTTGATACTTGTCTGGTAACAAAGTGTCATGAAAAAAATGTAAAGGTAAGGGAACCCTGCAAGGCCAAGTTTAAAAGACAAACACCACCAGCAGCTTTGGGATGTGATAGAAGTGGAGTTCCTGGCTGTATAGCAGGACATGCGTCGCTTGCTTTTTTTGTGGCATTGTGCGTTGCAGGTTTTAAGTATTCCAGACCTGAACTTCTCAGTTTTCCCTCTGGATGTGTTTATGTTTTAAACTCTTCTTCCAAATATTTAGTCTTGAGTTAGCTGGATGGGTTCAATTCCTGTTAAATGAAAAAGCAAGCTTACCCTTAGAGCAGAATCAAAACTGAAAATCAGTTTGTAACAATAAGTGTCTGTGTATGGGCAGAAACACCTTTTCATGTGTTGTGCAGGCTTAAATCCTGCTGCATGGGGGAGAGTGACCATTCCCCTTTGATAACAACCAATAGTGGTGGTGTCTCCAAGTGGCTGCTCTGAAGAGTCCATTATGGTCTATACATACTACGGTTGTAGAATGAATGAACTGTCTTTGTGCCACATATCCACAAAATTACTACATACCTAGGATAGCAGGTACTAATTTTTTTTAAACAAGCTGTAACTTGGTGGTGGCTTTTTTTTATTTGGGTTTCTTTCATTCTCACTCCTCTTTCTCTCATTCTTGCTCCTCATTCTCACTCCTCTTTTTCTCATTCTCGCTCCTCTTTCTCTCTCTCTCTCTCTTTCTCCCTCTCTTTCCTCTTTCTCTTTCCCCAGTAAAATTCTTAAACTGAGAGGTAGGGAAAGAGTGGAGTAAAAGATGCACTTCTAAAACCTCCCTCCATCCCCTCTTGCAACCTGTCCAAGCAGGGTTAGTGCCCAAGCTCTTTCTGTGCTCCTGAGTTCAATAAAAAGATTGCTCCCACTGGTTCAGAGCAGTATGAAATGTCCCCACCTGTGCATGTTTGCTTTTGCTGGGCTCAAGTTTAATGCTCCCAATGCTTTATTTTCTGCAGATTTTTAGCAGAATAACTATAGTGAATGAAAACATGGCACCAACTACTACATCAGATTAAACCATGTGTTTAAAGTTGCTATTTGCTCTTCCTACATGGAAAATTTGGGAGCATTTTATTGCTGGATAAGAGAGACCAACAGATTTCCAGTATAATACAGTTGTATACTGGAGGGATCTCTCATACCTAACAGTGAGTCTTTAGAGTACTGGACTGTAAAGTCACAATATATTTAGATATGAGAGCTGTCTATTTGTGTTTGAGGTTTTTTGTTATGCTTGTTTTACATGTATTAGCATATAATTTACTTTATATGAGGTTAGTATTTTGTTTACTCTGACAGCTGGTTTTGCAAGTTAAATGCAAAGAACAATTTCATTGTTTTGTTAAAATAGTCCAAAGTAGTTGTATGAGTTTTTCTGTAAAACCACTCAAATTATCTTCTGCAGGAAAAGCTTTGAATCAGACAGATTTTGTTGTGTTTGTGTGGTTTCTCACTGCTTAATAGCCTCTAGTGTTGCATTCTGAATTGTCATGTAATGTTGGGGTTAGCTGGGCTGGTTTTGGATCAGACTTAAACACTAAGTAAAACATCTAAGTTTGAAAACAGAAACTAGTAAGATTTGCCTAGGTGGGCTCCTTCAGTATCAGCATTCTACTTGGGACTTTTGCATGGGTTTTTTGGGTTGTTTGTTGTTTTTTTTTAACCTCTGGGGAGTTTCTGAGTTGAGGAGGGCAAACAGGCCCTGCCCCACTCATACTACCTTTATCCCCTTGGACTGGCACTGCACAAGAAGATCCTCCATGCTGCACAAAACTTGGGCTAGATAATTTATCCTCTAGACTGAGGGGCGTTCCTCTTTTATGCCTGGGCTGGCAGTAGCTACTTGCTTGGAGACTGTGTGAGATGTAAAGGAAGAAAAAGAGAGGTGTTATTCAGAAAAGACCTGAAGTACATGCAGAGGAAGGTAGCCACCCAGTAGGAATAAGGAGAGGAGTTGGTCCAAGCTACATTAGTGAGTCAACTCTCTGCCTTGGCATTGATTCAGAAGAGGTGGAAAAGTGGCAGCCTTGAGGTGTCAGGTCTCTGGCAAAAGCAACTGCAAACAGATGGGCCAGCTTTATCAGTATAGTGCTTATTGGGCTGGAATGCAGTGGTATTTAAATAAGCAAAATATTGCTGGAATCTTATTTTCTGCTTCTGTGAACATGAGTTTCACACTAAGAAAACTTTCTTTTGCTGACTTCCAAAATAACTGTTTTTATAAGATAGGCAAATTTCTAGAAGCTGCTTGTATATGCAGTATGGATTCGTTCCCCACAATGTTGCCAAATAAAGGTAGCTTTCCCTCTTCCTTACTGTTTATCAGTATATCTTTGTATCAGTTCTGCAGCATCCATTTCCTACTCCCCCTCCCAAGCATTGTTCAGAATGGGATGTGCCTTCTTCCACAGTTGTAGCGAAAAGAGTGAAGAGCACTTCTCTGCTTGCTTGGAAACAGCCTACATATTTTTTAAAATGGCATTTAGTATAATGGTTTTAAATTCCATGAGCTGATGGCGTATGATCAGCACTTTTTCCCCCCACTTTTTTCCACCTTTTGCCCACCCCCCTCCCTTTTTTTTTCCCCCTTTCTGACCAGATGATACCCTTTTGAATGACTGGAAGCATACCTATGTAGGATTTCCCCCCTTGGTGTAGTTTGGTGGCCGTTTTCTTCATACTGTGCTAGCAAGTGTCTTGTGAGACCTGTGCTTGGGGGAGGATTTTAGACTTCCCTCCCACCCCCGTGCATCTCTGTGCCAGAACTGATTTGTACTCAGCGTGCATGGTTAATGTTGGCTCTTGCCAGAAGAGCAAGTAAATGACCCACAAGAATCTTGTAGGGAGAGGTGCTAGTGACTTGGTTTTAAAGTTGTTTTAACTGTTTTTTAACTTCAGAACTCCAGGTGCACAAATACCAGAAGTGTAACTGCTGTAGAATGCCTCGCTACTGTTTTCATTAAAATTGCACCAGAGTGCTTGATACTGAGCTGTTTAAGCTAGGACTGTAAAAGCAAAGGCAGCGTTAGTTCCACTGCTGCAAATTCTGATCTTGAAAAGGATTGAGTGAAGTCTCAGGCATCTCAGTTATCTGACAATAATGTTTTCAATATAAAAGTGAAGGGGTGTTTGTCTCATCCCAGTGAGAAGCCTTTGGCCAGTATTCAGACTGCATTTAGTGGGCTTTTTAAAATGTTCTTTGAAAACATTCCTCCTCAATAAAAGCCAAGCCCACCTAAGTTTGTTTCTCCAGAATCAGGGCTCTAACCAAATCTCCTGTGTAATGTAGCCTGTCTCGTTATACATTAATTATACAGTGTCCCTTTATTTCTACTCTCTTTACCTTCCACAGAGCACTCCCTCCTCTTTCTTTTTTTTTTTTTTCTTAGTGAACATCATGTAGCTTTTGATGGGTTAAAAATAAGGCCTTATTTTTGGTAATTTTGTAGTATGAAAAGACTAATTGGCGCATGCTGCTTTCTTACCGGAGAATAAGTGATTTAGTGAGTCTAGTGGATGATCAAAGTATAGAAGAAGAAAAAAAACGGTCAAGGCAAATAGAGCCATTTTAAGAAAAGCTGAAATGAATGAATTGCTTGCTTGCTTGTTCCTTACTGAGGGCATCAGGTTGGTTTCCATGTCAACAAACTGATAAACAAAACACAAGGACAGGAACTTGACTGAAAATGTACTGAAGTCTTAAATGACACTAATTCATTTAATAATATCCAAAAAAAAACCCCAAAATGAAGGAATGATGGTTACATGTAAGTTAGACTGATTTACATACCAAACAATAGGATGGAAACTGAGAAAAGAATTAGCAGAGTGCTGGAAATGTGATATGAAAGTCATGAGCCAGCTTGGTTTGGTGGAGCACTGAAGTTCATTAAGGTTTGTTGGAGACAGGAATCAAGAACACAAAAATGATCTAGTTCGTAATAGCGTATGTAGGAAGGGGCTGAATAACAAGGGGAAGTTTTACTGATTAAAAACTTATTTGGAATGATTTAAAGAAAGAAATCTTATTGAGGAAAACTTGCAGAAGGATCTCATGATACCGAATGTGCTGTTCCCCAATTTCAGTTCATGGAAGGCGGGGCATCTTCCCAGTAGTTTAGATAATTTAATCCCTTTCCTCCTCTTGTTCCTGGCAGTGTCATCCTGCCTTCTCCTGTTCTGGCACAGGTACCCACTCGATGTGATGGTGAGCTGTGTCAAGGAATTGATTGGGCCACAGCTTAATCCTGTAAAACAGAATAAGGTGAAGCGAGTAGGTCTTGGATAAGAGCTGTTAGTATTGCAAGCTGCATCTGCATTAAGGGCTACTAGCATAGTTGTACCAGCATGTTCTCTTTAATGTGAGTGATGTTGACCTATTTCTGTAGTACCCTGTGTGCAGTTCATAAGTCAACACCTTGCACAGTGACGTTCAGTGGGAAAAATAGATTTTTGCTTATATGAAACAGCCCCAGATGCCAAATGGCAGATATTTCCCTTTCACCCTCGTTTGCTGGGTGATGTGATTGGGATATATGACTGCTGTTGCTGTGGTGAAGCACGGCATGTGTTCCTAGGGCTTCAAATTGAGATACAAGTGCAGGGGAAATCTTTCTACACTTCCTGTGTTCAGAAGAAGAATTCTCCCAGATTTTTATTGAAAGACAAGAAGCAAGTTTGGTTATGAGAGTATCAAAAGATGTTTGTGTGTCAAAGTAGGGAGTGGTAGCAGCTGACTCGAGTAGTTTCAGTGCTCATCAAAATTACTGAATTCTCTTTTACAAACTAAATATTTATAGTGCAAATGTTTGTATTTTTAGTGCAAGCCCCTGCAAAGAAACATGGTTTTCTGTTGTGCAACAAACTTAAGTTGTATCTGGGAAAGATGGTGAACAGCGATTCCACCAGTTTCTCACTGCTCTCCACCACTTGTAGCTTTATTCTAGCTAAATATTCTTTTATACTTGCTTTCAGGATTTTGTTCAGTTCAGAGGTGTGTAGATCTGCACCTTTTGATAGGATCTTAGAGCTGCTTGAAACAGGCTCTTCTGTGTGCATGGGCTCCTCCAGGGCAACGAAAGCAAGTGCAGCTGGAGGCATTGCCAGGGCAGGCCTCAGGGAGAGCTACCCAGCAGCCGCAACAACACGCGGTCCTGGCTCCACTTCCTTCCTGGCCTCTGGAGAGACTGTGGCACGGTTGTTTGGGCTGGGTTTTGTGTATTTATTTTTTTGAAAGTCTGTCAAAACTGCCAGCTGGTTTGCTTTCCTCTCCTGGTATTTTTTGTGGGTTTTTTTGTGTGTGTGTGTGTAGTTGAAGAACCAAGGCAGGTTGCAAAGCAAGCATTTTCCTTTTGTTAATTCATCCATCTCCTCTTACATTAACTTACGTTTAACTTTCTGTTGGGTTAGCTGCTGCTAAAAGGCTGGGGGAACTTCGCAGGATCCAGCGTATTCTGTCTGGAGTGATTCCTGTGCAAAGGGCTGGCTCACGCCTTCCAAAGCACATCTGCATCGTTCTTCCATCTTGCAGTCAGCCAGGGTCTAGGAGGGATGTTAAATGGGTAACAGAGAGACGGGATTGGTTCTTTCTATGTTTATTTGGATTAAACTGGGAAATTGTTGTTTCACATATTGGCTTTTAAGTGCTGCTAAGTTTTGACAGTCTTTGTCCTGCTTGCTCTACTAGAAACCAGAAAATGGCTTCTGTTCCCTAACTGGACTGTTAGACTGTCTGCGTCTGGGACTAGGAAAGGTTAATTTACAAGTTCAAGGAGCAAGAGACCTTTCCACCTGCTTAAAGAATTGAAATTCTGCCTTTGTGAGCATTTGGCAAAAATACCTGCTGCTTGTTTTTTAATGAACCTCTTCCTCTTTTTCCCTGGGATCAGTGACCGGAAGGACAGCCACATGCATGTGACTGCAGTCTCTGCAGCTTACGTTTTGACAGCTAAGTCACATCTTACTTCCCATGGACTCTAAAACGTCTGGGTGGAAATGAAAAACAATCTTTCATCTGTTTTTTTCTTGCCAGATTGCCCAGTACGTTCTTTAATTTACTTTTAATTTTTACTGTAACAATAACAATAATTTAACAATATCTGAAAACAGCATGATGGCTGAGAGCTACTTTTGCATACTGACTTGTTTCTGTTATTGAAATAAGAATATCATGTGTGTTTGTGCTTCTATGATAATTTCTTGCAAATGACTTCTAGTGGTTTTGCTAAGTTATCCTTTTCAGGGCTTGTGGAAACCATCTCCTAAAATTCATTCTAGTTTTATACAGTGCGATTGATAGTGATGAAACAAAGCATCAACTTCTGATCACTTCCATCACAGATTTTCTTCTTTCCAAAACTAGAATGGTTGCATTTATCCCTTATTTTAAAAATGAATTCCAAGAAAAGGGAAGGTCTGTTGATGCTTTTTCTTCTTCTAGATAAAATTTGATAGGGAGACTGAAGTAATCTCTGAAGTGGAAATCCCCACATTGCCATACTGATTACGGATGGGTCTTTGCCTCAGTAGCATACTGCTTGATGTCTGAGGGTAAATGCAGTCTTTGCCATAAAAGTATTATTGCCAGGATAGATTCTTCCTCCTGAGAGAACCAGCATAGAGTATACTAGGGAAAATATGTGTATCCCCTGTAAGATACGTGTTCCAGTAGACCTTTTTCTAGTGTATGTCAGACACGTAGATGTGAGATTCTGCATGTGTGTTACTCTCATCAGTTGAGTCTTTTAGCATCCCTGACAGATGAGCTATGGAGGCTGCAGTAATTTATCATTACTGACCTTGCTTCAGCACAATGCTACTGCTTTGTCAGCAACGGTGGCAGAATGAGATGTGTCTGTTAGTCACCGGACAGGCTCATGTCTGTTTTTGATGGTCTGTGTACTAATACTCCGGGCTTTGAAATGGAATAGCTGAGGTACAAGTACCTGTGGAGTTGTGTCTGTCCTCCAGCCTTCAGCAGGGTGCAGGGAATTGGGATGATAGGATGGGAGGAATTGAAAAAAGCATGATTTGGTCTGCTGGTGCTTGCTTGTCAAGTTGTTCAGTCATTTACTAGGTACACTGATGCTTTTGAGGAGAGTAAAATAAAAAGGGCTTGGTTTTCAGTGAAAGAAATCTTTGTCTTTGTCCAGTGTATGTAGCAGTGCTTAAGACAGGTGGTTCTGCACCAGCTGTGCCTGCCTGAAATGAGAAACTACAATTTTGTTTGGGGCCTGTGGACTCCTAAACCCAGTAAGTTTATGGCAAGAAAATTCAGTATGTTAGGAGGTTAATAGCTCACTAATTACTTCACACCCACTCCCCACATAGTTGCTCTTAGAACATGTAAGAGTGATATAGAGGCAGCTGAAAAACTAACTTGCACTTGCACAAGAAGTTGTCTTGAGTGCATCATATGCTAACATAAGAAATTATAGCAGAGCAACTCTGAAAATAGCATTCAGCTAACGCCACACTTCCAGGGGCAGGCAATTGTACGAGAGTACAGTTCTCAGCCAGATAAGAGTATGTTTTCTCTCATGTTTATCTTGATACCCCAAAGGGATAGTTCTTCCCCTTTTATGAAGTATCTCCACATTTAACTCTCTATGTGCATTTTTTTTTTTTGCTTCTCTTGGAGGACTGAAAATATTTCCTGAATTTTGCAATCAGTTGAGAAACTTGGTACAAAGACTTCTTGTGGTACTTTGTTGTAGTTTTGTGTGGCTGGATTCTGGTGGAGAAGCAGGGGGGCTGCCAGGGTAGCTCCTGCAAGAAGCGGCCAGAAGCTCTCTGCAGGCCCCAGAGAGCAAACACCAGCCAGCTCAAGGCCGGGGTCATTGCTGACCAAGGCCAAGCCCATCAGTGACAGTCACAGCACCTCTGGGAATCACATGCAGCCACATTTTGCCACCAGAGAAGGGAGTGAGAAGATGTAAGGAGCTGTGCAGCCTCCAAGGTCAGTGAAGGGGTGAGAAGAGGTGCCTCAGGTGCCAGAGAGATTCCCCTGCAGCCTGTGGAGGAACCCATTGAGCGGGTGTCCTCCTGCAGCCCATGGAAAAGGCTGAGACCCCACCTACAGCCCGTGGAGAGGCCCCATGCTGGAGCAGGTGAAGACCTACAGAAAACGCTATGACCCATGTTAGAGTAAGCCTCTGCCAGCACTTGCAGCCCGTGGAGAGAGACAGAGACACAGAGATGAAGGAGAGACAGAGATCCATGCCAGAGCAGGTTTGCTGGGGGGAACTGTGACTCTGTGGAGGACCAGGCTGGAGCAGTTTGGGCCTGAGAGACATTTTCTGATTTTTATGATTGCACCCCATAGAAGTGACCCACCCTGGGGCAGTTCATGGAGGACTGTCTCCTGTGGGTAGGACCCCACGGTGCAGCAGGGGGAGGGTGTGAGGAATGCACACACCCCCACCCCCTCCAGCTAAGAAGGAAAACAAGTCATGAGGAACTGACCAAAACCCCCATTCCCTGCCCCTCCCCATGCCACAATGGGGAGGAAGAAGGGAGCAAAATCATGACTGAAGTGAAATCTGCTAAGAAGGGAGGGGTGGGGGGGAGGTGTTTTAAGGTCTGGTTGTACCTCCTATTATCCAACACTGATTTTACCACGTGTGCAGTGTAATAAATTAGCATTTCTTTCCTTTATTCTGTGCTGAGTCTGTTTTGTCTGTGACACTAATTGCAGAATGATCTCTGCCTGTCGTTATCGCGACTCCTGAGCCTCTCAATATATATTTTTCTCCCCTGTCCAGCTGAAAAGGGGAGTGACAGAGCAACTTTGGTGGGCATCTGGCCTTCAGCCAGGGTCAAACCACCACATACTTTTAGTTGTCATGTTTGAAAACCCATTTCTGTTTCATTCAGTGCTTGTTATGTCATCTGCATTGCAGTCTCCATCTCTCCGTGAACCTCCCTCAAGAAGTTAAGGATACCTGAAGGGCCCCTTGTTTCAAAATGTCTTTTCTTAAACTCCTGAAAGGCTGCAAATAGTTCTTCTGAAGTCAAGAGCTACTTTTGATAGCCAAGCATATATTTATTGTGTGTAATGTTACTGAACTACTCCAGCGCCCATCACTTAACTTTGTATTTCTTCATTAGATGAGTGCCAGTCCTGCTAGTGCTGGAGCCAGAGTGGGCTGCGCTTCACAAGGACCACTGCAGAGCTGATGAGCTCCACAGGGGTTGCTGCACTTCTGAAACCTTTGCAGGCTCTGAAGTTTGGCGGCTGTTTGGGTCCCTGTAGAGCTCAGAGGTTCTTAGGGGCTGAAACCAGCATAATTGCAAAGTTGGAGCATTCATTGTGAAGGGCCTCACCAAATAATTGGCTGTCCCAATTAAGCAGCTGCTCTTCCCACTGAATAACGTTCAGGAAAGTAAACGTTTGCCTGCCCTGTAAGGTGTCCCAATTAAGTGCCTTAAAATCAGCTAACTGTCTCGTGGGGTACCTCTGTTCAATGAGCGAAACAGTTGCAAGCATCTCGATGGGGGCTGCTGTTTTAATGACGCTCCTAGCGGGACCCTAGTTTCGTGCGGGATAGTGGGGCTGAAAGGATCGGCATCGGTGTTGGGGAGCGGTGTGGATCAAAAAGTTGCAAAGCTGATGGGTGCTGGCGATGAATTTCTCTCCCTCTGTGCCTACTGTCAGAAATCGGTGCTAAATTATAGCATTTAATCTTGGCATTTGTACTCTGCGAGCTCTTTTCTATGTATGTGGGATATTCTGCTGTCAGTGTGCCTAGACTTTATGAGCTTTTCAGAAAAGCTCTGTTATTTATTATATTTGTTCATCATACAGAATGGAACCAGGAGATGATGTTTCCTTTTCCACTCACCCTCCTCCTTGCCAAAGCCTTTTAATTTGGGGCAAGTCTGAACTGTGAAGTTACAGCTGTACAATGCAGAGTGATGTCCGGTGCTTTTTAGGAGGCAGTGTTATTGCCTGGGTTCACCTTACCTACCCAAAATTAAAAAATACTGAATCTAAAGATGCATAGAAAAAAGCTTGCAGGGGAAAAACCTGTCAAAGCTCTGACTTTGTTTGTTCATCATTTCTATAGGTGGTATAATCTTAAAAGATAAATGAACATTCTGGGCCACAGTCAAACAAAATACCAGCTAAGGAATGATGTGTAAGAACCCTTCTCTCTTCCATAAGTATAGTTAATGTGTCTTGGTTCCTTAAAGGGGTGTGTGTGGGGGGAGAAAGCTGTATAATTCCCTGCCGTGAGCATCTAGTATTAAAAATTACAAGTGTAGATAAAAAAAGCAACAGAACTTAACAGAAAAACACCAACAAAGTGTATTTCTGTTTAACAGCTCGCAACCATTTCCGAAGTCTGTTAGCACTAAGCCTGAGAAACATGGCATTTAACAGTCTGGAGAAAAATAATGAAGCCATTCAAAATGTTATTTAATTATATTTTTTGAAAAAACATTTAATTATTTTAATAGGAAAAAAAGACTGGATTAATGGGATCGATTTTAATCTGCTGCTGTATTCTTAGTAGGTTGAAAAGAAGCTTGGCTCTCAATGGGTTGACTTGATACTAACTAAAAAATCCCTAGGCGTGGGGTACATTTTTTCAGTTTTGCAGTTTTTAGATTTGATTGTGTTGTTGCACTACAGTTTCTCCATGGTGATTTTAAACTCCTGGCAAACATGGGTTTGGATGAAGTATCTGGTATGTGAAGTACAGCAGGGATGTCTGGACTGGCATGTGTCATAGATGGGTTTTTTCCTTAAAATTCAAAGATTACTGTGGATTTTAATCATAAATTTTTATTTTCTCTTCTTCTGGGCTAGAATTAAAATTTTGATTCCTGGATTGGAATTTTATAGCAAGGTATAACTAGGTGAGAAGAGGCAAACAGAACAGTGATCTTCTGGTGGTACATAAATGCCATAATTTTACTCTGGACGTTACTCCAGACAATACTTTTCAGTTAATACTTTGTTCTGTCCCGTGGACTTTGGTGGCAGCTGCTTGTGTGGTGGTTTGTTGGGGTTTTTTTGTGAGTGTAGGGGTTTTTTTTCAATGGAAATAGTTAAACACGTTTGAAGAGGATGGAGAGGAGGAGAAATGACCCTTGCTTTGTCTGTATGGCTGGCTTACCATTGTTCTATGTGTCTGGATGTCACGTCTTCCTTCCTGTAGTCTCTGTATGGATTACTTGCCGGCCATTATATAACGAAAGAAAAATCCATAAGCCTTCCAGAAAGGATGGACCAGCACACATATGTGAGCAATGGGATGTTACTTGGAAAGAGGGATCACAGATCTCTGTAGAGAAAATCTGTAGAAAGGTGTCTGCCGTGATGGGAATTTGCAGTCCGTTTGTCCCTGCCACTCTTTCCTGGATGTTACCCAGGTCTCCCTTGCTTCTTAGCAGTTGCAGTTAAAGTATGATTACAACCAGGGCATTTCTTCTAGCTGTTTTACACAGTTCTTCCCATCCCCTCCTGCTTCTGTACATGACGCCTGTACCCTGCACTTGCTCAGTTGCTGCAAAAAAAATTGGCAAAGTACACTTTCTGGGTAAGAAAGGGTCTGATGTTGGCATCCATGCTGGTTGAGGCAGCTATGGAAACATACACCATGCCTGCAAGTGGAAGTGTTCGTGAAGCTGTGTGCTGGAATGTGTTTAGGCTGATGACTGATACGTATGGGGTTTTTAGCCCAGACCTGCACCTTGAATCTAGTTTTCTCCATGGCCCTATAAGCTCTGTACTGGAAGCAAAGATGATCTGCAAAAAATTGCTTAAAAGCAACTGCTACCAAAAGAAATGCTCATCAAGCTGTAACTTCCATTGCTTTTTGCAGCACCAAAAAGCCTTGCTTCCCAAGTGAAGCGCAGCCCTTGATGCCATCAGCAGGAGCATGGCTGGTTCCAAAGAGTTTTAATGGAGACAATAAAACCCCATGGCTTTCAAGCAAGGGAGAGGAAAACAAACGGGGGGGACGGGGACGGGGTGGGGGCAGGGGAAAACAAACTAGGAGAAACTGAGCAGAGGTCACTGGAGCTGATTGGAAATGTTACTGAATGTTAAAGCCAACTCTGTGTGCTTGTTCCTCTGACAAATTAAATAGGGCTGGTTTCGTGAAGTCCGGGAAGGCTTTTCTTTGTTACCAGACTTCCCTTACCTGTTTTTGCTTGAATAATTGCAGTGTGCATGAGAGGTGAGAGGGAGATGGGGAAGAAGATGAGGCTGTACAGCAGCTAATGAGCTGTTTCAACCTGAAAAATAAGTCTAGCAGGGTGGCCAGTGCCTTGGAACCTATTAACCTCAGTGAAGTATTTGGAAGGCTAGGACTTGACAGCTGGGGCAAAGAAGGGTCTTTTTAAAGATGTTTAAATAAATCTGTTTTTCTCTCTTGCTCACATGTGCTCACAGGTGCAATGCTGTGACTTTAAAAAAAATTTTTTTTGTTTTATTTTGAGTATATATGTCTCTTACTACCTAGCTCGACCAGGTGACTTGCAACTGTGCTACCTACCTACCTGAAAATTGGTGGGTTTTTTCCTTCCTCACAGAAAACCAGTTTCTCTGTAGCACTTGTTCATGCCTACAGAAATATCATATGTTCTTTTCAGGCGTTTGTGCTCTGTATTTAAGACAGGCATGTTGCTCCATAAAGAATGACTCATCTGGGATCGAAGAGGGCACTATTAGTATTAATCAGCTGCATTTCTGTCCACAGATATAGCTGTGCATTAAAACAAACATGCTGTAGACATGAATTAAGGGGGAAAATATTACATGGAAATTCCCCACTTTTTAAAATTAAAAAAAAAAAGTTATTCTTTGCCAAGAATAATCTCATCTGCAAATTCTTAAATGCGTTACACATTTGTTTTTCTTTAAAGGATGGGTGGCCAGGCCTTTTCACATGTGGGCACCATACAGCGACATATTGTGGTTGTGTGATGATCTTGGTTAGTTTAAAGGCTACAGTTCTTTCCTAATCTGGATTGTTTTGGCTGAGCCAGGTTAGGGAGCACAGATAGAAGCAGGTATGCAGGCAGATGTCATGAGGTTATGAGGAGCAATTTAGGACAGTAGTCATCTTGTCTGTACCAGCTGCAACAACAAAACAGAGCAAGCGCCACAGACACACTTTGTCTGATCTGTTTATATTATAGGCTACTACTGTTTAGTTATGCATTCTGTTAACAGCCCACAAAAGTAAATCCAATTTCTACCACCTGCAGAAAAAGGACAAATATTCTTACCCCCTGCTAGTTTCCAGCCATAACAGTTGTTTCCCTCAGTGTTAACTGCAGTTAGGGAGCTTCCCTCCATCCACTACTTGCCAAATAATGATTAAACATGTGCCAGTATATACTAACATGTTTTAAAACTTACTTGTTTCCCCAGTCTTAAAAGATTTTATGGAGTATTTTGCCTGGTTACTGGGTGCAAGCTAAACACGTTGACTTAGCTGTTTCTGAATTTCTTTCTAAAAAAGGTTATGAATTGGTCTTCAATCAAATCCACTTCACCGCTGTGGATGCAGCTGCTATGTTCACTATAAATCCACACACTTTTCTTTCCCATGTCCCCCAGTGCTCTGACCCACATTAAAGAGGCTGTTGTACTTTTATGATAGTATCTCTTTGCTGTTTGATGTTGAATTATGAGATTATTGTCAAGATCCTTCGGATATCCCCAACAAAAGAAACATATGGAAGTATAATGGACACAGTACTGTGGGTTTGTCTTAAGTTGTTTTTCTTCAGTGTGTAACTTTGTTCTGTTGTGTTTCATGGACATGTGTACCTTACCCAGACACTCTCTGCAGAATATTGTGCCTTTGCCTTTACTAAAAGTTGTATTCAATGTTCCAGTTGTAAATTTATAAGTGATTGCTGTCTTCTTTTTTGTATTTTCTCCCTTTAAAATAATTACAGGTTCATGTATTGGACAGACTGGGGAGAAGTGCCAAAGATAGAGCGTGCTGGGATGGATGGTTCAAGCCGTTCCGTTATAGTGAACACAGACATATACTGGCCAAATGGACTGACACTGGATTATGAGGAACAGAAACTTTATTGGGCAGATGCTAAACTGAATTTCATCCACAAATCAAATCTGGATGGAAGTCATAGGTAAGAAGTTTTTGTTTGATCTGTATAATGCAGTACTTTTCTTAGAAGATGTTGCCTAAGCAACATCATAAGCTCTGTGACAGAGAATGGTCATGTTAGCAGTCACAAAATTTTAAGCAAGCTGATGGTATTAGAAAATTGTATCCTTCCTCATCCTCCCCTTTCCAACGATGTGTGTTCCTCTTTGGGGTATCGGGTAACTCTCACTAAGTCTGCTCTCAGAACCAGTCACATAAAGAAATTGAGTCCTGTTCTTACCTGTGTAAGACTGTAAAGTAAAATGGTGACTTTCAGTAAATCTTCTGGGCTCTGTTGCTGTGATATTCAGAAAAGCAGAAATTAATCTAAGAAACAAATCTTCATATGCTAGTATTTCAGTTGCATTGATTTGTGGGGTTGGGAAATAGGTGGAAAAATTCTTTACAAAGAACTACATGAAAGTGACTGTTTTCCTCTAACAGTTTTTTAGTGATGATGCAATTCTGTTTGATCCAGTCATGGCTGCTACTTAATGGTATAACTGGTACTTTATATATGCATTTATCCCTAATTTGGGCAGTGACCCTGTTCATTAAATGAGGTCGTTTTGACAAGTATGGCCTGTACACACAAATGAATCACAGTTAGCTAGTGCCAAAGGCTTATAGAGATATGATTTTTTTGAGATCATCCTTCTCGAATTTTGATGGTACTTCAGCTGATTTATCTATGCATGAAATATCCTTTCTTAGACTCTCATTCTGATCTCTTAGGGACTTGTCCCTTCTTTCACCACAAATGTTAATTTAGCATAAAGAAATCAATCATATTGACAAGATGGGTGTTTTGTGTGGACTTGTGAGTAGGAATGTGTAGCACACATGAAATAGATCCACTGTCTTCCTGCAGTATTTATTTTGAATGCTAATTTGAAAGGTTATGTCATTGTCTTAAATTCTGCCTGTTAAGACACCAAAAGTTCATGCAGTATTTTAGTAACGGTGGGGTTTTTTTTTTACTAGAAGGTAACAGGAGTTGGATGCAGGTTTTAATTTATCTTTGGATATAAATATTCTAACTAGTTTTGTTAATTCAAAAGATGGAGATACAGATATCTGTTTTGATGTAGTCTTTAATTTGATAATTATTTTACAAGAAATAAAATTTAATAGTACCAAAAAAATAGAGAGCAACCTATTTCCTAGTGATATTTATTAATAGAGAGATCATGAAACCAGATGCATAACTGAACTTTAAAAAGGGTCATCTCTACTGAAAGGAATCACACATGGGGCTCAATGTGACAGATTGCCACCTGAAGAACTGCGGTCCAAACGTGTGCTTCTCACACCAGTACCAGGTGCTGGCAGCTGTTGTAGGAGTAACACGAAGCAAGCAAAACCAAACCAACCCCATCTTCCAAACAGTAACACCAGCAAGAGGTACCTTTCCAAAATGGCTATCGATATCATCATACCTAAAAAACTTTCAGTTTTTTTCAGTGGCTTTCCTCAACAGGGTAATTTTAATCTGGAGTAACTCCTTTTTGTGCTCTTCTTTTTATATGAGAGGGGAAGGGTGGCCTTGGTGTAACCACACACTATTGCAACCGGGCTGATACCCTTCTAGGAAGAGCATGTATTAAATGTGCTGCATTAAATTATTTCAGCACCAGTCCCTGGAAAATGATGCAGGATGTACAGGTGATTTTTGAAAGATTAATTCTTGAAAAGTCCACTGATCAAAAATCTGCACTACCATCACTGAAATCTGTATCTACATGTTTCCTCCCTGTCTTATCTGGACTCTCCAGTCTTTATGGCTCCAGAATGACTTTCTTGTTTCCTACTGGCATCACTGTGTTTTCAGTCTTCCTTTTCTACAGCTTTATATGCAATTTTTTCCCTTACTGGTGGTTGGTTGGACAGCATTGTAAATATACTTGGTTTGGTATTTTTTATTTTATTTTAATGGCGTTTCTTGCCTGGTTGGCCTTTGGCTGACCTGGAAGCAATTCATTCCAGAAATGAGGCTGTGAAGGTGTCAATCACCCTCAGTGTGAGGGGCTGACCAACCTTGTCTGTGTGCAGAGAGCTGCATTGAGCAGATGTGTCTCATGACATAGAATTGAAGTCACCTGTGTCCCAGCAGTTACCTCATTCCAGAGTAAAGTCTCTAAAATGGATAAAGCGTGAAATAAAGACCTGTATAGACACAGCTTTTTTAGATCTACTAACTTGTTCTTGCATAGTCATTAAAACAACACAATTAGTCTAATGCTTTAAAGTTGTTGGTTTTATTTTTTTAAAACTGATAATGAAATGTATCAGAAATATTTCATGATAATGTGCTAATACATTACAATTTGAGGGGGAGAGAAGGCAATTACTGCCTTTAGAGAGAAAAGCAGCACACATGACTTCCCTTAAGCACTCAGAAGCTCACAGCACTTCTACCAGCACCTGTTTTTCCCTAGGCATGTGAGAAAGTTCTGAAGATTCAGAAAACAGTCAACATCTGTATCTAGGAGGGTTTTTTTGTGGGCTTTTTTTTTTTTTATTCTTTGCAATTACATCATCAGGAAGGCAAAAAATAAAAAAAGAATTGCAGAAATGAAGCTGTCCTACAGTGGGGTTTTGTATTATTTTTTTTCCCTCTGTTATGACCTCTTAGTCTCTGCCTGCTTTAAGAAAAAAGATCTTCTGGGGCTAAAGCAATTCTTCTTTGCTAAATACTGTCTTTTAAGTTATTCAGCAAATTCACCTTTCTCAATGTATTTTACAGCTGTTATTCTGTGTTTTGGCTCTTAATTATTTTATTCATCTTTTTCAATAACTAATTTTCTAATACTGATAAGGAAAAGACAATTTCTAATTTTGCAGACAAAAAAACCCCCAAAACCAAATCCTGAGATCCCCCTTTTAAGTGGGGGGAGGGGGGAGTTTGGAACCACAACCAAAAAAACTTACCACAAAGCCTTAAGTCTTTTTTCCTAGTCACCTACACACACACACACAAAAAAAAAAAAAAGAAAGAAAAACTAACCAGATTTTTCTGGGAACACTAGAACTAATAACATCTGGGTTTAGAAGGATCTTATCCCTCCATTACAGCAGCAGCAGTCCCTCTGGTGTCTCTATGTTCTTATGTCCTGGGCACACACACAAACCACACATCCCCTGCCTCTCCCCTGCCCCCAGCTTTTTTCTCCCTTCTCCTTGCCATCCTTCAAGTCCACCCATGGCTCCTTATATTCCTTCCCCCAGCATTACCCTGTGCCCCCTGTATACTCTGGCTGGATCTGACAGGAAGACAAAGTGTTCCTGGCCAGCTTATTTCAGCTGCTCCTCTTGACAGGCGAGTCAAATACAGGGGACTTAGGGTCACTCATGTCTTCATGGCCATCCATTTGTTAAGGAAAACTTGTAAAAAGTGAAAATAAAAACTCTCTGTGATCCCTGCTTTCCTGAATGTTTGGCCCAGAGATACCAGATGCGCGTAGGGTGTGGAGTTGGAGGAGGCAGATACTGAACAGACACACCCAGCATGATCAAATGGCCTTGCTTCCATGTGAACAGATGACATTGCGTGATTAGGCCAATTTTTTTCCACCACCACCTTTTAAAATCCCCTTTTAAGAGTTAAGAATGGGAGGGGACAAGATCATTATCATAAAGTGCATAATGTAACCAAACCCAGACTTTTTGGTTTATTTAGAAACTGTTAACTTTAGTGATTTGTTCTTAATATTTAGGCCATTGTTTAACTGCTGTTTTATATTTAGAAAGTAAGGGGTTGCCTGTTGTTGTTGCTATTGAAATTCTTCTTGGATTCAAATAGATTTTCTTGTTTTATCATTGCAAAGTGGTTTTATTTTTTCTGCTGCTTTACCTACTGTCAACACGTCTGGGAAAATATGCTGCTGGAAGCTGGAGCTATTGAAGAAGTGAAAAAGGCAATTGAGTTACTGAAAGACATCAAGCTTCATAAAAATCCAGTGTTCTAGATTTGAATAGTTCTGGTAACTTTTAGCAAAGGAAGCAGAGAAGTACAGATTTGATCTGTCTGCAGCTTTTTTGGTGTTGCATAATGTGAAGTGGGAAAGAGTGTATAGAAGATAAATGTGACTAAAAGCTTAATGTAAAGCAGGGTGACATGAGTTTTAATTGCTTTCAGGGAAGTGAGAAATAGTTAGCAGGAACTAACATCTTTATATCAAAAAAGAATTTCAAACAGTTCAAAGAAAAACCGCTTTTGTGGTTTGGATGGTGAGAGAGAATGCAATGTAAATAGGAAAAGATTTTAATTAGTGTCACTGACAGTATTAAAGCATTGACGTTCTGAGCTCAATGGTCTAAAATTTGGAATGAGTGAAAGGGAAACATTCTTTGCCTATTTCTAAGGCTGTAAGGAATCCACAACTTTTTTTTGTCTTTTCATTCCTGTTGTCTATCACGTCTGTACACCTGGCACTACACAGGAATTAAAATTTAAAGATTTTTATGTCAGAAAAGGACATTGATATGCATGGATGCTTTGCTTCTTGCTTGCAGGGGTTTGACTAGCGGAAGAGTACAGAAGGGCAGGTGGGAGGAATATGCAGGGGGAGAAACAAAGCTCTTTTCTTTTTGTCACCTCTTTGGACAGGACTTAGATAAACTGCCTTTGGAGTTGGTGAGCCTCTCCATCAAAACCGGTAAGCAGCATGACAGCACAGGCAGCAGCGATCAGTAAATCTGTGGTAGATTCATAAATTCAGGAGAACACCTCTACAGCAAATTTTACAGGGATGATGTATCATTCGTTCCCTGCTAGCCCTGGGACTTATTAGCCCTTGCTACTCCAGTGATGGGCTCATTAGAATAAAGAGGAAGAGCGCAGAAGTTGATGACTAATGCCCTTGGTTTGCCAGCTAGAGAAAGGATCGAACAGTTTTTCATGTCAGAATGTAATAATTAAAAAATTAAATTGGTGCACAGAAGAGATGGTTTTGTTTTTTACAGCTCTCGCTCCGCTCTTATCAGAGCGAACAGTTGCTTTTTGTGGGACTAATTAAACAAAACTGAATTGCAGACAGCTCTCCTGTGAGTAGAGTACCAGAGATAGGTTGGCCTGCTAAGGCAGCTCTTGAATTAATTTTCTCTTCTTTTCCCCTGCAGCAGCAGTTCTAATTAATAAGTTAACACGTTCCTGGCTGAAGGGAAATGCACTTACAAGGTCCCCCAGGAAGTGTTTGTGCTAATGAGATGGGTTTTGAGGCCACTGTAAGAAAACATACTTTCAGCAACTGTCAGAAAGCTGGGAAGCTCTTGCGAGGAGGTGAATGTCTTAAGTTTGCACTTGAGCATTGATTTTTCTAGGTTCTGTGTTCAAGCATGGGCTCATGTCTGCCTGCCAGATGATTAGTTGCAGATTTGACGAGACACTAAAAATACTGTGTCCCTGCATTTAGGAGTGGGGTTTTTTTTTCCTGATTTGCGAATAATGTGTACAATATATGACATGACATGCAAGGTATAAAGCCCTGTGTTCAGTGTGTGTCCTTGCGTGTATTTCTGTGAGATAAAAATGCTTAATACCCTCAAGCAGGGAGGAGAAACCAGTCTATGGTGAAAAGCCTGTTTCAATACCTCTCCAGCACATTACAGGCCAGTGCAAAAGACAAACGGTGCCCTAATTAAAACTGCTAGAGAAGCCTGCATAAGCAGAATTAATTAGATTTGGACACAGAGCTAGGGTGAATTACTTGGTGCTTCCCCAAGGTGCTTCTGAAATAAAATGCTGGAAAGGTGGAGCTTCAAAACATCTGTAGTTGACTGTGTGTGATAGACACACACTGTATAGAGCTAGAGTCACTAGGTCACAAGTCTCTGCGTATTTCTAGACTTCAAATAAAAATATGTAGTATAGGGTGACTAGCTCACGTGGATCAACAGAGCAACTCATCAATACTGCTTCTGAGATAGCAAATGTGGACTTAGTTTGGGATCACAGCCCTGCTGAAAGCAAAGGAAGAGCAGCTTCATGTTAGGAAGCACACAGACCTCTCTGCAGTTGGTGGATCTACTGGTGCACCTTCCTTCTAAACTCCCTCATCCCCCTCTTGCTTGCTTCCAGCCTCCTCCCCTCTTGCCAGAGGCCTTTCATCATCTACCCTGCCTGTCATTGTAGTGTTTGCCTGAAAAATGACCCACAGAATGACTTCATCTCTCAATTATGGCTTTACTTGTGATTGACTTTTCCAGTCTTTCATTGAAGGTGGGGTTTGAAATAACATTGTTAGACCTGTTATTTATCTATATACTTTCTGGAAACACGTGGCAATTGTGGCTTAAAGAAGTGGCAAAAGAGAAAATATTTTGTTTTCAAAAGACAGCATAATATCCCACAAGTCATGTTTCTTGTTTACTTTCTCATTAGAGACAGGCTTGTATTCAGATAGGAATATTTGAACAAGCATTCATGGTAAAAATCCAGCTTCATTTTCCCAGTTTGCTTTGCAAAGGTGTTTGTTAGGTTGGCAGGAAGGGCAACCTTGTTAAGCTTCTGAGGGAACGGGAGCTCCCTACCATCCTTCTGGAGTCCATTGGTCTTTCATCCTGCTTCATCTGATGGTCTGCAGGATTCATGTTGTAAGTGCTTCAACCACTTGCTAATATTTCCAGTTGTCAGGGGTCAAAGATTTCCCAAATGCTCAGTCACTAAGTAACATGAGGATGGAGAGAAACATTTGTGTAAAGTATTAAAACTTGCTTCATGCAAGTGTGTCTGTTTTGTGTTTTTGTTAACACGATGAGCAGTAAAAGCAAGGTCCAGAAGACGGGTCTTTACATTTTTATATGGAGACTAAGCGCAGGCAACCTCAGAGATCACCTGAAAAGAAGTTTTGCTGTTGTGAAGCTGGAATGCTAACAGTTTAGAGATGTTCAGGCCAGGAGATCTAAAGTACCACAGGTTTTCTGCAGGTGGTCTGATCAGTATTGACATTAGAGAGCTGTGACGCAGCCAGAATTGAAGGAATTTGGTTAATGGAAAGTGTTTTCTTGTTTATTTTATGAAGAAATGCTATTATGCTTGGATATAAAATATTATATATTAGAATTCTAGGGAGAAAAAACAAATTCTGATGATATTTTAAATTCATATTACCTTTCTTTTGGTGTGAAGAATTCTTAAATTTCATAGCCATAATCTGGTTTTGGATTTGAATGCTCGTATTAGTTGAAAGAAATGAAGGCAGACTAAGGAAATTCTAGTTGTGATAAAGGATTTCAGTCATTTTACTGTTAATTTTTATTTCAGAAGAGTTTAGCCTTTGTCTGAAATGCGTATTATCCTGAAGCAGGAGCTTTTTTTTCATTGTTAGTATAAAACTGGATAGATGGTCTATGCATTTCCATGTTATGTATTCCATTTCAGAGTTCAGTAGCTCCTTTTGTAACGCCTGCTTTAGCTTGTTTATTATTTGGTTCCTTTTTCTTTATCTTCACAAAATATTTCACAGGCTTCTTAACACAATAAGAATAGAACAAAGGTGAATGTATTTCAGTTGGATCTACGTTTTCTTCAGGCAGTAGAAGCCTCTTTACTATAATAAGTTTTTATTGTAATCGCATCTCTGATCACCATGATGATACTATAAATAGTGGTATTTAGGGAATCATGATACGCAGCACAGATGGAATTTAATTTCTGTGGAGACTGCTTGTTTTCTCTTTTTTCTCCCCACCTTCTTTCTCTGCTGTCCCCTTCTGCATTTCCTTTCCAGCCAACCAACCAGTAGAGATTGCAGTGCCATCAAGATTTTAAAGGCAGGTTTGTGTGATTATATGCCTACAACAGAGATTATTAAAGTTAGTGTGTGCTTAGTGCCTTCTAATATGCATGTTGCTGAAGCCCTAGAGATTTCTCTTGAACAAATAGCATTACTCCTTATTCTCATCTTTCGCTTTCTCATCATCTCTGGTGTCTCTTTTTAACAAGACTAATGATACGAGTAAGGCGGTTTGAAGGAACTGAAGAGCTTAGTGAGGGATAATAGGATGCAGTACTTTTTGCTGTCTTATCACTTGTTCCAGTCAAGCCTGAGCTGATAATGTAGAAGCTGAAGGTAGTTTCCACCAAAGAGCTGTCAGGTTGTGTCGGTCCAATTACACTTGAAGTGCCATGCCTGGTACCCCAGTGGGTGGCTTTCCTGGTGATGCTGGAAATGTGGAGACATGGCTGCTCCCCAACCCTGTGTGGGGGATTGTGGAACACCCGGTAGGTGGGAAGCACCCGCTCCTGTCAACCGTGCACAGCAGTGGGATGCTACAGGTGGCGTTCTGGTCCCCGTTGTTTGCCCGGGTGTATTTAATGAATAATCAATGTAGAAGTTGGGACCCCTCTTCTCACCTGCCAAAACAAGAGCTCTACAGTTCCTAATGCAGCAGATTGCAGTAAAGCGTCAGGGCAGCTATCAGAAGGATGTTTCTAGCTCGTTAGGCTTGCTTGGAGGCTTGTTCAGTGCAGCTTAGCCCCTGCTTCTGTGCTGCCACACATGGTGCGGCTGCCGTTCTGCAGGGCTGGTGGTGTGGCCTGGGAAGTGTGCTTGGAGGGAAAAAAAGCCCTGCTGGTTTTGCTGATTGGAAGCGAGCTATCATCTCGTAATGGCTTGCTGGAAACAAGGGATACAGAGTATGTGTGACTGATAGCACTCATCTTAATGAGATGCAAGAAATACATACTGTTGTGTTTGGGCCCAGAGCCATTCTCATGTGACTGCACCTTACATCTGCTGAGAAAAATGACACAAGGTAGGTAAGAGGAATCGCTTCGAGGCTGCGGCCAGCGATGCAGGCGAACGGAGTACTCCTGAATCTCTCCAGATAAGGGCTCACTTAAATAAGGGTCACAGTTCACCTTAAGCATTGTCATATGAATAGATGGTTGTCTGAAAGTTGGGCATGTCTAACAGCATCTATTATACTCAAAGATTTTTTCCCTCTAGAAATGGTGGATACCGATCACATTTAAAGTTCCTCTGATTTTTACTGTTTTAAGTTAATAGCAAGACAGTCAGAATGCTTCATAAAAAGGTGGCTTTCTTGCACATTGGAATGCTGTCTTTGGTGCAGGTTTGGTATTTGTGAGAGCTTTGGACTTCTATTGTTTCTGTCCCATATGACAAATGTTATAAATCTGCCATAAAGGCTTCTGTAGTCTCCAAGCCTGCTATAAACTAAAATTATTCAAATCTGAGTGCATTTAGAGTTTGGGGGTGGGGTTGGTAAGAATGTTTACAGAATTAGAATGCCTTTATTCCTGGTGCAGGAGTGTGTTGTGTCATTCTGGCTTCACTGGCTGGTAGGTTTCAGCTGTAAATTAGATTACAATAGTCTTTTGTAAGATGCTTAGTTGGTGCATTTAATTAGAAGCAAATATATACCTGACTCCAGACAGAGATAAGAAAGGAAAGATAATATGTCCTACTTTTGAGTGCAAAATATCAAGAAATAGAAAAATTTGTTTGGTGTGGAATTGGAACACTGAAGTGACAAGTAAGGGAATGTATGTGTTTTTCTCAAGAGCAGAAAAAAATAGAAGCTTTAAAGATAATGCATCTTTTTCCAGAAGCTAAGGTGAAAGAGCAGTAATGACTGCAGTCTCTTTGTACTCAGAATCATTGGCAGAAGACACCTTCAAGTTTCTTGCTTTAATATACTCTTCTGTTTTATTTTAACAGAAAATATTTGAAAAATAAGAGTATTTTTGTCCTCTACTAAATGACTTCAGTTAGAGACTTCTTTGCAAAAGTGATGCATACAGTGTACAGGTGTTTTCTCAGTAAATATACAGATAATGACTCTCTTCTCTGCAAGAAGGAAACTGGGAGGCTGGTCATTGTAATGTTCCCCATACTTGAAGGAGCAGTAGGAGCTGTGTGTCAATCCCTTATGTGCTTAGTCCGGGCATGGGACGGCAATGTCCACTGTTCAGTGAGAGCTTGTGTACAGGGGAACCCACGCGTGTGCACCCACACAGTTAAGAAGAAAGGAGGTGGGAAGAGGAGCTTTTAAAAGTGGCATTTGTGTGACCCTGCTTCGAGCAGGGTGTTGGTCCAGATGGCCAACAGGGGCCTCTCCATCCTAAGGTTGGGTTTGGTTTTTTTTATAATTCTGAATAAAATAACTGTAAGAATTGAGCTACTTAATTCCAGTTCTGAGGAACCTGACTACAGATAATTAGTTTCTACATCACAAGAACCTGGAAAAACTGTCTTCAGTAATGTTTGTGCTGCATTTTTGTGATGGCTAATGAGCATGTGTTTGTATATATACATAAAATATATGGGTATACTCTTTAATTTTGTTTATGAACCTGGAGACAGGCGGTGACCCAGTTTGCTCAGAAATGATACCATTACCATGGCAGAAGATCAGTGCAACTCTGTTTAATGACACTGCTTAAAATAAAAACAATGGCTTAATAATTATCATAATAACGAATAAAGAAAAGTAACTTTAAGGATTTCTTTATAGTGAAACCATTTGCCATTGGAGTATTTTTCACATGTTCCAAAGGAGCAAAACTGGAAGAGATGGACAGACTGCTAACTGACCAAATGTTATCTCAGTTTGAAATTTGCTGAGGCTGAAAATGATGGACATTGTCTATCAGCAGGTAGCAGTCAGACATGGGTAAAGTTCATCTGGCATTCTCCCCACTTGCGCATGGTGACATGGAGCTTTGTTGGTAATGAGTGTTAAAAGGGTGCGAAGAAACGGCCACAGGCTGAGTAGGGATCTTGGTTGAACATCTCAGTAGACAGCCTGGAACATATGACTCCTGTGTTGCTCCCCTGCATCATTCCCCAAACTGGATGCACTCTATTTGTTCCCCATAAATAAAGTTCTGATTGACAGCACTTAACATTCTAAACCTTCATTTCACAAAACCTGCAGCACAACTCGTGTTTGAGCATTGGTTTTCTTCCCTGTGCTCTGTCAGGCAAGCGGTGGTTAAAGGCTCCCTTCCACATCCTTTCGCCTTGACGCTATTTGGGGACACGTTGTACTGGACTGACTGGAACACGCATTCGATCTTGGCCTGCAGCAAGTACTCCGGGGAGGACCTGCGTGAAATACATTCCAACATCTTCTCTCCCATGGATATCCATGCTTTCAGCCAAAAAAGGCAGCCAAATGGTAAGCTGTCTTGCTTGCTTTTTTTAACTGCGAGTTGGAACTGATTTGCAAAAGTCTTAATTGGTCTTTCTGTATGATGGTGGGTGGCTTCACTTATGTCATGATGCAGTTTTTCCAATGCAGAGATTGGGAAAAGACACAAGGAGAAACCAAATATTCTCTACATTGTGTTTTTTTTAAAGTGGAAAAAACCCAGCTCTTGCTTATTTTTCCTGCCTGCCACATTTACCCTGTTGTTGTATTCCTTTTTCTGTTTCATGTGCCATAACTTCAGGCAACGTGGTATTTTTATTTTTCCCAAGTAGTAGTGTTAATTTGGCAGGTGATATTAAGCAAGACTAGCTCTGTGTAATAACCACTGTCTTAATCATTGTGTTAATTTACTGCGTTTGCATTTTGTTTTTATATATACAGTGTACTATACGTTCAGCATAGGCGTGTTGAGTAGTTTGTGAAAATGAGAAGAGCAGAGCTGAAAGAAGGCTCTTGTTTAGAGCTAAGTGCTACTTCCCCAAGAAAGGAAACATTCAACATCTGTGTAGTTTGGTACCATAAATACCCCACTACTCAACACTTGGAATTAATTTTTCCTTGTTCTGTGTTTATCATTTCCTTCTTTAATCTGTGTTGCTGCCACCAATTCTACCACTCCAATGCCGTATGTGTCTTAACACATGAGATGAGGTCATTCGTTATCAGAAGCATTAATCTATGTGATTTATGTTTAACAGCTACAAACCCATGTGGAATTAATAATGGTGGCTGCTCCCACTTGTGTTTGATGTCTCCTACCAAGCCCTCTTATCAGTGTGCATGTCCCACTGGTGTGAAACTTCTTGAGAATGGAAAGACCTGCAAAGATGGTAGGCTTTGTTTTTAAAAATCCTTTTAGATTAAGCACAAAGTAGTTTTTGGAGGGAAAGGGGTTCTTCTGCTTCACTATATATTACCCAGAGGTGGCAAATTCTGAAATGTTTTTGCAGTACAGAGAGAGGTGATTGGAAAATGCCCTCTGGTTTTCTAAAAAAAAAACCAAGAAAAAAAGAAGTCATGTGGCTGAAGAGCAGGTTAGCTACAGTTACAAAATTTATGTTCCAGTTCTGTTTCTGTCACTAATTCCCTGGAAGTTTTTGGGGGGCTCTGTGGTTCCCTTTTCTTAGAGAAAATGATACCTACATTCTCTGTTGTCTCTAAAATGTTTCTAACTTTCTTTTTTGTTAATTGGCATATGGCTAATGAGATTGTATAATAAAAACTTGCTTTAAGATCTTCTCTACTTTATACACACCTGGGATATCTCTGAGTTTACATGCATCAAGTCAGGCACCTACATCTGTATAGAGAAGCACAAAAAGAATGTGATGTTTTTAGAGGTGTTGGAAGTGTTTTCTGCATTAAACCTGAAGTCATGGTCTGAGACTTAGGGCTCATCCCAAACTGCTTGTATTGTGTCCTTGTGGGCTAACGTATATGATTTTTAAATTGTTACATTTTCTAAGTGTAGGTCTTGTGGCATTGTGCTGTGGTTGCTGTAATACATTAGCAGGATCAAAATAAACACTGGGAGATAATTGGCTTCCTCATAAATAACCATCATTTGTGCAGATCATCTCTGTATGACAAAGGTAAATGGAGGAAGAAACAGAAAGGTACAGTAGAGCTTACTGTAAGCAGGCTAAATAAAATACATACAGAAATATTTGTTTAATTGTCTTTATATCTTAAAAAATATTCTAGGCTTCTCAGCTGCTATTCAGTGTTTCCTTTAATTTCGTGCTATTTCATACTCTCTGCTGATTATTTTTGTGTGGCTATTTGTGTCTGTGTGAGCCTTGTTAAAATAAATTGCTGCTTTTATGTGAAAAACTCAGCTCCAAAATTAGCCTTGCAGGATTGTTTGTGAGAATTTACCAATACATGCATAACATTGTGTTTTTTCTTCCATTTCTGGCAGTACAAGGAGAAAGCTTTAATAATCCTGCTCTGGGTTAGTAATATTTAGTAAGAACGTGACACAACTTCATGTGCTTTTTATATAAAAAACCACTTGATATGCACAGATAAAGTCCTTTGTGGCAGCAGGTTGCTAAAGCAGTTGTTACCCAGTGCAGGCATGTTTCCAAAAGCAGACAGAAGTCTGTGTGGTGCACAGGTAGCCATGGAATTTTGGTCACTTGCCAAGCAGAGGCAGAAAGGTAAGGCAGCACAGACTGAAGGACTAAGGACAACAGACCTGGGGAGATTGAGAGAGAGAAATTGCTTCGCTTTGGCTTCCTGCTGGTAGGAAAAGAGCCAGGGACTTCAGGCAAGGGGGGCTGTATCTTTTTGCTTCCCACGTGCTGTTTCAAGGAACAAGTTCTTTCACAGGAGTGCCTGCTTCCCTGCTTGGTTTTGGCCCTATGTCCTCAAGGTTAACTGCCCTGTGCTGAAGTGCTGAATGGCAGCTTCCTAGTGTATCAAAGGGAATTACCAAAGGCAAAACCAAACCCAAAACCTTATTAAAAGGAATTTAACTCCTCATGTAAAGATACTGAAAATCATCAGTTCAAGTTTTTAGCTGTTCCTTATATCTTCATATTTAGAGCTGTTGCTCTTTTCTCCCGCTTCCTGAGCACATGGGAAACCAAACTTGTTTCCAGTCAGCTGTAAAGTCTATTTGGCTCAGATAATATAGCTCCCATTTTATCAGGAAGTTTGTTAACCCATTTCCTAGAGCATGTTGACCATCTGTATTCAAAAAGCTTTATACAAGAGCATTATATTGCCCTTGTCCAATAGAATACCGTGTTGTTAGCCACTGTTGTGCTATTGCATCTTTCCTAAACAACATGAAGAAGAAAAATGAGTGGATGGGTGGGTGGGCAGGGAGAAAACTGAGTCTGGGTTTAGCTCAATGAGTGTTGCATACCACTGCTCTTTGGACACAGAAATGACTTAGCACATAACCCAGGTGAAACAACCTATTCAAACTATCCACCGGTTTCACTCAACTTCAATGATCCTGTGCAGAGCTAACCTCTGTGAGGAGTATGAGGCAGGTTCAGCATCTAGAGGTGAACTTATCCCAAAACAGTGAACTCTTTTTTGGCTAGTTTTTCACTCCTCTCACTGAAATGAGGTATAGGTGGTAGGGTTAGGGCTTTTGTGAGTGACCTACAACTTTCCAGAGCTCTCCAAAGCAGATATACACCAGAATTTCTTCTTGTAGTTGCGAATGCTGCAATTATTGTTTTGGGATGGGAAGGAGTGCATGGCAATCAAATGGAGCCAAACTAGCCACAGACCAAATTTTGACATGTCTGTCTGTACGTGTGTGATGACTTCCTTTCTTAGGCTGCTCAGTGACCCTAGGGAAGTAGATTTATTTTCTCTTTTTCAGGTGTGTGCTGTGGGGGAGGTTGGTTCTGGGTTTTTTTTGGCTGGTTTTTATCCTCTTTGTACTTGGCTCTTTACTGTATCTGCTGTGAAAGTAGAGCCGAACCCTGAGAACTGAACACTTTTTACCTTGATTGTTTCAGTATATATCTATTATGCCATAACAGAATGAAACACAGAGTGATTAAATTTTGTGTTGCAGTTAGAATGTGTACATGACTTTGGGGGGAAGAGGGGGTGACTTACAGGTGAAGAAAGGTGAAAAATGATGCTAAGAGTTTGCTTTGAGACTGTTTTGTATTCTAAGAGTAGACTAAAATCAGGCTTGTTCCTAAACCAAATTGTTTCATGCCTGAAAGGAAGCTATTTGAGGAGAGAACTTCATTTCATGCTGCACTGATGAGAGCCCCAGCCTGGACAGGAAAGATTTTGATGGGTGAATTTTGAGTGTGTGTTTGTGGTATTTGCAGTGCTTTGGCATTAACAGATGATCCTTGCAGCCAAAGGTGAGGATGGCTGACCCTCCCTGAGCGGTTTCCATGACAACCTAGCATTTTTGAATAATCTTGGTTTATAGGAAATTTTTTCTTCCCTCCCCTTTCTCCCAGTGTTAGGTTCTCTGTTTTTTGTAGGTTTGGGGTTTTTTTAATTGTACCTTAGAGTTTTACCAGGTTTTGAGACATGTGAATATCATACCTACCCTGCCCTTCCCCTCCATCTAAAAATACTGCTCCAAGGTGTTTCAAGAAAGGGTGATAACTTGGAATAAAAATAGCTAATAATTTATAATACTGCCTGGCTGTCCATGTAGTAATTTTTATTCCTCTTACAAAACAAAGCAGTTATTTATCTGAGATATGAGCTTGTATCACGTTTCACTTCCCCCACTGCCTAGGTGAAAGCTTGTAAATCCCTGTCTCTGAAAGAAAAGAGGCAGACCAAGCAAGCAGTTTTCATGGGCAGCTGTTCCTCCATCAGTAACATCCACAGGCAGAGAGTCCTGTCTCACGCAGGCACTACCAGGGAGCTACTGTCGTTGTATCCGTGGTAATTTATTGTCCTCTTCTGCAGGACATACTGGGGTTTCTCTTTTTCAGTACTATAGGCACTGCTGCTCTGAGTTTGGCAGTGCTAGGTTTAAATGACCTGTTTAATAGTTGTTTTTATAAGAAAATTTAGGTTTGTCTTACAGGCCTGTCATTGCAGTTATAATCATAGTGGTGCTCAAAGATCTCTCAGACCAGATGCTCAGCTTCTGTCTTTGCCTGTAGTAAATGTGTGGTTTGTACTGAGAAGCCTGACTTCAACTGAGCAAGGAGATGGAAGTTTCCTCCTGATTTGAAAAAAGCACTGCTTCAGACTTTCAGCCTTGCTTTAGCTGTTTCATTCTCTTCCAGGAAAAGAGCCTTTACTTTGCCCATGGACTCATGGACTCTCACAACCTATTTCCTCTGTGGGCCTGGAGGCAGTAATCAGAAATCTACACTTCCTTTTGCAATTTAGGGCTGCTTAGTGGAAAAGTCTCTTTGTTGAGAATAGCCAGAATCCTGATTTGCCTCCAAAGATCAAGATGTTAATTTAGCACCCAAACTCTTCATTTTATTTTAAAGGAAAGAAAAAAATATTTAGATACATGTCCTTTTGCCTTTGTAGGTTTACGTTTGAGCTTGTTTAGATGAAAAAATCTCGTTTGTATCGTAGTATGAGGGGCTCTTTGACAACAGAGACTTTACAACTGGGGAAATATTTTAGTCAAATGTGATTAATTCTATTGAGGATGAACTAATACTCTTGATTTTTCAGATACAGAAAATGCATTATACATGACCTAAGTCTAGCACTTGTTATGTATGAATTCCTGAGTGTGTGTCTGTATAGCTGTAGTAGCCTCAGCAGCCACTGATGGTTTAAAAGTTCAGTAACTTACAAATGACTGAGGCCTGTATATCACTGAGAAGATATAATTAATTGTAAAGGTTAGCAGGGCATTAGGCACTGGGCTTTAAAGCTGTGCCGTTGCATGTATCTGCATGCTTGCTCTGTTTCCCCTTTTCTCGCCCTTCCCCTGACTTCAGCTACCACATAGATTTAAATTATTTTGATTTTTAATAGTGACTTTTTGAGTAAAGTATTAGTTCCAGGACTAATGTAATGCACCATCCCTGAGCTTGTAATCCCAGCTTTCAAAATGCTTAATAAAGTAGGCTAAAGCTCTCAAAAATAAGAGTATGGAGTAAAGCTTTTATGTCTGTATTTAGACATCTTAAGTAAAGGGACTTGATTTTTTTTTAGAAAAAAAGCTAGCTATCCTGAATTCCCCAGCACTTGAGGCATTGCTAAAAAGAATCTTGAGCTTGGTCTTCAATTTGAACAGTTTGTGGGGGTTTGGGGATTTTTTTGTTTGTTTTAAATAAGTTATGGTTTGCTAAAATCACTTAGGGTTGTGTAGGAGTGTAAGCAGAAGGACCTGACTTAAGTATGGGACAGCCATAAGCTTCCTCAGCCTGCAAGTGTCACGGGAGCTTTGTGCTCAGTGGTTTGGAGGGTATGAGCACGCACCCCTGCATTACCTGTTTGTCTGTGCCCTCAAACCCTGCACTATATTGGAGACATGCTTGTTGCCTGTAAGCAAGCTGGTGTTGGGAGCAGTACAGATGGCTAGTTGTTCAAGAAAAGACAGCAGCGTGGGCTGCAAACTCCACTCCAAACCCCCTGTATGTCAGTTTAGGCTACTGCATCCTTGCATGTGCAGTCAGAGATGAGCTAGAAGAGAAACTGCCTCCAATCCGCATATGCAGGCTGAGGTCAGAGCTCTGGGTGCAGACTCAATGCACCTTCTGGAAAGCATTCGAGCCACTGAGGTTTGAGGTGTTTTATATGTTCGTGGCTCATTCCAGTCTCCCAGTAAGTGCAGATAAATTGGAAAATAAAAAAGTTATGCTGGCATGCAGCCTGCATTGTCTTTCCCTGCCTTTTCGGTGGTTTTTTTTTGTGTTTGCTTGTTGTTTTAAGTAAGATTCCATACCTGTGATGGTCTCTGTCACACTCGTTAAAGGCAGGGGTTTTCTTGGAGAGGTGGAGTGAAGAAGTCTGGAGGTCCTGTGGTCATGTTTTAGCTTTTGCATCGTAACTAGTCTTGGGAATCAAAGTGAACAAAATCAATTGATTCTCTTATGTCCTGGCAACCTTGAGCAGTCTTTTGAGTGGCCATCAGTGCCTAGACAGGCAAACTTTGTAGAGCTGGAGTTTGCCACGAATGCTAATTGGTTTAATTTTGAGTTGCAGACTAACTCCTTGACTGCTATCAAGGTGATAATAGGATCAGTCCATAGATGTGCTCGGCTTTTGCACTGGTTTTGCTATTGTCATGTCGAGCCTGAAGGCATTCAAAGTGATCTACCAGCCTGCCCTGAGATGAGATGCTTCTGTGCTCTCAGTTTCTTTTTCCTGAATAGAATGACTCTTGATCTAACTAAGCAACTTAGGTGTCAGTATGCAGATGGGGGGGTAATAGCTCTAAAGTAAGCTTTAAACTTTTTATTGCTTGACTGGGGGGAGCTGTGGAGTGGGAGGTGGAATGCTAGCCAAGGCCACAGGTAAAGAGCATGAAATCCTTAGCTCAGAGATCCAGAGTGCATCCTGGGTTAGCGGAAAGCCAGTCACTTCCAGATGCTGAAGCAAAGCTTGGATGCAGCGGGTTATTGGAGTAAACAACAGCATGGCAGCCTGAAAGCAGCATGCTGCAGCTGTTGAAATGGTTTGTCTTTCTTTGAGAAGAATTGGAAGGTCAGTTGTTCACTTTAATGGGTGTGTTTCAGCAAAAGCATGGTTGTACTTAAATGAATCTGTCATGGGGACTTGGTATTGGTCTTCAGAATGACTGTTAACTTCAGCTACAGCACACCATAGTATTTTTAAATTATGCCTTAGATTTTTTTCTCTACATGGTAGACATATATAGCTTTCTAACTGTTTAGAAATACGAGGTTAGTGCATTTGCTCAACCTTAGTTTTAGTAGATAATGCAAAACAGGTGTTATTGTTTGTGGGGTTTTTATTATGATTTTCATAGTTGTGTTGAGAAGGTAAGTTGGATAAGTAACTGTGAAGTTAGTAAGAAAGTCCTAGGGATTTTTTTTCTTGAACCCAAGTAGTTGGGGCAACTTACATATTAATACTTTATACGACCATAATGCAGCTGAATGCTTGGATCTTAATGCTGGGTTGTTTGATATACTTAGTAGCAACAAATACATATGGACTGCTGTAACAAGGTTAGTTGCTTCTGTAATTATAAAAACCCCTTACCAACATGACTGTTTTCCATTCGCTGTGCCACGTGCTTTACATTATTTTGAAGTATGCATGGATGTGTAATTACAGGTTCCCCCTTCCTGATACCAATTAAAGCACAGGAGTTATTCACTAGAAGAAAAATTGAGTAGTGTGTACATGTGTTTCTGAACACAAGGTGGTTTAGGACAGAGGATCCCAAAGCTGATCTTAATCCCTTCTGGACTGTCGATCAGGAACACTTGTAATAATATTCTCTCTCAACTTCAGTTGTTGAAAGGTTCTGTTTCTTGCAGCACCGTGAAAGCACCTTAGACTTTTTTAGTGTCTCACTTGCTGTAAATGAAGCAATGGCTGCTTTGTCATCTATCCAACGTTTGGCATGCAGTGAGGTTTCATCTAACACCAACAATAATAAAGTACTCTTTCAAAAAAGAAATTTGGCATTAGACACCAAAATTCTTTTTGATCAGCTTGCTTTAGTTGTTGCTCTCTTAGTCTTCTAGCCCTTATTTATACCTTCAAGATGCAGACAATGACAGAATGTGGCTTGGTGATACCTGTTTTTCATTGCAGTGTTGATGCGTTTATTTTCCTAATCTACCCTCATCTTTCATGCCCTCCCCCCCACTCCTGTCCTCACACCTACATGAGTCCCTGCCAAACCCTTTCCCCTCACTGTTTGAGAGCCATTGCAACAGACTTTCCCTGCATTTAGGATGCATGCATTTTTCACCTTAGCTCAGGCTTCCCTGAGGCCTGAGCTGCGCTTATCTCCTTGAGACTCCAAACTGATAAGCCAAGTTAATTGGAAGGGGGTGTGGTGGTTGTTTATCCTTCATGACACTGAAATCTAGTGACACAGGATAGAAAATGAAATGCGAATGAATTAGAATAGACAATAAGTACATCTGTCATTGATCAGATGCCCAGCACAGTGTACCATTAGGCCGCTTGTGTTGCCCTATGTGAAAACACCTTCCACAGTGCAAGATGATCTTAGTTTTATTGTGATTCTTCCTTTGACCTAAAAGCCAGGAAGGCTTTGGTGTGCTTCAGTTCAAAATGACTTTGTAGAACACAGTGTTGTTTATCTTCATGACTTCAATAAGCTTGTTCTCAAAAAATATGGGAGAAGCTGACAGCTCTTTTGCTTTGTGTGGTCACTGGACTCTTGTCAGTTCCCAACACTGATTTCTCCAATAGGTGTTTCTCAAAGGGGATTTAGTTGTGCCATTCTGTGCTAAATTTTTCCCCTTCTAAGGGTGTTGAAACATGCAGCCTGTTTGTCATGGTTGTCCCCTATACTGACAACAGCAAACAGTCAGTAAATTATTTATATAATTAATTTTTCATCTAAGAGCCTCTAGGCCATCTGTTGATTTGCATAAAATAGCAGCATCAGCACTGCAAATCTATTTTGGTATCTTTGGAGGGGAATGATATGGAAAGAAAACATGTCCAACATAATATATTTTGGACAAGGAAATGACCGCTGAATCTTCTCTATAAACATATCTGATTTGCTCTGCAGAAAAACTAACCTCACGTTTAGAAGCCTTTGAGTTGAACTGTCTGGTGGTGCCCATAGTTAGGTTGGGTCCTGGGAACTGAAGGCAGTGAGACTAGCTTGCACCAAATTGTGCTGAATTAGGTTCACTGTTTACAGAACTTGTGTGCCATGTTTGTAAGGGAGTTGTTTTTTTGCCTTGTTCATGTAGGTGCCACTGAACTGCTGCTTCTAGCCCGCCGCACAGATTTGAGGCGAATTTCCTTAGACACCCCAGATTTCACAGACATCGTTTTGCCGCTGGAGGACATCCGTCATGCCATCGCCATTGACTTTGATCCTCTGGAAGGATACATCTATTGGACAGACGATGAAGTAAGGGCCATCCGCCGCTCGCTCATCGATGGGTCGGGTAGTCAGTTTGTCGTCACAGCGCAGATCGCTCATCCTGATGGCATTGCTGTGGACTGGGTTGCCCGAAATTTGTACTGGACTGACACCGGCACGGACCGTATTGAAGTTACAAGGCTTAATGGGACCATGAGAAAAATCCTGGTATCTGAAGACCTGGAAGAACCCAGAGCTATTGTGCTGGATCCCATGGCTGGGTAAGCAGCTGTTCACGAGCATTTTTAAAAAATATTAGTCATGTAATGAAGATACCTCTGTCTGCATGCATGCAGATGCATAGAAGTTTGACAACTTCTATGATGTCAAAATGAAAACACTGGGATTCTTTGAAAGTTAAAGTTCTGAGGCATAGGGACTGCTGCTCCTTTTGACTACCTGGCCTAGGCATGTTAGTGTCTCTGGGCTTTTTTTCTCCTGCTTTTAAAAGTCTTTTGAGGGACTGTTCACCTGTTTATTGTAGCTAATAGCACTAGGTGTGCTGTCTTGTTGAGAAGGCTGATAAATAATTTTGTGTGAAGGGACAGTGTGTTCACATGTTAGCGATTTCCAAATGGTTTGTGTGTCCTTATGTGTAAGGACATCTATTTGGCTTAGAAATGTACTTTTCTGTGTGCAGTGTGTGTGCAGGGAATGCTTAGTTTAGAAGAAGCTATGTGAATATTGGAAGCTTGGGTTATTAAGAGTTCATAAGACTTTGTTTCCTTTGCAGGTACATGTACTGGACGGACTGGGGAGAAATCCCAAAGATTGAGAGAGCAGCACTGGATGGCTCGGACAGAATCGTGCTGGTGAATACCTCGCTCGGCTGGCCAAATGGGCTGGCATTGGATTATGCAGAAAGCAAAATATACTGGGGAGATGCCAAGACTGACAAAATAGAGGTTTGTAATTGCACTTACATTTTTAATTCCATGAAGCCACGGAATGGAGTTAGTCTACTTTTCTAGGTGTTTAAATTGCAGTATTGCTCAAAGGGGCAATGAGATAATAGTTGATTTCTGCTTAAAGAAACAATTCAGGGTTTTTTTCTGTCTTTGGACAAAGTTCTCACTATTCTTCATTTTTCTGTGTATAAAATGGAAATGATAGCAGTATTGTTTGTAGGTTAAAAAAAAATCTTTTATTCTTTATGCTGATGAGCTTAGATGCAAGTAGAACATATTTTAAAGAAGTAAATCTCATTTTACATATAACTATTTGTACTCCCAAGAATCTTCCATGCCTTGCATCTCCCTTGTTTTATTTGGGTTCCAGCAAGGGGATAGATGTTCCTTTCTTTCTGGTATGTTCTGCTGGAACTTTTAATTGAAAACAAAACCCCGATGTTTTTCTTCTCTCCCACATGGAAAAATATCTCATGTTGGTTTTGTTATATAACATTTATGGAAGAAATTTGACATTTACTATCCCTTTGGTGGTCTTTGAGAAAGTAGTGGTGTTAAGTGTTTGTTCACTTATCAAAAGACAGTGCTACTGCTTGGTGCGTAATAACACTTATCTACATTTGCTGTGTCCTGGTAGATTTAGCATTCTTTTGTTGAATTATAGCTTTCCTTAGTGAATCCTTACCACTAATCACATTAAGCACAACACTTTTTTCTAGCCTTATGAAATTGTTTATTTTTAACTTCAAGTCAGTCAATGTGAAGTCATGGTCTGCTGTTCAAAGGTCACATAACTGTTTGTTCTCCTTCGGAGGCAAAGTAACTCCAGTCCTGCAAGGTGAGTTGCTTTGAAGCACTCCTTGGGAGAGCCTCAGGGAGCAGTTTTCTTTCACCTGAAAACAGGATTTATACTCTATAATTCGCCTAACATATTACCAGCAAGAGGTCTTAGCTATACTTTGAGATTTATTTATAACAGATTGAGTGCTCAGCCCTAATATTGTCTTGTACTTGAGAATGTATTTTGTAGAAGAAGAGTCAGGCATTCTCCACTCTTGTGCTTGCCAAAACTTTGAGGTTTTTTGCATGTGCTTCGGTCTGACTCAGGCCACAGTTCCATATTCATTAATAATGATTCCGTTCAGTGCTGGATCAGTGTGTGATAGAAATGTTCATCTAGATGAGGCATGAGCTCACTGCTGCAATTCTGTCAGACTGGCTAGAACACCTGATGGAATGTTTCTGCCAGCACTGCAACCTCTGTGGCAAGTCTGAAGATATCTGATCTGGCACAATCTGTCAAGTCTGCTGGGACAATTTCAATTTCATTGTTTTTAAACCAGTGTGAGCCAGCAGAAGGACTTTGTTCCAGGTTGTCGTGTAACATCTATGCAAAGCATTGAAGAAGATTTATCATCTTAAGGTTTCAGAATTACTAGGTTTTCTTTTTCCTGTGAGGCTCATAGTGTTACAGATATGAGTTTACTGCTGCTGCTTTTTATAAAAATTTAACATTTGTTAACTCTTTTCAATGTGCCAAACATCTTGAAAAAGCCTAGCTAAAACCTTTTAAGCAACTGAGAAGAAGTGATCTCACAGTTCTCTTTAGTGTCTTGGGATTTTTGTTTTGGTTGAGGATTTGGGTGTTGTTTGTTTGGGGTTTTGAATTGCAGAAGGTGCTACTTTAGGGGTATACAACAGACATCTATAAAACCAATAAATTACGTATAGTGTGATCAGAACTCCCCCCGCCTTCTCCCACCCCGCCACCTTTTTAATAGAAGAAAATGGCATTCATAAATGATACTGTCAGGTGGTGGGTGCAGAGCAGACAAATGCAGGTGATTCTTTACTGTGTGGTAAGTTGTGGAAATGGTTGTAGATCTAATAGCTTACATGAGCTACTAGAAAGACTGGGTAAGTCTGTGGAGGTGAATTCCACAGTTTACTAGAAAACAGAATTGCCTTTGGAACCACAAATCACTGAACTGTAAACTGCTATAGAATTAAAGAGTCTTCTTGCAAAGTTTTGATACGTATTTGCTTTATGGTGCTGTTCTGTAAGTGTAAGTTTTGATTATTCTATGAGACAGGATACTGGGATGGGTGGATCTTTGGATGGAAACCATACAGTCTTTTTCCCTCTGTTGAGGGTATTCTAACACCTTGAAGGTTCGTGGAGTCTTAATTCTGTTGCCTTGTTGGAGAAGCTTTAGGAAAAAGCTTGACCATCTTCCTTAGCCATAATGTTGCTTCTTGCTGACTGCACTTCAGGGGAACAGAAATGGGTTGAAATTCAATGACCTCTGATAGTGACAGATGAGAGTGTGAGTTCAGTACAGTACAGCTTCTGTAATTAGTAAAGCATGGAAAGGCTCTGTAGGGATGAGGAGGGGATGTTCATCCAAGAGAATGGTTCAGTTCAAGGTAGAATTTTTCTTTCTTTTTTTTTTTTTCTTTCTTCTTTTCTTTCCCTCCTTCTAATGTGCTAAGTAATGCAAGTGTAGTGATGAGTTTACTGATGAATCCTAGTGAATTTTCGCCGGGATCTTGTGTGGCCTCTGTAATCTTTTTGAGAGAGATTGACTTTCTTATGGTAGGCTACAGAAATCTCAGGCTGCAATGACACTGTCTAAATCTATCATAGCTAAAATATTACTAACATTTCAAGTCTTCCCTTTTCCTCCCACTGCCTTTCTCTCCTATGGCAACCATGAATCCTGAGGAGATTTGTAACACTTTCCCTGCCCTTCCCATCCATTTTTTTATATTGGTTTAGTAGAAGATGCTTTGACCTTCAGTAAATGTATTAAACTTACGTTTGGAGAAAGGACACAGGAGGAGGTACAACAAAGAGGATATTTGTGACAGGATCAAAAGATGAAATTTGGGATTGGATATGAAGACATCAGAATATATGCCTGGTCCCTGCTTTCCCTGTATGCATTTGTATATACTGTGAGAGGGGTAAAAGCAGAAGAAACATGTTTGTATATTTACACTCCATTGCCCTAAAGTAGCTTCTCATACATGACATCACATATGTTGTGCTGCTTGCTTTTTTTCCCCCCTAGCATGTGAAAATCCTCAGAACTGTCATTTAATTGCAGCACTACCCAAATGAATGTTTCTTGCAAGCTATGTTTCGGGTTTGTTTGTGCCACATATCAGCTTTTATTATTTTATTTTTTTTACACACTGATTCATGCTATGCTCTTCTGGAGCCCCCAGACGATAATAAAGCATCAGCAGGGGTTAATGGAGACTGGTAGGGGGTACAGCAGGGAGCTTTTGTTCCCATTTTATCTGGCAGCCTGCAGCAGGCAGAAGCAGGCTGTGGCTCAACAGCTTCGTCATTTATCTCGGTCAGGTTTCACTGCTGATAAACTTCTATTGAAATGGATGGCTGCTATTGTGCTTACCAGTAGGGAAGATTTCTCATTGACTTGCTACAGGTTTAAAGCATTTTCCTGCCGTGATATGAGGTTAAAAATGTATGATCTGCTCTGTTGAATTGGTCTTATGTTTTTCTGCTCAAGTGAATATTTGTCTTCTGGGCACGTATGCTACCTGTTTTAAGGCATAGGTTGGATTTAAAATGGTCAGCAAAGCTCCTATGGATAAAAGCAGTTATAAATGGCTGCATGCAACTGTGGATGTGTGCGTTAAGAGGAAACAATGATGATATGGCTGATTTTCCCAAATTTTTCAGTCTTTACTTCATATTTCTTTATTCATCTTCCTTCCTATTTTCCATTCTCAGTGGCAGAGATGATACCCCTTACACCTACTAGTGGCGAATTTAAAGAAAGGACGCTCTGCCTCCTGTACAGATCCAACCCATTATATAGTGATTTTTGAGTGCAGCTCGAACTTGAAGTGTTTCTGCATTCCCAAATCTATTAGCCGTGCCTGGCATTACCGTCTCTAATCCTCACGATTAATATGGAAAGTCTTCTATCCTGCTGTTTTTCGGCATAAGTCCGCACGAGTCTTCAGAACCCAGCCTTGTTGGACAACAGAAAGCGGATGCTGCTAAGACTTGTTTGAGCACAAAAATGTTGAACAGAGAGGACCTTTTTGTCTTTGACCCAGGAGCTAATAGCTTGGCATCTAGAGAATGCTCTAATTCATATTCTAATCCTGAAATTGCAGGGCTACATTTTCATCTGATGACAACTCCCTCAATTTCACCGCCATCCTAATACGGAAATTTTGTTTTCTGAGTATTTACCATTTATTTTCCAACCGAGACATTTTGTCTCGTAACATTAGTCTTTGTATTGTGAAAAGCTGATGACTTGTAAGCCTGATTACAGATCCTACCTCATCCAGTTTACTTTGAAGTAGAAGTTTGAAAATGGAGAAGCAGAAACCATTGAATTCGTAGTGGTTGAACACAGCTGCTTTTGTGTACTGCCATTAAGCGTTTGCATGTCTGTAGAAGTAAGGTAGGTGAAACGTAGATTTCAAGTTGCTTTACTTTTAATTTTGATTATGGTTGATTTGGTTTGAGTAGTTGTGGCACTTGGGAACTTCGTTGAACAAAGAACAAGTATGTGCCTCAGCGGGTAGGGGCAGATCCTTCTCCTCTGCCCCAGTTTCAGAAATTTAAAGCTTGCTTTGCCTGCATCAAGGCCTGCATTAAGAAAAACTTTAGATTTTTGAAATAAGTAGTAGAGTAAGGACTTATTAAAAAAAAAAATTTGCTTGTACTTTGTACAATTTCCATTTGGGAAGTTTCTTTTGAACTTCTGAATGAATTTAAGGAAGAATTAAATGTCATGCTACAAATCAAGATAGGAAAATTATAATGCAAAGCAAACAAATGACAGCCATAGATCATAGACTAGTAAAGTGTCCTGACTGTCAAAGAACTGGATATAAGCATTTGACTGACTTCTTGTCTGCAGAACCCAAATACTGAGCCAGGACCTCCTGGCATTGTAAGTTTGTTATTCTTTTTTAAAAAAGTTAAAATTAAGTTAAATTCCTTTTTAGCTTTGACTTTTGAGCATGGTGCTACAGAATTCTCACTTAGGCACGTACATTTTGCTGCTGTTGAAAGTATTTTAATATAAAAGTAAAAAAGACAAAACCTATTAAAAACACCCATGCCAGTTTCAATTTGGGAATGTTAAAATGTGGACTTTTTATTGCCTTTGATAAATTGAGAATAACTAAATAAAATTGAAATGTGGAAAGTTTTGATTATTGAGATATCCATTACAAACCACTTGTGCTGACGAGTTCTCAGAGAAAGGCTGAGGAATCTGCTATCAACAGGCTGTCATCTGTAATGAAAGGGAGAGATTCCTGGCACAGAAAGAGGGTACCGAGGGAAGGTTTTGGGTAGATACAGGTCAACTCTTGTCCAAGGCTAACCTGACTCTGTGATCTGGGTACCAAGCATGGTATTTTTCTAAGTAATGAAATTACTGCCCCCAAAACTTACGTGGTATTACAGAAGACTTGGGTGTTTGGTTTTGAAATGGTTCTTGTGTCATAGCTCTGCATTTTCCCCTGAAATCTGTGGGTGTTTTTTGTCTAATGAGATGTGGAGAACTTCAGCTCTGTAAGTCAGATTATGTTGCCTCTATAAAAATGTCAGAAATCAGTAGTTCTGCAGTGTGGCTTTCTTTATCCTGAAATAAATGTTCAGAACAGATTGGGTGACTCCTACCGTAAAAGCACCTCTTTTTCTGTTAAGTCAAAGGAGAGCCTGGAGTCACCACGTGGGAGGCAGATAGCCACACTCAAAACACCTTTCAGCTGGCTTCTACAACCTTTTGTCACCTTACTGTGGTGGGTTGACCCTGGCTGGAGGTCAGGTGCCCACCAAAGTCTCTCTATCACTCATCATTTCAGCTGGACAAGAGAGAAAATATATATTCGGGGAGAGATAAGGACAGGGAGAGATCATTCTGCAATTAGTGTCATGGGCAAAAGAGACTCAACACAGAATAAAGGAAAGAAAACTCTAATTTACTACCCTGCACTGCACACCCATTGACACCAGGGTCGGGTAATAAGAAGTGCAACCAGATCTTAAAGCACCTCTCTCTGCCCCTTTCTTCTTAGCAGACTTCACTTTAGTCATGACTTTGATCCCTTCCCCTTGCCTTGTGTCACGGGGAAGGGTAGGGTCTGGGGGAATGGAGGTTTTGGTCAGTTTCTCAAGAGTTGTTTTCATTCTTATCTGGGAGGGGGGCATTCCCTTCCCATGCCCCAGTGTGGGGCCTCTCCACAGGCTGCAGGTGGGTCTTGGCCTTTTCCATGGGCTGCAGGGGTACACCCGCTCCACCATGGGTTTCTCCATGGGCTACAGGGGCATCTTTCTCCCCAGCACCTGGGGTGCCTCCTTCCCCCTCCTTCACTGACCTTGGTGTCTGCACTGTTTCTTCTCACTTCTGGCTTTGTTGACAAAATGCATCTGCTTGTGATTTCTTTTTTCTCCTAAAAGTGATTCCCAGAGGTGCTGTGACCGCTGCTGATGGGCTGGGCCATGGTCAGCAACGACTCTGGCCTTGAGCCGGCTGGTGTTTACTCGCTCGGGTCTGCAGAGAGCTTCTGGCTGCTTCTTGCAGAAGCCACCCCTACAGCCCCCCTCCTCCACCAGAACCCAGCCACACAAAACTACACCACTTAGTGTTAATGCAGTGTAAAAGCAGACCTTTCTCAGACTTGGTTGTTGTTTGACTGTGCAGCTTGAACTGAGACTTTCCATGTTGGAAATTCAGAGGTGTTTCTTACAAGCTTTGCTTACAAATGAGCAGTCCTATTTTGATGATGATAGCTCTCTAAATGACGTGGCGCCAACGACATAGCATGGAGCAGACTGAGGTACAACCTTTGGTTCCCACTAATACTTCCTAGGTTTTTCACATTGGAGCTAGGAAATTGTGTTTTAGTTTACACTGTTGTCTCATCTAGAAAGTAACAAACCTTTTACTGGTAGTATTGGTTACCTAAGGGAAAAATACAAAACCCCTTCAAACTAAAATACCTGGAACCATTGTCTGACCTTGCTGAGTCCGACATACTTAAAGTAATATTTGAAGGCAAGCTGGAGAGTGATGTGAAGAGATACTGAACTGTGTCCTGCATTTCCGATTTGGTTGAGTGCTCTTTGTCAATGTGCTATTATCCCTTACTCTCCAATATTCTGGTGGTTTTTCTTTTTTCCTCCTCCTAAGCTTAGCTGCATTATCATAGAAAAAAGGTCATACTGATCTTGGACCTGGGCTTGTACAGAAACATTCACATGACCTTGTGATCCCTCTCAGTTAATTACTGAGTTTTCTTCATGCAGGCTTTTTTATTTTGCTCTGAGATTTTTGTAGTAGTAACCTAAACTTTCTTTTTCTGATACCATTCATGATGTTGTCACTTTGCAAAGGTCTCCAAGAAAAGGATTGTGGGAGAGCTAATATATTTTTATTAGGCTGGTAAATACATATGGTGAAAAGCCAATCTTTTGAATAGCCAGAGAGACCCTTAGAATTGAAGTGGTTTAGCTAAGAGGGTGGTTGAATCAACTTTACAGCTTACTGCCACCAGAAGTGGAAAGTATCCCAGAGGCATCCCTTCAGCTCTGCACTGGCTGAGTCACTCATTGCACTGTTCTGTGAACAACGTGTTTCTGCTGATTTGGGAAGTCTCTTCCCATGACTTTTTTGACCCCACAAAAAAACTCAATAAAAAATCAGTGATATTTAGGTATGGAGTAGTCGGGGAAGCTCCAAGCTGGGTAGAGAATGAATTGAAAGTAAGATCCTGGGGCAAGGTTGTGAAAGTACCTTGCAAAAGAAGGGAACAGAGGCTTTTGCCCATGTGCAGGAGCATTAGAAACTGTGTTGCTCAGCTTGTATAACTGTCCCCCGAACCACTGTGGACGTTCAGCTTGGTCTTGGGTAGCTTCCTTTGCTTCCTGTGAAGCGCCTGTACAGTTGCTTGTAGGACTTAGTTGACAAATGGTAAGATGCAGCCCGTGGCCATGTAACAGAACTCTGTCGGGCTGTTACCACTTCATCCTGTGTGTTAATGTACCAAAATTAATTTCCACAGCCAAGCATCTTTATTCACCCTTTTTACCTCTGAATCTTTTCAGAGGAGGCTCATTTTTGTTCCTGTGAAAATGTCTCTTCTCATCCTGTTCATTATTTCTGCTCAATTTTTTGTCTTAGGCTGTTCTTTATAAATGTGAGGGGGAGTGTGTTGTATTGAATGAGATTGCCTAGGAGATGTCATATTTGACTGTCACAATGGTTATAAAACTCCTTTCCCTGCCTGCTTGTCACTTCATCTGACTTGAACTGTTGCATTGAAAATCCAACCAATTGTTTCTAAAATTAAATTCCATTGCTGAGAAAACAATTCTGTTGTTGGCATTGATTGATCAGCAGGCTATGAAAGTTGTCCTATTGTGAAAGAAATGAGCTTATAGCAGTGTCTGTAGCATGATAGAAGGGGCTATTTATGAAGTTAATCTCTATTCTGTTTTTACATATTTATCTTCACTGCAGTCCTATTAGGAATATTAGCCATGCTCAGGAAAAATATTTTTTTTTTAATTCTTTGGAAAAATGATTAGAGCTCAAAAGGAAATTGAGGGTGCTGGGGAACTGTTAAATTAGAAATTGGTAATGGCTATTATAAAACAATTAACAGTAAGAAATTGTAGCGTTAGCTGGAGGCATTTGGTTTCTGAAGCAAATATAGGGTTCCAGGTATTCCTTCTGCTGATTTGTCAGGATTTCAGTGCAGTGAAGAGACAGCTTCCCACTTTGTATCCAAAGCATTCCTTAACATTTCGGAATTGAAGTACAATACTGTTAACAACAGTAAGTTAATGACAATGACAGAATAATTGTTTACAGTTTCAATTGCCCAAAGAGGGTATAGTTGATTGTGAGGGTTTTTTTTTTTTTAGAGGGGAAGACTAATAAAACTGGACATTTAGAGAAGATGTCTCTTTTTTTCCCTTAGAGCTGCTGTTTGTAATAAATGCATATGTTAATTGTATGATATTACTGCAGCCATAACACAAAAAATCATTCTGGTCTGGTCTGTCTACACTGCTTAAAGGGGAAAGATGAAAATACATTGTTCTCAAACCTAGTCTGAAAAAATAGTAGTGTCTACTATTTGGAAGGCATTCTAGCTATCTTAGAGTTATTGCCTCATTTTTCTTTTTTTCCTTAACCAAATAAATGTAATGAGTTAGTGTAGTTTTTAACTTTTCTGGTACATTAAGATTTGTGTACATCTAGGTGGAAAATGAATAATTGTATTCTTGATTAGCAGTGTCATGAACTGAGTCCAGCATGTGTTGCATCAAACAAACAGCATGTATAAGTAAATTGGATAATCAGGGCTGAAGTAACCAAACCTTTAATATTCCTAAATTAGTTCAGGTGCGGTACAGGCCTTGTTTGAGATCCTTTTCCATGCTTTGTTGAAATACCTGGGATATATGTGTTGAATTTAGTCCTTCACAGAAGTCTTGCGGTAATAATTCTTTGCAGTCATCTTACGCAGATAAGTGTGAATGATCAAACTCTTGAGAAATTAACTTGTTTGCCTCTTTTTGTTGTTATATCTATTCCTAAATGCATTAGCATGACCCATGTTGAAATTGGGAAGGCGGTAATGCTTTCTGATGTTTTTCTGCTGTCTTTCAAACTATAAGAAGAAACCCATTAGAATGACTCCAGAGTTTAAGGTCTGCTCGGGATGTGTTTACCTTCTTTTCTGTGACATTTCTGTGCCCAAATGGATGGTTTTTGGGGTTTTTTTTTCATGCTGTTAGGTAAACCATAAATACATATCTGAGAGTCTATTTCAGTATGTTCCAAGGAACCAACAAGCTAATGTGTTTGGCGTTTGTGGGGCACGTGACTTGCAAGGCATTGCCACCAAGTCAGAACACTCTTATTCCTTATCGTTTCATCAGAGTTGCATCCTTCCTTTTGAGTCAGTGGCTGCAGCCAGATGTTTTCCAGCTGTGGGCCCTGCTAGAAATTTTGTAGGGCTAGCACAGTGATGGCAGCAGTACTTGAGTAGGACAGTGGAGGGCCTGTATATTAAGTGGGGTCTCGTGGCCTGGCTGAGGATCAGGAAGCTGGTACTAGTAAAGGTGCTAAGTTCAGGAATCAGTAGACAGATAAGATGTCTGTCAAAAACCAGCTGTGAATTTTTAAAATCGAGGCTTATGTTCAAGTTAATCTTCTGTTGGGAGATATTTGTGTCTAAAATTAGAGCAGTTTATGGATTTTACCAGATAAAGTTATTAGGGTTTTTTTGCTTTTTGTTTTACTGATACGTGTGTATTTATGAAATAAAGTTCTGGCAATGATCCTGCAGTGCAGCTGGGGGCTTTCAGTCCATCCCAGAGGCCTGTTGCATTCTTGCAGCAGTCTTTACTTTTTTTGAGATACAGAGTTAGTAGCCATTGTTCATAAAGTTTTCTATTATTGACTTCCTCTGTTGCAGTTGCACTAGGTTTATTATGAGTAAGTTGTATCAGCTTTGTCTGACAGTCACACAGATTTGCACTGGAAAGTGTGTACCTTCCAGTGTCTGCATGCTGTCTTCTCTTGGAGTCATCAGTATTGAGGCTGCCTAGAGCCTTGTAGAACTGGGCTCCTGTGTTTGACATTAGTCTAAGTATGGTAAACAGTTTCTATTACTGGCATATCCTCAGTGCTGTGGATGTGAGCTCTAGCCAAAGCTGAACGTAATTGTCACAGATGGGGAGGTGTAACAATTGACCTCAAGAATTAAACCAATCAGGTTGCAAGTGTGAACTACCGTATGCTCAAATCCCAGATTATCAAAAAGGTAAATCCACTGCATTAGCCTATTTATCACAGTTATTACTGCTATTCAAGAGTGAATTTAACCCAGGGTATTTGCCAGCAAGAAAGACCCATGGAATGTATCGCTGCAGTCCAGTCTGTAATTTTAAAGTAGAAGTGATATTTCAAAGTTGAGGTGTTTGTTCTTCTTCCTGGTGACCATTAGGCACAACATCTTAAAATACAGCCACATTTTCAGCATTGGTTTATTTTGAATAAGCTGTATTTTCATGAGATTGTTCTAGAATAAGCAAAGCCCTTGTCCTACAGGCTACATTTCTGAGGCTATTTGATTTTTGATATGTAATTTCTTTTTTTTTTTTCATGGAACTACTTATTCAGTAAAGGTAGTGTTTGTGGTTGCACCACATCTGTTTCCTGTTGCAGTCTGTATTCTCACTGTGGTTTGCAGTATTCAGAATGGCCTCAGAATGTGAAAGCCACACCACATTGTGGTTAAAGCAGCACAAGCCACAGGAGATGCTGCCTGTAGGAGCAGAAGGTGGGTTTCTTCTGTGAGGGATTCTGTGAGGATAGGCATCACTGTGGTGAGCTGATCCATCAGGGGCTGGATAAAGCAAATGAATGCATAAAGCAGTATTGGCTGGGGCTTGGTTGTCACCTGAATTTCTTGTGTGTGAAAAGATCATGCTGAAATCCTTTTGCCACTGGTTGATCTGTGCTGTTTCTTTTTCTTTGTGCGTATGATGTGTATCAGCCCTGTATTCCTTGCGACTTCCCTTCCACCTCACACCAGACTGTTCGGTTCTGTAGCCTACTGATGAAATTCCAATTCAGATCTCCAGAATGTAGCCAAAGTGACCGCAGAGAATGTGGTGCCCTGGGACTACCCTCCTGGTGGTGCCCAGCTGCAAATGGGCGGTATTCATATTGAGTAACACAGCACAGGTGGGCTCAGGTAAAATTGCAGTGTAGGTAGGGTGGCAGGTACATATAAGTGCTTTCAGACAGGCGCCTGTTTTGTCTAGGTGGCATAAAGCTGTCTTTCAAAATAACCTGTATGTGGCAAAACAAAAATTAATTAAAAGGGGATACTTAAGGATTAAGTCCTCGCTTCTCTTTTCCTGATTTTCTGTCATTCTAAGCTTATTTGAGCAGCTCCTTTTTGAAAGTTTGCCAAAGAAAATTAATCTTACACCATACTCTGTCCAACTAATTCACTTTGCTTTGTAAAGCACCCCTTAAATATTAAAATGTCTTCTCTGTCTTACAAGTACAAGGCAAAAGGTGTAGTGTCTGAAAGATGCTGCTTTGTGATAGCGATGTTTCAGTAGTTATTGCTGTGTGGTTTTAGTCGGTTCACTTTGCAATATCCATCCATGCTCTACATCTCTTTGGTCTGCTTAGCAAGCACTAATTGCCATATATTAATTAGTTATAAGCAAATGGTTCATCTCTGTAGTTAAGGGGGAAGCAGATCATGGCAGAAATTCAAGATGACTGTGTTATGGTTAGAAAAGAGGTAGTATTTGGAAGGGGCTGACCAGTTTTGCTCGTGGTGATGGTTTCTTGAAGGAGTGGTGTGTTTATCTTACAGATGTTAAATCTGTGTCCCAGGTTCTAAAGTTAACCATTAGCCTGTTGTTTAGCAACTTCATTTATCAAAACAGAGTGTAGGAGGCTTGCTGCTAGAAATTGAGAGTTCCAGCAGATGCTGAAGTTTTCTGAAGTAGAAAAAGTGGAATAGCAGGACTTGTTTTGAAAAGAAGTCCAGAAATTAAGCAATTGTGCTGGGCTCTGAGCCTACCTAAACTATGTGTGATAGGAAAGGCTGTGTTTGGATTTGGTTACCAGCATAAGGGACATAAGTTACAGCTTTAGGATAGTAAATGTACCGTCATGCCAAGTGAAGCTGCGAGCATTGCGCTTGGCTGCTGTGACAGCGTGGGGGGAAAACAAACATATCAATAAGTCGTGCTCATCTTATTTTGTGATGTGTGTGCATTAGTGCATTTGTAGAAGTATGCCATACATGCTGCTTGACTGAAGATTTTTTTGGCAAGGCAGTTCCACAGAGTAATTATGAGCCTTTAAAAAAAACAACCCCAAAAACCCCAAACACCTAATGTAGCTTATTGCTACAAACCAGCGAGTATGCAGAGCCCCTTTCGTTTTTCTGTAGGCAGTGTGCACATAAACAGTCAATTCCCCTTCTAACATACTGAGAGTATGTGCAGTAATAGCAGGAAGTTTATGATGAGGAATATATTTTAAGGAGAAATTGAATTATTGTGAAGATTTTCTTCCCCTTTTTGTGACTGTATTTTATTAGTGCGTGCGTTGTACTGTATGTGAAGAAAAGTATGGGTTTCAGTTCTGTTTCTCTGCTCCCTTCTTCCCTCCCTATCTGTGCTTGGGTGGACAAAATGTAAGAATTGCTCCAGGCTAACTTTCTCATTTCTCCTGCGCTGTGAAATTCTTCTGACCACAAAACATCATCTAGCTGGAGTTATTAAAGCAATTGATCCTGAAGGTTGTCATTGCAAAAGTCTTTGGGTTTGAGCCGTGGGAAGAGCAGGAAATCAGTGAGACTTGTCTATGGTTCTTAATTCCTCCAAGGCAAGTGAGAGAGATTTGAAAATGGTGATTTAGTACGTCACCCTTTTTCTGCTCCTTAACTTGGAACATCCATGTGTAGTGGGAAGATTTTTAAAATATTTCAGGTATTAGTGTGCTACCTTGAATTTTGCAAATCACGTGGTTGTGGGAAATTTTTACATTAAGGTTGACTTTGGGGTTTTCCTTTTCTTTGGATAAATGCTGTAAACTTAAAGGAACGTTTCTATAAAATTACAGTGCTGAATCATTTTTAAGCTTCTCTTAAAACACAGGAATCTCTTCATTTCTGTCACTATGGTGCTTTTTATAATAATACTTGGCATTCATGTGGTACTTGATCACTTGAACATGAATACGTATGTTTAATTAATCCTTTCCGTGCCTCTTTGAGGAAGTTAGGTATTACTTCTTTTTAGCAGTAGAGAAAAATGACACAGTGAATTCAAGTGTCTTGATCAAAGGCATGCAATTATTTACAGCCTATTAGTGTTCCTTCTAGTACAAAAAAATGCCAAATTTAATTTTGAAGAATGTAAAATCGGTTCTTTATTCAGACTTAGGAATGTAAACATATTCTGCAGATCTTCTGGGAGGCAAACAGTCAAGTATTTATGTGGAGCCTCCTCTTAACTGCTCTCTGTAACCTGGGCAAAACTCACTTGGGAGGTTGCTGAGCCAGGGCACCTTGACATTGTAAGCTTGTCTTCGTTCATGTAAAATGCAGTGTCTCCCATTAAAAGTAAATCAAGACATAAGTCAGAAACCAGAGAGAAAGGCAACATTCCAAAGGCACGCATGCTATTAGTTCATAAGGAATTTTGTCATAATTTCACATTATGATCTGTTCATGAGACTAGCCTTATACATAAGGGATCATCTGTGACCTTTAGAATAAAGTACCTGTTGAATTACAGTCTCTTTATTAGACTGCTGTGCAATGTTGATAATATTTTAGTGGCTAGGAGATTTTGTTTTCATCTGAAGTCTAAGTGTGGACCAGCTGATTAATTAATCCCTGGTAAAGGGTGACAAAATTATCTGTGTATGTAGTAAGTTTGTGTATCTCCATAGGTCATGAATGCTGATGGAACTGGGAGAAGAGTTCTGGTAGAGGACAAGCTGCCTCATATCTTTGGATTCACATTGTTGGGAGACTACGTTTATTGGACAGACTGGCAGAGACGCAGTATTGAACGCGTGCATAAGCGAACAGCAGAGAGAGAGATCATCATAGATCAACTGCCTGATCTAATGGGCCTGAAAGCTACAAACGTCCGCCAGATAATTGGTGAGTGAGACTAGTAATCAGCCAAGGAAAATGAAATCAAAAATTCCATCAGTGCTCTTCTGCATGTATCACTTTATTCCAGGTCAGATTTTTAGAAATGGGCAGAATTCACTTCTGTTGCATGACAGCTGCAGTCTGTGGTTTGATGGAATGGAGGAGGTCTTTTGTGAGGTGCTTCAGTTCTCTAACCTGGAAAAGTATTAGCTGGAAAACAACCGGGCACCCCCCAAAATGGGTAATTCTCTGCTGCTTAGGAATTTGGAGCAGCTCATAGGATCCGGTAAGGAGACAAGAAGGATCGTGGAAAATGAGAACTCTTGTAACAGCCAGCTGTTAGATTAGCCCAGGTGTTTATGAAGCTGCAGCTGTAGCAGCTTGCTAGCAAACTGAACACGTGCTCCGAGTATGTGAAAGCTAAGGATGAGCCAGTTTTATTCTGTTCAGTGCTTTTCACGCCCATACTGCGCAATCATCTTTAAAAATAACTAGGTTTTCTTTCTGTCCTGTAATGTCCTTGGTGAAAAAATGCAGGAACTAACTTTAAATTTGCTATCATTGGCTATCCAACCGCCAATAGCAGTGCAACTGCGGCATCACAGAACTCATCACATTCCCTGAATACCCTGCTATATGGATAGATAGGGCTTGCAGCTTCTTGCTGCCACGTCTGGATTGTAACCCAGGGAATTAATCAAATGTAGTCGAGGTGTATCTTTGCTGCTGCCACGTTAACAAGATGCCCTAAGGTACATGTTTTTTTAAATGCAGCGCTCTTTCCAACTGTTTGGCTAATTGAGCATGGTCATGCTGGGGCTCTCTTAGTAGGTGGATTTTCAGTATGTGCAGGTACAGAAGTTAGTATTGCAAAGAGCTGCTTTACTAGCACCCTGGAGAGAAGAGGCTGTTGAACGGAGGCAGAAATAGATCTGCATTTTTTCCATCCCTCGGAACAGACTTGGGGTATGTAACTGAACCAGCGTACTGTAAAAGGCAGCAGAACGTACGCTTGCTTACGTACTTCCTGTCCACCTAGTGCTTCTGTTGGGAACTGGGAATATTAATAGCTGGAGTACAAATCCCTTTCCCTAATGCTGGGTTTGCTTCATGGGGTCAGGAAAACGAGTGCTGGCTTTCCAGCCATGCACTGAAACAGCTTTCTAAAGGATTGCAGGAAATGAACAAAAATGAATTAACTCGGAGAACAAAAGGTAAAAAATGACATGTATTTCTTAAAGAACTCATTGTGTCATTGCACATGAGGACTGGCTTTATTTTCCAGCTGAAGTCGGTTTTCAATGATGGGTTTTGCTTTTGTTGCACCCTTAGGTACAAACCCTTGTGCAGAGGATAACGGTGGCTGCAGCCATCTCTGTCTGTACCGACCACAAGGCCTTCGCTGTGCCTGCCCCATAGGCTTAGAGCTCATCAATGATATGAAGACCTGCATCGTCCCAGAAGCTTTCCTGCTCTTCTCTCGGAGAGCAGATATCAGGCGAATCTCTTTAGAAACCAACAACAACAACGTTGCTATTCCACTCACTGGAGTCAAGGAAGCTTCTGCCCTGGATTTTGATGTGACGGACAATCGAATTTACTGGACTGACATTTCATTGAAGGTAGAGGTTTATTCCATACTGGCTATTAAGTTGCTACAAGGTTCTTGAGATACTTAAGGATGGATTGACACTTACAAGATTCAATATTTAGGTAAAAGAGGTTGTCCTAAGGTGGGCATACATTTTTTTACACTTATAGGGAGAGAATGCTGCAAGTCATTTAAATCTAATGTATAAATTTTCACATAAAGGATAAGTTTGCAAAAATAAAATTCTTTTGCAGAAACCTGAGAAGAATGCCATATGGGAGGAGGTGCTTTGCCTGGTATCTTTAACGGGGGCAAGCCTTGTCTTGGGTCAGGAAGTGAAAATGGGTCTTACCTATTTGTTAACTTATATTGCTACTGCTTTGTATTTGCTTTGTAAAACAGCTCCTGGGTCTAGACCAACAAATTGTAAAAGGTCAAGGGTAGATATTTAAATGTGGTGGTTAATGGGGTGGCAGACATCTGTGTATTGTCTGTTATCTCTGTTATTAGTCAGTCCAGTTATTCCCTTTGTTTTTCATGGATCGTGGATGTAGTCAGAATTGTGAGTACCAAAAATTAGTTTTTAATAAAAGTTTTCTGCAGTTGGGTTCAAACCTGTGCCAACAATAACTCATGGACTGTTGCAGCTGAAGAATCATAAAAGTTAAAAACATAGAGTTTAAGTGAGTTCAAGAGCAGTGACTTGGCTGAACTCTTGAGGTATGGTATTCATTTGAGCTGTGTTTGAAATAAAAAAGAAAAGCAATGATCTGATCAGTTTTTAAGACTGGGATATAAACTTCCCTGCTGTGTACTGTCACATACTGGCATGATTAGCAGGTAGCATCCAAACTGTAAACAAAAAATCAAGCTTTGTGTTAACTTGTGATGGGTTTATGAGTATGAGGAGTGTGTGTGCATGTGCAGAATATTAAGGACTCAGAAAGGAAGCCCATATATGCCAAGAGTTTTGTACCATCCTAGCATTATTTCTTTACTTTGAGGCTTTACAAGTGGTCATAGTAAATCAGGGAATGTCTAAATTCTGATATAACATTAGAATATAATTCCATCTCTGTCTGCTATCACAGAGTGATCCATGATGGCAAGAGTTAAGAGAAGCCTTTCGAGTGAAAGACCAAGAAGAAATTCCGCTTCATGAAATTAAATATAAGAACCAGTATTGAAGCACTTGTACTACTGATAATGTGTTGTTAGGTTGTTTTCTTCTGTTTGCTGTTCTGTCCTGAAATTTTCATGAGGTTGCTTTAAATATTGTTCCGTGCTATAACATTGATGCCTTTGTATAGTCCTGGGAGAGCCAAAATATTTCCCCCTCGAAGTTGGCATTGAGTTATTAAGGTCACTTTGGCATGTAGACTGCTTAATTGAACCAGACTAGTTATCCCATTTATTTCCCCAGTGAGAGGCTATTGTAATTGACACAGAATACATTCATGGAGTACAGTAAATCATTACTTCTGAATAGCAGCATTGTTGGCCTTGCAAATAAGTAGCATATTGTAAGATCCTCTTCCCTATGAGATGCCTAAAATCTGAAAGTGTTTAAAATGCAACAAAGAAAACAACGAGCCCAATGACAGACTGGTAAAATCTCTAATTTTCCTGTGTATCTTTGTATCCCTGCAGACCATCAGCAGAGCGTTTATGAATGGCAGCGCGTTGGAACACGTGGTGGAGTTCGGCTTGGATTACCCGGAAGGCATGGCCGTAGACTGGCTGGGCAAGAACTTGTATTGGGCTGATACCGGGACGAATCGCATAGAAGTGTCAAAGCTGGATGGACAGCATCGCCAAGTGCTGGTGTGGAAAGATCTTGACAGCCCCCGGGCGTTGGCATTGGATCCTGCTGAGGGGTAACTTGCTGATTTAATGTTATATTGAGGAATGGTGGTAAACAAGGTTGTAATGCTTCCTCTAGAACGTGTTAGGTGCTGCATGTAAATCCTGAGAGAACTGAGCTGGAGAATACGACCTGGAAATTTTAAAGTATGAGGGCTGGAGCAATATGCTTTTAATGTCCTGAATAATCATTAAGAATACTAAAAAAAAAAAAAAAGAAAAAAAAAGCAACCCCAAGAGAGCAGCTCATTAAAAAGAGATTTATATTTAGTTTTTTAATTAACCACAGAATAAAAAAAAATTGTAGCTTTATTGAATTCATTAATTAGGATAGGACTATAGCATTGAAAAGAAAATATTTGTCCTTTTAAAATTGAGGAACCTTTTTATCAGAAATAAGGGTCCAATTAAACTTGAGAGTGGGGGAGTGAAACTTACTGTGTGAGAATAAGGAAGGTGTTTCTTTCTTCAGTTAAGGGAGTTTTTAAGTTGTCGTGGACAAGGGAAAACAAGGACAGATAAAGAGTGGAAACAAATAATACTCACCTATCCCCCAAAAGAAAGGTTTCCTGAGAAGAAAAAACTTCTTAGCTGGATTCAAATACAAGAGCAAAAGTAGGGCAGTAAGCAGGGGGAGGGAGGAAGGAGCAGAGCTAAGCAAGGGAAAACTATTTAGTTTCTGAAATAGTGCTTCTACCGTGAAATGCTCGTTTGATATTACCTAATTACTACAAAACCTTTTTGAGGCTACACCACCATTGTATTATTCTTATTTTACAAATGAGGGAACTTAATTGTCAGGTGTTATGAAACAACCACCTTTCCAGTGATGCTGCAAGAGTTACAGCAATGCGGAGAACTCTGCACCGCTTGAACATGTTCCTCCTGCTTCATTTCAAGAAGGTGGTGGCAGCTGTGACGGTGCTTTGTCAAACAGAGTTCTGCTCTTTCCCCAGTGGGACATGTAGATGGCATTCAGCCCTGACATGCTTGCGGGCTGCCTGGACAGGAACATCAGAGGGCATCCAAGACCAGATTGTTAGAAGCAGTTTCTCAGTTATAACAAAAGATTGCTACAGATGATTCTAGTTTTACACTGGGAATAGTTTTTTTCCAAGGATTTATTACAATTCAATGCTATGTCTCTTCACCACAGGCCAGAAAAAAAAAAAGGCTTTATTTTTGAGCCCAAATGCCTGTTTTTCCTTTTATCTTCTAGCTGAGCTATGTCATTGTACTTTATATGGAGGTTTTCATGGCATTGCTACCATGGGGACAATTCAAACACTTAGGTCCACACTGTGTGCAACTCATGAAATTATGCACAAAATACTTGAAAACTTTTAAAGGAAAAGTTGCAGGTCTTCCTGGTGTCTAAAGCATGGTTCCCCTTGATCATTGGTATCTGAAGCAACCTTTCCCACTGCAGGGTTGGTTGAAACTAAAAGCATTTCACAGCTATTAAAGGATAAAAGAGTAAACGTCGGCTAGCTATGTCTCACTAGTTTTTAAAATGCTGTCGGCTTGGAAGAAGCAGCTAAGCACCAAATGTCAAGCATACAGCCCTCTGCTGTACAGTGCCTAGAGAAAACAAATGTGGAAGTCTGTGCTTCTCCCAGATGAGGCATAAACTGGCATGTGAGTCTGTACTGGTTCGTCCTTTTGCTCCAGTAGAAACACTACATTTTTGTGGTGTTCTGCACTTGGCTGAAATGTGACACACTATTACATAGCTGATTGACTTGGTTGTGTGGAGATGTGCAGTGACGCCTATTAGCAAAAGTACCCTGCCTACCTGCCTTTTTGTTATTCCTTCAGTTGGTGGACAACTGAATAGAAACAGAAGCTAAGGGCCATGGAAAACAGCGTGCTAAATAACGAGATATAAATGAAGTTACCCAACTGCCAACCCTTTGCTTCTTAACTGATGTATGTGGATTAGTTGAGATTGAAGTGCTTTCATCTGGAACTTGCTGGTGAAAATCCAGCTCCAAGTGGAAAACATAATGTTGGAAGCATTCTGAGGAATTTTGACTCACTTCCTTGCTTGTATTTAAAAAAATAATGTTAGTGTAATGAGGTTTAATAAATGCTCAAGTTTGCAGCTCTTGTTTTTCTCTTACTGTTTCTAAGGCTTTTTGGCTTTTTTTTTTTCTCCTCATTCTGCCCATGAGTTCTCTTTTGGATTAAATTGTTGATTCTTTACTAGGTTTATGTACTGGACTGAATGGGGTGGAAAGCCAAAGATTGACAGGGCTGCTATGGATGGCAGTGAGCGAACTACTTTGGTACCGAACGTGGGGCGTGCTAATGGCCTGACTATCGATTATGCTAAGAGACGGCTCTACTGGACTGACCTCGACACCAACCTCATAGAATCCTCCAACATGCTAGGTGAGCCCCAGAGCCCTGGGCAGCAGCTTGGGGACGATGCTGCTTTTTCACAGTTCCCTGTGGCAAATTATTTCTTAAATAATGCAAAGACACGCGTCTTAAGATAAAAATAGACTTCTCCAAACGCGCACGGCTTTAACCGGTGCTTCGGTAATTGATGTTTATGCAACACAGCATTTAGTGAGGCCTCGATTTTTCTTGTAGGTGATAGAGTTGCTCACAAAGTCAAAATTATACAAGCTGTATGTGTTTTCGGTTATATGTAGGACAGAGCTGTCAACTTTTAGTGTTTTGGAGCGTCTTGTTTTGCTGCTCTGAAGAGCACTGACAAATATATAACAAACATTTCATCAGCGGTTGAAAGGTAGAGAGAAAGCCAAGATAACAACAGCTTATTGGACGTTTTTCACAATGTAAACTAGTACAATTTGGTTTTCAGTCTTTATTGGTATCCTCAGGATTCAGGCTCCCCCCTCCAACATCATGCACACTAAGGAGCTTTTCCTGGCTAGTACGGGTTACCAGGGGGGTGCTGTGTCTCATGTTGGGTCCTGTGTGATTGTTTTATAAACTGATCATTACTGTCACATCATCATTATGTGAAGGTGGCGCATTTTTTTTCCCCTCACTGTTCTGGGTAGTGTACTGAGGACCCAAGTCCTTTCAGAATTGCACAGTATTTTATTTTTCCTTGGGTTTTTTTGGGTTTTTTTTGGGGGGTGTGAAGTGTTGCTTCTTGGTACCCATAGGAGTGGACCGCTGCCTGTGTGCCAAATTATTCAGATTAGCATTTTCACTAGCCAGTATTTAAGGCTAAAGGAGTGAGTCTGCTTTCACCAGGATATTGGCATTAGTGGAACAACGCTAGAAACCATAAAATGTGTTCTAGGAATTATATGTAATAGAAAAGCTTTTTTTCAGCCTCTCCTGTATTTTGGTGCCTAGTTGAGGGTGTGTAGTTGAGGCTGGCTCGATGCCCTCCTGTGTAGCACTGAACTGGACACAACATTAGAGTTTTATTTTCCCTGTGCCTTGGCTAGTGATGGCAGAGTACAGGGCTGTGCATCATCCTCTTCTCTGTGCAAAGGGGGAATGATTTCTTGTTTCATAATCTCCTGTTCATTTTCTGTGACTAGACAGCAGGATGACCTGAGGTAATGATGTGCTTGAAATCTTCCCCCTCCATGCCCTGCTCCTTAAGGTCTCCTAACATTTCCGCAGTATATGCAAATTAACTGGTTCCTGCCCTGACTTTCTGACTCTTCCTGTTATGACATTCCAGAGACAGATCAGTTTAACCTTGTGCATTTAATTTTTCTCATAATATGATGAGAGATTCCCTCTCTGTAAGCAGCGGGCAAAGACCCAAATGTGATGCGAGAGATGCTGGAGCGGGAATACAGTGTCAGGATCCTTCATCTCCTTCAGCAGGATCCTGTTCATTTCAGGGAGGAGGGAAAGGACAGAAGCCTTCTGAGAACCCTGATCATTTTCAAAACTGAGATTCTCTTTTGTGAGTTGCAAGCAGGATTAGCACTTTTCCATGACAGGCTCGGAGACTTTAGGATGGTCTTTTGAATACTGCAGATTACTTTGTAGTTAACTTTCATAATAATGAAATAGTTACTTTAATTATGGGTTAACCCATCTGTGCAGGGCACATGTCCAACAGTATTAAACAGCATATTGCTTGTCCCCATATAATTGGTCTTTTTCTTTCCCTTCCTTTTTGGAAACAGGCCTTGACCGTGAGATTATAGCTGATGACTTGCCTCACCCATTCGGTTTGACTCAGTATCAGGATTACATTTACTGGACAGACTGGAGCCGGCGCAGCATCGAGCGAGCCAACAAGACCAGTGGCCAGAACCGAACGATCATCCAAGGGCATTTGGATTACGTTATGGATATCTTGGTCTTCCATTCCTCCAGACAGGCGGGCTGGAACGAGTGTGCCTCGAGCAACGGTCACTGCTCCCACCTGTGCTTAGCAGTCCCTGTTGGTGGCTTTGTCTGTGGCTGCCCAGCTCACTACTCCCTGAACTCTGACAACAGAACCTGCAGCGGTAAGCCATGACGAGTGGGAACGAAACAGAACAGCAGGCCTGTTTACTACAGATCTAAGCACTGTACTTGGAGGAGAGAAGGGGTTTATTTTTACATGAGGTGGGGAAGCTTGTTTGCTGATAGGCCAAGTTAAAGCTAGTTTCTGTTTTTAATACCAAATGTGTGTTTGAAAACATTTTGGCTCCTTAACCTCCTTTCCCCCATAGGCAGCAGGATATATGACTGAATAAAAAAAGGAATAAAAATAAGTATTTTAAAATAAAAATCTCTAATACTAAAATCCTACTGACTTTTAAGAGGAGATAGGATATTGAAAGCAAAAAAAAGTCTTGCAACATAGCAGTATTGCCTTTTCAATGACTCAGCTAAATCTGTGCAAGCAAGAAAGCTCAAAATACTTTTGGTTTTGATCTGTCTTTCAAACCCTCCTCAAGTGCGTGCTTGCTTGCTCGTTCATCTGCTTAATTATTTCCAACCTTGCCTGACAGAAAGAATATGTGATAGTTTGGTCCATATTCTGGACTCTGCATAGCCTTTAGTTGCTTAAGATTTAATTCTGTGGTAGCTGTGTTTGCTGGCTGATGAGATGCTGAGGTGGGCCACTCTTGCACTCCTGAAAGTCTTTCTTCCTCAGCGAGGAGAGACTCTGCTCCACGGCCTCCCCAGCACTTCAGATTTCTGATTTCAGTCCAGACAAGCCCCATTTTTCTTTATTGTTGTGCAGAATACAAACCGCAGAGCCCCTCGGGCTCTGTGTAATTAGTTTCTAACCAAATAATTTATCCATCTCTCAATAACTGGCTGCCAGTGAAGCTCTCATAATTTTGGCAGCCACACTGCATGGCTGATTTCCACTGGTGTCATTCAGATTAGTCAGTGGGTGAAGAGATTCATGGTACCCAGAGACAGATTGTATCTCATCCGCATTATGCATGAGTACAGAGATCCAGCTGTTGTTTTAAAGCCAGAAGCAGGGCAGCTTGTTCCATGAATGCCCCCTCATGGCATTTTTAAAAATCATGCTCTTTGGAAAACTCTGCTTTTCTCCCCACCATCCTGCCCCATGTGTTGTGTAGACCTCCTTTCCTTTTTTATTACAAGGGGCACTTACATAGCAAATTTTTGTACTGGAACTACTCTGCACCTTCCCGTGAGTTAGAGGCATGGCATGGCTGGCACCTCTGGTGATGACTGGGATTTTGTAGGTGGAGGAGTTTGACTTCCAGCGGAGAATAAGTAGCAAAATTATCAAAGATCATGTATTCTTGTAAAAATGCTCTTGGAAACAAAGGAAGGAGAGAAGTACAGGAAATATGTTGTGAGCAAATCGAGCCGTTTCCCTGCGGTGCCGTTCAGGGCCGTTTATGAGGTATTGTGAGTTCTCCCTCTGCCATGTTCAAACCTGGGAACTTTCCAACTTCTCATTTGTAGGTAATTGGAGACTTAGGCTTCTCTGTGTATAATTTAATTTTGTTCTTGGCCACTATAATTGAAGCATGAATCTTTTTAACTTTCTCTTGCCTGTTTTACTCGCTTGTGTACTCCTGAACACTGTTATTAGCCCAAGCCCTTTCTGGAGGCCAGTTCCTCCTTTCTGGACTGCCCTGCTCTCCTGCATGCGTAGATGCTTTTACTTATGGGAAGGACACCGTGCTCTGAGATCTGGTATCTCATCAGGCCTACCACGTGTTGTGTAGTTTGAAGGCAGCATTGCACAGGGGATGTGCTCCTTGCACTCCGTTTGCCTGCCAAAAATACAGTTAAATTGCGTGACTGTTGGGAGGGAGAATGATGAAAACTGGGAAGGGATTTCTGAAATTGTTACTTTTTCAGAGATATGGGAACTCAAGGGGGAACATTCTGCTGTTGCTTTTTATAATGAGCCATCAATTCAAAGCTGGAAGCCAGGCAATCTCAGGCAGTGAGAGGGTGTCTTTGGGGAAAAGGGGAAAGGATTTTAGGTGCTTATAATGGTGTGTTTACCTGCACACTTCTATCTTAAGCTTTTTTTCCTTTTCCATTACTCTCTTAACTGCTCAGTAAGGATACTGATGTTTTCTGAAGCTTTTGTTTTGTTGTACACATTCATATAAATGTGGCTTGTTTTGTGCTTTCTTCTACAGTTTAGATCTAAGTAGAAGGCAGCTTAAATTATTGGAGAAGTATTTGGAGGAGAAATATGGGTTTTCCAGAAAGTGAAAATACCTTGCAATTAGGCCTGATTGTTAGAGGATGTTAGGATTGAGTGTTAGTTACCAAGAACCCCCCCTCCCAGCAGCCAGAATAAATGTTCAAAGTTTAGGCCTAAAATAACAAAGCAAGATGATGATGTTTTTTGGAAGACTTTTGCTACCTCCCCTTTTCCAAGGTGCTTCCTTACCTGTTTTACAGGCTGGATTGAATGAATGCAGTGTCCCACTGCTCATCTCTCCAGACTTGTGCTGTAGAGAATTGATTGTACAAACTTCAGGGAGGCTGCAAGCTGCATTTCTGGCTGCTGGCTCTTGTGCCGTCTTGCACAGCAGTGGCTTCAGGTAGACCATTACTGAAAAGAACGCTGTGAAAAGGGAACGTGCTTTAACTACCTGCTCTGGTTTCTGACCCAGTTATGCAATGCAGGGATAATATCTTTTTAACGATGTGTTAGATGCCTTGTGCACTTACTGTAAGATACAGCTGGTAAACTGCAGCTACATGGGGTGAGGATGTTTTACTTTCCAGTGTTTGATGGTGTATATATAAGGAAAAAATGGTTTGTCCAGGAAATTTTTGATGGACATCTGGAAAGCTGGAGCAGAGCATCAGAGGATTTTTTTTCCTCATTGCAAGTTAGCATTGCCAGATATCCTAGAAATAAGATAAATTTGTTAAGAGGGAATAGATTTTCCTTCAAAAACACAGCCAGCACATGTGTAAGATTTTCCTGTGAATTAGTTGTTTCATACTGGTATAGGCAGGAAGAGGGTTTGTGGGAACAGGACCTCGAACCATTCTAATGGCAATCTGTTCCCTGAGACCTCTGAATAAGCAACCAATGCTTAGCTTCCTCTGCAAGTAAAAGTATACCTAGCAAAAGCTTCGACTCCAGAACAGCAGAGCTGCATTTCCCTGGGACCCCATTAAGAAAGAAAATTGGCAGTTCTTTGAGAGGCACAGCTGACCGTGCTGCTTTGAGGTGATTTTGAGAGAAGTCTTCTCGTACGTTAGTCCTGTGGCTTTAAAAATTATCTTTGCCTGTCACATCTACGTTCAGACATTTAAAGTATAAGAGGTCATTTGAAAGGCTTTTCAAACTCATCAGAGGTTGGGCTGTTTTGTTTTGTTTTGATTATTGGGGGGGGGGGGACAGGAAGAGGGAGAAGGGGAGTGAAATGATAGATGCTGTTTGATTGTATATAGTAGTTGTCATCACTGAACATAGAAGTATCCAACGTTATTGCTATCTGTAACCCTTTCACCCTCCTCTTTGTTTTTGTTTTAACCCATCAAGCTCCTACAACCTTTCTGTTGTTCAGTCAGAAGAACGCGATTAATCGCATGGTGATAGATGAGCAGCAGAGTCCAGATATCATACTCCCTATCCACAGTCTCAGGAACGTTCGAGCCATTGATTATGACCCTCTGGATAAGCAGCTGTACTGGATTGATTCACGGCAGAACATCATCCGGAAGGCACAGGAAGATGGCAGCCAGGTATCCTGGGGGGGATGGAATTGCTGTAAGGTGAGGAAGGCATGCTCTACACCCAGCAGTGAAGGACTGTGCATGAATTATTCAGATATATGGACTTCCTGGTGATTACTAGCTCTTACGTGGCAAAACAGTTGGCATCTGGAGTTTCTGGAGTCCTCATCCAGTAATCTGGGAGGTACAGCAGGAAATAAAACATGGAAAACAGGCCAACTTAATGCACCCTAATGTATATTTGCTCATCTTTATTTGCTCAACGCTGTCTTTTGGCTGGGGGGAGTTACTGAAAACCTGTATTTGAGAGAAGTGAAACATGGATGGAAAGGTTCTTGGGAGAAACTCAGCCTGTCAGACAGGTGGAAGAGTTGCAGATGAGCAGGGTGCAGGGGCATTGATGCTGTAATGAAACCAGTGGGACTTTGTGAGCGTACGCTGTGTCTGAAGCCACACAGGTTCTGGTGGGCGTAGGAGGAGAGTTATTGTCAACCACCAAGTTGAGTCACTGAGTGAGGAGGCTGAAACTAGTGACCTGTAAGAGATTTGGCAGGCTTGGGAAAATGTATTTGACTGGAGAATACAGAAAAAATAGAGTAGGGTAAAAAGCAGAAGGTGATACAGGTTTAGTGAGGTTAATTGTGAGAAATAACTTACTCATTTTAAAACAGTTTTTTTTTCTTCTTTCTTATTTTTTGAGTGGAGGAAGAGCAGCAGACTTAAAATCAACACCACAGAGGTGCTATATCCAGTTTAATTTGTAAGGGACTTGGGTTTCTGGTGGTGGGTATGGTGGTAGTTGGATCCTGCTGAAATGCCTCTTAGCTTATCAATGGTTTTAATTTTGGGATATCTAAATAATTTACCACCCAGAACTAGTCAAAGGCACCAGGTTGTTGCCAACTTCAGTAGACTAAACAAATGTAAGAGTGGTAGGCACACCCTTCCATAGAGTTGACAAGCCAAATAAAGTTAGGCAAATTTTATAGTGAAGTTTAATTTGGGGGTGAGAGGGTGAAGGCTACTCACCTGAAAAGCATGAAGTTTTCCAAAAAGATTTTGTAAGGCTCTGTCTTGTGAGTTATCAATCCCCTTAAGATTTTTTGAGAAGTTCATTAAAGTTGTCAGGTTTGCCTTTCATTATAGAAAGTTTATTTCTTAAAAAATAAAAAACAATAAAGAAAGGCATGTGGACTCCATTGGTCTGGCCCAGTAGAAGGCAAGAACTTTTAAGCAGAAAGGTTTTAGGTGGAAATGCTCTAAAGTCACTGTTGTACTGTAGCTGATGTCTCTTCTGTCTGTTGGCAGGGCTGCCTTTCCATTTATCATCATGTCCCCCAAGCGTGGTGGCAGTGATGGTGGCAGAGAATGAGGCAGGAATTTCAAGTGAGGTCTGGCCTTGTTTTTTGTCAGTGGTTTCATCCACTCAGCTGCAGCTCTGGGAATTAGTGGTGATGTGTTTCTGTTGTAGAGTCCCAAATGTGCCAGGCTTGGGTCTATCCAAACTGAACTTAAGAGCTGTCAAGTAAGCAGAGGGTATATGTAGAAGCTGACCCTGAATCTTCATTTTTAGAGACAATTTTAATTTATTGGTCAAATTTGCTAAGCCTTACGAGCTGCAACCAACTTACGTGATTGCCAGTGCAATGGACCATCAGGACTAAGTGTCTACATCTGACTAAAGGTGGTAGAGGGGCAACTGGACCTGGGTGTCTCCTTACCTTACAGTATTTTGTCTGTCTCCTTTTGCTGAGCAGTAGCGGGATGCGGTGCATCCATAGTAAATAAAATTTCTCATGTTGAATCAGATTAAATGCTTTTCTGAGGGTTGTTTTTCCTGTCTTTTGTAGAGCCTCACCGTTGTGACAAGTCCCGTTCCCAATCAGAACCTAGATATGCAGCCCTACGACCTGAGCATTGACATCTACAGCCGTTACATCTACTGGACCTGCGAAGCCACTAACGTGATCAACGTGACACGCCTGGATGGCAGACCCATGGGAGTGGTGCTCAAAGGAGATCAAGATAGGCCCAGGGCGATTGTGGTGAATCCAGAGAAAGGGTATGTAGCTGAAATAGCAAAGTGGGGAGGTTCAGGCTGAAGGTCTTGAGAATCAAATTGTTGTCTTGCTGCTGGGTGGTTTCTGTTTGTCAGAATAAAACCATCTTTGACGTTCGTTAAGATGTCTTTTGTCATATAGCAAAAATTTGGAAAGATCAAATAAACTTTTTTCCCCTCTAATTGTTCCTATTCCAGATACATGTATTTCACCAACCTTCAGGACAGGTCTCCTAAAATTGAGAGAGCAGCATTGGATGGAACTGAACGAGAGGTCCTTTTTTTCAGTGGTTTGAGCAAGCCCATAGCCTTAGCTATTGACAGCCAGCTAGGCAAGTTGTTCTGGGCTGATTCAGACCTGCGGAGAATTGAAAGCAGTGACCTTTCAGGTAGAGTAGCACTTTAATTCAGTGATTCATTTGCGTGGTGTGGGTGTGGGGGGAATGCAGAGAGGGGTGTCGTCTTTTCCTTCCTACTATAAACAGTCTGTACTGTGATTCTAATCGCTCCCTAAATTCCCAGCCAGGGAATGTGTGTGATTCATGCAGCTTGTCTTTACAGTCTCATGCCTCTATCTGTGATTTGCATTATTAATTGCTACACATGCTATTTACTTCAGTTTCTCACTGCAAGATCTTTCTGTGGTTTCCCAAAGTCAGTTCACAAATACATTGCAGCAATTTTTGAAAGGGGAGAGAGAGGATTGTTTTTAAAAGCATTGGTTTTGGTGCAGTAATCTGTCAAGCAGGGGAGAGTTTCCCTTTACTGGAAGAATCTTTCCTGCAGAGTTAAAACAGCAGCAGGTGTGCAGAGCACTTATGTACCTGTCATTTAGGGTGAAATTATTTGAGAAGGGAGAGAGCAGATCTAAATCTCTGTTCTCAAAAAGCAAATCACTCACTCTTCCAGCTATGGAATTCTGTTTCCCTGGTCCCTAAGGTTGGTTATGCTGCTTGTCTGACCTCCTCTATGAGTTGATTACGCTCACTTAACCACAGAAGCAAAACAAGAACGTAAGAACAATATACAGAAGGAAAAAAAAACGAAATAGAGAACAGCATTCTGTTGGTTTTGAAAGCTGAATTGGGCCAGCAAGAGTCCAGCAAGCAACAAGAACCAGAGAGGAGGCAAAATGATGCAGTCAGGTATGATGAGAGAGGCTGAGATGTCACTTATTTACTAGCCAGATCCAGCAAGCTGCTGGATCCTCTCAGCTGTCTCGTGTGGCTTTGGTAGTAGTTTGCTGTACAAGCAGGGCTGGTTGCTGCTGATGGAAGTGTTGGGACTTTCTGAGCATATACATGCCCACCATTGTTAGGAGTGGGGTACATGCCTCCTCACGCTGCTGCTAATGGAGAGCAATGGCAGAATTTCTCTTTCCTCTGCAGTTAAGTCCATCACCAGCTTGAGTAGTGCATGTCCTTGTACTTCACCTGAGTGTTGCTCTGCTGTCAGGAGCCATAAGTACATGCCTAAGCAAATAAGGATACATTTTGCAATCTGTGAGTGAGTTTGAAAACTTACGGAGCGTGGTAGTTTGTAGTAGTAATGTCTTTTGCTGATGATGTGATACCTTCATTCAAAGCAGCAGCACATAATCCCTAGGACAGCAGTGTGATTTTCAGCCTTTTATTAAGCTGCTAGAATAAGCTTTTGTTTTGGAAAGCACTTCAGATTTTCTAGATGATTAAAATTGAGGCTCAGCAAGATAATAACTTTTTTCAGTGATTAGTATGGTATGTCACTGGAAGCTTCAGGGTCACTAATGACCTGTGATATCCTGGCTGTTTACTATTTTATATACAGGACATAAGCTGAATTGAGTTAGTGAATTGCTTTGGATTTGGTTCAATTGGTTTTGGTTTTTTGTTTTTTTTTATTAAATAGTGGCATGGCATATCCCGGTATGTTCTAGGCTATCCCAGATCCAGGGTCTGCATGAACAAAGTCATGGGCAACAGGAGAACATCATACATGTTTTCTTTCTCTCTTTATGTCTGTTATCTGCCACAAATTAGGACAGCAGAGGAGGTCATTAGTCTAAATTCTCATCCAGTCTGTCTTCAATGATTCTGCATATTTTTTAAGAGCCGTGGCTGTTTGATCCCCAGTGTTGCGTAGCAAAAGCTCACCATGTTTTCAAAGAACACGAAGAAAAATAATTCCAAAACCTCTCTTGCTTTTTTGGCATTTGCACCACAAATAGCTTGCTGTAATCACCAGGATAAATTGCTAACTGCTGAGATGCATTCTTGTGCTTAGGAATGCTGATTAATAGGCTCCTTTGACCAGCAGAGTAATTTTTCTGCATGTTAGCTTCTTAAAAACATGCACGGTCTCTTGCTCTGTCGACTCTATCGATGCCAGCACCCATAAAGAGAAGGAGAGCTAGAATGCCTTTTATGTGATGTGGTCCTTCTCTTCCTCCCTGTCCTTCAGGCATGCAGTTAGGACTCGGTTATGCTGCCCAAATGGGAGATCCTATTGAAGCTAACCAGATTCTTCACATGATTAAGGGGTTGTTTATGAAAAGATGACTGGAATTAGCTCCCTGCCATGGAAACTATTTGGAAATTAGTTCTTCTATTCCAGAATAATTAAGGTGATTGGGAAACGTCTAATGATTCTGGAATTCAGTCATTTCTGTTTGGAAATAGAAAGAGCTACGGGTGTGTCCTGATTTTTCTATTTATTTGTTTGTTTTTAAGTCTTTCTGTAAAAGGTATTGCTGGAAAGAGAATGGCGATGCCAGGAGACAAAGCTCCACTTAATCACATCTCCCTTTCATCTGACATTCCCAATAAAGGGCACTAGCACCCTGATGAGCCAGCTTTGGATTTTATTGTTGGTTTATGGAAGGAGGGATTTCAGTGTCTCGATTTAGTCAGTTACACATGGTCACAAATATTAAAAAGAAAGATTAAGACATTAAGGGAGTAAAAACTTTAAGCTTCAGAGCTTTTGGAGCATACTGCAAAATGCTGTGCAGATTGACATGGGCATGGCAGAGCAGGGCATGTGCAGACTCCATTTGGGTAGGTCAAGGTCTTCGTTTCAGCTGTATTCCTTCCTCTCATCTTTGCAGTTTCCCTCTTCCCAACTTAGTTGTTCTTCTCGAGATGCAGGTTGCTGTTTCTTACCGTTTCCCTACACAATGAGTCATATTCATGGGGGTTAATACATGGCTGCAATTATTTGGTTTGACTTACATCACTCATTTCTACATCGGTCTGGGAATAGCCAGCCTCCTTTGGAATCCATCAGCCTCTTTTGTTAATCAGATCATTGCTGCTGCTGTTCTGAAGCAGTGGGCGAGAGCCCAGTCTAGCTGGCAATTAATATTTTAATTTCCATGTTCTGCTTTAGGTGTTACCACTTTCTAAATATTTGGAAGGTGACTTAACTTTGGAGCTCTGTATGCATTTAGTGACGAGGAAATAAATCTATTTTTCATAGCTGGATGTAATTATAAGTCATCATCACTGACATGCTGTGACTTAAATTCCCAACAAGCTAAAAAGTGCTTTTTCTACTACTCAAAACAGGAGGGGATCCTGCTTAAAGTATAAAATTATAAAATATAAGCGTCTTTTGTGCTATAACATTATCTTGTGTGGGTATTGTAGAGGCATGGTTGAATTTTTCTGTGGTATTTTCAGTTGTATTAGTATATTTTTGCAGGGCAAAATACAAAAACTTCTTGGATGAACATATGCACAACTATTGTCTGCTGTACTAAAAGTGAAAAACATAGGAGTGAGGCCAGATATCTGAAATACCAGGATTTATATGTAAATTTTCAAGCTATGGCCTAATGACTATGATATTATTTCAAAATTGAAGCAGACTCCTTATTCTTGTGAGTGATTTTATGCTCAGAGTCTGGTAAACCTCACTGAATATTCGAGTGTTAATGACCATGTCATGTCATGCAAAATAAACCAGGGATTAAACATCACTCCTGAGCTCTCAGGTTTTGAGTAACCTGTTTTCCTTCTGTGTATGAATTACAAATTCTTCACTGTCTTTGGACAGTCTTTAATGATACATTTAAACCAGTGTTGGACTACCTTCATGCGGAGTGTTATCCGTGAAGTGTGGCAGTTGCTCTTGACTATATTTAATGCCAGATAATACAGTGTAAAAGTCAACAACAAATACTCTTTCAAGGTGTAAGGGTAAAGCCTCTTGGCTGCTACTGATGGTTGCTGAAGAAACTGAGGAAAGTAAGTCTTCACTAGGAAGGAAGGAGCATTCCCAATTTGAAAACCTTAGTGAAGATAATGTAGTTGAAATAAAAGAACATGAGGAAGTCAGAAGTCAACTGTTTACCTTAATCTAATAATTGATGTGAAAAGTGCTAACTACCTGGTCTTCACTTGGATTTTATCATAGGCCAGTTAGCTTGAGATGGTAATCTGCTTTCTTATGCTCCATTGTATGCCAAGACAAAGTAGTTAATCTCTCCAAGAAAGGAAAGAAGAATGAAAAGTTACCAATTCCTGTCATATCAATAGAAGTCTGGATAGGCTCATGAGAGCTCAGTCCTCAACTCCAGAAGCTTCTTAAACACACTCAGTGTACTTGAAGCACCAAAACTGCCTTTTTGATGAAAGTAGGAAAAAAAATTGATCATCTGTCTGCAAAATGCATCAGCCTTGCATCACAGGGCCCAGAATTGCTTGTGGTTTTACCTTGCAGTGTAAAAAAAAGTGGAAAATAACAATGTGGGTAGGGTAGAAAATGTTTGTCACGGCTCAACTAGAATCAACTTACATACTCACCCGTTCTTTCCCTTTGGCAGGTGCTAACCGGATTGTTTTGGAAGACTCCAATATCTTGCAGCCCGTGGGACTAACTGTATTTGAAAACTGGCTGTATTGGATTGACAGGCAACAGCAGATGATTGAAAAGATTGATATGACTGGTCGAGAAAGACGTACAAAGGTCCAAGCTCGTATTGCACAACTCAGTGACATCCATGCTGTGAAAGAGCTCAACATTCAGGAATACAGTAAGTGCAATCCCTGTTTGCAAGTGCAGACAGTGCCTGTGGGGCTCAAGACAAGGAGTGGCCACAGAGAGATGAGCCTGTTTTGCCTTGTTCACTGGTTGACATCAGTGCATATTGAAGGGGCCAGATGGTATCATTTTTTGTCTGTACATTGCCAGGGTACCATTAAGTTTATTTTGTTTGGGTGGCCAGCAGTGGACTTTTCAGTTGTCTGTGGAGACAGGACAAGGGGCAACAGCCTCAAGCTGGAGCACAGGAAGTTCTGCACCAACATGCAGAAGAACTTTTTCACAGTGAGGGTGACAGAGCCCTGGGACAGGCTGCCCAGGGGGGTTGTGGAGTCTCCTTCTCTGGAGATATTCAAGACCTGTCTGGATGTCTCCCTGTGTGACCTGTCCTAGGGAGCCTGCTTTGGCAGGGGGTTGGACCTGATGATCTCTGGAGGTCCCTTCCAACCCCTGCAATTCTGTGAAATCTGTTGCAAACCCAGCATCATGTTTTGTTGCTGATGACCACTTTATTGGTAGTCCTGGACAGGCACCTGGCCTGTGAGTGTTTGTAGGCACAGTGGAAATGTCCTGTTATCCCTAGCAGAGGATCTTTGGGATTGTGGCTGCGACACACTAGTGAATCGCTATCGGGTGTTTAAACTCCATTGAGACAAGCATGGCTCTTGGGGCCTTTTATCACCAGGAGACGGGACCAGCTCAAGGCACTGCCTGCCTCGAAGGCAAAGGGATCAATTTCTGTTGGAGGCAATTTGTAGTGGAAGTGAATGACAGAAGACCAGTGTTGTATTGCACTAAGAAAGCATATATTAAGTAACACTTTCTGCTGAACATGGCTGCACTTTTAGTTTTCTGTTTATCAGGATATAGCCTTCCCCCACATGCAGTTGCTTGAAATGATGGGAGCTGGATGGTTAAAGCAGTGAAGCTCCCATCATCCTGGAGGAAACAGGCTTGGTTAATGGGCTGTGGTGCATGCCTTGGAGAAATATGTAGAAAAATGTCTGGGGATGTTTAATTAAAGCATCAGTGCAGCCTACTACTAGTTTTGTTTGCTATTAATCTCAGTACATCTGTCAGGAGTTCCAAGAGAAGTATGTTGTCCTTATTAAACATTAAAACGAAGAGACATATTTATCTAGAGCATGTTAATTTGAGTTTCAGAGACACTGTGGAAGCTTCAGAATTCATAAATTAGAAAAGTTTACTTTTTTAATGGTCTTCAGATAAAATGAAGCGTGGAATCCAAGGCATCTTTTTGTATTACTAATGCTACTGGTTTTGCTGCAGAAGTAATTCTACCTCACACAAGTTGCAAAATGCTTTGACTAGTGTTTTAGTAGACCCCATGACATGACTCTCACGATATTTCAGATTGCATACAGTTATTGATGTGAGTGATTATTGACATATATAAAGGGAAAAAATGCACATGACAAAAAGCCACTTTTTCAGAGATTTTTTCAGTAGTTCTCCTTCTGGGGGGAAGGAAGTAATGAAGGGAGTCCTGTGAGCCCAAAGAAATTACTGAAAATTTGGGAAGGAGGTGAGGATTTCTTGTCAGTACCTGTCTCTCTTTTTAAAATCACAGGGCAACATCCTTGTTCTCAAGATAATGGTGGCTGCTCACACATTTGCATCGTGAAGGGCGACGGCACCACGCGCTGTTCTTGCCCAGTGCACCTTGTTCTGCTGCAGGATGAGCTGTCCTGTGGAGGTAAGTCCTTCCCTGTATCAGAGCTCTCAGCTTCTGGGTTGGGTCTCCATTTATAGGGGTTTCTTCTAAGCAGAAAGAATGTGACAGTGCCCCAGGTGCTGTTACACGCTTTTACACGCTTACCTCTTTGCTTTCCCCCAACTAAATCTGCAAGTATTGAGGAGTAAGAGAAGAGGAAAAATTCACTAGTTGACTGCAGAATAAGAAATTCTGTTCACCCTTTCTATTTAAGACCCTTAAATTATTTCAACTTGATTTTTTAATTGTATGATTTTTATTGCTTTCTTCTATCACTTTGTCTTTTCTCCTCTTTTAAATAGTGCTAGCTTCTCATATTCTGGTGTATTGCACCATGTCTGTGCTGTCTTATTCTTGTCTGCTGTCCTCCTCACACTCACCCTGTGCATGTCTTTCTGATCTGCATGCAGTCCCAGAAGGGCGAGCTGCCTCCTCTGTGGCGATAGGGCCGCTGTAGCCTACGCCCTGGTGTCTCCAAGGGTGGGGTTGAAATGGGGGAGAGGAGAGGCACTTTGGTGCTCCCGGTCTCTTTGTGCTGCTGTACTGAATGGGTTTCTTATGCAATCTTCTCGCCATCAAGGCGACGTGTGGTCTCGCAATGGAACAAGAGTTAACAGAATCCAGATATTTTCTCAGAGCAAGTTTAATACCAGGCCAAGAGGGTGGGGGAGGAAAGGGGGATTAAAAAAAAGGGGGGAAAAATTCCACATTTACTTACTGTGTGAGATTAACAGTTACTATAGTAAATGTTAAATAACAGCTAACAGCTGTGTTGAGATAGTGGGGCTTGACTAGATGGAGCAGGGTTTTTTTTGTTGTTTTACAAGAATTTTGACTGAACAGAGCTGTCGAGGGCACATAACTAGACATTGAGTCACAGTGCATCCATCTGCAGCGCATTACATCCTTTTAGCATTTTCTGTGCAGTGACTGTCAAACATTAAAAAGAAAGTGAGCCATCAGTTGTATATACAGTGGTGTTGCAGGAAAGGGGAAGTAGAACAGTGTGTTGGCTTTCAGTGAAGACTTCTGAAGACTTGTTAAGAGAAATGCGTAAGTGGGAAGGGAAGAAAACAATTGTGTTTTGAGTGTGCATGTTCCTCTGTTCCTCTTGTTCTTTGTATTGTGAGCTTCCATTGATGTGACCCTGCATCGGTGACACGGGGCTCGAGATCAGCACAAGTTACTGCAGAGGCAGTGGGGGTGGAATTTAGTTTATGAAGCGGCATATTTATCAGCTGCTCGATAAATCAAAGCAGCTGAGATCATCTTGTCCTTACCTGTCCTGATCTACTGTTTGCTCACCTGGATTTTTAATTTTTGTTTGTTTGCTTGATTTTTAAAGAACCACCAACATGCTCCCCTCAGCAGTTCACCTGTTTCACAGGTGAGATTGACTGCATCCCGGTGGCCTGGCGCTGTGACGGTTTCACTGAGTGTGAAGACCACAGTGACGAAAAGAACTGCCCAGTGTGCTCAGACACCCAGTTCCAGTGTGAAAGTGGACAGTGCATAGACAGTGCCCTCCGGTGTAACGGAGAAGCGAATTGCCAGGACAACTCGGATGAGAAGAACTGTGAAGGTACAGAGGTTCTTTCAGGGTGTGATGAGAGTAAAGCTGTTGTGAGGACACGATGATATGTATCCAAGTTATTGCTGAGTAGGATTTGGAAGGACCTGGGGTTCTGCTAGTTTTTAAACTGATCTGTTGAATGGGAAATTATTTCACAACTCTGTACTTTTGTTTCTCCACCTGTGAGGTAGAAATAACACTGATCTCCTGTACAGCAACTAAAGCTCTGTGAAAAGTGCTATTAGAAAGATAATGTGGTTTTAAGCTCTAAGAGCCTGGTAGCTGAGAATGAATTACAAAGTGCAGCAGATAGCTTGTCATAGTTATTTATGTACCTTCCACCAAGTAAAGGCCTTGGGATTGTTTACTTTATAATACTGGAACAAAATGAAGTTAAATTTTTGTCTGTCTTTCACTCCCACTTACAAGATTTCCAGAGACCTCTCCTTCCTATCGAGCACAGCAAAAGAGAGTATTTAAGCCATCATTAGAGAGAAATGCTCTTGCCAACACAGTGAAAATTAACTTTTTTCATTTCCGAAAGGACAGGGTATGTTGCCAGAGTCTGAACTACCCCACACCTATACAACGTGACATACAAGCACCCTCGCCCTTTGCCCACTGTGCCTGCAGTGAAGAGTTGTAGGGACACTTGTGAGCTTGAAAGGATGCCTCTTCTCTGTGTCCTTTCAGTATGTTTTCCTTCTTTGAAGAGACTCTCTAAAGGGCTTTGAATCAGGGCTGAATGTCTTTCCAAAAGATATGCGTCAGCTCAAACAAAAAGAGAGTGATACAGAAATCCCTGTGTGATGAAAGGTGATTGTTAGCCAGATGAGATGCTGGTATCTAAAAGTGCAGTGGTGCAAGTTAGCTTCCTAAGTTACCATCCAGTGACTGAAGATATCAGACGTGGACCTGTTCACCTTCAAAGTATCCCTGTTACTCAGAGTATTCAAGTTGATTGCAGATGAGAAAAGCCTCTAGTTTAACTTCTTAATTCAACTGAAGTCAGAAAGAATTTCAGGATTTATGAGAAATGAGAGGCAAAAAAAAATGTAAACAACAGCAGCCAGCACCTCGCCTGCAGCACCTTTTTTCCCCAAAGTGGTGGTTCATTTTTTGAGTGTACTGGCAAAGCTCTAGTTTTATCTTCTGTCTTTCATTTCAGTTTAAAGACATAATGTCAAGTGAAATAGATTGTCTCATGATCAAGGAGTTTTCTGGTTTACAGGAAGAGCACAAGGGCATTGAGACAACCATGTTTATCTATCTTAAACAATTTTATCATCATGGTTTGGCAGATTTATTTTTAATAACTTAATTCTTCTCTCATGTTTCAATATTACGATAAATGCTTAGAGTTTGATATTCATAGTATAAGATAGCAATAGCCATCTCCTGGGACAAGTGCCTTTGTTCTCAGTGGCTGTCTGCTTCTGAGTTATTTTAGACCAGGTAACTTCATCTTACAGTGTCCCTCTCATAAATAGTCAGTGGGGACCAGGCACCCGCTGTGCCATAGCCTCAGCAGAATGCTGGATCATTTTTTTTCCTGCATGGTTGGCATGAGGGACTTTTAGTGCCACTGGCTACTTTAAGAAATGAAGGAAAAGCAGCAGGAAAAGCTTTCCCAAGATCCTCCTGGTTTTACATTTTGGTGGCTTGTTTTCTTAATCATTTTAAAGAGTAGAAGACTCTGACACTGACTCTTGTGTGGGGGGTTCTCTTTCCAGTGCTGTGTTTAACGGATCAGTTCCGCTGTGCCAGTGGGCAGTGCATCGGGAAAAGCAAGAAATGTGATCACAACCTGGACTGCAGTGACAGCTCAGATGAGCAAGGATGCTGTAAGTGTAAAACCCAAGACTAGAGACTTGATTGCAGCAGGCAAAATTTATTTCTTGCCTTCTTTATGAGTTAGACTTTATTCTGCCAAGCAGACTGAATTAATTGTTCCCAAAATGAATGCTCCTGTTTGTAACTGCTGTCATGCCATTAATGCACAATGTGGTAGAATAGGAATATCAAAAATAAATAGCAGTCTGAACAAGTAGTCTTTGAGGTAAAGCAGGCTAGTAATTTTTCCACTTAGCTTTTTACACTTTTGAAAGAAAGAAAAGGTTTCTTTCACTATAATCTGTATGCTGTGTTGGTGTGGTGTTTAAAAAAAGTAGTAATTTTTTTTCCAGCAGCGTGAGGCTTTTATATATAACTGCTCTGCTTCGTGGCTTTCTCATCCAGAGATTTAATAGCAAGTGCTTTTGGAATCAGAGGAGCACTCTGTTTATAGAGTAAACCTAAAATTTCCTTTGTATCTTGAAAAGATGTAATCCTGAACTTGATTTATGACTTGTAACATGTGATACCCACTACCTTGAAATCTCCAGGGCTCTTAAAATTCCAACTTAAAAGTTCATTTTCACTGTTGGTGCTTTAAAAGAAATTGTAAATGGGGACATCTCTTCTTGTGCTAGGGATCCCTATATCACAGTTGGCACACACATATCTGGAAAATACGACCCCAGCGTAGGGCCCTTGATCTTAAAGAGGAGTAATAGGAGGTGCTCTGTCATACTACTGAGTTATTAGAAACATTACCAGAGATGTGTGTAGTTATCTTTATTACAGTTCATATATTTTATGGGTTTGTAAGAGAGGATGGAAAATTAGCCCACCCGGAGTAAGACGGCAGTTGTCACTGTCCCTCTTCCAGTACGATCAGAAGTCTGTTTACTTATCTCTGTAGATGGTGACAAGCTGGTTAAAGTGTGGGTTTGGTGTTCAGGGAGAAGAAAATGTGTTGAGGAAAAGACTTTGAGTAATGGATAAGATGTAAAACACTGACTAGAACAGGAAAAGACTTTAAAGTCTGCTTTTCTTGTCAAATTCATGAAGCGCAGGCAGGGGGTTGTCAGTTATTCCCAGAAATGTCATTGCTTAGAATTGGTATTGTAGGGAAAGCCACTCATTTTGACTGTTGAATAATCATTTCGGGTACAGATTCCTCATAAGAATGGCATCTCTAAGCCTGATGCTCAGCTGTGTCTGTAACCATCAGTATGGGTCAGATGGGGAGCAGGTTAAGTAGTTTAATAAATAACAGCAAACCCAAAATTCGTCTACTGTTCAGTGTAAGTGAAAGGTGGCATGACCGGCTGGGTGGATGAAGGGAGAGCAGCGGATGTTGCTAACCTTGACTTCAGCAAAGCTTTTGACAGTGCCTTAGCAAGACTGCTGACAGTACAAAACTGGGAGGAGTGGCTGATGCACGAGAAGGATGCACTGTCAAGTTAGTGAGACCCAGACAGACTAGAGAGCTGGACAGAGCAGATCCTAATGAAGTTCAGTAAGAGCAGATGTAGAGTCCTGCACCTAGGGAGGAATAACCCTGTGCACTAGTACTGGTTAGGAAGCAGTGCTGTGGAGAAGGACCTGGGAGCCATGGAAAACAGGCTCTCTGAACATGAGCCAGCAATGTGCCCTTGTGCCCAAGAAGGCAAATGATATCCTGGGGCACATTAAGAAAAGCATGGTCAGCAGCTTGAGGGAGTTTATCCTCCCCCTCTACTCTGCCCTGGTGAAACCACAGCTGGGGTACTGTGTCCAGTTCTGGGCTCCCCAGTTCAAGACAGACAGGGAATTATGGGAGAGAGTCATGGGGAGGGCTACAAAGATGATGAGGGGACTAGAGCATCTCTCTTTTGAGGAAAAAGGCTTGAGAGATCTGGGCCTGTTTAGCCTGGAGAAGAGCAAGAAGAGTTTTCATCAATACATAAGGTCAGGTGTCTAGAGGATGAGGCCAGGCTCCTTTCCCAGTGACAGGACAAGGGGCAATGGGCACAAATGGGAACACAGGAAGTTCGACCTCAAGATGAGGAAAAACTCCTTTACTCAGATGGTGACAGAGCACTGGCACAGGCTGCCCAGAGAGGTTGTGGAGTCTCCTTCTCTGGAGGTACTAAAAACCAGCCTGGGCACAATTTTGTGCAACCTGCTCTAGGTGATCCTGCTTTAGCATAGGGGTTGGACTCCATGTTCTCCAGAGGTGCCTTCCAACCCTGGCCCTTATGAGATTCTGTGGTAACTGAATGTGGCACAGTTGAGAAAAGGGAGTGCTAATCTATTACACCAAGTGATAATCTACGTGCTTATATGATGAGGTGCAACATGAAAGGTAGTTGTCATCGTATTTAACAACAAGAGAAAGCATTGTCTGGTGTCCCCAGCCCAGTGCCATCTGGAGTCATGGCTGCAGATCTTGTTCATCAGCTTGAAAGGATAGCCCTGCCTGTCAGTATGTAGCAGTATCGAGTGGTTCGTCAGTCCCCCTGCATATGCACGTACTGCTTATTTCCTGTCACTTGTGATTCAGAGAAACCTCTCTGTATGTGTGGAGGTCATCTTGTGCACATGTAGCCCTCATGGACATTCAGTCTTTAAACAGACCTGTCCTAGGGCCCATTTGTTCCTCCCATAAATTAATTTGAAACCTGTTGTCTGCCTCCAGAAGAGGAGGCTCTTATTTAACCTGTGTGGAAAGATACTAGGAGAACTGGTGTTGATACACAAAGCTGTTGGATTAATTTACAGTCTGGTTCTTCCTTTTTCCCTTTAGACACGACGGAAGAGCCTGCTCCACAGCCCAACAACACAATAGGCTCCATCATCGGTGTGATCCTTACGGTTTTTGTGGTTGGAGCAATGTACTTCATCTGCCAGAGGGTGCTGTGCCCTCGCATGAAGGGAGATGGGGAAACAATGACCAATGATTATGTGGTGCACGGACCAGCCTCTGTACCTCTTGGTTATGTGCCTCACCCAAGCTCTTTGTCAGGGTCTCTTCCTGGTAAGTAAATTATGTGATCCTTGCCCTGCTCTTTGGCACCACGTAGTTGGTAGTTGTAGCTAGGTTGTATACACAGGAGATGTCCGTTCCAGATGCATAATTCATTGAAGCTGTTGGAAGCCAGAACTGTCAAGGTTTGTTGCCGTCCTTCTGTATAATAATCAACTGCTATTTTATCTGTGCTGTTCATAAGCATTTAGATACTTAGCTCAAACAGATACATGTACTGTGGGAGTTCTCTCTGGCTACTAAAGATACCTCTTCTTGGTAGCATCAGCAAGGTGTCATGACAGTACAAGGTATAAGTTACTTAGTGTTCTATTCATGGGACTTTAAACATTATGTAATTATTCTTGTTAGATTTGTAGATGGGGTTTGTATGCCTGTGAAACTTCTTGTGAAGTCTGTCGTAACTGGTCTTTGCTTATTTCATTTGCTGGTGAAGTTTCCAAAGCCACTCCATGTGATGCTACTGCTGTTTCTAAACTAAGACTTAGCCTCAGCGTTGCAGTTCATTTGTATGCATCCCTTCTGTATGTATAGATTAAATACGTACTGTAGCTTGTGGCTTGGATTCAGCAGGCTTCAGTCAGAACGTAGAGGTTCTGTGAGACTGTTACAGGGTTAAAATAATGCACCAAATTTCTTTGCTTTCTGTAATAGCCTGCTCTCATAAAGAGAGTCTTTGAGCAGAATTTTCACCATTATTTCGAGCGCAGTGGCATACCTCTCCATTTCCCGCTTGGACTCTCTGCCAGCGTGCTTCAGTCCAGTAGCAAAAGCTCACTTAACGGTGTGGGAAATGAAAGAACACAAACCCTCTCTTCTCTCGTACAAATTTCAGTTGCTCAGCTGAGGTGGTCAGAGTCAGTTTCATGTTTTATTCTGAGGCATAGAAATAGTGCCTGAATGCCTGTTCTCTCAAGTCTTTTCCAGCTGTTCAAGGGAAGAAATGTGTTTCTCTTCAACTGCTCTAGTATAGCCCAGTGCCAAGTCCTGCAGTCAAGTAGCTGATAGACAAAACCAATGTGTTTATTCCCTGACAGTCTTTGTTCCAGTTGTCTACCAAGGAGCACTGGATTTGCTCTTAATGCCAAGAAGATTAATTTTGGGTTTAGGACTTGTGCTTATACAGCTATTATCTTCTTCTAGATTTATTTTTTAAGCTTTCTTTTCTCTGTTTGCTTCAAAGAATTGAATGTTGACATACATCTTTGTTCTGCAGGGATGTCTCGAGGTAAATCTGTGATCAGCTCCCTCAGCATCATGGGAGGGAGCAGTGGGCCACCTTACGATAGGGCCCATGTCACCGGAGCCTCTTCTAGTAGTTCTTCAAGTACCAAAGGCACTTACTTTCCTCCAGTAAGTCATTCAGTTATTCATAAACCTTCAGTAACTTTCAGGGAAGTGCCAGTGTCTTTCTGAGGGTAACTGATTGACAGATGAATGCTTTGTTTAAATTTTCTAGTCTAATAAACTTGTTTGAATATGGAGTATGTGATTTTTTGAAAAGGGAGAGGAGATTAGATTGCCTTTTTCCAAACCAGCCTAGGAATTTCCTGTTAATTTAAAAAAGTTGTGAGACGGCTCAGTGCCAGAAAAAGACGTTAGACTGAATGTCAGGTGAGATGAAAAAATCCCTATAAAAGTTGGGGAGCTCTGTCAGAGCAATCTCTTTTCATTACACTCTGTCATGTGCCTCTGGAGGTAAAACTATGGTTGGTTCTTTATGTACCCTTCAAGGAATTATAAATGATGTGTCATGTGTCTTGCAAGTAACATATAAACAAGTGCCTTAGAACTCCATGGCATTCCTCTAGTCACAAATGAGAAGTGTGCCATGCTAGGTGCTCTGTAGAAGTTGGTTCCAGCCCCAGAGGGCTCCCCATCTCTTCACTTCTTGCATCAGTGGTGATTGCTTTAGCTTTTATGTCCGCTGAGCCGCTGTTGATGCTTAAGGGTCACACGCTTGGTCAGTGTGGGCTGACGCCTTCCACTGCCTGTTACACCTGCAGATTAATCCAGATGCTGTTTGTGCAGCGAGCGTGTGCCTGAGTAGGGGAGACATGCTTCCCTTGGCCAGCACGCTGCAAGTATCACAAGCAGCCTGCTACTTGGAGAATACAGCTAGCAGGAGCAGACATCTGCCAGTTTGCCTAGGGCAGTGGTATCCCCAGTGACGATCTGGTATTGAACAGCTAGCTTCAACTGGAGTTTTCAGCACTGGGTATGTCAAAATAGCAACAGCAGTCAGCGGGTTTTTGAGAAGAGCTTAGGAATAGCTTCTATGGGAATGGTAAAAAGCAGCGTTTCCAGTGGCTGATAAAGAGCTGGGGAGGAAACAGATGAAAAATCCTGTTTGTTGGCAGGGGCTATGCATGTAGTTTTTAATTTAAGGTTCTTATCAGTACTAAAAAGAAAATGTGTAAACAGATGTGTTCCTGAGTCTCATACGTTTGGGCTTTTTAACAGAGGCTTTTATTTATTTTTTTATTTTTTTTTTTTTAATTTATTTTTATTTCTAGATTTTGAACCCACCACCATCACCAGCTACTGAACGTTCACATTATACCATGGAATTCGGTTATTCTTCAAACAGCCCATCCACTCATAGATCCTACAGGTAATTATTATTACAATAGCTTCCATCAGGATCAAAGCAGTTAGTTTAGAAAACGCAGAATAAAGGCAGCCTCTGCTCCATAAGAATTGCAATCAAAGGGCCTAATTCTGCAAGCACTAAAACAGGTGCTTAAATGAGTTCACATGCATCATGTCCCTGAAGCGCGTGTGTAAGTGCAGCACTGTTTGAGGTAAATCCTACGGTAAGTGGGTTAGCGGTACACTTCTCTGGTATGTTGCTTTAGGGGGGAATGACAGGACTCATCACAAAATTAGCTGAATGCCCTAAGAACCCTGCTACCATGATCACTTGGAGCCCAAAATACTTACCCTGGAGCGAACGCTTCCTTTTTTTCCAGGGCTCTGTCACAAATAATTTGTGATACAATTAGCAGAAATGATAGGCAAACATCACATGAAGGAAAGTTGGTAATATAAAGGCAAGTAGGTCAGAAGTAATGTTAATATTATGGCCTAGATAAAGCACAGAAATTCCAATTTGACATATTAAGGGTTAACATCTGAAAAAAGTCACTAACGTTTTGCTTATTTTCTCTGACAAATATTTATGGGCATGCAAGCTTTACCTCTGTTTACTTCAATATATTCCTCACCTTCCCTGTTAGATCTTATTATACAGTTCATTATCATTTTATAACTGGTTATCAAAAATAAAGAGAGAAACCACCTACCTAAGGGTGTAAAGTTCCCCTCCCAAATCACTAGTAGCTCTGGTCAGTGAGAAGAGAGTGCTGTATTTTTCTGCTGAAAGGAATGCCTCCCTAACACAGAGTCTTTGGGGGCCTTTGGATAATGAGGTCTCTGGGGCTGAAAAGACATCTCTTCTCCATTAGCAGAAAACATGGCCCCTGTTTTGCAGAAGGTCAGACCAGATGTTTATAATGGTCCCTTGCAGCCATATGAAAAATCTTTGAAAATGATGAGTAATTTTCTAATGAAAGAAACTCAGATTTTGGCACCACTATGAATCACGCTGATCGCTGGCTAGCTAGTGTGACTTTCAGTATTATAAATCGTATTAGGGATGTGGTGTGGTGTTGAATGCTTTCCTAATGTTCCCCCACCCAAAAATAAACCCTGGCCTTGCTGTTCCTGATCTCCCTGTCTCTCTTAACCTTCTGACTTGAATATAGAAAAGCTGCATCCCCGCCTGCCCCCAACAGCTGACTGTGGTGCTGGTAGTTGCAGCTACCGAGCACCTTCCTTTCTCATTTATTTTCTTTTAACTATCTTGGGCTCATTTTAGAAGATGTTTTGTGGTAGCAGCCTTTGGGAATTCCATCCCAGTTACTGCTCTGTTGAGTGATTCTCCTGGCTGCTGTTAATGTGCCAGGTGATTTTCAGTCTCCCTGTCTGGGCTTGGAAGCTGGTGTCTGTAAATTGGATACTGGAAATAGACTATATTCTCCATATAATTGCAACACAGCTGTCTTTTTCCTCCTGTGCCCTTCCTGCTCCACTGTTCTTAGGAGGAACTTTTTCTACCTCAAGTAAGTCCTTAGGGAGCCTGTTGTCCGTAGATAATTAACAATTAGCATCCCTTTCACTAGCTGCTATCATTTGACTGACGCTGTAGTGCAAAGGTGGGGCCTTCTGCAGCGGAGTTAGCCAGTTCCTGTTCAGAGAGGGAGGGAGAGAGGAGCGTGGCGCTGTGTCTCTCCCGCAGAGAGGTTGACCCGCTCTCCGTTCCCACCTTGGCTCGCCAGCCCTTGGCTCCTTCGCGGGCCTGACGCCCCAGTTGCGTGGTCTTTCCATCTGCTGACGCTTCTCCCATACATCTCCCCACCGCAGCTACAGGCCTTACAGCTACCGGCATTTTGCACCTCCCACGACGCCCTGCAGCACCGATGTCTGTGACAGTGACTATGCCCCCAGCCGAAGGGTCGCAGCAGCCACGGCCAAGGGCTATACCAGTGACTTGAACTATGATTCAGAGCCTGTCCCCCCGCCACCCACTCCACGCAGCCAGTACCTGTCTGCGGAGGAGAACTACGAAAGCTGCCCGCCTTCCCCCTACACGGAGCGGAGCTACTCGCACCATCTCTACCCGCCACCGCCATCCCCCTGCACGGACTCCTCATGAGGGGTAGCCCCCCCGCCCCGTTATCTGCCTCTGCCATGGAAGTGTAAATACAAAATGTTCTTCTGGGGAGGGGGAAGGAGCTCTCGGCGAGGGATGAGGTAAGACAGTGTACAGTTAAATGTTATTAAATGGGGTGGAGGAATACTGAAGATATTTGTACAGAAGAAAAAAAAAAGGATATTTATATATTTTCTTAAACAGCAACTGCTGCTTGTGCCATAAGAAGAAAAATTTTTGTATAAAAGAACCCAGACATTTGTACAAAAAGTTTTTATTTTTGCAAATGTAACACAAAAACATGCCTTAATCCAGTGAAGTGACTGAGCACATAAGGAAATAGAAGGACTGGGATGTGTTACTTGTCCAGCAAGGTGAGATATGGGGTTTGTCAATACCAAAAATGTTTAAAGTCATTAATAATAAAGAATTCCGTCTCAGAGCAGCATACCATAGATACTTGGAAGTAGCCAAAAAACCTCTACGTTAACTACAGAGGGCCAGCAACTAAAGTTAAACTTGAAAACGCAGTCAGGACAGATACTAACCTTACACAAAGGGCTTTGTTTTCTACAGGAATACAGCAATCGTAGCAGTGAATCCAGAAAAACAATCACGCTTTTTAAAATGAATACACCTCTGTTTTTCCTTAAATGCATTTACCAAACTAGAGCATTTATAGCTCTCTTCTCACTTCTGCAATTTAAATGATTTTGTTTAGTTTATTTTAAAGTTTGGGGGTTTTTTTCTCCTCTCTCTCCCGCTTTTTCCATCTCTTGTGCATCCTTTCTTCCTGCCTGTGTCACTTTAAATCATGATATCCTTATCTAAAGTACTGCTAAAACTGGGCTGCTGTAAATTCTTTCTTTCCCCCTACCCCCCTTTTAATTAGCCTTGTCATGCAGAGAGTACCATGCTCTACATTATCTTTTTCAGTTTGCCAACACATTAGGATTCTGTTTTGTACCAGGTCTATACAATTTTTCACATCATTGACAAGGGTAATATGCATATACCTGAATGATTTTTAGTCCCTTAAAAAAAAAGAAAACCCTATTTTGACCTAGTGCCCACAAAATGTCAGATATTTTTATACCACATATAATATAGACAGCATATTTATAAACTATAAATTTAACCATGAATTGTTAGTTTTACTGTAAATTAATAATATATCCTTGCAGTACTTTCAGTGTATATTGATACAACAGTATACAAATCATATATATAAATATATATATAAAATATATATATATATATATTATTTTTTTCCTAGTAAGGAAGCATTTAACTTTCGTGGAGCAACTGTCCATAAGAAATAGATGTTTTGGTCATTGGAAGAGGTTCCCATGCTGTATTAACTGCTCATGATTTCTTTGTGTTAGGTAAAGTCAGTTTTTCTCAGTATGATTTTGACATACCTCCTCTTTTGCATGGTGTGAGTTTAATACTTTAGTATTAACCACTGTGAATGTCAAATTTTAAGATATTCTTAACCAAACCATTTTATATTTGCATCTCTATTTTTGTATATTATTATATTTAGCCCCTTCTATCAACCTCACCTCCGTGATTTTGACAGGGGGATTATATAATCAAGTGAAAGCATTATTTTGTGCAGGTTGAGGGGCAGCCTAGGATATTACTAACTCCTCTTTGAATCCAGTGCAGTGTTCTGAATTTGCTTTGGCTGTAGTGGAGCTCACAGTGTACCTGATCTTAGATGGCATTTCACATTTGCACCTTCTCTTGACATCAAATCCAAGTTGAAGGTGCTCCAATGCCTTTGAAGACTGGCCCTCTGAATGAGGAGCTTCTGCTTCGTACCCTCGGGTTGTAAGTACTCTTCAGAGGTGCTGTTTGGATTTTTTTGAACTCTGTTGCTTGTTTCCCAGCCAGTTCCAACTAAAAGAGAAATAATCTGAAAATGTGGCGTGGGCTTTAATTCCTGCTGTTGACAGGATTAGCGACAAGTAATTCTTGCTAGTGCTGCCGCTCACCTGGAGCACTGGAGCCTCCCTTGGTTTCAGCTCCAAGGAAAACAATGGCATTTGGGATTTCAGCTGTAACTAAGGGTCTTTCTAGTAGTCCAGGTTACCCGAGGAAACTTTACATAGCCTTGGTGGTCTCTAAGCTATTGCAGTTCATCTCTGGATCTAGCATGTTAAGTGGTTTTTTTGCCCAGCTTCATTCTAGGTATCTAGGAACCGTGGTAGCTGTTCTTCTGGCTCTGCCTTGCTGAAGAGGCTTGTTTGCGTTCTCCAGCAGGATGGGTGTTGAGGAGGGTATTGTGAACTATAAGGGAACTCAAAACCATTGATATGAAGGGGGGAGGGAGGGCGGGCGGGCGGGCGGTGGGTGTGTGGGGGCAGGGGTGTTCAGGCTGGCATGCCGATGAGAATTAGGAACTTCTCTGTTGTTTACATTTTTTCACGTGCAGCATTCCGTGTGGGGTTCACATGTGGAAACTTGCACTAATGAACTCAGAAGAATATTGCATTGTTGTGTCTCAGTCCAGGCGCTTGTACTGTGACAGCAATGGTGTCTTCTTGCAAAATAACTTTTTTTTTTTTTCAGTGTGCCAATTTCTGTTTGAAAAATTCTAAGGTGGTTGAGCTTAAGGAGTGGTATCCTCTTCCTGGTGCGGTTTGACTGCCTCACCAAGGCTTCCTCTAGGGGAGGACTTGGTGCAGGTAAATTTTTAAGCACCTTAATTACAGCCAGGGTTCCTAGGAAGAAAGCTGCTCTCTGCATATGGACCATGCTGCCTGCCTTCTGCACCAGTTTATGCCCACGCATAACTCAATTGAAGTCAGTGAGGTGGACGTATAATTCAGGGTAGGATTTGATCAGCTCTTTTTGATCTGCATATTTCAGTTTGTGCATGAGATATTTGGGCTGATCTGCCTCTGGGAGATTCACGTGAATTGGGGGAAAGGAGGCAGGCTTTGTTTTTCTGTTGAAGATGGCCAGCACAGGGAGAAGGCTGTTTCTCACCGAGAATAACCAAAGAATTATTTAGTGGGAAGCTGTGATCTGCCTTTACTGGGAAAATCCATCTACTTGCAAATCTAAAGTAAAATCTTGGAAGAGTCAATGATCTGTGAAGTATCCCTTGGGCAGCTTTCCAAATTACAAAAGCATTGAGGCAACCAGTAGCCCAGCTCACGCCCAGCTCATGCTTTCCCAGGGGATAAACTATGGACTGGTTGGACAGTGAGACTGGACCATTTCCATCTGAGCCAGTCGCGATTCGTATTCACTCCTTCCCTCAGTGAGGATCCTGCTTTCTCCTCCTTCTGAAATTGACTGTGATGTGGATAACACCCCCACCTGCCAATTCAGGAGATCACTGAACTGGGTGTGTAGCGTGGAAGTGGTCTCAGTGATGTCAGTGGAACTGCTCATGGTCTTTATGCTAAGCAGAAGTAACCGGTGTCCTTATCTGTACAGCATCAGGTATACACACAGTGGGGCATTAAACAGGTACTCATTGTGTGCTTCCTCCTCTGTGTAGCCACCCAGGGGGAGTGTTCACAGCTGAGTGCCTGAGGATGGAATAGCTGGCATGTTCAGTCAGGGAAAGGACAGGCCTTTGTGGTTTAAAAAAATATTTTTTTAAATTAAATTAAAAAATTAAGGACGCTACAGCACAGTTTTTAAAAACTAACTTTGCACGTTCAGCTCAGCGTGTTTAAATGGCAACTTTAACGGGACCTAATGGCAACAGTAATGTTTAAATAGCAACTTTTTTGTAACCTAATGGCAACAGTAATGAGGCCTAATCTTACCTCTTAAAATGATACCTGCCGTGCCACACATCATTCCCAAGGGGGTACGGCTGTCCTGCCAGACAGGAGAGGAAGCACTTTTTTTTTAATTTCATCGTGTTCCCTTCTGGTGTCCATTTTGAACATGAGTAAAACCCCTCTGGTTTCTGTAGCTACAAAGGTCCTTGTACAAACCCCTCTGGTTTCTGTAGCTGTTGTGGTCCTTGTGTAATTCTGAAGGGAAAAAAAGTGCCGGTGCATGCAGAAAATCCTGACTGATTGCACTCAGGGCTTTGGTGTTCTGGTCTCTAGCTTCTGCTCGGCTTCTCTATTTATTATAGCCCACGCTCTAGGAATTGCTTGATTATCCAGCCTTACACACAGATTCATTTGGCTTACTTTAAACTAGTTTAGCCTGTCCTACGATGAAGAACAGGCCACTGCCTTGCCTATCGAGTGTTTCCACGCCTCGCTGCTTGGCAGATCTCTCTGAATTAATCGGTCACCACCGTTCTGAGGGGAACCGCTCGAGCTACAGAGCTCCCTGGTCACGCATGTGGTTTGACTTCTTCAGAATACCCGTTGAGAAGTAACTGCTGGCTTTGTTTCCCCCCAACCTTCTTGCCTTGAGCGTGTTTGCCACACAGTGTGGTTGGGGCAGGATCTGCCTCTGAGCATGTGCTGCACAGGTAGCAGGTTACTTACTATTTCTACCAGATCGGGTGCAAAACCCAATTTCAACATTGTCATTCAGAAATGGCTTTCTTAGCCGTGAGGGGTCTTTAAACTGTGTTTAATGGGGTTATTGCTTTAACTTGATGTTACTGACGTTTAACTTAATTGGCAGGTGACAGATGCACCTTGAAAATAAGTTAGGAGGGACTTCATAGCTTGAAAATGGCTGGAAAACATTCCCTTTCTTACAGAAGTCAAATGAAATCCCGTAGCAATCCAAAACGGGCCATTTTCTTTGCTTCCCGTCTTTAAAACAGGCAGCTCAGCAGATGATGCCAGCATACCATTTTTAGGGACTGGGTGATCCAAAACTGGGCATGGGAAGGGTAAGTAAACCGGCCTTCTCCGAGTCTGGCCAGGGATTGTCTTAATAGCACTGGCATCCTGGCTGTTAGGGTGAAACTAGGGGAGAAGAGCGGTCTTGTTCCTCTCTTTTAAATGATCAAGGAGCGGCTTTGAAGTCCTGATTAAAATGGCCTAGCCTTAAGCCAGGCAGTTAAGAAGTCAGCAGAGAGGAAATGAAAGTGTCTTTTTGTGAAGAGGATACCACCAAGCCTTAAGCTGAACTAGCCTTGTTTGCAAGTGAAGGATCTGGTGCTGCTTTCAGATTTTTACTCTTTGTTTTCGGTTTTTTTGTTTTGTTTGTTCTTTTTTGTAAGCTTTAATCGCTGTTTGTCATTGTCTTAAAGCCAGCTGGTGTCTCTTGTTCATCAACTTTGGTACGATGGATTTGCAAGGATGTATTTATATTATAATGGCCAACATTTGGTCAGCCCTATTCACTCATTCACTAACTTTTTTCTTTTTTCTTTTCTTTTTTTTTGTAAAATAAAGTGCTTTACTTGTAAGGTGTATATAAACCTTGTACAAAAAATCCTTTCTGATTATTACTATAAACTGAGTTGTAACAAATGAAATGTTGATTTTTATAATAAAACTAAGAGTGAAAAAAAGAGGAGTATTCTTAATTTTGTTTCAGCATCTAGAGGAAGCGTAATTAAAGGTAAAATCCGAGTATGTCCCCTCTCCATAAAAGCCAGAATGTGCTCGGTTTGGTGGTGCTGTAGGCAGACTCTGCAAACCCAGATGCATTTGCATGAAACACACAGTTGACATCCAGCAGCGCTGACGAATTCTGTGATTTCTGCATTGCAACCATATGCATTTTAAAGCTGAAAGTCTCCCTTACTGATCACTTGGGTTGGTTTACCAGGTGATACAAGCCAGGCATTTGACCTTGTAAGACTAGGGATGCCTGGTGATGATTGTGGAGACAGCTGATGTTTAAATCAGGATTGAAATGTTTGCATTTAACAATGCAAACCGTTTAATTTTAAATGTAAAAGATATTGCCCTCCTCCCATCCTAGTGCTGTAACAAGATCTGGCTGCACTAGCTCCAGATTTTCTCCGTGGAGCCATGGAGAAGCCCCATGTTGCTGCCAGCACCCGTGAGACAGGGCCTACGCTTAGCAGTCTCACTAAACATAAAATTAAATGCTGCTTGCTCTCAGCTAGTATGCCAGGATTATTTTATTTCAAGGTCCTAGGTTTATTCTGCCTTGGAAAATGAGCCATTAGTCTAGAGCTGCTGGGTGCTACATTTCTCTATGAGAATGCCCGCTGTGGATTGGTGCTGGGCTACAGAATGATGTCCAGCTCTTTTTTTTCCCTTTAAACAATAGTGGCTGCCTTTCTTACCCAGTCCCTGCAGTTATCACATGGGAGAAGTGTGAGTGCAGCACCCCTGTTTTGTGTTCTCTGAATCTTGGTCTTTTCCAGACACGGCTGTTAGACATTGGGGTGCATCACAAGTGGGGTTCTTCAGGCGCAGACCAGGGAGGCCGTGTGGATCAGAGCAGGATCGGCCTCATCAACAAGCCGCTTGAGTTAAATCTTAAAAATATTCCAGCCCGATCGGCTTTAGAGGGAAGGCGCTCGGGAGACAGCAGCAGTGTTTCAGCTGCAGCTCCACCATGTGTCGGTCTTGTGCCAGTTACCAAGGCCTCCAGAGATGGCAGAGCCGCTGAAACCGTGTTCATAGGGCACCAAGAGACAGCAGGCACGGGGAGGGACGCAGCGGTGTTTTCCTTCCTTTAAAACACAAACCATATATTTTTATATATATCTAAGCACCTATCCCCGTATTGATAAGCATTGCTTGGAACCACTCTGATGGCAGAGGTCAGAACAGGAGTCAGCCTGTCTGAGGCAAGACCGCTTGGCAGCCTGCAAAGGGTTGATCCCCTTTGCGTGCGGCTGTGTCTTTCCATGCACACGAGCAAAGGTGACTGCGAGCGCTGGCGTCCTGCCATTCCTTTCATAGGAGAGGAGGGGTGATGACACGCTGCATCGTGACAGGGAGAAGAACCCTTCCTTAAGAGCATAATAAGGTTTATTTTTTTAATATATTTTTGGGCTGCTGCTATCGGCAGCACTTCTCTAAGAAGGGGAGAATGCAAAACCACATCCTTGTTCCCGGAGCAGAACAGCTGGACATGTTCCACCTGTTTTCACAGAGGGAATTCTGTAGCTGGCTGAGAGACAGACCTCTGCATGGGAATGGCAGAGCGGTTGGTAGAACTGCTTGCTGAAGGGCCGGCACCTGATGCGTCAAACCTGCTGTGTGTGGCAGCTGCATCCCTTTTCCTCATGCTGCAGGTTGGGAACACTGCTGAGCTCAGTGACTTGTAGAAAGGTGAAACAATAACAACAAAACCCCCTCTTTCTTCTGCAGGAACTGTGAGTCTGGGTAAATAAGCTTGTGACAAGGGCACAGCAAGGTCTATGGTGGTAGCTAAACACAAAACCCATTTGTGGGAAGGATTGGAAGCTGCCAGCCCTCTCCTATTTGCACCTTCTGTTCCATAAAGAAACCGCTTAGTAGGAAAGGTCTGATGTCTTGGGTTGCCTAGGGCTGGTACTGCACAACAGTGACCTTTCACAGCTCTGCTTTTTCAGGAAGATGGCTTTTTCATGGCCTTAAGGGGGACCCTCTGCAGAGACTACAAGTTTGTTTCTCTAAGGAGGTGTAAAGAATAGCATTTGCATCGGAGGAGATGGGAGGATTTCACAGGGTAAGTGTTTCCTGTTTGTCACTGTTGCCAAAATTCTAAGCCCTGTCTCCCTGCTGAGAAACCAATAGCCCCCTTAACCTGCAGAACATGTGGCTGAACAGGAATGTCTGTGTGACCCACCACCCGAGCTCTCCCTGCATCGCCCCAGCAACACGTTTCCCACAGCTGCTGGTCCCTGGTGGTGGTTTGCTGAATAAAGGGGCTACAGATGGCTCTGATGGCTATGGGGGAGCCTGGGGTCTATGGTGAGGCATCCCAGCTGTCCCAGGAGGAAAGCCCAGAAGCCTTCACCTGCACCTCTGGTGCTGTAAAGAGCTGTTCCTGGTTTCCTGGGCCAGTTCCCCTTGCAGAGCAAGAGTAGCAGGAAAATGTTACATTTCAGAGGTGGCAGAGAGGATTGATGGGGCTGGAAGGGCTGTGGGGAGTGAGGAGAGGTATGATGAGGATGTCGTGTTTGTGCTTCAGACTCCTTTTTAGTCTCCAAGGACATGCATGGAGGACGATTAGGGAAGTCAAGCCTAAAAACAGATGAGTCAGGGATGCAGGGTGTATGGTAAGAAGAGACCTGGAAGTGTGTGGCCATAAGAGGAAGAGATATTGTTACAGGTGGCTCTCTGAAGTCACTCAGGAGCACAGTGATTGCTCCTCAGCATTGCCCTAAGAGTGTGCCTGGTTGGCTTGGCAGAGACCATGGGGAGAATAACCTAACAAGGGTGGAGGAAGGGGCAGTTCAGGGTGAAGAGGCAGGGGAATCTGATTGAAAAGCAGGGAGGCCTGTGTTTCCTGCACCCCATCCATGCTAGGTGTGAAATAATCATTAAGGGTCCTGACAAGACTGGTTAAGGAGTGAGCAGAGTAGATAATTTGAGAGACCTCTCTTAGCATCCTACACAAAAACACCCCTCTTTCAACCCCCATGTATCAGTACAGGTGGGGGGAAGGGATGTGCTGAAGGAGCTGAGGGCATTCCCTGGCCTTCCTGCCCATAGTGGATTGCCTCCTGTCTCTTTCCAGGGTTGGTTCTCTCTTAAACAAGAAAAAGAAACCAGTTGAGAAACTTTCGTAGGTAACTTCAGTCTCCAGCTCTCACAATGTGTGAAATCCACCTGCTCTCTTTGTGTTAAGTGACTGCAGAGTGTTTTACAGAGCTGCTTTCTGGCTGATGCCACTTGCAGAAGACCCAAGTTGCAGAACAGTCCGGGTCAGAAGGGACCTTTAAAGGTCGTCTAGTCCAACCCCTCTGCCAAGGGCAGGGACGTATGGCATGACAAATGATAAGGTATGGATGAGGTGAGGACAGGTAAGGGTCATGTCCATAAGTTGCTCCAGATGATGATGATGTCCTTTTATAGTATGCAACTGTGGTTTGTTTTTTCCTGGGTGATGTGGCAGCTGTGAGACTGGGACAAGGACAATGGTGTGAGCACGGGCTGGGCATCGGTCTGAGAGTACAGCCTGAGATGGCAGAATGAAGTGCTCATACCCTGGGCACTGGGGAAAAAATTAAGGGAGTGAAGACTGGGAAGGAGAATTAAGGGAATGAAGGACTGGCTGTGTGGTAGAGGGTAGGAGAGGAAGATGTCAGAGCTGACAGGTCCAGAACTGGATAGGGCTTTGCAGAGACCAAGGCCAACGTGGCAGTGTGCTGGTTGTGTCACCTTGGAGATGTGCTCGGTTTCTCCCTGCCTCCTCAGTCTTTAAAACTGGAGGAGAAACCACCCCTGAAACAGGGTCTTCTGAAGAGAAGCCAAAGAAGCCACAGTGCTGCTGCTTCCCCTCCTTCAGCTGGCAAAAGTACCAGCATATGGGGGAGTGGGGCAAGGCAGCACCTTGCAGCTGAGTGAGCCAGTGACAGTTGCATGGTGAGATAAGGTGTTTTCTGCTCAGGCCACCCTTGCTGTGGCTCACGAGAAGCTAGCCCTGGCTAGCCCTGCCACTTCTGTCCCAGGGAGCGGAGCAGCGGTACGGACATTAGCACTGGGGCCTGGTGAGGCCTGGGATGCTTCATGAGATCATAAGGGCTTCGTGGTGGGGCTAACACCTCTTGTGCGATGCCCCGAGCAAGCTTTTTGGCAGTGAGGCCCTATCGTGCAGGTGTGGGGCTGCCCAGAGGGGGCAGTAGGAGAGCAGGATGAGGAGATGACGATAGGGACAACGCACCAGGCATCAGCTCAGATGTCCCGGCCTGCTGCGAGCCCTTCACCCTCCCATACGCTCACTGATGCTTGCGGGAAAGCGGTATAAACCGCCCCCCCATGATCTGTGCCCGTATACGGCCTCTTTCCTGCCTTGCACCTCCCCCGGCGCTCCTTACATGGAGCTCCTAATGAGCACCAGGCCTTGGCCTCCAAGGGCTCATTCCTCAACAGAGGCTGCGTTGTCCTCGCTGAGAGACGGCGCTTGGCTGCTGTGGGAATGAGCGCAGCACTGTGATGTGCTGATTTAACTTCAGGTGGGAAGCAGCAGCAGATAAAGAGCCAGATTTTAGGAAAACATGCCCAGCACTGAAAATCCAAGGAAGAAAAGATAGGAAAATGACCCCTGCTGTGGACAGGAGGGGAGTTTGTAAATGAATTTTTGATTAAAATGAGGCAATGGATGCTTTAAAACCCCCCAACGCCTCCATTGGTGCGTTTTCCCAACCGTCAGGCTCAGCTTGCTGGAGACAGAGCGATTCCTCCCTCAATACCCCTTTCTTCTTCCCACCCTGAGAATGTTTTGAGAAACTCCGTGGCTGCAGCCCTGCTGCAGGGAGGCCTTAATGTGAGCTGTTCTTCTGAGGCCCAGCTGTTGGGGATGAATGACTTGATGGGAGAAAACCACTTTCAGATGCTTCTAATCAAAAGTTGTTCTACCAGCAGCACTAGTGATGAAGGCTGATTTTTTTTTTTTTTAATTCTTTTTTTAGGAATGTATTTCTCTCTCCTTTCCTTCCAGTGTGATGCCCAAATGTCCTCTCCAGGTTGTCTCTGCATTGCATCCACCTCTCCGAACATGCCCCTGGCGCCCTGCCCATCCTCCTTGGTTTTGGCTGCCCAAAAGGCAGTGCATCCAGCAGTGGGCTGTGCATACGGGCTGACAGCAGCTGAGGAGCAACTTGGCAGCCTGATCAACCACACGTGGTGGGTGAGAACCAAGGTCCACCTGCTCCTAGGGGCAGGTGGGCTCTGCTGTTCACATGCACGAGATGCAGGGCAGGAAGAAGGTGTTGGGGGGAGATGTGCCCAGAAGTTGATGTAGTGGTGATGGGAAGGGCAGCAAACTCCTCCTCCCCAAGAGAGGAGCTGAAGCGGTGGTGAAGCAGGTGAGTAGAGGAGCACACATGTGATGGGCTCTTTGGCAGTTTCCCCATGGAGCGTGAAGTCCAGCACTGCTTCTCTGCAGGCAATCCCACATCTCCACCTCCTGGGGTTTCCTGAGCAGCTGGAGAAAAGAGCTGACGTCAGTCAAACCTGAGTAATTGAGTAGGAAAGACATTATTTAAAATTTTGAGGAAGGTGAGGGGAAGGAATACCACTTGTCTCCTTCACAAGCATCCCGCTTTCTCCTTAAAAGAGAAAAAACTGCTCAGAACTTAGACAGAAGCATGCGCTTGCCGTAAGTCCAGAACTCAAGGGAAAGTTGTTTGGCAAATGGCACCGGAAAGGAAGAGTTGCTCCTGGTTTTTCCAGGTCTTTGTAGAAAGCATAGGTCTGGCTGTCTGTGCGGGGGGAATGGGTGCCAAAGGGGGAGCTGTTTTTTCTGCTACTTTAGGGGTACTTGGCTCCTTCTACCATGCAGGTGTTTTTCTCGCTTCTCATCTGATGTTTAAATCACCCTTCAGCTTTACAGAATCACAGAATCATAGGGGTTGGAAGAGACCTCCAGAGATCATCAGGTCCAACCCCTCTGCAAAGCAGGTTCCCTAGGACAGGTCGCACAGGGAGGTGTCCAGACGGGTCTTGAATATCTCCAGAGAAGGAGACTCCACAACCCCCTGGGCAGCCTGTCCCAGGGCTCTGTCACCCTCACTGTGAAAAAGTTCTTCCACATGTTGGTGTGGAACTTCCTGTGCTCCAACTTGCAGCCATTGCCCCTTGTCCTGTCCCCACAGACCACTGAAAAGGGGCTGGCCATTTCCCCCTGTGTCCCACACTTCAGATATTTATAAACGTTAACCAAATTCCCTCTTAGCCTTCTTTTCTTAAGGCTGAACAGCCCCAGTTCTTTCAGCCTATCCCCATAGGGAAGATGCTCCAGACCCTTAATCATCTTTAGATGGCTCCAGAAAGAGAAGACCAAGAAGGTAGACAAGAGAAGTAATCCTTATGCCCCCGTTGTACACTTCCTTCAGTTAATTTTATTTTAGCAATAAAACCAATTGTAAAAGGCGACAGGCAAAGCACCTGTTGAGCTGAGGGGGCTCAGCCATTCAGGCTGCTCCTTCGCTGCAGGATTCCTCCCTGGTTTGTCTCCAGTTACCTGGTGTTTGCCTTGCTGTTGTGCACGAGGAGCTGCTCTTGCTGTAAGCAAGCGCTTGGTCTATTTGGTCTCCTGACTCAGACATGCTGCTGGGACCCAACTGAGAGTCATAAAAAGGATCATTTCAGAGGAAAGGTTGCTTTTCCCTTTTATCCCCCTTTTTTCCCCCTTTTGTTTCTGACAAGATGTACAACTTTATTGCAGAGCCATGCAAGCCCACTGCGTATTCAGAATGATCCCTGGCAGCTTCTATTCCCGTGTTATTTTGTGACATGGAAGAGTTGCAGGGCAAAACCCAAGAAAGCCTGTAGGCAAAGCTGGCATTAAATGTAAAGCTCCCTCCCTTCTGCCCAGAGGAGCTTTGCTATTTGTGAGGATGAGCGGCTGCAGCAGGAATTGAGCTTCATGTGCAGCATGGAGTAAGAATCTACCCCTCTCCCTGTTACTGCTGCATCTCAGCTGTGATGTGAGTTTCATATTTGAAGATTTTAGTGCCTGTTCCTTCCAGACAGAATAAGCTCAGTGACCTGATATATCTTTTACATCTATATGGAGTTTGGTTTGGTTTTTTTTTTCTATATGAACCTAGAAGAGCTCAATACCCTATTTGTAATTACAGCTCCCCCCACTGGTTTCACTGCAGCTTTGTCACAGATATTGGGGTTTGGGGTTTATGTATCGTTTTATTTCGCTATGCATACGAAGAAGCTGACAGCTCATCTTTCTTGTCTTCTTGGAGCAGCTACAGCAAAGTACTGCCTCCTGCGATAGCTGAGAGAGAGCCAGTCTTCACCTGCCCGTGGGCTGCTTGGAAGAGGGACCCTGAGGACAGAAGAAGGTAATTAGCTGGCTGACTTTTAGGCTGAGGTGCTTGGGAAGGTCTGTACTGAATCCTCAGGGAAGAACCACAGGCTCACGTGTGTGAGATTAACAGAGAATTTGTTGCCTTGGTGGTTTCTGACTTGCTTGCTTTGAGTCGCTGTCGGGAAGTGAAGGAAGAAGATACTTTCCAACCCTTGCTTTCGAAAAGCACCAGCAGTGGTGGGACCAGCAGGCCATTTAACGCTGGTAATTACAGTGTTTTGCAGGTCTCCCCGCTCCTCTCCTCTGCCCTGTTCAGTGCCCAGGCAGGTACATCTGCCCACTTCCCTGCGTGCTGTCCTGTGCTCTGTCTGAGCAGGAGGAGAAATGGCAGCAGCACCCTGGAACGGCCAGCTCGCTTTCCACACTGCTGGGGCTCACAAAACAGAGCACGGGGCGGGATGCCGAGCATCACCCTTGGGGGGCCCAGTGGTAAGCGAACAGGAGGTGTGGTTTGCTCCGTAGCATTTGAAGGAGTGGGGAGAAGTATGTTACCCTAGCACACCCCCACCCCAACTTAGAGCAAAATACAGTTTATGGATCCCAAAACCTTTCTCAAAAGCAGAAAAAATAGAAGAAAACTTAGCCTTCAAAGCGATGGTGAGTCACTCCTCTTCAAAGCATTTCCATGGATTTCTTGAAGCTCCTTTCCAGCGCCTGTTCCAACCGTTTTTGTGGGGTTGATAAATTCTTCCTGTCTCACATTTAATTTTAGCCCATCAAGCCGGCTCTCATTTTGGGTTGTCTTCTGGCACTGACGGCTAATTTGCCTCCTTTAACTGAATGCAGATGCTGCGCCTGACGCGACGGGCACTGCCCACTCGACAATGGGACATTGTCTTTGCCGACTCCGGCTTGCCTGAATTAAAAGCAGAAAGCTGCCCTCGGCCCCGAGCCCTGCCCTCGGCCCTGAGCCCTGCCCTCGGCCCTGAGCCCTGCCCTCGGCCCCGCTAATGCTTTGACACACGGCTTCGCGCTAAGGCTCCGCGGAGCGCACGCGAGCTCCGGGCTCGCCAGCATCGCCTGTTTGGTTGCTTGTTACTGCTTCAAGGGAGAGTTTCACTTCACCAGCGGGAGGTGCCTCCTCGTTTCGGTAGGGCTGGCCCGTCACCCCATCGGGTCTTCGCCTGTGGGGATGCGGCAAGGGAAGAGGGAGCAGGTGCATGGTGTGGTGCCACTGGGCACAGGCACTGAAAACAGGAGCGGGTTTGGATCAGGAGGAATGTTTAAGGCTGAGTGAGCTGGGGCTGTTCAGCCTTGAGAAAAGAAGACTAAGGGGGGACCTTATCAATGTTTACAAATATCTTAAGCATGGGATGCAGGGGGAAATGGCCAGCCCCTTTTCAGTGGTCTGTGGAGACAGGACAAGGGGCAATGGCTGCAAGTTGGAGCACAGGAAGTTCCACACCAACATGTGGAAGAACTTTTTCCCAGTGAGGGTGACAGAGCCCTGGGACAGGCTGCCCAGGGGGGTGGTGGAGTCTCCTTCTCTGGACATATTCAAGACCCGTCTGGATGCCTCCCTGTGTGACCTGTCCTAGGGAACCTGCTTTGGCACGGGGGTTGGACCTGATGATCTCTGGAGGTCCCTTCCAACTCCTGTGATTCTACGATTTCCAAGGATGTGTGCATTTTATAACTGCACCAACTCCTGCATGACCTCCTCTGGATGGGCAGAAATCCCTCTTCAGGGAGGACCTGGGATCTAATAGACATTCTCAGGCCTGTTAGATATCCAACCTGGTTTTAGGTTTCGGGGTCAGGTGTTTAAACTCTCTTTTAGGTTCTGGTTTTGTTTTTAACTGGTGCCCTTTCATGGCCAGGTGCTGAGATCCCGATCGCTAGAGCCTGTGCAGGACCCCTCTTGCTCAGAAACCTTCAGAGGTTTCTTTGTGAACTGGGGGCTCACAGCAATAGCTGCTCCAGGGTGGCCACAGTAAAAGTGGAACAAATTATGTCCCGTATTTTGGTGACAATCACCCAAGTACCACCCCAAAGTGGGATACAGATGGATGCCTTTATACGGATAGGTGCAATCCAGGGGGCAGTGAGTGGCTGCAGCATCCCTCTCTGCAAGACAGATAAAAACAAAGCAGGACAGGCTATAATAGGGGAGGTGGTAAATGCTCCCAACTCTGGCAGAAATTGCTGAGCTTTCCCTGTGTGAATGCTGAACTGGGAAGAAGCCACAGGGAAATCATCTGCCTGTCTGTATGCTTGGCTTGTGCAGTGAGTTTTCATTGTGACTCTTCCTACAGAGAAGTTACGGGTCAGCACGATAGAACACGTCTCTGCAATGGACACACCGTCTAAGCCATGTCGGTGTTTTTCGCGTCTAAGTGCTGTGGCTTTTATATCTATTTGATATAATGCCCCTCCAGCTCCTGGAGAGGATGGGATTGGAGAGCTCATCTTTCTGTTAAAAGCCTTCACTTTTCTGTTTCTGGAGAGAAAGTAACCAAGTCATCCCTGTTCACCTGGAAGGATATAGTACAGCAAATACGAGCCCCAGACAACAATTTTGAATACCCCAGAACACTACCTGAGGAAGTATAATCCTTCAGGCTTTCTCTGGGAGAGGCTGAAGAGCTCTCTCAGGGCTTTTTGATGCTGGGACTGGTGAGGCAAAGCATGAGACCTGGCTGCTATTAGCAGCCTTCCCTAGCTTTGCCAGGGAAGGCCAGTCACAAGGTCACTCTCACTTTTTTCTGATTACTTAATACGATGATGATGCCTGAAGCAGTTCCCATATCCCTCGCCCCACAGAAAATCTTTGTAACCTAGGTGCGTACAGGAAGGCCCCTTCCCCAAGATGCAAAGGTGAACAACTTGATGAAAGAAAAAAACCCAAACAACAAACCAAAAAACCCCCCAAACAACAAACAAGCCAGCTGAAGCCCAGTGTGCGTTGCTACTTTAAATACAGAGCATGAGTGTAGTTTTCCTGTATCCTGGTGTGGTTGCTGCCCCTGCCTCTGGCTGGTCCTAGAGCCTTGACCCGCCAAAAGGTTTTAATTTCACTTTGGGCACCTATACTGAACACTGAGGCACCGCTGGCATCACCGAAGACTTCCATCAGGCCTTGCTTAACACCACCAGTCCCACCCGCGCCTGTGTGCCTGCTGCCAGGCAAGAGCAGTGCCCTCAGTCTGAGCAGCGACGAGCTTCTTGCCTGTTTAGCAGAGGGGACCCACCTAGAAAACACTCCCCTGGATGCATCTGTGAGGTTGGGGGTGAGCAGAGAGGATAATGCTGGTGCTGTTTTCCAAGTGGGAGTATTACTCACACTGACAGGGGTTAGAACAGCCAGCCGGCACGCAAGGAAATCCAGGTTCAGATCTCCAGGGAGGATAATGTAAGCATAACCCAAATTTTCCATTGCAGTGCTGCGTGTAATGAATCTTTAAAGCAGAACCACTGCAGTAGCAGAGAGGAAGTTCCACTTCGGGTATTTAACTTCTAAGAACTTAAGTCCCACCTCTCTCCAGCATCTGTGATGATCTCGGTTGGTTTCCCACTTAGCTGGCTGAGCTTTCCCTCAGGGAAGAGGTAAGAGCTACATTTGGCCTGCCAAAAAGTGACTCTGGGATAGAAAGACAAGGGAAAGATTGTCATGAAAGTCTAGCACAGAGATCACATCAGTCAGTAAAGATGCTGACTCCAGGAAGAAGCCTTTTTGCAAGCCATTGTTTCTACTGCCCCAGGCAGGAAAGCACATCTTCTCTGCATCCCTGCAGCAGGTTTCTGCTTCAGCTGCAGCAGATAGGAGGTGGAGCAAGCCACAGGACAAAGGAGAAACCTCTGTGGGTTGACTAGGATGGGTCAGCAGGAGTTTCAATCCCAGAACATCTCCTAACTGCTCCCCACAACCTGCTGCAACAGAGCTGGAATTTCTCTGTGGGGTTTACACCATCCCTGGCAAGAGCATCGCAGCTGCAGATAAAGAACAAGCAAGGCAATCAGCTTCAATATTTTCTGCTTGGTTCTCACCCCTCACTTGCACTACAATGCCCGGGCTGTGAACTTTTAACCCTGAACTTGTTCCAGGCTGTGAGCCTTTACAGCAGACAAGTCCTCAGCAGTAAATCCACGTTTCAGCAGTAAATCCACGTTTCAGACAATGGCACCTATCGAGCTGTTCCCCTCAGGGAAGCTGTTCCCCTCAGTGCAGCTGTTCTCCTCAGTGAACAGCTTGTTCTCCCTTGGTGCTTCGCTGCGATTCCCTTTCATCCACCAGCTCCTTTTTTGTCTACTCACACCTATGTGTCTGTAGTAGTATCACACTACTCGCCTTTGGGAAGGAGAGGAAGGGGAAGCAGCTTAAAAAGAGGGAGATCACGCGATGCTGCGAGAAGACCCAAAGGTGCCTCCCTACCCCTCATCAGCCTATTTCAGGGAAGCATTGGATTTGCCAGCATTTCCTGAGAGTTGAAAGAAAACTATCCCCCCCAAGAGGTAAAGCAAAGGTAAGTAACAGACAAGCAAAAAGTCTGGGCTTGGCTGAAGGCTCCAGATGTTTTCTTCTGTGTCTTCCTCCTGCTTACTTGCTGGAGCAAGGGCCACTGCAGCTGCGAGCCAGGGCAGAGCTCTGATACACAACATGTGTGCCCAGGGACCGTGGGACCTTCTTATCCTTTGGCTTTGGCTGCCTCAGGGACCAGCAGCTGGGGCCAGTCTCACTTGCTGCGTAGAGCCCTGGCTCTCCAAGGGTGATGCTAGACTGGGACAGCAGCTCCCAGGCACCTTCGTGGCTGCCCTAGTGGACTGACCCCCTTTAACGCAGCGCAGAAGGAAGCTGCAGGACAATTCTAGTGTCCCTTAAAAATAAATCCCAGCAACGTCTGCTGCTGGGCTGAACTCTGGCCTTGCAACTTTAATGCACAGTGGAATCGGAACACTTCAAAATCAAGCTTGCTGATGCAGCAGATGGTGTAGTGCTGACCTGGGCAGATACACAGTAAGACAAGTCCTGAGTGACGACTCTTGTTTTAACAGCAAACCTCCCTGCCTGCCTTCAACAGTAACACCCCAAATTGGCGTCCTACCGCCAAACACAGGCGAAGATGTCTTGTGGAAGATTAATGTAAAACAAAGGCATGGCCAGTCACCCTCCCTCACAACACCCCTCCTGCTTCCATATGCACCCAGAGCACATGCATTCATCTACTGCTAGTTCAGTAGTCATGGATTACAAAAAGGCAGCAAGACGAAGCCTGGTTGAGCCGGTGGTAGAGCTTTGTTCATTTGTGCCAGGCAGCAGCAGCAGCTCGGTTGCTGACTGCTCTTAGAACAAACCCAAGCCATCGTTCTGGCAAGGCAATTACTGCCATAAAAGGAGTAGATGGGTCTTAAAGAAAACTTAACTGATGTGGAGGACAAATGTTAAGGATGGCTAAATAAGAAACAGCTTACTTGGCTGGTTTCCTGTGCTGGCCCCTACTGCTACTGAAAAAAAACCCAAACCCAAACCCCTCTTAACAACCCAGAGGAAAATAAAAAACAGCTGAATATCTCTTCTTAGATGGCTAGTTTTCTCATTCCCATCCAAGATGGTCTTTTTTTGCCTTTGGCTCCGCTCTTGGCATGAAAATGGCCCTGAGGTACCAAAGTGGGGATGAGAGACAAGTGTGGGCTTGGGGCTGCTAAGCCCTCAGCTGGAAAGCCACCCTCGCAGGCACAGAATGTGCACCTCGCTAAGCAGCAGGCTGTAATTCCAGCAGAGAAAACTTAAAAAGTGACTCCCATAAGCTAACACCCAGCTAATGGCAAACTGGTGTACGCTGGCAGACTGAGTCTAGTTTTAGCGTAATTAAAATGGAAGCAGATCTAGTCCTTCAGAGCCAAGATCTAGCTGACAAGTCTGCTTTAGAAACCGATCAAAGGTATCATAAAAGCAGCAGCCTCCAATGTTTGGGAGGGTGCAACACGTCACAGGGAAAAATATTTTCCACAGGAAAAAGATGTTGGAGAAAGAGATGGAAAGAGATGAACATTTCGGGTAAGAGCTTGCCTCTCCCCCACAAATCATCCTCACTTAGGGGCCATCTGATGTGATCAGAAAGAATGGATGTTCTTAAAAAGTAAGGGAACCTTAGATGTACAGCCTGCAGATACAACAAGTATTTCCCGGCTCCTTTGAAGAAGGGAAACAAAGGTAGCGCTCTTCCAACCAACCTGTCTTCTGCTTCACCCGTACGTGTCCCAACAGAGACAGTTTGCTACATGAGGCAAAAGTTTAAGGTTTATTAGCAAAAAAACCCTTGGTCTTTGATAGCATTGCATGTTTTACACATCCAGTTAAAATGCTTTTTGTCACTTCCATTCCAATTAATGATTTGTTAATAACATCTTTGTGCAATCCTTGTTGTTCATGTACATGCAGAAGGAATACCTGTGACTTGCAGGGTGTCTCGCTGAGAAGCAGAGAACCTGTTCAGGGAAGGTTACTGGTTTGTACTGGAGAATCACAGCAGCAATGCCATGGTTTTGCAGCTTCAGCGCATGGCCTGAGTTCCCTCTTTCTCCACTGGGCATTTGTGGGAGGTGGGAATCCAAAAGGCATCAGCTAAACAGGTCAGAAAGCAAACCTCGAGATCATGAGCAGCGTCACTGGGCTCCACCTCCGCTCTGAACCATGCGCTGTGCTCCCCACCGCTGCCGCACGGACAGGTGTGAGAGCTCTGCTTGGATCACTTGTTTTCAGTGGCCGAAGGGCCAGTTCAGCATATGGAGAAGTCCCTGAGATTACCCATCACATTGAGCTGCTTCTGAGTAAGGAGGAAAAGTGGCAGAGCAGGTAGGGCAAGTTCTAAATTTCTTGGACTAGGAAGCACCCATGGTATTTGTATCTTCCAGGTTAATGGGCAAGGTAGTGACATCAAAGCCAACACCCGCTGCACTATGCTTTGAAGGGGTTTAAAACAAGAGTTCACATTAAAAGCATCCGCACGCAGATCAAGTCTGTTTCCTTGTGCATGTGTGGAAGGCACTAGGGTAAAAAGCCCTCATTAACCTCAGCCTGCCCCTTTCAGAAGCGTAAAATGGCATCAGTATTTTGGAAAAGCTAATCAGGGAAAGAGGGGGAGAGAGAGAAAGGAAACGGGTGGCAAAGAGTTCCTTCTAACAAGGGACTGTGGAACTGATAACAGATGGTACCACTATGAACCACAGGCTGCTGGCAGCACATGTCTCACTTGGTTGATGGTTGATCACAGTCCAGTGGTTCTTGATTGCATGTTTTTGATATTTTCCTCTTGTTTGCACTTTATTACCCATCTCTAGCAGTAGGGGCAAGCATGTCTACTCAGAAAGGTACCTGGAATCACTCACTGTGGGTCTGAATGCTCCAGGGGAGCTGGAAGTGCATTCATATCCACTGAAGACCCCTTTGACATCAGTACCAACTCTAAGAAAGTGTGGCTGTACCTACTGGAGTTAGCCAGCCACGGTTGGAGTTAGCCATGCAGCACTCCAACCTGTCATGGAAGAAATAAAAATAGATTAACAATGACTTATTCTGGCATTGGGTTGGGGTAAGATCCCGAGTGTTCCTGATTGAAGGCTCAGGCACCTTGAAGAATGAATTCAGTCATGATTACTCTACTTCTTCCTGATCCAGTGAAGTCAAAGCCTTCTCCTGTAACATAGAAAGAAAACTTACAATTATAAAAGCAATGTGGACCCTCATCCTAATTTCCTAATTTCAACCCTGCCAGTACACTTGCCAGCAGGATTTTGTGACCTCGTGTGCTCTCTATTCCCGTGGACACGGGCTGTACAGCTGCTGATGCTGCCATTCATTTTGAGAAGCACAAAAGGACTAGGATCTCCACTGCAAGCACCTCCCAGCAAGTCCAGGTAAGTGGTCTATGGCAGCAGTGGCTCAGCACCACTGCTGACAAGAGAGCTTTTGCACAGCTGACTCAGAAAGTGGGGTATGAAGATAAGCAGATGCCTTTCTGTGGGGAAAGTGGAAGCAAAGCGCACCGTAAGGGCAGACAGTGTGAACTGCTGAACTCCTGGGCTGTCCCCAGAACCTGCTGACAGCAGACTTCCAGGGAGAAATGTAGGATCAGGGCAAGCATGTAGTTTCCTAGTGTTTCTCCCAGCCTTCAGCTCTTTGTGATGGAGAGACTGTCTGTGCCAGGAATAGTGTTTTATGCTTAACAACTCTCCATGAATATCTCCTATTGATTTTTTGGACCTATGTAAGTAAAAACTTGCAGCACAGAAGATATCCTGTGGCAAGTAATTCCACACGCTGTGTTAAAGACTATGCAGTTTGGTTTTCACATCTGGACTGTGTTAGCTCACTGGAAGAGCGCTGCTTCAAGGTGCCTTAAGCTATGCACCAGTCAAGGGAGGCAAAATGCATACCCAGCCACCCTGGTCCCGAATCCAGGGCTTGAAATGGTCTCTGAGGTACTTCAATCCAAAGCCCAAGACCAGGTTCATAGGGTGGGTGTCCAGAGCAGTAAGTCTGGTGGCGACTTCAATTGTAAAGGCAACTTTGGCACATTGTATTTGTCTTCCTTGTTCTCTTGCTGGATCTCCTGAGACACCCTCCAGGAACAAATCGATGATCCTCTTGAACAAGGGGTAGGACAGCATGCCTTTAAAACACTGAGACAAAACCCTGTCCTTTTTGATCTGAAAATAAGAATAAGTATTGGTTAAGTTGAGCCACTTCTGTTGGTATTGCTTTCCCCATCTCATTGGAAAAGGAGAGCATCCGATGTAGTCTTAATTGTGGTGGTGGAGTCAAGAGACCAAACATAAACCCCACAATTCACTCTAAAGCTGCTCCTTCAGGCTCTGACAGCGACTCTATGTTTTTCCTCCAGGATTTTTGCATTTGAATGACAGCAGCAGAGAGAGGGAAAGAAAAAGAAAAGTGATGCTGATACTGAAATGTGCTGGTGAGGAGACATGGGAATACAGGAATGGTTGGAAGGTGATGGTAAAAGCAAGGCTATGAGAAGTGCTGGCAACAGCTGCCATGTCAAGCTCTGTTTGCTCAGCCATGGTCTTTCTACCTGCTTCTACCTGCATCTGAGTACCTCTCTGAGTCAGGAGCTAGGCATGTCCTCCATGTGGGATTATGCCTTTTTAGAGCAGAATGTGCAACCAAAGAAGGGAACAAATGCCTACATCTTTAATAGAGGAAACATCCACTCCAACTAATGGACTCATGCAGGGATTCTCTAGGTTTGGGGCAGGGCTTTCAAAATGTGGCAGCGCTAAGAGCTGTAGAGTTTCTCCCCTTCCACTGGGATCAGCTTATACGCTGAACCTAACAGGAACGTCTCTGAGTCACTCAAGTGCTCTACATGCCATGAAACTCAATGTGTGTGAGGTGAGTGACTCCCCTTAGAAATGCATGTTTTTGTCTCCCCCCACCCCAAAAGACATCTCTGCTAGTCCTCTGGTCTTATGAAAGATTTCAGGATGAAAGGTGAAGGTTTCAGAAAGCCCTGGATGTGGGAAGAGACATTCAGGAAAGAGGCAGAGTGCACTAAGTTACAAAAACATTCATTCCCAAGAAAAGTGTCCTCTCTCTCCCACTGTAGCCTGTGTAGCTCCTGAAAACAGGAGTTGTTACCTTTTCTTCTAGTCGGTCCCCTGATTGTCTCAACAGCGAAACTATCATGCGTATTAGCTTCTCTTCATCTGTTAAAGAAAAGAGTAACATAAATATCGCTGCCTCCAGGGAGGATCCTTATAGTAAACTGTGGTGAAAGTCTCTGCACCACTTAATTGTGAAAGGAACTGCTGTTTTGTGGGAAAGTCATGGAGACCTGTGTATCCAGGCTTTAAGCAGAAGGTCACTGTTCTAGTGGGTGTGGAGCAAGCGATGCTGTCTCTCCATCTGCCTGATGTTTTGCTCCACTTAAGAATCTGGGAAAGGGCTTTAGCATCCCACTGCCAGCCCTTTGGGCTTTGAGGGGTTTGTGTGATAATAAGCCAGGACAGAAGAGCAGCTAGGAGAAGCCCATGATAATGGACCTAAAATCAGGGAAAAAAAAAATCCCTTCACCATTACCAATCACACCTTCTGCAGGTCATTAGGACAAAGTCTTAGGTTAAGGAAAATGCTAGTATGGCAGAATCCCTCTTCTGACCAGAAATCCCTAGAAAGCACACATTAAAATTAAATCTCTGCAGACATCTTGGAAGACAAGCAGGTCAGACTTCTAACTGAGAAGTGTTGAGCAGTGTTGTCCCATCACCAAAGAGGGATTGACCAAGATATTATTGCCCCAAGGACTGGTCTTAGAACCCCAGTGCATTACTCTGCCCCCAACCCTGCCACTCCTACTGCTGCTCTGTCACCTTCCATCCCTTTACCTTCATCCTCCTTTTCTCATGTCACACCTTCTTGGATTTTTAAGGAAACTCCCTTGAATTGCAGTAGCAGGCAGGACTTGTTAGAGGACTGCAAGGGCAGTCCCAGAAAATGTGGGCACCAGAGCAAGAACCAGTGGGTAAACTTCCTTCTTCACAGCTTCTTACCATAGAAGTCCCGAGTGCGTCACCATGTCTAGTGAAAATGTCTCTGTGTGCAGTCTCTACCTGTTGCACTGGCTGTGAGCATGAAATTCTTCACACTTACCAAGCTCCTCGCCCTCAGTAGGACAGCTAGCAACTTGTTTCTCACACACAGCCTCATGTAGACTCTTGAATCCCACATCTGAAGGAGGTTCCTGGGATCTGGAAGTAACGAGCTTGACAAGCTTGTCTGCAATGTGGTTGACATCTGTTGTTTCACCTGATTGGGAAGGAGGGTGAGAAATAAAGAAGGCAATTAATCTTTCCAGGAAATAATTCACTGATTTACTGGTTTACATGCCCCCTGAGGTGGAATGCCCATGGGGTACCAAGAGATACATTTCCCCATGCTGGGGCTTTGCTATTGATTCAGATCAACTGGTAATAATTTAGAGGCAAGCAAAGCAGTACAACCCCTTGCCCTACTTGAGCAGCAACTGCCTTTAGAGAGGCTGTACAGGAGCAGGCGTGAGTGTTGCTCACTAGCATACATTCTTGCAAGCCAGAAGCACACCGTGCAGTAAGAGAGCACTACTCCATAGGACCGGGAATCTTAGGCCCTACTGTGAGAGCGGTATAACCCACAATTAGTTCACCTGTACGTCCAGATTCAGAAAAGATTATGTATTTGAGTGTTCTTTCCTTGTTCCCATGGGCTAATCCCAAGCAAAGGAGAAGCAGACTTCAGAGGTACCTCTAGCACAAAAGCTCCTGGTGTCCCTGACACTGCTGTACTAACCAGATGTGAGTACTGGGAGAACTCAGCAACCAGACTGGCTTTCTCCCTCAGGTATTGGCCCATCCCCTCACCTGCCTGCAGAGCTTGTCAGGGAGCTGCTAAACTTTCTAGGAAAGGGCTCAGGCTGTTCTGTTCTGACTTTGGGAACCTAAGATTAGGCAACTGGTTTTAAATGGAACAGGCCTTTGATTTAGTTGGGTAATCCTCAAAAGCACCCCTATTTGCTGCAGAATGGCCTGGGCAAGCTCTTAGCGCAGCTGCTGGCAGTGTATGTGGGTAATAAGAATAACAATATCAAGAATAATAATGATGATGATTTAGGAATCGGTCCAGCAGTCTGCTGAAGGGCAGGTAAAGCCCAGGTTTGAAGTCAAACAGGATCCCAGGGGAGTTTTTGCCTCAAGGCCGTGCTCCAGTCATGCTGCAGGGAACATGGTGATGTACCCTGGAGGGCCATCAAGTGATTGCACCCAAACAGTCAAATGGTTTCCTTGGTGAGGCAAAAATAAAATAATAGACATAAACCCAGATATTTACATGTAGATATATGTCTCTGGCACTCAAATTATGGAAGGTTATAGTTATTTCCCCCTGGCAAAATGCACTGGGCTTAGGCAGGGACCCTTTCTGAAGAGATGCAGCTGAATTTGGAAGGAGGGAGTAGGGAGTAGCCCCACAGGCTTGGTGGGGGTAGGAGCTGGCCCAGCACAGTTAAAGTGATCAGGGGTGGGGTTTTAGGCTGGAGAAGTCACTGACGGATAGCTTTTAGAAATATCTTTAAATGCAATGGAAGGGGGAGCAACTGCTGCGACACCCACAGTACCGAGCTGGGGCAAATGAAACAGAAGTTCCCTTAGATTGTGCAGGTAAAAGTGGTATGGCAACCTATCTAATACTCTGTATGCTGTCTTACAGGGGTACCTCATCCTCCTCTCTCAGCCTTGTAGGAGAAGTTAAGGTGCAAGTTATTTTCTAGAGCGCAAAAGGTAAAATCTTATTGCCTGCAGTGAAGGACCTGATGTGGGGCTGTCTCTGGGGCTGGGGTACAAGGTGTTTGTGTGGATGTGATCCCTGGATGTCAGGTGGATTACAGCCACTTACCTCCTCTTCTTCCAACATGTGGGTGAGCAGGCTCAGGCTTAATATAATACCAATGCATAAAGGACAGTTAGATCTAACTCTGGCAGACTGTTCCTATTTAAGATACATGGTGGGGTTATGAGAGGTGACCCAGAGACAAGGGCTGCTCTGGCCTTGTGGCTTGTCACTGCCAACTGCTTGGCACCGGAGCTTCAAACAGAATCTAGTACTCCTGACTTCGGTGCCGAGTATGTATCGTGTGATAAGGCTCCTTGAATGAGCCCCTCAAAAACTTCTCTTCCTTGATTTCAGTGTCGAGATCTTCAGTCTGACTGGAGTTTTACTTTCAATTTCTAACCCTCTATGAAAAAGAAAAATCCAGTGCTCAGGGAAGAACCATATATTCCACCATGGAATGAAAACCAGAAAAGCCTGTCACGGGCATGAACCTTGTGTGAGCAAGCAATACTGCAGGTCTGGCCTCCCAAATTGGAAATGGATAGAGCTAGTGTGAGAGAGAACCAAAAAATGAAAGGAAACACTTCTTCCTCCTGTCGTTCTGCAGGGCCTCGGCCATTTAAGCTGTTTAGAGGGAGTTAAAAAGACAAACGGCCACAGGAAAGAACTAAGACATACTTATCTGCTGCTGAGAATTCTCTTTTTGATGACTCTCAGACTGTGTCTCAGAAACTAAAGAACGTGTTTTGGGACCTTGGTTTTCCAGCACTGCTTGGCCATGCATATATACATGATGTCCTGGTGAGTATATTTTAAATTCCTTTTTGCCCTGCTGTTCTATCCTTGGACCCTGAAATTTCAGCTCCAGCCTTCTCCTGCTTGAGGACGATGATTTCTGCGCATTGGCCTCATTTTTCAGAAGTTTCCCATATTTGCTGACAGACAACCGTCTCTGGGCATAGGCCACTAGAATTTTGTATTCTATGCTGTCTCGCTCATCATCTTCCAGCAGTATTCCTTCCATAAAGGCATCATTTGGTGAAGACATCATGGTCCCTGCAAGAAAAAGTTCTTAGTTTTAATGGCTTTAGGGAACAGACGGTTTTTCATGAACATCAAATTGTACATGGCATTTCTACAGAGCCTTTCACCAAACACCTTATAAGCCTTGGTGGTGTAAAGAACATTGCAGTACCTGGGAGACAGATAAGCACTGCTTTTAGAAAGAATTTGATTACTGAGAGACACCTCAGATGGTAATCAGGGCTATCAAAGCACAGGAACAAGAGGTCTCCTACATTACTCTTAACTGCATTTGGCAGGTTAGACAGGAAAGATGAGGAAATTCAAGGATTATTCAGTGTTTGGGGTGCAGCAATGGAAGAAAGAAAAGCTCAGAGCAACAATAACTGATTCTCAGGGTGGAAAGAAAAATTATTCATCAAAACAGTGAAAAGAAAAGCCTATACCGTTACTCAAATGAGCAAGGAGTACCACTCAAATGGTACTTGGCATTGGTGAGGCCGCACCTCGAGTGCTGTGTCCAGTTCTGGGCTCCTCACCACAAGAAGGACATCGAGGTCCTGGAGTGAGTCCAGAGAAGGGCAGCCAGGCTGGTGAAGGGGCTGGAGGGCAAATCATATGAGAGGCTGCTGAGGGAGCTGGGGGTGTTTAGTCTGGAGAAGAGGAGGCTGAGGGGAGACCTTACCACTGCCTACAACTACCTGAAGGGAGGTTGTAGAGAGGTGGGCAATGGTCTCTTCAGCCAGGTGACAGGAGATAGGACAAGGGGAAATGGCACAAAGCTGTGCCAGGGCAGGTTCAGATTGGATGTTAGGAAAAAGTTTTGTACTGACAGAGTTGTCAGGGCCTGGAACAGGCTGCCCAGGGAGGTGTTTGAGTCACCTTCCCTAGATGTGTTTAAAAAAAGGGTAAATGAGGTACTTAGGGATGTGGTTTAGCTTAGGACAGGAATGGTTGGACTTAATGATCTTAAAAGTCTTTTCCAACCTTGTGATTCTGTGAAGGATCTGATCACAGGACTGTTGTGCTTTCGTAGAATCATAGAATTGTAGGGGTTGGAAGGGACCTCCAGAGATCATCAGGTCCAACCCCTGTGCCAAAGCAGCTCCCTAGGACATATCACACAGATAGGCGTCCAGATGGGTCTTGAATATCTCCAGAGAAGGAGACTCCACCACCCCCCTGGGCAGCCTGTCCCAGGGCTCTGTCACCCTCACTGTGAAAAAGTTCTTCCACATGTTGGTGTGGAACTTCCTGTGCTCCATCTTGCAGCCATTGCCCCTTGTCCTGTCTCCACAGAGCACTGAAAAAGGGCTGGCTGATTCCCCCTGCATCCCCTGATTCCCTCTGCATCCCCTTTCAGTGGAAGCTTTGACAAATTCAGGCCTTGAGTGTTCCAGGTAGGAGAGCAAGCAAGAGCTAGCCCAGACACTTGGAAAAAGCACGGCTGTTACCTATCACAGCGCCCTCAACTGGCTCTTTTGCTTCTGGGGGACTTGAACTTGCCTGTTAGCATGCGATGGATGGTGTGGTGGCACTTACTTAGCATAACTTGTTCCTGTCTAAATGAATGTAGCAACCCCACAGCACGCACCTGCGTTTTGCCTTCTTCCTGTTTCCCTACGCTCTGCAGCTGCCCGCGCTGCCCGTGTGCTACCTGGCCTCCCTCGAGACAGAGGAAAAAGAGGAAGAAACAGGAGGGGTCAGCTGTGAGGCAGCGGCCTGAGAAGGCCTCTTCTGCAGGGCCCAGGTGAGGTTTTAGATGTTGGAGCTGGTAGCTCAGGCCACCAGCAGCAGGCTCTGTGCAGCATGTCTCTTCAAGGGTTCCTGCAAAGTCTGACAAAACTGTGTGTGTACCCAGAACCTGTCTCTGGGGTGTCTCTTGCTGATGTACCCAACAGAATGTTTAAATCCTAAGCGTGGAGACTCATGTTTGTGAACTAAACACATCCCTCACCCCTGAGTCCAAAGGGACGTCAGTGAGAAGGGGGTGTGCCTTGCTCCCCCATCTATTTTTAACTTCTGCCACTGGGATAAGAGCAAAGCCACCCCTCCTAATTCACAACGGAGGAGCTGCTCTGTAGGAGGCAGCTTTCTAGCGCAGCCTTATTCTGCAGGGGTCTCCAGTCACGGCAAAGGCGTATGAAGGGACCTGGGCACCCTGCTTCATCAGAGGTGCAAGGCTCAGAGCAGGGAGATTGCCACTTTAACTGTAGATCATCTGTCTACTGCATAGAGGTCCAAAGTCACTAGCTGCTTCCTTCAAACTCCTCAAAACTGCAAGTGGTTGTGTCATGATTCACCTAGTACTCACCTTAAAAATTCCTTTTTCCTAAGTATGAGGGTGAAACAAGTCCTATGCATATATGAAGCACCGAATCTTCAGCTCATGTAAAACCATGCTAGCCTCATGAAAATCCACAGGAGGATACTGGCTCATCTTTGGGAAAAGTCTGGCTTTAAACTTCTGAACAGCTCTATTTGGAAGAGACACCTCACCTCACACACATCTCATTTCATTACTTGGCCATAAAGGATCCCATTTGTCTTCTGGATATAGGTGGTGACACACTTAAAAGGGATTAACAAAAAAGTTGGAAGTGACCAAATAATCAGAAAAGATTTCCCTGCTCCAGCAAGTTGTGGAAAGAAGCAAAGCTCAGCTAATTCGTCACCTTATTTTCAATACTACTTTTATTTTAATGTTTTTAACTTCATTTTGGTTAAGTTTAACATCTGCAGCCTTTTAAGTTATTTAAAAAAATATAGTTTTGTGGCACTCAGTGGTGTTTTGCCATTAGAGGCAGAAAGCCACCAATGCAACAGAACTTAGATAAGCCATGCACTTCCACCATGCTTCCACCACCACGTTTGTGGTGCCGGTGTTGAGACAACAGAAGGAAAAAAAAAAGACCATCCAAAACCCCCAAACTCTGCTTATGAGCATCAGAAATTAGACCACCTCCAAACCTTAGTTCAGCAGTGCCCTTACCAGGGAAGGAGATGAGGAAAGAAAAAGGCAGCAGGAAGGAGACAGGAAAAGAAGAAAGGGAAAGGGTTGAGCAGGAAGAAACCTTGGAAGTGGTGCTTTGTGGTTCCAACATGACAGTTCCTCTAACCATGCACTGCTAAATGCAGCTATGCAGCTCACAGTCTGCATCCCGTATTAGACACTCCATTTTTCCCTCAAGAGAAAGGACTGTTTCAGATGCTGCTCTAGGATATTGCTGGCTTCCACTTCCACCTTAGGACAGTCTACAAGGAAGTGAGAACAGGAGTAGTGTGATAGGGAGAAGGGGGGAAAATAGAGAAAAAAACCCAGCATGTCTATTGGTAGGGAAAGGACGGATGGCACCTTTATTTCTCGGGGGGCTGCTATTTTAAGTCACGCCATGAGTGAGCCAAAATGTAATCTCCCAGATGTGCTCAAGTTAAGCTATTGGCACATCACCAACCCAAGCCCATGACAGCCTGTCTGAAACACACAACAACAGCCTCCCTGAAACGTTCTTCCCAGTGCAAGCCTGGGGGTCACCTCACTTGGCTTTCTGCTCGCAACTCAACGTTTAGAGATCTATACTTAACTTCACGTGGGAACAGAGATGTCTGATGAGAGTTTATCCCAACAGCACCCAAAGTACAAGCCATGATGTTGTTTCCAAAGAGCACTCTGGGCTCCAGCAGAAGCCCTACCCTCCAAAGGGCCCAGTACTGCCCTGAGACCTCTTGCTCCCCAGATCATGCCAAGGCGAGTCTCTGTTTGCTGGACATGTCCAGGACAGTTTGGAGGTCAGGGGAAGTAGCACAAGCTGCCCTGTTTCTTGCTAGTTGCTGTCTTGAGATACTCAAAGGGTCAGCAGGAGCTCTGTGTCTTCTCTCAACGTCAATGCAAGCAGCTTTAATGAACCCACAAGGGAAACTGAAAGCCTGGTCAGCAAGAGACTGTTACGAGAAACAAACTAGGTGGAGAAAAAACCTGGGAGCTAGAAATACTGAGAAGGGCAAAGGAGAACTGAAAGGATGCAAAGCAGGCTGGGGGCTGCCACCACTTTGCTGCTGTGCCTGGGAAGGGAGCTTGCTGTGCCCTGTGACTCTCTGAATCCATCTTCTGCTCTATAAGCCTTACTTGGTGTAAACCCGAGGAGCTTAGAGAGTATTTTAAGCTGCACCACGCTCCTCAGTGTCTACACACAAAGCAAGGCTACAGCAAGTCCCTTCAGCCAACCAGTGAGCTCAGGAACAGGTGCTCTGCCTTGGAAACCAGGCCAAGCGTTTATTATGAAGTTGTTTTTCCAGAAATAGAGGGAAATTTTTAAAGGCTATGCCACCCTCGTTCATTGTTTAATACTTTATGCAAACTCGTGTTCCTCCATGGAAAAATCTAACTTCACCCGTCAGATCAGGCACTGAAACTACTTAAAACACCATGGGTACTCTTCATAGATCAAAATAATTTGTGTAACATGCATACAAGCTCATTCTTCTCTAATATAAATAACTATACAGAAATTGGTAATCTATACACAGAAAACATACATAAATTATAAGTCAATTATATAAACTAATACAAAAGTTCATTCCCAAACAGCAAGAGGCATTACCGACAGTGGCACTGAAAGAACTCTTACAGCCCCATATACTGGGCTATTGTACATCAAGAACAGCCCTACCCGAGGTGGCTGTACAGATAAAAATTCGGTCAAATAAGAGTTCAAAGGTTGGACTCCTAAACGCAGCTAAGTGCAGACTGATAGCAGGAGGTCTTGGTAGTATTACAGCTTGGTAGTACAGAACATCAAATAAGCACTCAGACATCAGATGCTGTGGCACGGCTAAGCCTGCACCTCGCTCTGATGGGGAGCCTCTGAGAAATGAAACAACTTATGTTGGTAAAAAATGTGGTGTAGGAGCTTCTTACTGGGACTTCTTTAAGCACTGGCGAGTCTGTAAGAAATCTCACCCCTGTGTATACGATAAGGCCAGAGGAGCATAAAAAAGAGAGCAAGGTGTCACAGTTTATAGCTTGTTTATGGCATTGCTTAACAGGTAGCAAGAAAAGGAGATATTGCTGTTTGCTGGCAAGAATTTATAAAGGGGATTACCAGCAGCTAACTTGTTTTTCAGGTAATTTTACAGTTTGAAATCTTAATTGGTGACTTAGGTCTCTCTTTAGACTTACTTCTTCCTACTATAATCAGGCTATTTCTGCAATATCCTGTCTGCAATATCGGGCAGAGATGAGCCAGGCCTTTTGCAGAAACAGAACTCGCTTTGCATGAACTCCTTCTTTCTTGGAAATGAGTCGCTATAACGAAGGCTTTTTAAATGCAAGCTTTTGATTCAGTTTGATGAGTATTTGAAAGTTCTGCTAAAACCCCAAACCTGTATTTTATTTCCTAGGTTAAAAGAAACTCGGAGGGTTGGATTACGGAGAGCAGCAGCCACGGTATCATTCTGTTTACTTAAGAATTCTGGTCTGTGTCTTTTTATATTCTGGATCTTACAGACTCTAAGGGAGGGGTGTTACCCCCTCCCCCTATAATCTGCTCCAGGCCTTTTCCTCCCATCACCAAATGTCACATCCGCACCCCAATTTCCAGAAAACAGAAACTGAACTTCCAACATTCCTAGCAGTACATTTAGTTGTAACTCTCCATCCACTCCAAGAACTACCTGCCAGGATGGGAAATTTGGCAAAAGCATAGATGATCTTCTGTGAGCACCACAAGTGACAAACCCACTTTCCCGTGGGGCCTCTGAGAGCCAGTGCTGGCTAAACTTCCGTGTGTCCATAAAAATACCACTTTGAGACTGTAACACCACGCTGGGCCAATTGCAGTGATAGCCAACTAAAAGCTTGAGGAGTTTATTATATGGGGCTGAGCAGGTGGGATATGGAAAGGGAACCATAAAAAAGAGATATACTAGCAAGGTGCTTGGTTAATGTTTGTTAGGAGGAAGGGTAGCCTTGAGGTTCACATACAGATGAAATAACTGCTGATGTGGAGGGTGTCGAGATGTAGGCCTATGTTTGGCAAACTGTACCACGTGGTATCCTGGACATGCTATTTCTTGGTGGGTGTTTTATTGCTGTTATTTATTAATATATAGTTGCATGTGTAGCTGTAAACCACCATGGGGTCTAACTCTACTAGTTCTCTCAGCCCATGCTCACCACAGATGCCGCTTGAGCCCAAATCTGGGTGATGCACTCACGCTTCCCCATCCCCTCCTTGCCTCCTAACCCTGATAGTGTGCCTCTTGTCATTCTTCCTCAGGTGCCCACAGAGCACAGACATGCTCTACCACTATTTCTCCCCATGGGAATGTCCATCTCCCTGCCTCATGGACAGCCCTGGGATTTACCTCCAAAAGGCTTAGTTAGGGACCTTCGCCAAGCTGAGGCAATTTTAGTGCCAACTGACCCTTCTGTTCGGCAAAACAGAAAGGAGAAGTGAAGGAAGTCCCCCAGAAATGGCCACAGAAGAATCATAGAACCACAGAATCATTTAGGTTAGAAAAGACCTTTAAGATCATTGAGTACAACCGTAAAACTAACACTGACAAGTTCCCCACTAGACCCTGTCCCTAAGCACCATGTTTGTATGCCTTTTAAATACCTCCAGGGATTGTGACTCCACCACTTCCCTGGGCAGCCTGTTCCAGTGCTTGACAATCCTTTTGGTGAAGAAAATTTTCCTAATATCCAATCTGAGCCTCCCCAGTACATCTTGAGGCTGTTTCCTCTCAGTACGAGCCGCTCAGGTCTGGTCTAGTGCTCTTCTTTCAACCAGCAGAGACAGAAGTGTACTTGCTTGCCTGGGACACCAGGTCTAAATAAAACATTTTATTTTTGAGGCAACTGGGGAGAAAAGCACTAGCAATAAATGCGCTGCTCTTTACCTTACTGACTCATCCCAGGCACAGGTCTTTCCCTTCAGCTCTGCTCTCCAACACAGAAGAGCAGATTGGAGCAGGTGGTAATGGAGACTCCTGTGCAGGAGGAAGCAAAGGCCAGGAATCCTCTACCAGGTCCTCAATTAGACCCTTTCCTCTTGGTGGATAACCCTAAATTACTCATAGTTCTCACAGAGAAAAGCAGAACCATCACTGGTCTCCAGAATTCATTAGTATATAAGCAGTGCACTTTGCTGGAGAAATGTTTTTATGAGTCATTCTCATAAAGCCCTTACCTATCGATGCTGTCTATGAGAGAGAGGCTGGATTATTTTAAACTGTACAGGTGCTGTGGAAGGTTTGCTTTATACACAAGCACCCCAGAAAGGACCTCTCCATTTGGTGCCACAGTACAGTTGCCTCTGGGATGGAAAGCAGTAACCTGCAAACTGAAGGATTATGCACCCCTGATTTAATCTGAACCAAATCGGGGACTGAGCATTGCACTAGGATGCCAGGGAAAACATCCCTGGTGGCAACAGGCTTTTCATGTGCCTGTTTTTGTGCAACGGGTACAGCACATCCTGTATGAGAAGGTCTACACTGCTGTATGCCTTTCAGCAGAGAAGTTGCCTGCTAGTCTGCAGCTGTCCAGAAGTATTTCTCACACTCAAAGCCGAGAGGCTGCCAAAGGCACGGCCTCTAGAAGACAAGAGATGCACCACTTGGCTTTCAGCACCAGCAGACATGGTAAGGCATGTATCTATGACCTCCAGTAGACTAAATCAATTGTCATGGTGCGGCAAAGGTCTAGGAGCAAACAGGGAAGAACAGATCTAGTTACTGATGATTTCAGGGGAGTGTTGTCACCTGCTGAATCACTTCCACCATTTAGTTGCTTGGATTAGACTTTCTCCCAGTCACAAATGAAGGCATCTTACTGGCAAAAGGTGACCTAGCTTGAACTGGACAGACATGAGGTGACGATTTAAGTCTACATGAACACACTGAGGTAGTCCCAAATTTAAATTTGACCTTCCAAAACTAACTGTACTGTGGTTGGCAGAAAAGGACTTTGCTCTCCTGGGCTAGATATATTGGACTCTTCCTTCAAAAGCATACAACTAACAGTAGCAAAGCTTGTGTGGCAATGCAAAAAGTCCCAGGGCAGTTCCTTCCCTTTTTGACACCACAGCTAAACCTGAAATTATGTTGTTTAGCATCTAAATTAACAATGATAAAAATATAGCCATTGAATGCATATACAAATAAGATTCAGAGGTCTCGTGCTGTGTTATAGTCATCCAAGCATGATACAAGAGAAACCAAGTTCAGTAGAAGAAAAGGGGAGTTTATTACCTTCCAGGTCTTCTGCCTCAGTGGCCCTGAGTGCCTGCTGATCTCAAGCCTTTCTCCTCCTCTTCCAGCGGCTAGGCTTGTTTAGCTAGAGCCAGTGTCTCGCAGCCTCCCTCAAGAAACCTGAAGCTCGCTTTTTCTATTTGATATTATCAGCCTTTCACCAACACATGAGTTCATCAGCTCTCACTGGGAAGGGCGCTGCGCTTGCAATGAAAAAAGCAGCACCCCGCATACTTCCTTCTGAGAACACTGCTCAGATATGTCAGCTTGATTATATAGAGCAGAAGGGGCAGGACCAGCCCCTATCTCATGTGACTTGTTCTTGGCAGCACGTTAGGCAAGGGGGGAACAACATCTATAGGTCTTTTAGGTCTTTGGGGCTTCTTGCCAAACCGTATCTTTTATCTATTTATTTATTTTTCCTTCAAACCTTCCCCCCCCCTTTTTTTTCCCTCCATGGTACAGGTCAAACCAACACATCATTTCAGTACAGGAAGGGGTGGGTTTTTTTGAAGGTTTTTTGAAAACAGTTATACCTTCTCTTCCGCAACCAGCCACAAACGAGCCTGTGCTTTTTTCATATGTTGCTGCATATTTATTTTTTCCCCAGAGTCACATTAAACATTAGTTCAGTAAGATTGGTAAAGTACTTGCAAGGGTGACATGGCATCACTCTTGTAACTTGTGGACCAAAATTGTGATTTTTATTCCCTATAGCTAACCCCAAGTTAGTCATGTCAGAAGCATGCATCCATTTTAAGAGGGATTTTCACCATGCCAGTGATCTTTCATCTTTCCAAATGACCTTGCAGGCAAAATTACAAGCTAGGAGGGACCTAGTGCATGTGAAATAGCTGAAAGGAGGGAACGCTTGCATTTATCCATAGAAGAGAAGGAGTTTTAGGAGCTACAGAAAAGTTTCTGACTGGGATGGAATCCCTTCTCGGGGATGAAAGCACTCGGGGCTGCACCTTCACCTGGGACTGCTGTACAGCAAAGGTCTGTCTTGTGCCTTTCCTGTGAAGGGAGGAATTTGCTGGTAGAAACAGAAAGAGAAGCAGAGCCAACTTTTGCATTCCCAGGGAATAGCAGCTTGGAGTTCACATATATGTTGCAGGCTTATAAAAGCTTTTTTTGTTCGCGGTCACTGAAGCTTTCCGTTTCCTTCCTGCTTTCCTAGGGCTAGCTGACCTGAGAGCTGTAAGAGCAGATGGAAAGCCTGCATATTACAGATTATTAATGATCTGTCATTCCAAAGACTGCAAGAACTTCAATTTTCATTTTCTTTTCAAACATATGCCATACCCTGATGCAAAATATACTTTCTCCAGTACGAAGAAGAAAAAAAAAGGAGGAAAAAAGAAAAAAAAGTGGTATTTGAGGCCCAGAAAAGGTAAGGGCAGCCTGCTGGATGTACGAAAACAGACCTAAACCACTACCCCTTTGAAAGGGTGGGTTTGGATTTTATAGCACCCATCAAAAAGTGAGAGGACTGGGAAAAAACAAACTTTGCCTCTGCTCCATTTTATCTATTCTGTTCCTATAGAAGAGACTGCATTGCTGTTCTGTGTTATATCATGACATAACAGGCAAAAATTGGCCATTTTCAACACTTGTGTTGACCTTCTAACCAGAGCTGGTTGTATAACCCTGCACAATTTTTTGCAATGTATTGGCAAAGCCAAACATTGATTTGATTGGAATTGAGTTGACTTGATTTGGTTGAGACGGCATCACTGCACATGGAGCAATGACCTCCTCTGACACACAGTCACTCACCCAACCCATCACTTCCATCGGTTTCTGCTGTTTCCCGCCTCAGACCTGGAATATCCCTGTATCTAGACTACTTATTCTTGTCCTCCTTTTAAGCTGCTGAGAAATCAAAATACCTGGATTCTTTTAAATCCCTGGTGGGACTTAGAAAAGAGTGTGGCGGTCTGTGTTTGCAAATTGTTAGCCCTGGCTGTGCACAGGAAAAGCCTCAGCCAGTTGGCTGGAGCTCTGGGGTCCTAAAACTTTTGGGTGGAGGGGCCTGACTTTCTCCCTCATGGAGCAAAACTAGGAAGAGGGATGTTTCTAAGAGTGTTAACAGCCAGCCTGAGCAGATGTGGGTGGAAGGGAAGGCTCGCTCTGACCAGGACTCCTGGGTTTTTTTCATTTTGGCAGTAGCTTTCCCAAACAAACAGAGCTGGAAACGGTCCCAGAGGACACACAATAGATGTGAAAGGGAAATCTAGAGATACAGTGCAATATATTTTTAACGTGCTTTAATTATTTTATGTTTCACCATGCTTCCCTATATTCCTCCTACTCTTTTGTCTGACAGGGAAGTTTATATTTAACAGCCTTTCCTGAAAGTGGGTAGAAAAGCAAACATTCTGAATAAGGGCTGTGTGGTGGTACAGCCCTGCTTTACAGGACGTTCGCATTGGGTTTCTTTCTTGGTTCTTAGTCCCTTCATGATGTTTCTCACATTAAGACCCAAACCAGATTCTCTATTTTGCTTGTATTATGGATTTTGTATTATGATTTTTTAAATTCATGGAAAACCCTTATATTATCTTCTTAGGTTTCCTACCTTTTCTCTTGCCATCTATCTTAACTAAATCCTCCAGCTCTTTTTTAACTGTCTCATTAACCTTTATTTAACCCAGCCAAACACTTGGTGTTGACTCATGTAATTGTTCAAAGGGGGATAAGCTGCTGTAAGCATTTTTTTTTTTCATTTCCCACGTGTGCCAAATTTAGGTCAATTAGAAGTTTCAGTTTTGTTTCTGCTTACTTTCCAGCATCTGATATGCACAGCCTGCAAAAAGACACTTAAATACCATTGCTTCCACTGACTTTCAGAGAGTCTGTGAGGATTGATTTTTCTTACAGATTGAGCCAAAAGTATAAGATTCCCCTCAAAAAATTGGGAAGACCTTGCGATCCCTGCTGAGAGAAACTAGTTGTTTCCAGGAGGGAAAAATAAATCAAAGAGGAAAAAGGCCAACTTGTTCTGAGAGATGGAAAAGCTTGGGTTGTTTGGGGCGGGGCGTGTGTATGTGTGTGTGTGTGTGTGTGTGTGTTATTATTATTTCCCACCAGAATCAACTTAAACCCATTCTGAGCTGGAAAGATCTAAAACAGCGTCTGTATTTAACTAGTTCTTGCCTTTGCAGGTTCCAAACGGCTGAAGATAACGTGACCAGGTCATTCCACCTCAAGGGGCTTTTCCAGCCGGTGCAATCTAGAAACGGGCTCCTTTCACCAAAGAAGGGTGGGAGAGGAAAAACCCTAGGATCCTCAGACAGGTCTACCCCAGTTGTCAGCTAAACTTCAGGAGAGTCGTGAATTGAAAAAGAAAAAGAAGCGCTTTTGGCAGCTCCGAGAAACCTGAAGTGCCTGCAGAAGCTGGGCGCCTCAGGGACTGCGCCCAGGTGGGTGGGCAGTGCCTCCACGTATCATCTTCTGCTAACCGATCCCTGCGGCCGTAGAAGCCCGCTGCCCTGCAGGCCGCGGCCTTCCCGACTGCTCCGGCCATCGGAGGGGCGGGAAGCTTGCAGCAGCGGGGGAACATCAGACCCAACATACGGGAAAGAGGAGAGGGGAAGGGAGGAACGGGCTCCACCCGGGTCCCGTCGGAGCCGCGGCGGCGCGGGCAGGGAAAAGGCGTCGGGCAGCGACACCCGGCGGCGGCCGGCCCGGCCCTGCCTGCTGGGCCCGGCCCTGCCCGGCCGGGGCACACCGCCTCCGGTGCCCGAATGAACGGCCCCGCCAGGCCGGGATGTGTTGTGAATGCGATGATGGCACGGCCGGAAACATAACGGGACGGGCAAGGTGTAAAGGTCCTTGGGCCTTCTGCCTGAGGTGACTGGGTTGATGCTTGCGCGTGTACAAGGGAATCGGAGCTCTACGGAAGATACAGAAACTGAAAGCTGGCCATGGTTTATTCCTGGCACATGTAACTACAAAACCAGAAATGAAATGTGGGAAGGGCATTAAGGTCTGTTTCTGAGCAGGGTCGCTATCCTTGCTCTTTTGGGCCAGATGAAAAATTAAGTTACCAAATGATGAAGCTTTTCCCAGAAGAGTTTTACCTTTCCTTCCCTACCCACCGTGTGTTGCAATGGAGTCAGTGGTGGGGTGCAGAGGGAAGCCTGTGATGGCACTACTGTCCTCCCCTCTTAACCCTTTGGCTCTTCCCCCCATGCTGCTGTGGGGCTTGGTGCTGGTGCTGCAGCCACCTTTGGTGTGGCAAGGTCACACTGGACCAGAGGCCAGGGAAAGAGCCATGGTGAGAGGCCTTGCCAGGAGCCAACCTGCTTTGCTCAGGGGCTGCATCTGCTGCAGCAATGCTTGTGCCTTGCCACATGCCTGCTGACCCAGACCCTGACCCATTGGCTTTGCCCCATACCTGCCTCATTGCCACACATGAATCTGGGAATCATGGGACTGAGGTGAGGCCGCACCTCGAGTACTGTGTCCAGTTCTGGGCTTCTCACCATAAGAAGGACATTGAGGTCCTGGAGTGAGTCCAGAGAAGGGCAGCCAGGCTGGTGAAGGGGCTAGAGGGCAAATCCTATGAGGAGTGGCTGAGGGAGCTGGTGGTGTTTAGCCTGGGGAGGAGGAGGCTGAGGGGAGACCTTACCACTGCCAAACTATATATTCCTTTTGTGCATACTTTAGAGTATTTGCATTTCATTATTGTGGCCAGCAGGCCAAGGAAAGCCTGTCTAGTCTACTCTTGTGGGACCCCACCTGGAGTACTGCATCCAGCTCTAGGGTCCCCAGTACAGGAAAGCCATAGATCTGTTAGAATGGGTTCAGAGGAGGGACACAAAAATGATTGGGGGGCTGGAGCACGTCTCCTATGAAGACAGGCTGTGAGAGTTGGGCTTGTTCAGGCTGAGGAAGAGAAGGCTCCAGGGAAGACTTTTATGTGGTCTTTCACTAGTTAAAGAGGGCTTGTAAAAAAGATGGGGAACTGACTTTTTATCAGGCCCTGCAGTGACAGGAGAAGGGGTAATGGTTTTAAACTAAAAGAGGGTAGGTTTAGATTGGACATAAGGAAGAAATTCTTCCCTGTGAGGGCAGTGAGGCCCTGGCACAGGCTGCTCAGAGAAGCTGTGGCTGCCCTCTCCCTGGCAGTGTTCAAGGCCAGGTTGGATGGGACTTTGGGCAGCCTGGTCTAGTGGAGGGTGTCCCTACCCATAGCAGGGGGTGGAAGTGGATGGGCTTGAAGGTCCCTTCCAACCCAAACCAGTCTGTGATTCATTCTGTGATCCCATTTGATAGCTAATTACTTCATACGCATTGAAGGCCTTTCAGTAACTTCTTAAGTGTTTTCTTAGCTGAGATGGACACACAGCTACCATGGCTCAGCTGGCAGAGGCAAGCTCCCTAGCTGTGGTGTACCTCAGCCCAAAGGGAAAGTTTTGACACCTCCTCCTTGCTACATCAAGCAGTGTGAACACGTCCTTGTGTGAGTACACATAGGCTGCTATCTTCTTTTCTTTTGTAGAATGAAAAACTTCCCTGAGCGTCAGGTAGGAAGTCTGTATAGTGTTCTTATGCACCTGACTCACTGCAGCTAATAGCTGTGAAAGCAGAGATGTTTCTGAGTGGGAAGCATGGGACTGGAAACCACAGGCTGAATGAAAACATATGGATCAAGGGGATCAGAGGCCAAGGCGGTTGCAGTTACAGTCTGTGCTGGCTAGTTATCCTCACAGGTCAAGAGGAATAAATTCTTTGATGAGGATTTTGCCAGGAGAGCTGTATCGAGCAAGATTTCCAGTCAGAGAAAAAACCTGTATCTGAATAAAAAGCACCCCAAAATGAGCCAAACTGCTGTGCTTTGCGCAGCTACTAGAGGGTGGAAAAAGCCTTGGTGGATAGCAGAGATGGCAGATCTATAAGCCTCAATAATTAAATGATTAAGGATTTATCATTTTGTGTCAAATTAGGATAATAATTCCCAAAGGAATATGTGGAATAAAATCCTTGACTTCCTGAGGAAGAAGCATGGTTTCTGAATTTTGGGATATCCATTCTGTGCAAGCCTTTGGGACTTACTACCTTTTTTTTTTTAAAACATTAACAATAAAAGCTGCTTTTTCCATTTAAGTTAAAACCAACCATCTGTGTGCATAAGGGGCTTTTCCTCTGAGACAGAGATACTGGGTTTCCAGTCGTCCCACTTCTCTGGCATTTTTTACTCCATTAATCATAAGATTCAGCAACACTGTAGTGCTGTAAATCTCCAAAACTCCTTGCCACCATGAGGGCCTTCATTCTGTAAATTAGTTTAAGTGGGTAGATCATGGGGCTTGGTCAGAGCCCCATGGAAAACAGAAGGGCCTCCCAAAAACCTAAGTGGGGTCCGAGGCCTGTGGTGCAGTCTGTCTTGGTAATAGTTGTGTTTGCTACACATTTGCCGTCTCAAACCTCTAAGATGTAGGTGATGGCATGGAAGAGCCTGGATCTATGACAACATTTGGAACCTCTGGTTGCTCAAGAGGGGAACAGAAAGCTTTTACTGAGCATTGTACCTTGTGTAGATCCAGGCCTGGAGGTTGGTCGGCCTTCCTGTGGCAGGGGGGTTGGAACTCTTTGATCCTTGGGGTCCCTTCCAACCCAGACCATTCTATGATTCTATGACTGTAACTTGCTTTACTGTCCTTTAAAACTGGATCTAAGGCACTTTGTGAGGGTTACTTAATGACATTATTTACCTGGATATAGATGGAGAACACCTGTAGCGTCTCGTTCCCCATGAAAGTTGGTAAGGGTTTTCCCACTGAAATTATTTCAGCTTTGCTGGATAGCTGAAAAAATCCTTGAAGAGGATGGGGGATTGAAATGAAATGTCTTATTTCTCCCCAGACAAATTGCTGTATTTTTTCTCTTTGGACTATCATACGTTCAGACATAGGTTTTCAGTTACATTGGCTTGTAACAGCCATGCCCGGCGGTGCTTTGCTTCGTGGGAGTTGTAGTTTAGGTCCCATTTCGTGCCCTGGCTTTGGTTCCCCAGAAGACAACCTCCAACTGGGCTGGCTGTGGACATATGGAGGCTATATGGGGCAATACACAGCAATGCAGAAATGCAGTTCAGTAAATTACTTAGTTTTGCTTTGACCCAAAATATTTTATTCAATGAAAAAAGTGTCTTCAGCTCTCCATCCCAAGTTGGGGGAAAACAAGCTACTGAAATAGCAGAATTTCCCACCATATCCAAGCTGTGTTTTTCATTTGTGCCAATTCCCATTCTATGCCCAGAGGTGCTGCACATTGTTGATCCTTCTTTTTTAGGCACAATATTAATTACATTTCATCTTCAGGGCAAAGAGGGACGCATACTCTGGAGGTTAAGGGGGGTGGGGTGAGGAATTATGCTGGGTGTTTACATTCATGAATGTTCAAGCACAAAGTCTCACAGAAATAACTTAAAGTCTGCAGTGCCCAATGAACTGCAGAAATTAGGGTCCTAATTAGTTATTAGGAGAAGACTTTCTAATTGACTTAATTAGTAGAATATCAGGTGTGAGTCATTTCTCTGCTGAAGTCTCAAACCTCTTGATAGATATGGTGAGGACTATTTGAATTTCAAAGTGACTTTCAAGTTATTTTAAACTGAAATACGTGTGTCTATATGTAAGGAGAATATTATATTTAAAATATTTTTCATAACTGACAGCTCCTAGGATTTCCATATGCCACAGTTTCTCAGTGGATTGTACAATTTTGGTAGGGTTTTGGTTTGGTTTTTTTAAGAGGTGGTCAGACAAAAAGAGATATGTACCAAATTCTACTCAGTGAATAGAGATGCTGAAAATACTAAAGAGATTTCCTGAAAGCAGCCTGAGATTAGCTTTATAATGGGTTCTTTAGATTAAAAAAAAAAAAAAAAAAAAGCAGGTTTTAAATAAGCCTTGCTTTTATGGTTAAAGTAATTTATCCTCACATCTTACAGAAGCATGGCTCCATCCAGCTTTGGATACTGAAGAAATAAAGTTCAAAGATTCACTATTAAATATTTAAAAATTCACGTCTTTGGATGAAGAGTGTCTAGAATTTGTCAGCAGGAACAATGCTATTAACCAAGTCAGGCTGCTACCAGTTCTCATACCAATCACTTATGTCCAGGCAATATTGTGTGCTGAATGCTGTCCACATGCACAGGAGGATGCTGGTCCTTTCCTGAAAATCTTGGGAGTCCCTGGAAAAGAAAGCAGCATATTATTTGCTGAAGGCTGAATAGGCCCTTCAAACATCTGCATGCTGTTAAACAGCCCAGAAAATAATAATGGCTATAAAAATAATGAGCTATAGCTTCCTCCATACCTGGCTTTTTCTCCATATCTCCATAGACAGGCCCCCTTCCCCTCAGTCACAGGTTTAAAGATCAACCCCTTCAGTCGAGAGCTAGCAACAGGCTTGGGTTTGTATCACAGCAGAGGGGAAAGAGCAGTTTGTTCTGCCTTGGACTGCTTTCACTGCAGCCTGGCTAAGATCTTTTGCTGTGTTTCTTCATCTCAGGAGGAGGAACAACACCACCTGGTTCCCTGCATCCAAGCGCAGTCCCAGCTGCTGCTTTCCTGCTCTGTCAACAGACGTTCCTGTGCCAGTAGGACTGACAGCGATGGCTTTCTAATGACAGCGTTTCCCCCTGTGCCTCATATGTTCTGCCTAGTAAACCTTTTGGAACAGTAAGATGGATTCAGCCCATTTGTGACAGAAGGGAGGATCGAATGGGGGACCTGGTGTGGACAAAGGAAGCAAGAACCAAGAGCTCAAATCACAGCCTGTTTCATATCTGGACAAAAAGCCTACACTGTGCAGCATGAGGTTATTTAGGTTCAGCAGAGTGATTTCGATCACGCAGCTGTCTTGCCACTGTCACAAGGATGCCGTGTCGATGAGTGCATACCCAGCCCCAAAATCCACAGGTACCACCTTCTGTAGCAATCAGCTACAGAATCCTTGGTGCAACACCTTAGCAGATGAGACAAAAAGGAGGTGTGGGGTGCGTTCCCAGAGGTCAGGCAGCATTTCAGAGACAGACATGGTGCCGTGCCCCTGAGTCCCACGCAGTTTCTTTTGCCGCTGCCGCAGCTCCTGACAGCAGAGCGGGGCTGGTTCCTGCATGCATGGGGAGAGCTGCAGGGAGCTGCTGGACTGCTAGTCCTGATCACAGCCCCAGGGCTACATGACAAGTGGCATCTTTTACTACATTATTAGATACAGTGGCCAATAACTTGACAGGAAAAATACTGATTTTCTCCTCACAAACTTGGCATGAGCAGCCTGGACATTCACGAACTGTTACATTTCTCATGCCTTTCTTGTCAGAGAATTTATTGGGAACTTCCCCTTCTTCCCCCACTGATAAACCAGCTCTAGCACTGCCCATCCACAGCTGTACTGCTGCTAACGAGAACAAGGCAGCCAAATACGAAATGGGTTAATTTAGCTAAATTTTGGGGGTTTTTTTAACCTGGCTTTGTCCTAAAGCAGGTGCTGTTATCTCCTGTGGACTTTAGGGAGATGTGCTGTGTTGATTCAAGGCAGGACTAGTTTCAGCTGCCTGCTGTGCCCTCTTTGGGAGTTGGGGAACTGGAGGGAGACTGGGAAGGTGAGCTGTATTTTGGAAGCTCCACTCAGGGCAGTGGGTTTTGCTTAACTCAGGGAATTACAAGGTAGAATTTCTGGGAGTCAGCTGTGAAGCAGAAAGACACCCATGAGATCTGTCTGATTTATAAAGAGAAGTTCTGGAGAACTCAGGGACATCATCCCATTGTCCAGGAAGATGGATTATTTTACAGGATGCATTCTATGCTCTGGCAAAAGAGAACTTCTAAAGCATTGCTTAGATACTTAGACACAAAGCACAGAAAGCCAAAGCTCATCTGGAGATAAAGCCAGCATTGAGCATTAAGGAAATGGGTGGTTATGTGGGTGAGAGCATGGTAGAGGGATCTTGACTTTAGTGAGGGTGCCCTATAGTGTCTCCTACACCGTCATCATTTGGAAGGTGAGGAAGTATGGGGATAAACAAAAAAAAACTGGATGGACTGCCAGACTCAAAGGATAGAGATCAGCAGCTCATCACCTGACTCGTGGCTGGTAATGGGTAGCCCAGGAGTCAATATCTGGGCCAATACTGTTCACCAGCTTTAGCAGTGCCCTGGGGGAGAACACAGAGTACACCCTCAGCATCAGTGTAGGTTACACCAAAGAGTGGCAGAGCCTCCACCCAGAGAGACCTCAATAACCTCAAGAATGCTATGACCAAAGACCTGTTGTGGGACTTCAGTAGGGATTCATGAAGTTCCACAGTGGGACAGAATTGCCCTATGTATCAGCCACTGCCAATTTTGCTGGTTATGGTGGTGCTCAATTGAATATGAACTGAGAGGGCACTCTCACTGCAGTGAGACAAACGGAACAGTAGATCACATTAGGAGGAACACGGCCAGCAGACCACAGTAAGTTCCTGTCCCCTCCTGCTCACTGCCACTCTGCTCTTGCCTGGAACAGCATGTCCAGAGAAGGATGTGGAGAAACTGAAGAGGGTCCAGAAGAAGCCTACTGGATGGTAAGGGGTCTATGTCATATGAAGACAGATTGAAAGAGACGGCATGTTTAATCCAGCAAGAAGGAGCCTGATATATCTAACAGCTGCCCACAAGTACCTGAAAGACACAGCCAAACTCTTCACAATAGTGATTGAACCAAATAGTGTGTGCCTGCCTGCAGTATGCTGTATCTGTACTGATCTCCCATCTCCTGGGCAGATCTTGGACCTATGTTATAGCCTTGTCTCTGGCCCTATCTCTTCACCAGGCTTTCTGGATGGACCCTGGAGCTGTTCTGTCACATCACCTGGTATGGGGCTGTTAATGGATAGTGTCCAGCTCATGTGGGACTTTGCCTGGGGTGGATGAGTGCAGTGCCTGTGCTATAGTCACCTTCAGCTCCTGTCTTGTCCAGCTCTGGGAGCGTTTTTTTCCCTACCCCTTCTTGTGCGTTGATGTTTCATGGACCTCTGTTTTCAAGGCCAGAAGTAACCAACATGGACCTTTCCTTCAACTTTTACCTGGTGGAAACTTTGACACTAAGAGCCTTTGATTGAATGTATCTAACAGGAAAGCACATGTTCTTTGGGATTTCTTTCCTTCAGCTACTCCTCCTGATCAGTTCTAACGCGATAGACTTTTACTTAAGGAATATTACACAATATTTTGTATTTAAAATTTTATTGCAAGAATTCTGCTTGTTTTAATTCGTGCACCTTTATTTTTTGTGGTCAAAACCCATACACACAGACTTCTTTGTAGCTGTTGTGGCAGTTCTGCGCTGAGCATTGAGAATAGTCCTTGCTCCTTGACCAAAATGAATTTGGATGCCCAGAGTTTGTTTCAATGTAACATTAACGGTTTGGCTGCTGATCAAAGATGTTTAAAAGAGGAGTAAATCTGCAAATTTCCAAAGCAGAATCAATCTGCTCTGAGTGAATTACCATTTTGATGTCATGAAGCACTGATGCCTGAAAAAAAAAATAATCACTTTTCTTTCATATGTGTTCCAGAAAGCCAGAAGAGAGACAAGCACAGAGACAAATGAAGAAACAATCACTCCTCCAGTAAGATACCAGTGTCCTGCAACCCTCCTATCTATTCCCCACTACAGATATCTTCAAAAATTATTTAATGCAGGGACTCAGCACTGTTGAGGCCGCACCTCGAGTGCTGTGTCCAGTTCTGGGCTCCTCACCACAAGAAGGACATCGAGGTCCTGGAGCGAGTCCAGAGAAGAGCAACCAGGCTGGTGAAGGGGCTGGAGGGCAAATCATATGAGAGGCTGCTGAGGGAGCTGGGGGTGTTTAGTCTGGAGAAGAGGAGGCTGAGGGGAGACCTTAGCACTGCCTACAACTACCTGAAGGGAGGTTGTAGAGAGGTGGGCAATGGTCTCTTCAGCCAGGTGACAGGAGATAGGACAAGGGGAAATGGCACAAAGCTGTGCCAGGGCAGGTTCAGATTGGATGTTAGGAAAAAATTTTTCACTGACAGAGTTGTCAGGGCCTGGAACAGGCTGCCCAGGGAGGTGTTTGAGTCACCTTCCCTAGATGTGTTTAAAAGAAGGGTAAATCAGGTATTTAGGGATATAGTTTAGCATAGGACAGCAACAGCTGAACTCAGTGATCTTAAAGGTCATTTCCAACCTTGTGATTCTGTGACAGAACCGAGGACAAGCAGCCCAATGTTCCTCTCTCTTCATGAAGTGTTGCTTTAAAACAAGTGTTTTAAAGTGTTGCCCTTGTCTTTCATAGGGACTTGCAGTGTGATGTGCCAGATACCAGCCTTGTGTTGGATGGCAGGACAGTGGACCAATGTCTTCTGTAGGAGCACAACCTTGGGAAGCTCAATTGCCCTGAAGTCTTTTGCAGCTTGCTTTCTCAGACCTGCACCAACTCTGTCTTATTTACATGGGATTAGGAAGTGTCATTGTTATCCTCAAGTCTGGAGTGTTTATTTCCATGCCATATCAGCACTGTGAGCAGAAATTCATCCCATCTTTCTTTCTAATTTTTGCTTTCCATAGAGTATGTTGCCCTTCTGACAGCAAAACCAACTCGGTGATCCCCCAAATCCCTGGTCTGTGAGAGTGGAAGAGCAGGATGGTCTTTATCCTTGCAGTAAGTAATTCTTAATCTGCAGTATGTATACTTGCAGTAAGTTACCCAGGGTATAGAGAAGGCTGAGGTGCTCAATGAATTTTTTTTGCCTTAGTCTTCACCAGCAAGGGCTCTAGCTACACTGCCCAGGTCACAGAAGGCAGGGACTGGGACAATGAGGAACTGCCCATTGTAGGAGAAGAGCAGGTCTGAGAGTTGGGTGAGCTTTGAGGTCCCTTCCAACCTAAACCATTCCCTGGTTTTATGATTCCAAGACTTCACTAGGAGATAGCACTACTGGCAATGGATTGACACTCCCATGTCTTTTTTCCTCACATAGGCGTAGCAGGGTGCTGGTTCAGGACTGCTTTTTAGGGGTCCATCTCCACACCAGCCACCCTCGTGGGGGTGTCACTCACAAGCCAAGGTGAGTGATGCAAAGGCTTCTTGCTTTTGCAGGGGAAGACCCTTTCTTTGGGCCTTTAGTCTGTGTGTTTGGACAGTTAAGCATCTAGGCAGCCTCATCTGGCAGCGCTGTGTCTTAATATGTCATGTGCCTGGTAGAATTCTTGGAAAGACCAACATCATGTTTAAGCACTTTGATTCACCATTTCCCAGGGGGACACAGATGCTTTGACAGCTCACTGGCTGTCAGGAAGGCTCAATAAAAGCTGGGACTTGGGCTCCCGAGGATTTGTCTATTTTAAAAATTTATTTCTGTAAAGTTAAAATTTTATTTTCTTTTTTTTTTTTTTTTTAAATTAGTTTTTATACTCCAATTTACTCGTCAGAGGCCCCCTTCGGCGGCGGCGGCGGCTGGCCCGCCCGCGGCGCCAGGTGGCGCCATGCCGGCGTGCTCCGCCGGGCGGGCGGCGGGCTCGGGGCCCTCTGCAGAGTCCTGAGGCAGCCGCCCGCCGAGCGCACGGCTGGTGCCGGTGGCCTGTGCCCGCCCGGGCCGGGCAGCTCCGGCGGCGGCGGGGGTTTGCACAAGATTCGTTATAGAATCATAGAATGTGTTAGGTGGGAAGGGACCTTTAGAGGCCATCTAGTCCAACCCCCCTGCAGTAAGCAGGGACATCTTCACTAGATCAGGTCGCTCAGAGCCCCTTCAAGCCTGACCTTGTATACCTCCAGGGACAGGGCCGCCACTATGTCTCTGGGCAACCTGTTCCAGTGATCTACCACTCTCATATTGAAGAATGTTTTCCTAATATCCAACCTAAATCTACGCTTTTAAAGTTTAAAATTACTACCCCTCGTCCTATTGCTACATGTTCTCATGAACAGTTCTTCCTCATGGGGAGGGGGGCCAGTTGAGGTTCCCCCCACCCGACTCCCGGACTTTGCAGCCTGGTGCTGGCTCAGAGAAGGCGAAGTGCCAGTAAGAGGCATTTGAAGCCCATGGTTGTTTTTAGGGAAGGAGGCAGGATCTGGGGCTGTCGGTCACTTGTGAGTGTAAGCCACTGCTTTTCAGCTGGAGATCCACAGAGAACTGGATCACAGCAGTTCAAAACCAGCAATGAACATGTGGGAGAAGCTGTCTGGTAGGTCTGATTTGGAAAGACAGACTTTGCCTTTGATGCTACGTGTTATTCGGAAAGAGGAGAGAAAGTAGAGGACAACTGCTTTTTATTTGTTCTTTTTTTAACTGGAGAGAAAAAATTCACCTTGTTTTATGTGTACATATACTTGCAGTCTGCTTTTTCAGCCCCTCCGCTCCTGCTCTCACACTCTGTGGTGGTGGCTGCCATTACCTGCTACCTGTTCAGGGCTTATGCTCTCCTGTTTTGTTACTGATTGTAATTTAAAGCCTTGCACCGCAGATTTCCCAAAATCAAATGGCCTTCCTCAAATGGCTCTCCTAGGCGCCTTGATCAAGCTGGAGCAGTTGATCAGTCACCAAAACATAAAGGACCTTCCTTGTACAATGGTGGAGCAGAGAAGCCATGTGGAAGAGCAAGCCTAGAGGGGCTTGTGCAGTTCCTTCACTGCACCGTGACATCTGGTCTTCCCTCATCTTTGCTGCAGGCTGGTGGAGCGCTGCTGCAGGGACGTGAAGTGTCCCATGTCCGACTATTTCAAAACAGTTTGATCTTGTTCTGAAGTGTTAATGTGATCACAGAATCACATCAACTGATGCAGTTGCCTTTACCATATAGAACCTGATGGATAGTTGCCTGGAATGGGGTGTCCAGTGGTGTGAAATGAGTGATGAATGCTGTTTTTTTCTTTGCTCTGACTGGTGGTTAGTGTCTGCCTATGCTCCAGTTTCACTGTCAGGCCAACTGGTGTCACTGTGACCAAGAGGAGCAGCCCACTCCTTGCCTCCCACTCCCCACTTGCTGGCACTACACATCCTGTGACTGTGTAGTGAAACCTCCTCAGTCATCAGATACAGCTGAGAGCAAGGGAAAAAAAAAGGGGAAAGGATGTTAGTTTAAAGCAGGATCGATTCCCTACTCCAAACACTTGAATGAGCAAAACAGAGGACTTGGCCTGGGCACAGGAATAAACAGCACGGGCAAGGAGGGAACACAGTGTCCACATCAGCTAAAACCACCACTGGAAAGTTGCATGTCAAATGATAACTGCAAGGGTGCCTGGCATGAATGCTGTTGAGACATATCCACATCTAGGTATCGCTGGGCTTACCCAGTGAGCTAGAAATGCACAGATATTCACAAAGTGGTGAAATTTTTTGCTGAAATATATGTGTACATAGAGAGATAGGGAGAGGGGATGCAGGAAGGAAGTGAGGAAGGATGGAAGGGAGGAAGGAAAGGGAGGGAGGAAAGGAAGGAAGGAGAGGAATGAAGGAAAACACCCAAAGCAAAAGCCCCAGACACGTCAGTTTGTAAAATATTGCCATTCTATTTCTGGATTGTTTTTCTAGTGCTGCACCATTAAACAGAGAAGCCTTTTCCACTTCCCCTTCCCCTCTCTCCTTCCTGTGGCAACATACAGATGGACCTTAAAGAGAGAGGGGGAGAGGTGCCCTGTTGATTCTTGTGAAGATGTTGCTGTTGTTTTCTTTGTTACTAGATTACTTTGTTACAGATGTTTCTTGCCTTAACAAGGCACTGTATGGCCTGTTTAAACATTAGAAAAAGAGCACTTTTGCAGACAGTGCTAAGTTCTGCTCAAGGCTTGAGATGTCCGTCATGACATAGTTGCATTGTGGTAGATACTTTAGTAAAACCTGCATCCAAAGTCCAGCAACATCACCGCTCAGAATTTAGTTGGCTTCTGTTCCATTATAAACATATAATTTCCAAGATTCTCTAAAATTATTAAATGAATGAGAGAGGGGTCGAGGAGGAAGGCATATGTGTTGTCTGCCTGTGTATCTTTCCTGTATGCAAAACAAATGCATGCCCATTTGTTTCAGAAAAACACTTCTCTATAGACTGATGTACAAGCCAGTGATTCACATGTAGGGAATACCTTTTGCAGGAGAATAAGTGCTCTGTCTCATGAGTGAAAATATAGGTATTGTCCTGGTTTCAGCTGAGATAGAGTTAATTTTCTTTCTAGTAGCTGGTATAGCACTGATTTTTGGATTTAAAATGAGAATAATATTGATAAGACATTGATGTTATTAATTGCTGCTAGGTAGTCGCAGTGCTTACACCAAGTTAAGAACATTTCGGCTCCTCACACCCTGCCAGGTGCAGGAGAAGCTGGGAGAGCACAGCCAGGACAGCTGGCCCAGTCTGGCCAAAGGGATATTCCTGACCATAGAATGCCATGTTACTGATGTAACTGGGGAAGGTTGGAAACAGACTGGGCATTGAGGGTTTTCTTCATGTGTGGTGAGCAATTGCATCTGCGATCACTTGGGGTTTGGGTGTGGTTTTTTAAAAAATATATATATTTATATATTTATTGTTGTTGCTGTTATTCTTTTCCTGTTATCCTATTAAGCTGTCTATCTCAAGCCATGAGTATTTTTCCATTCTCCTCCCTATCCCCTTTGGGGGCAGGGGGGTGAGCAAGCGGCTGCCTCGTGCCTAGTTTATGGGCTGGGGCTAAACCACGACAGTCCTTTCTGGTGCTCAACACAGGGCACGAAGGTTTGAGATAACGGCAGATTTGACCTAAGGATGTTAAAACAAATATATTTTACCCATTTATTGTATTATTTTAATTGCCACCGGCCCACTCGTCATACTGTTGGTTTAGTTATTCTCAGAGTTGTGTTATGTAACACCTTGCTTGCTGTACATACTGGTTATCAGTGTTTATGTGTGGTTTGTCACCTCTGGGTGTTGGATTAAGGTTATCGCTCTGCTGTTTGGTGTACTGCTGGCTTATGGTAGGATAAAATCATTGATAGTCAGACTAGTTTGGCATTGGTTATTCAGTGCCAGCTGAATCTGTATTCAGCAGAGTGACAGTGATGACTTCATCTCCATACTTTGGGATCCATCTGTTGGAAGTTGTTAATAATGACACTTTTTTATCTCCTCAGAGAGACAATATGTGAGGGAAAAACCTTCTTTTGCCTCCCCCTTCTTCTCCAGGCTTATTACTACAGCTCTTGAGAACATTGAACATCCTTGAGATAGCCAGACCAACATGTTTCTATTGCTAGGTCTCCTGAATGTGGTTCAGGTCTTTTTTAGGGTTAAACAACTTTTTAAGAACACCAGCCAACCAGATGCCAACCCTTGCAGCTTCCACAGCCTCTGCAACAAGCACTGCAGTTACTCAAACCCCAGCAACAGGGATTGTGGCTACTCCAACCCTGGTGATGTTGCACTGTGGCTACTCAAGGTGGTAAGGACTGAACCACAGAACCAACTGAACCAGCTGAACCACAGAACCAACCCATACTGGTATCAGTTGCCCCTATACACAAGAAGAAATAGACACAAAAGTCAACTTGCTTAGTAAAGGATGACGATGCAGGGCCATCACAAGAACAGGAGGAAGAGCTACAACCAGAGATAACCACCCTGTCCCTGTGTCCCTATCCCTGACTGAGCTGCGAGATATGTGAGAAGATTTCAGTCATGGGTTAGGTGAGCAACTTACCACCTGGCTGCTCTGATGCTGGGATAACAGGCACAGTAGCCTGGAATTAGAGGGTAAGGAAGCCAAGCAGCTGAGGTCCCCGTCCAGCAAAGGGATCACTGATGAGCCAATTGGGAAAGGGACATAAGCCCCCAGCCTCTGGAGGTGACCCTTGTCAGGAGTGAGGGGAAGATATCCCTTCAGTGAAGATGTTGGGATGTCATCGAGGAAAGTGGACCACCATGGAGGGAAGTATCCAGTACTGGAGGGAATTAGTCATGCAGGAGGTGGTTTATTATGACCCAGACAACGTGCAATTAACCACAGATAAAGTCCAATATACCTGACCTGTGTGGTGGAGGTTTGTACAGAGCATATCACTGGTGGAAGCCAAATCTTTGGCAGTACTGGCCTGGAAAGATGAAGAGGCACCAGCTGTGAATGGAGTAGCTGGCTGAATGGCAATGTGAAGAAAAATCTCTCTTCCTGTCTATGGGCCTGTGTCTTAGCTGTGGAAAGACTTTGTAAATGCAAACACCTATTTGAGAAACTGTCCTGGGAGGTCCAGCCACACAAAGAAGGTACATTCAATTCCCCATTTGCATGGACCAGTATCTCACATATTAGGAGTAAGAGTTGCCCTGCTTAAGAGAGAGAGTATAGAGGGTACACACCACGAGGATGGCTGGGAACGTATGCTGTGTCCCATGCCGCCACCCAGAAAGCTATCCTGGGCCTTGAAATATAAGTCCTGTGGTAACATGGCACCCAAGAAAGAACTGAGCTGAACAATGAGGCTCATTTCTGAAACACCCTTATGGACGCTCTCCGGGCCAAAGAGCCACCTGGGCATTGAGTGGGTGTATTGTATCCCCTGTCATGTACCAGCCTCTGGAAAAATCAGATCATACAATGAGTTGCCAAAGACTACACTGAGAGCAATGGGTGGTGGGACCTTCAAACATTGGGATACACCTGGCTAGTTAATTCCAGGGGATCTACCAATCAAGCTGTCCTGGCCCAATCAAAACTTCCACATACTACAGAAGGAGATAAAGTGCCCATGGTGTGCTTGAAGAGTGTGCTGGAGAAGACAGTCTTGGTTAGCCCTGCTTCAAGCAAAGGCAAAACCATCCATGGGGTTGCTTTTGCTCAAGGGCTTGGATGCTTTTAGTGAGTGATGCAGAAGGATGGGGCAGTCCAGATACCTGATTCTGGGTGAGAACAGCCAGTGGTTTAAATTATATGATGTTAGATGTACATGATACAGCATTTCATCGCTACTATGACTGCTACATACCATAACAATGGTATTAGAGTAAAAATCATTCAGACTAAGGAAGAATGAACTTTGAGGAGACTGAGCAAAGTGCAGTGATGGCAGAACTAGAACTGGCTTCAGCAGTTAGCACCCAGCAGCTTCCTAGAGACCCACATTTTCAACCTGCAGACTGTGAGCATGGGCTGTGCCAGAAACATCAGCTGCAAGCTCCAGATGCAGCATTCAACGATTCCACACCACATACCAACTCTCCTGCCCTGTGAGACTGTTATGACAGATGGAGCCCAGAGCCATGGACAAAATGAGCTCAAAGGATATTTAGAGGGATGGCCTGTAGACTAAGGGAACGATATCTGTATATATCAAAAGACAGGAAAAGTGATGATGATTAATTGGAGTGTCCTGGGAAGTATAGAACCTGGATATGACATAGATGGTATGGAATAAGGGGTGAATGCTGTCCTTGTTTCAGCTGAGATAGATTTAATTCTCTTTCTAGTAGCAGGTATAGAGCTGTGTTTTGGATTTAGGATGAGAATAATGTTGATAACACATGGATGTTTTTAGTTGCTGCTCAGTGGTTGTAGGACTTTTCAGCTCCTCACACCCTGCCAGGTGCAGGAGAAGCTGGGAGAGCACAGCCAGGACAGCTGGCTCAGACCAACCATGGAGCACCATGCTCCAGATATAACTGGGGAAGCTGGCTGGGGGGTGGGATCACTGCTCAAAACCAGACTGGGCATTGTGGGTTTTCTTCATGTGTGGTGAGCAATAGCATTTATGCATCATTTGTTTTTATATTTATATATAGCACTCTTGTAGTTGCTGTTATTATTCTCTTCCTTTGTTATCCTATTAAACTGTCTTTATCTCATACTACAAGGTTTTTTTCAGTCTTCTCCCCATCCCCTTGTTGGGGGGTGTAGGGATGAGCAAGTGGCTGCCTGGTGCTTAGTTACCTCCTGGGGGTTAAACCATGATAAAGAGTTCATAAGGAGTGAAAGCCAACATTAGATTTTTGGTTTTTAATCCAGGCAATATTTATTGCTGAGATTTTATTACAGTCATTTTTAGGTCAGGATCCTCTGTTTTCATGTTTGCAACATGGCAGCTGTGGCTGCCTGACATAGAAAAGAGGTCTCCTCGGGCAGACAGGGATACCAGAGTGGGCACTGGTTTTGTGAACAGGAATACTGAGGATGCAAGGGTGTTGGCAGGTGGGAAACACTGAGTATCGCTTGGCCAGAGTCATCAGTGCACCGGTAGGAAAAATCCAAGTCCAAATTAATCGGCTCATTTAAACAGTTAGGCAGAAGTTAAACCTTGAAAGCACTCACACTTCCAGTCAATCACGTTTCTCATTTAGCAGTTGCATTTCTCCACAGGATGTTCCTGAAAGTTTGCAGGGAAATAGCTTTGGCTTTTATTTAGAGCTAATTTTTGCTAACAAAAATAACCTTTATGTTTTTCTCTTGCTTTGGCAGTAGACTGGAAAATCTTGACTCCTGAGCACCAGATGGGTTAATGCAGTAAGATTTCTTAGCAAAACCGCTGATATTGGCCAGGTGCTACTCAGACTAGTGCTGGATGCCAGTATCCCTCTCTCCTCATCTCAGTATTTTTGGATGGCTGTCATACAGCCCCAAAGGCCAAGCCATAGAAGCTAATCCACTGCCCACAGCATCTTCTTCTTGGCAAGCTCCATGGGCATCTGCATAGGTGGCTCTGCATAGCTTTTCTCTCCACCGCATGGCCAGGAACCTGGGGGTGTGGAGGGATGACACCTGCTCTGCTCTTTTTCTTCATTTCTTTTGGTTTTCTGGAGCCTCCTGAATAAACCAAGAGGCGTTTTCTTTATAAGGAATTGTCTGTATATCCCATATGTCCCCTCATTGTTCATGTTGGGACAATCTGCACTGGAACAGGATTTGGTTTCTGGCACCCCTGTCTCTCTCCCTGTAAGCAAGCTGAAGTCATAACCCTCTATGGGCGTCCTTGAGGTTGGTTACTCTCGAAGCAATTGTCTTTTAGAAGACAGCTGTTTATAATTTCAGGTCTATGAGGAAATGAGCCACACATTTAAAGAAGCAATGCTACTTATGAGACTTTACCCTATTTGTTTGAAAGAAGTAAGGAAAGTTTGGGGAAAATAAAACAGCTGGAAGGCAGGGAGACATCACAAGAAGTGAGTAGTTGCAAAATTAACCTTATAAGGGAAAAGCTGCTTGGCATCGCCAAATTTAGAAGGCTGGACCCAGCAAGGAATACCGAATAACTGTGTTTTGCACCATCCTGGGGCAGGAAACGGGATGAAACAGCCTCGTGGTTCTTGTAATAAGCTCTTTAAATCATGTGCTATATGAAGGGCTTTTAAAGAATATAAAAAGAAGTGTCCCTGCCTCTGTTGTCATTCAACAGCAGGATGGCAGCATCTACCTTCCCTCCTCATTCCATGGACTCATCTTCTGTCAAACACCCTTCCACCCCCTTCTGAGCCCCAGCTACCCTCGTTTTCACCACAGGTTATGTATGCCCAGTCCCTCCCAATCCGTACGAAGAGGTGATGCATGGCAGAGGATGTTTGCGTTGTGTGCTTAATGGTGTTTATCTGCTGCGCTTTGCTGCTTAGTGGATGTTCCTCCTGGCTTTCCAGTGTTACTGCCCTGGTGTGGGACCTTCATGGGCTGCAGTTCCTCAGGGGTGGTCCTGGCACAGTGTGGGTTGCCTTCTAGAAGAGTGCCTCTCTGTGCCCCCAACACTGTCTCCCCCCATATTCTCCTAATGCTCCTATTCACATACCTCCTCACATGTCTTCTCCATGTTTCCCTGGCATCTCTTCACCCGTCTCCGTAAACATCTCGCTTAACTCCTTTCCTAAAGGCTGCTACCCATGCTTAGAGGTAGCATGTGCTCCTTTGGTTGGAGTTTTGGCTCACTGTGAGCTGGTGCCATCTGTTCCAAAGTCACAGGAGACAGCTCTGACTGGCTTAGGGCAGTCATGGACTCCTTCCACACAGGTCACCCCACAGCCCCTTCCAGTTTTGCCCAGCATGCCTCCTATTCCCAAATCCTGCCAGTTTTCTCCTTTTCTGTCTCTGCCCAACAACCTGCCCATGTCCTGCAGTGGGCTGCTGTCTTCTGTCTCTAGGTTATCCCAGGTTTTCCTTGGAAGGAACGCTACTTTTAAAGTAGCGATGATTATCTGGTATACTGGAAAATGTCTGGGCTTTTTCCCCAATTAAACCCTTGTTCTTGGAATCACACGATTAAACTTCCACTATATGTTTAATGTAAACTCATAACCTTTGTGCCTAAAGAGAAAACTCCTGACAATGTCAACTGCAGAAGGCAAATGAAAAAAGAATTATTATGGGAATTATTTTTGTTTCTTAGCATTTGGAGCCAATTCATAACGTGTAAGCCCTGAGGGTCTGCAATACCATGGAAGGAGCTGCTTCTCTGCTGTGTCCATATCTACGAAACTATAATAACCTCTGTAACTCTTTTGTGTTACGTCCCTACCAAATATGTTAGTTTACATTTCAGCACATTTTTGCCTGCTTAGGTCACAGCCTGCATCGCTCTACAAGCTACTAGCTGAACGGATAACATGCGCGGGGGTAAGAATAGACTTGCTGCGAAACGTGGTCTGCAGCAAAGAAGAAAAACATGGATTTAAAAGAAAACCTGCCCCTAACCTAGCCTTCCATAGAGAGTATCGTGGGAAATGAAACTCTTGGAATCTCCAAAAGTGTGAGGTCTTCATTCTGAGTCTCTTCAGCAAGACGTATTTCTTAAATACCTCGCTCTGTGTTTTCCCTCATAACGCTGTCTTCCCCTCCCTTAGGCAGCTTCAAACATTTCTTAATATGCTTGTCAAGCGTAACTCAGCTTCACCTCATTCAGGGAGATACCACTCCTTCCAGCCCCACAGCTTAGTAACTGCAAGACAGCCGAACCCGTCATCTTTCAATGCTAAAAGCTATTTACATCAGAAACCGTTGATCAAGAAATTAATTTCCATTCCAGGGGTGACCAACAGCTACACTTCAGGCTTCCTGCAGGCACAGAAAGGGGCGTTTTAAGTCAACATTATGCCTTTGAGATTTTGGTCACCCGTTGGAGCCTTGACCACCCAAACAGTGTGCGCCCAAAGTTTACATGCTGTAGCAGCATATCTAACTGGAGCAGTGTCTAAAGGAGGAGACACCCACCAGGCTGCTTGCTACTGCTCCTTTTTGCTGGAGTGAAAAGCGCTGTAGCTCAGCTGGGGGCCTTGCAGGAGAACATCAGAACGAGTGTAAGTCTTCATGAATGTATATGATGTTGTCAGATTTTCCCTACTCTTCCTCAGGGAGTTGTGGTGTCTGTATCTGTGGAAGCAGTCTCCAGACAGAGGAAGGTTTGCTTTCCTTCAATCACTATTTAAAATCAACCTGAAGGGATATTTACTTGTGATAGCCACAGGGGTGTGGCAGCCTCACCTTGTGTTTCTCTTAGGTTCCTTGGTCTCCGTATGCCTTCAAATGGCAACGTGACCCTTCCCTTGGATGTGAGGGGAGATTCAGATTGATAGGTGTGAAGGCATGGAGAAGGGCAGCTGGATTTGGATTCAGATGAGCTGCTGCAAGACCAATTTAAACCAGTTTAAGCGCATCCCTCCCCCCAGTGAAGTACATCTGTGTAGTTCATTTGGATGTGTAGAGGGGGAAGCCTACCTTGAAGCTTAAGCCCTGAGCTGTGTGCAAGTAAGCAAGGTATGCTATTGAAGGGTGGAGAAACCACCTTAAAAGGTTATGTGGAAAAACGTAGATGTCCAGGACTAAATTTGCCATTCCTGATCAAGGCTAAATACATTTATATATGTTCTTAAAATGGAGCTGTTTGATTTGTCGTGCTTTAGTGCATTTGGGTGTCCTCAGTCTGCCATGAAGTGACTTCAAAACTGGTACAGTCTTGAGGTATAAACAAGAGCTAAAAGAAGAGGAAAAACGATCTCAATAGATTATGTCTGCCTTAGTCTTTAGTTGGTCAGAAATTATTTCCTCTTCTCAGTAGGTGTGGTCCCTACTGGGAAAAAAGCTTCTCAAATATGAAGACTGAAGGGGGCCATACTCTCCTGAGTATTATTTGCCCTGACAAACAGAACATTAGTTCCAGCTTCTGGAGTCAATTAAATATGGAAAACAAGCTGGGTGCTCATATGAACCAGTATGCAGGGGCATGCTCTGGAAACTTTGGGACATTGAAGTCAGTCTCACAACTTCTCAAGCCCTGATTCATGGTTTCCAAATGTGTGGGATTGCTGCTGTGGTCGAAGTTTTGACCCTTGAAGCGTGAGCAAGTCTCGTCCTGGGGGGCTCGGTGATGAGGCATGTCTTGCTTGTGCAGAATACTGGAACCCCAGAAGCTCTGTTTTCCCAGTTTATGTGTGTGTGTGGGGGGGGAGAGAGGTGTCCCCATGTTGTTAATTATTTTTTAACACCTTGATAGCTAGCAAAGCACTGGTTTCTACCCCTCACTCTTTCCATCCAGACCTTGCAGCAACATGATGTTATTTTCTCCCCAGTCTGGGACTCAGCTGCAGATGTCACCTGGCTGCTCCACATTCTTGCCAACGTCCAAGCAGTAGTCATCAGAGGAGAACTTTATTTCCAGGGGCGGTTAAGTGACTAACCCAAGATCAAACAGTGGGGCAGTGCTGGAGTCAGGAACTGAAATCAGGTCTTCTGACTCAAGTTTCTCTTGGCTGCAGTCTCTGGGTTACATGGCCGAACTCATTTGCGCTGTAACTTTCAGCAGCTGCTGATACAAAACTTCATTTTCTTTCCCCAAGATACCATATCTGTGTCATCTTGTTCTCTGCCTACTAGGAAGCAGCTTCTTAGCATCTGACTTTAAAAAGGGAAGGCGAGCAGGAGAAGTTTCTAAGTGGTTGCACTCTTTTGATCGATGGGAGAGGTGAGCCAGAGTGTGTTCCAGTGACCTTCTGCTGTATAAAAGCTTGGCCTGCCTGACAGGACTTCTGGCTGCTGAGTAGCTGTGAGTCACAGCCCTTACTGCTTGGATTCGATGAGGATTTTTACATCAGACGCTGCGGAAACGAGGTGGCCTCTCAAATATTTGCATTGCTTGGCAAGCTAGGGTAAACGGGGGTGGATTCAGGAAGTTCTGGCAAGGGCAAGCACAGCTGGTGTTAAGGTCTTTGCAGGGCTCCTTTGTGTGTGTGTGTGTTTGTAGGAAAATAGTGAGGCCCCTTGATTTTTTTCCAGCCAGGGTTCCTGGGAAAGGATGAGTAATCTGGAGATTTCCTGTGACTTTTGCAGTGAAGAAAAAAAAAACAACACATCGCCTTCTGAAGGAATCTTCTTGGGTCTTCCACCATCCCAGTTTTTCCCTGAGCAGCACAGAAAGCCTCTCTGGAATCAGTGCCACTTTATCACTCCTCAGTGACTGATGGATACTGCTCAAGAGCAACATGGGCTGTGCTGTGCAAATACAGTTCTCTGCCCTTGTTTGCCTGGAAAGCCTAGGATCCGAACTGTACCGGTCCTGTTGCCTCCTTGTGCATGTGCTTCATGAACTAAACTCTGTGTAAGGTGCAGGTAGCAGTGGTCAAGGTGTGCCTGGCCAAGGATGCAGGCAGCATTTCCCTTTCATGGGATGAAGGGATTGAGAGCAGCCCTGAGGAGGACTTGGGAGCAGCTGATCGATGACAAGCTCAACATGAGCTGGCAGTGTGTGCTAGCAGCTCAGAAGGCCAACTGTGTCCTGGGCTGCATCAAGAACAGCATGGTCAGCAGGTCAAGGGAGGTGATTGCGCCTCTCTGTTCTTATGAGACCCCCACCTGGAGTACTGCATCCAGATCTGGGGTCCCCAGTATAGGAAAGACATAGAGCTGTTGGAGTGAGTCCAGAGCAGGGTCACCAAGATGATCAGGGGACTGGAGCATCTCTCCTATGAAGACAGGCTGTGAAACTTGGGCTTGTTCAGCCTGGAGAAGAGAAGGCTCTGGGGAGACCTAATTGCGGCCTACCAATACTTAAAGGGGTCCTACAGGAAAGTGGGAGCGGGACTGTTCATCAAGGAATGTAGTGATAGGACAAGGGGCAATGGCTTCAAGCTGATAGAGGGCAGGTTTAGCTTAGACATTAGGAAGAAATACTTTACTATGAGGGTGGTGAGGCATTGGAACAGTGGAGAACACATTGTGGAAGTCCCATCCCTGGAAGTATTTGTGCAGGGCCAGGTTGGATGGGCCTTTGGGCAGCCTGGTCTAGTGAAGGTGTTCCTGCCCATGGCAGGGGGTTGGAACTAGATGATCTATGATGTCACTTCGAACGCAAAGCATTCTGTGAGTCTGCGATCCTGTTATTCATGTCTGAGAGCATCAGCTCTGTGAGAGAGGGAGTACACAGCCACTGCGCGTTGTGCACAGCAGCTGGAGTGGCTGGGTGCAGGTTCACGACTGAGTCAGCTGGGTGCTGCTGCAGTGCAAATGAGTAAATAGTAATGACAGAAGAGATGTGGGGGTTTCCTGTTGGCTGAGGAAGAAAGGAGTGAGGTACCTCAACTCTGAGGTTATTGCGATTTACTGTTTAACTTGCAATACTGCCTGCAGGCTGCCTTCAGGGACAAGGGCTCCCTCGCACAAGGCACATGGATGCAGCGAAGGCAGAGTCATTCTCCACCCTGAAAATGGGCATTCTCCAACTAGGCTGGGTTGTTTGAGCTCTTCCAAAGCAGGGATACAGAGAGCATACAGAAGCTGGAGGGTTGAGTGCGGGATGTTGCAACTGAGAGCTGTGCATAGGCAGTTTAGATGTCAGGTATATACCCAAGGGACCTGCTCCTATTATTTCTAGATGCTCATCACCATTATTTAGCCACAACTTTCTCTAAATACTTTTTCTTGATGTGTGCTTAGCCAATTTAGGTTCCGAGTGCTTCACAAATATTATGTAATTAGGAAAATAACTCTCTATTTGCACAGGCAATTGCACAACCACATGTTCAGAATTCATCCTCTGGAAACATAGCCTCAACTGAAATTTCCTTATCTGCTTTTAACTCTCCCAGTTGCTGGTCCAGAAGTGATTTTTACCCCTCCCCCCCCCAGCCCCACAACTGACTGTGAGGATGGTAATAAAAGAACTACAGCCTGGGCAGACGAACTGCTTGCCTCTGCAGCTGGCAGAGTGAGGGTTGGCAGAGTACCTGTGTTAGATTCCACTGTCCATTTGCTATATATGCTAGCTTTTAGTAGAAGCAAATCAGTGCAGACCAAACAAACGCCTGTGTGTCCCCCAGTGCCTGAACTGCCATGTCTGACCATAGACCTGAGAGCTCAGGAGCACAACCCACGTAGTGGCATCACTTTCTCACAAGCCTCAGCGTTGTGCTAGAACGGTGCTGGGGAAGGATGTATCCCTCCAACTGCCTCTGCAAGGTGTGAGCCATTGGCACAAAGCTCAACATTTATCTCCCTACCCAAATCCGGGCTGGTTTTATTTGTTGCTCACTACCCCCTTTCCCCCCTCAAAGGTTGAATGGTTCCCACAGGGTGCAAGGAAGGGTTATTGAAAGCAGCAGGTCCACTTTTGAATATTGCACTTCTGGTAAATCTCTGATCCAGCATCTAGCGGTTAACCACTGATACAGGAAATGACATTTAACGTTTTATCACTCAGCCAGAAATGGAAGAACAAGGCAAGTCTGTATGTGGTGAAGATGGATCATTGCCTGCTACCTTCCCCTTAAAGGCATATCATGCCATTTAAAAGGAAGTGTTTTTCGAGCCAGGGCTCTTTTTTCTCTCTTTTGTGTGTCTTTCTGCTTAAGGCGCACTAAAAACCTGGAAAACAAATCCCCTTCTTCCCCTCTCCCCGAGGTTTTGCCTGTTAAAATAGGGGTGATGGCCTTATAAACAACTTAAATCCTCTTTCCTGCTCTTTTGTGTCTTTTGGAAGTGTATCCCAGGCCCTGGAGGAAGCTGGGGGAGGGGGGTTATGGAGCGGGGAGGTGAGGGGGAGGAACCGGTCATGGAAAATCCACATTTCAGTAGGTGGCACTCTCTGCTCTGAGTCAGGGCTCAGCCTTGTCCCTGGCATGATGTGCTCTGTTTGGGCGAAGCAGTCGTGACCGAACTGTGCTAAAGCGACAAAGAAAAGAAAACAGTTAAAGGGAAAAAAGAAAAAACATAAAGGTCAAAATGTGTAGCCGGAACTTGAGCGAGTACAAATTGTTGTGGTTTATTGATTGCAAGTGAGGCTGCATTGGTTTAGAGCGATGAGCACCTGCCTGTTGTCAGCGCGGGCTAACCGCAGCAGCAGCAGCAGCCGTGCTCGCTGAGCTGCTCAAACTCCGTCTGAGTGCCTGTTCAGGAAGAAAGCAAGCAAGCTCCGAGGTTAAATTGCACGTCATGGTCCAACTCAATCTGGAAACGCTGCCGAATCTGCCTATATGAACCCTAACCGTTTCAGATGTTTTCATCGTACGTTCCAGGGTAAAACAAAAAAAAAAAAAAGAAAAAAAAAAAGGCAAAAAAAAGCCCCAAACTTGAAGTAGTGATGCACTTTCTTCCTGCAGAGAGGATCTATGGGCAAATGCTGTGGTGTTCTAGCTGTTCCCGAGGCCATTTTCACCTAATGACAGAATGTGAGATGCTTTCCAAAGAAAGGGCTTCGCAAGATTGCCAAAACTTTCCTGGAAGTGAGCAAAGAAATGCGTTAGAAAGCACCACGCTAAAGGTAGGCCAGCCCTCCTGGCCTGTGGGAGGGTGAAAGATGATTTTCACGAGCCCAGGAGTTGCAAGAAGCAAATGCTTCAGAGAGCCGGTGGGTGGTGGCGGCCGCAGAGACCTCCATGAGAAGGTCAGAGGCTACCCATGAGGGCAGCTCTCCAAAAGTCCTGCTGTTCTGTGGCTTGGCTGGGAGTGAAGCTGGATGATGGGGTGAGCACTTGGATGCTTGAAGCTTGGCTTACCCAGTCCCTCAGCAAGGATCTTGGACCCACTAGCCAAAACCTACTAGCACAGGCCTCCTATAGTTTTAGCACCAGCTCACTCGAACTGCTAGAGACATCTTTCCAACATGACACTGGTAGACCAGGCAGAGGAAATCAAAATGTCTGTGACCTAGAGACAAGCTCAGATTTATGTTCAGATGAAGGCCTGATGTGTACTGGTGGGAACTGGAAACAGGGAGTAAGGATCTGCAGTGAAATGGTCAGTGCACATAAAAAAGGGGTAAAGGAGAAACGCACAATTCCATCTCTCAGTACACTCCTGCTGCTGGTTTTCCTCTTTGGTTGTGCAAGCTTGCTTGAATGCAGAATGGCAAGTGAGAAAGCTGTGGAAGCTGCAGGATGAGGGTCCTGAAGAAGGACATGTGCATCAGCCACAAAGAGTGAAGATGCACATGCACTCGTGGAACCTGACTCTCGGCCTTTAAAGCTGTGTTTTTTGATACTGCTGTGATGTATTTTACCCATCCAAAAGCCCACCTTACTAAGGCATCCTGGTCTGTGTAGAAAAACCTCTGCTCTCCAGCCTTGCCATACATCTGGGCACCGGTCCTGCCGGAAAGTCTGCAGAGGCTCGAGCAGGTCTTTGGCTCTTGTGAACGTTCGCCAGCAAGGAGCGACTGGCAGGATCAGGGCCCTGAGCTACACCTTGGGAAGTGCTACTATTTATCTCTGCACTTGATTGCACCCAATTACTCGCTAAGAACACGTTCTTTGTAAAAAGATCTGCAGTTGGATCCTTCTCTCATTGTGACTCTGCCAGCTGCCGTCCCCAAAGCTATATTTAATCAGACAAGCTTCCCCAACCCTGCCAAAGAAACTCGTAACAATTAATAACAATAAAATGAAGGTAGCCTGGATAAATGAATCGTGCTGGCTCTATAAATCAGCGGCAAAGGCTGCTAGGGAAGATCCCCCGCTGAATCGGTAACGCGCTGTCTTCTGTTTCGCTGCAGCCTGGGTCTCCTGCTTCGCACTGGGCCCCTTCACGCCTTCGTGCTGCCCGTCCCGGTGGTGCCCGTCGCGGGGAGGCTGGCAGATGGGCACGAGCACCCCGGCGCGGCGCGTGGCTTCGATCCGTCTCGTTGCGGATGTGAGGTGGGTACGAATGACCCCGCTGACGTGCCGGTGGCGTGGCGCTGCGAAGTTCGTTAGTTCTGGGAGCCGCGGGATGGCAGGGAGCTGCGCCCGAAGCAGGCTCGGCGGAGAGGTTCACTCTCAGCACGGTCACGTTGCAGCCTCTGGTGTGATAATTCGCCTGCGGGTGCCCGTGTCCCCGCGCTGTGATCCTGTCAGGAGCTAAGCCGTGTTTGGGCTGGATCAGAGCGTGGACAGGAGGCCTCCCAGGGCAGGCTGCCGAAGCCAGGCCAGAGAGTGATCCTATTAAGCAGTAGGTGGGACCGCGTGCTCTGCCAGGGCTGCCGGGGAGTGGTGCTGGGCAGATGCTGAGCTGCAGAAGGTCTCCCTGCCTGGGTGCAAGCTGTTGTTGCCTTGGCCACATGTGGTTAAAAAAAAACCCATTTCCTGGCATTTTTATTGGGGGAATAAAAACCCAAACCAAAATAACAGCAAAAAGCAAAGGGGTGTGAGTCCGAATGTACTGTCCTGGCCGAGTCCCAGGCTGGGTACCTGTATTTGGTTTGCTTCTGTCTTCCTGCTGGACAATATAATTCTCCTTGACCCCAGCTCCAACCTGTTTGATAATGCTGCTCTCGGGCTGTTAACACCCTGCTCCAGAGCTAGAGGCCTTCTACTGGAGGGGAGCAGCACAGTTTTAAAAGTTCTGGGAGAAAAGATAAATAGGAAATGGAGAAAAGGAGGAAAAAGCAGGAAAGAAGTAAATGAGAGTATTGTGTCTGGCTGAGATGGAGTTCAGTTTACCTTCATAGCACTGTGCTGTCTATTGATGGCCAGCAAGGTGTTGGTAACACACCAGGGCTTTGGCTACTGCTGAGCAGAGCCGGCGCAGCATCAAAGCTGTCTCTCCAACGTCTCCCCCTTGCTCACTAGGCTGGGGGTGGCCAACATCTTGAGAGGACAGCTGACCCCAACTGACCAAAGGGATATTCCATACCTTATGATGTCTGCTCAGCAATAAAAGCCAAGAGGAAAGAGGAGGAATTGGTGAGCATTCCTAATTTATGACATTTGCCTTCTGGAACAACTGCTATGCATACTGAAGCCGTGCTTCCTGGGAAGTGGCCGGACATCGCCTGCTGATGGGAAGTAGGGAATAAATCTTTTGCTTTCCTTCGCTTCTGCATGTGGCCTTTGGTTTTGCTTTCTTAAACTGCCCTTATCCTGAATCATGAGCTTTTTCTATCTTATTTCCCCTCCCTCCTCCCTGTCCTGCTGAGGAGGGGAGTGAGAGCACAGCTTGGTGGGCACCTGGTATCCAGCCAGGGTCAACCCACCACAGTCCTTTCTGGTGCCCAACGTGGGGCATGAGACGTAGTTTTGTATTAAGCATGTTTAATCAAGCTCCTGTGCAGGTCATGGAGATTGTTTGGCTGCACTGCTTCTCTATTTTGCTGAGCTTGGGAACATGTTAATACAAATAATGGCTCAGTAATTTGCCCAGGCATTGATGGGCTTACTGTGCTGGGGGAGATACCTTGTGGAGAGGATGAGGGAATACATCTCCCTCTCCCTACTGATGTGGATGATTTTATTATGCAGGTTCCTGGGGTGGTTTTTTGACCCTTACATGAGTTGTTTAATACTACTAATTAACACTGTTAGCATATTATGAGGTTTGTGGAATCTGGTCTCATCCTGGTCTAAGAGAAGACAGCTTTTGGGTGAGGCAATACTGAAATGTGCCCTGAGGCAGCTGGTCCCTGGGTGGCTGGGTGCATGGAAGGTTTTGGGCAGGTTCCTAGGGTGGTTATCACCTCCCATAACCTGGGACTCTACAGCTGAAGAGGCAAGCAACCCTAACAAGCTAGCATGCCACCTGATAGAAGGGTGCCTCGCCTACCCCAATGAAAATCAACTGAGCCACAGCTCAGCACTCTTAGAGGACTGGGGTTGAGGCAGGGACCCAAACTGCATCTGAGGACACCATGGTTGAGATAGGGACACAAATAACACTTACAGTAATTGTCTCAGTGATAAAGAAACAGTGAACAAGGAAAACGTCGGATCCAGATCATTGATTAGTAAGGGAGGTGGAAGAAGAGGAAAGGCTTTATCAAGAACTCAGTCCTTTGACAAAGAAATGGGAGGAAGGACTGAGAGAATTCAGACAGAAAGTGGAAACTATCCAGTCCCTGATGTCATCAGATCTTAGAGATACATGGAAATATTACACCTGACAGCCAGGCAAGTGGATTGCTGGCTGGCTGGTCTGAAGCTGGGATGACAGGACCACCAGTCAGCAATTGGAAGGTAAGGAAGCCGAACATCTGGGAACCCTTGCTAGAAAGCAGGGAATTGAGAGAGAAATTGGACAAAAGGCAGCTATTTTTAAACTCTGGAGGTGGCTTCTCTCAAGTGTGAGAGCAAGATATCCACTGAAGGAAGATCTTGAGAACTTCCCAGGAAAGTGGACTGCTGGCAATGAAGGCATCCAGTACCTGAGAGCGTTACCAGTGCTGGACATCATCTACAGTGATCTAGACAATGGTGAGGTCTCTAGAGATCCAGAGGATGTCCTGTGCACACATGTGCCGTGTGGAGGAAGGTGATTCAAAGTGCCCTGGCATCACATTGTAACAGTTTGGCAGTGATCTGTTGCCCAGATATGGATGCATCAACTGTGGAGAGAGTGTCTTCTTGGCTCCAAAACTTTGAAGAAAATCCTCATCCCTACAGGCCAGAGCCTTGGCTGTCAGGAACACCCCAGGAATCAGTCCTCTCCTGTCCTAGTCAGAAGGAAATGGACCCTGAAGCACATGCTGTATGATATACTCTGATTCTTCTTCTGTGACCAAGAGAAAATGAGGAAGTGAATGGTGAACCTGAACCTACCTTTAAGCTGGACGTCAGCGTACATGAACAGATAGGAAGACAGCTGTTAAGAAAGGGCCATCCAAGAAAGCTGTCAGTGCAGTTGCTGTAGAGACAGCAAGACAACCAGTGATCTCCCAGACACAGAAGAACTGAAATTACCTCCCTTGATCCTGGTGAAAGGACTTCTGATCTGGCAGAAGTAGTGAAAACTTTAACCAGGAACAGGAGAAGAGGATCCTGGCCTTCTGTCAGGAGGAGGAAACAGATGACTCTGTACACTGGAATGGGTAGAGTCGATGGCCTGGCACATCAGACACACAGAAGTATAAGGCTTTGTTAGGCATTGGTGCACAGTGTACACTGGTGTCATCAGGGCACAGGGGCACAGAACCCATCTGGATCTCTGAGTGGTAGGGCTACTCACCTTTTAATAGACCCCTATGGCCAGTGCAAAAGTCTGATGGAGGTTGGAGGTTAACAGTAGACTGTTGTGGCCTGAACAAAGTGACACCAGCACTGAGTGCTGCTGTACAAGACATGTGAGAGCTCCACTTTGCACTGGAGTCAAAAGCAGCCAAGCAGTATGTTACAATTGACATTGCTGATGTGTTTTTCTCAGTCCATTTGGCAGCAGAGCGCAGGCCACGTTTTGCTATCACATGGAATGGATGTCCAATAGAGCTGGAACTGACTGCCCCAGGGGTGGGGGCACAGCTGTATCATTGGTCATGGGCTGATCCAAACTGCATTGGAAAAGGGTGGTGGTCTGAACATCTACAATACATCAATGACATAATTCTGTGGGGCAACAAGGCAGAAGTTTCTGAGAAGGAAAAAAGAGTAATTAAGGTTCTTCTGAAAGCTGGTTTCAGTATAAAGTAAAGCAAGGTCAGCTTGTGAGCTCTCTCTACCCAATGAAGAACTATTTTGAATAAGGCCTTGAGCAACAAGAAGCCTTTGAGCATACCCAAGAGGAGATAGCTCATGTGGTCGCTCATGGGCCTGTCCAGACACAATTAGCTGTGCAAAATATACTCAACAGTGCAGCTGAGGAGCATGGTCTCACCTGAAGCCTCTAACAGAAGACATCAAGAGAAACCTGAGGTCAATCATTAGGGTTTTGGAGCCAAGGGTATTGAGGATTAAAAGTCCACCACACCCCAACTGAAAAAGAAATACTAGCAGCATATGAGGGAGTTGGAGCCACATCAGAAGTTGTTGGTACAGAAGCGTTTCTCCTCTTGGCACTGCAATTGCCTGTACTACACTGGGTGGATGTTCAAAAGAAGCATCCCCTCTACCCCTCTACCACTCCCTGAAGTGGGTAGCATTGATCACACAACAAGTGTGACTGGGGAAACCCAACCATTCAGGAATCCTGGAAAAGATCGTGGACTGGCCAGGAGGCAGAGGTTTTGCAGCACTGCCCAAGGAAGAAGGTGGGTCATGCTCAAAAGGTACCACCATATAATGAGTTATCAGAAGATAAAAGGTGTTATGCTTTGTTGACTGATGGATCCTGTTGTGTGGTAGGAAACCATCAGAAGTGGAAAGCTGTCATGTGAAGTCCCACACAAGTTGTTATGGACAGTGAAGGAGAAAATGAGGCAAGTCAGTTTGCAGAAATGAAAGCCATCCAACTAGCCCTAGCAATTACTAGGGCCAGTACTCTATACTGACTCCAGGACGGTGGCTATTGCTGTTGGGGCATGGCTACCACAGTTGGAAGAACATCAATTGGCAGTACAGAGGTAAACCCATCTGGGCTGCAGCATTGTGGAGGGATGTTGCTGCCCTGGTAGAAAACATGGCTCTAAAGATACATCACATAGATGTTCACATGCTCAAAAGCTGTGCCACTGATGAACGTCAAAACAATGGACAGGTAGATAAGGCTGCCAAAACTGAGGTAGCTCAGGTGGGCCTGGGCTGGAACGTAACAGTGAGCTATTTGTAACTCGGTGGGCCCATAAAGCATCGGGACGTCTAGGGAGAGACGCAACGTACGGAAGTGTTTGTGGTCGGGAGGGTGAACCTGAGCATGGGCCATCACACAGGTCACTCTTGAATGTGAAATGTGCTGCAATCAAGTGAGCCACGCAAGCAAGATCTTGAAATAGAGAGCAGAGGTTGGGTTTTAGATGTGTCAAAGCCTGGCAAATTAACTGCTACTGCCATTATGTGCCAAGGCAAAGCAACATACTCACCATGGTGGAAGCAACCACTGGCTGGCTAGAAACATACCCTGTAAACTGTGCTACTGCCCAAAACACCATCTTAGGCCTTGAAAGGCAAATTTTGTGGTGACATGGTATCCCAGAAAGAATCGAATCAGACAGTGGGATTCATTTCTGAAAGAACTTTATAAACTCCTGGGCAAAGAAATACATTGTGGAGTGGGTACATCATATCCCCTATCACCTACAAGTGTCTGGAAAGATTGAGAGATAGAATGGACTGTTAAAGACTATGTTGAGAACATTCATCAGGGGAGCACGAATGCACTGGGATACAAATTTAGCAGAAGCCACTTGGCAGGTTACCACCAGAGGATCTGCTAACTGTCCTGGTCCTGCCCAAAAAAACCCCTACATACTGTGAGAGGAGATAAGGTTCCCATAGTGATTCCATAGTCCCATAGGGAAATGGCAGAGGAAGGCAGTGTGGGTTACTCCTTGCAAGGGAAAAGCATGAGAAAAGACAAACCCATTTGTGGGATTGCCTTCACTCAAGGGTCTTGGTGTACTTGGTAGGTAATGCAAAATGGACACTGTGTGTCTCAAGAAGATTGAACCATGAAGGAAAAATAATCTGGGGTGCAAGTTGTATGTTGTAGGAAGTAACATAGCAGGAATGGCCTGAACCAAAGAAGAGTGAGTTTTCAAGGACGACGACCCAAACCAAGCCAGTGCTGGTGCCCAACAATCAAACGTACCGCTTCTCCTGTCCTGAACACCCTTCTTGACAGATGGGGCCCATACCACAGCCTGTTTGTGAACATCTGGATGAACAGAGGAAGCCCATGGAACAGGAGAGTAATACCCATCTGTTAAAGGACAGGGCATAGTAGTTAATGAGAATGTATAGATCTCTATGTTGGGTATAAATATGGTTAAGTATGTAGTTTAAGTTATAAATGTTGGTAAGATGGGATTTCAGGAGTGAGAATTAATACAATGGAATAGTTAGAATATATATATATATACACATATGTGTGTGTGTGTATATATATATATACACACACACATATACATATGTATTAAATTATGTAGGACCTGAGCATGATGCTCAGAATAAGGGGTGGAGATTGTATTTGGTCCAGCTGAGATGGAGTTCATTTTCCCCATAGCCACCTTCATAGCACTGTATTGGCAGCCAGCAAGGTGTTGGTACCACACTAGGGGTTTGGCTACTGCTGTGCATCCAGGCTGTCCCTCCAGCATTTCCTTCCCCCACCTCCCAGTCGGTGGCAGTGAGCAAGATTGGGAGGTGACACAGCTGGGACAGCTGACCCCAACTGACCAAAGAGATATTCCATACCTTATGATGTCTGCTCAGCAATAAAAGCCAAGAGGAAAGAGGAGGAATTGGTGAGCATTCCTAATTTATGACATTTGCCTTCTGGAACAACTGCTATGCATACTGAAGCCGTGCTTCCTGGGAAGTGGCCGGACATCGCCTGCTGATGGGAAGTAGGGAATAAATCTTTTGCTTTCCTTCGCTTCTGCATGTGACCTTTGGTTTTGCTTTCTTAAACTGCCCTTATCCTGAATCATGAGCTTTTTCCATCTTATTTCCCCCTCCCTCCTCCCTGTCCTGCTGAGGAGGGGAGTGAGAGCACAGCTTGGTGGGCACCTGGTGTCCAGCCAGGGTCAACCCACCACAATGAGCAAGCAACTCCAACACCTCCAGCATAAAACCCATCCCCCAGAAGCATCCTACTGCTTCACAGTCAGCAAGGAAAAGTTTTCCTGGCCCTGTGGTGTGGCACGCTCATCTCCTGGGGAAGAAAGCACTGAAGTTGCTCAGTTGACATCACAGCCAGAAAGGGCACTGCAGAGATCACCCAGAAGAAGAAAGTGTGAAAGCAGTGATGGCCGAAGGGCAGCAGCCTGAGGAGAGCTCGGGTGGCCCCCGGGGAAAGGGAAAGAGGGAGGGAGAAACCTTGCTCCTATTTTGCTTTCCTAGAAATCTTACCTCCTCAGGATCCCTTTTCTCAGTGAAAAGCCTGTGAAATTGAACAGCACCTGTTGTCATTTCTGAACTTGCTGCTGGTGGTGGCCGTCTTGCTGCAAAAAGCTGCCTGCCTGGGCGTGAGGAAGCGCACGGTGAGATCCCCACACAAGCTTCCTGCGGGCCCTGAGGCTTGTGCCACTGATGACAAACAGAAGGGAGTACATGTGTTTTACCCAGGTGCTTTCTTTTACATGTGGGCCTCTCTTCCCACAAAAAAAATAGCAAAAAAAGAAAAGTAAAAAAAAAATAATCAATAAAGCCACTACTTTGTGCTTCCTTCTGAAGAATAATTGCTGAGATGATGCTCAGAGGACTCTGGGAGGTGATAAAGGCAGCGCAGGTGGAGAGCTACGAGTAGTGGTGCTCATCAAATAGGCCACTGCAAGGCAATGCAGCAAAAATCCCTCTGTGCCTGGAAGCTGGGGAAGCAGCCTCCTCTGAAACCGTGTGCTCAGAAAACTCTTACTTTGTTCTCCTACCCAGGGTTTCTTATTTTAATCTACAACACAAGCCCGGATCTATTTCAGGCAGTAGTTTTAACTTCAATGGGTGAGTATCCAGGTATTTTTTACTAAGAGTGCATTGCTCTGAGCACTAAAATTGAGCTGCTCCTCCTGGGCCACTCTGAAGCTACCCATAAACCTCCTCCAGCCTCAGCCAGGCACTAGTTGCCGATGTGGGGTACATCTGCACTGCTGGGGGATGCAGGTTGCACCTTGAGAGCTCTGCACTCAGGGCACATGCATGCACAGGGGCTGCTGGACTTGAATGCAGGCTCTATGCAGCCCCATGGCTCACCTCTCTTTTGAGGAGGTCCCAGCTCCTGTTGTCAGGTGTGAAATTCACACTATGCCCATTCAGATTAGCCCCAGATAATCGGTGTGGCCACGAGGTTCGAGGTTCGTGTGGAGCTGGTGTGTAATCACATACCTGGGGGTTTTGGTGGTAACTTCAGGCTGCTTAACGTGTTCCCTGGGGAACACCCAGTCATTATGTCTAAACTTTGCATTGTAAATGTATGGAAATGAGCTCTCTTCCACGTGAGCATCCTTATGCTGCTACAAAGGCAGCCTCAGTGGGGATGGCGGTGGCTGCCCCACGCAAGGCAGTGTGAGAGGCACCTCAGTGAAGCTCGCTGAGTGAGGGATGGCTGCTGCGACTTGCGGTGGGGACACGGGCTCCTAAATAGTCTGTGAGCCCCATTTAGCAGTGGGTTGAGTTTTAGGTAACAAGCAGAGTGGCAGAGGAGGAACGCAGCTAGATCTCCTGTGTCAGGCAAACCTACTCGCTTGGTGGAGGGATCCAGGTGTTCTGATGGTGTTTGTATAGCTGCTTTTCAGTCATTTTTACAAGGAGTGAAAGATATGGCCGTGCTGTGCTGGGAAGGGCTGTGAACACAGGCAGGAAAGCAATACAAAGCAATTCAAGAGAGATTAAAGAATGCTTGGAAAACAACAAAGCAAGTTCCAACTTGGAAAAACGTAAACTGGGGAAAAACAACCTGAAACTGTGCCACAGGAATAAATAGGGTTGAGGAGATCTAGGGGTGATAGCAGCTAGCGGGTAGGAAGTGACAGTTCTCAGGCTGCAGGAGTGGGCAGTGCGTGGGAGGCACCCTCTTACATGTGGGTAGGCAGAGCATGTGGAATATTTCCCTGAGTCCTGGGTACTGTGCTTTGAGGCAGGCAGAGGCATGCTGGAGGGGATTCAAAAACAGCAAACAAAAAAAAAGGGGGGGGAGGTTATCTGTGACTGTGTTATCCTGTAATTTTTCTCCAAAGTCAGAAGATGGAGAGGGGGAATGCAGTAACTGTCGCCAGCGCTACAGCAAAGTAATTGCTAAACAGCTTTACTTGAGGCTGTGTGCAGGGAGACAGGAGTGCCCTGAGAACGTGAGCATTTAACTGAATATCAGGAATCTCTTCGATGGAGAGATGTACAATGCCTTGCAAGGAAGTGGTGGAAACTTCATCCCTGGGGGGCCATCTAACACTTGACCACACAAAGCACTAGGAAGTTTATTAGAGGAAATGACTGCATTGGATAGGCGGGGGAGGTATGATACAAAACATCACTTTCAATTTATCTGAATGTATGATACGAACAGAAAAATATGTGGCCAGGATGTTTGTGATTTCCACATTCAACAGTCTTAAGCTGCCTTCCATTTATAGTGATGATAGACTAATTTATTCCCAGGTTGCTCTTTTTTCCTGCTCTCCTCAACCTCACCTTGCTTGGGCTGTGCTGTGAAGCTGTAACCTTGTTGCACAGAGACATAGGAAGCTTTTTCTCAGAATAAGCAACAGTTTTTGATGGAAATTCTCACTTTCTGTCTAGATAATGTCAAAACATAGGGCAGAAGGTTGTCCTCTTGGATTTGTGGGTGTCGTGTAAGGGTCCTCTTTCTTTACTGGCCTGGGAAGAAGCTCAGTGTTCTCTGTGGAGGCATGTGGAGTTTACAAGTTCCTACATGGGTTATGGGAGCTGCTTGCATTTGCCATCAAAATAGGCTGCCAGGATGTGAATTGCCCTGCTTGTTTAAAGAAATGCTTAAAAATGATCCTGGTATCCATATAAAAAGACAAACACAAAGATATACACCACCACCACCACCCTTCTCCCCCCAAAAAAGAGTTTACAGCCCCAATGTTTTTAAAAGCACATGCCTGCCTCCCTCCTGGGCACTTGTGGGGTTACAGCAAGCACTGCCTTCCTGCAGGCTCCGAAGACTTTCATTGTTGCCTAGATATTCTGAAGTGAGGTGGTCGAGCTGTGGCTTCAGAGCAACAGGAACTAAGCAGGGAGGGGGAAAACCAGATATAAACGTGCGCCTGGATGTGCTGAAAGCCCAGCCGAGCAGCTCCTCCTCGAGCGGTGTCCCACTGCCGCAGCACTGGTTTAACCCCGTGCTCATTAGCCTTGACAGCCTCTCTTGACAGCATGCCCTCTCTATAATCTAAAGCTGTGCTTGGAAGATAAGGGCTTTGTGTACTGGTTATAAACAGCAAAGCTGGAGTGGAAATTCACAGGGCTGGAAGTCAAAGAGCAGCTTTGCGGCTACATCGAGAAAGGCTCAGAAAGGGTGAGGGCTCCTTCTCTTGGCGCATTCAAAGCAGCTTCTCCTCCAGCCTCTCACAGGGCCCTCCTGCTTTTGTTCAGCCCCCCACCTCCACAAGTCCTTGTGCTGAAAGGTTTTTCTTGTTTTATTTTGGAGTCACTTTGGGTGCATTGTCCTCTCCCAAAGCTTAGTACATTCGACAAAGCAAGGTGCTTGTATACCGTTGCTGAGGGGGAGGGAAAATAGGGTGGGAGGAAAAACACCCTGGGAAACCTTTAAGAATCTTGTGGCTTGGTTGTTTGTTGTTGTTGGTTTTTTCTTCTGAGAGCACAGACTGATTGTCTTTTGAAATCTCCATCGTTTCCATGATATTTGTCTTCTTGCACCTCTTGGCTCCTAATTGGTTTGGAAAATTCCCATGTCTGTTCACTAGTGGAGTATCGAGAGCCTTCCCACCAGCTTCTTGCTCTGTGTATTGTCAGATCAGGGGGAAAAGCTGGAGTTGGGGGCAGTTTTCCTTCATTAAAAAAAAAAAAAAAAAAGGAAAATCTAGTGCTTCCACTTCTACACACATGAAACAACAGGGGCTGCAAGTGGTGCTCAGTAAAGGAGGGGGTTTGGTCATTTCAAAAAAGATTATATGGCTTTAGCAAGAGAGTATTATCTGATAGCCTTGGCAGTCATACAAAGAAATTGCAGTAAGAATAAAGACGTCAGCTGTGGAAGAGTGCAAAGCCCCGGAGCTTCCTACCCCTCTGTCCTCCAGCCTCTGTGTTGTCCCAGATTAATAGGCGTTTCCACTCACCCTAGTGCTTGAGGGTTTTCAGTGGGCTTGTCAAGGCAAACAATGTGAAAAATATGGGAAGCTAGAGAATCGGTTCCCAACAGGTATCCTGTTTGGAGCAGTGTTTTATGACCCTGAGGGAGATGCAGTGTCTTGCTCTGTTCAGCCCTGTCCTCGGTGAACACACACCAGTGTTACAAGAGCAGCTGTACCCCAGGACCTGGTGGGAACACAGGAAATAAAGCAGAGGAAATATTAGAGGTATACCCAGGTGCGCAGATGGTCTGGGGAGGTCCCCAAAGTGGGGAATTAATGTAGCAAGCTGTTCATCTCTGATTCAGCTGTCTCGCCGGACTCCAGCATCCAGGCCGTTTTCCATTCCGGGGGCTTCTGCCTGCACTGTCTCTCAATCCAGCATCTCCTGGCCTGTCAGCCCAACCCAGTGAAAACCTAGATGTGGGCCGTTGGTGACGTGACCTTTCCTTCACTGCTGTCGCTGTAGCCTGGATGCCTGCAATACTGAACCTCTCAAGCCTCCTAAACAGCCACCTTTTTTTTTTGGCTTGCTGCTTTGACCACCACATTGCTCATTGCTTCCTTCTGTTAGACAACTCCTCCCCACATTTGCTTTTCAGGTCCCTAACCCTTCCCTTCTAACAGATCTATACCCTGTGGCCCTTTTTTCAAAGGTGACCTGCCTCTCACAGCCCAAAGCCCCATTCTGGCTGGGAGACACTCCCTCCAGACATCTGCAAAACCATTTTCTTCTCCTTTGGATCTCTGAAAAGCTTCAGATGCCCCAGTGGTGCCTACCAGGTATGTCAGGAGCTGGGGATGTCTGGTTACTGCCAAAGTGCTTCCTTGTGTTATTGATGCCTTGTCCTTCCCTTTCTCCTTCTTCTGGGCCTAAACAAAAGTGAGATTGTGCTGAGGATATTCACGTGGCTTCATTAATTAGGGGGAGAGAGTTAGGCTCCCTACAGAGTCAATAAAGGAATACGACATCTAATAAACCTCCTAGGCTGTCCTACACTTCTCCACCAATGGCACAGGGAGCTCATTTATCTGACTTAGGTAATAACAATATCCCCCTGAGGCTCCTTCCCCTTCTCTATGTCCAGCTCCTCCTCTGAGAAAGAAAGAAAGAGTTGGGGAATTAATGGGTGTAGCAGGCAAAGAAAGGCAGGCAGTGATATGAGTGGGGAAAGGAGGAGAGAAACTGGTGGGAGATGGATGAAGAGACTGGGGTGATGTGAGGAGGAAAGAAAAAGAACAGGAGATGAGATGAGGTAGTGGGAAGGATGCAGAGGTCCTGAGGAAGAAATGAACTAGAGGTGGAAGCAAAGGAAAGACAAATACAGAAGAGACACTGAAGGAAGAGAGGAGGGTAGAGCAGTAGTAGGCAGTATGATTTTTATCAGAGAAGTATTTCTAAGTGGGCAAGCAAGCAGAAGCCACCAGGAAGGAAAGAGGAATTATAAATGATACCAGAAGGCCCAGCCACGATGCTAAAAAGCTTGAGGAGATGACCCTAAAGAGAGACAATTCCAGCAAAGGCAAGAAGGTGGGTTCAGGAAACAAACGCTAACAACTCTTTAAGGAATGACACTGTGCCTGAGGAAGGTTTAGTTGAACCCAGTAATACAAATGTTCAGGAGAAATTAAAAAAAGGAAAAAAAAAAAGGTAGCAGTAAGTGGCAGACAAATTAACTGAGGCACTAAAAGAAGAGGAGGCACAGAGAGCAAGGGGCTTGGCTTGCTGCTTTGGAGTCCTTCCAGGGATTTTAGCGGCAGCAGGTTGGGGCCTGGGGCATTTGAAACGAAACTTTAGTCAAAACCCATTCTCATAACTCCTATGTAAAAATAATGTATCTTCAAAGCTGTTCTGAAATGTGTGTGTGCAGCCCCATCCCGGCCAACCCATCTCCTATAAAATCCCAAATATTACTGCTTTCCCTGGGGAATGGCTTGGATTTATGCTCTCCAAGTATGTCAGCGCTCACTGTTTAGGTCACACCTTGTCACTGCAAATACAGCCGCTGGGCCACATGGTACTACAGCTTCACTCCATAAAATAGATACAGGTCAAGGTGTCAGAGAGTCGGGCTCAAGACTGTGCCCTGGGGAAGGTTCTGCACCAAGGTCCTTCAGACGGGGTCACACAAAGCAGCTGTTTCCAGCTGGGACGGTCCCCATAATTCCTTAATTAGTGAATTTTTGATTGGTGACTTTTGAAGGCTGCTCCCTGCCAGCCTGTTATCGCCCTTTCTTCCCTCCATCCAGTAGTGCTCTTTCCTCCCAAAGAATGACCACGGTGCCTCTGAAAGAAAACAAAGCACAGGACAGGTTTGGCAGGACCTTTCAAGAGGAAAATATTCCCTCTCCGTCTGAGCAGTTATGAATAATGATCTCTGTAGCACATTTAGTTCAGACTTCAAAGCCTTTGTCAGCCAGGTTGTGTCAAAGCTGATTTGAAAGACAGACTGACAGAAGTGAAAGAACTCACGGGAAATACAATTCTTACCCAGAACAGATCATCAGAGCACCTATGGCCACCTGGATTAAGCTGGCTTTTATAAACGATTGGATTTCTTTTCTTAACCCCCTCTTCTGGCTTGCTGTCTGCCGCCTCCCCCTTCCAAAACAAAGCATGGCTTTCAACACTGCCTGCGACAAAGGTGAAGGGTGCAAAGCTGCTGAGCATCTTCCGCATCGGTCCCTCTGTGGCAGCGCTGGCAGGTGCAGCTGGAGCCCAGCCTGGTGCAGCCCCCACCCCCGGCACCCCTGTCCCGGTGCCGTGACCCCGCCGCTGCCTTTCCATGGGCTGCAGCTGATTTGCCTACCTATCGAGCTGCGTTTGATGAACATCAGAGCCGAAAACAAGGCTAGATGAAATCTGCCCGGCTCGTTTCTGCACCCCACCCTCCTTAAAGCGCTCAGCCTCTCGCCCTCCCCCTCCTCGCAAGGAGCGAGCTCTTGTGGTTAAACCTTTGCTAAGGCCCGATGCAAGCGGCTCGGCTGCCAGGGCCATGAACATGAAATGAAAAGCACATGAAAGCAACCATCCAGCAGTCCTGCCACGACTGGATGGGGCCCAGTCGTTGTTAGGCCAACTGGATGGCATGGCATCGCCCTTCCCAAACTCTGGCAATGCCTGCTGCTTCTGCAGCCAAACACAGGCACCTCCACCCATTTGAAAAAAAATTCCCACTAAGCAAAACCCACTAAGCAAAACCTCACAGGTAGACGCTGCAGACAGGCTATGCAGAACGTTCTGGAATACTCCTTGCTCCCAGAAAAGCAGGAAGTTTTGGGTTTGGGTTTTTTTTTGGCCACAGACTGATGCCACGTTGACATTTGGCTCCGCTTGCGGCAGCTTTCTGATGGTTGTAAGCACAGGCGCCGTGAGCACCCCAGGGTTGCTGAGCATTGTCAGCACTCAACTGGCAGCACAACGAAAGCCCAAGGACAGAATGGGCTCCTTGTTCAAATTTGGTGCGTGTTTGCTCTTTGGTGAAACTCAAAACCGACTGCCTTTGTGCCTGTGCATGGGTGTGCCCATGGAGGCCACAGAGGTGGCCCGCAGTGACCCTGCAGCAATTGTAGTGCTTCCAGGCTCCAGCAGAAATGCTGGTCATTAAAGACAAAGCAGAGCAGAAGGCAACAGGCAGCCTCCAAAATTGTAAGAGGGTTTTTTTGTAGAGGTAGAAATTGTGTTGGACTTTGCCAGGAGCTGCTGAGGCTGAACTCTGCATTCAACTCCGTGGCTGCCTTGGATGAGGGGTGCAGACCCAGATTATGGAAAAAAATGCGCTGAGTTTGCGTGCCTCTGGTTTTGGATGCCAGCAACCTGTTTTTGCAGAGGCACTGAGTCGTTTTTTTGATCTCAGTAGGAGTTCTGGGTGCATAATACTCATGCAAATCAAGCTGCGGGTACCTGAAGTCAGGCAGCCAAAAACACAAGTGCCCCAAATTTGCAGGCTACTTATTATGTAAAGGCAGCTCAAAAATCTCTCTGCATTTCACTTTCCCATGTTGATAATACTCCAGCTCTGAAACGTTCCTTGAATGGACCCTGGGAAAAGAGTTAAGCAATCATTTAGCAGGAGAAAAAAGCATCCCAGTCAGTGACATCCATGATATTATTATTGGCAAGAAAATGAGGATCAAAAGACCTAAAGTCTCCCTCTGATTCTCCTTGCCCATCTCCTATGTCCCTGTGCATAGCTCCTATGTCCCTGTGCATAGTGTCCCTGTCCACGCCAAAGATATTTATCTTGAAGACATGCTATGAGCTGTTCTTAATACCCTCAAAATACCTTCAGTGGAGAGGAGATCATGTTTTCACTCAGTGGCTAAGGTAAATGGTTTTGGGGAAAGTGTTGGTTCAAGGCAGTGGTTGGGGAAAGTGTTGCTTCAAGGCAGAGAAGATCAGGATTTTTTTTCTCCCAAGAAAAATGAAAAAAAAAAGAAACCCAAACATTCCTTACTGTCTTAAAATGTGATCCAGAGTGCTAGAGTGTCCTTCTTGTTCCTGTTACTTAGTATTTTCTTTTTCTAAGTTTAGGTGAATTTTGAAATGAAACTTTCCACCCTGAAGGGAAAAGTCAGAAAAGTTTCCATTTGCCACTTCTGGAACAAAAAGGTTTGACTCTCCCAGACTAAACCTTTTCAAGGCTTAAAACCATTTTTTTGTCCCTGCTTTTTGTCTTTCCAACCAGAACGATTTCCTTTACTTGCCCTGAACTTGCAGTTCTTCTCAGTCCATCAGAAATGCCATTTTCCCAGAAAATCCAGCTTTCACAAGAAATAATTCATCCAGCTGAACCCAGGCAGGGGATTTTGGTCTCGTCTAGTTGGTTGTAGCTCTGTAAACTGGCCGGCAGCCTGTAGCCTGGTAGCCAAGTTGCCAAACTGTTCTTTATTTCTATTGAATGAACTTCTAGGAACTTTGGTGAGTAAGCAGGGCCCTGTTTTATTAGGCACCACACATCTGTGCAAAGTCGAGCTTACCCCGTTGCAAATAGCCTCTTTCTACCAAGCAATGAAATCAGCTGGAACAAAAAGGTGGTTGTAGGATGCAAATAAACTAGAAGCTTCTGCTGAAAAGATAATTGAGAGAGTATGTGCCCCATCCAAAGGGATTGAAAGCAACAGGAGCTTAAGGGTGAGAGGCTGGGAGGTAACACTAGCTACGCTTGGGTGCCGCCTTGGCATGTTGTTCATGGATTACAGGCAGTGAGAGCACTGGGGAGCTCCTGTGCAGCTGGCCAGTAGGAATCTCTTCCCTGGCTTCAAAGTGGTGTTAATCCTCTCCTTGAGTCTCTGGCTGGAAATCTGGTGCCAGTGATAGAAAAGATGGGCCATGGGAATGTGATGAATTAAATGCCCCTTTTGAAGTTTCTTTTCCGTAGGGGCTCTGAAGCAGAGGATAGAGTGGGCATTGGTGGTGGTGGTAGTGGTGACGGGGAATTTCCAAGTGGATTTTTTTGGGCGGTTCAAGGTAGAAACCTGCAGCATGCAGGTTGGAAGGTCTGGGCCCCAGACAGCCTAACTGCTTCCTCAGGCCAGCCGCATGGCAACATGGACATCGCAGGCAGCAGGGACCCGGGCAGCACACCCGGGCTGCCCAGAGAGCTGGTGGAAACCCACCTCACACCCTCTAAGATGTGACTCCAACTGAGGCATTGCTTCAGCCACAAACTTCCCTTGTTTCTGATAGAAACAAGATCCAGGAGAAACTTTCCATGGGGGGTGCCATTGGCACGCAGGTACCCCTGGCCCCAGGCAGGGCAGGTGGGAGAGCCCCTCTCTGTGCACAAGGAAGGAAGGAGCTGATGGACCTGTTCTGGCAGGCTCCTTCGAGGGGGAGGTGTACCTCAGCTGCACCAATGTTCTCTCTCTCCCAGGGTGGGATGCCTCCTCCTGCCTCCTCGAGGCAGCCGCCACAGCTCTGGAGCAGGGGGCTCAGCCAGGCAGGGGAGAGGAGCCTGGCATGTCACAGGCATCTCTTGAAGCATGAACCTTCTCGCCATGCCTAGTAGGACGTATCCCTTCCCCAGCCCTCCTCAGCTGCTGCCCCACCTTGGCTCCAAAAAACAGCTAAAGGCAAGCATGCAGAGAGGTGGCTCGGAGCATTGCAGTCCCTTGTGGGTGCAGGGCCATTTCTGGCATGGTTTGTCTGTCCTCCAAAGAGAGGGACCCCACCCCGAAGAGGGTGGATTGCATGCCCTGGACAAGGCCTGGCACTAAGGATGGTTCTGGAGGTTGCAACATGGAGCTGGGCTATGAGGAAGCAGAGATTACCATGGCATGTCCTCCTCTGCCCTGCTGTGCAGTCGGTTTCCCTCGAGGCACTGTGTGAGAAAGTGAGTGTGGATTTAATTGCCGTGGTGGCACAACATCCAGATGTTTTGAATACTTCTGTAGATTCCTCCTTGTTTGTGATGTGGTTAGGCTTGCTGGCAGCAAGGTGGGGAGCATTTTACTGCGTGTCAGAGGAGAGAAAGCGATAACCTGCTGTGATAGATGGGTGTCTGCTGCTTGCCAGAGCAGTGCTGGGTGGGGGGTGTTGAAGCTCAAGAAGCATTGTCAGGAGCCCAGAGGTCCCTTGGCAAGGTGGGGCAGCCTGGCACTGGCATGGCAGTCTGGGGGCAAAGGCTGCTGGGCTCAGCCCTTGGCTGGGGGCTGGAGGTGGAGGTACACAGGCAGCGAGCTCCACCTCATCCCAGCCACAGCTCTGGAATGAAGGTTTGATCCTGAAACAAAACCTGACTTTGGTTAGGACACCAGATTTGAATCTCCTGGGAGGTCCTCCATGCAGAGCTGGGGTGAAACATTGTCTCTCAGGACTCACCTCTGGCAGGATCCAGCCAATGCATCACACTCCCCTTGCAGTTCCTGGCAGTCCACACCCAGCCCATGTCCCCTGGCCACTGACATTACCGACTCCACTTTTAGATACCGAGAACACGAACTTCAGCAGTTCAGCTACTGGCAACTGAAACTCCTGTGACGTCCTGTGGTACAAGGACAGGGTAGCAGTGGGAACTAGCTCATGCTTTATATAGGTGTGCAGGTGTGGTGGTTCAGCCCTGGACAGTGGCTGAGCACCACACACTGCTCACTCACTCCCACAGGAGAGACAGAGAGCCTCCATGGGTTGGGATAAGGAAGCTTAATGACAAAAATCACCATGAATGTAGAACAATAATGGCCAGTAACACTCACACCCAGTGCTAACACAGGGTGCTTTATTGACCTGACAATTACAGAGTGCTGCCCGACAGCAAGGACCAACTGGTCCAATGCCTCAGACGCACTCACACTGTCCTGGAGGCAACAGGCCTATGCCCTTCCCCAACCAGCTGCTTTTGGTAGGAAGTGGTATCAGGTGGTGTGGAAAACAGCCCAGGCTAACTCAGCTCACCTGGGCTGGCTGCTTGGGGAGATTAACTCTGGCCTGGCCAGAACCAGGCCAGCAGGACAGGTCTGAGTATTAACCAGTGTTAAATAGTGACTGCATGAAACAAAATTAAGCTACTGTTCGAAATGCCTGCTGCACCTGCTTACAGAGGATAACACCTGCAACTCTAGTCTGGACTGTGCACCCTGCAACACAGCTCAGATCGCAGATGAAGCACCTCTTCTAGCCAGAGGTGTTGCTTTGGAAGGGCACTGCCCGCACCACCTGAATGTCTGGATCTGAACCGTCGCGTATCGCTTTCGGTCTGTCTGATAAGCACCATGGGCTGTCACACTGACATCTGCTGAGTTTGTGCTTGTGTGTGCAATGGTGGTGAGGGGTGTTGCGGTTCCTGTTTTGGGTCAGGTGTTTGATTAATGTCAGTCTGGTTTCAGTTTTGCTATGCTGGTTTATCACACCGAGCTGTAGGGCCCTGCTTCCTGGGAAAGTGCTCTGGAGGACACCACACCAGCAGAGGCAGAAGCAGAAGTTGTGGCAGACCTAGGCTGTATTTCCTGCAATCTCCTCCTGCAGCGAGTGGTGTGGAGCTGTAACTTTCAGAAAGCTCTTTCTCCTTCTATCTTTGCCTCCTTGATGGAATAAACAGCCCCTGAGCGTCCTCTTCTCCCTCTCTATGCTTGGGAGGTCAGCCCTGCACCTGTGGCTGTAGCTATCCCACTAGCAGGGCTCCTCAGCTTATCATCTGAATTAGTTCCCTGAAAACTAGTCCAAAGTTTCTGCAGGAGCCAGTTTTTGGTTTGCTTGTGTTTTAAGAAGACAAAAAATGTTCCTGCATTTTATATATAGTCTAAGGGCCCACACAAAGGACAAAAAAACCTACCCTAATTGTTCCTTATGCAATGTGCTTGGCAGCGAGAAAAAATGTGGGTGGGGAGTACACCACCTATTGCAATCTCCTCCTCACCTCCTTGAAGGGGGAGGGAAGAGAAGGAAAACAATTTGTCTTTGGCAAGCGCCCCTGCTTTTCTGTAGGACTCAGAAGAGGAGACTGAAGTCGTCAACTCTCAGTGCAGGCAAAGGTCTGCACACCTGGTGTGGCGTCTGTGCAAAGGCCCAAAAACCCCCATGAAGGTGACAGGCTTAGGGGGAGAAGCGGAGCAGAAGGGCCTGGAGCCAGGACTGTTAGGCTGTGTTGTTGGCTTGGAGGAGTTTGTGTTCACAGTCCAACCCGAGAGGTGCTGGGGTGCACACGAGGAGGAATGCTCAGGCCAGAGGCCTGGGCATGGTGCTCCTCTGCTGCGTGTGTGCTGCCCGCACGAGCAGGTGCTCATGTTCAGGGGGTTCTGGAGGCAGGTGCCACCCGAGGTGGCAGTGGGAGCTCCTTGTGTGACGCTAAACAGCAAAACTCAACCCCTTGGAATCCCCTCTGTGATTTTCTTGGGCTTTAGCAAAGGACCAGAGGGCTTCAAGCAGAGGGGAATTGCTCAGGGGTGATCAGGGACATTAGGAAAGTACCTGCTGCCTCTGTGAGAAGAGCAACACCCATCGTCTAGCTTGCAACACCCATCGTCTTGCCCCGCCTCATCTTCACTGAGGCTGCAAAGATCAAAATAGTGGTGGGAGCCGGCAAGAGAATATTCTGGGGATTTCAGAGCCTGGGAATTACAGCAATCTTGTGTGGAGGTGGTTAGTTCTGTGGCCAACTCCTTATCCAAGACGAAAGGGCTGGTTTTTGGAAGGTGCTGGAAGTGTGTGTCGCAGTGCCAAGGAAGCAGCCGGGAGACTGTGATGTGTTTTGGATAATCAGATGTAACTTGTACTGAAGTGAACTCTCTCTCTCTGGTGGATTTTTTATCTTGAAAAGGATGGAGCTTCTCTCTAAAGCCGACACATAGGGTGGTCTTGCCACAGGAGACCACCAGTGTAGGGCAACAGTGTTGTCTGGGGAGACGTGGTGCTCTCAGTTGAGTAAAGGTGCAGCACCTATGAAAGACAGCAGGGTCCAGGAACTGGGGCTTCCTGTAGGAAACAGGGGAGTGCCCTGTGCTGCTGCTGGTGTCTTTGGTGTTCCTCTGCCCCGCTCTCATTCCCCTGCCTGGCCACAAAAGGCATTAACTCCTGGACTGAGGAGCTGTAGACTCTTCTGAAGCAGACCTGTTGGGTTTGTTGGCCGCTCTCAGATGGTTGTGGCTGAAGATGTGGGAGGGAGGCTTCTTGCTGCTCTAGGGACAAGTCACAGGAGTGAACAGAGCTGGGAAGCTGGGCCTCTACCATATTTTTATCCTTTCCCCTCCCTTGTTAGCCTCAGCAGCAGCTGTGTGTGCCTCTCATTTCTGCAGCTGCTCCTGGAAGCCAAGTGGTGTCTCCTGCTGGTTTGTAAAACCTCATGCTTGCCAGTGGGCTGGCTCCTCTCCTTTCCCAGCCAGGCACATCCATCCCTGTATTGTGATGGATTTAGTGTCACGCTCACAGTTTGGCTTTGTGTTAAGATACTTGATTTTTGTAGATGAAAAGGTGGCCTACAGGCTCAGGGGCAGTTCTTGTGTCCACGGCCAATATATGTTCAATTTTGGTTTGTTTCATTACTCATAAGATTTAGATTACAACCAAGTGGTTTGCCTGATTGGTCCTGTTATTATCACAGCAGCTGAGGCGATCCGTGATGCCAGAGGCAAGACCTCTTAGACTGAGTCCTGGTGGAGGAGAGGGGCAGATGTCACCTCTGAGGAGCAAACTCCTTGGGGAAGCCCAGTGACAGACCAGGTTACCAGCCCTCAGTCATAGCACGAGGCCTGTGAAATCTTTTTTATGTGGCTTCCTAGGGATTCTGGGAGATAAGAGGAACCCAAAAGACAACAGGACAGGTTATTTTATGGACTGGAAGTAGCTCATTCGTTGTGTGCAGACCCCATGTGGCTGCGACCCACGAGAGGCACATGTCTTACACAAAAAGCACCAAGGTGGAAAAAGTAGGAGAGAACTAGAGCCAGAAGACACTTGTTTTCTGACTAGGACTACTTAAATGGCTCTTGAAGAGGTGAAGCAATTGGTTTTTCCCCCTTTGCTTTCCTGGCAGGTAACCTTTGGCTTTAACGAGCTCATTACAGATAACCTCGTGCCCATCTCCAGCAGGTGGAGAGGAGCTGGGTGGCTGCGCTCCCCTCTCCGCGGCAGCCGCCCAGCAGAGCTCCACAACGCTGCTCCGGGTTTTCCCCTTCCAGAAAAATGACTTCTTGACCCAAGACGTGAGGCTTGGTTGACATTTTGTGGCGGACGGCTGAGAAAGGGCAGAGCTGAAACTCTTCCTTCTGTTGTAAACAAAAGCCAGGAGAAAAACAGTTGTTTTGAATTGAAAGAAAATGTTTTCATTGGAAAAACGAATAATTTCCTGGAAGACTTACAACCAAAGGAGAAATGTTTCCTTCTCTCTGAAATTCCTTGGGATAAATATTTACCCTTTTGCAATTGGCCTCACACCCGTAGCCGGGCTCTGTTCTTTGCTTTTCGGCAGGGACCGGGTGCCTCTCCCTCTGTCCCTTCCCATGCTGCGTGTGTTTGCTTCGGCCACGGGTGCTGCACTTTGGGGACACCTCCCACCGACCCCAACCCTTTGGCTGATGGTCTGGAGCACAAGAGATGAATTCATCCCAAGGCAATGTGCCATTTCCTCTCTCAGACATCGCCTAAAAAGGTCTCTCTTGGGTCACCTACCACGACAGTAGAAGAGTGGCTTTACCCTAGTGTGTCTTTGTCACCTGCACGTCCCAAATAGAAGTCTTTGGTAACCAGATGCATGCCTCCAGCATGCCCCACCAGGCCTGTGCAGACAGCTGTCTTGGGGATCTTAGATGCTACTTGTATTTTGCTCCTGCCCTCCTTCCATGGAGACCAGCCCTTGCACTGAAGCTTTCCAAGGGGGTGGCACTTGCCCAGTCCCTTGTCCACTGCTGAGCACCACTCCCTAAGCCAGGTTCCTGCAAAGATGGGCTGCAGGGCAGCAAAGAGGCTGGCTGTGCACACAGACACGGAAAACTGCAGAGCTGCCAGAGCTGAGCCTTTCAGACAGAGGGATTCAAGGTACCCTTAATGATGTGCGCAGCTAAAGCATCCATGGGTGCAGGACCTTAAAGGACAGGTCCAATTTCCAAGTGCAAATCCTGTGGTCTCTGTTGACTTCAGTGAAAACCTGAGGCTAATCAGTCCTTTTGGAAGTTGGGCTGAGTGCTCTTAACGTCTTGGGGTTGACTTGGCTTAATTCTATGAAGTGCTTCTTTTTTGTACATCCCTTTTGGTGTGAAAACATTGCTAATGAAACTCTACTAATTGGAAAACACATGAGCTGACAAGCCTGGACAACCAAATCCTTGATAACTGGGTCTGAGGCTGATTTTGTGCTGTCAGTTCATCTGTGTTGGGAGCTGATGGATGTCAGCACTGAATCCAGGTCTCTGTAAAGTGCCATGAGAACAAAGTGCTGTGTTTTTCACTGCAGGGTGGGAATTGGCATGGTTAAGGATGCTGCTGTGGGGGTTAAGCTTCATTTTTGTAGCAAACCCTCAGTTTTTCCTGGGTAGGACATTTTCAGTGGGCACGACTCAGATCTCTGTTGTCACACAGGTTTCATACATCCCTAATGTCATAGAATTATAGAATCATAGAATTGTCTTGGTTGGAAAGGACCCTTTAGATCATCAAGTCCAGCCATCACCCTAACCTGCCATCTGCTACTAAACCATGTCCCTCAGCACCACAGCTAACCAACTTTTAAATACCTCCAGGGATGGACACCCCACCACTTCCCTGGGCAGCGGGCTCCAGTGCCTAACAACCCTCTCTGAAGTTTTTCCCAATATCCAGTCTGTTTGCTTTAGCAGAGCAGAGGTGTGGCTTCATGCATGACAGCGTTAGCACTGGAAGGGCAGATCCCTCTGTCCTGGTTTCCTCCTCTTCTGTGTAACGTTGAGGAAATTTCGGCAGCAGGCTGGACTACGTGAGCCGAATGCAGGGTGAAGTCCTGGCCCTGTGAAATTTGGTTGCCTGATAATTAATTATACTTGCTTGCTGATTCCACTCAGTTCTTGGGAGTGAACTGGGAGGTGAGCCGGGGAGCATGTGAAGAGGAAGGAAGAAGCCTTCGCCTGTGAGACACTGTGTTCCCAAGAGCGTTTGCCAGCACTGAGAACACTGTGAGAAGGCATAAGGAAGCCGTCGGTCCCTTTTGCTGATGTATTGGCCACCGTGCTTGCAGGAAACGTCCCCAGGGTCACTCCCAGTCAGGGGGAAAAACCCTCCCGCCCTAGCCAGGGAGCTGGAAGGAGTTGGGTCACCTGGGACCAAAATGGCACCTTGATGTGGGTTTCTCTGTTTCCCCTTTCTGTTTCACATCAGACAGTTCCCAAGAGACTGATGTGCTCTCTGGAACCTTTCCTGCAGCCAAGGCAGCACCCTGAATAACAAGTGTGGCTGCATCTTGCAGCTCTCAGAGCTAGCACCAGCTCCTCTGGGAAGCTGCTGTAGAAGGTGCTTCGGTTTCTCCCTGCTTATTTAGTTGGGAGGGGAAAGTAAAAAAGAAGGGTGTGAGGTGCACTGATGGGAGTCAGCAAGGATCTTTGGGTACGGGTGGGAACACCATGGTTCACAGAGTTTAGTGAAGAGAAGCGTAGTGCTAGCTAATGATTGGAAGTGGAATGAAGATACAGTTAAACGGAAAGGAAGGGACAGGTTTTAATGCAGGGGATGATTAACCTTTGGTACAGAGGAGGTGGAGACCTCATTCTGCTGGTCTTTAATCAAGACTGGTTCATATCCTGCAAGCACGCGTTAGCCAAGCAGAAGTTACTGACCTTGGCCCTGCCCTTGGGAAGGCATGTAGTGAACACTCCCAGCTTTCATCTTCCTGATCATCCCAACTGACTCTTGACTCGCCTCAGGTTTCATGCCGTCTCTGCTTTTTCCTCGCTTCCTTCTGATGGGTCATGTGCTCACAGCTTTATGGAGCCCACGGGAAACAATACCTGCTTTGTTTGAGCTGTCTTTACTCCGGTTCCTTCCCTTTACCTTGTCAAACACCAGGAAGGGTTGACTTGAAAACTTTGTCCATTTAGCCGAGCTTGGCTCCAAGTCAACCACCCCAGGCTAACAGTGGTTATCAGGCAGCAGGAGATCAATTCTAATTCCTGAGCAGTTATCATTCTTCCTGTTGCGGCTGTTCTCCAGCGCTTTGAGATGCTGAGAAACTTTATGCACAGGTGTTTGCAGGAGGCAGGAAGATTGATGCCTCCCTGCAGGTTTTACAACTGATCCTATCGGCCATAACGACCTCCATTGTCTGTCGGGAGGGTGCTGCCGATTTTTTTTTCCCCTAAATGTTGGTTGTAGTTTGCGGGAGCCAACTCGGGGTGCGGTCACAGAATGAACGAGGGTCTGCCTGGTGCTGAAATGGTATCTCGGCCTGGCTCCTGCGCTGGAATGCATGGATGCTCTACTCAGGCTGGCAGAGATGCACACGCTCCACTCACTTTTCTCAACGAATGGACAACAGTGAAGGAAACAAGTGCGCTGCTCCTCTTTTCTACAGTGATTGCCATATATATATATGAAGGAAGCAAAGTGTGTTGCTCTGTAACTCACTTCCCTCCGGGCCATTTCCCTTCATTTTGGAGGAATTAGATGTATCCTACACTCTCTCACAGCTTTCTGTGCACTCTGAGTGCTGCAGATTGAGGAAGTTCTCAGGGGGTTTGGCTATTGCTCCAGTGAGGATGAGACATCTCCAGAATTAGTCTTGAGCCCAGCGAGATGTTCAAGAGCATCTTTTGGAGGCTACAGGAAAGAAGAGGCCCAGCAGCACACGCTCTCCCATTTTCCTCTCTCAGTTTTCAGTGAACTCAGCTGCAAAGGAAAACTAGCTGACACCAGCGCAGGGACCACAGACGACGGTGGGGTCGTCTTATTGCCATATATATATATATAAAATTATTATTTTTCCATGCGTATGTTCAGCCTGTCTTGGTCTGACAAGGAGCAGAAGACAGAATGGGCATCCCGCAGACCTAACCATTGCGCACAACCCACACCTTACCCTTCAGTGGGCATCAGGGGCACATGGTGGGCGGAGAGCCGGTCAGTGAGCAAACAGGTTGCCTCTTAACACTGACCAACTGTAGAAGGCAGACATTAAGGGACTGTTAGTGCTGTCCTTTTGAGTGAGTGAGTGTTCTTACAGCTGGGATGCAGTGTTGCTGCTACAGGGGCGGGGGTGGAGAACAGGCTGCTTTGTTCACTGGTGGCATTGCCACCGCGGGACCCAGCTCAGGCTGAGCAAGAAGGTTGACATGGGACAGGGCCCCTTGTGCTTGGCAGCGAAGCATGTTCATGGCACGCCAGTGTCTTTCCCTGTAGGGGACAGCTGACTGCTGAGCATCTATATCCTGATCCCCTTTTCTTAGGGCAGGAAGATGAGGAAAGCAAGGAGTGGAGGGACAAAGGTGGAAAGACAGGCTCCTCTTGCTCCTCCTTTTGCCCTAGCTGCAAAACAACGTATAATTTTTGAGTTGGTTGGGGAAAACATCTGAGAACACCTGGAATGAAGAAACTGATGTGATTGATTTTGTTCACCAGTGGGCACAGTCCTGTTCTACATTTTGTGCTGGAGTTGCAGCTGCCTTGGCATTGATTTCTTCACACTTCACATCCTTGCTTCTTTTGGAAATGAGTGCTGGGAATCTCATCCTCCAGCATTGCCCATATTACCTCTCTGTGGCTCTTACACAGCTGTCCAGTGAGGGGAAAGCTTAAAACAGGCTGTGTCCATTTCCTTCCTTCCTTCCTTCCCAGCCTCCTCCTCCTTGCTGGGCCTGGCAGGATAGCAGCAGGCGTTCAGCGGTTTCTTCTGAAGCAGCCCAGGAAATAGGGCACCGTTCTCCTGTGAGGTGGGTATCATCTGGCCTTTGGCGTGGTTTCTCCTCCTGCTGCGCTTTGCATGGGGTGAGAAGGGGTGCAGTTGTCTGCAGCAGAACTGGGCAAGGTGCTGTCTGGGGTGAGCCCAGTGCAAGTGGCAGATCCCCGGGTGAATGGGAATCCAGTATGGAGACAGCTGTCGCCATGCAGATCCTCCAGGTCCTCTGCACACCAACACACCAATCCTCTCTTTCAGGGGATTAATGACGCACGCTTGATTTTGGGTTTCCTACCATGGTAGAGCATCCTCTCTCTCCACATGCCCTCACACCTTTTGTAGGTGGCATTTTTTGGGCCTTATTGGGAAACTGCTTGGGTTTCCAGCTGAAGTCAGGACGGTCTGAGTCAGTGTAAGTCTTTGAGGTGAAAAAGCACGTGCTTCTTTGCTCGTGCCTCACAGGTTTTCCTGGCTGGGAGAAAAGGAAAACCTTTCTGCTAAGTATTGCTTTAAAATAGGCTGTGACATAATTACAGAATGCTACTGCTGGTACCTCACAGGCAGCTTCCCTAAGTCCCAGGGGTGTGTGGACAGTCACTTTGCCACCCTTGCAAAACCCTCTCCTGGGGAGTGTTTTGGAGGAAGGGTGCATTGTCATGCCTGTGGTAGCCATACTCTGCCAACGAACACGTTGTCTGTGGTCCCTGCGCTGGTGTCAGCTAGTTTTCCTTTGCAGCTGAGTTCACTGAAAACTGAGAGAGGAAAATGGGAGAGCGTGTGCTGCTGGGCCTCTTCTTTCCTGTAGCCTCCAAAAGATGCTCTTGAACATCTCGCTGGGCTCAAGACTAATTCTGGAGATGTCTCATCCTCACTGGAGCAATAGCCAAACCCCCTGAGAACTTCCTCAATCTGCAGCACTCAGAGTGCACAGAAAGCTGTGAGAGAGTGTAGGATACATCTAATTCCTCCAAAATGAAGGGAAATGGCCCGGAGGGAGTGAGTTACAGAGCAACACACTTTGCTTCCTTCTTGCTTGATGTCTTGGTTCAGAGAGGGGTTTATTTACTGCTTGTTCCTTTGCCTTAAAACACCAAAACAAAACAAACCTAAACAAGAACAAACAGTGAGCAAGGAGCAGCTGTGGGATAACCCACAGATCAGCTACAGTATCCTGGGTTCATCCTGTGACATGGCTGAGACCCACCAACTAGACATCACCAGGCATGACCACTGTGCCACAGATCGCCCTTGATGACCAGATGGGTTTGCTATGTCTCTTGCAGACACCTGTGTCCTGGGACCGCCGAGTGACTGAGAGGTGAGCACTTTATGCCATCTCACTTTGCTGTCCCCTGTACACCCAGCACTTGGTGCCGCCCCCACCCCTGTGCCTTGCCTGGTTAGGGGCAAAGACTGGAAAATAAGGTCTCCCTGTGCTGGAAGGCCAGCATATTGGCAGCAGTGTTTCCAGACTGGTTTGCAAAAAAGTTGAATGCTTTAGGCAAGAAAAAACTCTTCCTCTCCAGCAAATTGACCCGGCCTGGTTAGCAGGATAAAAAGATGCAAGTCATTGCATCACTTCATTTATTATTTATTTTTTTCCTTCTATACCCACTCCAAGAGAAGGATGGGGAACCAGGCACACACATCTAGGCACTAGCAGGGTGCTCCACTCATCTCTCAGGGCAGGCAGCAAAGCAAATACTCCAGGGAGAAGCCTTAACTGTTCTGACCTTCCTGGGGAAGGTCCAGGCTCTGTTCACACACCTTAGGGCATGGGAAGACTGCAGGTTTCTTCTGATTTGAGCAGCAGCCGTGTGCTATAGCTACTCGGGTAACATAGTTCTTCAGATGATAGGACCTTGTAGCAATGACTGCACCAACAAAATTTGGCATTCCCACTTTTATATTAAATTTTTTTTATTGAGATGATGTAATTACAGGCATTTTAAAAATTATTTGCAACTCACTGGCCCTGAGAATAGGCTTTTTTTGTTTGTTTGTTTTTGTTTCGTTACATTCATTTGATTCAGTCCCATAAGCCCACACCTTAAAAAACCAAAAAGCCATCATCAATAAAAACAGACTGGAATTTTATTTAAAAAAAAAGACCTGGACCTGATGCGGTCTGGATTTGCACACAGTTACAGTCTGACAAGGAGATCTGGAGATTGCATGCGTGGGGTGTGAAACCTGGGGAGGATGGCAGCGACGTAGTGTTCACAGAATGGGCCCCAGTAGTGTTCTTTTGGTGGAGAGGCAGGCAAAAGGCTTCATGTAAATCAAGAAAACGTTCTGCTGTGAAGCTGCAGCGCAGCCTACCCAACCGGCCCATCTGACCAGCCTGTGGTCCATCTGACTGGCCTGTGGCCTACCTGACCAGCCCATGGCCCACCAGACTGGCCTGTGGCCCGTTCAGACGTGCAGCAAGTGGATAGCAGTGAAGGTCCCATTTAACTCCAAAGTGCGGAGATCCTTTGTTGGGTTTTGACGTTGGAAGGATGACATCTGGAGGTCATCTAGTCCACCCTCCCCTGCTCAAAGAGGGCCACCAAGGGCCAGTTGCCCAGGACCATGTCCAAGCGGCTTTTGTGTGTCTCTAAAGATGAGACTCTGTCTCCCTTTTTCCCACTTGTGTTAGCAGCAAAGGCAGAAAGTTTGGCTGCTTTGTTCCTGGTGAATCCTACACTGGGGAATCAGAAACAGGGGCAGGAAGGTGGGTGTCAGGGTTGGTAGAAAGATGGTCGGTTACTTTGCTACCCCAGAGGGGCAGCCAAGTGTTCCTGTCACTCAGCGCTTCACTGCTGTGTTTGCACATCGCGAGCCCGCGGTGGCATGTGAGGTAGATGGACACCTGTCCTCTGCCACTGCTCAGGCCTGTTGGTTTGTTTGTGAAGGCACTGCTGGGAAACTTGCTCCCAGTATCCCAGAAGCAGTTCAAACCCTGCAGCTCTCACCACAGGTGCCAAGCCCCCACAGTTCTGGTAGTGGCAGCGGCACCTGCGCCACTCATGTCACATGCAGACCGGGCAGGAGGCAAAGGACGGCACCAGCCAGGAATGGCCTCTGGGATCACCCTGCTCCAAAGGTAAAAGGCCATTTTTCATTCCAACTACCATCAGCCTTGAGAGACCACCCCTGTGGTTGGGGTGCTGACATGTCAACTGGAGGAGGTTCCAATAGTCACCAAGGATTTTTTCCCCCTTTGACTCAGATGCTGCAGGTGAAAGCGAATGCAGTTTTGGCAAAGGTGAATATCTCCTCTGCAACATTTCCCCCAGAACAATTCCCTAAGGGACAGCATGTGGGATTTCAGGACTTCCTGCTTTCCCCTGCCTTACCCAGCACTGAGGATGACCTTTCTTTGCTAGCATACACAGTGAGCATGTGGGCTTCTACTGGTGGGTTGTCCTTTGATCTCTGTATTTTGCAGTGTGCACCTTGGCCGTGACATAATTCTGTGGCTCATTAGAGCACGTTATATAGATGGCCCCTATTGCCTCCCCTTCCTGCCACCCGCCTCCCTGTCCCCCCCATCCCATAACAGCGGCTGTGCAGGTGACAGAACATACCACAGTTATGCAGGTGTCACAGCCAGAGCAGCACAGGATGCAAATCCTCCTCTGCACACGCTTGGTTTTTTCTCCCCCCGCACACCCTAGGAAGCCCAAGAAACCAGCAAGAGCCTTTCTTTGCACCCACACTTCTGATCACACTTCACCCACCATTTGTATCCACCTCTTCACCCCAGCTCCTGAGACATGCCCGCATCTTGGGTGCCCCCGAGCAGGGCAACAGAGCAGAGTAGCTCCTTGGTCCCCTGGTTTCACGTCTGTGACCACTGAGGTCCCTCAGTGTCTCCCACCCTCACACCTCCTGAGCTCCAAGGACTTCAGAGTCACAGCAGAGAGGTGACAGGCTGCTTGTCTTTCTGATCCATGCTCCTGTGCCTTTTGTTTGGAGGCAGAAAAAGTCAAGCACAGGGCGTGTGTGGGCTCAGAACGTACTGACTGTGATTTAATAAAACACTGGCTGGGAAAAGCTTAGGGAGAGCTGTGTGCCCAGTCATTCCTCCTTGTATGATGCCTATCTACATCCCTAATGCAACTGTTCCCTTGTATGACCTGTGATGCAATATGAAGTCTTTTGGGAGACCGGGCTCTCTCTGTTCCAACACAGGGGACACTATTCATTGCCGAGTGCCATTCTTTTCCTGGATAAATTAATCCTCATGTTAAATATATGGCAAGATCTAATGCTGTGTTGGTTTAATAGGTGCTAAAAGCTCTATCATGGGAACGTGCCTTGGTGTTTTGTTGGAACAGATTAGATTAGCCCACTGATTCTTATTTTTTTTCCCATTTCTTGTATGCACGTTCCCCTAGAAGAGGCTTTCTGGTTTTAATGAACTGGGGTGGACATGCTTTCTTCCAGGCACCAGGTGATGCCTGCGGTTCCTCGATACATCTCTCATTGTAAGCATCATTTCTGCTGCTGCATCTTCCTTCTGTCAAAAGGACCACCGATGATGGATCCCTGGACACCGCAGACTTTCCTGGCACGGGGGTCCAAGCAATGTGAAATGAAAAAGGCTGGCAGTTTCTCTTGTACAGGGCATCAAGCATTGATGAGCTTCCCATGACCAAACCAGGCATAGCTCTTCACCTCATGCAGAGCACCCTCCCTGCAGCAGACTGAATGGGGAGTGTAAAGAAACAGGGTATCTTGCAACCAGAACGAAACCAAAACCCAAGAAAGCAACAGGCTGCAGGATTTTTCTTTCATCTTTTAAATCGTGTTAAAAATGGGCAAGCTGAGACAAGCTCCCTTGATGGTGGAGCTCTGCAGTTGGGGAGGCATAAAAAAACCCAAATCCCAAAACAAAGCCAAAATCAATTACAAGATACATGTACAGCTAGTACAGTCTCTAGTTCTCTACCACCAGCTCCCAGATTGGTGACTCAGCTACCTCTCCAGCAGCACAAAACGATCCTCGAGAGGTTTCTGAGCAATACAGGCCATGTGATGGGTCCCCTTGCTTTCTCCCTACAATGTGAGGAAGAACCCTTCACCTTTCACCCCAAAACTGGTAACAGGTATTAACAAACACCCCCTCCCTTTTGTAATTACAGATGCTTCAGCTATTGCTTTGTTATAGAAAGCTTTGAGCTGAGATTCTGCACTGTGGATATACTGTGGGAGTTACAGGCACACATACACATACATATATATATATATATATATGAGAGATGTTTATATATATACATATATATGTATTTGTCCCTGTCCTCTCTCCCCCTGCTCCATTCTATCACTTCTTTGCTAGAGGGAGGGAAAAGGTCACCAATGAGTCTTTTGCAGAGGTTTGTCAAGTTTATTTTTCTCCTCCCTGGAGCACTTAGGTGATTGGGTTTGGTCCATATTCCAGCAGTTAGTAGCCACTCGCGGGACTCATCGTGAGCCCTATCATACTAGGCTGGTAGGATATCCCAGCCTACACGTGAAGGGTGACTCCTCTTCATCTGGCAGGTATGTGTGGTCAATTCTTTTGGTAGCTTCAACACGCTTCCCAGTGGCAGCACATGTAAATTGATGGGAGCGAACTGGAACCCTTGAGCAAATCCCTCCTGTGACGCTATTGTTTTGCGCAGTGTTATGTGATGAGACTTGCACAGAAAATGAGAGCGCTCTATTTCCATAGGAAAGCCTTCAAAAAAAAAAAAAAAAAAAAAGCATAATCTGATGCCTTGCCCTATGTGAGATAAGGAAAGTCAAACTGCATGTTTATTAGGGAAAAAAAAAAACCCAACAAAACCCCCCAAAACTGAAACAAACCAAAAAGAAAGAAAGAACTCAAGGGAGACTTTGTAGGAACAGTGAAGTAGTGCATAAGTCCAGGCTTTTCCCCCTTTTCTGCCAGCACCACTTCTGCCTGTTAGTTTTGTTAAGGTGCTTCAGGTCCTGCATGGTCTTCAAGCTAAGCGGCGACCCCAAGTACTGCTTCTTCTGTGTTGCTGCTTTCCCTCCCACACCGTTCCAACCATCTGGGCAGATGTATTCTCCCATGGACCCACAGAGGCTGTGCACCAGTTCCCTTCAGCACTCATCTTCTTGGTATATTTGTTCATCCAGTTCCTGGGACTCAAGGTGCTCGAGGCGGTCTGTCCGGCCACTCATAATCTCATCTGGGGTCTTCATGAACCTGCAAAATAGTGAAACAAGTGGATTTCCCAGTGATCTCAGCTTTCACCTTCATCGAGATGTTGAGGCCCCTGAGCTCTACAGCTCCCAAATCATCTTTGCTGGGCCTTAGCATGCCCCGACTTCTTCCCTACCATGAAAGGAAACAACAACAATGAATCACAGGCATTTACCCCCTCCTCCCTGAAAGTCTAAATTTGAACCAACCCCGTAGTCTTTTCCAAAGAATGGTATTTACTTCTTCTCCCTCACATTGTTCGAAGTCATCAGGTAAGATGATAGCATGCCACAGGTACACCCATTTATGGTGTTTGCTGGCAGAAGCATTAAAGAACCTTTATGGCCAGCATACCTCAAAGCAAAAGCGCTTCCAAGTCGTGGGGAGAGAGAGAGAGAGAGGGGGCTACTGGTTCCTGCAGGCTTGTGTGTAGGTGAGTGAAGAGGAATAAGAAATACCAAAGGAACAGTGGTGGAAAAAGCCAAGGACCACGTCAGAACAAGCTCTGGGAAATGGAAAAAGCCTGGAACGACAAAGCTTTGGGGTGAGGGAACTGTGAGCAAAGACAGTCCCTTCCCGTGTGACTGTAGCAAGCTTAATTGTAACGAAGCAGTCTCCTCTGTAAATGAATGCCACGGCTCCCAGCGCTAATGTCTTGACGCAGTTAACTCTGCAGGGGAGGGGGAGAGGGGGGTAGAAACAGAAACTGCCTCTGGGGAGGCATGGCAGCAGAAGGAAATGGGAAATGGAAAGGACATCCACCAGCCTGCAGATCAAGTCTGCAGGCTTGATCTTTGCCAGGACGCTTTTGTGTACCGCTGCGCAGAGATAGCACGGAGAAGCTCTGCTTTTTCTTTGTGGATTTAATGGCATAGGAAGAGACGAGTGGCACAGACAGGATGAAATCCTAGTTTCAACACCAGCCACTTTCCTAACTCGTAAGTACTTCTGGAGAAACGCGGCTGGAAGATGTTTATGCTGGAAGTGTTACAGAATTTCAGTGTCTTTCATTAATGATGTACTGGCTAACGTTCAGCAGTACAAAATGTGTTAATCAGAGGAGCTGATTTTAATTCAGGTTGATGATAAGCTCAGTATCCTCGCCCCAGTGAAAACAAAACCAACTGACAGGAGCCTTGTTACTCTCCCTGACCCAGAAAAATCACTGCTGAAGCTAATGGGCACGACAGACCTGCCTCTTCTTCTGCCTCTGAGGTTATAAAGCTTAGGGCTTGCTGTCTGAAAACTCCAGAGTCTCTCAGTAAATGCACACCACAGCCTGGAACTAACCTTTTGCCACCCCTTCTAATTTTGGAAATCATGTGCACATATGGATTTAGAAAAAAAAAACCCAACCCCAACCACCAACCCAACAGAAGCCAACCAGAGAGCTGTGACTCACTGGTGTGTCACTCCCATTTGCACTCTGAAGAATGCTGCTGATAGGAATGGCGTTCTGGTGGTGAAAACCCAGCATTCAGAGGTGGTGAATCAGTCCCTGGCTAAACAGTGAAAATGCACCAAAGCCTCCAGGCCAGACTGTGCCCCGATTTAAACCCTGATCCCACTGCTCTCCCTACCTTCTGCCTGCTCCCATTGCCTAATCCATGTGGGAAATGGGCTGATGTGAACTGTACTGCTGTGCTCCGGGTGTTCCTACTGGTCTGTGTTTTAAGTCACGGCAAGGAACTCCAAGCAGGGGTATTTGTAGTAGCATTTAAAAATCACCCCAGAACTGTAAGCTAATGAAGAAATGGTATCTCTGACTTCTTTTGTTGCAGAAGACATGCAGGCAAACTATTAGAAATCCTTCTCTGATTCCATTTTATTTAAAAGCTCTGTACAGATAGCAGCAGATGACAACTGCCTGTAAGTTACTTATAAAGTCACATTTCCTATTATTTTTGTGCTTGCAAGAAAAATCCAAGAAAGGCACATTAATGGCTTGATTTTCTGCAGCTGTTCTTTTTTCTCTTCAGATATAAATAGGTCTAACCAAACAACATCAATAAGTTTTTATTGGGAATTGTGCAAAAAATGCTTTGTGTTTTTTTCCAGTTTCCAAAGGAAATGAGGTTTATACACTCAGGCTTTACGCTCCCCAGTGACCTTTGAATCTGTTGGTCAATATTGGACAGGTCTGACAGAGGAGCTGAGGTCTCCAAGGGTATTAGGTTTCTACAGTTTTGAGAAAATAGGCAGTCTGGTTGAGAAGAGGGGGACTCCTGGTTTGTCTGTGCCCCCATCGAAGGACAGGCTCCAAGATAAGCACTTGCTCTTCAGCATCCCACCCCCTGCGCAGAGCAGTCGTCACACAAGGCCATAGCGACCCGGGCTCTCTTGGTACTGCTGCTGCTGGAGCAGCCTTGTTTTAACTTTCCACAACAAAACAAGAAAGTTAATTTGCCTGTGATTCCTCCTTCCCCTCACTTTCCTTTCCCTCAGTCTCCCTCCGATTTCGCCTGTGATTCCTTCTTCCCCTCACTCTCCTTCCCCCATCTCCTCGTAAGAGCTGACATAAACAAGACATTCCGCAGAAACCTTTTCAGCTGTAGATAGTTTGAGTGCTAATGCAGTTCTGTTAGCTATTTAAGAAAACAAACTCCAAGGCTGCCTTCCTATTGATATAATTTCCACGCACATTACTGGATCCAGACCACTGACATCAAAGCCATCTTTGGTCTGAGTTCAGTGTTCTGTGGGTCAGGCGGACGCACCAGGATTCGCCTGTCTTGTCTGAAGAGAACCGGAGACCTCTAGCTCTCTGCCCACCACACTCGGGCCTGTACAAGTAGCTCCCTGCTTTAACACTGTTTTGGGCTCTGCTTCCTAAATTCTTGGTGGTACCCTCCAAACTGATGTATTAGGTTTTATGAACAGCTCCTGCAGTTGCCTCTCTTCCTTGAAGGCAGCACAACTGAAGTCATGGTCATCAGCTCTTGTGTTCTGCTGGTGCACTTGAGGGAGTGCCTGATCCCTGCTTAGCTTTCACTGGCAGCTGTGTTCAAGAAGTGAATTTGAAGTGGGTTTTCCAGCAGTTTGGCTGAGATTATGAATCATTCAGCTACGGTCTTAAACAATGGCACAGCCTGCTTGAAGCGAGTGAAAAGACTTCTGTTGACTCCACTGATCATTGAAACAGGCCCATATTTTTGTAAATTGGTACAGTTGCCTTGAAAGCTGGGAAGCACTGGTCTAGACAGCTTTTACAAATATATGCCCATTGTCACCTGTGCAGTAGCAGTGGCGATGAAGTATCCCCCACACAATTCAATCCCCCATCTTCAAAAACTCATTGTCTGTAGAAAGGGATGGCAAAGAAAAGGAAAAAAATTACCTGAACAAAAGCCTTTGTCCTGGCTCCTTCCGGATAATATTTAGTTTGTAGTAGTGGCGTAGGGCTCTGGACATTTTCTCATAAGTCATATTTGTTCTGTTCTGTTTTGTTCAAAAGAAAAAGGGAAAACATGATGAGATGATTCATTAAAACCTTCCTAAGCCCCGAAAGGAGCTGCAGAACTATCACAGCTAGTTAAAGTAACCAAGTCAGTTCAAGAAACTACATGTTCCACACTCCTGCTGTTTGCAGGCCCATCCTGCCCCTCCAGGCCCCACCACCAAATTTTTGATGAATCTCTCTTCACTCAGGGAAATTTTAACAAGAAAGCCTACACAAAAAATCCAAGTGAGGTTTTTCTACAGTTTCTTAGATCCCAGCTAACAAAAGCCTTCATCGACCACGAGAGGAGACATTAGGTGGAGGGAGACGCTCATGCCAAGTGGGATATGACAGGCCTGTTCATAAATGAAACTACCTTTCCCAAAAATGCACAAAGAGTGGCTAATGACTGAATCTGTCAGCAATCTCTGCTAAGAGTGCTGCTGCTCTGGGATTCCCCTCCATTAACTAGTTAATGCTTATGGAGCACTGCGGAGACTGGGAGCCTGTTTCTCCTCTTGTTATACACCTGTAAACCAAGAACCCCATTAGATTGTACATCTGCTTCCTTAACAGAGCCTCCTCTTCGTTTTGGGAGCTGCTGACCCCAAAGGCCACAGCCAGAGCAGCACTGCGGGTTGACCACGGTACGGCCCTGCCGAAGCTGAGTGTCACAAAGCAGAAGTGATGTGCGGAGGCAGAGACGTTTGAGGGCAGTCCCCATAGCACCGGGATACTATGAGGACAGCAGGATCAGTTCCATAGGCTACACCTACACAGAAGAGCATTTTTCTGGTACAAGGAGCACCGGTTACCATGCTGGCAAAGAAACTGCAGCAGAGGTAACTACACTGGCCGAGCCGTGTTTGCACGAGCATAAAGCAGCCACCTTGCCACAGGCAGAACATGCCCAGGTGGTAGAACATGCCCATGCTTTTCCTCTGCAAGGCTCCACGCTAGGTGTCTGGCTTGGCACAGCTCTGTCAGTCCGAGATCAGGCAGAAGTCTGTCACGTTGACCTGGCTTTACCAAATTAGACTAATCTGCCTGTCTAAGATGCTCCCTAAGAGCGGAACTCCTCTTGTTTGCCCTGACCGCAACAGCTCTGCTAAGGGAGGCCACATAAAGAGCTGATGTAGCAATTAAAACACTAATGACAATGTTTTCCCTGTAAAATCTAGATGCCGCTCACTGGGAAGCCCCTGAAATACGGGGTGTGCTTTTTTCCATTTCTTACATGCTAAAAGGCCACTGTGTTTCCCAAGTGGCTAGTGGTCTAAGTAGCTTCAGTTTCAGACACCTAACATGAGACGTGATGGCAAGACATGGTGATTAGCATGGAGGTGGGGTAAGGGCAGAACTCTCCATTCCCAGCAACCGCAGCCAAAAACCTCTAAGAAAGATGTTCTTTTAAGTCATGAGTCACATGAGAAAATCTCAACCTCACAGGCTATGTATACTCACGTACAGAACCAGAGAATAGTTGAGGTTGGAGGACATCACCTATTCCAGTCAAACTGCTTAAAGCAGGGTCAAACAGAGATGGGTATTCAGGACTGTCTCCAGTTGGGTTTTGAATATCTCCAAGAATGGAGACTCCACAGTCTCCTATGGGCAACCTGCTCCAATGTCTGACCACCTTCCTAGTAAAACAGTCTCAGACCTGGGGTCTCATGGAAGGCGACAAAGGGAAAAGCAAAGCCCTACACCTCCTCAGGCCACTCCTCCCCAGGTGGGAGACATTTCATTGCCCATTGTGAAATTCCCAAAACTCCTGTTAGGCTGTTTCTCCACCCTGTCCAGGTCCCTCTGGATGGCAGCCCAACCCTCTGGTGCGTCAGCCATTCCACCCAGTTCAGCATTGTCTGAGAACCTCCTGAGGGTGCGCTTCATCCCATCATCCAGTTCATTAATGAACACGGCCCCAGAATCTCTGAGTTAACATCACTAGTGACTGGGTTTCATGCCGTCGCTCACAACCTCTTCAGCCCTGCCATTCAGCCAGCTGCCAATCTACCTCACCATATTCTTGTCTACATCACACTTAATTAGCTTGTCTATGAGGATATTATGGGAGACAGTCTCTAAAGCCTTCCCAAAGTCAAGATAAGCTACATCCACTCCTCTCCCTGCATCCACTATGCTAATCATGTCGTTGTACACGGGTATCAGGGTGGTCAAGCATGGTTACCCTTTTGTAAATCCATGCTGACTACTCAGATAAGTCATACGAATGTACTCATATGCATACACTCATACAGATATATCTATACATACTCAGCTCCAAACTGCAAAAATCAGTAACTGCTTTCCAGAGAACAAAGCAGCATCACCCTTAAAAGCACCCTCTTAAAAGGAAATACTTAAACCTGCAGCATTTAGCGTCTGTCGGAGGACAGCATGTGAAATCTGAATATTGGTGCGTCCAGGCACACAGACAGAAAGCTCCTGAGGAGATCTAGTATATATACAGCTCCTTTTAGACCACATCTAACCAGAACACCCTTAGCATCAGGTTTCAGGAAGGAATGAGATGCATTGAGAGAGCAGGACCGTTAACTGTTGCACTCCTTGTAATTTTATAATTAACTGTATTTATAACTAAATGCCTTAAACCAAATCAACAGGTTCTCTATAGGTTTTAGTGCTTGAGGCTGGGTGATTTATATTTCTAATGTGCATAGATTGGAAGAGTAAAATGTTCCAGCAGTAGAGTATATGCACACCCCTTCTTCCTTTCCACCCTTGCTGCAAGTGAATCCAGTGATGCTACCAGGAGTGAAATAGGAGAAAAACTGCATCGCTTCCTTACCTTGTGGTTTCCCCACAGCCGGGCCAGCCCGTTGGGATCCACTATCCGAAATATTTTGGATTCCTTATCTTCCCATCGGATGAAATTTTCGTACCGGCTGTCAGAAAGCAGCTGATAGACATAATCCCAAAGCAACCTACAGTCTGTGAAGAGAGAAGCAAGAAAATACTGACTTTTTTTTTTTTCCTTGGCATTAATACTGGAAACTTTTGGGTGGATGTGTAGTGAAAGGACATTTGGGATTAGGGCTGAAGGAGTCTCTGTAATCTGAAATGCAAACGGCTTGGTTGGTATCAACTGATGCTTGCAAAACGTACTGGAATGTACAGCTTCCTCTGACACTGGCTGAGCATCTTTACCACAGTAAAAGATGCATGAGGTGACCTGCTGATCGTAGCTGTGTGTTTATCGGTGTTCTGATGCTCATGAAACTGCTGGCTGTTACAGCGGGGAAATCAAGCCTCCTGCAGCCTGGTCTCCCTGCTTAAGGCTGTGCTGACATGAGGGGTCTGCAGCATGTGCAGTGTTACTGCTTTCCTTTGTGCACTCCATGTGACACAAACCCGATGCCTTCTACCCTTTTTTAATTTGCTTTCTGTTTTATTTTTTAAGATTCCTGAAAAAAAACCAACCCAAGTATTATAATTACTTGAGTGCTATTGAGAGGTTAAATACTTTCTATTTGGATAATTGAATTCAAATTTCCTCTTGGCAAACACTCTTTAGGTCGCTAATTAAAGGTCTAACAGATACTTAAGTTTTAGTTTAGTGTTTTTCAGTTTCATGACAGTCTCTTGAGACTGGGGAAGCCAAGAGCTGAGCTGCTCCTACTTCCTGCTCGCAACGTGCAGCACAGCATAGTAACTGGCAGCCACGACGTATGGAAAGCAAACTGTGTGGAGCTGGGGGCTCTGCTGCTGCCAGAAGCGACGGGGCCTTCACAGCGCAACTGTCCCCACCCCTCGGATGGCCGTACAGTAGCATTTTACTTTGACAGCAAAACCAGCCTCTGCGACATGGCCTCAAGTCGCATGCACAGCCCAGCCGCTTACCCCACAGCTGTGGATATGAAGTAGGCAAGCTGGCTGCAATCAAATGTCAACGCCAAACACTGCTGTGACTAGCCCCTTGTGTGGCCCTGGGCACAAGTGACTTCATCGAATCATAGGATGGTCTGGGTTGGAAGGGACCCCAAGGATCACAGAGTTCCAACCCCCTACCACAGCTAGGGCCCCCAACCTCCAGGCCTGGATCTACACAAGGTTGCCCAAGGCCCCATCCAACCTGGCCTTGAACACCTCCAGGGACAGGGCACCCACCACCTCTCCGGGCAGCCTGTTCCAGCACCTCACCACTCTCTCTGTAAAGAACTTCCCCCAGTATCTAATTTAAATCTTTCCTCTTTTAGCTTCAATCCATTCCCCCTTGTCCTGCTACTGTCTACCCTTTCCCCCTGGACTGCACAGGAGAGCTGTAGAAGAGCGTGAAACCAGAAGTCTCAGGCTACCACTTTAACCACTTTAATTTCTGTCCTCTTTCTGCTCACAAATTCACAATGCTCAGGTCTTCCATCACTTTTCCATCTAGAATTTTTCACACACACACACACACACACAGAGATTCTTACAAATGCACATATTACAAGCCCACCTTTTTTTCTAGACTTCATTTCTAAGGAATAAGGAAAGGGAGATTATATTGCTCTGCTGGTTTGTGTCTTTTAATAATGTGGGAGGTGCTCAGATAATTGGGTAGCAAAGGCCATGTAATTGGTTCCCTGACACATGTGCAATTAATTCCTGAACTCTTTCAATGACAGGCTGTATAGAAAATGTGTTTTTAGTGCAAGAATCTTAATTAATAAACAAAATAAAACAAATTAACCACCTTTTTTTATTTTCCTTTGCCTTTGATTTCCCTAGCTCTGACTCCCCAGGGCGTATTTTACCAGTTGATCAGAGTTGGTAATACTGCTGTGATCTGAAACCTACCTTTTTTTGTTTCATCATCCTGTGCCAAGTGTGATAACTTTAACAAGAAAACCCGCAGAGCCCATGTCAATGATTCACGCTGAATTCACTGCTTCCTGCCAGCATTTGCCAAAAATACCCATGCTTGCTTTCTGTCCAGTCCTTCATTAAAATCACTGTAAAGGTGATGCTACTGTCTGGGTCACTAGTGAATAACTCATCATGACCATCAGAATCACTAGGTTGTAAAAGACCACTGAGTCCAACCATTCCTGTTCTGTGCTAAACCATATCCCTAAGTACCTGGTCTACCCTTCTTTTAAACACATCCAGAGATGGTGACTCAACCACCTCCCTGGGTAGCCTGTTCCAGGCCCTGACAACTCTGTCAGTGAAGAACTTTTTCCTAACATCCAATCTGAACCTGCCCTGGCACAGCTTTGTGCCATTTCCCCATGTCCTATCTCCTGTCACCTGGCTGAAGAGACCATCACCCACCTCTCTACAACCTCCTTTCAGGTAGTTGTAGGCAGTGGTAAGGTCTCTCCTCAAAGTGTGTAGTACTGGCCTGAGCACCCATGCTGAGCTCAGGCTAGCCCCACGTCATCTGCAAGAGAGGTCCATCTTGGTAGGAGCAGTTTCAAATAGGAAAACATTCACTTAACTGATTTTGCTTGTGCCACTACTGCTAGTCCTGCAAGGAGTGGCCCTCCTTGGGGTCAGCTGGAGGGATGGTGCTCCCAGAGGCACGTCAATGTCAGGTTCTGTTATATTCTTGACCTTGCAGACCCAGGCAGGGTCAAGAATATAACATCCTATTATACTAACTTATAGCTAATATTTACATTTCTGCAGAGATACTATTTACCCTAAGCTTTACTTTCACCTTATTATTTGTAATAATTATTTTTAACCCGTAGTATACTGACATTACCTTTGGTCCAGAAAACTTCCAAGCATATAAATACAACCCTTAGTGGTGGGGATAGCGACCCCCTAATATTCCTTCTACAGTGGCTCCTGGAAGAGTTTCAAGGAGCTGATGGCTCCTTTCCACATGACTGGAATTGCACATGCAATGTGCATCACACGGTGCCAGGACTGCACATTCACCTCTGTGCAGCCAGCAAGTCAGTTCTAGCAGAACCCAACAGCTTTGGTTATTTTCCAATAGGCTCTCACTCCTATGCTCCCCCCACCCTCCCAATCCTGGCACGTGCCCCTCCCCCGCTTCATGAAAACAAGAAAGCACAAACAAATTCAGCCAAAAATGTCTGGGTGGCAAATTACTGGACTAACAACAGGGCTCCAGATGAAGTAGGATTCAAGTGCAGATTTGTTTTTTGTTGTTCACTTAAGTTTTAGAATGGATTCAGGCTAAGCTTGAATATAAATATCTCTCAAATGAGAAGAACTCAGATCTGCATCTTGAGATCTTCACAAGAAAAGTCTCAAGCAATCAAGGGCCCCATCCCATCTTCTAAGCAGACTGAGCTGCTCAGACTTGCAGAGGTATTTAGTAGGCTAGTGGAATTTGCAAGAAAACCCCAATCACCCAAGTATCTTAGACCTCTAAATTTCTGTTTGCTTCAACAAGAAAACTGAAAATTCTTGAAAATTCTGCTTGGCTCCTACAACCATTTAAAAACTGGTCTTCAAAAGCTACACTTGTCTATCAGCTTTAACACCAGTGGAAAAGATATAGGCTCACTGCATCTCCTCTCACCTCTGCTAAGCACTATGAGCACACATGCTCTGAGTTAGCGTGGACCAGCTGGTATTTGGCAGCACAGTTTAAAGTATGAGCTCTGTTTGCAGAGCACCTCAATCAGTTTGCCTCCTCTCAAGTTTCCAATGGGACATCTTTAGGAATTTGAGCATAGGCACTCATGATTTTGGTTTGGTTTGGTTTGGTTTGGTTTTGACTACAAATTATTTACACCCCAGGATATCTTTCTCCACAGGTTGCATGGTTAAATGAAAAAAATTTAAAAATTCTTAAAAAGGAGATTTGGGGGAGGTCTCTGTGACTGACAGAGGAGCAGCAACTAACTGATCTATCTTTATCAGGCAAGTAGAGACCAGCTTTAATAGGACAGTAGAAACGACAGGTAAAAACTAGCTGGTATCTTGAAGTGTAATGGATTTGGAGCGTAGCAGAGCACATCTCGAGTCAACTGCAGCCTAGGAAACTGGTGAAAACCCAAGAAGAGGCAATGCTAGGAAATGATATTAAAAACAGCTTCTCTGCTGGGAAGAGAGACACCTCCACAGAGGGATGGTGAAGACAATACAGAAATTTAGCACCCTCCAGGAAGATCAAAACAGTTCCATGTATTTTCAGGAAGGATGGAGAATCTGAGAGAGGGACTTGCATGTGAATGGTTGTTTTCTAAGTGTAAATCACTTCTTTGAGGAAAGTTTGGATTGTGCGAATGACTCCACGAAGACTGAATCATTTCCTTGGCTGTCAGAAGGCCTCCAAAAGAGCAGTCACATGGGGGAAGTCTCCACAGGGAGACTGTGTTGGCTGGTGAGCATGGCAAAAAAAGCATATGGATGTTGCTGAGGCCCTGCAAGTTTAAAAGTGTGGGAGGTTCAACAGGGAAGCTGAGTCAGGGCTGGTACCTGAATTGTTTGGCCATGCTGCAATTTCCTGCTTTTGGCTAAAATAAGCTTACTTAGAGAGCAACTGTGTCTCTGCATCACAAGGAAACATCATTTCCCCTTAAGATACATATGTGCTTTTTTCTTTTTTCTTTATTTTTTTCCTAAAGTGGACTCAGGAGGTTGAATTTTGTACCATCTGAAGGTAAAGGGATTTAGCTGTAGAGACCTTTGGGACTGACAGCCACTAAGGCAATGTGGTATCAAACAACCCAGCCAAAGTGGGAAGGTGGCGAATGGCTCCCAGCAATGTGGCAGGGCTCCTGAATGCTGTTATTTCCATGTCCCACCGTTTTCTCAGCTGTACAAGCTCAGCTGGGCAAGACTGAACTATGTAATTAGCTGGGAATTAGGGTAAACTGTACCTCCGAATGGAGAGACATGGCTACAAGTTTCTTCCTGCAGTTAATGTTTCTAGAGGGATCTTTATAGTTGTGCACAAAGCAGTGATAAGGTGTTAAGAGTACTTAGCCGGCTCTCAAAATGTCCCCCATAAGCACTGCCCTACATGTGCAAGAGGCAGCAGTTCCCCATTCCCACTAATAACAGCCATTTATTGCACAGTCCCGAGGTTGGCAGAGCTGGAGTGAAGAAAGCCTCAGGGGCTGCCTGCCCGCTCAGTCTCCTGGCTGCACTTGGCTTGCCAGGGCTGATGCTAGGCACAAGAAAAATAGGCAGTTGTGCAGGCCTGAAGAGAGTGGGGGAGAGGAGACAGAGCACTTGGGGTTTGGGAAGAAGAAGGAAATCTCTCCTATAAACAGCAGTTGCTGGCTTTAAACTCAACTGGTAGCAGCAAGCTCACCTCCTTGCTCTAGTTTAAACCATCCCTGTCATAGAGCAGAAGTGCCCAACCTCAGCTGCTCCTCCTTGGCTTGGTAAAACTCAATTTCTCCTCTCTGGATGAAAAGCTCTGCCCACACTTAGAGCACTGCTTCAGAACTGATAGAAAATATGGGGAGACTGTCATATTGCCATTCAGAATCCTTTCTGACAGTCAAATAGACACTGTGTGAGTGCACGCATGTATTACTGACTCTTCATTTCAAATATCCTTTAAGTCTATAGGCACAGTCTTCTGAATATATGCTTAAAGGAAACCTGGCATATAAATACTTCCTAATGGCTATATGATAGTAATACATGTATCCCTTGAACCAAAATACCACCTCAGAATGATCTATAAATGAAACATTATGAACCTACCATTCTGACACTTCTCCAACCATTAAGATGACAGTGCTGGTATCATTTGGCCAAGGTAGTCTTAATGTTGCAGCAGCGTGAGGTCTTGCATCTGTGCTCCCTTAGACTTAAGTAACACTGTTAACAGCACAGGCACAAACATGCTAAAAATCTCCTTTTTTCAGAATGTAATGTTTCCCTGTGCTGCAGTATTTCCTAAAACACACACTGCATCTGAGACCCCTGTTGCTTGAGTGGGGCCCATGGTGCAGAAGCAGAGCTGGCCCACTTCATGAATCAACTACGATAATCTCTTAACCACAGAAATGTTCTGCAAGTCCCACCCACATCTTGCGCTGAAGTTCATTATATAAAATGCATTCGGTCTGGCTGACAACTTGGAAACTAACATGGCTTCAAGGAGGGAGAGGTCGTGCCAAAGTAACGCTGTCATACTCCCTCTGACATCGGCTGAGGCCTTACCCCTTGCTGAGTAGGTTAGCCTAAAATGTCTCCAGCATGACATCATTTGACTGAAATGGTTCTGTGATTTCTACCAGCTGAAGAGCTCTCCCAAGCTCGGGCCCCTTTATTTTACAAGGTGATTTGCACTTCAGCTGCATTTGTTCATAGTGAAGCAAATAACTGCTGTTCACAACTGAGACTAATGAACAGAACTTCTCTGCCAGTCCTCTGATACTCTGGTTTCCGTAAGCACACTTGAAGAAGGGTGGCTAGGAGTGTAGCTAATGTGAGGATGCTCGCGGTATCAAAATGGCAAACTGGTAAAATTCAGATGGCCGTAGCTGCTGAGAGAAAGAAGTCCTGATATCCCTTCCTCCTGCTGCTTACCTGGTGTTGGCTCTGTTTTTAGGATTTCTCCATGAACTGACTTAAATCACTTAAACAGAAGAAAACAAACCCTGAAAAACACCCAATAGCTGTCTTTCTGATATTTGAGAGCTGAGTCTGTCATCAGGAAGATGTAGTGAATGCTAAAACCAGCACAGTGAAGATGACAAGAATACACTGGCAGAGTGGGCAAGGATGGGGAGGGAAGAGGCCCAGAAGGTCCTGCAGACATTCAACCCACTGCCTGTGATCATCGCCCTTGCTTGAGAAGGTCAGTAAGTCTCTGAGAAGACAACACTACTTTGGGGTACCTGGATTTGTTTAAACCGTAACCAGAACCAAGAAATTGCAAAGGTTAATGGCTGTTCACTTGAATAGAAAATAAAAAAGGCTGGGAGAGAACTCCTAAGGCCTGACTGGGTTCAGGCTTGCCATGGGTATGAGCTCTAACTGCATTTTAACCACATCCTAAGCTGGGCAACATGCAGAGCTTTCTGGACAAGTCAAATGGACCTTTGGGCTTGGTGCATGAAGCTGGTCAGCCTGGCCAACACCATGATGTGTTTCGGGAATATTGTGAGAACTACTCAGTTAACTTTGCTCTCATCACGCAAATGGAGAGGGAGGAAAGATAGAACTGGTGCAAAGGAGAGGAAGGACATATGGCTGGACCTTACCAATTCACCCCACCTGGATTCTTGCTGTAAACCTTTTCTATGGCAAAAATAAACAAACAAACAAACCAACCAAACAGCACAATGAGAAAGACAAACATGCTACAATAGGATTACTGCTGTGTTGAGACACAATCTATCCTCAACATCTACCTAGTTCTGTGATATTGTAGCAGAAAAAACTATAAGAAAAAGTAACCGAGTCTCATGATTAAAGTGTTAAATAACTCTGAGGACTGGAGGAGTACTGATCCAGAGATGGAAGTGGCCTGACCATCCCCATACAGAATCACAAGGTTGGAAAAGACCTTTGAGATCATCGAGTCCAACCATACCTGTCTTCTACTAAACCACATCCCTAAGTACCTCATCTGCCCGTCTTTTAAATACATTCAGGTCAGTAACTCAAACACCTCCCTGGGCAGCCTGTTCCAATGCCCAACAACACTTTCGGTGAAGAATTTTTTCCCAAAGTCTAATCTAAACCATGCCCAAGCCCATTCCCCCTCATCCTATCACCTGTCACTTGGGTGAAGAGATCAACACCCATCTCTCTACAACCTCCTTTCAGGTAGTTGTAGGTGACAATAAGGTCCCCCCTCAGCCTCCTCTTCTCCAGTCTAAACAACCCCAGTTCCCTCAACCTCTCAGCTTGCTCTCCAGCCCCTTCACCAGCCTGGTTGCCCTTCTCTGGACACACTCCAGGACCTCAATGTCTTTCTTACAGTGAGGGGCCCAAAACTGAACACAGTACTTGAGGTGTGGCCTCACCAATGCGGAGTACAGGGGCACAATCACCTCCCTGGACCTGCTGGCCACACTGTTTCTGATACAAGCCAGGATGCCATTGGCCTTCTTGGCCACCTGGGCACACTGCTGGTTCATATTCAGCCTGCAGCCAACCAACACTCCCAGGTCCTTCTCTGCCAGGCAGCTTTCTAGCCACTCTTCCCCAAGCCTATAGCACTGCACAGGGTTGTTATGTCCCAAACATACAGTTATCCATGTCCAGGTTACTGAGGGAAAAGAGTTTTCTTTCCATGAATGTTGGCTGCTGTTGGAAGCAGGATGGTAAACTGGTACAGTAAAGCCAATGTTTCTATGTGGAGGAACCTCTTGACAGAAAACTGTTTGTTCAGCTCAGTAAATTCAAGCTGGGGCTGAGGAAAGAGGTTGCCAGATCACACAATGTGACAGTTGTATGTTGCTTCTATCTTGTAGTCAAATGCTGAGTAGGAGATCAGGCAGAAGGAGAACAGAAACCTGGGACCGTCATGCTGCAAACAGTTGTGCTGTGAGGTGGTAAAAGTAACAGAGCAAGATGAGATCAAGCTCTGTCTTTGGCAATAAAAGGGTGTAAGGGCAAAGAAGATCCAACCTCATGTGGTTGTAAGAAAAGAGCACTCAAATCACAATGAATGCATAATGGATGCCAGAGACAGTTCAATAGATGAAGACTTTGCAAGTTAAAAGTCTGTTGTATTAAAAACCATCTTTTCCCTCTGTCCTGTTCTCCTGCTTCAACTCCCCATCCTCCCCAAACAGACAGGTATATCCAGTATCAGCTTCAAGTGTTGCTGCTTCCCTGCTCCACCACAACGACAGATATCACTCTTCCATTTATCTTGCTGAAGAAATCCGCCCCTGATCCTTCTGTGTCTTTTCCTCACCTTTATCACTCATTAAGGGCAATTGCTTGGGAAAGGGAAAGAAATTCAGCCTCTGTCTGTTCATACACACATCCCACAAACACCTCACAACCACCTTAACATCAGAACACTGGAGAAGTACTTTCGTAATTAAGGATGACGCTTCATCGTCTGAATTCTACTTTAGCAAGGCAAGCAAAAGGAGGAATGGTGTAACTACAGTAAGTAATTCCCAACAAGAGTAATGATTTTTTACTTCACAACATGAGAATCCCCAGTGTCTTCTGTCACAAGCTCAGTTCACCCTCAGGTTTAATCTTCTGAGTTATGTGAGGTGTTTTGGGTTTTTTTCAACAGCAGAACATCATTGATGGTAGAAAATGCTGCCCAAGAACCTCACTTCTGTGTGCCATCAGAAAGCCCAAACCTCTCTCACAGGTGTGTTCTTTGCATCTGGAGTCTACCAGTTGAAAGGTCTACATCTGAATTAACATAAACTGATGTAAACTTTTGTATGCCACTTCTAATTGATTAGTATTGAAACCAGTTAAATGGGCCTCTCTCTGAGAGAGTGTAACATCAACAATGTCAACACCACAGTGTCTTTTCCTGGTTTGACTAAGAGGGTTCGAAGCAACGCGAGTTTGCTTTGTAGAGAAAAATCTGAATTACCAACACGACTCTAGCCTCAAGGAAGTGTGCAATAAACAGGGGAATTAAAGGGCACATTTTCAATAAAAGGCAAGCTTCTTTAAAAAGTGTTTAACATCCTGTTGACCCCAATGGAGGCTGAGGGTACTCTGAAGCCACTTACCATGTCTGTCTAGCCATGGCATGCAGATGCTGCACTAGAGAACAAGCAGGATGAAGTCTAATGACTGACCTTTCAATGTGGCTTGGTCAGTCCTGGCTTGAGTATACCTGAGACAGCCCTGCCTGCACTTTCTGCTCCTGTACCTGCGCGGTAAGAACAGAGGCAGCTGTAACGCAGGGAATCTGCAACCAGCTACCCAAGCTACTGCCGCTCAACCACTGCTCGAGTCTCGCTGGTTAAACTGGCAGGGAAGGCACACTGCCATGCTGAAATTAATTGTTAATGCCATGCTAGGATGACTCTCAAGGTCATGATGAAAACGTCTCCTATGAATATGAGCTGTGTGAGTTGACTCTCACCCACACTTTCGCACTCTGCCTTTCCACAGGGGGCTCGGAACAGACGTGGCACATACTGCAGATGTAAAAGCGCACATGGCTGCACGGGCAAGTGATTGAACAGTATTACACTGTCACTCTCATATCCAAATGGGAGTGACACGCCATGGCTACACCAAGATTCACAGATTCTTTCAAGGCTCCAAGCTGCTTGTATAAGCTGCTGCCACATGGGAAGGAGGGTCAGCTGCCTAGAAAGCAGGCATTTAAAACCTCCACTGCAACTTAGTATGCTAAACCAAGCCACTGTTTTGGTTTTCTGTAGTTTGCCAGGGTGTAGCTTGTAACTGTCACAGTTGCCCCCGAAGTCTGGGCTTCATAGAAGCCCACCAGTCAGTACTCTATGCTGTCAAACCCTGCTGGGACCATGCCTCATGCCAGTGGTGAAGACAGCCCTGGCAGTCTCTGGCATGTATATAGGTAGTCTCCTATGCCACCAGCAATGATAGATGCTGTCTTAAAAAATTAGAACACTTCTAAGGAAACACACAACAAAAGCTGAGGTTCTACAGCTTGGTTTGTCAGTACACATCTTCTACAAAAGAACAGAGCAATAATTTTCAGTTTAGGGAAGAATTCACTGCAGTGAAATTTTGCAGGGGGGATAGTAATGAATGAAATAGTGATGCACATCACTGGATGGACAGTAAGCTTGAGGGCTCGTGTACACTGAGAACACGACTGTTGTGGGCTTTTCCTAATATGAAGTGCCATGGCAAGTTGGTGTGTACATGTCTGTGCATCTAAGTCACTTTCTTAGAAAAGAAGTGTTCTTCTTGCAAAGCAGTATTGTCATTCTGGAAGAAAGTCACCTACCAACCATCAAATGACTGTATGAGGAAATCAGGTTCAAGCCTTTACTGCTAACACCCATTGTGCTCACTGCCTTACACGTATAGGCAATTCATAACCTCACCAGAAAAACAACGAGAAAGACCGAATTCAAGAATCCAGGTTATTGTCCCAGGAGTAGATGGGCACAGCTGGCCAGGTTTGGGTTTTGCTTGGATGATATGACTGCAACACCAACACAGAAGCGACTGTATCATGGAAACATTACAACTAGCTTTAAATGCTGTAACAGACAGATGCAGCAACAGAAAGCTCGGGTGTATGTACCCTGCCTCTCAAGTTTAGGGGTAGCTCGGGTTGCTCTCCCAATGAGATGTTCACTGAAGAACAAATGGGGAAATACCAGACTCATCAGCAGTGCAGAGTATTGGCTGTTCCAATTTAAAACTGGATAACACATGTCTTTAACAAATTGGGACCTGTAAATGTGAGGCTTACCAAAAAGTGTTACTAGTCAGGAGACCTGGAAGTACATTTAACCTACAATGCTGAGTGGGGGACTGGCTAGAGAGTGTCTACTGGTACATTGTAATGCATAACTTCATTCTGCTATGCTGTACAGTGCTCTCTTTCCATCCCTGCTTCTGATTGTCATTTCAAGGCTTGAGAACACCTTTCACCCTTCCTTTCTTTGTATTTGCCATTCCTGTTTGGATAGCAAACTCTTTGGAGCAGGGACTGTAGAACAAAATAGCCAATAGATAGATACTACTGCATTGCAAACACTAAAAATCAAATGGAAGAGGAAGCTGCATCCCTTATGTGAGGGGTAGCAACATTAGCTGCTGCAAAACTCTGAACTTTCTAAGTTGTGCTTAGTTCTTGGTTTTTAATCTGTTTACTACACAGACGTAATTCTTCTTTGCCTCCTTTCCCACACTCCCTCCCTACCACCCAGCATATGCCTGTACAACTATTATGTAGAAAGGAAAATAAACTAACGTGGTGTAGCTGCAATCTTCTTTGAAAGAAGATTCCCAGGTGAACTCCGAAGTGAAAAAAAAGAGTACCAGTTGATTAGCATTTTTTTAAGCACCATGTTTGTGCAAGATTCACTCAACTAACTCCTCCTGTCTTTCCCCCTCCCACACAAGTTTATGAGAAGTGATTAAATTCTTCAAAGGGAGAGGAGAATCCCTATTCCTGTTGTCCTCCAACCTCCCCCTCGACATGAAACAACCAAACTACTATCCTTACGAAGCTCTGGGGTGGAAGACCTCCCTATGCTCAGAGCTAGCATGTAGCCTACGCCCATCCTAAGCACTGTATTGTAGATTCTAGTAGAATGTGAGTCATTCATTCATAGCTGATGCTCTCAGAACAGGGGACTGCATTTTCAGTTTCAGCTGTTTTATTGAGAAGTTGCTTAGATGTGTCTTGCCACAAATCTGCAGGGTTCATACTACACCCCTGTACTGTCTGGATGTGTGGCTGAGGTAAGTCAGAAGCAAAGCTGGAGGTAGAGCTCTTTCAGATTCGGGTAAGAATCTTGCCTTTCCTCATTCCAACAGCAGTCAATAGTTTCATGGGCCAAACCAATCCAGTAGTAGACAATGTGCCTCTGAATGGTTTAAACATTACCTGGCTTTTCCTCAGACTCCTGAAGAGGAAGAAACAGATATGGGAAATCATAAAGTCAAATACAGCCCAGTTGCTAAGGTAACCCAGCTGATAAGAGCACCATACTAACAGACAACAACAGGCACAAGACTCACCTGCCTTTAGATTTCGGCCCCCACCAAATGCAGAACTGCAAGCAGCAAGGTGGGGCTCTGTGGAGAAAAAACTGCTCAACCTCCTAAGCTGCTTTCCAAATGGGATAGGTCTGCCTCAGAGGTGCACAGAGTGAAACTGGAGCCTAATGGGTCGCAACAGGACAGGGAGCCCTTGAGGGAAATCCAGCTGCAGCTACCACTGCTCTCAGGTACCTTGCCCTTCACACCCCTGAAGGCCTTTTGTGACTCTCTGTACTGAGCAGTGCTCAAATAGAGGGCTAGTACAAATCTGTACCCCAAAGTTTCAGGGACAGTGGTTGCTGTGGGTTAGCAAATAAACCTTCAAGTCCCAGACTGCTGGTACAGAAAAAGACACTGGGAGATGGAAATTTCAGGAACCTTCTCAGCAATCTCTTTCCCCTCACAAGAAACATCCAGAACTGTATTAGTGAGTTTTACATGGCTGAATAGAAAGTGAGGTAAAATCCAGCACGGCCTTTTATTAATCAGGATGTTTCTAAGCCAACCTCTATGTGATAAAAGGTAGGACCAAACCAACCCTGCTGTAGTTGGATAATCCTTTAACTGCCTCTTGCAGGGATTCCTGCGTTTTCCTCAGCAACTGACCAAGTTTCTGGTGAGATCTAATAGTCAGTTCCTATTTTCCTGCATGCTAACAAGCTGAGGTCAACATGGATATTCAAAAAAACCGACATTTTTGACACCTAAATAAAGCTTCGTGGTGAAAACTTGCCCTGGTTGAAGGAAACAGCAGAGCTCCCAAAGAAAGCCACGGAGACAGAGCTTCAGCGTGGCTGCAAAGGAGGGTTTTTGGTGGCTGTGGTTCCACCAGGGCTGCAGTGCATGCCTCAGCCTTGACACGCTACAAATGCCTGCCTTGCTCTGCACCTTGAGGAAGTACCTTTTATGAGATGTCAAAGTCCCAAGGTGTTTCATCACAAAACCCTCCCTCCCAGAGGTATATGGGAGTGGAATGTCCATTCTGCAGAAGAGCTAATTTCAGGCACCTCTCTTGATGGAACTGCAGTGGCATCAAAAGATTAGAAAAAGAGAAAAGTATGCATTTTTTTCTCCACAGAGTGAAATCCTTGGGGACTATTTGGGGGGAAATGAAGATGGACTATTAAAAAAGTTCAGAGCTAAAAGCAGGCCAGATAAATTGCCTGCCTGCCTGCTGGAGTCCATGTTAGGAGCTGACTACCAGCACACACCGCTGCTTCTTTGACTTGGCAGTTTCATTGGGAACATTGTCCATTAACCATGCTAGGTGCTGAGCTGGTTAGCTGAACCCCAGCCCGGGGTGTTTACAGGGGATGTCAGTCTGCCTCTGGATTGTCTCAACACAATCACCTCTAGTTCTGGCAAAGTTACGGTACAGACTCATGCGTGTTGTGCTTAGAAGATCGCTAACCATCATTTTTAAAATCAACTCTAGCCATTGATGAATAATATATGGGACCTTAATGAGTAACATAAAGATGCATTTGCCTCTTGGTTTGCTAGAAAAGTGTAAAATGCCCTTAGAGGAAAATAGAGTAAGACCTTCAACTTGAAATTCTTTTCTGTAAAAGGGAAAGTGCTTTACTGGTAAAATTAGTATTTTGAGAAACAGTATTACATAAAAAGGTAGGAAAGATTAGTCAGCTGTTGAGCAGAGGTCATTATTTTGTCTGACAGGAAGTCCAGAGCTCTATTGATCGACCTCCCAAAACCAGAGTATTTGTGGATAGCACCAAGAGAAAACATTGTTTTCTTTCTCAGCACCAAGTAATTGCATGCTGCATTTAAAAAGAGACTCCATCTACAAGTAAACAGGTTTATGAGGCTGTGAGGTTTCCGAAGTCCAGGAAGAATTCCTTTAACAATTTAAAATACCTGAGCTGGGAAGAGAACATGTTTTGGAGGTCTGCCCAATGTTTCAGTCAGCAGCCCACAGGACTTCCCTGGTAGCTGCTCCTCATTGCTATCTTCCCAGAAAATCACTTGCATGCAAATGGTTAAGCCAGTAGAAAGTCAAAGATCTCTTTTCACCAGTGTAAACAGGTAAGTACTTAGCTCTGGCACTGGACTATTGGTGTATCTTTTCACTACCCATCAGTCTTCCTCATCCATAAAATGGAAATAATGCAGTGAGTTTTAAAAAGCAACCTCTGTATTGATGCATATTTGAGGTTTTAAGAGCCAAGTGTTATAATTTTCATGGTCTTTCTCCAGTTGAAGCAGTGAGCCATGGTTGGTCAAAAGCCTCTGTGTTAAGTACAGCAGTGTCAGTGGAGGTAAGGACACGCAGGTGGAAAACAGATTGATGCTGACATAAAAAAGAAATGCTCATAAAATGAAATCACATACTGGTGAGAGCTCTAAATTGAAGGCTGTGAGATGGGGAGAAGCAGGTAGAAAGGTGTGTACTTTCTAGGGCACTTAAGTATGCTGCTATTGAATTCAGTAGCACTGATGAAGTCAACTTCTGATATGAAACATGGGCTGGCTACGGTTTTGGTAGTACTCTGGGTTTTATCACCTTTACATTGTCTGTGAGCCCTTTATAGGGTTCAGTTACAGTTCAGGAGCCATTAGAACCCAACCAGAATAGCACTAGCTTCTGCCTGTAGAGCGAGTGAGGCTTGCTGGCACTTACAATTAAAGGACATGGCATACTGACAGAAGCACACTGGCAAGTTCATCATAAGTCTAAGATGCTAGCCATTGCCAGCTACCTATTCCCCGACCCTCAACCATAAAGCACTGCCCTCATCCACACTGAAAGCTTGAGTACACCACAGGTCTTTCTGGCATGAAATGCTTCACCAGCTCTTTAAGACATGCAACCCATCCTGGTGGGTCTAAGCAATGCCACGGGGCTGCAAGTGAAAGCCCCACAGCACGTCAACACAGCCTGTGTAAAACACTTTACACTGCTATACATACTTGCCGGGCAACAGTGCTAGGCCCCAAAATCCACAGGCTCGGGCTCTGTCACCCTGCAGACAGTGTAGGGATGGAAAGGATGTGGGAGTAACTAGTTACAGGGATGGCACCACTGGACCTGGTACAGAAACCAAACATTCCCTATTATGTGAGAAAACTCCTGGGTTTAAGTTAAAAAACTACACTACCTCCCAGTGCCCAATGTTTTTTCTCATGTTCTTTTCAGTCTATACTGCATTCTTAGAGAATCCTTCCCTCTAAATAAATAAAAATTACCACGTGCCTGCCACCCCAGCCTTCCACTAGTACTTAATGGGCAAGGTATCTCCTCTGCTGTAACATTAAGTTCCTGAGAATAGTATGGGTAATAAACATCAGGAGGAGAGAGAGAAATGTCCACCAGGCACCAATGTCAAAAGATTCATTTCTGCAAACAGCTTTCTATTATGTGAAAGGATCATGGCCCTTGTTGTGGTTGATGTTTGACCAGATGGTGAGATATGTACCCTCTGAATTTAAAGAGGTAAGTCTTAAGAAAACAGAAAATCTTCCTCATTAAAGCTGAGGCAGCAGCACATCTCTAACAAATTTAAAGCACGTGAGGACAAAAAGACCCCAAGGTGTTTTAAAATGTACCCCTGGGGACACGTGTCCCCACAGGCACGGGGTATCATGTTAGCTGCCTGCTGACATAGATGCATGGAATGTTTCTGGGTGTGGTGTGTATTTACATCTATCAAAAATAATTGATAACTGAGGCATTCAGCCTATTTCTGAAGTGGTTGGATTCCCCTTCCCCCTATCCCTATGTATTTACAGTTCCCTTTCAAGTACAAAAAACGTTTTCTGTAACCTCAGCTTCCTGATTCAGCTCTTGTGATGTCAGTTATTTACGATAACAAAAGTGAGACAATGCCTGTGGTTTGCGTGGGACAAAGGCAACCTTGTTTCCGTAAGAAGGGACAATCCTAATGTGAGAAGCACAGGAAAGGTACAAATTAGGACTCTGAGGTGATAGTTCATTAGTGCCACCATTTCCTTAATAGCGAGCTTGACACTGCGCCGTCTCCAAGGCCACTGCAGGATTTTTTCCTTTCCATAGGACTGGACACTAATGTCAATGCAACTCCTAGAAAAGTACCTCATTGTAGGATGAGGCTTTGGAGAAACAGATGGATTGCTAGTGGGTAGAGAGGCAGTAAGTGTCAGGACACAAATGTTTCAATACCAATTACACATTCTGAGGTCACAAGCAAGTCACTCTGCACCTTTGCTTACCTGTCATGAAACTAGTTTAATCATACCGAAGTGTCTAAACCACAGATGTGGCCTAACCTGCAGAATGCCAGTAAACCCTTGAGGTCACAATACAGCAGGAGGAGCAAGAGAAGCTCTTAATACACAGCATGGTTAGTTATGAATGAGAAGCATCAACTTCAGTGTGACCTAGAGAATGCCACTTACCTGCTATTCTTCCAATTGGCATTGCATGGTCCTCAGGAGGGGATACAGACACCATGATGTGGTTCATATAAGCTAATTCTTCTCGGTGGGACAGGTTGATTGGCTTTACCTCCCTGTGCAACCCATCCTCAGACAACCTTGGTGGTTTGAAATCGGAGTGCCTGGGGTTCAGTATCAAAGGATGCATGATAGGGCTGGGCATCAGCTGGATGACCCTGGTGTTCTCCTGGCGAGGGCTGGAGGGCTTCTGGAGCACCTCGGAAGGAGGCGGGCAGTGGTTGTTTTCTATCGGGGACACTGAGAGAGGATAGGGCTCCTGGTGGTTGTTCTCCTGCTGATGCCTTGTACCTGGCACCCTGTCAGCTGGGGAGAGGCGACGGATAGTGTTGTCCATAGGGGACTTCAGTGGCCGCTGATCGGGATCTGGAGATGGACGGTGGTTGTTGATGATGGGTGATCTAGAACGGTGCAACAGTTCAATGGTTGGGGGGTTATGGTGGACTGTTCCTGTGGATGGTCTTGAAGGTGTCTGGACAAAGCTATCTGTGGAGAAAAAACCCCAAAAAACACTGATTCTCTATATTCTGATCAAGGTATTGGATAGAACTGTCAAACTTCTGGGCTTACTGGGTACTGCTGTTAGCTTGGAAATGTTTTTAACTGTGTGACCTACAGATGCCCAGAAAAATGCTATACAAATGCAGATAGCTATTACTGCAAAGACAGAAATCAGTACTGTGAATACAATCTCCCCCTGCTACCATGGAATGGTAGTTCCTGAGGAACATGTTAAGAGAGTTCCCATTTTGAGAAGCTGACAGGAACGCATGTGAAGAAGTAAGGTCTGATTCAGCTGTACTAACTGTGTTTCTGTGCATAAGCTTTGAAACTTATCTCCTGCCATTCATGCCTCTGCATGTGGTTCCTGTTACTGTACCATGATGATCACTGTAAGGTAGAAGGCAGAGATAAAATGGGAAAATGTCTTCAAGAAAATACTGGGTAGAAAGTTTTTGATGGTGATGTTTTCTGTGAAACACTTGCTCACTTACTAAATTTTTCCTTGCTTTGATTTTAAGAGCATGTATAATCTTCATAGGGATATTTTCACCTTGTTTTAGTCAGTCTGTGCTGTCTACTGATGGGTTGTCCCATATAAGCACTTACATTTCTTCAGCAGGAGGACTTCTAGCATCGCTTTTGCATAAGCGTACTTCCCCAGCTGTGATCATTAACAGTAGGGGGAGACAAATCACAGCTCTAGGTCAATGTCTTTGCACACTAACAATCCTCTCACAAAATGAAACGTTAGACATAAACAGTGCAAATTTTCAGCTTAGCTAAGGCCATCAATTTTGACTTGGGAAATTACTGACAAAGAGGAAAATACCACTGGAGTGCAGTGACTAACAGGTTTTTATCTGAAAAACAAAGATCAAATTTCAGTGCCATTTGTTGAAAGCCTTGGATGATAAGAGAAGGAAACTGCTGGGTACATGTCAACAACTGAAACAAGTAGCTGGCTATTTGTGGCTGCCTGTTTGTTCACTCCACTTGCTCTGATCCTCTCCAACGATTCTCTTGCTCTCTTGTCAAGGCAGCGATACTCATTGAAGGCCCTGTGAGGTGAAGACCCAGGAGTTCTCACTGCCCTGGAACCCAGGCAGGCATCTGGAGAGGAATCAAAACTTATCCATGGAAAAGCCTGAATAGGAAAAGCTCTATTCCTGAGAAAATGAAGTGCTGGGCAGTGACGTAGCACCAGCCACCCTTTTGCCTATTCAACCTATACAAGGATGCTAAAGTCTACAGAAAATGCCCTGAAATTCTAGGCAGAAACTACATGGCTTCAGAACACTTATTTCACACACGTGTGGTTGCAGACAAGAAAAATGCATTCATACAGTTATTTAAGGTACTCACAATGAAACAGCTGGAGGACATGAAACTACAGAGCTATATAATATTCTTGTTTAAACCCAAACAGCTTTAAAAACAGTGTGGCCAACTAATGTGGGATAGTCCTGATGATGTGAAGATCAAAGAAGAATTGATTTACAACTGTAGCCACCTCTGTGGTTGCCTTTTCTCAAAGTTTCATTTCTTTGCCACAACAGCAAGAAAACCAACCTCCCAATTTTATTCAGTGTCCTATCTTCTACAGACCATTCACCCCCATCACTGTACATTCAAACGCACTGTGCTCATTCTTGGCCTGTAGATATAGACCAGATTATTGTATTGTTTGTCCTACTTATTTAAAGTGCCTTGGCTGTGGGGAGCAGCTAACTTTAAAGCAGAAAGGAATGCCTCACTGTGCTTTCCACAAAACTCTCTGCAAACATTAATTGGCCCTGACAAGCTCCAAAAAGAAGCAGAACTATCTGTCTGCTTCCAAACCGCGGCAATCCTGAACGAGGACAGGGTGGAGAGAAGGTAGGGACCAAAGAACTCTTTAAAAAGCAGCAAGAGGAAAAAACACAAATGGATATAACACTGATGTTCATTTTCTTCCAAGATCTTTCTCTGTAAGTACATAACTAAAGAATCCCCTAATGGCCAGAGTTGCTGTTTACCATAAAACAATTCAAACTCAGCTCCAAGCAGTTCCACTGCCACAAATGATCCTGAACAGAGTAAAATCCTCATCACATTCATTCCCTGGAACATCTGATGACCGTAAGTTGAGCACATATGGTATATTATTTCCTGCAGGAATAGATTCACTCATCAGTCTGGCTCTTCATTCTGAGCAACCAACGTTTTTTGCTTGAAGGGAAAGCTGTGAAAGGGAATTCAGGTCTCAGGAAAACTGCTGACCTATCTGATCCATATAGGGATAGGTGGGGCTGCACTCACTCAGGGAGCGAGCAATTGCTGATGTGTCAATCCCAAAGACTGTCACTCTTTGCTTACCCATAAAGGAAGTGCAGGGAAGGACAGCATAAGCTTCCTGTATGGCATCCCATCAAATGACTCAGTGCTGAGTCAGAAGGACCACTGGAGAGGTAGGTAATTCACTCGCCATTGCTCATCCCTCTGCAGGGACAGACAGGCAGATTCCAAGCCAATGCAAACGCATCCTGGGGATATCCTGAACTGCTGTCACCTGATTTCAAACACTCAAACCCACTTTGTCTAAGCTACTAAGAAGTCACTAGATGTAAATGTTGGTTTCATTCTGAATTAACTAACTTAAATTGAAGGCATCAGAACCAGGATCACAAGTATGTAATCTATTAGGAACTGGGCAGAAGATCCAGTAAAAGAAAAAAGAAAATGATCAGAGGAATAAGAAGGATTCTAAAAAAAAAAAGATCCATCCCCTATGAAGTTTAGCCACTGCAAAATTGTGCCAAAAGATCACTTGACCCCTCTGTTACAGTTTGTGAGTTGTTAGGTAGGGTTTAAGTTCTGCTGCTCACAATCATTCTCTTTTATAACTAAGCTGCTCTCTGCCGAGGGAAATTGGTAAACTTAATTGTGCTAGTTTCTCCCAAGTGACTCTGTGAAACAGAGAAAGTCAGAAGGAATGTCAAAATACATAAATAAATTCACCTGCCTATAAACTCCTGGCATAAAGAGTTTCTGGTTGCTCAGTTTTGTGGCAGGCAAGCTGTAGTTTCTTTTACTTCCTTTGAAGTCCCTCTCACAGCAAAACAAGAATTAATTTTTGTTGTTACAAAGAAAAGTTTTAAGTAATAGCACAGAAATCTCTAAGCAAATAGAAGGATAATAGCAGCACCCAGATTATTGTGAGGAAGAAATCAGAGATGTTTTTTAATCACCCTGTGCTCTGACAGAGCTTGAGCTGGATTGCCAAGGACTTGGGTTTTAAGTGACGCACATGAAAGGCCAGCTTAACATCCCTGTGAAATGCTCTCTGGAGTGAAAGTAGCCCCCTATCTTTAATGCAGGGGTGTCCGAGAGGGCAGCTGGTATTTCTGGTTGAAATTTAGAAAGGGAACACTTGTGGATGAATGCCAAACTTCAGGAAAAAACCTGAGATTTTTATAGTGGTTTCTGGAAAGAGCCTGTCTTAAAACACTGGGTAACTGTCTCTTGCACAATTCTGCCAGTTCAACCTCAGTGTGACCCATAGCACCCTCTTCTAATCTGAAATATTTACACAGCTGTGTGGAAAGACTTTGGAGTGTCCTTATCCCACCTGCTGCTGCCCTGCTCTTGGCTTAGTCTCAGAGTTTTGCTGTTGCCACTTGATTCTGGCTTGCTCTTGGCCATGGGTATCTTGTACAGGCCCGGGAGTACCTCTGGATCTTCTCTTGCGTACCCACGTTGAAGCCTGAAATAATTTGTGTGTCTTTTCTCCTGTTAGCAAAGACCAGGGCAATTCCTAACTCCCTGTTCTCTTCTCCTGACTACTTAAGAAAAAAGGAACAAAGCTGCTTTTTCCTGTATTTCTTAATTGAAAAAGTGAATTTTGCTTGATTCTTCCATGGAAATGACCTTCTAAAAGGCTTAGGCTTTCTATTTCTCTGTTACTGGAGTAAGTCAATACGTACTTTAGCATGTATCTTTTTACAGAAAACAAAACTTCAATGTTCCACTGAAGGAAGCATACTTATCATTTTGATCTGTATTCATAATGAGTAGGAGCAACCTAAACCCACAATTCCCCAAACATACCTATTCTTTCTTCACCACCTGAGAGGCATGGTACGTGAAGGCTAACCAGTAACCTACGCAAGTAATTGTCATAGTAAAAAAGAGAGAAAACCTGCAAAAAAAGAACCTTCTTTCCATCTGCTCAAAAGCTAAGCAACAAGACCTGCTCAGTGCTAGGAACTCTGGCATGATGTGATGACAGATTTTCAGCTGAAGTGACTGTGAGCTAGATGTTCCTGAGGCTGCTTTCTCCCTTGCTTTGCAAACAACTGCATTTAGTTGCACCTCCAGGACACTAAACGTCCATGAAGCATCTCTGTGTACCTAACTGGAAGTGAGGCAAAATGAATCAATGGAGTCAATAAAACTTTCTGGTATATTTTTCAATCTGCATCTGGCATAGCTTTTAAGCAGGCTTTGGAAACAGAACAAAATGATAGAATGTAAATGGAGGATGGACAATTGCTTCCCTAGACCAGTTTATTCTAAAACTATGGAGACAAAGGGAGGAGAGCAGATTTACTTCAATAACTTAGGAGCAAGAAAATGACATAATTCCTCACAGCCTTACTCTACTTGCCTCTATAATGGCAGCACCCATAAGAATGAGACAGACTTACCTTCATCATGATTCTGTTGTAATATGACCTCTGGCTGAGCATGGATTGAGTTCCCAGGGTGGAAGAAAGGTGTGAAGAGCATACGAGCTTTCCTTTGCTTCAGGATATGCTGAAGGAGTTCATACAAAACATCACCTGAAAGGCAAACAGCAGGAAAAAAGGAAATGAAAACCTACACACTGCTGAGAAGACTCATTTAGCCACCTGATGCATGAATTCATGGCTCCTGGGTACTTTCCTCAGATCCAAAAATGCTTGCAGTAAAATCCTACATTGCACTGATTTGTCAGGTTCTTCTCTGAAAGGAAAAACAAAGAACAAGAAAAGCTGCACATCCCACTTCTGCGTGTGCCTGTGGAAAAATAGGAGAATGACAAGACAGGGCTTCTATTGCCTCAGTAGAGAGGTTTCTTTTCAGGCTATACAGCTGCCCATTGAAGAGGTCCAAATGTTTACAAGCAGTAGTTCATTCAGTGCCCCACCTTCTCTCATCACAGCCTCAGTTCTTTAGACACACATCCAAGGAGACAGAATTCTTAAACGTAGGGCCCATGATTTCCGCGGGGAGTGGGCAGGAGCAAAGATGGTGCTCTTCTTTAATTACTGAACAATTTAGGCTTTATGGGGGGAGGAAACAGAAGGTGACATAACGCCTCTCCATGCAACACCGGTGCCTCAAGGCCGGAGGCAGTGTGCTACTAGGAGAACTACAGGAGGAAAACCTTTCACTTGGAGAAGTGACTTTGGGATGGACACAGAGACTTGAAAAGAATGGAGACATTTAAGTATCCTGAACACCCTCACTTCACAGACGTGAAACACCTAGGTGCTTACACAGCTTGTCTGATGTAACTGGTGGCACATTTCAAAGCAAAAATGTACAAAGCAAGGTTGGAAGTCTCTCAGATTTTAATTCTGCTTGCTCTCTCTTTTTTTGGCCACTGCTCATATTGGAGAGGAACAGGTTGCAGCAATAATATTTTCTGAAAAGGACCTTAGTGAAGTTTCACTTAGGGAACCCTTGATTTTCTGGGAGAGATTTCTCAAGTGTGGAGTTTTCATTTTAGTAGCTGTTTCTGTGAGATTGTAAGCTGTGTGCCACTTGTCCCCTGTCTCTATAAACCGCCAATGCTCCATCTGTGGGCAACTTTAGCTTCTGTGGGTGAAACAGTTAAAGCCACCCTGCTCTCCATAGTTCAGCCTCCTTTATTTTTAGCATCTTGGCTGTTTTTACTGTCTCAGCAGTGACTTTAGGGCATTTTTAAAAGGTGATTGCAATACCTGAAAATCTAATGAAAAACAAAGCCTCTAGAACTCAGTTACCTTTCCCATGTTTAGTATACGAAAGGCTAAAAAGTGATTTTACCACATAATTTGCATCTTTGAATGCAACAGCAGCATAATCATAACTACTGCGTTAACACTCCAAGGAATATGGTAGCAAATTTGTACCTCTTCTGATTTGGCCTGACTTGCTAGTGAAAAAGTCCATAAAAAGCTGGCTGTCTTATATATATGTATTTTTTTTTAACCTAACAGAGCAGTTCTGCCTCTGCATCACCCGGATGCAGTAATGCTAGTTAAGAAGGTGAAAAGCATTTTTCTCTCTCTCCCTCTGCTGCCTCCCTTCCCTGGCCAGCCCTAAACAGAACAGCCGTGGGGCTCTGAGCCCACTTTATTGGTAGGACCGCTGGGGGGAGTGGATGCGGTTCTCCTGGTTTAGCCATCAGCGGAAAAGATACAGTTTTCATCTAGCTACACTCTTGGGGGAAAAAAAAGTCTCAGTAACAAACATTATTTCATAGTTCCTAAATGTCATATGTAGTTAATTTCTGGGAAATGTTGAGGTAATGTCCCTTTACCTACAGTCATCTGAATTTTTTAGGGACTGACTCAAATATCCTCTGAAAGATTTATTATCAGAGGTAAATACCTGGAGAGGAGGAGGAGGACGGGGAAAAAAGCAAGGGAGGAGGCCTTTAGTTTGGTTATTTAATTCCAAATTTCGGTAAATAAAAGCTACATCTGCTGCATAAAGTAAGGATTTGCAAGCCAGATGCTTTTCTTTGGGAATGCTCTACATCTCCAACCTGCAAACATTTTAAGCCTACTCATTTCAAGTGCCCTCACAGCACACAAGGGAAAGAACAGGGGCATAACTTGCAGGCAGCAAGGCCTTGGGATACTAAGGGGAATGAATTGCAGGCAAGATACACAAAGGTGCCCCTTACAGCTCCCATCCTGCTTTCACTACTCCTTTTGCCTTAAGCAAGGCTAATTTTTTAATGATATTATTCAAAGTGGTGTACTTTAATTTAAAAAAAAAAAAAAAGGAATAAAAAAGCCATTTCTAGGCACCAGTTTTCACACTAATGCATTACACTGGCAATAGACATTAATGTCTGGCATCTCCTTCCACACAAAATTCGTCCTGGATTCGAAGCACATGCTTCAAAAACTTCATACACACTAAGCATAAGGCACAGTTTGTGAGGCAGATTCTGCAGAAGGCTGGCTGTGGGGGTGTGTTCAAGGCAGTCATCAGCTTGATCCAGAATTGGTACCACAGCTTGTTTACCAGCTGGATCCAAGCAGCACCAGCTTCTGCACCTAGTGAGCTCTGCGCTGGGAGCCTCCTAACATCAGTTCTGTCACCGGTTGGTCCAAACTCTTTGATTGCCCCTGGTGATGGAATGACAAGACTTTATATTTAACAGGAGTACCTTGTATGGTCATAAAAGAAAAGCTCACAACTCTTATTTAGAACAAATAACTCATATTTAGTTAAACATCCCTGACAAAGGAGGGCAGAGGCTTACTCCAACTGTAAAACTGGAGCAGACAGACCGCAGGGGATATAAATACAGGCAGGCGACGTGCACATTTCTAAATCTTCTTTGTGAATAAATGAAGACATAATTTGAGCAATAGGCAGACTGATTCACACACCTGTCTGTGCGGTGCCTTGGGCTGGACTCCAGCACGTGAGAGAATACGGTGAAGTAAAGCAAAACCCACAGGGGCTGTAAAATAGAGGAAAGGTCCCCCAGGGAGGAGTTTTACAGTCACTTTTAGCAGCACATCAGCCAAGCCAACTGTGAGGTAGAATGCTAATATGGGCTTCTTAAGAGGCTGGAGCACTCGATTAAGTTGCTGCTGGAGTTGGGTCTGTGAAAAATAAGCCTTTACAGGGAAGTGCTGCAAGTCACAAAGTGCTGCCAGAGAAGTTTGCTTTCTGACACTTCTGCAGGGAGTTTTAACTAGAAGCAGGTTGGAAGTTTGGGTTTGGATTTGCATTCAAATTTGCCCACAACTCAGGTGTATCAGGATTTTACCCCCTCCTTGTCCTTTTTGTCCTTGCCTCATGTGAGTGTCTCTGTCCTTCCTCTCTTCCCATTGCCCAGTCCACCCCAAAATACCTGTTTCCTCCTCCGACCCTCTCCAGATTTCACTTCGGCTTCCTCTCTCTTTTCAATCACAGATTCTGTAAATAATCCTCACCTGAATGAGGAGACCTGTATCGAAAGTCCTCTTTGGTCAGGAGCAGCAGAGCCTTGCCATTCATCTCAAAAGTGTTGCTGTCAATTGGCCTCAAGGAAAACTCCTTCTCCGCCCACCTGAGCCACTGTGCCACATCATCCCTGCTCCAGTATACGGGCTGCAAACCTGTGTCAGGAAGAAACCATGATTGTGTTACCAGATTGAGACAAGGAATGGGAATACAGGCAATATATACTGTGCAAAGTCTTGGAGGAAGGTGTAGGAGGGGAATATCACATTGATACCACCAGACTGTGAAATACTTCATTAGTTTAGGCACCTTGGTCTATCTGTGACAGGTTAAGAAACAAGAACTGCCTCAGCATCCTGAAAAAAGCTTCTAGGACATAATTTGATTCCAGGCTTCCACTATGAAATGGGATTTTCCTCCAGCCTCTCCTTCTGAGGTGCAAAGTAGGAAGAACCACAGAATCAAGACTGGAAAAGATTTCAGGATCATCAAGTCCAACAGTTAGCTCTACACCACCATAACCACTAAACCATCACCACCATAACCACTAAACCAGCTCCTGAAGCGTCTCATCTACCCGTTTATTAAACACTCTCAGGGACAGTGAATCCACCACCTCCCTGGGCAGCCTGTTCCAATGCTTCACCATTCTTTCAGTGAAGAAATTTTTCCTAATATCCAATTTGAACCTCCCCTGGTGCAACTTGAGACCATTTCCTCTTGTCCTATTGCTAGTCACTAGGGAGAAGAGGCCAGCCCCCTCCCTCACTACAACCTTCTTTCAGGTAGCTGTAGAGAGTGATCAGGTCTCCCCTCAGCCTCCTCTTCTCTAGGCTGAACACCCCCAGCTCCCTCAGCCTCTCCTCATATGACCTGTTCACAGTCCCCTAATCAGCCTAGCTGCAAAGTCCTTGGTCCCATTCATCCTCACTGTGTGTCTTTCCACAGAAAAGAGGCATACTCTCTCTTCAGGTCCTTGTAAAGTCATCGATCAAGAACAATGCAAAGTAGTCAGATGGAAGAGAGCTGCGGCCATACTTCCCTCTAGGTGGGCGAGGTCTGTAAAGAAGGGCTGTTTCACACAGCCTCTGTAATGGTGTGCTGGAAGTGGTTCAGAGAAAGGACTATCCCACCTCTCCTGCAGCTGCTATTCCAGCACTGTAGAGGAAAGTAAGTGCTGGGGCTGTGGCACCTTTAGCACTGCTTTAGCTTGTGTATCCAGCCCAGTGATAAAATATTGTCAATGAAGTTCTGTCCGTGTAAGGCCAGTACGCCATTTCACAGTAAAACAACAGGTATGGTCAGCTTGGGTACAGATTTTCCAGGGCTCCAAGGAGAATCTGGCACTCCCTTTCTCCCAGCCAGCTCATACACCATATACAGCCTAGACTACTGTGTTTACTCACAGGGGCCCAACCCAAGTTTCCATGAAAGTCAAAGATCGTTTTTTTGCCAGCCACCTTTACTGGCCCAGGCACAGGGGCCCGAGGAGGTGTGACAATTCAGTATCTTGTTTTATGGACAAATTTAAAATAGCTTTCTTCCCCTAGAGAGAAGTCAGCACCATGAAGAACTGTTTATACCCCAAGTAGAGAGATTATCTCCAATCCATTGGGAGATAAAAGCTTTCTTTCCTTTTCCCTCCCGTGAGGTGACTCATTGTTTGACTTGCTACAATGTGTTGCGCAGAAATGAAAGCTTCACACTGTGCATAGGAACATAAAATTTGCTGTATCTGATCAGATCTCTGGTACACAGCCTCTGGCAGGAGCTAATACCTTATGCTTCAGAGGAAGACGAACCTCCCTTCCTCATATTGCACCTGGCTGATTGTATGTTGCGCATGGGAAGAAATTTCCTTCCTGGCACACCATTCTCTGAGATCTGATTACCCTCCTCCTGCCGCGCACTAAAAGGAACCTGGGAGACTTGTACCACTCTGTTTTGGTTTGGTTTTTACAGATAGGCAACCCTTTTTTTTCTGTTTTAGCAAGAGGTCACGTGCAGAGAATTCTGTTCTGCTGCTATGCCAGATTCCCAGACAGCGGCTTTGGAAAGTCCCAGAGACACAGCTGCATACAGAACTGAATCTCAGTCGGAAAAGGAATCGAGATCAAGCCTGAGAAAGGGTCGGAGCTGACCTAAGGAAGGGACGTCTGCATGGCAGCAGCAAGAATTTCCATCCCCTTTCAGTTGCCCCTGTAACACTGTATTATGTGCCACACTGAAACAAGCAGCAGCATTTCTTTATTTATTTATGAAGGACTGAAATTCTCTTCCCTATGTTGAATTAGGGTCTGATTACTGGGGTCAGAGTTTTCTGTAGGACCTTTCTTTTTGAAGGGACCGGGGTGAGGTGTGGATCTGCTCAGAGACATGCAACCCATCATCTTAAAACGCCAGTGAAGTTTACCTTTCACTGAATGTAGCATTACTCCTGCAGAAAACGCATTCCAGACCCCAGGCCTCTGCTGGGCAGCATGCACTGACTGGAGCTAAAAAGGAGTCAGATTTGATGCAGCCAGATCACAACTTTGGAAAGGGTCTTAGAAGACCATCTGAGGAGTGCTTGAAATCTTCACATGTGGTTCCTTTTGCCTCCCCCTTTGCTATACCATTCCCGAAGGAGCCTGGTCCTGTGGAAATCTAACTGGACTTCTGGTGCACACTTGAGATGAGGCACAAAACAAAACAAAACACCACTAGGAAAATCAGGCCGTCACAGACGGTAACTTCACATGATGCACATGCTTCCCCCCTACAGATGACCATGTAATGAATAAATCTCCCTGTACATAGATCAATGTTTCCCACATGTTGCCTTCTGCTCAACTAACACAGAACTGCCATGTTTTAAGAGAGGTTTAGACTGATCAGGGGATAGACCCAGAGCAGCCAAACAAACTACACAGTCGGTGAGAAGCCACGTGTGCTGTGCTGTGCTGTGCTGCCAACTCTGAAACAGACTCAGCACTTCACACCGCAAATCAGGTGTCTGCTTGGTTTCAGCAGCATCTCCAAAGCTTGTGAGAAAAAACCCGTAAGTAGCATGACCTAGGACCACTTGGCTTCTAGTTACTGAGAAATCAGCAAGCAGCCTTTCTCCTTCACTTTGGCTATCACTGAAATGAGTGGGTGGATGTGCCACATCTCTCCACCCATGTGGTGGTAACATAATCAAATATTTCTATTGTGTTTGGAAGATATATAGTGCCATAAAGTAAGTTAACAACTCTTCCCCAGACTGATTGCCTCTTCTGTCATGTCCCTCCCTCCTTCCCTGCCCTGCTGCTTTCTTGGGAAGTTAGTTTCTCCAAAAAACTCTCTTTAGTTGCCTGCCTCCACTGTGTGCCTGTTTGCTTTGTGAGGCTGAACCAGTTCAGTCACAGAAGGCTTTTCTGGGGGTGCAGACTGGCATTGCTAAGAGTGCTTCAGAAACCACCATTCAAAAAATAATTCTTTCATGTGCAGTACAACATTTACCAGACTTGCATCCCACCTTCTTTGCCCTTTCTTAAAAAGAAGCAGTTAGTTTTGTGAAAACAAGGGCACGTGAGGGTTGGCTTTGCAGCTGAAAGGATTTTACAGCGCAGCATACATAGCTATCAGTAGGTCCTGAAAATGCTTTCCTATGCTCTCCATGAAAGAAAAACTAATCCTGCTTATACAATTTCTCTTTTTCGGATGCTATTTCTTATTTTCCCCCTCTCCATCTTCTCTTTTATTGTTGTGCCCACGGTGGAGGAAAATGGGCTCTTTTTATCTCTCCAGTTTTATTCTCTGTGAAAGCTAACAGCATTGTCTTCAACTAACAAAGATATTTACCAAGCAGAATAAAGTGAGGAAAATGAGTGCTGTGTTACAAAATGAGAACGGAGTTTTGCCTGCTGAAACGACTGTTGAAACCAGTGGGAAGGCTTTGCTGCTTTCAGTAGGTGTGGATCAGACACAGGAGATGCTGCCTTTCTCCCGGTCTGATGTCTCGATGGCCAGTGCCGCCACGGACTTCAGAGGGTGAATTCTGACCTGGGAGATGAACCCAGCTGTGCTCCCATACGTGATGTTGCTCCACCGGTGAAAATCTGTCACGCATTCCCAACCCTCCCTGTCTGCGTAGTATAGAAAGAAATAACAACAAAAACTTCTTGAACTCAGGAGCTGAAAGTGGTTTAGACAAAGCCATGTAAACCATCAGAATGCAGCTCTGCGAGATCCCTGAGTATTCTCTAGTCTGCCCTCCATCAGCTTCCAAGCACCACCTCCAACAGAGTAAAACACAGTAATTTATAGACACGTTTATAATCAGACAGCTTCATCTGCATTAAACAGGGAGCAAAACTCACGCTCACCTTTCTAATGCCACAGCCTGGTACACTGGTGTCTTAATAGATTAGCTACTCCTGTTGCTTACTCCTCACCTGAAGTGCTGTTTCTAACACCTGTTACACTAGCTACCTTATAAATGGCTAGAGCGATCAATTCTCATGCTCCGGGGCACAAGCTGATAACCATCTGGGCTGCAGAAGAAATCCACTCTCTGTTCCTTTCTATTCTTGCCAAGCAAAAACAAGTCCAACAAAGAGGGGCGAAGGGATAATTTACACTTTGAAGCAGCCAGTAAACTTGTTTAGGTACCTTTAAGCACTTACACCCAGACACACACAGGCACTCACACATGCAGCAGAATGTAGGGGTCTACTGAAGCTAATGGTCTCTAAAGAGTTCACTCCTTTTGACAGTGAGCCCCTCAGGAAACTTAAGCATGATTGGGCTTTGAGGTTGGAAAACAGTGCTCTGCTCACCTAGTAATACCTTCTGCATGTAAAACTACACAGCCAGCAATATTTGCGTCTGACCACAGGCCTCTGGTGGGGATACAACTGAAGAGATGGAGCCAACTTTGAATATTGCAGAGCACTCACGTTCAGTATCTCCTTCTTTGCTTGTCGCAGTTTTGCATAGTTGGCTACTGAGAGAGAGAGAGAGAGAGGCCAGGGGCTGCAGAAAATGGCTGCTGGAATCTTCTGCCAGCCTGCTGATAGCGCCTCTGAGAATCACATACAGGAGACAAAGACTCCACCAGAACACGGAGTGCCAGGAAGGCTGCAAAGTTTAGCCCGTTAAGGGCATTGGGATATATATTTGCATATAAATGTAAGCAGTCGACAGACACAAAAGGCCGGGAAGGCTGGGGGAGGAGGCGCCCAGGTACCCGGGCGAGAGATGCCCCTGCAGCCGGAGCAGAAGCACGTGGAGTAGCCGGAGGAAAGGACCCACGGAGGAGGCAGAGACCCGACCTGCCCGGTGGAGAGGCTCCACGCTGGATGGAGCCGGTGGAGACATAGAGAAGATGCCGTGACTTACGTTGGGATGAGCCCCTGCCAGCACAAGCGACCTACAGAGATGAGCCAAACAGGTTTGCTGGGGGAGGCACTGTAGCCGTGGACGACTGGGACTGAGAGACACTGTGATTTGTTGCTGCCAGCCATAGCAGAGATGAAGCCTGGCGGGAAGAGATTTGCCTTGGAGAAAGTTCGTGGAGGACTGGCTCTCGTGGGTGAGATCCTACGGTGCAGCAGGGGGAGGCTGTGTGGAATGGATGCCCCCATCCCGGCCGAGAAGGAAACCATCTTGCAAGGGACTGACTAAAGCCCCCATCTCCTAGTCCCTGCCCCCCTGTCCTGTGCTGTGAGTAGGAGAGGGGAAGAAGGGAGCAAAATCATGGCTGAAAGGGAAGTCTGCTTTAGAATGGAGGGGTGGGGGGAAGGTGTTACCGAGACCCCCATTTCCCCAGTCCTTGCCCCTCCTGGGCTGCGACCGGGAGGGAAGAAGGGAGCAAACTTCTAACTAAAGCCTGCTAAGGACGGAGTGGTGGGGGGAGAAGTGTTTGCCTGGTTGCATTTGTTTTAAGATTGTTGGTTGCACTCCTGACTGGTTCTTTTTCACTGTTTCTCTTTAGCGTGGTGTAATAAATGAGATAACTTTCTCTTCAGCACTCTGTGTTGAGTCTGTTTTGCCCGCGTCATTAACGAGTTTGCCTCTTGAGCCGCCCAATTATATTATTTCTTCCCTGTCCAACTAAGAAGGGGAGCAATACACTGATTTTGGTGGGCTTCTGGCCTTTAGCCAGGGCTCAACCAACACATTGCTTTAGGAGACAGGGTACGTGCTTTGCAGTATGAGTTGTTATGTATGGCATATGTACTAGATACATCTAAACCGTGAAGTATAATGTACCGTAGGCTGTTTTCACCTTGACTCATTCTGGAACAATCCGAAGACACAAGTCCAACGCAAAGTGCGATGTGCACTACCACTGAGAGCTGCTGTTCCGTTTTGGTTTCGATATGAGGATGCGGCCACAGAACAGCACGCGTGACGGAACCAGCGTTCCCACCAAGAGTCGTCTTTTTGTTCCACGCCGGCCAGGCACTCCATCCATACGCGCGGGCGCCTGGCAGGCAGGATGACGAGGTGAGAAGGGGGTAAAGACAGACCTCTCATTTATCCCTGCTTTCTGCAGGGCAGACAGAATTGTTCTCACTCCCACGCTAAAAACTACTTAGCGCAGTTGGGCAAACAGCAAAGGGGCCAGCGCATGCAAATCAGCAGCTGGTTTCCAAACACCCAGGGACAGATGCATCATCACTGGCAGCATCAGGCAGGCCCGCTCTGACTATGGGACTGTACTTCAGCTTTTCATGGGAAAACAATGCTGGACAAGTTCAGAGGACTTGAATGTCTGTTAGCAGCTAGCTCTTTAGGAACTGAAGCGCTCTTTTTTTTATTAATTAACAAAATTCTTCCATGTTACCCATAAAGCATAACATGTGGTTCTGCATGGTGTATGTCAAGCAGGAGAGGGGCACAAGGCCATGCTTTTCTCTTCATTTCTGTGTAAAGGCAACATGGTCTGGGGGAAAAACACAGGATTAGATTCAAATCCTTCTCCCAGGTTCTGCCAGAGCACTTTTTCTGAAGTCCCCTCCTCCTGTCTCACTTCATCATTTGGAAATCTAGACTACCAAAATGCAAAGAGGTGTCATGGGGCTTGGCCAGTTAACATCTGAAGTGCTTTGAAAGTGCAAAATGCTGCAGAGCTGCTTCAAACGACTACAGGTGAATACTCCCGTGGTGCCGTCTCTGCTGCTCTCTGGTTCCCTGTTCAGAGGCATCCACAGCTGCTGCAGACCAGGGCCCTGGTCTGATACCATGCTCGAACCTGACTGCACAAACCACGATGTGCTGCTCCCTGAGGACTGCAGCACTGAGATCAACAACAGTGTATTGATCATACCAAAGAGGGTTTCAAAGTAAAGCCCAAGCTGGGTGCTAAGGTCTACCTGAGGCATGAATTTTATGCTGTCTCTGCTGGAGCTGCTGCACTGATGTCTTACCACAAGTGCCTTTCTCATAGCTAGCAGCACTGGCAGGCTCCCACCTGCAGGCTGCTCAGCAGCTCTTCTACCTCTGCTATGGAAGGTCAAAACAGGAATATTAAGGATCTTGTTTTCTCAGGAAGCCTTTCCAATTCTCAGAGGAGGGGAACAGGTAACAGAGAGCTGTGGCGTGCTCAGCTATCCCCATAGAAATTAAGTATGTGCCTTCTGACCGCTCTTGGACTGGCATACGTGTGGAAGGCGCAGCCCTACCACAGGATAAACCTGGTATCATTGGTGGTCTGTGCACTTGCTGTTACAAGTCCAGGACAGAGGTCTGGCGTGCAAGGATGTGCCTGACCACTTGCTCTTTCCAACAGGTGCCACTTGACCCAGGTAGTGGAGAAGCAGCGGCCACTCATGGCTGCTGGCCCGCAGGGATTGCCTCACCCTGCAGTAGAGAGCTGGCTCTGCATTTACAAGGCCCAGAGATAAGTAAAGGTAGAAAAGGAGGAAAAGGTTAATCCTGGCTAATCCTCACAGAGAATTATTTGGGAGGTGAGCACAAACTAGTACAAGGGAAATGTACGGCAGCAGATGAAAATGTGCCTTTATGGGTCTTGTTAAGGAAAAACCAATTAGATAGAGAAGTCGTGTGGTGGGCAGGAAGAGAGACACAAGTGAGGCTTGTGTGTCCTTTAAAAAGGGTCTGAAACCACCTGTAATCACAATGCTGAGGTTTTGGGAAGCTTCCTACACTGCTGGGAATAGAGGGTGAGACAGCTCTTTCTGTAGTAATCTCAAATAAAAGGCACAGGTTCATGTCTCCTGCTGTCCTGTTGAACAGGGTATTAGAGGTAGAGCACAGGTAATGCTCTGTGCACCGTGTCTGCTCTGGGGCTTTGCAGCTGCCCACAGCAACAAGCCTAGTGAAGCTCTGGACTGAGTTCCTGCCCTGCTGACTTTGCTAGCCTGGTGCCTTGTGACCCAGCCCTCTTCTTTGTCCACACAGAGACCCTGGAAAGTTGACACACCCGTATCCCTTAGGGCTACAGGGTCATAAAATAAATAAAACCACTTTTCTAATGCAGCCTTTGGAAAGCCTGTAAGAAACATATTGATTGGAAAATGCTTGATTAGAATGATCAAGCTCTAAGCTCTCATACGGGGAAATAAATCTTTTCAATTCCCCACACCCAGTGCCAAGCTCAGCTTCCTGGAAGCAACTATGGCCCTTTCTGGAACTGAGGTGAAAATCCCATGTTCCATCACCTCCCCTGACCTGCTGACATTACACATGGTTTGCATTTGCTGATCAAATGCACAAGCAGGATTCTAAATTAGCTTGCTGGGCTGAGATCGCTCGCTGATTAATGACGGCAGATGAAGTCACTGGTACAAAACCCTGCAAAATCTGAAGTCTGTGTAAGTGGGAAAGGAGGGAGGAAAGGCCACACTCTTCAGAATTCAACATGAAGAACATTGTCTTTCTCACTCTGTAGCCAAACCCTTTTCTTTGCAGATAACCATTAGTAAATTAAGTAACTTTCTTACACACAATTACTCAGCTGTGTCTAAGACCCTCTGCCCCACCACCAGCCAGAAAAGTCCCCGAACACTGCAGACCAATTCCTGAAGTCCTTAAGAGTTGTACCTGATGTCAGAACAAAGCCTCAAGTGCAACCTCAGTCATTTAATGTGGTCAGTTGTGCTGCTCTTTTTCGTAACTGAAATCGGTATTTGACCCATAGCAGCTGTCTCTCTCCTTTCTGTTTCCACCTGCGTCATCTGGAGTGAGCTTGCAGAAAATGAGCAGATCTTAGGATACGGTGCTCTTTCCTCTGTGAGCTGCCCTGTTCTGGACTAAGTCACAGAAAATGTTGCAACGCTGAAGGAGTCTACCTGCTGCTGCCAGGCAGTTTGCAGCCTGCAAAGAGAATTCACCCAGGATGCGGCAAACCAGTTGAGATAAATGGTGCCGGTATGCGTGCTCAGTTGGCCAGGGTTTGAAGTTCTCAAGGGAAAAGCTACCAGCCAAAGAATCGAGTGACTGCAGAGGTGATGAAAAGACCGGCCTGTTTTCTAGGCACTCATTCCATGAGCCATGTCCAACAGCTTTCAAGAACTGTGCAGATCGGCTCCAGATTCCTTTCATGTTGTTTGCAAAACCTTCCTAGAAGCCTGACAAGAGCTCTCCTTCCAGGGCAGGGTGAAGGCTGGCTTTCTGCATCTCGGCACCACATTCAGGCCAGAGCATAACAGTGAGTCAGTGAGCTGTGGACAGCACAATGCCATCCAACTGACTGCAGCCCTTTAGCCGCTACCGCGCTCTATGTGCCCAGGAAAGAACTTGTGCGGGTACAAAAGACAGCCCCTCTCTTTGCTCACGTTGTGCCCGTGGGCAGAGAGGGCAGGTGACCATGGGATGCCTACCAGAGAGGCTTGTGCAACACAAGCAGCTGGCAGGGGGATGAGGAATGGGAAAACGCTGTTTGAATCTGCTCCAGTTCTAGTCTTAATCCACTCCTAACTCCTTCTCAACCAATTTTTGGCCGTTTTCCATGGAGCAGACATTGCTTTCCTACTGCTCCCTTCCAAGAGGAGCTGAAAGAAACATCTTCTGTTGCTTTTTTCCTTGTATGTGCAAAAACTATATCCTAAACAGAACTAGCTGAGCCCTGACAATGGCACGGGTTAGCTAGCTCAAAAGACCATGCTGCCAGAAGCAAGCACTTTTGCAAGTAGAAGTCAAGGAGATTATGAAAAAAAAAACCCACATTTTTTTTCCTTTTCCACAACTTTTAACTGTTTCAAACCAATTTCATTTAACCCAGGTCAAAATTCAAGTCTAGCAAACATTCTTTAAGTTTCCTGTACTGGGATTACTGATACCACAATTAGTAATACATGCACATTTACACTACTGCTGACAGATTAGATTGTTGTATCTGTTTTATAGATGTGCAGCACAAAGTCATTGGACACCTGCCCATACACTGAGTCTGTGACAGGAGGGATCAAATCCAGGAACTACATTCAGCCCCTCTTTTCAACTGGACAAACACAGAGCTTCTTTCCATCCTTAACACTTACTTTTTCCTTCTAGCTTCTCATGTCACTCACCTGGCGCATCCTGGTAACAGTAATTTTAAGGTAAGAGAAATAAAACTATATTGGAATGAACTGCCATATATGCTTTGGTTTGGGAGGTTTTTTTTTGGGAGGGAGGCAGTGCTTTGCCTTTAACACAATATGCCCTTGATCTCTGGCTAGGATATTGAAGATTTCTAAGAAAGAAATGAATCTCGTTAGTCTTGACCTACATATGGTTTTACTTATGTCTTTTGCCCATTGCCTAATTACTGTCCAGTGGAGAGGGGCGCTGAGACTATTACCATGCTCAGAGTATGTGGTAGTCATGCTGGTGATGGGTTAGGTACCTGGTCAACACACCAGAAAGATGTGGAAAACTGAAAATATAATTGCTAGATGCAATGAATGCAACTGCTAAAATTAAGATGGTTCTTTCAGCAATTTATCACTTTAACCTGTCATGAGCTAGGTCACCTCGATCTTCCAGTGGCTGCAAACTTGAGAGGTGATTCTACCGTTTCACAGGAGAGAGGTCACAAGTCCTTTTCACACAGCTGAATCAAGTGGTAGGTTTTGAAATCTCAGTTTCAACAAAACACCCAACAACAACACAGCGAGACACTGCAATCCTCCTGTATTAAGAAGCTGCTTTCTTTTCACAAGGAGATTTTGTTTTCTGAAGCTCGCATCCTGAAGAAGTTTGGACTCTCTTCCTTGAGGAATTTTGGCTGGGACTTTGTTTCCTAACTCAACTGTGATGGTGAGAGCTGGGGAGGGGAGAGCATGTACACAAAGAGCATGTTTTCCAGGCTGTTTCCAGGGAATGTGAACAAGCTCCACTACAGAACAGTCTACGCCGTGACAGCAACATGTCATCTGTTGGCTTCCTCTGCAGCGGGGCTCCAAGCCTTGTGAGCTGCAGCTGTACTTGCACCACTACTGTAAAAGCAGATTTTGGCAGCGCAGCATGGCTTGCTTTGCCTGAAACCATTAAGCAAATCAGCATAGAGAAAATTTTACCACCAACCAGCATGTGGTAAAAGCGTATCAGAGAACCATACTTCTACTCTTAACTGATTTCACTTTTGCACCTCTGTCTCTTCTCATGCATATGTCCTCCTTTAGACTCCTAATCCAGGAAGGTTCTAATAGCCTGCTTCAATCCACCCAGTATACGAGTTCTTCTGTGCTTGATGCAAAGATCTGCCTCCAGGTGACATTAAACACTAAAAAACTGGGGGAAATGGTACAAATGACAGCTCTGGAGATGGCATGCCGAACTCTGTTCTGAACCACATCTTGGGCTTTGGAGGTGAAAGCCTGCTCTTAGCATGCTGCAGACATTTCCTGCTCCCAAGACACTGCAAACCAGAGTTCTGACATGGTTAAAAACTCCCACTTTAACTTCATTTCTTGATGGCTCCTTAATGAACCAAATCCCTGCAGCTCTTACAAACTGTCAGTCATTTCTCCGAGAAGATATTGCTGCCCTAGAGAAAGGTCAAGTGCTTAAAAAATCAGCTCTGGATGCCAGGGGTCCTTTTCCACATCCAGGGGGACAAGGAGGCCACTGAGATGGACTGTAAACTGCACAGCACACCACCCATACAGAAGAAAGTGCACTGCACTTGCATGGGGCCCTTTATGCCTCCGGTGCAACCTGTGCACCGAAAGGCTTCTTGTACTAAGGTACTTGTGCTTGAAATACATTGATAATGAGAACAAATTAAGTGTGTGCTCTTTGATTATCAGATGATAAATTATCATGATTATCTTTGCTGCATCTTGAGAACTGCTTCCTCTCCAGGGTTTAACTCCTGCTTGCTCTGAAGCCAGTGAGCACATCCACCAACTTCTCATGCTAGACTCCCAAAAAAATGGCTTCCACTTATTATTTCTGTGCAAGCCTTACAAAGTTGAGGCATTATTTCTATTTGGGGCCACTCTAATATCTTGCCCAAGGAATCACAAATCAACTTTATTAGTTGGGACAGCAGGCAAGATCCTGTTTGGAAGCTTGTCAGATGGCAGCTAAGATGCTTTGCTGGGTGTCTCAAAGACACGTGCAGGCTGCAGTCAGCGGCATGGCTGCAGCACTTGCAGGCATCCCTGGGGCGCCCTCTGAACTATCTCCCTGAGATGCCAGCCACAAGGAGAGCTTGACAATATGCTGCCCGTTCAGCACAGCCTGCCTGACGTCACTGTAGACAGTTCATGCTGAGGTCTCTGGGTACTCCGGCTTTGGCAGATTCTTGGGCAGCTGTGACACTGACTTACCTCTGACTGCAGCGCAGATACGCACTTGTGTCAGCTATGGCTGCCTCTCTGTGACAGACTCAGGTCTCAGAAACACACACTTTGAGTTTCTTCCCTCTGGCTTCACAGAGGTTTCTTGGGAGTCCTGTGCTTGAGGGCCATATCCCTCCTCCTTAATACTGGAAACCCCTTCTGTTATTTGGTCTGGTACGAAGGCGCCAGAACGAAGACGGTAATTTCTATCTCAGCACTGCGATGTCAAAGCAGCTCTTCTCAGGCCACAGCTTGGGAAATACCTAGCATTCAGTGGCAGTGCTGACTTAGCGCTGCTTTCCAGCCACCCCTCCACTGTGCCAGTGCAACTGATGAAGGAGCTATGCTGTGAGCGCTCTGAGAGAGATAATCTGTATTTAAGTATACATGTACATTGGTTTCTGCCAGATCAGCTTTCTGAGCTGATTAAGAGCACAGTTGCACTAACAGTTAGGTCAACGCAACTGGCAGGGAGGTGGCAGATTGTAAAAAGAGTAACAGCTGGATGTGGTGACAGAGAGGGGAGGAAATGCTTCAGCTAGTATTGTTACAGAACATGTCGTGTCACTGAAAAATGCACGGGCTTGCTGTATTATTTGAGTTTAATCTTGATGATGTCACTGAGAAAGGCTTGCTTCCAGGGATGGAAAAATTATTGCAATGTCAATAGAGGCAAATAATTTACCTACGCATTTCCAGTAGAGGATCAAGCTCTGAACAAAAAGGAAAACAAATGGATGAGATAATTCACAAGGAGGTTTTGTCTCATCCTGCTTTTCGGGTTTCTTGCAAAGGTGAGGGCGCTGTGAGTGAGACTGCATACCTAGTAACAACAGCAAAACCTACTGTGCTAGGATAGGTACCTAGTGACCTTGACATCAATGAAGCTATTTTGTGCTATCCTTCTTCCCACCCCTCCTTTCCCAGAAGAACGATGGCCATCACCGTGCTTGCTGTCACCAACAAACTACTGCAGACATGCCAGGGGACAAAGCGTGTGTCTCATGAGAAGGGCATCGTGTGTAGCAGCTGGGAGTCCCTGAGCTGAGCTGGGATCAGCTGTGGAGCTGTGATACCTGGGAGGGGTGAGAAAGCTGCCCCTCTCAGTTCTGCTAATTGTGCTCCCTCTTTTGCGGGAGCGAGGGGTAGCAACCTTACTTTCAATTCCTTTAGGTACTGTGAAAGAGAGCCAAATGGTATAACCTGTCAGAAATACTTAGTAACATCTATTGGCTTCCTTACATGGCTGACAGTTGTGCCAGGTAGCACAGACAGCTGAATTAGGAGGAGTCCCTGAGGACACTGAAATACAGACAGGAGAGGGAAGGGTCGAACATACAAGCAAAGCGGGCAGCACTGTAGTGTGCATATAATGCCGGTCCCCCTGGGAACCAACTGAAACTGCTGGAATCTCCATATACTAAGAGGGTATTGTGAAAATTAAGTAATCGAATTACTTTTTCATCAACTTGTCTAATTAAAGTTTTCATAGTAGTGCTCCCCCATATTTTGGCAAATTTCAGCCAGCTCTGTGAAGGACACTTGTCAAGTTAAGTACCTTATCAGCTGCAGAAATCCAGATTTACAGGTGTTATCTGTTCACACACCTCTTCTACTCACAAAAACTCAGACAATCACAATCATGCTGAAGTCAGGAAAGCGACAGAGGTGTCTATAACTAATCACTTCTATTCTTCCAGTGTTTCAAGACTTGCTTGGTTTACCAAGTCTAAAACAGTTTAGTTTCATTCTTTTGTATCATAACTTCCAAATAATCTCAAGTTTCTGCTCTCTTGGGAAGACTGATTCACAACCAACTTGCACAAGATGGAACATCCTTTTTAAAATGCAGTGTTTGGACCTACCAGCCATTTGCCTGGACTTGTCTGAACTTGGCCATCCCTAATGCAGTATTTTCTGTCCCTAATGCAGTATCTTCTGTCCTACTAACGCTTGCCAGGATACCCTCTCTCTGGTTTAGCTGACTGTGTTACAAACTAAGTACCACTGAAAGCTGGTGTCGCCCACTGTACCAGCAATAGTAATCTGTGGAAATGTTTAGATGTTAGATCAGACGAAGGGAAGTTTTCTGGTAACTAGAGCACAGGAGTCACATCCAGACTGCAACAGGGCTGCAGAGTTTATAAGCCTCTCAGGCTGTGCCTCAAAGCACGCATGTGTACGAGAGGGAGATGGCAGGGAGGGGTGAGAGCAGAAAGAAGTTAAGAAGGTAGGAAGTGGACACAAACATTAGGAAGGACAGTGAACTATGTTTTGGAGAAAGAATACCTTCTAACCTCACTTCTCAGGTTGCCCTAACTTTTCCTTTCGTGCACAGTTTTGTAATTCCTAGATGACAGAAATCACTAAGCTAAGAGATACACTTTGTCAGAGTAACGTGAGTTGACGTTCCAGCTCCTTCCTTTCCTCTTAACAACCTACAAGTGAGAAACTACTGATCTGAAATGCTTTGCTTCTTAACATGATTTTGATTTTTTCACATGACTGGGGTCAACTGGCTTAGCACTGACAGCATGGTACAGAAATGCAGGCATGGGCACACTGTCAATTTGAGGGGGGCGGGGGGAGAAGTCTTCTTCATCGATTTCACGCAAAATGACATTAGGGAATGCAAAGTGCCAAAAATTTTCCTGTGAAGCCCTGAAAAAATCTGCAGACTCTAGATGTCTCACACCACTCTGGCAGATAAACAACATAGAGCATATGGACTCAAATACTGTATGTTCACGAAAACACAGTCCTCCGTGTTTGACACCATGCAGAGTTTCTGAGGACACAAACACCATTTCAGAAAAGATTTACGCCCTTGTTAGTCAGGTGTTTGAATAACCAACCAATGGAAAAATGAAGAAAAAAGTTGGTTTATTCCTTAATATATTACAGCATTTCTTTCTTATACCTTCCTCTGCTGCTGGAAAGGACAACTGTTAGGTTGGTCCCATTTGATACTGCCTCTTCCTTGTGCTGACCAGTCTGGTTAATCTAGGTCTCGAAATACTACTTCAGTGGAAGATTACTTAAAAGAAAACACCGTGATTAATTTTTAACAAGATGTTTTGTTGATGGCTCATTCTGAACTTTCTCTAGCTTTCCTCTCCCCGCACTACTCTTGAGGTGAGCACATTGTATGAAGAAGAGATTTCTCTTGTCAGCCCAACCCTCACCCTTATTCATTTAGTGCCGTCACAGTCACGCTTTTGCAACTCTGCTGACGGAATCAAGTAGGAGGAGGAGGTGGCTGATGCAGCAAGAGGAGTCTTTTGTTTGCATGTAAATACCTTGGTGTTATCAGAAAGAAAACAAGGAGGGAGCAGCGTGCATGAAACAAAAACAAAGCAAAACAAAAAAAATCACAGCACTATTAGTCTGGTTTTCCCCCTTCTCTCCCAGAACTGTAAGTGAGTCTCTGTGTGAGAGAAGGGCTGGCACGCAGAGCAAGTGTTGCTTCATCACCTCCCCTTCCTTAACGGGAGTCCTTGCAGGAAATGTAACAATTGCTAACCTGGAGAAATGATACTGGGAAAAGTGTTGTTCTCATAAGGGGCATTAAAAATTCCATACAGGAAGTAGCTTTGAAGAAAAAAGTTTTAAAAGTTAACAATAAAGAAGGGATGTAGTAGAACAGGTTGAGACGTGCATTGGTAAGGCCAGAGTCCAAGACAGTGCACACTGAGGTTTTTCTGTGTATCTGGGCATACTGCTGTTTCCTCAGGTTTGTGTCCAGAGAAGGGATTTTCATCAGCAGAGAACTCAGCCCAAAGCTGTGCACAAAGTACTGGCATTTCTTAAGACAGAGTTCCCTTTCTGCTGGTTTTGCCAAAGGTCCATACGTGAAGGCGGTCCCCAGAGTGCCCCCTTCACAGAGGCAGGTGCAGCCATCACCCCGAGCGGGACAAAGGGAGCACAGCTCCTGTCCATCAGATTCTCTAAGCTCTCTCTAGTTCAGTCCTCTGATCGTTTTGAAGGCCCGAGTGGATATTTTTTTGCACAGCCTGCATCTCCATGCAACAAGGAAGACTTTCAAGGCTCAGAGCTTTTGTTAAGGACTGAGGAATGCTGCCTCTCTCTGCAGCTTCCCACTGGGTTGGTTGGTCCTACAGCCCTGCACCCTGCCAGCTCCAACTCACATGCTTCTGCCAACTCTATTAGCGTCCGCTAAATCCTGTTCTTCTACCCAGGACCTTCTCACTGTGGGGACAAGGAGAGAAAGGTTAAAATGTTTGGGTTCCTCTTTTCGCATGCTGCCCTGCTTTAGTATGCAAAAAGATCACCCTGTTTTTTCAGTCTTTGCCCTCTTGCTTAAGTAATGCTACTCACTTCACATGGTTATCTTTTAAGCCTGGGAAGTAGCAACTTGAATAAAGCAGCATTAACACACTGGATGCACCCTCAGGGTGTGCACCCAATCCAGAGCGTAACACTTCAGCCAACCCATTCATTTGACTGTATCCTCTTGGCTGCCTCCGGACAATTCGGGCACAGTCAAACCCCAGCTATGAACACGTCATATTGACCACAAACTTATTCCACCCAGCTGAATGTTAAGTAAGTGACCAGTTAATGCCTGCTCAAGGTTTGTGAAACACTGGCTTTCAATCCTGAAAAGCATGCCTGAATCTCTTGTGGGAAATAGTGGCAACGCTGACGATTTAGCTGCGGTACTAATTGTACACAAGGCACCAAAAGGGGAGAGAAATGTCTCCCAGAACACCAGAAGTTTATGTTGCTGATTTTGAACATAATGTCTATTTGGAAAACACTGATTAAGATTAGATGCGAGATTCCTGTGTTTCCACACAGCTTGACCAACTGTGAAAGTGGACTTGTTTGCAGGAGAAAGAGAGCAGCACACCTGGAACAGCCAGGCTGAGTTGGGTTGAAGGGCGGGAGGTGTTTCTTCTTTTATTCCATCTTCAGAATGGGAGGCAAAATGGAGGAACACCAGTGCCTCCTAAGAAATCTGGGAATATTTCTGTACCCCTGTCAAAGCCTAGTGGTTTCTTTGGCTCTCTTGGTTTGACAGAATCCAAAAGAAATTGAAAAAATGGTATTGGGATACCATCAGGGTGCTTGCCCTGTCCAGGACTCGTTGAACATCTCTGCCAACCTCTTAAAAAAGACACAAAAGAGGAGACAATTTTTAATCTCCTTTCACAGTGTGGTTGCCAACATCACATGCTAAAGCTGCATCTCCTCAGGAAGAGGTAGATGAGTATGTCCATAGATGCTGTTTCCTAATTGGCAGGCACAGTGGAGAAGCCTTTTGCTTGCCCTGATAAGGTCATTTGCATAGCTCTACCCAAGTGGCTTTGCATATATTTGTTCTCTTCTTTTTCCTTCTCTCTCCACTTCAGCAGTTCTCAGACATTTCTCCGTGTGTCAGAGAAGCCCTAGGAAAATCTTATCTGTACTCATTCTATTGTACACCTATTGATTTATTTTTATTTCTTGCAAAGAGCCAGTGTACATTTTGGTTACTCTTGTTTGCACAGTGTTAAATAAAGAAGTTTGTATTGTTAGTGCATAAGAAAAGCTGCTTTCTCTCTATAGGTTTCTTTCAAATTCAGTCAAAATGGCTGTGGGCTTGCCTTCTGCTGTTAAGCCTCCTAATTACACTTGTTTAAATGAAACAATTTAAATTTGTTCGAACTCAAAGCTATTCTAAACAATGTAAGTGATCTTCATACTTGTACTGTCAAACGTGAGATAAATGTAAAATTGCAAAGCGACCCTCACCAATAGTGTAAAAGAAGATGAATACGAAGTGCATCAATTTAAGTAAACACGACATTGAAGTAATAAGACACTGGGGGTTGCATGGTTAAGCCATATTCTTGTAAGCATTTACTTCCACAAGCCATTCCCGGGATTTTAGTGGGATGTCTCACTTGGATGATTGCCTTCCAAGGAAAGAAAGTCCTTCTCTTAGCTAAGGTGGTGTGGTTTGGGGTTTTCTGCTTGGGTTTTTTGTTTGTTTGGGGTTTTAAAAATACATATTTTTACCCACTGTGTATGTGTGTTTCTCTTTAATTCCAAATTCTTTCTTCTGCAAAGGATTATGCTAAAATTTTGACACATTCTTAAGTTCTCACTAACAACACAAGCCCTCATGCCTTTTTTTTTTCTATAGAAGCTTAAAAGTGTCTCGTGTCTCTAAACCAGTGGGCCTGGTTCCCTGTTGGTACAAGCAAGACAGAACACCGTTATTTCACTAACTACAGCAGCTTGCACAATGAACCCCCTGGTCCATGTGAAGGGCCAGGAGGTGCTGTCCTAATAGAAATCAAATGATCTTCATAATCTAATTCAATAGGCCTGTGTTATTACTCTGCATAATTGTAGTTGCAATCATAAACCAGGACCTCAGTGTGCTTGGTAATGCACACAAACAGGAGAGAAATTGTATTTTTGTCCAGAGACTTTCCTTAGACTGTAATCTCTACAAAGAGCTATTAAGAAGATGTAGTTTATTGGTATCTTTCCCAAATCTTCAGCTCGTGAAAGCTAAACAAAACAGAAAAGAGGGGGTAACAATACATTTTGCTATAGGAGGCAGCATCTTGGTCTACAGAGACAGTAAGTGAGAGGAAAATGAAAAAAAATATCATGGCACTCAGGAGACTATCAAACTTTGAATATACAGAATCAGATTCACTGAAACAAGTAAGGAAAAAGAAGTTAAATATTTCAAGGTTGCCATTAATCCACCGTATTCTCGATGCAGCCACTTTTTGGTGCTTTGGTTTCACACCACTGACTGTCATGCCCATGTTGAATTTTGGGACAAGCCAGGTTTCAGGGTAAGCAAAATTTTACAGAATTGTTATGAGAATTGTTTTGACAACCCTTGTTAAAAGCTCTTTTTTTCCCCCAGCTTAGAATATTTTGGAATAACAGTAAAAATTTTATAGTGTTGACCTCTTCTATGAAAAAATTTTGTTTCGAAGACAGCTCTTTTTAGAATATTAAAAATTAATGTCAGGAAAGTTTACTGACAGATAAGCTCTATTAACGAATTCACTTCTGAACTTCACTATTTATATTTACTAATTAACAGTGCACATTCTCAGTTTACTAAACTGACAGTTGGATCATTTTTTGCAGCCTTGAGCTGCTTCACTGAAAATATTTAATAACCAATCTGTGGTAAACTCTAATTTTTCCAAGACTTTATTATGTTTACACAATATATTACAGAAGATTTCCTAGTGTATTATTAAGTATTATAAATTATTAAAACCAAATTAGTTTTTTGAATGAACAATACCGTTCTTTATCCTGGACTTTCCATAGCACACTTAGTTTGTCCAAGTACACTGTGAGGTTTATGTATTATCTCCACAGCATGACCAACTCTCTTTACAGACTCGTACCATACTATGCAGATCTTCCAGTCAAACATCTTAGGGCCTAATAGGGTTTAACCTAAAGCCTACTAGAGTCCATGGAAGAGTTGTTTACTCTGATTTGAGTGACTTTAACTGCAGGTCTTCTCACAAGGGCACTTCCAGCTCCATAGTATGTGCATCTGTTGAGCAACCTTTGCACTGTCTCAGTTCGTTTATCTTACCAATCCTCCAGCTCCAGCCTGCAAAGCACATATTGTGGTGGTCTGCAGAAAGCTGGCTCTCGTCCTCGTTTTTTCCATCTGCTAAATTAATTACAGGCTGCTAAAAATATAATAAATACTTTCCTACTATTACTTTCCCATGTAAACAGCTGAGTTATTTGCCACAGGGACACTGAATATGAACGGAAGGGAAGGTAGGTCGGTGCACAGCTAGAAAAGGAAGAAGCTCCTAGCAAGGAAGATACTGGCCAAGGGATGAGGAAAATCCAAGTTCAGCCACAGGCTCCCTGTGTGATTTGGTACAAGCTACTTCTGATGTAGCGAACCCCCATGGACTGGATACAACTGGGAAGAAACTCTCACATGCTTTAAGACCATTCCATCCCAGCTGTAGTTACTAAAGCCGATGAGGTTATGAACAACCTGTGAGCTGCAAAGACAGATGAGACACCAGTGAGCAGACCAAGAATCCCTTCAGACTTCACGCTTTCTCCTGCAATTATCCTCTCTACCTACTGTAGGTTTATACCCTTCCACTTTATCAGTATTTAGTAAAGTTATTCATGCAGTCCCTGGAGTCCCCACTTTGCTGGAGGCTGCATGTGTTGATGCATATGCAAAGCTCGCATAATTGAAGGATCAATGTATGCACAGGCAATGTTAATTCTGAGATTTCCTCACCTTTACAACCTTAGTACCCGTAACACAGCGTATATATGTTGAGTGTCATTTTCCCCCTTGTTTTTAAAGTAACAGTAATGGAGAAAAATCCCTCTGGCATCATGATGAAACCTACGTGGGTCAGCAGCAGGTTTAGCACTGTTAGATCTGACCTACAGACCTCTGCCACTCTGTGCTACAGGTGTAACCCACAGCAGCAGGAATATACTGTCACTCGCTATAGGAACCAACGCTGGCAGGTGGCACCTTGCCATAACCCAGACTCTTTCTGCCAGCAGGTTGTATGGCAGACACGTAGCAGAGGAAGGGCAGGACTAAGGAATGCACCCTCCTAGCTTGACTCCATGTTGTTCTTCCCCCACTTCTAATTGTGCCAGCTCGCAATGCCAGTCTCTTTGACCAGCCTCCTTGCTCCAGGCTCTTCCTCCTGCAGCCTGAGCTTGAGCGACTCTTGTTTTTGCTTGTGAGCTGCCAGACTCCTCTCCCACCCACACAGTCCAGCACAGGGGTATCCAGAGTACAGGAGAGACTCCTCTTCCTTTAAGTGTGTTCCAGATCTTAGGGCAGTAGACATGGACATTTTGAGAGTTCAGCATTGATGCGCTGTTCTCTGTCCTAGCAAAGAATTATCAGACATAGTGGTTAAAAAGTGGAAAAGATGGAAAATTATCAAAACCAAGTTCTTATCGTGGGAAGTTTCTGGCAACCTGAAAAACAAGTGGTGCAACCACTCACCCCACAAACAGAACTTGTCGTTTTTCCTGGATGCCTTCGATCCATGGCAGGTTACTCAACATAAGGACTGATGGTGACGTATAACCCTGAAGCTGTTTCCTTGTTCTACCAGGAGACCAAAAGCAGTGCCTCATTCCTGTCTACCCCGTAGCTGAGAAGCAGCCCTTGCAATTTGGGGTCCCCTGTCAGCCAAGAAATGGAAGCCAGCTGGCCAGTCTCACCAATCCAGTGGCTGGCTGGCTGGGCCAGCTGGCCAGCCTGCACACATTTATGAGTCAAGTCCATTAATCAAACTGAAACAGTTACTGCTGGTTGAAAGAAGGTTGTATTGCAATTATGCTGTATTGAAAATAAAAGCTTAAAACATCTACCTTTCCTAATCTAGGGTAGGTGGATCTATAGGAGTTCCTTCAGGACTCTGTAATTCAATTTAACTTGCTCTCAATCTGAATTTCTAAAGATAAATAAAAAAGCAGCGAAGCAAATGAAGCGCCTTCGCCAGATTCAAGATGCTGAGATCTGAAGAAAAACAGGAACATTCAATATCTGGAATATTATTCTATTTTCCATCTTCTGGTAAAAAACTGCCATGGCTTCCTGGCATAAATCAACGTACAGAAGAATTATATTTAAACAACAAATGCCATTAAGTAAAGAATATTTAGGCAACTGATCATAAATGGAGATCACAGTACTACTAAAAAGGAGGTTTAAGGAATGTGACCAGGAAGCAACAACTTTGCAGGGGTAATCATAAAAATCATTGTATGGTACAGAAGAATACAGTACATCGTACCAAGCTGAGGTGTTGTAGGGGAACAAGAAAAATGTCGAGGTGTTGAAAGGGACACTGTGTAGAACAGAGGGTAGTTTGGAGAGAGGAAAGCTCAAAGTATTGTTTATGGGACAGGCACAACTCTGTGCTGACAGACTGACAGCTCTAAGTCCTATCCCCCTCATACAGTCAGTCATCACTGATCTTGACAGAAGAGAAGAAAGAATAGCTAGCGATATGAGGAATCTGAGGCACAGTGAATGTAAATGGCAAGAGTTGTTGAAGGATGTAGGTTACCTTCAAGCACCTCATTGGCCTCAGTATTCCCCGAGGTCCCACCTAAGCACATAGGAAACATGATGATCATTGACACTGTGTGCCTTTGCCTGAAGAGCTCTTCTGCATCATGGTGGACTGACTGAACCACTGTTGCACAGTCGTAGGCCACAATTGCTATGAGGTCACCAGGCTCCAGTCTTGCCAAGGCATAACCTTTGCCCAAAATGAAAAGAGGTCTCTGCTGGAGCCTGGGCTGCCACTGATGGTAACAGTGACCTGACAGCCATACTGTTCTTTTTGTACCAATATAAGAGCAAATCCCAGTAAGCGATATAAGGTGGATCTCCACAGACTGGCCAGCACAGCCATGGGCTCCAAAAACGGTATGACTGCAGGATCCTCCCTCTCCAGGAAAGCAGTTGGTAGGCCATGAGCAAAATATCAGAAGGTGGGGTTCTTTTATGAAGGCTTTTCCCTCAACTGGTTGTGAGCTTCAGAGCCAGGCTTGGTACCTGACCTGCAACAGAGTATTTAACTATGGACCTTCTTCAGAGCCTGAGAAACACTGACCTGGCTGACCCATGAGGAATCCCCCTGCAACAAAAATCAACCCTTAGCTTCCAGGGACCTGGGTTCAACACCACCAAACTGCAGTACCCAGCCTGGGCAAAGACCTCATCAGTCAACAGCCAGTGTGGGTTTTCCAGCAAGCAGTTCCTCCCTCCTATCGCCCCACATCACTCAAGAGAAGTGGTTGACTCTTCCTGCCGCCCAACCTCCTCTGGCAGAGAGCACCAGGTGACACTGCTTCCTCAGCTGCTGAGGTCTGCAAGCTCCAGTGTCTCTGTTATCTGGGCCCTGCAGCATCTCGTCTGGCAGGAAGCTTCCCCGGAGTTCTCCATCACAGGAAATTTCCTGTGGGGAAGCACTTAGTAAGCAAACAAAGAGTTCCTTGGGACATAAAAAAAAAGTGCACACACACAGAGCTGTAAGAAAAAAAAAACCCAAATGCTGAAGCAGCAGCGTGGGCAAGAACAGTAGGTCACAGGGCCCAAATGCTGTGAGGGGAACCATGCTACCTTGGAGGCTGGCACCATTACGCTGAAGTTGAAATGTTACAGTCACCTGCTGTTTGACTTCTCTGAAGAAAGTCAACAGCCTTAAATGCTGCATTTAACACAGGGCTGCAGAGAGCACAGACCACGACCTCAAGCACCATTTCAGTGGCCCTTACTAAGGTACCTTCTCCAGCAAGACCAAGGACTGAGTACATGAGAGGGCATATGACTGCCTTCACAGATTAAGTCAGGACTGCAGTTTAGGACCTACTGCCAAGTGTCTGTATCAAGATCACTTTGCCATCAGCTAATAATGGGTTTGACACCCCACCTCACAATTTCCCCCTCATGTAGGATCTAATCATGCTCTGCACATACTGTTAGAAAAAATCCATTCGCATCCAGCCTGCCAAGTTTTCCTTTTTATAAAATCTGTTCTTCTGGTGTCTTTTTTCCTACTCTTCCCTTTCTCCCCTTTGAACTACACTGATTTCCTCCTGTTATCCAGTTGCCTCTCCCCTCCTTTTATTTTTTTCCCTAGTGTTCTTTGTTAGCATCCTGGATCCCTCCTCAGTTTTTCTCTCCTTGCTTCTCACTCCAGAAGCAGCTCCCCTGCCTCCTGCAAGCATCATCTCAGACAGGTAGGAAGAGACACATGTCTGCTGGAGGCAAAAATAAAGATGACCCAAAATTAAGGGTCTTCCAAGCTAAACATCTGGCAGTCAACACAAGTTTCTGGCATCAAGAAGATTTAATGCAACATGTGGGACAGGCTCACTTGAAGATTTGAACTTGCTGGGGAGGTACCCACTGGGAAGTCTCATGGAAAGTGCATGGACAGTACTGAGAAGGGAAAATCCTGATGAAGAGTACAGGCTGATCAGCAATGTCTCACAAATCCTGCAAGGTATCAGGCTACAGTGGCGTACAAAATACAGGGACTAAGGGCACATTTCATTGTCAGGCATATGTGACCAAGCTTGATGAGGCATCCTTCTAGTAGCATCAAACCTTGGGATACTCCCAAGTACATCAAATTAGTCTGTAAGGTGGGCATGAAGTATGGCACTATGAGAAGAGGTGACCTGTAATTCTGCACCATTCTTATTTGCATAGGTAGGGTTTTTTTGTTATGAGAGAAATCATCTGCAAACCCACAACTCTGATTTAACATTTGCCCATGCAGTGTTTTTTAAGTGTCTATTTGAGGCTCTTCTCCTGAACTATATGACTGTAAAAGGCAGTGCCGGCTATTTTCCACCCTCTTCTAGTTAATAGCAGCTGTGGTAAAGGGACTTCTGCCAACAGACCCACAATGCTCCTCTCCACAGGAAGTTCCCAAGATCTCTTCCTGCACAGGAAATTTCCTGTGGTTCAACAGACATTCCTCTTGGCTTTTATCACTCACATACATTTGTTTTGGCAAATATCTGTTCTTAAGAACAACAAGAAACCCACAGAGCAAAAGCAAACACTGCTGGGGGGGGATGGGGGGATGGGGTGGGGTGTTCAAAAAAAAGAAAAAGAGCAGCAGCTATGGTTAGGGTAACATGCATGACCAAATTAGCCTCCACCATACATGGAAATACATGCTATGGAAACCTACTTGGAAGGTTTTCTACCTTAAACATTAGTCAGAAATAAAGCCCATTTGATCCACACAGATTTTAAGATTCCAAACAGGAACTTTGCCTTTTAAAAACCTTTTACTGATGCTGTTTCCTAGAAATGTGCTAAGCGGTGTGAAAGGAATTCTGACTCTTCCCTCTCTTTGCAAACACCATGCAATTTATGGCTCTAATTCTCATCTTACCTCATCATTATTAACATCAGCAAAGTTAACAGAAGGAAATACTCAAAAACAAACGGTTTGGTTGTATTTCACCACACACCCACTTGTAATCAAAGGCTCTCCAAACCCTAAAGCAGTGCTCGTAAACACAAGAAAATTACAAAATTTTGGAAAGGAAAGGGATTTCAGTTTCAAGCTTCCAAATTCTTGAAGTTATGAAGCCCAGGAGACATTGGGTAAGATTTGTAGATGCACTTCCATGCTTCAATATAAAGATAAGGACCTAAGGGGACTTCTAAAAGTGCCCAAGAGAATAAAACATCTAGATTGCTTAGACCCTCCTGAGAACCCCAAAAGGCATGTATTTGTGAACTCTGCTCACATTGGAAAAAAAAAAAAAGAAAAAAGAAAAAGAGTTGAAGATAAAAAGACTCAGTTTGGAATAATCTTTTTCACTGTGACACACAAGCACTGGGACAGGCTACCCAGAGACACTGTACCATCCATAGACTTGGAGTTTTAAAAGACCCATCTTGATAAAGCACTGAGGGACATGTCTGGCCTCGTAGCTGACCCTGCTTTTAGTAGGAGAATGGAGTAGAGACCTCCTGAGGTCCCTTCTAACTGGAATTATCTGTGATCCTAAATTTCTCAGTAAATGTGACACAGTGTCCTTTAAAGTTCTAATGTGACACTACTTCAGCCTGTAATTTTTCTTAAATGGCAAGAGGCAAGAGACTTAGAGCTTATTATCCCATTGAAAAGACAGAACTTTTGAATGAACTTCAGTGAACTAGGAACTAGGGTATCCTACAAACAAGGTTTTAAAATGAATGCTTGTGATTCCAGACTGTTCTGGAACTTGGTTAGCAAGTTCCCATTTAGTCCTCCCTATTTCATCAACTCCTTCTGCTTTGTTTATTTTAACCTCCCAGCAGACTAAGAATAACGAGTCAACAGTAGCACAAAGTTCCTTGCAATAAGGCTTTCCCAGAGTTCATCAGCCTGCATATAACACAGAATAGTTGAGGTTGGAAGGTGTCTTCAGAGATCACTTCCAACCTCTGACCAAAACAGGGTCAGGCAAAGCAGGTTGGTCAGGACCACATCCAGTCAAGGGTTTGAGTAAATCCAGAGACAAAATCCCAGAACCTGAGTAGCTTGTTGCTGTGTTGGATCATCCTCCCAGTAAGCTTTTTCTTATGTTTAAATGAAATATTTTGTGTTTCAGTTTGTACCCATTGCCACTGTACACCACTGAGGAGAGTCTGACTCTTGTCATCTTTGCCCTTTCCCATCAAGTATTTATATACCCTGGTAAGATACCCCCAAGCCTTCTCTTCCTGTACTGAATAGCTGCAGCTCTCAGCCTCTTGTCACATGTTCGATGCTTTGGTCCCTTAATCAACTTCATGGCCGTTCCTCCAGTATGTCCATGTCTCTCTCAATACTGGGGAGCCCAGGACTGGACACAGCACTGCAGATACAGTCTCACTAGGAGACTGTAGGAGGATCACCTCCCTCCACCTGTTGGCAAGGTTCTGCCTAATAGTGTCCAGGATGCTGCTGGCATACCTGTGAGACGACTCAGGCAGAGCAAACGATAGAGTTCTGTGAAACCAACAGAAACGTCACATCCCAATATCGAGCTTTAGATCAAGTCAGTCAAGATCAGCAGAGTCCAAACACACAGGTTCAGAGCCAAAGCTTTGTCTTTAGTCTCTAAGGAAAACAGATCACTAAGAAAAAGAACAAGTCATTCTTTTTACAGGTGATTTGCTTTGGAGAAGAGCTTAAAAAAAAAAAAAAAGAAAAGAAAAGAAGACGGGGAAAAAACCCCAAACAAAATAAAGACAAACCAGAAAATCCCCAAAGTAATGAACAGACTTCAGAGCTAACCTTGTCTCAAGACAAAGCCTCTTTGGGGAGTCACCAAGCAAGCCCTGATGGACTACTCAGGTAACAGTACAGCACTCAAACTTCAGCTGCACTCCAACATCAGGGTGGCTGTAGCTTGCTCTGCAAATATTCAGCCGTTCAAGGTAGTAAGTACAAGTGTCAGACAGTTAAAGTATCAGGTACTACTGATGTTTCCCATTTCCACGGAAGGCAGCGTGATAAAGAACTGTCCTACAAGACAGACTGAGCCCATGGCACCCATGGCTGCCAGCTGGACAACAATTACAGTGAGTTCACTGCTTACTTGTTGTCCTGAATGTCTAATAACACCATGAAAGCTTTAGTGATCTCTTTATTGTACTTTGAATATACAATTGCACCATTTCCTGGAATATTTTGCTCTCTAGACCAGACAATTTGTTATGCTGAAAGTGCCAGTGTTACACCCTATCCAGTAAAAGTCATTACCCTTATGCATTTTGAAAAATCTGCCATGGGCACTTCACAATCCGTAGAGGACTTGGAATCTGATATACAGATGATTTGTACATATGCAAGTACCTGGAGTTAGTTTCCACTCAGGGTTCCAAGGCTTTTAGGGACATTTAGATTTGTAATAGGATTTTGTTTTCCCCATTACATCTCTCAAAAAATGTGCCTGGCTTCTCACTATTTCCATTATTTTAGCTTTCAGACACTATTTCCTCATTGGCAGTTCCCTATCTTCCTCTCCCATTCTCAGACAGTGAGACATAAAGGCCCTTAATTTTAACTATATACTTAAACACACCCACCTTCAAGTAAATACAGAGAGAGAAAGAAAGAAAAAGACAGAGAGGGTAAAGCAGCACAGGGACAACTGCAGGTTCCGAAGTGGACACAGTACACTGTACAGGTGAAACGCATCAGGTAGCCAGGGTGATGACTGGCTCCTTGATCGAGATCCAGCTATTAAAATCCACCATAGGCAGCAACAGATTCCTGCAAATCACCAAGAGCTGAGGAAGCAGATGTACACACACACACACACACACACTCTGAATGACCTAAAGAACTCCCATCAGCACAGCACAGCCATAAAGTGAGAACAGGGACGGATTAGGTGCGTTACTGATCAACCCTTTGCTCCTTCCCACTGACAAAAAATTGCTGACTGACCGACCGTGCTGACTGAGACCTGCTGTGATCTACATCACAAGAAAATCCTCCTTACTTATTTATCAGCTGCTGATAAATGCACATACCAGACAATCAATAAGTGAGAAGAGTTATTGGTAGGGTGACTTCATTCAGCACCTTATTCTTGCTTCAAAAAAACAAGCCTCCTGGTGTTCAGAGTTTAAATCCTAACAGTCAAAGCTTGCTGGTAACAATCATAATAATTTCTAAGAGCAGTCCCCTAAGTTGAAAGACAGAACAAAAGCTGAGACATAATTAAGCGTGCTTAGAGCTGTGAGCAGGGGTTGTGTTGCGAGAAGCACTCTCAGAGTAGGGCACAGCAATCTAGGAGATTACAGCCTGGGACCACCAAAACGTGCCTTCCTATGAAAACCAACACAAAGCAGGACTAGTAGCAGCAAAGCACTACAGCTTTTTCTTCTCGGCTCCTAACAGCATTTTGCCAAGGACTTGGATGTGTTTTCAGAGTGAAGGAGCAGGAGAGGATAGACAGATGAGACAAGACACCTCCTGACCTGATCTCCAGACAGTGACAAACAGGAGCCTTCACTAGTTGCAAACCCCAGATGGATAGCCAGGCAGCTGAAGCAGCCTGAGGCCAACAGAGCTCCCTGCACTCCTCTTTTATTCCCTGACACCATCTCACCCACAGTAAGATCTGAGCTCAGTGCAGTGGTCTTCCCACAGTCCTCAGTGGGCTTAGGAGAAATGCCCACATCCTCCAGCCTCTCCCAACAGATGAGTTACACTGAAGGACGTCACTGGGAAATAAATTCCTGGCTGTAATCTCAAAGTCATAACCTCAGCTATCTATTCTCTGCTTCCTAAGAGCTGTTACTCTTATCTAAACCAAAAAGTGGCCATAAATCACACAGTAAAGGAGATGTGCAGCCTCCTTCGGGATAGGAGGCTTTTACACATAAGGGTAAAAGCCAGACTTCAGCATCCAAAGCACAGGGGTCAGCTCAGCAGTTAAAAAACATAATGCTCCTCATTTACATGGCAGAAGCTTGGGTGAGGTTAACTGTAAAGTGATGACCAGCACCAGGGATATGAACTCCTGAATTTCAGATGAACTTCCTTTGACAAGCTGCAGAGGACATCTCCAACACCACCAGCTAGGTGTGTGGTGTCTGCTTCTATATCCAGCTCAGAGGAACGTGAGATTATTCACTTAGTGTCATGAGCAGAAGTGAGGATGCAGAGACCCAATGTTCCACGTTCGGCGTGCCCATACACCGACCATTCGCACGTGCACCAACCAATGCTTTTCTAACGCAGCGAAACAAGGATGGTGCCTGAAGAAAGCAAAGTAGCAGGGTATTTTTTTCCTACAGTACACTTAAAAAAAAACCCCAGTAGATGCTGGACAGATACACAGTAAAGCAAATTGCTGACAGAGTTTACTGCCACTTGACTTCTTTTGATCCTCATCACGCTTCTACAGAAAGTGAAGTTGTCTCATTCTTCTGAGCTGTGTACTTTATTGATAGCTGTTCAGCTGTGGAGGCAAGGTGGAAGGCTTTTACAATCTCGCAGCAGCAGGAGATTGAGATGTCTTCCCGAGGGGCCTTTCTCAGTCATGCTTATTCTAACTATTCTTGGGATCATCTCAGCTTCCATGATTTTTAGATTAAAAGTGTCTCAGAAAGCAGGGGGAGGAAAGAATGAAGACTCAGGGTTTTTTATGAGATCTGATACACCTTCACTTCTTTTCTTTTTCTTCTCTGTGCGTATGGAATTTACAGTTTAATACCAAGATACTCTGAGAGGACAACGTACCACAGTCAATGTCTCCTGTGAAATTTAGGCTACAGCAAAAAAGCTCAAGGAGCTCTGGTAAATATGAACATGTTTACATGGCTTCTCTCTGCCCCATATATCCTTCTAAAGCTGAAAACCATGCCTTACCAGGATATAATAGAAGACACAACAGAGGGAAACAAAGCCATCCAGAGGGATCTTGACAGGCTTGAAAGGTGGGCCCAGGTGAACCTAATGAGATTCAACACTGCCAAGTGTAAGGTGTTGCACTTGGGCTGGAAGAATCCCAGACATATTTACAGACTGGGAGAAGAGCTCCTTGAGAGTAGCCCTGCTGAGAAGCACCTGGGTGTCATGGTGGATGAGAAACTTAACATGAGCCAGCAGTGCGCTCTTGCAGCTCAGAAGACCAATGGTATCCTGGGCTCCATCAGAAGAGGGGTGGCCAGCAGGGACAGGGGGGTGACTGCCCCTCTCTACTCTGCTCTCTTGAGGCCCCATCTGTAGTACTGTGTCCAGATCTGGGGCCCCCAATACAAGAAAGATGTAGAACTGTTGGAGAGGGTTCAGAGGAGGGCCACGAAGATGACTAGAGGGCTGGAACACCTCCCCTACAAGGAGAGGCTGGGGGAGCTGGGCTTGTTCAGCCTGGAGAAGAGAAGGCTGTGGGGGGAACTCATTGCAGCCTTCCAGTACCTGAAGGGAGCATACAAACAGGAGGGGAATCAACTTTTTAAAAGGGTAGACAATGGCAGGACAAGGGGGAATGGATTGAAGCTAAAGGAGGGAAGGTTTAGGTTAGGTAATAGGTAAGACGTTTTTTACAGAGAGAGTGGTGAGGTGCTAGAACAGGCTGCCCAGAGAGATGGTGGATGCCCCTGGTGTTCAAGGCCAGGTTGGATGGGGCCCTGGGCAACCTTGTGTAGATCCAGGCCTGGAGGTTGGTGGCCCTGCCTCTGGCAGGGGGTTGGAACTCTGTGATCCTTGGGGTCCCTTCCAACCCAGACCATCCCATGATTCTATGATATAAGCTTCAGGAAGAATTGCTTCCTTGTCCCCTTTTTTTCCCAGCTGCTCTTACTTTTGAGGAACAGAGGCATCATGCCTGTAAATCAGCTGGTTTAAATTAAAGGAAGGGAAAAACATCATTACCATTTAAATACTATTATCAGGCTGTGGGGAGTGTGCTTTTCACTGTTTTGGAGAACACAGATGAGGTTTCCTGGACTCTCTGTCTTGCACCATTGATGACATCTCCACTCTGTGCTAAGCACTTCAACTGCAGCTGGTGTGGGCCAGCCAGGCCACCTACAGATGCAGCACCAAAAGGCTCACTTTGGCCAGGCCCCTTGTGCATGCTAGCTCACTAAAGCAAGTTGTGGGAAGCCCACGAGAGTGGTGTGAGCAAGCCCTAAACAAGGCTATTTAACTGTACCTCGGGCCACAGTTTTATGGGCACTTTAGGCTGGCTTAAAGTGGCACTGCCACAATAAATCAGACCTACCTACTCCCACCTCATGTTCCAGTTTTCACACAACTCCCCTGAAACCTTGTTAGTGTACTAAGTAGCTGTACAAGCAGTCTGATCAAGGAAATGAACCAGGTAAAATAATTAAAAAAACCCCTTTTTTCTCCCAACATTAGTTTTAACCCAGAGGACTTTCTCAGTCTGGATATTTGCGCAAGGGAAATATAAATGTTGCCAGAGGCCAGCACGCGGGTGGGGAGAACAGCCACAGCAAGGGGAGGGCAGGGCGGGTGTTTCTCAGCACTGGCACTAGGTTAACTGTGGTTTACAGCATTTGGGGAAACTGCAGCCTTGATTTTCCCCTTCTCTGCAAGGGACAACGGTAATAATGCTAATATCACCTTCCTCGTGGGACTGTATATGGGGTTTGGAAGACCCTCAGCAAAAAATGGTATTTGGGGATCTTAGGATGTAAGGAATCATTGTAACATGCGCTCACGTGCTTGTATTAGCAGCCAAACCAAGTGCTACATTAGCAAATGAGCTCCTGCGACTCCTACTTTTGTCAACCACATGGAGTATTACACCAAGGCTTTAATATTGCCTCTATGCCAGGTATAGACAATCAGCATGTTGTCAAGGTCTTCGACTCCTTAATCCTGCAAAAATAATGTCAAACAAATTGCCTTTGGCATACCAAACAATTTATGCATAAAAGAGGCTTAATCTCTTAATGGTTATTTGTTGAAGAGCGTCTTGCTGTGTTGAAGAGAATTATGATAGTTGATGGTTGGACTCCTTGCACATGTTTTGTTATTATTGTTTTACTGATGATTAAAGTCCTAACCATGAAGGAAATGATGGGGGGAGGTGAAGTGACTGACAAAACGCTGAGTTTTCTAATTTTTTAATTTGTTCAGCTGACAAGTGGGTTTTTCTTGGCTTCCCCACCTCTTGTGATGCTGCACTGTTCAGTTAAGCTTTCTTGATCACTTCTGTGTCAGTAGGGAAGTCAGTGCTGTGGGAAAGCATGAAATGACAGCTCTGAACAGCAGCGAGAGCAACAAGGACCACAGCATGTAGACCAGAGAAGAACTGTTTTACAGTGACTTTGCCTCAGCCATGGGCTAATCCTGACATGCAGAGGCCACCTTGAGCTGCGATAACCTCTTTTGGTCTCTGATTCCCCCAGGCCTGGCAGATTAGCCCTGAGGCTCATGGCTACACAAACAGTTGGTTTAATGATGTGGAATGGCTGCACATGGACAGTTCCTACCCTTCATTGGGGAGAGGATGGAGACCGTCCATTCATTTAACAGAAGCCACTGAATCACCACTAAGTGTTTATGTATGATCACTGCTAGCATGATTTGGACTCAACCCAAATCTATCAGCGTTCCCCTTGAGCCAGATTGTTCTCCTTTCTCATTGACACCCCACTTCCCACCCTTCCCCACCCCCCAATTTCTTCCTTAGACTAATCCCTGACCAGAATTTAAAAAAATAAGAAATCAGTATTTAGTGGGTCTGTGATGTATGCTACATGGTTGTTATACTCCATCTGCTAGGCCATCTTGTAGGTTCTGGAGAAGTAGAGTTGGTGTGGTGCTGATCATACAAAGTCTATACTAATGAGGAGGGCAGAATAAAAAAAATTAAAACAAAACCAACCCAAAAACCCAACAGAGAAGAGGACTAAGGAACCCCATCTTCCAAACACATTTGAATGCCGGTACATTTGGGTGTATGGGAGGAAAAAGATGCATCAGAAGAAGCTGTTAAAGAACCAGCTGAAGTTGTTTGACATCCCTATGGTTGCATGAGAGGCTTAGAGTTACAGGTTGGACATGGATCACCCCACTGGAACAGGTCCTCCAGTGCAGCTTGAGATTCCCTCATTTTCTCTGCAGAAGATCCTCCAGTTTCAGTACCTTGCTTCTCTCACAGCAAGCATGGAATATGATGAAGCAGGACCTGGTCCAGGACAACCAGGGCCACAGGAGTAGTAGACACAGGCTGAACTTCCTAATTTCCTGCGACCTCAAGAGCACCAAAGAGTCTTATGGGAAAGAGCAGACTGGAAACATTGGCTCTGAACCAACCCCAGCAACACTATTTCTTTGTTTTCTAAAGGTCTTGAAGATACCTGGACTATGAAAAGCATATGTCCTCCATTTACAATGGTTTACTTAAGCTGGAAATTTTTGTGCATTACTGGAGTGATTCTGTAGAGGCTTACTTAAAACAACCAGAAAGCACTCAATCAGCAACAACTTAATGTCTTTCCTAACTCAGCCAGTCTTCTAAAGTTGCAGACACCTCTATGGCACTGCCAAGGAAGTTGGTTTTTCCAAAACAGCAACTTTCTTTTAATAGGTGTCTCCTTATATGTTTAGTTGACATCTTTATTTACCTGGAAGGTAAATGATTGGAACTCTATGACTGGTAAAAACCACACAGGTCAGTAAACTACCAACAATGGGAGATAACAGAAGGGAAGTAATTAAGAGTTGAGGCCTTTAAAGTAAGGCAAAAGACAAAAAGTGGTGCTGGTTTCAAATACTTACTTAAAATACTTAATTTCAAATACTTAATTTGAAATTCAGACCCTTAATACTTAATTTCAAATACTTAATTCTCCTTCTCCTTTTACACAAGTTCTGCATTGCTGCAGATCTGCAAACTGCTGTCCTCCTGAAACGACATCAGTAAAACTGAAACCACCTTTACATCAAACACAGTCAAATCTGTGCCTCCTGAACGAATTTAGATCATACTGCCTTTCATACTACAGAAACCCAGCGGAAAATACAAACAAACGCAGATTTTGTGTGTGCTTGAAGAGAATTTTGCAACAAAACCCCACACAGGAAATGGTGTCAGAGCTACTCTTTCTGAAGTTCCCAGCGTGCACAGCCACCACCAGAAGCTAAAAACCCAAGCCAACTGGTCTCGCTTACAGTAATTCCCCCAGCACATTTTCCAAATGCAGCCGTCATCTCTGTCAGTGTACGCCGACTCCTGTCACCATTTTGGGGATGGGCCACAGAGCAGAATTAAGCTGTCAACAACAACGTGGCCACATTCAAAGACCTGGTAACTGCAAACCAGGCAAGATCTCCCTGGATCATGTTTTATTCCTTCTCCTCTCCCAAGTTATTGTTGTACACCATCCATCTAGGGAGGACTTTGGAAATGCAGATGTGGTGAGGTAAGATATGGGGGGCTCTAATCTCTCTCAGCATTGCTCAGGGCAAAGGCATGCTCCGGCATTCAGTTACCCTTCCTCAAATGGTCACAGCTCTTTTACACTGAAGGCAAGCCTAGTAGACCATACTCCCTATTTTTCCATCCCCTTACACAGATTAATTGCTAATACTCCAGAGATAGTGGAAAGAAGCACCTTTCATCAGCAGATTTGAAAATATTTTCTAAGAATTAATATGCTTATCCTTGCAAAGGACCATTTTCTAGGTAAGGAAGGTAAGTAGCGTCATGCAATAAAGTGTCACAGTCAGTAAAGGATTGCAGAAGGCTGGATAACCTGTAGATCATTAAATACAGCAAACGGGACAGTTTTTACCAATAATGCAAGCCTTGGGCAAGCTCACGTAAGTGAAGAATGACACATAAACTCTCTGCTCAACAATCAGATAAAGAAACCACATCCGTCATGTCACTGATGAGTCTCACCAGTTGATTATCACCCAATAAAATGTAAGAATATATTGATTCATTCATATTCATTGACTAACTTACGCTGCTGGAATAAAGCGGTTTGCACACATTTGCATGTCATGTGATGCCAGATATGCTACTCTTCCGCCCCAATGCAGGTAGCTCATGCCTGTATCCCCGCTTTTCTCTTTTTACAGAGCAGACTGGAAGTGTCTTGCCTCCCCTACCGTCTTGGTTTCACAGACAACACCTCTTCTGTAACTCCCTAACTCCAGATGTAATCCTTTTGCTCACCTCACCTCCCTCTCATCTTGGTCTCAACTCTAATCCCTTCCTCAAACACACACACCTACAGTCAGCAAGGGACAAAACTTTCTGAGGGACATGATAACCACAGGAAAGTCAGTAAATCCCAGGTTCTGCACACATCTTCGGTACCCTCCTATATCTTGACTTGAAAGACTTCACCAAGAACTCCAGATTTGTCCAGGTATCACACATAGCTTTAAGGCTACAAGGCTACAAAGCTATGTGTTCAGAAGGGACCTTTAAGTGGACGACCCTTCAGAAAGTCTCCTCAAATCGAATCCTCTCTATAATAAACCTGTTTACAACAGTACCAGGTCTGTCAGCTGCTTAGACTGCTTGAGCCATTAATCCTGCTGGATGGCTCTTCTAGAATCTCATTTCCCCGACACCTTACATATATCCCAGATCAATTTGTTCATGGCCACTACTGGTTTTGGTTTTCATTCATGCAAAGTCAGAGGTTGGAACCGAGTTTTTACTTACCTTAATCACTTAATTATCTTAATATCTGTAAGACTTATCCCTGCCACGGACAAGCACCCTTGTAATAATGAAAGCTACAGTACTGTGATGTGTAACAGGTATCCTGCCCTTACAGGCATAACATGCACGGCAGGGCCTAATGTTAATTTGTACAGTGGAAACACCAGTAAAAAAGAAACAAACAGACTAGTACCTCATTTATGGAAGTGTACCTAGGGTATAGCCTGGTGGGAAAGCTTAAGGTTTTTAGGTGAGACTGTAAGGTTAGGTCCTGCATGTAGTGGAGAGCTGAAATGCTGGTAGTTGCCGGGTTCGTGCCTGTGGTGCATCTTTCACAGAAATCTCTGTGGTGGAGTTGGAAATTCTTAAATCCTAGAGCTAGCTGCCATCACAGACCATACAAAATCCTATAGAAGTGCAAAGGAAAATCTGTAATGCACTAGGAAAGACTTTAGACACTCAGTTAAGTCTAGCTTTAATGCCTACAGCAGAATTACTCTTACCTCCCTCTTAGCGCTGTATCTTTGAGCGGTAAATCTCATGCACTAGCCCTCCCAACAACCCCTGTGGTTTGGCGCTGCACAGAGACACTCAGCCAGGTACTATTCATACCTGCTTGTGTGTTCAGGCAGTGAACAGAGAAGAGAAGGTCTATTTATTCTCTCCGCTCCAACAGCTACAGGGAGCGCAGGGCCCTTCACTGCTCAGGCACCAGCACTCACGTTTACTTAGTAACTTGGATTGTTTCTTGAAATTGTGCAATTCAGCCCATGGAAATTTCCTTGTTTGCACAACTCTGTCATGTTGATATTGTTGAGGTTAAACTCAAAACAAAATGTTGCATGATGATGATTTTAAAACTGAAAAATCTCTTTTGGTAGGAGGGGGAGGACATTATTATTATTATTATTATTATTATTTTAAAGTTGACTTCCAGTAAAGCTTGGAGGTCATTTTGAGTTGAGCAAATTGCAGTCACAAGTCATGCTCTTCTGAGCATAAGCAACACAATTCCCAGAGTCTTAGACATAATAGCTAAAATGGTATTTAGAAGTTGTGGCTCATCCACTCCCAGATTTCCTGGATACTGATTTAACGCGTGCTAGAAAAACCTGAATTAGTAGAGATGGAATACAGAAGTCCTATTCTACCACTGTTCTCTTTCCTGCCCAGAATTTCTTACACAGGCATAAAACTCCATCCTTAACCTCCAGGCAGGGATTACAGAACTCTTTGAGAGCTGCTGTTCACCAGTAGCTAAAGCATCATCCTGATTTTCATAGGAAATTTCAATTGCTGTCAGTGCTTGCTGTACTTTCCTTTGTGCTTCTCCTGTCCTGCATTTTAGGTTGTGCACATTAAGCTGCACAGCTACATTACTGGCAACACGATGACAAGCAGGCTTTGGTTCGATTTGCTTTGTTTTATCAGAATAGTTTAGTATTTTCCAATCAGTGCCATGAATCTATAGCTCCCAATGATACAAACATGCCCACTGACGGTGGGTTAAAAAGGAGAGAACAAGGAAATGTCAAAGACCTATACTTTTAAAATACTCCTGCCTTTTCAAATAGTTAACAGAAAGGAGCTACTTCTAACTGGTGAGTTTTCATTAGTCAATGGTACGTCACTAATGGCCTTTTCCAGGAAATGTGTAATCAGGGCACTCCCTCGACTCATACTGGATTTAAAAATAATAATAATTATTCTATGTGACTAACTTCCTTAGAAAGGAAATTTCCCCAAGAAAAATATCACTTTGTGTCTCTGTTAGTTTTTCTCAGGTATAAGCAGTTACTGACAGCCTGAAGAGACATCACTCATCTTCACTGTCTTCAGAAAAGCTAATTGTCCTTCCCCAAAACCATGTAAAACCAACAGTTACAGTCTCATTAGTCTACCTAGGTGGAGTTGAATCTCTGACTTGTAAAAGGAAGAAGGGAAATTGGGGTGATTGTGGTTTCAAGTATTCCAGGTCTCAGTCTATGTGTGTTTTGAGACTACTCTTCAGCGTGCGCCTGCCAGAACTCCTGCCATCTATCCATCCTGTTAAGAGTCCGGAGGCTGCTGAACTGAGAAGACATTCTGTGAAAAGGACCAATAACCTCCTTTTCAAATCTTAGTTTGTGGATTTCAGGGAGCCTTTTGAACTATTTCCAAGAAGGCTTTGAAAGATAATTGAAAAAGTAAACCTACTGTCAATAAGCTATATAGCAGTTGCCATCTGCCCTGGTAAAAAAAATAATTAAAAGAGCAGCACTGAAAAAAATCTGCAAATTACCAAAGATTATCAAGGGTCTGGTTTTGCCTGGCTGATCCCTGCTTTATGCTGAATTTCCAGGTCTTCACTACTAAAAATACAGCACACTGATTCACTGTGTTATCCACTCCTTAGTAAAGAGGTGCTTGGGGAGCTGCATCTTTTTTCACCCTTTCCCTTCAAGTAACATTTGTTCACAAAACTGAAAGACAAGTTTCCTGGAGAAAACCATTACTCCTCCAGCAGTTGAGGAGTTAAAGCATTTTCATATACGATCAGGCATAGGAATTGAAAACCCCTGAATAAGGACTGTGCAAGAGAGGAAATCTGTGTCCATAATTTTCACTTTCAACCTCAGGGTTCTCTGTGCCAATCCACTTTCTCATGGGAAGCAATTGCAGCTGGTGTAGAGCTGTCCCCAATGCCATGTTGAGATGCTGTCATAGTGACAGCTTGGGCAATGTACCAAGTAACGTTGCTGCACGCATGGTTCTCTCTTCGCAAGAGATGAACCTATCTCAAAGTCAGGCTCTCCCAGAGTTCCTAATTGAGTAACTCCCCCAACACAAACATATAGATATTTAGAGGAAGTCAAACACAGTCAGAGTGTTTACATTTCTTTCCTGTTAATATTTCTTGCTGCAAAAGACCTGTGATTGTAAATAACACTGAGGTGAAGGAGGAAGCGTTTCAAATGATCGGGGTGAGAGCTAGCTTGATAAAACACCAGTTACTCTCCCAGTAGCCTGCGAGTCAGAGTAGTAGAACAACCTGAAGAATGGCTACCTTGAAATGATCTGTGGCTGACATATTCCTTGCCCAACTTTTCTGACACCAAACCTGCTGAGCTTTCAAAAACACTGCACATAGTTCATGCAGCAGTGTAGAAGCAGTAGACAGTGTAGTGAGAGAAACACCTGCAAATACTTGGTATAAACACCCCACAAGCAGAGATTTAGAGTGGTCCCAGTCAGTGTAATTCAGAAGATGGAAATTTAGCTTGATCAAAGGAAAAGGGAGGCTGAATGCCAGAGTCCTATGGGTGAGACTTAATTGTCTCACAAGGGGAGTCACAGAAATTCCAGCAAAGCGGACAAGCATGTAACAAAATTAACTGCTCTGGAGCAGTGGCATGTATTATACCCCCTTCTCCAGCCTTCTTGTTTCAAGCAGAAATACACACTACACAGAGGAACAGAGCCCTAGAACATCACCTGCAAGAGCAAGCGTAGTAAGATGCATCCTACCTCACCTCTCCAGTCTTCCTTTTGTCCTCAAAGACCTTACATTGCAGGAGCTATTCCTATGATAGGAATAATTGCCTACAATTTATTTAAACTCCATCACTGCTAGTTTTTAGCTGATTAGAGAAATCCCTATTGACCCACTACTGCCAGAAGTGAAATTTAAGATTTCCATCTCCTGCCAACCCAGCAAGAGCATCTACTAGGAATCTCTGGGCTTTCCACGTGGAAGTAGGAACAAAACCCCTAGAGATCAGTCATGCGGTTGTGATTTTTATGTCCTTTTTCTACCTCATTTCCTTCCAGCACTCTTTTGATATCATGCCAAGAACAAACAGTGTGTGTGTTTAAAGCAATAAAAACCAGCACAAATTAAGTGTCCTCCCACCCACATTTTACTGGAACTCACTATCATTAAGCTGAATAGCGAGCTTGGAGTGGCACCTCATTAACAATGCAAACCTTTGTTACCAAAAAAAACCCCTACGACCCAGCCCCAGCTTGGTGGAACTGTTCTGTCCTACACGCAGCTCAACAATTGTGTTCCCACTCAGATTTCCTCCTGGCGTGGCTACGGCTGCCACCACTGCAGGATGTTACATAGATTTTTAGTTCTGAATAGAAGTGATTCTGCTTAGTCTTCATTTAATAAAATTTAAAAAAAAAAAAAAAACCCAAACAATTGAAATGAGTTCCACATTTTTGGGGGGAAAGATGAGAGATTGGGAATTTAGTGCTTGAGAAGGAGGGATGGCAAATCCCAAAACTGACAGAGGCTGTGTCAAGCACAGAAAGGCACACATCACCCTAGCCTAAGAAAGAGGCAGGCTATAAGGAAAATCCCATGAAGTTTCTTTAGGTGCAGATTAGCTGAACAACATACATTAGCAAGGGCAGAAAGAGGAGCAACTTATGCAACCGCTATGTGGTATGTTGATTTTAATCATTAATTTAATGCTATCAAAAAGGTGGTGACAGCATAAAAGTCCTGAGCCCAGTGTTTATCTACTCTTGGTAGTCAGCTTGCCTAGTTCACTTCTGAGTGCTTCACAGTTCAAAACGAAACAGGCTGAGCAGTGAGCCTGTCAAACAAGGCCCCATCCATGGTATGTCATCCACATTAGGCCAACACTAACAATTTAGCCTCTGAGCCCTTTCAAGCTGAACAGGCAATGTATCTGGCACAGAAGCTGTTTCTGAGAGACCATCCTTAAACTCCTAATCTACCTCTACAAGCAGTAGTGCTGTGAGTAAAAATTACCAGGTGTCACAAAATAGATTTAAAACAAAGTAGGCACTTCCACACTGTTCTCTGTTGGTCTATACCTTGGCTACAGAAACTGTCTTCTTAAAACCTGCACTACTTATAACTACATTGAGTGTTGCCATTTGAGTATTTCCACACAACTTTCATCAGTTTAATAGAAAGCCCCTCAAACTGCAGCAATAGTGAAGATCTTTCTGCTATGAACTGTTTAATTGTCAACCCAGTTTGGTCCAATGATACACCTGAACAACGAAGAGAGTCTACTACCACACAGCAGAAGTCTGCTTCTCCCAGGACCTCCCGCCGCCGTATGCTGTAGCTCTGAGCCTGGCATGTCCCTTGTACGGGCTTCTCAGAATAGATCCTTCCTAACCTCATTTAAAGCATCATCATCATCATCATCTCTTCAGAAAGCTGTAAGACAGATGTGGACACATCACAGTCAGATTTGCCTTCACAGTGCCATTGTGCATCATGGGTGCTGTGCCAATCACAAAAGGTTCTGCATTTCAGACTTTGTGTTTTGCATATCTGTACAGTCTAAGGAATGATCACACACTGTTATTGTTTTAGCTTCCCAAATTAATACTGGAGTTGTTTCTTGAACACCTCTAAGACTGCCAATCCCAAGAATCTGAAAATGAGGCAACTGGCCTTCAACAAAGAGAAGATTAAAACTGCCTACACTACATAAAAGAAAAAATCAAATACTTATAATCACACATGTATAAATTTTTCTTCAGGGTCCTTTGAATCTGACTTCTGAGTCCTGTGAATCACTTTTTCTAGCTTTTGTTTATAAAGGCCAGAAACATGCTTTAAAAAATACAAATAAAAATTCAAATTCTTTCATTACCATGTGACTCCGGTGGATGCATTTTTAAGAAAAACTTCCCAAAACTCCCAACACTCACTCTAAAATCATGCAACGTTCTGCTGGCTACTTGAGTGTTTCAAAACTCCTAAGAAAATCCCAAAAGCAATGGATAAGGCCTCTTGGCAGAAACGAGGCACTTAACGCACATGAATTCAGGGGGCTCTTGCAAAGAGTTAAAGCAGCTTTAATTGCCAACTGAATAGGAGGCAGGGAAGAAAGGCCTTCTCTCAAGGGAGAAAGGAAAACGCTGATGCCACACTTGCAGCAGTGCATGTCAGATGGCTTTGTGGGACTAGGTATTGTGAGCAGAATCATCAAGTTTACAGACAACATACTTAAGACAGAAAGGGGTGATGATAAACTTTTGTTTGTTCCCCCTATTCCTGTGCCACCTGAAATCCTATCCTCCACCTGCACGTACAGCGTGTTGAAGAATTGAAGCTCTTCACCCAGTTCACCTGAGCTCACAGTTCTAGGCATCTCTCAGGGCACAAGCGCTCCCCTTCACTTTTCAACTGAGAGGGATGGCGCAGAGCAAGGAAGTAACACAGGCCAGTTCATGCCTATTGAAAACTCGGCTGTAACAGCCCAAGCTCTCTGGGGATGCTGTCCCTCCACTGTGTCTTGGCCGGGATGGAGCAAAGGTCCTTTCTTCCTCTTATTTAACAGGAAATAGGTATCTGCAACCCTTCCAGCTATTTTCACGACTGTACCAAGACATTCCTTATTATAGGCACAGACTTAAAACTCTGTCTATACCCCTAATTCCTCCTTGTCACGACCATGTCAGCAGCCATGGCGCCCAATTTTCACAGCAGACATGTGCCATTTCACTGCCCTACATCTGGGGCCCCTCAGCGTGCCAGCCAGCATAGCAGGGCTTAAATCAGAGCTGCCTGCTCCAGGAGGACAGAAACACATTTAGCAAACCACCTCCAACATCACGCTCCTTTCCCTGTTCCTTAGAGGGGGCTGCAAAAGATAGATGAGAGGGCAGCAAATAGCAGTGGAGGGGGAGGGAGGGTAGGAAGGCGAGACGTACAGGGAGGAAGACTGGGGGGAAGGATATGCGCTACTACGGAGAATCCCGTCAGGATGCAATTTATTTTCATTCTGTGCAGGAGTATAATGGTGCACCGCCTGAGCTCTCTCAATAGCTGTTTTGAAGCGAACCAGGCTGGTATGTCTTTAATTTATCATTTCATTATGAAACGGTTTCCCTTCCAAGAAGCCTTCAAGTCAGGAAGCTCTGTCTGCCCACACAGGAAATTCCTTTGCAGCAACTTCCCCAAAAAGGAAATTTCCCTCAGAAGTGAGCCCAGCTCATGCCTTTGAGCAGAGCTGTTTGAAGAGGCTCTGGCATGCGAGCCCTGCAAACACCCCTGCCTGCTCACTGCAGGCACGCGGGATCAGCGGCTCTGCACTTGCACAGGCGTGCGGAGACCCCGCCACACCCAGCTCTCCTCCTGCTCCCCCTTCCCAAAGACAGGCAGACATATTTGGAGGAGATGACTTGCTGAGCTTTTACTAGCAAAAAGTAAAACCAATCTCTATTCACCAGAGGGGCACAGGAGAGCTGAGAAAGTGTGCGTGTGTGTGGGGGGGGGGTGCTGTAGAAAAGCTTCCCAAACTACTCTAATCCCCTACTTGCAAATCAGGGGGGAATCCGCACCACATCTTAGGTCTCTTCCAATGGCATGTTGGAGCCTGCACTCTGTCCCCTACAAGTACTATGGATTTTATTTAATGAACTTTTGCAATGAAGATTTGCAAGCAGAAGAGAAAGGGAGGGGGAATATATAGAGGGACAGGGGGAACTACATTTACAAAAATGAATCTCAAAGACATCTTGTGAGTCATTAAGAGAGAGAGCGCCAAGAACATCCAGGCCAGAGAGAATAACAACATACGGTATTTTATGAAGCACCTTAAGCAAAGGGGGAACAGATCGGAAGCACTGCCAGACTTCCAGTAAGTTTTTGATTTACCATTTCAAACTGTATTACTGAAAAATGACTTTTTTTTAATGACTGCGCCCAGAAACCCAAACTGTTGTTTGGGGCAAGAGAGGAAGCAGAACTGAAATTTGCGTTGCATGTTTACATGGATGAGGCAGGGCCACAGAAGAGGCACAGGCTGAACTGGATCTCGGACCAGCCAACAGCAGGAAAATGAAAGCAAGCCTTTGAGGGCATGCAGGAGAAAGAGGAGCCAGGATAACAGAAGGGGAGTGATCGGAATCCACAGGAGGCCTGTATGCTAGGGAGAGACACTCACCACACATTTTCCCCTCCAGTCTCAACCTCAAAATTTGTTTTTCAAATGCTCGATGGGGGAAGATCTGGTCCTTGAAGCTGAAACTCCAGCAGGTGGCTGCCTGCCCTCCTCTCCCATTCCCTCCTTCACCAGATAGCTTTGCCCTGTTCTCTCGCCAGCTAATTTACATGACTGCTTCTTCTATTGCTGCCCTTGGCATTAAATTCAGTGATTCAGTCAGCTGTTGTGCAAAGAGACTTTTGTCAGAATCGCTTAAAGGGAAATCCCCCCACTTAACTTTTATCCGTGGCCTCTAGCTGAGGAGTTAGTTATCACCTAAAAGAGCCCTCTGGCGTAGCATATGCACAGCAAATATATATCTGCTTGGATGGTGGCCAGACTACTGTCAAATCACTGGAGATGGTTACGAGATGGGGTAAAATATAAAAACTGCCATACTTAGAAGAGACTGCTGACCCATCTAGCCAAAGGTCTTCTGTGGCGGCTATATAAGCAAAAGGAATACAGAAAGATTAAGCAATCTCTTCTAAAACATATATCACTTATCTTAGTCTCTAGTAATCTGTGGCTTAGGAACACCTCTGGTTGCATGCAGGCCACTGTTTCCATACTGATCCAATGGCCTATCCCTTTGCCCACAGGTTTATCTGGTTCCTTTTAGAGATCTGCTTACGCTCTCAGCCCTTAAAACATCTCTCTGCAAGGATTTCCTTCATGTAGTGATGCATCCTTATTCTTGTTTCTTTTAATCACATTGCTCAATGATTTATCATGGATCTCTGTATTTGCTGTTCAGTGAGGAACTGTGAATAATCATTCCCTGTTCACCTTCTCCATACCAAGTGTGATTTCATAGCCACGTGAGAACATTCTCCTTGCCAGCCCATTCACTTACACAAGTATTTTTTTCCTCAACCTGCAGAGTCCTATATCGCTCTCTAGTCTTCTGGGAATGGGAAAACCAGGGAAGTAGTCTGTTCTAGCTAGGTACACTATGATATTAAAAATGACTGTGTGGATGAGATCACCACACCCTGAGTGGGACTGAGCTTGAACAAACTCAAGGTGTTAAGAAACCTCTCTAGAAGTTCATGACCTTCAGCAAGCTTGTGATAGACCTCCAGTTTCCTAACAGTTTTGGTGCAAAATCTTCAGATCAATGCAGAGTTGCTAGACAAATTTGAGACCGGTGACCTTTTTTTGACAAATATCTTTGCTCAGTTCTATGGTTAAGGGCTGTTCACAGGTTTTACTATAAAACCACATGAAAAAGTCACGACCCAGTCAGATCAATAATTGTTTCTTGCTGAACAACCAAAACATCCTTCTGGATGAGATTTCCCTGTACTGTGGTCCCATATGAATGAGTTGCTGTCTCTCACAAAGAGCTGAGAAAATATTATTAAAATAAGAATAATTTACTTTCATCCCAATTCTGAATTGACACAGGGAGCAGGCAGGTGACAGTAGCCTCAAATGGTAAAGACACATTTTTATTTATACAGAGAAAGATGGAGTCCTTGCTCTTCTAGTTGTCAGGAGCTATTAAAGCGTATCTGTCCTGCGGCTTAAATTATAAAAATGTCACATATGTGTAAGAGCTGGTTAGGAGACATTTTTTGTACCACTAGCTGTATTTTCACAGCCTTTACACTGATGATGATACACTGACTTATAAAATTGTAGTGTGAAAATGCTTCAAAGCAGAGGCCCAGTCATTTCAGGATAAAATGATCAGTGTGAGATACCTCTATTCACAATAGGCTACAGCACTCTGGTTATTTCAGGTTCCAAAGTGGTTCCAAGACTGTTTGTGGATTAGCCTTAACATCAGTAGTCTTTGGGAAGTAGCCCGTGGAGTACACTCAGTAAGAAAGCACTAAAGGCAGCTTGATTGAGCCCTGTCTACGATTTTAATCTAACTTGAGAGACTTCAAACCATATAAAATACTGCTGTCTGTACACTTGATCCAGTAAAAAACATACTGAAAGGCAGTTCAAACTGGAGCCTCTATCCTCAAACCCAGGCTAACCCTCTGGTACCTGCTTGATGCAACAGCGGTGTGGGGAGGACACCATTGTAAGCCTACTGGTCAGCGTGAAAGAAAGGCACCTTCCATCACCTTCTGCATTCACTTTTTCTAACTTGAGGCAGTGATTTTACAACTTTGGCTTAAAGAAATGGCTGTAACATGTTAATTAGCTTAAAGAGAAACAGGAAGAGTAATGGTCTCTGTGCATAAAACCTAAGTACTTGATCAAGACTCCTTTCTGCAGGATCTAAATATGTGCACACATGATGTGTCAGATTTTTTATTAAAATCCAAAATTTCTCAGCTTTTAACTAAATTTTGATTGTTAACTCTAAGAGTTCAAATGGGCTTTTTGCACAGACACGTCACTGCAAATTATGGAGCACCAGAAAAGGCCATGGTTGAGAAGCTGTGCTCTCAGGGTTATTCTGGACTAGCTGGATTCTCCCAGACCTCTCACAAGAAAATCATAATTACGGAGAACTCGCCAGAACGCTGCATATCCAACCAATTTGAAAGACATCTGGATTTACTTCTGGGTGTTCTGTTGAACTGAATCAGCCGCCAAACTCTGAGATTCAGCCATCGCAACTGCACGCGCTGATAATGGTGTGGCAGGAGGCCAACAGCAAATACTGATGCCTTTAACGGCCCAGCTGCTGCAGGTCGGCCCATCACACACAGTTTGTCTCACTGTCACTGTTACCTTCGCTTGTTTTTCATCCTGCATCATTTTAAAACTCAGAGAGTACATAAAAACTGGAGGACCAGTAATGCTCTGCCGGGCATTACATGCTATCCCTTCTTCCTATTTTACTGAACTCCCCCCAGGCTTCAATCCCGCACTAAACCTTGAACTTCTACTGCACAAAACCCTTTCCCCACTACCCTGCACTGCACGTTGCATCCCTGAGAACAACACAAGGTGGAAGTAGAGAATGACTCCTGCCATTTGGTTATGCTCACTTTTCAACAAGTGAAAACCACGGCACAAGCTGTAGTGCAGTGATGAAACAAGCCCCGGTTATTTAGGAACAATATTTGTCACCACTGCCTGTTAGTATTTAAAGAGCAGTAAAAAGACTACCTCCAATAAAAAGATCAAGGTGCCTTAGACAATTACACACCCAGCAACACAGTAATGACTACCCAGAGTAATGCAGCTAAAAGCCCAGAGGTAATAAGACTACTGTGGAAGTTTCCAAGGAAGCGTGATATAAAGAAGTATGACACAGTAAAAAAAAGGGGGAACAAAGAAGTATCTGTGTACAGAGGGGGTTTCTGACAAAACGCCTTCACTAAAGCACAGAGAGGAAGTGAAAGCCAGTAAGGTTAAAAACTGAAGGAGGCAGATTGCTTGGAAGAAATCAGAACGAAAGAGAGAATAGGAAGGAGGAACTTATATACATAAAGGGAGATTTCCCCCACTAGGAAATACACGAGGACCCACTCAAGCGGCAGAACTGAAATGAGTAACTGGTTTGTGGACCGGCAGGGACTGGGGCTACTTCCTTCTGCGCTACCCAGAAGGGGGAAGTAGAAAGGGAGAAATTCTCAGTATTGCATAAAACCAAAGAGGCACAGTTGTTCCTTCATCTCTCTTCCCCCAAAATGTTGGCCAAGTAGGAGCACAGTGCAAACCTATATATTTACTCACACGCACACACACACACGTATGTACTGGATAAAAGTGTGGGAGCTGCAGAAGTCAGTGGAACAACTCCTGTGCAATTTAAGTAGGTCCAGAAGATCAGTATTTTTCCATTCTGCAAGCATCTATTGAGCTGGCTTGACAAACCACTCCTGGTTCAGCCCCAACATTTCCACCTAGGACTCATACAACTTTACTCATGAGGGTCGATCCACAGTTGTGCTTTCTGAACCCTCCTTTGCCACCACTGTGTTTGCTGTTAGTGCCCACAGTGGCAGAACCATGAGCCCTGGAGTCTGTACAGAGGGAGGGTTCAAATATCACAGAATCTCACTGCTGGCTTGAGTTGATGGAAATGTTCTCTAAAGCTCAGCATCAAAGCATTCACTTTATAAGCTGCAAGCCTTGGTTCTTGTGCCAGCAGCGACTTCTCCCCATAATTAATTAATACCGTATTAATTGTGCATGTTCCAGGGGCCTGTTGAGTAGGTGTGGCAAGACCTGCACATGCAGATCAACCTTCCTGATACAGCCAAGAGAGGAGCACAGGAAAGAGAAGGTGAAACTCCTTCAGGTACCTACAAAGGAAAATAGAGTAGAAGCAACGTGCTCAGGGACTGTGCAACCAACGTCTGAGGAGAGGCATGTGCCGAGCACTGGCCTGGCGTTTCAGCGAACAACGAACAAACGATAAGTGCAAGGAGGGATCTTCCACCAGTTGCACCCTTGTGCAATCTGTTGGGCTTTGGGCCAACTGGGAGCACAATCAGCAGGCCAAGAGGAGGGGCCTGAGTGCCCTTGTGGGTAGGATTTGGCCACAAGTCATGAGATCCTGTGAAATCGCTGGAAGGAGAAAGAGGGAGGAGGAGGAAAAGGGAGATTATTCAACGTCCTTTCTGCTGTGTAGGGCTTCAACTCTCCCCTGACTCCTGGCACTGAGGAAGTTGCACCCTCACCCTTCTAGGGCTTTGGGTCTGGTGCAGCTGGGCATTGTGCAGGGCAGGGAGCCCACACTGTGTGCCCCTTGCCCTTGTCGTAAAGACTAGGGAGAGCGCTCGTAACAGGAACAAGTGAGAAAAAGAAGATGCCCTGGTCACTAACACCCATTGTGAAGAAACTGATCCCAAACATGCCTCCAGATTTGTCTGGAAACACCTGATCAGCAGCAGCCAGGCAGGACATGTCAGCCTGCAAGAGACCCACAGACCCTTCCCCACTGTAGGAGAAAGACCAACATCTAAGTGCTGATCAAGGTGATTTATGAAGCAGACTCATCCTCTATAAAACAATCAAGCTAGTGGACACACATATTTTCAACTGCAGTCTGAATGACAGGTAGAGCCGGCCTGAATTCTAACCTGCAAAGACATTTTCCTTCTGGCACCAAATTTATTCATCACTAAACATTTTTGTGTAGGCAAACGATTATTTTTCTGAAGGTAGTGTATGTCTGGCATTGTTAAAAGAACAAAGAAAAGCAGGACTGGCAAAGGAAAATTTCAGCAAGAGGCCAAAGTGAAAGGCATGAAATTACAAATACATGAACCAGAACCATAAAAAGGGGGAGACAACACAGAAAACTCAGAAGGTTTATAAACTAACTGCACAGAATTGTCCCAGGAAGTTACTTTAAAAAAAAAAAAGGGGTGGGGGGTGGGAATTTATGTCTAACTATGAATTTGCTACAGCACATCCAGAGAAAACATGAAAAAAATGCAGCTGAAGATCATGCTACTTATTCCGAGCTGACAAAGCACCTTAAACTATACATAGAAAGAGGAGCACTAAAATATAGGCACACAGCATTATGAATTCTGCAGGTAATACTCTCCCTTTGTGAGGAAGGCAAAACACAATTTATGTTTACCATATAAAAAGGAGGTGGTTTATTTCTTTTACAGTGGTGGGAGAAGGGTGAGCAGGAAAAACCCCAGACATCTAAACTTTACAGTTAAATATACTGATGGCAGATTATAATGTTAATTTGTGGATCTGGAGAGCCAACGGGTACCAAGCCTAAGACTCTCATTCTATACTGTCCCTTTCTTCTTACAGTTTGAAAGAAAGGCTAAACAAATCTCCCTACATTTTTCAAAAATAAAAAGGTAGCTATTTATAGCTGCATTTATTGGAACTGTTTCCTTATCAGGAAGTATGTAGCTGGGAATTACTGTCTGCCTACATCGGAAATTCTTTCAGGGATACAAAAACCCAAAAAGGAAATTTCCCTTCAAAAATATTCTGTGTTTTTTTGCTGCTGGTGGGTTTAAAATAAAATGTCAGTGCTCTGACCAGGTCACAGCCCCTTTGGGAGGTTTGTTCTGCAAACAAGAAGCTTTAAGACACCTGAGGGAAACATAAAAAAATGCTTCTTGAAAACTGAAAGAGGGAGAACGCTGAGAATGTATTAATAAGTTAAGAAAGGAAACCTTTTTTGCAGCATGCTGAGATACAGCAATTTCGTTACCAGCATTATAGTATTTTCCTCTGAAATGAGTGTGATCCTAGGGCTTGTCCTTACCAGAAAGCATTTACAAAATATATCACTCTGGCAAAGAGCTGACTCTCACGATGCTGACTACAACTGGTTTGCTCACACCAGGTCTTCACTGAGGTCAGTATAGTTGTCAGATCCTCCCAACCGAACTGCTGTCGCCCAATTCCCTGCTTCCTCCTCCGCTCCCAGGGCATGCCCAGTGGTACACAGTTAAAACCCTAGCAAGACTACCCTTCTTCCTTTGAGAAGGGAGTATGTAATGCCAGGAGCCTGTATTGGGGTAACATCCCCTTCTACGTATCACAGGAGCAGGGCAGGGCGAAGGCCACGCAGGACGCGGGCAGAACACGGCTTGCCCACAGGAAAGGTCCATTTTTTCCCCAGCATGCGGGATCTGGTGCTACACGTAACTCGGACTTGGACAGTGAATTCCAGCTACAATGATGGACTCAGTAAACTCTCCAATAGGAAGACTAGCACTGCCTCCAAATCTACACCCTAACCGAGAATTTTGCCCTGAAGAGCCTCATCCTACCTCCCCACTGACTGCTGAATACCCCACGCTGTGCCTGTGGACTCTAAAGGCAGAAATGATGTGCTGGTTAATCATTAGAGATGTTAATTTCATTTTAACTTACCACAGTGTAAATTAACATTTTCATTTTCTGGTCTGTAGAATTGCCACAGAGCTACTTGACCCTGCTGCCAGTACAGAGTGGACAGTTTTTTCAGTGGGATACAAAAGCATATGGAGCTCAAAACCAGACAGGCATATGGAGTGAATAAAGCAGGGTGCTCGGGGCTATTCCCAGAGTATTATTTTTATTCATAAAGCTTCTATCAGCAAAGATTTGGAGCTGAGCAAGTGTCCTAATGCTTTTATTCTAGAAAGCAAATCAACAGTTACTGTTTATTAACTATATGCCTATTAAATATATGAATAACCTCATAACTTCCTGAGCAAGGATCACTCCTACGTTAATAGCAGCATGCTAGCTGTGCACAAAACAGTTTGCATGAGGGGTGATCACGTTCAAACATATTCATCCCATAGGAGACAGCACACAAGCATCCACAACAGTGGAACGGCCGATGCACAAACACTTCCTCCTCCCAGGTACCTTTGGAAAATAATCTTGAGAAGAGGCTCTTGGCTGAGGTGTTTGACTGGGCCTCCAAATCACAATAGAATAATTTTAACTAAAAATTTTTCAAACAAACTTACAAATCATTTAGTGCTCCTGCTCCAGCAGTAAAATGGGGAGTTGTAAAAGGCAAGTAAAATCCCGTTTAACGGAGATTTTGTCAGGCTGTACTCATTAAGCACCAGAAGGAGTGGCAGCACGGGAGAGAAAAGACAGACGAGTACAGCAGAAGGAAATCCAGGCTCTCATAAAGGGCATCACCTAATTGTTTTCTCTCTGTGTGTGTACACACGAGCTATTACATTAATCGCTGGTACCTTGAAGCTGCAGCAGGTTTGTGCTCCTCTCAGTGCTGGACAGTCTCTTCCAACGTTCAGAGGCTGGGCTCTGTTGTTTATGAAGGGAATGGACATGGCATGCATGCTATGCTGTTTCTGCAGGGTTTTCTACCACACTTGGGTTTTGTCGCAAGGCACTCGCCACACAATGGTTTGTTATTGTAGAATTGTTAGTCATGGCTTACACACAGTTTCTCTTCTGTGTTTTCTTTAATTGTAGGGCTATTTATGCATGCTGGGTTCTTCATATTAATTTTATTTCTCAAAGAAAAAAAGAAAAGAAGATGGAAGTACTTATAAGATATATGAAAAATTAAACAGACACATTTGGGATGGAAAGAGAAAGGCAAGCTAATTTTAGGTTCACTGATTTTTGACAGCATCCCTTTAAGACAAAGCTAAAAATGCTTCAAACCCAGCAATACCATAAATGTCCTGCTGCTTTTGCTTCTCATTCCTCCCCACACTTTCCAGGGGAATTCCACAAGGGACCAGCTTGAATCCCAAATTAAAGCGACATGGCTCGCTTTTCCCTCTGAATAGAGGTGAGCGTGTTTTGAAGATTTAAAACCCTGAAGTGAAGCTTTCCAGGAGGGTAACAGACTGCTTTAGTACCACTGGGACTCCCACACTGCCAGCTCTCTGCACAAGCCTCTCACCCTTCCTTCCACCTCAAGGTCTGCTTTGCAAGTTCCCACTGAGGCAAGAAGGATCTCATCCCTCATCCCTCCACACACTTCAACCAGGGACTGTCAGTGCAGGAAACCACTGTGTTAACTCTTACCTAACAACCAGGTACGTTAAAAAAAAAAAAAAAAAAAAGGGCAGTCACTTTAAAATATTCTCTCAAGAAGCAGAGACCAGCTCACAAGCACTGGCTCTTTCCAACAAGGTTTTTCACACTTAACCTGGATGCCTCTGACACGGTCACCAGGCAGCAGTAAGGAGCTAACAGATTTAGGGTTCAACTCACTAGCTGTTTACATCAAGGGTGACAACTGAAGTGGCCCTGAGTCACCCTGATGCAAACCCAGTGACAAGGGGCTTTGTCTCCCACAGGTGATGAACAAAGATCATGCTAGAAAAAGGTAAAGTAGTATTTTCCTGATCCACAGGGTGAGGCTTTCCTAGCTGGATCAGTAAGAGGTTCCATTCTTCCCAGTCCAACTTATTCCAGATAAAGCTCTTTCAAGTAAAATTAGCATTGTATTGTGCCCTGTCACAGTGTAGGAGTGAATCTGAGACTGGACTTCCCACCCATCCAAACTGCCTGTCCATATGATAAGCTGGCCTGAGATTCACCATAATAAACGTGCAGGAGACAGCTGATGAGTTCAATTCAGATGAGCACCTGAGGCTGCGTGTGGAAGAGGCCACCTCAAATCAGGGGCAGGAATAACTGATGTCTCTCTGGCTCACGATTTTCATCCCATTTGCCTAACAGCTGGATGTAACTCACAGCCATGAAGGAGCCAGGCCCAGTCACTTCACTAGGGATGACCAACATAATGCTCGCTGAGGCTGACAGGATGGCTGGTGGGGACTTCCACAGTCCAGCCAGCCTGTCAGTGGATCATTACACGTTATGAATTGAAAGACCAGGAGCCACTGCTGAAGAGAGGAAGGAGATGGGCCCTGCCCTGCGTACCTCACAATATAAACATGCAAAAAATAAAAAGCCCATGGTGGAAGCCAGACAAAGACACAACATCAAGATAGCGTATGGCACAGTGCCGCTGTCCTGCATTAGGTTTGTGGGGTTTTTTTGTAGTGGGCTAGGATTGCTTAGAAAAGTACTACTTACCCAGAGAGAGAGCGAAGTATAAGGTGAAAAGCAGATAAGGAGGAAATGCAAGTCTAGAAAGCATAGTAAGAGGGAGGAACAAGGCTTAAGTGGCCATAAAGTCAGAGAAGAGCAAAGAGGTGGGTAGAAGTCAGTCATCTGAGAAAGAGCCCAGTCCAGATCCCACTAAAATTACTGGGAATTCAAGCACTCATTACAGTGGGTGCAGGATTAGTCTTAGAGTCATTACTTTGACATTCTGGCCACCTCTCACAGTCCCTTTGTCTTATGCAGCTTTTATTTTATTTTCCCTGTATGTGCGTCAGTCAGTTTTGTTCCACAAAGATCCTTCCAAAGCAAATATTTTTATTGCTTGCTGCTCTAAATGTGGCTTAGGGTGAAGGGCTTTTTCCTCCTGTCTCACTGCATACTTTCAGTTCAATGCATTGAATAGGCTAGGAACTAAACAACAATATGCTTAATGCTTCGAAGTGGCTTTCCAGCTACTAGCCAAAATTGTAGAATAATTAACAGGTGCCAAAGGATTAATAAAAGGAGCAGCATAATTAATAGACACTATACAGAAAAAATGGATCCTTGGCAACCCTGACAGTGCTGCTGTTTCCTCCTCCTCCTCTTGTTTCCTGCATGCCTTAAAGGAAGAAAAGAAAAATCCCCCCCAAAAAAACCCTGGTGCTCTTAAAACAGAAATGGTTGCTTCTAAGCAACAACGTGTGATCAAGAGAAAGCAGCTCATAATGAACTGCCTTCAGGTCCGCTGAAAGCCTCAGTTTACCAACTGCCTGCCCTGCCCTACTACTCATGCCCACACCCGGGGTTATACAGAAAGCCTTGCAGAACACGGTACAGCTGGGATCACAAAGATGGGAAACCAATACGGAGCCGCTGGACTGGCCCCCACTGAACCAAATACCAAGATAGCTAGGCATGTTGAAAGACCCCTATGAAACGCTCACTTAAAACCCAAAGCCTTATCATTGCAGAAAACTAATCAAGCTTCTCTTCTGTCGTCTTCAACAAGGGCAGTACAACAGTGATTACAAGGGACATAGGTACCAAAATACTAAGTGACCAAGTCAGGATACTCTGCAGTTCATCAAAAATCAGCTGCAGCCTGGAACACATGGCACACTGGAAAACCAAGGACCAGAACCCTTGGACTACATTTGAAATAAAATACTCCAGCGATTTTACAAGTACGTCTTTAGCTTCACCCACCACCACGACCCCTCAAGAAGTGAGTGCAGACAAGACAAGACCACTGCAGTCCCAACGTAAAAGTTCTCTCCTATGAGGTGACGCACGTACCCTGACATCTGGAGGGTGTTGTTTTACTCTGAACATCAGTGCACGCTGCTGGGGTTCAGGGAAAAAAAAAGCAACAGCAAGAAAAATTAGTTGCTGCCAAGAATAATTGCTTCATGTGTACAGAAAAGTATGTGCAGCGTGCCTTGCTATGACAATGGGCTGCAGGCATAGGAAGGATGCCAACACTGAAGAAAGAAAAGTAATTAGTTCAGAGGAAGAAGTGAACTCTTGTTCATGCTTGTAATCAATAGAAAACTCTGGGAAATCTTTGCCCAAGAGGTTCCTCTCCCTAAACAAACACACACGGGTTCCCAAGGGAAGATGCCCTTCAGAGATAAAAATCAGGCTGTACAAACTGACAGCGATGTACAAGGGGGAATGCTGCTGGACAGGATCAGGGCGTGCAACAAGTCCTTTTTCAGCACTGGTATTTCTGTGTCTCTTGCTGAAGAAGTTTCACACTGAAGGGGACAAAAAAGCCATGAAGCCTTTAGCACGTATTTACAGATGCTGTTGTAGAAGGCAAACCACCTTATTTATATCTCGCGTATTACAAAAAAGGAAAGGAGTGATTTTCTCTCTGATTCAGAGCATATTAATAGACACAGAGAAGGGTTCTCAAATCCATCTCAAACTCTGCATCCTCTATCCAATTCCAAGAATTTTTTACAAGAAGGTACTGGTCATACCATAAAATGAGTAACTAAAGACACTGTACCAGACAAGACAGAAAGATCTGTTTTATTAAAGTTTCCTCAGAAATAAAGGGTATGCAAATATTTTCAGAGGACTTCCACCTACCTCAGCATTCTTCATTATCGCCACATCTGAGTAGCCGCTGTGTTAATTTTCAAAATCTAATGGCCTTTGCACTCATGTTTTTTTCATTTTATAGCAAGGAAACTAAAGCTACATGTCCAAGGTCACAGGAGGCACCAAGGGCAGAGCCCTGTGTGACAGCTGAACTTGCTTCTCTTGAATCCTCAGTAAACATCTCCATTTTCCTAACACTCCTTCTAGCTGACATTAGTGCAGTCTAGTGGAGATCAAAAGCTACCACAGCATACACACCAGGGACAAAAAGCAAACTGAAGATCACTCTGACTACGTACCTAAAATAGAGGGATGCATATTCTCCAGCTCCCTGCTGATTGCTTACAATGCCCCCGATACCCAGTTACTAGGTAAGAAGTGGATGTGAGACAAACAGGTATGTTTAAAAGTATGGGCCAAAGGTCCCTTACAGAGAAGTATAGTAGCAGAGGTGTGTATTATCAGAAAATGATTCGCACTATCCCAGAACTTTAATGTTAAAACTGATTGCATGATGCTTTTACACTACAGGAATAAGGCTGGCTGGGAAGAAAGCAGCAAATTGGAACAAGAAAGGCTGTGTGAGAAGGGGAAAGTGTTTTCACATCATCCCCACAAAAATGGGGTTCTCAACACATTTCTAGCTCTATTAACCGAAAAGAAGTCCACCTGTAGCAAAGAGGGATCTGCATTCCGCTCTTCTAAACTTCTTTTTCCAGTCTCTGGATCAAATCAGCTCAGCACAGGTTAGCTGAGACCCATTTGCTCACCAAACAGTGAGAAATAATTTATTGCACCAGAGGAAATTGCTCTACTAATTGTCCTGATACTGTTAGCTGTTAGCTCCTTCAGAGAGTGCTCTTAAACATTAGAAATAGCGACACTTCTAATAGGAAGGCTTAAAAGACTGCCTGAACCCACAGAGTGCACTTTGTGTTCCATCTGAAATGTTTGTCTCTAGTTCTGCCTTGATTTGGGCCAACTGCTGTTTTCAGCTGCACCTGTAGCAAAGCTACTGAACTTGGAAGCTGGCAGAAATGTAGATGTGTGGTTTAGGAATGAACTCTGCTTTTCGTTTGGTGAACGCCACCAAAATGTCATGGAAACAGGGAATGAGTTGAGGCCTGACACACTCTCAGCTCTGGATATGACTGGAGAAACTTACCGTATCTCCCTGTGGTGCTGGAGTGAGTAAGGGTTGACAGAAGTGATTATGCTTTACCTAATCAATAAAAACAACAAAGCTGGAACCAAACATAATCTCAGACCTAGAAAGCCCTCAGACTTTGCAGATCTAAACCCAATCTTCACACACAGTACCACAGCCTGAACTAGAAGTTAACTACTTCGTGTGACTTCTAAGGCAGGATTTAGGACCAAAGCCACCTCTCAAGGCACAACTCTCTCTCTCAAAAAAAGAACCAACCAAAAAGGGTGCAATGAAGAAACTGCAAAATCCCATATTAATACCTCCTAAACCTTATGACCCGAGATCCAAAAGCTGCCTAGTTATGCCTATACCTGGTATTAGGAAGACCACTCTTGAAATATGATCTTCAGTTCTGCTGTATCACTTTAAGAAGGAAGTCTGAAGTGGGAAACAGTTCACAGAGATGACACAAACAGAATGCAAAATCTGGAAACTTTACAGGAAGATTGACAGCCTTAAGAACCTCTCTTCCTATCCAGTTTAGCCAAGAAGAGGTTAAGAAGTGACTTTATCTAAAAGCACCTATATCAGGAGTAGTCTTTTGACAATATTTAGCAGGAAAGGAGATAATGAGATCTAATAGTTGGAAACTGAAGCTTGACTAATTCAAACTATAAATAGGGCACTTAAAAAAAAAAAGCAAATAAGGAGGATAATTAAGCATTGAAAGAACATCTAGAGACCTTATATCCTCCCCATCACTGAAGTCTTTAAGTGAAGAACAGGAATGTTTCTGTACTGTATAAGATGCTGTAGCTCAAACAGTTACTGGACCAGAACGCAGGAGTTACTGAGTACGTTTCTGTAGCTCCAGCTATAGCAGAGGTGGTTTTAGGAATTCACAACGGTCCCTTCTGGTCTAGCTATGAATTTATGTATTTCAACAGTGGTTCTTACAGTGTTTGGGTCAGCTGGTGATCGTGTTTGGATCAATACTGACTGCATATTGAGCTATGAAATTCTATATTGCCAGAGACTACAACTTGCGAGGCTATGTAAACATGCTCTGTGTTGTTTATGGCCTGAGACACTGCCTTTGTGGAAGACTACCCCACAGACATTTAGTGATTAATGATTTGTTTTTTCACATTACAGCAAGAAAGACTGATGTGGAAATACTAATGGGAAATAAGCCCCCTTGAAAGTTTAAAAACATGCCAATCAAAAGGAAAAAATCAAAACAAAAACCATGGTGAAAGGTTGGATCACACCTAAATATATTGGTTAAAGTGTCTTCACTGAGAGGAAGCCTTACAAGCTTCACACTAGCTAGTGTGCCGGCTAGCTGATGGGAAGGAAGCAGGTAGTAAACACTGTGCCCTGTCCCTTTCAGTATCAAGGCTCTCGGCCTTCCTGCCTTGTGCATCTGTCAGACCCAATGGGGAAGGCAGTAACTGGAATGCCAGACGTGGTTCTAGTTGTGGAGAAGACAGACAGTGGCTCCCAAAACAGAAGTTAGTACCAACTAATGCAGTAAGAAAAAACCCCAACACATCAGGTGAAAGAACTGCTGAAGAACAACTGCTTCTGTGTTGGACTTTCGCATCTTAGTTTTGGGTAAAGCACAGAAACACCCTGTGAGTGTGGCAGCAAGTCCTCCCTGGGCTGGGGAAACAGGCCAGCAGCCACACACGGGCACGTGGGCTCTGCGAGCTTGTGGGTACTCGAGGCAGCGACTGGACACAGCCTGAAACACTGCAGCACCAGCCTTCCTTCCAGAAAGCACAGAAAAGGCACAACCTGGGCTACACTGCAGCACAAGCAGTAGTGAGAGGCAGCAGCAGGCACAAACAGGACTGTGCAGAACACAGCACAGGCAACAAGTGGCCTTGGGGCCTAGCAGCTCAGTGGCCAGCAAGGGAGCAAGCATGGGATTACGTAAGCGCTGGGAGCACAGTTTGTATCCAGAAAAGGAGCGTGCCTGGAAGACAGCTGAGGACAGGAATGAGAACATCTTGATAAACACGGACTCTTCCCCGCCCCTCTGAAATCCCAAACCCATTTGTCAGATAGCAACACACACAAATTACATTTGTGTGTGACCCTGTTGGTCATTGTCATTCAAGTACCCCAGGAACGTTAACACCTGACAAAAGTTTACTTAAACACTCTCATTTTACATCAGAACTGCTTCCCCTCCAAAAAGGAAAATTCCACTCTTCCTTCTCCCGGTCCTATCTCAGTAGTTCACCTCTCGCTGGCCAACAGCCTTTGGCCTTTCCTATTCCTCAAAAACTAAATCATCTCAGCAAGGAAGCGCCTAGCTCTTGCCTTGCCCCCAGCTCCAGTTTTTGTTCCAGAGTCACTGATGTGCCCTTTCTCCTTCGCAGCATCCTTTTGTACATAACTAAGTTCATTCTTCCTCCTTTCCCACTGTCCCTGGTGGCATACTGCGCTGCAGTAGAGAGCCTGGGCACCAGCCACATTTAATATTGAGACCTTTAAAAACCTGAAAAATACCCACAATACAAATGCACTCCACTTGCTAGTATGTGAAACTCTTGACCTTGTCTCGTAGGACATCACTGAGCAATTCCTATAACCATGGAATGACACCTAGAACTTCCCATCTAAATAAAACCTCCGTATTTGTGCTTGTTATGAGAAATAAGCCAAATCCTTGACAGGGAATGCAGGGGATGGGGGTAGGTGGGATAACACACTGTATTTAAGAGCAATTTCCTTTGTATAAAGAGAATATATAGAAATAGCAAACCAGCTAGAGCTTAAAAAACCCAGCCTAAAGCCAGGGGCTTCCCCACACTCTTCCATAAAAACAGAAATACCTCCCCACCCCGCCCATCACCCTCCTCAATCCGAGAAGGTAAGAAGCCTCCACGCTGACACTCACGCAGGTGTGCCGGCAGTCTGATCGTGTCTTCCTCCATCCTGATGGCTCGAGGCACTGGGACATGTAGTGGTGACGAGGACGTGTAATTTGGTATCGGGCTCGCTGGAGGTGTGTACGAAATTCTTTCCTGCTGTTAAAAAGAAGGGGGTTGGGGGGTGGAGAGAGAAATAGAGAGGACAATGTGAACTTTGGAACAGAGGTGTGAAAGTAAGGTAGGGGAGGGGGAAGTGGGTGGAAGGAAGGAAGTGTGCGTGCGTGGTGGGGGCGAGCAGCAGGAGCAATGCACCCAGCTGCCCAGCGAGCCGCAGAGCTCGCAGCCTTGCCTGCTTGCGGGCAAGTGCTGCATGGGCGAAGTGCTGCCCGGCCCTGCAGACGGGGGCCACGCAGCTTTTTAGGGTGACGGGTTTAATTTTCAAAAGGTCCATGAAGTTTCCAAGGGTCTTCTCAGAAATTTGCCGAGGGAGGAAAGGGAAGTGACACACAAGCGGGGGAGACTCTGAGGGTTTGCTGTCAGTAAAATTCTGACAGCAACTCCATGATACGTGCATGAGTACTGTTCAGAAAGTGCCAGAAACACTTGATCTTACGCTAACAAACCAGTCACGATCTGAGTACGTTTATTAAGTACTTAACACTTTAGTCCTTCATAGCATTTTAAAGACATTAAGCCATCGGTTTTGTTTTTGCTGCAGAGAAACTTTCTCTGTCCCTCAAACCCACTCTATTTACCGTCACGTAACGTAGTACTTTTTCTTGCCTAAACTAGTTACTAGCGCTTTCTTTGAAGTAGTGTAACTTGCAACCAAATAAGTCAGCCAGCACAGGGAAAGCAGCAGCTACGCAAGGACAGTCAAATGAAGTTAAAGGGCAATTTGTGAATGTTGCATGAGCTTCATAATTGTCACTGTTTGGTTTTCATTTCTGAAAACATCTGTGAAGAAGTTTAAGACTGAAATTTCATCCGATCTGATGGGAAAATTCTTCCATATTCTAAGCCTGTACTCCAGCACTCCAATCACAGCACAAATTACACCCTTTGTAAATAAACATAGCCACAATTTTACAGGAGCATAAAAAAAATCATTATCATATGCTTCCTGGAAGGCAACGCATGTTATTCCCCAGAACCATGCTGCTGACATTTAAGGATGGCAGTGCAAACAGTGTGGATTTACATCCACATGCATCCAGAAGCAAAAGGAGCTACTTTCGTTTCCGAGCATCTGCAGGAGAGTACGCATGCAGCTCCCCATCCTGACCCCAACCTCTGGCAAACGGAAAAGACAAACTTGGTGCTGGAGCAAGAGAAGCTAATTATTTCCATTATGAACCACAACATTGTCATTGACTGTATGATAGAGAACTAGAGACTGAGGCTGACAACAGGCACCTACAGAACGTAATGTTAGCACCCTCGCTGCCAGCAAAGGGAAGGAGAGGTTTGTATAACATGAGTAAACACGTAAATATACCAAAGCAGAAAATTCTCCAGGCAGACTAGGTGACACATCCAAAAAGAAATGGTGCTAGAGCACCTAGAAAGCCTTCCATCTCTCAGCCACCACTTCAAAGCAAGCCCAGCCCAGTCTGGCCCAAGGTGCTGCTACCAGCTTGCTGCTTGGGAGCTCACACAGAACCAGAAGCTTCACCTCAACATCTGGAGTCCCACCACTATACTACAGCCACCACTGCTGACAGTCACAGCAGAGAAGACCGACAGCATGTAGAGAACAAACTATTCAAACTATTCTGGGTTTAGATTCACTCCACTACCACGACATTTTCTGCGAGTACAGGCTCTGCAGCTTTCAGCTCAGTACTTTTCAACCAGAAATCGTCCAATCTTACGTTCCAGACTTCCACAAAGCCCTCCAACCTCTTACTGTGTGCACTCAGTTTCTTTCTACTCATCACTGTCCAGGCAACCGCAATCCATTAGCTCACAGGAATTCAGTTTTTCTTAGTTAACAAACAGCAATGTTCATTGCCATGTGAGGAAAGACCCAGGTGTGGAGCTACAAAGTATCATTCTGCTTTCAACTCAACACACCTCCTTCCCTGACCTGAAAGGGCTGATGCTACGCTTCGCATTCCCGCGAGACGCGGCGCACTCTGCCCGTCCTACAGTCTCGCTGCCCATCGGCGCCTTCTCAGCACTGGTGCGTATCGGATACCAGGGATGCACAGCAAGACCAGCCACTTCCCAGCATTTCCTGCTGCGAGTCACCGCTCAAGATAATCAAACCACGCTGCAGCTGCTCACTTTGTTTATTGAATGAGATATTTATAAAAAGAGGAACACTTCTGAAACACAGCCACACAGATGCCTGCCTCTACAAACAGGCACTAGAGGAGGTAAATGGAAGACCTGAAGTCAGAAGGAAAGCGCAAGCGGAAGACAAAATTAAACCCAGAACCCCATGCACTTCGCTCAACACCCAGGAGATGCTGTATCAAACCAAGACATTACACTTTGAGTACCTGCTGCCTTTGTCTCTGCACTGATCAACTTCCTACAGGCATCCAGCAGTGTGATTTATACCAAGCCAGTTCCACTAAGACTTACTGTTACAAATACATACATTTCATTCATTGTTTCCTACTATTTGTAAAAACAGGACTGTAAAAAACCAAAATAAAGTAGTTGTGGAAATGCATAGCTATTTTTTCCACACACCTTGGATGTCCACAGCAACATGTAAATTGGTTAATATTTGCAAACACATTTTACAAGGCACAAAGGGGGGTTAGCTATCTGCCTCTTATTAGTGCCTTTGAAATGCCCTCTCACTAATCATGCATTTTTTTTTTCCAGCACCTTTAACCCAAATATGAAAGCAATTTACAGACATTAGGTAAGTCTTCTTCTTTTTATTAGACACACAGACAACCGAGTTACAGAAAGAGCAAAGCTCAAATGAACTAAGTAATTTCAGAGTTAAGCTGTCTTGAAAAAGGACAGCACGTGCCTCTCAAGGGCAATTCATTTAGCAAGTGCACCCTGAAAGAGCAGCCCTTGTAACTGTCCTGGTCAGATTTCCAAAAGGTATGGAATGGTAATGGCTTGGGGAGGTCAAGGCACTTGGCTTTTGGAAAAATGAGCTTCATCCCTGTTTGAAGCATGAGTCAGTAATATGTCTGGAAGCAAACTGTGAACATCAGTCCAGTTCTGCAGCCTACCATAGCTCTGTGCTTCAGCCACAGGCAGCAACCAGCTTAAGGCAGATGTGCGAATGCACAAGGTCACATTTTCTCCTCCAGGATTTTTGAGGCTCTCTAAAAACACTTCCAGGAGGTACCTGTTGCGCTCACACTGCTGAGAATAGATTTGCTTTAATCTTCACATGTCTAGAACTGCCTGGTGCTTTTCTTGATGGGATTCATCAAACAGAAACATGGCTGGTATCTCGTGCTTCTAAGATCATGCAATCAGGTACTCTGCTACTAGATGTTTTTCTGAAAGAGTTTCCTGAGTATTTTCCTTTGCATTAAAGCCAAGAATAGACCATTCAATGGTAGAATTGTTCAAACAACAGGTTGGAAGAAAAGATAGGTAGTGCTGGCAGCAGAACCAGCACAAACCTTGTGTGTACTTGACCAAGCAGGCTTACTTACAACAGTCTACTGGTAAGAGAGACTAAAAAATTACACATTCGGTGTGGACCTTTGAGTTTACGGATACCAAGTGCTAGGTCAAAACTTGGCATTGCCACATTCCAGATTTGCCCCTCACCAGGGACTCTATAAAACCCACAAGTGATCAAATGCTTAGCCCCAAACAACTGTCATCTATGAGCAACTTCAAAATAGCAGCTCCCTAGTATTTTGCCAGTAGCCGCACTGAGACAGATAAAACAGTTGGCATATTGCTTGCTGTCATAATTTTTGAGAGACTTCTTCAGCTCACAGTGAGTCACTAAAATTCCAGCATGGAAATTCACCTTGACTACAATAATTGAGGAGATAGCATTAAGTCAACCTTTACAGAGACCCTCCTTGGGGTTAACTCTTGTCATGGCTAGTGCTCCAACAGTGCCACCTAGACAGCCTGCTGCTGGGACATGCTTTTACCTGCTGGACCTAGCGTAGAGAGATTGAAATATATGGTTCAGAATCAGGACAAGCTATGGTTTTGTCCTCGTTGTACTAGGAAAGTACAAAACACTGAATACCCAGGTGCTGAGAAAATCTGACATCAAACCATCCTGTATGAAAAAAGGAAGTTATCTTAAAAGCTATATTGATCATGCCTATCTAGTAGGACTGTATGTAACAGCTGACTAGAATCCCAAAGCCATCAAAGCACACACTGATTTCAGATTGAAGAACTGGGGGAGAACCTTTACAGATAAAAATCTACCTGAACAGTCAGAAGATTCTGTCAAGAACACAAATAATTTGTATCACTAAAATAATAAAGCAAATTTCAAAACCGCAGAGATACATTTGTAGTCACCTTTTAAACAAAGCCTAACAGTTAAGCATGAGTGAGACTGCCAAGTAATAACAGCTCCGTGCTTTTTTGCTAAAATTACACCCTTCTAAACTCCAAAGCAGAAGACTTCATCATGAATGTCCTCCGCTTTGCAGTCTGGTAGTCTTTTTGTCCCTTTACTAACTGCACTCTGATAGCAGGCACAAAGGACATAGATGTTTTTGCAGGAGCGAACATAAAATATGTAAGGAAGCACGTTAAGCAACCCCCTATGTTGTCCCAATGACGTGACTGCTTCAGTAGTTGGCTAGGAAGGAATATTAAAATGACTCTTTTTTTAATTGATAAAGCAAAGAGATGCATTACCTACACAGCAGTTTTCAGGACACCAAAACATCCAGTGTGTTCTGCAAATACCCTGTGCTGAACATAAAAGGCAGCTGACTTATCACTGCCTAAAAACCTACTCCTATATATCATGGATGCATGGGGCTGAGTTAACCAAGAGTGAAAGCTGACACGAGCTTGCCCCACCCCAGGCTGCTGGTGTCCCTGTGCCACTCCACACCTTATCTTGCTGCATGTGCAATTCCTCTTCTCCAAACAGCCCCGGCTCCTCCCTGCTCCCCAGCAAGCGGGCATTACTGCAAGGTGGGGACACAGCAGTTTGGACTGCAGTAACTATTAGGAAGCCAACAGTTAAAAGTAAGAAGGGAGAAAGTTACCTGTGCTGTCCTCACAGACCATCCTTGCTTACTCACAGGACAATAGTAGCAGGAGGTTGCTTTAAAGGAAGCTTCTGGATCCCTGGGTAGCATCCCATCACCCTGCTCCCAACTCCTCACCTGTGGGATGTGTGCTCAGAGAAGGCACCACTAGCAGTCGTACAGATATTCTGGCACCCTCTTAGATTTCTGGAGAAGCCCTAGGCTTAAAACCCCAAGTAACATGCCTTTGGCTTGTGTAAATCCAGCTCTTGGGGCTGTCCAAGCTAGCAAGTCTGGACACAACATCACATGCCTCAAATCATGGAGAACATTCAGCTTGTCAAGGACATGGAATCTGGGCTGCTATCTCTTTCAGCAAGCACACTGGCACAGGGAAAGTGGAAAACCCAAGGGACCAGGAGCTGAGTGAAGGTCTTGTTTCACTACTGTGTGTCCTCTTGGGAGTAGGTGCCTTGGGTAAGGTAGAGGGGAAAAACAGCCTTAGAGAAGGGGGTTGGGGGAGGGAGAATGAAGTACTTGGAGGGAAGATTCAGAAGGCCCTGTGCATCTGGGTAGTCAGCAGGGCAACACCAGCAAAACAGTGGAAGGGGAAACAACCGCAGAAGATGCAAGTAAGTTAATCATTAGGGAAGCAAGTGAAGAGACACGCAGTGTTCACCAGCGTTTTGTATGCAACATTACAGCTGGATACAAAAGTCCAAGAGACCACAGTGAGATGATTTACAGGGTCTAATGTAGGGAGGAAGGGGGAAACCTGAGCTCCCATGAGACTGTACAGTACCAGGTACACAATTAAAACATTTTGGGGGCTTTGGACTGTGTTACAGCTTGCATACTCTAACTTTTGCCAGGGACAAAGGATCAGGATCCGGAAAAAGTAGAGCTCTGCAGTACCAGGGTATGAATTAAACTCTCCACTTCCCTCCCTTCCCCCAGTTGCTGTGGTCTTCTTAATTTCCATGGCAGACTTCTCCTCATTTTTGGTCCCATTAATATAGCAATTCACGTCAAATCTATAGCAGCATAATCAGCACACTATCAGTAATTAGAGAAATTAAAACAAACACAGCTCTCTGGAATGGACCTTATGCAAAGCAGCACTGGGAAAAGATTAACATCTCATTTCCTGCGCGCAGAGAGCAGAGATTGTCTCTGTGACCTTAGTGATTTTGTGAAGTTCAGTTCCTCCCTGCCTCCTCCCTTCAGCCTGCCTCTGACAAACCTCCTTGGCAAGGGGGCAGGAGGTGGCCACCCTCTCACATCTCAATCCTTACTTAAGCAAATAAATTAGAAAAACCAACCAAACAAAAACCACAGAGGTGGAACAGATCATTGTGAAAGGGAAGGGGATAGCAGACAGTGGGGAAGTTCATGCTTGTCCTGAAATGATTACAGCCACCATTCTAATTAAATTAAAATTGTACAGGCAGCAATATTGATGCACTCAAGTGTTGTGAAAAGGCAGCTTGTGGAGGTCAGTGCAGTTGTTGAAAATGCCATGAAATGGCTGTGTTATCATCTAAGAGCTGCAAAGTATCTCAAATTAGCAAATATAAATGAAGCAAAAAACTAGCTGAACCACACACTCAAGGAGTATTTTGTTGCTGAGATCTCCGATAACATGGGGGGGATACAGAGTAGAAATAGGCTGTGGGAAGATAATATCAGGTAAAACTACAAGATAATAAAGAGCTTAATAGGATTCAAGAAAGGAACTGTCATTTGTATTGATAATAAAGAATGTTATCCATAGATATCCCAGTGAGGCAGCACAAAATATATGAGGCAGATTCTGGAAACTGAACCTTCGTACTTCAAAACTGGAGTACAGCTTTACCAATTTGAAGTAGGAGACACCCCCATCCACCCTTCTGCAGTGAGGCTCTAAGAGGAGACAGTAAAGCTGGGACTTGGCCCATCTACCCTACTATTTCAAGGCAGAAGTCAACCGTGGATTTAACTGCCTGCTGTTAAGAAACTATCTACCCCATCTCCTTTCCACATGCGACTCCAAAATTTGCACTACCGGGTTGTCACTGTTGAACTTGATAAACCTCTGTTTAAGAAGATAGGTGGACCACTGCTCTGATGCACAGGTCAACCTCTGTTGTGCCTACATTATGATCCTGTTAGCACACTCGCTTAGCACAAAGCACCATGTAAGGCTGACAGTTTATTGCACAGTTAGGGGAAAAAACCCAAAGCCTCACATGTTGGAAGTACTGTGGCCAGTGAGTAACCAGCAGGGAAGCAAGGAGGGCAAGAAAGAAAGGCTTTCCAGTTTCAGATATCTGTGTGTCAGAGGTATTTCACTGCATTTTTTTCATGTTCTCTTTCCTAAAACAGGGAGTGCTGGAGCCTCATCTCTAACACAGTGGTTGTACAACCCTGCCTGTACACGTGGGAATTCACACCCTCAACACCCGTGACTGGAGTCATGCACTCATTTCAGTGCAAAACTTCTGGAGGCCATGAAACTGAGATGAGAAAGCTAAGGGGAGCTGCCCTCTCACATGTTGTGGGAAAGGAGAATCCTGGAGCTACTCTGCAGCTTCTCTGGACTGGCATAACAGCACAAGTGTTTTCACTCCCTTGCGATATGGAGCTGTCACTGTACTGGCAAGCTGCAACGTTACTGTGTATTCAAACACGGTTCCAGGAGGAGCATCACTTCTGGTCTTTCTGCAAGGGATGAGCGTTGTTTCCTCAGTATGTTTACTGAGCTACAGCTACTGTGCATAGGATCCTTCAAAACAAGGGATATCAAGTATTTCCACAGCATGAACCACAGGTCAGAACTGTCACGTGGACAAGGTCAACTTGTTCACCGCCATGGATTATCTACATGCCCATCGGTTAAGTAGTGGAAAAATCATGGGAGAGTAATTCACATAAAAGTCATAACTTCCTTTAATCCTCAGTCACCAATGGAAATCAAATTCCTGAGGAGCTACAACACTGTGAAATACACATTTAAAAATACCGTATGAAAATATAAGAAATTACCCTTCTTGGTCCCATTGCACAACTGGACTCTGTTCTCACCTATACCTGCAAAATTCTCCAGCAATATTTTTAAAAGAATGAATCTGATCCTGGTTTACATCAGTAGAAATAAAGTCCATGTACGAGTTTCAATATTTATCTTCTGCAGCTCAGTCACTGAAGTTTACTCTCTCCTTATCTACACAAGATCAGTTTGAACCTGAGGGTGAACAGGGTGTATATATGCTTGTTTGGAAACAAATTGCACCATGATATGCCATAATTATCTTCTATCTGTTACCATTTGAAAATAAAGGCACACCCAAAAATCAGCTACTTAAAACTGCCAAAAAGTTGTTTCTGTATGATCATATAGGTGCTTACCCTGGTAAGGACGAGAATCTCTCTACTGCTGGAGGCCCTGAGAAGACAACCCTGATCTTAGGATTGGGTTCTGGCACTGGAAGACAATTTCTGACCAGAGAACTTGTGTACCTACTTATTATTCTGTGAAACACCAGTTTAACCCTGCATGGCTGACATCTTCACAGCTTTCCTCACCAGCAACACAAAACACTAAAGGCATACACAGCACCACCACATTTTGGTGACAGCATTTCGTCACACTGCAGACTTCTGAAAGCCTTTCCATGAAAAAGGGCATGGCAAATACACAGAGAAACCCGGGGGTGCCACAGCAAGGACTATACCTACACCTCACAGCTGCTGCTCCAGAAGGTTCAAATGCTGTAAAAGTAACCAAGCACACACAGCAGGGTAGGGAGTGAGCTGTATTCCCTTGTTCAGAAACACCTCTAAGCACGTTAAAGAAACTTCCAGAGGAAATCTAGGCCAGCCTGGGAAGAGAGTAACTATGATATGGGCTGCTGGTGAAAAAAACGGGCAGATCTGCTTGAGTGCTCAAAAACCTGAGCAGAATCCAGAGAAAAGACAGCCAAATAAAATACCCATTCTCAAAGACTACCTTAATCAGCTACTCCAGAAACACGCAGCAATGGATGCCTGTCACTATAAAATATCAGAAGGATTCAGATTATTTGACTCCCAGCCTATTAAATGCAGAAGGAGTTCCTAAAAAGGACCATACTTGCATTGACCTTGCCTACTGTACAGAAACTGGATATGAAAGAAACATCAAATTACAATCTTCCTCTCCTGCTATCTTTCACCTACTCCAGCCACTTACTCTAACATGAAAAACATGAGATCAGTGTGACTGAAAAAGGAAACTCTAGCTGACAAACGAGAGCATATAAAAAACAGCTGGTAGGATTTCACTTCGAATATTGCATCCTGCATATTTGCAGGCTCTTCATTCAGCATCATATCTATACCTACACCCCCCATATATGCAAGACAGACAAGTTTTACAAGAGTTAGAAGGTCTAGCTTATAAGGAAAGAAAAAAGGAACTAGAGAGGATAGATACAGACCAACAGCCAAAAGGAAATAAAAAACAGAGGAAAGGGAAGGTAATCTAGAAGACGTATTGCAGAAGGATGAGCTAATGAGAAGGCGTGATTAAAACATTAAGATGCAAAGGGAGACCACTGAAGGAAGCTGAGTTACGTTATGATAAATAGAAACTGCCAGTAGCTCGACCTGTACAAGAATCTTGTATTTTAATTCTTTTTTTTTTTTTTTTTAATTATTTAACAAGCCACTGTTCAGCAGCTTTTGGAAGGTCCCTCCAGTAAGCAGTCTACGGGTATGAGAATACAAACTAGAAGTAACAACTTTTTGCTGATCAATGCATCAGCCACAAAATACCACTTACAAAAAGTAAGCAAACCACCTGAGGGATAGCTTGAGGCACAACAGAATCTTTTATTTCCTCTAACACATGGTCCTTCCAGCACAGAACCAATTGGGATTGGCAGAATTTTAAGATTTTAAAAATATGTTCATACAGAAACTGCCAGCATATCTGATTCAAAAGAAGAGATGAGCTTCCACGTGCGTGTGAAACAGAGCAAGGCACCCTTTTAAGAAGGGCTATGTGACAAAAGGAGAGCAGAGCTTGAATTCAACAACATGGTCTGTATTCCAGGGACAATGACAGGGTCGAGTGATGGCTCTTTATTAAATGCTTTCTTCTCCATTAATGCTGCACACTCTAATGATTTGGCCATTACCATTAAAAAATCTGCAATGTCCCTGCCTGGAGCTAATAAGTAATGAACTAAGCGGGTGAATATTCTGTTGTGTAAGGAGAGCTATTAGCAGCCCTTTCCCAACTGCTCTGAAAACAAGAGATGCCTTCCAGGTACGACCTGTCCATGTGATAGGGTACATCCCACACAACCCTTACTCCTTCACTCTGGAAATTCCAGTGGCACTCCCAGAGCTCAGAAAGGGAACAAGAAGTGGATCACCCCCTGCACATCACAAAGCGCAGGGGGTGGGGGAAGGGGGATGTGGGGGGTGGATAACCTCTGCAGAAGAGGTCTGAAGAAAAAAAATGGTGCAAAGGACAGGAGTCTGTTCCCAGACCTGCTACTGATTCTTCAAGGCGAGTTGTGGCATTACTGCAGCCCTCATTGCCTTGGTTGTGCCAACAGGGCAATGGGATACCTGGGAACCCACAGGTCTGTCAAGCCCTGGGACAGCTAAGCACACACTTCTCGAGCTGCTCTCCTTCTGCTGTAGCTTTTCCTGTTCGTTAAGTTCCCCAACCGTTTTAATTGTTCCTTTCAAACTTTGCAGGGCTCTCTGTTCTTCCTCAAATTATTATTTTGTTTTAACTCACGATCCTGAAGCATGGTTATGATGTTGCTCCTGGCAGAAGTGCTGGAGTTTCACTGTGGTTATCTCTGGCTTGTTTTCACAGCTAAGCACTGCTGGTTCACAATGAAATGGACACTGCAGAGAGCCACTCCACCCTCACCATAAGGCTGTTTACAAGCTGTAAATATTGCCTCACTAAGTGACAAGCTTGGGAACAGAGCCAGCTGAAATGGTGCAAATTGCAGACATCTTTAAGAAAAAGATCGGGCCCATTCGGACTCAATCTGAAGGCTTGTCCATCATCCTCAATTACTGCAGTCTTTAAACATGTCCTATACCACCTTTACCACTTTCCTGCAACAAAGAGAAGCGCTATTACATTCACCTTTATATGTGGAGGGACAAAACATGCACAGTTTAGACAGTTAGCCTTTATCAAGAGCATGTTGGTTGAGCAAAGACTTACACAGACACCTTACAAAATAATATTCTCTCCTAAGAACTCTATCCAAATCTGAACCCAACTGTTAGGACTCACATGTCCACAGTGAGAGCACTCAGGAGCAAACTGAGCCATGGGGCCATTGGCCAAGGCTCCACTGAAACACACAGCAGAGGACAGTCCTGAAGAGCTCAAAGCCAAAACAGTCAAGGTAGGATTCAAAAAGATCCTTCCTCTGGTGCTTCTCTATTTTACAATTAAGAACAGAAAAACACAGGAAAGAGCAGGAAGTTGCCAAAATCCTGTTTTGACCCTCTACCTGCATGTCCATGTTTCTGGGATTATGTTGCTGCTCTGGAAACAGCAGGTGAACTGTAAGAGAAGTAAAATGACATGGACATTGCACAAAAGCTCTGAGAAGGCATTACTGCACTTTGCATTTTGGTGTTGATTTTAAACTCCCTCCCCATGAGCACTTCTGATGTCTACTGCTCCCTCTTGTCAAAGCATTGACTGAAATCTTTGGACTCACAAGTGGTGGCAGAGATGGCCTGCATCAGAAGAAAGCTGTGAACCTGTTCCAGAAACATATCCCTCCTTCTGCCAGAAGAATCAGGACAGAGGCACTCCAACCCTTCCCATGGTTACACAACAGCGCAGATCCAGTGAGGAAGGCAGGTCTCCTTACCCAACCCAACTCATGGCTAAACAGCCTTAAAAACCAGCACAGTTTTCTGCTGGCACAGGCAAAGCAAAACAGGGGGGTATCAATCACCCGTCTAATCAAACAGGGTGTGTTTAACACCCGAGCAGAGCTGTGAGACTGTCAGAGGAGATGGAGGAAGAAAAAACACCTAAAAGCCAAACAAAAACAAAACCACCACAAACCTGCTTACAAGAAGCATGACAAAACACTTCTTGTTCCTACAGCTGAGAAGGCGACTGGGACAATTGCTCAAGAATAGGAATATTCCCAGCATTTTGAGGACACACGTCCCTTCTATCAGCCCCTTTCCACATGCCTTTCCCCACAGTCCTGCTCAGACGGACAACGGCTGAGGTTTTAATTAGGGGAAAATTAACCAGGGGTTTTTAATTTTTTTTTTTTTTTTTTAAAGCTGGCAACAAAGACATTAGACTTTTCCTGGCATTTCTCCTGTTTATGCAGGACCTGCCAAACCGGTTGTGTGATTTTATTTTTTTTTATGCTGCTTTCCTTTCCACAAAGTCCTTCGAAAGGCAGAATAACAAAAAGCCAGTAAGGAAAAAGTTTGGCTCTATAATCCAAAGATCAACCCTTGGTAATGCAGTTGAAAAAAATAAATTAACCACAAAACTTCCTAAATTTTGAATGTCCAAAGACAACAGTCACTTTGTTTATTATTAAGATTGTGTTGAAGTAAAGCATTTGTTTTCAATAGTGAGAAGTAGTTCCACTTCAAATCATTTAATATCTAAATAGGTAAGTTATATGGCAGATAAAATGAGAAACTGAGGCACGGAATAGTCAAATGAATCACTTACAGTCAGGCAAGAGCCAGGGTCAGAGAGCAGGTGGTCTGAGCACCCACCCATCTTTCTGCATATTAGGATATGCCGCTTCCCCTCTACACATGCCTAATTCCCAACGAAGACTGGGCTACTGTATGTGGATATGGATGCCATACCTCTTAACACCAAACAGTTCCTAATCCTAGAAAACTGAGCTGCTTTATGTTCCTACAATGCACTAACAAAAAAATAATTAATCAACAGCAACTGCCTGGGCTCTGAGTCCATTGCCAGAGACCTGAAGACCAGAAGTGGTAACAAATTTTATAGTAAACATACACACAACCTAGATAAAAATCAAAATATTGCACCAAAAAATAGTCCTGCGCTTTTTTTTTTTAAAGGTTGAGGTTTGTTGGTTTTTTTTCCCCAGAATAACTTCTCTCCAGCCCAGCAGCGCACTGTGCTTCTAAACTTTCCAAGTGGAACATTTGGTCTTCAACTCAAAAGAAATTTCTGTTTCAATATTAATTTTGCTATCCACATTCAAAATCCTGAAGCAAAATGAAAAATAACATAAAAGTTTAGCTTTCTGGTAGGAGTGCTCTTGTCTTGCTCTAATTTCCCCACAGAACTCTCATGCTCTAGACATGAGAAAGAAAAAATTATTTAAAAAAAGAATCAATCGAGTGTACTGAACTAGTCATCCTACCCATACAGCCCCGGGTGCCCACTGTTTACTCAGGTGTTCCTATCTTCTCCGATGGCACAGAAAGCACGGCCTTCCCCTCCGACACTCACATAACACTCCGCTCTCTCACCCGTGAGGCCTCCTAGCACACACGGAGCCTGCCGCTCAGGCGGCCCCGGTTTAACTGACACGGTAAATATTCATTTTCAATGGGCTGTATAATAAAGGATGAGATAAAACCTTGAGCAAATAAATGGGCAAAGTTCGAGCTTACAGCTGCTCCTCACGGGCCACTCTGAGCTGACACACCTGCTGCTTTGGCAACTGGTTTTGCTTCCAAAGGCTTGGGCTTTGCAGGGCTGCCTCGGCAGGGCCGGGTGATGAGCTTATACAGGATCTGTCTGTCAGCCAGATGGATCCCAAAGCGATTTACAAACAATTTATGAGGGATTTACAAGCTCACTGTACGACAAGTGAGTGGGCACTGCTGCTTACACACCTGTATTCACCAGGTTGCAGTTACACCAGAAAAACAGCTGTTTGGGAGCCCTAAAATCATCTTTAATAAGAACAGCCAGCCCTCCCAACCCAGCAACCTCATGGAAACACCATCCCCTACAGCTGTAAGCTGTCTGAGCTGCTCCAGCTCCCTCCATAGTCACCACGGAGAGGTTCTACTGTAGTATCTACAAACATAACCACACAGCAGCACAAGAAGGATCTCTCCTAACAGCCAGTATGCTTACAACTTGCTTGAATCAGACTTCACAGGCATAATGCAGCCATCCTACACAGAGTATGCATCCTCCAGCTGCTTTCAGGCTGGGACACACAGACATCCCACTGATGGAAAGAGTGGTTCTTCACACCAGAAGAATCGACTCTGAGTTAGACAGAACGGTGCGTGCTGTATGCATGGCAGGACGATATCTAGGCAACAAACTGCATTCATCATGCAACCAGCCTGGTAATCCAGTGCTAAAATTACGTAACTATGTGAGCTTCCACAGAAAAGAACATTTCTTTCTTCACCCCAAAAAGCTTCTCCTCTTCCTATCCTCCTCCAGACCGGAATCCTAGCAATAAAAATACAATGATCCAAGGCCTCAGACTGGAAACACTAAAGGTACTAACACATTCAAAAGCAATGTAGCCTTGTTTCTACAGAAGCCTAAAACTTTTTGTTGGATTAGTTGATGTGGAAGAGTGGACCGTCTCTCAGGCAAAGCTCTATCTTTCAATACATGCATTTGTATGCAAATGCACTTATGTTATATAAACATATCGTTACATATCATCATTGTAATTTTAACCTTAATGTCAAAATTTATAATAATAATCAGGAACCTGTGCTGAAACTCATCTCAACCTGCAAGTGTTTAAAAATAAATGCAAGGTCTTAATCTTTGATGTTGCATGAACTAATCTGAAAAAAACCAAGCAAACAAACAAACAAACAAACATCAAACTATGAGTAAGCATCCACATTCCTACTGACATGGGGAACTACAGGTTTTGCTGAACACTGGAAATTGCAAAAGTGGGAAATACTGGTATCTTTAGGAAACAGAACAACCCACTCCTATTACTTGCAATAGCTAGCTGGTGACCTACTCTGATACATTGCAGAATGACAATACCCCTCGCCCTAGCTAAGCCTGTAATTACAGAACAGCTGGAAAAAACCACAACAACCCTGTTGAGGGATGCATATAGCACTCTTGGCACAACCGAAGTGGTTATTAGATGTGCACAGGGCTCTTAGTTTGGGGAGAGAATGAGGAAGCCTCTTAGTAAGAGACAAGTGAGAATTTAGGGGCACAAATTCTCTAGATCATGGGAGAAAAGAAAATGGGAAGCGTTGACAGCCCCAGCTATAGCAGAGAACATGGGCAAGAGTCAGATAGCACTGATCAAGATGGAAAGGAAACAAAACACCCATGAGAGCAAGCAGGAGGAAATGCCACGAGCTCCTTGTTTTGTAGAAGCAGCAAAGACTCTTACCTTCGAGGCTTAACTATAAAAGCTATTAATGTCAGAAAAAGCGTAAGTATATCTTTTATTAAATATGGTGGGTTATTTCACCTGACTCTATGGAAACACAAAGTTTTAAGGGCACCAGATGTCCAGACTTTCAGACACACCAACTGAAATCCAAATAGCTCAGTGAGTCCTAGAGAGAACAAAAGTACACGTGTGCTCACTATTCAGAATACCTACAGGTGCCTTGTAATACAAAAAGAGCAGTCTCTTTTTTTTTTTGTTCCTCTAAAAGAAAACCATTTTATTCCACCCTCACACCCTGGCGAAATTAGTCCTCCTGATTAAACCAAAACTGGGAGATTTCTTTTGGTTAGTGTGGATCCATTAACACCAGCTGAAACACTACTTAGACAAAAAAGCCTCCCCCATTCTTTATAGAGACACAATGCTAATCTTGTGATATAACTCATTACTATGCTAGGGGTTATCCATAGGTTTGGGGTTTTTTTCCCTAGATTAATTCAACCTAACTCATCTCAGTATGCAAGAGAACAGGCACTACACAGATCCTGTGCCGAACACACAACATGCCATCAGTCTCAAAACTGGTGTATCGGCCAGGGAAAAAAAAAAAATCACTCGAAGCAATAATCCCAAAGCAAATGTTGGCTAGTAAATTTTACAGCTGTGTTAGTTAATGGGAGTCGTCAATTGTACTTTCTCCATTTCAATTTATACTGGACCACAAATTCCTGTCTAGTCAAAGCTCAGGGTTTAGTAAAGAACTGCAGGGATTAATTGCCGTTCCTTACCATGCTGCCACCAAGAGTTACAATCCCAAAGCAGGCTAGGCAGAAGGGAATGCATGAGTCCTCTGTCCTCTCCAGAGCCGAGTCCAGGGGCTTACCCAAAGCTGCTGAGGGCTCAAACCCAAGCAACAGCGACCATGAGCTTAAACAGGCATTTGATTAGCTACACACATCAGCAGCTGCAGAGTTAATGTAACTAGGATTGCTCACTCTCTATTTTCGTAACTTGAGTTTTGTCGGCAAGGAGTTTCAACCACTCAAGCTCAAGGAGAAAGCAACACTCCAGTGGCAGTAGGGATATGCACATAAACAGGAGAGAGAGTAATGGGGAAGCTGGAGTTTCACGGTATACTGGCAGAGGAATAAGGACAACTCTTTAGTGGTCAATCTTTTGAGAAGTTGTGCTTTGGGTTGGGTATTTAAGGCATGCAATCTACACCACTATTCAAAACCAACAAACCCCCACAACACACTCCCCAGCTCCAAAAAATCTAGCATAAGCGATATAATTTGTGTTTTCACATATTACATATTCATTTAAAATATCTACCTCCCCCTTCTTCATATCCACAGAATATTCCTCAATTCCTGGCAGCCAATTTGTACAGCAGTGAGGTTAAATCCTGGTGCAAGGACACAGGTTTACACCTTGTATTACTAAGGAGCATTAGCATAGTCTATCTTTAGCTTTTTCCAGCTATTAATTTTGGAAACCGCTGTTTCAGAGAACAAGGGGGAAAGGGGGAAAAAAGTGCTTTGTTCACTTAAACATACTAACACCAAGTCTAGGCCAAGAGTAGGTAAATCATCTGCACCCAGAATCAGCCTAATTTCTAAATGTATACCTAAGGCCATAGTTGTCCACGTTAACTATTATTTGCCACACCGGTGTAGACCGCAAAAGCCTAAATAAGCTTTGATGGCTGAGGAGCAGGGCCTGACTGACCTTTAAGAGCAAAAGGGGTTAAGGCCATAGGGATCCCCTCTGCTCTTGCACTGCACTTGAGATCCTGGTTCTCTGCTGCATCTATACAAATTCTGTCAAAAATGCCATCTCAGTCCTCAGAAGGCTTCAGGTCTATATAAAAAAAATCTGTAACTGATTATTCCATGTGACATATGAGCACTTTAAGATGACTGTACAAACAGCAGATGTTATACTGTTTTGCTGCTGTCATTCAGCTAGAATTTAGAGAGATAAATCTTTATTAAAAGACTTCTGAAGTCAATTGGGGGGGCGGGGGGGAGAAATTATTTCAGTTAAAATTTACTTACATTGACACAACACATTCCCACCACCACTGTAAACTCCTGAAATCTACCTCAACTTTGGCCTATTTTTCTTCAAATTTCACACATAAAAGAGGCTTCCAGAATACCTGGACATGGTTTCATCCCTTTAAAAGTACTTGAACTAGAAATTAAACAAACTTTGACTCTTCTTGATCTCTTTAACATGGGTATGGATGTTCACAATTCCTTTCACAGCTTGCCACTACTTAAGTGTCTAATGTCACCCATGATAAGTTAAGATTTCAGGTGAGGAATTAGCAGCAGGGGCAGACAGATTCTCAAGACGCAAAAGATGCTCCTCCCATGGTGACATCATTTGTAATGAAAACCCTTGGGAGAAATCTCCTGCCTCTCCCAACTGAATTAAAAATCTCGTCTCAAGATTCTCATTCAGTGGCTCTATGGAGGAAAAATCACAACATATTTCCTTTTAAACCAGTGTCAGCTGCTTCTGTCAAACTGCAAATATCTGATCTCTGAGCCCTTAATAAGTGTTCAGTGCCAGGCAACTAAACCATGGTACAAGAGAACGGCTCCAGCACTGAAGGAAAAGCCTGCTGCTACACAACAGGTCACAGAGCTGAGACAGTACAAGCCCGTGTCTCACTACGGTCGTTCCACTAACGCCCATGCTCATTGCTTAATCCTATCTCAAGTCCGGTGCTGCATCCTTCCTAGCAAAGCATGAAATCAGCAGGAAACAGAGACGGTTTACAGAGTACACACTGCAGCTGAGAGCAACCCTTCTCATTCGCAAGAACAGTTAAATTTAGTACAAAAGAAGGCCTGAAAGAAGGGACGCTTTGTGCCACCAGGCTCACCAGCCCGTTTGCTCTAGCTCTTTTCCTCCCTTCCTTCCCCTGCCCTTCTGGGAAGCACAGTCACTTCCTCACTAGCTAGCAGGCAGACAAAAATTGAGCTGAGCAGATGTTGCAAGGATTGTGATAGAGGATGATGAACATTAACATAAAGAATACGTGCATAATAGCTGGAGAGGCAGAGGGGCCCAGGTTTGAAGGGAAGACCTCCCCCCACCCTGAGCGGTAGCTCTGCCCAATCAAGCTAGCAGACGGGTGGAAGGAGGGTCAGCTTGAGCAGCACTGGGATCACAAAACGCATCACGCTGCTGAACTACCTGCTGATTAAAGCTGCTAGGGGTAAATTTCAATTACCTGAACCCAAAGCCCAGCGCCTATAGGCAGACAGGAACGGCGGCTCAGCTGTACAGCAAAAACTCAGCTGTGTGCCAGCAGCGAGCGCATCTGCCAGCAGTGACTTTTACAGACAGTTTAGGCTACAAGGGAGAAAAGTCTCTTCATCCCCACCTACTCACAGAACAAGGGGACTCTGCCACAAGACAAAGCCTGTACCAGAAGTGCTGAAGAGTCTGTGCCACTGGCCCAAGGTGGGGTGAGGCCAGGCATGGAAGTGCTCCCCATGCCTGGCCAACGGAAGGACAACAAGCACCTAGAGTTACCCCGGCTTCAGCCTGCGCTATTTCCTTTCCTCTACGGCTGTGAGAAAATGAGGGCTCTCAGCAAAACATCCCTTTTACATCAATTAGGTTTTGACAGTCCTGGTCAGATTTCAGGCACATGCATGCAGCCAGTCAGGATGCATCACATCAGCAGCACTGCCTTGTCCTCCATGCGGCACCTTCCAAAGGAGGCCCACATCTCACACCCACCTTATGAGCACACTAACAATCAAAACTTGTTTCCAAATTCCTCTGTGGGTAGTGGCAGGGTCACGAAAAGCAGCCGAGCTCCCTCTCACCATCACCTCTGCATGGCCATGCTACACGTAGAGACACCAAAGCATGGTGGGTGTTTGGGAAGAGAGGACATCCTCCCAGCCTGCAGTAGGTGGCGCAGACCGAGGAGCAGTGAAGAGGCTGCCACTTCTGAAGGACATACAGGAATGGACGCTCCACAGAGAGCGAGGGCTGGGCTGGCTTTTGCTTAGAGAAGCCTGACCTGAGAAGGCAGGCTGCTGCCCAGAACACCCCATCTAGGCAGACTCTCTGAACCACTTCAGGCTTTGGCTGCAGTAAAGGTCAAGATACATCTAGGACAGCTCTTCAGCACCAGAGCATGCAAATCAAGTCCCCCTCTCCATGTACCCTCTCCAGAAGAAGTCCTTTTCCACCAACAAATAAAGTAGCTTCCACTGCCAAAATTTCCTACCATCTGCTTTCCATATTTCCCTATAATGGAAAAATAGATTCTCTGCTATTTTTAAATAGAATTAGTTTGCAGTCTTAGCTTCTTTGCTTTTAATCAACATCTTTACCTCAATATGTAGATGCCACTACAAAAAGAGGGTTTAGATCCAAAGAAAATCTGCTTCAGGAAACCACAACAGACCCCAAAAACAGTGGGAGGTAAATCCCACTCTGATGGAAATCTCAACTTCCCAATTTCACCATTTAAAGAAAATTACAACTTTCTAACTAAAAAAACAAAATAACAAAAAAAAAAAAAAAAAAGAAGAGAGAGAATGTCTAGAATACATTGGGAGAGGGGCAACACAAAATAAATCCCACCAAGCAGGTAATTTTGTTAGAATCAACTATGGAAGCAAACCTGAGCAACTAAAAAACTTCTCTGGGCAGGTGGGCTGGAGGTAGAAGGGACAAATAATATTGTGTATTTGGCAGCACCTCTTCAGTCTGGATTAAGTACAGACAGAACATTACGTCTGACCAGGTCTTCAACCACATTTCTCCTAATCCAACCCACTGACACACTGATAAGCTTCCATACCTACTTTAATTGATGAGAACTGAGGATACTCAAAAGTTTTTAGAGACTTTTGAGTATGCAAAACAGAGATCTTAAGATGGGAAGTGACACAGAGAAGTGGCTGATTCTGTTTGTGGTTAACAAAAACCAGTCCTTGTATTTATGGAAAAATGTATTTCTTCTGAAAACAGGCATAAAAACTTTTTTCATTACAAATGAAAAATCTGTTGCAAAATCATTTCTTCTGACATTTTTCATGGGAAATGCCACTTAATACCAGTTCTATTTCTATGTAATAAACACTCTACACAGACATAAGAACATGCACTGTATCCAATGTATTTGGTTAGTTATTAAAAAAAAAAAAAAAGAGAGAGAAGCACTAACTCTTCTTCAAATGCCATATTGCATGACTATGGACTACAAAGAAGGGGACTGAATGTCACTACCATTTTTTTGGTTCGTTAAACTCTTGCTTTATTTCTGAGATGGATGCTTTAGAGTTAGCACATCATTATGTGGGTGATTTCTAAAATCTGTCTCATGAAGTGCCTGGGCTTCATACTGTATATGTGCATACAATATGTGCAGCCCTACAGAGGAGGACTTAAGGATGCTGGTGGATGAGAAGCTTGACATGAGCTGACAATGCATGCTCACAGCTCAGAAGGCCAATTGTATCCTGGGCTGCATCAAGAACAGTGTGGGCAGCAGGTCGAGGGAGGTGATTCTGCCCCTCTATTCTGCCCTCATGAGACTCCATCGCAAGTACTGTGTCCAGTTCTGGAGTCCACAACATAAGAAGGACATGGAACTGTTGGAATGGGCCCAGAGGAGGGCCGCGAAGATGACTGGAAGGCTGGAGCACCTCTCCTATGAGGAAAGGCTGAGTGAGCTGGGGTTGTTCAGCCTGGAGAGAAGGTTCTGTGGAGACCTTAAAACAACCTTCAAGTAACTGAAGGGGGCCTACAAGAAAGCTGGTGAGGACTTTTTAGAAGGGTATGCAGTGACAGGACAAAAAGGAATGGTTTAAATTGGAAGTGGGTAGGGAAGAAATTCTTCACTATGAGGGTGGTGAGACACTGGAACAGGTTGCCCAGGGAGGTCATGGCTGCCCCCTCGCTGGAGGTGTTCAGGGACAGGTTTGATGGCACCTTGAGCAGCTTATTCTAGTGAGAGGTGTCCCTGCCCATGGTGGGGGTTGGAATTTGATGACCTTTGTGGACCCTTCCAGCCCTAACCATTCTGTGATTCTACACGTGTAATGCATTAGCCAGCGCTCACATTAACAGAAAAGTGTGTTAAAGGAAAAGCTAAATAGACAAGAGTAATGTAGCAGCTCTGAAAATAAGCCTAAGATACTTAGGCCTACATGTCTTGTCAAACCCATGACTTCAGACACCAAACATGGGAACTGTAAAAATATCATCCTTAGAGTCTCCTCCACATCCATTCATAGGATCCATACACCCACTGCAAAAATAGTTTATTTACTGAGTGTTTTGCTTCATCTGTACTAGTGCAAAAAGGCAATGACAGATAAAGCTTTTCCTCCAGATTGCATATCAACCTCTCCATAAATAGGGCTCCCATTAAAATGTGAGAGCGGGTAGGTTTGCTCAAGGATCTCACAGATAGCACACTTCCAGTGATTTTGGAGTGCCTGAGTTATAGCCCACATTCCCCATGTGCTCATCCCTAAACAAAAGGCAACAATTGTGCTGTTAGTAGTGTGGGGCCACAACCCTGCTACCAGATCTGCGTAGGTGGGTATCTGCACACACAGTGAGTCCCACTGAAGTCACAGGCACAGAGGTCCACCTACACAGATCTGATTCTGGGATCAGGAGTTTAGCTGGAGCCCACAGTAAGGGCTTGGCTACACTTGGGGTTTGGGTGTTTTGTTTTATAAACTAGGATTACTACAATTCAGCAAAGATTCACAGCAGACAGCCTGCTAATGTAAAAAGCGGTTCATGTTGCTGCCCTTCACCTCTGTTTAAAACACCTTGTCTAGAAAAAGCAACCAAGCAGCAGAGCTATTACAGATAAGCCCATTGCCCATTTTTTGTTCCAGAGCAGCTCCCCATACAGAGACAATTCTGGAATCAAAGTATTTTTGTTCTAGAATAATTATGCTGCTATTAAGGTGGGAAATGTATTCTGTGGTAACTGAATTACAGCAGGATAGCCATTCTAGAAGAACCAAGATGGTTATACACCCCTATATACATACAAGGTAGACTAGGCCACAAGGAATATGGGATAGATCCATCCAAATGCCAGCTAAAAAGCAGTGGGAGTTTTCCCAATGACTTCAGTGGGCTTTGGCTGAGGCACTGTGTAAAGGAAATTGCTTAATTCCTGTGTATTTTTAAAAAGGATTCTAAAAAAGAGGAAAAAAATAGCATAAAACTGAGCTGCAAGCCTGCAGGCATTCAGACACATGAGTAATCCCACCAAACCCAGTGGGACCCATGTGCATTTGTAGAACTGTGTCCTTGGTGTGTGAAGACTGCATTGATACATCAAGAGCAGACAGCACAAATAATTAACCCTTAGCTTTCTCACTGAAAGGGAGTCCAAGAGACAGCCTCAAAGTGTGTTCAAGCACAACATACACCTTGCTTTAATCTATCATCCTCTTTCTTAACTTCAGCAATATGAGATTAGTAGTGTGAATTAAGGACATTAAGGTGACAAGCACTGCAATCATTTCCTTCCAAAAAGGTTCTGCTTCATACAATGTTTCATCTTTCCTGAGGGATTTATTTTGTGGTTGTTTAAGTTTAAAAAAAAAAGTCACTGATGCTTAAAGGATAAAATCTTTCCAACTAAAAATTCTAACCAGATGTGGGTTTCAGACTTCCAAATTTGGGAATGTTCAATATCAAGAGCTGTTGTTTTAGTCTTTTAGCTATGATCATCACTGTAAGCATAGAAGTTTTTAATTATTTAACCCTCAAACTATCAAGATGATTAACCTATATTTGTCCAAAACTAAGGCAGTTCCAGAAGATCTCAGTAAATGGTTACAGGACCCAGGCCTAAGTCACAAAACTTTAGATCACAGAAGCTTTGCACAATTCTGCTAATTTGGTTATGGAAGTTTAACAATGTTTTTGATGCAAATCTCATGTATGGCAATTACCTGGGTGATTCAAAATTGCTCTACGTGCCTCTTCTCCGCAATTGCATCACAAATTGCCAGTTTCTAAGAGTGAGAGTATGCTCTTTCTTCAGCTAGGCTCTGTGAATTGCTATTCCTGACCTTCTGAGAGGTTGCAGAGATAAGCAAGCCCTTCCTGAACCATCAGTTCCATCTACCCTATACATCTCCCAAAACAAAGGAGAAAATATGCCTTTGTATTTTGGCTCTAGCTTTCTACTAACCATTTAATAAGTTAATTTAAACTTATAATAAATCATTTAACAATTCACTATGTAGATATTATTTAAATAATTCTTAACCTTTCTGGCTATGGAATTAGACACTAATTCAAGACTTCCCAATTTGGTAGCACCTTTATGGCAGGGACCAAGTTCTCTTCTCCTTCCAAGCATCAGTCTTCTCTTTTGCCTTTGTCATCTCTAGACATCAGTCGATCCCCTTCAATCCTTCATGGAATTTGCTTTTCCTCTAAGTTAACTACAAGTTTCAAACATCACAGACAACGTCAGTCCATCATTGCTACTAGCTCATGCTTACATTCTGTGGAACAAGAGGTTTCAGAATTGCTGCATGCTGTACAGGCAGCAGCACAGTTAGAGCCTCCCTGCACCACAAGGTAGCAGAGCAGCATTTTTTTCCCCTGTTTTTTAATACACAAGGGATACTGAGGCACAGATAAAGGAGCACATAGGGAGCTCAAGGAGTCACCCATAGGAAAATCCTGTTGTCTGAAGGACTGGACAAAAATCCACTTCAAATTAATTCTTAAAAGAATATAGTTTCTGATTTTGCCCTGGGAAGGGGCAACCCTGGCTGCACATCCAGACTGGGGTTTCACACGCTGGAGGCCAGCTGTGCTGAGAGGGATTTGGGGGTCTTGGTCGACAGCAAGTTAAACGTGAACCACCAGTGAGCCCAGGCAGCCAGGAGGGCCAACTGTATCCTGGGGTGCATCAAGCACGGCATCGCCAGCTGGTCCAGGGAGGGGATTGTCCTGCTCTACACTGCGCTGGTGCGGCCTCACCTTGAGTGCTGTGTGCAGTTTTGGGTGCCAGAGTACAAGAGGGGCGTAAAAGTATTGGAGAGTGTCCAGAGAAGGGCAGTGAGGATGGTGAAGGGTCTGGAGGGGAAGTCTTATGAGGAGAGACTGAAGTCCCTTGGTTTGTTCAGCCTGAGGAAGAGGAGGCTGAGGGGAGACCTGATCATGGTCTATGGCTTCCTGACGAGGGAGAGCAAAGGGGCAGGCACCAATCTCCTCTCTTTGGTGACCAGTGACAGAACCCAAAGGAACAGCATGAAGCTGTGACAGGGGAGGTTTGGGTTGGATATTAGGAAGAGGTTCTTTACTGAGAGGGTGGTCGGGCACTGGAACAGGCTCCCTGGGAAGTGGTCACAGCACCGAGCTTGGCTGAGTTCAAGAAGTGTCTGGATGATGCACTTAGTCACATGCTCTGACCTGGCTGGTCCTGTGTGGAGCCAGGAGTTGGACGTGATGATCCTTATGGGTCCCTTCCAACTCAGGATATTCTATGAAAATAACTTAAAAGTAAATTTAATATTCAACAGCGTATATTGCACATTACATTATGTCATACGTAATACATACTGCACTCAAAAATATATGTTGTGTAGGTTATTATGTGCTACTTTGATCCCAAATTTATGAGCTGGAATTTATGTCAGTGCAATTAGTAATGAAAGCCCTCATTGGTTCTAATCTGAATGGATTAAGACCTGATGCTAAAATTCTAACACACAATAATCCTGAATCTATAGATGAAAAGAAAGAAAAGTACAGAAATTCCTGAGACAGGATCCTGAAACTCATTTTCTCATACATAATTTCATTGAGAAAATCCAACCCAGGTGAAAGTTCTGAATCATACCCTAAGATGCCCAGAGGGATCTACTGAACTGAGGTTGGCCTACACAGGGGAGGGAAAAAGAAAAAACAACAATATTGTCTCATATGATAATGACAGCTCATACAGCAAATGAAATTGTGGCACAGCAAATGAAGTTGTGGCACTTACTAGGCACTGTAATCCCACCACTCTGCAAAGAGCTCCTGAGTTGAGATCGTGGAAAAGGTAGTTTTCTTGGCACCAATAATTGCTGCCCTTACAAAGCTATACTGGCTGTCAAACCTCGGGGTTCATTAACGCAGCTTCCAACGCTGACCTAAGCCTGTCTCTTAGCATAATCACGAAACATTTTATGCCAGGACCACTGCAAAGACTGCAGCTTTCTTTGAAGACAAGCAAGCAAGCATATATATTAGAACCTTGTGTGGTTTGGGGTTTGTTGTTGGTTTAGTTTTTTTGTTTGTTTGTTTGTTTTAAATGGAGGTACTACATTGTGTAAATGCTCAAGGCATGACTAACAGAGGTCACTGCAGTGCTGTATGGAAGTATTTGCTTGGTGACCCTGCGCTGCTTCTGTGTGACTGTTCTGAACCTACCTGGAGGTTTCTTTGCAAGTCAACTCCACTCGAGATCCAGCTGTCACAGCAGGTTTGTTTGCCTCCATCTCCTGCAACTCAACTGGTAACACTCACTGTAAAGATGACTCTCTGTTCCATCTCCTGCATCCTTAATGATCAGACAGGTTGTACAGGCCAGATGTTGACATCCTTTACACCAGCAATTTCTCCTGCCTGACAGCTTGGGTGATGCTAATGGGTTGGCATAAGTGGAAATAAGCGGGCAGTTTGGGTTCAGTGAGCAGTAGTGCTCATGATGCTCTGAAGAGAGGGAACGGTAAGGGAGCTATTGCCATGCTTATCACGAAGGAAGTGCTTAAACACATTGAACAAGTGTCCAAAGCACCAGCCTAGAACAAACCAGGTTGCTATTCCTATCTTAGTACAGCAGCTAAATAGGCCGTTCCCTTTTCAACGCTGCCCCTCCCTGCCTCAGTTTCCCCATTCAAAACCAGAGGAAATTACACTGGTTTTCTTTGTAAAGCCTCTGGAAGCTGCAGCTCAAACATGAGACCAAAGCTGGGTGTTACTCCACCAAGGACTAGCTCAGGCCTGGTTACTGCCCAGAGGATCACTTCCCTTAGAGCCTGACTAGAAGCCAGGATATTTTCCAAACAATCTGGAGGAAAGAACAGTTGGTGGCTCTCTGTCTATTCAGCTGTTACTTGGGTACTTAAGGGGCAAGGAAGGGCTGCCTTCCCAACTGTGTCACATGCAGTCACTTCTATTACTGCATTATACAGGAATAAGTGCTCCATAAAAAAAAAATACAACGTGCTCATACAGACAACGAAGTATTGCTGGGCCATCCAGGAGACAGGGATGCAAAGGGGCAAGAAGGCACAGACCTGGGAAAGTGGGAAAAGGTAATACAGAAAAAAAACAATACCTGAGTTTGACCCATTAGTATTTTAACACCCTTTAGCTGAGCTGTAAGCTGCAGATGAGAAAAGGGCAGGAAAACTCTTTTAGAAGGCAACTGAGAAACAAAGCAAAGTAAATGAAGTCTCGCAAGAGAAGGCACCGGCTGCTATAATGACTGGAAGCAAGTCTCACTGCCCAAACCAATCCATTCCATGCCCAAACCCTGCACTACAGGCTTTAAGGGAAAGGAGTTCATATAAGGTACTTGTGAGAAAGATTGAACTGGTGGACCAGTACCTGACACAAACCTCACACAATACAAATCTGCAATAGGAGAATACCCAGCTATCTCGCCTCCCCTCCCAGGGGCAGAATACATCACAAGACGTGATTTGAGATGTCCCTCACACCTCTTCTGTAATATTTAGAAGGGCTGCATGTACACTGCAGACACCCACAGACCTGCCGATGTCCAAGAAGTCAAACAATGCCAGAAGTAGCACACACTCTGCACCCAACTGTACTGCTAAACATGCACTTGGGCTGGAAACATTTGTTTCCCCACGATTACCGTGATTTTAGACGCGCTAACACTACACAGCCACATTTATCCTCAGACTGCTCTGTCGATACGCTGTCTGCTATTCTTGTCCACGTAAAGCACTAATATAGCTTCAAAAAGATCTCCCTTCCTTTCTCTGGCCTGTACTCCCACACTTTCAGGAAGCTGTCTGAGCCTCTCATTTTCTAATCTGCTATTCCTATACACACACAGGCAGAGTTCCCAGCAACCCTGCTTCAAACCACAGGTGGCCAAAAATCCACCACAGCTGCAGGACTGTGGAGTCAGGAGGGGTACGTGAAGATACGCAGCAGCACTACTTGAGGTGTATGTGGTGAGTGAGCCCCCGTTCCGAGAAGTGCAGAGCAAGGTGCATTTGGACTCACCGCAAAGCAGCTAAAAGTGCAAGCAAAATTCCTCAGGGGTCTCCCTGGAAAAGAAAACTCTTCCAGGAACCTATCCCTATCCCTATGCCCTTTCTCAAGACATTTAAGAACCAATAGTTCTTTACAGGGATACCTCGCAGGCAAGGGCTGATTTCATAAATCTTCTGAGTGAAGTTCAAATTGGCACCTAACTTCCGAAGGAAACCTCATCTCACCAGTAAAACATGCAGGAACAACCTCTGGGAGCAAGGGAAGAGGAAAGAAAGAACTGACCTGCAAGGAGTTAGAGATTATTATTATTTATAGGGCTGAAAACATCCTCCCACACACATACACACACCTTTCCTTTCTGCTGTACTGGTCCCAAGCAAGAATTGCACAATAACATTACCTGAGCTGATCTAATTCAAGGATGCATCCAACAAAAATGACTCTCAGAAACTTAAGTAAACACAGCAGGGGCAGCTCCAAAATCCTCTGTCTAGCTCTCAAATAACCAAAGAGGGATCTAGATTCTGTAGAAACAGCTGCCACAGCCAAGAAAGCACCTACTCTCAACCAAGGTGGCAAACTTTTACCATCTCAGCCTAAAACAGGAAGGGAGTAATCCCTTGGAGCCAACTGTCAGGTCACAGCCGCTGTCCCTTAACAGAGCTGAGAGACCACATTACTAATGACACAGCAGCACTGGCAGGACTTGAGAGAGGGTGATGCACAGCCATTCAAGCAGGACTAGTGTGGAAACTGAATTTCTAAATCAGTATTCCATTCTTATGTAATTTGTTTCCACAAAAAAAAAACCCCAACAACCCCTCACTTTCAGTTATTTAGTAGTTCTCTCTCATAATTACAACACTACAAGAACTAATTGCTCTCCATTCATAGGAAAGGGTTCTAGCAAAGGCTTCTTTCCTGTTTTAAATTAAACAAAATAAAAACATGCAGCATTGGACCTCTTCACTCTGGTATCATTCAGTCCACTGAACAGGACTAGAGTACTACTAGTCTGTCTACCTTGGCACTTAGGTACTGTATGGTGCAAAGAGTTTAGCGAGGGGTGATAGAAGAGAGAAGAAGGTGGGACAAGAGATGAAACCAAGACAGACAGGTTACAAATAAATCTGAAAGATTTAACAACAAAATTCTTCCACTGACAGTACACACAAGGAATGGATAATAAATTACTAGCCAGACAGATAACACTCAACCAAATGAGCAAAGTAGCTTCTGCACCGATCTCATACTTGTCAGAGACCTTAGTGTTTTGCATTTTGCAAGGGATGGGGACAACACAAACCTTTCCTCAGCATGGAAGCCCAGTTAGCTTTCCAACTTGCAAGCAACGCTGAGGTTTGGGAAGAAGAGATGCCTCCATCTGATGCACTGAGATAGGGCACAGGAAAGCAGTCTTGTGTCACAAGCATCCCTGCCTCCTTTCTCTCCCATCAGTAGTGCACACACATCAAAGAGATGAGTCATCCCGGCAAGGTCAGCCTTAAAAATCTGTTGAGCCTCAAGCTGCACAGTCTTGAGCTGGTGCAGGGGACGAGACAGATAATCAGATATCAAGTCACCTCTTGCTGTTGCTTCTGTGCAGCTGCATTGGTGCTACCCACTGTTTGGGAGCAAGAATGCTCAGTGAATCGCCTCCCTCCCTGACCAGGCTGCCTCTCAGACAGAGGTGTCACGCAGGCTCAAGAGATACAGCATTTGCAGGGCTTCAGGAGGTCACCAGTGTTACTTGAAACCAGATGTGGGATACGGACAGGTAGCTGGGTGGATCGAGATCAAAAAACACTGGAGGGCTTGTCACCTGCCTGCCATGTAGGTGTCACAGGTAAGAGACAGGGCACTGGTTAAAGAGATGGAGTGGAGTCTGCTCATGGCTTCTTGCCAGCACCTCTGTCCTTTGGGGGGGAAAAAGAAAAAAAAAAAAAAAAAAAGAGAACAGCACTACTTTGTACCATCATTTTCTATTTTTGCTGCTGTTGGTGCCATCACAAAAAGTAGTATTATTCTTAGAAAACATGTCAGGATTCTGAGAGAAAGGTGTAAACTTCCTGAAGCTGAGTCAGGAGAAAACAATTGAAGAATGGAGTTCTGAATCATTTTGCTTTATATGAGAATACTTCAAAACAAAAAAAACCCCATAGCCATTAGAAAATAGAGACACGCAAACTGACCTTACTCTTTATCTTCCTCTTCCTAGGAATCTGACCAAACTTCTAAAGCCTTCTGAGGGTCTGTTTGGTGTTTCTTTTTTAAACCAAAGACATTTTTTCCTGCATGTTTGAGCCTTCAGAAAACAAATTAAAAGAAGTCATGTTACCTGTGTGACAAAATCTGTCCCTTGTCTAGCTTATGACCAATGCCACTAACTAATAACGATGACTTCTTTACTGGTTATCTCTTGGCTCAGTTACCACTATAGGCTTCATCTAAATCCTCATCAACTCAGTGGAAGACAAAGATCAGGTCCAATAAAACACAATTTTCTTATAATCGCTGGTAAATCATTTGGTTTTGAGGAATGACTTCTTTCCTCCTTTAGCTGCAAAAGTTTCTTTGGAGGAGAAGGGAGAATTTCTCAAGTCTTCACCACAACAATCTAAATCATCTAAGCTGCTACCAGCCAGAAGGAACCATTTCACTAAAGTCTACCCAAATTGCCAATGTTGGGTTAATACCAAACATGGGTTACTTGGCAGTTCTATGCTGTGCACACTTTCATTTTCATTAAATTTTAAGTTCATTATCCTATCCATGGTCCAGCCCCCTTTTATGCATCAACCGACACAGTGGCATCTTTAGGTTCAGAATACAAGTTATTTGGGTTTTTTTAAAAGAAAAAGTTAACTCCCCAAAATCATACACCAGTTCTGTTAAAATGTGGGTCCTACTGCAAATAATCCCATAGCATTAATCATCCCAGCAAGGGGTTACAGCAAGATCATTATTGATTATTTGTATTACAGAGGGTACAAGCAGCTTCTACCCGTGATCTGACTCCATTCTGCCAGGCGTTCACACTTATTGGAGAGGCAATGATGTTAAATGACTTCAGGGTCACAGAAAACACAGTGCCAGAGCAGTGACTGAACTAAAACCTCACGTATCTCCATATAGTACCTTCAACTAAAGCCTATCCTCCCTGTCCACGACAAGAAGTATATGCACCAGGATGGAATATAGTTATAACCACGCTGCAAGGCCAGCATAGATGATATAAGAAAAATAAAGCAAGATTTATGAGCTGGCCTAGCTTTCTATAAAAAGGGTAACACATATACCTTCCACGCCAAACCCAACGCAAGGCATTTATACCAAGTTCCCAGGAAAGCTGTGAAAAGCATGGCTAGTAAGAGATGGCACTTACGGACTGAACATATCATTTCTGTGTTTGCATGTTTTGAGGACACAATTTTAATAGATAATTGAAACTGTGAAATGACCTCTAGATTAGGCACGCGGGACAAACTTCCTCCCCTGACCCAGAGCGGCTTCACGCTTTGCTGCATGGTTAAACAGGTCCAGATCGTCTGTCAGCGTCAGCGCTAGCGAGCCGCATAAATTTGTAGTGAAAGCAGGGGGCTGGGCACTCAGCGTTCTTAAGACTATCTAAGGCGACTTAACACATACAAGTTCCTCCCTTTATTAAAGCAGCATTCTCCTACAATTAAACTTAAATGGCACAGCCAAGGTGTGTTCAGAAATGCAAACCAAGCCATAGCATGGTTGGAAGTCCACAGATGACAACAGTGATACCTGAAGGCTCCTGCGTACCTCCAGGCAACAGCTCTACCCTTCATGCTAGAAAAGCAGACCATGCTGCTTCAGACCCTTGGTGTCTCCCGGCATAAGAAAAGGAGAGATGGCTTCTCAGCACAAGAACCACCATGTTTTCCTGAAACACTGACCACTTTTTCCTGTAGCTACTCTATCTGGCCTAAAGGGACAGTTCTTGTAAAGAAAGTAGGCGTGAATTTTTAAAAGCTTTGGTTCTGATGTCAGGTAACACAGACCTGCCTACAGCTTTATTCTGAGTTTCATCAACGCTTTAATCTCAGATCAATTGGTACCACCTCTGCAAAAACGTGCCCTGCCCTCCTCATGTTCCCAACTGCTCATTCCCACCTCCACACCATGCTCTACCTTGTGCTACCACAAGCTGTCCATTTTAATCCAGATCTGCTGCCCTATCAAGAGCATGCCAGCCCAAACATTCATGTCAAGCCACAGGACGGGAAAGGGGAACGGTGGGATAAGATCTTTCTGGGTGCTACTAACTTACCTCAAATTAGGAGCCTCAAACTACTTCTTCAGCAAAACATCCACATTTCAAGTGCCTTTAAAGAATGGTTAAAAACCTGCGGAGAAGTAACCTGCTTCACATCAGCCTGAAGTTGGATACCTGCAAGCACTTCTTCATAGAGACACTGCTGGAGGCAGGAAAGGATGGTATCGCAGTACCATGCAAGCACAGCATAGGAGAATTCAGGAACCAGGAGGCTCAACCTAGGGTAAAGACACAGCACCCTTGCTCAAATCACAGTTTGCTCTTGCCTCATCCTATCTTGAGCAGGACTTTTCTGCATATCCTACTTAAAGAGTCTCACCTCTTACGGTGCCGAGTCCCACCATACTTCAAAAGCAAACAGGTCATTGCACAGCCTGACAACAGTCTGCAACCTCCAACATACAAGTTACAGCAACAAACAGGGCAGAGTTCAGGGACAATATCCCTACCCTGCGAAAAGAGAAGTGATAGAACTACAAGGAAGAGGCAGAACAGTAGGAAGCTACACACTAGTTGGCCATGGGAAAAACAAACATCTCGGCACGAATTACTTATGCCTGGAAAAATGCTTGGTGTTCAGGGCTTCTTAACAAGACCACTGTCAGAATAATTAACAGTGGACAGCAGCAAGACCTGAGACAGAGAAATGGGAGGAAAGGACGTTAACAACCTGGCCATGCAAGCAGCCTGTTACTTTTGCACACCGGGTTCCATGCACTGCCTTTTCATTTCAGGCAGATGCTATGCAAGCCAGCAGCAATGGGAGAAATCAGACAGGCTAAGATTATCCTTTCATCTGACACACTGTTAAGAAATCAAAGTTAAAGTACTTTCCATTAACAGCCTAAATCACTCCAAGTTTACCACTGTACTGCCATAGAGATTATCAAACCCTCGCTTTTTTTTTTCCCCTCTTCACTGGAAGGACAAGATCAGATAGAATACTGCTGCTTTCTAAAACCAGGCATATCATTTAGCTCCTATTTCAAGTGACTTGAAGAACAAACGGAGTTTGCAATCTCCAAGGGCTGTGTCTTCCCAGTAGCTTTGTCACTGCCACTTTTAAGGACTGCGGCTTCAAACACGTGAAAGGCGAGGTAAAGCTTGAGGAACAGACCTGAAGGCAAACCCAGCATGGTGATGTGCACGAACAAACAGGCCTTCCGTTTGGGAATGTGAGAAAGCAGCAGGCTGAGCACAGGAAAAGGCAGGCATGAGAAAATCTATCCCGGCTTCGCCAGCCTAAAATGAGAGCTGAATTCAAGAGTGCCCTGGTTAACTCTTCATTCGTCCACTGATGGCATTCCAGTACCCACCCCCAGAGCACTACGAACCATACAGATGTACAAAGCCTGAGTGGGAAATTCAGGAGTTAAATATTTGAGCACAAAGAGCTAGGATATCAGTAAGTAAGAAATTAAAGATGATCTACATACCCTGGGCAAATAATACAATCCTGGGTCACAGGATCATGTTACTGCTGTGCTTGCACACTGGGTTAGGAAAGTGCATGTCCAGACTTTGCATGTGGTACATGGATATACTTCCCTTCACTTTTGTACAGAATGATAATACACACTTCCTCATGTATAACACCGGGAACACAGAATTCCTTCAGCTACCAGCACCTTTTGGGAATTTCTGCTTCTGTTTTACTGTCTTGGCAGCAAGTATGTCTTCTGACATTCAGGTTCAATAGTCAGCACTTGGGAATGGCATAGGAAGTGCCTTTCCACAAAGGGACCATCCAAGCTGGTAGAGCAGCAAGAGAGACAGTTAACAGTGAGTAGGTTGCATAGCACAATTATCACAAGTAAGATCAACCTAAAGATGGGTAAGTACGTACCTTGTGAGAGCCAACCGCTATGGTATCTGCCAGCTGTAGGGCACCATTCTAAGTGTGGGGCTCCGTAAAGGACATGGAAGCATTTGCAGGTTGATGTTCAAGGTTGCTTTTCTTTTTAGCCAGCTTACCTTTCTAGTTCTAATCATCCTCTAACTGCATTAGCACAGGACAAGCACGGTTTGAGAAACAGCCCAGCTTGCACTGACAGAAAACATTTGGTGTACACAGGGCCCATGAGAAGGTCCTGTCTGACGGTTTACTTGTTTCCTAATCATTATGTGTAGAAAAACGAAGCCCAGGCACTCCATAAACAACACTTCCTCCTCAATTTTCTCAGCTATTAGCAACTTGAAAAAGAAGAGTCAGGGACTGAAAAGCAAAGAGATTGAACTATCAAATAGAGACAGTCACTCCAAAGCAGGTTTCAGGCACGCTGACGGAACAAATTAGTGAAAGTGCTGGAATTGTCCCTGTGTAGTTTAACACCTGTTCCATCAGCCACAAAGCCATGCAGTTACATGTTTGGGCCATCCAAACAAATGCATCCTCGTCTTGCAAGGAACTGTGCTCACTTGTCTCTTATCAGCCATCAGAAGAGGTGTGGCTGACACAGCACGTAGAGCATTTGAATTATCTAAGAATATCATTATTTTTTCCACCCTCTGTCAGCCAAATCTTGGGAAAAACCTAGAGAAATAAAATAGGTCACGACGCTTTATGCCAATAAATGGCATCACAGCCCTAGAGGAGAGTCAAGGACAGGAAAATCCCCACGAATTTTCCCGAACGAAATTCACTGATAAATCCCTCATAACGTGAAGAATGTCTGTCTTAGAAGATCACATTGCTTCTGCTGAGGAAACATCACAATGTAATTAAGAAACAGAGCAGAAGGTCCAGTTCACATGAGAGGTTCTCACAACTGTTCCACTTGTCAGAGGCATCTGTACAACACAGTCCAACACTGAAGTATGAAAACCCTAAATAAAACTGGAAAAGCACCGTAGTTCTGGTCAGCCCAAAGGTCTCTCTAAGCAACTACCACATCTCCAGCAACACCCAGCAGGAAATGCTCAGGGTAAAAACACAAGGAATAAATTCTCCTTTGCACACTCCCCCAACAACCCACAGGTTAGGGGCTTTCTGAGCCAAGGACTGCAGCTGTATCCATCTAGTACAAGCTGTCTTTTGAAACCAATTGCCTGTTTGGCCCTACAGCCCCTGGCAGTAAGTTCAGTAACCTCACTGTATCTTGTGTGAAAGCACAGTTCTCCCCTGTGTAAAACTGACGGATGCTTCCATCTTATCCTCACCATTCCTAACAACCCTTCCCAATTCAGCTTCTCTCTGCCTCTCCTGACCTTCTAAAGCAAATTTCTATGATTTCTATAGGAGTCTGCAATCAGCCTAGCTGCTTAGAGTTGATGCCATCGCAAAGACTGCCCCTTCAATTCTTGATTCCTTCAATCCCACCCTACTTACTACCCTGGCTCCTGTTTTCCTTCCTCCACTAACCTTCAGTCTCATAGCTTCGAGGAGGTGTATAGAAAACACCAGATCTCTAGTTCAAACAGCTCCCTATCTACACCAGTGTGGAGAACCACCCCATGTCAAAGCTCACATCTTGCAGCAGTGCCAAGTATCTTCAAATTTCTGTGTCTAGCTGTGAAGGTGGATGGGCTGAGACTTGCTTCCTCTCAAGAGCTCTGGCGGAAATCGAGACAGAAGCTCCACCCCTGCAGCGCAGGACTGCTCACCCGGGCTACTATCACCACCAGTGCCGTGTCCAGAAGAAACTGAAGGTCACTAGTTTGTTCGAGCTTACAAACCATCTCAGAAAAAAAACCACAGGGACAAATTCTTTAATTAAAAAAAGAAGTCTGTTTTTCAAATGCATGTATTTAATTTCCAGAAGCATAGAGACCAACCAAACTATGCACTTTTGTGAGCAAGTAATTTGAAGAGTGGGCAAGAAAAATTTTGCTGACCGCTCAGAAGTGTTCAGGCTGACTCTCTCTCACATGTTACAGGGAAACCAAATTAAAAATGGAACTCGCTCCATCCCCAAAAGTTATTATTCTAGCCACCTCTAATAATTAACTCCCTTAATTGATTTTGGGTTTTGCTGTTTGCTTTTTGTGGACTTTTTCTTTTCCGCTCTTTAAAAGATGAAAATTTAAATTTGCATGCGCTCACTATAATGCTTAAATTTAAACACACTCTGAAACCAAGCCCTATTCCAGGCCAGCTGCTCAGTGTCCTCTGTACATAAATCAAAGGAGCTATCTCAATGTCTTGATCCATGGCTTTCATGCTTTCTTCACCACTGCGCCAAACACTTGCTGACAACCTGTATTTACCTATGTTTATTTTTTAATTGAGGTTAAAGTGACAGTTGTTGTTTGGGGGAAGGTTCCCCCACCTTTTTTCAACAAAAAGGAGGCCAAAGCCCATACAGCTAAATGAGTATTCTGTCATATCACAGAGTGCTCTGTGGACCACTCATGGGAAACGGACAAGGATTTAGGAAGCCAGCCCTCTTTCACATCAGTATTTAAGTTCACCTTATAACTGGACTAGATGAAGTGATGGTGACATAACTCTTCAACTCCTAGGAACATGCAGCTGCCCAGAGATGCTGCGGAATCTCCATCTCTGGAGACATTCAAAACCCACCTGGATGCTGTCCTGTGCAACCTGCTCTGGGTGATCCTGCTCTGGCAAGGGGGTTGGACTAGATGATCTCCAGACATCCCTTCCAACACCTATCATTCTGTGAGGTTCTCACCACAGCAAAAGCAAGTGTGAGTGATGGGACAGGCCAGCCTAAGCACACTATCATCACCGTGGCAAGCAAGCAAAGGGCCAAAGACCAGCACGCTGGTTGAGCATAGCGTTATTTTGCTGCAGCTATAGGTACTGAGAGACTACATGAAGCCACTCTGCTCCCCATCTAGGAAGTGGGGCAATCCTAGCTCCCTACCTCACAGGGAACTGGCTGTGACAACAAACATATTTAAACATTAGCTAATGGAGACTTCTGTACATCTTAGAAAGCATACAAATACCTCTACTACAGGACACAAGACGAATCCTGTTTTTTCTTTCCAAGAGCATAACTGTAAGGGTTTCAGTTTAATTTAGAACCAGAAAGCTCATTCTGCATCTGTGGCTTCTCTTCTTGTTTGCAAATCCAAGTCTTCACACTAAAATGGAGAAGTATCCCCTCCCCAAACCATCTGATCTGTCATCACTTCAGCCCTCCATGGCTAAGGTTGATGGGTCTCACCACTAAAACATTAAATGAAAACTTAGTATAAAGGAATGTGTACAGAAGAAAGCTTTGATTAGCACTGTATTCAAGATCCGCCAAGGCATTATGTATAAGTGTGCAGAATTTTTCAAAGTTGCTACTTATAAAATTTAAAGGGTTTTCTTTTTTTGTTAAAAAAACCACTAAGAAATGTGAAACTAAGGTGTATTGAGATCCAGTCATAACTATAAGAGCAGAAAATAATTTTAAAGGTAAATACCAAGTACAAATCTTTGTGTCAAAGCATAGAATAAAGTCCTACCATTTGAAAGAGTGGGACCCATTTTTATACACCTAGTGCCCCAGCCTGAGAGCCAAGCCAGCTTTTGGCAACAGAGAGTATTTTCTTCTTTCATTAGTTCATTACAATGACTACTTTACCCAAAGTTGGAAAATGCTTTGGAATTGCAGAAACAAGAAGCTTGTTTTCTTCCTCCAGTCAACAAATATAAATGAGGGGTAAGGGAGCAAAATCTACTAATACTACATCAGCATGACAAGAAACAATCAGTGCAATTAAATAAAAGGATAATAAATATGAAGCTTTTTTATTAAGCAAATGAAATATTATGTAATATTACCTCAAAATGTACCAGATACTTCCATTTCATGTACAGTTACCATTACTCTCTTTTTTCTTTTTTTTTCCCCAAGAACTACTTTTATTGCTTAGGGTTTTGATGAGGGAGACTGCACTTGGGATTACACTTCACTGCAAAGTCAAGCGCAGTCTGTCATAAACAGCACGTAAGATCTTAAGAAGAAAAATCAATCACCTAGCAAATAAAGTAATCTGGTATTTTCCAACATAAAAATCTAACTAGCCTCTGTATGAGGCTACCCAGTTGCTTAAATAGGTAATTCATGGATGTTGTAGAGATTAGCAGAAAGGAGGACTAAATTTAGGTTAAAGGCCATATTTAGCTGCACATCAATGTGCTTTAATGACTATCCAATAGTGTGAATCACTCTCTTTTAGGAAAATTAAAAAGTACAGATGCAAAACAGTATCAGAACTGATCCTGTATATCAGAATTTATTATTAAAGTGACAAACAAAAGTCATCACAGTCAGAGCATGATGCAAGGTTTGTACAAATGACAGCATTTCTCAGGGAGTGAGCTCAGTGACTGCGAGCAACATTTGGCCAGGCAGTGAAAGCAGCAACTCTCATGCCCGTGGCCGCAGCTCCAGGCGGGACACCATTTGTCACGTAGGAGAAAGAGAGTTAATGCTCCAGGAACACATTTGCACATGGGTGATAATGGAAACTGGGAGACCTTTGGAAAAGCATAGGTCAACCCACATTTGGCTCCTAAAAGCAAAGGTTGTGTCTCTTCCCCATAACCAGAAAACTTTCCTTTTTCAAATGCTGATCTGTAATTCCTCTTCCATGTGTTCCCTGAAGGTTTTGCGCTCTTTCATATGAATCTGGGTAATTAAAGCAACAAAGCCAATCTCTTGCTAGTCCTAGGAATCCAGACTTCACAATTCTCTCTCAGTCACAGACACAAATTCTTCCTTAGCTTTCTTCCCACTTACAATTAACTACTGTTCTTGAAATGAAGACTGCTGGGGCTGAAACTTAGGAAACAATCCAGAGGAGACTAATAAGCACTTGAGAGCAGCTTTCCAGGGTGCAAAATTTTACATTGAAGCATCTGAATGCCTATACATCATCAAACTAAGTCTATCTTGCCTGGGATCTTGTCCCCACAAAAAACAGTAAGTCTCTGTTTCAGTAAAGATTCAATGGAGAGAAGAGGCAATCCTTCCCCTGTGTAATTACATGGGTGTCATTCCCCCAGCCCATACAGCCTGTTAAGCTTAAAGTCTTCCACATATTCTTCTACCCTTTTTTTTTTTTTTTAAAAGCCATTTGTACTTTTACCCTCCACAGCATCCTTCAGCAGTGAGTTCCATAATTCAACACAGGTGGAAGGAGAACTTGTTTTATCTTGCTGGCTGGTAACTTCATTGCCTGCTCTAGTTTTGTACCATCAGATATAATTGCTCCCCATACACTACTGTACAATTTTACAGGTTTCTATTATACCTCCCTCAGCAGTCTCACTCCCAAGCTGAAGAGTTCTAGGCAACATAGCTTCTCTTCCTACGGAAGTCTCCTCAGACAATTTCACCATTCACAGAATCATAGGGGTTGGAAGGGACCTCAAGAGATCATCAGGTCCAACCCCCTGCCAGAGCAGGTTCCCTAGGACAGGTCGCACAGGTTGGTGTCTAGACAAGTCTTGAATATCTCCAGAGAAGGAGACTCCACACCCCCCTGGTCAGCCTATTCCAGTGCTCTGTATCATTTCTGTATCTTTTTCTATATCTTTTTTGCTGCCACAAACGAACCTTGTTGGTAGTGAGGAAAACATGCTGTAATCAGAACCAATACACGATGCGGATTCAAACTGCAACATACAATAATTTCTAGTTTAATTCCCTCCTCTTCTCCCACTACAGTTTTATTTGCCTGTTTGACACTATATTGAAAACTGAGCTCAGTTTTTGTCAACCAAATAATTTCCTAAATTATGATCCTACCTGCCAGACGAGTTCTGGCAGGCCTATCAGCACAGAGGACAGAAGAGAGTTCAGGGAGACCTCACTGTTTCTCTTAAGCAGAAGAGCTGTGAGATCACCTCACTCAAAAGTACCAAGAGGGGGAAAAAAATAAAAATACTGCCCTTTCTGCCCATTTCTCCAAGCCTGCAAAACTCAGCCTGTCAACATGGTTCAGTTGGCTGTGCTAATTGGCTGTGCATATGCTCTTAATTCACTCTCTTCTTACTTTGAGGTTTAAAAGAAGTTGTAATTTGTCCCAGTTGGGAGGTAATAAAAGCCAGCGCACGGTCAGTCACGGATGGCTCTGATGACTCAGCTGGTGCGAGGTAGCTTGCTAAGGCTATCTCCAGTGTGTTGAGCCCAGTGTTTATTGTGCAACGTGCGATACGTATCTCAGGCCACATGCCACCAAGTATTTTACAGCCCATAACCTTCTCCCCCTGGAAGCTGTTCCCACTGTCTTCCCCAAGTCCTCTTCCAGAGAACCCGTTTGCTCAAGCCATTTGACAGTGACACAACCACTCAGATTGCCAGCTGAGAAATATCTTTCACACCCATCAACACTCCTGTTCCTGCAACCTGGTGCTCTTTCTGGTACTCTGGGATTTACCAGGAACAAGCGCATCCCCATCCCTCTGTGAAAACAGTTCAGCCCTTCCTCTCCTCACCTCTGACGCCCCAATTGTGTACCTGGTACCTATCTACATGTGCCTACAAAAGGCTGTCCAACCCCAGCACAGTGCTGCTCTAAATCAGAAGGAGCGGGTCTTCTGGAGCCAGGATGAGGCTGCTGGGGACCAGAGCTGCCTCAGCAGAAAGGCAGTGGTGCAGCTCACAACAGCCCATCAGCGCTACCCCCATCGCCCTGCAAGCTTCAAGCTGCAGCTGGTCTCACAAAGCAGTGCTTGCTTGTAGATGTGGCAGATGTCCCATCTAACGCCAGGGAGGTTTTTTCCAGTAGCCTCCTGTGGTAACTGGGACCAACACCTTCACCCTGTAGGCTGCTGTTCCTTGCACCCTACCACAGCTAACCTCAACTTCTGGACAGGTCTGAGAAGGCTTAGCTTTGCCTGTGTTTTAAAGCACAGAGCAGGTAAGAAGGTAAGCACTCACCGTTCAAGACAGAGCACAGTGAGCAATCCCTAGTCCTAATCCACCAGAAAAAAAGCTTGACTTGTGTCATGGTGGGAATCCCTAGAAACTGTGAAGAAGCTCCCCAGCACTGCTGAAATGCTGGGTTTGCTTTGTTTGACCTTCAAATCTATCAGCAGAACTTCATAGTGCTCAAGTCAACGACAGAAACCACTTTTGTGTAAAGTCCTTTTTAGGGGGAAAAAAAAAAAAGGAGAAAGAGAAAAGGAAAATACTGAATGCCTTATTGTGGCCCTACTAAATGGGTAAATATGTCTCTGAATTCTAGTACTACTATCCCTGGCACTTTTATTAAACATTTCATTTATCTGGTAGAACTCCAAGCTCTTGGATTTCCACAGAATCCCATACTATTTAGAAAACATTCCTAGTTTCTCTAAATAGCTGCTTTGGAGGATCCCACTGAAGACATAATGGAAAAAACACTTCAGCCATACTCTGTTGAAATTTAAACTATATAAAGAATCTCACTCTTTCCTGCATTCCATCAGATTTAAGGATCCTCTTTACTGTATTCCAGTTGGTTTCCTACATATTAAACTCCCACTTTTTGAAACAAATGATTTCCAAACTGGAAATCATTTGGAATGATTTCCAAACTGTACCTATTGAAGAAAAAAAACCCAAACAAACAACCCAGAAAACATACCCTACAACAAAAACAGACAAAAACCCCAACCACAAAGGAAAAAAACCACCAAGAAATCACTCATCATTCCTATTTATAACCACACTTAATTTTATTCTTAAACATCCAAACTCTGGATTTAATATTAGCCAGCTGTTAGTAGCTTAACATGTAAAGCCCGGTGGTTACATTCAAAGTATTTGTGTGGAGCTGTACTCTTAACTCTTGAAGTCACACCCAACACCACTCTTGACATTACACGCATCTTTAAAATGATTTACAATGCTATTTATTTCCATGTGCAAACATTCCATTGAACACCAGCATAAATAAAGCAGAGAGAATCTCTCTCATATACCCATTTTCTCTCCAGACTGTCTTAACCAGGACAGTATTTGCAAACTCTGCAAGAACACCACCAAGACAAAGAAAGTGCACACTGTCCAACCAGGAACAACCTTTGGAAAATCATTTAGATGAAGAATCATTTATAGCTTTCCTTGCTATGCCGAGTTCACTTTGGAGCTCAGTAGCATTACTGAAGAGAAGCAATACCATCTATCAGTGAAAAGCTTAACTCCTTTCAAAATCCTTAATTTATCACTGCTGTAGATGTTTCATAAACAAGTTCAACTTCAGCTGGAGTTTTCTGTATTTATTTTCCTGCCAGCAGTGGCATTTTTGGAAGAAAAAAGTATAATCTGGGCTTGAGTTCCATATGTAACTAAAGAAGCAGATAAATAGAGTAGCTGTCCTCTGTGCTCCAACAAAGCTCTGCCTGAAGATACCTCAATATCACTAGAGCCAATAAGGTCTACATTTGGCTTGTGTTGTAGACCTAAGAAAAATAACCCACAGTAGCAGGAATATATTGCCGTTAAAAGCAGAGGAGTTTTGGTGGGCTGTTTGATCTCTCTGTTCAGGCTGAACCTGAGCACATACCTGGGTTCAATTTGTGTTTTTTCACAATTGCCTAGAAGAACATCCCACCCATGGACTGTCCTGGGTGGCCTCCTTCCCTCAGAAAGCACAGGAGTACATTGTGATCTAAAAATTAACTGTTGTGACAACGCTAGCAGCTGACCACCAGCCACTGCCTTTGCCAGCGAGTCCTCCCTTATGAGATGATAAAGGTGTATCTGATCACAGAGGAATGCCCTGCTACCCCAAGGGAAAAATAACATGTGGGACAACAAAGAGCGCAGCCTGCTCTGCATTCAGCTTCAGGGAGCCCTGGGGAGGACAGTGGTCAGGGGAAGGGAGCAGGAATTGCTCTGGCAGCCACATCTGTCTGCCATCTCTCCCAGGCACTCCTGCCCTGGGCCAGAAGCTGTATTGCAGCAGAACAGCTACACCTGCATCACGTGCCTGCCTCTCCCAAAGCCAAGTTCAGCGCGGACTGTGGGCACAGGAACACCACCCTGCCCGCACGTGGCTTGATCCAGCCACGGGGACACGGTGAAGCAGTAACCTCTGCCGAGCAGCTAGAGAGAGCGGGCCCTACCAAAAAAGCCAAACAACAGCCACCCCTGTGACCCCAAACACCCTGTGAACTAAAAAGGCAGGAACAAATCAGACCACTCTGTCACCGATTTCTGTAATAAACACAGTATTTTTTCCCATGCTGCATTACGAATACTATGCCTCACCACAGACCTGCGGAGGTATGCTCATTATTATTTTATGCCTGTTTCAGACAGGGAAAGCAAAGGCCAAAGAGAACATTTCCACAAGCACTTGCTTTTGAATTTCTATCACTCTGGGGATGCACAGTTGAAGGCACCGAACCACGAATACTCCAAAACAAACACATGCAAAAAAAAAAAAAAAGAAAAAAACCCCAAATCCAACAAATTAGCCAATTTTTGGATTGTAGGTCAGAACCACACAACCAGCCAAAAAGCGTAAGTTGCCTTAGCTCTCCTTCCACACAGCAAGCATGTTATTCGGAAAACCTTTGTCAGAAGACTTCAGAGGGCAAGCTATCACCAGTAAGCACCCAAGGTCTCAAAAACGGCAGAAACCTCACTTCTGTGTAACTGTACAAGACTTTATCTCCTGCTTATCATCATTTCTATCAGCAGAGCGGTGCTTAGCCACCTCCCTCCAACAGGCACTTAGTGAGATGCAAGGTGTAATATGCATGTAAATTATCATTAAAGTACCCTCTGTTTAATTGGGGCATTTCAGATCGGGGCTGCTGTTTTAATGGGTTGCCTCCCAGGAAACTGACTTCACCTGTAATGACACAGTGAATAGTAATGACCAGTGTTTAATTGGGGCAGTGTTAGTAAAATTTTGCTTCAGAGGGATTAAATTTAGCTGGTGCCAAGGAGTTAAGTGATTAATCAGGTGTTAAACAGTATGCACTGCTAAATGCTGGTCTTCTCCCATTCAGTCCTACACCCACTGAACTTAATGAGAGTTTTGTCATTAGCACTAACAGAAGAAGGATCCTCCTCCTAGTACCCAAGTTCACTAATAAACGTTAAGGAACATACTCTGCCTTAACAGACAGCCTTGGCTAAAGGTAACAGGTTCTGGTTGCACAGTGCCTCAGCATGGGAAACCTTTGGTGGGAGAGAGCTCTTTGCAAAAATGGCATCAATGAAGTATTAGAAGACATACACTGCTTAAAAAATAAGTAAACCTGGGGAAGCCAGTTAAGATTGAAAGCTATGCTAGTTCTTTGCCCTCCAGCCTGCATGAGCAGTCTTTTTTCTTATGATGACAAAGTACATCCTCAAATCTGGAATGAGCACCAGTGAGATAAGTCCTTGAGCTACAGGGTTCTGCATCAACTCCTGCGGTGCCCATGCAATCACAGGGGCCACCATGTACAGCTCACTGCAAGAGAAAGCACTCACATCCACCAGCATACAGCTGCATAAAACCTCAGCTAGAGTCAGCTGTGAAACTCGACTCAGGAGAAGGCTCTTCACACTCCATGCTGCCCACTGAAAGCACTCTCTGCTCAAGCATCCCATCGGCCAGGCGCATGTGAAAAGAGCCTCAGGGCTCAGAGAAGTCCTGGTCTGGGAGATCTAAGGCAGTTGATCCCCCACCACCATATTCCCAGTTTTATTTCCTCTGCAACTCCACACTCCACAGTTTTTTGTATGGCAAATCAGGGTAAGTAAGTGGAAGCATCAGATATATAAAAAAAAACGCAAGAGACAAATGAAAGTCTGCCTTTTAGGACTCTTCTATTTGCCTGCTGAATTTTGAGCCTCCATACGATGCCATGGTGATATTCTCAATATATTATAATTTCAGGAAAGAAAATAAGGAGATCGTCACAACTGGAAAGCTTCAGATGACGTTTTAAACAGAACTCATCACCCACATCAACCTGAAATAAACACAAAAAATCATGCCCATACTTCCAGTCCTGCCTCCCTTTGTGCTTTTGCTCTCATGTAAGCTTTTGTCAGGATGTTTACACTCTCCCTATGCCTCAATACTCCCATCTGGGGGAGGAGAGGTGAGTCCGTAAGTATCGCCTGCCAATATTGTAAGGAGGGAGTGCCAATGTCGTGGCACTATTTATGATAATGTATCGGCTAACTACTACGGCTCAGGCAGAGGAACTGGTTTACTACCAACACAGACATCCCAACAGCGTGGATGAGAAAAAGTGTCAGAATATGACCACCACGCCAGATGTCCCTTCCCAACCCACCTCAGAGTCAAAGGCCTCAGACTCTCTTGAGCTGGAGTCTGCCACAAACTTGAAGCCTATCAGCTGATGCAAAGAGTACACTGATGCCGTAAGTTGTAGTGAACGCTGAGTGTCCAACCTTCATGCTCAGCTCTGACCCCTAAGATCGTATATTCTGAACCCCAGCAATGACTTCTCTCGGCAGCTTTAAGCTCTTTATGCACACACTTAAAATTCCCGGCCACAATGAGTCGGCTTGCCATCAACCAGGGGAGCACACACCCAAGCGTTGGCAGGATCAAGGTATTAGGCATTACATTTCTCCTCTCCCCGAGAAAGAGTTAATGTAAGTAAGCACACATACTTGCCACAAAGCAAACACATATCAATATACAATCACACATACATACTGATAAGTACTTGACATGAACCGAGATACTACTGCAAGTTTATATTGATTGCCATTAGTTAAACATATACCAAAACTTCATCTCCACAAAGCATTCCTAAATCTTATTAGCCTGCTGCTCTAAAAAGGTGGGATACGGAGACTGGGTGCTGAGCAGCTAAGGCATAAAACAAAGCATTAGCCTTCACTCCCTCTGCTGAAGCTTTCCATGGTTCATCACCCCAGCTGCTGTGGCATTTGCTGCATGCACCCTTGCCCCGCGTTGCAAGAGGAAGGGGGAAAAAAAAAATACAAGATACCTCCACCAGCAGCACCACCACCACTTCCAGTTCACATGCTCCTCATGAAACTGCAACACTCTCGCAGCACAATACTTGGCCACTTTTCAGAGCAGCTCAGCAGAGAAGCTGGAGTACCGTGCAGAGCTTGCTCCTCTGCCTCGACCTCATGCTCCGTGCCGGGAACCGTATTGGCACACTGAGGAAATAATCAATAGCACTTGTATAATCACGCTACCATTTAAAAAACTCCTCTTTAATCCAGCTGTTGATTTTAGCCACCTTTAACTCTGACTCGTTGAAACAAGCATCCAAACACAATGGTAGTTAGAAAAACTGAAGAGAAAGAAAGTTACCCAGAATTATTTGACTGGTGAAGAAATCCTTTAATTTGAAATTCACATTTCTGTCTCAAAATACACACTTTCCTGTATTTGAAACTATTAAAATAATCACCAACAGAGAAGCCAGCAACATTAGTGTCTGTCTTCCAACAAAGTTAACTGCAAGGGTCATAATATAAATAAATCATACATTAAGGAAATAAAAATAAGTTCAGACCATGGTGACTGCAATTAGTCACTTAAAAAAATACGTTTCCCAATACCTAAATGTAACAAGTATTTGAAATTTAATCATTTCAAGACTCAAACAGAAGTTTTCTTGTATATCTCCTGTTACGTAGTCGATCCTTTACAGTATGACTCTGTAACGTACCTTAGTGACGTTAGGGAAGGACCAGTTTTACTGTTCCTGAAATCAACAGTAGTTTTGCTGCTGACCTCTGTAAGAGCAGATGTAAGGCTCGCATTTTCAAGATGACATGTTGAAAACAGGGAAACACAACTTATATGATATTACTTTATGATGACATTCATGTTCTTCTGTCCAGAGAGAACACATCCTAACTTTTCACAGGTTATTACTAGAAAAGCAAACAGTAGTTATAATTCAGTTTTTATATATAGGGATCTGCTTCGTTAACTGCATGCACTTTGCTTGCATTAACATTTTGCCATACTGTAAAGCACATACAATACCCCATTGTCCAATTTGTCCATCTGTGTTATGAAAAGTCAAACCAGACTCTCTAAGCACGAGACTTCACGGGACACAGGCCCAAACTCATTTACCTCGGCAAGAGAAAATGTACCCAGGAGCTTTCAAATTGTGGTCCTATTGTATGAAATGCATGACTCCCACCGTAAACGTGTACACATACACTCACGCAGGACAGGCAAACAAACAGCCGTGCTTTCAAGCTGAGTAAGTAAGCATTTATTCCAGGCTCTTTCCCTTAGATAAGAGTCTGGAAGTCACCTTTTCCTTCCAGGCAGGGAGACACAACTGTTAAAGCGCTCTTACTCGGGCAGAGCTAGTAGCAAGCAGCATGGAGATTTCTGGCTGGCAAGAAGGGAAAACAACTCCTGAAGAAAATGCATGACTGAAACACAACCGAAGGGTGAGGGACAGAGAGAGGAAAGCACGATTTCTAGCAGGCGGCTGGATAGGAAGAGTCTGGACAAAAAAAAGGAAACTCGGGCATTTTTTTGTTTTTTCCCATTGTCTCAACTTTATATCACCTACACTTAAAAAGTAGGAACTTCCAAAGGTCAAGCCACGAGAAACACATCTCCTGGGCCCTGGCAGAGCGAGACCGGGCTGCGCAGCCCCGGCTCCCCTGCCCGATTACGGGCAAGCGATGCCCGTACACGCAGCGCCTAAAACCAAACAATAACGTGGGTATCACAAGGGGAAAAAATAAAAGAACGGCAAAAAATAATAAACCCCAAGCCCTGTAACCCGCTGCTGAGGGGAGCAGCGGCGGCTGCATCTCCCTGACGGCAGGAAACTTTCTGCGAAGTTGCTGGCGGGGGACGGCGGGCAGCCAGCCCCGCGGGAGGCCAGGCCGGGCCGGGCTCCGGGCTCCCTTTAATAGCGCCCGACGCGCCGCCGGCCCCTACCGCGAAGAGCCACGCCGCCAATTCCCAGCCGCGGCGGCTTTACTGTGCGTGTCCCCCCAGGGCAGGCGCACGGCGCTGACAACCGACGGGAGCCGCGACCCCGTGTCCGCGTCCCGTCCCCCCTCCCCCCTCCCCGGCTCCCTCCACCCCGGCACGAAGAGCTCCGCGCTCCCTGACTGCCAGGGCTGGACGCTGCGCGCCCCGCGAACGTGGGGGGACCACGAACCTCCCCCTCCCCCCCCACGACCGCCCTTCACGCGGTGGTGGGGGGGGGAGGGGAGAGGGAGGAAGAAACAGTTATTTTCACCCAAATAACCCGGGGCAAAACGCAACGCCCACCACCCCCGGGTGCGGGCGGGTGCGTCCCGCGCTGACAGGGGCCGGACAGAGAGGGACAGGCAGAGGGGTCAGGGCTTTACCTTGATGCAACACTGAGCAGGAGCCTCAGACATCTCTCAGGAGGGAAACGGCGAAGCCCAGCGGGGCGGGCGGACGGGAAGTTCTCGGGCTTTCCCCACTTTCCGCTCCTCTCCCGAAGCGGCGAGGCGCGGCGCGGCCCGACCCGGCCCGTCCCTTCAAGGGGAAGTTACTGCCGCCACCATCGCCCGGCGGCGGGCGCGGCGCGGCCCGCGGAGCTGCCCGGGGGGAGGCGCCCCGCGGCCGGAGTCCCCTCCTCAACAACGCCGCCGCTCCTCCGGGGGCGCGCGATCGCTCCCGCCTCCGCCGCCCCCCTCCTCTCTCCGTCCCTCCCTCTCCGCCCCGCGCGCCTGTGGCTCCGTGTGCGTGCGTGCGTGTGTTGTGTGTGCGTGTGTGCGTCTGTGTGTGACTGCGCGTTCTCTGCCCGTGCGGGTCCGTGTGTGAGCCCGTGCGCGCGCGCGCGCGGCACGGGGCGGAGGGGCCGGGGGGCCGGGGGAAGGCGGGGGTGAGGGGTGGGGGATGGGCGGGGGCTCCGGCGCGAGGCGGCGGGAGGGGCGGGAGCTGCAGCCGCGGCCCCGCTCGCCTCCGGTGTTTTCCTTCCTGGAAGAGAGAAACCGAAAGGCGGCGGGGGCCGGGCCGGGCCTGGCCGGGCGCTTGCGCCCCGCCCCGCGCCGCTCATTGATCCGGAGTTTCGGGGCCGAAACTGACGTGGGTTCCCGGCATCTCGCGCCGCCCCTTAAAGGGGCCGCGCAGGCCGCCGCCGGCGCGAACGACCTCCGCCGCCGGAGGGGAGGGCAGGAGGCGGGACGGCGGTCCCCGCTGCCGCGGCGGGAATGCGGCCGGCCGCTGGCGTTCTGGGGTGCAGATGCGGTTCGGACATAGCGAAAGGGGGTCGACCGGCCCGCGTCGTGTTGTGTAGCGTCATTTGACTTCGCGGGGGGAGGGGAGGGGCGGCGGGCGTCGCGCGGGCCCTTTAAATGCGCTGCGTCGGTACGGTACCGGCCTTCAGCGCCGGGCCGAGCAGCGCCATGGGCGAACGTGGCTGAGGGGATGGGTGGGCGGGCAGCGGGTGGAGCACCGGCCGGCGGGCAGCACAATGGCCTTTGTTCCGCAGGCGGAGCTGCAGCTTTAAGAGCCCCGACCAGGAAATGAGGCTCGGGTTACCGCGGGGTACGGGAAGTCCGGGGCGGGGGAGGAAGACGGGCAGCGCTGGCCGACGCTTCCCTTCCCCAACCGCACGGCGGCTGGGTCTCGCCGCCTCATTCCCCCCCGTCTCTGCCTGCAAAGCCCCCGGGACCGGGGGTCGCCATCCCCGTGTGACCGGGCGCCCCCGGAGGAGGGTTGGCTGCCCCGGGCGATGCCCCTGCTAGCGGCGAGAGAAGCCCCCGGGACTCAGCCTGTGTTTAGACCCCGAGCGGGTAGCAAATTGCTCAGCACAGAGGTGCCGGGGAGTGTTGCGTCACGCGCAGCATACGTACTGTAACCTGCGTTACTTGCAGCTGCAGCGGTATCACGCTGTTTCATATCATCCTCCGGCTCTTTCACGGGACCGGGTACAACCCTAGCCCTCACAGGAGAGAAGAGTCGGGGGGAAAGGCGAAAAACAACTCGCTCATCTCTTGGTCTAGATCTCTCTTTGTGTTTTTAAAGACCGTTTTGGGGGTCTTTGGAGGCACCGTTTCATTGCAAGTCCCAAACGTACTTGAGAGCGCAGTCCTACTTGTGCCCGTGCCGCCGCAAGGCAGAGCCATGTCAGGAGCCTGCTGCTGGGCTAGAATGGGCTCCTATCAATGGGTTCGGTTCTACCAAAAATAGCAAACGGCAGGGAATGCTACTGTGGTGTTTTAAAGGGAACCTTAGCTCACGTTGTGTGGCACCTTAACCATGGGATGCTTGCGTCGAATGCAGCGCTACTTCACCTGCGTGGTTGAGAGGCCAGACTGCTGGGATCTCCCCGTAGGCATCCCTTGATAGGCTACTGTGGGCCACTTCGCAAACCAGGACCACTTCCCTGCAGCCTCTTACAGCTTCATTTTGTCCAGTCCCTGAAACTAAGCAAGAAAGAAGGAGGAAATGCACTGCTCCATCTCAGCCCAGCAACCAGTGACCCTTCTTAAAGATAGGGCCAACTCAGGAATATAGGATTCATATTTACTCATCTTGCCTCAGCATGGCTGAACTGCTGGACTAGAACAGTTGCATCTCCACTGCCTTTAGAAAGTTGCTCTCTCCTCTGTTACTCTCTCTGCTTCATTGCTATGACGTTTTCCCTTTCTACCTGCGTGATTACTGCTGGCTTTCCCCAAGTGCTGAGTCATTACTTTGTAATTCTCATGGCAAGCGGTGGTTATTTTAAATGTAGAAAGTAGAGATGGAAAAGACCCGTTAGGTCATCTCCTCTGCCCCCCTGCTGGTAGATAATTTACAGCACATGCTTGATTGATCCGTCCACTTCTGTTTTAAATGCCTCAGGTATTCAGGCTTCCACCTCTTTCTTTTGGAGACTGGTTCACAGTCCAGCAGGTCCCATTGTCAGGAAGATATTTAACTTAAATTTGCATTTTTCCAGTATCACCCAATTACTCCTGGTTATAACCATGTATCGTGCTCCCCTGAACAACTGTTCTCTCAGGCTGTCATACTTTGCACCGAGGTATTACGGCTTTTCCTAGCCATTGTCATTTGTTCTTTTCATCTCCTTTCATTACTCAGTCCCTGCAGCCACTATAGCATCATCATTTGGGTTCTCTGTTTCCCACCCAATTGGTTATCATCTCCTCTGACCACAGATGCCCTCATTTAGGGTCAAGTGTCCACCTGATCCTTTGTTAACACAGCCAAAACCCCATCATGGTTTAGTTTGAACTGCCTCATATGCCTGTACAAAATTTGTCACTTGCCATCACCCTGAACCAGATCTGGTCATGTTGTTCCTCTGTGTCCCCTCTTGCAATGCAGCTGCAATCTGTTTTTCTCCACAGAGATTGTAGTGAAGCCATGTGTCCTGAGTCTCCTCTTCCTGCCTGGAGTTTTGACATCTGTTCTCTCCAGGGTCACTGGTATCTGCTGTTCCTCACACTTTGATTAGCAGCCCTTACAAATACTCTCAACCAGCATGACGAGTGCCTGTCCAAGAGCATAGCCTGGTTTAGAGCTGTTTTCTTCCAGCTCCTGTTCTTTTTTCCCCCACTGTTCCACTACATGGGAGCACAATGGGGGAGGAATGGTGAACGTGTAGAGAAGACCACAGCTGTGAGTGCAGCACCATTCTACCAGAAGTCAATCCCATTGAAGGTGCTGTAAGAGAGCTGGGGAAGGAAACGTGGCTGGACAACACACATGCCACACCACCCTGTGGGCTGCATGTACCTCTGGAAGCAGATATATCTTAGCCATGCTTGCCAGATGCTAGCACATCTGACCAGAGAACATCTTTGAATGAGGAAGACCATACTCCTTGTACTGTGTTAGCTCTTCATTCGCCCTTGTTTCTCTGAGCGGATTTCCCACAGTTCCTCTCTTTAATTAAACCTTTTGAGACCTCAGACCGTGTGGTCCTAGCTAGGAGGAGACAGAAAACACTACCAACTCTCCTGGTGAGAAGGATGATCTGTGGCTGCAGGGCAGTTGCTCTGGAAAAGTGAGGAGAGAGTTTCTCTGTCTGTCAGCTCACCTTTAGCTCCGCTCCACGTGGAGATAGCACAGAGCAGAAGGGAAGTGCATTAACTTGTATTAAACCTTGAACAGACTCCCAGTTTTTTCCTTCCCTCTCACCTAGGGGCAACTGCTTAGCTTATCTCCAGGGAGGGCCCTTTAGTTAAAAGTGGGACTTACGATCCCACAGAGCCACCTTTCATTGACAGCCTAGCCAGAAATCCCCTAAGTTTTTGCTGGGATAGGTGGCGATAACATTAATTCAGGCAAAAGGTAACCATACTCTGGCCTGTGAAGTGGAGCCAAGTTCCTGCCTTCCTGAGGTCTCTCCCAGGAAAGGGGGCTGGGCAGCGCGTTTGGGAGCAGGAAAAGGATGACAAAACCCATGGACAGAAGTATGTACTTTCTGCTCATAGTGGCCTGAAAATCTGGCTTTGAATGCTTGAATTTTCTGGTCTAGAGTTTGTCTCTGAAAGCAGAGTGAGCCCTGAAGAAGAAGAGGCAATCAGGACGTTTCTGCCCAGAGTGGTGCATTTACACACCAGCTTCCACTGGTTCTCTGTTACCTGGGCCTATTCTACAGCCATGGCACTCACAGTGTCTTCCTATATTCACTTTCTCAACAGCTAGGCTGTATTTTTTTCCATATGTCCCTAAAGGGTGTCAGAGCCTTTTTCCCAAAGGTGTTAGACCCCTGAGAGCCTACATCCATCCAAAAGCCAAGGTTCTAATTTCTTTGTTTATGTACTGGTTTTCTGGTTTCAGCAGTGTAGAGCAGTACCTCAGATGTTTGCAGTAATCATTGACTTCACCTTGCTTTTATTAAGGAGACTTTGTTCACAGTAATTTTTTCTCCTTTCCTCTTTATATTTGCAAAGGCACTCATTAGTTCATTAGTTCCCAGTGCCCAGTTGTCATTAACCCATTTTACTGTTTCTCACTGTTATCTTTTCCTTCCCTTTATCTTTCCCCACCACAACTTAACCGACTCACTCACTCAGAGCTGGCTTCTTTGCTTAGTTTGTATCACTAGTTTTATTTTTGTCTTCCAATGTTTGAGCACTCAGTGTGACTTGATGGACCTGTTGATGTTACTCAGCCTCAACAGACCCTTCCAGATCGAGGGGCAGCATCAACCTCTTATGGGACAAAACACAGTAGGAGACAGTAGTAAATTCCAAGAACATGCAAGGATATGTTGGCATTCTCATGCAACTGGTTTTGGTCCTGAGGACTCACCAGGAAATCTATGAGAGTTGGCCCACAGAGGTGCTGTGGTAGTGATCCTCGTTCTACATTAAGTGCTATGATTAATTTTTCCCTTACCAAGTTGGTTTCTGAAATGGAATCAAATTTTATGGCCCTAGCGTGCATCAGTCGTGCTGCTTCTCATCATTAGCAGTCACTAAGATTAGCTTTCACTTATTCTCAGGCAAGTTCTTTTTCTGTGATTCAGCCAGGAGTCTTCTTGTGATGGAAGTCCCAAATCTATGGCTTTTTAGGAACATGTGTGAAATCCAGTCTGAGTTGTTGGAGCGAGAAATGCTATATCCATATTATTTGCCTTCTTGGTTTTTCACCAAGGATCTTCAAGATTCATTGGTCTTCTAAATGTTCAGGGCTGGCTCTATGAATAGGATTTGCACCAGTATAATGATTTTGGTAAAAGGTTGGTTTGTTGTAGTTTGTTTTTTGTTTTTTTTTTTTAAATTAAAATAGCATTCCCTAAAGCTGCAGGTATTTTGATATAAAGATGCTTTTACAGTTTGCATAGGGATTCACATAGCCTCACAACAACAAAGTGGAGAAGCAAAAATTCCAGTATGACACCCAGTCATCTAGCAGCAAATATCTGTTAAAAAAACCCAACCCTAAATATACTTGATGCTCTAAGCCATATCATCCTCACACATCACCATATACAATGATTACTTTGAATAATGTAGTATATTGCTTCTGTAAATAAAAGAAAAGCTTTTTTCTACTACTGTAGATGTGACTTTTCTGTTAGGAGAATGGGGAAGGAGGATTGAAGACTGTACTGATTTCGTTCCTCTTTATTGTTCAAAGCAGTCCAGCGGCCTCTGAGAGACAAGTTTATAGTCACGTTTGGAAAGTGGACTTCATTGCACAAGTCGCTGCTTAGACACTTGTTGACTGGTACATGCTTTGATGTTGCAGCACATAAAATGAGGCAGTGAGTGGCCCTGACAGAGCTCCTAAGAGCATTAACTCCAGTGACACCAACCCAGCAACAGCTAGACTCAACTATCAGGTTGGGCTAAACCTGGTGGGACTGTGGATACCTCTCATACCGCTGTGGAGCAACACCATGGCATCACGAGGCTGTTAACAACCAAGTCTTTCTCTGCCTCTTCTGGTGTTCTGGTTAGAGTATGGTACCACTAAGCAAATTTTCAAGGGCTAGTGCCCTGTCAAAGTCCCCATCCCACACTACGCAGGTGACAGCACACCTTCCTCCAACTGTGCCAGCAGCTGCCTTCAGCACTGTGAAAAGGCACAAGGAATGTATCACTTGTGTCTGTGGTGTACACACGCCTGTGTTTAAAGTTGGCTCTGTTCCCTTCAGTTGTGGTGCAAGCAGATGGAGATTGGCAGGGACACCTTAAACTAGAAGTTTGTGGTCTCTCAAAGCCACAGATGCAGCTTCTCCCATCAGCTCATGTGAGTATCCTTCTTGCTCATTAGCAAAGAGATGAGAGGCTTGGTGAGAGGCGCCTCTCCTTGCTCCAAATAGACAAAATGTTGTGCCAACAGGATGCGTGGAAGGGCTGCTGGGCATGCAAGGGCCGAGGAGTAAAACCAGAGGACCTCTGCTTGTGGCTGGAGATGGGCAAGGCCAGTCAGGCTGTATCGTGGGCTCTCCAGAAGTGGGAGACCAGCTCCTGAGCCTGGGAGGGCTGAGAGGAACAACGGGAGGTCTACTAGGGGAAGATGAGTAGCAGTGAGCTGTAGAGGAGTTGCAGTAAGTGGCAACCTGCACCAGGTGAAACCTCCCTGCTCGACCTATTTTAGCAGGGGTGGTTGTTTAAACGGAATTTAAATCTCCATAGATATGCAAGGAACTTCCCGGCATCACCTGAAGATGTGCCAACAGGGCTATGCCGGTCAGGCATGTGCGCAACCAGAGACAGGACCGAGGTCCTTGGTGCCACCAAGAGACTGCTGTGGCCGTGGGCTCATTTCTTGAGCAGGCAGGGCTCCACGGGGTGTACAAAATCACCAGTAAATGAGGGGAAATGCAAAAGTTTTTTAAAAAAGGGATTTTTGGGGGAAGATGATTCTATGAAGTGCTACATCCCCAGCCACCAATTTCAGACATAAGCTATGTGTTGGTGCTTTGTTCTCGCCTAGCCCAGAATGGTGAAGGGTATGTCAACACTGACAACTTCAGGAATTCAAAATAATAAGTTAGTTGCCTATCACCTCAAAATCACAAGATTTTGAGGGGGGAAATATTTTGGGAAATTCTGTGAATTGTATGCGTCTGCATTTTCTTATCTTGCCTCTGGATTTTGTCTTATAAAGTATACGTTTTCAAACTTTTCCCCTGGATTTTGAATGCTAGAAAACTTCTCTTTCCTTCCTTCTCCTTTCTTCTTTCTTTTTCTTCTCCTTTCTTCTTTCTTTTTCCTCTCTTCATCCCTCCCTCCCTGCCTTTTCATCTTCCCACCTGTCCTATTTTGTATGTAATTACGTGATTCAGACCTGGAAAATTAAGGGATAATGAGATACATGATGAAACACAAGGTAAAAGTAAAAAGAATAATCAGGCCATGTTCTTATTGCAAAGCATTCTAAACAAAAATAAACAAACAAACAAAAAAAGAAGCTGAAGGGACAGAGTTCAATTTCTGTGTCAGGTACAGCCAAATCCATTTACATTTTGCATGTGCTACAACTGGCTTTTACTTCTCCACTTCACCTACCTCAGCTGCAGAGGCAAATCAAACTTTTCTCAACCCCCAATCTTCCCTACTAGGAATATTTTTCCAGGCTTGCCCCCACCCCCTCTTCCTTTTTCAGCATCATTTTCTCCACAGGGTGACAGGATTACAGCTGTCGTGCCCGTTCAGAGCTGTGGTGCACACTCTGTCATCCGTGTCATCGTAACTCTGTATCTCACTGGCAGTAAAAGAGTGACACAAATTGTTTTCTTGCCAGATAAACATTGTCTAGTAGAATTAATGCTCATAATCTAATGTGAGGAATAATATTGTATAAGTAACAGCGTTTTATCTGCTTACAGTGATTGCCTAGTACTGCTGGGGGGACAAAAAAGGGTTGGGTACTGCTGCTCCAAGCCTGTGGAAGCTCAGCACCTTTCCGTCCAGTTTTGCACCCTCTGGGGAACGGTCTTGCAGCGGCATGACCACACAACTGCAAAACCTGAAATGGGCTGAAATGGAAACTCAAGCTTGGAAATGGAAAAGGAAGGAAACTCGACGCAAGGTTGAGCGAGAAGAGTGTGTGCTCAGCAAATGGCAGGGTGAAAACCCAGTAAATGAAAGAATAAAAGCAGCATGAGTACAGCTTGTTGCACAGAATTGTGATTTATCTGCTTTTATTTTCAATAGTTTCAGTGGCATCATGATGTAGGATTTTATAGCCTATTAAATCATGCCCGACGTTTATGGATATAGTTTAGAGTGCATGCATTATGGATCTGCAGTAGCCTCCTTGTAGCTGAGCAGCAAACAGTTGCCATTCACAGGTCTTACTCCATCCTCACGCCCTTTTGTTAACTTTATCTCAGAAACTGCCAAATACACTCCAAAGACAAAGATTTTACAGAGAGAGCGGTAAGGTGCTGGAACAGGCTGCCCAGAGAGAGAGGTGGTGGATGCCCTGTCCCTGGAGGTGTTCAAGGCCAGGTTGGTTGCCCTGGGCAACCTTGTGTAGATCCAGACCTGGAGGTTGGTGGCCCTGCCTGTGGCAGGGAAGTTGGAACTCTATGATCCTTGGGGTCCCTTCCAATCCAGACCATTCTATGATTCTGGCCAGGAATACATAAAAAGAAAAAACCCAAACAACTTTTCTCTTCCTGTTGAGTTGCAGGTCATTCAGATTGCCCTGATCTAAAGTGGCCTTTATTTATGTTGTCTTCCATTTCCAAAATCAGGTCAGCATCCAGAAGGGTTAACTGCAGCTTCTTCAGGGCTGTGTATTCTGCAGTGTCCCTCACAGATTGCCCTCTCAGGGGAAAGAGGTGGTAATTGGACCAAGTCACTGAAGATTTCTTTTTGGCGCGTGTAGGGAGTGGCGTAATTAAGACGGGATATTTGAACTGACCCCAATATTAGCTTGGGAGGTGACTGAGAAGAGGCACAGAGGTGGGTGGACCTGGGTGCAGAAGCCTGGCCTTATTGCACCCAACTCTGTACAGGTCTCTGGTGGCTACAGAGGGTCCCCAGCCCCTTCCTCTTGATTTTAGCTTCAGCACTGTTCCTGGCAGCATCAACCCCAGTGTCCTTTTTGTGTGCAACAAGTAGGGGCAATACCTGAGGATGCTTCTGTTCCTACTTAATGTTGGGCATGGGTGGTGGTGGTGGAGGATCAGATGGTGCATCTCACACATGCACACATGAAAGGACAGAGACATTGGCCTTTGGACTGGGGCTCACTGCCTTGCACTGTCCTCACCACCTATGGTTCGTCCCTTCAATAGTGGTGGGATGGCAGCATCAACACTGCTGCCTGTCCGGCATGTGGTCCACTGCTCCTTCTCACCTCACAAGTACAAAGCATTTCACTAGAGGGACCCATCTTGGCGGCCAGTGCCCTAGAAAAGCAGGGGCTGAGTCTTGGGGTGTACTAGTTGAGAGAGGCTGAGAGGGCATCCAGGAAGGAGAAGGCACAAGAGCAGGGAAGGGCAGTTGGGACAGGCCCTGTCAGTCATAGCAGAGGGACAGGAGAGAGCGAGGCAGTGGGTGAGGATGGAAAAGACTGTCAAGAGGAGAGAAGGACCAGGATCTTGTCAAATGAGAGTCCTTGCCAGCAGTTTCAGGGGAACAGGGAGGGACAGAGTGATCGGCAGAGCGGCTGGATAGGTGACCTTGACTGGAGTGGATTTCAGCCTCCTTGCCTGTTATCCAGTGGAAATGACCTGCAGCCAGGGAGACTCCTCTGTGTCAGAGGACTACGACATGGGGAACTTTGTGGCCAAGAGGAGGGAAGGCTTTGGCTGCCCAAGTAAGCCAGTTTTATATGCCAGTGCCTGAACTAGCATAGATTACAGTGGTCACAGCTACCAACACCAGAGATAAAGACTCATTTAACTTGTAGATAGCATCTTACAAGCAGTAATTAAATTTTTACAACACCCATGTGAGGTAAGCGTGTAATTATCACTCCTATTTTAAAGCTAAGAGAGAAGAGAGGCCAAGTGGCTTGCCAAGGGCCAGGCGGTGAGTCAGTGGCAGGGCCGCCATCATCAACCAGAAGCTCCTGGTTCCCAGCCCAGGCCTCAAACCATGGTGGTAGCAGTGGCGTGGCAGCCTCCCTGCTGAGAGATGAAAGCAAACTGATTTCTGAAGCACTTTGATGAGAGAAGGAAGGTTAGAAATAGCCTGCAGCTCTTTCTAGACTAAGTGTCAGGGCTGAGGGAGAATTTCAGAGGAGGGGAGTGGAAAAGGAGATGGTGGTGGCTACAAAGGGAAAGCAGCTGACAAACCAGCAGAGAAAAATGGGTCAATAAAAAAGGTAGATTTTATTGAGGGAGGCCTAGGGGAAAGGAGGGGAGGCAGCAAGAAAGCCAAGAGCAACGAGAAGGGGATGGGGAAGGAGAAAAAGAAAAAAATCCAACCAGCATGAGCACGGTTGCATTTGAAAGCTATTGCATTAGGAGGCAGATGAAGAAATGCCACTGAGCTTCGGGCCTTACAGCGCCTGGGCAATTAACGACTGCACTGTTGTCTCTTGCACAGCAACTGGAAATCTCTGAGCCCTGCACAAAGCAGGGTGAGCATCGCTACCTTCATTTCACCTGCAGGAGAGCCAAAGTTCAGAGCAGCAAAGCCACTTTTCTGTAGCCACACAGTGAGGCCAACACATTATCCCAGTTGAAACTATTGCAATAAACACAACTTGAAATCGGAGCGGGACAGACAGGGACACAGTTGTCAGTGGCATAGAAGAGAAACAGAGAAGAGATGACTGATGTTAGCAGCCCAAATCTATTTTTTATAGCCCAGGAACACATAATGCTAAATAAAATGACAGGTGGAGGCTGTGAGATTTGGATCCTCCATGCTTTAAACTGCAAGCTAAGTAATACTAACAAGTGGGCACCCCGATATATGTACACACATGCCAATCAGCAGGCACACAATAGCCCTGATGCTGGTGTTGGTGTGGGCTGTGCCCTTAGACAAGTTATTTCCTCAGCTTTCCACTTTTCAGCAAAATTCAGGAAACAATTCTTACCTGCAAAATGGAGACATGCCTATGCTCCAAAAGACCTTCACAACACCAAGTAGGTTCCCAATTTGTCTTGAGGTCCTTTTCTGGAAGCTGCACACAACCAGCACCCTTGTGGGTTCATTCATTTGTGGTCATTACATGCCACAGGGCAGAAACTATATGTCTAACAGCCCGTGGCTACCACGCCAGAAGTGTCATCTGAAAAAGTAGAAGCACAGAAAACAGCCACAAGTGTTGCTGGCAGATTGCACTGTCTGAGGTAGCACAGGGCTTTTAGGGACTAACAACATGAGACTTTTTTGGAAAAGTTCCTCTTCATTTTAAAACCCACTTCTACTCACCTCTTCTTCCTCCTTTTCCTCACAGAAAAAATGAAGAAGCTGCAGCTATTTCTGCATTAACTTGAGGAAGGCAGAGAAGCATCATCCATTATAAAGAGGAGGAAACCAGTGTAGTGCATATGCTGAAGGAATTAGGAAAGAGCAGTGTAAAAAAAATTAAGCCAACTTTTAGTAACACTCAGTATTAAAGTTTCCACCATTTATTCCAACTTCACCACCTCTTCTTCTTCCTCAGCTACCTCGAGCATCAGAGGCTCCCTCACCGCAGCTCTCCTGCCTCCTGGTGCAGATGGCCGTGGTACTTCAGCTGTGCAGTGCTACCACCCTCTGGCCACCGTCAACACCACAGTCCTCCCGCGTCAGGAGGGCCCTCAACTCAATCGTTGTCCTCCTACACCTTCCCTGTGAGATAAACGCTGCTTTCAGCGTAGCCAGTAAAGAGAGTCACCACACCTGTTTCGACCACTCACTTCTGCAGAGACTTCATCTGGATGCAGGATGCAAAAGTTGACACTTCCAAATGTTGGTCCTCTGCTTGGTCCCACACATGTGGCCAGTGGGTCCAACTCCTCGTGATTCTCTGTACGCACCCACCAAGTGTAAGGACCCACCAATGCTAACTAAGTGTTAGAATGGTGGCTGATTCTTACTCTGAGGATGCCTTTTGTAGATGAGATGTTCCAGTGTTATTCTGTGGTTGAAGCACTAGAAGAGCAGTTACTCACGGTGCCCTGAGCAAGACACTTCATCTTTCTGTAGAGCTATTGGCTCTTTATGCCATGGCTTGATTTCCATGACACTGCCGCTTAAGCCGTCTTCTAACGTTGATTATATGATGCCTTAAATAACTACACAATCCCAGCACTTAATCATCCAGTAAAGAATACTAAGTTCATCAGTAAAAGATTTACCATGCTGTAGCTTATTTTCTCAGATGCTGTGTGTTCCTTTTGAGAAACAGATGTTCTATTTCATTCACTATATTTGATGGAAGTTACACCACCTATTTGCAACCAAGATAAGGGACTGGACTCTCTTGCTCTATGACTCTAAATCTCTCACTAGCTGACTGGATAAAAAAACATATATAAGACTGACTCACACATCCTCATGCTTCACAGATGGCTGTCTCTGCCATCAAAACCTGCCCAGACAGCAGAGGTGAAGAGGGCATGTCTTAGATGTTCCTCCTTGATACACCTTTCCACAGATGCATCTCCCATGACATAGAGAAACCTTCCTCAAGCTTCTCTACAAGCTGGAAAGCTTCAGAATATCTTTACAACATGGTGCTTGGCCAGGGTTTGGCTGCAGCAGTTTGCGTGGTTTCTACAATACCTTTGTTGCTCTGCAGGTCCCAAATCCTATATTGTTTATTGAGTCCCAAATCCATCTAGCTGCCCACCAGCCAGCAAGTCTGACTAACAGAGTGTAGAGAAAAGGATGAGGAGAATCGCTAAGTTTGGAGAGACTAAATCTGTAATGAGGAAAGTGAGGAAAATCACAAGTCCAGGCTTCCTCCCTGAAAACATTTGCCACCAGCTGGCTCTATTTAAAATGTCTTCTTCGATCCTAAGTACCACATTATTATACAAAAAAGAAGCTGATTGAAAGGTTGCTTCCTAGTTTGTGTCAGACAGCACTCAAATCATCTGAAACTTGAGAGGTCAGCGCCACAAGTGCTTGATGAGTGACAAGACTTTCAGCAGTTTGCTTTAGAAAAGTTATTTTTATGACGATGCGTGTGTGCTCATGAGGGGGGAAAAAGTTCCCCTCCAAATGAAAGTGAAAACTGGAAGCTGAATTTTGAGATTTATCGCCTCTTTTCCCTATCAAAAAAAGATGAAGGGAAAAAAGTGGGTGTGAAAAGTCCAAACTTAAAAATATTTATTGATTTAATTTAACTAAAACCATTGTGATCTAAATCAGTTGTGAAAAACTTGCCAGTGCTTTCAAAAAACTGTGATTCTGTGAAAAAAAAGTAAGAATATCAGAATAAAATTTATCTGCTCTTTTATGGAATAACACTTCCAACTTCTTCCAAAGGCTAAATGGCTGGCACCAGGATCAGCAGAGTCCTATTGGACTTGCAGGGGAAAATAACATTAACTGTACACACAGGCTGCCACAATGAGAAGATCTCTATGGCAATATAGCAGCAGCTTGTTGCATAAATTGGTATTTTAAGATTGTCTATAAAACATCAATACAGATTGTCTAGAAATCCTTGTTTTAGAGATTGTTCAGTGACAGCTATAAATAATTCACCCCTCTGTCACCAGTCCAGATCCACCTGAACCACTGCAATCTAGGCAGCCTGATCCACCTGAGGGTTGTTCTGATATTGCTCAGTGGCCTGTCTCTTGGGTACACGGACATCTACATGATGTACTTAACCACCCTGTCCCTGAATGAGCTGCTTGTAATCTCTGGTTCTGCCTTTTCCTCCTGATCTTGTGATGGCCCCAGTTCATCATCTTTTACCAAAAGCGTTGACTCTGGTGTCCATTTCTTCTTGTGTATAGGGACAACCAATGTCAGTACGGATTTGTTCTCTGATTCAGCTGCAGTGATTATCTCTAGGCTTCAAGTAGCCACTGTGCCTGTCACCAGGGTTGGAGTAGCCACAGTGCTGGTAGTGGGACTTGGAACCAGAGATAGCTTATGGAGGAAAATGCCTTAAGACTATGTCATTTCTTAGAAGGAAAATTGAAAAAATTGTTCTTGACGAGGTATTTTAATCTATTTTGTATATGAGTAAGACTAACTCAGTGGACTTCCTTTAGTAAATTGAATATGATTATTCAGTCATTTAAATCATGGTCCTTTCCTGGTGACACTCTATTGGTTCCCCCTCCCTCCTCTATGGATGCAATATTAGCTTTCCTGAGGCAAAGGCACAGGGACAGATGGCAATAAATGTGCAGAGAAGAACCACAGGCATAACAGCCCCAGACTTGATGTCCTTCAGTAACCATACCTTCTGATCTCTTGAACCTACAGTCACCAAAGTCATCTTCCTGGCCACAGGACAGGAGCAGAGTCCTTCCACATTGGGCCACTTTGGACCCAAGGGAGGTTTCTCATCATCCTGCCCCAATGTGTGTCTGCAACTGCCCTGCACAGCTTCAGAGACCACAGGCCACCTGTCTCACAGGTCAACAGGTTGGTCTGTGGTCAGCAACACACCACGCAACAGCCCCTGGGCTAGAAGCAGCAGTAAAGGCTGCAAGAGGGTCAAATACCAACAAGGCCATGCATTTCACGCTTGTCTTGTGAGACTTGACAGGTCTCTGTCCTTGAACTAGCCCAAGTCCTTGAATTAATTGCTATGGCTCTCCCATATGCCTCACTTTGGTATTTACAAAGGCCCAAACTGGATTGCAACACGATGAATGTACACATACCCTGATGCCATAGATAAGGTAATTAGGAGATAGATGGGGCATGTGTGTGTTTCATGTTCCAGCAGTGTTTATGCTGCAACATGCCTGCCTGTCTGTGGGAGGATCTCCTGGGACTCCGCATCGGGTAGAAAGCAGACATCTTTGATCTGAGCTTCAGAAGCTGAAGCAGTTTGAGATGCCTGTGCAGAGCATGTGCTGATGTGGTGTGATGAGGCAGACAGATCCATGCACCTGACAATTCTATTAAAGATAAAATATTCATTATTACCTGGATGTAGTGAGACATGGTGAGTGAAGTGCCCAGTTGGGCAACTGTTCTCTAAATAGCAATGGACAGCTGTTATGGTTCAACCCTCAGCTGGCAACTACACACCACACAACTGCTCACTCACTTCCCCCCAGTGGGATGTGGGGGAGAATAGGAAGGGTACAAGCAAGAAAACTCATGGGCTGAGATAAAGACAGTTTAATAGGTAAAGCAAAAGCCATGCACACAAGCAAAGCAAGCCAAGGAGTTCATTCCCCACTCCCCACAGACAGGCAGGTGTTCAGCCATCCCCAGGAGAGCAGGGCTTCACCATGCATAATGGTGACTTGGGAGGATAAACACCATCACTGCAAACATCCCCCTTCATCCCTCCTCCTTCCCCAGCTTTATATGCTGAGCATGATGTCATACGGTATGGAATATCCCTTTGGTCAGTTGGGGTCAGCTGTCCCAGCTGTGTCCCCTCCCAACTCCTTGCACAGCCCCAGCCTACTCACTGGTGGGGTGGGGAGAGAGGCAGGAAAGGCCTCAGCTGTGTGTAAGCCCTGCTCAGCAGCAACAAAACCATCCCTGTGTTACCAGCACTGTTTGCAGCACAAAGCCAAAGCCCAGCCCCACGCTAGCTACTGTGGAGAAAATAACTCTATCCCAGCCAAAACCAGCACAAGGCTGTTAAAATGGATGGGAACAGTTCCTCAGTCCTTTCAGAGAGGCATGTGATTTTAAATAAAAGCTGCCACTTTGCCCACTGCTGATCATACACTTGTCCAGTTTGCCTGTAGTCATCAGTCAACCCCAGAGTGCCAGACTGTACAGCTTGTCTCAGTGTTACCAGCAGTGTGGTGTGACAGTGCCATCCTTACCTCTGGTTTCCCAGGGAATACAAAAGCTTGGCCTTTAGTACAGCACTGGGGGAATTTGCTGGTGTGAGTTCACCTCCCTGCTACAGCTGTCTCGTAAAACATAAAAGAAGAGTGGTGAAACCGCTGAGCACGTGCGGAGTGAAAAGACAGCACAGGAGCTAGATATCATCATTGTGTAGGAGAAAAGGTTTATTTTGTCACTTAATTTACCACCCTCAGAGACACAAATTCAGAGCGTGCACAAGCTATAATACAGCTAGGCCACATGATTTGAAAGGTGAACGTGTTTATATGGATCTGACAGGTGTTAATGATGGCTTTCAATTGAAAAAAGAAATCCTGGAAGAGAAATTGCTCGTTAAACAAGTCTAGCAGCATTAATGTTTTCTAACAGCATGGCTTTCTGGAGCCAGGTGTTGCAAAACATGAAGTATCTTGCTGCCTTTATTTAGAGGAAGATCCTTATGAACGTTTTAATCTTAAGGTTCAATTTTATTGTATAATGCCCTTCAATCCATGTTTCCTACGTATGGTTCATAATGGGATTAGTGGAGTGTAAATCTTCATGCAATTTAAATGATTAGTCTCTCAAGTGTCTGGCATTAGAAATATATTGTTCTGTATTTCCCTACGGGCACTAATGTTGCATCCAGTAATTGTAAAGTATTTATCTGTGTCATATTACTAGGCATTTGATTTAATTTTAAATGGGAGAGTTTCATCTTTTCTTTGTTTTGACCATCATATGATTTGGTTAATTACAATTTGTTGGATTTTTTTTTCCATTTGCCACAAAAAGGCCAAAAATCTTTCATTCAGTATTTCAAAAGTTGCCTATATGGAGTGGCCATTGGCACAGCATTTGAAAGTCACTCACCCAGAACAGAGACCGCCGTTGTAATGTCAAATTTACCCTATTAATGTTGTCTTTCCAGATCTTAATTTGTATAATTTCACAACCAAACAATCCGAATGGTTAATTCCTGTATTAATATTGTTATTGTTCTGATACCTGGATATTTCCTAAGTTTCCTAACTCTACTGACTCATTTAGTACTGGCCAGTTCTTAATATGCTGAGCAGAATTCAAAGTAGGAAAAACCTAAAGACATACCAAAATTACATGCTCCTTCCTTCCTCAAGTGGACTTTAATTCTGCTGTCACCTCTACTGATGGACACACAAGAAAAAAAATAAAATCACAGTAATCAATAGAGCTGGGGGTCCAAGGTAGTTGCTCCCCATCACTTCATGGTACTGAGAGGGACAGATCTTGCTTTAGTGACTGAAAGTTCAGCTCATCCTATTGCATGTGTCTGAAATGGGTCAGAGGAACAGGCAAATTATCTCTTTAGGCAATTAGCTTGTGTCATGCAAGCACATATTGCAGGCTGCCTCATTTGTGCTTGCAGTTTATTTGCCTCTACTTCATGTAACTGAGATAGATCTCACAGCTTCAAGGCTAAAAATATATCCAGCAGAGGCAGCACCGCTGCCTGGCTCCCTCTGAGGTGCAGGATCATGACATCCATTGTAATAAGGCCAATGGCTTGGCATAGGAGGATTTATACCAGTAACTTCATCAACCCTTACCTTTGTTGCAATTGTCTTGTCCACCCCGGTGCAGTAGACAGGACATGTAGATTTCCCTTGACATCTCCTGCACCAAGCTCCAACAGTTTGAGGCTCAGTAGGACCAACGTCTTCAGAAAATGCCTGTCCCTTCTCGGCTTAGAGCCCCCACAGTGTGAACTAACTCTCCCACACATTAGGTAGGACTTTCCTATAGCTCATTACCCTCCTGTTGGAAGCTCTAACAGCATCATCTTGATTCCCAGTAAGATCCTGCTGGTGAAAGAGCCAGGCATGAAGTTTTTGCTAGAATTTACTGTTAATATTGAAGTTACTACAAGCAAACAAGAACTGCAAAGGCACCGTCTCGCATTACAGAACGTATCGTTTGCTAAGGCCCTGCCGCGATTGCTTAAACAGCGTTAACAATCCCTGTGATTATCAGTCATTGAAATGGCTGATCAGCAATGAAGGGTTTGCTCCACTTACTTAAAAACAGCAAGCTCTCAAACACCACCAGCAAAATTTACTTCACAGTGTTGCTTTGCCAAATGAGGAATCTGTGATGGAACCTGCCCATCCCTGCCTCCTGCTGCCGTCTCTAAGTGCTCAGAACTCTCTGGTTCAGAGCCCAACTTGACAGCCTGCCCATCACTGCACTGGGGGAAGATGAGGTAATGCAGCCAGGGAGGAGGAGGAGGAAGAGACCTTCCTCTTTACCTAATTGGATGGCCTAGCCTTTGGCAGATGGCCTGGCAGAGAGGATGATGTTTCCCCTTCATCATATGACTGGGTCTGGCGTGTGCCTTTGTCGCATGTATTGACACTGAGGTGGCTCCTCATTAGATGATCTGGTGTGGGGATGTGCCACCCAGGATGTGGCCCAGTCAGCTGTTAGCCCCATCTCCACCCTGTTTCACATTGATGTGTCTGCCCCTGGTTGGTTGGGGTTTTTTCAGCTTTCCTCTTTGGGCTGCTAGAATGAGCATTTCTGTGCCTTTATCCACATCTGTTATTATCATTTCTTTTAAAGCAAGAACTGAGTTTCTCAGGTAATTACTGGGCTGTGGGACCCGAGGCTTTAAGAAAAATAAATAACCATGGCAACTGATTGACAACAGATCCATGGCTTCTTCTACCACAGCTTAAGAAATATAGCTAAAGCCTTAGAGGGTGTTCTTCTTATGTTTTCAGACTCCTCATCTAAACCAACTTCAAATTCTTTGGAGCAATGCCACAAAGGTCCTGACCTCTCAAAGCGCAGCAAGTTCATTGACCCCATGAGAGAAGAGGTACCCACACCTGGCAGGACCAGCTGGGGCTGGCACAAGTGACAAAGGAGAAGGACAGTTTGGATGGTGAACGTACAGGGATCTGTACCTAAATAAGATCAGATAGCCAGGGCTGAGGAGCTTGTCTGCATATGTCTCCTTCTTGTCTGGAAAAGACAGATGCTAAGGAGGCTTTGCTAATTTCCCCTGCCTGGAAACCTGTAATGAGCTCAGAGCAGAACAGCAAAAGGGCACATCTGTTAGTTTCTCCTAAGCTGGAAAGGGCTGGAAGCCAAGAGAGATGTCTAGGGGCTAATTTTCTGTCCTGTCTACAGAATAAGAGAAAGTCTGAGCTTAGGAGAAAGCCCAGTGCATTCAGCGAGCAGAGAAGGCTGGCAAGTGTCACTAGGAGCTTATGAGTGATACAGCTTATGGGCCTGGAGAAAGGGCTTGTTTGGGTTTTTTTTTCCTTCATTCATGCAAATATTCACTTAGAACTCCAGTCATTCACATCACACATGTTCAGTGCTGCAGAAATCTGTTTGTCCATGGATGGGATGCTAAAAAATAGACTAACTTGGCATTCAGCAAGTCTCTAAGTGCATTCCATGAGTGGAACTGCTGGATGCAAAGCTTCCTGCCCATCAACAGGCAGAAACAATCTGTGTCTGGATAGTGCCTGTCATGATGGGACATCTAGAGATGCCCAGGGCACAGCAGGTAATGCAGGCGCTACAACCTTGTTAGTGTGATGATTTAGCTGGGATAATATCTTCTCTTTCCGAGCAAGGTTAATTAGCCAGCACATCCAGACTGTATAGAGTACTCTCAAATAAAATGAATACTGACAAATGTAGAGTCCCAAAGACAGTTCTTTGGCCCTGCTGCCAACTGGCATGGGACAACTAGCAACCACATTGTTTAAGTTTACCCCACCAAATCAGCCTAATCGCACCCAAACCTCCTTTGAGGAATGGTTCCTGGCCCCAGTTAGATCCTGAACCATGCCCACACATTGCTCAGGAGCATACCGTGTGGTACAAACCAGAAGGTGCCACCAAGGGCTGCTCTAACAACTGGACTGGGTGGGTGACTGTGTTCCCATAGCAGGGGATGTTCCCTGACACTGTTTAAATCACTACTACAGCTATGGTGGCTGGACTTTGTAGTGCTAATAGATTCTGAACCCACATGACAAGGAGCAAGGACACCTTTCCACGTAGCCACCAGGTGATCACAGCTGCTGGAAATATTACAGAAGACTAAAAGCTCTTGAAAACCATCCAAAGTACATCTTTAGATTTAGGGGTGTGTTTGTATACACATATGTAAAAGCCTGTCCAAGTGATGGTCGAATCTAAAGGGAAATTGTGGGAAACGTAGAAGCTTCAGATGCTGACTCCAGTTTTGTGCTGCAACCTTAATCCATCCTACGCTGCACTGGCTCAGCGACTTCCTACATACCTGAAAGACATCACTGCCTTTTAATGCAGAGTAAATGCTGACATCATGTCAGTATTTTCTTCTTCTCTTTCAGCTTTTGGTCCACTCTAACAGATGTTCCTACCTTAATTTTGTGCATCAGTATTTCTTACTTTTCAGCCTCAGAAGAAGCGAACGTTGGTAATATTTTCCAGGTAAAATGCTGATTACTGCTGCCTCAAACTCAAATGATGTTTCTGAACATTCAAGAGGTTTCCAGGACTGGTTCACAAACAATTACCACGCTCTTGTTCTCCATCAGTCACCCCAGCATAGTAAAGCCACCTTTTATTTTTATGATGATTCCCAATTCAGACAAAAGCATCTGATTTTGCCTTTTTTTTAAGTTAGCCATACTTCATATTTTATGAGAAAAAGATCTTGAACTTTAAGGGTTTTTTGGTCTTGAGTCAGTGGTAGTTCTTTCTATTCATCTTTCTGTTTATGGAAGTGCTGCTGAGCTCCTCTGTGATATCATCACTCTGTGGCCTTACTGCACACCAACTGTGCCATGCTTTTGACCTGAAGCATACTGCTCTACATGCAAAGATTGGACTTTCAAGATGGTGTTGGCCCAAACATTGATGTGTAAGAAGGTAGAAATTTGCCTCTAGAAAAAGACACACACTTCTACACATCTCTCAGCCTGTGTGACCTAACTATCCTGAGATAACAAGTTATTGCCTGGGACTGGTCTGTGGGAGAGTCAGTTTAGTGTTGACTGGAAAGCTGGTGGGTATGGCATATAGCATCTCAGATGGCCCGGGACTGAGAAAGCAAGTGGCACAGTTAATATGGTCAGGGGAGCCTAGAGAGCAGTTCAGTTCACACAAAAGTGACCACTTCATGAGTCATGAGCTGGGTCACACTCTTGGATCCTTCAGTTGTATCATCTAGAACTGTATTGACTATGGAGACCAAGAGAGCACAGGCATCACACATACCTCCTTGAGCTTAGTCCCACTTACAGAACCTTGTCATTGGTCCTGCACAGTGGGCAAAAGGCCTGTGTCAACTAGTGCTGTGGATTCTGGCTCACAGTCACAAATGATGGTTAAATAGAAAGCTTGACAAAACCCACACCGTTGCTTTTTGTTGTGGAAATGACCAAAGCTAACTCATCTCAACCCCCTTTCTGTTTCTGATCCCAGCACTCACCATCTTTGCACTTTGTCTCTGCAGGTGTTCAGAGCTGGGACTGAAAGCACCCCAGAGCCAGTAAGATCACACTGTAGCAGTACTCAACCGCCACACAATTTCCAATTCCCCATGCATGAGAGTACAGTCCACTTGGAAAAACACAGGGTCCACAGGAGTGGAAAACCAAAATCATTTAGTTGCCCTTTCCTGGAGGCAGATTAGATCTTAAAAAAGACTTAAAAAACAGGTAACTTGTGAATGTTGCGCATCGTTAACAGGCTTTCTTAATTGGGGACACACAGATGCCTGCATGTCACACAAGCTAATCAAGGCTGAAGTCTAGGAAAACTGTCTCCAGTTAAAACCACAGGGATTTTATAATTAAGCACAAGTTATGAATGTGTGTCAGTAGTCTCAATCTGGAAGACGGTATTTCTGTGTGGTCAGTGTAAAACATGGTTTTAGGAAAGTGAAGAAAAGAGCTGACTGGGCATTTATTATTTACTCTTTTAGGAGGATCATTGATGAATTATTAAAATATTAGTTACTGTTTTAAAGTCAGACCACTTTATATCAGATTAAGAACGTTTATCATTACAAGCACAGTCTCTTTTATACACAGAGACTGCTACAACCACACTGGTACACCTGGTATGTCCTTTTCACAAGTCATTTGCTTTCTTAACTTCATTTCTGTCCTTATTTCCAAGTCTCTGAGGCAAACTGCTTTTTTCCAAAAGCTGGAGGATGGAGTTGTTCAGTTGTTAGTGTTGGCGAAACAGAAGGAGAATAGCACTGACCAAAGCCAAGAAATTCAGAATTCATCTGCAGAGCAAGCCTTCAATTAAAAAAACCCAACCAAAACACACCACCACAACCTTTGTTCAACCTATTTGCAGTCCAAGTACCTCGCTTGACTGATTGTCATGGTTTAACCCCAGCTAGTAAGTAAGCACCAGGCAGATCTTCCCTCACTCCACAAAGGGATAGGAAGGAGAATGGGAAAAAACCCCTCATGGGCTGAGATAAAAAGAGTTTTGTAGGATAACAAAAGAAGAGACTAATAATAATGCCAAACTGCAATTGCTCACCACCTGTGGGGAGAGTAAAAAAACCCACCTGGATGATCAGTCAGTTTCTGAGCAGCCAACCTGCCTCCTGGCCAGCTTCTCCAGTTGCTCTCATCCGGAGCAGGATGCTCTATGGTCAGGAATATCCCCTTGGCCAGGCAGGGCCAGCTGTCCTGGCTGTGCTCCTGGCAGTGCCTGCGGAGCTGAAATGTCCTTGACTTATTGTAGACACTACAACGACCTAGCAGCAACTAAAAACATCCATGTGTTAGCAACATCATTCTCACAGTAAATCCAAAGCACAGCATTATACCAGCTAGCACAGTGCCTTGAGAAATCAAGCATCTCCGTATTGCACCATGCTTCATGGCTGCTGTTAATAAAGACATAATATTACCCCAATGCAGGAAAGGAAAAATATGCTTTTATGGCTTTTACAGGCCACTAATTCACCTGGAGCAATATATTCTATTAACACACAACTCAACTATCCAATAAAAAGTTAGACAGCGATATATCACACCATGTTCAGTGAGAAAAGGCTACATTTAATCATCAAGCATCACTCAGAATATGAATTCTTCTTAAATTTTCTCAGTAACATCAAGAACTCTGCTTCCACCTGACACTCCTTTAAAATCATGAATTACAGGTTTTTCTCTCTCTTCTCTTTCAGATCTGAATTAGTCTTTTTTCATGTTACTGTGTGCCCATTTAAAATCCCAGCTAGGTTCCTATAAGCTGCATGCAATGATGTTTCAGCTGAGTCCTTGAGGACCACAATCTGAGACAAACAAGCCACTCTTCCAGGAGCTGGTCGGTGGGAAAGCAACTCCTTGAAAAGGCAAGCCTTGTGATTAGGATTCTGAAGATCTGGTTCAACTCCAGGCTAGGCTTTGAACCTGACTTTAAGAAAGACACTTCACCTACCTTAGGCATATCCTCAGCTAGAATAAATGGCTGTAAACTCACAGCATCAGTGGTGCCATGTCAGCTTTACACCAGCTGCCAAGCTACTCTTCTCCTACTGAACTCCCTTATGTAACTGAGGGCTTGTTTGCATTTACTTGGGCACTGCTTGCTTTCTTTGTCCCCAGGTATGTGCTTTCTGTGAAAACTGAAACCTGCTTAAGGGAACGAGTTCCTCTTACTCAGCACTTGTACAACACAGACCTGATCTTGCTTGGGGCCTCTAGGCTTTGTAATACCAGCTAATTTTTAATAATAATTAAGCATTCCAAGCTTTTTTCAAAACGGGGGCGGGGGGTGGGGGGTAAGTCTCCTTTAGCTTGTATTATTTAGTGAGCTGTAAGAAAAGTAAGTCTGAAGCCTCCTCTTCCTGCTGCCCAGAAGCCCAGAGGACAGCAGAGTGCAGGATCTGTGGTAGACCAGCTGCTTCTAGACAACCACATTTTTGTCTGCCACTGGGCATGGGCACAAAGTACCCCTAACCTGAGAGCATTAACTCATCACATGAAAAATGCATTGGGACAGTCAGCACACATCACAGCAGATAGCTTCAAAGCTCACTTCAGCAGTGTGGGAGCCAAGCTGCAGTCAGGCTAAATGACTCACCCAAAATTGCTTGCCGGTGGGCTGCTGGATGGAGGATGTACCCCAATGCTCTTCACCAAGCCATCAAAGGGGCTTGTGCCACACAGCAGAAAGCAGCAACACCTGCATGGCTTAGACAGGAAATATCCAATGTCTTTCCTCACCGGAGAGGTTAAGTTATTCACCCACATTTTGGAAGCCCTTGCTGCTCCTCCATGCGAGCCTTACGCTACTACGCAGAGGCGCTGACTCGACTACCAGAGCCACGGCCTCACCTGAGGTCGGGCTGAGCTCCCTGCAGCTGCCGAGGGAGCCGCTGCAAAGCGCTTGAGTTCCACCTAGTGGCTAAGAGCGCACCAGCAGCTGCCTTCAAGCTGCTTTTATCCCACTGCCTCTGCCCCAGGGCCCAGAAGCAGCGGGGCAGCAGTGACGTAACATGTATTTACTCGGGCATCACCACGGAGTTGGTGCCGTACTTAATTCCCGCCTAGTGCTTTATCCTTTGCCTTACTGGCTCACTCCTGCCCACCGGCTGCTCTTGAGGCTTTGTTCTTACTCTTGGGGCTCCTGGGCCAGGAGGCATCTATCACAGGAGAAGAACAACTCGGGCCTGGCGCCACAGCTGGGTGAGATACCGACCTTGCAGCTGGGAAACGAGATTAGGAAGACCCAAGTGGCAAATTCTTGTGCTTTGCACTGGCAGCGTGAGATTCGGTGTGTCTCATACTGAGAAGTCAAAATCAAGACTCAACAAGTGGGCTGGTTATTAAGCAGGTATCCTGTATTGCAGCACTGGGCACACAGGAGATGCTCCCCTGAATGTGTGCACCGTTTAAAGCAACATTTATCATATTGATACAGATCAGTTATACATTATCATTTCTAAGAAAAGGCAGGGTTATGCAAATTACTTCCAGGAAGTCATTTACATTAACTCCTCTCAGGTAGAGCATGCTCAGGAGGTCTTCTAGTGGTCTTTAGGGGATGAAGGCTGGACGTCTCCCTCTCAGTGAACGTTTTACCTTTCCCTTCAGTGTGTGCTCTTTAGGGTTTTCTCAGTCGTCTCAAAACCACATTCCTGCACAAGCGAATTAGGAACCCCTTTTAGCTGAAAACAAGATATACTCTGTCTCTTAACTGGTTGTCAGTCTCATTATTTGTTACTTCCCTATCTTCACTTTCTTTATCTTCAAGGCTGTTCCACTGTTATGGTTAAGTTTCGTGGGTGCTCCTGCAAAACAGCTCAAATGGCTGTGGCTGTATTTTACTGAAATGTAAGATATGTAACCACTTTCTATTTTCCTTATATTAAAGCTATATTAATCTATCCAATGCTATTGTGCATCATTCAATCAATATTAAGCAGAGAACAATCCAGCCTGCAAATTGCCCCGTTGTTCCGGATGGGGTTTTTCACCATTCAGTTTCTATCCTTTACAACTGGAAATGTTGTGTATTTTTCCCCTTCATTATCATCAGCTTAATTTTTCCTTCTCTTAACATTCATATAATTTTCCTCTGCTATCAGCTTACTCCATAGGCTTTAAATCAACAGTAATCTTTCACCTAGCCTAAAAAGCTGGATGGGGGCAACTCCAGTGGATTTTCAGCATCCCGCTATCTCACAGAAGAGATGCAAGAGACTAGCTGTGCCATCTTCAAGGTACCATTAACTCTTGTGAATTCAGGTTTATGCTAACAACTGGCAAAGATTAGGTAACGCCTGTAAAGACCGCTAATGGAGCAAATGAGTGACTGGATAAAAGTAGCAGCCGAGCACACTGGGCACAGTAAGGAGCACCTTTAGCTGACGGCTGGAAGGTTTAGGCCTGTGTTGTGGTTTCACCCCGGCTGTGGGCTGAGATCCATGCAGCTGCCTGCTCCTTAAAGTAAAAGAGCAGGGGAAAAGGGAAAAAAGGGGGGAAAACAAGGGAAGGGAAAAGGAAAGGCAAATAACTCCAAAACCAAGAAACTAAGAGGCCCGTGGGTTGGGATAAGGATAGTTTACTAAGATAACAGAAAGATAAAATATAACAATGCTAACAGGACTTTAGAGCAAAAGAATATGAAACTATTGATACACAATGCAGTTTCTCACCGAACCACACAACTCAGGCCGTACCACCCAGAGCTGTCCCGGAACCGACCATCCCCCCAAGAAGCACGCGTCCCCCAACCGCCCCTCTTCTTCCTCCCCTCAGCCCCCCGGTATCCTGGGCAGGACGTAATTGGCATGGAATACACTCTTTGGCCCATCTGGGTCACCTGTCCTGGCTTCGCCCCTCCTTTCTCATGAATAGAGACATACGAAGAAGCTGAGAAAGTCCTTGACTGTCTGACTGCAACTAAGAACATCAGGGTGTTATCAGCACTGCTTTCATTTTAACTCCCAAACACAACATTCCATCAGCTGCTACAAATGAAGTTAACTCTATCCTGACTGAAACTAGGACAGCCTGCACAGATCTACAGTGCTAGGAGGAAATTGTAATCTTGAAAAATGCAGTCAATGAGAATCAAAGCACAGGCTCTCAATGAAAGCAGGAGTAGGAGACAAGGCCAGCTGGCCTTGAAAAGAGGCCTTTTTCAAGCAGTAGAACCTGGAAGACCAGAAAAAGGTGTATCTGCAACGAGGCAGGTCATAAAAAGCTACAGGTTTTTTCACCGTTTAACAGCTTGCATCATTAAGTTTTCCCTACTACTGCTTTGTTCAGAGGGGAAGAGGAAAATGTGATCCTGAGCTAAAAATTTTCCCTCTCTTCTCCTACTACCATCACCAATAAGAATGCCACATGTATTGGAAAAAATGCTTTTTTGGTTTAACTGTACTGACATAGAGTCTTCTTTGGCTGACATAACCTCGCCTAGAGGATTTGCAGTTGTGACTATGACAGCAAGACCCTTTTTGGCTGCTCATGTCCCAGCCATGGCAAATGACCTGAAGAGGCTCACCTGTTAGAACAAAAATATGAGTGTGCACAGGGAGTGTAAGGATCAAATATAAAATTATTTGATGGCAGGTGCCCAAGACTGATCATGTTAAAGGGGAATCAAATCAAACAGTTATCAGGGAATTCCAAGGAGGTTTTTGAAACAAAAGAACAGCATGAAGAGAATTGTGGCCATGAGCCAGCAGTGTGCCCTTGTGGCCAAGGAAGCCAGTGGTACCTGGGCTGCATTCAGAGGGGTGTGGGCAGCAGATGGAGGGAGGTTATCCTTCTCATCTACTCTACCCTGGTGAGGTCATGTCTGGAGTACTGTGTCCAGTTCTGGGCTCCCCCGTTCAAGACAGACAGGGAACTATGGGGGAGAGTCCAGCAGAGGGCTAGAGGAGAATTAGGGGACTGGAGCATCTCTCACATGAGGAAAGGCTGAGACAGCTGGGTCTGTTTAGCCTGGAGAAGAGAAGACTGAGAAGGGATCTCATCAATGCTTATAAATATCTAAAGGGTGGGTGTCTAGAGGAAGGGGCCAGACTCTTTTCAGTGGTGCCCAGTGACAGGACAAGGGGCAATGGGCACAAACTGGAATGCAGGAAGTTCCACCTCCATATGAGACAAAACTGCTTTACTCAGATGGTGACAGAGCACTGGCACAGGCTGCCCAGAGAGGTTGTGGAGTCTCCTTCTCTGGAGATACTCCAAACCAGCTTGGGCACAATCCTGTGCAACCTGTTTTAGGTGATCCTGCTTCGGCAGGGTGATTGGACTAGATGATCTCCAGAGGTGCCTTCCAACCCCTGCCCTTCTGTGTGCTTTTCAATATTCTGAAACTTCTGTCCTATTTGTAGTGCATGAGAGACTGCCTTCAAAATATCATTGCCACCTGTCATGAAAGCTAAGAAGAAGAAATTTAAGTTAGCTGTTTAACAGTATTATGTAAATAAATCATTGCCTTCTCCCATAATTCCATGAAATGGAATATACATGAGAAATCAATGGCACTTTTTATTGGATATGAACAGGAGCTGCATGCAGTGGTGCTGCTTGTTTCTTAAGGGAGAAATATTTAAATTGTGTGTTATCTACACAGCCCTTTAAATACCAAGTCACTGTATTACTATGTAACCTGTGCCAGCTTAAACACTAATTCTTAATTCCAGAGGTTACCACCTGTTAAGAGACAGAGCTTGTGAAGTAGAAGGTATTCTGGCCTCTGCAAAGTTTCATACCTCCAAGTTATTTTCAAAGAAAGCTCTGGTTCGTTTTGTGTGCATCAGCGTGAAGGTAAGAATGACCATTTCTGGTGCATAGGGTCAGAGCCTTAGAACTGTTATTCAAGGACTTCAACATTTTCCTAGCTTTTGCTGTCAATTTTTGAATAGAAGCAGCATCAATTTAAAAATAAATGAGCTAACGCCTTTAAGGTGACTTAGAATCCTTATTTTAAATTAATTTTAAAATATATTAATTGCCCTGCATGTGCACTTATGTGTATTCATATTGCTTTGTACTGTCTTTGTTATTTCTTTCTCAATTGGATAGTTCTTCGTTCATCAATAAGGCCTCCCTTTGTTTAAAATAACTGCAATAAATGAAAAATAACTGTTTAGTTTTTAAAGTTGCATTTTGAAAGTGGAAAACAAAAGCTAGAATTCTGGGAGTTGGACTTGATGATCCCTATGGGTCCCTTCCAACTCAGTATATTCTATGATTCTGTGTGAATCAACAGACAAGCATGAAAATTTGTAAAAAAAGAGGAGAGATCTTTGACTGGGAACAGCAGAAGCCAAAACCTGTTTGGCACTGCCAGAAATCACCCTTCCAGCATCCTAACTCCTGCTTAGGCCAGGCCGAGCAATGTCCTTGTCGGGTGCCATGTGAGCCTGCACCCAGCCAGCAGAGTCACCGCAAGGTGCCACCAGGAGGGAGCCACTCTGGGGTCTGTGTATGTGAGCCTGTGGGGTGCTTTCTCACACGTGTGAGAAAGTGGTAGGGGGTGCCACCAGTACCCATAAAGCTGGAGAAATATGAGTGCAAGTAGGGGAACCGTTATTTCCATAGGAATGTGTGAGTTGCTTGTCCCATGAGGAGAGGTGTGTGCATGTACCTGTGTAACACTCTGTGTGCAATAGAATTTCTTGAAGTTATTTGAAGCTCCTTTAGAAATGTGTAGGTAGTTACCAAGATTTCATAGTTGCCTGGGATCGTAGTTCGTCTTCTATCATACCAGCAGTGATCCTGCCTGTATGGATTATTGGTTGCCAGTTAAATATGTGCCTCAATTTCTAAATCCCTGTGGTCCTTATTTTTATTTAAATTATTTGAACCGAGCACTTCTTCCCTGAGACATCACAGGAAGGATTATCAAAGTTGCATCAACCTTCCAACAACAACCTCCACCTTCTGTGACAGAAGGCATCCCAATCAGCAGTCAGGCCATAACATTAGTACCTGATTAGTAACTGTGCAATGCTGCTTGGGCCTCTGCAGCTCTGTCCTGGGCTGAAAGGAGGAAGCAAAACCCCAAAACAAGAACTTAGGAATGAAAATACAGTGAAAGAGGATGCAGGGATGAGGAGGGAACTTCACCCAACAGCTCATTTCAGGGGAATGCTGATCAAATTATTTTATCTGCCTGACTACACGGAATAGGGGCCTTCAGTCAGCTCTCCCAGGCATCTTGTGTAGCCTTGAGCGTCCAGCTGAAGCACTAAGAAAGGTGCTTTACCGTAGATGGGGTGAATATTTCCTTGAATGTCTGCTTGTTTGAAGTAATGATGGTTGATAGCTTTGCCCACAACTGGCTCAGCTATGGAACAGCACAGAGCTGACAAGAAGAAAAGGATTCATATTTATAAATTGTGGCATTGTCTGTCATCCCCCCATCGAACCTATGGGCGGAATATCAGTTGAAGCTGTAGAAAGTCCATTGGCAGTGTAACTAATACATCTCCTGGACACCGTGATTTCTTCCAGAAAAATCTTCTCCAATACAAGTACACCTCACAGTGGGCAGCAATAGACAAAAGTTTTCATTGTTAGTGATTACAAAGGAATTCAGATTTTATGAATGGCAACAAACAGGAAAAACAACTTTATGAACTAGGAAAAATGTAGAGAGCTGAACAGCTGAATGAAAAGACCGATTGGTATGCAATGCACAAAATACAGGTCTCAAGACAGCTATTAAAATTTTCTTCCACCACCAAGCCAACAAAAACAGTGACTAGAAATAGTTCAAAAGCAAGCCAGAGATTTCTGAACAGACTTCCCCATAAATTGTAGGCTTAATTTTGCACAGTGTTTGCTGACAAAGCAGCATTTTAGCTACAGTGACTGGATTCTGCAGAGGTTGTAGGACTGGTCCCCATGGCAAAGGGGCAGGATTTTACAATTAACCTTGGGTAAAGGTAATCCCCCACTCACTAGGGAAAGGCTGGAGTGATTTAGTGCCAGACTTGGAGGGTCTGCAAAAGAAGCTCCTAATCTGTGACTTCCTGCTAGTATAACCAGGGGGGTGGCTGAAAGCTATGTCAAAATTGGATTTGGTGGTTGCTGACTCTGCATGGGAAGGGGAAAACTGAATTCAGACCCCAAAACTTTTACCTTCCAGCATGTATTTCAAATACACTTTTGATTTAATATTTCTAACTTTGAATTTATAATATGTTAAAAAAAAAATCCAAATTATGGCAAAATTCAGACCCGCTGACACAGAGAGGGGGAGTTCCAAACAAAGACCTTGGTCTGTTTGATTCCAGATTCAGATAAAAACAGTAATCTGATCCTGTGCCAAGTTGGATTGGTTATCCAAATTCCCAGTTGACTGAGACAAGATTATATATCCACAAACTAAGAATATAAACCTCTCCCACACAACTTTTCCCTAGTAAAGAACAAAACAAGGCCTAATATAATCTGACAAACAATGCAAATAAAAACCCACTCTACAACCAAAGACCTAAGTCCCACAGTGGACTTCTGGAAAACTGCTAAATATATACATAAAGACAAACAACAATTAACAGGATAGGACAATCCATCAGGTATGAGTTCAGTGATCTTTCCCATGTGCAATGGTGCCCACCCTAGTATAAAGCTCACCTGTGCTGGCTGCTTGGGGAGGTTGACCCTGGCCTGGCCAGAACCAGGATAGGCAGGTGTTGGCCTTTTCTCCCTAATAGCTAGGGACAGGAAGAAGGGAAAAGGTTCAAGTTGTGCCAGGGGAGGTTCAGATTGGATATTAGAAAATGTTTCTTCACTGCAAGAGTTGGTGGAATAACCATCGCTGGGGCTGTTAAAAAAGAGGGTAGATGTGGTGCTGTAGGAGATGGTTTAGAGGTTACAGTGGTGTAGTGCTGATGGTTGGACTTGATGATCTTGAAAGAGTTTCCCAGCCATGATGATTCTATGATTCTACAGTGTTCCCCTGGGGTTTTCCTTCTCCATCAGAGCCCTGGGGTGAGATGTCTGTACAAGGGCACTGCTGGTATAACACAGAGCCCACTGCCAGCGGTAGTAAAATTCCCACTGCCCCCGTGGCTTAGTATTGGGCCAGCACTGAATGCTTGTGCACCTCAGGTGCTAGGCCTCTACAGAGGGCTTCTGGTCCAAGAGGCCTGATAAAAGTCCTTCCCTTGGTCTTGCCCTCCCCCATTCAGCTCCATCCGTCCGTGGAGTCAGATCCTGCTGCACTTTCTCTGCAAGGACAGTGAGAAAAAATCCCAAGAGGATGGAGTGGGGGTTTGTTCCAGCTGGGGAGGGCAATGGCACTGATTGTATCAAATGAGGAAAAGCTGGGAGACAGAGGGGTTCCTCCCCACTCCTCCTTTACTCCGCAGCAATGATATGCTCTGGAGGAAAGGGCACAGGCGCATGTGCATGGGGCACATGGGTCATCACACACTGGCCCTGAGGAGGCTGACCTTCAACTACAGAGGCATAGGGTACAAGTGCTGGCATGGGGAAGGTACTGGGAAGTTCATGGCTGGTAGAGCTGTTTGGTCAGCCACATACCCGGTCAGTGACAGGTAGGCACCTACGCCTTCTGGGCATCTATACCTGAGACCCCTCAGCTTGAAGTGCTTACTCTGGAGGTCCATTTGGCTTGCTGCATAGAAGCTGCAGAACCGCTCCTGTCATGAACGTGAGGCAACAACACACCTAGGTGCCAGAAGCTCTATTGCAGTGCTAGCTCAGAAACAGAGGGGCTTCTCAAACATCCAGGGGAGGTGAAAACTGCCATCCACAAAGCAAAGAGCTTACGGATTGTCTTAGCATTAAGGGGATGTGTTGCAGTCAGCAATGAGGGTCCACACTGGACGACTGCTCTGTGCAGCTTTGGAGAGGTGAACATTGAGGGTCCCCAAGTTCAACTCCTCTCCATCGGCTGGCAAGCTCTTTGGCAGCTCACAGAGCCTCAGCTGTCTTTAGAGCTAGTCCTAGCCTCTTTTCTTGCACTTGTGTTCACCAGTTTTGTGACACTCAGCAGGCAGCCCAGAGCCCTGAAGGCTGTGTGCTTCCAAGGCCCGGGCAAGGCACTATTAGTGCGGAGGCCTGCAAAGAGCCAGGAAGGGCTGCAAGGCTATGGCGAGCAAATGAGGGGACCTACTTGGAAGGCAAAGGGGAAGAGGGCACCTTCAGCTGGGATGCATTCGCCTTGAAAAAGAACAGGGCTTGGTCTCATCTGGCAATGCTGCGCCCCTGCAAACCCGCAGCCCATGTCCACAGTGTAGTGATGAACTGCGAAACCGGGCCCAAGCACAGGCCAGGCCAGGGTGACCAGGGCCCTTCCCAGAGCTGAGAAAGGCCTTCCCCATGTCACAGTGACACAGCGGTGCCAGAGGTTCTGTGTTCTGTTTGGTGTTGGTTGCTCACGGCAACGCCGCCCTCTTGGGTCACCTGCAGACCCTTTTGCCTTCTGGTCGGTGCAGGACAGGCTATTGCTGTGAGCTGCAGACAGTCACACTTGCTGCTTGGCAGGTCTCTGACCAAGGTAAGGACACCCACCTTGCAGGTCTTGTGTGGAGGGGTTCATGCCACCGTGTTCTCACGCCCTCAGGGTGACAGAGGGAAATGGTGCCCTTCATGGGGCAGGGAACTAAGGAAGCAAGGGTGTGCGGGGCCAGTCTTGGGGCTCGGGAGAGACACTCGAAGGCAGACAATGTGCAGCTCTTGATGAACATTTCCTCACTCGGAAGGGACAAGGAGAATTCCCACTGAGGAGTGCCCCCCCATAGCTTGGGGCCAGGCATTCTACTGTGCTGGTCTCTCCTTGTCCTTCAAACTCCAGGCCTGGCTTGCCCGCCAAAACTATGGCCAGGAAGAAAAACTGCTGGGCTCTTGGGGATGTTAACACCAATGTTACTAAGGACCAAATGGAAGTGGGGTTTGGCTGCTGAGCTTTCTCTGCTTCCACAGGCAGTGGGAAGTACAGCTCATTTCAGGTATGAGTGGGGCATGTTCTGCTCACTTGGCTGTCAGGTCGCCAGCACTGGGGAACCCGCATGGCAGCCTCCGTCCCGAAAAACATGTCATCTATCAGGGGACTGAAATGCCTTTCCTCAAAGAGTCAGGCTCAATCATAAAATGTGGCACACCACTCAACAGCCTCTGCTGGGCCATGGTCAGAGTCCCGCCGTCGGTTTCTGAGCCTTCCTCTGAAGGCACTACGGAAAGCAGTAGTACATTTGTGACATAGAACTCCCAGTCTTTTACAAAGACAGGTTGTTCAGACATACCTGTTAGAGATAACCTTTTCCCTTCTCTCTCTACACAGCCTGAGCAAAAGAGGTGTTTGCCCACCACATGGACAACCGCAGCAGTCCTTTCCTTCACCCTGCATTACTGCTCCTGTTGCAGAACAAGAGCTACTCCGAAACCTCCAACCCTCCTCCTGGCTACAAGATGGTGGAATCAGCCATCGGACTGAGCTCGAGCAGGAACCACACTGTCTCGCTGTACAACCTGAGCCTGGGGGAAATTGCAGGGGCCAGCATGGTTTTGGGAGCATTGTGGCTGGTTTCCATCTTGGGAAACTCCCTCGTTTGCTTAGTGATCCGCAGGAGCAGGAGGACACAATCCACCACCAACTATTTTGTTGTCTCTATGGCTTGCGCAGACCTTCTCATCAGCGTCGCCAGCGCGCCCTTCGTGCTGCTCCAGCTGACCTATGGCAGGTGGCCGCTGGGTCATGTCATGTGCAAGCTGGTGAGGTACATACAGTTCCTCACCCCTGGAGTCCAGGTGTACACGCTCCTCTCTGCAAGCGTGGATCGATTCTTCACTATCGTCTACCCGCTGAGCTTCAAAGTGTCCAGGGAGAAGGCCAAGAAAATGATTCTGGCCTCTTGGCTATTTGAGGCTGTATTGGCATCACCGGTGTTCCTTTTCTATGGCTCCAACAGCGACGGCCACTGCAACTTCTTTCTCCTCAGTTCTTGGGAAGGATCTGCCTATGGTATCTTGCAGCTCTTGGCGGTGTTTGTGGCCCCATCCATCCTCCTTGTACTCTTTTACCAGAAGGTCATCGAGTACATTTGGAGAATAGGCACTGATGGCCTCACTGTAAGGAGGACAATGAATATTGTCTCAAGAACAAAGGTGAAAACCATCAAGATGTTCTTAATGTTAAACTTGGTCTTTCTCCTGTCCTGGCTGCCTTTTTATGTGGCACAGCTCTGGCACCCACTGGAAACAGACCACAGAACCAGCTCCTTGGTGTTCCTGGCCATCACCTGGATCTCGTTCAGTTCATCAGCCTCAAAGCCAGCCCTCTACACCATGTACAATGCAAACTTCAGACGAGGGATGGAGACTTTTTGTATGTCTGCCATGAAATGCTACAAAAGCAATGCATACACCATCACCACCAGCTCCAGGATAGCCAAGAAAAATCACGTTGGGATCACCGAACTCCCACCTCCGACCAACACTGTAACCAAAGACTCCCATGATGCTTTTAACAGAGAAGCAAAGGAAAAGAAGCTCGCCTGGCCTATTCAGTCCAATCCCCCAAATACTTTTGTCTATTTGCTTCCATGATTTTGAGAATTTCCTGTGTGCCCTCAGAATGAGGAGCTTTCCCTCAGTTTTGAACCAGTGTATCTTTAATGGTTTGTAAAAGAATTTTTAGGGAAGAAAACCAGATGTTTTATTTTAATAAATGCGTTGGCTTTGATGTGTCCAGTCTCTTTCCTTCCAGTGACACTCCGCTTGCTGGAATGACTCTTTCCGAATCACCAGCCTGGTTGGTACCTCTGTTACCAACCAGAAGAGCCCTTCCACTCTCAGTGCACAGGGGAAGGGGAAAGGAAGAACACTGCATGTTGTGAGCACTGCACCTTGGCCACCACACAAATACACAAACCTGCCCAAACCCATCTAGACCTCTTTTCCTTACAGCTCCGTGGATACTTAGCCATGAGCCAGCAGTGTGCCCAGGAGGCTGAGAAGGCCAAAGGCATCCTGGTCTGTATCAGGAGCAGTGTGAGCAGCAGGGCCAGGGAGGTGATCTTACCCTGTACTCAGACCTGGTGAGGACACACCTCGAGTACTGTGAGCATTTTTGGGCACCACAGTATAGGAAAGACATGGAGGCACTGGAGAGGGTGCAGGGAAGGGCAACTAGGCTGATGAGGGGTCTGGAGAACAGGTCTTATGAGAAGAGGCTGAGGGAGCTGGGGCTGTTCAGCCTGGAGAACAGGAGGCTGAGGGGAGACCTGATCCCTCTCTACAGCTACCTGAAAGGAGGTTGCAGTGAGGCAGTGTGGTGATGCAGCAACCCATCCTACTAGAAAGGAGTTCTGTTTAGTGACGTTTAAGATCTCTTCACATTTTTCATGTTGCCACACTGGTATCCAATTAACTTTCTCAAAATGGGAACTATTTGGTACAGAATCATAGAATTCTAAGTTTTGGAAGGGACCTCAAGAGATCATCAGGTCCAACTCCCCTGCCAAAGCAGGTTCCCTAGGACAGGTCGCACAGGGAGACATCCAGATGGGTCTTGAATATCTCCAGAGAAGGAGACTCCACAACTCCCCTGGGCAGTCTGTCCCAGGGCTCTGTCACCCTCACTGTGGAAAAGTTCTTCCACATATTGGTGCAGAATTTCCTGTGCTCTAGCTTGAGGCCATTGCCCCTTGTCCTGTCCCCACAGACCACTGAAAAGAGGCTGGCCATTTCCCCCTATGTCTCACACTTGAGATATTTATAAACATTAATAAGATCCCTTCTCAGTCTTCTTTTTTTAAGGCTGAACAGCCCCTGTTCTTTTGGCCTTTCCTTGTAGGGGAGATGCTCCAGGCCCTTAATCATCTTTGTAGCCCTTCTTTGGACTCTCTCCAGGAGATCCCTGTCTTTTTTTGTACCAGGGAGCCCAGAACTGGACACAACACTCCAGGTGGGGCCTGACCAGGGCAGAGTAGAGGGGGAGGATCACCTCCTTTGACCTGCTGGCCACACTCCTCCGGATGCACCACAGGATCCCATTGGCTCTCTTAGCCACCGAGGCACACTGCTGGCTCATGGCCAACCTGTCATCCACCAGGACCCCCAGGTCCTTCTCCACAGAGCTCTTCTCCAGCAGGTCATCCCCCAGCCTGTACTGATAGAAACGGTTGTTCCTTCCCAGGTGCAAGACTTTACACTTGCTTTTGTTAAACCTCATCTGGTTTCTCCCTGCCCAGCTCTCCAGCCTGTCCAGGTCTCTCTGGATGGCAGCGCAGTGTTCCTGCGTGTCAGCTACTCCTCCCAGCTTTGTATCATTGGCACTTGCTGAGGGTTGATGCTATTCCCTCATCAAGGTTGTCGATGAAGATGTTAAACAAGACCGCACCCAACACTGAGCCCTGGGGAACAGCACTAGTCCCAGGTCTCCAGCCAGACTCTGCTCCACTGATCACCACCCTCTGAGCTTGGCCTGACAGCCAGTTCTCAACCCACCTCACTGTCCACTCATCTATCCCACACTTTCTCAGCTTTGCTATCAGGATATCATGGGAGACAGTGTCACACGTCCCTTGAATGCAGCGTACAAGACCAGTTCTTTAGTCTCAGCTTCTGTAATAACCACACTACACATAGACACCACTTCTCCCACCTGAGCACTTCCCTCTCCTTCCGTCATGATTCGGTCCCCTGAATTACACGCAGGGATACCACTTGATATTCCCATACCTTTCCCTCTCTTCTGGAAGATGCATCAGTGAATCACATGTTCTTTAGGTGGGGTTCAAATGGAGGGGCGGGTTTTATAGAAGAAGGGGAGGTCCCTGGTCCAGTTGATTGCTGGGTGGTTCTTGTATGTGGAGTATTTTGGGACCTCCCTCTTCTATCTGGCACATACGGCAGTAATGAACCAGTTGTACATACTGCTTCCTCGCCGTTTCTCACTGCACAACCCCCTCGCCAGCACTGGTTTCAAGGCATTAAAAGGTCCTAATAAAATGGGGTTTTTTGTTAGTGCATGATTATTATTATTTTTAAGCTTCCTGTAGAGCTTCACCTACCACAGAGAGGCCGTTTTCTCAAAGAGCGAGTAAAACCCTAGAGGGTGAGCAGGAGCCTTGGGTCTGCGTTGCCACATATGTAATGATAGTCCGTGAACTGTAAAGCCCCATTCAGTATGGAAGGGATCTGTTGGGTGTATTGGCCTAAAGCCTGATGTACCCCAGCCTCCAAGATTAACAACTTTAAGGCTTCCTTGTTGTCCTGGTTTTGGAAGGGATAGAGTTAATTTTCTTTCTAATAGCTGGTGCCCTGCTGTGTTTGGGATTTCGGAGGAGAGCAATGTTGATAACACACTGATGTTTTGGTTGTTGCCAAGCAGCCAAGGACTTTTCAGGATCTCATGCTGCCTTGCTAATGATAAAGCAGGGGTGCACCCTGGAAGCAGAGAGGGGGCACAGCCAGCCAAACCTAACAAAGAGGGTATTCCATACCAATGACATCATGCTCAGCATAAAGGGGGACTGGTGGGGGAGGAGTGCACAGCTCCAGGATGGTCTGGCTTCGGGACAGCTCTGAGCTGTACGGCCTGAGCTGTGTGGTTCGGTGAGAAACTGCGTTGTGTATCAACAGTTCTGTATGTTTTGCTCTAAAGTCCTGTTGTCATTATTTCTCTCTCCCTTTGCTGTCCCAGTAAACTATCCTTATCCCAACCCACAAGGTTTGCCTTTGGGATTTTTTTTCTGTGTGGTGCTCAGCTGCTGGCTGGGGCAAAACCATGACACTCATGAATCAGAGTCCTGTCCCAGACGGTCCTTTTGCATGTAAAATACTAGAGGGGGTGGGATATGATGGAGAAATCTGGGATGTGTTTTCGCCAAAATACCAGCAGGCCTAGGCCATGCTCTAGGTCCTTCTTATTTCTAGGTATTCACAGTTGTTCAAGGGTAGTCAAGGCTTTTGGGGGAATACGCACCGTTCCTCCCCTCTACCAGATACCTCAGACAACAGGAGCTCTGCCTTTTCTGCTGGGATTTGGAGCCCTAAATTTTCTAGATGTGTAGTTACCTCCCTCTGAGCTTGTCCCACCATGGTGGTGTCAAGGGCCACCAACCAATATATTATAAATATACTGATATACTTTAACCCCCTCCCTGGGAGCCAGGTGTGTCTTGATCTCACTCCTACAATCCACCACATTACAACATGTACAAGAAGAGCAGCAGTTGGTTTGCTTCAGGTTCAAAGCTTGGTCATATCACTGACTGTAGAACGAAGGTGGGTCTGGGCTTTCTGGAAAGATGTACAAGAAAGTTCAGGCAAGATTAAGCAAGACCTCCAGGAAAACATAAGCCAGGAGTAGTGCCAAAGGAGTGAAAATAGCTTTCGAGTAAAAAACAAGTGACAGAAACATAGGTTCTCAGGTCATGGACTAGTGTGAGACCACACTATGCGTGCAGAAACACCTGCCAGCTTTGTTTCAGAGAGCTCTGTTCAAGGCCAGGCAGTTGCTTATCACCATTGGCCCAAAGTCCTGGCAACTGGGCTTCCCGGGGGTAGGGGAGTGACCACTGACAGGGCCTTGGCCAGTCACTTTTAACCCTGCAGTCAGGGCTGCCGGAAGGGTACTGTGTAACGGAGGGCATGGTTAAATCACCTACTCTAGGGAGCACATTATGACACTCTTTCTTATACCACTTACTAAAGGCTACACAAACAGAAACTGGTTTTGTTTGAGAGAGGTTGAGCTGAATGATCTGCAGAGGTGTTCGGTTGACACGCTGTTGTTAAGTTGTACAGCTGGGTGCTGAACTGAGAGCAAAGTAAGCATATAATGGTTTTAGGGAAAGGTTATACAGTCCCTATTAACAGAGCAATCACAGCAGTCAGAGTTGTACAACAAGTTCTAGAGATGTTTTAACATCAAGTGTTCTTCAAAGGAATAGCACAACAGGGTGCGTTTTCCAAGATATCTAAAGGTTTGTTCTTTGACAACACCATGCCTCTGGTGATATAATAACTGAAATGCAATGCTCTTGTGCTACGGTATTCCCATGGAAAAAGATTTGCAGGTCTGCTGTGGAGGAACTAGCTGTGGATCTGGGTTATAAACACACACGCATAAAACACGCTTAAAGAAAGAATCTCCTTTCCCTGGGAGAAAGATCTTATCCATTGCATTTGCCAAGTCTGACAGCACGTAGAAGAACTGCTACGGATCTGGTTTCTCCTGAAAGTTCTCATGATCATTAGAAGCCATGTGAAGCTTGTATCTCATTATTTTATTCAGCGGGTAAAAATGCAGTGGACCTTACAAAAATTACTGTTGGGTATTTGGATATTAGTCATGAAACCAACTAATTAGTCTCTTTACCTTCATCTCACAGTGTACAAGTCTCACCTTTTGTTGTGCTGAGACTATGAACTTTCACCAAAACACTCAGCACAGAAATGTTAGTTAAGCTGATGGACTCTTCACTTGGAGCCTGCTGCCTGCTATAGGAAGTGAACAAGAGAACGAGACGTGCCCACCAGAATTGTACAACAGGCTGTGGACAAAAGCAAATGCCCACAAGATACACACAAGCAAACAAGTACCTAAGACATCAAACTAACCTAGGAGGTGAAATTCCTCTCCCTCCTCTTTCCTGACCACTCCCCAAACCTGACAGTCAATGCAGTGTATCATAATGCTTCTAGGAAAGAAGATGCTCTACTTAAAAAAGTCATATCATGACAGAATAATTTGAACTGGAAGGGACCTCCAGAGGTATCTAGTCCAACCTTCTGCTCAGAGCAGGTCTAATTAGGTCAGTCTGCATAGGACTGTGTTCAGCTGAGCCTCAAACACCTCCAAGGATGGGCAGCCCATAACCTTTCCAGGCCACTTTGCCTGAGCACCTGATTGCGTTCCGGTTAAAAATAAATAAATAAATAAATATATTAATATCTAAATGGAATTTCTCATGTTCCAACTTGTGCCTTCTGCTGTTCATCCTTTCCCTGTGCAGCCTGGAGAAAAGTCTGGTTCTGTGTGGTCTGCATCCTGAAAAGAGGTAGGTTTTCAGGTAGTTGTAGAGAGCAATAAGGTCTCCCCTTAGCCTTCTCTTCTCCAGGCTGGACAGACCCAGCTCTCTCCGCCTCTCCTTGTACATCATGTGCCAGAGCCTTTGCCAGCTTAGTGGTCTTTGGTGAGTTGACTTTGGATAGACACCAGGTGCCCACAAAACTTTTCTATCACTCTCTCAGCAGAACAGGAGAGGGGTGGGATGGGGGGAGAAAATAAGATGGAAAAAACCTTATGGGCCAAGATAAGGGCAATTTAATAAAGCAAAAGACTATGTGTGGAAGCAAAGGAAAACAAAAGATTTATTCTCTATTTTCCATCAGAAAGTGATGTCTTGCCACTTCCTGGGAAGCACAGGTTCAGTGCATGTAGTGGTTGCTCCAAAAGCCAAGCACTGTAAATAATGAATGTCACCCCTTCTCTTAGTTTTTTATTGCTGAACAGACATCATACATTATGGATTAACCCTTTGGTCAGAGCTCCTGGCTGTGTCCCCTCCCAAGATTTTGCCTACCCACAGTTTAGTGGGGAGGGGAGGGCAAGAGACAGCTTTGATGCTGTGCCGTCTCTGCTCAGCAGTTGCCAAAACCCTGGTGTGTTACCAGCACCTTGCTGGCCACCAATACACAGCACAGTGCAATGAGAGCTGCTATGAGGAAAATGAACTCATCTGAGACATTTTCTCATGTTCCTCTCATGTCAGGAAACTGGTGGGCTGCTTTGCCACAAGAACACATTTTTAGCTCATGATCAACTGGTTGCTCACCAGGACCACCAGGTCTTTTTCCGTAAATCTTGATCCTGTGCAGTCTGCCACAGCCTATCTTGTTGCAAGGGGTTATTCCATTCCCAGTGCAGGACTTTGCATTTGCTTTTCTTGAACTTCACGAAGTTCCTGTCATCCCACTTCTCCAGCTTGTCTAAGTCCCTCTGAACATCAGCCATGACCTTCAGCATACTGACCGCAGCTTTCAAATTGGTGCCATCTGCAGTCTTGATGCTTTCATCAAGGTTTCTTTGTGCTATCATCAGGGTTTTTAATTAAGAGTTTAAACACCATGGCCCCAAAATTTATCCCTGTCAGAGCCCAATTCTCTCTGATCAGGTTCTTTTAGATATTCCATGTGTGGAGGGTATAATGTTTCATATCAAATTTACTTATTTGAAGATATTTGATGCTACTCAGGATTTCTCATTTAGCAAGGAGATACAAAACATACTGAAAATGCAATACAATACAAATGAAAGTTAGAAAAATATAGCAGCTGCAATATACATTTCAATCACAATTACCAGTGGGATTCCCACTACCAGTCTCCATGCATCCCAGATCCCCAGGAAGGAATACGTCCTGGGTTGACACCAGCTCAAGCTTGTTGCTCTCTACAAAATTCTTTTGTTAGTTGTTTAGTTTTTATACTGAGCCCTGGGTTGAGTGTCCCAGTGCTGGTCTGGCTAACTTGGGGAGACACATGTGCTCTTTTAATTAACTCAGAAAGAAACATTTACACCACCAGCTGATCCATCCAGTTTATCTACAACAAAGGCCACCCTCTGGTAGTGTTTCTATTGAGACAAAGTCAGCTTTGATGCAACAGTCACATTCAGTCACACCCTGCATTACTCTGGGCTTCATAACATTGCCCTTGGTCATGTCCACTGTGTCTTCTTCCATTGTAGGGGCTTATTGGTCAGTCCTCAAGGACCCCACTAGTATGGCTGGTCTTTGCACCACTGATCACACCTGGCATCAGAAAGCCAGCCAAGTTTCCATCCATCTTATCCACTTATCCAGCCCACATTTTTTTTATATGGAAATTATAGGAGACTCTGTTAAAGGCCTTGCTAAACTCAAGGTATTCTACATCAATTGGCCTCCCCTTGTCCACAGGGTCAGTCACCTTGTCAGAGAAAGCAACGAGGTCGATCATTATCCTTTGCCCTTGCAAAATCAATGCTGACTGCTCCCAGTCACCTTCTTGCGCATGGAAATGGCTTCTGTGAGGATCTGCTCCATAACCTTCCCAAAGATTAAAGTGAGGCTGCATCACATAAAAGGCTATGAGCCTGATGCATGGCTGAGGGAGGCCTTCCCACTGAGTCACAAGGTTCAGAAAGGACCCCCTTGCTTTCTAAACTCTTTCTCAGAGAGGAGTCTGTGTGGCTAGGCTCAGTCTTCATCCCAGACTTAGTCAGCAGTTTCAGAGTGAGCATTTGCCTGTCAGAGCCACCTAAAGGACTTTCACTGAGACAATTTTGCAAAGTTGAAAAATACAGATGATTTATCAAGGCAGCAGATATAAAAAGTTCAGAATTACAACTGATCTATGTTTACTGCAGGAGCGCTAATGTTTAATGATAGTGCCAGCAAAATGCTAACCCTGGTATTCTTCACCAAAAGGTGAGTGCTTACCAAGAAGGTGTCCCTGTCTTGGATACAGAAGAAAGAGCACAGTTTGTCAACTGCCCCTTCAATGCCTTCAATCTCTCCTCTCCCCCTCGAGGAGGACTGTTTTCAATATCCTTTATAGCCTAACCTGAGCTGTTCCACACCCTGGGGTGACATTTAACATGATTTGGGTGGAGAGTTGAGTACTATAGTACTCAGCATAAACTGCTTTAAACTCATAATCATATTCAGGGATGTTAACTTTAATACTTATTTCACAGATAATTGAGCAAAAGGTCTCACACTGAACACCACGGCCTTCAAGATTCTGTGTTGAAACTGTTTATCTGCTTATTCCATGTTCTTCAGCCAAAGAAGAACAAAGAAGCAGCCTTTGGCTGCTTCTCATGCTGACCTTGGAGATCTCCATCCAAGAGCTGGCACAAAAGATAAGTGGACACCTGCATTTTTAACCTCTTATGTTCAGTTCTCATGGGCTGATTGACCTGGAACATCCTTCTTGCAGAGGTGTGGTATTTGCCTTTTTCTAGTGCTTAGGAATCTCCCTCAACTGCTCTCCTCTAGGACAGAGAGCAGCCTTTCAGTGACGGTGGGCTGCTCCTTCAGCACCCTTAAAGCCATCTTCTCTGCTCCATGGAGTACTGTATGTCTAAGTGGGTTAAGTGATCTCTAACTTCATCCTCCTCTGCTGCGGGTACAGCTTCATGCCCACAGACACTGTCAGGAGGCTCAGGGACTTGGGGGATCTGGGAGCAAAGCCTACCAGTGCAAACTGAGGCCAAAAAGAAGGGCACCGTGAACCTCCACCTTTTTCCTATCACTTTTCATTAGGTCTCCTTCCCTACTGACCAGTGTGTGCACACTTTGCCTTCCTTTTGCCACCTATGATGACCAACATGCCACCCCACCCCTTATTTTTGATTCAGAATGGAATGATGCGTACAGACAGGGTGCACACTGGTACATGAAATCATGAGAAGTGCTCAGAGCAAAGAAGCAGAAAAAGCACCTCACCTGTGGTTTGTGATGTGACCCTGGAGCTGTAAGTCTGAACTTGTCATCTGACCTCAGACCATTAGTCACAAGTAACTAACTGCACGTTAAGTAAAGCAATGGTATAAGAGCTGACCCTGGAGCAGAGCTAGCTGAGGATCCCACTAGGGCAGCTACATCCTGCCAGCCGGGGACACCTAGCTGTCTCACACTGTCAGTCACCTGAGTTCCAATTGTGACTGTATTTTATTATCATTTTTATTACCATTAAGATTTTACAAAGGTTTATCTGTGAACAACTGTATAAGATTTTGCTTTGTTGGTTTAATTCTTCACTTGCTGGAACTGAGTGGGTACTATTCTTTTACCTTCTATTCACAAACATTGTTTTGTTAGTTATACATTAGTTTGGTGTTGTACATATACCTATTTTGTGCAGTTGGGCAGTAGTAGGATAGTCAAGAAGGAATCTGGGTATTGCAGTTAGCTTCTGGTCCTCTCACTAGAAGGCAACCTGAATTTGTCTCCTTGGAGTCTGAACCTTTACCAACACATAACCTTCAGAGTAGTTGTATTATAACATTATCAAAGTCTTTACAGAAACCCTTCCTGCTGGCCTTCACCACCCTTGATTGTTCCAGCTCCAGACAAGCTTTGGCATTCACAGCCACATTTCTACATGCTTGTTTGACTCCCAAGCAACCTACCCCTGCTTCCACTCCTGTTTCTTCCTTCTTGTGTTTTGGCTCAGTCTGGAGCTCACATTCACTCACACTGGCCTTCTGCTGTGCCTGCTCGACTTTGTGCACGCTGCAATGGATGATTCTTGGGCTCTGAGGAAGTTGTCCCTGATGATCAACCAGTTCTCCTGGGCCCCTTTGTACTCCAGCACAGTTTCACATGGAATTCTGCCAAATAGGTTCCTGAACAGGCCGAAATCTGCTCTTGAGAGGTCCAGGGTTGTAATGTTGCTGTTTCTACTGCTCATCCTCTCAGGATTTTAAACTCCACAATCTCATGCTTGGTGCAGAAAAGGCTGCTTTTACCACATCTTCAACTATTTCTTCTGGATTGCTGTACAGAAGGTGTATACCAAAGTTGTTACCTACCAGTTGCAGCACTCCAGTCAGGAGAGCTACCCCACCGCGTCTTGGCAATCTCAATGAGGTGAACTCTGCAACTACACATGGACTTATGACTACCCCTGCTAGTTCCCCATGCCACATGCACTTGTGTACAGGCATCAGAGCTGAGCCCCAAACTGTACTGCTTCTACACCGTCACTCTGGCCCTTGTACCTTCACCTCTCCCTTGGCTGTGATAACCTCAAGCTCTCGTTGCTGCCATACACCGATGCTTCTGAAGGGGGTGGAAAAGTGCCATGTAAAAGGAAACATTTAGCCAGACATGCAGTGGGGAAAACATACATTCCCCTGGCCCCTGCAGGTGACTGCATGGAATTTATTGATTTCCTGATAGATATATAACTTCAGGAAAACTAGCAACTACCTACAAAGTCACAACCACCTTTACCACTTTAAGCATATTTGGAAGAGAGCTTAAATGTCATCCAGGATGAGTATGATTAGGATTTGCCTTCCATTTTTCCTTCCAGCTACTGTCCTAGGTGACTTCCTATTCTGCCTTTGTAGCCATTGATCCCTTTGCCATAGCTAAGGGAAGAAAGCTGGGGAGCTTCAGAACAGAGGGGGAGCGGGGGCTGGGCTTCAGGAGAGATGCTTTTGCTAATGAAGAAAATGAAGAGCAGAGGCTTGCTATAGGAGCCCATATATCTATGGAGCTAAAATGGACAGGTCTGCCCCAGGACAGTCACAGGAGCTGTGTCTTGGAAACACCAGCCTCCATTGTCAATGCAGGCCAACCTGCTGTTTCTTCTGGTCCTTTCACACACACATATTTCCTTTGATGCTGCACTCGTACCAATCTACATATTTCTATTTAAAATTCCTATGCACTTACAGCTGTAACACAGTCACAGTCAGCCTTATGCACAGACTTTCTGTTTCCTCCATAGAGAAGTCACTTAGGAGAAAGAAGCAGCCGCATTCACGTTGTGCAGTACAATGTCACAGTGCCATTCTGTCTCTACACAAAGCCACTTCCCCAGCATGGACTTACAATACTGCAGTAATCCCTGGAAGCTGAAACCAGCGCAGCCATTTCCAGTAAAGCAGTTATTTCATGCTGGCCCGAGAGAGGTGAGGCTGCTGTAGCTCCTTGTTCCCAAGGCCGACTGAAAATGGACTCTCAGCAGACACATGCACACAGGGGACATCCATATACCACACACACACACACACACACACACACACACACACACACATATATATATATATATATGTGGCCGGCCACATGCGTCACAGACACTCAGAACACTCACATGGACATAGCACCAATGGCCTCATCCTGTTCTCCTTTCCGGCTGAGCAGGATGGATGACTAGTGGGAAAATACATGTACACACACACATACAAGGTGGATCCCTGCAGGAACTGGACTCAGACACTCAAACTGCCCAGTAGCTGCCCCCAGTTCTCAGTCTTCCCAGTTGCTGTCATCTGGACATAGAAGCTCCCAAGGCACAGCCCTACTCCACTTGCCAGTACTATCACACACGCACACAGGGCTGGCCAGGGTTTTCCAGGTTCCAAAGCTGATCCCCATGCTCTCACCTGTAGAGACAAACAGGTCCCCTTGCACCCAGAGCTGGTCCCTAGAGATCCCATCACCCCAGCTCCCAGACCACTTCACCCAAGCACCAGCTGGTCCATTGCACATACTCGTACATCCGTGCTCACTCCAGTCGCTGGCCATCTCTCTATTTTCCCACACTTGTTCCTCTCCTAAACATCTCATAATCACCTCATAATTTCTTGTGCTATCTCAAACTTCTTTTCCCCTGCATCCCACCCCTTCTCCATCCGGCTCCTTTTTCTCACCACCTGGACAGATGCCTGGGAGGGGTGTCCCTGCCCAGCCTACCCCCTAACCCAACCCCCACTGCAACCCACTCCAAAAGGGAGTCCTTGCCTTGGGAACAAAGCCAGTCTGAACTGACTGCAGTTATTTGGTGTGTGTGTGTATGGCAGGCACGGCAGGTGAGGAAAGAGATCCCACTTCACACCAGATGAACATTTATCACATAACCTAGCAGTTTCCACAGAACAAAGAAATGATTTTAGAATCCTCAGCTGTTAGCTGATTAAGCCGACAGTACAGAACTGGGGGAGGATTGTGTAAGAAAAACAGGAGAGAGAAGAAAGCAAAGGTCCCAGCATGTTCTGCAAAACTATGTGAAACATTCTGTGGAAAACAACAAGAATAATAGCTTGTTGCATGGGAGAGAAAAAGGTCAGTCAGAGCTGAGACCTGAAAAGGGGGTCTCAAGAAGTAAAATGAGACAGAACCAGTCTCATGCTGGAAAAGAGGGGAAGTTGGTTTGGCAGCATCCTTCTCGGGGTGTTCCCACATACTTCAGCCATGGCCAGAGGGACAGAACTGCTGGTGTGGTCAGAGCTACCAGCCAAGACGGGCTGTGCAGACTGTTTGGAGCAGGAATAGCCTCTTCATCACATGCAGCAGAGCAGTCCTGCGGGACCGAGTGTCGAGTGTAACAACATTCTGCCTGTTCACACCGCAGATACATCAGGCAAGGCAGCATTTTTTCAAAATCCACCTGCCCCCAGTTAAGCCGCAGAGAAGTTATGTTTCAGTATGCACACATCGCACCCCCCTCCCCTCCCCGTCCACTCCACACACACACACACATTCATTCACATTCATTCAAGCTGTTCAACTCCATTCACGCTGTCAAACTGCTCACTCACAAGCAACAGAAGGGAAGAGGGCACCAACTATCACACCCTTACCGCATCTCTTGTGTCATCCTTCCCCGGCAGTGCCAAACTGCTGCCCAACAGTGGGTAGTGCCCAGGAGTGCTGGTGAGACCCAGCAGTTGCTATGGTGGCATCCTTGTGCTTCGAAGTCTGGCTGCTTCAGCCTCCACACACTTCGTTCAGCCGTTCTCAGGGGTTCTTCATTTTGAGTTTCTGAGGCTATGGTCTGCTTCCAGTTAGACTGGAAGGAAATGGCATTTCTGATGTGCTGTTTTCTTCCTGCCATGTCCAGCTGTCTGACAGTAGGGTCTTCTGCAGATTAGTTATCTATGCTACAGAGCGTAGGTCTTCCTGGTTTGAGAGAATTTCTCAATTTTAGTGGCTTAAACTGTGTCTTTAGTTATCAACACAGGGTATTTTTTTAACCTTTGCTCTGCTGTTTATTCTGGTGCTGATACACACCTATTTCCATTTATATGTCACTTATGCCAATCGATATTTCAGTTTCAGGCCTCTGACACCTGATTTGGCTTGCTAAGGAGTCAGGCGAATACCAGAGCCAGGGCAAATGAGGAGAGGTTACAGCTGGAAGTAGAGAGAGATATACAGGGATTACATTTTTAGCAGCAGCAATAGCAGCAAGAGATTACATCAACCCAGTCACTTTTTCAGTGGTTTCTAACTTTAAGCAAATGGCTTGATATTTTGTAGTTGGAATCACTCACTGACCTGTGAAAATAACACCAATTTGGGACTCCTTGATACAGTGACTCCTTCTGCCTCACCCAGCTTTGTTGCACATAGACTGGTTCTGTTTGAATTTGGTGAGAAAGTATTTGGGACATTTGTATTCACAAAACATTATACCAACAAACTGAATAAACCCAGTAATGTTTGTTTGCTTTCACTCAGAACTGATCTGAAACTCTTCGTAAATGTATTCAAATGTTTAATAGAACATGTTTGCCAAGACTGCATTTGTAGCTTCTTTCTGTATGCAGTTCTTCACTTTACTTTCCTGCTCCACGCTGTTAATACTGTTTCAACAAGGTATCCATTAAAGCTCCTCTGCCCACATAATTCAGATGTCTAAATGGATTAATCCACAAATGCATGTTTTCACTGCAACTGGCTGAAAAACAGAAGACAAATAAATACTAACAAATATTGAAAGATTAGCCTGATTCATTATTATCACCTCCCATTTGGAGTTGGCAATACAGTGCTGACTCACTGTTTGAATCATTTTCTACCTTATCAGTCAGTCTTGAAACTGCACTGTGTGGATCTGAGTTATATCATCTGTGAGAACCTGCTGATATGTATGCATGCCTACAATACAAACCAGCCCTGAACTATCAACTTCTTTTCTAAGCTAGAATCAGTGCAGCAAGCTCCTCTTTCTACCTATCTAATTCCATTGCTTTTACAAAATTACTTCATTTGTTCATGTATGATAGCAAGAGGGCAAATAGGGGGGAAATTTTCTCAGGGGAAAAGCACTTTCCACAGCTTTTCCTTCAACAAGGAAAGAGCAAAACCACTGTCTTGGTCCCCTTGCCTCAAGGTGATTCTATGACTGGAAGAGTGATTGTGACTATGACTGGGTAGTTTCACATGCCTTTCAAATCGAGCGTTAGCACCAGGCAACACAGTCTTGTCATGTTTCACTTTCAAGGTTAACTTTCTGATCCAGAGGGAGCTGTTGAAACTCGCTGTTCCTTAACCTTGCATTGCTGAAGAGTTTTGGTATGAAAGATCCTCTCAAGTGAATTTACTATGTAGCCCACTGCAAGCTCCACTTCAGCATTAACAGGAGCCCGTCACTTCCCGGCTTCCCAGCCGTTCCTGCACTCAGAATTGATCAGCACCTGACTGCCAGTCTGGAAGAAATAAAAGTAATGGCATGGCTACATAAACACTAGAGTTATTTGGGCACGCTGATTTTTTCTCCTATATCATAGGCTCAATGCTCAGCGCTACTTTCGTGTGTGGTGTATAGGCAGAGAGAGCAGACATAAGCAGGGAGGTGAGGAAACCCTTCAGTGGACATCTGTGCCCTGCTCTACGTACACAGGCTGCTCTATGTACACACTCTGGGAGGGACCAGACTGGATCCGTAACTGGTATACAGGGACCAATAAAAGCACTGTGGTTTAGGCCCAGCTGGTGACTAAGCACCCCACACAGCCGCTCAGCTCCTTCCCCTCTGCTGTGGGGTGGGGAGGAGAATCCAAAGAAAAAGGTAAAACTGGTGGGTTGGGATAAGGAGGGTTTGCTGGGGCAGCATCCCCATGTGAAAATTTACTCTATCCCAGCTGAAAACCAGGACAATTCCACATGGAATTTCATCCCAGCAGCAGCTCACCACCAAATCTGAACACCAGAAACAGCGCAGAACCCGGCATTTAAAACACCCAACCCAACCCACTCGCTCCTCGCATTGTTTCCTGGGTGGTTTGCAGCCGAGGAACCCCTCTGATTTCCTTCGCGGTGCTGAGTGCCAGCAGCCCGGCTTGGAGCCCGCGTCCCGCCTCAGCCCTAGGCGCTCCCTCGGCCTCAAGCGCCTCCCACCGCCGAGTCGAGCCCGCCCCGCATCTTCGCTTTCGATTCCCCTCGATCCCGGCCGGGCAGCGGTCTCGGAGTCCCGCCCCACTCACAGTTTCGCCTCGGCCGTCGCGGCCGGTCGAGTGGCGGGGGTAACGATGACAGACCCGGCGGTGTGCTGCTTTCTCACCAAGATCATCTGCGCCCAGGGCGGGCGGATGAAGCTGCCTATGCTCCAGCAGGCCATCGGCCTCTCGGTGCAACAGCTGGAGGACACGCTCTTGGCAGCAGGTCCCGAGCGGTTCCTGATGCTGCAGGATGGCGGTGGCGTCGAAGTCTTGGCCTTGTCAGCCGTGCGGATCTGCATCCGCAAGGAGTGCGAGGGCTGCGAGCATTTGCACCTCTGCAAGCTTCACCTCATGGGCAAGTGCAACCTCGGGGTCAGGTGAGCTCCGGGGGCGGGCGGGGGGGCGCGGGGTGGGGGGCGGCGGGGCGCGGGCAGCCCCACACTCGACCCCGGCAGGCTTTTCCCCGGGACTGCCCCAGGGCGGGTCGCGGCAGCCTGCGGCGGCTCCTGTCCTTAAGCTATGCCGCCCGGCCCGCTCTGACGGCTGCCCGCGCCCTTCTTGCCCCAGGCCCTTCAGAGGGTCAGCCTACCCCCCTCCCGCCCGCCAATGCGTGCAGTCTCGCACCGGGCGGGCGAAGCTTGCAATTCCCGCTGGCTTGATAAAAGCCCGGCGTGACGGTGGTAGATTAGTTTTACAAAGTTTGTTTTCCTTTATCAGCGTCGCAGTTTTGTAGTTGTTGTCGTGGTTAAAGCTGCTTGCCTCAACCAACCCCTGGCACCTGGATGAAATAGTTCCAAAAACGTTTCTCTATTAAGAGAAAGAGAAGCGCGAGTATGCTGTCTGACTGTAACCTTAAAAGTTAGAAGCACAGGCTTTGCTGTGAGACACTGCTCCACTGACAACCGGCCGTGTTGGTGGCAGCGTTTTGGTTCCCCTGCCCGTCAGGCCCCCATGAGAGGAGGACTCCAGGGTGGCATAGGCCCCTCTCCAGGCACCGGTGGGTCAGAGGCAGCACCTAACTGAAAAAAAAACAATAAAGAAAACCAAAACAAACGCAGAAATGAAACCCAGAAGGTTTTTGTTGACAATCTGACCTGGTTTATGGGTGGGGAGAGTTAATTTTCTCAAGAAGCTGGGAGGGGGCACAGTCAGGACAGCTGACCCAAACCAGGCAAAGGAATATGGCATGCCATATGACGTCATGATCAGTATATAAGGGGGCAGAGGGTTAGGCTGGGGGGATGGGACGGAAGAATCACGGCTCGTTAAGTTCTGGGTGGGGAGCAAATTGCATTGTGTGTGGCTTGCTTTATATGTTCTAAGTCCTGTTGCTGCCATTTTCCCTCTCCCTTTGCTGTCCCAGTAACCTGTGCTGATCCCAACCCACCAGTTTTACCTTTGTCTTCCTTTTATCTTCTCCATCCCACCAGGGGAGAAGGAGTGAGCAGCTGCGTGATGCTAAGCTGCTGGCTGGGGCTGGACCGTGGCACAGTCAGTGACAAGAGTGTGCTCTGGTGGGAGTGTTTGTAGTTTAAGCCCTCACGTCCCAGGCCTTGTGCTGTCGCAATGTCAGTAATGTGCTGATACTGCACCAGATTCTTACTCTTCTGCCTCCAAAAAATTGCTTTGTCTGCACTTGTGTCTGAAAAGCGTGGAGGTGAAAGGCCATGTCTGACTTAGAATGATACTTGCAAAGTATTAGGATGCTAAGGTATTTTGTTAAAATGAGGGAGCAGAAATACTGCTAGGTGGACTGCATGGAACAAGACAGACAATATTTTTTCCTTAAGGTAAAATCTGGCCTTGCTTCCAGATCTTGCAGCATCTATGTTTTAAAATCTCTGGAAAGAATAACATTGGTGCAAGGTACTTGCATCTTTCTGCTTGTGGAATCATGATTTTAGACCAGTTAAACCCATTTTTAACTTGTATCTGGCAAGTAACTTCTCACAGCTTTTTTTTTCCCTTTCTATTAAATTTATCTGAGTAGTTATCACTCTATTTGTGGACTGTTTCCACCTTTGAATTAGAAATATTGTACTCAGGTGATACAGATTACCATATGATGGTCAGTGGAATCTGTAGCTAAATGCAGAGGAACACTGCTGATGGCTCCTACCTCCAGTGCTCTCTAGCTGCCCTATCTTCATAGCAATTAAATTAGTGTCTCCTGAAGTTAGTATCCTTAGAAGAGAATTTCTCAGGACCACAGATGGCACACTTTTGCCCTTCAGACTTTGCATTCTTGTTTATTTGCTTACAGAGCAATCTGTCCAGCAGGTACCGGGGGTCAGGGGTGAAATGTCTGCACAAGGGACTGCACTGAAGGATTGGATCATGCAAAACATGAGATGATAAAGCTTACACCAGGAGAGTTTCAGGAGTTAACTAGAGGCTGACAGGATCAAGGGAACAGAGAGTTGAGTCTCATAGATGAACAGGTACTTTTGTCGGTTGAGTATGCCTAGTCTTAAGGCTGTATCATCTCATGAGGAGGACATAAGGAAGTGGTATTTTACTGCTTTGAATTTAAGGCACAGGTTGGCTGTTTCTCTTACTATTAATTTGTAGTATGTTTTAAAGTAGACACAATTTTTGTCTCTCTCTAGTTCATACTCCAGACATTTCTTCACATTTTTAAGTGGCAGCAACATTTTCATTATTGTCTTTTAATCGCTTCTGTATCCAAAACTTAGAAGTTAATAAACTTCCTTGGATTTTTTTTTTTACTTCCCAGCCAGCAAAGATAACAAATTCCATTGTTTTCAACTTTGTTGTCTCTTTGTTTTGCCCTCTCAGGCTCTTGCATCTTTCTTTATGTGCCACCTGTGGGACAAAGACCCTTGACATTCACAAAATCAAGGGTGTTGTGATTTCCTCTGTTGTTGATGTATTCCAACTTTTCCTCCAGCTGTTCAGGTTGTATGATTTGACAGACTGAGCTTGAAATATGTGCTGCTAGCTTTCTTGGAAGTGCTCTGGCCACATCAATGTTTAATATGGGGATAAGAATACCACTGTATTTCACAGACTTATTAAGTTGTTTGGTCCGTTGTATAGCTAATAACAGAGATCGCTTAAATGTTCATGGCAGACTTTTGCCAAACTGCCTTTTCTCTCTATGGCTTTTCCCAAATTGTGTGTTATGTGGGGTGCTTTTAATCAAGTTGACTGTAGAAGTAAAGTGGGTTTTCTTGCAGATCTTGCAAGTACTCGCATGACATCATCAGTGCTGAGAACAAGAAGATTCTAAAGACTCACGATTTGTCTGGCCTCAATGAGAATGAGCTGCGAGTCCTGCTTCTCCAGAACGACCCTTTCCTCCTCCCTGATGTGAGTTGTACTAATTTCTTAAGAGAAGCTTTTCTGGGTTTTTTGTTTTGTTTTGTTTTTAAAAACTAGGAATAGGAGAGGACAAGAGGGAAGATGGAGGTCTAGTTTCAATTTCAAGCTGTTAAGACTAGTCTGAATGAAATATGAATGGGAATGTCTGTCAGTGAAAGCACTTGAAGAAAGAGTATAGAGTCAGGGTTGTGAAAGTGCTGTATAGTTTAAAAAAAAAAAAATCAAAAAAATTTCCCAGCAGTAAAACTGTTAAAACACTGAAGAGTGTACTGCTTGCCTAAATACCAGAAGGCTTGTTCTTGGATAAGGCCGTGTCACTTGTGACTTGTCAGCAGAAGACCAGCCCTCTGACAGCAGTTTTGTGTGGCGTTCCTGTTGCCCAACAAGGTAGCCATAAAGTTACTCAAAACAAGCAAACAAAAAAAGTCAATAACTTAACCAGAGATTTACAGATGGTGAGGTAAGCGAGGCAGTGGTAATAGATCACAACTATTGTATGTGCTTATAAGATAATAGGCCTGACTAAAACCAGTTTCTTGGCTGTTCTCCAAGAGATGAAGGAGACTGGGAAGCAAGGACCCCTTTCCTTTTCCAGGCAACAGAGGCCTGCACGTACTGATATTTGAGGGTATTGGGGAATGCGAAAAATCTGGCAAAATGACCAAATGACTGCAGTCAGTTTTGTGTAGAGTGTGTCCTTTCCAAAGTGCACTGAGGTTTTGTACGTCCATTTTCTAAGAAGCAACCTTTGTCCAGTTTGTATGCAAGTCATTGATTTTTTTTTTTGTTCAACTTGGCTGAACAATCCATTCTGCTTCTGCACGGGTGTGCAAGGGCCATGCTATCTTCAAGGAGTGGCTGTTTCAAAGCTAAGAATATCCTGTTCTGGCCACAGCTAGTCTCGGTTAAGAAATTACCAGAGTTCTGCCTGTTAGCCTTGTCTTTTGGAGGTTATAATCTCTACAAATCTGTTGGCATAACACTTCTATTGTTTTCTTGTTCCCTGCTGTGACACTGTTGGTTTTTGACAAAACGGATTTTGGGGTGCTTTGAGGGGTTTTTGGCAGTGTTTTAAAATACATGGTGCCAGCAGATTCAAGGAACATAGTGTGAAGAGCAAGGAGGATTAATATCTTTATCCTGCTCAGCTGAATCTAAAACGTAAGTGCTTCTTGTTTAATTAGTCCCAGTGATGAGCAGATAGTAGCAATCATCATGGCTTGGTCTCCTGGTGCTGGGTGGGATAGAGTTACTTTTCTAGTAGCTGATAAAGGGCTGTGTTTGGGAGTTACTATGAGAATGATGTTGCTAACACACGGATGTTTTTAGTTGCTGTTAGGTAGTTGTAGTGCCTGCAGTAAGTCAAGGACTTTGCACCTGGCAGGGTCTGAGAAGGTGAAAGAGAAGCTGGGGAGAGCACAGCCAGGACAGCTGGCCCAGCCTGGCCAACAGAATATTCCTGGCCACAATGCATCACGCTCTGGATGTAACTGGGGAAGCTGGCTGGGGGCGGGATGGCTGCTCAGAGACAGGCTGTGCATCAGGGGGTGTTATTTTGCAGGTGTTCAGCAATTGCATTTGTGCATCACTTGTTTTATCTTATTCTTAGTATTATTGTATTCCTTTCTTGTCCTATTAAAATGTCTTTATCTCAATCCACGAGGGGTTCCCCCATTCTTCTCCCCATCCAACTGTGGGGGGAGGAGGGGTGAGTGGATGCCTGGTATTTAGTTACCAGCTGGGGTTAAACTATGACAGCTATCACTGTATCATCCAGAAACTTTCTGTGAACTGGTCTGGAGTGCAGGGTAACAAAAACACAACAGCATACAAAATCATGGGTTTGGATTTTGAGGGTTTTTTTGGGGGTGGGGTTTGTTTGGGTTTTTTTTTTTTTGTTACACTTTCCCTCACCTTATCCCTGAGCTCTTTTTTTTGGTTGGCTGGTTGGTTTCTTGGCATATGCAGGAGACTGTGTGTTATTTGATATAGCTAAATAGTGGATTCCCTATTTAGCTGAGGCAGTACTTTATTCTAGATTGGTAGTTCTTTCTTATGCTCCCATGTAAAAATTCTGTCTGGCATACTAACATCTTTTATTGTAACTTCCTTTAGATGTTCTACAAAACTGCCCTCAAATGGATTCAGTGTCTTTAAATCTCTGGGAGCTTCACTTTAAGTGGCTGGTATCTCCACTACTCTAAAGTGATATTTTGTGTAGTGGATGCTCCATGCATAATGTTTGTATTTTTAATACTCTCTCAGCTTTTACTTTATTCTGTATTTTAGTTGCTTTTTCTCCCTACTCTTGAGCAGGACAATGCAAGCATGAAAGTACTTCCTGTCCTCTGGTCCCCAAACACAGTGACATAAGTGTGATGCTTTTTTTTGAGTAGTTCTTAAACTAGCTTCAGGTTGAGTGACAAGGTGTGCTCTCCATTTTGGTTTTGCTTCGCAGTGTTCCTGGAGGAGGCAGTTTCTGGAAAGGAGAGGCTGTTGAAGGGGAAAGATTGGGTTGGGGAAAGACCTGTTAACAAAACAGTGATTTTAAGTTTTTGTAGGAACATCCAGAGAAGTATACTACCCCTTTGAAACTAGGGACTACTGTGTAAGTTTATATTGCAGCATTTAGTTTGTGCTTGATTGTCTGTCTGTGGTGGCCGTTGGACAGTTTCCAGCTCGGTAACTGGAAGAGTTATCTCCTCTTAGAGGGCTGGAAAAATAATCTGCAAGCCTTAAAGCCCTAACTTATTTTTCTTGTTACATAGGCACTCAGATGAGGTGTGTATGCATAGGTGAAGGAAACGCTGAATAATATCAGGCCCCCAAAATAGAGTAACATTCTTTAACTGAGGAAGACTGTCCCTTGCAGTAGTGTGAGATCTGAGTTCTTTAGTGACTGAAGTTACAAAGCATTTACCTCCTGCAAGACTGTTTGATATTACCAGCTTGTTATTACTAGCACTTGCATATGTTCTTGATACATAGATCTTGGGAATGCTCTGTAGATGCCTTCCTGTGTACCCCTCAGACAAAGTTAAAGTGGAGAGGAAAAAAAATTAGATGGCTTACCCAAAATTCTGGAGTAGATGAGTAATTACTTTGAATTGACAAGTGCTGGTACTCTTGAATATCACTAAGAAAGGCTCATGATCCTTGAGATAAATAACTAGTTACTACTAAAGGTTATAACAGGAAGAAAATCTTGTATGTCCCTTCTGATGTTCTGGGAGCCAACAACAATACAGCATCAGACAGACCTCTCTAGTAGGGTCATGGCTTGCTGTGCAGAATTCCCATCCATGGTGAGGTTCCACACTCTTGCTATTCTTCACACCTTTATACTATTTTTTGGGGGAAGGGGTGGGGATGGGAAATAAAATCCAAGACTACTGGTAAAATCCAAACTATCTGTATAAAACTGAGTGTTCTGGATGATACACTGAGGTTCACTGAGAACATTATGCATCTTTCTTAGGAATAAGCTCTTGCAAATAGTGTGTACAGGTTGTATTGTTAAAGGCAGTCCATGCAAATGGCATGGTATATGATCTCATTAGGTGGCTGTCACTAATGACCATGTCCAGGCCTCTACAACCAAAGCCTGCAGGTAAACTGCCTAGATTAGCAAGAAGTGTCTGGTTCATTATAATGTCTTCTACAGTGGCCTGCTACATTAGCTGAAAATAGGTCCAAAATTAATTTTCCAAAATTTCTTTTCTATGAGAGAGTGATGGAACTACTGGAAAAGGGGTTCAGTGAAGTGCCACTAAGATGTTGAAAGAACTGGAGCATCTCCTGCATGGGGATAGGTTGAGAGAGCTGGTTCTGTATAGCCTGGAGAAGTGAAGGCTCAGGGGGATTTGAGGCTGTGAAGAGGGCAGAGCCAGGCTCTTTTCAGTGGTGCCCAGGACTAAAGGTGACGGGCAGAAACTGAAACACAGATGGTTCCCTCTGAACATCCAAAAGTGTTGGGTGTTTTTACTGTGTGGGTGACTGAGTGCTGGCACAGGGTGCCCAGAGATGTTGTGAAGTCTTCCCTCTTGGAGATATTAAAAATCTGTCTCGACATGGTCCTGGCAACCAGCTGTAGGAGGCCCTGCAGGGGAACCTCTGCTTGGGCTCCTGAAGCACCTCCTCCCCTTCCTTCTCACCTTGGTGTCTGCAGGGCTCTTTTTCACACTTTCCCCTCCCACCCCACTCCCTTCCTACAGCATTTTCCCAGCGGTGCCACCAGCTCTGCTGGTGAGCTCGGCAGTGTCCAGCATTGGGCAGCCCCTGTCTGCTGCTTACAGAGGCTGTCCCTGCTGCCAGCACCCTGCCACAGGCACCCAACAGCCTGTAACACCACTGAAAGCATTTTGTGAGGCAGCTGAGCTTTAATATATAAACAACAGCCGCAGCTGCACAGGGGTTAAATGGACAGTTACCATACAGTTGCACAAACAGGGTGCAAGAGAAGATGTAGAAGTAAAATCTGCATGGCATCCTGTAAAACAAATCCTGCACAGCAGGGTGTGTGATGGCTGCTGGCTGGGGCTAAACCCTGCCAGGTGGAAGCAGAATAGTCAAGTAAAATGAGCAAAACCTGAACAAGCCCAGATCCCAAAAATAAGATGTCATAAGCAAATGAGATCATTTTTGCGGGGATTCTGAGTCAAAAAGCATAAAGCATCCACAGTGACAGAGGGGAAGATGGGGAAGAAAGACAACATCCCCCTTGGGTTTCTGTTTCCCTCAAAGGCTAAGAACAATCAAGGACAGTAACTATCAGTGCTCACTGAAATTGCATCAGTTCCATGGCTCTGTATGCTCCCATCTTATTTAGAGCAACTTTGTGAAGGCCAGTGTTTCTGTACGTGATGCTGGCTGATGGCAATGAGAAGCTTGCCTTTGGCAGTGGGTAGGGGTATTGGTTGACTGCAGACTGAATATGAGTCAGCAGTTTGCCCAGGTGGCCAGGAAGGCCAATGGCATCCTGGCTTGTATCAAAAATAGTGTGGCCAGTAGGCCTAGGGAGGTGATTGTGCCCCTGTACTCAGCACTGGGGAGGCCGCACCTCGAGTGCTGTGTCCAGTTCTGGGTTCCTCACCATAAGAAGGACATCGAGGTCCTGGAGCGAGTCCAGAGAAGGGCAACCAGGCTGGTGAAGGGGCTGGAGGGCAAATCCTATGAGGAGCGGCTGAGGGAGCTGGGGGTGTTTAGTTTGGAGAAGAGGAGGCTGAGGGGAGACCTTATCACCACCTACAACTACCTGAAGGGAGGTTGTAGAGAGGTGGGTGATGGTCTCTTCAGCCAGGAGACAGGAGATACAACAAGGGGAAATGGCACAAAGCTGTGCCAGGGCAGGTTCAGATTGGATGTTAGGAAAAGGTTCTTCACTGAAAGAGTTGTCAGGGCCTGGAACAGGCTGCCCAGGGAGGGGGTTGAGTCACCTTCCCTGGATGTGTTTAAAAAAAGGGTAGATGAGGTACTTAGGGATGTGGTTTAGCACAGGATGGGAACAGTTGGACTTGATGATCTTAAAGGTCTTTTCCAACCTTGTGATTCTGTGAGTATGAATCCAGCCAAGGGTTGGTTTTTTCCCCCCAGTCTTTTAAGTGCTGCCGTCCCAGCAATCTCTAACTCCCTAGTTGTTGTCTAAGTATCTATACAGTTGCAGTGCAGCATAGAAACTGCCTCTGTTGCTTAGAATGGAGATTGAGAGGGGATGGGCGACAGCAGTTCTGGTGTGCTGTGGGGGCTGCCTGCCAGGCTGTGCACCCTCCACAAAGCAGCTCTCCTGTTACGGGCTGCTCCTCTGTGCTGCAGGAGCCGAAGTGTTGCTCTGGTGCTCGGTGGGCAGCATGAAGGAGGGTTTGGTGTGTGACTTGTTTGGGTTTTGCTTTTTGGTGTGGAGGAAAATAAAGAAGTACATTGCTTTTTCCATACGCACTTGAAGTTCTTCTTACTGTTTTAGAAGCCCAAATCTTCAGTGCAGAATAAGCTTTACAAATAGAAAGTGCAAATGCAGTTTCAGCTCTGTGACATAATACCTCACTTGATGCTGTATACATAGAATCATAGAATCACAGAATTGTAGGGGTTGGAAGGGACCTTGAGAGATCATCGGGTCCAACCCCCTGCCAAAGCAGGCTCCCTAGGACATTTCACTGAGATAGGCATCCAGACAGGTCTTGAATATCTCCAGAGAAGGAGACTCCACCACCCCCCTGGGCAGCCTATTCCAGTGCTCTGTCACCCTCACTGTGAAAAAGTTTCTCCCCATGTTGGTGCGGAACTTCCTATGCTCCAACTTGCAGCCATTGCCCCTTGTCCTGTCACCACAGACCACTGAAAAGGGGCTGGCTGATTCCCCCTGCATCCCCTGCTTAAGATAATTATAAACATTAATTAGGTCCCCCCTTAGTCTTCTCTTCTCAAGGCTGAACAGTCCCAATCTTCTCAGCCTTTCCTCATAGGGGAGATGCTCCAGGCCCTTTATCATCTTCGTAGCCCTTCTTTGGACTCTCTCCAGGAGATCCCTGTCCTTTTTATAACAGGTTTTTATGGAGGTGTTTGTTCTTTGTTATGGTTTTGGTTTGGGGTTTTTCTGGTTTTAATAGAATAAATGTAAAGCAGTCAGTTATTATCCAACTGTCTTGCTAAGGAGTGCCAAAATTGAGTGCGTGTTGGATTGGCTTTTCTTTTTCTTGGAAAAAGACCCACAACTGCACAACTTGAAAACTGAAAATGCATGAGTCATATGAAAATGCATGAGTCAGCTGAAAACTGTCTGCTCCTCCATGCAAGGAATCTGTCTGGATTCGTCACAGCCAACACAAGCCGTTTAGTGACTTTTTCTGCTGTTAAAGCTGTGTGCCTATTGTCTTGTGCAGCCTGCTGTAGGTGATCCTGCTCTGGCAGGGCAGTTGGACTAGATGATCTCCAGAGGTCCCTTCCAAGCCCTGCCCTTCTGTAATTCCATTTCACATTTTATCTATCTTCCCCACTTTCAGGTCTGCCATTTTTACAACAGAAAGGATGGTACCTGCAACCAGCAGAACAACTGCAACAGGCTTCATGTTTGTCGACATTTTCTCCAAGGGGAATGTAGGTTTTTCCCATGTAAGAGGTCCCATAACCTCTTGGATCCCCATGCATTGAGATTGTTGGGAACTGGAGGCATTGATATGAACATAGCTTCAAACATCCAGGCTGTATATGATCACAGGCATTTGGAGTTCAACAAGAAACTGAAGAGCGGGAAAAGTAAGTTGAGAGAAACACTGGGCTTAAATAGGGTTCTGAGTTTGGTAGAGATAGAAGCTGTTCTTGCCTTAACTCACAGCTAAACACCCTCATCCTTTTTGTGCTTTCAGTACAAAAACGTGAACCAAGGGAAAATGTATCAAAAAACCCAGCTGTTACAAGGAATAAAGAACCGAGGACACCTCTGCAAGCAGCAGGCTCCACGCCCAAAGTGCCACCTTCTCAAGGTGATTACCTAGATAAGTACCAACTGCTTCCATGTGGAATCAGCTTTCCTATTTCCTCTCTTACAACATGCATGCCTTTTTTCTTTCTGCCATTGATCTGCTTTCAGGAATGGAGTGTCATGATTGAGTCACGTGGGAGGGAGAGCTGCATTACTATTGCCCAAAATACTGCGTGCAAAATTACTATGGAGTGGCTGCTGCTAAATGGGACTCGCTGGCATTTCTAACTCCTGTTGTATTGGCAGTGGATTGGTGGTGCAAAACAGTATGTGTGATGGTGTGGTGGTTTAACCCTGGCTGGAGGCCAGACACCCACCAAAGTTGCTCTGTCACTCCCCTTTTCAGCTGGACAGGGGAGAAAATATATATTGAGAGGCTCAGGAGTCAAGATAAGGGCAGGGGGAGATCATTCCACAATTAGTGTCATGAGCTAAGCAGACTCATCATGGAATAAAAAAACTCCCAAACCAACTAGTTTATTAGACAAAGAATGAGACCAGAGTCGGATAATGAGAAATAAAACCAAATCTTAAAACACCTCTTCCCACCCCTCCCTTCTTCATGGATTCAACTTGATTCATGATTTCTCTCCATTCCTTCCCAGACCACATGTGTCACAGGGGGAGATGGGGAATGGGGGTTTTGGTCAGTTCATCATGAGTTGTTTTCCTTCTTAGCCAGGGGGCATTCCTCACACCCTTCCTCTGCTCCAGCGTGGGGTCCCACCCACAGGAGACAGTCCTCCATGAACTTCTTCAACATGAGTCCTTTCCCACAGGGCTTCAGCTCTTCACCAGCTGTCCTAGTGTGGGTCCCTTCCATGAGGAGCCATCCATCAGGCCCACTCTGCTCCATCCTGATCACCCACAGAGTCACAAGCCCCCCCAGAAAACCTGCTCCATCATGGGCCCTTCTGTCCATGGGCCACAGGTCCTGCCAGGAGCTTGCTCCAGTGTGGGTAACAGCGTCATCTGTATGTCTCCACCTACTCCAACATGGGGTCCTCCACAGGCTGCAGGTGGGATCACTACTTCCTATGATCTTCTGTGGGCTGGCCTACCATGGTCTTCTCTATGTGCTGCAGGGGAAATCGCTGCTCTGGCACCTGGGGTGCCTCCTGCCCCCCTTCTTCACTAACCTTGGTCTCTGCAGCATTTCTTACATCTTCTCATTTTCTTATCTGGCAGCAAAACACATCTGCTTGCCTTTTTTTTCCCTTCTTAAATATGTTATCACAGAGGCACTACCACCATTGCTGATTGGCTTGGCCTTGTTCAGGGGTGGGTCTGTTCTTGAGTGAGCTGGTGTTGGCTCTGTCAGACCTGGGGGAAGCTTCTAGCAGCTCCTTGCAGGAGTCACACCTGCAGCCTCCCCTATTCCACCAGAACTCTGCCATATAAAACCACACCATTCCACCCCTTGCCTCTGTGAATCATGTATTTAAGAATTGGCATTAAAATCCACATCACAACAGAAAATTCCCCCACAATTATTACACTCCCCAGCTCTGTTCAGTCTGCTTTGCCCTTTACCTCTTCCTGTTACTGTCCTTATCTCAAATTCCTCAGGCTCCACATTAGGTGCCAAAAAGCACTGTGGTGGTTTGACCCTGGCTGGAGGCCATTAGCCCACCAAAGTCGCTCTGTCACTCCCCTTTTCAGCTGGACAGGGAAGAAAATATATATTGAGAGGCTCAGGAGTAAAGATAAGGACAGGGAGAGATCATCCTGTAATTAGTGTCATGGGTAAAACAGACTCAACACAAAATAAAAACTATCTAATTTACTACACAAACAATGAAACCAGAGTTGGATAATGAGAAATAAAACCAAATCTTAAAACATCTCCCTCCACCCCTCTCTTCTTCATGGATTTAACTTGATTCATGATTTCTTTCCATTCCTTCCCCCTAGGTGTCACAGCGGGAGGGGGTCATCTCTACCTGCTCCAACTTGAGGTCTCTCCACAGGCTGCAGGTGGGGTCTCTGCTCCCCATCATTTTCCATGGGCTGCAGGGGAACACCCTGGCCCACCATGGTCTTCTCCATGGGCTGCAAGGGAATCTCTGCTCTGGCACCTGGAGTGCCTCCTCCCCCCCTTCTTCACTGACCTTGGTACCTGCAGTTTCACACATCTTCTCACTCCCTTCTCTGGTGGCAAAAAGCAGCTGCTTGTGGGGTTTTTGCCTCTTAAATACAATTATCACAGAGGCGCTATGACTGTCGCTGATTGGCTTGGCCTTGGTCAGTGGTGGGTCTGTCCTTGAGCCAACTGGTGTTGCCAGTAGATCAGGTGTCTTGATATACCTTCCAGTGAGTGAAAAAGAGCTCCTGAATCTCCTGTCCCGGGCAGAAGGGCCTTGGCTTTAAAAACCTGTCAGAGACCAACACTCTCTGACCAGGTTCTTTTAACATTCCACTCATGGTGGGCGTAATGCTGTGGCTCAACCCCAACCAGCAGCTGAACACTATGTGGTTGCTCGCTTACCCCATCCCCCAGCAGGATGGGGAGGAGAATGGGGAGACAAAGGCAAACCTCCTGGGTTGGGCTAAGAAAATTTACAAGGACAGCAAAAGGAGAGGAAAATAACAACAGCAGGCCTTAGACTATACAAAACTGGTGATAGGCAATGCACATTGCAGCTATACAGCTCAGACCTGTCACGAAGCCAGACTGTTGCAAGCTGCATGGCCTGGATCTGATCAGTGCCACCTCTCCCCCTTTTATACTGAGCATGACATCATGTGATATGGAATACCCCCCTTGGTTAGTTTGGGTCACCTGTCCTGGCTGTGCCCTCTCCCAGCTTCTTGGGAAAATTAACTCTATCCTAGCCAAACCCAGGGCAAATGGTTAATACCACGTTTACTTCTTTGAGGACAGTTGATGTTACATGGGTGTTGTGTCATTGGTTAATCATAACTCCTGTGGAGGCCTCTGCCCACCAGATGCTGAAAGCACTTGACTTGGCTACTCCAGTAAACTTGTTATTTCTGGGATGAAATACCAAACACAATGTCTTTCTCTGAGTTCTATTTTGGTAGAGCAAGTAAGGACTGATGTGTTCTTTTCAGTAGATAAAAAAGACAATTCCTCTGCTAAAGCTTCAAACGATGACAAAGAAGAAAAGAGTGATGAGATATGCCTGTTCTATGTCTGGAAGTACTGCAAACATAGAGGTAAGCTTTATAAAAAGGCATGTTCTCTTCCAGAGCATTGTCTGCAGAGGCACTCAGTGGCTCAGACTAGTGGTAGCACATGGAGTGGCATTGGCGATTGTGACATCTCATTTGCTTTGTTTTCAGGGTATTAATAAACAGTCAGGACTACAGACATAATCAGAGAGAAGTCAAGTGGATACACTTAAACCCTTTCCTCTCTAGGTGATCCATCTGCGGCCTATATCAGCGCTGCTGGTGGTTGCCCAATAACTGTTTGGTCTGAGATGCCTGTTAAAGGGTTGTGCTGTGGTAATGATGCAGTTCTGCTGTCAGCAGCGCCTGTTCTGAGAGGCAGATGAGTGAGTTACTTCAGGGCTTGGTAATACCTCTTCTTCACCATTACTTTTGAAAAGAAACAGCACTTGAAAAAAATAGATCCATCTTGTTTATGGGTATTTTTTGGATCATAGGAAATAGAAATCTGGCTAAGAGAGACCAAGTGTGACTTCTCTTTATAGCTTTTAGTTAATTTAAGCATAGTGCTTTCAAGACAGGGTACACTCCAGCCCTGTTAAGAAAAAGAAGGAAGAAATGAGTGAACAACATTTTTGTCTTCATAACTAGGGTTAGGTTCCATATGTTCTGTGGTCAGAGACATCAGGGGTCAAGGATGGTGAATCTCTTTTTGGCTCTGTCCGTGCAGCAGCTTCTCCAGCCTTGTATCACATTTTTCAGGCTCTCTGCTTCTTAGGACCAGTCATGAGGCTGAAGTTTATGAACTTTTGGTCCTGCACAATGTTAACTGTGTAGCCATGGGCTAGCTAGGGAGGTCAGGCTCAAAGTAGCTATACTGTGATCACCAGATAGCTAAACCCAAAACAGTTGGAGAGTTGGTGTGCCTTGCTGTGCCATGTCTGGCTCAAAAGTTGTAAATAAGAGATTTGGCCCACACTAGAACATGGAGTGTACCTCAGCTTCTCCTGGCAGGGAGGCCTGAAGGTCACCTCTGCCTGTATCCATCAGCATGCAGATGTGCAGGGCTGTTAAGTGGAAACACACAAACATCCCTGCATTTAAAACATAGATGATTTGGAAAAAAAAACCAAAAACAACACAAGGTTTTCCTGTGTGAAGAGTGTGTGGCACAGCTCCAGGCTTTGCATGTAAGGCACAGTTAAAAGTTGTTTTCTGAGAAGCAAAGCAACGACTCCAGCAGTGCCTGGCAGTCTTGTTAGTAGGGCAGTGTGCTGTCTGTGCTGGGGTGAGCGTAGGGTCCCACTTGAGGGATGGTCTGTGGAGTATTGCAGTCCTTGATGCTGCCTCATTTGTTGAGCTGGGCCTAAAAATAAGCATGCAGGGTTTGGTAACCACCACAAGCTCTAAGGGGCTAAGGGAAAGAGATGTGTAGAGAGGTTTTTAAGCTGAGAAACACGGTGATGGGATTCACACATACTTCCTGTCTGTGGCACTGCTCTCCCAGCTGCCAGCAAAGAGAAAGTTGTGGATTCTTTGAAGTATATTGGGCAGTATGCAGGCTTATGTTGTTTTTCTAGATCAGACTGGAGAAACACATTCTCCTGCTGTCCAAACATGTTTCTGTTTTCAGCAGTCTGACTTTATTGTTCATACCAAAGCGCGGGAGATAAAGCCGGAGTGTAAAAAATGTCTTGCTCTCTGTGTTATTATGATTGGTGAACTCTTGATTCTGTCTGATCTCATTACAGATAAATGCAGATCTGTTCATTACCATTTGCCATATCGATGGCAGACACATGATGGGATCAACTGGAATGACGTTGCCATGATGGAAGAAATTGAAAAGGCCTATTGTGACCCCAGAAACACTTGGTATAGTGATGCTTAGAGTACCATGGTTGAGCCCTTGAGTGGATAAACTCATTGTGTTCTTCCTAAAGATATCTTACTGCCATAACTTCTGATTACTGAGATGCTTAGAATCTGGGAGGAAGTACAAATGAGAATTCTTCTCTTTTTTTATTTAAAGAAAAGTGATTGCATGGAAACAGTACGCTGATTTTGTCTTCTAAAAAGTAACACAGCAACTTGCATGTAAAGTTGTATACAAGGTGAAAAGAGGTGGATGGAATTTAGTGCTTAGAATGTTAGTATTTCAGGTAGTAAATCATTATTTATTTATAATGATTAAGTTTTGTGTTTTAACAACATTCAGAGATGGTCCTTCTCTATGGCTATTCCTTCCCTAATAGGGCTAGTATCTGTTAAGTTCTCCCTCCCTTAACTCCTTTCTGCAGGCCCCACTGTAAGCCACCTGGATTTGTAGGGGTCCCCAAGTTTGGCCTCAACAAAATGGTATCACGGTTTTGGCCCGTGCCTCTTCAGACAGCAAGCAATTTTGATTTGCAGCTTGACTAGGCTGCTGGATGGTGCAAATCACAAACAAGCTTCCCAAGAGGAGGCTGCTTTCAAAATCTTTGTCCCTGAGAAGTAATTTCTCAAGCCTCCCAGGACTAAGAGCCCAGGTGGCTCCAAGTGATGGATGATATTGACAGAACTCACAGCTGTATCCTCTGTGACCACAGAAAAAGAACCAAGTTGATTCAGCTGCAGGTGTTTTCTGGCAAGCTCCATCCTGTACTTACTAACTTCTGTGTTCACACTGAGAGAAACTGTAGCCAATGCTTATGTATTGCAGAGATGCCTTTTGGCACACCATACACGTAGCCCCAGCCTGTCAAGCTGGCAGTGTGACATCTGGCTAGCGGCTGAGAGAGCGGTCGGTGCCTCACAGGCCATAGTTCACCTCTGAAGACTGGAAACAGTGTTCAGATCTGCCATCCATGCTCTGGAAGGAGTCTTTATTTCAGGCCTAATTAAGTTCAGGCAGTCACATTATATTAAAGAAAATAGCACTGCCTTAAACTGGGGGTTAGAGGATAAAATGTTTAGTGTTAACTATAATAAACCTGTATGTGTCCTTACAGCTTATCCAGTCAGAACATTAATTTCCAGACAATGACTTGCTCTTCTTCTTCGCTTCGACGCCTCTCTACACCATCTTCAGTCACAAAACCCTTGTTTGAGTTAACCACAAAGTGGATTTGGTATTGGAAGAATGACCAAGGCCAGTGGATTGAATATGGAAAACAGGTGAGTCCACATCCTGTGCTTTGAATCACTTCTGAAGAAATGCAAAGAGCCTCTTTCCCCCCCTCCCCTCTCACTTTACTCAGCAAGGTTAATTCAGTGAATACTTGTACTTGAATTTCATAGTGTCAATTAAGGCAGTGAAGCTACAGATATTCATAACATGTGATAAAATGATGATAGCCTGGAGAGGAGGGGACACACCTTGTCTCCTTGCAGTGAGGTTCAGTATGAACGATTGTCTTCTCTTGTGCCTGGATGATGTGTTACAACTACTTTCCTGACAAGGACTTTGTTGGCAAAAGCAGGGAAGCAAAAGTCTTTTTTTCAGCTTGTCTTGATCAGACTGGTTTTGATGATACATGTTGGCTCCTCTAGGCAGATTTCCTTTTGGAGTTGTCCCTCATATTCTTCATCAGTGTACCCTCATATTCTCCACCAGCATACCCTCATATTTTACATTGTTCAGTGCATTAGAGAATTAGACATGCATTGTGGTCTAACTCCTATGTTGAAGAGCAGATTTCCAGTCCACCGACCATGCCAGTTTGTTGTGGGTGAGATTTTAGACCAGTGAAAGAGCCACAGCCAAAGCTAATGGCAAAAGTAGTTTTCTTGAAGTAGGATGTTGTACTCGTGAGACTTAATAAAGTCTGATATTTAGGTTTGCTCTATCTCTGCACAGAGGATATAATGATAAGTTGAAGTTACCAATGCCAAATCTTATTACACTGTAATACAAGGTTATGTGTGATACCAGACACTCAGCAAAGACCCGCAGTTGGTAAGGGGTGTCTCTTGGCCTCAGGGAGTGACCTTGAGAGGTGTTCTAGCTCAGGGAGAGATCACCACTCTGCAGCCTACTGCTTAGCAGTGAAAGCACATAAAAAGCTCACTTGGGCTTGATGGAGTAAAGTAGCTAGCTTTTAGTCAAATTACATGTGACACAAAAGGTAGCCATGAGACTCCTTGGACCCACAGCTTTCTTTGTTACTTGGCAAATGAGTTTTTGAAGAACCACCAGCTATTCATGTTTTAATTGCAATATCTGTGTTCCAGTTTCCAAGCTCATATGCATTAGTGCTCACCATGTCACTGTGTTCCTTTGTGGGCTTTTAGAGACCAACTTGGAACTAGAGAGATTCATGGCCTGGTCCAGGCCTAGGCCTTTACTTACTCTGGAGCCTGAACCAAACTACCGCTAGTTTGGTCAGGGGGTTGAGTGCATCTGAACATCCAGCCAACAGTGGAGCACCACACAGCCGCTTGCTCACTCCTACCTGGCAAGATGTAGGGGAAAATAGGAAGGGTACAAGCAAGAAAACTCATGGGCTGAGATAAAGACAGTGTAATAGGCAAAGCGAAAGCCACTCACACAAGCAAAGCAAGCCAAGGAGTTCATTCCCCACTACCCACAGAGAGGCAGGTGTTCAGCCATCCCCAGGAAAGCAGGGCTCCATCATGCATAATGGTGACTTGGGAAGATAAACACCATCACTGCAAACATCCCCCTTCATCCCTCCTCCTTCCCCAGCTTTATATGCTGAGCATGATGTCATACGGTATGGAATATCCCTTTGGTCAGTTGGGGTCAGCTGTCCCAGCTGTGTCCCCTCCCAACTCCTTGCACAGCCCCAGCCTACTCACTGGTGGGGTGGGGAGAGAGGCAGGAAAGGCCTCAGCTGTGTGTAAGCCCTGCTCAGCAGCAACAAAACCATCCCTGTGTTACCAGCACTGTTTGCAGCACAAAGCCAAAGCCCAGCCCCACGCTAGCTACTGTGGAGAAATTACCTACCCCAGTCAAGACTAGCACAACTTGTAACAGAAATTTAAATGTGATACCTGTGTGTCCATCATTAGTAATTAAGTATTTGTGTGTATCAGTACTCTGCTTTAGGTCCCTGCATTTTGTGGTGGATTCCTCTCCATCCTGCTCTTTGCTGCTTCTCTCCTTCTACCCAAATTAGTTACCCAGAGTTTAGTCCTGACTGTGTTTACTCATTGTTATTATCTTTTTTTTTTTTTAAATCTTTCACAAAGGGAGAAGGGCCTAATGTGAACTCCCCGTCCTCTGATATTATTGAGAATTTGTATCTGGCAGATCCAGGTGCCACCATACCTTTCCAGGCTGGCTTGCATCTTTACAATCTCAATTTTAAAGGTACTCATTTTAAAGGTTCTCATTTTCAAATATGCAGTGCCTTACAAAGACTAGCTTTTAGTCCCAGCTTTAGAAGGTATGACTTCTTTTACTAATATTATCAAATTTACTTATTGGAAGGGGAAACGAAGTGGTGATGGCCCAGAGGAAAAGTAACCTTTCCCCTTATTCTGTAACACTATCCAGACTCATACTGGGCCAGAAATAAAAAGATTTGTAGACTTCACATAAAGTCAGAGTAAACCATGAGTAAAGCGAGTTAACCCTGTGGATGGTAAAATTGAAAAGTCAACGTCTTTTGGTGCTGCTGGAGCAACATCTAAAGAGGATGAATGACTTAAGGGGCAAGCAAGACGGACACAGGTTAAATGACAGAGTTACAGGAAGGACAAGAAGCTTACATAGGCTTTGTGCAACTGTCTTCAGCAGACAGAATTGACAATGAATATGCACTTCTCATTACTGAATGACTGTCATTAATTAACGACCCTGTGTGATAGCCCTATTCATGACTTTTTGTTTCCCTTCTCTTCTCTCCTCAAGAAATGACCCAGACAAACATCTCCTTTAAAACTAAAAGACAGGTCTGCAGGCGGCCGAAGTTTGTGTCTTCTGAAGAAGTGCAGAAGATTAAAAAAGGGTAAATGGTGCTCTTTAAGTTCTTGGGTTTTCATATTTCAGAAGTAATTATAAGGGAAAATGGCTGCCAGCACCGGGAGCAGTTGTGCAAAGAACGCAGCTGTTGCCAGAAGGGAGTGCAAAAGCTGTATCACAAACTGCCAACTCAGCGCATCACACAGTTTCTAGGTGTACCTGTTACTCCAAGTACCACATGGGGCAGGTGATGGACAGTTGTTTTCTTAAAGCAGCAAGTGAAAGAGGACTGATAATTGAATGACAGCGTTCAAAGCCCAGCTCACAGACCGAGGCCGTTTCCCACTTTCTCTGTGGTTTCTTTATTTCTAAATGTAGGAATAGGCCAAAGAGTAGGCTGCCAGTTTGAATGTTCTAGAATTTCTGACACCTTCTTTTCTGTCTGTTTGCAAATAGCCAGCGGGATTCTTCTATTCCAAATCAAGCCTGTCCTAGCCACTGGGACTCATCTGCACTACCAGACTTGGGATACAAGGTATTTTAATGTTGTTTTCTTTTCCCCTCTTGTAATTTTGATTGAAAAACACGATTCAAAGGAGGATGCTGCTTAACTGAAGCAGTTGTAACTAAAAAGGGACGGGAGTGATTTCCTGGATGAGTGTGCTAAAGATCTAGATGATCTCCTAAGAGCTCCTGAGAAAGGTGCCAAATTCCCATGAACTTCATGTGCATTTTAGGCATCTGTTTACATGCAAAACCAAAATTCACCAAATTCAAGACAAAAAGATTCACTGTTAAAAATGCAGTGATAGCTTACCTTGGTGACTTGGTGGCCTAGTTAAGCAAGTGGCTTCTTTGAAGTGCATTTCTTCACTAGAAGCTGGCCTGAGAGCAAACCTCTGCTGTGTAGGCCATTAAAAAGTCATCCAGTAATAACACTGTATCAGTTATTGGTGGTTGAAGTCTGGATTGGAGACCTAGGAAAGGAAGTCTCCTTATGCTCTTTCAAGTTACCCAGTACTGCCACACATCTCAGCACAGAACATGGTCTCAAAGAACGGTAGAAATAGTTACAGCCAGTATTACCTGAAAGCATTGGCAGTGATCTCGTCAGCAAACCAACCCAACCCCCTCCCATCCCAAAGTCTTATACTTGGTCTACTGAAAGAAAAAAATGTATCTGAACTTTGTAGCTACTAGTTCTAATGGTATTAAGAAGCAGTCCTTCTGGAAGAGCAACACGGACAGTAGGAGTGCTCCATTATGCTACCAAAAAGGCTCTTCAGTGTAGGACTTGTCCTTTTCTGTAGTGGTTTTGATCCCGATTAAGGAACATAAGATCACAGAATCACAAGGTTGGAAAAGACCTTTAAGATCATCAAGTCCAACTGTTCCCGTCTTATGCTAAACCACATCCCTAAGTACCTGATCTACCTTTTTTTTTTTTTAACACATCCAGGGATGGTGACTCAACCACCTCCCTGGGTAGCCTGTTCCAGAGCATTAGAGGTTTTCCTTGCTGGCTGTGTCACAAGACCTTATGTGATGCAGACCATGCTGTTATTGGCACAGGTGGCTAGTGGCAGGACAGAAGTACTGTCACATTTCTAGAATTCTTCCTCTCTACTTGCAGTTGGCAGAGTGCTGCATTGCGATTCTCACCCTTTGGATTTTGCTTTCCCTGGTGTAGTTACATTGATGGTGGCACGAGAACCAGAAATAGCCTTGTTGTGAACTGGTTTCTGTTACTCTGCTTTGTGCCCTGACTACCCTTTTGTGTTGGACAGTGCCTTTCTCAATGCAGTACACATACCTGGCCCTGTGTGTATATAGCAAGTTCATGTAAATACACTTCTGATGGGTAAAATTTCAGTGGGCTGCTCTGTACATTATCTCCCTCCAAATACCTGCTTTGCACAACCAACAGAACTCCTGGCTTTCAAGACTGTAAACGAACTGTATGATCCTTAGGGTCCCTTCCAACCCAGACCATTCTATGATCCTATGTTGGGGTGTTTCTGGAGCCACTGAGGTGAGTGTGACAGGCTTTGGGATGTGTTGTGCAGATCCATGGTATTGCTGGTGGCACTTGTGGGGGTGCATGAAATGAAAGGATGGCCCTGATCCCCCAGAGCTCCGTCTGCTGAGTTGTTGGCACCTAGGAAAACCAGCTCTTCACTTGTAAACCGACTGCCTTTCACAGGAAAGGAGAGGTTAATTCTGCACCGAACAGGTGACGGAGCCCATAGTACCTGTTGGTGCTGAAAGTGGAAGTCTGGGCTAGATCAAATACTTTGGTGAGACCCTAAGCTTGTTTTTTTGCAGTAGGTAATACTGGGCCTGGCTGGGATTCTGCATTCATGTGGTGACCATCATAACATCTGACAGTCACGGCTTGATGAATTCTCTTCTCTTCAGACCTTGACAAATAATCCTGGCTAAATTTACTGCGCTGGAAATGATCCATTTTTAAAAGGAGCTCCTATTTGAGATAGGGGCCACCTTTGCTTAAAAAGAGCAGCTCTGCTTTTGTAACATTGCCTTATTTTTTCAGTGTTGTGGTGTCTTAACCTGCCAGTCATTTAGAGTAGTATGTCTGTAGGAAGTAGAGTGTGTGAAATACGCAGCGGAAATTGGAAGCGCCAATGGGAAAGCTGGTATGGATCTCTTCTGTCTTCGGTGAACAAAGGGGAATTAGTAGTTGGTAAACTTTTAAAGGCAGAAAATGGAATCAGTGTTGTCTTGGAACTTCATGCTGGGTTTTAAATTGTATCTTTAATGTGCAGCTGAGAAATGTGTGCAGCAGATGTGTGGTTTTATGTCGGAGGATGTCCTTGTGTGGCTGCTACAGTGCTGAATCCTGACGCACATCCCACAGACTGCTGTGCTGCAACAGCAATGGGAGCTGATCCATGGTGAAGAGTCTATCTGTGTGCTTAAAGACACTAGTTCTAGTTGGGTCACTGTCACTAATACAAACTCTGCTGCTTCCAAAACCTAGGTAACCAGAGATCAAGGTTTGGTATCACAGGGTACTGTTCCTGTACAGTCATATGCTCATAGAAACTGTTGTCAGGCAGTGATTTTTTTATTTTTTTTTTCTCTGCCTCAGAAACTCCCCTCCTCCAGAGTGGGTTAGCAAATGTTTATGCTCTCTAGGAATTCCTTTTTAGGTCTGGAGATGAATAGCTAAAGAAGTTACCTTGCTCTGAAGCATCAGCCTGCAATAGCAATGTGCAACGTGCTTTTACCCAATCCCACAAAGTTATCATGCAGAAGAGAACTGGCTTTGTTGCCTGGAGGCCATCACAGGATAAAATAATCCAAGCACCTTTCTTACAGGATTAGGCCTTGTGTCCTGTGGCTGACCCTCTGTTCTACCCGGAAAGGTTGCAGTTCCTCAGTAAAAGATGCTACATTAGCAAAAACACATTTGTAGTCTAAACAAGTATTGTTTATGTATGAATAAAAGAGGTAGTACTGAAATGGAGGGACACGGTTGTCATCCTATAGGTGACGGTGAGCAGCTCGAGCTGTGGTGTGACAGAGCGCACAGACAGTAAATACTCACCCTTCCCAATTGGTTTACGTGTTGTGTTTTGAAGCAGCTTTGGAAAATTCTCCTGTATTAAGACATAGAAAATTTCATTCAACCTTGTAAAAGCTTTTAAATAAATTCAAAGAAATATTTTGTCCTGTGCAGCTGACTTTATTCCTGATCCTTTGAAGACATTCCTACAACAGGCCTCTTCCAGATGCAGTGTCCAGAAAAACACTTCTTTATTTCTGTGCAGCTGTGAAGTAGAAGTCCTGTTTTCTCTCCTTTTTACACTCAGCCTTCTAAAATGTGGAGCTTTTGCCTGACAGGTTAAGATGCTGATTTTGTATTACCTCCTAGGATGACCACAGCTTTCCTGCTTTATACCTGGGGCATTGGGCATTTCACTTTCAGTCATCTCGAGTCCCCGCTTGGCTTAGGCAGCAGTAATCCCCAGCAAGCATTACCATATATCAGCCTGCCAGCATTGTGCATCCTCAGTTAAGTTTATGGAAGATAAGTGCTTGTTCTAGAAAGCTGAAGACACAGGTTACTTTGGAGGGAAAAAAGGGAAAACTATGCATGAGATGAGCAAACAGAAGAGCGCAAATTGTGTTTTAATTGTGTTTTGCATTAGCTTTTCTTTGGGGAAAAACATGCATATCTTGATGGTTTTTAAACATAAAAACTTGTGGATAAATACACTGTGTTTCCTTTAGGAAAGGCAGAGAGGTATTTGCTTAAGCAAGTATTTAATGTAGCGTTGCTATTAGGATCTTAATTGTTCTTTTATGTTTAGAAATACAGCTTTTTTTTTTTTTTCCATATGTCTGCATTTAAGTGCAACTTTCCAAGTTTTAACTTTGAAAAGTTATGGGGCGATGATGCTGGGAGGCTGTGTGTGTTTTGTTTCTTTCCTCTTTCACAGCCAAAGCTCCCTACAGTCTGTGAAAGAGGAAATAAACAAAACAAATGATATGCCTATCTCACATCTTTTGTTCTTAATCAGCTTCTTATCTATAACAAGTAGCATTTGCAACATCAGCCAAGTCTGGGTTTGGAAATTTGTTTCACTGAGATTCAAAGTTTCAAGCGTCAGCTCTTGCTTGGAGGTGACAAACGTTTATTTGATCCTCCTGCTTTCAGCATCCTTCCTGAAGTGAGGTGAGGTGGCCTTGCAAAGCAGGAGTGACATCCTGATTTACACATTAAGTATCTCATAATTATTCACATAGTCACAATCGAACACATGAAATTAACCTTTCTAAGTACAGTTTGGGGACCCTTCCGACAGGGGGTGTGCTGGAGTTACCCCTCTGCCTGTTAGGAGCCAGCTGAAGCCTCAAGTCGCATTTTGCTCTGGTTTATGTGTTACAGGCAGTGGAGATCAGTAACACAACTTCTGAATACAACAGAATAAAGCTGATGTTTCTTCAGACTATGAAGCGCTACAGTGTCTTTAAAATACTGAGGATTCAGAATCCATCCCTCTGGAAAGTGTTTCAGTGGTGAGTATTTGTTTCCTCATCCTTGTGGAGAGGGAGTCTCTGAGACCTGGTGTCCTCTGTCTTTTTTCTTGCAAAGACAAGACATTGCCACTTGAGCTTTAACGTGGCTGGTAATCCTTCTTGGGAGCATTTCAGGAGTGAAATGAAGTGTCTGAGGCCTTCCAAAGAGCGCCGTGCTCCCAGGGAGGTGCTCTTTGCATGGCTGCTTGGGTGATGTATGGAGGGTCATGGACAGAAGGGCAGAAGCGGTGCAGAGCTGGGATGAGGACACATGTTGTGATGTGGAATAGGGACTGAACAGTAGCTGCTGGTTGCACACATGTTCTGCCTGCTATGGATCCCCATCCGTTGCAGTATATGAAAAAAACAAAACACGTGAGGCTAAAGGGTGCTTGGGTCTCCCCCCACCAGTCGGATACATGTGAGAGTTTGAGTACCCATTCCTGAATGATGAAGTCAGGATTCATGGAGAAAGAATCCTTGTGCTGGAGCTTAATGAACTCTCAGTTCCGGAGCTCCTTCCTGGTTTTCAGCACCTGCATTGGTGACAATCTAATCCCCCAGCTCTGGGGATTAGAAACCAAGGGATTTGAGCTACTGCTCATAGTGACAATAAAAAAACACCTTTAAGATAATGTGGTAGCAGATGGAGTTGATGCATAGAACAGTTGTCTAGCCTCAAACAAAAGCACAGGTACTTAATAGAAGCATTCAGGGTCTGTATGGGGTGGTAATGGCAAACAAATACACTGCTCAGGTAAGTCCTTTCACCTCCAAAGTGACTGAACCCAGGAAGTTGTCAGCTAATACTTTCATAAAACCTTTTCATCTAGCAAAACTTAAACACTTCAAAATGTGTATTAGTGCATACTTACTCCTTTTCTTCCTTCTCCAGTGAGATAACTCAGATAGCCAGGCAGAGTTTAACACTGCCAGGTTCTCAAAGAACAAATGTGGGGGTCCCTTGCTCTTAACTTCTCATTTACGCAGCTTACAAGTTGGAAGGATTCTCTTCTTTCCCTGGCTCTTAGTTTAGTTTGTAGCTGATCACTTCCTGAAGAGTATTAACTGTCAGTCCACTTCAACAACTGTGAGAATGTGTGGTATGTCTGGATGATGTGAAATAGTGATGGGAGATACTAGTTGAGCCTTCTGTTGTGATTCTTCATTTTGATACTGGTTAGATGTTAGGAAGTAATTCTTCCCTCCGAGGGTGGTGAGACCCTGGCACAGGCTGCCCAGAGCAGCTGTGGCTGCCCCCTCCCTGGCAGTGTTCAAGGCCAGGTTGGATGGGGCTTTGGGCAACCTGGGCTAGTGGAGGGTGTCCCTGCCCATGGCAGGGGGTTGTGGGGCTAGATGGGCTTTGAGCTCCTTCCAACCCAAACCATCCTGTGATTCTGTCATAACTCAGTCTGGCCTAAATCAGTGTGGTCTTAAGTGGTGAAGAGCAGCTCAGTTCCTCTCCTTCTGGCTCTGCCTCCTCAGCTGCACTGAGCTCAGCTCAGGGCAGGAGCTGGGGGTATACAGCAGCTTGAGTTCCCTATGGGGAATGAAGAATGAGGTGCCTGTAGCTTTTACCCACAGCTGAAGCAGGGCAGCTGTGTGGTTATTACAGCCTCCCCTCCACAAGGTGTTTGGGGGTGGGAAGGGGCAAGAGACATTGAAACAGAACTAGTAAGGACTATGCAGAGGAGGAAAAGGCTGGTATGGTGAGGACTGTAATAGTGTCAATGCTTGCTTAAATTGAGTGAAGAAAGCCAGAATTATCTGGAATTGCCTGGCAGTGGTATCAGTCTACTGTTTTTGTTGTAGCTTGTTCATCATACTGCCAGTCTGCCTCCTCTTACAAGCTGAGAGGAGAAAGCAGACTGGAGATCTCATCCAGCTGATATTTACATGTACATTGTATTCATTTAAACCTACCCAACCAACCAAACCCCAACAAAAAAACTTTCTCCTTTTGCTTCCACAATCCTCTCTCTCCTCTGCTGCATTTTTTCTACTAGGCAAAAGGAGCAGATGAAAAGGCAGAACGGAGGGAAAGAAGTAAATGAAAAGCTCCTGTTCCACGGAACCAATACTTCCTTCAGGGAATCCATCTGTGCTCACAACTTTGACTGGAGAATTTGTGGAAAGAATGGAATTAAATATGGAAACGGTATGTAGGGTGTGATTCCACACATTAGATGTCTACTTAGACTCCCCTGATACTACAGCAATCGAAGCTTTGAAGTCTTTAACTGTAAAAGATGACAAAAGAGGTAGGATTTGGTATTATGATAGTCCTTCCCTCTGGAGAGGACCAGATTTGCTTTAGTGGCGGGGGGGAGGGTAAGAGAATGACTGTAGGGACTTGAAACAGGTACTGTTGCTGTAGGTGGGATCTTCTGAAGGTTTCAGGTCATAATTGGAACTTGCCAGAGAAATGGCTGCTCGTTCTCAGGGCAGGGAGCAGGAAGGGTGTTCCCTCAGCATGGTCACGCAAGGTCCTCACGTATTCTTGTCTCTCTCTCCTTGTAGCACACACACCGGTGGTGTTTTCTGTGCTTTTGTTTCAAAGAAAATATTCCTAAAATAGCAAACTCTGAATGGAAATTCTGTGGTGAAATCCTTTCTCTTGTAAAAATGCCTGTGGTATTATGTCAACTGAGTAAGAGAAGACCTGAAAGTTGGGTCAGATGCTTCCTAAAAGACACAGGGATGCTCGGTTTTCATTCATTGTCACTCACCGCCACGTTCCTCTGTCATTTTCTAGGCAGTTACTTCGCTCGAGACGCTTCCTATTCCCACGCATTCTGTGAGCCCAAGGCGAAAACATACGCCATGTTCGTGGCTCGGGTGCTGGTGGGGGAGCACACCAAGGGCAGCGCAAGCTACGCGCGCCCCCCGCCCAAGGCCAGCGCCGGCCTTCGGTTTTACGACAGCTGTGTGGACGACGAGCTGAATCCCTCCATTTTTGTTGTCTTTGAAAAACATCAAATTTACCCAGAGTATATAATAGAGTATAAGGAGGAAGAAAAGGCATGTGTTGTATCTTAGAGGGATCTCAGCTTACCTTCCATATTGCAAGAGTCTCCATACTTGGTGACTTCTAATACAGTCCCCTGGGGTGTTAATCCAAATAATTTCCGTATCGAGGGAGGATGGCAAAAGAGATGTTACATTTGCTGAGGATAATTGCCTTGTCTTTTCTTCTTCTGCTCTTGAATGAAGCACAGATACTTGGATACTCAGATACCGTAGCTGAACAACCAGCATCATGGGATGGGAAATAGAACATTGTGACTTCCATGAGCAAATAATTGTAAATAGTTTTTTTCTTAGAAGTAGAGTAAAGAGGATTTCTGTTTGCAAACAGTTAAGAGGGAAGTCACCAGCGCAGTAGTTTTTAAGCAAATTCTCGGGTTTATAGTAGTTGAAGATTCTTTTCAGTGCAGAATGTGGCTGCTGTTGATCTTCTCCTCGACCAGAATTCTAAACAAGACAGTTATATAAGAATGACTTGATTTTGTTTTCAAAGTGCTGCTAGTTTCAACCTTAAAAAGGTACATCAAAAAAAAAAAAGAAAAGCTTATTTTAAATCCATGTTGTAAGTTCTCAAGTGGAGAAGTTTCATCTGTACGATGGCAGCTACTGTTTGGATCTGAAAAATTGTTGGATCAGATTCTTTTTGCAGATCTGCAGTAGCTGTCTCTCTGGCCTCCACAAAAATAGAATCACAGAGGTTGGAAGGGACCTCTGGAGGTCACCTAGTCCAACCCCCTGCCAGAGCAGGATCACCTAGATTAGGTCACACAGGAACGTGTCCAGGTGGGTTCTGAATGTCTCCAGAGAAGGAGGCTCCACAGCCTCCCTGGGCAGCCTGTGCCAGTGAAGCTGTGAAAGTCACAGCCTGCAGCTAGGCAGGTACTAATGTTTGGTGGTTTGGCTGCCACCAACAGCCGTAAGTGTAGAAAGAAAGGCTGGATCACAACGAGCCGGGCTTCCACCTGAACCTGGCCACGTTATTGTCTCAGTGTGAACATTTGTTTAGCAAATGCTGTAGGACAAGAGAAACACCTTAAGAAGCACTGATATTTTCTGTCCTATTTCTGTATGTTAATTTTCGTTTTTCCAGAAATGTGACATAACTGGAAGAGACCAGTTAACATTTTCTCAAGGCCAGTTGTAGAACTGCTGTCCTACACTTCATATACATGTTTTATCGCCCACCTTGCGTTGGGCAGCTCGCTGAGAACTCACTAACCAGTGGAGTTCCCCTTTGTGTTTTTGGGTTGTTGGGGGTGATCCTGGATACTGCTTCCTTGGATCTCTTTGTTGATACACTTGCTTTGTCAGTGATGCCCAACCCTACTAATGGCGGTTACGCCCTTTTTTTATTGTGACGTGCTTTTTATTGTCCCCCAAAGAAACTCCAGGATCTTGTGTAAGGTTCCTGCTGAGTTTTAATACAGAGTTTGTAAGTTAATGGACCTGTAAGTTAAGACTTTCTGTGTGGAGATGCCTGATTTAGGCAGTCGTGCTTTTAAGAGGGAAACTGTCGCTGAGGGCAGAGGAGCAGTAAATTTTGCTTTCAGATAGGCTTTCCAGTAAGTCGAATAGCCTCCCAGTTACTTGCATCTCTGATATGCATCAGACAACCAAAGGTATTACTCGAAGTTAGCAACTGCTGAGAGGATGGGGAAGTAGATAAAACTAGAAAATCTTATTAAAATTAATGTCGTAGAACTAAAGACAAACATGTTAATAGTGCATTTAGAGAGGAAGGTTTTACCACTTTTTAAGATCTCTCTCACTTTTGCTTGCCTGTAGAGTTCCCAAATCAACGAGTTTTGCCAGATTTGCAAATAAAACATGTTTTCACTCACTTTTTCCTTGTTAGTGTGCAGTTTGTCTCCACACATAAACTCAGGGCACACCCAAACATGATCCCTGTGCTCAGCAGCTTCCTTTCCTCCATGTTCCTTAACCAGGGAACTCTGTGGATGTACTTTATTGTAGAGCATTTTATTGTAGCTGCTTCGCTCAGAGTGAAGGGCAGAATACACTCTGATTCATGGAGGATAGTTCTGTAAACGAACTTCCTAAGATACCCCTAATGCCAACTGCTCAGGTAGTTTGGTTGGATCCCACCAAATTAAATGCCCGCTCTGAGCAGAGAAGGGAAGAAACTGCAACTCCAGCACTAGTCTTCACACTCTCAGAGCTGCAGCAGGGAGTGCTGCCGGGTTGGGGTAGGGATGGCTCTCCCCATGTGCACAGGGATGGCTAAACAATCAGTGGCGGGGATGCAGTATAGGTGAGAGCTGTGCTGGGAGAGAGGGGGAAGGAAGACAAGAACTCCAATCTGGGAAACTGAGCTGGGTAGGGAAAATTGTTAGGAAAAAACATACGCTGAGTGCAGGAGGCTGGAGTGTAAAGGGAAAATGGTTCTTCCCTGTCTGGGCACCTCAGCCTCCCCCTGCCACTAGGAAAAACGCCTTGCACGAGAGAGATGCCACACCAGGCACAGGCTGACCCTCTGCACTTCGAGCTTGGCAAAAGGCAATAGGTGAGAGGAAAAGAGTAATGCCTTCTGGGGCAGCTGTGGGGCACGGGGCTGAATTCTGTCTCCAGTTGTTGCAACAAGCCCACTTCAAGATGAGACCAACCCCAAGTCTGTTTTCATGACAGCCAGTGGAGTTTTGGAAACAACTTGCTTTTATTTTCCATTCCTACTGACTGAGCAGGAGCTCTGTTTGCTTTTCCCTGCCAATCCTGGTGCTGCCACTTGTGGGCTCTGTTTTTGCCTGGAATAGGCTGTGTGATAGTAGTGCTTGGCTTTGTCACTGCCCCTGCTTTGCTTGGGTTTCTGTCTTGGCTAAAAGCAGGCTCTTTGAGTGCCCTGCTGTACCTGCCTATTCACTAGCCCTGTAATATAATCTGATTATTGGCTGTCGAGGAGTTGAATAGGCACAGGACAGGCTTGATCAGAAAAGCCTGAAAATGCACTAGCGAGGGGCACCGGCCGTGCTTAACCTCGTGACTTCACCTTCTTGCAGGCACAGCATTGTAGGGGCTCTTCATGAGCACAGGCACTGCTGCTCTTGGCATCAGGATGCCTCCTTCTTGTTCCTGTTTGAAAACTCTGGGCACAGCTACTCATGTTTCCAGAGAGAGGGTAGAAACTAGCACCACAGAATGTATTAGGAGCAGCAACTTTGTGCATTTGTTATTTAACACCACAATCTTAGCGAGTTTTTTTCATTCTACCTCTCAATACACTTTTTTCCAGTCTACCCCTGTGAGCCAGGGTGCCAACCAGCTGGGTTGCTGGCTGTGAAGCGTAAGCCAGATGCAATCCCAGCAGCCAGTCGGCTGGTCAGCAGCTCTGTCAGCTGTGTCTCCTCCCTCCACCCCGCCCAAAACCCTTCAGGTATGAAGAGGGAGAGCGCTTTGAGGTACCTGTGGCACAGAGTGGCATAAGCAGTTTCTGAGCCCCCTGCAAGGCTCTGGGGCTTGGCTTTGCCTTCCTGGCACGTTCAAGCCTCTGCAGAACAAACCGATTGCCCAGCAGTGACAGCTTTGGAGAGGTGAAAGCAGCCAGTGAATGTGCAGCCCTCTGGCACAGCTGCTCCTCAGGTTCTTACATCCCAAAGACGAGGCAGCAGTGAGTGCCAGTCTGCAAGACAAGTGCAGTTCCCTGGGAAGAAGACTCCAGGCCTCGGAACAAGCCTGTTCACCGGTTCCAAGTGTTGTTGTGGCCCGTCAGGCTGCGTGGTGTCTGGACACAGGTAGGCACGATATCCAGCTATGCATACAACAAAGTTCAGGAAGCTCTCGCTTGCAGAGGTTTCTGCAGCTGAGGCCAGAAGATCAGACAGAACATCACCACCTCCCCCTTTCATTGCACTGGGGTACAAGAAATGGCCAACGCTGAAGAAGCTTGTAGAGGTGACTGAGCTGATGAAGACAGGCTGAGAGAGTTGGGGTTGTTTAGCCTGGAGAAGGGTCAGGGGAGACTTTATAGCAGCTTTCTGGTATCTGAAGGGGGCTACAGGAAAGCTGGGAAGGGACTTTTTAGAAGGGTGTGTAGTGATAGGACGAGGGGGAATGGTTTTACATTAGAAGGGGATAGATTTAGATTGAGTATTAGGAAGAAATTCTTCACTGTGAGGGTGGTGAGGCCCTGGCACAGGCTGCCCAGAGAAGCTGTGGCTGCCCCCTCCCTGGCAGTGTTCAAGGCCAGGCTGGATGGGGCTTTGGGCAACCTGGGCTAGTGAAAGGTGTCCCTGCCCATGGCAGGGGGTTGGAACTTGATGGTTTAAGGTTTAACTTTAAGGCTCCTTCCAAACCCAACCGTTCTGTGATTCTATGATGGTGTACACGGTCCCAGCACAGATGAGTAAGAAAGCAGTTCAGAAAAAGCTTGTAAAGTTGAGAGTACTGCAGCCACTCTGAGGATCATGAAAAATACCATCCAAGTTAAAAGGAGATGTTTCCTGCTGTAATGCTGGCAGGGGAGTTGCTGCCCGGGCTCAGTGCTGATGCACAGCACAAAGGACTTAGCTTTGCCCCCTTGATCCTGAAAAGGAAGTGCAAAAGCATCTCGGAGAGACAACCTGCTAACTTTCAGGGGTATGGTGGAATCAGAAACAGAAGCAAGGATGGGGATGGGTTTGTGTTTTTTCATAACCTGAGCAAAAGCAGGATCTCTCCTGTAAGCTGTGGCTGTATAGAAAGTTTTTATCAACTGCCTTTCAGCTACTCTGCCAAGATAAAAGCTCACCTTCTAAGGAGTCAGTTCTCCCTCTGGTTGTTCTTCCTCTGGAGCTAGACCTGTGTGTTAATTATTTTCCATAATGTTAACTGAAAACAATGCAGCATAGCATGGTGAAAAGCAACAAAAGGGTTGGAGTACTTTAAAAGAAGCATAAGGGGAAGGTAAGGCAGAAAAGCTGTTCTCAATCGTGGGCAAAATGTATAGTACAAGTTGAATGAAAACGCTTGGAGTTGCATCTGTGGAAGCAAATAGGACTCTCACTGTTACAAGTCTATGAAATTAAGCTCAATAACCTGTTTCAGCCATACATACAAAGAAGTCATACACTTGCTGCTCAACTGAGCACATCTTTGAATTTATTGCTATAAAGCAGACATGTGATTTGATAAAATTCTCAAAGTACATCAGTCATTCTTAAATCTGTGTAGCAATGGATCCCAGACACTTCATAGACAGCCCACAGATTGCTCAGGCTTTTGTTCCCCAATAAGTTCTATTCCTTCAGTAAAAAGTTACCTGTCTAAAGTCATGGCTTGAGAACAATTAAAAATAATAGTAAAAATCTAGTCATGGCTGGACAGCTAAAGCAGAGATTAAGCTGAAGAGGAGGGAACTACACCTGTCCAGGGGATTCAAAAGGCTGCACTATCCTTATCTGGTTTCACAGATCACCACTGATTTAAAAAGAAACTCTTTTTTCCTCAAGTGAGGGCTGGAGGAAGAAGGGTGGCAGCAAGGCACTTCTCTGCCTTCCTCCCCTACGCAGGAGCTCCGGGAGCAGTGCAGGGCCAGGGACAACAGTGCTTGTATCAGTCAAAAGGGAACTGTGTGGGACGGGGCTGCTGTGGGACATGGGGACTCCCTTCTAGCCTTCACCTGCTCTGAGATACCTTTAAAACCAGTGTTAAAGCATGCACTTTTAAACTCCACTTTGCTGACAAGTGGCCTCTCGTGCTACTGGTTGGGTAGTTAAAGGCCTGACTTTCCCCAGGCTCAGGGAAGCACAAAGATGCCACCCCAAACTACCACTCAGATGGGACTGTTTTAGCAGAAATTCAAGCTTTTCCCCTTTTTCTGAAAGACTTAAAAGTGCCCAGGGAGTACCCATGTTAGAATAGTTGGGGTCAGCTATTATCCCTCTCCCTGCCTTCACCCAGAGTAATACCAGAAAGCTCCAAGGTGCTACAGCGAAAGGGAAGAAGTTTAATGTTTTGTGAGAGGGAGTTTAGGAACAGGCACCTGGAGAAGCTGAATGCAGACAGATCTGCAATGCCAGCGGCTGGGGCTGATGCCTGAAAGGACCGGACACTTCGTATGAAATTCAGTCCGTGCCCCAGCTGGCTCTGACCCTGTACTTTCCTATTAGCTAGGTTTAAAAAAGTCCATTTGAATTACCCAAGCAGTTTACCGATTATTTAACCTACTTCAAAGCAGCAAACTGGACCAGTGAATGACTGCAATCCCGGCACTGTTACTGTTCTGCATGCAATCAGGCTCACACAGAACTTTCAGGAAAATACACCAAGAAAGCAGCGTCCCGCGATGCTTCAGAAAGCCGTGCATCATCAGCGGGTTCTCCTCTTTCCTGGTCAAATCATTTAAGATACAACCTGTCAAAACACAACAGCTTTCTATTTTCTTTTAAGGAAAACAGTCATCACGGGGTACTCTCGCCTACTGTGAATCCCTAGCATGGCATATACATCATAGCACCTCTCGGCTCCCTGCTCCCAGCCTTTGATTGCAAAGCTTATTGCTATTTCAGCTGAAGCCCAGAGGAAAGACTTAGGCCATCGAATGAGCAGCTGCTGCCTTCCTCATAAGTCGCTCAGTCATTGGTGAATTTGGTCTCATCGCATCACGTTCTCTCAGGAGGGACCTGAGAAAGGAGGAGAAGTAGGAGAGAAAGGGAAGGTCACAAGTCCAACATCATTTTTCCCCCTAAGGTCACCAGCGGTATCCCTGTACAGGGACAAAAGTCATACCTAAAGACCTACCCTTGAGGTTCAGGTTTCCTTTACTGGAAATGTTTGACCTCAGCAGTAAGTTTAGGCAGAACAGTGTTTTGGCAGTGAGAGAGACTGAAAATGAGCACCCAGAGATCAGAGTGCACAGAATAGTAATTCTGTATTTTATCTCATTTTTATATTTCAAAGAGATCTCAAGAGGGAACAGACAAAGCTTCTTACTGTCCCGAGGGTCCATTCTTTAAAGTGCATGGCCAGACCCTGTCGATATATTTCAACAGAGCTCAATAGGGGTCAGTGAGCAGCACCTACGATTTCTCCCAAGCAAAGCTCCTGAGATTTGTACTAAGGCACAAGCACATATATCAGACACTCCAAGTCTTATTTCCCAAGAAAGCATCATTAGGACAGAGCTCACTTTCAGCAGCTCGCAGAAGTTCAGCAGTCCATTACGGCAACAGGCAGGAGGTCACATTTTAAGACAGAACCATTTGAAAATCAACTGCCCTTGAGCAAACACACACTGTTCACCCAGACCACAGGAGTGGATTTTGCAATTGGGAGCTAGTTAGGTGTTGCCACATTTAACACAAATGCTTGCATATGATTTTAGCCTTAACGTATTGGTTTGAGTACACATTACTTCTTACTTTTAGTAGAGGTACTATTTCCACAACTATTTATCAGGAAAAATACTCACCTTGCAAGGTTTTGTTTGGCTTGTGATTTAGAATTTAAAGCAGCATGAATCAGTAGCTGGCTGAAAATATCTCTCTGGAAAAAAAAAAAGTCATCAAAAATACAAAGTAAGAAATAACTTACCAAGTATTGCTGCTTACAATGGCTTGTTTACCAAATTAATAAAGCCACTGGGGAAGGAAACATATTGAGATGAAAAACTGTATAGCTAATACTGCTAAGAAGTGTTTGCAAGCAGGATTCAGTCCTAAGCAGTTTGGCTTTTAACTTTCTAAGAAGGAGGTGTTCCTAATAAGGTTGGTGCCTCATGGAGGTTGCTGAAAGAGGATTAAGTCACATCAAAAAGTCTTTCATTGATGTCCATTACCTGAGCATTACTGCCTCCTAGTTGGACAATTTGATAACGGATCGGGTACAGCAGGTCTACAGCCTTGTCACAATTCCCATTTTCAAACTCCACAAAAGCCTGGCACAGGGGTAACCCCAGCCTGGGAGCCAGGGAAAGCTCATGGTCTTCACAAGGTGCTCTGTAAAACCAGAAAGTGGTTAACTCACTAAAGACAAATTATAAACAGGCCTATTTCAGTGCCAGCCTGTCACTGCCTGCAAACAGAATCTCTGGGTTTGGGTTTTTTTTACTGTACAGAGCCTGATGATTTATTTTTGGTGTGGCTTCATTACTTTCACCTTGTTGTTACTCATCAGTCAGTCAATCAGTTCTCGTTCTTTTGAATATATCCACAAAAGGTGCAAGCCAACTCCTCCTGCCTTTGCAATCTACAGTTTTGGCTAGTGAAGTGAGTAACCTGCATGGTTTCTCCTCTGATGATCTCACAGAACAGCCTACTGCTAGTTCCCTGACTGCTCTTATCTCTGCTGAGAGCAGCCATCAGTCCCTCGCACACAGCCCCAAACAATAATCTTGCAAAGCAGCTTGCCACACAGCACAGTGCCTCACCCTCTGTGGACTATAAACTGTATTTATTCCCAATAAAGTCTGTGCTCCAGCCCACAAACAGCAATGTAGTTAAGCTAACTAGAGTTCTTTCGGAGTGCTTCCCTTCTCTTTTTCAGTGCCTGTACCCTAACCCATCTCAGAGTGGAACAGGTGTACAGCACGACAATATGCCCACAGAAGAACTTACACATTCTAGCAGGCACCCTTCCCACTGTCTATTTTATTTTATTTTTTATAAAGAAGAAATACAAGTAACCAAACTAGCTTTTTTGGACCATGTGGCATTGTGTTTTACCACTGCTACAGAAGCAGCTGACAGTGATCAGACCTCGGAGGCAGCGACATTTCAGTGGCGAAGGTTGGCTGGCAATGCGAGGAGAGGAGGGCTTTCTATCCCAAGCAATCTCAGCTAGTCCTGAGAACACAGCACACAGTTCAGCGCCAGAAATTCCATCTCTTGTTTAAAACAGGTTTTTCTCTGTAAATTTTCCAATTAATTTTTTAACGTTTTCCAATTAATTTTTAACAATGAGGAACCATAGCCATTGGCTTCTGTTTTGAGTGCCTGCAATGACAGCAGAGTCACAGTCCCCCCAAACCCCTTAAATCTACCAGAGAGCACACTGTGCTCTTTCTCTTGAGTCAGTGCTGCACATTTCCCATTTCTTCCACTAGCTCCACGTTGGTTTTTAAGTATACGGTGTCACCCTGTGTGTTTCTCACTCCTCAAACAAAACACAACGTCCTGGAAAGTTACAAGTGCCCAAGAGATGTGCACTTCAAACAAGCAGCTTGAGATCGTTAATGAAGAAAACGATCATAGAATCATAGGATGGTCTGGGTTGAAAAGGATCCTGAGGATCATAGAGTTCCAACACCCCTGCCACAGGCAGGGACACCAGCCTCCAGGCCTGGATCTACACAAGGTTGCCCAGGGCCCCATCCAACTTGGTCTTGAACACCTCCAGGGACAGGGCATCCACCACCTCTCTGGGCAGCCTGTTCCAGCACCTCACCACTCTCTCTGTAAAAAACTTCCCCCTAATACCCAATTTAAACCTTCTCTCCTTTAGCTTCAATCCATTCCCCCTTGTCCTGTCATTGTCTACCCTTTTAAAAAGTTGATTTCCCTCCTGTTTGTATGCTTCCTTCAGGTACTGGAAGGCTGCAATGAGGTCACCCCGCAGCCTTCTCTTCTCTAGGCTGAACAAGCCCAGCTCCCCCAGCCTCTCCTTGTAGGGGAGGTGCTCCAGCCCTCTAATCATCTTCGTGGCCCTCCTCTGAACCCTCTCCAACAGTTCCACATCTTTCTTGTATTGGGGCCCCAGATCTGGACACAGTACTCCAGATGGGGCCTCAGGAGGGCAGAGTAGAGAGGGACAATCACCCCCCTGTCCCTGCTGGCCACCCCTCTTCTGATGGAGCCCAGGATACCATTGGTCTTCTGAGCTGCAAGAGCGCACTGCTGGCTCTTGATGAAGCAATTTATCTTTTAAACACACATTCCAGCTCTGAGAGAATGCACAGGGATGAAAGATGGGTCTTTTTTTCTCTTTTCTCTTGCAACTGAAGGATGGACTCATGAAGAATGTCATACCTCCTGCATTAACTAACATTTCCATCCATGAAAATACACATGTGAGACCAAGTGCCAGAGTAAGCCACAGAATGCTTTACCAAAAATACTCCTGTTAACTTTAAATTGCAGAGGCTAGGGAAAAATATTCATGGAAAGCCAAGAATAACTGTTGTTTGTGCCAAGGTTTTACGACTGCTTTTTTAAAACACATACAAAATGCATCTTAGGTATCATTCAGCCACTGCGTATTTGTGATACATGTAAATTAATCCATTAATCCCATCATAAATCCCAAATCTTGTGGGCTGTTTTCTCAAATAATAAAAGGAAAGCTCGATATTATTTCAAGCTACAGCTGAAAAAGTACAGCTGTATTCCTGCAAAAGGCTGAATGCACAGGCAAAAAAGGCAGCGCTGGGTGAAAGGGTAAGTAGTGTTATTTCCATTGAAGCATCCCTGAAGTGGTGCACGTGTGTAGTTTTATGTCCTTTATATACACTAACTTTATATATTTCTAGAAAATATATCCTCCATTTCCTACTTTAGTCAAATCAGACCATGTTTAGGGCTGTTTCACAATTTGTTCTTTTCAAAATGACTTTTTTTTTAAAAAAACTTTTTTTTTTTGATTGATGAGTAGTATAGGCAGGAACAAATAGTGAAAATTTCAGGCTCTCTTTCCTTCTTTGTTAAGGCAAGAGAAGCAATAGATGCTGAAAAACACGGTGTGGGGGTGGAAGTAATTGCATTTAAAGCATCTCTATATCAACCTCTTCAAAAAATTAAGGCACTTTACAGTTTTCAATATATAAGGGAAGATATAAAAAAATCCACATTGTTTAGATGAAATATTTAAAGTATTAAATTTTTTTAAATGATTTAATCTGAATGCAAAATATTCTCTATTATTACTGTAGCGGTATTTGAAATTAAATTTCCTGCAGAGGTACTTCACAACACCTCAGACAGTAGCTATTAGACTATCACTACCAACTACTGCTCTGTTATTAAAGAATCTTTTAAACCAGAGCAAAAAAGAACCACCACAGGTAGCTGACATCTATTGTAGAATTCCCTTACTAATATATGGGTGAAATACTTCATTCATTGCACGTAACATGGCTTAGCATGAACCCAATGGAAGGAAATAAGACAGTAACTGTTCAGTTGGTGTCCATGACCTCAGACGTAGGAGATTCCTGCTTAACAAGATCAGAAACCCCTTTAGACAGTAACTCAAAAAATAAGCAATTATAGAGATCTCTGACTGAGACCAGACATGTCCCAGAGACACGCTAAAGCAGAGAAGAGCATGTTGCAGCAATTCAGCAAGCCAGTGGCATCCTCACTCTGAAGTTCAGCAGCCAAAATATTTACTGAATACAACACATTAATTCACTGGCTTACTTGGCAAGTTCCTGAAGAGTTGTTAGAAGCTCTTCAGTAGCTTTGTGGTCTTTGGCTCCCAGTGAGGACATCAGGATGTGTACGTCATTGAAGAGAAGAACATGATCTTTGGTGTGCTTCTTTGTAAGCTTGATAACATTGTTCCACCTGTCTCCAAGCTTTACACCTAAAAGTATGTATTTCTCAATAAAAATACTACATGCAAAAGCACAGGACTTTGCAATACTTTCAGCAACCCAGCACAAAGAGCAGTCCTACTAAATTCAAGAAAACATTCCCTGATATGGCAAAACGTGGAGTTTAGTGCTTTGCTGCAGCCTGCCATATTTGGGCAAAGAGTTTACTGACTATCTGGAATTTACAATAATCCAATGTTCTCAATTGCATTATGTGAGGTTCTGGCTTTCTTATGAGATTGCTCATCTCTTCTTGGAGATGATGTTCTTAATGAACCACCTGCAGCAATCAAATTATACCGAGTGATCAGAGGGATTTCATCAACAAATCCATTGCATTGCTAGTGTTTCAGCAGAATACTGCTGAAATAACACTCCCCCTTCATGAACTCTAGTATATAAACACCAGCTTGAAAAAGTTAAGAAGAAATGCCACTTCCTTTGTAGAGCATACAACAGTTGGAGGCTAATAGAGGTGCACTAGCTATTTTAATCAGTATCAAAATATTAAGTTATGTATCTAATTTGAAATTTACTTCAAGGAAGCTCTGCAGCTTTTGACAGGCCTATGTACCTTATTCTCAAACATGCAAAGCAGGGAAAGGAGGGAGCCAAAAGTTGTCCCCCTTACAGTTTAAAAAAGAAGGGCAGTGAATATCCTACCTTCCAGATGAAGCCTGTAGAGCATTGAACAGTTGTCTACTATATCCAGCATACTTCCGCTTGACAGACACCGGGGACCAATCTGTAATCACAGGTATTCACATTAGGTGCCCAACTGATGTGCTAGTGGGAACTTACTCAGATAGTCCGACTTATTTTCACAGTACAGAACTAATGTTAAGTTTTTATTCATTCAAGAATACCTGTTTTGCAGCAGCCCTAGCTGCAGCTTTCCTGAATACATCACTTTCAATGACAAACAGGTATATTGCTTCATTTGTGTTGGATGGAAACATGGGTGGAATGAAGAACAGCACCACTGCAGTTCTTTCAAGCACAAGTGTAAGAAACACTAGAACTGTGTAACACATGGGTCTTTGGGGCATTTTACCCCTTGAGAAACAGTTTCCTTAAAAAACTCTAACTACAGATGTAACAAATATATATATACATGTGTACAGCGCGCTGTGACAGGTTTCAGTCTCATGCAGAAGGAAGAAAGCACCCATTGTGGTCTTAAGCACATTCTTGGGAAAGAAAAAGAGGCCCCTACTCACGTGCTTGTCATAAATTGTCAAAGCAGCTTCATATTCACCCTGCAAAAGCAAAGGAGAACTGCATGAGTAACATTCAGGTAGATACAGTCACTAAAGGTGACTGGTAGTAACCAAAGGCATACAGACAATTAATAGATGTCACAATGTTACTTTAAAACTGCCTCATCACTTGATCAGAGCAAACAAAGAACCTTTGAGGTATTAAAAGGAAGAATGAAACCTAAGATAACCAGCATTTACTAAGCAAAATAACTATGTTTAGGTTTCATTTAGTAACAGATACCCATACCGGTGTAAGTTACACATTGAAGAGGAAGACATGGTCTTACCTCTCATGCTACTGTTCCTGTCAGGGATGTTTGCAAGTTTTAGTGCATCCCACAGTGTATGCAAAGAGTAGGAAGAAAAATAATTTTAAGCAGGCTATAGAAAAAAGATGTATAGATAGAAGGTGGCAAAATAAACAAGGTATCAATTATTATCAAGAATTATGCTCCTTCTATGTTAATAATACTGAAAATAAGCAAGGTGCTTTCTTTTGATGTACACATCATTGCTTTCTCAATGATGTCACATTTGTCCCCCTACTGAATTAAACCCCACAAGTCCTAAGGATTATTGTATTTTAGGAAATCCTGCACTGAAACCTGACAGGGTAAAGTTGCAACTATTTTTAAAAGTGTTTAAAGAACAAGACTTAGTAACATTAACAATTAGTAACACCAGTGACCAAATTCAGAGCTCACTGCCTCTTTCTTTCAGTGAGACAATTTTTTGGGCCAATAAGTTAATACTGAATTTAAAGAGTATCCTGTCTAATTTTTGTCTGAAAATCAAGAGATCAAGTTCATCTCCCTATCAAGTAATTGTGCCAAGTGTAATTAGTGAGGCTATTTTATCTTCAAACATGCAATAATCTCACAGCAATTGTTAAATATTCAAGCAAAGAACCTGGAACTTTGACCATTGTAATTAAAACTTCTCAAACTAATTGTAATTAAGGACTAGCTTGTGCTATTTTATAAAAACATCCCTTTAAATAGCTGAAAAAAAAATAAAGCCTGTGTTATGTCTGCCTTTTAAATAGCATTAGATGACCTGGACCATAGAAGACCATTATGAAAATATCTCCTACCTTTTCAATGAAGTATAAAGCCCAGTGCCAGTAATTATGGCAAGCAAGCATATCACTGCTCTGGGAGAGAAGAAAAACAAAAACAAAAACAAAAACAAAAAAACCCATTATTTACAAAATAACTTCCCTTTTACACATAGCTAGTCCAATTCCTTGTTTCCCTTCAGCAAAACTGAGCACTTCATGAGAGAAGAGACAAGAACTTTAAAAGAGCTGGCCAAGATACCCTCTCATTTCATACAATTGCTCCTTACAGCTATTCAGGGTGACATCTCAAAACCAAGGTTTCCCTCACATCATTTTCCAGAGAAGAGTTTCAATTTGATGCCTCAGAATTCACCGTTCTGCAGCACTTCTTTTTTTTCCCTTGGGCAGAAACACATCTGTAACAGGAGTAAGATTTATCACATCTAAAATTTAGGCAACTTGTCTAAAGTAACCTGGATAGACAGAGGAGATACTCACCTCATGAGGGCCATTTACCCACCTATCTAAACATCCAGCTCAGACAGAGTGGAATTGCTGCTTAAGCATACTTTTTACTATGGACTACAAAAGCTGCACTAGGTACCAAATATACAGGGAGTTCATCAGATGAGGTATTTGCTTGACCATGAATATTTGCTGGATTGTACTGACTTGGCACTGTTCTTTTCAGCTGGCACCAGAGCTTCAAACATTCTTCCCTAGCCTGCACTTCAAGACAGCATCACTGCAGTTCACTTTTGTGAGTGCACTGAGAACACAGAAATATAATTTCCTAATCCTTTGGTGAAAATTAAAATACCAGAAAGGTTCATCCCTCTCCTCCCATTCTCTCCTGGTGCTGCAGTTAAACCTAATGTTCTCACAAATGGAAAAAGCATCTTCATTTTTATGATGACAACTGCAACACCCACCTTCAGGAAGCACAAAGGTTCCCAGTGAGTGTCACAACTTTATGGTGCTAAAATAAACATTCTGGTAATCTTTACCTGTTTAATATTAAATCATGAAACTACTTCAGTTGCTCAGGTTTGGCAAGTGCTTGGCACAAACCTGACAGTTTACTACCATTCTACCATTCCAAATGTCATACAAACAATAACATGGGATCGCTTCACAGAGTAAAACAAACCCCTCTTTCTGCTGTTGATTCTGAGTTCTGAGTAAGAATAAATTACTAAAGGGGAAGTAGGCTTGCAGGCTATTAAATAAATAAAAGCAGACTATGAGAACTCGTTGCAACAGCTCATGAAAAGAAATCCTATTTATTGATAAACAACACTGGCAGAGAGGTCTCCTCTGGCATCTGCCTTTTTGAGGGGCAGATAGGGGAGAAGGGAGTGGAGAAACAATGCAAACCAAAACACTACTCTCTAAAAAAATTCTGTACCAAATCTTTGCCACTCTTATCAGGAAGAAGAAAGATGAATTAAAGGCAACAGAAGGAATCTGAATATTGTGGCAGTCCAGATAGATTTTACTGGTCATTAAGAGTTGAAAATTTAAAATCACCAGGCCAAATAAAAGCAATTTATTAAAGCCTTTAGAGAGACTTGAGGGCTTTTTCCCCATTTGCTTTCATTTTATAGCTCTGTGTTCATGATGGCTAAAGATGAAAAAAGCTGCACAAACTAAGTGGTTATACATATTATCATTATGACAATGTCAGCTGTTACAGATCTTACCTAGTCAGATAATTCTATTCAGTGGTCTTGCACTTTATTGCTTTACTGGATAAAGGATATAAAAGACAGAGGCACGCAAACTTTTTTTAATGCTTTCTTAAAATAAACAAAAGTGAGTGATTAGGGGTTTCAATGAACAACCTGAACTGTTAACCCCCTTGCATCCCTGTTTCATTAAAACAGAAGGAAAAAATGCTCTCTGAAAAGCCAGAGATACAAACCTCACACAGGGGTTTTCTGACTGCACTTCCAAGCTCGGTATCTGAATGCTCCACTTAAGTGCAAAATGAACAGTCCTTCCAGCCTTGTTATGCAGCCCTGCTCTTTGGGTGAGGCAGAATGGTCAGCTCAGGTTGCTTTAAAATAGACTCTCATGGGTTCTAATAAATTCAAACCTCACAGCCCTCTGCTCTGAATAGGATATACTTAATTACTTGGAAAATTTACAGTAAAACTTACATATGACTGACTACCTGTTCAATACTCAGAGATACTCAAATTTGTTGGGCATATAAAGTTGCTCCAGTACACTAGAAAACAGGCAAAATCATAATTTTGCTCTTTGCTTCACAGTTGACCTTTAAAAACCCTTCCCTATCTAGTATTTATAAATAAGTATCGTATGAGTCTTCTAAAACATTTTATTTGGCTGTGCCATTTCACACATCATCTTAGGTTCCCCCATTTAGCCAGGCTCCTCAACTGAGCCTCAGTGCTGATGTCAGTCTAAGCAAAAAGCTTGTGAAAATATCACTGGTCACATTACTTTTAAAAAAACAGACAGAAAAAGAAATCACATATTGATAAATCACAGTTTTAACATCTGATGTTTCACCTTTCTGCAATGGCATTTAACATGCCTTTATGACATGTAAAATACCTAATCAGCTCCAGTAGGTAAAAAGAAACTACAGGGTGTGTGGGTGTGTTTGTACACATGCAGGTACAGACCACACACTTGTTGAAAAACAGGGTTTATTAAAGTATTCCTAGCTAAAGTAAGGCAGTGTGAGGGGATAGACTGTATGAATCCCAGCCTACTGACATGTTTGGCATTTCTAATCTCAGCAGTCACAGTTAATGGCAGCTTAAAGTTGTCTGTAACAGCATCTCAAGTGACAGCTTCTTCTAATATGTAAAATTTTCACTGCTTGTAACATGTTTCCAGATAAGAAGGAATTGCACACTGAGACAGGAAGGATTGGCTGAAGAAGATAAACACTACCAAGAAGGAGCTTCTTCAGAAATGCTACAAGAACGTTTACCTTCCAGTTGTTTTCCGTTTCCTTCATAAATTCTAAGCCTTTCTTCACCTCTGCTTTCATCTCATTTATGTGAGCTATAGTGTGAACAGACCACGCATCTGTCCGATTTATGGCCAAAGCCTGTAAATGAAAAAAGGGAGAATGTTATGAAGCTTGTGCACTGGGAAATAACAGTAATTATCACCACTGATACAGACATAAGGGACTACTTTTTGCTTTCTGCATGTCCAGTACATCTCTGTACAGTTCTAACCAACCACTGCCAGGAAGTGATTTGGACAGAAATATTTATTGGTTGGTTGCACTCAGCACTGTTGAGGCCGCACCTCGAGTGCTGTGTCCAGTTCTGGGCTCCTCACCATAAGAAGGACATCGAGGTCCTGGAGCGAGTCGAGCTGGGGGTGTTTAGCCTGGAGAAGAGGAGGCTGAGGGGAGACCTTATCACCACCTACAACTACCTGAAAGGAGGTTGTAGAGAGGTGGGAGATGGTCTCTTCAGCCAGGAGACAGGAGATAGGACAAGAGGAAATGGCACAAAGCTGTGCCAGGGCAGGTTTAGATTGGATGTTAGGAAAAAGTTCTTCACTGAAAGAGTTTTCAGGGCCTGGAACAGGCTGCCCAGGGAGGGGATTGAGTCACCATCCCTGGATGTATTTTAAAAAAGGGTAGATGAGGTACTTAGGGATGTGGTTTAGCACAGGATGGGAACAGTTGGACTTGATGATCTTAAAGGTCTTTTCCAACTTTGTGATTCTGTGACTTCATTTCCCAGCTTCTACTGCACAGAGATGAAGACCCACAGGACACTTTAAAATGCAGGGTTTAACGAAGATTAACAAATGATGTTTTATTTCAGACTTGCATCAGTATCAGCCATGAAAGAATCGCACAGAGTGGCACAATATATTCCATGACATAGGGCTTTGCAGGTAATAATTTCTCCTTCAAGAACATGGCCAGCTCTGAGTACTCTGCAAATTCCTTTCTTGCTCTGAGAACTCCCACTAAGCTTTAAGAATTTTGTGGGGTTAGTCATTAACATCATAAACATTAAAAGTTTATGTTCAGTCTTTGTTGTCCCTTTCAGCAATTCAATATAACTGAAGTTTGGCAAAAATACCCATTAGAAAGGAATTTTATCTGAGACTGCTCGAGGACAGGGATTATCCTGTGGACTGGAGAAAGTAATGTATAATTACTATCTCAATAAAAAGGGAATAGGATGGCTAATATTGATCCCCAGGAGCACTGCAAAGTCAAGGTTAATCTGCCATAGTGTGGCATAGGTACTGGAATCTTTCTAAGGAACAGTTACTAGTTGTGCCTTATGAAACCTCTGTTAGCATTTCTATGTGGAGCTTTATCTCTTCACTGCTTCTACCAACAACTGGGATGATGGAGAGAATTAGTTCATGGCATTTATGCAAACCACCACCAAGCCATAGGGACTAGGTCTAAGAACTCTAAGACCTTTTAGCACCCACCAATAGCAGGCAGTTTACCTCACGGGCAAGCTCCTCAGCACGATCAAAAAAGTTTGTTTCCATGAGTCCAAAAGAGTAGTAGCCCTTCACGTAGCTAAGCAAAAGAGCAAAAAAACAGGACATCATCCATTTAGAACTAGACATAAGCTAGGACCAAAAAAACCCTATTAAGAATAGCATTGAACTCAAGCCAGTCCTTGCAATGCAATTTACAGTGAGGCTTCAAGCTCGCAGAATACAGAACAACTAGCTAGTTTTCATAGGAAATGATAGGCCCAGACACACCAGCATGGGAAACAGTAAGAAGAGGGTTCTCAGAACCCTGGTGATGCACAATATTTACATCTTTAGATAAGCTAGGATTAAAGAGCTGCACAGAACAATTTACTGATCTCTGTAACAGCTGCAAGATGCCGAATTAGAAGGCTGGAAGCAAGAGAGCGCTGCCACCAAAGTTATCTCAACATCTCAAAAGCAACACGTGAGCACAGCCTTCTACACTTATTCCCACAAAACTATAGGTGAGCACTTTCATGTGAAGTGGCCCTTGAAAACAGTTTGTACAGCATCCCATTAAGCCATAAAGGCCCAACGTAAAGGAAAATTAGGGATGTTATATGCTGTTATGCACATAACCCTTGCAGTCATTTTAAGAAATATTTAACGAGTGACAGGACAAGAGGAAATGGCCTCAAGTTGCACCAGGGGAGGTTTAGGTTGGATATTAGGAAAAATTTCTTCACTGAAAATGTTATCAAGCACTGGAACGGGCTACCCAGGGAAGTGTTTGAATCATCATCACTGGAATTAGTTAAAAGACACGTAGATGTGGCACATGAGGACATGGTTTAGTGGTGGACATGGCAGTGCTAAGTTAATGGTTGGACTTGATGATCTTAAAAGGATTTTGCCAAGCTAAACGATTCTGTGATTAACTGCTGTTCTATTTGCAGATTCACAGATTGCAAAATACCACAGGTTGGGTTTTTAATCTCCTGAGGAAAAGGAACTACTGAAAGACGTGGGGTATGTTGCAACCAAAGTATTTCATGGATTGAGATGCATAAAAGTGTTTGGCTATTTTGGGGTTTTTTGGTTTTTTTTTTTTTTTGGGGGGGTGTGTTTGGCTCTTTGGAGGTTTTTTTGCTGGTGTATCAATTCATAGGTAACTCTACATGTCTGTTAGTATGAGGACATGGGGTACTTGCCAGGTTTTTATATTTCAAGGAATGCCTGGCATATGGGTGTCTCCTCACTTTAAAATTAAGTGGACAATAACATGCACTTGTACTTTTTTAGCACTGTGTCTAGAAAAGTTTATTAAAATGCAGGCAAAACTGCTGAGTCATCTTACTTCCCAACAAATGACATCATCATATTGTAGTTAAAAAGAACTAAAGGGCTTAAATTTTTCTGAGCTGAGGTAAAAGTTGGAAAAGTAGAGGCTCCTGACACTACTATCTGTGGGGTACCTCAGTTAGCTTCATTACTACATTAGCCTTCAGCCTGTATTCTCTGCACTGTTTATGTAAGGAAAAAAAGGAGAACAGGCAGGGTGGAATAGGGAGGTACAGTGCATGGGTCTACAGTGATATTCATAAAATACTCATAAAGTTATGGCTGTCTGCGGATTGCCTATTCACCTATCTCTAAATGTGTGTCTTGACTTATAATTTACTGTTATTCTTTATATAAAGTTAAAAGCTTTGAAATAATTTAACAGGTTAAAAAAAAATCTAAAAATAAAAAATTATCCCAAGTTTGTTTTTATCAACTATTCACTTGTCAATAGATTCAGATTATCTTGAATTAACTTTGGGAAACCAAAACTTTCAGGACTTAAAGTTTTTAAAAAATTCTGCCTTCCTGTCAGTCTCACCTGTTAAAACTTTGAGATATGCTGTATTTCAGAACTACACTTCTTTATTCCATGTTACAAGTCCTTTCTTTCTTCCACGATGTGAGCCTCAAGTCACAAACTGGAACCATAAAAGCCCAAAGGAGTTTTGCCACTACCCTCAGTGAGGACACAATTTTATCCTGTTTGTTACATGCCACGTGCTGTATTTGACAACAAAAGTCACTGAGTCACAGCTCACCTAAGAAAAAACTCTCATCAACAGGGATACAGGAGACATGTTCCAGCTGTGGTCAGGTTTGATTCACTTTGAAACCCTTAACTTGGTCTACATGTTTGTTTCCAACAGATCCTGCTATTTAGATGCACCTGAACTTAAAAAAAACCAACCCACAGAGTACGTGCACACCAGCTAAAGAGCCATTTTCAAAAAGAAATATGACCCACCTGCTTAGTGGAACATCAGGTGTCCAGAAAGGATAAACCCGGGCAACAGAATCTCGCATCTCTGGTAGGTATCCCATGTAGAAATAAGCATCATGGGAAAACTTGAGGGCTAGCAGGTCAGTTGGGTGGCTCTGCAGGATCTGTTCCCATAGATCACAAGCTTTAGGAAGCTGGCTAGAAATAAAAAAAAATAATTTGATTGTTGAGAGAAGGCACACATGCCCACCTCTGCTGGTAGTTCTAAACTCAAGCTATTCTGAAAAACAGAAAATTCAACATCAAATTACTAGTTTTCTCTTTTCCTTGAAGGGATTCTTAGGGTTGGGTCTTTTTAAAGTAATAATAGCATTACCTTCTGAGGACCCTCTAGGAAATCTTTTGAAAGATGTGTTCTTGTGTTACAGCAAATCACAGTAGCACACAAGGAAAAGAAAAGCTTAAATCATAAATCTAAAGATTTTCATACAGGGTTTAACAGTTTTTATGTACACCTACGATAATTAATCTAACTTCACATGCACCTTCCCTCTCCTCTAGTGGGAATCAAACCTATAGTTAACAGGGCTCCGGTAGCTTCCTCTTTACCTTTGCTAAGAAACATGTGAGGTAAATGCACGCTCACCTGTTTGACAAACAAATAATGAAAGTGAATCATTAGCCCTCACTTTCTGAAGTGCACATAAATTCATCATATTGCATGGAACAGTAAGGCTCTGCAGCACTTCTGACGCTCTGCTATCTCCCTGTTGTACAGAGAAACTAGTTTTTGACGCAAGGAGTCAACAGGGAGAAGAAAAGTCTGTAGCTTTCCTTCTGTGGATTCACATCTGTGTTATGCTACCTTACTGTAGTTAGGTATTTACTTTCCTAGTTCTAAACCCATTTATTCTACTGATGGATCAATGACAAATTTAAAACATGGAGTGCTTAATGGCATGAAGCAGTGACAACAGAACATTTCCCCTCCTACGGTGCTGCTCACTAACTAGTCATGGCACGTACAGTTTGGAGAGGTAAATTCAAGAGCAAGCACTGACGTCTCATCCTGATTTTTTGCTAGGTGTCAGTTCGCATCAGGCACCACCACTACCAGCTCTCTCTTGTCTGTGGTGGCTCAAACTCTTCAGATTGTCCTTTAAATGGGATGACTTACCCCTTAGCAAACATGTCCAGCGCAGATACGTGAAGCCTCTCCCGCTCGGTCAGCAGCTGCGACTTTGACAGCGCCACCATGGTTCTCATTGCGCTGTCCAGCTCTTTGTTGAGCCGAACTGAAGTCCCAGTGCCGATCAGCTCCAAGCCGTTGGCAATGACATGCCCCATTGCTAGGGAAAACAGCAACTTGAGCCCTACAGCACTCCAGGTAATTAGTCTCTACATAAACACAAGGCAGGGGGTTGTTTGTTTGAAACAAGACTTGTACTTGTAGGGGTCTGAGAAGACTTGTAAGCCTAAAGTCTTTACAGGCTTTTCACCATAGCCATTTAAAAAGACTTGAAATTAAAAGAAAGAAAAACCATGGCAGACTGCTCTAGGCTGCTTTTTACAGTTTTACAGAATTCTATAATCCAGCACTTCCAACTTGCCTAAACGAAGTGAGTTAAACACCAAGACACAACCTATTATCCAGCATTTTCCAGGTTAAATACTAATGGTTGTACTTACTAAAATTTGGATCTGCTGCTTTTAACTTTGCGAGACACCCCTCAATACCTCCAAGGCTCTCATTGTTGGTCCAGGTTGCATACTGTAAGAGAGACAGAGTCAAGGAATCCCAAATAATCCTTGGCTTCTTTGCATTCTCCCACATGTACAAAATCCAAAAGGAAGCAAGACAAAAGAGACAAGCTTTGGATTCCTTCTCAGTGGAGAAGGACCTGGGGGTCCTGGTGGATGACAGGTTGGCCATGAGCCAGCAGTGTGCCTCGGTGGCTAAGAGAGCTAATGGGATCCTGGGGTGCATCAGGAGGAGTGTAGCCAGCAGGTCAAGGGAGGTGATCCTCCCCCTCTACTCTGCCCTGGTCAGGCCCCACCTGGAGTATTGTGTCCAGTTCTGGGCTCCCTGGTATAAAAAGGACAGGGATCTCCTGGAGAGAGTCCAGAGAAGGGCTACGAAGATGATAAAGGGCCTGGAGCATCTCCCCTATGAGGAAAGGCTGAGAAGATTGGGACTGTTCAGCCTTGAGAAGAGAAGACTAAGGGGGGACCTAATTAATGTTTATAATTATCTTAAGCAAGGGATGCAGGGGGAATCAGCCAGCCCCTTTTCAGTGGTCTGTGGAGACAGGACAAGGGGCAATGGCTGCAAGTTGGAGCATAGGAAGTTCCGCACCAACATGCGGAGAAACTTTTTCACAGTGAGGGTGACAGAGCACTGGAATAGGCTGCCCAGGGAGGTGGTGGAGTCTCCTTCTCTGGAGATATTCAAGACCCGTCTGGATGCCTATCTCAGTGAAATGTCCTAGGGAGCCTGCTTTGGCAGGGGGTTGGACCCGATGATCTCTCGAGGTCCCTTCCAACCTCTACAATTCTATGATTCTATGATTCTATGATTCAGATAGCGTTAGTGTAGTAAAAATTTGGATTTTTAAGGCAGTTGAGTCACCACCAGAAAGAATAACCTTGATTTTTTTTATGTGGTTTTTGTTCACTGGTTGATTCTCCAGTGTCAAAGCAGGATGAGCACAATGGCTGAAGCCTTCCCCAGAGCTGCAGCATCAGGCATAGCCCTCTGCTACAATGGTTTACTACTGCCTGCTGATGGGTGAACTCCTGTAGCAGTCTGATCGCAAGGCGCTCTCAACTGGTACAAAATGTAAACATCAATGACAGCAAAAACTGTTCATGCACAAGTTCCTTCAAATCACATTTTCTTACACGCTTGGGTCATACCTGGGTCAGTGCAGCATCAAATAGTTTACAGGCTTCATTGCTAGTAGTTGACAGGACAAGTCCAGCATCCTGCCAGGCCTGAAAAACAAACACACACAAATCTGCTCATTTTACACACTCGTTCTCCAGACTAACTCAAGAGGTGTTCAAATTTATGGTGTTCTCATATTGTTGGCAACTGTGATTTTCTTTTTCTTTTTTTAAAGACATACTTCCCTTGGCAACCTATTGATATATTTTTAATAAGATTTGAATTTATTTGTACTAGTCACCCTCCATTCAGCATTCCTATAGTGCACCCATCACTGCTTCTAGGCTCCACAAGCACAGACTAACATTCAGCCCTCCATATATATTCTACCTTAAGTATACACATACGAAGAGATGTCCCAATCCCTTCACTATCACTTTTATTCCGGTACACAGAACACACAGGACAGACATAACTGGGGCAAGCCAGTTCAGACTCCTCCTAATGGGGGGATTAGTCCATGTGGATGCTGCAAGAACTAAGTTCATCTCATTTTACACTTTAGGGTATTTCCTGGTTCTAATGATGGTTCAAAAACCGTAAGTACCACGGAAAGACATCTTTGCTAATACTACCCTAAAGCTTTGCCACTGTGATTGGATTAAAGGCTCACACTCCAGCAGCTCAAGCACTTGCGAGTCCAATTACAAGCCTGAAAGACTAGACTGGAATGTAAATTACAAATTTTCTTTGCAATCCATGCTACAACCAGAATCAGCATAGAGGGAAAAGTCAAGAGGGTAGCAAAGTCGGGCCTGCTACTTACAGGCTACCTTTCAAGGTGCCCTGCAAAATAAACCACAAACCACTTTTACCCCCACTTGTCAAAAAGAAGCTTCATCTGAAGCAGCTCTCTATGCGACCACCTGTTTTGCACAACAGCTCAAGGTGCAGTCCAAGTAGAAAGGGTCACTCATTTTGAGGTTCGTTAATACTGAGATCTGCTGGAATGGAAACATCTGTGTGACAGCATGAGAAAACCCAGCAGAACTAGGGTTAGCAAAATTTAAAAAAATAGGCCTGCATCCATCACTAAGGACACTGCTGACCTACTTGAGGCACACACTGTTTCCATCCACTCTAGAAAGGCTTTGCTCTGCCAAGGCTACAGCCCAGGTAACTCACCCCTCGCTGCAAGACTTCTACTCTGGCAACAGGAGGAGGGTGCCAAGACTGCATCCCATCATGTATGCCACTACTCCTCCCTGTTAGCACTCCAGGACAAGAGACTACATGAAAGAACCACCCCATAACACCTGCTGACTCCTAAAAGACATAAACCAGCCTGCCCTAAACCTAATTTCTTGTTGCTAACCAAGCACCAAGTTGCTACAGGAAGCACAGAAGAGCCAGCATTCCTTGTCCTCTGGGTGGTCCTGCCAAAACTAGTTGTGACATTCATATCTTGGGCTTTATCTATACTCACGTATCAGACTGTGACTGAAGAAATCCATGAGAGAGAGTTCAAACAGGTAAAAATGAGCCTGGAGACTTTGTAAAACAATTATCACCTTTCACTTCCATAGAGGCTGCCTTTGGGTTCTGTGACACTAATTTCCCACAACCTCCCTCTCTAACTCCAGAAAAGTCTCTTCTCTCTGATGCTTCTTGCAGGAGAATGCCATGGCCTTATCTGTTCTTATTACTTCTTGGTGAGACCACAGCCTTGCCTTTTCTCCTGATCTAAGGTGAGAATTTAGACACACGATTGGGTAGCTATTTAGTTGTATTGTTGTTCCTCCCAGAATTCCAGCTGGCTCCAAGGAATCTCTTTCGGGGTTCCTTTCCGTGTGAGGTTACCGTCACTAGAGTAACGGTCTCCCCTCCCCCTCCGCCCACCCCGAGCTATGCAAGTTACAGAGGACGCCGTTAGTGCATCCTCGGTAACCCGACGTTAGCTTGCCAGAGCTCTGGTGCGCACACACCTCTGGCTACTCTCCGTAGGTCTTCAAGTCTCTTTTGGCTTTTTAACCAAAAAAACAACAAAACGAGTGACAGGGTAACCTGCATCAGGAAGAAAGCACGCAGATGACTAATCAGTAACGAGACCCTGCCGACAGATCTTGGACCATTGGACCCGAAGCTGGTTTAAAGAAGGCTTGGCTCACTTCCGAAGCCCACAGAAAGGGCAGGTGAGTGCCAGTGGGACCTCTCTGCGCTACAAAAGAAAGAGCCCAGCAGTGTTCAGACACGGGTTTGCTTCCCCTGTGTGAGGGAAGGGTACAGCGACTCGACCTCATTTTCAGATGCCGACAGCAGCCTCATCCAACCCGATACCCGCCCCGAGCGTACAGTTACATAAGGGTTAAGGGAGATCAGCAGGAAGAGAGGCTTCACCACAGCGGGGCTGGCGCCCTGCGCCCTCCCACCAGCCGCAGCTGGCTCGGTTCGGCTGCTCCGACGCCACAGACCCAGCGACCACCAGCAGTGACACCCCCCTCACCACCCTCCTCCCCCAACGCGGGACCTCCCCAAGGCTCACACAGGAGTACAGCGCCCACCCCAGGGGCAACCACTCGCCGACCCTGGGCCGCCGCATGAGCAGGGGTCACTGGCGAAAGCAGCCGCAGCCACCGCCTCGGTCGCCTCACCGTCCCGCTCTGCCTCAGACTTGCCCTCACCTTGCAGTCCCTCAGTGGCACCATGATACCCTCGCAAGAGCTCCGCACACCTCGGCTCCACCCTCTGTGCCCCGCAGGAGGAGGAGCCGGGGCGGTAGCGGGACCGGGCCAGCAGTGGGCGGGGCCTCCGTTGTCGGCAGCGGGGAAGGCTGGGCGGCGCTCGGCCAGGTGGGCGCGGCTCCCTCCCGAGTCCCTAGGTCACTGGCGAGGGCTGTGGTGCTGCCGAGGGAGGTGTTTTGTGCAGATCAGTGCCCTCGAAGTACTTGTGTCTTGTGGTGTCGGGTATATCCACACACGATCAGATGTTTCTAAAGTTAAATACCTTTCTTAACAGCCATGCTGGGGAGGAAGAAAGGAACACCTTTTGGTCTCCTCAGAGCCCTTCTCTAGACCTGGAATATACAAGCGTGTCCTCCAGCAGCTTGCACTCCAATGGCTGTGCTCCTTCCTCTCCTTGCCCTCATACTACAATGACAGTGCTCCATCTCCTCCTTCAACTGCTCGGCTGCTGCACACTAGGTTTGGGGGCCTCTGCTCCCCTTTCCCAGCCACCGCCCCTGCTGGTCACCTGCTGGGGCTCTCACGGACAAGTCTCTCAACAACAGGATGAGGAGCGAAGGGTGTCATGCCTGTGGAACAGCACCATGATCCTGCGATACCAGCCCGCCTCAGGAGCCAGACCAAAGGTGGAGAAGAAAGAAGGATGGCCACCACCCCCACCTCGCTGTTCCTGGTACCTGAACTCAGCCTGGGTGAAGAACACCTGGCGCTGGTCAGGCTGGGTTGTGCTGCAGACAGGCCTCCTACCAGGAAGCACTCCTCCACCCTCAGCCTCCAGCCTCCTTACAGTGCAATGCTCATCTATATCATGCGCTGCACCAGAGTGTTTTCACCACAACACGAGCATCAAGATGTCTGGGCAGGATATGCGGCTGTTTGTGCTTTGGCCACAGACGCACCTTATCCGCGTGTGGCAGCCCATCGAGCTGGGCTGGTGTGCACGCTTCAAGAGTGCCAGCTGGGAGTACCTCTTCAGCAGCCAGGGTGGTAGCCCCTCTACACTTCTCGTTCCCAGCACAGCACACCAGGACAGAACACCGCCTGCCATCTACCCAACAGCTGAGTTGCAACAGACCTGTGCAACCTATTACAACTATCGCTTGACTGTGCGCTACATGCACCAGGGACTCCATATTGCTTCAGTCAGCATCAAGCAGATGCCTCATGTAAGCCTCAACCTGTCTCTCAAGGTAGAGTCTGACTTGCTGCGAATCCTCAGCATCAGCTCCAGGCTCCTCAGTATTCCTCGACAGCCTCTCAGCCTCTCCTGGAAGCTTCAGCCCCTTAACCTGAGGACACTGGCCTACAAGCTGGTGGACACAGAGGCCACAGGAGGTTGGCTCCGTTCCTTCAGTTCCTTTACTCTGCAGAGCAACTTCTGTGCCATTCCCACAACTGAAAGCCAGGGTGAGGTGGTTGTGGCCAGCATCTACTTTCCTGTTGACGGAAGGAAGTTCAGGGAATTGACGGGAGCACTACATCTACTCAATGGTACCCTGAGCCTAACTGCAGACAGAGAAACTACCACCCATGTCAACCTTTACCCAGGGAAGGATAACAGTAGCACTTACATCTTCAAATACAACCATAGAACACTTTATACAACCAAGGAAAACAACAGTCCTATTTCTACAGATGGCCCTAATACACGCACTGTGTTCTACCAACAGGAGGAACTATCCTACTTAGTCTCCATTGAGTTTGTGGCCTTTCAGTGGTACAAGTTCAATATGTACCTTTATATAAATCAGAAGAGGGCTTTGCTTAGGTCTCTGGCAGAAAGAGACCTTGAAGTCCACGTCTTCAGCAGTGGCCATTCTTCTTTTCTGCACAGCTTCACTTATTTAGTGTGGTTTATCCCTGCACAACATCCAATGCTACAGTGCGACTGGACTTTCCATCTGCAGCTTTTTGGAACACAAGAAGATGGCCTTCTCCAGAACAGAACATACACATACAAGGATCACGTAAGAAATGCCAAACGTTTTGTCCGCTCTGCTTTACCCTTTGATCCAGAGAAATACACAGGGTTTGTGGCAAAAGTGAACTGCAACACAAAAGCATTTAGACCAGCTCTTTTAAGAGTCAAGGTCAACAACTATGCTGCAAAAACCATAGAGGCGCCAGTGGCTTGCCAGAAAGAAGCCTGTTACATACACAGTGTGTATATTCAGAGACCCGTTCGTCATGCCCCTCTCCTGCGCCAGAAAAGAAGCGAATCTTTTTTCTCTTCGTCAGATTGCTAGTAGACTGCAACGTTGGTATATCTATCAAGCCCTTGTGGCGAATCTATCGTGTTCAGGACATGAAAACTCCTCCAGACTGGAATAGACCAATGAACTCTTCTTCAATGCACGGCGTAGACATGATACGCTTAACCGTTCCCAGTTTTACTTTAGATTACGGGTTGTATCTCTTCTATTTCACTGTGGAGATAACCCCGATTAGGACCCCAACAGTCCTCAGGGGCTCCGATCAAATTTATATTCAGATTGATAACGACAATCTAGTGGCAAATATTGCAAGAGGCACATTCCGCACAGTGGGCTTTTCTGATAATTGGACTCTCGATGCCTCTGCATCCCACGATCCTGATTCCCAGGAAGGACTGAAGGGAGTTAAGTTTACCTGGTACTGCACTAAAGAGGTGTCAGACTATGAAAACATGAAACTGAGCCGAGGGAAGAACTGCCATCCATCCCAGAGGAATTTGAAATGGTTAACAACCTCAAATCCAGTTCAAGTAATGCCACCAGAATCCCTCCCAGGAAACGCCTTATACTACATCCGTCTAGTGATTGAAAAGGATGGGAGGACGAGTTATGCTGACCAAACCGTAGATGTGCAGCCTGGCTCCCCACTCGTCCTGGACGTTATATGCCTTGAAAATTGCGGTAACACCCTAATTCCAACGGAGAGGTTTAGCTTATCTGGAAAATGCCAGAACTGTAGAATGCACAACCAGCCAGTCTACTACTGGTCCCTTTTTTCAGAAAACTCTACAGAAATCAGCTTTGACTGGTCTTCCAGAACCTCAACAGGGAGGTATGGGGCTTACCTTTCCATACATGCTCTGACTTTTACACAGACTGCACATCAATCCTACGTCCTTCAGTTAAAAGTAACTACCTGGGATGGTAGGTCTTCAATCTACAGACGTGCATTCAAGGTAAATTCTCCTCCAAGGGCTGGCAAGTGTACCATCAGCCCACACCAGGGTATAGCCTTTCTGACCAAATTCGTTGTCCGATGCAGTGGATTTTCTGACAGCAATTTACCTCTGACATACAAAATCATAGTAGCTTCCAATGTACCCAAAACTACCAAAGTAACTTCTGTGGAACAAAACACATTTGGCACAATCCTGTACTTTGGTTATCAGCCTAAATCTCCTCCATCTTTTCTCCCAGTTGGAGTGCCCTCTGAGAAGTACACCTTGACACTTTACGTTCAAGTCTATGATTCCCTTGGGGCCTTTACCCAAGTGACTTTACATGTCCGCGTGCAGAACCCAGTTAAAAGCAGACCACTAGCTTTTGTGTTCCACAAACTGCTGGACTCAGTGACTGGTTTAAGTGCACCAATGACATCATATCTCCAGACTGGGGATAATATGAATGCAGGTTATTTGACTTATCTGGCAGCCTCAGTCTTAAACTATATTAAAGCCACACCGACTCTCCCGCTCTCTAAGGCTCAGTTCCGGGAAAACCTGATTAACACAGCCCTGAATATTTCAGTTGAGAGCCCAATGGAAGTCAACCAAGTAGTTGCTTCTCTTTCTCAAGTGACGGAAGACGCTGAAGAAGTGAACATTAAATCTCAAGACGTTGCTCTTCAGAAACTGACAGAAGTAACGGAAATGCTGAAGATACAGAGAAATGAGAACCATTGGTCTGAGGATGCAGAAATTCAGACCAGTGGAATACTAAGATGCTTGTCCAACATCCTGAGAGCTGCTCTTCTGCGTCACAGGAAGGTCAACGTGAATGGAGTAAAACAAGTCATCTCCATCATGGAAAATTTAACAGAGATAGTTTTCCAGGGCAAAGTTCCGGGAGAAACAGAAACTCTAATGGGAACAAAACACTGGAATATCACTCTGCAGAAAGATGAAACCTGGAACATTGAAAATGCTTTCTCTCCTACCAGAAATGCCTGCAGGAACTGCTTTTACCCATCACTGAAAAACAGAAGTTATTCAGGATTGTCCAATGATGCTGTGATTTCCACCGCCCTTTTTGAGTTTGAAGAGAACCCCTTCCCTTGGTTAGGTTACACATCAGAAATTGCAACAAAGGTCTTGGGGTTCAAAATGGCAGAGACCAAGGCTAATGGGGATCTACGAGGGATTGTGCCTGAAGGAGCGGAAATTACTATTGCTAGGAAAGATGAGAAGTCTTCAACTTTTCCATTAGCAATGGGACCTGATAAAACACAAACTTACACAACTGGAGGATTTGTTTTTGAGGCCAGCAGAAACACCAAGAGCGTATACATCCAGATCCTGACGAAGTTAAAAGTTACTTTCCAGGTGCTAGTATTTACAGTTACCAACATCACTCATGCTCATCCCATAGCCTCGTTTGTTGCTTTTCACAACATGTCAACCGTTGCAAGCAAAAATGAGACAGCTAGTGCTGACTGCAACATTAAGGGTCCCTATATTGTCTGTCTCCCAGAGTCACTGCTGAGAGCCACAGCTCAAGCAAGTGCTACGGGAACTCATAACATCTCCATCGTCTTGCTGGCTCCCTATTTTGTAAGATACCAAAACCAGAAACTGGTGAGCATACACCTTTTTAGTGATCAGTGCTTATTTCTGGATGGGATTCAAAGTCCATGGAGAGAAGACATGTGCAAGCTCGGCTCCTTGACCAACTTGCAGAGGGTACACTGCATCTGTAATATGAAGCAGATTCACACAAGTGTGCCAGACCACACTGTGTCAAGAACATCCACGTTTGACATCAGGTTCCTGGCAGCCAAAGTATTAGTTTCCCCCAACACAGTAGATCTGGGAAAAACCCTGATAGCAGAAATACCTAAAAACCCAGTGACCCTCTTTACAGTGCTCTTTATTTTTGCCAGCTACTTTTTCTTGTCTTTCTGGGTCATGAGAAAAGACAAGGCTGACAGGGACAGAAAAGACAAGATTATAGTTCTGCTGGACAACGACCCCTTTGACAAAGTGAGCTTTTTGGTCACTCTATACACAGGCAGTCGCTGGGGAGCTGGAACCACAGCAGATGTCTTTCTTCAGCTCATTGGCCAGAACGGCAAGAGTCATGTCCATTGCTTACGGCACCCAGATTTTCCATCTTTTCAACAAGGAAGCATGGATCGTTTTCTGTTAACTACTAAGAAAGACTTGGGAGATATTTGTTCCTTCAGGGTCTGGCACAATAACAAGGGCCAGTCTCCGAACTGGTTCTTAAGCAGAGCCCAAGTTGAGAATATAGCCACTGGGAAGACCTGGTTCTTTCTATGCAGGAAATGGCTTTCTCTTGACAAGGATGATCACTTAATAGAAAGGACATTTTCCGTCACAGACCCCAAGACATCTCTGCCGAGAATTGACTATTTTTTAATTAATTTTACCAACAGAGTGACAGAAGGTCATCTGTGGTTCTCGATTTTTGCAACTGTTCTTAATGGCAATTTCACTAGGCTCCAAAGGTTGTCTTCGTGTTTAGCATTATTATTATTAAACTTGAATGTTAACATTATGTTCTTCAATGCTGACAAGAATGAACAATCTCCAAGACATGTGCGGTTTCTGAGATCACTAACAATAGGAATTGAGTGTGCTTTGATTACCAAACCAGTGGAAATACTTATAAAAACCTTATTTAAGAATTCCCAGACGGAACCTTCTACTCATGGTGCGGCTCAGATGGACCCAAAGAGAAGTTCACCCCCTTCGGCTGATAATCTTAAGAACAGGAACGAACATTGGCAAGACTCGTACCTTCCAGAATCTTCAGCAAAACTGAGGAATATTATTCCTTTGGAGAACCTCCCAGACCCCATCAACTCCCAGAATCCACCATGTTCCACAAAGACAAGAAGCAAACCAGTTGCCCGAAACCAGAGCAACTGCACAGTATCTGAAAGAAGTGCAAATGTAATTGCAATAACAGAGGAGCAGACAATAATTGCAAACTCCCCTCCAATAGCTACGGCTTGCCAGACAAGGACACTATCAAATTCCAATTTTAGTGCTACCTCCACAGAAGGCATGTCCACGACCTTCTGCAAGAGATTGTGCAAAATTGTTTATTGCTGGTGTGTCTATCTCGCGTGGCTACTAGTTATAGCTATCACAGGGATAACATCATTTTTCATTGTGTTATATGGTTTGTCTTATGGCTATGAGACTTCACTAGAGTGGCTTTTAGCATCTTCAGTCTCCTTTATTGAGAATGTGTTTCTCCTTTCAAATTTAAAAATCAGTTTTCTCTCAGCTATGAATACAGTTTGTCCAAAATACTGTGAAAACATCAAATGGCTAACTCGGCCAAAGTATTTGAAGTTGCCTGAAGAAACAAGGAGTGCTGAGGAGATGAGAGAGACGCACTTGAAACTTGTTCAAATTAGACGCACCAAGCAGTATAAGCCTTTAAAAGCCGATGAAATTGCAAGCATGATGAAAACAGCAGAAATCAAAGTCAAGGCATTTAATTACACAAAAGATCTCATCAGTCACCTTGTCTTTTTAACACTGCTATTAAATTTTGCCTATTCCGCTGAGAACGTCAACAGTTTCTACTACAACCAATTCATCCATGACCAATTCTCTCCACAACTCTCCAATGTAGATAAGCTAGAACATATCTACGTGTGGGTGAAAGACTTGCTCTTGCCTCTGATCCACAATGACATTCAACCAACCTTTCTTCCTGAGAGCTCGTCCAAAATCATTGGTTTGCCTCGGATGAGGCAAATACGGGCTAAAGGTACTGAGAAAAAGTGTTTCCATCCTCACAGCTTTGGAAATAACTCTGTGATCAGAAAAAGCCACTGTCTTCACAAATACGGCACTGACATACCAGAGAAAGATGACTACGCTGGCACTTGGACAGAGGTTGCCACCCAGTCTGCTTCCAAGGGTGTCAGCAGTTACAGTGGGTTCACTTACCAGCGAAACAAGACTCCCTGGATGTATTCTTCCTATGGAGATTTGCACACATATGGACCAGCAGGATACACATTTTACTTTTTCCCTGAAGAAGGAAGAGCTAATTCAACAACAAGGCTGGATGCTCTACAACAGAACAACTGGCTTGATGAAAAGACATGGAGCGTGATCATTGAACTAACTGTCTTTAACCCAGATGTAGATCTCTTTTGTACCATCTCAGTCATATTTGAAATGTCTCATTTTGGGATCATAAAACCGAGTTTGTCGGTAAACTCCTTTGCGCTCCCCCTTTTACATCAGCGAACTAAAGCCCAAACGTTCGTGTTTGTAATTGTTCTTGCCTTTCTGCTTATTTACATTGCAGATGAGCTTTACGTCATAAACAAAGAAAAAAAAGACTACGTTAAAAACATTTTCAACATAATCAACTTTGGCTTAAAAGCAACATTCCTCCTTTCTGTTTTTTTAAAAGTTGTAAAGTTTAAGATAGGAGCAGATATAGTGAATTTTTACTTACGTCACCCAAATGATTTCATTCCTTTTCATGCAGTTTCTCATTTAGACGAGATTTTAAGGATTACTCTGGGATTTCTAACATTTCTTGTACTTTTGAAAACTCTAAAATTTTCTCAATTCATTTATAATGTGCGCTTGGCACAAAGATCGATCTCAGCAGCCCTTCCAGTGATCTCCTCGATGGCCCTCATGGTGGTGATGTACCTATTTGTATTCATGATTTTTGGCTACCTTGTGTTTGGGCAGCATGAATGGAATTATAATAACATGATTCACTCAGCTCAGACCATATTCTCTTACTGTGTTTCAGCGTTCAGAGATACTGCATTTTTATCCAACAGGTTGCTGGGTAGTCTTTTCCTAGCCTCTTTCATGATGGTGATGATCTGTGTCTTGATCAATCTCTTCCAAGCTGTTATAATGTCTGGCTATAGAGATATGAAACAACCTGTGTATGAAGAGCCATCTCATGAAGCACAAGCAGCTACTTTTTTATTGCAAAGGCTCAGAAGCCTACTTTATCGTCTGCTCTGTAAAAAACCCAAAACAAGCGAGCCTGATATTTTTCACAGTGTACTCTATGGGCAGCCTAAGAAAAGACACCAGCAACGTTTAGGGCTCAAGAACAGAAAAATAAATGGGAAAAAAATTGTTTATATTGTTGTATGAGCAAGGAAATACTTTGTATTCAAAACCACCTTTACTCTGTGATACTTGTATGTTAACTGAATGCTCATAAATAAATGATTTATTTAACAGTTACACTCACACCTGGTGATAACAGAGAGTGCCTTATTAACCATACAATTACAGAGTGCTGCACAACACAAGGACCCAGCAACAGACCACTCTGGGGAGACCAAGCCAGTGCCCCTCCCCATCCAGCCCTTTTATGGGGGAGTGATGTCAGGTGGTGTAGAAAACAGCCCAGGCAAACTCATCTCACCTGGGCTTGCTGCTTGGGGAGGTTGACTCTGGCCTGGCCAGCACCAGGACAACCCTTCACAGATGGGAGATAAAGATGAGGGGATTTGTGAACTCGACAGGGTGATATAAGTGAACGGGCCCTAATTTAATCCTGACTGGAAAACACCTGATTTGAGTGATGCTCGTGTACCCACTGAGGCCACACAGGAATTTTATTTTATTTTATTTTTTAATGTATCTCTCTCGCACGCTCTTCACAATGCAGTGTACTTGTGGGGAGCGTTACGGCTCATGGGGCGGCAATGCCTATCGCCCCTCTCACTGGCTGCGGCCAGGCACGACCAGCCTTTTCCAAAGACAAAATGCCTCGAGCCCTCGAGCTCCAGGTGCTTTCGGCACCGGCCCGTTCCCCACCGCCACGCGGGCCCGTCGGAGCCGGTAACCTACAGCCACCCAGGGAAACCAGGAGGCCGGACCCCCACCTCGTTTCCTCGGGAAGTTGCCGACGCCCCGGAGGAGGCCGCAGGCGGTAACCCGGGCAGGCGCACAGCGCCACCTGCTGCCGGTGAGCGGCGCAGCCCTTGAAGCCCTGAGGCGCTGGCCCTTTAAGGAGGGGAGGTGTCGGGCCCCGGCGTGGCTGCGTCAGCGCGGGAAAGCAGGAAGCGGCCCCTGGTTTGTAGCCACGCGTGGGTGGTGGTCGCGGCGGCCCTGGCGGGTGCTGCGCCCTTCGGGTGGGCAGAAGCGGGGTGGGGGGTGTCTGCGCCCCGGTCTGTGTGCGGCTTTTGCTCAACCACGCTGCGGCCTTTCTCCCCCGGGGTAAGGGGCTGGGGGATGGGCCTCCTTGGCAGCCGGGCCTCGGTGCAGAGGCTGCCGGGGGAGGTCAGGGGTTCCCGGGGCGCAGTTCCGGCTAGTAGCCCAAATTATTCAAAATAAAAGGAAGGAGCGTTTAATCTTTCTTCGGCGGCCTGCGTGGCTGGGATCTGAAAAACGTTTTTTCTTTCCCCCTGACCAGCCGGAGTCTCCCTCTGGAAGACGGGTGGCTCTAGCCCCCTCCCCAACCTGGGAGGGGACGAAGTGTGGCTCCTGTGTCGCTGCGGAGGTAGAGAGCAGGGCTCCTCCGTCGCAGCAGGCAGCTGCAGAGCTGGGACAGCAGGGTTCGAGTCCCCTAGTCGCGTTCAGTGGGAAAGGTTTCAAATCTGCACTTCCCGCTCCCGAATGCTTCCTTAACTAGAGTGTAAGATAGGTACACTCGTAAGGTCCCTCTCCACTCCCCTCACCTGCTGCTTTTGCAGAAGCAAGTGTTAGAAGAGTCGAGGTCAAGAGGGAGCATGAGCCTGCTGACCACGATGGCTGCTTAACAGGAGACACTCATCATTCTGGATCTACAGCCAAAGCTTGAGTCTGATTTTGTTTTGTTGTTTGCATTTTATTTTCTGCACAAGGGCTTATATATATATAGTCTTTGTTTGATAGAATGTAGTGGCCACAGTTTGCTTTTTCTGAGGAACTTTGTGTGTTGAGGGTGGATGTGGAGGATTCCAGGGAAGCTCAAGAGCTGTTTGAGGGCACTGCTTTTGGACTTACATGAAGATGGAGCTTTAAGGAGCTTAGGGGAAATTCTTGTTTGCTGTCATGCAGATGTTTCCAATGTGAGGTTGCACTTTGAACAGGGTGGTGTTGAGATCACATCTTTGGGCCGTAGAGCCATGGAAATAATCAGGTACTCAACCTCTCTTGAAAAATGAGGGGGAGGTAGGAAGTTTGCAAGATCTATGAGGGATAGGGTACCACAATTTCTCTGAATTTGCTCTGAGAACCCAAATAAATATCTCCATATCACAGTGATGCTAGAAATGGTCTCTCTGCTTAAGGAGAGAGAGTAGTCATGCAGTTTACCTTCACACTTAATTCTGACATGTTCACTGATCATCTGCTTGTCTCTAAGGCACTTGCACTTGTAGGAGTCTCTATAACACTGCAAAATGCCATCAAACTAAAGCCAGCTCTGCCTTGGCCATGCTGGACTAAATAATCTCCTTTCATCTGTAGGCATTTATGAGTCAAAGGATTGCACTAATAGTAGCTATACTAGTACTCACAGGTTTGTGCACTGGGTAGAGTTTGGGTTTTTTTCAGTTAGGGGTTTTCCCCTGCTGTAATGTTAACCAGTATGCTGCCTTGGAGGGACCGCTGGATGTATACTGGTGCAAAGATGCCATATGTTGAGTAATTTCCTTTAATTGGCATAGTCTGAGTTGTATTGATATCAAGTCTTTTTTGTCAGCATAATTAATTATAACAGGAAAATGTCACACTCCTTTAACTATATCCTTACAATTGAAGTGGTATGTTTTATATAAACAAAATTTAAGAACTTTGGGCTTCTGGATGCCATGCCAAAGATGTTTTCCTCCTGACTTAATTTCCCAGTTAAATATAGAAGTTTGCCTGGCAAAGTAGCTGTTATAATGACAGCATTAATTTGTATCTTGTCTCACTTTGTCATGCCTCAAGTAGAGTCAAGATATCACAGAATAGTAGCAGTTAGAAGGGACCTCAAGAGATCATTGGGTCCAACCCCTCTGCCAAAGTAGGTTCCTTAGGACAGGCCGCAGAGGGAGGTGTCCAGACAGGTCTTGAATATCTCCAGAGAAGGAGACTCCACCACCCCCTGGGCAGCCTGTCCCAGGGCTCTGTCACCCTCACTGTGTAAAAGTTCTTCCCCATATTGGTGCGGAACTTCCTGTGCTCCAACTTGAGGCCATTGCCCCTTGTCCTGTCCCCACAGACCACTGAAAAGAGGCTGGCCATTTCTCCCTGTGTCCCACACTTCAGATATTTTTAAACATTAACCAGATCCCCTCTCAGTCTTCTTTTCTCAAGGCCGAACAGCCCCAGTTCTTTCAGCCTATCCTTGTAATCTTCAAAAATATGACCAGATTACATCAAGAACAGTGGAAGAGCCCCTAAAAGTTTTAGTCTGCACAGATGAAGCAATCTGGGATTGCCTGGGGGTGCTCTGACCAAAAAAAGGTTTTTATTTGATGTTAATGGTAGGGAAAAAAATGTATTTTGCTGTTAACCAGACTTGGAATGGAGGTATACTCCTCAGCCTTGTTGAGATGCTAACTTTATAGTCTGTACATTACCTTTGCACTGGCCTGTTCACTAAAGCAGTGCTTTCACTGCCACAGTGCTTTACCACTGCCCGGTAAAGCTGCAGAGAGCCCCCAGGCTCCAGATAGATAAGTGCAAACCAGAGATTTGGATTGTGAAAAAATATCTACTGTTGTGATTGCAATTGTTCAGGGTTCTTTGTTTTTTCCTCTAGGCCAGGATAAAGCAAGAGCAGGTCAGTGTTTTGTTGTTCCTTTTCTCAATTCCTGGTGAGGGCAGTTTTCACCAGTTTTCTGTTTCCTTTTTTTACTGTCTGGCTAACACAAGAACCAAGCTGTCTCCTATAAAGTCTCCAGACTACATACCATGATAATTTCCCACTAAGCCTTCTTCCCCGCCTGGTCATTTTTTTTGGTCATGATTTTTCTAACACTGAGTAAAATTAGCTAATTAACTTTGCTTAGGGGTATGGATATGTGCAGAAAGAAAGCATGCATTTACATCTGTAACAAACATCACAAGCCTTATCTATCTATAGCTATAGCAAATACTTACTAAAAATGTTTAATGTAAGCATATGGCATATGAAATTTGTATCAAGACCCCATCAACTCTGCTTAATTAGCTCCACTCTGCAGTCCACGCTCCCCTCTTGGACCTCAGTGAAATCTTAGACCTGTCTATGCTTGCTGGACGGAGATCTGAAGCCAAAGGAAAGTGACTTAAGTGTGACATACTGAAATTGCTGATAATTCTCACTGAATTTTGAGCAAAAAGGGAGAACTGCAAAGATTTTGCACCTCTGCCCTCCTAGAATACAACCTGGTAGGAACAGTCCACTTTGGTCATGGTGAATTCTAGAATCCACACGTCTCCATCTACATGAAAAAAAAAACTTACTCTGTTTTACCTGTGATGAGCAGAGCAGTGAATGTGTCCAAAAGAACTTCTGGAAGGAAAGAGCGTAATCACACGTGCTGTGGAGAACAGGCTGCGCAGACCACAGAGCATGCACAAAAGAAATTACCTGCCTCTCTATGGTAGAATACATATCCCAACTGCCTGAGAGCAGGTATCATCTCTCTGTGTCACAAAGACAATTATAAGTCATTCTTGTCTATGTGCCTTGATACCTCTTTGTTGAGAGTATTGGGTTTTGAAAGAAATAAGTGCTGCCTTAGTACCTGCATATTTTTAAGTAAAGTAATCCAAGTACTGGTTGGGAAACGAATGCTTTCTGTGAGGAGAAAACAGTCAACCTGAAAACATGCTAAAAATTCAGTGTTTTGTGCCTGGCTGAATTGACATTATTTCATGCTGCTGGAAATCTCTCTCTGGTATTTTCTCATGCTTGCTGCTCACAAAAGCTGGGATAACAAAACTCGAGGAACATGCCATGCCTTTCAGAGGAAATGGGCATGCCTGTAAGAAGGTACCTACTGTACATGTAACTCTCTCACTCTCCTGTGTGAGTGAGAGAGTTACATGTACAGTAGGTCTGTATTCTCAGGCTTTCTTGAAGCTGACACTACCCCACCCACCACCCCCCTCGCAGTTTTTTTCTTGCTTTTCTTTTTGAAGGTTTTACTTTACGTCATTATGCAGCCCTCAGCTTGAGCTCAGTCCTAACAAACTAAGAGCCTTGGTCACATTTTACTGGAAAGAATTCTTGTCCTTAAGTATATTAATGCTGAACATCTTGCTGGTTGGTTACAGGGGAAAGTGGGCACTGCCTGTAGCAGCAAGGACACTGTAACATGCAACCCCACGTTGTATTTGGGCTTGAGTATTTCCTTACAGTACCAACTTTGCTTCTGTAGGGAGATAAATCACTGAAGCTATATTTATTTCTTTAAGGATTATGTCATGCTGCAGTGTCTTATTTCCTGAAACACAGTGTTAGCCTCTCCTCGTGTATTTCCACAAAATCCTGGTGTTCCTATTTTTAGATTCAGTTGGAAAGTGTCGCACTAAGTTTAGATTGTGCTTAACCAAGCTGATACTTTCAATGGTACACATGTGGCCCTCCGTAACTTTTCTTAAAGAGCAACTTAAAAGGAACCATCCTCACTCAGATATTAACAAATAACCGATTTATTCTTTCCCATTATAGATATTAATCTAACAAAGCTGTAATAGGGATACACACTTTGGAAGGGAGACAGAATGGATTCAGGGCAGGGAGTAACCTGTCGCCATAGCATAGTTGTTTATTTTGGCTATACCAGAAAGGAGATTTAATGAAATCAAACGTTGGGTCTGGGTTCCGTGTTTTGGCAAGGAATAACTGTAATTTAGTCCTGATGTTCAGTTCAGTGACCATTTCAGTGTTTGGATCTCCTGTGTTACCTCCTCTCTAGGTCCCTATAACTGTGCTGTGAGGAGACCAACAAGCTTGATCACTTTCCTTTAATTTTTAGGCCATTTTACATGTTAGAATGGCATCATGGATGATGGTGATGTAACTTCGTACTGTGCTTAGGAAAGTCTGTTAGAAGAGGTGGTGAAGAAAGAGGAATGAGGAAAACCGAGCAGAAAACCAGATATGAACACAGATTAGTTTTGGGGAGGAAGGAAAGAACTAATGGCACTGTAGTTAGTTCTCCCTTCTCTGTCAGGGTTCTTCTGCTACACAGCAAAGAGATCCACCTTATGCTGTCCCTCCGCAGCCAGAGAGGGAGATGGCCTCTGCCCTGCCTGCTTGGGCAGCTTGCTTTTGTTCTGGTCTGCCATTCACTCTTACTACATGATCCACTTAGCTGGGCTTTTCCAACTGAGTCACTCCCAACAGCTGCGGTGCTGAAGGGGGAATTCCCCGCAGCCAGTACCGGGGATGCTGCCCGTCGCCGTGGCTGCGGGGCCCGAAGTGCCCACTAGAGGACAGTGGTACATACTGGTTACTCACCGCCCGGCTGGGCTGCAGCATTCCTGTGTGGAGCTGTTAAATTCTCACCTAATTTGAGATTCTTCTTTACTAAATGCTGTCTAATTCAGAGCTGGCTGCCCGCCATATTCAAGGAACTAGTACTGGGGCTAGATTTTTTCTTTTTAAGTGTTTCCTGGCTTTCTCATGCACCAGTAGACGCCTTCTTGAGATTCATCCTGTGTTCTTAAAGCCTTTTTACCTAAGGAAGGGGTTTGATTTGCTTGTCTCCTCTCTTTCTGCTGACACAGCCTGTTCAAACATTCCTTACAACTCTGCAGAAAAGATGCTGGCTTTCCCACCTCTGACCATCTAGGCTGTTTAGCAAACCGCCACGGGGAGTGCACACAGGCTGTTGCTAAAAAACAGGGCATGGGGGTTGCTGTGCGACCCACGCCTAGAGGGAAACCTGCTTGCTGCGGTGATGTCAGTTCCTTCAGAGCAGAGAGAACACAGCATTACCAGCAAAGTCCCCCTGGTCTGGAGGGAGAAATTGCTGCAACAAGTCAGGGTTTTAATTCAGTCAAGTGATCTTTGGGAGAGGTAATAAGGGTAAAAGTTCCAAATGGCCGCGCTCAGTGAAATTGCGTTCCTGGGCTAATTTGTTATGCTGAACTCAAGGTAAGCCACCTCAAAGGAAGAGCAGGGCGGCAGCCGAAAGGTGACCTAAACATGTCTTCAGGGCAATGACATGAAGGAACTCAAGGGAGAGAGTTTTTCACCTGGAGGTTAACTAGCAAGTAAGAAGGTTCTGCTTTTTCATCTACTACCTGAGCAATTAGGCACCAGATCATTTTCCTCAAGGAGGTGAAGGTGGATTCCTGGTGCTGAAATGTATTTAAATTTTTATCACACCAAACACTGCAAAATAACTTGGCATTTACCAGGCTATGAACTCGGTGGCTCCTACCCTTCTATTAGAGAGCGTTCCTTCCCATAGAGAACCAAGCTGTGAATATTTTAATAGGTCATCGTCATCAACAGTGGATACTGCAGGAAAATCTTGGCAGGAAAAAGAAACAAGCGTTTAATTGGAAAGGATTAAAGGTGTGTCAGTGTTGGTTTTATCTGACAGCCTTTCAAATCAAAGTCTACATCTGTTTGTAGGCAGTTTGTTTCTTGTGTAGTTTCTCTGGTTTATCAGTGACCTTAGAAATACATGAGTCTCCTGTGGAGTATTAAGAGGGGCTTAACCTATGCATTGTGAAGACTTGTGCTAATGAGGTTTGAAGCAAATAAAATCAGATTACTTATCTGTGCCACTACTTTGCCACTGACCCTGACAATTTAATGGTGATTTATTATTTCTGGCATGCCTTCCAGGCCTGTTAACAGAATGCTTCGAGCACAACTGCCCTGAAGTTTTTAGGAGTCCCTAGAGAACTGCACTGAGAGCCATTTCCCCACATCCATATCATGTATCGGTCACAGGATGGAGAAACACTCTTACAGCAGTGCTATCTAACCTGTGCCTTTCTTTTACTGCAATTATTTCCTTAGCATGGCATTCAGATCTGTGCCTTATCTTTCGCCATGACACATGGGCCCAACCTCACACACGTCCTGCAGCATTCTGGGCTTGACTTGGCAGGTTTCTGCTGAGCGTGCTAGTTCAGTGTTTGCTTCGTAATCAAGCATGTGTGGGTAGCAGTGCTCTTCTCAGAAGAGCTGTGCATGTGCTTGAAGTAAGTATGTGTTTTAAGTACCTTGCGGCTTCCGGCCAAAATGGTAAACGCTGGGGCAGAATTCAGTTCTAAACAAGTTGCTGTAAAAGATTTCTTCAGCCTGTAGCAGCCAGACAGATATTTGACATGTTCCTGAGACATGGCGCTGCTTCAAAAATTTTCAAGGAAAAGAGAAAAAGTCAGCGTTAGCACTGGTGATGGTTGGAGTCACTTGAGGTCAAAAATTTGCCTGTCATGTTTATGGAGGTATACGTGCTCTAGACTTTTATCTCCTCCGGATCTTCACCTTGGTTTTGGTATGCTAGAGCGAGACAAGTTCTCAGTCATGCTTCATAATGCCTGCTCGGAGGGGAGGCAAGCCCCTTGTCGCAGTTGTCGTATCAGGCATCTTGCTATGGTGTATAAGGCCAAACCAGTGAGCTTACTTTGTGATAAACCACTGTCTGCCTTGACCGTGTTTTTTCTCCCACAATTGGTTCTTTGCATTTGTTCCCTGACAATGATACAGTTCTTTAATGAGCATTTTGGAAGCATTAGAAGCTTTGAGAGAGAGTGCACCTTAAGATTTATCTGCTTGGTGGTTTAGACTAAAGGGGCGAAGTACACGCATAAACAAAAAGGTTAGAACATCTGCTGTTACATTCCTTTGCTTGGAAGGAAAATGGCTTTATTTTCCTCTACAGCAACCTTCACTGCTGAATGGGAGTGATCACCCCAAAATCTGCGTGCGTGTTCACCTCACACCTTGAGTGAGTGACCTTAACTTTCCTAAGTAGATAAGGACTCAGGACAAATGACGTTCCCAGTGAAATAAAACTTGGTACAGCTGATACCAGTGACTTGTAAGCTGGGAGTAAAATGGAAAGCATCATAAATTCATCTGTGCCTTGCAGGCAGGATCATATGCTTTTCAGCTGGCATAGCCAAAAATCTGTTTGTACATAGATACCATTCCTTCCCACTGGTAGTCACTGAAGAGATTCTGTTCTACATGCCAGTGGTCTATGAGAGAGCAGGTGTTTCTATATCTAACGTAGTTCAGTTCTGAACCCAGGCCTGTTATTCTGACTTGGAATGAGGACACATTCATTCCAAAGTCTATGATCCTCACTGCCATAAATATTCTTTTTGTTGTTGTTCTTAGTGTTTTGCTTGATTTTAAGGAAAAGTTCATCGTGATGGTCTTCTACATTTTATTCAAGTGACTTTCCATACGCTACCTTTATGGGGTTAATTATTTCCCCCTTTTAAAAAAGATTACAAAAATTGGCATAGAATATTTGGGAGTGAATCTCATTCAGACGGGTGTGTGCCTTGGTACTGCTACTGACTATCTCAGAAAAGGCAAATGTAAGTATCTTCGGGGGACTTATCTGGTAAACCTAAAATGCAGGGTTCAAAAAAGCAGACTTCTCAGTGGAGTTTGTGTATAGCTTGAGGAATCCTAGTTTTAATATAGAGGGAGAAACAGGTGGTGTGTACATGCCTTATATCTAACTGGAAGATCTGAAAGCACTCTGGTTAATTAAATTCTCTCAAGCATCCCTGTGAGGTAGGGAAAATACATGATACCCAAGGGTTACATCACTTGGAAAAAAATGTAGGTGCTTATGGTATTCATTCATAGGTTGGATTTATTTATTAAACCAGTACCCAGCCCTGTTTGACATTCGAAGACCTTCCTGTACTACTGAAATACTGGGAACGGCAGTGGAAAGACTAGTGGTGAAAGAATGATGGAGTAAGGGAGATTATTCCCAAAACTGAGTTTCAGTATTGAACAGGCTTAAGGCTTTCCGAACTGGGTGAACTTTATGAAGCCTCCGTAACCTCTGGGGATCTTGGGGCTCCATGTTCTTCTGGAACACTGGGTGACAAGTAGTCACAGCTCTGCTTCACCTTGCCCCTAATTCACCTTAGCAGCATATGTCTCTAAGGATTCAGTTTCACTACAGAGTGAGCAGAAATAGCAGCTTACTGTCATTGAAAGAGGGAAATACAGTTCCCTTAGCCCTCCTTTCCTCCTGGCTGCGCAGTTTTGCCTCTTACCTCATACTGCTACAGTTAGTGGTTGTTGTTGGATTCCTCTGCAAGCCAATCCAGTTCCTGAAACAAAAAGAAGCAAAAGATGATGGAAGAAAAATAAAAAAGATAATTACCACATTAGTAACTAGTGTGATGCAGCAAGAGCAAGACCGTAGACCAGGGTGTTTGGATACCAGCTGCCCGCTCTCTGTGTCTCAGGATGTTTCTGTGAACCTCTGTTCCTAGCCTGTGACTGAATGGCTGTTTGCTGGGCATTCAGTTTGGAGTGCATTAGGTGTAGTAGGCTTCTGGACCACACACATCTTTCAGTTTAGTTTCATCTGAACCTGTCTGGTTTGTTGCTTTAAGACTGCTCCATGATTCAAATCAGGTGCAGTAAGCAGAGACAGTCAGGGAATTTCTTCCCAGAGAACCCCCTGAGCTGTGTTGAAACATAGAGACATGGCCTTAGCAAACTGCATCAGCTCAAAAGGGGAGGGTGCGGCTGCAAAAGTAGAAGAGTGGGAATGACCTGTTGTCCTTTGGCAGGCAGTGTATCTGCTGAGCTGTGGGCACACACAGCCCAACTGCTGAGATATTGCCCAAATCCAAGATCCTAACACTCACCTTCCTAGCAGTGTGATGCTGGCTCTGCCTCACTTAAAAACACTGACAGGCTTGCAGCTGAACACTGTGTGCCATGAAAAGAGCAAGGGCCTTTTGCTAAAGGCTTGAGTTTTCTAGCTAACTGCAGGATGAGTGTGTCTTCGAGAAAATGGTACAGGTGAGCTAAGATAACCATTCTGCAAGCAAGCAGTCACATTTCATTCATGGATTCGTGTGGGTTTGGGGCATGCACATGGTTTGCTGGGTTTGATTGTGCATACATATCAAAACCAGTCCTAAAAGCATACTTTCCACACCATGCTTTTTGGAAAACTCAGGGTGTGACTCTCAACTAAAGTGGTATCAGAGAAGGATAAGCTCCCAAATCAATGGCCAGGATTTTAAGCAAGTCATTTTTGTGAGCACCAAGTTGATGAAGCACAGCTTCCTACGTTCAGTATCTTGTGACTGATAGCTAGCTACACCTTTATAATAATGGGTGCCTGAAATCTTTCAGACATGTGGGCAGTAGCTTTCCTATGTGCAGATTCTCTGATTTATAGAAATAGATGGGTGTCCTCCATAAGGGTAAAGCAGTGTCTCCCTCTTCTGCCTGTTTTCATAAAAGTTATAGGACCAAAACTTTTTTAGAGGCTCCTCCTCCTCTGTCCTGTGTGGCTTGAGTGGGCCAACACTCTGTCTAGGCACAGGATGATTACACCAGCCTCATTTCCATAGCAAACCAGATAAGAACAGGGAGCCTGGGTTAAGCTTCCAAAACTGTTGAGGGTGAACCAGAAGTGAAGAAAAAAGATGTAGTAAATCATTACAACACCTACCTTTCTGGTACATGCCTCCTGAACAGTCCTAAACCCTTTCACAGCTCCATCTGCAGTTTGTGGGAGGAGGCGGGCATTGCAGAACTGGATTTGGATTCTGCACAGCAGTGAGTCATTTCCTGTGAAGCACTTAGGGAGCAGAGGCCTCACTTGAGCAAAGGGTTCTCCAGATCACAGCCATGTACTTCATTATCTAAAATGTTTTATAGATCACGTTCCAAATAAATAAGTGAACTTTCCCAGCCTGCAATTTCTAAACCTATGTAAGGAATTTCAAAATTTAACTGGGAAAGTTAACTTGATTTGGGAGAGAGGTTTTACTAATCAAGGTGGGCAACAGTCAGTTTTCCATTTGGATTTTGATTTGCACAGCTAGATGTCCCACATCAGTTTAATCTTGCAGGCATGTCCCCAGTGGAGCTAAAATATTTTTTGTGCTTCTTGCAGGCATCTTAAAGATGGATGCTCCCAAAGCAGCTCAGCCTATGGGAGAGTTCACATGTCAGCTGTGTGGCTTAACAGCTCCCTACACATACTACGGGCAGAAGCCACCAAACACACGCTCTATTGTGTAAGTTCTGTCTTTCATAGTGCATGTTTCATTTATGCTGTGGGTATTAGAAAGCTTGTGCTGTGGAATGATGTGTGCTGCATGAACCCAGTAAGGTGTCATAGTGCCCCTGAATATGAGGCTTGGTACTTAAAGTGCCCTTCTGCAGAGATCGGCAATGGGCAACATGCAGTTTGATATGAATTAAGGTGAAGCCGTTTATTGAGCGAAATCACACAGATTATATACATTTGTTACTGCAAATGTGGCAAGCTAAAAAAATGCTCATTGGTTACACACACTGTTCACACCAAACTGATTGGTTAGTAATTATAATGAATTCTGATAAGCATATCTTATAGCTAAACATTGTTAGTTTACCTTTGATGTCTGAAAGTATCTGCACACCTACTGTGTTGACCATTTATTACGGATGATTCTTGACATGTTCACTTACTCCCAAATACCTTCCCACAACTCCTTCTTGGTTTAGGTCAGTCTGTACCTGTCTTCAAGGCCACCATGTTTTGAGAATGTGATTACCAAAAACCTCTCAGCATGAGTAATGTTCCTGTCTCACAGAAGAATGTGAGGATATTGTCAGGGCCTATGTCTTCTGTGAGGAGAGTCAGGCTGCTGGCAGGCCTGCTGCCTTCCCTGACACCTTTCTTTTTCCAAAGGGAAGAAACGTTAAAAATTGTCAGTGTTGATAACAAAATCAGCTTTCCCATCCTGCTCTGATGCCATACTAAGAACTGTATTTAACTGATCTCTTAACCACGCCAGCCCCCCGACTATTTACTTACACCATAATATTTTCAGCAGAATGCTGCTGACTGTCGGCCTAGCGTTTCTGGGAATAGTCCTCTCCTTGCAGCTGGGCCTGCTGGGCAACAGCAGGACTTAAATACATATGGTAAAAACACTTTTTAAGAGCTGTTTGACATGACGTGGACTTTTGAGCAGCAACGTTTCTTTGCATGAATTAGTTCTTTGGCAGATTGTGTGACATTAGAGTGTGCGGAAATTTAGTATGTGTTTACATTGAAGGAGACTGAAGCCTTTTCCATCTCTGCCAAATAGGGATAGTTTGACCAGAAACCGTGTATTTACGACTGTGTCTGAAGACATTAAACTCCCCATAAAACAAAGCACTTAGCTTTAAATGTAGGAGTAGCTCTGTTGAGGCCATCCCAGTCAACAAACCAGTCAGGCAAATGGTTGGGAACTCACTGGAACTGGAAGTCAGATATGTACTCAGCATTTCATCTCACTAAGGCTGCTCAGTTTCTTATATAGCTGTTGATCTCCACCTGCGTGGGCTGAAATCAGCTATATAGGTTATTCCAAATCCCGTGGTGCTACTAGCTTTCCCTCTTCTGGTCAGCGGAGCAATGGCCCACCTTTGATCTGGTTCGTTTGTAAAGAGTCGGAAACGAAGCTGAACATGAATCTTAACTTTAGGTTACCCAAGCTCAGTGTTAACATCTCAACTTTATTTGGATTGATGAGAATCAAGAAGCAATAGAATAATGCTGCGGCATCACACTTCTGTACAGGCATGTATGAAATAGCTTTACAGACCATCTTTATTGGCTTCCTTTCTGGTTTACTCACATGTCTGAAACGCAGTGCTGCAGGAAACATACACCAGACATGAAGGCTTGTACAATGGCCAGGCCTCTGCGCTGGTGATGACTACATTAAGACCGCAAGTTTTGCAAAAGTAATCCAGTCTTTGTACACTAGGAGACTTGTTGAAAAGGTGATCTGCCATGTTAAGATGCCTGATCTTTCCTAACAGTGGAAGGCTTGAGGAACACCAATTTTTTGTCTGAGAGGAAAAGGACAAAGAAATACACTCTCAGATGCACATGTGTGTGTGTGTGTGTGTGTATGTAGACAAGAAGAAAGCTGTATGAGTTCACAGAATACCTTTTAAATTCGCATTGTACCCCATATTACTACAGAATCAAAGTTTGATTTATGCCTGAGAATAAGCCAGCCTTGCAGGGTGCCCTGTGCAGACAGGCACCCAACTGACTTCTGTAATATTTTGCCTGGAGCTCCCAGTTCCCAAGCAGGTTGCCAAATTATTAGTAAATACACTCCCTTAATACCTTGAAGCAAACAGTACAGCCTCTGACATAAAGTAAGTGTATTTCAGGTTGTCGTAGTGTACTGGGCTGGTAGCTCTTGCTTGTAAGAGGTGGGAACATTAGGTTTCCAGCAGTGACGTAACTAAGAGCAGTAAAAATGTTCAATTTTGTACTCACACGCACATGGCTTTGGAAGAGAAATTCTAATTAAAAGCTGTGCAATGGAAACAGTAACTTGGCAAGGCACTTGAAGATAGACCACTGAGAAAAAAACTTCTAAGGCAACCTTGAGATGATCACCAGTTGCCCTAATTTTGGAAGATGGATGGAAAGAGCGGTGTAGGACTGAAGGCAGCCACAATGTTGGTTTTGAAGAGGAAGGGAGCTGCATAAATGCATAGCTTCTACTTGTCTTGTGTACAGCACCAGGCTGAGCAAATGGAGTAGAAACTGATACCTTTTCAGCTTCTACAGGTCCCCATTTCAACTCTCCTATACTGTGAAATCTACCCTTAAAAACCTGAAGCTATTCTCTTACAGGCTTTTGGAAGAAAGCTATGTCATGAAGGATCCTTTTACCCCTGACAAGGACAAATTCCTCATCCTTGGGTCCCATTGCAGTTTGTGTAGCAAATCAGTGTGTGTTGGTACGGTAAGTAATGAGCTAAACCAGCTTCTTCAGTCATTTCTTTTTTGTTCCAGTCCTGCTGACCTGTTAGAGAAGGACCAAACAGCAAAATCCCAAACTGCCTGTATCTAAGGCAAGCTAATTGTACGTTGTTGATTCCACCAGATAAAGTTCTTGTATTAAATGAAAACAATCAGCAGCTTCAAGTGTTCTCTTTACAGATGAACATAGTCCATCCTCACAAGTGTGAATGCTCTTTTCCACATTCTCAGTGGAAGAAAACGAAGGGAGAATCACTTCCAAGACCTTTATGGATCACTAGACCATACTATACCAACAGTAGATTTATTTTTTCTTCCCTGTAAAGGTAATATAAATGTCCATGGATTGTTAGGTTTGCATCCACAAGGCTTCAGCCTGTTTGTAAAGGCTCATGTAGGAAGTGAGCAGAGTTGTGCAATGCCATGATAGCTCTCTGAAGAAGAATAAATTTGAGTAGCAGCTGGTAGGCAACCTTAAAGCTATGAAATCTGAGTGCAGTCCAGAAAGGTGGTGTAAAATTACAGTTGTCTTAATTCCTTCTTCTCAGTGCAGAACTGGTCCCTTTGTTTGCTGTAAGTTCAAAGCAAAAATGAAGGCAAGTTATTACACAATTATCAGTGTCTGGAGGCAGTACTGTGCTGGTTTGAGGCAGTCCAATGAATTGAGAAAACTTGGGTTCCACTCCTTCCCCTCTGCAAGCCAGTTCTGTGGTTGAAAGAGAGCTCACGCAGTAGCGAGGAATCATGCATGACTCAGCCCAGGAGGAGACATCACCTGATTGTTTAGATGAACAACAGCATGTCTTTTTTATACCAGGCACCATTGACTTAGCAGTGGCCAGATCATAGAATCTTAGAATGGCATGGGTTGGAAGGGACCCCAAGGATCATATAACTCCAATCCCCCAGGCCTTCTCTTTCGAAGCGGTGTTTTGCTGTCCCAGAGTGCAGCTAACAGCATGGGTGAGATAACACCTTGCTCTTAAGTGTCATCTTCAGCAGTTTTCAAATTTAGCCTTTTAAGCCCATTCTCTAATTGAGGTGGTTAGGGGACAGGTCCAGTGATGTCATCCTTACTGGAAGTAGCTAGTAGCAGGAGTTTTAAAACAAGAAAAACAACCCGTTGAAGACTCTGTGAAGATGTAGATTTATTCTTTTACATTCTGTTTGGTGGCCAGTTTTAGTTCTGGTGGGACAAAGTAACAACTCTGGCCTCCTCAGAGCATGAGGTGAGATAATCTGGGCAACTGAAACAGCTCATGTGGCAGTGCCAGACAGTTTCTGCGTGAAGACTTGAGGAAATGCTCTTGAGCAAAACAAAGGGTCCTATTACACTGACAAAATTTACAGGGCTGGACAGATACAGCCAAAAGGAAATGGGCATGCTTGGAGAAGTTTAGCTTGACTTACAGGGAGTTAGCACCAACGATGAATTTGGTCCACTGTCCTAAGAGGGGTGTGCAGCAACGCCTTTCTCCTGATTAGGTTTTTTTCCCTATTTCTGAAGTCTGTTCTGTCATTTAAATGAGTGAAAATCACCGAAAGGTCAGACTAGACATTTCAAATCGAGATTGCAATTTTTTTTTAATCTCCCCCCCTTCCCATCCCCCTCTCCTTCTGGAACTACCCAAAGACTGTGTGGGAGTCAGATGAAGTGATAGCGCTCTCTGGTTGTGTCTTTGAGTAGCTGGGCTCAAGTTTCCAGAGCCAAGTAGCTCAAAGCAGTTGTGTGGAGGCAAAGCTCACATGTGAGCGAGACCTTCCTAGTGACAACGTCCCTGTCCTGGCTGTTAGTAGACTCACTCCTACGCACAGCCAGAGGAAGAGGCAAGCACAGCTAGTCAGATACTTTGGGCTTACGAGCTTGATTCCTGCCCTGACACGTCAGGTTTATCCCTCCTTTTTAACAGCAGAGGATTAGCAGCTCAGGCACATTTGGGGCAAACTTGAGCACATTCAGCTATTTTCATTCCCAAATGAAGTGTCTTGAATTTATGAAGGATTCAGTGGGCACTTCCAAGTCTGGCAGTTAAATCTGGCAGAAATACAGAGTTTCAGCCTCTCGGTATCTTTCCATGCAGACTACGTTTCTGAATGAAGGTGGGGCTTTTTAATTTAAAAGAATTAATAATTGCTACAGTTAGCTAATCTAGGGTATAAGAATGTAAGAGGGTATTAGCAGTAAGCTAATGGAAGCCTCTTCTAATCTTTTTCAACGTTTCTGCCTCTTTTTTTGCTATTGTGGAAATATGTCAATCATTTCCTTCTTGTTATCTGAGTCTTTAAGATTCCCCTGATGGTATCACTCAAAGCAAAACCTTGATTGTAAATAATGGAGAATAAATTTCTTACCAAACTAGCCAGGCCAGATAGTGAATCACACATATGACTATGGTTTCAAAATATATTTAGCAATACTGCTTAGGTAATGTTGAGAGAGATCTGCAGAGATGATAATTAGCGCTTTAAACACCCACACTACAAAGTAAGTAAACACGTACTATTCCTCTTTCATGTAGGGAAAATTAAAAGTTCAGAGAAGTAAAACCTCATCCAAGGCAGTAGAGAGAGATGAAGTTAAGATAACATCTCTCTAGATTGATTTTGGCTCTTGTTTGTGCTTGACCCGAGTAGATCAATTCAGCCCTTCACTTGAGTGCTTCCATAATGTTATTAGACTAGAAGCTGAAGAAAACCACCTTTTCTTGGGCCTCTTTGGCAGCAAAGAACCTGGATCAATTTGATGGAAGGTTTCGACCACAGGTTGCTTTCATTTTTCTGTTAATTCAAACTAGCGCTAGACTAACCTGCAGCAATATTAAGATGTAGATTCCTTAGCTTTTGCAGAGTGGTCGGATTTAATTTGCCAGCTTTTTGTATCTAAGGAGGCTTAGGCATAGATCAGATTTTAGGCTTTTCATGGTAGTCCCTGCTAGCCACAGTGTGTTTCCTTGTAGTGGCTGTGCCAAGGAAAGTCAAGACTTAGCACCTGTTCCGTATAATGCTCATAAAACACAGTTCTTCAGATACTCTCTTAAGTCTCACTCCAGTCATCTTTCAGTGTACATCACCCTACTGAAGCAATCTTTAGCACACTATATTGCTAAGTGTCATTACTTCTGGTCCAATCAGAAATAATTCCTTTGATCTCTAATGTCTTAAAACATGCCAAAATGCCAGAAAAAGGATAATAAAAGTGGTTTTAAAAGTCCCTGGAAAGGTTGAGTGCAGGGCTCCCTGTTTTCCTTTCAGAAAAGGGGAGAGGAAATTACATAATCTGACCCTATTAGTCATTTAAAACAGTTACTACTTTTTTATTGCAACACTTACTAAACATAGGAAAAGAGATGGCTTTTGGAGAAGAAAGAAAGAGGGAACAAGTTTCATCCCTTACTGCTCCCCACAGCAGAAGCTGACTAAACACTGACCTTGGACGTGGTTGTAGGTATTAAGCGATAAACCTAATACTACAGCTACTTTCCACTCGACTTCCAGTCATGCGAGGTCAATCCTGGGTATCGTTAGGCAGAACCTTTCCTTTACGTAGAGTTTCCTTTACAAGTGTGGTAAAGATACTATCCTTGTACACATTACTTTCAGATGTGATCCATGTAAAAGTAGAACTAAACTCCAGCAGTATGCTTCGGCAGCTCAGGTTTGCCTGAATTTGACTGTTAAATTTGGCTTTGAAATAGCCCCCTCCTGCCTTGGTCAGGGAAGGGATGGAGCATATTAAGGAATTATCTGGGTAAACCCAGAACCCTATCAGGATAATGGTCAAAGAAGGGCCTGAGTACATTAAGTGTAATTTGTAGGGTTTTAAAACACCACCTAGGCTGAATAATCCTGTGAGACAGGAGGATTAAGGGTACGTGGACCCAAGGCCCAGATATTGATGGTTTGTGTAAGTCCCATTAGCCAAAATCACCAAAAGTTGGCAATGCTTGTCAGCTAAAAGAAAGCAAGTCGAGCCCCTGTGTATCTGTGAGGAGCTGTGTCCTAACATCGGTGTTCACCCTCTGTGGGATGGGTGAAGAGCCACAGCCTGCCTTTGCCTTTGCCCAGCAGCAGCCTGTGGTGCAATGTCCGTCGCTGTGGAGCCATGAACTTAACCTGGAGGCGGGGGAGCTCTGTGCCATTTTGCAATACAAACAAGAATAGCAGGGCAAACTTCAACTCTAATCTTCCATTTTTAATTGGCAGCTTAAAGTATTAAGGATACCGAGAGACAAGAAACAATAGGCTCTGGAGGTTGTGCAACTGAAATGCAGTTGCAGGGCCTTTCAGGGACCCAGGCCTCACACTAGCTCCAGATGTGATAGGGTCTGGCACTCGGGGCAGGAAAGGACAATAAATAAAGAGGGCTTGGAAGTCACACAGAGGCAGGCTGACTGTGATTTGATACAATCATCCACTGAACCTACTGGTGAGATCCAGATAGTGACATGGGAAACAAAAGCAAGAAGAGAAACCCAGAACTGTATGCAAGCCGAGCCCGGAGAAATGCCAGCCACGAACAGCCACAACAAGGGGAAAACTTTGCTATTTTGGTAAAATGCATCAAATGCATTAGTCCCAAAAAGATGTCCTGGTCCATCTGAACTGATGTCTTTATTCATGCTTAAATCCCCAAGAATAATCCATCAGCAACACCAGCTTCAGCTTACCCATTAAATCCTATTTGGAATTTAGTGATCAGCATGCCGGGGGAACCACAAGCTTCAGTCTCGCCACAGGGCAAAGGAATAATACATTAATAAGCTTCTCTTCCAGTTGTCCAAACTCTGTACTGCAAATAGATTAAAATACTCTTATCAGTTTTGCTTCTTTGTGGTCAATAACTTAACACCTGGTTAGAGCTAACTGAGTGAGAAAGAAAGATGTGGTCTGTAATGGGCCAACCAAATCGACTGTGAACGAAACATGTCAGGTCCTGGCGTCATTCCACTTCAAGGGCAGGGGAAATACCTTCTTTGTGCACAACAGCTTTTATACTTTGCCATCAAGAACTCAGAGACGAGACATCGATTCAACTTTTAGTACCATGTGTGGTTTTAGTTTTTAATCAGTGAGTACATTTATTCAAGGTGAAGGTGGTTAAACGGATGAAGTGTCAGTTGAATTGCCATGGGTGTACTAAATTCTTTCAGCTATTCTGGCTATTTGACACCTCTATGATACTGATATAACATTTATACTTTTTAGGATTCTCCTAGGTAATACAAACACAAAGATTAATAGAAAGAATAGTAATTTTTGGGGGGAGTTGTGGAAGAACATGCAGTTAAAGTCTCTGAGAGCCTACAGCCCCATGCCACTATTCTGTGTTGGCTTTTAGGCCACTTTTATGGAGATTGGTGAGGAAGAGTGGTCTGAGACTTCCAAGTCTGACATGTCAGTGCAGGAACTTGGAAGATCCTCCCAAGAGGAATAAATTGTCATAAGCTAAATGAAGATTTAACTTACGAGGAAAACTTCACTATAAATAGTGAAACCCGTGGAATATGTTACCAGAATGATGTCCTGATCCATCTGTGCTGATGCCTTTATTCATGTTTGGCTCTGTGAGAATAATCCATCAGCAAAGCCAGCTCCAGCTTACCCCTTAAATCCTGATTGGAATTTGGTGATCACACCAGGAGAACCAAGAATGATGCTTGAAGGACCAGCCAGTTGTAAGAAAATGTGTTGGTGTTCTCTGTAGCAGAGAGCTGATGAAAACCCCTTCTTTCAAAGGAGCAATGGGGTAGTTGACTTGGTTAGGAACTGTTACAGACCCAGTTTTTCTTTTTCACCCACTTAGCTCTAACCAGATGTTAGAATTATGGAATAGGAAGAAGCAAAACTGCCAGAGTATTTTAAAGGTTTAATTTAGGAGAATTTTAAATATAACTGTGGTTTAATAAGACTGTAACTTTAAAAGTTCCATTTTGCTAATAATATAATTTTCTCTTCAGGAATGCAGTCTCTTCTACTCCAAAAGGTTCTGCCTCCCCTGTGTGAATGAAAACCTAAAGGCCTTCCCTTTGGAAATACAAGAAGATATGGATAAAAGGAAGCCCCAACCAAAATCCTTCCCCGGTAAAAAAAAGGATACAAGAACATAAATCCCAAAGGACCAAGAGAGACAGTTCCTTGGCCGATGTTTCTCCACTCTCCTTTTAGAGACTATCAGGTTGCTCCTTTAAAGAGGTGACCTTCCTCAGCTTGCTGTTAGGGAACACTGTAACACATTTCCTTACTACTGGCTTGGCTTCAAACGCCATCGCACAGCGATTGCAGTGCGAGCAGTACGGCCTAAAGGCATTGAAGAGCCAGAAAGACAGACAAGCCTGTTACCACCACCATGTAAAACCCAACAGCATATAGCACAGCAACTGAGTCCACATTTTCACATTTGTTATTTTAATGTTTTCTGTTGTTCTTGACACTCCTACAGTGTTGTGAAGATCCAAGGCAGATTTATCTGGCTTAATTCAGCGTACATCCAATAAAGTCAGCTTACACCGATTGTTAACCTGGCAGTGCTGTCCATGGTAAGACTAGAGTAGGCAAGGAATTCAGGGTTTTGTTTTTTAGTCTAAAATAAAACTTGTGTGAAAATGTCACAGATACCCATAGGAATACCTAGGTTCTTCAAGATTTTAATCTCAGTACTATTGCAGCATTTAGCCTTCTGAAGGTAGATGATTGTATAATAAAATAGCAATGTAATACAAAATAAATATGATACTCACAAGTCACTTGCACTTGGAAACACTTTCCACTCAGTCTTCCAGTTTCACTCGGTCTTTCATCAATCTGGAAAAAGAAAAGTCCATTTAATAAGCACAGTTCTTTCCTGAAACAGGCAATTGAACTGCAGCTAGAGCAGGGATTTCATAAACATAGCTTCATTCAAAAAAAGGGTGAAAAATTGGTAAGGAAGCAGCAGTTCAGCTCAAAAGTTAGCTTCACAATTACCCGTGTTGTCTTTGTCTTAATTACAAGGAAGATTTAGGTGGCATTTGTATCAAACCCCTTAGTCACACACCTTAAGGACGCATGTAGGATGCCATTTCATCATCAAATCACATTATTTATTCAAGCTTGTGTTGGTCATTGGTTCAAAACACGTTAACACCTTGGTTAACGTCACCTTTCTCAACTCCTCCATCTGTATCATTTGTCATATGTCAATATCTAAACTTGCTCATTTTAGGAGAGCAAACCATGTGTCTATTAAAAGTCATCAGTGTGATTTGCATGAGTTAATTTTAATTCTTCAGGACATGTGAGCATCCTATAATCTTTCTGTTTCGCTGAATCTAGTATATTGGTGTCCTCTGTTGGGGACTGGAATTCCTTACTAGAAGAGCAACAGTGGACCTGTCAGTACCCTTGCAAGCTCTAGGTGCCTTAAGACATAAAATGCATACACATCTTTAATTGCAGGGGAAAAAGGTACATGTTAGAAGTCCTCATTTCAGAGTCCTTTCTGGAGCAAGAAGAGACTGCGCTTTCCAAGTTGATGCACTGAGCGAGCGGCTGCGTTGGTGCTTGGTTACTGGCTGGGGTTAAACCACAACAACTTATTTAGAATGGATGGTATTAAACTCCAGTTTCATGTTAGACCACACGCACACATTAGAAGTCGTAGTGCTTGCTCTGCACAAACAGCAGAGGCATATGCCAAAAAACCCAGAGCTGTAACAAGAGAGAGATGTTAGAAAGAGAATTACAGCACTTTTCCATTTTAAAATTGTAGCCATTACAATCAGACTGACAAAAAGCAACGTTATGTGAGATGACAGTCTGTGTTTATACCAGCAAATGTCACTCTAAACCATATTGTTTCTTGTGTTTCACGATGTTTGCAACAGGTTGTATCTTAACTTGTAGCTTTAAAGTAGGCTGTAGAAGCCAGGCTAGCACGGTTCCTGTGCCTTTGGGCTGTCTTGACATGGAGGCGGGGACGGGGGTCTGGGCGACGCACTCACTGAGGAAGGATACAGCATCTCGGAGCTGTTTTCCCTCATATTCATGCTCCTATGTGCCCTTTCAGAAAAATGCAGTTAACCCGTTCGTAACTGTGATCTTTGCCATCACGTCATGATAAAAGTCTCTTCTAAAGCCCTCAGAAATGACCCTGCCTGTAAATAGCAGTTAAGGTCAACTGGAGGGGGAGCAGGCTCTTAAAAATGAGCAGAACCTGCAACTAGAGATTTTTTATTTGGCCCGACACAGCTCATTTCTTTATCTCCCGTACAATAGAAAAAGCCAAGTCAGGGATACCTGTGCTTCTCAGTTACCTGGTTATCATACCTTTTAGGTGAAGAAAAGCATAATTCCAGCAGGCACCACAAAGCGGTTCTGTAGCCCAGGGTCAGCAGATACGTTCTGTCATCTCCAGGTCATGCTTTAGGAAAGAAGGCTGACCTATGTTCAATTTGGTCTTTCCTGCCATGACAAAAGAATTACTGTCTGTGCCCAGCTGTTAAAACAAGTGTTCCACATTCCCCTATTCCCATTGAACATGGGCATTATGGTCTCTCTGTCATAATGTTTTTAGATATATGTGATCTCACAGGCCAAATGCCACTGCATCTGAGCTTACCAGGCACGTGGCCTACTCTTCAGGAGACTCAGAACCTTTTCAGTTTGGCACCATCAGGTTCCCCAACTACACTCTGTGGCTCAAAAATGAGGCCCTCGATGCTCCTGAGCACAGCTGATGAAGGCATCTAATTCTTTACACTTGGCTGTTAATTTTTATTCAGCTCCCTTGTAACAGCTTAATAAATCCCCAGGTTCTTGAAGGAAAAATGACTCTCTGTGACATACCCTCCCAACTGATTTAATTGGAACAATGCTCATCAAATTAGCGTGCTGCACTTTGTATATAAGTGTGTGCAGTGCTCATTGAGTTCAACACGCACCTCAAGCTGGTCATACAGCCAAGGAGAGCGGAAGGACACAGCAGGTCAGCAGACAAATACCTGTGCATACATACATATTACATATGCAGCGTATATGTGTGTATGCTACCCACATTCCCGATTTCAAAGGCGTGACTTGGTTAATCTGTAGGCATCAGCACTTTAAAGATGCTTCAAATACCATTCTGCCTGTAAAAGATCCTTGCCGTACAAGCGCCTGACTGTGGAGTAAATGTACCCAATACAATTTGTTAACAGATTATTTGATGCTAACCCAAAAAATCTGGGCACCGGTCCCACCAAGGTTGCTCATCCACTCCTGCTCGGTGCTAAATTCAGCGTGATTACTCCCTGGTATAAAGTTGAACAACGAAATGTTTTCTGAAGCAAGGCCTCGTATACCAAATTAAGGCAAATCAGGCTGAGGCAAAATCATTCTTAATTACAGTAGAGCAGCACAAAACACACGTTGATGCCGCCGACGCTATCGCTGAAGCCTTCACCATTCCCAGGTGTGCCACCACCTGCAGTGCCCAGGTCCCCATTCCGCAAACGTTTACAGGAGCCAGGAGCTGAGCTGGGAAGTGGCTGCGCAGGGGCGCAGAGCAGAACTGTCGCAGGCTTAAAGTGTTACTCATGCATGCACACTCACTGAACGGGGGACTTGGTTAAGACTTGGCAGCTGCTTCGCCTAAGAGCCTACAAGAGGCAGCCAGCAGAGGGTAACAAGTATGTTTGTCTCAAAACCAGGACATGGCAGTGAGTTACTTTCCTGGAAATAAAAGATCAGCCCAAGTCATTACTTTCACTTTTAAAAATATTTTATTTTTTAAAAACCATTAAGGCAGAACCGTATTTCAAATTAACTGTGTTTACATTCAATCTGAAAGGATGGGTGGCCTTTTTTTTCTTTTTTTCTTTTTTCTTGTTTTTTTAAAGCACATAGGTTGGTTCCTACCAGTCTCGTTACAAACACCATGGATTCAACCTCTTATTTTGAAAGGAGACAGGGAAGAAAAAAATAAAATAAAATCAGAAGGTAAAAAAGACAACGAATGTTTCGTTCAATTTTTTTTTCATCCTAGATCAGTAGGCTGGTAACATCTGAGAATCCACCATCTGACTCAGCTGTACGTAATCTGTACGTTCATGAGCTCCAGAGACTCCTTCCCACAAACCCCTGTGAGGCAGTGGCTTCCATTCTTCCTTAAAAATGTCATTTGCCTTGTTCTGACAGAAACAAACTTGGGAACTCAGCGTGAATTAGTGGGGGTTTTACTGGGGAAACAAGTGTTCCACCAGATTTAGGTTGGACTACTCCCTGCAACAAATGTCCATGCTTTGTAAGTTCTGTCTTCTCTAGAACAAAACGTGCCCAAAATCAAAAACACAGGTGACTGGAAACAATGATCTGGGGTTTGTTTTTTTTCCTCTTTAATATCAGTATCTTGATTTCATTAAACACTTGTTAGCTCTAGCGATTAGGGTTTGGCAACCTTAACAAAAGTGTGCTATTTTTGTGCCATATCAGATAACAGACAATCTAAGCCATGATAAAGGGTTTTAACATCATGATGTAATTAAACTCGTGTGTTACATTCCTAAAGAAAATTCCCAGTGATTGTTTGTAAAAGCGGTGAAATAGCAGGAGCAATATGAAATGCAGCTCACCCGAGAAGCTGATAAGACAGCCTCTGTCAGACGGTTAAGAGGGGTGGTTTCTTGTTAAAAATCCATCATATTAAAACTTTGATTAGGTTTGTAACTACTGGAGAAATAACTACAGCCATAAATGCTTTTCCACTCCTGAAACTGGAGGAAAGTATTCATGGCTGGTGCCATAGCTTCACACTGCCACCTATCCCACAGGACTCGTTTTCCCAGGGGAGAGGGATGGATGATTTGATCAGAAGCAGCTCCCCTCCTTCCCACTACCTGCACATTTTCACCACCAACTCTAACTCACAGAAGGGCAAAGGCACTGTGTCTCTGTGAAGGCAGCCCTACGCTACCACATGGCAGAAGATACCTGGAGTAACTTGGGGAGCTGGAGGGAGGTGACGAAGCATGGATTATCTGTGTATGAATCACCCAGCAGAAGATGTGCAAGCCTTCTTACGGTTCCTGTTGCACATCACTGACAGACCTTGTATGACCACACTGCATCCCCAGGAGCAGAACGCAGTACACGTGTTGCAAGTGTTTCAGTTAGCTCATATTTTCCCATACTGCCAGTTTTTTGTTTCCTTTCAAGTGAACAAAATGCCATGAACCTTCTTGCATTGATCAGAAGGCTGGTGTCTTTTCCCTAGTTGGGATTACCGTACTTGCATACCCAACCTGAGAAAGCAGACCAGACTGCTCTATGGACCGCTTTAAGTACCTTATGCTTCACCTTGCGGCCCTGATTTAAGGCCCAGCCTGCAATCAGATTAATCTCTTCTGTGCACACAGCCTGTCCCCTGGGCAGAGGCAGCTCCTCTGAAATGAATGCCCTTGCAACAGGAATTCTGTTTTGAAACATCCTAGCAATGGCAGCTGACAAGATCAGCTAACACACACAACAGAGGAGCTCAAGAAAAAGAAAAAAACCCAACACAAAACTGCTTCAGAAGCTGAAACCGTTTCAAAGGCCTGTAAGCACATCTGAGAAATCGAGAGGAAATACCCTCGCCCTTGGATGGGTTTAGTTACCAATTAATTAATATCACATATTTACAATGTAAAGTGATGTATCTGTTAGTACCTTCTACAGGGTTTTTTGTTTTCCATCGCTGCCTACAAAATTGAGGAAAGAAGCAGCTGTAGGTTCCCACAACAAAGTCTAGTAGTGCTTTTACAAATATAACACAAGCATCACATCAGACAACGTATGGTGGGTGACACTGACCGAGCGAACATCTCAAGTATCGGCGGTCTGGGGAAATACAACTTTATCTATTACAAATAAAATGCAGTGAGTATAGACCATTGCCGGAACATTTGGCATACAGGGTGCTTGTACCAGGTGCAGAATGAAAGGCACACCTCACAGAGGTAACTTTGTTGCTGTATTGAGGGTCATGAGCAGGAGTGCTGGAGGCAGGGAGCGTCACACCCGCATCACGGGACACAGAATCCCTGTCAGGTTCTGTATTCATCTCTACCTAAGGTCACAAAGGGAGCCCTCCTAGAGTAAAGCCAGTTTCGGTGTTTCGCTTCACATGGCCAAATTACATGTTCCGAAATACATCTATAAAAACTGCAGATTCAGCCTCAGTGCAGGGAGCAGGAAATAATCCCAAATGCACATTGTTATTTCTCATAAACCACAAATCAGTTGATCAGAAAATCCCAGTAATGGAGTATCCTAATAGGGATCTTAGCTCTCTCTTCAGACTTAAAGAAAAACAAAATCCTGTGCTGTCAAGCAAAGATGAGCACAGTTCTATAAATAGTGGGTCATACTGGTCATCTTGAGTAGAAACGTTAAAAATATTAACTCAGTTTTGGGATTGCAGCTCTTCTTCACCTAGACTTACTTTTATTAAAACTAAATAAAAGGAAGTCTATGTTCTATGTGAAAATATATTTTAAAATTTGGTTACCAGTTGTCCACATGAAACACCAGTAAGCTGCAGAATGTGTGGTACATCTTCACAAGCGATACAGTACTAAAGACCAGCCAGGAATAAATAGCAGTTTGAATTCGGGCCCATCACCCTTACCCACAGAAGTAAATCTTTCCTCACTGTACAAAAGGGTTCATAAGAAAGTATGAAACAAATACTTAAATTAAATAATTTACATATTTTTCTTAAAGCACCTCTGTAATATAATTTAGTGAAAGTTTGTACTTTGCAATTATATTTTTGTATTTTACAAATTGAAACACGAAGAAATGGAATTACATTAAATTAACAAAACCCCACAATACATAACAATATCAATAATCTTAGATCAAACCCACGTATAATTTAAATCTCTAGCAAAGAAGGATAATAAAGCTGATTAAACCTAGGTTTAAAAGAAAAACCAAAACAACAACAACAACAACAACAAAACAACAACTATATGCAACTGATCATCAAGAAGCACTTGAGATACAGGCAAGCGCCAGATACCGCCCTACACCTTCCATATGGGGAGGACCGGGGATTTTGGGGGAAGGGCCACTGTAAGCCCTTACGCTTAGGCAATATCAAAACAGCTGCAAACATGTTCACTAAGTGTAGCTGCAGATTTTCAACTAAGCGACAGGGATGCTTTTAAGGAAGGAGAGACAGAGCTGAAATTGTTCCTCTTCAGACACAGTGCAGGCAGCTACAGCCTAATCTTCAACTGCTTATTAAAAAATAAGGAGGAAATTCAAATTTAATAGTATGTGACCCAGCTCTCGTGATGAATAAATCTCCCAAGCTTTAGCAGTTTGAATAAACAAACAAATGTTTAGATGCTTATTGTAAGCTCTTTGATTTGCAAACTTGTGCTAGCTCTCTCATGAGAACGGACTTAGTGCAACTGCTGGTATTTCCTAAATCTGTGCACGCCAGAAATAATGCAAAAATATGCTCTTTGGCAACACTTCAGCTCTCTAGCAGCTGGCTAGAACCAAAGCACAAAGGCACACGGAAACGGCAATTAAATAAAAGAGAGAAGTTCTTTAAAGGCGAAGAAAGATTCCATTTCTCCAAGGGGAAAACGTTCCTATCTCTTCTCTGTCAATTTATGTTTAAAATAAAAGTGGCACTCTGAAATCGGTAAAGGTACAGAGCAAACAGAGCCTGACTTTTTAACAGGCAGTTACGTGCTGTTACACTGAAGAGAGTCACATTTAAAGGCAGTACTTAAGAAGGGGATAAAAAAGAACATCAGACTTCCCTAACAGCTGGCACAAAAACTTCCTTTTATTTACTATTTTCTTCCCCTTTGTCAAAACACCCAGGGCATCCCAAGAAATAAATCAGAATCACCAACCAACCTGCAAAAATGAGTAAGCTGTAGGTTTGTTAACAACTTGAGTCACAGCACTGTCTCCTAGGATGTTTCCTCTATCCATCTGGTTTTAAGCTGCCTGTGGGTACCTGGTTGCTAACCGAAGTTCTTCAGCGCTATGACAGCATTGTCAGTTATGTTGATAAGACTCGGATCAAAACAAAACCTAACAAGACAGTAAATCCTTAATAAATTGGATCACTTTATCACCCCCCACAAAATGGGTGTTTTAAAGTATCAGATGATCTGTGCAAGGTGGAGATGCTGAAGGCTCCTCAGTAACAGACCTCAACCCAGTTCAGGTTCCAAACTTTTAACAACAACAAAACCCCAACAAACCCTAAATAGCATCGTTTTGAAATCTAATTGGCAAAAGTCCGCTGCATTCACCTACGGAAGTAGGGAATGTGCCACGCCAAAAGTCTCATATAGAAATTAGGAACTTCCTTTGCTCATTAATGCTTGGGAAGTGAATTGTCTGCCCTGTGTCATTCTTTGACAACACTGTGGCTATGTGCACAGTACAGCAGTGTGGGCAATGGCATCCATCCAGGATTTCAGGCTAGGATAACATCAGATTCGTATTTCTGTAATTCAGAGATGTGTTCTTTTTTCCTTTTTTTTTTTTTTTTCCTCCATTAAAGGTCTTCAATTTAATTTAAAACAGAAATCAAACTTTAGTGTCCAAGGAACTAGTCAAAAAACACTTTTTCAAGTAACAAACCAAGATGGATCTGGAACTGGGAAAATGCAAATTACACACGTTCCTATTGCTGGTAGTAGGAACCTGTTAGAAGCAGCCACTAATACTGCTAAATGTTATGGCTCCCAGTAAATTACACTGTTTTCAATTCTTTATAATTTTGCTAATAATGTAAGTATTTATTATTAAATTTTCAGGGTTTCTTTTAAAAGTTTCAGTAAAATGTTTTACCCACTTTTGAGAACAAGGCAGGAAAAAGTTTTTGCCGACACTGTTTCTGATTTTCCTGAGACACTGCAGTACCTCCAAGCTGCAGACCACGACTTTGAAAATTGCCCTTTGCAAAATATCTGAGTGCTGGGGCATAAAAAAAAAAAAAAAGTTGGCTTATACTTTTTTTTTTAGAAGATAAACTTAAAACCAGTTGGCTATTAGAGTTTTGGTATGTCATCACAGAATGGCTGATATTTTGGCAATTGGTTTGAGTAAGCGGTATTACATACTGGTTATTTCAGTGCTCAGTGTCTCATGCCTAGAGGCCCACAGTTCCTCAGTGCAACATGGCTGACTGGAAGAATAAAGCAGTATCCTTGCTAAAATCCTCTTGTTATTTCTGAGGGCGTACCCCATACTGCTTTAAGACACAAAAGACCCACTCCTCATCTGGTGTTTCCTGGCAAGGCCAACAATCCTCTCTTTCTGAAGCATGAGAAGCAGCTGCCACGCGAGGCCTGTTCTTCCTTTTGCCACCTGGTGACAGCGAAGGGGAGAAAGTTTTGTGTATGTGTGTTTATTGTTTCTATCCTGCCCTTGGTGGTCACCAAATTTCAGGCCTACACTTCACCATTTTACACTAAATACACCTGACACTAAGCTGTCACCTGGATAAAACACCAGATTGCATTTAAACCTGTAATTTACCCAGTGCCCAGCCATGCCAGTGGGCCTGTAAAGAAACAAGAACTGTGACTAAAATAAGAATCATGGTGCGATGTTCTCACTTCATCGATCTCATGTAATTCTTGCAGTGAGGGTTTAAGAATCTGAAGTCTTGAAACACGGTACAATAGAACAAGTACAAAGTTTTCTCCTGTGCCACTGAAAGTTTAACTAGTGTGAAAATGCAAAAATTGGTTCCTGAGATCTTTGTGTTAGGAAACAAATACTAAAATAAGGAAATAATGTGAAGTTACCATATTAAGAAAAAAAAAAAAAGAAACCCTCAAGAGACAATAAGAAATAGCAGAGTGTCTTGCATGCAGCTACCAGTTTAGTGTAGTACTCTCTGATAAAGGACCTTATAAAATGGCCAAGTTGAGCAGGTTCTTATGGCTTATTTTGCATCAGGAGTAAGCACTACTGTAAAATCAGAGTTTGCTCTCAGGAACATGACAAAACTTAACTTTCAACTGTGCTTGCTTTCATAGCGTTACACAACCGACACCCACAAACACTGTTCTTGGTAATACTGTCAGCTTATCCACTGCAGCTGCATGGAAAAGGACAAAATTTGGTGTAATATTCTAGCTATTTTTTTCTATCAACAAAGTCCATGAAATAACAGAAAGATATATATCAGAGTGGATTACTGGGGAAAAACAAAACAGTATATGCATCAGAAAAGTAAACAGGTCCAAACAACTCTACCGTGCCAAGATACTTGTCAGCAAAGAAGGTGCCTTTCCTATACAATCATTTCTTCAGAGTAAGCTGGCACTGCCCTAGAACGCCATGCAGCTGAAATTCTTTTTACTGGGCTAGGATCAGGCTTTTCAGTCTCTCCAGAACTCCTGCTAATTCCAAATCATATTTTTAAATCAAAACCCCATCTTGAGCTATTAGAAGTTCTCCAAAGTACACATGGCATGATATATTTTTCCTCAGGGACATTTTCTTATTTCCTTAAAACACTTTCCAGAAAAGCGTTCCATCACTTTGTCACATTTACTCTTCAAGAAACACCTGAATGGAGCAGCTCTGCTGTAATTTAGATACCTCTTCCGATTTTATTTCATTTCATAAAAGAACAGTCTTTTAAACATACTAATCCTAAGGTATACCAATGCAGCAGCAGATCAAAGGTCTTTCAAATATTCTTAGAAGTGTATGTACAGTAATATCCAACCATTTGAGACACCTAGACTGACTGCTGTAAGAAAAAGTGTTAATTGGTTCTCAGCAATTACCATTAGCCAAAAGTGCATAATCTTTATGATTGTGCATATACCTGGAGAGAATTTCCTGAATTGGTTACAATAATTCTAAAATGACTAAGTCAAGAGGAAATACAATTTTGTTCACTTCTGTTACTTAACATTCTGATTCATGTGTTCCTTATCAATCTTCAATGAAAAGGACCACTTCCAAATAGAAGAACCACTCTAAGTCTCCTGGCTGGGACAGAGTTAATTTTCTTCCTAGCAGCTGGTATAGTGCCGTGTTTTGGATTTAGAATGAGAACAATGTTGATAGCACACTGATGTTTTAGCTGTTGCTGAGTAGTGTGTACACTAAGTCAAGGACATTTCAGCTTCTCATGCTCTGCCAGCGAGGTGGCTGGAGGTGAGCGAGAAGCTGGGAGAGGACACAGCCAGGGCAGCTGACCCAAACTGGCTAAAAGGGATAGTCCCTACCATATGACATCACGCTCAGCACATAACTGGGGGCAGTTGGTTGGGTGGGGGACATTGCTGCTCTGGGACAGGCCAGGCATCAGTAAGCAGGTGGTGAGCAATTGCGTTGCGTATCACCTGTCTTCTCTATTATTTTCTCTTTCTTTGCTGTTCTGTTAAATTACCTTTATCTCAACCTACAAGTGACACCTTTTTGTTTCGATTCTCCCCCCCAATCCCACTGAGGTGGGGAGCAGGGAGAGTGAGCAAATGGCTGTGTGGTGTTTAGCTGCCTGCTGGGTTACCACAACAGTAAGACACTTCATGAGCACTATGATCAGTATTTTTCTGCAGAAGGCAAAAGATCCCAAACCAAAAGAAGTGTAACAGTCCAGTTATCCAGCGTTGAGATTTTTCATGCTCTGGACTGAAAGAACAGCAGATAACTGTGCGAGTAGTTTTGCTCCCATCTGTTATTAGTATTGCTCTCGTCTTTAAATATTGTGGAAAAAATTTCTAAAAAAACCCTTAATACATATCCCTGTAGATTTCCTGTAGTAAAGGGTGTAAATGTGCATCAGATTCAGTCTTCTTAATTATCTGAACGAGTTGAGCGTGCTCTGTGACAAGCTGCCGGAGGTCAGCCATCTTTTGGAGCAGTTTCGGGAAGAGGAAGATGTCGTCAGGATGGTTGGTTTGCAAATGAAGTTTCAGTACATGCACGATGCTCTCCTGCATTTTCTCAATGTGTCCAACATTTACAAGACCGGGACGATCTGTTCTCAAACACACAAAAGAATACATGTCATCATTTTATAACTGTTCTTTAAAGTAAGCTTCCTTATAGATTCCATATTTCAGGCTACCGTGTACAATCAGATTATCCACCACGCGCAGTAAGGCTCAAAATTAACCTTTTAAAATAAAAAAAAAAAAAAGAAGAAAAAAACCAATAATCTTTCTTATCCCTTCGGCCAAAATTTCTTCAGTGTCCACAGTCATTTGAGGAGAGATTTCATACTATCAAGTACAACCTGTGCAACAAAATTAAAAAAAGGAAAACAAACCACACCACCTTCTCACCCCCAAACCAGCAAAAACATCTAGCCAAGAAATCTCCTTCTTTATTCTGTATGTTCTGCTAAGACAATTCAAACAGCTAGGATGGAGAAAGCAAGCATGTGGCTACTTCTTGCATTGCTACCAAACTTCAAGAACTCTTTAGAAGGCATAAATAACAGGCTTTCATTCTTGTTTCCCATATATATATGCCATAGCATAAATTAGTGACAAGATGTAGGGAAGCACCTATTAAAGATATTTCACACTTTGTAGTATATTATCCCATTTTCAGCTACTTACAGTCCTCTAATACCTTCACTCTCTAGATCTAACTTCTCTGTAAGAAGAGTCCAAAAAACCTCAAAACAAAATCACATTTTGCCTGCAAACAGCTCTCTTAACTTTTGAAAACATCAAAATACCAATGTATTGTGCAAAAGCAATTCAAGATTTGATGGGAACTTGCAGCCTAAACTAGCACATGAAGCTTTTGCAAGCCTACAGATTCTATCTCTCTTCTCGTAATCACTGAGGATGCAGCTGGGACAGCAAAACAGTCGATGAGTGTGGTAGAATGCAGAAGAGGCCGAAGGCAGCAGTTGTTGGAACTTTCTTCATCTCTTATTTCCCTTTTTCAAAATGCTTATGGATAGTTTTGAATCTAACCTTAAATATTAATGTCCTTGCTTTCTGGATAAAAGAAAGGATTATATTTGCGTTCCTTCCCTAACAAAGAGTTCGAACAGTGGGAATAAAAAAAGCACGAACCCAAACCCCAGGTCCTTAGGTACTGTAAGTTAAAAAAAGTACCATCATCTAATTTTTTTTAATTAGCAGAGTATGCTGGTTTTTTTAAGTAGCCTGTGATATTAAAATCAGAACATGGGAAGTGCATCAACAGAGCTGTGCGCCTGTGCAGAACTCATTATACGATGCAATCAGCAAATGTCAAAGATGAGCAAAGCTATAATCTGCACCTGCCTCCCGTCTCATTACATAGTATTTTTCTGCCCATTTGGCAGATACAAACACTGTTTCCGATCCAGCCCTAAACATAAAAAATTCCTCCAAACCCCAAACAAAAAAAAAACCCACCAAGAGTCTTCACATCTCACTTTTAAGAACAGAGAGGGCTCCAGTTACTCTGTAAGTGAAGCTAAATAGCGATTCCAAGCACATCTACAATTCTGCAGAGCAAAATACAGGATCAAGACTGTTAACAGTTACACAGTATCTTCTGTGAAACACCTCAAGAGGGAAAATGACACCGTTAGGTAGTGGTAGAACTGAATCTTCAAAAAAACATATAAGCTTTTCCATTAACATGAATTCATGCAAAAGCAATTTTAACAATTGCTACCTTAAAGAACAAATACCTAGTTCTTACCTCCACAGCAAATGATGGCAGCAACAAAAAGGGATATATCGCTATCATCCAATTCTAGTGCATTGAATTTCATTGCAAAATCAAATTTTGGTTCCATTATATCACAGAATGGCTTTCTCAGGCTTTTCAGGAACTCCCGCGTTATAAAACCGTTTCCATAGGCTACCAGCATCCCGTCCTTGTTCATCACAGATGCTAACATGGCAAATATGGCTTCATACACCCCGTATTTTAACAGTGTCACTTGATCATTCAAGTCAAGATTGGAGAAGCCGGGGATAGATTTGGCAAACTCGGTCAGTTCAGTCACAGTCTCTACAGATGTACACTGGCAGCAATGGAAGATCCGGACTTCTGCTTCCTTGTTCTGAATTCCGTTGGCTACCAATTTTGCCACCAGGGTCTTCTCTGCCATACACAAGGTATCCATATCATGTATAACAAATGGCTACAGAGAAAAAAACCCACAAATTCACTTACAAGATAACAGTTGTTAATCATGTGTATCCTAAAGAATAGGAATTTTGATTAACTTTCATGCTAATCAGCCTTCAACTCTCAATAAACCACAAGTTCTTTCCTATTTCTGCAAAAAAGATAAGCCACGTATAGCAGAACTACAAACTGTGGTATCTAAGAAAAAGTCTGCTCTGCAAACAACAATGCAAATAGGAAAATGTAAATAGGTATGACATATCTTTAATCTAGTTTTATGTAGTAGTTATAGTGCCGTGCTTAGTATGCATATATCCACCTCCGAACAAGTCCCAGAAGGTTCACAAAAGACTTGTATTACCTTCTCCAGAAGTCCAGGTTATTCTGCCTACACTCCTATCGATTCCTAAACTAACTACACTTGATGCACATCATGATGCTTTCCTGAAGTATCCTAGGGGGAATACAGACAGTCGTTTAAATACAGGACAGCATATTTGCACAAGAATGTGAACCCTGTACTACTTGTGTTTTATTATCACATTTCCATAGACTATGTACCAGCTGATCTTCCATGGACAGAAGCAGAAAAATTCTAGCTACAGTTAGTGCAAGGTATTCTCTAAACCCAGAATCCCACTAGTACGTCAAATAACGCAAAATTTCTGTCATGATCATGTTCTTTTCCATAAGCCCCTTAGTTAAAAAAGGTACATGCATGTCAAACTGATGAGCTGGTCTCATAAAACATCACATGTATTTTTAAAAAAACAACAAAAAACCCCAAAAGCATTCAGACTTTCTTAGAAACAATCAGAACTTCAAAATATTTTGATACATATCTGAAGTAATGAAAACAGAGGATTAACCACTAAAGAAAAACAACAAACCCCAATGCTTCCCAGCCTACCAAAGTCATAGCAATTGACCTTGAACATAAATCTAGTTCCATAAATGCTCAGCAAAGCATCTTCCCTGTGCTGTTTTGCTCATCTCAGACTAAAAACACTTGGTGTTCTGTTAGAAAGTCAGATAATTTGTGTCAAGCATGCTAGCTTCCCACAGCTGTCCGCTTTTTAAATGCTTATGGCAAATACATATTCCACGTCACTTCAGTACTTAAGAGTTCTAGAGAACATAACTTTCTATGTGCCTGTGGGTATGAGTGTAAACTGACAAAGCAGTAAATCCACCACATCTCTGAATCCTTTAAAAGACCTAGAGTATTTCATAAAACTTTTGGTAACTCATCATGGTTTCCTTAGGCAGAAAGAGGTATAGTTGAGAAGCTAAATTTTAAAATAATGCCTCGTCAGCATGAAAAACACTAGTTCATTCTGAAATGAATTATGGTGGTGCCAAGAATTAGGATTCACTGAAATCAGCTGGTAATCCACTGGCCAGAAACAAGTGGATTACTTAGTACCAATAACAAACCCCTGGAGGGCTGGGGAGGGTGTGTTCTTTTAAAAAGTCAAAAGAAAATGAAAATGACTGTTTTCCCAAGAGATGATGAAATAGCTTTAAAAACCCTCTTCCCTTCCCTGCATACTGAAGGATGAAGAAGCAGCCTGCTTATAATAAACTAGGTCTGATTCCTTATCCATTTTTACTTGTAAGTTCACCAAGACCTGAGCAAGCCACTATTAACTAGTCAATCAGATGACTATAATCTGAGAGCCTTGATCGCATAAATGTGAACACAAAAATTAGGATGCAGAGATCTGGAGTCCCTGCCCGTACAACAGATACTGTAACTTATGATTCTGACATGGCATCAAGCTTGAAAAGGACTTTATGCAGATACCTATGAGGTAAAGTGTTAAAGTATGGTATTTAGTGTAGGCTTATGTCAACTTGTACCCCCAAAAAAGTTAAGCCTGGTTTTAATTTTAAGCGTTTCTATAATCCAATGAAAAAGACTGGGATTATTCCTATGCCTCTCTTTTAATGTAGAAGCCTGTATGCTTGGCTAGACCAGACTATAATATGCCAAAATCCATAATTCAGAAGACAGCTTGCTTACAGTTTTTATAACACTTATCCCCACAGTTGCATGGTTTTTTATTATGGCATATGTAAAATCTCCTCCCTGCAAATTTTCGCTGACATTAAAATTGTTGGCGAAATAAGATACTTATCTTCTACATATAATTAACATAAATCACAGCAGAATTAAAAAAAACCCAAACAAACCCAGGCATAAAGTAAAAAATGTCAGTCCTTCCAATGGTTATACAATCTCATGTGCTACAAAACAAAAAGCAGTTGATAAAGAAAAAAGACCTCAACAGCACACACGTCTTCGCAAACCATGCCTGCTTCTCCCTTTCAAAGCAACCACAGGGTAAATTTAGAGCAGGAAGGCTGGGTGAGGAAACCGCCAGAATTGCAAACGAAGAATTACAAACTCAAGTTTCCCTTGCCCTCCTGCCATTAATATTGTTGGGATTAAAACAAAAGTCATAAAGAGCTCCTTTGCTCTAGCAGACAACAGCATTTATCCTGGCATTTAGGACACTTTTTTTTTTCCACTCTCATAATAGGGAATTAAACTCGAACATTTCCCCACCCATACCAAGAGGTATTCACATTCAGATGTAACTTTTTTTTATTATTAAGAATTAATTTTCTTTCCCTTATGTGTCTACTATAAGTTATATTCATCAGCTTCCATTCACAAGTTAATCACCTGATTTTCTTAAAGCTTCCGATTATTCTGACAGTGGCTAAAAGCAACCATATTTACTACAGGTATTCCTTTTTGCGTATTTCATGTCTGTATTAGCATGATATTTATTTTCTAAAATATTTGCTTAAGAGTTTAACAGGTTATTATAATCACCTTACATACGTTACAGCAAAAGTACTTACTGGATTGTTATTAGTTTTCCCTGCAAGGATGATTCTTGCCTTAACCTTGTTCATATTGAAGTTTTTCAGGTAAGCGTCATGAATTCTTTTGGCAAGTGATTTAAGATCTGCCATTTCTGAATCTTCTACATAATTTTCACCTGTTAGGATCTCTGCTTTCAACTTGGCCTTCTCTGACCTTGGCATTCGTCCAAAACGTATTGCTGATGGGAAGACATAATTGCAAGAGAAACATAAAACACGATGCCTTTTTCCAATGCTGATTTTGCAGTATGACTTACTGTCTAGAAACACTGAGGTAGAGGTAGTATCTTTATTATAATAAATTCATGAGGGAAAAAGACTCATCCTTCCCAACATAATAAGTGACTAATTATCAATACAAAATGCTAAACCAATGGTAATCAGATCTTTCACAACAGTAACTGGTACCTGTGATGAGCTAGAACGCACGCCTTATTCTTTGCCCAAGTAGCTGTATTTTGTTTTCTCCTTGCTGTGTTTTACAACTCCCAACATGAAACTGTAAGTCCACCTTGGGAAATCTGAAAAACTTGAGTAAACTCATGTGAGGAGATTGGCAAAGAGCACACATGCCAGCTGGAGAGCTGTCTGGGGAGTTACTCTGCAGGGAACGCTGCAACAGAGTTGGGCCCAAATTCCACGGCTGACTCTGAACCTGCTAGAGCATTCAGTTCTGTACATTCAGTTCAACATATCTGTACTGTCTAGCGAGAACAAAACAGACTGGAGACCTGGATTTATGCTTAAAGGCTACAGTCAACAAAACCTTTTCCAATACCCAGCACTTAATGCTTTGGGTTTTTTTTTTTCCAATAGATTAGCCCTTCAAGACTGTAGAGGATGAGAATGGAGTTTGAGAATGCAGTCTAGTTATTAGGATATTCTTTTGAGAGAGAGAAGATGAGAGTTTGAAACACCACTGGGTATGGAGGTCTCCCAGTTCTTGGGGAAGTGGTCTTGAACTTTAGCAATAAAATAGGCGTGTGCACACCCTTCTTCAGTTTCAGCTGAAAACCAAACCAGCTCCATTTTAAAAGGAGCCTTGCCCTCTGATGGCACGCAAGGTTTTGAGATGGCTTATATAGCTGGCTGGCTGCTCTTACCACATTTCGGCATCTAATCAGTGAGAGGACAGAACCTGAGTACTTAGATTGAGCAATCTAGAGCATGTGCAGAATTAGCCCTTCAACACATCCAAGGAATTTTCTCATGACATAAGGAGGTGACTCATGACATAAGGAGGTGACTCTAGGTATGATAATGGATTTCAATAGAAGCCCAACATGGATGGCCTGTCAGAATCTGGCCATGGGTCTACTGGAAAAAATGGAGTAATAGTTGCTCTAAACTGAAACTTACGGTTTTAGGGTCATGACTGTAAATCTAGTTCTACATCTTTCCCTGAGCATTGCCTGCCTCCCATGTGTTTGCTGCAGTAAAACTACTGCTACTCCCTTCAGCTGGAGCACAGGTGCCCACAGCATTTTAGTAGGATGAAACAGCTTCAACTGAATGGTAATTACTGCTGACCAGCACAACTCCCTGCTCGACTCCTGCCCTGAGACATTACTTTATTGGCTGGCACACTCTATTGCTTCAGCAAGGTTATCACCAGTCTTGCCGAGACAGCCAACCCTCTCCCAATGGATCTTACTCTTGGTCAGGGCTCACCACAAGGGAGCCAGACTTACCCAGAACCAGAAAGTCAACTCTCCCAATGTCTCTTGCTAGGACTCTCCACTAATGTCATAGGCAGCTTCCCCAACCGTGGTACTACTCCAGCCCTCTTGACTGAATAGTTTCCTTAGGAAGTCTGTCTCCTAACACACAGCTTTTCACCTAGCCCAGCATTTTCACCTGCTTTTTGCCTACTCCTAAATTGCACTTGCTCCAAAGTTCAGCCTTGATATTATCAGACCTACAAAGAGAAGGAAAACTACTGTCATCTGGCCAACCAAAATTTGCTTTCTTCTGGCTTGGCCTCTGTCTCTTCAAAGTTGCATAGCAAGCTACATACTGTGCATAAAACTGACCTGTGGGTTGAAACTGGCATGTAAGCCACAGACTTACCACCCTTATCTTAAATCATTAACACAAATAGTACCATGATTTTGAAACTGGATATCTAAATGTATTGAATTTTTACCATTCCATTTAACAAGCAACCTACCAGATCCCTGTTCCACAGTCAGCACAGACCTTCGCCCTCCCCCCACTCTTTGAACCATCTGCCCAAGATCTGTTGCACTATAACCTGAAAAATAACAAACTTTTCCTACAGATTTCTACCCTATGTCGTTCCCTCCCACAATGAGCTAGTTGTTCTCCTCCTACTCCTCTATAATGTCCTCAATCAGAATTCTTCTAGTACTGAAATTTATTTCAATGGGGGCAAAGGTGCCAACGTTCTGGGTGAGGAAAACAACTAAATGAGCATTCACATGGACAAAGAGACATACAGCACAGTTCTGTGAAGCCTGTAACAGTATATTTGGCAGCTGTGTATCAATTACATAACTACTCATTAAGGAAACTGGTGGTTCTGCCACAATCTACACCATAAAAATCTGAGGCTCGACTCATATGTAGTAAGGAAAAACGCTCTCCAAGTGCCTGCTTCCAGAAGCGAGCTCTAGGTAGGAACAAATTATTAAGGGCACTCTTACCTACCATTATGTGACATTCCAACTGAAAGGCACTTTTGAAAACGACAGTATTGGCACTTATTACGATTTTTTTTCTGAATTTTGCAGTTGCGATCACATTTATCGTAGATGAGTTTCAAACGAATTGTTCTTCTAAAAAACCCTAAAAAAGTTTGAGAAAACAATATGCAACGTTAAAGTGTTGACTACTAAACTTCAATCATGCAGGTAATTTTTTTTTCTTTTATTCTTTATGGATGTCACTAGCAAAACAATATGCAAAGTAGAACCTGTCCGAAGGTAAGGACCTATGCAGTGGAGTGGTGTGTATGAAGGCATGTATGGAATGGAAAACACAAAAGCAGGGAGTAGCTCTCAGCCCACTTTCCTGGGAGAGGGCCAAGAGCCCAAAGTACCAGAGCAGATTTGCTCTTAAGGATTAAGCAAAATAGTCCCATGCTGCTTTTGTACACATTCTCTCAGCATCCTCTGTCAGAAAGAACCTTCATCTTGGAGTATGACAACACAGGACAGTGTATAGAAAAAGCCAAGGACACAAAAATGAGCATTACAGAGAAGCCTGTAACTCAACAGATCTTACTGTGATGTCTTGACACTGCATTGTAAGGATAGTCTCATACTATGAAATCATAGGGTTAGCAAATTTAGAGACATTGCAAAGTTTTGCTTCACAACAAAATGTCATTTACCCTGTGGGACACAACTGACCATGAACTGGCTCCCTATCTCTAATGGATATTCTAGCATTATTCTGTAAGATTTGCATTCAAATTACCATATTCTGACATCGTGAAAGAAAAATGTACACATATTCAATTATTTCTCTCATCTTATGTTACTATTTAGAAAAAAAATGGAAAATGAAAACATTAGAAGGAAAAAGAGAAGAATCTTATAATTCACAGGCCACATCACTCCAAAAATTACACAGCAATGATAACATTAATTTGCCCCAGAGACATGCACTGGCCCAAAGCTACAAGAGGTACAATACTCAGTGATTCAGGCAGAATGTGGTGGAGCGCTATGAGGCAGTCAGGATCTGTTACTGTTATAATGGAAACGTAGCAAACTGGCATGCTTCTCACAGCTTTACTCCCAACACAAATAAAACACTAGTGGAGCAAGTAGGCTTTGATTTTTGGTCACAGATTAGCGTTTCAGGTTCTTCCAGTGTTTAACTAGCTATATGCAGAAAAGCAGCATTAAAATTGTCACTGTGAATTGCCCCTGCTTGATGAAGGTCTGGTATTGAATTATGGTATCCAGGTTAGAGCACCTGAACAGTTCCTTTCAGAAAAAGATCAGAGCTACATTTATTATTGAAATAATTGTAATGGCTAGGATTAAATGTTAATTAAACATTTATGTAACAAATGTTTATCTTCATATAATCCTGTAAATAAAGCAACACGATTTAGGTTCTTAAAGAAAAAATTATGACTGTACCTTACAACCTTCACAAGCATGTACTCCGTAATGGTAGCCTGAGGCTTTATCACCACAAATTCTACATTCAATGTTTAATACTCCACTGGGTGATTCATCTATGCTACCTGGAGCTGTGGCAAAATTAATGGATGAAGGACTGGATGCTGGTGAAAGGGTGTCTAAAAGAAAAAGGAACACTTCATAAATACTATACTATCAAGATCTATACCATTTCTATACTAAAAACACACACACACACACAAAATGAGCTTATTCTAAAAAATAGTCCTGAAGTAATAGTCATTAAGTGAACTAATAATTTGGCCTAGCTTGATAAAGAATTCATATTTACATTCACGGTGCAAACACACAGGAAATACAATGTGTACCTTGATAATTTTGATGAGATATATAATGTTAACAAACAAAAAGCCTTACTGAAGAAACCCTGTTTACAAGAACTAGAGGGGTGATAAGGGTTCTTGAGGATTCAATAGACATGCACCACACAAAGTAAGAGAAAACCAAGCTTTTTCTTTTTATTTTCCTGCGTTCTGTTTTTTACTTTGAATTTTTCAAATGATGAATTTTTCAAATGCTTGTCAATTTTATGTGAACGTGAACTTTGTTTTTTAATCCCACAACTTAAAATAAGGAACTGAAAAAACCTGAATATTTCCCTTAAATTAAGGAAGCCATAAAAATGCACATTCACCATCTGCACAAATAATGTAAATTTGAAACTGAAAAGTGTCCTTCAATGTGTATCTACTACTCATGACAAACAGTACAAAACATAAAAAGGAAAAAACCCCACCCCCAAACCCCACAACACAATGAAACAGAGCCCTCTGTGACTTCAAGTTTGTATCACAGTATCCACTCAGCCTGCCGATCCCTCTGTCCAGAAAGGTTATTAACAGCTCATCTTGCTGTTACATCTTCTTGTGCTGCAGCGCTGAGAAGCAGATCTGTTGCTATGGTATGACAAGAGACACACTCCTAGCTTATGCAGAGCGAGTCCAGTGCCTGAATATGCACTTAAATGTCCCACTGACTTCTGAAGAGCTACTCGTAGTTTTAAATGCCGACCTAGACTGAGGCCCAAAAAGCAGTGAAACAAGTTCTCTTCCTAAAGAAGAGGTTTTCTCTAAGCAAACTCATACTCCTTCACAATAGTAGGAAGAGCGAACAGATACTACAAGGAAGGCAACATGAATGTCTGCTTCAAAAATAACCCAGCAGTAGGAGCCTTGCTCAGGCATTTTACCATTTGAGTATAATGGGAAAAACATTTCTGAATTGTTGTACAATGAAACAAACTCTCCAGACCTTTTACTACTAGATGGACACGTTACAAAACTAACACATTCCAACCTTCATTATTTCAATTAATATTTGAGGAATTTTTTTTCTAAGGCCAGAATTTCTTTTATCTTCCATCTTGCAACTTGCACCACGAGACTGTAGCAAATTAATGGGTGTGTTATTCTAACAGAAAGATTAAGAAACACTCATGAATGTAGGTCAGCAAGTATTATGTTGGAAAAAACCTTGGCATGGAAGTCAGCATTTGCATTGCCAGGACTGCCAAGCCCACAGGCATCAGAGTCATCAAGAACAGCCTACAACTCAGGATTTTTTAGTGCGATTTTAATTTCCTTTCACTTGCCTCACGGAATTTGAGCCTTGAAAGTTTGTATTTTCCAGCTTCTCTAACAGCAAAACTAGAACGTTTTGCAATGAACATTGAATACTCAAATTCAAAGGTGAACACCAAAAGCTGATCTAAATTATTGTAGGGCTTGTATATGCATGCACACAAACGATCACATCTCAGAGGGACTATGTTATAAAACCAGCATGTAGCATCTTTTCCAGTAGAGGCATTTCTAATGTGAAGGTCTGCCACCAAAAGGCTCTCAAATCCTATTTATATAGACACTCCTTTGGGCAGTAGTGCCAAGAGGCAGCTCCTCCTTTTCCTTTCAAAACACATCCTATTCATTTCAATCACTTTCACGCAGAGGATCACCTCAACTCTATCAGTGCCATTTTTGTAAGGTAAAATAAGTCATCACAGCTTGGGAAATCGATTTAAAGTAAGAAAACCCAAAACCAAAGCATTATAATTAACTTTCTGGTTCTTTTACGTTAGTTGCTTAAAATGGCTGCTGCTAAGAGATCTGCAAACCCACAGTTTCAAAAGCAATACCTTACTGACACTGACTGCAGTGTCCCATACCACTTCAACAATTCCCATTTAGATCTATCTCTCAAAGCCTCTCACAAAGATCTTTTGACTGAAGACTGTGTGATGTATTAATCTCTGAGACTGTTACTTTAACCAGGGTAGAAATCATGAGCTGAATAATGCTACTTTTGAGGAGGGGGGGCAATGGAGAGAAAACATAATACACTAAAATATACTTTGAAAGATGGGGAACTCCTTCAGTGCAATATCGTGACTTCCTATATGATTACAGCAATAGTGATTTTTTCAAAGTTCTTTTGAAAGAGCTGTTGATGCTAATGGTAATCTAAAAGACCAACTTTACCTTACAGTGATTTTTCAGTGATAGTGGTCTAATAAAATATTTAAAGCTAAAGTTAATTTAAGACCATGCTCTGATCAGCTTACATATTTCTAGTGTTACATAGTCATAAACCACAATTATCGCATTAGAAAGGTTTTTAATTCCTATCACTCTATGTATTTACAAAGGAAAGTTTTATGGCAAACCAAAACTCTCTTACCTGTTATAACCGATCCATCAGATCCTGGACCATTTCCCAGCGACTGGAACTCCGTTAAACTTAAAGTTCCAGAGCTATCTTCACCTAGAGACTGAGAAAAGTCTTGAATGTTCTCCATATCTTGTAGGAACTCTCCAGATAAAGGGCTGCCTATATCATCCTCCTCCAAGGGAGTAAGGGGATAGAGCTGGTTTTCAGTGTCCACCATTTTGATCAAGTAGAGCAGTCACTTAAACGTCTTCACTCTGGTGAGAGAATAATAAATACATATATATCTCTCTATATAACTTATAATACCAGAATATTTATGGAAAATATCTGAATCAGTTACAGCACACTGAATACATGAATTCTAATCCAATAGTAAAATATTATACAAAATTCTGTTGTTCCAGAAGCTTTATGCAACATGAATCATCACAGGACAGGGAAGGAAGAAAAAAATATCCCCAAAATATTTCAGTATGAATTGAAGTTACAACAAGATCATTCTGTAGATTGCTGTTTTCTCTCCTTTGCTGAGAAGTTACATACTGTGTTTCTACAGCAGGCATTAGTCATCTTCCACCAAAATTTATGGAAAACCAACAAGTGTCAATATGCATACATACTGTTGAGCAGTCTATTCTCACCTTACCTAATACGTTTAGATATGTTGATTTTTTTCCTCTGTTCTCATCTCTTTTAAATTTACTGTCTAGGTCTTATGATACTGCAGAGAACAAGATACTGCCTTGCACTAAAATCTTCATAGAAGCCAGGCAAACTACTAGCTTTGGACCTACTTTGCTGAAAGAACACCTTCAACAAGAGTGCTCCAGCAAATACAATCCAATGTATGTGTAAGTCCTAGAGTTAGTTTTACTTCCTACAGAGAAGTAAGTTTCAAAGTTGCCTTCAAAACTAGCCACCAGTGTCATCAACCTGGAGTAACAGCACAGATTCTTAAGAGAATGTCACAAACTTTAATTCTTCTTCTATTGACTTGTCAGGAATGAATAAATGTTCTGCAGAATGCCACTACTGCTGCAAAAATGTACTTCTGCTAAGAGAAACTCATCTTTTACACTGAGCAGCTAACGCTTGCGTTGTACTCAGTATGCACACAGACACAGGCTGCTGCAGTCCTGTCCATGCAATGAATATGCATGGACATTTAGAGGAGCTCTGGCTGTTACTGTGGTTACTGCTCAATGCTGGCCTTTGCAAGGAACACATGTTCGCTGCAGTTTATTGTGAAGCTTGAAACTGCCAATAACTGGCTACATGGGGATATACAAAAGCTGATTTTACAACAAAAGCGCTATGCTGTGATTAAAAAAATAATCACCTTCCTTGATGTTATTGAAAGTGTCAAATATCATCAAGTTTGATGACACTAAATATTTTGTATTAAGAAATCAATCCTTTTCATAGATCATCTGTGACAGATTCATCCTGTGAAAATCAGGCATTTATTCTGGAGGGGGAAAAAAATAGAAGTCTTTTTTCATCTGTATAACTGACCAAAAGGGTATAGTTAAAAGCAATACAGAGTGCTGACTACTGCTTTACATGCTAATAACAAAAGACAGACATTACTTGTCTTCAGTTCCATTAATAAAAAAACTCAATTTCAAAATGTTTTGAAGCAAGATACCTGCAATCAAGCCGAGGTTGATGGCAAAAGGCTGCCTTCAATTATATTTGCGTTACTTTACAAGGTATTACATGGATGTAACAGAGGGCAGAATGACTTACTCAAAAGAAGATGAGAAGCTATGCTTGTAACAACCTGCAGTGTGTGCACAGAACCACAAGGTTGGAAAAGACCTTTAAGATCAAGTCCAACCATTCCCGTCCTAAGCTAAACCACATCCCTGAGTACCTCATCTACCCTTTTTTAAACACATCCAGGGATGGTGACACAACCCCCTCCCTGGGGCAGCCTGTTCCAGGCCCCAACAACTCTTTCAGTGAAAAATTTGTTTCTAACATCTAATCTGAACCTGCCCTAGTGCCATTTCCCCTTGTCCTGTCTCCTGTCACCTGGCTGAAGAGACCATCGCCCACCTCTCTACAACCTCCCTTCAGGTAGTTGTAGGCAGTGATAAGGTTTTCCCTCAGCCTCCTCTTCTCCAGGCTAAACATCCCCAGCTCCCTCAGCTGCTCTTCATATGATTTTCCCTCCAGCCTTTTCACCAGCCTCGTTACCCTTCTCTGGACTCACTCAAGTTTTTAAATTATTTATTTTTAAATGATTTATTTTTCAGTGATTCATTTTTTATTTTTCAATTATTGATTTTTCATAGTTTTAAAATTATTTATTTTTCAGGTGCACTTATCAGTACACACTGCTACTTCATTCTGGAAAACCAATGGTGCACCTATATCGCTCCTATAGTTTTTTCCAATGTGCTCATTACATGACTGTAAGGCAAAACAAACAATTAAAATAATCTGTATTACATAAGGCTTTCTATTCCACAATTTGCATTGTTCCAACAAATCACACTGTTATTTAATGTACATTTTATATATATGTACATATATTATACATATGTATGTATATACAGTATATACACACTTGGTAAAACATTCTTTTGGCTTTCAGAGTACCCAAATCTTTTAATTGTGATACCAAATGGCTGCAGTGGTACAACGCCTGTACCCATTCTTCATTTTTAGCCAAGAGAACAGACATAAAAATGTTAAGTCCTCAGGTACCTAGGGAGATTGAAATTGTAGTGTAATCAAACTCTGATGATTAGAACACCACATGCTGTATTTATCCTTGGGCGATTTATTACAACTCTAGGCACCATCCATTTTTGAAAGAAGCTATATTAAGGCTTAAAAAGAAGTGTTTACTGAAACAGTGTCTAGTTAGATTATATTTCTTGAAATTAATGAAAATTATACTGTTGTAGTATTTAGGTTGTGTATATTTTTTTTCCAACCCAAACATCACTGTAAATTAAAGATAGAGATACATGTTTTTCCCTAGTGCAATAGCTTAGCACATTCCTGGGAGCACAGAACTAAAGGAGTAGCAGACACAAACATATAGCAAAATTCAGAGCTTCTACTCATTTTACTCAGATCACACACTGAAACAGAGTTATTTATGAAAGTAAACACTGAATTTTTCAGGGTCTGTCCAGCATAACTGAGACAACTGTTTTCAGAAGGTTCACTGTATCTTGCTGATTAAAACTAAGTCAAATGAAACAGACACTTGTGAAGGCTGAAGATTGAAAGCAATCAAAAATTATAAGAATCAGATCTCTAAATATCTTATTTCATAAACCACACCAGACAGAATTCCTCTCTGCCTTGAACAGGAAAAAACCCAGATGCTGTCACTATTACTAACTTGCCATCTCATACTACAAGGACCCTTAGTAAAGATGTATTTGCCCAATTTCTTCGTAACAGGATAGTACTAACTAAAAAAGGGAAAGATGTTCTATAGTGCATCCTGTAGCAAGTAAGAATATCTAGGAGACAGATATATGGGAATTTATCCATCATTTCTGACACCTGTTACAGACAACAGATACGTTACTGTTGATTTTTCTTGGATGTGTCATGCTGCAACTCTGCCACTATGCACAGCTTGGCTGTATTTAAAAATAACAGTCAAATTAAATTTTCCAGTTTGACATATTAAATACTCATCAGGACAGTGTGCCAGATTGCCAGCACTATAATAGAATATTTATAAGCAATACAAGAGTTTTCATGCACATCTCAACTTCTTTCTGAAGGGACCAGTGGCAAGTCTGGTGCAGCTTTTCTTTTAAGGGCATCCCAGCAACACTGATGCTAGTGCCCGGTTATTTTAGAATGTGGTGCAGCTTTTATTTTAAGGGCATCCCAGCAATACTGATGCTAGTGCCCAGTTATTTTAGAATGTAATATTCCACATTATAATGGAAAACTGAAACAAAATAACTTCTTTCACATAGAGGACCACAGTGTAATTGCCATCAGTTACAGTCCCAACAGAGTTACCATAATCTAAAACTATGTAGCAAATTAAATTCCAATTGTCATTTTCTTTTAAAGCTCAACAGTGGTCTTGTCTCCAAGAGCCACCTTAATTTGTCTTATAAATACTACAGGCTTGCAACCTGACAAAATATTAAGAAATATTGACATTTGATACTCTTATGTGCCCACCAGAAGACATAAAATAGAAATTAAAATGATTGTGACCTACATGACCATACTTACTGGAGAAAGAAACACCACAGAAATTGTATGAATGAGGACTCTAAGCAAAAGACTAGTAAAAAATAATTAGCCTCAAGCTTTAGGAATGTATGGCCGCACACCAAAGCAAAAACGGCACAGATTACTGTAGATTATCTGAGAAAGATTTTCTTGCTAAACCATCTGCATTTATTCAGAGCAATGCTTCCAATCTCAAGAAAGCTCAAGATGCAGAGTAATTTTGCAGATGCAGAGCGCATTGACATTACTTCCGCAAAGTAAGAAAAAGAATCAACTGCAAACATTGCTGCTTAACATTATCTGTTCTTCTCTGTGCATAATTTCAGTCTTGAGTATCTTCGTACAATTTGTCTGTTGAGGCAGCATGAACCATCTCAGTAACACCTGGAACTAACTGCTGTTATCTAACAGCATCCAAAATACTACATTATGCAGCTGATACCCCCGATATAAGAAAGCTGAGGAAGAACTGTTCACAAGGGCATGTAGCAATAGGATGAGGGGTGATGGCTTTAAATAAGAAATGGGAGATTTAGGTTGGATATTAGGAAAGAGTTCTTCAATATGAGGGTGGTAGATCAGTGGAACAGGCTGCCCAGAGAGGTAGTGGAGGCCCCATCCCTGAAGATATTCAAGGTCAGGCTTAATGGGGCTCTGAGCGACCTGATCTAGTGAAGATGTCCCTGCTTACTGCAGGAGGGTTGGACTAGATGGCCTCTAAAGGTCTCTTCCAACCTTACACGTTCTATGATTCTGTGTAACTGGAAGAAAACATACACCAGTTGAGAAATGAGAATTTATTTGTATTTTATTTGTGAAAATGTAGCTAAATTGCTATCCCTGTGACATGGCTATTTTGCAGTGAGGGAAAATAGTTAAGAAACTATTTTAAGAAACTTGATCTAAGCTGGTTTTTGTAATGACAGTCAAGAATAATAACAATTGTCCTCCAACAACCCAAAGGAGACTACGAAAGCTGTCTCTCTGAAGAGCCATCAACTAAAAAGAAAGAACGGAGTGGCACAGCATATTATCAGCACTGCTCCTCCAGCGTGCTCTTCATGAAGTTCTCCCAGGCTAAAAAGAGTCATTCACAGCACAAAACCATTATATTCCTCTGCAGATATGGAGCATGAGCGCTCTGACCCAGGATGGCTAGGGAAGTTCCAGGAGGCACTTGGCTCCTTGTAGCCATCATTTCAAGTTCCCTACTGACTCACCAACTTCTCTCATGTATGTGCTGTGTGAGGAAAGATGGTAGTAGGCAGCAATATATGCTAGTGGCATGGAAATTAGTTGGTGAGGAGAGGTGGGAAGTGCAGGTGACACAGAGTGGCAGGAGGAAGCAGTAAGTGGAGGAGAAGTTACGTGATGAGTGTCGATGGTGGCAGGCTGCAATGAGCAAGCATGGGCAGCAGACAGGAGATGGAGAAGTTGTGAGAGCTGCCTGCAAATAGGGCAATTCCTGACAGGAGGAGACAAATGAAGCAGCAGAAGCAGGCAGGATGGCAAACAGGGCAGGCAGCAAATAATTGCAGACCATGGCATGGCAAGGAGGTCCTGGGCATTGGGATTTCCTCTCTTTGGTGACAGGTGATAGACCCGAGGGAATGGCATGAAGCTGCGACAGGGGAGATTTAGGTTGGGTGTAAGGAAGAGATTCTTTCCTGAGAGGGTGATCAGGCACTGGAATGGGCTCCCCAGGGGAGTGGTCACAGCACCGAGCTTGGCTGAGTTCAAGAAGCATCAGGACAATGCACTCAGTCCCATGCTCTGACTTGCCTGGCCCTGTGTGGAGCCAGGAATTGGACTCGATGATCCTTATGGGTCCCTTCCAACTCAGGAGATTCTATGGTTCTATCGCTTCTTTGTCCAGCATAAGTATTTTCTAAAACATGAAGCGAGCCCACTGAAGTCTATCTTGAAACAAAAATAGGCATTATTTGTCAAGAAAACAAAAGAAAGGCTTGACAGCTGACTTGAGCATGACAACAGCTCCTTCAGCAGCACACCTCGCATTGCCCAGACCACACCACACTTTTCCACGTTTACAGTGAATATTTAAACTTCAGGGGTCTTTTTAGTTGAATTGATATAAGAACAACCTAACAGCTAGTGAAACATAAATGAAGTGCTTATTGTTTTAACTATTAAATTACATACCCTTTTGTACTTTCAAACACTACTAGTAAATTACAGCTGCTTAATCATTACGGCTCTTGTCAATGATTAACTTGGTACCTTAGCAAGCCTGGCCATTACGTACCCATTTCTGAAGCCTGTCAAAATACACTAATATTTTCTTTACTGAAAAAGTGATAATTAATTTTTTTGTCATAAGCACAGAAAGCACAGAAATAAAATGCCTAGTGTTCATGCAATAAACCGTTTGCCTTCTGTCTTCTCTGTATTTTGTGCATGTTTACACATGCTTATGCTTTCACTGCCAGGTTTCACTCCATACGCATTGATCCTTGCTTGTCTGAAAATAAAGCTTCTAAAATAAAACACGTAATGAGCATGAAGTTAATTTCAGTGGTATTCACAGAGAGTGCTTTGCTTTACGTAAAAAAAAAAAAACAAACAACCCACAACCATCTCTACATGTTACAACAGTAGATGTGGTAGGTGCAGCATGATGATTCCACTCAAGCATCCATATAAATCGACATTTCTTCTCACTCTCAAGGCTTCAGAAAAATTCTGTGCTACAGAGACATTGGCAGAGGATTTTCTCAGTTTCACATACATTATTTTAGTCTCCATATTGCCTTTCCTACACCCACATATAAACAGACACAAAATAAAATGAAACCAAGACGACTATGACATAGAAAAATAAGAACACAATTTCATGAAATGATGGTTTTAAGGACAAACCTGATTTGAGGATTTGTCTCTGAAATATTTCTGTTTTCAGGAAGAAGTCATCCTTTCCCACCACCACACTGCAGATACCCAACAAGTAACTTACCCATAAACATGAAACAGGTCTTAAAGAAACCACAGTCATATTAAGCCAACCTGACCATGCAGCAATTGGTTATTTGCTTCATTTTTGGAAAAGTGTGGTGGAGACTAAATCTCTGTCCCCTCCACATTTAATGCTTGCCAGACCAGGGATAATCCCTGTAAGGAAACAGGGCTCTGAGATGCAAAGGTCTCTGAAAAGCAGTAACAAAGTCTGGATTTACTGCATAAACAAATTGATTGTTTAAAGGGCTTGCTTGCAAATATTAAGGTTAAAATTGAAACGATCATTACCTCTAGGTCATTTTGAGAATGTGGTGGCTGAACACAGCACATTTAAAACTAGTGACCACAGTAGGTACTTTTAGGTGAAGAGGAAGAACCTGAAATAAAGTAAGCTACAGGATATTTCCAATATCCTTTCTGAAAACATAAAAAAACCACATGAAAATAAAATTTGATACCTAAAATATGAAGCCTAGTCTCCTATCTGGGAAAAGATGTGCCTTTTCTCCTCTATCTTGTGACATTCAATCCATTTTTCATACTTAGTTACCTTACATACTAGTAATATTTTATATTTTACAAAGTGTTAAGAACCTAAGACAAAAAGAATTTACTACCCATGAGACAAAAATTTATCATGAGCCAACTCTTCATCCAGACTCCCAGTTGAACCCCTCAAAAAAATCTCCTCAAAACTCCCATCTACATTGTATCATATGCAACTTATATCTTAAAACAAGTCAGATTTGTTTCATATGCCCTAATTTATGTTTAATTTTCATATACAATTGACATACACAATTTTAAAAACTTCTACTAAAATTGCAAAGTTAAGCTCTTAAAAGTAATGAAAAATTCTACACAACCTTGATTATGCTACCTTATTTTTTTGGCACCATGGCAGAATGCATATGTATATATTGCACAATGTTCTTTCCCCAAATCACTCCCCTTACAATTAGGCACTGCATTAAACAGAAGTAGATTTACAGTTTGTAAAGCAACCTGGGTCTATAATTTTCTGCAGCAGGGAAAAAAAAACCAACCTGTTAATTCATCAGTTGATCACAAAAGGAAGAACATCTTTGCCTAAGCAAAAAGGGAAAAAAGACAATCCTGTTTCTCTGATCCATAAGGACTTGCAGAGCTGGGGGAACAGTAGCAAGTTTCTGGAGGGAAAGGAGCAGAGAGGCAAGTCTACTGGCTTCAGAAAGTGGGGACCATGATGAGTGTTACTTTCCTCCCCTGAACACATTTATCTAATTGCATCAGAAGATGCAGAGATAATACACTTCTAATCTCACATGGGAGGAGTTGATAAAAGCTTTGAAACACTGCAAGTATTTTGCTGATTGATACTAAAATAACATGGGAGTATTTTTTTGGTTTTGTATTACTCCACCAAACCCAAGCAGACCTTACTGAGCCAGGCAGCAGCATTTCTTTGGTCCTGGGATTTTTCCATCCCATTGAATTTTAAATGACATAACCCAAAACAAGAGAGGAAAGGCAAGATTTTTGTATTGAAAATCATTCCTATCAACTTTTCCATACAAGTAATAAGCCAACACCATAAGGAAGTTTTTTTAAAGACAGGAATAAACCAGATGAATTAACATGCTGAACAAGTAAGCCAGCAATAAGAAGAGGCACACAAGAGCAGAGCTGATTAATGACAGGTCAGGTGCAAATGAGTGACTTCACTGTGTACATTACTCTACCCAGAAGTATTCTTCAACCAGATGCACCCTGTCAGACTGTCAGGAGCATACACGATTCTTCCATGTTGGAGCACCAGCTCCTATTAGCCCACCACAAGTCAAAGGAAATGTAATAAGGACAATGTGGCTTATTTAGGAAAAGTGTTGAGATTTTAAAATTAAGTTTATTTTGTGGCATAGGCAGAACAGATGTTTTCCAGCTTTACAGAAAGGTATAATGATGTTTCCAGAAACTCTTGTAATCATGCAATATAGATGATATTTAGCATGCAGTTTCCCACTAATTGAACAAAAATTTGAATTCTTAGAGGGTCTCTGGTTTCTTTTAGTTATTCAGTTGTTATTACTTTGAAAAAATAAGGAAATTATGTAACAAAATTGTGCACTGTAATTTACAAGCCAGTGCTAGAAATTCACAGTTCTCCTGGAGCAAACCACTTTTATAAGTTAAGAATGTATGTAAGGAGACAGTAACCTAAGCAACACCTGTCATGTGGCAAGTAGAGTATTGCCAACAGTAAAACAGAAGATCAGGATAGCAAATCTCTAGAGAAAACAAACAATGACTGTCAAAGAGAAGGTAGCCACACTCCACATGAAAGATTCCTTACATACTACTCAAGTGCAGAACAGCCTCAATGAAGAAACTGAATTAATAGAAATTCAAGGCTCACAGGAACATCAGTTTAACATTCATGTCTCTTCTGAGCAAAAAATCTAAAACCTCAATCTGTATGATTATAGAAACACCCAGTTAAAGACAAGACATACAAAGTCATCTTGGATTGCTAGACAAAAAGCTACCTTAAGTCCTTAGGAAAGAGAGCTTTAATTGCTTATAATTGAAGTATCTACAAAGACACAATTAAAACGTCAGCATTTGCAGTAATATCACAACCTACGAGGACCAAAAAGCCCCAAATCCTTATTAAAATGATTGCTTAACATTGCTCAGCTACAAAAATGTGGGCCAGACCCTACACAGAAACAGACAGTAAACATGAGGAGTCAGGCAAGGAAGATGGGAAAAGCAGAGACTGAAAAAATACAGAGAATAATGAATAGTGACTGTTAGCAATTATGTTAACTGCTCTGCAGTTGCTGAGCCAGCTTCAATCCCTGTTGGCATCTCCCTGTAGCTTCTTTCCAAGATTTAGTGGCACAAGCTAGAAGCTACTTCCTGGGTCCTGACTCTCAGAAGTGGAGTCTAACTTAATGCCTAGAATATAATGTCTCTAAACAAAACCACTTCTTGCTCTTTTAAATGCATCATTTCTGTCTTAGAGCTACTCGGTTCCTTTCCATACCTTTGTGAATTATATATTCACTATTTTCTTTCAGCTATGTAATACATTCATCATACCCTAATTAGTTCTAAAAGTTGTTTGGTTTGCCAGTATTGCTGGTAAGAAGTAACTAATACCAGGACCGCAAGAAAACTATTCAGGAGGTAATTAAACTATCTCAAATACCATATACCTTCTCACTTTCACACAACAGACACAATTACTAATGGAGAAAAGAATATAAAGCAGAAATTAATTTTCAGGAAATTCATCTCACCTATTGTCAACTGCCTCACATGTTTGGGTTGAGTGGAACTCAATGGCTTTTCCAGAGCTGTGACTGATCTTTGAGGCCATGATTGCAAGTTAAAAACCCATACTTTTTGATTAGATCGCTTCCCTGATCCAGTTAATGGCAAAGCCTAACAAATATTTGTGCTAGCTCACAACAAGCAGTTGGTGAGAGGGATACATATGCTATACAGCCAACAGATAAATGTGTATGTGCAGCCTGAATGACCTCTGAAGAATCCTATGATTGCATCAACAGGCTGGACCTGTAAGCTGGGTACTTGCATTGCCTGAAGTAAAGTAGCCATGCCTTTTCAGTCTCTGAGGAGAAACTGCTCTACTAATCACACAGCATCTCTATTAGATTAAGCACAATCATGTTTTCATAGGGCCATGGAACTATCATATAGGCCAGGGAGATCATGCACATCCCATAGTTATTCATCATCCTTCCAGCAGAACTCCCACAAAAATCCAGGGAATGAAGATACAAGCACTTACTCGGAGTTGAAACAGCATGCTCTGATAAACAAACAAATAAATAAATTCAATGCTGGAAGCTCAAGTAGAGAGTAGAAACTAACTCAAAGAAAGACTATAGCTGCTCGTAAAGAATAGAAAAAACATCCTAGCATTACATGGGTTTTTGAAGAGAAATTTTAAATTCAGAACTTGGTGACTGGAGAACTCAGTTGAGAACACTTTACATACATTACTTTTACACTGACTTTGTCTTAGACCAGAAAATATATTTGATCCACAAGATTAATCAACCTCTATCAGATAGAGCTCAACTTAAGATGTAAAGAAATACCACAGTTCTAGTTATCAGTGCAAGGAGATTTGAAGCCAGCCTTTAAATTAGTCACCACTAACCCCTTTAACAACAGGTGACTGATTTGACTTCATCAGCAATGGGACATAAAGGTTTTGCAACCTTTGCCTTCAGGCACCAGAGACAAGACTTACAGGTCTATCACCTCAAGTTTCCATCTACCTGAAGTCGGACATCAAGTGTGACATTACTCAAGTTTGCATCAAGAGCCTTCTGATAAAAGGAAAGATATTTTTTCCTACCTCATTTCTGTGAGGAGTGGAGATTGAGTTGACGCTTGAACTGCCATCAAGCTCAAATAGGTTCAGGTCTGCATAGAATACCAATATGGCATTGAGATTTTTTTTTGGTTTGCTTTTTCTCCTCTAAGTATGAGTTTTTATATCCAAAAAGTGAATACTTTTGTGCTTTGTGTAAGACATGACTTTTCTTTCTAGTGAAAGATGAACTGAAACTAAAGTCAGAAGTAACCATAAGTCAAAGTAAAGCTTTCAAATCTCTCTTTTAAATCTGTATCCGCTGCATCCTTTGAAGAGTTGACTAGTCAGGACTTCATATCAGTCAACAATAATATTAGTTATAATATTATAGCAATATGGTATTAGAGTTACTGGTAACCAATAAAGTTCTCCTTCACTTTGCTATTTTCTTCAAGAAGTTTTGGTGGGGTCTTTGTTGAGTTTTTTTGGGTTTTTTGTTGCCTGATTGGATTTTTTGAGGTTCTAGGGTTTGGGGTGTGTTTCTTGTGGCTTTGTTTCCTGTGGGTTTTTTGTTTGCTTTTTAAAAATGTACATTATAATCCAGTCTGATGCTTAGATGATTCCTAACTTGAAACAAAAAAAGCACTGCCAAAGACTTAAGTGTAAAACTCGGTATTAAAGTCTTTAGTCTTGCTTCAACTTTCATGTTTGAGATGCCTAGAAATCCCAAAAAAATGGCAATTTGTCATTTTTTTTTCCTCTATCCTGTTTCTCTTTCCACTTTTATAGTAAGCAACAAGCTCCAACACATGCTTGAGAATTGACTACAGGCTTAACCTGTAGAATAAACATACTATTATTATAATGACAGTTTAAAAAAAAAATAGTTCTGGACAACAGTATGAAGGTAGTTTATTCAATTTATTATGTTAGTTATTAATGCATGTAAAGCAAATATTCAGACTGGACTTAATAATATCCAGTATTTTTTAGGTATGACCATTGAAGAAAGATATTTTACTGACAAGAGATTTAAAGGTAAATAGGATTTTGTTTTTTCTGCAAGAACCTAAACCATGGCAAGATTTTAGCAACCATTATGTTAGAGTACCGTGTTCTCTGACATGTGCTCTCTTTCAAGTTCAAATACAGTTCCACAAGTACTACTTACAGCTCACCACAGTTTGTAAGGAAAACCCCACCTCGCTGCTATAGATACACAGCCCCCCTTTTTTTTCCTCTCCCCAGAGAATCTCCAGGTTTTGCTCTTTATCCAATGTCTTTCAAGGTCAGTATTGCTTCAAGACATTTGTTATATTCCACTCAGATTATTCTATACTTGAGCAAGATTCAAAATGATTACATGTTAATGACTGAAGCACAAATTGCTATGGCTCCTAACTTATACAGATTCTACCCTTCCAACTCAGGATATTGTATGATTGATTCTAAATCTGTCATGACAACATCTTATAGGTAATGAAGCTGAAAGAATATGCTGCTTGGCACACAGATGCTCTGTGCATTTGCTGAACACTTGCATGTGAAGATCACAACTCCTGAGAAATGAAGATTGGGTGCATCATTTAAGGGGCTAATTTCTTTACACATACATTAAAAGCTAGGGTTTGATTTATGATTGATATTCGAACCAATGCAAGGTCACATTCGGACAAACACGACATTTATGTGTTTGCTATTTGATCCAAGATCAAGGTCACGTTCGCATGTGTCATTTGAGTATTTGCTATATTTTTATTACCCTGTTAAAGAACTCAAAGCTCTCTTACGTTCCCCATATATCCTAAAATCTTCTTACCCATTTATTTTGAAGTCATCTAGTTTTTCTAAGTTTTGCAATATTGTACGAATGTCGGACAAACTACATCAGATCTTTAACTGACTAACAGCTAGGGATACCTCAACTTCAGAAATCAGTGCCCAGGTTGAGGCTAAATATGGTTGCACGGTATGCTCAGAATTAAGATAATTTAAAAAAAAAAATAAAAATCCCCCCAAACCATGTCTTATGAACCACACTCACATACTAGATGTCCTAAACCATTCTATTTTTTATTTCCTATGAATAATATGTAAAAGTAAGTTTGAACAGTGAAGTCAAAGTTGATTCCAATGTGTACAGCATTTACAAACAGCCTATGTGTCTGTCCTAACATGCTGCTCAGTGGAAACCAGATCCTTAAGACTAAATTGGAATGTTGCAATTGCTTCCCTACACATGTGATTACAGCATTTCAGATTATGCAAAGCAGCTTCTCAACAATTTTCTAACTTTACCCTTATATTCTACAGAGACTTCATTTGTTGAAGGATAAAGGTATCTAAGGGTAAAAGGAAAATACAAATTGCATTTTAGTGTGGTGAATAAATGATTATCTCCAATATAATCAATTTTTGAAGTGAATAAAATGTAAGCCTCTTGCTCGGCCTCCTGCAGAGTACATTTTCTCTACGTATGGTAAAAATAAACTTCAGAGGGTAACAAATTAAAGACATCTGTGCAACTAAAATTGTCAATTAACATTATAATCTAATATATACAGAGGCAGTGGCAGGCAAGATTTTTGGCCATTTTCCATTAAACATATTGACTGTGCTGTTACATAAACGTCTATAACTCTGAAGTTTTACTTACTCATGTGCTTGATTAAAAAAACCAAATGAAACAACTAAAACTGATTAACCCAACAGCAGGTATGACTGTTCTAGCCAGAAAGTCATGGTAACTTTTACAAGTGAAGCTGCCTAGTAACTCTTACTAACAAATGTGAAATTCTAGACATACTGTATTTATGAAAAGAAATTAAAAAAAAAATAATAATTGACAGTAACTTACAGAGTTAAACAACAGTCTTCAGGGTTTGTGTATATGCATGGATATCTTAAAATGTGTTCTTATAAAGTAGGATATGAGAATCCCTTTTGCATTATATCCATAGGCCTTTATGTGTGATAGCAGAACTGGTAGTAACATGCCCTTTAGAACTTTGAGATTCCCTGCTGTATTATAAATAAAAATACCTGCCTTAAGTTTAAATTTATAGTAAAATGAAGGATAATAAATAATTAACTAATCTTTTATTCTCTGAGCATATTTATTATTCCCATATGATTTTGATCTTGCTTAGTCTTCAACAGAAGAGAACAGGAATGTCCTGTGACATAAATACTTCAACCGAATACAACCTAAGTCAAAGCACATATTCTATGTACTATTAGTAATAGTGGCAGGGGCATTAGTATTGTTATTTTTCTGCCAGGTAATCCAATATTTTGCAGATAGCAAATAATTTTGAGTTTGTAGGCTGGAGAGCTTTTAGTTGTGACACTACACAAATTTGAAAGGTAGAATTCATGGTGGTATTTGCTCTTACCAGCATTAAAACACTGGGAAAATGGCGTCTTTGGGAAGAAGAAATTAAAAAGCCTTAATTATAATTGGTTTCCTCCAAAAGACATAAAAATTTCATACCATTGCCATGCCACATTGTCCTCTCACATCTCCCTGTTCTTTTCCCTTTTCAACTACACTTACATTCCCCCTCCACATGAACCATCCCTGAACTACTCACTATGCAAACAGCAAACCTGCTGCAGCTGGTTCAGAGCTGCATGTTGCAACTGGCTCACTAGTGTTTCTATGCTGATTGGCAATTGACAGGCCAAACAGAACAGATAGCTGTTGGATTCATATTGCATCATTTCCTCAGTAGGGTCAATAATGTGTTTTCCTTTCTTCTTTCTAATTACAAACTTTCATAAAAAAATCACAGAGCTTGAATGCCTTTGCCACCACTACTCCTCTGTCATACTGGTTTTTTGTACATATTTTACCATACCGTTTAAAGTTACCAGGTGAGGGACGAGGACAGCAGACCTTACTGCACATACCTGACTTCCTTTGGTAACGAGACTAAGAGATGAGAAAACAACCCTGGAAACAGTTTCCAGTATGGCAGTTCTGAAGCTTAACTCTCTTCCAAGAAAGGTCTGGACTTTTTCCCCCTACTCCTCTCCCCCTTTTTCTTTTTCCAGTTTGCTATCAGTATTCATTTTATATTTACTAAGGTTTGTAAAACACACAGACAATACAATGGGTACCTGAAGTTACGTCAGTACTCAGGAGTATTCTACAATTAGTCAGGGTCCCTCACTTTGACTCCTAATCACATACTTTATTAAGATAATCAGCTGTCCTTCAAATAGTGGTTAAATATTCACTTTGGCTGAGAATATCTGACTTGTGGGCAAAAAATACTTCTTCTTACAGACATCTTAATGGCAACATTCTTCCTGAATAAAGAGCTATTGTTTTGGAACAATACTTACTGCAAAAAGTTGAAAGATAGTTTGGACTTGTTAGCATGACCTTGATTTAAGGTCATAAAAAGCTTTCCTTGAATGTTACCTTCAATCACAAGCAAACCCTCCACCCCTTTTCTAGAAATACCTAGTCATAATTTTCCTACCTGGCAAATTTTGCCACCTCCACCTCATTACACAGGTCCTGCTCAGCACTGTTGAACTGAAAAACCCAAGAAACTTTGCATCTGAATCTGTTACTGCTTTGCTACTTATGACCAGTGTTCCTTTAAAAGCAACATGTTGCCTCCTAGCTTTCTCTTTTGATTTTCAGCTTGAACTTCCACATCTAAGCTCAGTCTCCTTGTTTTCTCTTGGCACTAGAGTCCGGTTACTTTGGCATCTGATGCTGCAATGTTTGCTTCAAAGATCAACAACAACAAAAATATCTTTCTGCCTCAAGTATACCTCCTTTTCAGTTTCCAGAACTCTCCCCATCCCCAAATCTCAGGTTTCAGTTTGGGCTTTACCCTGGCACACTCAGCTTCAATGCTCTTTCAGCTGTCCTACCTCTCTCATAAGCCATGTCAACCCATCTTCAAATCACCTCCTTCATTCCCCTGGGCCCTCCAGTCTTCTATCTCCACTCCTCTAGTATCAGCGCAGCTGCACTCTTCTCACCATCTGCAACCCCTTGCATGATTCATTACCAAACATAACAGACCATGATTATTCACTATTTGAAAAGCTACAGTGGAATTTACATCTGTTTCTGGAAGAGATTCAAGAAGCCTGAATTCGCCTTCTTAGCAGAAAAGAACACCACTGTGTATTTTCAGTGGTTTTATATCACTGATAAACTTTATTCCCTTGCCCAGACATAATAAAAAGACATATTTGATAACCTAAATTCAGCTTAACAGAAAGATTTGTGTCCCTCAGAGAAGATATTACAGATCTAGGTCCCTTCTGCTTGCAAATGTCTTTTTGATAAATAATTGAGTAATCCTAAGGGGTTACCTTTCACATTCTTTGACCAGTAGACAAAATTTATTATCTTCTATAAACAGCACCTGAACTTGTGTAGGTTACCTATTCTTCAGTGTACTACAATTTTGCTCTTTCCTTCAAAGTAATTTCACAGGCTCCTGTTGCTCAGCTATTACATCTAAATAAATAAATAAATAAATCCTGCTAAAAATAAACTAACTTTGGTTTAATGGTATGCCACAACTCAATAGTTCCCAGAGCTTATGTAATATGGAACAAGATCATTTCATTTTTTGTTGTTGGGTTTTGTTTGGTATTTTTTCTAAAGAAAAAGGCTGTCAACTGTGTCCTGGTAATTTAGAAATTCCTACCTTACAAAGTTTTGCTTTGTGACAAATGCATTACGTGAAGACAAAGCTTCCACTGAATTAGCATTGCTGACAGAAGTCTTGGCAGCAGGTATGAATGCAATGAATCTACATTTTTTGGCAAATGGACATCAAGTACTTGTACTTCCAAGCTACTGACATGTCAGATAGAGGATATACTTGGGACACATGACTTCACAGTTCTAAATCAGGTCACTCGCTACAGTATAGAGATCACAAGCCTTGCACTCCTGCACAATCAGAAAACGTCAAAATACAACCAATTCCTTCCTGACATCTAAGATCTGTGCTCATCCTTGACATGACATGAAGGGTGTCTACTTGCAGTTTTAACAGCCTGGTATTAATGACAGTATCACCACTGCTGCCTGCTGCCACTCTGCATCTCCTCCCCACCTCTTTTAATGAAGGAAGCATCTGAAGGTGGAAGAAAAGCAACAGTCCAAAGAGACAGCCAGGATAAGAAAACCTATTTAAAAAGTCACTTATGTGTTTTCATAAACCAGTTGTAATTCACTGTGTAAGGTGTGTTTGCCGACCCAATCAGACTTTGAAAAAGCAGTTACAGGGACGCAGGCCTCCGCAGACCCAAGTGAAAGATGGTAGCAAAAAAAGTTACATTAGGGGTACATTTATGCAAACCAGCTTAAGTAATGTAATAGCTCCCTGACATCAAAAGCATATCCCTTTGGTAGCTCCCTGCCATTGTCAGCCTTGCGCCCTCCCTCTCTCTTCTTCACATCCAGCCCCACAGCTCCATCCTGCCTGTGCTGGCTCCGGCACTTGTCTGACCTCTCTGGCCACATCTATAATAGTAAATAAAACAGGGCCAGAGCACAGGCTGAAGCCGTGCTGTTAGCATCCTCTCTGACACCGTTTTGGCCGGTACCAGCTTGGCGCTCTCCCAGACAAATGCCCAGGCACAGTTAAGGGGACAGCAGATGCAGAGCAGCGAACCGCTCTCCCACTGGCAGGCTGGGCACAACCTCGCTGGTTAGGGAAGAAGACTTGTAGGTGCGTGCAATCTTGCCACTTTGTTCCAGATCCAGAGAACAGCCCCTTGTGATATTTTATTCCCTGTGATATTTTATTCCCCGTGATATTTTATTCCCCAACAGCCTGGGTGAAACAATTCAGCACCTTAAGCTGGTAGAAATGTAACACAGGAAAGACATAAATAGCTAGAGATAACTGAACAGACTCACTAAGGGGCAACAAAAAGGAAGGACAGACACACAGGGATGTTGGCAAAGGAAAAGAGCGTGAAGAGGGAGCCTGACTGATCTTTAACAGTTGCTAGATCAGATCAAGCCATGCTGTGTAAGCACACCTCTCGCTGCAAGGCTTGTATTTGCAGGGCTATCAGGAACAACACAGAGAGGGGACATCCTATTCTTTTTTTTAATTATTATTCTTTTTTTTAATATATATGTGTTCATTCATACATACCTATGCACAAACATACACCTGCATGCTGCATAGAGGAGAAATAAAATGAATGAGAGCTGCAAACTGAACAATCCTATATTCTTAAAAGATAGTCACTATTACATTTCCACAGGATTTGTTTCAGGACTTCTGATCTTGAGAAAATTTGGTTAGAATTACGGCAGCTCAGTCTGGTGAAAATCAGGTGCCCAAAGCATATGTTTAAGTTGAACATTTCACAGCTGCTTGAAAATATTGGCCCATTTAAGTACAGTTACATCTCTGTGGAAGCACAGGACACAAAGTGTACAGCTGCTGCTTTTTTCAAAAGCAGTATCCTGTGCTTCTTGTCTCCTAGTTACATATATACTAAAGCTGCCACTTGATTTGCTTCTCATCAGACTGGCCTGCTTAACTGCACACAGCAGTCTTTTGTCCCAGGGTAGATAAGAATAAATAATTGTGTGTGTGTATATATATACACACATATATATATATATATAAAATATATATATATAAAAGAATTCATTTCAGAGGTTAAAAAAAACCCTTCAAAATTCTTATGTGCTCTTCTCTGTGGGCAGCTATGCGGAATATGAATGAAAACATTACTCTGCTTTTAAATTTCCCATATATACAGCGTAACTAAGTCTACCTTACACTCACAGAACAAAATTTCCAGCAACCAACTGGTCAGAAATGACTACAGACAGAACTCCCACACCCAAACACAGTTCTCTTACAGTGAAACTGCATCCACACAGCAGCTTAAGCTCACAAAATTCCACTCAAAGCCCTTCTCCCAACACAGCACCCTTACTCAAAACTCAACGCTTTTACCTAAAGATTAAGAAAAAAGATTGGAAAAAAACCACACTTAACCCTTTTCAACTTTGCTGTATCAATCATTTGCAGTAAATAATGATTTAAGACAAAACAGGCATCTAGCACTCTTACTTGTGTAACAGAAACTGAATGGCAATACAAGTCTGTATGCAGATAACAGAACATACTCAGGCAGCATATCTGTGCTGGATGTATGGATACATATAAAAGACAGTGAGCCCTGCCTCCAAAACTTAATCATAGGCTGCAGAATAGTTTGAAATTATCAATATTTCTTTTGTTGTTAAATCTAAATAACACCAGGACAGATTGTGGTATCGTTTCTCCATGCAAAATTCATGAAACTCTAAACTATTCACAATGTTAAATGCTCTCAGCTCCAGGATTTTATACACTCATAGATGAGTAAGAACTTACTCAACCAGAAGTTAATTTGCACACTGAAGAGCAGCTCGGGTTTCCTTTTATATCAACAAACTGAAAATGGACTCATGACATACAGAAAAATATGAAATACAAAAATACTAGACTAACTTGCTTTCACGTGTATTTCAACTACCTGGAATCAAATGCCAAAGAATCCTACAAATTGAGTAGCTGCTAACTGCTCTGAGTTCCTCAAGGCAGACACACTTATGAGCAAGTTTCTTGTACTATTTGGAAAGATTAAGTGAATAATCTCTTTGTTTATAGGTAGGTTTGTGGGTTTTTTTTAAACCTGTGATAGTATGTCAGCATTTCTAGAAAGGGATAGGAAGTTTGCCCAAGGCTTGCATATTTATCTCATACTGCTAGTGTTTCCACAACTTGAACTTAAAACAATAAATTTAGATTAATATAGTACCACGGAACAAATTGTGCCTGCTTGGTAGTTCTCATCTTTCAATCTGCAAAGCAAAAAAAAAAATGTTCCTACAGCTTATGCTTACAGCATTTTAATATGTATCAAACAATCACACAAACCAGTCACCTAACAACTTAAGCCTAAATCAGGATCAGAATACCAAGGAATTGTATTTTACTCTTTGTATCAATCTGTGCACGAGAAGCCCGTTGCTGGGCACAGAAATGATACTCCTGGATGCTTAAAAGACACATGCAATGCACTTATAAATAAATATTGTTTCATAAGCAGAAACTATTAGAACTGGTATGAGGAAGTGGAATCATATTTGGCAACATCTCAATGCCACATGCAATCTGGTCACACAACAATCCGTTCATATCATATCAATTCAATGTTTTTTAAAACATACCAAATAACACACTCTTTATCATTATGACATTTGAGTTTTGTTTTAGAGATAAGAGGCCCAACCTTAACCAGATAAGTACTTTTTCATTCAGTGCATATTCAGCATTCTACTTTCCAAAAAGTCATTCAATATTTAAACTTACAGACCTGGCCCTGTGAAGTGCTGAGCACTCTACTTCCACAATATTAAGCATTCAGAATTCTACTGGATGTCACCTTATATAACTTTCACATAGAAATCTAACACAGACACTGAAACATAAGGAAACTTTACTTTGCTCTCCTGACTGTGCTACTACTTTCCATTTATCAAATGTATGCTTACACTACTTGCTCAGCTTTCTTTTCTTGTCAGCTGACTATACATTAATCACTCTTTACAGAAATTCCACCTCAAATGCTTTTTCCTCTCTATTTATTGAAAAACAACGTTAAGATAGCTCCCAGTTACATGCATCTACTCACCACTTCATGCAGCATATTGCAAGGTTGAAGCAGAAGTTGTTTTCCAGAGTCTGCTCCCATTTCATGTGCACATTGGTGATAGCAGGTTGCTCTTCATGAATAAAAAGCTGACTTTCTTTCTTCTTAAAAAAACAAAACAAAACAAAAAAGAGTCAACAAAAATTCCCAAAGCTTCCTATTTTATTTTTATATTGATATCATGTAATATAATGAGGTTTTTATATTTCTTTATGCTTCTTCAGAAAAATAACCAAACAAACCACGGTCATTTCACTTGGGCTAAAATTATTTAGGTGACTGAGGCTTTTAATACAGCACCTACTTTTACAGGAGCACTACACTGACATCTAGCTAACTAGGGGATATGACTGGAATATCCCAGTATCCTTCTGACCTTTTTTCTTCTTTTCTTCATACTAGAAAAATTCAAAAGTACTCAATTAAGACCACTACAGTGAAAGTCTTGTGCTATTTTAATTATCTGTTACAAAGAAAAATACTTTTCCTCATAAAGAACACTCTCACAAATGCCCAAGTTTTTATGTGGACAAGGTCTTAGAATAGTTATGATTTCTGAGGTGCACGCACACAACAGTCTCACAAGATGTCTTGGCAACTGGCCTTTCAAGTACCATTTACACCCCAAAGGTAGGTATTTTATATATAAATATATAAAAACACACACATATATAAAATACATATATATATAAACTCATAGACACACACAAGGCCTGTTACAAAAATAATTTCAAAAAGCACACACAGCTATAAAAATAAATAATGTTTTGACTAAATCAACTCCCCTGATCACTCAGCTGAAAAACAAATTAATAACCTAGGGCCATTTTGCAAATGAAGTCAGATTAAAGTAAAAAACTTAAAATTAAAAAATAATGCTGTAGGAAACTATGTTTATACTTGAATTCATATGAGTACAGCACCAAATATTCCATTTGCAAGAGAAACAGAACTCAAATTTCAGCAGGTAACCTAAAGCAAAGTAACCAGACAAAAAGTGCTATTTTCAATTTTGAAGCTAGAGCTTCCCCTAAAAAAAAACCAAAAAACAAAACCACCCCACCAAAAAACCACACCTCCAAAAGACCAAAGGAACACACTAAGGAAATTTACATTGCCTTTCTTGACTACTTTGGGTCAACAGTGAACACTATATTCTGATTTCCAGAACAAGATAAATATCCTAGGCCATGTACCCTACTCTCCTGTAGGACATTATCTCCCCTAATAATTTTTATAACATTCGAGACACAAAATACTAAAAATGGAGTAACACAAAATCACAACTGAAATGCAACTCTTTTTCCATGGTTTAAAATCCATAATGCCCTTTAAGAGGACTGCAGCATTGAGGAGTATGAATAGAAAATGAAGACATTAAAGAACTACCCAAAAGCGAGTAAGAAAACCACAAGAGTTTCAGAATGGGTTTCTCAGAGGTAGCCAAAGCTCTCTATGCCACCTGATTGCAGAGGATGAGAGTGAATATAAGGCATCAGCAGATTGATAAGACCTTTTGGTTGGTTTTTTTTTTGGACTATGCCAAGTGTCCTTCCAAACATGGGAAAAGAGAGCGATCCTGCTGGTTACGCACTTCTACAAACGTCTGATAAGGGCTGCACACACTCTCATCTTTCTGAAACACTACATTGAGCTACTTAAAATGCGAAAAAGTTGCCACTAACAGTACCCCAGAGCCAATGGCTGCTTGATAGCTCATGCCAAATAACAAAGGTTATGATACTGGTTTAGCTTTGAGTAGACTTGTGACCACATCACATGAACCACAACTGCCGTCAGCTTCAGCATGAGACCAGGTAGCCTCAATATTAATTCAGCCGTTCAGAATTTATAAAGGAAGCACTTTTTATAGCTGCTCACTTTGCTACCTGCAGAGACCATGCAAATTTCAATCAGTAACCAGCGTAAGATGCCAATAAGAAAGTCTGTGCACATCCTCTGATACACGTAGGGTTTGATTAAAACTTTCCTTACCAACAAAACTTATGCAACATCTTTATTTGTGCAGCCCTGGTACAACATCCAACGCCACCAAAGTGCCAAACACCATGATTCCAGATAATCCTGTCTGACGAATCTCATACTCATACTTCTTCCATCAGAGAGCATAGGAACAGCTACTTGTGTCAGTGAGGCTGTGCTGATCTTAACATGAATGCAAGGCGACACCTTTTAGCGTACCTTTCCATTACTTCTTGAATGCTATCTTTTACACTTGTTCAGAGAGTGAGTGGAAAGCCCCGCAGGCAAAATCAAGAGCACGTTTTTCTCATCAAACCACAAAAGCAACACGGGGTAGGGGGAGCTCACAGTGACCTGCTCCTCACTCCAAGGATACAGGACTCTCTGAAAAAAACCGACTGGAAAAAACACAACCTGCCTGACCAAGTCAAGCCAAGCCAAGAGAGGTAACTTTCAAGCGCCTATTTTCTGCCTAGTGCCCAAGTTCACTCCTCAAACCAGCATAAGGACAACTCAGATGTGCTGCATTTAAGAGACATGACAGTTGCAAAACAGCACCTTACAGGACATCGTCTTCTCTGTTCCCCGTCCCCCAGCACCCTGAAGTCTCCCCACGAATTCCAAGATAGCGCTTTACGTACAAACGCCAGCCTCCGCCAGAGCCGGTTCTTGCTCGTCCTTTAGCCCCTCTGACCTGGGGCTGTCGCCCACCGCGGTCCCCGCACGGCGGGCAGCTGGCGCGAAGCCCGAGCGCAGCAGCAGGAACGGCTAAAGCATCTCCCCAGGCCAGCCAGCTCCTTCTCTCGCTTTTGCCACCACCGGAGTTTCGCGAAGGGCTTCGAAACGCGGCGACGAGATAGATTAGATCGATAAATAAATAAATAATGGGGAGAGAGGGGGAGGAGAAGAAAGGACAGCTCATTAGCAAAACCGCCACCGTGTTAAGCGAGGCGGGGGCGTCACCCAGCCGCACTCCTACCGCCTTCGCCCCTCCCCGCGCCCCCCTAACCCCCCTTCAGCCGCGGGAGCCAGGCAGCCTCTGTACCGCAAGGGATAGGGAGGGTGGGGGGGGTACGCTCCTATGGCGATACCGTGCATTACTGCCGGCCCGCAGGCGGCCGGAGAGGCGCGGCCCCTCGGCGCCCATGGGTGCAGTGGGTCGGGTCCGGTCGGGCCGGGCCGGGCAGGCACCGCCACGTCCCCGGCCGCGATCCGCCTTCAGTCCCGCGGGACGCCTGGCTCCCGGCACACGCGCGCCCAACGCCTCCCAAGCACCGCTGCCGGCCCGCGAGCACCCCCTCGCCGCCAGGCTCGGCCACCGGCGACAGCCGCCCGGCGCTGTCAGCCCTGCGGGGCGGGGGTCGGTGAGGGGGTCGGAGGAGGGCAGAAGTACCCCGCTCGCTGCGCCAGACTGACTCGGGCCGGCGGGGGTGACAGGTACCGGAAGTGAGGTCGTGGCACACACCTCCCGCAACGGCCCCGCTCGATTGGCTGACCGAGGAGGGACCTACGCGGGCCGGGCGCAACGCGGGGGAACGCGCGCTCCCCCTCTCTTCTCCCTCCCCGCGTGCTTCCCCCGCGTGCTTCCCCCCAGCCTCCCCCCTCCGCCCCCGGCTGCTCCACGCGCCCCGCAGGCTTACCGGGGTCGCGCGCGGAGAGAGCTCGGGGCCGGCGGCGGGGAGAGGGAGGCGAGTCTGAGGCGGCGAGACTTTTCGTCAAGGGCGAATAAAGCCCCGCCGGGCGGAGGGGCGGGTCGGGTCGGCTCTGCTCGGCTCGGCTGCCTGCCGGGGGGCAAAGTCTCCGCTCGCCTCCCTTGGCGCGCTCGTGCGGGCCGTGCGCGGGGGCGGAGGGGGGGGTTGCGGCCGGGCCGGCCTGCGGGAGGGCGAGCGGCCGTCCCTCGAGCAGCGGGGGCCGTGGCGCAGGCACTTCGCCTTGAGGGCGGCCGGCTAAGAAAAGCTCTGTCGTGTTTAGGAAAGTTACCGCGGGTCGTGCCTGCAAAGCCGAGGCCGAAACCCTTCACGGCTCCCAGCAAAGTCCCGAGCGAGGCTTCGCAGGGGGCTCTGGCTTCCTCTGGCTCCCAAATCTTGGAAAGGTAACAAGAAGCATAAGTACAGTGGGCATAAAAGGGAGTCAGCCCCGTCCAGACACCGCCACTACCCCCCTCCCCAGTTTCTGCTCTGTGATTGATTCATCTGTGTTACATTTCTGGACGATCCTTGTGATTGCAGCCGTCACCGTACAAAAGGTATCACTGGCTTTTTAAAGTCATATAATTGCATTTTCACTTTCATGTTCGCGCTCCGTTTGGGGCAGTGGGTGTGTGAAGAGGGTAGGAAGAAAGGCACTTTATTTCTGACCTGAGTAGTCAGTAACATAGGTGCCAGGAGAAAACATGACTCATTACAGATGTTTCCAATGGGAAGTTATTTTACAGCTACCAAGTACACACATGCAGCTTCTGCTTGTTTTTACTCAGTGGAAATGCAGTCTGTGGCAGTTCAGAAAACAGAAACACGCCCCCGGAAGGGAAGGAAGGAGACTGCTGTCTTGGAGGCTTGGCCACTGCTGCAGTGAGCACCATCTTTAATCCCATAAACTTCTCATAAACTTGGGTTAAGCACATGGACCAGGACATGGGAGCACTCCCTGCAGGAACAATAGTAATGGTAGAGGCTTAAAAAAACACCAGAAAGCATGCCTCAATACCAACCAATGAAAGGCAGCCTTAACCGTGGGAAATAGAGGCTAACAAAAGCCCTCACATTTATTTAGGGCTTTTTCAGAGTATTTCAAGCCGGTTCTGGTCACAGCCTAACCTCTCAACCATTAGTGGTGCTCCAAGGTCTGTCCCAAGCTAGGCCAACACACAATGCTACCAGAATCAGTTGATTTAAATAAGTTAATTCCCAACTTTAACAACTACTTGTTTCCCCAAAGTCTGTGTGTAACAGACCTCAGCTGATAACAAGGATCAGGGCCTATTTCTATCAAAGATGTTATCTGAGCAGATGAGTTTTTTCATTGACTTCGGTTGGTTTCCTTCCTTCCTCCCTTCTCTTTCCTTTCTCCCCCCCAAAATATAAATGAACTGACTAATCTTCTGTGCAGTTACAAATATATATTGGTTTTCTTTGTATATATGACCAGATCTTAAAACCGTTTCCCCTCTTGATTTGCTAGGGAGCTGTGGAGAGTTGCCTTGGAATTTCCATGAGCCTTTGAGTTTTTCAACATTCAGGCCAAATTTAGGAGGTCTGTTTGCACGTGGACTTGTAGTGCTGGTCCCCAAGGTGGCATTGTACAGGCACTGCAATACAACTCTCAGAAGTAAGTTCTTGGTATGTTTGCAGGCTTTTGCCTTGGGAATTTGCACATTTTGAGGTGTTCATCACACCAGGGCCTTCCCATTGCCAGTGAGAAGCATGCCATGCTGTCTAGGCTTTATCCTAGTTGTCAAGCTCAGCTAGCTTTCCTGAGGGGCAAATACATGTTTCATACATATTTTCCTGGCTCACACACTAATGCTGTCCCAAAGGCACAGTAAAAACACAAAATATTTATTGGAATTTAAAATGAGTTGTGGGCTGTTTCCTGTTTACAAGCTGAGAGTTCCCCATCCCACACTTGCTGATAACCAAAATCGTAGCTACTCCATCTACAGCATGGTCAGCAAAGATGACAGTGCTATCCCAGACAAGGAGAAGAGCTTCTTAATCCCTATTTTGGAAGTATTTTCTTCTAAAGAAGTTACATGCATTTTGTCCATAAAAATGGCTGGTGTTGCAGAAGGCATCTGTGGTGAAGGAGGAGAACGTATTCCACAGTTAAAATACTTACTTGGAGAGACCACGCTGATTCTTTTTGTACCAAAAGTGTTTTTTAAGTGTCGATTGCTGACTGGATTGCATAAATTTGTATCGCAGTTCAAATCTTAATAACATTCTAAACATCATAAACATCCATTAGCCATTTAAATGTGCAAGCTTTTAGAAATCAGAAATTATTTACTAGGCTTTTAGCTAGAATAAGCTTTAATTAGTGCTATACTCTATTAATATGCAATAGCCGTATTACTTTTGCCTAACAGCCCAACAGTTGTGAGACAAGCAGCCAGACTTGTGCAGTCGTTTATCGTCCATCTTTCCAGTAGCCAGCTGGCTTTATCAGAGGTCTCCACGATCATGCGTGTCATTTCTGTCACAAAACACTTTCACTTGCCAAATTAAAACTCTTTTCCTTTGATTTAAAGGTCAGATACTGAGTCTCTTGTAACAATTCTGTGCAAGCAGATGAACAGATCCAGGGCAGCAGGGACTCGTTCAGCAGTTCGGGAAATGGACAGCAGAAATTGGCAATGCATTCGCTGCCACCTCCTCCAACTACAGGTAAAATGCAGGAAGTGGGATGGCCTCGTGCTCAAATATTTGCTGTGGTTTCTGTTGCTGATCTGATGACAGAGATTTTTTAACAGACAATGTGCCTCGGTTTTGCTGGGTCGTCATGAAAGACTTTCCTGACATAGTCGATTTAATAAGTAAAATAGAGCCTTCCCATTTAGGTATTTATCTGAACAGGAACTGCAAAAGCCAAGCATCATACCCAGCATTTTATAAGCTGAAATAACATCCGCATGGTCCTGTTTCTTTTTGTGTCACAACTGAAGTTTTACTAAACTAACAGGTATTAAACTAACACCATTTTGATGCTGTTGAATTGCTCTCCTTAAAAGAAGTGGCTGAACCATCACGAGAGAACAAGTTTTATGAACAGAGGCCACTGTCAGAAATATAGAAAACTATTTGAGCATGATTTAAGACTTTTTGTATTTAATTTTGTGCATGATGAATCCTGCCCATTTGTGCCTGGTCAAAATAAGTCAAAGGCAAAAGTCTCATGTGAACAGGAGATGATCACATCTGATTTTTTTAATATGTGGGTTACAAGCACACATGGTATGAAAATTATTAAAGAGCAGTTCTCTCTCACCAAATCAACCTCCTTGAAGAAAAAAAAAACACCACCAAGCAAACTGGTGAAACAGAGGAGACCTGTGAGACCTATCCCTTCTGACCTTTCATTACGAAGCCTGGTCCCAGCACAGCAGCCTTTTTAACCAAAACATCTTTGCTTTGTTGTTGGTTTTAGGGTAGGTTTGTTTTGTGTGTGGGTTGTTTTTAGATGCACATCTCTCTCCTGGATTGCAACAAAGCTCTAAGACTGAAGGTGATAAATTAAAACATTTTAAGATAAATCATATGAGGTTCATCAGCCTCATTTTAATATGACAGGTGTTGGATAGAACCAGGATGCAGATTGCAGGTTTACACAAGTCTAATGTTTCACAAAACTATTTAGACATTGGATTTTTTTTTTTTTTAATCTAAAATGGGATTTGATTTCCCAACAAAAGACGTGACTAAAGTTACTTATATTTAATTTTCACTTACTATGCTAACCCATCAATGTAAAATATGGAGGACTCATTCAGATTATTTCTATCCATATTTTAAAGTTACTTTGCTCATTACTCTTTACTTACAAGTGAAAAATGTCAAGATCAAAGTTTCCAGATGTTTGTAGGTCTTCCTGTATCAAAAAGACTAAGAACAGTTGAATGTAAGATGATGGTGCTTTAAATTTATCAATCATAGAATCATAGAATGCATTAGGTGGGAAGGGACCTTTAGAAGCCATCTAGTCCAACCCCCTGCAGTAAGCAGGGACATCTTCACTAGATCAGGTTGCTCAGAGCCCCGTCAAGCCTGACTTTCAATGTCTGCAGGGATGGGGCCTCCACTACATCTCTGGGCAACCTGTTCCAGTGATCCACCGCCCTCATATTGAAGAGCTTAACCCTTCTTAACCCAAAATATTTAGAATTACTCTAATAACCTATATTCAATTTTATGCTGGTGCTGTCACTCACTGTGGGTAGCTGTATGACTGGCAGCAGTGTCAGGAATTGTTGAATTAGCATTTTTTAATGTGACAGTTCTCTCTCCCTTCCCCCCTCATTATTACTGTCAGTATGTTTCATTTCTCCATTTTAATTAAAAAATCCTTTAAAGAAAAACTGTGAGCACCAAGTGAGCACCTTTCTTGCAGTAATGTGGGATCCACACATTAGGGGTGAACTGAAACAGTGGGGGAAAACAGTGCGGCCCAAAGCCTTTTTCTGAGGGGGAGCCCATGCTTCAGGGATAGGGAAACTATCACCTTGAGAACAGTTTATGGGGATAAACAATTGCTCTCAAAACTGAACCAGGCATTTCTTTCCCAAACCACACACACAGACACCCGCCTCTCATCTGAATTGTTTCTTCCTCCAGTGTAAGATTCCTTTCCTGTACATCTCTTTCTGTACTGGATACTGTATTACCGGATTTCGGCAGGCACTGGCAGGTTTATTTATGATCCTTTAGTCTCTGAGAACTGCTAAAAATCAGTTAGGCTTAGTATGATACAAATCATTGCTCAGTATCTTGAACTAGGGAGAAATGTTGTTGCTTTCTTCCTGGGGTTTTTTTTGCTCCTTCCTTTTTTTGATGCACTCGGTACTTGCCATGATGTGTGACTGAAGGGATAACAGCCTCTGCCTATATGCACCTTTTCCCCCCTATTATCCTGGGAAATAGATGTGCTCTTAATTAATTCTCAATTGCTAATTAATTTTCATTTATTGATCCCCATGTTTCCAGTCCTTTGAACTGAATACTATTTGAATGTTTCCTGTTTCAAAGAGTGTCTTTTCTTACCCAGGTTTAGTTCTTCCTACTTTCGCTCTGTTGGCTCGACAAAGTCTTTCTTTGTTGCCCCTTCTCCCTCAAACTCAGTTTCACATTTGGTGTTTTATCTGTCCCACTGATACTCTCTTCTTGGGCGACTTCTATAAAATCTCTCCCTGTCATCACCACCATAACTGTGATTCATATCTTATTCATTAGCTGACTATTGCAACATTTCTTTTGGCCTTCATTCTTCCCCCTCCCCAGCTAAAGCTATCTTTTACACTGCCTCTCAATTCTCTTCACTATTTACGTCAACTCTGTACCCTTCTCTGATGTATCAAGTCCCAGCCCTTCTTTCCTGTAATACCCTGTGCTCTCTCCCCTATCCCGTAATAATCATGCAGAAAATCCTCCCTTTCCCTGAAGAGCCTGTGTATTAGCATGACATGTCGGAACACAGAAGCAAGAATGAATGGATGGTGGATTGTGTTTCTTAACAGAGTTATTAGCAACTTCTGATTGGTTTTCTCTTAAATGTGTTCTCCTCCATACCTCTGCAGCATGTATGAATTCCCATGCATGTCAAGGTTAACTTACACTGTTACCGGCAAATTCTCCCAGCATGCTTCCATCAGGACTTATTTATCCTTGTCTGGCTTTACTTTTGCCTTAATCTAAGCTTTAGCAGTATCTGAGCTCATGTTTTATGCAGATTTCAAGAAGGAATTACCATGTAAATGTCAGCTCACTGTGATTTCATATCTTTGTAAATAATTCAGTCCATGTGCAGAAATTAAAACTGAAGTTGGAACTTATGTTTGCCTCCTTACTAAACATGTAGACTTCAGAGCAAGTTTTTAATGCATCAAAGCACGTTTATTTAGCAAGTAGATATAGTGATTTTAAAAGTTGTGTTATTGCCAGAGCAATATATTGCCCAAGGATAACCAGTGTTTATCACTTTTGTGTGTATTTGTGTTGGTGCAAAGTCCGGTGGCTTTTGAAGGTGAGTTTAATAAGCTGGTTTGGGTTTGGGGTTTTTTTGTTTGTTTGTTTTTTTTAACTGAGGCAATTAAAGGCAAAGCACAGGTCGCATGCTGCTTTCAGAATGGCAGCACGTGGCGAGCAGGTAGGATGCGCACCTGGCAGCACTGGTACTTCAGATCCACTCCCATGCTTTCTCCAGAGCTCATCTAATCACAGCTTTACAGTCCTCCAAGATCCTTAATGCAAGCAATTTCTTTTCCTGTTCATTTGTACTACTGCAAATGCAGTTTTAGAAAATGCTGGAGATTCCCACCTCCCCATCCCAGAGAAAGGCCAAGTATTTGTTTCGTACAATCAAGTTAAGATTTTGAGTTTGGGTTCTAAGGTGTGTAAATCTGAGACTTACTCAAAGCAATTAGCTGAGTAACTATTCTGCTTAAATTGTTTTCCTACCCTGTTTCCAGGCCATGACTAACACTCACTGTGCTACACCCAGTCTTTTCCAGCATTCACAACTGATAAACCGAGCGTACACTCAAACTGCCTTTTATGAAGAACAGTCATATATTCAATTTCTGGGCTCTTTGCTCAATCAATTGCCTGTCTACAAGCCTGACCTTTAAACAAAAGCAGCGTGCATACAGTCAGGCTGATGCTTTTCAGGTACCAGTTTTTCCTTCACACCTTGGATACTCAGATATTTCTCAGTACTCTTTACACTGGTCAGCTTTGCTGTGTGAATATGAACTGCATAACTGAATCCAAGTTAGATTTTTTAAAGCAAGGCTACTTCTAAAATTGTGTAAAGTGTTTGATAAAAGAGTTTGCAAACAAGACATTAAATAACAGCAAAAGTAAACAGGAGAGTGAGGTCAGATGAGTTTTGAAGACACGTGCAGATTTACTGACATATTAACAAGCTTGTTACTCACGAGAAATTGAGGGGAGGCTGGTCTCCAGCCAGTGGCAGAAGGGCCACAGTTTACTGGTCCTGTGGCTTCAGAAACATCCTAACACCCAGTTGCACCTTTTTTTGCCCTTCTGAGGTACTTCACTCCCCCTTAATTTTCCTGGCTCCAGCTCTTTGCAGGGCCTTGCTGTGAACCAGGTCAGGTGACCTGGTCAGCTGAAATATAATAAAAGCAGTGAGAAATAAAAAGTATTTCCTGATCTAACTCACAGCACAGGTCCCCACTTCCCAGAGGGGTGGTGTGCAGTGATGAGGGAGCACTGCCTGAATTCCCCCCACCTGCATTACCTCTGAAACCAGCCTGGCATCAAACCACAGTCAAGCCTGACCAAAGAAACAGAGAAGACAACTATGGGGAGTGATCTGAGGAATAAGCAGAGTACAGGGCTTATTTTAGTTGGAAGGTGACTATGGGGAATCCTGGAAAAGGAGGTGATTTTTCAACTGGATCATGAGGAGTGAAACTAGAAGATGTCTATAAGGACTGGAGCGCAGGCGAGTCCTGGTTGCTTGGACATCAGGAGTGTAAGCAGCAGCAGGAGCCGTAACACTGAAAGCTTTCTGAGCTTGGAGAACTGGGAAAGGACATCATTTCAGCAACAGGAAAAGCCTCAACCACTAACACCATATTTATCCAAACCCTAAAGAATTATTTTAAATAAGAAGAGGTTACGGAGCTGTGTTTAGCTGGAAGATCTGTGTGGGAGAGGGGTGGATACCTTTGGACTTTGTTAATAATTAAGTGGAGGAGTGTGTTAAAGCCTATGGAATGGATAGCATGGTGGTAAAAATACCATGACTCACTGAAGCTGGAGGTTAGCAAACAGGCAGAAGTAAACAAGATTGCACATGACAGATCCTTGTGCAGTTAGACCTGTCTCTCTTTAGTGAAACTGTGCCTGAAATGCTTCATTCATTTCTGGAAACCCCATGGAAACAGTTTGGTAGTGAACCTGCAAGAAATAAAAATTGCTGCGTTCAGAGCTGGAAGCAAATCCTATATGTTTCCCAAAGTTTTCCTATAATATTTGCAATACCTAGCATATTTTCTAAGTATTTTTTCCTCTCATAATAATCCCTAAGCTAATGTCTTGTCAATTAAAAACAAAATCAAAAACCAAACACAAAGAAACCATCTCTGCTCAGACCATTTCACTCACTCCAAATGCAGTGAGAGCCAGAATAAGAATCTGGATACATGTTTTTTAAAAAAGGAACAGCAAGGACTTCTATCAGCAGCAGGACTTCTATAAGCAGCAGCTGGCCTTTGCAATTTGCTTTTCTGTGTACCAGTGTCACCCAATGTTTAATTTTAGTTATTTTAAAGGGCTTCCCTCCCATATTTTTTTTTAGTTATTGTTAATTTTGTGTATTTTCATTCCCTTCTCTTCCCCTTTTTTACCTCCTGTTTATGGCTTGAGGTAACATTCAGCCTGCTGCTACATTTGGCTCTAGAACCTGCAGACCAAATTCATAATGTTTGAAAGGGAAGCAGGAGCTACTCAAAAGCTGGTCTCCCGCCAGCTGCCCACCTCTCAGGGTTCACGTACCCTTCTTGTCTGGGCTCCCTGCTTTGACAGGTTCCCAAGCCACCAGGAGACTAAGTGGTGGGACCAAGTGGGTCACCAATGTAATTCCAAAAGAAGCATGACACAGGAGTGTCTAATTAGAGCTATAACATAGAGGTTTGCATCTATTTTGAATCATATTCCCTGTTTCCAGTTTCTTTGATTACCTAATTCATCTGCCTGTAACTCTGCAAATATTTGCTGAAGGACACAAAATATTTGCTGTTTATCCCGGGGTTCAGCATTACAGATGTTTGTTTAATGTCCAGACGAGGATTTTCAAATGCATCCGATAGCTAAGTACACCTCCAATTTATTTCTATTTAATCTGGAAGGGAAAAAAAAAGGGTCTTGTTTATATACCTACCCTGTATGTCTCATCTTAAAATGTTTACATTCTGGGAGTTTACTTGTTGAAGCTGTGTAAAAGATAATGTCAGCATGTCCACATGCTGCCCACATGTCAGCCCATTTGTCATCTCTCTCACCACTCCACACACCCCCCCACCAAAAAAACCCCCCAAATTCTGCAACCAAAAATGCCTTTAATGTTTAATGCAACACATGTAGAGTGAGCTACCTGGACCACTGAAAAAAAAATAGGGTGAAGGGAAGGCACTGTTATGTTATTATAGGGTAAGTGAGGCTAGATTAACTGAGGGTGTGAGTCTGCTGACATCACCTAATTACTTGGCAGTAGAATTACAAGTGGTGCCTCTTCACTTCAGATTTTACAGTTAGATTAACTATTACCTATTACTGTGCTCTAAGACAAGCGCTTCAGTCTAAGTAAAAAGAAACCCAAGCTGCTTTTTTCAACCTAGTAAAGCTCTAACTACACCCTAAAGAGAAAATGAATCTTTGTTTTCTTATTAAGGTTAATGCCATAAGATCATTTAAGCCTGGAAACTGAGTCAGGAAGAAATCCTCAATCCCAGGTGTCGCAGGCTAGCGAACTCTATTTTGTGGTGTTCTGGCACCAGAATGATCTTTTGGGTAACGTTGAGGCAGCTACGCAGAACTGCTGTAAACAGAACATCCCATCACCCCATTCCCTCCTCCCACGCCTTCTTTCAGGCATGGGCTCCACCATTTACCTCCCGTGGGCTTCAGGATTTCTCAAACCGAAATGTGACTCACTAACCGTCCAAAGAGACTGGGGAGTTTTCTGAAGGTTAGTGAGTTGAGTTGACTCAGTCGGAAGCCACCGAACAGGAGAGCAGGCACAAGGACGAGGAGAGGACCTCAGAGGAGGGCAGGAGGAAGTGAGATCTTCCCCCTCACAACTGTAAAGCGTTACATCAGTTGTTAAACCACACCTTGGAAGAAAGTGGTAAAGGCCACTGGCTTTGGATATTTAAAAATAGATCAAGGAGCTGTTGATATCATTATTGGGTCATCTGGTTTCCCTCAGCACCAATATTATTTGTATTCCTCTTTCCTTCCACCCCCAGCTCTTCAAACCCCTTGATTGAGGCAAGGCCCCTCTTAACAAGCCTCCACTGTCCTTTCCTTTTGTCTTTAGATCAGTCCTTAAAGCCCTATTCAATTAGCAAGCTTTTTTCCTTTTTTGATTAGCCAACTCTTCGTTAACTGCTATCAACATGGTTATACTAGAATTCTTGCTCCTGTTTACCTGAGCATTCAGTTCTTTGGGGTAAAATCTTACCATTTCACTTAATTTTGTAGAGCACTCTGCCTATACATAGTTAAAGGTCCTAAGGCAGTTTAACAACTGTCATTTGCTCTTAGAGAAAAGGCAGAGACTTGAATCAGTCATTAATCCACTACCAATCCCATAAACTATATACAGGAAAATATGTATTATTAAGCAAATAAAGGTGAACTATAAATTTTAAAACATCGGAGTGGAATACTGGAATAAAAATTTACTTAATCAAAACCTAATTAATCTCTGATTTAAAAAACCCCATTAATGCAGTACTGATTTCTTTTTTAAACTCTGTCATTCCTAGAAGAGCCCATTTGGAACAACTAACTCTTTTACATTTTTTTTTCTGTTTCTAGCTCTTACATTGGTTTCTTCACTGCAGAAGCAGAAACTTTACAGCTGGTATATATCTTACACTAATGATTTAGAAATATACCTAAAGATGCTAAATTAATCTAGTCAGATTTTAGTTACCTTTGAGACCTAGCTACATTGTTTTCTTCTGGAAGGTATTAACATTTTATTTGTCCCCGTGGTCAGGGTGTCTTTGGATAAATTGTGGTTGATTTCATGTTTTTCTCTGATACTCACACACGTCCATAACTTTGTCAGATGTGCACTGTACTGTTGGAGAATGTACTTTGAAATCAGTTTTACATTTGGTTGCTAATCTGATGACCCTGCTTTCCTCTTCTGTAAGCAATGTTAAATAGTGACCAATGGGCCTGAGGCCAGCAAGGCTGTTCTTTAAGTAGCACCCAGGCAGAGTTACTCCGAGGTGAAGGGACAAACCCCACGTTAAGAGACAGGTCTGTTAATGCAAACCTATGGAAATCTATTGGGAAGGCTTCTTTGCAGCACATGTCTGTTTGCAGCTCCCTGACTCTGGACGGCTGAACTGGGTACCGTTCCAGTGAGAAACAACAGGCTGTACCCAGAGCACCCTGTACCTGATACGAAGTTTCCGATAAGCTCCTGGATACCAAAAAGATTACTGAGCAAATATGTTTGATACAGTAGTCTACTATTTTATATAGTTTTTTCCATTCCTGATCACAAGGCATCATAGGGCTTGTAAATATTGGGTAAGTTGTTGCTCCAGCAGAATTAAAACTTACTTTTAAAAAATACTTACGTCCCTTAGGAGAAAAAAAGCCAACTCCACACCACCTTTATTCGCTGGCTTAAGCACTTGGAGCAATGTGCTAAATACACTGAGCCGTTCTTTTTGTGGAACGCGAGGATCAAGCCTTCGTTCTTGGCAGCCACGTCCTTCATGCCGTGCATACTGTAACCCACCGTTGTTATTTTGTATTCATCACGGGAGAGCAGAGTGCTTTACTGCAAATAAAGGGATAGCTCCTCCCCAAGGAGCCTATGCTACAGCAGGAGATAACACCCAGGAAGAGCGGGGGAACACAGGGGTCACAGTAAAGGTCATGATGAAAGCTTGACATGGCATGTATGTTTTGTTAACGCTGCTTTGGACTTAGCGTGCTTCATTGATTTTTACTGGCAGTATCAGACAGAGGCTCAGGAGTGGGAAGCTGGTATATAAAAAAGCAAATTAATGTACTGCTGAGACCTACCCGATGCAGAGATAGCATGGAGGAAAGAAATGGAGACCTTCAAGTTGTACTTTGTTGCCAGTGAAGAACTGTGAGCGGAACCTGCAGGCAGGCCATCCACACTTCTGCCCTTTGGTCTCCCTTAGCATCATGCAACCTGTCTATCCCATTCCCTGTGAGCACTTAGCAAAATGACTAGTTTTCATCTCATTTCTGAGGGGCTCCATGAGGTAAAAGCATTGTGATTGTTTCTGCCTTGACAGATATGTTGGTGTAGGCAGAAAGTTATTGAAAGAAACAACCCCAACAAGCAACAGAATTCCACTCTTGACTTCCTCCCATATCATTACCAAAACATATCAGTGGTCAACACAGCAAAACTACAGCCTAGAAGCCAGCTGATGGGAGGTCAGTTCTCATGCAGACCAAAAATCAAAGGCAAAGTTATAATCCCTGCTTTAGGAGTACTACATGTGGATGCATATCTTTATTGTATATATTCACCTTTATCGATGTGCCTCCAAAAAACTGTGCCAGAACTTAGAAAGATGATGGCAGACCCAGAGAACTCATTGCCTTACACTAATATTTCCAGCATTAAACAGATTAACAAAGCACTGCTTTTCAGAAAAACAAGAGCTCCAAAACCACCAAAACTCTCTGCAGTGCCTTGCCTTTGCAAAGAGCAGTCATGTAGTGTGAACAAAGTTCTTCTTCCTATTTGCCAGTATGCACAGAGACCTTGTGCTGCATGGTCAGTGTGTAATCACCATAACATTGCTTTTAAGAACTGAGCCCCACAGAAAACAGCAGAGCTGGCTGAGAATGCTGACAGGTCATGCCCATGAGTTGTTCAAGCCATACCTCTAAATACTGGTTAAAGTGAGTTTAGCTACTGCAGGTTTTTCAAGGACTGTATGTATGGAATAATTGAAAAAAAAACACCCAATCCAACACTCCTCAGCCCCCCAAAATTTCTGTGTTAACCTGGGGCAAAACACACTCAGAGCCTGCATAAGACAGTGCACACTGAAGCCCTAATGGGCTTTTACCTTTTATAGCCCTACGTCATGGACGGAAATTACATCTCTAGCACACTGAAAGAAACTGTGTTGTCACTGCTGTAAGCACGTCACCATGCCACAGCATCTCACAGCTGCACAAAACAGGAGCTAAGAATCCCCATCAGTTAGGATATAGAGCTTCTCTTTGCCTGATATGCACCAGGCTTCACCTTCTGGTGCTTTTCAGAATCTCACAGCTCTTCCGTACCAGTCTTTCCCATTGAAATTGTTGTGCTTACCTATGGCATGGACTGGGTTTAACAACCACCACACTTTCCATGTTCTTCTCTGTGTTATTAGGATTTTTTTCTCGTGCTAGCACAAGAAACGAGGCGGCTTTTTTGGCAAGTTCATATTACAGAAATAAAGCGACTTTCTCTCCCTCGCTGCTCTTCTGTGGAGATACAGAGGTGTTGGGACTGTTAAGAAACGAATGGAGAAGTTGTCTATGAGAATAAACATTTCTTTCTATAACAGTCAGGATATACCAAGGTGCTTCAGAACCTGTGAAAAGTTGTTATTATTATTAAAAAAACAACCCAAAACAGTAAAACCCATGCAGAGTATGTATCGTAGAGATGCCAGGCCTGATGATAAACCAGTGGGAGTTTGATATAACAAGTGATATTTTAGAATGGCTTTTTAGCATTCAGCTTGTTTACATGACTTTTCCACAAGCACCACCTGCGTGAAATGAGGATGAGACCCTACCTACCCAAATGACATACAGACTTGCTGGAAAGCATGCTAGGACTTAGATTTAATAGAACCATTCTTCTCTCATTGAAAAATAATTCTTGGATTTGTCTTACAGCATTGCAAGAACACAAATAGATGCTCTCCCCTGAAGTAATTTTTAAATCCTTATAAAATTTTGTCTGTGCAAATAACAAAGAACATACCCCTGGAAATTCTTTAAGCCTCAAAATGAAATATTTTCTGTTTAAATTACTCTCTGGTAGGAACAAAGCACTGCAGTCTCTCTTCCGAGACTGTTTTCAGAAGCAGACAAAGCTTTATAGCCCAGACAGCAGAATCTGAACAACTTAGTCATCAAAACCACTAAAGTAAACCCTAAATGCAGTTTTAGCAAACTATAAAGTAGTATCCTACTGGGAATAGTTTCGTATACCAGCAACTGGTTTAAAATAGTAACAGGACAATTGTGCCATCCTCTAAAATAATGATTCTATCATAACAAAAATATTTGCATGAAGTAAACGGACATTGAGTAACTGTGGACTTTTGTACCAGGGATTACGTTGCATCAAGCCATGGTAAAAACAAGGTGGAGAGATTAGAAAAAAACTGGACATAAAGTGACTTGCAGCCTTTTCTTTTTTATTCTGCTGCTTATAAGGATACCCATTTGTCCTTTGAACCCAGGTGAAGACATACTTCTACTACCAAAAATCCTGCCCCAACCCCTCAAAATCCCAAGCAAACTTGTAGCGGCACAGTTCTTCCTTATTCCTAAACTATTTGACTAGTAGTCCAAGCTTTGGGATTGTTGTTCTTTCTTCTGAACTAATCAAAGGGTCTTTTGCAGCAAGGGAAGCAAAAATTCGTCTCTGATATTGTTTGCAGTTTCTGAAATTGGGGCAGATCCTGGAAGATTTTGGAACCTACGGCGCATTTCCCTGAATTAGAACCCTTAGAAACAAAATTGAACATATCTGTCATTTGAAGAGAGAGGAGACTAACATGCCCTGACATAAAGAAATTTAGGATACAGTCTCCCCATGTTTAGACCCAGAAGTTGGAGCCACATAAATTTAATGTCTTGATTCACTTTCTGCAATTTAAAAAAAAGATTCTTGCATTCCTTTCCATCCCTCTGCTCTCTTGGGAACTGCAACTCCAGGAAATTACCATCTCCAAGTGGCTTCTGCTTTTGTTGTTGGTGTTTTTTTGGGGGGTTTCTTTTTGGTTTAAATGGAAAAGACTGAAAATCTCAACAAAAGTCACAATTTGCCTATGAACATTATTATAGCCATCTCTAAATCTCACTGGCGGCAGAGATCTGGCGAGGCTTTCTGAATATTCAGCATTGTTTCTTCTAAGAGTGCAGTCCCATGTAAAGTTCCAAAAGAAAAGCCAGCCTTTCTGGTGATGTTGAATCAAATAATCATAGTGGACCCCATCTTTTTGCAGAGCCATGCGCTTAGAATGCTTTTTCCCTCACGGTAAAACACTGTTGCAGTTACAGGAATGCTGTTATTGAAGAAAAAAAGAAGTTTTAAAAGCTAATCAGGAAACCATCAAGGGAAGGTGGACTTGGGCTTCTTTGTTCCTTTGTGTCAGGACACTTACAGGTTAACCTTTCAACTACCGGTGTCCTGAACAATGTATCATGGAGTTCCTGTGAGCTCTAGAGTGGCCCTGACGTTAGTCAGATGCTGTGATGAAGATTTTAGAAAATATCTATATCTAAAGGGTTTACACCTAGATTCTGAATTAGCCTGCATTTCTGTGAAGAAAAATGCAATTCCTGGAAATATGGTCTTAAAAATTATAAAGCTTTCTTTTAATTTCTGGACTATGGATTTGCACCGTAATTCTGATAGGTCTTTCATTGTTCTGGAGCTTGATTCTCTGTTAATCAAAATAAATACAAATCAGGAGAAAGGCTAGGAAAGAGAAGGTGGTAACTGCCTTGAGAAGAGAGCAAGGCCCTGTGATTATCTAATTGATAATGAAGTTGAACCTCTCCAAAATTTGGAATCGGCACAATTTTGCATGGAGGTATAGGGCTAAATCACAAACTCAAATTTACGTCTTTCCAACATTGAAGGAAAGAGCAAGCTTGGAAGATCATCTTTGTGCAGTTTACAGGCAATACACAGCAGTGGAATACATTTTAAGGAGAAGCTGGATTCTCTTCAGATTTTCCTGGAGAAAAGTCTCTCCAGTGAAACGCTAACAAAACCCAGGAGCTGGAAGTGCTGGGGCTGTAGCAACGCTTGGGCCTGATTCGCACACACCCGAAGGGCTCCATCCACACATCCACATAGCCCAGAGCTCTCTCTTTTTTTTTTAAACTACTGAATGGTTTCTGACAAAATATTGAACCCAACTGTTTTATTTAACAAAAGGAGGATAGCAAAGATGACTGTTTTAAAATATCTTCTACAAAAAAGCGAAACAGCCTATGTTTACTTAGAACTATGAAATAGGCACACGTCATGAAAATAGTTTCATGAAAGGTTAAGTGAGGAGTTTTCTTCCTTTTGCTGGGCTGTTTTGGTCCTTTAAGATACACCATTATTCAGTTGGCCTTAGTTAGCATGTGTTTCCAAGAGACTCTAAGGCTGCTTACTAAATACCTGTTGCACAGGCCATCTCATGCCACTGGCCTACAATGGCAACACCATTAAGATCGTTTAATGAGTATTCCTATGGCAACCTGGTGTTGGGAGTGCAATAGCATAGGTGGAGTTCTGCAGAGCTAGATACAATTGTAGTGATGTCACCTCCTTGTGCTGTTTTGGTTAATTGATTTAAATAACATCTCATTCTAATAAATTAAGTTGTTGGGTTTTGCTTAGGAGCTTCCGAGCCTTGCTCAGCAAATCATTACGGTATGATCCTGTATTCATGATCTGGGAAAAGATTATCAATTTGGGCCTGGAATGATTGTTCTATTTGTGTTAGTCTATATGAATATTCACTGCATTCATTGAGACCAAACCCAATAAACCTTCTAGGTTTTCTTCATAATTTTATACATATTTTTATTTGTTACCAACTGTCTAGTTGGTAAAGAGCTTGGGAGCAAGCTGGAAAAATTAAGGACATACTTTAGTAGATTTGTATATATACTCACATTGTAAGTGTGCTGGGAAACAAAGCCTGATTTCCTGTGCTTTTTGTGTGATGAGAACATCAGCTGGTCACCTCCTCTCTCCTAGTTCCTTTAGCTCCGTGGCCTTTGCTTTCAGCCCTATACTGACCAGTACTTCTCCAGCATCCCTCATTTTGGGGCAAAGCAGCTGTTTTTTTTCTGGTGCTCGTGCTGCCTCATGCTGGTATTCGCTTGTGCAGTGGTAGGAGTCCACACCACTAGGCAAACACTTACCTGTGTTCCTTTAGGTTGTTCAGTTGCCAAATTTTACATAATATGTGAGGACTTGATTTCCTTGAATCTAATATCCCTCTGGCAACTCGGCTTTAAGACAGACTGTGGGGTCTGCGTTGCCAGGTCCACATCATCTCACTGTTCACCTACCAGAAGCCAGTCGGCATGTGAGGGACAGGAGGATCTGTCACCAATTCATCTGCTTTGGGCTGGTACAAATTACCATAAAAAACCCATGTTGTACATGATTCAAAATGTACAAATCCTATGTCCAACAATTATCTTCACTGTTACTGATGTGCAAACTACAGAGATAACTCAAATCAACAACTGCTTCTTTGCACACTGGGAAATTTCATCTTTGTCCATAGCACATCATAATCTCACCAAGTGGCATTTCCAGGGAGACTGCTAAAAGCCGTAATAGTCTAGGTTAGTCAGGGTTTTTTGAGGTTGTGCAACTGAGATAGGCACAAATTAGAGACTTTCACTGGAAATCAAGCTCTCCAAATTCCTTAAACAAAATTCTAACTAGAGTCTAACTGTTCTGATTTCTAATCTACATGGAAATAAAGAAGGAAATCGATCTTAGCCGCTTTGCAGCGACTCCGTTTTCAAACTGCATGGCCCTGATGGTTATTAATGCCACCGAAGAGAATGATAAACATCTGACCTCTAGTGGCAGCTGTCTCACCGATAACTGCAAAGCGCTCCTGGCGCGGCTGAAGGGAGAGAGTTGGAAAGGGAAGGAAAAGTGGTTATAGAGTCAGCTGGAATTGTGAAGTGGAGCTCGAGCTTTCATTAGTTGCCTTTTTGCGTGTTTGTTTAATTATCTTTTCCATCGAGATTGCAGTTCAGAGTCCAGGGTATTTTTGCTTCTGAAACTTTTATCCGTAACTCTTCAGAGTTTATTGCTCTGGTTAAGAAACTTGCACACGGTCTTCCAAAAAATTACAGCAATACTCATATATTGCTTCATATAGGAAAGTTTTTGCAAGTTTGGAGCCTTTTTTCTTCCCCCTCCATGCACATACAGTTACTCAACAAGCACCTTTGGATCCTCATTAGACTTCATTCCTTCCCCTCAACTGACACGTAACATTTTCCCAGTGAAGATACATACTTCACTATCAGCACTCTGTACATCAAAGCTTTCATTCCTATTGGGCTAAAAATACAGGAGCTATTCCATAAACAAAGGTCATAACCTTTCTAATCAAGTGGTTAATCCAAATATTAAATCCACTTCATGAGAAACAACAGTCTTTTAACCCCCGTAGGATTAGATTTCAAAGCACTGGTTTACCCAAACTTTCTCCTAAGCCAAAAACATTATCTGCAAGTTAAGCTTAAACCTACTTTTCATTACGGCTTTGTGAAGCCTTCAGAGCACTGAAACAGTGAGTTTTTTTAAGGTGATGGTGGCAAATGTGCAGGAGGACTGGAGCACTATCGGTTTCAGAGGGCCATTATTTTTTCAGTTGAAGTCAGAATAACTTTAGGTTTATTTCCTGAAGCCAGAATGAAAATGAAATTACGGACAACTCAATTTTGTACAATAAGAACAAGTCAATACAGCTGTACGAAGATATGATTTCTTTAGAAACAGCAAATATTTCAGCCCATTTCAATGATCAGATTAATAGGGGTAAATTTGTGTTTTCCTTATGGCTGATGAGCAGTTTTGAGAAGGGTATAGACCAAGTACTATGTTGTTTAATTTTAATGCTTCTCAGAAAAAGACCCAGTTAAATTATCATAGTTATATTTAAACTTTACTTTATATTTGAGCCATTTATATGTTCTCTGTGTAACAGAAAAATTTCTGCAATATTTTTCATCTAGAAGCCTCCAAGAAACAGATTTTTCCTTTGTCTGTTGAGCCTAGCTCACAATCTCCTTCTTTATCTTCAAGGTGCTTTGGCACGAGCCCAAGATACCCAATGGCTGGTCCTGCACAAGATGTCAAAGTGAATTAACAAAAAAAGATGTGAATTTAAAGTGAATATAACTCAAGCATATATAATTTCTCTATGGACACTCATTTAGGAGTCAGCTGGCCATAATTACCTTAACTTAATTCACGCTCAAAGTGAATTAAACTGAAGTGAACTAATGGTTTATCAACATGGGAGAGACACCGTACAATAAGCTCGGTGTAAATTCACAATTCATCAGCTACTTTGCTCTGACTTTCCTTGTGGAAATGCAGCATGCCCTCAAGGTGCTTTTGTATGAGGTAACTTAATTATTATTTTTTTTTAGGGGAGGAAAAATGTATATGTGAAAGTGTAGGCTGATTGGTAGCAGGTGCAGAAGTGATTGTATTTCAGTGGCTCTACGTGAAGAAAGAAGGTCAGCATCTCTCATCTGTGCAGTTGAAGTTTCTCTATGGTTTTGGGACTGTAACGGCACTTTCTATGCTACAGGGTCTATTCTGAACCAGAGAAAGCCAAATAGTATTTTTGGCATTTCCATTGCAGGGTAACAGGCAGCAGATTAGTACCAAGTACCTGCTGTACCATCACTGCATACTTTTATTCGCTGTTCAATAGCTTCGCCATGTAGGAGTATAGAGAAGCCTTAACCATTTCTGAATGGAAACATCAAAAGCAGTGACATACTTTAAATTTACCCTGTTACCCAGCTTGGTTTAACTTTACTGAGTATCTCTGTTAATGAGCTGTTTTCTGTTAGCATAAACAAAGCAAAGCAGTAAGAAATGCGGAGAAATATCCCTACTTGCAGTGCCCCCTCTTTAAATTTAATCAGCATCATCAGGCAGTCTCTGACATTATTATCCAGTTATGAAAACATCCCTGGGCCTATTCATTCAGCCACTTGTGCTCATTTTTCCAGGCACAGAAAGTTTGCACCGTAGCATGCCTTGTCAGATTTGGAGCCCTTCCAGTACCTGATGAGCATATTAACAGTGCTCCCATTCATAGAGGAGAGCCTGCCAGTTCTATCTAATTTTAGTTAAGTTGCTATTTATAGTTAGATCACTGTGTTTTCTCTTTGCAACTGCTAGGCACGGAGGGAATATATTTTTGGGCTGTTTTAGTTGGCGCACAAAAAGTTCACGGTTGTAATTTACCTAAGTCCAAAATACTCCGCAGTCCAGAGCGATGCTCCACGTAACCGTTTACACCAACCACACCGTGCCACGCTTGGCTGTTTGTCAGTCCACCAAGATGCTTACCATGCCAACAGCACAGGCGATCCAGAAGTCAGCTGGTAGTACAAAACCATAGTCTTTGCTAAATATTTCTAAGTACAGAAAGGTTTCAAGGTCCAAAGGATGGGGAGAAAGGGCAAAAGAAGAATTTGGGGTTGGATCTCTCTATGCTGTAACGCTTGTAACATGAATCAGTCAAACCTAATTCTTTCTGCCTTGTTGCACCATGTAAGAAAGAGCATATTCATCATGGTTGCTATAATACCCACCTTTTCACCCCAGCATTCTGTGAGAATTTATTCACTGACTTTGCAAGTAGCGTTAAATGCCAAGAAACGTTACAGGGAAGAGATTCTCTGCTGTAGACTTGGTGGTCAAATTTACATATATAGGTAGTTACAATTTAGGCATTTCATTAATGTACCAAGAACTTATGCTCTACTATATATATGTGTGTACATATATACATAGAGTATATAGTATGCTCAAACTAATATAAATATTTGTTAATCTAGGGCCCTTTTAAAGTTCTCTTAAAGCATTACCTGCAATTCTCAATATATATATGTACAATATCTATATATTATTGAATATGTTCACAATATCTATATTGTATGAATATATGTACATATATATGAATGAATATGAATACATTCATACACATATATATGTACATATACTCATACATTGAGAGACAGCTGAGAGGAAATCAATGTTGCGGTTCATTTTATCTTGCAGCAAAACATGCCTATGAAAAGCAAGCACTTCAAAATTGCTAAAATTATGGGCTTTAGTAATTGACAATTAGTTCCCAGTTTTGTTGACAGGACAGGATGTTGCTTGAGAAATTAAACATGTTTTTTGTAAGTAGAAATTTGGGTTCATTTCTTCTTGAAATTTCAAAATGGCTTCTCACCTCGGTAGAGGGAGGTTGAAGTCACAGAGTTTCAGTACTGATTGGTGTGTTTTGGCTTCAAAATACCCAAAGTCTATAGGGTCTGCTCTTGTTTTGTCTCTACGTGTGCCTCTGATATTGGCAATGTGTGTCTCCTGTATTTGTAAGTGGTGCTTGCAGAGGTTTTTTAGTGTCTTTCTGGTGTCATATCTTACTTAACTAGAATACATATTCTGATTTTCTCTCATTCTTTTCTCTCAATAGCCCTGAAGACTTAGAGGTTGGAACAGCTACAACTATGAGAGTCACAAAAAGAAAACAATCTTTGTACTCATCAAGCTTATTTGCATTCTGATTCCTACATAATATGTGTATCAGAACAAGAAAGGGGCATGGAACCAGATGAGATTTTGATTCAGTTGAAATTCCTATTCAGCTTGGCTGGGATTATGCGGAGGCAGAATTGAACTGGAGCCGAACCAAAAGAGTAGTTGAAGAAAGAAATAATGGTGTGTGTGGATAATGTGGCTCACAGGACCAAAAGAAATATGTATTTTTTTCCTCTGCTAATTTGTAGCTGACTACTCCACACGATCAAGTCCATACCCACCAATCACGAGGTCACAGGCTGGTGGAGGATTGCCACTTCTCCAACTTTCAGAGGTAGGAACATGTTTTAGCTGCACGGTTATTCCAGGAAGGCTGTACAGCTCCCTCCCTCCTCCTCCAGCTGAGCACAGATGTTCCAGAAAAACGACTGGTTTAGATGTTACTGCAGAGACAAACTGCAGCATTGCTTAATGAGAATTGCAGGTAACGCTGTAAGAGAGCTTTAAAAGGGCCCTAGATTAACAAATATTTATATTAGTTTGAGCATGATTTATGGTGGATGGGGATGTTCCTTGCCTGTTACTGGCAGGCTCATGTTGAGAAACCCTTGCAGCTGCAGGCATATTTGGTTCTTTTTTTTTGTTCTTTTAGGGGATGTGGGAAGAGGTGATGCAGCGTGCAGTAACCAGAGGTGACAGCAGCGGCTGAGGGCTGGGAGTCTGGAGGGTTTCAAGCTCTCCTGTCACTGGCAAAACTAAACATCTGCATGGTGGGTAAAGCACATATGTGTGTGCAGTGTACCTGAGTCTCACAGAAGTCCTCAAAATCTTAAATGGGAGCAAGAAGTCAGCAGCCTTTCTGCAAGGTGCCCCATCACAGCTTCCCCCTGTGCAGGCTGGCAAAATCACCGTTTCCTCACGCCTCGGTCAAGCCACAGCTACGGCTTCTCTGACAGAAACCCACCCCTCCTTGCAGCCCATGCACTCTTCCAAAAGCTACTTCCTGGGCACATGCATTACTTCCCCCCTCTACCTCATCACAACAGATTGCTAACCCTATTCTATAATCACAGATCCATTTATACTTGGTTTAAACAGACTTATTTCCTAATGGTTCGATTTAGCCACTTCTGAGAACCTCCTCCAAGCATAGCTTTTCACAAACACCCCCCTCCCCCTTCCAATTTGAGACACTCATTCTTACTTCACAGGCTGTCAATTTTTCCTCCTTGCACCACATCAGGCTACTCTGTTTGCTTATCTTGTGTTGCTTTGCACTACCTGTAAAGCAAATTAATTATACTGTCCCTGTTTTCATGACTGTGTCTTCATAGCTTTCCCAGGAAAAGATGACACATTATTGCTGTTCCCATAAATTGTACTTTCCTCCACATTTTCTTGCAACCCGTGGAGACATGATGCAATTTTTCATCATTAGATTCATGCCCAACATGATTTCCTTTCATAAATGCCTGTAAAGAAACCTAATACATCATCACCTGTTTCTCTACACCCTATAAGAGAGAATTAAAAAAATAATTGTTACGTGGTGACTAGCAACAGAACTTTCTGCTGCTGCCAGCTGGTGGGCTGGGGCTGGGTTTTGCAAGAACTGCAACACAACATCTCCATCCTTGTTCTTGGATTTTCTCTGGCGCTGGTACTCCTGCTCATCCCAGGCACTGAGAGCACTGATGAGCTGAATTGCAGTACTTTATGGAACTATTATTGCCCAATCTAAAGTTGGTGACCTTTTCATATGCCTGTGGTACTTGAACTGCAATGGCTTAGAGCTTCAGGGAATGTTTTTACCTATGTCCTGAAATAAGACATTTTCTCTACAGCTAATAACCTTCTCTAGTTATTATAGGGTACATCTTCCATCCTTGCTATTCCCATCCAAGCTCCTTATGTTTTAGGTCTAGTTGAGTTTATTGTTCCCAAACCAAGAGTGGCAGAATCATTCTAAAGAGTCTTGACTGATGCTGTGTCTCTAGAAAATTCAGACTTTTGTAGTAAGAACTTTCCTCTCTTTTATAGCACTGATGGTTGGATCTATAAACATGAGCATCTCCATCCAAAGTAAAAGAAAACTTGAAATACTGGAAGGACCTATGGCTCCACATCAAGGAATCTTGAAAACTTTTCATTTCTTGATAGCCTTTTAGTTTCCCTTTGCAAGTTCCTTGATGCTGCAGTTCCTCTCTGCTGGTATGAGCCAAAGCACTCAAGTGGGGTTTTTTGTTCTTCCCCACTTCCAGGACTTTCTCTGATCAGTGGTAGCCACCTGGCTGGTGGCTTCATCCATCCATCTTGTCTTTCTGAACTGGAGCATTACAGCTGGCCTTCCTAATTTGCCCAGACACCACATAGCTGCCCTGAAGGTTACATCTCCTCAATTCTATGTCACTTGTAAGCTCATGTTGGGAAGCTCCCTGCTGCTAATTTAAATATTTTTAGAAACCATCCAGTTCTTATTTAATATTAATTTGTTCTTTTTGATTTTTTTTGAGACTGTCAGAGTTTATTCTCTTTAGCCCCAGCAGCTAATCAGTCTTGCACGTTGTTTCCATTGGAATGACTAATTGATAAAGATACAACTTGTACTTTTTTTTTTAAATATAATCCTATTTATTTTCCAAAAAGCACCTCTCTGTTTGCATTCCTGCTTCTGGCTTTTCTCACAAACACAACCAGCTCCACCAAAACAAGGACCTGGCCCCCACATCTGTTTTCAGAGTCAGGAGGTTTAGTTTTGAGGCTTCAGCTCACAACCTACCCCAGTTCTGCCATGCTGACTTGCAACTGCCATGATAGCACCTACTATCCCAGCTTTCGATAAACAAAGTGGATGAAAAGAGCTGTGATGTCTACTGTTTTCAGGGAGGTTTGTGACTTCCCAAGGATCAAAGGCACAATACTTGTAGGAGCTACGCAGCCTCAAGCAGAACAATTTATTAGCACTCTAAGATACTACGTGCACTGCTGGTACTAGAGTGACCACAGAGAGTTAAAAGATCACAGAATCACAAGGTTGGAAAAGACCTTTAAGATCATCAAGTCCAACCATTCCCATCCTGTGCTAAACCACATCCCTAAGTACCTCATCTACCCTTTTTTAAAATGCATCCAGGGAAGGTGGCTCAACCCCCTCCCTGGGCAGCCTGTTCCAGGCCCTGACAACTCTTTCAGTGAAGAACCTTTTCCTAACAACCAATCTGAGCCTGCCCTGGCACAGCTTTGTGCCATTTCCCCTTGTCCTATCTCCTGTCTCCTGGCTGAAGAGACCATCCCCCACCTCTCTACAACCTCCTTTCGGGTAGTTGTAGGTGGTGATAAGGTCTCCCCTCAGCCTCCTCTTCTCCAAACTAAACACCCCCAGCTCCCTCAGCCGCTCCTCATAGGATTTGCCCTCCAGCCCCTTCCCCAGCCCGGTTGCCCTTCTCTGGACTCACTCCAGGACCTCAATGTCCTTCTTATGGTGAGGAGCCCAGAACTGGACACAGCACTCAAGGTGCAGCCTCACCAACGCCGAGTACAGGGGCACAATCACCTCCCTAGGCCTACTGGCCACACTATTTTTGATACAAGCCAGGATGCCATTGGCCTTCCTGGCCACCTGGGCAAACTGCTGACTCATATTCAGTCTGCAGTCAACCAACACCCCCAGGTCCTTCTCTGCCAGACAGCTCTCCAGCCAGTCTCCTCCAAGCCTGTAGTGCTGCATGGGGTTGTTATGTCCGATGTGCAGCACTCTACACTTGGCCTTGTTAAACTTCATCTCACTGGTCTCAGCCCATCGGTCCAGTCTGTTCAGATCTCTCTGAAGAGCCTCCCTACCCTCAGGCAGATCAACACTTCCTCCCAGTTTAGTGTCATCTGCAAACTTACAGAGGGAGCATGCGATCCCTTCATCGAGATGAGACCAAAAAAAAAAATATTACAAATTATTCAGTGCCCTGCTACTGTGTGGAGTGTTGCTCACCACCCCAAAAGCAAGGTGGCCGGTTTGGCAGAGCATGTTCTGGACGTGGTACTCAGAAATCAGGGATTTTTGTTCTCCTTGTGTGACATTTCTCATTCCCACCTGCACATGCAGTTCACCTAAGAGGTGCATCAGGTGTCCCTCTGCGGCCCTTTCCTTGTCAGGGCCGAAGCCCGCCTCTTCCAGCTTGCCTGCTTTCCCTTCACAGAAAGCATACCCTCAGTTGAGACCAGAAGAACATCAGTTCTCTAACATTTTTCCCAACCAAACTCATTATACATTTTTTCCATGAGCACCTAACTGCAAGCTTTTAAGATTTCATGCTGTGTAATTCATTTGTGAATAAAATGTTCCCCTGAAAAGTTAAAATTAAACCAAGCAGCTTACTGCTTACATCAAAGCCAATACAAATAGGCCTCCACCGGGGACTGAAGGAAGCAGCTCTGCAGCTCAGATCTTGGGGGAAAAGGAGCTCAAAGTTGAAACAGAAATATTTAGAAGTGCCAAAAGGGAAAGTAACTCTTCTTTCAAAGAGCAGCTTTATATTAAGTTAGTAACACTTGCTGCAAAAGAGTTGAAACTTTGTATAAAGGCACTATTGTGCAGGGAAAACACGTCAAATAAGCATGAAGCGAAGAAGGAAGATGATTTTAAGACAGATTCGTATCAGGGGCTTATAAGACACAACTAAGGTTTCAGTGCTTTTCTTTATAATTTCTACTGCTTCCTTAGAGATTTTCTTAAATCAAATCGCCTAACATTTTAGGTGCCTCGGTTTCTGCCAGGGAGCTTCACGTGCATCTCCCAGAACCTCAGATGAATCTAGCAGCTGAAGCTCTAACCTGGATTCCCAATGTCTGTCAGTTGGAAGTCTTCGCTTTGTATTTCTGATGCACCTATCAGTGTAAAACTTCCACATCTCTGCTGTGATCACTGATGTCCTAGTCTGATCTTTCGCCAACTTCCCTTCAGATCCAGTTCATCTGAACTTGGTATGTTATATTAATTCAGTGTTTCATTCCTCATCCTTGCCATCTTGAATGCACATACTGACAGTTTTGACAAGGTTGGAACATTGTATTTCTCAGTAGCTTCCGTGCTTTTCTCCAAGTCCTCTCTGCCAGTTCCTCAAATTTACTTCAGTCTTCAGTGAACATTTACACCTGCAAGTCAGTAACAGCGCTTCTAAAATCTCTTTTCCCCTGACTCTTTTTTCCATGACTCCCTCTTGCACATTAGGAACTTAAAAGCTTCAACAGCTGCTGAATATTGAATTGCAGGAGATCCTTCTGGCTCTGGCTTGGCTTGCAGAATCTCACACACTCAGAAGTTCAGATGTTGTTTGAGACAAACTCTCAGTTTGAAGCCCGATTCAAATGGAGTTATTTTAAGCTAATGTATACTCCATCCATTCACCAGATCATGTCCTGTTGAGCAGGAGGAATTTGCATTTTGAAAAACTCAAATCAGGTTGATCAGGCTCAGCTTCAGGCTCTCTCCAGCATCAGGTTTCTATCCCCTGACTAAACTGACTTCTTCCACCTCAGGTCCTTTCTGCCATCCTCCCAGCTCAACTAATTATTTTTCCAACCTGATCATGTTGCACATGTGCAATCTCAGTTACATTTTCGTCACCTGTTGAGTCACTCCCTACGTCTGCCTTTCCTCCTGCTTCTGATTTTCCATTTTCAGGATTCCCCCTCCTTTTGGAGAAAATGGAAAAGTACCATCATACTGGCTTTCAACCTCATCATGCCTTGTGGGACTTTTAGCCCACTAAACATTTGATTGAGCATCAGGCAGGACATGTTTCAGGGTATTAATTACAAACACAAATCCATTAGTGCATATCCAGACTTTAGTCTGCTTGTCAGGAGCTGCTGTCATATAGTTAGCCTATGTTACATAACCCCCATGTAAAAATAAACAAACAAATAAAATACTTCAGCACATCAACTCTCTTGTTCAGTCAGCAAAGGAATTGAGGGAGAGACAGGCAAATTTTTCTCCCCAAAATTTCCATTATGTTTTGTATTTTACAGCATACTACTGGTGCTCTGAATATTGATGTCTTAGGATACAGTTTGAATTCAACCCCCCTGCTTTACTCTCTGTGTCACCTTGCTCATGGAAGGACAACTGCCACAAATATGATGAAATAGGCAAAATAAGCAAGGTGAAAATGGCAAAATTTGCCAAAGGCCTATGCTTTGGTGAAATAACTGCTATTCAGGCCTTTTTATTTGCTTTTGAGGTCTTATCTTTGCATTAGTACCTTGCAACAGGAGTGAGTAAATCCATGGTTCTCAACTTGCTTTGTTGCAGAAATTAATTTTGTATTTCCAAGATGAGCTTTAGATGTTTTGAGATGAAGTCTTTTATTCTTTCATTCCGCGAATTGAAATCTTACTATTCCACATGAACACAAACAGGTAAAGATAAATCTAATTGTAGGCTGTTTCTTTGGTTGCTTTGATTTGTGTAGCACTACCACAGTGAAAAGATTCAGTTTACAGATATTCTAGGCAGTTTTGCAGTGATATGTTGGGGTTTTTTTTTGTTTTAAAAGCCTCCCATGAATTCAAAATGTAGTTGTCTCTCTTGGTTTAACAACAGCTGATTAGGGTGTCCTTAATTCAATAATTTTCTGGAGATGCCCTAATATATCTATGAAGGCAAAGTTTCTCTTGATTGGTCTAGCCAGGTACACATCATCACCAGATGCATTGCTGTGTTTCCCTAAGAAAGGAAGAAAAGTTTTGGCTACTCCATAGTTCATTTTTGTCTGGCAACACATGAGTAGAGCGCGTACCAGCCAAAACACCACATGGATGTACATCAACAAAGGCCACTATAAATAAAGTAAGATTAATTGACTAGTGTGTTCCTCAAAGATAGAAGGCATTGTGATTTTGTCCTTGTCCCTGAATTAGGCCAGGAAATGTAATGTCTGCTTTTTGCACACCCCCCAGCTGAAGGCATTGAAAGACTGGAGAGTGTCCACTGCAGGGCCACCAAGATTAGAGGGTTGGAGAAGCTGGCATATGAAGAAAGGCTAAAGGACATGGATTTGTTCAGCCGAGAGAAGGCTCAGGATCTAGTGACTTTCTCTAATGCCTAAAGAAGGTAGTTGTGGAGAAGATGGTGATGTTCTCTTCAAAAGGATTCCCAAAGGCAGGACAAGAGCCTGTGGGCACAAGTTGCTTGAGGGGAAATTCCTTCTGAGTATAAGAAAAAAAAATCTTCAGCCAGATAACAACTGAGCATGACAACAGGCTTCACAGGTCCCAGCAGATCCCAGGTGAGACCTTTCTTTATAGAAATACTCAAGACTTTGCTTGGCGATGCCCTGGATAACCCAATCAAAGGTGCTGCTTTCAACAGCAGATTAGATCAGATTAGATCAGATGATCTCCAGAGATACCATGGTGGGGGAGTGGGAGGGGGTTGGGGGAGGGAAGGGGGGCGTACAGAGGGAGACGGGGAGAGTTCAGGCTGAAGACTGTAGTGCTAGGACAGACTTAGGACATAAATCAACAGGAAACTGCATTTCATTGAATGTTTATAGAACACCTTGTTAAGCGTAGCTACCATCAGCAGAGCTTGTCTGGTGATAAAGCATCAGCAAGACATTTCCTCCAAGTGGTCAAGCTTACTTAAAGACAGAATATAACCTACTGTGCTGTGCTGTCCTACCCACTAACTGCCAAATGGAGTTCCCCCTAAAAGTTCAATGATACCTGGCTATTTAGAGCACAGGAAAATTCCACCAAGTATCTTCTATTAGGCAAATAACTCAACAGCTGATACATGAGCCACGTAAAGCAACAGGAGATCAATGCATTTGGTTAAACAGCAAGTCTGTACGTAGTGTGCACGCAGACATTTGCTGGATACCATTAGTTGAGAGGCTTCTTAAGTGAAATTGAAGTCTAAATCATCCAGTGTCTCCAGGAAGAGGCCTATATATAATTTCAGATGCAAGAGTGAGAGATTGCATCAGCAGATTTATATATATATCAATTTGCTTTTAATTAACCTTTTTGCTTGGCTCTGGAGTCTGCAGCATTTATTGCAGTTAGGGAATTGTGGTTTACTACAGCCCGTGGTTGAGATTAGGTACACTGTAGAGCCAGAAGAGCGTTTACAGGCCTTCATTGTTGATTCATGAGTATTTTCTGCTTGTAGCTGTGAAGTAGAAAACTAAAGCTATATTTAGGAGGTTTGGGGTTGGTTTGGTTATTTTTTTTTAACGTACAGAATCTAGATCTAGTTTTATCACCAAAAGAAGAATCAATATTTTCAAAATTTAGAACTGATTGGTAACTTCCATTACTCCTTGATTAGTGGTACCCTCTATATTTGAGTTTTTTTGGTTGTGAAGGAAACAAGAGGCTGTGTTCACCTGAAACTAAGTGCAAAGCGACAGCAAGTGTAAAAGATTCACCCCCCTCAGCTACTGTTTGAGAGTTAACCAGTGTTTGACAGCTGTCAGAACATATCTTAGCCATACTAAAGAAAAACTTCAGGTTTTGTGCCCTTAAACTCGCAGTAAGCCTTGGTATGTATGCAAGCATACAGTATTACCCTGTTCTGCAGATAAAGACATCAAGTGCTCCTTTCTGTGGTGGTGCAGCATTTTGACCTTTCTTTATTTAAATATGCATAACACAGCCCAGCAAGAACTGCAGTACAGCTTAAGCTATGACTTTATACATACATTCTGTCATAAAATCTGAGTTATGTGTCCTGCTGGAATGGTTATAATTGAGCACACAAATCAAGTGCAAGGGCAAGAGGCTCCTAACAGGAAGAACAGAATCTGAGGAACATCTTCATGACTCTCACATAAGCCAGGCATGTTATATTGTAAAAGTAGTAAAGCATAATGCAAAAATTACTAACTAGCAAACTAATTACCCCAGGCAAAGTCCATTATCAATTGAAGACTGCTTTCAGCTGGAAGCTTACCCCAGCCAAAGTGGGGGACCCACACAACACAGCAGCTCTGAATTTTATCTAAACTATATTTATCTTCACAGTGTTCTTTTTCAAACCAAAGCAACCGTACCAAAGAGAAAGCCACCTAAATGGAAGCGAGTTCAGCACTGAGACAACTTCTGGATTAAACTCTTTTGAGGCAGCACTCCTCCCATAAGAAAAGCCTTTCACAATTTTTAAACTTGACTGAAAACATTTAGGTTCTGTCCTTCCAAGGACCCATCCTTAGCTGAGACAAGAGTCCTACAGCTGGTGTGGTCATCCACATAGGCCTTGTAACTCTTATTACAACTGTTTGAGCTACCAAGAGCAGCATGGTACGCTCAATGGAAAATATCTCTGCTGTTTAACTGTAACAGCCTGGAAAAAGCATCCCTTTCATCATGTTGAATCTGCCATTCACTGGGTCTCTTATTGTATGAGGTAGAAAGCAGTTGTTCCCTTTTCTACTTCATCAATAATCAAAGACTAAGCTGAGACAACTGCTTAGCAAATCCATAGGATCCTCTGATGAGGTAAGTCATCAAAACAACATTGGAAAAAAAAGGAGGTGGCACATCCATATTGAACAAGATCTTGCCATATGTCATGTTATTAGTGATGTGACACATTCACATACACAAGCTCTGACTGATTTAGATATGACACTTAAATACATATTAATGTTTCTAAAAGATACTGGTTTTGCTGTCACGATAAACAGCACATACTGTGAAGACATAATAATGAGAAATTCAAGAGGGTACATGTCTCCCTTCCCAGAAAACTTGTATCACTCACCCTTCTTTGGATGTAATTTTGGGAGGAGACCACATATCTTGGAAGAAGACCCACAGCTGCCAGCTTTTAGGGGAAAGGCCCAGGCTTTAAGGAAACACACCTGGGGGAGAAATGGAAGCAGTGGTGGGAAACTGAGCAGTATAACAAACCCCCAGCAAAATGGCTCCAGTAACTGGTTTGTTTGTCATTGAAGACACACTGTGCTGAAAACCAAAGAGGTGATGCTAACTTTATAAACTCAAGTCATGTCTGGACTCAAGTACAAAACTTTGTCTGCAGAAGACCCTGGAGAGGTAGTTGTGTGTTGGCCATGAATTCTGACATCTATCTTACATCTCAGGAGAGTCCAAATGTCCAAAGAAAAGCTGCTTCAGAGGTGGACTAGTGGCCTGTGGAATTACCAAAGAGTATTTAGGGCTGGCCTGTTTTAACTTCCCTTCTTTTAGAAAGGACTTACAGCGTGACCAGCATTAAGCAGCTGGAGAACTGGACAAGTGGAATGCTCTGGAAACTTCGAAGAGCAGGTGAACTGTTACTCGGACTGTTGGGTGTCTTTAAGTAAAACAAAACCCCCAAGAAGACCACTAAAACCATGTCCTGGGATACTTCTTACAGCCTTAGGCTGTAACCAGAACAGAGAGAAATGTCTTAGAGAGAGAAATAATACCAAATCTGAGTGAAAGGGAGCATGCCAGAGCTTGTCTTATCAGCGATGAGAACACTGCTGTAGCTGGAGGGGGTTACGACACTCACCTAGGAGGAATAAAAGCTCCTGTTCCTGGCTTCTGTTTCGAGACCACGGCCTCAGCAGCAAGCGCTGGCTCCGGAGTCGTTTGTTGGCTGTAATTACTTTTCCGGCCTCTTGTCAGCTGTTCCGATTGTCACCTTGACATAGGGTGTTCAGTGCAGGCCGCGGTCACACAGGCTCTGCCGCAGCGCAGCTCTGCCGTTGCGCTCGTGACACCCTGTGTGCGCTGCCAGGTCTCCCAGGCGCCGCCTGCAGAGTGAGGGCAGGGCCTGCGCTTTTTCCCGTGCTGCAGGTTTGGGGTAGCTGATGGATGCATGTCGGTCATGCTATGGAATAGAACTGCTGCCAGTATCCTTTTCCTTGTCACACTGTCACGCTGACGAAAGCAGACACAGCTTTTACCCCCTGCTCCCCTACGAAGGACTGTCACAAGTTGTTCTCCTACGGCACCAGCAGCAGAGGAGCTCTGCAGGACGTTGGCCTAGCAGAGCAGGGGGAAGGGACAGGGTAGGAGAGAGCGTGAGGCAGAAAGCCCGTTTGATGAACGCGAGGCTCCCACCTCCCCTGGTGACATGTGTCTTGCTGGCTCTCTGCACCTAAAATTCACTTATGTATCCATGGTATTTTGGGATTTTCTATGTGTGCTAAATAGTAATAAAAGACGTCCACTGACGGCAAAGTGTCTCAGCTCAGTGGAACAGAGACTCCTCCCCAGCCATTGGGTAGGGCTGCCTGAGACAGCCAAAATCCACTTGAGATTGAAAAGGTGCGAGCAGTAAATAAAAGGAAATCCTGGATCACCGTATAGTGTTCAGCTCCCACACTTTGACCTCCTTTAGTCCCTTCTATATTTTGTTAAGATCATATTTCTTTACGTGCTGCCTGGCTTAAAAGCCATCATAAATCTGTGGCGTGCAGTAAGAATAACAGAGAAGGCACCCTGTAATACGAGGGGCTATAACTCCATCCCAGGCACTCGGAGGGAGTCGTAAATCAGTGGGGCGAAGATTTACCCAGGAGAAGCAGGGGCTGAGGCAAGGCAGGCAGCCACGGGACCCTGGGCTCCCTCAGGCTGAGGTGAGCCCACCTGCCTCAGTGCTTCCTTACCAGGGTTGGGGGGAACAGTCTTTCCCCTCCCTGTGGCAGCCACACTGACCAGGAGGGGCTCACCCCCGCTCCTTTCCCCAGTAGTGGAGAGGTGTGCCCAAAGCTCTGTGCCCTCTGCCAGCAGGTATCCCCACTGGCTGCCCCAGCCCCTCCTGGGCTCTCAGTCCTCCTCCTCCCTCTGTCATCAGGCTGTATAAATTAAGGTAGAAATTATAAATATCTAATGAGTAACACAGCCTCCATGTTTCAGACAATTAAAAGTATGGTCTGTAAATAACGTAGAGCACAAACCCCCTGTTCCTAGGGTTCTCTAGGCTTGGACAGCAATTAAAAAATGCTTCACTTGGCATCAGGAAGACACCATCACCAGCTATGGGAGGTTTCCTTTTGTAGCTGCCTTGGCTTACATGATCAATACCCACTCCTCAGTGTGTGTTCTCGTACTCAGCCCAAACTAACTTCCTTCCCTTCCTTCCCTTCCTTCCCTTCCTTCCTTTCCTTTCCTTCCTTTCCTTTCCTTCCTTTCCTTTCTTCCTTCTCCAATACGATGAGTGTCTGAAATGTTATGTATTTTTAAGGGACCTTCTTGCTACCTTCAAAACTACTCAAGCTTTGGAAAGGCTGCTGAATTGCAAAGGCAGAATGAGACGGAAACTAATTCAAACTCCCAAAGTGACTTCGAGTTTCTATACGATGGAGAAAGAAATGGTAATTCATTAAATCCTGGGTCATCAATCATTTTATTTTACATGGTAAATAGAAAAAAAGGCGAGAAAAAGAAAATATAACCCCAGTTTTTGACTTGTTGAAACTTTAGAGGGGAAAAAAGAAAGGTTTTCTATAGTAACCATGCGTATCGTGTGCCTAACCTCAGTGGAGGTCGCCGGAACAGGCCAGCAAGCCAAGCCTAAATAAAAATAGGCCCTATGGGATTCCCCATCTGATTTTCAAATAGTTGCTGCTGCAAACACGGTTTATGAAGCTTGCAGGGCAGCTTCTTAACAGACGGAAGAGAAGACAGTACCAAATTCACGTGACACTTGGAAAGCAGAGCCAGGATGCCCCCACACAGGCACAATCTGCTCCGGAAGGACTGTAAGGACTGAGATGAGGTTAAAACCTCCCAGACCTTCGAGTGCTGTGAAGTGTGCTTTAACAGCTCCACAGAAAGAAAGAGGTTTGCATGGCTGAAGTGCGATGTTTGAAAGACCTGTCTTATGGTGTAAGGGAAGAAGAATTAAGCTGCTCTTTTTCACAAAAGGTAAATGCCAATTTACCTTACCAGGAATTATTTTCTTTTCAGCTGGGATGTTTACATTGAGACATGTAAAAAAGGCACTTTTATTTCTGTCAGTTCTAAGTGCATCAAGTGCTTCTTGCTCTCTTCCAAGCGTTAATCAAAACCATATAGTAATACATAAACCGTTGCACACTTTCGGCTGATCGAGGGACCTTTTTAACACAGTAATGCCTTTGTTTGCATTACAAAAATCTCATTTGGGCTCCTTGAGGATGGAAATATTGTTGTTTACATTTGCATATGCAAGCTGGACAGGGAAAATCTCGAGGAAGAGCCCCAGGCCCTGGCTGGAACACAAACATAAGCCACATCAGGGGACTCAGTTACAACTTGGTTGTCTCTTAACCTGGTTACTCATATGGTTTTCATTTGTGTTGGAGACTAGGCATGAACTGTATTCCACAGCCAGACAAAAGCCTTTATACCATCAAATGCTCAGCATGACTGGTAATCATTACTGTTAATTGTAAAACATTGTAAAACAATTAACAGTGCCAAAGTGACTTAGGAACACAGAGCTATTTAAGACCCAGTGGGTATTTTGGTCTAGGTTTTTTGATGCCTTTGTCTTACTCCATTAAGCAGTGCTTGTGCTGATTTTTTTGGTGAGATCTGGGCATCCGAGGCACTGAATCCCAGGTCCTCACAGACATCTTCAAAGGCTCCCATCTCCCCTAGTTTTTGTAATGGATGTTAATACCTGGATGCCTTCAGGGATGGTTTTGAGCCACATGGATCAGGGCCATTCCAATATATCTTTAAAGTAGTTTGTTAATCCTCCTGTCGCTCAAGTTTGGGGTGCTGCTTTTAGGATTGGGCTAAGCTTTACTTTTCCCCACTGATTCCACTTCTCGCATCTGCATTGCAGCAATAAAGATGTCTGCAGCTCAGCTGCTCCCAGCGCTCCCAGCTCTGCAAAGCCCACGGCACTGGAGGCTTTTTAGTGGGAGCCCAGAACTGCTTCCTTGACGTTGCCTTGGTGAAACTCCGGCAATGCACAAGGAGAACAAGCCAGGCAGATACGACTGTGCACTTCAGCGTTGCTGCAGGCAGATCTATCTATTGAGCTGGGAATAAAGGAGTTGGGCTGTGCTGCAGCCCAAACATGCACACAACTTTGGGTCCAAGCACTGTGGAATACAGCTAAGGTTCCATTTAATCAGGGCTAGAGGCTGTGCTTGAAGGCCCCAGAGCATACCCTGTCTGGTCCCTCTCTGACAAAAAGAGGCATGACCGTCTTAATGTCAGTGCATTTGTACCTATGGCCTGGCCAGGCTGGTCTAAGAGAGGGGTAGGAGCAGACATGCTGATCTTAGATGTACTTAAACAGCCTTTTTGAGCATTTTGATGTAATTAAACAGCCTTTTTACATCCCCTCCCCAGGTTGCAGTTGTGCAAAATCAATGGCATCTGCAGGATTTCCTGGATGCAGCTGGACAGGTTGCTGCCTTCTGAGGGCCAATGTCCTTGTCAAGCCTCTGAACCTCAAATTGTTCAGACTTTTCCCTAGTAAATTTCTGTTCACTTTTGTCCTTTTTGTTTCAAAACTCTTCCAAGCCTTAGCAGTGAGTGGGGCATAGTTATTGACTAGGCCCTGTACATGCCTAGGTGGGCTTCAGCTCTCGTGCTTCCTTTAAGCATGTTAATGATGCAGTGATTCAGACCAGTGCAGAGAGCTACAGGAGAGAAGCCCAGCAGAGCAAACACCTCTCAAGCAGAGACACTTTGAAGATACAAACACTCTGTGGTGTCTGTAACTCTTGTAGCCCTTTGACATTGCTCCGCTCTGCCCGCAGTGATGCAGCACTGGCAGGGAGCTGCTTCCGGCACCCCTGCCACGCAGAGGCACTCAGTGGACTCGCAGCTGGACTGCTTCTTCCCATCTGCTGCCTGGTGGAAAAGTGAAATCAGTGCCAGAGGCGCAGCAGCTTCCTGCTTGGGCAATCACTTGTTGGTATTCCTGATTGGTTGATTTCCTAAGCACACGTAATTTAACCACGGGGTCCTGGTCAAATTCCAGGCTGTGTAACCACCACCCTGCTTTTGCCAGTCCCTTTGGTAGTTTTAATCCAAACCTGTGCCTTCCCACCCTTCCCACCTTCTGTTTGCTGTGGTATTTCACAATGGAAAAGACTCTATTTCATCAGTAGTGCTGGTAACTGTTACTCCCATACATGCCATGCATTCAGATTGTGAGAACTGCATAATGGCATGAGTTACAAAAACCCCTCTGCGCTGAAACAGGTTTTAGCTACGCCATACCTACGTAACTGCTGCGTGCAATCCCATCCACGGCAATTAGCAATATGCTCAGACCTCCGATTCCCTGAATGGCACGTGTTGTTTCACCACAGCTGACTTCTGCTAACAGTTTATTTTGTTCTCATTCAGTATTTGTCTCCCAGCATGAGCACAGTCCTGGGAACAGGCCCTGGTGGGCAATCTCTCCAAGAGCAAGGGAAGGTGGGCGTTTTTCTCTTTCCTGATGAGCACCAGCTCTCTTTCCACACATCACAAGCGCCACTCCTGCTCAGCAATATGTGGTGTGTCATGTTGGATCTGTACCAGCACAGACCGGCATGCCAGTTACGGTCTTACTGCATTTTTGGATTCTCTTCCAGGAAAATTCCCCCTTTGTAGTTTCCCCTTTCAAGGGAGCACCCAGGAACTACTTCTGTGTTCAAGGTCTTTGCTCTCTCTCTCTCTCTCGGCCACGGAGGAACAGCCCCAGCAGCTGTCACGTCGTGGTACCTATGCAGTCGCAATGCTGGATTTTCACAAGTGGGGCTGGTAGCTCAGCCTGTCATTAGGGTTATCCAGACTGTCTAAAAACACTGACCTCTGCTGTCGGGCTTTGCCAAAGGGAGAAACACCTTTCATGCTGAGCATCTGGTTTGGGAGAATACGGAGGTTTGCTCACATTAAAAAACCCTAAAACCACAGCAGCCTGGAACAGACATAAAATATAATGCTCCGCATGTCCATGCAGCAGTGAGCTAGAATTTACCAAAGGTGGCTTTAATGTCCGGGATCTGAGATGTGTCTTCATCGTACCTGTGATCATTCTGGTCTCAAAACACCACGTACTTTCACTGGGGCACAGAAGGAGAACTAACGGCTGCAATCCTGACCTCACAGAAAATCTCTCACCCGACAATTTTCACCTGACCTCTTACACCCAAAAGTAGAGGCTTTCTTCTGGCAAGATGCATTAAGCTTCTGCTCATCGACTAATACTGCTGTTACACTAAAAAAAAACCCAAACCATTGAAGCAGAGATTATAGAAGTGTATGTTATGACACACACTTGCCACGTGTTGTGTGGACTCATGATTAGGCTTCTTCCTCACACCTAACCAGTGCGACGCAACAGCGCACGACCTCGAAAAGAAGCCACGCTGACTCGAGGTTAAAAGATACCAACCAGCTTGTTTCTCATGGTGACTCCAGCAGCCTGAGCCACGACGTGTATTTTGATGCAACCATTTTCAGTCCGCAGTTCTGGAAAATATTTGGTACCGCAGAGTCGTGCTTTAAAGTTTCTAGTGGAGTTCCCATTAGCTGTAATGACACCTACTGCTAAGGTCAGACTGATTAACTGCAGGCTCCCACGCTGCTAAATATAGGCACATGTTTTTGCATTTACTGTAGATCTCAGTGAAGAGAACACCACGGACTTTTTTGGCCCTTTGTTTTAACGGGATTGCCAGAATGACTAGAATCCAAAAACTCACAGCTCATTACCAAGAACAAAATGCTGACCCAGGCAGAGCCAAAAAATTTAAAAATTACTTCAGAGGCGAGCTCTAGCAGGCTGTTGTAGAACACGGAGAGCGTTTCCCCTCCTTTCACCCCTTCCTCCCATACAGAACATTTGCTCTGTATTTACTGAACATAAGACTAAGCGAGAAATTTCCAGCCAGTTTTGTATCCCGGGGAGGAGCAGGATGTTTTAAGCTACGCACGATGCGCTCTCTACTCGCGCTCATCTGAGATGTTTACTCGGCAGCTGTGAGTCTGCATTTTCAGCAGAAGAAGGAGAGTTCAGAAACTGCACTGCACGTCCCGCAGCCCTTGAACATGGCCAGCATGGTAAGTATCCTTACAGCAGTTTTAAATTAAGTGATCCTCTTTAAACAGCAAGAAGAAAAGAGAAGATTAAAACCAGCCACAGCGTAGCCTATTCTCCTGTGTTTTTCAGACACGCGGCAATTTTTCCTCTCCTACCAACTGCCTTTATCCCTCTCTATGAACGCGAGTCAAGTAACATTCCTAACCTTTCATTAAAGGCATTAACAAAAGGCCCTCTTTTGAGGTGTCGAACGACCTCAAACACCACCTGAGTCCTATGTGCGATACTTTTGGACCAGAGAAGCAATAAAATACCCAGTTTTGCTGCCGAATGTAACGCTGGGGTTTTTCATTTGCTCTCACGGTGACTGTCTCAGCTTGCCTACCTACAGACAGGAGGTCAGGCTTTTCGTGTGAGTGAGGCTTTCTCTGGCCTGGCAGGCGGGAGAGGGGAACAGGATTATAGCTAGCTTCAGTTCTCGCTCCCATCTGCGGTAATGAGATGCTGTATAAACACAGGGCATACAAATGGTTACACAGGAACAGTTTGATACCTCTGGATTTAAGGTGCCCTTACGTTTTGCACGATTTCTATTTCTTGGCATGTTTTGGGGAAGGAATTCTGTCTGCACAACCAAATCCAGCACCTTGTTGTAACCTTTTTCCACAGGTTGTATTCTCACAATGTCTTTAGTGGACCCAACATTTTCTGTCCATGGTTGTGGGTTTAGATAGCAGATAATTCCCTTTTGGGGGCATTCAGATGTCATGAAACAAGCCTGCTTATGAGAAACTGAGGGTAGAAATCAATGGTTTTTTTAAAAACCTGGTCCTTGATTTTCATTGTTACACCTTTTTACTGCAACATAAAGCTGACCTGCTTGAGAATGCCGCATCACTTACTCTGGTATTATTTGTAAAACACTGGAAGATTCCTGACAGGGAGGTAAGGTTGAACAAAACCAGTGCCTTGCTGGTAAAATCTGTTGCACTCAAACTCAGATGTCAAGGAAATATGAACATCTCAAATGCAAGTCCACAGCACTTGTGGAATAATTTCCCACAATAACTTTGTTCCACTCGAACCAGAAATTAAACAGATGAAGAGCAGGCAAATTTTGAAATAAGCAAAACATCTTTAATTCAATTTTTCATGATAAAGACTTAAAAAAAGGTAATTGTTTTGCAGGCAGTTATTAAAAATAATGTGAGACACTAGATTTAGAGCTATTAGGGACAGGATAACAACAATTGTATCTAGACTTACTTTGGTGGTATCAGAAGTATATCTTAGCTCTTGTTTTTCTGTGAATTAAGACACTGATGTTGTTATGCTGCTTATCAGGGAAGGCAGTAGGTTGTATAGTTATCTCCTGATTGGGGCAAAATCACTACCCTGAAACCACACAACCTACTACCTCATCCTGTTAGAGCATCAAGCGCATCTCCTGAAGGGAACTAACATTTCCCTGTTTGCAAGTGAGATTCCCTCAGAACTTTCCTGGCCCACACATTTCTCAGCCTTAAAAAGACTGCAGTACCCTCCTGCCAGCCCTTCCTCACAGTTCTACTGGGAAGCCAGTCAGAATTGGTGGGGTCACCCCAGAGACATGGTGACTGATTTAAGAAACCTCTTTACTTAGGGCTCAAGCATTTCAATGCCAGGGCAGAACACAAGCATAGAAGACATCCTCTTTGGTTTCTGTCCAACTCATCACTTTGTTGCTTCTCAAACAACTTACGCAATGTAGGTTTGAATAGCTGCTGAATCAAAAGTGGCTTTTGCCACGGAATACAAGCACAGATGCCACAAAGTAATGGTGAAATGGGGCAGCTGTTTCCAAATGACCACTCTCATGGCAGTCCCAGAACGCTGAGCATAAGCGAACCCACTGCAGACTGGGTCCTACCCCTGTGCCCTGTCACTCACGCTCCACTTTCTCTGAGAAGATGACAACAAGGAAATTGCTGTTGGACCTGAGTGAGAAATACAGGAATATAAACACTGTAAGGACATTTGTGTTACTTCATGACCCTGATGCAAGAACCAAATCCAACACGCAGACAGAGACAGAGAATGTCATGGTTGAAAAATATTTGCTCTGTCTTCTGAAGACATATCCAGCGATGACATCACAGCCACTTCAGGAAAGACAGTAGATTGTATAGTTATCTGACAGGCAGGGCATAACCCCAAAACTATACAACCTACTACCTCACCCCAAAGGACAGTCAGACTCTGATCAGATGAAGCACAAGCTGTATTCCCAGACAGCTGGATCGCTCAGTGACAACCTAGAAGACAAAAAACTCTGGAGACAAATATTAACAGTCTGAAGTCTGAAACAGTTTGCTATCTACCAGTCGACATTTTGCTTAATGAGCTCTAGTTTCATGTTTGAAACGTTTAATAGATTTGCAACTTGTGAAATTGTGTCACTGACAAGATACACGAGGGGAAAGAGGATACAGCATGCATTTTTAATAACGTGCACTTTTGTGCTTCCAGCTCTGACATGACTGCATCTTATCAAACCACTTTTGTCACTTCAAGAAAGGCATTGCTATGACTTAGAGGGTTGGAGAGCGGATGCTGATTTAGAGGGACTGTTTAACACACTTCTAGATATTTCTTTATTATGCTAATGGGGAAGAGCCGAGTTTTTCTACTGACTTTCCCAAATTCTACATGGGTAAATACCTAAGACTGACTCAAGAATTTGTCAAGACTGTGAGAAAATGTTACGGCCTACTTAAACAGTAAGCTGCTCCTAGAGGACAGTAACCCAGCCCAGAATCAATGGCCAAACTAACCATACCTACCATACTACACAGACATTGGTTAACTTGACTAGCAAAATTGCCACTACAGTAGAATCTCCTCTAACCTTACACTTCTGCCAGAGTTTCGGGGGGTCGTTATTCCCCACCACCTGGGTTGATGGCCAACACCATTTCTCATTCAGGGTAGGTCTAAAGAGGTGGAAATGACGACGATACCAGTCCATGCTGTTGTATAAATACCGCCTTAACAAATAAGTGAACTTTCAAAACAAATGGCCTAACTGAATCAGCTAACTTGCTTTTTGTTAACAGTAAACTAAAGCAAACAATAAAGGACACGGGCACCATCCACTCCCAGGGAAACTAAAGTTATGTTTCACTATAAAGCAGATCTCACACCAAAGATGGTAGTTCCCATTTCAGGGTAACCAATGTGATCTTCCACTGCTTGCAGCATAACTGCTATGAGGACCTAGAAAGACAGAAAAGAGAAAACACACACATAGCAATTTCATTTCACAGCATACTGAAGCAATTATAAGGTGAGTGAGAACATGAGAAAAAGCAGAAAACAGTACATTTTCTCAAGGAGAACCATGCACAGCTCCAGCTTTCTCACTCAGTTGTTACTACCATGATTATTCCATGGCCTATGGGGACCTCCAGTTTGAAAGAGATGGGCAAGAGACAAAGTACAAGAAGGGAAGGGAAGGGAAAAGGGAAGAGGGAAAAGGGAAGAGGGAAAAGGGAAAAGGGAAGGGGAAAAAGGAAAGATATTTTTTGAGATTGATTTAAATGTTAAGAACGCTTCTGAGATAATCAGAGAGGTACCAGCTACTTCAAGGAACAAGCACTTTTAAACAAACCAGAAAAGGAAGGAGAATGCCGATGTCTGACCCGCTAGGTATCAATGGTTTAATCTATAAAAAGCAATGCCATAACATCAACTTAAGCCATCATTTCACTGCTGTGGACTGAGACCATGCATAGAAAGAGGTTACTGGTTGCTGTGAGCTGTACAGGGTAAGTATGTGTTGCAGAAACGAGGAATGGTGCAGCCCTGTCCATTCTGAGACCCCTATATTGCAGGAAACACTATGTTACCCCAGACTCCACATCTGGTAGCATCAGTGCCCTTGCACTCCAAAAAGGATATACCTTCAAAGATTTTCTGCATACTATACATGAAGAGTAGCACGAGAGATTTTGACATCTCATTAATGGAAACAGCAAAAAAAACCTTAGCAGAAGCTGCTCTTTAACCAGTACCAAAGAAACCTGCTTGGAAAGCTCTGCAGCTGAAAGCATGACAGTGTTTTCTATGTACTTAAGGGTTCTCAATGTCTGCATTTTCTGAGAGCCAGCTTTTTGGTAAGGTCAGTTCTCTCAGGATAATCCTCTGAAAAAACAGTACCTATGTTTTTTAGATAAAATATTTAAAATCAAATGTCCTACTTATGCATGTGGTCAAAGATCTTAGCATCCTTCCTAAGAGCCTAGAGTTAGTGTTGGAGCTTTCACTACAATCCTGTGCAGACATCGGTGAATTTTAGCAGTGCTGGGTGTGTACCTGTGTATTGTGCAGTCACCTCACTGAAAGTGCTTTCAGTGCAAAATAAGCCCCATACTTCCATAAATATAACAGCATTACATCACATAACTGGAGGAAAGCTGTGAATGGTTTGATTTACTTCAAAGTGAGACTTCTTTATAAACATTTGCTTTATAGTGGAGGAACAAAACGCAACGTAACCCTTCAGTGTAGCAGTGCTTTATGCTGGATGGTCCAGTAAAAACGGTTCAAAAGAATTAAATTAAATTAGCATTAAAAGGATGTGTCCACAGCAGTGAAAAGCCCAAAATATCCCATTGACCAAAACACCTCCATCCACTGGAAATTTTCAGTTGACTCCAGTGACTCTAAGAGAAGTAGAAAATATAGATCCAAACAAGGACAGTGCTCTGGAAAGTCTGAGTATGTTCTAGGGATTTGCACCGCCTGCCTATCTTAAATGTATCTTGTCTTTCAGGTGCAATGCTAGGTTGGAGATTGGAAAGTGTTCAGCCTTGTTGAAAAAATAGTGAGCTTTTATTAACCATTTCAAAAGGATTCTCTTACGTTCTACGATGATAACAACGTCAAAAATTCTTATCTCTATGTGCAGCTCTGTTACAATGTTGCCTTAATGTGTATTTTTCCACAAAACCAGTAGATGGTTAATTCACCAAGACACTGAGATAATTATTTGTAAAGCACCATAAACTTTGTATAATACTATTTTCTTTAAGATCTGTTATTATGAGTATTAGTAGCACTCATTAGCAGACAAAAATGGGAAAGAATGTGCTTTATCCAACACCTAAAATTAATTAGTCTTCTGCTCTCGCAAGCTGCTCATAAACTTGCTTTAATTGACTAGATCACCAAACAAGGATGAACTTTCAAATACTTAATGAAAGAAAAATGCATGTTCATTTTCCTTCTGTGAAGAAGACATGCATGCAAAATAGCTCTCTGGCAAGAGTTATGTTTCTAGTTTAACAACTGTTTAATACTAGGAAAAATATGACATTTCCATATTCCAACTCTCACTGCTCACTGAAAAATGCCTCAGAACTGATGTTAATAAATACCTCAGCAGTCACTTTTGCAAAGGCACAGGGCCAAGTCTGCTATTTCTATGATGTAATAGGAAAGAGGACAGTTTTAAAGTAGGTTTGTTATATAATTAAAAGCCTTACTAATTAACAGACTCTGGGACAACACAGACCAGCGCTTTGCCATTTCGGAGCACCTTCTACCCAATAATTCTGAATGATTTACAAACATAAAACTTCACTGGGCTCCCAGGAGGATGGTAAATGCCCCAGGTGCGGGCCTGAGGCAGTGCACCATGACTACGCCAGGCTCAGGGGTGTAGTGATGAACATAAGGATATTCCCCAGGAAGGCTGAGGGTCTGGGTGCAGGCCAGATCAGCGGTTTCCAATGTGCCTCCATATAATGATTATCTTCTAGCTTTCAAAGAGGTGAACGGTCACCATTCTGCTTGTAAAGACTGTTTATTTATTCACTATTAAAAGCATCACAAACATTTTCTGGCAGGAGCAGTTGTGAGGTAAATGGCTGAGGTTCTGCTACAATAGATGCTGGACTCAAAAGAAGCTTTCTGACTGAATTCAGCAGGCCCTGGGCAGGGATCTGAATTGCTAAATCATCCTTCCAACACAGGGTTCTGACAGAACAGTACCACAGCAGGTCCTTTTCTGGAGATTTCAGGCAGAAATTATTTTGTGTAGAGAAGGATTCAGTTTCCTGTGACCTACGTGGCACACAATATTTTCAAATATATTTTTAAATAAATATAACAAAACCAACACACTGCCTTTATACAGTCTCCATCCTTCAAGAAGTAAAAGGCATTCTGCAAACCCAGATTGTATGATTCCTGTGCAATACGACATATATCGTGATCTTACCCACTACTGAAACACAGCTGCTTCTAAAACACCAAACAACAGTTCTTTCCCCATTTGTGAAACTCTACTGTAATTTAGTAATAGTGGACAGATTCTGCTGGAACTTCCGGCAGGTACTCACAGTACCAACCCTCTACAGCCTTCTCTGGCATTCAGTAGTCAGGCACAGGGTTTTCTGAAATTTGATTCAGTTAGGCTCCTGCTCTCTGTGCAAGTGTTTTCTTTTTCAGCTGGCTACAGAACAACATTAGCCTGCAAATACTAACTTTATAATATCCTTAACTAGGCATTAGTATAGCCAGAGTGTATATAGGAGATCAAATTTGTTGTTCTTTACCTTTGTGATAATATCCAAATGGGTGATGAACTTTGGCTGTGATGTTCACTCAACAAGGATTTTTGGTGCTGTAATGTTCAGGTGTGCTGGTCAGGTATCTAAAAACCCTCTGTGCACTGAGATTTTCCTGTCTCCTCAAAGGCGACTACTTTTGAGAATGGGAGCAATTCACACACTATTGAAATCAACACTATGCCTTTATTTGGCCTCAGTGGCTTTGAAGAAAGTCCTAACAGCCCTACAGCACAAATTATGAGGCACAGAAGTTAAAGTCAACACTTGCAGATCCTTAGAAATTCTTCACACCAGAAGAAAATGTAGGTGCCAACAACTACTTGCATTGAGCAGTAATTTTGTTACAATCAGCTATACAATTTTTGTTCACCTTTGTCTCCTTATTAAACCATAGGTACTGTAACATGGTTCCATTTAATAAATGATGTTACATATTCACCAAAACCATTGCCTTTATCTAACAGTTTGCAAATATTTGGGAAAAGGGAGCATCTGGAAATGAGTCAGAACTCTGTGGCTATGTCTCTGAGCTTTGCAAAAGTTCATGTATGTTCCTAAAATCTTGATGAGGAAAAAAAAAAGGTAACATAATGTAAAAACATGCAAATACATTAGCTTATGTAATTCCATCTCACAAACTGTAAGCCTCCTTACTAGCCCAAACCTGGACAGGAGCTTCCTTACTTTTATGCAAAAGTTAAAAGATATTCCTCCACAGAAATGACCCCTCACGTATCATGCTTCAGAAAAGGTGTACAGTGATATCAAAAAATGGAATGTGCTTAATGATAGCTGCTCTAACCTACAGAATGGGTATACAGAGATCTGACTAGCAGTAAAGACAAGGAGCCGGAGCTGGGTATACATCAAAGGTGTTCTGCACCTTGACACAGGTTCCATACATATAATGTTTGGTGTATCATAGCTTTACTGCTGTAAGATGCCTTGAAAGTTAAACAGATGCTTCAAAATGGAATTAATTAGGAAAAAGACAGTTTTCCATCAAAACAACACCTCATTCGTCTTGGATGTGGGATCATGTCTCCTGCTTATGCAAACTGCAGTACCTACAACTGAATTTACTTCTGAGTTTTACTTATGCAATAGCTAAAAAGCTATAGAAGCAAGTGTTCAAGAGAATGATGAAAACAATCAGAATCTCTCAAAGCTTCCACAAAAAGAGAAATTAAACTAGGGCTAATCACTAGCTGCTCTGTATGCAGCGCTTATATTCTTAAGCAAATAAATATTTAAGGAAATTTTTTTTTTTAAATAAACTCCAAAAGGAACGCAGAACTGTTCAGCGTATTCCGAGCTATTTGTTTTGTATGACTTAAATATTTATCTTCCGTGTTTTCCTAGCATAATCTTTCTGTCTACTTACTTCCCAGCCGAGCTGTTGTGTTCGCCCCGATGGGCTTTCTGCCCAGGTCTAAGATGGCTGCCAGGCCTGACAGGGACGGCTGCGAGAGCAGCAGCAGCAGCAGGAGGATCTCACGCTGGGCTGCATTTCTCAGCTCTCCATGGCTGAAATGATGATTATCAGCTCTTAATGCCCAGGAATCAGGTTGAGGTCGGCATCCAGAGGAGATGAAACCTGTGTGGGGATGGCAAATCCACCAGGGGCAAGTGAGGTACTTCTTATGAAGAAGAAATGTTGCGGGTACACTTGGTATGTTACAAAAAAAGCAAGGGCTGGAGTAGCCAGGAGATGACTGTCTGCAGTAAGAGAAGATGAAGCTGGGACAAATTAGAGATTGTTTCTTTTTAAGAATAGAGCTAAGAAAATGCGGCAGTTTTGTTTTCTCATCAGAACTACCTAAGAATAAAGGGGCATAGAACACCTTTCTTACAATAAGCATTTCCTAAACATTCACAATTTATTTCCATGCAGATTACACAAAAAAGAAATATTAATGACACCCCTCACACACAAAATCTCGCTTATTTTAGGATTGAACATTGGACTTTATTTTTGGGAGAGCTGAACTTGTGTAACTCATCTGACATTATCTGGATTTGCTTAGCATCTATGAACACAAGATGACTGAACAATTAAATTGAGCACCCTTAACTTCCGTTGGACATGTGATCCAACTTTTCAAAATTGTGTCTTCCCCACGTCCCCTCAAAACCCATGAAAACATAAAAGCTCAGCACACTCACCGATACAGTCAGCATCAGTCTTCTCTAGCTAAATGTTCAGCCATCCCACAAGCAATTATTTAAGTAATGTTTTTAAGCATTTTTAGATGGAAAAAAGCTCCACTTACTATACAAAGAATCTTAAATAAGCCATTTGACTTTCAAGTCAAACAGATTTGGCATAGGTGCATAGTGTGTCACACCTAACCTATGCGATACCACTGAAGAGTTATTTATTTCTGTTCCTTTTATAAGCTAGGCAAATAACATTAACCAGAGTCACAAGATTGTGAAAGCAATATTCATCCAACATCTCATTAAAACCTGCCATCTCCAATCTCAACACACAAATTCCTTTTTCAGAAAACCAAAGTTTCATTCTGAAATGGATTTTAATCCTTCAAATTTGTTTTCCTTTTTAACAGACATGCAATAATCCAGTATGTGCAAGTCCTAACTTAATTAAGCACCAAGAAGGAATGTCTGTCAGTGTATTTTCTAAGCCTCAACAAGAAACAAATTCATTTTGCAAAAATGCAGCTGTGCCAATAATTCTAGTTGTTACAAAAATGTCTTCTGTCCTTTGGCCCATAAGGCTTTCATTTTAAATTTTAGCCTTCAGTGACACCAAGCAGCTGACAAGTAAAAGTGAAGAAAATAGCAGTCTGGGACCCAAGAGTCTAAATAACCCATCGTCACATGGATTTAGCCTAAAACTCTATATTTACAAGCACTTATATTTGCTGTCAATATACAAACAGGATAAAGTTGCTCGAGTGCTAATGAAGAATAAGCTCTGTATTATGCAGACAAGCAAAATCTATCTTTAACAAACTGTTACATTTGTCATGGCCACTAAGAGCATTCCAAATCGTTCACAGCATTGTACAAAAAGCTGGTGTAAACCTGACGATCTATGCAGGATGTTTGCTTCAAAATATCGTTAAAAACTTAAAAACAATTTCCATTTTAGAACTACATTCTGAGGTCTGGACTGTATTTTGGCTCAGGCCACTGGGCTTGGTTCAACCTGACAGGCAAGGGTTGCCCTGCAGCAAAGGCCTCCACCAGACGAGTGTTGTACCTGCCTCTGGAGCTGTAATGCCTGGCCAACTCAGGTCCTGCCTTCTGTCTCCTTCCTCTGCCCTCCTTCTGGAGCCTGAGCGAGGCCCTGCCTCTTGCGTGCCTCTACCTCCCAGACACCTCCATGAATTTGCTACTAACAACACTGCTAATTACTGAGATATCCTTTTCCTTTTAGTTGCTGTTTTACTTTGGTTGCCAGCAGATGATCTCTCAGCTTTGTTACCACCCTTTGGTGTTGTCACAAGTTGTGCTATGATTAAAAAGATAGACATGTGCTTTTGCACGATTACTTTGCTCTGATCAGTTATTTTTCATTTGCAGTACTCCAAGCAAGAGACATTGAAAAGATGGCTTACACACACACTCACCGCACAAGCTGATGAGGTTACCAGCCTCATTAGCCATGCAACGCAAAGCCCAATCCAGGACACAGACCAGGTTTACACAATATAAGTCTTAAAAAAATCGAGTTGGGAAGCACTGAAAGCTGCTGTTTTCATCACAAGGGCCCAATTTGACCATTTGCGTCTGCACACCAAGGTGGGGAGGGCAAAGGCTTTTGGAATGCCAGGGGTGACTGGGCTGGTGACACCAGTATGATGCTTGCTGGCACAGGGAGCTGGCACACTCCTCATAAATTACAGGCAAGGAGCTGGGGTGGGCAGACACACGGTGCTGCATGTTTCAGCTCCCTTTGTATGACCCTTTGTTTTCTCAGGTGATCAGGGCTGTCCATACACTTATTCCAGTGTAAGTCTTTCTACCTGAGACTAAAACTTTCACTGGTTAAACATTCATTAATGGACTAAAAGCAGGGCTTTGGGTGGTAGAGAGTGAGGCATATCTTTGCCAGAGCTTGACGGTGTGTTAGATTCTTTGTGTCCATTATTCATGACGCTGTTGCTGCAGGCCCTAATTTTACATAAATGAGAGTCACAAGAGAACTGTTAGGATGAGCAACTAAGAAGAGCACAGGAAAAGCGTGCCTCGTCAGTCGGTATTAAAGACTCAGTTTAGTATTACATTTTCTGATTTTGAAGACTCTTGGGAGTGGAAATACGCGCCACATTTTCTCTGAAGAGTGACAAGCTGAAGCCTAAAAATCTTGAAGATGGTCTTTAAAATCAATTTCTTCATGTCCTCTGCACAACTCCATTGCAATTCCCCACATATGAAAAATACATAACCTCTTCTCTTCAAATCCATGTGCCTCGCGGTTCCTTTTAGCTCCTTTTTAAAAACTACTAAAATCTTATCTTAGCTATCATGTAAGCTATTGTTCTGTGCCTGCTCTGGGGTGCTGAAAGATTTCAGAACTTTGAATCTGTTGGGAAAGGAGAGTATTCTACCTTCTCTGATGATAGAAACATGCACACAAATAGTATCAACCCAGTGATATGGCAAGCAGACTTGGTGTGACAGAAATAATTAACCCTCCCACCCTTATCAATATAAAAAATAAATCATGTAAAAATACCTACTTTTCTATGTCACGGCACTTGATGCAAACATAGTGGACAGTATTTAAGCATTTTTCCTGTAGGAGAAATGACTTTTAAATAAGCTGCAGGCACAGAAGCCATGACATGGAAATTAAGATATACTTCACAAGATATATCTTAGTTGTGAAAGTAGGTCATGCATTTAAGGCATTTCTAGACTCTGTTTCTTGATGTAAATATTCTGAAAACATTCTTCTGTGTATAGAATAATATTTTAATTATTTATCATATTTCGTTCTCTAGGAGCAGAAAAGGACCGGGTATTTCTAAGAGTTCTCACAGGGTGTTAAGTATTTCTTCGTAACCTTTTGTAACTATGTTGTCTACTCAACCCCTAAGAGAACTGAATGTTTGAAGCACCCAACAGGAAAGTTGATAGAGTAGAAAAAGTTGTTGTGTGAAGGTCACAAGCTGCACACCTAGGTATCCTGACTAAACAGTATCATTGCATTTGCAGAGTTTCCTACTTTGTATCGTTTTGGAACTCCTGGTGTTTGCTCAAGGCTGATGTTGGCTATTTGTTCACCTGATCATGAGCAATTTATTTCAGGAGCACAGTTAAAGAAAAATTTGGGGTAAAAAAAAAAGGGGAAAAAAAAAAAGAAGGAAATAAAGTAAGAAAGCAAGAGAGTCTCTGTATGTGTGTGTAATGTGACTTGAGTTTCCAGGCCAGACGTCTATCAGGAGAATCTAAAAAAAACGGAGAAATTCAAATCGGCACTACTATCAATTTATCCACTAGGTGTCACAAAATAATCATACAACCAGATGAAAAGCAATTATACGTAAAAATGTGTCAGTGTACTACATCAATGAAGTGCTGCTTTGAAATGAAATCTGTTATAAGAGCAGATGCAGGAAAATGTCATGAATCTCATGAATATACATACTGTCAGGAGTGTATGGGAACCTGAGCCATGATACACAAAAGCTGTTGCTAACCACGGTGTATGTCATGTAATGGATTCACATACAAGCCTATAAATGTTCCATTAAAAAAAAAAAAGAAAAAGAAAAAAAATATCTTCCTAAATCCTAACAGCAGTATGATCAGTTCTCAGAATCACGTTCCTTGCTTTTTAATGCTCCAGCTACCAGCCCAGTGTATTCTGCCAGATTCTCTACTAGTATGTAAAAATCCCTCGTGACTAATAGGGAAAACGCTGGGAAGAAAACAGGCGCTGAAGTCTAAAACGTATGAGGAAAAGAAACAACAAAAAATGCTATTAATATTAATATAAAATCATAACAAATGTCAACCACTGGAATTGGCAAGAAACGTTTAGATCCAGACTGTTCTTATGGGAAGGTATATGGTGAAGGTTAGGGCAGAAAATTACCAAATTGTTCTGTAGCCATTATTTACAATAAATTAACCTCTATGCTGGAGGCATTTTTGTTCTTAAATATTTCTGGACTGTGCTAAATCACATAATTACATTTACCCTTGCACTCATCCAAAACACTGACTGCATTAAAGGACCAAGGCTTTTGAAACAGGCCCTCTGGTTTCCAAAATGATTCTTTTAGTAACTTTTCCTCAGAGTTGCTTTTTTTTTTTTTCTTAATGAACCAAGGGGACTCCAGTGTGAATGTCACATTATCTGTACTCACATACAATCCACATGCAATTAAAAATACTGTAATCAGTGGTATATGTGACATTATAAAGTAGAACAGGCTGGTTAGTAAGAGGAGGAAATGTAACCTGGATGGGCTTTTTATCATATAACTGTAACAGCAGCAGGGCTGTACATACTCTGCTGACAGGACCAGCTTCGTAAAGCCAGCCTAAGCAATGTTAAAAATGCTTCCCCTTTTTCAGAAACCCAGCAAAGGAACATATGCCCTAATACTACACTACTACAAGTTTATACTGGATTTTATCATGGTTGTAAAAAGCAAGCATTTTCAGGGTGTGATTAAGCTCACATGATGAAGTTTTGGGTGTTTTACACAGTCTTTATAAGATGTGCTTTCTAAATGTCAGAGGTGGCCAGCAGTTTCCAAAGCTCTAAAATACTTTCTACCTTTGCAGTTATAGGGAGGAATCTTTTCTGCCCTCCGATATTCCCTTCTTTTTTGAGCAACTCAATGGAATACTTGTGCTTACAGAAACACAGGTATAAAGCTGAGAGAGAAACACCGGGTTTTTGCTTCCGAAACAAGCATGACTTTATCTGTACGTGCTAAAGCAATCAGGTGGGTTTGAAATATCCCTTCAGAAAAATTAAAAACTATTCTCTGAAGTTCTCCCTACCACTACCTGACTTTAAATAACCCTCCCTATGATCTCCACTGAAGCTGACAGACTTCACAGTCTCATGAAGTCAATGAGAAGTTTGTCATATGACTTCAGTGAAGTTGTGGTTGCACTTCAGGCAGAACCATGCAGAAGAAATGTTGAGGTAACTTCATTACATAGACCTGTGACTCTTTCAATGCCTGTAGGTGATTGGATCAAATGTACAATTTTATTAATTCCTCTCTGGTTTTCAACAAGTTGTTCCTTTTTGATCTTCTAATGGTCCCAAACTGCAAGATTGCTCTTGCTTAAGTCTTTCTTATGATAGAAACAAAAAACCACAGAATAATTCATGTTGGAAGGGACCTCTGAAAGCATCTAATCCAAACTCCTGCTCAAAGCAGGTCTAGTTAGATCAGGTTGCTCAGGCATGTAACCAATTGAATCTTGGGCACCTCCGAAGATGGAGAACCCACAACTTACCTGGGCACCTGTCCAGAGACCTTTCTTTGGTAAAAAGGTTTTTCCTTGTATCTGACTGGAATGTCTCATGTTCTAACTTGTGGCTGTTGGCTGTTGTTCTCTTGCTGTGTACTTCCAAGAAGAGTCGGGCTCCATCTTCCCCTGCAATCAAGTAGTTGCAGGCTGCAGTAAGATCTCCCCTTTGCTTTTCTTTTTCCAGCCTGGACAGACCCAGCTCTCTCTGCTTACTGTGTGCTCCAGCCCTGACTAGACTGGTGGCCCTCCACTATGAATGCTGGTATGGCAGTATCTTTCTTGTACTAGGGTGCCCAAAAGTGGACATGATACTCTAAACACAGTCCCACAAGTGCTATAAAGAGGGGAGGATCACTCCTGTAGAGCTGCTGGCTGTAGTTTTGTTCATGCAGCCCTGGATGCATTTGGCTCTTTGCTGGAAGGGCACATGGCTGGCTGACATCAACTTGTGCATCAGGACCCTCAGATCCTTTTATACAGAGCTGTTTCACAGACAGCTCACCCCAGCCTGCTTCACTGTCATCTCACTGATGGCATTTCTCAAATTGTCAACATTTTTAAATTTTTTTATTTTAAATTTGAAAGCTCATCTATCCTAGGCCTCACTTGGCCTTGAAGTACCATGAGTAAACCGACTTAGGAAGCAGACTGTACAGCAAAGATGCTTCCAATTGATCTGAAATCCTTAGTACTACTGCTAGAGTAGTGCTTCCACTCAAACCTTAAAGAAGCTTTAGACAAGACAGCAAGTCTCAACAGCAGCATACAAGACACTTCTGTGTAGGACAGGCTTGTAAATGCATGCGGTTCAGAGGTCCTGGCCTTTTGCATCAGTATTTCACTTAAAATGGAATAATTTTAAATTATATTAAGAACTATAATCATATTCTACTACCATTTACTTTTTCATATCCTCTGCCACTAGAAATAAGCTTGAAGAAAGACATCCAGCCCCAAGTGCACTATTCTGGGAAAGTTTAGATTTAGATGAGAATATTTATGCTCATAACTACATGATTTTTTTTTAAGCTTAATTCAATATGAATAACTGGTTCAACTTGCTTTCTGCTCATTAGTGAGCAGTTGGAAGGAACTGGTTAATCATTGTTTGCCATCTGCTTTAGAGAATCAACACTGTACAGAACCATTTCTGCAGCCAACGTAAAGCCATGCCACACAAAGAGCACTAAAGGAAAATCCTGTTTTCAGCTCTGGGTTGTTGTGTTTTATTTTCAGTGCACACTAAAATGGCAAATATTTTGTGGTTAACCCCCTCTCACTCTTTTGACAGCACTTTTCCTCAGACAGTGGTCTCTGTGGTACATACCACATCATTTAGCAGTCCCTGTAAAGGTACAGCAATAGTGCTGTGGAGAAGCATTAGTGGTCTGCTCAGTAACAACTTACTCATGGAGAGCCAACCTATCAAACCACAAAGTCACCTTTTGGAAGGAAGTCAGAAGGCTGACGACCATATACAAGGTGCCACCTGCAGATTTTGCTGTGCTCACATTATCGGAACACAAACCTAGAGAAATATTAGCAACGTTATTAGTTTCAGCTCTCCCCCTCCTCTGTCTTCATGTATGAACAGCAAACTGCTCTTGTGCACCCCCCATCGGATTTCGTGGCTAAAAACAAAGTATTTGCCTCCTCGCAGAAAAAGAGAAAATTAAAGAATAAAATTGCTTGACTATCCACACTACTTTCTTCTGGCTCATCTTCCCCATCTGGTGGGACTGACAAGAGCTGTGTCATAAGTAGAGAGGGAAGGAAGTTTCCATTTTTAGATTAGTTTTGGAATCCAGAATCTTCCTCAAAAAATGTATTTTCTTCAAAATGAGAAAACTATATGTGAATGATGTAAAAACGTTCCACTTAAAACATGGAAATATTGCTGGGAAAAGGCACTTCATAAACCAAGGTTTTATTAAAATACACATTGCTAACAAGTGGCAAAAATATCAGAAGAAATGCTGAGCATGAGAAAATCAATACTGCTGGGCTCACTCTCCCATCAAAGATCGAGCACTGGGGGCCATAATTCAGGTTATTAAAGTCTTTTTTTAAGATTGATTAAAGTTAATTTTAGTAATATCAGCAGGGAACCCTGACTCCAATGATCTTAATATTGAGAGTGCTAAAGACTGCAGTCTTCCAGCAGAAAATAAAAGTGTGTTCCTCTAGGCCTTCTTGCAAAGACAGAACTCACGGTGTATTCAATCATTAGAAAGGCCTGTCAGTGAAAATATTTTTCCTTTAAAAAAACCCATAAAAAGAACACTGGGAAATGTTCCCTCTGACTTCTTCTTGCTCAAGCTATAAACTTTAATCATCTTCCTTTTCTTTGCAGATCTCCTGGGATATATATAACAACTGGGGAGACCAAATCTCGCAGATTTCTGAGACCTGCCAATGGTTTGTAATTTGAGATAACTGGTACCAACAGAGGTCTTAAAAGGAGATCATCCAGTAAGCCTTTGGAGACTTGAGGGTTCAGGACCCAGTACTGTCTAACGTGCACTACGGGACTTTTCTGAGAGTGCTGTTGGGAGTCCCCCTCTATTACATTTTGCAGCAAGAGAAAGAAAGATTTAATGAGAGAAGTTCACAGGAGAGCTGCATTGTCTTCCAAAAACTCCACAAAAGAAGCCTTTGGAACAGAGAAGAGAGTAAGGTGGGAGGGAGGAAGGTCCTCTGGGTACGCAGAAATTTGAGAGAGCGGGATTCACTTCACAAATGCACCATGCATTTCCTTCATGATCTTGGGCAAATACTTGGGTCAGATTTCCATAAAAATAAATTCAATTCTCCTGGTTTCTTTAGCTGCTAAAATAATTCAACTTTCAAAGGCAAACTGCGATCCGGCTGTTGGTCTCCCTGAAAATGGTACAAGATGAGCTGACCCATGCCGAATGCTTTCAAATATCCGGCCTCAACTCTTGAGGCTATACATCTTAAAGTATTCACATCTGTGCTTCACTTCCACACCTGTAAAATATTATGTTCCTACCTCTGTGAGCTGAGTAGAACAGATTTATAATGTCCATGAACCAGCTTCGAGAATCTTCAGTGATAAGATCATGTAAGTATGGAGACTGATGCAAGGCGTCTGTTTTCTGGGGACCTATCTCCTAATTCTGGCTTTGACTAGAAGGGAACTGTGATTCTACAGCCCCCAAACTCATGGTCATGAAATGCCACAGATGCCAGGGTAGGGTGCTCTAAACTCTATGAAGAGTTTGGCCTTCGGGCCAGTCACGGGAATGAGTAGGGCATTTCTCCCTCATTTCTTTAACTGAGACAAGGGCCACCTCTAACATGTGTCTCTGTTGAGTTCAGCTGTCCACTGTGCAGATTGTTATTGTACAGTATCTCATTACAAAGAGGAGATATTTAGACCAAGATCTGACTTCCCTTCCTAAACTCAGCAATGTTCTTTGACAGCAACAGGATACTTAAGCAAACAAGTCAGATCCTGGTTTTGAGAGATTAAGACTATGTCAATACGGACATCTTAATGTATTGTCAAACTCCTAAAGGTGTCTTAAAATACCCTGCATCTACCATCAAGGCCTCTAACTTCCTTAAAATTTAATCAAAACATTAAGATTTGGATGTCTTAGGATTAACAGACCTTCTCTCAAAACCAAACCCCTGGTATTCCAGACCACCCTTACAGCATTCCCCCAGGAAGACATTGTTTCTTGAACTTATTTTTTGCAGAAAAATTTGAAAGCACTTTAATTAACTGCTCATTACGGTGCAATTGGGAACAGGTAATGTCCTGAAATACCTGCAAAATTTTCATCTCTCAGCTTGGTCCATCAGAACCTGCAAGGCAAAGGCCTTGACAGCAGGAAATTCACATCAACTGACTCCACATTCTGCAGCCATTTATTCAAAGAAATTGTTGCATTTGCTAAGTTTTGTTTTAAAAGACCCATCAGGAAGATGTATCAATAGTCTTTTGCAGACACGTAAGTGTAGAGGGAAAGCAGATCATTAGCGTTACAGCATGACCCTTAAGCTGAGCAGGCATCAGGCAGAATAAAACATACAGTGTGTGCAGGTACCTTCAGTCTTTATGCCAGGACTCAGCTAAGCAGGGTTGCACTCTGGTACACACAACCCAAGTCAGACACGGGAAGTCTACACTGATTTTTTTCCTATGAATATAACAAGGCAAATGCCTTTCGTTGAGGATCATATATTTTTTATATACATTTTCCATAAAAATCAACAGCCTTTCTCTACCATTCAATTTATTATCCACACTCCCCACATCAACATTTTATTTGAAGTATCAGTGATAGCATCCCATCAAAATTTAATAGCCCCTTTCTATAATTGAAGTGTATTAACTCTTGGTTTCACCTATGCTAAGGTTTTTCCTTCTCTTACTTTTAGAATTCTAATAACATTAAAAATAAAATACCTTTCCACAGCATGACTCAGAAATGCATATTCCTTTCTTAAATTCATGATAAAGGAAACAGGTACAAGCAAAGGCAAAAGAACTCACTATTCCTGTCTATAGCTTTATACCGAATTTCGAGTGTCAAACGAGCAGGGCTTTTAAGGAAAATGTCAACAACTGTAACAGTTACATAAGATATAGTTAGAAAAATATTTTGCAAGGAAAAGTGACAGTTTCTGTCACTTGAGAAGATGATTTATACTTCAGTTTTCGAATGCAAGCAGCCAACATGTGACCTGACATTTACTAAAGGAAATCAAAGAGACATTCAGCGAGATTACAAAAGGGAAAGCATTACTCGTCCCATACCAGCAGTTCCTCCCTGTACTACAGAAAGATCTGTATAGTCTTCCTCTCAACATTATGCGAAAAAATAGAGAGAGGTCACAAAAACAGATCTCCCTTTTGGCATTTTGTGCTAACTTGCTCAATTTACGAAGCCCATCTGGTGGTGTTTGTGCTGGCCTTTTTGCATTGTGTCTCACGTCGCTCTTTGTGGACGAGCGTGATTCATGGTTCGCACTAACTGTGTGTTTGAAGTTACTTTGCAAGAGAATTTGGTGGTTAAAACTGGGCATAAAGAATGGGTAGCTGTTGACAGACACGCTGCACGCATGACAGAACATAGTGAAAAGGATACTGAACGCAGGGATGTCCAAATAGGAAGGATGGCAGGTGAGGTGAGCTGGCTTTCATTGCTGGCACTATTATATACTTCCTGTATGACTCTCAGCGATTACACGAGCCCTCTGGGGGCTCGGTTTTATCACTTGTTAAATGGAGATCATAACTCCCTATCTCACAGTGATACTGTGAGGCTTATTCATTAATGGGTTCAACTCAATGCCGGGCAGATGGTCAATACAAATTTTATGCATCACTGAAGTAACATTTAACCTCAGAATTTAAGTGGCGTGTAGCCCTGTGCCAGGCTCTTCGCAGTCTCTGTATCGATATTATACATTCACGTTACTAAAAATATTTGAGAGATGTGAGTTGTCAGTAGTGCTAATTTTGCCTTCCTCAAGTTACAAACCTACAGGATGACAACTGTAAAAGAGCATATTCTTTGCCTGCAGTGCAAAACAGGTCCTAGCACATCTCCTTGGAACCGCTATAAATGACAAAGAGAAGAGAAAATGGTACAACTCCTGCCCTGAGTGTCCAGGGATTTAAATGAATCCATGAAAGTATTATTTTACTCTCAAGAATGACCACTGATAACGTCTGGAGGGATTTCAGTTCAGTGTTGGGACAAAGGTTGTTTTTATGGGCCTCTGGCAGAAAAACTATTCTTGGATGTGACTGCCTTTTACCTGTACAAATAGAGCTACATTCAACACAGTAATGAGTTTAAAGGTGTAACTTAAAGATATTTATAAAGTTTTACATACTTACTTTGCTTACTCTGGCAATCAAACAGAAGAAAAAAGTTCCTTTCAAAACATCTTTTGCAAGGTTTCTGAGGACTATTTTTAAACATTCTTGCCAAAAGTAATCTACCATGAAGACCTAAGCACCAGTAAGAAATGAATCTCCAGCGTGATTGTTATGCATACCTTGTTATTTCCTCTGCATAGATGGCCAATCTTCACTTCTTTCATCTTCTGATGGTTCCCCAGTAAGTCACTCTTTCTGTTTCAAAAACGAATGAAGAAAAAAATAATATAATTGATATGTTAGCATTATGAAGGAAAAAAGTGAGACACAGACATGCAGACATTAAATGTCTGTTCTGCAGGTGAGGAATGTGCTTCAGTAGGCTAGTGTTCTACTTCAAACTTATTTCGAAGCCCTAATCGAGGGTGAGTGGGGCATGAGGGGCACTTTGTAGAGGGAGGACTTTACCCTCAGGGAAGCACTGTGATTTAAGATTTTTGAGACTACTCAATTTAACTGCCACAAACCTTGAAAACTTCAAGTAAAAAAGCCTCCTCTACTTTCACAGCCAAGCAGTTTTAAAGAAAAGTTACCAGATGCAAATATTTCAACCTTTACTCCTCTTTTTAGTCCTTTAATATTACTATACCGATTGGGAGCAGAAAGATGAACTGTGCTCAGACCAATCAATTAAGCATGGACATCAACACATCAGGTATTATTTATAAACTGTAGTATTCAGCCATTCAGTTTCAGTAGCCAGGGACACCAACATTTTTGACAATCCATTTGTGTCAGTAATGCCTTTGCACATGGCTTTGTAGAAACCATTAAGTACATGTAAAATATATACAGAGTGGTGAAGTTAACAGTTTTTGTTTCCTTTTATTATGATACAACTACAGGGAATGTGAAACAGCACTAGATAAATTACCCTGGGTCATCCCAAAAAACCGATGCTACGACTGTTCTCTGCCTATTAATCAGATTGCATGCTAAATCTATTAACTTACTGCTTCTAGCTTCCTTCAGCTAATTCTGCTGCTCTTTTTTGAAGAGAGGTTACTTTTCTCCACAACGTCCTTAAATTTTCTAAATATGCAACAGCCCATCACATCTCCTTGGAATACTGTTCCCTCCAGCATAAGGGACCTCCTGTTTTGGCCCTTCTCAGTCTGTGACCACCATAATATGCAAGTGCTTCACAACTCCTCCTGAGTGCTGCTGCACTCCCAACCTCACAGTAGAAAAATTATTACCTTCATTTATAGAGTAGAAAGATAAAGAGACAGAGAGAGGATACAGCTCACTTTAGGTGTCTAAATTAAGATGGCAGAATCATACACAGCATCAGAAGATACAGGGTTTTTCAGAGAGAAATCTGTAGTACATATCTAGCATCCCCTCAGGAGCCTCTCTTCTTTTTTCTCTCCCCATAGCAGCACCTTAGGAATAACAATTACTTATATATGCACCCAGTTAAATCTAAATGCAAGTGAATGCTCTCTTCACTGACAAGTGTAAGAGCTAAGTCCTATAAAGATTTAAATATCCTAAAAATTAGGCTTGGGTTACCCACTGTAGTATCCCTGGCCTTGGAATGAAACACATCGAAGTTCCCCACACATTCTGCAAAGACAGCTAAAGGCTTCGGACTGGTATTCCGATGCTTGGCTGCAAGACTGGTCTTTATACCAATTCCTATTCACTCCTCATTCCAAACCCCTCCTCCCATGAAAGTATCAATCGTGTTCATGTTACGGCATTTTTAAGCTTTCTGCCCACCCTCCACCCCCACTTATTTGCTTTCTGTTGCCAAATGATTTTCAGTTTTCTTCCCACCTGCTTTCACTCCACAATACACCTTTATACTTTCCCCACATTTTTCCTTTGGTAAAATTATTCTCTCTTTTGTTGCTGGTTCCATAGTTCAGCTAAGCACTAGAACGGCCTAGCTTATTTTACTGAAAGTCACCATCTTAGCACCGCTTTATTCTGCTTTAGTGGCCAGAGACCAGCTCCTCTTCTTCAGCCCCTTTGGTGACATAATACTTGGCTCTCTATTTAGCTTACTCTGAAATGTGCTGGTACATCTGTGTACCATTCCCAACGGCTGAAATAATTTATTTTAAATTGTCACTCAGTTTATTAATAAAGAAGAAAAATGTACTTGTATATTTTTCCTTAAGATAGAGCACAGGTACTGTACAAAAATGTACACGAAAATAATCTTCAGCTTCAGTCAGACATGTGGCCAATGGGAACCCATGGGCTGAAAAAAGTACAGACACAGGATGGGCCAGAAATGCTACAGATAAAGAAACTCTTCAAACTTGACTGCCTTGAAGCTGGATAAAGAATGCATGTTAATACAGTGCCGTATTGAGATTTTATAGACAGTTTTCAGACTATTCCACTATCGCAGTAGGCTACAAACCTGCAGATGTTTAGACATGAAGAACTTTACTCAGTCATGTCAGTATTTTCACCACTGGGTCTTAAATTCCTTCTCCAGAGAGTTAATAAGAAAACCCTCACTCTTAGATTTATCACAGAAGAGCAGCGGTTGCCACATATATTTCTGTTGAAACATGAGAATGTACAAGAAGAAACACCACATTAAACTTGCATCCCTTGCCTGAAATGCACCGTGCCTACGCTTCAAGGGCTTCAAGGACTTACTTAAACATGGAATTAAAATTAAAGATGTGGTTAGGTATTGTTCTGCTTTGGGACATTACTGAACACCAGATATATTGCTCCCCAAGCAACAAATACAACCCTCTCCAGCAAGAACTGTATTTTAACATTGTGAGTAAAAGCAAAAAGAAAGGGCAAACAGTGTGAGTGTTACAGTATTTGAGACAGCAAAGCGATAGAGGCTGAGACAGAGAACTAACCATAATGCATCTCTAGAACAGAGTAACATTTTCTTTGGTACTTAACATCTACACACTGAGAGAGTTAAGCAAATCTACATCTAGTTTTAGCCAAAGCAACAGATCTGGTGGTTTCTCACTCATCCAGTGCCCCAAAAAGGGTGCTAAAGACATCCTCAAGGATTAATGGCTGACAGTGGAAAGCTACATACCTGTGTTAGCTTAAAGGCCTATGGGATAAGCCACTCTTTTTCCGTGGCAGGTTTCAAGACAAGAGCACTGCTGTTTTAACTCATGATTTTAAAGATGTAATTCTTACACATAATGCAGTGACAGTAGTGCATTGCAAAATGCTAAATGATGTATGACTGACATGTAACATCCACTAAAAAGCAAAAGCTGTATAGCAACGCAAGATGGTTACCATATGGGAACAAAGGAGAAATTACCCTTCTAATTGATTAAACCCCCCAAAACTGACTGGAAACCTACTGTTGCGTTTTAAGACCACTTGCACAACAGCAAACAAATAATTTCTGGAGGACTTGCCACGAAGAGCTGTAGGCTTGAATGTGCATTACCTCTTAGCTGACTTGCGGAAAACACAACTCCACTGCCTCACTGCCACATGCATTATTCCCTCCATACAGCAAAACATTACTAAGCTATGATTTACTGTGAGCCTTAAGGGGACTAATCTTCTCTGTGCTAATCTTCACAACTTTTACAGGTGTTCCTCCCCTCCTTCCCCTCCCTGTACTGCTCAGACTGCTGACTAATCTTTCTCAAGGAGCTTGAATATTTTTCCTCTCTGAGATTCAAAGATCTCTGTATGTATTTGTGTGCTCACAATACTAGCATAACTTACAGCAACTGAGTTTCAATCATCTGATATGTCATGTGAACCTTTCAAAGAGTTGCTTCCTTGTTGATTGTCTTGGTCCCACTAACAACTACTAAAACTACCAAAAAAACCCCTCCCCAAACCCCCCAAAACATGAAAAAAAATTTTACAATCCTGAATTTAGCCAACTTATAGTACTCATGTAAAAGAATCAAACGCTCATTTCTGTTTCATGTGGTGTAAAGCATTTGTTCACTGAGATATACTGTTAAAAAGTACCCTAACCACAGATGGAAGTAGAGGCCTATACTGCCCATTACAGACATACCACCTCTACCATCATCACCAGACTAGAGTTTTATTCCTTTAAAGTGGTTAACTCATACTTGCTATCTTGGAATAGTCTTCTGATTTAACAAAAACTGATTTGAGCTCTAAATGGTCCTTGAAGAATCTAGCGTCCTTAGTGTTAGCTTACTGGGTCTGATACTTCATTTCTTAACTTTATGGAACTTTATTCAACTTTCAAGAAAAGAAGTTACTGTCTCCTAAATACATCGTGGAAAACTGTAACTCGTTTCTGCTAAAACTGTTGACAATAATCTTGGTGGAAGAAAGAGAATATATAAAAAGCATAAAATAGCATCTGTGGTGAAATGCAGTTACATGAGCAACATTTCGAGGTGATCCCTATGGAACCGCAACAGATAGAGCTGAAGCAGGATCTCCATTAAGTGGCACCACTCATCCCATTTTAGGAAAGTGTTGCCAATGAATCTGTCCTGGAATAATTTCATGTTCTCCAAAAGACACTCTAGGTGTGGTAGCTACAGCTGTTTCCCATGGCTGTGAACTCTGCAGCCTGACCATGCGACTCCACTAAAATGCTTCTATGCAAAATGCAAATTTTGGTGCCGTGATGCGACTTCAACCAAGAACTGAAAATTGCCTCTGAAGTCAAAGTCCTTGAAACGTCTACACAAACTAAAAGAATGGGGTTTCTGCTGAAGTAATATTGAAACAAGGCAAGTCAAAACAATTATGTAAAGGTTACTAAAAACAACGAATGAGTTAGTTATTGCTGGTATAAGAGTCCTCTTATATTTACTGTCATTGAAGATGAACGCTCAATACGAGATCATCTGCAAATGACTCGAATATGTAGACTTAACCCCAGACTTCCCTGGTGTTTGATAAGATGCACCATATGCTAAAACACATTAGCCTGAACCCATTCATACAAATTGCAGGTATCAGACCAAGAATACTTTGACAACTCCAGTCCAGGGTGATTTTCCACATGCAGTGTGACTAACCTGAATAACCACAGAACTTCTGGCTATTTATTCTGTATACCTATTTTTTCCGTAACTACAGCCTGCTAATCACTGCTGGAAGCCAGACAGTAGGAATGATAGACCCTTGGTCTGGTCCAGACTGTTAATTCTTAAGTTCTCAGGATTTTTAACTTGAGGAGACTGCTTCTCAAAGTTTTGTTTAATATACATGCACCCTGAAATTGCCACGTGCTTCTCAGGCTGCAATAATTCACATCAAATGCCACAATATAGCATGAGGAGGAAGAACATCACTGCAGATGGAGAAGTGCCCAAACTGAAGTATAGCTAATTCAGTTCCTCCAGTGTCTCTCTGATTTGCTGCGGCATGGTAGAACTGTCATCAATACCTAGTGCTGGGATTCATACCGTACTGAAAATTTCCATGGAAAAAGCTTTGGAAACAAAACCAAAACACAGACATTGTCAACTGTGCATTGTGAAAACAATTAGGAAAACTGTGAATGCCACAGCAGATGTGCCTGCTTACAGAAACGCTGCTCCGCGCATGACGTAAGAGAGGCCACCCAAGTACCCTGGGGCTGACCTGCGTGCAGCTAACCGTGCGCTTGCCGGCTCCTGGGCGAGAGCCTCAGAACATCACTGCTCTGCAGTAGCTTTGGACCTTCTTGGAGGAACAAGATACTTGCCTTCAGAGGTATGTGAAGCACACTTAACTCCTCTTTTATGCAAAATATGGCCAGGTCCTAGGAGAAGCATGGACATACATGATTCCCAACACATTGCTCAGGAAAACCAAGCAACGCAGCCAAAAAGTACACGGCTCAGTGGGTTCGCTGAGGTTTTGTTCCTGTGCTGATGTATCTGGTACTGATTTTGATCCTTTCTTTTTGGTTTTTTGTCTTGAACAAAGAAGATATGTAACTTTTGAGGTAAACCTATATTCTGGAATGTGCTGAACAAATATTTCACAAAAGGGGAGAAGTTTATCTTAGAGGCATTTTGCTGTCAAATGATTTATTAGAACTCAGAGCCAAAACAGGTAAAAAGCCCTAAGGAAGTGTTGTACCTTTCAAATAATTCAAGTCCAAGGGGAGTTAGATTCAACACATGAACAGGAGGGCTGGGGTTTGGGAGGAAGGCAAGGAGCAGAGCTTTGCCAATCAAATAAAGATTTCCTCCAAATACGTCAATGCGATTCTCTGCATCTACACATGTAAAAGGAGCTGGCATTGCAGAAACGCACACTGAAGGAGTCTACTAATGAGGTGACTTCTGTATCACAAGTCTGGATTAGCCAATGAATCCTTCTAACTATCTGTCTTGAAAAACAGCGTTTGGAGGAGCCCACCGACATCTGCCACAACTTTATTTAGCCTCCTACATTCCCTGGAGGGACTGCATAGGAGTAGCTCTGCAGCACCACACTAGAGCAACTGCAGACAGAAGGGAATGTAGACAGACATGCAAAGTGTTTAAAATAGGAAACACAGGCTCTGTGCTGGGGGCTAGTATAACAGGTGTATATATACTGGGAGCTTATATTAACGAGGTTTCTGTTACACATGCACAAGGCTGCCGGCAGCCTTTTCAGAAGTAGATGGGTATTTTGGTTGAAGTCAGACAGAGTAACCTCGTAGTAACCTCTAGCCTGGCTCACCGCCACTAGGGAGGACTCTGACGGACTGTCCCTTGGTGCTGCATTGATTAGATTTCTTCCCATAATACATCCAGTGTTTTTGCTCAGTAAACCCTACTGACAATTGAATCAAGAATAAAGAGTGAGAAGGGAAATAAAAGCTGATCTCCATGTGAAAATGGGCCATAAAATTAACAAGGTTCTCAACATCAAGTAATTCTGTCTGCTCTATTGTGGCCAGAAAATCAGAGCCTGTAAAACACATAAGCAAGCAAGGAGAAAAAACACAAATAAAAAACTCAAGAATTCGTATAACCTCAAAGAAATCTAAATGCTTATCCTCCCCTACTAGTATTTAAATATTTCCTTGTCGATACATTGCACGTGCATCATTTTTGGATACTAGTTACATTGGCAAACACAAATTTTCCACAATCTTTTATGGTGGTGTGGAAATGTTGATACACAAGTTTCCCAATTCCCATGTTTTTCAGCATCAACAATGCACAGAAAACACCTCTTCAAAAAGAGACAAAAAAGCCAAGGAGTCTGAAATAAAACATGAGTGATAAACTGGGACATAACAGGCTTACAGTGGAGTAATTTTTCTTCTAAGAACATTGGCAGCAGTGCACTGGGGTACTCCAATGCTTCCCACTGCCCAGAACCCACTCTAATCTAGGTGCTGGATACTGAAAATGCCCCATTGCCAGCTGGGCTGTGTGGCTGATTTATTTCAGTGAAGGCAGATGGAGCCTGCCCAGTAAGAGACATTCCGAAGGCACAACACTTTTATTACAACTGTAAATAAACTTCCAGAGAAAATTTTCATGTGAACTTGAATTTGCAAATGCCAAGATTTTGCAGAGAAGTCTCTCAGCTTTTGGCGTTTTGTGGCATGCAAATCTGTCTTCTCCAAAGACAGCTGGTAACTGTCTATAGAGCAGGTCAGGCTGGTAGAAAACCAGGAACCTGCAAAATTTGATGGTTGATTACCAATATTTTTTTGCCAGAATGATCCTTAGTTGCTAAAAAAGAAATCAAACCCCAAATCATCATCACTGGAAAGACAACCGTAACGTTGAATGTTCCAAACAAACAGCCCATTCTTTTAAGAAAGAAACACCACTTTCTATCAATAATGAATCATCTAAGCTCTGAATAACAATTATAACACTCACCTACTTGGTAATTCATGTAAGAAAAATGATGATCTTTCTAACATAAACATAACCTACTACCAAGTATTAAAGAAGTGGAAAGGATGAGTAGGATTGTTGCAGCTTCAACTATCCACACTGTATGATAAAAGATAAAGGTAAGTATTTTGAAGTATCTACAGTAAGATGGGAACACAGTACATAGAATTGCTTTAATAAGGCATATGAGAATACGCAAGTAATTCATTTATATCTTCTCTAATAACACAAGTGCTCTCAGAATGGCCTGCTATCCAAAAATGATCAATAGAGATAAGAAGACTGGTATAGCTCTTGATGTCATTTTTAAAGGTTTATAGCTATATCTGGATACCAGACTAGATCTCAAGCATATATACTCAAGCTACATGTGTTATCGTAACTGGGGCCTGATAAAGTAGGAGCAAAAGAAGCATCTTGCTACATGATAACAAGTATCTGATATTGAAGGGAAACAATGGTTTTGGAAACACTAAAACCTTTAAATGACCTTTAAATACTGGCATTTGATCGAGTTCTGCTTCCTGAGATTTCTTTTAAATTAATGACTCTGACAGAGTAATGTCAAGAAGGAGACAAAAAAAAAACCTAAATAAAAAGTCATCAGCACAAGAAGCCTAACACAGCTGATGCTGAATGTTAGCAAGCTTTTTCGCTTCTGGAAACACAGACACTGTAAATTTTATAATTTTGTTAAAAACTTGAGCTTCTCTAGCCCTTTAACTACGGGAAAGGCATGAAAGCTGGCCATTCACCCGGCGCTAGCTTACATTCCCCACCACTGTTCATCTATAAAGTCCTTTTAAATCTCCAAACACTCTGCAAACTAACTGCTTGCAAAGTGCTAGCAGAAGCTTGTGATCTGCCTTCAGAGGAGAAAGGCCTTGCTTATAAGATGATTAAAAAAACCCCAACCAATTACAAAATAAACCCAAGCATCTTCATGAAAGAAAGTAAGATTCTTCATGGAAGTTCTTTATGTGTTTTGGAGCTTCAAACAATTGTGTGGTAAACAGATGATACATTTTGCTTAAGCTTCTGAGTGCCACACCCTTTCTATAGCCAACTTCTTTTCAGAAAAGACTCAGAATCCGATGCTTGATATACTCCACCATGACAGCCTGTCCTCTACCAAACTATACAAGTAAGGCATGGAGCTGTAGGGTGAATTCTAAAACACACACTAACAACATACCCTGCTAAGAGATCTATTAAGTCTTTAATTTATGCCACAGGTATTTAGGTATGATGAACTAAAACCGTATATACTTATACATTTAGCTGACATGCAAATGTTAAATAATTTACAAAGGCATAATGAGCAGCATCATCACTAAAACCAAGCTGCTTCTCCAAACCTCTGAGAAAGCCATTTTTGTACAGAAACAGAGACAGCAGCATTTTGCAGGGCACCTACACAGATTTCATCCTCTCCACTGCCACAGCATTCAGGGGAACTCTAAGTCTTTCCTGGCTTTGGGCAGAGCACCAGTTAGAAGGCTTCCTCAGAATTACTGGAAAGCCACACATCTCAACCAGGAGACACCAAAAGAGTTATTCATAATCCCATCAGCTATGGGATGCATTGTTCATACATGAGCTCTGCTGATGCAGTACATTGTGTCTGCTATTTTAGTACTGGAGTAGTCTGGCCAGCTTTGTCCTCTGAAGTTCATCATATGCTCCCATGTGCCATGAGGCTAACAAAGTCCCACATTCCTTTCAGTTTCTCTGTCAACTATGAATACTGTTTGTGACATTATACCACTGGGACAGAGGGAAGTCACGGAAGGTACGTGCAGATAATTCACCTCCAAGCACTTTAGGTAGCGCACAGGGAGGTCTTCCTTTCTTCTTGGTGCATTTGTCTACAAGCCCCACTACTCCTGTGGCTCACACACAGTAATCTGATGTACAACAGTTCAATTGAAATTAGATGGAAATAAAGTTCTGCCAGAAGAGGTGTCTGCTCAGGGTCGTTTCTCCAGCAAATGGTGTTTCCAAAAACTATGTGTGGAACCCCATATGGCTGCTTTCCCGATTTCAGCAATGCAGATGCTTGTCAAGGAAGCAGCGGAACATGACTGCTGCCTGTTAAAATGAAACATGTAATGGGAAGGGACTTAGCGGACCAGACAAACACAAAATATAAGCCCTCATTATTCCTACAAAAATCCTTTGAGATCCTGCCTAAGATATGGCTTGTCAAAGCGGTAAATATCTTAACGAAGTCTTGGCATGAATGCTTGTATTCTGCTTGCTGAGGCAAATGTCCCTAGGAGGGATGCATTTACACGTAAAAACCACAAAAATATGCTATTACGGCTATGAATGCATATGGCTGGGAAGTACTATCATAAGCTGCCTTGTAGTTCCAATTATTTTGAATTAATGGAAAAACACTTATTAATCCCCCATGGAACCTAGATTTCAGACAGTGAGTAAAAATGCTATTCAGTAGTAGGAAAGCAAACCTTATTAACTCTTAGTTACACCTTCAGAGAAGTGACTGGAAATCCAGATGTCTCATCTCTGTAAGGTATGATCTGAATGCAGATCATTCGTTACTTTGTCTCCAATTTCACCTGAATGAAATTTGCCTTGTACTGAGTTGTTTTTTGTTACATAAATACCTATGTTTGGAGGTTAGTGTTCAACTGAAATCAAAGATCATTTTTAGAACTGACCCCTTTATTTATTTTGGAGGCAACAAGAATGTTTGGAATTACTTTATAGTTCATATGAGATCATTTTGGGCCATTTTGGGTCTAATGCAATGATCCTACCAGTTGGATGACTGAAAACATTACAGTTTCTTATTGATCCTTTAAAAACCAGCAAGACCTTTGATCAATACAACACATGAGGATTGGTCTCAGAAAATGAGTGACCCAAGAATAAAGCACACTCATGAGAACAGCCACATAGAATTGAAGATACAGGTAATATACTTACAGACCTGTGCTCTCAGTCTAGTTGGTTATTTGCTGGAATACAGTGCCTATACTTTCATATTTAAGTTATGTTAAAAATCCTCCCAGTTAATACACACTTAACATGACTGAGTCATGTAGTTCACATTTTTATCACTAACAAGACTAGTAGGTACATTTGCAGCACACTGGAGGAACTTCAAAGTAATTTATAAGCGGTAATGATAAGGAAGCATTAATCCTTATTTTCCAGATCAAGAACATATGTACAAGACGCTTCTGTGCTTCTGCGTGAATCACTGCGGCAGAGACAGAAACTGAACTTGAATTACCAACACCCTCTACTGAATCTATAGGAACAGCTTTCTGAAATGGCACGGTACACATCGGAAGCTGTCCTGAGAAGAAAAAAGCAACACACAAGCAACTTGCAGTGTAATTCTGCAGGCTAACATCAGTATGCAACTCCCACCTCAAAAGACAAAACCAAACGCCAACCAAAGCCCAGAACAAAACAGCACATGCTGTATTTCTAGAGAGAACTTTGGGCAGGTGGGACAATTCCTCTGTCCCTCCTTGCTTGGTCCATGACAGCAAATCCCACCTGTCAATTGGTCTGGTTTGGAGGATTTATTCCCTGTTATGTAATTCCAGATTTTTCTTGCAGCTCTGAGATTTTACTGTATGTGTGCGAGTGAGAAAGAGGGAAGAACGACTCCACAGAAGGAGTTTCAGATGCTTTATTTTTACTGCCATACACACCGTTTTCTGAGGTGTTTGGCACTAAGGGCGCAATGTATTAAAATGATTGATTGATTGCATTTTAAAAATAGAAGCACTGTTCTGATACCAGGATTAACTATTATCATTAAGATATGGCAGAATTTTAAACAGCTTTGAAGCTGCACCCTACTGTGAATGTAAAGCACCCTTCTCCACCCCCCTTGCCTATGTTATACACAGAAACCAGAGTTTTTCATAAAGGAAGCAGGTAAACGCCACTAACTTCCCTCCTCACGCAGTCAGTACTGTGTCCATAGGACCGCAGTAACAACTCCGTAGTGTCCTTTCAATTCCTGTCGTGTGTTTTCATTCCTTTCCACAAACCTTCTCCTTTCTTTTTTTTTTTTTTTTCCTGAACAACATTATGTGTTGCTCTGTGGGAGAAGCTCGGCCATAGCTATCTTGGAGGTTCTGAGCTTTAAACATCCTATACAAAATCTAGATCAAATCTTGGTTACTGAAGGGGCTGCAAATAATGTTCAGGATAAATGGTGGAATTTGATGGCCTAGTACAGTGTAAGCAGGTTCTGATTCAGAGCTGGGTGAGCGAATGCAGCTACAGGGAGACCCTGCCAGCAGCATGTCCGTGCCAATAGAAAAGAACAGTTGATGGCATCTACCCAAGGTCAGCTCCTCAAATTCGGGAGCTGGTTTTCTTCCAGACACTGTAAAGTCGCTTGTTTAAATGCAGCCAGTCGGCAACAATTAAGCGTCTAAATAAAACATGCAGATTTTGTGCTCCTTTTGAAATCTCCTCCATGCCATGCTGTTTATTTTCTATTTCTCACAGGCTTCATTATCCAACAATCAGGCTACAAAATGGCGGTCAGAGTGAGGCAGACATTTTGTAACTGTCTCATTAAAAGCCTAACAGAACAATGAAAATGCGCCGAATGAAAAGAAGCAATCTGAGGAGCCAACAGGAGCGTGTAGCATGACAACGACCGAGCTTTTAAGCAAACCCTTTATCTTATTTTGTAGCAAAGTTAAAACAAAGCTGCACCAAGAAGCAACCCAAGGGTATTTTACCCCCGCACAGGCGAAACGCGGTCCTAGGGCGGCCCTTTGCAAACACTTTCTCTCTGGCGAGTGCAGCTCATATCACCTATCTGAGCAAGGGCTCTTCTGTGCCCCTGCCTACTGTGTGCCATATGGACTTGAGACCACCCATTGACAGTGACTCAGTCACTATAATCTTAACCACATTCTTCCCTTCAAAGTCCAGACACTAAATGTTTTCTGTTACAGCTCCAGGAACTTTACAGTCTTCAGCGCAGCTTTTAAAGCATTTGCAACAAAATTGGCAAACTAATGTTTTAAAGAACTGAGCCCTACCTCCATCTCTGCAGATAACTTGTCATTCAAATTTTACTATCATCTCATGTGTAATAGGCTAGGGACAACAAAAACAGCACAAAGTAATACCTTAGCTGCTAAAAGCAAAAAGCCCTAACAATTAATAAGCATGTTCCTTTTAAAAAAAAAATAAAATAAATTGTCTGCCCACCAGCCTGCTCCTACAAGTGTTAGCAACTGATGCATCCTAAGAAGCAAATATGCAAATGTTTAGGAGAAACTGCAAGGCACATGCTGCTCATTAAAGATTCAGGTACCTGCCAAATTTCAGGTTTAGAGATTCAGACAATTTTACACTGTTCCCTGCGGAACAACTAAACCAAACCAAACAACAAACCTACAACTTTTAAAGCAGAAAAATGATGTTTTTTTCACCCTCCTATAAATAAATAAAAAATGGCAGAGGGCCTTTTGCTTACATTTTTTAAGGATACAAAAAGTGCAAAGTGGCTGGGCTAACACTGTATTTAAAAGGGGGATATGGGTTTTAAAAACCCACCCTGGAATTACAAAAAAAATGACCTCTACCTGTTTTAACGCAGGTCTGATTTTGAGGTACTTGCAATATGGGACCTAAGCCAACAAAACAGGTAGGGAATAATTATGTCGGCATGCTGAAAATACAGGCATTGAACAGCTATGCTGGCATTAGAAGAGATTAAGCTAAAGCAATACATCTCTGCTCCCGCTTCTCTTTTCTTACGAAGACTAGTGGTCCAGTGCGACGCTGCTACTCGATGTTCAATGACCCAGGTCACGAAACAGGGAACTGAATGCAAAGAAATGGCTGGGTGCCTTCCCCTCCTCAAAGCCCAAGTGAAATAACCCTCCCCAGAGTGTGGCTGGCAGAGTGAACCAGCTACCTGGATAAAAGGTCTGGAGGAGCTTATTTTGAAACTTTCTCGCTTGGTAGTAAATGGAAGAAAGCTGGCGTACTGGACTGCATCGACAGAAAACCCAGGAGAGCAGGGTAAAATGCTCTCAGAAGACAGAAGAATTTAGCCTGTGGCTTTCATACGACTGTGGCTTATTTGCCAGTGCCACTGTATCTCTCTCTCTGTGACTTCACACGTGAGAAAGTTCCAAGCTACACTCTGCACCTTCCTTTACAAGCCAGTAAGAGATACAACAAGTGAAAGGTGATTTTTTTGGGCCACCTAGACCTGAAATATATATAAAAAAGACAGGAGGAGAATTATTACCACAGCCTGTACCCTCGGCATAGCCAGACCTGCCCAGGACAGGCACATGTGCGATCCTGTTAACATATGGTGGAGGTCCCACTCCAGACTGTGCTACAGCAAGACGCGTCTGAAGAGTCCAGCTGCTACACGACCCCCTTCAGCGCTCGCGTGAAGCCTGTCTCTTCCAAACACAATATAGCCCTCTGTGTTTTATGGGAGATGTTATTTCTTCGAGACATATTTTGCAGCGTCCTGTATCTTTGCGGCGGGGCTAGCAATCTGCCACACTGCTGTGACAACAGGTGGGACAGCTCTTTCAGATCTTGAGCAAACCTGACAATATCCGGATGCCTGCCAGGCTTACCAGACAGATGCTACGTTCAAAGGTTACAACACGCCTCTAAAACCACCGATTTAAAGGCAGCGTGGATTACAGTTGTCCTTTGCTTTTGTTACAAAAACACCAAAATCGTGGAAAGAATTCTGAGTTCTGTTACAAATTTGAAAACAGGCCAAAGCTCACGAAAGAAGTTCCCTAAGGGTCGTGGTTCTTCGGTGTTAAGCTAACTCCGATCCAAGCTGGGAGCAAAAAGCTTTGAGTTAACACCAGGTTTCACACTGGAAGTGTGGGAAACCCGTGGTTTGACAAGATTTCTTTGCAAAGCCAGGTGAAGTTCAGTGGTTTCTGTGATATTTCACAAAGAGTGTCTGGGTGCCTTTGAACTTGACACTCAAAGCAGAATCCAGCAGCTGCAAACTTAAACACAGCAAGACAAAGATTAAGAAAAAAATGTTTGCATGAGCTCCTGGGAAGAATATATTGAGTTTCACCTGCTGAAACTTGAAAACGGAAAAGTCTCCACACCCTCCTGCTCAACTGTAATTTAAATACAATTGTATAGGGACATATGTTAGCAGCACTGTGGCATTACACTTTTGACTTACCTAAGTGAGGTACCTGTGGGTAGACTGCAGAGTCCCTATTAATGTTGCAGCCCACCATTGTTCTTGCAACTACTCCCACAGATTTCTAGAAGCTATACAGTGCTTCCCCCCACCCCCAGCCCCGAGCTAAATCGCAACTCCCTTTTCTAGGACCACCAAGGTTCCCAAGGCTTACTTTCGACAATCGAGAAGGAATGAAAGAGAAGTAGGTTCTCTCCCTTATTTAGAGAACTGGAACTAAAAAGACAAACCAGTCATGTGGGTTTGAGATTTGAAGCAGTATTTTTCTCCAAATAGCACTTTTCAGTCATCTCCTCTACAACTGCAAGCTTTCAAGGCTGATGAAACAAATGGCTTGGAGTCACTGCCATCAGGGGTATCCTGTTAGTTCACCACAATGTGAAATTCTGTGTTATTTGCTGTCTGCTAGCTGGCTGGTGCAGAATACTTTGAGCGTCCCCAGTTTTCTGGTCACAATAAAGAGCGGTTTGTAAGTGAAAGAGGGAAACTGGAGTGGAAGAATACCATTTGGAGGGGCACCAGTGATCCATGGCCACAGAACTCCGGTTTTGGTTTGTGGGATATCAGAACAGGAATAATCATTTCCCATCGGGAATTTATCATTTTTGTATTTTAAAAAGGTTTTTTTTAATAATAGCACTGAAAACAGAATAATCTACACACATGCAGCACGTACAGCTGCAAGGGAAAAGGTGGAAATTAATTTAGGCATGCAGGAAACAAAAGGAGTGTAAGTGGAAAAAAGAGAAAGGTAAAATAGGACAGGAAAAGAGAGATGATTATAGGCAGATGAGAAGACAGACTAAAAAACAACCAGCAAAAATTGGGAGAAAGGTTTTGATATCATACTGAAAATCAGGTAACAGGGATACAAAGACTAAGCAGGATAATTACGGCACATTTCTTTCACACAGGTTTTTTCTTAGGGACAGTACACTTTTTCAGCAGTAAATACTAGTACTGTCTAATTTTGATCCTATTGTTAAATCTATGGAGAAAGAGAAAAAAAAAGTCCTAAATTTTGCCAGCACAGGTTTGGTCTTTGCAGTTCCACTTCCTCAGCAAACTATTCCTTACCCAGCTGTAAATGCTGGAGATTACACATGCCGATCCTAGAACAGTATCTTCTGTCCCCCCAAGTCTCCAATTGTCCTTTAAGACAGCAAAGCTTTAAGAAAATTAACCTTTTGTATAAAAGGTCTTCAAGCAGATCACCTCAGGGTTACAGCAGCATTCTCCCTAACGCTGCAGTCGCTGCCTGTTTGACTGACCAACGTCTTGGAAAAGATGGGCAGAAAAATATTTGCTGGAAAATCACAGTGTGATACATCTGGATAGTTCTGTGTCCATTTTTGATAAATTTTAGTTCTCAATGGGGGAACTTAATAGTTATATAGGCAAGAGAGAGTCAAAGCGATGCAGTTCCAAGCATACAAGGGCTGTGGGTTTTAATTGTGAACATGGATAACACTAAAGTTGTAAAAATCATCTGGGATAAAATGAGCTACAGCAACCACAAACCCCAGAGGGCCTTCCTGTTAGTTTAAAAAGTACTGGATTTACCATTATGACCTAATGTATCTCTTTATATACATTCCTCTTCTCGTCATCATTTATGTAAGACCAGTTGCCGTGACAACGAGAAGAATAGTTTTAATAAAGCAACATCCCCCCTATATTTTAAATACTGCAGGTTCCCGAGACAAAGAAATCCATCACACAACTCCAAAGATATAAAATAACACAATACAAAGAGTAGCTGGGGAAAGAAAAGGAGAACCCTGCACACCAAATAAATTTTGCATGGAAGCAGGATTCCTGGTCCACGACTCCAAGCACAAGCTTACTGCTTATTATAAGCTTTCTTGCTGATACCTCCTACATCCATAACTTCCTTTTGCGTCCCTGTGGCCAACTGATCAAAACCTGTGTCTATAAATTGGACTCAATAAAATAAGCATAACAGAGAATCACAGGATCACAGAATGTTAGGGGTTGGAAGGGACCTTGAAAGATCATCTAGTCCAATCCCCCTGCCAGAGCAGGATCACCTAGATTAGGTCACACAAGAACATGTCCAGGCAGGTTTTGAATGTCTACAGAGAAGGAGACTCCACAACCTCTCTAAGCAGCCTGTCCCAGCGCTCTGTCACCCTCACAGTGTGAAAGTTTTTCCTTATATTCATATGGAACCTCCTATGCTCCAGCTTGCACCCATTGCCCCTTGTTCTGTCACTGGCCGTCGCTGAGAAGAGCCAGTCTCCATCCTACTGACACTCACCCTTTACATATTTATAGACATTGATGAGGTCACCCCTCAGTTTCCTCCAGGCTAAAGAGACCCAGCTCCCTTAGCCTGTCCTCATAAGGAAGATCTTCCATTCCCTTAATTATCTCTATGGCCCTACACTGGACTCCAAGTAGTTCCTTGTCCTTCTTAAACTGAGGGGCCCAGAACTGGGCACAGTATTCCAGATGCAGTCTCACCACAGCAGAATGGAGGTGGGGGAGAACCTCTCTTGACCTACTAACCACACCCCTTCTAATACATCCTAGGATACCACTGGCTTTCTTGGCCATGTGGGCACACCACTGGCTCATGGTCATCCTGCTGTCCATGAGGACCATCAGGTCCCTTTACACCATGTTGCTCTTCAACAGGTTCGTTCCCAACCTGTACTGATACATGGGCTTGCTTTTCCCTAGATGCAAGACTCCACACTTGCCCTTGCTGTATTTCACTAAATTTCTCCCTGCCCAACTCTCAGCCTGTCCAGATCTCACTGGATGGCAGCACAGCCTTCTGGTGTGTTAGCCACTCCTCCCAGTTTTGTGTCATCGGGAAACTGGCTGATGGTGCACTCTGTTCCCTCACCCAGGTCATTGATGAATATATTGAATAGTACTGGTCCCAGTACTGACCCCTGAGGGACCCCACTAGATACAGGCCTCCAGCTAGACTCTGTCCCATTGACCACAACCCTCTGACTTCTTTCCTTCAACCAGTTCACAATCCCTCTCACTACTCAATCCTCCAGACCACACTTCTTCAGCTTAGCCATGAGGATGCTGTGGGAGATGGTGTCAAAAGCTTTACTGAAATCAAAGAAAACCACATCCACTGCCCTGCCAATCATCTATCCACCTGGTTACGTCCTCATAAAACAGGCCAAATGCAAGCACAGTAAGGATACTGTCTGAAATACTGAGAGCTCTATACCTTCTGAGACCAAGGCATCAGTTGAAATCTGATGTCAGGCAGTAATGAAGTGCCAAGGGAGAGCAGACCCTGTGCATCTGAGCAAACAGTCTTCAAACCAGACTACACAGATGGCTCGAAGGAGGTATGCCTTTACAGGATCAGGTCCTCACAGCGTAAGATGCAATCCTAAAATTCACATTTAATTACAGACACACGGAAGTGTATCGGTCAGTGCAAATAACCAGAGCCTGGTAGGAAATTCTGGGAAGGAAAATGTCAACATCTTGGTTCACTGGAGAGAAGTGCTAACTCTCTAAATTCTTCCTGCATGTTGTCATTCTTTGGGTAGGGACTTCTAAGTGCTTTGTGCTAGCCTGGAGTGACTTCTACCTTTTCCACAAAGTTCTCCAGACACCTAACAGTTAACAGAAAATGTACAAAAGAGAACAATCACACATTGTCAAGGGAGATGAAATTAAATATCCCAACAGACATTCCTGTTCACACAACATTCTGGCCAACAGGCTTCTTCAGATACTACAGTGATAACAGTACAATTAGCTTCATTATTAATGCTAATTCAATGGGAATTTAATGGAATAAATAGTTCAAATTAGCAATTTCTTCTAGGAATTCTGGGCTGGCAACAGTAACATCTGTCTCTGTAAAGTGACAACAGACAGCTTCAACTTCAGGTTTGCCTCCTCCTTGCAACATGAGGCATCACATTACTAACCTGGAGCTAGGTAATCATTCTCCTGCCAACCTCAAAGAGTTTTCACCTACCCAAGCTGGTTTCAAACCAGCGAATGCAGGTAGTATTACCAGCAGCATAGTCACTGCAGCATGGGGTTCATAAGGGACTGGTTTATCTACCTTTGGAGCTGATCTCTTGACATTGACAGTGCCTGGCACCCAGGCTGGCCAGCCAGAAGCTGCTTTTGGTATGTTCTGCAAAGATGCAGTTCTGGCTGGGGCTTCACCCTTGTTCCCACTTGTGTGACAATGACTATGCTGAAAACCAGTGCTTGGACCACCAGGATGATTTGATTAGCTGCACAGCATGACTGGATTAGCAGGCTGATGCTCTGTGTTCACTCAAGTTTGAAGTCTCTTGCCACTCCTCTGTTGCATTACCAATTTAAACATTGGTAGCACTTGCTCCTCCAAACAGGCTCCCGAAGGACTGACTCAAGTGAAAAGTGCCGCTCCACAAAACTAGAGGTTTTTGTGGGTGGATGAAGTTTAGGTCCCAGTTACACTTCAGTTGGGTCTCTAGTTAACACTTCCATGAAAACAGACCCTGATTTTACACATGCACTCTCAAGAATTTATAAGATTTCTGTGCTTCTTTCCCCTCCCCCTCCCATAAAGTATTTATTTTCTGAAATACTTTTAGAACTGTGTAATTAACACTGTGCTTCTGATTTTACACAGGAGGCTGCTTTTTAAAGATATTTTGAAGCATAAATTCCACACAAAATATTCCATATCTGTTTTTTTTTTTTTACTTTGAAAAGCTTCCCTCTGCCACGTTACATATTTCTGAGTAGGAATCACAGATTACCCAGTTTAGAATCATTGTTTACAGGAGGTTTACAGGCAAAGTTTCCATCTTTCAATCCTTAACAACTGTTAAAGAGTTAATCTCACATCTTAATGGCAGTTTGCCCTTAATAAGAAAGCATTAAAGCACGCCAACAATAATAAGCTAAATGAAGGCCATTCTTTTGCCTTTTGTCAATATTTTCATACCGACAAATAGATCAAACATGAGTTATTTTTTAAGGCTTTTATTTTTTTCCCTCTTTGTAAATCATAAATGCTTTGGTATATTTAATTTCAAAATGAGCTCCCCATGGATTAGGCTAACACAACGGATTAAAAAAATCCTTCCCAAACCCTGCTATATCTTAGATGGAAAAGTACACAAAATGTTCTTTTGCTATTTCCCCCTGCTCAGTTTCAAGCTGCTACTCTACCCCCTACACCTGAAGCCCAAGCTGTCTACCTTAATCAAGAGTTTCATAGTCCTATTCTGAGATCTCAAAGCACTGTTAACATGTATTTTTGTCAGAATAAGTGAAGGTTTTTATACTATATCCACAGGAAAATGCTCAAGTGCCTAAATATTTGCCACACCACATGGATATAGCTTGTATATTAATGTGGGAAGAGGTAGAAAATTCTCCCCTGCAACATGAACTCATCCCTTGAAGAGCAGAGGGGATACCCATGGTTTCTGGCTGCTTCATAGGCACTATTCGGTGTCTGCTTGTGGGAGAGGGGTTTGAAATGTGTGTGAAGACCCAGTGGACTGTTAATCTTGAATCTGCACTGTTTTTAAGGCAAGGTCAGCAGTGACATGCTTTTATAAGACCCGATGAACTTTTCCATGCAAGGGCATTGCCCAGACTCTGAAAATATTTCCCAGCAATACTTGTTTTTTCAGAGCAGACCTGAATGTCCTTTCTCTTGTCCTTCTGTTATATATGACCAAGGGCTCCTCAATGGAACGTAGAGTACAGCTGTTAACCACAGCTTTAACACATGGACGCAAGCCTTCCATTAATGCAATAGGTTTGGGCTTGGTTCCCCACCCCCATGAAGTCTGTTTGATGACAAGTCCTTTTCCTGGAAAAAGCTTGTGTAGAAACCGTGAATTCAGGTCCAGCTGTGGATGGATGCAAAGGCAGCAGTGGCAATGAGAGAGCTCATGGATGGGGTTATACTGGAAGGGAGGTCCAGGCACGAAGGAGGACCACCTCCTCTTTCATGCAGCTGAATAAAAGAATGAAGTCTTAAAACTAGAAGCAAAAGTGACAGAACAAGCTTTCTGCTTCATAAATTATCAAGTCTTCCAGCTGGCCCCAGGCAGCTGTGGTCACTCCCAGCACAGAAAGAGCCCGGCAGGAGAATGCCATGAAAACAGCCTGGGACCACCACTTCCTTAGGTGTTTGGTCCCCACATGGCCCCTCTCTGTGAAAGTGTCCCCTCTCAAAACTTTGCAGGAGTGGTAAAAGCGCTGACTAACTACTTACAAATGGTACCCAAAGTTTTAACAAATTTCTGTGGAGAGAGAGAGGCAGGCATGCAGCTTGAACACAAAATAATGAACGTGAACTCAGAGAAGCAAAAAGTCCCAGTTGCAGCTTCACAAGATTATGAATTTCAGCTTTAGTGTGAACCCAGTTTTGGTTACTTATCAAATTTACCAATTGTATTTGAAACAATTGAAGTAGGTTTTTTTCTGTGTTTATTTTGGAGCCAGCTATTTTTAAGGTCACAGTCCCTGCTAAGGGAGGAAACTGTGTCTCTGGAGTATAGGGAATTAAACAGAGGAAAGAAAAAAGCACAGAGAAAGTAGCTGCCTTACAGAGAGAACTCAAATGTTTTGTTTCCTTCCTTGTTCAGTCCATAATCAAAAAAAAAGAACTTTGCCGTAAATATTAAATAACGTTTTTGGGAAAAAAAAACCCAAAACCCAACCAATGTAATTTTGAATTTCACAGGAATTCTTGTTTCACTTTTTAAAAAGTGGAATTCCTCCTGATAAACTGCAATATAAAGGGACATTGACACAGCTTTTACAACTTCAGAGGTCGGGCTTACCACTCCCCTGCCTGTGGTGACTTACATAAGCGCAGCTACGTCAGCCCAAGCGTTCTGTGCAGGCAGAGTTGGGACGTGGAGATGCGAATGAGGAGGTGTGGGGAAGGCAGCAGATGTTTTGAGAGCCTCAGAAAAGCCAGCTGAGGCAGAAATCGGCTACTGGAGAGGACATGTATTGTGCCGAGGCCGCAGACTTCTGTGCCAGGAACCAGAGGAAACCAGTGCTGAAGGAATGGTGCCGGAAAGGACGGGAGAGAGCAAACCGAGAGGCTGCGAAGACAACTGAGGCAGAACCTGCTGCTATTAGCCTGCAGTCTGCCCTGTCCTGGCTGGAGGAGGCCATGCAAGACACTTCCACAGCAAAGCTACGCCCCGTCTCTGACAGGAGGCATTAACTTCAGAGTCTTAGGTGTTAAAATAATGCAAAGAAGGATCAAAGCTGGCAGCTATGTGAAAAGAGGCTTCTCTCATAACTTAATTGCTCATTTGCAAAATACCAATGTTATTTATTTAAGCGACTGTGACCTTTTTTGATGCACTGGTAATGTAAATGCTCAGGTGTGGGTGTCAGAACAACATCATGATAATAAAATACTAATACCTTAGATCAGGATTTGCCCAATTTATTCTTCTGGGATAGCATCCCTACAGAAACAGAGCTGTGCTGTACCTCACTGAGGCAGGGGTTACAGCTGTTTCCAATTCTGCCCCAGGCTCTCCACTTGCAGAAGAGAAATGAATTTGGACGCATTTTTCAGATGTCTTTTTCTTGTGTGCGTACCATGAGAAATACAGCAAGATTTTGTTAATTCCTCCTTTCAGCTAGCTTCTGCTCTTCTTGCCATATCCCAGGTTATGGTAGATGTCAGGTAAGTTCCTCCCACTACAGCACCAAGAAACATTATTTTGAGGTGTTCTCACCGTGGCTTTAATTAAATAGGTAAGCACATACAGGCAGGGAATGGCATGGGCACACCAGTCCAGAAGACATGCAATGTCAACTGGAGGTGGTTTGGGAACAGTGTGACTGGAACAACAACAACTGGAAGCCAGGAAGTGAAGGAAGACACTCCTGTGCCTCAAAAGAGCAGTACAAAACTAGACATAATCTCTTCCTTACTTCCAAAGATGTTAGCAGTAATATAAAGATCAAGGGAATGTCTTTGGTCTACTTATTACTTGGGCCCAACTGAGATAAATAACACCAAGAAAGTGCAGCAGTTACAGAAAGAGTAGATTGTATGAAACTCAGGGTAGGGCAGGGGGGAGCAGAGTAGATAGAAGAGTGGAAAAATAAGGATGATTTTATCCAAATTATTCTTTAACTGGCTTGAGAAAGGGCGTGCTCTGTCTCACACTAAAGGCATTATAGTGAGAAACTATCTTTTGTTTCAGTTAGGATTCTTACATTTGGGACATTATTAAAATGGGACAGGAGCCTGTGACAATATACAATCATTTTCTCCTCAGAAATTGTCTTGTATATGCGACTTATCTTTAGATGATATCTACATGTCCATATGCTGCCTGACCTGAGGAGGGTACATACCTGTACCCTGCTTTCCAGTGACACAAAAGAGCTACATGGCTTTCTTCTTTTACCCACCTTCATAGATACTCATATGTAAGTACTTAAAAAACCGGATCAGAACTGACTGCTACGGGTGTGAAAGGAAACTGTGCGACCTCTCAGTCCCATTTAAACACATTAATAGGCTTTAATAAAGTCAAGCAATATTGTTAACTATGTTAGCACAACAGTCCTTGAGGTATAAAAGAACTGTGCATGCTGGAATGAGACCATCAGTGAATTTAAGAAGTAATAGTATTAAAGCCATATGGTACCACACTAAAAACCAAGCTTTCAAGAGTTCAGGAAAGAGGTTAAAAGCCTATAAAACATATTTAGATAGTGAATGCGCAATAATTAGGTGTGTGTTTTTTTCAGATTTTGCTCTGATCAATTCATATGGTGGAAGGCAATAAGAATCCCCAAGCAGATGATGTTTTTCAATGGATTGAATATGAGAATATTCCTTCTGACATGCTGAGGGAATGTAGGCTTACCAAGAAGGATGTTCTAACTGAAACTTGTGAATAATTAACTCTGAAAGAATGTGGGAGTTGCACAGATAGAAGAGCACTGTGTCACACTTGGCCAAAACCAGAATGCAGTGCTGAGGCTTCCAAAGTTTTCCAGAAGTTTAGGCTGTGGCAGGTTGTTCTGAGTAAGTATACCTTGCAGGAAGGAACTAGTTTGGATTTTCTACCCTCCTGAAAGAATAAACACTTTCCAAAATGTGAGCAGCGTTCTGTGTTTTTAGCAATGCTTCTTAAAGGCATAATTTAGCTACGAAGGAGCAGGGGAAAAAAAAAAATCTATTCAAGTGAAAGATCCCTTTCTCAATTTCTTCATGCACATTAGGTGACTTACCAAAATGCTTCCTTTTTGAGTCATACTACTTCTAAGTCTCCCTTGTTTGCTTTGACATCGTATCTGGAGCAAACAGTCAGCAGACTCTGGTTCGCGTGTTATCAGTGGATCTGAAATACAATCATTTTGCTCGGCATTACTTTTATTTTCCATGCCTCAAGGAACACAAGCACAGTCAACCTTCAGTATACTGGCATTACTCAAAATCCCACTGAGCTGTCAAAGACAACAGCCCGACTCATCAGAAGCCAGTACCAAATGATTTCATACAAGACTGATCTAAGTGAAGGTAATTTTTTAAAGAAAAGGTCTCATCTGCAAAAGCTTCTTACCCCTAACACTCACTGTTCAGCTGATGGCCAAATGTAAGCCTGAAGCTCACTTAATTTTTAGGTCTGTTGTCAGTGGCACACTGTTCAAAGCGTGATCATTTCTTAAAAAACATGGAAGGTTTTCTATTTCTGAGCCTCCTGTTTTCACTGCGACCATTTCCAAACCTCTCCCTTATGAAAGGGGGACACATTTTCATTTGTGAAGAGCATGGCTCGCGCATTCCAATACTCATCAGAATGTTCTGGAAAAAAGCAAAAAACTGTAACTTTTTGTAGTTGCATCCTGTGAGCGTGCACCGTAGGAAAAGTATTAATCTAATTAAGCTCCATGGCCTTGATTTTATACATTGAAAACCTGATCACTATCTTTAATCAAAATCAAGGAAGAGTTTGGTATGAATCAATAATGGAATAATGACTCCGTCACTGCACGGCAACGTCAGACTGTATAGAAAGAATACACTACTCTGATGATCCTGGCAGCCTGTGCCTCCTGTTTTTCACCACTGACTGTTTTTCTCAGTAACTGTAAGATCCAGTAAAGAAACCCTGTTGCACTGAGTGTGAGAAACTCACCAGTGGGGAAAAAAACCCTCCACTTTTACACTATGCTTTGTTATCTAGGAAGAATCCCAAATTGCCCCTCAGGACTGTTCGAAGCTCGTACCAGAACTGTTCAGTGCATTTCATATTACAGCACTGAGCAGCAAAATCCAATCATGGAGATAATAATGTTCACTATGTTTGCAGTTACTCCAAGCATCCTGGTACCAAAACCATAAATGTGGCATCTTCCTCTTTTACAAGGTTGTGGAGAAGGTAGTTTTAGCTTCAGGAAACTAGGACCACTCCTGTTAGGTAGGACACATTATAATCATGGTCTTTTCTGTCATGCTCAGGTCTGTAAACTTGTTAGGAAAAAGGCATGATCTACACTGAAAAATTCTAACCGTCTTCTGAACAGATAAAGTTGTATCTGTGGTATGATACCTTCCCTTTTTAGTGGCTGAGCTCTCACACTATACCTCTGCACAAGGCTATGCAGAAATACATGTCCTCAATCTTCCTGTCTGAGAGCAGTGCAAAAACCTACCGCTGACACAAGCAGCAGCACATCCAACAGCGAAAAAGCCTGTAAATGTCACTGGCAAAATATCTTTTAATTAAGAAAAACACACCCATGATTGAATTTTATTTGTGTTTAACTGCTTTTAAACCTTCACAACTTACTAATTCCAAGTAGTGATGCACCTACCATCTTGGTACGGAAGTATCAGCTTTTTAACATGTATCATCAGCCAGCGGTAGCTGCCGTGTACCTCACATATTCTTTCACCTTTCCCAATTATTAGCTCATTAAAAAGAAGTTTCGATGGGGCTTGCTCTCTCTCTCAAAGAAAAAAGTTTCACTAACACTATAGCAACAAAATACAACTTCTCTCTTCTTTCTGCTCTCATAGAGATGTATTGTTAATAAAATACTATTATAATAGTGGCTGCTGTAATTATTCACAAAAACACCAGAAAAAACACTTAATGTTCTGTTACAGCTTAAAATGCATTAAACCCATTCACAGTTGGCTTGAATGTGTTCTTCAAGTCAAAGAGAGTAAGCAAACGAGGAATCTGAGTTCTAAGCTATTAATTCACGATACCGTTTTCATTAAGCCCCTGCTTAATGTGCCTGAATAGGCCCAGCATTTGTCACTCCTCAAAGCCTGGCAGGGAAAATAATGCACGGACGAATTAAAGCATGTGTGTGCTTACTTGGGCTTCCCCCATGCAGGGGCAGATGAGTACAGTCCTCGCCCAGACTCTGGCGGTTGCCTGCAAACAGTCAGGGCTTGGCTACAGAGAGCAAAACTCTCCGCAGGGTGCTTTACTGTGATTTTATTTTTAAGGGAGGAGTAGTATTTAGTCTTGCTAATGACATTTTCCAGAAACATTTCCTTGGATACATTCTTTCCTTCCCCAAAACTATTTTTATGATCATCAGTACAAATTAGGCTCCCAAGAACAGACCGTCTTCGTATCCGTACAATTTCAAATTGAACCAATCAAAATCTGATGTATTTTCTTTTCTTCATAATATTTTCCCACAATGAATCTATGGGCACCTGTGTAAAGCTGTATTAAAACACTACTCTAGTATTTTAAATAAAACTACTTTTAAAGGGTAATGGAAAATAAAATACAATAAATAATAACTTCTTAAGTTGTAAATAATAAATTAAAAAGGAAACCAATACTCTGCTTCCACCATCAAACCTATCACTTCAAACTGCTCTTCTTCTGTAAGGAAATTAAAGTTTTATGCCACCAGTACTGAGAATCCAATATGAGCCTGATCCTTTGCACACAGAATGCCTTCCCTTTGCTCCAAGCTCTCAAAGCTGGCTACGTTGTGGTTATCTCCTTCACACGCCACGTGTGTCCCACAGCACGTTAGGTACCACAACTCCTTGCCTCCCTGCAATGAGGTGGTGCCAGTCATATTCCCAATGTTTATGCAGAGCAAGAGCTAATTTCACAGAGCAAACAGGTTTTTCCTAACTGGAACCACCATCTACGTATTGCCATGCCTCAAGGGATTTTTTCCTCCTTTACTCAACCAGGAGCTTTACTGTCTCCCTCTCTATTACGACTGATGTACATTTAACTATGCACATACGTATCCATAAAATAAGGTAACGCTCCATGTTTTTCTCCTCCAAAATATGAATTAAAGAGCTGCCTTTGGGGACAGCCTGCTCTTTTTTTCTGTGCATCCCCAGCAAAAGAATAACAACGCTCACTGGGGTTTCAATCAAGAATTAACAAGAGGAATGAAAAATATTTCATGTAGCTTCCTTTCTTTACATGCACAACCAAATCAGGCGTGTCTTCTCGGTATCCGTGCAGATAGACACTGTTTTCATAGGGTTATAAATAAGCACTGAGATAATCATCGCAGAAAGAAGTTAGCAGGGGACAAACATGCAAAAAGCCTTTCTGGTTTTGTTTATTTATACGCTGTATTTCACAGCACTTTTTCCTATCATAAGTCAAGCAGTTCGATGTCGCTGAAAGAAACCTTGTCCAACAACAGCAGGGGAAGAAAAGAAGCCTTGGAGTCATTTTTTCTTCTGAGAAACTAAAAGCAAACCAAAACAGGGCACAACATTCAAACACTCTCATATTAAAAATGATATACCAAATTTTACCAGCTGGGGGAAAACTAGCCAACTAAGCATATCCCTTCAGCTTTCCCATTTTTTTTAATTCTTCACTAGTGCACGTACTTACAAAAGACTTCACATGAGTTCCAGTTTAATCTCTCCCTAGATTACCCTGGAAACATTCTATTTAAATATGTTCTCATTTTCTTCAGATCAAGTTATGTGCTTCTTCCCTGCAAGTGCAGTGTGTTGTCCTGAGGGGGTAATACAGGTAATATTTAAAATATAATTGTAAAGTAACAGTAGCATTTATCAGTTCTGAATTCTGCCGGCACTATTAATTCTCACAGAATGTACCCACACAACTGAGGCCACAAGCTTTGGGACTCCAAAATGCTACAAACCCCTTTTAGCTCCAGCATCAGGGAGGGAAGAAAGTCAAGAGAAGTAATTTTCCATGAAGACTGGTGACTAGACCACATTTCTGTCTGTCCTGGTTCAAGGACGTGCCCTTAGAACCTTATCTCACTTGCCCAAAACCACTGTGTTTTTGGAATCACAACGAAGTAAGAGAAAGAAAATATCCACAAAATGTATTTGAGTTTCCCTTTCAATGTCGTCCTAATTTTCAGTGGCAGGTTTGCACTGACCATTCATTAACTCAACAGCAAGACAATGGAAAAACCGTAAAGTCTAAGAGGAAGTCTTTGGTTTCAATAGTCTTACATAGACACCAACAGACGCTAACAGCCCGGTATCTAGCTCCAGGAATGTCCATTAAACACGTAAACTAAATGATGCACCAACTAATACATGCCACTAATGCAGGCATAACCTTAAAAACCATAAATTCTACCTAAAATCCAGGAAAATTCGCTTTACACAAAGATCCTTTGCTTTTTAATAGCTAGTGGCCTTCACTTGAAATACTGTTACATTTTCCAGAATCCTGCATCTAATTAAATGGCTGCTTGATGACCTGCGCTCTAATATTAACCTCGGCGAGTGTCACCGGAGCAGTGCAATGCAAATAGAACCTGTATTCTCATCTCTGCTTCAAAAGTGTACTCCTGCCCTGAAGAAGTAGTGTCCATGGGATACATTCAATGCACATGATAAACTCATTGCACTTTGTAGTTCTCACCAGTCACACAACAACATGAGAATGAGTGCAGAAGGTTACACTTAAGTATGTGAGTGGTTTTCCACATCTCAGAGAAGCCTACACCAGTCACCAAAAACCCACCAGAGTTCAGTCAGAAGAAAACCAAGCATCCTTGCAATAAGCATGTCTGCCGCCCAAATCCAATTTCCACTTCCATCACCAAGAAAAGTGAGCTGTGGTGGCCTATGCGCCTCTTACTGTATGTAAGAGCCTGGGAAAGCATGTCCTCTTAGCCTTTGCTTCTCTCAGAGGCTGCAGTTCATCTCTGCTTGAACATCTGGGCAGTGTGAGATCTGGAGCTCATGAACCGCGTTAGATGGTCCAAGAAGGGCACAGAAATGAACCCTACAGCAGGTGACTCTGGGGGCAAGTTCATACATGCTGGACCTAAGAGGATCTAAGTATCCACTCTTTTTTTGGAGTTCGTTCAGCAGTCCCAAACTTAAAAAAACCTGAAGATCCCTCCTTTACACAGAAGCTAATCAAGTAGCTCACATGAAGGATGCTCAGGTTTGTTCACTCCCTACTCCCAGGCTAAACTAGAACCCTGACAACCAGCAAAAAGTTTTAAGAAAGCCTTCCTAGAGCTGGTTGTGTATTTTCTTCCAATATTAATATGTTAATCCCACATAATGCAACATGAAGGAACATGTGAAAACAGTACGGATACACCTGCATTTTACAAGTTCTTATTTTACATTTTTCATGTTATTTATTAAACCACAAAGAAGTTTACGTATCAAAGGTTGTAAGTTTAAATTAATTAAACTTGTTAGTTTACTTATCAAAGGAGAGAAAAATCAGTCAAAAGAAAAATAACTGAAAAATATTTTCAGGAATTGAAATGAAGAAACTGACATTAAGTAAGGATGGAAAATGTGTCTTTTGTTTTAACATAACACCTACTTAGGAAGGTATTTGAGAGCTCACATAAATATTTTAAGATTCTAAATTGCATCTTTACTGAACTTTACATAATCCCATTTCTTATTTTTATCATTTTCACTAAAAATCTTAGTAAATATACATTTAATTTTAGTACCTTAAAGCAATAAAAGAGCTGTACCTTACTTTATGTCCATCTCCACTGTGCGCAGGACTATTTTCATCTGCAAATGGTTCCCTAAGCTATAAATGCAAAGTATGACATGTAACTGGCTGCACGGTTGAAATGGCCTCCGGAAGGAGGATGCAAAATTTGACCTGTCACTTCCAACTCTGTTTCTCAGTGACACTGAAGCAGTTCCACAAATAGCTGGGAAGTTCTATTAAGAGGTTGTGTGATGTCCTGCCAGGGTCTTTATTAGGCTTCTAGAGTACAAAGGTCATATATTAAATTATTTATAGAGGAGGAGGACATTGTACAAACCGTATGAGGCTTTTAGGAAGCTTGTACTTCTAACTTAAGCGATTCTGTGAAATAATGCCATGTGCATCATACAGGGAGAAATGGCATTCAGAGGCGCCTGTAACTGAAAGGTGTCCTCCTTAACTAACATGTGGTCTCGTTTCAAGAATAAAATCAAGACACGTGCTTTAATCTTCCTCAGTTGGGACAGTGCTTTTCTTGTTTTATGGTTTAAAAGAAATTTACAGGAGACTTCCACCCCTCTTAGCCAGCGAGACTGAGCAGCACTGAGATGAGGATCCCTGGTACTAGGTCTTTGTGGAATATTCAGCACAGCTTTATTTTTTTCTCTGCACGTAAAATTACTTTCTCTTCTGCATTTGCATAGCACACTGTATGAGATGTTGCAAGCATAACCTCTATGAGTCCATCCTTCTCAGCCATAACATACATCAACTGGGGTTGGTTAAGACTTGATTCGCACCTCTCTCCCCTGCCCAGGTTCTTCCATCTAGTAACTGCAGTTCCTTGGCCAAATCACTCCTGCCTCCCTCTGCTCTCCTGGGACCAGGTAGTAGAGCCCTAATGTTTGCCAGGCAGCTGTTGTGTGGCTTCATTATCTCCACAAAGGAAAACAGAATTACTGCAAATTGTTGTTGGAGGACTCGAAATGCATACCGTGTTTGTCAATAACATCAGCAAATCAATCAGGATTTTGAGTACAGGCAAAAACACACCGTTCTCTTAAAAAAACCCCAAACCCACCTTTTTTCCCACTTTTCAGTTGAAGGGACTAAAGTGGCCTTCAGTCCTGTAGTAAAACCTGCCTTCCCTCCCACTCTTCGCTTATTAACAGGCTGGAAAACTCAAGCATATTGTGCCTCTCTCTCTAGACACTGTTTTTATTTTAACATTACTGATTTTCAAACTTGACAGAGCCTTTAATAAGACATAATAGGAAAGCTGAATGTCAGTCCCAAGAGTCAGAAAAACACTCCATTTTAACCTGTCTGAAATGCAGCAAACAGCTTGAAGAAGGAAAACGAACAGACAGAATTACTTAAGTATTCCACGTAGAGATACTTCTGTTGTAGCAGTGTGAACGTTGAGTGTATGTGAGACATATACACGCTCTGGAAGATGTATAAAGTCACTGACTTCAGAAGTTTATATTGAGGGGTTTTTTGCTTAGGCTGCGTTTATTTTATTGTAAACAGTACTCTGCCATTTCAATTTGGAAGTAAACTGATTTCCTACCTTATCTGAAAAATACAGCTATTCCTAATATAATGAAGCCGGTCACTGCCAGCCCACACCAATCCCATAATGGTGGGGTTTATGGTGCCCCTCTGTCATGCCTGGATGAGCAGTTCCATTTTCTGAATGTATCGATCCTCCGTTTCCTTCTGATTTCTGCTCAACAGGAACACTTTGTGGGAATAATAATTCCCATTTTTTACCTCTTATGACATCTCCAGCTACTTTTGACGGGTTCCATCTTTCACTGCCAACAACGTACTGTCCATGGAATTTTCTTTCACCTTCTCTCCTGTTGTCTTTATTCCTCTCCATTGTTATGATTTTTTGCTCCTTCTTTTTATTCTGTTTCCTACTCCTTTACCATCTGCCTCTTTAAAAAAACCTACCAAACCCCAGGAACTGGTGTTTAAAACAGTTGATTAAGCGTGAGCACTCAGGTTTATTTCTTGCACTGAAACAGATTTTCAAAACAGCTTCTCTATTTTTCAGTGCTAAAAGCCCACCGCTGATGCCAGATTTTCAAGCTCAGCATCAACTAGTACCCGCTTCAGTTCTTATGATGTAACATTTGGAACAGCTCAGGGCCAATAGAGCTGAGGATTGCTGAGCATCCAGCCTTCTATTTTTCTGTCTATATGGGACATCAAAATTCTTGACCTTCTGGCCCTAATCCTTTATGGCTCTGGTATGTCATATGAAAAGTTTTTTAAAAAAAGAGAATAAAAGAAGATAATTATCTTCTCCCAAGTTGTATAGCTTTGACTATAAGGAATTTAGCACACACATTATCACATATTGTACTATATGTAGCTTGTCTTGAAATTTAACCTGGAAGTCTGTGATATGACTCATTTAAAACCCCACTGTTGTGTTGTGTCCTACATCATATTTACTAGAGTAATTTGCTGAAAAGAAGATTTGACATTTAAGACATCTCAGTTTCAGTGGACTAAAATGTTCAAAGTCTGTTTGTATTCAGAAGCCTTCTCAAAATGAAGTCTACTAAGGAAAGACTCCCACAGGCAGCAAGACTTTACAGTGATTTAGTTAAAATCAGTCTCCCGATATCATGATTCTGTATGTTTGTTCAGCTGGTCGTTCGGTTTTGCAGGAGTAATCTTAGGAGTCTGCAAAACCTGGTGAGCAAATAGTAATTTTTAACACTTTGCTTTTTCCATTGCTTTCCATTTGAAGGTCCTTAATGTGTTTTACAAACATAGCAAAGAGCTCGTTGTTTTATCTAACAGAAGATGCCACAAAGGGGCAACCGCATCTGAGGACAAAAAGCAGCCCAGGGCATTGCAACTTGCTTGTTTCCAGCTCTGCGCTGTGCCCATGCTGGAAGACAGAGAAACCTGCTCACTCTTTTCTTCCCATAACCTGAGCAGTCGGTGACGGGCAAAGGCTACATGGGACCTGTAGGACGTTATATGTGTTCTACTGTTATGCCCAAAAGAGTTTAAGAAGAGTCCAACCTTAAGCACACCTTGTGGCTTCTGGCAATATCCTAACTCATTAACCACAGGTGTGTCCATAAAACCAAAACACTGGTTCTACCAGGAAAGAAAAGGTGCCATCAAACTCTTAAAAGGTAGAAAATTTGACATGTTAAAAGTCTTTCTGCTCTCTTTTGTCTGTGTAAGTGGTCTTTCAGCATTTATTAGCCTCATCTAAGGAGGTCTTGTGTCTCAATATATAAGAGACCAACGATTTTGGTTCTTCCCGTCTTTAAACGGCAGAGGTCTTCATGTGCCTTTCCTCTCCTCATCCCACTTATCTCTACCATTCATATCTCTTACCACTGGAAATGTGAAAATCACTGAACACATTGATCACAATGAGATCCTGACTAGGATCAGTGCTCTACACAAAAAGAAGGATACCCAACACAGATCAAATGATAGCAAAGTCAAAAGCATATGGTGTATATCAAGAAAGTATTATAAAAAAAATATCTAATCAAAAATGTGTTCCAGCAGCACTGAATTTTAGAAACAGGTACCACAAGAATAGAATAGCACCCAGATTCAGTAATGTACCCTAGCATACACTTAGTCTGAAACACAGCAGTGGAGTCAAATACATGCTTAAATGCTTCCTTTAACTGGAACCCATCATGAGGCTTTCTGCTGTTACAAAATATGCCTGTGTTATAATTGATATGGATGCTAAGAGACGATTTCTCTTAAAGTACAGACCATTTAGGTTAGTAGTGATTTCATTTACAAGGCTATCCTGTTCCCAGATTACTTAACTGCATTCTATCTACCGCACTGATCTGACTTCTAAAAAATTAATCACACCTCAAAAATGTAATAGCAATAATCTTTTACCAGCTTTGCTGAGATTCCACAAGGCATCCTTGCATCTCAAACTAGCAGGAGGTAGGTTTCAAAGCAAGTGAAAATGAAGTAGTTCTTCATAACACGTGTGTTAAGTTGCTGGACCCCCTGCTAGAGGGTAACGTGGGCACTTGGGAGTTTGCAGGGCTCAGAGGGAGACCCTGCATGCTCACAGAATGGAAGTCCACTGTGGCTACTGAATGGGAAGGAGCTATGCCTGGCTGCGTGCATCTCTGGGATGGCTGAACACCAAGGGATTACTCAGTTGAAATATGATATACAATTTCCTTCTTCTTACAGACTTCCTTAGGCATTTGGTTTTGGCTAGCGCCGAGGACAGGTGACAGTCTGAGCAGCTGGACAATGCACCCGCTGCTGGATGAGTCCTGGGACAAAGCTCACGTGCTCATTCTTACACTCAAATGTTCCTTCCTAAAGGGAACTTGTAATCCTTGCACACGCTTGTTGGTGAATGATCAGCAATAGTTCAACAAAATGTAAAACATTACAGACTGAGGCTTGACAAATCACTGTTCCAGCCTACTAGCTCAAACTGAGAAAAATGCTTACAAGTTTTATAATTTTCCTGTTTTAAGGGAGAAAAATAACCCCAACCCTATCATTTTTTTCAGTTCCACCCAAAACTAAATAGCTCCAGACTCAGTTTTAGAGTAACAGAGGTTCCATTGGTTTTTAATGTTGCTCACTTTTACATTAAAAATTAAATTTCAAAGAAAAGGTTAGTGACGTTAAACAAAATCAAAGCTGCTTTACTGATAGCCTCAAATTCTACCCACCAGTTCCCAAGTCTAATGGCTTTTAATTCAACATGACCAGCAGCACAGATGTCCCCTCATATTCTTAGCTGAGACATGGAGCGAGACCCGATTTAAATCTGAGAGAAATGCTCCTTTGCCCCTTCCCGATTCCCATCTATTCCTATCAGATGGAAGAAGAAATTCCACCAGAAAAGTTTCCCTTGTGAGACTGCCAACTGATTCTGCAGATTCAGCTAAATAAGAGGCTTCTGTGCGCTTCTGTGAACAGATCCTCCTGATCACTCTTCACAGGATACGTGGGGGGAGGGGGACAGCAACTGAAGTAACACAGAAACTTCTCAGATCTGTCTGCATCGTTTAATACTTTGCAAGGAGCCAAGGATTTATTTTCATCTTTTAGGTGGAAATTTTAAGATACTGAATCTCGAAACGGATTATAATTGTGCCAATGGAAATTTCATTCAAATAGACGAAATTTCATTCAAATGGACCTGGCAATCAATTCCACCACTTATAATCCAGAAGAAAGGCTCTGGCTGGAGCGCAGCAAAAAGGACGTAGTTCCTTGGAAACATGCTTTCAGTTTCAGGAATGAAAGGCAAATTTTAACGTTTTAAGGAAACTACTGCATTGTTTAGACTGAAGGAGAGAATTTTGCCTCCTGTCTTCATTCCAGGCCATAGAGCAGTTTCTTTAAAATGCTGAAAATTGCCTTGCGTTGCCAGAATTGAAAGCATGTTTATGGGATTTTTATTTAGGTGGGTTCACTGTCAAGGTACACGGTCTCCACATATTCTTGGCTGCTTGGGGTCATCTTAACTGTTTTCTTTGGTTTTTGAAGTGTAGCGAAAGCAAAATCAGGCCCCTCTGAGCTCTGGGATCCAGCCCGTCTTTGTATCATTTTTAATACTAATTTTCCTGTGGCTTATATCAATCCTCCCACTATCCGCAAGAGGCTACTGGGATCTGTCCTGTGACCCCCCTCCTTTTCCCCTAGCATACTTCTCCATGATGATCTCATTCTCCGCTCATATATATCTTCACATTCCATCTGCAGGCTGATAACTCATAAATCTGCCCCTTCTTTCATGGCTTGTCTCATTTCATCTCATCCTGTCTCATGTCTCTTCTTGGGTGTTTTGTTGTCAGTTATGAGTCACTATAACTCAGGCTTAATTCACATCTGAAACTCTCTCCCCTCCCTCCCCACATTACTGTTCCCCACTATGTACTGCTACACAGGTCCAACAATGCTTTGCCTTCAAGAAAAGAAAAAAAATTAATTCTTTTTTTTTTTTTTTTTTTTTGCATTGGCAAGGAAGCTAAACTTTTAGACCACAAGTTCAGGAACTTCCAACATGAAAGCTGTCAACTAAATCATTATCCTGTCTTAAAGTTTTTGTTTTCTTCCTCCTTGGTGTCTTGACTGCATTTAGATTTTACAGCTGACATTCAACTAACCGCTGCTACCTTGTCTTCATTTTGCAGGAGGAACTGCTCCTGCCTGGGCTGCCTAATAGGTGCAAAGCTGTCATTTTGAAACAGAGGCATCCAAACATCACCATCAACCCAACAGCACCCAGGCATCGCTGCCAGCACTCAACGCAGAATCAACATTTGAGAAAAAGTAACCAGTACTCCTGCACCCGCTGAAACCTTTGCCTTGGATACAAGTGGCAGCAGACAGGAATGAAAGAAGTGGTTAGCATGGCACCTGGAATAATCCCGTATCACATTCTTGAATAGTATTTTGATATCTTCCTCTAATCAATACAATGTGTTTGGGAATAAGGAGGGCCAGGGGTTTGAGCATTTCATGGAGTTTCCTAATTGGGAAAAGTTCTCTTTTAAAATGCTATCATCTTCTAGAAATACCGACTGTGATAACATACTGATTTCAAGCTTTTCCGGTCCTTTCCAAGCTTTTTCAGGAAACTTGTGAAATAAAAGTATTTCATCTGTGAAAACCAAAACCAAATCCAAATCTCTCAAATCCAGCAATGCTTGTAAGCAGCTTTGTTACATTATAATTGTAATTTATTTAGAAAATAGTGTATCGGGGTAGAGTTCAAAACATGAAAGGTTTGTAACAATCAATACGTGCCATTTTTTCCCCAAAGAAGGAAAAGAATCCTCCTTTCTAAAGTAGCTTGCTACTCATAGTTACTCAAATCATATATAGTTTGAAACTTCTAAGAGGAAAATTTTACCTTTAGATTTTTCTTATTTTGAAGAAATTAGAAGTATTAGAATGAACACTACCTGAAATGCAAAGGTAAGCCTATTTTCCACATAATTGTGAGCTTTTCAAACATAAGTAAGGTCAGTAATTCTTATCTAAAATACTGGATGTTTGTTTTGACCATCACCTTTGGGTACAGAATCAGTGCTTAATTTCAGGTCCTCGGGTACTTTTCTTCCTATCTATTGTAAATAAAATTTGTATAATGCTCATTTCTCCTGTCTTAAGAGTGTTAACTCTTCCTGAAAGAACTAAGTAACTATGTAGTCAAACACTTTTTAATCTAGAGTGTACTTACTTTCAAAAGCCTTAAAAGTTAAAATTATTTAGATACAATTGATCTTACACTCTTCAAAGTTGAAGAGAAACATTTCCTAAGTCTACATTAGGAGATTCTGACAGCAGTTTCCTATTCTTACAGAGAAAACCGTAGCTCGGAAGGAAGGCTGCGGATGTTTCTGAAGGCCAACAATCTGACTCAAGGTTCAAAAACACTTGGAAGAAAACCAAGTTTTCACCATAGACTTTATATTTTATGATGCTGCTGGTAGCAGCTACTTGCATTGGAGGACCAATGCTGCAAAAAGAAAGGAAAAAGAAAAGGAAAAAAAGAAAAAAAAAAGAAAAAGAAAAAAGAAAAAACAGTGAAAACAAAAGAGTGACATGAAAAGCACTAATAGTGCTACCTCATAATTTGCTGGTCCCATGTGTTGCATCTTTAGTATGTGTAGCAATAACCTGGTACTCTGGGATTTAATATCAATTTTGCATATGGGTTATCTGAGGCTCGTTCAGATGAAGCAAACTCCACCAAGTCAAAGAAGTAGTTTGGTAGCAAAATGCAGAGGAGTACATCAGTGCTGTCTATGAACACACTGCCAAAACCACGGGAATGCACACATAATAAAATACGAACTTGAATAAATATCTGGAAGCTGATACAGCCTGTAATTCAGGAATTAGAATAATATTCAAGTGAGTTTGCTGTTTACTCATATTTGCTTTTCAGACAGCCACATATGGTATAACATTTAACAAGAGTGATTTTTCAGATATTAATGAAATAATCATTAAATATATACCCTTAGGAAGTACCTCTGCCTTTGTGGTTTTGTTTAAAATAATTATGAACAATAGTTTTCAACGTTAATTATAGCAACGTAATGATTGTGATGAGATAATACGGGATCGTAATGACTGTACAAGTAAGACGCCTCCTCAGAATGCACTTTGCATCGATGCGTTCTGCAAGCACGGCGCTCACCCTCACGCCCGTCAGCGATCCCATTTGCTTCGCTGAATTAATCAGCTATAAAGGGACCTCGCTGGGTACAGTCGATATCTCTGCACTATTACCAGAACGCAGGAATGTCTGTAATTACTTGTTGCCATTAAGCTATCACTTTGCACATCTAGAGCACTTCTGTCATCACCTGCTCACAAGGAGCTTGGAAAAGTAATCACACAATTGTTCTCCTTGCTTCAGAGACGTGGAACACAGACTCAACAGAGCTGTACTGCTTTTCCCTGGGTGTACTCATGAAACAAAAATCTATTTTCCTATGATCTCAACGTTTACAACCTTTCTCTAGATCGTCCTTGCTTTCCAACTAGAAAGTCCCATTCCTGCGTGGGGAAGAATGGAAAATGCCGTATTTCCTTTCAGCTCTGTACAGGACAGACACACTAATTAAATCTCGCTAAAACCCTTGAGTCCTCCCAAGAGGGACTCATACATGGGACCTTCTGTCATCTCTGGGGATCACAGTGATTTTCACCTTCGCTGTAGGCCTAACCCAAGGCTCACACAGTTCCCAGCATCTAATTCCTGAGGTCACTTGGGAGTTTTATAGTGCCTGAGCTCATCAGTGGAGGAGAGCCCTGTCCACTTGGCTCCAGTGAGCATTAGAAAAGAATATACTTTCTCCACCATTCCTCAGGTGGCCATAGATGCTCTGGGTAGTAATGGATGGGCAAATCTAACAGATGGGATGGAAGATCCAGAAGCATTGATATGTGTTGAACTTTGAGCTGCAACTCTGGTGCAATACCTTTCAACCCTAGCTTCACCTTTTAAGTTGCGTGGTGGCATTTCAACTAAACAACTTCAAGCCTTCTTCTGACTTTTGCATTTATTTTATGTCATCAGCACCTAACAAGAGAGCTAACAAGAACATTCTCCTTGAAATGCACGAACTGCAGAGGACCCCGCATCACACACCGATTACTGGTATACATAGTGAAAGTGCAGGTACCTGAAGCCTTGCAGGTCAGTCTCTCATGTTGTCTCTTTGTGTGTCTTGAGTTCATTTTGCTAGATTACTGCTTCATCTCTTTAGGGGCAGCCTGAGACAGAGACGCTGTAACAGCAGAAGAAAAAGCTATCTGAGTATGAATTTAGTCAGAAAATGCAGAATAAACATAACAAAAGCCAAAACATCATAAAATAAACATTTAAATACTGTTACCCCCTACAGTCTGCTTTACTGATAAATGTGACATATCGTGCAGAGCAGATAAACAAAAAACAGTAAACAAACCACGTCATTTCATAGAATAGGATGGAAAATATTTGCATTGTTCCTTTAGGCAGGGGTTTTGAACTTTTTGAGCTGAGCTGCACTCATGGCTACTGGCAGCGCTCAATGCTTTGCTAGATTTAGTGGCTTCTTTGCCAACCCCTCTCCTCCTCCTCTTCTTCAGTTGAACCAGAAAAGTGTATTAGCTTGAGTACAACATCTCTGTTACAATACACAGACACCTCACCAGCTTGGGACTACTCACCCAGAGCATACATGTTACATCAAAACTAAACTCAAAAGCCTAATGGAGACTTTCCCTCTACTGGTTACTTGGGAAGTGGGAAAATGAGAAAAAACCCATTTGTTGTACACCGAGGCCAAATCATCTGCCACATAAATGGGCATAAGCTTGTACTGAGTGAGGATGTGCCAGCTCATACAAGCAGAGAATTTGTTCCTTGTGTCTGTAAAAGTCTCGATGAAGTATCTTTAAATTCATCAGAATAAACACCAAAGAACCCTTTTCTCTCCACGTTTGTTCTATTTTTGTGAGCCAGTTCACTGATATTAAGATAAAGATAACACACACACAAATATCACAACTTCACATAAATCAAGACGAGAATAAAAGAGTTAGAGAATGTCCGAAGTACACTCATTTTTTCTTCATCTTCTGTATTTTCCTTGATACCCCTCATCCTTCAAAGACCCAACCCAAATACCTGTCTTTCCCTTTAACACACTTAGACCTCAGGCCACCCTGAGCCTTTTCCTGGTTGAAGCAACTTGGACACTGCCACCTCAATACAGATGATCACCGAATGAAAACGTATTTTCCTCCTCACTGCTTCTTTCAAATCCCTGTAACCTGCGGTACTGAGTACTCAATACAGATCCTGAAACATGCTTTCACTGGAGGTCACTGGCTAGTTCAGCCATCTCACACATATCAGAACTGCTTCTAGGCCGCCTGTGTCATTTTTGCTATGTCAGCTGTTATTGCTGGCACGCTGTCTCCATTTAAGGTTCGTAAGAATGAGTTTTAGCACTCCTTACTCTCATACCTAAAATACAATTAGGAGTTGCGTTCAATACTTGGTTTCTTCTACCTTCAAAAAAACCCGATGGATGAAAATTAGTGGTCATTACAGGTAAGCAGCTCTACCAACCAGACACTGCCATGTGCCCTTAACAGGCACCAGTCCAAGTGTCCACTACTTTCTGCTTCTTCACATCTGTCTCCACCTCCTCTTATCACTAGATACCAATTACTGCACGTAGTTGACTGATGTGTTACATGGTCAAAGGTTTCAAAGAAGCATAATTCAAACCCAGGTCCAGTAGCAGAAGACTGACATGAAAGTTCCCAGTTCCCAGGCTGCTTCTGTTTGCTAAGTTTTGCCTTTCCAGTAACATCAGAATCTACACACAAACTTCAAATAGGTTCTAAAATGCATCTACTCTGCATGTAAAGTACTTTCCATAAAGGCATTATTTCATTAAATATCACTGAGCTTGGATGACTCATGAATATTGATGCAAGGCTGAAATTTTCTAAACTTGGGGCAATGTGATTTTAGAAGATGCAATCTTCCCTAACAGCAATTTCTGAAGATTTTGGATCCCTTTGAAGATTCCTGAAGCTGAACACCTGAAACCACTAATTATTTTCCAATCTTAAGGCAAGGTATATTGTGAAAAGTGATGGAGTGGCCACTATTTGGAAGAGATCAGACGATTTGCAGTAACATCCAATGGAGTCCAAAACCATGTCCTTCACTGGTAGCCAAATTCTGCCCTTAGCAAGGAGCACATAATCTCACTGAAGTAAACTGTAAGGCTAGAGTGGAAAAGGATAGATAAAGAAAACCCTGTGCACAGAGTAACTGCAGGGAATATAAAGCTGAGGATCTAATAATTAGTCTTATCTCCATCAAGGTGCAACAGAATAAGCTGAGAAGTGCAAGAATGCCTGACAAGGCCCTAGGGCTCTTCACAGCTGTGGAGAAGCCTCATTGTTCTGGAGAATTTTAAGGATGACCTCATATGGAGAGAACATGAGAAATTTCTTTCTCCTGCTGTCCTGCTGATGCGGGTATTTGGAAGGTACATTTATCTACACTCTTCCCTTCATACAAGCCACAGCAATGCCAAAGGTTCACCGTTGGGTTCCCCTTTACACGTCTGCTCTGGCCAAGTGAGCAGTAGGTGTACAAAGAAGAGCCTCCGGGGCAGCCAAACTTCTGCTGTCTTCTGGTGGGGAAGCCTAAGGGAAAACTCACTTTAAAGTGAGAGAGATGTCTTCCTTCAAGTTCTTACATTTCAATCTCTGCTTCACACAAGACATTCAGGGTACTCTGGTTTATTAATTCAAATACCTAGATTTGGTGACTTATTGGTGATTATTACATGTTCACAGAGTAGCTAATACTTTGCCTTCCAAATGGAAGGAAACACCTAGGAAAAGGAAGATGGTCTGGCCCTCCCTATGCTCTAATACAAACTTGAACGAAATGCTAGTGGGTCAGGTTGGAATGCAGACACACATTACACATCGTTCTCTGGGTGACATGCAGGTGCCTTGGTAACAGGTCTATGGGACTGGTCCTCCAAAACCAGAGCAGTTTCTGTCTGCAACATGCAAATGATACAGCACCAAAGTTAGAGGGATCATATATCTGTATCTGCAGCAATTAAATTTCATTTTCCTTCTATTTTAAGACATGGTAGTAACTAGAAGAGACCTGATAGGATTGCTTCTTCCTAATGTTCACAGTTGCTTCCCTTTTCCATCAATTTTTGCTGACTAAGCAGGGCAGACAGCGAGTCCTGACTGCAGCATCCCACGCAGCCATCAGGCTGCTGTCTACAGAGAGCAAATTCTTGTTTTACAGGCTGTCCCTCTGACTATCTGAAGGAATAGGAGTGTTTCAACAGTCCCGGTTACAGCTATTTTCTGTGACCAACCACTTCCATATTCTCTGAAGAAAATAATCAGATAATTAGTTATACCAAAACCAAAGGGGAATGTATGCACTTTACATTTGCATGGTACTGTGGGCTCACAGCTTGCTTCTACTCGGACAGAAACTGCGTCATGGGCCTTTTGCAAACTCCCATTGAAAGCCAGCGGAATTTCGCCACCGGCCTCAAGGAGAGCTGGAACGGCTTTTGTGTTATTTTAAAGCACGGCAAACAATATCCTTTTCCTTGGGCAGCATAAAATATTGCACTTGGGATATAAAAATTTGTTTGACTACGAAAAAGGACTCAAAGCCTCTAATTTTAATGCCCCGGCCCTTTCAATGCCTCCAGCCCTTCCGCCAGCTGCACTGCTTTAACAGGACAGCGGTGGAAGAGAAACTGGAAAAAACACCGTAACTGAAACATAAGCAAATGACCTCATCTAGAACATGGGTCTGTAGCTAGCTGGACTCCACTGCCAGGGAAGTCCAAGACAAGCTTCTTCTTCAAAGAAAGCACCAGCAGATCTTTACTCAATGTAATAAAGTGTGAGCAGTTTGCAACTTCATTTAGCTAAAATGTGTTGACCATAGTTGGGTTAAGCACGTGGTTATGGCGCGTGACTTAACTTTCTTAAAGCTCTCACAAGGTCCAGCGCCATCTTTTTGCGTTTTCTGAGAGAGGAAACAAAAAAAGAAACAAGGTCAGAGGGGAAGTAAATGGGAGATTTGAGTTACCCTGCCCCTTCCTGTCTCAAGCAGATGAGAAATGTTACAATTCTTACTTCATGATTAAGTTTTATCACTTGGGATATTGTTGAAGTCTATCTTAATTTGCCCCAACGTCAACTGACAAAGCAAAATCAGACCTTTATTCACATAGCCTGCAAAACAAAAGTATTAGTGGCAGGCTGAAGCACAGAGACAAAAGGGAATACCTTCATTTGTGTCACAATATGTACAAACACGCCCTTTGCAGCCTCTAGTGTGCGCCTGGTGATTCTGAAAATCCAACAGCCGCATGGTGCCGCTGATACTCATACTAGACCGTGTGATGAAATCCACACGGAACACCATTTAAATAGAAATTCTGACCCATAAAGTAACTATCATGCTCCACAGATCTCTTCTCCTTGCCAAATGCAACTGGTCCAAGTCTGCCATCATGTGTCCCATCTGCCTTTCCAGCGCTCCCGTACCGGCAACCTCATGCAGATAAATCACCCGAGGAGCTTGTTCCAGGAAGGGCCTCTAACGCTGCATGCGGAGAGGGCAGATGGGATTTGCGGTAAGCCACAGCTTGATCATCCTGAGAAAAGGCCACTCCTTAGCCAGCCCCTTGCCTGTAACACAACACGTACAAGGGACCTAACCGCAGCCATTTCTCTGGAGTTCAGAAAACAGAATAACGGTACTGCTCCATCTCACACAGTCCTTTCAATGGACGGTCTGAGTAAGGCTTAAAAGGATGTGAGAAACTCAAGTGCTGCATGAGTAACATTGAAGAGTCAGAGGCACAGCCCTTATTAGCACTAGATGCAGTTACGATGACGATTTGAAAATGCTGAACTTAACAGTAGAATCTAACTGAAGGGATTCGGACCTGACTGGAGAGTTTAAGTTCGAAGGTGTACCTCACAAGGGCCCAATCTAGTTCAATGCAACTGTCTGTATCAAATCAACATCGCTATTTTTATCTGCAAAGTGGAACTGCCCTGACAAAAATACTGACTCGAGATGGCCACAAAAAACCCCATGCTCCCTGGCACATTCCATCAAGAAATAGTTCATCAGATTCTGCCTTAAAGGTTACACTTATTACTTACACGTAGAGAAAACAGGACTTAGGACAAACCATTGCTATCTTAAATACAGGGGACTGAAGCATGGAAGAAGACTAATGTTCGTCCTTTCCTAAGAAACAGGGTAAAAGACTATCCAAAGTAAATAAATAATTTATGAACTATTATGCATAAGAATATTTTTTTCTTTTCAGCTAAACACTTCTTTCCTAACCATTTTAGGACTAGAATACCATTCAAGACTATGCACCTTATTTCCCCTTCACCCCCAAGAACTAGGCTACACCAATCCGTATGTGTCGCTCTCGCAAGCCAGTTTCTCGGGACAGCTCGCTTTCCTCGGCAGCTGCACGCTGGCTTCATCACAGAGCTCAAAGTCAGCCACTCCGGTACTTGCCACTAAAACACAGAATGTCAATCACTCATGCTGCTCATGAGAATTAGCACACCACAAGTCTAATTAGAAACTAAACACTGCGTTACCTGCAATGATTCGGAGATGGAGTAAGTTGACGCACGGTTTAGGAACCTTTCTTGCTGCACAGTAGTTCATGATAACACTCACCTCACAGCTCATTAGCGAATCAAAATATTATACTGTATAAATACTACTTTGCTCTTTTACATTTTACAGAAGCCCCAGGTCTCAGAAGCCTCCATTACAGAGTGTATGTGATTTAGTTATATTGGAACATTGTAGGAAATGGAAAGCAGCCCCGACTGTCCAAAAACAGCAAAATGGAAGCCAATATACTGTATGCTTTGGTCCTCTCTCTCTCTCTAGGAATAGTCCCAACCAGCCTCAAGACATTTTAAACTGAAATACATATTGGCAGAACACAAAGAAACTATATACTGTATGACGTTGTACATGAATTCTCAGTACTTCTGTGCTGGATTTCTTTCTTTCTCTCGCTCTTTTCCACAGAAAACACCACAATCCCCTATAAATCTAGATAGCACTACCACAAGCTTCAAACAGAAATCCAAATATGAGGAGGGGGAAACCTGGAAAAGAACCGAAATCAAGGATGTAAATGTTTAACAGCAGCAGGAGGACATGAAAGGATATGCAGCTGGTTTTCTGCACGGTTCCTCAAAATGGGAATCGGAGAGCACAAATGTAGACCAAGTTCTCACTTCTAGCTGAGATAAACATTTACAAGCTATTAATTTTAAACAGGAAGACGTAACGTTAGGACACAACCTTTAATGTCTCTGAGCCTGCGAAGGATGGCAAGCCACCACAGCTCCACAGCAATGCAGTTACACATCCAGGAAGAGATGTGTACTCCTCCGCTGCTTTGTTATTACAGGTGTACTCGATTTTACGTTCAACGGGGAAGGTGCAATTTTATGGCCCTGTGGAAAAATCTTTGAAATGCTTGCGGGTGGATGCCTAATGATGCCAGACTGGTGTTGTAAAACATTACATGAAGACAAAGCATCGAAGAAATTGTCTACGTGCCAATGAATGAGCATTTAGGTAAATAACGCTAAGCCATACGTGCAGAGATTTGGTGTCACTACACTATTATTACGGCTGCATACCCTGCTTTTGTTCCTTTAAAAGGGTGCAATTCTGATCCGTTATCATTAGCTTTCTAGCTGGAAGCTGAGAGAACTTGAAAGACACCAACAAAAGATAGCAGGGGATTAATTTATGCAGAAGATCTGCAGACTTTGAAAAGCATCATCTACTTATAGCGTGAAAGATGAAACACGTCTCTTGTTTGTCTAACAGTCCTCATGTTTCCCATATAGAAATAGGTGCAGGCAATATTTTTACTTTGGGCACCTATGAAAATATAGAAGGCATCACTTCACATTAAGTGACAAGTATAGATTTATAGCATTTTCTTACAAAAATTAAAGTAGGCCAAAAGCTTAAAGGTGATGAGTTCAGACTTCTGTATCCCAACCTGAAACACCTTGTGGGTGGATCGCCCATGCAGAGCCGAATGCTTTGCAACCTCTGGAAGGGGTGTCAGTGAGATCTCAACTTTGGTTCTCCAACACTGACACTTCCAGAATTATTAGTAATTTTTAAACCTCGGATCACGTCTTTAAAAATAAGTTTTGTCATATCCCTACAATCCAAGTTAGAATTTGGTCATTCTGTAGGGAAAAATATATTACGTGTATATTAAGGGTAAAATTCTTCCCTACAGTGTTACTGGTTTAAAAGGCCTTAAATAGACTCTCTCCTTTGCTCTATTATTACTATCCATTGGTAGAAAACTGAAGATGCCTTCAAGAGGTTTGTTTCAGGCTTAGAAAGCAGTTAATTCCAACACAGGCTGTGACAGAGTTCCAAAGCTCTGAACAGGCAATCATAGAATCATAGAATTGTAGGAATTCTGAAAGAAAATCAAGAAACCATTTTTTTTTAAAGAAGCACTAAACACAACCATGACTTGGAAACACCTATGAACTGTACTGAACTAAAAGAAGCCTTTTGCATTATTTAATAACCTGCAAAAATGCTAATGTTGGATTTTATCTTTTAAAATTATTAATCCTATTTATTGAAAGGTAAGTATATGATTTCCTATAAGATGAATACACAGTGCTTTGAGAGGTTCTGTAATTTTCAGATAGCTCACTCACATAAACATGATTTTTACTAGAAAGGTTTTTTCCATTCTCGAACATTTTTATTGCTGTTGAGTTTCCCTCACCAATAGAACATTCAAAACAGATATTGCTTATGACTCCAGGGACTGCTTTGGACATCAAGACCAGGATTGCAATCCACATCCATAACACACTGTACTGAAATCTCAGATCCGAAAGCATATGTTAACTTGATGAAAATCAAAACTAGCGCTACCATCTCATTTGATAAAATTCCAACGACCTTCTTGCACACAATTTCTCAATGCATTGCAGGCAGCAAAGAACATTTAGGAATAGTATATTTCTATCATCTTCCACCTGAAACCTCTGTGTGCTCGACAAACATTACCAGAGAGACCTTTCTCAAGGTAGTGGTGTATTAATGTTTATAAATAACTTAAGTATGGGATGCAGGGGGAATCAGCCAGCCCCTTTTCAGTGGTCTGTGGAGACAGGACTAGGGGCAATGGCTGCAAGTTGGAGCACAGGAAGTTCTGCGCCAATTACACAGTGAGGGTGACAGAGCCCTGGGACAGGCTGCCCAGGAGGGTTGTGGAGTCTCCATCTCTGGAGATATTCAAGACCTGTCTGGACACCTCCCTGTGCGACCTGTCCTAGGGAACCTGCTTTGGCAGGGGGGTTGGACCCAATGATCTCTTGAGGTCCCTTCCAACCCCTATGATTCTGTGATTATGTGGTGGTGAAAGGAAGGTACAGAGGCCAAAGTGACCGACAGAGGCCAAGCAGGAAGGCTGGGGCACAGCTGAGAGCAGATCCCTCACCATTCTGGCTTGAATCCTCTGCTTCATGCACAAGGTCAGTTCCCTTGGTTGGCGAAGCACGTAGGAGGTGTGATAGAGAAGTCTTCTACCCCACCTTTTAGGAAGACATCCATTTGAAGTTTCTGAATGTCCTTTAGACATTAGGAAAAAATTCTTCATCAAAAGGGTTATCAGGCACTGGAACAGGCTGCCCAGGGAGGTGGTTGAGGCACTGACACTGGGTGTATTAAAAAGACGGGTAGATGAGGTGCCCAGGGATATGGTTTAGTAGAGGATGGGTATGGTTGGACTCGATGATCTCAATGGTCTTTTCCAACCTAGTGATTCTGTGAAGTCTTAGGAAGAGAAAAACACATCCAGTTGTTACCAGGTTTGGTTGCCAATCCAAAACATGACAGGCTGGTTGAGAATTAGGAACGTGCTGTAGAGTACCTGGATGGCACCCCACTGAAAGCCAGGGTAAGGGTTTCCAGCTCCAAACAAAACTGAGTTTTACACAATTCTAAGCAAGCACAGGAATTACCTGAAAGCTTCTGCTAATTTTCAGTTGACTTCCAACTGAGAACAAGTAATAACGGAAATTCCCTAGCTTGCCATATCCCACCTATGAACAGTTGAAAATAGCATGTTTTCTTTCACACAGGTCTTTTAAGGGTCAAAACCAAAGACAAGAATCCAAATTTAAAGCACCACTCAAGTGCTAGGAACCTATTTGTAGGTATTATGATAGCAAGTATATCAGTATTAAATGATGGTTAAAAACTCAGGAAAAAGATGAAAAGAAGGGGAAAAAATTACTTTGGGAAACACATTAAAGTCACCGAGCTTGCCTTGTTCTAATTAAAGAATGGTGCTGGCTGGCATTTCCAGCCTCTGTAATGGCAGCGGCATGACCGATTTTGCTGTAAAATTTCCTTCATGAAATTTACTGTCCTTGCTTCAAAGCAGGGGTTTTTTTTTTGGTTTTGTAATGGATTCACCTTCTATTTATATGCAGATGAAAATGATCTACCTTGAGATGGATTACTCCCATGAATAGGGCCCAGAGACGTTAAAAAAGCAGGGTCTGTTTGGTGCAGAAAAAAAACTAGTACAGTCCATTTGCAGTTTAACAAAACACTAGGATCTTGTTGCAAGGTGTATAAAAAGCTAGATATTCTTTTAGTTCTAAGGACTGCTTTCAGGTTAGAAACTGCTTTCAGGTTAGAAACATTACGAGCTGTTTTTTCTGAAAATTAATTGCTATGGATCCAGGCCAGTATGGTCAGGTGAAAAGCAGCACAGGGTGACACCGAGTAATGAGAATTCAGTTAAGCCTCAAAACATATTAATAAAGGCAACATCTTAAAAAATATATGTCTATGTACATTATATATACACATACACACACGCATGGTTGAGATAGTTCTATATTTCTGGTAATAACTGTGGTTATTGCACAGAGAACAGTAATTTGTCCAACCCAAAGCATAAATAATTAAGGCCAGGATTTCAAAGTCGGATCTGTGTGGGTGGATTTTTGCACCCCTGCGGATTCAATGGCAGGATCAAAGATTAGGAAAGCCAGAAATACACTCGGAATCTGAACACTGCTGAAGTACAGCACCTGGCATTTCCCGTGCGGGGAAGGGTCTGTTGTCACTGACACCCTCCCACCCAAATGCCTGATGAACACACATTTTCAAAGCAGCAATCATATTCTTGTCCCATCCTCCATACAGTAGCCAATTGCTCATGCATCCATATCTTTGAGTTACGAGTTAAGAGCTAAAGAAACAAGAGAGCCTTTTGAGTTTCAGTTCTCCTTACTATTCTAATCACAGTAAGTTTAAGTTAACCCTCTCTTCTCAATATCAATCCTGATTATTTTTTTTTTTGGAGGGCACTTTCTAAAAAAATGCTCATTTTTATTTCAGCTGGTGTGAAAGTCAGCAGGAAGAACCTACACCCATTACTAGTGGGACAGGACAGAGCAGGGGAAGATCTGTTGGGTCTTGCTGAGGAAGCTGTTGACAGCTGTCACACAAGAAGTCACTTGATGCTGACAACAGAAGAACAGAAACTGCCCACAGGCTGAACTTCCACTTTTGGACAAAATTACTGACAATTCTGTCAGGTTCAAGCATCCAAACAGAGTAGCTCTATTTGCTCAAGCTGATCAAAGGACAGACAATTAAGAGATCATAGTGCTCTATTTACTGCTCTTGTATCCTCCTGAGAACTTGTGATGGTCAGGTATGAGGTGATTTCAGCACATGTATGAGCTTTTTACACAGGTCATTGGGAAACACTGCAGACACTGTCCAGTCCTCTACAAATCTTACAGTTTCTACCTTATTTCATCTCTTCCAGAAATCTGAGGCGGAGAAAAAGACAAAAAACCCTCTGCTATTATCTTCAATAAATCTTGGTAACATGTTGCTTTTCCTCCTGCTCATTATGTCCAGAGGGTAACGAGGGACGTTTATGTCCAGCAGGCATTTATGCGGATGATGCTCAGTCTCTTTCCACTCCAATGTGTCTTTCAAATTCCCTAGCAGTAACTGGAAGAGAAACAGGCTATGAATGAAGGCTATACAGCTGTCACTCAACCTCACTAAAATGAGGTGGATTAGCCAAAGAAACTTAAAAGGTAAGGATGACTGCAGATCTACCTAGGGGGAGGGAGGGGTTGAGTGTGTGGATGTTACCAGGGTGTCAGGCCCATATGTGTGTATGTCATTATTTTTTGCATTTTTGGTAAACTTGTGATTCTCTTGATATATGAGAATTTTTTTTACAGTTACATTTGGGAATCATTACTAGAATGCAGCTCCTGTTCATATGGGATAAAAGGGAAATATCATGGCCAAAATTATGGACAAGAATCAGCATAGATGATGTCCTCCAGTTGCCTTAATTTGTGGGAGAAATTCAAAGCTGATCACCAAATTCAGCTGATTTCCATGGAAACAAGATTTCAACTCATGAATCAAAATTGCATGAGGGCCAAAAATGCCAAACATGGATTATAAAAATATTTTTTCCAGATCAGAAAATAATAAAGCAAATAGTTAAGCAGAATGGGAATAACAAATTCACAAAGGTCTTGGTTTTCCTTTACCCACACATTGCTTTGTGTAGTGCGTATCTACCTTGTATCTACACACTTACGTTCTTCCAGGATTTTATTAAACACCCAAAATATCAACACGTATTCATGGTTTTAATATCTTTAATAACTTAAAAGCAGAAAATGTCTATACGGGGAGAAGATGCATCAGTGATTAGTTGAGCACCTCACCACAGGCCACCTCAAGATCTGGACTTAAGCCTTCCTGGTCTAGGGGAACAGCTAAATATATTTTTACTGCATTTCCCAGCAAAAACATTATAAATAGCATTCTCTGCTTCAGAAATATCACTTCTCTTGAATACTCACAAAAAAAATATATTTTTATTCCTCTGGAACACACTTGGAGTATGTGATTTCTCCAATCCAACAGGGCTCACTCCTATACTTTTCTCTGAGCAGAAACTGAGGCTCTTGCAATAAATACTTGCAGTAATATTTAACATAAGCTGGGGAAGAATTAGGTTATTTTGTAATTTTCAGTACTTTGCCAAAGGAGATTTTGAGAGTCGTCTTTCAGTTTACATCATTTCTCATAATCTATGGAATAAAACCAAATCTGCAAATATCCAGTTCAGTTGAACTGGAACACAGAACAGCGTGTGATATTCGGCATTATATCCAAACGGCTTGATTTCTTAATATCTTACTGTTTAGGAAGAACGCTTTCTACATCACATAACCCGGAGAAATTTTATAATCTCTCTATATAAAGATGATATAGTGTTAAGGGCATGACATAGCTCATTTTTTAAATACGTGAAAGTAAAAGTTCAGCAACTTCGTTTTTCACCTCTTGAATTAATGAGCAGATCCCTTTCCATATAGAAAAGTAGAAAAGAAAGAAAAAAGAAAATTAATTAATTCAATAGCTTTGACTGAAATTACTGAGAGGATTTCCATTTAGTTCAATGAAAATTTTATCTGGCACATAGCTGGTGGTTTTTTAATTTGTTTTTTTTCTAGCAAATATCTTTAATATTTGGTCAGATCTTTTAAGATGGCTGAATATTTTCCCATTAACTTTATAGTTTTATGCCCAATTTTCTTTTTTAATAAACCACACATACTGCAGGTATATAATGAAACCTAGCAGAATACTTCAGAACTATGTAGTTTGTTCTGCTATGGTTTATTTAGTCTTTCTACAAATTCCTGGGCTTTTAGAAACCTTCAAAGCACTACACAAAATACAACGGTGATGTTACATGTAACTTTTTAACTCAAGGAATTGTGATTTCCTAATGATAGCTTCTAATGAGAGTCAGGTTGCGTTTCTTTACACCACCTTTACTCACACAACTCAATTTAATTTCTATTAACAGCCAAGATGAAGTATCATGTATTAGCTTTATAATGAATTACACTGTATTAACTTAACAGCCAGATCTTTCTCAGATTTTTTAAAACCTGATTTTCTCTCATATTGGAGCGGAGAGCTGGGGGACTGGAAACTTCTGGTGATTTTTTTATACAATAAAGTGGTTTAATTGCATCAGTTCATTTAAGATGATTCTAATTCACATGGGTCAAGAAAGGGAACAAACAAAAACTACATCACGTTTCTACATTAGCCAGAAGCACATATTCTCAGAAAGGAAACTGGTCAGAAAACATTAGGTGCTGTACCAAAAATATACAGGCACCAAATAAAAATAATTCAGGAAATTTGAGACCCAAATCTCTTCCAAGTTTGATGAAACAGCGAGCCCATGCCTTTAGAGCTAAACTGGATGAATCCATCGCTTGAATCAACACCTCAAAGAAAATGTGGCACACACTATTTTAAGTCAATAAAAAACAAACAAATGTACAGCTAATAAGTCTGAAAATTCAAACCTTATGTTCTTCATTATAAAAGCCACAAGTGGCTTTCTGAGCAGAACTATCCAAACCACTATGCTGGGTCCCTTGGGACAATCAGCCTTCCTTCTCATCTTCTTTGCTGCTTTTGTCCTGGCATATAAAAGTTTAGTTGTCTGGGCCCAATCACTTTCAGGTAGCTCTGAACAGTCACCAGTCTAGTGATGAGATGATCGTGCATGATGAAAGGACAAAGTTAAGTCATAATTTCTGAGTTAGTGTTTCAGGTACCAGATGATGAATAACAGCATGAGAGGCCCTCATTCTTCTAAAATATGATTGGCTTTTCTTTAGAGAATACCGTGCAGAAACACAAAAAATGGGGGTAACGTACAGGTCATGCTCACATGGATTAACTTCATGGTGCTTCTTTCAAACATGATCTTCCTACTTGTTCTTCTCTCTCTGAACTGCAAGTGGCTTTTCCCCATTTCCTTTCCCTTTCGTTTTGACAGCTATTTTTTTGCTTTCCAATAAAGAAAGAACTACAGAATGGTTTGGGTTGGAAGAGACCTCTAAGCCCATCTAGTTCTAACCCCTCTGCTGTAGGCAGGAACACCCTTCACTAGATCAGGCTGCCCAAAGCTCCATCCAACCTGGCCTTGGACATTGCCAGGGAGGGGGCAGCCACAGCTTCTCAGGGCAGCCTGTGCCAGGGCCTCACCACCCTCACAGGAAAGAATTTCTTCCTCATATCTCATTAAGTCTACCCTCTGTCAGTTTAAAAATGTTACCCCTTATCTTATGACTACACTCCCTAAGGAGGAGTCCCTCTCCACCATTCTTGTAGAACATCTGGTGATGAACTAGGGGCTGATAACCCAAAGGCTAAATGCTGGCCTTCACCACCAGCTCACTTGGACCAAACTGATTTCATATTCCTTCATACATGTTGAGGTCTGGAACATCCTCCTTTCCAGTTCTGCTGGAACAGAGCTTGCTTTCACTTTGATGAACTCCTGCCATACTGCTTCTTGGTTTCCTGCCTCCTCTTTCTCTGGACAAGGGTCAAGAAGTCCACAAGTCATCAGCCACATACACACTGCATAGTCCTGCTGCTCACTACTGAACAGGAGTGACTTCTTTTGTGATTCCATTCCTACCAACCCCCTTATATTACTTCACTTCCAAGCATTGCTCAGAGCATTCACCGCTGCTCCCAGATGGCTGCCTCCCCACAACCTGGCCACACTTCCCAGGGGTGCTGCTGGCTCCATGTCCCCACTGCCGTCCAAGTGACTGCTGATCCATGGGTGTAGCACAAATACCAGTTGTTGCAATCGGTAGCTGAAAACATACACGACGACCGCTTTCTGCAGTGGCCACGTGCTCCCAGATGTTGATTTCGCTTCAGTCCTGCTGTAAAATTTCCCCCTCTACTTTGGAAATTTCTCTGTAAAGTACAGCTGGGTTGGGTGTTTTTTTTTTCCCCGCAAAAGAGGCAGCGTGCAGCACCAAGACCTCAGTAACGACAATTTCCACCGTCCTTCCAGCCTGTGTTCAGAGGAGCGTTACCAGCACAGTACCACAGTGACCTCCTTCACGAGCCTGTCTCTGCCCTGCTTCTGGGATTTATTTTAAGTATAGCCTCTGTATTGCAAGAGTGGCCATCTCCTTTCCTCGGACAGTTCAGCTGTTCTTGTTCTTTGATTCATTCCTTTAGGGTTAGATGTCTTTTTCTCAGCAATTCCTCCTACAAACTGGAATCACATGTCCCACAAGTGATCCTGTCTCTAATTAGGAGATCTTTTATGTCTCTAAAGTACATGTGCATGCCAGAATTCTCAGCAACATGATGCAAGCATCTATCCTCTTCCCTGCTTCTTGCTCTTGGGAATTAGAGAAAAGTTTCCCTCATGTGGCTTTTCCTGAAACATTTTCCTTAGCTGTTCCAAGGTTTGCATATTAATTCCTGGCAACTTTATTTCACTCTTTCATTTTGTTCTGTGAAAATGTTAAAAAGCTGTACCTTCATTTTGTCATTTTTATTCCCTTTGTCAGGTTCATACACAAGACATGGCTATTCCACATACGCGTGAAATCTTCTTGGTCTGAATGCTCTGCATTCCTAGTGGTCTGGTTCTCTGTAGGGGATTACTTTGCCCATCTTTAGGTGCTGCTAAGCAGGTTTTTTTTTCCTCTCTGTGGGTCTCTCTCAGCCTGCTTGATGTTAACCATGCACAGTATGCTAGGTAAATAACATGAGGGCTCCATATTCCTGCAGCCAGCTTTAATAATGGGTATTCAGAGGGCTTTACAACATATAATACATGGATTGTTCCAGTCAGATAAGATGAGAATAAAACTGGAAAACCATGCTCCTCTTTCCAAGTTCCAGTTGAGTTGCCACAGCCCCAGTGACAGGAGGTTGTTCTGACAAGCTTTGGCAAACACCTCCAAATCTTCTGAAATATTCTCCCTCACCTCCCTCCTGCCTAAGTAAAATACTGCATTTCTTTTCCTAGACTTCTAACAACCATGTTTAAGAAAATGACAACCTTCTCTAATGGAGAGTTTCCTAAGAAGAAGTGACAGTGTCAGTCAGTCCCAATTGCAGATAAACATTCTTGCTTGAAAATTTCTGGAAGCATAGCTTGAACTTAACAAGGCACCTAGCAGAATGAATTTTCTCTTCTGTAGCACAGCTCCTCAACCCTGTAGCAGACACAAACTGTCTCCCCATTAATTCATGCCTCTAAGAGCTTCTTAGCTCGATAAGCTGGAGGGAAATTACATTTTAATCAGGTATATAAGCTCTGAAAACAGAGGTCCTGCTCTGGGAAGATGCTAAAACCTGTAGGAATGGAGCTCCTCTGTGGTTCAACCTGCTGGGCCGAGTTGCATTGCAAATGCAAAGCACCTTGCTGCCTCAGGTTCAGAAGCTCCATGGAGTGACCATGAAGACTGCTGCTGCCTCAGGCACAGTGTCAAAGCACTCTCCAGTCACCCACCCTCATTTTGTAGGTGGAGATGACCATTATTGTTCACATGACAGCACTTCAAAATGGGTCACACACAACCACCTCAGGAGGGACTGACACAGTAAACCAGACACAGCACCCTTAGGTCAAGAACATAAGCCAAACACCTCAAAGGAGAAAAGTTGCAGAGATGTAAGAATTGAACTTGTTTTCTGAGGTTACCATATGCTTAATTCAACATAGCCACAGAGATCTATCATCAGGACACACCACCAAACCACACCTCACATCCAACTGGCCTTCACTTGGGAGAACAAAGGGACTGGAATTTAATGCTTCAGTGACCCTCTTGGAAGTACACATGCCATCAAACTTTAAGGGCTAAGATTTGGGGTTGGTGCAGGCCTTTCTTTCTGCAAATGCAATTCTAAGGCCCGACGTAATTGTTGCTAAAAATAAGGTAATGGAATGTTTCCGGTCTTGTGCTATAATGAACTGCAGGCTCAATTGTTTGAAGAAGTAAAATTGCATTGATGAGACTGGATCAAAGACAAACAAAAAAATCAGATATTTCCTCTTGAGGGTAAAAATTTTAGGAGGGTCATGCTTTTTCAAGCAGCCCTCACTGTGGTTTAAAGGCAGAGAGATCTTGTCGTCAGATTTAATTTGTTACCAAAACAACAAAAAAAGAAGCCATCACACGAAGACACCAGCGTCAGAAAATGCTCAAAGCAAGCCAAATGCAGTAGTTCCTATCACTAAGTTGAACGTGCGACCAATCTTGCTTTTGTTTTAGAAATTAGCTGCAACACAGACAACGGAACGGCATTAGTAACAGCTACAACTGTCTGCCATCCCCAGGCAGCAAACCTCATAGAAAACTTCAGAGGCACCACCGTTTCTAATTCCTTGCCAACACACACATTTGTCATGATTGTTGGGATGCCAACCGTTTCATGACAGAATCCAAAGAGCAAGGATTTTTAATCTGGGGAATACTGAGAGCAACTTATGCCAGTCCCAGCACCTCATTCCGGAGTCTGAGAATAACATATTGCACAACTGTTACAATTAAATTTAATAGACACTTAAAATTGTTTGTTCTTTCATGCTTTTTTTTTTAATAGAGAATTGTTTACTGTGGTGGCCAGTTTACTCAATCTGAATTTCGAGAACACACAATTTCATTGTCCAATAATAGTCATGAGAACTGAAATAAAATAAAAAAGGAGCAGAGAGGACAGATAATTGCTTGAACCCAGAAGGTACAAAACCAGCTTTGCAGATGGAGACCTTCTGATTATGTCAGCCATTTTAGTAGCCCTAGACTCTCTTGTGATTTGTGGAGCTCTTTCCTTAGAGAGCTAAGTGGTCCAATGGCACTGATTAACAATCAGTCCTAGCTGCTAAACTGTCTCTAAGAGCAGGAAAAGGACACCCTGCACTTTTGTTACACTTATCCTATAATCAGTAATGTAATGGTCCTGATGTTTGGCTGAGAGTTTGTTTTCACAAGAAGCTGGGAGAGGACACAGCGAGGACAACTGACCCAAAGAGATACATATTCCATACCATGACATCATGCTTGGTATATAAGGGGGAGGCTGACTGGGGATGGCTGGGGGTGAGGGTTGTTGCTGCTTGGGGTCACTGCTGGCACCACGCTCCGGGAGGGTGAGGAAACTACATTGTATATCACCTGCTCTGTATGTTCTATGTATTGTTGCTGTTATTTTCCTCTCCCCCTTTGCTGTCCCAGTAAAGTTTCCTAATCACAATCCACCAGTTTTACTTTTTTCTTCTGATTCCCCACCCCATCTCACTGAAGGGAGGGAGGGGTGAGCAAGAGGTTGTGTGGTGCTCAGCTGCTGGCTGGGGCTGAACCATGACAGCAGTGCTACACGAACCCAGGAACTTAGAGCAGTCTCTGTGCCTGTGACCACAGCAGTTCCACATTTACATTAGACATAACATGCCCTTAACTTTACTTTACGCCAACAGCGTGCAGCCTGCACATAGCAGATGTAGTTCTCTCATGTAAAAAAAATTCATTTTTTTAACAAACCAATAAAATATAAGAATCATATCCTGTATATCACATCATTAGATACAGACACAGAACACCAGACATCAGCTATACAAGATCTTCAGTGTCTTGAACGCAGCACCTTCTCCTATTCTGCTGTCACTCTCAAGAATTGCTACTGTCTCCCGATAGGCACATCAGGCTGGAATTGTCAAATATCATCAAAAACATGAGACAAGAGAGTCAATGACCTCAAAACCAGTAGGGTTCACTAATCTAACACCACCGTGGCTGTGTTACAGGATGTCTGGATGCTACAGTCCCAGTCCAAGCAGCCTGCGGGCTGCCCTGGTAGTGCTAAGGGTCTCGCTGAGACCACTATTTTAGACCTGTGGGAAGCAGTGAAGTTCAATGGTGAGTTTGAAATCAGCTTTCATACTTCACCTGATTTGTGTTCTGCAGCAGTAATACAAATGTTGGGAATCTGTTTTCACACCTGTTACTTGTTCACAAAAAAAGCCCCACAACAACTTGTCATATTGCTAAGCATGCTTATAAACTACTGGGGCATGGGTGAAAGAAACCTTGGGAGCCATAAGAATCCTTAGATGAGAGACTAAATTAATGAAGGTTGTGCAGTCCATTCAACTGAATGTGCCTGAGGTCAGTTCAGCACTAACGCTATGTTCCAGTGTATCTCAGGTCGAGATACGAGACAGCTTACCCTACAGCATGTCAAACACCTAACAGAGGAATTCCTCAACAGAGAGCCAAGTCTAGAGTGACTGCATTTGAAATTCTGGGTACTTCTTAGGGAAGAAGATGGCAAGCACCATTGATTGATTCTTTGAGGTGGGTTTAATTTACTCCAAAAGGCATGCTTCTCAAATCCATTTCCCTGAAAGCATCTAAACCACACAGAAGCCCAAAGACCGAGAAACAATGTCTGATACAATAAGAAGACAGAATTGTATTAACAAATTTGTCTGATGCTGATGAACTGTAATGTTATACTAATGTTTCCAATGAGAATACTGGCACCTTCTTCATGTCCCCTTTCTACCCCGATTTTCACCAGAAATGAATACACAGACACATATGCATGGAAAACGATGATATTAAACTAGGATACTTCCTAAACCAAGACAACTGACTGCCAATTTTAATCAGGTTTAGCAGAGACCATTTGAAAAGTAATTTAAAAAAATAATATCTGCAACAGGAGTCACCTTGCTGTCCTGCTATTTCAAGACCTGGTCCTACAGGAATAAGTTGAAACACCAATGTGTCTGATGTAGAAATAATATAGACGTCCACAGCGAAAGAACTTTAGGTCCCAAAATGTAAGAATGTCTTCATGCTTCAGATTTACACAGCTCTGCTTCCACGAGTTGGTAGAGGATGCTTTGCCATCAGTTGGATACACAGGCACAAAACATTATTAGAGATCACCCAAGTAATTTGATGTTCAGCATGGCATCTGTCAGAAGAGCCCCATATCGCTAATGCTCTTCTGAACTGCAGTGGTGAGGCTGCTGGTGTAAATAAAACTAGAAAGCTTCCACACCAAGACACTTCAAAATTCGGCACAGAATAATGCCTCTGGAGTATATGACAACTTAATTTTATTTCCTTCAATTACAACATTTTTAGTAAAACCTCACCAATAAGGTTTAATTTTGCTTTTCAGCTTGTACATATTTAATAGTTTCCAATAACTAGGCCATTCCTATTTCTGACACCATATATGAAGTGTAAAAAATATCTTTTTAATAAAAAAAAGAATTCCTGATGCATTTGGCAAAGCAAGAACACAGAAGACACTTGGGCATGTGACAGAATGGTCCTGAATTCTCCTGTTCAAAGCAGTACGCCTCTTCCCAGTCAATTCCCGAGCCGTGTGGGCATGTGGGCCAGGGCCATCTCTTATGACTTCAACCCTCTAAAGCAGGCACTCTCCATGCCTGATGAACAGGATACAGGTGGTTCCAGAAACAACCCTTCCACCCAGAGCAGGTTTTTAAAGTAGGTGGGGAAAATCACCCATCTCATTTCATCGCCTACAGAGAAACCACGCTCCTAGAGCTTTAAACGTAGGAACTATCAACTCATTTGATGTCTGCCTGTCTCAGGTTTTGCTTTAGCTGGGAATGCAGTTTCCAATGGTGAGAATTCATATATGGTAATCATTGTTTGCTTTAAAATTCAATTTCATTAATTAATTTTATAAGCAAGTTCTTGGAAGCACTCAAGTAATGTTGTATGACTACAAAAATACTGGGTAGCCTGTTTTATAATTTGTAAAAATATAGTGTTTCTGGAAAATAAAGAATATGACTTATACCAAAATAACATAAAGATTATGACTTACTCAAAGTACTCTGAAGTAACATTACTGCCTTTCTACTGTTCTTCTGGTTGCCCAGGCAATTTAATTACCTTCTTATGTTACTCCTTGCAAGCTCCTTTTGTTCCTTAAATCTTCAAAATAAAATGTGTTTTTTTTTCCAATGTTAGCTAGAGCAAAGCCACTTTTTCTTACAGGACCTCTTGCACATGAATTACCCATGGAGAAAAGGAGCTATACACTGAAGACCACATTATTTTTTAGAACCTATCAGGAAGAGGTTTGAATTATACAGAAATCATCTCACAATTTTATCTAGAGATTCAATCAGACAACTGAGTGTACAAATAAAGATTTTTATTTAGACCACCAAAGAGAAAAAGGTTGCTTTTCACAGGTGGGTCTAAAGCTTTAGGTAGAAAAACTTCAAATGATTCAATTTCTTGTGGAATTACAAATATAACTGCAGCTGGGGTGGGGGAGGGGGTGGTGAAGATACATGGGACACCAGCCAAAAAAAACCAAAAAACCTACAACCCCAAACAACCCAACACAGGTCAGCCTTTCCCCTCTGATGGCTTGAGGATCTGAGAACACACTATTTCCTGGGCTAGAAACTGAGAAATCAGAATAAGGTTCAAAATTATTTGAACCTGTGTTTGCATCTGTTTTCAAAACACTTTATTTCTCAATTTGCAACAGGTAAGACAAGGCCAGATCCACTGAATCCTCTTCCTGTTTATATCATCTGGAGCAATGCAGATCAGCTGAGAGCCAACTGCACATAGCCGGGACATGGAAAGCTCTGACCAATTTCTCCTCCCTCAGAGGCAAGCGTATTTGAAATAAGGTTTACTGGGTGTTAAAAGACTTTTAAGGTATGTTCTGCAAAATCCTCCTGTGAATATGTAAGTGAGAACCAACAGAATGAGAAAACAATAAGAAGCATATTGAATGTTAGGTAGCCCAAGGCACCAAAGCTAGTTTTTCCAAAACTATGTAATTACTGAAAGAAAGTGAAACAACATAGCAAGAAAAAGAGGTGCCTGTATTCGTTCAATACATTGTAAATGTTCTAACTACAAATTTATCTTAATTAACCGTGATAATATCATTGGGTATTACCCAATATTATTGATAGCTGGGTTTCTTTCTCAAAAAAAATGAGCTTCGACCTGCAGAGACTTTAACCTTAAGGAGACTTCAAACACTGAAGTTCTTAGAATAGACCACTTCCTTAAGTTTTAGTCTCTCAATCTTGCAATTCATTCCGAGGTCTAGTTCTAAAGACTAGAGATACACGTATCTATGACTTACGTACATCAGAGGTAGCAGTAACAGCTCATTATTTTCTTAGTACGAACAATGACCTTCCTAGCCAGGATGATTTTCCTTCTCTATTTTTTATCAGAAGATTCTTATAAAATGAGCTATTTACATTTAAATTCTACTTGAAATATACGAACACCAAAATCTCAGCCCTTTAATACCACTGGCACAAAATTCAAGACATAAAACAGAGCCCGAAATCAGCAAACTGGTAACATTTCATCAGTTAAAGTCATTCCTCTTTACAATTACTTTAAGGCCTTGAACCTCACAACCCACCAGTACTGTTCCAGCAGACATGCACAGTCCCAAACAAACACCCATAGTTGTGGCAGAGCTCAACGGGCTTCATAGCCAACAGATAGAAGGCTATTTTGGACCACGCTCTAGAAGGAATCAAATCACAGACTCAGAGAGCCCTCAGAGAAACTGTTTTGCAGGCAACTCTCTCTCTTACACACCAGTGACTCTCCAGGACTGATATTTCAGCTGACCTCAGCTGTCTCAGAACTGACAGAAAGGATGCACAACCCCTTACGTTAAAAGGTCCGTCACGCACAGGGCTTTGATCTCAGACACAGTAGATCCAAACCACTCTATATGTTTATACACAAGTATGTATGAACACAGATATATTCCCATGGAAAACAAAAGTAACATCACCCTACGGCAAGACCCCTGTTCAGCTTCAGTGTGTTCTTGATTTAATCCATAGTTGGACCACGCAGGCTACAGATCAGTGCAATGGATCCATCCGCAAAGGGTAATTTACACTAGACAGTTCTAGAAATAAGACCGTGATGTAATGGTTATGTAAGTCTTTGCACATTTTCATTAATACCTCTGGAGGTCTGGGGTGTGAACAGAATGCGGTACCAGAGTGTAGCTATCATTTTTATCTAAGGCATTTGGAATGATAACAAAAAAAGAAAAGAAAAAAAAGAAAACTATGCATGCTTTTCCTTTATTGCAGCCACACAGACAATAGGACAGGGAATAACCAGATTTAAGATAAATAAATAATAAAATCCGCATGCTGTTGATTCTCCCACACTTATTACCAACTGCTATGTTTTCTACCAGAAATTTTCTCTTTGATGTTAACAAGAAAGATGAGACGCAAAGGTTGCGAGAATGCTTATGCCCATTACTGTCTTAATTATAAACCTGTCTGACTAGAAACAAATGAAGACAAAAAAAAGTAACTCTTTGTATGCCCTGGCCAAATTCCTAAGGCTATAAAGTGAGCATTCCACTATTTGTCACAAGGAGCCTTTTATATCTGCCATGGATGTAAACACCTTCAATATTAAGAACTGTAGCTAATACACGAGATGATCTTTGGCATGAATTTTAACTATATAGATAGCCTGACCTGAAACAGAAGCAGAAGAAAAAAAGATTCACGTATGCAAGAAAGTCCTGATATCCATTGGAAAACGTTCTGTACGTGAAATATTACAACAGTAGTCACAGAGGAGGTATCCTGATGACATCCCAAATAAATGTACTAAATCGATATACTCCAATAAGGAAATAAACTGGAAGGATTTAATTCACCAAATGTAAGATAAATGGATACCACAACCCAAACCAAAAATGCTAAAGGCAAGGCAACATTAACTGTACGCAGTCCAAATATTTGAGCTCTTTCTCAGCAGTTAAACAATCCAAAATATATTGTACTACTCAGCAATTCTAGCTTTCCCTACTTACTCTAAAACTTGTTTAGTTATAGTTAAACATTTCTGAACTTTGGCATACATTATAAAAAATTAAACATGATACATGCTTTCATTTTTTAAGAGCAAACAATTTATTCATGTATCTATATTTAATACTGGCAGTAAACTTGTTCTTACTGTTATTTCTACTTTCTTTATTTGAACAAATATTGCACTGAAATTTTCTTGCATGAAATTGCTGCTACAGGCATTTTAGCACAGAGGTCAACCCACAACCATTATCATCTTCTCTGCCTTAGAATTATACCTTCACGCTACCTGTCAGTTTCTACTTTACAAATCACTTGTTTGTTTGGGTTTTTTTAAAATCTTACCCCAAGTTTCAGAAGAATCTCTAGGAATCCCGCAGGTGACGTGATAGAAACCTTTGCTTCACCTCTTTCCATCCATCCTGTGCTCTGAATGATGGTTCAGATGAGAAAGAGCTTTTCCAGTGTAAAACTAATTTTTCTGCTCCAAATTCCACACTCTTTATGGAGACTACATCCAGGCTGGTTCACTGAAAAAAACAATTTAAAAACCAGATTAACTCTTCCACCATGCATAAACATGTAAATACATATCAACCAAAGCAGCAAATGTCTGTAAGGGTTTGGGGGGGGGGAGGGGGCTGCTTTTTGTAACTCTTGAGCACAACCAGTTAGCTGTAACAGAAAGGCTGCCTGAACACTACAATTAGATCTCAAATGATGCCCGAATGCTACATTTGGAGCTCAAATGTACAAAGAGATATGTACAGAAGTGCAAGTTGAGCGATTGAAGTTTTACAGAAACACTCTTTTTTAAAAATTGGGTTCTGTATTGGAGCACAGGCAGAGAAGAACAAGATCTTTTTAGGGCACACATTTTAACTCTGAAAAGGCAGGAATTCTCAGCAATCCCCCATACTCTGATTTTCTTCTTTTTGTGCCCTTTTTATCAGCACACTGCTAGATACTTGTCTATCTTAATTCACTTGTTCTGTGATCGCACGGCGCAATCCTCATCAGGAGACTGCCCTGCACCACGAGGAAAAAGCCACAGATCGAGCAGTGTGCACGTATATTTTCAACAGCCCTCTACGCAGTGAGGCAAACTGTAAAGAAAAGAAGTTATCTGCATTGTAAAGCAGGACAGCGGCATTGTTTTGAACTGTATGCCGCATGCATTTCAGCAACAGGAAAAGGACAGGCACCTGCTTTTTGGCTTACAAGTCACGTAGCCTGGAAAAGAACGGGGTAAACCTGAGCTGATGAATTGTCCGGTCTGGGAGTAACCTTAGCAGTTTCTCAAACATCTTGAGGATTATTTCTTACAAAGGCATGGTGGCAGTACCTCACTCTGTACCTCTACAGCCTGTAAATTCACACTGGGGATTTCCTAAGGGTGCTCTGCAGTGCTCACGAAGCTGGAGACGGAATCAATATCACAGGCTTACATCTAAGGCAAAAATAATTAATGGCCGAAGAACTATCATGGATTCTAATTGCACAAGGGCCTCCTCCACAACGCTCATCTCTCCATAAAGATCCAACTCCGCAGTTTGCAAGAGAGGGGCCAAGCCTGGTGTGCTGGGAGAGACTCATCCCCATCTGCAGTGGGTATGTGGAAACCAGTCATTTTGCAGGATGCAAATCTTGCGGAGACAGGCATTCCTCTTGCCCTGCTCACACAGATGCTTGTGGACAGCTCAGACTCCTTGAGCAGTATTTGAGCATCCTGACAATTTAATCTTTAGCCATTAGTGCAGGGCATGATTTGCCTTTAAAAAACACTTCTCCCAGACAGGTTAGATACATAAAATAAACCCCTGCGTATATTTAAAAAGATTAAATCTATTTTTATATATTTGAATTAGATGTAATAAAGTTTAATCTATGAAATATTAAATGTAACTGTACCCACGTAGAATAGGCAAACGTACAACTTTCTACAGGAACATATATACTGTTGTTCTCAGCAAGCCATTCGTATAGTGCCAGGGTGATTCATTTCAAGCCATACTACCAAATGCGTCTCTTAGAGCATTAATGTATACTTTAATTACTGTGCCAAGCAGATGAGCACATAATAGCAGCTATCATTTTAGAATTTTACAGACATGGTTCACTATTTGAAAAAACCCTTCTTAGACATGAACATTTGCTTTACAAAAGCAGCAGACTCTTGATCTTACCAATGTTGCTTAATTTTAAAATCAAATCACAAATTTCATGATATTCAGTATTGTTCTAAAAGCCCTGGCTCCTGCAGTTATGCAATTACAAAACACTTAATTTTCAAGACTGAGTATATTTCTAACCCTCGTGTTTTCTGCTCAATATGTGTATCTCAGCAGCAAAAATCCCACCCAGCAAAATAAAAGAAACTCCACAGCATTTTAACAGCTTCTAGCACTGAAACTATGTCACGATTTTCAAACCCAAGGCTGATATTTTTCTAAGTTAATACCTGAAATTAATAGTGCCACACCATTAACACAGGAATCTGCTGTGAAGGCCAAGGCCAGGCCAGCCAACACCACCAGCTCCTGGCAGGGCTTCAGGCTGATGGTCAGCAGGAACACCCGTACACCTCAGATGAGCTTGGCGAGAGTGGCATGGCTCAGGCACTACCGCCAACCCTGTCCTGGCTACAACCATCCCATGCAGGTGAGAGCCCCAGCAACACAGAGATAGGTCTTGCTGAGCATTGCTGTGATGAAGGCCGATTGAGGAGGAGGACCCCCTGGAATGGAGCGGGGGCTGGTGTGTTAGCCCTGTGAGAAGAACTAAGGAAACTGAGCTTGCCTGGCCTGGAAAAGAGGTGGCTTTGGTGACAGCCTTTCCATACCTGAGCGGAGATTGTGAAGAGGTCAGAGCCAGATTGTCCACAGTGAAGTGTGGTTTGTAGAACAAGAGACAACTGACATGAGTTGAAAGATGAGAGGCTTGGGCTGGAAATAAGGAAAAACTTCTACCACAAGGTCAGCCAAGCAATGGGAGAGGCTGCACAGAGAGGCTGCGCAGTCTCCGTGCTTGGAGGCTTTCACAACTCAACTGGATGAAGCCCCGAGCAACCAGGTCTGATCACAGCTGACCCTGTTTTGAGCAGGAGGTTGGACTAGACACCTCTTCAGGTCCAACCTGAAGGATGATCCTCCTGTGATCATTCTGTGTTGCTGATTGTTGCTGCCTACCTGGCAGGTTTTCTGTAGCTAGCCTCTTCTCAGATTTTACTTGCTCTATTCAATCCTTAGAGCCCTTACTGTGGCACCCTTCAGGCCCTGAAAGAGTGCCTTGTCTGACACGAGTGGGCTTTTTGCTCTCTAAGATCCAACTATTCTTACAGGCACTCAAATCCCAAAGTATTTTAGTAAATATTTTTAAATCAGTGAGTTGATTTTGGACTGTAATTGTTACTGTCTAAAATGAGTACTCCTCCTACAATATCAACATGAAAACAGAGAAGGAACGAACTACCTGTAATATTTTCTCATCACAAACAAAATCCAACTAAATTCAGGGCATTTTTCCCTTATTTTTTTCAAGAAATACAACCCCATATCTGACCTTGACATATCCTTTCTCATGGGGGTCAAAACAGCTGCTAAAATTGCCGGTATAAATATATTTCCACTTATTTTTTCCCTGCATATGTTCTACATTTACAGCTTCCAAAGCATGCTGCTGAGATCAGGAACAGCCCTGTGCAGGCAGGCAGCTTCCACATGTAGCAGAGAATCAAAGCACACGCACAGCAAGACCCATGAAGTAGATGTCCACACATGTACCTGTTTTTATGACTACTATAACACAGAGCATATAAAAACAGAAACGCAACAATATACAAAGGAACCAGGAAGCAACAGGGTTGCGCTACCTAGAACTTCAACCACCTGATGATCAAAAATGCTCATTTGGCTCTTACATGACATCCTGGGTACATTTTTGTACATGGAGTTTATTATTTAAGTCTAAAAATAGCACAGAGGGAACTCATTGAATAAAACTTAGTAAGAGTAGTAAGAAACACATAGTTATAACTGGCCACCTCAAACTACTTCTGAACGCAGTTAGCACAAACCTGCTATGCTTTTACTAGGAGACCACCTTCTGAAAGCAATTGATTTCCATCAGCTCCTGGAGTGCTTTTGCTTAATTTCTTTTGCTTGTCCTGCTGTGCACTAACTTCATTTTGCCAACATACATGATTTTCCCTAAGAAAAGATCAACTGGACAAATCAGGTTCCTACTTCTGGCCCTAAGACATTACTGAGCTCCATGAGCTATTAGGGAGTTCCATACTCTGGCAAACAAGTCTCCCAAAGCTCATTTAGAATTAAAAAAAGATATAACAACACAGATCTTAGCTTGCCAGAGATCCTGCCTCTTGGATTCATAGAAACCTGCCTCAGAAGAAAAAAAAATTAAAAATAAAATCTTTTAGTATGATGAGGTACAAACCATCTGGAGTAGGCTCCAAGAGCCATTGTGAAGGGAGGAAGGTCAGTATTCCCATCTGTATTTGCAGTCAGCTAAGAGTCTTGAGACTCAGAAGCTGTTTGGGAATAGGAAAGAAATGGTGGACAAGGATGAAGGAATTACAAGACCTGTCTTTGTGAAGGATGGGGAAAAAAGCAAAGTTGTTACATATCTAATGTGTGTTGGGGTTATATGGAGAAGATCAACAACAACAGAGAAAACATGGGCCCAGGTTGGGGGTGGGGGGGTGGGGGGGAGATCAGCCCATAAGAAGTTTTCTAGAAGAGCTCTCTCCGAGCTGCTATGGCAGAAGGAGCATAGAGAAGGTAAGATGGAATGGTAATATTACTACTTTGGTTGTAATATGGATCACTGAACTCCTTGTGATGTGGGAAACAAGAATGGCAATGGGAGTAAACAGGGAACAACAAAAAATTGGGAAAGGTTCTCTTTTTCATTCTTAAAGGTTTAAAGACATCTTTCCATATTAGTCTCATAAATTTTCTCTTTTCACTGCTGCCACTGTACATATCGGTGTTCGGTATTTGCTCTCACGCATGCCATACAGCTAAGTAAAGTTTCATTTCTGAAAAGGAAAAAATAACCCTGTTTTTTTAAATTTTAACCTTTGAAACTGGAGTTACCTTTAACCCACAGACCAAAAAAAACCCCCATGAGAATGTTTTCTACCTTCTAGCAGCTTGCTACGCATTTATGTGTTTGCAGTTCAATAAACAGGAGACAGTTACATTAGCTGTAAATGAACTGTGACTAGGTAAATATGAGTAAACCTTTCCAAGTGACTGTTGCTGATTCTTTCAGGAAGCAAATCTATTCACATCTCTATTCAAGCCAAAATCATCACAAGTATTTGTCCTGTTTGATAAAAAAAAAAATGCTGGCTTTTCAAGCACTACAAATTAAACCCCGGGGTTCACCAATATCCCTGGCCACAGCTCCGCTCCTTTCTCTGAGACCAGGATTTCACCTGGAATATGAGTCTAGGCTTGGGTTGATCCTGTGCCCACTTACCCATGATGGAAGGGACAGTGACATTTCAGCTCTAGTGAATCTTGCTGTCACACATGAACTCACTTTTCCCAGCGGTCCACTCCACCTAGCTGCTGGAGATGATGGCTCTCAGTGCTGAATCAGCCAACGCGGACCGAAGGCATGCTCCAGCAGCTTCGCAGAAAGTGATGCATTTCCAAGGGTTCGAGCTGAACCTGTGGGTTTTGCAATGAAGCAGCTAAGGTGTGGGTGCACGTTCCCTTCTGCAAATTCTGCTGAGGAAGCACTAATCCCCGGTAAAAGGGTGGAGCTGGGAGTTTGGGGCAGTAGCAACTTAAACCACTTCAAGGAGGTTTGCCAGAGCTTGTCTGTCAGCGCTGGAGCTTTACTCCTGTAAGGAATCCTACTGACTTCAAAGGGACTGCGTGCACCCATGCAATTAGTGACATCCAGGCTTGCAGAGAAGACTGAAGCCTAATTAAAATCTCCTTTTTTTTTCCCAAATGTGCACAATGACATCACTTTCACTTTTCTAAAGTGAGCAACGGACACTGGGAGAAACAGTGCCCGATGATAGTGCTTAAATTCACTTCTTTACTTAGAAGTAGGTCAATTTTGCATACATTTGCCAATATCCATAGAAATTTTACTAAGGGGAGCACCCCTGCAAGTCTCTGCTTATCTGTATACACCAGCATAACTTGAGACAAGTCCCTGCTATAAACACGCCTTTTTATCCACGTATCCGGGATTATGTGTATGCCTAAGCAGGGAATTTTAAGTTGTTTCCCAGCCTGTTCCTGTATCCACTGCAACCTGTTTATTTTGACCTCAGTTCTGAGAAACTGTTGATGCCACGGTAGAAATATGCTGTGTGTTCCAACAGGCAACAAACAGTCCTAATGACAGAATACTCCATCTGTGCTGCCAGAGCGTACAGCCTCAGTCTATAGCTTGTATAGGCTCCGGTTGAGCGCCGCGTCCTCGAAACGCGAGGAGAGCTGGAACCCAACCTGCGCTGCAGCTGGGAGTGTGAGGTACGTTCTGACACGACACAACTACCCAAAATGGGCCCTTGTGGAGAGGCCAGAGTCAGCCAATTTACACCAGTACAACCCAAACACCCCAACAGCGCTTCTAAGCTAACGTCCCTGTCCTGACTTCATATTAAAGTACAGGCTTTTTAGGGGGTTTTAAATGTTTCAAAACTATGAAGTAAAGAAAGCTGAGTTAAAAAAAAAAATCTCCCAGTGCTCTCAAAAGGTAAGAATCAAGGCGTGTGGAACATATGGCACTATTTACAGTGGGCTAATGCACTGAATTCAAGGGAATTTTCCGTCAACCTCATACTCTGGAAAAGGTATATTACAGAAAAATGCATGTGGGGATCCTTTAATTTTCCTTGCATCTTCTCTTCTTATATGATGCAGCTGTGGAGCAACACCCACTGGTATTGGTAGCATGAAACAGCGATCCTTTCCTTTTACCAAGGTCTGGTACCAATTACCATGGATTTAGAGGCACTATATAAAAGACAGTGCTGATTTGTTTCTAAATTTGTATCTTGATTAAACTGTCAGGCTATAGCGCAAAAGCAGAGCTTACCTGACTTTAAAATGCTACTACAATAAATTATCCAAGAAGCACCATACGGTTTGAAAAATACTTATAAATGCATCAATACAACGCTTTATGTTTAGATTTTACATTTTGGTTATGCCAGATCAAATGGAATAGAAGCAGTATTTCACATTCAGACTGTAACCCCAGTCCGTTCCAAACAGAATCTGTATGTGCAGAGAGGCTACTGAGGCAGGTTTTGAAAAATCAGCAAGTTGGCCACATGAGGAAAAACTGCATTATTATTTTCCAAATGTTATTTTGGTACACCCCCCCCCCCCCAAAAAAAAAAAAAAAGGTGAATAGGAAAGGCCAAAGCTCATATTCTCAGGGACACAGATGTAAATCTCCGTGGGTCAGAATAGAATTTATCAGCATCTACCCCTATAAACTGAGAAGAATTTAGTCTCGCCCTGATAAAGCAAAGTCTTTTCCTCCAGAATAGCTTCAGTGATACTGAATATATTTCAGCTATCTAGAATTTCACCATCTAGGATTAGTGCTGTAAACATACATAGGGATTGTGGTCTAATGAAAGAAAAAGTCAACATAAACATGGTGAGGCAAAAGCCAGATCAGCCATGCAGAACTTCCAAAAAGTAGTTCAGGAATTAAACTACTGTTATTAAAGCCACTGCGACCAAACCATGATTATTAGGGCTTTAGCAGTGTACTGAGCCATTCTGTATAATTCAAATATTATAAACAAAAAAATTTTAAAAAATATTTGTTTTCAATCCCAATGTTCTTGTGTGCCCTAACACATTTTTCCTACTTACTTCTACACGTTTGCTACTTAACCTTTACATTGTATCTATGTAAGAAAATAGTTACTCTAAATTAATTCATTAGCATGCACCCTTCTAAAGAGGGAATATGTGATAAAAGTACAACATAGCAAAGTTCAGGCATATTTTTATACCCTCAAAAGAGGGTAATTGATCCTCCCCTCTCCCCAGTTTCAAATGTGGAACTTGGCTGCTATGGGTTCTTTCCCACACAAATCAAGCCTTAGCTCTTTTGAATTGAAACAATATGGGATGATTATTGTGGGAAATTTTTTACTGTTACTGTAATTTAAAACTTTCTGTACCCAATTTTGCATTTTCTATAAATCAAAAACCCATTTCACTTAGGGCTACAATTAAACAGAGGAAATCAAAGACTAACTTCTAAGCAAGTCTTGCTATTAATCATAGGATGAACTAGTAGTACAACTACTTTTACTGCAGTTTCTTTCTGCCTGAGAACTACATTTTAATCTAAAGCTTGAGCTCTTTAGAAGAGACTGTGTCACAGATGAGACAAATTAAATAAAGGTATACTAAATGGTATGGCATTGCATGCTATTTAAGATAGGAGAAAAAAAAAAATAAAACAAACCCCAAAGCACGCTGACTTCTGTAGTAACTCCAACAAAAATCCCTAGCTACAATACAATCTATCACCATTATTTATAGCAGCCTCTCTCACCTTTTGACACAACAGAAGCCTGCTAGAAAGTACAGCGTCGGCAATGTTTGCACTAAAGCAATGCTACTACTAGAGAGACAACTACTCGGGGTCTGATGCCACGGTTACAAAAGGTAACGTGGCTTTTTCTTTCCCCAGAAGCAGCCATGGAGTCCTGTAATTTACTTTATGTGTCTGAACTGAAATATATTTTTTTCCTCCTTTTTTAAAGAATAATTTACAAGAGCAATTGATTTCAACATGAAAATTTCCATTTAAAATATCACACACAGCACAAAATTAAAATACTAGTGAAAATGAAATGTAAATAAAATATGTAAACTTAGGGATGCTGCTTCCCCCTCCCCCAAATTGAAAGTCAAAATGATGCATCTTTATGTCCTAAAAAGAAAAAAAAAGCATCCTGAATGCTAGACAAAATAAAATATGAACTCTTAAATCACCAGAAAGACATGTTTCACCCAGCTGTCTTGATTTTTTTCCCTGTTTCTCAAAAAAAAAAAGTTTATGTAAGATATTTTCAAGGAGAGGCTTTAATGCCTCGTGATGTTACCCTCTGCAAAACTCCTACAAAGGTACAAGTCATTGCATTATTTGCAACAGCACGTCCACAGTAAGAATAAGCAACAATAGTAACTTATTGATAAAATATATGATCAAATTAAAAATTCGCTTCTGGTTAAGCACAATCTGGAACATGATAGAGGAACCATTTACTGATTGGGAGGTAAAATGTACATGTGTCCTGTAAAAATCCCTTTTTTTTTTTTTTTAAAGATCGGGCACAAAGAAAAAGTAGCTGTGAGAAGTTTTGTGCATTATTGACAGGGCTTCTTAGAAAAACAAAAGAGAAATCTCCCCAAAGCTGACTTACTATTCAAATACTGCCTTTCAATAAAGCACCAATAGCAAAGTTCTCATCTCTGAGAAGAATTAGATTTTTGAAAGTATATTACTTACTCAGACTACAGCTTGAAACATTGTTTTACTATTGATTTTCTTCCTAGCAAAGATTTCTAATGTACTTGCAGATCTCATTATCTCTGACAATGAACTCCTGGAGCAATCAACACCTCTGTTGCTCAGAAAGTGCATTCCAAACATGTCAGTTCATCTGTGACACAATGAGCTCCCAGGTTTTTGCTTCAGTGTGCTGAAATTTGCTCATCATTGTGAGCGCACTGTTTACCCAGTTGAAGGAAAGGGGAACTCCTCGTTTTGTCTTCCTCTCTGATCTGAGTATCGGCCAGAGGCCGGCAGCAACTACATAGGAGAAGCACAAGTCAGAACAATTCCTGTGACTACAGCTTTGCCTACCAGTAATTTTGGAAAGACCGGATGTGAATTAACCTCGAGAGTAAAGAGAGAAAAAAGGGTGGAACCCCAAAATCAAATACAGAAATCTTAAAATCTAGTGCAAGCAGCATGATAAAAAACGTAAGATTGAGTACTTGCTCCATTTAGCTGGTTACAAACCCAGCCCAACTAACACTCCAGACCAGAACGTTTGTCTCTTCTCTTTTTATCCTCTGGTTTATCATACTCATTTCTTCCATCTGATCTCTGTAACGATACTGTAAACTGAAGAGGGATGTTTCCTACCCTGGCTAACTTGCAATCCTTGGTAGTCAGGACACCTACCCCAGCTTGGACTGGATGCACTCTCACATGGCAGGTAACAAGAATATAAGACAAGGGGTACCAGCAGCACTCGGGAGCCACTGGAGACACCCAAACACAAGTACTAGGACATACTCTGGGCCTGGCGGTGCTCAACCAAAGATATTCAGCACCATTAATAATCAGGCTATAAAGCACTCAAATTGGGCAGAGGATCTCTAGGAAACATTTCAGAAAACTTTGGCTGTTGGCCTCTCACACTTTCACATTTGGTTCAAACACGGGTTTCCTCACCACCCTCACCAGCTGCAGATGGGAGGAGAAGGGGACGCAGCGACAAGAGTCCTCCGGCGAGGGACAGCACGTGGAAGCAACACGGTCCAGGACAATCAGTGGGTGCAAAAGTAAGCCCCACGCGTAAGCATCTGCAGGATTTGATTGTCACAGATCCACTTATTAAAAACATAGGGAAAAAACAAAACCGGTTCTTGCAGCATTCATTAAAACACAGTTGGCCTTCTGCAGTAACGGCAGCGGTACAGCTTTAGCTGGCTTGAAGCTGTCCACATGGTGGAACCAGTGTGGCTCTCTGAGCTCAGTCAAATCCTCCACTGCTTCCCAACTCTGCATCACGTGTGTGTCTGGGGCACTCTCCAGTGTAGCTGTGCCCTTGATGAGAATGAAAACTGTGGACAGGGTGACTGAGAAAGCCTGCTCACTTGAGCCGAGTGTAATTTGCTACACAATGGCAATGCTGCGCGAACCAGGCACGCCTGCCTGTCTTCCAGAAACTAAACTCTTAGTACAGGCAGAAGATAGGCTGCTGTAAAGAGAAATAAATCCTAAACATAACTACACTCAGGCAAGCAGTAGGGCAGAAAGATTGGAATTAGCAGAGAAAGGGGGGGAGGAAGTCAGCAAACAAAAGATTAATTTTAATGAAGTTCCCTCCCAGTTTTTCCCTATTCTGCAGAGAGCATATAAAACGTTATGATTTCTAAGTTTTAGTTTCCACAGTCGTTGTTTAGTGTTCTGTAAAGGTTTGGGGGGGAATAGGGGTGGGATTTTTTTAGTTAATGAAGTAATTAGCTTCCCCATATAATCTTAGGATGCTATCAACACACTGGATTTCAATTATTTGTACAGCAGAATTCTACACCAGAAGGGCAACAGACTTGGCAATTTCTCAGCATCTTTCTATTGGGCTGTTCTGCTCAGACTGAAGACTTCGATTTGGGGTACATCCATACAGATGCTGCGTGCATTGCAATCTCTCCTATTACTTACAAGAACATGAAACAGAGAAACGAAGTTACAAGATGGCGGTAATGAAAGAAACCTCGTGGCAAGCAAGCATGACAGCATATAACCTTCCCCTCTGGGAAAGAGTACCACCGAATTTTGGGAGGCAGAGGAGTTGCCTCCTGAAGCCATGAGTAAAAGTCTCCATTCAGGGGAAGTCAAAGACCAGAATAGCAGCTGCAACACAGATCTAGACATGAGATGCTGCCTTGTGCAAGACAGCATTTAACCCTTTGAATCCTGCAGGCACCACATTTCAAAACAGTCCACAACTTCTCCCTTCTCAGCTCAGTGTTCTCCACGTGTGCTGTGCGTGATATATTAGACATCAACTCTTTCTCCTGGAAGAAATCTCAATGGGCAACTTCAGAGCTGCCTCCAACTTACAAGGGGAGGAGGAAACCTGAAGAGGTTCTTACTACTACACCCAAGGCCGAGCATAAAGAACCTCCCAACTTCTTACTCATTTTTCCAGCCAAGGGAACCACAACTCCCAAATATGAATACTTCATCAAGCCCTAATTTCTGGACAATGGCATGCCTAACATACGTGTTTTACAAATGAAAGGATGTTACATTAAGAGTGCCTAGATAAGCTCTTGGGACTGCAGATTGTATTGATCAGAAAAAGTTAATACCACTGATTTCAGTGGCACAATAAAAGTTATTCTTTGTACCCCATGTTTCTCCTGGTGGCTTCTACAGCAGTAGCTCACAGTACATAAAGGATGTTTAAAAAGCTGTGTGCTATCTGAAGTGGTTTGAGTGGGACTTAGACTCTATGCAGGCCTTGAACTAGTCATCTCCAAAGAGGTAAAATTCGCTCTGTGAAGAATGGCTTTGCTTTTCTTTTTTTTTTTAATTGCCAGCAGAAGTAATACCCACTAGACAGGGGTATGAAGCACAGCCATTCAGCACCCAGATATACCTTTGCATTATAAGCACTTTTTCCTTCCTTCCCCCCCAAAAAAGTACTCATACCGAGATGTAACAAAGTCTTTAAGTATACTGCCAAAGTAATTTTTCAGTTTGATCTCTTGAATTAAATTGAATTGTGAGACTCTTCTATTTGTCCGTCCACTATCTGCAACTTTAATACACGCTGTTAAGGTCCAGGCCTGTTTTCACAGGGACTGATCTTCAGGAAAGCTTGCCAGCTCTTCCTGCTGCACCTTCAATGAATCTGTATTTTAGGTTAGATTGTATCTCAGGAGGAAAGCACAAAAAGTTACAAAATTCAGGGAATTTGATACTGGCTGGCTCAGACCCCCTCCTGTTCCACCTGGAGCTCAACCTAACCACGGGCGGGTGTGTACCCTTTCATGCATTCAGCTCAGCAGGCATCGGAAGTGAAAAGGCTTGCAGCAATTATTTTGACAATAATGGAATTTTTGTGCTTCTGTGTCCAACCCAGAACCTTATATGGGTGCAAAGCAGCCATATCCAGCTGACAGTGTAAAGAAATCTATTTTGGGAAGAGAATTATGCTCATACTTCAAGTTCTTCTGAACTTGCTAAAACTGATTGCAAGATGTGGACCGCAAGTGTCACAGACTGGAGAAATACTCTCAAGCAAGCGCACGTGTGTGGGGCACCTCCGTGGAGTTACAGCTACTCTGTCATTGCTCCCAACTGCTTTTTAAAACACCACCTTTCAGGGTGCTTTCTATTCCAAAGCAGTCCTCTCTTTCTACAAACTCTAGGCCACCTTCTTCCCAGCTGGCTGTATCTGTGGCCAAGTGCTATTCCTTACACCCCTTGCCTGAAGCAACGCCCTAAGTTTTGAATCCTGAAAGCATTTTGGGGAAAAAAAAAAAAAAAAATACAAGCACCTGATGGATACCATTTTTATCCTGTTAAACACCCACCCCGAGAATATTTTGTATGACAGAGAAGGACCTGCTACTCACTCCAAACAAAGTACTGAATAGCATCTTAAATGCGTACACGTGAATATTACACGTTCAACTTCATTTCTATTCCCACCAGACAAGAGTGCATCTGCACAAAAACCACTCTGATCTCATATGTGAAGCATGTATGTATATATTGTACAGCAGGTTATACCTTAAATTAAATAATTTTATAGAGAAATTCGGAAGGCACTGAAGAGACAGTAGAAATAATTGTTTTAGTATCATTTAAAATGTAAATGTCATGTAATATGTAATTGAAATGTAAATCTGCACCTTAAACCTTCAATCCATCAATGTAAATCTCCATTTAAGAAACAAAATTTCCATGTGATCATGTTAATTTCTCCTTCTATAATAATTATAGGAGAAACGTATAACCTTCCATTAAAAACTGCTAACTAACTATCTTCATAACAGACTGAGTTGGAAAACTTTAAAAAAACCAGTTACTAATGAAAAAAAAATTTTTTTATGGAAATGGTTTATCCACATAATAACTAAGCAACAACAACAACGAAAAATCCCTGTATTTCATACTGCATTAAGAACAAAACCAAAGCCCACGACGAAACCCAGCAGCAAAATTCACGTGTGTGGGCTCATTGGGCCCATAACAGAATTTCCATCCATTTTGGAATAATATGATCAATTCCTTCAATTCCTTCCCTTGCACCCTGAAATTCATAAATGTATGCTAGAGCAGGTAGAGCACCAATGCTGTGCCCCTGAATAACAAGGCTCTGATACTCTTTGGTTTAAATTAGACAAAGTAAGAAAGTTAAAAAGCTAACAGCAGAAGCCCATAAGGTCAGGCAGAATGTAACATTCTTTATATGCACTTTAAGAGTCATTTGAGTTCAGGCTTCCTGTATCAGGATTTTAAATTAGTGTTACTTTGGTTTGAGAGTATAATCCAAAACTCTGCAATATCTGTGGGAGACTTTCCACTGTCTCAGGAGTGAATATACTACTTTGTTTCCTATAGACAAATAAGACACTATATCTCAGCTGCCAAAGGTAACAAAAGTATCATGAGAGTTCTCCTTTCCTTAAAAAAAAAAAAACAAACCTGTAACCACGGAGAAAAAAAATATATATATATATATAAATTTATCAAAGAATAAAATCTTTTTAAAATAATACTTGCTGCATATACAAATGTAGAAGTAAATATACCAGAGCTCTTTGTGTATGGATAGAGTGATCAAAATCTCCTGGATGCAAGCAAACGGCTTTCCTGCCCTTTTGCACACCAAATTCCAGCAAAAAGCAAGACTAATTCGGAAAAGATTGCCAGCTGACCACGTCAAAGCTTTGTGCTCTCCAACTCGGTACCTCCTGGGCTGACACCAGTAACTGAAACAAGTAAGTTTTTGGTTTACACCTACAACACTGTAAATATTTGTAACTTTTTTTTTTTTTTTTTTAGGGCCGTTACATCTTGCAGATAAAAACACAAAGGAATACTGCCACAGCTCGATCTTCTGACCAGAACAAAGCCCTTTCTATCACCTATTCTACAGCCATCCTGTAACTCACCAGTTACTGTGAGCAACCTATTAGAAACAGAAGACAACTTGTGTCGAAAAATCAGTATTAAGTGTATCACCTTTACAAAAGCTCCCCCCAACACCCCTCTCCCTGATGAATTAACGTCAGGGCGAAGCACCTTGGCCTACCAGGCCTGTAAATAACAAAAGCAGTATCACTTATTTCCCTAGGCTGCCCAATGCCACAGCCTGCCTCCTCCTGCACACCCCCCCCCCCGCCCCCAGATAAATGGTGCTGCTTCTTGTTTTCTAGCTCATGAGCTCAACTGTTTCAAGCGTATTGTGCTATCTTTGAAATTGCCTAAAACAAGAGGGGGGGGGGTGGTGGTGGAGAAAAATAAATAAAAAAAAAAAAAAGACCAGTTTCAAATAATGCATCATCTTCTAATTTGGCATTGTAAAAATATTTGTGTGTGTAGTTACAAAAGCACATGAACTCCTTTATTATTAACATTGAAGCTGCCTTCTTCTGGAAACGTCTGCTTACGTTGACAAAGGAATTTCAGGAGCTGAATGAATGCCACAGTAAACACATCTGTATGCAGGTATCCCAATACATGGGCAACATGCTAAGTGCACCGCAGATTTAAAGCGTTGCAAAATATCAGTCAGCAATTCAAACACAATCAATCAAAGGCTACAGAAAATTACTTAATTAATATTTAATAAAGGTATATTGGTTATTATAATAATAAATTCATTTTCCCCCAGCTCCTCTTCCTCCCCCTTTGCAAGATCTTCAATCGGTATCCAAAGCAATCTACTTTTCTATTTGTGTTTTACCAAGTTTGAAAAGAGCAAACCACTTTGAAACTCCAGAGAGGCTGGACAGGAGTTTTATGTTTTTCTTGGTCGATAACAGGATATGATGGTTGAGGTTAATTTAAACTTATGTACTACTCATTATTTTTATACACATTGCCATCCTAAATCTATAGACTTCTTCCAAAAAGTCTGTCTGAATTCAAATAAAGAATGCATCAACTATACATCAAATCTGGGACCAACATTCACTCTTCTCTTTACTCATAAAACTCTTATTTGGAGCACTAGTAAGATAAAGCTCTTTGGAGCTCTCCCCCTCCCCCCCCGCCGTCTTTTTTTTTTTTTTTTATAAACAAGACAACAAAACATGCTCAGCACTTAGACATATATTTTGGAGTATCATACCTGGACAATTTTTAATCAGAGTTTTTAAAAAGTTCTGTGGAAGACCCTGAAAGCCACTACAGCAGTCAGATCATTATTGCAAATTATTATGTATATAGGCTTAATCCAAATCCCTTTTGAAGTTGATGGAAAAACCTCTGTTGCCTTCAGAAGCCTTTGGATCAGATCCTTTGTTTCCAGGGGTACAACATGACAAATTTCAAACGTGTGCAAGAGGGAAGAACATACAACTACTGAACAACTGGTAACACTAAACTGTGACAAAAGACTGTTTCACAAAGAGTCTCAGAATGATGAGATCTTACATTTTACGGTACATAATTTTAAAATGCTGCAAAGGGCTTGATTCTGGGCATTTTATTCCTGCATATCCACCTACAGATGAAGACATCTTAAGCAGCATTATGTTCTATTTTGGAGATGGTATTTTTATGAAAACATAGTAGCACCAGGGTCACCAGGAGATTTAAAAAAATTTATGTTAGTACAGGAATAGCTGTGGACAAATTTCTGCACCACTCTTAGGAAAAAAAAAAATTAAAAAAAAAATAATCACAGGTTAGTTTGCTCACTACCAAGAAGTTACAGGCCAGATATATTAGTGATTCCACAAACGTGCACATACATTACGCTAGGGAATATCTGGGTAGAAGGGGATGGCTCCAAAGCCCATCAAACTCAACAGAATTCATCCTATTGTGGATCAGGCACGGAGTCAAACGCATAAACAAGTACAGATTTGCACAGCCCGTACAGTTTACGGTACTATAAACTCAGGACTTGCAAAAGTGCGTGCGCACTTGAAAACGTCTACCCCGCCATTTTGTATCTACTGGGATCCCTCTACCCATGAACGCCTATTGTGCTGGCTACGAGGGCTGCAACTTTTTGTCTTCTGGCTGCAGTCCTTATGTTGAGCTAGCTGCATGCACACTGAACAAATGAATACCCATCTCTGCAAAAATCAAATGCCCTGTATGAGCTGGCAGGCTATACGAACACAGCTACGACGGAACATCTTCTACCATACAGATTATTTGAGAAACAAAGACAATGCAACCACATTTCTAAATTAATTTTGGTGGCGGTGGTGGTGGTTATGTTTTGGGTTTTTTTCCTTCTCAGACAGGTATAGGCACCCTAAGTGGGAAAGCAAGCTGTACGGCAGCAGTGCTTTGTTAGATACATCAGACCTTCCCAACAAGCATCATTGGGATGGGGGGGAGGGGGGGAAGGGGGATGAGGGAGGGCTGATTACCTGCACCTGTTTCAAGCTGCGAGCGACTGATGCAGTTAGGAGGAAAAACGCCTCATTAGAGTGCATTTCCATTTTCTTGAGGCAAAGCATCACAATCACAGGCCTGCCCCATGCCCTGAGCGCCCATGTGCGCAGGAGACCTGGAACGCTGCCGGACGAGGTGGAGAGCCCTGCCCAGGGTTATCAGGCCACCGGAGTATGTGGCACATGGATGCAGGCTGATCACAGTGAAACCACTCTGCCTGCAAAGGGAGCTGCTCAAACACCAAGTGGCTACCTCACACCACACCACCCCCCACCCTCCCAAAAAAATCTTTTCAATAGAAAACTGGATGAAACAAGGCATTCCTTCCACTCCTCCTTTAATTTCTCCGTAGCTGCTACAAAGTGTTTAGGAATACTTGGCACGTACTGGGAGAAGGCAGCGCTGTACCAATACAGCCCTATTAAATACAATCCAGCCTCACAGCCTCCTGTTATCTTCTGTATCCAACACAGATGAGAGCTCCAGACGGCACCCACAACTGGAAGTGTTAACTCCTGCTCCATCCCCTTTCTCCCCTCTGCCTCCTCCCTTTTCCCTCTCCTTTGCCCACAGTAAAATCTCCCTTAACCTGATCCAAACCTGTCAGCGTTCATCCAGGCAAAATTCCAATTAATTTCAAAGAATTCAGCCTGAATAAGGACGCCGCACATCCCATTTATTATCCATGAAAGTAACCATCCCAATCGTAGCCCACCTACGTGTATAAAACACCGTGGACTACGCTCCTCTTGTTTCACTGCGAGCTGCCCTCTGCCTTGCACGTTAACGCTGCTCTCTGTTGAGCACTTCGTCCTACTCACAGGCCTAGAACCTATGTACCTCCGGCTCGCGTTCCCCGCTTTCCCTGTCCTCATATCGGTTGGAAAAAGCAATCTCTTTAGTCAAGATAGGTGTGAGTTTAAGAATAGCCTGTTTGTTTATCAGCAACACCTTAAACATCCTTTTGGAGGATAAAAATCCATTGGGGGTGGGGGGAGGTAAAGACGGAGTTTGGAGCAAAACGTCATTTTCACTGTGTTTCACTCAACTGTTATCTGAAAATACGCAAAACTTCATCCTAGCCAGCTACCAAAAAATTATTTTAATTAAGCAAAGTATTGCCTATGCTTTTAAACTCTTCATTCTGTGCACCAAGCGTTTTGTACGAAGATCTTGGCAGTCCAACAAATAGCACTTTCAAAATGTAAATGCTCTAGCTCATGTACGTAACTGCTGAAGGCATTCATCTGAGGGGCTGAATATTTCAATCAGCAGTTATATTTCAAGTTACAGACTGAAAATAATTGTAAATTTAAAACCTGGAATTCACCGATCTAACAAACAGATTTTAATCCTTCTCTAATTAATATACACGTGATCTTTATGCACTGTGTGCATTTTCAGCATGCTTATAGAAATCCTATTGTGAAATAAACCAGCAATAAGGCAATTCCGCTGCTTTTACTTTTGCAGCGATCATTTCCAGCAAGCCACCACAAAATAAAGTACTAATACACCAGAAGCAATTTTCTATTCCTTTAAGTGCTAGCTCTCAGTAACAAAACAACCCCAACAAGTATTACAACCCAAGGAAGAAAAAACAAAATATAATCCTCTATAGATAAACAGCATCATTAGGAGCAATATCACTGAGTACTCTGAAATTTCTCAGTGAGCAGTGTTTAGCAGTTTATGATTTTATAACCACTAGAAGTTAAAACCCCCAAGTAGTATTTTATTTGCATTGTGCTGTGCAGCTACTACAGGCCTCTAAAAAGTACTCTGAATAAATTAATTTTAGCTATTTCCAAGCCATGGGTTTCTGAATTCTTAATCTACACACTTGACTAAAACATTCTCTAGTTACTTTGAGCTTGATCGGCCAATAAATACAGCTTTACTACTTGAAGTTATGAGTTGTTTTTTCAGTTTATGTTGCCATAAAACAGTTCAAATGCAATGCCAATACGGAGATGGTTTTGATACAATGCTGTCAATGGCCTGAATTTAAAGCTACTTCTGTGCAAGTCACTAGGTATTTTCTAATTATTTGGGAGTGGGAGGTGCTTGGGGAGGAAAAAACCCAACACAAAACCAAATCCAAATAAGTTCAGGCTTATTTACTTTAATTCCTGGGTATAAATAAAATTAAAGGGAAAAGATTAAAATATTTTGCATAAGCATCCCATTTTTTTCAGTGTAGAGGAAACCATTTTTGTTTACAAATATATATTGGACTAGCTTTCTCATAAAGTGCCTTTAAAATAAATTTATTTTCGGATACTTTAATTTGCGCATGCACTTGTCTGCATGAAGAATACAAAGTATTATAATAGGTCTGGCAATTTCATAGTAGTAATAAATCTTAAGTGTATAACCGTCTGCCAAATCGTGCCTAACTCAGGACATCTATATCCACATGCTACTTTGTTCTATAAATGGCATCGCTCTAATATTTAAGTATTATACTTAAAATAAATTTCTTCATTAACCCCCGAAGAGCAGAAGAGAGAGAGAGTGGGAGCGTGGGTGAGCATGTGCCCGTGCACTCACGTAGAAGATAAAGAAGGAAATACACTTTGTGCGCTTACAGACCCGTAAAGGCCATCCAAAAAAAAAAAAAAAGTATTTTAAAAATATATTATAAAATTGGCAACCATAAACCAGTAGTCCTGAGCAATTCTCAGTATTATGAAATTTAAATGCAAACCCCGAAAGTATTTACGTCCAAATTCACGTCGCTAAGACAATCGGGAAACGTACTCGTAATGAGATACAATTATCGAAGATCATCCCACAGCTGCCTTCCAAAAATCTTAGTTTAAAAAGAAAATAAATCCCAAACACGTACCCTCCTGTGTGCACACAGAAATGGCACAAAACCCTACGTACTTGCCAGCAGCTGTGTTAGAACTGCTCTGCACATGGATGTGTAATAATGTTTCAAACATGCTGAAATATTAAATAAATATTAAAAACTTGCACCGCCCAACTTTGTTTCTTTCCCTGAGCTTCCTTCTATTTAAGAAAAAAAAAAGAAAAAAAAAAAAAGAAAGAAAGAAAGAAAAAGGGAAGGAGGGGGCACGCCATTCAAGAAAGAAGCTATATTGTAATCAATGAAGGCAAGACTGGCACAAGTCCTAGAACATTTGCATTCAGAAATAAAAGCTGTGATCGACCTTTGTCTGCTAAGAAAATGAAGCTTGCTGGTTTTAAACAGACTAGCGAAGGGAGGGGCAGACTTGATAGAGAGGGAAAAGAGAACCTAAAAAATAGCAACAATAGCAAATATTAGTATATCACATCCTTAATAGCCAGCAAGCGATCATCCTGCATGAGCCTAAACCTCGCCGGGCTGATAACGTACTGGCGGTTAATAATAAATTAATGGGCAGACGGGAGCCAATTTGCAGATACCCACGTAGTTTCTGAAACTTAATTTTCCTACTTGGTAATTACTCGCCGCTCACGCCACGGTAGCGGTACACAAACACGAAATGCTGGTGCACGTCAAGGGGGAGCAGGGAAGCGGTGGGAAAGCAGCTTACCCTGCGCAGGGTGGGAAGTCAGCCTCGGGGAGCCGCCGATGGTGGTGGTGGTGTTCACCTTGCAGATCTGCAGTCTCCTGGAAAAGCAGGCAGAAGGCACTGAGAGAGCTCTGTGGCATTTCTCGCCCTTGCAAGTGCATGCAGGCCTGGGAGAGGAGGGGAAGGCGGTCCTTACCTAGCAACCAGCGCCGGCTTCTCCTCCGCCCGCTCCCCTGCCACAACTGCCCCCGGCTGCCAGCGCCCGGCAGCAACAATGGGCGGCTGCGAGGGGTGGCATGAAAGGGAGGGAAGGGAAGGGAGAAGCCCTGGATGGAGGGAGGGAGGGAGGGAGGGAGAGAGGGAGGGAGGGAGAGGGAAGAGAGAGAGAGAGACACGGAGGGAGAGAGAGAGAGAGAGGAGGGGAGGGGAAAAAGAGAAGCGTGTTAAGCTTGTCTGGTAGTTAACAAGTCTTGAATGAAGAATGTTAGCAAACAGACAAACAGCATGTCTGATGCATGCTAATAGTCCTGGCTTCACCACTGACACTATGAATAATTCAGTAGAAAGGAGGGAAAAGAAGAAGGAAAAAAAAAAAAAAAAAGAAAGGAAAAAGAGGCACCCTCCACCCTCCCTTCACGCTTTCAAACGTCTGCAGAGAAGAAGAGAATAAAAAGTATGCCACAACTTTCTCCTTTCCACCCATCGCTAAGAATATATTCGTCAAAAAGGCCAGTTAGGCACCATGACTTACGCCAGAGCTGCCTCTCGGAGATTTTCGATTCCTATTTTTGTTGGCTATTAATTCACCCCCACCCCCCACCCCCCTTTACCGCCTATTTTACTTCTTTTGTCTAGGAGCTGGCACCTGTCCCAGAGACGGCATTTTACTGCACATCCCCTTTTCCCTCCTCAGCCGAGAAAGAGGGGGAGAGGTTTGCAAAGGACGAAACAGCCTAGGCTACCCAGCCCCCTGCTCCCCTCCCTCCCACCGACCCCCCTCCACCCGCCCCCTCCCCCCCCCAATATTTCCATTTCAGCCATGGTCAAATTACAAGGGGTTTGGAGGGATATCATCCACCCTATTTCCCTATTTCACATGGCACGGATACCTAAAGCCATGAAAAAATATATCTCTGTTAAAGAGAAAGAGAAAGCCAGGGAGAGCGAGAGGAGCTTGTTCCATAAGCAGCACTGTGCACTGATACTCGGGGGACAAAAATCACAAATAAAAGCCTTCATTCTCACAGCATACAAACTAGCAAAGCCCGATTCACTGCTCAGCCAAAGAAATCAATTTCTTTAACGGAGAAAAAGGAGAGACAGAGAGAGAGAGAGAGAAAAGGATCAGCAGAGGGGAAAATACTTGGAGCTTTAACCTCCACATTGCGATATAAAGTACAGCCGAGCCCAGCGCAGGAGAGACGGGAAACGAGCCCCGTTCTCGAACGCCGTTAGAGGAGGGTTAAATAAAGCAGAGGAAAAAGAAGATCCTATTTGCAGCATTTTTAAAAGTTCTGCTCTGGCAAAGGCCGTCTGAAGGGGAGGCCCTTGCAGCAGGAATGCGAGCAGCAGCAGCAGCAGCAGCCTTTTTTTTTTTCTTCTTTCCTTTTTCCTTTTTTTTCCCCCCTCTTCCAGAGTCCAGCCTCCCCCTTGTGAGCGACTGGAGCAATCTGTCTAAGGAAGAGGAGGAGGAGGAGGAGGACGTGAGCTAGCGAAACGCAGAGGGCTAGAGCTGATGATGAAAGAGAGGCACGGCCCTGCGTGAGCAGGCTCGTTTTCATCATACGCAGAGACACAGAGAGCCACGCACCCCGCACGCATGCACACCGCACCGAACCCAGCGCCCCGCCACGCAGCGACACCCGCCTCGGCACCCCCTCCCGCCCGGGCAGCCCCGGCGTTAGGATGGAGAGGAGGGAGGTGGGGGGGTGGAGAAAAGGAGCTACTGGGAGGAAAGGCGCTGCGCTGGAATGTAAAGGCGCCCACGCTACGGCAATATGCTTGACAGTGCGGTGCGGCTAATGAAGCCTTTAACTGGGGTGGGGGGGTGGGGGGTGTCCTACGGAAATATCTTCGGGGCTTAAAACAGAGAGAGGAGGGCTCCTCTTTGTATTTACACGTACCTAGGCGTCTTTCTGTAGCCGAGCAGTCCACAAGGACCACGAAACCGCAGCACCGAAAAAAATAAAAGCCTCTCAAAAAAACAAAAAAAAAACCAAAAAAAAACCCCAACCAAAAACCAACTCCACGGAGCTGAAAATGGGTATGTGAAAAAGTAAATACTGTATGTGACCAAAAAAAAAAACCACCCCACCAACCCTCGGTGATTTTTGTTTTCTCCATGCCCTCGCTTCTAAGCCAGCTGCACAGCCAAGCTCAGGCTGCTTGGCCCTTATAACTCTCTTGGCACCGAGTCAAAAGCTGATAAGCATTTGGGCGAGACAGCTCAACTGCTGTGCTGGAAGAAAAACAGCTGCCATGATTGCTGTTTGATTGAGAGCGCTTACACACACTCACAAAAAAACATATCGGGCTGCAAAGACGGGCCACGAATGCCTGAGGATTCAGCTTCAGAGGATCAACACGCATCTCCTTTAAAAAAAAAAAGTTTCATATAGTTTCTCCTCCATTTCCCCTCCCCTTTTTTAAAGAAAACGTACTGCGTCGACTTGCTGTTCTTCTTCCCATCCCCCCCCCTCCATAACCTCAAGCAAACTCAAGGAATTGTGCCAAAAGTCCCGTTGCTAGTTACCAAGCACATTTTTTTTAAACGTCCCTTTGATACTTCTTTCCCTCGTGCTTGCCATGGAATACGCCAGTAAGATAATCTTTCCATTACTTACGAGACGTAATTAAAAAAGAAAAAGATATTCTAGCTCAAGGTTCCTTTCTCTTTTCCCCCTCTGAAGGGGCAAAAGGAGGGAAGCGAGGGGGAGAAGGATATTTTTTTTCTCTTTGCCGAGTACAACATTTGGCTTTTTCCATTTGTGGCGGATCACTGTAACGCTATTGTAAAACAACTTCCTGCCCCTTTTGGCTCACGTTCCAGAAGCTGCTAGGCTAAGTTCATAGCACAAACTTTTTTCCCCCTTGCCGAAGAAGAGAGAGAACAGACACACATACACACACACACACACACACACACACACACACAAAATAATTCCCTGCAAATTATTTTCCCCCTTTCCTGGCTAATGGACTCACAAGGTGAATTTATTGCAGCTCTTTAAGAATGTTACACAAGAGACGTCCATATCCCAGCTGGATAATTCATAAGCTGAAAAGGTGGGGTCATTATAAATATATGTCTGTCTGTGTCTGTGTGTGCCTGCATTTTAATTTTGTAATTTTGAATTGTAAGTCTTAATACCATCAGGTGGATAATGAGCTAAGCTGCTTCATCTGTCATACTAATTTGTATATCTATCATAGCACAGATCATTGGCTTAGTATATACAGCCTCCTACTTTCCAATTGCTTTTGTACTCTAAGGTGACCTGTGTCCCTCTCTCGCCTTCCTCCCCTCCTCTAAATGCTCAGGCTCATGAAAATACCCACCGAAAGCTTCTAAACCCTCCCTGCTCGGCGCTGGAGATGTTGCAGTCACTCTGCTAGAAGCCAAAAAGGAAAAAAGAAGGCCTCCACAACTTGCTCTCTCACGATCTCCCTCTCCCTCTCACTCCCTCTGTTTCTCTCATAGCAACAGCATTTCTTGGTACGCCTGCTTTGGCATACATCAGCATTTCTACCCGTCCAAGTGTCCTTTTGCGTCACATCTCGCCATTTCACTCAACCAATGAAATCTCCTTGTTGCAAGAAAAATATATATACTTTTGCTGTTATTGGTATATTCAAAAAAAATTTTTATGTGCCTTCCGAACAAAAAACGTTGTCGAGCATTTGATTTGCCTTGCTGAAAAGGGGGGTGTGAGTAGGAGAAGGGGGGAGAGAAGGGGGAAGGAATAAAAAAAAAAAAAGGAGACTGTGCAGGATTCAACCTTGAAGAGTCTTCTTTGTGGAAAATATGTTACCAGAAGGAAAAAAAAAAAGGGGATTACATGGTTACTTAAGGAAAGTCAGAGTTGTCCCCTCATTCGATATTTATTTTACTTATGGTATCACTGCTTTCCTGATGTGCTTTTAAAACAGCTCCACAGTTTCAACTAGTTGGGAAAGCCAAACCCATGTGTTTCTAAAACTTTGGGAGCTATTCCTCAGGAAAAAGAAGAGGCTTGTTGATATTTTGTTCCTCTAAACAGTGATCACGAGGTGACAGGAAAAAAAAATGCAACGGAAAAAGAAAACGGGCAGATGAGAGTTTCTATCCCTTGCAACTCTCAGATCCCATCCTAAGAGGCTGCTCTCCAGCTTCCTGCTTAAAAACACACTATCCTGCAAAATGGAGCGGAGGTCTTCAGTCATAGAATTTTTGAAATACATATTTTGTTTCCCCCAAAAAATATGTTTCCTTCTTATATAAGCTCACATGCTTTTTAAAAACGTGGCGTTTAAACTATCGGCTCTGGTAACATCAGTGGCAAAGACTTAATGCCATTTAAGATACGTTACAGCTGGTAAGGCAGCTACCCCAAAGGGCTGTAGGTGCTCTGCCTCGCTGGTCAGGCTGGCGATAGCCAGCGCTGCCAGCAACAGGATGTACCCCCTTTGGTGGGGCATACTTTCCACCTCTGCATCACCAAGTACACACAGACCCATTTCATTGTTTTCAGGCCTGACTCCAATCACATTTGCTCCAGCACAGTGTGCATTATTACTCAAGACTAGAATGTATGGGGTGGCACAAGTGGGTCTCCCCGAAATGGCTGGTTGTGCCACAGCCAGAACGACTATGCAGTGGCGTATTCAGGGAACCTCTGTTACACGTTTTTATCCACCCTCAAATCTAAAGAAAATGCTCAACCACCAAGCATTCTCAGGAGAATAAACACTTCTTTTGTAAGCCAAATATATGTTTTATGGTTTACCCTTACCAACTTTTTTTTTTTTAATGGTGTGAAGCCACAGAATGTTTTTAGCCTTTATTTTGCAGGAGTTACAGTAAAAGCATACTAGAGATTAATAGGACATAGCTGACAAGATATTTAAACAGCAACTTGCCCACAAATTTTTATTTTGATAAAATGGCACCTAGTAATTCCGACCTCTTCTAATAACTTTGGTATCTATTGCTTACAGACTGTGGGTGCAGAGGACATGGCTGCATAAATTCTGAGTGGTTAAAAAGTAAAAGCAAGCAAAATTTCTGGATAACAGACTTAGCGGCAGACAGACATACTGTCCAGCTAAAACTCTTATAATTTTTGTTTCCAAATAATGGCATGATATTTGTGATAATATTTATTTTAAAAGAAGATGCACAGATGAGAATGTTAATCCTACACAGGAAAAAAAAAAAAAAGAAAGAAAAAGAGACTATATACGATACTGCATTCCACAACTTGTAATGCAAATGTAATATAAAATTTTAGGGAAGGATCAGACTCAAGTATAGGAATAGCTTAGCTGATAGTGTTTTACTTGTATTTAATTGGTTTTCTGAATGACTTTCCCCCTTTTTTCTCAGTCACTTTTTTTCGCTTTTTCCTTATAGTTTTTGTATTCTCTATATAAAAATACAGTTCTCCTTGCTCTTTACTCTCCATACTTATCCTTCCTTTCTCACTTTTTGTATAAATATAGAAACAGACGAGTTTCATTGCTTCTTTTACCTGCCCCATAACCGGGGTAATTCTGGTGCAGTTGGAGGGTTAAAAAGTACATCGCCTTTGGAACAATTATGGCTCACATTCACTGACTGAAAGTTATGCTTCTTCAAGGAGAAGAACATGCATTATATCTGTCACCACAGTTGTAAAATAAGATTGAAAGTCATCTGACTTTAGGTTACCGCAGTACTAAAAGAATAAGGAGTCAGGAAAGAGGAAAACAATTACATGAAGTCCAACTCATAAGTGTCACTTAATAGAAATGGAATTCCAGAAAGGGAAGCGGAGGAATTATTTTCGGATTCATCATGCCTGGATAAATTTGAATTATGTAAATAATAGTAAGCCAATATTTTCACACCGCAGTTTATAGTATTACATAATTTTATAACCTCTTTTTTTCCCCTTATCACAAGTTCTGTCTATTGGAAACACATTAGAGATACTCCTGCCATACGCTAATTCATTTGCTTCTATTTTAACTCAGGGAGGTATGTCTTGTTCTTTCAGTTTTGAGTCATACAGGCATGGACACTCAATCTAAACAGACTCGCGATTTTTATTTTTTTTTCTTTCTAAATAATATAGTTCATTTTGAATATGGTGTGGTTTCTAATCTAACAACCCTCCAGAATTGTTTAATAAAAAATTACCAGGTAATTACATGATTATTTTTTTCCTAATAATCCAAAGAAACATACTTCTTTTTTAGGATTTAGGTATCCAGAAAAGTATGAATTTACTTTTTAAAATTCTTTTTACCATATTATTAAAATGATTCCAGTATATGTAATAAAAAAGCATCACCAAGACTAGCTTAACATTTAGAGAGTTTTCCTTTTTAAAGACACTCTCTAGGGATTAAAAAAAAATAATATTAAAAATAATAAAAGCGAAGCAGCCTTGTCCATCATTCCCTAAAGGACCGAAGGTGCTCTGTGGGATTACAGCTAGTTTACATTTCATGGAAAGGACGGTAATTGCACATTGCACAGGTGACTTGGGAAAGTTCTATTCTACTATTGAGCAACTCACGTTAATTCCAATGGATCTGTGCTCTATTAAATTATAGGGAAAAACACAATACCAAATAAAAACCATTTTTAAGTGATCCCACACTGTAAAGGCAAGCTGAAGAACGATAATTTCCACAATCTTCCCTTCAAAACATAATGAAGCATTTTGCAGAAACGCTTCCTTCAGTACACTGTATTTTAACAGTAATGTTTTATAGCAAACTTGGCATTAAACTGCTATCAACAGAAACGAAACTCTGGCAGTAGGACAAGTGTTTTGGTTTTTTGCTTTGGTTTTTTTGGTGGGTTTTTTCCTCTTTTTTTTTTTTTTAAAGTAAGGAGGCATTAAACAGTGCATTGCATTAGCAGTTTTTTTAAGGGTGTTACCGACAGGATTTTGTTTATCTTGCAACTATTTTCCTTTTATTTTGTTTTTTACTGTACAGAGTTGTACATGCAAAAGTGATGGAATTAATATTTTGCTTATATACCATGCTTACTGAGGGAAAGTGTCACCAGCAGCTACAAATCAAAGCCCAAGAGAAGCTTTTATTTACTGTCTTCTCCTGACTTACCCCAAACATGCTACAAAGTTCTTAGATGCTCCCTGAAACTGCAGATCCCCCATTTGCAGAGGAGGTGCAAGCTGGAAACTTAAGCAGTGGCAGGAGACTAGTTTTAAGGCCAGATAAGCAGCGAGCCCTTCAGCTGTAAAGCACCACGGGTTCATTTTGCTGAGAACGTACCTAAACTTCAGGCTACAGCCGGTTCCAAACCCCTGGCACTGCTAATTCCTGCCCTGGCAGACCGTAATTTATTCTTCACGCTGGGGTCGGACAATACAGCTCCACGCTCTGCATCCCTGTCTCCTGTTTGTTGGGTTGTTAGTTTGGGTTTAGGGTGGGTTTTTTTCCTGCTACTTGCTCGGCTCGGCTACGCTCCCCCCGCCTGGCCCGGCTCCCGACGCGGGTGGGGCCCGGGGCCCGGGCCCCGACCCTGCTCCTACCGGCTGCAGGTGAGCGGCGGCCCCGCCGGCTCAGCCCCCTCCCCTTCCCCAGGCAGCAGCACCCCTCTGCTGCCATCGGCTCAAAAGGAGGTCCAAACTTGTTTCCTAAGGACCCCAGCAAAGCTGCGGCCGAGTTCCTCAGCAGCACCTCCACCTCATCCTGAGCCCGGGGGGCTGCGCTCACTCACCCCGGGAAACGCCGCGTCCCTCCTGCCAGCTCCCCGGGCTGGAAGCACCGAGAGATCGGTGCCGCCCGGTACCTCCTTCGTACCTTCAAGCTGCGACCCCGTGGTAAAAGGCTCTGACCTGGCGCTACTTGGCTCCTGGTATCGCTAAGGTGCCCAAGAGTTAAAACAAGCTACTGGCTTTTAAAGCACAGCCCTCGGGTTTGTTTAAACGGGCACGGCTGCTTAAACATAGATGCCCTGCAGAACTAGTCCCTGAAGGGGGAAAAGGGAGATCATTTTTAAAAAAATAAAAGTAAAAAAGGAACCCAAAACCCAGAAACCCCCTGAGAAAAAAATTAATATATTGGGGGAAAAAAAAAGTTATTTTTTTAGAGAAGGATAAGCTGCAAAAAGTACATACATGTACACGAAATATGTAAAGAAAACGGAAAATTTCTTAGGTCTAAAAGGAAATTAAAATACTTTTATATTGTAAATGACTTAAAGCCCTTAAAACTAGCCAAAAGTTGTTCAGTGACCAAGTTCTGTGATACAATTAAAAAACTAAAAGACTTTAATAACACTGCCCTACAATCTCAAACAAAATGGACTGTAGTGGGAACAACAGTAACAGAAATTGGTTAGTGTTTTTTTGGTAGCAAAATGTTAGCACAGATAAAAATTTACCTGAATTGCAAGAAAATAAATAGAGATGTCCATTACAGTAACATATTCATAGCATAGTCAGAATTATTTAGTACGCACAGAGACACATAATCCAAAATGGTTGTAGAGACAGAATTCACAGGGACGCAATCTGTTTGTGAGCTGAATATTAGCATCTTACCTATTTTATGTAGCCAACTTCAGTTTTAGAGGTCAAGTTAGTATTTCTCTTTAGCCCATTAAAACTAAAATACACAGTACGTAAGCTCCATCTCGGATTAGTCTCTCTTGACTGTCTCTAAAATGTCACTGCAACGTCAGACTGCAAGGGCATATAAAATGGCACTGGTAAATTTAAATCCCTCACCTTGAAGAAAAAAAAAAAAACAGTAATTTTTAACATGAGTAATATTGACACATTGTTATTAACATAAAATAGAATGTTGAGGGGATGATAATCCTATTGAACACCTTCATGTATTTATCTGGACAGATAATGCAAGTTTCTGGATTCTTTGTATCAGTTGCAGGTCTAAATGATAGCTGTGAAGAACTAACCCCATCTTCAGTTCAATACCTCATAGAATTTGTGTCCCATGAAGCGTCTTCCCAGGCACCGTTTGGGTTTTTTCTTCCTGCCTGTCACGTTATACTCAGCAAAGTTGTCACACTTGCATTATTAGATTTCTTACATTTTGAAGGGATGTGTCTAAATTTCCATATTCAGCTTGAACAGTATTCTGCTGCTTTTCAGTTTTAGTAAACAAAGTGTCACACACACACACACACACACACAACTCTGCTATTTCTTTTGTCCAGAAAGACATATTCCCCCAGAGATGTGCGGTTAAGCATCCCGTGATCCATACATGCAGATTTCACAAAAACAACAGAATATACAGAAAGGATGTTAGAAAATGTGCAGGGACATGTGCCCCCGCTCCCAGGTACAGACTGTGAACACGGTGCCTCAGCAGAAGTTTGAAGGCGAAGGCGCTCCACTGCCAGCATCTGCAGTGGTGGACTAACAGCTCTGGGACCACAAAAAAGATGATGCAGCAGCAGCAAGGCCTCAACTCGGAGCATCACGCTCCAAAAGGAATGGTTTCTGTTTGTGTGGAGACACCTTTGCGTTGCAGTGCCTTTACGTTACGTGGCACGTAATATGGCTTGTAGAAAAAAAGAAAAAAAAAGGGTTATTTTGGTATTGTCAGCAAACCAGAAGTTTATTGTAAAATTTCTCCCATCATAACTTTAAAAGATGAATCAGCATTGACGCAGATTAAACGTATGCCATCACTTAATAAAGGTTATTTTTGTGACATTTGTTACAACCTGACAAAACCAATGCAAACACTCCTACAAGAAAAATGTTTGATGGAGTTTTTGCTACGCTGTGTACCCTAACGAAGTGCAACATGAATGGTAACACTAGCATCACCAAAAAAAAAGGGGGGAGGGGAGGAGAGGGAGGGAAATTGTGAAAAGCTGCTTACAGACTTATTCAGTGAACTACATTTTGCAGTTGCTTAAAAACACTTCCTTTTCAGAATACTGAAAATTCCCAGGGGATATCAGTGACTAATCCATGGAAATTTCAAGTTTCAATTTTAACCATTTTTTCCTAGGGTGTGAGTATGTTTTACCAGAGATTTTAGATGGATAATAAACACACTGAAATGTTGAAGAGGTTGACTCTTAAATCAATCATTCCAGAAAGTGATATCAACAGAAATATAAAGCAATTAATTTTTCTCGGTCCACCAAAAATTTCAGGAAAACTGCACAGCGTTTCCCCTGGTGCAAGCAAGTGACCTAGTAAGAAAACTGTGCAGAAAGAAAAAGACATGGGGGACTTTTTGCCTCTTGGCAACAGGACAGTGAGACTTGGTTAGAAATAAGAGAACTCTCCTCGACTCAATTAGAAATACATCTGTTTTTCAAAGACTTTTGAAGCCAAATACTGAAATCAAAGTTGCCATCTAAAAGCCCGGGTTACTTCCATTATTTATTTGTAAGAAAACTAAGTAATTCTCTATTCCCCCCAAGAACCACTTTAACAAAAATCACATGCTTCATCTCTTCTGTGTGCGTGTGTGTCCCCCCAACACATGTGCACCATGGGCAATATGGTAGACCTATACATGAGATGGGTATCCATGTGTACGTGCATTCATGGCCTCGCGTTACAGCAGCCCAGCAGGTATGTGAACTGCAAGAGCAAATAATATTCACTTTATGTAACATGGCTCAGTAGAAATTGCAGTATTTTAATAATGCAGCCTAAAGGTTACTAACGAAGGGTTACATCTGAATCGCAACAGGAAAAACAGACGGCAAGATTCAGGACTAATTTTTTTTCTAGTTATCCAAATAAACTTGTCATTTAAAAACAGTAATAGACCTAGACTAAGAACTACACAAAAGAAGGTGATCGTAACAGCACTGCATTGGCAGCAATTTCATCCTTTCTTCATTACAACAACTCGGCGCTACGTTCAGAGAACACATATAACGAACTAACTGCTCTCTCACTACCCAAACCTAAGAGCTCGTTCCTGCACTAGACCTGAAACAATCAGGGAGACTGACAGAAAGATCAGGGATTTGGTCTAATAAAGCACTGCACACGTACACCAAAATGTTGTTCCAGCACTCAGCTGCCAGCACTCTGAGTTTTCAGAGCAAAATAGATGCTTAAGATTCATTGTGGGGACTTGCAAAACACAATTTTCCTTTAATACTGTACTTAAAACACATGCTCGTATAGCAAATGGGCATCCCATACATACAGGGGAAGCTTTTTGTATTAATATCATCTTTACTGTGTTATTGTTCAGTTTTTACTGGCCAGCTAATGGCCAAAACCTTAACCAGTCTAAGAAAGGTATTGGAAAATGATTGGAGAAGGTCATTTTGGGCTGGAACGATGATGTTATTCCAGCTTTCGTCTTTGCCTTTCCCTCACAGAGAACGCCATTTTGAGGCTGCCATGCATTTTTCTTTCCCAAGCAGATAATGCCAGCAGAAAACATGAGGATGGTATCCTTGTATTGCAGAAAAAGGCAGTGACGCAGCTTCACTGAGAAGCAGTATTTTCATTTTTACTGCAGCCTGTCACATAGTTTGTGCTTACCCTACTACTGATTTTAAAAAGTCACACACATGTTAAGTGTACGATACGCAGATATCTCTATCTATTTAGCATTTTGAAACTTTCACCAAATTCTTTTTATTTGAGTGTTCAATGGAAAGAGGCAGAATAGAGATTTTACCAGAAGACAAGACAGGCAAATAAAGCATTTACTTCTGACAAATTCTGCTGAGTTACACTGGGCCTGCATATATATATATATATATATATATACACACACACACACACACAGAGGTATATATACATATCTGTCAGTCCAGTGCTTAGAAAAATGTTTGTCTTTGAAAAGTAAAACAGACTCGGTAATTTGCACAGCGCACCTGAAGCCTGACCAAACCCATGTTCTCTATGACCAGGTTTTAATTTTGCATTTTCTTCTCTCCTTAGATAAACTGATAATATTGCAAATCACTGTGCAAAGGGTCAAGGACATTAACAGAGTAATAGAAATTGCTTAATGATAAAAGCCAGACAAGCAGGTGTACGAGAGTTGCTTAATGGAGGAGACTTAAATATGACTGGCTCTCAGTTTTCAGCGCAGGGGTCACATTTGGAAACAGTATTGATAAAGCAAATATAAGAAGAATAATACAGGACTTCATCTTTCTAATTTTGGTAATTTTTTTTTCTATGAAATGAGAAAAGCCTCAACTGCCATTAAGCTCTACCAGGTACCCTAGCTGGAGAAATCACTGCCAGAAAGAGTAGCGCTGATGAATCAAGTTCATGCCAGGGATAATAAAGCACTTTTTTAAAACAGTAAAACAACAACATAAAAATACCCCCCAAAATTTTTAAAAAGTCCTGAGAGTTTTGAATCAGGAACATCCAAAGCAAAATATTTGCAAAAGGCCCTACTTAATAAGAAGCTTTTAAAGAAGCACTTCTGCAGCCACATCTTAGATTACCGTACTTGACATGCACTCAGAAAAATTAGTTTTCCTTTCAAGCTGACACTTACTATATTTACTGTAACTTTCCACTAGCTTTTTGAGGAAAAAGAAGTATTTTAAAATTTTAATACTGGCTGAATATTTTTTTTTTCTTTTTTTTTTTTCCTTTCTTTCTTTTTTCCTTTAAGCAATAGTCCATATTTTTAAATGCTCTTACAGCTCATCACCTCCAAACAAAGCACAACTGTATCAATGTTTTAAGGAAAAACAACAGCCAAAAAACCCAACCCCAAACAGAAACACAACTGACATTGCCTTGACACTGTGCAGGTGACAGAAACACAATACTACTACTGAAGAACACACGGCAAAAGGGGAGAGACCTTGCATTTTCATTAGTAAACATACTAATTATAACTAGGTAACATGAATGAGGAATATACATATGCTAACCTGACAATATTATTTGCATTGGGTAAGGAGTATGGTAAGTATACCTTTGCCTTCTGGCTTCCATGAAAATCCAAAGCTAGTGGACTCTGGGAACTTCAAGTAACAAATACGGGACACAGAAGGGTTAGTTTCAGTATTGCTGTAGTCAGCATCACTTGCTGTTCATGTACTATACTCTCCGCTGTGCATGCTTGGCTCAGCTTCGAATGCAGGTTTTCATTAAAAGGGAACGATGTTTTGAGCTGCTCAGCCACTTCTTTTGTTCAAATAGCTTATTTTGCTGTATTACAGAATGCATTTTTAAATCCGAGGAGTAGGTGACTGGAAGTGTTTGTTTAAATAATACATCTTCGAGAAAAATGAGGGGGAAAGTAATATTTTACTTTAAATGGCCAGAATACAAAGAAAACAACCTAAAATGAGGGGAAGAAAAAAGAAAAAAAGAGAAAGTTTTGCTGTCTTACACAGAAGAGAGCTACAGTACAGCAGATCAGGCAAATCCGTATTACAGCACATAATCTGAAGGAGGGGGAAAAAAAGGCTCAGAAGACTGCAACAGCTTAAGGAAGCGGCATTACTCTCTTCTCATAGAGAAGAGTCTGGTACAGAAGGCAAATCTGTCTCACAAACGCAGTGGCTCTATCCCAGGCTCTCTGTCCAGCCCTTCATTGCACCCTGGAAAATCCTGGGGAGACGGATGCTCTGGGCAAACCAGATGCACTGAGAACCTCCTGCCTAAGCACTCCTCCCAGACCCCCAGCAGGACTGGGCCACCTCCAGCATGGTGAGGCCTCCCACAAGGGTGGACTGAACATGAGAGGTCCCCACAACTGTACAGAAAACAAACTGAGAAGCGTCTGCTGGATGGCTTATTGCTTACTACTACATCAGTCTAAAAGGAGTCAAGGGAAGCACAACCGCAGCCAGCACCAGAGCTAGCGTTTTCAGGGTTGTACCCTAAACCAGCAGTAACATCAGGTGAACCCACCCTGCCCTCCGCTGTGCCAATACGGTAGGGTCTGCCATGGATTTACAGTGAAAAGGAAAAACAAAACCAGAAATACCCAAGTTTGAGAGCTAAAATGTCAATACATATTTTTACCTTAATCCTATTCATGTCAACAGCCACTAAAGCCTGGAAGCTTACTATCATTGCATGACTTATTTTTGCAATGGCACCATTATAAGCTCCCCCCCAACACATACAAAAATGCCTTACACTCAGTTTTAACCCTGCTGTGTTTTACACAACTTGGCTGTCATCAACAATTAAAGGTTTTGGTTTTTTTTTTAAAGGAAGGACAAAATGTGTAAAAGCAGTATTTTGTCTGGAGATGTATGTTTACAGTTTAATTATTTTATGGTCTATCATTGTATTTCACAGATTTTTACTGCTGAGCAAAGAACAGCATAAAGATGAAAAACACTAAACACCTTTCAGTGAAAGGCGATGGCTTTTTATATGTGAGTCTTCCAGACAATTCATCTCCGCTTCCATATATATGCATGCTCCCTACTCACAGGAACTACAAGTGAGATGCATCACACACTGCCACCAGTTACTTCTGATGCAAAAAAACCCAACCCCAAAACAACCCTGCATTTTTGCATTACATTGGTGATAAATATGAAGAAGTCTGAGTTCACTTTGGCTTACCGTGCTCAGCTTCACAGGGCCCTGGGTGTGTGGCTATTTATCTGGTGTGACACAAAGAAAGTGTTACAAAAAAGGTGATGAATACAATCTGCTGGGACGTAGCATCACGATTCCTTGCAGGCTGAGGAACAACGCTCATTTTGAGACCTCAGAGGCCCAAGTCTAAAGATGCAGTCACCATGCATTCTCTCTTTCTTTCTTTTAAGAGAAAAACTTCCTAAATTTCACCAGCCTAATGCTTCTTCATTTGGGACAGTCCAGTGGCGGGGAGGAAGAGGAGAAAATTTAAAGGCTGAAAGCAGAGAAATGGAATTACTGGCAGCATGGGGGGCGGGAAAGACCCAAGCAATATATTTAGTTCAACGAGGGATTAAGAGTCACAGCCATCGGTAAGTAAAGAGCTAACATGTCCCCTTTGAAACAGTTTGACTTTTCCTCTCGCCGTGACTGCTGCACGCTCGGAGGTTGGGGTGAGGCAAACCTGATACTCTGCCATTCTCCGCCAGCACGTGCCTAAATTAGTTCTCCATTTTGTGGTGGCCCTCCGAGAGCAATTCCCATTGAGAAGTGAACAAAGGCCGCGACCCCGGGGTCAGAGTGTAATGCAGGAAGCATGACCTCCCCTTTGTTCAGAACAGCACTGTTTACTCTGCCTAAGTAAAGATCACCAATACATTAACTAAAGAGGATTAAAAAGGTCATATCCTTAGGGATGGAGCTCGCGCAAGTGGCAACTCTCTTCAGTCACTAAATCATTTCACTTCCCCCCACACTCCCCACACACACCCCTTCAAAACAGAGACACCTTAAGCTGCCGAAGCTCAATGGCACATTCTTCCCAGAGCAGAAGCCCATACTAACTTCATGTGGTCTTCCTGCCAATATCAGGTTAACTTCTGCACAGCTAGCCAGTTCTCTTCAAGTTATAAAAATGTTTTAAGTGAAAATTACAACCTCGACACAATGTTATTTCGGTTAATTTTTTCCTTTTAGATCTCCTTTTGCAAGGTTCTGAGTTGATTTATAAAACTAATTAGGTCTTAAAAGGGTTATGAAAAAAAGTGTAATCTTTTTTATCTACCATAACTGTGAACCTTAAAATACCCCATAGATAGGCAGAAAAGTTGACCGTTGCCATAGGCTATTGCTAGTTCCAGGACAGTTCACTTGCAAAAAAAAATGAAACTAATGAAAATAAAGTGAAAATATGTAGCCTATGAGAATTCACATACAGTGACAGCTAGGCTTAATCAGCCCTTCTTTGGCCGGCAAGCTTTTTGCTATCAAGCTGTTTTTGTAGTATCTTAGAACACAGTTATTAATATGAAAAATACTAACAAAAGCATCTCTTGAAGCAGCTAAATTAATGCTGCACTGGTAACATACGGGAGGCAATGAGGCCAATTAGGCAGCATGCTGGATTGCCTCCTTTCCATTCTCGCCTCTAATCCACTGGCCTGCTGGATGATCCCAACTTTTGCTTTGTGTCTTAGTTTCCTCATCTGTGGCGATATCACTTGCTGGGATGCAGATGTTACCGTCAGTTCCTCGGCCAGGATGGGAGAGAAAGAGCATGTGGAAGGGAGTGGTCTAAACCAAGATATTTTCCCCTCTCTACCCTGAGGCAGAAGCACTTCTGACAAAGCTGAACATTGATAGAGGCTCCAGAAAACACTAATAGGAATACAGGCAGGGGGTCCAAGCTGATCAGAGTCTTTGGCACAGGGAGATCAGCACCACAGACAAACCCCACAGGGTCTAAACCAGTTGAAATCAGCACTCAATCGGCCATCAGGCCAGCAAATTTGAGAGGAAGACCAGGAGTACCAGAGCCCAAAAACCAAGGTCCCGGAGAAGCATGGTACAGGAGTCAACTCCATAGATTGCATACTGGGGTGGGGGAGGGGGAGAGGTGAGAGGGTGCCCTTCAATTCTCAGATACTTTGTGCAAAATAGCTCTTTTTTAACCCACAACAATACATACAGCTTGCCTTCTAGGCTGCACTAATTCATGTTGCGAGAGAAAGTGCGGTAAGCTAAAGTCTCATTATACTCAGACTGAGTGCATAATGGTACCGGCTCTGCCTTCCTGCCTCCTGCTTGACCTGACTGTCGAGCATTGGGCAGGATGAGGAAGATTCTTGGTTCTCTTCCTCAGGACATTTGAGAAGTAATTTTCCCTGTTTGCAGGCCTCTTTGTAGCAGGAACCCTTTCATTTCAAATGTTTTTAAAAGGATCTGGACAGATAAATGAAATCAAGGATCCAACAAAAATAACATTACATTTGCCCTATTACGTTCTCTTTGTGAAAAGAATCACTTCCTTCCTCACCCACCGCTTCTGTTCCTTGCTCCTACAGATTCTGCTCTTTCCTCCCTTCAGTAGGAAGAGAGGAAACTTACTGTCATCAGGGAAGCCAAAAGAAGAATGCCTTCTCAGCATACATATCCCACCAGGGAGCACAGGGTTTAGCCCAGATGGCTCACAACAGATTCCAACATGGCCAAGCATAAAGAAGAGACTTCCAAACCATGTGTTTGCACCACAATGGGTAGTATTTCCACTGCAGGTGGGTGAAAGTCTGGCACTGTGTGTAACTCTTCTGCATTTCCTCACCTGTCCACTTCTGTGCCTGGAACCGTCGAATCTAATATTACCATTTCCAGTAATTGCTGGTCCCCAAAATCCAATATAAAAGTAGCAGGCTTTTGATTATATGCCAGGAGTCAAAAAAGAGCAGCAGAGCCAGAAAGCCTTGACAGAAAACAAGTTTAGAAAAGCCTGTGTCCAGAGGAAAAACAAGCACCTAGGGAAAACAGAACAAAAAAAGTGTACAGCAGGTATTTAAAATAAGCTACCTGGAAATAAAATACCATCATGTCACGTTGTATGTTTCAGATCTTCCCACTGACTGCAATGGGAACGTTCTGCTTTTATGCAGGAAAGATTACACAGTTATAGTCTATCCATCAAGGGAAAAAAAAAAAGGAAAAGAAAAAAGGGAACAAAATCTCTAGACACAGGAATAGGTGGACAAGGGCAACCTGAGTTCTGAGAAGAGCTTCGCAATGGGTTGAGGCAAAGAGGTAGCTCCGTCTCTGAAAAACAAAAGCACTGAGCTGAAACAACTAGAACAAAGGATATACTTAGAAAGTACTATTCAGAAATGGAAGACGAGGAGCATAAGGACCGAACCAAAGACATAAGGACAATTTATTGACATACATTAGAAGCAGGAAGACTGCACAACAATTGTCTGGCAAGTCTGAAATAGTACTGGGAAACAAAGGGAGTGAATAAAGAGGAGGAAAAACACTGCAGAAAAGATAGCAGCTGATTATGACCTTGAGATACTTAGTTATGCAAAAGAGTAAACTCACCCTTTCTCACCCTGTATGCCCATATTAGCATTTCTTGTTAGCTGTGTTCCTGATCTGGGGGTGTGTATATATATATATATATATATCTATATATATATATATATCTGTATAGCCGCTACTTCTTCCAGCAGAAACTCAAGATTCTATCTCCTAGTCTTTCATTTTCCATTTCTCTTTCAACTTCACACCAGCTGTCCCTCCAAGATAGTAAGCAGAAACCACACTCTAGAAGGTATAGGATAAGATGCCCCTTCTCTTGAAGAGGAAAACAGAAAATAGGTCTTTGTGACATAAAATTCTTGCACAGTTTTTTGTTGGGGTTCCACACCCCCACGTGAATATGACCCTACTTCATATTCCTGGACACACCTCTTTAATTCCTGATGCCCAGAAATCCCAACAAACTCAAAGGTGCCTTTGTACCTTTTAGCTTAAGCAGAAGTTATCAGGGTTAATACAGGTGGAAAAATGCAAGTGATCAATTGTCTCCTGTGCTCATTCTAGACAGCAAATCCCACTAAGCAATTACTTTGCAACTAAAGGATGAAAGAACAGCAGATACCAAACCAGAACGTGCTGAACTAACTGGATAAATTAAAAGGCAAGCCATTCCGAGGACTAGATACACATGCAGGAGTTATGAAGCAGCTGAAGGTTGGAGGCAGGGTTTCCTCCTATCAGGAATGAAAGGGTAGCACTCCTTAAAAATAGCCACAAATGATGATCCAGATTACATGCCAATGAATTCTAGCATTTAGTAAACCGTCTGGAAGGCTACTTTAAAAGATTATAACTTTAATTCCTAAGCAGAGATTACATAATGGAGAGAAAACCAACATTGCTAACATAATGAAAAAATATGTCTTTTTTAATTTGGAGTGCATCCGCAGACGTTATTTATCTGGCCTTTCAAAAAGGCTTTGATAATGTGACTCAGAAAGACCATAAAGAAAACAGTAATCATGACTGAAAGTTGGAGCCATCATTAAAAAGGGGTTAAGCAGCCAAAAATAAAATGTAGGGACAAAAAGACGTTTTAAGAAGTAGAAGATTGTTGTGCGCAGACGCCATGCTGGCATCAGCTCTTAACTTCAGCTAGTGGGCTGGAAAGATCAGCTGTAAAACAAAGCGGTAAAGCTGACAAGGAAGGGGAACGTATCTGGGTTACCAAAGGGTGTAACAAAGCCAAGTGAACATGAAACAGGGTAAATTTTCGCTATTTGGTTGGGGTTTTTTAATACTTGCTAGGGAAACATACTGCAACATTCCCAGCAAAGGGAAAAGACCTGGGTGCCATCATAACAAGTCAACAGGAGCTTTTATGTATCTGCAGCAATGTCAAATACATGAAGTTTTACACCACCTGCCAAAAAAAAATACACCCACAGAATACTGTACTGAAAACCTTACCTGTCTAATCTATACCTGCCAGGGCAATACCAGCACAGAGAGCACTATCTGAAATTCTTTTACCTTACCCCGTTAAAACTACGCAAGTCACGGGGAGCGCAAGGGCACATGACCAAAGTTATCTGATTTACAAAACGGCTGCTGTATACAAAGACATAAAGCAACTAAACTATTTCTGTTAGCAAGCACATGAGCAGCAGGGAACAGAGAGATACACACTGCAAAAGCCAGGAATTGTGACTTTCTCCTGGTCTTGAATGGGGGATTTTTCAGTTAAATAAAATAAGCAGTGCATTCAAACTCTGGGAACACATCATTTGACAAAGTGCCGGCTGCGCATGTGGAGATCAGTGCCACGGTCCATCATTACGGGACATGGCAGGACTCTGAAAGAATACGGTTCTATTCATAGCCCGCAAAAATGTAGTGTTAAATGGGACCGTTTGCTGGAAGGACCGTAAAGGCCTTGCAAAGAGCCATGATGAAAGCATTGGCCAAGGGATCCAGCTGGCCCACTTTCTGACAAGGACAGGGTATTCCAAAAGGATCGAGTGTTGGTTGTCTTCACCCTCCGTTCCCTTAACCAATCAACCCTTTGTAAGAACTGCAAGGGTAGCCTTAGCATTAATTAGACCGTGGATCTGATCCAATGCCATAATTTCTACTTTAAAATGTTTCCTATGGCCAAAAAACCCCAAAACAAAACAAAATATACAAGTTCATTTTAACTCAAATGAAATCATTCATCCTTAAGCTACCTACTGTGCTGGATAGGGTGCTATCCATGCACCACTCAAACTTCACAAAAATACTTAAAAGCATGTATATTTGCTCTGTCACCTGCTTTTCCCCTCAAATAATTAGCAAGAACCTAAACTGTAAGATACTTTTACTACACAGATGCCTTCCCTTGTTTTATCACCTCTTTCCCAATCCACACATGACTACTTGCAAAAAACCATTTAATAATTATAAGAGATTCCAAGATGTGTGTCAGATGCTGGGATACTGCCACTTGTATGGTGGTTTGCTACACTCAGCCTTCAGTCTTGTGGCTAACAATTCACCCAAACTGTGATAATGCCTCACCACAACCCACACACTGCTGCTCTTCAAAGGGAAACAAGGGCACATAATTAAGAGATGATGAGCTTATATACGAGACAGAAGATGAGAGTGCAGATTCGGTAACCACACCTGTGAGTGGTTATACTACTGAAGAAGTTTCTTCAGCTCCATCTTTGCTCAGCAGCATCAGAAGAAACTCACGTGTTATTAAAATACATTTGTAGCAGCAGCAGCATTCACCGCAGAAAAAAATAAAACCCAACTTCCACATCAATTATACAGAATTACAATTGCAAATCAGCATTATTTATAAACAGCCCTTGTTACAAGTGTGGACTAAGCTATTAAAAAGATATACTCAGTTTTACTGGAAATACTCCATGAAAATCTCATCCCATGAGAAGTGATGCCTGAAAATATTCTTCAGGTTTCATTTGAAACTTTTGTGGTCCTGTAACTGTCCTCACACCATGAAGAACTAGAGATGAAAATTTCTCTGTGTATATGTGCCAATTAAGGGGCTAATGCTGAAGCATACCGCATGGAAATTAAAATCTAGAAATGGGTACAGAGATATTTTAGGGTCCACAAAATCAGTCCCTTGTTGCATATTCAGACTAAACAAAACATCAAACCACTTTCCTTATTAGGGCAAAGCAAGATGCAAATAACGCCACCGAATACAAGTGAGGACAACTGATCATCCTTCAGAAACATGCATGAAGAAATAACAGGATTACATGCTTACTTGATTTCTGATATTAAAAAAAATACATTTTTAGGTTTACCTAAAGGATGTCTTCATTTTGTCACGATGAAGGACCGCATTTCCAAAAGCTGGTGCCCGTTTGCACAGCCAGATCGCCTAAACAGCAGCCACACCCTCCTCTTCCTCATTTTTTTCCACTGACCATGAAATACTTTCTGAGCCAGGCCCTGGGATTTAAAAAAAAAAAAAAAAGAAAACCATACCAAAAAACCCAAAACAATTTTAGTGGAGAGCAGATACTAAATTGCTGATTTAATTAGGCAGATTAGAAACAAATAAATATATTTTCACGCATATATTTGTATTTTCTTTTTCATTCCAAATAAATTTGGTAGGCCTGATTTGCCTCTCTATTCCAATTGCAGGAAGCATCATTAAAAAGTGTTCTACATTGGCAGAAAAATCAAGCGCTCTGTCTCCTTTTAGAATTTAATATCACAAGTTTTCCATTGGCACTGGAAAAATTCACAATTCAAGGGCTTTTCAGTGTACCTTCGAACAAGCCTGTGTGTTTTGTATTGGTAATAGATGGCAACACAAGGCAAGCTTAGAAAGGTGTTCGAGAGCTTGTGCCTTCGGGCTGTGGAGTTCTACGGATTTGAAACTTTGACAGATCTGTTTAATTCTGACTTCATTAGAAAGAATAATAGTAATAAAAAAAATTTAAGAGACTATTATTTGAGAACTTTCCCAGATTATGTATCACTCATAACCCCATCCAGACTATCAAACGATTTGGATCACTGTATCTTTAATGCATTTATAATAATGATACCACCTAGCGAGTGTTGCCTGGCAAATCCTTATTTCATTTCACATATCAGATTATATTTCAGATAATACAGTTTATCAATAATTCGGCAGTACCACAGAACTGCATAGAAACTGATTGTTGCTATAAACTGTTTTGCATATTGTATCATCTGCTGCCTTTAATTCATTATTTAAATGACACTGTAATTATACTACATTTCATATTCTGTTTAACCAGAGAATACTCAATATGAATACAAAGCAATAAAGCCAACTTTTCCCGGTATATCGGAAGGCACACACTTATTTTCAAATAACCAGCTCCAGCATTCAACAACAAAGCAAAAATACAGTATTTAGGGTCTAGGAATTTAAGCTCAATTTTTTGCAAACAGCAGCAGAAAGATATTACTGTTTGGCTAGTATTAGGACTGGAAAATTAATATTAAAAATAAGCTGCTTGCTTCTTTAAATTCAGAACTAAATATGTAACCTGAATCCACAGCTTCGCACTGTTATGTTTGCTGCAAGTAAAAACTGATATTAAAATAAAAACATTGAGGTTATATTGATATATGTGTCAGGGGATGACAACATATATTACAGGCAGTACATTAAATAATGCCACATCCAAAATAATTTTGTAATCCCAGCACCTACCATGTATTTCTTCACGTGTGATTCCACGCCCACAGAAAAATGCTCTTATAAATCAATTCTACATGTTTACTATTAGTAGGGTTTTTTTACAGTTTCACATAGTCCTTCATCCTAATAGGTTTCCAATACACAATTCTGAAGCCTAAAACTCTGCATAATGCAGGGCTAGATAAAGCACACATGCTGTATTTTGCACATACAGTAAAATACAATTAGCTTGCAGAATAATAGCAAGGCTGTAGTATTTGTAGACATGTTTATTCATGCAGAAATCTTTTTTTTTTTTTCTTTAAAGTGCAGAATATTAGGGAACAACGCATACCTTTCACCACACTGGAGAGCTCTGTTACACAACACTGACTTCTAAATCCACATACATCGCAAGGGAAAACATTAGCAAGTATTTTACTGGTCTATAACTGTCACCCTGCAAAGCCCTTCCATCCACACATTTCATGCCAGAAAAGCACACTTACTCCGTACTCTTTGCATTCATATTTACAAGGGTGCTCTGCGAGAAGGAGAGCAAACAGAAACCCAAGGGTTAACAGAATAAAAAAAAATAATCAAAACACCCCAAAACAAAGCTACAAACCACCACACCAGTCCCCTGCCATACTGAAGGATTTGCAAGAGAAGAAAAACGTTCAGCAGATAACAGCCTGACAAAAAGCAAACAGAGAAATTCAGTGTCTCTGTATTGCCTGGATACCGGTTTGGGATTTAGGCAGCCTTGGATTACAAAGACTATTCCCTTGAAAATCTAGCCTACAGTTCCTGCACTGTTTTCTACCAATGCCGCATCCAAACTGTGACTAAACACCTCATTATGCTTCCCTGGCATTATCTGAAGCAAGCATATCGTACAATTTTATGTGGTGCTTAAAAGTGGAGGGAAAAAAGAGGCTATTTTCTCTGCCGAACGGTACTGAAATGACAAACAGCAAGTTCCCTGCAAAAACTTGCATGATCAGTAAGTGGTTTTCCCCCTTTTCTGTCTGTAGTAGGCAACAGGTGACAAAATGCAGCCCCCAACCTCCAGGTTTAAGGGTAAGAATATTTACTTGGCCCTCAAGACATCTGTAACTTACTTGGGTTTGGGTTTTATCTATTCCCCACACCACACCACCCCCACCCCCCACCGGGTAAATTTAATGGTGAGGTTCAGCTGGGCCTTGACATTGGCTTCAGAAAATAAATCCCTTTCTTAAGATTCACTTGTAGATTGTAAGTGTTTCATTTTAAAAAACAAAACCAAAAGACAAACACAGCCCTCCTTGTTAGAAACAGTATGTGGTGGCTTTAGGTAACAACCTAGTACTGACAGATCTTAAAAGAGAAAACCCAAGTTGCACTTTCATAGGACCTGTACGCCTCAAATACTTGATTCCCAATCTCTTTTCCCAGTAACTTGCTAATTGATCTTAAATACACAGATGAATTATGAGACAATAACTTCCAATTTTCTTAGCTCTTACTCCAGGCAAATATTATATTGATTTATATCTGAAATATTTAATTTGCTGTTCGTGGCACTTAAACAGTTAATCTAATTTACAAGAAATACGAATATCACATTAAGGATTTCTGTGATTTTTTTCCCCTTAAGCTTCATCACTTCAAAAGTGTTTTTCCTACCTACTGTTATTTACAACTATTCTTCCCCTGTGTGCTGGGCATTTTACCACATTCCAGGTGGCCGTACCAGCGACACGATTCCTTTGCCAATCTCCACACTACTCATTAAATAATTTCCCTCCTGTACGTACATACACAGCTGGTCAAGTGCAAGAAATGACTTAGCTGCATTCAGCTGCATCTCACGCACTTCCACAAGCAAGCCTTGGGGAACAGGGGAAAAAACAATCGCAAGCGTACGAAAACGGCCAGCTTCTATCACTGTCCGTTTCTTGGGTCTCACATTGCACACACAACATTTCTAAGGCAGCAGTAAGCTGTGCTGCTGCAGTACACCTGTGTCCCTTTGAGCGAGAAGCTCCATCACAGCTGGCTAAAAAACGTTTCAACTCTGTTAACACCTATTTCTTGAATCTCAGGCAATTCAGAAGGTTCCTTCTTTAAAGACACTATTTCCCCGAAATATTTAGGTGTTTTAAAAATAGTTTTCTGTTCAGAGAGCTTTACAATGTCCTCCCTTCATCAAAATACAGCTTTGCAGCACCAGTGAAGAGTACCTGGTAGAGCAGATGGTTAAAATTCCGCATCATTTTTAATAGCCTTAAGAGAAAGCACTGCCTTTTTTCGGGGAAGGGCGGGGGGGGGGGGGAGAGAGGGGAGGACGAGAGAGGAAAAAAAAGCTGAGAACAGCAATTTGCAGCCTTTCCCCCCTTTTTTTCCCCTTTCCTTGACAGCAGCAAGCCACGCCTCAGTCTGGCCCTTCCTCCAACCTCTGCTAACCTAAAAACCAGCGCCAGCCTGGCAGCAGGCCATATATTCAAAAGTAAACATTATTCTCCTGCCATTTTTCAGTGGTGTTTATCATATCCTCATCTCCCCCATCCCCTCCATTCGCTTCTCCCCCTCCACCCCCCCCCCCCCATCCTCCCCGCTGTAGCTGAAATCTCTGCCTCTGCCCCGGTTTGTTTCGCTTTGCGACTACATCAAGACATCAAAGTCACGCTCTTATCTAACATGGCAAACTCGCAGAAAAACGCGTTAGAGGGGTTTTACCTTCACCCAGTGAAGCAGCAGACTATTTTGGAGCGGGAAAACCAAAGTCAGACGTATCTGTACGTACTGCTGTCCCGCAGCACTGGATGGTACGTTCCTCTCCATCACTACGGGAGCGGGCTCTTCCCGATACAATGCATACGCTTCTCTGAAAGCCCGCAGCTGCCGCCAGAAACCTGCCTTTTTGCTTCCACGGCTTTTTCCAGTGTCTTATTTAATTGCTACGGGAGCGTTTGTAGGGGGAAGGAAAAAAAAAAAAACAACCCCCAAAAAAACCCCAAAACAAACCAAAACCCTACCCTAAAACCCAGGCAAGTCGATCCATCTCTAAGCAGCAGCGAGGACGTAGGCACAGCGCTGCACCTGACTCTTTGTTATCCCTCACCATCCATTCCCATTCCCTGTCCCTTCCGCTCCTCGCTTCCTCCTCCCACCTTGGGCTGCTCCTCATCTATAAAGGCTCTTTAAAAAATAATTAAATAAATAAATAAGAACCCCGGGCTAATTAAACCAGTTGCCCGATACTGTTTTGCTTTGGTTGTTGGCTGCTTGTTGGGGTTTTTTTACCTAGCCATACACTGGACGGAGAGTTGACATACCGGCAGAAGGAGGAGGGGGAGAAAAAAAGGGGGAAAAACCAGGGGGGAGGGTGGAGGGGAAACTTGAAAATAAATAAAAAGAGAGGGAAGCTGCCGCTTGAATCCTCTGAGCCATCCCCACCGGCTGGGTGCCGGCGCTGAGGAGAAAAGAGAGCCGCCCCGCTCCGTCCCACCACGGGCCGGGGCACTGAGACCAACCATCGGCCATGTTGTCCGCGCCGCCCGCCGCCTCCTGCCCTCGGCTTATCGGGTGAAGGAGCTGGCAGCGTGCCAAGCCGCCTGTCGCAAGGCGGGTGTCAGGCGAGGGCAAAGTTTATTGTTCCGCGCTGTTCTTTCCCTCTCATGGAGCGGGTGGGGGTTTTATTATTATTATTATTAATTTTCTTGTTAAGAGGCGACACTCCCTGGCCCGGCCCAGCCCGGCCCATGAGCCGCCCGGTGCAGCGGGAGGCAGGGGCTGAGGACCGCCCGTACGGGAGCAGGTAGCGCGACGGGCTCGGGGACTTCGCCCCTCGCAGACATCGTATATCCTATATCACACCCCCACCCCCACTACCAATACTCCCTCCCCCCCCGCCCCCCCCCCCCCGCGCTTTTTCTCTCTAGGCACTGTAAAGTACAAATAACGTGGAGTGGTTTAGTCAAAACAGTCATGTGCCAGTAGCCTGGCAAACAAAAGCCTTTATTTATTTATTTAGCTTGCGCATAGATAAGGAGGAGCCTTTGTGCACATAAATTTCACACACATCAGAAAGGAGATGCCATGCTGCTTTCCGCGGGCTGACACAGCTTGTCTTGAAACGCCACAGGACAGCCTGGAGGCTCATTAATAATTGCGAATGGCTCGCCATTTCCATATTTAAATTGTGAAGCAGCGTATGATTAATTAAGAAGGGGAAAGAGAGGCAAGAAAAAAAAAAAGGCAAGGAAAAAAAAAGGCGAAAGAGGAAAGGCCTGCGCTGGCTGTCCAAGCTGACTCGCCCAGAAAGGCTGCCTGCCTTTAACTCCTTCTTTCCCACGCGTTTCGGGGTCCGCCTGGGGCTTGCAGGATGCCTCTCCCTCTCCACCTTCCCACCTCCCCTTCCCCCCCCGGCTGGTGCCTGGGAACTCGGAGTGAATATTAATTCTGCTATTTTTGTGTAGTTAGGCAGCCACGTGAGCTCTTTTGCGAGGCTCTGAATAGCCACAAACTAATGAAGAGAATTCGCTGCAATCCACCACTCATCATTAGCCTTTCATTTGGGGGAAGGAAGAAAAAAAAAATTAAAATATCGCTTATAAATTTTAGCGTGATTGTAAATTAATGTATTTTCATGCAGCAGGGTTAAAAGAATATTTACAAAGTTATTTATATAGAGAAATATTGCAATTAAAACCCAGTAAGATGTGTAATTTCAAGTCATCTGAGTGCTCCAAACTATGAAAATATTTCACATTGAAATGCTGTGATTAACTCGCATGTGGCATTGCAGATCCTCCAACATAAATGAAGACAAGTAATAAATACACTGTATACAGTAATCAAAATATTTAACTATTTATCAGAGAGCTTAAACTTCAGATTATTGTTTCTCCAGAATGCTTAGCTTTCAGATCTAACTGTAACAGATGCTGGAATTTATTTTTTATTATTATTTTTTATATTTTATTTTTTTTGTCCTGAGGGAAAGGCTGTATTTCTGACCACTGCTTAGTCACCGAGATACCCGGTAGGATTTACTCTGGAGAAATCCAGGCTGTGAAAACCCAGGGCAGAGCACCCAGTCCCCCCTCTGTGAGTAACAACACAGTGGTTATGGGCTCCCTCTGGGCCCAGGGGCGTCACTTGGGCATTCGGGTCCTTCGCTTTGAGCATCTGCCCCGTCAGCGCCCTGAGCGGTAGGGAGGCCGGGGCGGGGGTGGGTTTGGGGGTGTGTGGAGGGGTGTGGGTGTTCGAGACAGCGCTGAGTTCGAGGGCGCAGGGTGGCCGGGAAGCTGAGGGAGGCTGGGGGCGGCCGGGAGGGCGCGGGCGGGGGTCCGTCCCGGTCTCACGTGACCAGCGTGATTCAGCAGGCAGCCGTCATCATGGAAAAACGGAGGGGAAGAGGGAGAAGAAAAAATATATCTCCTCGCCGCTCTGACTCCGCTCCGAGATGCTGTCGTTGCCCCGATTCATTGTCCTGCCTGTCCCAAACTCGCAGGTTTAACCCTTTCGGTTTTGCGGCCCTTCCCTGGGTTTAAAGCCAGTCGTTCCAGAATTTCACCTGGAATCTGTATCTTCTTCATCTCCATTTAATCTGCAATTTTCCTGCTTAACATTTAGTGTTAGGCAGCAGAAGCAACAACTGACAGGTTTTTCTGCAGATGAGCACTTTTTTTTGGCTGGGGGATGTGCAAAAGAGATGGATTGGACACTAAACTAAAGCTTTTTTGGGGTCTGGGTTTTTTTGTTTGTTAAACCAAGAATCTAATAACTTTGGCTTATTAAAAGCCTTTCCCTTTTCTCTTTCTTTTTTCTTTTTTTTTTTTCTTCCAGAGTATGAATTCTGGATATTACTGGCCAGGTGGCTCCTCCAAGCTGAGTTTATCCAGGTATGAACTAGGCTGGTTCTGCTTTATCTCTCTGGTATGGTCAGTTTGCAACCTGGTACCCAGTTTGTCCCGACATGTTGTAATTGCATTGGTATCATTCAGCGTATTAATTAATGTCCTGAGCAAGGACAGAGAGGAAAGGCTGCAAAATGAAACCAATTAATTTACAGGACCCTAATAGCATCTACTAGATGTTTGATATTAGAAAGACATTTCCCCTGCCTATATAGATATATTAATATACACACATCTACCAGAGTCCCTCGGTTCCCTCTAACGCATTTGGTGACCGTCTGAACAACAGAGATCAGAGAGAGAGCTGAAACACCAGTGGGCTGATCAGAGATGACAGATTTTTGTGTTTTCCTTCCTGCTACCAACATCCTGTAAAAGTTTTTACTGGGTGTAATCTGTTTATCTTTGTAATACCTGAAGCCACACTGGGCAGTTTACCAAAACCATTCCACAACTACCACCATCAAAAAAATTTGTTCACCCCCTTCTCAGATCAGAACGAAGTATATTCTGCTGTGCCATATGAAGAGCAACTTGTTACACCCCAGTGTTTTGCGTGTGAGTTGGCATCTCACAAACACATATAAACAAACTATAACACGCTATAAACAAACATAGCATGCTGACAAATCCTAGCCCATAACAGCTTACAAAGGCAGGCCTAAACTATTCCTATATGTATTTGTTTTTACAGGCTATAGGATTCTTTGGAGGATATAATCTTTTTAGTTATAAAAATGTTAATAAATGTTTGGTTTAAAATGAATAAAAATCTTGATGTTCTGTCTTACCAAGTTTGCTAAGCATAATCATGAGAATAAGCACCAAATATTTTGTTAAAACAAGTTGCATATGCCAAGATGTTCTGTACTACCAATGTTCTTGTACATTCACTGTCTTTCTCTGGTTTAAAAGCGCACAACATTGTCAGAGCTAATACTGACCAAGGTTAAACACACACAGATGAAACATACCGGTATGACTTTAATTTCTTATTTCTGAAATAATTTTTAGAATACATGTTTTTATGTTCTTAAAAATAATTAAAGGTATACTGAGGGTGTTAAAACTGGGAAGGTCAGTAACGATTTTAGTATAAATTTTTTTCTCATTTCTCACATGCACGTTCAGTTACAGACCTCCCAGTATTGTGAAGCACACAGGAACTGGCTGGTGATGCCAAACTCAGCATGCTTGCCTAAAATGATCTTTCTGTGCAGCATGAGGAAGCTGTGCAGTTGTATCTTACTAAATTCTAATGGAAAAAATACTCCCTTAAAAATCTTCTCCACATCATTAAATTATCCAAAAATATTATAGGTGGGGCTAGCACAACTGCCAACTGTTATGATTGCCAGATACCTCCTAATACAAGACTGCGTTTTCAGTTGCTTAAAAACTTTGCCAAACTTGAAATGTTTGGCTGAAAATTTCCCTCACCAGGTGTGTGCCTCAGGGATAACTTACTTGAGAATCTGCAGCCAAATGGAAGCAACCTTTCCAAGAAAGAACCTATCGAAGCGTCAATCATTTGGTCCGTGCTGCCAAATTACAGAAACCTTTGCTTTAACAAGCTCCCATGTCCCCACGTTTGGAGAGGAGATGAGAATGGGAGGTTGCCTGTTAGGGAAGGGGTTTTTGCTGCTTCATTCTAGACAGGCTTTGTGAGAGGGACTCGTCGAAGTTGGAAAACTGGAGAAAGTCCCAAAGATCTCACTTCGGCTAAATATGCTGCTTCCCCTCACAGCTGCCCAGGTTGATGATAAAGCACGTCAAACCTCCACATGCCCTACACCAGAACCTGTAACAGATGAACTAGGCTCAACCACAAGCACCTATCTGGATGCCACGAAACACGCATCTTTGGCTCTTAACCTCTCCCCTGCTTACATCCAAACAGCCTAGTTGTTTGATTTCAAGTACAGAAGAACTAAAGATACTAAACCACAAGAGTCAAGAAAAAGAAGGGAGGAGGACATCTGTAAGCTGACAGAGCCCAGCTGAGGAAGGGAGGCAGGTTGGGTGCCAACAGTGGGAGCAGGTTCTCAGTCCAAGAAAGGAAGCTAAAACTATCTGCAAAAAGTAACTGGACTTCTTGGCTGGAAAAGCAAAGGGGAGCAGGTAGAAAAGAGACAGTGCTCAGGAGGCAGGACATTGTCAAGAGAAAGAAGGGAATCACCAACAGCTCTGTTTCTCCGTGGAGGTGCTTTAAATAGAGATTTATCTTATTGCCATCAGTTGGCTCAAGTAGCAGGGCACTGTGGGATGGCTGAAAATATTCCACTCCTCCTGATGACTCATTTGGATGGTAGTGCACTTCTACAAGATAAAAATCTCTGGTTATGCAGGTTGCTTTTAACCCCTTCCTCCTCTGCAAAAATCAACATGCACAAGCATGTGCATTCACATGCACGTATGCTTGTGTGCACGTGTTAAAACTGTATTAAAACAAGGGTTAATCTTGTTCAAACAGGATTAAAGGGTGCAGAATCAAACAAAAAAAATAGGAATAAAATCTACTACACGGCAACACTTGATGCATGGAGCCCTCGTATGAAACAGTTCTCACTCACAGGCCTGTAATTGCATCTTTTCTGCGGAGTCCCAGCTTCATTAAATGGATTGAACGAAACAACGCCAATATTAGCAGCTACTCTATTTTTATTCCCCTCACTGAACAGTGTGCAGCCCCCTGTCTTATTTACTGGATGCTTCTCAAACTACCCACTGAACTGCAAGGTTTTCCCATGGCACTTCTTACCGCTGTGGCCCTCGAATGCTACTCACAGATCCATTAATTCACCTTCATATAAATCGCAGGAGCTGAAGGAGAAATGCTGCCTTTAAAGAGTAAGAATTTGGCAAAAATACCCATCCATTCTGGGTGCCCAAACTGCAAGAAGAACAACCTGGCTTTTCAAGTTCCTCAGCTTTATAAAGTACTGCATGTATTGGCATTGTACGTGGAAAGCACCTTTCCCCTACATTTCACCGGCAGTGGCAACTGCTTGCCATAGTTCACAACCAAGTAAGAATATGAAGAACCAAAATTAAAAGACTTATAATTCAAGTGTGTTAAAAAGAGAAGTAAAATACCTGACCCAGTGCACTTCTGCCGAATACACCCACCTCTTCCACAGGCAAAGTTTTACAGCAAGTAATACCACGCGCTAGAGGGCTACGTTACATTTCCCACTGTCCCAGTTTAATAAAAACCCTTCTCTTAGCACTATAGTATCAGAAAAAATAGAACATAAAATCAGCTTTGAAACCTATTTTCTGCCATTCAGTATCTTTGTTTTAAGTAAATATTAAGATTTGGAGGAGGTTTGACTCATAAATTTTGAACTGAGGAGCTGGCAATACCAGTAATGCCTTAGGGGGAGGCGTCATGCATTGCTGAGCCTTCCTTTTTTTGTGTTTGAGTGGAGTACAATATGCCTGGGTTATGCCTCACAGTACCTGGTGCCTGCTCAGTGGGTCCACATGGACTGGCTGAGGTGTCCTGAACCAAAGGCAAGTGCTCGCACCACCAGATGACCATCAGAAGTATTTGCCAGTCCAAAGCACCATCAGCTTCCCGTGTTGTTTCTCACAAAGGAAAGACTGTAAGACTGCAGGGAATGCACATGTCTTTTACACCAGCAGAGGTGGGAGGGTGCACCTCTGGTCAGGGCAGCATGGGGAAGGCTGTAGTGCTCTTACCAGAAAGTCCATCGATATCAGAGTTTGTTGCTCTTTAGGATGACTGTAATTCTACTAGCACTTTGTTCAATCTGTTCTGCCTCTTCTGAATTTTCATCCCTGTTTCTTAAATACTGTAAGTGATTTGAGGTTCCTAAAGATGAAAACCGTTACTCAAAGAAGCCCATTTAACATGAATGCCAGTGTTAACTTCTACAGCCATCTTTGAGATGCTCCAATTGCAATGCTGCTTTACCCTAGCAGAAGAACTCTCAAGAAAAGAAAGAAGAAGAAACAGAAGAAGAAAGAAACAGAAGAAAGAAGAAATAAACTTTCAGAAGAAACAGAACTCTCAAATGGGGTAAATCCAAAAATCACAGGAAATGTGAGTTGGGAAATTAAATGTGAGGGTATTTGAAAAGAAAATTGTTTTTCAAGGTGCATGCTTTTGCAAGAGCTCACTGCAAAGAGGTCTAACCACAAGTACCTTTTTCCATTACAACAGGAAACCTTGAGCACCAAAAGGCAGGCATAGTCTTTAGAAGAATAAGCTTCTACTTCATAGCATAATGATGCAAACAGCAAAGATCTTCAACTACAGTGTGGTCAGATGACAGTTTCCAACAGGAGATTCAGTATGATTTAGTGAAGCAGCAAAGGATTGCCTGAAGATGTGCTAGGCACAAACTTCTCTCAAACTATGATGATAATGGGCAAAATGTTAATGATATGGTTTCAAATACAAAGCCCAGCATATTCTCAACTGAATAGTGATGACCGTTTAGGGTGAAATGTTCTTAGTACAGTGCTATAATCCAAACCCAAACTTGCTCAGGGCAACCTTGACCAAGGCTGAGAAACTCATTCAAGGAGACAAACAGTTCAAATAGTCCAAACAGAATTTGTAAAGGACTCCAGTATCATTTTCAAGGCACTCTTCTGATCTGGAGAAATGAAAAATCAAGTTCTTCCCTAAAAAGTGGGGTTTTTTTCCATTTTTGCCTTATCTCAGGACCCCCGTACAGCTTCCCAAGAAATGCACTCATAAACTATGCTGAAATCACGTTCTGGAATCCTAGCTGACCTACATGAAAGAAAGGTCCCAAACCAAGTGGGACTGTTAGCTAGTATGTGAACATTTTCAATGAAAAAAACCCCAACCAACCAGAAGCAGGTCTTCCATTCTCTTACAGAATGTTAGGTGACTGCTGATAAAAATGTTCATGTTTTTAAAAAAAAATCCCGTTTATTTGGAAAAGGTACAACTTGTCTCCATGCACTCCCACAATTAGAGAAAAATTAATCTGGTAAGCGAGTTAATGAAGAAAAACTAGGAAGAGTTAAAGTTGCTATATTTACATATATAAAATGGTGAAAAGGCAAGTGAAAGGAAATAAGTGCCTAGGTGATGAGAAAGTACTGGAGATTCCTTCTTGATGTGGTTCCCAAACCCTTGGCTGCAGTTTATCTGTTGAATAAAACTTCTACGACTCGTAACTTAAGCATCTAAGAACAGCATTCACATATTCTGGAACAAGACATGCGCTCCTGGGAAGTAAGGCTGATAACCAAGTAGAAAAATAGTGGGAGAAGTGAAAACCCAATCATTTTCTATTCAGTGAATTAAAAAAGTCAACCAAACAAGTAAAAAAGCCAATCGACCAACCAGAAATGTAAACTGGTCTAGTTAAGTATTAACTTAATTCCTAGCTTTTGTTTCTTCTTCTCAAAACACGCATTGTTATTGAAACATGGCTTTTTGTTTATGAATTTACTTCTAGCACAGGACCGCTTGACAAGTAATGCTTATGCATTTTGTCATATGTCATTAGTTTCTTCCACCTAGCTATGCATGCTGACACTAAAAGATACCTTCCACTTTTTTTTAGTCTAAACAGATTAACTTTTGCATTATTTTTAAATGAAATAAATAATGAAAAATGGGGTGGAGTAGCAAAATCGATGTTAACTCAATTGCATGTTTAAGGTTATTCTGACATTTGAAGAAGTGGCCAAGCACATTCTGCCTGCTTGTTGTCAGACACAGATACATCTGTCAGAAATTCCTGCACAAGCTTGTATGGGACTTCCAGTCTTGTGTGTGTTGTAAAATAAATCTGTATTGGTCTGCTCCCAACCTAAATATACTCGTGACTAAAGCTCTCACATGCAGATCTAAATCTAGCAAATCAAAATCTGTTTCCAGGAGCTGAGACTTACTGAAATTATATACAAAACCTGCAGGTGATGAAAAAAAACCAAACCCAAACATCAAAGATTACTTTAACTTTATCATAATACACTTCTCCCGTTAGATCTTATTTTATTGAATGATTCATGCCTTATTGGCTTTTCTAGATTTGCTTTTATATTTCCGCCTCGCTATTTTAAGATGCATTATCTTTAATCCAGAAACTGCCGTCCTACCTAAACCTACTTAGAATTTTCTATGATGAAATCTCATTGAATGAAGATTAGTGAGAATTACAGACCTTTCACAGTGCAGTTCAAGGGAGCACACCAACCACAGTGCAGCATAACCAAAAAATACCCTGTCATAACCACCTTTACATTTTATAATTTCAAAATTTAAAGCTGCAAAACGTAAGGGGACCCACTGATTTGTGTTAATCTTGTACTTCACGACAGAAAGTCGCCCAGCTTCTGTGTACTCACGTATTATTTCTACTCTGAGGAGAACCTAAGAAATGGTGTGCTGTTTCTGTAGAAAGATGCTCAGAGGGATTCAAATCTCAGAGCGGAAGTAGCTTAAAACAGGACAAAACTCATCTGGAACTTGACTGCTTTGTAGGAAATTCTCCTATTTAGAGCCACCACAGATGTTTTGCCTGGATCTGTCTGCACATGCAATTAGCAGAAAATGAACAGAAAATTGCAATTATTTGGGAAAGACCAGGGTAATTATTTTAAAAAGTGGAAGCTTTTATATCCAGTACTTTCTGTTCACTTGAGGCACACCACCACTCCCTGCTTAAAACTTACAAGAAACTTTTTCCCCTCCTGGTTTAAAAGAAACTGCCCTATACTGTGCAGCTTGAATTTACCAGAATTACTCAACTTTTATCTTGCAGTACATACAGTAACTGTGGGCCTGACTGGGTTGTGTGCTGAGCAAAGACAAAGACTTTGCCTGTCAAACCTTTAGGCCAAGGGCCCTTTCTACAAAATAAATTAAATTATTCCATGTTCCTAACATACCATTTCAATTTTTAGTTGAAGAAATAACATTCTAAGGGTATTCCTCTGCTGTTCAGAGTAGTTAACCAATGCTACAAACAATTGAGTATTAATTAAAGAAAAACACTCTAGAATCAGCATGTTACTAAATTAAACAATGTCTTTTTTTAAAATATATTCAATAGGTTAGTCTGAAATTTCCCCCAAATACTGAGTTAGTGCAAGATTATTATTATTTTTTTAGTACGAAATCTCAAAAGGGATTTTGTGCCATAAAATTATTAAAAAGATAAAATTCTTTAAAAATACATTTTCTTATGCTGGTAACTAAAAAAATTTTGAAAAGAAAAGAAGGAAATACTTTAGTTTGGTATTTTTTTAGTACACTCACCATATTGAGTTCATCAATTTTTAAATAGAAAAGCTTGATTAAAAAAAATAATCCATGCACGAGGTTTGTTTACAAAATATAATTCCATTATTGCTCGGTTATTCTTTAGACATGGAGATGGGGAGCAAGTTCATATTACTGTGAAACAATGGCTTTTGTCCTTGAGACAGATTGTAGAGGCAGAAAAATACTAGTTCCTGACGCACTATGAGTTCTTGATATATTGAACAGTAGAGGAAATAGTCTCAGAAACTATGCAAACTGCTTCCAGCCTGAACTTAGCAGGCTGCTTTTTTGCCAGTATTTCAAAACATGTTTAGCTGAACAAGCATATTTTCGACATTACAACAGGGTGTAATCACTTTTTCATCTGATCTGCTCTTCATGTAGGCTTTATTACAAAAAAGTGGAGAGTTATACATGGCAAAAAAAACCAGGTATGAAGAAATTTCAAGTTTAAAAAAAAAAGGGGCTCTCAAGCATTTTCCATTCCCCCCAGCACCCTCCCCAGTAAAACACATGAAAAACCCTCATGTAAATGATGAGTGAATGACTCACATGGGAGTTTCGGATAGCTTCCTCTTCTACTGTAAGCCTCCCCGGGATTCTCTCTCTCCTTCTCCCCCTCTCTCCCCACCCCCTTCGATACTAGCTACTGCGTGGTGTATGGATGTTGTTGGAGATGCTTTCTTTCACCTGAAGCGAGCTAAATGGCTTAAGCAGCACTTGAGAAATCTCTCCTTTCCCTCTGCCGCACCACGGCAGCGCCAAGGAGCGGGGGTGTGAAAGCTCAGGCTTCCTAGCAGAGGATAGAGAGAAAGGTGCTGGCACAGAGCTCTCCGTGAGGAGGCCTCCTGCCAAAACAGCCCAAACACTCACCCAGAAGTAGCTGCCCTTAGAGGACACCACGTAGACCGTTTTTATCTGCAGAGGCTCAGAAGAATACTTGAAGGTTGCCAGCGGGATTATGAAGCAAATGCATGTCAGTATGTAACTCTCACAGGCCCGACTCCCCTCTCGGGTTGATGGCCTTACTCCTCAGGACTTGAAAGGCTTCAGTATTTTGCACAATGAAACATTTGTTCAGCTGCGAAGGGAAGGGCTACTGAACCGACAAAGCAGAACCCCTATGAAGCAAACTACAGCAAACAACTTCCCTCCACGTCTCTTCCCAGACTTCAGGGGAGATCCCCTTCTTGGCTGGTGCAAGCCTGTGACTCAACTAGGATAAAATTGTTTTACATCTGCCTGGGACCTGGCCTGCGCACGGACAGGCTTGGAGGCAAATACCACTGTGAGGGCAGGTTTGATGTAGTTTGGTTACCTTGCTGGAGAAAGACAGTGTCTGGGCACAAGATGTCATTCAGTTCAGTCATCTGGTGTGGAAGAACAGAGCATGTGGTTCTGGAATGCAAGCTTATACTTGTTCTTAAGTCATCTCTGGTTAATACCTAGATGCCTCTTGAGTTGAGTCACTTTTTTCCTCATTTTCCACCTGTCTTTTGCTAAGCAGAACTCAAACATGCTGAAGGACGGCAACCTGCATGTGGAGCTTTTGCAGAGTAGGCGGTAGTGAAGTATCCATCACATATTGCCTCTGAAGAGGCTCAGTTGCTGGAGTCCTCCCTACCCACTACTGCTTGGAAGGCAGAAGGTAGGCAAGATACACAAGGTTTAAGGCATCGTGGAAGGCTAAAAGCATACCACCAGAAACACAACTTTTCATTTAGGGAGTCAATATGTTTGCATCGTCTATCAAATGACACACTGGAGCATCTTCTGCCTTTGGAAGGCTGCAAAGGCCAGGGCACACCATCAACAGCGTCCAGCTCACTTCTACAAAGATTACCTTTATAAACCCACAAAGGTTTATAGTACAAACATTTCCAATCCAGTCGCTGGGGATTTGGCCTGAACTCTGAATTATTATTAGATGCAAAGACAGTAGCCAGCAGCTATTCAGAAGCATTCAGTGAATGTGTTAGCAGTTAGCAAGTGAGTTCATCTTTGTGTTTTAAAATCCTTTCAAGTAACGAATAAACTACGATAACAATAGAATCTTTAACAATATTACTCAGGCAAATGTTTGGACATCTGACATGCCAGAGTGAAGCGTGATAGCATCTATCATCAGCCGATGCTGTGCAATTATACAGCATTTCCCTGCAATCAGGAACTGCGTCAGGTTAAAGCGCTGTGCTGTAGAGGCAGGCAAGGAATTTCCTTGCAGAAACAGAATCACACAGTCCTTAGAGTTTTCCCCTACCAACACCAGGAATGGACATTAAGCAGGGGAAATTCAGGTGTATAACTGGGGGGCACCAGGCAATTGGCCCTCACTGACCATCAGCAAGAGGTATACCTGTGAAATAATCTTTCAGATGCTTAAAACCACGGCACAGTTAATGACAAGAGATTTGTGGCATAGCCAATTTCAGAAATGCTGATACAATCTAACATTGAGCCCTATCTTCCTAACATGCAGAAAGAAACCTGGTTTAAGGGCACTCAGCATTTTTACTGGGCGCTACTTTTAAGCCTCTGAATTTTAAAACCAGTTACTTTAGTTACCAAAAGTTTTGCCGACCCAAGATCAGAGTGCTAGTAGGTGTTAAACTCCCTAAAAATATTGTAAAAATGCTATAATTTTCCAAAGTCTGCTATCTTGAGACTTTTATAGCTTGAAGTTGTAATTTGCACACAAGTGAGTGCCACTTGACGAATAAAATTCCCAATTTCTATTCTGCCAAATTATCAGACCCTAAAACTGTGCCACTGATCTGAGACTAAATACTGCAGGTCTTTATTTAGGTACTTTATTTAGGTAATAAAACATATTTGTGGTAGCTCTTGATTTTTCTGTTAGATTTCTGCCTTTCCGAGGTAACAGAGAATTCTGCATTAGAGAAAGTCATGAAGGAGCTGGATTAATGATAAAAATACACAAAAAGCAGTTTATCCAGCCAGTATCGCCCTACTGCAAGACAGCATAGTACAGAATAGATCTATGGCATGCATATAGCATGTCATTTATACATTACAAATTGCATTCAGCAGAAAAGAGCTAACTATATTCGGTTATATGCTTCTTGTGTTCATTTTTGCTTTGTTTAGAAGTGCACTTTTTTAGGTGAAGCATTACAAAATGCCTTTGAGAACAAACTGTTCAGTTCACCTACGTCTCTCGTGCAATTTAAGATTTTCTAGCAATGCATGCAGACACACAAAGAAAGAAAATGGTTGCAGAATTAGACTCACCATCATTAAAGTAATTAAAACACAGTATTAATCTTTAATGGCAATTATTCTTTTAATAACCTCTCCAAATCATAAGAAGCAGATAGCTAGAGCTTTCCCTCCAGCAACAGCACTCTGACCCCACCAAGGGAAGCGAGGCATGCCAGAAGGAGCCCCAACCAAGCGTTGCATCTTCCCTTTCGCAGACACCCAAAATTTACACAAAGCGGTCAGAACTGGCCACATTCCAGGCCAACATTCCCCGTAAAGTGAAAATCCTTTGGTTATGTCAAACAAAATCCCAGAGGTACTATATACAATACCTAACTCGGTTTCATGTCTGGGAAGTACAAGCCTGCTAAATGCAACAAGTGCAAATCCCTCTTTTTTGTAAGAAAAAAGAATCAGATTTTATAAGGCTGACAATGCCCTCACTGACTTTTCAGCCTACGTCACTACCGTGTTCTTATTTAATCATTCTCAGCCCATGTTTGCGCCTTCTCACAGGCCAGTTAAAAGCAATGAAGCTGGTATTAACCTGGTGACAACAGGAAGGACAAGGAGGGTTCAGGCTGACACAGACCTTGATAGAAAGAAAGCAACCACTTTTACCCCTCTGCCTAACCACGTTTCTACCCTGGCTTCTTCTCCCAGGCTCCATCACGGACTGAGCCTTGGTACATCATCCAATCCACTCCTCGGTGGCTTCCAGCTCTCGCACTCAACCCTGTCCCCATTCAGATCTGACTGCTATAAAAACAGTGCACTGGGACAGGAGGACCGTCTTCACAATTAAAACTCATTATACTTAACTGTGGTGTTGCTGTTTAGGTATGCCACACTTTTCCCTACTACAGGAGGAAATTTGGCAGGAAATACTGCACAGCAATAACATTAGCAGGGGAGACATTTTGCATACAGGACAGGCTCAGGGCTCCTGTACTCCCCTTCACGACCTCTGTCATGGCCAGTTAAATCAAGATGCCCCTTTTCAGATTTAACCATTCTTGTATATGCTTTGGACTTCATCGAAATGGACAAACAAATTGAGGTCTCGCATATGGGCAATGAAAAGGAGACTGACTGTTCTCCACACCAATTCCTCACAGAACCCTTGCTTGTCTGCACAAGTAATATGCTTACTATATGTAGCTGAAATAAAAAAGGATGATCAAGCAGTGCCATGATTATTGCTTTAATATAATTAAATATATTTAAAGTAGTGTTGAGTTGTATAGAGTAGTCTATCTACTTAGAGGTTGCATTTCATTATGCAAGTGGGCCAAGCAGATGTGGACCAAGCAGTAAAGTACCATGAAAAATTCTATGGAAGTTTAAGTTTTAGACTGCCAGAAATTGAGATTAATGATTTTTAAAATGAATTCCATTTTTAACTTGATTCTTTTAATTTATAAAGTTCTTAAAAACTTTAATTACAAAAATCTAAATTCAGCATCCACTATCTTCAGCATTTGAATTCAGTGAGAGCAAAAGTGTTCCGGAGTATTTCCTAATTTAATGAATCAATGAAAAATTACTAAGATGAAATAATAGTGCAGGGGGTAGCATGTACAGTACATTTTTGTGCCAAGGTGCGCATGCACAGAAAGTGTAACCAAAACTTTTCGTAATGAAACACGTTTCTAGAATCTTCATTCACTTCAGGCACGCTCCTTGCTTGTTCAACATAATATTCCCCATGTGAGGGAAGAAGATTACTTTCAGCGGGTCCGGAAGCAGTGGATGTTAAGAGAGTACACTAAAATTAATCAGAGCAAGAAGTTTTTTCTGATCTTTCAAAGATCTGACAGGAGGAGAATATGTCTCCTTTGCAGGGATCCAAGTTCTGTTTGTCAACCGAATTTGTCCTTTAAGTTTCCCACTGTGCCTTAGTCATAGCAAGAGGTGAATGGAGAAGATGAGATTTTACTGACAATTCTTCTGTCTTTAGAATTGACAGCTAAAATCTGTCATGGTAGCTCCTCTACCATCCACCGTAAAAATAAATAAAAATTCTAGCAATGACCAGCCTTTGGAGACTCTCATTCCTGGTCAGGACCCATTCTGTTCCTTTGGGGAGAAAACACAGAGAACAGAGGGGGAAAAAAAGAGATCTTGGGATCAGTAAGCATCCATGTGAGCAAACCACCACTGCAATTCTCGGAGCGGTAGACAATGACAGGCTGTCACAGCTCTGTAGGGAAACTGGGGAGGGGTGGCATACATAAGCTGAGGAAGAAGGACAAGCTGTGGTGGGGATGAGGGCCTCTCCTGAGAGAGGGGCAACATGTCTGGAGAAAATGAAGCTCAGTGGGCTGTTGGCAGTATCAGGGCATGTAAACACTTGTCATGTTCACTGGCTTTTCTTCACGTCTATAAATTGCATAATAATGCAACAAGGAAACAGCTATTTGTTCTAGTGGTAAAATATCAAAAGCATCCTACCTCTTCAAGGCAAGGGTGTGCGTATTTCTGGAGTCCAGACACAGCCATCAATCCCATTGCCGAGCTAAGGGGAGAGGAAAAACCAAACAGCCAGAGAGATTCCTAAAGATTAAAAAAAAAAAGAAAAAGAAAACTAAAGGGCCAACTACAACAATCCCATCTCCTCTACTTTTCACACTTTAAAATACAGCTACTCCCAAAGATTGATTTATTAAGACTTTTTCATTTTTCTCTCTGGGAAACTGAAAGCTCGCAAGAGCCTTAACCACGGGATCTCTGCAGTGTCCTCACCCTGTACACACTTAATTAAAGGATTTGCCTTCATCCAAAATTACAGTGATCCGTCAGTAGCCTTCTCGCTCCTTTTCTGTGGCTCGCAAACATCAACAAACAATTTCTGTCTTTTCCCTCCCCTATTCACAACCAAATCTATAAACAGACAAACAAACAAATCCTTCTCCTGGTAGGAGCTGCAGCCCTCAAGCAGCCTGGGATAGTCCGGGATACCAAATAGCCTCCAAACTCCTTGCAACTTTTCCTTTCACTTCTGAGTCATCCAAGGGGTTTAGGAGCTGATGGGAACACCCACCTGAATAAAAAGCACGAGGTACCGTAACACCCACTTCTCCTACATGCGAATTTGGAGAAATAAAGTGCCTTTCACACTAGGTCAGAAAGCAGCGTGTATTCTTACAAACACAAATCTCTTCTCAGTAAGCAAACCGCTGCAGAATATAAAGCTGTCCCATCTGCGTGCTTCTCACCTCCTTAAAATTCCAGGAACAGCAAAGAGCACATATGTATGTGTACACACACACATGCACACGTGAATTAAAACAATAATGCCAAGAAATGATTAATATGGTAAATCTAATGCACTGTGAAAGAACTGCTGAGGTTTAAGTGTAAAATAACTGCCAAAAAAGAAAGCTCCTCTCAAAGTTTATATTGCACCAGTAAGCTCGGCAGGATTTGAGAGGAAAATACAAGAGAAATTCTTCTTAATCTAAAATCAGAATCTATTTACATGTTTGTAATGCAGTCTGGATGTTTCATTATCTCTGTCTGTTTTCAGAGCTAGCTACAAGGGGCTTCCCACGTGCTCGGTTGCATCCGTGATTATGAAAATATTTAAAACCACAGAAAGGATATATGACTGTGCAGACGTGCTTTCTGCCTTATCAAATTACCTTCTGCTTACACTGAACGCTTCACAGATAGGTCACTACTTGCATGCATCCAGAAGTGAACGCTAAATGAAATAATTAGTGAATGAAATAACTGTTCTGTCACATCCAAAGTTCTTTATGCCTTTCAAGTTGTTGGGGAAAAAAAAGGTAAGTGTAGCAACAACAACAAAAACCTCAGCCACTGTTATAATTACAAGATGATTTGACACAGCTAGTAACAAACATACTACCTATGTAACCAATAAAGCCATAATTAAAGTACTTGTAGTATGAAGCATGTGAGCAAGTTAGGAGAAATGTTTGATCAGGATAAAGAGCTGCAGATAAAAACTTCAGAATTGCATTTACTTGTTCCTTTGTCCGTAGCCAAACCTTAGCAGTGACTGGAGCTGATGGGATTCAGCCTGCGCTTTCGCTGTGGAGTCACTGTATTAAATGTTTATTTGTCCATTTTGAAGCTGAGGTTCAAATTTGATGTCAGAGCATGACTACATTTGCAGCTAGCTGATTACTGCCCCTTTACTAACAATTAAAGCCAAAAGGCATTATGTATCTAATTGCTGAAAACATTCTAAATAAATCAATAGTGGTTGTGTTTGAAAAAATTCATTTCTATGTCTTGTAAAATGTTTTGCCAACTAAAACAGTCATAACTGACTGAGGTATTTATTTACTAAAGCAATCTTGTGACTGAACTGATTTTAAAAAAACCCACCCCAAATTATAAAACCTTCTTCCCAGATGAATTTCCAACTCCTGACACTTTAACACTGTTTGCAGCAGGCTAGTAGTTGTGTAGGCTAAGAGGGGAGGTTCATAAACAACATTAGTGTCATGATTATTACTATTATTCTAACTGGGGAATCTGTTTCAGCGATTCATCTGTCAAACACCGTATCTTCCCATTAATACACCACACTGTTCTTTAAATGTTTATTTTACGAGGCGCTTTTTTGCAGCAAGGTTTGGTATTTGTAAACACTTCCATTTAAAACAAGCTTTTGCTCTTTGCCTGCGTCTTAGCCAATATGGCATTTTAAAAATAACGTTCTCAACCGTATTCCTAAAGGGTCAGATGCAACTTGGCATGGGTAAGACAATGAACTCATTATACCTAAGCATTTGTTTTGGGGTAATTGTTTGCAGCTAGTGCAGCTGAAGAGTTAAAGCCATGTGCTGAATTTAAATCTATAAACATGAAAGATGGTGCCAACTTGGCAGCGAGTCGTGCATTCAAAAGTAAACGGGTCTCCCTGGCTGCTTCAAATGGAGGCATCAATATGAGGTTTAGCTGCTGCCTCTCTAGTTCACAGATGCACCCTTCCTTGCCTATGCCGCCCTTTCACTCAAAGCAGGCCATATTTTGCAGAAAGTCTCTGTAAAACGGACCAAGAAAGGTCACCGCTTGCATTTCAGTGAGCATATTAACTGGAGATCTGCCACATTTCTACTACTTCTCTAAGAAAAATCTCAGAGCTCAAGACACAACTATAAAGGCAAACAATTTTGGGGACTGAGTTTTAAATAAACTCAAGAAGGGCTCCCTGGTTTCAGAGCAATGGGGCTGCAACAAGCTCGCCTGGAAATGAGATGTCAGCCTCTAACAAACCTGCGATAGTATCCTTGCAATGTATTCAGACACACCATTTAAAATTCAAAATGCAGTTTGGAAGGAATTGAATTACACTGGATAAATCTATATTTCATTTGAAGAACTGCAAAAGGCCAAAGCTCTTCTAAAACTGGTAGGTGAAAAACAAAGCTAAGGAAATGCTTTCTTTGAGGAAGACTTTTTTTTTTACTTTTTTTAAAATATATTTTAAGCTTTGCATGCAAGCTGTCAAAAGACCAGGCTACCAGGGATATCTCAAATTGCTTTTATTTATTATCTTTACATGTGACCACTACAGCTACATGAATGGCCCCTGAAGTCCTGCATCCTAAAAGATGCCTATTCTTTGTCAGTTCAAGCACAAATGAAGATCTCCACATAGTCCTTGCATGTAGCTAAGCAGGAAACATTTCAGGATGCAACCCGAACGTACCTAAATAAAACCAGGGGAAAAAAAGAAAACCCAAACCCAAACCAGGAGGGAGCTTAAGCTAATGCAATATTTTCAATGAAAGGACAAATGTCATCTTTTATTCAGCTGGACTCTTTTTCACAGAAGAGAAAAAAATAGCAGCGCTACAGTGCACTGGTGAGCACTGCCCTCTCACTGCCTCCAGATGTACTGACATTTGATTTGCTGCTGATTAGTATGGGCAAATGAAGGAGGGGGGAGAAGCTGGCATCAAGTCACGTCCTCCATCTTAGTCCCAGCTGGTACCAAGCTCCAAAGAAACAAAGCGACTTCAGACTGTGCTATCATATATTCATGACCAAGAAGAAATATAAAAACCAGCACGTTTGAATTCCTGACAACCATAGAAGAATAGCGCATTGGCATGTTGAATTTTTCCAGCCAGCCTTTGCTGACCTATAAACCTTTGTGACTGGAACAAATGCAAATAGAGCTGACTTGCCTCACAAACTACTGAAGGGTATTCAAACCGAGTTGTGTCTAACAGGCTAACAATAACCCACTGTCCCACCCATGCAAAACACACAGTCTGGGAAAAACAGCTTTAGAAAAGCACTTGACGGAGACATAAAATGCAGACCACGCCAGGAAAAGAAAAAAAATAACCATCTCTCTTCATAGTTCTTCACCTAAAATACCAAGATAAAAAAGCAATTGGGAGTAAAATTATCTAAGTAATAAAATGAAGAGTGCACAATTTTAAAAACAGGCTGGGAATTAGCAACTGAAAAAAATCAGGGACTGCATCATTTCAAGTCAGATCAGGCTCCAGCCACCAAATTTCATGCCCTGAAAGCAAACCTACAGTAAATAACAGGCCTAAAAAACGGTTGTGTGCTACAAATTACGTACAGGCACTGAGCTGAACTACGCTTTGGGAAAGAGTGTGTCCAGAGTAAAAGGTCTGGTAGACTACAAAAATCCCTGCATTATGCCTCTCTTTGAATGGCCATTGTTCTCAGCACTTTTACTGAGGGAAGGAAGATATCTGAAGGTATTGACCTCTCCGACTTCCATATGGCTCCCAAAATAGCTACAGATGAGGAAGATCAAACTCATACAGCAATTCAGCAAAATCCTCTTCCAGGAGAGAAAGGCAATCAGGAATCACCATCGGGCATTTATTCAGTGAAATGAATACTTTCTTTTTTTGGGGGGAGTTAAAATAGCAAAGTGGATCGCTCTTTTCTGGAGCATCTGCATGCTCTCGCCATCCTTTGCTTTGACTCCGCACAGGCCTGTGATCCAACCAGCCCAAGTAGCGATCCCTTGGTCTGCTTCCATCAAAGGCCAAATAAAGCGGCCTCACTCCCCCTGCGGACAGAAAGGGATGAACAAGAGCAAAGTAACAGGGCAAAACGCGGTGCGATCTCAGCGCTCCCACTGTTTGTTGGGTAGAGTCATTAGTGATTGTGGCTGACCCTTGTCTTCGTCCCATGTTTGCACTGCTTGAACATTCGTTAGGTACACTGTATCTTCTTTATCATAATACTATTGGATAAATTCAGGTATCTAATTTATCCCTCCCAAATTTAGGTATCCAGACATCTAATTTTCTGAGCCGTGCATGTAAGCACTGAAGAAAAAGGGGCACCTCCTGATGAGCATTCACATCATCTCTGCCCGGCTGTGCTAGAAGATGAGTCTGAGCAAACTCATAATCTGGTACTTTAATTTAGTTCCCAAATCTAATCTTCCTGAAGCAGAAAGAATCCAGGCCAGGGCACTAGTCCTACAAAGCAGCTGCCATTAGTCTTCTTGCATCCAGCAAACTACTTGCGTGTATAAAATGGATTGTATGTAAATTCTTAGATTCTGAGTGTGACAGATACATTTTTCAAACCTTTTCAACACCTGCCTTTAAGAACAGTGTTAAGTTGAGAGTTGTCTCAAGTTTCCCTTAAAGCGTGTCTGATACACAACCACTTCATAAACATCCCCCCGTGTTCATAAGAACCGACACACAGCAGCGACTAGCACTTGGAATAGCTTGAAAAAGAGCACAAAAAGAGAAGTTGGCATTTCTGTCACCTAATAGCAAAAGGTAAGGCACAACCCTTGTAGGAGGCTACTGAATTTGAACAGGAAGGGAGATGTCCGTTCCAGACTAAATGGAACCTAAGCATAGGCTAGGAGGTTTAGAATGGAGTTTAGCCACATGTGGAATCACTTCAGAATAGCTGATTTATATGCAGTGACAGATGCAAGAAAATGTCCAAAGAAAGTAACATCTCCGTGAGGAATTCCCAGTGCTGAACTAAAAATCTGCCATTATGCTGTATTCTTTAAGAAAGGAGACGCGTATTCTCAACTCTCTCAGCCATTTGGGAGATGTGGGGCTGTAGAAGTCTACAGGGTATTAAGGCTGGCATTATCCCACGAGCTTCAGCTGCCTACATTAGGTACCAAGTGTTGCTTGCCTTTTGGGCTGGCTCTAGAGCCAGCACAATAAGGCCAGATGACAGGAGTTGTCCTCTGAGGTGACAGAAGGCCTTCTTTACCTCTACAGTCATTGCAAGAGGACCCTTAATAATTTCAATAGGCAAGACACTTAACATCTAGAGACTGAAGTTTTCTGTCCTTGATTATAAAGCAACAATGCATCCCAAAAATAAATTACATACCATCATACTGAAATTACAAATGGTTAAACAGATGCAGATACTTCATGAAAACTCACTGATACTTGCTTCTTCATTGCACTTCTACATTGCAGACCTTCTAACTATGTTTTTATTTTTAAATACTTTGCCAGTGGCATTGGTATTGCTTCTAATTTGTCTGGATTTGCAGTGTTTATAATCATTGCATGTAGAAAGGCAAATAGGCGAGGAAAGACACTACCTTCCCTTGGCTTTTCTAGATCAATGCTAGCTAAAGGTGTTAGAGTTGCAGAGAGTCAGCAATATTCTGCCTTGTGATGAAATTAAGGATGAAGAATGAAGTAAAATTGCCAATATTCCAGTTTAGAAACAAATAGCAGACAGTTTTGCAGAATTATAAATGTGTGTAAAAGGTCTCTCTCAAGTTTAATGTAATGCAGCTAATTTATCCTATGGATTAAAAGAAGTTTGTGTTTAAAGTGTGAATTAAAATGCACAGAGTTCAGTTTTATCGACTTGTTTCAATGTGAAAAAGAACAGTGTGGGGTTTTTTTAAAAAAAGATCTTTCCCTGCTAAAGTTCAAGAACTTAAAAGTGTCAGGCAAGTTTCAGAAGCATGTAACTTCTCTAAAACTCACGTCTTATCCTGTTAAACTCTGAAAATGTTAAAGCAGGCAAAACATGTGCATACCTGAAAGCTGAGCCCCCCACCTCTGGTCTCCAGGTATGTCATTGCCCGGTACAAAGGGCTGTAGGGTGTCTGACACATTTGTAAATGCCTCTTGTGAATACACAGACCCTGTCTATGCAAAACAATCAAATCAGAGAGAAAAGCTGGCCTTAGTCTTCCTTGGGTCAGGGCTCTGCTCAGATAATGTAGCATCCAGTCTACTTGTTTTAAGCTCACATAACCTCTAGCTATTTATTCATATTACAGTTTACTATAAACTGTACCATACAATGCAGTTTCCAAAAGGTCTGCAACATTTAACAGCTCCACCAGCCAGCTCATTACAACTAAAACTGCTAATCTGGTAGTTGTAAACAACACAATTCTCTTCACTCTATTTTGTCTGTCCTTGTTCTTTTTAAGAAGCGCTGAAAAAGTCTTACTTCTGGCAAAGAAAGATATGACATATCCATTTAGGCTTTCATGAAGGGTGACAAGATAGGCTTGTGTGCCCACAGTGGATGCTAAGAACATGCAGCCAGAGGGGTGTAACTTAGACGACACGTGTCACATCTTACATGAAGCTCGAGAGAGGTGGAGGGGGAAGGAGCTTCATAGCATTTTTGGAAACAGCAGATTTTTTTTTCAGTGATCCCATTTGCCCTTCTGCAAGAAGAATACTTGAGTAGGTGTTTCAGTCAATTTAACTTTGAATTCAGGGTAAATGGCCTTTTCAGTCCAAGGGTTCTTTAAATAAATTGCTTCATATCAGACGGGGAAATCATCAAGAGCGGAGATTAGATATAATATAAAAAGGCATTAATCAGAATGCTTTGAATACTATTAAAACCTCAGCAAGCTAAGAAGGCCACAGATGAGACAAGAGCAAAAATAGAGTACTTACAGCAGGACACCCACATAGCAGGCCAGTTTATGTACCTGCAAGCTTCAGAACAAACTAGGAAAACTTGTCTTTTACATCTGCTGTCCCCAAATTCTTGGCCACTGGGTTTCTATTTCTACTGGGCTGGTGCCTTTTTTTTTTTTAATCGTGAAAGCAGCACAGATTTTACACCCACAGCTATATGAAAATGAGACAGGGTTTGCTTCAGCCAGCTCCCTACTACAGTGATTCCCACGGCTGAGACAGGGCACAGAATCACTAGAACAGCATCGATTGCTGCTTTCCTCAAATGCACTTCATATTAGAAATGCTAAAGGACAGAGTCTTGAAAAAAGATAACTTCTGGAGAATGAAGTTTGTCGTTGGCAAGACTGATTGGCACTAATATACCAGCAGTTAATAGGGGAGAAAAACCAAAACCACAAGCTTTTTGGCATGTAAGCTCTTTTCTTGGCTTCACAGCTACAACAATACTACTTTTTGCTGTTGTTGTTAAAGACAGCTGAATGGGCCCTAAGACCTTAATTCAGTTCCTAGCCTTGATTCAGTATGTGATCCTTGCAACCTGAGGTAACTGTTCCTAAGATCTAAAATGGGGATGATGATGCTCCCATTCTCCAAACCTGTTCACTGCACTGATTCCAACCTGCAATGGTGTCTCAGTACAGAGGTGGCTGTACCACCCAAAATGGATCCCAACCGGAGCTGGCCCTGCTGTTACACAGTTAAGGCTGAAATTATATTCCTGTGTAACCAGATACACGAGTTAAACCCCCATTTGTCAGAGGCTCATAGTACAGACCTGGAGGGGTTAATCTACAAACTGTATTGCCAAGTGTGAGAACTTCTTCAGATATTCTGAAGCAAGAGGTGCACAGAAGCAAGAGGAGCACAGACAGAGCTAAACATCTTCAGGGGCTGCCAGTCCCGATGTACCTGTTCTTTGGAGTAAAGTGTCCAGTTTTGAGGTCCTCAGCACAGGAGAGACATGGAGCTGGTTTGAGTGGGTGCAGAGAAGGGACAGAAAAATGGTCAAAAGCCTGGAGCACCATTCCTGTAAAGACAGGCTGAGAGAGTTGGCCTTACTTATCCTGGAGAAGATAAGGCTTCAGGAAGACCATATTGGGGTCTTTACTATATAAAAGGGGCTTGTATGAAAGACACAGAGAGAGACTTTTTACTAGGGCATGTGGTGACAGGGCAAGGGGTAATGATTTTAAACTAAAAGCAGGTTGATTTAGATTAGACTTAAGGAAGAAAAGTTTTTTGAGAGGGGTGAGGCCCTGGCACAGGTTGCCCAGGGAAGCTGTGGCTGCCCCATTCCTGGAATGTTCAAGGCCAGGTTGGATGGGGCTTTGGGCAGTCTGGTCCAGTGGAAAATGATCTTGCCTTCGGCAGGGAGTTGGACTAAACAGTCTTTAAAGGTCACTTCCAACCCAACCTGTCCTATGGCTCTATAACCTTTAATCTCTTTTAGGCAATTGCAATCTGTATTAGTAAGGTGGAGAATGGTCTGCGATCCCTACTGCCAAGGTAGATTCCACATAAATGGCAATAAGCTTCTCTGCATTTTCCACAAAATAGCCAGGGTTGGTTTTTTTTTTTTTTGGTTTTTTTTATTTTCTAATTACTAGGATTTTGTACCTCAGTATAACTGGAATCAGGACAGATTATGGTATGTACAAACTTGCTTTCAAAACACCTACCTGCTCATTTTCATATTTTGCTATCTTGCCCTTCTTACCCCATTAAGGTGTAACAGCATTACACCTTAACACATACAGTAACACATGGTAGGTATGCACTGATACCTCCTTTTAGAATTTTCTGGGCTGTAGATATGGAAATACTCTTTCTTTACAAAGGAAGTTATCCCTGCTAGACAATTTAAGTATGTCTGATTAGCTAATGGGAGAAAATAGCCCTGTTCTCGTGTTGCTGCGAGCTGGGGAATTTTCTCACATGCTACTCAGTTTTAGTTGGGCTCATTATTCGAACAGCAGAGTGTTACCCCACAGTGTGATAGAAAGGGCAAATCTTGCTCTCAACTCAGTAATTTGGGTCCAGGGTAAAAAGTTCAAATAATACATATCTGAAATCAGGCAGCAACACACTGCTATTTCTGCTTACAAGATTTGAATTCTGCATCTAAATCTGTGCAGAGGGACTTGTTGAGACAAGGTCCAACGAACAGAATGGACAAAGACTGTTGAGAGAATTTCATTTAAACTCAGCCCTAGAAGTTCCCCAGAACTTGGAGAGAATTCTTTTCATTGGACTGTTAGCACTAGATTGGTTTGTTTTCATTTCTCAGTCTAAAAACTGTAGGCTATTTGTAGAAATTCATCCTGGAGAGAATGGTCACCTCCCCAGATAAAATTGTATTTGTTTGGTAAATCTTTTGTATAAAAAGGACAGCTCATATTGACATTGTTTTTCAGGATAGGAGAAACAAACAACTGATAGAAGTATAGGAAGTGACTGATTAAAAGGATAGCAAGAGGTGGTGTCAGGATGAGTACCGTGGAAGGCTTTTGCTACAGGATTTGGGATGTGCAGGCATTCTGGAGCAAGCAGTAGTGTCAGTGAAGTTCTCCCAGATCAAGCCACTCATAGTTATAGACATAAAACCATGAATATATATATATATAATAAATAGGTGTTTATCTGGAGCAGCTGACTTCAAAGCAATAATTTCCCAAGAATTTAAACAGTAAAACTGTGGAGAGGGGGAAATGAATATCAACAGATCTGATCAGACCATCAAAATTTAAATCTCTGATAGTTCTAACACATTTTAGTAAAAAGTCTGGTTTGGGTTTCTTTCTTTCTTTCTTTTTTTTTTTTTTTCATTTGATGCAATGTCTCTGGCTTTTGCTGTGTCATAGTCAGTATTTTTTTTAGAAGAAAAATTAAAGTGGTCAACTTTTAGTTTAGTGTAATAATTTCCAGGAAACACTTTCCCCAGTTACATTTACTAATATTTTTCTAAGGATATGTTTAGTATTCATAGTATTATACACAGCATTTCCCTTGTGCTGTTTGTCCTTATTTCATAAGGCAAAGGGGACAATATAATTCTTCAGAAAAAGAAATTGCTGCATCTCCTCAGAACAACTCTATAGCTCATTTTCTTATATTCAGCAGAGCACAGGCAGCTGCACAGATGTCCTACGCTGCTTCAGTCAGATCATGAAAGATCTAAAGGATCTTCCTCCTGACTATACTTACTTCTGCTCCAAATCTAAAGTCAGCATCCTTTATTAGTCAACCCAAAGGTCAATTTTGGGAAAGGTGCTGTATTGGAGGATTGTGAGTGCTGGACCTAGGATAATCACAGGCCCCAGACCTATTAAAATAATGATATCTAACTGCTATTATTACTACCCTGGTGTCGGCACTGCTCAGTTCACTACTCGAATCAGATGATGTTGGGAAAGAATACAGGAAAAATGGTTTGTGCTGAAGATAGGGATGGATTTTGAGGAATAGTGTCTTGTCCTACTACAGTGAAGTCAGTTCAAGTTTTGCTGTTGCCTTAGATGAAAGTAGGATCCATCCTGTTAATTTCTGGTCTTGGCAGTAAATCAGGTTGTTGTCATGAATTATAGATCAGAGCTTTAGGAACTTATGGGTAAATGTTAAGAGATTTGCACAATTAGCATGAGACTCACATATGTGTGACTAGGGAGACGAGCCTTTCTGATTATTCATTCTGTTAATCTAAGATGCTTTCTTGTGCTCAGATACTTTCTCTAATATTCCCATAAGTGAGTTCATGATTGAGGTAAAAGACTGCTCCCGCTTGTTTTTAGATACTCCGTCAAAACCGGCCTAACAAGAATGCTATCTGTAATGCCACGACATGGGAAGCGATGCAGGGTTATACACCTACTTGTACAAAAGGGTTGCCTGGCCAAAACATTTGGAATGGATCATTAGGAAGTCTCCAAACGCTGAATTGAACAGCCGAGCGATACAATTACATCAATTGTTCTGCGCTGAGGCAGTTTGTAGCATGCCTGTGAAGTGGGAGGCATTTCCCACGCCTGCTTTAGGCTGCGGTAAATCACCTAGGTTGTTCCACGTCCTTGTGAGCTTACAGTTTGTCACAGCATACTGTAGATGTCGTGATGGGAGAGGGGGGAGGGAGCAAGCATTTGATATGCCTCATTTCCCTGACAGAGATGGCCATTACCAAAATACTGTATATTCATCTCACATTTAAGATAAGCATTTTCAGCTTTAGGCTGTTCACTCACAGATGATAATGTAGAATAAATTGAAGTTTCTTTCTCTGAGAATGTGGCAGACCACACTAGAAACAATGGAATTGGGAGAAAAGAAGATCCGAGTAAATACATGGACTTACACCCTTATTGCAAGAATTCATTTCTTTAGTTATTGCCATCGCTGGGAACAGCCAGCACAATTATTATGCTCATGCTCCAGACAATCTCAATTGTTTTACATTCAGACTTACAGACATTCATACCTTTATTTATTCCAAAAAGGAGGCCACCTACACATTTCCTTCACTTGGCCTGCTCTTGCTGCAATCTTCTGGATAGTTTTAACTGCTGACTTCTACCTGCCCTTTAAATTAATATTTCTGTTTACTGCACTAAGACCATTTTGAAAAAGGCATTAGCTAAGCTGGGAACTACAAGAATGATCAGAGATTTTCTCCATTTGATACTCCCCTACTCTCAAAAACTATAGTAGTCTCAGAAGTCATTCGACATTGATGTGAACATACCCTCTCCAACAACTTTTAGGCTAGAAACTTCATTCATCCTTTCTTCACTTATTTTTTTGTGTAACGTAATAGCGACACATTATTGCCTCCTCTCTGAGGCCTGGTTATTTTAACCACACATTCTGGTTTTTGTGGGTCGGTTTCATACTATCACATTTATATTTTGTCATGTTTTCATTTCTAGAACAAATATAAAAACCAGGTGGATATACGAGACAATTCTAAGTCGTGCTTCGGGAAGATCAGAACGGGATTTGGCCCAGACTCTCTGTTTATATATCTGAAATCACCGCATATGGATCGCAGGTCCATGCACGCCAGGAAGAGTCTTTCAGACGTCGTCTCTCTCACTTATCTAGGCTGCTTATCAGATACCCAGATAACTACAGTTTAATAGTGAAAGCCCATAGAAAGAAAGAAATCATTGCGTTCATTGTGATAGTAAGAGTGTTTATAATAAACTGCCAAAAGCTTCTACCTTCATTCACGCACTGCGGTATCCTTTGTGTTGGAACATTCACAGTATTGATCTGAGAGAAAGAAGGATGGTTTATTTTACCTTCTAGAAGAAGATTATAGTAAGTGTGTCACACGGCAAATATGATTCCATTATATTCTATTCATCAATTACAGGTGCAATCTGAAGGCATTATAATAGCCTTGTATTCTGTGTGCGTATATATACACACATACATATATATATATATATATATAATACATATATATATTTTGCTACTTGTGAACCTCATTCTTTGGTCTAAAACAGATGAGAAAAAGCAACGCAAAGCAAGGTAAATGTCTAACATCCTTCCACAGCAAAATTTCTTCCAGCAAAACCCAACATTAATTTATGCTAGAAATATTTCTATCTGCCCCTTTATGGATCATGGAATGCACTTTATTTTTATTATCTCAATGCTCTTTTTGTCAGACCACGCTCCCTTGGGTAGGAGTGGCTGTTTCCCAACACAAGAACAGACAACTCAAGAATTTGGAGCCCTACGCTCTAAGTGGAATAGATATTGCCAAGCCCTTCAGGGTCACATTTTTTGAAGGAGATCATCTTTCTTAGTCAAGGCCTGCTTTGCTGAGCACCCAGCTCTCACACACCCGAAACAGAGTGACCAAATGTTTAAAAGCTCCGAGCTTCTGGGTGTTGACCTGCTTTGCAAATCTTACTCCAGCTCCAGGTTTTGCATGCTATAGATACTTAGTCCTAGGTTTTTTTGTCTTCTAAATACAAATGCCATCAAATTTCAGAAGGCTGTAATGCAGATGAGGGCCAGTCATGTGGGACTAAACACACCAGTGGGAAAAAAACTGAAGAACTGAGCCCTCGGTGAGCTAAAGTGTCAAGAGTATAGCCATTACTATCAGATGAGCATACATCCCATATTTATTTGAAGAACATAGATATATCACATGGAAAGACACTAACGAACAGGCTAGACAAACTATAATTGTAGTGGCACAAATAATTTATAAGTTTTGCAAAATCCTCTAAGGACAACTTCTGCTTTGCCTGATGCAAAGGGGAATACTGTATTAAATGGAACAACAGCCCTCTCAGCCACACATTTCTTTGTATTTATTACACTTATAAAAAAATACTTTTTTCATAAGTCATAAAGCAGATTTCAAGGACCTGTGTTCATTTGACTTCTGTTAAAGTTTTTGAAAGCAGCCACAGCAAATACCTGCAACTCTATCTAAGTAACATGCATGAATGTATTTAAGAGATTGTCATGGGAACTTACTGAAATTAATTTGAGTTAAGAGAAGAAAATCTCACAACTGAAACACTTCTAGTATTTTAAATATTTTGTAAATATATAAATAAATAATAAATTAATAAATGCATAAATAATGCACATCATCAATGCCAGAAACATTTGGAGCAGGATGGATTATTTAGTACTTATATGAAATATCTGTTCAGGCCAACAGTGAGAAAGCAAATGAAAATTTAGATAGTGCAAGTACTCATGGTGTCTTGGAAAAATAAAGTGTGCTCTTAGGAGAAGCTCTTCATGTTTATTCCTCTGAAATTGCCTCTTGTAAGATAGCTCATATAGAAAACAAAAGGTATCAAAGTGCATCTGGCACAGCAGACATACTCTGGTGTTTGCATGACAATATATACATTCTGACACTTGATTTGAGCAGCCACTTCTTAAATGTCACTTTATGAGTGTCCCTTTACTTCATTTAGACTTCTTGGGTTTTCCTCCCTGGTTTTACAACACAGACATCTGAGGATGAGAGAAAACATTGCTTCACAGTATCTTTAATGAAAGGATTGAAACCAGGATTATTTCACTACAAGCAGATTTCACTAAATATAATAAACTGACAAGACTGTTACTTCTCTAGTGGCAATTCCATTCATGCAGATCACCTTCATGCAGCATGATTCTAATTTCAAGGTAGGGACTTCAGAGTGTTTTACTGTCCATTAAAACTTAGGGATAGCTTCCAGTGCATTTCTAAGAAGACTTCCATGGGCCAACATCCCAACAACATTCTTAGCATAGCACAAAGAAGAACTACCACAAGACAGACACTTGCAAGGAAAGCCTTCTCATCTTGCCTTCGCAGTATAAAACTCAACATACAATTGACTTCTTAGTTAAGGCATTTAGGAAAACAATCACCATCTGCACTGGATTGTCATCCATATTTCAATTATTAATTTTTATCCCTTTACTTCCAATTAAGCGGGTAAAAGAGCTGCCTTCGTGAAAAATGTTGTGCATATTTATAATCCAGTTTATAAATAAATCTTTTTCATTGCTCTTTGTGCTTAAAGATGGAAGAGATGTAATTTATACTGTAAGGCCTATCCACACACTGTAGCCATACTGCTGAAGTTACACAGAATAGAAATTCTTTCTCTCTATTATCTCGCTAACCACAAGACCCCTGAACTGGAAAGCCAAGAGCAATAAAGATCATCAGCAATGAATGCCGGTAGAGCGTTAACACCACACATAACATCATTATATCTTCTGCACAGATGATGAAAATACCAGAAGCACTGTTATTTTTTCTGTTTTCCTACAGTATGGCACATCTGCCTCTAAACGCCTCAGAGGTGAAAGGGAAAACAGAAATACTGCATTAAAATAAATCACTAACTGAGTATAGCTCTTCTTAATATTCAAAACTCATGATTTGAAGACTGTATCTCTAGATAGAAATTAATCACAAGTGCCATGTGTCCCAAAAACTGTGACTTTCTCCTTCCCAACAGCATAAAGACTTGTTTCATGAAGATTTTAAACATGCCATTGAGCCATTGACAGTTGTGGACTCCTGGGCATTAGGCCAAAATAATTTTGGGGAAAAATTCCACATATGCAAAGGGGTGGTGGTGGGGGAGTTGAGAAATATCTCCCTGGCAGAGATACGTGTGTGTGTGTGTACATGCATGTCTTGTTAAGAGTAGCTTTAAGTTACTAGAAGAGATTTTGAAAGCTCTTCCAGAGATCATGTATTGATGAAGCAGCTACACAATCAAAGGTCCATGATGAATAATGGTTTACTTATCGATACCATGCAAAGGCATGTACATGAGGACATTACATGCCCACAAATGAGAATAAACTGTCATTCCAGAACTACTGACAATAAAATAACAAATAGTTATGAGTAGGGCAAATACACAAATCTCTCTGAAATCTCTACCAGACTAGGATGGAAAGTTCTGCTTCTGAACAATAGGCCGCATTACCATAGGAGGAGCAGCAAGACCAGGATACATGTAACATTCTGAATGCTTTTGTTTCCCATGTTTCTTTAGAGGTGTTTAAACTAGAAAAACATACAGGAAGAGGAGAGGGAATAATTTTGAGAATTAAATTTTCAATTTAACTTCCTAAGTGTCTAGAAAGTAGTATTAGTCTCATCCCTGATTTTCAAAGGCAATCTAACAAGCGATGCTATAGGTGATAATTAATTATCATCAACACTGTCAGGGATGGTAGTGTTCTGTTAGGCAAGCAGTTCATACATATAGTGCTAATACTCCAAGTGGGCCTCAGAAAGCACATTTCTGGCTCCTAATACTCTGTGAGGCTAAATAAATTCTTCTACTGATATGAAAAGTTTACACAGCTCTAATTATGTAAAAGTTACACTCTTCAACTCCATTCTGAAATTGGAAACATTTACATGCTAAGAAGAAAGAGTGAGAAAAAGCTGCCTTAACATATTGATTCCTGTCTGTGTCATAGTAGTGTGGTTGATCAAGGCATCCTGTCCCTAGCACTTACATTCACAGGACAGTGGAAAACACATTTAAGAGAGGCCAAAAAAGTCTGAATGCACACACATGATCCTGTCTCAGTTAGAAAATGCAGTCCTTTGACATACAAATGTCAGAAAATAGCAACGGTCTACTCAAGATAATGGGTAGGAGAGAAAAAGGTGACAAAATACTCAAATTGAGTAAAATTACTAACATATTTACTACGTTCTCTCAGCTATGCATACTCATAGGACCATATATTTAAACTGAATAGCCGTCACTATTATGGAAAGAAGAAAAATGCCAGAAAAGAAATCAGTTACAGAAAGAATTATCTACATAGAAAGAAGAAAACAAATGTTACAACACTGGAAAAAAATGCACGAGTTACTAATTCCAATCCATCTTTTCAAAAACTTTATGTCCAGTGTACAAGGAAGAAAGATGATCCCATTTGTGCCTTCCTGTCTTGTGTTTTTCACATGCTTGTGCACAGCCTGCTTTACCTCTGAAAGACAGCTGACCATGTAAAGAGTCAATGCTTTGATTTCCTGACCCTACCTGATACGGCAGTAAACTGTTACCCTGTCCTAATTGAATTCAAAGTTATTTCCTAATACTGAAAAAAATATGTTGACTCTTTTTTGATTCTTCTCACAACAGAAATCATGTTCCAAATACATTAGGTATGCACAAAATACAAAATATGTGTATTAGGCACGTGTAAGCTGAAGAAAAGAGGAGCTCTTGTAATCTTCTCCTTAGATGAAATAGTTCTGTAAAAGGGATTTTGTTTGTCAAACTCCTACAGAATATATTTAACTTGAAAAACAGTCATAAAAAATAATTTGCCTTAGGCTAAAAGCTCTTTCCTACAAAACTATTCTTGTTAACTTCCATTTAATAACCACTCACATAAGAAAGGCTTTGCCAGACTGGGCCCGCCTAAGTTTGGTGCAGAACATTGTACTGAAGAGTCTGAAAGATGGAAAGCATTAACTAAAGATTTTTCATACATTTTCTGAGTGAAAAGTACCCCTTGAGAGCTTGACCTTGTCCAACATTGTTTGGTAGTTTGCTGCAGGAGGAGTGAAAAAAAAGGGAGGATAAAAGCTGGGAGGCGAGTGGTACAGGAGAGAAGGAAAGTTTAAGGCCGTCTCTTGTGGCAGCTACTGAACATTAAGAGCAGAAGTCAGGCAGGTGCCTTTGCCAAGCTCAGTATTTCTGTGCACAAGTGACAGGGCAAATGTGCCAGTGCAATGCTGTGAATTCTGATTTAGCGGTCTGTTTAACAGCCACCTTATCTTCATGTTTCAAAACCAGTTAAGTCAAGTCTCTCCCAGATTAAATGGAGAATCCAGATTTCTTCAAAGCCAATGGCCAGGTCTCAACCTTTTTCCTGAGGCAGGTGTCAAGAGAGTCAGAAAAATCTATTTTGAATGTTTAGTTATAATGTCAAATAAATGCATATCTGTTTATGTGGCACTCCGAGCACGCGATACTCCAAATATAGGCACACATCACCTGGGAGGCTTGTTCCCTCAGATCGGGTAGATGCAGGTATGTGCACTGGATGTGAGAGCTACTTCCCAGCTTCCCTCTCGGGAGAGAGCCGCAGTCCTTCTCCTTTGCATGCGCTCTCCTTAGTGCCACTGTGCTGCCTGCTGTCAGGTGCCCAGAGGGAACAGGTCTCTCTAGAAAACTACATCAAGTGCTGCCTCACAGCTCAGCCTTTCTAAGATGATCTGTGCTCAACACATCCATGTCTGCACGCAACTCAAGGTGGTTCAAACAGAAATAATTAAATATTTGTTAAAAAAATTCCAGTGTAGCTACAAATTTTACTTCTCCCTAAGCTAAACCACAAGACCCTTGAATTAAAAGGCCGCGAATCCTACTAGCTCTTTCTCGCATCACTCCCGCAGAACAGAATAGACACGAAGCAGCCTCAGGTTTTGGCCAGAACTTGAGGGGAGAGAGAGAAAGGGGGAAAGAGACTTATTTTTTTAAAATGCATCATCTATTATGCTTTAATTAAATACAACTCGGGAACGTCCCCAGAGTTGTAGAGCAGGGAGCTTGTGACAGACATTTAGGACTCACAGCCACAGGGCTGTATCTTCCTATTGATGTGACATTCTGTAAAGAGGCTGCCCAAAATTAAGCCAGGTGCTAACCCCGACTTTTGCTTCCCCCAGATTTACAGCATCCTGCTCTGTCCCGTGTAATGGTCTCAGTCTGTAAAATCATATATACTCTGCCCAGCACTTCTTAACACCTTAAATTCTCCTCAAGCTGCTTATTGCCTAAATTTTCATCTTTATGAGAAACAAAATATTCTCTGTCAAAAAGACTCGTAAACCTTGTAGATTATGATGTTGAAATCCTTGTATGCTAAGGTCATTCATAATTGCAATGACTCTGATGACACTTATACATGTTTAATTGTACCCAGCAGCTCAACAGGACTGCTCAGATGCCTAAAGTAAGGCAGGACTAAGAGTTGGCAAGATCAAAGATTGAGATCTTTTCTTGGAGAGACAGATTAATCGTATTCTGTCCAACAAATGCCACCAGGAAAGTTGAGAGCTGTGGCTGCTGCAAACTCCACTTATTTTCTCAGACTCTGCTCCTCAAGCTGTCCATGCTTACTTCTGTTGGCTTGCATTTGCCTGGACCTTTTTCATGTACCAGCTGGTATTTACCCCCAGCGTGACACATTGTAGATAAACTGACACAGACTATGCCCTATCCCCAGTTTTACACAGATTACAGACACTTATTACAAATAAACAAACAAAACCATGCTATGCAACTGATGTTCATCTTTTTAAAGGCTTGCATTTGCAGGGAAAAGGACAAAAAAAAACCCAAAAGGATTTTAAAAATATTATTTTTCACTAGTTACCAAATTTATTCAAAACCACATTTTTAATAGGCTTTTTTATATAGTGAATTGTGTGCAATTTCATTTTCTGTCTCAGTAACATTCTGTTTCCATAATTCAGGTGAAATTTCTCCTGAAGTTAATAGGAGCCCTTTCTTAGCAAGAAAGGGAGGACTGGCCTAAAGTCCCCCGTGCTCCTGAGTGATAAGAATAGCAGTAATTCTGTGACGTCCAGTTTTGTCTGAGCACCTTATCCTTACCGCCTTCTGCAATCTTCCCCTCCCTTTGGCAAGAATGTTTTTAAACTTGAGCTCCTCATTTCCAGTTCCAGTGTCGAGGGACTAAATTTGAAAGCACTTTGGCTTTCATTAGCAAATCATCAGTACCAACAAAACCACAAGCAACAAAAAAGCACATCAGCATGCTTTTCAGCACTGTCGCCAACTGACATCTTCTCCTTCCCTGAGCTTTTTGTGTTTTGGGGGATTTTTTTGTTGTTGTTTTTTTTAATCAGTGAAACTCGACTGTTGAGGTCTGAGAAGGAAAAGAGAGCCGGTCCTTTCATTTTATAATTAGTGGAAATTCAGTAGTAGCATTAACAGCTGTCTCTTTCAAAGAAGCGCTTAGCATCACCCATGCACGAGTTATAGCGCAGACTGAGAAGAAATACTAGCAACAGCATGTTTCACATCCACGCCGGTGACACACTAGCAACTGGTTTTGACTAAAGGGCAGCCCAAACTCGTTGTTTGGGCAGGCTAATGGCTTTGTTTGGCTCTTTTGGAGAACATAACTTTTCATTTTTTTTACTTTTTGATTAACAATGCGGAGGAAAGAACGCACAAGGGAAGCAGACAGAAAGACAGACAGAGTGTCCCACATGATGAGATCAATTAGGCAATCATTTTGGACATGTTCAGACAAAGAAGGTGGTCTCCTTGGAAACTGCAATCACATGCACACACACTCAGAATAACTTCTCCCACATTCTATTCTCTGCTCAGTACAACAAACTTGGATGTAAGCTCCAAGGGACAATCACACATCCAGTGTCGACAGACTTGTCAGCATTTCAAATTCCACAAAACAGGCCCCCTAGTCTCCTCTCCGACAAATTTATCACATATTGGAGTACTAAAAGGTGTGTCAGGAGGGTGACATGGAGGGGGCAGGCAGAGCTGCCAATGTTTAAAGATGAAAATTATGACTTTCTGGAAAGCAAGATGGTGTAAAAATACCTCTTAAAATCTTGAAAAGCTTCAAAAAACCTCACAGATGTAAAACAGTTGGAAAATGTTAAGTCCCTAAAATGAAACTGTAAGTTTACTACTGGAACAAGGAAAAACCCCAGATGCTTAGTAGATTATTTTTTTCCCCTGGTTTGAAAAATACAGGAAACAACATTTTATATCCATATTTGCAAAGAATTCTTCAGACCACGATGTACTTATTTACCAAAAGTATTTTACTTTGAAACAAAAGAAAACCCCTCACCCCCACTCCCTTCTTCAAGACACTAATAAATAGGAGTGATTACGTCAGACATGACAAAAATTGCCAACAAAAGTTTGGCATTACCAAAGGCAATTACCAGCAAAAGGTATTACCAACAAAAGGTGCCATTTAAAACAGGTGAGAACAAGATTAAAGTCTTTCTTCAAGAAAGTACAATTACATAAGGTTAGACTCCCTAAAAATAAAGTGTTTCTAAGTCTTCTATAACGTAAGCTTACATAGCAGAGTTTTTACCATAATTAATAGCCTTCACTGTATTTCTGTGTATTCAAAATGTTCCACATGAGAGCATAGTATAGCTTAATTAATATCAGAGAGACCTGATGCACAGTAGTCAGATGAAACACAAACTGGAACAACGTTTTATGTAACAATAGGTGAAATACAGGCTTCAATTAACTTTGAAAGGAACCTTTTCAGTCAAAAAGACAATCTTTTTCTAATGGGAAGCTTTTATAAACAAACAGTCCCAATAGAAGCACTGAAAGAGCCAACTAACCCTCTAGGGGAAAAAAAAGATAAAAAATTTTTTATATATATATATATATATATATATATAATTTCCTAGAGCTCCTATTTCACCCTGTAGAGAAGTTGCATACTGGAGCTCTTGAAAGTTTATGTAAAGTAACATGGTCACATATGGGGACTGTAACATCAGTGGACCCCTTACTGCTTGAGTAACTGTGAACTCTTCAGCCGTTCGATGACAAAGGCATTCTTAGTATTAGGACTAAACAATAAAGGAAGCTGACTTAGTTCCTCCATCCTACACCAGTAACTAGACTGGTAAGAACATTCTATTTTGAAATGGACCTCCATGATGGTGGAGTTAAGTTTCTCCTTTGCCATCTGAAAGCAGATGCAAACTGGAGCACAAAAGAAATCATTACAAAACATTAAAAAAGGATAAAATATAGACAAATGTTATAAAAAACTTAAAATCTGAGCCAAACCCATGTTTTACAAGAAGTAGGTCTAATGGAAAGGTTTACATAGGATTTGCTTCCCCTTTTGCTTCCCAAATGAAGCATTTATATATAAGGAAGGAGTGCACTGTCCCTCTCCTTCTGCTGAATAGCTTTTTGCAGAAGATATGTGCTGCAATGTATTAATCTTAGCCTAAGCCTCATAACAGGCACATTTTTCTTGCAAGAGACCAAACCAAACTGCATAAGCTCTACTTCTCTAAAGATTCTGCTTCATGACATCATCTCTAGTTTTGCAACTACAACTCAACCTGTTCCCAAACTCTAAGAGGGCAGAATTAAAAACCTGAATTCTAAAATTCAGAAAACTAAAGAAAGCATTCTCATTGAAGCAAAAAAGACCAAAGGTACAGAGCTCCTGCTGACTCCAGCGTGACCCTTACAGGCTTCTGAGATACCCCATTTCTTCATCAGCCCCTGAGGCAGCCTCAGTGCCTGGCATTTGTGATCTCAAATTACAGGGCATTGCTGCATAAGGATGCACAGATTGGGACTCTTGGACTGATTTTCAAAGTTACACAGCTAGCCCTGCCAGCAGTAGGTAAAGTTGAGTCGTGGATCTTGCAAATGAAATTTCTGTCTGGTTTTAACTAATAACAACATTCCAAAGGTGAAATAGTACATTCTTATTTTCAAAATGCAGAATTTTTGGCATTTTATTGTTTCAGCCTGGTTTTCTTGCAGAATAGGGGAAATATAATCTTAAATCTTTGCAATGTAATTAGTCACCTGAAGTATTAGAAGTTTTCCACAAGGATAACCCATCCATTTTTAGAGATTCTTTAGTTCAATCTACTGCACAGAAATGTTCATAAGCAGAGTCACAGGCAGTCAAAAATATCTTGGGCATTTTAAGACTCTTTCTTGGCAACCTGCTACTTTACGTTAATTCAGGATGTTAACATTTGGTTCTAAATCCTTGCATAAGTGTGATCCCACATTTAAAGCACGTGTCTCTCTCCGGGACTGATGTGGACCCAGAACATTTTTCTCTTTCAGATGGAAGTTGTGCTGCCAGGCTTTCCTTGGGAGATCTGCTGGCCACACAAAGAGATAAATTCGTAAGAAGCTGGTTGAGTGCTTGTGGAAACTGGATGTTCTTCCACAGAGCTCAGCCTTCCCCCATCGCAGACTTGCAGAGCTGGACTGCTGGGAGAGTAAAGGAAGGTGAGAATGAAAAATTCCTGCTCAGTTCCCTTTTCTTCACTTTTTCTCTCACCTGCTTTCCTAGGCATCCTGTGTGCTCTCTCCTGAGACTGGTGTTTTGGCTTTCCCCTGTTGAAATCTCATCGTCCCAACCCATTTCAAGAGGGATGGATGTGTCTGTTGTCATCACTGCCTTGAAGTACTGAAAATACTTCCAACATGAATGCAGTTTGTGGGGCTTTTTTTAATGTTTAATGTGTTAAATAATCATGTTACTTTCATTTCTACTTCAAATTACTAGAAAGGACACATCATCTACTGGTTGCAAATCAAAATACCATCCAGTCACTTTTTAAAAATGGGGTTTTTTTTAGAACTAGGTAATGACCTGAAATCAACTCACAAGATAGGTTCAAATATCTTGTGCCACAACTGATTTTACTTTACCATGTACAGTCCAGACAGACTGCCACTTCTTAATCCAAGATGTAAAGTGTTCCTTTGGAGGAACTGTTTACCAAAGCAAGTAATACTCGATGCTTTTCTATCAAAAGTAGATGTAGTCCCAACTCTGAATAGGAGAAAGCATGCATGGGACTGCATAAACTACACTGGGAAGCTTTGATGGAGAGTACTCCAAGCTCCAGAACTCCTGACCAGCTAACAGGACTTTCCCCAAGCAGATTCCAGAATGGGCTTTAATTCTACACCAGAATACTCACATGCTTTACAAAGGGCTTCATATATGTTTTGCAGATTATGAAAGTACAGCTAAGTAATTTCACCTGTGTTATGTGCACAGAGAGGTCTGTGACAAAGATAGAAATGAAATTATTTCCTCTTATGGCCTTGAACTCAGCCCTCCACTCTCACACTCTATTCCCAAATACCAGTGTTAGCCTTTATATATTATATCATATTATTATTTTGTGTATAGCCCTGGTGTGTAACTCCTTCAAAATGCACCCTCAGGTAACCTGCTGATGTAGTTTGCAGACATGGCATAAAAAGAAATTTTAAGCATATCACTCTTTCCACTGTAAAACACAAACTTTTAAAACAATTAGCTAAGATGTTGGAAATTCACACTCAATATTTCTGGTTCAAAGAATTAGATAATAGGCAAGAACATGTAATACTGTCTTCTCAATTATGTAAACACTGTCACCTAGAACAGCAATCCTGTGTACAGTACCAGCAATCCTATGATAGAAAATCCCCGTGGCTGTTCAAGAAAGAAAAAGAGATTCAATAAAGAAGGTGAAAATTGCTCCTTCTTTATAACATCGTATGTGCAACTGTATGGACTTGCTCAGAAAAGGTCTTTAGCAAAGGAAATTATACCAAAACCAAACTACAAGAAATTGTCATAATGTAAGCTTTACTCTAAATTCAGTAAAAGCAATGAAAAAAACTCCATCAGTCAAATCATAATATCAACAGCTCCACATCTCTTACCCAAGGAAGTAAGCGTATATCACGTGTTCTCTCAGGACACCCTGTGCCCATGTGTTTAGGTAGTCCAGTTCTGTACATATGGAAAAAATAGAGAATTTTTTTTACTGCCACCAATTTCTATACACTTTCCATTCTCTTCTAAATGGTTGGTTCACTCAGATTAAAAGAGGACATAGATACTGTGGTGGGATCACTGCTTTTCCTAACTGCATCACAGACACATGGATAAATGCTACATGGGGCTTAATAGTCTCTTTGTGTAACCAAAGAGTCAATCAGATGCTTTCTTAGACAACATCTATAGAGCTTGTGATGGATGTGGACACAGCTTCGCTCCTATCCTCTAGCATAAGCCTGCTAAGGATTAAGCACCCCTGGCCTGAGTAACCTGACCAGGTTGCTTTCTGCTACTTTCATTTTATAGCAAGGAAAAAAAATGAAGACTATCCTGATTTATGTCAGAAAAAAATACGTTGTGTTTCTTTGCACAGGTGAAAAATTGAAGACGCTTCATTTTGTGATGCTGAGCTTGAGTTCACTGAAGTCAGTGGAAAAAAAATAAATTCCAGAGGTTTCAAGTGAGCCTTGGATCAGGCACTAGAGGCATTCCAAAATGCTCTATCAATCCTGAAACATATGAGGTGGTATGTTTCTTGTAAAAAAAGATAAGCTGTGAGTCAAACAACACACTGACAACTTTTGTTCACAGAAAGTCACCTGACAAGGCACTTGAACAAATACAAAGATGGAAGCTGGACCTCAGAAGAGCTGTATGCCTTTCATTGTAACCAGATACAGAAAAAAATACACCTAAAATTAAGGAAACTACATCTGAACTAGAACAAATTCTGTAAGCATTACTAAATGTTAAGAATTTGATCCAGCTCCCTAAGATCGTGTCAGAACATGGCAGCATATACCCAGAGCCTTAGCTGGAACACTTTACAGTGTCAGCTGCCCTTCACACATGTGAATTTGGGATTCTAGTTCAAAAAGCCTCTCTCTCTGGCTCTATGTCAGGTATTCTACAGCATCCTGAGGACAGATAGAATAACTGAGAACACACTGGGTTACAGGCCCTGCAGCTTTACAGGAAAGAAGGATACTCTTTGGCCTCATGGTAAGATAAGCTCAATTCTTCTCCCTTGTGAGAAAGTTGATGAAGCTTGTACCCGAGGCAAGGATTTGTACTGAGCTCACAATGTGGTGCAGAACTAGACCCTTGGTTTTAACTCTACCATATTTAACATCTTGGTTAAGGCATTCTTTGTAAGCACATTCATTAAGCAACGATTCAGAAGGCTTCAGAAGCAACATCTCTCCAGCACAGAGACGGAATGAAGAAGTAGAATTCCTCTCCAGCTGTGTACAGCTGTGTGTATTTCAAATAGCTATTACAGAATCAAAGAATAATTAAATTTGGAGGGGACCTCAGGAGGTCTTAAGTCTCATCTCCTGCTGAATATAGCGACAAATGTTAGACTAGAGGGTGTTGGTCACGGCTCCATCCAGCTGAGCCTTGAAATCTTCCAAATGTGGAGACTCCACAACCACCCTGGGCGACCTCTTCTATTGCTTGACTGACCTCATGGCAAAAAAACTTCTTCCTTATTATCCAGTGTGAACCTCTTGTTTCAATTTACATTCATTGTCTCCGTGTCCTCTCATCACTCGCTCCATCATCTTAGTAATCTCTTTGTGGATACTGTAAAGCTGTTACTAGATTCCCCTGTCTGGGGTTAACAGACCAAATTTCCATACCTGCACCTTTCTAGGACAAAAGTCGCACATCCCTGACCACTGTGGTGGTCCTTTGATGAACTCTCTACAGTTTATCAATGCCTTTCTCATGCTGAAAGGCCCTAAACTGGATGGAGCTTTCTAGTTGAGGTCTAAAGAATACTATATAAGGAGGATAACCTCTTCCCTCAACCTACTGACTGTGGTCTGATTAATAAAGCCAAGGATCCCATTAAATGTCATTACTGCTCGGGGACAGACCTGACTCACAGTCAGCATTCTGTCTGCCAAGACCCCCAGGGCCATTCCTGCAGAGCTGCTCCCCCAGCCTGTATCACTGCAGGGGGATTCTTCCCTCCCAGGTTCAGGACTTGGAATTTATTCCTGTAGAATTTTGTAGGGCTCCTGATGACCCACTCCTCCAGGCTGTCCAGGTCATTCTGGATTTGCCCTCAAGACTGGTCCCTCCAATATGGCATCATCTGCAAACTTCATAAACATGCAATCCATTCACCTCCTCCAGGTCATTTATGAAAGTGTTACACAGGACATGTTCCAGGAGAAACTCTTGTGGTGCTCCCCTTGTCACTGACCTCCTGCTAGAGTATGGCTCATTAATCACTCATTAATCATCCAACCAATTTTGACACATTTACTTGTCCTCCCATCCAGATCATAACATTGCAGGTTGGACATCATAATATTTGGAGGAAGTGTCCAAAAAGTGTTGCTGATTAAGACATCCACAGCTTCATCCACCTGTTTTATCATAGAAGGCAATCAGTACAACCTTGATAAATCCATGTTGATTGCTTCTGGTCACCTTCCTCTTCCTCCAACTGATGTATTCACATTTATTATTTACTCAGTGCCCCAAAGTGCCAACCATGGGCCATATGTAGGTACAAGATACCAGCCTACCATCTCTGTCACCAGAACTAGGAGCACAAAGGTTACTGCAAGAAATATGGGAATGCAGCTTGCTCCTTTGGACCATATAGAGCTTCGCTGCTCAGCACTTGCTCCAGCATTTAACTTTGGTCACAAAGAAGAGCATGTATGCACACATATATATGTATATGCATGTATGCATCTGGTTTTAGATGTATATATACAGGTAAACCAATCAGTTTTCATCTTCCATTTACTCCTAAAAGAATTGTCAAAATCAGTATTCACTCATGGGCCTTTTAGATCGCTGGTCAATTTTGATTAACTGAGGTACTTCAAAAATACTATTACACTGTGAAATCTAACTGAAAAATTTAAGATGGATAAATCATTTTTTATTGCTTCCAAAATAATAAATATTAATACCTGAGTCTAACATGTGTATAGAGCATAGTACAATACTGCAACTCCTATGAAAGCATCCCATGGCATTTAGTACGATGTTAACAACCAACACTTAAAAATGTGGTGGTCTTGCTACAGAATTAGAGGTGATCAATTAAATCTCTTCAAAATAAAAAGCATGGTAATGAAACATATATGTTTTTAGAATAATTTCTGTAGAAAAGTATACATTTATTTAATCCAAATTAATTTTTATGGCCCTTTTCCACAGAAGGATGTTGCTCAAGATGAAAATACCACATTCGACCTTCTTTTAGCGCGTCTCATAACTGCATGCTCCTGAGACTGCATTCTTGTTTCTGCTGGTAGGTGTTATATACATTTGCAATACAGACCATCTGATAAGCATTTTCCAAGACCACTTCTTCCACAGGAACAGAAATAAATTCTTAGCACCTGGATGTCACAGCACAAAGATGGTAATTGAAAACCATTCGTAGATGTACAACAAAGTATCTAGGAGCAACATAAACATAATGGAAATCTTAGGCAGAAGCCTAAAACCCTATAGGACCCTATACCACATCTGACTAGGATAAAAATTGCTGCCAAAAGTGATAAACTGAGCATACTATGAAAAATGTAATATAAAGCAAGAGAAAGCTGACCTTACTAAACACACAGAGTTTTTCCAAATGTCTGACACTATCAAATAGGGTTTGGGTTGCCGTTTTTTTTAGTTTACATTTATAAAATCAATGTTGAATTGATAAACAAATAATAAAAGTCATTTATTCTCACAGCTGTATCACAATTGTAAAAAATTTCCACCCTTAAATACTGGGGAAATTAGAAGTGCTTCTTTTTGAGGCATTCGCCATTGTTTCTGCTCTACTGACTTGAAGGAGAAATGTATCTGAGAGTGAATTTTCTTAAGTTCCATTTTAAGTTACATAGAAAGAAGGTTTTAAAGGAGGTTGTAGAGAGGTGGGTGATGGTCTCTTCAGCCAGGAGACAGGAGATAGGACAAGGGGAAATGGCACAAAGCTGTGCCAGGGCAGGTTCAGATTAAATGTTAGGAAAGAATTCTTCACTGAAAGAGTTGTCAGGGCCTGGAACTGGCTGCCCAGGGAGGGGATTGAGTCACCTTCCCTGGATGTGTTTAAAAAAGGGTAGATGAGGTACTTAGGGATATGGCTTAGCATAGGACAGGAACGGTTGTACTTGATGACCTTAAAGGTCTTTTCCAACCTTGTGATTCTGTGAAATGCAATTATTGATAAACAGATAAATGTTAGTTACTTTTGACGTTGAAAAACTCTACAAGACTGATCTGAAATTTATTCTACCTGTTTACCTTATCTACTATGAGTTACCCTTCTTAAAATACACAGCATCCTGCTTAATGTCTATGGTATGATATTAAAATTTAGGATTGCCTTTGCACTCAAAAGAAAATAGTCCCCTGTTGATATCTAACATAAAGGAGTTCTTTATGAAGTGATTGAAAGAGTTAACAGAGAATCTGACAGATATATAGCAGTATAAACTGCTCAGTTTTTCCAGAAGCTTTTATTTTAAAACAAAATGTGTTATTAAATTCCACTTGTATCACTCAGAATGTAACTTCAAAGTTATATTTAGAAAAAAACGTGCTATTTAAACATACTGTATTATCAGAATCCCTCCTCTACTCTGTAACTTAATGTAGGTATGTTTACATTAACTTCACAGAAATTTGCAATAGGAAGACCTGGAAAAAACCTACTGAGGTAGTATTTTCTGTCTACAACTTTAAGCAAAATGTTTAATACTGCAATTTGACAAGAATGCCTTTCAGAAGTTTGATTGGTAACAGACTCCAGTAAAAAGTTTTATTTCAAAAATGACATCAAGCATTTTAGTTCATAAGCTTTTAAAACATTCTTTTCATGTTTGAGAAACTTCAAAATGGGGAAGGAAAACAGGAAATAAAAGCAACTGATAAAGATTGGTGAGATTTAGAGGGGTTTATAAAGTACAGTTTAAATGACACAAGAACAAAACTTCTGATTTAGCAGAAGCCCTTCTATTTTCATGTCATGTCATGAAATGATACCACTTCAACAACCAGTATTTTTTTGTTAGTTTCCTACATACTCAGAAAAAGACATCCATTTCAATGTGGAGGATCATTCTCCAATCCCAAATTGCTGAAGTATCTCCACGGAGAGCCTTTCTGAGGAAAACCTCACAGAAACTTTCAGTAAAATCTCCCAAACTTTGCAGAGAATAAGGAAGATGATCTAAAATGGACCATAAAAAAACATCTTCCAAAGCAATCTAAAAAAACCCTACAGTTACATATCACACAATTCTTGATTTTAAAAGCATGTAGCATGGCCAAGAGTTTATTACATAAAATATTTCTTTTCTGAAGTCAAAAATCTCTTTAAAAATAAACCTCTGTTTGCAGACACACCTCCTTAGTTGTAGCATTGGTTTGAAGTAACTGGTACTTTTATTGCTTTTTAAAGTCAAAAGAAATCTGGTCAGAAGAGATAAGTGTGCAAAACAGGTAAGTGAAAGCCCCAACATAAACTTCATTCCAGTAGCACAAAGAGCTGGAAGGAAGTAAGAGCAATAGAAGAGCAACACAGGAGAGCAGTGTGGGAGAAGAGCAGAAAGGAGAGTGGAAACAATACTACAGGTAGCTACAACAGCATCAAACCTGTATTCTTTAAGTAAATGTGGTTACATAGTGCAAGATTAAGAAATACGTTGTCAGTCCAGAATTTCTCCTGCTGTAATGATCCTTGCTTCTAACATCCTGGCACACAGCAGAATTCTTCTGTTAAATGGAGCTACTATATTATGCTCTTTCCCTGTGAAACTTCACCAACTCCCGTTTCAGTGACTGTACATACTTACTGACCACATCTGTAACAGAACCATTCAGAAAGAAGCACACTTAGGCAAGTTTTCAAACCTTTTTACTCATGGTGATATGGAATCTCCTTCACACACTGGGAAAGACAAGATACCATTTAACTCCTGGGACCCTGCAGAAGCCCCTGACTGTCCCAACAAGACCATGTTTTTTTCAGAGTGGATTCTGTTTTCAGATTTGGCCTCACACAAGAAGTTAATGAGGTTGACTAATCACAGTTTATCTGTAGCCTGAAGATACCACATTTAACCATAAAATACTTACAACCCAAAGTAACTTCATAGCCACTCTGCATTAGAAGGCCTATGCTTGTTAGTCATCTACAGTAGAAAGAGGACCATTCAGGCCATGGCTTGGGTTTTTTTTCCAAATGAACGTAGGCAATGTTCTCACAGTTCCAGGTGCTACATCCTTCCATGTGTTTCCAAGCAATAATTTGCTTTATATCTTATTAATTACCATTGTTGCTTAAAATCCTTATTCTAACACTTCATAGCCTGTCTTCTATTCTCACAATTATATAGTATCCTAGAAGTGAACTCACATGGGTTATTTTCTAACATAACAATGATTGTCACAGTTTCCCCTCACGTACTAACACGTGCTTTAGCACAAAAGATGTGGACACAAGTTCCAGATTAAATTTACATACAGGATTAAACAAACAGGAGGTAAAGTCATTTGAAAATCCTGATAACTGCCTGCCTATACCTAGAAACACTTAAATGTTGAAGAGTGTGTAGGTCTGGCAAAAGTCCTTTTTGTCCATGGGGAATTCAAATAAGATGGAGAGTCAGACAGAGCACCATCATACAATACTGCAACTTCATCCTGAACTGCCAGAGGCCTTCTAGAAATGAGGCTGACATAGATATAAACTGGTTATTAACAAATGCTCTCCCCTTTTGAGACAGCTCTGACAGTAGTTTCATGCAGTGCCTCTCACCTGGAGATGGCCACCTGTCATGGTTCAGCCCCAGCCACAGCTGAGCACCACACAGCCACTTGCTCACCATCACCCTGCCCCATGGTGGGATGGGGAGGAGAATGGGGAGACAAAGGCAGACTTCATGGGTTGGGATCAGGAGAGTTTGCTGGGACAGCAGGGAAGGAGGAGGAGGGGAAACAGTGGCAACAGGCCTCAGAAAAGAACATACAAAACAGGTGAAGCACAATGCAGTTTCACACCAACAACCGCGCAACTCTGACTGTACAGCTCAGACCCTTCATGAAGCTGGACTGTCCCTGTGCAGCACGTCCTGGAGCCATGCATACCCCCTCCCCAGATAGCCCCCTTTCATACTAGGCATGATGTATGGGGGTATGGAATACCCCCTTTGGCTAGCTTGGGTCACCTGTCCTGGCTGTGTCCAGTCCCAACCTCTGGTGAAAATTAGCCATATCTTAGCTGAACCCAGAACATCATCACAGAGAACTGATTGGATATTTTTGAAAACTGGAACTGTGAAAGTTTGAACTTGGGAGAAAAATGTGTAAGTATACAGACAAGAGACTGACTGCAGATCAAATAACTACTCACTAATCAGAATTGAGGCCTGCTCTGAGTATAAACATGTATTGGCTAATGACATACACTGTAAGTCTGAATATGGAACTGAAGAACATTCTATTATTTACAATCATGGCATTTTGAAGTACAGAATAGTAGAAAGATCATAGTGCTCAGTTTAACTTAAAATTTCCATTGCTGGTTTCCGACACGCCATATATGCTGCATACAGAGATACTCAGACATGTGTCTTCACACACCAGTGGTCTTCTGCATCTCCTAGAACTAGAAATTATAACCATAGAGATTTGTCCCAAGTGAACAGAGAAAACCTAAGTGGCCTTTACAGCAACTTTTCACTAGCAAATTTTGGCAGTGCATACGTAGCAACTTCCATATTTGCAAAAGTTATGGTGTTCTGCCAGGTTGTAATTGTCTAGGAGAAAGGGACTATATGTGTTGTAGGAAAGTCTGCACTGAGCTGAAATTACCAGTACCTTTTAACTCTACACCAGAATTCTTACTCCTTGAACATGAGGGACCGGTTCAAGGAGTAAGAAGCAAAGAAGAGCTTTACCTTTATCTTTTCAGAGATCAGCATTTTAATTTTACGCTGCTATACTGATTCAAACATTGTCAGAAAGTCAATGTAAGAAACTCCAGCCATCAATATTACATGTAAAATCTCAGTTATGATATGTATTCTGAGGGCTATCCTGTATTGGAAGGAATTTGCCATTTTCTGTCTCAGAAATTAATCCCACTTTCTGTAAGCATTATAGAAACATTTATAACTACAAGAATATGAGTACAACTGAACATTTTTAATTTTCCCCTTTATTAACATACCTTTGGTGTGATGTTTTCCTTGCATCCTTATGAATAAACTGCATTGATTCCACAAAGAGCATTCAGGATGTAAAGTTCTTTTTTGGTATTATGCAATCATCATTCAATTATTCAATAGGTTCAAATCTAGGAGTAGAATTTAAAAACTGCTTACATCTGAATATGAACTGTACCATAAACATCATCTTTCCTGCTCATTTAGTTATTTATATTTCTGGACTTTTTTATTCTTCCCAGAATCACCATCATTTTGGCTGAGGAGATTATCTTGGCTCTTATGTTTAAAGTAGGAATCCATGAGGTTGCCAATTCATGCACCAGTGTTCCCTGCACAAATTGAGTTCAGCATGTAACACAACAGCCTCACCTCTTACCACTAGCAAAGAAGATCCACGGTGCCACACATCTTTAGATGATATTAGTAGCACCTCACTATGTGCACACAAATTGGGAAAGCAGGTTTTGTTCTCAGCTTGAACTGGGCTACATGGTACCTGCCTGTAGAGCAACTTTACCCAGGATACTAGCATGGTTGCTGAAGTCATCTTACTACTCAGAAAGAGATGCAAAGATTCATGAAGGAGAGCATAAGGAAATTGCTATGAAAACCTGAGACTACTACCCAGGGAATAAGAAACTCTCCAAGTCTTCTAGCAGTTCTTGTCCTCGTTGCTTACGTCAAGTCCCCTCCACATACATTGACATTTAATTCTATCATTCAAAGACTTACTAAGGAAAGTAAAAGTGAAACAGAAAACAGTTTGGGGATTGCAGAATGTACAGAACATGAATGAACCCCAAAACTCTTTTTACAAACAAGATTTTTACAAGATTACCTTTCAATTTCCTGAACTAAACATAATATGTGCTGTCAAAATAAACAATCATGCAATAAATGAAAGACATTTTGTGTTTGAAAACACAGTCCCATTAATGAGGTATTGCAAAATCACAGCTCATTTTTGTGTTGTCTTTAAGTATGGTATTCAACTGAGTAATTATTCCAGTCCCATTGGCTGCATGCAGACCACTTTACTAGAGCAACAGAAGCTTAAACTCCACTTCTGAGAAAACAAAAAATTTAAAAAGGCAAGCTCCTTCTTCCTGTAATGTTTCATGTTATCTTTCAAAAGTTCAGCAGCTGAAACTACTATGAAAGAAGCCAGAGTATTTAATGAGACAGAAACTGGCAAATAATGTTTGTACTTTTTCTTCAAGCTAGTCAATAAATTGTATTTAATGCAAGAAAAGTATTGCCTATAGTTCTTTAAATAAATATTAAAGGACTAGTAAAAAGCAGGAATGTATTCATTTGGGAGAAACTTTTATGGCTTATGTTTCAGAAATTACTTTAAAAACTAAACTAGTTGGAACAAAGAGAGTCTCTGCACTTTAGCTGAAAGGTAAGGGTAATTTGATGAACAAGTATCTATATTAAAAATATCCTGCACTTTTTTATGTAACTGCTATTGCATTTTGGTTCTAACTAGAGTAAAGCCCATAAAGCTCTGTTCCTGTAAATTTAAGAATTGCTTATTTGGTATCTGAGGGATTTTTCATTTGAGTGTTGGAAAAGATCGTTCTCCCTGTATTTCTGCATCAAACTCTTTCTTCTGGTAATGGTGTTATTGAACACCTTTAGCATCATTCCTCCTTCATTCCTCCCTCCTTTCTACCTCAGCATTCATACCTACTGCCGCAATTTCTGTTAATCTTTGTACTATCCCATCACAAACTGCAGTTTTCCAAACCTTCCCTCTACAGTCTTCACTCAGTTCTGCATTACTTAATGTCTTTCCATGGTAGCATCCTGGATGCTCATGTAAGCTCAGCATAGTAAAAAAAAGACTCAATGTGGTCAGTTTATCTGGATCAATATTCTTCTCTTCCAGTGATGCCACCAAACTGTGAATTCAGTCCCACATTTGATTCCTTCTTCACCTGCTCCCTGCATATCATGGATCTCAGTGATTCAGCTTCTTTTCCAGGCTTTTCCATGTATTTCCAGTTTTACCTTTGTGTCTTACAAGCTGAAAAGTCATGCCTGTCTTTCATCAAGTTACTATTTTGGAAATCATGGCATTGTTTCTCACCTCTTGCATTGCAGTCCCTTTGCACACAACAGCAAAAAGGGTTTTGTTTTTTTTTTCTTTCTCTGCCTCAACTCTGCTTTCAGTCCTTTCTATGCAATCTTCTAGTCCAGTGCAAATTTAGTAAGTTCACCATAGGGTAAAATAAAGGGCATCCCTTTAATCAAAGTCCTAATTCTTAAAACTACCTTGGAATTTCTGCATTTGTTTTATTATGATATCCATGTAAAACAGGAAAAAACCCCCACCTATGTATCTTTTTTTCTACAAATGATCCTATTACTATATTCATACGTAAGGTATTTTCTTACCCGCGTTTTCACTTGGCAACTCCAACACACTGCTACTGGCATCTCTACAAGACCATTAAGGTTTATCTAGAAAGGAATATACTTTTAAAGATAAGTGAAAGCAAATATTGCATATTCTCTTCCCAGACAAATACATACTCATCCATTCTAATCTGTTAGCATTTTATTATCATTTTTAACCAAATCAATAGTATTTTATCTAAAGGAAAAGAGAGATTACTTAAGAAGTCATCCAGAAAAGAAAACTGTAGAGTTCTGTTAGTCTTTTAAGCTATTCAAAGTCCTGGCTATAAGTTACAAGATCAGTGCTGGAAACAAAGGAGGAAAGTGCAATCCAGGAACACTAAACCTGAAAAATTGTGTAGTGCGCTGCACACAGTGAAGTCCTCAAGGAAGAAATTATATGTGCAAATGATGGAAAAGATATTTTGGGAGCCTTCATACAGCCTGACAACTTCTACTTAGATGTTTTACCACTGATCACTGGGGAAGTGTTCCACAGAATTTCCAAAATCTCCACTTCTGTACAACATCACCTGTAATTATTCAAGAGAAGCAAATCCCAACTAGCCTCTAGGTCACACAGCAGTATGGTTTTGGAGGAAAAGAGGTGCTGCACAGGCAAGTAGCTCATAATGCAAAAAGAAGGGGTAAGAGGAGCACCTTTTTATCAGGCCTGAAATAAAATTTTGATTTCATTCTTCTGTGTTTTTATGGTTTAAGGTTTGGGCTTTTTTTCATTATTTTTCTGCACTTTTATTCCTTAGTTTTTCTAAACACTGCACCTCCTAGATTCTCTTGCTTTTCAAACTGAGCATAGATAAAAAAATCTGTCAAACAAGAATGAACCTGTCCCTGGACAAATTATTCTTGCAAATTCAGGGGTTGTATCCAGAAACTTTTCCCTTTAGCCACTGAAAGCTGAGTGAGTGATTCTGCCCCTGGGAAGGTGTGGTCATCGTCAGTCACATAATATTAGCACTCAACATATCCATGAGTGATCTCATCTTTCTACAACCCCAGGGTATCATTGTTTTTCCACTTTTCCAGCACTCTTCTCTGTCTGAATTGGCACTGAAGTCATTACCACTGTTGGCCAAGAATTTAAACCTTCAGAAATCTTGTATATAGATACAGAAAGAATCCCCAGTACAGCCTCTCTGGGAAAGCAGTCATGGAGGTCTTCTGCCTCTAGACATCTTCATGTGTATATAGAAGAGCTCAAACAGATAATTTGATAGACTCTGTGTCTGGTTTGATTGGTTTTGAAAGTATGAACAAACAGTTTTAACATTGCTGAAGAAGCATTTACCATGGACTCCCTGTCACAGATTCATTTTGCTCGGGTATCTGCATTGACTTTTGAAAAGCACCAACAAATGTCCAGTTAAGATCAAAAGAAAACTTCTAAATGAAATCTGGAGAAACAAATGCTAATTTTCTAAATGTAGTACACATATGTGTGAGATATGCTTATACAGCCACATCAGCTGCATGAGTATCTATGTTCTTTCTTAATGTCAGTTGTGTTTTAAGTAGGTGGGAGTTTGGGATCCCTGGACTCACAATTTATATAGTTGATTTCTAAAGTGGTATGTAACTTTTGCTTCAGCTTTGGACAGTTAATGTCACAGAAACCACTAAAATCCACCTACAGAAAAAAACAGGAAGACAATCACTGCAGTAATAAAAGTCTTGCTTTTATGATTTGCTTGTCCACTTGCTATCAAAGTATGGAAACATCAAGGTGATCCCCATAAAACAAGGTGCCACATTACCATGTTTATGTGATACAGTATGATTAACATGGCTAAAAATAACAGTCAAATGCTCATCAGCACAATGAAAGACAGGCTGATACATGCAGAACTTCTGCATTCAATTATTGGCCCAATCACAATATACCCATCTGGTGCTATCTAAGACAAAGATGCTATATATAGTATATATTTATATTTTTGCATATATATATATATGAATACAAAAAAATTAACACCTCCCCTTTTAAAATATCAATATGGGTTTTCTGCTTAAATTACTTGATTTGTAGCAATTGGTCATAGGTTTTTGCACTTTTCTTGACTAAGAGCTGAGCCATAATCGTCTGAATGTTAATTTCACCTTTGTGTCTGGCAGAGCTTTTACAACTGTTCCACGTATTGGCTGGAATACTATGGTTTGGTCCTTTAATAGCATATATTCCAGTTTGGACAGAAGTTTGAAACCAGTTCTCAGAGATGAGAAACTAACACTGCAGGAAGCTGTATTTCACACATCTACTTATGAGGATGTGTGACTTATAAGAGCTTTATTTGTCTGAGTTGCATTTATACTGCTGAACTTCATTGGCCCCCTGATGTCCTTTATCAGATTTAACATGATTTTAACATGTTTAACATCGAGGAGATCCCTCAAATCCAACCTACAGACAATTCTTTCCATGCTCATTTTTACTATTCCCAGTTTAGCATATAAGAAAAAGGAAGAGGAGGATAAAGACTAAAACGTCTGGAAAGTGCTTGTTACAATTTGTTGTGCTGCCATTTGCATTAATAGCTTTTTTAACCCAGTTGTAGCACTGCAAAGCACAAACTGGAGCTTTAGCACTGCTAAGCTGTGAAGGCAGTCATATAAAAACTGTGTGCTGCCTCGACGAAAATGGTCCATTTCTTCCAAAGTTTCTACAATTACAGAAAGTTATTTACTTCCATGAAGCGACCCAGACTAAATGCAAGCTAAAGGGAAACATACAGGAAAACTTAAAAGCCTTGTATAAAGAACAAATTTCTAACTTTTAAGAGACAAACACCACCAGCACAACAGATGGTCCAGAAATACAAATATGATTAACACTCCTGTGAACTTTTTCTATTTCCCCGAAGACCTAAGACTAAAATCATGCCTAAGGAATCACTTTGACCCAAAAAAAGCCTGTCTCAACATAGTACAAAATCAGTGTATGATTCAGTGACTAATCCAGATCCTTAGCTGGATAACTTACGGGGTTTTTCCTCATTATGACCTCCTTAACAAAAGCATTACCCAAATCACCTAACTATACATGCAGCCACGCTGTTCTGATATGGGCTGAAATAATCAAAGTGCACAAAATTTAAAAAAACACTAATTTAATCAATTCATCAAGAGTTTTAGAGTTGCCAAAGCTGTAAGAAAGGAAGTACAAGAGCTTACTGTTCCTGTTCTTATTTTGGGGGCTAAGTCAATGAACCATGACTGCTGTGAGCAAAACTAAATACTGTGATGATAGAGACAATGAAGAAAACCACCAAATTTAGTAAAGCAAATCCCACAGGAAGAAAACCAAAAACATTCATTTTCTTCCCTATAAACTTTATAATAGAAAATAAGAGAGGCAAGGAATAGCAGAGTCCCTCGATTTTTGTAGCAGATGTGTTACCTAACAAGTTCTTATTAGAGGTAGGTGTCACTGCCATTTGCTGATTGAACTCTCTCTACTGGAAGATTTGCCAAGCATGGATCAAAGATACAGAGTTTTCTAAACTTTTCTAACACTGTGGCACACCGCTGGTTCTTGAGGCCTCCTTCTTGAGGACAAATGCAGCATAGACCAGAAAATTTTTATTTACCCCAAATTCTTTCCAACGTCTCAAAAGAAAGTCAACAACAAAACCACAGTTAAAGTTGGCAAGCAAAGGTGTCTGAAGAGCAGGTAGTCCGCAATTCTGCCCTTTCTTACTCAAAAGATAAGTAGCAGCACTATATGCAAAATACTTATACAGTACCGATTTTCTTCATAAACATAAGCTTCGCAATTAGCAAATTAGACAGCAATTAGATTGGCACAATACACCAGTGGTATAAGGAACAGAGCCTTCCCAACACCACCTTCCACTGGCTTTACAATTCAGAGAGAAGTGGACTCGGAACTGTGCCAACAGGGGCAGCTGGATGAGGAAAATGAGGTTGCCCTTCAGATCTGAACTCTGTAAAACACTGAGCAGAAGAGCTCGAGTGAGCTCCTACATACAGACCAGATGGTTTTAAAGCCCACAGATTGAACTTTGGAAGGATAAATATTCTCAAGCATTGTTTAGGAGAGAGATTGCATGGACTAAAATTGTGCCAGGGAGCACACTTAAAATGTAAAAACATGGGATGAATATTCAGTGCCTGAGTCACCCACATCTTGGCCCCATTTAGTTTGCTAGGATAGATGTAAGCGTTGTTTCCCAGATGCATTTGAATGCTGGTGCCCGGCTCCTCAGCGCAGAAGATGGTGTTGGAGAACCAGCAGTGTGTGAACTTAGCACCAGCAGAATACTAACAGCCACCTCAGAAAATTGGTTTTATACAGTTGTCTGTACTAAGGTCTGCTGGAGGTCACAGGGTCCATGAAGTCTCAGGGGGCAAGTGGAGAAAGAAAAGCAAAGTATTTCTTTAGGGAATTTCAAGGAAATTCAACAGATGATACGTTTTTTTAAATTTGGTTTCAAGAGAAAATGGCTTCTAGGATATGCCTGCTACCCCATTCTTAGTCAAGTTGTATATCCCAAGATGCTATGGTAGCCTACAGGTTTTCTCAGGTGAAAACAGAGCTTGTTTTTCTCATTCAGAAAATGAAAGGCTTATAGGGGATGTACAAGTGCCTTGCACAGGGTGAATACCGTCTTTCTTTGGAGTGATGAAGAAGGAAAGGAAAGGAAGTAAGGCAGGTTATTGAAGCAAAAACAGAACTTTGGAGAAGTTTGAAGAACTTTGGAGCCTGTGCAACCTTCTAAAAACTGAGACAGCTCAATGCCACCTAATATTGTAAACTTATGCCCTCCTGTCTGTACTTAAAAGACTATTTGAACAGGTGCTGGATGAGAATTTAGGACTTTCATAATCTCCAAGAAAAGTTTCATGGACACTCTGGGTAGCTGAGCATTTCTATCACAGCTGTTTGTTTTATAGCTTAAAAAAAAAAAAACAACAATCCTGAGGTTTCAGTAGTTACCTCAGTATCAACAGTAACACTGTGGAAGTCCTTGAAGTGTGCTCTGCTCTGTCCATTCGCCATAAGCAGTCAGTGAAATTCCAACCAGGGAATCTTACGGTTACTGAATGTGGCACTGAAAGCACACAGAGTGGTTTTCAGATTGAACCCTTCTCCGACCTGTAAGAAAGTGGATCTGTAAGTCACTGAAAAGGGAAAGGAATGAATTAAACACAAGATTCCCAGAATGCCACGTTTAGTCATTCACACTTTGAAAGCAATTAGTACTCTCATGCACGGTAGAGAAATAACCTTGTAGTTACTGCCTTTCTGCAGAAGCTCCCCACTGGGGTCTCTCAGAAAATGTGTCTCAACTGTTGAGACGATGCTTTACTGAAAGAAAAAATAATTACTGAGATAAATTGTCTAGTATTACAGGGACTGAGCTATAATAATGACTGAATTATTTATTGCATTTCTGAATCCTACTTCAGATTTCTAAGTCTGCTGAGAGGTATGGAAGTTGCCCATAAGACTACATTCAAAGTAAAACGCTACGTATCCGTATTGACGTCAGAATGGGAAATTCAAACGCCAATTCAAACATGACAGGAAATAACCTCACCCAGGAAAAACCAAAAATAACACCAAAAATCAATAATAGAGCACGCAGGAGTAGTTCTGGTTTACAGCTGGCAGTAATGCTTATCTGCCACAACCAGGGACCAGAGCCATGAAGGTTCAGATATAACAGACAATACTTGTAAGCACAGGTTACCACAATCTTCAACAGCCAGAGTGGTCTATTGGTCTCCTCTGAATACTGACAAATTTTGCCTATGGAAAGTATCCTGACGAACTGAGTAATGCTCAATCTGCCATTCCAATATCTATTTTGCTGTACATCTATTAAACCTGACCTGTGGGAAGCATCTCTCAACACATCCACACATATGAAACTCATTGGTTAATATTGCAGAGCTGTTTACATAGGTTTATATAATGTCCATATCTTCTCAGCTTCAGGCCAATGCAATTGTAAAAATTAAACCTTCTCTTTTCCAGTTTGCCTATTCACTTAGCTAAGCACTTAAAAGAATGTTGACAGTTCTTCTTACCCACTTCTCTTGTCTTTCTGGTGGCTTACCACAGATGACTATCATTTGACCTCTAATGAAACTATTTGATGACAGGTTGTTATAAAATTATCCAACTACATTATATGATGTAAGCACTTTTGTAAATTTCACAAGCTCTGAATTCCTTGTTAAGGAGAGCGACAGAAGATGCAGGTAGTTCCCCTAAGAATGGATTCATTTCTTTAATACAAAACAAAGTCTTCATTGCTGTCCAAAGTTGTCAATACATGCATATACCTTCTTTTTCAATGTCTATTCTTCACTGTTATATTACAATCCATATTTAGTAAATCAGAGAAAGCCAGTATTAGCATACAGAAAGATTTGAGATCTTGGAACAATTAGCTATTAGGGCTTTCTAAATCCACATACTTCAGTGTTAAATTTAAATAACAGAAATGTAACCAAGATGCAATGCTAGCTCACTCTCAGTAAATACACTGTAAAACCCAATCAAGCTCCTGTCCAAGTCAGCAGGTGATTTATCTTTCCATTCATGGGGACTAGGATGAAAGCAAGCAAGCTTTCTCACGTTTCCAGTTCTACTAGTTACTTAAGGTATCTTGAACAATGTTAGTAAAATTCCAGCAAACATCTGTCCATATAGTCTTGTTTTAGTTGAAATTATGTTTAGATTATATAAAGTATGTGAACTAGAAAAAAGTCCCTATTAATCTAAGAGCATTAACCTATCTGATTTGTATTGTCATATAATAATACTGGTACTACAGATGTGGCTACAAGACCTTACAATCATATTTAGACCAAACCAAAAGGGGTAGTCTGAAAGTTCAGCATCCCCTCAGCATTGGCTGAAGTTTGACCAAATCAATTTAGTTATGCCTGTGCAACAGTTGCTGAAAAAAAACTGTATATAAAGCTATGACTCAACCTCTTAAAAGCTATTTGAAAATGAAGACCATAACAATTAATAGCTAATACTAGCAAAACACTTTATTATTTCTAGTACAAAGGATTTGATTCTCACACAAGTTCCCCCTGAAGAATGGAAATGGGTAAAAGTACTTTAAAATCTTCTCTGTTTTTTGGGAAGGAAAATTTCTTCTCATGGAGTATAGTATAGTAAAATTGAGCAATGCCATCTTAAAAATATGTGACTACCTAAACAGTATCTTTAAACATCCATCTCACTCCAGCAGTGCCTCAAAGAAAATACAAGGTGCAAAAGGATTGAAACTTCTCAAGCTCAATATTCAAAAAGAGAAAGAAAAATCATCTTTGGGCAGAAATACTTTATTGTTTTGTGGCTTTTACTATCCTTCTACATACAAATGCATATTTAATTAAGATCCAGGACTTGACTCTGCACTCTTGAAAACCAGGATCGATACTCTGAAAAGCTGTCACATGAAGTTAGAAATCAAGATTTAAGAGCCTAAATGCTTTGAAAATTTTTCCTTAGACTGTTGGTACCCATTCAAATATTGTTCAGCTTCCTGCTGTCTTTTATTTCTTCTGTAACAGTACAAGGGACAAATCCACCAAAATGAAATTTTAAACCCAAATATAAAATCTAAAATAATAGGTACTGGATTAAGGCAGACATAACTCTACTGCTATTTATCTTCCTATGGTGGTCTACTTATTATTTACAGATTTGTAAGCAGATAATTTGGATTTAATTAGCAGTAAAGAAAACCCCTAAACTGTTTTCAGGAACACGAACAAAAAATTCTTGGGCAGATGCTCAGAAACTTCCTCTTGAGTCAAGCAAACAAATCTATTTGTCCTCTCCTGACTTCTGCATTTTTACAAAGCAAATCCAAAAACTCACAAACTTTCTGAATTACTGTAATTGTTCAGGAGTTAGACAGTTTAGCTATTTAGTGGTCTGGTGATCTATTTTGCCATCAGAATCACTGAATGCCTTCATTTTCTCCCATCATTTGCTTGCCAGATAAATAGGCCTTCTGTCTACCAAGTAGCATTAGATATACCATGTGATGCCGATGTCTAGTTTACTGCACTCATAACCTCTCTTTCACAATGACCTCACAGTAATAACAGCTTGTGTTTTCACATGAGATAAGCTGACATAAAATTACTCTAGTGAAGTATTTATTTGGGGTTTTTTTGGGGTTTTTTTGTATAATGAAAATGATTACATGTGGAGTATTTTTAAGGACTTCAATTACAGACGACTTGGAAATACCTGTTATTTTTGGGGGGAGCACAGAAGTGAATTAGTTCTGACAAAGCCTTTGATGAATGTTTAATCAGATAATACCCATTCAGACTTATAATGCTTCTTACTTACCAGGAGAAAGTGCATCAGGATTTTCAGTATACAAATGTAGCAAGCTACACAAATGGCCATTTTACACACTACTATCATGCCCTTCTCCAGTCTTAATTCTCCTAATACTTTGCCCATCTTCTCCTTGACCATTCCAATCTGCCCAAGCCAGTATCAGTTAAAGAATATTGCCTCTGTTCTTCACCCACATGCAGTTCTAAGAATAAAACCAGTCATTGCAAACTACTGAAGGCTATTTCTACTTTTCTATTTTTCATTTCCATTTTCTTTTTCCTCTTGTCTTCTTGGGCAGCAGAAAGATGACAGTTTGAGTTGACTCATTGATTGGTGGGGTATTTCTCCTTTGGTTCTTTACCCTGAAACACTAGGCAAGTACTATCCCCCTCCCTCTGGCTTGCAACAAGCAGGGTTAAAGGGATAACACAAACTACTGGATAAAAAAAAGAAAACACATAAGCTTCATCAGAGAAGCACATCTGGCGCCAAATACCCAGGTGTAACGCTCTGGTTGCATACAAAGGAGAAGGAAAAGAAACATACACCTAATGAATCTGTGATAAACAGTCATGGCACATTGTGTCTGCCAGCAGCCTAAATCCCATTTTTAGTCTTATATCGCTATAAATAGTAAGATTACAGTTACAAAATAAAAGTTAATCGGAAATCCAGAAATATTGTCCATTAAAAGCAGAAGTTTGCCTTAAAAAGTGAATCTGTTTTACCAAGTGAATCCATGAACACTTGACCATTCAAGAAATTATTTCCACACTCTGGCTACCATGACTCCACTAAACATTCCACTTTTTGCATAACGAGCTTCAGCATTATCAGTGATTGTAATGCCATCTGACTGACACCCGCCTTCAAAACCATCTTTTGTATTTCAGCACTGAGAGTGGCAGTATGTGTTCATACAAGGAAACACATTAGTTGCAAAGAGATTAGTATCTGACTGAGGAATCAACTCTCTATGAAACTAAATGTCATTACAATGGCCACTTTTCTTAGCCTTTACATGATTTTCTGCAATCTGAGCTTCTAGTAGTAGCTGTTATTAACAATATATGGTACTGCACCTATGTATAGTCTTTCATCTTTTCTTTACCTAGTCTATTTCTTATAACTGAAAGGTTTTGGTGGGTTTTAGGTTTTGTTTGATTTCTTTTGTTTGTTTTGTTCCTAGGTATCTGAGACATTTCCAGTCTGAGTCCAGGGCTATGATTATTTAGGAAATCTGACATAACATTCAAGTCTGGACTCCTGACCCTGGTCCACTGGTCTTACCTTTATTGCTATCCTGAAGTGGGAAACACACAATTAGAAACAAAGCTTTCTATGGGGAGATACTCTACCTCTATTTTCTGTGAGATATCATAAACACTATTGGACATGAGCATCCAGGAAGTACATAGCCAATCGTTTTAAAAGACAAATCACACAATTTCTTTTTACTGAAAACTGCATGACCTGTGGAGAGTTGCCTCTGAGTTGCTACCAGTTTCATACAGCTTGCCCTGCATTTTTTAATTTCAGCTCATCAGCTACAGTACTCCAGCATTAATGGGAATGATTCGTTCAAAGTCTGACTTCAAGTCAATATTTTTCTTCCTGTTCTAGCTCAGTTCAGTTAGGCAAGAGGTTAGGTGACTTCATACATATTAAATGAAATGTTTAAGCCTGGCTCCACACAAAACTCTGCAAAACACCATCTGAGTTTACACTAATTCTGTACACTCAAACTATCCAAGAAATCTGTCCATTCACACCCATAGCGTTCCTTGCAGACCCGCTGCCATAAATAGATAAAGACTGATTAAGTTTCTCATTTCCACAACACCAAAAAGGTCAAGCTGTTTTGGTAGTCTGAAAACTGAATGACAGTGACTTTGCAATTCCCTTCCCTGTATTCCTCAGACACCTTTTGCCTTACTCTACTGGCATGACAAAGACTTTACATACAGATTCTTTCTTACTTAATCCTTTATGGAGTGTATTTCAGATTATTTCTGGTAATGGTTCACAATAACCAACATGATTACATATGTAGGAGGTTGAAAGAGGGACTGTGACCCCCAGATACTACAGTGATAGTGTACAACAAATACATCAATCCCCTGCTTAGTCTGACAAATGTGAGTCACTGACATCTTAGATTCCCTCTAAGAAAATGAAGGAAGAAGATTAAACAAGTTGAAGCTTGTTTAACCTGCAAGCTAACCTAATGACTCAATGTTCATTTCAAACCTCTTCCTAAAGCATTCCATAAATCTAAAGTTGGTGGTACAATCTTTATCGTATCAAGTTTTTTGACTAGTATCTGTCCTGTCTCTGAAAGACTGATGTCGTTTTACATGAATTACACATAAAGTAGTATTATTAATTGCCTGCCTTTCACATTGAGAAATTGCTTCTAAAGAAAAACCTTTGAATTCCCAGAACACACATTGACACAATGTAGCACTACATCAACCTACAGGAAAGCTAGATGAGAAACACCTTTTTCTACATTTTGAATGAAGTCCAGCCCAACTTAATTTTAACCAGTTTTTCAAGGTTCATGCATACTTATCAGAGTCAGGAAGACATCATTGACAACATAACCCTGACTTCAACTACACAATTAGGATTAAGAGATAAGTGACCTTATTGAATACTTCATTGCTAATGCATTTTCTTTATCAAAGATGTCATCAGTGATTGTACTAAATGCTTCCTCCCTTCAAAGAGGATGTCTTGCACAACATGCACTATTATTGTCTAACAGCGAAAGTTTGAACATTACATGAGAGAGCCTATGGGTTAGGATCAGGGGGATTGGAGTGACATCATAGTGGGGGTCTGCCACAAGCCACCCGACTAGGGAGAGAGAGTGGGTGATGCCCTCTATAGACAGATAGGTGCAGCCTCACATTCACAAGCCTTGGTCCTTATGGGGGACTTCAATCCCCCAGTATCTGTTGGAGGGACAACACAGCTAGGCACAAGCAATCCAGGAGGTACCTGTAATGTGTTAGAGGAGCTGACAAGAACCTTGTTCTCACCAACAAGGAGGGGCTAAGTAGGGGACATGAAGATCAAGAGCAGCCTTGGATGCAGTGACCATGAAATGGTGGAGTTATGGATCCTCAGGGCAGTGCGAAGGGTGCACAGCAAGCTCCCTATCCTGGAGCCTGACAAAACCCTGGAGGGAAGAGGGGCCCAAGACAGCTGGCTAGTATTCAAGGGTCACCTCCTCCAAGCCCAAGGCAACACATCCCAGCAAAGAGGAAATTAGGCAAAATTAGTCATTCTATGAAAATCATCCAACTTTTATAACAGAAGTTACTTCAAACTATGTGATGGGAAAAATCAGAAAAGTTTTGGAAGAGGAGGGGAGAGGAAAAAGAAAGTGCGAGGGAGTGTGAGAGTAACTATTGCATAATCAGAACCCCACGATTCCTCAACACAAGAAAACAAGCATGCAGGGAAATTCCCGCAAAAATTTTAACGTGATTCATTATTCGAAGTGATTAACGGCCCATTGCAAAACTCACTGCAGAATCTTTACACAGAATCTCCTGCACAGAAAGGGTGTACCTCTCCTCTATTCCTGATCACACAGAAAGGGTGTACCTCTCCTCTATTCCTGATCACAAAAGGCAAGTGGTGGTACACACTAGACTACATAAGACTTTTTCCCTGCTCTTTCTCTAAGCGCACAAACTGGGCTTGACAAGGAACTCAAAGTGTCCTGCTCTTTTGTCACCATTTCCCTGTCTAAATCCAAAGAGGATGCAAAACTGTAGTAAATAACTGAGTCCTAGTATGTGCAAAGTATTCCATGTAGAGGTATACTCAAACTACATTACAGGCCTCACCTTGAAGTCTGCACTCTCGTGAAGTTTTGTAATTTCTAAGGTAACGTTGAAATGACCTAAAGAGAGCTCAGCACAAACAAAGACTTTAAGAATTAGACCTAGTATAATAATGGATAATGGTATCTTATATTGCATAGAATTGTTTTATTATGAAGGGCTTTAAGGGTTATGCATCCATGTAATTCAGAAATCTACAAGACTGGAAATTTTCTAGTGACATTACTTAATTTGAAAATGCCAGGTCCCTCTAAAGGGTTTTCATGTACCCGGTACAACTTCTAGCTAGAGAGAGTAATCCCTAAGACCAGAAAACAGCTTAGTCATTAGGGCATTCAACTGCACTGTAAGACATTTGGTTTCAAAATTTCCCATGTTCTGCCTGATATTCTTTTTATTTTATTCTTAATCACATATTCATTGGCCTACATTTTCACAGTCTGATGATTTGGACACTTGCCTAGGAAGGAGGAGACCCAAGCGAGAGTTCCCATTCTGTCCAATTGCTATGAAAGCTGGCTAAATAACTGAGAGAATGCACTGGCCAACAAGTTTCTTTATGGATAGATCTTACTACTTCTTTCCTGCAGAATTTTTTCAGAAATTCCTTCTTACACACAGATAACCCCAATGCCACAACTTGAAGCATATTTTGGACAGAAGTCTCCTCTGCTGTCTAGTGCCATATGAAACATTGCACAGCACCACCACCTTGGAAGAGCAAAGCCACATGCAATCTCACATTCAGGGACCTAACTCCAGACAGAGGACGAACGATTAAGGAGTCTCAAATCTTCAGCTCATCGTGCATTTGGTGCAACAAATTTCCACAACTCTACAAACCCACCTGGAACAACAAGGACACATGTTTTTCTTTCTCCTTCCACCTAGTAGATACAATGCCCTCTTGTACCCCTTCAAGGTCAAAGCCAGAAATTCCCCACTTTCCATGCTTTTTACCCACCCTTGAAAATGAAGGGAGATCTTTGGGTTCCTTTGTTCCTCAGAGCGTGTCCAGATGGCCTAAGACACTGTGCTTTTAATACATGGCTCATCGCATATAACTCCGCTTTGATGCATTTTTAAGTTCATGACTCTCAGAATTTCTGTTTCAGAGCTGTCAGGAGATATGGGGGATGTACTACTGCAATTTTTAAAATTCTTTTTACCTTGTTAATGTTTTTATGATCCTCTTTTAAACAGAAAATAATAAACATACAGGTATTTCTAATGAAAATGGAGAACTACGTATTTGTCACATGAATCTAGACACTGGCTGCACAAGTGCACACCGATACTATCAATGGTTATTTTGGCCTTTATTATATAGTATAAAGTCAGCATAAAATCAGAATTTTTCCTGGGAAATTAATTGGAAACTCAGATATCTAAGAGTCACTGCAATCCAGGAGTCAAATACAGAAACAGAACATTTTTTTTTCTAGTAGCTTGTGTCTTCTTTTTCACTTCTGCAGAACTCTGTATGTCTAAAACTGCCTGTCACAATGTATTAATTATTACTACCAAAAGAACACATACATTCACAGTTCCAACTGTAATTGCATTTTAAATATTTTTTTTTTTAATAAACATTTCCTACATTGTTCAGAACACTTAGTAAGCTCTCTGGTGGTGGATTTCCCTCCCCCCTCCCATGTATAGTATCTATTTTTTCCATATTACTGTATTAGTTCTAAGAAGAAAAAAACAAAACCAATAACAAACACAACAAACACTCTTCTGTGTCAAACAATTTTCTACATCCACATCTCTCTTGCTGCTTAGTTTGGCAGGGGTATGCAGTGGAAAGAGCAATTCACATCACCAGAAGAGCTGTGCACAATGTAGCAACAAAAAGAATTTCCACTCTTTGCTGAATGAAGTGCCAAAACCCAGTAAGGCTAGTTAGACGAGTATTTGTATCTCCTTCTCACACAACTCTAATCAACATCATTCACCTGAGGCATATGAATTCTAATGGACAATAACTTATATAAAAGCATTTTCACCAAGACCTCAAGATGTCATTAGCTTCTTTAAAATCACAGGGGATGCCTCAAGAACAGGATTTACAGATCAATATAAACTTACAGAATGCTTGTCATACTTGCCAGTCATTTTTGCATCATAGAAGAAAAATTTCAGAAAAAAATAGTTTACACATTTATAAGGACACTACATTCACAAAGAGTTCACTTTCTAGACCCACCTTTGATACTAAAAACCCACAACTGAGAGGAAGAAAACTCATTGTTAAGACTTACAACTCAATGAGATACCTCTACAAAAGGCAGTTATACTTGATGCCTAGATTTGATCATTCACAAATCTAGTAGAATATTTCAGTATTTATACAGATAAGAATCTGTACTTTAAAATAAATGCACTGGAAACAGAAACAAGATGGCTTAGAAAAGATACGGTATCTATTTAAACCTACCACCTTAAAGAACAACCAACCAAATTAGTTTCCATTAAGTCAGGCAAGTTTAGCAAGTAACAATTGAACTCAAATCAGTTCCTTCTGTCAAAGACATTGTTCTCATATGTGGTTTTAAGAACTCAAATGGCAGCAAGTTAACCTTAATTGTTCCTTGTTTAGCTTGCGCCATTTAAATAACTAACACATCTGTTTTTATAGATATAACATCTTTATACATTCTCCCCCGCCCCCACATTGGGAGGAAGAAGGGCATTTGTCTACTAATTTTTCTCTGTACATGGGAAATGTTATTCATCACATAGAACGTGGATGCAATTAAGTAACCATATTGAGCACTGCTGTTTTCTTTCTTAAAGAACAAAGTTAACTTGAGTTGACTTTGTCCTTATCAAAGTGGAATGGTTCCTTCAACCAAGCTGGCAAAGTTCAGCTGTAATGCTGTGTCTGGTAACACATACAATGACAGTTTTAGAGAAAAGAGAGAATCCAGAATATGAAAATAATGAAAAGGCCTTGATAAAAAAGGACTTACGAAGTGAAGTTCAGTGAACTGGGCATCTTTATTCTAAGAAGAAAACATTGAGGAGACATTATCACAACTATACATACATTTGAAGAAGGTTATTAAAATGGCAGTTGTCCAATTTTGCAATGTTTGCATGGCAGGACATGGTGGGATTCTTCCCCATGTGGTTAATGGGATTAATTTGGTTGGTTAGGTTAAACATAAAAAATTATGTTACCTAATAAGGCTGTGGAACTCACATTACTACATTTAAAAAAAAACCAAACAAAACCAACCCATAAACCAGGAAAAAAAGAATCTCTCAGCAATAAAGGTATGTGTTGGGTACTTGACAGCCAGTCAGAGCAGAAGGCAGGAGGCGTTATGGTGATCAGGTATGTTTTAAGGGGTTTTTTATTTCCTTCTAAAAGTTCTTTTTTTTTTCTTTCTTTCCCTGGTGCAACTCAGTTGGTTTGTTTTTACAGTTCAAGAATTTTAAAATACCAACTGCAGCTAAATTAAATTTCCCTCTTAGAATGGGAAAGTAATACACATGTCCCCAGGCCATTTATTTTTTCCCTCTCAGAAGTAAATTCATTTGTCTACACTCCGAAGTAAATGTAAAATTGGTCCTTGAAGAAATCCAACACTTTTATTCCTAAGACCCTTGGCAGAACAAAGCAAGCTCATTAAACTTATTGTGAAGTTAAAACTCATTGAAATCTTATACACAAGCTTTACTTGAATTGTATGTGTAGGCTTTGTGGGTTTTGATACTATTCTTTAAATAATAACCGCCTTTTTTTTTTCCCTCATTTAGCTGAACTGTTCTTCCTTAGAGACTTTCCTTTAAAACTGTCAGCTATTGAAATGGCTGTTACTTCTATGGACTTCAGATATCAAGACATTATCTTCAATTAAATTATTTTTCTAAAAACCAAAGTTTGTCACAACAGAAATGCGGTGCAAACTGACCATAAACATGCACAATCACTTGTCCCTCTCCACCACACAAAAACTTGACCGACACAGATGACATTTTCCAGTCAATGTTTGCATGAAAAAAGTGTCAGGGATTGATTATTTCAAGGACTTCATCCTAAGCAAAGACAAACTCCAACACTGTTGCCATGGAGGACAAGGAAAAACCTCCTGAAAGAGGCAATTCCTATGAAGAAAACGCAGTGGACAAAAAGCTTCTTGAAAAAATTCCAGTTAACAGGAAAAAAATAACCAAAATTATAATCATCAAAAGAAAACAAAATAACTCAGATTCCAGGTTTGTTACCAAGAACAAATTCTTCAGACATATGATCACCTAGTTCTGAAGAAGAATAAGGGAATGATACGGTCAACACGTGGAACGATAGTCTATGCTACAGAGAAAAGAACATTGAGAGACATGTCAAGAAAAGTGGAAGGATAAAGGCTCTGAAGTATGTCATGAGAAGCTTGTACGCGGTGTTCAGAAGAACATGTGCAGAACAAAATGAGATAGAGGAGGTTATTTCACAGACTTTTATCTCTCTCTTGTTTTGCTCAGATTTTTAAGACTTTCACTGCGATTCTAAAATCCCCCTGTTTTGTAAACCCTGATCATCAGAGCACTTAAAATAGCTCCATCATGTTTTGGGACCTGGAGTCATTAATATCTATTCCCAACCCCAATTCTCTCTTAATGCAGATTTTGCCAGGAATATATGCCAGCACATTAGAAAACTGTTAAACAAATCACTTCAGGGGAAGTTACTTCTTAAAACACAGTGTTTGGCCTCAGGTAATCACAAGGTGCTGCAGCTGTCATGGCTACAGACCATTAAAGATATAACACTGGATCAACTGTTTTCATTCTTGGAGAGGCTCCAAAAGGTGGTGTTAGGCAATTGCTCTTCGATCTAGAAAACTCATATGCTGGATAACCTGGAGTGCTCCAATAGTCTTTGATCCTGTGTGTATATGAACTGCTGTGGCCAAGTACCAGTGTAAAATCCCTCCAACTCTTTCTCTGCAATTTGAGTTGGATATTGCACTCCTGGCTTTCTGTCCCAGAGAGTGTTGTTCGCACAGATTGGCTCTGTGATTTTAAACAGCTGCTGCACATCACTGTAGATTCACTGTATTTCAGTGGCAGGTGAAAGGAATTGCACTCTCCAATGTAATTGTTTGTACAAGTAATATACTATAGCTCTCTAAAGACATTGACAAGAGGTTTTTAAAGTATTCTAAGAATCTTCTGAGCAAAGACAAAAAGGTACAGTAAAAGTCATTCTTTATTAATATCGCATGTTCAATATCCTTACAGTATCCTTGTCACAAGTTCGAGATAGGCATTAGGGACACTGTGCAAAGTCACATAGAATCATAGAATCGTAGGTGTTGGAAGGGACCTCCAGAGATCATTGGGTCCAACCCCCCTGCCAAAGCAGCTCCCTAGGACATTTCACTCAGATAGGCATCCAGACGGGTCCTGAATATCTCCAGAGAAGGAGACTCCACCTCCTCCCTGGGCAGCCTATGCCAGGGCTCTGTCACCCTCACTGTGAAAAAGTTTTTCCCCATGTTGATGCGGAACTTCCTGTGCTCCAACTTGCAGCCATTGCCCCTTGTCCTGTCTCCACAGACCACTGAAAAGGGGCTGGCTGATTCCCCCTGCATCCCATGCTGAAGATATTTATAAACATTAATTAGGTCGCCCCTTAGTCTTCTCAAGACTGAACAGCTCCAGCTCACTCAGCCTTTCCTCATAGGGAAGATGTTCCAGGCCCTTAATCATCTTCGTAGCCCTTCTTTGGACACTCTCCAGGAGATCCCTGTCCTTTTTATACCAGGGAGGCCAGAACTGGACACAACACTCCAGGTGGGGCCTGACCAAGGCAGAGTAGAGGGGGAGGATCACCTCCTTTGATCTGCTGGCCACGCTCCTCCTGATGCACCCCAGGATCTCATATTTTAATATGAGAGGGCGAGAGCCTGCAGAAATACACTGGTGCATTTTTAATAACACATCTACACTAGAAAAGGATGCTTTCTAATAACATTAACCAGTGCATTAGAATCCAGCATAAGAAGGCAATCCACTTCTAAGAAGTGTGAACAGAGAACAAATTTAGACCCTAGACCTAAGAAAGGCCTCTGAACTAAAAGCATACTTCCCAGTGGGCTCCCTGTAATTCCCTACAGTCAAAAGACACCTGTTTCTTATGACTGAATACACTCCTGGTCGTACTTGCTCCTCTTCATTGATGCTACATGTGAGTTCTAACTTCAGTGCCTCAAGTTAGGTAAGATGTACCCTACCTTCTACCTAACCTTCTAACTCCATTTCATCTCCACCAACCAGTCACATGTAAATGACAACATGTCTCATCTACATTAGAATCTGAAAACATGCTAACCAGGATGTCCATGTTAGATATATACTCCACAGAACAATTCCGTCCTTTCCCCAATTGCACTTCTAATGTGCTTATGTGCCTGCACACGTAGAAGATTTGGGGGTTGGACCCGCTGATCTCAAGGTCCTTTCCAACCCCTACGATTCTGTGATTCTGTGAAGATGGGGAAAAGCTCTAATAAATATTTTCTAAGGAAGCTGTTTTCCTGGGGATAAGTTAGGAACTTTAGGCTTAATCAGATCTTCAGAAATTGCCATATTTGGAGGAAAAAAGAGAGTTATCTTCAGACTCATCATCTCAGGTCATCCAGCTGAGTCACAGTGCATCATTAATACTACATCTCTAGAAATGAGGCAGTAGGAAGAAAAGACATTGTGTGGTGCCATGCAAGTTTTTCTGGCATGAGAACTGGCTTTCCATAATACCCACAAGTGATAAAATCATAGGTAGTCATACAGGTTATTTCAAACCAGTGTTGATAAAATCTTGACATATCATCACATCTTTCTGCACCAGGACTATGCCATAAATCAGAAGGTACACTCTACCATGGGAAAATTATTATTCTTGCCCCTAGAAGTTGTTTCACTCAACATCTGATACAATTCTAATTTCTGCTCTTCTTCCATAAGTAGAAGGCAGTGGTCAACTTTGTCTCTGTGAAGCCAAGCTTGTACCAACTTCCCCCTGAAAAGACCTACATCTATATCCCCACCTCAAACACACAAAACTCAACTGTTTAATACTTTTAGAGGTATTTTTAAATTAGTTATTCTCCTCTGTAGGTGCTTTAAAAAAATCTCTAAAGAGGGGTGAGAGGTATCAATCTTGATATCTTGCCCTCAATACATCTGTAAAATAGCTCACTTACTGCATTATTTGCATGTAAAATAACTATCACTTGTTTCTTTTGATCAGAGATAATAACTTGCCAGTTGTTTACTTACTTTTTTCATTAGAACACTGTAGATCTTGTATGCTACTATGAATTGGTCAGGTCAAGAGAACTGAAAATTATCTCCTTATATGTGACTACAACAAGGTCCTGATGGTATGGTAGGACTCTAGGATAAAGGTCTTTAAACTACTGCTACCTTGAAAGAGTTAACATCGCTGATGATTTTACTTTGCCTGAATTGTGAAAGTACTGAAGGTAACACAATTTTGTAGTGTCTCACACCTGGCTGATCTCTGCAACTTTGATGATTCCATGAGAAAGGTGAGTAGATTTTGCAATGTGGCTATTAAAGCATGAAAGGGGTGACTGAATATTGCATTGGGACACCTCCCAGATTCTGGCGAGATTTCAGACTGGTGTTTAGGAGTCATGTCCACAGACAGGAGCCACTTAAGCAACGTAAGCGTGAAATTAGCAGTCATGCTTTTGCCTGTAAATCCTGACAGCTCTCGGCCCATGTCCACCTTTTTGAGTTCTACCGAGTTCTAAAGAGCAAGAGAACACTGATCTTGTTAATGCTTCTTTTCAGTGTCTGTTTACGTTGACATTTCACTAAAACACTCTGCAGATAATGCATTTCACTAATTACCTATAACTGTACTGCATTATTTTCCAGTATACTCAAACTGCTTTGGTATTTTCCATTTACTTTGCACCAGGCTGAAATGATCATTTCTGAAGGTGAGCAAAGAAAGTTAAGAGAAGGGGGATACATGCTTATCCTGTACTTTCCTTCCTGGCCATGCTGTATACAGTAACTGTGTAACGCATCCACTCCCAAGTTTCAAAGGGTTTCTAGAATACTAAGTTCCAGGTCATAAATCATTATTTGAATAGGGGAGAACAGAAGACAGCATGACTGTTATGTATCAGCTGTCTCGCAAGAAAATCAGATACTTTACCTTGAAATACCTATGATCTTAAAGTAAACCCTAAATAGGGCAAACAGGTGCATTCTTGCCAATTTTCTGTTCAAATAACCTTCCATCCATTAACTCTGTACACACAGTACATCCTACTGTGTTGCATTCCTACGAATCTTCCATAGCATTTCATTTCCCCACATGGTACAACCAAACAGTTATGAAAAATTGCACTGTTTACATCAATGCTGATCATTCTGCCACTGAGAAGAATGGTTTTGAGAAACAGATTTGTCTGTCAGAGACTTTGCCTTTATTAGTTACTCAAAGCACTAGTTAATGAAGTCAGCAGTTATCCAAGACACTGATGATGAAGAGCTACACTCCAGGACATCAAAACCCCTATTGCCGGTAACATTCAGAGAGATTATGTGGCTCAGGAAACAGAACCATAATCTCCAGAAAGTAAAGGAAAACACAGAGGCTATGCCTATAAGCTTGACAGCTGACATAAGTGTAATCCACTGGTCCCTTGACAAAATGCAGAACACATTGCAAAAAGTTTCCATAGGGCTACGCCAATGTAGCAGTGGCAATGAAGTGTATTTAGAGTTGACATTGATGCCATGCAAGTCAACCAGTGCAACTAGACTGCACTCAACCAATAATTTGATTACATCATTGAGGACACGGATGAGGACACGATGTACAGTTTATCCCTTCTCTGGAGACTTCAAGTGTGAATGAGATCACTGATTACATCCAGACTAGAGACACTGAGGCAGAAGTGCAGTATAAACATCTGTAGACTGACATATTCCAGACAAAAAAAATTCTACGTCTGAAACAGGGGTCTATCACCCAAAATTGTATTTGCTAGGCAGTCTTATTTGGTAGACAAGTAAAGCAAGCTGCTAGTGACCACATGCATGTCCTTAAAATAAGAAGGTTTTACAAAGAGTGGTGTTTTTTCTGTGGTTTGACTCCTTGAGTTTTGAAATACTTTGTTTTCAAAGATGACAAATTCTTTAACAAAGAAATCTTTATACACAGGTAATTCATTCATAGATTTAGCATAGGAAGTCATTATCATTACCCCCACTACAAGGAAGGGGAAAAGGAAGCATGGAGAAGTGACTTGATGTTTCCCCAGCAATGCAGCAACAATGCCAGGAACAGAACTGGGTCATCTGCTTTGCTGACCAGGCCTCGTTGGCTGCCAGATGTGGAAATTGGAAAGGATCAGAAATAAACTAACTTAACAAATAAGAACATCGAAATGCAGGTTTAGAAAGAGGACCAATCTCAGAGAGTCAATGAAAATTTTGCCTGAATTTATTTCTATGCAAGGATGTAAAACCAACCAACCCCCTACACATGATAAAAGCTTGAGTTCATTGCTCTAATGCGATACGGTCACTTTATGTAACAAACTGATCCGACCCATCCCAGTAATTTCATAGGAGTAGGGGATTCTTGGTTGTATAAAAGTGCCAGCTGCATTTTCATGCGTCTATTACTTAGGAATAAGGCATCGTTCTGCAGAACTTCCTAGGAGAGATGGAGAGAAGAATCCTACCTAAGAATCAGGTAATACTGGACAGCTAATACTACATGTGAATCGAAATTCATGCACATGATAAACGACTATGAGCTTCAGAAAATACTGTCAAAGTATCTGAGCCAGTATGAAACAAAGTAGAAGGAAAAAGCAGATGTGAGATCAATACAACTTGAGGAAAAGGGAAAACACTGGGGAGAAATGAGAGGCAGAAACAGCCTGAAAAGTCTTCAGAATTACTTTATCTGGTCTTGTTTTGCTCCGCGCACATGAAGCTCAAAATAGCAACAGTCTAAATTCAGTCCAAGGATTCTCAGTTTCTTTCAGCAAAATTGTCTTGTCTGTACAGTTTTAAAAGCTTTTTTTTTTTTTTTAATTTTTAACAATAATGAATATTTTTGAAGTCACTGAGATTTGGGCAGCAAGAAGCTACTGAGCAGCTATAACCAGCTATAACATTTATGTAATGTTTCTCCTACAACTCTCTAGAAGGAGAAAGTCAAAACAAAGCAGAAATAGTACCGAAAGCATGGAACAATGAAAACAAAACAGTCCTTGTAGACTTTCTACTTGAGTGCAGCAGGTAAGATGGCAAATATACCACCTACCACCTGGAAAAGCACACCAACAGGAGCACACTACTGACACAGCAAAACTGGTTTCCACACAAACACTTCTATAACCAATCAGATAGAGATTGGTTTACAGACCTAGTAGCCAAATACAAGCAGTTAAAATGGCATAAGTTATTTTTTAAGCATGCCCATTTTTACAACATTTAAGGCAACAAGCCCTATAGTTCACTTGAATTGACCATTTTGCCTGTCAAGCCACAAGCATTATACCAGATGCCAAGGTTTCTGCTGACAACAGCAGAGCAAGTCGGACAATTGATTTGATCAAGCACAGATCAGAGAGGAAGAAACATTAAAATTAATAACATGTTAAGCAAGTTATAAAGAGACACACAACATGGTGTTTTATGCTGAAAAACTCATAACTTAAAAATACGATATAGCAGGATTTGAAACCAAAAGGAATTGAGCAATTTTTTTTCAGTGGTACAAAGCTCCTGTTTGTTTCTAGCAATGAGATAGGAGGAGGTGGGGGGGGGGGGGGGGGGGCGGAGGGAAGAAGAAAAAGAAAAAAAGAGGTTTTAAAACTCTGGCACAAATCTTTATCCAAAATGTCTTACCAAATCACATGCAAGTTTTGCCTTACCTGGACCCTGGATCCATAGAGAACAATGCAGGAAATTCTATATTCACTGAGGGAGGATAAAACATTTTAGTATTGGTTTTTTCCCTTTCTTACCCCTTTTGTAGTAGCAGCTGTTTGAAACTCACAAAGTTGAATTCTTAGAGTAAATGTTAGGGTGTTGAACAGTGACAGAAAACGAGAAGGCAAAATACATCTTTGATCAGCCTGATTTTACCTTCTTATATGTATGTGTGCGTATTCATTGACAGACAGACAAATCTGCAAACCTCCAGCTCTGCCAGCACATCAAGCAGGACCCTTTCAGTGCCTGCCCTCCTTGGGACAGCTACAGCTTAAGCACCTGAGTGCCATGATTACACTGAGAAATAAGGATCCTGCAAAAGTATCTACTCAGGAAAAAGGATCTGCCAGCAGGGATCCAATATCAGGACCCATCCCTTATACTGATTTTGTTTTAAAGATAAAGCTCTCTCTTTTCAAACTCAACTTAATCCTTAGGAGTATGTGGGGAGACTCTCTTTTTCTGATAAGAATGTAACAGTTTTCCTATATTTTGCCTTCAAGGAAATCACTTTCTCCCTTCTACCACAAAATATATTGGATTGGAAATCGAAATGGCCAATGTATAATCTGTCAGTCTTGTCTCTTTGCCTTAGTCCAGTTGTCTAAATATAAAAAAAAAAAAAGGAAAAAGAAAATGGGAAGGCTTTTCTATAGTCTGTAAAAAAAAAAAAGTATCTTTTTTCCATAAGCTATACCAATAGAAAGTACTCCAAAATGTATTATATACTTGGGTAATTTCAAAAATTTTATAATACCTGCAATATTATAGGCAATTTTTGTGTTGGTCTTGTATTTTTATTATTGATTGCCTTCAAGATAAATACAAAGAAATTAGCAAGTTTATTTCTCAATTTCTTTTGATAAAAATAATGAAAATATAACTTAAGCTCCCTCAAGGGAAGATGAAGCTACGGAGAACATTCAACAGATGCATACGTGATATGAGAAGTAGAGGAGTAGAGGTAAAACTTAAATACTTAAAATTTCAGCAAGCAGTTACACTTGTAAAAATATTAGCAAGTTTTAAGAAAAGCTATCACAGTCTATTACACACAAAAATTAACTACAATAAAATAGTTCATCAATCCTTTAAAAATGACAGGATTCAAATTTAGAAAAACCCATACTAACTGAGATTAAATAACAGAAGAGTGGTGAAAGTGTCACATTTCAAACTCAAAAAGGACGTACTATCTGAAGTAGTAAATACTTTGTCAACTGTATCCTGCTGCCTTCACTCATATGTAACCACGTATTGAACAAAATATTCTAGTGGGGTCAATGGCATGCCTTCTGAGGTGAGATGCTACTCATGATGGGTACGTGCAAATTATCGGATCCTCTGGAGGAGGACAAAAATCCCTTGGAATGTTAATCGCAGGCTTTCTATGAGATTGTAGTTTTAATTTCAATCTAAATACTCGCATACAATTCAGTAATACTTCTCTATTGTGTATATCAAGAAATTACAAATGTTAATCATGGCTCTTACATTCAAAGCCCTTGCTGGACTAACTCAGTTCAAAAGACCCAGCTATTGTGCCAGAAACCGATACAATGCCTGGGCTGCAGTTGTATTTTACAGAGATAAACTTATAAAGTAAAACAACAGAATGAAATATAATGTTCAATAGAGTCTTGGGTGAAACAAAGATTCTTCTAAATGCTAATCTATGAAATTTTCAGAATGACAGTAAGTATTATTTCAAGATATAAAAAATCTCCAAGAAAAAGCAAAACTTCCATTTAATTTTTAGGAAACACTTTAAAATTCCATGGTTTGCATTTCTAATCGCTTTGCCACCTGTTACATATACTAAAAATCTGTATTCATTCACTCAATTGTATTTTTACATAACATCATTTTCCTGCCTTTCATTACATTGATATTTAGGTCTATACACAGAAAAATTACTATGAATTTTTTTTTTAAAGCCCTCCTCGCTTGTATTTTTCATTTGTGTCCTTAGCCTATTATCTCTGTCACTCTTTACAGGCAATATAAAGCAACGCACATTAAAAAGGCTCCAGCTCACTCACCAATGTTTAAAAAAAAAAAATCTTAGCCTTCCAATACTTCTGAATTACTAAGAATTCCTTACAATGTGGGCTGGTTTTGTTTCCTACCTGCCTTTTCTATCACAAAATTTTCAAAATGAAGCAATAAACAAAGATCCAGCCTGCTGCTTGCAATGTAAAAGCTGATTACTGGGAAGAACTCAAAGGAAAAGGAATTTATTCACACTGAAAGCATTAAAAGCAATTCAAACTTTCTGGATTACATCATTGGAAGCAGTATGTAATTTGTTCCAATTGATGTCATTTGCTCACATAAAGCCATTATTTTACAAAGCACCTTAGCATAGTTATACTTTCCTTCCTCCTAACACGCTGATCAGATTCACTTGCACCTGACACATGAAACATTTGGGAAAGGCAATGTAAAAGAATCAAATCTGACAAATACATTTGTACCAACCAAACTAAGATTAATAGATAAAATGCTGCATCACATGTGTTTTTAAGCATCCCCTTGTAACTGAAAACGTGAAAAGAATCGTCCACATTCTGTTTATACAATGACCTTGGATAACTTAGATCTGTTCTTGTGGGATTTGCAACTCTTTTCCTGAATGGATGCAAGATGAGGTAATGCCATTCAAAAGGGGCTGAGCAGTGAAACGTTACATGCAGAACTCAAATATCCTGGCTCCAGTTCTAACCTTGTAATTATATTTAACTGGGTCAATGGAATTTCTCAACTTCCACTACTTGTTTCTCTGCTTCTAGATTCAGAGTGTGCCAGTTCCATATGGATAATAAACTAATAGACAACTTTCAAAATTAAGACTACAAAAACATTCAACTGCAAGATACACAGATTTGTGCTGCTCATCTACACCGTGGCTGGTAAACTGCAGCATGATACTCCCTGTGCCTTGCTTACTGCAGTATGGGAAGGGTAGGCCCTTACTGTTTCACCACATCAATGACACAGCCACCCAACTGCAAGTAATGTTTTTAATTACCAAATTATATTCCCTTTTAAAAGTGCTTTACACAATAGAATCTGTCTGAAGCACAGGATAATAACTTGTTTAAAATGACTCTGGGGTCAATTAAAATCAAGCAACTTCATTGCATGCCTTTAGAACTGAATGAAGTTGTGAAAAAAATCTCTCTATGTGATTTTACCTGTCAAAAAGAAAATCTTGCATTTTAAAATCTCTAGAATAATAGTAGCACAATCAATGCAAGTGTTAATATAATAGATGCAAAAGATGAGCAAGTGTTAAGTAACACAGAGGAGGTTTGGTATCTGTCTCAAGCTATTTACTCCATAAATACACCATGACGAGCTTCTAAAGCTTTATACAACTGAACTCTCAGTAAGAAAAATAAGCTTGTGTCATACTAAATAAGATACACAGAAACAACTTGCACAGTTCTATAGGTATACATAAAGTTTTCTGCTCTGTTTTCTTTGCACAAAGCATTACAGAAAACTCAGCAGCTAACTGTTGGAAGGCTATACAATGCAGAGTTTGAGGTTTAAAACTATTCCTTGGTCTTAACTTTTCCTTTGGCAGAATTCTTTTAATTTTAAACTTTTAAATGCATGCAGCTTATTTCCAAAAAAGAAAAACACTTCAAATTCAAAAAAGGACAAAATTCAGAAAGAAAAGAGAAGTAATAACATTTCCCCTTACCTTCTTCATCTTTGATAGGTCCATGGTAATTTTTTTATCTATGCCTCAAATCCTGTTTACCAACCATTCTTTTGAAAGTAAATTTGGATGGCATGCCTGGTAACACTATAAACCACAAATATAGTGTAAATAACTGTATACACAAACACCATGAAAAGGCACATACTTATGGTTTCAATCCTGTGTCTTCTTTAATAAGAATAAAAGTTTGTAGTAGGGAAGACCATAAAGCATGCAGAACAATGACAGTGCTGCTTATTCTCCCTAAAGTGCAGATGGTACTGAAGCAGATTTAAAGATAAAGATGAAAGTTAAACCTCATTCACTCCCCCTTGTTCCTCTTCTGGGAACACACACACCCCCCCCCACATCACCAAAGAAAAAGAAATACTGAACAGCTCACACAGCACGTAAGTTATTTGCAATTTCTCACACTGAGTGATCGAATGTTAACTAAGATATGTGCAGAGAGAAACAGCTTAAGGGCTTTATTTCTTTTCTGAACTGGGCATAAGTTGGCAGCCCCAATTAAAATTAATATTTCTCCACTTCACTAGGCTATAATGCATTTTTTCAACAGGATATCAGCATTAATAATTCTTCACATTATATGACTAGTGAAATGTTAGAAGGTTTATAGATAAACACTAGTGTAAATATATTCAGATATAACCTTTTCTTTAAAACTTCTACCAAAATCAGTGTTTACAGAAGTCCAGTAGAATTTGTTGCAGTCCAAGGTTATATTATCAAAAGTCAGCATGCCTTGGACATTTTCCCTTTCCAGTTAAACCTTAACTTACCTTGCACAGTCAAAATCAGCTAGTGAAACTAAGCTGTTAGAAATCTTGAGTTCTTTTGTCCACTATCTCATATTTATAGGTCTTTTTTTTTTTCCATTTTGCTGCCATCTGCTGGCAGCAAATTTATTCTCTATGAGATAAGTCTCCTGCTGTATCACTTACCAATGCTACAATATGAACCTTATTTTCCATGTTTCTTGGCCAACCAATTAGGTACCGTTACACTTCCAAGTCAAAAATTTTCAGCATCAACGCCTTGTATTTAGAGATCAACATGATTTTTCTTAGCTCGGAAAAATACTGCCTCTAAAAAGCCCTCTGTAACAACACAACATTTAATCTTTTTTAAAGTTACATTTTTCCCCAGATCGAGACTAAAAACATCTTCAAACGCTAATAAAACTTGTCAAAGCACAATACTATGTCTTGAGGTTTCCACACAACCACTTCCTCTTGAGGTTTTTTGTGCATTTTCTGATAAAATTCACAAGAGAAGTAAAGCTCTATCCCATGACCTAAGAGCATAATAAATAAAAGGCAACAGAACATAATTTTTAGAAAAGCAAGCTTAATAAGTTCTGCAACATGCAGTATTTTTATGCTAACTAGTTTTTAGTTAGCATTCTACTTTAAAAAGAAATATTTCATTACAATCTATAAAATTTTAAATTATCACACTTATACAATAGGTAAAACATAAGCAATGCAAAAAAAAAATGGAAAATGGTTTTATGTAGGCTTTGAAGTGGTACTCATTAAAACTCATCAGTTTCTAAGAAAAAAAAATTAAGTGATGTTAAACTGAAAAGTTTCTCTGGCTAGCCCTCAGATCGCACGCACGTGGCTCACTAGTGACAGGGGACAGAGCGACTAGTTTTCTGTAAGTTCAAGGGACAGCCACAAAACCAAAGAAATCATAAAAAATACCTTCAACCTGTACACAGGCAACCTTTGCCTTTGTCCCCTTGCCTGCAGAAGTAGATTGTAGAGAAGCAAGACTTTTTTCAATAACTACTAGCTAAAAGTGGCTAGCTAAAACCTCTCATACAACAGAACTGAAGCAATCCAGAAGCAGGTAGGTGTTAACACAACTGGAGGATCTGTACAGCCTGATATCCAAAGCAAAAAAACACTCTGTGACTTCTTCCAACTCAGCCATTCCATCAGTTCTTTCCATTCCTTTGTATAGGCTGAACTACACCAGCCTATACATGGAGCATTTCTGCTGCTGCCTCTACACTGGAGACAGTGTTCCACTAAAAAGTCAGGAGGCTCTTCAAAAAAGGGCCTTCAAAAGAGCAGAAGACCTTTTCTAAGTTGTGAGGCTGAGAAGAGGCTTTGCTGATACAGAGCACCTCCAAATCTTGAGTGCATTAAAAGTACTTCAATACTTCAAGCAAACACTTTACTGAACAGGTACCTATGAAGAAAGTCAGGTCTTGGTTAAGGGAAGAACTGCCATCAAGTTCTCCGGGCTCTAGAACAAACCCTTGAAGAGGGATATCACAATGAAGCCATGGAAGCCTTGGCAAACATTCTTTTCGATGCATTTACAGTCTCACAGACTAGTTATTTAATACACTATTATTTTAAGTTACCTTTGTAGTTTTCCTACTATTTTTTAGAAATGTGACAACCCATGGGACTAAAATAAGAGAGCATCATTTTCTTTCTTCCCCCCCCCCATGTAAACATAAATCCATTTATCTAGTGAAGCTTATACAACACGCAGCCAGTTGAATACCAAAGCAAATCAGTAACTCATATGACTGAGAGAAAAACATCAGATTTTCTTCATGGGAAACTAAACTCAGAGAGTCCTTGACTTGGATATAGGTAGGATTTCTGCTTAAACATTTACTAAAAATAAAGGCAATATTAATCCAATAGCCTATTTAGATAACATAATTTATCCTGATAGCATTCTGAACCACCTTTCAAGAATAACTATTCTTGTTTTCAAAAAAAGTCACAAGATATTTAAATGTGGAAATATGAAACATGCAAGCATGAACAAACACAAAGGCACAAACATGGACTGACAGCCTTTTCTGTATTTCAGTTAGTAAGGATATTATGAGCTATTCCAGAAAAAAGTTTCCAAAATATCAACACACAATTGACACATACGCATCCCACTGTTCTTGAAAGTTTCCTCCTGTCCAGTACTGAGACAAGTAGCTTTTTTAACTGGAGCTGGGTTTATACAGACCAGATGCAACCATAAAAATACAAACCACTTGAACCTTAATAAAATACGCAGTAATGAATATGTTGTAAAACAGATACTAAAACCAGAATATCTTAAACAAGCTTAATCACAATGTAACGGGGGCAAAGCCACTAAGTCCAGCCATCGTTTGCAGAAAGCAAACAAACCCATTTTGAGCATTGTAACAATCTACAAGTGATACACATGCAAAATACATAGAGTGTTTAATATTTCACTAGCTTGAAGAGATCCAGTTTTGTACTAATTTCATTCGGTTGCCACTCAATCTGTCCTATAAAAGAGACATCTGGTATTTGTTAATAATACACAAACTGAGGGACAGTCAGAATTTCTCTCTCCTCAACTCGTTCTTTAATATATTATTTTCTGAAGAACTTTGTGAAACTCTTCCAAAACAAGCAGCTCTAGTTTTATGCAGATCTATAAAACCCTAAACATTACTTCTAAGTCACAGATCCTTACATCTTAGTATTTTGTACATGTATATAAAGTTATTTTATTTCTCATTAAAAGTAGCATTTACGTGAAAAATGTCTGAGACAATGTCCATATTTAAAAGTAAGTGTGCAAATGTTGCAAAGCAGGAAAACTTCACTTATATCCCTCCTAAAAATGTGTTTGAAAGATTTGAACGGTCTGCCACATCTAAACACTTTATCTCAGTATCTTCCATTGTGGAGGAGTACAGTTCCCTATTTACCAAACTTTCTGAATCACTTCAACCTTCAATTATTTTAAAGTAAACACAACACTCCTTATCATGAGTTTATATTGTTACGATGCTATGATTGTAAACAGCATTTCCTATGGTTTCATAAAGTACAGCTTATTAACTGCTAATCTTAGGCTCTACCAGACAGTGTAGTTAGTATTCAACTCAATGCTGGTTCTGCAAGAAGCAGAAATATATTTTTGCAGTTATAAATTACCAAGGTTTAGAATTCACTTTTCTGGGGTGATTTCTGTGCTTGCACTGACTCCAGGCAAGTTAGCAGGTCTTCACATAAGTGTGGGATCAAAACCTCTAATAATGAGCAGCCCAAGCATTTGAAAAAAAAATCAATTTTTATAAAGCACACTTGAGGAAAAAAAATGGTTGCTAATTCCTTTGTCTTTTATTTTTTTAAAGCTTCTGCAAGCATTTGGGGGGAGGGGTGGGGAGAAGACTTGAATGATTTTTTCCTTCTGAAATAAAAGTGAAGATCTGTGACTCAGTAACTGTAGCTTCAGGAAAAACACCAAGTATCATGAGACAGACATGAAAATCACAAAGAACTGGCAAGAATTTCCTATTGCAGGATTGAAGCATGAGACTGCCAAAGTAACTGAACAATTATCTAGCAGCCAAGTTGCTCATACAGTTTTCTAAAAGCGAATAGCACTGCATTCCAGATCATCACATAAAATGAATGATGTAGGGAGATTTACAGTACTCCATGGGGGAGAGGTGAGGGTAGGGAGGGAGATAAAAAAACATAAGGACAAATAGCATGAAGCATTGCCATGCATTTTCCAGGGAGATTGAGGGTTCTTGGTCATTAGAAGTTTTTACGAACAGGTTAGACATCTGTTGGGAATGAAGTTAAGTACAGTTTATCCTCTCTCTGGGCAAAGGAGTGGCCAACATAACATCTGGGGGTCTCTTTCCATCCTACTTTCTATGATGCTATACTCTGCAAACGGAGAATGGAAAAATACTTTTAAAATAATACTCTAAAGTTTTGCCATAGCATTAGGAAGCATGCTTTGAGAAGAAAAGCAGGGCAGTGAAAACTCTAAAGGTTCAAACTGGACGTTCTTTACCAGATATTGCTGTTCTCTAGCTCAGTGGATGTTACTCTGTGGATTGCTTGTTAAATCTCCAAACATGACCATGGCTGACAGATTTAAAATTCTTCCTACTCTGAGTTCTCTGGAAGCTACAAATTTTTTTCTCTCCCCTCTTATTTTTCTTCTTCCTTGTACCTGGAAAGTAAATTCCTTTATCCTCTTTAAGGATACACAAACACATTATTTCAAAACAGTGTATCAAGCCTGCACCCATCTGTCACCCACCAGACATTACCCTGTAACTCTCCCAAAAATATTCTGTTACACTCAGGCAATGCTCTTTATAAACATAGAACTTTAATCACTGTTCTAAGTAGTTACATCTTGATTTGGGTGGATATACAGTGTCATTTGATGTTTAAGACATCAATCCTGATTTTATTTATGTGCACACACACGTGTATAAGCATGGGAAAATCTTCTCCGGGGAGAAAGAGAGACATTATAGCAAATATGCCTAACATCATAGCAAAGAGGGGATCAACCCGGGAGAGGCACTTACTCACTCAAACTGATGGAGCTGTAGTCATTTACATGAGGACTGACTCTGATCTTGATTCTGACATATCTTTTTTGAAATTTTTATGTTAAGCCCTGTTTCCCTCTCTGTTCAGTGAGAAAAACCACTCAAATACAGACTTAGAGCTGGGGTGTAATAGGTCAGCCTCACACTGCATAAACCAGAAGGAAAAAAGTGGACTGTGAGAGGTTTCTTCCAGGGCCTATTGTTAGACTCCAGTGATTTTTTTTTAGAGGCCTCCAAGTAGCCAAAGCTGAATTGGCTGAGAAACACTGAACGTGAAAACAAAAGGGCAAAACTTCTCTCAGAATCCTACCCTGGGAAGAAGCTCACAGCCCAAGTAAATGGACTGCATGATTAGACAAACGTATTCAAAAGGCCCACCCCGCCCCGTAGGAACTGGCTTCCGTTCAGCTGCAGCTGCTCTTTCTGCAAGGTACGGACGGGGCTGCAAACCGAGAGGCAGATGTGAGCCGCTGCTCTCCATTATCCATGGGGCACGGCAGGCTGCTGAGGCGCCTTACGCCAGATTCCCCCTCTGACCTGGCCACAACCCGACAGACACTTGGTGGTCCAGAGTAGGAAACCCGCACAGGCCTCAGCTGTGTGCCACAGAAGGGTACCACTGCCCTATGCTTGCAATGCCATTTCCAGCGCCAGTTACCCCATGATTTAGAGCAAAAGGCGACAGCCAAACAGGGTACAATCTATCACCATCAGTAAATTTTTGTCTTTGAGATGTTAAATCTGATTTAGACCTGTGGTTGAGAGCTTTTACACCACATACATCCTATGCAGTTTCCTTTGTTTTCCTAAGTATATGAGACTTAGCAGAAGAGAACAGAGGCAAGGCGTTGCACACCAGTGGACCTGCAGTCATCAACATTCTTGTAACTTCATTCAGTGTTTCAACAATACTATCTGCATAACTAAATTAAAAATATATTCAGTTTAACTGCAGATTATACTTAAAAGGAAAATAAAAACCATAGTATTTTGCTTGCAACATTTTACTGCGTTGTGAATGCTGTTAAATTCTTGTAGTGAAGACAGAGGAATAAACCTCTCAGTTTACCTTCTGCAAGCCACTAATTAATTTCTATATTTCTTCTGTCTATCCTTATTTATCTCCTCCCTCATGTAAATAATTTTTTTCACTCCTATAGATTTCACTTAGGAGCTTCTCTGTGCTTCCAATTAATTTTTATGTTTGCAAAATGAATGTTTATTTTCTATTTCGAGGTAACTCTTCTGACAAAGTAACTACAACAACAAAGTATCACATACTTGATAAATCAAATTGCGTACAGAAAAACATTAGAATGTTTCTTCCAAATCCTTTTTAAAAAAAAATAAATTGTTACTTTTCTTATTTCTACTGCAGTCCCAACTCACTACTGCTGCCTCCTGTTTCAGCATTTGGGAATGATCTCATCGCTTTCCTTCAAGTTCTACCTAGCCTACCTGCCCCTCTATCAAGGCTCTCCAGCTAGGAATCTACTTGGATAACTTTGAGATAGCATTTTTCTTTACATGCCCTTTTTAATTTATTTCCCAGACTGTACCAACTAATTGGTTTAACGAAATGATTTGTTGCTTCACATTTCAAAGGTAGAGCCTGTCATGCAGGAATTCATCCTCCTTTTCACGTTCATCATGTAAGCTGAAGATGTCAAAGGCAAATAGTTTTCAAACCTGCAAACCTTTTGGAAATAGTTTTCTATCTGGGTCTATTGCGAGACAATAGTAGTCTCAGTGACTTTTTCACATAGCATTCTTTTTCTATTTATGAGCTTCATTTGGACTTTGCAAAACTAAACAGCGTGTAACTCATAATGTAGCTGCTGTAATTAAAATAACTACTAGTTCCTCCATAAAATCTGAATCTGCACTGGCTCCTTCTGTATATAAAATGGCCAGTGACCTAATGAACATCTTCAAATTGTTTAATTAAATGTAGGAAACATAGCATAGCATTATCAAAATAACTTTTTTCTCTGAGAAAAGGCCCCATGGCTAGAGAGGGGAAAAAGTATTTTGTATACTGAAAAGAACTGTCCACATTCTGTTTCCAGATACAGATTAATTATGCTGGAATTACTCCGAGGGAAATACTATCTTCAAAACAGTACTTCTAGATTTATCATTCTATATCTGTAACAGTGTAACAAGAAGAATTTGATTTAATTTCTCCTTAAAATAATCCATTAATTTATATAGAGTCATTATAAAAATTTGCAGCCTAAATCTATTTCTTATATAAAAGGCAATCCTCCTATGTGAGCCACAGACCAGGAAACATTTATAAATCCGTCAGGACATCTTTTTAGATTACTTTCCTTTTTTTTGTACTACTGCACTTATGTGAAGTTATTTTTTTAATTTTAGTTTTAAACCATATTTCTTTCATACAATGTCAGGAGATCCTGTCATCCCAGAAGGAGATTCTGATGTAATGCTGATACTCCTTACAGCTTCCCCCATGCAAACAGTCATCAAGCACACGTAACCTGTTTCCCCTGAAAGTGAAAAAGTAATGTGAAAAACTACAGTGGGTATAATGGAATTAGTAAGCAAGCAATGAAATCCCAATGAAAATCAAAATCATGCTTAGACAACCAGCACAGTACAAAGCCACTTCTATCAACAGCTGTTTTAAGAGCAATTACTAGAATCACAATTTTTCTACCTCAACTCATGTAAAAAGGATGGATTCTAAGTAAGAACTATTGGCAATTTAAAAATGTGGAAGGCAAAACACAGAGTGCTCCTTCCATAAGCTTTCTCTGAATGGTAAGACTTCTTCTTGCTGTATGGATTATGCTTTAAAAAAGATAAAGTAGTCCTTCACCAGTAATGGAGTTGTTAGTACCAACACCACAGTGTCAGCAAGACAGGCTGGCTTAACCAAGAATAAAAGAGATTGAGTCTTAAGGAGGATCCTATTGTTTGCTGGCCCCTTTTTATAGTGGTATTTAGGCACCTCACAATCTTTGTCTTTGCAGTATAATTGCAAAGTGAGGAATTATTATAATTCCCATTCTACAAATGAAAAAGAGACTAAGGAGGTATATTTTAAAGGTACTTAGGTACCTAAAGACACCAATAGGCACCTACTGGTATTTTAGCTCTTAACCTAATTAGCAGATTTAGTTGAAAATTCTAGCCTTGGGCCTTAGCGTTTGATAGCTTTACTCTCTATCTATGATATCTCCAGGAATATCACTACAGCTGTCTTACTAAGGTACGTGTTTAGTGTTTACATGTAAAGAAGAGAAGTAGAATATTCCAAGAGAGTGGGGAAGAGACTTAAAAAGAATATACATGAACAATTTGCACCAAAAGACATAACAGGCATTGGAATTATGCCAAGACAGGATCATTAGGTACATTAATTTAGTTAGTTTAGTTGCATGGCCTTAGATATATTAATGACATACACAACATACATTACAATTTCTCCTTTCATTCTCAAATTCTAGTTCATGATGCTCCAGTCTAGCTCAAGTAAATCTCTACATTTATTTTACTCCTTGTTTTAATGCTTATTTAACCTTTGTATATTGTGTCTTTATCTGAAGTTAAAAAAAAATGTTGACTGTATCAGGTTTCACATAAGAAATGGTGTGTTCATACAGCTAAGAAACTCTCCGTTACAACTCAGGTGCAACTTAATATTAAATGAGGTAGATACATCCAGAAAACAGCCCCCAAAGCAAATACTAAATGGAGGGTTGGCAACATGGCTAGGAATTAAAAAATATTTCAAACTTTCCAAACCAAAACAAAACATTAGAAGGCTGAAGTTTATTCTTTTATTTGTACAGTTCACAAATTGCATCAGGTCTGCATTTTTTGTCACTTCAAAAATAAAAAAGTGGATAGCAAATGTTTCCCATCTTGGTTTGCTTCATAGCTTCTATAAAATTTCATTGTTCAGTGTAACCAATATTAGACTAAATTACTACTGTGTCTATTGTGACCTAAGTATTAACTATAATTATGCTATATCCGGTGACGTGACAGGAAATGAACTGGCTTCAGTTTGCATTTCTCCTTGGTGCTATGTACTTGCCAGAGCTGTCACCATTTTCCCTTCTGCAAGATAACGTCACAGTTCAGAAGACCTCTTGCTGCTGCCACTGTATTTCAAGGTCTTACCTCTGTAGAGGTATGTATGCAGAACCATACTGTATTCCATTAACAATAGATAAATTAGCTGTTGAAATATGCAAAAAAAATTAGATGCTTGGGTTTAGCATCAAATAAAAGCTAATATTGAATTTAATAGTGAATATAAGTATTTAATAATATTTATTGATAATGAATAAGGATTTCTAAATTTAGTTTAGATTGACCAGTTGTTGGTCAATCAATTTCAACAGCCAAGTTAAGAAAGGTCAGTATCTTCATTTGAAATTCACAATCCCAGTCTGATCAATTAAAATAATGCTGGTAAGAAAAAACAAACACCACCAACCCAATACTTTCATAGAGAAAACCATTATAAGTTCCTATTATTGTACTATAATACTATTTTTAATGTGCACCTTTGGATAGGCAGGCAAAATGTTAAAGGGATAACTTAAAAGGAAGAAAAGTCTTTATATTAAGTCTTACAGATGCGTAGGGCAGATGTTTAGCTTTTAAAAACTATATTAGGTAGAAGTTAAGATCAATGGCTATTGTTTGTAAACCCTGGTAAAAGAGATTCTCCTCTAAGGCAAGACGTAAAGCTACTGATATCCTGGGGAAATCTGCTTTACTTCTCCCCAGAAGACCCATTGCCACTCTACCTTTTCTGAGCCCTGCAGCATGAGGACGCTGAACCAAGTGTCCATAATTTATCTAGTTCTTCCCTCTGTGACATACATACTAGTTCAGCCTTACAAATAGATTAATAGCTACCCCCTGCAATGCCAACAAAGCCAGTTCTTGGACTGGACTTTAGGAGATGTTACAGGATTAACCTAGTTACCAAGACCTTTCAGGTGACCTCAAAGCCAGCAATATTTTTATCTGGAGTTACCTACGTCCACTCATAATTCTCATCACAGCAACCCATAACCTATGTCTTCAAAAACATCACAACACAGGCAATATCTCCAATGTTATTTACTGGACCACTTATGCTATCAGAGTAAAAACTCATACTACAGAGAAAAATAAAAATTCCCATTAAATACTAGAGAAATAAGTAAGCCAAATGTGACAAGAGGAACTGGAGCATACTTTAGTCTTCCCATTAGAAGAGGGCTTAACAAAGCACATAGTTACTGCACATACACCCTGGCTCTCATGTGTGTACGTATATACAATCCTCTTTCATAGGGAAACAATTACCTTGACCTTCTTGCCTTAAAACTCCTGGCTGAACACCTGAATCCAGTACTGCCACAGCACATTAGTTTGCTTGCATAACCGCTATACCTGAGCCTAGAAAAAGAAAAAAGCAGCTCCATATGCTGTTACATGTACCAGCCAGCTTTATTACATGCATCTGACCACATCTGGTTTCTAGCAGGTACAAAATCCAGATGTGCTAATCATCTACTTGGTGTGCCCTTTCTCCCATCACCTGCAAGTCAGCATGGTTGGGTCCTCTGTTTTTTGAGCAGGCAACAGGCCTGACCAAACTCAGGCTGTACAAAGACAGTGCTACTACCTTTCGCTGGAGCCACTCCAGTAATATCAGTGATGCTCTTTATAAGATCAAGTTAAGTGACACACAGAGAAATCTTTCTGGCTTTCTTTAAGACAGCAGAGCACTCAAATATAGAGCATCTTGATTTACTGGTAGATTATTTAATGACAGCACTGACATTGCCAAAAAAAAAAAAAATAAAATCTTTAACAGGAACAACCATGATATGGCAGAGAACGATCTCCAAAGAATAAAACAAAGGCCAGACTAAGTCTATGTAATCTCTCATAGAGTTATCATCTTTTTTCTTTCTGTTACATGATTTATAGCATCACAAATTGTGCAAGAGACATAATAACTGCAAAGTTTGATGTTAAATTAGTTTTCTGATTCCCCTTATCTTCTTTAGCACTGAAAAGGCCATGTATGTCTGTCAAAGAGCACTTCTCCCTCACACAGAATCTCCAGAATCCAGCCTGAATATACTCTATGCAGGAGAACAGCAAACAGGCTGTCAGTGCCCATCTTTGTTAACAATATTTTGGGGAAACACTTCTACCACAGTCCTCAGTGCAGAGGAAGCAATAGGGATTTTTTTGACCATTAGAGTTGGAGACCTTTCTCCAGCATTTGTTTTTCTGTCATTAAGTTTTTGTGTGCAACCAACACCAAGACAGAATCTTCACAGAGTCTTCAGCAGATATCCAATGACTGCAGAGGCCTCAGAGTATTTCTTTTTGGGAGCACTGTATGGATAAGAATTTTTTTGCTCATGGATTTTCTGCAAATAGCAAAGATGTCTTACACTCAGTAAGCCTTTGACTTCTGGTAGGAATTTAAACACATTGCCTGTGATGTCAGGTGTTACCTACTTACTATAAACTAAAAATATAGAACACTTTTGCTCCTAAAATCAGCTGATTACAGTAGAGGTATCTGCTTCATTTATTCCCACTATATTGTTCATTGTTGAATATAAACTTTTGGTAGAGTAGGGCAGCTGGCAGATATAAAAATGCCTCTTTGCTTTGCACCAGGTACTGCAATTTAGGTAAGATGGATACCTCTAGGGAAAGGTGGAAGAATGTCTCCTTTTCTGAGAGCTGCACAGACTGTTAAATTGCTCAAAGGTTCCAGAGTGCAGGTGAAACTGGCCTCAGATTCAAAAATCTGACTTCTCCAAGGACCCAGCATGGTCAGTGTCAGAATCACTGCAATGCAAAAAGCTGTTGAAAGTTGCTGGATGGAGAACAAGACTGAAGCAGAAGATTTGTCCTTCAGTGACACACTAAGCAAAGTGGAGATTTGTTTTCCAACCGTTTATTTTTATCCAGTCTCAGCCAGGAGACCTCAGAGGTTTAGTTTTCTTTAAATTTATGTATCACAAAAAACCTTTACTGTGGGAACTTGTCTCCAAATAATACTGGACTCGAGGTACAGTTTGTAAACTGATCTGACTTTTCTGTAAGCACCTTTTAAAAGAAAGATGCAGGGAGATATACTTCAAAACTCTGGCTTACACAAATTTTCTTCTATGCTTCCTCAAAGCAAAATGGCAGCCAGTCCCTAGGTGTTGCTCCAGGGGCATGATGAAGGCCTAACTGTACAACAGCAGAACAGAGAGTTCACCTGTGGGCCAGCCCTGAGACACAGACGCTCACAGCTCCCACTACAGTTGCCGTCCATTTTTTATAAGAAGTGGCCACAGATAACAGTAAGAGACAGTAGAGGTGCTGTGGAAACAGGACAGGCAGTGCACAGAAGGCTTGACCAAGACATCTGGCTAGCATGTTCACACAAGGTCTGCGTTAGGCTGTGTGTGAGGCTGTGGTTGTTACAGATACAGAGAACCCAAGCACACCACAGGCTAAAAGGGGTCTTGCTAGCAGCACCATGAACATTTCCAAACATTTGGGGGTTAATTTGTAAAAGTGTCACTGAGTGAGAAGAGCATCACTATTCAGGTGCTGAAATATGGGTGTGTATTGGCATTTTTAAAACCCTGGTATGCCCTGCCAGACCTCCTGTAAGTATGCTTCGTATCTGCAGGCCCTCTGCAGATGACTCACATACCCAAGACCATAAAAAACATTTGTCAGATACTTATGGGTAACCACCCAAGACCTCCTCTCAGAGTTTCAGAGACATCTCTAAGAGAGCAATAGATGACAGGTTGGCCATGAGCCAGCAGCGTGCCCTGGTGGCTAAGGGGTCCAATGGGATCCTGGGCTGCATCAAAAGCAGCGTGGCCAGCAGGTCAAAGGAGGTGATTCTCCCCCTCTACTCTGCCCTGGTCAGGCCCCACCTGGAGTGTTGTGTCCAGTTCTGGGTTCCCTGGTATAAAAAGGACAGGGATCTCCTGGAGAGAGTCCAAAGAAGGGCTACAAAGATCATTAAAGTACTGGAGCATCTCCCCTACAAGAAAAGGCTGAAAGAACTGGACTATTCAGCTTCGAGAAAAGAAGACTGAGAGGGGATCTGGTTAATGTTTATAAATATCTGAAATGTGGGACACAGGGGGAAATGGCCAGCCTCTTTTCAATGGTCTGTGGAGACAGAACAAGGGGCAATGGCCTCAAGTTGGAGCACAGGAAGTTCCGCATCAACATGCGGAAGAACTTTTTCATAGTGAGGGTGACAGGGCCCTGGGACAGGCTGCCCAGGGGAGTTGTGGAGTCTCCTTCTCTGGAGATATTCAAGACCTGTCTGGATCCCTACCTGTGTGATATGTCCTAGGGAACCTGCTTTGGCAGGGGGTTGGACCCCATGGTCTCTGGAGGTCCATTCCAACCCCTACAATTCTGTGATTCTGTGATTATTCTTGGGCTTTAACTAAGCAAAACGTTCATTTAAGATAATTACAGCTAAATATGAAAACAAGTGTAATTTTGCCAGTCTGGATTGTCCCATGTGGAGGGTAGGAGGGCAGGATGGAAAAAGAAATTCAGTAGTAGCCTTCTGATCTGAGCTTTCTATTAGAGAAACGAACCACCAAAACAGAGATTTGCCGTTCTTACTCTAATTCCAGAGACAGACAAGAAGATTCACAATTGTGAACAAGCTCCAAGTTCTTCTCATTTCCCATTCTGGCTCTCTGGTGGTTGAGATGAACATAAAACCCAACGTACAAACCCGTGAGACTGACTCTCAGATATGACAGCTGGTGGTAGACAGCAACTGGGCGAGCGCAGACAGGAAATTGTTACCAGAGATGCAGACAGGATGGCAGACGTTGCAGGCTCCATCCTAAACTTTTTCTTTGGGGCATGTGGCAGATTTGGAGCTGCTCTGTAGTTATTTAGGATTACCATGTATTAAAACTTGGTCATCAGAATGTTTTTTCTACAGCTATAGTGATTTACTTTGGTCACAGTCTGTCTGGAAAAGCAGGCAGGAAAGAAAAGCATGGCAAAATATGTGCCACTTCTTCAAGAGTTAAAAGGCAATGGTAAAAGAGGTAGTTTTGTTTCTTTTCCAACCAACCTATAAAAGCAGCTCTGACCTGAACAGACAAAGCATGCAAATACTGAAGAATGTATAAATGAAGATGAACACTAACAAAACAAGTCTCATGTTCCAAAACTGTCTTAATTACTAATGGAAAAAAAGTTATTAGCAAGTAATATTATTTACACAAAGTCCATGCTATTCCCTCCTTCCACTGCTGCTGCCTTACTACAAGATACTTTGTGTTAAAAGTGCCTTCTTCAAGCATAATACACCATAAAGCACAAATTCCCAAAAAGAAGAATGGTGAATAACTCAAGTCAGTCAGAGATGTGGTATAGCAGACCGGATCAACTAAGAAAACTGAAATTCCACTGTGGGATATGAAACAGTCACACCTTCCCCACTGAGAATGAGACACATGCAGATGGCTTTCAGCAAGCTATTCTCTGCAATTAACCCTAGATATCATGCAACTGCAACACTGTGTACCCTTAAGTATTCGCTCAATCCACACCTGAAACATAGATGGTTAGCCACAGAAGAGAAGCTGCGGCTTCTGCTGTGGTGGCATCAACCTGGGCCCAGCACTCAGAGGAATCCTACTTTTAAAAAAACAATAGACCTTTGTGGTCCCTCCCCACCACTTTCCCATAGTCCACCTTTCTTTCACATGATGGGAACATTTTATGGAAGAGGAAAGAAAAAAACCAGCAGAGTTACAAATGCTAATGCACAAAGCAATGTTCTCTATGACTCTAGATGCAGGCCAGCAATATTATCAGTATTCACTTGGAGGTACCCATAACCTGATATTTTTATTTTGAAAATGCCAAGACTGTTTCATTTCTTTGTTCATTGTGAAATTCATCCTAATAGACAAAAGTCATTCAGTTCAGAGGGTCTAGGTGTAATTTCTCCTTTCAGAGAGGAAGTTACAATGAAAATGAAGCACATGAAGCAGTCATTCTACTCTCTCAGCAATAAGCCTTCTTCAAACTGGTCATCAGACTTTTCTCCTCAGTTCTCATGAACCTGCAACCTTGTACAAAGCCCTACTGAACTTCTCTTCTTATTATTTCCCCAGGTTGATGAAAATGCAGCTCTTGTAAGTGCCTTGCTGAAGCCCCTTATGTAAGTTTACTTCTTCCAAACAGGTGAGGGCTACCTGAGGGCAACAGTATATAGTGAATGTACCACACTGAACAAAACCTTTAACCAAACTCTCAAAGATGCTAATGGAAGTCATTCAGTTAGTGAACAATGTTAAAGAGCAGGAAAAATCATAGAATCGTAGGGATTGGAAGGGACCTCAAGAGATCATCAGGTCCAACCCCCTACCAAAGCAGGTTCCCTAGGACAGGGTACATTTTTTGTGACAAGAATATGTAGCACATTATATTATTCAATCTGAGTCTGCCATTTCATTCACACTAAATTTACACTATCACAAATTTGCATAAATCATCTGCTGTTACACAAAATAGTCCTTTAGGTTTTTAGCTTAAAATCAACTCTGCTTTTGCTGGAGGTGGACTGATGGGAGGCTTACTTTCTGATACACTTCGCAACATCACAGCTGGAAAGATGTTATCACACAGGTGGCTCTCTTTCTGGCCAAGTATCTCTGGTAGTCTATACAATACACGTTTTGAGAGTGCTTGCAGAGATCTCTATAATTTAACTATGAGTATTCCCTTATTATATTCACTTACGTCTCGAAACAGGATACAGCAGTTTTGTTTATCTGCTGAATTCTATGTTTACTTAGCCCCTCAAGAATACAGCCCCCAATACCTTTTTCACAGGCAAGAGAGAAAGATGTCAAAATATGAAGTCCATACCACCTAAGCAAACAAAGAACAATGAAGGAGGTGCCTCTCACATTTATTTTCCTCCAGCAAAGAAGCTGCAGATTTTAAACTTTGACTAGCCCAGAAACTGACCCTTCCCCCTGGTCCCAAACTCTTACTACCACTGGCCATCAGTGAGTAGGTGGCTGTGGTTTTTACTCTGATGGACAGAAAAAATGGCTCAGAGTTCATTTGAAACAGGGGAAAACATAGGGAGCTAATTTTGATAAGAAAATTAGTTTAAAGGTCTCAGGAGCAGGGAAAGAATGTAAGCAAGGAGACTGGAATGAGTCAAGGAAATGATTATGAATGTGCTGAAAAAAAATACAAAGCTTCTCAGGAAGGGGAAGGTTATACAAGAGTGAGGACAGGGGGAGGGGGAGGAAGCAAGGGAACACACCAGCAAAAAAAAAAATCAACACACTGGAAAAGATATACAAAAAGCACAGTAAAGGAAGATTAGGCTACATTTACAGCTTTCCTACTTACATTTTATTCCCTCTACTACTGACTTTTTAATAATACTTTTTCATTGGCTGTAAAAGAATCCTCCGAGTTCTTTCAGCCTGCCAGTACGACATATAGCAAATATAAGAGAGAATCCCTCAACAAGTGGCAGGATCAACATCATAGCTACTATCCCAGTCACTTACAATCAGATTTAATCCACAACCTGAAAAAGAAGGCCACTAGAAGTGTTTCCCAGTCTTTCTCTTGTCTTGTAAAAACACCCAAAAATCCACAGCCTGTCCTAGAAAGACAGAACCTAGTAAAAAGCAGCAGCAGGCCAGTAATATGTGGTGGGCTGCTGAGTAAATGATGAGAGATTGAGAAAAAGCAGATAATCTTCAAGTTATCAGTTCACTGGTCCCTAGGTGTCACCACTCCTGATACGTTCATTAAGTCAACAAGCAGTCCTGTAATCTATTAGCTGCATCTCTTCAAATTTATAGTGCTGAAATGTGTAACTATTTGTGTGGTGGTGTTACATTATTTGTTCTGCAGTTACAATAGCTAATCCATTTCTGTGTTCTAGCCAGATAGCTAGCCTGGGAATCTTTGTTTAGCATTAAATGATCAAAATATACAAGTGCATTATTGACATTTAGAGTCATCACAAAGGACTCTTGTAATTCAAAAAATCTGTTCCTGTAAGTACTTTAAAACCAGCTGACCTTAATGCAAGTGATTGCATGAATCCAAAAGAAAACACAGTAAGAGAAGGCTAGCTGGAAATTTCAATGATCTTTTAATCCTCTCACAATTCTTTATATTACCATAACTCTTCAGGAAATCCACCATCAAAATTAGGCAATTGCAAACAGATGTGTGGTGTATTTTAAACCCTTGTCAATATCCTGGTTACTGAGCTAGAATCCCAAACAGCACAAAAAACATGAACTCAGGAGGTCACAACACTCCCTGATTTACTCAGTTCAAATAGGAACCACGTACTATCAGTTCTATTATCCATAGTATCACTTAAGCATCAAGATGGCACTCATCCTACTTCTGTAAACAGGTTTTGTCTTCTCTTGGGGCAAGAAGAAGAATGCATTCTTGACAATGGAATCTGTATAGGAGCATCTATCCACTTCAAGAGACCCTTCATACCAGTCAGCAAGTGATAGGATAAATGCAACACCAATCATAGTATGAATGGAACTCTGAAATCACTTAAGGCAGTACAGTTTTGAATGCAACAGAGATGTTGACACTTCAAGGCTGAATACATACCACTAAGCAGAATATACAACCAATATGAATTACATCACCAAGGAAACTATGCACTCTTGATGTGTGAAACATGTCCAAACATTTACTTTATCTTATAAGCATACATATGTAGATTTCAAGTAGAAGTAAATCTGCATTTTGTATTGGTGCTGTACTTTCAGCTGGGAAAAAATGACTAAGTTTAAACCAGGAAAAATAAGAGAATAAAGAGGGGAAAAATAGTTAAGAATATTGTTTTCAGATTATATAATGTAAATACAATTTCACTGAGACATCTTATTAGATCAACAAAGTGAAAGCATAACTGAGAGGCTGAACCTAAAAAATAATCAAAGTGGGATTCACCTCATTACCTAGATCAGTCAAAACATTTGGCATATAAACTCTCCTTTCTAGCTAGATATCTATTCCAAGCCAGGCAAATCCCTCTCTTTCTCTGTTGGCAGCCATTCCAAAAGCGAATTTATTCTGCCTATCAAGGACACCTACACTAGGATGGCACAGGACACCATTTCTCTCTGACTTCACATCAAGGCAACAAACTTTCACATGACAAAAACCATACAAATGAAATCTGAGGTTTTCTGTTACTATGACAGCTTATCACTAATTTCTCTAGATGACTGCAAAGGCAAAGCAAAACCTACCTCCAGTCTGAGGTACTAGAGGTGCCTAGATTCTGAAATCTGACTTTTTGAACACCAGATCCAGCCTTTCTTGAAAATTCTCGTATAAGAGTATACGGAAAATACCTTTTTATTGATCTTTACAGACCTCTACCATATCTACAGAGTGTGAAACACCAACTGCTTTTTCTAACACAGGTAAGTAATGTTTAATTAGTTGATTTATAGATGGTTTATTCTAGCTTAACATTAAAAATATATAGAAATGTAGAACAAAAAGGTATATGAAGGTCTGAAAAAACCTCTTCACGTATTCTAAGACGATAATCAAATTTGTCTGTTCAGGCACATAATTTTAGAAAGGAATATTCATGGAAAAAAAATCAACAGGGGGAAGAACATGACTAAAAATGTTCTGAGAAAAATTAGATTGTGAAAGAGATGTTTTACGTTTTCTTTACGTGGCAAATGAACCAAAGCACAAGAAAGACAGAATTTTCTATATTACATTCAATTTTATATTAAGATGCAAAAGAAATTTTTATGTTAAATGGGAAACTTAAAAAAGAGGGGGGGGGGAAAAAAAAAAAAAAAAAAAGAAGAGATCCATCCATCAAAAGCTGATGCATAGTAAGGAGAAAAGGCACAACAAGCCATGAATTTCCAAAAAAGAAAATAATGCAATGAAAAAATTCTGCAAGCGTGTGTGTGAATGTTAGAACATTCCTTCAGCTAGTTCAAAACAGTACTTCCTCTACTCAAGTTTGTGCAGACTGCAAGTGTTTGAGGTACCTTTCTCTGCTTTTTATTGTCTGTATCAGTTGATTTCCTCTATCAGTTGCAGTAGATTACTTTTTTCAAAATCCAGACTCTCTTCAAGATTTCTAAGTAACTAAAAACTTTTTTGAAGACAAAGTATAATGTCTTAACAAGAAAGGTTCTGAATATAACCAGGTAAAGCCAGCAGCTCTAGGAAAGGCCATTGCATCCAACTTCAGTGCAACCTTTGGGTAAAACTGCTCAGCAAGAAGCAGCGCTCTAAGATTGCCAGATTGAGCCAGTACTGAAAACTACCTTTTATGGCAGAAATTGTGATGGCATGTTTCATCTACTATGAATAAAACAATAGAGTTCTAGGAGGAAGCTCTCACAGGTGTATACAGGACGTGTCACATACCTGACATCATGGTGAAATCTGGGCATAGCTGTCTTGTGTTCCAGACAGCAATCCAAGTCAGGCACTTGACCAGTCCAAATGGAAGGCCTAAGAGATAGGAACAAAAGGAAAAAATTGCATCAGTATCCACATTTGCAATGTTTGAAAACAAAGTCACCTCCCATGTTATGCTATCAAACACCTTGCTCGTCTGCTATTTGTCAACTAGCTTGTTCCATGACAGAAAGGGCAAAAAACATGCAGATCTCATTGAGGCTTATCCCATCCAACAGTGGGATGAAGAGAAGCAGTAACTCTGTATATGACTGAAATATACTGCCATAAGCATTTTGCCAAACACATTCTATCATCCTGGCACCGTACATTGCCACGTATTTTTGTATAGTACTTGATAAAGAATTTCTAGCCAATATACCCATCTGTCATGTAAGTGAAAATAAACCCATACAAATAACACAAGAAAATATGTTTGCAAAGCTACAATAAATTTGGTTTTCTGTAACTATGAACACTTGAAGCTTTATGAATGCCTAACATAAAAATAACTTCTTGCTATGCATTATCAATTAAGAGTAAATATTTGATGAGTGGCTGGTTGTACAAAAATTGTTTCTTAAGTCCACCTGATAACTAGGGCAAATTATACAAAGTTTAAGGTATTTTAAAATAAAGATATGTTGACAGTAGGTATTTAAAAAAAGAAAAACAGCTCTGAAAACTCAAAACTTGAAAGAGTCTGGTATGTATTATAATTCAATCTTGATTCAGGAGATCAAAAGGCTACTGCTACAAAATTTATATGTGGCAATAAATCTTCAGAATCAAAGGTAGAGTAGTTCACAGTCAATGGAGTAGAACAAAAGACAACATTTAGGGACTAAGCAACCTGCTTTTGACAGTGATAGAACCAATTTGCTATAGACAGCTTCCTTCCTCTGCAACTGAATTGTATTGGCAACTGTTTATTTTTAACTTGGACCTCATACTTCTGGAAATTTAAACAATACTCCACCACCTTTTTAAAAAAAAAAAAAGGAAGACTACTCAAATTCAGTTGATAGGGTGAATACTTAAGATGGCTATGTTCCCTAAAGATTTGATATTTTACTGAATTCAAGCTCTAAACACATTTTGGTTACAGAAGACACGCATGAGTTATCAAAGAGAACTTACTTGCAAGCTATGAAGAGTATTTTGAACCCAAATAAAGAAGCTACTTTTTCTTCCAAGGGACATTGAACTTGTGTACTCAATTTACAGGTGAAAAATATATACCAAATCAATATTTTTTATATTTGGTAAAGCTGTGTATCTTATAAAATTAAATATCTAAATCCAATTCTTAAATATTGATCTTATATAATAAGGGCTTAACAGTTTATACTAAAATGTTACTACATCTGAATGAAACCCTCAGTAAACATTTATACTATTAATAAGTCATAGAAAATATACGCCCTATATTAACTTCGTACAAACTACTGAAATATTTAAGAGATAAGGAGTTATTTTCAGTATAAACCACTAAAATGCATCAGATTAACTGATCTCTTTTGGATGCTGCACCGTTCAGAACATGAGTTGTGGCACGCATTTTTACTGTCCTAAAAGTCCCTAAGAATCTCATTGTCACTCACTCTCCAGCAGTCATTCTCCAGCACTAAGTTAATTAGGATGTGCTAGATTACCTTTTAGTCCTCTTTAACTAAAGAAAATAAGTAAAATGTTATTTACCTAAGCAGATCAACATAACAGAAGTTAAATGCTGAAGTTGTTAGCTATTATAGTCTAACCTGGCAACTAAAATTATTTTGCAATGGCAAAAGAACCCTTCTGATATCCATTTGATTTTCCTTGGCAACCTAAGCCATCTATGTATCATGAATAAACCATGGGAATGCTAATGGAACCAGGACCTATGTGTCTCCAGAGTATCTGCAGAAATCCATTCTGAATTGCTGGTGCTACAAAAACTGTACAACACTGAATGAAAAACTTTCATGGAGTTGGTAGCTGAACCCTTGCTGCCCTCAGATACCGCTCTGAAATTATCACCACAACTAGCAATTTCATGAAGAAACTCAAAAAAGAAAGAGGATCTGAACTGCATATGTGGGGTAACCCTCTGTTGATCTCCTGTATTTCCTACAAGTTACTATCTTGAAGGAGGAAAACTTAAATTGAAAGAATAAATAAATATTTTCTGAATGCATTAGTGTTTTCTTTATCTGAACTGCAAGTGATATAGAGACTTAATCTCACAAAAGAAACTATTTTTAATAAAATCATTAATAAATGAGAATAAAGTGCAGAGAAATTGTTGACAAGAAAGTTGTATTCTCTAAGCCAAATCCTGCTCTGGGCAGAGATGTTCAATACTAGCTAAAATCCTTTCCACAGAACATTCATAAATGCCTTGAGAGTCAGTGAGAGAAGTACCCTCAGCCTTCAACTCATTTGGAAGTTAAAGTCTAGAGAATGTCAAAAAAGAAACTATACAAAGGGCCCTATAGAAAGGAAGGGAGATCCTCTTCATGCATTTTGAGTTTCACCTTCTACAATTAGACACACTACAGTGAAAAAATCATTACTGTTTCAACTTGCTTTATGGAAGCTGTACTGGGTAGCTATTACCCTCTGGCAATGGAGATGCTCTGATTACAGCAGTTGAAGGAAAAGTTACATTCTATTTGTTTTCACCTGATCTAATGAAAAAGCTTACTTTGGCACTCAAAACAATCCATCACTCTACTTCCAGAAAAATAGGTTGGAAGAGGCCTCTGTAAAACTTGTCACTATTTCTTCACATTACATTTTTGGTATGTAAAGGACAGAATGAAGTAAGTTAAAGCCTAATAAAAGGCAATTTACATGGTCTGTTTAATTCCTGAGTTTAAGGCACTGATAACAGTTTATTATTTTTTAAAGCAATGTGTATAAAATGCATGTTTAAACAAACACAAATTGGACATACAGTTAAAATACAAAAATATAAATCCAGCTTGGTCACACATTCACTTTTCCACATCTAACCATTAATAATCACATATGAAAGCAGCATTTCCTGAACTACAGCCATACTTGGCTAAAAGCAGCCGTTAAATACTCAGCATTGCTATTACTGTAGGAATATTCTGTCTAACCTGTGAAGCTGTTTCTCTCCGCCCCCGCACACTGAAGAGCAGCGCACAGGGCACATGACAGAATACTGTTCTTCCTACAAGCTAACTTTACAAAAAAGGGGCTGGGGGGATGTTATCGATAATCCCTATCAGAGTAATACTGGCAGCCTTCAACAAAGTTCATGTTCATGGACTTAAAAGAAAAAAACCAACAAAACAGCACCATAGATCCTGGTCTCAGCCTTTTCCTTCATGACCCTTGAAAGAACTCCATATAAATGAAAACTGTGTTTATTTGCAATGGTTACAGAAAGTTTTTGCTTTAAAAGGGAAGACTCCTAGTTGTGTGCATGTGCAAGTAAAGTCTCTTTGCTTCTAGTATAGTGGATAAATTGTTCAGACTCCAGTTCCCTGTAGAGAAATACGACCTCTGTAATTGCTGTCAAGGTCAATGAGAACAGGGTAAGTACTTAAGTGCTGGACATATAATTTACATCAGCCTGGAGCAATTTGAACATGCATTTTCAAATTTTTCAACCTGTTTGTTTAATGTTTATTCAAACATTACAGTTTTTTTTAAATAGTTCTTTGCAAAAAATAATGTCTACTTGACAACAAATTCTGCTTTCAAATACATGCACTGCCTTTTTGCAATAATTTCTGCTTTCAAATACACACATTGTCTTTTTGCAACTATCTACAGCAAGATTTAGAACTCTGGATTTGCATAACTAAAATTGAAGTCAAATGGCATGACTTTCCCTTTCACAATACCAACATCCCCAAGACACACTAGGTTGAAAAAGACCAAAAAAAGCAGAACCAAAAATGGTAACTTTATTTCTTCACAATTTGGGGGGATATTTTTTATGCAATTAGTTAACTGCTGATAACATTTGTTGAATTTAGTTGAAACAACTCAATTCTGATACACAATCTACAACTTACAGTCTCTGGACTACAGCTGTTAACAAAACGCTGCTAAGAGAAAGGTTTATTTAGGTTAGACAGGCATGTGTTCCCAACGGATTCCAGTAACAAGATTTCACTGGTAGTGAAATGATAGATAACATGCAATGATGAATTTTGACCCAAATATAAGCTTTATTTACCACTGCTGTTTAACCTCTCCTTAAACCTACTTGGCACAGTTCTAAGATGAAAGTGTCCTGGGATGCTAACAGAACAAAACTGATACACAGTTCCTTAACCAAACCTGAAGATGCTATTGTGGTCCTCCTTTAAAAAAAAAAAAAAAAAAACACCAACAAAAATCACACCTATAATTAAGAAGAAACACAACTTTGGGACTGGGACTATGCTAAGCTTATCATAAGTGCAAGAAAACAAAAAGCAAGTTACTGAATGTGCCCTTTGCAGCCTTGACCTAGGAAAACAAATAATCCCAATATTTTGAGGATATCTATTTTGCTATAGGAAAATTTACATATTCTCTGCACATCAAAGATGACACTATCTTCCTTAGAAAAAGATGCCTTGTCAAGTTCTCAAAGAAGTCTCTTGATTTCAACTCATTTACTTGGCTACTTGCTAAGAACAAGATTTACTCCTCCTAAATCACTGAAATAACACCAGATTACATCTCTGATAAGATCACATTTGATACTACTTTGCTGTAATTCCACACAATTTAGAATTGGTCAGTATTCCAGTCAGAAATACTTGGAAAAGCAGTGCCATTACCAAGGGGCATTCAAAGTTGACAAGAATTCTAACCAAAAGTATTACAGTGCGTGGTACTGGTTACCATGGCCTTGCAAAGATAATCAAGTTGCCTTGTAACAACATCTGCCAGATTCCACAGTGCGCATAGGTGCGACATGTTAGGCCCCATGGGCTTGGAGATGTTCAGGTTTTTTAAGTGTTCCCTAACGTGACACTCCTCTTCCACCAAGAGTGAGTCATTGTTGAGACAGTGGTGAGTCTCATGTGAAGCCCACCAGGAAAAGCACTCTGTCAAACTGGCACAATAAAATGTGTGCCCTCGAGGTCAATCCAGCTCAATCAAGTTCATTAACATAAACTTAATAAGTCAAGGCTTTACATTGCTTTGTTTCCATGCTGTCCTCCCCCTTCCAAATCTGCTGAAGTTGCAGTACATTTCATTGATAAAGTTATTGTGAAAGGAGCTCTGAAATGGAAATACATTACTCACCCATGTGACTACAAAACTGTGTGATAGATGACCTGGGTTTAAAATTGCAGGTGGCAAGTTTTTCTATTCACTCAGAGGACAGAAAAAGGAAATAAATGCATTGTAAACTTGGCTGGATGGGAACAACACAGAGCAACAGAGTCAAGGCCTGAGATTCTATCAATACTGCAGATCAATGCTTTTCACAGTGCCATCTGGCAAACATAATTTCATATAGCACTAAGGGGAAGTATAAAGATGATAGACAGACATACACACTTCCAGATTCTGTGGTTACTGAAATAATTTCTCATGAAGGCTTGGAAAATGCCTTCAGGGGTACTTTCAGGTAAGATTCCGACAATGACTCCGCAAGATCATGATAACATGCCTAATAACGATTGAGAAACAAGGAATTCTGCTGCACCCGACTTTGATTAATGACAAACTTTGAAATCAGGAGTCTTTGTTGTATGTGCAAGAAGGTTGCAGCAAATTACATACATGCATCATAAGTACCAGAAGTGATCTTTCACACATGGAAAAATATTGTCTGTTAAGGACAAAAGAAAGTATGGATCCAAAATCTGGGTGCCAGACATGCTGTAAAACTGCTCAAAAATATGGAGAGAGGAAGAAAAACCCCCAAAAATCTAAGCCAAAAAAACCCAAACCCACACAGCGACCAGATGCAACAAGCCAACAAATACCTCAATGAGAAGCAAAGCATTTCCCCAGTAACAGCTGGAAATACAGAGTGGATTCAAGGACCTACTGTAGACAGAAGCAAGAGACACCCCAAATATATAACTGGCCTAGTATGAAGAGACAAGAAAAAGAACTTTACAAAAATCAGCAGATGTAATGGGATTGTTTCTCAGTACGCACAGAACTAAATTAGTAAGTGCCCTTTTTACTGTTTTTTAAAGTATTAAAGATGTTCCAACCCCATCTTTACCTTCTTCCTCCATATCCCAACAACCAACACAACTCTTTCTATAGGGAGCCTTTCAGAACATCATGCAAACACACCCTAATAATTGTCCCAGAAATATATATATATGTAGCAATAAGATGTTTACCAACCAAAAGCATCACTATTATTGCGATGTTACAGTTAAAGAACTTAAGTTTCTTCAGTGTTCTTTGCTGCAAGTCTCTATATTCAAATTTAGTCTCTACTTCTGAGATTTTAATCTGAAAATTCAATTATGTCTTTAATCAACATAGTATCTACAGAAAAATATATCTTTTTTTCTATCATAAAATAATAATTTATCCTGCATATTTACTTTCATATGTATTAATTGCAAAGAATTAGATACCAGTGTGTGCTTGTTTCATTTAACTTTTTCTTTGAGTCTTAAAGACTGCTAAGGAATGCCCACCTAGATACAAGTGGATGGTCTAAACAAGCCCAAATTACATAATCAATTACAGCAGCAATTTCCCATGACAATTTGTACAGATTTCCACTGTTACTCTGAATTTCTCTCATATCAGAAAACACCTGAAACATATGTCCATTGTTTGTTTCATTAGCCCTCTTTGGCAGGAGAACTCTACGTTTACAGACATAATGGAAGAATCGTATTGGAGAAGGCCAGGCAGACATGGCCAGAACACAATCGCCAAGCAGAGGGCAATAACCTTTGAGAAGAAACAAAGAGAATGGCAAATCCTGCCATTCGCGTTAAGTGGGAAAGTCACCAGCATGAAAGCAAAGACCAAGGCAGAAAGGAGCTCAGGTAGCCTTCAATTAGCTATAAAGATGCTCTTAGTCTATGCATGGTTTATGTGTGTTTAGAAAGAATTGTTACCTCCTAGCAGCATGTCTGGACGCATAATCACTTTGGGATCAAAATAACATTCCTGGCTTTCCTATGCAATAGTATGATATAGAATCAATATACTTTTCAACTACTATTGACATAATATTACTTGTTAAGTGCTGTTTCAATACCATTCTTCCATGCATGTAAAAGGGGGAAAAAGTAACGCCATTCCAAAATGAGTGAGACCTATTCAAAGGGGGCAGGCCCAACTCAGTGGCGCTGCACCTGCCCTCTTTAGACATGAATCTGACCCAAAAGAACAAATAAGGTCTTTGAAAATACCTTTATTTGAAAAAGCTAGTGTATTAAAATAAAAATAAGAATCACTATCCTCCAGATACTAAGTAAGCTTCACACTTGCGTGTTTTTTAATCGAGGCTTACAAATAATCACAAAATAAATATACCACATGCACACCACCACTACCCTCAATATACGTGTAAATTCTCAACATCCAGTACATCTTTGGCTTCATTTTTAACCATGGAAAATGTAAAGGTTCAAAATAAAAGGACGTGATCATAGTTTAACACCAAACCTCTGACAAATCCAGGCCTGCTGAACTCCCCATCATCTGTACTTTGTTTTAACGCTGTTGCAGTAAGGTGAAGATCTACTTGCTGCAAAATCTTAGATACAGTTCCCCCAAGCACTGCTCAGAGATTGAGAGGTAACCGATAGATGACGATAAGCTCACAACCTTCTAACAAAATGAACGGCAGTACTGTTCCATTCCAAAGGTGTAACAATGCATGCCTTATATATGTGCAACCACAATAGGAAGAAGTCAGTATCATTATTTAATTCATGCTCAAGGGGGCCCCCAGGCTCAAAGTGACTGACAGCTTCAGCTCCCCAGAGCTCAGGCACTCACCCCATCTAGTGCAACCAAGAGGTACTTTGTGGTTCCTATAGCTTCAGTGATTTGGACGGACAATTCAGAAGTTCAACTGCAGGCTATACAGGAGTCCTATAGAATGCCCTGAATTGGGATGACATCAACTACAAACACGGAGCCTTCTCTGCTCTGCAACATGAAGAACAACAGACCTGCTAGCTATGAAAAGGAGAGAGGACTGCACAGTCTGAAGCAAATTTAGTATCATTTAATGACATCATAAACCCAAAGAATCCTGTTATTTTTCAGATGCAATTCTGGCAGTGAAAGTATTTGCTGTTACACATGTAGCATAGAATCGTAGAATGCTTTGGACTGTAAGGGACCTCAAAGATCATCTAGTTCCAACCCTGCTGCCATGGGCAGGGACACCCTCACTAGACCAGATTGCCCAAAGCCCCATCCAACCTGGCCCTAAACACTTCCAGGGATGAGGATTTCATAACCTCTCTGGGTAACCTGTGCCAGGGCCTCACAGTAAAGAACTTCTTCCTAATGTCTAACCTAAACCTACCCTCTTTCACCTTAAAGCCATTGCCCCTTGTCCTATCACTACACTCCCTGGTGAACAGTCCCTTTCCCACTTTCCTGTAGGACCCCTTTAAGGATTGCTAGGCTGTAATAGGTCTCCCTGGAGCTTTTTCTTCTCCAGGCTGAACAAGCCCAACTCTCCGAGCCTTGTCTTCATAGGAGAGGTGCTCCAGCCCCCTGATCATCTCTGTGTCTCTCCTCTGGACTCACTCCAACAGTTCTGTCTTTCCTGTGCTGGGGACCCCAGAGCTGGACACAGTACTCCAGGTGGGGTCCTCACAAGAGCAGAGTAGAGCGGCAAAATCACCTCCCTCGACTTGTCGGCCATGCTGTTCTTGATGCAGCCCAGGACATGGTTGGCCTTCTGAGCTGCTAGTGTACGCTGCCAGCTCATGTTGAACTTAGCAGTGATCAGCACCCCCACATCCTTCTCTTCAGGGATGCTCTCAATCCCTTCACTGCCCAACCTGTAGTTGTGCTTCGGATTGCACCAGCCCACATGCAGACCCTTGCACTTGGTCTTGTTGAAATTCATGCCCCTATGTTCATAAGGGCCCATCTCTCCAGCCTGTCAAGGTCCCCCTGGATGGCATCCACATCCTCCAGCATGTTGACCTCACCACACAGCTTGGTGTCATTGGCAAACTTGCTGAGGGTGCACTTGATCCCACTGTCCATGTCACTGACAAAGATGTTGAACAGTGCCTCAGTACTGTCCACTGAGGAACACCACTCATCACCTCCACATGGACGCTGAGCTGTTGACAACAACTCTTCAAGTATGATCATCCATCCATCTGTCAAATCCATGTCTCCCCAATTTAGAGACAAGGATGTCACACTGGACAGTGTCAAATGCTTTGCACAAGTCCAGGAAGATGATGTCTGTCATCCTTCCCTTGTCTACCATCTCTGTTACTCCATCATAGTATGACAATAATTACCTCAACCATGCTTTAAAGAAACTCAAAGTAGTTAAGTTTTTAAAAAAAGATAGTCAGTGAGGTACACACAGTGTACAAGAACTTTGGTCTGAGTGTCCATGTAAATATAGCAGACAGCGTACCCATCAGTATAATCTGGCATCAGTAGTAAGAATACTTTCCACCATAGAAGCCTAGCTCACACTTTTGCAGTATTGTTCTAATTTCAAAAAGCATAACAGGACACTTCCCTGTCTGAAGAAATAAGGCAAATTAGAAGCCTCCTCTTCTCTTCAGCAAGGTTTCAAACAAACTCATCATCTCAGTGAGCTAGTTCAACAGTTTTTCTAATTTTCCTGCCTATCTGCCTCCCTTTACTACCCTTATTGTTCCAGTCATGGTAAATTCAGGATGTAATGTGCAGTTTACCAACTCTTTCAATGAGGTTTAGGAATTTTGCTTCTTAAGGAAATAAAAGGAAAGGGTGTGAAGAGGAAGCACATTTTGCTACAAGTCCTTTGGGTTCCATACAGATACATATATGGGTAGAGATAAGAGTCCCATGCATTATAGCTGCTTTTGATTTCTTTACTGCAGCAGTAAGTGACGACATGCATTTGTTTTGCCTGGTATTTTTTAAATTTCAAACAAACTTTGCCTTTGCCTACAAGCCCAGATCTGCCTTTACCTACAACTCTTAAATGAGGATTCTGTTAAAGGAAGTGAGCCTCTCTTTGTACTTCTGGAAGAAGAACCTTGCCTTCAAGAAATGAAAAAGGAAAGGTGCCAAATTGAGTAGATCCCTAGCAATGAGGTATTAGAGCTCTTTACCATTATGCCAACAAACAGTATACAGTATATAGTCTGAAAACAAACAAACTGCTTCATTGCACAGCAGATTGAGAAGTACAGAGAATGTATACAGTCTGGGGCTGAGAGAAAACAACATACTAGATATAGTTGCTAGAAATGTTCTAAGGAGGAAAGTCAGCACAAGGAACAAGCAATTAAATAGCAAAGCAAAAAGCAATCAAAGGCACAGGGAGAACAATCACGCAAAGCAAAGAGATAGGGGCATCTCCCGGCACGTGCAGGGAAAAGAAATGGCAAAGGGTGAAGGAAAGGTATTCAGGCAATCACATCAGGTAAGCCAAGGGCCAGGATCAGATTTTTATTTAGGATGATATATATGCCTTGATGCTGTTTCCTGCCTGACATGCAAGATGTAGAGATTATTTTTAGGTAAACTGTGACGATTCTTACCTGATTTTTTTTATTTCAGAGTAACACTAAATGTTCGAGTGCTTCTGATTCTCAGTCTAGGACATGCCATACCATTTAAATAAATGCATTCTGAAATGATGAATTTTCAACATCATTAGAACAACGTATGGGGGATGGGAGAAGACAGCACTTACATCGACATGACTGCAACTGAACAAAATGTGAAGCAAATAAACCATTTGGCTGCAACTACAAAAAGCAATTTAGCCACTGGAATTCCATGCTGATTTTCTGCTTTCTTGGACAAGAGGGGCATGAAAACCTGCTACTGACATATAAAACACAAAAGAGCATCTGTCAAAATACTACTCTCTGATCTTAAACTGGCAGGGTTGCAGAGAACAACTCTGCTTTTAAGTAAAGAACGAAACAAATCACTGGTTTCATCAATTCTTAATTGACCTCAATTTCAAAATTAGCAGCAAATGTTAATACTGCTAACTTAGCAACGCGCATGTATAAAGTGGAACAAAGAAAATCAAATTGATGATCTAACAGTAGGGCAAGTTCTTTGGGTTAGCGTTAGTGTTTCTGAGTGGTCTTGTTAACACCCTTCCTCTTCACGGTTTGACTGAAAATGAGACACCTGTCATATACAATGATGTTACCAAGCACAGGACGGGACCAAAAGATGTAGGAGTAAATGAGATTACAGTAGTCATTTAGTTTGAGTGCAACACATAGAAGTGTTTGTGTTGGGGATATTAAAAATGCGTAACTAATATTAACATAAATAATAAGCCCGGTATTGAGTACTTTGGCCAATTTTGCAAAAGTAAAAATTAACAATTTTTAAAGTTAAAAAAAGTGCTACAGGATACACAGTCATTTCCAAAGGATTCCAGAACTGTTCCTGTATAAAATAAACCAAATATTTTCTGGACTATATCTGGTTTCAAATTTGAGTACAGTCCACAGTCTGGGAAAAAAAAAAACCAACAAACCAATACACAGAAGATGCAAATAAGTTAGCCCCCAAAATACATGTTGCATGGACAAAATATATATTGCATTCTCCTGTTTTGCAGGAACACTGCACACCAGAAGTTAGCACCAATTATCTTTGAGAGGAACAAAATAAAATATAGAACCCCAATAAGCTATTTTGCAATAAGCATTTTGTAATTTTTTCCCCCAAGAAACTTTATACAGCGTGTCGTGAAGAAATACAGACTGAAAGGTTCCAGGATATTGGTAGTACGCAGGTAGAGATGAGTAACTCTCTTCTCCACTATTCATCTCAGAAAGGTCAGTTAGACACTTGCTACTAGGAAAAAAAATCCCACAGACAGAATGATGATATGACAAGAGATTGCAGTGAGGTTTGTACTTAAGTGGAAGGTAAAATCCCCAAAGGATATGTTGGCAATTTTGGTCCATCAATCCAAAATGACTCAAGATCATGTTTACTAAAAAGGAAAGGTGACAGCTCTTTCCTCCTGTTTCATCTTGGGTTTCTGGGGTTTGAGTTTGGTCAACTATCTGTCCTGATAACACCTACATATTGTTTACAATGATTGGTCACCTCACAGACACTATATTCTTTATTCTCTTATGTTATGACAAATTGAAATTGAAAAGTAGAACAACTGCACACAAGAGTAAAGACTTCATGGTGATCCCAAACTCTTCAGACAAAAACCTTTGCACAAAACACAGGCCAACTTAAATACTGGTGACATTATTCCAGTTCATCAATGTTTTCACTATCACAATATTGATTTTATAGCTATATTCAGAAAACTAATATCATGAACATCAAAGAAAATTCTCAGTTTTTACTTAGGCAAATGTTGGCCAATCCTTCATGTCATATTCACCAACTAGTAATTAGAAATATCTGTGGCAAAGGCCACACCAAATCCCCTGCTGACTAAGTTTTCTCTATAGGGGAATATATATAATAATATATTATGTATAATCTGTGTATATGGTGATACATGTCTGTTTATAACAAGCAATATAAAAAGGATTAAGTAGGATTTGTGATAAGGATTTGTGCATGATTTGTTCCAGTTTAGCACTTTTTAGACGTTATGACATCATAGTTAATACCAAACCTCTTGATGTAGTTAACCTGATTTATAGGAGTATCATATTCCCACTTGGGTACAAGAGAAACAGAATACTAAATATCACAGCTGACACCCTTCCCAAAGGCACCATCAAATATTTCATTGAAGATCTTAAGCTGTAATAACCCAAAATCCCAGCCATTAAAAAGCCTTCACACATGAACATATCCACTTACTGTTTAAACAAAACACTTCTACTATTAGAGCTACAGCTCTCCCATACAAATCGATTCCTTTTTTCGGTTAGTCACCATATAGGTAATAAGAAATATTAGAATTGAATGTAAGAAGGATCACCCTTTAATAAAAGATTGCATTAATTCCCTTACCAATGATGTTACAATTCTGCAAAAATCAAGAACATTCCAGACATCAGGACAGAATCAAACTTTCATTGTGTCAATGGCAGCCAACTCATACGTATTGGTCCTGGAGTAGGAACCTGAATTTAAATTCCTTCAGAGCAACTGGTACAATTTCCTGTAACTACCACAAACTGTTGAGTCTTCTATTGCTTTTTATCCCATATTTTCAAGCACTCCCCCACAGAAGCTTCTGCCATCAACTGTCCTCAAAGTAAATAAGTAACATGTCCTTCCTTCAATTTCTGTCTCAGTAGAACAGCTATGAAGGTGAATTTGCTGTCTAATCACAATAAAAATTCCAGTGAATCACTGCCTATGGTTTTGGTAGATATGCAGCAGAAGAAAAGGTCTATCAGGCAAGCTTCTTAATAAAATATGAAATGAGAGACATTACAGAAAAAATAAGCGTAGTTTGTTTAGAATCAGCAAGTCCAGCATAAAAAAAATATGAAACATAACGTCTCTATTAATACCTAAAACATAGGGAAAAAATGCTTGCTAACTTCACTGCATAGGATCTCCATGTACCAATGCTGTTTCAACGTTAATATTGTCCCTTTACACCGAAGAGATGAAAACAGAAATAGCTGAGTATTTAGATGTCTGCAACTGTGAGGACTGAAATTCCAGTCACCTGCTGTGTCAGATCTAAGCAAAGCCCAATGATCTTATCCAATACTTGTTTCTTGGATTGCATCAAACATTCACTTCACGAAAGATTTAGATGATTTTAAGCACAGATTTTATCTTCGCAGATCAGAGTGAGCAGTACAAATGAGCAGGGTGTTTGGCTGCTGCTGGACTGGTTTGGTTAAGTAATACACCTCTTTAATTGAAAACAGGGAGTTTGTAGTGGTGACACCAATAATGAAACATGATCTTTTTGTTGAAAGGTGTAGGACATAGCTGAAGCCATAAATCATAAGTCTTTCTGAATGTTGAATTCAAAAGCATGCTTTGCTTCCTCAGCTTGCCATGAAACATCCATCCCCAGTAGGGCCAAAGCACACAGTTCTTCCAACGGATACTTCTAAAATATCTTTTTCCACAGGATCTGCTGTAGTGATTTAGGGCTGTCCCTGGATTCTGTATCATTTTCTCTTTTCCCTTTAGTTCACCGATTTTTTTTTCTCCCTTCTCTCCAGACATAACATCCCACAGCAACACTTCTATTACATAACTTCTCACTCCACAAAATGGCATTTAATCACCTCAGTGGACAATGTAAAACCACTCTAGAGGAGGCCTGTACTGCCTCTAGGAAAACAATTGGTTAGGCCCGGTACAGCCCTTTCGAGAAACCAGGCGTGCCCTGTTCATTTTGAGAGACCTTCTACAGTCCTTAGGAGGATTTTAACTACAAATTGGGTCAGGGCAAACATGTCAGTAAGTCTTCATTAAAATGACTTTTTTATTGCTATTGATTGCTAGTTTGTCCAATATAAAGAATTAGAAAATCATACAGATGATGTGTGGCAACATATAAAACTGAAAATAATTTCAGTTAATGTTAAGACTATATTTTCAAGAAAGAAGAATTTGTCTTTTTTTTTTTCTAATTTATCTTTACTGAAGAATACCCTTAAAAATCTGTCACTATCAGGTGGCATGAATTTTAGAAATTCCAGTAAAATTTACCTCCTTAACAACACAACTTATGGAACCTGGCCATAAGCATGTGATCGGGAATGGAACTTGGCACAACTGTACTTCAGCTAGGAGCATTTTATCTTTGAAAGATACACTCAGAAAACTTAGTTTAGTGATGTGTAGGCTACAGATCTAAAAAACAAACAAACCAACCAATCTCTATTAGCACCTGAGTTGAAGACACTCAATTTCTACCTGTGTTTGCAGGTAGACTTTTTTGACTGATGCACAGTAAGGCTGCAGCATGAACAGAGAGCCCTTTACAGATACCAAAGAATCTCCAGGAGAGACAATGCATCTATGAGACTTTGTTGGTGTCTGACAAGAGCTGAGTTCACCCATGGTGAGGATAACACTGTTCTTTCCTTCATTCAGACACTTCCTTTTTCCAAACATTGATTCAAACCTTGTTGAAGTGAAGTGTATGGAGAGCACTCTAACAATTTCTCTTTATCAGTGATGGACCATGCTTCTCTTTGCCCCAGTTCAAGATTCCCAAAACCCTTCCAATAATCCTTGTGCCTTCCAGCACCCATGAGTTTTGCCCTGCTTGGCTGTTGGGCAAGGACTGGCCGATGTTGTAGCTACTGTGCAAATCAGTTGGTAAGGCTGCGTGTGCAGACTGGCTGACAGTTGTACCTGTTCTCAACATCAGACCAAATGGAGCTGTTTGCACATCCCATACTTCAGGGCTGCACAAGGCCCAACAGTACGCTGAGCAGGCCCGGTGTAAAAACGCAGTATCAAAATAGCCACGTCTCTGTTAAAACTGGAAATCGGTTCAGAGGTTAACAACAGGACCATGAAAGACAGACATTGCACAGACAGGTAATTTTCACCTCCTTCGGAAAACAGGTTAAAATAGAAGTTTGGGATACTGTTTGTTTCAAAGGCATTTTTCTCTGAAATTAGAAAACTAAGTCAGAAGTCTAATACAACAGCACTGCAATTTGTAGTCTGAAAGCTTGAGTTTTAAAATAAGAGATAACTAGCACAAAATTTCTGTGGTGGATGAACAATGAGACATGTTAAAACTCTCATTTTCTGTATTTCTGAAAGCAGTTGAGAATCGTTGGCCAAAATGAGTCTAAAAATTAGAGACAAGTCTCAGTCACTGCAATGGCTAAAATGAACATTATAGGTTTTGTATAATGACATTTTCACCTAATGTGACAAAGCATGCATTTTATACAGAATCAAAAGTATCAACCTCCATGAATGAAATTCAGAACTACTAATTTACTAAAAAAAAAAAAAAGTAGTATTCCAAGTTACTAGCGTAATTTTCTTTGATTCCCATTGTGCTCCTTGTTTGACTCACAATCCCAGATAGGGTCTGATCCAGTAAATGTTTCCAGATGTAAAGCTCATATTTAATACTCCACCTAGAAGTAAATCTTATTCCCACTAGTTACTGTTTGTATAACCCTTCTGAGTTCAGCCTTAAAAAAAAAAAGTAAAAAACAAAGTCCGTATCCATATCCATTAGAAAGCTATTAACTTCCTTATTCCCTGTCAGAGATAAAAGGGACATGGGCCTAGCACATCAATCAAGGTATGCAGATCATTCGTTTTAGCAAGATAAAATTCCCACTGACTTCCATGGAACTTGGGATGTCACCCAGGTTACTGATAATCTGACTCAGGACCAGCTGAGAAGGGGAGCATAGGGTAGAGAGTGACAGTCTCCTAAGTCTTTCCACTGCTCCACAGAAATAGCCAAGCTTACACATTTAATCCTTGCCACTGCCCATCACCTACCATTCTATTGTGAACACAGTAAAGAGCCCAGGAGACACGTTAAGGGACAGAACAAAGCTTTTACCCAATTGCCCGTGTAACAGAAAAAGGACAACTCTTGGGTCACCTACAGCATTCTCTCATTGGCCAAAAAGTGGGGCTAGCCTTCAGTTGTGTACAATACAGTAGGTAGCCTGCCATGCCATCTAGCAATCTTTTGGGCATTGATTCAATTATTCTTGGTTTTTCCTATCACTTCTAAACCTGTCTGGAAACTCAGGCTAGAAACTCAGTGAGGTAGCAAACATAGTGCTAAAAGCTACTTTAAGAAACTACTGTAATCAGGTTTGTGATGCTGGCAGGTTTTCTGTGTCCCTTTGTACATAAGGGGATAAGACATTAAACTAAGTCTTTAAACGTTGGCAAGAAACATGATGGGATATTTAAGACTTAACTCTCTGCAAAAACAGTAACAACTTTTACTATCATCCAGAGTTCTAAAGTGCCTCTCAGGTAATTTACCTTTCCCAGACAAGCAAAATTAAATATACATACTGAAAGCTGCATATAAACCAAATGTTTTTCAGGGATCTCAGCAGATTCTTCTTTGCGTTTCTCTATTTCTTTGCAACAGAATAACTGACTTTTTTGAGATACACCATTTTGCCTCTTTAAAGGAAAAGAAATCAAGCCTTTTCTCCTAAAAAGTTGCCTTTTTAATGCAAACTTAAAAAATAAGAAAACAAAAAAAGTAAAAGTATTAGCACATTCCAGACAGTTTATTAAATGAGATGCAAAAGCACCTCTTGGGTGCTGGAAGCGTTCATGCTTCAGCCTTATGCCTTTACAGCGGCCCCGTCATGTGTTAATGATTACATATATCCATTCACTACCAAAAATAGTTTCCTCTAGAATTATGCACAAAGAACATTTGTCCACAGCGAATTTCAAGGTTGGCTGGTCTCCTTGGGTTACAGTTACTCCTAATTTTACAGTGGCAAAAATCCAGAAGTCTACTTTCTGTTAGCAGTTTATCTTTTATGTCAGAATATTTTATTCATTTATTCAAAAGTAAGGAAAGTAGCAGCACCTAAAAACTGAAATCTTTACTTCACTCATGGAACCAGTTATCACAATATACAGATTACCACACCAAAATCCTATTTATCTTATCTGGAAAGGGCATCTTTCTCCTTCTCCCCACTTGCTTCTCCTCTCATTTTGGTCTCCTTGGGAAACCTCCATTAGGATCTTCTCAATCGCTTTCATATGCCTTAAGATTAGTATATGCTATCAATACCAAAACATTTACAAGCTTAGTAAGTAAAGGGAAATATACGACAGAAATCATATGTATTTTTAATATGGCCACTGTCTCAGAAAATACAAGTTGGTGTTTGGGGGGGTAGCTACACGTTTTTCCAAGTACAGACATCTATTATTTAAGGTGTAAAACATTTTCCACATTTTAAAAGTTAGCTGCATAGAAGCCTCTAGAAGATTTCTTCTGTGTTGCTTTGAAGCCCTCTATTCCCCGTTCTTTTTTTTTTTTTTTTTTTTTGGATGCAGAGAAAAAAAATGCTCCATTCCTGCTTGGAATCCAAAGGAGAACAGGAAGTAATGTCTGAGCTCCATAGAGATTCATTTTTATTTGCTTACAGGACGTGGCGGATTCAGAAACTGGCTTCATTTTTCAGTATCCTTAAAGGACCTAACTTTTCTTTTTTTTTCTTTTTGGCAAGGAGCATGGCTGGAACTTCAAGTTCAGCCAAAATAGACAATAAAACAGTAAGAAGGCATAATGCCAAAAATGCAAAAGCATCAGCATCCAGAGCATAATTCCACCCTTTTTTCTCTCCCCCTCCTCAATGATTTACACAGGAAAACGTAAAAAACAGAAAACTCTCTTTGTCCTAGAATGAACTCCTCATATTTTAAAACAGCCTACGAACATCTCAGACCCACTGGAGGCGAGCTAAAGAATAATATTGCTCATTTAAGCTGACAGTTGGGGTTTTTTTAATCCATATGTTTTATTGTTATGTTCTTTTGAATATCAGACTTTGTTCTGCTGCTTGGGAGAAAACATGAAGTAACAACATGTGGAATCTCTCACACAACACAATATGAAATTTGGTTCAAGAGTAGCCTTTTTTCCTCCTCCCTCATGATACACAGTTTTAAACATTCTCACTGGCAGTAGAGCTGTGCTAGCCTCTAAGCCAAAAAAATTCCCAGTTAATATAAAACTCTCATTTTGCTACAACAAAACTGATTTTTTTTAAATTATTCTCTTTAAAAGGGTCTAACCTTCAAATAATGCCATGAAAATTATGTGCAACGACCAACAACTATGTAAGGCTTCTCTGCGAGGATATGTGCAAATGTTTCCTCACATTTGCAACAGGAAGCCAGGCAGGATGGGTCTGGGGGAAGGTCTGGAAGCTGTATAGCAAAAGTGGAGGGAAAGACAAAAATAGATTTTAAAGAGGATATTGTCTTCCTTACTGCATTAATCCTTATTTGGAATTAGAAGCTAACTATTCAGTGTTTCCTTTCCATCGTGTAAAATTGAACCTATATGTTTTGCAGAAAATAGCCAGAAGCCACACAACGCTTTTTATTTATCGCCAAGAGTCAAAGAACTACCTCTGGAGAAGCAGCTAACTCAGCCCCTATTTTGCCATTTTTTGCTTTCTATCTCCTTTATGTAAGGAGTGCATAGTGCTTTCTGAAGAAAGAAAATAACTATGACACTTGCATTTAAAACAATTAAACCAAAGCAAAAAGGTAGAGTTTTTGGGAGGGTATAAAGCATTTTCTAGTACATTAGAAATCTGTGCAACCATATAGGAAAAACACGGAAAAGAAAATCACCGAGAATTCAAACACGTGGTTTTCAGAAGAACCACAGTATGAACTCTCTTTGCAACAGGTGGGGGAAGATGCACACTAGCATGAGCTAGTGAAAATACAGATAATCAAGCAGGATTAGAAGGAGCCTAGTAAAAACAACAAGTGGGGGTTAAAAAGGGAAAAAAAAAATCTGATAAAATTTTTTATGACAGTGACATTTTGCATTGGTGCATTCAGGAAAAAAATGTAGCAGGTACAGTAAATTTAAATATAAAGCAGATGGCATCTGCCCAGCCTTGTGCTGATCACATTAATAAAATAAGGCAAAAAATTTACAAGTCAGCCAATGAAAACAAACCATAAACATTCACAGACTAGACAATCAGAAAAGTTGACCCAGGAAGAATGAAACAACTGGCTGCTACAGATTATTTAACAAATCCTTGCAATTTTAAAAAGATGAATATCAGACTGCTATTCATGTGCTCAGTACATGAGTATTTGCATGAGAGATGTATCTTGCTGGCATCAACATCAAAAACCACGTTGCGTTACAAGGGCAAAGATCATATCGCATTTGGACTAATGTGGACCTCTAAAAAAAAAAAAAAAAGAAAAAAAACAAACAAAAAACCCCCATCACAATAGAAGCCAACTATATAACAAATAAAAAGATATCCACTAGGATGACTAGCTTTCCAGAGGAAAAATTAGGCATCTGATTATGGATGGGCTGGACACAAAGCTCTGCTTCATCTGAATCATCATGGTATCTCATGAAAATTAAATTTCAAGTCCCTCATGTATCCATTGTACAAAGGAAGTCCTGCTTCCTGGCTGGACTGCTACTTCCCTTAATGAGCTGAGCTGAGTTCTAGTGGTATATTATAAAAACGCAGCAAGCAGCAGAATCACTGACACTGCTGTGGGCACCCGAGTTGGGAGATGTTGTTACGTGTGTATCAACAGCCTCTTGCAAGGAAACCCACACCTGTTCTGCCCACTTTCCAGGTTGGCTGGGTACAAGTAAAGCCTGGACACAGCTCAGGCTCAGGGTTGTACTGTCAAACATGTAGTGCTTTGAGGCAAATCTCAAGCCTTCTGCAAACCATATGGCTAACCCCTTTTACAAAAGGCTGCATGTAGGAACATTAAAAAATTTCAAGCACTCTTTTTGTTAAATTATCAGCTTACATCCCAAACATTATTCAAAATTAAACTCCAATTTACCCAACGGCTAAATATGCTACTCCTCAGCTCTAACCTGGAAATCATACACAAGAAACAACAATAGTCAGTACAACAGAAACAGCTTGAATCTTCAGGATACTATAGTCCAGTACAGTAATAAGACTGCAGAATATATACTATTTTAGAGTGGGAGAATGCTGATGCAATGCACTCTAACAAGAAGCATCTATATCCATAGGATCTGTAAATCCAAAGGACAATCACATTCAAAGAGCCTGGAGACAGGTGCTCAAAGAGAGGACTCTATTTGACATTTGTTTCCAGGGCTTTTTCCCCCTTTGTTTCAATGACTTCTAACGTACACAGAAACCACAGTTGGGAAGAGATAATATAAGAATACACAAACCAATTCTGCAGAAATATAAGGTGAAAGAACTCATCAAAGTTCTAGGCGTGCCAAAGCAGAAAGAGCTGATTCTAGAACTGATAAATTTTCACTCTAACAGGACTCATTCAGCATTAGCAGAAACCCTCTATGTGCTTAGTTACTAACGCTGCGTTCTCTGTTAAAGACCTAAAAGGAAAAAAAAGCCCATCCCTGCATACTCTTTATCAACCTTGTGAACACACTGTTCAAATGACAGCAGAATGGTTAAGTGGCCCAGTGGGCCTACAACCAAGAAAGCAAGCTAAGACTGGAGGAATGGGAACCGAGCCAATTGTCTAGACAGCAGGCAAAAAAACATGCTGGCTAAATTTAATCAGCTGCCTCCTTTATTTTGTAAAGTGAATGGGTAGATTATAGCCAGGGTGACACATAATTTGTGATTGAAATTGCTTGTTTAATTGTAATTTTAAAAGAGATGAACTTCATCCCAGTTCCATATCCATCATTCTCATACTTGCACATTGAACCAAGAGCCATCTTCAAAATAAACAGCAGCTGTTAAAAGCCTCCAACTTCAACAGTAGCTCTGCACTCTCCCTATCTTTATAGATTCATTTGCTGGTCCCCTCGCTCACCCCTAATAAAGAAAAAGCAGCCCTTTTTTCAGGCTACCATAGGTTCTCTGCTCTCCACAGAAGGTCTTTTAAGATTCAGACTGGCAGCTTCTTTCTTGAGAAGGGGGCAAACTTGGCAAAGGACAAATAACATGATTTATAACATCTACAGACTACAATCAGTTGCACAGACTGCAGTACAGAACAGCTGGCAGGGTAGCAAAGAATAGGTCTTAGTAGAGATCTGCTATTTAATCTCAGTAACTACACACAAATTTTGATCCAAAGGCCTTAGAGGAAACATGGTGAAATTCTAAAACATTTTGAGAGGGTATGGGGGGAAATCTGCCTTCGCTGGTACAGATGTCTGAAACTCTTAATACTCAATTTAACCCTTCTCTGAAATTTAAGGTGGAATTTGTGACTACAGACCTCATGCAATACATGACCCAGTAGGAAAGAAAACAGAAGAAAATGGGATGTTGCTAACAGTCACACTTTAAGCAGAAAAATTTCAATCCAAAAATAAAGTATTAATCGAATTTATTTTTATGTTGCCTCTCCTACCACCATTTTTTCTCTTAAAAGTATCGAAATTAGAGAAAAATCACGATGAAGTGGTAAGATTATCTCAAATCATTTATTTTTTATCTATAATGCAGCCACTGAAAATCCCAGTGGAAATCTTAATAAACAACTGAATATTGACCAATGCTATTATTTAAAACTTCAGTTCTTCACATACTGTGATGCAGCTGCCTGTGGTAAACATCTCTTATGTGACTGTATACAGAATTGACAGTGGTTTTGCTTAAATCTATTTTTTAAATTCACCCAATGAAACAATGCTGAAATTGTCAGCCCAGTAAATAATAGCAATCTTTGTAATATTTTTAAAGGAAAAATGAAGATGCCTTTCATTAGCTGCTCGGGCTAACGTAAAATAGCATATTACAATCCATTTTTAAAAACAGAGAGTGGTATCAACAATAAACTCCTTGCCCAATGTGCAGACGCAACATAAAATGTTAATGGCATTACAGCTGGTTTTAATCTAGAAAAACATCACTAAAATAAATTTATAATTAACAAGCTAATTTAAAAAGTATATTCTCATATATGTGCTGGATAATGTTTTCTGAGAAAACCCAGTGAGTTACAGCAAGTTTCTTTATTCAAACAGCAGCAGCTGTATATTATTATATCTGAATATTACAGAATATACACCAAAAACATATTCAAAGTTTATCAGCACAGCCACTGATGCTAAAAATTCCATCTCCTGCACTCAGACTGAGAGAGCATGTATGTACCATGAAATTCATACTGCAACTCAAATAGTATCTATTTCACATAATATGAGAAGTGACAGACCAAGAGCTATGTATAGGTTTTTCATCAGATGTCTGTAAAAAACAAACTTAAGAAAATTGGATCTGATTCACAGATAATCTTGATCAAAGAAACTTCTACGTGAACTTCTACAATCACAGCACACTCCCATAATCACTTTACAGTATGAACTACAGAAAAATAAACTTTTCTGCTCACCAAAGGAAGTCATGGATATAACTTATTAAATCAATACCTTTAAAAAAATGCTTGCTGACACATAACTACAACATGCCAATAGTATATAGTGTCATTTGTGTGTACACACACACCCCATTTTCTTTTTTTAATGGGTACAAACATTGAAAGGAAAAAAAAAGAAAAAAGAAAAAAAAATCAGCAAGTGAACCTGAACAGAATGTATAAAATACAATTCTGCAGATCATTTGGGGTCAATTTGTTGGCTTGTTATCTTCTGCATCAGGTTTGCCTGGGGTTCCATGCACCTGCATAACGCAAGCCAGCAGGAATGAGAACTGCACTATAGGCAAGAAAGGCTTAAGGAGGAAAAAATAAATAAGGAATCACATGTTTGCAGTATTTCCTCAGTGATATGTAGAGCTTTTGGGATTGCTTCACCTCTCAGCCTGGAACAGCTACCATACAGATAAAACAAACCACTGCAGGACATGGGTTGTCAATATTTTATTTCATTCTACATTCAAAGCATATAGCATCTAAAATACTTCTGTCACAGACAGCAAGAGGATTTCATCCTTTTTTTGCTAACTTGGATATATGGAGGAATAGGCCAGAAGGCATACGTTGTAAACACAGAAAACAGCAAAAAAACCAAATGAAGATGCAAAGGGAAGTCTTATGCTCATGAGAGATCAAACATCTATGCTAACCACTTTCTAATAACCATAAATTCATGGCAATGAAAGGGATGTAAAAAAAAGGTAAAAAAGAGAATATAAAGAAATACAAATGACCTAGTATAGCAAACTGATATGTATTTGATTCCAGGGACAAAAGTTAAATGAATAGACATGTACTGGCAAAAGGCCAGCTCCTAACAGAACATAAGCCTCGCAAGATCTGAGTTCTGTTTTTAATTTCAAAGCCATGAACTTTAAGTGGATTTGAAATTAGGCAAAACATGTTCATCCATTCCTATTTATAATAGCAAAGACAGACAGGCAAGCTCTAGTTTGGGCACTGGAAAGGCAGGCAGTGACACAAATCACCCTTTTGCTTCCCAACCTGAAGTCTTGTAAAGTAGAGCATGTGTACCCTCCCTGCTTTACAGGCAACACAAAGGAGAAGCTCACAGCTGGCAGTGCCCCTCCTGGAAGACTGCAAAGTGTACAGGCCTGCTGAAGTCTCCAAAGCTCTCTTTTGTCTGTTTTGTTGTTGTTGTTGTTAAGTTTACAAGAAAAGGTTTCTATTCAATGAGGAAAAGAGGGAGTAGAGGGGAGGAATCTCATGGAGAATTTCAATGCAGGAGTTACACAGTTATCACTACTGCTGCAATGTGTGCAGTGTACCCAGTGTGCTCCAAGGACACAGGCAAATTTGCCCAGATCAGTAACAACTCTTATTAGGCAGTAACAAGTCTTATCAGGCAGAAAGACGTAAAGGGAAAGGGAAATAATGTTTCAGGCACACAAACACTTCTATGCCCAACCTGAAAAAAAAACCTGGTTTGTCTGAAATCTCACTTGCTTTTTCCAGTCTGGTCAGCAGGTCTGCTGCAAGGTATTGTTCTTTTTTTGAACAAAAATTTTTTTTAATTATATGTAAAAATTCATTTACATTTGGAATCCTAAAAGAAGCTGAATGGTAAGCACACCACTTGATCTGCAGCTGACACTTGTACCATAATTTGTTGCCCCATGTCTCACTGAGATGTCTCCCCTTTCACCAAAAAAGGTACAGAACACATTTGCTTCAGACAGAATTATGATCACCACACTTGGAATTAACTGAGAAAAGCAGCTAGGAAAAGGCACTGCTGTTGCTGGAACCTGCTCCAGCCTGATGTCCCACATCATCCATACCAGGACCATCTCTGGAATATCGCATCCCTCTGTGGAATAGCCGGTGTTCCCTTTGAGTAATGCAACAGCATGCAGCGGTTACCGCCATCAGCAGAGAATACCGTGACCGTTAATAACAAAGAGGAGCGTGAAACCCATTCTCCAGGTTGTTTTCTTCTTTCCAGTGACTTCAATCAGAGCAAATTCTTTAGTAAAAAATTTAACAAAAAGATCCAAGAAATCAAACATTGACCTGGTAACGTGCCGAGAGGGGAAGAGCAGAGAGGGAAGAGAGTTGGCAGGCTTTATTATTAAACACTCTTTGTGTTATCCAACAGATCCAAGATTAACATACAGAGATTGGATTCTGTACAGGAAATCAATTATACTGACTGGCCTTGATCATTTCAGAAAGATCAAATGCCCAACTCTTGATGCCTCAGGAATAAACATCAGTAAGTTTCTATTTTCTTATGTTTGAGATAGACCTAATCAAAATTTTTCCATGGAAGCTGTTTCTCAGCAGTGACACACATTTTAAATTAGAAAAAAATTTCTCTTTTTGTGAAAAGTATCTGCTTTTGGATGCTTTTCTCAGACGTAATCCAGCTAGGAAAGCATAACCCAAGAGCAAGTTAACTTATAACTTTTAGTTAAAAGTTATAAGTTACTAAAACCTGAATTTTTCATTTTTTAAATTTTAAAGTTGTAAGCTATTGGCGAGCATCCAGAGGAGGGCAACAAGGATGGTGAAGAGTCCAGATGGGAAGTGTTACACGGAGAGGCTGAAGTCCCTTGGTTTGTTGAGCCTGAGGGGAGACGTGATCATGGTCTATGGCTTCCTGACGAGGGGGAGCGAAGGGGCAGGCACCAATCTCCTCTGGTGACCAGTGACAGAACCCAAAGGAACAGCATGAAGCTGCGACAGGGGAGGTTTAGGTTGGATATTAGGAAGAGGTTCTTTACTCAGAGGGTGGTTGGGCACTGGAACAGGCTCCCTGGGAAGTGGTCACAGCACCGAGCTTGGCTGAGTTCAAGAAGCATCTGGATGACATACTCAGTCACATGCTCCGACCCTTTCAACTCATTATATTCTACGATTCTATGAATTCTCTTTGGTAGGAACCCTTTTCTGGTAAGGCCTCATTTTGGGGCATTTTCACACAGGGAATCCTTTTGGAATTCCATAATATTGGCACATTTAGCATTTCAGTTTAGGTTTTACAGGTGTAAAACATTCTTATTTCCAGCCTCAGTGTGCCATTAAGTAGAATTTGCAGAAAAATAGTGATCACATGATATCTTGGTCTTCTGCCCTTGATTAGGGTTAAGTATGCTTAGCACTTATGAACTTGACACATCAGTCATTGGCCTTTGTACTCAAAGGGAGCTCCATGAGAGCTCAGAATGCCATGGTTTGTCAATACAGGACCACCCTATCTTCCCCTTACAACTGGCTTCATTCCACTGCATGGGTCTTCAGTAAACCAACAAAAACCTGAAGAAAAAGAGCCTCCATTGATACACGAGTTTAATATTTTTAACTGTAAAGACAATTAAATGGCAAGATTGATTGCCAGGAAGGCCTTGGATTTTTACCACTAGATATTTCAAGACAAACTTACTGCTGAAGCTGATCCTGCTCCCAGTAACACTTAAGTAACAGTTTGGGCAATTCCTCAGCCGTACTTTCCATAATTCTACAACTTTCTCCAACTGACTGTAATGGAAATTGGACAATTATTTCACATTCTGAAGTTTAAAAGAAGCTTACCAGAACCTCAATAAGGTTTAACTCCTTGCCAATTAAAAATAGATATTTAAAATTAAGAATAATTTTAGTAGTGATTAATCTCTCCACTTTTAAAATCAAGACAATCTTAAATTGTCTTTCAACTTGCAAAGCTTTTCTGTGTCATTTTTAAAAGCCTACTTTTCAGTACTTCAGCAGGAAAACAAGTGCTCCTCAACAGAAACCACAGTACCAATCTACAACCAGAGCTACATGCTTATGGAAAAAGTGCCTGAAAAGAATTGCCTGATAACTGAAATGCTGCCACAAACTGTTTCGTAGCAAAAGGAATAGAATAACTTAGAACCAAGCAAATTGCTTTAGACTTCAGGTAAATCAGTGCCTAGAAAATCTGCATCTAATAAATAAATTTTCTTTTAAGCTTTTTACAAAAATACAGAAAGATTCAGTGCTAAATAAGAAGCTGGCCACTTTAAATTTAACAAATGACTTTGTAAACTAATGATTTTCTATTTTTCTACATTTTTAATGAAATTAGCAGGCTGTATATGTTAGACATTCTGGGTTTAATTAATTTCAGAGATATTTAGATTAATTTTCTCCCTTGGAGAATTCTTTTGAGACAGTGATCAACAGATTCCTAAGATTAAGTTAAGAAATACATTCATCATAAGCACTTTGTATCTGTTAGACACAATTTCTTTTTACATGAAAAATTAATACACAGAGTATAAATATTTTTTCCTTCTCCCCTCTCCAAACTTACAAAACAGCAAGTTGTTCCACAGTAACAACTGCAAGAGAGCAACTGAAATTGTGAAACAGGCCTACTATGAAATTCAGATGAGAGCATTAATTCGGCTAGTTAGCTAGAGCTATGTGCACTTTTAAGATGTTTTCAATGTTCAGTCAATTTTTGTGCTATTTTATGCAGTTGTAATGCCTCACTTGCTTTTTTTTTTTCAAGACAGTAGTCTCATTCTATGAGACAGTCACGATTCATTTCAAAAGGACTCCTTATGCCATCAAGATCTGTTTGGTTGCGCTACAGAAGTTAGCACCTAGAGCTCCAAGGAGCACTACCTATTCAGTTTAGGACGCATTGTATATAATTAAAAATAGATAACCACACTGGCTCCATAGCCATAAAATTTTAAAAGCTGATTTTTACATCACAGAAAGCAGATCTGTGGGTTCACAACTTGCGGCTGATTCCCTGAAGGGAATTTGCAAGCAATGAGACATAACAAGAAAGCGATGGTTCTCTAAGTTCCAAGCACAGCATCACAACCTAAAGCGTTTAATAGCTGGTTCCCACTCACAATATTCCACACTTTTTAAACCACCTGCACAGTGGGATGTATCTATTCTAGTCCTCTCCACCCAATAATGTCAATTTGTCTATTATCTCTCGACTTTCCTTCCACTCATGTGCCATCTTTTCTTCTTCAGAAATACACAGCTTCTTTGTGTCTACAAACCATCCTCTTCCTTCAAATTCTACACCCTACAAGGTATCCCATATTTTCACCTTGCTTCTAGTGTTCTTCCTCTTTTCCTCTCCTTGAGGCCTTTCTTTACCGTGCCCTTTTCCTTATTGTGCTTACACACACATTTTGGACAAACTACAAGGAGAAAATGATTAGTGTGGCATAAGTAAATGAGGTAACACAACATTTTTAAAAAGGCCTCAGAATAGGTCACAATGTAAATAAGAACCACAGAGAAAGGTGAAACAAACAGGTTTGCCCAAACTGAAAATAGGATGCCAAAAAACATTATAGCAAATCCCTGACTGCAGCAGGAATAGGGATTACACTTCATAACATACAAGCCAAGGCTCTACAACTCCACACCACCTTTCTTGGACAGCACAAACTACTGCAGGCACAGAGAACTACAGAATTCAGTTCTTCAGGTGTATGACAGTCTGGTTGACTCACTCTCAGCTCTCTCTTCACACCAATTCACACAATCCTTTTCATAGTTAGCTGCTTCAGCCTTTTTTTCCTCATGCACATCAACGTTTTTGCTTTTCATCATACTTACTTAGCCATGGGATTTAAGTATTTCTTCCCAGTGGAGGAAAAAGAATTAAGCATCATCTTAACTATGTATCTACCATAGAATTGAGTGTCATCCTGCATACTGCAGGTTTCCTTAAAACATCACTTCTAGATCATACATCATACATGCAACAAGAACTGGGCAGAAACTGAAGAAATAGAAGACAAGAGAGCAACTGTAACTAAGCAACTTAATGTCATACTTCATAATCTCATAAAACCATCAAATGTTCTAGCAAAAAACCCCAAAAAGCTATTATTTTCCCTTATGTAAAAAACCCCACTTTATTGCTTCTTCTGGCTTCTCAACCTCCAACATTTTATGAAAAACACTGATCTTAGGTGAACAAGATGAATTTAAACTTGAACAATGCATAGGTCAATGAATGACACATTCAGTTTTATAACAGGTGATGCCATTCAAATTGGAAGAACAGCTACATTATTTTCTGTTCATGTATTTTAAGACAAGTACAATACAATGCAAACATCACTCCTACAGAAGCAAAAAAATAGGACTAACATACAAAGATTTCCTAGTGAAAGAGGTGGATGCAGAGTGACGACCAATACACACAGCTCAAAAGGCAAAGCCATTAAGTCCAGCTTACAAAAATCCTGGGTCTGGAATGACAGTACATGATGTTAGTTCAAGAGAGAAATAACCTTCTCTCTTGCTTTTCCAAACACTGAAAAAACAAATAATAGAAAACATTTTTTAAACATATAGAATTGCATTCTATAGAGCTCATGATTGAAGTACACAAGGTATTTATTAGGTGCCACCCAAAGAATCTCCCATTTTGATGCTTTTCTATTTCAAGCTTCCTTATCCAACGGAGGTGTACGAACAAGTTTCCACTTGATACTACACTATACAGCTGCAGTACAAGTTTTAATGCAGCATTTGGTGCCCCTGGTGTGCTACTCAAAGGAGTTCTGTCTCACCCCAGGAATAATTTTTTCATATTGATATCATTATTTATTCTAAGGACTTGTGGGTATGGATCAGTTAAAGGAAATAACAGTTATAACTCCGCTTACACACCAGCAAAGTAACAGTGCTATGTGCTATTTCAGCATCTTAAAGAGATTTAACACTTCTGAAAGGTTAGAGAATGACAGCAAAAATATAGAAGCTTTATTCCTGTATACACAATTTATTCCTGAGAAGCCAACACACCCTCAGCTTCTCTAAACCGTTTCAACACTTCAACACTTTTGTTGTTGCAAAGTGAGAAAGGCGCCTATGAATGGAGGACACATACCCACCCTCTCTCTGTATGCTTCTTCCCAGTATCACTAGTAGGGTACAGATTACTCAGTTTCTGCCCAAGTTACCTAAGCAGAGAACAGCCTTCACTCTTGACACATTATTCAAATCCAGTGTTTTTATAACCTCCACTAGCTGTCACACATCTTGAAAGTAAGAAATGCTATATAAATAAGACAACTGAGTGCTGGATTACAGCAGAACTTTGTCAGTATATATTGTTAAGCAATCATTCATCACTAGGCATGACATTCCTACTGAAAAGATTGTTTTAGTTTATTTTAAGGGTACACAGAGAAAAGGAGGAGTCAAAACACTGACATCATCAACACTGACCTCCACCGAGTAGGATGGGGCAACGACTAGTTAACTGAGACATGATATACAATTAAAGCGACTATTTTAAGCTCATCAGGATGACAATTCTGAAAAGTTTAAAATAAGTTTTCATAACATAATGCTGGAATGCAAGAACAACCTTTTCTAGTGTAGTGTGTGAAAACTGAGCAGAATTTGTTGCTTATTTCTACACTTACAGTGGCTTTGCTAATAATAATGTGGCACCATTTTTACATACAGGCTTCAAGTAACCAAGATGTGCAGCCAAAGTCTGCTGAACTATCTCACAAAAATGTCACTAATCTATATTTAAAATCATCTTTGAGGATAATTTTGTTGGTGCACAAGCAAATAAGCAATAAACATCCTGGTCTCAAAAAAATGACAGGATTCGGGCTTAAGTACATACATTAAAATATCTTTCATGATGAAGTATTGCAACAGGATACTGCTTGAGTCGTGATAACAAGACTCAACAAACTAACTAAAGGTATCTTTTTTAAAAACTCTTACTACAAACCTTTAAGCTAGCCAAGACCATTTTGACTCTACCAGCATGGAGTAGCTACACACAACGATGCTAGCAGAACTAATCGGTAGTTTGCCTTTGGCAAAATTAAAACCAAACCAAAATGGAACAAAGCAAGGCAACTCAGCAACAGTGAGTTAAGGTGATCATCGTTTAACTCCAAACAGTTGTGGCCAAGAGCATGCTGGACCATACCTTACATCCCTGAGAACATGACAATTAGGACACCCTTTTCTCCACGGCTGAAAATGTGTAGTAGAAACTCCTTAGATTTTAAAAGCAGTCCAGAAAATGGAGCTTCTGTCCCTCTTTACATCTGTCCCACTGCAGAAAGTGCCAGTTGGCTACATTCTGAAGGAAGACAGCGACAAACCCCAGAAGGCAAATCAACACTTGCCTACCTGATTTTTCTCAATTATTAGAAAATACTCAGTTCCACCCTGATTGCAAATACAGACATTTTCTTTAGGAACTAAAAGATGCATATGACTAATAAAAGAGACTAGCAAAGCAGTAGCCAGACCTTCAATGCACATTCTATTGCATTAATCTACTCAGAACCCATGTTTTTATCATAGGCACCGTGATGGGGAGCTGCCAGCAAAGGGGGCATTAGGAGCAGTTAGACTGTTGGTTTACTGGGGTCATGAATACATGATATCAAGGTGAATCCTTTTTATTTACAAGCCAACCAATATTCAGTATTGATTTTTTTTCTCCTAAGCTGCTGCATACTATGTTAATATATCAGCAAAGAATATTAAGAAATAACAAGAGAAGCAGCCATAAGAGCAAGCTTGGCTTTTTGCATTTTAAAATTTAGTTTAGAAGTTATAACTTTTAGTGTTCCTTCTTCCCTCGTCACTTTAAAGCACCCTGGATAAAACTATTGGGAAGTATTAACAGACATTAAGAATAATTTACAATAGGAATCATACAGCCTACAACCTTGTTCAGCTGTACAGATCTTCTCCCTAACAATAACTCATACTAGTAGTCATGCACTTGTCCATGCACATTCTTTTAGTACTTTTGCCTACTACTAAACGAGTGTGTCCTGGACTTGTGAATCAATTGTTTTATGCAAGACACGCTATTATCTGATGGAATGATGTAACAAGCCACCTTGGGGGTTCTCCTAATGATGTCATCTGACCAGAAGCTACATTTTATTTTTTAACCCAGACCAGTGTTTCTCATACCTGAAATGCAACTCTTCAGTGAAGTAACAAGAAGATTCAAAGGGTGGGAGTCAGAAATAGAAAGGGGAAACTTAATTAAACAATTATGCTATTAAAAAAATAACGAGAAAAACTATAAAACCAAATTACTCTCATTTACAGTGGAAAGCAGCTCATTTCCTCTAGGGGAGTCAGAAGCAGCTATAATTACCAGCTGCACTTATTTACACTAGCTGGGACACTATACTGGCTGGGACACTACCAGATCCCTTAAACTTCCGGCAGCAGCTCAGTTCCTCCCAGGCAATATAAAGAGTATTTACACCTGCAGCTGGTAATTACAGCTGATTTTCAAGCTTTTTTTTTCCCCCTCCAACACTATGAGGAACTGAGCTCCTGCCAGCAATTAAAGTAGTCCAGCAGTATTTTTTTTCCTTGAGGGTTGCATAAAAGCAGATGAACACTGTGTTCACATTTGCAAGTTTGAGAAACACTCACCTACCCCACTCAGTACTTCACCAGTGAAGAAACTTTCTGTTGATTAATACAATTTAATATGCCTGAAGGTAGGTCCATGCTATTTTACAAGGTTTATGAAAAACTTTTCTAGCTAGATACAACAAAGGCATACAGTGCCAGAAATCACATATATATTCCAGCACTAATTACAGAAGACTTTGATTTCATACTGCTTTACTTGGTTCTACCTGAGCATCTGATCTAGTAAAAAACATTATTTCTCTCTCCTCAAGCCATCACTGTTTCCAAGAAACCACCCAAATCACAAAAGTGGCATAATATAGCCTCACAGTCAGTATGTGGGGCATTCCTGGAAGATTTCCATACAGGCACACAGGCCACAGGATTAGAAATACTGTTAAGCTTCTGAAAATGAGCCCTCCATCCACACTAAAATTTGGCTTAGCTTACTGAAATGGAAAAACATTCTGTGCTATCTGCTGCCTGCTTTACCACGTCAAGTGGTAAATTTTCAGATGGTGCCGTTACGTAAGGGGTAATCCTTCACATTTGTAAATGATAATGTCCTTACCTTAGTATAATAAAAGTATATACAGCAGCAGGCCACTTTTGGGGGAATGGGCAGCTTTACACTGTGTCAATGCTGTATGTATATCCTATTTTTATGCCATGAGTTTATCAAGGTATCACTCTATGTAAATGCAGATTCTTCCTCCTCTCTGCCCACCAGAACACTTGTCATGAAGTTTTCTATCTTCTTTAAGACTGACATTTATTTTAAAAAAATATAAATATATTTCTGATGCGGAGTGTGATTTTAATTATACCCTCTGATAAGCCTCAGATGCATTACACAATCTGCAAGATGGGAAAAATCCCCTTCACAATAGGTATATATTCATCATCATTACCTTTAGAACATCAAATCAGAACTTTTTTTTCTCCCCAACTGTTCTTCAAGCAATTTTCTCCCAATCTCATCCTTTTCATGCATTTATTTAACTGGAAATTTAAAAAAAAAAAGAAAAAAGAAAGAGAGGGTTTTCAGGGAATTTCTTAATCACATAGTGGGCAGAAGCATATAAGTTTTAGACAAGTTTTCTTTTTTTATGTAGAAAGAATCACAGCATTAGTCTGGTATTTTATAGCTCTTCTCTGAATTTTGCATTATTTATGTACTGTATAACAGAGCTTTTAAAATAAAGCATCACCCATGTACAGTCTCAGTATGAAAATTCTGAAAGTCAAGTCAAAAGAGCAACAGCAGAGTCATTTTATTTTTCAAGACCATTCATTATTTTCAGGTCATTTAATTTTACAACTTCACCTATTGCTTTTGGAAAACCTATAGATTTTAAAAGCACATGCAACATCAGATCTTCCAGTTCATATGTACTTATATTCAGCTAAGAATGTGCATCTGTGCCAGAAACACAACCTTAGTAAACAAAAAAGTCTCACAATCTAAGCTCTCTCCTAATTTATTTTAAAATTTGAAACCTAGTTCATTTCACAATTAAAATATTCTCTTTGTTATTCTTTTTACATTATAGCATAGCACACGATTATTGTACTTTCCAGTGGGTAACTGCATAAACTGCAGAGCAGATGTTGATGTAGCGGCAGCTGTAACCCCACATTTCTCACGAGCAGCTGTCATGGGACGGGGAGGCATTCCACAGGTACACCCCCTTAACCACCCAAGCCATCTTTTACCTTCACTGACATGCAGTTTTGGTTCTCACCAGTCATTTTGTCATAAAATCCTACATGGGGGTAAGGTTTGATTAAATTACCACCCAGCAGATAGAGCAAGCCTTAAAGCTGTCTGGTGTCCAGTGTTTTGTACAAGCATCACTAATGTGTACTTTGTTGAAGCAGCTGTAACTTAAGCGGTCACAGAGGCATTATAGACCATAACATGTTTATCTCAGATCAAATCAGAGACAACATGCAAATTAAAATTCTAGTTCACTGAACTAGGGATGCTTTATCAGGAGATACAGAAAACATCTGCAAAGGAGTTCAAGATTACTTCTGAGTCACATCCAAGGCCATTAAAAATTTAGCACTAATGCAAAAATATTTTATAGTTGTACATACATAAAGTATACATCACTGTTATTATTGTAATGCATACAAACATAGGTAGGTTCACCATCACTCTACACCATGTAAGGGATGAAATATCAAGACATACATAGAAAGTTTTACAAAGTGGTAAGCATCATTACATTCATTCCTTCTTTACATACAACTAAAGAAAGACTGATCAGAGAGGGATATAAACCATACACCATCCACATTGAAGCTGAGTCAGCAACAGGTACTACCAATAACTTGTGAGAAACAACATTACTGAGCCCTACTGAAGTGAATTAGTATTTTTCATTATTGAAGCTATTCTGTGAGAAGGAAAAATAGATCAAAACCAACCTTCAAAATGCAAAGTGGAATCTCATTTTAAAAAACCCCAAACAAAGTAACTAGAAAGAATGAATGAATCAAAAAAGAATTACTCCTACACTGCTGCAGCTACTTAGAGTTACAAATGTGTCCAGATTTATTAATTCAAAGCCCTGCCTGAAGAGACAGAGGTGAAGAAAAAAGTGAAAGTTAAATGTCACTGATGATTACCTCCTCTCCTTTTGCCCTCTCCACCCTATCTGACCACGTTAAAGCTCAGAAAGTCCTACTTCTAATCAACGAATATATGACAACCTTAAATTATCCAAAGCAGGTAAGGAAACCATCCAGAAGAGAAAAATGACTACTGACTATTGACCATGTTACTCCTTAATTTCCCAAGCAAAGGATGCCACGCACAACTGTTTAATCACCTGGCTGGGTCAGCCTACACTCCTACACACACCCCCTACCACAACAGCTCCTTCATGCCATCACACAGCCCTCTTCTAACATCCTTTTCTCTTCCACCAGCAGAGACCCTGCCTCAAGCCTTCCCCACACTTCTTCCCAGCCACTTTATTGCCACTCACCCAGGCAGAGGGGACACCTGAGGACGCAGTCCACTTCCCAGGCCATGAGGACTATATCACAGTCTGCTGACTGCTCCCTGGCCCGCTGCTAGCTCCCACTTGCCCCTTCCCTCCAACCAGCATTCCACACATCCCTGGCTGAGCTTCAGCCCCACTCCCCCTACCCAGGAAAAAGGCACTTTCCTCTTACACGGTTACTATTTTAGAGGATTGCTTGAGGGAAGGGGTGTGTGTAGGTTTTTGTTTGGGTTGCTGGGTTTGGGGAGGGCTCTCTGAGGTCCTAACCCGGTGCTCACTAACAGCCACTTCCACAGGCTGCTCCAGCAGGACACGGCGGACCTTCCACGCCTCAGGCGAGCCCCTTAATCCCCCACCCACCCCATCCTCCGCGGCCACCCTCCCGGCCACCGCTGGGACGGGTGAGGAGCTGCTGCCACACACCCCCCGCCCCAGTCTCCCTCCTCACCTGCCACTGCGGGCAGAGAAGTGCCACCATCCCGGACACCTAGTCCCCTGAGCCTCCGCCGGTCTGTCAGCGCCCCGAGCGAGCACTCGCAGCCCCACTCGCGTCCCGTCCCACACCGCCGTATCCCCCATCCCCCCAAAAGAAAGGTTTTCCTCATGCTCGTTACTAATTACTTGCAGATCCAGCCTCAGCGCCCTCCTTCCCACACTTCGGAACGGCGAAGGTTTTGGCGGAGCTCGCCACGGCGGATCACCGCGTCCCGTCCCCCCACAAGCTCCCAGCGGGGTCGGGCGGGTCGAGCGCGCTTACCTCTGCAGCGGCATCGAGGGCGGCTGCTCCCCCTCAGCAGCCCAGGGGCTGAACTTGCCCGCGCCTGACTCACCTTTGGCTCGCCGTCAGTCGCTGGCCGCCCGGGCGAGAAAAGAACGACGCTTCTGCCTCTCGTACCAGCCCCAGGCAGGGCGGTAGCGAGCTGCGCCGCCGTGCACCTGCTGCGGGCGGGAGGGCGGCCGTTGGGCTGGCGCGGCGGCAGCGTGAGGGCAACGGCCGGCGCGGCGGCGGGAGGGAGGGAGGGAGGGAGGGAGGGGAAGCGAGCTAGGGAAACCGAAATTAAATCTGCGGGAGGTTAATACAGCGTAATCCCCAGCGTCGTTACACGAAACTTGGCGTGCTGGCGGGCACGGCTCCCCGCTCGCAGAAGCCGCGCACCCCGGGGGAGCGGGATTCCGCTCCCAGCGCCCGCAACCGCCTGCGAGCGGGCAGGAAGGCAGCCGAGCGGCGGGGGTTCAGCTGGGTGGCTGGAGGGGCCTTCACACCGCAGCTGCATGCTCGCTGCCGTGATTTCACACACACGCTTGAAGAACAGTTTGAGGCGGGGGGGAGTGATCTTATTTTGCTATGCACCGAGAAGGCTCTGAAAGGCACTTTAATGTATTTCCTATTAAAGAAACAAAACTCATCAGGGAAACAATAATCTTACGTTTATGCATCACCTGTATTCCTAGCGCAACTGACAAGACGCGGCCTTGACTTTGGCCTGCCGAATAACTCAGCCTGCAGGTATTTATTTATAGGGTCGGGGATTGCTCACGACTTTGCACGTCTCCTCCAAAATACAGCCACTTTGGGATGAAGAAGTGGGACAGGCGTGCCCTGCAGTAACGGAATGGGAGCTTTTTGGAAGCTTTTTGGTCAGGAAGCCTAGTGCAACTAGGAAAAATGCCACTGGCAGGGACAGTCTGCTGTTAGCAAGAGAGCTTTTAGGCAGAAGTAAAATGGATCCCTTGCCCTGGTCTGACTTGGAAAGACAGAATTAAAGAAAAAACAAACCAAAACATCGATACCTTAATTTTGAATGCTTTATATTAAAGGATTAATCAAATTTCTTTCATCAAAGATATGTAAAGGTGTCAAGCAATGGTGTTTTCCTCTGTATTTCATTCACCTTTTGCATCCAGTCCCAAAGGGGTGAAGTGATTGTCCTTTCATTTTCAACCCAGTGCAGATGTCAATAGAGTTTCCCAGTAAATCTGCAAAAACTTAGGTCAGGGTCTTTGTGCTTAGAATGAAAGCCATATAGCAATGATAAAGCATTTTTCAGAAAAAAATTATTCCATAATCAAAGAATAAAAGAGATAAAGACAAAGCAGTATTAAGGGTTTTTTTCTCAGTGATTTTTAATATATACTAAACTTTTAAGAGAACTTATCTGAAACCAGTTAACATAAAATGAAGAAAAAAATTTTTAAAAATTATGGATATTATGGTTCATAAATTCGGACACAGTTGTAGCTTGCTCATTTGGCCTCTTGAAAATATCCTGAAGTCACCCAAACTATGATGGTCTGCATGAAATTAGCTCTTGCTTCCTCTAATCAAGCTTCAGTCTCATATTTTCAATCAGATTATTTTATTTTCTATTATTTTATTTATTAAATATATAATGTCTGCAACTTCTCTATATTGAATTTGGAGTGATCAAGTGCTAGAAGCAAAACTTTTTATTGTTCAGAGAAAAATTAATTCACAATCCAGAAAGCAAAATTGTTCAAGTGGATTTAGGTGTCTACACATGGAAAGAACTGTATGAAGGAAGCTTTCACCTCTGTCTGGGAAATCCTGACACACTGAAGCATTTTAAGTAGAACTGAAATCTTATGACTTTATAAATAAGTTGTCACATTTTTATGTTAAGGGTACTAGTATTTACTTTTTGCTGATTAAATGCTTTCGTGTGTGTTATGTATATAGATAAAAGATAGGAATTAGTCACCACTTGTACATCAATCTGAAAACCTAAGACACTCATTGCTACATTCTAGGACTCTTTTGTTCTATCAAATAAGAAACTTGAAAGCATTGGAGATGTCAAATCGGTATGTTTTCCACACTGCCTTTTTTTAACCTAGGTATCAACAGTGTTTTGCTGTGCCACGTGGTGCAGAAAGGCCTAGCATTCTAAAAATCATGGTCATCATCATTTGTAGAAGTATCTTCATTTATTCAAAGTTCATCTCTCCCTTTCTTTCTGCCTGTTGAAAGTAATATGTACATAGAGCCTCTGCAAGTCTTTTCATGATTGCAGAAATGTGACATTAATCATTTGTTTGAAGAAATTAATATGGTAAACAACAAAATTCTGCTAACAGCATTCAAAGACTGAAGTACAATCTCTTTTAGCAAGAATTGTGTAGAGCCTTTAATCTTGGTTTAGCTGAATCATTATTTATTTATACACAAAGTCTGTAGTTGGAATTTCATAGTAATATAGTAAGCTATGAGCACACATATCACCCTACTTGCTACTTTTTTATTACTTGTTCTATATGTTTATCCATGTATTACAGCAAAGAGAAGATTATATTTGTTAAAATCACATTTCAGTCATATTTATCTTTTGCTCACTACTTTCTAATGTTTCTTTAGGCCTTAACCTTTTCCATATTTATTGCCCAAATAAAGGATTTCTTTTGGAGTTTGGGATTTTTCTCAAATGGAAGCTTAGGTTCAGTACTGAGTTGAATGATACACATTAGTAGCTAGGAGTTTCATATTTCTAAATTAGAGCTAACACGCGACTTGTTTTTAGTCTACAGTAAGGAAGAAAATGCCACCTCTAGTTAGGACAGAATGTTGCAAGGAAAGCCCAACTTCATAGCTGATGCTGGAGCATTCGTGTTGCCAGCAAGAGCTTACATGATAGCTCAAGTGGATGTCAGTTTTTTGGTAGCAGTGTGAAGCTGTTTTCATTCATGTGAGTCCTTCAGAGCTGAGCCATCCCTCGGCAGCTCAGCTCGGAGATTAAGATGTGAAGCTCAAGTCTGAAGAGCTGTTGAGGCTGCCTTAAAGAGCCATACTGCCATTCTGTATCATCAACCCTCCTCCTTATCAGAAGTCAGAGCAAAGACACGTAGGAGTTACACCACACAGATGCAGCAGGCAGTTCTCTCAAAAACCTCCTTTGGTAACTTCCATCCCTACTTTTCTTCACTTGCCACAGGCCACTTCCAGGTCAAGCCTAGTCAAGGGACTCTATCGTATAGAAATTTATTAATAGAGAAAAAGCGCTGCTTTTAACTGTGGAAATAGCCAGGTATACCAGGTAAAAGGTCAAGCCACCATCTCGGGAAACAGAAGTTAACAGCAACATTTCTTAAAAGATTATTTGAAATTGTTCATTATACTAACAGCTCCAAATTTTCCATTCTGAAATGACATGTTAAAAGGATCTAAAAACAGCATACCACCCTTTCTCTTATTTTTAATAAAGTTATCTACATGGCAAATAAACTGGGAAAAAAACCCAGAGAAACAAAAGAAAAGCAACCCACAAAACACAAAGTCCAAAACCTAGAAAGCTAAAGCTAAAGGCACTATGGTGCCTTTAAGCAAATCAATATTGTTTCAGTTATTTCCCAGAGTTAGAAAACCAGACAATAACTATCGTACCAAGCTAGATAATCACAAGCTGTTGGCACTGGCTTCATTGTACTTACGAAAATAGGAGCCAAGAGCAAAACTTCTTTGGACGATCGGCTGGAAATGATGAACACAGCGGAATTTTACAAGGAGAAATGTAAGAATTATGCATTGTGTCATGCCAAAACCCCATTGCCATACTTAAAGAAAACTTGCTGTTGAAAAGCAATAGTTTGGGCAGGGAGAATTACATAGGAATGTATTAGGTTATCACCATTCTTTAATTCGTTTTCTTTCAAATTAATAATAATAATAATAATAATAAATTGCAAAACCAAAACCAGCTGTAAAGCTAAAATCGGTAATGGTAATGAGATCTGACACCCTGCACCACCTAGGATCACATAGGTGCTCATCACATAGGCATAGTTTTCAGGGATGGAAAGTAAATATCTGAAAACAGAGTTCAGCACCACACGTTGGAAGTAGTAGCCAGCAACAAAAGGGCAATGTATGTATTGCAGTTCCGGATTACACGCCACTCATGTCTTTCTCACCTGGCTACATGAGAGCTTCTGACTGTTCTTAAGCAATTAAGCACTGTACATAATTCAGGCCAGCTTGGAATAAGAGAAATAATCAGGTTCAGGCTGAATAGGAAGTGAAGCAGCTAAAATTAGAAATACTAACTGCAAAGGTGTATATACTGAAGGCTTAAGACACTTGGAACAGAAATGTCCCAAACTGTTTCCTGCGTATGAGCATTGATGTTTTCTTTTAAAAAGTGCAGTAGATCCTACCTTAAAAAAAAAAGTGAAAAACGGCTTTTACCTTTTAACCCAATCTAGCAAATAGCAGAGTATTTTGCCATAGGTTCTTCTAAAATAAAACAGAAGCTGCTGTCTGACCACCAACTAGAACACCAACCTCCCCGCTCAGTGACTTAAACACCACGTTTCAAAGTCATTCTTAGTCTTGGTTTTTCCACCTCTGGTCCAGGGACCCCCTAACACCCTATGTACCTGCCAGTGTTTCCAAGGAGATTAAGCAAGTGAAATACTGCTAATTTCTGAAGCAGCAACCAGGGCAAGTTCTGCATTTGTTTTGCACTTGACCTGATGTAACCTGACACTATGCAAAATGACCCGGAAAACTCTTGGTTTCTGCTTTTTTTTTTTTTGTGGCACTTTTTTTTTCTTTTTTGTTTCCCCCCTGATTTGCTGTCTGTTTCAGAGTGTTTATCTGTGCATTTTTGGATAGGATCAATTCTTAATCCCCAAAATGATGAAGCAGAACAAAATGCAGTCTGTTTATACCATTTCCTGACTTTCATATTAGTTTGGGTCTATATGTGTACGTTTGCTGCTCTCAGGGCCATCAGTTGGATTTCTGCACCTCTGTGAAAAACCACCAATATCAAGGGGCTATGGGACTCAACCTGAGTGTATCTGACTGCACAGCTCAGCCTGACTAGACTTCCCTACCACTCCTTTCATTCAGCCTCAAAGGGTTGCATCACTTCGAAACTTTCTGGTGAAGTAACAGCAACATTTCTATTTGTGATCTTGGTAATTTTATAATAAATCCTGTGCGCAGCCTTTTTAATCCTCCCTTCAAGTTGGCTACCTTAATAAGCCGTGCAGCAAAATATCCCAACAAAGTTCAGAATCTATCAAGGTTCTTGAAGGTGTCCCTGCCCATATCAGGGGGTTGGAAATAGATGACCTTTGAGGTCCCTTTCAACCCAAACCATTCTGTGATTCTATGATTCTTGGAGACAAAATCAGAACTGAAAAACTTTTCTTTAAAACCAACTTACAATTAGCTACCAACCTACAAGTAAACAGAAACATTAAAAGAAAAGGTGCAGAAAACAAAATTTCCACAATACCCAGAAGTTATCAGTGTTCTGTGGCTGCTGCAGTCAGTAATTATTATGATTCACAACAGTCGGCACACTGCTAAACTGGTTATAAACGGATCCACTTCAACATGTCATGAGAGGGGCTAGAATATCGTGACCCATAAGAAGGCCACTGGGGCTGCTGAGATTAATCATATGCCAAAAGCATCAGGTTTTCTAACCACTGTGCTCTATTAGTATAGACCTGTGTGATTTTCGTCAGTGCTGACATGGTATCAAATGGAGACAGAAGATTAAAACCAAGCATGAGTATGATTAAAAATGGAGGCACGGACATTGCTGCTTTATTTTTAATGCAAGAGGACTGTAATATAGTGACCATTGGTTAATAAAAATACAGCATGCATAAATGTTTGACATTTCTGTCTTAATTTTGTTATCTTACAGGCCCAGTTCAGGTACAATTTTCAGCACTTCAGGATATCACAAATGAATAGGAAAATTATAAAATTACTACTTAGAGAATGAAATGTCAAAAACTGCAGCTAAATTAAAAACCAAAACGCTGTTTAACTAACACACATGAAAGAAGCTTTAAAAACATGGTATTTTTAACCTGGCAGTATTAGCTTTGTGGCTGAACAGCAAGGTGGGGGGAGGAGGAAGGAAAGGACTGACTGTACTATAATTATATAGCATCAATCAACAATATCCTCCAGATTGTAACGTGACTTGGCCTGCTGCACAAGAGTGAATCAGCTTGAAACATATTCTAGGCACCTGTGGGACAGATCTATAATGAGAATGATGGAAACCACAAATTTAACAGGTTTTATTTAGTGCTATCATATTTCACTGCACTAGAAAGCACGAGTGCTTTAAAAAGATGACTTTACCAGGTAAGCACATTGTCAAAAATATTCTTTCAATAATATATTTGTTTTTAATAATACACTAGTCTATAATAACCTACAATAGTAACTCAAACTGACATTATCTATAAAGTGTAAGATCCAATATAATTCAATTAAATATCAATCTAGCAATTTTTATGCAAATTACTTTACTCCATCTTACACATTCCTTTATCTCTGGGGATCATTCTCAATTTCCTTTTCTGCAGCTTTCCTAGCGCTACACTGCATTTTGGTAATATCACCACTGAAGCCGAAGACAATATTTCAACTATTAAGCCTACCAGAAAATTGTAGTTAGATTTATATCTGGTTTAATCATACAACTTTGCTTGCCAATGGTTTTTCAAAGTACTTTTCCATAAAGACTAGAAAGTTCAGACAGGACACCAACATTGTTTTCGGTCTATTTTGACTTTCAGACTAGTTTCTGAGTATATTAATAGCCTTGGTACAAGCGTATTCATTAGAAAGAAGGCTGTTAGCACATCCTAGATTGCCAGGCTCTTCCCATTTTGAGTCCCAGTTGCTTGTCACTTTGCCAAACATTAAATGATCAGGTTGAAATTTTCCATGCAATGTCTACACCTCAAGCTGAGATGTGTTGGAAAACTTCAGCTAAAAAAAAGACCCCAAAGCCAAACATATTTCCAAGGATGAGGGTAGGGGAAAAATATTGTTTCACTTGTGGAAAAAAAAAAAAAAGAAAAAAAATCAGAGACATTTTCTCTGCAAGGTTCACTTGCTCACGTGCACTGCCCTGAAATTGGCAGGGACTAGTCATTTTGTTAGGAATTACACTTTTTTTACTTTCTCCATGAAAATCAATGCAGTATGAGTTACTAAGAATCCTTTGAAAAATTGTGGTCTATGCAAATTTGCTACAAGACAGGATTGGAAAGAACTGCCTAATGGCCTGAATTCAGTCCCATGCATTAGTAACAAATATACAGTGCATGTCCAGGTCCAAGAGCTCCACAGACTATCTTGGCTTGTGCTCCTGAAAGCCCTTGGCCCCAAACGCTCCATTACAATGCTCTGTTACAAGACACTGAAAACATGAAGCATGAGACTAATGCCATTATACCAGTTTGGTTTGGGAAGAAAGCAGTAGAAGCTTGAGAAAGAGGTGAGAAGGAATTGCTAATTACAGTTATGGAATAAAATTCCAAGGTGATGTAAGGACCAGACTACTGGGGAAAGCACAGGCTACAGGGGAGGGCAACAGTCCTTTAGAAATTTTATGTGGAGGGAAATATTCCTCTTGACCCCAAGTCTGGACTTCAGTTTCAGCAGCAATCATCACTGGCAATTATATCCACACTGACAAATTTTCCTCTCTGGTCTGGGCATTTCCGGGGCATAAAATGTGGTATCTGGCTCTCCAGAACTTCCACAGTCGATAGGACTGTGGTATTTGGCTCTCCACGACTTTCAGTGACCCACTGCTCCTGACACAAAGGAAGAAACTGATTCATTCAGAAATCAGAAGAACAAGACTTAGCCCTGCAGCAGCTGCTGCAATTCCAACAGCGAAAGGGAATCGACTGAGAAGAGAAACCTGGATTGAGACTGGTTGAGTCTGTAGGGGCAAGGGAAGACTGCAGTGCTCAACTCACATACGGCACATACATGGCATTTCAACTTTGATACTCAAATGATTTCAAGATACGAGGCCGTCCTGACACCAGTCTTTCAAATGTACAAGCCATCACTTTTCTGCAACCACAAAATAGCAGTTTGCTAAGACTGTGACTTCCCTGGGAGAGTCAGCTTCGTAAGCCACAACAAAAAAATGACGAGAGGGATCCCCAGAATCCCAATGAGCATAAAAGTTCTTACAAGGGTTGGGCATAAAGAATGAAAAAAAATCCAGCTTATCTAAACTTGGTTTTTTTAATTCTTTACCTTGAAATTGCTTGCTATTTTGGTATTTTTAGCTGATATTGTCCCTGTGTTCCATGAAGCCCTGGGCACAGTCATTACGCTTTTTTGTACCTTTTGTGGTTAACGCCCTCTGGTTTCTTCACAGGGGCATCTTACAGCCACAATCGCTCCAGCTGAGCCCAGAGCATTACTCTGTTATTTTACAAAGGCACTTGATGCAAATGAAAAGCTTGTGTTGTCAGAGTATACCATAAATATCTAGCTGCCATCAGCCCAACCTTTGACTTGCAAGCGGCAAATGAACTACTCCCAGATCCACTGAAGACTGTGAGAACAAACTTCTAAGTAGCAATCATGGTTTATTTCTGTACCAGCTCTGATATTATAATAAATTGTGTGGTTCAAGAGGTTTGGGGTGAGTTTCTGCACAAGTTCATGAAAACTTGTTTTTGCATGTGGAAATTCTGGAATCATTGCTGGTCAGACTGAAAGATTATATAAACCCAATGCGCTCTCTCTTCGTATACGTCCTGCAGAAATGCCACTTGCATTTAAGGAGAAATATAACTACAGCATGAATCCCGTCAGCCACATGCTTGTGTTTTCTCCTGATTCAAAGCTTCACAGCACTGCTCTGACAGACTGCCCATCATGAACACTTGTGGTGTAAGGACAAAATGCTCCTCTGGTAGATTCACAGCTGTTTCATTCTGCCACAAATAGATAAAAATGAGCATCCCGCTGAGCCATTAAAGACAGACAGCATACCTCATATCAGTGCTTATTCACATTCAACTTTGGATGGCACTAGGACAGCTGGGACATAGCCCTGCATGCTTTAGCATCACCCACAAGTACTCAGAAACTGAAGATGCCTGGTATGTTGTGGTAACAGACAGTTGTGAAGGGAGAGGGGTCGTTTGTAGGCTTCAAGTTCAGGGCGGAAGCACAGAGTTTACTTGCTGTGGAGAAGGGCTGTACAAGTGACGGAAATTAGAGAATCAAGAACTACATCTGCCTCTGATGTAGAGGTCCTGTATGGTGGAAATAAAATAATTATCTTTTCCACAGCTAGAAACCTAATGATATGGTGCTTCTTTTCTGTCTGGAGATTCAAGAACATGATCTGAGGAAAAGCAGAGCTGTCACAGCTGGAGCTAAAGTAATTGCGAATTGCAGCTTAGGCATATAAAGTGCAATAATAAAGCTATGAACTCCTGAGGCTCAGAAACATTTAATTCAGTGTCTGACACTTGTGAATGCTTCTAGCCTCATGTAAGTGCTATGAAAGACAAGAAAGCTGATTGGCAGACCAAGCAGTTTAAGAAGGACCATGAGAGGGTGACACTGTTGTAAAGGAGGGATACCCTTGGTTACCTATGACAAATCCCGTGATGTTACTCAGTGGTATATGGGTATATGTGTTTGTATTCATATGAAACTTTTGGACTTTTTGGGTGAAAACACATTACATATTATCTTGTCAAAGCAATGCCATATATCGCCAAAAAACCACAAAATAATAAATCGAAGAAAGGAGGAAAGCCATTTTACTACGTCTTCCAACTGAATGCATCTTCAGAAATAATAATTTGTCCTCCCTTCCTGCAAAGGCTACCTTCCAGAAAGAGGAAAGAGGACAGGACAGGCTTTTTAGTTTGTGGCAACTGTAATACTGTTTGTATATACCAGGCATCTTTGAAAATCATCCTAATGTTACTTTGCAGTATGGGATAGACAGATCCTTTCATCTGTAAGAACTGCCAGTGACTCATGCTGGTAACTGCGCTTCTGTTTTATCCATTAGGAATAGAATCAGAATGTTTTAATTGAACAAATACAATTCTCATTCATGTCAAATTTGATGCTTTAAGGAAAAGTCAAGCATAAACTAAGCAAAAGTATTTTAAAGTGGTTTTCTTCCTTGCTCAGCTAACTTAAAATGAACAACTGAACATTTCTGTGAAACATTTGAAGAGAAGTCAAATCAGAGAGCAGTGAAGGAATTACAAGTCCTGCTCTCTTAGAGGTGAGTACTGTCCTAATTTCTTCCTTTCTTGTTTCTCTCCTCTCCTAATTGCACAAAGGATCTACGTGCTTTAAGTATCACATAGTCTTTGTTTTTGCATATGGACAATTTGAGATAAGATTTTATTATTCATTTTTTTTAATGCCATGAACTAGAGAAGAAAAGAGTCAGTGCCACTGAGCAGCCTGGTCTAACTTAGGTCTGTTTCATCCAAAGCCCTTATTGACCTGTATAAATGTCAGCATATGCCTAAATCTATAGGATTAATGTTTTTATAAACTAATTAATAAATTAGTAGTTTAGATACATGTGTAAACTCAAGAAAAGGAGAACAGTGGAACTCTAAGTTTAAAAATGAGGAGCTCTATGGTAGGAATTTCCAAAAATGTAAGCCATTCAACACAGCGGTGATTTATCAACACAGAGGAGTTAGCTCTTATGGCATACCCTGAACCACTTGATGAAGGTTTTGGTTCCACAAAGAAAATGTTATGTGGAGTCATTATGCCTGGGCTAACTTTGAGGCTAACTTCACTTCTTGAATTTCTCAAGAGTTTGATCTCTCAAATGCATGTTACACAATTATTTATGTTGATTTTGCTTGTTTCAACATTAAGAAGGGAATCAGGAACTACAGCGCACATAAGCTTTGTTAAACATCTAAGGAACCTTAGCACAGTTAAGTCTTTTTAATGAGGGAAGAAATCTTAACTATGCTAAAACACTTCAAATGCTTAAGTCTCCTTAGGAGTTTAGAGTAGCCCAGCCATGCTAGGACAATGTAAGAGCTTAAAGAAATTTTAATTGGTTAATAAGCCATAAATTCTTAAGCAATCTTAAAAGAGTTAAGTGCTATAATCCCAAATGCTTGATTCTTTTATCCAGTCAAAACAATCAATGGGGTCAAAACTGAGCCTCTGAAGCGCAGCATAATTTTCCTTTGTACCACTGAGCCAAAGCCTGCAACCAAAGCCTGCTTCCATGCTTAACCAAATCTTGGAGACAGGACAAGGGGCAATGGCTGCAAGTTGGAGCACAGGAAGTTCCGCACCAACATGCGGAAAAACTTTTCCCAGTGAGGGTGACAGAGCCCTGGGACAGGCTGCCCAGGGGGTGGTGGAGTCTCCTTCTCTGGAGATACTCAAGACTCATCTGGACACCTATCTGTGTGACCTGTCCTAGGGAACCTGCTTTGGTAAGGGGGTTGGACCCGATGATTCCAAGCCCTATGATTCTGTGATTCTGTGATTCAGCACTCAGTGAGCTCCTCCTGCTCTGAATCAATATCTCTTTGCCATTTGGATTAATCTGAACTAAAAGCTCAGCCCTAAATAGTGGTTACCTGAAATGTTACCAGAGTCCTGCCACAAGTCTTGTGTTGTTCTCACTAGATATATTTATGTAAAGTAAAAAACCCGCAACCTAGCACTGAGCTGCCTGCCAGTCTCCTAGTTCCCAAGCCAGTGCTGAACTACTGACATGTCCTTTGACCCAGGAGGTCTACCAGGAAGATGAAAAAGATGTATCAGCTGCATGGTTGAAATCTCTTTACAAATAAAATTGAATTACCTAGATGGGAAAACACATGAAATTACAGTACTTCCTAAAAAAAAACCAAATAAAATGCAGCAAGGAGTTAGTGATTCACTTTTAAAATGACCACCCCAGGTATGTTAGGGAGCTGTGTATCAAAAGGCTCAGGTAAAGTCCCTACGTAGTGGAGGGCTGTGACAACCGTGGGAACCATGCATTTGTAATCAAACTACCTGTGTCTATCTCCAGCCCACTAACATGCTAAGATTTTTTAGATGTAGCCAAATTATTAATTTTTATAATGGTTGTCTGATTCCCCACCCTCCCAGTGGGGTTGATGCTGGCAAAAATAATACAGTGACCCTTCTAAGAACTAAATTTAACATCATTTAACAGGGCTGTCATCATAAACAGAAACCATTGACTGTGCAGTCAGTAAACCAAAGAGGAATCTGAGGATTAAGGAAATGTTCCCGGAAATTTTATAAAATTAAAGTAGCCAGATTAATTTAAAATAGTTTGCCATATTGATATAGATGAGACAAATATGCATATTTGTTAGAGCAGTGACTTTCTTGCAACTTTAATTATTATTTCAGGAGGAGCTCTTAAAGCCACCTAATAAAGGTGGGCATACTGATGCTGTACACCACTGCTTTTAAATCTTACAGAGGGCAAAAGGTCCTCCCCCTCATATCAGCATTTCATTAGTGGCAGTGCTGTGTTCATATGTTTTCTGACTTCTCACAGAAAAGTAGTTTGTGACCAATAAGAGATCCTTGTGAATAGGTAGTAAACTTTGGCCACTACTCATGGACTGGAGTCCTGCTGGCTCCTTGATGTAGAAGGGCTCCATATACCAAGGACGTAAATTTGTAGGATAGAATAATGTCTCAGAAGTGTGGCTATACTGTCAGGGAAAGGTTAAACTGCATTTTTGCAGCTTTGAAACAATTCAGGGGGCATTACTGAATAGCAGTTATACTTTTTATGAACTGCTAAACCAGTTTTGAGGGCCTTTATGTTTACTTTTGTTTGCTATAGAATCACCTTAAGCAGCAGCAGCTCATTGATGTTGTAAAGCCAGGTTCAGACATTTGGTATGACATAGTACAGGAGAACAAGCAAACAATAGAAGAAAGAAACAGCAGGTACCACAGGTTTCGTGGCACTGCAAGAAGGTGGAGTAGACAATTTTAAGGACTTACAATATATATTTTTTTTAAAAAAGGTGAAACAAAGCCTCATAATATTAGCCCTGCTTAAGGTCATTCTCAGCTAGACAGTTGTGAGGTACATGGACAAATGAACAAGAGTGTCCAGTGAAAGGAATGTGGATTTGGAGCCACTGTGAAGGCTTCCAATGATGGAAGAAGACAAGGAGTCCAGGAAATAAGCATTTAACGTCCTGGATGAGACTCTACTGTAGTACACAATGTTTTAGACTTACTGAAGTGGCTCTACATGGCCTCAGATTTTTCTGGTGGTACCAGCTGTAAGTGCTCGAAAGTGCCAGTCAGTCTTCAAAATACGAAGACATAAAATTAGACATAGAGACATAAAATCAGATTTATAAAAATAGATATCTGATGTGCTTTTTTGATTCCTCTCTGTATGTTCAGAAACAAGCAAAAATTTGGTTGAACTTTTTTCCCCACAACTATAAAAACTAGAAATCATAACTAAAAAGATATTGTTTACAGAGGTGACATTTTTGTCTTCTATCACATCAGTTTAAAGGCTGGGACAAATACACAACTTCCACACCTATGAGCTCATCTGCCTAGCTTCATCCTTTATCAGTCAGTTTTATTGGAACAAACTGTAATTGTGCCCTTTGTTTAATGTTTGCTGAGCATAACTCAGCTTAATAATGAAATTGCCATACAGCTTACAGATCACTGTGCTCCAGCAAGACCAGTCTCAGGCCTACCTGAGGCAAGACAAGAATCCTTACTACTCTTTACCATACTTATCATTCATAACTAGAAAAATTCTCCTTTTCATCTAGCAACTTATGGTTCCTAAAAGCTACTGAAACCTAAGAAAACATTGTAAGCTATAGAAGACCTACTCTCCTGGATAGTTCATTTAGATATTTAAAAATTGCAAAGAAAATGCTATCTTAAGCAGCATAAATATATTGGGGAAAAAAGGTTACTTGCATAAAGGCTAATTCTCTAAATAGCTTGTAAAGGTGCTTATCTTTTCTGTCTGTAGATACTTTTGGAGGACCACTTATGCTTATTAGGTATAAGAATAGACTAATTTTTCCATCCTTTATTACTGCTATAATCAGATTAAATTGTTTCCAAAACTGAAGTCATTGAAGCTATATTATAAATTTTAATATCACATGTATGTACACACATAGACATGTATCTATATATATTTCAAGATTCTCTTGGCTGGCATGAGGAAAAGGATGGAGGATGGACTGGCAAAATGGTTGTCTGTGTTGAGAAATGATCTGAGCTGGCAGCTACTCAGCCATCCCTCCCAGCAAGCCCAGGAAGGTTTCCACTTAGCTTTACCCCAACCTGTTTGGTTAGAGCATGGCTCAGATTCCTTTTAGGTAAATCTTTCTAGCCAATTTTGCCACATTTGATTCAGCTGCATGCTTGCTTTTCCAAGGCTGCGTTAATCCAGGCCACTCAGCAATTATTTTTTTTTGGGGGGGGAGGGTGTGTGTATGTGTTACCTATGGAATCAGTTTTAAGTCACATCTCTGATTTCCTTTCTTTTTATATGCTGATTACAACTACAGAGCCTGAGCCTATCAGTCTTTTGGACAGTTAGCAACTGCAGCTATTACAGTGTTTGTCCCATGGCCTTGGGGAAAAAGATAGTGGAGAGGAACAGACCCTGGCAGACTGGAATCTTTTCCTTTCCCTCCACCTCGTTGTACCAAAGGAATACCATCTCCTAGATATGTCAGATGCCATATTTGCATACCAAACACTGATGTGTTTGGATATTTGTAGTTAATAAAAAGGTTGTGGCCTGATATTTATTCAGTGTGGATGCCAAATTAGTTGTTGCGCAGTAAGGTCTACTCAACTGGTGCCAAGGTTGCAACTAATAAGAGTCTGCAAATGCTGTTTTTTAAAATAAATTGATAACTCTCTGCATTTAACGATTTCCAATTAAACATCAGAGAGGGGCTGTTGCTAGAAGCCCACTATGCATTTGTTTTCTGTTTGCACTCAGTAGGTCTCATTTAGGCCATTACTGTTGCCTGTGTTTAGTAACAAGAGACAAATAAAGAGCTTCTTTCCTTTCACAAAGGTCACTGGTTGTTTTTCTACTACTGATACAAAAATTGGTGCTGCGAATTGTTGATCTGTTTCATTATCTTGACAGCTTTCATACCTCCCCACAGCTATTTATAAAATAAAGGTGGGAGTTTCTTTCTTGGCGTGGTGACTTTTCCCAGCTATTTGCTAGTTATCCAACACCACAAGGAAAATAATTAATGAATAGTCTAGAGATCTAATGAATTTGAATGCATGCTTACATTCTAATGAAGTCCATAGGTCTTAGGCACACCGTTGAGTACTTGGCTGTGTGTCTAAGTAAAAGAGTATTCACAGTAATAAAAAAAAATGCACACTTAAGTGTATTCACAGTACATGTTTGCAGAAGTAATCTCTGGAAATATATATACATTTTTCCAGGGATAGCATCTTTACTTAATAGTTGTATATAATTCTGAATTTATCTGCTTGTGACAGAGAACCAGCAGCACGCTGCCTTCTCTACTCCATTTTATGTGTGTGGAAAGGGAGTAATCTGTTGACAGAAAAACATACATAATGAGGCTCGCAGTACTTTCCTATCAGCAGGCATGCTTTCCAGCTTGTGCAGCATCACAGCAATGCTAGGCTACTGGGGTTCTTCTGCTAGCAGACTTGGGGTGAAGAAACAAACTTTCGTTTGCCTATTTTGCACCAGCAAAAGGGAAATGGAGCCAATTCTACAATCTTGTGCTGGTGTTAAAATAACTAAGCAGTATTTCCCCTATTCCAAGAATGCTGTAGCAAATAAATCATAGCAGTACGGTGCAATATGCCACTGTATCCACTGGGATGTGCCTCCCTTTGCTTTCTGTCACCAGCCAGCCAAGGGACCTGCCTTCAGGTGGTCAATACGCAGACAATACGGCAGTAAATATATGGTATGTCAACTGGTCTTTCTTTATATGCAGTGCTGTCTGGACTCTGAGCCACTTCTCTGTTATCATAACCAACCTGTTCTTGGTCTGCCTCTTCTGTGGCTTGTGGCTGAGGGGCAGACATCAGGAAGGCTCCAGGCACCAAGTAATCAAGTCTGTAACTACACGAGAACCAGTTCAACGGATAAGTTGGCCCTTGTTTCTCCTGGGCGATGATTTCCTTGCAAGTCCTACTTCCCACTGTGCTGCTGCCATGCCCCACATGACTACCAAAGGTCAGTGCTCCTACATGCCTGCCTGACTCTCCCACTTACTCTCCTTAGAGGGCAAGTTGCCTGAAGCCACTACCATGTATCTCTATATGCAATCTGTTTAGGCAGGTATCACCCAGCTTAGTAGAGGCTGACCTTGAAGGACCAAAGTAGCCCTACTTTGGGGAGGATTTACATTTCTGGGCCATGACCATGAGGAGTTTGTGCTCCATCTGTGGTGCAGTGTGGGCTCCCCAGCAGCACCTGGAAGACCAGCAGCATTGTGGGCATGGACTCAAGTGTTGGTGTAGCTGGAGGAAGAAGAGAGGAGTAGGATCTCAGAAATATCCTATAAACAGTGGCCATTAAGAATCTGTGTTAATTAGATCAGCTGCACTGTAAATCCCTGATAGGTGTCTGTTGTACATTATATATTTGTTCTCCTTCATAAGTGCGTGCATAGCATGACCAACCAGTTAATTCATATAGCGGTGCTTATATAATCTGCTTTGTAAATAGAGCCAGAGACAGTTTCATTCCTGGGGCTAGAGTATTTCAGAAATGATGGCAGCCGGTTTTATTTATATTATCTGGCGAAACTGTTTTCTCAGAGTGCAGCAACACACACAAGCCTGTGAGATGGACTCATCCACCCATCAGGAGTCCAAACCCTCAAACTGCTGAAATAGGTTTAGATTGCCTTGCTTAAGTTGCATCTTTAACTCGTTTTTCATTTGGAAACCACTGTGCAAACCATAATCCAGATGATTATGGAACAGAAAGACTAATCTTCGTTCCCTGAATAAGACTCATTTATTTACCACCAATATTTGAAGGAGGGAAACCTGGATCTGGAAAGAAAGAAACTGCACATGTGAGGACTTCAGGTGTATCGCATCACACCAATTTTAACCTAACAAAGGATTTTATATCTGGGAAAATCCAAAACCTGATAATAAAACCTTAGCAGTGTATCTGTTTAGCTATATAAACAACACTTTCACTTCACAAAGTCCAGGATCATTCAGCTGACTTTACGTAGATGTCTATGTGCATGGCCTTGCATTCTTCTTCATCAATTTCCAATACGAATATGGATCTGGGTAGAAATGGGAGTATCACCTCCAGTCAGGGCTTCAATGAACTAAGAAACAAACCTAACAAAACCTAACAAACAAAACGCCACAAACCTAACAAAAAAAAAAAAACCACCCTAAAACCAAAACCAATCAAACAAAAGCAACCCCAAAAAGCCCAAAACACCTTTTTAAAAGTGAGGTTGTCATGAATGTGACAAGTCACCAGACCTTCGTAGTCCTTTAAATCACACCAGGGCTGTGGAAAACAATCCATTTAAGACAATATCCCAAACAAAGACTTTGTGGTGATGTGGGGGTTAATTACAAACAACAGAGGTTCATTATACATTCCAGAATGTTGTTCTCGCGCACAAAAGGCGCTCTCACTTGTTAAATGTCTAGCCTAGGCTATCAGAAATTGCATTACACTTGCTGCCCCTCCCCTTATTCCCGGACTTTCTTAGCCTGGGCCTTTTTTTTTCCCTTCTCTCCCCTTCCTCCCATCTCTGTTGAAAGATAGTAATTAAACACTAAAGCCTCTCAGTTTCTGCAGCACTGCAGGGGAACTCCTCCCTGTAATAAGCTCCAATTACTGGCTGCGACTGCAGCTGATGAAGGATTATCCTCTCACTCAGCTACGGCAAGCTCTAGAGTATAATCTTCAATTAGTTCAATTCATGTAGCACACTGGCAGGCAGGCCACTACGTTTCCCACGACTTACACAAACAGCCTTTCTTTGACACCCCCCAACTCCGCACAGATGGTCCCAGGACTGTCTGTTGCAAAGTTCAGTGCATCTGGCCCCTAAACCCACCTAATGCAGGCAGCAAAACAAAGACTGGGACTCAAGTGCTCTACAGTACCTATTTGTTTCAGTAACAGCAGGCTTTTTTTTTTTTGCCCTTTTTTTTTTTAAATAAAAGAAAGAAATTATTCAAGGAGTCAGAAAACAGGTGGGTAAACAAAAAACAACCAACAAATCTTCTGGACCGATGTTATCAATCACTTCTAGTAATTTTTAACTATGTTTAAATTTTTAAAAATCCAAACTTACACCATTATAAATGATATGGCTGCAACAGACAAAAACTGGAAGGCAAACTTAAAACTACAAGCTCTTTCCCTTTGTGCTTAGGTATTGCAGATATTGTCAAGAAATAGTTGGCTGTTTTGTTTGGGCTTTTTTGCAGCATGTCTGTTCAGTACTTGGAACAAAGGCTGTTGTGAACCCAGATTTACTCTGGGCTATGACTTCTTGCTTCAGCATCCTGATATTATATACGGTCTGCATATCAACTTACTTTAATTGCTGATTCTAAAAAGAAACACACTGTTACTTATTTAAAGAAAATATTTAATAACAGGTAAAGTTTAATTAGTTGTTGAGCTGCCTTTAAGGGTTTTGATACTGGAAGATTTTGCTGTACGACAGCTAAAAATAAGAATTAAATAGATTAAAATAGATTAGTTCCACTGACGACATCATCTCATACACTGAATAGTTCTGCTGCTACTGCTGTCGCTTCAGAGGAGCTGCCAGGACTGTAAGGAAGGCTGCATGGACCTAAAGGCGCGCCGCTCCAAACACCTGCTTTTATGGCCCAGTGTTTACATCTGCCAGATGAAATTTCCACTGCTGCCTCCATGTGGCTGCCTAAGCAGGAAGAAAAAGTTGGGGTATTTTTCAAAATGGGGGCTTGGCTTCACCTGTAAAGAGGTTGTGTGAACTTGCAGGATGAGATAGAGCAGATACTTAGCCATATTGTGTGGGGAAAAAACCAATACCGCAATGGTAGCTGCTCTAGGACTGCTTTCCTGGATGCACAGGCCTCCATTTCCAAGCCATTAGGCCAAAGACATTTTGCAACATAGTCTTTCAAAAAATCCACCCTACTGCAGCAACGAATGTCAAGTACATGTTTGCAAAATTATTCCTTACCTCGTGGCCTCTATTTTCAGGTTCCTCAGAATCTGCATCTTGCCCCATAACTAACCCTACTGAGCTGAGGAGCGTGTTGTCCATGCATAGGGACCCTGCTCAGTGTATCCAAGTGCCACAGACCACAGTAGGACATGACATAAGCTGATTGCAAGCAAGTACTTGAACTTGTAGGACAACTGGAGTACAGTTACGTAGAGTAGAATTGACCCTATGAATACTTTTCTTTTTCTTTCTTTTTTTTTTTTTTTTAACTAGAGCACAGTAGCTTCTTTTCCAACATAACAGATTTTGTGCACTTCAGGTATGTGGGCTCTTATACATCCACAGACCTGGAAAAGTCTGAAAGTATATATGGGGGGGGTGGGGTGGTGGTGCAGGGGTGTGAGGGAGGTGGAGTGTTCCTACTGCATTAATTGGGATTTAATAAAGAGAATATTTTAATTCATAAAGCTTGCCTCAGTTACATTCTTATACTACCATGTATATTACCCTGAGGAGGATACCACTATATATACGCTTCAATCAAAAACACCAAACCAAAACAAAAGAAAAAAACCCAAAATCAAACCACATTTGTTTTAGTTGGGCTGTTTCTTTCACAGTGTGGCAAGAAAGCCTAAAGTCAAGTGTAGGTCCCAGTTTGTGAAATGCCAAGTACCTCATGCATGTTTCAAGTAAATGCTCTCTAGCTGTTCTTCACACCTCCATTTCCCTATTTCTTCATATTGTACAGTGCTGTAAAAATCAGCCACTGGCCTAAGGAACATTTAGTTTACAGAGTTTTTCAGGGTAGAAGTTATATTTGCAGTAATTCAGACTTTTAGACTTCAAGTACCCTAGGTTAGTATTGTGTAAATACAGGAACGACTTCCAGAGGCAGAATACTAATAAAGAGAATCTGAATGAGAATACCCTTCCTATTTTCTATAAACCTGGAAGTTGAAGGAATCAAAGTTGTTGATTTCTAATATTTGGGGGAGAGGGATATCAAGGCATCCTGCCATTATGGGAACAAGAAAATATAAGAAAAATAATCCATAAATTTAACTTTCTGCTGGGAACTCAGAGGTAAAAAAAAAGAAAAAAAAACCCCACACAGTGAACAATGGACTGCCCTCACTCATCATGTGGACAGTTTTCAAACATGAGGCCTTACGTGCATGTTTATATCCCACATCTGGATGTTGAAATGGGCACTTAGTTTTAGTAAAAATCAGAAAATTGTCTTCACTGCTGCTATAAACAACCAACTGTTGCATTTGATCATATTAAATTGTTATGTTTAAAACTATTTATCATGGGCCTCAATTTAAAAGCATGGAAGATTTCTATGTTTTGTAACCCAGTTTACTGACAGTGGACTGAGACTGAGATCACACCAAGCTTACAAACCTCCTATCTAACCAGATTTGGGTACGTAGTGTTTACAAGAGACAGAAATCAGAGTAAAATATGAAATATGAATAAGAACAAAATAAGAACATGACATGAGGACTTGCTGGGGACTCTTTTTTTTTTAATTGACTGTTTTCTTTGCTTAATTAGAATGTAAGAAGAAAGCAGTACAAATGTAAGCAGTTGTGACATTGCCTTAACTGAGTCATTGTATCTTGGATTAATTTTATTAAGTGATCTACCTCCTACTGTGGAACCCTGTCATTAGCTGGTTATTCTTGAATGACACTCTAGTCTAGGCTCTAGACCCTATCGATTGCCATTTTCAACGAGCAAAAAGATAGCCGATGCAGAAACTTAACAGAAAAATCACTTTGCCTGATAAATCAGGTCATGGATCTGTTGGCATAAATACATCTATTTACATGTATATGTATCTGCAGCCCTGCTCAGCACAAGCTCTGTTGATAGTCTATGGCTACTGCTTGTGCACTAACACATGCAGCATTTGGGAATGAACAGGAGGAATTGTAGGTGCCATCGCAGGTTGACAATCTCACTGGGATCACAAAGATGTGGTGGGGAGTATCTCAAACAGAAGCGGAGCGATGGTTGGGTGCAGGGTCTTTTGGAAGTCCAGGCTGGAAAGATGAGGAAGGGTAGAGTTAGAGGGCAGATGAATAGATGTGGTGGTTTGCTATCATCTCCTTGGTCAAGAAGAAGCCATGTGCAGACTACTGGAAGGAGAAGCCTTGCATTAACATGCCCTGGTCCTGTGAGAGGCCTGAACCTCCCCAGTAGCTACTGAAAGGAAACATGGCAGGACACAAGCAATTTGGGAGGTTTCTGAAGTGCATTGACCACAGATCCCAAGACAGAGAAGCATTCTGCTGGACCTTATATAAACAAGAAAAATCAGGTCAGGAAAGGGAACATTTGGGGCAGCAAACAGTGAAGTAAAGCACAAACCAGCAAAGAACAGCAAGTTTTAGGGATCTGATCACCTGCTTGAAGTTAGGTGCATGCATAAAAGCTTTCCTGGATCAGGGCCATTACTGGCCATTAACATATACACTGGGAAAAAAAAATCATGCCAAATAGGTTATAATGCATCCAAAGAACAAATTGTGTCTTGAGCACTGCACATACATTATTGTGCTCTGACTTGATGAAGCATGCATAATTACAGTGTTTGCTTTAAACAATGTGCTATGTTTCATGTAAATACTGTAAATAGGGGGCAAGCTGAACAAAGAATTATGTCATACCTTTTAATTGAGAGCAGGAGGATTTAAGATTAAAATCTCTTCGGATAACACTAATCATGCCCCTTTATAAACTGCTGAGCTGTTAAAGGACAGCTTTCTCTCTAGCCCCCTAGGAAATATAAATAAAGCATGATGTGTTATTACTGAAAATATTTGTAAGGCATTAGCAAAGTTTGCAACTGGCATTAACAACTGCACAATAACAGGGGCTTTATTCATCGGGATGCGTATGTCATTTATTCCCTGTAAAAACCTTTATCACAAATATCAAACATGCTGTGGATAATAAATGGCAGGGCAGGAATAAAACAAAAAGAGCTTTGTTTCAGGACACAAAAGCAAGTTGACCCTTTTGATTTATTTGTTTTTCTAAAGGAAGGAAATGCTCATTTAGCAGATTAAAAATGAAATAGGAAGTTGAATGACAACAGTCTTGATGAGAATGGTACTTGTTAGAACCGTATGGAAAGATAACAAGTGATTATAACAGAAAATGTGAACGGTCCAATAAAACAAAAGTATGATCAAAGCTGTGAAAAAAGCAATTAAGCTGTTTTGACATTTGACTGATGTGTTAAATGTGTGTGTGGATTTGAGGCATTTAAACTATGTTCATGAACAATTCTGTTTAGGAAGCACCTAGTAGCATAACTTTCTTTCATCTTGGCCTATAAAGCAAAATGGAAAATGGAAAATATTTCAGTAAATAGTGTCACTGGATTAATCAGATCTATTTTGCTACACTTTCTTAGACTACATGTATTTTATATTCCCATAGGAATGACACCTTAAAGTTCCTGAACAGTTGGAAGATTTATTGTAACACAGAGTGGAAAAGTAGCTCCAGAGCTCATGCAATTTTGGATAAACTTCTTTATGTAAATAATTGAGCTATTCAATATACAAGCATATCAAGATAATTGAAAACTTTCTTCTTTCCAGGCTAAAGGCGGGGGGGGGGAAAGAGTAAATAGTTTGGTGTCTAAATCCAGGACAAGAATCTGATCTGGAAGGCTTTTCAAAGTCCAATATAACTCAATAATATAGTTTAATTCAGGTTAGCATGAGATTCAATTGCATTAGACATTAGTTGGAGACATAATGTTAGGGAGAACTGTAAGGTGGCAAAGAGGATGCAGCTTTTCTGTAACCACATTTTTGATGCAAGATCCCAATTGTAGAAGTCAAAGGGAGTTTCTGCATTGATTTCAATGAAATCAGGGTTTCTTGCCTATCATGTCTAGGCATGCTTGTAAATACGTGAGTTGCCTTTTTTTAAAAGTTACTATGGGAGGTGCTTGACAGGAAACAGACAAATGGCGGCAAGACAGTGCTATTTCAGTGTTTCTTTGTAGAGTGCAGATATAAGGCAGAGCTTCAACTGTAGACATTTCCAGGGCAACTTTGGACAAAACATATGATTTGGTAACCTTGCAAAGGCTCTACTCAGTTGAGACCCCGTTACACCAAACACAGGACAGAAATACTTTTGTTACCCTAACAGGCAAGTAGAAGCTGCATCAAAGAGTAAAGGCTTGCATACAAGATTCCTAATTACACTATCCTGGAGAGCTAGTGCTTTGAAACACAGCCAAGCCTACAAAACTTTAAAAAAATCTGCAACATCACACAACCATCACCAAACCATCAGTCAGTAAAAACCTGTGGCCCATTTGCTTGTTGTTTCTGGAGAAGTGAAAAAAATCTATGGAAAAAATAATGTTTCCTTTAAGGAAAGCAAATGGGGAAAGGCTAGGAGAAAACTGGTATCTTGCCTTTTCATCTACAGCAGTGCTTACAGCCTTCTGTTCTCTTTCCTCCTTTGCTCTTAGGAGTTGGGGCTAAATGGCAAATAGAGATAAACCTCTCTGAGGCTGGTTTGTCCTGCTGCCACGACAAAAATAAAAAAAAGAGACTGGTGAAATGGCAGTGCAGAAGTGGGTAACCTTGTTTCAAGACACTCTGGTTTAGAGTGAGGGCCTAAGGACAACAAAGTATGAAATGTTAAGATGACCACATTTAGCACATCCAATTTAAACGCATGCTGACAAATCTGTACCAAAATCTTCCTGATTCCCCTTAGAGGCTGCGTTACTACAGCTGAAATCTCAGGTGTTAAGAGTGGCAACTAGAGCACACTAGAGACCAAAGAAGAGAGAAAGCCAGGGAAAAAGCTAGCCACAAGGAATCACTGATGCAAAGAATTTATAATCCACGCAGCCTCCTACAGACCCCTAAAATACCCCATCGTAAGCCTTAGAAATGAAGAATTGTAGATACAAATGCATACTTGACAGTTTGGAAGGAAACCGCTGGATTTGCCTTCGAGAGAGCTGTCAGGCTCTCCCAGCTCACGAAGCCTAAAACACTATGGGGCCTGTTCTGCTGTCATTCATGCCACTTGCAGCCTGGCCCTGGGTGTCATGTACAGCATGAGTCACCGCATCACTCCCAGCCTGTGCGGAAATGAGCAAATCTCACGCTATTTCTCAGGGAGGAAGTGGCCTCCCGGAGGGGTCTGTTTTCCGAATGAACTAATTACAGCCATTCTTGCTTTGAAAAGCTTACTTTCTCCCACCTCGTGCAAAACACGTATGTACTGAGCTCGGAGCGCTACAAAGAGAGGATGTACAAGCCAAGCTCCAAGGTGATCGCTTCTGTGACACGTATCACTTCACGCAGCTGGGGTGCTGTAAATTGGGTGAATGTAGATCTGCTGCACTTCACCCTTGCAGGGCAGAGTTTGTTATTTCTGTGTTTGCTGTCCCCTGCCCCAGCTAATCTAGATGGGTTGCTGCCCAGTTGACTTCTCTCTCTTGTGGTCTCCCCGGAGTCGTTCAGCCCCTGACAGCCCCTTCTCCACATTTTCCTCCCTTCAGTTTCCTACACTTCACATTTTCCTTTTGTGCCTCATCACGTTCTTCAGCCTGCTTCCTCTTCTTCACATCGTCCAGCATGTAGGTGAGTATAAACCCCCCTCTCCAATTGCATTTCCAAATTTCTTACAATATCCTGGCTCAAAATCCTACTTCTCCTTACTTCTCCTGCCAGTATCCTAATAACTCCACGTCCGCACCACCTTGCCTGGCCCCCCGTCACAAGTAGCATACTACCTCATTTCTCAACAGCAGCTCACCTGCATCCTGTTAGAAACAGCATAGTCTTGCCAATTCTAGACATTAAGCGATGCTCGTGGTAGCCTGAACTACAGAGATTTTCCAGAAAACAAACAAAAAGCCACTGTAAAATAACTTTTCTTTTTTGAGCCTTTGTCTTAGATTTTCCCAACATCTTCCAAAATATGTAAGTATTAGAATGGTTTTCCTTTTTATTTTAAATGTAATTAACTTTTTGGTGTCATAATTGGCATTAATAATACTAATATGAAAAAAAATAACTAAAAATGTTACAGCTCTCTAAACTTTCAGGAGTAAAAATTTTCTTTTTGTTCTGTTGGGATAGCACCTGAGTCCTGCCAACAGTTAGTAAAAATGCTAACAGCCCCAACACTGCCATTTAGCTTTGATTTCTTGCAGTGTGCTTTTAATTGTGGTTAAATTCTATCTCAGAGCTCAGAAGAACAACTTGGTCACTTCAGCTATTTTCATGATAACAAAGAGTAGTCAACATATTGGATTATGCCGCCTCAAAAGGCCAAGAGTAGTCGAGTCTTCTCAAGAACTAATTAGAAGCAAGAGTTGGGGAGAGTATCTTAGATGGACATACATAGGCTTTTTTTTTCATCTTGATTGATACACTACTAAAATAATTATTCTTGCACAAATCAGATGCAATCAAACATTATCCTACTGGAGTACAGACAAGTAATTTCTCCAGAGTGTGTTTACACTGCTTCCACATCCATTTCAAAATACATATAAAGCCTTAAGCTGGAATGTCTAAAACACAAGACAGTGAGGATTTAGCTGTGCCTCTATACATTGATTTCTTTATAATTTTTTATTCCAGGTAATTTGATACTTTTGAGACTTGTAGCAGTCACACTGCAAGATACAACAAGGATCACGTCCATTATGTTTCACTGCCAAATACTGGCAACATGCTGAGAAATATGTAATTACATTTACTGTGTGATAATCCCTTTAGATGCCGTATCTATGGTGAAACCCTTTTTAATAAAGTCGTGACGAGGGAAGAAACCTATTATGTGAGTGAGAAGTCTACAGGACAATTATGAAATGCACTGCCCCAACTTTCACCCTCATGTTCCTATTATAGAGCCCATGAAGGAATAATCACACCTGGGGCTGAAGGAATTGCTGTATGGCCATTAGCCATGGAGCACTGCTAACCTGGGTTCAGTTCTTTAAATTCAACAGTAGAACTTACCTGGGTGTGATGGAGAGCAGATCCAGGCCCACTGAGTTCACAGAAAACAGAAATGAAAGTATAAACAGGTTACACATAACTCTAAAATGTGTTGGGCTTGTGAAAATGGGCAACATTAAACACATTCAAGTCTTGCACATCTCAACCAGTTGAGTTGCAAAGAAATTTCACTGAAACTTCCCAGAGAAGTTGCGGATGTCCCATCACTAGAGGAAGTGTTCAAGACCAGGTTGGATTGGGCTTTGGGCAACCTGGTCTAGTGAGGGGTGTCCCTGTCCATGGCAGGGGGTTGGCTACAGATGATCTTTGAGGTCCTTTCCAAACCAAACCACTGGGATGATTTGTAATGGGATGGATCTGCTTCTGCCAGCAGCAAGCACAGGCAGAAACATGGGGCTGAATATAGATTCTACTAAAAACTTGGTCAATCAGGCCCATTTTACAGCAGATAAAACTAGGAAAATTCCAGTACTGCAGGTAGGATTCAGTTATTCCGGCATGTGAACAGATGTATTTGATAGGGAACCACTGCAAATTCATAGCTGGCTTTGGTAAACAGAGAAAATGTGATAGAAAAATAGCTGTAGAAAAATAAATCCAGTGTTAATGACAGTTTGACACACATTTTGGGGGGGGGGAGAAATTTGAATGCACTGAACTGGTTTTGGTGGTATCAGAAAAAGTGGGTAAAAGAGAGAGTGCTATACCATCTGTAGAGAGTGTAGGAACAAGTATTTTGGATTGAAACTAAGGGCTTTTAAGGTAGAAATGAAAACAGAGTCATCTGGCTATTTTAATTGACCACAAGTTGCCTATGAATTGCTGATATGAGGCGGCTATGGAAAGGTACATTTGGATTCATTAATGTTTCCCTGAAAAAGAATTATTAAATTTATTATAACACCCATGAGACATCATGCAGAATACCTGTGTTCTATTCTGGTTATATGAAGATTAAAAACCAGAAAAACATGTCAGCAGAGGAATAGAAAGTAGACTGGAAAGCAGCTTGACTTGCTTAGCCTAGGATTAAATAAGAGTCAACGGGGAGTCTACAGAACTACAATTGATCAAGATCAAGAATAGAAAAAGAGAAGGATCATTTAAATGAAAAGCAATGTCTGCCCAGGACAAAGTGATATAAAATAGGAATAAAGCTAGACTCAAAGTTAGAAAAAGAAAGATTCTGTATGAGCCAACTTCTTGAGACATGAAGACATCTCTACTTTCAAAGTAGTGAAGTGAGCTTACAACAGTTTGGCCTTAGGCTTGGACATCTTTGCTAGTAACATATTCCTAAAAGAGGTAAATATGAAGAGATCCAAGTCAATAAGCAATAAAACATTGCATGAAAAACATGCAATTTTAGGGAAGCTACATAACAGAACTGAAACAGTGTCATACACTTGCCCTTGATACCTCTCAATTTTAACCCCCTTATGATAAAACCCTAAAGTTTGGTTATAAATTTAGACATACAGTTGAGTTTTTATAGTTTTGATGGAAGGCAGTAAACTAACTAAAAGAATACAAAAAGCACGTGGGTGATTGTTTATCTGATGAACTGGATATACAAGGTAAATTCAGACAGGAAAAACATTTACACTGGAGTTTAACAATGTTGTTTTGGAGTAAGGCTGAAATTCTTTATAGTTTTAGTCTCATAACACTGCCCAGCTGGAATTTCCATTTTAAGTTATTATAATACAGAGCTTTACAGTGGTATTTTAATTGTTCATTTTAGGTGGTTTTCACACAGAGAAGTTTACTTGAACATCAGATATACTGTAAACATACTGAACATCTGGTAATTAAGTATAGTGCACAGTAATCTCCATAAAGCCTGTATCTGTGGTGAAATCTTTTTAATAAATAGTTGATAATGGAATGAAGCTATTAGAAGAATTACAGCACACATGGTGAAGTACAGCAATTATTAATTCTGCAGCATGGATAAAAGCTTTTAACTGCCCATTTTACCAAGAATCTTTAAGATGAGAGCGTTCTGAAATGAGTGTCAGCATAGAAATACCCCATTTGGAATATATATATATATATTCCAAATGGGGTGTATATATATATATATATATATATATATATATATATATATATATATAAAAATTAATAAGACTCCATAATTCTACTAGATCATTTTCATAACTGTTCAAACACCCAGCGAATTCTCTACAGTTCTCTGTTCATACCATGTTCCATGATAATGTAACCACAAGAATCTTCTCGCATCTGGACAGGATGTCATTCACCTTACAAAATGGGAATGGAGAGTCATTTCTATTTCACCCCATTGTAAGAAATACTTCACCATGAAGTAGTTCATGTGCATCACTTGGGGTGTCCATTTTCATCCTCAGCAGCCACAGGTAAGTTTTCTCCTCTGAGCAAAGTGAGAACATGTCTGAAAAATGTGAGCACCTATTAGTTTAAGATTTCTTCAGAGGACTCTGATGCAGTGGCATTGTACAGAAATGGATTATTTTATTCTATTACCCTACTGGAAATTCCAATCTTTAAGCTCAATGCACTGAGACTTCACAATATCCCAAACAAGTTGTTATGCCACCAGCCCTTAAATTGCATTACCTGATTGCCATCTACATTTTATTTCAAGAAACTGTTTCTTCTGATGAGTGTTAACAGAACCTTCTTGTGCATGTCCGTCAACCAGTGTCTGCTTTCAAATAATAATAATAATAATACTTTTTTTGTTGAATAACAACTTCTTTTCCACTTGCATTTACCAGCGATTCTTAATCTTAAATCAATTAATCCAAGTCTGAGCTCATTATCCACCTAGAACTACCAGGTTTGAAAGGTTGCAGGCCTTCAAATTCATAGGGGCAGCCTGTTTATACTGCTGGATATTTTTCGACCTCAGCTTTTCCAATGACTATTTCAGGCCTTCTGTGCTTTTTCCAGGAGTGCTGGCATATCGTTTAATTCACTGGTATGACTCATTAGCTTATTCTGTATTTTAGCCAGTTAAGTTCCTCTACCTTACACTCTGCTGTGTTTCCTTTTTTTTTTCCCCCTTTCCTTCCAAAAAGTCAGTGTCAAGACAACTCATGAAGCTGGTTGACAGTTGTCAGGCAAAATGTGAATCCATGCTAGCATCAAATGTCAGTGCCGTATACCCCAAGCTATCCACATCAGCTGTCAGAGCTGCGTCTGTGACACGTCACCTCCCTGTCTAGATCCTGTTCTCAGCTGCAAATAGTTCCACTGCCATATTGTTTCATATTCTCCTGGACAGGAGATTGAATGCAAACAGTGACAGCAATAGTCTACTATTGACATTTGTCAAGACACCCCCTCAGAGTAATATCCTGCTATTGACATTTGTCAAGACACCCCCTCACAATTGTTCACCTCTGATGTATATGAGATCAAACAGGAAACTGTTAGTTTCTACTGTCAAGTTTTCTACCTACCTCATCTTTGCAATGTGTCCATAATCTGATTTCCCATTGTAATCCATACTTCATATTCATTCCTTCTGTCTATTAAGCCTTTGAACCTCCTTAATACATTCATGGGTGTATCTGTATGGGTCTATACCTGCCAAGATGTTCTCTGCATCCTCATCTGAAGTGAGGTCTTTTGCTCAGGCAAGGGGCTTCCTGTCAATCCAGGAGTGGGTCTTGCCTGTCTCGTTGGATGGACAAGTCCTCTTCAGCATCAGCGGCTTCCTCTAAAAGAGATAAGGAATATCTCTTCCTTAGCACTACAGGAAACATTACCCTCCAACATCACATTGTTCAAACCACGGAACCAACATCAGTGTGTGGTTCCTGGTGGTGGTGACAGGGTAAATGAGCAAAGGCAGGATAGAGGGCTCCTGCTCATATTGCCCACCCCTTCTCTGCCCCAGAGGAGAGAGTTTGCAGAGGAACTACTACAATATCCAGCAGAAAGCAAGGCTGTGATTACTCTCCACCTTGGATTTACCAACACAGTAAAGAAGTAGGAGGAGGGTGCTTGTCACAGACATAAGCAGTGCACCTGACACTTGGAAAATTGTCTTTCTAGGTAAGTGACATCCCAACCATGGAGCAGGGACACTAGGATGCTTGCAGAAGTTCAGCAACATTGTTCCTTAGGTTAATTCCTAGAGCTGTCTTACCCAAGATGTCTGTATGTATTCCCATTTTCAAAAAAGCATTAACTTAGTGCTATTTGTGAGGAAACTTAAAGATTCTTTCAATCCTAGAACAATCAAGCACCTAGAGTCTATATTTTTAACTCTGACACCTCATAGAACAGGCCTTGCATATAGAGCAAGGTTTAATAGCAAAATATCAGAACCAAGCGATAGTGTTTTGGGTTTTTTTTTTTCCCAATATACTGAATAATGGCACCTTTTGATAAATTCAGCAGGTATTCACCAAATCTGATGTAAAACATGGTAGCCAAAATTTAGATATCTACATTCAAAAATATTTAATTTAATTATCTTTGAATCTCCTTCAGTCCTTTCCTCCTCCAAGAAACTCCCCCTTTCGTGTAGTGATCTATCCAGCTGTGCTGAAGTTGCCACAAAACTTAAGTTGCTTGACAAGCAATTTATAAAGAGGAGAAAGACAGAAAACAAGGTATTCATGAGGACTTCAAACTTCACATAGGTCTGACTGCTATTGCTATGGAGCCAATGTATGGCTCTTCAGTCAGTTCAACATATCCTTGCCTACACTTGAACACATTTGTCTGGCAAACCACCTTGGAAGCTCACAGAACATGGAGCACGTGTTAAGCTCTTAAAATGAACATGAATTTTAGTAGCTGCATGAGAATAGTGCAACATAAAGAGTTATTTCACCATCAGCTCCAGACCTGTAATGGACTTTTTGGCACAAAAGAAGTCATAGAGGTTCTGTTCAGAGCTGGTTTTACTACTTGGCATGCTCCTTTAACTTCTAGTGGCTTTTCTCCAACAAAAAAAAAAAAAAAAAAAGAGGACAAATCTTGAAAGAAAAACTAAATAAATTTATTAGAATATAAATATACTCAGGGAATGATCACAAAATATTATGAATTGTTAGTGCCAACTTCTGTCTTTGATTTTTTTAAAGCTCAATCATTACTCTTCCGGAAAAAAGAAATGTTTGTTGTGAGGTTTTTCTTTTTATTTTAGAATACTTAGAGGAGAAAGGGTTATCATCAAAATCTGTATACTCTCGAGTTGACAGGACTCAAATTCAGAGTGTTTCCTACCAGAAAATTGAGCACTCATTTTCTGAAAAAATCTGAAAAATATCTTTAAAAAGTCTGTAGCCACTGACACCAAATTGAATTTCAAGTGCCATTAAAAAACCCAACCCCAGAATTTGGCATGTGCAAGGACTGAGCATGTCTGAAGAATAGTTGATAACATAATCCAATACAGGGTTTGGAATTACAGGAAGAGACTTACACAGTAGCCCAACACTGGATGAATTTTGATTTGCAAGCTTACTAGCTCATACTTTGTCAGTTGAAAAGCAACCTCCCTTCTGAAAATGAACGATGAAAAAAGTTACACTGATAGGTCTTACATAGGGGTATCATACAATATCTTCTGATCAAACGTTGAGAAGGGAATTACTACCTGATAAAGTCTATGAGGATCTTCACTAGTAAAACAAGAAAGATCCTAGAGAAAACACAAATTGAGTCTAAATTCTCTTTGAAGAGGAAAGGTGGTTTTCCACTTCTGGTCTTGCCAGCAGAATCTGCCAGAAGAGGCAGAGAGATGGGTTTGTGCACACTCTGGGGGATGTTCAGATATCTGTGCCCAGTTCAATGTGAAGCTCAGTTGGGAACCACCAACACTCGATTACAGTAGAACTTGTGTTTCTTGAAATACAAATAAATAACTCACAATAAATTGGCTTTCTACACAATTTGTGGTGGTGCACGAACAGTGGTGACCAGGACAAGTCTGGTAAATGAGAATTCACAGGAGTTTTCCTTCAGTTACTAGACAATCAAGGCATGGTCCATCTATCTACCCACAGCCCTCTGACCAGGATCTGACAATAAAGCAAATCTGGCTCTAAGGTGCCTTTTGTCAAATAAAAACAAACAAACAAAAAAAGCCACAACCTGCATGACATAATTAATTCTTCTGCTATGCATGTTTTGACAGTTCAAATTTATACCCAACATGGCATATCAGCACAGCAGTAGTTGCCAAATCAGTTACCTTTTCATGCCACTCTAATGTTACTCTGGGTCAAGTATCTTCTGTCCTCCTGCAGCTAGCATGAAGCTGTCTCTACAGCAAAAGGCAGCATAACATCCACGTTCTGCTCCCCAAGGAATGTGATATAAATGTGATCAGGTGCTCGCATCTGATTCAGATTCATTTTATACTGTGGATCACTGTCAGGCAAAGCTGAGGAAATACAAGTCATAAGGGACCATTACAGTCAGATCACACGGCAACTACCCCATTGTTTGTCATGAGCAAAAGATCTTTCAGCTGAAGGACAGTGCATCCAGCAAACTTTTGTTCTGTGATGCTTCACAGTTTGATGCTGTGCTGCCAAATGAACTATGCTACTGGATAACATCAAAGACTGACCTTAGTTTTCCTTCCCATACACAGTGAGGCAGTTCAGTTATGTTGGACGTCTAATACCTCTTAAACATAAAATCCTATGGATTTACACCAAGCCTAAACCAGTCTAACTGCAGGTGCTGCCCACAGAAACTGAAAAGATGAGCCTTCCCAGCATTACTCCTTTGCTTCAGAGGTAACACGCTGTAGTACCATGTTCTAGGAGCTGTACCATTCCCGTGGAGAGGAAAAAAGGTCTGCATGCTGACCTGTTAGCCTTTATCTTGGGGTAGGAGGAGGAGGTGGGAAGAAAAAGCCAAACCAAAATCAAACCAAAAAGCCAAACCATTATTTTTAGTCTTATTTTGCCATGGCATTTTTGTTCTGGAATATGTTTTTAGGGCAATTTCTTGCATAGCTATTTGTTAAAGCTTGTTGGGGAATGGAGATCCATGTCTCCTTCTATACTACGAACTCTCTATTAAATTGCACTGGCCTTCAAAGTTGACGTGGGCCTTCCAAATCCTGACATAATTTCATTTCTCTGTGGGTGCAGTCGATAAATAAAATCCACTACCTAAGTATAAAAACAGATCTTAAAGACAGATGAAGTAGTAGCTGCCTTCCTACAGCAACTGTATCTCCCTTTGTATGTCAGAGATCACAAAGTGAAATAGCTGCAACCACAGAGCATTTCAGCAGTTGTTATGCGAATAACCACACTGCGGGAGGCTTTTCAGGTGGAGTACATTCTGCTGTGATGAGGCAGGCACTTTGCAACTTCTTTACAAAGACAGCTGTCATACTTCAGTATGTCACTTTTCATGTATGAAAGCTTCAACCAAGCTCCAGGATGTATGCGGATTCAGAAGTGTCAATAGCTACTCACTGGCAGTGAAAGTAAGGAGACTAATAAGGCAAGAAAATAGAGACACTAAACATGTAGCCCTAAACGAAAGACTATTTCAAGTAAGCTTCATAAGGAGGGGGTCATGGGGTTTATTATATGAGAAATTCAATGATGTTATTTCAGAATCTCTTCAGAAAATATTTTTGACAGTGAGCCAGAGTTTCATTTACAGTGAGCCAGAGTTGTTTGGATGACTTCTAATCACCTTTTTAACCAATTCCAGCTCTAACATAGGAGTATTATTTTTTCTTTTTATAGATGGCAAGTATTTATTTTTGTTAATTTTGTATGATCAGGAAGAGACTGCGTGGAGAGGAACTGCACAGATAAGCCCACATTCTTGTCTAAACTACACATAACTGTGGAAATAAAATATTCATACAGCGCATTAAAGGTAAAGGGGAGAGGTAGAATATATACATCTGGAAATCTAACCCCAGTGGAAGGGTTTTTCCTCATTTTATGCTGAAATGCTGCCTTTCCACATAAAGGTCTACTGTTACGCATTTTTCATACTGCAATTTAGCCATGCCTCTGCATAGAATTCTCTGGTTTCAGAGTATGGGATCTAAACTAACCAAGTCACGTGTGTCAAAGTACTGTAAGCACAGTTATCTTGCCTTTGCCCCTTTCCTCCCCTGAGGGGCTTAGGTATTTATATTGAAATAAAATAGCAACAATATCCTGAACTAGGATCCCATTCTGCAACGTCCTGTGCAAAACCAGAACAAAAGGCACTCTTGTAAAAGGCTTTTTTACAGCATGCAACTTGAGAAGATAGCCCAAAAGTTTTAGTTTCAGTGAAATAAATTAAATCCACAGCAAATATGAAGGCATGGGAGTCAAACATGTAGGTGCTGGAGATGTATCATGAAGAGATAGCTAAGGTTACCGTATGGGGCAAGTGGGAAAGAGTCCACCCCTGGTGCATGGTACAAGAGACCTTCAGAAAAGGAAAAGCTGTGTAGTCTTACATCCCACAGGAAGGAGCTAAATAGGTTGTAGCTCAGCAATGGGCTATTCCCCTCTTTTGTCAGGGGGGCAAAGTGCACATATGACATTGTTTACTTGGTCAGGCAAGGGAGGTCTCAGACGCAGAAGTGTGCCTCAAAAGCTTCTTTGTTTAATGCAAATTTTTTAAAAAGTAGTTGCCTTAGGCAAGTTTGGCATCTCAACTGATAGACAAGCCACAACAGAACTGCATGTTATGGGTCTATACTTGTTACAAAAAAAGCATTAGCAAGGCCTTCCCTAGGCCAGAGCAATTTCTTGTCAATTAACTATGATGTTATTAAATGTTATCAAATTGACAGAGTTTAGTACAACTATGTTGTACTGTTACCAGATTCCAGGTTAGCTAATTTTTCATAGGTCACGTTGAGCAAGTTGAGAGAGTGAAAATCTGAAAGAAATATCCTAAAGAATATATTAAAAAAATAATAATAACAGATGCTGTTTGTTCCCTTTCTAAACAGTCTAGCTTGCATTCAAAATGAACAGCAAAAAGATACATCAAATTGCATGGCTTCAAAATGTCTTAAATACACTGTCACATCATTCAAGTATAACCTTTAGGGTTTTTGATCACATACTCATCCATACTCTTTTTTTGTATCTTTCAATTCAAAACATTTAAAACATCCAAGTAAATCTCTCTATACTGGGTTTTTAGTGGTGTACATATATATCAAACCCAGTAAGTCTCTTATCTCTCACTGCAATAGTACCTGAAGTCCTCAAATAAGGATTCCACTTTGGATTCTAGTATTATAACACTAACTGAAACACTTTAGCTGGATATAAAGGATCCAATTTTTTTAAGTATCAGACACATAGTTCTGCCCCCTTCAGCCACAAATCACAGCCTACAAGCTTGGTGGTATACAGTAGGCAGCCTAAGTATAAAAGAATAATGGAAGAACATACTAAACTCAGCCCACTAATTTCCATTTGCACTCAAAATGGTTATAATGTTGACAGAAACAGGAGTTCTTAAGCAAAGGAGCTTCTCTACTATGTCCCTACTACTCAGAGTCTGTATTTTCACATAATTCTAGCCAATGAATTGTTACATGATGATGCCCAAAACACCAACGGATTCAGCATCTCACCTGGTCCAGACAGAGGCATATATGGGAAAACAAGTTTATCTTTACTCCTTTTCCTCTAAGTACAAATTTACACCTCTCAGGAGTACACCAAAGAAATTCAGCACTGGAAAAAAGAACTATCAGTAAGCAAAGCTCCATTTATAGAAGCAAATGCACTCAAGGATCACAACCATTTCATTCTGATTACATCTACCCAATTTTCCTGTTCCTTTTTTTGGAAGTGGTACAAGATGTATCAGAAAGAGGAAGTAATGTGGGCTGAGGAAAGTGCAAAGAGAGTGATTTCCCATCCCAAATCCAAACAACACTCAGCCTCCTTCACATTCATTCAGGGACAAGCCACAGTCTCAGTCTCATTGACACAGCAGCCATCAAGAGCCCTGCCTTGGTGCTCTGCACAAAGGGAACCAAGCTACCTTGTTCATAATCATTCACAGCACACTGGTGTCACCTAAGCTTTAATGAAAGATTATACACAATTAGTGTTTCTGCATTGTGGCTACCCATCTAAAGAGTCCATAAAAAGCTCGGGGTTAAAAGACGCCTGTCTGCAATCACTGCAGTGAGAATTGGCAAAATATACTTGCTAACTTTTCATCAGTAGTGACAAAGTCCAAAGCAACTGTTCTCCTGCAGTGAGACCCCTGGTTTCTACCACCAAACTAACATTTCACAACTGATTTTGCCTTGCTCATCTGCCACCAAATTGATGAGCTGCAGTCATCACTGCCTTTGTAACATGCCTGTAAAGGTTCAGAAATCTGCATTTGCAGTATCTCAAAAGGCTGTCCACAATAACTGTCCATTACTAAGTACTAATTACAATTTGGCTGCAGTCTCCCTGGCCCAGAACATATGCATCTTGTCTCTTGCACTTCCTTTACATCAAGAGCCTCGGGGAATTGCAGTCATGGCTGTTTTCCTTTACGGTAGGTTGGGGTTTGGTAGTCTTTGTATCTGGTTTCATAGTTCCATTATTTTGCAATTACCTCATCTGTGAAAGTGCCTCCCCTCCATCACATCCCATTGCATCTCAATCTCTGCTGTTCAAACTTGATACCACCACATCAATAGAATATTCTTACCAAAACAGGTACCTCCATGATCCTTTATAGATGCCTTCACACAGCCACAGCAACTTTTCCACAGCTCAGCTGTCTAGGCAGGCATAACCCCGATGGGACAATCACACACTGCCCAGGGCACTTCTAACAAAAGACTCATTTGCCCCTTTCTCCCACCATAAATCTGCACCAATACTTAAAGTGATGTCTGGTCATACTCTTTACCCATTGAAAAGTTCAAGGGAGCAATTGTTGATGACCCTTGCACCTGAACTGTACCCAAGAAATGTGTTGAAGATGATTAAACCCAGCCATTTTTGCCTTTTCTAACAGCAAGGACTGATGAATTTGCAGCTCTGGTTTTACAGAACCTGGTCAGGGAAAGGCAAAATAACTCATTTCACCCATGCACCCCTTTACTTGGCTAGAGCTAACATTATGCACAGTCCTTACAAGCTTTCACCTACTACACTATCACATACATTGCCCAGGAACTGTTCAGCACATTGATAGCACTGTCATGCCCAATTAATACCTTGCTCTGTACTCCTTGCTTGCAGGATCGTTATCTCCTGGGTGGCCTTTCTGCTAATAATTCAAAGTGACTTTTGACAAGGCTGCATTTAAGTAGGACACACAGCTAAGCAATACAAGATGACAGGCAGTGCATTGTTGGGTGATTATCATATGCCTCAGGTGGCAGCAAGAGGCTAAAGTGCAAGTGACTTCAACCACCCAGCAAGCACGGTAATCCCCCTGCCACGCACAGTTTGGAACTGCATCCTGATGGGAACGAACATCAGGGAAATAAATCAGCCATTTGCACTTAACGGGTATTATGGGAACCAATACTATTGTTAAAGAGTTCATTCAGAAGCAATCTATAAATCAGAGAAGATGCCAAACAATGCCCTTTTTTGTTGTGCATTTCCACCAGCTGGCATTGTCTATTGACATAATTAACAAGAAACACTCTTCTCCCTTCCCTGCAGTAAACAAAAAAGCCCCCTCCCTAAAACACAGAACACCTCCAAACCAGGGTACGCTTTCCTTAGGAGCGGAACCCATGAAAAAACCTAGGTCCTACTCTAAACATCCAGTGGCAGCAGGACGCCCAAGGGAACAAGCCAACAGCTGAGGCCATGCGATTCCCTCACTCCTCAGGGCATGAGCAGGGCAGGGACAGCAGCAGTGCCCAGATCCACCAGCAACCTCAGACCAGCTGAGATGATGACTAACTTAGGCTCCATCCAGAGAGCACAATCTTGAAGAGCACAAAATGAACCTGGAAAAAGGGCTACCTATAACAAATTTTTCAGCCAGGAAAAAATACCAGAGACAGGACAAGACACAAAGCTACCTGCAACACATCTTTCAGGTCTGTCCAGGAAGGCCAGTAAAAAAACTGGGGCAGCAGGATCCAGAACAGGATACATGCACACCTATGAAGTAGTTTAGATGAAGACAAAAAACCCCAAACTGAGCTTAAATGGGGCTATTGGAGTGTTAGATGGAGTTTGCACAAGTGGAGGCTCCAAGTGTGGCTACTCAGGGCTGTTAAGAGTTGTTCATTCCTTCAGATCTAGGTCTCAGCGCTCTACTTGGCCCACTTAAAGGTGAAAATGACTGCTGCTAACAGTCATGAAAGGGTTTCTAAATGGATTAGCTGATGTAACTCTCAAGTTTGGTTTTGCTTCAAAAGAGATGAGTAATGGGTGTGTTATAGCAGTATCACAGGCAGCTTCCCACACATCTGGAGACAGCTATCTCTCGCCTATGTTTCACAAAGCACACCATGGTTTGTTTCTTGTTGTTTGTAGTTTTGGGGGTTTTGTTTTATTTTTGTGTGGTATGAAAGAGTAATTACAGAGTGTCTGGAAGGTGCTGTAAATGCTGAAGAGGCTACTGAAGTCTTTAGATAATAGTAAAAATAGCATATACTTTGAGGACTTATTATTAAGAGTTGATGCCTCTATTTCTAGATGTAAAAGATTGTATATGGGAGTCTACCACATTACCTACAGAAGTAGTTGAAAGCATGAGCTGAGGAGTGTAAGAAGATCCCACCTCTGAGACGCCGTGTCACCCCAGTACAGGATAACGCAGGACAAGCCCCCTGTATACCAAAACAGTCCCTAAGAAGATTTCTCTTCTGCACAGAGTTTTGAAAACAGGTGCAACAATTTCCATATTGTGAATGACTGCATAGCCTTAAACCTTTCCAATTCCCTTATCTACTCAGATTTCTTCCATTTAATTCTAACCAGTTGCCCTAGGCTTGGTTTCCAGTCTCCTTAAGGCCCAGCTCAAAGCTGACTTCCCTTATTGTCTGCTGCACGCACAGGTCTAGGAACTGAGCACTCAAAAGCCTGATTCACACAGCCAAGTCCCCCATGCTTCAGTCCTGATAGGAAGCAGAGCGCTCAGTGTCATCATGGCCGCTTAGTCAAGCAAACAAGCTTGTTGCAAACAGCTGACAAACACTGCTGGAAGCTCAATTAATTACCCACGAGGAAAGCTGTCGTGCTGAAGAGACAGTGTTATTATTGTTTAAAGTGTGGCCTAAGTGACCCTCCTATTTCAGAATACCTGTATCCTGGGATAAAAGTCCAGTTAGTGTCTGCGTGGGCACCCTGCCATCTGAACAGATGGCTATGAATGTGAGCAGCCAGGAGTCCTCCATGTACATGTATTCAGTGTAGACACTTGCAGCAACATTAATAATGGGAGATGTCCAAATGTCCCTTCACCCCAAGCCTCCTAAATCAAGCTGTGTGTGCGTGTGAGGGAACCTATATCGACAAAATCAGATCAACAAAAAATGACTACAGTGATCACAAGTATAAACCCTGATGTCTCCATCTCTCTCGTAGCTAGAAACACAACCATAGCAATGAGAAATAGCCAAAAAATAACCCCCTTCCCCAGTAGATAGGGCTTTTTTCAGTTGCTGATCTTGACTGTGTTTGCAATGGGACAGGTCCTGGTCAACACCTATGCTGTCCAGTGTTTAGCACTGTGAAGATTTTGCCCTGCATACATAGTCTAGGAAAAGAGGAGTTCAAGAGAATGCTAAGGTTGCTCTCTCAAATAGGCTCTGACCTCTCAAATAGCACCATGCTAGTTTCTGTGTGCCTTGGGAAACTCTGAAAAACATTTTTATCTTCAGGGAAGGAATGGGTTCACCCATTGCTGTGGGAGGAAAAGGCCTTTCTGCTCTGCTGAGTCCTATAGAACTTTCACTTGTAGTCCTGCTAATTTTCTTTATGAGATTTCTGATTGTTCAAGTCACATTTGAAGTCCTCTCCTGAAAGGGAAGTTAAAGAAACAGATTTGATGCAACAGATGGGCATCCAGGAATGTATGGAGAAGGCAATATTGCTGACTGAGGATGGATAGGACTAAATTGCTTTTCTCCACAGTGAGACTTCTTGGTGGGATCATGCAGTGGCTGGACCTACAGAAAGCACAAGGATGCCCACAGTGTGCTCCTGCATATATAATCCTAGAGCTACCTCCTCTTCAGGACCATGTACAACCCTGGATCTACACTTTGGCTAAGCAAACACATACACATACAGAAAATGAGCTTCCACCTGCACCGGGCCCTGTGGAATTTTCCAGGAAACCTGGCCAGACTTTTGTGTTTCTAACAAAACCAAAACAGTTTTTAAATCCAGCTTCAAGCTTCATTGCAAATATTTCTCACAGCCCTCTATAGTAGGAATAATTACTGTCCTTATTTATTGGGTAGATTATACAAATCCCCTAGTAAGTAAATTGTAGGATTAAGAGGAAGTTTAACGTGCTAGATTAAGCTGACACATTTATTTACTTCCTCCCAGAAGGCACGACTAAAGGATGGTGACCTGTCATGTGTATTAATGCAACATTTAACCCTGCCTCAGCTCCAGTGATTATCTCTGCAAGTGCGAAGTCTCACTCTCACAGATTCCAGTGTGACACTTCATACAGAGAAGTTCTGTTGTCTTGGATATCTTATCTGTTCAGCTCCCAATTTTGGAGATGGTAATGCACTGTACTTTTGCAGTGCCTTCCCTCTGGAGTTTCAAAGGGCTCCCAACAAATACACCAGCAGTCACCCTGCAAAAGGCATTACTTATCCCCACACTACAAGTATTTACTCTAAAGCTGAGATTATTGCTGGCTTTTCTATGACTTGTCTAGGTGAAGTGGACAATTTGTGCACAATTCAGTATCACTGGGCTCTTTGGAAGCCCCTTAGAGTGATTTTCCTACTGCAAAAGCCACAGTCCATGTTATGACAATATCCCAAACTTCACATACCACAGAACAAAGGGGCTGTCTGGATTTCCTGCTACTTTCTGATATTAACACTGGTATTGTGGTCAAGTTGCATGGAGGTTGATGCTGCAGTTCAGGACAACAGTGAAAAGACAGACAGGGCTCTTACCTCCTGTTAGCTCTGTAGCAGCAATGCATCTGTGCCTGAATAGGGCCTGGGCTGTTTTGCTGTTCAAGCAAGTCTTCTTGTCTGCTTTCCTGTACTTCATTCTCTGGCATTAATCAAGTTGCATCCAACAGCACTACCTGAGTACATGTAGCACTGGGAGTAGTGCATACTGCCCAGACTTGCCCAAACAGATCACTTTCTGCAAATTAATATTAAAGGGCTTATGGGACTGCTGAGGTGGAGACTTCTTGCAGCATGTTGCGTGTGTAACCCTGCACTGCTGAACTAGCCAGTGAAAGGAGGAGAGAGAAACAGGCACCAAATGAGGAAGCAACTTTTCTAGAAGCGCAAACAAGGGATGTGGCAGAAGCAGTCTCTAGAAAACTAAACTCTGGTGCCTAAACCTTTAGACTTAGAGTTGCAAGCTCCTCAAGAGAAGGATGCACCAAAATAGCATCTTCTGACACAGACATGTCTTTCCTCACCCCAGCACCAGTGTCATGCCTTCTCCATGCTGGTAACCCTCCCAGGGTAATTTAGAAAAGCCAGCTAGGTGCAAATCCCCCCAAGGTTTGCACTGCAGGTTGGGAGCAGGGCTCAGACATGACTGTCTGTTCTTCCCCCTTCAAATAAAAGTTTCATCCCCACACTCTGGCCCCGACAGGTTTCTATATTTATCTATCCTTATTTTAGGAGGCCTGCAGGAGAAATGTATAGATTACAGATGTGGTGCTCCTTGTTTTAGCTAAGGTTTCCAATAGGGATAGTTGTTTTGGGACAGAGTCCCATCCAAGAGTCATTTGCTGTTCGCTTGCCAAAGGGGGCTGCAAATATTGCCAGTGCTTTGCTTGACTTAGATTGAACAGTTCACAGCCTCTGAGGAAGGGGAGGAAAATTCCATCATGAAATAGCTGATTTAAAGTGCTGTATCCCACAGCGACAGTAAAGAGTGTTTGCTAATACTAATACAGCTTTCAGAACGAGAATTTAAGTTCAACTTTCAAAATGTGTTTCTGCTTGGGAGAAGGCCCAAATTAAACCCCTCCTTCAGTTCAAAACTTCAGCCAGTTTTGGGCAGAGAACCAATTCTGATTGTGCAGCTGACACCAGTTCTGTGAAACGTGACAGGTTACAGAGAGGAAGAAGAGGAAGAGATTCTAGTGACACGTCTGCCTCCTCTGCATACGGAGGGTACCAAGCATGGCACTGGTGCGGGTGTACAGGCCTGTCCCTCAGTTGTCAGTGGGATTTTCCTTGCGTCAGAAACAAATAGACAAGAGGGAGATAGGAAGTCACCCTGGAAAAAAGAATAACTTTATTCAGAAATTCACTTGTAAGCAAAATTATCATTGCTTAAAATGTTGATGAGTAGCATGTGTACAAAACTCGTCTCATTGATATACATTTTTGCAGATAATACAATATATAGAGGTGGGGAAAAAAAATAGAAGCAATTTTAAAGAACCAGAATGACAGTATCTATCAGAGAACCTGACAGAGACCATTCTGAAGGACCAATGTAAAACTGTTTCAAATAAAGGAGGCTAAAAAAGAAAATAATTCTCTCCAGTTTTGATCCTACAGAAGGATCTTAGTTTATAAGAGTTAAAAAATAACAGCATTTTTACATATTGATAAGTTGATAACTGCCAGTAGAGATAAACATGTATAATGCTTGAAATGCAAGTTAACATTGGACACATTAAACATATTACAAGAGCTTAATCAGAATGAACATTAAAAACTATTAATAGCTCCAGCTACAAATGTTCATCACGAAGGAATGGCTGTATGAGTTAAGTGCCTTCAAAATGGTAAGCCTTATTTAAAACCCTTTTCAGTGGATGCCTTTCCACTGATTTCAGCAGCCTTTGGATGAGGCTTTCTTTTATTAGAAAGCTCTTTAATTTAATAGTGAGAGGGAGGACTGAAAAGCCAGACACCAATATTTCCTTTGCCTGCCCATGACAGGCAAGGTTTCTTGGTGTAATCAGCAATGGAGATTTGGTAAAAGATTAAACTAAATGGGTTAGAATTTCAGGTGGAGAACAGGGGCCTAGTCCAACTTCCACTAAAACCAGCTGAAAAATTTCTACATAGTTTAACTAGCATGGGTTCTAGCTGTTCTTTCTTCATTAAAAGCAATGGAAATTTTTCTACTGACTTCAGTTAGGGGAGATTTAAAGCTGTGCAACGTGCTATAATTACACAGGAAAGCATTTCGAAAGGAAACAAGGATCAGGTGGCTATGTCAGTTACATCTGCTTTTGACAGGGAACCACTATGTGAAGTGGAGAAGGATTATAAGTGGTTTTGGGTTTTTTGATACAGAAATCCCAAGTGTATGCCTAATTTAGCACTCTAACAATCTATGATTGTTAGATTGATACCAATGAAGATAAATCTTTTCCTTTTTTTCTTTTTATTTCTGGAGGTAAGCTAGAAGAAATACAATGTCTAATAGAAACAAGGTGGAAGGGCCACAAGAGATATATCAAATATTAATACTTTTTTTCTTTACTAACAAGATGCGGCCAGCCAGCTATCACATTAGTCTGCTTCACTCTATATTGCATCCTTCCATAGTTTGACTTAAGTAAGTAGATTTAAATTTCCCAGTACCCCCAAAAAACAGGAAAATCAAATGATAGATTAGGCCCAAGTGGCCTATCAATTTATGCTTGAACATATGGCCACACCTAAACCAGAGGAGCGTAGTAGTGAGAGTTCTCAGCAACCTGTCACAGATGAATTTTGTAGGAGAGGAGACATGTGATCAAAGGCTGCAGAATTCACCCCCTCAGCCCTGTCACCTCCAGGGATTTGGCACAGCTGGATCAGACCACAGCCCTCCAGGACACGGGAAGGTTAAGTGCTGCGAAAAGTAGGCAAGCCTGTACATATTGAATGGGAAAACCCACAACCCAAAAGAATGGCCTGTATAAAACTGTGTTTAAATGAGTAGGAAAGAAAAGACAGACAGATGGCTATGAAATGGCCGACATTTTAACTTTAGGCTCACCTTTGAAATTCAGCCTGTGGGGTTAGTGGTTGAAACTTGTTACCAGGGTTTATCTTTTGCATTTAGGCTACTTCTTAATAACTAGGTGGCCACTCCAGAGGATCATTTCTGCCTTTCATCACTACTACAGTCTCTAAATGGGAACAGTGGCAAGTATTTCCAGAAGATATGAGCCTGATTCTAACGCCCTAATTAGACTGAGTAGCCCAGAAGCTCCTGCTAAATTCAAAAGCAATGCTTCATGCCAGGCAAGTGGAAGAATGTGGTCCTTGCTCTTCTTGATAAACAGGCTGAGCCATGCTCAGCTTCAGTCTCTCATTCATAACTGGTATGGATGGTTTCTCTAGTAGGAAGGAAGAAAATGCTGTCTTCCTCTGGCTGCAAGTAACACAAATGGACACATCTAATTGGCATGTTACATTGCTGTACGCTGCTCTCTAGGTCTGGCATAAGCGCTTTCATCTTATGACAGTTTTGGGCTGATGCTTCGTGTTCTTGTAAAATGTCAAGTTACATTAGATCAATTATCTCATGTAATATGGTACAAGACACTGCCACTGACTGAATACTGTATAGAAATATTTTCAGTTGTTCTTTTTCCCCAGAAACACCACCTGGTCCTTAGTTTTCTAAAAAATTATCTGTGTTGAGACATTGTAAGGTGAAAAAGAGAGAAAGAACAATTATGTGGAAAGGTTAAGAAATTCCAATGACTTGCCAAAACATATAATATGGGATTTGCAGCCCACCCAGGAAATTTTGCATGTGGAATTACCACACTCCTCAAAGTATGTATTTTAATTGCTGGGTGAAGTGCATGTACATAAGCCAAATTGCTGAAAGAGCAGCTGCAGTAGTGGTACCACACTGATATGCAAGCCACAAGTCCTGTTGTTGAAATAGGTTATTCATAAACTGCTTCTGTGGCATCCTCTGTCTGTGAAGATAGTTGGGCTTGAGGGGAGAAGATAATCTGAAGCTCTGTTTTACCTTCTCGGCATTAACTTGCTGACATTAAACTGAGATATTTATTACACTTATGGTTTTAACATTTTGAATCTGCACATATTTCCTATCTGTTTACAGCCATTGTGCAGGGATGAAGCTGTAAAAGAACCATCACCTCACTGATACTGTCATGGGCCAAGCATGCAGTTGCCTTTGAGGGGGAGCCTCAGTGAATCACAGAGGATCTGACCTCATTTCATAGAATAAGTCAGGTTGGAAGGGACTTCAATCCAACCTTAAGCTCAGTACAGGGACAACTCTGAGGTCAGACCAGCTTATTAAGGGCTTCACTCCAATTGGTCTTGAAAGCCTTTGAGCATGAAGGCCACACAACCTCTCTGTCCAGCCTCTTCCATTGTTCGACTGGCCTCTTGGTGAAAAAGTGAGGGGGTTTTAATACACTACATGAACCTTTCTTCTCTCTACTTGCACCCTTTGTCTGCCATTCTCCTACCATGCACCACTGTGAACAGCTTGGCTCCATCTTCATAATTTCCTTGTGGGTAGTAGAAGGCCCTCGGTTCTCCCCTGAAACCATCTCATCTCCAGTTCCTTTAGCCTCTCCTCATCAGACTAGTGCCCTAGCCCCAGGCTATCCTGGTGGTCTTCCACTGAACTCACTTCCTTTTATTGATGTCTTTCTTTATATCAGGAGGGGTAGGTAAAACCGTATGTTTAAAGTGCAATCTATCAAATGCTGGGTAAAGGATGATGGCAGCTTCCCTCAATCTACTGACTGTGGTCTGGTTAGTAAAGTCAAGGATGCCATTAGCCATCAGCACTGCCCAAGCACAGAGCTGACTCACGGTCAGCGTGCTGTCTGCCAAGACCCCCAGGGCCATTCCTGCAGAGCTGCTCACCCAACCTGCATCACTGCAGGGGAAATCTTCCCTCCAAGTGCTGGATTTGGCATTTATTCCTGTAGAATTTTGTAGGGTTCCTGATGACCCACTCCTCCAGCCTGTCCAGGTCATTCTGGATCTGCCCTCAAGACTGGTCCCTCCAATATGGCATCATTTGCAAACTTCATAAACCTCCTCCACATCATTGCTGAGCAGAATTGGTCCTAGGAGAAACCTCTGTGATGCTCCCCTTGTCACTGACCTCCTGCTAGAGTACGACCCATTAATCACTACACTCTGAGCCTGATCATCCCTCTTTTTATCTATTTGTCCACCCATGCAGACCATGAAGTCCTAAGTTGGATACCACAGCATTGTGTAAGACAATGTTGAAAGGCCTTGTTGAAGTGACATCCAGTTCTCACCCTTCCTCTGCAAATCCAGTGATTTTACCATGGAAGTCAAGAGATCACTCGAGTATGATTTGCCTGCCTGGTACTGTCTTTTCTTTACTCTTTTTGAAAAGGAAGGCAATTCAGCATGGTTACTCTCAAGAACCTCATGCCTTCTCACAAGGCTGTACTTTTATCTTCACAGAATTTTAAATATATGATGATTTGTAAGTAAAATACACCTCAGGCCTCTATAGAGGGTCACCAACAATGAAGCAATGACTAAAGCCTATAAATAAGGCAACAGCCCCTGCTTGCTTTAGAACTGAGGAACCGAGGAAATCAATAGCTGCATACAGACTAATAAAGCGAGCGCCTGGGCTGGCCACAGGCCTCGGGACAGGGCTGACCGTGCTCTTAGCACATTCAATGGCACTTCTTGGCCCAGGCCAACTAAAACTTTTCCAAATAATTCCCAGCCACAATTTGGCAGCTGAAACATCCCAGGGACTGCTCCCAATAGGTAACTGTGTAAAATACTATGATAAGAGAACTGGCTGCTAAGGTAGAGAAAAGTGACTCTGTCTAGTTAGATCAGGATGATTTTCCAGAGGCACGAAAGACACCCAAGTCTTATTAAGGATCAATGAGAATTATATCCACATGGTGCCCTGCAAGCTCTAGAAAAGGGGGTCTCTGAGTCCCCAATAAGATAAAGCTCCAATTGGATATGTCTAACTCAGGGCTTAGCAGGTTGGCCACCTCTAGATGCATTCATGTTTACATATTTGCCAGTTCCTGCAGCCAAAAGGGACATAGTCGTATGCAGACACCCCAAGTATTTTCAGCAGATGAGTGCTCCTCCCCAGGAGGTAGGAGAGCAGGGAACAGCTTGGAGGTGAAACCTACGTTAGAAATAATCATAGAATCATCAAGACTGGAAAAGACCTTCAAGATCATCAAGTCCAACTGTCAGCCCTACACCACCATAACCTCTAAACCATCTCCTGAAGTGCCACATCTACCTGTTTTTAAACACCTCTGGGAACAGCAACTCCACCACCTCCCTGGGCAGCTTGTTCCAATGCTTCACCACTCTTTCAGTGAAGAAATTTTTCCTAATATCCAATCTGAACCTCCCCTGGTGCAACTTGAGACCATTTCCTCTTGTTCTACTGCTGGTCACTAGGGAGAGGAGGCCAATGCACGCCTGACTACAGCCTCCTTTCAGGTAGCTGTAGAGCATGGTATGGTCTCCCCTCAGCCTCCTCTTCTCCAGGCTGAAGAGCCCGAGCTCCCTCAGCCTCTCCTCATAAGAACTTCTCTCCAACGAGATGTCAGTGAGAGAAAGCCACAGTGAGTCAGAGTTTTTCTATTGCATTAGTTTTGTTGATAGCTAAACAGATCCACAGATGTGCTGAACCATGAAACACAAACACACAAGAGGAAAGACATATTTTGACCGTAAACTTTATGTAAATGTATCACAGATATGAAAACATCAGTAACGGGATATGGCTTAAATGAAAACATGGTCAGTTTTCTGTGGACAAAACAGCTGGTTTGCTGTAATACAAGACTTTTGTATTAAATGAGTGGGTTTTAATTACACCAATTAGACTTTTTCAAAAGGACCGGCAGTCCTTTCTGTATCAAGACGTGAGGAAGAGGAGAGAGTTACTAAGTTTCAGTCATAACTCAGTGTGCCACCAGGAGTTGTGCAATGAAATCATGGGGTGCAGAGAGCCTTGCGCCACCCCTGCCCAGGAGAGGACCATCATGGGCAGCAGCAGGACCCAGTTGTGCCCAGAGAGGCACTACATCCCATGGGAATGGGCCAGTTCATTGTGCTCATTTTTCTTGTCACTATTCATTTTCTCCCCTGTCTCAGCCTACCAAAGCAATCAGGATCACAATAAAGACGGTACAGCACTTTGCTCTAGTGTAGTTATGCCATAGGCTTACAACTTCAACTAGGCTGTTATCAGTCAAACACAGATCTCCCAAGTACATAACACTTCTCTCTGTTTTCAAGAGCTCCAAATCTATCGCCTGTAACCTCGGCTTACAATGGCGACTCACTGATTACATTAATGAAACATGAGAGGGCTCCATCACTCCATGAACAACTAGGAAACAGCAACTGACTACAAAGACATTTTCCATCCATGTTTTTTTCAACAAATCAGTCAGGTTTGCATTATGGTGCCTGCTCCTATGACAGAAAGCTTAAACTGGGAAGTATCCATCTTCCAAGTTTTTCATCAGTCCCCTTGTGATTCCAGATGTGTCAGAACAGCTGTGTTTGCAACCTTTGTGCTGGATATAATCACATGTGTTGAGGGAGGACTGGGACTTCTCTTGGTTTTAGCCTCATTAGAAAAGCTTCTGGGGCTGGACAAGATACTAATTTTGTACTAAAATAAATGGTTTTGTACAAAGATAGCATGGGTTGCAACTATTCTCAGGAAGCTAAGCAGTCTCTGGGGTCTGTGACTCCCAGATTGCAACTCTCCTTCAGAGGGAGACAGCAGGATGAATCACAAGGGGAAAGTTGATCATCTGGGTACAGGGCAGAAGACTCTCTGTATCAATGAGGGTACAGCTTTTGTTCCTGTATGCAAAGACCCAAAACAGGAACAGGATGCTGAACATGTTATTACTGTGGCCAAATCAAAGCTTCCACCTAGTTCTCCGTAGACATTCCCACACCCTTAATGTAATGGTTACTTGTAAACAGAATACCAGGTGTCACCTCTGAGTTTTATTAGCATTTATATCTGCTGTACATATTTTTGATGGAGTTCCAATAGATTCATACTTCTGGTTGCCTAAAGCACACCGATTTTACTTCACATCGGCAAAGTGTAGGCAAGAAAACAAGTCTAGGTAAGAGCATCTAATTCTATTCCTTAAGTTTTGTCATGACACCATCTAAAATAACCACTGTGAGTTTTTCAAATTGTACGTGTGGATATACATTGGCTTATTTGCAAATGCATATAGGAAAATATGAGACAAAAGAGTCTTTATCCTTCCATCAACTACAAAGGGAGTTTAGATGGTGACATCATCTGTCAACATCTATCCCATAAATGTTTAAATATGGACAGATGAGAGTGTCATTGATTATCCGGTTCCTTTATTATGTAGATTTGAGACTAGATGAATAGTGGTTTACCAGGAGATGCATGAGCCCAGGCAATAAGTGTTAGCTGCATCTAGTCAATGGAGAGCTGGAAAACTGGTCTTTCTGCTTAGTCAGCAAGGAGCAGGGAAGTTAGGGGTTGGTTTTGTTGGATGCAGTATCCTTCCCTTTCTATTCTGACCTGCTGTACTGAAGAAGAAAAGAGCATGCTCTAAAGCTCATGGAAGTCAGTGTGCAGATATCAGTGACTTCAAAGGGCTCTAGATCAGGCCCTATGCCTTTAATTCTGTTCGAAATGAGAACATACATCTTCAATGTGTTACAAAAGAAATAGCTTCCTATGCCAATGTAACAAAACTTTTAATATGTGCCTGCTCTTTGTGGGGCCAAATTAAGAACTTCTAACCCTGAATGAGATAAAACTGAAGAGATGCCTTGTGAAAGACTTTCCAACTATTTATTAAAAGCATACAGAGTTGATATAATGTTATTCTGCTTCAATTCATTATGTCTCCAGACTACTGCACTTTTTGTCGTGCCAAAACATATTCCAGGAATGGTCTTTTCCATGGTCTTTTCCTTGCTCTTTTCTTATGGTGGCATCTTTTGGAGGTCTGTTTCCTTCATGCTACAGCACTACACAGCGGCTCTTGGAAACATCGGATCTTGCAAACTGCATTTTAAACTCCATTGGTACATGACACCAGCCTTCATGGAGTTTAAAATCTTCAGAGATGTCAAGAGCAATGTGCTGGGCAATTCTGTAGCGGACAATGAGGCTAGAAGCCAGGTTCATATCATGCTCATATAAAGTCAGTATTTGCCAGCTTCAGGTGATTTCTCAGTAACAGGTCTGAACTGGCAGTGTATCTGTGATGTCTCAGCATTTTATGATGGCATCATTCACATATAAACCTATAGATGATGATGTCCAAGTAAAACTATTGAAACCGTATCTATGAAGACAACTTAAACCTTCTTGCCGATTCTCTGTTTGTCCATCTAGAACAAAATGTCTGAGGACAAAGAAATTGGAAATTTTAACTGGAGAGACATTTTAAGTACAGAACCCCTAACTATAAAACAATCCAGCTTTCCCTTTATAAAAATATGTCTTCACATATCCTCAACCTTCTTGAACTCCGTCTATATAGTAGCTTTTACCACATCAGAAACTAGTTTTCAGATATTAAAAAAAAAAAAAAGTGGTTTCAACTAATGCAGTTGTTCTGGCCACCACCAAAAGAGCAATTTTTCTGTTAGTACTTCCCCTGCATTTCCACCCTCCACCCCAAAAGCCACAGTGGGATCACTGTATGTTTAATTGTGGTGGTGCAGCACAGACACAGAACAAGAAGGGGAAATGAAAAAAGGGAGCAAGGAGCAGTTTGAAGAGAGGGATCTGATAAAATCTTTGGCTCTGCAGCTTAAAGATTAAGTAACAGGTTTTGCTGTAGCAACCCAAAGCTCCAGGGAGCATGAAGTACCTGAACGTACACCTGGACTGACGGTGATTACTAGCAATTTTTGTGTTCCTGACAAGGATACAGCACAGGATCTGTGCATTACTACAAAACTGATGTTGTTGAAGAAGGTACCATGATTTGGTATAAATGTGCTAAATTAGTATTTATTAAACCAGTATTTTATTATATTAATAACATTTTTATTGTTATTAAATATTATTTATTTCCAGTCTTAAGCACTTAGAAAAATCACAGGCTTTTCTAGAAGGAACAAATATATAAGTAGCTTTGAGATTATTTTTAATGAAAGATAGTTTTGGGATCTTTGCTGTCTTTTTTTCAGATTTTAGATTTCATATACCAAACTTTCCTCTATAATCAAGAAGTCTTAAGTGATGAAAGCTGCAATTCTGCTTTTAGAAGAAGGTTTCTTTAACAGGAGATGCAAAAAACCATTACGTGTAAGACCATCAGGACCAACACCATCATGAGTATTTTTGGTTGCTTTTTTCAAGTGTTCATTGTAGGGCTTTAATTTTTTGTTGTATTTTATTTTAGCCACCTGTGATGTCTATCCTCTAAAGTGTTCCCCAAAGGCAGGTCATTGTTTCTGCCTTTCTTAACCAAACAATTGGTCTCACTCTTGTTGGATTTTACGGAGTAGGGGGATTGCCCCTCTGGCCTAGAAGGCTGGTTACACCAGGTTATTTCTAAATACAGGGAACAGATGACTTGTAGGGAGTTGTGAAGGAATTGTATAATTATGTACAGGTAACATCAGGGGTAGAAAAGACACAAATATGTTTGTCTGCAGTCATAATGTTGTCAAATGTCAACCAAGGGAAAAATTCCAAATGTCTGCCTTTGTCACTTCATTAGAAATAGATCAAACACTGCCTGCTGTGGAGAATATGCAGCAAAAGGTTTAATCCTACTACTACTGTTACTATTACTAAATAGTTTATGCTACTGTAACACAAACCAAAAGAGGCTAAAACCAGAGCAGCATGTGGCAATCATACTGCTTGGAGTTTGGCTTGTTCACGCAGTCACAAGGGCAAAAAACAGAGGAGAAGGCTGAACTATCAGATGTCAGTGGACCACCCCAGCCACCAAATCTAGTGCAGAGCATCTTTGTCTCCTGCTGCTTTTAGTTGTTAACACATTCCCAGCAGGGTGCAATAGGTGAGAGAATTTTACCTGCCCAGAATAAACAATCTGTCAGCATGCACGTGGTTGTACACTCACCGGCAGAAGCTTGCAACAAATTTTGAGTAATGAACTAAATTATAATTGCTGTGTATAAATGATTGTTAAAAATAAAATCCACATATAGAAAAGTTAATGTCATACTAGGTGCTTCAAGTTAAGCATCCTTTAAGAAGAAAATAATCATGACTTCAGTTTTCCTGCCCATAAAATGGGGGTAATGTTACATAGCCATTTTCTAAATTAGTACAGGATGTTTAGATGGGAGTCTCTACATTAGGGCACGATAGCGGTACCTTCGATCTCTCTTCACACAATATTACGTGCACTGCTTCCAAAAACATGACCTGCCTACACTGCTGCATAGTCAAGTCTGATTTTAGAAAAAAAATAAAGGAGAGTGAGTGATCAAGCACACATTACAGCTGTGCCACTGGGTCAGTAAGTGAGAAGTTAAAATAAGAAGTTCATTCAATAAAATATTGATTCTGGAAACAGATTACAGGAAATCATACCGTACAGCTAACTTAATTTATGAGTATTTATATTGCAGGAATTATACCAATATATCAAACACAATGCCTTCAACCTCAGTTCAAAAGAGAATTTTATCTCTAAGCTTTAACAACAGGGCTGAAAATAATTCAGATTATATGGGCAGCATTTTAGCAGCCCATTTTCATCTTCTTTAAAAGCAACACTCTAATGCATGATGGTTAAGGATCAAGTTGGGATTATGTGGAGAATGTTAAACATATACCAAATAATACATCTGTTTTGAATAAAAGATGTTGCATAGAGCTCCAGTTCATTTTTTTCAACTCATTGCTGTACGTGTTGTAGCTGCTAAGTGAAACCACGCATCAGATAAATACATCACTTCAGCAACAGATTGCTAATCAATTGTCTGACATGTTCTGAAATATGTGAGTTAAAAATACTCAGGGGCAAAGGCTTGTGTAGTTTCGAAAAAAACTTTTTCATGTTCTCTTGAGGTTCTTTCTTCCATCTCTGAGCTTCTAAGAGGGTTTCCAATGCTTCTATGCTGGTGCTCGATGTTTCCTCCATAGTGAGAAAGCAGCAGACCCTATACCATGTTCTCTGTCCACTTACAAAAGCTGGTCTGACTGCAGTCACGTTTGCTGATCTGTCATTCTCTGGCTAGCAAACAGGTAGTTCCCTGGGAGAGAGCCACTGTTACACTCTGTTTGATTGCTGTATCCTACAACTTGCATATTGTTTGAAGCAACCATTTATTCAGAAATTAATTTAGAAATTCTTAGACTTGGATTATTAAACCTTCAAATGGAAGAGGAAACTGAAAACTTTCCAAAGCATACAGTTTGTCAGAATTACTGTGTTTGACTCACTAATAATTTAATTTCAATAATGCCAAAACAGGGGGAAATGGCCAGCCTCATTTCAGTGGTCTGTGGGGACAGGACAAGGGGCAATGGCTGCAAGTTGGAGCACAGGAAGTTCTGCACCAATATGGGGAAGAACTTTTCACAGTGAGGGTGACAGAGCCCTGGGACAGGCTGCCCAGGGGACAGGAATATCTCCTTCTCTGGAGATACTCAAGACCTGTCTGGACGCCTCCCTGTGCGACCTGTCCTAAGGAGCCTGCTTTGGCAGGGGGTTGGACCCGATGATCTCTAGAGGTCCCTTCCAACCCCTATGATTCTGTGATTACACCACAACATACTGACACTAAATACCTACTTTATCAAATCTGTATGACAATGTGATCAGTAACTAGTATGACTAGTTCCTAATAAGCAAACAAAAATACTTTAAATACTTTAATTGAAACAACTGTTTAGCTCTATTTGTGGTCTTTGCAGGGGGCAACCAAAGGAGCCCCAACATAGCATCAGAAGGAAGCTTGCCATGGGAGACCACTTCATGAGCAGTGACTGTTCCATAGCTTACTCTAGAAGGTGAGGGATGCTTTGAATCCCAGTCTTCTGTCTTGGGTGATTCCTGTACAAGAGTAATCCAGCACAGGCCCTGAAGAGCTCCTCTGCCTCATGAGCCTCCTGTCCACTTCCCACCCATCACTATTGTAAGCACCCATGATAACCTCCCAGTGTACCTCCACACCATGTCCCCAAGACAGTTGTACCAGCTCATATTCCTCTCACTCCCTTTCCCAGCAACTAGACCACAGGGCAGCTGCCTCTCTTACCATCATTCGACTGGTGAGAAGCCCCGGTTGGCCAGCTTGTACTCCAAGCTATAAGCAACAGGGTTCACAGGGGACATAAATCGAAGACTTCTTTGTAGAGCAGTAGACATGGGTACATTCACAGACCCAACTAGCTTCCCAATACAACAGAAAATTGGGTGCATGTGAACACTGCATGTGCTAGGCTGCAACTACTCTTCAGGTTCCTTCAGAACTTTTTATTGAATTCCTGACATCATTCCTCCTCTTTTCTCATTCTTGATACCCTCCCTATTGGAAGTCTCACCTCCTTGTTTTCACAGGAGCTCTCTTTCAGCCTCATCATGGGACAGAGGAGGAGGGCATTCAGTTTTTTATTTCCTAATGAGGAAAAAACAGTAGTAACAGCTGCCTTACAAAGGTCTAGGATTTAAGATCAGTGCCCTAAAACTTGCCCTAAATATTCACCTAGCCTCTGATTTTCTCCACTCAGGAACCAGAGATATTTTCTATGTATTGAGTAATTTTAATTCTGTTTGATGCTCTCTTCATCTTCTTCATCCCACTCCTATCATCATTCAAGTGATCTCTTGAAGTGCTTTGGACAACTGATTGTGGTCGAAGAGCATCACAGCCATATTTCTCTGCTGCAACCCATGCAAGCCTTCTCACATTCACCTCAGGAAGAAAGAGAAACCAAACTAGTCCACTTACATTAAAGGGTCCCAGAGTTCCTGGCTCCTAGGAACTCAACCATTCCTAGATCAACAGGTATTTGAGACAGATAGCTTAGTAAAAACACAGTCATCACCTGTCTCCCAGACTGATTGTGAGCTGACCTTGGAATATTTCCTCACTGGTGTAATTCTCTGTGGGTTTGTGATAACCCAAGGCAGATGCACATGATGACAGAAGAAACACTTTGAACTTGATATACTGCTGGATTATGGTTTTGTGCAGTACTTTTGCTATGACTGTGAAGCAGGCTAAGAGAGTCCTTACTGTTGTATCTGCTAAGCACCAGGGCCATTTACTGACCCACTAGGATCTGGCTGGAGACCCAGCTCCTTTCTCCTACACAGAGCAAACCTTTGACAGACTTTAGCATAAGAAAGCTGCCAGTGCAAGGGCATAAATACTCCATGTTTCTGAGCAAACAAAACCTGGTCACATCAGCAGATGTTCCTGCAGCCAGTGGAAACTGGCTTGCACAAGAAATTTAACTTTGAGGCAGGGAGGGAAACTGATTTATGGTGCAGGAAGTTTTCAAAGGGGCTCTGGATGTCCAAAGAGACACCTACTACCAGCCCTGCCAACAGCTCTTGTTGTGTTCTCAGCAGCTCTATCTCCTATTTTTTCTCACACAAGGTAGAGCTCAACTACTGGCCCAAGTAAGCCTCAGACTAGGATCTGTCTACAGTTACAGTCACCACGAGTGTTATACCAGCCCAGTTATGACAGCAGAGCATTGCAGGCACAAATTTTTGCCAGCTGAAGGAGATTTTGTGCCATTGTAGTTATGATAGGCTCTGAACCCAAAAGGTTAATCTGGCAGCAGCTTTCTCCTGGCAGCGCAGTGTCCACACTAGGAACATTGCTGGCTGAGTTCCATAGGGCAGGTGGGCTTTCTGTGTTTTTCAGACCCAGGCTAACATCATTGTGTGAGCAAAACTTTCTAATGTAGGTAGGCTTGGTCTTAAAAGGAACATCCCCAATACCGATCTAAAAAGCTTAATTACCTCTGCATATATCAATGTTTTCTTGCCCCTCAGCACCAAAAAAAAAAAACCCCAAAAACCCAAAAAAAGAGAGAGTGATAGATAATTTGTGTCCTTCCAAAGAAAAAAATGGGAAGACTGGTAACACAGATAAGAAAAAATCAGAACTGCTTCACTAGTTTTTCTGTGGCAGCAACATTTGATTGCTGCACTAACAAGGAAGCAGTGAATCTTCTTACTGCTGGTAAGTGAGAGACACAGCGGGACCATGATGCCTGCACATCAGAGCAGAATTAGCGAATTAGCTTCTGCTTTGGAAAGCAAAGGAAAAACACCCTTTTTTTTTTTAGAACCTGTAGGATCATTGCCATGTAAAGTTGGGGTTTTTTTTAAAAAAAAGGCATTTAGTTCATTTGTTTAATTGCTGGGCTTACAGATGTCCTACTTTCAATTTTGGTACAGGGATGTGAAAGTTACACAAAATTAACATGCATTTAGAAATTAATCAACACACTGAACATTAATGCCAGATTATCTGTTTTCTTGTTGATATTTAGTGTCTTTTTGCTTTAGGACTACATTCAACTTTGCCAGGAAAAAAAAAAAAACAAAACCAAAACCTCTTTCTATGAAGCTGGAAATACTACATTGTGTGATAAACAGCCTTGAGTAAGAAACAAAGTGATGGGACATGTGCCTCATGTCAGAAATGACAGTTTGTTCTCCTTATGGTTACACATGGGTTACTTCAGTATTTCATTTTGAAAAGCCACAGCATGTGTCCAGCCTACCTCACTCCAGAGAGTCAGATAGAAAGATTAGTCAACAAAAAAAAAAGACAAAAAGAATAAGCAAATATTGCATCATCCCCATATACATGTCAGACTCATACTACTTCACCCACCTCCATTTTGAACTGCTGTCACCAGATGCATCCTGCTCTGTCCTTAAGTGCTTTGTAGCTTTTGGAGATATTTTTTTCTGATTCACTTGATTTAAAAACAAACCAATCTTCACTGAGAGAAATTCTCTAACTTGTGTGAGAGATACCTTGAACAAGGACCAGTCAGACATTCTTCAGTCAACATGTCAAATAAGGGCAGAAAAACAGTGTCAATGCAACATTAATGCTGCTACATTAGGGAAATTAAAAAGATCTTGAACCATAAAATGAGATTCTTTGTATTCAGACAGAAAGTACATGTCTCCAATTACTAAATACGTGCATTAACCTAAAGATTGCTATTTTATATGAAAAATCATTAAATGTACAGGATATATAGAGCACAGGTAAGTTGCACCCCTGCAAAAAGCCCATCTTCTGAATTTCCTGGCTTAAAAAAGAATGCAAAAAACTTAGTACTTTCCTAAAATCTGCAATATGGTATATTAATAATAACTCGGTGTTATGTAAAGTTAAAATCTGCTGCCAAACATCAAGGTTGCCAGGATAACACTGACTTCCAGATAACCATTATCATGGTGGAGAGTTTTTCCTGGATACTAGATTATTCACTGAAAATGCAGTTTTCACAAGTCAAAGCAATACTTAACTAATGTCAAGTCTGGCAAACACATCTGAACATTTTTTTTTCAGTGACGAAAATCCTTTGGCTTTATTAATTCAGTAGATGAAGAATGCTCAAGAGCATGACCTCCACGGGGCAAAGGTTAAGGCATTTCTCTCTCAGCTGAGATATCCATTTTGCAGTTTCTGATCCAAAATCGCTAAAGAGGAGATTTGATGATTTTGTCTTTTAGTTCTCCAGGAACTACTCACTGGTCTACCAGTAAAAAGAGAAATAATGAAAATTACCATCTGCTCCTATTTATCTAGAGATATCACTCTCTTTCATCAAAAGTGGCCAGAAATACTTTGTATCAGACAGTTATGTTACTAGGCCATTATTAAAATGTTTGGGCTTGGTTCCACTTGAACCAATGTTTAAAACCTCAGCATGGCTGCTGAAACTGAAACATAATTTATTCCTTTTGTTTTTTTTTTTAAATGAGTACCTTTATTATTTATTCCGCTGTTTGCTTTTTTTTTTTTAAATCACTACATGGTGTTCTGCAGGTCTCTCTTCCTTTAGAAAAACCTGCCTTGCAGCACCCTGCCACAGTCAGAGAAACAGAAAGCAAACAAACACAGCCAGGATGTGAAAATCTCATTGCTGTGCACATGCAGGGACAGGAAGCAGAAACAATATTAACAATCAATAACTAAGAGAATTAACACAGAGCCCAGCTTTTACCACGGAGCACATGTAGCTGTAGCCAACATATGCAGTGCATAGAAAAACAGATATTATCAGTTCAAATGCTTCATTTCCATACGTAATACAAACAAAAACAACCAAACAAAAATGCAGTCAGCAGTTGACCTGCCCAGACCTGGTACGTGGTCATCGATAAGACTCTGACCACCCACCTTTGCTGAGATCAGCCTCCCCGAGCATTCCTTCCTCAGCTGCATCTAGAATTAATCCCAGATGATCCAGATTAGGGAGAGCTGAAACTCAGATTAGATATCGCTCCCATTTAAAATAAAATGAAATGAAATAAAATAAAATTATATTAGTGTATTTTAAAGGCTTCTAAAACAGTCTAAGTCCATTTACCCAACTGAAGAAGAATAAAGAAATCACCACAAGTAACAAAGAAGGGACCTAGCTGGGACCCTGTTTTTTCTGGGTTTTGTGGACACTTCACTTATTTCACTATTTTCTTTTCTTTCACAAATTTCCTTCTTTAAACCTTTTAAGAAAGAGCTGTCTTTAAGATACAAAAAAATCTTCTCAAGAATCAGTTAGAGTCTCTAGGGGTTGTTTTAGGCAATTCTAATTTTACAGTTTCCTTTTCACATTGGATAAGGATCTTGGATAGTGTCAGAGATTTGGTATGTGCACAAGATCTTGGCCCTGGAACATTAAGTTGTCATAGCTACTTTGGATGGTTTCTAAACATGACCAAATCCTCCACAGGATCTATCCCAGTTTTAAAGGGCTCTTCTGCAAAAGCTGGTTCTGAGGGTTTCAAAGCAAGTCTTGCTACTTTGCCTCTATGTATCTGTGCAGTTGATATAAACAGTCACTAAATCAAGTTTAAAACAAAATAACTAAATAGCTAAACAAAGGGAGTCCAGGACTGCTTAAGAGCAGCATTCCTCTTATTTACACAGCACATTTTTATGGTTTACGTGGGACTTCTCTTTAAAAAGCGAGAGTTTGCAAGACTGTGTGCACAACACATTTTTTCAGGTAGAGAGTCTGTTGTTGTTCTTTTAAATATTCACTTTCTCAAATATATCTCAAATAGGAAAAGCATGGAAGAGAGAGAGGCTACAGACCAAGGGAACGCTCATCTTCTGAAAATCGAAGGAAATGGTCCAATTCTTTGATGCGGACTATAAAATAAATCCTGGTTTGGTCACAGAAGTGTAAAACTGGAATAAATTCATCAACACCAGAGGAGCTGAGCTGGAACTATGCCAGAACAGCTGAGAGCAAAGCTAGGCCTTTAGTCTTATATTTTGTTCAGCTCTCCCATAACTTGAGTAGAATCATAAATCATGGTCATAAATCATAGCTCATCGTCTCTGGAAGTATATGGAAAACTAAGTCATTTTCTTCTGGGCTTAAAGATGGAAGAATGGTTTAATTACCTTTAGCTTCAAAGCAGTAATCTTGATTTGAAGATATGGTTGAACTTCAGAATAATATAAACCTTCTGACACCAGAGAAAAGAACATTTTACACTGTTTTATACCCTGTGTCTTCAGGTTAGTCTCTGTTCTTTTCCGTTTTCAATTCCAGAGGCAAGAACAGGATAAATTGTGAATTTGGATTGTGGATTCCAAGGGCAGATTCACAGCAGAGAAGATAAAAAGGGAAATTTAGTAAAGGGAAGTTTGCTGGGAACATGCCATAGCAAGAGCTATTGCCATAAAATACTGCTATTGAAAAAAACCACAAGCCACCATAAAACAAACAAAAGATCCCAAACAATCGAAAACCCCCTCCACAATCCAAAACTAAATGACTAACCCACCTTAGTAGGTTAGGTCAGCTTTGAGTAGGAGATTGGACCACATGAACTCCAAAGTCCCTTCCAACCTAAATCATTTTTAACCAAACAGGACTTTTTTCTTTTAAACATACTTTTTCAAGAGATTAAAAAGAGATTTTAAAATTTGTATTAATTGGATAGGTAGTTACTACCATAGCAAAGCTTAAGAATAGCAAAAAAATATGACTTCCTCAGTACTACAAAAGGTAATGACCTTATGGTTTGATGATTCAAGTAAAGTCTAGTCAGAGAAAAATATAATGTATAATTCTCAACACTTTTCCTAAGTTTTCCCACTGATGAAACACAACTTTTTTCTCATGTATATCACTGCATTTCTCTGGGGTGCAGTCCTCTTGTTGCATTCCAAAAGACTCTAGGAGACAATGTTGTTGAATATAAAATTGTATTGACGTTATACAGTAAAGGCCTGTTGAAAATGTTTCAGTGTGTAACTTCTAGGAAATTTAGTCTTAATGTGGGATATGCATCACCCATGAACAGGGCACTTGATTTTTATTGCCTTGTTGGTTAAATTAATTATGTTATAACTGCTAGCAATTTTTCATCAAAACAGGAGGCTGTTTTACCATATTTTTTTCCTTTTGCTCCACTGGAGTGCACTGGAAAATATCACAAATGTGGACAGAGGAGCATTGTTAAATGGTGCTATTTGTACTCATACATTCAATCTAAATAAAATTGCTGTAAACCAACAATAAAATGCAATATAAGGCTGAAGTTAAGGTAAAGGAGCGGAATTTGCCACAGTGAAGTAATGAGAAGAGAAATATTTTAGCAGCTTTAGTTTCAGTTGTATATTAGGTGACAAACAATTAATATGTGGAATTTGTTGCATTGATTCTCCCATTGCATTTGAGCTGCTTGACAGTGCTTCAGGGTTCCTGTTACAGATATGAACATGGTTAGATAAGGTACTAAACAAAAAGTCACAGAGACTCTGCTGATGCCAGTGTCTGTGTACAAGCCCTGAAAATCTCGATAAGATTTCTACTTCCATCCCACGCAATCTAATCTCCACAGAGAGAATCCCCCCCGTTTCTTTAAGGGGAAAAACAAAGAGTAAAAATGGACTATGTCTCACTAATTTAAACAATAAATACAGTATTTCCCTCTAATGTATTTGGGGTATGCCCAAAGAGCTCTGCTGGTAAAAATCTGGTGATTTTTATGCTTGCATTTTTGTGCACATCTATAATCCTCTGAGCTATTTTGGTGTTCATCAGATCTATATCTGTGCTCTTCCAGTCTTTGGATGTGAAGCTCAGTTTTTCACGTAAGTCTCTGACTCAGCAGCACTTCAGGTCCTGAAGATACGGAAGACACAACAGGCTGTAATCACTAGCTGCAAATGCTTAAACTCACTCCTCTCCAAAAGAGAGACTGAACCGCTCTCAGTGATTAAAGTTAGGTATCAGTAAACGCTTTTGGGATACAATGATAGAGCGTTTTTAATCCTCTTACTGGAGGGAGCAAACTGCCATTGACAGTTCTGTAAGCTTCTGCTGATGAGTTAACAGTTGGTATGACTTTTGACCTACAGCCCACGAAGCAACAATTATACGGTACCACTATGGTCCTAAGAGTTATCTGTTCTTCAAGATCAGGCCAAAAGAACAAGGAAAGGCTACTCAATTGCTGTTAAATGTGCAAATAAAAATACATAGAAATATTTTCTGTTTCCTTTGGTTTCATCATGGTTTTGTCACTAGCTTTTTTTTTTTTCCCTGAAAAGGCCACAGTTTAAACCTTCTCACAGAAAGATATCATTCATAGAATCATAGAATGCTTTGGATTAGAAAGGACCTCAATGACAATCTAGTTCCAACCCCCTGCCATGGGCAGGAACACCTTCACTAGACCAGGCTGCCCAAAGCCCCATCCAACCTGGCCTTGAACACTGCCAGGGAGCGGGCAGCCACAGCTTCTCTGGGCAGCCTGTGCCAGGGCCTCATCACCCTCATGGGGAAGAATATCTTCACACAGTTTCATAGCTTGACGTTTTTGGCTTGGATTTCCTGTGTGGTATGCCTTCAAACATTTTTAGGACATACACTTCTTACAAGGAGCTGCAAATATTTCCTAAGACAATGCAAGTGCAGAGACCAGGCAAGTCTCTCCTTCCTCACCAGGATGTATGCTGTCCCCTCCCATTTTTCCTCTTCGTGGTGTTCAAGGAGGGTTTTGCTGGGGTTTTTTTCATCTCTCTCTAATAATTATCTACTTGGAACTACAGATTTGGAAAGACTGGCCTTTCTTCAGATGAGGGCAGCTCATCACCGATATTGGGCCGCTACACAAGATGCTGTAAAGACACCGACTATAAAGACAGTTCATCTCCTGAAGACCTTACAATCGAGTGTCTGAAAAGAGATCACAGCTATCCATAGCACATGCACACGAAAGAAGAGACACTTGTAGTGGCACTTGGTAAAGAGATCAGGTGAATTGTCACTTGCACAACACTCCCCTGGTTAGAAGATCACTGGTAAGACATGAATGACTATGTGAATACTGTTCAGTCATGCTTACCCAGACAAACTAACTCCAGAGGAAAACAAGCAAGCAGCTCATTCACTGAAACTGTGCTTCCCTAAGTGAGAAGGCAGGGTGCTGGTGACTCAGTGACATTCTGTTTTGAACTCTGGAGCTCCTTTATATCTGGAGAAGGAAAACTCCCTGACCTTCCCACATATGACATTTTGAGGGCTTTTGTTGCTACTGTTCTCCCACTTAAACCTTTTTAATGCCATGAACAGGGAGAAAGGATCCAAAGACAAGAACTTAGGTTTCTCTGAGGTCTCACATGTGGAAGATGGGACAGCTGGAGAAGACTGTTTCCTCTTTCCATGCCCCTTCTCCTTCCTCTTACCCCTGCATTGCCACATAGTGCCTCCATACTCCTAGAATAGTTTTTTTGAGTTTAACTGTAACCAAATTCTATGCTACAATCCAGCTAAAAGGCCTGATGAGGAAATGCTGCTGGGAAACATCTGTGCTTTGTTTTATGCAAGTGAAGAGTTAAAATTATTTTCATAAATACCATAATGTATAAAAGCTGTGAACACCCAACTGTAGTGTCAGACTTCCAAATTGTATAAATCTATTTGTCTCTCATATTAGTAAGTGTTATTTGAACAGAAATAGCACATTGTAACAGCCTAACAAGAAGCAGTCTTTCTGTGACGTTTGAGACTTCTTTGCTCTACTGTATGGAAATATTTAAGACTTAAAAGATTTATATTACAACGTAGCATTTAAAATGGCTCAGGCCTGTTCCCAGTAAAGTCAAAGAGGATTTTTACCATCAGCTTCAATGGAAATGGCATAAGGGCCAAGAAGCATTTGATTTTTTTTTTCCTCTTAACTATTTTGTTCTAGGAGTTGAGAAGTTTCTCCAATGCACCCCCTTCAAGCAAGTTATTAAGCGTCAGTGTCATGGGCAGACATTACCGCCCCCTGAGACCTCTGCGCAGGTAATACTGACTGGACTCTGAATGTCAGAGTTCCACCACACACACCACCACAACACACTGGGCACAGAGAAACACAGTGTATTCCTAAGTTTATTATTGGAAAGCTTCTGTTGCCTTCTAGTATCTTTCTCACAACACCCAACACACTGTCATATTTGCTCTGAGACAAAAATTCTCATCTTATGCACATACTTCAAAGATAAAACTCAACATGAACTAGTAAGTGATAAAATCTGATCCTTTAAAGGGATTTGGGCTTGAGTAAACTTTGATCTTCTTCAGCAGCCTTTGATCCGTTTTCTTTTTTTTATGATTGGCAGGTGCCAAATTAAATGAGATGAGGGAATAGTCCCATAAATTTTTAAAATCCATGTTTTAATTTAAAATAACACAAGGAGAAACACCATTTCTCATCAACTGAGTTTTTCCAACAGCCTCCACTATTAAAATGCTGCTCTTTATTGTTTTTTATGTTTGATTGGTTTAATAATTTTTTAGAAGATGCATTTTGCATTTCTGTTGAGCCTTAAGCAATATGTGAATAGCAAAAGTATATTTAGCTTCTTGATAAAGATTACAGGAAACACAGAAATTACATGTCCTGATATTTGGTTTATTCTTCCTTCTTCTGGTTTGTTTGGGTTTTAGTTTCGGGTTTTTTTTTTCGGGGTTGGTTTGGGTTGTTTCCCTTCTGTCTTTGAGATATTCCTCTGCTAGAGTTCCCATAAATATTAATGTAAAAGCAGAAGATTCTCTCTAAATTATCATCCACTGCCTTTCTTAATGGTGTATTTTCCAAAGAGCTTGTGCACATCCCTTAAAATTTCAACTACTGCCTCAGGACAGTAGTCCTCACAAAGTGAACAATTATAAACCAGGAAAACTGCATAGAGTCCCATCTTTTTAACTGCATCCACTGGATTTATCTGATCACAGACATTTGTCTCAAAGAACTGGTTTCCAATTGGCACATCTAAAAGCTGAGATTACAGAAAAAAACTACAGGAATCAAAAATAATGGCTTTTCTGATAGCTGTATAGATTCATGTCTGTAAAGAAAACTAAATGGAAACTAAACTTGCAATGAAGCCACTGAGCTGGGACAACAGTGATTTTATTTTTTGGTTTAGTTGCTTGCTTGATTAAAGACTTTTGTAGAAACTTAAGCATTAGCTTGTATGAAACTCATTTTCCCCAGATCTCTTATGGGAACAACAACAACAACAACAACAATAATAATGATAATAATTTATTTCTCTTCCTTTTTGCTCTGACCCTTTATTTAGAACTATAAGCTCTGTTGAAACTAGCTACTGTGCGTATGTCCAGACCCCATGTTTGGTTTTGCTAAATGTAGCACAAATATATTGGTCATGCAGAAAACATGTTAATATGCTTCCTAAAAGTTATATTTTAAAAGTCTCAGCATTTTTTAATGTGATCATATGCATCATATTAGAAAAGGAGTCAGTCAATATCAACATTCAGGTCTGCTGTGTATTCTTTTCTTTTTACTATGTAAGTAGCAAGTAGTTTCTGAAATACTTGCATTGCAGTTTCCAGCTGAGCATATTTCAGCAAGTAAGGGGGAGGCATAGAGGATAAGCAGCTGAATTGCTTCCTAAACATTCAAGTGAGAAAGAATACTCACAGAATTAACTGCTCATCGGAATACAGAGTATGCTAGGAATCAGACCGCTATAATAAATAAATAAAATAACAACAAAGGTTTGCACACCTGCTCTTTGTTACAATTCCCATTCAGTCCTTTATATGTATACATATATATATATATACACACATGCACATGTATATATACACAGAGATGTATGAATAAAAGAAGTTAGACTGAAAAAAAGCTTGGATTTCTTCAGCGAATAATCAATGTAAGTTGCCATGAAAGCTGTGGCTCAGTGGGTGAGCAACAATATATACATATGGAGATAAACACAAGAAGTTTATGGTTTATAATCCCCCAATACTGGTAAAGTAAAGACAGAATCCTGGCATTCCTGAAGTATTTGCTGTTTGGACTGAGGTTAGGTGATTCTTGCTCTACCCTTGGAACTGCAGCGAACTCCTCCAGTGTAACACTTCCCTCCCACCGGTTTAAAAGCAAGCAGGTGCCCAGCACAAATCGCAATGCGATCTTGTACGAGTGCAGTTGTGCATATGCCAGCCTATAGGTTCGGAAAGCAAGGATGTAACAACACAGCACCCCACGCAGTCATTAAGGCACAGAAAGAAACCCATCAGCTACAAACACGACGTCCTCGAAACGTACCCCTGTGACAGTTGCCATGGGAAACCTAACTTTGTCTTTCCTCAGGTCTCAGTGTAAAAAATAACCCTTTGACCGTGGAGCATTAACACTTGGTGGGGGTGGGGGTGTCTTCGCAGCCCTTAGGCACAAAGCTAAACGCTGCAGGTGTTAAAAGTGAAATCGTTTTGAGCGTTTTACTTGCTTCTTTTGCTCTGGTTTAGTGCTTCAGTGTTTTCTGTTTGAAAGAGCCCTAAGTGACCCTTTAAGCTTAAACACAGCCAGACAAACTTTTATCCCAGACAGTTATGAGGGAAAACACGGTAATGTCACGCAAACGTGATCCAGTGACTTAATTAGAACCAAGTTAGCAGAGACGGAGGGAAGCTGTAAATCTCCTGAGACTCCTCGGGGGGCTACTGGGGGCGGGTGAAGCTCTTGAGGCGCTGGGAAAGGGCAATACAAGGGCGGCAAGCAAGCAAGCAAACAAACAAACAAACAAACAAACCCACCCACTCACAAACCCAAAACAAGACAAAAAAGCCAACCCGCGTTCTACAGAAGTGGGGGGGAGGGAGGGGGAGGGGAAATAATAAGGCTGTAAGTTTTTAAAAGGAAAAGGTTGACGAAAGAACCCAAAGAGTTAATTTCCAGCAGCACTTGAAAGCAGGCAGCAGCCTGGGAAGGTTCCCGGCGCCCTCTGGTGCGAGGCGGCAGCAGTAGTGGAAATTTCCTTTGGAAACCAGCTTTGTTTCAAAGTTCAGACAAATTAAAATGACTCTTAAACGTGCAGACACGACGAGGGGTAATTTTCCCGAGCGACGAAGCGGGACAAGGAGAACCATGGTGTTGGTGGGGGGCAGCTTAGGTGATGGGGAGGGGAGGGGGAAGCTTGCTTTCTTTTTTACTTTTTTTTTTACCACCCCCCCCCCCCCAATTCTCCTCCGGAGTCTTAAGTTGAACCGGGTTGCGATACGAAGAAAGGAGCCTTGAAAACCGGGCGGTGAATGAAAACATCGCAGGCTCCTCAGAATAATGGTTGCAGCGTGACAAAAATATTTTTTAAAACAAAACCAAAACCAAACAAAAAACCCCCAACAACCAAACAAAAACCCATCAAACCCAAAACAAACAAACAAACAAAAAGACCACACCAAAACACCCAGTAAAACAGCGCGCCTGTTTCCCTCCGCTCTGGAGTTTCCAAGGGAGGGCTAGCCTAAACGAGCACTGAGAAGAAATGCCTTCTTCCTACATGACTTTAATACTAAGCGAGAAGAGCCTCGGAAAAAGCAGAAAGAAAGGGGTAAAAAAAAAAAAAAAAAAAAAGCGCCTTCTTGTTTTTAAGCTCCTCTCCCTTAAAATACTGCATTCGACAGCCTTATTTTAACTGCCAGAACAGTGAGGAGTCCTTTCAGCTATCGAGCAGCGAATTCAGATTTTCTAACATCTTTATAATAGAAGACAACAAGTAATTTGTAGCTGCTTTTGAGGAACAAAATGCCTGAGCCCGCACGCACCAGCCTACCTACGAATGAAAAGGGGCTGACAGCTCAAATCAGGAGAGCAAACCGCGTGGTTATTCCTTTAGGTACTTACTGGAGAAATGCACTCCGGTTTTAACCCCTAAACTAAAAGGAAAGTGGGGTGATTGGAGGGGTAGGGGGCATCTTCCCGGCTCATCTGTACCAGCTGTTTCTCTGTCATTCCTAATACCTCCCTAAATGGCCCATGTTCCAGCAAACGCGTCCTCCATCACTTCAAGAGACCTGACACAAAAGCAGGTACTGCTTTTTAGTGTGTGTTGGGGGGGTGAACATGCAGCCGAACCCCACCACCACTGCCACCGCCGCAGTTTTAGTTTAGCTAAACTGAGTTTAGCTACGGTGAGGGGTGACCGCCACAGGTCCACGCCCCGCAGAGATGCCCCGCCGGGGTGGGCGATGATCCTCGTTCATACCTCGTTACAGCGATGCTGACGGGGGTTTTAGCTCGCCTTTGCCTGAATGTATTTCTCTCGGCATCCTTTCCACGGGAAGCAGCAGGCGCTGGATTTATTTACCAGCGTAAATTCCAGGAAAAATTTACCTTAAAAAAAAAAAGAAAAGACAAAATAAAAGGTGGTTGTTTGTTTTGTGGGTTGCTTTGTGGGTTTGGTTGGGTTTTTTTCCTTAAAGGCTTTTTTCTCTTATAGGCTTTTATACACACACACACACACACACACACATATATATATATTAAGCGATCCCACCTCCCACCCTGACAACGCTTGAGAAAGTTTGGGGAAATAAGCGGCAAGTCCCTGACGGCCGCTCCGCATTAGGCATACCAACCAAAACACATTTCCTTGGGGAAGGGGGGGGGGGGGGGAAGAAAAAGAAGAAAGAAAACGAAACACAGCTTATTTCATAAAAGCCAACAGTATTTTATTGTCAAGCTGCGGGCGAATCTCCGCACCCAACCTACTTTGTACACATATACCATACACACGTGCGACTCTTTCACCCCAAGTTCCCCATCGAAGCGCTTTAAAAAGGAAAAGAGAGAGGGTTTTTTAATTAACATTTTGCAGTCAGCGATAAGTCAAAGCAAACTGTCACCGAATATTTGTAGGAAGGGTCATGTGCAGGCGGATTTGTCCTATTAATAGGACACAGGAAGAGACGGGAGAGAGAACGCCTGCCCTGAAGACAACGTGGGATGTTCTTTGGGGTAACAGATTAAGGACAGACACTGGCAATCAGTACTCTGTGGACGCTCAAACGCGTCGTTATTTCGCGTTAAATAACGCTTTAGAAGCAGCTCCCCGGGCTTTTCAGCTGATCGGACACGGGATTCTTTGGAAGCAGTAGCAAAATGGGGAGGGAAAAAAAACCCAACCAGAATACAGACGACAGTTCCCTGGGAGATTATCAACATTATATATTACAAACGTTCAACTATCAAGGGCTCCTTCGTCGCAATTAGTTTTAAACCATAAACATATAAATACAGGAAATAATTATGAGACCAAATCGGAGTTTATCTGGAAATGCCTGAAAAGTAACAGACCATTCCCCGAAAACTGTCAGTACCTTCCAGGGAAGCCTGTTGATGCTGGAGAATTGATAGTCGATGGCAAAAATTAGGGCGGGGGGAAAAACTCTTGTCCCCGTGCTTAGACGGCAGCACACGATACGTTTCTAAAAGTCCCGATCACCTAATTATTATTATTTTTGTAGTTCAAATGTTGGGTGAAACCGTAGATGTTAAAGACCTGTTAGTAACACGATATTACAGTCGTACGGACCCTCAATATGACCTTCACAGTGTGAAGAAGTAAGCGTTTCAGGTGACGAGACTACGATAGTTACTCATTTTCCTCATTTCGAAATAGTTTATTTTTAATGAACCCTTTTCGTAACAGAGACTTCACAAAAGAAGATTTCGGTATTTTTACTTGTCGGTTGATTTTTATTTGTTTATTTAACTCGTGCTTTTAGTGGCTTTTGTGTTGTGGTTTTATTTTCTTTTTTTTTTTCTCTTCCCTCCCCTCCGGTGCCCACTTTGTGTCCGTGTTTGTTACCATTAATAAGAATTCCCAGAAGGGGGAAAAAAAAAGCAACAATGGCGGCGATGAGGTGGGCCTGACTGTACTTCTTTAATGAAGTGAAAGATAAAACTTCTACTGATTTCCGTGGGAACAGAACGAGGCCCCACGAGAACTACTACTGGGTGTCCCCTGTGCAGGAGCCAGGTTGCTTCTCCTTCCTCCCTTCAGCCTCGCGGGAAGAGATGGATGCCGAATACGGGCGATCCGATTCTCCCACGCGGGTGCATTAGTGGTAGGGCTTGGGAGCCTTCTGTATCTTCCCAGGGAAGGGCTGTTAAATCGGGGAGGATTTAACTCGTTTAGGCTCGTTTTCCCCTGCCCGAGAGGCAGAGATCCGCTCCGAAAGCTCTCCTGCACCTCTGCCCACCTTCCCCGCCAGCATCCCTGCCTTGCCCGGCTGTGGGGAAAGGGAAGAGGACACGCGTGGCAGCCGCCCGCCGTCAGCGGTTGCTGCCTTAAGTTTGCAGGGAGCCGGAGCAGGACCGACAGACAGTAAGTCAGACGGACAAAGGTGTTAGCGGGCACCCAGCCGATGTGCTTGCAAGTTTCTCAGTGAGCCAATATTCCCACGCAGCAAAAAAAAGCCAGGAGCTTTGCAAATATTCCTGTCGAGGCGGAGTGAAAGGGGCTTAAACTGAATTAGCAAGTACCCCACAATATTCTGCTTTCATTCACGTTTCAAATAAATTATTTTATTAACGACCCATTAACTGTTTTAATGACCCATGTTATTTAATCAGCAATGCTCCATGAAAGTTATTATTTATTTGAAACTTCATTGCAATTTCCAGTCACTCTCCATTTATCGTGGGTATAACATGCACTATTAGAAGGAAGCGAGAGGGCTCTTGAAAAGGAAAACCACAGCGTTTGTCACACATTACGAGAAGTTTAGGCACCTAGTTCAATTTTTGATACAAATGAAAGCATTTTCCCACTTGCTGAGCACTCACTATTCCTGTTGATCTCACTGGAAGCTGCTGAGTACCGAAGCCTTGGGAGAAAACAGGCCACATTTCAACAAAGGCCTAACCATGAATTTAAATAGCTTAAAAAGTTAAGCACCTACATTAACAAACCAGAAGCTCTACGATTTCGTTTCAATCCCTAATTCACTGTACCACGTTCCATAGATGACATAAACAGATGTGAGCACTGTAAAAATAGCGTGCGAAAGTTAAAGCGAAAATAAAAAAAGTCCAAACCCCAAAACCCCCCAAACCCAAAAAAACCCCGTGTCATAAACGAAAAATTATTTCAGGGGATATTAGCACAGTGACAGCGACCTGCAAGGTCTCTCATTGCTTCTGGAAATGCAGGCAGCCCATCCCTACCGCGGTCCTAATGTGACTATCGGCGGTGCTACACTCGTCTGTGAATCTCCGTAGCACCGGCGGAGGGGATATTTACGGAACAAGGACCACCAAGTGACAGCCCGGTGGCAAAACTGCCTGGGGACGAGAACCGAGAGATGCTGCCCGACGCCGACGATTTGTTTTTGTCCTCTGCAACACATCGCTTTTTGGTCCGAGGCGAGGGTATAAAAAAACCCCAAACCCTCTGTCCCTTAAAATTTAACCGTGCTGTGTGTCTGAAACCCAGCTCTGCGCCTAGCTTGCAGGCTTCAGATGCAGTGGAACAGATGAAACCCACGGGGGAACAGAAGAAACCGCGGCACGATCAGGGTGACACGGGCAGCAGCTGGTCTTTTCGTGCTTGCCGGAGGACGGGGCGGGGGGGGTGGAAATGGGGTGGGGAAGCAGACAGGGATGCAGGATCGGGCCAGCACGCTCCCCTCCCTGATCGTTAAATTAACAACAGAAATAGTTAAAAGAATTATAGTAGACCTAAAACAAAAACGTTGCTGGGATCCCAACAAAGCAAAGAAGGAACACAAACATTAAAAAAGAAAAAAAGCTCAACCCGAAAGCTTAGGACGGGCGGTCAGCAACACAGCACTGCCCACTTCTGCTCAGATTTTCCTCTGCAACGCTCCGTTACGGAGGAGAAGAACCTCTTAAAAAAATTATTATTTTCTCCCCCCTCCCACAACGTCTCTTATCTTTGCTGCACAAGGCAGGAATTCCATCTTTCTACGGTAGGCCTTGTACAACATCCTAACCTAGCTCGATGGGGGAATGGCCAAAGCCGAGACATTCTGATTGGCATTTATTTTATATTAAAACCCCCCATCTTTAAATATATCGGGAATAAATTAGACCCGAGGTAATGCAATATCAGGAACAGAAGTAGTTTTCCTAGCCAGGCATTGTCTTTATGTCTGGTTTATACGACGCTTAGTAAAATGGATTAAACAGAACGATCCCTCGGTGAATCTAGGCAGTATGATAAACCACAGTGATAAAATATGACCGTACCATGATACCCCCGGATTATTCTATAATGGTACATTCCCCGGTTATTACCTCTCCTCATGACTAACGACCGCGGGCTTGGCTGTGAGAATTAAAACGCACAATCTAACCGGGAGAAGTTTTAAATCACAAACAATAAAACAATGCCGAGTTCAGGAGGTGTAGCGATAAACTATCATTAAAAATCGTGACAAGGGAGCAATGCATTATTTTTTTAAATAATCGGTGCTATTATCTTTAAAGAAATGCTATTTCAACAAGCTTGCCTTTAAAACACACTTCGTAGGCTCTGAGTATTATTAAGTGTTCAATTACTTGGGAGGCAAAGGGCAGACAGACACCCCGGATGTTTGCATTTTGGTATTTTCTCAGAATTAAGGCAGTACAAAACTAAAGGAGACCAGAAGCAGGGACAGTCATTCCACACATCCTCGCCATTTTAAATAGGCCCCAGTTCTCGCGCTAAAAAAAAATTAAAATTATAATAATTTAAAAAAAAACCAGTAGAGGGTAGGATTACAATAAAAACTTGAACTTGGGGACTTCGAAAAGCCGAATAACTGCTCAGAGGGCGAGATGGTTTCTCGGCGCTGTCTCCCCAGGCTCCCCTCGCCCGGCTGCGGAGCACGGCCCAGCCCTGCCCCGGGGGTGCCGGGGTACACCAATCCCGCCTGCGGGGTAACCTCCAAGGCTCGGTGATGGGAAACAAGGGGGCTATGACCGTTCTTCAGATGGCGACGCTGGCGCTGGGCTCCCACAGAATCCCAGCCCCGCGCCCCACCGCCCCGCGCCCCTTCATCCAGAGCACTGCAGCTCCAGACGGCCAAAAAGTAAAAAGAAATAATCGGCTCCCTTTCCAGTTTTTGTTTCTAAGCAGGGCTCTCGGGAAAAACAGGCCTGTCACCCAGTCCGGCGGGTGGGAAGAGCGCGGACGGGAGGGGGGGGGGGAGAAAGACCGAAAATAAAGCTGTCTGCGTGCTGCCGTTGGGTCCTCCCCCCGCCGTAGGAGGAGAGGGGGAGTGGGGGGGTTACCCTGCGCCTCGCAAGCCCGGGGCCCCGCTGGCCGGCACCTGGCGGGGCCCTGTCGCCCCCCCGCGGCACCCCCGGGCCGTGAGATCCCGCGCACTCTCTCAGGCGGCCTGGAGGAAAAGGGCAGGCTCGGGGCGGCCGCCTCCTGTCAGGGCGTGCGTGCGGCCGGGGGGTGGTGGTGGGGCGACAGGGACATCTGCCTCCTGGCGCCTGCGCTCCCCGGCACGCACAGTGCGGGGCGGGGGGAGCCAGGCACAGTGAGAAAAACCCAGCGCGGTAAAGAGCGGAGAGAGAAAATGGAGGAAGGCGAGGGGAAGGCAGGATTCGGGCAGGCTGCCACAGGGGCAGGGCCGAGCCGAGGCGGCTGCGCCAGCACTCCACAGCTGCACCCAGGCGAGAGAAGGGGCGCCGAGGGGCGCCGTGTTTCTTTTCCGCCTCCAAAGGCGGACCGGGGGCCGGGCTGGCAGCGGAGCGACCCGAGCTTCGTGCCAAGCGGGAAGCGAACGAGCCTCCTCCTTCCCTTGCCAGCCGCTCGCGTAATGTTAACCGGGAAACTGCAACTAGGCACAGCCGTGTCGTACCGCTCCGCTGCCGTCACGGCCGCTGCCAGTCCGCGTCTTGACACGCAGCGGCGGCAGTGCCCGCGGGGGTGTGGCGGTAATTGGCGGGCACGGGTGGGCGCGCGTGTTCCCTCAGAACCCGCTGGGAATGGGAGTGACGCTCCCAGGCCGTGCCGACAGGCTGGGGGCATTTGGTCCGCAAGTATCCACCCGCCGTGGCTCTTCACCTCCCTCTCCCCCTCCGCTCACGGAGAGTAACGGGCGGAAGACGTAACAGCCCCTTCCAGAACGTTCTCCGCGCGCGCTGACTGCAGGCCGGCACAGCTTGCGGCGAGCGGAGGGCGCCCTCTGCTGCCGCCCTGGGAGCACACCGCCCGGCCCCGCCGCCGGGGTCGCCTCCCGGCGTGAGACCGCTCCCGCCTCGTCGCGGGAGTCCTGGGACCGGCCCTCGGGGGCGCCGGGCATGCAGAGGGAAGCGGTTGCCCTTAAAAATGGAAAATTGAGTAATTTCTTGGGGAAAAAAACCCAACTCCAGTCATGTTCTATCCCACGGTACATGTTCTCACCGCCACCACCTGCTGTTGGTACAATTTCTGTCAGGATTTGGTCACATACTTTTCAAGGCAAAAAAGTGCTGGCTTGCCAAGTACAATTAAAAGAGGAGTTTATCTCAGCTGAAGATCCCAAGGCTGTTTTTTTTCCCGTTAATTTCAAGAGTACGTGCTCGTTTGTCACTACTTTGCGCTGCTTTATAGTTCATTAAATGGCTCCAAAGATCAGATCGCAAATCCTGAAAATGTAAATCCAGCTTGTCTAATCCGGAGTTTCAAATATTCTTGTGATGTCACAAAATGACAGCTTATAAAATATTTTCATTTAATTAGGAAGCGCTAAGAGGATTTCTGCGAGGGAGGGAAAAAAAAAAAGCGAGGAAGCTCAGTTTGAATTATTTATGTGCTGCAAACTATCCTGATTGCTGCTGAAGCTTTTCAAGTACAAAAATGGAGGCTTTGCTTGCTTTTCATTCTCAGGCCCTAATTCTTTAATTATTCAGGCATGCAAATTCCTGTGAACAGGGATTAATTACGCAGGTAATCAAGGTTTTATTCTAAATTTACTTATAAAAAGCAAAGACTAGCTGATAATATCTGTGTACAGGATTGCTGACTGTGCGCTGAAATGCTAGTTTAAGGTATTCTAATGGTCTGGGATTAGAAGTGAAAGAGGGGCACAGATGAATTTGTGCTTAGTGTAAACCAAGGAATGCAATCCCTGACAGCACCGCTATGGTCAGGTGGCATAACTTCCTGTCCTGCAAGAGGTAAGGATGTCCTCTGTCAGAATGGAGTGCTCATTGTCCCCTTCCTTTTGCAATGGTGTGTACAGAAATCTGTACTGCAGCATGTGCTCTGAAGAAGTCAAGAGGTCAGACACCATTCTGGGTTGGGAAGGGTGAGCTTGGGGCAAGAGGCAGGAGGGAGACCCTTAGTTCCACCATTTGTAAAGCTGAGCTGGCCTCTGTCAGGTCTGCCTGCCAGTGCCTTCAGGGGTCTGTCTCTTCCAGGAAGGTGCTGCACTTGTTACACAGTGTAACAGCACTTTAGTTAGCTGCCCCCTTCCTATGTACTTTGCGAGCACTTGGATGCTGGCACAACATTGGTGCCAAAGCACACAAACCTAGCAATGGCAGGCCATAACATGGGGAAGCTCAACTTCTGTATGTAAGTGCTGACCTGTGTCATTTAACAAACAATGCTGCCAGAAGTACTGCAAAATAACACCAAGTGTTACAACTGAAATGTTTGCAGCTGTAATCACTCTTAGATAATTCAATTAGCAATAATTTATTTAAGGTATAACTTCCAGGTACAGAAGTGTCATTTTGTTCTTCGTATGACTTTCTCCAGTAGGACCATTATTAGTTATGAAAGCCCTTCTCCTGATACTTTGGATTAATGTATTTGAACCCAGACCTGCATGTAAGTCTCTGAAAACAGCAAGGTTTAGGGCAGGCAGCCCATCACCATTCCGCCACAGGCCATCTGGGGCACCATCTTGTGTGAGGCCTCTCATGAGCTGTTGGTCGCTTTGGTGCTTCGGGCTTTAAGGTATGACAGTTTACAAAGTTATCCATGCCTGGATCTCCTGCTTAATCATGAGTCACTTCAAACAGATAAAGAAATAAAGCCATACACTACAAAGTGACTTTTTGGTATTGGAGAAAGAGAGATACCGTATGCCTCTCTCAAAAGAACTGAATCTGAAGAAGTAAGGAGTAACGTTACTTTATTTGTGGTCCAAGGAGAAGAAAATTATGTTTATTTTAAATGCTAGAGGACTATTTTAAACTGCCAGGGTAAGAGCTACAAGTCTGTGTTTGGCAGTTTGAAACCTTTGGAGGCCTCATGGCCCTTTCATCTTCCCCACCTCCCTGAATTCTCACTCCACTCCAGTTGTTTGAGGCACCCTCTGGGCAACAGGGAGTAGTCCACACCCTTAAAAAAGCTATTTTTTTTCAGATTGACAAAAATGTGCCACAGCATCTGTCTCATGCACATGGAGTAGCTAACAGAAGCTTTTAGCTTCTTCCTCCCAAAGTCGTTTCCTCAGGCCTCCCTCAACACCCACTCCTTAAAGCAGAAAAAGGAAACCCCAAATCCCAACACCTTTCCCCCACCAGCTAATCTGCTGGCAGACATCCAAAAGGAGAAATGGACCTCTTACTTCCATTGAAGTTTTTGGGGTTTAATTCACTGATGAGACCGGTGATTAAGCAGCATTTACAGTGTAGCAGTTCTGACAACATTAGAAGAAGACAACAGGTGGGATACTGGTACTGCAAATAAAAAGTCTAGGCATTTTATAACCAGTCACATTCAGTTAGATGAACATCATAATGAAATTAATTATACAGAAAATATAGTAAATATAAATGTGCTATTTACAAATAGTAAATAGCCTTCTCAAAAAATAGAAATAGTAATTCTCATACTAATGAGTATTAGCATGGTACTTTTCAGCCAGCCAGCTTGAAGACCTCCTGTTAACGATAAGAACAGGTAAGTCTAGGTTCATTCTTTGTTCTGAAGAGAGCTTCTGCAATCTAAGAAAAATTGCTTAGAAAAGGAACATGATTAAAAGAAATTATGTCTAGAGAGCTGGCACACATCTTCTGGTGACATTTATTTGAAATAGGAAAGGAGAGGAGAGAAAGAGAAATTAAACTTGCCAAAGATCTGATTCACCCCTTATTTTATGAAAACATGATGAAATGTGAAGAAGAAAAAACCCCTCATCATAAAAATACACACAAAGGAGAAAATCATCAGCACTTAGTAATGGAATTATGACATTCTCTTTCCTTCACTGTAACAGTAATGAATCATATATTGTCCTGCTTTTATGACAATTTACAGATGATTTAGAGAGTGCCCACGCTCAGGACTTACAAGCTGTAGTGTTGCACACTGTGCTGTAGTTACACCAACATAGTCATCATGGTGCAACTCCTTTTGTAGGTAATGCAGTATTGGTGTGACTTCTAAGAAAACTTCCTGACTGGAAATAAAATGGGGATTGGGGATCGGACATCTCCACCCTTACGTTGCATTCAGTTTCTCATAGTATTGTTTCTCCTACCCTAGGGGTGGAAGCCACTTCCAGCTTTGGATAGCTGCAAGAAGAAAGGCCAAGGAGCTGGTCTTCAATTGTATGGAGTAAACAGCAACATACGGAGAAGTAGGATGCATGAATTACTTCTTCCCTTTCTGGATCTCTCTCTGGATTTAATTACCCAGTGATTTTCTACCTGTCAACTGGTTGATGTGCAGTCTACTAGTGCCTGCTGGCTAATCCACTTTGTGGCTGTATTAGATTGGTTGAAAAATATTCTTCTGTCAAATACAAAAACAGTGGGAGGATGAGGAAGTCAATGAAAAAAGTGTTATTGATATCACTTGTTTCAATTCCTGAGTAGAAAATCGGAGTTTTAGTACGTTAGTGCATCACCACAGAAAGAGCTAGGCTAGTTCTTAGGAGATTGAGAATTACATAAAAGAAAAAAATAGAGACACAAAAAATTAGCAAAAAAATAATAGGATATATGGTCTTGTGGTTTGGTGTGAATCCAAATAGAGGATATTAAATTTGGTTTGTGTGGTCAGTAGCATCTTGTAAACCCAGATGCAGAGCATTGAGAGCAGTAAAACAGCACCAACTGGAGGAAGAGAAATGGCAAGTTGCAGACGTATCAAAAGAAATACAAGTGAGCTCCTTGAAATGAGTGCTTGAGGTTTACATAACTAGAGATTTGTCTTACGCCATGAGAATTCTCTGTGTGTGTGAACTCAATGAATCATACTAATAAAAAAAAAAGGAAACCAACCCAAAACCCACAAAAAAACCAACAACCAACCCAAACAACAACAACAAAAAACCCCAGCACCCAGAATGTTGAATAAACTGGAGTGTTTTGACACTTATCCATTCACATGCTTTTATGTCTGAGTAGTGGTTTACTCTTTAAGCAGTGATTTGGAGTTGAGCTCTGCATAAAATTAGGATAATACCTTATGGAGCAAGGAAACTTCTTTGGTATATTTTTTTTTAATATTTTGTGCTTAGCGCAAGAAACAATGTGTGAAAATTGTGCATCAGTGTCATGCCCCTTTTCATCCCAAATTATTTGCTCTTAGATACATCTACATACCAGTATCATGGTTATCTAGGTTGAATTGAATCTGACTCTTTCATTTTCTCTAAGTAACAGGAAAAAGAAAATATTTTTTTCATACAGACTGTTTTATACTGAGAAATAGAAATAATAGAAAAAGGGGAAGGGAAGAATAGACTATTTCAGTTGGAAAAGACCTACAATGGCAGTCTAGTCCGATTACCTGACCACTTCAGGGCTGACCAAAAGTTAAAGCATGTTATGAAGGGCATTGTCCAAACGCCTCTTAAACACAGACAGGGTTGGAGCATCGACCACCTCTCTAGGAAGCCTGTTCCAGTATCTCTGGAAACTTCAGTGCTCTCGGAAAAGATGGGTCAATCATAATTTTGGTATCCAGTGTTTGCAAAGGGAGTAGAAATGGCCACTGAAGGCAGAGGCCTTGTACTTCCACAGAATTCCCTGAACAAGGCAAGAGAATTCAGGAAATACCAGTACATGTCACAAGATAAATATGGTCCCTTCAATGAGATAAGCCTGATCTCCTTATTTGTTTCTGTCCCTGGGAGGAAATGGTAATTTTCTCCTGTTTCACCTATATCAGTAGTCAAACAGATAAAGAAAGTAAGACCTTTTAGGTGAGAATGCCAGCAATAGTATTCCCTGTAAGGAGTAACAATTGATGTGGTTATTAGCATCCACAGATGACTTCTTCAGAACAAGTGCCTTCATTACACATTGTACAAGAGTGCCCAGTACCCTGCCCTTTATGAAAGAAACTGTTAAGAATCTTGTCAGTAATATCATCAAATCATCCCTGTTACATTTTGCAACCCTTGAAGACAAAGGTCTAGCTCACAGTTTTGGCATTTCCCATTCAGCAAAACTGACTCAAACATCTAAAGATGATGATATATTTATATCCTTTGGCTTTGTTACTGCTTCTTTTGTATCAGCCAAGTATACTGCAATCTGTTTATCTTTTGCATCACTAATAATACAACTGCTGTCTTTCACAGCACTCTGAGTAGTTAGCAAATCACATAGAGAGGGAACAAGCATGAATGTTCGTAGAATCGTAGAATCATAGAATCATAATAGACTGGTTTGGGTTGGAAGGGACTCCAAAGACCACCTGGAGTCAACTCCCTGCCATGGACAGGGACACCCTCCACTAGACGAGGTTGCCCAAAGCCCCATCCAGCCTAGCCTTGAACACTGCCAGAGAGGGAGCAGCCACAGCTTCCCTGGGCAACCTATTCCAGGGCCTCAACACCCTCATATTGAAGAGTTTCTTCCTCCTGCCTAATCTAAATCCACCCTCCTTCAGTTTAAAACTATTACCCTTGTCCTGTTGCCATATGCCCTTGTAAACTGTCCCTCTCCAGCTTTCAGTCCCATCAATCTCATTTCAGTTCCCATCTCCTTGCTGAGGCAGGAGGTACACTGTTGGAAATGACTCACAAAAAAAATCATTCAATAGGCCAGTGATTAAGTGAAGACCAGCATCAGATGTGTCAATTCAATATACTTCAATTTCCTTAACATTATGACAAACTACATGAGCAATGACTAGCTGAAGTAACCTGTTACAAAGAATTAAAAGCCAGAAGGTGCCCACTTGCCAACTGTTAGATTTCTGTGGGCAAGCTCTGCATTATTTCACTACGTTATCAGCAGGATGCTTTGACAGACGAACAAGGTAATACACTGGAAACAACCAGAACTGAGTTGATCTGTCAGCGTCAAGGAAGACTATAAGAAAAGCTACACTAGTCTGAAGGAGAGGTAATATAATTTCAAAGAGAGCGCTATACCATGGAAATTATTAGCTGAAACAGGGTCTTGTGGATTCCAGAAATGCTACATATGCTGTAGGATTACACTCTTGAACCTAGCCTCCATTTTTATTTTCAAATAATAGTTGTTGAGTTACAACAGATTCTTAGAAATACGAGAGAAATGCTGTTTCTCCTGTATATTTTTAATACAACAGTTCATTCTACTACAGTTTGGTTCCAAAATCTTTTTTTCCTTCACTCCTATTCTGATAAAGAGATCTCTTTTCAATGTCATCTGACGCTGTTCTGCACACTGTTTTTCTCTTATGTCAATATTCTTTCCCAATTTCTCTGGAAATTACTACCTTACACTTTCTGTTCTCTCTTAGACTTTTTCTGTCAATGTGTAAGTAGGTATAATAGCGACCCTTAAAGGCTTCTGAGTACTTATTGTTCTGTGTCAAATTCTTCTGAAGCATTTACTTACACTACATATAAAAGCCAGATTGCTTTCTATTACGACACCAAAAAGTAACATTTATTAATAGGCCTGTCTCTACAAGTGCCAGCACAACGCAGTTCCAAGGAATGACACACAATCAAAATGTGGTTTCTACATTTCAAAGGAAAAGTACCCATACAACAATAGGAAAGTTGGAAAGATATTTCTAGAAATTTTTTTTAGTTGCCAAAAGTGGACAGCTGCAGCTGTCAGCCAAAAGAAGGGTTTTCCTTCCTTAGCTTTATATTCCATGAATTTTGAGAGATATTGTCTGTGAACAAAATGGGACACTGCTTTTAGACTCAAACCAAGTTATACCTTTCTAAAAGAAGAAAAAAGGGAGGGAAAAGATATGATAAAGAAAAATTTAGCCAAGAGACTGTGTTTGGTAAGAGCAATAAATATGTTCTCTGTTTATGGCTCATGAAGAGCTGCTAGATGATAGGGTAATAATCAGCTGTAGTCTGAAAGATCCCAAAGAGCAGAAGGAAAAGACTATTAGCCCTGGCAAGCACACAAACAAGCCCATAATGATTATGTGAATAAAGCTTTCTCTCACTTTAGAGGGAATAATTTACTCAGCATAAAACTCTCCTGCATCCAGAGACCCTGCTGGCAAAATGGGGTGAGGAACATCCCACAGAGTGGTGCTAGATTTCAGCACTCAGCTCCGGATTTGGAAGGATGTTGGGAACCATTTAAGGCTGGCAATCAGCAATTCTGTGTTTCGGTGCTAGCTTGGGGAGGCAGAAGAGGCTTTCTAATAGGTTAACAGAGGAAATGAGACAGGACCCCTAGAGCAGTCAGGACCCCTAGGCTCTTGACTGCATTTGTTCTCTAGCTAGAACAGACAATAGACAACCATTAAAAAAAGAAGAATTATCATTGGCTTACATGAATTTTCATGCACACAGAGACCTTTTCAAGACATTTCCTGGTATGAATTACATCACATTTATATTGATGCATTTTCTTTCTTTAGGAAGCTATGAGTGAACACAGCTGCTTTACAGCTACTCTTTTATAGATAAAATATATCCACTGACTGATCATATTGTCCCACCATTTCCTACTAGCAAAAGTGGTAGGAATTATTAATGTTTTTATAACAGTATCATGTAAAAGTCTCAAACTTAGTCTCCAGTTTGATAACCCATGTAGGAACACGTAGAAAAACAAAGTCATTGACTTCAACCACAGAAGACTGAAAGAATTTAATTTATACCCTGGTGTGAAACCTGTCCACCCAACAGGAACTGTTTATGCTTTCTCCAAAGATCCCCCAATCACTTTTCTGGAGGCATAGGTATGGGTGCACAGGTACAAGCACAGTGGCAGTCATAGTTATTTCTCTCCTTTTCAAAAAGAAGAAAGATAATTGATTCTAGAAGCCACAGAGAGTCAAAGACTTTATACTGAGGCAGTCATGGAGACTTTGTTTGCTGAAGGCATTAAATAATTGATTTCTGCTCCATGCTTTACAAGTTTTGCCATCATGGATGATGTCACAGGACCCCAGCATTTGCAAGCCCAGTGTCTTACAGGAATTGTTCTGCATGCTTCATTGTGTAACCTCACTTTAAGATTTCAGGGAGACTTCAGATTTCAGGGGGGAGAGATGGGAGCTGTGGTCACCACACGATGCTTTCAGATAATCATAGAATCCTAGAATGGTTTGGGTTGGAAGGGACTTTTAAAGGTCACCTAGTCCAACTCCCAATGCAGGAGTGCAGGCATCATGGCAGGAAGACATAATGGGAAAGCTTTTGGGCTGTTATGGGCGCTTGCTCAGTAAGCCGTTGCTTGGTTTGGCAAGAATTTTTTTAACGTCTTTTATAATGCATGTGAGGTATGTTAAGGCTGCATCCAAAAAATGCTGAGAACCTTCAGCTCCAGCAAAGGCGATGAAAGAGTAGAGGCAGTCAACAGCACTTAAGATTTAGACCTGGTCCCTATAGAAATCTTGTACTGAAATTAATCAGACACTGGATCCAAACAAAGAGTTAAATCTGAAAAGTAAAGTATGCACTTTTAAACATCTCATAAATTGCTTATAACTGCACAAAATACCGCAGGGTACATGTGAGCGCCCCCACATGAACCTGAATTGCAGCCAGATAAAATATCCTGCAGCTTTTGCTGATAATCCTGATGAAAGAGAAGCTTATTGTAATCGAAAGAAAATGTAGGGGAAATTTGTAGATAAGTGATCATTATAATTCAGTGACCTGGGGGACGACATGACACAACATTATTTGATGAGTCGTTGAAAACTGTAAAGGGAAGTGTGGCAAACCTTTCTAGGTTGTTTCCAAAGCCTGGCCATTTCTGTGTAAGTTAATATATGCAGTCCAAATATATCATGGAATGGCAGTGCAACAACACAGCTGGGTTAGTCAAAACTTGATGCACAGAAGCAAAGATTAAAATAACAGAGTAAAAGGGACAGATGTATTGCAGAACAGACACAACAGTAAAGAGAGTGAACTTAGCTGGGCACAGTTTTATAAATCACAGAATCACAGAATTGTAGGGGTTGGAAGGGACCTCTAGAGACCATTGGGTCCAACCCCCTGCCAAAGCAGGTTCCCTAGGACAGATTGCACAGGGAGGTGTCTAGACAGGTCTTGAATATCTCCAGAGAAGAAGACTCCACCACCCCCTGGGCAGCCTGTCCCAGGGCTCTGTCACCCTCACTGGAAAAAGTTCTTCCCCGTATTGGTGAGGAACTTCCTGTGCTCCAACTTGAGGCCATTGCCCCTTGTCCTGTCTCCACAGACCATTGAAAAGAGGCTGGCTATTTCCCCTGGTGTCCCACACTTGAGATATTTATAAATATTATTAAGATCCCCTCTTAGTCTTCTTTTCTCAAGGCTGAACAGCCCCAGTTCTTTCAGCCTATCCTTGTAAGGGAGATGCTCCAGTCCTTTCATCATCTTTGTAGCCCTCCCCTGGACTCTTTCCAGGAGATCCCTGTCTTTTATACCAGGGAGCCCAGAACTGCACACAATACTCCAGGTGGGGCCTGACCAGGGCCACTCACTAGACCAGGAGCTACTCACTGGACCTCATCTTCACCTGAAAACGTCTTTAGTGGGGCAGTTTGTTTGTTGTTGTTTGGGTTTTTTAATCTAAGACACTAGCAACAGATTGAAGTCTTAAAAGTAGGCTAATGAATCACACAGAATCATTAAGGTTGGAAAAGACCTCCAAGATCATCTAGTCCAACCCTCCCCCTACCACCTATACTACTGACAAAACCATGTCCCTTAGTACCTCATCCAACCTTTCCTTAAATACCCCAAAGGACAGTGATTCTACCACCTCCCCGGGCAACTCATTCCAATGCCTCATCACTCTTTATGAGAAGAAGTTTCTCCTAATTTCTAACCTGAACCCCCCTGGAACAACTGGCAGCCATTCCCCCTTGTCCAGTCACGAGTTATCTGCAAGAAGAGACTGACCCCCAGCTCACCACAACCTCCTTTCAGGTAGCATGAAAGGACATATGTCTCAGTGTGGTCATTACTGTAGCTTTAAACGAAATGCAGTCCCTCCTAGGTAAGAGCAATAGATGGTCCTTGATGATGGCTGGATGGAAGAGACAGGAAGCTAAACAAGCCAATGTCCTCATGTTTAGGTTGGCAACATCAGTATCATCAATCCTGTACTTTCAAAGCTAGTGACTGGTGTTTCACCCACTCACCCCACCCCACCCATTATTAGATTTACTTTAAAAAATCAGGATAATTTTAAAAATAGCAATTTGAGATGTGTTTTCTTTTCTTAGAAGGACATCGTTTCGGGGTGGGGGGAGGGGTGGTGATCACATTTAGGAGTTTTTCTTGGCATCTCAGATGTATGGAAAAAAAAATCCAGAGGTTCTCATCTCATCTGTTATTTAAAAACATCAAGCATTGGAAAGCATGCATTTAGTTTTTGAAATCTGGAAATCATGTACTGTCAAGTGTATATAAATATATATATATATATAGATCATCAAAGTAATGTTTAAAAGCAAATACACAAAATTGAGAGATGATACTTGTATTCCAAACAGGAGGCATGCATTCATACAGATTTATCTCAAAATAGTAAGCAGTGTACAATAAAAGAAATTATTAATTTCAATATGACTAATGTCCTGTATTTTTATGTGGAGGTGGTTATTGAGTCCTTGAATGGTATATTATTAAGAAATAATGAATGTTTAAAAGCTCAATTAAAAGATGCAGAACATGACCTAAACATATGGTTGCTGTTATGAAGTTCCTTACTGGTTGCTGAAATCTGCTGAATATTTTCTTGATGTGAGAGGGAAAAAAACATGCTATGATATGGTTTTCTGCACTTACTGTTTGCCTTTCAGGATATTTCCCTAACAGGAGACTGCATCAGATAGCTGGAGCACTTACAGCAAGAGACGGATGTGCACTTTGACTCTAGCCCCAAGATTTCTGGGAAATGTAGTTTAGAAATCAGAAAGTAAAAAAGAAAGTTAGGGGTTTTGTTTGGAATTAGTGAAATGACAAGAGTTTTGTATGCATAAATGCAGTGGTGATTGGTCTGTCCCACAGAGGCATGTGTCTTTTCCCATGACAGAAGTGTATTTAATGGTTTAACTGAGAGATTATGAGATTCAGTACCTCTGAAAGCAATATAATGAACTGCTAAAGAATATTCACATGATTAAGCTATGTCACCAGTCACGTATTGATAAATGAAAAAAAAGAAGAGGTAAGCTTATCCATGTGGTGATCAAGCCAACAGGAAGTGAGTAATCTCCACACTGCTCCAATTAGAAATGAGTAAATCCTCTCTCATCATTTAGCAATGAGGCAGGGGCATGAATGAGTGGAGATGAGACAGGGTAAGTGGAAACCTCACTAGACCTATAGAGAGCTCCCAGTGTTGATGTCTGACTTCGACGAGAGCACCATTGGACCATTTTACGCATCACTAATGCTATGTCACATCGCATCCCCTATTTCTCCCACTTCTTTTTCAATGAGTATTTCCACCTTTAACCATTCTTACCGAGGTGCCTCAGATTCCTACAATGCAAGGAACCTCTGCAGGGGGTTACCTGAAAAAGGAATCAAAAAGAACTGCAGCTCTAGACTCACAATCTAGCTACACAGAATAGAGATGAAGCTAAAATCAAATGAGGGTACAGCTGCAGTGGCCTGGTGGAGTTTTCTGTTTGGTAATTAAGGGGTAAGAACACCTCTCTCAGTAGAAGTGTGTCATGGTCAATATCTACAATCTCTTAATTTGGCACTGTGCCCCCTCTGGACTTACCTACACTGGGGTGCTGCTCTAGTGACAAAGACTGGGTGGCTTATTGTATCTGAACCAAGACAAAGGCACTATTCACCTTAGCAAGATTCCAGGGTTTGTTCCTGTGAGGCAAACAGTAATTTCCAACTGGTATTTAAAATCTGGAATAGTGCAATTTCATATCAGGCCAAGTACACAGGGTAGCCATGGCTTTGGTCTTCACAGACTGATTAGCAATGCTTACTGGTTTGCAGTTCACAATAATTTTGCATCAGATGGTATAAGGATACAACAGAGGAATATCATTTAGCAAAAAAGAATCCTATAGACTGCTTAACAATGTGTAGCTCTCCTTTTAATATTAAAAAAATTCCAGCACACAATAGGCAGGCAAAAAAAAATAATTTATTACATAAAGCTATTCAGTCACCTACCTTTTGAAAAGAAAATTTTAAGGGATGAGTGTAATCTAAACCCACCATAGTATATTTTGTACTCAACATTTGAAAACACAGATAACTAAAAAGATGTTTGCCCAGCTAGACATGTCTGGGAATATGATTAGAAAACAGGAATGAAGCATGTAAATCGCTACAAAATTACTTTTGAGCCCTAATTGTCCTTTGTGGCATCATAGGTAGTTGTTGTCCTAGAGATTTAGAATTGCTCCTAGAAAAAGGGAAAAAAAGGATTCCTCTTTAACTTATTTTCATGTTATTTTGACAGCAGAAGATTGTGCTGAATACAGATTAAAACACAGGACTGAATTTATTTTGTTACAATTCCACTATAAACCTTGTTGAACCCAGTTTGGTTTGCATTCATTTGGGCTGCCTTAGTAGGGCTACCAGAGGCAAATGGCCAGCTTGGGTACAGGGAGGTTGTGTCTTTCTAATGCATCACCTGAAGTATGGAATGACAGTTGTTCACAGCTGCAAAGCCTAAAGTTTGAAACCTTGAGTCTGAAATGCTGACCTAATTAGAAATATGCAAAGACTCCTTTTTTTTTTTGGTTTGTTTGTTTGTTTGTTTGTTTATTGTGAGGACCAGTAAGAGCACTTATTACTGCAGGATCAGTATGAAATAGTTCACTTCATGAAATACTTGGTAGAGACAACTGCTTTGGGCATTCCTCTGAATTCCTGAATACAAACTACATCTCCTTTGGTCAAGCTAGATGCTTTCCAAAACTCAGAGTAAGCCAGGGAGGTTTATTCACCATGATTTATGAAGGAGAACAGAATATGCACAGCACAGTGACTGAAAACAGCCACTGGATCACAGCCACTGTGGCTAAAAGGGACCTTGATGCTTGTAGCCTGCAGTAGGAGTCTGTACCACTAAAGAATCTCTGTAGATGTTTACTCAACCTGATCTTAAATCTTGGGGAAAAGTTTTCCTAATTCTTGAACTTATGTTGTCTAATCCACTTGTCCCCTGTGTCTGCAGGCAGAAGTTTATTACCTTGACATCTTTGCAACATGTTTTTTCATATTTGAAGACTATTATCGTCTCAGCTTGGTCCATATTTCTGTAAAATAAACAAACACAGCTGATTCCACTTTTCGTTGTGGATCACATCTTCAGCACATCTTCCTATTCTTCACCTCTGGGTCACCTCCAGTTGATCTGTCTCCTTGAAGTATGCCACCCAGAAGACACAGTTCATCCATCAGTCTAGGCTTCCTACCACTGCAAAGAGTAAAAATGTTAGTTTGCATACAGCATGTATGTTTGTTTTTGCAGCTGTATGATATTGTTGGACCTTCTGCAATATCTTCTGATGAACCTTCTGCAGAGAATCTTTCAAACTAACATAGTCAATGGAGTAAGAAGCCAGTACATGAAGAACAGAAGAAAAAGAATTTGAAAATTTTATTAAGTGCAGTGCACCAAATCCAGTAAATATCCACTTAGCGAGGGAGGAGTAAGTGAGAAAGTCGGTTAATGCCATCTCATGTTGGTAGCCCAGATGTGCAGTGTATCTAACCATACATTTCTGTGGTTTGAACAATGCCTCTCAGCTTCAATGAAACAAAAAGGCAAAAAAAATTTTCAAAGTGGGGTTAACCTGAAAATACATGAAGCAACTGAGTTTGGATGCCTGTGTTACTTGTTAATCTAATTTGGGGTTTGTTGAAGTGACAAAATGTTAGCAGGCATAGGAATTACAGGAAGACAGATACCCTGAGAAGTAGAATGTACCCAAAGTAATTAGATATAAAAGAGAGGAAAGAAGAAGAGGGAGAGAAATAAGGAATGGAAAATAGAGAAGGAAGACAAATGAAAGCCATTGGCAACCGAAGGTGTGGACAAATGCTGTTTTGTGTAATACCAAGTGAGAGAACAACTAAGAGTAGCAATGGAAAGTTTAGATAATACCAAGACCAGATTTAAACCGTGACCTTGGTGCAAACTTTCTGTTGCCATTAATAGGCACTGTGCTGTACATCTTAACAGATATATGCCCCATACTTACCGACAGCATGTAATCCACCAGCTCCCACCAAATGAGCTTCATGTTCTTCTGCTGCATCAACACTTAAAGACCAGATGACTGAGAACAGGCCTCAGTATGAGAAAACCACGGCTGGACATCTGGAGTCGTAAGAAAAGCTCTAGTGGCACAGAGTGGGTTTGGTACTCTCTGAAAGAATGGGCATCTTAGACCTAGGAAGCAGTTGGGTAAATGAGAGCATCGTTGAAGAAAAGACTCATGTGCAAACTGCTGGTAACGTAAGTATTAAAAGACTACTAGTAAATATATACAAATACATACCTAAGAGAAATTTGTGGACGACACCTGTAAATAGTCTGTAAGATCTTGGTCAGGTATAAAATACCTCCCCCTGTAGACTTCTTATTTTTATTTTTCTTCTTTTAGTTCTTTTCCTCTCTTTTAGACTGTGTTATACTTTGTGTATTTTCCCTGGGGAATATTTTTGTGAATTTTTTTTTTTTTTTAGCGTTAGATGAGGGCCTTCATCTACAATTGGGTGGAGCAACAGTGCCAAACAGTGGCTGGCTGGGATAAATGCATCTGGATTCTCCCTGCCGCTAGCCTTTGAGACCTGTGACCGCATTCTAGTCACCTGTGATTGATCGGAGCAGCACAGAGAGAAGAGAAAGGCGAGTAAAGCAGCCTGTCGCAGAGGAATTAGCCCCGTTGTCTGCATTGCCCGGGAATTTCACAGGATTTGTTCTGATTTTGAACACTCTGTTTGGAAACAAGCTCTAGGGGAGATGATGTGAGCTGTGGCTGACAGTTTCCCCTTCAGCACTGCTCATAGTTTAACATTCAGGGCCTTGCAGCAGGCTTTTCTCTCAGTGCTGTGAGGATTGCCCCGTCCATAAAGCCCTGCAAGCTGCAGAAGCCCGGGTCAGACTAACAGCTCTGTGTCACTTGTAGGTTGTGCAGTCTGGAATAAAATGGGACCCAAGCCTCAGCCAGCGAATCTCATCCCTGTCATATCTTTTTTTCTTTTTTCTTTTTTTTTTTTTTAAAGAGCCTGAACATCCAAGTTACCCTTGAGCTCCTTACCTCCTTTTGACTAAGCTGTCAGATGAATTCACAGCCTGATGAGTGACTTCTGAAGGTCACTTGGCTTCTCCCTAGGTGCAGGAAAAGCCTCTCCAGTTGAAGGAGTGGAGGTAAATGCCTTTGTGAGAGGCTGTGAAAGCTTTGAAATTCTTTCTTGCCGGAGTAGTTTTATCAAAAGGCTATGGGGAGGTATGGGGACTGTGCAGCAGTTCAGTATAGGTGGCCTTTCCTTCTGTGGGTTTAGAGGAGTGGATGTTAAGCTTTGGCAGCAGAAGGTCAGTGGGTAGAAAAACTAATTACTAAATTTTCAATCGACTCTGTCACCTGCCATGCCAGTTATTTTGGCTGACAAATAAATAATGATTGTACCCTAGAAGAACATTACAGAAATGGTTTCAACCCACACCTACAAATGCTTTTGCATCTATGAATATTACCTTACTTTCTGGAAGTTGTTGAGCATTACTGAGGTGATTACTTAGTTTCAAGTAGTTTAACAAGCTTTGCATATTTTCCTATAAATTTGAAGTAGCTATATGAATTTCTGAATACTAATGTGAGAGTTACCTATTTTGGTATTCTACAAGCTCGGAGTTTTTTTAAACCACAGACTTATTAAAACTTACTGAAGTTTTCTTATCCTCAACCTAAATTTTCAGCAATAACTGAAACGCTGTTTGAAAGAAATACAACATTTCATTTATCCCCAGTACAGCATCTTCAAATCAGCTAGCTGAAGAGAGTAAGTCTCAAAAATACGAAGATTTTGCCCTGAGAAAACTATCACCTCCAATGTAGTTTAGGCACACATAATGTATAGCTGAAACTTCATGGGTTTGGGTGAAAACTTGAATAAAGAGTCTTCCTAGTTCAGAGCAGCAAGTGGGACCCACTAGCCTGATGGCAAACACAGTCATTGAGGAAACGAAGCTTCTCTGAGCTGCAGTCCCACTTCCGCGGGTTCTGTGAGGAAACAATAAAAGCAAAGGAACCTGCATATGCAATCTTCAGAGAAGTAACAGAAGTAACATAGCGATTACACTGCGCCGCCAAGCACCTCGCTTTCTCTCCATCACCCTGGCCCAGCTGAAGGGGGTGTAAGGCAGAGGCAGGGGCTCGGGAACCGCTTGTGACGCCATCTCTGCCCGGTGGAAACGAGGATCTGCCCTTCTCCCTCTCCACACCCTCTGCCCCCCACGAGTCCTCGCAGCCGCTCCTCCCCCAGTCCTGTGCCCTCCTTGCCCCGGCGGCACCGCCGCCTGCCGCCCCTGGGTGGCGGTGTTACCCCGCGGGACGCGGCTGCGCCCGACTTCGGGGCCGCCCTGGCCCCGCTCTCTGGGGTAGAGCGCCGGGGCGATGTTTGTGGGGCCGAGGCAACAGACCTAGAGACTCCCCCCGCGACTGCCCGCTGCCGCCGCCCCGGCCCTGCCGCCGCCCACGGCCACGGTCCGGCCGCCGTGCCTCCTCCGGCCAGGCCAGAGGGAAGGCCTTTGCATCCCCCGCGCCTCCCACCGCCGCCCCGGGCGCGGGCAGCGCCAGCTCCGCGCCCCGCAGGCGCCCGGGGGCTCGGCTCCTCCGGCCGGGGATTTCGGGGGCGGGGAGGAGACCTCGTCTGCAAAAGGCTTCAAAAACCGCAAAAAAGAAATCGAGGGGGAAGGGAAGGGAAGGGAAGGGAAGGGAAGGGAAGGGAAGGGAAGGGAAGGGAAGGGAAGGGAAGGGAAGGGAAGGGAAGGGAAGGGAAGGGAAGGGAAGGGAAGGGAAGGGAAGGGAAGGGAAGGGAAGGGAAGGGAAGGGAAGGGAAGGGAAGGGAAGGGAAGGGAAGGGAAGGGAAGGGAAGGGAAGGGAAGGGAAGGGAAGGGAAGGGAAGGGAAGGGAAGGGAAGGGAAGGGAAGGGAAGGGAAGGGAAGGGCAAGGCAGGGCGCATCTTAAATTGTCTCTGGGTGTTGGTCGAAGAGTTTGGATGGCAGCTCTGGGTAGAGTTACCAGGCCCTTGGAAAAATGGTTTTGCGAAAGAGAAACAGGGCCTCATCTTACCTTTAAAAAAACCCTTAAAAAGTAGTGGGGATGCAAAGAAGGCGGGGGGGGGGGGGGGGATGGATGGGTAGAGGGAAGTGATATAGTGTCGAGGAAAAAAGAATAAAAAGAATAAAGGGCATTTAAATAGAAGGGACAGGGCGAAGGGAAAGCTCAGCATTTTAAAAGGACAACTTGTTCATGGTTAGGCGTTAGGAAGAAAGCAGCAGAAGCGGTCTGGAGGAGGGCCGGCTGTCTGCAGGAGCCGGACCGTTGATTATTAAAGAGTAAAACTTGAGGTACGAGGCGGGGAGGGGGGAAGGCAGCGCGAAATTCATCAGCAGGGGAAGACAGCGGAGGGCGGCGGTGGGGTGGGCAGGCTTGGCTGTCTCCATCCGTCCTGAGAGGGGTTCGGCATTGCCCCGCAGCAGGGCCTTGCCCTATCCTGCTTCTGCTTCCCGTTCCCAGGGACCGGCTTGGGATCTCTGCGCGATGCCCTGAGGAGCCCCTGTGTTTTCGGGAGCTGGGTGGGTGATGGCAGGGTGCAGGCAGCTTTGACTATGGGAGTCATCTAAAACTGTCCTGCGATTTCACACTGCATCCCTTCAACCACGGCAGCCTGGCGGGGCTTTAAAAAAACCCAAATCCTTTGTTTTCTCCGTCAGGATAGATACTTTATGACAGAGTTCTGTGTTCAGCCTCTTTTGCTTGCTTGTCACTGCCTGCTTTCCTTTCAGCCTTTACTGGTGCACGTTTAGCCGATTCTCCTCGAGAGATGCCTAGAGCTACCTATGTTTACATGTATATAAATGTATGTGTGTAAGCAGGCATAGGTGCACAGGTTTATCCATACCTATATAACTTACCACAGGCCACAAACTTGTATTTCAGTGCTATTTAAGCATGCATATGCATGCATATGTATGCCTCCAGACAGGCACACATTGTGTAGTAGACTGGAATAGATAATTCCGCAGAATGCAGGAATAAACTGAGCAGCTCAGAAATCAGTGTGTGTGTGTGTATGAGAGAGAGAGATGGAGAAAGAGAGAAAGAGAGAGAGAAAGAGAGAGAGAGAGAAAGAGAGAGAGAAAGAAAGATAGAAAGAAAGAGAAGAAAGAAAGATTATAAGCCTTGTTTGACGGTTAGTGTCTGAACACAGAGTAAATTTTTGTCTCCCTAGGAGCAGCAAACTAACTATCTTAAACTTATGTTAAAAGCCAAATATATCCGTTTCTTGAAGGAGGAAGAAGGCTTTCTTACGGTGGAAAATTAAATCAAATTTAGTGACAGGCGTTTGTAAGTGTGCAACAGGGTCTGTGGCCAAATAGAAATAAATAGCCTGTACACGTACGGACACACAGGGTGGTTTAGGATCTGGAGCTGTAAGCAGACGGGGGTTAACGCCTGCCTCTTTTGGATTAGGAGGAAAGGAGTGTGGGGGAACTTTAACAGTCTCTTTTTCGAAGCCCATACATTGCAAATCCAGCCGCGTTACCATACTAGAGGAAATGAAAAAATGCTTCGGTTTGAGAGGACTCAAGTCCTTTATTTCCCTCGTTGGATACGTTTCATGTGTTTTCCCCACCGCTCCGGCTTAAAGACATGCCTTCTGAAACACAAACACACGCAGAACTCGCACACGCACACAGACAGATAAGATATGTAGTATTAGATCCTGACAGTTACGGGGTGGGGGGAAGAGCAGGAGAGAGAGGGAGAGAGAGAGAGAGAGAGAGAGAGAGAGAGAGAGAGAGAGAGAGAGAGAGAGAGAGAGATCCTCCTACCTGGAGCCATAGATTGCAAGATACGTAGTGTTACCTGGGGAAGTCAGAACAAGTAAAAACACATTGAACTTCAGGGCTCTATGAGGCAGTTGATCAAGATCAGTGCTTGCTCATTTTCTCCCTCAGACTGTCTGTCTTGGGTTTTTGTTTTACCGTTTTGAGCAGCTCTTTCTATTTTTTTCCCCTCCCTCTTTAGCTTTAATATCGGAGCCGGTTTCGGGTCACGATGGCTCTGGGAAGAGCTGCTTATCTACACGGTGTTGATTTTTTACAGTTCGACCGGCACTGCTCCTGGGTAGCTTCAGCAATGCTTTTGACTGGGATTTAATCGGCAAGATCAGTTCGGCTTTTTGTGACATTTTTATGGCTCAGTCCATTCTCTAGATCATGCACAGAAACTTTCGGAAGTGGATTTTCTACGTGTTTCTATGCTTTGGAGTCATCTATGTCAAATTAGGGTAAGTCCTTGTGCACGACAAATCTCCTTGGCTTTTGGGTCACGTTATTAGAGTTGCGAACAAAATGTTGCACAGGGAAAAAAGAAGGGAAAGAAAAGGAAAAAAAAAGAAAAGGAAAAAAAAAGCAAACCAGGTTATTTGCCTCCCTGCCCCTCTCCCCTGGGTGTCCCAGCGATGGCAGCCCCCAGCAGACGCCCGTGTTTCTCCCGGGTCAGGGGCAGCACGGAGGGGCGATGCCCAGCTCCGGAGCGCTCCCGCAGCGCCGAGCCGGGAGGGAGCCGGTCCTGGGTGATGACAGATCCTTTTATTTTGTACTGCTTAAGCGAACTTAAATATTATCTCTGGCGTTCAGTACCCTAAGGAAGAAAGGGGAGAAAAAAAAAAAAAAGGAAAAAAAAAAAAAGGAAAAAAAACCCCAGCAGCAGCAGCCTGACAGAGTTAACTCAGCCGCTGCAGCTGGGACAATAGAGCTGAGCTTAAGTATTAAAAAGGCGAAAGGGGCGGGAGGAGGGGAATCCCTGCTCTGAACCTGCACTCAGGGATTTGTTTTATGCAGGCCTAGACACAATTTGCGTTTCTATCCATCACACGGACGTGTTGAAATTAACTTGACAACTGGTCCGGCTACCTCTGCGCTGAAGAGCCCGGGAAGCTGAGCGGGCTCTGCTGAAGGGACCGGTCCGGCTCGGGGGCCCGCAGGCCGGCTGGCAGCGAGGACTCCCGGGAAGCCCGTTGTTTGCTCCTCGGTATTTGATCTCCGCGATCGAGATCACTCTGTTATTTCAGTTGCCAAGTTTCTCCCTCTGCCTCTCCCCCCGTACCTGTATGCCCTTATTAATATTGCTCGTCGCAGTAGGCTGACTTGAGTTGAATTTCCACATTCCTGAGCCCCAGCCGAGTCCTTACCTGTCGAGCTACAAACTCTTTAAAGATCCTGTCTTTGCATAGCTGAGGGATTTTTTTTTTTAAATGATCAAGAATGCATAAGGTGAGTTGCAATCCAAAAACTCTCGCTTCCCACCTTGAAATCAATAATCATTACGGGGAAAGGCGGGGAGGAAGCAAAGGGCAGCCCCCATAGTTGGAAGAGCGGGGACAATTCCCCGGACGGACGGGCAGGCCGGCCGGCCGGCAGCGCCACGCAGCACCCTGTCCCATCCCGGAACGGGAGGGCAGCGACGCAATGACATGCAGGGGGCTGTCCGGCCCGATCCGCCCGGCCGCCGGGACCCGCTGGGGCTGCGCAGCCCGCCCACCCCGCCGCGGGTGCTGCCCGGGCTGCTGACAAGCGGGGACGGGGCTGTCCCCGCCGTGCATCGTGCCCGGGGAGGAAGGGGCTGGCGGGGAAAAGGAGGGAGCACGCCAGAGCCGACGATTAAGGTTTCATCCCGTGGGGTTGGGAGGGATGGGGGGTTTTGCTGTGTGAGAATTAAAGCAGGCTCCCGGGGGATGAGAAAGGAAGCGGCGTTGCCCAAGCAGGGTCGGTGTCCCCCACCGGGAGCTCCCGCTCCCTCTCCCCAGCTGCGGGCACCGAGATCAGGGCTGCCTCGTCTGCAGGGCGCCGGCGAAAGCCGCGGGCTGCCTTCCGAGAGTCCCCAGCAGGTTGCTCGGCGGGCGCTAGCCGGAATGCACCGCTCTGTGTTTGCTTATTTATTTATTATTTGGCACGGCTTTCGGACCCGCCCCCACAGCCGCAGGTGCCGCCGCGGGGGCCGGCGAAGCAGGCGCTGGGGATGCGCGGACGCGGGAGGGGCGTGGGAGACGCCCTCCGCGCTGCCCCCTGCCCCGGTGAGGAACCCGCGTCCGTCCCCTGCCCTGGCCGACTCACATGCCGGAGGGAAGCCCCAAATCCTGCCGGCTGCCGGGGGTGGGAGGGATGGGGGGTGTGTTTTCGCGCTCTAACCTCTGCGGGGCTACGTACCTGCGCCGCCCTTTGTCGTAGCTGGGGTCGGCAGAGGTGGGCTCCGTTGTTCTCCAAACTCAGATTGACAGGGGTTTAGTTGAAAAGTGAATTTGGTGAGGTTGCGTATCCATCAGTGAAGCGATGACGGAGGCATCCCATCCACTTCAGTAGCTCGAGGGCTTCGTGCAGCACATCCCTCGCAGAGAAGCAGGCGAGCTCAAAGAAAGCGCTTTGCAAAATAGGGTAATGATACTGCTATTCGCTTTCACTGCGGTTTTATTTTTAAAGGGAACAGAAGTTTGGGCACATGTTACAGTCTAGAAAGCAGATATCTTTTCGAAATTGGTTATGGCTGTTTTAGAAGGGGATTCAGAGCAAAAATTGCAAGAATGCTGTTGGTCTGAGCCTGGAAGTAAAACCGAGTGGACAGCAGGAACGGTAAAAGCCCTTACAGAAACCCCATCAGATCCATCAGCACGCCTGTAAGGCGATGAGGATACTTCACTTTCTCTAAACAATAGGAGAGAAATTTGCTCTGAGATCCAGGGCTACTTCTAGGCTAGGCATGTGGGATGCAATTATTGCCTCTTTCATCAGCTACTGGAACTACCATTTTGTTGAAACCATATCCTTTCAGTGTAATGATACCTTTTCTAGTAAGCTCTTTGCATAGAAAGGGGGGGGGGGGAAGATGAATTGAGATAAAACGTAGTTTGTCTTCCAGTGCATTAGGTTTATTTTGCAGCGTGAAGGAGAGAGCCATTGTGTCAGCGATAGCAAAGAGGTTGGACTTGGCAGGGTTGGGGTTGTTTTTTTTCTTTTTTTTTTTTTCTTTTTCTTTCTTTCTTGTTTTTTCTTTTTTTTTTTTTTTTCCTGCCGAGCACGTGTTCCCGTCTTAATAAAACGTGCTAAAAGCTCCGCTTCAGCGGCTAACATGAGACCGAGGGGAGAGAAAATAACGCGCTACAGAGGTATTCACCCAGCTCTTGGACGGGGCAGGGAGTGACATGGCAAAGTACCATAAAGAAAACGCTACGTCCAGTTAGAAGGGGAGAGCAAGATCCCGCTCAGGTAGTGCCCTCCCCTCCCGCCAGAGAATCCCCCTTGTTCCCATTTCTATTTCCTATCCCCAAGTTTGCTGGGGAGAGAGGCGCGTGAGGTGAAGCATCCCTTGATACCTCTGTCGGTGACGTTTCCGCGCAGGCACCACAGCGTAAAGCGCCTGCAGCCCTGCTGACTCCAAGTTATCCCCTCGCGAAAATGGATCACATCAAATACTGAACTGAGCGATTCGGTTCTGACTGAAGGAGAAATATTTCCGGCGAAGATCGCAGAGCGCTCGGTCCCGGTTTAATTAATTAATAAATGCATCGGAAGTTAAAAATCCCAGCTGTACCAGGGATGCAAATCACAGAGGACGCTCTGGGGATGAGTGATGTGACCTTGGGAAAGACGGAGCGGCGGGCATTGCCCGGGTCAGGGCTCTGGGGGCAAAACCCACCCTTGTCATCTTAATTTTTTTTTCTGGAGGAAAAGAAAGGACACAGCCGGGCAGCGCCAAGGGGAGCGGAGAGGAAACCGCGTCCCCCACGGGGAGGAGGTCAGGGTGCGGTTCGAGGGACGTAGGCGATGGGAGCTGGGGCTGCCCGAGGGACAACGAAAGGTGCCGACATGAGGGGGAGGGCGTGGTGGGAACACTTCCCCCGTCCCCGTGCGGCACAGGCGAGCGGAGCCGGGGGCGCCCAGGGCTGCGGAGCGGGCGCTTCCCGGGGAGGCCGGAGCACGCCGCTCCCTCTCGGGACTCCCGGGGATGCTGCGTGGAACCGGCCAGCCGACCCCGCTCCACCCCCGACGGCGAAGCCTACCTCGTCTTTGAAGCAAACGCCAACGAAATCCAGCTTCCCTCTCCCATCCCCGGGGCTGTCCGACGACGGGGACCCCGGGCGCCCGGCCCGGCCCGGCCCAGCCCGGTCCCTTCAGTCCCGCCGTAGGCAGCGGCTGGGGCGCAGCCTCGAAGGTGGGCACCACGTGGCAGTATCGGGAGACCCGGCGAGGTCCCCGGGAGAAAACCCGCGGGATTTAGTCTCGGAGTCCCGGACGGTGCGGCTGCCGAATCGGGGTCGCCTAGCACCGTCCCCCCGGTAGGACGACACCCTCCCCGGTCCCTCCACGGGGACCGACGATACTCCTCGCCCTCTCCGCCAAGCAGGCATCGTCAAATTTTAAGACACTCATCATTTCCCCCCTTCTTTCCCTTGGCACTAGACTTGCATCTCGGTGAGCTACAAGAAGAACCCGGTTCCGGTCAGGAAGGAGTGCGGTGTGTTGCCTTACCGGGCGTACCTTCAAAGCTCTTACCGACTTCCGACGTGCTCTTGTGCCGGACACTCCTCACGTTGGGATAAGAAAGAGACCTCAACTGAGAAAAGAAAGATAAAAGGGGGGAAAGGAAAAGAAAAATAATTACTTTATTCTTACTCTTTCTGCTTCATCTGACCGACTATGGCGTCGGCAACCATTTCAATGCCGTTCTGCCCCTATTTTGTCCAAAGTACACGTGTTTGTAGAAGAAGGAACGACAGATGCTGGAACACCCATATTAGGTATTACCGACAATACCGTCTTCTCCAGTGCCACATCATTTTATTGAAGGGAATAAATTCGCTTCAATCAACAAACCAAATGCACTTCTCTCTACCCCCGACTGACATACGTATAGAAATCATCTGAATGGAATTTAGCAGGTTATTGCTATTACCATCATCATCATTGCTATTACATTTTCCGACATAATATCCGGCCCGTGATTTTAGAATAAAATTTAACTTCCCGAAAAGAAACGGCACGATTTGGTTTCTCTTCCACAAGCTTTCTCCCACTACAAACCTAAACTGTGGATAAAGTCAGCTTCAATCCGAAAATTGTGGAGACTGGTAAACTGTCTTCGTTTCAGCTGGACTGGGTCAAACTCTGCTGGCACCAAATCGAAGATTTTCAGTACCAGCATTTACTTTTCATTTTTACAATTCAACACCCTCCAACTTCCCATCCCCTTTATTCTTCTTCTTTTCCCCGGGCACATCTTTAAAAGCAGATGCACATTTTAAAAATATACCAGAAGCCGAACAAATGCTAGAAATAAACCATCAAAAGTCTCTACCCGTTCTCCTAGTTCACGTTCAGCACAGCTGCCTCAACCGCAGCCTACATGGCTGAGAGGGAGAACGGACACTGAGGAGATACACATCTATATGTCTGTCCGTCAGCATACATACGCGCACACACGCTTACAGGACTACAAATACGACGATTTTTAGAATCTTGAAGAATTGTAAATAAGACGGTTCTGGGATATTAGTAATCGTTCAAAGGCTTAATCTTCTGCCTGTTGTTAATCGAGATTAGCGGTTCTCGAAAAGACGTTGACTGTCCCTGCGTCTGCACTCCACTTGTGGATGAAAGTGGTTGACTGAAACCGAACCCCGAGCTGATGTTTATCGCGCATTGGGCGGCAGACAACGTTGTTACACCGATTCTGCAATTCCCCTTCCATCGGAAGGAATATTTCGTTGTGTCACGGAGACAGCTGCTGCACCCGTGTGCTGGGACTGGTTAACTGGAGGAGGTGTTCCCAGGGTGTTTAGAAGAGGACTTGGCCAAGAAAACTCCTTCGGTCACTGGGCAATTAACCTCACACGAACATTTACAAACTCTACGCACCGAGGAGACTTCGGAGCCTAGTTCTTGCTCATTTCGGCTGCATTTGTGCTGAATTTCCTGCAGTGCACATTTGCACGTTTCTCTCTCGGGGTTCATTTTCAAACCCTAACCCCGGCATCGGCAGCAGACGTCTTTCCACCACCTCTTCCACCATTAAAACATCCTTTTTTTAGTTCCCTCCGGGGAAAAAAAAAAAAAAGGGGGGAGGGAGGATGCCCAACATGCCCAACGAGGCAAAGAGGAACAGCTACCTGTCTCCTGCACGGCTGGGGCTCTAAGGGACGAAGAGCTCCTGCCCGCTGCAGCCGAGCATTCGCTCGCCCCGGGGCGCGATGGTGCTGAGGGGACAGGAGCCGCCCGGCTCGGGGGAAAGGCAGGGGAAAGGCAACTAACCTGCCGGGAAACGTCGCTTCGGACTGGCATCTTCTCAGGAAGGAGAGAGGGAGAAGGAAGAGAGGAGACGACCAGATCTTCCTGCGGGAGCGCCCAGAGGTACGGAGACCCGGGAGCCGCCGGCAACACGGTGTCGCCCCGGCGAGGCGCTGCGCCTCCCCCATCTTGCCCCCCTGCACCGGCTGCTTCACACCAGCCCTTTCCCTCCCTTTTTCTCTCGAGAAATCCAATCTGGCCAGGAAGCTACCAGTGTACAAGTCTTTATTTCTTATTCAGGCGGGCTACGAAAACATACACTTTTTTTTTTTTTTTTTTTTTTTGGAAAGAACCCCCTGAAACCGGAGCTTAATTTTCAACACCGGGGACGACAAGAGCCAAACCTCTGCCGAGGCTGGAGGGACGGCGGAGCCCTTTGAGGGAACTGGGACAGCCTCCCATAATAAAGCAATTAGCCGAGAGCGGAGCTGAGAGCTGCCACCTCCCTCCCTCCTTCAGGATCTCTCCCAGGGCGAGCTGAAAGGGTGCCACGGCAGATGCAGGGAGCCAGCCGAGAGAGAGCTTTAGAAATGCCCCACGAAGCAGTCGAGGAGCGCTTGCGGAGAGAGGAATACGGTGAGGGCTCAGCCAGGGAGCGCGGATTCATTGCAGCCCGGGCTAGATCAGTGTCTCTCCATTGTCATCCTCCCCCTTAAAAAAAAAAAAAAAAAAAAAAAGAAAGAAAAAAAAAAAAAGAGAGAGAGAGAGAAAGGGAGAGAGAGAAAAAAAGTAGGCGGATTGCAGTGACTGACTGCCCAATGGCAGCCCTGAGTCTCAGGAGAGTTACAGAGAGAGGGAGAGAGAGAGAGAGAGAGAGGCACTTTCTGCCATCCAAATCCCTTAAACCATCCTCATTCCAACACGAGAACCCACTGTAACAACTTCCAACCACTGAGACATGACAGGCAGGAGCCCAGAGGCAGCAGCAGCAGCGAGAGCAGCAGCAGCAGCACATACTCTGCACAGGGAGCAGCATTAGCACCAGGGGAATACTAGACACAACAAAACAAACAAACAAACAAACAAACAGACAAAGCCCCCCCAAGCCCAAGGGACTGGATTCCAACTCAGATTCAAGCCACAGCTGACACCAAAAAGGGTGGGGAATTACGACCAGGGGGGCCAGAAAGGAATAACCAAGGAAGCGAACTCCAAGAGTGTAAACGGGATTCAGCCATGATCCTTTTTTCATCTCGCAGTGTGTTACTCTCAGTGTATTACCCTCAGATTTTCCTCATCCTTACCAGTGGGAGTTACCTGTAAGTGATCCAGATTTTTTTTTTTTTTTTTTTTTTTTTTCCAAATCCTGTTTGAAACGGCCCCGCTAGCAGCTACCTAGGGGCAATGCGCAAAGCAAGCAGAGGGAGCCGGGAGAAGCCAGCACGGGCGGCAGCTCCGTGCAGTGCGTGGTGGTGAGGATGGTGATGGTGGTGGCGGTGGTGGCGGCGGCGGCGGAGGTGCTGTGCCGGTGGCGGTGCTGGCGCTGCTGCTCGGACCCTGCCGAGGGAAGGTGCACACCGCCAGGTAACTCCCGGGGCTGCCCCGCCGGCGAGGCCGGGGCCCGGCGTGCCCGCAGCGGGGGCGGCGCACCTTGGAGGGCGGCGGGGCAACGGGGCAACGGAGCGGCCGGCGTCTCCCCTGGGGACTCCGACCCCGACTCCTCCTCCTGCCAAACCGGAGATGGGCATCTCTTCGCGCTCGTCGTGGGAAGCTTGTTTCTGCGCGGAGATCCCGTGGAGAGGGGGATGCTGCAGCCGGCAGCTAGCGCTCAGCTCCGCAGCCCGGGGAGAGTCCCCGGGCGCCGAGGCGCTTGCTAGCCGGCTTCTTTTGCTCCGGAGGGATCTCCAGTCCCGCAGTTAGAGCTGGCTCCAGGACCTTTTCCTTGTGAGGAAGGGGGTGGAGGTAGGGGTGGGGGAAATGAGAGTCGGTGGGTGGGACTGCAAGGAGTTTCGGTCTCTTTTTTTTAATATCTATATCTGTATCTAACGTTGCGGTGGCTAAATAGCGGCTGGGCTAGTTCGTGCGGGATGCGGAGAGAGTGTCCGCCGTCGTGCTCCTGCGAGGTCCCCTGGCAGGTCTCTGTCCCCGCCGGGAACCGCGTTAGAAGGTCGGGGGTGGCGGGACGCAGTCCCCGGGCCGGTCAGAAGCGGTGTCGAGGGGAACCGGGTCCGGCCGGGGTTCAACGCCGGAACCCCGAGTCTGCCGGGGTGTTGTCAGGGGCTTCTGCTCTCCCTTACTTCGGGCGAGACCTCAGCGCGCTTTGGGGCAGCCGTGGGGAGAGGAGGGAGCGGGGGGTGGCAGGTTTCCCCGCCGGTGGAGGCAGTTTAAAGTCATCCCCCCAGCCCCGGGGCAACGGCGTGCCCCTCCATCCCGAGACTCGGGGGATCGGGCCCGGGGAAGCTCTGGGAAAGGCAGCGGGAGGTCCGGACCCGGTCCAGGCTGCCCAGGGGCCGCGGCAGAGGGGCTCACCTCGGCTCGGGCGAGCTCTGGGCGGTGATGGGGGAAACCCGCCTCGGTATCACTGGCTTCGCATCCCCCTCCGCTGTCGGATCCGGCTGGATTTCCCTTCTCTCCGAACCCCCGTGGCGAGTTCAGGGGTGCAAAATTTGTGCTCCTGCCTTTGAATTGTATGTGGACTTATATATCTACGCGTCTTAGCTTTTTCCCCCCGTACGTTTGCTCGGGAGCACACGCACACAGAGCAGCACGTGTGCGGGTGCTCCCCCGCCACTGTGATTTTTTTTCTGTGGAGAAATATAACCCGCCGCTTTGGAAGAAAAGCAGGAATAAACCCACTCATAAAAAAGAAACTAAACGCCTATTCCTACGTTCTTAATTCTTAATGAAACGCACATGCCTTGGCTACCGATTTTCAAAGGCGCTATTTATGGAAGGACGTTAGGTTCAATCCGGTTGGATGATACTGATTACATCAAATAGCCAGAACTGCCTGTTCCTGCTGTTTCTGTTCGCAGGCGGGATATGTCTGCTGGTAGGTGACCAATAGCTCGTAAAAAAAATTAATCGCGGTGCTATTTTTGTGTTTTTTAAACAGGAGGAAGGAGTCGTAATAAATAAATAAATACAGCCTTTTAATATAAGCGTAGACATATTTTTCTCAAAACCGTAGGAAATTACTATCCTACAAAGTTTTCCTTCTATAAATAGTGCAAATCTTGAAACAAAAGTTTTAAACCGCACACCAGATGCTGGGATGCTAGCGGTTTCCCTTGCTGTGTGACATAATTATAAGGTCCGAAAGCAAAAGCTATAGAAGTATAATAATAATACTAAGGCGACTGCTGAGGGGAAATACAAGGGAAGCAATGCCTGCTTTATTTAGAGCGAGCTTCTTTGGGATCTTTTGAGCGCTGCCCCGCGACAATGAGAAGTTGTTGCGGATAAATAATGCTCCCTCGCCTTTCCCTGTACCATCCCCAGTTCATCGCCCCAGTGGCAGGTCACTCGGAGCTGGACCCGCGGAGCCGGAGCCGAGGTGGCTATTGCAATCCAGCAGAGCAGAAGGGAAAGGGATCAGGAGGTGAAATCCAACAAAGCGGAGCCCCAAACCAACGCGCACCTCCTTCCATCCATCACTCCAGAGGGACGGAGCTGCTGCCTCCCCGGGGAGACAGCGCTGCGCCCGGGGTCGGCGGGGAGAGGCTGCCCGGCCGTCCCTCTCCCCTCCGCCTCCTTCTCCCCAGCCACCTCCCTGCCCTCCCTCCGTGCCGCCCCCGGCCGGGCTCGCTGCATCTCAGCTGTGTCCGTGTGCCCGTCCCTGCGTCGTGCTCCCCGCCGCCCCCAGTAAGCGGGGAGCGGCGGCGGGGGAGCCGGGCTCGCTGCGACGCTTCGCCTCGCTCCCGTCTGCAAGTTAAAAGAAAGAGGAGTTATTTCAGTGCTTAATGGATAGTAGCCTAGCGAACTTGTGGTGTTTATCTTGTGGGTAAATATACTTCTCTGGCTTACTAATGGTAGCTTTTGAAGATTAAAGCATAGTAGAGCCTGTTCGAGCATTATCTTCTGGTGTCTGTTTCTGCTGTCCTCTCTCTCTGGAGGGGAGGATGCTTCCCAAGCCGCTGTTTAGTGAACCCTCACGGACTGTCAATGGTTATGTTAATTTTGCCCGAGATCTTTATCATCTTTTGGCTACGGGAACAACTCCTCAGCCTCGGAGTTGCTGGTCCTTCAGGGATAAAGGCGAACCTACCAAGGGCAGTATGTAGTGGGCGAGCAAACTGAGCGTAGGGTGTCCGTGCTCTCCATCGTGAGGAAATGGGGTTTTCAGGTTGAGAAAGGCAACTATGAAATGAAACTTCTATTTCAGAATGAGAAATGCACTGAGGCCGCAGTGTTTTGTATGCCGTAGCCGGGAAGACAGTTAAGTTGTGGTAGACTGCATCCAAAAGTAGTTTGAAGGACCAACTCCTCTATAAAACTGATTTCTATATGCCACCTGATAAAGTAATCTTCTTCAGTGTGCTTGCCTACTAACCTTTGGCCTGCTGAGACACTGTAAACATTTTTACAACCAGAAACAATTAGTGTCTGACTTCCTGAAAAAGAAAACTGACTGTAGCTAGAATAGCTGGCATTAGGATGACTGATGCATTTTAATGCTCTGGACATATTTTGGTAATCCAATTACATATTTAGGGTATAAAACTGACATTTAATAATATCGAAGTAATTAGTATAAATGTCTAAAAACCAGGATTATATGTAATAATGTCTGGCACCATTTCTTACAGCACATGCTAGAGTGTGCATGTGTCCATACACACACTTACTTAGCTTCTTCTAAAGAAGATGATGCTAGTGTAAGTTCCCATTTGTGTACTCCTTTCACTGTTCATCTCCTTTAGGCTTGGACGCATTCACTAGCAACATGAGAGTTGGTTCTTAAGAAGCTTATTTAGGGGATTATCTGCTGGTACATAGATAGAGTTAATTCAGTTATTTGCTATAAAGTGATTTGGAATAACTCGTAAGAGAGAGCGTGCCTGTGTAGTAACAGCAACATAAATCTCCAAAATGCCTATGTATTCTAGCATCATAATACAGCAAATGATTTATATTAGGGAGTGGATATTACTTACTGTGTAGGAAACGTAGAGGGAGAAAAATCCACAGTGTGTCTTTCTGATGCTCCCATGTCCTTACAACTCCACATCCTTTACAACGGGGCTTCTCTGTGCTCCTGGGAAGTGGGTTAGGAGGAACACGTATTTTTTGATATGCCTACAGGAAAGTATTCATGCCTGATCTCTAAAGATTAGGACTTCTGGAGACAGTCTGTGAAGCTCGTCTCTTAAACTGTGCAGTGCAGGAAGGAGCTACATAAGCAGAGGACAGCCAGCCTGCTCTGTGGTGCAGGGCCTTCAAGGGGATGGTGGGCACGGCTTCACCTTCACCATTAGTATCAACCAGTGTGTCTGATGCTCCCACAGTAGCTGATACAGTCAGGGCTACACTGTCAGTCCCACTTGTCCCAGGGCTGTACTGACCTCTGTGAGAAAACCAGCTGTTAGGGGAACAGGACTGTCCCTGGCTCAGTCACTGGACGGCCATGTAAATCTGTCATTTCCCTGCTTTTGCACCTTGTTCATCTTACAACCGAGATTGGACACTCTTTAAGGCAAGCTTGCTCTCTGGAGCTCTATTTGTGCGGTGTGCTGTGCCTGAGGAAGCTCTGTTGATGTCCTTAGATACTCCTTTTACATGGTGCTGTAATAATTGTTATCTATAAAAGGATTTGGAATAGGACTTTACTGTCCCTCTGAGATGTCTTGGCTTGGAGACAGAACAGGTGAACCTCCAAAGGGTACTGGCTATTTTTAGGATCACCAGAAGCTAATGCTTTAGCTCAGCAGAAACAAGAAAGGTAACGAATATTTCCACGTTGGGATGCCATAATTACAGTGAATTTGGCTTATCTGCCTGACACAGGCTATTTCCTTGCACTGAAGCTCTCACACAAAGATGGGAGAGTGATTGTGATATGACCTCTTGGTAGCTCTAGCAGGTAAACCCCATCATTTCTCTGAGACACCTGGACTAAAGTTGCCTGTCTAAAACCACAGAGCTTTGGTAAATCTGTGACTGGCCACCCCTCTCCCTGTCATGGTCTAGGCCAAGCACTCAAGTTCTGGATGTTCTTGAATCCAAATGCATTTGGATGTAGGTACCTCACTCAATCCTTTGTGGTCAGCAGGTTCTGGGAATCAGATGTTTAGCATGCCTTAATGCTGAAAAAACGTAATGAATTAAGTAATTATAAGGAAAGGTGGCAGCATCCAGAATTAGTAGGATGACAGCATGGAATTATTACATGTGTTGTGTTGCTAACATAATATAACAAGAGGGTCTAAAGTAAGATGAAATATTCAGATGAGTAGGTAAGATTAAGTGCTGATATGCTTGCATATTAAACAAAGAACAAGACTAATCCCTCAGAAGACTTTTTTTTCAAAGGAGGTGTTGAAGAGCTAAAGAAAATGAGCTGCAATTATACAGTTAGACTGACAAATGCATCTCATACAATGAAAAAAATGCACCAGGTGTACCTGGCAATATGACATGCTGAAGGTAGAATGGCGCTAAGTGTTTTCTCAGTGCATGGGTCTGTGTGATTTAGACTGAAATGCTACCAGAGGGATTCCTAACCCCCAATATATGGCTCAACCCTCTAGTCCTCCCAAGTTACCACAAGCAACAGAAAGCTGGGGCCAGCCATGGATCAAAGATGTTCTGCAGACATGCTGACACCACGCGTTACAGGACTGACTAACATTGCAAGCCCAATTTCTTCGTCCCATTGCCTTTGCATGTCATTTTGCCCTAGGTGGACTCTCGCTGGCATTTTGCATGCTGGCTGGCACACCACCTCTAGCTGCTAACTAACCTGCCAGGTGGCTTTCTGCAACTTCAGGCTTTACCTGTCTGCCTCATTCTTCTCATTATTTTTTGCTGTCTCCTCCTTGATGCTTCACTGGCCTCCTGTACAACTCTGCGGCAACCTGCCCCACGTGTGTAACTTACGGTGCGCTACACGGGGCAGGGCAGAACTGCATGGGAACCAGCCAGGCCTCTAGCCATGCCAGCCATCTTCACGTGAATGCAAAATCTCTGTGACTTGTAGGTCAGGAAACTGCGATGTGCACCTGTGAGTATGCTGGTGATGAGCTGAACAAACTCCTCACTGAATGCCTTGGGAGGCTAAGGAAGGCCAGGAGCTCAGGCACAGGAGAGCTCGGGAAGAAAAGCCAAGGGAGGCATGTTCCTGGAGAATGTCTTTCAGCCCTCTGAGGGTTATTAGCACCCTCTGCTCCTTCTCTTTTACTCTCCTTTCAATCCTCCCTCAAAGGTAGAGACATTTTCCCTCCATTATGGAAAACTGCACAGGGCTTGCTGGCTGCTTCTTGTCCAGACAACTCCTATGTATGTACTTTTGCTGCAGCGTGTGCATAAGGAGCATTGCAGGACTTCAGCTAGAGCAAATGTGAAGAAATTCTAGATGGAGACACCTAAAGTATTTCCTCAGTAGGTTTTTCTGTCCATATGCAATATATTTCTATTACTTCTCCCTTCTGTTACTGCCCAAGAGTTGTTAGGATGAATCTTCAGATAAAACACTGAGTTGTCTTTTCCACGTGTTCCTCTTGGGCTTTCTTTCCAAAAAGGCAGTTTTCTTGATAGTGCAATGAAGCTGAAAGTTAGCTGCCTCATTCAGTTCTAATGGAGCATAGGCAGCTTTTCTGAAGTTATGATAGTTCAGGCCAAGTGGTTGCTCTCATCATAAAAAACCTTCCTTCCACTGACAGCAAGATGATTATCACCTATTAATTATTTTACAGAAAATCGTACATTCTTTAGAGGATGTGAAGACAGGCTAAATTAGAGTGTTGTTGTATCTTTTTCTGGAAATAATTTTAATAGTGCATACGCTTTGTACCCACGTTGTAGTTACAGTTTTGAACATTTATTTTCTTTTCAGCCTATGCTTGTGGATCAGATTTCCCTCATGGCAGGAACCCGCAAAGGATAAAATTCACGTTTATGCAAAAATCCCACTTAATCATCATGGTGACATAGTCTTTGTTCCAGCTCTTTGTCCAAGGTCAAATTTCACCCTGAGTTCCTAAGTAATAATAAAAAAAAGGACGTCCAGTGGTATAGCATGTGTGCAAAGGAGGGCGAAAGCTAGCCTCAGATGTTTAACATGTTGCAGAAGGACTTTCCCCTTGTGAAGTGGCACCAAGTCTACTGGTCACTGTGCTGTGTGTCCCAGATTTTTAATTTGAAGTAGAGCCATCCTGTTGCTAATCAGTGGCACTGCTTTGAAAACTGTTTGAACTCCAGGGACCTTACTGGCAGATTTATGGTGCAAAGATAATACTGATGAGTTTATCTTCCACCAGCTCATACCTGGAATGCACAACAAAGGCACTCAAAAATATTTTCTTCTGCATGGCCACAGCTATAGGTCAACGCAGCATTTTGGGAAGCTCTTAAATCTCATCTTTTCAGCCCTGAGGGCTCAAGGCTTCTCTTCCCCTGCATCTGCAGCTCAGCAAGTTAACAGAGCAGGAGACACTCTGCCACAGTCAACAGAGTGACTCTGGGGCAAGTGAGAGGAGACCCAAACGTGAAGTCAGCACAAGCCTTGTTCTTCTGGTATCCATTCGAGTACAGCCTTGGCACCGGCTGCCGTATTATGCAATTTAAAGGGAATGTGGCCATATTTCCCAAGAACCTACAGCAGAAGCAATATTAATAGGAGGCCATGTCAGACAAAACCCAAAATCAGTTCTATGGGCTATTGAAAGAATCATTATGGCCTCTGGTGCCAGTAAGAGCTGACAGGAAAACAAAACATTATTTATTTTTTGAGGGGAGAAGCACTTCAAAAGGGCTGTGGCATTTGCTCGTTATGTGCAAGGCATTGTGGGGCAGCCCAGCTTTGAGAGCTGGAAGTAAGCATAAGCCATAAAGATATAAACCACTGTCTGCCTGCAAGTAGGGCCTGGAAAACAATTTGAGGGGTATTCAATTTAAGATTGTTTAAGTGCTGCAGTGCTCGGACTGGATACCATATCCACCCTCCTATGCTGGCTGAAGTGAGACATAATTATGAAATGTGACTGCTATTTAATAATAGTTTCTTTCAGTCAAGGATTGTAAGTGAATGAATCCTCCCAGTATTCAAGTGATCTGGGCAAGGATCATTTCACTCACTGCTGGGGCGGAATGCAGCAGCTGCTATGTAGGGCTCAGCAGAGCTGTATGGGCATGCAGGGCCAGCACCGGTCCTAACATCCCCAGCAGCAAGGCAAGAAAGCCTCTGAAAAAGCCCAAGTGCATCTCTAATTGATCTGGGCCCTGGCCAGGGCAGTGGGTTAGCCCCTCGGAAGAGTATGGTTTTCCATGGTGGAATTTGTCCTGCATTGAAGACAGGTGAGCTTTGGAACTGGACCGGTGCCCAAGATGCTGAGCAGCAGTATCCTGACTTGTGTCTGCCTCTGTTTCCCACAGCTTTAATCGGGCAGTAACAAGGCTGGCAGGGCTTGGAGGTAGGGGAGGGGCAGGACAGTGAAAGCTGCCACAGCACTTTGAAAACAGAAAACACGGCATAAGTGCCATGTCATTACTTTCAGTGACTCTTTTCCAACCACAAGCAGTGGAGATGGTGTGATTGCATCTCATCTGAAACATCGCATCACTATCACTGGCTTAATTGCCATGCCCAATGCAGCTTTGGGGAGAGGGCAGTAGGAAAGCGCTACTTGCCAAAGTCATGAGCATCATTTCTGACCCTCCCTCCTCCCTCCACCCTCTGTGTGAGCCAGCCAGCCACAGGCACAGCAGAGCAAGGCTTGGCTTGAGGAGAGCTGCTGGCCTCCGGGTGCCAGATGGCTGGTGGCAGGCTGGGTAGCAGGCAGGACATAGTTAAGGGAGTGCTGAGGGGAATGGCAGCATCTCTCATGACTCCTTTGGCTGCTCGCCAGGGAGCCATGTGACTCCTTGGTTAAAAGAGTCCTCTCAACCATGAGATACTTTCTTTCCCCCCTCTGGTCGTACCTTTTATTTTCTGAACTTAAAAGAAAACAAAACGTACCCACAAAACTTTCCACATTAAAGTTATGTTGTAGTCCGATGACTCAGGGTGAGAATTCAAGGGGAATGAAGAGGAAGGGGAACGTTTCTAAATCAGACCTGTTGTGCTGAGCCTTGAAGGAAAGGAGGCTTTTGCTGGATGGAGGACAGGCCTGCTGTACGGCGTGGTGATCAAGGAGCAAAGGATGGGGCTTAAATCTGTTCCTTACCGCTGCAAGCTACAGCTAAGTCTGTGGGAGTACCTTCAAATCCAGTGGACTTTGATGCTATCAAAAGGGCCAAGGGTGGGAGTGCAAATAAATATGGCTTCATCTGATTCATAGTAAATTCCTTTTTCTCCACTCCCATGGCCTAAAGGGTACATCCATCTAGCTTTACAGTTTTTGGTTGTTTTCTTTTATTGGCAACTCTCATCACAGTATTTGAGCACCGCCCATAACAATTAGATTGGCACATCCCTAGTAGACTTCCTGGAGTCTTTTGTTCTTCTCCCTTCTCTGTCTCTGCGAAGCTCTGCCCAGGGTAGGTGCTTCTGAAGGGAGGGATGGGGTCAGGTTATTGTTGTTAATGTCACTCTGGTTATGTTGTAAAAGGTATATCAAAGAGGAAGTTCTTGCACTGTGACCTAAGGGTCAACAGCCTCTGGATTAGTCTAATCTCTGAAAGTTTGTTCCCCAGACAGATCCTTTCGACCGAGAGTAACTTACCTCTGGGCTCAGAGCTTTGTCTTGTGTTTTATCATCTTTGTTGTTCCAGAGGAGCTCTACACCCCTGGCAGAAGCAGAGATTTGGACTGTCTTCTCTTGTTAGGTCATGATCCCATAATTGCTGTGTGTAGGTCGGGCTTCACACCTTTAACCGGTGTTGAAAGAAAATACGAGAGATGAGAAGGAAGGACTCGGCACAGAGGCAGTATGCACAGTGTAACCTCACCTGGACATGTGCTGCCTTCTTTGAAGGAATCATGCTGTTCGCGTGGTCAGAACACTTTGGAAGTCTTAGAGCCTGTGGCTCACTTTGGCTTTGTCCTCTTTTGGGAGAAAAGGGCGAAAACATTTTGAAAACTGACAGCTGGGTGATTTTTCAGGCCCCTTCATCTGCCAGGGTCTCTGGTAGGCTGGACTGAGAGGTTGGAAAAGCCATGGCTGGAGAGTGACAAGTTCAGGGATGTCTGTTAACTGGTAACACACGACGCAAGCTGTGCTGGGAATGTGAGGGGTGCAGGATAGGATTTAGAAACAACATCTTGCTCCTTTGTAACCCCCAAACGCTGCTGTGCTTCTGAGCAGAACTGAGGCATCATCTCAGTGTAAATACTCAATTTTAAGGAATGCACTTGGGACAAGCGTGTGTGCCTGCCCCTTTGTGCTCCTCTCCTCTCCCCACCCCAACTACGCAGCCTGCCAAAGCCAGCTCCTCAGCAACAAGACTTGGCAGGTGGCACCCGATGAGATAATCATGCCCCTGGGATATTAGGAGGCATGAGGTGCAGCCAGGTGCTCCTAATCTGTCCATGGGTGTGATTTTCTGTGGTAACCACACCCTCAAGTGTTGTCTTACTGCAATTAGGAAATTTGTTCAGTTTAGGTCAAGTACTTCTGTTAGGGTGCTCTTCACATCTAACATGTGTTGGCATGGCAGGAACGTGGGGACGTCCAGGGTCAGGCAATGTCCTGTGCTGAGTGGTGTTCTTGCAAGCAGCAGGGGCAGAGATCCTACTGCTCACCACTTCGCTCTCTGCTTATTTTCGAACATGGAAAGAAGTTCCTTTCACAAAGACCCACTAACCTAAGCATTAATTCAGGTGCAAGTAAAACTGAATGGAAAGGGCTCCCTGGGGTGAGACACTCCATTTCCTATTCAAACCGTTGAAGTTGTTTGCTGCTTTTTGCTTCCTGGGATTTCCATTTTGCAAGAGGTGCTTTAAAAACTAAAGCAGCTGAGGGCTGTACTACACAGGAAGGATCAAATGGCATCTCCTTCTTGTAGGTAGAAAATGCCGTGCTCTCACAGGCGGGCTTGTGTTTCAGTCTTACTGTGGATATGGAAGCTAGGTGTTAAATGAGTATGGTAGTGGAAAATACCAGCCAGATACTCACATGGGGTCCTATTAAAGACTCAGTGTAATAAGGTCCAATAGGTGCTATGACTGTCAGAGAGGGGAATAGGAGAGGAGGGCCTCCAGCCCCTTGCAGGATCTGTTCTCCCTGTCTTTACTTGGGCAGAGCTGTCATTGCTTGTCATGTCCACAGCTATACTTTGAGAGGTATAAAATGAAATGGCGCAGAAGTGGCTTCAAGGGCTGCTGAGGTCTTGGTGTGACTTTGGGGAAGCCTTTCCTGCCCATATGCCACGGTTCCTCTTCCAGCATTGCCTGCTTGGGCTGCAGTCAGGGGAAGATCTCTCTGTGCCTTTCTTCGCTCAGGAAAGCAAGCACAGAGCTCGTGCTATCTGCCCCTCACTCGGCGAGTCCAGGTGCTGCGTGGTTTAAGTTTTGGCTGCACTCAAATATTGCCTGAATTAACTGCAGGAATTGTCTCAGAGTGTTTTGTTAGGACAGTGCCGTTTTATGGGAAGAAACAGTAAAATCCATCAAGTCACTGAGGAAGATCTGCATTGGGTAAAGATAACTCAGAAGAACTGCTGTACTTTACCCCCTCCCTTCCCCCCAAAATGAAAAACACTGCCAGTACTAACAAAAGTTCTGCTTTTCTTCATATGGCACAGGATATGTTTTCAAGGTGAGATGTATCAGATCTTTGCTTACATGATAGTTGCCTTTGTATACCTACTTAGAAATCTGCTTTAGCTTTCTGACAATAGCTGGCACCGACTATGTTCACCCTAAGACATCTTATGAGATAATTAAAGCGATGACTGACAACATAGCACAGCAAAAGGAATGTTTCTCAAAGTAGAGCCGCTTTACAGGTTGCTTGTATGCATTTTGTGAAATGTACCCCATGTATAACTACCCAGACATCAGTGAATTTCTCAGAAGTGAATCTGGTGCCTTATTTTTTTGAGGGCAAATCCTGAAATTCTCTCTGTTTCTGGCCCCTTTTTAAGTTCATGTTTAAACACATGTACATGAATATACTGCTTATGAAGGGTGTCTGAATCACAGCCCTGGAAAATGAATTCCTTTCCTTACCCACAAAACCAGTACAGCACAAGCAGAGGGTGTGTGAGCGTCCCCACTCCACCCCATCCTTGTGTCTCATCCATGACCTAGAGGGGCAACCTCTAGCTAGGCATAAGCGGGTGGCTCAGTCTCTGTACTTATTTAATCCTTGGCCAACCTGCTAAGGCTGCCAGTAAGGGTGCCAATTGTGGTGGTGGTTTCTGTGATGTGGATAGTTGTCCACTGGGAACTGGATTAAGACCATCAACTCATTTCAAATACTCTAGGCCACAAAGCATCTGCCAAACAGTAACCATTTTTTTGGTCACTACTGACTTGGGTCATGTTTGGATCAGCGATGAAAGGCTCCATATCCCAATAGCAATCCCCTGAGCCATACGGTTTCCCAGATATATTTTTTTTAAAGAAGGAGAACATTATTTATTGTCCTAGATTCTACTTTGATCTGATGATTTTTAGTGTGCATATTGACCCTCTAAGGTGTGTAATTTTCATTACTTCATTGTAGAGAGGTCAGATGCTGGGAAAGATTTTGGAAGAGGTCAGGTGGCAGACCCACGTGGTGTGATCGAAAGGAAAGGTCTCAGAGATAGTGGTTACACACCCTGGCTCCTGAGCTGGCATTATATGTGGACCTAAAACTGATCTTACCCCTTCAAACTTATCAGAGTTCCTGAGCAGGGAGACTGCAATTAAAATGAAGAAGACCACATCACTTCCTTTGCTCTTGTTCTTTCAGAGATACCTAGCTATCTGTGTCAGAGCATCAACCAGCTTTGCTGCTAGCTGCTCTTCCAGCATTTAATTATATTGACAGTGGTCCCTGCTGAACCCATGACAAACTTTTTTCTATGCCCACTAGCACCCATGTTGTCAGGAGATGACTTGAGATAAGTCACCTTATTCTTAAGAATAAGAAGGTGCAGGAGGTAGACACTAGATCATTTGGCTCAAATCACATAGCCCAGCGAGGGCCAGGAACTGGAGTTCTCCTGATCTCAGTCTAGCTCCCAAACCATTAGTAGTCTTCCTCTTCAGCACCCCTGAGAGTGGAGCTGGGGCCAGCTGAAATTCTGAGTTGAGTTGGCAATGAAAAATGCTGCTTCCTGTGGCTGCCTCTCTTGCCCAGCAAAAACCCAGCCTCAGAGAAGGCCTGGGGTGAGGAGCACATTGTCAGCATGCTGAAGGAACATCTTTCTGGCCTTTCTTGGATAACACAAAGCTGTGCAATATTGCTGCCAGCTCTCCCTTGAGCTGAAGCAAGTCCTAGGAGGTGACTGGGCTTTTCTTTCCTGTGGGTAATTTGCATTTACGCTAGCATGAAGGTGCTACTTTGCTTGCATTAGTTCCTCAGAACAGTGAGTCACCTACCTCCTACTATATTACACGTGGAAGTGAAGCAGGCTGTGATATTAAAGGAGGGACTGTTAAGATGAGAGAAAATTCTGAGAGATCCAATACAGCTACAAATGTTCAGAAGCAACAGATAGAGGAAAAAATGATGGTATTGAGGCAATGGTATTGTGAGGCTGTGGTAGAATCTGCTTTCTATCACATCTTACCAGTGGATATCTCACAGAGGTTTATTGGTATTAGACTGAGAAAAATATATTTTAGATTTAATAAAAAAACCCAAAAAACCCAAAAAGTTACTTATTCAATGTATCCTTCCATTGTGAAAATCTGTTTCTGTTAAGAGAAATAGAAGAAGATGGAAAAAGTAGGGGAAAACTTGCTTGAGAGATGGTATGCAGTCATATAGATGTGTAAAAAAATTATAATTCTTTAATTTTTAAAAAATAAGGGCATCACTACAAGGCTTTTTTTAAAGTTTCTGTGCTTATTTGGAGCTCCTTTATATAGAGTTTATCTTTTCAGAATAGAATCTTCCCTTTTAATGGCAGCCAGGGCTTAAATTCAAGAAAACACATCATAGAGTAATGTAAGCACAATGGCTTAAGAGAGCATGTAGTTACATGCAAGCAGACCACGTCCCAGATGTAAAAAACACCGGACATACACAGTGCCTAGCACCCTCATATGTTCTCTGAGTACAAAGGGATTGCAACACATGCTTAACTCTTTCATAAGCCAAGTTCTAAATCCAGATGATAGCTCTCAGTTTTACTTTTCTGCTAGCAAACCTGTGAAAAGTGAGCTGAAAATGTGCAGTGTCAGAGCGTTGGTGGAATCTCAGCTCAGGACACAGGAGTTTATAAGTCAGATTTTTCTTTTCCACACGTTAGCTGTGTGCAAGGACCAGACTTAATGTCTCAGGAGTTTTGAGGTGAAACACAATGGGGAGTGCTGAGCAGCAAGGCATAGCTTGTGTGTTCCCTGGTGAGAAGGGAACAGAGAGAAATATGGGGTGGAAGAGCCTGAAGGGAAGGAGAATGAGCAAACCAGGGAGAGAAAAATGGGAAAGTGCCCAGCAGCTGAAAGGAAGAAAGGGAGAAGCCAGGGAAGCATGTAAAACAGAAAAGATGGAGCTGGAGAGCGAAACAGGAGGTAGGATGGTTGCCAGAGAGGTAGGTAGTTCTTGGGAGATTCAGCGTTTAGCCGAGGCATTGTTCAACGTGTCTTGTTGATGCAAGTCATGGCCCCATCGGCTGGTCAGAAATGTCATCACCTCAGAGCATCTTCTTTATTTTTTTGCAACTCAGTATGAGAACCACAGCCTGGAGAGGACCATAGGCTGGAACCAGAAGGCGAGTGTGGAGTTAGGAAGTATGATCAGAAAGCATGAACAGAGCAGCTCAGGAAACCAACCTCAGTCCAGAGACACCCGCTGAGCTGCTGAGGCCCATTTGTCCCCAGAAAGGATGCGACTGACCATCTCTGGTCAGAAAGAGAGATGACAAAGGAGAAAGCACAGTTCATAGCTGGCTAATTTCAGCTAGCAGAGGCTGATCCCCCTTTTGAGGAGGGGGCAGGGGGAGAGGTGCAGGAGAGGGACTGTGAAAGAGGTAAGAGACAAAGCACAGTTTACATCAATAAGAGAATTTGGCTTTGGAAGAAGATTTTCTGCATGGCTGCTCCACATAAATTGTGCTTAGCTCTACAGTTGCAGGATTTTGGGGTCTCTGATGAGGCTTTTGAACTCCTAAGGACAAATTTACTATTTAGCATCCCAATATGCTACCATCCATGAAACCTAAAGCCTTCTGTGGGTGCACCTTGAAGTTTAGAGATTCAGAAATGATGTGATAGTGATGGTTAAAAAGGACATGGATTAAAGGCTCTCTTTACAGGATTTCATTTATGAGTATTGGGATAAATATATTCATTGGCCTGAGAGCCCACAACTGCATGTATATTATGTGTATTATTACAATTCTTTGATCACAGCAAGTTCTATGTAATACCAGTGTGCAGGGCTGAACTGGGACAATCACTGCTGAGGGGATGCTCCGTTTTTCCTTCTTTTAGAGCATGAATTTATTTCAAAAGCCAAGCTTTCGGGTGGTGTAGCATTGTCTGTGTGCAGCCAAACCATGTAGGATTTTCTTCTCAAACTGAATTCAGCTCTTTTCTTTCCACCTCTAAAACTAACTCTATTGAATATTTCAGCTGACTGGGATCCAGTTTTTAAATATATATATATGTACAAGCTATTGCTTGTCACAGAATAGAAACCTTGGCTTTTATATCACGCATGCACTGCCAGGGTTTAGTTTATTACTTTGTAAAGCATTTTTAGGATATATCTTTGTTTATATAAAACTAAGTCCAATACCATGCATATTTCACATCTGTCTCTTCTGTTGTTTTCTTCACGGACACAAACAAATATAAAAGGCTTATAAGATATAGAAAGACTCCAGAGAAGGTCCTTCATGACTGACTATGAATGGGTTTGGGATCTTCTTTTTAGTTTTGTTTAGAGCTCTCTTTCCAAAGTTGCACCCAGTTTTATTTTAAAATGGTGCTTCATACACACATGTATGATTTCAAGATATGTCTCACAAGCCTGATTCTCAAAGTTTCACTCAGCAGTTTTCACCAAGGACATATATGTGTAGACCTAAGAGCAGGCGAATAGTAACATATCTACTAACGGCTACTGTATCTCATCCTTCTGAGATGAACCTCCTTGGGATGAACAGAGCAAGACTGTAATCTGAAGTAAATTGCTTTATCAAAACTAATCTTACCGTAGCCATGCTGGTTTCAGTCTTGTCATGCAATCACAGAGCTGTATTTTTCTTTTTCACCGTCTCCTCTATTCCCTCCATTGTTGTTTCTAAAATAAAACAGTTAAGGAAGGAGATAGCTGATAGAGAAACACATGAAACTGAAAGGAGGCTCACAAAGCACCTATGATCCCCATCAGTGGATTCTACTCTTTGGAATAAACTTTGAGGCACCCACTGTTCCTGAGATGTGAACCCAAAAATACGCTTCCCAGGGACCAGGAAGCACCTGGCAATTACCTGGAGAGAGACTCGCTCACATGTTCAGCAACACACGCTGGTACACATGTGTCAGTCACCCAGGCAGAAGAGTAAATGCTAGCTCCAGTGCTTCCAAGTTGAGAACACATATCTGGGCAAACATAGGTTATTATAACTCTGGACAGCAAACCACAAAGGCATTCAAAGAATCACCACCACAACATTTTACAGAATATTATTACAACTGTCACCAGCAGTTCTGTCAGAAATCTGAAAATTGCAAAGGGCAAAATTTAACTACTGAGGAGCAGGGAATTCTCAAAAATTGCCTGGCAGTATGCTGGCACATTTCAGACCAGATATAAAAATGCTGGAATTTGCTGCTAACCATCCTGCAGAGCACAGGAGGAAAACTAATATCAGAGTGATACTCAACTGCGCCGCTTCCTTTAAGGTCCTATGTGTGTTCTCATTAGTATTCTTATGTCTGCTTGCTCTCCTCCTCTGTATTGCATCATCTCTGGAGCTGAACTAGCTCAAGCACTGTTCTTCATCAAAATCTCCAATCTCACTAAATCTGTGACTTTGAAAACAAGTTTGAGTTTTATGAGGGAGAAAATAAATGGAGGTGTCATCATCTGGCCTGTACCTGCACCAGCAAAATGTGTCACAGTAACATTGCAGTTAAATTATACCTCTGAAGTCTCATGAAGACATCTAGCTGGGCATGAACTCTTGTGCAGTTAAAAAGACTTATTTTGAGCATTTTTATATTCTGCTACAAAATACATAGCATTTTGTGTTGCTCCAGATTTTAATTATGCAATATTAATCCTTTCTCCATGTCTCCTTGATGCAAGAGATTGACAGAGGAGAAATAGAGATTTGGAGACAAGGATCTGGGAGTTGGCACTTCTGGAGCTTGGGAAGCTTCCACAGGAAGATTTTTTTGGTGGCTTGAACCCTTGGGATATCTTCTAGACAGCAGGTAGAGTAGGGCTGTTATGTAAAGGTGCAGAGCTTGAATTCCTTCCTTAGGTCCCACAGCCAACAATGGCTCTGAGGGACCTTCTCCATGCTGCATCCCTTTCAGCTGCTCCTTCAACCATAAGGGATTCATGAGCACATTGTCTAAAAGCTTTCAGTTACATCTTTAAGAATGAAATGGTTAAGCACACTAGTTGCAATTTTGGGCAGATTTCAGCAAAAGCAGGCTTGTAGCATGAACTGTGCAGCTCACGTTTCTCTCAAAGCTATGGTTTCTTGCAGACTAGGGGGAACAGCAAGGTCGCAGTAGTTTGTGTGTTGAAGAGCTAATGAACTACTTAAGAAAATACTCAGGATCAGAATGATGCTGCAGCTTCCAAACTGTGTGCGAGAACTTGCTAATGTAGTTGGCCCCAACAACATTCTGCGTGGGAGCCTGCCAGTGTGTGTGTAAAGTGTTGCTCTGGGTGTAGGCTTCTGCCAGCAGAGCCTTGTTGCCTCTGTCATCATGTATGTCAGGGATAGCTTTCCTGGAGCCCCACACGTGGTACTAGCAGACCCTGTTGGGCGCTCCTCTCTGCTGGGATGTGACTGCAGCCAGAGAGTGCCCCAGGCCAGTGCCTGCCTTCTATGTTCATGTTATTTTTATTACTTGTCATGTCCATCTTCCTCCAAAGCCAGGTGTATTTAATACTAAGAGTTCAGCAGCCCGTTCCAATGCCTAACAACCCTGTCTGTGAAGAAATTTTTCCTGACATCTGATCTAAACCTACCCTAGTGCACCTTGGGGCCATTTCCTCTTATGCTATCCCTTGTCACTAGGGAGGTCAGCCCCCACCTCCCTACAACCTCCCTTCAGGTAGTTGATGGTTTGACTTGATGATCTGAAAGGTCCCGTCCAACCAAGACAATTCTATTTTATAATACTATTCTATCCTATAGAGCACCAGGGCTCTGGAGTTGTGAAATCCCTTCAACTGATGCTGCCCTAGTGACTTGGCACTTGGCATAGATCTGGAAACTAAAGTTCAGCATCATGTCACCTCGGTTTGGTCCTCATGCTGGGTGAGATATTTTGTTATGTAGTGTAAGTTATTTGCAACTGGGACAAAATGCAATTGTATTTTTGCAAGTGTAAGAAAGTTTTACAGGCCACAAGGCGAATAGGAACATGTCATAACAGGAGCGCTTTTTAGGCAACCCGAGGCCACTATCTACATAAAAATGTGGATTGCCTCAGGGTCAATAAGTACAATCATATAAGGCCTAGAAATGGACAGAAGATGATTCCTAGCTCCTTGGTGGTACAGCATGTCCCTTTCCAGCAGTAATGACTTATAGGATATTACACATGAAGCCTGTCAATCATCCAAGATTAACTGATGTGTCTCTGACGTAGGAAATACCGATTCTGGGGTGAAATATGTTTATTTATGTGCTAGTGGTTTTATAACTGCTGCTTAGGTTTGGAGCTTCAGAAGTGGCTCCAGGAAGCCTGGGTTAGTGGACTGTGAGTATGAGAGGTGCAGGATAAGTAACGCAGGAGTCATTTCCGCAGCTTACCAGCTGATATCACCACAATGTAAGTGATATCAATGTATGTGCTGAACAAAGCAATCTGTTGTATCGGGTTCCCGCCTAGCTCAGTTCAGCAAGAGGCTGACGTTTTGTGGCCTAGTTTCACCAAAGTACTTAAGCCTGGGAGTATCCCACTGGCTCTGATTTGAACTCAGTGGGAACATAAGCATGTTCAAAACTTTCCACACGTTCCTAGGAGCGTGTCTAAAGCCCTTGCCCCCTGTGCTTCACGGGATGAACACCAAAAGGCTGAGTGTCATCAGCAGCCACTGATGATGCGTGTGCTTTGGTCACAGAATGCTCCCTTGGGTGGGCTGTTGCTTCACCAGACTGTTTTCTGTTACGTTTTTTCCCAACCAAGGTTGTTTAGTTTGTCCTTTTGCACTGAGACTTTTTGCTTGGGCAGTTTGCGTTGCTTTTTTAAGAGCTGCCTTTAGTGAAGGAGCTTAGACCTCTTTGGGAAAACTGTCTGCAATCATCAAAATCAAAAGGGACAGATCTGCATATGGAACATGCTGAGTGTGTAACGTCACATAGATGCCTTGAGGAGATAGAGCTCTTTAGGAATTCAGACTGCTCTTCTGCTGGAAATCTGGACTTCAAGTCTTTGGACAATCTGGGTGCTGGACAGATTCCTTTTAAATATTTGCCTCTGCTGTCATCCCTAGCACTGTTAAAAGCCTGCTGAATGTAATCACCTCCCCGGAAAGGCTGGAGAACATCCATTCACTCACATGTGTGTGCTGTGATCCATACATCCAGTGGAAGATGCATACATGCCCCGGCTATGCATGTAACCCTGGTTCCCTTCTCAGTGCCTCTTCTCACAGAGCACCCACAGCTGCCTCACCACCCCATATACAGAGATGTGGCATGACCCTCTATTTTCAGTCTTTTCCGGCTCTGCTCTAGGGACAGTCACTCCTCCCCCAGCAATGTCCTTTCCTGTTCATTGCTGTTCTAATGTTTGCCATTTATTTAGTGTTATGCTGGAGCTTTGCCCTACAGCTGCCCATAAGGAGCAGCTTCTAGCAGCGCCAATCATCAGCACCAGCGGACTTCATCATCTACCATCCACCCCCTGGTCTAGCAGGGAAGGAAAGGGAAAAACGCGTGCATAGGCAGGGTCCTGGGCAGGACAGGAAAGCTAAGGCACCGACAATGGGCACTGATGGTTTCCTACATACATATTGCCAGTGAGGACAGTAATTTCTTTGGAGTCCCCAGGGACTCTTGTAGACTTAAACGGACTTTGGCTTAGGCCACCTTTGTTTGAGACAATCATTTGCCTTAATGAGATGAGTCAAATTACTCCAGTTCCCTCCCAGTTTGAGATACAGCTGATTTAAAGGGAGGGTGTGGAGGTTGGAGTGGGAGAGTGGAAGAGGGAACAGTTTCCTTTGGTAGCAAATAAATGCTGCCACTTCTGCTAATTGCATAAAAATCAAAAGCTAAAACATAAATGGTAGTGTAAGGCTGAGATTACTGGACAGCCCTGTTATTCAACTGCAGAGCGCTGTATAGATAGAGAAGAGCTTAGTGTTAGAAAAGGCTCTTATCTCCCTTGTTAAACCACTCATGTGTTATGACAAGTCATCCTCAGCCGAACAACTGAAGATTAGCGCACCACCAACAGTGTTAAAGAGTATGGATATTAGAAATGGTGACAGAGGACCCAAACAGCTCCTGATCTTTGGAGAACTGACACCTCAATCCAATCATAGCTTGGACCCCTTTATCAAAAACATCCAAAACCCACCCGTCTGTCATGTATGGACGAACATGCCAAGTACTCTTTTTGATATGAGAACTGACTTCCCAGCCCAATTAATCTAGTGGAAAGACTCCTGCTGGTTTTGATAGGCTTTGGGTCAGGCCCAGGAGTGGCTGATAATGCACACTGAGCATTAACATGTGACCCAGAAGGATGGCAGATAATGCAGGTTTCTGCTCATATTTGGCAGCTCCTGTTAAAGCCAAGGCATACCAGCGTGCCTCCTTGGAGATGACTCGCTGCAGCGTGGCAGAAAATTGGCTTCGGTGCTAACATCCAGGGTTGTTTTCAAAGTCAACTGCTACACATATTTGTGTGTAGGATTTTTCCTTTGAAAAATTCAATATGCGGAAACCACAATTACTCCATGATAAGAGGTAAACAAAGAGAAGAATAAATGGAGCCATGAAAGGCAGCGGCATGTTGCAATCCATTTGAATGTTTATCTGCAGCAACTTGCAGAGGTGGATTCATACAACCAAATTTAGGCAATGAGGAGAGACTCTCAGGGAGAGACCAGTTAGGAGTCTGGTCTCCCTGGGTGTCTCCTATAGTTAATGGAGAAACAGGCAGGTCCATGGGGCAATTCAATCCACCTCCATTCTGAATCATCCTGGGAGGTGGCTGGCTCTTTCCTTGATGGTAGAGGGAACCTGGAGTGCCTGGTTGCTTAACTCTGACACCTCTGGCAGCACCGTGAAGGGCACAGTGAAGATGAGACTTCACAGGGGCCGGGTGGAGAAGACTATCAAATATCTTTGTTTAATTCCAATTAAAATGAATTAAACTTAGCCTCACTGCCTGAGTGCTGAGGTGCAAGAGAGTTAGAAGGGAGCAAATGGGATGGATACTAAAGAGGCAGAGGACCAAACACTGTGATGCCACAGTATGCATGGGTCACAAGCAGTGTATGAAAACAAATGCAGCACTAGCAGTCTCTGTGCTGCATGGATTTTCAGATTGATGAACAGGAGCCGTAAAACCCCCTCATAAGTTAAAATAGTCCAGAGGCGCTGCAGCAGTGGCATTCTTCTGTAGGCTGTTGGACTGAGAAGTGTGGTGGCACTGACAGATAGCAGCATTTCTCTGAAGGTGGGATAGTCAAGGCCCACTTACACCAACACACTCCTGTTCCTGAAGAAAAACAGCTTCTCAGACTTTGTTATAGGTTATCAGCGTCATGGTCAATGTACCATTGAGGAGGAAGCAGAGCAAACCTGTTTTCTAATTTAGGTAAGGGGTTCAGCAGCAGTTCTGGGAGAGGTAACACAATCTCTAGAGCTGCCAAAGTGTGCTTGGGACTTCCAGGCAGCGAGAGTGAGTCACAGGGAGGGACACGGAGAGAGAAAAAGAGAAGCAAGTTCCAATCTGGGAAGGTAGAGAGTGTGGGTGGAAGGCAAATACCACTAAAGAGCAGAGGGCTACTGCGTGAGTCAATTGAATCCTATAGATACTAATATTTATCATAAATACCAAAGAGGTTTTAGCAACCACAGACTCTCAGAAAGTAGTAAATGAGAACTGTTCCCTGTGGTTAGAAGGACCAGAGAAGAAGACGTGAGTGTGGGAAAAAGAGATAACAGGACTGTGAATGCAAGGGAAGGGGTATGTGGAGTATGGGATAATGGATTATGGAGTAGCAGCAATTATGTGGCATGGACTACAAGATCAGACTGTTAGTTTTTCCCAAAAGATGCTGTGTTGTTTTTCCCAGTAATCTCTTTTTAAAAGGGTGCTTGAATGCATATACAATACAAGGAAACTCCTCCTTATTCTAGTGGCTTTTCTTTCCGTAAGCCCATACGTTTAGTGCAAAAATCAATAGTGCTGCTTCATTTTGGTTGTCTGTGTCTTGCTTGCTTTGGCTTTCAGACGGTGCTGAAATGCAAGGGTTAGGATCTATGTGGAAGTATCTTTAGCTCTGGAAGAGGCTTTTGGGGAGCTCTGTTAATGCAGACATCACTGTTTACTACTTTTCCTTCACAGTGTTATCTTGCAGAAGGGTCTGCCTTGCGAGGTGTGATACCCCATCAATGATGCGTTTTTCTTCAGAAACAGTCTTCAGAAAACACACTGGAGGGTGAAGGAAATGTTAAACATTATAACAGTCTTCTTACATAGCTTTTTGATTTTCATAACAAAAAGACATTGTGAAAAAAATGCATTTTGGCAGCAGTACAGCATTTAGGAAAATACAGAATTTTTTTTTCTGACTCTTTAGAATATTAAAAAATAAAGCATAAACTTTGGGCATTCCCTATGTGCAAAAATTATTTTTTTTCTTATTCTGGAGGACAGGTTGCATTGAATTTCAAATATAATCATCAATGCTGGACTCAAACCCTTCTCAGGTGGTTTCATGTACAGATTAAGTAGAGCACTATTCAGAATGGATGTAAGGGTGAGAAACTGGGCCACAGCTGATATAGGCTAGGACTATGCTTACAAACCAAGGTAGGGAAGGAGGATTTTTATCTGAAATGATAGGAAGGTTTGTTATAGATTAAATTTGGTTATAAGTGTTTTCTTGTTCTGTGACTGCCTTGGTAATTTCAGACAAGACAGTTTAGAAGGCTCTTGGAAAGAGGCTACAGAAAAGGGTAGCCTGAACTCCTTGGATCAGCAAATACTTTATAGCTAAATCTTGCTTATTTTCTAAGGTGGGAGGAATCATGTCTCCTTGCCTGACAGGGGCATTATGAAGTGATGTTTCTGTGATTCTTTCACATGTTGCATTGATAAGCACTATGCAAGGCTAAGGTCAAGCTCAGAATTCATCAGTAAAATGGAGTTTGAAGTGCTAATAAGGCCTAGGGTGTGCACAGTGAACAAGGAGAAAGCAAGACATAGCAATTCCTTATCAAGGGAGTACAACCACCCTAAGTGGATGAGAGGGTCCTGTGGAAAAAAAGGTGGTCGTGGTGGTGTTGAACTGCAGGCTGGATCACTGTGCTTACACAGAAGACAAAGTTCCACTGTCAGTCCTCATTCTGGCATTTCCTAACTTGTAAGTGCTTGATCTTTTGACTGTAGAATGTTAGTGTTTCTTTATATCAGTTAATATTATGCATGCTTGCAGTGGTGTAAATTGTAAGGCTGCTAGAACGAACTAGGACATGAAAACCTGATGTAAACTGGCACTTTATTTTTTCTTTCATTCATTTTAGTTAACAGTTCTTTCTATATTTGATTTTCTGAGGTTTCCTTGATGACATATCATAACATGTTGGCTCTTTCACGTTTAAATTAACAAGTTAATTGAAGCCTGTTAAATCCTAGAATTTAACAGTTTGGGATTTTAGAGGCATTGCCCAAATTCATCCCTCATATTGCTTTAATGACTTTGGTATTTGGCTTATTGCACCCCTTTCATTTTGGAAGGTTAATCCTGCTAGCCTTACTCACAATGAAGAGATGCATCAATTTGGCCTATTACACTGGACTCCTTTGTGCCAACAACTAAGTAAACGAAGAGCCATATTTGGATGCTTTTGCAGGCCAAAAAAAAAAAAAAAAGGAACTACTTTGTGTCTTGCCAAAGAAACAGAAGCATTCACAGGGCAAATTAAAACTTTGCCGCATAGCTGATGGAAAACTGCTAAGTGATAATTTCACATGGCAGCTTGCTGAAAACTGCACTCAGCTTACAAAGTCTCGGTTAAATCCGTCCTAACTCTTAAACTGTAGGTTTTAATTAAAACAGGGCGTATTTTTAGATAAAGATGTTAGAACACACTGTAATTTCTATGGCTGATTACAGTTTGCAAGAGAAGGGAAGCAAAGTGAATGGCTGGGTGTGTGAGCATAGGTACGTGTGCATGTGTGTATGCAGGTATATGTAACAAAGGTGGAGTTCACCATTATTTGAAATAAAACCCCCAACATTTTCTGGTTTTGCTTTGTGGTTTGGTTTTTTTTAAAAGAAAAGAAAAACTTTTAAAAGATGCAGCCCACAAACTAGCTTGACTGCATTAGGCCAGGGTAAATGAAGAAGGGTGGTAGCAGAAGCAGGTTATTGTGGAATACATGTGAAAAAAGAGTGGTGGCCTACACTTGACTGAAGCTTGTGGAACAGAGGTCTCCCAGCTTCACAGCAATCAGCCTAAATTCTGCCTAGAGCAGCGTTAGTTGGAAGACATCATCATGCAACAGCTGCTGGGTGGTTGAGGGAAAATAGATGTTGTGGCCTGTCAGCAGCTCCCCATGGGTCCCAGCAAGACACTTCAGTAGCTAGCAGTAATTAACACTGTTACTTCTGGTGTTAGCTCCAAGGCCAAGAGGAAGTCTTGGACAGGTGGGAGTTCTCCCTCTGAAAGGCACCTAGGTGGTGGCTAAACTTGTGGACTGAGCACTGTAATACCTCCTGGCCTTTGAACACCCAGTGAGAATGGGGCAGCTGGGGATAACCTAAGCCATGGTAAGCAATGAGTTAAATTTACTATGTCACCATTTAACAATATGAGGAAAATCAATCAGTTTGGCTAGTGAAGAAAGAGAAAGCAACTGTATCTTAGGATGCTACTGTCACCATCATAGGATAGAAATAAATTTTGTGCTGCATAACTTTCAGTTTTCTTTTTGGCTGTCCTCTTCTGTGACAAATGTTAGTGTCTGATTCAATGACTGGAAGATGAAAACAGAATCATTCAGATTTTTAGGACAGTAAATGTTACAGCAGGAGTCACTAGAGCAAACTGCTAAGGAGGGGCTGTTCACCTTGGGATGCGCTCACATGAAGTCTGGATCCTTTCTGGCACATGCTTTAGTTCTATCTTTCTCAAATGAGTAATTGGTGACCTCTTTAGAGGTGAAAAGAATGATATCACAAAGTTTTAGATGGCAACATGCAGCTACTTGTTTCCTCCACGGTGGGGAAATGAGGGGTAACACAGGTATGGGCAACCACAGTTTCACTAGTCAAAGGACAACGCAGTAGCTACAGTCTGTTAGTAGGAGCCAAGCTTCTCCAGACCAAGATATACAGCAAGCAAGGAAGGAAAGGACAGTGGAGCTGAGAAGAGATGTGTTATTTCCAAATGGGGAGTCAACATAGTCAGCATTTATGACAAGAATCTGAGATGTATTCAAGATGTCCTCCTTGCCTTTAATAGAAAATAATTGATACGCAAACTAACATGAACATACTAGGCATGCAACTAACATGTTAGATAATGTTGGTCAGTTAAGCATAGCTGAATTTGGAAGTGGTCTGTGCTGCTGAGCCACTTGCAGGAGTCATTTAAGATTTGCTATACCTACACTCATGTACCTTTTCTGGAGCTGGAAAACAGTGACATATGTTTGGAAAAAGTGCAGAGGATGGTTTGTTTTAGAATTACTACTTTGGCAACAGCTTCAGGACAGCTAGGAAAGAAACCTAGCAGATGGGCAGATAGAAAGACAAAACAAAATCATGACCCAACATCTTCTTCCATGAAAATGAATAACATAATTTTTAAAAGTTTGTAAACAATAGTTTGGATGGCAAAGGGAAGCACTAAAAATAATGGTAGTCTTTAGTTTTTTAGTGCCCCCTTCTTTGCTGTCAGCTTGTTTGTTACTGGTGGTACCTATGTAGGAGTCAGTTGGTATGTGCCTTCTAATTAATTTTTCAACTAAATTAATGGCTAGCACCAAGTCTGTACTGTGAAAGAGATTACAAGAATGGGCATGTCACCTGTCCTGGCTCACATACTGTTTAGGAAGGTAAAACAGATGAATGCGAGTAAGCAGGAAAGGATCACAAGGCAATGAAGTGACTTGCCAAAGATACACAGCAAACCTGAGCCAAGTTTAGGGCCAGATCTTATTTTGATTCAATATCCCAGACGCTGGAGAAGTGGCTTTCCACCTCTCATATGCGGACCTCCTGGAAGAACAGGTAAGCAAGGAGAGCATGTGTAGGCTGGTCTTTAGGACCAGAAAACTCTCTATACCCTGCACTTATCTGGTGCATCCCTCACACAGCCTGCACATGGGAAGTGAGATGTGAACAGAGCAGCTTGAGACCTGAGGCAGGTCTGATTTTCTGTATGTCTACGACTCCAGAAGACAATCGGTCAGATTTTAATTTTAAATCCTAAAGGTATGGGATGATTTGGCCTATTTTCTTCCTGATTTATCATTACAGTGCTAAGGTCTGTCATTCAGAAAGACAACAGGGAGGTAAGTGTGGCAAAATACAGCACTAAGTATATGCCAGGGAGGCTTCCCATGCCATTTAGAAGCTGTAAGCCTCTCAAATGTGGAGGATTTTGAGGTAGACAAGTAAAAGCAGGGAAACATAATCTAGTGTCCAGCAACCGTTTTGTTTTAATCCTATCTAAAGGTGTACATCTATTGGAAACTATAGGTAATGATTTTCTATAAGCTCCTGTGTGGGGTTTTGATCCCTTCCTTGTATATTGTGCTGCAATGTTTGGAATCACTCAACCCAAAAGGGAACAGGTAATCCTGCAAGTTTCAGTAAGTGCTGAGGAGTTGAGTAAGAATTTGCTTGTCAGGCAAAGTTACTGCATGTAGAAAAAATCACTAAATTAAGATGGTACAAAGCCACTCAAGATACTCTTCTCCATCTTTTCCACTGAAGTTTGTTAAAAGCTTTGTGAAGCAGAAGGTGCTTTCTTTTTTGCTGCATTCAAATTTAAAAAGTCAGGTTATTTGCATAGTTCTATGCCTCGATATTCACATTTCTAACTGTACCAATTCTCAACTAGAACTCCATCGCTAGGAGTTTTAAATCCCTGATTTTTGTAAGGCCCATGGCTTTTCTTTATTTCATGCAGGACTGGTTTGAAAATGATTTGGTTGCCCTGTACAGTGTCTCACTATGCTCAGAGAGGGGTTCAGAACATGTTGGATCCCACTGACAGCTGATGCCAATTAAGAAAAACTAATGAAAACTAACACATTTTATCAAGGATAAGTGTAGAGTTGCTGCAGCAGTACTTAATTCCTTAATAAAGGCTCAGCACAGAAATCACAGAAGCCCAGATTCAATTCCGGGCTGCAGTACATCCCAATATCTTCACAGGGACATACTTCTGTGTGTTTTCTTTTTAGTCATCTCTACAAGTGTCAGGTTACAATTTGGCTGCTTTCTACACAACTTTACTTATGACTTAACACAGGCCAGGACAGCTGTAAGCTTGCAAGTTGACAACTTGCAATCAACCACAAGGATCTCAGCTGCTAGGAAGACGGCCTGTCAATAAGACAAAAAGAAAAGCCACCCAACAGTTTACCATGCTTCAGAGTAAGGAATATTTAATTCCATCCCCTCTAGCTTGAATTAACAACAGTTTGAAAATATTAGCTTAGTTCTGTGTGAGTTCACTGAACTAAGTGAGGTGCGGGTGATATTGGTGGCAACTGCAGGATCTGGTGCAGAATTTTAAATCCACAAGGATATAAGGGCATCGCAAAGAATGAGTGACCAAGGAGATAAATTGCTGTAGGCAAGTATAACACACCTTTTTTTTTCTTCACACCACTGATTCACATTGTGATGAAACTAGAGGTTTTGAATGATGTGAGTTTGATCAGCCTTGGAATAACTTCCAGCAGCCCAGGCCAACACAGCTGCCATTATCTGATGCTGCCTCATTGGCAGTTTTTATACAGAATTAAAGGACTGAATGTTTGTAGGAAAGGAGCTGCCTTTTCACACTCAGAGAAGATTTTTCCAGTTCAGCACTGAACTGCAGGCACTGGGTATGGAGAAGAAAATGAGGGAGAACATCAGTTTCTAGAAACTTACCAAAAGAAACGCACAAAAACTTTCTTTCATCCTCTCATTCTCTATTAAGAAATACATAAAGTACATCTTGGAAGAGCTGGAGGAGAATTTCTTCTACAACTGGAAAAAAGCAATCAGGCAAACACCCACTACTGAATTCCCACTTTTTAAACCTTGGCGGTGTAGTGATTTATTTTCCTTTCTAATGCATGTATTTGTCTGCTGACCCATCTGAGGTTGAGCAGTTCAATCATCTCTGCCATAGTGCACATCTTTTCCGGCATCACTGTTTCTGTATTTGCGTGTTGAAGCCCTTGGTGTTACCAGACCCTGCTTAGCTCGCGTACCTTTAGCAGCACAGTGTGGTGCTTGAAGTGGACTAGCAGTCATAGCAAGTATTCAGCCCAGACTGAATTCCCTTCTGCCTTCTTTACATTGCTTGAGCTCTTGCACAGATCTTCCCTTGCTGCTGTCACAGCTGTGCTAACATTATAGACATAAATGACTCTCTTAACAATGGAGGGCAGAAAGTTTGGTCTATGAGGTGTCTTTCTTCCATGACTTCCATTTTTCTCTGGTCTTTCCTTTCTCATTCCTGGAAGTTATTAGCATTTCAGCCAGGTCTTGCTGTTGATGTCAGTCAGCAAAAAGCACTTCAGGGGGCTGTAGTGTGTTAGGATCTTCTACCACAAACTATTTAAGTTATTCTCTTTTGGGTTTACAATTTCTTTATGACTGGCTCTTGGTTTTGGTTTTTGAAAAATTTTTTTTGGTCATGGGAAAGCTTATTCTCTATGCTCTTGGTGAACTTCCCTCTGTGTTAGAGTTTTATGCAGTGATAATGTGTAGGGATGGAGGATGCACTGTGCTGAACATTTAGCAGATCTGAGAATAATCCTTTAATCCCTTCACAAGAAACTGACTGTTGATGATTATGTATTTCACTTAAATAACACAAGGGTGGTTTTGAGATAAATAACTGAACTGGTTAGAGGACTGATAATGACGTTTATGGTTCAATAAATGATCTGTTTTCCTCTACTAGCAAAACAAGAAGGATGATCAGACTCTTCTGTGCAGTACGGATTAATTCATGGCTTTTCTAGAGAGCCCTAAGAGCCTCAATGCACACGATTTAAGTTCAAACGTAGTAATCCTATTTTGTAAGCCTGGCCATATTGTAAGCCAGCTTTTTTGCCACCTACAATTCCTCTGTGGTAGGTTTTGGCCAAAATCCATCCTGGCATCACTTCACTTCTCCAGTCAGAGATTATCCTAACAAAGACATAAAATCATACAGCCTTTATTTCTGAGTTAGAGATCCACACTTTGTTGTATATGACTGAGATATGAATGTATGCTATTTCTACCCCTTCCAAAGGAGTCCCAAAACAGTTGCAGACCTGTGACACATGTACTCAGTTCTACATTCACAGGTTTGTTCCACTGGGCCATAGAGTTAAATACTAAACCATACCTTAATTCCCAGGTAAAGTCATTCAGTTCAGAACGGGAAGATACCCGCCATTCAGCAGGAGATGGTATCACATTTACTCAAGTAATCAGCAGGTTTCTTGCCCCTAGCTTTACCAGAGAATAGCTTGGATGGTCATTGTGCAGACCAGAAGTAGAAAGAGAGTTTAAACAGAAGGAGGAGAGTACCATATATAGTTAATACTTCCAGGAATTTTACACAGGCAATTATCTGATTTTCCATCAGTTCTCTGCCTCCAAAAAAATGCCAGAGGATTTTTAACACCACAAGAGATCAAGCCCTTTGTTTCATCTCTGGAAGGCAACATGAAACTGTAGGACATGCGTCATCATCTATCACCATCTATTTTCACTGTGCATTAGGCATTTGGTAACTCCAGAGGAACTGGATTTTGGGTTAGCATGAGATTGCATTGTTTTGTTCTGCAACAAAGCCGCTGATTCTTGTTAGCTTTTGGGAGTCGGTTTGTGATGTTTGGATTGTATTATCAGGATCACGCACCATATGGGTTAGTTATCAGATCCTTCATGAAGTTATAGTTTCCAAACACTAAACAAAAACCCCAAAGGGGTGATTTCCTTACTCTTGTACTTCTGTAAGACAGAAAGAATGCAGTGGATATATTTTTTTCTTTCTGGGTGATGGGAAGTTTTGAAACATAACAAACAAGATGCTTAAGAGATGTCTAAAGTATACTTTAAGACATGGCATTAAGGTATTATTTTATAATGCTGTTTTCTGTGAAAGGATCCAGCACGTTTTCTTTATTAAAGTTACTGAAAAAATATGTATGGTGTTCACCCACTGCAACGAGTTTTTCCATTAAAATAAAGATTATTACAGCTTTCTGCAAGTACTCTTTAGAACACACCAGAAGTACTTGGCTTGGAAATCACTAGTCACCACAGGAAGAACCTATGGAGGATGGATTTTCAACAGCATGAACTATGAAATTTTTTTTTTTTTTTTTCTTTTTTTACCCCTGCACATCAGTGGGGTGGGCTTCCCCACACAGAAAGACAGTTTGTGTCTCATGGCCAAATTTTCAAAATAAGCAAGATTTCTGTTGACCCTCCAAATGGGTGGCCAACTCATCACAAAGAATTGTCTGTCAACTGAGAAGATTTGTGACAGGGGTGAGTGGTCCTACTTACGGACTGAACCCATGACCTCCTAATCCTATCTCATGTGTAGTGCCTGCTAGACTGTTCAATGGTCATTAGACCTGGGTGAGCAATTTGGACAAAAAAATTGAGCCATTCTGGGGATTAAAGATCCAAAGAAACCAAAATGCAGCTCTCAAAGTTACTTTGGACTTTCAGTTACTTTGGAATTTTGTATTGCAGTGATGTCTCTCCTGTGTTACCTCTTTGGATTGGTGTGACAGTAAACTTCCATCCTGTATCTTATAGGCTAAGCTAGGAAAGCTTAATGATATGGTACAAGTATTTTGTGTGTGAGCTAGAGAAACCAGAGTTTAAGGATTGTCTTTGATGGAATAATGCAATGGTAATCCAATAAAATAAGGTGCTTTGATTTTAACTAGTATGAAATACTCAGAAGTTGAATAAAAAATGTAAATGCTGGCTTTGTTATAGAGCCACAATATATTTATATACTTAAAATGGTATTGGATAGAAAGTTTTATATCATGTTCTATAGAAAAATCCTGAATTACAGAGAATTCAGGAATATCTAATGATTTTAACTCTTAACCCCTAGGCCCCCTTGAGCATACAGACTGTCCTGGAAATTAAACAAAGAGAGACTGTGTTTCAGCTTGCAACTGAAAGACACTTTTCCACTAATACATGTCATTCCTTACAACAAAAACTTCTTTAAGTTTGTTTTCAGACATAAGAGAATGACCCAGAAAGGCTGGAAGAGATGTCACCTCATTTTCTCTTAACCTGTTCACTGATCTCCAGTTAGAGAAACCCTCATGCACAACTGTCCTGATTCTCAGAAGGGCAGTGAAACCAAAATGCTTCAAACCTGCTTTTGTTACCACTTACTGGGGAAAATACTTTCTTCTAATATAGCTCTACTCAATACTGCACCAGAACTTGGTTTGGATTTATTCAAATTGTGTATTGGTGGGAGCCAACATATGCAATATTTCTAAGATTCTTAAGACAGCTGTTTTAAAACATGACCTTTATATATTTTAAGAGTTTAATGAGGATACTTTTACTTGAAGAGTTTACCCTCTCTCAGAAACGAAAAGCTTTCACATAAATATCAAGCACAATCTATGCAAACTGTGTTTCCACACTTTTTTACCCTACTTCCCCTCTATCTGCCCCACGTTTTCAAAGTCAGATGCTGTAACTCCCCTTATTTGTAAATCAAAGGATTGCACAACTGCTACTGTTCCACTAATGAAGGGGTTAGATACAAGTTCAAGAAGTCGAAATATTTTTGCAGGGTCCATTTGACACAGCTGCAACATAGCCTTAACAGTGGGTGCATGCAGGAACTGAAGAAGTCAGAAGCTCACTGAAACATGCGCCCTAAATCATCCCTTCAGGTCTCAGTGCTTTTTCCTCCTTCCATGTGTACCTATTTTCAGGTATGGCAGCATTTTGCTTCATTTTCTTCCTATGCTGCTATGAAAGATCCAATGGAACATCTCAGTGTTGAGCCAGTATCATGTTTGATATATTAAGATTCACTCTCAATGCGATACCAGTGATTTCTCAAATGAGCTCATTCACCCTCACCTGCAGCTGTCCTGGACTGTGGTGGTTAACTTAGCAATTACTGCAGATGTCCTGAGGTCTCTGGTCTTTATTTAAGTCAGGGGAGTCAGACATCCCCCTTTGTACAGGACAGGTCTCTGCTGGACCACATGGGAGAGAAGCAGCACTCCTATCTCTTCCTCTACATGACTTTTCAGGCTGTGGTATGAATGAAAGGCACTTTGGAAGTTGGTTTGGGGTGTGAAGTTAGTGAGCAAGGAAGGGTAAAATCATTATATAGAAGGTACCTACTGGTCACAGCTGCACCAGGGTATCACAGAATTACGGCTAAGTCCAGGGTAGCAGGCAGCATCCAGAATGGCACTAAACGTGTGGAGTAGCAAGCCCAGTTTTCTTATTGTGTCCCAGTGAGGAGGAGAGTGTTTTTTCTTTCAGTGCCAGTTATATTCATTTTAGCGGCTTTTAGTGCAGAAATATCATGGACCAGTGGGAGGGAACATTGCAGAGAGCGATAGAAATGATCAGAGGTGTCATGCCTGAGAGGAAAAGTTGAATGAGGACTGTTTTGCTCTGCAAAATATTTATAAAACACTTACAAGATGGTGCAAGATCTCTGGGGCCAAAAGATTCCTGTTTCCATGGGGCATTAGAGAAGCAGCACTGAGATTTAACTGTTGAAATTTAGGGAAAAGTGAGAGTGTTTTTATAAATAGTACTGAATATCTGTCAGGGTATGACATGCTACCCCTATCTATCAGTGTGTAGCTGATCCTGACTCAGGGAAGGTGGGTGGACTTCTGTCTCCTTGAGATCACTTTCTATCTTACTTAGTGCCTTCTGTTGTTAATACCGTGCCATCCCATAACCATTCAGACAGAAGCAATTACCACATTGCTGCCTCACAAGACTCTCCCCGGGGAATGCAGCTCACTCAGTCTCCAGCGTCTGCGGTCATGTAATATCCTAACAGGATCCTTTCGATGTAAGCATCCAGTGGCCAGCTCTGCACACTGCTGTGCATGCATATGGCAGCCCAACAGAGTGCTTTGGCAGGTGCTCATAGATCCTTTGATGCATGTGTTTTCCTGGTACGCTTGAAGATAAGTGTGCTCTTTGTTTTGCCAGGGTTGGCTTAACACCACACACAAAAGAATGTCACCTCATCTGGATATCTGGGAGAAACTAAGGCGGCAGGTTGCAGTTTCACATCTTAGAGCAGGTCCATGACTATCCTTGGCTATAATGGCAACCTTTTTTAACTAACCTCATCTTCTGAGTGTTGGGTGAGTGCTGTGGGGCTTAGTGATATATTTAATTTGTAGGATTTTAGGAAAATTTAGTAGTTTCAAAGATCAATTAGAGTCTATAATATTGTATAAGTTTTTCTTCTCCAGAATGGTTAAATGTAGCTCACATGGGAAGATTGCACTTCTTTATCCCTTTCTTGTGCACTTAAGGGTAAAAAAGTTAAAAAAAACAGTGGCAAAAGAAGGACAGAACTGGGGAAAAAACAGTATTTGTTAGCAGTGAAGGAAGATTTTATCTAAATGTGAAAGACTGCAGAGGATGAAGACTGGAGTGTGATGTGACTCAGATGTATCTGTTAAGCCATCCTTAACTTGCTCTGGTTGCTCACTGACCAACATGGTGTGTACCATGTAATCTTCTTATATACCCTATAGATTTCATACGTTTCAGTTATAAATTTTGGGATTCACAATTCCCAAGTGAAATTTGGGAGCCTCTTGCTAGCTCAGATGTGAATCCCAAATATTTATTATCACTTACCGCTTTAAATGTGTTCACTCTTTAGATTGTATGGCCATAAAAGGACTGCTTTGAATTACTAGATTTAGAAAGGGAACTGGAAGAAGAAGGCATGCCAGATGCCCACAGCCAATGGTATCTTGATTTTGTAGGCAGGAAGAAGCTTATCTGGGGTCAATATATACCATAACAAAAATGCAGGTAAGCGCTTGCATGCCTATAGTTGTCAGTCTGTGTGTGATCCTTTGCAAGAAGGTTTTAGAATGAGAAGTATTTCACCCGGCTGCTTTCACAAGCTTGCAGCAATTTGCAAAAAAGCCATGGACACACCCAACATGGGCCACTGGGATAATAACACAGACGCACAATTTTTATGGCTGCCTACCAAACTTAGAAACTCCCTCTGGAAAAACAGCTCAAAATGGCTTTTGCTAATCCTTCTGAACACCTGGAATAAGCTCAACAAACCAGGGAACTAGAAAAGTTACTGTGCGGTTTACCATGGCTCTTACATCACTTGAAATTAAAATTTTGAAATAAGGAGCTGAAAGAAACCTTAGAAATTCATGGATAGCCCTGTTGGGTGTTACATTGTTTTGTGCCAGCGTTGACAGTTCAGATTATAAAACACAGTGTTTCTGTTTGCAGAAAGCCCACATGCTGTGTGCAATAACATTTTGAGTGTTTGGAAATCTGCATAGGAAATACATTCTTTTATATTCGACACTTTCTAGGGGGTTCCCCCCTTTTTATTTACCCTCAAGGCTTTCTCACACTGCAGCTATTTTATAAGAATGTCCAACTTCTGGGAACAGATCTGAAGGTCTGAAGAGTCTCGTAGCGTACTCAGAAGCAAACCCTCCTTCATTCTCTTAATAATGTGAATAACCTCATATACACACACTGTCACACAACTTCAATGGGATAATTCATGTGAGGAAGTTAAGCATAAATTGTCTGTCCAATGGATCAGAATTTCTCTTTGCATGGTTATCAAGAGCCAGCAGGAGTTTCGCTGGGTGCAAGGGGATCAGGCCTGCTTCATGAAAACTGCAAGTGGTTTTGCTTGCAGTTAGTCATGATGGTGCAGAAAGGCTGCAAATAATTTTTTTTTCCCTGGGAAACAAAAGTCACCAACATAGACTCTGAAGAGAAAAGGTAAGATGCACTAGTAGGCTATTAAAAAAAATGTTTACAAGGGCAATTCTGTTTAGTATTTGTTGAAAAACTGTTTCTTTTGTTTTTAGACAAATATTTATTATTAGAAGTATAGAAAAACTACTGAATGTAGTGTTTCTGCACTTTGTATTCCTTAGGTGTCTGCCTTGGTGCAAAGCTTCTAACTCTTTGATGCATTTTGGGATTTGGTGTTTACTATGAAGTCTTTATGCAACGATCCATTCTGATACATTTCCTTAGGCTGACTTGCAGCTTAATACCAAATTTCTGGCTGAAGCAAATAGTACTACTTGACCAGGAAGGAATGGAATGTGTCAACTATGTGTCTAGCATGTTGAAATTTGTGATGGATTTCTTGTATTTAATATGCTGCTCCAAACACAATTTTTGTGCTTTAAATCAAGGATTTGTGAGATCTTATCTGAGCTGTGCCAAGTGAAGGGGACTTTCAGGTGTCCTGGTTCCAGCCAGGCCAGAGTTAACCTCCCCAAGCAGCAAGCACAGGTGGGCTGAGTTTCCATGGGCTGTTTTCCACACTACCTGACACCACTTCCCCATAAAAGCAGCTGGCTGGGGAAAGGTATGGGTTTGTTGTCTCTGGGACAGTCTGAGTGTGGCTGGGGGTGTTGGCTTGGTTGATTGGTCTGTCCATCCATCCATCCATCCATCCATCCGTCTGTCTGTCCTTGCTGTTGGGCAGCACTCTGTAATCATTGGGTCAGTAAGGTACTCTGTGTTAGCACTGGGTGTGAGTGTAACTGGCCATTATTGTTCTACATTGATGATGGTTTTTGTCAGTAACCTGTTCTTATCCCAACCCATGGAGGCTCTGTCTGTCTCTCCTGTGGGAGTGAGTGAGTGGCGTGTGGTGTTCAGCCACTGTCTGGGGCTGAACCACCACATCAGGGCACCTCTGTTTGAGAAGTATTCTCATGTCACAGTCAGCCTAGTGAGATCTTTTGGTACTACTGGTTGAGCCATAGTTCAACCTCCTGGTTGCCAAATTTGTCTCAGGAACAGGACAAACACTCAGGCAATCAGCCTGTCGTATCTCAGGCCTTTGGTGGTTACATTGCAACTTCTGACTGGCCACCTAACGATAGTCTGGGTATGTCTATGTGAGGCTGAGTTCATGGTTGGGTGATGGTGCAGAAACATCCTGGTCTGAGACATGGGTTGGCTGTGGAACTACTCTGCATCTGCAAGACCAAGGACAGAAGGAGGGAAGCTGTATCTACCATGTCACCTAAAACTGAAGAGATGCTGCTCTGCTGCTTCTGTTATCTTGTGCCTGTGTAATTTTCTGTGGAGTCTCTTTCTGGTTGTGCCAACCTGCCACTGAGTAATGTGATATGGCATTTTGCTTACTCATAGTAACATGACAGTAATAACCACAGAATGGGTGTAGGGTCTCTAAATCAATAGCAAAACATTAGAAGAGACAAAATATCTTGATTCCAAAAGCTGGGGAGAAACTGCAATGTAATCATTTGCTCTGTAAAGGGACAAAGAATACCTGCATTTATGCCAGACTTGGAGAGGCCAGTGCTTTCTGCTTCTGGGACTTTGTGTTTCTTTTCTGCTTCCCCCTCCCCTCATCTTAGAAACAATGCCAGTGTGCTCACTATAAATGAATGTACTAGTGTAATCTGAGGGGAAGGTTAAAGTGGGCTGTTGAGGAGGAAAAAGTCCAGTGCTCAAGACTCTGTGACCAAATTGAGAAAACAGGGAACTGGGAATATGTCAGTTCCAAATCTGGAATATGACAAGGATCTGGTGACCTGTCTGGTACACTTGGGTGCTGCCAAGGATGCGCCTAATCCTCACACTTGTTTCCTTACCTCCATCATACCTATGCAGGAGAGACTGACCTTCAACTGGTGGTGCATCATCACAAAGCTTCAACAATTCTAGAGAAAAATCCAGAAGAGACTGTATGATCTTCATTCCCTGTGTTGGCAGACAATGACCTTGCCTTAAATAGTACAATTAGAACAGATAGGACCAGTAAATGCTGCCACTGTTTTGAGTGATGCACCCGTTCCACCTGTAGAAACAGGACAGTAAGTAAATCTGACTGACAGCATCAAGCCTATGTGTTTTTGGGTTTAATTTTGGTATTTTGATATCTCATGGCCTTAGCAAAGATTTACCACCATCAATATAATGGTGAGGAAAGAGGAAATTGTGGCTTAGAGAATATTGATGTATTCAGTGTACAAAAAACTGTCTCTCACAAAATTAATTTAATTTTTTTCTTTTCTGATGCTGAATTAACACCAATCAGACAGTTTGACTTGTGGTCATATATCTGTGCACAAATACCAACCTCCAGTGGTCATTTACTCCAAACTGCACGTTGTGTGTGGCCAATATGGCCTTTCCACCTTCCTCCCTTGAAAGGACCTCTGAGTCTACTTTGTGTGGTTTTATAGGTGCAGCTTAAGGCCACATCCATGCTTTCATCCTTATGGTTAACATCCACTGCATCATAGTCTTAAAATTAACACAAAAGACTACATTTTCCAACATAATGGCTCATTAGTAGCATTTGAGAATATATTCTCATTGTCTGATCAGGTCTTGGCTAAAAAAAATAAGTCCTTAGCTGAACCACCATCTGGCAGCAGAACCAGATTATCTCCTTTCTGGAAAGCAGATGCCTTCCTTTTCCATAGACCCACTATTACATGCTTTCCTCTTTCAATTTTGTATCATATCAATAGACTCCTATGCATGCAAAGCTGAAAACTTAAGATATATCGTATACTTAAATGGAAACTATAACAAAACGTATATTTTAAGATGGATTCCACCAACAGTCCGTCTCTAAGACTTTAATCCCGCAATACATGGCTGCTATTAACTGAAAGACACTTTTGAGGGAGCTAACCAAGGAATATAGACTTCTGTGCCTGTGAACCAACCGTTCTACCACAGTTTCAGAGCCCCACCGTGACTGTGATGCACATTCACCAGGTCTCACAAATTAAGCAGGGTATGGTCTTGCCAAGTCTTGGACTTTGCCTGAAAGACTTAATCTTTCTCTTCCCCTTTTAACCCTTTCAAAGGAGAGAGCAGACTCCTAAACTTGGGAGAAAGCCAAAGTATGCACTCCAGTTATGCTTAATTAAATCTTGGTGTATGGAAAATGCCCACATGTACACATATGTCTTGTGCAATGGAGAGAGTTTATTCATTCTTACTTGCTATATGAAAAACATAACAAAAGGATGTGTTTTTACATAGCAAAGTATGAAGTTTTTATTTCTCCATAATATTGAATTGGTTTTATGTAGACATAGAAAATCTGTGGCTTATCTTGTCCAGCTGTTTTGGTATTTCAAAGTTGTGTTCCCCCACAAGGGAACAGCGATATCCCACCACAGTTTTTCTACAAGGTAATTTTTCTTTCCACTGTGGTGGATCACTGTTCAGCAAACAGCCCTGTAACTTTCTGTTAGATATCAGCATGACTCTAGTGCTAAAGGAAAACAGGAATGGAGTGGAAGGCAAATAATAATGCTAGACATCAACACCAACTGCAAGTGCTCAGCAGGCGTCTTGGCTTGTGGGAATGGACGTTTGTGTTAACTGTGGTGGAAGCTGCTTGGGGCTTTGCAGGGCATGACACAGGTGTGCGGATGAGTGCGGAACTGAAATGGTAGGTCCTGTTAACTGTGCTTATCTAGCCATAAGGAAAAAAAAACCCTCTATGAAACCGAAGCACTTCAGTTTGATTTCTGCATCTGATAAGGTCCACAGTTTTTCAAGGAATCAGTTTTACAGCAACACCACTTTTTACTAAGCTTCCACAGATAAGTTTAGTTGCACCATATGTGCCGCCGCCCTCAACACTGGCAAGGCCAAATCAGGAGTATTCCAGTCTTTCACAGATTGCCTCGCGCATGCCAAGAGAGCTGTTGCCTTCTTGCAGCTTCCAACACAGGCCACAGCTTGCTAAAGCCTCTCAGTTTACTCTGGTTTAGCAAACCAAACGCTTCTTGAAACCCAAATTGCTTTGGAATTGATGTTTCCCACTCTTCAGATATTTTAACATCCTATTTTACTTTTATTGATTTTTATGTACACAAGATGTGAATGCTTTCCAGCATAATACAACGTCCCCTTGGAATAACATTGAGTGGAGGCAAGAGAGAAAAAGCTTGTTATATTGTAGTTTGACATGCAAATTCCGAATGCCAGCAGTAGGAGAGTTAATGTCCAATGTAAATGCCCAATTTGCCAGTGCAATCTATACAACAGGACGTGTGAGGCATTTCTGCTTTCCAGGAGTTTTCATTGGTGTAAAAAAATTGAATACAGGTCAACTGGAGATGTAACAGGTATCAAGTATGGCCTCACTGACTGACAAATTAAAGTTATAGCAGTGGACCAGCCATACACTAAGCAAGCTATGTCTCAATTTGCAATCAGATTGGTATGTAATTTTTGGGGATAACTCTCTAGAGACATCATGTCAGAAATACCCCTGAGCCATGGAAGTTTCTGGTGTCTCTTGCTCTGGTGTGAACAGTAAGAATGAGCTAAAGGCAGGTGCCAAGCACTGATGGGATCTGCGACAGATGATGAGTAGGTGAGTCAAATTTTGCCTCTAATTGCTCCCAGCCCTCCTACCTTGGCATACTCTATTTAGATGAGGAATAGCTTCTGAGCCTTTGGTTGGAGCTTTGGCTATCTTTTGCTAGGAAGCCCCAGCTATCCTCCGTTTCAGGCTCAGGACCAGTGGTATTCCTATGGTTTTGCACAGCAGCTAAAGACACAAACCCTTCTTGTAGTGGAAGGTACTCTGTTGAGTAATGGGGCTTTTGCCACCTTCATTTTGTCTCATGATGTTCACACCTGTGCTGCTGATACTAGTACTCAGTGTAAGATTTTCTTTGGTGATGCTTGAAAACTGGTGGGGTAAATGCTACTTCAGCAGGGATTGCATAAAAAACTCATCTCCAGGGAGCTGAAAAAGTATGGGCTCTGAGGACACTCCTAGTGGGAGCCCATGCTTGCTTCTGGGGTGCAGCTGGTGAGCGTGTATCCTTGGGGCAGCATGCAAACCACTGCCACACCAGTGCTGTGAACAGGGGACATCTCTCTCCTAGGCAGTATCAACCCTCCTTCTTTGCACCAACTTGTCTCCCAGCTGTCAGGTAGGGGAAGGCACAAATCCAAGGCTTTGCTGTTTTTCCCCTCATAACTACTGTGTACGGGGATGGGGTCATTATTCCCTCTGGTCTCTAAAGCAGGATTTTACCTGAGGCATGCTCTGCCCTTTAAAGAGTCATCTCTCAACTTATCTATCCCACCACTTTCATTTTGGACCACGGCAACAGTTGTGTCATGTAATCTAGCAGGCTCTTTATTTGTGTGACCTCATCAGAGAAATCTCTGCCTTTTCTTTTGATGGGAGTGAACACATTGCTGTCCGCAGCCCCCAGGTCCAAAGGCTTGTCTTGGAGCTCCAGCAGAGATGAGTGCACCGCAGGACAGTACCGCGCAGCCCTATTGGATTTCCATTTCAATAACACATGTGCTGAACAATGATTTCCCAAAGCCGGTGGTGGAAAACAAAATTGAAAGCCTAAACATATGCAGATGGCATTCAGAACCCAGGATGCTCCTGCCAATTCCTGCAACTGATGCAAGCTCAAAATATTTACTTAGAAATTCTTAATTAAGTAAACCTTTCAGTAGTGGTGTACTGTTTCAGATGTGTCGCAGTGTCACCACAAAATATGTCAGTGGTTCCTTCTGACAAAGAATCCATTATGGAGATTTTTTTATCAGAGGCAGTGGGGTAAGATTTCGGTACAGTGCTCTGAGGTTTAAGCTGTGCAGCTCCTCTGCTGTTAATGGGATTCGTGCAGCTAAATCCCTTCATTCCTTGCTGAAAATGAACCCCCTGCCCAACAGCAGCTTCAGGTGAATATTGAGTGGCAGGATTAGGGGTGAGATCACAGTGACCCTACAGGCACCTATTCAAAGGGCTTGCAGTAAGGCTGGCTCGGGGGAAATGTGCACTGCGCTGCTGTGCAGCCAGGAATACAAATGAGTGAGGGTGTTGGAGGAGAAGTTATAGCTCCCAAAGCTACTCCTGGCCTGCAATTAAACAATAGAGAAGAACTTCTATGGTAATTTTATTTTTTAAATCAAAAGGTTAAAATCATCTTGGTTAAGTGCTTCATCTGTGCGAAACGTGTTGTTGGTTTACTCTTTCTATTTTGTGTCTTCTTTTGTTATATATTCGTCAGAAATAAGTTTTAATCTCTTTGGAGAATGCTTGGTACACACCTGCCAGGAGCTTAGGAACAGCTCTGAAGACCGGTTAGTTACTGTTGTTTATCCATAAGTACACAGTTCTATTTCATCATTTTGTAAAAGCTCAGATTCTGCTAATAACAATAAAAATCAGAATTTTCCTCATGTGGTCTATGTTGTTGTATAACCATCCATTATAAGGATTTGTTTTATGCTTGTGTATTTTCCACCTGTGCAAAGTGTTTAAGTGCCTCTGCAAAATGCAGTTAGAGTGATGATCTTACTGTATGTGAGATTCACCTGAAGTTGCAGGAACATGATAACATTTCAAATCAACAAAATTACTTATATGCTCAAGTTAAGCAAGTGCCTACACTTGTAAATACAAAATTGATACTCAGGAAAGAAGATGATGAATGAGGGGTACATTTCTCTTCTGACAAGCAGCACCTCATTATATTTTGTGCTCTTAAAACTCATGATTTCAGGCCTCAGGTTTAATTTCTGAAGTGTTTTTAAATATCTTTCACTCTTATGAACTGCTTGGAATATATAATAATTTTCAGGGTTGTGTTCTTTAAATTTTTCCACATATTTTTTGTGAAAAGGAAGGTCACAGCAATTTAGGTCCAGCAAGAAGACACATCCATACTAGGAAATACATTCTGAGGGAGAATTTCCATTTTTTGCAACAGTAGTCATCTATCATTGCATGATTAGACAAGCATTAGTGCACAAAATATGCTGAAACTTGTCTCCCGCTGCTATGAACTTTTGCTTGCTGCAACTGCAGTCACAGTTATTTTTTCAAACAGTGAAAAACATGACATTTCAGGCTTCTGATGCAGAAACCAGGCCTTCCAAAACATCACTCCTTAGGTGTGATTTGTTAGAAGTTTGGACTGCAAGGTCCTACCCAAGCACAGATTTAGATCAGATTTTTTTTTTTTTTTTTTTTGCTTGTTTTCCCCCTTGGGATTTGACTTGGTGTATAAATGTTGCTCCATTTCAGTGCTGGTGTTTCCCTTGGATTAATGAGTAAGCGGTGAAGAAAAGTGGAGACATTCCTGCTGATGGGGCAATGGTGGTGGCTGGCTCCATAAGAAATGTCCACATTAGGAAATGTGTCATAATTCCACTAACGCTGTTTAGATGGGTAGCCCACAGGGAAGATGTTTAAATGAATAACCCGTGTGGGTGACCCAGCTTAGAAGTCTGAAGCGTGCACAGGCTGTTGCAGTGCAGAATGGTCACAATTACAGTGAAATCTTAACAAAACGCTGCACTAAGGATTTCCTTGTGATAAGACTCAAGTGAGTTTGCACCACAGGGGAAGATTAGATGGGAGAAGATGCCAAAATGTGGTATGGAGGGATCTGCCTTTTGACAGTCATAAAGCGAAACATTCCCCGTCTAGTAAAAAAAGAAATATAGCCTTCAACCTGCCAAGGGGCAGGGCCATGGCACAACCCTCCTGAATGTGTGATGGATGCACAAACTGAGGGATGCCGCAAGAAATAGTGGAGAGGAAGCTTGAAATGCTGTTGGATGCATTTCTTTAATATAAATAAAGTTTTCCAAAACCTCAGTTTCATGATTCAGCATTTCTTTTGGCACTGAAATTATAGTAACAATTTAAAAGTAGGCTAAACAGCTCTAAGGAAATATGCTGGTAAGTTCAGGCCAGAGAGGAGGAAGTCCCTGGAAGCAATAACAGAAAAACTAAGAGCCCCTCCACCCCCAATAATTGCAGTTTAATTATTTTAATGAGGAATGTCTTAAAGCACCTCACAAACACATAATAATTGCAATATCCTCACTATGCCTTCTGAGGCAGATATGATCATGCTTATTTTCTGGATGAATAAACTGACCCACTGTATTAAAATACTTTGACCAAGGCAAGCTCCAAAAACAACGGGAGACAATAAAATATGCTCTTTAACCTAATTATGAGACAGTGGCAATGTGTATGGAGGAAGCAACTAAACTGAAAATTATACATGGGGTTAGATACTATAGCCAACTCTTTCTTGCTTTTCTTTATTTTAAATGTTTGTAAGTTTTTGCTGCTCAACTTTAGATAAATGTGGAGACTGTGGGGGCTCAGCATTTAAAAAAAATAATATCAGCATGTTATTTCATGTCTTTTACGAGTATTTTTATTTTTTAATGAAAATTTATTTATATAATATACAAATAATTTTTATATCTAATTTTTATCAGTAGGTTAGTTGCTTGGCCTCAGTAAGTCAATGAACTTTGGGCAGCCAGGTGCATGTGTGTCAAGCAGCAGCTAACATTTTGAATGCTTGTGCACCCCTCTTTCTCAGGACCCAACCTGAGGTTCCTTCAGGGTTAGGTTTTCCTAGAAGGGTCAGTTTCTGAAGCAGCTCCTGCTGTAAGGGAAGTGGGTTACTGGATGGGGAGGTTTTTCAGAATGCTTGGGCACCTATTGTGTCACAAAGTCAGGTAGAGGAGATGGGGTAAGGATGGGGCACAGCCTGAGAGGCACCTGGAGGATCGTTGCATAACCCAAGCCAGGTAGATTGCAGTCAGGGAGCCCTGGCTGCGTCTCTGCTCTGAAGAATGGCTGTAAAAATTCGTCCTTTCCTCAGCTGACCTGCTGCCTGTGTATCCCAGTAGAAAGCAAGTGGCTGATTTGGATTCCCTTCAGCAGCCCTTGGGGAGAAGGCCTGTGGACTAGTCTGTAATATCAGAGTCCCCTGTCCCCCTGGCACCTTCAGGTTGCTTACTCCATACAAGATATCTTTCCCTTGTCATAACTTTAAAACCATGGAAGGGACAGACCTAGATCCTAACATTATTTGGGAAACAGTTCTAGCATTTAAGTCATCAAAGAATATATACTTCTGAATACAACACATGAGCTATTAAAAAATTACTTTTCTTTGTGTTTTACTGCAACGTTTTCAGAATGTACATCCAACTTGATGTGAAAGTCACTGAAGTCAGAGAGATAAAAGCTCCATGAATGATAAAAGAAAAAAACACATTTTAGTATTGAGAGGTGCCTGAATTTTTTTTAAATATAGATACTTTCACCTGTATTTTTCCTTAACATTTGAAGCCATAAATTAATACATGAAGTGCCACTGTAAAGGGCAGAGAACCTCATAACTTCTATATCAAACTCACAATTTTTTTTTTTTTGAAGTTTATCATATGTCCTGGAATGCGCTGATTTAAAGACATCATAATTCAAATATTTTATTCAGTTGTTTACAGAATCAAAAGGTTGGAAAAGACCTTTAAGATTATCGAGTCCAATGGTAGTGATAAGGTCTTTCAAGAGTCATCTCCCAACTTACCTATCCCATGGCTTTCATTTTGGACCACCATGTAATCTAGCAGGCTCTTTTTCTGTGTGACCTCATCAGAGCTGGGGATGTTTAAGTAGAAGTGGTCCAGAAACAAAACCTTATCTCAAAATCTGCATGAATCTTGGGGACTCGCTGATTCTAATTGTTGCTCAAGGTCTGGGTGCTCTGGCTCTGAACAGTGTGAGTGGTCAGAGCTGCAATTACATTTTGTTCTTGTTTTTTTTTTTTTTAACAGGTAGCACAATATAAGTGGTATTTCAATTTGGTCAGGGAAGAGTTCTTAAATGTCAGCCTTTTTTGTGTTTTGTCTTTACTGTAGTTTAATGAAATGGTAAAATGAAACACTGATTTTGTGAGATGCCACAATGAAATGTGCAATTTTTTAGATACCTTTGTGATGAAGTGATTTTTCAACTTTTTTTAGCCAGTATTTTACTAGAGGAGCATCTCAAGTGGGAAATTTTTAGCACTAAGCAGAGAGGCATATTTCAGTCAGTGCTTGAGATGTAGAGAAAGGTAATGGAGAACTTATTCTGTATCATCTTACTAAATTATTTATACATAGTGACTTGAGTTACTGTGAGACTGCACTTAAACCCAAGGTGCTGCAGCATGCTCTGGGCAAGGATCTTCACATTACAGAGGTAGTCAACAACATCATTTGAAGGGAAAATGAAGTTACCTTTATAATCCAATTCCAGTCTGGGACAAGCTGAACAGGGGAGAGTATTTGTGGACATATTTTCTTGCTCTTGACACCCTGGTTTACCAGCCAAGCAGCTTGAAGCTGGGCAGTGTGGCAGGGGCTTTTCCATGCTTGTGTAGCTGTCTCAGAGTCCACCATACCATGCTGAACAAGGCTTGTTTTGTTGATACAGATATATTGCTCTCTTTGCTCCTGCTGACTTCTCCAGAGCCAGTTGAACTATCCTGCCATGGGCCTGCCTAGTATGTGGTAGATGCAACCTGAGGCATCACTGAACATGTACCCATATTGTCTTATTTTTCAAAACAAAACCACTTAAAATGTAGACTGTAAAGATATTGAAAAGTTACCTGAAAAATGATAAGTATATGCACTAAAGTGAAAACATATGGCAGGTGCAAGTTGTATGCAAACTTTATAATGAATTCTGAAAATACACTTGAAGAATGAGAACTATGCATGTTTCTGGTCTGGATGGCACATATTAAAGATCACTCGTATGAGCTCCCTGATATTTGCCAGATCTAAAAAGATATGGTTATGCTGGTGAACTTTCATTAATTGTTCAATACCCTGAGTGTAATAACAGGCAAGTGGGCTGGTAGTGTGAAGTCATTCTCTAAATTGCGCTCAATGGTTTCAAATGAAGAATGGATGAACTGGCTGTAGTAACTAAAATGCTGAGCCTGAATCTACGCAGGCTATCCAAAGCAGACATAAGCTTCAAAGATTCACAGACAACCTATTATCACAATTATTTTCTTTTAAATATGTCTTGCTTTCCATGTCTCATCAGCTGATGACTGCATGAAGGACTGGAAGCAAAAGTGCCAAAATTCCATTTGTTTGTTGTTCCTGGCACAAATCAGGTCAGGAATTACCTCAGGATCCCTGACTTTATTTGCCAGACCAGAGAGGTTGGGATAAGTCTGCATAACTACAGGAACCCAACTTCCAACCCTTCCCTTCTTGCCCAGCACCTTGCCTGCCACATGCCAGCAGACAGCAAAAGTAATTAATGGTCCTGTTTTCATTATAACATGTCTTTCTGCTTCTTTTTTTTTCTTCAGAGCTTTGTCATCTGTGGTGGCTTTAGGAGCTAATATCATCTGCAACAAAATACCAGGCCTGGCCCCTCGGCAGCGAGCAATCTGCCAGAGCCGCCCTGATGCTATCATTGTGATCGGGGAAGGGGCACAAATGGGAATCAATGAGTGCCAGTACCAGTTTCGGTATGGGAGGTGGAACTGCTCTGCACTGGGAGAGAAAACAGTCTTTGGACAAGAGCTTCGAGTAGGTAAGGGTGTCTCTAATACGATGCTGAAGCGATACATTGGTGCTGATTATCTTTCAGCTTTCTCACTGTGGTCCTGCAAAGGTTTACATCCCTCTGGTATTTGCCTACTGGAGTTGAATAATGATGCTCCCAAAACTGCAGACTGTATGTTTGCAGCCATTCAAAAGTCACTGGCGAGAGACAGGGGAAGTCTAGTGATCTCTAGATGAAGTCATTCATATCTGTGCAACTTCATACCGAGCAATGACCCTCTGAAAGAAAATATTTCCAATTGTCATTTTGTTAGAAGTTGCCATGATAACCGTGGTGCATATTGTGACTGATCAGAAGGGAACTAAAATCAGCTCCAAAAAACCCTCTGCAGTCTTCCCAAAAACTTAACTAGCAGGAGAGTCCCAAAACTGAAGGGTGTATTGCATACGACACTGGCCTTCCAATACATGGCACTGATACGTAACCATTTTAGTGAGTCTATCATATTGTAAAGAAAATACTGCAAATGATTTGGGTCAGGAAGCCTATTCAAAGAAAATAATACAGGAACTTGGCCTGACAAAATGTTAGCTGGCAGAAGTTAAATTGATCACTTTCCATTTACCCTATGTCTGATATTATTTCATAGGGGAGATTATGCAAATTTTTTCCAGCACTGAGGTAATTATTTCCCTCATCACCCATCTGAGTATCCTTAGCCTATTCCTGACCTTCCCTTTCTCCTCCAAGGGCTGCCTGCTTACCATCCTCCATGCTGTCTGCTGCTCAGTGTTGGGATGGTATTTTGCAGTGTGTGTCTCTCACAAAGGCTGGTCAGCTTCTCAGTGGGGTTGTAGCCTGTTCTTTTTGTGTCCAATTCTTCTTTGGGTCACACATTTTTCTTAAACTCGATGGTTCAATGAATCTTGTACCTCTAAGAAAACTGAAAGTAGTCAGACATAACTCTTCAAAACTGTCTGAAGAAAAGGCATAACATTTCCTCCCACATGTGCAAAGAGGAAACAACTTATGTGGGGCTCTGGTTGTTACTGGAGATCAAAGTTTGGGTGCTTTTTTTCCCAACATCCTGCTGCAATGGATGCTGAAAGCTGAGGTATGCTTAAGTCAATGATGGAACTGAATATTTTTCGAAGGACATCCAAGTCTGGCAGTCTGACTGAGGTCTAAGCTTTTGAAGGGCACAGTAGCCCTGCTGTAAATTGTAAATTAATAAATCCATTGGCATCAGGGGAATTGACTTACACTTGTGAAGAATTTCTCATACTCTGTGAGCATTACTCCACATCAAATCACAGAAGCAGAAAAGGTTAAAACTAATATTAAAAAGACCCAAGAAACAAAATTAATGGGAAAAAAAAGTCTAAACTTTTTGAACTTCAGAAAAAAAATCGTGTTTGATGATGAGAAGTTGGTGGTGAGGAATTTGCTCATCAGTGTTTCTTCCCAATTTTCTCCTAAGGTATTTTTAATTCTCTTTAGAGAATACATCTTGTCTAACTTTTGTTTCTTAAAAAAGAGTGTAAGTGGAAGACATTAAATATTCTCAAAGCACCATATATAGGACATAACATAAAGTTTCACTTTTACTTTCAATTTTAAATGTACCAGAAAAACATCCGTTCATTTTTGTCTTGACTGTTGGTAGCATAGATCTGGTCCTTCTTGGTTGGTCTTACACATATTTGTTTTAAGCTGATGTCCAAAATGATGTTGCTGCCAGAAAATATACAGCTGCCAAGAACGCTACTGTTACTACTTTTTCATGCTATGTTGTTGTACTTGCAGGCATTCTCTGATCCTTAGATAGGCACTGCCTCTTAACTTCTGTAACATCATTTGTGTCCTTGAAGAGACACACTCTAGAGGGTTGTACAACAGTTGGTGTCATCACAGCTTCCTGGTGAAAGTCTTTCACTGCTTCTGCTTTTCTCTTCAACCTAAGAATCTTGTGTCACCTCGTCCTTGTAGTCATGAGTAATAATTCCTCTTCACCACAGGCTTCTTTCATCCTCAGAAAACTTTCAAGTGAATGCAGTCCAAATGCCTAAACAGCACTCCAAATCATGCCTGTGCTTTCATTCTGAAAATTCTATACAAAGCAAGACCTACAGGGAACTTAAAATATTTGGCATCAGGATGGACCAGCTATCAGGTTGGTCAGACTACACAAAGTTTGAAAAAAACCAAGGGATTTCTTGAGCCACTGTTCAGGTCATATTCATCCAAAAGTTCACCAGATTCTTGACCTCTTCACTGAACCTGGGTGGTTTCTTGCAACTCTGAAATGACTGATGTGGAATTTGGTGGGTTCTTCTATGGCTTAACTCAAACACAGACTAAACTTGGCAATCATAACTGAATTCTGCTTTGACATTTGTTGGGTGTGAAACCACACAAACTGAAACGGATCGAGAAGGTTTACATGACCCATGCCAGCTGAGCCAGATGAGTTCCATGCAGGTCTATAAATAATCCCATAATCCACATGTCTTTATTTGTTTTATTAGTGGAGTGGCACCCAGAGACAATGTGGTCAGAGTCTAGGAGAAGGACAGGGCTTAGGAAGTGTTGGTATTATACTAGTCAGGGGAAAAAAGTAAAAGAAAAAAGGACAAAGCTTAGAAAAAAATATTTTAAAAGTACAGAATACTTGCAAGTATAAATATTCACATTTGTAACAAAACAAGTCCATGTCTGACACATACAGAAAAACTAAATCAGACATTTGCTTCTGACTCAGCAGGCTGAAGGAAGGATTAAGAGTAAAAAAGACAGATATATTTTTCACTTCACCCCAAAGGAAAGCTTATCTAGCTTCCTCCCAGAATCACTTAGAGAGAACAATCACTGCAAATTATTCTGGTCATAGAGAGGAGAGGGCAAGCAAGTTATGATAGTATGTTGTTAATCGCTCTCTATCCATGTAGGAAAGAGAGGACCTACTCTTCAGCCACTGGGCCAAAGCCCCACAAGTACTGACAAGTGTAGATTTAGGATTATTCTAATTCGTATACCAATGTAACACTCCCCCAGTGAAATTCCAAGCAATCCCTTAGACACACCCAAGACAAGTTTTCTCCAACTCTGTATTTGTTGCCAACAGCATCTCTTGGGTGCCATTGCACTTCAACTACGCTGTTGCACTCCAACTATGCATATCTTAGCCACAAACAAGCAGCAGCCAGAGTGCATGACGCAGGAGCAATTGTCCACCCTTTCGACATCTGGTAATCATACCGTGCCAGGGGAATCCCTAGTAAGGTAGCTAAGCTAGGTTGGTGCTGAGGTATTTTTCCAGAGAGGTACTTCAGGTGGATGAGGGCTGAACCACTTATGGAATACAGAGGAGTCTGCACTGCAAAAAAAAATGGAAATAGTTTGTTCAAAGGACAGAATACCAACTGTAGCAATGATGTTAGACATGGGGCATATGTGTTGGTGTGAAAGATTTATAGTACCCAGAGATAACGAGTAACAGAGATATCCAAATTAGTAGCAAGAACAAAGGATGAATTAGCTAAGCATTGTGTATTACTTTTTTGTGTATATTTATAGCTGGGTACTTTTCCATAGTCATGCCATCCCCAAAGAAAAGTCACTACTACACTCACTTGGCTCATCCTGTTCCTGTACATACTTTTATTTGTCACCTTCATGCACTCATCCCCCAGTTTCATGCCAATTTCTCACATAGTTCTTTTTTGCACTCTCCACTCATTCTTCTTGCTATAAGCCTCTTTAGCGAACTACCCTGTTAATGATTTATTTCTTTAGAGAATACCTCTTTAACAAATGGGTTCACAAATTAATTGGTTAACAATATATCAATTGGCATATGCTCAATAAACATTGTTGAAAGATAATTGTCCTTCTAACCTGTTGGAGGCATGGAGCTTGATCTGGAAGTTCATATTCCTATCACGTTCTCAATGCAAAAGAGCTTCAGCACCAAGGATTGTTCTTTCTTTCCCCAAATGATGGTTGATGCAATCTATCCTGTATGTACCTCTAAGAGTTACAGATCATTACTAACAGTTGGAAGCAAATAATTCCAAGCACAAAAGCAAGCAGTGCAGCCTCTGGAGTCACAATCAATAACAGAAGTGAAACCCACCATTTTCTCTGAAAGCAGATTATTCTGGCTGTTTGTGCATTGACCATTTCTGCTGGAATTCTCACAATTACAGTGCTTATTAACAGACCGCTCTTACCAGTGCTTAATCCAGAGCAAAAACATGTCTTGAAGAATATATCTGGCAAGACATCGATACTAATCTGTAGATGTCTCCTTTGTCAGAGTCATGCTGTGGGAAATGATTGCAATTTAGTAGCTTTCATGTGGCTGTATTATTGATACATTGATTTGGCAAATCACTGAATGGGACACCTGTCAGGGAGGAATCAACAAATTGGCAAAAAAGAAGGGAGTTTGAATTTCTTTTAGAAATTCTCTGACCTTTTATATTAATCTGTAGATTTCTGGCATGTTGAAAGGATGCATCTGAAGTGAGATTGAAGGCGTGTTTATTGTAGGAGGTTTAGGAGAGCAACATCTTAAGGAGCTTCCTCTCACAGTGCATTTGCTCACCTTTTGGTCCATTCTCCAGGCAGAAAGGGGGTGGGATAGGAGAGAAAGCTACAGTAAGAAAGACTAGAATAAATCTGTGCAAGGATTTTATTAACTCACAGGTAAAGACGACTGTACAAGTTATTTTGGGAAACAGTAAAAAAATAAAGTTGGATGTCAAGATCATATACGAGCATGCACTTGAACACATAAACTGCTAAGAAGATAGCATAGTTTCAAACACAAGATGAAGAAAGGGAGTGGAACATCTTCTGAAGGAAATAGGCTAATAAAAAATGTTATTATTTCTATATTTATATAGGAAACAGATAACTAAGCCCACATTAGATCCCAGTGTTTTGCTGCAGGCCTGAAAGAACATGGGAATTGGGCATGAGAGATATGTAAGTGATGAAGTCATGGAGAAATGGTGGCACCTTATCATGCTGAGGGGGTGTCAGTCAGTAAATGTTCAGGCCATATATAGGCTTAATTAAATTTGGATCCAGACTCATATGAATCCAGTCATTTTTATTCTGGGCTACAATGGTGGTTTAACCAAGATGCCAAATGTTCATAAAAACCTCCTACCAATAATGGGAGGAGTAGAGAGGCTCATTATTCTCCAAAAATGGAAATTTGCACCCAAGCAGTTACATTAATCTAGCACAGTAGTGTCTAGTATGGTATGAATTGGCCAATTTGGAAAGCTTGACTTTCAGTACAAGCAGAAAACTTCCAATACATGAAGACAGGCGGCATTCTTAGGAATGCTTTGCAACCATACTGGTGCTTTAATGCTATCAGCAAATCAATAAAGGGAACTATAAATGAATCCAGAGAGTTTGTCTAAAGTAAGTACACTTCTATCTCACTTTTTGCCTTTCTTTCCTCCTGCCATTTCTTTCTCTGTTACTTTTTGGTCTCAATTTCCAATTTTTTATATCGATTTGTGTTGTTACTTATATATTTATTAATGCTTGGTAATATTCATGTATCAGGTTGTCCGTATGTTTATTATTCTAACATCTGTGTATTTATTATGGGAAAATCTATCTTTCCAGACTTGCGTTATATCCAATAAAAACAACATGGGGGAAAGAAAGGAATCGTACAGCTGGAAACAATTTGGAGGGGGAAAATGAGCTAGAATTAGATTATTTTAAATATGATACAGAGCAGGGTACACACTTCACTGATGGAAAGGCAGTAATTATCTTTGTCACAGCAGTAGGTGCTATGATTGGTTTAGGCATTTGTCAGTTACTTTGAACCTCAATTGCACAGTGGCTTTTGGACCTAATGCGGAAAAATTTCTGGGTTTTAGTTGTTGTCATATAGCAGGGACCCAGACAACAATGCCCTTTGAGCATTCAAGCAGCTGATCAGAAAGAAACTTGTTTCCAGTAATTTGAACTGTATGTCTGTGTTGGTGTTAGGATATGGTAAAAAACCATTCCAGTGTGAGAGGTGGCTTCTCAGGGGATGGCATCAACTTTCAGCTCCTCGTGCGGAAGCCTGCCTGGGATGCCAGGGGAGAGGTACACAGGACGCATTCAGTCAGCTGAGATCTGTGCTAGGACTGTGTGAAGAACTTCCAGAAGAAGGTGTAGGACCAATACAAACCATGTTTTTATTACTCAGTTGGCTAGCTTGGAGTGACTGACGATGTCCATTTTGCAGAATGTCATGTGGAGCCATTGCATTTGCAAGTGTGACTTAGTAAAATGTATAGATCCTATAAATACCATGGCAAATTGAATGAGCTGTGGCTTATGCAAGGGTAGTTTTTAATAGAAGCACAGTGCTGTCTAGCAAGATGTATAATTCTTGGTTATTTAGAGAAAGAATTTTCTCATTATTAGGCTGAATTAAAAAAAAATCCCTACAACATAGTGAGCTACCACCTATACCGGTTGGGTAAATGACAGGCAGGCAGAGGCAGCTGCTAAAGAAAAAAAAAAACCCAACACCCCCAGATCTGAAGATGTCTTCCACGTGCTCATTTTGCAGGAAAAATTGATCAAACTGCAAGCACTCACTGCAAAGCCTTCTCTTAAAATGCCTCAGTGCATTTCTTTTCACAACTGACATGTTGTTGCTGGAAGGAGAAACAAAAATATCCTTAACCTTATGGATATCCAGCATATTTGTTCTAGCTTGTTAGACATATATTATTGCAGAAAGATTTCGGTTGTGTCAGTGACTATTCCACAACTTGCCTTACAAGGCCCATGCTGGAGCAAACCTGGGCTATTCCACTTTAGAGACCCATGTGGTTCTATTCATTACCCCACAGGTAAAGTAACTGCTATAAGGTATGCGAACTGCCTTACAAGGGCAGTCTTCCCAGAGCAATTCATTTTGATGGAAAGCTGAATAGCAGGGGAAAACCCCTGTGGTAATCTAGCTGTTACAAGGTAAAGTAAGTGAGAGGGCTATTTTAGTTTGCGTTATCATCTTTTGAGGAAGTTGAAGAACTGATTCAAGCAGTTCATACTTTCTAGCTGTGGAAGGATGAATAAACTTTTTGCTATTAAAAGTAGAAAAGCAAGACAGTAACCCAAACCAGAATAAGAAAATGAACCTCCCAGCTGGCACCAGCTGAGGTTTGGAGGTATTGGTAAAAATGTTATGAAACTACTGTGCTAAGAATTTATATTATTTTAACTGAGGAGACAGCCTATTGTGAGAGTGGTATGTTCAGACTCTTCTTCATTTTAGTGTGTTTTTGTCACTGGGAGGCTTTTAGAAAAATAAAGAAATGTGGTATTCTGAGAGGATGGAGGATTTCCAGCTTAGTCAATCATTTTGAAATTTTGTGGGCTATAATTTCTCTGTGCTTTAAAAATTTCTTTTTGTAAGGTACTACTGTCTAGTTCAATGTAGCTCAATTATGTTTTTATTTTCTCCTCAGGGCTCAGGAGTTTGAAGAAAAGTATAATTTTCTTAAATTAAAATGTAATTGTTGCCATCTAAATATTTACCTCTTTGGCAGCATGCTTGCTTTAAAAGGCAGATGTCCTTAATCTATACATAGCACTAATATGTTAATACAATTACTTCATGAACTTTCTGTGGCTTGTAGCTAGAAGAGAAATGGTAGATGCTGAATGAAATCTGGAATTTCCTTCCAGAGGGAAGTGCTAACTTTTAAAACTCCTGTTTCATTTTATATATATATAAAAAATTGAAGATTTTCTTGGAACAGATTTTTTTAATGTAGACACTTTCAAACTAAAATACAATGATATACCTGACTCTGAACAACTCCATTTTGGTTTGTTAGTGCACTTAATTTTAAATTAGTTAAATGAGCTGATGTAAATTGGTGCAGGGAACTGTAACTGGGGAGAATCAAGTATCTCTATCTCATAAGCTCTGCTCTCACATGCATCTGTCTGTATTCTAAACCGCAGGGCTCCATAACACATTGCACAGCTTGATAGGAGACATTAAGCAGCATAACACACTGCCTTACAATGACCTTAAACCACAGGTTAGAAAAAGATCATTATGCTCTCAAAAAAACAATAAACTGATATGGGGATGTGGTTTAATACTTTGTTTTAATAGGTCAAAACTAAATGGACCTGTTTTTTATTAAATGGAATAGCTCCATTTAAGTCCTGGTATGGAAAAGAATTTAATTTTTTAAAGGGGAGGGTACTTCTGGTTTTTGGCATTCTGCAATCATCCTAATAAATATGTAATTAGCTGTGGTGGAAAAGGATACCATTATATATAACGTGGCTTTACAGGCAGTGTCCGTAATGACCTGTAACTCTCCTGCTCAGCATTGGCCAGAACAAAAATCCTCATTTTCTATTGCTTTTCACTTTGTCTTTAGTCACTCAGGATAAAATTTTCCATGTTGCTTTACTGGTTTGCCTTGGGATGAGTGAGTCAGAAGTCCTGTGGAAAAGATAGTATGCAAATTCTAGGCTATTATTTAATTGAATATTGTACTATAATTTAGACACAAGAGGGATAACTTTGTGTAGTAACATTAACTTCGGCATTTCCTTACTTCCAAGTGCCTCACTTGGAATGTTAATGTTCCTTTAATGTAATTTTTTTCATGTCATTTTGTAATAAAATTGCTGGCTACAAATGATCCATAGCTTGCTGACTCAAGTAGTTACTTCCAGTGTACCAGTCCTATTGGTCAATGACTTAAAACGTAATGCATGCTTAAAGCAGAAAAGCAAATAACATCTAAAGTTAAATAAAGGGGTGCTGGCCTTAATCCAAAATGACAGGGGCCAAATTCTTGTCCCATTGCTGTCAGTAGAAATCTTGCCGTGGCTTCCCCCACAGCCAGCGTTTTACAGTCACTGAAAAGGTTCCTGACTTTTTTGGATACAATCAGAAGTTCAAATTGCAGATAAAATTCATAGCATGGACTCAACTAAAGCCTAATTAGCTGGATGGAAATAAACTATAAACCAGCTGATTTTTAAAGTACAGAGCAACTTTGCAAGCAAGCAGCCACTGCCAGATCTTGCCACGGCAAGTAAAGTTCTTTACGTACGATGACAGGTAGCACAGGAGAGCAGCTAACCTGCCAGTACGCGATCCTGGAATAAGTTGGGGTTCTAATGACTTTGGAGATTCCTTGAGCTCTACTACTGCGGTTAGCTATGTTGTCAAAATCTCTTCCCTAGAATTACAGATGATAGGTTTGGTCATCTTGTTCACCCTCTACATCAAGCAGGACAGACTAAACATAACATTAGACTTCCGAGTTACATGTGTAGCAGCATCCCTCCCTTTCTTCCTCTGTTCTCTGGGATACGTTCTCTTTGGCAAACCATCTGTTTCTAAATTGAAACGCTTGAAATGCGCAGAGAGGCATTTACAAACATTGCAAAAAACGCAGTGTTTTTTTTTTTGATCTGTACATTTTGGTTTGCAAACAAATGTTTTAGCATTCAGGCTTAGATTGCCAATCCATGCAGTTTCCTGCCTTGCCTCTAGTCACGAGCAATTTCTTTTTCTAATGAAGTGGCTGGCAGATTGCAAAATATTGCCTCTGACAAATATCTTATTTTCTAATTGATAAAATTTCCTTCTTGAGCATCGTGCGTGACTTTTTAGCATTGGATTAAATTACCCATGACTGTAGTTTATTTCTTACTGACGTATCGTATGTCTGTAACTGTGAAGTGTAATATTACTGTTACTGACACAAGACTCAAAGTAAAATGCAAGCAAGCAAGCAGATTATGCCATCTATATTTGGATGCTTGGAAAAATGAATATAGCATGGTAGTGCCAAGGTACTTGTTCTGTCAATATTCAAATTGGCCAACAACTTTAGTCATACTCTGTTTACTCAATATGTGCTTAACTTTAAACCCTCTGTTTTTAAGTCCTATTAGAGTAAAGGAGGGTTTGAAAGTGTTTTGCTTTAAATGCATGCCCAAGTGGTTTGCAGAATACAGAAGTACTAGTGAAAGCCAGCATGAGCTGACATTGGGTCCTTCAGCTAGTAAAAAGTGTCACATCTGTCCAACTGTGATCGGATTCATCCTTAGGATTTCAGTGGATCCAGGTGACAATATCTAGACACAAGTGTAATCTGTTGCATTCTATAATACTCATTATAGAATATAATTCTCTGTCCACTGCAGAGATTCAACCTCCAATTTCTAGGACTGTGAAAGAAAGATGAGCATTGGTATAAGCCAATGTGTAAACCAGTAAAAACAGCATTGGTGTAAAAAGTGGGCTTGGATGACTGAGGGCCTTAAGTAGAGTGCTCTCACCACAGAAAGTTCACTGGTGCACTGAGAGAAGACATTTCCATCTCTAGATAGAAGCTCAACAGACATGGGCTGAATTGCTGGAGACTGGAAAGCTCTATTCAAGTTGCTAAAATAAGAGAAAGTTTACTCATAGGTCATGAATTATTTATACCTGTTCACTTATTTCTTCATGACAACATCAATACTTGTTTTTTGTCTGGTTCAGCCTCCACCCATCCTGTTTAGAAGAGGTCTACATGCAATGTCCTACCTGACATGGTCAATGAAGCCTTCCAGCTTATGAGGGGAATAACACAAGAGGCAGCAGTGGCTTCTATGTTGCTGAACTAAAGGGCTTTGGACTACAAAGGGAGCAAAATGGGGAGCCCCTTCCTCATTTCTTTCATTTGGCCTAGTTTCATACCACATAGCTCCAGGCATTTGCTTGAGATGTCTAAGATAGCAACCTAGTCAGCCTGTATTCCTTGTATGGTCAAAGAAGAGAGAAGCACTTCCAGAGGGCGATTTGGATCTTAATATGACTGCATGACTGTCTGGAGGTCCCTTTTGACTATCATGGAAGCTTAAACTCCCTAATTAGGTATAAAGCTTGTTAATGTCTAATTTTGATTCGTCTGTGAAATTTTTCCTCTCTATGTACATTTCTCAGGGGAGCACGTAGTTCTCTAATATACTTTCTTGCTCCACATAGCAAACATGGAAACATGACCTTCATTTAGAGTCCTAGCTATTCCTGGTACTTATTTGCCAGTAGTACCTGCAAAAGTTGTCTTAACTGACGACTTTCAGACAGATACTGGGAAAAAAATAAAATAAAATGATGTGCCGCAACCACAGGCATAACTCCACCACTGCTATTTGGAAATTTAAGAACAAGTGGGAGTCCAAAATTACCACCAGATGGTGCACCTATTTAGCAAGTGACAGAGACATGTTCCACAAGAAAGGGTAGCCACAGCCTCCAGAAACCCATCAAGTTGCTTCCCCTACTGTTTATTCTCAGCTGTGATATAAATTGAATGTGTTTGAAACATGGACCCGCTGGTCATACTATTCTGTTACATATAATATGGAGTATGTTTTCAATCTTTGCAATGGAAGCCTTTCAACTGCCTGGCTAGGGACATGAGGAAGTGGGAAAGAGCGTAGCAGATCTATGAATGTATATAAAGGGAGAAGGAAAGAAAAAGAGATGGGTTGGGAGCAGGAAGAATCAGTAATGGTGAATGGCAAAGAGCAGGCTCCAAAATCAGAAGTGGTCGGCACAGACCATCTGTGCTTTGCTCTTTCATTAAGTTGGGCTAGTTCTGGCTATTAATGGTAAATAGTTGGAAGAAGGTTCAGGTCGGGGCATTTCTGAAGGACAGTCTTGATGTGTTAGTATTTTGGAGAACTGCCAATGCCAGTATCCCAGGTGAAAACACATGGGATATTTGATTAACTGCATAACAGAGGTGATGAACTTTCCTAAACACTAAAGTGTTCTTTATTCTCTCATTCATAAGTGCTTGTGGTACTCTGTAGCCAGAGAAAGATTGGCACAAGTTGATAAGCAGATATTTTCTGCCATAGTTCTCAAAATGTCACAAGACCATGTAATTATTTCAGCTGAATTTACTGTAGATAAATACAGTGTCATGCGTAGGACACTAGTAGGTCTCTTTTCCCATTCCACTCTATGTCTTTCTTTAAAGAAAGTTCTAAAGAAATATGTAGGTTCTTGGCAAGCCTCTTTCATGAACAATGCAAAATCAATGAAGAATATTGTGAGTCTCTCATTCATTTGCACAGATGTGTCTTGCACTGCTTTCTATTCTTCTGGTGCATTTTAAAGGATGTCATCAATAAAATTTAATGTATTGCTAGAGAATGATTGATTAGAAAAGTTGTTGTTTTAATTACAACTCTGCAGTAAAGAAAGGTCTGAAAAGAAAATTTCCTCTGAGCAAAGAGTGAAAACATTTGCATATTCTTTAACTTGAGATGTACTCATTCTGAATGGATAAAATACTGTCTTGTTCTCCTTGTCCAAGCTTAGAGGAAGGTGTCACCTCTAGAAACTCAACACAGTTCCCTTCCCATCGTTTTTTCACATGCCCTGTGGCTCCTAGTTCAACGTAAGAACTATCATTTTATGGTTAAAGCATGGACCAGGAGATAATGAACTTGGATTCTGTGTCCAGCTGTGCCATATAGTTTTCTTGTGACCTTGGGCAAATGACTTCATATCTTGCCGTCTGTAAACTAAAGATGACTATTTTTAGTGGAGAATTGAAAGGAGTGATTAATGTGGACTAACCTCCACTAAACATTTGTGAGGTACGCTGAGATCCTCAAAAAAATATTAAGGTTTTGTTACCCAGACAGGAAGGAACATGACATAAATGTTGTGGAGGGGTTTGTTCTAGAAAGCAAGACTAGGCCTCAAAAAAGACCATACTGAAAAATCTCAATAGAATAGGCCTGGTAATATTATTAGCTGAGTTTGCATAAGCAGGAACTTTGGAAACTTTAGGTAGCTGTCTACAAACAGCCTAAACTCAAATTTTGCAACGAGAAAATACTTGTGTGTTAAGTACTTACATGTAACATAAAAGAGAGAGAATAAAGACCTCAGGGAGAGCAACTGCTGGTTGCTTAGTCTATGCTTGCTGTATGTGTGCTGTGATTCTTTGAGTAAACCTTCCTGTCCAAAGCTGCCTTTTTCTAGCTGCTGGTGCACCGTGACACCCTGACACCAGCAATGGGGCTTGAACACTTTTTCCCCTCCTTCCTTTTCTTTTCCTCCTTTCTGTCTCCTATTTTCTTTTATTTTGGCAGCTGAGTAATGCTGAAACCAAGTTCCCTTCCCTTTTGTTTGCTTTTTCCTTGTGCGCTGACCATCCATGTTTCTTTATTACAGACACTGGTATTAAGTACAGTATAAACAGAAGCTCTAAGCAGGAGAGATAGCTGGGATTTCCCTGCCCTCTTACATAACCAAAGTTTCTGCAGCACCACTTTCTTGTTTGTTTTCAGGGATTAGTGGCAATATTCCACATACTGCTGACATAATGAGGCATAAGCTTTGCTCAAAGAAGGCAAGGCACTGAGTTTCAAAAGACTCTGGAATACTGTGCTATTAGGGCTGGGCATGGAAATTTTGAAATGCGGCAGACTACCCTCAAATCTGAGTGGCAGTAAGATTGCTGATGGGGTATTGCACAGCGTGAAGTATTTTTGTGAATACAGTGTCTTGGTCGAAGTTAAATTCAAAGTGTCTCCATGGAATATCTCATAAAGCAGCATGTGTGCGCTGTCAGTTTGTGTTAGCCAGAGGAACATGACATCATGTGATAGGCAAAAGCACTACTTGGTACCATATAGCCCAATCCAAGACTTTTCACGTGAAACATTTGTTTTGGTTTGGTTTTAAGACATTCGCCTTTCTAACTGGTCTGTTTTAATTAGAGCTCAACCTGAACCACAAACGATAGATTTGAACTTTCCCAGAGTTCAGTGGTGTTCAGATCTGGCTTTTGGTTTGGCCCATCACGAAGACAGGGGTCAGCTTCAAAGTTCAGATCTGGAAACGGGCTGCTGCAAAGTGGGGGGCTGCAAAGATTATTTAATGAGGCCCACATCTCATTTTAATGGGGGATTTGCAGTAGAGACACTTGGTAGCTAGCGTTTTTTAAGTGTACTTTTCCGTAAGCAGGTTCTCGAAGAATTTAAATACCCTTGTGTTTATGCTACAGAAAGAAACTTCTCCCTCCTTTCCTGATCACAAAGCCTGGATCATACTCTGAAGCTGGAACATCTTAAAATCCTACAGATTTCGCTTCTGATCTTTGTTTAAAACTCATCCTTCAGCCCTAGGGTGTCATAGTTAAAAAGAATGGAAGCCCTTTGTGGCTAGAAATGTGATCGTTTTATCCTCATAACATTTAGTATTTTCAGCTGAAAGGGCAGCTAACTCACAGGACTGGCATCCACCTCTTTGTCAAACTCACAGGTGTGGATCAGCATCTTAGGGGTGAGGTTGCTCGGTACCTGGCAAAACTCAAGCTTAGCACAGCACAAATAATAAATAACAACCGCTAGTCTACTAGGTAAGATAAGCTGACTGGTAGGGTGAGCCGGACAGGTTCAGAATAAACAGTGATTCAGTATCTTTCATAAGTCCTCAGAAGATTAATATAATTCTTCCTTGTTTATGTGAATCTTGTCACTTCCCAACTTCTAACAGGACCAGAAACTCCAGAGCTGAAAAAAACCAAGACTTTGCTCTTGTGATGCTTCCAGACTCATTTTGCAAACCAGAGAGGTTTGGACCAGAATCTAAACTTTGTGTATTTATCCAAAACCCTCTGAGCTCTTTACTCTTTTAAATGTCTTTCATATGTGTGATTTGCGCTGTGTCTTTTTCACTGGGGTTACAAACTTGACTACCAGGGAAAGACTCTTTAAACACCAAGAAGGGCAGACATCATTACTTGAACTTAGCTCTCCTCCCAGAAAAATTGTAAGTCAAAATGTATCAGAAATGTGAACGCAGCCACACAAGCAGTGCTAGAGCATTTGAAAAACGTTTAAGCAAATTCAAAAGCAACTTTCAACCTAGCCCTTTCACCAGAACTTTCTCATTTGTTTCCACAAAATCTGAGCTCTGGCAGAGGATGCCAGTGACTTATGGACTGCCCAACTGTTTGTCTTAGGCCTGGAAGATGTGATTTCTGCAACAGAATTGGCAAAGCAGAACTCAGGCTCATAATAATGATCTACAGCACTGCTGCTGCCAAGGAAGGGCTGGTTTGAGCTGAACTACAAGCTAAACTGTGGTCCTTCTACTACCATGGGAGATATTAAGGGAATGGCAATGTCCTAAACAGTCACATCAAGACTCACAGTGTTTCACCTGTCAAACCCCATGTTGTGGTTGACTGGCAACTAAACTCCACATAATCAGTTGCTCACTCCCCCCATGGTGGGATGGGGAAGAGAATCAGAAGAGTAAAAGTGAGAAAACTCATGGGTTGAGGTAAAGACAGTAAAGCAAAACCTGTGTCTGGTTAGCTACTATGAAGGAACTGAACTAAAATGAGCACATCCATCACCTCTTATTCCATGCCATTTATGTCATGCTCAGGAACAACACAATCCAATGCAACCTCATTAACCCTCCACCCCGCTGCCTTTCCCATCCTTTGATGTAATACACACATACAACTCCTTTAGTCTATGGACCACTCCTGTAAAATATCTGTAGAATGTCCACAAAGTGTCCACTGAGTTCATTTAGCCCATGACTTTGGGCTCCATCTGTTATGGTGGTCACTCAGGACAGGAGAGGTGGTGCATCATGTGGAGTTACTGGGCCCCAATGCCAGCTAAGGTAGGGCTACTACTACACTTGCATTTCTTCTTGTAAGGCCGTCAGTTCATGTGGTTCCTGCTATACTGATTCCAGTAACATGCGACTCAAATCCCAGACTACAACAGTTTAAATCAATCTATCTCCAGCCCTGCTGTCTTTGGACCAGACCATTGGCCTGAATATTGCAATGAACTCTCTCCTTGTCCCTACTCTGACTTGGACTTATCCACAGACTGCAGTCCCTTAGGGGTGTACCTGCTCCACGTGGACCTTTATCTGTGACCCAGAGTCAATTCAGGGTCAATACCTGCTGTGACAGACTTATCCACAGCCACAGTCACTTTGAGGTGCACCTGTTCCAGCACAGCCTTATCCATTTGCCATAATACCTTCAGAGATATGCCTGCTTCAGCAAGGTCTTACTCTCATCCATGATCCCTTCAGAAGTAAGCCTGCTCTGTCATGGTCTTATCCTTGGCCACATTCTTTGAGGTGCTACAGCACGACCACAGGCACAGGAAGTGATGCTTCAGGGTGTACCTTCTCCAGCATGGACTTAGCCTTGCGAAACAATCCATTCAGATGTATACCTGCTGTGGCACAGGCATAACCATGCCACAGACACTTTGAGAGGTACCTGCTCTGGTGTGGACTTATTTGTGGTCACAGACACTTCAGGGTGTCCTGCTCCCATGTGGACTCATCCACAGGTCACAGTCCCTTCAACTTGAGTTCATACTGGAGTTCCACCCTGTCTACTACAGCAGAACAGAAACAGCAGTGATGCCCTGGCGATTTGCCAGCCCAGGCACATCCCAGCCAAAACCAGCACATGCTACCTTGCCAAGAATGCACCAGAGAAACACGTTAAAGCCCTCACACCTAAAGGATGAGTGGTGAGTCACGAGCAATAGGGCTCACATAGATTTGCTTGTGAAATTTGACATATTGAGTCGGCCCTCTAAGGTGTTTTGCCAGGCATCAGAAACCATGTGTCGTGGTTTCACCCCGGCTGTGGGCTGAGATCCACGCAGCTGCCTGCTTCTTAAAGTAAAAGAGCAGGGGAAGAGGGAAAAAAAGGGGGAAACAAGGGAAGGGAAAAGGAAGGGGCAAATAACTCCAAAACCAAGAAACTAAGAGGCCCGTGGGTTGGGATAAGGATAGTTTCCTAAGATAACAGAAAGATAAAATATAACAATGCTAACAGGACTTTAGAGCAAAAGAATATGAAACTATTGATCCCCAATGCAGTTTCTCACCGAACCACACAACTCAGGCCGTACCACCCAGAGCTGTCCCAGAACCCGACCGTCCCCCCAAGAAGCACGCGTCCTGCCACCGCCCCTCTTCCTCCTCCCCTCAGCCCCCCGTTATCCTGGGCAGGATGTAATTGGCATGGAATACTCTCTTTGGCCCATCTGGATCACCTGTCCTGTCTTCGCCCCTCCTTTCTCAAGAATAGAGAAATACGAAGAAGCTGAGAAAGTCCTTGACTGTCTGACTGCAACTAAGAACATCAGGGTGTTATCAGCACTGCTTTCATTTTAACTCCCAAACACAGCATTCCATCAGCTGCTACAAATGAAGTTAACTCTATCCTGACTGAAACCAGGACACCATGCCAGAAATTTATATGAGCAATAGATTTGTAGGACAATCTTAACGAACAATGTACAAAATTACCCTTCAGGAGACAATCCAATCTCATTGCAAATGCAATGAGAACCTCTCTGCTATGTCCCTGTGCAGAATTTAACAGGAAACGGAAGTACACCATTTGATAAATATAATTTTTCCTTTTTTAGTCAAGCCTAGGAAATAGTATTTTCTCTATGGCTATACAGTCTTGAAGAATATCTTCAGGCTACCTTGAAGAGCAGAGTCATCGGAGAAAATGAAAGCATAACAATTTCTGTGCCTGGAGAGTGGTATCCCAGGCACACAGGAGCTGTTTCTCCATCATCATCAGTCTAAAAGTCTGTTCAGAGCTCCCAGGCTGTCTGTCACCGTTCCTGAGGTTGGGCAGTACTTTCTCCATATTCGTTGCTTTTACCACAAAAGGGTGTGTTGATCGAGATGTTTCTAGATGTCATTATTTCATAGTTATTTGACATAATAATCCTTTTGCATCACTGGTGCAGTGAAATCTACATTGTGACAGATGGTTATGCCATTTTATGATATTTCTCTGGATTTAGATTGGAAAAGTGACAAGTAATTTGAATAAATATTTATTTATGAGATTCTGTCTAGACCAAGTAAGATGCCTAGTGTATGCAGTTCAGTTACTGCTGTTCTTTATAAGCCTTATTTTATAAATGTCATGACTTGGTAGAATTAGTACTTTATTTTGTACAAAATATTTCTAATTCTGTACTTGATAGAATAAAGTTAAAATGATACTCTGAAAAGTATTATAAAAATACACTAGCAGGACTTATGTTGTGTTCAGCAGAGTTTTAGTGAAACAAAGTCATCTTATGGCTTTTAATGTAATGAAATCTTTTTTCCCCAATCAGAATATGAAACAGGATTATGGACTGATAGCAGAATATTTTAAGGGTGGGATCCCCTTTACTAAACCCCCTATACATCCTCAGCAATTACACTTAAATGACTGCTGCTAGTGTAGTTGCAAAGGCTCACTGTGCAGGGAAATTTGGCTTAACTCTCTGATGAGTTAGACTCTGTCCCTTTCTCTGCATTTTCCACTCCCAGTTCTGGGGTTTTCCCGTGCAGCTTGATAGCTTCTGGAAGTCTTGCCCTTTTGTTGTCCAACTCTCTCAGTGCTTGGTAAGGCTGGATTCCTATCCTGGCCACATGGAAAATACTAGGTGGGGGAACATCTAAAAGATAGGCTTTAGAGCCAACATCCCTTTGAGATTTAGCTCTAGGCGTCTAGCTCTTGCCCTATAGACATAATTAATTTTGTATACTGTAAACACTGTAATCTAATCTGAAAACAGTACCTCATCCCATCAAAATGTCTTGGACTAGGCTTGCTTGCTACGGGTCTTACTTTTGATTACTTGCTTCCAGAAGGGGGTTTTTAGATTAATACATCTCTCTCTCTCTCAAACAATTGTCTTGGCTAACACAAGAAGTGAGTGCAAGAAAAAAGCCTATGCTGACAAATAGAAGAAGCCAGCTTTTAAGATCCTGATTGAAGTTACACATGTCTCTGCTAGAACTCAAGAAATGTCATCAACTCCAAATGGGGACATGAAAACATTTAGCATCTCTCTGAAACAGATGTAAATGTAACCCCAGTAAAAATTCTGGCAAGATGCTTAAATTAGCTATTTTTTAAAATTAAAAGTAAAGTAAGGATATGGATATAATGCTATGGAGGCGTGGTATGTGAGGAGGTGTATGTGCAGAGTGTTAAGAGTGGGGTCTAAGTGCCAGGTACTTCTCTGGCAGGTATGGTGATGCTGAGCATTGCTGTGTCCAAATCTTCTTATGGTTCTGGCAGCAGATGGCATGCCAGCAGGTTGAGGGAGGTGGTTCTGCCCCTCTACTCTGCTCTTGTGAGACCCCACCTTGAGTACTGTGTCTAGTTCTGGGGCCCATATTATCAGAAGGGCATTGAGCTCTTGGACTGAGTCCAGAGGAGGGCCATGAAGATGATCGGGGCTGAGAGTTGGGCTTGTTCAGCCTGGAGAAGAGAAGGATCTGGGGAGATCTTATAGCAACCTTCCAGTACCTGAAGGGGCCTATAGGAAAGCTGGGGAGGGACTTTTTACAAGGGCATGTAGTGATAGGGTGAGGGGTGATGGCTTTAAGCTGGAAGGGGGTAGATTTAGACTAGATATAAGGAAGAAATTTTTTACTTTGGGGTGGTGTAACACTGGTACAGGTTGCCCAGAGAAGCTGTGGCTGCCCCCTCCCTGGCAGTGTTCAAGGCCAATTTGGATGGGGCTTTGGGCAACCTGGTCTAGTGGGAGATGTCCTTGCCCATGGCAGGGGGGATTGAAACAAGATGATCTTAAAGGTCTCTTCCAACCTAAATGATTCTATGATTCTATGACCAGTTCAATACTATGCTCAAACAGTATGTGGAAGAGCAGACAAGTCCCAGTCCTAGGAGCTGCTGTTACTTTCTTCTGACCCACCATGCAGCTGTATGGACATCCTCCCTGAAAGCAGGATTGAATTTTTGTTTTGGTTATCAGTTGAGAAGTCTACAGCTAGACTCCTCTCCATTAAGAGAATCCAACAAAAGGACAGCTTGTTCTCTTACACGTCCTTCTGCCACGTGGATAAATGACTTAAACTATTTGTGCTCCAGTGAAAGAGGTAATAGTATCTCTCTTGTGTTGCCGCCTTCAGTTGAAAGGTGCAGGTTCTTAAGGCAAGGACTGCCTCTTGCATAAACAGATTTGTGACTAACACCAATTTCACTAGATGTATCTGTAATTCAAGAATTATGACAATGTGGTACTGGCCCACTAATAGGGTCAGCACAATGCATTTTGAGGTAACATTCATGATTTAACTAAACCTCCTCAAGAAATTCAGAGGCAAGAGGTGAAATTTCATCTGCAATGTACACAGACATTCACACTCACAGACGCCCATTCTCAGACACTCTGGCATGCCCAGGTACGGGAGCTTAGTGCTTAAAACTGCTCATAATTCAGTGAACATCTTTAAAAGGTGTTATTATTTAACATGTTTCTACAGCAAAGCCCAGGTGTGCGCAGTGATTTACAAAAGAATACAGACATGACCACTGCCCTCGGGGGTTTGTTATCTAGGTTAGAAGTGACATAAGATAATGCAGGAGAAGATGACTTCATGCAAATGGCAGTGCAGATTTATTTTTAGAAAGATGTTCTCAACACAGTATATTTATGTCAGGCCGCTGAAATGATTGAAATGAGTTAATTAAAATATCGATCCAGAAGAGTTCACTTGATTCTGCAAGGTGACGACTTCTTAATATTCATGAGCATGGTACTAGGGATGACAGATTATTTGTGAAATTGGGTCAATAGGAAAATCAGCTATAATCATAGAATAATTTAGGTTGGAATGATCCTCTATTGACAGCAGAGGAGAATGTCCATTCTGAATGGATTCACTCACTAAAGGCTCAAGCCTATACAATCTGCGCACATGAAAATCTCAGTAACTAAAATGGTTTGGTAGCAACCCACTCTGCTTTTTTATCCTACTAATTTGAGCATGAAGTTGACTTGAAAACAAATTGACTTAAAAAATGTGGCAGTACTGTCCACCATTTCCCTGTCAGGTTCAGGGTGGAGGTTCGTTTTCTGCTGTTTGTTTTTTTTCTTTTCTTGTTTGGGTTGTGGTGTTTTGTTGGGCTTTTTTTTTCATGATGTGGCAAGCATATTTTCTATTTCTTAAATTAGAGAGGGCATTTCCATTGCTGAGCACCACAGAGGAATCTCAGAAACATTCAACAGGGCCTATTGTAGTGCAGAGTACTACCAAGAACAAACCTGAAAAAAGGAAAAATATGTGCCCACATGCTGTAGCTCTTCTTCCCTTTTTATTAAACTTTTTTTTTATTTCTACCCCTGAAATGCTCTTAAAGAAAGAGACTGTATTGCATTGGCAAATCCTACACTTAAGAATCATTATTGTGAATAGATTGAGACAGTTGAATTACAAGAATAGAACAGAATAGTATAGTGTAACATAGGATAGCATAGCATAGCATGGAACAAAACAGAACAGAAAAGAAAAGAAATCAACATATAGTTCCTCATAGCCCCATTCAGTTTAAGGAAGTTAGCCTGCTTTAGGACCCAGTTTCTCTGAGATGCCTTCAGGACTCGATGCTTTCCATCAAGGGGTTCAAAGAACTTCTTGAAATCCCAGTAGGCTGCAAGATGCCTCCAGCTGAGTTTTCACGTATTACAATTTATCAAACCACTAGTCATCACTGAAAAGAAAATGCACCAAAAATTCAGCAGGGAATCATTAAGTCCCACAACAGGACGTCCGTATGTCCAGAAGAGAACACAGGCAGGAGACAGTCTCTCTGCTCCAGCTATTGCTTCCCACATACTACTTTGACAGTATTAGCAGTAGCATTGTGAAAACACAGCCAGCTGTGACACTGCACAAGCTTTTCTCAATGGTACAGTGTATCTGGGAACTACCCCTCATGCTTTGTGCACTGCGTGTTTCTCAAGCCAGGATCCTTTAAATGCATTCTTTAAATGAGTGCTTAGCACAAAACCAAGCAGTGGTGCTTTGAGGTCAAAACTCAATTTCCCCATTTTCTGTAGGAATGGGATACAGATTGTTAAGGCTGTTAGTAAGGAATATATTCTACAACAGAGAAGAGACCAAAAATTTCAGATTTCTCTGGGCATTTCTAAACATCCTCCTGAAGATCACAGCTAAGTTCCTAACCTTACAGGAGCTGTCCCAGAAAACTCCACCAAGGGACATGCTGCCAAAAGACAGTCAAAGACACAACAAAATTATGTTCACTTTGGAAGAGAAATGCTGACCATTGTTTATGGTTGCCAGGAGTTAACTGAATATGTTTAAGGGGTAAATTAAGTAAAAAACCCTGTAAATTGTTGGAAGCCTTATTACAGAAACCACTGTGGAAAACACCACCAAGTCTTTTGAAAATAACCATGAAAGTGGAAAAATGCTTGAAAAAATGCAAAAAGCAGAGGCATAGTAAGTAGCTCTTTTTAATAGACATGCTTCCAAAAGTATATAAATAGTGACAGCAAGGAGCTGCAAAAAGAAAAGTGTGAAATACATCTGGCTCATGTACAGCGCATTCTAAAAGAAAATTTGACAAACCCACATGAGCAATAGAAAACAATCCAGCTGACAGACTGATTCTAGACTGATAGCCAAAATTCTGGCACGTCCAACCATAAAAACTTAGTGGGAGTCTAGAGATGAAAAATGCTCAATAAGAAAAGAATCTGTAAATAAACCATTATGTCATAGCATTACACATTCTCAGCTTTGAAATCTGCAGTGTTCTGTGTCCCAACCACATGTAATTGAAAATAGACATCATAAGCAGACTAGGAAGAAGCTGCTGAAATCATGTACACCTCCTGCTCTAGTTCTATCTGGATGAAGCAAAATTAAGTAAGACTATTCAATTAGACTGTGGTAGGGAAAAAACGTAGGAGGACACAGGAAACAAATATGTATTGCAAAGAGAACATTACCCAACTTAACCATCAGAAGACTCTGTCAGATTTAACCAGAAAGTCTTGTAAGAGTAACAAATATTTGATTTGCACCAGGTCCATAATTCAGGAGGACCCCTGAGCACAGGTGCTACAAGAGGAACCTCATGACCACAAATGACAGCAGGCTACACAGTAGTCATTCAGTTGGTATGGAGTGGAAGATGAAGAAAAGAGCTGATCCACTACTCAGTGAGGTGGACTCCCAAAGGGAATGTAAACCAAGGATAACACCAAGAAGGCCAAGCACTTCTTGCATCAGCCTTCACTAAAACGGACAATCATAGAATCATAGAATCATAGAATTGTAGGGGTTGGAAGGGACCTCGAGAGATCATCGGGTCCAACCCCCTTGCCAAAGCAGGCTCCTTAGGACATTTCACTGAGATAGGCATCCAGACGGGTCTGGAATATCTCCAGAGAAGGAGACTCCACCACCTCCCTGGGCAGCCTATTCCAGTGCTCTGTCACCCTCACTGTGAAAAAGTTTCTCCGCATGTTGGTGCGGAACTTCCTGTGCTCCAACTTGCAGCCATTGCCCCTTGTCCTGTCTCCACAGACCACTGAAAAGGGGCTGGCTGATTCCCCCTGCATCCCCTGCTTAAGATAATTATAAACATTAATTAGTCCCCCCTTATTCTTCTCTTCTCAAGGCTGAACAGTCCCAATCTTCTCAGCCTTTCCTCATAGGGGAGATGCTCCAGGCCCTTTATCATCTTCGTAGCCCTTCTCTGGACTCTCTCCAGGAGATCCCTGCTGAGCAGATGGTTATAGAACTAACTTAAATCAATGGAGGAATACCATCTCAGCATTAGATAGATGGAAGGATTTGTCCAGGTTGAATGCTTTCCAGTTAGCTGTCCCTCACCTCAGCCATTTTAGAGCCATTAGTCCTGACAGCCATTAGCACTGGAAGGTTATGGAGAACTTTATTTAAGAAGAAATGAAAAGACAAATGTATTGCCTTTGTCCAAAAGAGAAAAAAGAGAGGAATTATAGGACCAATCAGCTTCACTTCAGTAAATGAAAAAAATACGGGAACAAAACCCCATTTGTAAGCTCATAACAGAGAGCAAGGAGATGAATAACAGTCAACAAGGATCTGTCAAGAACAAATCGTGTTAAACCAGTCTAATTTCCTTATTTTGCCACCCAGGGCCTCAGAGGCAGAGAAGAAGCAGTTTATACCATATATTTTGGACTTAACTGAAGTTTAATGACACTGTTTTATATGACATTCTCACAAGAAACTAAGGAAAAGCTAAAGAAATGGGTGCATACTTCCTGCAAATCATACTTGGAGGGTAGTTATCAAAATGGAAAGATGTACTAACTGGGTTTGTTTTGTGATCTGTGCTGGATCTGGTACCAGTCAGTATTATGCTCCTGATTTGATCAAGGGAATAAGCTGTGTACATTGAATTTAAAAATGATGTCAGGCTGGGATGGCCTGTAAGGAAGTTGAACAAAGTTTGTGTCAAAATTGAAAATGATCACGGAGAAATGGTCTAGAAACAAAGAAAAAAAAAAGAGGAAAAAAAAAAAAGAAAAGAAAGAGGAGACAAATTAGAAAGAGAAATGCATGGGGATCTACACATGGGATTAGTCAGCTGTACAAAAGCACGATGGGAAACATCTGGTGTGACAGCAGCTGCACAGAAGAGATCTGCAAACTGAGTAAGAGTCAAAAATGTCCTGCTGCTGTGAAAACACCATGCTGGCATGAGTAAACAGGAGTGTAGTATGCAAGACATGTGAAGTGCTCTTTCTGCTCTACCTCTGAGCAACCAAGGCCTCAGCTGGACCTCCCTGTTGTACCCACTGCAAGGCACAGGGCAGCCCCTTTGGGAGAGCCTGGAGAAAGGAGGGAGAAGAATCAGAGCTCTGGCAGTTCTTAGCATCTGTAGAGAATGTAGCAGCACATTTGCATTCAGGTTTCAGATTAATATTTAGTCAAATGTGTACCAGTCAGGTTCTGAGACACCGCAGCTGACTGTGGAATCTCCACCACTGAAAGTGGTTGGGTAGGACACCTCTGTTGTTAGCCTATGTTAGGATTGAGGGATGGACTAGAGACCCTACTGAGGTCCCCATCAGCCTTGCTTTTCTACAGTGTCTGTTCTGCTTCTACAAAGTGATTTAGTATATTAAGATTAGACATTAGGAAGAAATTCTTTACTATGAGGGTAGTGAGGCACTGGAACAGGTTGCCCAGAGAGGTTGTGGAAGCCTCATCCCTGGAAGTGTTTAAGGCCAGGTTGGATGGGGCTTTGGGCAACCTGGTCTAGTGGAGGTTGTCCCTGCCCATGGCAGAGGGTTGGAACAAGATGACCTCTAAGGTCCCCTCCAACCCAAACCATTCTATGATTCAGTGATTTCCGTGGTCCATAGTTATGACATGAAAGCACTGGGTGTATAAATTTAGAGGGATAAAGAAATCAAACCAATCTCTGGTTTTAGTTTATAAAACAAGAAGCCCAAAATTAATGCAAAAAACCTCTCTGCAAGTAGAGAAAGGATCTGCTGCAGACAGTGAGAAATCTCTCACTGACTTGTGTTGCCCTTGGATCAAACCCAAAAAGCCTATACTGTTTTCCTTAAGAATTGCTAATGAGCACATTGAATAAAGTAAAAATTTACAAAGGACCTAAACTCATCTGTAAAAGTCTTTATCCAGCCCTACTTGGGGTGCTGTAATTTCTTTACTCACCTAGATGTATCTATTGTTTTTTGCACATAAAAAATGGCTCAGTACGTCCTCAGCTTTAACTTACAAAAGAAGACCTGTTGGTTTGGGGAGGAAGGAGGGGAAATAATGAAACTTCTGCTGTGTTTCATTTCTTCTTACTGCTGACTTCTATTGTACCATGTCACATAATCAATCTGGTGTCTACAGGTTGTGTAAGTACATGAGAATTTGGTTTTGTTTAACAGCAGCTTGTAGTTTTTTTCTATTACTGTTGACCCAGGATGTAGCAAATTACCAGCTAAACATTACATATTCTACAGTTTAATACCTCAAGTTAAATTACAGTTCTAATGGTTGACTTTCAGTGGCACTCTTATTCATCTAGCTGCTGACATAAGAGATTTCTGAATGATGTGTGGAATAATATTATTCTTATCTAGTTACTCAGAAAAATAGATGCCTCCTTGCTAATAACTACGAAGCAGTTAAAAACTTTAACCCTGCCATCACAACTGAAAGATCAAAATATATATTTAGCATATATGATTCACAGCTGATTGTGGTTACATGCTGAAAATATGCTGCTGAATGTAGTAAATGACAGCAATTATGGAATTTGTAATCATTTTCACATCAGACCTTACGAAGTTTAGTGCTCAGTTAGCAGTCTAAATCTTAGAGGTGACATCTAAATTAGAGGTAAAGTATAAGCTGCTCCTCAACTCTGACAATGGATAAATGGGCTCCTCTCACCCTATCTGCCAGAAATCACTCATTTGAGGAAGCAGTGTTCCAGTATCAACTGCCTGCATTGCTGGGTATCAAAGCACTTTTAAAATACAGCCCTCAGTTAAAATGCAAATAGACCCGGGCAAATGGCAGTAACTCTGACCAGCAGACCCCAGGCAAGGCTTCTCTCATGGCCTGGCAGATGGCAAGAAGTGATGCTCAGCACCTTCACCAATGACAATAAGTTTTACTTCAATTAGTACTAGATGTGATCTCCCATTGGACTAGATCAGATATCAGATTAGACTGGAGTATTAATTATTAGATTAGACAGAGTTACTTTCACATTACTCATGAAACCATTCGTTCTATGGTTTGGGAATTAAATCAGAACTCTCTCCTTTGACATCAAAGTGGGCTTTCCTAAGAGGGAAATGGATGAATGAAAAGGTTGCACAAAAAGGTGTCTTTTCTACCAAAGTAAAATCTCAACAGAATTATTCTCATCTATGTGACAAAAAACATTAAGAAGCAAAGAAGAATATTTCTTCTGAGATTCAGACTGTGAGCATATATGGTGCCAAATAATTAGGTGACAAAAATATTCATTGGAAAAAAGAAAGATCTAGCTCCAAAGTTGGGTGAAATCCCAAATCTTCTGCTATTCGTAATCTTTCTCCATTTCATAAGCATTTCTGGAAAGACTTGTCTCTGTTACATGGCCGAACATGAGCATTTTTGAAATCTCAGAAAATTCCATAAAATGAGATTATTGTTCTCCATTAAGGTATCATGGCAATCATCACTTAAGTATTTTTAGCTGCCTAATAAAGACTTGCTTAGAACTGATTCCAAGTGATGACATGCTAATGGAAAGCTTTGTGTACAGCACATACATTATTTAAGTACAGAAGTTTCCCTCTCCCCACCTCCCCATTAGCATTTTCTGATAGACTCTACTGATCCTAGGACTTTAAAGAACAGCTGAGGTAATGCTTGCATTAAAGTTTGAGGGACCTTTTGGAACATCTCAGGTTCAAAAAACCTAACACCTTAGAAAACTTAATTCTTAGCAGGACCACTTAACTTGCAAAAGGAATCAGATTTTCAAGCCAAAACTTATTCCTGAGCCCTTTATATTTTAGAGCTGCCTTAAAGCAGAATAGTAATCACTTCAGTCTTTCTATGGTTTCCATTTGCTCTTATCCCATGACATGAGATAATTCCATCACTGCTATAGCTCTTAAATGAGTGAAAGAAAGGTATTTTCCTCTGTTCCTGAAGGTAGTCATGGGTCTAATGGGAACGAGATGAAGTGAAAAGCAGACAAAGACAGGATATTCTTCAGTTTTACCAAATTGATCAAGGGAAGCGCTGTGTGAAGACTCGCAGACAGGTCGTAGACACAGTGGCCATGATAAAATGGCTTATCTTCTACTCGGGATACATGTGGTATACATTGATCTTAAACATAAAATCTAAGCAACCTTTCTCTGGTTAATTTCAGAGTAAGCCTACTGAACTGTATCTCCCAGCTGCTACATTTCCTGACAGGAACATGTTTCTGCTCTCTGTTTACAAGCATTTCTACATGTGTTTCAAACGTGTGTGAACTCAAAAACTTTCCTGGGACTGATTTTGCACTCTTATTTACTCTCATCTTGAAGAGAAAGAAGAATGTATCTATATATGTATTTACTATTATATCCATATTTCCAATATTTCAATTTATAGAATAAGAAAAGATTTTTTTAAAAAAAGAGATTAAAAAAGAAATCCTGCAAGTCAACAGGATATATTTTAAAACACAGGTCTTGGCTTTTACTTCAGCTGGTGGGTGAAGATGAGGGGAGTGAATACTGATAGGCATTTTTAGAGTGCACACTAGGAATTACAACAGAGGTTCCCAAACTTTTTTGGACTGCTATCAACCCTCAGAATTTCTCGTGGACCACCAGGCATCGTTATCATCAAACTTTTAATTGAAAACACTATTAAAAACAGTGTTTAATATAGCTCTGCGGATTAGCTGTGAACCCTTTACTATGGCCTCCTGGACCACCAGTGTTCTGTGGACCACGGTTTGGGAACCACTGAACCAGACTACACACATAGTACACCTCAACAAAACACTTCTGTGTCTAAAAGCAAAGTTAGTCCTTCTATTGCACAATGTATTCAAATAATACACAACTCAGTGAAACTTTCTTGGTACCCGAAGAGCACAGCACCCTTTTATTTTTTCTCTTACCTTAGGTTTCTTTTTCATTGCTTTGGAGAAACAATCAAATGGTGCCAAAAAACAGTTTATGATTGTTTCTTGTAGGAGCTTTCTGAAATCCAGCAGTGCTGCAAATTTTCAGGAAGCTATCTGTGAAAATAAGAAATACAAAGCTTAAAAACCCCACACTGTGAACTGGTCATTCCAGAAAGGTTATGATATCTGTGAATCCTAAAATAAAAAAATTAAAAATAGCTTCTAAGTTGTTGTTGGTTTTGTTTTGGGTTTTTTCCCCTCCCTCTGGAAAAGCTGTTCTTTTTTCCCTTCCCAAATCTATTAATGATGTTAAAACTCTGTGTGTGGTCATGGAAGCATTTCAGCAACTTTCTACAAAATCTTTACAGCTATTCTTTGGCTGCAGTATTACAAGATTGTCTGTTTATCACCAGATAAACGCAGCAAAGAAAATGAGGATAGTGCTGAGAAGGGAACTTGCAGGGAAATGTTATAAATAAGAACAGCAAAACACCAAGGGCCACGATCCAGCCCTGTCAGCCACAGTGCAGTCTCATGTGAGAGCATGAATGGCTGTAGCATCCCTTTTAATTGTTCTGCCTCTGCTTATTGCTTATGTGCGTCCCACAGGCAACTCATCCAAACAGTGTCTAAGCAAAGAAAAGAGCTTTATTTGCCCCGTATACTCACTATCAACAGCTATAACATGGAATTGGGAATGAGGAAGTGTGGCAACCAGTTGCATCACAGAAAACAAAAAGGGACATTTTTCCCTCAAAAGCCTTTTTTGTCTAACAAGACTTGTGCTTCCATGAGGGTATCTCATTTATTTTGGAGAGGAAATAACTCTGCTGCAGCACTCCCATGCCCCTTGTATGCTCAATAGCTAAGGTAATGTAGGGTGAGTGAGTTCGAGTAAGACAAGAAAAGGGTAGTTACAGCAAAACCAATATGCAAGAGGTCAGCAAGGGAAAGGGGTAGTCTCTACCTTTAAAGAAAACAAAACCTATCTAGGTCTTGTCTCCACAGGCTTCTCTTGCAATACTTTACACACAGCATCACTCCTGGCTGCAGCTGGAGCACTTGTAAGGGTGTATTAATAATCTTTCCCATTGGTGTCCTAGCCCTCCTGTGCACTGGAAAGGGTCTGGTATTGCTTATATTGTTTGAACATTTTTCTTTCTCCATGCAGTGCCAATGGTTAGAGGTAACTATTGTTTTGCAGTGAGCATTGCTACCACTGACTTGCTTGTTATTCTTCTGGTACAGACCTGACTAGACAGTGTGAAAACAAATCGCGTTGCCTCACTTTGCCACTGCTCAGACTAACTGCCAAATTCCCCTCTGGTGAAGGGGGTTAGGTGGGGCTGTCATATGGCTGGTGCTCAGCTGGGGTAATATGCCCCAGTTGAGCCAAGCATTTTAAATATGTATGTAATTCTGTAAGAATGAGAATTACCCACCAGAAGTAATGCCCTCCTCGCATTCTTGCCTGACACAGTTGCTGTAGATAATGTGTGTGCTTTCTTTAGTAAGTGCTGCCTTTCTGCCAACCCATCAGCTTTTGGCTTCTCTCCACAGGAAGCAGGGAAGCTGCGTTCACCTATGCCATTACTGCTGCCGGGGTTGCACACGCTGTCACAGCTGCCTGCAGCCAGGGCAACCTCAGCAATTGTGGCTGTGACCGAGAGAAACAGGGCTACTACAACCAGGAGGAGGGCTGGAAGTGGGGAGGCTGCTCTGCGGATATCAGATACGGCATTGAGTTCTCCCGGAGGTTTGTTGATGCCCGAGAAATCAAAAAGAATGCACGGAGGCTGATGAACTTGCACAACAATGAGGCTGGAAGAAAGGTATTCCAGAAAGGATGAGGGATGGGGAAATATATGTGCTGGAGGCTGGGGGGAGGCTGGCTTGATGACAGGAGGCATTCCCTGAGAACTTACCCCTATCTCTGCTGTTATCCCACACCCACATCAATTCACCTGATGGCTTTTAATGTTTACGTTTTGTTGCTGTTTCTTTTTATTCAGAGCTGGCCATGTATTATAAATGCTCCCCTAAAAGTTTCTGCTTCCTAAGTCTTCTTCCCAATCCCACTGATAACAGAGAGGACTTTGCTGGAGCTGTTTGGCATAACGACAAATCTTTGCTTTTCCTCTCCTTTGCAAAAAATCTGACAAAGAGATGTCAGGGCTTGTGATGGGACAGCGCTGAGCACCAGCACTGCTGAACTCCCACAACACTAGCAGCTATTTAGTCCATCCAAACCCAAAAGACTTATTTGACCACAGCTCTAATGAAATACAAACTTCATAGCAAAAGCACAATTGTTCATTTTGCGCTGGCAGGCTGCAAACAGCTGCATAAGTGTCACTTTGGAAGAAGAAACAGTTTTATGTCTACAACCATGACCCAGTTGCTTGCAGTGGAAACAATAAACATCATGGAGCTATGCTGATTTCTGTTCATTGAATAACAAACCTCATAGCTCTCAAAGCTTGCCCTTTAAAAAGTCTAAATAATCCTTCTGCATAGTATATACCTGAGGGGTTTTGCTTCTACCCTCCTGTGTTGTAGGAGGCTTTAGTATCCCAGCCCTCTGCACCTAGTCCCCAAAGCGTGACTGAAATTTTCTCCCCTAAACCAGTGTGTGCTTTCAGTCCTACACCAAGCACAGGTAGTTGAATTGGTGGCGACAGAAGCAATATGATTATCTTACTACCTGTACTTTGGAAAATGCTTATTAACACCAAGTCCATGCAAAACATCCTCCTGGGAATTGCAGTTGGTTGTGCACAAAAACTGAAGGTGGTGTGTGTTCAAAGTCATGAGGGAAATCTGTTATGGAGCATAATCTCAAGTGTAGAGATAGGCTCAGTGCTTGATTGAGGCTTGATACTCAGGTGATGCTTGATATTCAATTGATGCTTGATACTGAAGTCTCCAGATGTGAAAGAGACAGCTGACTGAAGAGACAGAGAGAAAAGCATCCTTAAGAGGGGCACAGACTTTTTTTCCCCCCAAAACTTTGCTCTGTTGGGAGGTAAGAAAACCTCACACTGCAGTGTTGCAGCTTGAAAGACCAGCTCCAGGTCTGATCACTTCTCTTGGCCTGGGAATTTCACCTTGGCATCATGCATTGCATTTGGATGCAAAAGAAGATGGAAGCCACACGTTAAACTTGCAAGGGAACATTTATTACTGCTAGATGCTCTGTGATCCCTGCTTGGGTGGGCGCTGTGCCACTCCCATGGAGATGCTGACATATGTCCTGCTTTGGACATGTCACAGTCTAGATGTGACAGAGTAACAAAGGAGCAAAAACAAACGCATAGATGGAGAATAGTGAAGTCCCTTGCCCGAGGACAGAAGGTGGCTCAGCATCTGGGGCAGGCACTGATCTGAGGTCCCTCAGTTCTAAATGTAGTGCAGTAACCACTAGACTGCAGTGTTGATTCTTATTAAGCAAATTAAATTTTTACTCTTCGTCAGAATTTCATAAGCAGTGCGGCATAAGCAAACCAAAGAAGTTTGTGTTTTTACAGGCATTTCTGGTAAGAGCATTCAAGCAAATGAATTTCTTTTGATATTTCTAAAAACTTACTTTTCTGCAAAGGTAGTTGCAAAACCAAATACCACCCACTTTTGTGTTTTTGAGGTAGGAGCAAAAAGGCTTGTAAATACCGTCAACATAGGGTTTTTTCCCCCCAAGTTCACTTTTTTATTAATAGCATTTTGGAATGCCCACTCTTTTTTGTTGTTGGCAGTTTTCAGTAGTTATTTGTACCCATATATTTTCATTATAACCATCAATGCATCGTATCACTTTCGAAAGCTAAGGACGCCTGAAAGGATTTGGTGCAGCTTTTTGTTTTCAAGTACAATCCATCAAATCCTGAGGACTGCACTCATATTAAAGATGTTTTTTGGGGCCCTGATAAGAAATAATGTTAGTGTTATGACATACATTCCCATGAAATGAATATGCAAAGTTGTACAGTAGATAATACTCAGTGATTTGGGCTCATCTGAGCTCATCTGCTATTTTTATGAATTAGACATTCTGAATTTGACAGTGACAGAAACTTCAGCTTAGAACAGAACTCTGGAAACTAGGATGTTTTCTTTGTTTTCTGGATCAGACCTTTATGAAAGCAGCCACAGAGTTTAGTGCAATTTTGATGTGAAATCACGTGTTCCTTCTGAGAATCCAGGCAAATTTGAAATCTGACCTACATCCACCTGAAATTTGGCAGTTTTGGGGGTCCTGGGTAAACCCTGGATTGGATTGTGAGCCTGACAAAAAAATCTGAAACCAGGAAAATTTGCTTACATGTGGATGTAATTCATACATACTCCACATTGTCCTTATTCACACTCAAGACAGAAATACTGCCTTTATGTCTGGGCACTTGCTGAAGCATGAGACTGATCCTCCATCGTCCTCCTTTCCCCTTCCAAACTCTCACAACACAACTGGAAAAAGCTTGTACCTCTCCCAGTAGGACTCTGCCAGCACCTGCTGCTCTAAATGTGACTTGTTTAAAAATTTGGAAACAGTGTGGAGCCAAGGTTCTGGTTCATGAGTACTATCATTAAGGAGCAAAGTAAGGATATTTTCATATTGTACTGAATAGGAATAAAAGGTACAAAGGTGACCACGGGCTACTCAGATTTTTTTTTTACCTCTCAATTACTTCAGAAATTCTCAAATAATCTTTTCAACCTCAGGATGGGAATGCCAAGACAGTAAAGGAGAAATACACTTTTGTAGCTTTGTACAGAGATTCTGCCACAGATTCAGATGTTTCTTAGTTACAGTTCAATCCTATCAAAATTGGTACAGGGAAAAAAATCCAACAACTTGAATACATGAACGTTGGTCCATTTCCTAAGACCTTCATAGCACTTCCATTATTTAACACACCACCCTCCCACACAGGAATCTACAAGATCTATGAATAAGAGCTCACTGCTCTTAGTCAGTCCTGGCTTAATTCACACTGAATTGGCTTTTTGAGTGAGGCAACAGCAACATTTAACCAATAAATCTGCTATCTTCATTTTAGTCGTCACTTTAAATCCCAGAGCCTCCTAAGACAGAAACATGAGGAAAAAAGGATGCAAAGATCCAAATATTTCCAACTTGCCCTGGAGTCCCTGATGACCTCATTAGACCTCAACCAGGTGCCTGTTGCTGTGATGATTATCCAGGACTCTGACCAGTAGTTTTGCCTCCAGAGCAATTATTTAGATGCTTTTATACCATCACATGGAACTTCTCATATCCCGGGGCAGGAATTTTGCTCATCCTCAATCTCTTCCAGCACTTGTCCCAGGTGCACTTGGGAGCCAGAGGCATTTGTGACTCTAGCAGTGACTATGATGTTATGGTCTCACAGGGATATTCTCAAATGCCTGTTGGTATTTCACTGTTGTTAAAAATAAAGTCCTGAGAAATTTCTCTTTGAGGAAAAACCAGCACACTGTGTAAATAGTTGCACAAACTTTGCATACAGATGGGGAAAAATAGTTCTGTGGGTTCTTTAATTTGAGTCTGGGGCTGAGATGCTCCACACAAAGTATGGATAAAGAACCTCATTGAAAACAGATGATATTTAGGATTTTGGGGGAATTTCTGTGTCTAGAAAGAATAGTCTCTAATTGCCCTGCATTGCATTTCCAAGATTTATTTCAACTAATGGCATATTTGTAAAGTTTCTAGTAAATTTGAAATGGCTAGCACCAGTGACAAAATAATGAACTTGCCATTGGTGCCAATCAGAAGAAATAAATACTTATTTTTTCCTGGTGACATGAGATGCTACCAATGGAAGATTTATGCTTTGTGGCACAACAGCACCCTGCTGTGTAAAAAAGCAAAGTAGCTAGCGTCACCATCATGTTTTAAGTGGCCACTGCAATTCAGGATGGAAAGTACAAGTGTGGTAAATAAAAACAAGCCCCCAAAGGGACACTAGTGTAAGTTTAATTTAGATGTGACTGAAAGAATGGTTTGCTGTAAATCTGAATGATTACAGAGCGATCTGTGGGCAAAACTTTGATAGAATAATGAAAAATTAAATACCAACAAAACCAAGAAAGCTTTGAAGCTGTTTTATGAGACAGATTTGTACCATGTATTTTTAGAAACAAGTATCTTTATTCTGGGGTAAATGAACTTAGAAAGAGTAACATCTGGGAATGTGTGCCATTAATCTTAACTTTTTGTTGAAAGCTTCAAAACAATGACCACTTCTCATGGGGAATCTCAATTATAAAAATGGGTTTTACTGTTTGTTTGGTTTTGAAGGGGGCAGCTAAAAGAACAAGCTGACAAATTGGTAGGAGATCACAAACTTTACCAAAAAGAAGAAAAATATTTCTAACAGTTTATCAATCAATTAGGCTCTTACGATAGACAATGACTGTGGCTATGTGGAGAAAAAGCTGGCCTATTTATTTCCCTTCCAGAAACACGACCAGCACACTGACTGCCAGCAACTCAGCCTGGTACCATCCCAATATTTATTCCTTTGTAATGTTGATGGGTTTTTCTTGTTGATTTTTTGGAATGCCTGGAAGATGACAACATCTTATTTTACATTTGAAACAATAAGGCCGTGGGGACAAAAAAAACCCCAAAACAAAACACCAACAAAAAAGAATCAGACTCTCTTCAGAAGAGATTATTCAATTACTTGGGACAACATTTCCATCTAAGCCATGGCTCATTCTCACAGTTCCTGGCGCCACAGGACTGTGGTACTGGGAAGGATTTTTTGCTGACATGCTTTGGCAGTAGAACAGCTAATGAGGTGATTGGTTGGTCACCATTCACATTATACATCAACACACAAATATATCTGAAGGGTGTGTGTGGACATAATTATTAATATATATTAATATGTATTTAAGTGTTTCCTGTGCGTAAAACATGTAAGAAAGTGTTAACTCATTTCACATAAAATATTTAAATTAATAAGTTCACTTCTGCAAGAAGCGCAGCATGCCCTAATATGGTGTAAACTGCCCTCAGTGTCACCTAACAGGACATAAAGATTAGAAGCAATCCCCAGAAAAAGACTCTGGATTAAATGCTCCAAAGTCGCAGTGGAGGCTGGATCCCACTTTCAAAAGTGAAAAGCCAACTAATTTTATGCTCCTATAAGCCTAAAATATTTTTTTCAAAATGTGACTTTGTTTCCTAAGTCATTTCAGCAATTTGAAGAATGTGACTTCCCAGGTTTTACAGCCCTGAGTCCATCATTTGCTGAAAGTTTCTTTCTCTGAAAGAGACAAAATATTCACTACACATCCCTTGTGAGAACACTCATGAAAGAAAAGCTTTTGATAGTTGTGCTCGATGGCATACTTTCCGCTTTCCCCTTTAAATTGATTTGCAGACAGATATAAATCCAATTTCAAAAAAGTTTGGTGCTGCAGCTTGGGTGGGTTGGATGGATAACTAATGCTTATCCATATGTCCTGAATATGCAAGCTTTGGCTCAAAATCTCATGAGGATAGTTCTCCTGCTTCCAGTTGGGCTGGATTTACTAGCCTATTTTTTTCTTCCAGAAACACACCCTTAGCACTGACTGCCAGAAGCTACATCTGGTACTATCCTACTTTTTAAACATTTTGCTTTAAAATTAGAAGGGGGAAATAGCCAAATATTTCAGGACTTGCTAAATGGGTTTATTCTAGAAATGTGCATGACCATGCATACCATGCAATGTACACAGGACAGGTATCACCCCTGTAGTAAAATATTACCTCACCCTCACCAAAACTGACATCTCTATATTGTTTGACAGAATAAAAAAGGTAATGGAATGTTTTCATCCCTTTAAGTTGATATTCAAAATTTGACCTCCAAGCTTGACTGCAACTTCCATAGAAAAGAGAGCAAAATATGGAAATTACATTTTGTTTGGGGATGATATAAAGGAAGACAGTAAGATTATTTTTATCCTTTTCCAACATTTCACTGTAAAAAATAAATTTTGTGACGTTTTAACCGATTTCAGAAGTTTATTGTTCAAATTTATAAGCTATTTTCCTTTCTTCTGGTAATCAGGGAAGAGGCATAGATGGTTAAGTCTCTGAAGCCCAACCACGTGGTAATAGTAGGGAATTTCATCTGATGGGTAATAGGTCTCAAAATCTCAGGATTATTTTCCTGGCAGGTAAAGAGACCAGTGTGCCTTTTTCAGTTGTTATAATGCACTCAGTGGGGATACTATGGGAGCGGGTGCCTTACTTAGGGAGGCAGGTGAAGGGTAGGAGGAGGTGAACTGATGCCTCTTGGTACATCAGGTACCTGATCCTGCTGAGCATTGTCCAGTCCAGGGAAAAGCCATCTCACACTGTGACTGGATACTACCTGATGCTGAGGCTCCCTGCTCCCATCAAACTAAACAGTAAGAAAAACACTGATGTGACAAGAAGGAGTAAACACAGTAATTCAGTTCCTCATCTGCTATCCCACAGAGTATAAATAGTATTTTGCTGCTGGATGGAGCAACCTCATAGAGGAGCAGAAAGAAAAATATGCAGCTGATGCACACACATTCCTCTCTGGCTGAATCCATGACTTGTCTTCACAGAGCTGGGCACAACCCAAGGAGACATGACACAAACTGCTCAATTTTAGGCTCTATGATCTGCTAATAATCATCAGAACATTTGTATTAGAGGAACAGCATTACACCCTAATAACGTTAGTTACAGCCTTGGCTGTCCAAGTTAAAAAGCCAAACCCAAAAAAGCCCAACTTTGTTTCCCAGATGGGTCCATGAGTTCAGCATTTTGACAGCAGTGATGGATCCCAGGCGGCACTGAGACTTAGGTCAGGTAGTGCCCACACGTCATCGGCAAGCCATCAGTTCTTGTGGCTGCAGCCGCTCAAGTTATCAAAGGGGTGGTGACATTTTAGGACTAGAATCCACCACTTTTGGTACTGGTATTACCCAAAACAAAAGTTGATCACTTGCATATTTGATGGGAGGAAACTCCTAAAATCTTCTATTTCTTTTTGATACTGCAGTCAAAAAGTAATATGGATTTTGTTACATTCAACATCTGGTCCAAAAATGTGCATTTCCACTTAGGAAAACACAAACCAGAAAAGGAAGCCAAAACAAACACACACACAAAAATGTTACTATTGTTTTTACATATTTTATCCAGATAGGATTTTTAATATGCACAGAAACTGTATCTGATGTTATGCAGTTGGGTCTAGATATAGAACTTGAAAAGATTAATTTCTTTTCATGTGAATCATTTTGTTTTATTTCCATCTTTGCAAGTCTTTTTCTACTTAACTGGCACTGGACAACCCTCAAATTGCATTTTCAGTGTATGATTTATATAGGTATAAAAATATGTGGGATAAGAAAGCTTTAACATTATATTTCACAATTCATTTAACAAAGTAGTAGTAGTTAGAAAATTTTACTTGGCAAGACCATACTGGGGTGGGAGTGGGCCTGTATGTGGAAAAGGGACCTAAGGAATGTTCCTACGATTAGTCTGAGGCAGTGCAGTCCAATGATGGGAATTTGCTCTGGGAGGTAGATCTTGCTGTAAAAAAGATTAGATACAAGGCATTGACATATGACAAATGAAACTGCTGAGAAAGTGGGTTGTACGAGCTAATGATTTTCAATCTTTAATCAGGGACCCAGCTTGGCGTAGTGTACTAGATTTGAGTAAATAAGTACCTTTAAGGCTCAGGGTCAAAGCCGTGATGGGAATTTTGCTGAGGAAAACTGAGCTAGAGGGACATTTAGGAAGCAAAACATTAGTCGCTCTTCATTCACAGCATTGAGTGAACAGGGTCAAATCCTGACAACTTTGCCAGGTCCGGTGGCACCTTGCTGGCAAGTGGGAAGCCACTCGAGTTACCACACAGAGAGACATACATCTGGGAAAGCTGGAGTGTGCTACAGAAAAAAATAATATCTTGCTTAGAATCTGCTTAGTTTGGGCCTTGTATTCCCTGACCTCCAAGTTTTTGCACACAATTTTGTACCCACAGCTGACTGTGGGCACACAAATTATAGCATTCAGGAATTTAACTACCTGATGATTGGGCCTGCTCTCAGTGTTGTAACCCCAAGCATTCCACATTCATGAGAGAAGCCTCCAAAAAATTAAAAAAACCCTGTGAGATTGTCTTCAGGACCATGAATTAATACTTCATGAAACTTCTGCTTTTTTAAGCCTGCATGGCGGGCATTTGCAAATTCTTCCACCACCATAAACAGTGGGAACCTTTGAAAAAATACAACAGTGAAATAAAATTTCTGAACAACAAAACTACTTACAAAATTAGACCTTCAGAAAGACAACAGAAAAAAAAAATCAAGACTTTGAATAAAGTTTTTTGAGGTTGTACTACAGAGAGTGACAGGCAGCACTGTATGTAAATGGCAGCATCTCAACCAAATACACACACAGAGGCAAACACACACACACACACAGTCTCCCATCTCTGAGCAAGATACTGACTTGGCCTTTTCAACCAAAAACCAGTCCTCTCAAGCACATGCAAGATACAACAAAATGTGTACTAAAACACAAATCTGCACCTCACCAAGATTGACTGTTTAGGGAGAAGATGAGCACGAATCAGGTGTGGCAGATCCATCCCATTGGCAATGGTTTCCTGGAAGTCCCTAGATCCTGTTTGTGCTCTTTGGTGAAGGTGTAGAGAAAGTTGCTTTCATCTACCTTATAGTATGGATTTTGCTACAGTGCTTGTGGATGCGATTGCTTGTTGACCTGTGGCTGATAGAGCTATAGAAACAGGCTCTTTTTTTTTTTTTTTTTTTTTAAAAAAAAGGTATTTCAGCATTATCAGTGAAAACTTTTAAGGACCTCTACACCTATCTACATGCACATCTAAATACCAGTGGATTATTTTAGCCCAGATTTGTGAAACAGGATTGGAATCTTGTTTGGGGGTCTTTGAAAAATCGTTTCCTTCTCACAGGCATGAAGTAGAGCTGGGGGAATCCTTAAGACCGTGGAGCATTTAATATGGCATCCCTCTACTCACTGCTACTAAAATACAGCTGCTGCAGAAGGCGGCGGCAAGTTTTCTGGCTTCTGTGTTTTCTGTAGGGAAAACAGGAAGGTGATACAGTTTGTCAGTGGCCATTCCAGTCAGCAACTCATCACAGCCTTACTGATTTTATTTTTAGAGTATTTGCAGATGTAGTAGCTTCTTCCCTAACCCAGTATACCTTTTGAAAAATCACCTTTTCTGCCTCTGATAGGCTGATTTCACCTTGACCTGGGGAAAGCCTGTGGTTCCAGAAGGTCTAAGATATTTTTGAATAAGATGCTCAGCTCTCTTGTACTTGCTACTGTATGTTGGTGAGGAAGAATCAAAACCAAATATTCCCTTCAATATTGAAAACCCAGAAATTTGGGAAAAAACAAAACATACAATTTAAGTGAAACTCGAACAACTCAGGAGGGTGCCCTCTATTTGCAGGGATAATCAGATCTGTACAGCTTTTATTTTAAGGACAGTTTCTTAAGCAGTAAGCATTTTTTACTTCCCTTCTACTTCATTATGCCATTGTACTCAGATTTCGGCCCTTTTATCCTTTGCCCATTTCAGTCGTGTTCTGGGATCTGCAGTGAAACCACTACAGGAGATGGTCTGCAGCATCAGTAATGCTTTAAGACAAGCTCGGTAGCTCATATTTCTTTGTTAGCATCCCGTTGCAGAGGAGGAAGATCATTTTGCTTTGTTCTTAGGCCTTGATTTTCATAAGCTAATGATGACTGTGGGAGTAATTGTGGTCAGGTTTAAGTGGTAGCGTGAGGGCAGAAAAACAGGGAGGCGCTTCCGCGAGGTCGGTTTCCCTTCTGCCACACGCAAGGAGCAGGAGGGCATCTGCTTGCCTTCCCCAGGCTTGTGCCCCTTCCTGGGGAAGGAGGGATTTGCCAGCCATGGCATAGCTTCACTGCAGCAGAGTGGGGAGGCAGGGAGCAGAGCGTGAGTCTGAGCATCTGACAGCATTTGGGTTCCTTATAGGGACTATTTGATACTGGATTAACCTCCATCAGGTTAACCTCTCCTAGCAGTAATAAACACTCACACTTCTTTTTGGCTCACAGCTGAGCAGAAGTCTTAAGTGGGTTATATTTTCTCTTTGGTAGTGCTGTCATTGCCCTGGTGCAAAAAATGTATTTGTGGCTGAACATTTGCTCAGTAGTTGGGATAGATACTGCAAATAGTGCTTCTTTTAAAGGGGATGATATCCTCTGTGGGTAGGATAGTTAATAAGTATGCTGAAATTAGCCCTGCTGGTATAGGGAAAAGTTTTAATTATGCAGTGAACATGCATGCCTATTAAGCCTCAGAGTATATATATTCTGTGATATTAAAGCTGGTCAAAATGTTTTAGGCATTCTTTGAGCATTACCTAAAGCAATTTACATTAACTATTTTAAGTCTTACAACACCTAATTTATTTTTTCTGTTTTCAAATATAAATGGTTTGAATTTATTTTTTAAGTCCCATGAATTACTTTGGCTCTAAGGACTTGTCTTCTGAAATGTAAATGTTTTCCAATATTTGGAAACAGAATGCAAATGTCTTCTAATAAAACCACAAGACACTGTATTTCTGACCAGGTGCCATGTAAAATAGAATTTGTTATTAGCATTCTGCTGGGAAGTGAGAAGACTTACAAGCATGCACTTGAAAAATTTCAACCAGCAGAAATGCATATTCATATGAATTAGACAGAGTTGAGATGTAGGCAAGCTTGCAATGCCATTTTCCTGCCATAACAATATGCAAATATTTGTACACATAGGTTCTTGAAGAGAGAATGAAATTGGAGTGCAAGTGCCATGGAGTTTCAGGTTCCTGTACGACCAAGACCTGCTGGACCACACTTCCTAAATTCAGAGAGATTGGATATATTTTGAAAGAGAAATACAATGCTGCAGTGCAAGTGGAGGTGGTACGAGCCAGTAGACTAAGACAGCCAACCTTTCTGAAGATCAAGCAGATTAAGAGTTACCAGAAACCCATGGAAACCGATTTAGTGTATATCGAAAAGTCACCCAACTACTGTGAGGAAGATGCTTCCACGGGGAGCGTCGGTACCCAGGGACGACTCTGCAACCGTACCTCTCCCAACGCGGATGGGTGTGACATGATGTGCTGTGGAAGAGGGTACAACACACACCAGTACACCAAGGTGTGGCAATGTAATTGCAAATTCCACTGGTGCTGCTTTGTGAAGTGCAACACATGTAGCGAGCGGACAGAGGTGTTCACCTGCAAATAATGGCATCGTATGCAAATGAACAGAACAAATCACCATGAGTGAAGAAAGTGGAGTACAACAAACGACGACAGCATCATTTTGCACATCTAATCTTCTTGGGGAAAAAAAAATCCCAACCAAACAACCCACCAACCAACACCACAACAACCAATCCCTCCCTACTACTTATACTTCTAAGGATGGTGCATTTTGGCTGGCTGGCTGTTGTAACTGCTTTGGAAACAAGGGCAACAGGATTAAGGTGATGTTGACAACCATGTGATACTTTCTCTCGCTTTTGGGGTTTTTTTAAAACTACCATCTGGGTGTTGTAGATTCTGCTAGTAAGTGTTTTAAGTTATACATATCAGAGAAGCTGATTGCATTGCAGCTCCCATGAAATTTAAAAGACACTTTCTCCTTTTTTACAACCAGAAAAACACCAAGCCCTTTGCAAATAAAGACTTTTTTTTTGTTGTTTTTTTTGAGGAAATGGAATCTTCACTGACTAGGACACAGCAGTCTTGCTGCAAAAACCTAAATTTCTAAGAAAGCAGGTAGAGAGAGAACAACTGGTAGGGAGACAAAATTCTATGGTGGAAATACTCCACTACCAGTTTGGAAAAAATAAAGTTCATAAAATTACATCTGCTGCCAGTGACACTGGAACTCTTTGAATGAACATTAAAAGAAGTTATTTATGTTTTTAATAGTATCAAAAAATTCTAAGCACTAACGGGTAGCTATGTCTTAATTCTGTACTAAATGTAAAATATTGGAACTCTGACCTTATGATTTTTGTATTTGGTTCTCCCTAAGTTCTTCAATGCTACTGATCTGTTGTCACTCCACTATTAGAGAGTTCAATTACTGTAGGTCTTAAATAACTACCAGAACTGAGCAAAAAGATCACGCGAAACTGTGGTTACAAATGCTTGATAAAGACTTTTCTTGCTTGCCTCCTGAATAAGAATGACTCTTGTAAGACTCAGGCTCAAGGCATGGGGCACCTGCTCTCAGCTCCTTGTTAGAGAGTTTTAGTACACAAAGATATGCTTCGGTAAATATCAAAGGTTTTGCTTTACTGTTGAATGCACTGGCAGGATCTTCCAAGCATTGCATTTTGCCTTTAATGATTGAGATTTAATATTACCAATGGTTTTAAATAACTTGCACTCAGTATGAACTGAGAAGTTAATAAAAATATGGTAGCTGAGTTCTAGGATGCTGCAATCTGTGAGCTGTGGTGGTTTCACAAGCATAAGAAAGCTAAAATTTGGGTTAGACTGTGTCATCATTATTCTAAGGTTGGCAGTAACATACCCCCTGGTAAATACATGAACATTAAGAAAGAAGCTGACTCTTTACACCAGCACTCAGTTATGATTCATACACCTTTTACCTATGAGAGATTTAAAAAAAAATCCTCAGCTATTTTACTACTGTAAAATCTAATGGTTTTAACCCCAAGAATCAGATATGCCCACTTACAACACAGCACGTTTAATCACATAAATATTTGCTTGCAGCAAGGATGCCTACCTGATTTTCTGAAAACGTGGATTAAAAATTACATAATACCTGCATATCTGCATTTCTAGCTTGTTTTTAATTTTATTATTGCAATTGACGGGCCGCAGAGCCATGAGCCCTCCCCACCTGGCATGGGGGCACTTCCCACTCCCTGTAGTGCTCTTGGGGCAAGGAGCTGGTAAAGCTACTGCTCCACCATTCTCATGCTAGATATGTGAATGAGCCAGGCTTACCTTCTTAATTTATAGACCTGTATTATCTAAAGTAACTCATCACTTGGGTGGGGACCATGGTTCAAACACTCACAAGGACCTGTGTTTCTGACTCCAAGCACTTACCCTCTGAAAATCAGACCCCTTTTGTGAGTCTCCCATGGAGCAATCCAAAACTGAAGAGCTGATTTTTTTGTTGTTGTTGCTGTTGGTTTCTAAATACCACATTGGTGTGAATCGGTGAAGTCAAGAGGGGCCCCCAAAAATGCTAGAGTCACTCCATGCAATTCAAAGTCCCTTTGATTCATGGCTATTGTTGTTGAATAATAGTGATATACTGTATTTTCACTACATTCTTGACAGGAAGCAAATAAAGCTCCCAAGCACAGTAATGCACAGTCTTATGGTACTAGATACTGTAAATATATTAGAATAGTATTTGTTAAGTACAATTGAGGAATCCAATTAAGTTATATTATTGTATATCGTTTAAATGTCTATAGAGTATTTTAAATTATTGTGAACTACACTGCGTTAAAAAGAAAAAAAAAGGTTATATATTATAACACCAACCACTCTGAAAAGTGGACCAAAGGGACACTTTCTTTCTTTCTTTTTTTTTTTTTTACATACCCCTATTTCATATAGCTCTGTTAGCTACTGTAACACCATGGTAACGGTCCTGGATTAGCTGCCTAGAGTATGTTTCAGAGCATCCCATAAAAGCTTTGCTCATGTGGGAGTGCAGCGTTCAGGAAAGGTACTGTATGGCACAAAGCAGGGGATGACCACAGAAATGCATGGACTTTGAACTATGTCCAAAGAAAAAGCAGTTTTTTTCAGAAAACACCATTACCACTAAAATACTGAAATATACCCCTTCGCCCCAAAAAGAGGGCGACCTTTTAACGAAAGTGTCTATGAACAAAAGTGGGTTACACACAACTTTTATTTTTAAAAATACAGTTTGATGTTAAAGAACTGTGACAATAGAGGTTTGAATGCGACCAGCAACACAATGTGGTTTAGCAATACCTTAGCCATGACAAAACTCAAAATACTGTATGTTATTAAAGAATTTAAGAGCAAAGATCAATGTGTTTACTATGTCAATGTTTTATGGCAAGCAGAAAGCAAAAAATTAAATGTGTTTCAATTAAAACTTAATTTTTCCCCTTCTAGTTCTCTTTCTTTTTGTTTGCTATTCATGTAGAAAAAAGAAAGAACACAACAATGCCTTATGCAAAGGCCACTTGTGTACAGGCTTCTCTAGATAAGAAATAATTTGCAGATTCCAAGTCCAAAGCAATTTTTGTGTTTTGTAAGAAACAATAATGAATGTCCCTGGTTTTGGTGTCGCAATCTGAAGTCATCTACCTACAGCAGTGGTACAGAGAAACTGGCACTAGCACCAACCTTGCTACTACCAGAGACTTTAGGTGGCTCAAATGAGGAGGAGATAAATGTTTTGGGATAGAAAGGTACCATCAGATTCCAAAATTGTTCTTGACCATTAATGCTACATAATGGACTAGCAAAAAGGCATAAAGGAGAGTCATGAAGGCCCTGACTTGAGCACTTGCACATGCTCCAGCTTACTCAAGCAAGTTATGAGCAGATCTGAAAACCTAACCAAACCTGGACCTGAAAGATCTTACAGCATTTACCTTGGTCAGAATAGTACTAACCTCCTTGGTATTAGGAATAGTGTCTTCCTGTACAAAACCTAAAGGAAATGTACAACCTTTGTTGTATTTGCCCTTCAGGAAAGATATCCAGCTACAGATAAAGGTATAGCCAAATGCCACATGGACTAAATCCAAAATAACTTCATTAAAATGAACTGAGTTGCCCTGGGTTTATAGCACTATAAGTATGTGCAGCATTTTACCCAGAAATGCCAATGAAAACACTGCACCTTCTTTCTAATTACATCATGGGAAACTTGTTAATAGAGCTGCAGGAAGTTTTTATAGCAAATGGTAATCTTACATTCATTTCTACGATGACATCTGGAAAGTAGATGAAACTCATGAAAAGGTTTGCACATCTTTTAACAAATCTAAAGCATGTCGTGGGTAGGTCACTTAAAGTTTCAAATATATTTTCATGGATTTCTTCCTTAGTTTAAGGTTAAAAATTATACTTAACGTAACAAACCACGACCTTCCCTTATAGTAGCTTTCCCATGTGAATAACTTGCTACGCCTTTCACTATTGAAGGCATTACTGGTGTTCAACAGAAAACAGTTTCTATAAAGCTAGAGATAATTTGCATTCACAGCAATTTTCATAACTGCACACAGAATGACTGCGTATTTCCTTCCCAATCCTTCAGACCTTTTGTTGCAATGACAGTTCCCACAGCGAAGGCAGTACAGTAAGCGGTACAATAAAGACCCAACATTCCTCTCTCTGAGTGATGGTCACAACAAGGTATGGAACGCACACGACCAAAACTATGTCTAAGGGGGAAAAAAAAATCAAACTTGGGAAGGCAGAAGAAGTTGTAAGCAATTTCATTTTGCAATACTGATATTGTAAGCAACCTCCTGCATGCAAAGCAAACTGCATTGTCAGCTGAACTCCACCCACAAACATTTTTCCCCTCAAATCTGAAGTCCCCCATATCTATCTGTGAATATTGGACTGTTTCACTGGAGAACAAGCACAGCCAAATGGTTGGCAAGTATTTCCCTTTTGGTGTTTAGCTGCTATAAGGAAATTGTAGGGGATCATTTCTGAGAAGGGAGATAGTTGCAAATGTAAAATTTGCATCTCATTTTAGAAGTTAAGATCTTGGGCTTTTTTCCCCATAAATTCCTGCAGTACACATATAGGTGTTTTAAAACATCTGGTGAAGAATTAAGATGGCAATTTTCACATAATACATGGTTGTTGGCTGCAATGCATTCCAGAGAGCACTGAGGCAGAAGATATAATGCTGTTGTAAATGTAAAATCTTTAGTTGTGCTGTTTTTACTGAAAGTGATGCACTAAATATTACCTCTTTGGAGACCCTAGTGTGACTCTTTTATAAGATGGTCCTTTCCATAACTTGGTACTACGAAAGGCCACGAAAATGGGAATAATAACATTTATCTTTGGTTTGGGTCCTCTTATTCTTTCTACATAGAGAGCATAAAATCAATAAGGAACCAGCTTAACGACATTTAAATTTGTGCATAGCTATTAAAAATAGTTGAGATATTTATTTCCTAGGCGATCCCAAACAAATGGCACTGCACCAGGCACTGGAAATGTTTGCATCGGAAGCCAGCTGTATGATTAGCCTCTGCCTTCATTTACCCAGCAATTTAGGGGAAAACCAGCATTTTAGATCCCATACAGCTAAAAGGAATTCCCAAGGAGATTACAAGATTTTGATCTTATTGTTTAATTCCTGTGGCTGGGAATGAAAAGGAGCATTCCCTCAATCTTTGGGTAAAGGAAAACCCAAAGGCATTTTGAAGACTATTCACACCGCTCAACTTAAAAGACATGCTAAGTGAGCTGACAGCCTCTCTGGACTCCCTCTACAATAGGGAGAGTGAACTTGCTCTGGGGGAGGCGTTAGTTCAGCTCTGAGGGACCTTCTCCTCCTTCTCAACCAGAGAAAAACCACAGGGACACACTCCAGCTAATTTATTCGCTGAAATTAGGCACTAAAAATTGTCCTGTGAATGAACTCCTATTTCCCCTCTATCCTTTGCCTCAGCTGCTCTTGGGCACTAATTATATTTTTGTTTCCTTTTTCTTTTCTTTTCTTTTTTTTTTTTTTTAGCTTTATTATTTTATGTGTTGGGGACTAGACACTATTAAGTCAGTGGCTTTGCTTTTCCTTTTTACTGCCACCCTGTTCTCATTTCTTCCACCCCAATCTCTGCCTCCTGATATTATGATCCATTTCCCCACAGAACTGATTTCAAAGAGAATTGCAAAAGTCAGGCTACTACCCAGTGAGTTGATGAAGCAGTTTCCTACAAAGCAGCTTATTCATGATTTAGACTTCTTTAAATATGTGCTATGCAGGGAACTTTAATGCATGGAGTGAAGGTTTATTTTTATTATGATACTGCTTGTGAAGGATCATAATGGGTGTGCACTGCAATGCGTTCCTGGTTATTTCATTGGAGTGCATCCAGGCTGCTGTTCCTGTGCACATCAGACCACGCCAAAAGGGTCTCACAGCAGCCTCATCCCAATTACATACGTGGATTGCACCCTGCAATTGAAGCCGGATTCAGCCTACGGGTTAGGCTTATTAAAAAAGCAGTGAAATTTAACAGTCACATCTTTTCAGTAGTGTTAGACATCACTCAGAATATGGTTGCTTGTCTCAACACCTTTCTGAGATATTATATCCTTTAACGACAAAGAAATATGTAAAGAACAGTACCTAAAGGAATTAGCCTACCCAGAGAGAGGAAAAAGGCACTCCTCAAACTGCATCATATATACCAAACAAAAAGCCTAAAATGCATGCACATCATACATGTATTTCCATTGCCCACATACAAATACACATAAATATATTCAAATACGTGTGTGTCTGTGTGTGTGTGTATTTGAAAAAAAAAAAGTCCCACACTGCAGATATTCAGAGCAATTTCTATAAGATCCTTCCTCAATTTTTCCCTTTTCAAGGGGAGAGGATTTTGTTGCCTCTTATAGAAATAGAGACATACAAATTTTCCACATTTCCTTTCAGAGGTACTGTGTCATCAGCACCATAATAACACCTGATGGCACTTACTTATTTCTTTCATTCATAGGCCTTCTTGTTTGTGTGTCTCAGAGAAAAGCAGAAAAGCTCTCATTTTGCAGCTGGAGAAAGCAGAGATGTGTGAAACTTCCCCCTCCTTTCACCTACTCAGGAAGAGAAGGCAGCCTAATTTATCTCTCTAAATCACTTGCCAAAAGCCCCAGCAAAAGTCAAGAGTTAGGGCCACAACACCAATGTCCTGGTTTTTGGTACAGGGTTGCTATCACCAGGCCTGCCTGACATGGTTACTGCAATGCACGGGAGCATCAGCTGTGATGAATATACATTTATTGGCAACCCTTCTTCCTTATCTCTCTCTCTTTAAAAGATAAGCTACTGAGTATTTGCCCCTGGCTGGTATCAACACATGTGTCATGATACGCACTTGCTTTGCACTCGCGTTAACCTTTTGAGCAGATGCAGGCACTTTCAGTCAGAAAATCATCACCGGTATGCTCTGTTAGCACATTTACAGTAATGAGTCAGATAAATGCTTTCTGTTTTTAAAAGGCTAGAAGCAATGCAGCAGGACAGGTTTGTCCACCCACTGCATTTGTTCCAGCAATTCTGGCACAGAGCTGCATCTGGGATCAAATAGTCTTAGGAAGCCAACATGCCAAGCTTGAACAGTAGGCTAATGTAAATATATAATGGCGTGGGAAAAAGTCTTTTGTTTGTTAATATTAGGCGATACGGAATATCTGTTGTTTGGTACAAGGAACCAGAGAGTTGTTGGATTATGTTCAGCAATGCCTAGTTGTCCTTTTTTTTTCAGTTCATACTTGTGTTCCTCTCTGTGCATTTGTCTATGTGTGTGTGCACATGCAGGACGACTCAGGAAGCATTTAATTAAGTCAATACTTCAATAAACTTTTCATTTAATGGACAAAAGTGGAAAAAGAAAAGGCAAAAAAAGAGCAGCATTTAGTGGGAATTTAAGTAAGAAATACCTGGAGATGGATCACAGCAGCATGGTAAGAAAATATGTGCTTTGGAAGTTTCAGCTGACTACCTAATCCAAACCACTCCTGGAGGAAGGAGAAAGAATGAGGAAGTCAGTTTGCGGTCACCAGCTTCTCTGCCTGTGATATCCAGTACATAATTATTACAGGGCTACAGTTCAGCCACCTTTTGACAAATGAACTACCAAGAGTTTTCTCTGCATGTTTTCTATTCAAGTGTGTTTAGTCATAAATACTTGGTTCTAATGGCATTTTCTTAGTCAAACAGAGCCACTCCTAAGCATTGATAATACATTTTATTCTTGGTATAAGCCTCTGAACAAGATTCTTTTATTCTGGCTGAAGGTCTTTTTACAGAAGTTGAATATCCTGGATTTTTTTTTCACCCACATGAATTTTGACTGATTGTACCCCTAGCACTCTTCATCTCCAAACCCTCTGCAACAGTCCATATATTTCAGGTTGAAAAGTTTCCATGAAATAGAAACAATCCCTGAGATATTTGATTGAATTATAAAATTAATTTTATAGAAGTGAAAAGTATCAGCAAAAGGACACAAGCATCAGGTCAGAACACCAAAGCCCCGTGTTCCTGAGGACTTTTACTGACACTCAGCTTCTCTAGTCTTCAGGTTCATAAAATAAAAATTCCTGAGTACATATAAAGCTCCCATTAGCTCCCATCTAGAGATATTGGCATTTTAGAGATATCTGTAAATACCAACTTTCAGCCCCAGAGATCTGAAGTAGGAAGTGTTGATCCATAAACACTCCCTGGTAGTGCTACCCTATGATTTGACTGCATTTGCAAACCTAATATAAAAATGACAAATGAAAAACACTTATTTTTAATCAGTGCATACTTTAAAAATAATTTTTACTTTTGGAGGGTCAGTACTCACTTTTATTCAACACTTTTTTATAAGCTGATAATAAGAGGCCATACACCCCTTTGGTGAAATGGAAATTAAGATTTAATAATTCATAACCCCTCTACTAGTATCTGAACCATTTCTGTAGTCTTTAACTCTGTACAAGCAATTTATATATGTGTAAAACATGTTTAGTGAAGGTACCAGCACTAAAAATATTTCTTTTCAAGTATTCCTGAATTTTTCTCCCTACTCCCAACTAAGCCCCAGCAAAGAGAGCAAACAGAAGTCAAATTTCTTAAAAAACAGCCAAATGAATACTTCTCCGAGGACCTCCATTTGCTTTCCTTCAGAAATAGTACCCTCAGTTTTCTGTTTAAAACCTTTTGCATTCAAGAGATGCCTCTTTTCCCTACATGGGTTCACTTGAGCTTCTTTCTCCACTTCAGCTTTTCAGTTAGCTACACTCCCTCACAATCTGATGCCTGTTCAAATGTCTCTACTCAAGCTGAGACAGATCCAAAAAGTACTTGTCGAGGGTGTTGGCCACAGTCCTGAAAGCTTTTCTGCTGGCACTTCAGAGCAGAGAAGTGTTTGCTTGCTCCCATCGTCTCAGCTGAAAGAGGAGAGAACTGAGCTTACCCTTCAACCGTGGATGACTGCAAGGCAAGCCATATCTATTGAAGGTGCAATAAATCAAATCAGGCCCTGCTCAAGCTCCTGTCCTGAAACTTGTCAAAGGTGATGGTTATCACCAAATGTAGGTTTGGCTCTATGTGCAGCAGGGCCAGACTATAGGATGCCATGACTTAAATGAGAGGGCCTGGCTTCAAAAGTGAATAAATCCTTCTGACTCTCACTTTTGAACACCTCATCCTAAATATCCCACTTTGGTTTTGAAAATTTTGAAACACATTTTGTTTAAAAGCCTTGTCTTTTGCAATATTCCTGTATTGTTCTATCTTTCAGCTATTGAAAAAAAATAGACTTCTCAACAAGGGATTTTTAAGGATTAATCTCAAAATCATAATGTAGCTCCCACACTAGAAAGAAAAAAAATCATAAAAGCAGGCACATGAAAGTTAAAAAATGAAAGGCACTGAAAAGATGGAGTCTGTGCAGAACAATAATGTTAGCTCTGTGTTGTTACAAGGCTGGCATGGTTGCACACATTCATCTGTCCTATAACTTTTTCACGTGCCTTCCTTGGTTGGAAAAAAAACACTGAACCTGTGAGAGACATTTGTAAAAAAATTTTTTTGATGATAAGAGAGAGTTTAATCAAGACCAAAATAAGGCAGAGTTGGGATGAATCTCTCGAACTGATCATAAACTGAGAGAATAGCAAGTCTTAATTTTTGTATCATTTTAATTATATATTTTAATATATTTAACTAAAAGCTTGAAAAAGAGAAGGAACAAGATACAGAAAGATTTTACAGTTATCAGAAAAATTGTCAGGTGAGATTTGCTGGTCCAAACCAGACCCTATCTTAGACAAGAAATCCCAGAACTATACATTTTTGGGCTGCCTTGTAAAGGCACTTTCCAGGATTTTTTTCTTTTGTGTGTATGTGTTTGTGTGCATGATGGGAAAATAATTTTACTCCTATTTTCAGGAGTATGTTATTTTTTGAACGTTTTTGTTCAAATAAAGCAAATAACTTTTCCTCCCCTCCTACTTTGGTAAAAATCTGATGACATGACAGAGGTGAAGTTTCATATTTCAGTTCCAAAAGACAAAAACTCCTTCTTTTACTTCCTCCTAAGTATTCTCATATATATATATATATGTATATGTGTATATATATATATTTATGTATGTATAAATGTTTTTCTTCCAAGTTCAGACACCCAAACCAAACAAAATGAGAATTTACCATCTTCATCTTAGATTAATATGTAAAGCCAAAATACATTGAGTATATTTTTAAAGATAGTGGGAATATAAAGAAAAATACAAAACCACAGCAAGCAACATTTAAATAGTAGAAGACTAATATTAAAACAAATCCAGGCTGTCATATTCTCTCCTAGTTTTAAAACAAACAGAAGTGATTAAATCAGAGCTTAATGGCCAGACCTGAGATCTCATTTGTGAAATACTACCCAATGACCCGATACTTTCCCTTTTTCCTTCATTCAGAAAACCCTGGTAGAACTTGATCCTGAGGTCAGGTGTATCAGAGGACACTTCAGGGAGACCAATCCAAACTGGGGAAGCCAGGGAGCACATGCCAGGTGTGGCACTGTACAGACTAGCATGGCTTTTTCAACGTCCCCCTAGCTGTTTGCAAAACATGAAAATACTCATACCAAGAGCCATACCATAGGCAATTCATGACTAGGGTTACTTTCAGCCATTTAAAGAATTCAATTTTTCTGCACTGGCAGATGGTCACTACTTTTGCATCATCCAAGGGAGTATCCGAGGATTGATTTTGGGGATCTGCAGGTGAACTGCTGGAAAAGCAATGCTCCAGTATTGGTGTGGTCATTTCTGCCTGTCGCAGTGCTAGCTTAGGAGAACACTTGGTGGACAGTGGTAGAGGAATTGTTTAAGAGAGAGGAAGGAGATGAAGTTGATGTCCAAGCAGACCTCCTCAGTGACACCACAGCTCTGTCGTGATGCTAATAGCTCCCTGTTAAATCTCACGATATTTAGACGCTTATTAATTGGAAAGCCTTGGGTCATATTTGTTTTATTGTTGCTTTCCCCTAAACCTGGCAGAAAGAGTCTTTCTTCTCAAGACCAGAGATAAATCAGTGCAAAAGAAACATGCTGTCACGAGAGCGTGTTGTTACACATCTGCAGCACAGGTTGCAGAGTCACTCCAATTGTGGATGAGGGAACAAAAAAACCAAGCGCACACACACACACACACACACACACACACACACACCCACACACACCAGCTGATAAAGCAAATATTTCATTTGTGGTGGTGTGGCAGTGGCATGTGTCAGGAAATCAAAGACACCAAGGGACCCCATCTGCTCAGGGGACAGGATTTGGATTGCTGCCCTTGAACACTGCCCTGCCACCATCAAATAGCCACAGCATGGACTAAGGAGACGGAGAGGCATAATCCCAGTTTTCAGCACACCTCGCCGCCTTGCTCGCAGCTCGTGTTGAGGAGATCGTTGTTTGCATACTCAGGGCATGAATAAAGGCGAAATTTTCCAAACTATTTTAATGTAAATACAGGGGCGTCCACGGCTAACCAGCATGGCAGTTTGACTGGGATGACTGCCAAGGAACAAATTTAATGCGATGTATTTCATTTACTCCTAAACAATGGGTAAATGGCAATCTCTTGCCGTTTAAATGGCATACCCACCGCTGTCTACGTGTCTGCCCACAGGTGTTATGCAGTACGAACACTTACCGTCTGTTAACATAAATTTGTTCGCTTGTGTTTGCTTCCCTCTTCCAGCCTGGCTGCTAAGCCTATCGAAGGTCCCAAGCTAAACAAGTACAAACACCGCTCGCAAAGCGTGTAGGCAGCAATTAGAGCACGCCGAGGTAGGGTGCAGCGTTTTAATCGCGCTGGCCGGTGGCCAAGGAGCTGCAGAAGTGAACTGTGCTTCCCCAGCCACGCAGGAGGAAGGAGGAGGAATTTCCTTCACGCCTCGAATGTGTTGCTATCGATGGTGCTCCTTCGTCTCAGAGCTGTGCCCTTGCCCACGCATTTCTACCTGCCAGTGGATATTCACATGCCTATTCTTAAAATTTGCCTTCACCACAACTGTTCTTGCAACCATATTAAGTAGTAGTGGTAGTCCCATTTTTTCCTCCCCAATAATGATTTGCAGCTAGCAAACAAGCTGTTATTAAAGTGAATTTATTGCCTTATTTGAGCGAGCGCTGATGGCTCGCTGATGGCTTTTCAGTATTTGGGAAAATTCAGTGACAAAAAGGAAACACGGATAATCTTTTGCTGTTACACAATAACAAGAGGGGAAAAGTAATTTTAAAACATTGAACTAAGATAATTTATCATTTAACAGGCTTAAAAGTGAGCATGCATAGAAACAGTTTACTGAATTGTAACCAAAATGTTTCATACCTTCTGGGACAAAAACCCTGGTATAGCAATGATGACAGGTAGCAAAATAATCCTATATTTCTGTGATTTTTTTCCTTTCTAGCATTTTCTTCAGTTATTTAGTGCATACCATATGATAAGGAAACAGATTCAGCTCATGCAGATTTTCCTTTGGATTGAAATGTGGAAAAAACCACCAAGCAATCCCATAGCTCACTGCAGCGCTCCCAAAACTTCCAGCTTTCTGTTTGCCATTCTATTGCTATGAGATAACTAGAAGTGATCCTGGACATTAGCATACAAATAGTATGTATAATTCAGTATAAACTGAATTGCTTATAAACATCAAACATTATTTATAGCATGCTTCACACACAGAGGTCACCATGGAAACAAAGTAATTGCCATACTATTAGGATGCAATTTCTCGGGGTGGCGAGGGAGAATGGCAATTTATCTGCATCTGGGTGGTTACATGTTACTGTTTGTGGTCACAGATTTCCCCTCCAAAACATCTTTTGGATGTGAAATTAGTTTTGATTGCTGAAGAAAAGATTAGATCAATATAGGAGTCAGACGATGCGAAACAGAAGAGCACATGTGAAAACACTGCAATTATTTCACAGGAGTGATGCGAACTATTCAGCGATGGCGATTCAAAGACAAACCCAGGAATTTCAAGCCCAGCTGAAGGTCACTGTAGGCCAGTGTTTCTCATCTTGACGCTGCCGATGGTCAATGGCTGCTGCCATCTGTTTGCTGCTTGGCAGCCTAAATGAAGTAGCATTGATTCCAGATTCAAAAAGGTAAAAAAATGGCATGAAGAGACATCCTTGTTTATAGTCGTTCTAGTGAGGTCAAGGATTGAATAGACCAGAGAAATGTTTTCCCTCCTTTAAGAAAATGGAGCATACACCGTACCAATATTTAACCATAAAAAGAATTTTATCAGAAAAACAATAGGAGCAGAGTTTCTCAAGGATACTTCTGCGTACATATAGAGATGGGCATCTACTAAGATTTAAAAAAAAAAAACAACTAAGAATATAGGGCATTAAAATCACTACTGTCCACCTGGCACTTGAAAAGGAAGCTATAATACAAAGAAACATATTCTTAACCCTAAGAGTGTTGATTGCAAGGTTATCACACTTTGGCAATAATAGCTTCCCAAGTGGTCAGATTGCACAAAAAAAAAAAAAAAAGAAAAAGCAGAAAGAAAAAAATGATGTACATTTTGTACATAAGTCCCATTACTGCATGAATTGAACTTATTCCCCAGCTAGATGTCCTACAAACTGACCTGCATTCTGTCTCACTGACAAGAGCTCCTGAATTCAGAATGGAAGATTCCTTTGTGCAATCTGTCCTAACAACAGTGAAACCAGAATGGCTTCTATATTTCTGAGGCTCTTCCTCAGAAGGAGGGGGAGAAAGAGTCTTCACACTCCTTGCAGATGTAAATGCTGCAAAGTACTTTGGGAGCCTTTGTGATAAAAAAAACCTGCTTGAGTAAACAGAGGGTATAATTATCATCGTCTGTCATCTCTGCAAATCCATACATTTTATATTCCACTTAAAACAGAAAAAAAAATAATCCTCAGTGGGATGTCTTCCAGCGAACCAATTTAGCTAATGAGAGTGAATATCAATGACTGCTGGCTAATCAGAATGGTATTAGCATAAATTTTACTTAATGAGGACATATTTGCCTGGTGCCAGGAGCAAAATTGTACTGAGCTAGAGTGTAAAATGCCAAGGATGGGTAAGTCTCAACTGGAAAAAAACCCAACCAAACCAAACCAAAGCAGAGCAAATAAACAGAAACGTATTGGAGGTCAGTGTTGTGCTAGCACATTTTATGCAACCCAGGATTTTAACTCCCCTTGAGGCTTTTCAGAGTTTTTCCTTATTACAGAAACTTATCAGCCCTTTAACTGTGATGAATTAAACACCCCGGGGAATAGCTCGACAAGGAGATTCAATTGAGCTCTTTTAACCTCGTGTTGGTAGGTAGATCACTGAAGAAACTTGCTTTCTTTTAAATTTTAGGCGAGCGATACATGCTCTCTGCCGTGCAAGGAAAGTACATTTTTCCTTTGTGCATTGTGTAAGGCTCCCTTCTGAAAAATGCCCAAAATATTACTCTCAGCTTCAAAACCAGCAATGTTACATTGCCCTCTGTCTGCCTGTGAGCGATCTCAGGCGGAAAATTCCCTTCGGCTGCTATTGTCTTGAAGGAGTTAAGTTCCAGCAGCATCCGAGTGCTGTTATGCACACAGCGTTTCTTCCTCTTGATATAGGCTCCATATTAGACAGTCTGAGAAGTCTCCACGAACAATATGAAAGATTTTTGTGTCTGAAGTAACATAAAGGGGTTAGAGTTCAATGCTCTCACAAAATATTTAATCTTGTGAAATGTTATTTGTAGTGTCATTCTTGTATATACCTGCTTTGAAATTCCTCACCTTAGATTCTTCTATGTAAAGGAATATAGGGCACAAGTGTTCTTACCTTTGATATACTATAGGATCTAACAATATTTAACCGGTGAAGTCATTTTTGTTTCCAAACCGGTGTCTCAAATATGCTTGGGAACGTGGAAACTCACAATGCCCTTATTCATGACATCAAAATCAGTTCCATGGTAACACATTGTGATGACAAAATACACAGATTGCAAGGTCACAAGTCACACTTAAGAACAGGCAGGGGAGAAATTGTTAGTTTAATGAATAACATTAGCCAATTCCAATAGGAATAAAAATAAAGAAAAAAATAAAGTGCCTAAAGTAAACGCCCTTAAATGCACTTCAGAACCATTTCATCTTAAGTAGTTCTTCAAAGGCAGAAGGCTTCCGCAGCTTTCACCTCTGTGGCAAAGAGAAGCCCACGTTAAAATGAGAAGAAAGACGCCATACGCTAATGGTGGCTCTTACAATGCTTTCCCTCTGTTTGCATGGAGAGAAATGGCAACTGCAGGGAAGAAATTTTAGCAGAAAAGGAGTCATGTTAATTCTGGGCGAGAGCAACTCGTCATCCTTACGCTTGGCAAGGACGGGGTTTTCACGCACAGTGATGAGCCACTTTTGAAGCTTGCATTTCCTTGGTCTATAGCCAGGTATTCCAAATATTTCTGTCAGAGAAATCCACAGTGGAAACTGTGGCAAAGATTCTTCTAATGAATTTGAAGTGATTCCTTCACTGCTTACTGACTGAACACAGTGCCACAAGAAAACAATCCATATTTACTGGGTTTTAATGTGCGTGAGCTATGTCCTTTTGCTGTAACGATTCTTAAACTGTGGGTAAGAGAAATCACTGCAGCTAGCTCGTCACCTAAGTGGATAACACCTGCAAAATAGTGAGGGGAGGGAAAAACAAAAAAGACAAAATTGCCAGCCTGGTATCTGAAAAAATGCCGGACGCCCCCAAGACTTTGACATCACCATCAGATTTGCTTGGAACTTCTCAGGACAACAACAGGATAAATTTGGAGTACTTAAGCAAATGAACCATAAAACCGTGTGGTTAAGGGAATGTTCTTGAATATGGCATATCTTAAGCATTAGGTGGCTGGCCCATGAAATTACTGTACAAAAAGTAACAAGAGCACATTTGAATGAGTTTTTCCTTCTGACTCCCATGATAGAAAGCTTCTTTGAAATCGCAACTGAAATATATCACATACAATCTATTTGACGTGACAGTGTCATAAAATTGGCATTGAATGTTTTATGCTTACCACAGTCTGAAAGGTCAACGGAGAGGATAGATTTCTTTTAACTTCTTGTTTAAATACCATCTTATTTTTATTAGAAAAGATGTTATTTTTTTTTTACCATATCATGGCAGACCGCCCTATCCCAGTAACATCCTTACATAAACAGTGACTGAATAGCCAAAAAACAAATTGCAACTTAAATTCTACAAGAAGAACCTCAGATTAGTTTTCTTTCCATAAATCAGAGGAAAAGATTTGAATAGCTGGAGCATTTCAAAATGAATTGGGGAGCAACATCTTTGATTTTCTTTAAATGGCGTAAAATCACTGGATTATTCAAAAATAATGAAGCGTGCTTTGGTAAGACATTGACATTTTTAACGTATTCTCGCTCTCTGACAGTGAAGGGGATGATGAAATTCCCTCTATATTATATAAAATGGCTTGACAGTTGCATACATACTTAACCACAGGTGGGGGGTTCTTCTTAATTTGGTGTCTATCATGTGATGCTTCATAAGCAAAGAATAGCAGGCCATGCTGCTTTATTCAGTTGGGTTATGCTTTTACTCTTTCTTCCTGCATGTGAAAAGCATAACAGAGAACTAGCAGAGCAGAAGTAAGATGTGTTTTGTTAGTTGTCTGAAGCCCTGGGGCCCGGAACCGGATAAGTCCTGATATTATACCCTGGATTGAGCAGAATAAATCCATTTTGTTTCCTCCAAACATTTAGCCATTAAAAAAATATGAGATAGAAAAACAGAATTTGCTGTCTGCATGCCTTCTTGTAAAGCTTGCATTGTGGAAATGTCAGAATCATTAGGTCATTGGCATATATTTTGCAAGCTAATGCTTCTTCTTTAATTCTCACTGGGGACTGCATGTCTGCTTTTCAAATAAAACCCAGACTGAAGAAGGTGAAGAGAGCTTAAAATGATGCTGGTAACGCTCTGTGATGTCTGATAACACTTCTAGATATGAATAATTAGGAAATATCAGCCACGGTAGATACAACCACAGCTATTAAGGTACCTACTCTAACAGCAAGATCCAGAAAAGCAATTGGTAAGCATTAAAATTGCCTGGTAAATATTTGTGTCTCCTTTTAAAAGCACACAGAGACGCGTGACAGAATAACGTTTTAAAGTAAATACAGCACAAGGAATAAATTTAATATGTGAAATTATGCACATAATAGGAGAAGCATGGCAGGTTATACTCCAGAGAAGACAAATGGATGAATTTGCTCCTGAATCACCAACGACAGATGCAGAAGTGGTCATAGAAACACAAGCCCCATTCCAAAACCAGCTACTCATGTCTCAAAACATGTATTGCTGATAAAATCCAACATGTGCTGAAGAATGAGCTTAATAATGGTAGGTGTAACAACACACGTAGAAACACTCTCAACTCACAACTGGATAAATAAGTCTTGAACTTGCAGCAATTACCCCTCTGTCTGAACGCATACTCCCCAAAAGAGCTTTTCAGCTCTGTACAGACACACACAGGAGCTTTCTTCTGCCACCACGCACAGGAGTGCCTCTACTCCCCAGAGCAAGACCGAATCCTTCGTTTACAGTTCTGGCCTTGCAGAAGCCGACCTAGCTCCCCTGTGTGACTCCTGAAGCCCTACCAAAGGCTCCTGTGGTGGGAAATGGGGCAGGGTTGGCACCTCCAGGCTTTTCACCTTGAGCTTGGGGCTCCAATGAACTCAAAATAGCCAATCAAAGCACAGCCCAAACCACTGAGTGCTACCTGGTTTAGTAGCATGGCCAGTTTAAACCATATGAAGCCACAAGTTTAGTGTCATTTTGGGATTTATAAATCAACCTGGGTTTATTTGAAAATTAATTTAGAGTCAGTAGGCAAGATAGCAAACTTGAACAAACCCTCAGACAAATGCAGTTTTCATTCTGAATTTCTAAACAAATCCTCAAACTAAACTAATCTCATGTAGTTTCTCTTTTCACTGTGGACATTTTGTGCAGCCCTAACTAGCTGCAGATTTCTGGGTCCATTTTTATGTTTCTGATCTGTATTTCATGTTTGCATGCTCCATAATGATCCTACAGGATATATCCTGACTGACTTTCACAGGAACTTCATGTACTGTGACACGCTGACTTAGAGTTACATTGCTCCAGAACATAGGAAAAACAGTTGTGAACACTGAAAAGTGCTGTTTCACCTCTCACTTTTTCAAGCTATCCATTTAACTTCAGAGTACATTAATAAATCAAAACTTTCCTGTAAACTCCTTTGAAGTAAAAATGCGAGAGACCCAAACATACATAAACGTAACTCTGCAGCCATCAGGGCAGAGATAGATTGTGAAAGCTGAATCATGATCGGATGTTGAAAACTTCAGGTTTGGGTGATATCTTTCTTTGACTTATTCTCATTTGTATTTGTTTTAATTAAAATTAGTCTGGCTTTACAACCTGTGCTGTGTATTACAGACAAATATACAAAAATTGTTCCATGACATTCTGCTGAAACTGAAAGAATGAGTGCTTCACTATCCTATCCAAATAAAAGATGAGTTTATAGGCACTCAGCTCTTCTCTGTATGTATCTCCCCCTTACTACACCGCAAAAGTGTGGTGGTCAGTAAATAACTCATTAGAAATGCAAAATTAAATTTTACTCAATTCTGTTTGTGATTCATTCTTGTCCTCCAACTAATATTTGAGCAGTTCAAAGCTTATTGGGTGAATTTCCCAAAGCTTGACTACTAGAATAAAATAATTTTCAGAATGTATGCTCTGAAACTGTTCCAAATATAATCTATGCAATGTATGCAAATAATCCTGTTGAAGCAGTAGTCTCTGACAACAAACAGAATGTCATCTAAGTATCAGTACCTTGAGAGAAAGTCTACGGACTATTCAGAGAAGATGACAATTCACAGAGAAAAATGGGGAGATCTGAATTAACAGTTTCTTTGAAAAGTTGTGGAAGTCAAGTAAGTTTGCAAACATTTTCAAAAAAAATAATACATATTTTCACAGCTGGCTTTGGATGTTGATTTTTCTCTAAATAGATGTACCACTGAGCCATTAATCAATCTCAACTGTTGTACAAAAAGAATCTTCCAGGTATATCTCCTGCATTTTCCTTTTCAGATCAAGCAGAAGAGTAACTGGAACATAAATAATTGCACTTGCAAGAATGATGGCACTGGTTTTGTGGCTTGGAGCCAAAGATGACACATGCTGCACAAGAACCCTCTAAAAAGCATAGAGCATTTTAATCTTATCCTGTTCTTAGATTTAGCTGACTTCACGGAGAGCTCTTTCTGCCTTGGTTTCTCACTAAATCCTTCTTTTCACAGTTTGCTTACTTAAAGAAAACAAACAAACTTCATATAGTTTTTAAGTTGCAATGCAAAATATTCACTAGACTGATGACCACTTCTGGCCATTATCTGGTGCCAGGCATTTGGAGGCAGCCTCTAGAACTTGAGGAAAAGATAAAGGGGTAAGGGCAGGGCTTGCGTCTGTCACAACACTGCTCCAACACATCTGGCACAACACTGAAAGACGTTCAAGCAACATTCAGCTCTTCCTGAAGAGTCCTGTGCAGCATTCTCTAGGTGATCCTGCTCTGGCAGGGGGTTGAACTAGATGATCTCCAGAGGTCCCTTCCAACCCCTACCCTTCTGTGATTCTATAGACAATGCTTGGGAGGAAGACAATAGTAGCTATTATTTTCATAGTACTGGATCAAAAGTACAAAATATATTGAGGTGAAGAGCAAACCAGTTGATACCCTAAATTACAGAAATCACAGTAATACAGTTTTAGGAAAAACTAAGTTACAGGGGCAGAAATTTCCTAGGAGAGATATAAAGATGGAAAGACTTTAGAGTTGCTTATAACATTTTTTTTGACTGTGACTGGTTACATTTATGATAAGATTTTGATTTGGTTCTGGGGACCACAGAATCAAAACTGAAGAGGAAAGATGATCTGGTTTAGATAACAAAACAAAGCCCATAGAAAGTGGAAACAGGGACTAGCTATCCAGGAGGCACAGAGATGCTGCTTGAGCTGGCAGGGATGGAGTTGGGAAAGCCAAAACTCAGCTGGAGCTGGCACTAACAAGGGATGTGGAAGATAAGAAGGGTTTTTTGTAACTGTGTTGGCAACAAAAGGAAGGTTAAGATTAGCATGGGCCCATTGCTCATTGGGACCCAGTGACAAAAGACATCTAAAAGGCTAAATTATAGATGCCTTTTTGCTTCATTTTGCACTCGTAGGCTTTGCCCCCAGACCTCCCAGCTCCCTGAGCCTCCTAGCAGGGTCTGTGAGCATGAAAGATGAAGTTAGGGATCACTTAACACACTTGGGCATACAGGACACAGACCGGAGTGGAAGGGTCTGAGGGTGCTGAAGAAGACGACCACTGTCATTGCGAGGCCACTCATTGTCCTCTTCATGGCAGTTGGTGGAGATGCCTGTTCCCGGGATAAAAGCAAATACCACACCTATGTGCAAAAAGGTGGTAAGGAGGATGGTCCACGTCAGTTAACCTCATCTCAATCTTTAGGAAGGTTATGGAACAAATCCTCACAAAAGCCATTTCAAGGCACAAGAGGGTCAAGGTGACTGGGAGCAGTCAGCAGGGATTTACCAAGGGCAATGACCAACCTCATTGAATTCTCTGAGAAGCTGACTGTCTGTCCCGTGTTTGGATGAAGGCAATGAGGAGAGCAGTCCTTGTTGTATACTTAGCTTTAGCAAGGCTTTGACATAGTCAGACTCCAGGACAAAAAGAAACAGAGTGTGTACGTCCCTACTGTGAAGAGGAAAAGGGAGGAAAACATTGTGGGACTCTTCATATACAGTAACAGAAATACCATGTTTTTATAGGTTAGCCTTTGGTGTATAAGTTATTCTCACACCCAGAAAGTGTGTATAGGCTGCTAGTTAGCTGAACTTACAGAAATGGTTTTGAAAAGAAAACCTATTTATATGAAAACGAGTTGATAAAATCTTTCTTTGATGACACTAGAGTGAAACCAAGCCATTATGTGTGGGTATGAACTTCATGTGAAAGTATAACAAAATCTTGAAGAAATAACATTCATAATTGTTTTCTTATAAAACATTTTCAGGAAAGGGAGTACTTACTCAAGAGGTGAAAATGCCAGATACTTGGTTGTTAAGAAAGTGAATACAGTAGGAGGACAGAAGCCACTAAAAGGTAGAAAGTATATTCTCAGATGTTTTTAATGGCATAGAAAACCTATCAACTGAATACAAAATAAAGTTAACAGAACTCAATTTCCCTCTCATATATATGCCAAAACACACTTAGCAGCCTACTTAGACTAAAACTTAAGGAAGAAATTAGACATATTACTCTGAATCTAGCAGAGAGTACTGATGCAGCTTTCGAAGGGGCCTTGACTCCACCAGATCCAGGGGAGAAAAGGGAAACTTTTTACCTACATCTACCTCATAAGGGGCGAACCAAAGACTGCAAAGAACTCCACCTATCTACTAGGAAAGATATTTCTTAACAGATGTATTTTGCCCCTCTCCCTTCTCTCTCACCCTAAGTACTTCAGCTGGGTTGTGATTTAGAGTTCATGCCTATGACATCTCAACTGAACACCCTCTGAACACAGAGCTTTACTGCAACAGTGGGGCTATGCTCTGTGCCCAAATAACTTCACAAACGAAAATGCAAGCATGGGAAGACACTGAAGTTTGCTGATGGCATTTTGCTGTGAGTATAAAGACTGGAATGGTACTGCAGACACAGAGCCAGCGGTGTAAGTTGGGAACTTGACAAACGGCAATGTAAATGTAGGGGTCAATAATTAACTTCTGTAGGAAAACCAGGACTGATCTAGGGGCCCTGCTAGGCCTTGGAGGGTTATAGATGGTTATCAATATTTCTCTGCTTAGAGGGAAGCAAAGTACACAGGAATTATAAATTTGGCTGAAAAAATTGTATTCAATCTGTAACTGTTGATCTAAAAACCTTAATCCGCAAAAAATGAATAGAGTATGAAAGATGCTAATCGTAACAATTAGCCTATAAAGATGATGCCTCTCCTTTGATTCTCTGATGGTAATTGCTATACAAAATTGCCAACTGAGCCCACTATCTGAGGCCTTGCAATAACACCATTGCAAAGATGTCAAGCACCAGAGATTGTAGTTAATGCTGAATGCCAGTGAATATGCACTGGAAAATTGAAAATCTCTGGTTCTTATGCATGCATGGAAAAAAGAGTTCCTCTTCTGGAGAAGCAGACTGCAAACTGCTTATGACAATGGCAGAGAAAAGGGCTTCACAAACACACCTTTCCTTGAAAAGGTTATTCTTTCAAATGCAGTTAGATAACTTATAGCTAGAGTATAGACCTGGGAAAGACCTTGTGTCAGCAGACACTGTGCCTGAGCTTTCAAGAGAGGGAGTACAAACACCAGAGTCTGATGTTGTTCATGTAAATAGGTTTGAGAATTTTTTCTCGCTTTCAGGCAGGATGCAGTCTGTCACTGTGAGAGACCCCAATGCAAAAAATGAGACTTTGCAAAAGGAAATATCAGCTATTAAGGCTGGCTGGCCTTCCGAATGTAAACCTACTCCTTTTAACAGCTTTGGAGGAGAATTTTATGCTGCAGATGGTACTTTACTCAAAGGTTCTAGATCCACAGTGTGTAATATCTTAATGTAGGAAATACAAGCGAGTACATGAAAGGTTTGTGGACACCAAGGGTGGAGAAGACTGGTTAGAAACACAAAGCATTTGCCGAATAATTAATGCAGATAAAGGGAGGAAAAAACCTGCACAACAAAAAACGTCAATAGGAATATTCAGAAACTGGTGTGTGTGTGTGTGTGTGTGTGTGTGTGTGTGTGTGTGTGAAGAATCTGTGATTGTAATTTTAAGCAAGGTCAGACCTATAGGCCGCATTTGGCGTATATAGGTTTATGTACATAGATGAATTACTATTCATGTTTTGGCTGTGGATTATTATCCCTAATTTCCAGAAATATCACCACTGGAGTATGCAACCATGAAATATGTGATCTCACATATACAATTTCTGTTTGCATAGAGGTCATGCGCCTTGGAGAAACAATGGTGCTACTAATGCACCTTTGTAAACTTTTTATAAATATATTGAAACAAATTGAAGCAGAAGACATACTGTGACAGTATATCACATGAAAAAGTCTTTGTAATCAGAAGATAATGTGCACGAGGTATCTGACAGCAAATGCAGCTGGAAAAAATAGCTTGCTTCCTGTAAAACAAGTTTAAACATTTCTTTGAGGACATCACTAAGAAAGCCCACATAAATAGTGCCCACCTTAAACCTGTACAAAAGAAAGAGGAAAGAGAAAAGAGGAAAGACAAACATCCCAAGGCTCTAAGTTCCAAACCAGCACAGCCTATAAGAGAGGGGGTCAGTTTAAGGGACTGAACAAAACACGGTGGAGTGCTACAAACAGAGCAGCACCATTTCACAGCCTGACAGAGTGATACACAGAATTTGCCGCATCATCAATTAATTTTTTTCTCTTCCTTCATGGAGAAATGAAAGAGTAATGATGCCTCGGTGGGGTCCAACACCTTATTTTGCTTGCTTAGTTTACAGCCATCAATGTATGCACTTTGACTTGGATTTGGCATCAATCTCCCTTTCTCCTGACCTCTTCCTTTAAGTAGTCATTGGATTACATTGGAAACGCCAAGAGGTTTGTTGGCTACCACCTGAAGACACAAGACGAGACTTTCAGAACTTACAGTTCAGGTAGACCGCTGTGATGATGGCAGATGGGAAAAGAGAAGCAACAGAAGCTGAATATTAGGAGAGAAACAGAGATAAAACACTGGTTCCTTTACTATGCTGTTAAAAATTTCCTTTTCTGTCTTCTCCCGCATCCCTGTTCACGAAAGTTTAAAGAAACAGGTCATCTTCTGGGCAAAGTGACTTGAAAAAAGAGAAGGTGAGTGGCAGACACAGTGTGCATATTAATTTGCTCAAAGGAAAATCGCCCCAAGACTACAGGGTGCATTCATCCCACAATGTCTGCTTCTGCTCAGCTGCATTACTCATTCAGAAGTGATCAGTGCTGGTAGATCAAGATTGCTAAAGTAAGTTTCTAGTCTATAATTATCTTAAGCAGGGGATGCAGGAGGAATCAGCCAGCCCCTTTTCAGTGGTCTGTGGAGACAGGACAAGGGGCAATGGCTGCAAGTTGGAGCACAGGAAGTTCCGCACCAACATGTGGAAGAACTTTTTCACAGTGAGGGTGACAGAGCCCTGGGACAGGCTGCCCAGGGGGTGGTGGAGTCTCCTTCTCTGGAGATATTCAAGACCCATCTGGACGCCTATCTGAGTGATATGTCCTAAGGAGCCTGCTTTGACAGGGGGGTTGGACCCGATGATCTCTCGAGGTCCCTTCCAATCCCTACAATTCTGTGATTCTATGATTCTATGATATGCAAGCAGGGACCTCTAGACTTATTATAGCCATTTGGCCTGTCTTGACCCCTCGCTAGATCTCTGCCCCATTTTGTATATTTAGAACTTGATGGGGGAAATAATTTATAAATTTAAATAAAAAATAAATTTAACTTTAAAGAAGCGATTAAAACCTACAGACATCAATAGCACATAAGAACATAATTACTTATGTCTAAAATAAAGATGAGATTTGTACACTTTAAGTGCATTCCTAAAAGGATTTCTTATGGGAGATTATTTTTTTTTTGTCATCTTGTGTTGCTCCCCTTTAAAGAGTCTAGCACAATGATTTCTGTAAAGATATAAAAGCAGAAATGTTTTCCGGACAGGGACGTTTAAGAAAGAAACAACTTTTTGGTTTGCTTGGAACATAGCATATTTAGCATAAAATAATTTCTTCAAACATTTGTAGTATCTCTGTGAAGGGGGTATCAAGACAGTGTAATCTACCTTTTGATTTTTCAAGTGTAACATGTATGCCTCTACTATTGATTCAGCCACAGTAAACAGGAAAACTTCCTTTCCTTTTTGTAAGGCTTGTTTGATGCTGTTTCTTGATCTTGAATTAGCTGTTGACTCATATCAAATGCAAATCAAGCCCTTTTACAGTATGAATCATAGCTGCCCTTGGTTAAGGGGGTAAGGAGAGATGAGAAGGAAAACATTACATTTCTGGACAATACTGATGACTGAGGGCTGGCATGACTCATACTTAAGAGGGCTGATATGCACTTTCAAGTCAACAGTTTAGAAGATTAGGAAGCAACTTCAAACGGGGCTTTCAAAGTGAGAAGAAAACAGGAACTGGAATAAGCAACAGAGCAATGCTCACGGCCACATCCTGAAGTCCTTGCTGATGCAAGATTCCCATTGACACTAACTTTATGGTTTGTAAGCACTAAGCTCAGAGTTCATGGTTTAAGACTGATTGTCAGTTAGCTGGGAGTTTCAAATAGCTGACAGTCCACTCCGTAGAGTTTTAAAGGAATTATTTTTTGGTCAGATTTCATAACAAACAGGAATCCGGAGTGCTGTATGTCATTTTCCATTTAAAAAAATAAAAAGTGTTCTTCTCATATACATGGCATTGTTATGAAAGCTGCGGACATGTCTGTGGTTACAAGGAAAAGGATACGGAGGGCGGAATTTCTATTTGATGAAAATTACATGTGGAGGACAACTCTCAAAGAAGTATCAAATAAATTATCTTTGTATCCCATCTAATTTTACTCTATGCGGGAAATTTATATGGAATTAGAAAAAATGTCCACCCATGCAGCAAAGCATCTCTTTGTTGATGAGACAGACATTGTAAAGATAAGTCAGAAGCGTACCACTTTCACTATTAACCATAGACAGAAATAACCTTTTCCATGCAAGTGCAGGTAAAGAGTACTTTTTCTTCAGCTCACTAAAAAATTGAAACATAGTTTTAGCTAAAGACTGTTTTGGAAGTGTGTGGTTTCTTTTAATCAAAGCTTGTTCCATGCATTACTACCTTACCTACCACATACATTATTGCACATGAGCTCCTTTTGTATTTGTCCACAGCAGATTTAATTGCAGAACCAATACTGCTCTCTTTGGAGGACAAGGAATCAACATGTCTTTTGTGTATAAGCAAGATTCTGTCTTAATCCCATAATAATTTTCTAATTCCTTTCATATTCTTGTCACTGGTGCTTAAGACAAAAAACCTGGAAAAAGGGCTTTAAAACAAAGTCAAGATATTGCTCAGCTAGTTTAAAAAGAGCAAGGAAGAAGAGATTTACCTGTTTTGAGAGCAGCAATGAAACACATATTTTACATTAAAGAGTTCAGATGACTTGGTTAAGAACATTTTGGATTAAAGACCAAACACAATTAGGATTGCTTGGCAATTACACCAATTACACTGGGGTAATCAGCCAACCATCCTGCACAAAATTGTCCTACTTCTACCACTTTTAGCCAAAGGTCAGCATTGTACTGAATGCCAATGATCCAACCAATGTCTGCCATCAGCAGGCAGCCGTCCATCAACTCTCTTCCAGCAAAATCTCTGGCCAAAACCTTGCCCCACTTGTCCTAGTCAGGCTTGTCAGCGGATGGAGATCCAGAGGATTTGCCTCACTGGGGGCTGCAGCACCTGGTGGCTTCACCAGCCATCCTTCCCACTCCTCTAGGCAGTACCAACCAACTGTACTAAGCCACACGTTCTGACCTGACAGATTAAACACAAAGAATGAGGAAATCAAACAGCACATGAAATCCACCAGGCAAGTTTGCTGGACAAATATGTCCAATTTGCCCTGCAGCAGGGGCCAAGATCACTCTGAAACTGGCTCTGTAACCAGAAATCTCTCAGTTGGCCAGACAGGTTTCATGTGGTTGTACTGTGCTGCAGCGAAGCTAGTCCTGTGGAAAGGACATGGTGGGAGGATCATCAAGCTGGAGGGTATGTGCTTCGGGGCTGGTGCTTACTTGGTTTTTTGGTTGCAATTTAAGCGGGCAAGGCAATGGGACACAGGTGCCATATTCCCCTTGACACCTCTGGAAACATGGGTGGTACCCAGGAGCACAGAGATGTTTCTGTCTCTGAGCAGACCTCCTGCCTCAACCCAGCCTTTCTGGGTCAGTTTTATGTTCATTCAACATGGACAACACAAGCACTAAACCACCCGCCAGACTTACAATGTTAATAAGTTTCAAACCTCCCATCTATCAGAACTGCTCCTGAAGGCAAGTCAAGCACTCACAGCACGTTGCCCCTTTAAACCAAGATTAGATTTATGTCTTGCCAGACCTTCAGTAACTGCAGCTTTCAGGTTTTGGCTAGCACTGAAACAGTTTCTGTAAAATATACCCCAGATAACTTCTAATTTGAAAATATTAGCATGAATGGCAATGCGTTTGATATGCATTCAACCAGTTATGTCCTTGGTTAAAAGAGTAAAACCTCTAAGAAATGTTTGAGAGAATATGTCCACAGAAGAGACCACTATACATTTGTGGTGTCTGGTCTATTTAAAATCAAGATAGAAAGTCAGGTTGCCTAGGTTTTCCATTTTACTGCAACTTCCCAGTTATCATCTGATGTCAAGCTGCTAATTACACACAGGTGGTGAAATAGTCAAGTGATGAAACTTTGAGGATTGTGGCACAGAATACTTGCAATTTCAAATAGATCATAACATTTTCCAGTGATCAATGCTACACTGGATTTACAAAAGAGAGCAATAAAGTCAAGACCCAGAATTCCCACTTGCAAAGAAAAAGCACAGAGAGTAACAACTCCCACCACCCAGTAGTAACTCCTGTGAACCTCAGATCACAGAATAGGATGATAGAATGTGTTATGTTCGAAGGAACCTTTAAAGGTCATCTAGTCCAACTTCCCCGCAGCTGTAAGCAGGGATCAACATCTGATCAACCTCTGATGGAGCTGATGTGTACTTATCACTCATTTAGGTGTACTCATGTATCAATTTTTCTGCTTGAAAATCCTCTTTTTAGAACATTAATTCAAATATCTTAACATGGATGAAGAAATGCTGAAGGAATAAGCTCCCTGATAATATTTATATTTTAATTTTTTTTTCCTCATATTTTACATAGCAGCGTTTTCTGTTTCTTCAACCAAAATGAGATTGAAGGGGGGAAAAAAATGCACTAGCCCACAGCTCCACCTGTACTCTGCATGTTTCTTATATCACAGACTTATTAAAGGCTGCTAATGGGTCTTTACTCTCTCCTTCCTCCACTCCCAGCGGCTGCAGCAGCGTGTTGCTTGGGCTTTTGGATTGCTGGCTGCCTGGATGAGGACATCACATGCAACTGGATGTATAGTGTCTGCAAGCCCTGACAGGCAGCTGCCCTGCCTACGGCAGTCGGCCATGTCCATGGCTTGTAGGCTCTCTACTGCCCTGCTTCCTCCACACTCACTGCTTGTGGCCCATGTCCGCAGATGCAAACTCCTGAATGTTAAACAGGGCTGCACCCTGCATACACCTATTTGCTCAGGCCACCATATGTAACTAATTAACAGAAAAGAACATTTAATATCAACATTCCCCAGTCAGGTCATTCCAGCCTCTATTTCAGAGTCATTCACAGTGAGCTCCAGTTCAGCCCCACACTTGTCCACCCTGAGATGCTGTCACTATTAACTAAGACCCAGATCCCGCCACGTTAGGCCAAAGGCACGTACACAGAAACAGCAGCAAGAAGCAGCAGTGCTCCAAAGAGCTGGCAGCCCAAACAAGTCATTAGGAGGAGAGATGGCAAAGACACAGAACAGCACTCTGAAAGGCTGAAGTAACTTAGAAGGAGAAGTCTTACTTACTTTTAACAGTGCTTTTGAGAAGTGCATCCAAAATTTTTTCTCCAAGACCACATAGGAAGTCAGCAGTGAAGCTGAGTAGTAGTCCAGTACTCACAGGACCCCAAAGCTCCTCCAGGGTGGCTGGAGGCAGACTTCAAACACTATGGATAACCGGAGCGTGAGATTAGATCCGATTCAGGAAAAAAGCTAAATAGCCCAGCAGTTCTGCTGAAAACAAGCAATATGGCACTGGCGCTAATGCTAGCCTCAGCATCCAAACCACTGAAAAGAAAACCATGGCAGCAAGGCTTGCAGAAAAAAAAAGGGCTCCAAACCTCACAAACAGCTATGAGGGAAGGGGAAAAGGATCTGCAAACTCTGCAGTCATCCATACAAAACTGCAGCAAGACATATGGCTAGCAAGGTCTTCATGGTGTGATGAACAACAGGCACACCTGGCTCATGTGCAGGCTCAAGATGAGAGAACTGCAACTGGGAAAGAAAATGAAGGTAATCATAAAAAATAAGAAAATGGAAGAAGGCTAAGTGGGAGGGAACAAAACCAGGCCCCTCATTTCTCTCTCAAGCAATATGAAGTCCCAAATTTAAGGAGCAATCTTGAATTCTGGTTTGGGTTTGACTTTCTTTTTATGTGGGCATTTTCTTTTCAATGTATTTTTTTATTCTAACATGAGGCCAGCAATAGCAAACCATATGCTGCAAGAGATTGCTGTCCAGGTAAGTAATGAAGTGGTAAAACAAGAGATCCTAATGTCTCAGATCCCTGGCCTGCCAAAGGGGAGGTCTGGCTCCAAGGTGCTGAAGGACAAACCAATGTAGAGGCCAATCAGTCCTACCCTTCATCAGTCAGTGGGTTAAACAGAGTCCAACTAAACTATTAGGACTTTTCAAGACTTTCTCTAGACACCCCTGAAAGACCACAGGGGAAACATTCATGCTGTGCTTGGAGAAGCAACCTGTCACTGCTGCCAAGATCAAATTTGCTGCTCAGGCACACCACACACCTGTAAATGTGCAGTCCTAAGTTGCCCCTCCATGACAAAGAGGACCCCACATACTTGAGGTGATGAAGTGGCTTGATATGCTGCCAGGTATGACTGGAAGGTCTCTCTCCAGAGAAACACACCAGGGAATTGTGCATTACACTTATGGCTCCTCCCTGGGCAAGTCATCAAGAGCCCTGTAAACCCCACCATGTATGAGGAGAGGGCATTCAAAACTCCACACAACCACCACAGAATATTGCTTTATCTTTAACCTTTATCTCCTTAATGGAACCATGTTCTGGGCAGAGTTTATCACCAAGGCGCATCACATGTGTCTCCATGGTAGTCACTTTTTTCCTCTACAGGAGATGTCCAGGTTAGGTGGTCTTGTCTCCTGGCAGCAGTCCAGGCTTATGTACCTTCCTAGAAAGCAGTCTGGGGAAAATAAATAACCTTAGGCTCTCAAAATCAGGCCTCTGGGAGGCTTAGGATAAACAGGTTTTGTGGAAACTCTCTACATAGACAAGCATTTTAAAAAGTCCTAATCTGTATTGCATGCCCCATACCATAGTAGGCATCACTGCTTCTCACATTAAAGAAATTTGTTCTTGGGGTTTGGGGGAGGAAGTCATCAGAGATACTCAGTTGGCTTTATCACCTGCTTTCTAGGTGGCTTCTTTCTGCAAACTGAGGCTCATACTGGTTGCTACACCACACACTAACAAGACTTTGGTAATATCAGCCACACTCAATGCAGAAGTTTAAAAATTGGAGTGATGAAAGCAATGACAAAAGTGATGTCAGATATTGAAGCATTAATGACAGAATAGGAACACTTAAGTTCATGTTCTCCACTCTACTGTCCCTCAAGAAGCTCTTGAGGTGAGTCAGGACAGAATAAATAGATGGAACAGATAAAAATTAATTATTTTCCCATCTGATCCCTATGTTGTTGTAGGGTGCATCTTTTGCTTGCTTTTTGCCATTCATAAGTCTGCTTACAGTGAGGGAGGGCCTACCTGGCTTGTAATGGTCTTAACTGGTGGTTTAGCCCTGGCTGGAAGCCAGATACCCACCAAAATCAGTCTATTACTCCCCTTCTTAGTTGGACAGGGGAGAAAATATGTATTAAGAGGCTCAAGAGTCAAAATAAGGACAGAGAAATCATCCAGTCATTAACAACGTGGGCAAAACAGACTCAACACAGAGAGCAGAAGAGAAAGTTATCTAATTTATTACACTACGCTAAAGAGAAACAGTGAAAACCCAGAGTCAGGAGTGCAACCAACAATCTTAAAACAAACACAACCAGGTCTTAAAACACCTTTCCCCCCACCACTCCCTCCTTAGCAGACTTTAGTCAGAAAATTTGCTCCCTTCTTCCCTCCCGTTCTCAGCCCAGGAGGGGCAGGGACTGGGGAAAATGGGGGTCTCAGTAACACCTTCCCCCAACCCTCCATTCTAAGCAGACTTCCCTTTAGCCATGATTTTGCTGCCTTCTTCCCCCCTGCTTGCAGTACAGGAGGGGGCAGGGACTGGGAAAAAATGGGGTTCTTGGTTACTTCTTTATAAGCTGTTTTCCTTTTCCAGATCTTAAAATACCTCTACCTCCCCCCTCACTCCCTTCTTAGCAGACTTCACTCTAGTCATGATTTCACTCCATTCTTCCCCCCACCCCGCCCCGATCAAAGCACAGGGGAGCAGGGACTAGGAGATGGGGGCTTCTGTCAGTCCCTTACAAGTTGGTTTTCTTCTCGGCCGGGATGGGAGCATTCATTCCACACACACACCCTCCCCCTGCTGCACAGTAGGATCTCACCCATGAGACACAGTCCTCCGCAAACTTTCTTCAATGTAAATCTCTTCCCACCAGGCTTCATCTCTGCTATGGCAGGCAGCAATAAATCACAGTGTCTCTCAGTCCCAGTCCTCCATGGGGCTATGATGCCTCCTCCAGCAAACCTGTTTCTGGCGCAAAACTCTCTCGCTCATCTCTGTAGGTCGCTTGTGCTGGTAGGGGCTCATCCCAACGTAAGTCACGGCATCTTCTCTATGTCTCCATCGGCTCCATCCAGCGTGCAGCCTCTCCACGGGCTGCAGGTGAGGTCTTGGCCTTTTCCATGAGTTTCTCCATGGGCTGCAGGGGCATCTTTTTCTCGGGCACCTGGAGCGCCTCCTCCCCCACCCTTCCCGGCCTTTGGTGTCTGCAGCTGCTTATATGTTGGCACTCCATTCTCTGGTGGCAAAATGCAGCTACTTCCGGGTCTTTTTCTCCTATATGTGATTCTCAGAGGTGCTATCAGAGCGACTCTGGCCTTGAATTGCCTGGAGGCCAGCGGAGCATGCCAGCAGCCATTTTCTGCAGCCCCTGGTCTCTCCCTCAACACCCAACTACGCACAACTGCAACATTAACACATCTTGAAGAAAGTCCTTCAGTGTGCATCTGCCTCTTCCTCTTCTCAGAACTCACACACTCCCTGCTGTTTTGGGAGCTCCCTGCCTGATGCTCATTTGTCTGCCCCTTGGTGTGCACTTGTAGAACACAGGCTGGGAATTTCATGTGAAGGATAAAAGAAGGATATAAGATGATTCAAAAGACTTGGAAGTAACAGTCCAGAATAATCCTAGTCCTCAATTTAGCCACTTTGCTAATGGAACAAGTACAAGTGAATTTGAGAAGACTGACTCAAAAGCTGAATTTTGCCTAGACAAGCTGGTGACATAAAGAGCTACTGGGGATGGTGAATTTAGCAGGCATGTATATGTGTCAGTGGTATTAGGAAAAGGGAGTGGAAAAGAGAAGATCCAAACATGGAGATTGCCCTGAGCAGACCTGAGCTGGAGTTTTAAGAAAAATGAATGAGGTGATGTGGACCTCCTCTGGTGATGGTGGTGTGCATCTTCACCTGGAAAACAGGACTGCTCACATAGGCTCTCCAAATACACAGCCTTGCCCTAAAGAATATTCCTGACTTGCAGCACCAGCTTCTCCTCCCTAAAAGTTCACATAGTCATGGAATCCACTCCACTAAGCTACACAGAAACATTAACATTCTTCTGTAAATTATCCTGTTAAATAGATTCACAACTCGTGATTTTATTCAGTAAGTTTCCAAGTCTGCTAGAGTCTGCTAGCCCAGTCGCCTCTTGTTCAGTCACCTATGTGATGGCAATGTTCAGTGGAAAATGTTCTTTCATTTTAAATAATGGCAGGTATTTTCCCTTGGAAAATCCAATCCTGCAATTTGGTTTTGCTCCATGCATACCAACTCTTGGGAACAGACTCTGGGGAACAGCTCTTGAACCTTGCTGTGGGAAAGACAGGTTGCTTTTTCTGAGAGATGTTTAGAGCCTAGGGAAAGTGAGTGTGAAGAAGCGTACAATCAACAGGGAAAATAATTCAAAATAAGGGAGCATTTAAAAATCCTTTCTTAGGCTAACACTAGCAGTAAATGTCTCACTTGAAATACTGCAAGGAAATTCAGTTTGCCTGCATGGGAGAGCTATGGCAAAGCAGGAAACTAAACCCAGTAATTAACAGTGAGATTTTAGCTCTGACAAGAGGGGACCAGCACTGGCACTTTCTAAGATTTTGCATTTCTCTATGAGAATGAGGACAGAGTTTAAAATAATGCAGGGGAATTGGGTGTAAATTAATCATTCAACAGCAGCTCCTAGCAAAGGATCCCCTGACCCTCTTTGGGAACGATGCTGGACTCTGTCTGGGCACTCGTGTCTACATGAGCAGATCACGTTTTGCAAAATCGGTGCCTGATGTCCCAGCTAAAACAATTCAGCCTTATTACTTATGCAGAGAGCGATCCAAAGCAGATACAACAGAAGTATACGGGAAGGGATACAGGACTTGCCTGACCATTCAACCGTAAGGGTGTGCTGAAAGATTTCTTTCTGAGCCTCTTCCAGTACAACCCCACAGCGAAAGCTACCGCGCAGGGCCTACAGAAGTCTGATTACTGTGCGCACCGTGCACTAGCTCGGCAATGAAGTCATTCAGTAGTCTGATTAAAATAACATCTTCTAATTCCCTTTTTGTTGTAATTTACAGTCTCTCTCCTTTGGCTGAACCTGCCAGCCATCCTGGAGGTGAACAAAGAGAATGTGCTAAAGTTGCCAATTCTGGGGCCTAGTGTGAGAGAAAGCTTTTGTTTCCAGAGGTTGTATTTACTCTGGAGACAGTTAATCAAAGCTCCGCAGAGCATTGTAATTCTTCTGTTCCTTTCGTACGGGTATGAACTCTCTGGTGTCTGATCCCCACGACTGTCTTTCAAATCCCCACAGTAAGCTCACTCCAATGTAACTTACACTAGGGCTGGTTAAGGAAGGTTCAAGCAAGCTTTTTCAAAATGGCTTTAGATAATTAAATTACATCACTTGTGTTGTTGTATTTCATATTAGCACCATGGACACCAGCTAACTTTCCTATGCAGCTGAAATGAGTATCAGGATTATTTCAGCAGAAGGACATTTAACGCTCACAGCCCAAAAAGAGACTTGGATGGAGCCAGTTCCATTGAGGAAGAGAACATTCGGGACAATACAATTAATTTGTCAAATGCCTGATGTAAAATCAAGGGACAATCTACACAGAGATATCAAAAATTTTAAAGGTGATAAAGGTGCGTGTCTTAAGTCTTCTGATCTTCCCAATTTGTCATTAACCCCCATTGTTATTAGTTGCTATTAATCCACATTGCCCGTAACCATACATAAAGACTGCACATACAGAATCAATGCCTGGTAAGTCATTTGACTTTCATTTAAAAAAAAATCACACAGAAAACTCTCTCTAAAGTCCTCTGCTGACACCAGTATGCAGTTGTTGTTTGTTTGTTTTTCCTCAGGTACAGCTAAACAAAGTAATAAGTTCATTCAAATAGTTGGGCTCCTGATTTGAATTTACACCAAGTCCAGTGGCTACAGTGAAAGTCTCTAAGGCAGAGCAAAACTACACTGGAGTTACTCGTGCTATTGAGACTGACAAATCTAAATAAAAGATTTGTTAGAAAGCATAACATTCTCTTTTCAGTATAAAATTACATAAAGAAGAAATTTTCTTGATAAAACATGTGCTCCTTAACATGCAAATATCATAATCCTCTTTTGAAATATGGATACTTGAAAAAACAGATTCATAAAGCAATAAAGGTTTTTTGACATAGATGTCAGTTATCCTAGATAAACATTAAATATGAAGATCGCTAGTTTATTTTTAAACTGATATTTATTTTTTAAATGGTTCCATTACACAAATGCAAACAAAGTCCACTAGAAACAGTGCACTGAGACAAATCCCCTGAGCACTTCCTGTGTGCGTGTCTCCAGCCCATAATATGCCTTACGGGCAGCAAACTCCAAATAATTTCAGTCTATCTCCTTGGAGAGGATGCTGCTATATCTAGGATCAGTTCTGGGTGGTCTCCAGTTGCACTGGGGAGACTGTTCTAATACAGATAATTTAACATTGTGAAGTATTTTGTGACTCTCCAGGGAATGATGATAGAAAAAATATGGTATTTAATGCAATTCCTTCATCGTCTCTATGAGATGAACCTCACCAATACCTACCTATGTCACACCTTCAATTTAGCTGCCTCATTCCATCATTGGCCAGATGCTGAAGCTGGGAAAGGAGCACCACATGCCAATCAACCAAGTTTGCAGGCAGGGCATTACTCTGGGACACAGAGCAATGGATTCATCTTAGGTTTAATACTGACTTGTGGCCTTGCTTCACTCTGCCTTTGCTTCAATTTTAGCTTTGGTAATCTTGTAGCACACTTTGGTAGAAATATCTACAATTGCAGGCAAGCTGGGATGTCATGTGTGCTACAGTACCAAATCTAAAGAGCTGTAGCAAAGCACTGCAGAGGCTATGCCGTGAACTAAAAATGGGAGGTTGCCTACACCCTGAAGCATGGAAACAGCTCAGGAGTCAGCTGTTCCCCCTCAACCACCAGGAAAACTTTGGGATAGTGTAGCTAAGCTCCGCATTCCCCAGACTGGGTCTGCTGAGAACTGCCTCATCACATGGCATTTGCTCCTTGACTTTTAAGCAGAGGAAACCATGAACTGATGATATACAATATCTTTTCTGCTTTCTCACTATCACGTTTCAATTAAAAAGATTGCAACAGATACTACAAAAGCACAATCTGTGCTCAGAAACAGCAGGAAAGGTGATCTGTGATACAAGCTTTGTGTTAAAACGGAATCTACCACACAAATTAAGTCAAAAGGCAGCACAGGAGAGCAATACAACCCCAGCCTGCAAGCCAGCGCATTCAGATGCATTAACAAAAGATCATGGCCAATCGTAAAAAAATACTTGAACACAAAGGCCTTTTGTATCATCAGAAAATGATTGTGATCTAATAAGTCTAGCTCAATATCCACCTGCAGCACTCTCAATTTGCTTCTTCACTTTTGCTTTCTGGTGTTAGGTTCATGTCAGTATCTGACAGGAAGCTACCTCTGATTAAAATATGCAAATGCTTATTCATGTACTTAATTCACTCTGTGCTAACTTGGGCAATGCTGATAAAGTAACAGAAGCGATTCTAAGCCACAAACAGTTAAGCATGGGTTCATTTCCTTTGTAAATTGTTGATCTTTGAAGTGGCAGAGTTTTGACTTATTTTGTCTTTGTTAGAAGTTAAGATTGTGCCACTGAAAATCTATGGTGGAATCTGTCCCCTGCTGAATGGCAAGACTCCCAGCAACTTCAGCAAGGCCAGGAATAGCTTTCATTCCCTGTATCTATAGCAACTCAGAGGCATAAACTGCATCCGTGGGACCTTAAAAGTCAGAAAGCAATGGGTGGCAATCATAACGAAGCGGTTTTTCCCAGGATTCTTAGAAAACAGAAGACAAATAAATAAAAATCCAGAATATTTTAACATTTCATTTCCCCAACCTCTCTCTTCATGAGCAGCTACAAGTCCTCAGAGTTTCCCACTGCCACTAGCCAATGATGTCATTCACAGTGATTTTTCTACACCCTTCATTCGTTGGCCTTTCTTAGGCCTGTTACGGTTTCCTGTGGACTTTGGTTTGCCTTGTGTTTTTTTTGGCCATAAGCCTACCTGAAGATATGAGGCTATTTCAGGCAAAAGTATCAAAAAATAGAAGAAAGTATGCTTTTTCAACCCCTATGGCCACACCCATATGCCTTCTGCCATTCTGCCCAGTTAGCATTTTTAAAACATGCTATTTATTTATTATTTATTTGTGCATGCCATTGACACTGCAGGAGTACTTCAGGCAACCAGAATATAACCATTCTGGCTGTAATTTGACAGGCTGCAATTTGGCAATAGAAATCAGGTTCCTTCAAAAAGTGCTTCAAGGTCTTGCAAAAAAGACACACGTAGAGCAGCTGTCCCACGATCAGCACCTCGGTTTTGCCCCTCATATAAAGCGGGCCTCTCCTTGCCACACATATCACTTCATGTCACAGTGAGGAAGGGGTTTGGGCTGGAAACACAGCCCTCACCCTGATGACCAGCAGCACCTCCCTGCACTGCCTGGGTGTTCCTGTGGGGTTTTGTTTCCTGCTGCTTTCTGCATGAGCAGGCTCTGATGAGATGGCAGGATTAGGTGATACCACAATGCATGCTAAAAGCTGCACTTCCAGCCTCCCCTTTCCTTCTCAGGAACCCTTCCAAACTTGCCATCATACAAATTGACACAGTATTTTTGCAGACTGCCTATATCCATGTGGAGAGCCAAACATATAATTGAAGGAATATCAATTAGTCATTTTTTCAACTGGTACAAGTCTAACACTATAATCATGTATTTACAGGAGACTCGCGTTGTCTGATGTGGTCTTTTTGTAATAATATACCAGGCAATGGCATCATTTTGTCCAACTGGAAATCTACATGGTAGCATAGAATCCAGGTCTTTCTAGTTGCTGAAATGAATTTCACCCTTCAAAGAAAGAAATAAGAAAAAGCCCCTGAGTGAATAGTGTTCCTAACTTGTTGAAAGATGCATGTAAACCAAAACAACCTCATACCCAGCACCCTGACCATTTATCCAGTCCTCCTTGCATGTTAAGGAGTAGTCAAGAAACAACTGTAATATTAAGTGTAAAACTGCAGTTATGGTGATTGATGCTACTTAAAAACTGCATTCCTTCTCACTGAAGAAAAGCACATACTGAAGTGCAAGTCAACGTAAGTGCTGCAAATCTACTTCGAAGTAGTGATTCAATAAAAAAGGAAACAATTTTGCCAGTGGGATGTGGGAAGCGCAGAGTGTGCGATACCCTAAATTTTATGCACAGTCTTCTGATATACTTCCATTGGGAGTTGCTTAGGCTCTGATCCAGCAAAGCAGGTGTGGAAGAAAACAACCCTTGTATTCTTGAACTCATCCAAGACATGCCCACCCAGGGGTAAAGGTGAGGAGACTAGAGGGTGTCTTGGGTGATTCCCAGAGAATTTTAACCCAACTGCTGCTCTAAAAAAGAACCACTTCATGGTAATAACAGTCTACCCAAGTTTAGTCTATGACCAGAAAACTTGTGAAAGAGATACTCAGATAAGGACAGTGAGACAAAGCCACCCCTGCCCTTCCTTACAGCCAAAGAAACAACACAAGTATTTGGCAGCACGTCGAACACACAGCCGTATGTCAGAAATGCACATCCAAATGATTCTTCCTGCTGTTACTCTTACTGACCTGGTTTCTGCACCCTACTCTCACCCACCAGGCTTAACACTGAACCACAACTGCATATCCCTGTCACCTCCTCATGGAAGAATCCATCAGGGCCTGAGGTCAGAAGGATCTTCCCTGTAACACAAGCCATTACCCCTCAACTCCCCCAGGACCAGGGTTGATGATTTACATCTTGTCAGTGAAAATCTTCTATAAGAGGCTTCATCTGAAGAAACCCTGCTTTCTTGAGCAACAAAATTACTCTTCATTAAATCATTTGCTTCAATGGCTCCAATGACTCATTAGAAAATCAGTGATACTCACCCACATGTAGGCAAGCTCACAGGGGAAAATATGTAAAGTTTATCTGCACTTTTCATCTGCATCTGACTTCTCTCCAGCCATGTAACCACTGGTTTGATCTCACATTGGCTAGCTTCCATGCCATCTTTCACTTCTTTTGGGGAAGAGTCTGTTATTTCATTGTCAGTGTTGTTTTATGCATGCTCCTTCTGTTTGGAGATGAAATTTCACAAAATGGTGTCTACTTTGCAGTTCCTAAATCCTTATTTGAGCACTTTTGTGACTGGCTTTGGTTTCCTCAGATTTGGAGATTTTCTCTCTTCTGACAGGAGGTATCAATCAGGTGCAGGCCTAGCTTTATGGGAAACACAGATCTGGCTTTCATAAGAAATGAGAATTAAAGGTTTTCATCCATGGGCTTAAAGATCTTGACAAGAATGTTTATCCACTGGATTATAATTCCACATAATTTGGCAACAATTGCTCAAATTGTCATGAGCAGTTTAAATCTCCACCAGTCACACAATTAGCTCATTGGGAAGCAAGTAGCTGGGTAAAACCAGATGACAGAGGATAAAAATGCTAGATGTCCACATGGCACAAAGCTGGATCTAATGGAAAAACAAGACCTCTAAATGGTACCAGAAATAGGTGCGTGCCACATCATGGTTCCATAACTTACTCAACTTTTTAAGTATTTCTGGACTGTAGCAGATTCCTTTAGAACAGGATTCTAAACTCTCCTCTAATACATATATGTTCCACCATCATAATGACCTATTTAAAAATATTTCATATATTTAACCTTAACTTTGCGAGACACTAACTTTCAGAGTTAACATGGATTATTACCCTAGCTGTAGAGTAAATCTCATTGCTTTTTCTGGATTTTAGGTTGACAGTACTCCAAGCTTCTAAACCCAATGGCATTCTGCAGATTTATCATGTCAATACCTGAAGTAGCTACATCATCTGGGGCAACATTTAGCCACAATTCATTCTACAAGTATTTAGGAAAAAGCACCTCAGCCCAAGTGAAAATAAAATATGGCCCAGTACCCAAGTAGTGGTGTAGGAATAATGCTATGGACAAAAGCTTTGCCATGGAAATGGTTCTACTGGAGCTACAATAATTTAGGACCCACAATTTCCTGGGGGCTCCTAAATTGGGAATTTAATTTCCCTAATTAAAGATAACTTTACTGTCTTGACCATTGTATTTTGATAATGATCTCTATGATTACAGAGTGAATTTGTAATTTAGCCAAGATTGGAAACCGTCTATTTCACTTCTTAACCAGTGTCCTGACTTCTGCTCTACCCTCCCTCAAAACAATCACCGCACAGTGCCACATTTTATCATCAGAATTTTCAGGTTCAGGACAACTAAGCTATCAACCAGGCAGAAACTTTAAACCAATGGTAAGCACACTGGATTCTTGACACTCTCAGTTGCTACCCAGACTCCAAACAGACACTTGGTCTCCTCATGGTCCTTCTGGATAACTTCTACCAGGGAGAAAAGGAGCATATATTTGAAATCTAACAACTTATGTGCCTGATCCATCCTCACCCCAATGGGGCTACACTGCACAGGGGCGGGCTGACTCAACAACTTCACAACACACGGTGCACCTTGACCATCGTGAGGCCTCTGGGACAGTGGACAAGATCAGGACATCAGTGTCCCCACCACACAAACTGGGGTCCTCTCCATCGGCCTCCTTAACACTAGTGTATACGTAAGATGCATTAGCAGCCAAAGCCAAAAAAAAATAAAGCCAACTGACTGTAATCTTGCTCTTTTTATGTTACTGTTGGCTCTCAGACCCAGACTGGGTTGAATGGGCTGACATAAAAACCTGACAGATGTTCCCCATGAAAAGGGGAAACTATAAACTTTCCCAAAGATTTACCCTTTGGAGTAGCCTTGTCATCATTTGTGATGCAGGATTTAAACTGCTAGGAAGCTGCATTAGGCTGATTAGATTTCTGTCATGTCCCTACCTTTCTCCTTGCTACTCTAAGGTAGCTACAGCCAATGCAGTAATAAGTTGAATGAAAGCTTAATGTTTCTCACTGCTTGCCAACAAAAACCTGTAGGCTGACTGGTACAAGATTAGGACATTTCCCATATGTCTGCTCAGATTAATGGCAAAAGATGTCCTACAAGTTTATGCACTGCAGTTTTTCAACAGGAGGTGTGATTTCAAACCATATTGCATTTAATCTCAAAAACATGTCTAAACATTTACATCATATAAAAGAGGAAAGCATATTTATTCTTAATATCAGTTTAGGTATCCAATTAGTAAGGCACTCTAATGCTCTTTTCCACTTCCTAAGTCATTTTTTTCTCACTGGCAATACCACAGAGTTGCATGGAAAGTACCATTTTCAAAATCAGCATTTCAGAAGGAAAATGCAGATTTACTGGGGAGAGGAGAGTGAAGGTATCTTGTGTATCCTCTGCAGCTGGTGGTCATACAACAGATTTCTGTGCCATGTGATGCTCTTCACACTCAGATTCTGCTTGGTCACACAGCAGTGCTTTGTTAGCTTTTCTAGATGTTGTTTAGCTAGGAGCGGGGAGTGCAGATGAGAGGAAACACTCTTCAGGTGTACTCTTTGAGAAGTATTAAAAGGCAGTCATCAAGGCAGATATAAATCAGGTTAAGAAGAGCCACTTTAAAATGAGCCATTGGTTTTTCCTGTTGTAGCTGTAGGTTAGGGGTTTGCTAGCACGATGTCTCTGTCATATGGGATAACAACTTCTCCAGTGGGAACTGAAGTAATGTGACTTTATATGCTAAGAATTGTCCTTCAGAGTTTCATCTACTGGTCCCAAGTCAGAAAACAACTATGGCATTAGACATGACAGTCTTAGGGACATAGTCTCAATGCCTTTGATTCCCTACAGTCACGTCCTGTGTTAATCTAGGATAACATCATGCTACTCCAATTACTGGAAAGCTTCACAGAAGTCAGGAAAAAAAAAGTCATCAGTGTTTAAGTGAAAACAATCTTGAACCAAAATTATGCTAGAGCATCAGAATGTTCCAGTTGGATTGTAATGACCAAAAGTGCAGAATGTCAGTGATATTGGAAACCTCTGCTGAGTTTGATTTCCAGATTTTTCTTCCTCCCCCTCCCCCACTTTGGTTTTCTTCACCCCCACTTTATTTTTATCATGCCCCTTTACCAGTGTTCTCAAAGATCCCCATCTGAGTTTGGTTCCTTTGGAACGGAGCCCTGCACATAAAATTATCTAAAGCAATCTTCCTTTTATTCTAATACTGACATTCATAATCCTCTAAGGACTTAAAAGAAAAAAGAAGGAATAATATCAATTATGGGAAAAAGGCTTTCATAAACTGAAAGGGGGTTTTGATCTGTTAAAACAAAATTAAAAAAATTCAGAGACTTGCGTAACGTTTCCCGGGCTAATCCCCAACATAATTCAAATGAGATGGTTTAGCATACAGAAAATAATAGAAATACTTTCTATGGGACAAAAACACAAGGTTTTGTTTATTTAAAATAATTGCAGCTGTGGGATTAAGAACTTTAACTGTACCAAACAAACAATCTTTGTTCAGATGTTACAAAAATCGCTTCTCCTTCTCGTTCTTCTTAAAACAGAAAAGAAAGGTGATTACAAAGAAAAAGAAAAGAAGTCCAGCAGATCTCAGCTCCTGACTATTTCAGATCTTTGGAAGACACAGGGTCACCTGTACTCCCTACAAGAGCACAGGAAGTGGCAAAAAAAGATTCCTCGCACAAGTAAGAGGAGAACATCCTCCTCCTCCTCAGAGAAGTGTATTAATAACCCGCTGCAAGATGTCTTCTGGGAGCAGGCTTGTGATGATGTCTCATTTTCTAACTCCAAAACTATCCAGATATGCCATTAGAACTGCGAAGATGCTATATGTAGGGTAGGTATGACCTGCCAACATATGAGACATATTTAATTAAACATAAAGTTTTGCTCTGAGACATGACTTCAAAACACAATATTTTAGAAACAGACCCAAAACCTAAGAACCATAGCTCTTCTGCCCACTTCCATGTCTGGTTTCACTCCTGTGCATATCAACATAAAAATGTCATATTTGCAATTGCACTTACATGTTAGCATTTGGGAAGATTTAGCTTAACTCCCTGCATTGTTCAATTTTCTACATTCCTCCGTGTTCACTGAAAGAATTTGTCAAACAAATAAAAAAAATCTTTTAGGATGTTTTCTACTTCCCTGAAGAACACACTAGGAGAAATCACGAAGTCTGGAAGCCATATGTTTTTTTTTAAAACTGGGGTTGCTCTAGGAATTGTGATTCGAAATGATGCTTCTATGTTGTGGTTTTCTTCTTCAAAGTAAAGAGCAGAGACACAACCCATCCTCTGAGCACCTGCAGTTAGAACTGGGTCTAGGATTCACATTTCTCCAATTCTTATTCTTGCGGCTCCCCTACATCAAAGTATGTCTGTCTTACAGTTGCTCATTTGCTGTCAGATCAGATACTTTCCCAAAGCTCATGTGCCCTTCAACCCTGTCTCTCTTCCCCACCTGAAAGACTCCTCAAACCCAGCATGGAGAACTCGTGCAGTTTGACAGATCTGAATCAACGGAGTTGTTCTGAACGCCTGTTTGAGGAAGACGTGGGAAAAGATGCAACAGGCACAGATGCAAGACCGATGCACTCGACATCATCTAATACAAACTTACCGCCATCTGTGATCAATGCACAGGGACTAGCATCTCTTTTGCTGTCTGTACTGCACTAACTCAAAACAATCCTCATATGAGGCTGGACAGCAGCTGAGATTTCCTGGGAACATGGGGCCACAAAGTGAAGATAAGACTAATGCATTCACTTCCCATTTACAGTTAACTTTTTCAAGATGGTAATGTTACAGTAGTTCCTTAAATCACATAGAAATAATGTTTGTCACAACAGCATATTCCAATGAGTTATTATAAAGTGCTTTCCTATATTCAGGTCAACATGGATTCAAGACTCAGTCAAACAAGCAAATTATTTGATGTTGATAAATTTTACCTTAACTAGGAATGCAGACTTTTAACAGAGAGAAATGAATGCCTGCAAAAATAGCTAGAAAGTATAACCAGTATTTGTTTCAAAGGTTCAACCATCCCAGTTTCAGACTTTACATTTCAGATTTTTAGTCCAATCATATTATTATTAGACTCACAATTCCTGAAGACTTAAGATCCCACAAATAACTCACAAAGATACCGGACTATGGAATTTCTTCCACGTGTTTCTTCCTCTTCATGGCTATGGAGTAACCAGAAAGCTCACTCACTCTGTCCTTCGTGCTGCTGGATTCCACACACACTACAGTACGAACTGCAGATATAGTCAAGTTTCTTTTTTCTCTCTTAAGTTTAGCAAATGCAACACACTTTCAGGCATAACTTTCAGGCCTGTAGAGCTCACTGCTCTATTAGTTTTGTCTATGGATACTCTGCAGCCATTTGGTTTCTAGCCTCTTACACCAAAAAAGCCCCCAAAACCTTTAGACAATTTAAAATGCTTAAGATTTCTGTAAGATTGAGGAGTTCAACAGTCCAGAGAACACAAGCAAGAGGAATTGTCTCCATCAAAGACAAACAGATGTTGCTATAACCTTTTAAAAACCCTGCTCTTGGAAGTGTTATAGTAAATATGTAAATATGCTTTGAAATTTAATATCCTTCCTGAAGTGGAAGCCCTGGAGTACAAGAGCTCTTTGAGAGTATGTTTTGGTTTCATGGGATTGTACATATGTGATACTTAGCTCTGACCAGCAAGGCCAAGAGTCATTGCTACCATACTGTCTTACAAGAGGTTCCAGGGAGGAAAGCTGTTCCAGTGAAAGGAATGGATAATGAATGTGTTTGCACTGCAACGGCATCCAGAGACCTCTGACCAGGCATTAAGAATCTATTATGCCAACATATACCATGAATAGGTGGCTTCTGCCTCAAGATAATGTAGTCTGAAATATTTTCTATGTCCCTTTCAGTCTCCTTCATGTGGCATTTCCTCACTTTGCACAGATTTCCACCTGTGTGTTCATTAAGTCTCTGCTTTCAGCAATAAAATGTCTTAAAGCTGGCATAAATTACAGTGCCAGAGCAGCTGTACTGCTCTGCATCAGTCAAGGACCTTATGTCTCCCCTTATTTTGAAAATAATTCATCTTACCACTCCTTTCACCACAGCAGTCTACACAGGATGGTGGCTCTGATAGGTTTCCCAGGAAGGGGAATCCCTAGCTAAGTCCTGGAAAATGACTGCCTTTTCCAGCCAGAATTAAAACTGAATTGCACAAAATTTCCTCCTCTGGCTGTACTGCATGCTTAGAGATTAGTTGTGCTTTCTTCCTTTGTCCTTCTGTCCTTTCTTCCTTTTGTTCTTCTCCCTCAAAGGGTCCTGGCTCCATCCCACTGATGCACTGAAGAGGATTGGGAAGTAGGAGCAGGAATTCGTATTTGTCCTCAGTAGACTGTTTCTAATAGTAGAACATGGGGTTGCTGCTGTGACAGTGAGTAATGACAATTGCATCCCAGCTCTGGCGCAGGAAAGGGCATTTCAGTGCCAGCAGAAAAGCAGAGTGAACTCAGATGTTTCACAGGCTTGGGGGATTCAGCAAGAGCAGAAACACACACACACCGTGGACGAGACTGCGTGGCACTGGATCCTGAGGATGCCCTCCAATGGGAAGGCACAGGTTGATGATAAGAGCTGTTTTCTGTCAGGTCAGTGCATTGAGTCCTCTTCAAGGGTGTTATTTTGCTCTTGCAAGCAGCCAGTCCGCAACAGTGGGTAGTTCACGATCAGCCTGAATGACTGAAACCAAATCAAGTTACAAAGTATTTCATCTTCTGTCCAATTCATGTCTCATAAATTTGAGGCAGGGGATTCATAAGCTACCCATTGCTTGTGAACTATCATCCACAAATATTCCTTTGGACCACCTCCAGGGGAAAGATCTCTTTCAGTTCTGCCTGTTAACTCCTTCAGAAACTTGCAAATGGCATTTGGAGAGTTCATATGTAGAAAACTACAGCACTCTGTGGCTTTACGGGTTTAACCCCAAAATTTCAGAAGTCTTTCCCCACTGTGGGGGTTACCAAAATCCCCTCTGTTCCCATACAGGTCTCTGGATTGTGTGATGACATTCAGACCGATGCCTGAGGCTGCAGAACCAAGGGTGAGGGCTGGGCTGAGATGCTCCTGGCAAGGCTCCCACCATAGCTCTTTCCCTGGTGTCTGCCCCATGTGAGGGCTGGCCTGGAGCACTGGTGGGCAAGCCCCAAGGAGGAACTGGGAGAAGCAGCTGCAGAAAAAGCATGAGGAAGAAAAAGCTACTGTTTGGTTTTGCTTTAAGAGAAAGCACGAGCAAGATAGGACACACTTGATTTACCTCGCCATACTTCTAATTTTCATTATGAAAAGACAGGGCATATTGATAGCACTGGAAAATCCATTACAGACCAAAATCACCCAAACTCCACCCTCGTCCTTTATTTTTTGCCTTTTCTGCACTCAGTGAGGGGCTGGAAGTTGATCGTGGAGGAGGGCCCTCATCTGCACTGTACTGATTTGCAGAGGCAGTCATCCAAAAATAATATTCTGGGTCGAGTTCCTGGAGAGGGACATTGGGGTTTTGTGGTGGGGGAAAATCTGGCAACCTCGACTCTGATCTGTAAAAATCTTCCTTCACCCCTTAAACATTTATTGGCTTGTTTTCACACCTTGCCCTCTTTGAAGGATTATATACAGTAACACGACGCTGTCTGGAGCTTCAGATTTTTCAAAGGTGCATTCAAGCTTGAAGCAACCCCTTGCCCCCAAAAAGATCTGAAAAAAAGAAGGTTGGATTTGCCTTAATTGCCTTCCTAAATTTTTCCTGCCTTTTTGTTTTTGAAAGACCCGTGCCACTTATGTGTTTTCTAACATATCCCTCTTAACTCAACAAAAATGCCATATCTAAAGCTTTAACTGCCATATGTCCTATATAGACATATGAAGCATATTTCTTTTTTATTCATATTTTATTGGAAGTCTTACAAAGCATACAGAACAGATGCCAGTACATCAAATTCATCATGCCGAGCCTTGATTATACAGACCCCGAAGCCCCAACACTGCCATACAATCCTTCCTTTCAGGAAACAAAAGCCAAAGACCAGTTTTCCCACAGGACCACTTGCGGGTATAAGCTGAAGCCCTTATTACCGGAGGTTCCTTGGATACGATTTAAAAGTTTGAAAGTTCCTCATATAGCTGTTCACTCATCATAAGGTACCCCTCAAAGTCTAGGCAGGCTGCTAAAAGTAGAAACACCCGTCCAAAACCAGGGAAACGCTCAGCCAAGTATCTGCTTCCAGCTTAGTAGCTAGCAGCAGCCTTCTCTTCTTCTCTGAGTGAGAGTGCAGCAGATGAGGAGAGATACGCGTACAGAGCGTGCAACTTCCCAAACATCCACCACCAGAAGCTGCTACTACGTGTGAGGAAGCGTCACGTTAGTCACAACAAAGAGGGGCTGTCACCAGAACAGTCTGCTTTGTAAAGAGAAGATAAAATGGTTCCCCAAGAGTCTGATGTACTATGCCATGACAAAATAGCAATTAAAACAAATGACTAGAGCCGATTCCCATTGGCCCAACATTTCCTCCTATAGTTTGTGGTGCAAATCAAAGCAGGCATGACATCCTCCGAAATTTTAGCTTTATTTACACATGTTTGGGCTGACCATGTTTACTCACTCGGGGTTTCACTCCACCACTTGTTAATGTATTTGGCATGCTCTCATGTAAGTACATCTAGGATTTCAAAGGAAGGTCATTCTCTATTCTCCCCTCCATGCAGAGGGAACATGCCAGAACTATGCTGAGAATATGGAATGAGATCACTCGAGATCAGAGTCGCCTTGGGTGGGTAATGATGAGGTTACCCCTATGGTGTGTGTAGATGTATTCCAAACCCTCATTACAGTTATGATATATTCACAGGAACACAACAAACCCATCTTTGACATTGTTCCTTGATTTTAAGACTACTTGCTGCTTTATGGAAGCCACTCCTGCAGTGATTTTTCTGCTGACGTAATCCTAAATGGCAGCAAATGGGAGGAAAAAAAGGAGGGGGAGGGAAGTGGAGCAGGGAATGGAGGAGTATTGCAAAGAGAATGCAAGGAAAAGACAGCAGAGGATAGAAACCTGAAGCTCCGATATGCATACGAGAATGCAACTTCAGAGCAATTCTAAATCTTTGCTCATAAATCACTATCAAGAGTCAGCCATGTGGGTAGACCCCAACACCTACATGCCTAGCCAGGTGAAGGGATACTCAGCTTTACTGCACTCAGACACTGTCAAACCCCATGTTCCTTTTTTTTGTTATTTAGAGCTTTTTGGTCAAACAAGAGTTTGCAAAAATGTCAGTTTCTTGACCAAAAAAGGATTCAGTGTTATACAAGACAGGAGATGCCTTTATCAACCATCAAATGCCCGTACCAGTTCACTTCCTCTGTGAGTCTCAGCAATTACACTGGTCCTTGCAGAGGCAGTGCTCTGCAATGTATAAACATCCGTTCTGATCCCATCTGACATGTATTTTTTTTCATATATATTCTGTGCTGTTGTGGGAATAAAATCTATGTTGTGCTTTAGCTTTATTTTTTAAACTCTATGGTAAAGCGTTCTGAATTTATTTTACTTAGAATAGAATTTTCTTTCTTTTAAATACATCTGGCTAGTTGGCATAAAATATCACTGTAGCTGGCTGAATCCCTAGAGTTTAAAGGAATATTTCTGGTCAAAGGGGATTTAGCTGAAAATTTATTTCAGGATTATGCACTCAAGGATTAGGACAAAATAAAATCCATGCAACACTTAGTATTTTATACTTAAAATTTAGAAACTCCTTTGAAAAACCCAGCCAGCAAAAATATATTTTTTGAAATTGTTAAAGATGATCGTTAATCTTTCAAGTTTTACTGCTGAAGTTACCTTTGTAGCAACTGTACAAACTAGTGAAATGCCTGTTTGCATAAAATGACAGGATTTGTTGGAGTCATACTTCAAATGGGCTTTTTTTTTCTTTTTTCTTTTTTAATTTCTTCTGAAGAAGGTACCACATTGATATCCACAACTCTTCTTCTGTACTTAGGATGGGATTTCTGAAAGCACTTAATATCGAGTCTAACTCTATGCCAGTTCAATCCCAGTGGTGGCGTAAAAGGGAGCAGAGTTAGGTCATCTTAGAAGACTTATGAAAATCTCAAGTTGATCCCTACTATTACCTCATTTAGGTCACGATAGCTCGTTTTTGCTGGGTAATAAACCAGCGCTCTTGAGAATACAGATTTTTCAGGACTCAGGAAGAATGCAAGAGGGAACTCTAACTTTTGGGTTGATAAAAACCCAGAATATTCAGCTTTTACCCAGGTTTTGGTGTGAGACCAGCATGGGGAGATATGCCTGGTGTTGTACAGACAGTGTGACAGGTTGTGAGCTGGCATAAAAAGCTGTAACTCCACTGGACTGGCATCGTTTTCTTTAGTGAAGCTACGTCAGCTGAGCTGCTTAGGTCTAGCTTAAACCAAACCACTCTTTAAATTCTACAAAGTTTATGTTATTCAGGAGCAGTTGTTACATTTTGTCCCCTTGATGGCCCTCAGGAGGAACTCCTCCAGAGGTCAGTGCAAAGCCTGTCACTGACTTCAGTGGTTCAAAGAAAACAGGTTTCCTGTGCTATGATAAGTTTCAAAGCTGCCCTGCCCCACTCTCAGTACTCCTCTGTGCACAGCCAGATCCACAGGCAATCCAAAACCCCCAGCTGTACCGTCCCCAACAGAAGCACTATCATCTGTGCACACTTCAAGTTACATCTGACACTACAACAGAAAGTGGATGGTCAGAATCTCTTTTCAGAGAACCACAGAATCGTAGGGGTTGGAAGGGAGCTCCAGAGATCATCGGGTCCAACTCCCCTGCCAAAGCAGGTTCCCTAGGACAGGTCACACAGGGAGGCATCCAGACAGGTCTTGAATATCTCCAGAGAAGGAGACTCCACAACCCCCCTGGGCAGCCTGTCCCAGGGCTCTGTCACCCTCACTGTGAAAAAGTTCTTCTGCATGTTGGTGCAGAACTTCCTATGCTTTCATCTCAAAGAATTAGCCAGCAGCATAATAGGTCAATATTAGATCAATGCAAGTTTGCAAGTGGGTTCCTAATGAGCAAAAAACAAATGTAAAAACCAGACTGTTTCCCAGCTTCCAGTGTAATAACATTTCCCTTCCATCACATCCAGCTCCAAATATTATCTGCCATTCTCCTTTCACCTAGCTCACAGCAGAGCTGACCTCAGCAAAACTAACATGTCTGGTGACCTTATTGATAGGCACTGATTCATGTGAATTAAACATTTGTATGAAACTACCCAGTTCAAATGAGGGGCACTTTTACTAGTCCTTGGAAAGCCAAGCAGTAGTGCTAAAGGAATACAGCACTTCCAACAACTAGCAAAACCAGGAGAAACTCCGAGAAATACATAGCATTGATGAACAGTGTGATGCTTGACAAAACTGTATTTAAATGGTAATGAGAAGGAGCCATGGTGGCACATTCAGCTCTTTGCTTCCCTTTGGAACTGGCATTCTATAAACTACTCTTTTTTTCTTCATCTTTAGCTAAGGTTTGATTGAAACTCATCTTAACCAAGCCCATTCCCTCACCCACGGCTTCATAGCCCAGTAGTTGTGTTTGAGAAGCATGAGTGGTTTTGCGCAGGGTTTTGTGGGTACATCCGCCGGAGAGAGGAAACATTATTTTTAGACATATCCTGATGCATCATGGTGTTTATGTAGAAAATTTAAAAACAGTTGGTCAGAGAAAATTTGACTTTTACTATGTTAGCACATGAGTGAGAGCTGACTCACATTTTTACTATCTGAGTGGGTCTCGTCTACTGGAACCATCATTTCCAGTACTCGTATCTTGTACTTCTCACATCATCAGTCCTTCCTCTGCACGTCTCTCCCACACAAAATTCATTTTCCAAGCATCAAGAGTCAGTGATGTGGGCACACCCTGTGCATTCCAGTATGCAAAATAAACCACTGTTTTGGGGCTAAAATCTGATAGGTACTTGCGGATAGTGATACTAGATGGTTAGCATCTCCCAACTGCTTCATGGGAAGGTGCTCTGAAAGACACAAAGGGAAGTCCCATCAAGCAAACCAGGCACATTTTAAATATAATCCTTGTTGTCCTAACCACTACTGGTGTGAGGACCAGAGTTTTGCTTCTAACATTGCTGCTTATTATTACAGAAAACAAAATTTTGAGTAAGAGGAAAACTGATTTTTTAAAGAAAAATAATCCGTTACTTCAGATTTCAAAACATGTTTTTTGGGGTGGGTTTTTGTTTTTTCTTTGTTTTAATGCATATCTTCACTTACTGGTTTTAGTTAAAAGAATTTAGAAAAAAAGCTGTCTTTATAGTGTCTCAGAAATCCAATCCCAATCTGCATATGCAACAAATCAGAAAAGGCAGACTGCTCTCACAGGACTAGAAGGCTGGTTTCTGGATCAGAATGGTTTCAGAAAAGTTAAACTTTTAGATTCTTATCTGTACCAAGTTATCTGCAGTTCTCTACTTACTATAGTAGTCTAGCTTTTCACCTCCAGAGACTTTAGTTTAAATCCTGGTTTAGGTCACAGTGAAAATGTCTTCAGTGGTTTGCATCCTAGTGGACTTCTGTCAACATTGAAAAACCACCATACAGTGCTGCACAACTGGAAATTTTTTGCTTCAAAGAAAGCCTGGACTGGAATACCAGAGGTCATTACAATTGGAGAGGGAAATGCAATGCTGTAGCTACGTGGAGAATTTTGAACAGCACCTGACACAAAGACATTGACAAGCAATATAATCAACTGCTAACCTATTTACTGTTTGTCCAAACTCATATATTTCTGAACCAGTACCTTCATATATTATTCAAAACTAATCTGATGAGAACTTCCTAGCGAGCAATGATGACAGACAAAACAATCTCATACACTGTACTTTAAATTAAATGGCTAGCAACGTGCTTTATCATCAGCATAGCTGGTAGAGAAATTGTTATACAAAAATATTTCTCTATGAAGGTATATTAACACGTTTGATACTGTTGACCTCAAGGGAAATACAGAAAGTAAGGAAAGTCAGAGACAGTGGCAAGTTTAAGATCAGAGTATGGATACACTTACTATATTATAAAATCCCCAAGCCTAAAGTAAAAGAAAAACATAGAAATAATGTCTTCCTCATATTTCAATCCTGTTGCCCTCTCCTTTCCTCCTTCAATCACACAAGAATTTAATTCTAAGCTGTTCTGCAATCACAAAATGAAGCAGAAACACTCTCATACAGACAGATGCCAAGCACGAGTTTCTCAGTCCAGGTGTTCCAAAGCTGCAGATGACAACAGCAAAGGAGGGCAGTTTCCCATAACCCAAGGGACTAAGAGGATTTCCCCCAACTTACCAAAACAGTTCACCTACAGTTTTAGACTAGATATGAAAAGATTTTTTTTTTCCTCATATATGAATTTGAGGAAAACCAGAGTGGGCATGAACAGAGTTTCGGACTCTGAGAACTCATGTGGAATGCTGTGACTTCAATCCTTGGTGGTGCTGGTGTTTGCAGGACAATTCATCACTGGCTACAGGTTATGTTTCAAAATCTCAGCTTTTATGAAATAAAACTAGAACAATTACTTTTTTTTTTTTCCTTTCTACCACAGTTGCAGCAGAAGGCTTATAATTTGGAGTACCACATAAATGAATATAAAATTTGTTTTCCTGAATTTGTGGTCTGCCTTAAGTAAAACTGGATTCATGTGAAATGTCACATGCATCTCAGCAGAGCATCAGCCACCAAGAAAAAGTAAGATGTTGGAGTGACCCCCACCATCCTAAAAAGTGGGCCCCCACTACAATGCACAAAACAAATATGCCCACACGAGAACTACGACCCTGATTTTATCATTCATTCACAAATGCAAGTTTAAAATATCTATTACTGTGATGCTATCACAGCTTTATCTATAGGTAGATTTCTGAAGAATTCAAGATATATGACACCTTGATGACAGCTTTCCCATACAGTGAAATCTATTGCATAATACAGTAACCTAAATAACGTTCCTACAATAGTTTTCATCTACTCATTGAATCTCAAAATATAACATCTACAGCCTACAGCAAAATGTTGTAAAGGGGCCAATATTTTTGATGATGCAAATAAAAAAGTTTAAAGGATTTACTCAAAGGTAAAATCACAGGAAAATACTGGATTAGAAACAAAAGACCTGACAGAAAAGGGGAACCATTCAAAAGCATTGCCATTAAAAATGCCACATGGAGCTTCACTCTAGTGCTTCTAGAAAAGGAGGGAATATAACTTAGACTAGGAAAACCACATCTCCAGAGAGTTAGAAAATAAAAGGGTGCAAACAAGTCAGAAACAAAGGAATAATCCAAAAGTCTCTGCACTGAAGAAGGACACAGAAAAAGCATGCTTGACTTCTGTGGGCAAGGGGACAGTCAGAAAAACAACTGATACACAGCTAGCCTACAGAGACATGAGTATGGGGTAATAATAGAGTAATTTATAGATTATGCTCCAGAGTAGGACTAAACATGGATGAGTCCAGCCTTTCACACCCATCACTATTTGCTGTCACCACTCATGAGGCTCAAGTACCAGAGTTTAATATTTTTCTGCAAGTATTCTAATAAATTATGGACTCGATCACCTTAGAGGAGAAATCAATCAGAACATATCTGGGACTGAATAGTACTAGAAAAAAAATAAGGCATTTAGACAAGAGTTGGCAGTGTTGATTCACATAAGAAATCTCAAACCCTTCAAGGGATGTGCTATGCAGACTTCCCCAGGGGCTTTGGCTTTTTGCAAGAGGCCAATTTTTTTTTTCAGTCTACAGAATCAGTTAGTTTGATGTTGTGAATGAGCAACTGGATTGGTTGATGGTTACTGGTAATTGTTTGTATTTTAGGATTGGATCAGTTTAGATGGAAACAAGAGATGGCTATAAATGATCTGTGATTAAACCACAAGGTACACTTGCCAGTAAGATTTACGACACTGAATATTGCTGATATCCAACTATGTATCAGTTGAGGAAAGGTAAAACTTTTCATATTCTTAACAAGATTATTGAATTATGGAAACAATGAAATTAATGTAAGTGCAACAAAAGTTAAAAACCACACCATTATGTAACAATGGGAGCACAGGAAAGCAGAACATGATAAATCAGTAAAGCAAAATGCTCTTAACCTTTGCTCTTTGCTGCAAGAGCAAAGGTTCCACATAGTTTAAGTTCCAAGTTTGCTGATGTCCACTTCAGAAACATCAGGGATCAGCTTGATATCTTTAAAGCAGCTTATCACAATCCTGATGACTGCTCTATAAAGTGTGCGCATAGTGTAAGCATCTGAATGAGGTCTCATGCTGTAATGCCCTCAAGGAGAAGACTGGCTCCACTATGCAAGATCCTGTTCCTCAGCTCATATCCCTGTTGAAAGTTTTTTGGGGTTTTCGGGGAGGTTTTCTTGATGAAAATTCTTGCTTTTTTTGAGCATTAAAATGCTCACAGTGTTTTTTCACAAAAATATAAATTACCAAATGGCATTTCTGCACCAAATTCTAATTCAAACTATGACAGCTTGATAAAGAACTACATGCTCTTTTAGTTTGATATATCTTTGTTATTGCCAATGCCTTGCTGTGCTGTCATTTTCAACTTATAAGTAGATGTGTTTCAGTGACTCTGGAAATCTTCTTGAGCATGTTCAAGATCTTCAACAATCTGCATAACGTAGCTCCTAGACTTGTAATTAAATCAGTGTGGTAAACTTTATCTTCTCTTTGGATCCCATTAAAATCAATCTTACCAGAATACCCTCCTTCTGAATACAATACAAAATATATCCTATGCAATGATCAGATAGAAGGCTTAAAACCAGAGGAAGTACTTTCTCATGGAACAAATAATTAAATTGTAGACCTCACTGATGCGGGAGTTTTTGGGACTGATATAAAAAGGACTTCAGATAAATCTTTGGACAATGCATCTGTCAGCAGCTGTTAAAAACAGCAGCGCAGAATCACTATGCTCTGGCAGCTGGAAACCAGGAGGGTGTTGTGGGAAAATACAGTGCCACAACTGGCAACATTAATGCCCATGCTGGAGACAAAATACTGGGCCAGGAGGACATTTGGTGTGACTCAGCATGGAATCATTATGGCTACTAAGAGAACTGAAACAAGGATTCTCCAGTGAGAGCTTCTTGCATGTATAGTAAGGATGAGCAATACGAGAAGTTGCTAATCTAAATAACCTCAGAGAAGCAACAAGAGAAGTAAAAAATATGGCATTTCAAGGGGGTCCCTGTTCACAGTCATGTGCTTTCTCCTTCTGTCATGTTGAGGGGCAAGCCAGTAATCGGCAAGACAGAAAGTAGTGGTGTGGAAACAGACAGCTGCATAGAAGTGCCACCTCTCGCCACCCTGAGTCACTATGAATGTGCTAAGCTTTAAGCCTCCAGACTGTAGCTGTTACCCAAGGAAGAGCCACTGAACATGTTAAACTTTATCTTCAAGCCAGGAAAGGTTACGGCAAAGCTTACAATTAGCCCCGCCATTATTGGCTGCACAGTCCACTGCCACTACTCACATTGGAATAGATATCTTAAAAAAAAAGAAAGAAAAGGAAAAAAAAGAAGATATGGGATCTAACTGGCTTTTCCTTCCCCTTGTTTATCAGCCACACCTCAAGTTTGAGTCAGTAAGAAGAACTGGGATTGCGACTCACCTGGGTTCCCCGAACAGTCCCCTGTCGAGACAGGAGGTAATTCCACAGGACGTGGGACAGAGTAGCAAGAAACCTCCGTGACAATGATCAGTTTAGCTTCAGAAAGAGTTCCCTGAAATGATTCAGTACTGTTGTGTCCCAAGGTACATTGAGAGAGACCTGTGCCTGTTTCAATAATTACATTACAGAGGAGGACATGCCATGTCTGCAGCATTGGAAAAAAATTCACCTTACAGACGACAGTTGACAAAAGCTCTCCAACCACAAGCACAGCAAAGACGTCTGAGTTATACACTGTAGTCAGTATTTGCTGGCTACAAGGCAACTCTGTTTATTGTACACATTATTTGCCCAACAGAATAATTGAGAGACAAGTCTGGATCTGTGTGTAAAATCACTCAGACAAATATGATGTCCTACTTCTTCAAAACAACTTTTCTACTAGATTAGCTCCCTAGGCCGTTCCCTGATGAGATATCATGGCGCGCTCAGAGTCAATGTAAAACGTAACTTCACATGGACTATTTCAGTGCAAGCTGGATGTTTGCATGTCGAATTAGACAAACAGTTAAGATTTTGTAGGCTTCAATCCCAATGATAAGAATGGCTGAAAGAGCAGGATGGGGAGGAATTGAAGCCTTATGATACTTGGGTTTATCCTTCTGCAATTACAGACACGAATTTAGATGAAACCGTTCAGCTGTCTGTGGCTTTATTGAAGACCACTTGCCATGCCTAATCAGAAAACCAAAAAGCCTATATTTGAGAACCAAAAATATCTTGGTTTAAGGACGCACATGGGCAGAAGTTTATAAAAGGGTAAACTTCCTTGCTGCACGGCCTCAGTGCACCTGTGCAACAGCTGGATTTAATCTATCGAGGACTGTATTTTAGAAGCCATTGCCGGATTTTAGGCTGGAAACTGAATAGTGCCCCACCCAGCCATGTTCCAGTCCACAAACTACTTTTAACATTTCAGTGAGGGTAGAACAATCGTGTTCTGTGGGTTAAAGAAATCCAGGGATGATTTATGTGTTGTTGGGAGTTTAGAGAGAAGAAAAGAAAACAGGAAAATTCAGCCCACAAGAAAACAACCTAATCATTTGGTCTAGTGCTGGAAACAGAACATCTAAACTTATCGATAAACATGACTGGCACTGGTGCTAGATCCATTGCAGAACAGATATGTACAGACAGGATTCTGATCAATACCATCTAAGTTCATGACATTCACTGTTTCATAAAAAATAAGAGCTGTATTTCTCCATATCATTTAACAGTTACATATCTTATCCAGTCTGCACCAACAAACATACAGATTTTGACATAAAGACAGCTATAAGGGCTGAGCACAAAAAACTATCAGCCAAATGACAGGACAGTAAGTAAGGGATGCTCTGAAGCCTACAGGCTTTCCCAGCAGTGATTTGGGAAACCTATCCTTGAACGCTGGTTTTTTCCTCCTCCCCTTGCAATCATGGGTAACAATCTTGATACCACTGACCTAAGTGGAGCCAGGTTTTTAACTGTTAGCCTTACCATACAAATCCATCTGTTAAACAGATGCTATGAGATCAGCGTATGATCTCATACCTTCTCGGGCACAATATCAAACCCATGTGATCACACCCAAAGCATCTAGAGCAAAGGATCTGGATGTGACAAGACCACCTCAGGAGCACTGCTGTCATCAAAGCTCTCTTCTGTAAACTTGCAGGAGTCAGGGTTTTTGTTTTGGTTTGGTTTTTTTTTTAAAAAAAAGACCATGAGAAGACCTGTGCGACCTGTCCTAGGGAACCTGCTTTGGCAGGGTGGTTGGACTCAATGATCTCTGGAGGTCCCTTCTAACCCCTACAATACTGTGAATCTGTGAATTCTGTGACCGTGCCTGCTCTGTAAGCTCTGAGACTCTGTGACACCATTTGTAAGGCTAATGGTTGGACACATGCTTGGTTGTACTGTCCCTTCTCCCTTCTATTTCTGAAGGTCTTCTACTAGTGTTGAAGATCACTAGACTGAAAAGTGAACCATGTTGTGATAAAATTAACCAAAATTATTATGGAAAAAATTACATTGTGATTGAACGGTCAATTCAGGGCTATCTGGAAAAGTTATTCCACAAACAGTCAATCTAACCAGGTGTTAACATCACTCTATGCTCTAAGAGAACATCTTAATACTATGTGGTAATGTTCTGCTTTGTATCTTTGCTGGAGGCTTCGATTTCTTGAGACCTTCCCTTCAAATCATCTACAGATCTACATCCTGTCTCCCTCAACAGATACCTGATATAAAGTGAAGTTGCTCCTCAGGAGAGGCTGGTGAAAACTAATCCCCACAAACCCTGACAACCCATTGGTTAGACATCCACCTAAGAGTAAGAAAGACCCTGGATTTCTTCCTTGTTTTGTCATCTCATTATGTGTGACCTAAGGAGCCATCACAACCACAGAAATTAAGAATCCTTCCAAGTCCAGTGACCAAGGCCTGGGAGAAACTCTGCTTTAGATCAAACAGGTCATTCAAGGCTGAATGAAGTGGGAACACTTGCTTTTCATTTTAATGAGCTAGAGGGAGGGAAACGAGCTCCAGTTGACCTGAAGCAAGTGTTTTTTCTAAAAGTTTTGCTGAACTGGAAAATCAACTTTTCACAAAGCCCCTAATCAACACAGGCTTTCATGTTAAATACAGATGGATAAAACCCCCTATTGTATATTACATTTTTTCCCCTTAGAAATACTACTATTTTCTCCCTTTGTTCCACTTTTCCTCTGGAATTAGCTTTCCTTACACTAAACTAAGAGTTTGAGCTCAGAGATTTAGAGGTGCAAGGTGAGTCACCTAATTCCATAGCGCAGGCAATCTATAGAAATTAGGGAACCTTTTCATTTAAAAGATTTATCAATGAGTTTCAGCTCATCAATCACAAAAAGCAGCCTGCATATCATTTAATGCTAAAAGGAAAAGCAATTTACCAGACATGCACATTTAAAAAAATAAAATAAGACAACCCCCAACCCTCTGCCAGAGTAAACCAGCAGATCTCTGAGTGGCCAAGGCTGTGGGGTGAGAAGATGAAGTCAAATTCCCGCGGGGTGAGAAGCACATATGCCAATTACATCTGGAAACCCACAACTTGGGGTATTATTTGGAGGCTGAAGGTTTCACCACAATAGAACGTGAGAAGGTCTTTCTGTTGGTGACAAGCCCTTTCACACGTCCTTGCACTGAAAAAGAAAGGAATGCCAACGCACCAAATCACTTCTGCATCTCCTGTCACCATATTTTTCTTTCCCATGCTCATCTCAGCCAGCTGTTGCATTGTCCCAGCTCATCTTTATTTGAACAGCTTGGTGGTATTCTGGAGCAGTGAGGTGATTCCCATCCCAATGCAAGGCCCTTGCCAGTCTCAGCCATATTTCATCATGCAGATATGCAGGGACAGACAAACAGCTGACTTACAGACATATTTGGGAGATGGTAGAGCTCTGCAAGTAAATGTGGAGTCTAAACTCCATTTATTTGTGTTTTAGTTCTTACTAAAGGCTTCATAGCAAAAATTAGCACTTTTCGTAACGTGATTTCCTTATTGACAAGCTCCACAGAAATTTCTAGGAAGCAATTTCAACACAGTTTTATAGAAATCTCATTTCTAAATGGCAGCTGTTTCTTCTACCCACTTATGCTTTCAAGCTACTACAACTCTACAAATACAAATTCTGACAGATACAAGCTTGTGTATTCACCACATTTCAGTGTGTAAATGACTTTGTATTACCATGCTAGTTGCTTATGCAAATATTCATCTTAACAAAACCTCTGCATGGTTACGAAGTGTTATTCATTTCTCCCATCTGTAAAACACAGAGACATTAAGGATCAGATACTCCCCTTCCCTGCCATCCATGTGCTAAAAGGTAAAGTCTGAACATAAGCATCAAATATTGAACAGAAATTTGGACTCTCAAGATCTGAGCACATCTTTCACAAATACTCTGTCTCGGCAAAGCGTTTGTCAGCCACAAAATACATTTAAGTACCTAAAGTTTTTCCACGATGGTTGCACAGGGCTGCAACCTTCTCACCAGAAAAGGGAGTGTTTGTTCTCATCACATGCAAAAGCCTGTTTGGGAATTCAAAACTAGGAGGACTCCTTAGGCCTAAAATCTCTTAAGGAGCCTGAGCACAGCCAAAATGTGCTTCCTATACAGAGTTCAATACCAAACACAACAGACTGGTTTAAGCATCTAAATGAAACATACCCACATTTGGTAAGCCCTGCAAAATTAAACCATAGGTAAATTAGGAAGTTTGAATCACCTGAACAATGCTCTAGATGAAATCCATGCTCAAAATAAATGACAACAGAGATGATTTCTAAATGTGACAAGACTCAGACAAGATTATAGCATAAATATGACCAAGTCCAGACTCAAAGGTGTGTTCAGAGAGGAGCAACGGCGGTGACCTTCCCACAGAACATTGACAACATACAGGGCCACATCTACACACTCAGAGGTCACAACTTTTACTGGGGGAAGCTCACAGTGAATTTTGCAATAGCAAATGTTTGAATCGTAGCTCTGTCTTCTTCACACACACCATAAAGAGTGCATACACTTGATGAGCTTCAGGTTCCACCTATACCATTAAGGGCCCTTGTCAAGTACAACAATGATCTGCTGCAAGAACATTTTGCTTTTATGCTTACATTCAAAAGGAGATAAAGATGAACAAGTTAGAGGAGAAGCACAGCACTGAAAGACATGCTGAAGTGCATTCCCAATGTTGGAGGCCAAACAACTATTGTGGCATTATGTTTAGCTGTTTTCCCATCTCACTGCAGTTTATGTTACCATGTAAAACTTTGCAAAGTGAGATCACAGAAGCTGAAAACTGTTCCCACTTTGTAGCATATTACAGGCAAGTAGAAAGCTACTGAAATGCAAAGGGAGAAACTGCTTCACCAAGATCTCTGCTTTACCTAAATTTTCTAAATTGAGCCAAAGTTATTCTTAAACACAAATATATGTTGTACCTTCCACGGTTTTAGCTAAAAAGGAGATACTACTGCCATTTGGGCTGATCTGAGATAGGTTAAAGACTGCTTTGAGCTGCAGCTTCAGGCACAGAGAAAGTCCTGACGCATAGAAGAATAAAAAAGAACAAAGATCTGCCAGCAGAAGGCTACGTTATCCATAGTATGCAGGCACAGCAGGGATGGAGACATAAGAAATACTGATTCTCTGACCACAGGAAGGTGTAATAGCATATGTTACCGAGCCAATGTACTCTCCATCATACTGTTACTTCCCAAAACAGGAAACTTAACTCTTGTAGAAAATTACCGCCAGTCCAAAGATTATATGCGTCTACTCGGGCAATTACATTCAAGATTCAAAAATCTTGATTGGTGTTAAGAAAAGCAGACCACTTTGGCCAAGCCCCCTCTCTTGCCAGAAGTGATGGAGCTTGCTCTCTCAGCTGCAAGACTTGCTCTCAGCACTCCGGCCACTCACGCGCTGTAGGTTCAGTTGCGATGGATGTAACTTGTATTGGCAACCGCCAGCCCATATCATTGTGCTTCCTATGCAGCTGCTCATAACTCTGGGCCTCTCCACAGCACCGAGCCTTCAATCAAAACAAATTGTTTGTTTCTTTCTGACCACAAGAAGAAGTCTGGTTTCATTGTTTGCTTTGGCTATGTCGCCTGAGTGAAAACACGCTATAATGCTAGGAACTCCACTCAGCCCTCTCCGGAGCTAAAGCCATACGGTTGCAGTTTACAGTTCTGACTGACAAAGCAAAATAATTCACAACCGCTCTTGAGGTCGTGGCACTCGCCAAGGAACCCTTCTTTGTACGCCTTGTTCATCTACTGAACTCCCACACAATCGTGAAGGTGAAGATGCTCGCTGAAGGGTTTTGAAGGATGGCTGGAGAAAGGATGTCCGAGGACGGTGTAGCACACAAGGTGGGGATGCTAGAGCTAATGTGGGAATGGAAAGCAACCCAGCTGGACACAGTATGGGGATCCCCAGGCATCAGTTCGCCCTGTCCCCAGTACCCAAGCCTCCTTGGCTCACCCTAGGCTGCCCTGGAGGGTAGGTATTCCCAGGAAAAGTGATCTGCTTTCACTTTTATGACAGCAGGTTGGGAAGAGAAAGAGAAATAACATTTGGAAGCGTTATTTTCCAACTTTATGCTCTTCCTGGCTGCAAGAAGAGATACCCCGAATCCTCCTCGTTCTTCATGCTCTTCTCACTAACGCTGCCGCCTTTGCGCTCCACAGTTCCCAGCTCCCTGGCACATCTCCTCATTGTAAAGCACAGCCACCAACAGGAATTTGTGATAAGCCTCAGTGTGGGTTCAATCCAACAGCTAACGGAGACAGAGGGAAACTATACTGGACTGGGACAAATCTGTAAATTTACCACCCCCCTTTTGTATCATCTGACGGTATGTCAGAAGATCGTAACAGTCTGAAAGAGGGTAACACAATGTGGTTTCCTGAGACTGGGAGGGACTGGAGCCAGTGACCCAGGAGGTCCCATCCCTTCCCATGCTCTTCTTTTCTTTCCATGCTCCCTCATTGCTGCCACAGATCTAAATTTAGTCCATAAACTAATTTTAACTGTAAGGGGCACAGCGTTGACTCTTTTGAGTGTCTGACACACTGTAGGAGCAGGGTAATTAAAATACAAATGCTTATGTAAATTCATCTTTGATTTTGTAATCAATTTAGTTCACTAATTTGTTGCAGGGATTGGCTGAAGTAACATGCCAGAATTTTTACTGCCTCTCTGCCATAAAACTGACAGGCATAGGTTTTCTGTTTTTGTTTTTACTTCCTTTCAAGTGTAATAACTTCCCTTTTCATAAAATGCCAACATACTCTTTTAAAACTGTCAGGCTGCCATCAACCTGGTCATGATCCAGTGCCAGGCCATAGCCAGACAAGATGAGTTACAAGGTAATCTTTTCCCTGCCAAACAATACAAAGATATTGGCACCTTTCTCACAGCCGCAAATCACCTCAAAGGGCCACAGAAATCAGAAACCCAAGAATCACTTCTTCCTCTTTTTGGTGTTTGCCTTTTGGTGTTCTGCAAGGAATCCAATGTTTTCATTAATAGCACGCTGGCTTCTTCCCTCTCTCCAAGTCTTTTCCTCCACAAAAGTCCTGGGTATGATTTTAATGAAATTGAGGATACCCTCCCCCTCCCTCCAAGTTACAGACTGGATTCCTGAAGGCTGGTTTCAAGGAAATGCTACTCCTGAGATGAAATACAAAGCAGCTGCACAACTTTGGCAGGGGAGACTGGACAAACGCCACCCAAAAGTGAATCTCTGTCTCAGCCTAACTGGAAGTGTATCAATAATCCTACTCTGGAAGGCCATGCAGCAGTGGAGACTGTCCCTTACATCATGTAGAAATAATAGTACATCAGGCCACAGAACTGGATCATTGAACCGATTTTTTCCAGATGACTGACACTGAAAATGAGGCTTTTCAAAATCTATCACCAGGTAAATTAGTACCTCAGCGTAGTCAGAGTTTTAAGACAGCACTAGCTTCATGTGATTTTGAGCCTACTCCTACGTTCTTTGCTGCTACAGTCCCTCCAAATTCCTGCTGCTTTTAAATCAATTATTTGAGATGTATGTGGGTGGTACTGAACTTCCATGCCCTACCTCCAACCCTCATCTGGGATTCCAAAGGAGGATGCGTCAGCCTCTCAATTTCACAGTTCTGAAAAGGGCATGAGGAAACTGTAATGAAAACAAGCACCTCCACGGAGCACTTACTACGCCCCTTAGCCTAGTAGATGCAGATCTGGCAGCTTTGCACGTGCAGAGAATGGGTGGGAACTGCAAAGAGATCCAGTTAGTGCTGCTGGGAGAATCTTCCCTTCTCGACAATTTTAATTGTATGACCATAAAGTATACAGTCAGCCCAGCAACATTAGCACATCAATCCTTCCTCATACCAATTTACTGAGCAGCATGGTATTTATGGTTGCCAAGTTGAAGAAAGTCAGCCTGGACTGTCACTGAATTCAAGCTGGTTTTCATTTGGCCTATGTAGCACCACCAGTAAGAGATTCCTGGAGCCAAACTCTGCTCTCAACTCAATCTGCACAACTGCCTGTTTCCAGTAAGGTAGAAAAAGGGGTAAATTAAACTGAAGATTTGGAACCACAGTAGCAAAATAGTTAATACTGCCAAAACTTATGCCAAAAACTGAGATAGCTGTACACTTTGGAAGTGCTACAGCAATAAAAGTAGTAAATAGTAATATCTTTCACAACAGTAAGCATGTAGGGATACATTATCAGGTATTTGCTGATAATGGTGCGTTATGGAGCGATAATGGTATGTTATTAAGTGATAATGGAGAAAAGGTGACATTTTTTCAGAATGACTTTTCAAAATTGAAATGTCCTCTGGAAGTCACTGGGTTAACTAATATATGATTGATAATTACTTGCTATTAAAAAAAAAATAAATGCATGCACATCCACACACTGTACTTGTAAAAATGCCCATATAGAAAGTATAGTGCCTATCACACACATCCTTTTTGAAAACTTGGACTGTTGCTGGAATTTAGACAGCTTTAGGCTCTACACAAACTATTTAGCAATAGACAGCAGCCAGTTAGTAAAGGATTGGACCAAGGTATTATATTTGGAAAGCCTGGATAAGGATTTACAGCAGCAGGTGGCAGCTCCCCAGAATGGTAAGGCTACATAACTCCAGCATTCACAATTCTAGTGTTTGTATCCTTTAATCCAACACAAGGTATCAGGAGAAAGGTAATGTTTGCAGTCATGTTAGAAATCACAAACCCCGAAGCGTGCAATATTAGAGAGGTGGTAGCTGAATATCAAACACAGTAATTTTAAGGTATGAAGTCTGAGACAAGCAGGCAGATGATAGTAAAACTTTTGCAATACTGCAGATCATTCTGGAAGCATGAAAAGAATGAATAAAGAAAATAAAAAAAGAGAAAGGTGACACAGCTCACTGAAAGCATGAAGTGATTTTGGAGTTTGTCTAGTTCTGCTTAGGAAGCCAAATGAACCACTCACCAAGAGAAAACGATACCCAGTAAGGAAAGGAAATCAGATGAACACACAATTTACACGCCGCCTAGATAAGAGATATTTACCTTCTGATAACTTTAAATTCAAATACTGAAATCAAGTATTTCCGGTCTCCAAAGCTCTTGTGACTTAGACCAACATCTTAATAGCTCTAATCCATGTAGTTTGGAATGAAGAGGGGGAAAAAAAAAAAAAAGAAGAAAAAAAAGAAAAAAGAAAAGAAAAAAAGAAAACCAAACAGAGCTTGAGGTACCTTACACTCCCTCTCCATCTGTTACTGGATACATGGTAAAATAAGGTACACTCAATAAGGAAGTCCTCAGACAATCTTCTGCCTGTAGAATACTCAAAAAAACTCTTGCTCAGTTTATTTCATTTGAAATGTTTACCTAGAAAATGGGATTATATTAAAAAGAAATTTCCAGAGAGAGTTGCACTTAGGCTGCACTCCAAAGCCCAGTGCAAAATATTAGACATGCAAGTTATGATCACGGAGAAACCAAATTTCCACTCTTAAATTTATATAGTATAATTAGTAACAAAACTACTCAGAAAAATATTTTAAAAAGATTTTAGTGGTTAAGCAGCACCTTCCTTTCTGATGACATAATGCTGTTCTTTACATCAAATCCAACCTCACTCAATAGTTGCTTTTGATATTAAAGTGGAGCCTAGTAGTATAAAAGAATATTAAGACGGATGTAAAATTTAATTTTACATGCTCTTTGAGACAACTTTAAAGAGCAGCAAAGGTTGTCTTGATGTTGTTGGAATCCAGTTTCTTTGCTAATACATGAAAAGCTTTTAAAGGTCTCATTCATCTGCAAAACAACAACATACTAGCATAATACTTGCCAATGAATCATGTAATCCGAATGAAAATGTACCCACTGGATCTCAGTGGGTCAGGAATCAGCATCAGAATCTTGATCTCTCTGCTGGTCTCCATGAAACTGCCTACTATAAACCTGAAAAACTTGAGAGAACAAAGCACTGACAGCCCCTTTTTGCACATTGTGCTCACAGCCCCAAGCTTTTTGGACACAAGCAGTGTACATCGTGGAAGAGCAAAGGGGAAACCCTACAGCGTATGTCCTATCAACGAGCTCGCCATCTCCTTTTTCTAGGTGAAACCTCATGGAAAATGAACAATGCTTTTGGGCCAAAGCTCTAAATAACATACAAAATAAATGACTAACCAAAAAGACTAAGCTTATAAAAGACTAACCCGACTCCCTTCTTAAGGAAAGGGCTCATTCTTCTTGGGAAGTACCATATGCTGTTGGATGTAAGGAGAGTGAGCATTAATTCTGGACAAGTATCTAGGTGTTGCATGCACACAGAACGCAAATGTGGTTCTTGTATCAGAGAACTGCCAATTAAAGAAGTCAAGAGGGAAGACATATATCCAGGCAGACAGGCAAAGGACAAAAGATGCACAGGGACAAAGAAGGAGAACAGCCTTGTCAAAGTACTTGCAACAAGCTGTAGACAAAGCTTTCTCTGTAGGTACTCTTGCAGAGCAAAGGCTCAAGGAAGATTTTGAAGGAAAGTGAAGTATTTTTTATGACTATAGAAGACATGAATGGCAGCAGAAGGGAAGCCTGACATATACAGCATATGTCAATGTATCTTTTTTAATAGTCATCACTAAAATAGTTCATGATATATCACCAACGTACCTTGAACACATAGTGATATTTTTTAATGATCTTTATGTCTTTTTTGACATTTCAGCCTTTGCTATTTACATACTCTGTAGTATTAATGTTGAACCAATCTGGCTTTACTTTAGCAGGCAACATTTTATTAACACTCTAAAAGCCTCGCTTCCTCAGAAATGCCTTCAACGTGCAATTTGGATGACAGCCAGGCATGAAAAGCCACCTCTTACTGGGAAGTATTTAAAAATGGAATGGAGAATAAGCTCAGTTACTTAAGTCTTGTGAAAATACAGCAAACATGAAGAGTAAGTGTGCCACAAGGAAAAGCTTTATGCAGGTTGACAGCCTAATCAAGATTTCTTCTGTGGGTGCCCTCTCACCCAGAGCATACCGATGAGTAAAGCAATGCCTCAAAGAAGAAACAGTCCCACAGTAATCTTACAGTCTACCCTCGATATCCCCACCCCAGGCACCCTATAGCTGGGAGGGAATCACTTTCTGCAGCATAAATGGGAATGAGAAAAGCATAGATATGATTTGAAGCATTTGGCTAGTAATTTTTAAAAAGTAGTTTACCTTGAATATGTATCCCATTTCCCTGCCATCCTTTATCAGCCTGGCAGAGCTGACAGCAACTTCAGCTCTCCACTTCAGCCCAAGGGTAGCTGCAAACCTTCACAACCATGCTTTACCCTGGGTCATATGAAAAAAAAAAAAAAAAAAAGAAAATAGAAAAGCAAAAGAGAGCACAGCATTAGCACTGTCCTTTTCACTCCTACGGCTGACCAGGAGTAGGACTAGCTTCCTTTCAGAAATCCTCTGGCCTTTGTAGACCTGAAGAGAAATAATGAAATTTAGCTTGTTCCTCTTCCTGGGGGTTTAAAACATGACCAGACTTTAGGAATTGAACCAACAGGAGAGGGAATGTGTTCTCGTAACTAAGTGCCTTCCTCGCATTCTTTCCCAGCATTCGTGGGACAGGAAAAAAAGCCGGAATAAAGTGCCTGTCCTGCCACACCTGGTCATTATTAATTACACAGTTAATCAAACTGGAAAGGCCACACAACATAATTTAAGCAGAAACTTGGCCAGAAATAACTTTTTTTTCCTTACTGTTGATTTTCCACTGCTTTGTATGTGTGGGTAATCACAAGCTGTCATCTTCAGGCTGCGTGGATGAGCAAAAGCCAGAACTGACATATTTAACTTGGGAGGAGGAAAGGTGAGATTTATGGTGAATGGCAGGAGCCAGTTAAAAACTAAACACCTGTCACATTAAATAGAAAGAAACCTGCTATCTGCCGAAACTCTACGGAGCAAGAGTCTGGCCCCACCTATGGAGAGCTTGAATTACAGGATATTTGTTATAACAAACAGAAAAATACTAGGGAACCCAAGCCAGGAGTTAGGCTGTGCAGTATGTTGCGGCTCCCTCCCCAAGGTGACAACCTTTCCCCCAGTGCAAAGAGCAGCCCCTGCCAAGGAAGAATGTTATATATTTGCATAGCCAACCTCTGTTTTCTCCCTTGGCCCCAAGGCTAGGAGCAAGGTAGTTGCCCTGGAGTTTGCGGCTGCGGTCCTACGGGAAGTGCTGCCCCCTCCTCATAGAGGAAACTCAAAATGTATTGTGTGAAGTGCAGGTATTTTTTTGAAAAATGGGGAGGAACTTTCTGTAGTACTACACAGGAACTCTCTGTACTACACATCAGTGCAAAGTGGCAGAAGGAAGTGAGGAACGTCCTTGGCTCCTTTGCTGTCCTTCACTTCCAAGACAAGAGAATGACAGTAATGCTGGCACCAGCTGTGCAAGGTGAAAAAGCATTTCTTGCCCTCCTGAGTCTCTAAATGATCATCTGGAGAGTGTTTCCTGGTGACAGAAGAAGTGGGGGAACTCAGGACCTCACGTGTGTCCAGGACTGGTCTTACACAGCAAGAAGGGGGATTGCCACGGGAGCACAGGACAGGCGTTCACTCCTTGGATTCAGCCTATCTCATGCCATGCTTTGTGGGTAGCTGACGAGAGAGTATGGCCACGAACAAGACTGATGGCATCAGAAGTATTACAGCAGGGCAAAGGCGGTAGGGAAAGAGAACACGCTCTGTGATTACTTGACATAGAATGGGTAAGAAGACAGATCCCAGCTTAGAAAACTACTATATGAGAGCATGTCAGCTTAGACCAAACAACTGGTTAACCCAATATCCTGCCTCTGGTGATAACCCGCAGCAGATGGCTAGGGTAGGTATATGAGAAACACCACAAGAATGAAAAAACCCTCCTCAAGATAGTCCTTCTCAGCTTCCAGCAATCCCAAGTATTAGGAAAAAACAGATCAACACTCTTGCTGATGTGCTTCTTGGACCTGTGCAAATCACGACCCCTGAGTGCCTGCTCTGTCCTGTACCCCTTCCCTGAACTTTTTCTCCTACTTCTTAGACTGAAGCACACCTGGCCAAGGGCTTCCTGGCAGTACACACGAAGACACCTAAACAAACCAGCCCTCATCTTGTATGGCCCTCAACAAGGTCCACAGAATAAACTGTAGGTTAATTTCCATCCTCATCTAGAAAAGTCGAATGAAAAAAAAGGAGTGGCTCATGTTCTGCTTCAATATGCAAAACCAGAACGATATTAGATAAAGCACCTCACTGTGTAACCCCTCACCACTTCTGCTGCCAGAAAAACAAATAAACTGAAAACATTTTTTTCCTCCCAACTTTTTCCTTTCCACAACACAACAATAGCATAGAAAAAATGCAGAAAATAAGCTGAAATGCAGCTGATACAACATAAGAGCTACTAATGCTGCATTTGCAAGAACCAAACCAACTGATGATCCATTAGAGAACTAAGATAGCATGGAGGACTAAGAGGCCAATCACTGCCTTCCATATACAAACTGATTATGCCATAACTATTTTAATCTTCTTACTTACAAATAAATCCAAATTTTATTTGAAGACACAGTTAGTCTGAGGAAGCAATGGCAAGTATAAGCCACAGCCTTAGTGTAAACTACTTGCTTTCCAGTGTACTTGGATACCATTATCAAAAGTGCATGCATGCAGCTGAAAGGTTGAACAGTTATAATTGAGGGGGAAATTCGGCCTGTTTTCTGAAATCAGGCTAAAATGATAGTTAGATCCATATTAAGTAGCGGGGTTTCTCTTTTGTTTTGTTTGTTTAAAGCATCAAGACCATTAGTTTCCTAGCTTAAACCTCTCACTGAAGACGCACTTTAAAATCTGATCCTAAACAGCCCAGCCATAGTTCTGATACAAAATACAGTACTACAGATGACACACTGGGAAAAATAAAACAAAATTAACATACCAATGTTTGTGGCTGGACCACTATACCATTACTGGCATTTTGCTTATGTAGTGATTCCATTGGTGTTTTGCATTACATGGCAAAACCATAGGTTCCCCTTCTAAGAAAAGAATTGCTTAATGTGCCAAATGGTACATCTGGAGACAAGTACTGCCAGCCTGCAAAGATAAAAAATAAAATAAAATTTAAAAAAAAGATTAAAAAAAAAGAGATTAATCTGATGCCTGCTGGCTATGTTTCTAAATGATGATGCTCCTCACAATATTCCTATTGAGAATCGTATTTTGGTAATGTTTTGTCCAAAGCTTTTGGGCTGGAAAGCATCTTTAATCCATTATTCTATGGCTTTTTATTTTTTTGGCAAATCCTGTAGCTGCAGGGGAGACGACTGTGGTTTTGGTGAGATAACATGTATTATTAGTGCTTTGCTTTAGCTTTTTAATTAAAATATTCTGTTGCCTTCCACTCTCAGAGACACCATCAGGCACAAAATTTGTTTGACCTTCAAACGGGTAATGTAAAATGAAGCCTTTTGCCTTGTGGTGTAGATTTAGCATCATGCGGTATTTAAGGTTCAGCACACACATCAGAGAATACAGGTAGAAAGGACCTATTAGATTGTACATGGTCCCTTATAACATGTTTTTTCCAAAGTGTATTACACCACTACCATATGAAGTCTAGTCAGCCCTTCCAAGCACCAACCTCACTCCTACTTTGGACAGACCAAGCAATGGGATTCCTGCAGTGGGACCTCTGTGCCCCTCATCTACTGTTACAGAGCTCTGGGTGGGTAAAGGGGTTTGATTGTGCAACTAACTCCAAGTGGAGACCAGAGGTGTAGCAGACCTCCAGCTGAAATTGAGCTTAATTAGCTTCAAACTGTGGCTCCTTTTTAACAGCTTTCTTTCTGATGTTTTCACAGAAAGAAAGAAGAAAAAAGTAAATCCCAAGTGTTTTAGACTCTGAAGACTCAAGTTTGCACAGGGTGATGCCAGCAGTGGCCAGATCTGCTATGATTTAACTCCGGTGATATAAAACATAACCTCTATTAAGCAGAAGTAACAGGAGTTGTGGAAGATTCTACTGCAGCAGGGCACACAAGTAATTCATGGTAGGTTCAAGACGTGACCTAACACATCTGTCCCAGCGGACAAGGCAGGGGTACGAGACGCTGTGGATCAAGGCTTTGCATTGCTAAAGCTGTGCCAAACCATCTGAGAACACAACTGTGCAAATCTGCAGCCGTTTCAGAAGCTGAAGGAGCTCTCTGGTTTTGAGGTTTGTAACAGTCCCTGCACTGCAAAAGGCCATCCAAAAAACATGGATGATTTTTTTTCCACTAAAGGTGAATGATTTCCCAACTGAATACCTCCCTGATTCCAAGGTTCTAGGCATGTTTTCTGGAGTTTTTGGAAATAGACCTACGTTACAGGTCTCACTGTAAAAGTTCCAAAAAACATTGCTCTGGAGTTGTTCAATGACCAGTTTGAAACAGTCCATGGGCCACATTAAATACGCAGTGGAGAAAAGAGCTGGTGCCTTTTTCTGAAGGGTATCTCACACCAAAAAATTCCAGAGAGCAAAGCTGAGATAGCTGAGGCAGGGTACTCAATACAGCAGCACAAATGTTTCAGGGATGACGACACATCAGTGCGTGTGAAAATGTAGACACAAGACAGGTAAAATATTTGAGATTCTGTAAAAGGCTACAGGTCATTATTACTAGCTCACACTGCTAGGTTAGGGCTGGGAGGGGGATGTGAGAAGAGACACGCCTTTCAGGGAAAAGACATCCCTCAGGAGCTGCCTTTACACTGGGAAACTAATCAGTGAGAAGAAAGATGCTGACAGAGTCAGCTGGGTTGAACTGCTGGGTTTGAATGGCACATGTACAGCCTCGCTTTGCCTGCTTCCCCACTAGTTTAGGTAAGTGCAATCCTGCCAGAGACACCCCTTTGGCTCTGCTTGGTAGATACATGGCTCCAATCTTCATCTAGGTAATTACCACCTCCCTATAGCATTAATGAATGCTGAAAAGTAGAATTAAACCCATACCAACCTCTTCAAAAGTCTCTGTCATCACCTCCCCTACACAGACAAATTGCCAGTCATCACAGGAAGCTTCTGTGTTTCGTAACATGAATAGTGTAGACTGCTCTGACATTTATCAGTGCTTCCTACAACCTGAAAGCACCTCCTCATGAACTGACTACAGACATTAAAAGACAGACATGAAGTTTGCAAATAAGTCAAGTTTGGCAAACAAACTCACTTGTCCTCCAAATGCAGTGGCATTTTTCATCTCACACAGCAGTTCCTTTATTTTCCCAAAGATCAGAATTTTTACATTCCAGGAGGTAGTTTTCAGGATTGCTCTTTAGTTCCTTCCTGAAGTAACATGTTTGAAAATTGATCTTATCTAAGTTATTTCCCTTCTCTGACATGGAATATTAATGGAAATTTGAACAAAGAATTCAGAGCAGCGTGCCTGTCAGCATGTGGATGACGAGTGCCTACACTAAACACAAGCTACTGAACTTTTACAACAGATCAGGAGACTGATCTCTACAGAGCCTGATGTTATTTGTTTACTTTCAATGTCCAGACCTTTGCTTAATTTTATTGAACAATCAGCTGAAGTCTCCACAATGGCAGTAAAGGTACATCGCTCATTTTAGTGTCAGGCATCGGAGCTACAAGTATGGCTCTCATGGCATGTGTCAGAAATTTCTGTTCATTTTTACACAGTGAAAATACCGTTTTTGCTGAAAAACAAAGTAATAGCAAAAGAGCAAAGTTCACAGTGAAAATAGATGTGGCGTAGTTTTATCCTATGATAACGTAATGGTTCCTTAATATTTAACTTCTATACTAGCAGCTAAATTAGATACACGCTTCCAGAGTCACAAACTGTTCCAAGCCTGGCTGTTTCACAGATGGTGGATGCAGAGATTAAGTGACTGTCTGAAAGTAACACAGGAAGTCTGTGGCAAAGTCAAAAACTGATCCAAGAACTCCTGATCCCTATCCACTGTCTGAACCACAAAGACTACTGTGTCTTCCAACTCATGTCATTATTTTGTACCTGTATGATTTGCAATCACCGTGCTCTGTTAAAAGAGTTCTCGATACCATTAGAGAACATGAGCTCTTTTCTCTGATAAACCCCTGAATTCGGCACCGAAAGTCCTAACTGTCCCCTCAGACCTGGATGGAGGTCCAGGAGCCCTTCCACCACGGTTCCCAGACACACAGCACTTCAGCTCACCTCTCGCTAGTCCTATGAACACAAGCCTGCAGTCCTCCTACCTCCTTCCAACCTCTTGGACATGATCTGCCTCACAATCCACTTGCTAAACCTACAAATCTGGCAAGCATAGCTGCTGCTGACAGAGTCCTTTCTGCCCAAGAGTGTCTTGAAGGTACTTGTGGTTCAGAAACTCCTTTCCTAACTGGTCTGGGAGGTCTGCACTCACCTGGGTGCTCAGCAGCTTCACCCAGCCAATTTCAGTGGCAGCAGCGAGTTGCCAGCACTCTCAGAAGGACCATGCACTACATGTCACCTCTGCAAAGAGAATCACAGAATTGTAGGGGTTGGAAGGGACCTCGAGAGATCATCGGGTCCAACCCCCTGCCAAAGCAGGCTCCTTAGGACATATCACTCAGATAGGCGTCCAGATGGGTCTTGAATATCTCCAGAGAAGGAGACTCCACCACTCCCTGGGCAGCCTGTCCCAGGGCTCTGTCACCCTCACTGTGAAAAAGTTCTTCTGCATGTTGGTGTGGAACTTCCTGTGCTCCAACTTGCAGCCATTGCCCCTTGTCCTGTCTCCACAGACCATTGAAAAGGGGCTGGCTGATTCCCTCTGCATCCCCTGCTTAAGATAATTATAGACTTTAATTAGGTCCCCCCTTAGTCTTCTCTTCTCAAGGCTGAACAGTCTCAACTTACTCAGCCTTTCCTCATAGGGGAGATGCTCCAGGCCCTTAATCATCTTCGTAGCCCTTCTTTGGACTCTCTCCAGGAGATCCCTGTCCTTTTTATACCAAGGCGCCCAGAACTGGACACAATACTCCAGGTGGGGCCTGACCAGGGCAGAGTAGAGGGGGAGGATCACCTCCTTTGACCTGCTGTCCACACTCCTCCGGATGCACCCCAGGATCCCATTGGCTCTCTTAGCCACCAAGGCACTGCTGGCTCATGGCCAACCTGTCATCCACCAGGACCCCCAGAGATGTTTGCAGAACTCAAATTCCAGGGAAGAAAACCTCACAGCTTTGACCTTTTATTTGGGACAACTAAGAATACATAAATTGAAAAGACTGTATAGGAGGGATTCAGAAAAATACAAGCAGCTGTTAACCACTTCATGTTATTCCATGTCAATGGGAAATAAATACCAGGTGTGTCTTCGAAGTCTCTCTAAAGCTGCATAGCACACATCAGAAATACAATCCAGGAATTGCATGCCATCGTGTCCTGGCAACATAAACCAGCTTGCTGCACCTTGCTTTCAGACATGGAGTGCTACAGGTTCTTGTTAAGTGCAAAGAAATCGTGGTAATTTGGAAACCATCAGGTCCAGCTCCCACAAGTGTGCTAGAAATGCTGGAGTGGGAGGGAAATAAAACAAACATGAAAAGCATCTGTGTAGGCATGGAAGCCTACAGTGCATATAAAGTCTAAAATTAAGTACCATTTAAAAAAATGTGATTATTTCCCTTTTAAAAAACCCTTAATTTTCACAAACAAAAATACCTGGGTTTATTGTTCCATAAACCGGTTCACCCAGATCTGTTGATATTAGCTAGATTCCACAACTTACGGTGGATCAGAAATGAAAAGCTGGATCCCATCAATGGATGCCAGACAACTTGTTATTAAAAAAGATTTTTGGGATGGAGTAACCATGGAAAAAACACATATTGATCATTTGAGTTCAGCGCTCTCCCTTTCCCAAGGGAAAGAACACAAAAACATACATTTGTTTACATCAGTTTGAAAGGAAGTGGTAGAAAGAATGACTGTAATAGTGCCCTGTCCAACATTGTTTCCTGGTGCTCTCAGCATCTGCTGATGTTTGAAGTGAATCTGCATAAAGTGTACCTCTGTTAAACTTCTCTAACTATATGAAGTCTCAACTATTTCTGAACAACAACAGCCAAAAAAAGAACAACAAAACAAAAACTAAAATCAGGAGATAATGGACATGCAAAACCAACGCCACCTTCTCTCTCAGTCCACCATCTGGAGCTACCTAAGCCTATTGGAATTTGTATTTGAATCCCACCCGTACCAGTGGGAACATGTTATTCACAAGTCTCAGAACAGTGGAGTTTGTTTCAATATTACCACTAATTTCTGGTCCCTGTCTCCAGTGTGACTGGTTCTCATAGAAACATGAGGAAGCTGTGGAATGGCAAAGGCAGCAGATAAGGAAAAGAGGATTATCATCTGAGACTTGCCTTACAGCGATCATTTGCAAATATTTGAGGTACTCCTTCCATTATTGTAGTATTAGCCTTATTCTTGGTATTATAGACATAGACATTCCCAGGAAATATTCATTTCAAACTATTAAGTTATTCCAAGGGTGATAATTTAAAAAAAAAAATAGAATACCTTACTTGTGCTTACTCATGAATTTAGCTGCACAACACAGAAGACAGGACTGCGCTCTTCCTAGCAAGGAAGTAGAAACAAACAGGTCTCATGTGGAGACTCACGCTGTTAATTTGCTCAGTAATCCATGGAAGACACTCTTGTCATTGGCATATTACCCTGTCATTCCACAACACACCTGGGAATTTATTAAAAAGTTATTTCTCAGACAATTTGCACTCCTGGGTGCACTGGGCAGCCTCCAGTGTGCAGCAGGCTTCAAAACAGCATGCTCCTAAACTGACAGTGCCTCATCTCACTCCAGTAATGATTAAAATGCAAAGGGAGAAGATGCTGAGCGTTTTTTGTGAGGGTTCTCCTGCTAAGCAATTCACAAAAGGGGATTTGCAATCCCATTTGCTTTGCTACCTCAACAATAAGAGTAATTTTTAAAAGTGTTTTGTGGGGGTGTGTGGTGTTGGGGATTTTTTTGTTTGCTAATTTTTTTTTAGGGAGTGAGTGATAGGAGATAGCAGGACAGCACTGATCGAAATAGAAGGTATCTGTTTGGTATTTAGTGCCTAACAGCTGCTAATATCGTGGGCAGGAACAGTTTAATCTAGAATTTATCTTAAAGAGAGAGAGAGAAAAAAATTATTAATAAAAGGAGATATGCTACTATGGTGGAGGAATCCTCGGGGTCCAGCATTTGGAGAGTGGTCGTCGGATTGGGCACACAAGGAGAAGCAGCCCTTCCCTTCCCTTCATACCAGCTTCAGCACAATCCTTCCCCCACATCTCCAACACATCCTTCACAGCAACAAGTTGTCCTTGGCATGACCCATGTTTCCAGCTAGTAAAGTCCTCCTCTGTTCCCCCCATTCCCTCAGAAGGCATCAGTTTTCTATTTTAAAAATATCAAGTCATCCTATCTCAGCTGCATTATAAACAAAGACAAACAAAACAATCCAAAACAGTTTTGTGTGTGTGGAACGAGAACAAAACACTTCAAACCCAAAGAAGTTTCCAATAAGTCACTCATTGAAATTCAGGAAGAAAAAACCCCAAAGGGTAAAAATACCCCCATGTATCCAAGTTCTCTGAGGCCATTTCTTTCCCTCATCTGTGTTCCATCATCTTCTTCCTTATCCAAAAAAGTTGTGGTGTCCGTGGGAGTATGAAAAAACATTGGTGTGACCACCGAAAGGAACTCTCTGTCTGGCAGCATAAAGCCACGCGTTATCCCGTCTCCAGGAACTCAGCCTCGCTTCGACGGTCATAAATATTCTCTGATGACAAAGCATAGGGTAGTCATTCATCCAGACTGAATAATACTTTAAAACCTTGAAAAGCACACTGGGATCTGCGCTCTGTCCCCAGCCAGAACACAACATCCATGGGAAGCGGCCCCTGATTGGCCTCATGCGCAGGACACCCAGCACTGCCCACCTCCCTCTTCAGGGTGATCCAGGCCAGAAAGAGTGTTGGGCTTCTCCCTTTCAGAGGTCCCAACCCACCTGGTGGCTACTGCATTTATCCGAGGACAGTATGAAGCTTTAAACCCTTCCCCATTCCCTCCCTTTTAAAAATACTTTCTGGGTTTGGGGTTTGGTTGGGGTTTTCTTGCTTGCTAGCCTCATCCTGTCTTGACGGCGCATAGGAAGCCAGTCTTGACATTACGTAGGCATCGCTGGATGGAGTTTCACCGGGTAGCAAATTAAAAGACTGTATCCATGAGAGTGATCAGCCTCAACTGCATCACCGAATGCCACAGACACAGAAAGGCTGAAGAAAGCATCCAAGAACAGGCTGTCTGATTAGTGAAACTTGGTGTCTGCTAATAAAGGGTACCCCAGAAAATTTTCAAAGCTTTACAAAACATTTGCAGACAGGGTTTTGAAAGGGAGAGGTAAAAAATAAGAGACTCATTACAATATTAACTGTACACTATAATGTGTAATCAGAGATTTCCTAATTTTCAAGAAAGCATTACTTGATATCTTGTTGCATAAGTATTCTGCCTGTGCAAGCAGATCCATGAATAATCAGTCATGTACGTCATAGTCTTGCAAAAGTTATTGATGAGAAAATGATCTTTATGACTAGCTTTCATTCTGTCAGCTAAAAAAGAAAAAAAAAATAAATCTACATGCAAATCGCTCTCCTCTTTTGGCCTCCCCTTCCACTCCCCACCCCAGAAGTTAGTAACATATTTTCAATGAAGAAATAATAACTTATGCTTACCTGTATGACTTCTTTTAAATTAAATTTAATCTTGCTATTCAAGGTAGAAAGAGGTAATAAAACTGACCTGTTCATTAGTCAGTGTAGTTTTGGAATTATATTCACATTTCTTCCTTTGAGAACGTAACTGATTGTTGACACAATGGAGGCCAAGCATGCATTTATGGTGCATGATATCATTGTGTGGCTAATAGAGGGAGTTTACTTATTCCACAGATGACTGCCACAAGAGAATGTAATTGCTCAATAATGTGTCGATGTACCCATGGGAAGGATTTAAGTCATCTGAGACCTGTATTGGGAACTTGCCAGGGACCCCAGCGCACTACCTCTAATTTGCACGAAATGGAGGAACTTTTAAAGTTTCTGATTTAAGAGGAAGATTGAGGAAAAAAAAAAAATTTAAAAAAGCTGTGGGTTTTTAAAAATTAATGTTAATGGGTCCAGGATGTAGAGAGTATTGCTATCCATAAGTTTCTAGCAAATGTAAATGTCTCCTCATAAAAAGAAAAATATGATATGCTACTTAAAAAAAAATAAATTCTCTCAACACTTGACAAGTGAACACAACTAGAAGGGAAAAACTGTTATCCAGATGCAGGAAATAACAAGCTTTAAGAGCAACAAACTTTGAAGTAGACAAGTCAAGCTAAGTGTGGTATACTCCAGTACATAAGGTGATCTGCATCGCACAAAAGTTCTTACCAAGAATTAAAGGCTTTAAAATAGATACAATGTCTGACTAATAAAGTATTTATGGACAATGAAAGTCTTTGTTATCTTTTGCACTATGGCCTTATTTTTTAAAATCGTGTATCAGGTTAAAGTGGTACATCTGATTGAACACCTGTGTGAGAAAAATAACAGTCAAAGCAGATTTAAGAGCTGACTGAATATTGCAAATCAAGTAGCACAATGCAGAATCAACTTATATCAGAATATTTTCTGTGTCTCTAAAGCATGCAAAGAGTCATAATACGAGGTTCAGTTTAGCAGATGCCGACTTTTAAGTACATAGCTCCTTCCACTGATGTTGAGAAGGCTACCCAAACTTCAGGCACGTGCATAAAATAAAGCCCATGAATGAAGGCCTTGGTTGGGAATTCCTCACTGGATAAGTTGAGAAGCTTTTCAAAACAATGGAAATTTTAACACTCTCCAGTGACACCCATAATAACCTAAAGAAATCCTCCAGTTAAAGCAAGAGTGACCAGACAGCACCCACCTGGGGGGCTCAAACCTGGAATAAATATAAAGCCTCTCCCAGCATCCTGCCGGAGAATTTGCGACGAATTTCCAAGATGTCTACTAGATGTTTTCTGTCCACCTTTCCTCAAGGCCCATCTCAGAACTCACCCACTCTTGTCTTGAAAGAGTTCAACCCCAAAGCACACAATGAGTCAAATAATCCGATTCAGCGAGCTGCACAGCGTCACAATGTGATGCTTAGCTCAGGGCCCATATATAACATATTCCACTGAAAAAAACCTAATCCTATACTAGTCCTGCTAATTTCGGGTTAGTTTTTCAAGCTAGTCCTTTGCCTCAAGCCTCCCTTTACTTGTCCCTCCCCCCGATCTGACTTTTCCCATTTTCAAATAAGGTTTAGAAATCTGCCCAATGGCAGGTGGGTGGAGGCACTCCAGATACTATGTTTGTTGGTAGCCCAACAGTTATTTGTGGTTGACTTTTTTGGTTGCCCACAGGAATTTCCAGGGTGGTGTAAACAGACAGATGTGGGTTCTTTCCTGCTATATAGATCACACCATAGAGAGATATCAAAGGAAAAAACCAAACCCATGAATAATGCACTAGTTGCAGTGTTTGAAGCTCAGAACTTTAAAGACTGGCCTCTGAATTTATTGGTTTAATTGTTGGGTATGGATGTTCAGGCCACCAGATCTCTTTCAAAAGTCAAAACATCACTTAAATATGTGATGATTCCCGAATATTTGAAAGTTGTGTCAAGTGAAAGCGGGCTCAAGTCCTGGCAGACTCAAAGCAGCTCCCGCCCTAACAGCACTGCCCTAATCTTAAAGGCTAAAATTGCTCTTGCCTCCTTTTCCTCACAGTCACATGGGTTTTGCCTTCAGTAGCATCGTGGTTATCTATTCCATGGCCCTTTGCTGCTGTGACACTGGCAAGCCAAAGGAGAGTGCTTCGAGGGTACAGGGGACAAGGCAGACCTTTTGCTGGTGCGTATTAGTAAAGCTCCACTGACCTCAGGCTAACTCATATTAGCCAGAAACTTCTGCTCCTTGTTCTCTCTTGTTGGTTTTTTTTTGTTGTTGTTTTTTACTGGTATCACTATGGAAAACTTAGCTGTGCCGTATGGTTTTTGTGTGACTCGTCCTCACAAAAGGGATGCTCTGTGGCATTTCCCCCCTTGAGATTAACAAGTAGCACATACTTAAGTCCAAAGTTAGCTCAACAGTCCAAATTTTTAATCATTACTACTCTGGGATTGCCAGCTAAAGCTTTTGTTCATTATTTATTTTTTCAGGGGGATTTGTATATGTTTCTGTCAGCCTAGTTTAGAGCGTGGCAGGTTACAGAGGCTCTTTGATTCATGGCTGGGCATAGATTGTTTTAAGTAGAAGGAAAAGGGAGTCTTGGTTTGAACAGCATTGCACTGTCATCTTGCGGTTGCAACGCTCAGTTCCTCACCCTTATTTGGAAATGCCTTGAACAAGAATTCGATGCGAGCAGAAACGGCGATTGCCTCACTCCTGGGGCTTCGGTTTGTTTGGAGGCCTCCTTCCTGCCACACTTGTGACAAGAAGACAGGCTGACCCTGCCAACTATTTCTACTTCAGTTCTTTCCATCCTCTTCCTTTGTCAGAGGAGAGCACGGCCTTCTCCATAAATCCATCATTATGTAGAAGAACTTCATCTCCCCCAGGCTTGCAGCACATCTCCTGTGAACACTTACTCGAAGACACATTTTCAGGGCAGCGTTGTGCACAGACCTCCTTCCTGCGTGAGTTTTAAAGAGGGATTGCTCAACCACTGTCAGCTCCTGGCCAGTTATACATTTGTTTGATTTGCCTCCGTTGTGAAACCCTCCTTGGCTTAGTTCACTTTTCCCAACATCCAAACACCAATAATTTTTGCCTCTTCTTCTCCAGACACCAACCAGTGTGGGATTCTCCTTGTAGACCCTTTTCAATCAGCTCAAAAGAGTTCTTTTCTCCAGTTCATCCTAAATGTAAGAGAAAGCCCCAAGCTAGGCTTCCCTTCACCTACAGCTGGTGCTGTTCTCAGCTAAAGCTGCTGCTCTCCCAACAGCCTCTTTGTACCCTCTTGCTGGCTAAAAAAACATCCAGAAAGATATGTAACATGGATCCCATCCCAGTGAAGTCTGAGCTAATCGTGGCTCAATGCACAAAGAAAAACCATGAAATGGCAGGCAGCCTAACCAGTTGCTTGGAGGTGATGATACCCCTTAACCTAAACCAGATTCCACAACCTACCACTCTGCCCTCCCCTCCTCAAAAGGCAGTATGTAAATCCACTACTATACATATACTTCCTTACCCTTTTAGCAACAGCAGGAATCAAAAGCTTAAGGAAGGAGTCATTTGAGTCTATCTGTGCTCTTCACTTTAGCCATTTCTTTCAAGTTATAGCAGAAAAACTACCAAGGTCGCTACTGTTACCTGCAGCTTTGGCTTTCATATTTGGGCTGCTGGTACTTTCAGGGAACGTTTATTTTTTATTTAAAATGTATAAGTGATTTTGTAACAGAACCACTGTAAACATTAAAACAGAGGGTGGGAAATTGGAAATAGGTTCCTACAGAACTTAGTTTAGTACTTGGGAAGAAAAAACCATGCATTTTGACTAGAATTATATTACCAATGTCCTCCTGGGTGGAATTCAGAGCATGCATACTGAAATCCCCATTTTCAGCTGAAATCCCCATTTTCAGAAAGAATTGCCTACTGCTTGAAATGCTGTGAAGCAGGTTTGTGTCAAACTTAAGTGTGGAAATTTTCGTGACCTTGCAAACAAGTTACCACGGATTGACTTGGGCATTGACCCAAGATCTTACTACTGGCAGAGGGATCCTCTGGGTGCCTTGGAATTCATTAACACACCATTCAGAGCACACATGAGGGTCGTACTCTAAAACTCCCTCAAATAAAAGCTACTGTTCTACTCTCAGAACCTCAAAATGTCTGGCTTTAGATTTTGCTTCAGAAAAGAACAAAACTTCTTGGATAAAATGCAGAAACACTTCAGAAAAGAGGACTGCAGAGGGATGGAGGTAGCATGGAAACTCCTGGTATTGACAGCTACCACCGGTGCAGTTGTCGCTATGAAACAAATGGACTGAAATGTGAAGAACCTTATTTGTGGTAGACTTAGCAGAGATGTTCAAACTCTATTCTGACTGATAAAGGGTGTGTGGCAAAGTCCACCCGTCAGGTACAGAGATGCCCCTGAACCCAGGAATCAATAAACTGCAGAGAGCAAAGCAAAACCAAATGAGAGTTAGATCTAACATCAGATTAGATGTTAGGAAAAAAAAATTCACTGAAAGAGTTGTTGGGGCCTGAAACTCGCTGCCCAGGGAGGGGGTTGAGTCACCATCCCTGGATGTGTTTAAAAAAAGGGTAGATCAGGTACTTAGGGATGTGGTTTAGCATAGGACAGGAACAGTTAGACTCGATGATCTTAAAGGTCTTTTCCAGCCTTGTGATTCTATGAGAACAGGGAGACAGCTTGCAGCTCGATGTTGTGGGAATAGGAGGAGCTGCAGTCTCCCCCAGGAGAAAATAGACATGCACACACGATCCCGTGTCAAAGCTAAGCTGCTGCAAGGCTCCAAGAGCAGGGTGCCTTGGCTCTGTTTTGGAGAGACCACCTCTAACAGCAGAAGACAGCTCGATGGCTAATTCAGTCCTTCGCCTCACTTACCGATACTGCCAACAAGGCTGCTAATTAGTACTAACTGTGATGGTGGTTTCTGTGATGTGGACGGCTGTTTGCGAAAAGCTGGACTGAGACCACCAACTCACTTCAGACAGGCCACTAAACAGCCATCTGAGGGTAACCACGAGGTCACTAGAAACTTGGGTTAGATTCAAACTAGCGACTTCGAGGTGAAAAGGCTCCGTATTCAATTACCAGTCCCCTGAGTCATCCCATCTACCCTCTATAGTTATTTCAAAGTGCATTGGTAAGCAATATCTGAGGACATTACATGTGTTCAGAACGCTAAAAATACACATCTATGAGGGCAAGGAAAAGATCAGATCACCCAAAAGTAATTTTTCCTTTCTGTTTAAAAAGAAAATAAAGAAAAAACCAAATCAAGATTCTAACACTTTAAACTTCTTTTTTTCATTTCTTTAAATAAAATAAAATAAAAGGCCTTCCCTGTCCTGCTTTGGCATTCCCATTCATTTCTTGCAAATATTATTAGAACACTAAAGAAAGAGAGACCACTCTTGGAAAAAAATAATAATTATGTTCCTTTTACCTCTGTATTTTCTAAATAGCCAAATCAATAGCAGAAAGAAGGGGAAAGTGCTTGGGGGCAGGGGGTGTGTTACAAGAGGAGCAGGAACAAAACAAAATGCTAAAAGATGGATTAAAAAAGCCCCACGTTGAAAACAACAACTCCCAGGGATTCCACCCAGGGCTTCTCAAACTTGCAGATTTGTTTTAAGAGCGACGCTGCCCTCTCGGACCCCGGGATATGGTATTTTCAATGCAACTCCAGAGGTCCACCAATCTATTTTTGTCACCTATCCTGGGATCTGACAACTCTCACCAGGGTCTCAGTTAAACAAGCCTCCAGTTTTTAAACAAAGTGGATTTTAATTGAGAAGCACCTGTGGCGAGACTCTACTGGCATTATTAAAAAGCAAATTTATCACAGTGAATCATAGAGGCAGGGGGTGGGGGAGTGAGCGGGGAAGGGGGGGCCCGGGGGGTCCACACATACGTCATACCTGCAGCACAGTACCATTCCTTTCATAAAACTCCCTTGAAGAAATGTGTAGGATTTGACTGCACCCCATGAAGAGTGTTTTTCCCAACAAGCCGTTCCCAGGGTGTTGAAAAGCTATCATTCATAAAAAATTATTGAGGGGGAAGGAGGTAGCAAAGGGGAGTTCAGAAGGCCAGGGACGCCAGTGGAAGCCACAGAATAAGACCCTCTGTAAAGCATGCACCTGTTTGTGGCCACCAGAATAGCTTAACTAGAAAGCTTAAAAGTTCCAAATTGGTGGGGGGAGAAGGGAGGGAGAAGAGGGAAAACATAATGGAAGCTTGTTCTAATATCAAAATACACTTTAACCCGTGGAGTGCAGGTTCACAATGGATGACTGCAAATTTAGAATGAAGCACCGACAATGCAAACTCCACACAACTGAGCAGGATGATCTTCAGATGCATCTCAGTATCATCAGACAGACATGGGCTTGGGCCAAAGACTGGAAGCTGCACCACTTTATAAAACATGGCTAAAAAAACCCTTGCTTATTAAATAATATTTAGTGTTGTCACAGAGAGCAGTTGACAGTAGAGAGTAGGTGCCAAGGTTGGTCTAAATGCAGTAATGAACAACTAGAAAAAAGTGTTTACAAGGCAAAGAGAAATATAAAGAGTGAAGCCATCCTGCAAAGACTTAATACAAAAAATGTTTAGAACTACAAAGAAAATGCTGTAATATTTAAGTTTGGTAAAAAATATGTACTCTAGCCTGTTGGTCCACCTAAGAAGACCTGACATTAAGGATGGGATTCCTTTGAGGAGCCTAAGATGTCACTAAAGATGCTTTTTTTCCACAGAAAGGAGCCAAGACTTCTCAAAACATTTTTAGAAAACAAATCTCCAGTTTAATTGAGGGAAGTCACAGGCAGAGGGAATACACATTATCTCACAGACAAGCTGGGTTTAAATCTTTCAGCACCCTGAGCCAGGCTGGAAGGCAGCCCTGGATGAATGGTCAGTCCTGTTGATAAACTATGGCTTCTGGCAGAGCACATCAGGACGGGCCTATAAAAAGCAGAACAGGAGGGCTGACCCCAGAGTTTTAAGGGAAACATGGAGTAATACAGGGCAGCTCTCTGTTTCTATTGTTCCCCCAATATTTTCCCATTTATTAGTGCATATGCAATGCTGCTTTTTTTTTTCTTGTTTGTATAAAAAGTCACAACAGACTATGACGTGCAGAAGAAACAAAATGCATGGTGGAGAACAAATGGGGTAAGGAACTGAACAGAAATACCACCTGCTCTAACAGCTTGAATCTGGGATAACATGATATTTTGATATGATTAATCTACTTTTTTTTTTTTTCTTTTCTTATTTTTAGGCAGGCTGTCTTACGTACTCTTCCATCACACTCTTCACTTCCTCTGCTTTCTTATATATAACATTAAGAGCTGAAGAAGCTCTGTAGTGTATGTGGGCAACTTCATCCACCTTTAACAAACAGGTAAAGTGCAGCCACCAGCATATTCTTTCACCTCTCCCCCACAAAACCCTAACTAAACAAAAACCACCCAACCACAAAACATTACAAAGCCCAGCACGCTGGCCTTGCACCATGAGACCACAATTCCAGGCACTCCCGTCAGAACACGACTGGGTCTCACCTCTCTTTCCACTGTTCTTCCCAGGCATCGCTCTACATTTCCAATTACAAATGTATTTTCAGAAATGACTGGGAAAGTATTATCACTTCATGTTTAGCTATTCAGGTGGTAAATTAGGTAAGCCTTTAGTCCCATGGAAGTCTTTTGTCATGAATGCTTGCTCCCCTAACTTTACCCCAATTTCCACACAGGCAATGTAACTTACACTCTCCCCCTGTTTCATGATCTGTTCTGAGAGAAATGTGTCAAACAACACATTACATGCTCAGTGTTAAGCTGATTTATCATTAATGCTGTTTATTTAAACCAAGCAATATATAAAGGGTTTATCATAAAATCCTAAGAAAATGCTTTTATGAGCATTCACTAAATAGCTCATAAAGAATAGATTTTTAAAAATATGACATAATAGAACAACCCAGCTTTATAAAAACTTTCAGTAAACACAATTTCAAAACCCAAACTGCCCAGGTAAACAGCTGAAGATCTCCTCTATACCCAGAGTTAGGACTTGATATTTAACATAATTACATAATCCATATTTTTTTCCTTATTATTGTGCTGTGAACACAGCAAAACACCTATTTCTGAAAAATAGATCAACAGTACATACATTTCAGATGTATTTTTGAGATATTTTTTCCTTGGGCAACATAGCTTTTGGGCCTACTTTGATCACATTTTCAAAACCCCATGAGAAGAAAACATCTTAAAAACAATCCCTCAAAAAAAAAAAAGGGACTGCTCATCTTATCAGAAATATTAACTATGTACATGTCAAAAGGTTTTAAGATACTCATACCTCTAATTATTACATAGCACCCCACCAAAACCAAAGGCATTGCATAACAACTGCACAAGAGGACAGAGAGGTTGAAATACTTCTTGAATGGCAAAATGAAAATTCAAACAGAAAAACCCTTTTGTGCAAGTGTGTCTCTAAACTTGTGTTTGTGTGTACCCAAAGATCATAAGAAACCTTTAAGTTTAGCAAAAGTGAGGTACAGAAGTCACCTCAAATAAGACCAAGTGCAAATTACAGTGTGTCTTACCGAGGGAGTTTCGGTGATGTCTGTACATCACTTACCGGTGAGGTTTTAGCTGTGCTTCTGAACTGAGGGGAGACACCATGGAGCAAAAAGAGAATGAGGTTAATTTTAAATGGTCTAGGCTTCTATCTAACTCCAGCTGCTTATTCCTTTCTTACTAAAACACATGAAAATATAAAATTCGCTGATTTCTTCATGCATTTTCTGTTTTCAATTTAAATGCTTCAAGTATTTATTTTTAAAATTATATGCTACTTTTAGAGAAAATATTGAGCCAGACGGCAGAGCATCCTTGATTCTCCTAAAGCAATTGAAAGAAGCATGTTGTCAATCCTGTCCAAAATAAAATTGGGGTTAAACTCCACATTGCTTTGATCTTACTCTGTAGAGGGGAGGCTCTTTGTAAAGAATACACTTTGGAAAGCAAATGTTTGCAACTGTCAAAGTCTAGAAGGAATGATACAGAATGTTCATACTCCTTTTGTTTGTTCTACAAACAGACTAGTAACATATTCCCCATCTTACAGAAGTTTTCTCTTGGACCTTAACTATTCCATCTCTCACCCTCTGAGATCCATTTTTATTTGTTGCTGCTATCTCCTGTCTCAGCAGTTCCTTATGCCTTGTTACATGGACGCCACCAGGCAGCTCTCAGGGAAATGCAGAGAATCTCTTGGTTCTTGATTTCTTTTGCCAGCACCACAGGAGTCGGGCACAAGAGCTGCTGAAAACCCCCTGCACAGACCATGGATTCATGACTGGAACAAAGCAAATTCAGCAAATTTAGGAGCTCAGCTCTCACAAGTCTCTACTTACAATGTATAAACCAAGGATTTCCAGAGCTTACACTGTGGCCAGATCTGAACTGGATTATGACAGGAGGAAAATGCATAACCCTCACTTATGTTTGGAATAGTTAGTCTTTAAAAAAATTATTTTAGGGATACTATTAACATACACAAAACCCAAAATCAGTTTCTCATCCTAAAAAATTACTGGATCTTATCAGAAATGACTGGAAGTTCCCATAAAGAAACCAATTAAGCCTAAAGCAGCGTGGAAAATTTCCACTTGAATGGCTACGACTTGGCCGAGCTACAAGCAACTGGAACCAGATCTTAACATGAAAAGCACCATTTAACCCTAAGCAGAGACACTGCTAACAGGTCTGCCCGTAAACAACAAAGACCTAGAGTATCTTCCACGTGTGAACACAGCAAGCCACGTTTCTCTTTGGGCACACTCCATCCACAGCACGCAGGCTCGCACTCGGCTGCGCCCTCAACACACGGCAAAGAAACTCCGAAGAAAGGCGGGGGTTGGACCCCGGCGATCTCTCGAGGTCCCCTCCAACCCCCACGATTCTGCGATTCTAGGAAGTGAGGAGAACAGCGGCGATTAAACCCTAATTAAACCGTGAAAGTGCTCTCCACGTCCAAGGGCACGGGAGGTTTTGCAGGGCGAGGGGCAGTTTTATCAGAACCTTGGACAGCACCGGAGGGACTCCGGGACGGCGGAGCTCAGCCGCGCCGGCTCCGGCCACTCGCAGCCCCGGCAGCGTAGGGAGCCCCTTCCTTCCCTGTGCCCCCCTCGGCTGCCTTTGCACCCCGCGAATATCCGAGTGGTGTATAGTGCGTAAGGAAGCTTCGGGGGTTTGAAGGAGGAAGATGAAAAGGCAAGAGAAAGTTCCTTCTTTTGGGCTAGTTCATAATTCAACCCCAACGTGTGCTCCCCCCCGCCCCCGACTCCCCCAACATTTTAATGCGAACAAGTCCGCTCACACTACTGGAAGAGGTAGCAAACTCTAAGTCAACATAAACCAATCACAGAGATAAAGCCAGGTGCACAGGTTTAGGGTAATTTTGGGTCCGGTCTCACAGTTTCAGCCCTTTTTCATTTGCAAATAACAGGGAAATTTTCCTTTAATTTACTGTGCCACCACTCACACCAACCTCAAAACAGACAAGCAACTTCTGTATAAGGATTGTGACAATGGCCCAAAATGCCTGGGACTTTACTGTTTGCACTTAAAAATGTATTTTACAAGTGCTTTGGGCAAAACACACCTAAATAATGGGAAGCAGTAAAAATTCAGAGCTTTGCAAACATTTAAGCTTAGTTCTCACAATCTGCAAGAAAGCTTTTCTAAAAATCCATCCACTTGCAATGAAAAACCAACTCCCTATTCCCTTTTAATAAGAAATAGACCTTTTTAAAAAAAAAAAAAAAGAGAAAAAGATCTGATCACTATTGTTTGAAAGCACTCGAAAGCAATAAGATGGTCACAAGACTTGATCTGACTGTTCTGCCCCTTTACAAACTCAATAAAGCTTGCTTTTTATGACTGATTGCTGTGCTGTATTAATCCCCTAGCATATAAAACAAGCCTATTGGAGACTGGGACTCCACTGGGGAAAGACAGGGAAGCTGTTGTGTTCTGAGAATTAATCCATCTAGGAAAATCAAAAGCCAGCCACTCACAATACAGTAATCAGCATGTTCTCCACTGTGAAAGCCCTACATTTCCCATTTAGAACACTCAACTATTACTTCATTATCTACTGAAACATACAAAACCCTTTTATTTACTTGTGTTTGTTATTATTTGGCTTATATTTATGGGTTTGTGTGTATTCCATTGGTGGGTATACAACTATCAAGTTAAAAAAAAAAACAAACCCACAATCCTGTCTATTCCCAACTGCTTAAAAGGAAAAAGGGACTCCCACTGCTTTTTCCACAACCAAAGTTCTTTCTGGATTTGCTTTGTGAACAGGATTTTAACTCTTTATTATCCTAAATAAAAGGAAATTCTTTGCATTTTTTCCTTACACAGAAAGTTCATTTTCTGTTCAGGATATTATAGGGTTGTGTTGGGTTTTTTTCTTTTATCACTTTGTTAAATTATCCACATGAGTGTCCTGAGTAGTGTTGCTAAAATAAAAATGTTTGAAGTTTTACAATTACTTAATTGAAAACAAGTTCACTTTATTTCTAGGTGCTATTGTATTTGATGCTCCTTTGTTAACAACTGTTTAATTCCTTCCATTTAAATTTGAAAGTTGTGTTCTCCTAAATAAAACCCCCTTTTTTTTAAGAGCAGATGTATTTTGGGTTTAGGTGGTTTTTTTCATTTAGGTGCTAGAAGTATGAATTTTCTGTTGTGTTACGGAGATAAAGACTAAAAAACCCAAACAAAACCAGCTGTAAATCTTATGTGACACAGTAATTAAACTGCTAAATTAATTCTGGCCTAAACACAAGAATTAAGGCTTATGGAAATCATTGAGAAACCACAATCTGAGAGATCATGTGCTCAAGAAGACCCAAAGCCATATATCCTTTTCCATTCAGGTAGCAAAAAGCACCTACCCATATGAGAAATTACTTTATAAACCAGCACTTAAACACAACAGTTTTTAGTACCTGCTGAAATGTTCCTCACAAATTACTTTAAAAAGGCAAATAAAGTGCTTTGCTTAGAGTAAAATTTATTCTTTGCTAAAACAAAGATCTCTTTCTGCCCCCACCCTTTTTTTTTTTTTGAAGTAAAAAGTCACTAAAAGCAGCAGATGTTATATACTATTTGTTCCTATTGCCATCATCTCTTTATATGCATCTTTTATTTAATAAATGTCTCTATAAAGCAATTTTATATCATTGCCTTTAAAACCAACAGGTGACTGAAATCCCACAACTGTGGGACAATCCCACAGTTCCACCTGGGCAGCACAGTCGATGCCGAAATGTTATGGTTAACTCAAGAAGACCTCAGTGGTCCAGCTATCACTATCAGTTTTAAGTATTACTATGCATTTCTCATAGCTCAAAATACCACCTGCTTCTTTCAATTTTTAAATAAAACCCCCAAAATACAGTAACTAAAAAAAACAAATTGGAGGAGCAAAAGCTGGTGCACATGGCTGTTACATGCACATGTATTTTTGGGACATATGCTTGCCTTTCCATTTAAGAATGGGATTACATCACAGCAACATGACCACCGTTAACTTTTCTGGCACCTTCCTGTTGGGCACAACTGAAGATAACCAAATGACAGCAAGGATACACAAGTGCTGGTAATATTAAGCTGCAATTCATGTTCTGCTTATGCATGGAGGATTAAATTTCTCAGCTACCAGGGCAAAGCTATGGCACACACGGAGTTAACTGTGCCCCCCTGCCTCTCTTCACCTCCACCCCCTTCTCCCCCATCTCATTCATGCCACATTCCACAGTGGCAGGGTCCAACAACAATATAGCAGGGTACCCAAAATGAAGAGGCAGGGCCTTCTATTCTTCTGCCTCTCTTGAATTAATTAACTGGAAATGAGTTTTGTCAATGTTTTGGAAAGGCAGAGGGGTGAAAAGAAACTGCTAGAATTAATCACAGTGAGAAACTACCTCTTCAGCAGTCTGCCAGAGTTCAGAAAACCCATGAGAAGTGCAAAATAAAAGGAAAGTGGGCTGACTTACCATCCAAAGGAACAAATAAAATTCAAACAAACACCCAAGTCTCCAAAACAGAGACATGCCCCAGTGCAAAGGAATGTAGCATCTGTTGCCACAACAGCTTCAGCTTTGTTTCTAATATACTTGTCATGAGGACTGAAAGGTAACAAAGTAGAAAAGACAATTTGCTAATAATTTAAATACACAGAAGGCACGTTGTGTTTAACTCACTAAATATTTATGGACATCCAATGTTTCACTGACCCTTATGGAAGTACAGTTATTTAAGCACCGTGATCAAAAATGAGACACTCTCATCGTTTAGCCCTGACAACACGGATCTTTGAAATGAAGGCAGCAGACTGCAAAGCTCTTTCTGGAGTTTTTAATGACAGTTATCTTCAGGTTCAGCACTGGAAACTGAAACAACTCGATGCTGCGTGCCTGACACCTTTTCTAATAGCAAAACCAAGAAAGTAACGAAATTTTGACCATCTGAAACAAAGGATCTTTTCCCATAAGCTAATTTACCTAGGCATTCAGAAAACGTGTTTGTGTCCTTTTGTTTACAACAGGAGAGGCAGAAGTATCATTGGGCAGCCTCTCTGAAGGTGACTGTAAGACTTCCAGCAGACTGGAACTAAAACTTGGAAGAAATCTTGATTGGCCGAACGGGGAAAAATATTTTCAAAAGGAAGCCCTCTTGTAATATTTGACTGTTCTTAATTTTTTGTTCACGAGGGCTTTTTCCTGACAGATCTTAAAATCAACTTGCCATCTTGCTTCTCTACCTCTAAACCCATACTCTCAAGAGCAGAATTGTCTGCCAGCCCCTTCTGCTCCATCTGCGCGATAAGCTCTTGGTTTCTCGCGTTCTGTTCAGTGAGATTTCGGATAGCATATACTGCCCACTGGTTCACAACTGTTGGACAAAGTTAAGGACCATATACTTATTTAAAGATAAAATAACACATATTTTATTCCTGCATTCCCTTCCCAACTCCTCAATCCCAGAAAAAAACAGTAGAAATCAAGAGTTTAAAACAGACATTTACAGGCAATGACTCTGAACCTGCAAATACTTGCATATGAGGTAATTTAGGTTTTAATGAGGTATGTCCATTAACTTCAGGCAAGTTTGCTAGGTTTTTATCTCGAATAAAAAACCCCAAACCAATAAACTAAACACAAATAATCTACAAGACTTAAAAGGACATGTTGTTTTCAACCAAAATTACAGTTAATTGAAATGTTCCAATGATCTTCCTAGAGATTTAAAAAAAAAAAAAAGAGTCAGTCACTGTGTTTATGATCTGAACACTTCCAAGGACAGGCAAACAAAATAAGCTGTAAATCAGGTAAAGAAAGAAGACAACTATTCCATTCACTTTAAAAGCTGAAGAAATGCAGAAAAAGAGAAATTCATCTTATCCAGGTTAACGGCTGTAAACAGCACAAATACTGTGGGAGTCCCTCACGAATACTTAACTTCTAACATTATCTAAACTCGGTTGTTAGTGCTTGGGTGCTTTCATAAACTTGCCAACAGAAAAGACATGAAGATCACCAGAAGGTAGCTCCTGCTCATGTTTAAATGGGCACAAGCAGCAACTCATTTACCTTCTAAGGTGGTCTCTTGAGGCACATGTCAGGGCCACAGACAAAGGATTTAAATTCCCAGGATTATCAGTCAGGCATCTTCCAAGTGAACTACAGTGTTCATTTTATGAAGTGTCAGAGATGTGAGTCCCAACTCTGCAGCCGAAAAGCGATGTTATGATATAATCTTTCCCAAGTTACCCATACGGGAGGCAAGCCATTCTGAATCACACAAAAGTGGTTTGCCTGCAGGGCACCAATTATTTACTACATGTAGCTTCACATCCAGTAGAGGAATATGCATAATTTACTCATCTCCTTGACGTCTTTTGGGTTGGACAGTGTCTATGCACAGAGATAAGACAGGGTTCTTACGGGTGTTTGCCAGGGGGTGACTGGAGGGGAAAACTACTCAGTTGTGGAAGATGGGAACTTCAGCCAAAAAAATAAAATACAGGAACTGGACTTTGTTACACAATCTATCACAACAACATTTAGAAAATCCACTGCTGCTGCGTGCACATTCTTACCATAGCAATCTTGCCATTTTTTTGTGCACCTCTCTCAGACTGCTGTGCCTACCTTGCTGCCACCTCCAACTACCCCTTTGGCTTCCACCCTTTCAGCAGAGGCAGTCTCTCATGCTGGGCTGCTGGATGCACTGGGCAATGTGGATGAATAACAGAACGTAGCAGGAGCAGCTTTCTTAATGTAAGACACGGCCCTTCTTTCACAGACTTACATTTGAAGAGAGAGGAAGTGATAAACTGAGAATACAGGAGACCCCAGAAAGTTGATAACTTTATCGAACCACAGCTCTACTTAGATTCAAAAAAAAGGACAGAGAAGGGACTGAAATAAAAAGCACATGAGGAATCATCAAACAGAGAGAAAGGTTTAAATGAGGAACAGCTTGGACAAACATCACAGGAAACACAAGCTAGGGAACAATTCTGCACTGGCATCCATCAGTGAAACAGCCCCCTGCCTTTTAAGAGCAGTTTATATTTATCTTCATGTTAAAGCACATCAAAGATGTAACAGGTGAACATGGCTAAGACTATCTGTATTCTCTTCTGTCAGTGCATCACTGCTATCGTTAAGTGAAAAGACAGTGCCAAGCTACATGTAAATTACATAAACTGAGTATTTTCACTGCAGATTACATTTGAGTGCATACACCAACAATAAAGTACCAAAGAAACCAAATAATTAATACGCAGAATCTCATTCAGCAGCTCTGACAGCAGCAGTAAATTTACGAAAGCTGACAGGAACAAATAGATGCCCAAGGCTGATACCTAGGAGATCTTTCTGAGGTCTGATTTAAATTATTTCATGACTGTTAAAAAGTAACATGAAGTTCTCCCAGCAGACTGTGAGAAACATACTACTATCCTTCCTGGCTCTGGTCCTGGGATGCTGTGTTCATAAAATACAATCCTGCATAAAATACGGCACCTGCGTAAAAGACCATCCCCTAAAAAGTTATTTTCAAAGAGTAACAGTTCGAAATCACAAGTGCCAAGTGCCACACAGAGAAAAAGTACTCTCCAAAATTTTTTTTTAATGTATTAGCCTTGGGAATAATCCTGTTACTATCCTCTTTATGTCCTTCAATACAAAAACACTGCTAAACCCCACAGCAAATGATGGTTTCCTATTATCATAACCATTCATGCTTACATAATATCTAAGACATCCCTATTATCTTATGAACTCTATCATCATTATGGCATTTATCATTATTGACTACTGTAGCTGAAGCTGCAAAATTGTTTCAATAACGTTTTCACTCATTCAAAAAACTCTTTTCTGTCTGTAGGTTTTCCATTGTAAATTCAGTCATGAATATGCATGACTTCCCTTGTTCGCATGCTGTGTGAGGCTAAGACCTTTGGATGGCTGTGTGCAGACCTAGACAGACTTAAGTGTCAGCAGAGATTAAAGCTAGTCCCCAGATAATATTCACATTACCCTCTTGCTCCTCTCCAAAGACAGAGACACAGAGAGAAAATTAAACATATTCTAGAGTCTCTAATCCTACCAACAATTTAAGCACTTTATTGTATACTCAGCTTTAGAAAGGGAACTTCTAAAGTTTCCATAGTTACTACAAATAAGAGCATGAGCCTGTTTGTTGTGAAACTGCATAAAAGGAAAGAAATGCAGCAAGCACAGTGGATCTGACTGTGTAGACTTGTCTAGATTTTTCTAAGAGGACATACTGCACTTTCAAGTTAATCAATATTATAGACAAGGAAGTAAAAATTACAAAACCTTTAGGGAATACCAAAGAAAGGGAAGTTTTCATTTCATTTTGCAGGAGTTTCATTATTAGACTACTTGTGCTTAGGGAATGAAAGCAAACATTGGTATGCCTTTGTAGCAACTCTTTTTCAAAATCCCTCAGTACTGTATGCTATGGGATTCCTATATTACTTTGACTCATACAAACATTAACAAAACTGAATCAACTTGCCCTGTATTCCACACTTGTGGTAATGTTGTCATACAGCAAATTTATCACCTGAACTCTGGTTCACAGCTTCAATTGTCAAGGAGGGGAGCATACAGGGAGAAAGGAAGAGAGCTGGACAAAATGTACTGGCAATCTGCCCTACCAGATAAAAAATTTACTATCTGGAATCAACATAAACTATGAAAATCTAAGCCACTAAGTCCTGAGGAAGTTTTGCCATTATCCACAACGGGAACTTTTCACAAGTCTCATTTCTTTTTATATGGATTCTGTTTCAAGGAGTTGCTAGAGTCAACGCCAGCAATAGCACAGGGGCTGCTCTGTAAGTTTAATGGTGCGTGATGTACAACTGCATCCTATCAGGAGTCCCTACCCAATATCCTATTGTGATGCATTACTGCAGAGGAGGACTTACAAACCATTTCCCAAAGAGAATATTCCAGCTTCTCATCCTCATATTACAAGGTCCAATTTGCACTAAATGTTTTCAGCACATTTACTGCAGCCATCAAGACCCCTATGAAGCGTTCTGTAAAACAATTTGGATGCGATGGAAGGAAGACAGTAGACATCATAATTAATGAGATTTGAATGCAACAAGGCAGATACACAACAATGTAAGTAATCTTCAAAGTATGTTGCTTAAAAATGGCAAGTAGAAAGTTTTAAAAGTATCATTAATATAGAATACTGCAGAGTAGTGGCAAGGGGAATGATATACATACATGTTTGCTTAAGTCCCCTTGACAGCTATAAATACTGAGGAATTTCTAAATAGAATATTGTTGGTGTAGATGTTTTTCTTGTTTTGTTTTGTTTAGACTGTTTCCTGCACTACCAGTTATTTTTGATAAGTAAATGATTACTTGGGAAACCTTCTTCCTTAAGAGTCATTTGGCCTAATAAGAGAGGATATTCCTTGCCTATGTAAATTACCTCATGCAAATCAGATTTATGACCATTTAAATATTAATTCATTTGAATCAAATAGATGAAGAGATACAAAACTTTATTAAGAAAGACAGCTCACGTGGGTTAGAACCCTATTCAAATGGGCCATTTACGCAACAGTTGAAGCCACCCAACTTCTTTAAGAGCTTTGCTGGAACACCTCAATAGGATTAGAAACCAGAGATAATGAAAATACAATTCTTCTTAATTTTATTTCTTTCTGGTCTTCAACAAGCAATCCAATTCTCAGTAAAACTTCTGTAGATAGGAATGAAATTCTAAAGTGTTATGTTTGAAGAATCACTTCCACTTACAGACCTGACTGGACCACACTAAAAAGATGTAAACCATTTCCCCTTCTGGTCTTTCAGTCCTTTAAAATTCCTTACAACTACTTTACAATTTTTACATAACTTTTACTAGTGCTTAAGACATTTTAAAAAAAAAATCACAAAAAATGTAAAGAAATAACTTATTTTAAAGAAGCTGATTCATATTTTTAGAACTGTCACTCTGGATTCTATTTACACATTCAGATTATCAGCATCAAAAAACTTAAGGAATTCAGCTTATATAAGCTTAAAATACTCTGCCTGTAAGTTTGAATATGAGCCTAAAATATCTTGGTTGTCTGTATTTTTATTTATTTCATAGCAGTTGTTAGCACCTATGATTGCAGTCACCACATTTTGCGTTTATCAGCTGAGAACGTCCTTCCTTCTGTCCCTCCTATGCTTCACCCCTGCTCCTGCAGAGCAGACACAACACAATTCATATATCCTACACGCCTCCAAGGTGGAGAGGCATCATTGGATGCTGGAAGAAATATTTATTGCTCATCACACATTCTAGGGATAAGGTTTGTAACACTGTGGAACCTAAAGCAGAGGTTCATTTCTGCTACAGGTAACTCTCTCACCCGGTCGAAGAGATCAGTAGGAAGGGTTGGGTTGGACCATCCACCGCCAAACGAGCTTCATTCTCCACCACTACGTGGCAGCAGAGCTTCACTGGAAACGTATGAAATAAGATCCCCTTTCCTATTCCTCACCGGGACAGGAAGACCAGTGTGGACTGCTGATGCCTACTGTAAGCACTCCCCATATAAGTTTACTTCCACAAAATATTTTGGTAACAACAGAAAGCCTATCCTCCAAAACCTGAACTGGGGTTTTCATCTCTAATTACACTCTGTAGAAGACATTGCTTTGCCAGACAAAGATCTCAAATGATACAATCAGAACAGACAAATGGGCAGAACTACTCAGTTTGAAGTAATCAAAACAGTTTCAATACTAAAGCAACATTCTCTGTAATTCACAGCCTAAAGAAATTAGTAAACCAGAAAATAATTTTACTTGAAATATTTTTTCCTGTTCTCTAGCCTTCCTCCAGCAGTTCTCTCTTCACCTGGCAGATAAACACCATCTTTACAGCTACCTGTATATATATCAGTCTCTGAATGTTCTACCAGCCATCAGTACTGATGAATCCATTTCTTGAAGCGTGCCTTGTGGACAGGGTTTCTTTAAAATGGGACTGATATCTTTTGTACAATCAACACATAGGCATGTTGTATCTCATGTGTAACTTTCAGTTAAAGTTCACCCATTGGAGTACCTATGGTCAACAAATACCCTTCAAGATCAGAATGGACCATCTCTTTTACCCAACGCTTCTACACAGAACACAGATGACCAAACGTTAGCCACTCTTAAATCAAGCCTGCTGATGCACAAGATATTTTCATGCCTTTTACTGAAAGACATACAACACTGACTGTGGGCTGACTGGCGATTTCACTGTGTCACTAAATAAACTGTTCCAGTTGGTAAATAACTCATTCATTATAGTCTGTGATCTATTTCTGGTTTAGATTTGTTCAGAACTGAGTCCAAACACTGATTTTCAATTCTAGGTTAATAAAAAACCATAAAGGTCAGAGATCATAATCAAGGCACTTATTAGGCAACTTTTGCATGAACCAGAGGGAAACTGAGGAAAATATTAAAAACTTTGCATAATTCTTGTATCTCCTCCTTCCACTTGTATTTTTCAGAATCTCTTTTGAAGCAAAGGCACCAGAGATATATAAGAAATTCTGCCAAAATTTGCTATATGGCTGACTACAGGTGCAACAGAGTTGCCTGCTCCTTCTGGCTATTAAGAGTCATAGAAAGATTCAGGTTGGAAGGGACCTCAAAAGATCATCTAGTTCCAACCCGCCTGCCATGGGCAGGGACACCCTCCATTAGACCAGGCTGCCCAAAGCCCCATCCAGCTGGGCCTTAATCACTGCCAGGGAGGAGAGAGCCACAGCTTCTCTGGGCAGCCTGTGCCAGGGACTCACCACTCTCATTGGTAAGAATTTCTTCCTCATGTCTAATCTAAATCTACCCTCCTTCAAGTACTGGAAGGCTGCAATAAGGTCTCACCAGAGCCTTCTCTTCTCCAGGCTGGACAACCCCAACTCTCTCAGCCTGTCTTCATTCAAGACATGCTTCTGTCCTCTGACCACCTTTGCGGCCCTCCTCTGGACATGCTCCAACAGGCCCATGTCCTTCTTACATTGGAGACCCCAGAACTGGACGGAGCACTAACTGAGAAAGAGTGAAAAATAAAAGCTCACAGTATTATGATGCCCTCTTCCTCATAGCTATGATTGCACAGGTAGAATCCATGCTATCCAGGTCCTTCGGAAACACATTCTCAGCACTGTCCAATCCTGACAGCCAGAGCCAAATCACGAGGCTCATTCTTAGTTTCAAGGCTCAACTTCTTTGAACTACATACTCACTTCAGCGATGGACAGTGAAATGGCACCCCCATGTTCATCAGAGTGCTGTTTACTACTTCAGCAATTTGGGTTACACTAAGACACTTCTTACCTAGAGCAATGTCAGGATTTTTCTCCCCAGATCTCTAGCATTTATAGGTTAACAGAACATATAAGACACCACTGAACAGTCTTGGATATCCAGATTGCTACTAGTCTTTAATGCCTGCTAGCTCAACAACATATAATTTGTATTCTATGGGCCCCCCTTCATGTGTTGTGGGGCTTCAAAGCACAGTGCCAAATCACCTTAGTAAACTCTGAAATTAAACAAAACTTCAGTCAAGTACTCCAGAGCTACAGAAGCCATAGTACACACTTAGCTATGTCAGGCTATTTTTATTATAATGTCTCTTATGCCAAAACTTACAGAACTTTAAAAAAAAATAAAAAAATAAGCCATAACCTCTAGGTTGTTTTACTTTTTCCTATACTCAGACTTGTAACACTAGCTTAAAACCATGAATATGACACATTCATTTTTGCTGCTTAGGCTGCCAGTTTTTTTAAAATTATGACTTACATTTTTAATAGAAACCCATAATCTATGCTTAACTATAAATCATCTGGTTTTAAAACAGAATCACACTCTTGATCAATCTCAAGCTAATGCTCCATCCACAGCTACAATATTCTGTTCTTACAGTCCCTTCTATTACACTAATCCCTTTTCAAGAATTCATGACAACTAAATCTGTTCGTTATCTGTAAGAGGTACTAAGAGTTAGCAGGTTGTTTCATTAAAATAAAAAGCTTCAATTGCTGCTACCTAACTGTTAAGAATGCCTTGGCTTATCTTCTTTTCCCAGGTACAGAAAAAAAAAAAGCTAGCAAAATTCCATTAAGTTGAAACTCGTGTATCAAATTTCTATTAAAACCTACCGCAAACATTAAGATGTAAAGCACTGAAGCACAGGGGGATGGTAATTGTGTTCACAAACTGATTAAGTATCAGGCAGGCTGCAGTAATTTTAAATTTCCTTGGACACGTAAAGCAAAAAGCTCTACCTACATACAGAAATATATTCACGTGCATTTATATGCAGACATACAGAAATAAACAGCTTTTTCTAAAATGCTTTAAAATACAAGTTACAGAAGTCAAATAAAACTTTCAAAAACTTGGCACTAGACTTAAAACCCCCACCTAGTTAATATCTGACATGTGGTCAAGCTAGTTATAATTTATCACTCTAAGACAGATGACAAGATAAGCTGACTCACAATTTGGATAGAAGCTCTTTTTCTATTTATAATCTCTAGAGATTCACCTACTTATACGGATTCAACAAGGATCTATATGCCAGCTTATCTTTCAGCGCTATACGTGAGTATTTTATTGATTCAGGGTCTCTGAATAACTTATGTGGCCCAACTCCCACCCCTGCTGTTTTGGGTAATTTCAAATGTCACTTTATGACAAATAATCAAAACAACGAAGGTAAATGAAACTCCAGCTCCAGTCTCATAGACACCAGATGATGTCCAGTGTGCATCCAAAAATAACAACTGTTAAATAAACGGGTGTTTGGAAAGATGCAGCTAAATTCTAACCAACTAAGGTCTTTCTCCCATGTTTTGCAAAACAGCCATTAGCCACAATCATATCTGCTACAATTTCAGGAAATGGTTGCATCTCCTTGAAGAAATCTCAGAACACCAAGGGACAAGAACAAACCAACACAGCCAGTGGAATGGACTGCCAATATCTCTTTAGTGAGAAAAGAAAGGTTAGATTTTAGAAACCATTTCGGAAATAGACAGAAAAAGTTTAAACAAAGATCTGGGGAAGTGAGGGAAAACTATTGAAGGATCAGGAAGGAGATTCACAGGACAATGCATTCCCCACCTGAAGTTACAATTTGTTTTAATAATAGTGACTAAAAATGGGACAACAGAAAAATGTCAGAATAAAGATATTATGCAAAGCATTGGCTGTATGACATCTAAATATTCTTTGGAGGCATGAAAGAAACAACGTCAAGATGACAGACTGAAATATGATAAGGTAGTTGTAGAAGGCATTCCATTCTCAACAATATTTCTGAACCACTCCTAGCTTTATTTAAAAAAACCAAAAATCTTTGGGTCTCAAATTTCTAGTGCTCCATCTCAGCCCAGAGGGGAATTTTTCAAAAGAGAGTCTGAGGAAAAATTAAGCAAGTTGTTTGAGCTATAAAAGCAGTGAAATATTATATTTTCCTTGTTGTTTCTTCTTTTTTTTTTTTTTTTTTTTTTTTTGGTGCTCCTGGTAACTAAAGATCTGCTTTCTTTCAAGAATTCAAGCCTGTCATGGATTTAAATCCACCAAGAGGATTAGGGCAGAGGACAAATATGTCAATATTTGGTTTAGAAATAGAGTTATTAACTTTAATTCCTCACTTTTACATGCATGAGTTGGTGCCTACAGAGATTACTCTTCTCAAGGGATTAGAAATATTATAATGTAACATTTGAAAGAGCCTTCTTGCATGCTGTATACCTCTGCTAAACTTCCTCCAGCTCTATGAAGGACACTGTACATCACCCACGTTCCTGGATAATGGTAGTTGTTACTTACTGGAGACAGGTAGAAGTAAAATACTGAAGAACAGACTTCGTATTTACATCTCTGCAAATGTGCCTTGGCATTATATATACTGTCGAGAAAATGAATACTCCCCCACCCATGAACTCTGAACTTCAGTATTTTAATCATCCTGCAGATGCACTAAATAAACTGCACCCAGAAATTAAGGAATCTGCAACCCGAAACATACCATTAGCAATTAGAACTTTTAAAAATCTCTAAACACAAGATGTAATCTGTGGCCCTTTCTGGAAGAAAAATAAAAGGGACAGTGCTGTCAATTCTGAGATCTTTTCCCATACTGCACACTGCATTCCTTCTATTGTCTTGGTCTTTTTCATACTAGGAGAATATTACATTTTAAAAAGAAAATTTGTTCTTGAGGAACAATGTGAATTACTGATATGGCTACTAGATGTAGAATTTCTCACAAGAGAACTTCACAGTTTTGTTTTCATTCTCAAAAGTTGCAATCAACATCTCAAATCCAGTGTCTGAGTCAGAATTCAGATCTACAAAATTGCTTGCTTAATGTGGTAGGGCTTTTTTTGCTTGTTTTTTCACCTTTAACTCAGTTCTGTTCCAAAGATTTTGCCTCAAACAGAAAGAATAAACAATGGGTTAAGACATGGAAGTTGTATTATCCCAACTCTTCAGATACGAAGCCAACGTCAGGAGTAATTTAAAGTAAGATTAGGTTACACAAATCCCTTCTGTACCCTTTTCAAGAGGGAGCATGCACCTAGATCCCTCCCCTTCAGAGCCTTACAGTAATCCCACTCAGGACACTTTATCCAATACCGTATAGAAAAACGCTACTTAGAATGGAATCCAGACCTCTTTAGTCCACTAACACTTCTGAAAGCACAAGACCGGGTAAGGCTACTAGCAATGCTTCTTTCAAGAGCGAAAAACACCCTGAGACATAATGACAGAAATAGGTATTGGTGGGCAGATGACCTTCTCAACTGAAACCAAAAGCCATGTTTGGGAGTAGCTGTGTTTTTCCCCTTTCACCATGAGAAGTAACGAGAAGGTTGAAGACTCTTGAGAATCACTTGGGAAACTGGCACTAACACAGGCAAAAAAACCCTGACCCCTTCTCATACAGCACTGAGGGTTTTCCCCCCTTGAGCCACGCAGACCCTAGACTCCATTAGTATCTCAGAAAATAGAGCTATAAAGAACTCACAGGAACTTCCAGGAACAGGATAGGATTTGGTCTGCTGAATAAGGTGAAAGAAATAAGCCCCTCACAGACTGTTCTTGCTCAGTGAATAACCATACTTGTACCTGTTCCAGCTTCTAGTCTGACCAGTTCATCTGAATATAATTGCAAGATACAGGGAAGGAGCTAAGGTTTGTGCATATGCCACAAACCAGAAATCCTCTGCTGTCTCCACTCTCTCCGTAAATAAGAATTCTCAGCATGTAGGAATTCAATTAGTCTGAACCAATACACCACAGTGATTTCTTCTTGCTTGACCTTTTTTCATCCTAGTTCTATCTATGGCAGTTGGCTTCCACTCAGCTGATACTCTGCATTGTCTTTGGCACTATGAACGTCAAGATTCAGGCCAACAAGTTTCTGTTCTTTACCTGTGCTGACAAGCCCCATGCTGACCTCAATGGCTGCTGGGTCACTGAAAACTTATCTGCTTTTTTTTTGCTGAACTCATAGCAACACCATCAGTAGTGGTTTACAGAAAAATAAGATTCTAATATTCTCTGTGTCCAAGGATAAGGGTTGAAGCAGTGGGAACCTGTGATAGTGCAAAATTGAAGCCCTCTCCCAAAGAAAACACTTCCATTTAGTAGAGGTAGACTTCAAACTTACTTGCACAGCAAAGAAAGTGTCAAAGGGATGAGGAAAAGGGTAATTTCTTCCAAAGGGAGAGAATTTGACTAAGCATAAGGAGATCATTACTGTTTTCATCAGTAGCCTCGGTCTTTTGCACTGCCCATATCCACTGAAATATGATTTTGCGTATGTTTATGAAAATTCAGAATCAAATAGGTCACCTCAAACTACTAAATGCATTGGCAGTGCCTAAAGTGAGCTTTCCAAAGAAAGGCAACCATAACTGATGTAACATTATGCTGTATTTTCTTGCCAGCATACATGAGATAAGCGTTTTCACGTAAATGTGGCTAACTGTACGATGGTTTACTCTAAAAAGTCAACTCTCACTCCTATTTTTGCTTTCTACTGGCTTCTATTCAGCTGTGAGGCTTTTTTACAGTATGTGGCCTGTTTTAGGTTGCATTCTGTAACTTAGAAATAAAATGTCTTTCAACTTCCCCCAAAGTCTTTGCTGGCATCTCACAAAAACAAACTGCCATTGTTGTAGACCATAGCAACTCGATTTCTTCTAGCTTTAGCCAGAAGTTTCATGAACCACAATTACACTTTCTGGTGCCATGAAGTCAAAAGTGTTTTCAATCTACCTCTCAGATGACTTTCAGACTAAATATAATAGAAGCAGCAGCTTAGGGAAAGAGTATCTTAAAATTGACTTAAGTTCTCTAGATTTTCATCCATTATTCAAGCTAAAGGGCCTATGTATGGATATCCACAACAACAGAAGGTTTTACTTTCACAAATGCAGAAAATTCTTGCTCCTAAAACATAGCTGGCTGGGTGCTTATTCATATATATAAAGAAGTGTGTGTGTGTGTGTGTATACATACACTCACCCACCCCTCACAGCAGGGTATTTTTTTCAATACTGCACTTTTGGCTAATAGAAACCCATGTCTGATTAGGGGTTAACATAGTACAGACACTTACAAAAGGTCATTCAAATTAAATTCAGACATTCACAAGATCAATTTATGAAAAGACCTACTTAATTCAGGTAAACTGAAAAGTCTTAAATAATACAGCTTATTTAAAGTCTTCCATAGCACCTTTTTTGTATGATTAGGGCAACAGTCTTTCGATCAGAATGGGCTGGTCTCCCTCCTTATGTTTGCTTTAAGGAAGTGGAATCTCTGAAAGGTCAGAGATGAAGCTGGAAGGAACAGCAAGACTTAGAATGAGATAAAAGACAAGAACAAAAAAAGAAGGGCTCTTGTCTGATGCTAGAGCCTGGCAGAGATGAAGAAGATAGTGGCTCAGAGAGCAAAATATAAGATATTTTAGTTTAGAACACCTTTTCAACCCAAATAACCTGAAAAGCAGGATCTGGAGTAAATTTTTTACTGGTTATTACCCAGATAGGCATCTCCAACCCTGTTATTCTGTGGCAAGTTCAATTTATTTGTTTTAAAACACAGGTTACATAGGTAAAGCACAAAGCTCCCAACTTTTCAGAAGCAGAACAAGAAACTGAATTTTCCAACCCAAAAATTTGTCTCATGACAGAACTTCTTAATCTCCCAAACAAGTCCACTTGCATTTTGAAACACTCTTTTCTTTTTTGAATACAGAAGGACAGTTAGGATAAAATAAAAACCCCAGCACATCAATCTCTGTTAGAAGCTTACTGATTTGGTGATTACTTCATTTTGGAGTTGGACTTGATGATCCTTATAGGTCTTTTACAATGTGAGAAAAAACGTAAACTGACATTCAGTCTTCTCTAAAGTTTGACTCTTCAGAATGCAACATCTATAATGTATTGTAATCCCCCCAATCTCACCCCATTTACCTTTCCCCTGTGTTAAAAGCCTAATAGTTAATTGCTTAAAATCTGGCATCTTTCAGCATTTCTTCTTGAATTTACTTGAAGCCCTGCAAAGTTACAGTAGCTGAACATTTAAAATACCGATTTAAATAATTGCAAGCTGTACTGCAAATTTGTTCCTAACTGTCCATAATCATCTTCATGTCTGTTACTAACAAGGGTGTGTTTTTTTTCTTGTGTTTACTCATGAAACATGTTGAAGGCAAAAATACTATTTGTTAGTATAAATGTAGAAGATACAAGCCTGGTTGAGGTTCTCTAAATCAGGCACTGAAAGATGAATTCAAATCTAAAGAGTTAAAGCAATGCCAACATATCAGTTGAACTTCAGCTAGCAATCTCCTAAGTGACACACCTCCTGATATTTCTATGCACATTACAGAACTTTTCAGGATCTGAAAGGATGCAATTTCAAGGTAATGACAGGTTTACAAAGAAATTTATTTTAGGGTAAGAGCAGACCAATTTCCTCTTTCAGTACGCTCCCATATGCTACAAATAAAAAGATTTATCCAAGGATTTCTCCTCTCAAAGGTAATAGAGAGTTCTTTTAACATCTAACAGGGCAGTCCAGCTTCTCCCGATGAATTATATACTTTAGGGAAGTATTTTTTTCCATCCAGAAAAAATTCCTATTACTTTTAGAACAAAAGTTACATTTTTCTTTGGAAAAATGGCTATGTGTAATTTGAAGGCAGAATTTAGCAACTAGAATGTAGAAAATCAGTATATGAACTCTGTTTTCAGTAGAAAACATCTTAACTGTAGAGCTTGGGTGTCTCTGAAATGGGTAAAACTCAAAAATGTGCATCTACAAAGACTTTGCTGTGAAATCTATGAAGTTCTTATGTGAAAGAACATAGCCCTGGAGGGAAGAGGGGCCCAAAAGGTAGCTGGCTATTAGTATTAAAGGGTCAGCTCCTCCGAGATCAGGAGCAATGTGTCCCAACAAAGAGGAAGTGATGTGAGACCTGGTTACCAGTGATATGGAGAAGGCTGAGGTAACCACACTTGTTTTGCCTCAGTCTTCACCAGCTCTAGCCACACTGCCCAAGTTGCAGAAGGCAAAGGCAGGGACTGAGAGAATGAAGAACCACCCACTGTAGGAGAAGATCAGGATTGAGAATATCTAAAAAACCGGAAAGTGCACAAGTCCATGGGACCTGATGAGATGCAACTGTGGGTCTGCAGGGAACTGGTGGATGAAGTGGCTAGGCCCCTCTCCATCATATTTAAGAAGTTGTGGCAGTCCAGTGAAGTTCCCACTGACTGGAAAAAGGGAAACATAACCCCATTTTCAAAATGGGAAAAAAGGAAGACCCAGGGAACTACAGACCAGTCAGTCTCACCTCTGTGCCTGGCAAGATCATGAAGCAGATCCTCCCGGAAACCATCCTAAGGCACACGGAAAATAAGGAGGTGATTGGTGAGATCCCTGGGTTGAAGCAATCACAAGCACAACTACAAACTGGGCAGAGAAAAGACTGCAAGCAGCCCTGAGGAGAAGGACTTGGTGCTGTTGGTGGATGAGAAGCTCTACAAGAGCCAACAATGAGCGCTTGCAGCCTAGAAAGCCAACCGTATCCCGAGCTGTTTGAGCAAGTCTGGAGGAGGCCATGAAGATGCTCAGAGGGCTGGGGCACCTCTCCTATGAAGACAGGCTGAGAGTTCAGCTTGTTCAGCCTGGAGAAGAGAAGGCTCTGGCAAGACCTTAAAACAGCCTTCCAGTACCTGAAGGGGCCTAGAGGAAAGCTGGAAAGGGGCTGTGTATCAGAGTGTAGTGATAGGCCAAGGAGTGGTGGGTTTAAACTTAAGGAGTGTAGATTTAGATTAGATATTAGGGAAAAATTCTTCACTGTGAGGGTGGAGAGGCACTGGCACAGGTTGCCTCCAGGATCTCCCTGGCAGTGTTCAAGACCAGGCTGGATGGGGCTTCGAACAACCTGGTCTAGTGGAGGTTGTCCCTGCCCACAACAAGGGCGTTGCAATTAACTAGATGATCTTTGAGGTCCCTTCCGACCCAAACCATCCTATGATTCTGGAAAGAATCTGGATGCAAATTTGGTCAGTCAGCTTTATTCAAGGAGAAATCCAAGTAAGCCTGAAACCACAAAAAAAAAAGCACTAGAAACAAGACCATAAAAAGAAGTTTCTGGACACGAGTCTCCAAAGGAACCCTAGCTGAAGAACTACATGAGCTTTCCCTTGCAGCTTGCTACATCACCTTGGCAAGCTGCAGCACCACAGAAGGATCATATTTGAATTTTGGCAACTCTCTCAACACCCAGCTCAAGAGCTGCCTAAATACTTCCTTTTAATTAATCTTCCCTGAGAAAAGAGACAAAATATATTCACTCTGGATCACAAAATTATAATGTGGGCAATTTTAAGATTTTAAGTAAGCTTCCAAATCTTAGTAAGAGCATTACTCTGATTTACAAGCATCACAAAAATGATTTGTGCCAGGCAGGCCTGGGTGCACAGACAGAAGAGAGAAGCAGTCAAATCTCTTGTCAGGAATATTATGCAGTGTAGTCAGGCACCTACATGTTACTAAGGACTTGGTTTGTGGTGTCTAAGTGTAGCAAAATATGCTACAAGGCAGGCAAAACTACACAGATACAAACTGCAAACTGCTCTTTTGCTTCCCTGCATAAGATGTGCTGAGAATGCAGCAACTGAGGAATGTTAGGAGGCAGAAGAGAAGCAGGGGATCATTAACTTCAGGTAACACAAGAGCTGCTGGGATAATCTTGCTCAAAATGATGAGCAGAGTAGCAGCCAGAAGCTGTGTTCCAATAGCTGACACAGCAAACTATGGCAGCAAGCTAGTCTCCCTGCTGCCCAATGGCTACCTGTTTTTTTTCACACACTTCCATGCTGTATGCTATGGATCAGTGGTGAAAGCTCGTATTAAGAGGTGTCATTATGTCTAGTAAGTCTTTAAAAAACAAGTAAGCAAACTTTTATCTTCTGGTAAGAAGTTTATAGTACAGCCATAAAATGTCAGCTTGTATCAAAAGGTGTAAGAAGTTCCACATTGCCCAAAATGCAGTAAAGGCTCCCATAGTATTTTATTTTCATTTCATTCAAGATCATAAATTACAGTTCTACCCTTTGAGGGCCTCAAACTTTATCCTCTTTTACTAACAGCTAAAACGAAGGATTAATCCTATGGAGAAATTTTAGAAGTCATTGCACAGCTGTGCTTTCCAGCAAAGGAAAAGTAACCTGGGACCAAAACTCTTTACTAGGTTTTCTCAGGGCTACTCTTCTGCTTATGGAAAGGAAACTCCTTGCCCTTTTCCATCGCATCCAGCAGTGCCCCTGACCAGAACTGGACCATGGAAGTCCAACTTTACTACACAACACATTGTCAAGAGACATACTGTCAGAATTTCAATTATAGAAACAGTGATGAATGCAAAAACCTTGCACATAAAGCATCAAAGTGAATAACTCAGAGGATACTTTACTCCCACTGCTCCTCCACCCAGCTTGTTAACATCTTGCTATCATCCTGCACTGCTTTATCCTTTCAAGATATATTTATATGTAGATGATGCTCTATGGCACACAATTATGAGAATATGTAACATTTGCACAACTTTTTTTAATGCTACTTGCTAAACAGTGAGCTTTTTCTGTATCAACTAATTTTAAAAAGCCCATTTTATGTGTTCATTATAAGAAAGCTGACATTACTTTAGACAGGAAAGGCATTTGATTTGAACTTACAAAGAGCTAATGATTAGATGACAGAAACACACCAGAAAGATTACTATGGAATTTATGAAGAGAGACAGATGAATCTGCTTAACAATTACTTATCTTCAATACAAAGTTACTTCCCTCTAACAGCAGTCTATCTTAAGAGTCTCTGCTCTCAAACCTCAGGAAAAAAAATCCCAAATATGAAGCACAGTGTAATTTATATTAAAATCTCCCCAACATTTCAGTAATCTGCATAATTAATTCTCTCAATTACACACATGTCCATTACAGCTTCTTAGCCTTGTCTCTGTGCTTAGAATAAGTTCTCCACTCAGATTTAATAAGTGTGTATAGAATTGATGGGTTATTCACTTCAGTCTACCGAACAGATTTCAGCTGAAACAAAAGCACCACAATCTGATACAAACCAAAAATACTCCTAATTCAAATGTCTATCACAGTTAGCTCTCTGCACTGACATTTGCAAAGCAGTACTATTTATTATTTTAGGACACAGGGAATAACCACAGATCAACTTACTGAGAATACAGTTCAAGAAAGTGTATTTATGAGTTTGCACACTGCTGAATCAAGCTTTTGAATACAACCTAGAAAGTCATGAGGCCAGTTAGACTTAGGTACCGAGTTAAATCAATGCTAGCATAAATATATTAAATACCCACACCTTTTCTTATGAGTCATATTAAATAACTACATTCTTTTTGGTAAAGGATACAAGGATTGTTGTCATCAATGCTGCAGTTGTCCAGGATCAACGGGATGCCATCTAACTCATAAACCTACATTAAAAAAAAAATAATCAATTTAATAGATGTCTCAACAATACTAATGATGGCTCAATGCAAGAAATATGTAAAAAGATAACAGGGATGTTTGTTTCTTCAAAAATATTAAACATTTTAACATAAAGAGTAAATCTGGCATCATCAGCAGTAAGTATCACAAAAGAGTAACACAAGCAGACATTAATTTCACATTCTTTCTCCATTTAGCATGTGTTTGACTAGAGGTATCTTCTACATTGTACTTCTCTCACTGGGCCAGAAAAAGCTATAATTGACAGCTCATGCCTGCTTCCAGAAAGAAGGTCTGCAAAAAACTGAGTGAAAAAAGTAAGAAAAAAGAAGTAGTTGAAAAATACTTATACAAATGCACACAAATTAGCATGGGGCCAGGTATCTCTGTATCTATGAAAACTTCAAAAGCAATGTGTTACCTGTATGTACCTAAGCTCAAATTCTTTTTTTCAAGTAAACACCACTGACTTTTTTCCTTTCCTTCTGTTACTAGCAAACCAGCGAAGATGGGATCTGTCATATTTAATTGTCTATATATACAGACAGAGATGTGAATTCACAAATTATACTAATATATTTGTGTATGTGGATGAGATAATAATGTATAATCCTAACAGACTTGTACATACATACACACACAAGCGCACACACGCAACTGAGAACTCAGGACAAGCTGATGTTAACAATAAATACAAGCATTATCATCTTAGGAAAAGAGTATTCCATAAGAGATTTATCTAGACTTCTGAAATACCCTATAACACCATACATCTTCATACATATTTATAACTCTCAAAAGCATTACTTATTTAAATGAAAACCTGTTCTAAATTATCTGCAAAATTTCAACCTTGAAAAATACCTTCTTAAGACATATAAGGGTTGGGGTTTTTTTATTTTTAATTACAGCAGTGGTTTTAAAAAGACATGAGAGCATGAGAATTATTTATATTTTTATACCTCTACATTACTTATATTCTTTAAGCCACTAAACATGGTGCTGGGCAACCTGATCTGCATTTAAGCAGGGGGGTTGGACAAGAGGCTCCTCTAGAAGTCCTGTCCAATCTCAACCATTCCACGATTCTCTGATAGCAAAACTGCGCTTGTACAAATCTTGAATTATTTAGTGCCTTAAAATCGAATTTCAAACCAAAATCTAGCAGGCAAAGAAATTTAGGTGGAACATCAGTTAGGTGGTGACTTGATGATGGTATTCTCTCTTCCATCTTTTTTGCCCCAAATAGGATGCATTTCTATGTAGCACGTAAAACAAAAAAATCACAAAGTTTACAGTGTAGGACAGATCAGCAATTGTACATATAGTAAGAGAGGGAAGCTGGGTAGGAGGAGATTTAGTTATGAAATCCAAACCAGACTATCCATTCAGAATTCAGAGACAAATCTGAGCCCATGCTTCTTACAAGTTTCTTTTCAGATAAACTTGCTGCAGTGTCTCATGGTATAACTTGACAATCTAAAAGTAACAGAGACAGATACACAAACAGGCAAGGCTTACATGTAAGAAAAGCAAAAAGCACTGCTATCTCTTAAGACCTAACTGGCACATCTGTGCTAACATGAATAACTATAAATAAATAATAATTTTAACCTAAAATACAGTTAATAACACAAGTTTTAAAATACCTTCTTTCCACAAAATTTGTGGTTGTCTTCAAAAGTATGGTGTATCTCATGTATGATGGCCTACTTCAAACCTTGAACAGTGACCCTTCAGTAATAACAGTACCTGTGCATGCTGGGCAAATGTTAGTTCTTAGATTTTCACGCTACAGCTGAACTCTGATATGGCTTTTATTTTTTCCATCAGCGAAATGCTCAACAGTAGGAATTAATCTAGATTAAGTGCTGTCAACTGAAATAAACCATTCAATCTGTTCCAGCTCGGTTCAAACGAGACACTTGGTTAACAGAGTACGTGAGTATTCAGGGAAAGGAAAATTTTAATTAAAATCCACACATGCTTCAAAAAAGTTACTGTTGGACTATAATGAGATTCCTTCCAAGTTAGCAAACTCAGCAAACCACAGCCTTAGTGATACCTTAACATAAAAACCAGTTGCTAACTACCACTGCCTTACACGCCCAGAGTCTCTTGAACAGCATACAATTAAACTGTACATATAATTTCACCAAGGTAGACATAGCTTTTGTCACCATGATTCCGGCTTTATTATGTCACCTGTGATTTACTACACAGCAAAACAAAGCAAGGAAAAGAAATCTTATTATGTATCGACCCAGGACAAACCTATATATTTGTCAGAATAATTTGTGAGGCATAGAGCTACTATTCCCAAGCAACCACTGCTAGAGAAGTTCCAGTCCATGTTCATGAACCACCAGTGATCTACTAAATCAGCATTTTATGGTAACCTAAAATCAAGCCAATGCATTGTAATAACCTAGGCTGAAAAGTGAGCCAGTTCATGTAGCACAGCTGTTATTGCAACAAGAGTGCTATAGACAGTCAAAGGAAGGAAACACTGTCTCCAACCAAACAGTCTCAAATCTTTTCACTCTCACCTGCCTGTTATCTCCCACACCAGCAGGTTTTGTAAATATCAAGAAACCATCCCACTAACTCTTAGCCTCTTACACAGATTTACTGGAACTACATCACCCAAAACACAGACTTTGTGATTTTTTGCAACTAATTATTGGCCTCAGAGTTTTACCTTTAAAGAGAAATGTCTGTGAAAGCACCGTGCAGAGTAAGGTAGTGGGCCTTTTGCAGGGCTTGGGAAAGAAGTCAGCATCGCACAAGCCTCAAATCTCATTTTGACCAAGGTTTTATTCCTGAGAATAAAACATGATGGGGCTGGTGTGAAATGGCTGTAATCCATCCACATTTTGGATAAAAAGTATAGCCAGAGCTAAAGATAGGACAGTCCTGATGTCTGCCCTGTAAATATAATTGCTCGTATTGCCAGTGTTACAAATTACCACAAATGCTATTCTCCATTTACGTTTCTGACAACGTAGATGACCAATAACATGGAACTGCACAGGACTGTAAAAAAGTCAAGATTATAAAGAACTAGAATGTTTTATTCTGAATTACACTGAAACAATAAATGAAGCAACATCCTTTGTGTAGGCTGAAATCTCAACCACATTTAATTGCAAGGGTTACTTAAGACAACTTTAAAATGGAAAAAGCACAGCTCTGAGCCAGTCCTCTCTGGTCCTTCAGTCAAGTCAGTACTAAGAAGTTTACTCTGATGCCATTGTGTCAGTTTCTGAAGTTCTTTTCTAAAAAGCAGAAATATACATCAAGCATTCAAAGACAGGTGTCCGTGTCTGCCACTTAAGACAGACATCTTTGACAACACAGCTTTATATTGCTGTCTCACTTGGTTTTTTTGACCTGCCTCTGAAACATAACGAAGATCAGTATCATGTCAATGAAAAATGTGAATGTGTTACAACTGAAATAAAATTCCTTCCTCAGTAAAGAAGTGACTGCTGGGTTTTTTAGTTTTTCTGTGCTCCTGTAATTTAACAATCTATTTAATCTACTTAAATGAGACAGTAGCAAACCCCTGTGTAGGCAGAGGTGCTACTTAAGTATTAAACAAGAGCTTATCAAAGTGACCAGCCCAGACCAAATATGCCCACTGTTCTCCCAGCCAAGGAACAACATAGTGTTTTATTTGGATGGTTTGGGATGTGTCAGTCCTGAGGACTAAGCTATGCTTTTTATCTTGATAGCCAATGAACACATTCAGACAAAAGTTAAAGATTTTATGTTTTCTTGCAGAATTCCCATTTATTGACTAATATATAAATAAGGTCACCAGAATAATTAAGGATATCTGCCTGAACAGATCTACCTCTGATAATTTCCCAGTATTTTCTTATGAAATTCACAGAAGTAATTACCATTTAAATAATCATTCACAGCAGAGCCTAGAGAAAGTATAAATTAACTGCAGACTGTTTCTTGAATCTTTCCTTATAGCAGCAATGGAGCCAAGCTCAGGGGTAAGAATGCAAATTCTCTGAGCATGACAGCGCTTGTTGTTGAACAAGAAATCTGCGTACACCTAGTGAAACACAACTACGCTCTTCAGGTCCAGCAGCTATACAGACAGTAACAGAAAGCCTCCAGCAAAAATGCTCCCTTCAAAGAAGTGTTAACACTTCAGGTGTTAGAAACATTACCTAGTCAGCTATAAGAACAATATAATGCAAAAGTTTCATTTATGCCTCTAGACAACAACAGCTTGAGCATAAATTGTCCTTCTGCTAGAATGCAACTGATTCTCAGCCTTCAATTGAGGCAGAATGAGAAATGTGTTCATTTCAGCCAGAGAAATCCTTTTATTCCTTACCAGCTTTGCTTCGTGCATCCATAGAGGAGCAAAAGGAAATGTGTTCTCTGGACAGGTGAATGGTTATGACCCTTTAAAACCTCTTCTGTCTCCCAAGTCTGTGTGACTTTCTCAGACAGAAAATCATACTAGAATAAATCATGCCACAGAAAAGTGATCCAATGAAATACACATTGGGGATTTCTCGCCAATCTTTGGTCACCATTAAAAAAAAATGTTTAAGTCTTATTCCTTCTGAACGTACCACATAAGGACTACATAATGCCTATGTTATGAGAAACATATCCTTCAGGCCCTGCCACCAAACAAGTTGACCGACAGGAGTAAATTTTCCTCCAAGGCCTGCTCAACAAGATAGGTAAATTAGTAATTAGACATCTGGGCAGAGCCCAGCATACAATTTGAATAAGACAGCGGCTTAATAAGAGTAGGAATGTATCAACTGGTTAGGTTTACTAATTGGCTTCTCTGCAGTTATGATGGTACTGAAAGATGTTATCTCTATTATTAATTTCCAAGTCTTGATTATGTGTGTGGGGGAGGAGGGGGGTCCTTCCCCCTCACCCAGCAGAAGTGACAGGAAATAGACAAGAGGTTCTACTTCTAAGGACAACAGGAACACTTTAATCCCATAGTACTAGCGGATTCCTAGGTCTACTGCAGACTACAGCCACTTTGGCTTAGAACAGAGGCAGCTGTGGCTTGTGGCAATCAAGTCTATTATTGGAGTTCACCACATCCTGCAGATCTACTGAAATACTTGTGGACAGAGGCTCCTTTCTCCAGGACATTGCAGCAGTCTTGCTTAGCTAGCTTGAGAGCTCCTTGCGCCAGTGTGAATGACTTTGAGAGCTAAGCGAGACCATTATGTCCCTTTCAGTCAAGGCAGTGTCCCCAGAATACTCTTCCACCTACTACACTGCATACATTTAATACATTAAGTGTCTGAAAATCTGAAATCACGGCAAGTAAACTTGCTGCTCCTGGTACGTTAGTTTCAAATATATTCTCACTCTTTCACCATTACTTCCCAAAGTGACACGAGGTGTATTTCAGCTCTCCCCCAAAAGGTGACCCTTGCCTCTTTTTGGGAAATAAAAAGATAATAATAATATTTTTTAAAAAATCTTAGAATCTAAAAGTAGAGATCTTTTGTGATATCCTAAAACTCTCCACAGAAAGCTGTTTTAGAGGATGACAGGTTTGCCTTACTGAGGGGCAACAGAAGCGAACATGAAGGTACCAAGCACAACAATCAGGCCTCAGCCAAAACAAGCAGAAGCTAGAGTGTCCAGCTACTAGGAGAGGGTAGCAAGCCATCTCAGTCACCGAATAATTTTTTCCACTAGTCTTTCCAAGTGAAAACACAGGACTTTCCAGCCATTGAGATGAGAATATAAACACTTGAGAATTCAGAATAGGTTCCCAGAAGAGACAGGAACACAATTGGTTCTTTTTTTTTAAAACAACCCCAACAATTCCACTTTCATCATTCCCTTATTTACAGTTCCTGAAAAAGAAGCCACTTTTCAGTAGCAAATAGATGTTGCTATGAGGAACATGCTCTTAGCTCTTTTTAGGTTCGGATTTACTACTTAATGCGGATAAAGTAAGGTCCAACACAAGATAGAAGTCACCTGAAACACACAATACTTGATACTGTAGCCTTTGCCTACCCTGGCAGCAGCAGTTAGAGAAAAAACAATGGTACCAAACATCATCCAGTATTAAACCCCTGTGCTTTGTGTCTGCTGAATTTGTACAAATTTGCATCAACAAGAGAGTATGTGTTTCCCAACTTGTAGTCCCCACCTGAGTCCACTGAAACCAGTAACCAGATATTCTTGGTTTGCTGACTTCAATTCAATGCTATAAGAAGGGTTCTCAGTTTTTTTCTTTCATCAGAACAAAAAAAGAAAGTTAAATGAAATCAAGTGTAAGCATTAGCTATGTGACTAGAACTGGTCTGAGGACACAACTTACCAAAGATCACCAAAAAGTTAAAATTTTATTTTGATCCAAAGCAGAGTGAAAACCAGAGGTGTAAAACTACTTCAAATTTCTGGAAAATATACAGATATAAAGGTTGAGTAAGTCACATGATTCATTTCAGCCACTATAATCACCATTGCAACAGGAAGTTCCAAATCATTCTGGCAAGCTGCAACTTTTTTGGTGACTACAGTAGTATTTGTCTTCCCTATCAACCTTAAAGTGTTTTAAGTATTTCTCAATTAAAATGAGGGATTTAGTTTTGTTGGTTGCATATACTAGATTTCTTTTTTTGGGGGGGGTGGGGTGGGGTGCAGGCGATGTTCTGCATTTGGGTTGGGTTTTTTTTTTTTCAGTTTCACATTTTATGTTATGTTGGAATAGTTCTTCTGGAACAAGATTTCAGGCTTTCCATAAATTATACCACAAAGTAACCATTGACACTGACAAAAAATAGATTATCACAGAATGCTTCTTTTGAAAATTTCCTCATTACTGTTCTACACATGATCATATACTTCTAGTCAAAAATCAGCACAACAGTTGTGACTTTTAGTAGCTTCTTCACTCTATTGCTTATGCAAACTTCAGCACCTCATTTCTCCCCAACAGCCTGCAAAGAAGGTAACTTTTTTCCAATTACTTCTTGAAACCTAGTACAGCTGAAATATCACTGAATGCTTCTGGCTGCCTACAACTTTCAGTGGGAATGGAAGAGTGAGGAAAAGCAAATTAAACTCATATCCTCTTTTGATGAATACATACCCTCACTGAGGCAACATGCATCATTACACTTCCCCATTACTCCTGTATTTTAAAACTGCTTCCACTCCCAACATCAAGGATTACAGCTCCTCTTTGGAACCTTCTGAATTCAGCAAGCAAACGTAAATCAGATCAGATGGTCTGTGCTCTAAGAATGACTTTTGCTGCGTCCAGCATTACTTAACATTCTTCCTTTTATTTCACTTTGAACCAAGATCTTAAAAAAAAAATTAAATAGCAGACACACAAATTGATCTGTGGCAAAGACAGCAACGCACAAGACTCAAACGATAGAACCCGTGTGGGAACAGATCTAGCACGATTTCGAAGCCCGCAACGATCTGTGCTGCTGATCGCTGCATCCATCCCACGGTAAAATCCCGCAGCCGAACACACCAGCGTGCCACACTGAACCGCAGCGCCAGGAGTGCAGTGACCCAAGCACCCACCCAAGTAGGGGCAGCTTACCCTGAGTCCCCAGAGTCTCCTACTGCAATTAAGAAGTGACTTTAGTAGCGATAAAAATCTTTTGAGGAACTGTAAAGAAGTAGTTATTAGGTATATTTACATCACCCCGAACTTCACAGCCAAGGGGGAAGGGGGCGGTGGGAAGAAACACAAAACAAGGGGAGAAAGCCAGTAGGCAAGAAGACTGGAAATAGCACCCAGCCATTACTGATGGCATTCACTATTCTCTGTTCTCACATTCCCTTGGATGCAGAGCTTCCAAGATTTTAGTGACGGGTCAAAGAACAAACCATTAATTTTCTACTATGTGTGTAAAGGACATGCACTCTATTACATGTTAAGCATAAAACTATCCTCGATGATAATTAATTTTTTCACTAGGTTAAAGCACAGTAAAATAAAGCAAGTGTTTGAAGAAAGGACTGTAAAATGCCTTTCTAGAGCTCTACTGAAATTGTAAGTGGTAGACTGCGGGACCTGGCCGACTGCTAAAGCCAGAAGACAGTTTAATGGTGTTTGCTGCTTGTGTTTTAAATCAGGCCAGTCAGTGAAGCCTTCAGAAGTCTGCTGCCAGCCATACAACTCCATCACTTAATAGCACAGCAAATAATACTTCACACTAAGCAATGCCACTTTCATACTCCATTTTCTATGAAATGTTACATTTTTTCAAGAAACATATAAATAACAGAACTATGGTCCTTTAAGAAAGAAAAAAACCCAAACCCAAATCTTGCAATTAAAGCAATTGCTTTGTTTCAGGAGTAACAGATGTGGTCCCAACTTTCTGCAAAACATGCAGCCTACAGGGGATGGTTTCAAAGGAGGTTAATGCAGGTACAAATCAACTCTTGAGTTGGGAGGAAGAAAGTTTTGGACATGCACTGTTCCACTGATAATAATTAATATATTCTTCTCAATAACCTTTTTCCTTTATGACACCTTTAAGTCACAGAATATTCTTCATCTAAAATAGAATAGGTGGCATGTCCTTTCAAATAGGAAGCAAAGCAGCTTCACTTTCAGTCCATTTTCAAAAGTAATTAATTGGCTTCCTTTTTATTTTATAATCCTCTACAAAATATCAAACCTGGTATAAGTACATCCCTGTAAAGCTCTTTTAGTGCCTCCTTCAGGTTATTTTATAACCAAATTCAGTATATTAGCTTAGGTTTTCTTTTAATTCAATGCTCAGTACACAAAAAATCCCAACAATTTTCACTGGAACATTCAGGAAAGGTAAGGGAAGGTTGAAGTGCTCAGGTTAACTTCATAAACATGATCAAACACAAAGGTCCTTTCAATCTTCTTTAAAACCTTGACTTCATATGTAGCAAAAACAGACTGAAAGGTGTCTGGGTTCATTTCAGTTTCTTATGCCTCTTTTTGGTATTCTGCTTGTGCAGAAAGCATCTACTGCAAAGTAAAACAAACTGTTTGCAAGTAATGTCAAAAATATGAAATTACTGCAAATTAACTGATTATTAACTGAACAGAGCAACTTTTGGTTCAATTTAGTATTTTTTTTTTCCACAAGTCAGGCTGAATTTATCTCTTCATGGCTGAAATAATGCCACAAACTACTTCAGCAGCTGAAGTCTACTGAGACAACGACAGTCACGCATCTTTCCAAGGGTATGTTTACAAGGGCCTGTAACGATAGGACAAGAGGTCATGGGTTTAAACTGAAGGAGGGTAGACCTGTATTAGACATGAGGAAGAAATTCTTCCCTGTGAGGGTGAGGAGGCCCTGGCACAGGCTGCCCAGAGAAGCTGTAGCTGCCCCCTCCCTGGCAGTGTCCAAGGCCAGGCTGGATGGGTCTTTGGGCAACCTGGTCTAGTGGAGTGTGTCCCTACTCTTGGCAAGGGCGTTTTCTCTAGATGATCTTTAAGGTCCCTTCCAACCAAAACCAGTCTGTGATTCTGTGGTTTTATGAATTTAAAAAAAAAATTAAAATCTCATAGTTAAGCAGTTTATCTGAGGAAGATGCTTTCTGAAAAACAGAGCATCCCAAACTGACCAAATAATTTCTCACATGCTGAAACTGAACATAAAAAGAGAACAGAAGACTTTCATTTCATAGAATTAATGGAAGGGTAGCTGTGGCATGAGAAAAACTCTTCTATGGAAAAAAAGCATTCAAATACATTAAGAGAAGCTTTATTTGAGTTAAAAATTAGTAACATGGTGGTTTTTTTCCCCCTTTATGGCACCCCGTAAAAACAGTAATTAAAAAAATTGTACACATTTTTAAAAATAGATTATTTCCCATCGTCTGTGTCATATAAAATAGTAATTTAGTAAGAAGTAGGGATGCACTAAGGAAAGTGGTTTGAATTGTTAACCTATTACAGAATGTCTATCAGCACTGTATGCTAAAATGAAACATGGAAATATCAATGTATGGGAAGATGATGAACCAGTCTTTTCTGTTATTTAAAGAGAAAAGTAAGAGTCTAAGGTTTGTAAATTGGTGTAATTGCTTTAAAGCGTTATTCTTTATCAGCTTAACTAAGTAAGTGGGGGAAATCCCTGTGCATGCATACACCATTCAAGCATTTCATGTTCATCACATTTCAGAATAAAAAAGGTTTTACATTGGTTTGGCATCTTTACATCTTTTACACAAACAGAATCAAATTTTCAACAATTCCAGGATTTTTCTAGCAATGGTGGTTCATTTTTAACTGGAAAAGAAACCTGAATGTTGATCCTTTAATGACTGCTCATTATTCTTGGTACTTGCAATCCCTTTGTTAATGTAACTGCAGTTAAAAATAACTGCTAGAGAGTTTTCCCACTGACAATCACTACAAAGTGCGACTTTTGGTGGCATAAAGTTTTCTTAACTTTTCCATTATAGTTTTGCAAGGTCCCAAACTGCCAATGGCAAACCACAAAAAGATTCATAATGCTAGCCAAGTTATACTCTAGGTTACACTAGGTTCAGTACTTGGCCTCTTCCAGCAGTTACCCACTAACATACCAATATTTAAGAGCAGAATAAATCCTTGCACCTCATACTGCACCCCCATGACAGCTGAGGAAATCAGTTATCAAATGACATGGTCCACTTGCTTCATAACCCAGCTCAACTGCATTCTGAAATGCCACTGCCGACTCCAAATACCTATCCCCTGGAGCACCCCTTGACAAACAGATAAATGCAATACTTAAACTGCTCCTGCAGGTGAGAGCTACCTGTATTTTGAAAACTATTTTCAAGGCAAACAAACTACTGAAAAGGTTAGGAGCTACAGATTAACACAGGAGCAGGGCATAGCAGCTTCAAAACCATGTGCTGCAGTTCAAGAGATCAGCAAATGAGTTGTCAAAGGTCTACCTAGACAGGTGAGGGTCTCTATGGCTGGGGCCAGTGGATCCCAAGGTTTAATTCCTCTGACTGTTATCAAAATAAGTATAAGAATCATTACAGGAGATGCAGAACATAGGGCAGAAGGAAAAGAATCATCCATCTCCTCTTAGGTGGACAATACACTAGTAAAGTCTGAAGGCTGCAACAAACTCGAGTCATTCCAACTCATTTCAGCAGAGCTGCTAATTGCATTACTAAGAGATGCAGAGACAGGATGATGGACTTTGGCACTGGCTTGAGGTTGTTCCTTCTTATGGTACATTTTGGATGGTCCCTGAGGGGCTGTTGGTTCATGACAGCTAGCACTTGCCCAGACAACATTCAGAAATGGCTGGGTACATAGCGTAGGCTATGAGCTCTTCCCAAGGGGAGGTACGGGAAAGGCCTTTCTGTGATTCAAGGGAAAGCAAAGCTAAAGGAAGAGAAGCCCACAAAGGAGAATTCTGTCACAGAGATGTGAGCCATGCCAGACTCTGCAACCTGCCCTCAAGGCTAGAAACGGTCCCCAATGCATTTTACTTGCTGTACCCACTAGGGTCTGGCCCAGTCCCCATGTGACACTGGCTGTGTTTCGTTGCTGATGATCCAGACCTACAGAAAGTTGAGCAATTCTTCTCTACATTTACCTGAAATTCTAAGAATATGCATTTTCTTCTAATGATTCATGAAGCATAACCTTTGCACAGGATCAGATTCTCTTATTAAGATAAATTTAGCCACCTTGTTGAGATTAAGATCAACTTTACATTTTGAAAACACAAGAATCCTGATGTTGTGATTTATATGTCTATAAAAGCCATATATTTAGTATGCATGAAATACAATAACTCAGGTATGCATGCTCTAGCACTAAATTTCTTGCTGAAAGCTGGCTAATGCCTCAGGCTACTGAGCGAGATGATACATGAAGCTGTACATAAAGGAGATTGCATACTAGTTTCTTAATTTACCTTTAAATTACAACTACCAGAGGGTTTTTTGGTGGGTTTTTTTGAGTATTTGTGTCTCTAAATGTCTTGCAGTCTGGTAATAACAACTGTAGGTACTATGAAAGTAAAATTCCCAGCTTCTAGCTGACCTCATACCTCCAGGATGAACAGAATTCTAAGTCTGCAGAGGTGGTGTTGAAATTATTAAAAAAAAATCTGTAATAAATATATCATTTCATATGGTCAAATTACATAAAAATATTATTGTTCAAAATAAGGCTTTTATATATACCCTCAGGCACAAAACCAACTGTTTTACAATTTTAAATGTTCTGTTTAGCTTTATTTATATTGTTATTTCCTTTCTTGCAACAGATCAGTAACTTTGATTACAGGTCTGTACCTATGCAGTCAAGACTGCAGGTTCTAACTGAAAACTAGAAAGAGTTCTTGTTTCACTTCAAGACAAGTTTCATTACTCTACATAGAATCATAGAATGTGTTGGGTGGGAAGGGAACTTTAAAGGTCATCTAGTCCAACCCCCTGCAGTAAGCAGGGGCACCTCTAACTAGATCAGAACTATATACACGCACCATGTTATTAAAACTTCATCAAAGGAAACCTACACATGCACAGCAACCCTTGCTAGCAGGTCCATTAAACAAACAACAACAAAAGATGTCACATGAACAAGAGCTGCAGGGTACATTTCTGAATACATAGCTGAAATTTGTACCAAAATAAATGCAATCATAAAATTAGAAACATTAAAAAAAATCTTAAGATCTACAAGTCACTTCTTTAAAGAACAAAGAAAACTTCTGTAGGAGTTTATTAATAAACACCGTTTTCTTTGAAGTGGCTTTTCAAAGGGACAGGTCGACACTTTTATAGGAAAGCCTGCAGGAGTAGGTTGACAGTAATGGTGGGTCAGAAGGTGAGAGGAGAAAAAGTGTCGAATCAGAACCTCAATCAGCTGCCACCAGATTGATCTATTGTAGGGCATTAAAAATGACTTTTTTAACTTTTAAACAAGAAAGCATTTTAAGCTTTTTTTTTTTTCCCCCACAGCAGCTACAAATTCTAAAAGGACTCCAAAAAACACGTGAAATGGGGAGGTGCTCGTGAAATTGTGCAACTGAAGAGCTGGAATTAAAAGAAGGCACGCCTAACCACCAAAAAGTCCAACAGGACTCCAAGTTCCAGAAGAACCAGCCGTAGTGAATACCCTCTCAAATTGCATCACCTTCTCATGACTGGAGCTGCAGGGAACAGGCAGCGCTGAGACAACCCAATAGACCTGGTTGGAAAAAACCACGGTAGTGACCTCTAATTAAGTTCAAGAGAACACAATTTAGACAAAAGTTCAAGTGAACTCACCATTTTATTATTAATTTTCACTGAACTGTTCCTGATTTTGTTGCAGGCAAACCACTGTATTTAATTATTTTTTTAAAAAACTATGATACTGAACAAATACCCTGAAATATTTCCAAAGGCAAATGCACAACCTCGATTTTGCTGGACTAAAGGGTGAAAGGTTTTTTAGAAAAGTTGGAAACTGTCCTATGGAAAATTCCAAGCTCTAAACAGCTCCATGGGTAGCACCCTTCCTTTTCTAAAAAGGACAGGGGAAAAAAAACCCAACAATTTGGAGGTAAATGCTCCACTTTACCCTTTCTAAAACTCAAAAGGAATTTATCCAACTTAAATATTAATTCACTGAGCTCTGCAGTTGTGCTCTAGAACAGTGATTTCTAGACAAAAATCTAAATCCTTCTTATTTTATCATAGATAAGATTAATGTCAAACAAAAGCAGATTGTAGTGCTACAACAAAAAATAAAATGAATACTTGATTTACAGAGAATACAAAAATCATTATTTTCTCAAGATGAAGCCAATCACTCATGTGAAGTCCAGTTTTAACATATTTAACTGTAATAACTTAAAAATATTAAAGCAACCTGAAGTGTTGCACCTCCAAAATTATTAGACTGAAATCAAGCATGCTAGAAGCAGTCAACTATCTCAAGTTTGTTACACTTATAAGTAGAAAAAGTGTATTTTGAAATTACATAAACGGAATGAAATTCACGCTCAAAGTAAAATAGTGCAACAGCCTCGGTTATTCCCATTCTATTGCAAATAGATCCCTTACACTTGGTGTTCTGTTCCTCAGGAAACCATCATCAGGGGAATATAATTTCCATGGTTTGCCTCACTGCACAGTGGGATACGTACATTATTCAAGACAATCACATTTTCAGCATTTGTTGTTTTCAAAGTACTGCTGGCTTGCAAAGTAAGATTATTTTTTTCTTAGCCTCTGAAAAGTCATACAAAATATATGATCACACAAACATTTTCATGTTTTCAAGTATCAGTGTTGTTTTTCTTCTTTTCTTTTTCACATCATTAAGACTGCTCCATACCTCATTTTTAACCAAGTTAATCGAGAGATGCCAAAGGAAAATATCTTGCCACCAATGAAAAAAGATCTAACAAGGTACACAGAACTTAACTTAACAATGCAACATTTTTCCCAGCAATAGAACAAAAGTTGTAATTCTTACTGAAATTGAAAATCTCTTTCATAGTATATATGAGTAATACAATCTCAACAGTGCTTGTGGGAAGATTAGTAAATCAATGACGTACAATGCAATTAGCATCAACCAAAACACCCCACCCCTCTTGCGTATTTTTTCCGATGAAGCCCCCCAGGAGTACACTGAAGCAATGACCAGATCACGCACGCGTATCCATATATAAATGTGACTATATGTGTGATAGTATAAGGGTATAGTTTGGATTGGAAAGAACATTCAAAGATCATCTAATCCAACACCCATGCCATGGGCAAAGACATTGTGCTATCAACTAAGACCCATCCAGCCTGGCCTTGAACACTGCCAGGGAGAGGGCAGCCACAGCTTCTCTGGGCACCCTGTGCCAGGGTCTCACTGCCCTCACAGGAAAGAATTTCTTCCTCACACAAAATCTAAACCTACCTTATTTCAGTTTAAAAGCATTATCCCTAGTCCTATCGCTACAAGCCCTTGCAAAAAGTCTGCCCCCCATCTTTCTTACCAGTCTCCTTTAAGCATTAAAAGGCCACAATAAGGTCTCCCTTGAGCCTGTCTCAGCTTGTCTTCATAGGAGAGGTGCTCCAGCTCTCTGACCATTTTCATGGTTCTCCTCTGGGAATCCCAGAGCTGTACAAATTACTCAGCTGGGTTCTCATGAGAGCAAAGTAGACAGGAAGAATCCTCTCTCTTGACCTGCTGGCCATGCTTTTTGTGTATTTATATACAGACATACATATATATATATGTATATATATAAATATTATATGAAACACACAGGTGCTTATGTAAGTAAAATATACATACATCTAGATATATTTTATATGTATGTAAAATTATACAGTTTAGAGACAGTAAACCATAAAATAGCTGATTTCTATTGATTATCCATTTCCCTATTTCCTAGAATTATGGAAAATATTCCATCTCATAAATAAGAGCAACAAACAATAAGGCAAGAACACTAACTTGACAGAAAGGCTGTATTTGCAATTTCTGAAACAAATTGTTATGAGTGTGTGGGTTAGTGCTCAAAGTACATACAAAACTAAGCAGAGCTCTCTTCTGCACCTCTTCAAATCCCTGAATTTTTTTCACCTATAGGACAGCTATGATAATCCACCAGAATGATTACATATTAGCTACATAGTGAACTTTGATCTCACTTTATCTTGCAATGATTGGTCAAAATCATCTCTTATTTGCATATCACAACCACCAACAGTTTCTACAACTATTTTAGCTATTTGGAACCTCCATACAGACTCTTGTTTTCTCTCAATCCTCCATCAAGTGGCAAAAAAAGTAGATTTCAGAATTTAGGACTGTTAGGATACAGCTGAAGATTTTGTAGGTCAGTCTTGGAGAAAAGGATTGTTTGTCTTATCCCATTTCCAGGCAGGTAACACCACTGCTAGAGTTCCTTGAAGCCTGTATCCTTGTCTGGAAGTTGGATAAACAGCGTGCAATGCTGTTGTCTGTTCAGTTACTCTCTCTGACGCTAAACCTGTGCAGATCATATATACACCGGTTATTAGCAAGCACTTAAATTTGCCCCTACTGAGTGAGAACCTTACAACTTAGAAGAATAATCACCCTGGAGGTGCAGGTCTCTTCTCTCCTTAGAGAAGAGCTTAGCATCAGAATATGCGATGGAAGCAACCAGCCCTGTGGTGTTTTCTGGTGAAGTGCTTAGAAGGTAGACAGAAAGAACCTTTATAGAAGTCTCTAATCAACTAAAGCTTAATACAAAATCAACCCATCATCATGGATTTTGCAAATTTAGCTCATTCTTCATTTCACAAACAGCAGAGGATTATTTTGTTTTTTCCAGTGTGTTTACTAGATCTTCGGTCAATGTCCCTTTGAAATCCTCCCAGCAAACCACTTCTGCCATAACAATCTGATCAAGTCTGACTGCAATTCTGATGTGCCAACTTGAAGACACGCAGTTTTAAACATTTAAATACTAATGAGGAAATTTTTATCTCCAGCGCTTTTTTATGGAAATATTGAGCTTTTCAACTTTTTTACTTAAAGTGGTCCTACAGGAAAGTGGGAGAGGGACTGTTCATCAGGGAATGTAATGATAGGACAAGAGGTAATTGCTTCAAGCTGATAGTGGGCAGGTTTAGATTAGATATTAGGAAGAAATTCTTGACTATGAGGGTGGTGAGGCACTGGCACAGGCTGCCCAGACAGTCTGTGGAAGCCTGAAAGTGTTTAAGGCCAGGTTGAATGGGGCTTTGGGCAGCCTGGTCTAGTGAAGGTGTCCCTGCCCACGGCAGGGGGGTTGGAACCAGGTGATCTTTGAGGTCCCTTCCAACCCAAAGCATTGTCTGACTATGATTAAAAACCAGAAAATTTTCAAAAAGCACAGTTAATGTATATTGCAGAAATAAAGATATTAATAGACTGTAAAGAAAATATTAAGTCTGTTCTCCATCAAGACACAGACAGAAGTTCCTCACTATTTATGAAATATTTTTCTAAAATCTCCTGAAAGATTACAAGAAGTTCTCTCCTCTTCACCTGTTCCACCTGTAGATAAAAGACAGCATGAAAATCTAGGTAGGTTTCTTCCAATCATTAGCTATTGATAGTAAGGAGATTAGATAATATACAGTTAATAAAAGATTGTAGAAGTGATCAGAGTTTATTTTTATATTATTGCAGCCCTTTAGTATTTGGGCTCTTCAAAGAGCCCCACGTTTCAAGCTGAAAAGATAACTGAATGGAATCCTGCATATAAAAGCTGAGCAGAGAGAACCTTTGCCTACACAGACACAAGAATCTTCATTATTCCCTCACACATACACACTTCCGCAGCCTTTAGATATGAGACTATTCAAGTACTTGGTCCCTTTGGAATACACCAAACCTGCCTAGTCATTGCCATGCAGAACAGCAAGGAGCATAGTGCAGGTTTACAACTTAGAACAAACAGCATCACCCAATGGCAGAAATTCAAAACTGCAGATGACAGTGACACCACTTTCTCTTCCCAAAGTCACAAAGAAACACAGAAGAAAGGGGTAAAAAAACCCCCGAACCCTCAGAAAACCAAATGTCCTGTCTCTTATCTGAAGACTGGGTGCTCTCATACTACCTCATGTGATTCAACAGGAGTTTCAGTAAACAATTTTCAGGGCTGGTAACAAAAGTTATGCTGTCTTGAAGGCACACAGGCTAAGAGAACTGTAGTCTCACAGTGGCTTTTTGGATAAGGCAAAGCCAGGCTGAAGACTGCAAGACATTACCCCTCTACTGAACCTGAGAAAGGGCTGCCCCAGGAGTGAAGGGACTTACATAACTGAACCCCACTGCAATGAAACCAGATTTCTGTAAGCACATTTGTGAGCTTCTATCTAGCTCGATGCTTCTTTGATTTTGGTGAGAAAGTTAACATCAGGACTCAGTAGCATGCATTCAGCATCCTGCCTGCTGATCCCTGGTAAGGGATCTTCTACTATCCTTTCCCAAAAGCCTTCACACAAAGTGAGTGGGCCTTCATGACCTACTCATCCCGAACGTAGCACAAAGACTACATTTTGTGATGAATTTACCACAGTAACTCTTGGTTTTACTTGTACTATCACGTATGCCATCCTTTGTTATTATTTTCTCAATTAAACTATTTCACTTCTGCTTCAAAAATATGAACTGAAAAATTAAAAGCAGTGATGACCAAATCTCAACACTCAACAGAAAATACTATTTCTTTTTTCTTTTACCTATGTTTACAAACATTGGGATTGCCATAAAAATAAAGGTGAGAAACTTTAATAACTCACAGTAACCAAAATTTAGTAACTACCCAGGAAAGAGATGACAAGATGACTGATTCCTGTACCTCACTGGGTAACTAATACAGCAAACATAACCACCTGTAAAGTGAAAGGAAGAGAATGTTTTATGGATCCAAAAGGGATTATATTCAACACTCACAGCATTATAACATCAGTCCTCTGTGACATCTGGTGCAGCTTTAAAAAAAAACAACAACCCAACCTAAAATAACAACAACAAAAATCCCTGAAACTGCCATGTGGGATAGCAGTTAAGAAGAGACAGGGAAACTCAAAGTACACACTGGGGTTATAACAATGAAAAACAACACAGAAAAGTAATGAAATTCCTTGTTATAGTAATGGAAAATATATGTCACTTGTATCTAGCACCAGTAAAAGTGAAAAGAATTTGGATTAACAGCTCAAATCAGAGCTGGAGAAAAAGTATTCAGGAAGGTAGACATTCTTCCACATATGGTGGTCTTGCTCCCAGCCATCAGTTACACTGGCAAAATGCAGGAAATGCAGAAAAACCTCCTTCCTGCAATACATGGTACAGCCTTCAGAGCTTTTTTTTTTTTTTACACTATTAAATTAGCCACATCAGAATGTGGTTATTTTAGGAGTTGTTTTCTTAACATTGAGTACCCCAAACAAATTCTGTTCTTTACTGTCTAGTAATCTAGCAAGAAACATTTTTGGATGATATGGTGCTGCTCTTCACTTAACTGAGAATGATACGGAGCAATGATAACAACAAAGATCTTTGAATACATCAGAATATTTTGCAACCTACTAGAACTTTAACATCCCGTGTCTCATTAAAGCATCTGAATCCAAGCTGGGGAAAGGAAAGGAGGTTATCACGACTCTCAGACTCCTTTTTCTAGAAATAAGGCCACATCGCCTCTCATCTTTATAAGCCTCAAAATATACACACGGAGAAAGAAATGATGAGGTTGATCAAAATTGCTGAAGAAAACAAAGACATTTTCTGATTTCATGCTGAGGCTATTCTTGAAGAGAGAAAGCACATGTAAAGCCCAGGAGAACACTCCTCTATTTCACGAAGGAGGTAACACGCTAAGAACGACCTGCAATATCCACAGCACAGCCATAACCCCCTCATTATATGGTTCAAGCTGGTGTTTCCAGAAAGTACTCTAAGCAGCAAGGACTGCTACACCGCACACCTTTCAGGTCAGTACTACATCGGGCCATTCTGCAAACTGACAGACTGAAAAGCCTGCAACCGGGTGAAATACTCTCTGCTGGACACAAAGTTTAATTCATGTCTGCCACAGGTATGGTAACTACTACCCAACTTCTTTATTTTTAGATTTCAGTCTGTCTTAAACTGAGTATTTTGAGCGTGAACTGCTCGTCTAGGACAGGCAGGTAAAGTATCGATGCTATAGACGCAGCTTCAACACTTAGAATAGGCGGTTATTGGGAGTTTGCAAAAGGTCTTGAAGTGGCTGCTTGACAGTGGTGTGCTGAGCCTTCCTTAAAAAAAAAAAAAAAAAGGGCTAGAGTCCTGTGCTGCACCACAATGGCGATAGGGTTCAACACCAAATAGGGTTCAAAAAAGCCACTCAGTGTCAGAGAGAGGGCAACAAGCCTGCGAGTTGATACTGACTGCTTGGAAATGTATGCAGAGCCAGCTTGTTTTAATTTTAAATGTTAGAAGGCATCTAGTCATCTTACTCCTTTCTATCTTCAGTCTCCACCATAAATCAAAGCAATTAACTTAATTTCTAGAGCTATCCAACATCTTAATTTAAAACACTATGAACTTCACAAGAATAAACCTCCTCCCATGGTATTTCTTTTGTTTCGAAATGCCCAAGTCCTGCTCTTGCTTTTGGCAAATGTATATTGTCTAAAAACATCATTCTACAGACATCTTCACATTGGCAGAAGCCAATATATTTTACATATTCAAGGCTTGGTCAAAGTCTCAGCCTATGATTCATGAGAATATAATATATGGATTGATCCTTACACCCCTTTATCTGTTAGATGGTAATTATGGTAATCCTCCACATGAAGTAAACCTATAATATATTAGAAGGGAAGTACGGTACTGTGCATATGTCAGCCTTCACCTAATCATTGAGGATATCCAGGCAATCAATTTATGAAGATGTCTCTATGTAGTATGCAATTTACATATCAAATGGAAGCTGTTTAAAATAAAACCTAAAGAAAAGCAAACAAACAAAAAAAAGCTAATGCACTATTGATGTGGAGCTTCAACTGTGCCTAAGTGCATCTCAGTTCCTTGCAAGAGAAAACTTTCTATGCATTGCATGGTCAAGGCTTCAAGCGATATCAGTCAAACTGAACAAGTCATAAGGAATGACTGGATCGACTGTATCAATTACAGAAATTGGTGGGGAATATGAGCAGTTCAAGAGAGAACATTAACTTGTTGCCTGTAAAGGGGCAAAACAACAGAATAAAGTATTATTCTCTAACAACAAATGAATCACATTGTTATAAAAAATAATCCCACAATTTACAAACTATACTGCATTAGGCATGCAACTCTGACCTCAGGGCAAAAAAACTCCACACCAATCCTTTATTGCCCATATCATCCCTCCACTTAAGAGATTTCATGGTTCTTTTGTCTTTCGCAGTCTCTAGCACTTCAATGAAAATCTTGGCACTTCATGCACATTTCACAATTGAGACAGTACTGAAGATTAACATAAAATCCACCTGGGACCAAGACTAGAGACAGTTACCTTGCATATTGCAAACGATACTTTTAAAGACACTCTTGAACCACAGATGCTTTTCTACTCAGGGTATCTACTAGTTAGGCAGAGATCACATCTCCACACCAAAATGCAGACTTTTAAAGTACTTCCATAACAAAGTAGACTTTAAGCTTTACTGCTAACTTTTCCAGTACTGTAACCAGGCAAAACTTACCAACTGAAGGGCTCAGTCTTGTGACACCCTGAATGTTTTGTCCTTATCTAGCAAAGCATTAAAACATATGGATAGCTACATTAGAATAGCCCCATCCAAAGAGAGGAACCATGCAGAACTTGACAGCTAGGTGTGTAGGAGCTCTCCACTTCAGAACATCCAGATCCAAAAAGCTCCACTTATTTTGCTTAACTGTAAATGAATAATCTTCCATTTTAGGCTTATACTCAACATTAGGAAAATATAATCATCATAGTTGTGTAGGTTTCTAAAGATTAAATCAAAGGGGTTTATTTCTCTGCTCTGTCTCTCAAGAGCATACGTATATAAACATGGTATGTTCTTTACTGCATGTAACTCCAACTCCTCTAAATTAGAGGAAAAATAAAATTAATTACTCTGAAACGTTAAAATAAGCCTGAAGAAAAAGAACTGATAAGCTCACAGAGTCTTTCTGAAAACCTTAGGTGAGAAAAATCCAATTGTCAAATAAAGCAAAGGATTTGCCTGTAAGTTAAGGAGCTGAATGGTCACAATTCGATTGGCAGATGCGGACACCTTTCTAACTGTATTCTGAGTGAATTCATACACTGGATTCACCAAGGCACATCCTGCCCCAGTGAAAAAAAATAATAAAAGACTGAATTCCAAACAAATCAAATTTTGTTCACACTTTCAGGCAGAACAGTCTTCAAATTAGGGAGCTAGTCTCATATAAAATAATATGACTTAGATGTATGTAAAAAGAGTCCAAGCTACACTAAACAGTATCCAGATGTTTTATTTGCTACTTTTATTAAGTATTTAACTGCAAAAGCTTTCCACCCCTTTTCTTCCAGAAGACTTCCTTTCTCACCTCTGCATTGACAAAAAACCCAATATAATTGCATCAGAGGAAGGAAGCACTAGCTGCCACCTCAAATATAAATCAGGTATGTGAAAAGATTTCCCTCATACATTATTCACCTCACTAGAGTGATTCCATTTAGGTTAAGAAGGTGCCAGGTGCCAGTACCAAAACCAACTTTGTATTTAACATTTTTTTCCCTTTTATATAAGTGACAGAACCATTTGCAAATGAAACACATTCCGAGATTAATATCCTATCATACATCAGCATCCGCAGTACCCGAAATGGCCCTGCCATAAGAGTATGGATTGCTTTCTTCACCTGAGGGGATCAGTTTTGCTTTTAACAGGCCTAAAAGGGACATCCTAAAAATTTACTTACACATATTCACTCTTCATCAGGGGACAGAGGAATCTCAGTGTCTATCAAACTACCCCAGCATATTATTACTATGACTCAGCATATTATTACCATTACTACACAGAGTAAGCTTACTACTACTTACTATTGCTACACGGAGTCTACAGGTAGCAATAAACTACCCACATCCGAAACAAGAGTCAGTTAAAGATGACAAAGCCAAAAAAAAGAGAGAGATCACAATGCCAAACCCAAGTTAAGTGCTTTATTCTAAGTGAGGCCTAACTTTGCATTCAGAAACATCACCATTTTTCTCTGCAGGATCCCCCTCAAAAGGCGACAGTAAAACATGATCTCAGCATGCCAATGTTCTGCCAGCTGACTGCTCCCCCCCGTTAGCAAGGGACGCAGCTCACGTCTTGCATCTAGCTTGTTCTAGACAATGCTGCACCCTTCAGTAATAGTCTTCACTGGACAGAACCAGTTCTCCCGTCTGAACTCAGAGGTAAGTGAAGCAAGGCAAGTACTGAATAAAGACAGCAATTAAACATTGTCAAGCCTTCTACATCATTTCAGTGCCTTATTTACTAACTCCAGCAAGGTTATGTGACTGAAGTCTGTTAATTCCTCTCCTTACAAGTCAGGAAGAGAAACCTGGCCTTGAACACTGCCAGGGAGGGGATAGCCAGAGCTTCTCTCTCAGCCTGTGCCAGTGCCTCACCACCCTCACTGGGAAGAATTTCTTCCCCGTATCTCATCTAAATCCAGTGTCTTTTAGATATGGGAAGGCTGCTCTAAGGTCTCACCAGTCTTCTCTTCTCCTGGCTGAACAAGCCCAACTGTCTCTGCCTGTTTTCACAGGAGAGGTGCCCTAGCCCTCTGATTGTGGTCCTCCTCTAGACTCACTCCAAAGCTCCACACTCTTCCTGTACTGGGGACTCCAGAGCTGGATGCAGTACTCCAGGTAGGGTCTCACCAGAGCAGAGTAGATGGGGAGAATCACCTCCCTTGACCTGCTGGTCACACTTCTTTGGATGCAGCCCAGGATATGGTTGACTTTCTGGGCTGCAAGTGTGCATCGCTGGCTCATGTTGAGCTTCTTGCCCAACTTCTGCTCAGGTTTGCTTTCAGTCTATTCTCTGCCCAGTCTGTAGTTGTGCTTGGGATTGCCCCGACCCTTGTAGAGGACCTTGCACTTGGATTTTTTGAACTTCATGTGGTTTGTGTGGACCCATATCTCAAGCCTGTCAAGGTCCCTCTGGACAGCATAAAATAATGAATACTTCATTCTTTATGTTTCTTTCCTATATTTTATTCTTGATCGTAACAGTTCTACTATACTAAAGCAGCAGGAAGAGCTGCACTGAATCCATGACTTCATAGTTTTAAAAGTGAGAGTGGAAAATAAGTGCCTAGAGCCTCCAATCAAGAGAGCAATACAAATTCTATCCAGATTATAAATTAAGGTGTTGAGAAGGCAAGTTAAGCAAGGTCAGAGGTCATTTTTTTTCCTTCTGATAACTTTATACACCAACAACCAGCCCAAATATCCACTCAGTCAAAGAACACACCTCCTCCCTTCCGGCAGATTTAACAAAACATACAGTGTATCTTTCTGAAGGTGACATAGCAAAATACAAGTTACAGGGCTGCCCCACCTGTATGACAGTAACGCTTGACATGTCTTCCTCCTGCAGAGAGAGAAAGCACAGGAGAACTGCACATCTGTTGCAGGCTCTTGACAGGTTTGACGCTGAACAAGCTCAACACATTAGGACGACTTTTTTTTTCTCCCTTTTATTTGTTCTTTTTCATGCAAAGGTGTGTGCAGCTCAGGACATGCATGTACCCAACATTTATCAGTCTAAAATTCATGTTTTATCAGACACTTTTCTTATAAATGCCAACCCATCCAGCCTTGCAAAACAGGCAAGAGGGCAGCGAGCCTGGCCAAAACCCATTTTAATAACTGCATCTTACTTTATGGCTTAAATGTCTACCCACTCCCTTATATCTTAAGAACTTATCACAATAGTGTAAATAAAGCTATGAGGAAGAAAAGATGTAAAGAATGCATTGCTAATGTTAACAGACTACAAGCTAATTAATGCTTTTTAAAAAACAAAGAATGGTTTTAAACAAAGTGAAGAAGCATTAAAGCACTAGCAAGGTATTTCTCTGTTCCAGAGCATTACACAATTTTTCACCATTACCAACAAACTAGTGCACTAGTTCCTTGCAATTACAGTTTTTATAGCAGGTGGAGACCACAAACAGAGATGGAGAAGCAGCCTTTGCAAGCAATTATACTCCAACTTTGCTCTTGCTTTAATACTGTCACCAGTGCCTCATGCAGTAGGTCCTTCAGGAGACACGTGCTGCCTGAGGGGTAGGCTGGCTCACAACTTGCCTCCCAGGGAGCAAGCAGATTGTCACTCAACTCTTGAAGAAGCTGCTAGAGACACTGATAACACTCTGTCTCCTCACAGTGCTTAGCCCAAGTCACCATTCAAGCCCCAAGTCTTGGGAGACTACTTATGTTTTCAGAACAGGTCAGGAAGACCAACACCAAGCACTAGGATTATAGTATAAAAATGTACTTTTTAATTAATAATAGCATGCTATTACTCTGTTTACTCTGCATTATCATTGTTATTGGGAAAAGAGCCCAGAAAGAGCTGTACTGGAAATTACAGAAGAATATTAGAGAAAATAAGTGTGATAGCCTCAGGTCATTAAAGAGTCAGAACACTAACAGTGCCCTTCAAGAGTCTTCGGTAAGTGACATGCAGCCCTCCCATGCCATTCTGTTCTGACTGAAGAGAAAAGCCACTTCCCCAGCTTGCGTCTACAATTCACACAAGAGCCAACAGTGAACCCCAAGGTCTCTCAGATGTGTTGGTCAGCTGGGCTGTTACATTAAAAAACACCATCTAGCCTGCATTACATTACTTTTCACTGAATAGAGAAAATAAACTTGTGTAAACCCAGTAATGGATATAACACCTGTATTATGAGATACCTCTCTGAAGTGGGCTGTGGGAACCCAGGAACTAAACCCTTCTTTATTCAGTTCTAGGTCTGACACATCCACCATGTTAAACAATATGCTCCTGTCTCAAAACTTCAGTTTTCTTATCTGCACAATGATATGGGCTGCTTGCCCCGTCCTCACAAGCATGTGTTTAGGTATGAAAACTGCCTTAAAAAAATGACAAGTGCATTTATTAGAACTAATCTGAACATACGAAACAGACTGAAGGTACAGACAGGATATCATAATATTGGCATTTCTAAGTTTCAACAGACCTCAAGTAACATTCCATGATATCACACACAAGAATCTAAGTAATTTTCAAGACAACATAAAGCAATAATATGTGCAGGCAGTTTAAGGCAAGTTAATACCCAACTTCCATTGAAAACACTTGGCCTACATGCCTAATTGCTCCAGGGCCCTTTGAAAATCCCAGCAAAAATGAACAATAGGCAGTAAATCAACCCTTTCAAAATTCAAGTGAGCCCCTCATCTCCATTATCAGAAGGTACTCCACAAAAACATATTTCACTTACATACACACATATATTGTAGCATAACTGGTCAGACAGAGCTATCCAAGAGTCATTAACTGGATTAGTAATATTTTTCAGAAATACTATCATTCTTTGTTTTATACCATAATGTTAATGGGGAAAGGAAGGATCATGACTGTATTTCCATGTATATGACTATATTATTACCATATTATTTCCTAAGAGGAAAGACAGATACGGGAATCAACAGAAGTTTTCTCTACATGAAACTCGTAAGGATGAGCCCAAGAAACAGAAAGCTTACATGAAGCTGAGGCTACTGTTATACACCATGTATTGTGTCTATACTACAGTTGTTTAGGCCACATAAGAAATGTAACCTACTTAATTTTCATGGTGCTTAGAGGAACCAAAAGACATTATTTCATGACTGCTTTTCCTGCTGAAATTAAGTTAGTCTAAGCCTTGGAGGAAAGCCACATCTTATCACGTGAAGAAAAAGGAGTTTCATAGTTAAAAACACGCTGCTGTTCTGTCTTGTTCCTCATTGTGGAAACAAATTTTCCATACAGGAATTCTAACCATAAAGTTCTAATTGATAGAAGCAGACCTGCATTCTTAGAGCGGCATGAAAAAATACAAGGGGTAGAAGAAGGAAAAAGCATTAGAGACTAACTCAAGGATTAAAAACTAAGTTCATGCAACAATTCCCATCCATTTCCTTTCAAAGTGAAGTTGAGCTTTAGTCTCATACATTTTATTTTCACAGAAAGTGCAAATGTGAAAACAATAAAGGAATTGCTCCTGGCTTGCAGTCTGTAGCACTGAAGCAATAGGCAGACATTATGTTGGCATTAAAACATCTGTTCTACCAACTCATAGTTAAAAAAAAAAAATTACCTCTTTTACAAGACCAATTCTAGCATCTATTTGTAGATCAACAATATATTTTCATCAATCAAGTCATGAAAGAGGCGTATGCCTGACTAGATGTCAGAGTTCTTTCAGAAAAACATATAAACTTACCTTGTTTTGATTTTCCTTATTTTTGTAACACAAATTTCCAATCAAACGAATGAGATGAGATTTAAAGCCCACAGCTGGATGTGAAATTTCTTCCTGCTCTGTCATAGCATGTGTGGCAGTGAAAACATTTACAGCCTGTTTCCCAGCAAGATGAGTTAATCTCAGGGTATCTACAGAAAATGAAAATACTTTTATTAATTGTCCCATGAAAAATCATCACTTTGCACAAAGCTTTATTGCTAATTTTTAGGTTCAAAGTTAATCAACATAATTTCAGATATTGTGCAATATGTCAAAGGAACTTTGAGAGTCTTATTAGATTTCTTAATTTGTGCTAGTATAAGCATACAAGGCCATCTCAAGGTTAGCAGGTAGTTTGCATCCCTTTTACATGCTTGTATAGTGCTTGAAGTCTGAAGGATAGTGCTATCCATCTCTACTCGAAGAGTCATAATCTGTTGCTAATACAGGCACTATAAGTGAATTTCTAAAACCAAGGTTTTTAGATAATTTCCTTTAATTCAAACTTGTAGCAGCAACATGGACTAACCCCAGAATTACATTTTTTTCCACTGTCTTCTCCAATGTGCTCCTAGCTCTGTAGTATGAGAAAAGATTTAAATTACATCTAGCACTTTGACACATCTTTACAAATCCTTTAGTGCCATCATCTTGTCAACTGAGAAATGCTGATGCTCCTGTATCATAAATGCCAGTTTACAGCAACTAGGGTTGTTTTTTTTTTTTTGTACAGTGCTCCAGACAGAAATCAGGGAGAAGGGTAACAAAAATCTTTGAAAACAACATTCCACAAAGAGACCACACCCAGAAGACAAATTGAACTCCTGTGAACACCTGAAAGGCCGTATCGCTGAGAAGCCAATTCACCAACAGCTAAGCCTACATTTAAAAATTAGAAACTATTTTTCTGTAAGCAACCTGTAATACCCATAAATGGTCTGACGTGTCACTGTCCCCAAGATGCTTTGTGTAACTTACACTGGAACAGTAATGATGTAGCAAAACCACATTGCGGCACAGAGCAGTAATTAAGCACCACTCTCCGCCTGCTCCAGGTGTGACAACATCTATAGGGGACTGGGATTTCTTGGATTTAAATTAGAAGAAACTTCATAGACCATCATATTATTGTTTCAGTTCTAGATGGCTGATACAGAAGAAGAAAAATATATCTATGTGCTGATACAGAGGTTAACTACATTTTTGGTAGGGGGTGGGGTTTTTTTAAATATTAAGCTGTATAACAGGGCTTAGAGGCTCCCTGCATGAGAACTACCACTTCATTTGTTTGTATTTTAAACGAGGAAAAAACCAATAAATCTGATTGCCCCTAAAGCAAATCATCATAAAACAGCTTTTAACACAGTAATTTTTCATTTAAATTTATTTGCTCCTGTATATTCAAAAAAGTCCTCAGTCTCACATCCCTCTCCTCACATCCACTGTGTGTGCTCCCTTGCCTTACAGTCTTAGTATTTTCTCACACACAAATACACGAGAGAATCCCACAGCCTTCCCAGACCTTCTGCCTGCCCTTAAGAGGAACCCCAGAATGAAAGGATTACAAACATAAAAAAAAGAGAAAAAAACACCCCACAAATAATTAAATAAAACTCTCCAAGCTTCATTACAGTGCAGAGAAAAAATGCAGTGAGTAATGCACCTACCTGGTAAGAAAAGCAGCCACCTTCCAACCCAGACAGAACTGCTCCTCTCAAACACCACATACCAACACAGCAATGCCACTGCTCTCAGGATGTCACCCAAGTTCTCTATAACACCTCAGTCTGCTGTTCTCGCGTTATCCCAAAGAGCAACTCTTCCAAAATAGCCCTCAACCCAAAAGACCATTTACCTCCCCAAACACTGCAATCAAGCTGCTGACAGTGCAAAAGATATTAACACTGCAGTACTGTTTTCTAACTTCACCCAACAATTATTGAAAATAGAAAAACACACTCCTTAGCTGATACTTAAAAGATCAGTCAGGTATTTTGCAGGTATTTGACTCCTTTGAATCAATCTTTTAGCGATTTCTGACAGGGAAATTTCTCATTATATAAATTGAGGAGAACAACTTCATCAAAACATCTATTAGATGAAGTTCTGTGCTGCCTATCCTTACTCTTCCGATCTTCAGAACTAAATGCTAAATAAAGGTGATACATTTTTTGCTAATCCTGAATTATTAAAGGAATTGTGTAGCCAAATGTAGTCTTTACAACAAACTATGCAAGTTGATAAATTCCTGGTGGCTGAGGAGGGTCTGTGGGAACTATGCAGTATGCACATGGCAGCAATACTTCAGGCTGCACCTGGTTTAGCCTGTGGACAGCTGCAGAGAAAAGTCAGCCTACAGAAAGGAGGACTAGCCTACAGGCTGCAAAACATCACTGATCCACAACTCCTGAAAAGTCTTCTTTAAGTTGAAAAGGCTTGTGCAAGCATTCAGATGATACAATGCATAACTCTGAGTTCCCTACACACACACACAATATCTTGTTGTTAGTTATCTTACTATAAGCAATGTAACTATGAACCTGTCATCAAAAAGAAGAGTTGGGTTGTTTGGGTTTTTTTTTCCTGTTGGGTTGGTTGATTTTTGTTTATTGATTTTCTTTTTGGTTCGTTTGTTCCCTGTGGGTCTTAGGGTTTTTTTTTAACAGCAAGAACCCTCCAAACATCTCAAAATAGTCATAGTTAATGGTTGTTTCAGGCTTTTTTTTGTTTGTTTTAAAGACAAAACATTACTTCTCTTTAAAATCCATAAACTTTTACAATTTTATCAGAAAATGGTGAAATATATCAGTCTCAAAGTGCCAAGATTAAAGATGGCGTGGCTCAGTATTCACATACTTTCTCCTTGAGTACATGGGGTGTCTCCAGACTATTGTGGCTCAACTGACTTTGTGCACAGCGCTTCACTTCTTGTTTCTCAGCACAAAAAGCTTCTTTCAAATTGACCTTTAAAAGTCACTGCATTTGGTTAAGAACATGCAAACTATACTTAGTTTCAGTGTTCAGGAATTTGGGAAACAGAAAGGGAACAGGCATGGAAAAATCCTTTTTCTATTTCTTGAGGAAATTCCTCCATACACATTCAGCCAGTGGAAGAACATAGGAAGCAGCTTTCCTTTGCCCAACTCTTCCTGTATAAATAGCACATTGCTGACAGTTGAATCAAGGCTCTGTTGGGTAATAGGAGCCAACAGAGCAAGTAGAGAAGCAGAAACATTCCAGGAACAAATCAAATATTTGAAAATGTAGATTAACTCAATCTCCTATTTATTTATTTTATTAAAAGGTCAGAATAATAATTACCACCGGCCATGAAAAACATGTTTTTATTCACAGAGCAACATGACTTGGAGGAAGCCAACACTTAATAAACCTTGTGGCTTTTCACTCACCTATGGCTGTCTCAAGCAAACCAGGTAAAGCCTGTAGATGTTCTAACTGTCCGTTGTTTGATGTCATTTCACAAAGAACGTCGAGAAGACGAATTGTAACCAGTGCTTCCTGTAAATGAACATTACATTTCTGAAAATGGTTTATGATGGATACCTTAACAACATAAATCTGACAATCTAAACTGAGGACAGGCACTCTTGGCATCTCAGGTTCTTTGCAGATCTCCTAACCTGCCAATAATAAATTTATATATAAAATGAGGACATTCTTCTACAATAACAATAGCGTATTACATTGCAATAACTTATTTTCTACAGTCAGTGTTATATGTGACCTGAAAAATCATGGGGAAACCACAACAGAGCCATAAGGGATAAAATTTTAACAAAAACACAGTAGCTTCCAAAAGCAGAAATGCAGAAAATTACTAGCTGAGAAAATTATTTCTGTATAAATGTTTTCTTTGAGTTTATTCAGCAGGAGCGTCCCACTTTAAAGACACAAACACCGCCTGCAAGACACCAATTTGTTATCCGCAGGAATTCTGTAAAGTTCTGTGGTCAAATGAACTTTGGCTGCGAGAATTTACATTATTCTTGGGTAAATAGGACTGGGATCACAGATGCAGCATTTTGGTTAGGTATGAGACACACAGTTTTATTTGCATATTATTTGTTCAGCCAGAGAACTATTTTTTCTCACAGACTATGTTGATGTGTGCTTATAATGACAATCCAACACTCACAGAGACTACCTCAAGAGCGTAAGGCATAATTTTAACACCAGATGTTGCTCAAGAACCAGACTGCGACTGCAAGAGGATTCCACACAAGGTGTGGTACATAAACTCTAAGTAGCCATGAAGAGGCTTAGGCATAGGTCACAGTAACCATTCCTGCCTTGTCTGGTCCAGGATGAAGAGACATTTACTTACCAGCAGTGTGAGATTTTAAAGTCCATATAATCAATACGACAGAATTGAAATCACCAACAGTATTGCTCAGTAATTAAGTACTATGATTACAGCCATTCTTTGTCTCTTATGCTCCTTGAAAAAAAAAATAAATTGGTATAGAGTCCCAGTCCTAAAACTGTGTTTTCATTTTTCTTCCCTCACACAGGCGTAGGAAGCTGTCAGATCTTACCCTAACTTACTGAATAAATTGCTTTCAACAGCACAAACAGCCTCTGAATACACTGGTCATTGCCTTGTTAAAAACTAGGAATACCCCAAATGTATTTCACAGACATAAAGTATAGATTTACAGTTTTTAAGCCATTTTGTATTCTTACAAGACAGTAGCTTAACCATCTGCCTCTTCAGCTCACACACTTACCTTTGCACAAGAAAAGGTTACATCCTTTACAACCATAAAGCGAACAAGTATCAACAGGCAACTATAAATCACACCAGTAATGTACAACAGCCTTTGCTGCCTACATGTACCAAGTTGCCATGAACATAATAGAAGCTCTGTAACAGCAGATGTTACAAGGTGAGGCTTTTCCTTTCTCAGCCATATCCTTTTTTACCCCCAATACCCTTTTTTTTTTTTTCTAATGCCTTTTTCCACTATCCTCTACACATTTCTTCCAGGGGTCAATACTAACATCACCCTTATTCCTTTCTTTTATTCCAAGATCTGGCTCAGCTCAGCAACTGTTCCATCTAAATTTGAGATGAGGAGCAGATTATTTAAAAAAGCGCAAAAGAACCCCCAAATTCTTATCTACATTTGAAACTTGATACCTTCAAAGAAACTAGTTAGACATCTCAGATTGGTTCCCCCTCTCAAGTTTGGGTTTTTTGAGTTGGTGGGTTTTTTTTTGCCTCTGCCTGTACAAAAGAATTGCAATAAAGCATAATACTTCCTTATTAAGCTTAGCAACAAGATGCTGTTCAAAACCCAAAATATTTTGAAATCTGACAGCCACTTTGATCTGGACATAATCTGAAAAGTAAATAAGGAAATAATTAAACAGTATTTAAACAAACATATTTTGAGACTCAGAAAAGATGTTCCTTACAAAGAAATAAAGTAAGGACTTGAAATCCAGAGAAGGGTTTTATCTTGCACATATGTTTGAAAGTTAATGAAAGCAAACTGATGCTGAAGGCAGGCTTATAACAGAAAAGCTATTTTAAACATTGGTTTAAGCACTGCAGAAGCATATGATTAGCTTTTCACTGGTTTGAGATGGAAGCTGCAAGACCTGAGGTTCCTCTGGAGAAAAGAAAAAAAAAAAAAGAAAAAAAAGAAAAAAAAAGAAAAAAAGAAAAAAAAACCAAACAGTGCAGCAGAATCTACATATAATAAATTAAACCCTGGATGGGACACCCAGACAACATTTTGGGAAGCAGGCCAGGTCAAGGACTGTTCCCAAAACGCAATTTTCAAATGTGGCCTCCCAGTATGGGAGGCTAAAATGGCTTACTAGTACCAACATAGCCTGACCAAGGCACTTGGCATCCAGGCCATGGAAAAGTCCAGGCAAAGTTCAGTTCCATATCACAGATGTTGCCTAAAGCGTTTTTAGTGACAGACTCAATATGCCAAATTGCATTTTTTTTTCAGTTAAGTATAACTCTTATGCAAAACCTAAAACACTTACGTAATTGAAGAGAAAACCATGCAAATTTTTTTATAATTTCTAGCAAGAAAAGAAACAGGTTTGTGAATTTAGGCTGAAATTTCTCTTTTCCTATGGCAAGCATATGTTTTGAACAAATATATTCATGTAACGTATATACACAAACATTCTAAAAACTGTTCTTGTCATCGTTTTCCATTTATTTTGCTATTATGACTTCTATTTTGTGCTCATTAAATGAATCACATTTCCCACCAAATAGTGATATTTAACTTATCATACATTGCGCTTATGTAGGAGAAGGATAAAAAGTCAGTGTCAAGCAGGCCAAGTTATGCAGCAATATTCTCAATACTGCTGTCCCAGCACCTTCGGGTTGGACAGAGACCTCCTTCTGCTAGGCGCAAACAAGTGGGTTTTTTCCAAGAACTGAAACCACAGAATACTTGGAAAGTAACTACACAGGATACAAAAAAAAAAAAGAGGGGGGAGGGGGAGGAAGAGCAGTAGAGAGAAGGAGGGAAGAAAAGAAAAATAAGTATGGAATTGTCTCACAGCATATGCCCTCTTACTGCCAAACTGATACCTTTTCCAATAGCTGTCAATTAGCTTTTTTAACATCGACTAACGAGTTGAGGGCAAGGGGGTGTTGGGGATGGGGAGGGGGGAATGCAGAAAGATGTGTTTCTGAAGACACTTAAAGAGATTGCTGTGTGGTCGTTTGGTATTTTTTATGCAGCCAGCTATCATCTCAAAGTGATTTTTGATCTTTTCATCACACCTCTCAACACACATTTCAAATCCTTGCGTCTCTTTAAACAAACAAAAAAATTGGCAAGTAAAACACTGTGTAACACTATCATACATAAGCATTTAAAGATCAATTTTTTTTCACTCTTGTAGTAAATTATTTATGACAGCCATTCTTAAGAGTTTCTACAAACAAAACTATTACAGGTTAACTTTAATTGCAAAATGTTTCCAACTGCACACATATTGGCTAACACAATTTCAATGTACCACTGTGGTCATCTGGCAAGGCAGAAGCTAGATGTGACTTTTAAAAAGTATCTTTTAAAATATCTTAGTAAGAAAATGTATTAACTACAGTTCTGAACCTAAGCACGAGTCATCTGAGAATCAGCAATTAACAAATTCTGTGTTTCACTAAATTATATTAGATTTCTCAGGCTTTTAGTTTTCTGCCTGTTGTCTTTAAAAAAACCAAACAAAAGTAAAAAACAATTCACCCCTTGATTGGCTGAAAACATTAAAGCTTTGCCTACATGAGAGGGATCAAGAACCAAGACCAATATGACCTGCCACTGCCTACTCACAATATGATGACTTAACACAGCACAAATAAAGTCCCCGTAAGTCACGGTGAATGTTGCTTTCTGTATTCCCAAAGGCGCTGTTGGATCTTCAAGCAGCTTGTTCAAAGTAAGAGGAAAAATAGAATGCCAGATGATTTGAAAAGGCCTCTAACTCTTACATGGCCTAAACCTCCTTACTGTGCTATATGGTGTGGCAAGTAGCCAGCCACTCTGATACTTCGTAAGGAGGAAATAAAATAAAGCCATCGGGGACTCAACTCTGCATCAGAGGCTCCCAAAGTGCAAGCCACAAACCATGTGTGACCCATAAAAGCCTTCCTATTTAGCTTGCAAAGGGACTTCGTTGTGGCCATCCTCAACAGAACCAGCTCATTAAGTCTGAAGCAATAACCGATTTCTTCCAAGTGGACTGGAGGTGGGGCAAGTGCCTGGGTGCTCAGGAGACAGGAGCTGTCTGCCACTAAGAGCCCAGCAAGATCTGCAACTTGATGCTGTAAACCATAGCTGGCTCCAGGAGTAGTGCCTTGGCAGAGCCACGTGAGGTCCACCAGAGAGCTCCAAATCATTGGGAAACTGGGAAGAGTCAGTAATGAAAGCCCTTGCTTGCAGGGAACGCGACTGTTTCAGACAGCTACCCTGCATCAGGCCAATTACACATACACCACAGCCCTCCATGATGTGACCCTGATGCTCCAGGTCCCAAACACAACAGGAACACCTGACTGACAAGTAGCCAAATACACTTTCAAAGTACTAGCATTTGGGACCTTAATAATGTATTAATTATCAAGTTATCATCAGTTATTTAGGTTTTACAAAAAAAAAAACAAAAAAACAAACCACCCAAGATTTACTTATTTTACTGCTGGGGGAAAAACCCAAACCCACATGGTCCTCAGTAAGAACATAATAGGAGTAAATATGTGAAAATTTGAAGATTTTTTAAATTTTGAGATTTTTTTAACAATGTCACAGATTGATTTCTACCTCAAAATTCTGTATTCTTTGTCAGTCTCAAATTAAAAGAAAAATTGGGCTGCTGTCTTATAGAATCTCCTATGAACTCTGTCACTGTTTTCATTTCACAATGAATACACATGCCACCTGGGTAATAGTTGCAATGAAGATTCACCACTTCAGAGTCTAGTACTAGAAGGATTTTTATCCATCATACCTCATCATCTGCATCTGCTGCAGAAGTTAACTTGAGCACAGCTTCACATTTCTCTTGGAAACAGCCTGCAACAAAGTCAGCGTGCTTCACCAACACATTCATTTCTTCACTGGTAACTGGGTGGTTCTCACTTACTTTCGCCATTATCAGCTCTAACAAAGTAACTCTGGAATCAGAAAATAATTTGTTAAGCAAATTAACTAAGCCATAATACAATTATCAATAGAATAAGGAGATACAATTGTTAAAAATGATAAACAATTAGCATACTACTAACAGAGCTGATTTCTAAAAAGAAGCCTCTATAACACTGGCAATCAGTTCCTGCTTGCTGGTTTTCTTTCTGCATACAATTAATTAAATTCATCATTCAATTAATACAATCTGGCCAGACCATCAAGTCAGTATTTTTCTCATCTATCTGAATTTCTAATTCCTTATGTCCTGACATAAAATTACTGAGTGCATATTCTGTATGTCTAAATTTTCCACCGAAACAGCTCTTAAAAGCTGTTGTTAAGTTCAGAAAAATTAACAGACTGTTTGTCAGCCTCTGTTTGAAAATACCAGTTTTTCCATGGCCCTTACCTTGCACACAGTCCTTCACTAATTCTTCTCCCCCAGCCCAAACCAATTCAGAAATTCAGAGTAGAAACGGGAAATAAAAATTGATATGTACACTCAGTTCTTTGTAGCTGTTTTATAATTGCCACTAGCTGGACTACAGTCAATCCAAGTTAATTACTCATATACACCCAGTAAGAGTTACTCAGTATATTAAACCAGCAAGTAAGTGGATACATAATGAAGCTGGTCTATAAAATGTACTTGGGTCATTTACTTTAGCAGCTTTAACATAGCTTTATTTCCAATATCCCATCGTGTTGTTACGGCAAACTCTTGAGTATTTTGTGGAAACAGGACTTCCATGTGGCAGCAGCTCTCCTACAACTTCCCTGTTCAGCTCTGGTGCAGGGGAGCACGTGGGTTAATGCAGTCCCACTGTAACTCTCAACCTGGAAGAGCGCTATTTATTGAATGAATTCACAAGCAGGCTCAGGGTGTTCCTTCACTAAAATATTTGCAATTCAGATGGAAGGACTGACATTTAAAACATGTGGAATAGCTCAAATGCCCTCCCCCCTTTCTTTTTTTAATTTACCAAGCAGGTTGTCACAAGGGGAAAAGGAATGTATTTTTCTGTGGAAAAAGCAAGATCACTACTTTATTAACCTCTGAGAAGCCATCCTTCTTAATCATGTATCAGCTACTCAGCTCCTGCTAAACTCAACCCTCAAAGTCATTAATACAGCTGCATTAAGCAATTACCTGAATGAGAACACAGTAGCACAGAAATGCGCTCAACACATTTGGGAAAGAGTGGGCTCCAGACAGAAGGCTGTCAAACACTGGTAACCTCTCTCACAGGCTTCACTTAGGCATGTGACAAAGCACCCACACGGAACAGTCATTCTGTGGGTTCTGGCGGTTACAGCTGGGTACTACACACTCGCCCATCTACAAACTACCAGCAGCCAGTTACCTGACATCCCCAGCCAAACGAAGGCTTTCAGATTTGGCGTACTACCCAGAAATCAAGTTCAGTGCACAGACGCATTATTCATCCCCTAGACAGGGCTAGATTTCACTTGCCAGTTTCTACCAAGTGTAGAGCCTTTTGAGCGTATGCTCAGCCAGGAAAACAGGCTGGTTACAGACTTTATGATTTACGGAATTATGCCCATAAAATCCTATCTCCTGCATTACAGAACTCCAGTCAGCTATTGTTCCACCAATAGTCCAAATAACAGACATTTAACAGCGACAAGGAATCCTTTTGTAAAGAAGGGGGAGGGTCACCATGTACTTGCATAAACTGTAGAGAGATGAAATTGTTGCCAACAAGGGAATCTTTTGCATTACTCCTCCTCTTGCAATATAACTGGCTGCCCTTTTAGACAACCATAATTCTTTTTGAGAATTAGGAGGGGCATTAAAACACCACCTGTATGTAACCTCTTTTAAAGTTTTCCGTTCTCTTTAGGCACTCATGTCAAAACCATTTTCCTGAGTTTTCTTCCAGCCATTCAGGATGTGCCCATCTTGCTTGAAATTCAGGGGAAAGTCATGCCATTCAGCCAGCAGGTTTCAGAGAGGAACACTTTTTGCTCTGGTGCAAGTTCTCCTACATTCCTTTCTTCTATTGTTTTGCTCAGTTTTCCTCCAAGACTCACCCAAATTTTTCCAAGTTAGTTCTCCCACACAACTGCTTCCTTTACTTTTTTAAGCACTCTCACAACTGTTTAGTCATTCAGACAGCAGAATTTAGTCCTACCTGTTTGCCTAAAGCTAAGCACAACAGATATGACAACTGTTAGTGTCAGCTTTGGCATGTCTCATCCTGAGTTTTGTAACACTCAGTTTAATATGTAAAATATAATTTTACACATTATGATTATATTTCTATTCGGAAGTGATCATTCTTTACATGCCACTTAGAAAACCTTTTTTCAATCTGTTGCCTTTCTTTTTTCCTCCCTTAGCCAAAATTTAAACCAGTTCTTCCTGAAGCTGACCAAACTGGCAAGAACTTAGCTACCATAAAATATTTGCAATCCTCAGTAAAATACATTGCTGTCTCCTACAGTCTGCAAATAAACTATAGCATTAAAGTGAAATTTAAATCTGGAAGCTCATTACTGCAAATTAAAATGATGTCCTGATAAGCCTGTCTAAAAATAATATCATAAAATTCTAGCAAATTTCTTATCACCAAATGACTTTTCTATCAAGTTTGTTTGGTTTGTAACCTCTTACCGAGTGCCAGAAACTTGCAACTGGGACTTATCTTTCTCAAAACACTTCACTGACAGCAATGGTTATATGAGACAAACTAGGTCCTTCCTCAAAATCTTCCATTTTTTCCGCCTTCAAACAATACTTGTAAGCAGACTATTAAATAACAATCGGTAGGACTATGATCCAATGCTACCTTCACAGCTATCCAGCAGCTGTGAGCATTACCGAGAACAGAAGCCCAACACAACATTGACATTAGAGACCCTGTAGCTGACCCTAAGGCAAGAAGAGGTGCCGCTTATACTACTTCAGTGTCCAGTTCCCTGCTGGTAATTCCATCAACAGCGACGGCATTCATGGAGAACACTTCACATGAAATAACACAAAGATCAAAACTAAAGATGGAAGGAGTTGAGTCTCTTTCTAAATAAACAAACGAAGCTACTCAGTTGCATTTTTGCTGCTGTTAAATAAAGCAAGTCCCCTTCTTAAAAGCGACAACACCAATACACTCATTTTTATGATTTTACAGTGCAATTAAGACTACCAAGGATTCATTTACCTCATGCATGCCCATGACTAGCTTGGATTAAGCAAAGCAGACTTTTTCTAAACATTTCTGAAAATACTTGCATACGTGTGCAACAGAATCTCAAACCTGGCAAAGAATTGAAGAATCTACGATCTTCTGGCTCAATACTGCAGCCATATGTTTCTGCAACAATCACTTGCAGAGAAACATCAGGCACTGTCACACCATCACACGCTTTTCAAAGCCTGAAGGCCATTAAAAAAGTTGATCATATTATCACAGTATTCATTTCAGGCCATCTGCAAACTTGGCCATGCAACATCAAAGCGTTTCAATTTGTTTGGAAATTAAAGAGAAAGTTGTCCAGAAGTCAGGAATTTGTCTTTTAATTGAAAACTCAGATTCCAGACCCCCTTCTACAAGAGCTACTTCATGGCATGCGCCATGGCCGCAGTATCACAGATGTGCAAGATGTCAATTACAGGAAATACTTTGAATAGTGCGAATAGTGCGAATGACTGCGGTTATGCAACTGCCTATACTCTGGTTATCTAAGGCAACTGCCAACTTTAAGAGTCACCACTAACGTATGTATTCGCAAACTTTCTCAGCATATTTAATTCTGTTTCAGTAAATACATTCAAAGTAAGTGTATTTAACGAGCATGATAGAGAATACTGTAACTGAGAGTGACCATATATATTCATGAGCTCAAGCTGCTCTCCCCAGACACCTCAATACCACATCTGTCCTTTCTTAATTTATATGACTTAGTCAGCCTTATTGGACACCCAATGCGGCCACTCTTGCGGTGAAGGCTCCTTGTCTCGTTTTAAACAATGAGTTCCCTATGCTTTGGTTTAGACGGTTACTTTTTTCTCTAGTTAATGACAGTGAAGATGTTTTAATCTGAATCGGATTTATCTCCTTATATATCTCAAAAGAATGCATTTTTAAATATGCTAACATTATATCCGGAGATGCTGTGCCAGGGTTTTCTTTTATAGCTCACATGCAAAAGGACTATTTCTATACCCCATCCTATGTCTGACAGTAAATTCATCAGCACCAAAGTTGTAATAAACTATACCTTGCTCATGTTTTTGAAAAAAACTGAGTGTACTGGATTTGCAGAAGTTTATTTGATCCTAAAATTTAGCGAGTACGCTGTGAGTAGCCATCCCACATGTGATCATCCATATGAAGCTTATGCCAAAGGCCTTTCAATCGAGGTAGTTGATCATGGTCTATAGCATGCTGCGTGCAAGAAGTCCAGATAGGACTTTGTAGAAACTGATCACCAGCTATTGCTTTCAATACAATCGAACACTCTAACCCAGTCCTGGCTGTGCTCAAAGGGATTCGGAAAACAAGCAAACATACATGCCATTCATGACGTTCCCTAAAAGAATTAAACCTAGCTCAATCACTTCAAGCAGCCTTTACCACTAACTGGTTAAGGAGTCCCTACCTCCAGGAACAGTGCACACATTGCTCATTCCTTTCCATTTGATCAGCCTGCATAAAGGAGAAAGACAGTACTCCCCTCTATTATTTCCATCCCATACCTATACACTAATTATATTTTATCTATGGTCCTCAACCTATCATATACTCTCTCTCTGCCTGCCATCCCTTTTGTTTCTTTATAATCTCCCATTAGCATCCGTACCCCCATTTGTAGGAACACCATGGCTTTAGTCAGCAAAAAAACCCAACAACATGGGGAAAAAACACATTTAGGGATAATTTTGGTTATTGCTTCGTCTTTCACCTGGAAAAACTATAGGGGTGAATGGGGAACAACGCAGCCATGTTGAATACATAAACAAGATCAAAAGATCTTCAAGCAGTTGGAGGAGTTGCAGAATTATAGTACAGGTTTTCCCTGAGTTGATTATGCTAACAAAATATTTTATCTCCAACCATTCTTTGTTAAAGCAGTTATAAAAGAGCATTTTCCCAGTTACAGCAATGACCATTTCTGATCATATGGTCAAACTTGTTTACATATACTCAGGCACTTGAAAGAAAACTAGCTTGCATCTCAGCAAAAAAGAGAACTAGTTTTCTTTCAGGGCGAAAGTTTGTTGAAGCACTTTATATTTTCAGTAGCAGAAGTACTACAAGATTAAGTAATCATGGGCAGCTGCACATCTACATTTTTTAGGTTCTTCTAACCAGCATTAGACATACTTCCAACTTCAGTAAAGGCTTCCTTTTAATTTCTTGAAATTACAACAGGAGTATGAACAGCTGAGGACATTTCAAATACGGCTGTAAAACACTGCAGGGTGTGGTGCTCTTATGGAATCAAGACACAGGCATGAAATCTTGTCTTTTTTTTTTTTTGAAGTATTTCTTTACCAAGTAATGGCGCCAACCTGGATTCTGCAACCCTACATAAATCACTGCCAGTTGTGGCTAAGCTGTAATGTTAACCAACCAATTTAAAACCATTACTGACATAGAAACATGTATTTAGAGATTTTGTGCCAACTATGAAACCACACAGTTTTTCAATCATGTGAACAGGATACTCTATATGGAATGCTAAATACTAAAAGCCACATTGGTTTTTAGGGTTACCTTTCTTGATTGCTCAGTTTGGCATAGAGGGCTTTTACCAACACTGGACATTTCAGCAAATGGTCTGTAACAATCAAGAACCTAAAGAGAAAAAAAAAAAAAAAGTGTTATTGGTGCTACAAAACCAGCATCTACTCCAAATGGTGCTGGTTATTTTTACTTGTAAATGACCATGTGATATGTTTCTGGTCCTATTTGCTGATAGATACAAGTTGTCACAAAATAATCACAAACGTTCTCCTATATTTTTCCAAATGCAGCAATGGTCATTTCCCATCAATTCAGCACACTTTTATTCAAATGCTTGAAGGAAAGCGGGTTAGAGGGTTTTTTTGCCAGTTAGGCAAAAGGCACACCACAATTCAAATAAAAATACACCCATCCAATTGTTTATGCATCTCAGCAAAAAGCCAAAGTTCCAGCTTGAAAGCTATCACACTATTCATCACAACACTGCTTTTAAACCCACCAAACAGTCAAAAAAGTGCTCAAGTAATTTCGTTCTTCAAAAAAAGTACTAACAAAGCATCAAACAGAAGTTTCTTTGTCAGATGCAAGGCAGCAAAATACTGTTCCCAACTTCCAAAACATACTCCTCCTTGAGTAATAGGAAGCCGAGCTGATAACCACACCGAACTTCTTACTCTACAAGGCAGGCAGGTCTGCTCCCTCTACTCTTGTCCTTCCACCAGTATTTACACTGATCACTTCCCCCAGCACTGTTCACAGCAGTGAACAGCAGATGCTGTGTACTCTCAGCATTATGGTGAGAAATCCCCAACTTTCAGAAAAATATTTTCCTCCTCAAATTGCACTCCTATGAGTACTAATAGTGTTACATATGCTGCATAGGCATACACATACTAAGCTATGCTGCACAGGTACACGCATACTAAGCTATGCATTTTTAAAGCCAAGTGTCTATCTACTAAATATAAAATAATTGCAGGTCAAATTTCAGGGCACTGTCTGAGCTGAGGAAGCTACTGAGAAAGAATAGTTAAAATAATATAAAACCCAAGTCATTTCAATATTCCCCCCACTCCTCCCTACTCTTCACTGTGCTGACAGCCTGTCATTTTCTGCATCCATAAGCCACTACATGGCTAACAGGAAGATCACAAAGAAGCCTCCCAGCTGCAGTGAAGTATTTTTTGGACAAATACTCCATGACAATTGGGGAAATAGGAGAACAAGAGATCTGAAAGATTAATAGCTATTATATTTCTGATGGTAACTGCGGACTTAGCAAGCATCTGGTTCAGTTACTGTAAACTAGACATTTTTAAGAGCGGGAGGGAGAAGAAAAGCTATTTTTGCTGTGCTTTTTAAAATATTTTTAATCATATTGAAGGAAAAAAGAAAAGTACAGGCATAAAGAATCTTAAAACTGGCATTCTGAGCAGTGTAGGGCTTCTCAATACAAATTTGAACCTACAAACTTTCCCAGTCAACAGCACACATGTATTCCAACTGACCATTGCAGACTCAGCCCTAACAACCCAATCAAGCCATCAGCAAGGCAGTCAAGGGGAATACTTCCACAGTTCCTGAACCAACAATTCACAGCATACAAGCCATCCTCAGCTAAAACTTCAGAATGGTAACAACTGACTTCATTTTTAAGGATCTGAGTGGAAGCAAAGGCTTTTATTTGGGCCCGCAAAAGAAAATCACGATCATCAGAGCTGTGCAGGACGGCATACTCGGCCTCATACGAACATACAGATTTCATCTGACAAGAAATTGCAGTAAAAGAGTATTGAAGGAGACAATCTGAAGCCTGATTTTTTTTTCAAATTTGCAGTTAGGACTATGAATTTAAACCTTAATTGTCATTATTAGCAATACTTCCAGGAAATCTTGGCTGTTGGCTTTGTAGGTAAAAAGCGATCAATAATCACAAAAAGATCTAATGCTACTAGGTGCACAGTTGTGATTACTACTGCACAGTGGAAGACCTGTGCTTTAGTCATTACTTGGGTCTGCATTCTTGCATTTATTTACACACATCTTTCACGCTCTGTGGATAGACTAAACCTCTACTGCTTGAGGTGCTTGTGGTATTTCAGAATACAGCTTCTGCTTAGAAAGGAGCACAGACTGCTATATATGCTTCTTACCTTTTTAATTTCATGACAACATGAAACATCTCAGAAATTTCTGCTTCTCTACGTAAGTTTCTCTTTTACTTTATCCTCTTCCTGCATTACTGCATCATAAAAAATAGAGCACTTGCATATTTTACAAGAGCATCACCAAGAGATAACAGAAGAATTAGCAGTGGCATAAGACACTTTAGCTACCATGCCCAGAAATTTTGGTGGTAGTTAAGCAAGGATGCAGAATATTAAATTTAATAACTTTAGTCTTCAGCTCTCCTGGTTTTCATTTTGGGAAGGGAAGAAGAAGAGGAGAAAGTTAAGACCATCCACAAGTCTGAAATAAAAAAAGACATTCAGTTTTGGGTTACTGACTTAATACGACATTTCAGATACACACAAAAGGCTTTGGTCGAGGATTTAAACTTTCTTTGGGGCCAACAGCAGAACCACTGGGATAAGTTGAGGACCACTGTAATTTAGTGAAGGAAATGGTGAAAATTAAGGTTGTTATGCAAGCGTAGCACAGTAACAAATGAACAGTGTTAAATATGCCAATTTTCTTGACTTTTAAAAAATTGTTTGGCTATAATCCTAAAAAAAAAAATCAACTGCTTACACAGTAGATAAATACAGGAGGAGATGTTCAGTTCAAAGACTTCACAATAGCACAAGGGCTGCATTGTACCAAATTGAACTTGAGAAGCAGCCAAGATGAAATGGTATAAGCTACATTTGCACTCAGTATAGTCCAAATGACCAGTAAGCTTGCTCAAATCAAAGCCGGGTGTAAGCAATCAACTTTATCATCAAATGTCATGCTACATATTAAGTTGATTTGATCCCATTAACAAGTTTAGAGAATAGTGTGCTTGGGCTCAGAAAATGAGGGACACTCCCCCTCCCCTCAAATGTTTTAGAAGAAAAAGACCTGGTGATTCCCTATTTGATCAGCAAACTTTTCTTCTGATCTCAAAACCAGAAGGATTTTTCATCATTCTACAATAGTGCAACTCTATCCAAAATATTTAGTAAGAACAAAATAGCTATTTTTATTGCAGTTCAACAAACAAGTGTAACAAATCATCCAAGTTTTGAAGAATAAAGAAGAAAATTGAGACAGCCAGCCTTTCAAAGCTGTATCACCAGCCTTTTTAGGCACTAAAAAAAGCAATATGCTTCATGAGGAATTGCTCCAGACCAGAACATATTTTAGAAGCAGATGTATTTTTGTCTCTACACAAAAATATAAGCACCTTACCAAAAGTATTTAGAAAACAATTACAAGTATAAAGCTATTGAAAATAATTGACAAATGAAATGCCTGTGATGTCAAAGACCTCTAGAAACTAGATGATTAATTTTAAACACCAGCCCATCGTACTCAAAAGAATAAGGCAACACATTTCTGTGTTTAAGGCTCAACCCCAAGTATCAGCCATCTCAATACTCCTCTCTCAAGCTGAACCAAGTACAACAGTGAACAACTTTCCATCTTCAAAAGACATTATCCACAGTTAATGCATCCTCCCTACTGACCACAATACTGTCTATCAAGTCAACTCTCAGGTCTAGAAGACCAAGTTCCGATTATCTGCAATATTTCTGACTCAGAAGACACCTTCCACTTGACAGCTACATCTGAAAGCCACTACAAAGAGGTTTATTTTTACTTATGTGCAAAGTTGGTTTTTTTTTCCTGAAGAGCTATCAAGAGAAAAATGGAAGATGACTGGCAATACAATCACTTCCTGCTCCCCCCTTCTCAACAAAATATACAAGAAGAAAGAAGTGACAAGATAAATAAATGTGTGAGACTGGGCTTTGAAAGATTAAGGAAAGCTGTGCCAACACACTGCTACTGCAAATAGAAAGTAGAAGCTACTCAGATCTCTACAATTAAGGAAACTTTTCCAATTGACAGTACTATTTAAAACCACAGTTGAACTTGGAACCTGCAACATAACTCCAACTTTCCTGGAATTAAAAATAAGAAATACTTTCTGGAGAGTAGAAGAAGGGGGTGGGGGACACCCTCAACTGTCAAGAGTTGCCAGCCCAAAATGAAAAAAAAAGAAAAAAAAGTAGAAAAAAAAAAAGTAACATTTTCTGGTTTCTCCACCACACACATGCCAATTAAGCAACAAGCACTCTACTGAGGAGTTCCATCTTTGCCTTTAAATATGTGCCCATGGGTGAGATTCCTTGCCACAGGAGCACGAGTTTCTGTCCACACGTCTTTCCATAAGCCAGGACAAAATAACCAAAGGCAAAAAGTGGGGAGGGGGAGCCCCACATCCTAAACTTTACAGTCATCATTGAGCTGTGGTTTGAAAAAGAGTGGATGTTCAGAAAATCTTACTTCCAATGCCAAACAGCTGACCACACTCTTAATATCGCTTTTCTGGAAGCCAGAAGGCATATTATGTCTCTTACTTTAAAATGGAGGATTTTTGTTCCTTGCTCTTCAGGAATCAAAAATACAACCTGTTTTTTCTTTCCATAGTAGCTACACTGCCCCATGCATACATTTGGAAAATCTGATGACACAAGTTATACCCTCATCTCTAATGGAACCACCAAAGTATTTCTAAAATAAACAGCTTTTAGAATACACATTGGTCTCGGTTAGGATAAATTATAATGTAATTTTGTACTACTTTTTCTTAATTATTTTACAGAACACATATGTTTGCAGGTTCAATATTCAAAAATAGATCTCATGTGGCATTCTGTGCTGGTTTCTCTCCTAAATACAGTAGCTTCTAAACTGTGTGACATACTTTTCTGCTGTTGATTAATACAAACCCAAAAGGGAGTGGATGTGGATGTGCGGGGATACCTTTTAAAAGGCTCCACAATTTTCCAGAGCCTAAGGCATAGCTCTCTGCATGGTTTAAGAAAAAGCTTTTACTGAAAAACTTAAAGGCAGTGCTTGGCAAACCTTTTCAGCATACTGCACATGTGACACAGGATACTGCTTGTGCTTTCTTCTTCCTTTGGAGCTGCAAGGGAGTTTGTTACAGAGGACTCTTCAGACCTTGGCAGTATTCACATAGAAACACTGAGTAGGAAATACATTTCAGCTAGTCAACGCTGTATTCCAGCTTTGTCTCCGAAAGGAAGGATATGTCCAATTCCCATCCTTTGCTATGCAGATGCTGTTGAAAGCAAGTAGCACTGGAAAAGGAGTATTAGCTTACAGAGTAAGTGTATTTGCTTACTTATTTAAGATATGTTCAACTTAATATGCCAACACTTCAAAAGAATTACATCAGCACACCACCACGGAGGTAAACTGCAAAGATGGATGATACACATAAAATAAATTATGGTCTCACAAGGGCTTGAAAACCATGCCCATCCCTTTGAATGGAAAGAGGAGGAGGTGTGGAGGAAGGAGAACCAGAAGATGCAGAAAGACTCATCACAATGTGAGAGATGGATCTTTTGCTATTCGGGAACAGATAGAAAGGAATTAAGAAATACTAAAAGAATTAAAAATTAAAATTAAAAAAAAAAAAATCACGAGTGGGTAGAAACAACAGAACTGACATTGAGAGGTTTAAACACTTTCCATGCACAAAGTATATCAGAGGTAATTCTAATCCCACAACTACGATCACCAGCTGAGCAAGCCAGGTGCAACTGATCATAACCAACCTCTGAGAAGAGCAGCCTACTTTTAGGGACAAGGTCTCAGGACAAGCTAGGACAGGAATGGTCACCCACGCATTCGGCTGTAGCAGCACTGATATTTGTCATGGAGGTTAGAGGCCATTCATTCTTAAGCTAATGGCCTAGATAGTAGGCACATGTTGCAAAGAACACATTTTCTAGAAGACAACTGCACAGCAAGGAACAGTCAAGGAGATAGGATCATTTAATTAGTGTATGCCATAAATCAAAACAAAGAAAGGAAATGAACTTGTTTCTGCAGAGCCAGTGTCTTTGCAAAGACTTATGCTTTGAAGTGTCTTCTGTAACATCAGACCCCTTGAAATTTTTGGAGGGCAGCAAGCTCTGGGCACTCTTTGCAGGCCCATCTGTGGATCCAAACATTCAGGACAAGACAGGTAAGCTGCAACATCTTTCCATCCTGAAAACTTCCAGTTTCTTCTTGCTCTAACATTTTAGCCAAAAGCTATAAAACAACGGGGTATGCAGCCAGTCAGGCAATGTTTTGCTGGAGATATACAATCTGCCTCCTCAGATCATTGCTCTTGGGAGTCAGAACAGTAACAGCAACCTCATGATGATCTCCTAGTATCTAAGATCACAGGATTCCTATTCTGAAACAAGTTCAGGAGTTGTGTTGACTAGAGTTTAGAGGCAGTTTAAAAATAGATTGTCTAATATATGTTAATGTTATTTTTTAAAATGCTACTCAGCATCCAATATTAAGGATGAAAAAAGTAGTAGCAATAAAAAAGATCTTGGAACTGTGTAGAGGATCAAGCTTCTAAGAGAGAAAGAGGAGGTGGTATCAGTTCTTAAATCAAGACAATATTTATTAAATGTGTGAATTACATTCTGCAGCTTCACAGGTTTCAGAGACAGAAGCATTTCTGATGCTCACAAATAACCACAAGTTTAATGAAATGAGTCTTCAAAACATCTGGTCTGGATAAACAGGTATGATCATACAAGGACTGGATACAAAATTTGACCACAGCATTCCTTGTAGAAGAGAAATCCTTCTTAAATTTATTAACTATTTGTCACTTATCAGCAGGCCACAGAAAATACTTGATGGAAAGTGCATCACTTGTGAAGACACACTTAGGCATGCATCACAGTACTGTCACCTCCCTTTCTTCCAAGTTCTGCAGCAAATTTTTGTAATGCGGTCAAGCTATAAACATATTGATAAAATTAATCAGTGCTTAAAGTCTCAAAATATCCCTATGCTGATTTGCAAAATAGCTTCCCTTTGTTTCAAAAGCTGCTTAGAAAGGGGATGGCTTGGCTTTCCATCACTGATTGGATTCAGAAGTTGCTAAACCGAGGCTTATCTCCCATAATCTACCTCTCTCAGGAAGTATAGCCAACACTTTAAGCATCCCTTGTTCCCCAACAGGTGAAGCTTGTCTTCTACTGAAGATCTCTCAATTTCAGAAGTAGGCAAATTGACAGGAAAATTCCAGAAAGCTACATCCAAGATACTTCCTCCACTATCTTTAACTGGGAGAGGGGTTTATGGCAGACAGAAGAGCAATTGCAAAAGGTCCACTACCAACAAATGCTTCTAAAAAAGGGAGATCTGAGAAACTGCTCAGAATAATCTCAGGTTTCATCTGACAAAGCCTTCTCCCTACAGAACTGCTGTGAGACTGGAAGGAGAAGCCAAAGGCGTCACACCTGGAAAATGGTTCCTCCTGAACTTTCCCCAAGGAGTTTTCCAGCTAGGACAAGGAAAGCTGGATTCTAAACAGGAATGAGGGATCACGAACAGAGGAAGAATTGCCAATTCAACAACAACAACAACAACAAGATTTTAAAGACATGCTTGCCCTCCTGTGATGGGTGAAGAGTAGAAAACCCAACATGTGCTAGCCGAATGCAGTAGCGAGGACCCCATGGGAGAGACTATAGTTCAGCCACTAGCCTTAAATCCAAATATTTGTTCTGGATGTCCTCACTCTGTCCTAATGGTTCATGGCAGCAACTGCAAAAATAAATTGAGCATCCTAAGTGTTTATTTGTGGAATTCACTGGACACTAACTGAGAGAAACATTAAATCATAAGTTTCAGTGCAAAAGAAAAGGGAATAAAATTATGAATAAAAGTTTTGCCTATAAGCAAAATACCCCTGGCTATTCCAAGATTTTCAATACCTAAAAGCAGCATTTGACAGCAAGAAGGTCCAGCCAAGACGAACAAACACTTGAGGCATTCACTTTTTATTTGGTGTAACACAAAACCGGATGCTCCAGCTGAGAGACAAGAAGGTAGGCAGGAATTAAGTAATATTTTTAACTTTAAAAGAAAGAGCATCTTAATTTCAGTAATTTGTGAGTCCAGCAGCAAGCATCAACTCCTGGAACAATAGTTTGTATTTTGGCTCAGCCAGATAATGCCATAACAGCTGTTCAAAAGTGTTTCCTGAGCACTTCGTTAGCTGGGGTGTGAGGGACCCACATTTTTACAACAGAATACTGGCTCCGTTGCAAATACCGCAGCTATGTAAATTTGTTTAAGCAATCCTAGTGGTATGTATTTCAGTGAGAGACGAAGTGCAGCTCCAAATTTTCAATAAATTGCTGACAAAATATTTGTTCTACAGTCCGGCCAGAAAGGTGATTATTTGCGTGACTATCTCACACATCCTCTCCTGTACCAGAGAGTAACAGTTACTCAATGAGGGGAAGAAAAAGAAGAAAAAAAAAAAAAAAAAGGTGCTCCAGTAATGAACCCAGAACTAGTTCAAAACAGGAAGATTATATGCAACAATAAAAATGGACAGGGGAGGGCTGGAGCACCTCTCCTACGAAGACAGGCTGAGAGACTTGGGCTTGTTCAGCCTAGAGAAGAGAAGGCTGCGGGGTGACCTCATTGCAGCCTTCCAGTACCTGAAGGAAGCATACAAACAGGAGGGGAATCAACTTTTTAAAAGGGTAGACAATGACAGGACAAGGGGGAATGGATAAAGCTAAAGGAGGGAAGGTTTAAATTGGGTATTAGGGTGAGGTTTTTTACAGAGGTAGTAGCGAGGTGCTGGAACAGGCTGCCCAGAGAAGTGGTGGATGCCCTGTCCCTGGAGGTGTTCAAGGCCAGGTTGGATGGGGCCCTGGGTAACCTTGTGTAGATCATGCCTGGAGGTTGGTGGCCCTGCCTGTGGCAGGGGGCTTGGAACTGTATGATCCTTGGGGTCCGTTCCAACCCACACCATTCTATGCTACTGAAGAAAGAACATAAATACACCAGTCCAAGCTTACTCTAAACAAAAATGACTGTGTCTGTCTTTCACACACCTAATTGTAGGAAACTGCAACACATTTTATAACCAACAATGTTTTAGAAACAGAAGGCTCTAATGAAAGAACAGCTTCTGCCAGCGTAAAGCATATGCAAAGTTTCAAAAGCTGCCCTAAAGAGACAGCATTACATGTCAGGAACAACACTGACCCAAAGACAAAGCTTAGCTTTTCATTTATCATTGTCAAAAAAACCCAAAACTTTCTTATACCCAAGACAAACATCTTCAACTTCCACCAGCCAAAGTAAACAATATTACTTCAACCAAAATAAGAAATCCTGTTTATTGTTCAGCTTTTCTGTTCACAGTGGAGCACATGTTGGGAAGCAATTTCTGGACACTGCCTGATCTCTCTGATTGCAGGAACAGAGCAGGACTTCATGTTAGTAAACAGAGAGTGGCGAAGAGCTCCCAACAGTTTCCCACAGAAAACAGATGCAGCATGGCTGCCATCAGTGGAGCTTTGCCCTAGATTTGGAGAAGTAGCAGGGAAAACTGCTCAAGTAGGCAGGACATAAGACAGTCAGCACAAGAGTCGGCTAGCTTGCTTCCTGCTGCTCAGCAAGAGGAAAAAGCAAGTGACAGAAGGTATGGTCACCCATTACACAGTTGTATCCATCCATCATTTACCTCGCAGTAGAAGCATTAGTGCTAACAAAAGAACAGGTCTTCAGACTCAACACTATCCTCAAAATAAACCAATGATAATATTCTAGGAAAAAAACCCACAACTATTTGGACTAGGAGATCCAGCTGTATGACTTAAGTGAAATATTGTGAACTCTCATACAGTATGTGCTTTATGAATGGAAAAATGACAGAGAAATCCAAAGAGGAATACAAGATGCAAGCTTCAGGTACCTTCTGAAAACGTAGCCAGTCATCTATAGGATTAAGTGAATCTCTGAAGTTAGAAACTAAGAAGCTAAACTTGTTGCCTATGAAATACATGCTGCCTTAGTAATGCCAACCTAAGAAAAACACTCCTGATAATTTGGATAAAGAAAGAAAGAAAAAAAAAAAGATGTTACAAGACTTGACAATGATTGTTCTACCTCTAACAAGAAAACTAATTTTGTTGGCTCTTCTTAACTAGACAGAAACAGACCATGAAGTAAAGGCTCATGAAGATGCAAGTATGGTCCAAGATAAAAGCATTGTATCAGTGTAACACGCTCACCTATGGCTAACCTGAATGGCAAGGGGAGAAAAAAAATACAAAAGAAAAGAAAAAGAGAAAAAAAATCACAACCAAAACCAGAGAAAAAGACTTTATTTAAATCAGTGTTGCCAAGGGAAAGATATACATTAGCAGACATACATTGAAAATATGAAGAACAAGGCTGTTACACCATTTTTTTAATATAAAAAAGCATATGAAAATGTTACTTATCTCCCTTCTGCAGCAAAGAGACCAAAGATACTACATGTAATGTAAAGTATCATAGTTTGAGGACAGAAATCACTGAAATCCTAACCTAATACGAAGATACAAGTTAGTTTGCCATTTAAATTATCCTCAGTCACGGCAAATATTATCTCACAATAAGAACAGATGAAGACAAGGGAGAACCAGAGAGTAAACAGGTTTCTTCACACAGCAGATATAAGAAATGGAGTATTAGAAGAATAAATTGTGAGGACCACGAAACAGGAAAACAGGTGCAAGATGAATCACAACAAAGCTTTAGAGCTACAAAGAGAGAGAAAAAAGCCAGTCCCTTTCTCACAAGGAATTATCTTTTTCACTTTCAAGGTCATACTATTTGAGTATCTATTCAGTGCTTAATACCACAGTGTTACAATACACTCCACTTTAGGTTTAGGTTTTTGTACTTGTGAATGCACTTCACCTGTCTTGGCCTGACAACAATGCCAACATTATATATGGAAATATTCTGATAATTCATTTCACGACACCAGTATTCTACTAAACTTATACTACAAACTCATTGCTTTTTCAGTTGGGAAAACTGATGATGAACTTTGAGACTTAACTAGTCAACATTTAAGTACTATGACAGAAAATCAAACAGAAGTATTTTTTCAATGCCTGAAAAACAATCAAATGGGTTTTTCTGTATATTCCCTGTATGAGGTAGTCAGCATTCTAACAGGAATTAGAGGGGAAACAACCTGCAACTGATTTATGGTAGGACTAGGATTCCTCTTTTATACCCATATCTTTTCCTTCATCATGGTCAGATGTATTTACAGAAGTTTGCTCCTTTTGAATTTCAAGACTACTCTGAATAGGGACCATTTCCCAACTATATCAAACACTCATAGAGGAGGTACGAACCTGTCATCACAACATCAACAGAATACACTTCAAACTAGAAGGATCAGGGAAACGTATACCTCAGTGTTTATTCTGACACTCCATTTATTCTGCAGTTACCTTCAAAATATAAATTTAACACCGTGACCACCTCTCCCAGTTCTTCCTGGCTTTCATATCTTAGTCAAAATACATGTCAGTATATCTTCAATACATAAAGAAGATGAAGGATAATCAAGATAATTATCTGAAAAGCAATTCTTCATGTGTGTTTCTACTGATGGATGTCAAAACTAAAGACTCGGTTTGCCACTTTTGAAATAGAAGTCTGGTTACCAGATCCTGAAAATTTAAGTCTGCTTTCTGAAAACTATGTGTGACCTAAGCAAATGGACTTGGTGATGAAACAATCCCAGCCACAAACAAATTTTAAAGTAGTTTTTTCAGTACAATAGCAAACAACTAAATGATATTTGTTTTTCACTCAATCATCTTAACTCTGTTTAGAGACCTTCCAAATGACTAGTAAAACCCTGAAAGTCCTTCCTAATTAAATTCTGAATGTAAACATGGCCTTCAAAAGAATATTACAAAGAAATACACACTGTTCTTTCCCCCTCCTTTGGGATGCATTATATAACAATTAACTGAATGTGTATCACAGAATCACAGAATTGTAGGGGTTGGAAGGGACTTCAAGAGATCAAGTCCAACTGCCCTGCAAAAGCAGGTGTATATCCTTGTTGATGCAGGGCAGAACATTATTCAAATGTGTAACTGACAAAAATATTTGCAAGCATGGCTATTTGTAAAAAATGTAAAAGCTCAGCTAAGGAAAATCACTGATTAGGTGCTCTTAAAGTATGAAAATGAAATATACAAGATTCACAAACAAACCATCCTCTCTGTTCTGGTATAAAAATGATTGCATGTTGCACTAGATAAACAGCTGATAAAAAAATCCAAGAGAACTCAAACACTCCACCCCCCCATTTTATGTAGCACTCACAAGCATTAGGCACATAACCCTAGCATAACCCAGCAACTGCAGTCTGTAAGACTACATTGCGTGTTAACTTTCTTTCAAAAATCTCAAACCAGCACACAAGTATAAGTTACCTTGCATTTTAGAACCCTGTTCTATTAAACAAACAAAAAAAATCCCTCAAACAACCAGACCATGACTTTACAACTCCTGGCTATATACTTAACAAAAACATAGTCTCAATTTATCAGCGATCAAAAATGTGCTAAATAGATCTTCATTTACTGTTTAGCATTATCACAAATTTAGACATTTTAAGACAGAGATTTACAGTAGAAAAACATTTAATTGAGAGGGGAGAAAAAAATCTGAAGATACATACGACCACTCAGACTCCAACTGTTCTCTGTAGACTTTCAGGACATGAAGAGCCACGGTCAAGTTCCCAGGATCCACTAGTTCTCTCACTTTCTCTGGATTAAGGCAGGTGAACAGCACCATACAACAATAGGCAACAACTTTCTCATCAGTGTATGTTAGGCATTTCCTTCAAAAGAAAATAAAGATGAAGGGCAGTAAGTTAAAACTGACCCTGGAAAATGAGACTAGTGGCATTCAGCTCGTTGAGCTGTTGTTCTCTGCTGCCTTTTAGGCAATTTGGAGTTTGTCATTGCCCAAGAGGGACAGAAGTGATCTACAAAGAAAAACATTCAACTCCCAGCTAATGGTCAAACTTAACAGGCAGTTTACAAAACCTGAAACATTGAAGCTAACTGGAAATCTAGAAATAGGGTGAAACCACAATAATCATCTGCTTTTATTATCATAAGGTCTTTCTACAGCCAGTGCTGACAAGTGGGCTCCAAAAACACACTCAGAATGATTATAAAATTCAATGAGTGTGCCTTTGTTGCTAGCTCACTACAAAAAACCCTGGCCAAACACATCAACAATATTGTCATGCATCTGCACAAAATCATTTAAATAATATTTTGTCACACACTGTCAAACCTGCAGTTATTTCTCAAAGCTTCATGGTGCTAGTAGAGTCACAGCTATTACATAAAAAAGATTTCAATATAACCACAGAAATTATATTAGAAAAAAAAAAACCCGCATCCATGCTTACAAGAAGAGATCTGGGAAAGCACACTTCCAAATGCTATTCTGGGAATCTCCATTTCCTGCTGCAACATTTCCAAGAAACTGGAGACTACAACGAAGAGCTGGAAAAAGAAAACAAGCCAACCAACAAAACCAGAAAAGATATTAACAGGAATTCAAAGAAACACTAATAAATTACACATAAATGACAAACTTCATAAATGACAAACTACATACTAGAGAATCCACTTCAATTAAGCTTTGGGTGCAGTATTTCACTGCTACCTCTCGTAAATACATGCGATTTCGCTTCTAATGAAAAGAATTTTACAGAGGATTCTAGCATTATACCCAAAATAAATCAATTTCTTTCCCTCAGATGTACATGAATATCAAACATTGGTTACTAGTGATTACAAGAACTAATTGAAGGGTTTAAGACAGACTGAAATCACTGCAAGCTTGGAGCTACAGTTAGCAGAAACTGAAGGCCGAGACCCAAGGTGAACCAGTGACTGCCACACGGCAGTAGTCATTTTGCCTCTTCCAAGCCTGAGGCGGCTTTCTTCCTGTTATTAAATTAACACAAATAGGCCGCCTGTCATCACCTGAACTCAGCAAGAGCAGAGTTCTCTGCCTGCTACTGAGAGCACTCCCCTGGCATCCTCCCTGAGGTAGAGCCAGAGAACTGAATCTGTTCCTTTGCTACCCACTTTACATTCTATTTTGCTGTACAAATCATTATATACTATGATAACGTGCACAATGCTTTCTGATTTCTATCCCAGAAAAATTAAAGCCAGTACTCCAAGTAATTTGCCTCAAATTTTAACACTGAATTTAATATGGCAGATTTCTACTATTGCTACAAAGAATTTATTCCAGTCTCCTCAGTACAGACTTAAATATATGGGAAGATAATATTTCATCATATGAGTTAGTATCCTATAACCTGCCAAAAGATGTAAACTCCTGAAAAACAAAAGCATGAACCCGCAGACCTGGCAACATTAAAACCCTTTTTTCTGGTTCTATTGACAGCTTTCAATAGCCTGGCCTTTATTAATAGGTTGGCAAAGAAACTTAAAATTGTATGTTAAAATGCAGTTTAACAGATATTAGAAGCAGCAGCCTATTACTGCTGGACGTGGCCAAGATTGCCAGATTCTGAAAATATAAAATTAGGTCTCTTTGAAAGGTGCTGTGCCAGCTGGCAACCAGATTTCCTACTGAGGTCTGGGCATATGTCCTCTTGGGAACATAAAGAATACAAGTCTAAAATGAGGTCACTTGGCCTTAGGGAATAGTAACTTATTTTCCATATATATTTTTTAAATCCAATATATTTATGTTCTCTCCATAATAAATTTGGAATGATATTTTCCTTTATGCTTCAGTCCTTAAGATCTCTGTTCTCTCCCTCCCTGCACATCTGCACTTTTAAAATTATTTTCTGCTCGTCATTATGCTTCCGGTTCTCCCATCCATCTGGTTGCCATCCTGCTGACTCAGAGTTTTTCTGAAGGACAGCAAGCACGGGCATGATACCTTTCTAGCAGACATTTTATGGAAATACTTCCCTGCTAGGAAAAAAACCAAACCAAACAAGGCAATGAAGCCCAGGAACAGGGTAAGGATTTCACCACAAGAAATATTACCTACTCAACTTTGAGAAAGATCTCTCAAAGAGACATGAGGCTGGTTAAGTATATTCTCATTCTAATTATGCTCTAGTCTTTGCCTGAAATTTGCATAACTGTTTTCAACTATCAGTTATACTTTGGTGTTAGAGACTAAGCTGTTAAAAAAATGCCACAGGCTAGGGAAAGAAAAAAAAAGCTAAAGATCTATTAAAGGTTGCTATCCTTACAGTAAGAAAGAGGAAATGCTATGAATGCAATTGCAGTTCAGTAAGAAATATCTACAAACTCTTCATTAATCACACACTGGAATATTAATATTCATAAAAGCAACCAATACCAACTGCCCTTGTTCAATAGTCATGTCCTGAACAAGCAAGAAGGATCCAGGGAAAGGTCATAATTCGGTGGATGTACCATGGAAAAAAGAGCCCAATTTCATGTGTAAGTGCCTGTTTTTAACCACTCATGGTTAACATTGTTCTATTAGTTACAGGATAAAAATCAATATATGGGCAAGCAGATAATCTGCAAGACAAAAGCTATTGTATCTGTTCACAACTAAGCAGAAAAAGAGGATGCCTTGATAGCACAACATTTCCCCATGCAAGCAATCTCAAGTGATGAATCTCAGCAATTCAAAAAGAATTATATGATTCTACAAACACCTGAGGTAATTTGAGCTGCCTCTTGTGTAGCTCACAACAGGATGTAACAGGGCCTGCCTCACAATCTGTCAAATCAATTCATATGCTCTCTGACAACTGCTGCACTGCTTCTGCAATGCCTTAACTTTTCTCAACAACAAAGTAGTAATTCTTATTACAAAAAATATAAACCACTTCAGAGTACATAGTGTGATGCCAGGTCAATGACATACGCCAAATATGGTTCTTGTACTGGGTTGTGAATATTTATGTTCTGGCTTCTATGGTCCTTTGAGAAGCTGGGTCTGCTGGGAGCTGGTGAGATTCACCTTAACCAAGTGGGACAAGAGGGTCTTCATCAATAAAACAGACAGATTTATATGGTGGAGACCTCACCCGGAGAACTGCATCCGGCTTGAGTCCCCAGTCCCCAGTACAAGTCAGACAGTGACCTGTTATAGTGAATCTGAAGAGGGGTATGAAAATGGTCAAAGGGCTGGAATATCTCTCCTATGAAGAAAGGCTGAGAGAGCTGGGGCTGTTCAGCTTGGAGAAGATAAGGCTCCATGGAGACAAAATTTCAGCCTTTCAATAAAGGGTGCTTATAAAAATTATTAAGGCAACTTTTTACCTAATAGTAGGACAAGGTGTAATGATTTCAGACTGAAAGAAGGTAGGTTGAGATTGGATGCAAGGAAGGAAAATTTTTTTATAATCTGGCTGACGAGATACTTGAACAGGTTTCCCAGCAAAGCTGTGAATGCCCCATCATTACAAGTGTTCAAGGTCAGGCTGGACAGGGCTTTGAGCAACCTCATCTAGCGGAGGTTGTCCCAGCCCATAGCAGAGGGGTTGGAACTACATAGTCTTTAAATGTCCCCTCCAACTCCATCCATTCTGTATGTCTCACGTGCAGCAGTCACAGATGAAAAGTCAATGATGAAGAGGGGCAAATAGCATTAAAAGTCATTACACCACCACAGTCAGAGAACCTCATCACAACATGCTCTTTGAATCACATCACAGTAGTATCCTGCATGGTAATCTTTAAAAGTAAAACAAACCAAACACAAACTTCTCACAAAAAACCCACAGGTACACCTGATGGTCTTGGAGTATGCAAGTGTCTCATACACAGTGTTTCTCTCCAAAGATGATTCCAGGTAAAATGTATTATTCTAGCACAGAGAAAAACTTAATTTTGATATGACCACTGGAAATCTGTAGTTTGGTATTTATTGTTTAAATAACCCACACACACACCCAAAAAATCTAAATCCCACTAGAGCAGTTAATTCACAGCAAGGTTTGAATGTGTTAAAAATGTAAATGCTACAATAAAGTGAAGTGTTGCATTCCCAACTATGGAAGTCTTCTCTTGACATGCAACTTCCATTTCTCTTTTCTGTTTTACCTCTATTGGACTTGACTATTGCAACATATAATTCAACTATGCTTAGAAATCTCTACAATACAGATACTGCTTTTCTCCTCTCCCACAGTTTTATTGTCCTTACAGCAAGGGCAAGAAAATCTAGAAGCTGATTAAGACAAATTCCATTGCACAGTGCACCAGTTGAAACCATTTTGCCATCCATTCAATAAGCCACGTGCTTTCTGAAAAGGTAAAGAAGAAAAGAGAAAAGAAAAAAAAAGAAGACAAGTATTTCACTTTCCCCCTGAAATCTTACAGATCTTTATGAAGTTAAAAGTATTCATCAACCACTCTTCCTAGCTGCATTAGCTAACATTTGGGAAATACCATTTGAAACCTTTATAAAAAAGTACGTCTTTTCCATAAAGTGTTAAATAAATCAGTCCTAAGCCCACCCTCTAACTGCTAGCGTCAATAAGCACTGACTTTAAAAACTAATTCTGTAGGTATTGGAACAACTAAATTTTAGTTTAAAAAAAATGTTACGCCGTGTGTGGTCAACAAGATTATTTTTAACCTGATGGTCAACCACTGTGAAATTACATGTACTAAGATGTAACTTCTGACACACAGATCAACTCTAGACCTGAAGAAAGTTTTTCTTCCCATTGAGATTTCCATGCTTCCTACAAAAGCAGGAGGTCCTTTAGCAAAGGCAATTGCTCAGATTACATGTTGCTTTCACAACAAGCCTGCAGTGGGTTATGGACAATTTTCTCGGTTCTACAATAATAACCTCTTTATTCAACAGGGCCACGCGTACAAGGGGAACACTGACTTCCTAATTTTGGTACCTAGGTGTTCATCTGCATGTAAAACTGATCTTCTGGAGTTGCTCAATTACCACCCATTCAAAAGGTGAGGCAGCTGATACTTTATGGCCCTGCATGGGGATGGCTTAAACGCACTCCGGCAGCTCGGCGCCTTCAAGACCAGAGCTCTGTTCCTTTCAGTTGCTTATGATCAGGCAGTAGCAGAACCAAGCTCTAGCTCACGCTTTCCATTATATTGCAGCACTACCCAGATGGTCTGAAGGACAGACACGAACCTTTCACCACCCCAACCTTGTGTCTTGCTCCTCACAGAGACCTCATCTCACAGTGTAATTGGCAGAATCAGATTGTGTGTTAGGTGAAAATTTATAATTCTTGAAGTTATTAGGACAAAGATTTTAAGTATTATTATTTAAAAACACAATACAGTGTTTCCTTCTGCTCCACACAACTAGGTGGAATTTAAAAAAAAATGTATTAAAGTTCCAGTACTTAAAAGAGTTTATTGCTGATAAGCCTCTATCAACAGGATTAACTGTAATTTCTCCTCCTCACAGTATCTTTCCTGACTAGATTTCTACACACAACCATTACGTTGTTATGAAATATACTGTGCTCTAGTATATATTATTTAAAAGTTCATATTCATACAAACTTTTACATCTTCCTTACAGAATGTGAGATTTTTCCTGGTGGATAATCAGAATTATTTTTCAAATTCCTACTACAGCATTCTAGTCAAGAACAAGAGCCTGTGGACTCACTTACCAAACACTTTGAAAAACAAAAGCTGCAGAGGCTTACAGCAGTGAGAATAAGAGATTTCCATTCTTTTTATTTGGGGCAGACAGCACAGAGATAGTTGTAAGTAGAATCCTCTTCCTCTACTGGAGTTACATAGAGACATAAAATAAATCTAATCAAAACACATATGAAGCTACACAGTATCTCTTGCCAGAATACAAACATAAGGCTAGCAAGCTTGCTTATCTCCCTTTAATGCTTTGCTAACCATTAACTATGCGTAAAACAAAGCTGGTGTGCCCCCTCTGCACTGGGGACATGTATGAAGGTCTGCAACTACTTAGACCAAATCACAGCCTCCCAACAGCCTGTACACCTTTTAAGTTGCCTGCAAGCTTTGCAAATCTAAATTTTGGACTGTGAGCCATTACAATGACCACCTTTGGTTGTCTGCAAACAATAGCTGAACATTCTGTGATAAATTGCCATCCCTGGAAAAATAAAACCTTCAACTCAGCACAAGGTGTAGACCTCTATTACTATAAAATGCTAGTTTCCACCACTATCATCCGGTCATTGACTTGTTTCCTTGTGGCTGCAAGTTAAAGCAACTTCCAGTCATAAAAAGAGTTATTTGCCTCTTCACCACCATGAATCATACCACAAATACTGATGAAAATGTATTTTCCTTGGAAAACAGTCTGTCTAGACTACTCAGATTGAATGTACAATACATACATGGGTTCTGTCATTTAAAGTTATTAAAATAGTGCTTAGTATTTTATTTCTGTAAATAAAATGAACGTCTAGCTACCGATTATATTTCCGCCTTGACCATACTGCACTTGCTGCAGTGCAGACCAGTAACCCCTTTTTTAACCATTTGTGGAATACCAAGAATGTTGTATTTAATAAGTTTCTGTTCCCACTCCTCAACCCCTCCACCTCCAAAAGAATGTAACACTCTTGGGTTTTTTTTTCCTTTCCCTTCAGAAATGCCAACTCTAATATTAACAGAACATTATGTGCAGTGACTGGACAGCCATTCTGTTCTTGGAAGATTAACATCTAGGCAACATATCAACACTTTGTTTCTACTAAGAAGGAGAATTTGACTCAGAGACAAGAAAAATCCCCACCACACTATTAAAAGTGTGGAGTTACAAGTGAATTAGAGGGGAACTGGAAGAAACCATCTGACCACTCATCAAATTAGCATCTAATTAAGATTTAGCACAACCTCCTAACAGTAGATTTAAAAAATAGTACTTACGTCTTTACTAGGAAAAGAGTCAGCTTGACAGCCTAACCAGTTTCATAATTCATAAAGTATTAGCAATGCTTATTAAATACATTTAACTGTACCGTTCTCTTTATCTTCCTACATTTTAATTGCATCATTTTTAGAAAATAAACACTGTGTGTTCAAGACTAATAAACTATCTATTAAAATCTAAAAGCATAATAAATGGGACTCCTGTTCTATCCCCACAAGTAGCAGAAACACATGCCTGAGATTACTCTCCGATGTGAAGTAAAAAACGTGTAAGTGCTTGCAGACTTGGGAACTGCATTTATAAGCTTCCTGCATGTGTTAGGATGTAAAAATCTTTTTCTTGAATCAGCCTAAAAGTTGAGCCTAAACCTAGCCGACAATGTGTCTTTAAAGACCCTGCTCTAGCAAAATCAGCAAGTTTGAAGTACTGGGGAGTCTCAACCTGGACTTAAACCATGCCAGGAAACCAAGAAAAACAACAAAAAGGACTGGCCACCCACTATGTGTTATTCGTGGTATCTAACCATATGACACACTACTACATGATACCTTGTACAGGTCTGGGAGGAAAAAAACCCACCAGATTAACATGTTAAACACTAACCAAGATTATGAGCAAATTTCTCCAATTATTTTTGATGGCATACTGTGGATGTTGTTTCATTTAAACCAAAATTTCCACTGAAGTGCTTATATTTTCCCTAGAAAAGCTAAATGTCTTTTCTGTAGGTCTATGGAAAGGATATCAGACCTTTCCTCACACACACTCTTGGACCACTTATATTCTGTAACTGGCTAATAAATAGACCACGGTCCTTTTGCAATACCCAGAGATCAAGTAGTAAACTTACATATAGTATTTTTACTTCCATATCCACATTAATACATAGCAACAGCTTTAGCACCCACACTTTTGGCCACTGCCATTTTTATTTATTTTATACATATAATAGCAGCTTGCCTCGTCATTGCCTTGTTACAGTCTATTCTCTATCACAATAATGTGTTGTCCAGAAGATATACCTTGATGTCTTCTGGTACAAGAGGGAAATAGCTTGGTGTCTTATGGTAACTTTTCTACTAATAGCTTGAAGTCTACTTGTAACTTTTCCTTTCTACCCTGGCAATATTCCCTAAAGTTCTCACTGAATTTGCACTGAACAGGCATGAGGCATTTCTCTCCAAGCCCAAAGCTACTAGTAAAAAAGGATGCAGCAAAATGGAAGGGAAAAAAACCCCACCAAATCTTGTAGCTGGTGTCTGGAAAAGCCCCTTCTCTTCCACTGGAACAATTCCCATGTAACTGTAGAGTCTGGAAGTTGCACCATGACAATGACAATCGTAAGGTTGAGAGAACGCCACGGTTAACCTCTACATAAATGTAACTAACTGGATCTTTATCCAAATAGATAACAGTTTACCCAAAGACAAGCAGATGCCTTACACTGTTCTCTATGCCTGAATCTTCCTCCAGCTCCTTGCCTTTTTCCATCCATCTTCATTTTCCCTGGAGGAAGATCTACAGCACTCTTGGGCCTCTGTGGGAGACTCTGTAGTAGGGCCATTTCCTCTCAGCACACGTGAAAACAGTTAAGTTACTTTTCTACTGTCTTTAGAAAGCTCTGTGCATTACAAGGTTTGTCTGCCCCTTTCTTCCCACCTTGATCTTATGATCCTGACATCCCTGCTAAGAAAAACAAAGCCAACCTCGATCCGGTCATATCCTGTAAGAACATAACATAATCTTTACAATACATGTATCCTGTATCTCTTCTCCTCCATCACAGCCATAAGAGGGGGAAGAATCATGTGACCTCCAGAATGCCCATTATTGCCAATAACTACAGGATCTATTAGGGTCAGTATATAACTGGCAAAACCCACTGATGGCCCTTTTCTGGCCAACACCTAGCAGCATGTTACAAGATAAAGACTGGTTCCTTTTCCTGCCCTTGACGTAGAGGGAAGCCAGAAACAACCACTGAGCAGCTGTTGCAAGATAAGGTGATCAGAAATTCCATGGCAGCTACACAAAGCTGCTCTGTGTAGCTGCCTATTCAGCACACCATGTCAGGGGAAAGCAAAAACACCACAGCCCTTCCATCAAAACAAAACTGCTAGGAACAAACTTTCCATCATCCATAAAAGAACAGTGATTTACCACCACCTTTACAGTCAAACAATGGTGACCATCTTACATCTACAGGTATTTATTTCTGCAAGCTTTGATTCACATGTATTTATGTAGATGCAAAACCTGCTTTGTTATTAATCTTGTTGATCTTATTTGCTGATAGGGTAGGGGACAGTAAAGAGCAACGAAGGAAGGAAAGGGCTTACAGAACACTGTATTTAAAGGTCCACAGAAATACAGGCATTACTGTTCATTTCAAGCCTCAACCAAAGTAACCAGAAACCATTCTAATTAAATAGACATCAGCGAACTCCCATTTCCTTTGTGCTCCAAGTGGGTATCAGTCCACATTATAAAACCACTATGCATGTGTCATAAATCAGCAACATCTTGGCAGGCTGTACTAGAAAGCCTCCAAATTGAAGGAGCAGGAAAAAAACAAAACAAGGCAGCTAACAGGCAGCACTGCCTAAAACCAGTATCAGCAACGAGAAAAGGGAAACCCACAAAACAGCCCACTGACCTATTAATTGTTATAACAAAGGATATTAGCTCAGTTTAGTCTCTCTCCTACAAGGAGCAAAATGATTTACATTGACTCTGTGACAGTCACTGCCTCTTGTTGCCCAGTACAGCAATCAAACAAACTTTCCATGAGCTCCATGGCCAGTTTTGATCATCAGTAAAACATAAACTATTGGAAAGCACTAGCTTTATTGTCACTATTTCAAAACCTGCTTCCAATGCCAACCATGTCATCAGTATCTGACAGATGAACCTCATTAGGTAGGATCTGGTTTGTAGTTCAAATTTCACCTCACCAAGCCACTGCAATAACACACTTCTATATTCACAGACCATGGTAAATTAGTAATCCAGCTCAGCACAGGTTATATCAGTCAGTGACAGCAAGAGTACAGAATCAAGCCCAAGGTAGGAAAACTCCACTACCAAGAACCATTGAATTCAAATTCAGTAGAACATCTAGACCACAAAGAAAGGGCTTTAAAATAAGAAAGAAGTCTTCTACAGACCTAACAAGGGATAAACACAAGCAGCTTACTATACTCAGACAACAGGTCCTACAACTACTACAGCTGCCTGTGGTATCAACGATCTACTAATGATGATTGAGGTTCTCCTGGAAGTCCCACTCCCTCCTCTTTTTCCTCTCCTCTACCCCCATTAAGATAAGAAAATGCTGCATTTTAACAGCACCTCTGCTCCTAAAGCTGCCTTTCTTCGGTGGATCTGAACTTGGCTCTTCTTAAACCTTACTCCACTCCAGGTGTTATTAAAATGAGAAGAAGGAATTAAGGCATGTGTAAAGTTCCTGTATTAATACCAGAAGCCACTGCCAAGCCATGTGCACGAACACAGATGTCAGGCTGAAAATAATGGTAACACTGGCATTTACTCAAAATGACTGTTACTGCTGTATCACATAAATATATGGTTTAGGGTACTAACCATGCAGGGCACAGTTAGGTGTGCCTGTACACACTGCACAAGATGTAAAGTGTGGGCTTTGCAGTGTGAGACTCAAGAGTTAATCGCTCTTGCACACAACAGCTAAAGAGAATTCATTGTTTGCTAACTCAGGACAATTCATCATCTTAGTCCAGGTTTGGCTCCTTTCCTTCTGTGGACAGCTGAAAGAAGTGTAAAAGTTGGCTCCCTGGTTTGCAGTTTCTGAAAAAAAAGCCGAAGAACAGAGACCTGGAACAATGACCTGCATCAAAGCCCATCCAAATCAGTGTTTCCACAGCCTTTAATGGATTTTCGACCAAACCAGGAGGACCAAGAGAACCTTTGTGCCCTCAGAAGATGGCATTAGGTTGACAGGCTTCGGGAGGGTGCAGCTTGCGCAGCTCTCATCCTTGCTGCAAATGTTCTGTAGACAATCCATTAAAAACCTGTGACAATACTCACCAAAACACAGCACAGACAGAGCAGCTGTAAAGGTAAAACTGCAGCCTATGGCAGGGCTAGAGTATTTTTACATCTGGTAACTTACCATAGTCTAGCAGGGACAATGCCTGAGTCCTGCCTGCGCCACTAACTGGCAAAGGGGCAACTGTCTGTTAATTGAGAACCTCATGCTTGCTTCATAGCATAGATATTTCTGGGCGATGCTCAGCATCACCTTTCAAAAGCACTCAGACTCACTTGCAATTAAAGAGAATAATAAAATTAAAAAAACCCCAAACAAACTAATAAGCTATACACAAAGGACCCAAGAAAACCTGAACAACCCCAAATGGTACCAAGAAAACAAACCAATTACTTACAACTTTCCTGTTTGGCAAAGCAGTAAAATGCTCTGAGCTATAATAATTAAAGGATAGCAAAACTCAAACCCAGAGGATTTTCTTAAACTATGGAAACATGAAACCAAAATCCCCATACAAGTGCAAATAGCAGTTTCCTTCTACCAGATAGTGTATCAACTGATTGTTAGGGCATACACTCTGCAAATGCTACAAAGACCATGAAAATCCCAATATTATTTTTACAGATTGGAAAAACACAAAGGCCAAAAACAACACCAATAAGTCAAATAAAAAACTCATGCTTATGTTTACATAAAAGTTTGATGAGTATAATATATTCGTCACACTCCCACAATTATTCCCCGAAAATACTATAAATATTATTTTGACAATGTAATTATAGTTTTTACTTTAATAGTGGAAGCAAAGTACTGGCACCAGTCCCCCATACTAAAAGCCTAGACAGACAAAGCAAAGATCACACACAGAAATTGGCAACCCTTAAGATCAGGGCTGTCCCTTATTTATATGGCCAAAAAGTTTGTTTAAATTAGCATCTGGTATATTTAAGCTGTAAAACATAAGTAGCTTAATTATGCTAGCAGTAAGCAAAAGGAAACCCCAAATACAAAAATAAATGGAAGTACAGATTTTTAAATTCTCTTTTCTTCCAAGTGACTGAGACGTGCCCCTTTCATGCTGCTTTTTGGGAACTAACCCTTTTCGGGACTGTGGGTACAACCGTTCTCTCCCACTTCCACTCTCTTGAAAGAAAAACTAATATGAATATGAATTTACATTGACAAATGTCACCTATTAACTGTTCAGGATGTTTTGACTCCGTACGACAAGTAAAACAGTTCAAGCTTTCTAACCACTTAATCTCTCATTCCACTTAAATCAGCATGTAACATGACTCACATAAATCTTCAGTGTAATAATTTACTGTATTTGCACACAAAAAACCCTCAAAACAACAAATGTAAAACAAAATAATCCCCCAGCAAAACAGTTTACCTCCTCCTCCAGAGATAAATATAGAGGGCACTGATGTGGGAAGAGAGGAAGGATTAGCTTTCCTTCCTTAGTCCTATTGGTTTAAATATAGTAGCCAGTGTGTTCAAGAGTCTCCAGGATACAATTTAAAAGTTACATCTTCAACTGTAGTCACATTACAATCAAATCCATAAAACCAAGACTGTGTGGAGACACTTGCTGTTCAGACAGCAAACAGAGATCTCCTTTTACAGGCAGTAAAACTTAACAATAGTTCCCCAAAAGCATCGGGTGAGCTCTGGATATTTGCTCAGCTATGATGTCCGTCGCAGAAATTTACTGTCTGATCCCGTTTCCAGGCATATTTCAAAATATTTATTGTTTATATATAAAACACATGCAGTAATTTGGAAATTAAACCATTCAGCGTAATGGGATTAAGCTACAAAAAGCAGTGAAAGCAGAATGCAACTGTTTTACAGAACAAAAACTTGAAAAATACTGAACAGAAAATAAGAGAAGCAGAAGAGATAAGGGATAGACTCCCTTGGTCAATACTGGCATTCAATAAAGAATATTTAGGTTCCACAGTTGACTGCTCTGATTTGCTTTCCTGTCATTTTAAACTACATTGCTGAATGAGCCACCTTTCCAAATGATAATGTAGAGAAATAAAGAAAGTATCAAAAATAGGTCATAGATAATTATACAGCCCTAACTGCCCTGATTTTCAAGCTAACGGGTTTGGCAGAGGGAGCACTCAGATGTGTCCTAAAAAGGTCAGAGTATTTATTTCTACCCCTTTTTCCTATTGCAAAGACACTTTTTTTTATGGGACCAAAAAGTAACAGTGCTGCTGTTGCCTTCTAGGGGAAGAAAATAGGTATTTATAAGAATCAAGAAGTGGTTAATGACACATGAATCCCCACTTAAAAAAAAGAACGAAGGAAAAATTAATGCAATGATCTTTGGCATATTTGAGAGTGTCACCTTCCCCTGCTTTTCCTAAAAATTAGCTGGTCTCTGTTTTCCAGTGCAATTCCAGTTTGCAAATGGCTGAGTGCAGAACTAGGAATGGGTCAGAGAAAGGCGGCATCCTATGTTTCATTTCACTGACCAAGGACAGAACACAAAGGTTTATTTCTCCTGGTCTCTCTTGAGGAAGTAGCAATCACTTGAATCACTTAACTGGTATTCATTCATTTTTCTTTTCAGGAATACTTTTGCAAATGTCACTCAAGCTCCCTGTTTTACTTAGATTCAAAAACATTTGTTTAAACATCATCTTTTCTGTAAATGCTTGAAAATTACCTTGCATTAACAACTTTTTAGAAGGGATAAGGTACCCAGGTGCAACTACTGGGAATACCTTGTCTCCTCTCCGCCATTTTTCAGGGATCTCTCATAACAAATTGTCAACATGATTTTCTAGTACTGCATGAACTCCTACAGCTTCATTCAGTGGCTTTTCAACACATCATGCCTTCACCTTCAAGAGCCTTAAGAGAAATCAAATATCCTTCTTCGCTCAGTTGTGTGATTTCTCCTCCTGCTGATCTCAAGAGAAAGTTTTTTGCCTTGTTATTTCATCAAAGAAATGCTTCCATCCCACATGGCTTTTGCAAGAACTAGTATCTCTGGAAGCTATATATAGCCTATACGTTCCTTACCTCTTATTTTTGAGGCACACACACAACTTTATGCCTTTATGGTTTTAATCTCTATGAAGGAGCAATGTTCTTTCTATTTTTATAGTGTTCTGAGCTTCAAGGTTACTTACAGCCATTTCTTCTGCAAAGTACTTCTCTTCTACTTTGGCAGACTAAAAACTACTCTACAAAACACTTTGTTCCTAGACTACTGTCAATCCATAATGCAGCGATGCTTCAAGAGCGACTGTTTTTTCATTAACTAGAAGAAAACACAGCGGATAGCTGATCCAGTCCAAATCAGTTTGATTACTTAATACTACCTGATGCTGAACCCAAGTTGTTATTAAAGCTGTTGGCAGGCAGAAGTGAAACGAAACAAATAAAAAAAACCCAAAATCCACAACAAAAATAAAAAAAAAAAAAAAAAAGAGAGAGAAAGTTTTGGATTCATTCTGGTCATCATTACCTGAACAGCATCACAAGCTTTCTTTTATGCCAATGCAAGAAACCTTTCTTTATAGTTCCCTTGTAAGCACATGGCATTTGGAGTATTTTAAAAATGTTTAAAACCAGATATTCTATATTTTCCCCACACATCCTCCCTCAATAAAGGAAGTGTGAACAGGTGTTAGACATGATATTCATGTTGCTGAACATCCTAACAGAAAATGCTCGTTACTATAATAAGTGCAGTATTAAAAAAACTGCATCAATTTATCTTTCATCACTGCTTTTAAAGGAATGTTTTAAGTTTTGTTCTGAATACAGTATCTGTTGCAGATTAACTACACCTGAACACTCTTCAGAAAGTTAGAAGCAAGGGCAAATTCCTGTTCGAGGATTCAAAGCTTATCATCCACTGTAATGTACCCAGTGTTTCTGGACTTCATGACATTAAGAGCTGTGAACAACCTGAATCTTTGTACAACAGCTAGCACACTCGGACCCTGATCCTGACCGTGAACTCTAGATATACCCATGACGTTGACATAGGCTGTTAACATTCTTCCATTACCCCAAGTTCATACAGCTTACCCTCCCAGTTGGTTAAAACCCCTAAAAACCTAAGAGGCATGGCACCAGCACAGCGAAACGATACCCCTGCTACTTCATTTACAGCTAGCTTGAGTATCACCAGCAGCCTGGAACCGAGCAATGCGGGTGTGATGCTCAAAGCACCTCTTCTCAGGCACACTCCAACAGCATGGCATGGCATTGCTCCGCAGCCCCTAAGGTGCAGTTGCACTCAGTTCTGCTCAGAGAGTACAATCAGCTCATTCAGAGAGCTTGCACAACAAATTGTCCCACCCAGGGCAGCTACCAGGCATTCAGTGTCTTTTCATCCTAGAGGAGAGAGAAGTATTTTAGCAGATAAATACTTCTTCAGCAATTATGTTGGAATTCAAAGCACATTCTTCAGCATCAGCAATATTCTGAAGCGGTGAAAGGTTTGAGAAGGTCTATTTACAAACAAAGATTAAAGCTCTTTCTGTTCAGGATGGGGTAGGGATGGGAACCAATGAAAGGATCAAATGGGACACAGACTACTGAAAATAAGCTCACTTCAAAACAGGCCCTCTCTGCAATTTAGTAAGGAGAAACAAAGCTATCTGTTTTTTCCAGATTTCAGAGATGAATCCTAAATCCAGATCTCTCCGGAATCTAAAAATCCATCACCTAGACAGACCTCAACATACTTTCACAAATGTCTGCTGGAACCATACCTTTCCCAAATTCTGCTGGAAAGATTAAGATTTGTCATAGGAAAAAAGGAAAAAAAAAACCCAATCCAGAACAACCCCACAACCAAACTAAGACACGTGCTGTGAAGTGAAGGAGATTTTATACTTGGGCTTCTGACAAGGATATTTCCTATGTCTGCTGCAATCCCTAACATACTGAACTACTTCTTCGCTCTTAAGAGATGTGGGTCTGTTTTAAGTTCACTTGAAGTTCATCTGGCAGCTTCATCAGCCTGCTCCTCTGGTAAGTGTTCTTTGGTCTTTGTACCAACAGAAGAAAAGAAAAAGCTTGCTATGAGGAGGCTTTTTTTTTTTTTTTTTAATTAAAAATAACTAAAGCAAAAGTAACATGGAGAAGGTATTAAAAATTTCTATTAAACCTGTATTCTGCAGAGACTCAATTTTTTCCTGAGACTCCAAGTTTAACTAACTTACATGCTATTTGTTGGAAGACTCTGGTCTCAAACCAGTTAGCCAATAAATGTAATGGACTTTCTTGTATGCAGAATTTCTGCATCACTAAGTACAGTTCCTTCCTCTTCTTCAATCCCTATTCAAATTAATTCTGAACTGTGGAGAGAGGGGCAGCACTTGTACTCTTGTCTCTCTTGCCACCAGGGAAATCCAGATTCCATAATCAAAAAGGTTAAGTACCATCTTACACAATCACCTGTTCCGTAGACCTTCAGCATGCACAGTTTTAAGAAAGCTGAGGTAAAGTCTAGTTTTTGTATACCATCCAAGAAGTGTAGCACTTAGAACTTCCCAGTCAAGTAGAGAAAAATCTTATCTCTCGTAGACAGGAGAGGGGAGGGCTGCTGGAGCCATAGGAAAACAGGGTACATTTACAAGTATGTGTGGCTTACCTGACAGCTACCCAGAAGGGCTAAAATTCGTTAACCACTTGTTTAGCACCATTGTCCACCAACCCCTTGTGCTCACCTAGCTGTTCGTTTTCACTGTGTAGCTCCTTAAAGCAAGTACTACAACACATGAATTGCTTAAGACAAATTACTACTCCGTATTGTAAGCAATTACAAGAAGAGAAACTTGGCTATGAAATGCAACTGAAGCTAACTTGGGGAGTAAGAAGCAAGGAAACGTGGGGACAAACCTCTATCTGTAGTAACACCACATGGGAAAGGCCTAAAAGTGTTCTTATATATATATGTATTAAAGAGAAAGGAGATTATTATTACAGGAATGGCTGGCTTGCAGGTGGGGTTGAACAATCTTTATGTGCCATATGTATGAATTAACTGGTTATTTTTAAACTTATCTGAAACCTTAAAGAGCTATTCCAGGACAGACAAAATAATTCACCTTCACATTTTCTGGCCCATTGCCTTAGTGGCATATCACGTACTCAAGACAACAGCTTTTTCCACAGCTGGCTGGGACAAGTACATTACAAGCTTATAGAAGCATATTTAACTTTTTATAGCATTAAAAAAAAAAAAAGATCTGCTGAAAACTTGCAGTAGAGTTGTTTCAGTAGACAGACTGAAGTAAGGATCCAAGTTAACCACGCATATAACATTTGAGTCTAAGATAAACTGCTCAAAAAAAGTATTTCCCCTGGAGAAAATACAAAGGAGCCTGGATTTAAATGAATGAACCTTAGCAACAGTTTTTAATCACAGCACGTTGCACAGCACCTCCTTCTTTGCTGCTTTTAACATCCATTGCTGGAACAGGCAGTTGGTCCCCTCCCTTAGAACTACCACAATGGTCACAGTAGCAGCCAGAGAATATATACTTTATTTCATTTCTGGCTTTATCCATTACAAATTGTACTACGCTGAACTTTCCTACAAAAATTTCCAGACCACTCAGAGACTTACCAGTCTTAGCAGTTACTAACAAGTAAGAATTAAAACATACCAGAGAAAGTTAAAGTATTTTTTTGTGTCGGTATAAAGAATTTTCAATCTCTCTTCTTCATAAATACAATAATGTTGGAACTTCAGATTTCTTTAGCATTCAATTATTTGCTCTGGGAATTTTTCACAGGGCCATGAACTGAAACATTATTTAGTGTTGTTCCCTCTGTAATGTACAGCATTACCTCTTCAGCCTTATATTTTGTTGCTATGGGAGCAACATGAAAGTATTTAAAAAAACCTTAAGGATAGAAATAGGCATCAAGAGGAATCATCAAATCCAAGCAGCCATTTGAAGGAGGAAGTAGAATACACATCCAAGTGAACGATGTGAATTATTCCACTCAACACCTGATTATCTGCTAGAACAAAATATACATGCTACCCTAGCAAGACTTGATTTCCTATGTGAAATGTAAGGAGAATCACGAAGCAAGAATATAGTTAATAAACACAATAGTATTTACTAATTCCACAGGTTTCTTTTGTTTCAATCAAGGTGCTATTCCAATCCAATTTAGCAACTTGCCTCACTTTTCAAAGTATGACTAATATTGCACAATTGCACATAACTGTTAACTTCTGAGGTATACTCTGCAGAAGGATCTGGTGCTCTAGGCACCAGCTTAATTTTCACTTAGAACAAAGCTCATCAGATCACTTGGCAAGGAACTACCAACGCTTGCTTGTCTATAGATCTTTTTTGCTGTACTAATGTAAATGGAATACCAAAGCCACGATCACCACGGCTGTTTCTCAGTAAGATCAATACTACATACAGTATCAAAGAAAGCCTCTTTCTGGATTAATGCATCAAATTTTAGTAATAATTCAAAGTCATTTGTTGAATGGCTGTACACAGTAACAGTCACAAAACACTTCTTATTGAAACAGCTGAAACAGCTGTCAGCTGAAATTCTGGTCAACGGCCCCTTTAATTTTCAATGGTGACAAAAAGAGATTTTATGACGTTTTCTGGCTAGGAAAAGGAATTTGAAGCAGTTAATCAAATTACTGGGTCCCACCCCCTCCTCTCTTTTTGGCTGAGTAACATTCACTGATGGTTCTTCCGATCCCAGCAGCAGGAGAACACCACACATGCATATGATACCCATACAAGAAAGGTCAGTAGTCACAGGAGAGAAGGGGAAACCTCAGGCTATGCACGTAACCACAGCCTGCTCATTCTCCTGTAGATGCTGAGAGGCACCACAGCAAGGTTGTATTCTTACACCACAACTCCTGATGCCTTGAATAAACAGAAGGTGGGAAGTCCACTTTCCCAGGACAGCCTTTCAAGCTTTCTGTCGTCAGGGACCCTAGTAAGGACAAGGTCAGGCTGAACAAAACCAGCATTTTGGTTTCCATCACTTTTCCTATTCTCTTAGTGGTCTATGAAAGGTTTTAAAACTGTGGGGCAAGATACTCTTGCCCTCCATGCCTTTTCTCAGTTCTCCTTGTCTGACCCTGTGTCACAGCTTGAAGAGTGACTCCTGTGTGCTATCAGTTCCTCCTCTTGATGATCATTGAGGTGACCCTCTTCTTGACACCCAAGTGTTTAGTTCTGGTCCTCCCACACTGAAGGCTGTGCTTCCCATCACTGATACTTCCGTGGAAGTAGGATGCCATCAAGGGGTGAAGGGGCGAGCATGGCTGAAGTATAATACCATCACATGCCTGAAAGGCTTCACTGTGAGCCAAATATAGCAGCAAAAGGAAGAACAGTATCCTGAAACTCACTGCTCCCTCCTAGCTTCATAAAGGCGTTTGAGGGTAAGTTACTGCAGGACAGTAGTTTCACTGGCTTTCACAAAATGATAGAAAAGCAGCAACAGGAACCCAGTAAAAGCCTCATTTAGGTAAAGGGAGTGAAAAGAAATAATAGCAGCAAGAGAAACCAAATGTTCCCTACTCTGCAACCAGTAAAGACTGGGGTCCGGTGTCCTGTATTGAGCTCCACATGTACATACAGGGAAACTGTGAGAAAATTACTGAAAATGCCTTAATATCTAGTGAAATGGGTTTGATAGAAATCAGTAGCAATAACTGCCATTAAGGAAGACAGATGCTATAATTAGATTTTCTCTTCACTTCATAAAAGGAAAGGAAAAAACCCTCATCCATTAAGGAAATGTGAACACTACTCAAATCAGTATTTGGTTCTTAGTTGATATTAACCTGACTGTCCAGCAACCACAATACAGAAAGAAAAATTAAAATAAAATTTTTCTAAAGTCACACCCAAATTTATTTCCTGGAATCAGATAAATTATTTTGTGTGTCATAAAATAATACAGAAGCATTTCTTCATTTCACTACATTCACAGAAGCAGATAAAGACAAAATAAAAAGACAGTAAAACAGCAGCATATATTTTGAATGAAAATATTACAGGAACTTTTCCTTTTTGCAGTTCAAATATCCTGGTTAAAGAAGCTTCCATATATCTTTCATTTAACAATCCACAGGGAATGGTTGAGGGAAAATACAATTGGACTAGATTTAGGGCCAAGGACTATTTTTTACAGCAGCATAAGGTCCCTGGTTTCTTAACTGTAACTCAAGAAACAATTAAGCTTACTTATGGAAAAAAAACCAAAACAAAAAACCAAACAACACAGTACCAGAAAGATAACATCCTATCATCACAGGTCTTCCCACATTAAAAAAAAAATTCAGCACACCCTATATCTTTAACAAAGTCCATAGCCTTACCAGTCAACAACAATTCTTCTTTGATTTGTATTCCATGGAGCAATTTGATCAAATGGACAGATGCAGAAATGAGACCCAAATTCCTATTAACAAATGGGGAGAGAAAAAAGGAAAAAAAATAATCACTTTTTAAAGACATACACCTATTGTTTCAAACAAGTTTTTTCATTGAAGAGCAAGGCTTTAACACTCTCAGACGTTCTGAAATGAAAAAACAGTTTATCCTACTTAACCAGGTCTGACTCAGTAGCCACACTACTACCATCAGAAGCTAAAGGAATTGGCTTACTGCATCAGCCTGTATATATAACAATTTTGGACACAGTACCTTTCCTCTCTCTTTGCTGGTTTTCAAAATCAGATGTTAAAAATTAGGTTATTCTTGTGATTTTAACAGCATTATTTGTGTAAAAACTTTGCTTCATTTCAAGTTCAAGTGGTCAGAATAAGTATCAACATAGGTTACCTAGTAATAAATTTCACATTACTTAGTAATAAACTTTGAGGATTTTAAATACCAACAGAGTGATTAGTGACTACCATCAAACCAACCACAGGGCTAGTTCACAGGGAAGCACACACAAGTCAAGTCCCCACTGACTGGAAAAGGGAAAATATTATCCCTCGTTTTTAAAAAGGGAAAAAGTTAGTCTCACCCTGTGACTGTCAGGATGATGGAGCAGATCCTCCTGGAGACTACACTTAGGCACGTGGAGAATAAGGAGGTGACTGGTGATAATCAACGTGGCTTCACTAAAAGCAAATCATGCCTGACAAATTTCTTGGTCTTCTAGGATGGAGTAACAGAGATGGTGGACAAGGGAAGGATGACAGACATCATCTTCCCAGACTTATGCAAGGCATTCAACACTGTCCAACACAACATCCTTGTCACTGAACTGGAAACACATGGATTCAACAGATGGACCACTCAGTGGATAAGGAATTGGCTGGATAGTCACACTCACAAGAGTTGTAGTCAGCCCTTCAATGTCCACATGGAGGTCCATGACAAGTGTGTTCCTCAGGGGTCAGTACTGGGACCAGTACTATTCAAAATCTTTGTCAGTGACATTGACTCTGGGATTGTCTCAGCAAGTTTGCTGATGACACCAAGCTGTGTGGCGAGGTCAACATGCTGGAGGGAATGGGGATCTTGACAGGCTGGAGAGGTGGCCCTGTGCAAACCGCAGGATGTTCGATAAGGCCAAGTGCAAGGTCTTGCATGTGGGTCTGAGCAATCCCAAGCACAACCACAGAAGTGACTGAAAACAGCCCTGAGGGGAAGGACCTGGGGGTGCTGATTGGTGACAATCATAGAATCAGAGAATATCCTGAGTTGGAAGGGACCCATAGCCCTTGTTAAAATTCATGTTGTTGGTGATTGCCCCAGTTCTCTCATCTGTCCAGGTCCCTTTGCAAGGCTCCTCTACCCTCAACAGGGTCATCAGCTCCTCCCAATTTGGTGTCATCTGCAAATTTACCTAAGACACCCTCTAGTCCTGTGTCCAGGTCATTTATGAAAACGTTAAAGAGAACTGGGCCTGAAATGGAGCCCTGGGGAACCCCACTAGTGACTGGTCACCAGTCCAATGTTACCCCATTCACTAACATCCTGACCCTTCAGCCAATTTCCTACCCAAGCTCAACATGAGCTGGCAGTGTGTGCTAGCAGCTCAGAAGGCCAACCCTGTTCTGGGCTGCATCAAGAACAGCATGGCCAGCAGGTCAAGAGAGGTGATTCTGCCCCTCTACTCTGCTCTTGTGAGACCCCACCTGGAGTACTGTGTCTAGCTCTGGAGTTCCCAGTACAGGAAAGACATCAAGCTGTTGGACCAAGTCCAGAGAAGGGCTACAAAAATGAGGGCTGGGCCACCTCTCCTATGAAGACAGGCTGAGAAAGTTGAGCTTGTTCAGCCTGGAGAAGGCTCCAGGGTGACCTGATTGAGACCTACCAATACTTAAAGGGATCCTACAGGAAAGCGGGAGAGGGACTGTTCACCAGGGAGTGTAGTGATAAGACAAGGGGCAATAGCTTCAAAATGAAAAAGGATAAGTTTAGGTCAGACGTTAGGAAGAAGTTATCTACTGAGGTTGGTGAGGGAGCCCTGGAACAGGCTGCCCAAAGAAGCTGTGGAAGCCCCATCCCTGGAAGTGTTTAAGGCCAGGTTAGATAAGACTTTGGACAGCCTGGTCTAGTGAAAAGTGTCCGTGTCCATGGCAGAGGGTTTGAACTAGATGATCTTTGAGGTCCCTTCCAACACAAAGCATTCTATGATTCTATGAAAACTCTCAGAGGGAAGCAGGGAAGCTCAAGTAATCATTTGTCCTTTTTCCAATGAGAATGAATCACAGGTTAAATCTCATAATGGCTTGGGTCAGAACAGACCTTTAAAGATCACCTAGTCTGACAACTTCCACTGGACCAGGTAGGTAAAAGCCCCATCCAACCTAGCCCTGAACACTTCCAGACATGGGAAAATGTGGTAACAAGTGAAGATAGACCAGTGAAGCCATTTGGAATAAAAAATGCCAAAAATACTTCTACAGCTAAAGATCAGTAATGCTGGAGGTAAACAAAACACACACCAGGATGTGTATGCAACAGGAGTAAAAACCCAAAAGTCTGAGAATCCAGCATAAAGACACAAAGGTCTCAGGTTTTAACTCATTTGTACTTTATCAGTCAAACTTCTGAGTAGAAATCAGCCAAGACAGAATGGCTGAAACCAGGGAACACAGCAATACCATCTCTACCAAACCTCCACACCCAGACATTAGTTACTTTAAAAATACCACATCATCATATATGAATGCTGAATAATTGCCTTCGACAGATGCTTGCTAAATAAACACATGCTTTTCCCCCACCAAGTTTTAACAAAGAAGAGAAGCCAAAGATAAATTTATAAATATATAATACACACTTGCACACTGGTATACACATACAACCTATTAAAATAAAAATTTTTCCTTTTCTTTCAGACCCCAAATTTCTTCACAGCACAAAAAGCAGAAAAACTGACTCTGGAAGGAACAAAACTTTACATTCCCCAGTATTTTAAAAACTACTTTCTTATTATCCATTAATATCAGTTTACCTGTATATGTATCAGGATTGATATGCACAATTCTACGTGCTGTATTTTGCCATGAGTGCCAGACAGATCTAGATGTACCTTAAAAAACCATACTAAACCTGTAACTGATAATTGAGACTACTTACTTATGCCTCGTGTTATCCAAAAACTTAAGCAAATGAAAGATGAAAAAGAACAGTCCAATATTCTTCTGAAAGGCTAATATCCTTTGCATAATCAACTGGTACTTAACACCACAAACATTTAGTGCCCCAAACTCTGACCTACAAATAGGTCAGCTATTTTTGTTCCTTGCATACTTCATTTCAAGTGGTTAAATCAAGCAGGAAATATCAGTTAATAAATCAACTAACACAGCAGTGCAAAATAAGAATCTCTATATAAAACCAGACAAACATAAGAAGGCTGTATTTCTGTATGGGTTAAAATGGATCATAACTATACCTCATGACATGTTGATTCTTGGCACACTCAACACAGGCATTCCTCAGACATCTGAAACACTCTGCTATGAGCAGCAGGCAGGTGTCAAGATCTACCAATTCACTGGGGTCCTTGCAGGCCTGCTCAATTTCACTTGAGGCGCTCCTCAGGATTTCCAGGAGATTCTGAAATATACTTTCTTCTGCCATTTCTCTTAAAATAAATAATTAAATAAATAAATTGTAGTGAATCAAGAAACAAATCAAACCGCACCAACCAACCAAAAACCCCCCAAACCCAACCACTATCAAAAAGCATATTACAACAGCCACGCTTCTTATTGTAAGCCTGAAAATGTTTCTGCATCAATGAGCTGGGGCTGTTCAGCCTAGAGAAGAGAAGACTGAGAGGGGATCTCATCAACACTTACAAATACCTGAAGGGTGGGTGTCTAGAGGAAGGGGCAGACTCTTCTCAGTGGTGACCAACAACACGACAAGAGGCAATGGGCACAAACTGGAAGACAGGAAGTTCCACCCCAATATGAGGAAAAACTACTTTAGCGTGAGGGTGACCGAGCATTGAAACAGGTTGCCCAGAGAGGTTTCTCTAGGTAATCCTGCTCTAGGAAAGGGGATAGACTAGATTATTTCCAGAGGTCTCTTCCAACTCCTAACATTCTTCCAACCCCTAAGAATCTGTGAATCAGCAACTATCCTTAGTATACAAGGTTTTCCAAGTAGAAAGAGCAAGATATATTCATATAATTGCCCCACGGGCCTTTACAGAAAAGGAGCTGTGGGAAGAGGGTTTTTTCATCTCAGAATTCCTACAGTTTTCCAACAGCTCTCTGGAATCGAAAAAAGCAAAGAAAAGCATATAGCTAGCATGAGTATACATGAAACTGCACATTGGTTTAAGAATCAGCAGTTGATTTAATTAATGAACCCAGCTCAGAATATCCAGCACCACGTGTTTCAGAAAAAGGTTATCAGAATCTCCATTATAAAAGAGCCTGACACAAATTCCACCAGAGAGAGCCACGAAGAATGCCCGTGGCTTCCCTAGCATCATTCTGAAGTGGGTGAATCAAAGCCAAAAACAAAAGTCAACTCTGTCTACTTGAGCAGAAAACTCCCCAAACAAGAAAAAAGAAAGCAAAAAATGCCACTTCTTAGAAAATCAAGACTTGGGAAAGCAACCCTACAAAACCATAAGCATGTATGAGGTACTACATGAATGGATGAGAGAGATGATCCTGCTGTACCATGTAGTTTCACCAAACTTCCCCGAACTGATGTGCACATCTGCAGACAATTTGCCACTCAGATACACACAATGTTTCCAAACTACAGATATTCACACACTCTCTTCCCTGATTTTAAGTTCAGAAAGGACACGAGGGCAAGACATTCTAAACATCACTAACTCACTTGTGATACTACATTCTGGTGAAAGGAAGCCGCACCAAAGAGTGTCTATGGCATTGCTACAGGGAAGTTCAGTAAATCTGCTCATCTAATACTTCTGACGAGTCAAAGAAAAGGGAAATCCAGACACAGCTTCCTTGAACCTCAAACAGACTTGTGTACTCAAGATCAGACAGAAAAATTAGGATCTCAGACATAAGATTGAACCATAGCTCCAAAGCTATGCACAGAAGGAAGTGAGATGAAATGTAAATTAAACACAATATGTTCACACAGAAAACTCTTCCTAATGAGAATTTTAAAGTTTCTCAATTAAACATTAGTGGATGACACAGGATTACCTGTGTTCTACTGCTCGCTCAAATGTCTACATACTTGCACAATTAGAAATTCCACCTACTCTTTATTCTAAGTGACCACACATCCATAAACCAAACCATAGCATCACAGAATCATTTAAGTTGGAAAAGACCCTTAAGACCACTAACCTAACTCTACCAAGTGTACCACTAGACCAGGTCTCTATGTGCTGTGTCTACACACATGCCATCCGTAACACCCTTAGACATCTGAAGACCACCATATTTCACACATTTGCTCTTGCCATGTTCTCTTTTATAGACTAAACAGAACAGACTCTCTCAGTCTTTTCTGAAAGTTAAGATTTTCTAAGCCTCTCATGACTCTTGTTGCTCCAATAGTGACACTTCCCTGTTCATCTGCGTCTTAATGACATCCAATTACAATTACATCCAATATTAAAGTCTTTTAGCGTGTGGAGTAGACTTACAAGAAAGGAAGAGCACACATACTGTAAGAAATACAACAATGTACACAAATCATTAAATTATTACAAAATTAGATTTTGGATCTCCAGGAAATATGTATTTTACTCTACAACCTCACATTTGAGCAAGACCAGTACACTTATACAATCTCCATCCACAGTAAAAAAACCTCACCACTGCATCAATGGGAATTATTGGGAGGAGTGTAACACCATGGGGAAACACCAAAGTGGCACAACAAAGACTAAAAGCAAAGCTGGCCCTCAATCACAAAGTGGACCCTCAGTCACAAAGTGGACCAGAAGAAGGTTTGGAATTTGCTTTTAAGACACAAGAAAACACATTTATGGGGCCTGATCATTCAACTTACAAGAAGAGCTCCTGCTGCTTCATGACAGGCACGCATGCCAAAAGAAGATTCAGTGGCTGACATACCACAGTATACGTGGTAAATGCATCCAGGCGCAAGTTCTTCTAAACACAGAAGAGCTACAGTCTGGTAAAGGAGCACCCACCCAGGCCCCATCCCAAATACACAAAAGCCACATTTTCGGTATTGAGTGAAGATGCCACACAGAACCATTAGTGTTAGTCAGCTGAATTTTTAAACACCGAAATTATTCCAAAATAGGAAAACTCTCAGCCCAACTGCAGTTTCCTTTGTATTTGCCTAAGCTGTGTGTTGGATAATGACATGCAATTGGTCATTTCCTGACCCAACTTCAAAATACAGAAATCACAGTCAGTGCAAGACCGTGTGCTCTGAATGTACAACATTCAATTACTTGAAATTGAGATATGAAAAAGCTCCAAGTACTTTTGAATCTACTGGTAAAAAGATACCTTACAGCTATTCTTACCCTGGAAACATTCCTACTCTTGTTACAGTTATGCAGCAGAAGTTTTACTCAGATACTGGATCACAAGTATACGGGCCCATTGTGACAATTTTTTTCTTAATATTGGATTGAAAGCAAAACACCACCTTTGAATATAGACATTTCCAGTAAAATATGAAGACGAAACTGTCCTAACGGCAGAAGCGTGAGGAACACAAGGAAGCATCTGTCCTCACTGTGAACACAGAAGCAGGAGTTCTACCTATCAGTGAGGAGAGACAGAACTCCAAATCTCTTAACATACTATGAAAGAAAATTACTGTCCTTAAGCCATATATTTCTGGGCAGAAATCAAGTCTCTTCCTACAACCAAAAAGAAAAACCTGAAGTGAACAAGCAAAAAGTTATTCCATATAAACAAGGAACAACCTAATGGCTGTCTGGTAAAGTAGGATTTGATTCAGGGAAAATTTAAATGCAACTCTTCTACTTAAGCATTTATACATCCTTGCACTTTGGCTGTATACTACAGTGACATTGTCATTAATATTATCTGCCTGCATAAAAAACAAATTCTCAATTTTGTGAGGACAGGAAGCGTTTAGCTGAAATTAAGAAATCAGCCAAGAGACATTTCAGGTAACTGCTCCACAGCAATGCTTACCATCATTAAAAAACAAACAAACAAACAAATAAACGTTTTTCAGTGGTATAACAAAGATTCATACACAGACAAAAATAGCAGCTACTAGTATTTAAAATGTGTTTTTAAAAAGGAAAATATTTTCCTTCCATAACCTTTTCCCTAATCCTTAAATATTTATCAATGAAACTAGCAAAGAGCCTGTTAAGTAATCTTCTATTGTAGAGAGGCCTTGACATTCACTCAGACCTGCTCTGCAGATATTTCAGGGACTTTTGTTTCCTATGTTTTGTTGCATCGGCCTGGCCCTTCACAATATGCTACTGCCACCTGTCCTTGGTTCCAGCAGCAAGTATTCTGCAGAAACACAAAAGGAAGCTGAAGGGTGCATCCCCCAGACAAGAAAGACAAGCACAATTTCTTGTTAAGTCAAAACAGAGAGTCAGAATTCATGTATCCATGCCAAAAGGAAGATTGCTGTCACTCGGTGGAAGTGCTTGATTGCTAACACCAGAAAATATACCAGATAATATCCTAGTGAACACAAGGGTTAGAAACATTAATGCAACCTTATTTAAAAGGCCTGGGCTCCAAAAGTCATGAAATTAGTCAGGAATTAAGTGAAAAATAATTTTGCAATTCTCAAGTTTTATCTTTCAGATATTTACATAATTCCACTCCCATAAACACAAAAGTGCCTAAAAAGCCTTTAAAGTAATACTCCTGGAAATAGAATAAAGACATTTTATTCCTATTATGGATTAGTAAAGGAAGCTAAAAGAAATCAGGTGACCTGCTCAAAAGCATTGGAAATCTCAAGTAAAGTGTATAGCTGAATTCAAGTCTCCCAAATTCCACACCATGATCTCATAGTTGGGACATTACTTTCCTCACCTTATTTACTTCTGAATTTGAGACCACTAGAAATTACATTTTTTAAATTTTTTTGTTTCCACAAGCACTGAACAATCACGTAACAAGAGAACCGCCACTGAATGTCACAGCTTCAAATACCAAACATCCACGGGTTTGAGTCCCCTGGTTCAACAGCTCCGACAACAGTATTTTCCACAGTTGCCACATTTATTGCCAAAGTTGCTCTCAGATCCATTCTGTCACATTCTATAGGATGTAAGCGAACACTACAACTTTGTTCTTCTGGAAGGGCAATTACTGTGTCTCTCTTCCAGCCTGTCTGCACCCACAAAACTCAGCGGTTTTGGGGAATATCTACTCCTCTGTCAAACACAGTGGCAGAGGTTTCAGGGAGGAAGGTAAGAAACTGGCAGAGAAAGCATCAGCGTATAAGCACAAAATCCACAGAGGTCCTCCTCTCTTCCTAGAGAAACTGAGATGAACACCAGAAGGTGGTCTCCTGTACACACAAATATCCCAGGAAAATGTTTGTAAGTACATTTTCCCCCACCTCTGTTTTTTAAATGTGCTTTTAATTAACAAAAACAGTACTGAGAATTAAAAACAAAAAACAACCCCAAAACCAAACCACCACCACCACCACTTTATGCATTTCTTTTTTCTCAGGAGTTACAACCTTCAACAGCTAGTTAGGATGAACATGAGCTTCACACCACCCAAAGCTACCTCACAAGAAGAGCACAAACCCTTACTGTAAGCCCAGTCATGCAGCTGAACCTCTGCATGCCCAAACTTTGCCAAAGCCAACAGCACTGTGCCACAATGCCAAGGTCCCCCCAGTGTTACACAGACAGTGATGCTCCCTATTAGCCCCCTGCCTTCTCCATTAAGCCCATACTTTCGCTCCCTTTCTGAAGCCAACTCTGGGGCACCCAACCCTTCGTTCCACTTAAGTCACAGCAGCCCATCATCACGCTGCAGAGTGTGCACCTTCAGCCAGAGCCTACAGCAGCCATTGTCCCCAGGCCTTGGGACACAGGTGCAACTCCATCATCCAGCAGGGCCTCACTCAGGCACCGCCTTACCCACATCTGGCTGCCCCGCAGCGCTCACCGTGGCTTTTTGCTCACTGCGAGAGCTCCCACGGACACGATGCACTTGAGCACACCTGCCCTGAAAGGCAACTGTCGGCACCTGGTGAGACACAAAGCTCTCCTCCCTGACAGATGCACGGGGATGCAAGCAGACTGCCAGGCACCCCAAGGAAAAGGAGGGGAGACGGGACAGATGGCTCCCACTGGCCCCACGGGTGACGGCCGTGCTCCGCACTAACAGACCCGGGCCGGGGAGCGGAGACTTCCCAGCAGAGACCTGTCGCAGCGCGGGGTGCGAGCCCCTTTCGCTGCGGAGCCTCCGGCTCACACCCCACACCCCGCAAAGCAGCCCTGCAGTTGGAGCAGAGGCGAGCTCTGCCTGCCGGAACCCGAGCGGACGCGCCGACGCAAGGACCACCCAGGCCCTCCGGCACCGCCGCTTCTCGCCGCCGGAGCTCCCTCCCCCGGCTCACGTGGCCGCGGACGGCCCCTCCTCCTACCTGGGCTCTGCCTCCCGGAACATGCCTGCCAGCGCCCGCACGCTCTCCAGCCGGGCCTCCGGCGCGGTAGCCACAGCACGCCCGAACCACGCCGCCGCAGCGGAGAGCTCTCTTGCTGCCGCCATCGTCCGCCCTGCCCCGGCGCGCCCCAGCTCCGCCCCCCGCCGCGCGGAAATGGCGGCGGCCCGGCCCCGGCGGACGGGTGGTGCGCACGGCGCGGCCCTCCGCGGGGCCGGCTCGGGGCCTGGCGTTAAAATTGCAGGCTTGTGTGTGGGGGGGTGTGAAACTTCGCCTTCTCTCTTCTCCCGCCCGCCCCCGTGAAAAACAGCTTTCAATTCCGCCTCCTTCCGTGGGCCCACGGCGGCCCTCGGGGTTGCTGCTCGGCCGTGCCCCGCAGGGAGTGGGTGAAGGCTGGCGGTGAGCCACAGGTGCGGTTCTTCCCTTCACCCCTGTAGCTTCTGGAGATACCTACCTAAAAGTGGTCCAAATAAATACTGTCGCATGTTGTAAGCATACATACGGAAATTAGCATATATATTGGGAGGGCAGGCAGGTAGGAATCAGGCTTCCCATGGATAAAAGGACGACTCCTAGCCAAACACTCTAGAAGGCCTTGTTAGACTGGAACTAAATTAGACATACAAAGATAGCTGGAAGGAACCCAAAAGCAATACTAGAGAGAGTCCAGTGGGGAGCTACAGAGGTGATGAGGGGACTGGATCATCTCTTGGATGAGAAAAGGCCGAGAGCTGTGTCTCTTTAGCCTGGAGAAGACTAAGAGGATCTCATGAACACTTCAAAGTATCTAAAGAGTGCACGTCAAGAGGATGGAGCCAGACTCTTTTCAGTGGTGCTCAGTGACAGGACAAGAGGCAAAAGGCACAAACTGGAACACAGGAAGTTCCATCTGAACATGAGGGAAAACTTGTTAACTCTGCGGGTGACACAGCACTGGAACAGGCTGCCCAGAGAGGCTGTGGAGTCTCCTCTGGAGATATTAAAGACCTGCCTGGACCTGTGCAGCCTGCTGTAGGTGATCCTGTTTTAGCAGGGGGGTTGGACTAGATGACCTTTAAAGGTCCCTTTCAACCTTACACATTCTATAAGTCTATGATTCTATTAAATAAACTTGTATGTCTTGTATTACCAGTGGTGTGGACTTTTATGATGTCCACTCTCAAACTGGTTCATACTTTTTAAAGTGCCCTGTCCAGACCTCTTGGTAATTACCGTGTATTACTAATGCACAAACAACCTGTTCTTGACAGTTCTATAGCAAAAATCGCTTCAAATAACAAGTAGAACTTGTGTAAGTTTAAGATGGCAGTTAAGACCCCTTGCAGTCATGCAATGCACCTGTTCTTCCTTTTAACAGTTCCTACAACTTTTAAGATTTGCCTGTTCATGAGTAAAGAATAACCTGTTTCAACTGCAGTGAAACTTGAGACTGAGAATAGTGAAGCATCAGTATGTTGTACCCAACGGTGATAACTCTGGGGAAGATATGACTACAGCCTATAGCAACATTGTTCTGCACATTTGCTGCCATCACCAATTCAGGAGGTCCAGGCAACCAGCAGGTCACAAATTTTATGAAGGAAGCAGTAGAGTATACTGAAATCCAACAGGATAGTCACCTGTGTTCTGTGAAAATTACTGCAAGTATGTAATTGTGTGTTTTGGTTTTATCCTACTCTGCTTGGTAAGGGGGAGAGCATGCCCAGCAGTCAAACTTTATTCACCTGCCATTTTGCCTGTCATTTGTTAAACGCAAATCTTCTAAGCAACAATGTTTTGTTTACCCTTTGAGAGATGGTCAACCAGTCTCTTGAGCCACTGGTGTCTGAAGTTGGGCACAAAGGAAGATCCATCACAGCTGAGAGTGACTCTGGAGTGAGAGAGTTCCCCCATTTCAGCAAATGCTGGCTCTGCAGGAGGCAAAACTGGTCAGAGACTTTGAATCCATCATGCCTCAGATGTTGGTTGCTTGTTTTAATCAAAAGATGCCTTGCCTTTTTTTTTTTTTATTGGAGGTAAGAAAAAATTTGGGCTCTGGAAAAAGTTACTTCACACTAAAGAAGAAAATCCTGCAGCATGTTGTATTTCCGGCATAAATATTAGTTTTCTGTCTCTTATTTTGGGCCTGTATTAGATTAAGTATGATTTGGGCCACAGAGCTTTGAAGCTGTAGACCAAAGCTTTTATTTTTGGTCTAGTATTTAATAGAATCCAGTGAAATTGATTGATGCACTCAGGAAAATGCTTTTGATTAGCCTTTGTTGCTAAACAGCAAGTCCCACGGCGGATCCACCGAGACATGGAACACACTGTACCCTCGTGCCAGTCCTCAGATTCCTGCTTATACCAGGAAAGTTACAGTAATGAGCCAAGGAATTCTGAACACCTGTATTAAGAAGATGGAGAGCACATCAGAGAGAAGATAGTACCATCTTTGCAACCACCAGAGGTGGAACACAAAATAGCTTTTATGGGTCTTAGAGGTATTCAAGAGCAGTGAAGACTTCATATGAAATGGATACCGCAGACTGGCTTAATCCCAAGAATAGCAATTGCAGTCCCAAGCCAACAACTCAAGAGGTTATTTGGCTTCAGATGAGATGTTACACATGTGTCTGAGGGCCATAAAAAGAGCGGTTGCATTTGATGTTGAGATGTACGTGTCACTCCTTTGTTATGTAATAGCAGAAATAAATTTAATTCTTCATAAGAAGGAAATCTCTCTGTCTGGAAAGAAAGCCTGCTAGGCCCTGGAGATGTTCAAAGCCCTTGTAGTTTGTCATGGAAACAAATTATGTCTTCCAAGAAGTAAACATGGATGAAATGCTGTGCACTGGGCAGTTGGCAGGCTCAGAGTCACTGCAGACACTCATGCCTTATTTTTCAGATACAGTTTAATTTCCAGAGTGAATGAGGAATTTTGTAACTGTCATCTGCCCTTCACAAAATTTTTATGCCTCATCTGCATGGAGTGTTTTTGTCAGGATCAGCATTATCATCACCATGTTTGGCAACTGCATGAGCATATGGAAGAACACAAACCTTGTCCTATTCAGCTGGATCGGTGAGATGCCACTTACGATATCTTGTACCCAAAGTCTAGTTCCTCCTCATAGAATCACAGAATGGTTTGGGGTGGAAGGGACCTCAAAGATCATCTAGTGCCAATCTCTCTGCCATGAGCAGGGACACCCTCCACTAAACCAGGTTGCCCAAAGCCCCATCCAGCCTGGCCTTGAACACTGCCAGGGAGAGGGCAGCCACAGCTTCTCTGGGTATCCTGTGCCAGGGCCTCACCACCCTCACAAGAAGAATTTCTCCTCATCTCTCATCTAAATCTACCCTCTTTTAGTTTAAAACCATTACCTCTTGTCTTATTACTACACTCTCTGATAAACAGTCTTTCTCCATCTTTCCCATAGGCCCCTTTAAGTACTGGAAGGCTGCAATATGGTCTTTCCGGAGCCTTCTCTTCTTCAGGCTCAACAAGCCCGACTCGCAGAGCCTGTCTTCATAGGAGAGGTACTCCAGCCCTTTGAGCATCTTTGTGGACCTACTCTGGATGCACTGCTAGAGCTCCGTGTCTTGTATGGGTGGCTCCATAGATAGATACAGTACTCCAAGTGGAGCCTCACAAGAGCAGAGGGACAGAATCACCTCCCTTGACCCGCGCATATTGCTGTGTCAATCTGAGCTTCTCATCCACCAACACCCCCAAGTCCTTCTTCTCAGGGCTGCTCTCAATCTGTTCTCTGCCCAGCCTATAGTTGTGCTTGGGATTGTGCAGACCCACATGCAGGACCTTGCACTTGGCCTTGTTGAACATCCTGCGGTTTGCACAGGCCCACCTCTCCAGCCTGTCAAGGTCCCCCTGGATGGCATCCCTTCCCTCCACACAGCTTGGTGTCATCGGCAAACTTGCTGAGGGTGCACTTGATCCCACTGTCCATATCACCGACAAAGATATTGAACAGTGCCAGTCCCATTACCAATCCCTGAGGAACACCACTTATCACTGGTCTCCACTTGGACATTGACGTTCTCATTTTTGCAAGATCCAGGGTAAGTGTGGATCAGAATGACCAAGGAGGTGAGCATGGCCAGAACAGAATATGGATGCGTAGAGGAGAAGGTGGGGTACAGTCCATTTCACTCCCCATCAGATGCTGTGCATGACCTTTTTTTTTTCCTGAACAGTGGGGTAATACACAGTTGGATGAAACTAGATCCTTAAAAAGTCACAGATTTTTTCCTCTTCTTGGGTGTCAGTTGACAGTCACATAGTTTAACACTGTGGCAGGGAAAAAATGTGGTTACTGCAGTTTATTGTCTGTAGGGAAGGACAGGGATGCTCCAGGCAGTATCACAAAGCCTCTCTCCACAGGGCAAGCTGCCATTGACGCTGATCAAGGGAATTAAGAAGGCAAGATGGATGTGGGGAAGGTGGTAGTAAGCGTCGGGTTTACAGAAAGGTATATCCAGGAATGTATCGTTCTGCATAGAGACAGGAGAGCTGAAATAAGTTTAAGGTTTTGTGGGAAATGATGATTCTTGAGGACTGTAAAGGTGAGTGTGTGCAGTTACTGTTCTCCTTTTGTGACCTATTCAACTATCCAGTGTTATTTTAAGTCCTAGAGTCCCACCTGAAAATGCTCCCACAAGCAGTGCTACGTTTGGAAGTTGTACCATATAATACAGATTTCCCAAATACAATCAGATCTCATCTCTTCTGAAAATTGTGGCTTTTCCTGTGTCCTGATACTAGCAACAGTATTTCTGGCCTTCAGCAGATTGAACAGCTGAGCATCCAAAAATTAAGTACTTTCACATAAATCACTCCTGTGCTCCATACTGAGCTCACCAGGCTCTTGTGTATACAGGGAGTAACTCTGTATCTCACAGGAAAGGAAATTTAAGCAGACTCACTGCCTTGCACACAGTGTGTAGTCGCTCTCCACCTGCACATTAAACCAGGCATGCTGGGCTTGCATGATATTTGCAGTGATGCAGAGGGGAAACGTATCTTTGAGGCTGCAGAAGCCACTGGTTTTGCGCACAAAACCCTCCAAAAGCCTGTGCATGTTTCTGGAATTGATTCTCCCAATTCTGCTGCTTGGGGAATTCAATTAATTTGCTAAACCTGCAGTCCAGCCTGACTCCTTATAAAAGATGCTGTTGGAGTGGTGAGAATAGTTTATGAAATGCTATCTTCTTCTTGGAAAATAAAAATAAACATCCTTCAAAAGGAATGGAAATAAAAGACCCTAACCACCTGGCTGCTGACTGACAGTAAAAAGGAATGCACCTTAATTTTGTCATTTCCGAGGAGCTCCTGAGCAAAGTAGGTCCTCGTGTGTAGATGTGTCAAGCCTGGCCCCTCGCGAGTGGATGAATACCGGGAAATGCCCACGGGGAATCCTGCCTAACTTGGCGCTGCTCCCATTTGTCAGCATTGGCGGACCGTGTCAGCGCAGAGAAATTTGCTAGAGGGAAAAGACAAGGGTAGAAGAGCAAAGACCGAGGGGAAAAAAAAAAACCCAAACAAAACCCCAGCAAACCGAGCCGTAGTGCCTCCGAGCATCTCCCGTGTCGCGCTACTGCCGGCGGCTGGCGGCGAGGGGCGGTAGCTGCGCCGCGGGCCGTGAGCGCAGCGCGGAGCGGAGCGGGGCTGCCGCCTCTCCGGCGCTGCCGCCAGGCCGACCTCTAGTGGCGGCGGGACGCGGCGCTGCGCGGCCCGGCCTGGAAGCGACCCTCCCGCCGGCCCTACCCAGTTCACCCACCGTTCGCTGCAGATGTTCCCTGCTCCTTTAATTTGCTAATTCCATTTGTGGAGGGTGAGATAGTGCAACGCCGTGAGTGAGTCTACGAACCGTTACTGTAAACTGAAATCACGGATGGCGGTAGGTACATTTGCAGCGTTTGTTTACCTTCCTCAGAAAGAAGATTTGGCTCTAAATACATAGCTTACACCCAAGACTTCAGGAGGTTTTCCATACTTAAAGTACTGTGTCAGCCTATAGACTTTGTAAGATGAGAGCAACGGGTCTGGGATTTGTATCTTGGGTGTTAAGAAACAAATGCCCACAAAATTTGGTTTTGGAGCATTTGTAAAATCACAGAATTTTAGGGGTTGGAAGGGACCTCCAGAGATCATCGGGTCCAAGCCCCCTGCCAAAGCAGGCTCCCTAGGACAGGTCGCACAAGGAGGCATCCAGACGGGTCTTGAATATCTCCAGAGAAGGAGACTCCACATCCCCCTGGGCAGCCTGTCCCAGGGCTCTGTCACCCTCATTGTGAAGAAGTTCTGCATATTGGTGCAGAACTTCCTATGTTCCAACTTGAGGCCATTGCCCCTTGTCCTGTCTCCACAGACCATTGAAAAGAGGCTGGCTATCTCCTCTTTTAGCCAGTCTTACAGCCCCTTAAGAAACAGCATTTGAGAAGATAATAATTCTTGGTAACTCAGATGTTGCCACATTCATCATGTATCTACCTACCTACCCACATATCTCTTAGGGACAAAAATATATCCAACTATATAGAGCTCTGAGGAATAAAGGGTTGAAACTACAATTCAACAGAATCTTTTTCTTTAGGTCTTAATAAATCTTTTGCAGATATAAGAAAAGTTTAATAGTTATATGAGTAGTGAAAATTGTGAGTAGTAATTTTACTATAATACTATGAAACTCATGAAGATCTAGTTAAAAATTTCAGATCTTATTTTCTTTAAAATGTCCTACACCAGCTTTAAATTATGGTTCTTTCAAACCAGTATGTAAAGGCTGTGCAAAAAGTTCAATTAATTTGGTATCTACCCATTCATGGTTTCTATGTTTTTTCCTCCCAAGGTCATGTCAGTAGACTAAAGTTATGTGATTTTTTTTTTTTTTTTTTTAAACCACCATCTTAACTTTCTTAAGCAGCCACAAATACAAATGAAATTAGATAGTTTCCTTCTGCGCGTGTTGATTACAAGATTCAGCCTCTGCAGACGTCACTGCTTGTATTTATGTGACAGGATTCTGATTTGCTAAATTTTAAAATCCCACACCCTTTAAGGACTGGGAGCAGTAAAGCTATGGAGCTATAAACTTCCCAGTTCATATGGATACAAAAGCGGATTTTGAAAGAAGGGGTTGTCCATCTGTTCACTCATGCGGTGTCCTCCTTAAGCCCAGGAATCATACCAATAAAATCAGTGTGCTGTGTCTGCAGCTATCTGCAACACACCATCCACTCCTTAGATCTCGCGTGCCTGGGTTTTATTAGCCTTTCCCCGAATCATTTGCCAGCCTCTGGATGTGCCTGGTACATCAGTAATGCTGCATGCAGTTATTAAGTAATATAAAATAATACATAAAATAAATATTAACTATTAATACTGTGCAAACACAGACATGTTCAAGACAGTGTCAGGAATGGGCAAGCCTGGTTTGTGATCTGAGCAACCATAGATATTCACCAAATACAAATGCACTGGAGGGGCAAACAAAAAGACACAGTGGCGAGTTGGAGGTGGAGCCTCAGTAGGCAAGAACTAACATATGCTTTCCCCCTCACCTGAATTCTCTCTCCCCTTTCTCCTTGCCCATCGTTTTTGTTACCTGGGACTCCACAAATGCACAAGACTCTGGGTCTTCCCATTACACTTGGGAAAACACCTTGTTTGGCTCCCTATGTGGTCTGGTTTGGAGGCAGGACGAGAAGGTGAATAAAGCAGAATATGGCATTTGTGTCTGCTAGACTTCTGTTTTGTCCTTTATCTGTGCTCACTGATGAAATAGTTGTCCTTTCCTGCAGGTTGAATCGTCACAGCAGGCTCATCATGCCCCTGGGGCTATGCTCAGAGGTAACAGGCATCAGGGATTCACACTGTTCATGGCCATGTGCAGGGAACATGCAGGATGGCTGCAGGATCAAAAGCGAGATGAGCTTGTCTAATTAACACAAGGTGAGAGACCTGACCTCTGCAGGCTACAATCTCCACTCTGCTGCTTCTGGTTTGTGCCAACATCTAGATGTATCTTACAGTTTAGAGATGTATCTTACAGAAAACCTGTCGAGTTTCTTCCCTGATAGAAACTCTGCCCAGCTATATCTGGTGAAAGATCCCAAACTAACATCTCCATACTTCCTGAAATGCAATTTACACCTGACTGATGAACACAGCCTGTAGTTTCCCAGTACCCTCATGCTCAGTTGGGCAAAAGAGGAGTCACTTGGTAACTCAAAAGCAGGTATCAGGGTCAGTTTTTCCAAGCAGAAGACAAAAGTTTTTAAGACCATCATGTTAGGTGAAGAGTCAAGTCTGAGTATGGCGTGTACCTTCATTCCTGAAGCAAGGAGTGCCTGTACCGAGGAATCTGTTATAAATCACATTTTTAGTGAGACTGGCAAAGCTGCATAACTCTGGCCTCGGGGAACCTGTCTAATTTGTCAGCTAAAATTCAGTCTCCTGATAGAAAACTAGTCCATTCATGCTTCGTGAAGGCTAATTACCCATGGAAGGAATCTGCTCAGGGAGCTGTCAGCAGTGATGTGGTGTGGCACCTTCATCCGCCTGCAAGCTTCCCAGGGAAGGTCAGCAGAGTTCCCTTTCCTCCTTGTGCCAAGGCTTAGCTGTGCAGACGCTCTCCCCCATTTCTCCTCTATAGGTGCACCTCTCTTCACGTCATTGTCACTGGGATGTCCTGAGAAAAAAGCATCCCAATGTGGCGCTTCTGCAGGGAAACCACTTGCTCCCAGTGGCAGGCTGTCCTCTGCATCTGGAAATAGTGGGAATTGGTTGCAGTCAGGATGGTCTAAAAGAGGCAAGATTTGCCAGAAAAAAATGTTTTGTTAGACCTCTAACATTAATTAGCCATTATCCATGTCCTTTTGCAGACCTGCAGCAGAAGCTGCTTACAGACTCACTGTCACACTTCAGGCAGAATGATGTACAGTAAGAAGGAGCTTCCAAAAATAATCCTGGGAGGAACCACCACTTAAACTCTTAAGAGCTTTTTTTTTTTTAATCATCCACTTACATTATGACCGGTAAAAGCTCCAGCATTGAATAAATTGCCACATATTTAACACTTCCCACATCAGAGAAGAATTTTGTTTCTCTGCTGGACTAATGAAAGTAGTTACAGAGATTTTCTAACTACAGATCATAGCTTAATTCCATTCCATAGTGCTAGGCATACTGTTTTGTTTTTTTCTTCTGGGAAATAATCCTCTGTTGCTGGTTCTAAACTTTGATGAGTTAAGTACCCTGAGTTCTATTTGTTCAATCTTAGTAGTGTTTTTAAACAACCCTGTTTTAGCACTGCTAAACATGCAGCCCAAACTTGGAGTCTATCTCTAAAATAGTAATGAAAGATTTCGGAACAATGGTTGGATCTTGGGGGAAAAGTTCATTCTCTATTATTAGCAACCATTAGCAACTAGAGCTTCCAAACCTCTCAAGGCCAAGTCATGATCCTGTAAGAAATCTCTTCGCTTGAGTTTTTAAACTTACTTTAGGAGTTATTCATCATGCAGTTGTGAACAGGTCTCCTGGACTGAATTAATTGCATTAAAAAATGGAAATGGTATGAATAAGAAAATAAGAATTGCTTGGGGAAAAGTTATCTCCAGCCCCAACACTATATCCCCTTTTTCATTTGTTGCTAGAGAAAGGCTTAGTTTAAAAAAGAGTTACCAAAAAATTGTATGCTGCAACTAATAACACAGGCTGACAGAGTGAGCCTGAATTCAGTAAGGTGCTGAAGCCTATGCAATTTTGCAAGAAGCTGGGCAGTTCTGGGATGGTTAGCAACCTTAAAATAATGCCTGCATTTAAGTTTCTTGATGTACCACAGCCCCTCTGTTTTGTTTGACTCCATGAAGTTTGTGTGTTCGTTCTATTAGATGGCATCAATAACCAGTTTCTCCTCAGAGCACGGTGTAGAAAAGGGAGCATAATTGCCTGAAAAGAGGCCTATTAAGTGTTTGCTTTTAAATCAAAGAACACTTTTGAAATATTAAATAAAGAGGGACTACAATATATAAGTCACTCCAACCCATCTCAAAAATACTGATGCACATTAATGATTTACTTTGGGCTTATACATCTATTTGCTTTCGTATTCAACACGTTGCATTGTTACCCTAGTAACCCCCATATCTCACAGAGTGGAGCTTATTCTCCATCTAAAGTACACCCTCTTAAGGAAATTCATACAGGTTCCCATGAGAGCACTTTTCCCTTTCCCCCACATTGTTTGCAGAAGAAGATATAATGACTGGGCTGGTTGTGAACTGGCTGGTTTTGTCTTTTCTTCCTCCCCTCTCCCCATCCCATTAATGATGGCTGAGATTTGAACATGACAGCAGACTTGGCCACCGTGCTCACTGCTTAATGATGTTCCCAGTCTTAAATGAGTTTGCTGCTTTACTCCCGTACTGATGCATACCGATACCCAGCAAAAAGGCTTTATGAGGAATTCCTCTCCTTATTTCAGAGGGTACTCTGGCTTTCAACAGTCAGTCCTCCCCTATATTTCTTTAAACAACGGAAATGCAGGCCTGCTTTCTAGCACTTTACTGGACTATCGTTAACCGGGGCATATTTCAGCCCTTCTTAGCATTCAGGGGCCTCTCAGCCCTTGGTGCAGCTGCGGACATCAAGAAGTTGTTGCCAATGAGTCTCAGCAGACCTAGCCCAAACTAGGCCCTGAGCAAGCCAAGGGCATCTCCTGAACCAGAAACTGCTATCCACATCCCTTCTGTTCCCTCACGTCATGGAGCACCATGGGGCTGCCCACACCTGTCTGAGCAGGAGGATGCCAGTCAAGGGAAAGCTTTAGACAATTAGGTCCAAGGAAAATATCCCCAGGAAGAGGTGGATGGACAAAACCCTGCAGAGTCTGTCTCCTGAAGAGACACAGCACAGGCACATCCACGTGCTCACCCATAGCACTCTGCTAATGCCAGACACAGCAAGAAGACTTGTCAAGCACTGTGGTTTACATGACAAATCAATGTTTGTTCCAGATGTTGATTTTTTTTTAATTAAGAAGATTTATTCACACTGATGCAAAAGAAATGAAAGTAAATGCAAGCTTAAAGCTTCAGAAGAGCGTCAAAGCTTGTTAGTCGATATTATTTACTTGCTGCATAACCTTCTCATCACTCACTGACCTCTGGCAAACAAAAAGTTAGGTAAGCAGCAGCTTCCAACTTCCTTCCTCAAGCCAGAATTCTTAAAAAACACCTTCCTTTTCAAGTCACATTTCCAACTCTACAGACACTCTGCCCAATAACATCTCTTAATAGCACCATCCCACTTGTCTTTTGTGTTTAAGAATCTTGCTAAGAGGACTTCACCATAAACTAGGTAGATTATTTTTTCTTAACAGAAGTAAAGAGAAAAAAAATTCCAAGGGAAATGAAGCTAGCCTGCTTGTATAAAGACAAAACCTCTTTTCCTGATTTCTTCTTTGATTTATAAACATGTCTCGTTAATCACTGCAGGGTTTCTGAGGGATAAAAGTATCTGAGGCCCCTAAGCAACTATATAAGTTAGACTCATACTGAACAGAAAAAAGATTGACTGATTTAATGATTAAGCACAAAAAGGATGTGTAAATGACTGAGGAATGTGTCATGGAACATATTAACTGCAGTTTCTCAGTGTGTCTGCTTTTCCATTCTTAATAATTCACTTAGAGGAGATGCTCAGGTGGAATGTCTCAGTTAGCTCTTGCTAACCTTAAATGGAAAGAAGTTTTCTCCATTTCAATCACCAAACAAAACAACCCCATCACACTATATCCACTTTGTGGCAGTTTATAAATCTGCCTCAGAGCTGAACAAACCTTTTCAAATTTTGGATGATGTAAAAAAAAATTTACCTTCCTCAAATTTTGAATTTGGATGAAGTAAAATGTCTTTCAGATTTTTTTCAAAAGCAGTGAAAATTTATTAATGCCAGATAGACAATTCTCTGAAATTATCCAGGTTTTGAAAAATGTTTATGAATATTTTAATGTGAAGGATGAAAGAAATTTTCATTAAAAGCTTTGCAACATTTGGATAAAACCAGAGGAAACAGAGTGCATCCTAATCTAGGTAGAAATGACAACACACAACTACTTTTTTGTCACAGTTTGAGTATGGAACTGCAAATACTAAATGCCAGCAATACAGTCTTAAGGAATGATGTAAAAAAAGCACAGATTGAGTTTGCTGGTTTAGCAAAAAAAATACTATGTTCCACTGAATAGATTGGTCAAATTAGCTTAATGACCTCAAGTGAGAATATTTTTTCCAGTCACTCTGCGAATGAAGGTATTTTTAGGAGTTACCTCCAGGAGATGAACAACCCTCTGCTGAGCACAGATGGAGAGTAAGTTGCTTTGTCAGTGGAGGTTACTCAGGGATGTAGAAGCTCCCCTTGAACCCAAACAAGAATGAGTATCTCTGTGCACAGGAGTCATTCCCACCCTACAATTGCTTCTTGCTGCTCTGAGTACTCTGCTTAACATACTGAACCCGGGCCAGTTTGCTCTGTAGGGCCTGGCCCTTGGAAAGCCCTCACACTCCAAATCAGATCTGATTCATGTGTACTAACACACATTACATCTCCTCCTTCTCTCAGTCTGTGAATTTATTGGAAAAGAACATCTGGGTTTGCCCCTAGAATGAGTACAACTCAAGTACCATCAAGCCAGTATCCCAGGGGCTCTTCCCATACTAAGGGACAGACATTCGCTGGTTCTCATCTTGCATTCAGTTTCTAGCACTTCCACTGACGACCTTCAGCAAAGGGAGAACTATAAGGTAATACCTGTTGAAACACGATTAATTACAGGCTCTGTTGGAGCAGGACCAATCTATCTGAGGCAAGCTACCAGGCTGGGAGGTGTTATTTGTATTGGATGTTTGGGCAGCAGTGAGAAAGCCACGAATCTCTGTGAAAGATGCCCAAGAACAGCAGAGTCTCTGTCTGGGGGAGTCTGGCTGCTACTAGCTTGGGTGAGACCTGAATTGATGACCATCTATTCAAAAGGGTCTGCAGTTCATTAGCTGCTTCACACGCCAAACTCCTGTATTGCACCATTTTGGATTAACCTTATTGCAGAATGCTTCTCTGTGTTTTGCTCACCGTGGTGAGAGTTACTGCTAGCCAGGGCTAGGGGCAGAGCTACTCCAGGAACACACCACTGATAAAACTGGTACGTAGAGTTATTATTGCCTCCTTGGAGCACTCTGTCAGCCTAGTTGGGAACATGCTCAATTACTACCCGGTATTAGAAGCATATTAACTTCTCCACAAAGGCTAAGTGTGTTGCCTTGAAAATTATTGGGAGAAAAAAAGAGGTGAGGTGCCATCCATTTATGACCACTTCCACATGTGTGTCCCCCTGCCACCTCCACAAAAGCTATGCCACAAAGCTTGCTTATGCAGCCCTGACCGTCCCCAGCACTGCGAAGCAGTCTCAGCATGTGCCTGTCAAGAGCTGTGAGGTGTAAGGGAGGAAGCCATGGCTACAAGTTAGAAAGGAGAAGGAAGGCTGAAGTTCGCTTTCCTCCTTGCCTTGATCGGTTTGGAAAGGGGGTGTGGGGGAGATGGTAGCTTCTGGTTGTAGCACAGATTTTCCTAGCATAGCTTAGCTGGAGTACGCATGCTTGTGGTTCATCCTCACAAATGCCATGTCAGGCCCTGGGCCAATGCAAACATCAAGTCTGTCTTCAATCTATATAGCGAGAAAAAATAGTTCCAGCTCACTCCAAATTGGAGTGTGTTTGTAGAGAGAGGGAGGAAACGAGGCGGGCTCTGGTAGTTGTAGCCGAGTAATGCTGATCCCTGCCCTTAATAGGTTATGTTGTGGAAAGCACAGCTATTTTCCCTAGTTGGCATGCTTTAAAATTGATTATAATACAAATAAAAATGTATTTAAACACACAAAGCTAGAGATCTCGGATGAACATACCTTAATTCTGTAGGTGAAGAGCTTTCACAGGACTGTGTGGGAATTACAGTGCCAGCACAACCTGTAGTTTGAAGGGGAAGCAGGTGCTTTATGCCACATGCCAGTGGGAAACCTTTGGTGGTCGTTCCTGATAAAGACACATTAACACCACATGAAATTTGTTAAATTTGTCTTTGAAATGATCCCATGTTGTAAAAGTCTGCACAAACACCTCCCCCAAATTCAGGTGTCAGTAAAAACATTCAAACCTGACATTTAAGTAGGCTGAGATCTTGAAATCTTTTTAGTTTCCTTGCGCCTGGAGATCCAGTCATCAATGAAACAGAAGAAGAAGCATGAATAAAATAAAACAAGGACTTTTCAAGAAAGGCAGCAACTGAAATGGATCCTGGCAAGTGTTTGATCACAGCTGAAGATAGGAAGGAAAAAAAAAGAAAAGTTAGCTTTGTTTGCAGGTGGTCGTCACTAAAAATTAAATTGAAAAAAACCCCTGACCATATAAATGAATAAATTATTTATGGTAATTGGTTTGCAAAGCATAAATTCATGCAGTTTGCATTGAGAATAAGGAACCCAGTCTGGTTTCCTGGCCTGATTCCAGGTAAGGCAATTACATTGTGCCTACTTTAAATTTACCCCTTCGGTTCAGTGTGATACATGTGTCTTCCTCTCCAAAACCTGTTGTCTAATGAATCTAAAGCCTGCCACTTGCCTTTTGATGTTGGGTCGCTTCGGGTTTTGCCACAGGACTCTTTATACTTGTACCCCAGCAGGCTTTGTATTTCTTAGCCCAATAGCATTAAAAATACAGAGCTCAAGCCATAGCATTGCTAAACTCTAGTAATCTGTAAGATTTTCAGGCAATTAAACGTTTTAATGTTCTTGAGTCAAAAGTTTCAGCCACACCACAAACGGGCAATTCAGCCCAGAAAGGGCACTGACTCTGCCCAGCCTCTGAAAGCTGCTGCGTGTTTTTAAATCATCAGTAGGGAACCAAATTTCAGCCCGGCTACCCTCTGCAGATACGAACCTTGCATCTTAATGCTTTCCCCTGGGCTGGGGATTATCCACACGTGACTTCTTAAAAACATTTCAAAAGCAGCTGAAATCTGTTCCTGCAGCTCCACCTTTCGGGAGCTGGGGATCTACCAGATTTCTTGAGTTGGTTATCTCGTTAGTAGAAAAGGACTTAACCTTCTTGTACTTGTGGTTGACATTAATCTCTAAAATATAACGAGTAAAGCACCTTGGGGGTTTTAAAGATGTGGTGGTTCCTCACAGAAAGCCTTAAAATTAGGCTGGAGATATTTCTATTCTGAGTACTTTCTGAAGGCTGCTCAGTAGCAGCATGGACTCAGATATACACACACACACACATCATAACAGAAATGCTTCCTATAGCCTTTCTGCTTAAGATTCACTTGAAATCATTGTGCCAGACTGACACGTGATGCAAGTAGACCACATCAAATGTGACAGGTCCACATCAAATGCAATACTCTTCTTGCTCTTTCGAGCTGGATTTGGTTTCTAATCTTCCACTTGCACACGCACAGATGATTGCAGCCTGGAGACTTGCTGCAGTAAGGTTCTGCAGTAAGTTATCTTCAGCACTGTTAGGTAAATTTTCTGTCCCACTGGAGCACAGAAATATCTGGTCCCTTTTTAAAAAGGGCACAGCATACAGGAGGAGGGGATGGTACCCTGTATACGTGGGCTGAAGACATTTGAAATGTGCAGAAAGCATCCTGGGTGCTATGAACTTCCAAAGCATGTGGATCTGGACTGCAGCACAAGTCATACCTCTGTTCTTTCCAGCAGAGATGGTCGGAGACTGCCAAAGGGACTGATCCAGAGCCTGATGGAAGTTATGGCACAGGCTGCTTCCACTGGGAATTGAATCAAGTCTGTGGTGAGCTTTAAGATGAAAAGATACAGCAGCAGCCAAGAGTGACCTTTAAGAGAAGATAATTTCCCCAGAATAAATATCCTCTTTTGCTGGTTCCATAAAGTAGAAGGGATGAGTGAAAAAAAAAGTAATAACTCACAGATGAACAACAGAAAATCCTTTTTACCTCCTTTCACTGTTCAGCTGTGGATTAAATTGCTTTGATGAAGATCAGACACGTATTTGCCTTTCATCACTTTTCATGTTCTAAACCTTGCTCCCAGACTCAGCATCTCTGTTTCAGACTACTAAATATTATATGTGCACAGGAGCAATTTGGTCTATATAATGATAGGCATGATTGTTAAACTGGTTTCCAGTGTCTTTCAGGCTGCGTCCCTGCAGAATTGCAATTAAACACTTGACAAACCACAAGGCTATGCTAATCCCGCTTCAAAAAATCTCTGATGGCGAGGATGGCAGGCTGCCTTCCTTCTCCACTGAAAGACAGAGAGACCCAGCCTTACTCAGGCTCTTCTTAAAAATATTCTGGTTTTCCCCTTTGGTTCAGTGGTTCATGTTTCAGCTGTAACATTCTGCCCGAGTTCCCTATTGCCATGTAACAATCTCCTCTTTGTTTAGCCCTGCTACCTCATTTCTCTCTATTAGCCTTTAATCCCTGTCAGGGTTTCACCTTTGCAACTATGAGGTCACAGCTCACGTTGATTGGGAAAGGAAATCCTGATGATTGTTGCTGACAGAAAGCTGATAATGCTGGTTTGGGCGGCAATAAATTCTCAGTCTCTAAATGAAGACTAATCTTTGAGCCAGGAATCACCTCTTTCAGTGATTTTTTTGGGCCTCATTCACAAATATTTTCCCATGCTCAAGCTGCTTGACCTTTGCAGCACTCAATGCACCTATGTTATTGGGCAGAACTGTTTTCCAGGCATAAAAATAAGCAGCCATCTATCAGTGGGAGACAGGTGAAATTCTGAAATAGGTCAGTGATGTTATCCTCATTGGGAACGCAGCACTATGAGCTCTTTGAAGCCTCTGCAACCCTCATGCAAAGCTGGCATCTGCTGCTGCTGAGCTGTTCTGTCCTGTCAGCAATTTTATTCCTTTAACTTTACTGGAAATCCAGTAATTCAAATAACTGACAGTAAAGTCAAAAAACTTAACTTCTGCTCACTATATCGTCTTTCTCTTTCCTTTCCTCCTGCAGCTCCCCAAAATAGATGTCCCCTTAGCACACTGCAATCTAATCTTCTCCTCAAGTCTTATCTGCCTAACAGAGGCTTGGTGCTCCCAAACGCAGTGTCTTTGTGCATTGATTCACTCCCAGACAGCTGTATCCAGGTTCAACACTCCAAGCAATGAGAAGCTGGTTGGCTGAAGGCTTCAGCTCACTCCCTGCCAGTCCAGCCCGGCTATTGTTTTTTGTCTCCCCAGCAGGCTACACTCCTTTGATCGAAATAACCCTGGACTTTGGTCTGAATGCAGATTTGAACTTTACAAATTGGGTCTCCCCCAACTAACAAAGTGGGCATTTTACTCCCTTTCTTGCTAGCAGTTAACAAGCCCCCTGCTCCTGTGCACAGCTGGTAACATGTTAGCCAGGCAATCCCCGTGTAAGCTGTTATAATTTTATTCTTCCTTCCACAGTGCATTGCTCTTCCCAAAGATGGAAGTCCACTATTGCCTGGCCATAATTCTCTCTGAATTCGGGCTCCATAAGAGCTCCTGAGGGGCGAGATTCAGGTGCCCGAACACAGATGTGCAGTGCCGCAGGAGATTATGTAGGCTAGCCGAGATGCCTGTTCCAGGCTGGCAGAGGTGATGTAGGAGCTATGGAAGATAACACACCTTTCCAAAGGGGCAGCAAGAGGCCAGGCAGGATGCAATATAGTCCTGAAAACATCTCAAGTATATTTCAGACACCCGAATCATTTCTGCAGCCTGTCCAGGCGATACCGTACCATCAGAGGGGCAGATTGCTTCTGTGCTCATCAGTTGAATGGGTAACCTTGCCCCATACGTTACCAAGCATCAAAAATGGACCATGACATGATGGTATAGAAACTGGCATTTCAGTGTTTATACTGACGTTCTCACCTTCACAAGGACTCAGTTCATTTGTATTCTAATCCTTTGGCCTACAGGTAACTACTTTATATATCTCACATGTGTCTGCATCTGTCCACATGTATCAGATTTTTCCAGTCCTTTTGTCAAGTAAATCTGCTGGCCTGTGGGTTAACCTCTTTGCAGGAGAAAGGGAAGCTTTGTTCCCTGGGTTATTCTGACTACAGGATTCTTCCTGATTGTGGTTTCGTGAGAACTCTAGTATTAGCTACACTTTGTTTTGTGTGCAAGAGAAATTGCTCATTAGAGAGATTTGTCTGGACCAGGACTCCTAAACCTGCCTTGCAACCCCAGCCAAGAGCCCCTCTTCACACATCTGCATCCTGCTTACTGTCAGGGATAGCTCGGTAGCCCCATGACAGCAACAAATACAATAGCTGTAGGTCACACCAAAGGCCTAGTTCTTCATCTCAGACCATGGCAAGTAAGCAGATACCTGGGAAACGCTTAGCTAAATGCAGCCCAGGGAAATACCGTTGTTGGAAAGCAGGAGCTGAGGAGCCAGCTCACACAAAGGGGAAACCCACCATCTCCTCAAGGCTGGAGGAGCAGTGAGGAAGCAGGAAGGGTAAAAGCAGGAAAGCAGCTGTGATCCGGAGAGTGCAAACAGAGATGGTAGCCTGCTTAGCCTGGTTTCCATTACTTGCCTTGGCCGGATAAGAGTGAACTTCCTTAACTGCAAGAACATTATCTCTGTAAGGGACTGGGACGGATAGTCTGGCCCTTGTTCCTGCCCTTCATTTGTATGCCCAGGGAAGCTGGCGAGACAAAATTCTGCATAAATGCATGGGTAAATACGTTGCAGCATAGCAGTCACACCCGACAGGACCACAGCATCGTCCCTCCTGCTCTCCCAGGACATTACTCCAGATTACAGATCTTGCTGTTTTGTGCTGACTCCTTTGAACTTCTGGCCATTTTCTGCCCATATGGCACAGCTCCATTCACAAAATGTAAGCCTCAAACTAAAAATGAGCATAGTAATACATCCTGGAAGGGAGATTTGTGTAGATATGCCAGCTACTGATGGATAAAGACTCAATAGATGGCCCTTACTCCTCCCATGCACTGCAAACAGCTTCTCATATGCATCCTTTTACAAGCAGCTCTTAACAGCAAACAGAGTCTGAAAAAGACATCTAATATAGTTTTAAAGTACCTTTCCCCCCATCTTACATTTAAACATCAATCTGACATAAAAGCTAAATGAAAACTAAGTAATCCTAATATTGCTGAAGCATACCTAAACCATCCAAACTGGCATCCCAGATCTCACAAGAAAGGAAAAAAAATAAGCAGCTCAAGATGTGAAAAACCCTCTAAGGAAGAAAAATTGGGATGTCAAGTAGAGTGCTACTGTTCTGCAATGCCATTTTAATCCAGTTACACAATGAGAACTGAGTAATTAAAGTCACCACAAAGCTTTCTCCAGCTTTGCACTGAATTCATTATTTCCATTTCAAAATATAATGACTTAAGCTAAAGTAACCACAGTAATACTGTGACAGCTCTGTGCCACTGCAGCTAGATCAGATACCTTTAATCTTCCTCAAGAAATATAGCTGAAGGCAGACTCTTGCAGCAGAATAGCTTGAATGCCATACCACAATTACATGACAACCTTTGGGACTGAGAATTGCCTTGGGTTTGAGAGATTTTATATAAATAAATATTCTTTCTTGAAAAAGAGAAGTTAATTTCATCACTTTTTTAACCCAAATGACTGCAGGCATTTTTCCTTCAAACCCCATTTTCCATTTTAAACTTTCTTATCTCAGAATCACAGAACATTGGGAGTTGGAAGGGACCTTGAAAGATCTAGTCCAACCCCCTGCCAGAGCAGGATCACCTAGACTAAATCGCACAGGAATGCATCCAAGTGGATTTTGAATGTCTCCAGAGAAGGAGACTCCACAGCCTCTCTGGGCAGACTGTGCCAGTGTTCTGTCACCCTCACAGTGAAAAAGTTTCTCCTTATATTCACATGGAACTTACTCTGCTCCAGCTTGCACCTGTTGATTTTCTAACAACTTCAACCAGGTTTCCTTCAGAATATTTGGCCTATCCTGAAGGCTAGTGCCTGAGAAAGGAAAGGCCTAACACACCTGAGAAACTGTGTTTTCCAGGGAACAGGGAGGCTGCAGATATATCCGATGCATGAATCCCAGGTGAGCAAGGCAGGAATCTCAAAAGGTTGGCTAGACACGGGCATGCTCCATGGCAGATATTTAAGCACTTGATGATGAAAACTAAGATGGTTCAACACTAAGGAGCCTTGGTGAGGTCTGATGCTTTCATCAGACCTCAAAGAGAGGTGTGCACCTAAATTCTGCCCAATTAAAAAAGAAAAAAGGAAAATGTCGTGGCTAGGTGCTAAAGCCTAGCATATCTCTATTGAATGAGCATTTATAGGCTGCTGGTTTTCAAAAGTTTCTCAGTTCTTTGTATTTTTGTAGATTTTCTTGGGGATGGAAAAAGCTGCCTGCCTGCCAGAAAGGCCATCCCACCTAGGAATTAGGGAGCTCTTGCTCAGCAGCCTGAGACCATGCCAGGAAAAAAAACAACAAAGCAAAACAAAAAAAACCCACCACCACCTCCACCCCCCCAAAAAAAATTCACCAACCCCCCTAAAACATCACAAAAATAGGGTATAAAAATAGAGAAATCCACACTTTTAATACAGGAAAACTGCAAATGTAGACTTTCCATTACCAGCAAGCACCACATTATGTGCTCCTTCATGGCATGCTCACCCCCTCTTCTGGCACCCGTCAGCTCGCGTCTGCAGTCACTGTGATTCACCACAGCTTTGTGCTTGAAAGCATCAGGCCTGTTTTGGTTGAGAAGTCAAAATTGGCTAAGAAGCCAAAACTGACCCGAGGCGTAGAAAATTTCTGCCTAAACACGAAGTTTGGCAAGATCCTCGTGCTGAAAGGAGTGTGGCGTAACAGGGAGCGCTGAGCAGAAGTACTGGTAGGCCGTGCTGCCAGCTCTTCTTGTAAAACCCAAAAGAGGAGTTGGGAGTTTGTCGCTATCAATTACCGTAGATTTCCCTTTTTTGCTGCACCAGGTTTTGATCCATGCAGTGTCCTCGTTGCTGAATCATCTGGTAAAGAAAACCAACACACTTTCAGGTAGTTTTAGAAAGTGATGCAACTAACCCCTGCACTTTCTGCAGAAATTGGGTGCTCAAAAAAAGGATGGGGTTAGGTTTTAAAACATTTACCTAGGCTTTACAAGCTAGGAGGCTTACAACACAGCAGGATTTTTATTTTTTATTTGGCTTAGAAATAATTATTCCTTAGGATCACAGAACAATCGGAGTTGGAAGGGACCTTGAAAGATCATCTAGTCCAACTCCCTTGCCAGAGCAGGATCACCTAGACTAAATAGCACAGGAACACATCCAAGTGGGTTTTGGATGTCTCCAGCGGAGACTCCACAACTTCTCTGGGCAGTCTGTTCCAGTGCTCCATCAACCTCACAGTGAAAAAGTTCCTCCTTATATTCCCATGGAAAATGTGAAGGATGCACTTCTATAGGTGGGACTTCCTCATCCCGACCCCCTGGCAAAAGTTTTATGGCTTGGGACTGATAGATCCAAAAAGGAAAGAAGAAAAAAAAAAAGCCAAACCTCTCACAGTCTGTGGAGAAGGGGTTAAACTATTTCTATCAGGTTCTAGGGACTGATTGATAAACATCCCACGTTTCAAGTTGCCCAAAGAACACAGCTGTTATGTGGGACTGTGGAGGGAGGCTGTTGGCTCCAGGGCCGAAACCTGGACAAAGGATTTATAGTCACTACCAGCATAGATAGGTACATTGAGCTATGTTTAGCTTATTCCTGTGGTAAACCCAAGATAAATTTGGGGTTTTTTTTTCATACTCTTGTGTTATTTACAGCTGCTTTTTTGTTCTTATGTGATCTTTTATGATAAACTATATGCTGGACTGCTAAGAGCACCTGGGTTAAAATACCTTTGCAGCAAAGAAGTGATGTTTTTAATACAGACAGCATGAAAGACCTGTTTTACAGCAGAAGTGCTTGAAGGGTTACACATTAGCCATAGCAATGGGACAGTGAAATACCATGCAGGGTTTGAAAAGACTGCTGAGAAGTAAGAGCTTCTCAAACTGGCTTTGAGAAGGACACCTGCCACAGGATGTATAACCCCTCCGAGTATTATGGAGCTGCTCTTTCAGATGTGGGTTGGGTCACCTGAATGCACAGAACTCTAAGCTTGGCCAACAGAGGCACTGGGGGCTAGTGCCTATATAAGCTGTAGATTTATACTGCATCGTATGCGTACACTGAGGCTTTCCACTGGTAGCAGATTAAAGCTTCAGTGTGAGCCAATAAGAGGGTTTGCCTCTTATTTGTTGGGATGCTGAGATTTGGACTTAACAGATTTGTTTCCATAAAGAGCATCTGGGTTCTGAGAAAATCATTTCTGTGCAAAAATGTAAATGCTTAGTCTCCAAAATATTGAGGCTGAAGTAGAGTACTCTATCACAACATTGAGACAAAGACAAACTCTAGGATTTATGTGTTTTTGGAGAGTGAGCATCAACTCCTTACCTACTTCCATTTCAGTCTCCAGACCAGATTCTTTTATGCTCCACCTCTTGCTAGTGCAGAAAAAGCCTACACAATTCACTCAAGGCCATAGAGAACATCCAGGGCAGCAGAAATGTAAGGCTCAGTGCTCCAAAATGGCTTCTTACCTCTTCAAGACATGTAATGCATTTAAATACGCAATCTTAACCTGCTGCATCCAAGCATCTCAGGCCTCATATCAGGGTGCACATCTACTCTGTCACCAGCTGCAGTCAGAAAAGACACCATCCCATCACAGGGACCTGTCCTCATCTTTCTTTTCTTCCTTCTCACAGAAAAGTGCTTTTATTTCCATCAATGAGCTCCACAGTGACCTGGGACAGTTCCACCTACTGGCTTCTGACAAGCCAACTTCATTGTGGATGATAATATAACTTGACTAATAACAGGTCAGCAGTGCAAATACCGTGAGGCCAGAAATAATACAGCATGGTGATGACAGTCAGTTGGTGCTGAAAGGATAAGTGGGCAGTATTACTTTCCAAATGAGATTTATTGACCGTGAGCTGAAGGTAAAGAGGCTGCAAGTCAGTAGACTTGCTTCCACTGTTCAACAAGCAATGATTTGCTCTGCTGTGTATGTGGCTTGCAGCTACTTGAATCATACTGCCTTGGTGTCTTACAAGGTATCAACATTTCTATCCCTCTGTCTTCGTTGGAGGGCCAGCCCCATCATTGATTCGGCTCAAGATTTATGTATAGAAACTCTGGTTTAAATTCAAGGGTGGGCAGTGGGAAAGTGCTTTCTAGCAAGCCAAATATATTTTGTTTCTATGTTCTCGTCAGGAAAGAATGGTGTTTAAGCAAATGCCTTTCTGTAAATACCTTAGCAAACACTTTCTTATTTGTTATACAGCCAAATTTTGAGGAGATTAAGGAATAGATTAAAAAACCCAGCACACTGACATACCTAAATACCACAGAGAATTAATCTGTCTTGACTCTTATGACAGTCTCACTAGGCATCTGCACATCTTCAGAAATCTGGCCATGTGGAAAATGGCTTTGGCTCCACAGAGCCTATCAAATATTTGTTGAGTTTTTTTACTCCCATGAGAGTTTCCTTTTTGGTAAATAAGAAGAGTGACACGTAATAGAGGCCTTAATGCATTTCGCATTGTAGAAGAGTCAAACAAAAAGAAAATAGGGGGTGGGGAGAGGGGGCAGACAGAGAAAGAGGTTCAGTCATTAATGAAATTCTCTGGTCAAAACTAATGGCAATGCTCCATTGACTTCAGGAAGGCAAATTCGGGCCATGAACCGCGACTGGGAGAGGATAAAAGCATATTGTCTGGACAAGACACACGTGTGGTGTAAGTTCAGAGATGGATGCTGCTCAGTTATTTTAGCATGTTGCATTTATGAGCCAGACCCAGGGCTGCAATTACCTGAGTGCTCCTTATTTGAGCGGGAATTAAGTTTCAAATAACATTTACTGGCTGCAGAACAGAGCAGCGGTTGTTCGCATCGACACGGTGGCTTACATGGTATTCCAAAGAAATACCAAGGAGCATGGCAGGTACAGAAAAGCTCTAGAGGGCAGGGAAGAAGGAGACTTGGGTATGCAATTAGAATTGCAAAGGAAATTAAATAAGCACAACATAATTGCCAGGTTGATATTTAGCCTGTGAACAGGCTGTAATATACCTGCTTTTTCAAACTCCTCCTTCAGAAAAAATCTGATGTGAAGTCTTTAACATACTGCAGATAATTACATCCTTGGATTTCCTTTAATCTCACCTGTGTGGGACTTAACACCTTGAGTGAGGCACCTGTGGTCAGAAGCTGATTTGCTGAACTTTTCTGTATCTGATGGTCCCCGACACAGCACTGTCAATCAGCCACAGCTAATTTGGTTATAGCATCTTCTTTCTTTATGGCATCCTCTCTCAGAATCCTCACTGCACTTACCTCATCTGTGTTTACTTTTCCAAATGTTCGTGGTCAGGAGCAGAAGTGGAAGAAAACAAGCATTTCTAACTCCCTCTTTTCCTGCTGAATCAAGCCCGCAGCCTCCCTCCCAGTCTGGGGATCTGTCAATAGATGATTTTTTCAGACTCCTCTTTTTGACTCAAAGTCCTCAAATTCCAGTTAAATGGAGCAGAACGGGGTGATTTAGAGTTTCTTATTTAAAGGTTACGCCAGTTTCCATAAAAACACCCTGGTACTGGAGTGAATTCAGTTCAACAGCCTTTTTAGGAGTGTTCAATTACCAGCCCTTGGTGGCCCTCTGGGAAGATTCACTGGGCAACAGAGATTACAGGTAGAATTGAGCTTCTTTGGTGACAGTTACCTCTGACAAGACATTGTTGGTCATTCTTATGGCACACCATTTGAGCTGTTTCCTGTGTTGGTCTATTTATTATATTAGGTTTTTGTAAAATGAGAGCATGCTTATTTTATATGTGCATTTCTAAAATGCTACGTTAATAAAAAGATTCAAGTTAACTGAGGTTGATAGAATGGCTTAAAAGATGAGATTTTTACTTCCAGTGAATGAAGTGAAAAAAATACTAGTTTAACTCTACTTTATCATTCATAACAGAAAAATAATATGATTTAAACTTGATAGATCCTACTGATAAATCCCCAAAGAGGGATCCCCCAAGACCATCAGAGATACTTCACACAGAGGTCTCCCCAGGTACAGCTTTTGGCAGACTGGGAGGTCTAATTGTTTTTCTCTGACAAGAACCAGCCAAGTGATTCATATGCTGGAGCTTGTGGTCTATAAATAACTTGTTATCTGATTTACATACAGGTAGCTATCAAATGCTCTTCTCTCATCTGAGCAGTTGCACTGATTGTATCTGGCAGCCGCTCCGCCACTTAGCTGTAAGCCCACTGGGCTGAAATTACTTTAATCAGATGAAAACAGGGAAAAGCAAACCCATGAACTGCCAGCTCTCCCCAGTCTCCTTGCTCAATCTTTCCTTCTGCCTACATTGTTCTTTCATTTTGGTCAGTTCTCAGTTGAACTTCTCCAGCTGTTCCAGTCACCACCCAGTCTGCATTCTTCCACTAAGACAATACTGAAAAAGCTTCTTCTCCAGGTTTTCCTCTCCTGATAGGATCTGCTACTGTTTATCCTCTGAGAAGCATGGAGAGATGGCAGAAAGCAGCTTTGTCTATACAATTCTGTATTTTCCCATTATCCCTGCTAGATTAAACCTCATTTTCCCTTTCAGAGTGGCTTGTCAACAGATGGTTATGGAAGGCCATCAGCATGAAAATACAGTGGTTTTTACTTTGTTGAATTCAGTGGTGAGATTCCTGTTGACACAAATAACTGGATCCAGCCCCACATAAATGGGGGTCTCTTTCCTATTGGAGGCAGAGAAGGGCACCACCGGTTCAGAGATGGCCATACCAGCTGTGCCCACCCTGTGCCTCTCCCACCAGGACAGGTCCCAGGAGGGCTTTGTGCTTTAGGGTGCCCTGGACATGGCACTGGGGTGAGGTTCAGATGCAAAAGCCCAGGCAGTTATTGACAGCCTAGATGCCCTCTGGTCTCCATCCTCTTCCTGAAGGATGTGGGTCTCCTGAATTCCTCCATCGCATCCCAAGCCACACACAGTTGTCTTAGACACCCTGAGTCACCTAAAATGGCACTAGAAGCCCATGGTTAAGCATCAGGTCCTTGCTGACAATGGTATTTCTGACTGAAATTCCACCTTTACAACACATGGTCTTGGAGCCCTGTGGAGAGGAGCAGGACAAGCTCAAACAAGAATTTGTAAAATATGTAAAATTTAAAAAGACTTCAAGTCAATTCAAGGAAAGGGGGATGTAGGGACCAAGACCTGCAGGTGGGAATGCTGTGCTTCAGGGAATTGAGCCTTTAGACTGGTTCTGCAGAATCAAACCACCCCCACCCCAGGACTTCCCTAGTTCAAACATCTCGGCTCTTGGTTTTCCTCATTGCTTCAGTAGGAGTGTTTTCTCAACTTTTGCTAAAACATAATTGACTGCCATGGAAAATAGGCTGGACCAGGTGTTTCCCAGTCCATCTTGCAAACCCACTTCCTCCGTGTTTCAGAGGGGATGAGGTCTCAAGAAGGGGTTCTTGGGCTTTTCTGCAGAGATATCAGAGGCCTTGGTGACCAAACTGCTCTTTGAACTGTTCCTTCTCCCTCCTGTCTCCTTATGGAAAGGCTTCTTCAGTAACAGCCTCTAGACCAAGTATCAAGTACAAAGCCACCTCTGAAGAGCAGATCACCAGATCCAGCCTCAACCAACCCCTCAGGCCTGTTTAAAGTCCTTCTGCCACTGCCTAGCTTAAGCCCACCTCTACCCTAGTCTTGGAGCTCCTCTCTAACCCTGTCTCAGCGAGCAATTTGCCTGCAGGTCTGGGAAACCTTGTGGGTTTAGGAAAAAAAAAAGTTTAAAAAAAAAATAATCACATTTTGTCAGTGCCCTTCAACGAGAGGGATCTTCCAGCCACCCACACCTGTCAACTAACTGTATTTGGCCAAACATGAAAAACAAAGTCAAGCCTGAACCACCAATGATTTCAGCCTAACCTTTGCCTGGGAAGAGTTCTGGGAATCCCACATTTTCAGACTGCATTAAAGCCCGCTTCTTGGCTTGCCAAGATAGATGCTTTGCTGCATCTACCCGCTCGTCCTGTCCATATAACCTTCTTCACTGGGTCTCTGTCTGACATGGAGCAAGCCAGAAGCTTTACAGACACTGTGGCTTATGGGAGCAGAACATCTCAGTTCTGTTTGACTGACAGAGACACTGGCAGCCAAAATACTCTTTCCAAGTTCCTAGGTATTCCACATCTGAGAAACTTAAGGAGAGAGAGGTGGTACAAGGGATCAGGTATGAAGCTTACTCCAGGTAGTGGTAAAAGGAATTGTAACAGTAAGCATTTCTATAGAGATCAGCAGCCAGAGGTACATGAGTTGGAAAGAATAGAATTGCCTGTGTATGTCATAAAAATAAGTCTCACTCAGATAACTCGAGAAGCTCACTATTGCTGAAGAAAGTGAAGTTCACTGCAACTTGTGAACTAATGGGGTCTATCCAAAAAACCCCAAACATATGAAGTGCAGTGGCTGCAGATGTGGTCTCTGTTCCATAGAGGTGATACACATCATAAACTGAAGGCTGCAGAGTCTGTTTTTCCTTAAAGCTTGGGTGGTTGTTTTACAGAGGACTTTGTCATCTGTCAATGCCACAGATAACCTGATGCTTCCTGATAGAGCAGGGCAAATGGTCACCAGCTCAATACATACAAACATAAGAGTGATTTTTTTCACTTTGGAAGAGAAAAAACCCATTCTTTTCTAATTTCTAAATTCTAGACAGCTGGCCACAGTTACAGCACCATCTAATACTTTCTGGTTAGCCTTAGTTAAACACATATTTGTAATCTTCAAAACCTAAACGGTAGTTACAGAGTTATGATGGTATCCATTACACTGGTGCTTTTTATCATTATTACAACTTCTTCCCAAAATGTTGGCAGTATTAGGACAAATCAGCAGCATGTAATTTAACTTACCTCACATCCATAGTTGAGGGTGGTCCCTCTGAGCAGGTCTGAGGTCACTGATGGGGCAGGTTCAGAGAAAGCTGCCCTTGCCTTTGCCAGGATCAGCCCAACTAGATAAACCCAGAAGCACTTCTCCTTTATCAGCTCTCCCCCACCTTCACTGCCTGACTAGCACCAGATCTCACTCATGTGAGAACCATCAGCTTATGGCAAAACAAAAGAGCTAATCACCATGCAAAGGTCACTCTGTGAGAATTGCCAGGCCAAGATATTTATCACCTGTGGTGTCAGATGTCATACAACTATTTATTTATTTATTTATTTATTTACTTAAATGCAGTGAGAGAATCCATTTCCAGCATAGCAATACCAACACCTGACTTAAGCTAGGTGTGAGAATCGTGCTTCGCCATAGTGGAGTCTCAAACACTTTGTGTACCATTTAGTCCCACATTGCACCTCTGGGTCCAGTGTGAATTGTCAGCTGGTGGCCTGCTCCTCTTTCTGCAGAGAGGAGGAGCTCCTGTAGCCCAGTTTCCATTGATGAAGCAGAGGGCAGTGAGTCACAACTCCTGCCTCCTTACTCCTCGTGGTGGGTGGCTTAGTGGAAGGTATGAAGTTACTAGAGCTGCTGGCAGATGCATAGATGAAGGCGTGGAGGGGATGGATGACACAGTCAGTTACCAGAATAGCATCCATCAGCCCAGAAAATTAATCCTCACTTTTTGTCATTACCAACATTGGGTTGGACTAGATGATCTTTCGAGGTCTCCTCCAACTCCTAATGCTCTGTGATTCTGTGAAGTACAGTTTCAGGAAAGAGCCTTCTTGGGCTTCTGGACCTCAGTTTCCCCAGAGGGCAACAAGCACTGGGTGCAGGATAGGAAGGAAAGTCCCAACTTGCTGTTATTCAAAGTCCCCAGGACTTCTGATGAGACTTGCCAGCTCTGACAGTTGCCTTTTAACACAGGCAGACCCCAAAAGTCTTCTAACACACCAAGAACCTGACTGTAGCATGAGTTCAGGGAGGGGCCATGACATTTTGTGGCACATGAAAACATGCTATCAATAGGACTTGGAAAATAACATGGGGAACCTGTGTCTGAATGTGGTTCAGACTCCATGAGGGGGTCCCCCACACGCCTGACCCAGTGCCACTTGCTGCAATCTGTCAGTCTGGGTCTCTGATGAGGGACTGATAAAAGTGTCACCCTGAAGTGCAGCTTTTAAAGAGCGTGGTGGGTCCCCCAAACGGCCCCGCAAGCCTCAAGGACATGTATCAGCCAGTGCACTCGTCTACAGCACATGCAAGAGGAACCCTCAGAAAAACAGATCTGGAAGCAGAAGGAAAAAAGCACATCTGTATCTTGTGCCGATGGTGGTTCTGTGGTCATCAGGGATTTAACCTGCCTGGTTGAAGCATGATTGATTCGCCAATTCTGTTTGTCACAGATGCAGGAAGCGCAGCAACCCCTTGTGTGGCCTCTCGTCCCATAGGGAGTGACAAAGTACCTTCCCAAATGGGAATATCTTACAGAAAGGGGCTTTTAGCTGTAGGAAAAATGTTTAAAAGAGGTTGGCCAAAGTGGCCCATGCAGGTGTCCATCCTGGCACGATCTAGATGTGATTCAGGGTGCCACAGCAAAGCGTCTGGGCTATGGAAACATGGCATGTCTGTCTGCAGTGGCCCCAAGACCAATCTTCTTTCTGCAGCAATTCAAGGTCTCCCTCCTGGGGCTGGCGGAGATGTTTAACTTCCATTGCTCAGTTACAAGTAAACACCCTGTGGTAGGAGAAGAAAAAAAGATGGATGCAGGAAGTGAAAATAAGGAGAGGGAGAAGAGAATCCAATAAAAGGAAAGGGAGAGGGGAAAAAAAGATGAAATAGGATAAGGTGAAAGGAAACCAAAAAAAGAGCCCACTACGGAACAGATAGAGCATTCTTAGCCACAGCAGGAATGAAAAGTCTTTCATCAGATCAATGATTCTGGAGACTTGGTGGGTGTACTTTATGTCTCTCTTGTCTAGTAGCAGCAATTTCCACGCAGCCTCACACCTCCTGCGCTCGCCACAGGCAGCGGGGAACAAAGGCTCTCAGAGAGCAGCAGCAGCGATGCCGGGGAGGGCTCTGGCATTCCTTCCCGCTTCCGAGCAGGGAGGAGCGTTCAGCATCAGACCAGACGGGTAATTTGAGGGAAGGGCGTCTTCCACAGGCACGCGGGGCCGCCCGGGGAGCCCTGGCCAAGATGGGCAGAAGCTGAGGGGCGCAGAGGGCAGGGGAGGGCGTGGGGCTGCCTGCAGGCAGGTCACAAACCTCAGCCAAACTCGGGACCCTGAGGTATAAAGTTCAGGTCCGTCTCCCTTTCCTTGGGAGAAGTGGTATTTCTCAGCTCATGGCTAAGCCCATGCTGGGCAACCAGAGGTGGCTCTGGCATTCCCATCAACACTTGCTTGCTTCAGACTCGCCCAACAGGCAACAGTCAAATGCTATTTTGAAGGGTGACTGGCTTGCAAGCCCTTGGAATGAGCATCCCTGGGAGACCTTAGCTGACGTCTTTTAAAGAGGCAGCAAAAAAATCCCAGCTAAGGGTAGATAAGGATTTTTTTATTTTATTTTTCTTTTTGGAGAGAATGGCCTTTTCCACAAATCAAAAGGGGTCTGTTTAATTAGTTCTGGCTGGGTGTTAAACATACCAAAAGCCAAGTGGAAAGCAGCAGCCGATGGATGCAAACTCGAACCTTGCTGTAGAAAACAAACACCTTTCAAATGAGAAGACATAATAAAAAGACAGTGGGTCTGCCCACAGTAGAAAAAAATGGCAGGATGCTTTTATAAGCAGATTTTGATTGTCCCAAAAGAAAAAAAGAAATAAGTACACTTATTTATTCTGATTCCACTGAATTCTGACAGCCTTGTCCTTAATTCTGCTTGGAATTACTTCAGGTTCATTTTAACTCCCCCAAAAGAAGCTATTCTGATGTCCATAGCATCATTTGCTTGTTTTGAGATGCACTAGATTATCATGCAAAAAATAGACACAAGTGCAGCATGCTGCTCTTACAAATAGTGTCCTCACAATTTGCTAGCAAAACAAAGTTACATGACAGACTTGGGGAATCAAACCATGTTCTACAGGAACTTTTACTTTCACATCAATCTAGTAGAGAACATGGGCCATACAAGCCCACTTCCCAGACACTTTACAATCTCATTTAGACAAAGACAAGATGTAGACAGGGCACTTGCTGCAGGCGAGCCGACATCCCTCCATCAGCCATTTCTGCAGAGGTAAGGCAAGCAGTGCTTCACCTTCACAAAAGCCCCCTGAAATTAGTCATGGAGACGAGGCAGGAGATCTCACCAGGGCCATGTTTGCAGCCTTGACTGATCGACTGCACGTGTCCAGGCACTCAAGCTGTCACGAACTGGATGGGCAAAGGGGACGCTGTAATATTTTTCATGGGCCAGTGTCAGACATTGTGTGATTCTGTGGTTGAGACGGGAACACGTCACTGCTGCTCGAGCTCCAAATACCAGCCGTACTCACGGCGCTGACAAGCCATGTGCCGCGTTGGAGCATTACTGTCAATCACCAGCGGCTTCCAAGAGCTACCCCACACTGTGGTTAGGACAGCTACCCTGGGGAGGCACACAGCATTCCTCTCCAGATCATGAAACAACTTTTGTCACCGCTGCGCAAGCTTATCCAACTGCCGTACGTGGAACAGGCCGATCTGAGCACTGCTAAGGAAGCATGTTTGTTCTTCACTGGTATTGCCCTCCCCCTGTGAAAGGAGTGGCCGTGCTAGGATTGCATGGGCTGCGCTACTTCGCCTTCTCTGTCTCCTAATAAATGGCAGATCCTCCAGGAAGTGATTTTTACAAAGGAAGAAGTAGAAAGTAGATCTGACCACACGCAAATTGATCTGAAATGCTCCCAGTTTGTTACTATTTTACTTGACTAAGACTTTGGCTCCCAAAATGCACAACTGTCTATGTACACCAAATGCTTACTCAGGCAAAGAGTCCTAATCCCACCAGAAATAACTAAAGCATTTTTTTTCTGCCCTAAGATTTGTCCTAGAAGCAGCCCCTGAGGTAGCACACAAGAATTCTTCCTATCTCTGCAGAACACCCGAGTTTTGGCAGAACAAGATTATACTCCACTGCTACTTCCATCAGGGATCTGCCTGGCACCCCATAGCCTTTGCTTGTCTGAGTGAATTCTGTCCCTCCACACTCCTCTGGTGTCACAGAAGATGGTTTACCAGGTAATTCGCTCCTGTGTGTTTTCCATAATTGTGTGCTGGGTTGCTTTCCCAAGGGACACAGTACCATTCTACATATGACTGAGGAGGTGACTCTTAAGAAGCAGGCTGATGAATGCTCAGCAGCCTGCATTTTCCCTCCTTGTTTTCTTCTGAACGCTCATTTACTTCCAGTTCTGTTTCCCTGCAATTAAAAGGATTTGAACTTAGATCTAAGCAATCCGAGGGGAGCACAGCAAAAGAAAAGACCTCAAAGTGAGAGGACCTCACCACCGACAGTTTCATAAGTAGGTTCTCCCACTTGAACAGCTTTAAGGATTGGCCAATAAAAATTACAAATAGCGTTACTTTGTCCCATCCCAACAACGGAGGCAAAAGTCAAACTTTATTTTCCCAGATCTGCATGAGAGAAATATTTGATCTTTCCTGTCATTACTAAATTACCTCGCTTTTCTAGGCTGATCTATTAAAAGTTAAGACACGTCACAGTGACTATGGCACTAAGCACTCTTCAATTTTATTATAGACAAAACATAGAATCATTTACTGAATTAACATTTGCATATGACATCAGGACTATTAAAAAAGCTGCTTGCAATTTTCAAAGATTATTTGGGACAGAGTAGGAAAACACCTTTGCAGAAGTGGTAGTAATCTTTCCTATTTTTACTCAAAAATGTAGACAGGAAGAAGGGGAGAGGGGGGTGTGGGGGTGTGTGTGTGGCAGTCTGTGGTTCCTCCTTTACAAAAAAGAAGATTGCAAATTCATTTGTTCATCAGTTGGATCCTAAAATTAGATTTCTGCTGTCCCAAAGTTCCTTCCACTGCAACTAAATACCGCTTACGGAGGAAATAAACAATCAAAAATTACAGTCCATAAAATCAGATGGAAGCAGTTTTTTGTATTTGTGGTACCAAGGCTACTTACTTTTCCTACATTGGCAAGAAAAAGAACTTGATGATTTGAGGAGAGTTGTCCATCCTCCTTTTCTTGGACTCTGTTAGCATAATAAAACGTTTTACTTTCCAATGTAAATCAGAAAGTAAATCCCTCAAGTCAACAGTCTGTCTTACACTTTGGAATTTCCCAAAATCTCTGCTAGTCATGGAATGTTTAAGGTCACCTGCTATAAATATATCTGCTGCGTAGAATTTTTCTATGCAAATATGTAACTATTTATTGAAATCATAAGGACTGTAGACGTGGCCACTAACACTGAACATGTTTTAAGCTGATGACATCCTGAAAACCAGTCTATGTATGGGGCTAGGACACTCTCAAAGTGTGTGTGGGGGAACAAATACCATCAAGAGAGCATCCTTTAGTCAAATTCTATTTATAAGAATATGTTACCATCACATCTTCATCTGAGGAATGATGCAGGCAGAGCAGCTTCCCTGCTACAGAGAATGAAATGAAGACTTGGATGTGCACACAGTAGAGGTGTCATGGTCTTTTCTTTGCAATGGATCAGAGAGGAGGGTCTCTATTAGTCTTATTTGAAGAATCGGCTGCCCAGAGAGATTGTGGAGTCTCCTTCTTTGGAGATATTCAAGACCCTTCTGGACATCTACCTGTGTGATATATCCTAGGGAACCTGCTTTGGCAGGGGGTTGGACTTGATAATCTCTTGAGGTCCCTTCCAACCCCTCTGATCCTGTGATTCTGTCATCACTCAGGTCAATTGAAAGATTCCTGTCAGCTTCAGGGGCTTTTGTATAGAAGGAAGAAACAAATGCCTAGTGTCAATAATGACCCATGAAATAGTTAATTTGCTTGCAGGAGATTGTCGCGGTTGTGCAAAAACTGTGGTGGTTGAGCCCTGGCTAAAGGCCAGATGCCCACCCAAAACAGTGTATTGCTCCCCTTCTTAGTTGGACTGGGGAGAAAAAATATAATTGGGCGGCTCAAGAGACAAACTCATTAATGACGTGGGCAAAACAGACTCAACACAGAGTGCTGACGAGAAAGTTATCTAATTTATTACACTACGTTAAAGAGAAACAGTGAAAAAGAACCAGAGTCAGGAGTGCAACCAACAATCTTGAAACAAATGCAACCAGGCAAACAATTTTCCCCCACCACTCCCTCCTTAGCAGGCTTTAGTTAGAAGTTTGCTCCCTTCCTCCCTCCCGGTCGCAGCCCAGGAGGGGCAGGGCCTGGGGAAAATGAGGGTCTCGGTAACACCTTCCCCCACCCCTCCATTCTAAAGCAGACTCCCCTTTCAGCCATGATTTTGCTCCTTTCTTCCCCTCTCCTGCTCACAGCACAGGACGGGGGGGCAGGGACTAGGAGATGGGGGCTTTGGTCAGTCCCTTGCAAGATGGTTTCCTTCTCGGCCGGGATGGGGGCATCCATCCCACACACCCTCCCCCTGCTGCACCGTAGGATCTCACCCACGAGAGCCAGTCCTCCACGAACTTTCTCCAAGGCAAATCTCTTCCCACCGGGCTTCATCTCTGCTCTGGCTGGCAGCAACAAATCACAGTGTCTCTCAGTCCCAGTCCTCCACGGGGTTATAATGCCTCCTCCAGCAAACCTGTTTGGCTCATCTCTGTAGGTGGCTTGTGCTGGCAGGGGCTCATCCCAACGGCACCTTCTCTATGTCTCCACCGGCTCCATGCAGCGTGGAGCCGAGCCTCTCCACCGGGCAGGTTGGGTCTCTGCCTCCTCCATTCGTCCTGTCCACCAGCTACTCCACGTGCTTCTGCTGCAGGGGCATCTCGCAACTGGGCACCTCCTCCCCCAGCCTTCCCAGCCTTTTGTGTCTGTCAACTGCTTACATTTATATGCAAATATATATCACAATGCCCTTAACGGGCCAACACTGTGGTCTTCTTGACACTCCCTGTGAGTTTTTCTCTCCTATATGTGATTCTCAGAGGCTCTATCAGCAGGCTTGCAGAAGATTCCAGCAGCCATTTTCTGCAGCCCCTGGCTCTCTCTCTCTCAGCACCCAACTATGCACAACCACGACAAGGAGATGTATTTTAGTGTATTATACAGTTTTTCTGGTAAGCAGAAACCATAGCATACATCTGAATATTTCCCATTGGACTTTATTTCCTCATAGCTTAACAAACATAGCAAACTGAAACACTGAAGTCTTAATTTTCTGTTCTGTAATTAAACAAAAAAAAAAGATACATTACTTTGATGCCCAGAAAATACATTAAACATTCATTTATTTGTGAGAGTTTCGTTATATTATTACATACGCCTTGGTCTGGTGCATAGGAAATATACAGTTTAACATGCTGACTTTATTACCAGTTGTAAAAAGGTACAGAGCTTCACTCAATAGTAGGAGAATACAGGCCTGAGTTTCCCAGGTATTGCTGAGCACAGGTGGCATTGGAATTCAAACAGTATGCCTTCTCCTTGTAAGAGGCTGATTTCAATGACAGGTATTTGCTTAATTAGAATCAAATGTAATCTCACAATCAAAGAGTAAGTACAAAAAAAAAAAAAGGAGTATTTTTTAATATGTGCAGTAGCTTGTTAGTTTCTTACTATCTCTAGTTCCTTTTGGACTTCCCCTTGTAGCCATGGCTGAATGGTGCTTTTTAAATACCTAGGCTAAACTCTTCAGAAAGGATTAGTGCCTCTGGGTGCCAGTGAATCTAGAGGGGCCCCAATGCAAGGGTTTGGCACTTTCTGACAGTCCAACTCCTTCAATGTAGTTACTCTGGAGGTGAAATGACTAATCCTTCCAGCGCTTCTTCCATCCAAAGATACCATACAGTGATCCCAATGAACTCTAACATCCCTTCTTCCACATCCTCAGTCACTCTGGTTATCTGGCCAAGGAGCAACAGTTAAAGATCTGCCCAAACATTTAGAAAAGTTTTACACTCCCCGTGGCAGCTGAGCATTTTTACACACTACTTATTTATACAAACAGCTACTATATCAGACTCACTTAATTTGCTCCACCCTATGTCTAACCAACATAATAGCCTGTTATTTGTCTTAAACTATAAACCAAATATTTAAAAATAAAACAAAAAACCAAACCCACCCCGCTATTGGGTTTTACAAACAAGTATATGACATAATAGTTTGCAGTAATGATTTAGGTTGGAGTGGCTTGCTTGATCTGGGATTTTAGAAGCTCTCTCAGAACCAGTACTCGGAGACAAAGATGTGAACGTTGACAATGTTCCGATGAGATACCACTCCACCCATGACGTAGTTCATCTCCAGTTTCAGGATGGCATGGAAAGGTCCAACAATGGGCCTCACCTGTCGAACTACACCTGTTGGGATAGAAACAGATTGCTGAGATTAATGGGAGAATTGGCAGGATCTGGATGAGCTACACCTTCCTCCATTTCAGCAAGAGAAAAACTCCCTGCTCAGTATCACCCACAGGAAGTTATTTTGTCAGTTGGATCCATAAATGGCTTGAAGAAAGTTCTCAAAATAAGAATAAAATACAATATTTGAATCAAGTTATCTCGCAAAAGGTCTAGAAAGAGCACTAAAATGTTGCTAACGGCAGAAAGCCTATCTATTATGAAATGAGTTTATTCTTAACCTTTCATTGAGAGCAATAAGCTCTTTACAAAGTCTGCGACACTGCTTTTTAGGTACAGCATCAGGAGACTTTCCCTAGGTAAGCCAGCACACACGTTGCCCTGAGGAGTACATAAACACAGACACCTGGGAATGCCATGCCATTTTGGGTACCATGCTGAAAGTCACATTTAATTTGGAACAGTAGAAATTATTTGTAAAGGCAATTACGGTGCAGCAATAAAATCAACACTCTTCCTATAAGTATCTAATAACATTAGTTTGTAAATTGACGGTGTGTTGCATCGTGGATGGATAAGCCCACTGGAAGGAACTGGAATCAAAGTCAGCGAGTTTAATGAGGAAAGGGGGCCTAGCACAGCCCCTGTCCCTGCCTCGTTCCTCACATGGGCGTGGGCCATTCCCTCACCAACACCGAAGGCTGATAATGACAAAGGAGGTGGTAAGGGAACAGTGAGCTGTGTCTTCCAGGGCTCAAGTCTTCGGGTTTGTTTTACACAGGGGAGCCCCAATGCAAGGGCGCAGCAGGACAGGGTTCGCTGGGGGCTGAGTGGTAAGGACTAAAGCTGAAATGGGGTTCCTGGCTCTCAGGCAGGGTGTGGGGGAGGACCCCAGGGAGGCCCAACTGGACCATAAGGCCTTGTGGGTATCTCAACAAAATGTGGCCAAGAGGAATAGTGTTGCAGCTTCTGACTTGCACAGAACAGAAGTCAACAGCAGCTTTGCCTCTGACTCCTTTAAAGGCTCAGGACAAGCCAGCAAACACCTCTCTTCCCCGCTATTTTCTAGGCCTGGTGATGAGAGTAGGGGGCAACCAAATGGCTTGCATCTGAATGGATGTAACCAAGAGGTCAAAATCGCTTAAACCTGAGGTCAGACAGCAGGCACAGGGAGTCTGGCGGAGACCCCCACTTCAGACTCCTCCTCCTGACAACAGACTTATCTGACAAGGCATTGCATTCAGCAGGAAATATACAGCTTAAGAAAGGATTATTTAAGACATATTCCTTCTGCATGCTGGGGGTTATGTTTCACAAGCAGGCAACACACCAGCACCTTCCTGGAGTCCAGGCCAAACTTCTACAGAAGTCCCCTACGAACACATTGGCTTGAGATATGATGGGAGAGATAAACGTTTGCTTATGCAGGCTGTCAGCACCTTTTTTTAAGGCAGTGATGACATTACAGTTTTGTCCTGGTTAAATACTGACTAATATCTTCAGCGTGCAGAAGAATTGCAAGCTTTTCACCACATTCACTTTGCTTGCCATATTTGATGAATATGCTTATTAAGCATCCTTCCCCCAACAATTTATATGTACATACATACATATATATCTACTTATTTTATTTTTTAGCTTTCTTGGCTACTTTCCTGCACCTTATAAAAATTACTGGGCTTGGCAGATGATATATTGAAAAAGAAAAACCTTCCTAAAATTGCCCTCCCTTTAAGGTAGCACTTAAAGCATTTTGCTAACAGCACATCACATTATTGCAGGCAGGGCTTTAACTGACAGCCATGGAAACACGCAGCATTGGAATCACTGAGTACTGGCAAGCTGCTTAACCCACCCTGTGAGCAGCTCGTGCAGTAATCACCAAGCCTCAGATGGCAAAGGTTGCTGTTTCCATTCAGCAATCTTTTTATGGTCTTCTACACCTTCTCCCTCTGCTCTAGTAGAGCCCACTCTCTTCTAGGTGTGTGAGTGCAAAATTATGTGCTTTTCTGATGTGATACGATTCCACTGAAAATGGTTTATGCCACACTATGGCATGTAGCCATGATGTAGCATTGAAAGCAATTAGTAACTTTCCCATACTTGTTTGGATGCACTCTGCTAAGAGGCAGGAGAAAAAGGTTATTTATTTTCCAGGTGGAACAGGCAAACACACTGTGATCCATTGTGGCCATGTACTTTTCCACACAGTTCTCTTGCTGCTGTTTTAAAATTGAGCCTAGTAATGGTCTGAGAAGTGAAAGCTGCACATGATGAGACAGCTATATTGAAGGAACAAATTGGAACAATGTACAAAGAAACACAATGCTCTCACTATCTTTATTTTTCCAGATTGTTGTGCTGATGCCCTAGATGGTCCTGAAAAGACCACCACTGCAAAAGAACAATTTCCTTTTCCCTCCTATTAAATAAGTAGGATGATGCAGTCAGATGGGTTTGTGCTACAACATGTGTACAAGGATGCTGCCGTTCTAGCAGAATTTTAAAAAAGAGCAAAAAAAAGCCCTTGAAATGTTCTACTGGACAAACTAATATGACAGGTTTTCAGCTCTTGGTAGATCTACTCATTGAGAGTTGGGTTTTTTTCTTAGTGAAAAGTAAATATAAAACCTGAGCATTTTTCTCCTTCAAACTCAAGGACAAATGCAGGTGGAAGCCACGTAATAGAAAAGCCACTCAGAGCCTGAGACCTGGCTACACATCTAGCCAGTTTCCAGTGATCCTGACACAGCAGTCCAAGGACTTGTCTCAGAAATGCTGTTAGAGGCTACCTGCCGTAACGTGTTGTTGCCTTGTGACGCTCCCTGTGTCTGATTCTCTAATGTCTTGTGCCTCTCATGTCAGGTATGAGGGAGATGCAGCTATTTGAGACCCAAACACGCCCAGCAGTGCCTCATGCTCGCCCTCACAAGCAGGTGTCTAAAGCAGCAGCTTGAGGCTCAGGCCTGGTGCATGTAGTTCAATCATGGCTCAATGAATCAGCCAGGATCTTGAGAGCATTTAGCACAGGACACTTTCAAAGATGCCATGTGTAATAATTCTGGATGGTTTTAAGTGATGTGGACTCATCAGTTACTACAACATTTGCATAAACATGTTGTTCCACTGTGTCTTTTGGCAGACTAATGCCGGGTCCAGATTTGTGGTCTGGCATCCTTCAGCGCTTATAGCTGAATATTAAGTATGAAAACATACTTTATAGTAATAGGAAGGTTACAATTTTTAAATGTACTGAAAAGTCAGGAAATGTAATATTAAGCAGCTGCTTTTTGATCTCTTTTTTACCAGTCTAAATCCAAAGTAGCTGGATGGAGCCACTCAGATTTGACATGGGGATAAGTGCAGACTGGGACTTGGTCCTGGCCCAGAGGATGCCGGAAGAGCAACGGTGTCACTTATTATGTGACCTGTAAACAGAGTGCTCTCCAATGCCACCATCATCTGATGCTATCTGGGATCAAAGCTGCAGACTCCAGCTGCAGTTGGTAAGTGGGGTGAGTTTGTTTAAGCAAGTTCATCCAAATCCTTTCCCAACAAAATTAGATTTCAGCTGGGTTAGCATTTTGTACCAAAAAAAAAAAAAAAAAAGAAGAAGCCGTGAGGATATTTGCCTATATTAAAACAGAGTGAATAACTGTTAAGCAATGAACAAGGAGATTTGTGCTGCTGCTGCTGAATCCCACGTGCCAAGCAATCTTGAGCATCTGTGTTGTCTTGCCTACAGGCACACCTATGCAAGCACAAGCTGTTTCTCTCCAGTCTGACAAGCTGCTGTTGCTGTTTATACTCATCGCTTCATAATCTGTGACCCGAACCCAGGCTCAACCTACAGAAAACCCTGTGTCACAGGCCAGGCAGACTGCTTTCCATCAGCTCACCTTTGTTTGGTTTTGCTTTTTTGTTAACCGAGCAGAGTTGTTGCTACACGTCCCAAATCTGCTTGGGTATCTTCATGGTTTGCTGACCTCCTTTTAGAAAACAACGTGTAAGACTTCTTTTCCTTGCACACTTTGCCCTTATTGTAAACAGGATCTACGCCAATCCCTTCCGTCTGCTGATCTGTGTAAGCAAACAGCCTGGGCTTGAGAGGCAGCAAGTTTTTGGGTATCACTGTTATTTCTGCAGAGGTAGTCTGACCATGGCCCAGAGCTTTTACAGCTCCATAATTAATACACTGAGCTGCTCTCTTGCTCTGCTGCTTCTTCTTTCATATTTCATATTTTGATTTTCTCTAAGGTAAAAGTATGCCACCATGTGTAGTGAAGACGTTCACCTAAATAATATATAATACTTATTTTAAAGTGAGAATAATGACAACAACCAACAATCTCAGAGGCACTGTCAGTGGATTACTGAGGCTTTTCTTATCAAAGAAGATGGGATAAATAAGATAGCAAGGTTAATATTGTTAATCTTCCTAAGCTTTTCAGCAGAATTTCTATTATTGTAATCAGATGCTACAGGTATTCCCTGGCTTGTCTATACCTCTTTAAGATATCATTACATTTCTCTGCTTTGAAATACGTGAGGCCCTCAGGCAGTTCACCTCTGTGTCTGGTTTCTGCTTGTAGTTTTGCATTAGGCAGCTGATTTTCTAAGAAGCTCCATTTTGAACTTGGGAGAAACACTGCTGTTTTGTTACCACACTAATAGTCTCTGGGTGACAAGTTCCCCGTGTTACCATGCATTAACATCTTGTCTCCAGAAACCCAGACTCCTGATTCTGGCTCCTGTGCTAAGCTCACTTCCCAGTATGTGAAGGTGCACTTGCAAAACTTGTAAAAATAGTTTTTAAAGATAAATAAAAAATCTTTTCTTTCCCCCACTGCTAACCAGAATTTCTGCACTTGGCAATGATTCTGCATCCTTTTGTTGCTTGCACCTCTTGCTGAGCGCTGTATTTGCATTTCCTCTAGAGAAAGTTCCCCTAACAGGGATCTCCACGATTTGCCAGAAAGCAAAGCAGAACCAAAGATTATTTTCACGCTGCCACTAGGAAAGGCTGTTTTGGGTTGGTAGAGAGCATGCATTTTGGTATGTTTTCTGTTCCAGAGGCGAAAGCCACAGGATTTTCAACAGGGACTGATTCTTGGATCTAGTAAAATATTGAAATCTGCATCATCATTGCAAAAACACAGAGCAGAGAGAAGCTACGCCCATTCCTCAAAAGGGAGCTTCAGATAAACTGAACTTTTAAGGACCCCGCACAAAATCAAGCTGAGAAGTGCTAATGGAGCAGACAGGGAACCAGAGGCTAAAGGAAGAGGCAGCAGGGACTGCCGATTGCTGAGGAGCTGTATCTGATGACTGTGGAATGAGGGGATGTGCTGAAGTAAACTTAAACCCCCTTTTGCCTTACCTGCAGATTCATATGCAGGCCTGTGGATATGTGTATATATAAATGATTCGAACTACTGCCAGATCCAGAGCTGTTCTTCCAAATAACCCGTGGGCTACGCTCAGGAAAATACAGTAAACACAGTTATCAAAAATGTGATCGATTCCCTCAACCACATTTCAAACTTTGTGTTAAGGAACAGGCACAAGAGCTCTTTTCCTCTTACCACCTTCTCATCTTTCCCTCTTACCACCTCCTCATCTTTCCCTCCAACATGGGGTTACAGCTTTATTGTTTTCTTCCCCTCATCACCTGCCAAAGGATAGTAGCGAAATGGCCTTTTTCCTCTGTGCTCCCAACAAGCAGACAGTCTCCTTCTGGGATTCTTCTCAGGGAGCAAGTTAACAAAGAGACATGTGACTTAGTTCCTATCAGTTGAAGCCAACAAGTATTCAACAAGTATTGCCCCTTTTTCATGCAAGACTTCACACTTGACATCATCGTCAGGTACTAATTTAGTCAGTTTTCTTGTGCATAAACAATTTATTTAGGAAAACTAGCTCCTTTTTTTTTTAATGTCATTGTATGATCTGTGGTAAGCTAAAAACTGACCACGGACTGCCTAATCTCAGAGGGATGGTGAGGAGTTACTGAGAGGGAGCATGACCTGGTGAAAAGAACAATGCACCTTTTTGAATCTTTAATCTATAGTTGACATATTCATCCAGTCCTAAATAGAACAAAACACATCTTTATATTCATTCTGAGATTTTTCAATTAAAGACTTTGTAAAAAGTATCTAAAATAATAAGAATGGGACATATATTTGAAATACTGAAGGCAGACAAGTCCAAGCATAGCTCATTGTTGGCTTTTCCTTCAAAATAAGCACACGCTGCTACGGAATTTTTAAATATTTTTCTGTTTGTCACAAAGCTGAGCAGGGTATGAGGTTTAACAGGTGACAGGCAGGAATACAAACTAGGGCTGAAAAATTCATGTTAAGTTTGTTCATGCAGAATTCATGACCTTCTGGTAGTAACACATTAATTTCTATTCCTCATGAAATTACTAAAATCCTGTATGAGACGTGTAAGAGCCCAAGCAAAACAGTTCTTGCCCCCAAAGTTCCTAATCCTCAGGCTATGAGGCTACACGTCTGATTGTCCATGACAAAATGTGCCCCCCTTTGAAAAAAAAACTACAGGAAGGCTTTTCAAGAGAATGTGCTATTACATGGAGAGAGACAGTGCTGTCTGTTTCTGGATGTATTTGGGATGAGCTGCTAGCAACAACTACAAGACAGAGATTTCATTGACACAGAAAAACACCTTATAATTTTTCCTCTAGCTGTTTTCCTTGTGCTTTAAATGGATACTTGGAACCTGAAATTATTAATCTGGAAAAATTCAAGTGGCAGACAATGTGGTGAGAGCTGTGGAGCTAGAACCCAAACTCAACTGAAGCTCAGGTAATTAACTGGGCCTTCTACTAACTTCCAGATAATCTCAACCTAGGTTCTGAAGAGCTACATTTGGCTGTTCCTGGATCTCTGTTTCCCCACAAAAACCGCTCTGGTCCTTTTTAGAGCCTCATCAGAAATGAATAGTCCTACAGTCCTAGCCCTCACAAAGCAAGAGCACCTACTCTTTATTTTTTATTTAGCAATGGATCTTTGTGACTCACAAAAATAGCCTTTAAATAGTCTGCTAGTCTGTGTCAGCCCCTGGGTGCGTACGATTACGTAAAAAGGATGGACACAGGCTCTCCCCTCATGTCAGAAAACTTCTTTAATCCCATGTGGATGTTGCAGCAACAAAGCCAAGAGGTTATAATCTCTGCTGTCTGGAACCTAAAGCCACTGCGTGGCTATTAAAGAAAAGTAGCCCCAAGCACCAGCACGCTAGCAGTAAATGTGTGGTGAGCAACCTTTTGTAGGGCAAAACCACCTTTATGAGTTTCCCTTAAGCAATACAAGACAACTGGTCTCCTCATGTTAATGCAAGATCCTGGACTATAACTTCAAGGTTGCTTTCTCTCCTCAAGGCATCTCGCTTTATACTGCTGGCCAAGATTTTCAAAATTAAGAGTAAACACCTCAGCTGCATCAGTGTTACTTAAGAGCCTGGTCATAAGTTTCAAATAAGATGTTCAGACAATTAGGAAGTTTAGAACTAGGGAAACGATCGCTGCAGTGGCTATTTGGAAAGGCAGAGTTGATAGGATCATTCCAGAAATGAGCAAGAGAGAAGAAATCCAGCCATGAAAAAATGCTTCCTTGGATCAAACCATAGAAAACGAGTTGCAGGTTAGGCTTGAATACCAGACTATCTCTGTCTACAACATGTAAATACTTACCTATAGTGTGAAGCCAAAGCTGTGTAGCCAAATTGTTTTTTGGCTCTGCAGGCCTCAACTCAAAGAAGTCGTGTTAAGATTTGTTAGAAAAGTTTTTTTAATTCAGTATTCGTTAAAAATATATGAAGTTCATCAGTAAGGTTGAAAAATAATTCACATCCTGGTCACAAACAGAAAGTACATATTTTAGGCTATTTTAAGCCTTTATTTTGGTCTTTTTTCTTCACACACCCCCCCCACCCCACCCCCCCCCCCGCCCAGTAAAAGGCTTTGGGGCTCTGCATACGTTAAAGTTTAATTAAATTCCTTTCCTAAAGGCTGCTTTTTATTCCAAAAAGTTATGCCAACGTCATGATATTTGGTGCTTAAATTGCTCTGCCAACATAGTTACTAGAGTACTTACTGATCTATACTGTGCCAGAGGAGAAGGGAAATAAATCAACTGTCGGGTAATTGCCTCATGTATCCTAACAGTGCTTCAAACATTGTACATTACTGCTTTTGGTAGAGTGAAAGCTGCAACGTTTTCCCTTTCATAGCAATCCAGCCATCTTTTTTCAACATCACTGCAACCCACAATCAGAGTTACAGAATAGTCAAGGCAGGAAGCACCTCTGAAGACCATCAGTACAACCCCTTGCTCAAAGCAGAGTCCCCTGGAGCTTGTTGCTCTGGGCTGTGTTCAGAATGGTTCTGAGTATCTCTAAGGATGGAGACTCCACACACAGCTCTAAGCAACCTGTTCCAGTGCTCAACAAACTTTGCAGTACAGAACAGAAGGTTTTATGTATGTGTAAATGGAATGTCCTGCATTTCACTTTGTGCACGTTGACTCTTGTCCTGTCCACAGCACTGAGAAGAACCTCGTCTGTGTCTTCTTTACTAATCCAGTCATCTCTTTGTAGAAGACTGTCAGGTTGGTCAGGCATGATTTCCCCTTCATAAATCCTTGCTGGGTACTCCCAGTCACCTTCTTGTCCTTAATAAGTTTGGAAATGGTTTCCACGTGGATTTTCTCCATCAACTTTTGGATTGAGGTGAGGCTGACCAGCCTGTTAGTTCCCTAGATCCCCCTTCTTTACCTTCTTGAAGTTTGCAGTGACATTTGCCTTCTTCAGTTCACGGGACCTTCTGATCATCACAGTCTTTCAGAGATAATTGAGAGTGGCCTCTCAATAGCATCAGTTTCCTCAGCATTTGTGTGCATCAGCTTCCATGGACTTGGATATGTCCAGTTTGTTTAAATGTTCCCTAACCTGATCCAACGAAGGGTGAGTATTTCTTGCTCCAGACCTTCCTATTGCTCTGAAGGCCCCAGGACTCCTGAAGGCCAATCTTAAAAGTAAAGAATGAGGCAAAGGTGACACTGATAGCTTCAGCTTTGTCTATGTTTTTTGTCACCAGGTTTCTCACTCTGTTTAGAAGCAGGCCCATGTTTTTTCTGGTCTTCCTTTTGCTATTGTACTTGTAGAAGCCCTTCTTGTTGCCCTTTGCAGCAGTGGGCTGTACCTCCACAAGCAGTCTCACAGGCATTATGTTCCTCCAGTCCTCTCTAGTTCACGACTGTGCCTAAAGGCACAATCTAGCTGTCAAACTGCAGGCATTTCCCAGACCACCAGATGTCTGCTGACTTCAGAAAGTTAATGCACACCTTAGATTCCTCCATCTCTCAAAAGCTAAATAGTCCTTTTCATTTACTCTTTCTTTTTTTTTTTTGGAGGGGGAAAGCTATCTCTATTTCTCTCAATTATTTGTGACAATAACAATGTAGGCTCCTTCTATGTGGTGCTCTATAGTTTCTGATACAATCTGTTTTATTAATAAGTGGCTGCTCTGTGGAAAATGAAATATTTCTTGGTAATCATCACTGCAGGCATCAAATCATATACAGAAAAATAGCTCTGAAGATATCATTAATCCTTGAGCTGCCACACCTGACAAACATAAATATCGTTAAAGGATTCAGAAAACTCATTAATCAAAATACCAGCACTGAAATAGTTTTCCTCTTGCTTTGAAGTATATTGCCCTCATAATACTGCGAATTAGAACTTCATTCAGGTTGGATGGTGAACACTTCACAAAAGAATAGATTCGGAGAACAAAGTTAGAGCTGGATGTTAAGAAGGTTTCCATGCTCATGGAGGACTGCTTCACAGGCATGTGGCTTGCTATGCATATCTTTGCTCAAGTACCCAGGGATAAGATTTTCAAAAACGTGTACTTTTCAAACATGGACCTCCCAGATCTTTATCCAAATTCTTAAGAAAATGGCCTGATTTTCTACTGTTGAGCAACCAAGTGCTTATAAAATGCTTCAGAAGCCGGTTTGGACACATAAAATCACACTTTCATAAACTACAGGACACTAAGGGCAATTTCACTGTTATTTTAAGGTGATCAAACATAGCGTCCCTGCTATATCCTCCACCCCTTCCCTTGGATTAACACCTGAAAGAAGAGAACTAAAAATATAATTTACCACCCAGCAATTTACCTGCTGACAACAGGGAAAGGGATGGAATGTTAGTTCAGAGGTAGAGAGGAGAGGGGGGCTTGCCTTCTGAGCACCAACAAATTTCCAGATTGCTTAACACAACCCTGATGTTCCTTGTTATGTAACAGAAAGCCAGCATCAATTTAGGTACCGCAACGGTGGCATACACAGGGCTCCTCATGACTTGGAGCAGTTCGTGCAGTGCTGATGGCAATGGCATGTTATCTCAGGAACAGGGGGTATGCCTGGGTCCCTACAGCTATTCGGTAACCGCTGCCCAACAGCGCAGCTCAAAGCTGTACTGTATCCTTCTCTGGGAGGCGTAAAAGAGGATCAGGAGTAGGGCAAGATGCCCCTCAGAGAAAAAGAGTAGTGTAACAAGGTGGGCCTGTGCCCATAAACAACATCTATTGCTCAGATCTCTCCCAAGCTCTGAGCATGTATTGACCACAGTAAACATTTATAAGCCGTGTAAAGCCAAAGCTTTCCTTTAAAGACTGCCCAAGTAATTGTGTCTAAAACTCTCCAGGTACTCATAGCCTTTGAAGTTTCCACTTGGGTTACAAGCCTTAGTTTAAATTTAGCTTAAACTAAATCTGCTTCTCTTTTTGCCTTTCGTTTCACCTCTAAAGAAAAAAAAAAAACCAAGAAAGGGAAATGACAGTAGAGGAATTACATTTCAGCTTGAAAAAGGATCTTTCTGCCTTATTCAACAGAAGAGAAATTTGGGATTCAATTTATTATAAATGCTATCCTTCAACCACTCAACAAAGTTTAATTTCATTAACACTTGGTCTTCTCTAGAAAGCTTTGATTGCTGAAATGCATCAAATAAAGAGGCAGTAAAGAGCCCTCATGGTATTAATACATTTTTTGGCCAGAAACAAATGGTAAATATTTTCAAAGCTATTATCTGTCATGTTGGATCATATGGAGCCTTGGTATTATGAAAGAATTAAAAACAACCTTTGATTTTACCGAGGTTTGGCTAGTTTACAAATACTATGATCTTTATTAAGGATACCAAATAACTTCAGAGGGATGTGCTCTTATCTTGGTTTGGCAAACTTGAAGTGCTTTTAGATCTCTGGTTTGCCTTCCAGCCAAACCTCGCAATGGGTTTTAATGTTGACAATGCTGCGAAATCACTCATGCCTAAAAAGCAATAACTGTACTTGAAGTAGCCTCATTAAAAAATAGTTTCCACCATATATTTTTTAATCCTTCCTGTTCCACCTTGGGGAACATGACATGCTTTATGCAGTATCTTATGTACTACAAAAACAGGTGGGAAAACTTCAAGGCTGAATGTCCAAAACACGCAAAATCACATACACTCACCTCCTGGGACTTTATTCCCACTGTCTTATTTACAGTGTCCATCAGGGGACACCATCATGTACATGCAATCTCTCCATTTACTGGGAGAGGCTTAGCTTACCCTACCTGTCCCACAGCCATATTATTCCACTTCAGCCAAGCTTTGATACATTAGCATATCCATGACACCTGGGTAATTAATTATTGTAACCCTAAGCATTTCTTGGCACGGAGCCACATTATGGCACGCAGCACAACATAGCTCTGTGATTCAATTTACCATGGAAGAAAAAAGTACCTAATCCTGAGGATTTGACATGAAAGCCCTTATATAGCTGCTCAGTCATCACCTAGAGGCGACAGCTCCACTGGTATTGTTAGCAGACCTTCTGACAAGGGAAGCTTTCTGAATCTTAATGTGTGCTAATCCCTGACCAAATTCTCAAAACAAGGCTGAAGTAAGGGGTCACCTCACCACATCTGACCCCTTTAAAAATAAAAGTTAGGGCTTTGGGTGTTTAAGTGAGCAGTGCATCTCTGCATCATAATGGGAAAGATTTATCTTATACCTTGAGCCTCTTGCCTTCCGTCTCCATGTTTATAGGGTGTGTAGGTGCTACTGCAGGAATGAGGCACTTGCTATCAACCACAAACATGGGAGCAGCAGCAGAAGCAGCTGAATCCCTCACACAAACATTTGACACTTGGAGATCCTCAGAAAAGCAGGTCTCTGACTAGTCTAAACCAGGGCAAAGCACCTCAGGAGGCTGAATTCACAGAGACGTCTCTCACAGGCATCGCTGCAGTAAGTTGGATTCCATATCTGGCTTTATTTGTTCATTTATGTAATCTCTCAGCCCACTGTTTAAAGTTAATACCAAAAAATGCACACTATGTATGTAATCTGAACCAAGGACCTTTGGTCGTCCCCTCAGCTGTTCCCTGACTCAGTCCATTTCTTTCCTAAGTTGGCAGGTGTCAGACTTCACGCCACAAAGCTTCGTCAGAGCTGCAGTGTGATTTGTCTGTCTGCTGGCTCTATGGAACTGTAGCTGAAGGTGGCCTGGATGAAAGCTTCTGTATTACGTTACGCCTTCCTACCCGAGAGGTGAGATGAATATTGATCAAGGAGGAGTGTTTGATTAATTAGGTACTTGCAATGTGTTAAAGTGAAATTTGGCATTAGGAAGGTTGTTCCCCTCGAGCATGAGACTTATTCTCACCAGAAAAGACCTTCAGCATTTCTCAGCTACAAAATTAAAATCCACCTCCCACTCGAGTTGCCTGTTTGCCTCCAGAAGAGTTCTCCAGCCTGACATTTTTTCTGGAGGGGAGGGAGGGTGTTGAGAGATTTGACTACTGAACAGTGCAGTCAGCACCCCAAAAGGGCAGGTCCAGGCAATAAATCTAGGATCCCGTTTACCAAATGGCTTCTGGGCACCCTCATCCCAAATGCATAGCTGCTAATTTCAACAGGGCAACCTGGCACACAGAAAAATGCACAAAATATTCTCTGCTGAGGGGCTCCTCTTGTGAAAGGGGCAAGCCTAGATGAAAGCAGAAGAAAGATACTGAAAGGGGCTCTGTCATTTTTAATGTAAGGCTGCAAAAGCCTGTCCAGAAACCTGCTGAATTATGCCCCTGCTCTGTGTGCTCACTATGAATGACTGGACAGCATGGGTTTTGTAATGCCAGACACCATTGTCATTTCATGCTAATGACATTATAGCCACCACAAAAGGTGGCTATTGTCTCTTACTTTCTAGTAAGAGTATCCACAAGGGGAGATAACGTATATCCTCGTCCCCTGTGAACCACAGAGCTCTTCTGGACGTCCTGGCTCTGCCTACACCTAGACTCCCTTCCCTGGAGAAAAGCAACTGGAGGAGAACTGCTACTTTCAGCATCACAGCCATGCCAGAAAACCCAAATCAGTCCTGGGATCTCATTATGCTCAACACCTTAACAAATGCACAGTAAGAGCCAGCCAGCCTCTGGCCCAAAGATAAAGAGTTTGGAGCAAACAGAGAGTAAGGGAGAGGAATGTGAAGGTACTTGCCCAGCACTGCAGAGTGGGTCAAGGGATAAAGTTCAGAACAAAACCTTTTGCAATCCAATGACTCTAAATTTAAAGCCAGGCCACAGAAACATTTCCATGGTGGACTGTGAAAACACTTTGCCACACTGGGAATGGTCAAACTATTTATGAGATACAGAACTACTTCCCCTGTGCTATGGATAGGTTTCCCAAAAAGTAAAATAACCTCCAGTCTCCTTCTCCTGCCCCCAACTAGTATGGGATCCCAGGAGCACACTTTCTTGTTTTGTTTATCTTCTGGTCATTTTTAAAAAGTCTCTACCCAGCCTCTGGAACATATTAAACAATCATGATAGCACAGTAGAAATTAGACTACTAATGAATCCAATCTTGTGCCATCAGTAGTTGAGACACTTTCTGTAACGGTTCAAAATTAACATAATGAATTATCACACGTGTAGAAGAGGCTGGAGAATCTGGACAGAGATAGCAGTGAAATCCTCACAAATACCAGTGGACAGCAGTAGTACATAGCTGTAAAACTATAAGCAACCTTTGATATCAGTGTATTCAGGGTCCAGCACAATACCCCTGAGAAGCTCTATAGGTACAAGTGAAATTTTATAATCGTGTTGGCTTTGAACCTTCTTGCTAAGAACAGAACTGTTCTGCTTAATACAGAAGAATATATGCTTAGGTTAGTTCTACATGGGATATGGAAGATTTCTGTCTATCAAAACTACTTTTATCTGCGTTAAGGAATTGAAAAACCTTCTTGAAGTTTACCAGACTGCAAGGTGGTATTACAGTCACCTAAGGAAATGAATGCATAGCTGAGGGGAGAAATGTTTTATAGTAACTGATAATACCTGAGGCATTGATAGGACATTTTTGTACAGGTTGAAAATGCATTCTTCATTTTTCTCTGACAGCTGGTTAAAGGAGGAATGCAGTGAAAAGTCTATAAAAGCTTTCAAAAAACCCAACCTGGATAGGTCTGTGCTTCTGTTTTTCTCCCACCTCTGCTGATAGGTGATGTGCAGTTGTTAACAGTATTGTTTGGATATAGTGCCTCCTTGACCTGTAACCACAACAGGCAACAGAGAGTCTACAGCTCTTCTCGAACCAGGAAAGAATGGGGTTTCACGTCTCTTTTTAATGCAATAGGGTTGAAATATTGGAGACAACCTTTTAAACAATTCTTTTTCTTCAGCTTGCATGAGGTCTATGCACTGCAACTCCAGTAGGCTGGCTTTCATTAATTCTCTTCCACTGGAAGACACTTTCTGGAGGTCAGGATAGCTCATTTTGGAGTCTGTTGTTAATTCTTTTGGCTCCTCCATGTCTGATACTGTTCTCCATTGGTTCCAATGTGATACATTTTCTTTCCTAGATTTTGCAATACTATCCTTGCCTTTTTCTTGTCCTACCTTTGTGGCCGCTCCTCCTACATCTTCTTTGGCAGAGCCAGTTGGGGTTTTTTTGTAGCATTCCCTGGGACAGCTCTTTTGTCTGTCTCTAGTTTCTTCATTTTCCTTCCTGACAACCTGCTCCTACACACTCTCATCTCTTCCTGTAACCTCAGCTCTATCTCTTCACCAACAAACCACAAACCAGGCCACTCTTTATCCAATCGTACACATTTCCCAGCTTCACTAACATCTTCTTTATATCTGAGTGTCAACTTAAAAGGATAATGGTTAAAATTGATGACCTGCCTCTCTTCAGTCCCAATTCTCTGTCTGTGTTCCAGTTCTCACTTTTCTTCTGTAATTCCATCTGTAGCAGCTCCTCCCACTCTCAAAACCTTTACCAAAAGAAACCTGTACTTTTTAATTTTTGGGGTTTTTTCTAGTATTGCACTTTAGAGAGCATTCATACAAACACAGTTTAGATGCAGGTTCTTATTAAAGCATCATCTCTCTTCTTGTTTGCGACAACCTAGCAAAAATCTGTTTTATTAATGGAGGACTTCGTGCAAGAGCATCTTTATTGATCTGTCCTTTCTTCCCCTCTTTCCCCAGTCCTCTCTCCTGTCTTTGAATCCTTTCATTGGTTTCCTCTGCTCTGACATCTAGTCAAGGTTTATGACATTCAACTTTTTCAGTAACATAACTATTTTATAGCTTTTTTTCCACATGCTCTTATACACTTCATCTCCCTTTGAGCTAGACCATGCATGTCTTTTCCCCACCCTCCTAGAGAGGTTTTCTATCTTTTCTCTTGTAGACAAAATATATTTGGTGATCAAATTTCCATTAGCAGATAAAATAGCTTTGATAATCCTGTCATTTCTCCTGAAATATTACAACAGAATTAAACACGTTTGTTATTCCTTTTAACCACGCATCTATGATTTATTATCAGAATAGGATATTAGATTGGATATTAGGAAGAGGTTCTTTACTGAGAGGGTGGTCAGGCACTGGAACAGGCTCCCCGGGGAAGGGGTCACAGCACCAAGCTTGGCTGAGTTCAAGAAGTGTCAGGACGATGCACTCAGTCCCATGCTCAAACTAGTCTGGCCCAGTGTGGAGCCGGGAGTCGGACTCAATGATCCTTATGGGTCCCTCCCAACTCAGGAGATTCTGTGGTTCTATGATTTAAAATAAATGTATTATTTCCTCTACAATATAAGCAGCAAAAAAAAAGATACACTGATTCAAGAAGCATCTGTCCATCGGTGGCCATCAAGCATGATGGTCCAGGTGTGCTTTCCCAGAAGCATATATAAACTGATGATTCCTGTATACCTGCCTCTTACTGGCCTATATGTTGCATGCTGGTTACGGAGCTAGTTGAGCATTTGGTCTGCTAGAGTCCCTGTGTTGCAGCCCCACAGTTCTTATGTTCCTATAACTTAGTGGAATATCCAATAAATCTTTCTGATATTGTCCATGCCCTCTGTCTTTTTCCACCCTTATACAAAGCCTTCCTCTTTCTTTACAAGGGGGGACTCCCTTTGTGAACTCCCATGGACTAAGATTCCATCTTATTTATCCATCTTGAAAACTTCCCAGCACTTTATGGGAACACCTAATGTTCTGATTATTAATAATAAGAAAAATTATATTATGATGAGAGTAGCAGAACTGCTGTTGGCAGAACTATTTGCAATCCTAATTTCACACATGCAACATGCTGTCCTGAACCTCTGCCCCTCCAGGTAATATCAGCTTGGGTTCTGTTTCTCCTTTTCCAATTCTGCTGCAGGCAGTTTACTTTGCAGCTTCCACCCATTAATTTCAAGGTACTTTTACATAGAGGGATTAATTAAAACTCTTACATACAAGAATTAATTAAGAGAGTGGTAGGCATGTTTTATCATCTCCACGTTGCACATGGGGGAACTGAGGTGAAGAAAGAGTGGCCCAATTCTTTTGCAGAGCTGGGAATGTACTTAGGTGTGTATCATATCCTTGCAACCTGGTGAAGAAGAATATCCCCTCTCTCCTAATGTTGTGAGGCAGATATCCAGTTTACCAAGTAAAATACCACTGACACGCGGTCCTATTCTTCAAAATGGAAACACTTCCCTCGGGCAAATACCTTGGCCAGGCAAATTTCTAAACACGTTCTTCTTTTTCAGTTCAGACAGAAAGAAGAACACAACATGAAAAGCAAACTACTGCAACTACTGTGGGATCTGATAACATTTATGCTCTTCTAAAGAATCAACCCAATACCTGGAATTGGTAATCTTATCACCCCGCTGTAACAGACTTTCCCTCTTTCTCAGCGCTCACATGCATACTTCTGTTTGACAAAGAAAGAAATACAAACCTAATGACTTAGGAGTTTTATCTACAACTCCTAAAACCTTTGCACAGCTGAAGCTTGTACTATCTTCCTTCTGAAATGCAACAGTGCCACCTTCAGATCATGCTAAATATGACTTTTTCACAGACCATCAATGTATGGAAGAAGCACGACGGTGATTTTTCTTTTCATCCAAACAAGTCCTGGTAGAAATCCCAGCAGCACATGTATAAACCTGAGCAGAACCTGCACAGTCACTGGAAACAGTGGTCCTTTTTTTTTTTCATAAATAAACATTAATAAAGAGCAATATAATACTATTTTTAATACGTGGTGTATTTATTCTTTAACCATGAGAATCACAGTATATTCCCCTGCCACAGCACTGGCAACTCACACTGGGCAGAGCAGCACATCAGCTGGGACCTGTTCCTGCTTTGCAACCTTCACATCATTTGCCAACTACTCCTGGGTATGTTTGGTCTCACAGTGAAAGCCAAGCTACATTATACATTGTAAATATACATCTGTATGCCTGTATGTATGTATACAGGATACACTATACACATTCACGCTGGACGCAGTATGCATTATATCCCCCAAAAGGGCCCTGCTCTGTAAGAAACCTACCAGAAAGTACAACCCCAGGTTGTGTTTGCAGCCCCTCCTGCTGTAAGAGGAGATGCAGGAGGAGATGCATGACCCTTGTACACAGGTATACCTCCTGCCACATCTCCTCCCTGCCAAGCTCAGACTGTAACTCAGACATGTAGGTTCCATCCTGAAGTTTCGTCTAACCTACAGCATTTGGCAGATCCCTTTTACCCTCAAGAGAGCTATTTAGTTAAAACTGAACCGGCCTGTCATTAAATATTAAAACAGGTAAAAGTTTCAGTAAATTCAGTCCTGCCTTAAAAATCTTATTATTATCCAAAAATTGGTGCAATGCTGTTTAAAGAAGAAAGAACAGTTAATTAAAATCACAGTCTCTTTGCTGACATACTACATATTTTATATTTGGTTTGACTGTAATGGGCAAACCTCATCGTTTTAAAGCTAAGCCATTTACATTTGTAATTACAGCCACTTCTGAAAAAAGTTAACATACTTCTCAAATTAAAGTTTAGGCCTCTGGTATTTTGAATAAAAAACCCCTGTGATATTAGTTCAAATTATACATATTGGACTGGGGAATGTTAAATCAATACAGGCTTGAAAATCAAGGTGCAAATTAACGACTTCAGTTTATTTCTTTAACCTTGTTCTACAATATTATTGAGAGGAAAGTAAGCAGAAAACACTCTACTCACCCACTGTCATACCATCCATGTAACGCTTGATGATATCAAAGGAATCTCTTAAATTTCCTTCTGTTATGTCAAATATGATATCTGCCTGGTTGGCCGGATATGTAGGTGTGATGGCACGAAGAAAAATAATCTCTGCAAACAAAGAGCATCACTGAATGTACTGAGAAGAATTTGAAAACATCATTGAAGAATCTCACAAAATTTGATCCAAAATGACTTGTCCTCAAAGCTGGTGGAGGGTACCCCCTTCCCCTACCGCTCCCAGTTTGTCCTTTAAAATGGAAAGAAAGAAGAACTGGGGTGGAGAGGATTCAGATAGATTTATTTTCTATGCCTGCACCATCCAAGAAGCCCTGAAGCCAATTTTAGAGTCCAGAAAGTCCACTCTTAGAAACCTGTTGAACTCCCAGCATGTACCCAAAGAGGACACCACCGATGATCCACAGGGGGGAGTGGAGGGGACCCAAACAGATAAACCCTTGAACTCCAATTCCCTTAGGCAGTTACACAAAGTATTGCCATTACAAATTATAGAGTCCTTTTCAGCACTGGAGGAGGGGTTAAGTTTAGGGGTTTTTTGTTGGGGTTTTTTGTTGTTTTTTTAGAAAAAGATTATTTTTTAAGCTCCTTGTGAGGGAGATAAGTATTATTATCTTCCTTATTATACTCGCTCTACAGATGATGAAACTAAACCACAAGGCTCTAAGAATTCACCCAAGGCCATACAGTGAATTACAGTTTAGGAACATCTTCAGGGCTTTGGCAGTATTTTCAGATGGCTAGGTCTCATCTCCTTCTATTAAATCATGGGGATGGACTAATGAGAGAATGGTTTAGGAAGCATCCTGGGCCAAATCCTTAGCTCAGTACACCTGGTGAAGCTGAAGGGGTATGTATGGAGTAGAAGTGGCTATGGGGCATTCCTCTGCTCCCAGTGAAGTAGAGCCAGGCACGGCCTGAAACAGCCCTGACATGATCCATAGCAGTCCTACACTGCAAGGTTACTGGTGGCTAAATCACTCATATATAAAGCCAAATTGGTTGCCCTGCTCTTTCTGCCTGGTTGTTGCAGTTTTGTGTGGCTGGGTTCTGGTGGAGGAGGTGGGCTGCAGGGGTGGCTGCTGCAAGAAGCAGCCAGAAGCTCTCTGCAGGCCCCACAGAGCAAACACGAACTGGCTCAAGGCCAGAGTCGTTGTTGACCAAGGCCGAGCCCATCAGCGATGGTCACAGTGCCTCTGGGAATCACTTTTAGGAGAAAAAACCCCACAAGCAGCTGCATTTTTCCACCAGAGAAGGGAGTGAGAAGATGTAAGAAACTGTGCAGACACCAACATCAGTGAAGGGGGGAAGGAGGCACCCCAGGTGCTGGGGAGAAAGATGCCCCTGTAGCCCATGGAGAAACCCATGGTGGAGCGGGTGTACCCCTGCAGCCCATGGAAAAGGCCAAGACCCACCTGCAGCCTGTGGAGAGACCCCACGCTGGAGCAGGTGGAGACATACAGAACATGCTGTGAACTACATTTTGAGCAAGCCTCTGCCAGCACTTGCAGCCCATGCAGAGAGACGGAGACACAGAGATCAGTGAGAGAAAGATCCATGCTGGAGCAGGCTTATTGGGGAGGGGGGTTGGCTTGTGATCCCATGGGAGACCAGGCTGGAGCAGTCTGGGCCTGAGAGACTGAGAGACATTCCTTGATTTTGTGACTGTACCCCATAGAAGTGACCCACGCTGGGGCAGCTGGTGAAGAGCTGAAGACCTGTGGGAAAGGACTCACGTTGGAGAAGTCCATGAAGGACTGTCTCCTGTGGGTGGGACCCCATACTGGAGCAGAGGAAGGTGTGAGGAATGTCCCCCCCAACTAAGAAGGAAAACAACTCATAAGGAACTGACTGAAACCCCCATTCCCTGCCCCTCCCTGTGCCACAATGGAGGGAAGAAGGGAGCAAAATCATGACTAAAGTGAAATCTGAGAAGAAGGAAGGGAGGGGGAGGTGCTTTAAGATCTGGTCATGCTTCTCATTATCTGACTCTGGTGTCACTGGGTGTGCAGTGCAGGGTAATAAATTAGAGTTTCTTTCCTTTATTCTGTGTTGAGTCTGTTTTGCCTGTGATGCTGATTGTGGAATGATCTCTTCCTGTCCTTATCTTGACTCCTAAACCTCATAATATATATTTTTTCCCCTGTCCAGCTAAAAGGGGAGTGATAGAGCGACTATGGGGGACATCTGGCCTCCAGCCAGGGTCAAACCACCACACTGGTACAGAAGTAAAGAATCAGTTTTGGCTTTCATTTACAACAACTTTCTGAGATAGCAAGGCTGAGACTCTGCATGCATCAGAAATAGGGATTTAAGATCTTTAAAAAACCCTCCAAAATAATCTTCCTTTCCTTCATCCCCTTCTCTCTCTGTCTATGCCCCACAGTAAATTGCTGAGTTGCTCATCCTACAGAGAAGCACGGCTGAAGGCAGTCACCCCACCTCTGGATGTGCAAGCAATCCTCAATGAAGCTGCCAGAAGGTGAATACAAATGCTAAGGAGCAAAAATTGGCTCTTTATCTGTACGTCTGTGTGTGAACTAAGCAAGGTGTATGTGATCCTTATGAAACTGCAGGACTTAGGAAACTAAGGAAATATCAGAGTCCCTGTGAGAGTGCAGGACCTCGGGCTGGAAGACTCACTTTGGAACACCCGACAGCCATTCACTTGGATGCTTTTTGAAAATTTTAGCTTAAAACCTTTCTGTCCAGCTGTTGGAATTTCCCTTCCTTTTTTTCTGTATTTTAAAAAAACCCAACACTTATTTTGTTCATAGGTTAAAACAAGCCAAATAACACTACTAGATAGTATATTCAGCATAATGTACTTAGCAATTAATGTTTGCATGTAGATAAAAGCTATGTTCTTGGAATAAGGCACTTGTCCATAGTGACCAACAGACTATAAACAGATGAGAGAAATAGAATGAGCACCTACTTCCTACAGCAAATTCTGCAAAACAGAGAAGAAAAAAAGTCATGGGACACATGATTATTACATGAGTAAATGTGGTAAATGGGAATTCCGATGCAGTATTTCCTTAGACTGGGAAGCTCTGAGTTAGAGCTCGAAGTGACTTTCTTTGCCTCATAAAATTAAAACTCCTGGATATCGAAGGTTTTAATTAAATGAATAGTACACTATAATTTGGAACTGTGCAAACATTTTACTGCACCGGTAGCTAGTCTGGCTTTAGGCAAGGATTTCCGGTGGAGGTTTTATATGTTGTAGCCTATTAAACAGAACAAGAAACAAGCCACTTACCTTCAGGTCTTGTAAATTCTCTGAACGTGGGCAGTGAAATGACAGTGTGGGAAATTGTGTGGACTGGATCCAGCACACAGCTGACATCATTTGGTCGACAAGACTTAATGCAACGGATAGTATCTGTCTTTTCAAGTCTGACACTAAGAGAAACCAGAGAGAGATGCGTAGGTATCCTGAAAATTAATTACTTTGTGTTTTACAATCTGGGGAGCTAGAACTGTAATTGACCTTCATGTTCATTCTCCACCTCAAAAACTTAGAGAAGTGCAGATCGTGAGAACTTCTGGGCCACTGAAAGACTTTGGCTTGGCTAAGAGTTGCACTCAAACATCCTTCAAAGCCAGTTCTTCAAGCCATGTGTGGAAAAGCAGGGAGAACTGTAATGCCTAAGTTTCTATGTAAAGTTGCTTTTGAATATAAATGGGACCGAACAACTAGGCCCAGGTCCTCAGCAGCAGTGCACCGGCAGGGTCTCACCAATTTCAGTACACTCATTTGCACAAGCCTTTCTGCACTCCATGTGATATTAGTCATATGAAGCAGAAACAATTGTTTCCATTCGGGAAATCTGGCAGGAAATATCGGAAGGGCCAACTTTCTTTCACAATATTCAGCACAGCAAGAGCCAGAAAAGCCTCTCTCCGGCCTTTTCTTTTTTCAAATTCCCCCTTTCCATCCCAACTGAGAAAACAGAGAGGAGTGGAAACTGGGGGAGGAAGAAAGCTAACCACATTATTTAGACCTCAAAGATTGAATTCTGAGTTTGGGGAAATGGTAAGGGTCATTTCATATTCCATCTCGACCAGCTGCTCATTCGTCCTTGAAAGTCTATTAAAAGTTAAATGACTTCTTCTCACCCTTGTCCACTAGAGTGAATTTAAAGTCACTTACAGTTCAAGAACTTCACACAATACCCAGTCTGTGTTCATGAGAGATGAAAGGGCTACGCTGGGACTTACAATGTGATTAAGCCCCACAAATGATCTCAACTTTGACCTGCCCATTTCTTCATATTTCTAAGTGGAAAAAAGAAAAGACTGCAGTGTCAGAGGGGGAGATTTAAAAGATTAAAAGGAAGAAAAATTCACTGAGTAAAAAGGAACCAAAAATGGGAGCTTTAGTTTGTCAGATACTTCTAGAAACAAATGGCTCTTGCTCTTTTCAGAACGTGTTACCCAAGTCCACACCTAAAAGTCATCTTTTTTTCAGACGTTCAAAAGGTCTTTATGGCTCTATTAATAATAAATACATTAGGAACTTCTTATTACATGCAACCTGCGTTTGCATGTCAAAGAAAACAAAGCCAAACAGGCTGATATTGCGTGAAACTAAAAATAAAGATGTAGGAGAAAACATGCATCAACGTTAAGGAAATCATGCTTCAACAGATGTGAACCGGCACAGTCCATGGGAAGGCAATGAAGCTGGGGTAAGTTACACCGGCTGAGTCTGGCTTGTTGTTCTCACTCTGTAGTTGACGTTTTGATACTGGCCAGGAGATACAGGCCAGGACAGACCTTTTACTTTCCACTGTTACCTGGGTACAAAAGGTTTTCATTCTCTAGAAATCTCATAGGGAACAGAATAAGGCTTTCTGCAGAAATGCCGCATGCTGGTCATTCTAGAACAAATTAATTCTGGATAATAGATTACATCCCCTTATTTTAAATCTCAGCTGCCAAATTAAGAAAGCACTTCCCTCACATCTGGGAAATCACCATCAGCTAAATTACATGGTCTAGTTCCAGAGTAAAATAGTCTATTTCAAAATACATAACAAATAGAATTGAAGCAAAATGTACATAATTTGTGTTTGCTTCACTCTTTTTTTTTCTCCTTATTGCATATAGAGGAGTTTAGTAGAGATCTGTGTCTGTATAGCCATACACTGCATCTTTCCTGAGGATCCTCCTGAGCTGGGGTCACAACAGCCAAGTCAGACTGGTTTTACTTCCAATAATGTGTTTACAAATTCTGAACAAGTTCTTCAGAAGTTTTTCTCGTTTGTACCATATAACACGTAAATAATAACTGTTTCAGCTAAACCACAACACTGTACCATCATCTAAAGGTTTTAGGGACACCAATGAACAGCAGCATGCATAACTCATTTTGGGACGTTATCACTAATGAAGTACTGGTACAATACAGACAGCACCCTAAACTTTCGTAGCTGTAATTAGATAATATAATTTGTATGCAAAAGCATCATGGTGGGAGTGTCTGAAGCATTCAGTATTGGTTTGCCTTTCCTCCCTCCTTGGAAGAAAAGGGAGCTTTTCACTTCAGCTGGAACAAAACTTGTCAAACTACTTTGGAACAAAACCACAAACCTTTCTGAAATTCTCATCCAATAAGGACATGAGTCTGTTTAAGGTGAAATCCTAAGTAAGGCTTACTTTCATAATGCTCACTTCTCATTCACTGGAAAAAAGCATTCTGATATGAATGAGGCACCCTACATACAGAAATGGATGTTGACAATGATCACCAGTGATTTGTGTTAGCTCCTAACATAAACTAGTTTCTAGATCCCTCCAGCTCATAGTCATGGATGTGACAGAAAAACCTTTGTGTCAGCTCTGTTTCTTTGCACCATTTTTCTCTCCTTTCCTGAATCCCACCACCTTTATTTTCCTGCATGCTCCATCCCCACTGCTAAACTTGAGCTTATGCTTTCCTTTTCCTCTGCCTAAATACTTGCTCTCTGGTTTCCTTTCTTTTGATGTTCCTGCTACTTGTTTCAGCATATCCAAAGTCCAGTTGGTAACATTTTGTTCTCTCACTGCTTCGACAGCACATCTTCTGGAGTAATTTCTTTGAGAAGTAGCATCTATTTAAAATCTGGGTATTTGCTATCAATGATGTTCTCTGATCTCAAAATACTTTTAAATTTTATCCTTGGACATCATCTTTGCATTTGACCTTGTAATTTGCTGACACTTTCCTTTTTGCTCATGTCCTTCTATAGTGGGGCCTATGACTGTCAGAAGTTTCTTCCCAAGTGCTGAGAATTTTCTTTATTAAAATCTTTCCTCCAAGTTTTCTCCCTCTTAACAAAAATTGCAGCTTTGGAGGTGGTACCTTCTCCAGACTGTTTTAATTCAAAAGAGAAAAAAGTTAAGAAACAGCTTAGTTGGTGTGATTATTTTGCAAATAGTCCTTTCCTGAATGCAATTTTTCCTTTCTTCTTGGGCCCTAGTGTCATTCCTTTACATATTCTCTGTTGGACTTAATTACTAAGTTCTTTGGAATGGGAGCCATAACTTCTTTTTCATTTGGAAAGAGCCTCATACATAAGTGGCACCATATAATTACATACATGTTCTTGGAAGTTCCAGCTAAACAGCAGCATTAAAGCTTCTAATACAGGAGACTGAGCTCCGTGCTCTTGAAATACTTGCTGAATGCAATTAATATGGCAGCATTTTACAATAGCAAGGGCCAAATTCTCACACTCCCTTCTTTTCCTGCCAAAGAAATATATATTAATGCTTGCAAAAATGAAGTTTATTTCTGAATCTTTATCCTACTTAATTATGGCCTCATAATGAACTGGTAGCCAGAGGGCAGTTATATACAAGCATCTTCTGTGGCGGTAAGAAACCCCATTAGCTCAAGTAGCACAGGCTTGTGCTTTCAATATTTAAAGCTGGGACTCTATCCCCACTGGCAACTTCTGGCAGCTTTATAAGTATGTGTCAACAGACTTATTAAACACTGGCATTCCTTGTGATACTTGAACTTCTGTCAGCCAGCTGGGATAAACTTTGCCTTAGGGAACATGTAATACTCTGGCAGAGTGCTGAGATCATGCCCCAATCTAGTCCTTGGCTGATGATGAGCCTGAGAGCCCACAGCTTTCAGCTACTGGAGTAATTCCTTGTGTCCAGGTGATTAAAGCTTGTGATCTTGGTTTAGAAGGTTCCTGGTTTCTAACCTTGTACCTTGCCGTCTGTTATTTACATAGTGAAGCATCTTTTGTGTGTGTATGTGCATTCACATGGATTATTCCCCATTCATCTATGAACTGACTATTCTGCCTATGTAGAGGGCAGTAGAGGTGTTTGAGCTCAGGATGGTGTAAAAGAACATTAATTTTTAGATCATACCTCTGGAACTCAGCTTTTAATATTCAGCAATACAAGGATGAAAAGTAAAGGAAATCCTTTTCCAAAGAAATTTCAGTTGTATTGTCTACATTGTTCTTGACTGCATAGATGTAAAGAAAGAAAGAAAGTCATGAAGCAAAGGAAGAAATATTTGGATATTGGAATTCTGGCTGACCTTTCTAGGCTGCTACGGTTTGCTTGGGAATTTTCTGGTGGTGATAGTGGGCAATGTCTTTTATCATCTTTGATATGGAAGATGGAGAGACAAAAATGTGAGACATAAAATATCTTTTTCAAATGTTCCTGTAGACACATCTCAGGATACAGCCTGTGAAACAGCAAGGAGCTATCTGCTCCTAGCTGAATACTGTCAGGAAGTTCATTGCTGTTTTCCCATCGTTAGTTTTTCAATTCAGTGAAAATTCCACAGAAAGGAAGATGAAAAATCTGTAAAATAAATGTTCTTTAGAGGTGATTCTCTTTTGTAACATCATTACAAGTGAGAACTGGGACCTGTATCCAGTGGGATCTGTGCCTACGAGGCCACTGACTGTAACAGAGCAGTGATAACTAGTGCAGCTTGAGAATTTCGCTCCGCTTTCACAGTGACTTGTATGCTGAGGTCCTTAGGGCCTAAGTTGTGCCCTTCTAATAGATTTTCAGAAAATGCACACTATTTGCCCCATAAGCGATGAAACTCTAGTCTAAAGATGTCACAGTTGAGAGAACTCTAATTATGTACCTATTTTCTTTTGAAAAGTTTAGACCGAAACTTCTGCATCTGTGTATCATCAAATGAGACCAACTGCACTGCTGTGTGAAGAAAACTGATAGCTTTCAGTCCTTGGTATATCCAGGTAACAAGCGCTTGGACACCGACCTCTGCTTTTTATAGTGATACAGAGTACACATCAGAACCTCCCCAAATTGAGACACTGAGTGATAGGGGAAAGTGGAGAATTGTAACGATGATGGCAAATAAAATGCAAGTGCAGCATGCAACAGATGAACTAAAACTTTATTAAAATTGGGGAAAAAAAAAAAAAGCTAGTCTTAGAAGAGAAAAAAGTAGCCAATGATGCCTGTAGGTTAGGGATCAAAGCTGTGCAGAGACAAAGATAAAAAGTTTGGCAATAAATGTGTTGACAGTTCCGTGGCGGGAAAGTTGCATTTGAATTGTCAGAAGAAGGTCTCTGGGCTCTGTGATTTCCTGCTGCATGACCACAATGCCACTGTGGTTGTTCATTTTTTTAATGGTGAAAAACCCCTCCTGGTTCCCGCTGATGATGGACAGCAGAATTTTATCCCCAGGGACAGCATTGGAAGGGCCCATGCGGAAAATGTCGGTGGGTACTTGAATGTTGGTAGGAAAAGAGAGGTGATAGTAGGTTATTCTCAGAGGCAGGCTCTGGCACTCCTTATTTTCATTACAAGGCAAGCGCTCACAGCGACTGCAAGAAAAGTGAGAACACAAGACAAGAGGAAGATTAGCGTACATTTAGCAAGCGTGATAGGACAGCAAGGGCAGTGGGGGTGGGAAAAGATATGTTTACTTGCAAACTGTATCCATTCTTCAGCCTGGCACCTCAGTCATATTGCAAATGGACATTTATTAAATAAGGATGAATTTCTCTGTAGTTGGTGTTTTTGGAGAAGTGTTGCCATTTTCTGAACTGTTGCCCTTTCTTTGCACACACAGATGGACTGAGTCTGGCACCTCAGTATGGGTGAGAATTTGTTTTCATTTAGATCACCAAAGTTCTTCCTAAGGAGAATACTGGCTTGCTTCCCCCTTCCCCACCCCCAGCCCCCCAAGTTTTATTATTTTGTTGATTTGACATAGGTTAAATAAAGGAAGAGATCTTAAGGGGTTACTGAGCTGACTGTGTCTAATTTGGGATGTCTGCTTGGATTTTAAGACTGAGAAAAGTATTCTGAAAACCGTAAGTGAACAAGGAGTTGGCCTTTCTGAGAGAGGAGGAGCACTTTAGATACTGCACCATGTACGCTCCTCCTCTGACAGCATACAGAGGAATGCAGTTTACCAGCACATTAGTGAAGAGCTGACATGTCACGATACCTGGTGGGTTTGAAGGGTGTTTAAAGAATTGCATACAAGGCAAGTTTATATGAATCTCAGATAAAAGATATGCTCAAATCATCACATTCAAGTTGGCATCCGAACATACTCTCAGAGGTGTGTGGAAATAGAGGTAGACATGACGATCTCACCTGGATGCTGACTTTGCAAAATTTGAGGATGATCAGGTTGTGCCTTTAGCTCCAAACTTGCCTCATGCACAGCTATGAATCAATTACATTATATACAAGACTCTTCTTCACTCAAAAGCAATATTCAGTCCACAGGCTGGGTTGTTGGAACCTAAACTATTTGTTTCTTTACTAAGCATGAAAGCAGTTTGCCCCTTACTACCTCAAGGAAATATAAGTCCCCGTTTCATTTATTTTCTTTTGCCATAGAAAATTGAACTCCGATCAGGAGTATCTGATATCAACAGAGCTGTGTCTCATTAGCAAGCCCCACTTTGTTGCCAGTGCATGGTGACCTGAATTCCAGAAACTTCTTATATGCAAGAGAAGCATTTTCAGGAAGAGTCATTAAAAACAGCCTCAGCTCTTCAGTTACTGTTTTCTACATTTTCTTTTAATACCACTTGCAAACAAAAGTACAAAGCAATTCTTTGAAGACTTAGCTACACTCTTAATTTTATTCATGTGTGCAAAGAGCATGCACAAGTCTTTGCAGGATGGCCAGCTAATTAAGATGTGGATACTCTTGGAATATTCTCAGGTATAGCGAGTTCTGCATTCTTTTCTGAAATGTCACCAGTAAGTCCACTAAAGAGAATTACTTGGTTTTGTGGAAATGATGAGGCTACTTGATTTTGCTGAAATCATGAAGCAAGTCAAGACAGTTAATTTCTCAGCTGGAAATGTTTCTTCATGTAAATCTCCTTGGAACTATGCACATGCTCATGAGCACTTCCATGCTCATAAAGATGCCCTGATTTATTCTTTTATACAAGTTTAATACATTTTATAATAAATAATGGCCAGAATTTTTAAAGAGAAGAAAAACCCAAAGCTCCCAGTTCCTAAGATTTGAAAAAGGACAACTCTTCTGAATCAGTTGTTTGTTGAGGCAGATGGGCCTGTGGCTAGGAACTAGAATTATTAAAAATTCATCATCTTTTATCTTACTCTTTGGTGGTTCACACTACACACTTCGCTACAGGTTTAGTTAATGTGCACTAATTGTTCCATGAAATAACCACCAAGGAAAGATAGCAAATATTATTGCTTTTGAGAATCAGAGTTCATTCTCGGGTCACACACCACAAAGGCAACGAGCAACGAGCATTCAAATCCCAGTGCTCTCCCCAGACCTTATTTAAACGCTCCCCTTCAGTGGGCAGATCATATGGTGGAGGAACCCAACAACCTGCTGCTAGAGAGGGAGCAGCCCAAGACCCCGGGTGCTGTGCCAGCAACTTGGCATCCCAGGGCGGAGCAGCTGACTGTACAGGGCCCCATCACTGTGCCGTGTCCCTGTGGGAGACAGCACAAAGCTGGGGGGCACACAGTGGGCGAAGGAGAGGCAGCGGGAGGCTACCAGAGAAACCCAACACAGAGCCCAAGTACAATGCACACTGCTTTGCAGTGAGGCAGTTTTATACACATCTTTGCAAACCTCTACAATTAGATGCATGGGCTAGAAAAATAAATGTGTACTGCTGCTACATGCTTATTCCTGAATTTGTTCCTGACTATTTTAGCTGACTTAACACTCTGTTCTCTTAGGTTTATGTATGTGGCTGAAAGACTGGTGCCAAATTGTTACTCAGAGTTTGAAGTTCATGTACCAATCACTGGTTACTAATGAAGGAAAAGAGTACTACCAAAACTAGAGAGACTGCATTTTAGATAAAGAATACAACATTTCCTAATGGAGAAATGAGAAGTAAATATTTTATGCCTGCCTTCCTGTTATTTTCTGAGCCTGGTTTTCACTCCATTGTGCGCAAAGGAGTTCAGAGGTATACAACCTTCTTCATCAGGGAGAGTAGTGATAGGACAAGGGGTAATGGCTTCAAGCTGAAATAGAGTAGGTTTAGGCTAGATGTTAGAAAGAAATTATTTACTGTGAGGGTGGTGAGGCCCTGGCACAGGCTGCCCAGAGAAGCTGTGGCTGCTCCCTCCCTGGCAGTGTTCAAGGCCAGGTTGGATGGGGCTTTGGGCAACCTGGTCTAGTGAAGGGTATCCCTGCCCATGGCAGGGGGGTTGGAGCTAGATGATCTTTGAGGTCCCTTCCAACCCAAAGTATTCTATGATTCTATGTTTCTGTGAGCTGAAGGGAAAAGAACAGGATTTCTGGCATTGTAATTTACTTCATACAGGAAAACCATCTCAACATGCTTGAACTATACATTACACATTTCTGAAATTCAACCCTGCAGATTTTCAGAGCTGTAACAATCTTTCAGAGGTCCTAAAATATGCTCCACTACAAAGGCACTCACACATGCTATCATCGGTGTGTATTTCTTTCCAGCAGGTCGCACCACACCTTGAAGCCCAGATGAACAATCGGCTGGGCTGTATCACCACAGTGTGGATCTCTACATTTATGTTAATAGAGCAGCAGTGTAGGGAAGGATTTTTTTGGTCTTAACCAGAACAGAACTTAAAGGGAAAGAAACCAACTGGTGGTTGGTTTTCACAGATATTTCTTAGCCAGAGGAGAGTCCCACTTCAGGCTCAGTTGGGAATACAACAAATAGCAGTACAGTAAACAGGACAGGCAAATACTCTGCATGTCCCTCTTCTCTGGAGCTGGAGAGTCTCAAGGAGTTTTCAAGCTATAGAAGAGACAGACCTCATTTTGACCTCAGCACCAAGCTTTTAGGTCCTATCCTTGTCTCCTTCATTTCTCTTTCCCAACCTGGCTCCTTCTTATCTGCTTCCCTTGCCTAATGCCCTTCCCGCTCACCCAAACATCTGGCATCAGGAATGTCTATTCAGCCAGTGCCAATCCTCCTCTTCTTACTCCATCCCTTCCTAGCTGACACTTGGTTCTCTCAGTTTCTATCTCTCAGCCCTTGTCCCAAAGCATACACCCCTTCCCTTGGTATCTTTGCGCAGCCATCCCAGATTTATTCCTTGCTCTGATGGTTTTCACCCAAATCTGGCACCAATCACCCCTACCTATAAGCTCCTGACTCCTGTCCCTGGTCTTCCACTTGCTTCTAAATTGTTTTACCCAATTTTACCTTCTACTCCTCAAGCATCTCCAACGTTCTTTCTTCTCACCTGGTTATACCTTCAGGTCCTTCCCTCCTACATTCAGCCTCCTTATCCCTAAGTACATTTTTAACTTCTTACTGAGTCAGCCCTTCTCTCACCCATGCTAGAAGCAGCTTTCTCAACCCTGGAGCCTGAGTGGTCTTTGAAAACACAAAAGAAAGAGGCTCTGCTGTTGTCAGGGCCAGCAGCACCTGGCCCAGGACAGATACGACCTGACATTGTGGGGAAGATCAGGCTTCTTTCCTACATGGGAACAGGCTGTGGAGTCAGTACGGTTCCTGCACATTTTAAACTGCTTTAAAGACCACTGCAAGAAGCTCAGGTCTGCTAAATCTGAAGAGAAACTTAAATTGCACTGAGGAACACAGTCGAACACAGATTGTTGCTGAGGTTATGAAATCCTTGTCATTCAATGACTTGAAGCAAAAAGTTAAACAACTCTCAGAAGCACTCCAGGTAGGTCTGATTCTGTTTGGCATACCAGGGTGGATTAAGATCTTCCATCAAGGTCCTAACTTCCAAAGGTTTATAAAAAAAAAGGCTAAATGTAATTTTATAAAGTTCCTAATTTCAGACATTACAGAGGTTTTTTGGTAAGGATAACAACAAGCACAGAAGTAACCTCCTAACAATATTCAGATTTCTGCTCCAAAACATCACAGCAAGCTGGTAAAAGGACAAAAACCAACCCACAACCCAAACACAAAATCACTGAAACATCTTAAACTCACAAAACAATATGCTCCTCCCTCCCCTTGCTCTTGGAAATGAGTGAACTGCTCTGGCTGAAATTTGCCAAAACTTGAGCCTGAGTCAGCCACCTGGCATGTAAAATTTCAGCCGTTGGTTATGTTTTTGCAAAATTCTAAGCAGTTAAAAACAGGTCCTAATAATGAGAAGCGACAGGCAACCTTAATAATAGGCAGACATGTCTAGAATGTAAAAATATTTCCCAACCTGGCTCGGCGCGGCCCACATTTCTGACACACCGCCATAACCACGGCTTTATCTTTTCTACTATTTTTCTTGGCTTAAATATTACAACTGTTTGACTTCATCTGTCGCACAAAGAGAACTTAATTGTTATGCAATTTGAAAACAAAAAGTGTTTGGCAGGGCTGTACAGCAAGTTAAGTCCTATTGTTAGTAGCAGTAGATCTTAATTATTGTTGGAAAAATACCAAGCCTATAGGCTGATCATGTTAAAAAAAATAATACAAAATTTAAGCAAAAGAGATAGAACCTTCAGTAAAATTGTTACCATTAAGGACTGGACCGTGCCAGGCACTTCTCTGGTGTCAGGTGAAGGTTACACAGGCTGTTCGCTCCTGAAGCTCAGAGTTTCTACGCACCCTGAGCTTCCAGCCTGTAGCATGGCAGGACCCTGCAATTACTTTACCTGGTGACAATCACCACAATAGCCACCAAGCAAAAATCTCTGCTTCAAAGGCATTAGGCAAGGAAGCTTCGGGATCACTGAGGGCTGTTGCCTGTACATAAGGATTTTAAGGAAAAATAAGAATGAACAAACTTGGATTTGCAGGACTGAAGCAATTTAAATTATAGCTGTTCCAAAGAAAATACTGGAGAATAGGATAAAAAAATTCCATGAGATGCCAACTTGATGGGAACGGAAAAATGTGTTGTCTTTCTCATGATGTGCCAAGTTGGTGAAACTGGAATGTGTTTTGAATAAAAAGGGCAGGAAAACGGTATCTGTAACAGATATGGTGTTATGAAAAGCCAACTATTTCAATCTTAGATTCCTGGCATAAGGTTGGGTGGAAAAGTGACTTAATGTCATTTACCATGCAAAAACTAATGAAAAATATACTAGCTATCAGCTATGTTGGGTTCTATATACCGAAAATAAACAACTGGTGAATCTGCAAATTAGTTTGGCTGTTAAAAGGGTGCTAAAGAGCTGTCTCAAGAAACTGTTCCCTAATGGGTACAAGGTGAATGAATACATAAAGCCTGATACTCTTGTATATTGCCTAACCTACCTCCTCATTGAACTAACTTGGGCTTTTTACAGTAAAGATAATGAACTCATATTCTCTTTGATTTATGCAAACACGTTTTCGACAATAAAATTAGTAACCGTGTCTGTAGCTGTTGAGAGGGAAAAACCTAATAAATCCAACAAGGTAGTAACTCAAGGAATTAAAATAATTGGAACTTCACTGAGCAGTTAGAGGATTTGTGTCTGACTCATAGCCTAATTATAGCCCTCGCACATCAGAAGAATCTCTCCCTGGAGTCTGTTCACGTTAGGCAGAGTAAGCCATCACAGGGCCCCAACAACCCAGACACATAAAAACTATTTCATTCTACTACTTCCTCAAAAGATCCCTTACATCTCCAATAGCCATCAATTTCAACACATGCATAAAAATAGAGAGAGATAAGACAGAAGATTAAATGGAATGTGTGCACACAACGTGTATTTTATAAACTGAACTGTGCAACTCCGGGATGTCCATAAGAGTAGAAACCTGGTAATTCTGCTTAGTGGCCCACTGAAAATGGCTTTATTTGATTTAGGATACAAATGAACCCACAATATTACAAATAAAGAGAACATCTGCATCATGAGGCACTGCCTGTTTACTGAGGTGACAAGTATAATTTAACATTTAACCACTATTCAGAATACAAGCATATTTTATAAATACCTGGTTTTATACTATAAAAAGTCCCTCTACATCAAATACATCTACTGTGCCACTTAGATGGCATTTCACAGCTTAAGGTTTGAATGGAAACTAAACCCCACAGAGTCCCTCCGATGATCAGCATTAGCTGAGGCACAAGGTACTCAATTTTATATAAACGATGGTAGGCATATAAACACTAACCATGAAAAGCAACAGCAGGCTGATGACAAATGCGATTTATCAGCTTTCCTCCCTAGCTTGTGGAGCATTATGCTTACCTGACATGGGGCACATGGGAGGGACCATGGAGAAGCCTTCAGAAGAACCGCTGGAGTGCAGTGTGGCCATAATGCCCCAGGTGGGAGGAAAAGCACTCATCTGCATCAGCCATCAACTCTAGGAATGCCACTGAAATTCTGGAACAACTTCTCCATATTTCTAGCACCATTTGATTGGTATTAATCAGCTCCTAGCAGCTCCTCCTCCCATACCTAATGTCTCATATTTTCAACACCAGAATGCACAGACCTTCCCTGAGCTAGGTTAAGAGACACGAAAATATGGGCAGCAGGTAACATACCACCCTTGCTGGGGTTCCCAGCTTTTATAACAAAGGTGAAAGGGTGCTACAATTAAGACACTCATGCAATGCTTTGCAACAGCTCTGGTAAGACTTCAGAGAGGGAGCTAAAAATAATCCTTTCATTGGAGCGTGATATAAAGAAAGGCTACGTGGGAAAAGAAATAAAAGCCAGAATTCTGAAACTGAATGTAACCCTCCTAACAGGTTGCCTGCAAGGTAGCCAGAGAGAGAATGCCAGATTATGGCCCTAGAGATCATTCTAGAGTAAGTAGATGTCAGCAGCTAAGTTTGCTTGCATTGGGATGATGACGAGACAAATGATTTAACCTGTGTTTCACAGCACCCTGGATCTCAACAAGCGGCAGATAATACATCTGGGTTGTGTTCATTGTAGTGAGTCTGCCCCAATCTAATTGGGTACAGCAATGATTCACAGCAATTTACCTGTCATCTTAACACAAATTTCCATATTGCAAAACAGAGCTAGTATAACAAAACACATCAAACAGTACTTAAGAGCAACTGGAAATGTAGTGAGCAAGGTTTAAAATCTACATCCAACACCAGCTTCAACAAAAGATTTCCTAGAAAGATTCCAGGATAAACCAGTATTGTTTGCTGTAGTGGGAATGCTCATTAGATACTTAGTTTTCTGCAGAGAAGTTTCAGTGATTCTCAACCTCCACAGCTGTGCTCTCACAGCTAAAAATCTATCCTTCAGTAGAAGTTGTGTTGATTTGCAATATTGTTTTTTTATTATGAGCTCACTGCAATATGAGCTAAGGAGCCTGCTTTGGCAGGGGGTTGGACCCGATGATCTCTCGAGGTCCCTCCCAACCCCTATGATTCTGTGATTACGAGGCAAACCAGACAGATGCCATTTTTTTTAAGGGAATACCTTTTTCTTAAGGAGCACGAGGAAGGGACCAGACCTGTGTGTGCAAAACCTGCCAACAAAGCACATATTTGCCAGGATCTGCCACAACATGGCATGACACAAAGGAGATCACGGCGCTGAAAAACTGCTCAGCCTCACAAAACACGAACTACTTACGTATCGCCCGACTTGCGGTAATTCTCGGGACACTCCAAAGACAGGCAGCGAAAGCCCCCTGGATGTTAAAGCAGGTCTCATTGAAAGAGCAGTTGTGGCTTTCTGCAACACACTCATCAATATCTGCCAAGTGGAGAAAGGTGAGTGGATTAAACACATGCCTTTCCTCTACCTGCAGGTGCCAGGTGATGAAAGTATCGCATCAGGTACAACAGACAGAACACGGGGTGCAATTAAACGTTATTACAGGATTGGAAGGGGAGGGCAGGAGAATAGAAAAGAAGAAAATTAACACAACAGGCAAGAACAGGAGAAGGAAGAGCAGCAGTGCCACTAAGTGGACAAGACCTAAATATTTGCTGAAATATTTACAGTATGACATATCCTTTTAACTAAAATTAAACTTCAACTTAAGGCTGAAGTAACTTCTACAACTTTACAGTAGGAATCTTCATCTTCAGAATTCTTTATGATTATTCAATAATTTTATTTTAAAAAGTATTCTCTAATGCATTCTACAGCTTATGAAAGAAATTTCCTCTATGATTACTGTAAAATAATGGGGTATTTTTGTTCAGATTTCAACCTGATTTTACTGCCTTAGCTATAATGTTGTAAGAAAGGCATTTTTTTTAAACATCAAAACTTGCTAGGACTTTTCAGAAGTCCATGATCCAGTTAGGTCTCCCTGCAGTTACTGAACTCACCTTGGCAGTTACGTGCATTGGGTGCCAACCTGTAACCAGTGGAGGGACAAGTACACTGAAAGCTCCCAGGAATATTAATACATCGAAAGGAACAGATATGCCCTCCAGTAGGTAAAGCACATTCATCAATATCTGCAAGAAGAAAACACCACTGATTTAATTACGTGTTCTTGACATCCAACCAAGTGCACATGTATGTTGTTCCCGCTGCGAGTTTCAAACACAATTTCATAATTCTAATTGCTGGACAAGGAGAAAGATCAGACTGAGGTGGCTCTTGTCAATAAAGGCTGTCAGGAATAAATGGAAGTGAGAAGAAAATTAAAAGGTTTGGGCTCAAGGGACAAAGTAAATGGATAAGAGTAAGTACTTTACAGTCCCATGCATAGTAGTAATTAACAAAAGGGAGGGAGAGGAAAAGATTGATCTCTGTTCTTACAAAAATTAAATCAAGATGAAGTGTTCTGCCCAAAGTCCTACTGTCTAGTAAGTTCTGGAGACCTAAGTCCAAATTCACGAGGTTGCACCCATACCCTCATTCTATTTGAGGAAAATCTACTTAAACGTCAGTTCAGAAACAGCTGCCAGAAGAGGAGATATAAAATACCACTTAGTAATATTATGTATTCCATACATAACATATATATGCATTTGCATCTTCACTTGCTGAAGACTAGAAATTTTGTTTCTTTGAAAACAAAAATATATGGCAGACACAATAGTATGCCAAGCTACAATTCAGTGTAAACAGCCATACTGACATCACACAAGCAGAGATGTTTCTGGACATGGACAGGGGTGGACATGGGTGGAAGACCTCCATTAAATCAAGTTTCATAGTTTCACAGGAAAATACCAAAGAGAACCAAATGTTAAAAGGAAGCAATTGCAGGTACATGGAAGTGTTCATGTGTGTTACAGTGAAATGCTCACTCATCCTCTATCTGCAAAGGATAATGCTTACCTTCACATGAAATCCCATCTATGTCACTAAGTTGAAAGCCACGGCGGCAGTAACACTGGTAGGAGCCATACACATTGGCACACTCTTGGCTACAAGGGCTGCTCTCACACTCATTTAAATCTGAAATAAAAAATTATATACCTGAACCCCATATTTTTTGCTATATTCATCATTCCTCTTACAGGACTAAAGCAAAACTTTGTAAAACAATGTTTTAAATTAAAAAAGGATGGTATGCATGTCACTGAGTAAACTGGAAATAAGGGGCTTTGGGTCTGGCAGTATAAATAATCTGCACTGTGCTATTATTTCCCACTGTCCTTCAAGATGTGTGTCTAGGACAGAGTCTTTAGGAACTTGCTTGCATTTTTATATCTGGCAACCAGCAAGGCTGGTTTTGAAGGTCTCAAACCCCAATCTAGTTGAATCTTCCTTCTAAATACAGCAAATGCAGACCCATACACCTCTGCCTAATCCCACCAAAGCACACTATTTTGGAATGGTGGGATACAGTGGCCTTGATTAATCATAACTGTGTTGACTTCTCATGCTATTGCAGTGCAGTCTTAAAAGCTAAAACCAAATGGAAACAGCTAAACAGCTGTGATCTGTACCTCACAGTACTTGCCAAAGCATATGACAGCCATACCTTCACATGACCTGCCATCAGTCGAAAGTTTGAATCCCATGGTACAAGTGCAGTAATAGGAACCAGGAGTATTCTCACACTTGTGAGCACAAAGGCGTCCTGGATAGCGTCTGCATTCATTGATATCTGCAATGATAAATGTTTACAGAGGTCTGTGTACTGGCTGGTTACACTGCAGCAGTAGTCCAGACAAGAACATGGTCATAAAAGTTTGAGTTTTATTTTCTAAATTCCATACTACAGAGGGTAGGACTTGCTCAAAATGGCCATTTAGAAGCAACACAGTGCATAATTGAATTAGATCTATAAAGAAGAAAGCTGCTTTGATGTTCGAAAGGAATGTTTTGCTGTAGGTGCATATAAAAGTATCACAGAAAACAATTACACGCACTCTCATAATCTTACCTTTTAACAGGATAACAGATTACATGTTGACAGTACTAATACGGCTTCCTTTGAAGTATCAGCATCTCTTTAATATGGTATTAGATTTATACAAATCATATAGTAGTCAATTTTACATTCAGATGAAAGAGGTTAAGCAGAGAGCAGTAACATTCTTTACACAGGACCATTTTTTAAAGCGCCGTGGCTGCGTGTATTTAAGTCAAGAGGTGCAACTTACCAATACAAGTTCTACTGATGACATCAAAAGAATAGCCAGCTTTGCACTCACAACGGTAATTGCCTGGGGCATTTATACAAACATGTCCTTCCCCACAGGGCTGATTAGAGGATGAGCACTCATCCACATCTGAAAAAGGGAGAGGAGTGATTGCAAGTACTCTTCTGAGCATGCAAGCTGAGAGAGAACAACATGTTAACGTATTTCTGTGTCCCCTAGTAGTTATAAAGAGTTTTTAAACACAAAGCAAGGTTTTGATCTAGCTCTCAGCTTCCACTAGAAGTTCAGAGTCACAAATATGAACTATTCTTACTGAAAGAGGCTCTCTCTCAGGTGTCCTGTTTATGCTGATGGACTTGGGAGGCAAAAGAAATCAGGAAATCGGACAATCTTTGGAGGATACCAGGTACAAGCTGTTTTACTATGCGTACTCAATATTCATGGACCAGATCTCCAGCTAGTGTTAGATGCCAGAGACCCAGAGCCAGCGGTGCTTTACAATACCATTAAACCACATGCAAAAGTAGCCCTCTCTGCAAAAAACACCTCAGTTAAAAGCCAGCCAAAGGCAGATGTACCCTTCAACATTACTTGAATGGTTTTTGTGGGACATTAAGTGGGCTTTATGTTATATCTCTGTTTTGGGGAGATTTGAAACCACTCAGCATTGTTCCAACACACTAATACAGTCACAAACAATGTCGTTTTTAGGGGGTGATTATAATTTCTCCTCAGAATATAGGTTTTCATGAGTTACATGAAGGACAGAGAGCAGATCCTCGTCATTCTTTGCTTGTTGGGAATGCCATAGGGGAAAGAACAGAGACTATGGGAATGAGATAAAAATTGGGCAAAGTGCAAGAAACTGGTAAACATAAGCAACAGATGTGACTTAGTTTTTTTTTTCTAAACTGTTACTTACCTACGCATCTTGTTCCATCTTCATTGAGGTGATAACCTCGGCCACAGCTGGGTGAGATTCGCTGGCAGGTATATGAGCCGTCAGTGTTAATACAGATCTGTCCAGCTGGGCATGGCATGTTGGTGCTCAGGCATTCATTGATATCTACAAAAGTACAAGAAGTCAGTGTAACTACCTACTGTCTGAAGATGTTTAAGGAAAGATGCTTTACTTGCATAATCCTCCACCGGCTGACATCCTGATGTAGTCCTTCAAAGTTTGAACAGTTCCGCCTATTGGAGAATACACCTATTCATGCTATTTAGCTTCACCAATACCACATTTCCAAGGTGAAGATTGGGAGAGGTGGATCCCACTGAAAAGCAGATGAAATTAGGTATAGAATTTGCATCTGTCTTAAAGCCTTTGAAAGTCTTCCATAAACATACAAGAGATGATCAACGATTCTGTTCACCAGCTCAACCAGTTATGCTGCAGCCTGTGGGTTTTGGCTCACAGTGAATGAGCTATTTGGTAGTACGTGCTCATAGAGGTAGTAGGTGACTCCATTTTCACACAGGGATAAACTACTGCTCACAGGCATTTACCATGAATACCTTACTTTGTCTTGTGGTAAACTGTCCATGTAAACACCTAAGAATGTGAAGTATGTATTCACAAGACTATGCAGCCCCCTACCATACATCAAATACATGTTTGTTTTTTTACAAACTGGACATCATATCATTTTGTGACAAACATTTCCTTTGCCTGGTCAGAACCCACTATAAAGTAAAATCTCACAAACAGTAATGAGATGAGGCTAAGCTGTATGAGAGCATGATCTGATGGGGTGTATCTAGCCAAGAAGGTAAGGAACACACTGTAACACAGTTAGCATTAGCTGTTAGTATGGGGGAAAGGAGTTTCAGAGTTGGGAATCAGTGGCTACAGGAGGTACTGAGGCAGCCTTTGCCACCTGCATGTGTTAATGCAACCACGACGTAACAGTTCGTAGGAGCAGCGCTGCTTGTGTGTGCCATGGGCTTGCATCCCATAAACCAGCAAAGTCCAGCTTCACGTGAGTACTTCTCTGCCTAAAAATTCTCCAAAACTGCTTCACTGGGGTATTTTGTATCATTTTATACAGCAATACTTGGATCCCAGCTCAGCAGAGCTTAAAACTTTCATCTTACAAAGACACTGGAAAGACAATTTTCGTACTTTTTTCCCTCAGCACCATGCAGGACAGCACTTGCTTCACAGTGTTTAAAATCAGCCTGTGAAATTGTTTTGGTAGGTATTTTGAGCAAACGCTTTTTCAGAGGACCTAACTACTGCTGCTGCAAATTGGCGTGGCTTTACTGATGTCAGCAAAGGCAAGTTAACTACTAACTGCCACGGACCTGATGCTAGCTATGGCACATACACACCTTCAAAGGGTTTGTTGTGCACAAGCACTGGCGCCCTTCATTTTAAAGGCCGCAATTTTGTTTTCAGTCACAGTTGTTTCCAGTGTCAGATTTCAGCACTACAGGTTGATATGGTCAGGAGAACGAGGGGCTGACAATGAGCTAGATGCAGCAGCTGCTGCCGCTCAGCCAGTTCCACAAGTCCAAGGCACGCTACGCCGCTGGGGGAATTCAAAGTTAAGTTGAGACTTGAAAATACTACTCAAGGGAATAACTGATAGATTTGTAGGTCACATTAGACAATTCTGCTAGAAACCAGTCATTCTAACATATTCATATAAAGGCTGTAATTCTTTATTTTTGTAGGAGTCTTGGAAACAAGGCCTTAGCCCAACAGATTGTAATCAGCCTTTAAACTAAAATTCCTCTCCACAGTGCATTACAATTGGTCCATCCTTCTCATCCCTATAGCCATCCATGGATAGGCTATAAGTAATGGGGATAGGTATGGAAAGATCTACATACCTGTAAAACCACACATATCAAAATCAATGAAGTGTCATACAGAGGACATCATAGATTACAGCTTTTTATACTAAGCTTTAATTAAAACCTTTTGGATACAGAGAGATAAAACTTATTGCATATTTTTTACAAATCTTGTTTCTGATAAAATCCTGAGACCAAAGTAAAATGTTCAAATGCAGCTCAGTGCCTTAGGTAACCAAACCTCATTAAAACCAGAGATTTAAGTCTTTTATTTGAATGTTTTTTTGTCTGTGAGTCTTACCTGAGAGACCAAGCCTGCCTTTAAGGAGCAGAAAAAGCACAAGGCAGAGCAATACGTACACGCACAAAGAATGACTTGAGAAGCTCAGAACTCACCCAGTGAAACTACCAGCTTATCTCAAAGGCAAATATTCCTTAAGTATTCACTGAGATAAGAATATGTCTTACCAATACAGTTGCCTAGCGCATCTTGTATAAACCCATTCATGCACTGTAGCTTGGGTCGGCAACGGAAAGATCCTGGAGTATTCTGACAGATAAAATCGGGGGGCAGTTATGAGTACCAGTCTCACATTCGTCAATATCTGGTACATCACAAAAAAAAATTGTTAGCAGAAGTTTGACAGAAACTTTTTCATCACATTTAAAACATAAGACATAGTTAAAAATGTCAGACAGATTAATCTTCAGCGACCTATCAAAGAATTCACTGCAGTGACCTGGGATCAATCTGACCTACTGCCTCAAACAGAACCAAACTCAGTAAAAACAGGTAGAATAAATTTGGGGGGGGGTGGTGTATTATTTAATTATTAACTTTACATACAGGTGTGGTGTGTATATTTATTTTGCTTTAAAAATGTAGCTCTCACAACTACATGATTCGAAATTGCTACAGAGCACCTGAAGCACCATGTTCAGCTCTGCTCTGCCTTGACTCGGCAGCATACTTATACATGGGCTCAGCTCTGAAGTCAGTAAGATTTCCTTGTACGTCCAAGTCCCATTTTAATTTTAACCTTAGATCCAATGCACACATTGTAAATTTCTTCCATAAGTTAAATTGATTTGCCTTGATTCTCATCCCTACTAAGGTTCGCAGTATCCTTACATTACTGTGCTTTAAAATGCACGTAAGGATTATTTCTGCTCACTTTAATATTCCATTCCTGTTCTGAATGGGCAGTATCAGTGAATAAACTGTGGTTCAGGTAAAGCAGAGAAGGGCTGAGGAGGCTTCATTCATGGACGTAACCCTGCCCACATACAAGCAGTTAAAATTTAATGTTTGCCACCTTGCAATGGGATGAAATCACCCAAAGCTATAAAAATACAGACATTTTCTAGTAATAGGATGCTGCAGATTTCCCATTTACGCAGCTGACACAACAGCAGATGCAACTGTTTATCCCTAGGCCTTTCTGAAACTTAAATAATGATTGTGGAGCCTGTATGAAGTTTAGGATGGGTGAATGCTGAATTGGGATCAGCAGGGCTCTAAATGTTGCACAACTCAGTCATTTTACTTGGCATTTAAAAATCATACAGGAATATTATTAATTTTCTATTTTAATTGCTATTAGCATAATATTAATAACTAAAAGTATTAGCATACCTTATCCAGATAAGACATTTCCAACATTAATATTGTACATAATTAACTGTCTGTACTCCTTTATTTACACCAGAGAAAGACTGTTAATACTTGCTCAGAAGCTATTTGTTGGCCTAAATCTCATTCAAATGAGCAGAAATTTTACTTCAAAGGGATCAAAGTTAGACTATCGTACTTTAAAAAATACTGTATGTTCTGCAGGTTTTGTGTTGGGAGTTTGTTCATCAGGTTTTTATTTACTCTGTTATTCATCACTAATCAGTGATAAAATAAACAATAAATCCTTACCCAGAATTTTGGTAGAGTTCATTTACTCAGCAGAATGAAATCAGTATGTTTATAAACAATTCTAAGTTCTGGAGGAAACAGACTTTATCATAGTGGAAACCAATTCCACAGCAACTAGTTTGCTGCTAATTTGTGTCTCTGGAGGTAGCATGTCAAGTAAAGTCACAGATGCACATAACAGCATGCTTTGAGTTAGATGCAACCTGAAATCAGTAATTTCTTTAGTAAAAAAATAAAAGACTATCACCCCTGTGTTCAAACATAGCTAGTCAAGAACAGTGATTTTAACCCTTTTTCATTTTTAAATCCTTAAGGTTGTTGTGATTAAGAAATTATCTTAAATTTGTAACAAATTTAAACCTCCTGAGGATAAAGGCTTGCTTTTTCTAAAAGATGCTTTAGCATTTTCAAATTGTTAACACCTGGTTACTCCACTTGCCACACTTTGTTTCACACGCCAAAGCGTGCAAACCTGATTCTTTCAGGTGAAACTAAACCATTAGATATGCTCCAGGAGCAGGGCTTGGGCACTCCACTCACTACTGAGAGACCAATTCATGAGACCAAACTAGAGTTAGCCACAGGTAAACACCAGGAAAATGTGTATACTGTGAGTGCTTGGCCTTCAAAATCAAATGTTTCAGTCCTCAGGCCAACTCCTGTCACACAACACAAATTGCCAATGTAAAATAAATGTAGTCCTGTCTCCTGGAAGTCTGTGTAGTAACCCACAGGCCTGATCTGGTATCTGCAAGGTGACAGGTGGAAAACTACTGTCCCGGATGAACTAGCGCTGTCATCATGTCCCTACATAACCTAGGCTTGCACAATCATTTCCTGAAAGCAAACGAGCATGACACGATGATGGTACTTATTCTTTTACTTAGATCTGGGAGATTTGAGTTTCATTGCACAGGATGTACCTTTGCAGCGACTGTCATCCGTTAGTTCATAACCCGTTCCACAGCTCGTGTCCCGCTGACAGCGAAATGATCCTAATGTATTGACACAGGTTTGTCCAATCCCACAGCTGTGTGTGCCAGTGATACATTCATTAATATCTGGAATATGAAAAATTATTAAAAAACAAAAAGAATAAAAGAGAGAGTAAGTAAGAACCATGAAATCACTGGGAACATATGAGATCAAAGGCTAGCTGTGGGCACACCTCTGACCAGCCACTACTTTGAACATCAGGACACAAAGAACAGTGTGAAGTTGGCCTCACACTCACACACCCACTATGTGGGTACTCATCTCTGCTGTCAGAGCATGAGCCAGTAAAGGCATTTTGACCCTGCTGGTAACATGACTTATGACAGCTGATTCACTGTACTTAAGAGAGGGAGTTGTACTGAGCAAGAGTGAAAGGCCAGAACCATGTAACTGATTACAGGAGCACATGACTATAGACTGCGTAAATGAGGCAAGCTTTCAGAAACCCTTCCCTTGCTCTGCCACTCACCAACACATGGCTTAGGGGCTCCCTGACCCACAACTGGCAACCTCACGCTTTATAGCTAACATTAATAGACATCTCTTTTGTTATTTGTTTCATTTTCTCTTTGAATGCTTAAGAACATCTGGCATCCAATTGTATCAAATGAAAAAGTTCTTCCTTCCTCTTCATATTTCACACTAGGTTAGTGTTAATCTGACCAATCATCAATACCTATTTTATATTCTGAGATTCGCGTCTGAGCTGTTTACCTAGACTCCCTTTTCAGCCAATGACAGAAAGAGGCACTCCTGATGAGGAATGCTTTTCATCCTAGAATAGCTACGCCGAACAGGCAACATGAAGTGGGCCCTGGAGTGCTTTTTTCTCTCAGTTAGCAACAAAAGGAGCCTAGGCTGACTAGCTCAGAAGAACAGAAAATGTCTGAAGTCAGGTGTGGTGAGCTCTATCTCAGACCATTTCATTTTATGTCCCTCTAATTCTTCATTGGAGAGAAACCAACTGTCCTTCCCCTTTGACTATTCATATGCCACTTATATGATATCCAAAACCTTTATCCTTTCTGACAGTTGTGTCCTTAACAAGCTGGAGAATCCTACTCTATTTCATCTGCCTTATCAATGACTATTATTATAAAAGAGAACAATGTATTTTATTGGGGTTTGTTCACAATAATATATCCAAAATCTTCTGCCTCTTCTCACTTTAATCCTCCATCTCTTCTACAGATTCTTTCTTAACTCCATCTTCCCACAACTCTTATTTCAATACTCTGTTTAAATCAGCTTTTTATGACCTCACCTCTTTTGCCAGTTGGCATAAGTGTATTCTGATCTCTTCTGTCTGGATCTTTTTTTACCTATTCTTGCTCTCTTAAAGCCAGGATGTTGGAAATGGAGACAATGGCTTTATTTCTTTTACCTTCACAGTTGACACCATCTGCTTGAAGCTGATAACCAACAAAGCAGGAACAGACGTAACTGGATCCTGTGTCTCTGCACTGCTGAGAGCAGGGACCACCACCTAGTTGAGTATTTTAAGAAGTCTTATATAATTAAGAGGTTCTGCACAGGAACTGAAACAAACCATTAATTTACAGGATGCTTTCTGATTTATTTAGGAAACCAGATAACTAAAGACACACATATACAAAAGAAGGGAAGGGATCATAGAATCATAGAATCATAGAATTGTAGGGGTTGGAAGGGACCTCGAGAGATCATCGGGTCCAAACCCCCTGCCAAAAAATATAAACTGTGGAAGAGGGGATAAACTGTGGAAATATAAACTGTGAAAAAAAATATAAACTGTGGAAGAGGGGATAAACTGTGGAAGAGGGGTTTGTAATCACTGGCCCTAGTGAGGTGTGTGCAGGAGTCACAAAGGATGCAAAGGGTGCAATAGAGAGCTGAGGTTACTCTGGCAGAAGGGAAAAGACGACACTATGGGAAATTTCTGCAAAATTTAGTTCATCATTAAGAAAACTTACCTGTTAAAAAGAAATTAATATTAAAATAATTTAATATTCTCACAATAGACAAAAGGTTATATACTTCAAACTATTTTTTGTAAGAGTATTGATACTCTCAGCACAAATAAAACCTGTCTTCCATTTTTCAGAATGGCTGGAGAGGCATTAAACAAAAGGTTTGAGGTAAGCACATTTAATGTGGGCAAATGCAGCTCTAATAAACTTTTGAGTGATCTAAAATATTTTTAAGTGCAAAAATTTCTAATGAGGCCATTAATACACCACAGAATCTTAGGTCTGTACACTGTACTGGAAAAGGCAAGGACATAGGAGAGGTAGTCCTGTGGTTGAGATGGACAGCTACTGCTTTCTGAACCTCTACTAATACTGTGAGTTCTTGTCATCCACAGCAAAACCTAATGTGGTGGTGGTAGAAAACAGTATTAATTTCCTCGTATGTCATGAAGGTTCTCCAAAACAAATTGCTGGAAGTCCCACTGCCTAGGAAATTTAAGTTTCCCCTGGTGAAGTTTGGAAAATCACAAGTAATTTTGGCATGCCAAGTTTATCAGAAAATATACTGTAGACAGAAAATCTAATTTGCAATTAGTCAAACCAATCCATCTCTTGCAGGCAGCTGATTAACTGACGAACACAACAACAGATTACATAAAGAAATAATGCTAGGAAAATATTTAACACATTTTTCTATGTCATCTCTTGTAATTAGCAGCTGGAGACAAGGAGGAGAGCCAGTGTTGGCTCTGACTAGCTAATGACCTAGCAGACGTTTCCATCTTCTCTAGAGTGTAATAGCTATACAGCATGCAGCACAGTAAATCATCTCTTAACTGGAATATAAGTCTATTAAATTGATTTTGTCCTAAATACATTACTTAGTTCTGAAATGCTTGTAGAAAATAATAAATCACTGCTGTTTTAAGTATATAGACATGTAAATCACATGTGACAAGCAATAAATCAGAATACTTAGCAGAACAATATCCCAATAACACATTCTTCCCAGGAGGCAGAACAGCCTGACTAATGAGGACAATAGCTGCTTTTCTTCCTTTTTTTTTTTTTTTTCGGGTGATGCATCTCAAAAGGAAACAAGTTTCATTTCATATTGAATCAATCTGACCATCCTAAAAGGAGAATAAAAGAATACACATATTTGACATAGGATCCCCATGTTCCAAAGAATCCAGAGTTCTCCACAGGTTCAACAGGTAACACCTCTGAGGTATTACCCACCAGAAGCTAAATACAAGTTAAATGCACAGTCTGAGCTTCAGTTGGGTAAGACAAACTCCACTATGGGAGACAAAGCCTCCCTTGTATTTAAGAACTACTGAGGCATCACATAATGACCTGTTTCTTAGAAAGGATCTTCATTCTGTTATTTTTACCCATAACTAGGCAAAATTTTTGGCTAATCTCTAGATCTAAGTTTGCTTTAGTTTTATTGGAAGCATTCACAAAAGAGCTGGCTAACAGGACTAGTCACCTGACTTACCTCTGCAGCCATCATGCAGATAAGGATCTTCTTGGTCTAGTTCCTCCTTTGAAATTTCAACTAAAAAGAGAAGAGATGGGCATTAGAGGAGAAAACTCTTTTCTTCTCTCTTTACAAAGCTGCCTGCTTGGGACGGGACTCAGACCATGGTTTTGGATAAGCCAGGACAAAATTAAAGAGAATTATTTACATATTTCATAGGTAAATCTGACTTTCAAATGCACATGGCCATGGGGCGTTTTCCCTCTGACTCATTCAATAAGAAAGCCATGCTGTGATCATAGATTACACATGGGCTGAGATTTTCAAATGCAGGTTCTTAACATCAGGCTTTTAACTAGAGCTTAACCTCATTTTCATAAAACATGTTGTTGAGGCATGCTTGGCTTCCACTGACTTTACAGTAGCTTGGGGTACTCACAGTTTTAATGAAAATCAGATTAACCTCAGTTATTTATTTAGACTTTATTCCAAAAAGAACTCCACACCCAACTTTTGGGCATCTACTTAGGGCATTCTTTCAGATGTACTTCATATGCCTTAACTCAGAGAGCTTTGATGAGCAGTACTTCTGCTACGTGCATGTGTCCTGAGAGGTTTTTTCCTCCCAACAGATGATATAAAAGGGCTGAATACATCCACTGTCTGAGCAACCTGCAAGCCCAAAAGACTAGCTAATATACTTCTTCCAATCCCACCACTCTGAATGCAGGGGAAATGGTAGGTTGCCAGTGAGATGTGTAAAAACACGATCTCAAAATATTCTGATCGTTGAAGAGGAAGCTTAGTCTCATTTCAGTGATTGTCAACAAACCTAATCAACCAGCAGTCACCCGCAAGCAAATAATACATCACGGATGTGAAAGCAAGATCTTGTGCAGTGGCATAAGCCCGGGTGGGTACACTGAGTCCTCAAGCCATAGGGGTGTATTTCAGCCACACAGAAGCTAATGAGATCAGTTTGCCCAAGCCTGGTCTGGTTTTGTAGAGGTCTTGGGGGACAGATTACTCTTTACATGACTAACTCAGCATCATACAGGGAGTTAGCTTGTCTTATCCTCTGCGGCAGAGTGCTTTGCATGCCCTGCTATTGCGTAGCACAAACACAAGGTGCTAGTCCAAGAAGCTGCCTTACAAAATGGAGACTGATCTCCCCTTCAGGACTAACAAAGATGTCTATTCATGTTGCTTGCCGTGCCTTTCTACGGGCAATTTTAATTGTTGATAGGGATATGTGACGTATGTGCAACCACCTGCTTGCTTCTTACTTTAATGATGAGAATATTGTCCTGCCCTGCTTGTTGATAGACCCATCTTTGCAACACATAATAGTTTTTATTTGTGCCATAATAACCATACCAGCCATATGCATAATGGTTATTATGTGTGCCACCTGCCCACAGGGGTATGTGGGAAAATTACTGTACACTGTGCTCACAGCTCTGGATTTTAAAGTACTGATATATTTCTCACGTCAGGCCGGTACTCTGAGTCTGCAAATGTCTGTCATTAGCAGAGTGGTCTAAGTACAAGATATCTACCAGTCTGGCCACTTCAACCAATACTAATTCACCCACTGAGACAGTGGTACACGAAGAAACTGGCAGGGCATTTCTAAATGTTACTTGATAAGGATGTACATTGACACAAGCCAGGTTCCAAATACCTGAAAAAAGTCTGATAATGCCCTGGCTCAAGCATACCATACAAACTTTTGTGGTAGGGTTTGGGTTTAAATGACTGATTAGGATGATGTCTCACAAAATCTGTCACTGTGCATGTTTTCAGTGCTCAGCTGCTCACAAAGGATGCAGGTTTCTGCTAAGTGAAAGAGGCAAAAAACCGCAAACACAACAGCCCAAGTCTGTAAAGGTCAGTACGTCCAAACTCATTCTCTTCTGTGCTGTGGACTAGGTATGGAGAAGGGTGTCAGGAGTTGCTACCATCCAGATGCCCCTCTCTTCCAATAATGTTGAGAGAAATGCAGATACTGTGTTTCCTGGAAAAGCTCAGTTCTCCCAGATGGTCCAGGCAGGTCTAGCACCCCCAGTTTGTGGGCATTTGCCTCTCACACAAAATCAAACATTTGAATTCTGCAGAGCTGGCAAAGGCCATCTGGCTTTTAAATCAAATTTAAAGAATTAGCTGTCAATTTTCTTTCTAATTAGGAATTTATCAGTGGGAAAAGGGCTATTAAAAAGTAATAGCTCCTACTCAGTTTCCAAGATAAGGATCATTAATGGCCCAAATAATCTGTTTTATAGTTCAGCTCTGACACTGTGAACTGAGTGACCACTATTGAGCTTCTTTAGCCTCCTGTGGTATACAGCGGTTCAGATATCACTAGCCAGAAAAATGAGCTCAAATAAACATGCATTATTAAATTACTCAGAGAAGACCTCGTTAGAGAAATTCCAACAGAAATCATTTAAAGTATAAGCACTGCTTGTACCCCATATAATTTTGTGTCTCACTCTTTTATCATGTGGAACATAAAATACCTTGCTCCTTTTTAGGAACATCATTGCTGATGGACATATCAATGCCTTCTTGACCCTTCACACAGCAAGCTCTGAAGACAATTCCACACTGGTATCCTATCTTTGGGTTGGGTTCACAACTCTGTCCTTGAACTTGGGCAGTCTTTCCCAGCAAGCAACAGTAACAACATATCTGTTTTAAAAAAAAAAAAGAAAAGAAAAAGGAAAAAAGAGGTCAAATCCTGTCCCTTAAACAAACCAATGCAAATTTTGTTGGTAATGTCAACAGCAGTATCTCACTGTAGAAAAGTGATGGAAATTTTCTGCAAACTCTTTAAGACCTCTTGGTACACTCAGATTCAGAGATTCTAATCTGTAGATGAGTTCAGTGAGGTCTACATCTGGCCTACATAGAGCCAAGCACAAAACCTGGATCCAGTTCTTACAAATACTGTGTACGTGTCAATGTGTGATGTGGAAGGCCAGAATGGTCCAGGTACCATAGAATCTCCTGAGTTGGAAGGGACCCATAAGGATCATTGAGACCAACTCCTGGCTCCACACAGGGGCAGCCAAGTCAGAGCTTACACAGAACTTGCACAGCCCAGTTTCAACCACCAGTGAACAGCAGGAACTCCTAACACTTCTGCTTCCCTTTTGTGTCCAGCTCAATTAAACTTGGACACGATCAATGAAGTGCCTGACTCGGTTTATAATTAAACTGCCTACTCAACTTCCCAGCAAAGAATACCCCTCTCTGAGCTAACAGACAAGCAAGAGAACAAACATGATTCATCCAAGGTTAGTGTTAACGGGTCAGAAGGAGAAGCTATTCTGCTCTGAAGAGGAGACTACACGGTCAAACATTATTTAAAATCATCACAGTCCTGACACAGCTTCCAGCAATGTAAAATGATCTGCCTCTTCCAGACCTGCTGAACTACAGCCTAGGAACACATCACAGAAGCGAACACAGGACAAGTTAATCCTGTGGAAGCTTCCTTCTTATTTTAAATTGAGGGGGCACTGCAATTTATTGAGTTTTCTTCCTCACTGTTAGAATGCAGTAAAGATGTTTGATTCTCTGGAACTGGTGCCTACCGATTGTGACTGACACATAAAAGCAGATTTATGTTTTTACTGTTAATTTTATAATGCCTGCAGACCTTTTTTGCTTGAAGAAAACAGTCTGTGTCATTAGACAGAGAAGGTGGAATAAATATTGAACTAAATTTCTGTAATTTGGTGCTGTAAGCACTGCAACTACTGAAAAGAAAGCAACTAATACATTTCTTTCACTGCTTTGAGATGCATACCCCTGCCTATAGTCCAAGTTTTCCCTTGTAAGATACTATATACGGTTCTCTCTCTGTACTGCAGTGAGAGGTCCTTTTAGAACCTATAGCAGCATGGAAGTAAAATTAAAAAATCCTTGTTCATTGTTTCTTCTATATTTTTTTAACGTTACAGCGTTTTGATGTCCACACTGTATGTAAACATAATATTTCGTATTTTGCCTTTTACATACACAATTGAATCCTTTTCTTGCTGCAGAACGCTGTATGGCACGAACTCTCCCCTCCTGGCCAGTGCTAGGGTGATTTTTTTCACGCTCACTGTACCACTGAAATGTCTTCCCTTATTAAATAGTGTTTGGTGGGATAGCTCCTCAATATCTACTTTTTTCATTTGATTCTCCAACTACGTCCATCTGGTTCCATCACTAATACACCTGGGATTTCTGGCTTTTCTGAGTGACTTTAGAAATAAATAATCATGTCCTCCAAGGATTCTGGATTTTGGAGTATTTATTCTGACATACCTAACATCTTCCTGTGGAGTCCTTCTCAAAGTTTTTAGCATCTGCCTGTAATTTTGTTGGATTTCCAATTTTCACAACCATAAATTAGAAGACAGAAATGAAAACTGAGCTAAAGATTCACTGTTTGACTTAAGCTTGCATATTTTTGATAACCAAATCTTAAGTTACTGAACACAGCCGATGCCTTGTCAGATTTTGACACTGCATACTTCTGATCATCCTCACTGTTTCTCCTCTTAGGGGCATGAATTTACTCAACCGATGTCTTTTGTTGACACACAATGCTTGAATTGGGAGTTACAGAGCTTCTCGGAATTTTTTTGTAGAGTGATCATTCATTCATCTTGCCTTTCTTGAAGTGTTGAATAACCTTATGTTCTTTATTTCTTCTGGGTTGAGCCACCACTTGAAAGACCTCTGTCCCCAGCTAATGTAAATGTTCAAGTACTGAGCTTTCTAAGTTTTGTGGTTTAGCCCTGGCCAGCAACTAAGCACCACACAGCTGCTTTGCTCCCTCCCCCTGCATTGGGATGGGGGAGCAAATCCAAAGGGAGAAAACTCATGGGTTGAGATAAAGACAGTTGAATAGAGAAACCAAAAGCCAGGTGTGCAAGCAAAGCAAGACAAGGAATTCATTCGCCACTTCCCATGGCAGGCAGGAGTTCAGCCATCCCCAGGAAAGCAGGGCTCCATCATGCACAATGGTTACTTGGGAAGACCTGAAATGTGTGTGTGTGTCCCTCTGTTCCTTTTCTTCCCCAGCCTTTTATGCTGAGCATGACACAACATTGTATGGAATATCCCTCTGGTAATCTGTCCTGCCTGTGCCCCCTCCCAACTCTTTGTGCACCCCCAGCCTCCTTGCTGGTGGAGTTATGTGAGAAGCCAGAAAAGGCCTCAACTCTATGTTACTCTCAACATTTCCCTTCCCACACTCATTTTTTCAGGGCTGTTAGCCTATTCTGAAAGGCTTTAATCCTCTAGTCTGGAGTGCAGTCTAGACTCTGTATGAGTCCAGTTCTTGATGTGTCTGCAGCCATTTTCCAAAGGTCACCAGTTGCCCGGAGGCACACCCATTGCTAGAACCACCGCTGCCTTCATGGTCGGTACAACCTAGCAACCAAGTTATTATTACACACCTTGGCTGCCTGTAAGCCTCTGCTTCTGAAGTGATCCTGACAACAATCTCAAACATTTTTTCCTTTGCTTCTCCTGTGCTACAAGCAAAAGCCCATGCAGCTTCAAAGCCATGCCTTGAGCTTAATGTTGGGATAGAAAGCTGTGTCGTACACAAAGGCCTATGATCCTCTGAGTAGTCTCATACCTTGCTTTCTCACAGAAAGGAATAAAGGTGGAAGGAATAAAGGAAAAAAAAAAAAAAAAGAGTTGCATGCAAAAAGTTTGAAGATTTATTTTTGGTGTGATTAGGAAACAACTGAATTGCTTTCACCAATAAGGTCTCTTATTTAGTTAAATTTTGTAACAGTTCCTTAGTATTTATGTGACTGTTTAATTACCAGATCTGGAAAGAGGAACCACTGCTTTTGTGCATCTGTCCACAAGAGGTCTCTCCCTTGCTGAAATTTAGACTAACTAGTAGATGCTGTGAAAAACAGACTGAAAAAATGCACATAACTCCTTGGAATTTTTCAGAACTTCTGGAGATCTGAACAATAATAAAAAAATATGTTCAATAGTCCAAAGCAATAAAAATTGAGTACTGTGTGCAGTTTTGGGTGCCACAGTACAAGACAAACATATAAATATTGGAGAGTGTCCAGAGGAGGGCAACAACTATGATGAAGGGTGTGGAAAAGGACATCTAATGAGGAGAGGGCAAAGTCCCTTGGTTTGTTCAGCCCAGAGAAAAGGAGATTGAGGGGAGACCTCATCACAGTCTGTGGCTTCCTGATGAGGGGGAGTGAAGGGACAGGTGCCAATCTCTTCTCTTTGGTGACCAGTGACAGAACCTGAGGGAACAGTATGAAGCTGCAACAGGGGAGATTTAGGTTGGATATTAGGAAGAGGTTCTTTCCTGAAAGGATGGTCAGGCACTGGAACAGGCTCCCCAGGGAAATGGTCACAGCACCGAGCTTGGCTGAGTTCAAGAAGTGTCTGGACGATGCATTCAGTCCCATGCTCTGACTTGTCCAGCCCTGTGTGGAGCCAGGAGTTGGACTTGATGATCCTTATGGGTCTCTCCCAACTCAGGAGATTCTACGATAATTTTTTCACTCACCTGACACAAACAATCGAAGTATTCTTAACAAAACTGTGAAGACAAAGCTGCATCTTGATCTTTGGAAAGAAAGTACCTATGAACAATTTTTGGGAAAATGTCCCAGCACCTTAAAGGTTGAATTTTTCCAAGCTTCACTCCTTTCTGCAGGGCTGTTGTGGTAGAAACTTTTCTAAAATCATTTCTACATCTCCTGTATCAGCAACAAATCTGGAAATTTATTATTGACTTTTGATGAAGATTTTAAGTATTAATGATTAATTTTGCATCTTTTTTTTCAAGGTAAGAAAAGCTATGCTTCAAAAAAAATGAAGGAGTAAAATTGTGTCCATCATTACCTATGCTTACTGCCTTTAGTGTAGTGTAAAAGCTGAGGCAAGTGTTTTCAAAATACAGTTGTCTTATTTTCTTTCTAATTGTACGTTTTGGATTCAAAAGCAAGAACAGCTTCCTCATTTGCTGCTAAGTGCTGCAATTAATCCCACTAACTGAAATACCAAATCAGTCTTCCTGCTGCCTTGGAGGATACAAAGATCTAAAAGATTTCTTCTGATACCTAAATAAACAAAACCAGACCAACTCAGGCAAAATGAATTTGGCTTGGTGTGAATGTAGAAGCTTTGTTTACCACAGCAGGGCCCAATCACCAGGTACATTGTATTTCTCAAGGTCATCAGATTCAAAATGCATTCAACAAAAGAAATGATGAATTGTTGGCCAATCATAAATTGTCTAAGTCCATCATGGAACTAAGAGACTATCTACAAAGATACTCCTACAGCTACCTCAGTAGAGTTATTGAGTGTAGGATATTCCTACTGGGGGTGGGTGGGGGTGGGCAGAATGTGGCTCACAAAGATGAAATACACTGACTATGTCTATTCCAGTAAATTAAACAGGGACAGAATATGGACTCAGGCACTATCGCATCATCATATTTAATGTTTAAATATCAGCCAGCTCTAATGTCAACTAACATCCTCTCAAACAATGCTGACGCTTATTTTGGGGTTAGCACAGGCAAGCAAGTGTTCCCAACAGCCCTCATGCGCTGTGTTTTCCAGGGAAAGATGACAGTTATGTGACATGAGCTGTGCTGAGTTGTTTATTCCCAGGGCTAGAGATCAAGGCCCAGTCCATCTTTAATACAGCTGTCACCATGAAAACCTGCCATCTTTATAAGGTCTGGCCATTTTAAGAAACAACATCATTAACTCTTCTTCCTTAGGCTGACAAGCCCACATAAGGAAACATCAGCCAACTGATGGGAAAGTGGGTTTCCTTTAACAGTTGTGTTCTGTTTTAAGGTTGTCCCATGCTGTGTGTTTAAAATAGTGCTGCTGTTATAAACCCATCTCTGGAAGTAAGCACCTGAATCTGCAGAGTACTCATCTTCAAAGTCTTTGTTCATCAGTTCACAGCTCTTCAAGTACTGACACAAATACTCTTCCATGCCACGTTCAGATTGGGGTGGTCAGTCTTCCTAACAGCAAAGGCTGCACAGAGGAATCTCCGTGCCAGGATGTCCTGGTTTCAGCTGAGACAATTTTTCTTTCTAGTAGCTGGTATAAAGCTGTGTTTTGGATTTAGTATGAGAATGGTGTTGATAACACACGGATGTTTTTAGTTGTAGCTAGGTGGTTGGAGTGCTTACGCTAAGTCAACGACTCTTCAGCATCTGACGCCCTGCCAGGTACCGGAGCAGCTGGGAGAGCACAGCCAGGACAGCTGATCCAGACTGGCCAAAGGGATATTCCCAACCATCGATAGGGTGTCATGCTCCCATAATAACTGGGGGCTAGCTGGGAGGCAGATTTGCTGCTCAGAAACAGACTGGGCACCAGATTGTCTAATTTGCCTTTTGCATGTGGTAAGCAATTACATTTGTGCAGAACTTGTTCTTATTGCCATTACTATTCCCTTCCTTTATTATCCTACTAAACTACCTTTACCTCAATCCATGAACTCATTCTGTATTCCCCTGCCCATCCTCTTTGGGGGGAAGGGTGAGCAAGTAGCTGCGTGGTACATAGCTATCAGCTGGAGTTAAGGTATGACACCAGAGCAAGGCATACCCTGGATATGTCAACAGTTGACATATCCCCTCTCTAGGAGACATTACACCATGGGAAAAAAACATGCTGGATGTGCAGGCAAGTTTGCAACAACTTGACAATGTTTCATCAGCATTTGTTACCTTTCTTCCACTCAAAGCCACCATGTGCATTACTTCATAGCCCTGGCATCAGTGGCATTGTACTGCCAGGAACATGATCAAGCTGGCATTTTGAAGAGATAGGGAACTTGTGAGTCAGACATTGTCTCTCATCTTCTATATCACAGATTTTTTTTTTAAATGAATGAACCAAAACATTCACCATCTCTGAGTAGTGGGAAGAATTAAAAGCACCCATCAATTTTTATCACCACTGAAAGAAATCCGTAAGAGGATCAGAACTGTTCATGACTGGGTCATGGTTGAAGTCATGATCTTACTGGTGGAATTTTCTTCCCAAAACACTCTGCAAAGCTGTATGAATATGCTCCCTTTCAAGAAATGAGAGACAAAGATGGTAATAAAGGTGGAGAGCAGGGGACAAATTAACTAAAGATGCCAGCAACAGGCATTTTATTCTTACATCTTCATGTTAGTTAACTAAGAACATGTACACAAGCTGGAATTATAAGTACACTGAGAGGATTAACTTCAGCCCTATGCCGTTGGACCACCAATACTGAAAACCACTGACTTTGACCCGAGGCCATGAAGGTCTAATGAAAACTGAAGTGCATCTGAGTTCTCTTCCTCACACAAAAGCAGTTTCCTAGCCAATTACCTTTTCCACACTTCCCACTCTTTTGCATTCTACCCTCTACCTCTGCTAAAACATGAGACGATCTGCTTCACTTAACAAGGAGCTGTTTCTCTCAAGGCTGTCCACTTTGTGGTTCTTTAACAGAGACACACGGTGTAGGTGTGAAAAAAGCTGCTTATGTGCATCAAACAGAGCACAGAGAACTTTCAGAGTCAACCCTTTGCACCGATCTAGACAGTCAATACCATTCCTTAAAGATGAGCCAGAGTAGGTCCCACGTCTTACCTTGAAGTATTCAGCATCACAGGTGGAGTTTTCACCAATATGTGAGTCACACTCTTCACGCACGTTGGCAAATACAATCCCATCCGAGCAGTACTGCTTCTCCAGCTGGCTGCGGCAGCACTGCACCTGAGTCATACTGACAAGAGGGCAGGAGAGCAAGGGGAGAAGAACGCCATACATAGGTCAAGAACAGACAGTGCAAGCTTTGACCATTAGCACTTGTACTAGGCTCATGGGAAGTGGTTCTTGAGGGCACACATTTTAGGTTTCAAAGTAAAAATATTCTCTAAACGGAGGCAGAATCTTTAGGTGATATGTTTAATACAGTTTAACTGCCAGTCTACCTTGCAGTAGTCAACCACATTCACCCCAGGGCTTGCATGTTTCCTGACAGCTGGTAGCTGAAGATGGCAAGAACCAAACCACTGCTCCAGCTGATGGAAAGGAGAAGCCGGGCCCTGGACATTGTGAAAGTCTGCAATCCCACGGCCAGTCTACCTTCGCACCTGCTGCCCCTTGATGAAACAAACAGATATGATGTGTTGAAGGAAGCTCAGAGTGTTGCTCTGTGGGAGAACTGGAGATAAGGGGAGAAGTCAAGATACCAAGAAGAGTCACAGTGAGAAACGGAGTATTGCAAGCCAGAGGGGAAGACAGAGAAGGGAGAGAAAAGTATTACAGGGTAGGAAGACGTGGAGAGGAGACAGGATAAAAGTCTGCAGGAAAATGGTTTGCTAGTTCAACCGCTCATAAAATCATTCTATTTTATTTTGGTTTCAGTGAATAAACTGAAAATTCCTTCCTGTGGAAAAAAAAAATCTGTGTAAGAAGGCTTTATCTCCTCCACTTCTGTAGCTACTGCCACTTGTATGCAAAACTCATTCAAGGAGATATCTCCCCCCTGTTTTTATGCACAGCTCTGCCTTGTTGGGCAGCATTGTGGGTGGAGCTTGCAGTTCAAAGTTCTTCCACCACTATCTACTGCTAACAGACACTGGGAAACATAGAGTAAAGTTAAGGAGGAATAGCAAATCAGATTACAAATATAGTGATATTCTCTTATCCGTGTGCTTTGTATAACCCAATTCCACTACGAATTATGTTACCTGAGTTACCATGGTAAAAGGAAACTATCTCAAAGGCAACCCAAGCTGGTAAATTCCATTTATAGTAGAACAGGTGTACCCAAAAGTCATACTTTGGTATGTTAGAACTTTATAAGAAACACAGAGAAAAACTCTATAAATGCACCTTTATACCCATCAGCATGGGAAATCGGACCAATATCGAATGCTCAATGTTTGCTGTTTATTCACCCTCTTTCTGCCTCAATGCTAGTTATTTTAACTGATTTTCAAAGGTTACCTAGAAATACATAAAATTATGTAAAGGCATTCAGCAAACCAATACCTTTTACTCTAGAAATCCTTTATTTGCACTGTTGGAAAATTTGCAAGTGTAAAGAAAAGGAGTGGATTAGTTGCACCACTAATCTGCAGGCTTTTCCTACTGCTATCTGAGGTAAGTAGATTCCCAAGCATCACCTCTGGAGGAGCTTCCCTGCTCTTGTTGACCACAAGACAAGCTTTCAACTCCCCAGGCAGCATGAGGAACCTCCTCAGCTCTAAGGCTGGGGCCATCCAGTGCAGCCCACCTAAGAGCAGGGCACACATGGGTACTGGGCTCAGATTCTGCATCTCTGTGCATATTGTAGGTGAGGTTGTCAAGTTACACTCCTAAAGATTCCCTATTCTTATTTATGAGATTTTGTAATGGTCTGACTGTGCAGATCTCACTTGGACAAAAACAGCTATGAGATTTCAATGCATAGAAACAAAAACCAGGATATGTTCATGAGCAAATTATTCAAAAATAGAATGTAAAGTCATAGCTAGAAGTTAAGCCCAGGACAGTAACTTTATTTGGCAGAATATTTGAAGGTTTTGATATTTGATTTAGTTCCAGTTTGGAAGAATATGTAGCTTTTTTGTTGCTGAAATTCCCTCTGAAGCAAAATTTCCATTCCCTGCCCAGCTCTGGGGTGGTCTGACTGTCAGGACTTTAGAAGCCTGTAAAATCTGAACTTCAAGCCCAAGAATGGGGGAGCTGAGACTTTCCAGCTCCTTTAGCACTCCAAGTCCCACTGAGGGGCTAGATACATTAGCCACAGACAAACAAACAAACAACAGCCGTCTTTCAGTAGACCTGTTTGATTTCCAGTGTGGTCTTTTTAAAATTATTATTATTTTTCCAAATACAAGTCACCTCTTTAATCCCGACAAATTGGCAATGTCAACCAAAACAAAAAAGTTTCCTAAAATGTTTCCCACAGCTGTATTCATAAGTCATGTGGCCCATCCCAACTGTAATAAGGAATTAAGCATCAATTGAATACTAGATTAAAATACCATTTGTTCATTCTCAGAACAACAACAATAATATCACACTTCATTGCCCAGATCCTACCGTGAAGTTGCACTGGTAGCAAATTATTGTTTGAGACTGTAAACACTTGTGTGGCTGTAACAGAGGTAGAAATCCTTGAAAGATAGCTGAGAAAAACGCCTGAGAAATCTGCACAGTACTGGCCTTCCAGCTCCAGCTTCACCTGCACAGCTGACCATCCTTTTCCCTTTACACACCTGACTTACTTCAGACCCCAAGACTTTTGAGATGAAGAGTAACTCTCCCCATCTTTGCTAAGATATGTGCATCTCCCTGGCTTAGATCCTAATATAATACATACCTGCTTCCTACTTCACAACAGAGTAAAGGAGCCATCTCTAACAGCTAACAGGACACCTAGATTTGTCTCTTCATGTAAAACCTTTCAACTCTTCCTGCGTAGCATCCATATTAACTTCATGTCTAAGGAGGGCTTACAATATTGGTCTCAAAAAAAGGAGAAAGCAGAGGAATGCTTTACCATGGTTTTGGTTTTGGTTTTTAATTAATCCTAATAATTAAAAAAGCCAAAGGCTACTTCCTCCTTATCTGCCATATTCAGTTAAAACAGTTTATTCAAATAAATAGGTAATTACAATATGGCTGAAATCCTAAAACATTAAATACTGAATCTCTACCAGTGTGAGGTCTCATAACTGACATTCACTCACGATAGTTCAGGTAAAATCATGCCTCTCCTGGTTTCTCTGAAAGATGAGTTTTATTCATGGCTCACAGTTAAGAGATATCACTCAGACATTTAAAAAATCCTTATTCTTTGTTACAGATGCTGAACTAAACCTAAAGTTATTTAACTTCTAGGTGAGTTGATTATAAATCAGATTAAGAAATAATGATTTATATTCTTACTTTTACTTTCTGTTAAAGTTTAACCAATGTTACAGATTTTCATGGAATAAATTTCCAGCCGAGAAGCTACATGCCCATTTACCTCCACAATTGTTTCACATTTATTTTTCTCCTTCCCAGAGGGTGGACTTCTAAATCAGCACAGATTTTGTAATCACCTATTTTTCCTTTAATTTCTTTCCATGAAAGCATTAAAATGTAACTTTTCTCTGAAAACATTTTTGCTGTCCTCCTAATTTCAGTAACCTGTCTCTCTCCTTCTACTTATTAGCCTGCCTTCAAACTATTTTGTTGCTATTCATGTGCGTAGTGGAAGGGCTTTGGCAAAAAATATTTTAAAAAATTAGAAGGGGTATTATTCCACTCCAGAATTCCTTTATAAAAACAAGCAGAATCATTCACCTTTTGTCCTTTCAGTTTGCAGCTTAACATGCAACAGAAAGGAACTAAGGAAAACTAAGACCGAGAGCAAGACCTGTTATTATGAGTTTAGTAATATGACAAATTAAAATAATTAGTGGCTCAACAATGAAAAAATGTGCATTTGAACACGTGTTATAAATTAGCAAGGGACACCTGATTCAACAAACATTAAAATTAATCTGCTGCAAGCCATAAACAACTTTGTATTTTACTTAATATGTTTTCTATAAGGTAAAGAGTAACATTATATTGATATCATATATTATTTAGAGAAACAACACTGATAATATTGTGGCAGAGAAAGGACTGAGTTTGACATTATTCATTAAGTGAACTACACAAGTTATGCTAAATAAAAAATAAAACCCCAACAACATAGCAGACTGTTCTTCTATCCCTCTGACTGCAAAGCCAATAATCTTGGTGACTGTGAGGCACACTTAGCAGCCTACAGAGAAGAGATACCAACTAATAAAGACAACTTCTCAAAAAATAACTTCAAACAGCTTTCTCAAACATAAATCTGTCACAACTTTGATGTCCAAAAATCTCAAGCTCTTCCAGGCTTACGATGGCATAAATCAATAAACATCTATCAGCGGTTAAGCATCTGCTGCCTATCACTTCAAATACTCTTGTTTTATTATTTCCTTCTGTTCCCATCTGAATCTGTATCCAAGTGCTGCCACTTATCTCCACCTGGGAATACAGATCACTTCTTTGTCCTGTTTTTTGCACAGCACCTATCCTTCTGTAACTGCTTCTCTATGCCTTTTTGTAACACTATAATCAATAATGTTATTCCCAGTGTACCTCCCAAAAAGACTTTACATAGTGCTAAAGGCATGCAGTTCCCATATGGAGATACACTGTTTCTGGCCCAGGAACTAAGTTCAATTGCTAAGAGCTCTGGGCAGGGGAAAGTCTTCAATCTGAAAGGAAGAAGATTTACTGGTCAGGTTGAGTTCAAAAAATAAATGGCAGCTGTTTCCAGCTGCTGTGAGTTCAACCACATCACAAGAAATTAGCAGGCAAAATGCCGCCATTATGACAGCCAAATATACCATTCCTTAAATCTCTATGCTCAAGTTTACCAAGTCAAGAAGGCACAGATACTGTCATTGTCCAGGGTGATAACACAATGAGGCATGTACTCCTCTGTGGGACAGAAAACCACTGTAAGAGACTGCAGACACAAGTAGAACCTGGTTTTGCTTGCAGCTCTCTGCGGTAGGAGGAAGCGCACAAAATCAGCGTCATTACCCTCAGGTGCTTGTAAAGGGAACCATGCTCCTTCACTGGTCATTTTGGCTCCAGTTACACTAGCAATTAGAAGCAGAATTTGGCCCTTTTGTGTCTGAAGTGGAGTGGCATCACAAAGTGGTTTTCCTGTATCTCTCACAGATATTCCAGTCTGCAATTGCTAAGTGGAGTAAAATAATACTCCCATTAAAGAAAATAGTCAAAGGTGCCACTTTTACTTAAATGTTTTTAAAATTAAGCCAAGCTTCAGTGGGTGCCATTTCTTTATTTGTCATGAACAGATAGATGCATGTGAACTGCATGTATCCACTTTTTTGTCAATAAGTGCTCGCACCTCTTGCAGAGTATGTGAGTTTATCTGTTTGTGCTTTACCATTACATCACCGTAATTTTCTTAGTTACATATCAGTGAAGCATGAAAGGTAGACAAAGTATTATTAAACTTTTTTCAGTTCCTATGAAGTCCTAGGGACTCTCTGGAAGGGCAGTCTTTTAAAGAGATACATTTACAACTCAAGCACAACTCATGCTAATGAAATTATCATTAAATTATCAAGATTCTCTCCCCCAGATCGTTCAATAAACTTGGCTTCCTGATTTTCCTGCGTCTGTTTTATCTCTCTTCTGACTCTTCAAGTATTTCCTAAATTAGGATGTAGGTCCTATCTGTCAATTCCTCTGCCTAAGAGACTGCTTTCAATGCCAATATAAATACTAAAGTCAGAAAACATGGACAGACTTCCCTGTGAGACATTCTTTCTGTAATAAAGATCAATCCGATACTTTGACATTTACCAAGTTTAAATCACTTTGGAATCATTTTGAAAAGCCAGATGAGAGCAATTTAGTGTTTTAGATACAAAGTCCTCTGTGAATCTGCCCCTCAAACTACCCATCACAAACTGTTACCTCCACAAATTAAATGTAACAAGTGCATTTAACAGCAAAAATAACACAAGCTGCCACTGGCATAAATTTACTAATGCCCCAACCACGTAAGAGATTCAGTATAACCAAAATACTACTGTGCAAATAATTTTAATGTTTAATGCCATTATTTCATTTGCTAGATTTCATAATAGAAATTAGTATACTATTAAATGTCTGTAGGACAAAGAAATCTGTTAACTAAAGGTTAGTGTTTTCTATTGTCAAATACATTTGACAGAAGTAAGACACTCTACATAACGAGGAATCTCGCTGACTTCAGTTCCCCCATCCAGCAATTCAACCAAGAACTGCAGGACTATTGCCTCTGTGGCACCACACGGGAGAAACAGTTTTAAAAGGCTCTCTTACACACATACATATGTACATAAGCAATCTATAGATTATTCATGTACAGGTTCTGTTGCATTTCTTGATAAACATCTACCCTAGAATTTGGGCCTTCGTTGGGCTAGATCCATGATCAGTATAAACTGAAGAAGCTTTGCTGCCATCAGGGGAGCCACTCTGAGATCTACTGACTGTAAGCACAGTCCAAGCCCTGTGAGCAGAGTACAGTGGAAAGTCTTCTGATTAAGAGACAGCACACATCAAACAGATGAGAGCAGCGTGACTTTACGCTAGACCAATAGAAAAATTTAAAGGACTTAACAGAAGAAAGGTAGGTACATAGTAGGCACTCCCCAAGGCTAGGTGTGGAATTGAAAAATGGATTTAAGAGCTGGGTGCTTCATCTTCGAAATCAGCTTTTATACCTGACATTCCCGTGGTTTTACATGTAAAAACAACCTATGGTTTAATATATAATGATATACCTGCATTCTCTGGACTCGGATATTAACGGCAGAGGAGAACATATTCTGTTTTGATTTGCCCATTCAATACCCTTGTCACAGCATTCTTCTATTGTAAGATCTGCGGAAATGAGGAAAGAGAAGCACAAAAATATATTTAATACAACCTTAGCAAATGGTATTGCATCTCCCAGTTAAAAACCAAAACCAGAACAGAGTCAGTTAATTTTCCCCTTCCTGATCTACACACAGAATGGTGCACCCATCCAAAGGGCAGCCACGGCCACATGAAGCATCCGTTAGCACCTTGCAATCAGCCCAAGTGCTGGAGCTATTCCTTCCTCAGTGAGGCAAACTGCAGTTTCCTGTAATCCTTCACATAAAGACATAGCCTAGGGACTGGCACTCCAGTAGAAAACCATTCAGATATATCAGAGCCTGCACAATAGAAGCATCTATTGGATTGAACTTCTTTCTTATCAAAAGGGGCAGCAGCAATAGCCAGCCTTTTAAAATCCTGTTGAATACAGGATAAATCACTGCCTGATATGAGAACAGATGAATCTCATTACATTTTATTTTGCAGAACTATTTTCCCTGAGGTTATTACCCAATTAATCTGTTTTCCTCAGAAGTATGTCTGTAAGTACAAAAGTACTGTACAAAAAGCCTGAAAGGTATATGTATCTCAAAATATATACCAGCAGGTATATATTTTGATGACTGTAACATATAAAATAATCGCTTTTACATATGATAGTGACTGATATGAACCCTGAAACTAAGGGGGAAAGCATACTGAAGATGATTATTTGTACAGAATATGATTTTTGCAGAAGTCTCTAATTTAATAAAACTAAATACTCTTAATGAACTGACAAGCACTACAGGTTTGCTTCATATTCCAAGTGCAAAAGTTCACTGCACAGCAGGTGTATCAGAACTTGGAATAAAACATGAGTCACATTTTCCTATTAATTATCTTGTAGATAAACACTGAACAGCTCCTTGTGTAACAAATACACAACCTGTGTAAAAAAAATCTGATTATCAAGAAGGACAGATTTATAACGTTTTCTATTAGCTTCCCACATTTCTTGACTGATGGCCCTGACAGACTGCACCCATGAGTGTTGAGGGACCTGGCTGATGCCCTTGCCAGGCTACTCAGAATTTTGTGAGAGGTCATGGTGAATGAGAGAAGTTACTGAAGAAAGGAAGAGAACACATGCCACCCTGTCTTCAAGGACAAGAGAGATCTCGGAAACTACAGGCTAGTGAACCTCTTCTCACTGTCTGGGAAGGCGGTGGAGAAAATCCTCCTGGAAGCAATGTCCAAACACATGAAGGACAAGAAGGTGATCAGGAGAAGTCAGTTTGGATTTATAACATGATACCATGCTTAACTAACCTCACAGACTTCTACAAGTGAGGTGGCTAGCTTGACGGATGGGGGGAGAGCAGTGGATGTTGTTTACCTTGACATCAGTAAGGCTTTTAACATTGTCCCCCGTTAACACCCCCATAGACAAGCTGACAATGTACAGGTTACGTAAGTAGACAGTGAGGTGGACATTGGAAGGAGTACACGCTCAACAGGTTCACAGATGATACAAATCTGAGAGGAGTCACTTATGCACCAGATGGTTGTGCCACCAACCAGAGGAACCTCAATAGGCTGGAGAAATTAGCCTCCCAAATTTCAACGACGGGAAATGAAAAATCCTGCAACTGGAGAGCTTGGATAAAAGAAGGCTTGGGGGGAACTGATTTATGTTTATAAATACCTGAAGGGAAGGGATGAAGAAGAGGGAGCTAGACTCTTTCTCTCAAAAGTGTCCACTGACAGGATAAGACAACTGACACAAATTACACCATATGAAGTTCCATCTGAGCGCAGGATAACAGCTCTTCACCGAGAGTGTCCCAACACTGGATGACCTCCAGAGGTCCCTTCCAACCTAAATCATTCTGTGACTGATGGCTTAATGAAAAATAAGTAAGACCCTTTCACTTGAAGGTTGCTGCGCTACACAGAGGAAGGCAAATCTCATTCCTTTCTTTTTGATGGAGAAGCTAAAATACAAAAGGATGAAATGACTTGCCCAAATTACACAGCAAGCTGGTGGCAGAACAGGGAGTGCACACCAGGTCATTCCCAGACCATCTCTCTCTACTGGATCATAAAACGCCTTACACGTTTGTCTCATCCTTAGTTTTGCTCCAAGCACTCTAAAATGTGAAAAAATCAGTTAGCAGCAGCATTATATTCAAGACTGGCCATTTTCACAAATTATTTCCTGCAGTATCTAGAAAGGACAAGCATCTGCCTCCTCTGGTTTTTCCTATACCAGTTAAAAAGCTGTCATTCCCCAAGTGTTCCTCCTATTTGGGTGTTGCAGCCACCCCCTTTCATCTGTCCATTTATCCTCCTCCTACCCTACTGCAGTTATTGAAACAACTGGAAATATTATTTACTCTGTTTGTGATCACACTTTGACACGCATTGGACAGTTTATATAAGTACCTCAACTGGCAGACGTTCATGTGTGGGAAAGGTAGAAAGCAGCTGAAAGCAAGTAGAGAAAATAACCCCCACCAGTAACTTGGTTGTTTGCAGGGAACAACCTATATTCCCAACTACTGATTACAATCCAACAAGTTCAAGCAAAAAGAAAAGAGCTACATCTTAAGGTGGGTACTCTTAAGATAGTTACCAATTCTACTGTGCAAAGCTCTAGAGTACTGAGTCTGATACTGGTTACTCCTCTTCAAGACAGGACACATCAAAACAGCAAATGTGTAAAGAAAGGCTAGGATGATGATCCAGGGAATCAAAGCCCTATTGTGTAAGGAAAAAACTGGAAAAAATAGACCATTTTAAGCCTACATAAGTAAAGGTCGTGAAAGGATGTGGTTCCTGTCAACAAATGCTACCGCAGTAAAAAATAATCAGAATTACGGGATCAAGTAAAGGACACTTTTTTTTAATAAGCAAATAATTATAAATGGCATTACACTAAGTGTTAGTTTATAACAGAGCTCTGTGCTGTATGACCCAGGTCATCCTTCTAGTCTTACTTACATACCCAAAATAACAGTCAAAATTCTGTCAATATGAAGTCAAGACAGTAATTCTCTTGAATTCCTCAGTGTGTCCAGAATTCATGCCAGTGTCTGAAACCTAGCTGTAGTTTATAATACTACAGAGAAAATCAGGCTTGTAAATAAATAACTGCCTGTGGTGAAAGACATGGATTTGCATCTGATCTCTTCTTTGGGAATAGAGACCCTGTCTGGTGCTTGCTGCCTGCCAGCATACTGCTAACAAACATTATATGCATCAAATTTCATACAATGTGTTACAAATAACTGGACTTTTAGTGCTGTTGACTGCAATTAATCTTAACTGTGTTGAAAAATGATACACATTTAACTGAAGTGCAGAGCTGGCTGCAGGTTTTTGCAGGGCTTTGTACAAAATGGGTTTTCAGCCAAGTTCCTCCCCAGAAGGACAATCCCTGGCTCTGGACAACAGTTCTTCCCTCCCAGCTCTGGCAACACACCTCTACTCCAACCAAATAACTCAAGAATTCAAAGCAGGCCAAGCTAAGCAAGCTCGTCTGTAGGAGTGCAGCAGACAAAGAAGGATTTCGGATAGTTTGTTGAGGGAGAACTGTGGTCCAGGCTCATTTTTTCAGTGACATCACAATTCATATCCTCCAAAGATCCTGCCAAAAATCTCTTGAGAATAGAGGGAAGTGAAAAACAAGCAGTAAAAGAAGAACTCCACCCTCAAGGCCATTCTTCTAAAATATCACAATAAAACAGTGAAAAACATTTTCTCTAGCTTGGCTTTGCAGTTTGCTTTCCAAAATGGCAGTTTGTGGACAAATCTTTGGGTGTCAACACTTGATTGCACTGGAATCCATTCTGACTGTTTTGGCATGGAGAGTTTTTAATGAGTATTCAGAAATAGGACAGACGTATTGTCTCCTAACTGTATTTTTCCAGTGGTGTGGATTAAACAGTCCATGTGCCCATTCATGTGGCTCCTGGGTGGCAATCTCTGCACAAGCAGTTCATGCTGAGGCCATTTTTGCCTCCCTCTTCAGGAGATCAACAGCAAGGTGTGTGTTGGGGGTGGTCCATGGCCTCTCCTCAGTTTCTCACAACTAGAAGTTTGTAATGCAGGGCATCTGAAAGGAAGGGGTAGTGGAAAGCAGACAGTAGAAACTACTCTGATTGCATCGTCCTGAAGAATCTCACATACTACACAGAAAGCAATGGTGCTTTTTTCTCTGAATGTAGCTATGTGTCTCTTACCACCGCCGATGGGCTCGCAGCACTCCTCAGAGGAGGAGGGCCAAAGATGATCAAACAGGAATTACAGTACCGCTCTTCTGAACCTGGTGCATCTTCAACTGTTTTGCCAAGTGCCCAACGTTCCATGGAAATCAGCCTGAGAAATCTCAGGTGTCTAAGATACAAAACACTTCTGGGAAAGGCTGATGATCTTGTCTGAGCTCAGCTGACATGTGACCTTTTATTTAGAGGGAAAGCTGTAACATGCAGGGATACGCTGTCTGGTTTGTTTTGTAAGTTTGTGAAGCAATTGTTGAGCTTTTTGGTACCATGAGACAGAAAAATATGAAGATAAATCTGAGATCTGATAAGATGGCAGCATGTTGACTTCCTTTTCACTCAGATGTAGTAATTTTGCATGCTAATTGACTAATTGTGAAAAATACAAGTCTGTTTTGGATAAAATCGAATGCAGCTTCGTCACTGCTTTGTCCCTGTAAAAAAAGTATGTGCAGCAAGACATCCAAAATAACTTGAGGCATGTTAGTAGGATGACAGCAAGGATGGATGCCCTGACGTTAAGACGGTGTATGTAGTATTCTGGGGAGGTCTTCAGGAGTCTCAGGAGGAGGACAGTGGAAAAACACCTGGAACTCAGATCTCTAATTTTACAAAAGCTGTCATGAAGAAGACCTATCAGATAAGAAGTGGTTAAAGGTCACACAAATGAAAGCATTTTGTACACATGACATATTCATGTGCTAGCTATGAACTATGCTTACATAGCCAAAATGTGTACAAGCATATGGTTGTTTTAAAAAAAGGTAGTTTGCTCATCTTAACAGGATTGCCATACTGTGTGGGAGTTCAAAGCAAGAAATGTGGTTAAAAACTGTACAATCTTTGACTTCTATGATGTAATAATTGCTTATTCAGCTGCTACAGAGAGTATTTTCTGCAAAAGAAAGATAAGCTTAAGAATGTTACTCAAAAGCATGATTCCTGGAATGAAAAACCCTGAATTGTTTCTGGGAATTGTGAAAAAAAAAAAAAAAAAAAAAGCAGAAGTAAAAAGGACTGGATAATTGTCATGGCAGTAGCATTCCAGCTAGATCTAAAAGGGATGTGATCTTTTAAGTAACAATCTACAATAGAGCAGCTATCCTGTACAGAATGGTGATGACGGAAAAACCTACGTATGATCCAGGATTAGATAGCTGTTCATTACTCAGTGCTGATCTATGGAACAGTTAGAAAGCTGACAAAAATATCAACCCAAAAGCTACACCTGAGCCTTGGAGGGCTTATCAAACCACTCCTAGTAAAGCCTTCCAGTTCTTCAATGCAGTAAGTCACATGACTGTCAATTCCTTGACTTCCCAGCCCACATAACCAGTTATAGGTAGGTATGGATTTGGAAGTGAGTCCAGGCCAAGGGGTCAAAGTCACACCTGCTTGTTAAAATGTTTTCAAGCACATTAACTGCTTAGGTTTGTAAAATGTGGTGCAGGTCTCTCCCTTCACTCAATTTACTCTGAGAAAGTCAGCACTGAGGAATGTGAGAAAACAGAACATGATTATCACTTCTCAGCACATGCAGATACAAGCAGCAGATGGACTCTGTGAAAGCTCAGCACTAGTCCAACATGTTTGAGTAACAGTATGTCATCCATTTTTTGGAACTCACGCTTACAACATGCATTCGTTTAGGTTTCCAGTAAGAAAAATACTTTCAATTTTCATGGCATACCTTTCTGACAAAGCCTTTTTTGTCCTGTCAAGAAAACTATCGTACTAGTGATGCTCATCTATCTAACTGTCAGCTGAACCCCACCCCCCAGAAGTCTACCTAGAGAATCTGATCATCAACATGACAGATTGGCCACCCGCATTATTCAGAGTCATATTCTTTGTCTTCCAACCTCCCTCCTCTCTCCATCTGTACTTGCCTGACACAAAGGCAGAGCAACTGCATATCCCTTTGGCCAATACTCCACTGTGCTACAGGTTCAGGGCAGACAAAGTGTGCCTGGCCTGATCTGCTATGTCAAACCAACCACTCTTGAAACAGTGACACCTGGCTAATATTAGGTGGACAAGTCAGCTGCCTTTGTAGCAGGAGCAGCAGTCAAGTGCTGGCAGCTGGGACTTGTAGTCTTGATTTTTTGGCTGTCCTTACAATAAACTGTGTAAATGCTATTTCTGGCACTGCAAATACACTCTGGCTGGCCACTTAAGGCATCAAATAGACCCAGAGACGTGTTTAGACAAGAGGGAAGCCAGCTGACTTCAAAGGTCCACCTGGTAATAGAAAAACATGATAAGTACAGCTTTGCAGTGTCTTGATCTTGTGTGTAAGCCTAGGGATTAGGCATACAGAATAGAGGAAAAGGTGAAGGAGAGCTGAAACCATAAAAAAGAAAGACATAGAACATAAAATCTGGCCTTATGATTCCCTGAAACAAATGTTCTGAATTGGGAGTAATGGAGCGATGCAAGAAAGCATCACCATTCTCCATCTGAGATGATGTGACTATTTGATCGATCTCTTCAGGCTGGAGTTGAAATGAAGATGCCCCTCCTCCATTTCATACGCAGCAGAAGAATTGAGTAAGAGCTTTTCCTTTTCTGCAGAGACATTCTTGTTTACCTCAAGACCATACAACAAGTATGCCAATATACCAACGGGATAAAATGAAGAGACACCGCTGAGCTGTGGCATTAGTGACCTTTAGACATCAAGCTATTCTTAGTCCTTCCACAAGGTGGTTCTTACAGCTTCCCATGAAGAATACACCATCTTGAATTCTGTAACAAATGCATGAAACTTGGAGCTAGGATGCCCTCTCCTGTAATCCCCACAAGCAGCACAAGAGATAAGGCAGTCTCCAAGATATCTGCTGCAGCCTGCAAGGCTGCATTCATCATCACCTGCTCCTCTCCAGACCTGCCCTAGACTACTCATCGTCCTCAGGAGAACCTATGACAATGGTGCTTCTCCCTCCCAAGTGCAGAGGTCATACTAGGTCTTTATGGACTGACAGACAATCACTCCTAGTTCATGTGTTGCTAAGAAATACAATATCCTCCCTAAACAGACTGAAACGGTTTCAACCTTTACCTTCTGACGAATTCTCAGCTGAGTGTGATTATTTCAGGATAGCTGAAATCACTGAAGAAACCCAGTAAGCACACTCACCGAAGTAGCAGCACCCTGAAGGAAATGCCTGGTACGTCAGTGTGTTTTGTGGTTGGTTTTAAGACAGCCAACATTTTACTGGAAACTTTTTTAGGTCTGGAGAACACTCATTTATGGGGAATGTGGCTCTGGTAGCACTAGAAGTGGCCATCACACAACAAGAGGGATTTTTCAGATATGGCCAAACCTCATTTTATGAGGTGTCTGTTTGCAGTTCATGAGAGAAGCTCTTGGAATTATTCATGGCAGTAGCCAGTGAGGAGGTAGCTGTGGGCAGCGTTTGGTGATAAGGACAGGCCTAAGGGAGGCAACAGTCTGTTGCAACATGCCTTATTCTCCTTGGCGGGGATAGTAAGGGTTTTATTGTGGTGGGGTTTTTATTTTGTCTAAGTTCTAATTAAAAAAAAAAATAAAGTCTTTCCAAAAAAGTGACTGGCTACTAAAAATCAGAAAAGAGGGCTGCATGTTACTCAGGAAGACTATAAGGCATCCTATATCCGTATCAAATACCACAGAAGATAGGGATGTAGGAGCCCTCAGGAGGTTATTGTCCTCCCTGCTACTCTCATGCAGAACTGCTAAAATTTGATCAGTTCTAGGCAGATTTCTTTTTTTTTTTTCCACAACAATATTGTGGCTGATTCTGCATCCTCTCTACACAATGGGCCCTTGTGTCCACAATGACAGAGGACTTTTAATTATGTTACCTGTCTGCTCTAACCCTCCCCCCGCCTTAAATCCATTCCTTTGTTGCTGCATCTCACACACAGGCTCTTATGCACTTCAACAACCCATATCTGAAGAGTGCCACTTCATCTGGATTTTTTTCTGTTTTTTAAAATTAACTTTTTTTTTTCATATTCCTGGATAGATTTATTCAATTATTAATATTATTTTTACTTCTATAAGGAGGCTGGAGTTTGAGTGATACTGAAACAAGAAAACTTAAAGCTATTCTGGCAATTTCTAGAAGACATGAAGAATTTTGTCCTTCCCTGTATGAAAAAAACATGCAAGTAATGAAATTACTTCACACAGTATTGATAGCCTGAAGTGGAATATTTCTTTCTCATATAACAAATTTTTATCTTCTCTTGATTCTTTTCAAATCTTGAAAAAAGTGTGATTAGAAAGTTTTATATAAAAGTCTTGCAATTAATCTATTGTTAGTCTGTTCATTTGTATAAAAACCATGATCCAAAATGTACTTTAGTAAATGAGTCTTTAGGTAGAATTAAAGGACTTTGGAACTAGTCCAAAAATGTATTTAAATTAAAGCAATTGAAATAGGAAGTATAAGAGAATATGACAGAGCATCATGTCTCAAATATATATATCTATTTATATAAACCTGTTAAGTGTTTCTCTATCTTCTCATGTGAAATGGTTACAGGAAAAATATTTTCACACTGGGAATTCTTGATTTTCAGCTGAACAGAAAATTAGACTAACTATGCTTTTATACATGAAAGTGACACGACTGCAGCATAGGCATATTTATTGCTGAATTAAAAAATACTTACAATTATTAAAGATTCTGATATTCTACTACTGCCATATGTAAAGGGTAGTCTGGAAACATTATGTAGATGGGATAAAATCTATAGCACAATGAGGCAAGGTTCAAGTAACTAGTGTACATAGAAGGAACTGCAGACCTTACAGAGCAGAAAGAAAATAAAGATACTTTGGTTTTTTGGTAGGTTTGGGGTTTATTTTTAAATATTCATATAGCAATAATTTAGGAAAGATTTTCTTTTGGAGAAAAACATTACTAAAAGCTCTTCCCTGAGATTTTCTTCATTATTGAAATTATGGATACCAAGTTGCAAACTTATACCTAGCTCTTCCAGATTTTCTGCCCAAGCGTTTAATGTTAAAAGTACTCAGCACTCTGAGCTTGGAATTTAGTCAGTGATAAGAGCTTCAAAGTTGGAAGACTGTACTATTTCCAACAGATGTATTGCTGGTAGAATTTGTACAGTATATCCTTCCAGTGCTTATTAAATCCTAGGAACCATCAACCAAAGTATTTCCATATCAATACCCTTACTTCAACATTGATAAAAAACCCACTGAGAAAATTGCTTTCTTTATTACTATACTTAAGTTCTCAGTCCAGATTTTAACAGTACTAGACTCAAAAGTGAATATCTCACATGCTTGTGCAGGATGGGTTGTTTGTGGGTGCTACCACAACCCAGAAAGTAATGAGCCACTTCCTATACTTGTGTGATAAGTACTCAAAACTTCATTCAGCTTTCTGTGAATTAAAATTTTAAATGAATTGGTACATTTATGAATGATAATTCCTGAGAATCTAGAAATTCCATTTCTTTTTTTAAGATCCAACAGCCCATACTTGGAACCCAATGGCAAACTTCTCAAAACTTTTAAGAGGTCTAAAAGAGATTATACTAAAGACAAAGCAATGACAAAACACACGAGTGCTGGGGGAAAAAAATTGTTACCCATTTAAAATAAGTAGAGGTAAGAAGCTTCATCAACTGTGTTAGCCAATGATGTGCCAGTGTATTCAGGAAAGCATCAGCACAGGAGATCCTTTGACCAAACTGTTGCATCCCAATACTGAGAGATAACTTCCAACACAACTTGTACTGGACTGTCCCGGTGCCTTGCCAGAGAGGATTTCAGCAGGACAAGAAACAGCACTGTCAATTTTTCCCTTACTGTACACACTCTCCATGCCACTGCAAATTACCCACTACATCACCTTTGTAGATACTACTTCTAGTAGATTATTTCTTCTCCACTTACTTGACATTACTCTGAGCATTTCTAAACTGATCTACACTCACAAAATATTGCAACCAGTAATTCTTTACATTCTTCTAGGGCTCTTCACTGGCCCTTCTCCTTCATATTCAGTCTTTTTGCATCCTGGACTCTTTTCCACTATTTTACCTTCTGGTCCTGACAAATCTATCATTTGACTTTTCTGGGGACAACTTTTCTGTTCTTTCTCACTCTCCAGCCTCCACTTCTCCGTTTTACCTTGGAGCAACGTTAGCCCCTCTCCTAGTTTAATTATATGTGACAACTTAACTATTAAAATCTCACTAACTGTCTGTCTTCCTTCCATTGAATCTACACATAAATACTTGTGTATACTCGTGTATTTCATGAGTGCTTTACAAAAACCTTTGCCTATTCTGGCAAAAATTATCTGCTGATTTTGTTCTTTCTTAATTTTACTCACTTTTCTTATTCTCTGTCAACCATCAATTTTTGCTACCTTTTCCACAAAAGCTTTTGCCCATTTATCTCTTTCATACAAAACCACTCTATGCTACCATTAAAATTCTTGCCTGTGCCCTGATTTATTTTTTATTTTGGATTTCAGCTCACTCTTTCTTGACCTTCTCTGTCTCATCCCCTTTTATTCTCTACAGATATTTTACTACATCTAGTATACCCATATTATCTGTTTACTTAATTGATTTTGTGACTTCTTTAGATCTATCCACAACTCACCAAACCAAACTCGCTTTATGGTCCCAGCTAACACTATTCCTGTTGGCTCACAGAGGTCTAAGAAGCATCTTTCATTTCAGAAAATGCTAGGGTCTGTAGAATAATTTTGTCTGAACACAACTATTTATTAAAAACATGTATAAAATTGGTATGAAACTTGCAAAACAGGTTAAAGGGCAACAATAAACAAATAACTTTTCAAAATGCACTGACCTGCTATCAGACAATGCCTGAAATCTGGCAGAATAGTACAAATATACTGCAGTAATTTGATAAGCTAGCTTATGGATTTTCATTTTGGATTTCACTAACATGTCTGCTTTCAATTACTCAGATGACAAACAAGTGTTTAACATCTCGCTCTTCCCTGATTGCAATAAAATGTCATGTCTGAAAATGAACTATTAAAAAGAAGCTCAACTGAAAACTAATTTAGCAACTGCACTCAGATTTTAGTACTGTATTTTTTGGTAGTATGTGATTTTGGGGCAGATTTTATCTATGGTAGCCGACACGAAAGCACAGATTTAGCCTTTTTAAAGTCCTACCTCCACCCATATACTTCTTACAAACTTACTGCTATAAAAGCACATGTAAAAATCATAATCTTAAAATAAAACTCATTCCACACAGTCAGTGGAACATTTTTTTTTATTACAAACTGTAAGCTCACCCTGAAAAAGACATGTTTCCAGATGTTTAGCGAGTTAAACTCTCTGTGCCTGTAGTACCAGGACATGCCAAAGGCACAGCTGGAGGATGAACTACTCATCCACTGACTGGACAAAGTGATGTGGTATTCTTCAGTAGGTGGCAGCTTTCATCATAAGAATTTATCATAAGGATTTATAAGACCTTTACCTTTGCATTGATATATGTAATGACCTGCATTATCTATATTCCCATGCACTGGGCAGTTCCAGTGAAGGAAGTCCCTTTCTGTTTTTTTTTCCAGAATGTGGACTTTAATAGACAACAACAGTTTGAAGATTCATTAGTAAGGTCAATCAATTAAGAAAACTGCTGGTAACAAGCTTAGCAGAAAGCTGCATTTCAGAAACATGTTTCTTAGCAACGTGGCAACGTATCACTAAAGCACTTTAGGAGCCCCTCTTTGCCCCAAGCCCCTCCATGCTGGTGACAGGGAGGAACACAGGCTCTGTCCCAAGGAGTCTCCACTTAAACAACACAATCTCACATGGCAATTACCTCATTTGCCTGCAAAACACAGATGGCCATGTGAAATAGCACAGAAAAATAAACAATCCTGCTTACAGCACAACTAGTAGTAATTATTAAATTATTAATTACATTTACTACTAATTGCATTTACTACTAATTATTTCACTTGAGCAGTCTACTCCTCAGAAGGTAGCATCCTTCACCTGCTTTTAGACACTTCGATCTAATTTTGTCCAATGTACTGTTTTCAAAATTCTGAGGATGTAGAAATTCCAGGTGAAACTGAGATCATGGGGGTTTATTTGAGAATAAAAGATACACCTTTTATTGACAAATTTGGCTATACTTTACACTACCAAAAACTTAGAAAACGTGAATTTAGAGATCCCGTCACTTACCATTTTTCTTAGAAGTAGTCTAGTATTTAAGGTTAAATGTATGCTGAGATCACAAAGTGAAATTATTCAGCCTTTTACAGTAATTTTAAATGCTTAAAATCCCTATGCCCATTCACTATGATACATCAAAGCCACGGTTTTGCTGATGTGCCCTGCCGCCTGAGAGAAAGTAGCAGCTATCTTGGGATTCTGGCACTAACCACTGCTTTTCTAACCTTTATTCTGTTCCCCCCCCCTTCTTTAAAAGGACCAGCTAACATCTATCAGTAGCGAGTATTTTGAAGGATATCTGCAACAAGTACTCTGCTATACAAAACTCCAAGAGCCAAAATACTGTGATAGTAACAAATAGCTGACTTGTCTGCCTTTTGTCTGCCACTGTTAGGCCCGGGCCTGAGAACATATGTTTGTAAGTGTCTCCCTGGGGTATAGCATAATCAAGCCTCAACTCTGAACGGCCCCCTTGGGGTTCCTCTGAGAGAAAAAGTCACTTATCTGTTAGCTATGATAAATTCATTGTCACCGTATGAAAAGTAGTTTCTTTGTCATATCTTACCGGTTGTGTTTGTGTTGGGTTACTACACTGAGTTAAATCAAATTAATAGCCTCTTTTTATACAGTATTAAGAGAAAAGAAAGGCAGGGTATGGAAAGGGAGTCATGGCCTGCATCCAGGACACCCCCACCCCCCTTACAAAAGCAATCACATCACACAGTATCATTCATAAATGCTTCGCATTTTGTCTTCGAAAAGCCTGCATCCTTTGCTTCGCTATTCAACCTGAGCCACTGAGGTTTCATGTAACTGTCGATCGCGTTTCATGGGGCATCATTTGGTCCCCAAAGATCAGACCTGGCACCTCTCCGGACCCGCCGGTGTCGGGACACATCACCTTCGCGCTGTGCAGTCTAACCCGACGCCCATCACCGGGCGCCTTGCGTGGCAGGGCGGCAGCTCCAAACAGCCCTGACACGTCGCAATTCCCGGGACATCGGGCTGCAAAAGCGCCGGAGCCGTCCCCAGGGACCCGGCCGGCTCTGCCGCCGGGAGCCCCGGGGACGCCCAGCCCCCGGGTCGGGCGGACAGCGCAGCCCGGCCCCGCGACGACCCAACTCACCAACTCCCGGCGGCAAAGTCTGTCCCGGCGTAGGCTCGTACTGACCCCCGGCGCGGAGCTAACCTGCCCGGGTGGCAGCGGCCTCGAGGGGCGAGCGGGAACCGGCGGCGGCAGCGAGCGGCTGCGGCGGAGCCGGTGCACGCCACGCCTTTCTGATCTCTCGAACGTGGCAGCGGCGCTTTAAAGCCTGCCCGGGACGTCCAGGGGCACGGGGAAGGGGGGACACACACTATGGGAAGCTCAGCCATCTCGCTGCCCCATCCCCCGTGGGCCCGCTTCTGCAGCCGTGGGACCCTGCTCACCGCCCTGAGCGCGGCCGCCCGCTCCCTCCGGCCCCAGGAGGGGAAGCAGGAGCGGGCACCGCCGGGACATCCCGTCCCGGGGGTCCGGCGAGGCGCCCCGCCGCTGGCAGCCTCCCTCAGCCCGCCGGGGCGGCCGGGCCTCCGCTCCGCCTGTCCCGAGGCAGAGCCGGGCCCTTGGGCGCCGAGGCGGCGGCGGCGGGGCGGGGGGAGAGAGTAGCGCAGCCCGGCGGACGCCCGCGGCTCGGCTCGGTGCCGCTCCCCGCACTTACCTTGGCCCCGGAGCGAAGGTACCAGCGCCAGGAGCAAGAGCAGCCGCAGCGGCCGGGCCCCGCGGAGGTTGTCCATCGGCCTCCCGCAGCTCCCAGCCGGCGGGAGCACTCGCACGGAGCGGAGGCTTGGCTCTCCAGCTGCGTCCAGTGGGCTCCCCCTTTTTGCTTGCTGCTGCTGCTGCTGTTATCCCAGCCGCCTGAGACCGGTTGGAAAAGAGCTTGCAGGAACCCCCCACTCGGTGGGCTTTACAAAGATTTAATTCACTGCCTACCCGGTTAATTATACAGCCCGCAAGTGCTTAGCAGAACAGAGCCGCCACGGAGCTCGGAGGCAGAGCCCCCGTTGCTCCTGATACCCCTACCTCTCTCCCCGCCACCCCCACACACGCTGTAAAAGTGACTCCCTTCGGCTCGGAAAACTTTACAGATACTCAGCGTGAACCTAGGGCCGGCGTGACCGATTCTGTGAAGGAGAAACGCAGCGACTTCTTTCGGTGCCAAGTAGGAGAAAGCCACAAACAAAGGGAAAGCAAAGAAAAACAAAACAAAAGAAACCACCTAGCAGAGAAGGAAGCGTTTAACCTCTGGAGGGGAGATTTTTCAAGCCCTGTTCTGAGTCTTCCCGTTGGTTTTGCTCCACGACTACAACTTTTGTCAATAAAAAGATTTTTAAAGGTAAAGAGATTCTAGAATTATTCAATGAAATGCAACGGGGAAAAAATTCTCTTCTTTCCTCCCCTCCTCCTAAAAAATCAGGATGAGAATTTCAACCCAAATGAGAAGATCTACTCTCTCTCCTTCCCCCCTCCCCCCCTTTTTTTTTTTTGGTTTTTTTTTTAAACCTCCTTATCTTATTTAAACAGGAACACAAACGCTGATAGTCAAAGGAAGAGCCTGAGTTGAAAGCACCCAGTTGGCTATGCTGCTGCATAGAGATCTTTACGATAATGTGGGGGGATAATGTTTGCAGGCAAAGTCACATGGAAACAAATGGAGAGTTCACCACCCCTCTATACTTTGCCCTCGGTTTTACTCAGAAAAACAGTTGGAAGTTAGTTTGTGTTTATTTGGTCCTTGTGCCACATGGACTCTGGTTGGAGTATTCCTCTTGTAACTACTCAATAACTCAACTTTTGTACACGTTTCTGCAATATGTCCAACTGGGAAAAGTACTTAAGGCAGTAAGAGTCAGAAGTATGCATGATTTGTTCTGCACCAGGTTACTTGCTTTTTTCTTACACAGGAACATAAAAACGGCCATATGGCCTAGGGTCCAACTAGCCCAATAGGCAAAACTGCAGCAGCTGTCTTCAGCCATGATCCTAAGTGGTCACCAAAGGTAGAATACAAACAAGGAAACTACACATGATAATTCTCCCAACTACTCTCCCAGCCTCCAGCTGCTTTGAGTTTGGAGCATTTCCTCAGTGGGATGTTGTTTCTGTGCCCTCAGTGGTCCCCAGGGAATTTCTATTCCAGGTATTTATCCTGTCTCCCCCTGAGTTCTTGTAAACCTTTATCATCCAACATATCCTTTGGCACCAGGTTTCATGGATCTACCACTGACTGTGTGAAGGGCCATTTCCTTTGGTTCCTTTTGAACCTCTTTCTTCCAACCTTCTCATGGTGCCTCCCAACTCTGCTGCAGGAATAGACATCAAAGAAACGACCCCTATCCACACTCTTATTGCCAGTATCATATCCTACCCAGCTCATCTATTTTTGACTGCTGTTCCTTTTTTGTTTGGTTGTTGTTGCTTTTTCTCTATTTTATTGGGATGAGGCAACTAAAAAAGGGGAGAAAGAATGGAAGGGGTATTTTTTGCTTCCTTTCTTCTGCACAGGCGTGTCTATTTCTGTCTCTTTGTTAAATGCCTGAACTCAGCTTATGAGCATCTTACATCACTTATAGCAGGACGTTGGCAGTGTTTCATCACAACCTCCAAGCTACTGTTTTTCATGTTTTAGACAGCTGCAGGAGGCAACGAACAAAGATCACACCTTGTCCAAAGTTTGTACCAGCTGAACTGAACCAGTGGAACCCCCTCTATAGAAACCCTGGATTCAGTTCAATACTGGCTTGTTTTACTTTACTTTAAACCCTCTCCTAATTGATTAAAGGCGGGTGGAGAGAAGTTCACCAGTTTGACTGAAACAGTGTAAAGTCATACATAATAGCCTGTCCACACGTGGAGTCATCCTGATTAACACCATGTGTGGACAATCTTACTCCAGAGTAAGAATTCCTTGTTCCTGTTCAGTTTGCCACCACAAGCTGTTTACCAGAAATGAGACAAATTCAAGTAACGGTTTAAGAAACAGCTCCAGCGACTATCACGGCTATGTTCATCTGCAGATCTGATAATAGGGGTTTTTTTGCTTGGTTTGGGGTGGGGTTTTTTTGCATAAAATATTAACAACACATTTCCAGAATAAACTGGCACTCTCACCTACAATCAGATTCAGTGGCCTCGAGTACATGTGATTCTAATTACTGACCCCAAGCTTTGTAGTGAGCTAAGCCATGCACTTCAGGCTGGATTCAAAGCTCCTGGAAGTCAATGGAAAGTAAAGGCTTACGAGAGGGAACATTTCGCACAGCCACATTTTTTTCTTACATCTGTTTGCAAAGGCCCTGTAATCCTTTTGTGTAGCTTTTAAAACAAACAAATTCTTTAATGAGGATTTTATTTTTACTTCAGAAGAATGAAAATAATTTGCAGAAGCTCAGATTAACGAGTAATGACAGCGTAACAAATCATTGCGCAAGTCTTTTCCAAGGGTCTTGTTGAGAGTAGATACACACAGGAGTAGCCTGATGAAGAATTCAGAATTACTCTAAGAAACCCATTACCATCTATGGCAGCAGGTTCACAGTTGTCATTTGGCTACTTTGATTTCATGGGAACAGGAATTCTCGAGATGGCCTGAATAAACTTATGTAAGGACATCAACTTCTGCCTGGTGGACAAAGCTGCCCCATAGTCCCAGCTGTTGTGCCTCCCAGCTCCTCTGTTTGACTGCAGCTCCCAAATCCTGATGAATTTGTTTTCCTTCACCCATCTGTCCCAGTAGTTGAGCAGAAGAGAGGCTAAAGAAATTGCTCTATCTTCCCCGTTTTCAGGAAGGATGTTGCAAATAATAGATTCATCTGGGAATGAACTCTACTCATAGCTACTGAAGGGAAGCTCCTTGGCCCCTGTAGCAAAAACTGAAGCTACTTTTTGGCTCTCATTAAGGTAGTGTGCCACACTAAATATGCATAAAAAGGCCCCTTTTCTTCTTAATTGGAAGAATATTTCGCTGACCGCTATGGGTGCAGAAAGATTAAAAAATCCCTGTGTGGATCTCACCATCTCCCACTGTAAAAATAAGACCTCAAACTCTACAGTAGGCTATCAGGGTACAAATGACCCACTCAATTCGTTTAGTTCCAAACACAAATATGTGCACAGTACAATTGGCATTCAGCTTCTTTCCTGGAGATAACATTACCTGAATCTTTCCTGAATTAAAAATTAATTAAAACAAGAAGGAAGACCTCTGTCCAAAAGACATGTGGCAACAACTGTTTCACATAATCTTTTTAATATTGTAATTTGGGAAATTTTTAGGTTTTAGCATCTTAAAATTGGAACTGGATTTTTAAGGGCATGATTCTGACTATCTTGCCTGTCCTTCTGATTGTCAGGTTTCTGATTGAACTAGAACACACCTTTAAAATAAAAACCAACACAAACTTGCCAGAGTTTTCAGAGTCAGATGCACCATAATCCTTGGTTATATTTTGAAAGTGTGAATGGTGTTACAGATAACAAATTGTTGCTTATTTTGAGTTTAAATCAATCTAGTTTAGGTTTTAATAGATCTCTGGGCTCGTATTCCTGCTGAAGTTACTGTCATTATGCACTCAGTGCTTTGTGCATCATCAGTGACTATCAAAGCACCTCAGGTTAGTAGGTGGACAGTTCATATGCATTTAGCATGTCCTTGTTAGAGATTAGCTTGGAATAAATGCCCCTCTTTAAATAAATTAGTTTATTCCCCATACCACAGGATCACCTTCATTCTCAAATCCCAAACTATTGACTATCCACACCAAAAGGATAAGCAATGGATAAGCAAAGGAAGGTGGGAGGAAAGAGACCCTCTTCTGTTCTCTAGTGTGTATGAAACTATGCCTCCCAAGTCCAATCAAGGAGGTTGACCTAGCCGAAATTTGGAATTCTCTTCATAGAAATAGTATTTCATATATATATATATGTATATATATATATTAAATACTATTTCTAATATATATATTAGAAATACTATTTCTAATACATATAAATAAATAAAAGTACATATATAAATAATTTGCATATACATAATTGTACGGATGCCAATAGCCCAAGCTGCTTATACCATATTGGTAGCAATATAGATACTTGTATACAAACCAGGATATCCACCTGGGCTTTATGTTTCAAATAGCTGAAGACTGTTAGAAGAGGCTCAGCTTACTTTATAGAGCTTTCCATGTACAGACAAGCCCTTTCACTGTTAATCTCTGAACATTTTTTTCCTCTTTGTATGGATCAGTCTGTGAATACCAGGGCAGAGTTTAACCTTTTCTGCTGTTGTTGTTAACTGTTCCAGACTGGGTGTCGTAACACTGAGCTCTTTTCAGCATCATTGCTTCTAACATTTTTGAGGTTTTACCCATTTTGGAGTTTGTGTCCATTTTGTAAGTATGGCCTACATTTTCTGTTCTTTTCTGTCTTATCAAGAAGAAAATGTATACAGCTATCTTGGACACTCAAAACACACACTGGTTTTCTATTAATATGTATAAGGTCTGCTTCTAAGAAGGAGTTTATTGGGGCATAAAGGAATGCTTTGATGATCCATGTCATTTCCCTTGTGGCATTACTTGTAGAATTCAGGAATAACTCAATCTGACATTCATGGGGTATTTCCTGCCTCTCCTTCTGGAGATGCATCCTCCCAGTCTCTCAGATCTCCCTCTTCCCATAAATTTCCTTTCCCCTTCTAGACTCTCTCATGTCACTGCAGGCAGAGCTAGTCTGATGTGTGAACAGGCAAGGTGTTTTCCAGGACCTGAGGCCCAGGGAGGCTGGGCTCCTTTGGATAAGTTGAGTCATGCACACAAGAGTTGTAGGGGACAATGGCATCTGGCCTAGACTCTGCTTTGGGCCTCCCCAAATCTAACAGCAGCAGGGATCAGTCATTATTTTAGCTGCAGGCTCTCAGAGGTGACTTCAATTTGTCAATCAGCATTTGTACCAATGGTTATTTTCACTGTTGAAACAAAAATAAAAACCTCATTATAAAGGGTGGGGGAAAGCCATCAATAAAGTAAATGGCTATTCTGGCAAAAGGCCATTTCCCATCCTGACATCCCTGATAAATCTGAGCTCCATCCCTGTCAAGCAAAAATAATATCCAAGTATGTGACCAAATGATCTTTGGGAAAGAGAAAATATACAAGTGAATAAAAGCCATTGCAGGTTTGCATAATTAAAATTCCAGAGCTGTTGCATGTAATAGCTTAAAATCAGGAGTACAGGTTTCTGTGTCTCCTCGTGGTCACTTAAAATCTGCTTCATTCAGAGCTATTTCATTATTGGTTTATGATTTATGGTATTATTTTTAAAAAGTCTAAGAAAGAAAGAATCTGTACTGCCCATCTGCAAAAAGTTCTCTCCTGCCAGAAAACTGTTATCTTACCAGTAGAAACTACAATTTAAGCTTAGTGTAATGTAAGCAGACAGTCAGCAGAAAGACTATGAACACTGATAAAGCTCTACAAGAAATTCATGTATACCCCTTTTCCCTCAGCCTTGTAGAAAGCCTCTGTTTCTTTTCCTCAGACTCAGTTTCTGTAACAGAGATTCCCAAACTTTATTTACTCATGTACCACAACTTTTAGACTTTACAGCCTTGGGCTGTAATATCTTTGTCCCAGGAACACAAGATCATCCTTGGTGGCCGGATTCTACAAACACATGTTAATAATATTATATGCAAGGAGTGGGGCTTGCATTTATACAATGTGGACATAATTCTGAGCAGTGGCTATGGGAGGGCATCTTAATACAAGTTAATTTAAAAGTTTCTGTATTGTGGCAAACTTTTTGGAAGAAAACTATCATAAACTTACCGTATTTTCTGGCACGATTATACAGAAACTGCCTGACATCTGGGATATATGAAGTTGGTGGATACTGGGACTTCATTGGAAGGCTGAATGGATCAGAATATCTTTGGCCAGCTGCAAAAGGAACAAATAAACAGATTAGCCCTATTAAATGAATCCAGTGGGGTAAGCTATTCCCTGCTGCATGTACCCTGTGGCTGCCACATCATTAGCCACAGCCCATGTAGACGAGGAGACTGGCTCAGAGTCTTCGGAGAAGACCTGTAGAAAATTTCTTCTATAAAATCGGAGTTTTCTGTCTGTCAGGGACTACTCTGACACTCCTTTCTTAGCTCCTGATTGAGCTCTGTAAGCAGAACTGGCAACAGAGTTTATGTCCCATCTACAACCACTTAAACCTACTTGCCATTTTATTTCCTTCCACTCTTACTTCAGCTGTGTTCTCACAGCTGTTCTTACATCTATTCCTGGAGTTTGGGACTGACTATCAATGAGACATTCCTATGAGAGGGAAGACCAGTCCCCAGTGCAATGTATAAAAGAAGGGATGTGACACACAGACAATGGCAACTTACACCAAAGGGAGGTAGAAAAACCATGCTAAGTCATTTCTCAAAAATCATCCTCAATCCCCTGCAAGTCCTAACTATTTAGAAATTAGCTACCTGGGAGAAATGTGGCCTGCTAAACAGCAAGCTTGAGCAGACTTTAACAGAGGTTTTGTTTCAAGTTCCCTCTCTGGCTTACAAGACGTCTTTTGGCAAGATGCTTTACCTCCCTGTGCCTCATTTTGTCTACAAGAATAACCTGATTCGTAAATTGTTTTGAGGTCCATAAAATGAAGCAGGCTGGATAACAGTTAGCTGTTACAGACTAACAACCTCCCACCATTAACTTCCTATGAATGCCGTACGAAGTCATTTACTCAAATTTTAGCTTAACTTCTGTTTCCTGTGTTTAAAAGCAGCATCCTATATAGACATCTATGTTAGAATAATGTCAGTGTTTAGAATAGCTCTCATTTTCTTTTCTCTAAACTTGGAAATGTACAGACAGGCCAATTTCCAGCTGAACAGCAGATATATACTTTTGCTTTGATAGTTAATCCATAATTCATCATTTACTTCTGGAATGTTCCACAAGCATCCAGGCCCAGTCATTATCAGAATCTAACTTGTGTGTGTAAATAATAGCTTCACTGCAAGTGAGAAAACAGGATTCTTTCAAGATTTTGGATTTTCCATTAAATGTATGTATTCAGTTAGCTAGTAAGAAAAGCATTTGCAGAATCACTAACATGAATCCAGAGGAAAGTTTCTTTATTTGTAGCTTTCACTTTTCCCCTTGATTTATGCATATATTTTATTCAATAGCGCTGGTAAAGATGAATGAAATCTCTTCTAAAGAAGAGTGAAATTGGTTCAGCGGGGCCAACACAGCTGTTAACTCTTCCCTACAAGAAAATCCTGATTGCCTAAGAAATTGCCCTTCCTCTGTTAAATCCATGATGCAAACTGCTTACAAGTTGAACTGACCTTGTACAATTACTAAGGCTGTTATTCTTGAGAATTTGCCAAGGCCTTAAAACAAAACTAGCATCATAAATAATCCCCAAACTTTTACCCTGGAATAAAACAAACCTTCTCACTGCATAAGTAAAAGTACCTATGCAGACTTGTGTCTTCCAGTGGTTTCACTGACAGTTTTTCTTTCATTGAAAGTTGAAGAGGGACTGTTTACTAGGGTCTATAGTGATAGGACATGGGGTAATGGCCTTAAGCTGAAGGAGGGTAGATTTAGATCAGATACAAGGAAGAAATTCTTCCCTGTGAGGGCGGTGAGACCCTGGCACAGGCTGCCCAGAGAAGCTGTGGCTGCCTCATCTCCGGCAGTGTTCAAGGCCAGGCTGGATGGAGGTTTGGGCAACCTGGTCTAGTGGAGGCTGTCCCTGCCCATGGCAGTGGGGTTGGAACTAGGTGGTCTTAAGTGTTTTCCAACCCAAACCAATCTGTGAATCTATGAGTTTCCGAAAGAAACTCATGTTTCTTAAATGAACACTTTTGAAATGCTTTGCTCTCAGGTCTGACATTTCACTATAAATACACAAAACCAGACAAATTTGGTAAAATATTGATATATTATTTTGTATCTTTTAAAGTTATATGAATTAAGAATTATTTAAATATATGTTTACACCAGACTATTCACTACTATGCTTGCTTGTTGCCATCAAAATATAAAGAAGACTGTGAAGAGGAAAAAAAGCACTTGAAACTACATATAGGCACAAAGTGTGGAGACACACCGATAGCACCTCCACACCTTCCATCAAACATCTAGCAATCTACTTCTGTAATCTACCAAAGTTTATACATTTATTTGAAGTGCCTTGTTCCACATATCAGTTCCACCTAGAAGCACCAATACCAAAAGTCAACAGTGTTTGTTTCATTTACTGAAGCCAGGGCATTAGTATCAATCACAACTTGACCTTACACTGTCTACTACTTAGCCGTACATTACAAACACCACTGGCTTGGTCACAGATTCACAGAGCCTGGCCATTTCCCCGTGTCCCACACTTCAGGTATTTATGAACATTAATAAGATCCCTTCTCAGGCTTCTTTTCTCAAGGCTGAACAGCCCCAGTTCCTTCAGGATTTCCTCGTAGGGGAGATGCTCCAGGCCCTTAATCATCTTCCTAGCCCTTTGCTGGACTCTCCCCGCACCGTGTTTTATATGATGTGTGGCGTGTAACTCAATTCTGCCCGTTCCCTGACCACTACAGACGATCGAAAGACAAATTCTGACTGTCACCAGATAGCAAAAAATTACATCCAACATGTAACAGAAAATTCAGCAACACTGTCATAGTGTAACAAAACCCCTATAAATCCAGCCATGGAGAGTCCTCTAGAATGATAGGCTCAGGATCTTCTCTATTTAAACCACTTTAGTAATCTTACTGAATGCAGATACATGTTAGTGGTGATTGAACAAATCTCTGTGTCCCCTTGATAAGCCTTTCTGGTCACTTAGATGCATTTTTCTTTTGAACTCTTGGTAGTTTCACAATAGATCTTAAAGTACTGTTGTTCTGTTCCTAGGTGAAAGAGATTTGCCTGTTTGCTCTGAACCAGCAAATCTAAGAATAGTTTTAGCTTTGTGAGCAACTGCCACTGAAGTAAATGCTAATATTTCTATTGTAGCCCTGTAAGACTTGTTCTGATGAGATGGTATGTAGTCTGATTTCAATATAGCAAAACACTTCATCATTTTTTAATAGTCTTACTAACTTCAGTTGGAATAATCACACACCTTAATTTATATATGTCCTTAAATTCTTTACTGAACTGGGTTACATAAAGTGCCCTAAACAGAAAAGCTGCCTTTTGTTTTTTATTTTCCAAAGCCTATGTTGGGAACTGTAGTTTTTTACTACTATTTCTCAAGTGGTATTTAAAAACTAGCATTTGCCAGGCTCCACCATGGGTCAAAAGAATCTTTCTCACACACACATACACTACTCATGCTTCCTTCTGTATTTTTTGACAGCTCACGCAATTTGAGGTCCTTTTGACTTCATTTACAGTGATCTCTTTCCTTTTTTTTAGAAAGGCCAGCCTTACTACAAATATTTGTAAATTCTCTTGTGTTTTGCTGTTCTGTTCCTAGCGACAAAATCCAAGCTGGTGCTCCCAAAGTTTTCACTGCTAGATTTCGGGTCAGCTCATTACTGGGGAAAAGGACATGAATAATAATGTCAGCAGATGCTTTTATATGCCTAAAATTGACCTTAGATTTTGAAAAGGTGGAACAGTCTCTTTCTCTGACGTTCCTTTTTAAAGAGCTAGCTAGCTTGGCGTTGAACTTTGCTTTCTTGAAGAACAGACACAAGAGTGTGTTTGTGTCTCAGGGAAGTGTATCCAACATTCATGTGAAAACACTGTAGTAGGGACTTTAGTAGACTACAAGCAAATACACTGTCACGTCACCATGGGAGTTGTACATTGTGTTAGCTAAATGTAAGCTCTTTAAAGCATGGTTATACATGGTAGAATCACTACTTTATTTGATTACACAGACATTAGCTGTATACCGCTAGAGTATCTGTTACTGTGGCATCCTGTTTGTAAAACAGACCCATAGATACTGCCTTGATATCAAGAGTAACTAATAATAGTACTAATGGTATATGTCCTTTCAATTAAAAAAAGGGGGAAACTCTTTTTTCTCATAGCCTAAAGAACACCTTCTCTCTTCTTACATTCCATGGCTCCTTCTTATACAAAATACTTAATATTTGTCTTAGGTGCCAGTCAAAATACTTCAGCTTTCAGTTGTCAGAGTTGCTAAAATACTTCAGCTTTCAGTTGTCAGAGTTGCTAACAGCTTCTCACCAGGTTGAGGACTTCAGAGATGGAAGATAAACTAGAGATCTTCCTTGCTAGGATGGATATGAAATTTAATTGTCTATGTGACTGCATACAGTCCTTACTATTATGCTAGCAGGATAGCAAAAAAAAGTTTAAAAACTACTCATCTGAAAGAGTATCAGCCTTTATGTTGCTTTCAGCATGGGCTCTTTCAAGCTTATTATGAGTATGCACATTATTATCCTATGGTCTTAGGTCTATGGCCTTACACCCAAACATCTGATGTCAGGAGAACGTAAAAATACTTCTTCCTAAAGTTTATTTTTATTTTACTAACATAGGTCCTAGAGAAAGCTTCTATCATATCTCTGAAGAACTATCTATAAAGCTTTTATTTAGGAATACAACCAAAGAACAAGCCATTTGTGCTTTTCTTCAGTATCAGGCTGTTGTTTCCATCATTTCATACCTGGTATTTTTTGAGCTTTTGCTTTTATTTTATTTTACGGTCATTTGGATGATTGCTTTGGCTGTCACAGAACCCCTGTATGCCACAGTTACTCTCCTTTTGTGACACACTGATTAATAAAGTCACTTTAAAGTTTCCTTGTTCTGCTCAGTGTAGTACAAAAGGGTTTTGTTTACAATCTTTCTTCATAACCGACACAAATGAGCAACACATACAGCAGCCCGCAGCGATTTCAAGTTACACATTATAACTGCAAAGGCCTTATACTGCTTGAGAACCAGAATGCTCACATAATTATTTCTATCTCCATCTGTCCCATGTGACACTGTTTAACAGTTATTCTTTTTTTTCTCCTGTTTTTTCTTCCCCCCCCCCTAGAATATGAGAAAACGCTCAGGCAGTGTGCATTTGTCTGGCTCGCTGTTTACTCAGTTTGTACCACTTTTGGCTTTGGCATTCCCCTTTACCACCCAGGTTGCATTTTGTTTGGAGGCATTTTCATGGTGCTCCTCTCTACTTCAGAGGACCCTAACGAAAACACAAGGAATAGCTGTTTTCCATTGTACGTAGGACAGAGGGGTGACATTTCCTTTCAGTGTGGGATCGGAGGTGTCACTACAGCATGTATAATTACATTTATAAAACAAATTAGTTAAGCACTCTTAGTTATCGCAAGAAGGACGCATTTTCTGGGACACACAACAAAAATTACTTCCATTTACTTAAATTACCATCTTTTATTTTCACACTAACACATATGGAAAGCACCCATAATTATTTGTGGAAAAAACACAAAAATGCTAAGTTTGGGCTTGTATTTCTTTTGTTGTCCATGTATTTATGCATATATGCATGCATTTTTTTGCTGGTCTGAGTTTTGGATGAAGACATCCCAAGTTCCAGCTCAAATGCATGGGATGTTAATGTTCAGTGTCTATCAAAATGAAGAATTCTTGTTTAAAAGTCCATTTGTGTATTTCAGCAAGTCAGACGTTTTTGCCTCAGGACTTCTGCACTCTAGCCATAATTTCAGGAAAGACTGAACAGATACATCTGAAAAGTCATCCATGGCATGAAGAAAAGCAGAAATGATATCATGACCAAAAATGCAAAGGAAGTATAAATATATACATGTTACGTTAGGATTCTCAACTGTGTAAATCCTCCTGGCTCCACTCATTTCAACGAAATTTTGCCAATTTACAATAGAAGAGGATTTCCAAATCTTGGGGGGAAAAAGGAGGTGTAGTATCCTAATTTTTTCTGTATTTCCTATGTAGGATAGGAAGTTACTAGAGTTTCTTCAACAATATTTCAGTTCATCTATTTAAAAAAAAAAGAAAAAAAGCCTTTTAAGAAATTCTAGCCAAAGTTTTGAAATGTGGACTTGGAAAAATATCAATCACTGTAAAATCAGACCTTTAATGGATCATGGTATAAGGCACTACACTTAGCTGTAATACTTAAAAATATTCTGACACTGCTTGTAAAATCATATATAGGACTTGGATTTAAAGTTCTTTCTGTTATTACATTTCCCGTCTCCTTTTTTTTCTCTCTCTCTCTTTTTTTTTTCCCAGAGTCAAAACTTCTTAAAGCCTCTGCTTCAAATGAAAGAAAATCTGGTCCCAGATGTCACTAATTGGGAACAGGTTAGTAGATTTAAACAGAGATGCCTGAAGTTACAATTCATCATGTGGGATCTGACAACAGCCTATTTCACTAGGCTATTTCATTTAGTTTGTATGATAATAAGCTTTAACTAGTACCATGCAGAACACAGAGGATAAATTTAAGCAGGAAATTTGCATTAATACAGGTCTTTCTAAATGCTATTAATGTTTGCAATATACAATATACCATGTAAACATCTTATTTCTATCCACAGGTCTGCCATATGCACAGATTGGAAAAGAAATCCATTATTTTGTTTCTCATAGCAAGCAACCTGTTTTTTAACTTCTGACAGTTAAAAAAATAAATTTAAATGGAAAAAAAAGTCTTTCATCATATTAAAGAACATTTTAAAATAATTTTATGTAATAAACAAGATATTTGGAGAGGGAAGGACGAGTATAGGGAATTTTGGTTAGTTATGATGTAGACTTGGTTTTGCTGCTGGAATCAGCAGGAATTTTGCCATTAATTTCAAGGGTAGAAGGAGCAAGCTAACTACATTACAGTTGCTCTGAACAAATCAATGGAAATACTTACTCCACATAGGGCTAAAATAGCCCTTACTTATTTTGAAATCTAGTCTTTAAAAAAAATAAACCCAGCTACTTAGAAACAATGTAGGTTTACAGGCAAGCTTGGTCCAAAAACCACTGAAGTCGACTATCTTAGCACATTTCAACTAGTTGAAACTGCCTGATACAGCTTACTATCTGCTAATTATGTAATTGAGTAAGATACTAGCATTTGGGCTCAATTAAAGCCATTGAATTAGTATTTATAAGGCTTTTTTCGTACTATATAATGTAACAGTGTAATTGCATATATAACTTTTGGCATGCTCCAAATTGCGGTATTTTGTAAGCCTTATTATCCATTGACCTGTGTCTCATGTTAGTCATTAACACTGGTGCTAATTGCAAGTAAGGCAGAGTAACAGTGGGGTATTTCTTTCATTTTCTTTGCTTTGTCTCAAGTGACTATGTAAGCATCTTGGCAAGAGTTATGTCCATCTAAATCTGTGGCAAAATTCTCCTTGACTGCACAGGAAATAGGACTGAACCCAAGTTACACAAAACATTTTATGTTGTGGAGGTGACTGTAGTTGTACTCTGTCCTTCAAAGAAAATGTAAATTAGTAGGCAGGTGGTCTATACATATATAGTAAGCAATCATACATTATTATTCTAGGATGTCATTTATTAATGTATAAATTCTCTTTATTCTTAATTTCATGGTCTTTTGAATATTAAGATCGGCATTTGAATACTATAGTAGAGATACACTGGTTCTGAAAAGAAAGGCTTTAAAAAGTGAGATCCCATTTTCTTTTTCAAGTTCACTTTTTATTGCTGGATCCATAGGTCATTATAACCATTCTGATATGCAACACTAGGGAGCCTGGCCCTCTTTCCTGTTAAACTAATCTTTGCTTCCACTGACATACTGTGATGTATTGTGGGTGCCAGACAACCTTTTGGAAGTCTCAGCTCAGGAGTAGAGGAGATGGAACTAAAAATTGAATTTCAACAAAAATTGAGGTTTTTCACATCAAAGGAAATGATGCAAATTTTTCAGTTAGGGCAACTGGCAGCTGCACATGAATTCTAACATGCATTCATTTTCCTGTTGGTTTAAAAAGGTTCTGTAGTTTTTCTGTTCATTTAATCCCTGGTTTCTTTAATGTGTTTATATTAATTCTTCAATCAGAGGAGCTGAGAAGGCTTAACAATGTAAGTGAAATGGAGAAAAGCAAATAGCTATCTCCTTATAGCAATTGGGTGAAACAGGCAAATAAGGCCACAAGTAAGTTTTCATCAGTGTGTCTCAAGGGGTTTTCAAGATCTTGAAGGAAGCATCCAAAGTACTCTTTCAAGCTCAGAATGTCTTATCTTCAACATTTAGTGAGGAAAGAAAATGGTGTCCACCCTGAACAATGGCAGGAGTGGCAAATTTGGCTTGTGGAGGGAAGAAAAGGAAGATGATAGGAATGGCAATACCTGCCTTATGTTATGTAGCCATACACTTCCATGCCAGACTAGGATGAAAGCAAGCACAGCCGTAGACATTTTCAGTGCATGCAACAAGCTCACATGTTTATTAAGTCCTCATGACAGAGAATGCTGAGGGAGCATCATTCCTACAGGGTGCAGCAATACTTTTGTTTCACTATAAACTGGAGCAGGCAAACACTGATATTACTCAGCTCCCATCAGCAGGTGAACACTGACAGGCCACTCAGCTCTCAGGTTGTACATACATCCCTGCAGTGTGACCAAACACTGGATATACATGAAGAACCCCTGTTTGAAAGGAAAGCCAGACATCTTCAGCGTAGCCAGAGGCCAATGTCTAACAATAAGTAGTGCAGGTATACAAAAGGATAGGAGCAATGCTTTGAGGTACTTTCTCTGCTGCGCTGCAATTTGAGATCTTCCCTTCTGGCTCTGTCACTGTCTGGATCAGCTCTGTAAGGGTCTATCAGATCTCCGTTTGAAGCACTCGCAGAAGTGAAAGATGATTTTATTATGGCCCTCAGAGAGATCAGAATGAAAAAAGTTTGTTGGAAGCAAAAGTTACAAATGCTACTTCTGTTTCTATGATGTCCATGGTGTGCCCAAAGCACTACTGGTAGTTATGAGTTCTGCATTACGTTTACGATGGAAATTACATGCAAACACTGAGAGTATTAGAGAATGAAAATCAGTATTATTGCAATTTTAGAATTCTCTCAATCATGTAGAAGTATTGAGAGAAGAAAGAAGCTGCAACATCCCAAAGTAATTTAAAAGTAACTCTTTTTGATTGTACCTGCTGCAGTTCCTTTCAAACAGCCAGTTTGGCTTCCCAGTGAGAAACAGGAAAAATAAATCTACTATGCTGATCAGAAGTATAATTTTCAGGTTATATTCAATTCATAATAAAAAACATTCACACAGACATAGATCTCAAATCGGTCCTACAGAGCTAAAGAAAACAAAGCAATGCAACTTCTATTGTAGAAGAGAATTTTCATTGCCCGTAAACTAGCCATTTGCAACTGCTTTAGAATCTGAATTTCAAACAGATTTGCCTGATCTAGGCCCTCTGATGTACTAAGGGTAATTTTCTAACAATATGAGAAAGATATTTTGGCAATTTGCCTGAATCCAAATGCATATCATCTGTTGGCAAAATAGAAATTGCTTGGTTATGTCAAAAGTGGCATACATTACTTTAAGAAACGAACCTCCTGTGCAGCAAGGAATTTAAACACGAGCATAAGTACCTGAACAATGCTATTAATCAAACAAGACCCATGTTTAAAGGGACAACCTGTATTAAGCACCTTTCCAAACGAAGGCCCAGTACTCAGGAACTGATGCAGTCTGTCATATGATTTAAGTAATATGCCAAAATATGAAAAATTCTAAACCCCATAAAGCAAACTGGCTAACAGCATTATTTATTACAAGCAGAGGAAGAAAAAAATATAAATAACAAAATTCTTTTTCACACTAATTGTATTCTTAGATTTCAGTCATGGATGCACTGATTGGGTAACAAAATTCTTATCGACTTTTCCCTCCTTCGTTCAAAACTTTAAAAATATTCTTATTTCAATTAAAAAAAATTCATTTTGGCACTTTAGAATTTACTAGATGTACAGAACAAGAAACAAGATGCAGTCTACTACCTGATGCTGTTTTATTATACATTAATCTAAAATGAAGAACTAAAGAGATGTGCTAACCTTACACAAGATTATGATTACTGAGGGTTTGGCAAGCAACAAATAATATAAGCAGAAGCCTTAATGTAGTAGAGGAAATTATTAATTTTATCAGAAATTTTGTACTAGATCACTATAGTACATTCATATATATATATATATATATATATATATATATATATGTATAAATATGGATTTTCTAATCAGTAAGCAGCAGTCATCTTTCCAGCAGAATGTGGAAAGATGTGCTACCTAGAAGACTTACTGAACTGTGAACAAAGTAGGCATGGCATGGTAGCATCTGGATAGACAATGAATTTTCAGTGGACAGAATGAATAAATAGTGATTTCATTACTTGTCCCTTCATTAGCTGTTTTACGCTACTATAAGAATCTTATTCTCAAAATCCTAAACTTGTATAGACCTTATGAAGTTGAACAAAAAAAGAGGATTAATTGCTGTAATAGCATTAAGCTGAAGTTAATAATGTAAAATATACTCTTCTTAAATCCCTGGGATTCATTAAAGAAAATGTTATGTGTTGTAGCTGTGGTGGGCTGAATGTTAATGTAATGCATGTGCTTTGGGAATGTCCAGTCATACATAAATTCTCAGATGAAATATTTAAAAGCATTAATAAAATCTTGGAATATATTCCTCTAAATCTTAAACTGTTTATTTCAGGTTTTTAAAAATGTATGTGTTAAGGAACCACATATTTTTTGTTGAGTCTTAGCTGAAAAAAACCCAACCCATCTGATTCCTCAGAAAGAGATTCTAAAGGGTTACACATTCCAGGGTGTTACAGGAGGCTCAGTGAATCAGCAAATGCAGAGAGCACTATTCTGCTTGAACAAATGACAGAATACGTTTAGGGAACAGCCATGTTTCCTGGAAAATCATGATTAACATCAGCTCAGTTTTGAACTCTGTTTTTTTCTTCTCCTTTTAGGCTTTGGGGATGAAAATCTAAAACAGAAACATGCGTTTCTACTCACCCTGTATTCAAAGCATGGATGAAAACCTAATAATCTTAAAGAACAAGAGAAGAGATTCATTTCTAATTACAGCTCAAAAGTCAACACAATTTTAACTGGAATCATAACTTTAATATTTCCTGGATGTTATTTTATGTCCCAGTTTTCAAGGACAACAAATAGAGAGATATCTAAACCTGACTGCTATTCAGTTTGATTTGGAAGCCAGGCTCCCTTAGTGTTTAATGAAAATATCAACTCTAAATTGACTTAGTAATCAAAATAGCCGAATAACACCAGACACTGCATGCCCAACAGTATTTAGCTAAGTGACTTAGATCTTTATTTTTTTTAAAAAATGAACAGATTAGTTGCACTTCTCATATTCCAGGCATGACTGCTCAGCATCTGCAGCTGAGTGGAAGAAATAAGGTTCATATAAGACCAGAAATGCATTGCCAAACTGGAAATGTACCTGGTAGTGTAATAGTGTAGCATGATGATGTGGCACAATGGCGCGGCACAATGGTGGTCTCTGATTTGTTTTCAGTCCTGGAAATGACTAGCAGTTGATTTGGTTTTTTTTCAACTGTCACTGAACAATGAATCAATGTTTTATGAAACTAAAGATCATAACCTCAGAATCTTGCTCCTGAGTTGTAACAGCTGGCTTGATTTTACTTACGACTCTACAGTTGTTTTCACCATGTGTATCACTTCACATCTATCTACATGAGCAACAAAATTTGCCCATTTTGTTGCTCAGTTTTGTAAATTCTTCTTCCGAGTCTTTTTTTCTACCCTGAATAACCTAGTATCATCCACAAGCTTTTAATCTCACTGTTCACCTCTGCTTCCAGGTGATTTATGATTATGTTGAATAGAATAGATCCTTGCGCAGATTGCTGCTGCACTTTGCAAATGACCACTGTCCATTGTAAAACTGACTTTTTACACCTAATCCCTTTAGTTGATATTTTAGTCAACTGTTTAGACATACAAGGACCTACTTTTTTGTTCTATGGCTGATTAATTTTCCTAAAAGCTTTCAGTGAAGGGCTTCATGAAAGCATTACATATCCGCACAGACTATATAGCTTGGATCAACATTGTCCACAAATGTGTCGATCCTCTGAGAGACGACCCAAAGTCTGTAAGGTAGAACTTTCATTTCTAGAAACAATATTGAGTCTCTTTTCTAGATCATATTTAGTGAGGTTTCCATTCATTTAAATCTTTATTTTGAATTTATAACAACATTCTCTGTGGAACAGATTACTGAAATTTATAAACACTAATGAATCACTGTTTCCAAACACCAACAGGTAGGTATTTTTTACAAATATGGGGGCAATAAAGCAAATGAAGAAAGGCAGTGACTTAAGGAGAATCAGACAATGCATTCTTGCCATAGTTCCAATGGCCCAAGGTGTAAAGTATGGGGTAATGCCTTGTTGTCCTGCCAGATTGCTAGGGAAATAATTATGGTTCAGCAAATCAAAAATTCCTTCTTGCTATCTTGGCATTTTTGAGGAATACAAACCGACTTCCAGACTGTGCTAGCTGTAAATTTTCACTGTCATCTGCTAATAGTAGCTGAGCTCGGCAAGTGGCTGACCAAAGCTACGTTTCATCCTCTTCATTTATGTTCAGGCTGCTTGGTCTGGAAGGGGAGCAAATGAGTATACCGCATATCCACATGTCAGATCCCAAAGCTGAGAGAGACTAGAATGGTCTTACCGCCTTTAACTTCTTTGCACAGGCATGCAGTTGAATGCATGCATGCAGGATGATCTCCTAAACTTCTGCTCAGGTTTGAGAACACATGGAAGAGACCTTGCTAATCAGTGAGACAGGTTCACAAAGCAGAATTGGCCACTCTGTGCTTCTGAAACCTGCAATCATCTCAAACAGAAGACACTAGTTTCTCAGGGTGGAGAAATCGCTCTGCTATCTTCAGTCTGTGCTACTCTAGCCTTAGAAATGGACAAAGCCATGCTCTTTCTAATCTCTGAACTGCTAAAGTACTAGGTTTGTTAATGTACAAAAGCAGAAGCTGATCAAGCTGTATTGATTTACATCAATGGTAAACAGGATTGCTTGGCTTTTACTTTCATTGGAATTTACCATCCTGTAAGCCAAAAGCACAGGTTTTACCAAAAAATATAGTCAGATGATTCATTATTTTTCTTTAAGTCACGAGAAGAAAACAAACTAAATAATGAATTGTGAAAACCTAGAAACCTGGAAAACTGAAGTTGTCTAGGAAGCAAAGTCATATAGTTATTATTTGAACCATTTCTAGCTGGATGAAAGGTCACTTAAAGCACCTAGGAAATTCTTCACAGGAAAATACAGCATTTAACTGTGAATCCTTTCCTTCCCGATGATGACATTTGATTTAAAAATAACTGCATTAACTAGAATTACTCTTTTAAAGCGATACCCACAGCCATTGCATCACAACCAGCTGTACTACCCACTATCCTCTATATATTACACTGGTTCATAATCCCTAGACAGCTCAATCTAAACAGATTTATTTATGATTATTTTTCTACTGTCTCAAGGAAGACTAGTCTCTTGGGTCCATCCATGAAAATGACCTATGGTGCAAAATGAAAATGAGTGAAAAAAATTGTCTAGATTATGGCATTCCCAATGTAGTGAATACATTTCTAAGTAGTATTTTTTTAAAGGTGACTACAATTGTAAAGATATTTGTTAAGGCATTTATTTCTCACTGAATCCATCATGAATTAGCACCTAAATATATTTAAAGCTCCACCATGTTGGATAAATAAAGACACGGAAATCTTTATTTAGAGGCCAAAAGCAAAACAGTCCTTATCAAAATGTAGGACAGAAAACTACAGTAAGAGGTGAACACACAAATGGAGGGCAGGCTGATGAAAGATGGCAGCATCCACATAAATGAGTTGTCATAGTAGTTGAGCTTCTTAGCACCCTCCTAGTGAATATTTTCAGCTTTTTTTCTTTTATAGATAATAAGTCATTCAACAATGTAACTATAAATTAAATTCAAGAGGTGTACAAGGACAAACAGCACTAGTAAAGCAGCCACAGATTAATGTCCTAGGTGTGGGCAGCAGCTGTACCTATATAGACCAGTTGATTTCGGTTCCTCCTCATTTAATGAGGACTAGTTTATTACAGATCTTTTGCAAAAATTAACTGAAGCAAGAGGCAAGGAGTAAGGAACGTGAGTTTCTGAAGATGTGGTGTTCCTGTCTCTTAGTAATAGCCAGTCTGGTCAGCACTGAAGTGTGGAAACCATATGGTAAGCTTCACAAACACTCTGAAAATACTGCTGTGAAAACCACTTAAGACAGCAAGGCGCATGTTACAATTACAGCATTCTTACCATAACCTTCGTCAGCATGGATGAGAGAGGCAGATACAGCAAGAACATGAAAATCAGAACATTTTAGGGACAATTTCTGGGTCTTTGGCAATAGAAGCTATGCATATGAGTGAATAACTTTTTGGTCTTTAGTGGTTATAATAACAATAGTTACTATTAAACACACTGCACAGGAAAAAATGTTGTTTTTTTTAAAAAAAAAACAACTTACAATGTACTGTAATCATGTGAGATTGTCATGAGTTGAAGGTAAATATCCATCCAACTTCCTTCAAGTAATTCAAACATCCAGGACAATGTCTGTTCTCCACCTAATCTACTATAAAGCAAACTAACATTCAGAGCCCCACAACCTTTTTATACCTAAAATGAAGCACTGGGTGGTGGAAAGGAAGTCCTTGGCTTTTAACACCCTGTGAGCACAAAGCCTAAGCTACAATTCTGCACCTATAGTTACTGATCTATTAGGAATACTTACCTGTCCCTGATAAGGGAGGCTTATCTCCAATGCAAGTTAAAATTCAATTTACCTGTCTCTTCAGTACACCACATAATGGGCGAATCAAGTATTTTCCAGAGGAGAAGAATCTTCTTAAGAAGAAACTTATTAAAAGTTAATAATCCCATTTGGAATCCCTCCTTTCTTGTAACTCAAAGTACAAATACTGCACCTTAGCATCAGATAAAGACTATTCCCTACACAATAGAAAACCAGTGACTTTTACCAATGAATTGCAAATACTTCCCACTGTGAACTGCTGCTTCCCTGGGTGCACTCAGGTTGTGTTCTATCTCAGGGAGATAATGTAAGGAGCCAACGTATCAGACTGATCTATTCAGCAAATTCACAAAACCATTTTTACCTCCCTGCCTGCAGCTGATTCTTGCTCTCTGTTACTCCAACTAGATTTCTGCCATTTCCTTTTACATTTAACTTTCCTGTGTGGTTTCTAGCTGAGCCAGTATAATCTTTGTAGACAAAAAAGTCTTCTAGGGCAAACATTAAAAAAAAAAAAAAAAAAAGAGGCAAAAAGGTTAGATTATCTAAAAATACTTTTTCAAAACTAAATTACATTGCTCTTGTCCTAGTGCATTCACACTTCTGTCTGGACCAAATTCAATAAACACCTAAATAAGTGAAAGACTATTAACTTCCATTACAGCTTGTGCCAACAGACGCTTAGAGAATGACCGTACCCGATTCCAAGTCACTACTTAATTAGATACCAAGGAATTATTATGAGAGGTAGCAGGTGAGCAAAAGAACCTACACATTTCTCAACCCTGGGAAAAACTAAATTAGCAGCTAGAACTTCTTAGACTACAAATCTGAGATACAACTATATATGAAACCTCATTAGTTGTTATCGTGCACATAATTTTACAAAAATACTAGTGATAAATTAGTAACTGGCATAGCAAACTGCAAAAAATTAACACCCCCCCCCCCCCAATTTTTGTTATTTTATGTTTTTCCTTTCTTGTCTCTGTCCAAGACCTTTTGAGACTAAGAACAAATGAAAGGAATGAGAAACCAACCTATGGAAACTCATAATCTATTTTGCTTGTGTATTACTTAGAAACAACTTATAATGTCTTACTTGCCTTGATAATTATAGTTATCCAAAGGATTTTTGGAGGTTGTGTTTTACAACATTATGGTATGTAACTAACATCCAGATATTCCTTCTTTGTTCCACTGAATGACACAATGATATTGAGATTAAAAGATGTTTAAATATGTAGATGAACATTTTTAATGAAAAAAACCTGCTTCATAGTGCTGAAATCTTTTATTCTTTCGTCTCTCTCCTCTCTGTCCTCTCTGTCCTCTCTCCTCCTCTCCTCCCCTCCTCTCCCTTCCCTTCTCTTCCCTCTCCTCTCCTCAACCCTCCCCTGCCTTCCCCTTTTTCCCATTCCCCTTCCCTTTCCCCTTCCTCCTCCAGTCTTCCACTTCCTTTCATGTTTTCCTATCATTTTTCCTGGTCTAGGTAAATATTAAGACAGGTCAACATACTAAAATATCAATACTAACACTTATTTCCTGATGTTTTTTTCCTGTAAGTATTTGAGGCAGATTTTTAAAAAGATACAAACTGCAGTAGAAGTGTTTCCTGTGGCTGAAGAAATTAACATTTTTTTAATCCCATGTAGGTTTTTCTTCCACTAGACATTTAAGGAATCCTTCTCCATTAACTACATTCTGACTTACGGAAACTTCTCTCTGCAGCCTTTCCTATTCGCTCATACATGACTGCAATAGGCTAAGGAGTGCCAGCTGATTAGGGGAGTCATTCCAACACACAGAACGATCATTATACACTTTTTTTCCCAAAATGAGACCTGTAGATTATTTTCTGTATTCTTCCCTCTTCCTAAACGTTTGCTGGGCTAGAATATCATACTGTCTGTTTTGTTGCACCCACTGATTAAGAAGACTAAGCCTGTTCCCCTACTCTTTTTCTCAGTCCTTATCGGGTCCCAAATAGAGATACGTTGAGTACAGTAGAGTCATTTGCCGCCTCTCCTGCTGAAGGACAATGAAGCAAATTGAGAACCATGAGAAGCTTCAGAAGTTTTTCACTGTGACATGCTGAGTATCTTCACAAAGACAGCTCTGAATGCTAGTATAAAAGTCTTCATCTAAACACCAATGCATATATTCCACTCCTTTTTTAGAGGCAATAAATGAAATCAAAGAATCACAGAATGGTTACAATTGGAAGGGACCTCTGGAGACTATCTGAAGACTGCCTAATCAAAGCTAGGGCCACCAAAAGCTAGTTGTCAGGACTATGTCCAGACAGCTTTTGAGTATCTCCAAGAATGGAGACGCAACAACCGCTCTAGACAACCTGTTCTGGTGCTGTCATCTTCACGGGAATTACTTCCATCCCAACTACAAAAGGATAGCTGGCACGATATACTGGGTTTTTAAAGGAAATATAAATGTTTAGGTAAAACCAGGAAAGTTAAAACAGGTTGACAGTCAAGTAAATCATCACAAGACTATGTTGTTCATTCTATTTCATAACTATTTGTATAGTCGTATCTACTATTAGGAATACTATTCTCTTAAAAGTTTCGGTATTTGTTTATTCTGTATGTATTTGCACTCAGAACCATGATATCTTTTGGTACAATTATAAGTACTCATCAGAAAAGAGAGGACACCAAAAGCACCAAGTTCCCACTACTGACTTCTGTTTAATATCTTTATCCCCCTGGATAAGGGGATTGAGTGCACCCTCCGTAAGTCTGCAGATAAAAGCAATTTGGACAGGAATGTTGATCTGCTGGAGGGTAGGAAGGCTCTACAGAGGGATCTGAACAGGCTGGATCAATGGGACAAAGCTAATTGTAAGAGGTTCGATAAGGCTTAGTGCTGGGTCCTGCACTTGGGTTGCAACTGCACGCAGTACTATAGGCTTGGGAAAGAGTTTCTGGAAAAGTGCCCAGCAGAAAAGAGCTTGAGCATGTTGGCCAACAGCCAGCTGAATTTGAATCAGCAGCATGCCCAGGTGGCCAAGAAGGCCAATAGCCATCCTGGCTTATGGTCAAATGGTGTGGCCAGCAGGACAAAGCCAGCAGAACAAGTACTTGGCACTGGTGAGACCACACCTCAAGTTCAGTTTTGGGCCCCTCACCACAGGAAAGATGTGCTGGAATGTGTGTGAAGGGTCTAGGGCACAAGTCTTGGGAGAAGCAGCTGAGGGCACTGGGGTTGTTTAGCCTGGAGAAAAGGAAGCTGAAGAGGGGAGACCTTATTGCTCTCTACAGCTACCTGAAAGGAGGTGCCAGGTGGGTGTCGGTCTCTTTTCCCAAGTAACATGAAATAGGAGGAGAAGAAATGGTCTCAAGTTGCACCAGGTAAGGTTTAGATTGGATAACAGGAAAACTTTCTTCACTGAAAGGGTTGTCAATCACTGGAACAGGCTGCCCACGGAATTGGGTGAGTCACCATCCCTAAAAGTATTGACAAGTAGAAATGGTGTTTAGGGATATGGTTTACTGATGGACTTGGCAATGTTAGGTTAATGGTTGGACTTGATGATCTTAAAGGCCTTTTCCAACCTAACAGTTCTGTGATTCTATGACTAATGATTTTGGATGTGGAGATTAATCACTTTGAACCAAAACTCACAATATCTATTCAATGTACGTCTCTCCTTCACCATTCCAGACAAGACAGACATGGGTTTAATCAGATCAGTAAACCTGTATATTGATGCAGCATAGCAACTATTATTTGTATTATATTTTCTCTAGACATTCAAGAAAACACAGCTGTAACTTGGGTCCACAACTATATTTTCCATGGAAATAAAGAATTAAAAATAATTTTATGGTATCTAATTTGGGCACAGCTTACTCAAGGTCTGAAGTTTCAGTGTTCAAATGACAGTGCTATTTAGTCAGATGATCAGAACTTGATAATTCTGCGCATCTAGGACCTCACGTTTTAGCATATTAAAACTATTAACATGGCTCCATTCTAAAGATAAACAACAGTTTCTAGACACAACAACAGCTTTTGTTTGCGTAAATACTTTTTGCTGACTCTGAGCAGCATTTAAAAAACATAGAATCTTTGTTTAATGTTACTTGCCAAGAATGAGAACACCATTTGGGCTACAAGCTTAGTGACATCATTGTTGAAGAACGAAATTATTTTCATGTCTACTTAAAAAACACTGGATGCCATATGATATTTTAAAAAGGTAATCTCTGCTGTCTATTCCTAGTACGTACATTTCTAATAATTTACACTTCCTAGTGGCTACACCTCTGCTATTTTTAGAGAGGTCAAACAGATCATGCAGTAGATACTGCTTGCAATTATTTTTTTCCTCTATGCATTGCAGAAAAAGAAAAAATAGAACTAGCGTGGAAAAACTGGTAGTTAAAGGAAAATGTAAGAACATGAACTACCTATTGAATCAAACCATCTGTTGTAATATCCTGCCTTTGACAGTAACTTACAAAGACATAATAGATGCCTTTGAAAGAACCTGTCTGTAGTTGTATTACCTTTCTAGTAATAGTTACTGAACTATTAACTCCTGAGCCAGTAAAGCATAAAAATGCATACCATCTTTATACATAAATAGTTTCATAGACTAATGTTCTTAAATGTGCTTTAGTTATTTATCAGATGATGGTCTTAATTGTTGGATTAACCCCTGAAACATGACAGCTTATGTAATTTTCACACCATGACTAAAAGAGTTCAATAGATTCTCATTAACCACATAAATGATTTTAGATTTTATTAAACTGTCCTACATTTCCTTACATTATGTACTGCTTTCAAACAGTTTCTTCTACAATTTTAAGCACATTGCCTTCCACTTTCATGGCCTTATATCTTATGTTATCAGAGAACAAATAATATAGCCCATTCACTTTGTCCGTGTTCTCTGCTATAATATTTGTAGGAAGCTTGAATGACTGGAGGCACCTGAGCTAGCCCAAACCAGGACTGAACTAGATTGCAATTCTGTACAAATGCAACTGCTCTGCTTTCAAGGCTGGCTGCATTTCAGAAGCAGTTGGTGTTACCACATGGCACAGAAAACAGTTAGGTAAGTCTGTGGATATCTGAGACGACGCTGCCGAGAACTAGAGAACTACTAAGTCCAAATAATATGAGGGCTGTAATGGCTCGATGTATGTGTGTATTAGCTGAAATATTTGGGCCTACCAGTTGCCCAATACAACTTGAAGTCCATTGTGCCTGTCAATTTATCTTATGTATTTTTATATCTTTCTGTGGTGACATTAAAATCCTTAGTGTATTTACCTCCACTTCAGCCATCATTATAATTTGATCAAGTTATTTAATCTTATGATTTGACAGTAATGCTGTGAAATAGTCTCTTCAAATTTCAAGTGAACATAGGAAATAGATCTAATCTAAGAATTTGTTTATGATAGTTGCTACCAAATTATTCTCATTTTGCAGCCTGAAAGTGGAGAAAGCTTAAAGAATGCTCTTTTGGTCAGACATGAAATGTGTGGCACACCAAGGTTATGCAATCATTGTCTCTGCTATTCTAAACTATTGCACAAACTATTCTTTTCTGCGGTCCAAATGTTTTTCTTTCTTATCTCCAAAATGCCCCCCTCTTCAGAATTTTTTGACAGAGCCAAGCATAAAGAGCCAAGCATAAAGTAAAAAAAAAGCCAAGCATAAAGAGCCAAGATCAGAGCCAAGCATAAAATACTTGATATGTTATTGAGTTACATAATTTCTTAATCTGTTGTTTTTTGGGGCAGTATCAAACTGGCTGTAAGCTTTCCCCCATCTGTCTACACTTGTCTCAGCTGTTTTTCTTCAATGGCTACAAGTTCTACTTGATAGATGTCATTATTTATAGTATGCATTGTCTTTTACTAGATTTAATGTATTATCATGCTGCATACTGCCTTTGAAGTGTTCTGTGTAGTTACTGTCACAGAAAAACGCTTTCTAATGTGTCTTATGCTTTAAGATACCTGGGCTAGAGAAGATATGATATTTACACTATGTCCATAGATCGCTGTGACCTGTCTCCTATGGAAATAAGACTTGCACAGTCACAGAGCCCATATTGCATTCCTGCTTGGTCTTCACAGTAACACAATGAAGCACCTCTAGAGAGAAGTTACTTTCTGTGCTAGCTAAAGTCGGTATGATTTTATTGTTCACTAGCTTTTCCAATAAGCTGATCTTTTGTACTGAAATAAGACGATGAAACAGTCTTCTAGCACTTACTAAGGCACTGAAGAATGAAGGTTGAGACCTTTCTTTCTTCCCAAGCCTCTGGTATGGTGAGCTATAGATTAGTAACTTCAGGACACATGGGTTTCATGTGACAGAAATTCAAAATATATTTTCTTTGGCACTAATCACATTTCCAGAAGAGAAAAAATTGAACTACTCCTTTAAAATCTTTTCAGTTTACTTAGGACTAACAGGCTTTTTTTCTGCTTGACTATGATGCATTTCCTCACAAACTGAATTATTTCACAGTTCTGTAGCTTATTTAGAGACAGGCTACATTTAAAATTGATGCTGTATTCCAGACTTAATGAGACAAGACTTTTGTCTTCAGTAAGAATGCAAAATCCTTTGCTTCCTCAAGATATACAATTTAAAACTTGAGCTTTATCAAGAAGAGAGGAAACAAAATTGCAAGAACATTACTGCAAGACCCTCTCCTTTTCTATACTGTTCATGTTTTGTACTTAATTTATTCCAACATTGAATGTAACTTGAAATACATGCCTATTTGGCAGTCTGTAATTCTTCCATCTCTATGCAACCTGGATCTTTAATGTAATCATTCAGGAAGAAACTTGAAGATTTCTGTTCAATGTCTCAGAAAAGTATCCAGGTTGTAAGAGGGGCAAGTCTCTCAAGTGTCCTTCCCTGTCAACTAAGCCTGGGAAGAACATGTAATTTCTTGTCATACTGACATATAAACAACTAAATCAGGAATGAACAAGAAAAAGATGGTAACAGGTGTGTGGCAAACCATGACACCTTTGCAAAATACTAATGAATCAATGCAACTTGTAACTGCAGAATAACAGGGGCAGACTTACTTCAGAGTGAAAGTGAAATTACAGAAATTGTAGACTACTGTTGCCTTGAGCTTGGTACATGCTGCTTCTCCTATTTCAAGAGAGTGGTCACATTGAGTTGTACACTTTTTCACTTTCAAATCATGGTGGCAGCCAAGTGTCCATCCAAAATCAAAACCAGAACTTCAGAGACCTCTATTCTATTTTGTTCATAAACTATTTCTCAGAGGCTCAAAAGTGTAAAAATCAGACGTAGCAATTCTTTCTTTGATAATTTACTCAGTTTTTCATAGAGCCATGCTTTTCTATTTCTGATTGTTCATCAATTATTATTTATTTCTTTTATCTATTTTTTCCATTCTGTTTCTTGGTCAGATATCTGACAATATACATTATTTATTTAACTCACATGAAATGTTTTTTTGTCTGAGGCAAGCCTTTCCACTAACCCTTGTATGTGTGAAATTCTACCTCATCATGTTACAGAAAAATAGGGTTATTTATATGAGATGCTAACAATGGCTTATCATCTTAGTACTGTGTGGCAAGTAGAAATAAAATAAACCCTGCTGTGTGTCAGTACTTTTCAGGAATCTCAAATTCTTTATATATATTTTCATGTCCACACACAATTTTGATTACTAAAAATGGGCAGTAAGCAAATACTTTTTAAATGGGAATGAAGTGTTCAGCTTTTAAAATTAAAGTATGCATTGTGTAAGAGAAACATTTTCCTACTAACAATATTAATGCTCACATCAACTTGATTGCTTTTTGAAAGTTTAAGAGATTTTCATTTCCTTTTCATTTCAGATCTGTTAAAAAAATAAATTCTTGTATTACCATTTCAATCTTGATTGTTTATATCTGCTTCCTATTCTTTGCAGATCTTAGAATGTAACACGGGTTTGGAAAGAAAAGAGTTTACAATCTTTTCCCTCTTCTTGTGTCATTAATTCTTCATGTTTTCTTCCACCACTTAATATGGACTGTCTAAGAAACGAGGTTCTGGTAATGTCATATCCTTTTTGCTTATGTAAAATATACCTACTGAAGGCCTTATGTGGAGTTTACTGGGTGGAGGAGAAGGGCTTAACGAAACAAAAATCAATAGGAGATATGGGATGGAATTTTGTTTCCATTCAGAGGTTAGGATTTCACTTGCTATATATCTTTTAAGCATACACTGTTATAGATCAGAACTCGTTTGAATTATACATGACTAATACTCTCCATTTTGTATGAACTGGTATACATCCTACTAAAGTCTCAAAAAGTTAAGAGCCTTTAGACCCTGCCTTAACTCAGTTCCTTGGTGAAATAAGCTATTTCTCAGCTCTACACCAGCTGCATAACACTTGGCTAGCCTTGGCAGAATCTCTCCTTCAGTCAGTTAGGCTTTCAATGAAAAACAGTTTCTTCATAGAAAAAAGCTTATGATCTCTGTTGGAATGAACTCTGTTGCCGACCGCTCTTCTGGAAGCCCAGCATTTCTTTCATTTATTATTTTAATTTTTTTTTTTAAATCAGCAGGAGCTAAACAGATGGCTTTGCAAATTGCACTTTCATTTATGTGTATATATATGCATCCGCACTTACACATTACACACTCACATATACATACACACACACACACACACACACAGTGGTAGGCTAAAAAATGGATCCACTGCAATTTAAGTTATCGTGAATGTAGCCTTACCACTCAGATCTCTGAGCTGGACTCTGATAACTACAGATACAGGGACACACAGATCTCCCTGGAATACAGAACTCAAATTTTTCATCGCTTCGAACTGACTGTTACCACAGCAGGAGCACGAACCTGGGAAATCCCTCTGCTTGTGATAAGACAGACAGCATTTTCCAGCAAGATGGTTTGCTGGAGACTGCTCACTGGGTAGCAAATGGGTAAAATAATCAATCTCCCATTATTATGTGCCTGTGCAGTTTCTTTTGAGTTTTCTCATCTACTACAGGATTAAAACTCTTCACCGGCTTTACTGTTTTCTCATCAATCTTTTCACTCATTTCCTTGCTTACACTGATTCTAGAGCAGTGTCACTGGTTTCAAGTAGTTTAACCAATTTTCATGAAATCTATGCTTGAATGTCTCGTCACTTATTTGCCAGTGACAGCACTAAAACAGCAGCGAATATTTTAATGCTGCCAGTGACATGTTGCCATTTTAAAAATGCAAGTATCATTATGTAGTTGGCTGTTTCCTTTTCTCCTTTCTTCCTGTGTGTGCAGTTTTTTCCAGTCCTCGCTTCCTTCCTAGCATTTTCAATTAAGGATTCGGTATGAATTGTCATAGAAAATTTTAATAAAGCTCAAAGCTAAACAATTTTCATTTTGATGTGCTGTGTCAGAAGTGGAGAGCTAGTACTTACAGGAGTCTTTCAACGTATTTCAAACACCAGCACTGTAATAGCAACTATTCTGTTAAGAATGCCGGAGAGCATATCGGAGCACTGTTTTGTTTCAAGTTGGTGTGATGATGATGTATCCGGGTCCCCAGCATTTCCATTATTGCAAAATGCCATAATTAGATTAGCTCATGTATTATTACAAAAGAATGACTTGCCTTTATCCATCTTTTCTGGGGATAGAAAGTTTTTGGCGCTTAGCTGGCATATTATTTGCTGTGTTAACTGCAGTTGTGCAATTTCTACTATGACGTCTAGTGACTGCTGTTTCTTTTCTGTGGTTTCTTCTACAGACAACATTTTTGTGGTTTCTTCTGTGAAGAATTGGTATTGCTAATAAGAAGCCACAAGAATTATACTTCTCAGGGTCAGAGTTCACTATAATTTTCCTAAACAGCACTACATTTCTGAGTTAAAGCATCAATAAAAGAAAAAAAAAAAACAAACAACTGTAATGTCCTCTTCTCCTAACTGGGAAATACTCATGCAAATACTTCATTCTCTATGTATCACTGAAGTAACTAGTGGTATTTCTCTAGACCTGGGACAAATATATGTATTCATATGGCACTCACTTTTCATGACCAGACTCCTGTATGTATTTTGATCAATTCTTCTGGCTGTAGTTTCTCAGGAACTATGGCTTTAAATACCGCTAAGGATTATCTTTCTGAACCTGACTGTATAAAATGCAGGTAAGCACATACAATCAGTAAAGTGTCTGGCTGTGCAATGCAGTCCTCTTTAGTAACTCTTGCAATGAATCTAGAAAAGAAGAGGATGGTATATTTAAAGTATTTAAACCAACAAAAATTATGCTAAAGACAGAAAAAGACAGATTCATGAAAAGATAGGCACAGATGTGTATCTGTAGCAAGAGAAACTTCAAGAATAGTAGCAATAACTAAAAACAAATAAACTAAAACAACCCTTAAATAAATTCCTACTTAGATAAAAACTCTGCTTCCAAGAAACAGTATCTATCCTGATTACATCACCTCATATTCCGAGTATATCATCAGCCTTTAATTGAGTAGAATGTCTGTTATATATTCAAGTTTTCCTGGTCCCATGTGCTGTCATCTGAAAGGAATTCCACTCCATTAATAACTGCAATTTCTGTATGACAGAAAAAATATGTACAATTTGCTGTAACAGACTTAACATTACATGATTCCCTAATTCATTCAGAGTATTTCTTTTTTCAAGAATCTGACTTACAGTTTTGTTGCGTTACGGGACTGGGAACAAACACACCATCTCAGGAAAGAAATATGGAAGTGTATGAGAAGCAAATAAAGAACAATAAAATTACAGTAGGAAAACCAGAACTGACCTGGCTTCCCTCATTAAGTGCTTGTGTTTATTAGCACTACTAAAGTAACATTAGATGAGAACAAAATACTAATAATATCTCTCTAAAAGCTGCAAATAATACTTAAAATTTTACCCTTCGAGCAGAAAAACCAGCAAAATCTTAGCAACATAGTTAATCCATTCAGAAATTTATTTTTTTCCCCGTTCAGAACTATTATTTCCAATTTTAACATCTATATGCCCCTTTGCCTATGAACAGTTTGCCTTGTTGATTTGTAAATTAAGTTTGTGATTACGTATCCATCCACACTGACAAGCTTTGAGGTTAATGTCCTCTGAATTAAATTTGGTATTAAACACTATCATCAGTTTAACACAAAGAACTAGAAGTTCTGAGAAAGTGTTCTAAAAAACAATTCATTTGAAAAAAGAAATACCAAGATCCTCACAGAAATATGAAACAGACTAGAAAAAGAGAACTTCTCATTCTGTTATCAAATTTCAGTATTTGAAAAGGCTATGCTTACAAGAGCAGAAAGATCTGTAATATTACTAACTTGAGTCTCCACTACTTGCTCATGCAAATTGCCACAGTAACAGCAGCAATCTACTAAGTGAACTTTCAGATCCAAACAAATATACCAACTTTACACATGAAGATTTGTATTCTTCCAGTAGACATTTCTTCTGTTTATATAGAATTTAATGACTTGTAATGATATAAATAGAATGTCACTTAGCCAACCAAATGACTAAATTTTAAAAATATTCTCATAAAAATATTAACAAGCACCCAAGAAAGCTTGAATAGGTCAGGTTCAAAACCAAACAAACAGTATGGAGTCTGCAACAATACATTATGGATGATAAATGCACATGGATTCAAAAAGCTTAAGACTTCACTATCAGTTAATAAATGTAATAACAACCACCTACAGCTCTGGAAGTCCCTGAGACAGTTTGCTAGAAAATTAATATTCCTCCAATGAAAAGATGACTATGACTTAGTTGCGCTATGGACTCATTCTCTCATACGTCTTAGTCCCTCTATAGGAAAAGGAATGGAAGAAGAGTAACCATACACAGAATTTCAAATTAATTTGCTAACACCAATTACTATAACTTCAAAAGATGTACTTTGCTGTCACAGTGAGATACATCTCATTTACATATACAAGTAGCTAGCTTGTTTTCCACTGAAACACAGAAAATTTTATACCAATCCAATTAAAACATTAAAGAACTACAAACATACCCAAAACCACTGCCATGAGAATCTTTTCCACTAACCAAGAATGTCCTTGGGTCAGAGCTTGGGTCAGGGATTTAGGATAAATTCCCCATAGCAGGAGCAAAGTCATTTAACATACATTGATGGCACCTACAACAGCCAGAGTAATTTTGTGTGTTCTCTCTCGCCGAAAGTAATCACCACTATCCTGCTAAACTGCATCATGGACTTGTATGTTTTGAAGGTGCATGTGAATTGTATCCATCCCACTTCGCGTTTCATCCCTCTTACCTGCCTGTTTATGCTCATCTGTAAATCCAGTCGTCTTCTTTGCTACATGAATCTTGCTTACAGCAAAACTAAAAGCAATGAATCCACGTGTTGTTTGTTATACAGCCATACAGGTTTAAGAAGTTCCTGCACCTTGACCCTTACCACCTTATTATCACCTACTCATTTGGGATACGCCTACTGAAAACAGATTGTTTCAATGCAAAATAAAATAAATTGGTATAAAACATCAATAATTCATCAGAGCTTTTTTATGTTACATTAAGAATGTTCTCTACAATTTAATTATGCTTCTTAAGATCTAAAATAAACTCTAGGTTTTGCATTAGGAAACAAGTAGACCAGAGCATAGGTGTTCTCACAAATACGATTAATGGTGCTCCAAGTTTTCCATGGAATTTAGTGATGCCTCATCCTATTCAAACATTGAATTGTCAGAGTCTTCTTATTTCCATTTCTACATAAATGAACAAAATTATCTGTAGTATAACTGAGAAACCTATCCTTTTTGTAAATTCATGTGAAAAGTTTTCAAGCAAATGCAGGAAAATACTAAAAGGCTTTAATCATATAGTCCTCCCTTAAGGAAGTTCAACTATCATCTGACTAGATCCAGTATATTTTAGTTAAAACTATACAGATGTTGTAACGCCTGTAAACATCTACTCACAGGAGTTGGACAAATGAAGACAACTTCATGAACTTTTCAATGCTTTATTAATTTTGTCAGGTAACTAAAACTTTAGTTTAAAAAAAAACCAACAGAGCCAGAAATATTCAACATAGATCAAAACCAGCTTTAGTTAAATGAAAATTGCTACAGATGATCTACTGTTTTATCCTCCCACCCCCTTTGATAAGATTTCTATTCTAAGACAAGTACCATCACCCCTGAGAACCAACACTCAGCCGGTTCCCAAGCAACAGCTCCTTCTCCATGGCCAGCTCCCTTTAAAAACTGAGCTTGTTGTCATAACCTTTTTGGCTAGTTTGGATAAGTTGCCCCCTTCCAGCTTTTTGGGAAAATTATCTCTATCCCAGACGAAAATCGTAACAGAATACTGTTCCCCATACCTGTCCCCCACTCACTGTAACACAGATTCCATTTCTGTAGCAAGCTTCATTGCTATAATCACCTAAGTAAATATGCACATCTTCTCTTCTTATTCCTATTATTTAGGAAATAAAAGCCAACCAACTTCTCCATTTCTTCCTCTTTGCTTGCTTTTGTGTCCTATCTTTTTTTCTTTAAAATTTAAAAAAAAAAAAACCAAAACCCAAACACAAAACTTTCTGCTTATGTCACTTCTTTCTTCATATAGAATCTAGCTGTGCATCACCTGTGATCTGTGTATCAGGCACCACTGCCCTCTGACCAAGTGCATTAAGTAACATATTTTAAATCATAGAACCATAGAATCTCCCGAGTTGGAAGGGACCCATAAGGATCATTGAGTCCAACTCCCAGCTCCACACAGGGCCAGACTAGTCAGAGCATGTGACTGAGTGCATTGTCCAGACGCTTCTTGAACTCAGCCAAGCTCAGTGCTGTGACCACTGCCCTGGCAGCCCATTCCAGTGCCTGACCAAACGCTCAGTAAAGAACCTCTTCCTAATATCCAACCTAAACCTCCCGTGTCTCAGCTTCATACCATTCCTTCAGGTTCTATTGCTGGCTGCCAAAGAGGAATCAGTACCTGCCCCTTCGCTCCCCCTTGTCAGGGAGCCATAGACGGTGATGAGGTCTCCCCTCAGCCTCCTCTTCTCCAGGCTGAACAAACCAAGGGATGTCAGTCTCTCCTCGTAAGACTTCCCCTCCAGACCCTTCACCATTATCGTTGCTCTCGATATTTTTGTGTCCGTCTTGTACTGTGGTGCCCAAAACTGCACTCAGTACTTCAGGGGAGGCCGCACCAGCACAGTGTAGAGCAGAACAATCCCCTCCCTGGACCAGCTGGCGATGCTGAGCTTGATGCACCCCAAGACAGGGTTGTCCCTCCTGGCTGCCTGGGCACACTGCTGGCTCGTGTTTAACTTGCTGTCAACCAAGACCCCCAAATCCCTCTCAGCATGGCTGGCCTCCAGCATCTAATCCCTCAGTCTATATGTGCAGCCAGGGTTGCCCCTTTCCAGGTGCTGGCACTTGCCCTTGTTAAACTTCATGCTGCTGGTGGTTGCCCAGCACTCTCATCTGTCCAGGTCCCTCTGCAAGGCTTCTCATTGGGGTTAGCAGCTCCTCCCAATTTGGTGTCATCTGCAAATTTACTTAAGACACCCTCTAGTCCTGTGTCCAGGTCATTTATGAAAACATTAAAAAGAACTGGACCTAAAATAGAACCCTGGGGAACCCCACTCATGACTGGCCGACCCTATTTACTATCACCCTCTGGGCCCATCCCATAAGCCAGGTGCCTGCCCAATGCATTACGTTTTTCCCAGTTGTATGCTGGACATTTTGTCCCACAAGATGTTGTGAGACACAGCATCGAGAGCCTTACTGAAATCCATAAACATAGCATCAACTGCTTTCCCTTGAACAACCAGCTAGGTGATCTTCTTGTAAAAGGAAATCAGATTGCATAGACGTGACCTTCCTCTCCTGAACCTGTGTTGGCTGTGACCAATGACTGTGTTGTCCTTTAGGTGTTTTTCAGTAACTCCCAGTATGATTTTGTCCATAATTTTCTTCAGGCGCTGAGATGAGACTGACTGACCTCAGGGTCTTCTTTCTTGCCCTTCCTGAAAATTGGGATGTTTGCCAGCTTCCAGTCAACTGGGACCTCTCCAGATTCCCAAGACCATTGAAAAATAATTGAGAGGTCTTGCAATGACATCAGCCAGCTCCCTGAGTACCCTGGGATGAATCCCATCAGTGCCCATAGACTTATATGGATGCAGATGGAACATCAAATCACCCAGAAGTTTCGGGTTCACTAGGAGTTTATTCTTACCGCAGTTATGGTTCTCCAGTGTGAGGCATCTGGAGTCCCAGAGCCCACTGACTGTGATTCCTTTCCAGAAATTGATTTCTAAAGGCACGGAAAATGTAAATATTGCAGTTAAGCCTAAGACACAATAGTCAAACAAGCTACTACTGAATCTACAAGTACCATTTAGAAAAACAATCACATTTAAAAATTATTACATCTCCCTCTTGGCGCAGATGTGGCTTAGCAGACCATTGTTTAATGTGAGCACACTGGATAAGGAACAGATAAAAATAATTACACATGGGATTCCTCAATTAAAATTTTTAATATGCCTACATACTTCTGAACATTTCAGGTTGATGTATCCTGAATTTCATCGGCTGGTTGTATTAAACTGTGCATAATAGTCATCTGTTGGAAAATTTGAATATTCTTCTTCTTTAAGATAAATATTCCTAGCAATAAATAAAAAATTCAGTTAGCAAATGTTTCATTGTAATATTGAAGTAACCTGAGAAACCTAAAAAAAGTAAGACATAAGCACTCAAAATTCAGAATTAGAAATGGAATTACATATAACTAGATCTTTTCCTCCAAAATGTATGCCATGTCTCAATATAGCACATTTTTCATCCTAAAATACCTTGCAAAAAAACTCTCACAGTGAAAAACTAGATTAACACAATTCTGAGCTATTGCTTTCATAATAGGAAAGCATTAGATACTGGAAATTCTTTTGCAAAATATACGTATCCAATTTTAAAAAAAAAGATAAAGAAAATGAAGACTGAAAGGCTAAAAAACTAAATCAGCTGGTTTGATTTTTTTCCCCCTTCACAGACTGTCTTCCTCTTTTCCTGTTAAAAGCAGATGCAAGACCTGTCCATCAAGTCATACCTGGTGCTTAGCTAAAGAATTATCTAGCTTTGTCACACGTAATGGGAAAGCTCCACTTGTGCCATTACCTTACCTTTGAGCTATCAGAAACTGGTACTTCTACTGAAGTCACTGGATAACCATCCTTTTTTGTTTCAAAAAATGAAGGTAAATTTAAGAAACATATACTGTTTTACACCTGATAACCAAATTTCCTGCATAGTTCATTTTTTTCCTCCATTTTGCTATCTATAGAAACATTTTGCTGTCAGCGGAACACTTAAGAATTCCAGCTGCTAATCCATATGTGTAAGTCAATCACAATCATAATCTACTCTTTGGAGGCTGTTTAAATAGTACTGAAAACACAATTAAGTGGAGTTATTGAATTTTTTAAAAAGTAAAATCTTTTAAGAATTTTATTTAAAAAGTAGCAAAACAATACAAGTAAAAAACTCTCTGGAAACCAAGCTATTATGTTAATGGTATGGAGTTTTCTTTAAAAAGAAGAGAACTTTTTTTGGTACTTACTTAGATTTCTGCTCCTGAGATAGCTCTGCATTTATATTATCTATAGCCTGGCGGCATTGCCGATTCTGTCGTTGTTGATGCCGCTCTAAAATCAACTGTGCTCTCGCGATCTGTGTACTTTGCTTGTCCCATTCAGCATCTCTTCTGCGTTCTTCCTCTTTTAGTCTCTACAGGAGTGAAAATAATGTTTCATTTTCTCCTTGTTCACCGTATATAAAGTCTGAGTGGTAAATTCATCAAACAAACTTACTTGCCTTTACTAAACACCAGGGGCAGCATTTGAATTAGGGAGAAATCTAGGTAGAAATCCATGCATTAATGTCCTGGTTCTGGCCAGGATGGAGTTAACTTCCCCAAGCAGCCAGCACAGGTGAGCTGAGTTAGCCCGGGCAGTTTTCCACCCACACATAGTATCACTCCCGTGTAAAAGGGGCTTGTCAGGGAGGGGTGCTCCTGCGTTGCTGTGGGGCAGTCTGAGTGTGGCTGGGGTGTTAGGTCAGTCCATGTGCTTATGCAGTGCTCAGCTTTACTGTTGGGGTCGGTAAAGTGCTCTGTGTTATCACTGGGCGGGAGTGTAATTTGCCCCGGGTTGTTATTGCTCCTCTTTCGCGGTGATTTTGTCAGTAAACTGTCCTTATTTCTAACACACGGAGGCTCGGTCTGCTTCTGCCCCAGGAATGAGTGAGCTTAGTATGGTGCTCAGCCACTGCTTGGAGCTGAACCACCACAATTAAGCAGAACTAAGATATTGCAGAGGAGGAGAAAGCTGTCCTTTTCCAGGGATCAAGACTGATTCCTACCTCTGCACAAAAGAAGAAAATCAGAATCTGGTGCCTGGCAGAAGTTAATCAGTAAATTACTATTTCTCTTTGACACATTAGCTCTCTCTGAAAAAACAGAGCAGCAAAACAGGAGTTGTGGGTTTGGTTGGTTAAGTTCTTGTTACCAAGATTTGCAACTTGTTAAGGTCAAAAGTTAGTAGCCATCAGTATGGCATATAATATGGCTAACTCTGCCTCTGACACGAAACAAACAGAGCCAACCTATTTTTCCCTCTGGCCTTGTTACATTACCACTTCCTCACTTCTTGTCTGACATTACATTGAACAGATTCAAGAAACCAGGTCTGCAAAAATCCTCACTTTTCTTGGCAGGGCTCATTTTCTGCCAGCTTAACTACCTGAATGAGTTCAATTTAGAGTCATAGGAGAGCCAGTAAAAAGGCAAGTCTATCTTTGGCTTTAATTACAGATGTAGGTAAGACATAGTGTAGCATACAATTATTGGAGGGATTAAAAAATAAAATTGAACAGCTGTTCAATAGCTGCTATGCATCCAGCTTCTGCACCGAATGAGGAAATTAACTTCCTACTTCACATACCCAGGCCTGAACGCTCATGACTGCCTAGGATAGGTACATTTCCTCATTTTGTCTGCCTGCTTTCATCCACCTTTAAAGCAGCAATTATTAGCAATATTGAGTTTTTCTATTGTAATTCTATCCCAGAGCATGGTTCATAGATGTGTGGGGTGGTAGAGAGGAAATTCTGTTGCACCTATGAACTTTTAAGACTGTAAAATATGCATGAGCAATACCTGCTCTATTTTTGTTTCTCAAGTACCCTTGAACATGAGAACACTGCTCCTGCCTGCCTTGCTCCCACTCAGCTCCTGGCTCTTCTTCTGCTCCTGAGGAGAGCCTATTCCTGCTTGTCCCTTGCAGGCAGCTTGTCGAGTCTTAGGTCCTACACTGCATCATGAAGCCTGGCTCTCAGGCTGTGCAGGACTTTGCTCCTCAGTTGGGCCACTATGGAACATGCCCCAAGATCTTTCAGGCTCCTTGGCCCTGGGCTGTACAGCAACCATCCCTTCAGCCCAGCTCCAAAACTCCAGCCCATTCTTGCTGCTCTCTGACGTTTCCCAGCTGCTTCAGAGGCACTGCTCAGTTTGGGTGATAAAAGTTTGGGTAAAATTCAGCTAAATGGAAAACAGTTTTACAATGGGACATACAAACATTGTCTATGATATTAATAAACCAGGAATAGAGAATGTGCACATAAGCTTAAATACCAGTTTCTCCAGAACTTGTTGCTGTTGAGAGGACCGGATTGCCATCAGCTGATCCTGACTCATTCCCTTCCATCGATCTGTGACTACACGATGTGGACCAAACGAACTGATTGCTTGTCTAGGGTTTTCAGAAAGTAAGTCTCCTTGAAGCAGGCTGGAAATTTCATCCATGTCATCTTTCATTTTTTGATGCTTTTCCAACTTCTTTCTGTCAGCTACTTCAGCAGCCTAAATTCAGTGAAGGCAGAGAACTGATAGTTTTTCCAAGAGAAAATATTAACTAAGGGATGCAACAAAGCCCATCGTAACAGCTTTCTTTCCAGTTTACATACAACTGTTGACAGCATCCCCTATGAACACTACAACTGGGGTCCTATTGGCTAAGACTGGCAATCTAATAGCATACGTTTCTTTCATGTTGTCATATCACACAGTAATTTGGGTAAAAGAAGAAAAAACAAAATTTGATAAAAAATAAATTTACATTTATCCACAAGAAAATACCAGATGATATTTGGAGGCCAGGAACAATATGGAAGAAATTTATGATAAAAATTTACAATCTTGAATCACTAGTCTTGATATATAATAACTCTAAGTGGAGAATATGCTTAAGCGCAATAAGCAACTGTAGGTAATGTAATTATGGCTTATTTTGATGCAATTAAATAAATTTAAAGCTTATTTATACCAAATTTAGTTTAAGCAAACTTACAGGATGCATGTAGCTCTTTGAACTTTTTGCATAAATTGAAGAGAAAAAATTTGGGCAGTAAGACAGAGAACTGGACTATGACAGATAATGATGGTAAGACAGGCAGAGAAAGGTTCATGTCATGTTTCAATGCATCCCAAAGCATAGAATCATAGAATCATAGAATCGTAGGGGTTGGAAGGGACCTCCAGAGGTCATCAGGTCCAACCCCCCTGCCAAAGCAGGCTCCCTAGGACATATCACTCAGATAGGCGTCCAGATGGGTCTTGAATATCTCCAGAGAAGGAGACTCCACCACCCCCTGGGCAGCCTGTCCCAGGGCTCTGTCACCCTCACTGGGAAAAGTTCTTCCACATGTTGGTGCGGAACTTCCTATGCTCCAACTTGCAGCCATTGCCCCTTGTCCTGTCTCCACAGACCACTGAAAAGGGGCTGGCTGATTCCCCCTGCATCCCCTGCTTAAGATAATTATAAACATTAATTAGGTCCCCCCTTAGTCTTCTCTTTGAAGCATGCTAAGAAAACAACGAAGAGACATGTACATAAATACCAGGGAAGCAGCGAAAGTGTCAAAACTGGTGGTCACAGAGAATTAATATAAGCAGGAATGACAAAAAGCTACTGGTAGTCATGTTTTCACACAAGCCAACAGAAAAGCAGGAAGACACAGCTAAGATTCCTGCAGATGACAAAGTGAATAAATTCTTTCTTCCAGTTACTGAAACAACCTTGGAAAACACTTTGGGAAAACATCATTACTCATTGTACTTTTGCTCATCTCTGTCAGTTTTGGTTGGAATAAAGCTAATTTTCTTCACAGTAGCTAGTATGAGGCTATGCTTTCGATTTGTGATGAAAACAGTGTTGCTAATACAGAAATGTTTTAGTTGTTGCTGAGCAGTGCTTACACAGAGCCAAGGCCTTTTCTGCCAGGACACAACACCCCCACCAGTGAGTAGGCTGGGGGTGCACAAGGAGCTGGGAGGGGACACAGCTGACCCCAACTGACCAAAGGGATATTCCATACCATATCAGGTCACACTCACATATAAAGCTCAGCATATAAAGAGGAAGGGGGAAAATTCCGAGGGATGATGTTTGTCTTCCTGTCACCATTACACATGATGGAGACCTGCTGTCTTGGAGATGTATGAACACATACCTGCCCATGGGAAGTGACAAATTAATTCCTGTTTCCTTTACTTGAGTGCATGGCTTTTGCTTTACCTATTAAACTGTCTTCATCTAAAGCAATGAGTTCCCTCACTTTTCTGATTCTCTCTACCATCCGACTGCAGGGGTGGAGGCAAGTGGCTGTGTGGTGCTCAGTTGCTAGCCAAGTTTAAGCCATGACATCATTTTTTTCCTTCTGTCTCTCCACATTTAAAAAAAAGACAAAAAAGCAACAACAAACCCACCCCTCAAAACCCACCAAACCCAAACCAAACAAACCCAACACTAATTTACCTGGGTTCTATTGAAAGCTTTAGTTGCTGCACAAACAGCACGCCTGTTTTCTTCTTCTTTTCGCTGTTGCTCCATAGTCTTTTGGTCAATTTCAATCCTATTCTTGTCATGCAGGTCATCTAATTAGATTAAAATGAAATTTAGTCAATGTTCATGGACATGATGTGCCATATCATGTAAGCTACTACAAGACGGAGAATGTGAGAGACAGAGAGAGAAGCTACAGATATGGTAAGCTGAATTACATAACTATTTCCAAATCTCACTGCTGAAGCTTTCCATTTTGGAATTTATTGTGATTCCTGAAATCAGTTTATTATGTAACCTATCCTGTCTTAACAGTTTGGGAAAGTTAACATGAAGAAGCACGTGAAGTATTGCATAAAAAAGAAAAATCAGTATTATTTTTGTGTGCTCTAGAAAAGATTGGACAATTTGGTCTGATAAAATAAACATACCATTTAGCATGCAAAACAGATCATTTTTCAGAATGCTCTGATACCTCATCTGAGTTGTAAACCAGAAATGAAACCCAGGTAATATAACAATCATACAGATTTCAAGGTATCAAACACATTAGAACTTGTAAAGTAAAACCTGCTGCAGTGTTTCTAAAAGCTGAATAGTGAATGGACTAAAACACTGCTGTTGGAATCTGACACAATAGGCTATACCATAGTTTTGTCAGATATACTACAATTTAAAAATAATTTTAAAAAGCAGCACATTAAAACCTTACTGTCTTCTTTCATTACCTGCAAACTTCTGATCAGCTAATGCATTCTTCCAGTCTCTCTGCTGCTGAAGAGACCACTCTCTGAACTGCTCCTTTTGAAATTTCATCCTCTGATCATAGTTTAAGTCTTCACCTGTAAACTTCTGCAAGCCAGATACGGTGCATCGAGGATCATCGTCTGAAAGCCGAGCAGGTCTCTCCTTCTTTAAGGCTTGTGGATCAGACAGGTCAAATTCACGTCTTGTTTCTGGCTTCTGAAAATTCTTCTGGTATTCATTTATAGCCTTATTTATGTTTCTGATGGCATTTTTCTGTCGTTGTTCTAGCAAACACATAATCTTGTCATTTTGCTTCATTTCATTTGCTAGAGAAAAATGAACCAAGGAAAAAATAACTCTTAAAAATACACACGTATCATGTAAGTACACATGTAAGATGGAAAATAAAATTCTGAGTAGGAATAAATAGAATATAACTCTTCAAAGTTTTATACCCTAGGAAAGGTACCCTGGATCAATCAGTACCAGTCCAGCAAACACTCTACTGTTGTCAATATTTACTCATAAAATATTTCCACTTTTTTAGGAATCAATTCTCTTATCATTACAATGAAATGTATTGTCTTTGTTTCACATGCCTATTTTTAGAACTACAAAAGTTCATTTGATTAAAACTTGCTTTAATGTATGAAATGTATGGTATACTAATTCTTTCCATTCAGTTTTAGTTTACAGTTACAGCCTAAATACATTAAGTTACTTACTAAGGAAAAAAAAAAAGCATAAAATCAGGCACCCAGAGAAAGGAATATAGAGAGTTTCATAGTTCCACTAAAAGAATTGGCTGGTACTAACAGTTTTCAAAGACTTTAAAAGTTCTTGTCTATTTAATCAAAATACTGTAATTGATTTAGCTTTAAAGAAAAAAATCAAACAAACAATAGCCCCACACAAAACTAGCCATTCTAGTAATTTAATTATAATTCACAAGGAAAAAAATCTCCACTGCCAGACTACACATTGCTTCTGGCAGTTTCCTAGGAGTAAGTCTGACAGGTATTTTGCCAGGAAAATCACAAGCAGCCATAGCAGCACAGCATGGAAGTTGGCAGCTCCATTCTAGCTGTTCTTGAAACCCACAGGGAGCTCAGTCTGTGGGACCTTTCCACATGATACCACAGGAAAGCATTCCAAACACAGAGGGCCACAAAGGGTTTTGAGGTCAGGGGACATGGCTGAAGTATTTGTGTGGCTATGTGTTCTGACTCAGCAATGGCTCTTACTCACAGCCCTGCTGAACAGGACCCATGCTCCCAGCAGTAACATCATTACAGGATTCTATATATTCTATTTAAAAATGACTAGACAAAACTTGGGCTTACTCTCTAAGGGAAACAAATTTGCCACTACTATTCTGAAAAGAACAGTATTAAGCAATAAAGGTTTTTTACTCTTCAGATCTCTAACCAATGTTATTTCCAGGACTTTTTAAAAGAAAACACTGCAAATTCTGACTGATTACGCAAGATATACCAGTTTAATCATGTCAGTGTAAATGTTCAGGTACTGAGCAAAGCACATACTGTACCAATGCAAATGTAGGAACAGAGATAGGAATAATCAATATGGTATTGGTTTGTGTGTCTGAATTTAGAGAAAAGCCTTACAATTGTGCTTATATATTATCTTGATTGATAGATGTATATAGATAGAGCTATATAGCAAAATTCAAGGAGATAGGCTCCATTTGGAAATAAATATGGCAGTTTGAAATACATAAAAGGAAAAAGCAAGCAGGAAGCAGATGGTCAATTACATTTAACTTCACAGAAATATCAGAGTATCTATGAATATACCAAATTCTTCATTTCGTGCTTTTTCAGCTGCCTCTTGAATTTTCCTATCCTTGACCTGGGTATCCAATGCTTCTTTATCAACCTAATCAAAAGAAAAAAAGCTTTTTAAGAGATTCTATGTTTGAACAATTAAAAATGGGTATTATCAAGCTATATTGATTCACAGTTGTACTAGATATAAAGCCACTACCAACAGAGCATATACACATCACTATGTAAGTAACATAAAAAGAAAATTCAGAAACAACAGTGCTTTTGTTTGTTTCTTTTGTTTTAATAATGATAGGCATATTTTTGCACTGAATGGAAACAAAACATCACATTTACATGACAGCTATAAACATTTTAAGATGCATTACACAGAATATGTTTCTTCCATTACAGCAGACATTTCTAGGGTTTTTTTCTTGATTTTCTGCTTTCATTTACAAAGCAGGTAAGCACTTTGTCAGCCAAGATGACACAAAGTTGTAGTAGTTCAGATTTTTAAAAAATATAGATGGTTGACTAAAATTACATTGAAGAAATACCAGGAAATGGAAAGACATTTTCCAGCCCTATCTGATGGGGAGCAGGATTCATGTAGATGCCAAAACACAATACTGGATGCCATTTGAGGTACATGCAGACATCTACAAGGAGCTGAGAGGTATGGTTCAGAATATTCACATACCTGGAGAGTGGTAGCTGAGCAAGGCATAATACCCTAAGGCATATCACCAAATGGAAGCAGCCACATACCTATTTCAGGCAAAAGAATCAGCTCCCATATTTGTTGACAGACGATGACAATTTAATTGATAGAAACTTGGATTACTTTTCTTTTTTAACTGGTGAAGTCACTTAATGTCTTTAAAATGACAATTCTTTAAGGATCTGGTAAACTATTTTGACAGTCTTTGTCTAAAAACTACTCAGATCAAGACACAAAGACTTTACCAGATCGTGGCTGACAAGGTATGTTGTTAATGCCATAAAGAGCTACTGACACTATACCAATCCAGAAAAGAGGTAAACCTGTAAGCAAGGGTGAAACTATAAAGAATTCTACAGGGTATCATTGTCCAAAAACGCTGGTGTCATGGGCATTAAATATCAACTCATTTAGAGGTCTCATTTGGGAAACTAAGCTTTCAGTGTAACTATAGGAAACACTGTTAAGAGAAATTCAATACGGCTTAATTAGTGGTAACAGTAATACAAGTAAATCAATGTATTGACCTGTGTGTGCAAGTTCAGTTACACTATAAGCTCTCTCCCGTTAGCAGAGCTTTCACTTGACATGACAACATCCCTAGTCTCATAAAGCTGCAGATCAAATTTTTAAGCCTTAAAATATCACATCTCTTACTTCAACCGTCTGAAGTAGCTGATTTCTATTTTATTTGTGCTTATGTATAATAGTTCATACATAAAAGGAAAGTAATTTTTCATTTGGACTACTCATCTGAACTCTTTTGGGAAACTACTTATTTACTGATGATAAATTCTTAAATCTGTAAGTGAAGAGAGCGGTACCTTACTTTTCCATTACTCATACAAGGAAACAGGCACCGAAGTCAAAGTAATTTTGTATTTTCTGATGCATGAAATTCTACTCTCTTACTATACCCATCCCACATCTGTTAAAAAAGGTTACTAGCTCCTTCCACTTAAGTATATTGTTGGCTACTTGTGAGCAACTCGTCCTGTTTAAGTGGGAACTTCTACTTCCTATGCAACTAAAATGACTCCTGTGTAAGAGTCACGAGAAATCATTTAAGGTGCTGTCAAAGATACAGTGAAGATATCCATATATTGACAAATTAAGATGTTATATATTAAAATAAGACAAGAGACAAAATGTGTCACGTTAACATCTGTTGCAATTCTACCAGTCCAGTGAAGTCAACATAGTGGGCTAACTTTCACCAGTTCTGAATTTAATTCTACACTAATTAATGCTACACCACTTATACAATATATTTATGCATCAGCACTGGGAACTCAAAATACCTTACAAGCAAAATTAAACTTTATTGACATTACAGCACTCTCCCTCTGTGCAAGCACAAGGAGTCTTAACAGGCGCTTTTAGATATATTACCGGAAGTTTAAATGAACTATTGCACCCAAAATTTAAATCTATATAAAATATAACATAGCTTCCTTGCATTTGGGGCACAAATTGCATCAATTACTGTGACAAAAGTCACCAGACTGAAGCTATCTGCCCCACAGAACTTCACAAACTGAAGCATGTTCACATTCTGACATCTGCTCAGAAGACACATCAGTTAAGTCTACATACAGAAGCATGATCTGATGGATATGTCATACTTTGCATAATGCAAAATAGGGACCAACTGCAGGATGCCTTTTAGCAATAAATCTCTCACAGATTGTAGCTTCTGGTCAGAATCAAGCAGATGAAAGAACTATCAGTAGCGCAGTGAGGTAAAAAACATTCTGTTTGTGCTACACTGTGTGAGCTCACTGTGCAGACTTCTGGCTTACCCCAAAGCAAAGCAACATACTACCTGAAGTTAAACTCCTACACAAACACTGAAACACAGGGCTTGATCTTTTCTCCTATTAAGGAAGAACATCAAATCTCGCACCTGAACCCTGCAACAGCGAGACCCAAATCCCCCACCCACTCCCTCAGGCACACACACTCCCTCAGCGACAGCTACCGAGAGTAACCGTTGACCATGCCTAGCATCAACTCAATACCACCAGCAACTTTCCCTAAGAGCCTCATCTCTTTACAAGACGCAACAGGGTGTTTTCTTCCCGGTTTTGCCCCTCCCCGCCCCCAACCTGGAGCCACGAGCGCTCACAAACACGTGAGGTTCGCGCAGCGGCTGCCTCCCGCCACCCCCTCCCCCACCCCTGTCTGGCGTGTGCCCTAAGGATCTCCCCCGTTGTAGACCGATCTCCTCCTCAAGATCACATCGGAGCGCTGTCCCTCCCAAATGCGCCGCGGCCCGAGCTGGGACTTGAGCCGCGCCCTCACCCCTATGGTCCGAACTCGCGCGTTGAAGATACGGCTCTGCCGCTGCAGCTCCCGCTGCCGTCTCTGCTCCCGGGCAGCGGCCTCCTGCAGGTCTCGCTGCAGCCACATGCCGCTCATGGCGCCGGAAAGCGAACCGGCCATGGGGGCCGTGCAGGTGGCGAACAGGAGCAGGGCACGAAGGGGAAGGGCGGCCCACACAACACCCGGGGTCGCGATGGGAACGGGAGCTCCGCCCTTCCTCCTTCTATCCCGCCCCCTCCGCGTGCGCGCGGGTGCCGCCGCCGTTTCGCTGCGAGGCCGTCCGGCAGCGAGCACGAGGCGGGCGGGTGGCCGTTGAGGCCGTGCGGGTGGCCGTTGAGGCCGTGCGGGTGGCGGCGCCTGCTGAGGGGAGGGGAGGGGCCGGGCCGGGCCGGGCCGGGCGGCGGTTGGGACGCTGAGCGCGCACGGCGGGGATTTTCCTTCTCCTGGAAGCAAAGCGAGAAAAAATACTTGTTGGTTACTTAAATCTCAGGGGGAGGGGGAAGTTAATAAGCTAGCAGCCTCAGCTCCTCTTTGCTCACTGCCACGAAGATGGGTTACCTGAAGCTGCTGGTGATGAAGGACTTTAAGTCGTGGCGGGGGCAGCAGGTTATTGGCCCCTTCATGAGGTTCAACTGCATCATTGGGCCCAATGGATCAGGTAGCAGACTGTGGGGGGCCAAGGGAGGGTCTGGGGGCAGCTGGTGCTTCTTCATTGTAACTGTCAGGATTGGGGCTTCTTTTGGGGTCTTTGTCAGGTGTTTTCTGTGAAGACCACAGGCCTAATGAGGAGGAAATGCTAGCAGTGCAGGTCCAGGGCCAGGAAGAGGGCCAGCGTGGCTGCATTGAATGGGGGGGTTGATGATAGTGTGCCTCTTAAGGTGTAGCTGCAGGTTATTGTGGAGGGGAAGTAAAGACTTCAGTGGGCCTGCTGAAGGTCTCTTCATGTGCACTTGAGGGGGTGGCAGCACAAAGGAAGTTTTGCAGGCTACTGATCTGCCATTGTTCTTTTTAACAGAAAGTATATTTTTTTCCAGCATGGAAGAACAGAGGTGGGGTGCTTGAAGGAATTTCCAGTTCTAGGTATCTTATGTGCTCTTTGCAGCCCTTCTAGAATGAGTGGTTTGCAAACAGCACACCTTGCCTTTGCTACTCCAGTTTGTAATTCAGCTTACCAAGGTGACAAGATGGTTTTACTTGAATACAGTGGGTTGTAAACTGTAACAGTGGAAAACTGCTTCTTGACTGGAGTCTCTGGTCTTTTACGTGTGAATAAAGTCCTGTGGGAAACAAAAACTTTGCAGGATGGTAGTTGCTCTGTAGTTTAGCCCATGAGAGACTTGGTTTGTAGATACAACCCCATGTTACTATCATTTTATTTTTTATTTTCTGGAGAACAATATGATAGGAGGTGCGGTCTGTCCTAAAAATGAGCCACAAGGGTAGACTTAGCATCTGTTCTTTTTTTTAGTTGGCTAATGATTGAGTTTATGAGTTAGATACTTAGAACCTATTAGTTCTTCATGTATCTAATTGAAGTGAGATCTATATATGTAAGTAATTATTATTTAGTAGCATTATGATATTCTTCATCATCCTATCCTCACTGTTCCATATTGGAAAGTCTCAAAGTAATGGATGCTTTTACCAGGTACTCTTCTATTTAAATCTGAATACATTTTATGGATTAAAACGGTGAGGAAAAAAATACAGATATTGTGTAACCTCTGAATTGAGTTTATTGTTTAGTGGTGGGTTTTAGTATTCTTTCCTTCATGATATTTTAGAGAGTAAGTAAAAAAGTAGTGCCAAAATAGTCAGGTTGTAATTAAGCTGTCAACAGAAATGCTCAAGATTAAAGGGGAAAACCAAAGAGAGGACTGATTCAATGAAGAGAATTTTTGTCTAAGGAGTATGATCAGAGAACATTGTTGCTCTGGTAAATGGATCTGGGAAAGTACTTGGGTGCTTTAGAGCACTGGACTTACAGTGGAAAACTTGCAGTTACGTGACAGACTGCTTATGCTGCAAACCTCACTGCATGCATTGTGTAAAGGAAACTACAGCGTGAGGATTAGGATGCTGCTCTCTCAGTTTAAGTAATGACCTCTGGCGATGCCTGTATAAGAGAAATTTTGTTGAACAAAGCGCAGATCAGTTTTCTGTCTAATTTGTATTACACACAGGCTTGTTATCTGCTACCATGGCATTACTTCTTAAAAAATTATCTTGTTATTAAGTACCATTTTTTTTCCTTCATGAAGGAGAGAATTAGAATTTATGAAGACTTTTTTTTGCATTTTTCGTATATGCTTTTTTGTTAATTGTTGACCAGATGCCTCCTTTCACTTCTGCCGTGTCATGCTTTTTTCTTTTTTTTTTTAAGGAAAATCTAACATCATGGATGCAATTAGTTTTGTGATGTGTGAAAAGACATCTAATTTGCGAGTTAAAAATGTTCGCGAGCTTATTCATGGAGCACATGTTGGAAAACCAGTTTCTTCTACAGCTAGTGTGAAGATAGTTTATTGTGAAGAAGATGGGGAAGAAAAAACATTTTCAAGAGTTATTCGTGGTAGGTAGTAAGTGCTGTTGAACGTACTTGCTGTTGTCTGATGTGTAAAAAAATAGGGACTAAGAACATACAGCTCTCACTTCAGATGCCTAATGTTCTTTCATGTTTGAGTGGATTAAGAATTATAGTATTTCTTACTTCCCATCACTAGCATTTTGGTAGTCAAGTGTTATAATTGAGAAAACATACTGAGTCTGTGTTAAAAATTTAAAGTAATATGCCTTCCTTGCAGTGTACTTTCATCTGTAGCTAGTCACTTGGAATATGTAGATTGTGTGGGCTGTAGAAAGTGGGGACTGACACCTTGCTGCAGGCATGAGCACTTCAGCATCTGCCAATACCTTTTGGAAGTATGTGACTAGAAATTTCATGCAGAAAAAAGAAATCACTGAATGAGGGAGTAGTTGAAATCTATTTTCTTCTTTTAGGAAATTGTGCTGTTAAATTGTACCACCAGCTTAGCTCTCCTGTAGTAGATTTTGTATTGTAGCTATTTTATAGTAAATTTCTTTTCTTTCCTCCTCTAGGTAGTTGTTCTGAATTTTTTTTCAATGATAAATCTGTCAGCCGATCTACTTACATAGCTGAGCTTGAAAAAGTAGGCATACTTGTCAAAGCTAGGAATTGTCTTATTTTTCAGGTGAGCATTCAAATCCTTTGTAAGAAAATAAAAGCTGCTGAGATTATTTTATAGGAGTTACCTGTTTGCCAGAAAAGGGGGCAGCCTTAGCTAATTTCAAGCCAGTACTTTTTTTTCCTGACTTTGTCCAAGAATTGCAAGAATTATTTACAGATTGGAAACAATGGGGTTTATATGTACATGAATGCACTGATAAGAAAGAAGGAAGAAGTTGAGTACTTGCATTATTTGGAATATATAAGAAAGGATCTCTGTTTATAAATGCTTACTGTATGAAATTTTGGGGGTGTTGTAAACAAGAAAAGACAATTTAATCTTAAAAAGCTAGTGGTCAAGAGGCATGAAAATTCATAACTTTTTTTTTTTAAGATTGACGGTTAAAATTCTACTGGGCTATCAGTTCACAAGTTTTGAACTACATAGGTCAGACATGCCATATACTCACATTGAATATGTTTCTCAGACTCTCTTCCTTACCATTGATGAGGAAAATTCCAGAGGAATTTACAGAAACCCTATATATAGATTCTTACTGTGAAAATAGTTCCAATGATGAGAGTATTTGCCTGCTATACAAATAGAATAGAAATGGCAAAAATTATTTGCTGCACTTCATTGAAAAAGTGATTCCTTCAGATAAGTGAAGATTTGAGCAGCTAATTAATGCACAAAGTTTATGCACCTATTAGCTTTGGGAGCTTTGTAATCTTCTAGTGCATTGATTTCAGCTGGTTTGCATTTGAAATTCTGAGAGAGGGGCTTAGTGTGGTTTTCATTGAAAATTACTTTCTGCTCCTTTAAAGAGGCTAAGAAGGTTTAATTTTGTCATTCTGATACTGCTCACTCATTTGTGCAAGTTGATTTAATTTTAAGATGTTTTGCATAGACCCTTACCAGGCATCATCTTAGTGATGTTACTTTGTCAGTTGAGGTGGCTAGGTGACACTCATTTTGGTAGGAACTTTTCCTTGGATTTGAATCTAAAATTATTTTCATCCAGTCCTAGTAACCATACTAAACCTGGAGATAAATCTGTGCTATAAGCTCTTAAATTAATTAGACAATACAGTTATCTGGAGTGCTGCATAGTTTTGCCATTTTGTTTCAGGGAACAGTAGAATCTATTGCAATGAAGAAGCCAAAGGAGAGAACTCAACTGTTTGAACAAATCAGTAATTCATGGGAATATGCTGAAGACTATGAACGAAAAAAGAAAAAAATGCAGCAAGCAGAAGAGGATGCCCAGTTTAATTATAACAAGAAAAAAACTATTGCAGCAGAACGCAAACAAGCAAAGATAGAGAAAGAGGAGGTAGAATCCTAGGATCATAACATGAAAACAAGAAGTAACTTTGAGTTATGATCTCGGATATTACATCTTTTCTGAACTTAAATACAGGCTTTCTTAAAAACCAGACCACTCTTGTTTTCCTCTAGTATTTTCTACTATATAATAATTTTGTATAATTTTAAAGAATAGAGGAATACATTCATGTAAAATCTAAATGGAATGCTGGATTTGCCAGTATAATTAAGTATTGACTTAAATGTTTGAATTTTATGCTTAGCACACGTTATTGGAATTACAGCTACTGGTACGGTATATTACATCACTTGGGACTTGAAATTAGACTGCTAATGATTAAAAATTCTTTTTATGAACCATTAATAAAATTGTAATGTTGGCAGGCAGAGCATTACCAGGAGCTTCTCAAGGACCTGTATGAAGAAAGGGTACAGATGCAGCTTTTCCGGCTTTATCACAATGAAACCAACATTGAATTTCTGAAAAAAAGTTTGGATGAGAAGAATATGGAGACTAGGATCAAGAAAAAGTCTCTTTCTGAAGCAGAGGATGCATTTAGAGCCAAGAAAAAAGTGCTTGGTGTGCTAAACAGAGACCAGCAGCACATTGAAAGAGACATAAAGTATGCTTTCCAATCACATTCTCTGATAGTTGATATTAAAGCATAGTCTGCACAGAGAATTGCTTGGCAGGATGCATTTCCTGTTAGAGCAGTTGGGTGATACGATATCCCAGTGTTAGGGAAGTCAGTTAGTAGGAATTTACTGAAGTAGTATCTAGACAGTGATTTTACTTCCATCACCATGCCCAGATTGTCAGTGATTTCATTAGATAAAGACATTTGCTGTTACATTTTTTAGAAGATTATGCTTCTTAAAATAATACTGTCAATGGATAGTTTAAAAAAAAAAAAAAATCTTCTCTGGATATCTGACCTTGCAGTTGACAAGTCATTGTTGGCATATGTGGTTGGGGAGGGAGTGGTTCTTCTTTTGCTGTGGTTGTGGTGTTTTGGGTGGGTTCTGTAGTTGTTTGTTGGTTGGGGTGGGTTTTTTTGCTGTTCTGAGTTTGGTCTTGTGGGTTTGTTGTTTGTTTGGGTTTTATAGGGCTCTGGAAGCATTGCTTATTCAGCAGAAATCCCTCTACATAAAAGCAAAGGAAAACACATTGTACCAAATCAAGAAAGCAGAAATGTCTAAAAAATCTTTAAGGGACAAGGAGAAATCCTGTGATAAAGAAAAGCAAAACATAAAAGAACTAGAGATGGAATTGAGTGATACTGAGAAGGCATGGAGAGCATTTGAGAAGAAAGCAGAAGAGGAGATACTGCAGAGAGGAGCAGATGTTGAGCTGGAAGAGAGTCAGGTGAATTGGGAGGCAAAAAAATACTGTTTACTAGTGAAGTCCAAAAATCCCCACTGATGATGGAGGAACCATTGTTACACCTGTCATTTCTAATAATCATTTTGCTGTTGAGCTCAAAAGCTGTAACTTTTGTTAAGAAATTGTTTCTTTGGATGAAGAGAAGTGACGATGCAGCCTCTTGGGGGAGTGGGCTGCCTCCTTTCTGGGAGAGGTGGGTGAGGAAAAAAAAGTCTCACAGAAGTTCCAAATGTAGAACACTTGTAGGAAGTAAATAGAAGTTGCATAGATACTTAAATATTCACCTTTGAGATTGGGAATGGTAAGCATCTCTCCCAGGGTGTGTAGTACGTCTTCTAAGCAATGTGAGGAGATACCGTACTGGAGGAAGCAGTTAATGTGCAGTGAAGGAGAAGTTGAGAAGATTTTGATGAGAACTTTGGAAGGGTTGTACGCAGGGACTGTCATCTGTGGTTGAGGACTACAGGGATTGTGGGGCTTTTCTAGGCTGGTTTTTTTTTTTTTTTTCCACTTTATGGAAGTCCACATTGTATGTTGTGGAAGGGTAGAACAGAAAACATTAGTAGGGTCATGAGGTGAGATGGTAATTTTTGTGAAATGGCTTGTTAGCTTAGGTACAGAAATAAGTCTTCAATTAGGAAAAAATAGAAGACAACAAAAATGCAAACAAGACTTGGTAGTATGCATACCATCTGCTAAGGAAGTTCACTTGTGAGCTATTTTAGGTTATTTTAGAAGGAAAGGACTACATCGCTTGATAGTAAATTTGTATTTGAGGCAGCTATTTTTGCAACCATATGGCCAAAAATACTTTTAAAATTAAATGCTAGTGGCTTTTCTGCACTGTCTCTTCCTTAAAATAATTTCTAATCCCTCAATGGAGAACCTGCAGGGTTGTTCTTTTAGTTTGTGAGTTTTCCTACTTAGCATTGGTGGGGTTTTTACTGTTGGTTTTTTTTAAATGTTTACTTTTAAAAAATTATTTGATAACATGAAAATGCTGCCATTATAAAGACCACAACTTGGACTTTTTTGGGGCTATGAAAAAAAACTTTACTGTTAACCTTGAGTGCAAAGTGCTGTCAGCTTTATAAACTTCCATGAAAAGTAAGTCACTGGAAGTCTAAAACAAGACTCTAGCACTATTAAGTATAAGCTTTGGGTTGAATCTTTCTTTAATAAAATATAACTTCTTATAATGCAATTAGTATCTTAGGTCTGGAGAATTGGGTGATTTTCATAATCTTAATTTTGACCAACTAGGCAATTAGTTATTGAGTCTGTAACAACATGAGTTCTCATTTTCAGTGGAGTGAATGTTCTTTGGTTTGCTGTTTTTCCAGCTGGAGCGCTATAAAGAGCTAAAGGAAATTGCAAGAAAGAAAGTAGCTACATTAAACCAGCAGCTAGAAAAACTTCGCTGGGAGGAAAAAGCAGATCAAGAAAGGCTGAAACTTAACTGGAGGAAGAAAAAAGAAGTTGAGGTATGGTATTGGGCTAGAACTGTATTTTAAGGAGAAAAATGTGTCCCTGCCCCTCCCTCTGGTATTGTTGTCAGCATGAATCTGTTAAATGCTTTGTCATAAACAGATCCTCAGCAGAGGAGATGTATTGAGAGTGTTAGTTAGTTTTCACGTTACGCCAGGTTTAGCAAAGTGTCTTCTAAATCTGTTCAAAGAATGGGTGTGTGGGCCCACACTGAGGATTTGGTTTTGAAAGCTGTGGCTCTAATGTTTTACTGTTACTCAGAACATATGCTTAACTGTAATAATTTCTGGTTTTCTAAGTGTAGTCTTTCTTTCTGATGTTCTACCACGAGTGTATGATACTCCCACACTTTAGAATTTTATTTTGGTCACAGCTACCTTTCTGATGAAATGCTTTTAAGGTCAGTTGTGTGTATGAGTGTGGTGTTGGAAAAAATTTCCTTGGTGTCTGCTCTTGTATTTCACTTCAAAGGCAGGATATTTGGTGTGAATGCAGATGACTACTGTCATTTGTTTCTGTTTATTATTGCAGATCTAAATGTAACAATAAAATGCTTATATTTTTCACTATGACTTGGTCACCATGTTCTGGTTTAGAAAAAGTATTTCCTAATTAATTCTCAACTTTGCATGATGCTTTGCATGATAGAAGTAGAAAGGACAGAAGCCTAGCTGGTGATCTGTCTTTTACTGGAAACCTTGCCCTACTAGGTGGTTTTCTTCCTTCCTACCCCTCCAAACTATACGAACCTCACTGTTTTGTCACCTACTAAGAACTTAAAGAGCCAGTATGCATTTCTTCACTGTTTTAGTTATGGAGTAAAGGTTTGGAGGAGACTCCTTATGTTCAGAACACTTTAAAGTCCATCAGATGAGACTTTACCAGTTCTAGAGTTCCTAACACCTCTCTCTTTTACATATGAACTTGCTTAAATGAAGAAGTCTGTATTTTTCTATGAGGATGTAAAGTACCTTTTACTAGAGGTGCACAGTGTTAGGATGGGAGACAGCAGGCACAACCTGGAATGCGCGGAATTCAGAACAGCTATTAGGAAAACTAATCTCCAGGACAGTCAAACATTGAAGTGAGTGTGCAGTGAGGTTGTAGACTCTCCATCCCTACAGCTATTGAAAAGGTACAAGGATTTCAGAAGTTAAATTCAGTCTTAGTAATACATACAGGTAACAATATTTTTTTCCCCCTTTCGTTTGCTTCAGTTCATTTATGCTTATTCAATTTTAATTGAATATTTAATTGAAAATACTTTTTTTATCTGTTGATCTGTTTTGTAGTATATTGCTTTTGTGTCAGTTTTATGTCTGATTGGAAACTCTGTCAACCTTTTATGTGTCCTTAGGAAAAACTTCTATTAATCCTAGGACAAGGGAAGTGCCTTTTTTTTTTGTTGCTGTTTTAACACCTATAATTCACTAGCGCTGTGTTTAAGGTAATTTTTTTGATGGTGTCATGATTCTATGATTCTTTGTGCTGAAGAGGCTTTCTCTGAACTGTAGCCGAATGTGAAAAATCCAGTAATGGCCTTCATAACATAATTTTCCTTTATTTTTCATGGTGCAATTTGCCATGTGCTTTTGAAATACCAGATAGGGAGAAAAGATGTAGCCATACTGGCTCGGAATTAAGAGCTTCATATTGTGCTATAAATTGGTTGTTTTCATCTGGTTTGTTTTTAATACATTCTATTTTAATACATTTGCATAGGAAAACATAAAACAGACTGTGGAACAGATAGAAGAGCATAAAAAGCGGATAGAGAAGTTGGAAGAATATGCCAAGATATGCACGTACGGTCAAAAAATTAAAAGCTTACTGGATTTATTATGTATCATTTATTTTCAAATTAATGAAGCAGGTTTCTAATCCTTTCAAATTCTTTTCTTTCAAATTCTAGTAAGAACTAGATTCTAATTAATAGTTTGGTTACTGTCAGGATAAAGTAGGAAGCACATGTTGTTTGAAACCAGTTTCATCATTACTTCTTATTTATTGTAGGTGTGGAAATTGTCACTACAGGTAGGGTCAATCAGTATATAAATTCTGAGTGGCAGAACAGGGCAGTTGTGTTGCTCTAAGACCCAATCACATTGGGTATCAGGACAGCTCAGTTCTCTTTTCCTGGTACTTGACTTATACCTGACTTTTACTCTTTGTGAAATGAGGTGTATAAACCCTTTGAGCAACGTAAATTAACTCTGTCATTTGTCTGTGTTTTGTTGTTTTGTGCAGGAGGTCAGAGTAGGGGATCGCCATACATGTTTATTTTTTTCCCCTCCCTATCTGTTCTTGTGCCTCTGTGATGTGTGTTTTGGCTTAGTTCTGCCTGTGTATTGAACTAAGTTCCGCCATGGACAGGTAGCAGCAGACCCCTTGTGATTTAGTGTGATGTAAAATGGCTTCAATTAAGGAGCTGTAGGGTGCGGTAGAGTATTAGTGACTTCGGTAAGGGTGTAAAGTGAGTCATAACTTTGCATGAGTATTCTCCATCCTTAACTTTACAATATTAGACATTTTCTTGATGGAGGATAAAACAATATGGTTGTGTGTTACGCAGGCAAAAACTGACTACAATTTTGAAGCCTTAGAAACAGCGTAGAGCATAGACTGCAATTTGTGTAAGAAGTAGATCCTTATGGCTAATCCAAATGTTTAATGATTTTCATAGCTGGTGACCACAAAATTAATTTTATAAGCTAAAAGCTTGTAAAAATGAAATAGTAAATTGCTTTTCTACTTCTGCTTCTCTTCAAAGTGAATCATTAGCAGAGAAGAAACAGCAAGAGGAAGTCCTAACTAAGGAAATTGAAAATGCAACAATGAGAATGGCTGAAGTGAATGAAGAATTGAATAAATTAAGTGGGGAACTGCAGAATGCCAAAATGGATTACCATGAGGGAAGGCGCCAGCAAATGAAAGCTGAGATCCTGGAGAGTCTCAAAAGACTATATCCGGATTCTGTGGTAATTGAATGGCCTCATTTAAATGCTTTACTTCAGAATCAAGATTTAGGAGTTCTGCCTTAGAGTAAGCAGCTAGAGTAAATTGACTGTTTCTAATATTATTTTAAACTTTATACTTGCCTGAGTGTACTTAGTGGAATACTACTACTGACAGCAAATACTGTCATTAGTTTTCACAACTTTCGGAACTAGAGTGATTGTTGTTTGAATCAAAGAATTAATCTTGATCTCTGGTGTGATTTTTTTTTTTTTTGTAGCATTTGGATTATTTTTTTTCTCTCTTTGGTTTTGTTTTCTTCTGTCATCAAATATATTTTTGATTTGCTTATTTTGAACAAATGAATGGTTAGCGGTAAGATCATTTATTCCAGAAATAATACAACTTCCAAAGGAAAACTTTGATTAGGTACATGAGATTTTTGTGTTTCCAAGTGGTCTTTCTTTGCTTAGCAGTTACTGTATTTATTACTGAAGAGTAATTGAAGCTTTATGTGTACTGATTCTGAACTGTCAGCAGATGTTAATTGTTCTATGAAGCTGATTTATACCTTTTTATCAACACTTTAAAAGATTTACTCCAATACTGGGAGCCATTCCAAATAAGAACCTTTAAATGAATCTAATCAATGAAATAGTTGGTCTCTGAACAAGTCTTACTATAAACAGTCCTATTTGATATACATAGTCAGTTGAGATGTACAAGCTGGGAATCTTTTTTTTTTTTAAGTTTTCAGAAGGTGACAGACATACCTCTACTTCCTGGTGCTGCTATAAGAACATAAAAACTAAAATGGTTTTGGTTGCTGCTTGCCTCTTCATCTTTTGCAAAACCTCAGAATCTGGCAGGTGTCTGATCCTGTTGTTATCTCAAGAGATTAAGAACTTTGCTTTACAGCTGTTCTGCATGCTTTCATCCATGCTAACAAGGTGTTTCAAAAAAAAAAAAAAGTGATTGGTATATTTCTCTTTTGCTCACTCTTTGCATTGTATTCCTCTTTGAAAAGTGGATCAGGCTGGTGATAACCATGCTGGCTCAGGGGAGAGCAGGTGTTCGTGATGTTCTCTGTTTAGCTTCAGGAGCTGCAGACATAAAAGTGATGTGATCTCTGAGCAAATGAAAACTAGATAAGTCTAATTGGTTACAAAATCACCCTGATACAGAAAGTCATAATGATATCTGTTTAAATTACCCTTGTTCCTGCACTAGTTTTCCCCAACACCAGCACATGAGGCAACAGAGTTGTTTCTGAGCCGTTACTTATACGCTAGTGAACTAATTGCAGATTACTGAACATAACCCAAATTAAAATCTCAGGATGGGAAGGGTCATGCATGGCACACTTTGTCTTCTGATAGTCCACTAAGTACTTGGGCAGAACTGGGGGAAACCTTGGTGTTGGCCTGCTGGATTTCAAAGTCAAAAAGTAGCATACTGCTTCTAAATGTTTAGTTTCTACATGTTTTAAAGCTTCTGTTCTTCTGAAACATTCTTTTATTGGTTGGTGAACATGCCAGATTCTGCAGGAGCCGTGCAGCAATGTGATTCCCACTGTATGAGTGAGGTGTGCATTTTCACAGATTTGTCTGATCAACAAAGCAGATTTTGCAGCTGAATTTTACAAGTCAGTTTTCAAAATGGCATACCTACGTTGGGAGTCTTAATTGACAAGATTGCTGTTGTTACAGATTCAGTTTGGCCATCAGTACTTGTTTTCACAGAAATCTGGCATTCCGTATCCACTTAAATGCCTGCATCTGAAAGTATAATAGAATCTCTATAATTTTGCATGTCTGAAATATGTGGCTGAGCTGCAGATATAAACATCCAAGTAGATGACACTGTGTGAGGAAACTAGAAAGCTAAATAAAGAGCTTTGTGGTGTTGGGTGTTATTTCAGAAAAGGGAAGAGAGAAGGGTAGGATAGTAGGTCATAGGAAGGCTGTGGGTTTATCTACTGAAAATTATCCCTATCCTGCCATTTGTGAGTTAATGCTGTGGATGACCTGTCGTGTACAACTCTTACCAGTTGTCCTCCTTTTCACATTTGCTCAAATTTGATAATGAAAATGTTGATATGCAGGAGGAGAGCGATAGCTATATGTCAACAAGCAGGAAAAATTGTTCTTGCATGAATTCACAGGTTGTAAAGTTCAGAAAGTGTGTGAGTAGCTTTAATCACTCAGGGAAAGCTCAACTCCATAGACACAGAAGTGGAACAAAAGATCTTTATGGAGCGTGTACAGGAAAGACATGATTAGTTTTGTCTCTGGAGTTGGTATGTGAATATATAGCAAATCTGGCTTGGCTATTTGGACTGTGTGGTACAAGAAAAGCAGTTTTCATGCTGCTAAGGTAAGTAGATACTTCTTTTTTGAATGGAAACTGTTTTCCAGTTAACAGTTCTGTTTCTTTAAGACCTTATTGTCATTCAAAGATCTTGCTATGTGTTAGATACTTTCTCATCAAAAAAAGATGCTCAGCTATCTTTTCTGCTGTCACTCTAGCATGTGTGTATGCTAGAGAGTGTGAGTACAGTGACATATCTCAGTATTTTAACCTTAGGCAAAAAATTAAAATCCTTTCAGATTTTGAAGGCATACTTTGCAATTTCGATTGATACCTGCTGCGATTTCCATTTTTTTTGTTATGTACAGCCATTGTAAGAGTGCAGCTGGTTGGTAGGTAGGTAACACTTTTGCCTCTTACTATTTCAGTATCATGCATGCAGAAATGTTACTTGATATCTAAAGTAATATTAATTTCTTTGTATTTTTATCTTCAGTTCGGAAGATTGCTTGACCTGTGTCATCCCATTCATAAAAAATACCAGCTTGCTGTTACCAAGGTATTCAGCAAATACATGACTGCTATTGTTGTTGCCACTGAAAAAACAGCAAAAGATTGCATTCGGTTCCTAAAACAAGAACGAGCTGAACCTGAAACTTTTCTTGCTTTGGATTACCTTGATGTAAGTACATTTTTCTTCTCTTCCTGTCACCAATAAGTTTAAAACACTTGTAAATCTTAATATTGGCTTATTTAAATTTAACTAAGATAGGCTTAAGTGTTAAGGTAGAGGTGAACTTCATGAGGTCCCTGTCAGCCTGTTTTTCCAGCCTTCTGAGGTCCCTCTGGATGGCAGCACAACCATCTGGTATATCAAGCAGTTTTGCCTCATCAGCAAGCATGCTGAGGGTATGCTCTGCCCCAACATGCAGATAATTAGTGAAGATATTAAACAGAATCGATCCCAGTATTGACATAGCTAGTTACTGGCCTCCAACTGGACTTTGTGCTACCAGTTACCACTCTGTGGGCCTGGCTATTCAGCCAGTTTTCAGTCTACCCGATGTTTGTTCATACAGCCCCTGTTCCATCAGCTTCTCTATGAGGATCTTGTGAGACAGTGTTGAAATCCTTAGTGAAGTCTTAAGTAGACAACAGCTGCTGCTCTCCTGTGAATGAGATGCTGCTTTTAACTGTTTGTGGAAAGCCTCATTCACTTGTTTGTCCTGGTCAGGTGGCCTGTAGCAGAAGCCCACTACAGTGCTCCTTTACGGTTTATTTCTTTGGTCTTTACCCATGAGGTCTCAGTTGGATGGTTCTTCCCCAGGTAGAGCTTGTGTGTGTTCTGGCTGTTCTTTCACATACAGGGCAGCTCTACCTCATCTTCCCAGCCTGTCCTTTCTAAAGAGCTCCTGTCCCTCCATTGCAATGCTCTGGTTGGGGGAACCATCCCACCATCTCTCCATGATCCCAAGAAGATTCTTAGTCCCTGCAGCTGCATACGGATCTTGTTTATTCCCCGTGTGCATGCGTTAGTGTGCTTGCATTTCATGCGCAGTGAGATAGGTTATACAGATCTACAGACTGTAGTATACACAGACTATGAAAACCAGATCTGTTCCTAGTCTCGTAGCGACTGAGCCCCTATTCTGTTAATTTGCATATCCCATCAAGACCACTCAGATGTGGAAATGGTTTACTGTTACAACATGGATTCTAAACACCCCTTATTTGTTTTGTAGGTTAAACCAATCAATGAAAAATTGAGAGAGATAAAAGGAGCTAAACTGTTGGTGGATGTTGTACAAACTCCATTTCCTCCACTGAAAAGAGTGATTCAGTTTGTGAGTGGGAATGGCTTGGTCTGTGAAACAGTTAAAGACGCAAAACAGATAGCGTTTGATGGACCAGTAAGGTTAAAAGTAAGCAGATTAGGTTTTGTGCCTGTGTTTTTCATTGCAGTTATATTTGATGCCATTTAAATAATTCTTCTATAAACATCCCATGAAGTATTGCAGATAAACACAGAATGGTACTACACTGTGTATTTCCTGCGCAAATAAGCCCCCAGATATTTCATGTGGTTGTGTTTTCCTTTGTATGATAGTATATTTACATCCTTTCCTGGCGAAAGGAGGCAAATTAGAACATAATTAGTGTCCGAATATGTTTCTTGGTATGGTCCTCTTGAGGAGGAGGAAGGCGGGATATTGCTGTTTTAAAAACTGCCTAATGTAAAAATACAGACTTTATCTTGTTAGTTTTCTATGAAGAAATGCCTTCAAAAATCCTTAAAAATGTCTGACAGAATTTCTTAGATGTAGATTGTGTTGAGAACTGGCATCAGTTCTTCTTGCATCTCTTCCTGCAGTTTGTTTTTCTGTATCTTTATTGCTGTCACAGTCTGTAAAGCCCTTCCGTCCGCTTATTAAGTCCTTTAAAGTCTTGATTAAAACAGCTTTAAGTTGAGGTTGAGCGTGAAATCAGGTTTACTTGGAATCCAGGTAAATCACAAAAGCACCCACATTCTTTACTAAAACTGATGCTTCCTGTTGACTGTCATTTTCTTTATTCCATTATCACATTGGTTGGTTTGCTGTACTGAGCCAGACATAATCACCTAAGTAGCCAGTGTATACACAAATGTCTCATCATCATTTCATAAAAACAAGAAAATTGTATACAATTTTGCTTCCTTTTCTGATTGGCTGCAATAATACTAAAATGTGACTAGTGCCAAGAAACAATAGACAACTCTGTGGCTTCAGGTATCATTTGGGTAGATTTGGAACAGGAAAAAATATTAGACCCCACTAAAACATGGTTGTTGCTTGTTTAACTACTGTATCTTGGTGCACTATTTTGTGAGATATTTTGGCTGCTTTGTGTTCAGATTTACTTGGTTTGGGGTTTTTTGTTTGTTTTCTTCCAGACAGTGGCTCTTGATGGAACTTTATTTTTGAAGTCTGGAGTGATTTCTGGAGGATCAAGTGATTTGAGATTTAAAGCTAGATGTTGGGATGATAAAGAAATTAATAAAATGAAAGAAAGAAGAGATAGCTTGATTAATGAGTTAAAGGTAGGTCTTTTGAAAAGTACCTGACCCCAAAAGGCATGTGGGAGTAAAAGTTGTAAGTAATTTAGTTATTGGAAGAGCATTTTTGAAAAAGGTGAGTATTCAAAACTTCCAGAAGATGCAGACAGGACATGATAGCTGTTTGTCCTCTTCTAGTTAATCAACTGTGAGCCTCTGTCCTTAGCCAGGAGGGGTGGCTCACACATCGCAGAGCTGGAGAACCAGGACAATACTGTTTATACAACTTCCTTCAAGGAAGAAGAGCTATTGTTTAAAGTACCTGAAGACTTCCAGTGAAGAAGATAATACATTCTGTCAATGAGAAAATATTTGCATGGACCAAAACCTGTCAGTGGAAAATGATTTTTCATGCTTCTAGTTTCTTTGGAGATCGGATAGAGTAGGAAACTAGGGGTTTGCAGGCACATTGCTCTTGAGAAAGAAATCTGTTACAAAAGGAATATTGAATGTGACCAGTACTAACAGCATTTACCTTGATTGGGATCTATGTCAGTGAGGCTTTATGTACTATATGAATCAGAAAAATGAGTGATTTCCTAGTCAGTCCTCTGTTGTTTAAACTGCTTTTTCTCCCATTGCAATATTTTTCTAGGATTTAATGAAGATCAAACGTAAGGAGACTGACTTAAAGCAGGTGCATGCTCAATGCCACGGAACTCAGATGCGACTTAAATATTCACAGAGTGAATTAGAGGTTATTAAAAAGAAACATCTTGCTAATCTCTACACGGTATAGTACAAAGCTTTTATTTTCATGGTTAAGAATTTAATTTTTTTATCCAAGGTGCAGATGAAGTAAATACTGCTTAGTTACATAGTGTGTTGTGTTTTTAATTTTTTGCTTTACGTGCAGCAGTCATGCTTGAGGAATTAATAACAAACATAATATAAAACCCAAGGTGTTAGAGTAATTTACATGAGGCATTTTCTATTTTAGGTTTTAGATGTTAATTTCTGGGAATCTTTGTTTATCATTTAATAACCTTCAGAAGTCAAAATGCAATTGAAATTATACTTTCCATGTAATTTGCTTTTCTGCTTACTCTAACTGTAATCATTGCATGCAAATTGGCAATAATAGTGAGTAAATGGCATAATAGTGGCTAAGTGAGAAGAAAATATTTAATTAGAAAAATATAGTTAATCTGGAACAGAACTGTCTATTAATCTCTAGAAAAATGAGCATCCTATTAAGAAAAATCTCCATTTTTTCCTTTCTATCTAGGAAAAATCAAAACTGCAGAGTGAACTGGTAAACATTGAATCTCAGCATGACATGTTGAATGAAGGAGTAGCACATAGAAAAGAAAAAATACGAGAATTTAAGAAAAAAATTAATGAGGTAATGCCTTCTGTTGTAATCTATTTCATAACAGCTTGTGCCATTGCACTAAATAAATTTCTGTTCCTGCTCACTTTTAGAACTTGGACAACTGTAAACTACTTTGTCAACAGGCGTTCTAAGTTACACCAGCAATCTTCACAGATTCTCTGCCTTTCTTAGCAAGGTATACGTGAAGAGAAGTGCACTTGGATGTTAGTATATACATACATTATTTATCATAGCTTTGCAAACTCCTTTAATTAAAATCAAAATTCAGTGACTTTTATGTGCCAAACACAAACCCAAACAAATCCATCTACTACTTGAATATTAGATGAAGTTTTGATTAATATATACACTGTAATTTCATTTTACATGGGAGAAAATTTTTGACTTTGAAGATGATGGGTTGATTTTCCCCAACCTTTTCCTGCGTTGCTAATAAATATGATTTACTTCTCTTAGTATTGAGCTGGGGGCAGCCCATCGAAGTGCACAGATTCAGAGCTCTCAGTGCAGACTTTCACTGTAGATCACATCCAAGTAAAATACTCTCAAGGTGTTTCATGACCTGAGGGCAAATTATAGTCAGTCTCAGCTTATTCTTTCCCAGCCTGTAATGTCCAAGTTCTTTGCAAGAAGCTGTAGTTACAGGATCTTTCCTTTACATGAACAGATGATTATGCAGTGTGACTGCATTACCAGACTGTAAGTTTCTTTTGGCATGAAATCTCCCTGGCTGTTGTGTATCTGTGACAGCATGTATATACACTAAACTCTGTGCACCCAAAAGTTTTGTAGATCTCTCAGTAAGCACTTCACCTACTAGGTAGACAGTGTCCGAGTGTATGACATGAAAATCGTTCCCATGTGTTCATGGTGGGACCCATTCAGTATCTACATGGAAATGCTCTATTGATATCTCTTTATCTGGAGAACATTCACCACTTTTGAAGCCCACAGACAGAATAGATCAGATTAGGCATGGTCATGCTATTAGGAATTGAGCTCTGTATCAGTACTCAGTGCTGAGAACAGTTCTCTCAGTGTGCTACTGAGTGGCTTCTGACCAGTTCTCATCTTGAATTAATTTATGGAATTCCACATGTAAGCAGAAGCCAAAACTGATGCATATTCTCTGCCTGTCTTGTGGTAGAGGTAGAAAGGAGTGCAGATGCCTGTCACCTGCGAACTCTGAGAACGTTACTGATGGTCATAAGGATTCCAGATCCAAGGATGCTTTTTTGTTGTTGGGGGTTTTTGGGGGTTTTTTATTGTTCTGGAAGCGGGAGGGGGTGGGGAAGACTGGTCATCAGATTCCAAAGAATAGCATTACTTGAATAGTGTAACTTGATCTGATGTAGTATTTGATACCTGGTTAAACAAGCCTGCATACCAAAAAAGTATTAAACAATACTAGGTTTTGACCCACAAATTTCTCTTAAAACTTTGCTTGGCCCATTGGGTTTCCATCTAAATGCTGTAGGCAGTTGCTATATCTTTGTTCAGTCCTGCCATACACACAATGCCTATTTGCCTGCTTAAATTTTTATTAAAACTTTAGGGCTGTTTTTTTCTGAAATTTTTTATAGTATATACTGTATAATTAAGAAATGAAAGACTCTGTGGCAGGCTTTTCTTTGCTGTGGCTTTGCTGTAAATGGAACATAGCAATTAATATTTATGGATCACTTGAAAGGACTAAAATGAAGATCTGAGCAACATCAAGAAACTTGGTGTATTTGATTAGTGTCTTGTGTACCATTCAGCTTTCTCTTCCTGAGTTGTCTGGGAACTGCAGAACCAGGGAACCTGGTTAAACATCAGGACTCTTTGGACTGGCCAAGTGCTGTCTGTTGGAGCTTAGATAAGAGTTAATTTTTGCAGATCATATGCCTTGTACCTGGCACTTGCACTGAAAGTGTTACTTGAAAATGTCAAGTACAGATTACTTCCCAGTAGTTCAGTTTGCTTTCTTAAAGTACCTTGAAAATCCAGCCTGTAGTACAGTGTGATTGTGTGAATCATAGAATCACAGAATTGTAGGGGTTGGAAGGGACCTCCAGAGGTCATCGGGTCCAACCCCCTGCCAAAGCAGCTCCCTAGGACATATCACTCAGATAGGCGTCCAGATGGGTCTTGAATATCTCCAGAGAAGGAGACTCCACCTCCTCCCTGGGCAGCCTGTCCCAGGGCTCTGTCACCCTCACTGGGAAAAAGTTCTTCCCCATGTTGGTGCGGAACTTCCTGTGCTCCAACTTGCAGCCATTGCCCCTTGTCCTGTCCCCACAGACCACTGAAAAGGGGCTGGCTGATTCCCCCTGCATCCCCTGCTTAAGATAATTATATACTTTAATTAGGTCCCCCATTCTAGTTTTACTTCTGCGAGTGCCAAAATAATAACACTTTTTGCTCCATTTCTCTATTCAAAGGCTGAAGATGCTATTTTCAAGGAGTTCTGTGAAGAAATTGGTATAGAAAATATTCGTGTGTATGAACAAGAACATGTGAGACAGCAAGAGGAGATTGATAAGAGAAGGTGGTATTTGTAATTGAAATGTTTAAAAGTGGTTTATGTTAGATTGGGCACACTGGTAAATGAGTAACCATCATAAGAAATATGACAAAAAGGCAGAAGACTGTAAAAGGTTGTGTTATCACTGCAAAGATCAATTAGCAGTGCTGCCTATGGTTGGGTTTATTGGACAGTTACAGTCAGTGACATTTTGCTACAAACTTGAGAAGAGTGTATTTTACCTTCCAACATGCTGGTGTAGAAAAACAGTTTTCTAAAATCCATGCTGAAAAATGAGTCTATCACAAATTGAGGATGACAGGAAGGGCTCAGTCATGTATCAAAAATTTTAAAGGAGAATTGGTCTTAAGGTGTAGTCATTTAGTGTAGGAACATACTATTAAGGAAAATCAGATCTTAGTTTTCTCACAGGCACCCTCAGCTGGTATTCCCCTCAAACAGGCACGGGTCACAGGACCACATGTTTGTGTCTTATAGAACGAGAACGTTAAAGGGAACTGTCTGTACTACGGGTATTTTCAGGCAGATGACCATTTATGCACTTGCTAACGTTACTTACAGGAGATACAACTTTTCTACATGATGAGTGTAATGGCTACCACTGAACATCACTTTCTTTTCAGCTATCTCCTCACCTGCTAAGAGGCTCTCTGACTGGTTTTCAGAAACTTGCCCAAATGTTACGTTTTTGCCTAGGGCTGCAGTGAGGTAGCATTGCAGCACACTGAGCTGCATTTAAAGCACATGCTGGCTGAAGGGGTTTGATCATTTATTTATAAGAACTGAAGTCTGCTGAAGGGTAAGAAACTAGTCATAGAAGAGTGAAAAGAGGAGCTTTTTGCATGGTCTTGTGCTGCACAGCACATACAGCCTTGGCCTTGCTTGTTCCCTAATTTGCCATCATCGGTCCTGTGAGCTTGTGCTATGGGCCTTTCTTACCCAAGTGTAGAGAGCCTGTAGCTGGTGGTGTGCCAACCCTTTTGCCTGAATAAGAGCTGCAGCACTAGTAGTAAGTCATTTGTGAAGCGGAGAGGCAGACAGCAACATCTGAGATGAGACCTTTCTGTGAACAGCCACTTTGTTTTACTTCACTCCTTTCTCAAGAAGAAGCTTCTGCCATTGTACCCATATAAGCAAGTACAGGTCTCAACTGAGAAATGATATGCAAGTCTGAGTTTGGTTTTAAAAGCTCCTGGTCTTGTGTTTCTTAATTGCTGTCTCCCAACGGAGATAGGTCCCTTGTAATACTTGCCAGCTGACAGGGAGCCTTGTGGAGGCAGAGCAGGGAGTGCAGGCATTGGGTAATATCAGGCATCAGTGTAGCTTTTGCCCAGCTCAGGTCTGCATTGTTCACAAGTATATCATTCACACTAAGGTACTTGGAACTTTTACTGTTCCTTTCTACATTAAATGTGATCACAGCAATATCTTTGTACTGTATTTTTTGAACTATCAACCCTGTATTTTTGTAACTTCCAGTATATCCACAGAATGCAGCGTAGTGAAATCTATGATCCTAATGTATGCCAGTTTTTGTGTTTGTGTAGAATGCTATCTAAATAGTCAAAGCCAAAATGTATCTTGTAATAACATTAAACCATAGTTGCTAACCTGCTTTGTAAGTGTTGGTTTGAAATACTGTGCTTTGACTAGGCTGGAGTTTGAAAATCAGAAGACACGACTAAATGTCCAGCTGGAATATATTCGTGATCATCTACAAAAAGTAACAAACACAGTTAGCAAGCTGAGGGAGACAGCTGATAAAGATGAAGCTGAGATTGCCAGGCTAAAGAAGGTAACTCTGAAATTATGTATTTATATCTATCTATATATCTTTGTCTGGGACTGAGGAAAGAATGCATTCAGTTGCAGTTTGAATAAATGTAGTTGATGCTGTTGAGTAATTCTTTTGGGGCTTAATTCAGTGTCAACTTTGCAAATGTTTAAAAACGCCAGTTGCATATTGCCATTTTACCCTTGGGATAACCTGGCATATCGGGGTACTTAGTAAGCTTATTTTTAATACTTGATAAAAATAGAATTGTATGTAATGTTACATGGTGTTGACATGAAAAGGTGGCATATGACTACAGATAAAATTAGTAACATATGGCTGAGATTTTTTTGAAGATTTTCTGGTGCTTTGCATCTTTAAGGTGCTTTCCAGTCACAAATAGACTTAAAATGATTCTACGAAAACTAATTTAAATATTTTTTTTTTTAGTTGAAGTAATATGTATGGATTCTTCCTTCATAGCTGTCTTAATTAAGAAGCAATTTTTTTTGTTGTGTTAATGTTGATTGTTAAATAAACTGCCTGTGGTACACTGGGAAATAGAGGGGAAAAAAGATGTAATAGTGCTTTGAATAAAAAAACAAAAATGAAATGTAAGACTGCCTAAAAATGGGCAAAAAACCCCTGCATGCATCACTTGAACTGTCGTTTTAGCATTAGAAGACATGTTTCTGGTACTGTAGGAAAAAATTGACCTTTGCTCAGTCATGCATAAAAAAACATGTCTTAACTTCATGTCAGTGTGCATAATTCTTCTTAATTAGGACTGAGTAAATTCAGGCATTTTTGTCCTGGAGGACTGCCTTGTATTCAGTTCTGAAGGTACTTTGTTTGGATGCTGCAACAGCAGTAGGGCTTGGTTAAGTGTCCATAATATTAGTCTCCTAAGAACCATGTCTTCGTACACAGCATTCGGTTTACGATATTCTAGAACCTTGTTTCTAGCAAGCTAGCAGTGATGTGGGTTATGGAGGGGAAGACTTTTAGGTTCCCTGTAGCTTACCTCAGGATTTATCTTTGAAGAACAATACTTTTAAAGGGTTTCAGGTTAATTTAGGTGTTGCCAAATACGTTGTAGATACACAGTAGATGGGATCCTTCTTGTGGGGATAAAGGAATAATTGAGGATAAGAGAGTAGTCTGCACATCTTGGGTATTTTAGAATCCCTGCCTTGTTTGATAGCTTTATGCTTTAGTCTGGTACAGTCACAGATCTGGAGCTGGCTGTGCTTCTGTATGCAAAACAACAGGGTCTTCCTAATTGTAAAGCTGTTTTCCCAGTGCTTCTTGGATTTTGAGCTGTAACACATTTGAATGTAATTATCACAGATTTAAAATCTTAACTCTTTCTTTCTGTATAATAAACGTTCCATGTCAAGGTTTTTAGTGAAAAGTTTAAAATGTAAATATTCCTATGCAGGAAGAGGAGAAGCTTCTAAAAAAAGTGAATGAAATGGTGGAGGAGCAGCAACATGTAAAGGCTAGATTAAGTGTCCATAAATCTGAGGTTACAAAAACCCAAAATGAAGTTGAAGAGTTCAGAAAGACGTTGTTAACTCTAAATAGGTAATTACTACTGTACTTCTGGGAAAATGGCTAACAGTCACCAAATGTTTGTCTTGTTCTTTGTTCTTGTGAAAGATCCGTTGGATACAAGGTAACTCACATTTGCAATATGCAGTAGTTAATTATTTTTTTCTAATTCAGTATGTAGTTCCCAAACGTTACGTGAACCAGACTATTTCACAATAACATTATCTTATTATCTGCCTAGTGTTAGGTCTCATGATGATTTCTGACAAGTATGTGGTCATTTCTAGCAAGTTATATATTACCTTGCAGGTTGATGGGGGAGGAACATAATAAGTTTGCTTATAGTGTTTTTCGGGGTGTTTTTTGAGTTGTACAGTTTGTTCAGTTAATGAGAATTTTTTCTGATTTCAGTGTTCTTATTTTTTCCAGGCCTTTCAGGTGTTGGATACCTTAAGCTAATACTAATTTTAGATCGCTGTTTTGTCCTTACTGTTAAGTCAGCTGCTTTGGGGACAGCTTATGCTTACCCTTCAATCTTCTTCTGCTTGTTTATTGCTGATGTATTTAATGACTCTTAATAAGGAATCTTGTTTATGTTTAAAAAAAAAACCACTCTAACAGCTAAATGACACAGTATGGCTAGGTAAACGTGAAATTCTATAAAAACTTGTAGATAATATGCCTAGTAATTGGTTTTACAGCATATATTTTTAATAATCTAAGACTGTTTATTTCTGCCTTGTTAGGCAGCTTGATACTATCAGAGGAATTCGTTGCAAACAATCAAGGTATATTTCAAGTAATGGTAAAAGATACATGATTAAAATGAAAAGGACTTGATCTCCATATGTGTTCAGCAGAGCTGAACAGAGCAGAGTTTAGTTGTCATTAGGAAGGGTGGATATTAGCAAGTATTGTAGTGTGAACTTGCAGTATGTTGAATCTTTGTCTGTTGTCTGTGCCTCCAGCATTTATCTTGTAGTAGAGTTAAGAGTCAGTACAGAATAGCAGTGTTAGCTTTCGTGCTAGAGTAGTGTGTGGTTCCCTGCTCCTCCTTGAATAATTTGGCAGAATCAAGGGGATGGAAGAAGCTAAGTACTGTTTTCTTTTATGCTTGATGATTATAGAGGGTAAAGCTCTCTTGTACTCGGTAACTGGTTTTGTTCTGTATAGCTGTGGATGTGACTGGTAGTGGTGCTGCTGCTCTCTAATAGTTCTGTGCCTTCTATGCATGTAGGGAAGCTGCACAATTACAGAGGGAAGATACAGCTCTAGAAACCTCTCTGGAAGAGAAAAGATTAAGACGACATAACATGCTGCTTGAGTGCAAGGTGCAGGACTTAAAAATAAAGCTCCTGTCTGGATCACTGGATGACATCAGTGAAGTAGAGGTACTTAAAATGTTTACAGAATATGGAGGAACAATTATTTAGTCATGAATTTAAAGATACTTATTTTTTTCTTTATGGAACTGTTTGTCTCAACATAGTGATATTAAAATAGTTTTCACATGATCAGACCTCATCTATTGAAGAGAAGGAATTTTGCTTATTTTGGAGACAGAAGTGGTGTTCACCAGTATTTTCGCTTGTGCTTGAAATGGATTCCTGTGAAATACACACAATCACTGTGGTACAACAAAATTGGTATGGAGTATTCTGGATGCACGTGTGTAAGAGGACACACGGGTCAGTTCAGAACTCTCAATAAACATGGCATGTACATTATATTTGGCTAATCATCCATAATATAAATGCTGGCTAAAATGATCTGTTTGCCTTCAGTAGAGGTAGGTACAGAAATGAGGGATAGGCTAGAATAGGAATAGTTCTGTTACCAGAGGATTGATTCTCATTATTTTTCTCAGTCTGCGCTCTTTTTCCAGTATATCTTTTGAGGGGAGAAATTACACTTTCTCCACTCTTTAACAAAAAGAAGAGATATGGGTTCTGAAGGACTTCTAACATATCTGTGAATTGGAAGGTGTCTTGTTGAACCCATTGCTTAGAGGAGTATGTTTTTTTGGAGGGGTAGATACGAATCAATGGGTCAAAAGACAAAATGAAGTCAGTGAGACTTCATGAGAGTATGTAAGCACCTCGGCTGACTCTCTATGAGTAAGGAAGAGAGGAAACCAAGGAGGAGGGCAGTAGGAATAGCAACTTTGATTCCTAATTAAGATCACTGAGAAGACCAGTGAGATCGGGTTCTGAGAAAGAATCGTGGTAGGAAAGGGACTGGTAACAACATGCAGAATATGTTTCATTTAAGAGAAAGTAGCTATTTAAAATCCAGGTGTATAATGTCAAGAAGGTATGATGCTTATGCTGTACAAAACCAAAGCTACTCATTTCTTCTGCTTCCAACCAAGTGGAAGTAGTGCCTTGATGTACACACTTCAGACCCTTTCCTTGAAAATGGAATGCCTTATCATAGGAATCCTTTCCAATTGGGAGACTTACAGTATGCACATTGTTTTGAGTATGTTACAGATAAATTACTGCTGCTTTCTTAGCTTCATACTGAAGTTAGCAGGTGTTTCCACCTTCATAAAGAAGGTGCATTTTTTTTAATTGGACTCATTCAATATTAGCCAACTGTTAACCCTATTTTGGCTAGGGGAGGAGCAATGGAATAAAATTACCACATATTACTAATGTCTCTTCATTTTATTTCCTTTTAATGTCTTAGTTAATGTTTAAACTATTAAAATGTGTCTTATTTCTGAGATGGAATGTCCTTCATATTTATAGCTAGGAACTGAAACAGAAGATCTTGGGACTACATCAAGTATCTATGAAAGGGAGGGGGCAATTCAGATAGACTACAGCAGCCTAGAAGATGACCTGAAGGTAATCTTTTGATTTGAAACTTAGAGAATGAGGTTTTAATTTTTATTTAAAAAACTTTATTTGAAATTATTTCTTCTTCCCTTAGTTTTAAAATGAAACTTACCAATGTTAAGCTTAAGCATGTGTGTTTTGGTTATGCAGTCATATATAGCACTAATATATGGGATTTTATCATAGAGTGGTTTGGATTGGAAGGGGATTTTAAAGGCCATTTAGTTCCACCCTCCCTGCCATGGGCAGGGACACCCTCTACTAGACCAGGGTGCCCAAAGCCCCATTCAGCCTGGCCTTGAACAGTGCCAGGGAGGGGACAGCCACAGCTGCTCTGAGCAGCCTGTGCCAGGGCCTCACTGCCCTCACAAGGAAGAATTTCTTCCTTACATGCAATCTAAATCTAAACCTTCCTTCCTTACATGCAATCTAAATCAACCCTCTTTCAGCTTAAAGGGCATTGCCCCATGCCCTGTCACTATGCGCCCTGATAAACAGTCCCTCTCCAGCTTTCCTGTAGGTACTGGAATGCTGCTCTAAAGTCTTTCTGAAAGCCTCCAGGCTAAACAAACCCAACTCTCTCAGCCTGTCTTCACAAGAGCGGTGCAACAGCCCCCTGTGATTTCTGAACTGGTCATTTTTCTATATAACTAATTTAATGCTTACTTAAACCATAAACATGGAATAGAGAAATAGTAAATTCTGAATTTTTTCTTTGTCTTTTTACCTTTGCCTTCAAGTTCCAATAGTATAGGTTATGACTGAAAACTCTAGAAAGCAGTGATTGTCTGCCAGGGGGGTTGCACCAACTTACAGTAATTTTCAGAGACTGAGGCCTTCTGTAATACTCCATTGGGTCATGTTTTCTCATCAGTTCTTCATAATTTTTTTCTCTTTTTAATCATAAGGAAAATAATTCAATATCAGTCTGGGTACAGAGCAAGGGGTGAATCTGTCATCATTGGAACTTGTCTCAAAGAACTCAAGAACCTGTCTTCAGAAGTTTTCTTAGCAAATCAAGTAGTAAAGTCAGCTGATTCTCCTGGTATATTTTCATGCAGACTTCTAGGCTGAAGGGAATTTATTGTCTGTTTTTAAAGGTCTCGTGGAACAACGCTTAGGACCTAGTTCATTTATTCTGAGAACTAAGACTCTGGGTAGAGGTTTTTGTTTTGTTGTGTTTCCAGTTAAAGCTATTAAACGAGTGGGGTACTTCTTCCAGAAATCATGAGTGTTTGTTGTATACATTGAAATGTCTTGGCCTAAAAGCAAATTTTATTGCTCTAGTATTTTTATTTTTCACTCTAGGAGCTAGAGTCTGATAAAGATATTGAGGATCATCTGAACCAGATGCAGCAGGAAATAAAAGCTAAAGAGAATACTTTAATGAAAGCAGCTGCTCCAAACCTAAGAGCAGTAGAGAAATTACAGATAGCTCGGGACAAGTTCCAGGAATCAATGGATGGTAACACTGAGTCTTTCTTCTTAATCTCTTTCGTGGCCATAGGATTTTTTACCCTAATTGAAATTCTTCTTTCTGGGGTTGGTCCTGGTGGCTTCACTTCTTTCAGATACTGGGGTATTTTTTCTGCTCAAATGTTTATCCTCAGTTGTCTTTTTAATTATAAGTACACAGTTTATTAACAGTATACTTTACTGAATGGAAATGCAGTTTGAATGATTGGAAAGATACTTTGTTGACCAAATGGCATAATGAACTATTTAACTTATTTTCTAAAAATTACTGACTTTATTATTATAAAGTTCTTTACCTACATAATTGAAGGAATATATATATATGTTATCCAGAACTCAGACATGAGTAATCCTTCAAAATTATTAGCATCCTTAAAGAGCGTTGTAAACATAGACATAGTAAGAAAATCAAGGAATTCTGAGGCTGTAATAGATAAATGCTATCCAGCTTACAAAAGGACTTAGTAGAAGAATTGTTTGCATTGCTCCAGACAGATGTGGTGTAGAGTAGATTGAATATGTCCCAGCTTTCTAGGTTTTGGCTCCTTAATTTAAAATCTGGAAGAAAACTCTTAATATTGGTATGATCCTTGTATGTGCATTAGACCTTTTCCATAGTAAATATGTTCCTTGACACTTATTACAGTACACAATATATATTTATTCTGTGTATTTGTTCAGAAGTTTTTTGGGGAGTAATTTCGGGGTTGTTTGGTTTTTTTCATAGCTTTTGAGACCAGCAGAAAGGAGGCCAGAACATGCAAGCAAGCGTTTGAACAGGTGAAAAAAAAGAGATACGAGCTGTTTAGCCGGTGCTTTGAGCACGCCTCGGTGGCTATCGATCAGATCTACAAGAAGCTCTGCAGGAACAGCAGTGCTCAGGTGTGTCAGGTTCCTAGGTGCTTGGCTTAAAAGGCCTGCTTGAGGTTTTGTCACCTAGAATAAGAGGACTTTGTAGCTTCTAGTTTCTGAAGACAGTTTCAATCCTGAAGAAGAAAATTACACAAATAATAAAGATTTCAGAATTTTAGGTTAGAGGAGGAGGAGGAGCAGGCAATATGCCAAAGCAGGCTTGGCACGAGGCAGCAAAATGTGAGATAAAGTTGGGAGCTACTTACTTTGGGTTTTACTCTTCATATGTAGCAGACGTAAATTATTGGGATGCAAATGTGAAACATATCCAAGAATTTGATTTAAAAATAGCATTGGCTTACAGATCTGGTGATACTAATAGGAAGTCATTAAAACCATTAGTATAGAGAAATCTAAAACTCATCATGATTTCCGTGCCAGTGTTTTGCGTGAAGCTTTGAAGCTTCTTAGACTCCACTGCAATAAACATTTTAAAAAGAAAGGCTTAATATGTTGACAGCTTTTAAGAAACTTGTAGAAAAATGGTGTCACAATTGTATTCTCTTTTCTAGAGTTCTAGTATTAATGCCAGCAGTAAAGAGGAAACTCCCAAATGCTTTGTTTACATCAAATTCATGGATGGTTCAGCGTTTACGAAGGGCTCAGGCTTGAACTCTTCTCTCTCGTAAACGTCAGATTTGTTTTCCCTCAAAGTCAGATATTCAGTGAACGCTTTAAAGAACTTTTAAATATATTCTTTCTGCTTCTAGGTTGGGTGGGGTAATAACTCGGCACATACCTTCTCCCCTAGACTAAAGATGAGGCAGGTCTTGAGTTTGCATCACCCTGAAAGAACCAGTATTTTCCAGATGCATTGCCAAAAAATAAGCAGTTGGGTGCTTGCTTTCTGATGCTTTGCCTCGATTTGAGCCACAGTGGTAATGTAGCCAAGAGATGATCCTGTGATTAGCTGGGGAAACTAGAACTGCTTACTAGGTGCTAACACGGTAGCTGAAGGAGCCCAGTCTAATTGTATTGCAGGAGAAACGATTACTGTGTGTGCAGCAGTGGCTCTGGCTTGTCCAGGGAAGGGTTTCCTCTGAGTCTTGCTATCAGTGGAGGTGGCCTAGGTTGGAGCTTGAAGAGATGCTTTTTAAACAAGCTTAGCAGTTTTTAACAGGAATGTTTTGTAATTGTAAAATTAATATTTTAAATATTTGATTAATTAAATGTTTTAAAAAATCATTAATAGCATTAAGAATGCTTTACTCTCTAGTCCAAAAAAAGAGAAGCTTTGACAGCCTGAGTTAGTCTGAATTCCAGAGATTCTGGATTCAGAACCCTCACGCACTCAGAGTATTTCATCAGCACAATTGTGTGTTAGAAGTACACTATAAGAAACTACTGCCTAAGAAACTCTGTAAATATTTCAGTGCTGGTTTCACCACCAATTCTCTTCCGTTGAAAGAGAAATGTCATTCATTTCATACCTTGCTGAGTGAGGAGTTAGCTACAAGATGACTTTTACTAACAGTGTCCATACATCTCAACAATGGCATAGAAACAGGAGTTGCACTGCAAGATACTTGATGTGTTTCCTGCCTGAATAATGTTGACAGGCATTCTCTCATCACAGAAGAAGAAAATACACATCTATCCAACAAAACAAAGCACTGTATGTTACTTCCAGGGTTATTTACCACAGAAACTAATGTAAATCACAGTACATGTAGTGTTTTGTTTTTCTTCCACTGTATCTGAGAGGAGCCATTTGAAATGCCAGTCATCAATGGGATTTTTTTCTTTTATCTGCATCCACTTGAGCAGACAAGAATAATACATTATTCTATTGTCTCTTCTATTTAGTGGGAGAAATAAACCATGTAGTAATTACCTTACCAACTATACTTTTTGATTCTTTAGTAAAATGGCTGTCCCTTTAAAATAATGCTTTTAACTTTTGAACTGGGGAACCAGGATACAAAGCATAGAGGCCTATATTAAAGCCTTTCTCCAGCTAGAAGTTAGATTTTGTGAAGCTAACTTTTCCCACAAAAAGTGTGATTTTTGGAAGTACGTTTGCTTCTAAACAAAAAAGAAAACTGTTTCTGAAGTCTAAAATTCTAGTAATTAAAGAAAAATAAATTAAAAGCAGCTGCATAAAAGGTGATAAGTCAAGTTTATTTAGTAGCTGAAAGTCTGTACATAACAAATATGTGGAGTCATTTCCAAAATGGTGGTGTTAATTAGCCTCCCAGCTCACGGTTCATGAACAAGTTCACTGGGAAATTTTACAGTGCTGCTCTTCAGTACAGATGAGCAGGTGTTTCCCATAAATGATGTCAAGTTCCAGTCTCAACACTAATTCAGTATTCAAACACAAAAAATATCCACTTCACCTTTAAAACTGTCACTCTTAATAATGGAATGTGTGTGTTTCCAGGCATTCCTTAGTCCTGAAAATCCTGAGGAGCCTTATCTGGAAGGCATTGGCTTTAACTGCGTGGCTCCGGGGAAACGCTTTATGCCAATGGACAGTTTGTCAGGAGGTGAAAAATCTGTGGCAGCTCTGGCTCTTGTGTTTGCTATACACAGGTAAAACAAATCTTACGGTGTTGATAGTGCAAGTATGTGGGTGAGTGGCCTTAGGATTTACACTTGTAAACGTGTTTAAAAATCTGCTGGTGGAGTGTCTAACATTTACTAAAATCCTTTCTGCTTTGCCTGTCATTACTTTTCATACTTTTTCTTTTAAGAGTATGTGGATCTCAAAAGTGTTTAGAATGTTTATTAACATCTTTCCATCTAAGTGTGAAATACTCTATTTTCTTTTACAGTTTTCGGCCTGCACCTTTTTTTATTTTAGATGAGATAGATGCTGCCCTGGATAACACAAACATTGATAGAGTAAGTTGGTTCATTTCACCTCACCCTTTTATCAACAATATAATGGTGTCTTTTGGAGAAGGATGGCTACTTTTTATTACAGGTTTTTGGGATAAAGAGATTGATCGCACTGTCTTAATTTGTTTTTAAAAGTAATGGTTGTACAAGATGTCAGATGAGGGGTAGGTTTAAATTCATAAATCTGTGGCTTTTTTAATGAATCTCCAAACTATGGAATTGAGAAAATAGGTCAGGAGTGTAAAGTTGTATGCTGGGTGACCACATGGATTACCATCAGAAGGTCACTTGTGAATTATTTGGTTATAATTTTTAAGGCCTTTGGGTTCTCCTACCTCTAAGAAGCAGAACAGAGCGTTTCTGCATGTTGAAAACCAAGTCATGCTATCACTGGAGTGTTTATATAACTGGCTAAGCATTATTACATTAAACCCAGTCTCAAACAATACTGATTCTACATAGCATTGAGACACGTGTTTTCCTGAACACGAATTCTTTAACCATTCCTTGGAATACAAGTCCATGAGGGATGCCCATTGTCCAGGGGTTGGTTCTCAGTGATGTGATTATAAACACATCAAGCGATCACAAAACACCTCTGTGATCTAAGCTTTTTAACAGGACGCTCTCCTAGTTACCCGTCTTTCACTCAGGACCACTGACTTGACTTGATAATTGAAGATCACATGCTGTGGTTAAATTACCAGTATTGTGATTTCTAGCTGTTATTCTTAATTTTGGAGTCAAATGTATCGTGGCTGATGACTTGGGAGTTACCCAGGCTGCCTCCAGGTTCTCCTTTACTGTCTGCCTTGTCTGCTATTACACTATTTAATGCTCAGTTTCACAGTTTTGCCTTTGATCAAACCTACCATATATTAGGTGGTAAGTTAGTAACTTCTGAGGTGGTCTTTTGGATACAAGCATAAACATCTCTGTGGTTCTGTCTGGAGTGGGCAGGGCTCACAGATCATGCCTGACAAAATTGATGTGCATTACCTGGATGACTTCAATTCATCCAGACACATTCCCATTGCAGCTGTTACAGATGCACCAGCTGTCAGTGACATACACGTTAGGTGAAGCTGGTGACCTCTGGTCTGTTAGCAAACTTCCCTTAGAGACTGCAAATGCTGCAGCGGTTTGCCTCTCTGAGTAGGCTCATTCTGACACATGTGGCAGAAGAGATGTCTGCTTCGTACCCAAGGCCATGCTAAGATCTGTCCTTCTTCAGAACATTAGACCCAAAGAACAGCTGATGTATTTTAGGCATCGGGATTTCTCAATTCAAACAGATTACAAATCTGACTGGTTTACGTTTTTTCAGGTAAAAATCACATTCATAGCCCACTACCCGTTGTCCAAAGATGGTCCTATTAACAGCTGTTGGCCAGATGGCTCCTAGCTTCCACTGGCAGTGTTTTTGCATTGTGTGAGTACAGTATGTCATCTGACACACTGGCAATAAATAGAGTCTGGTTTTAAGATGTGTTCCAAGAAAATAAAGAACATTAGTGCAGAGAGTTTTAAGTATTCTAAGTTCTGGTCTAACGTATTTTAAAAAATAACATCCATAAATGCCACTTTATGGTCAAAGAGCTATTAAACTTGGATTGTATTACATGTTAGTTACCCCTGAAATTGCCTTAGTCTACATTAGGCCCTGAGTTGAGTCCTTGGGGCCCATCAGTGTGGGAAATTACATTGAGCTTCCTGCTTGGAAGTTGAACTGGGCTTCTTCTCATTTTGTAATCTTCACAGCTAGAGAGAGATGCCTGTCTCCCCTAAGGCTGGGGCTTAGCTGCTGGGTAGCCTCTATCTGGAACATCCTGTTTGGCTTCCTGCTCTTCTGTCACAAGATGCAAGCAGGGGCTTGGGGGCTGCTCTTTTTGTGTAAGCAACGGGAAGTGGGCAACCTGTGACACAGGCTGTGACACACAATACGTTTGGAGAGCAGCTGTCTATGCGATGCAAGAAGAGGGTGACAAAATAGTGGCTTCCTAAAGAATTCCTTTTAATTGGCATCAACCAGCCAAGTTACTGTTGTGAGGAGAGTTAAGAGTCTTGAAGCATGTGTGCAAAGTGTCGTAAACTGCAGAACAAGTAAAAGCGGGCTTGCAGTGATCTGCAGGTATAACAACTTAATGTTTCCCTTCTCCTGGGATCTTTCATATCTCTGTCCCTATCTGTAAGACGCAGTTGTTACTGGGAAGCACCAAAGCCTTTGCACAGAGGAATTAAAAACTACAAGTGAGCAAAAAATAATAGACGGGAAACTGTATGTTGCAAGTACTCACTGGTATCCAGGCTTCATGCTTTGAATTTAGTAATTTCCTTTCCATTCTTGCAGTTTAAGCATTTACTAAAGCTGTCCTCCAATAATTATTTGTAATTCTACTGTAAAATCAGTGTGAATTATGTAACTTGCTAAATGGAGTTCTTCCATTAAAAAAATTATTTCCATTATCATATAGATGCAACTGTGCAGACAAAAGTCTAACGGAAAACAGACTGCTTGTATTCAGCAGTACACTTGTACACTGGGATACTGCTTTATTCAGTCACTGGTTTATAACTTAATATTCGTACCTTTATTTTGCGGATCACTGGATAAAATGTTGCTGTCCACAGTGACCAATACCTATTGAAGATCTTGGGATATAGCCACTAACAACTTCTTCCTACATCTTTGCTTTATTGAGGAATTTCCACCTTGCTTTGTAGTTAAGTATAAAATACTTTCCATTGGCACTGGCCTTTTTCTATAACTTTATTAATTCAAAAAGCAGCAAATCTGAGGGGCTTTTGTAAGAACACAGAAAGTATCTGGCTAAAGGCTGCTTTCTCATTCTATCCTGCTTATATCATGACTCAATTCTTCAGCTAACATAGTTTTTCCTCATCCTTCCCTCATTACAGCACAGTTTAAGTCTGCCAGAACTAACTTATTGAAATATTTGGCTTCTTTCCAAAGGTATCAAGTTTCATTAGAGAACAGGCACATGAGCAGTTTCAAATGATAGTTATTTCTCTAAAGGAAGAGTTCTATTCCAAAGCAGATGCGTTGATTGGAGTGTGCCCAGAGGTAACAATTCTTACCAAATTTTGTTAAATAATACAGGGTGGTTTTTGTTGGGAGTACTGACCTGCACCTTACAAGTTATTGCAGTGAATTGTGTTCATAACTGCAGTGTTGGATTTGAACTACTTTGTGTTCAGAAGTAACTGCAGCTACTGGCCAGATTAGAAGATCATTGTGGTAACTCAAACCCATGACTGTATCTCATGGTCATTTATGAAATGCTGATTTCAAATACCAAGTGTTTAAAATTGTACGATCCTTCCTCTGCAGCGCGATGACTTTATGTTCAGCCGAGTACTGACTTTGGATCTTACTGAGTATCCAGAGGATGACCAGGAAGAGAGAGGCAGGCACAACCGCAGTTCTGCGTCAGTGTGAAGCATGGATGACTTCAGGGCCAGGTGACAACAGCAAGAACAGTGCTTACAGCGGGCTGTTAAAAATCGGAGTTTGAATGTTGTTAATAGAGGTTGAGAGAGAAACGTTGACCTTAGAAAAATGCTTGGTTTGAAAAATATTGAAGAAAGAAACTGTTATTCATTGATAGGGTTTTGTTAAAGAGTAGGAATGAGCTGTGGGTTGTTACTGAAGCTGTGCACATTCTGGTAAGCAAAGCTTTCTCTTCACATGGCCTGGGAAGGTGGGGGGAATGTCGCCTTAGATGAAGCACTACAGGATCACATACCTGCATGGGTACAAAGAACAACCTCTCACATTTTTTAGGAAGTAATGTGTTTAGCTGTATCTTTGGTGTGCTGTTTGAATGCGTGCTGCCACCAGTCTCTCTTCCGTGCTGCAGCTGCTTCTCTTTGCCTTCAGACAGGATTATTTCCTGGATTTAAAACAAGATATTGGAATCTGGCCATTAGCTTACATGACTTTTGGGACACACAGTTAAACCTCAGTCTTCTACTGCAACCTCTTAAAGATAGTAACTTTATAAAAGCTTGTATTTCTATAGGTGTGATGTAACCTGGAAAAAAAATTACTTTCGAGGCATTCTACCATACACAAAAGTGGAAAGAGTAACACGGGGGTGAGTCAAGATGTCATACGGATAGCAGCCTCAGAAAAAAGTATATTGGTTTGCAGTTGAGACTGTGACACAGCTGTTCTAGTAAAGTCAAGTTTATTTTGATCCCTGTGCTTCACCTAAGGAACAAAGTTAATGAAGTTGGTTACAGAACACTGAGAGCACCTGGCTCACTTCACCTGGCCTATGATTCACCTCAGGATGTGCTGAAGAGCTTTATTTGTTTTATGGTTTGTTGATGATAATTTTATCTTCTCCTGTTCATATATCGGGTTCCTTTTGTCCGGCATGCTGCTTATACATGTCTGCCTTATAGTCTGTTGCTAAGGCTGTGCTTGTGCACAAGTGATGACACCTGGATGTGTGGGGTTATGGCATAAAGAGGATGAGTGAGATGTGAGCAGCCAATAACATGTTCCTATGGGAAGATTTCAACAACATAAATGTGTACACTTACCCAGTAGACACATGTTTACCAAATATTTATATTGCTGCCACACTTATTAAATAAAATCATTTGCAGTAAATCACAAGTTGGCATCAGTCCCTTAATTCAGTCCACTGACAGATGTGGAAATGCAGAGGAGTGTGAAGGCTTTTCAAAGACCTCTGACCCACATCAGATGCAAATACAGAAGATGGGGGTTGTTTTGTGGGTGTTTAGCTGGGAGCAGCTGCCTGAAATGGAAAAATGCAGGCAAGACTTAAAACAGTCTGAAGAATGGTGAAAGTTGCACCCTTTCACTGCTGTACAAGAGTGGTCTGTTTGGCTACACAAACTTCATTAAAAGAGACTATGATATTATCAGAGATGTCCTATCAGCTTCGCTACTGTGGTGGTTTAGCCCTGGCTGGAAGCCAGATACCCACCAAAATCAGTCTATTACTCCCCTTTTTAGTTGGACAGGGGAGAAAATATGTATTAAGAGGCTCAAGAGTCAAAATAAGGACAGAGAAATCATCCAGTCATTAACGACGTGGGCAAAACAGACTCAACACAGAGTGCTGAAGAGAAAGTTATCTAATTTATTACACTATGCTAAAGAGAAACAGTGAAAACCCAGAGTCAGGACTGTAACCAAACACAACCAGGTCTTAAAACACTTTTCCCCCCAGCACTCCCTCCTTAGCAGGCTTTAGTCAGAAAATTTGCTCCCTTCCTCCCAGGATGCAAACGGGAGGGAAGGGCAGGGACTGGGGAAAATGGGGGTCTCAGTAACACCTTCCCCCCACCCCTCCATTCTAAAGCAGACTTCCCTTTAGCCATGATTTTGCTCCCTTCTTCCCCTCTCCTGCTCACAGCACAGGACAGGGGGACAGGGACTAGGAGATGGGGGCTTTGGTCAGTCCCTTGCTAGATGGTTTCCTTCTCGGCTGGGATGGGGGCATCCATCCCACACACCCTCCCCTGCTGCACCGTAGGATCTCACCCATAAGAGCCAGTCCTCCACGAACTTTCTCCAAGGCAAATCTCTTCCCGCCAGGCTTCATCTCTGCTTTGGCAGGCAGCAACAAATCACAGTGTCTCTCAGTCCCAGTCCTCCATGGGGCTATGATGCCTTCTCCAGCAAACCTGTTTGGCTCATCTCTGTAGGTCGCTTGTGCTGGCAGGGGCTCATCCCAACGTAAGTCACGGCATCTTCTCTATGTCTCCACCGGCTCCATCCAGCGTGGAGCCTCTCCACAGGCTGCAGGTCGGGTCTCTGCCTCCTCCATGGGTTGCTGCAGGGGCATCTTTCTCTTGGGCACCTGGGGCACCTCCTCCCCCACCCTTCCCAGCCTTTGGTGTCTGCAGCTGCTTACATGTTGGCACTCCATTCTCTGGTGGCAAAATGCAGCTACTTCCAGGTCTTTTTCTCCTATATGTGATTCTCAGAGGCGCTATCAGAGCGACTCTGGCCTTGAATTGCCTGGTGTTTATACTTTTCAGCTGGCAGAGCATTCCAGCAGCCATTTTCTGCAGCTCCTGGTCTCTCTCTCAGCACCCAACTACACACAACTGCAACAGCTACATGGCTTGAGCAAAACAGGCCAGTGAATGGTCAAGAAGCTTGTTTTCAGTAAATATATGACTAAAGAAAATACCAAGCAGAAAAAGAGCCAGCTGCAGTAGAACTGGCAGAAGTGACTGAACATGCTGATTTCTGGGGTTAGTTCTTTCGCAGTCCTCAGGTACTGATTTGAACAGGGCTTAAAACTTGATTCCCTTAGGAGAGTCAGTGCCACTTCCTCCTAACTGCCTTTTAGCGCAGCCCACAGGTGAAGTTCCTGGGCAGGGGGTATGGAATTTAATGCTGCTACCCCTGTGTGCTCTGTATACTTTTTATCATAAGCACCAAACATTAAGATAAATACACTGGTCCCCCTGCGGTTCTTGTACTGGACTCTGAAACATAACACTAATCCTACTGTGTCTGCACCAATCCACTGCTCTCAAGCTCTTCCCCAACACAGAGTTCTGGTACTAACATAAAAATGGGAAGGAGCTTGCTTGACAGCCACCTTTCGAAGAAAATAATTCTTGGTTTGGTGTGATGACGCCGGTGGAGTTCACAGGTGAGAAGCTGCTTTAAAATGTCTGTATCCCTTCCTCAGTAGAAAATAATCTATGTGAGGTACTGTTGAAGGCATAAATGGCACTGCTGGACAGTAAAAATGGAAGGGAATTTCCTTCAAAATCAGATCATCATCACTTAAAACTCTAGATATCTAAAGTTACTTTTTTTCAGGATATTATACAAATATATGTTAAGGGTAAGGAGAGGAGAGGAGAGAAAGAAAGAGAACAAAACCCCCGCCCTATAATAGAGGGACTTTTCTGAGGAAAGCACACTGATTTTTTTCTGCAAATGCACCCAGTGTCTTTTCAAGTGGAGAAATATTTTCTTACTGTAGTGTTTCTTTTCTTCATGCTCCCTGATTTCACTGATGGTATCCCACAAAGATGTTACACTATCATTGGAAGAACGCTAGCACAGTCTAGAGCAAAAGCCTACAAATCTGCAGAACAAGATTCCTTTGTATGTGGAAAAGTTGGGAGTTCACAGTGCAACACCACCACATGAAGGAAGCGCAACTTACTTATTCTGGAAAAAACTATTATAACCCCATCCAGTGAAGTCCTTGGGAAAAAATCCCCAAGGAAGTTTTAATAACTGCACAAGTAACTTACCAAATTAATAAAATCAGCACCTGGCCACAGAATGCTTTCAGAACCAACACTTTAGACCTGTTAACCCTTAACAGTTGCCTCCCGGAAGCAGAAGCTGTGCAAATGAGTGACAGCAATTATCACCAACCCGTAACAGCTAAATGGCCGCAACGATAAAGTTCAAATTCCCTGTGCCTTTGGGTCCTGAGTAATTGTGACTAGTCCTGAGTATTCCCTCACTAGATGTAATAAATGCTTCTTCCACCAGCATGTCTAGAAAATGAGGAACTGGGCACCAGCATTCATAGAATCACCTGGGTTGGAAGAGACCCTTTAGATTGAGTCCAACCATAGCCTAACCCTGCCTAGGCCACCTCTAGATCATGTCCTTAAGGACTTCATCTATACACCTTTTAAATACCTCCAGGGGTGGTGACTCCACCACCTCTCTGGACAGCCTGTTCCAATGCTTGACAACCCTTTCAGTAAAGAAATTCTTCCTGATATCAAACCTAAATCTCCCTGGTGCCATTTCAAGCCATTCCCTCTTGTCCTATGGCTTGTCACTAGAGAGAAGAGACCAACCCCGACATCTCTACAATGGCCTTGCAGGTAGTTGTAGGGAGTGATAAGGTCTCCCCTCAGCCTCCTTTTCTCAAGGCTATAAAGCCCCAGCTCCCTCAGCCGTTCCTCACAGGATTTGTACTCCAGACCCTTCACCAGCTTTGTCGCCCTCCTCTGGACACGCTCCAGCATCTCAACATCCTTCCTGTAGTGAGGGGCCCAAAACTGGACAGTTCTCAAGATGCGGCCTCAACAGAGCTGAGTACAACACAACTGTCACTCCTGCTGGTCACACCATTCCTGATGCGGGCCAGGAAGCCGCTGGCTGCCTTGGCCACCACCCAGGACTAGCTGAAGGCTTTGGACAGATGCTTTTCTCCAGCCTTTCCTCAGGGCAGCCTGGAAATCACGCCCTGCTATAATCCAGATAGACCCAAAAGCACTGGGTGGCAGCCAGGTCTGTACTCCAAAAACAAGGTCGGTTTGTCAGAACCAACCCTCATCACGTTATTTTCTTCCTCTTCAAAAAAGTAACTTTTATTTAAGGATCTATCAACGACAGATGAGCTCTAGCCACTGACTGAGATGTCAGGTCAACAGTTGAACTGGACCAACCGTTTTTCCACACAGTAATGAAGTGGGTAAGAAACCTGCCCCAAACCAGTTTCCCAGCCGGTATGATAGCAGCCCAAACCACTCTGATGCAAAGGGAAGCCCCTGCACTCTGCCTACCCTTCCTGCCCGCTGCCCACCCCTCCTGCCTGCTGACTCTCCCTGGAACAAAGCCAAGCGCACCGTGCTGCGCGGGGCAGCGGGGTCTGTCAAGTTCAATTCTCCGTCTCCCCCCGGTAACTGAACCGGCATCACCCGGTGCAGCGAGCGGGCACGGAGGCAGCCTGCCGGCGCACAGCGGACCCCTGGCCGGCGGCGCTCCTCCTCTTCCTCCCTCACCTGTAAGCAGAGGGGAGCTGCTCCCCCGGCTACTGAGGCCCCGGGGACACCCAGCCCCGCCCCGGTAGCCCGAACGGCCCGCGCCTAAAGACACACGGAGCAGCGGAGCAGCATGCCGCCGGGCCAGCCGCCTCCGTCCCGCTGGGCTCGGCCTTATGGCCAGGGAGACGCGGTGGCAGCGACGCCGTCACCGAAAGCCGGGACGAAACCCCGTGACGCCAACGCAGTGCGAGAAGGCAGCATCGTGTATCCCTGCGCACGGGGGCCAGCTCCGCCTAACGCGCATCCCTCGCAGTCAGACGCGTACGGGTTATACAGAACACCGACACACGCACAGCTGCCGTGTCCCCTGGGAGAGCCGTCTCATCGTAACGCCGCCTCAGAAGTTATCTGCAGGGTCTCCTCCCCATCCCGCATGCTCACAGACACCAGTCGATGGTCCCCAAGGGTCCCCGGCGGTGTCGGTGGCCGCACACCCGCGCTCGGGGGCATGCGCAGTGCCACCCACCGTGTGCAACGCGATTCACCTGCGCAGAACGCCCCGCGCCACGGCCGGCGCCCCCCGGCCCGTTCCCAGACGGGGCAGGACGGTGCGCAGAGCGCTGCTCGCGGGACAGCTGCTTCCTCGTCTTGTTACCGGCATCTTTTGCCCCGCTTACACACCCGCACGCCGAACGAGCCAATTCCCCTGCTGCCGTTACAACGCGCAACAACACCGCTCCCGTGTGTGTCCCCCATCCCCCGCACAGGGCCCGGACCCAGCTCCGGCGCTATCACCTCACGGGAACGGCCGCGCCCCGCCGAGGCCGGGCCAGCGGGGCAGGAAGCTGCCCCAGGCGCGACCCCCGCCCTCACCGGCTGGGCCGTCCACTCCTCGAGGCTATCCCCGCCGGCTGGCAACCAGCCGCCCAAAGAGCAACGTTCCGCCCGAAAGCGGTTCCGGCCCGAGAGACGCCGGCCGGACTCCCTCGTTACGCTGCGCTTTGAGAAGCGGGAACGGTTTCGCTAAATCGGCGCAATGGCTTGGAGAGCTCTGCAGCACGCACACGCCCCCCACCTGCCCCCCCCGTCCCCCCCAAGCCGGGGGTGCTGGGGGAGGCGGTGCACGCCCCTACACTTTGCTTGCTTCGTAACCTACGTGCACCCCTATAACCCCTCAAAACTACTGACAGGCAACAGCACCGGTACGCGGTCTGTGTGGCAGGCAGAAGGGTCAGCTACCAGTTGCAGGAGAGAGGGAGCCAGTAAACTTGAAGATGAATGGGGCTGGTGCTACGGAACCTTCGGAGATGATACACGCGTTAAAGGCGGAAAGCGTTAGCACGAGGAGAGAGCAAAACAGCCCCCGGGGTGGGGGGTGGGGGGCGGCAGCAGGAGGCCGCAGAGTCACCTTCCGCGGCTCTGTCGGGCGAGGCATCCTTGTCCTTAGGCGCATCCCTGTGACACGTTCTCAGCAGGTGGCATGTGGTGTATCTGCCTGGTGACATCCAGGCAGCCTCTCACTCACCTTGGCTGCTCGCACGGGAAAACCAACAGCCGAAGTCACAGAATCACAAGGTTGGAAAAGACCTTTAAGCCCATCAAGTCCAACCATTCCTGTCCTATGCTAAACCACATCCCTAAGTACCTCATCTACTAGTCTTTTAAACACACCCAGGGATGGTGACTCAACCCCCTCCCTGGGCAGGCTGTTCCAGGCCCTGACAACTCTTTCAGTAAAAAATTTTTTCCTAACATCCAATCTGAACCTGCCCTGGCACAGCTTTGTGCCATTTCCCCTTGTCCTATCTCCTGTCTCCTGGCTGAAGAGACCATCGCCCACCTCTCTACAACCTCCTTTTGGGTAGTTGTATGCAGTGATAAGGTCTCCCCTCAGCCTCCTCTTCTCCAGGCTAAGTCCTTCTCCTCTTCAAATCTTTTTGGCTGTTTGCTTGTTTTTTAAAGTTTACAGTCCCATAAAGCCAAAGCCATCCTGCACTGTGGCTTATTACAGCATTTGATGAACAATGTCAAGCTGGGTTCCACCACACTGTGCAACCAGCAGTGTCCTGTGGTGTTGAGGAGATGACCTCCGAAGAGGAGTCAGCTCTATATGCAAACTAGGCAGGTAGGTACATAAAGGCTGCTAATTGTGCCTGAGGATACTTAGTGCCAAACTGCACCCCCTCCCCCTCGGTTCCAGTTGCAAAACTGTGTGGAAAAGGTGTTGTTCTCCAGTTTTAATTTCATAACCAGACTTTTCAAGATTCCTCATGATCCCGTTTTACAGGCTGGTGAAGACCTGAAGTATGTATTGGCATACGCTTCCCAAACATAGGTCTTAACGGATTTTCTTCATTTCTGCAGCCAGCCACTTCTATTGTTTGGGGGTAAAGCTGGGATTCATGGCTTTTTCCATGCCTACACCATAGATTTGAATGGGGGTTTTTAATTTTAAAATCTGTTTTTAAAATTTATTGATATTTGAGTGTAGTTTTAGGAAGATTTTGGGTAAGGGTGGCTGGTTTTGTAGATAAAACCCACTGTTTTTACTCCATATCCAGTGTTACTTTTGGCAAGACTAGCTGTCTTTTATGGCACTGACTTCACTAGCTTTCAGTTTGCTTAAGGACATTATGTCCTCATGAACCATCAGCGAAATATTCCCTAGGCATTGCTTCTCACTCTGTCTTTTTTTGTTTGTTTATATTACTGTGCTGCACTGTCCCAAGAAAGGCTTAACAAACATCTGGAGAGTCATATTCCCAGTGGTAAGGGAATGGGAGGATGGGATCGGAGAGAAGAGGAAGCAAGAAGAAAGAATATAACTCCCATCTCACCTGAGAGCTGAAGTTCAGTTGAGTAAGCTCTGCCATGCCTCCAGCATTTTGCCTTTCACCATTCCCTACCACCAGTCAGTCAGCAAAGTTACTTGAACAGGCTGATATTTAGGGTTCGGTAAGCCTGAAGGTCAAAGATCTTGGGTTTTAAAAGACCCAGGTGATATTCTGCTCTCTAAACCCCAGTAACTACGTGGGAAATCCAGGTCGGAATACCATCTGACACTGACGTGTTGGAATGTATTACTACATGAATTGCTGAATACCTTAGACTATTTTGTCAGCTGTAGAGAGGGGTCACAAAGACTTGCTCAATGCTTTCCTGAGCTCGAGACTCAAGGTCAGACCCATCCTGTGGATTTACAATACCTAGAGTTATTCTTTGTTTCACATTAATATAAAGAGTAATACAGGAGGAAATATTTGTGAAGGCTCTTGAAAGCTTTTCCGTTTTTTGGTCTGACTCAATCTGACAAGTAGCACTACTTTTTCCTGTCAGGCTTGCTCCTTTTCTGTCATTAGACTATGATAACTGTTATTTAAACATGCCAAGGGTACTCACAACAATAATAAATTACGTAAGCTCTGGTTTCCTTTGCGGTGGATTAGGAAGGTCATGAAGGAGGAAGAGTATCAGTACTTTCCAATCCAATACCATCCAAAAGTAGCCCTATAAAATATAATTGAAATGAGATTCAGTGTAGTTTTCCCACTCTACAAGAAGAGTCAACAATGTCTATATTCTTCGTTCTATTTCATTGTTGTTATTCAAACTGTCTATGAGAGGCTAGCAAACACTGTCACAAAATTGGCATAAAATTCAGTAGGCAAAAGTCCCAGCAAGAAGAGAATGATGAAGTGTGTTGAAACCCGTTAGCTCTGAAATAGGAAGGTGTTTCGTTTAAGAATCCACAAAGAAAGGCAAGTACTGTTGCTACAGCCGAGCAACTCTGAGAGGCAGAACGCAGATTTTGAAGTGAAATAGCTACAGAAGCTTACTGCTCCATTCAACCCAACATGTATTTCTGTAAATTCAGGTGTTTATCCAAGCCTACTCAACAACATGTAAACTCAGTTGCTTATTTTGGGCTTTCTCACAGGCTTTGGAAATGCTACTCGAGGTGATGTAATCAGGGTAAGAAATGCAGCTGGATGGTTTTGGCTGGAAGAAGCAATGCATCTGATTATTCAGCTGTGGTTTTACACACCAAGTTGTAATGTTGATTTAATTCTGACATCTCGCTGTGTAATAAGTTATGATAAAGTAATTTCTAGTTTATAATCTGACATCATGCCAGAACCTGATGGTTTGAAAGAAAAAAACCAGTAAAAGTCATAATGAAAGTTTATTGACCTTGCTGAAAAGTACCTTTAAGACACCAACTAACTCATGTCTTAATTTTTGTCATAGCAGGAAATCCCTGTTGATCGAGAGAAAATTCCTTCTACATGCACAGTGGAAGGGCTAGTTACTGATGGGTGATTACTTTTTCCTACCTCAGATCTGACTGGATCATACTGGTTTGTCATCTTTGCAAGCAGAACAGTTTATAAAATGCTTTGAAGATGAAAGATACTATCAGAAATTCCAAGTATGCTTTCAAAAGCCTGTGTCAGTTCATTTGGAGTTTACCTGTGATTGGACACAGAGATTAATTTGGAAGACAACCTTTTAATTTTTGAGACATGATCTGTAAACTAGCTCTGTCTGTCACTGCAGGTGTACGCTAAGAGCTTATTTTTAGAGTTAAGCAATAAGCACATCTTTGGTCCTGGACACCAACAAGGCCTCCCTGCAGTCAACTTTTACTTAACAGAGTGTAACTCCCTGCATTCCCTTGCACCTCCCTCTCACAGGCTGGCTGAGGCGTAGCTGGTTAAGTTAGCTGGTTCTTCACCAGGCACAGCTTGCTGCTGCTGTCCTCACTGCAGGAAGGGATGATGAGCTATGGTTTCTTGGGAAATTCTTTTGATGTATAAGCTTTAATAGTAAAAGGTTTTAATAACAGTTTTGACTCTACACTGAATACAAAATGCCAGTATATAATTCTATACTATATGCACCCTTTTTATGCGCCTCAAACACAACCTGTTCAACCCACTTACCTTGGCTCCCCCCACCATAACGATGTAATACAACAATTAACAATTATGAAATTATTATTGAATTAATAATTAATACTAAAGAAATCCCTATAATCAAAATCAGTTTTCTAGAGTCCAGTGGCATTAGCATCAGTGAGAGTGTAATCCTTTCAGCATAGTCATACGTGGGAAAAACATATATTGGGAGGGTAACTGACAGGGGAAGCTAGCTTCGTTAGCTGCAGTCTTCCTGACCTTGAACTTAGCTCAAACTGCTTACAGTGAAGTCTGAATATGTGTGTTTCCTTTGAAAAACTAAGGACTGTAACTGACTGGAATATCCTTCGATTAAATACATTGTCTTTTGCACTTTTTAACAAAAAAACAACCAACCAACCCACTCACAAAACCACAAACGAAACCAAAGGAGCTCTGTCACAAGCCCCTTCTCTGTTCTGAACAACAGCAATGCCTGAAGCAGTGTGAAAGGGGGAAAAACAATCTGAAAGGAGATGCAGAACTGTAATAGAAAAAAGGAGAAGAAAAAAAGAAGAGAGAAGACAGTACAAGGGGAAAAGAAAAGAGAAAAGGTAAAAGGAAATAAAACAGAGACTGGAAGGAATGGATTTAAATCAAGAGTATCACTGCAAGGAATGAGCAGAGAGAAAGCTAGACAGGAAGTTGTAAATATCCACATTTTGCTTAAATACGTTGCTGCTTGGTGAAAAGCAGAACCAGGTCAGAGAAACGAACCTTGGGAATATTATTTTAAGAACTTGTTGGCATAAAGATCTTTTGTGGTTGTCAGATATTGAAGATGTTTGCCAAAATATTTACAGAAATAAAATATATATAAAATAAGGACAAAAGTAGCAGTGTTCCTCCACTCTGTTAAAACACATCAGATGCGGTGCTGAGTAACAGGAGGGGGTTTTCTGCTTGGCTGGGCTTTTGTGGTCCAATGGCTGCTGCTTCTCTCTAGGCATGTATTTAACAAGCAAAAACACAATCACAGATCAGCAAGCAGAGAGCTATAAAGGCAACCAGCACAGGGGTCCGGTCTGCGGTGCAGAAGCGCAGTAGACAAGCATAGGTTTAAGGTCTTGGACTTCTCTTGAACTGCAGCAAAAAGAACCCCAACAGTCAGGAGCCCTGTGACCCTGTGCATCGGTGGCCAGTTGGACTGGCTAGGTATCACTGGGGAGTTGTCGACATAATAATGCTATTGATTGCCCAGATCTCATGTATTTTCTAGTAAACAAACTTTTGCTTTGAGGTGGCTGGATACATGATCTCTCCTGCAGCTTGAGCCTGACTCCTAGTGCGGTGTATGGCTGAGGGTATCTGTATTTGTAGTTCCTGTGAAGTCAGGACCAACTCTACAGGGGAAGCTGTGAACGCAGCGCTTAAGTCTAGGGCTGTAAGCCAAATGAAATCTTACTTAAAAAGCAAAGTTCTTTGCATCCAGCCAGGTGCCGTGACCCCTACCATGTAGTACACCTAAAGAGAAATGAAGCTTTATACCACATTTACATTATGCTTGCTTGGATTAACATCACCAAGAGATGAGAACCCTATTATATATCATAGATGTTTTTTGATGTGACATCTCAGTTACGTATCTTGTTTAACACATGTTGTAATAAAGTGTCTTGCTATAAATGTACATTGTCATTCCAACAGACATTACAGATCCCAGCCCAGGGATATTCAGACACTTACATTCCATTCTTTCATCTGAGAATCTGGGCCTTCATGCAGAAACTCATGGACATGATATCACAGAAAGACAATGTCTTCAAGCCTCAGCTTTAACTACCTGAATAATATGTAACTCATAAATGCTTGAAAAGGTATAATGTAGAGGTCCTGCCTTCTACAGAAGAAAAAAGCTATGAGGTTACTTCTGAGTTTTAGTATTTCACTAGAAAGCACTACGATAAGAAATTTCTGTAAGAAATTCTTGGTCTGTTATCATAGAATCACAGAATTGTAGAGGTTGGAAGGGGCCTCCAGAGATCATCGGGTCCAACCCCCTGCCAAAGCAGCTCCCTAGGACATTTCACTCAGATAGGCGTCCAGACGGGTCTTGAATATCTCCAGAGAAGGAGACTCCACCACCCCCCTGGGCAGCCTGTCCCAGGGCTCTGTCACCCTCACTGTGTAAAAGTTCTTCCACATGTTGGTGCAGAACTTCCTGTGCTCCAACTTGCAGCCATTGCCCCTTGTCCTGTCTCCACAGACCGCTGAAAAGGGGCTGGCTGATTCCCCCTGCATCCCATACTTAAGATATTTATAAAAAAGGTATTATAAAAGATATTATAAAAAAGGCCACAGAATAGAGACATTATAGAAGCTCAAGATTACTTGTATAGAAACTTCTGACAGAAAGAAACAGATATTTTACCTGATGCCAATTTTCAGATGGTGACCAGCATGTACTGAAAATACATGTACAACTTCTGCTGTACGTGAGCAGGCTTGATACAGGTGATGCATGAAGCTCATGCAGGATATAACTTACCCAACTGAACTAGAACACTACAAGTAACCAAAAAACCCAAACCCTGTCTCTTGGAGTTTTATCTTGTTAACTAGATGCATTTAAAAATGTTACTTTTTTGTCTGTTGTCCAACAACTCAAAAATGGTTTTTAAATTCACCCAGAACCCAATGCTTCTCTAGGGACAAATCCAGGACTTACAGGACAAGCGCCCAGGGGGCATTGTAACTTGAAACAATATACACCAGTTCAGCTACAAATGATTCAGTTCTGAGCATAGATAAGTGTTTAGAAATAATGACAAAATATTAAATTTTTTAGATAATGGTGTAGAACATTGAGAACGTTCCAGGTGTATGCAATACCCCAGATTTCAAACAGTGGATGAATTAAAAAAGGAATATATAGGCTTGAAGTAGTAAAATATATAATACATACATTATTAAAAAAAAAAAAAAGCTGGAGAGGACATCTAGTGATAGGATGAAGGGTAACAGCTTTAAACTGAAAGAGAGTAGATTTAGATTAGATATGAGGAAGAAAGTTTTTACAATATGGGTGGTGAGGCCCTGGCACAGGTTGCCCAGAGAAGCTGTGGCTGCCCCCTCCCTGGCAGTGTTCAAGGCCAGGTTAGATGTGGCTTTGGGCAGCCTGGTCTAGTGGAAGGTGTCCCTGCCCATGGCTGGGGGTTGGAACTAGATGATCTTTGAGGTCCTTTCCAACCTAAACCAGTCTGTAATTCTATAAATAGAATTCAAGCAAATATTTTTTTAATTGTGGGGTAAATTATCTTGAATAATATCAGGGGAATCCTGCATTCCATTTTTATTAATTCAATACTAATAGTATGGTGTAGAAAAGTACAGCAGTTTGCAAAAAGTAAGTCTTTTTCAGATATGAGATCTGGAGATTTTTCTATTATGTGGAACAGATCTTGCACTGGGTCATCCTATAAACTGAGCAAGGTTTGCTCTCTGTAGAGCAGATAGCACAATGAGCTCTTGTTTTTACAAAGAGGATCTCTTAAATGTTGCACAATGCGAATAAGGGCAACAGTATATACACAAGTAGTTCAACTCTTGATGCCTTGTGTATTTTAATAGTCCCTAAGTATCATAACTGTGTACTCAAGCAGAAATTACTCCCTCTAGAGAGAAACTCTGTGCAAAGTGCTTTATGACTTCTAGGACATTTTAAGCATTTCTTGGCATGATGCCCTGCAGCTGAGACCATCGTTCAGATGGTCTTCAGAGCAAAGGAAAACCTATCATGTTTTGAGGATGTACTTCATATTATTAGTTTGTATATGTGTGGCAAATCTATTGTATAGCTTATGTACATCACATCATATTTATTTTTAACTGTAGCTGTGGAGAGCTTGTTTCTGTAATACAGAAACAATACATACTTGGTTCATAGAGCGTACATATATGAGCAAGTAAATAGTGTAATACCATAAAATTTAGGTCAGAAAGGACCTCTAGAGATCATCTGCCTAGTCTGTTGTACAAAGCAGAACTACATCAGATTGCTCATGGTCTTGTGCCATCAAGTTTTGAATATGTCCAAGGATGGAGAGTCCACAAATTCTCTGGGCATCTGTCCCAAAAATAGTTTGCCTTATGTTATTGCATATACATTCCCTATCTATAATAATCTTGTTAGCTTACCTTATTTTACTGTTGCTGTGCCCTATTTCTGTTGGAGAAAGCCGCCTCTTTTCATCAGCTTTGCAGTTTTCCCAAAGTAATGTATTCTAACCGTGGCAGTTTAAGTGACTAAGCCACTGAACCGTGGAGCATGAGTTTAGGCTTTACGCAGAGTGACAACCACTGAGATGCTCCTTCCCTGCTATATTCAGCACCAGTACTGCAAAGTCTCTGCTTCATGGCAGCAGTTGCAACTACCCAGGGCAGATGCCCAGGCTTCCAGCATGCACACTAGGGCCCCAGCAGGCAGCATGCTGGCTCCATCTGCTGCTGCTGCAGATGTGGGTCTGTCATGTCCAAATAGCTGCACTGGCATCTCCCAACACCTGAATGTTGTGTAAGTCCCAGAAATAGAGTGCACCTGCAGACTCTAAAAATATATATTTATATACCACATACCTGAAATTTGGGAGTAAAACTTGGCCACCACTCCCCTGATTCCAGACCAGTGCTCTGTCAGTTGTGCCTTTGGCTTTGGATGGGCCTCCCTGCCTTCAAAACCAAGGGCGTAAGTTATCTGGGTACTTCAGTGTTAATCTTCAGTGTTTTTTTATCAAATAGAAAGCTGTATCAAGACTTATAACAAGTGGATAAAACTGATCCATCACCTCTGTGTGTGGTTTGACTGCATTGTAGGAGAGTTTGGATGATCTCTATACCAAGTTTTTAAAATATATCTATATAGAACACTTGTAATAACAGCCAGATTCTGCTTCACCCATGCCTCTGCCAAGCTTTCTGCTATGGCAGCTGCTACCAGCCAGGGTACAGGGCTTGCTTGTCAGAACTGCTTTGCAATCACTGTTTTCCTCAAGACTCTCAGACTCTCTCACACACATATAAGTATGCTTTCCAGTACTGACTGGGGTCACCCACAGTGTGAATCATAGAATTGTAGGGGTTGGAAGGGACCTCCAGAGATCATCGGGTCCAACCCCCTGCCAAAGCAGCTCCCTAGGACATTTCACTCAGATAGGCGTCCAGACGGGTCTTGAATATCTCCAGAGAAGGAGACCCCACCACCCCCCTGGGCAGCCTGTCCCAGGACTCTGTCACCCTCACTGGGGAAAAGTTCTTCCACATGTTGGTGCTGAACTTCCTATGCTCCAACTTGCAGCCATTGCCCCTTGTCCTGTCTCCACAGACCACTGAAAAGGAGCTGGCCAATTCTCCCTGCATCCCCTGCTTAAGATAATTATAAACATTAATTAGGTCCCCCCTTAGTCTTCTCTTCTCAAGGCTGAACAGTCCGAGCTCACTCAGCCTTTCCTCATAGGAGAGATGTTCCAGGCCCTTAATTATCTTCGTAGCCCTTCTCTGGACTCTCTCCAGGAGATCCCTGTCCTTTTTATACCAGGGAGCCCAGAACTGGACACAATACTCCAGGTGGGGCCTGACCAGGGAAAATGCAGTTGTGTACACACAAGGGCTTTTGCTTGTAAATATACTTTCATAGGTTTAGAAAACAAAAAAAAAAAATCATATTCCACTGTGATGTTGGTGTAACTCAAGTACTGAGCAGGTCTAGCTGAATTTGGAAAGCATATAGAAAGTAATAAAAATGTCTCATTAAATGTTTTATGATGTGCTTTTTTCTTCTTTAATAAATCACCTTTACAAGGAAATAATTTGATTTTTTTAAAAGAACAATCTTCCTTTCAACCAAGATTCAGTGTTACTGCAATTAGAATCAGTACATATTTGTGGCTATCTTTAAATTAGGAACATCACTTTTTTTGTTTGACACTCAAAGCAATCGCCAGAATAGAGGGGAGAAAGGAAAAAAAAGTAAAGAAAGACTGTAGAGAGAGGTAGAAAAAGAATTCACATTTCTTGAAAGCCCAAACATCATAATTTATCAAGACCATAAAAGAAAGATTACTGTGCAGTTCTCAGCTAAATATGTGCATACCTAGTGAGAATCTAAGAGTAATAGAATTGTAAACAATGGTATCAGTAAATGGAAGACAACTTTGCTAATAGGTTATTGTTAATATATTTCAGGTGCAAGCTAAATTCTTGTATTTATTGCTTTTAAATCAGCTAACACATTCCATGGGGTCCTGCAGACCTTTTCCCCAGCACAAGCTAGAAGAGCATCCTTTTCCTCAGAATGGATTATCTGAGAACTACAGCTACACTTCTAGTATCATCTTTCTTTATTTTTTATTTCTTATTGTGGGTTGTAACACACACTGATATATCATTGTCTCTTTCATAAAGTAATCACTAGTCACTGTCTTCAGCTAATTCTTAGGTATTGAAAAAGTTCATTTCCTGAAATATAAAAACTGGAAAGAGATTAACTTTAAGTCCACTGCATGTATACAGAATGTATTCTGTAAGGATTCAATAGGCTTTGGATGAACTCCAATGTAAGAGTCTGTGCTTAAACATGTGATGTCCCATTCAATTCAATAGCACTTTAATAAGTTGGATTGGGAATAGAATTCAATTTAGAATGGTTATTTGAAGTTGAGGGTGATTTCTATAATTTTCTATTTAATTGTAGACAAAAAAATTATATGAAAGCTATTACAGAATTTTGCTGAGGTTGCTCTGTTGCTATTTTATTCACTCGTGCATCACTGTAACATTTTTCAATGTCAGTATGTTTTGCAAAAATTATTTAGCATCTTTCCTCCTTGAGATCACATCAGAAGCTTTTCAGGTACAAGTGCAACTGTTATAAGACCAAAATAAATCCTAATCACTGTGATCAAGCGGAATAAACTATTTGAGGTGAAAACTAATTAGTTACGTGAGAAGCCTAAGTAGGCTCAGCCAAAATATTTCAAGTGGTAATAGGCACAGAACATTTAGGAGCTTAAATGAAACTGTAATTTGGCACAAGAAGCAGGCAGCTCCTCAGGTCATCTACAGCATGGGTAGAAGTCTGGATTTGAAGATGGGCTGAGGCCTGCATCTCTCAAGTGCTATTAAGGAGCCTGCAGAGCTAAGTCAGTAGAATGACAGATGTTCAGCTAAAGATCAAGCACCTTTGCCATATATCATAAATTGTCATACTGTCATTAAATACCAGACTTGAATCTGAGGCAGAAGACCTCTGACTCAGGGCTCTAAACAGAATGTGAAAGGAGCATATATATATATGCTCATAGTTGGCTAATACACATATGTATATGTGTTGATACGTGAAGTCCAGTCTGTCAGAAATACTACTTCTCCAAAAATGAGAAGTTGTGACTTATTTCATATTAATATCTCAATTAAAAGTCAATTTTATATTATGCTTCAGAGGCCATTATGAACATATCACTGTATATCTTGGGCCTAGAGATTTGAGTTGTCTCATCTCTTCCGTGAGGAATTGAGATAAATACTGTCACACTTCATAAACTGCATGTCTTCGCTATCCAGTTTGCATTGCTTCTCATTCTTAATGCTAGCTCAGACCTGTCTCAAAGCTGGACCATCCTGGAACTGCATGCTCCTCCCCCACCAGCCCCCCTTTATGTTGAGCATGACACCATTAGTATGGAATAACCCCTTTAGTTAGTTTGGGTCTCCTGTCCTGGTTGTGTCCTCTCCCAGCTTCCCGGGTGCCTCCTCTCCACCCCACTCCTCATTAGCAAGGCGATTGGAGAAGCTGAAAAATCCTTGACTGCTTGGCAACAACTGAAAACATCAGTGTGTGATCAACACTGCTCTCTCCTAAATCCCAAACACAGCAGGAACACCAGCTACTTAGAAAGAACATCAACTGTATCCTAGCCAAACCCAGAACAACTTCTAAGGAAGTTTCCCACATATATATGTATGCATGTGTTTTCTCTGTGTGTCTTGCAAGTTTGGTCTTTTCAGTTCAACCCTTCAGAGCCACCTTGCTGTTCAGATTTTTATTTTTTTTTACAGTGCTTACCTTTGGTCCTACTCTTCACTGTCTTGAGTCTGCAGTTTCCCAGGGCATGGGACACTTCTTTACGCCATGAAGTCCCCCAGTTCTTGCCTCTCTGTTTTACCACGGTTTTTCTCTCTTTGGCTACATTTATGCAATGAAGCATCCGTCTTCCAGGACACACTCATGGTTTCTCACCCCACAGGCTAAAGAACTGGCATGGGACACTGCAGCCCTCTGATGAGTTTTGTGGGTTTTTTTCTGTAGAAAGGAAAGATGGGATGAGTGGGTGGGTATTGATTACACTTCAATATAAAGCAGCACGTTGCTGGGCCTTACAATTTGGATATAGAGGCTACTGCCTGTGAACAAAGGCACCCAGAAAAGAGCAACTCCCAAGAGGCCTCTGCATTTAATCTAAGCTGCACTAGGAGCTGTGGTGTAGACTGTAATAAATTGATTTAGCTCATACTGTCTTGGGTGGGCAGGAATCAATGCATTCATAACCATCAACTATGATCTTACTATTAAGTTATGGACCCAACCTTTGCTTCATGATTGTCCATACTCTTCAACTGGCAGGCTAGTTCCCAGTAGGGTTTTGGCTTATGACAACAAACACTCTCAAAGAAAATAAAAAATAAATAAATCAATGTCCAAACAGAATCTAGGGGACAGCACTAGCCAGAAGTTATTCCTAACAGCAGTATGGGCATGGCCACTCTGTTTCAAGAGGAAAGCATTTAGTCACATGGGAGTGAGCAATGCTGTTCCACTTGCCCTGGAGGCCAGAGGAAAGGTTGTAATCTGTTTTATTTTATCAGGATAGGGGTAGCTAGGGATCTGACTCCACTTGTAAAATAAATGTTGCCATTGGATATAATACACATGTAAACAGTTATGTGAAGTGTAATGGAGCAGTAGAAGTGTTGCAAGGTTATTGTTTAAAGAAGGGTTTCAGTACTCTGTGTGTGTGGGTTTGGTGCCAGGCAGAGCAAATGAGAATTGATAAGCATAGCTGAAAGATTACATTATCATCCTAAAGACTGGACAGTTGTGTGAGCATTTATTGTAGCTCCTTCATCCAAAAAAACCCCAACCCAACTTAACCCTGGGAAAGTCCAAAGAGTGTACACTTTAGAACAGTCCTATGAAATCAGCATACTGTACTTGTTTTGTTAGTTAGCTCTGCATTGTGTTTTTTCTCTATGTTACGCCAGTCCAAACAGCAGTAAGTATTGCTTTGATGGAAGATGACTGAAAAGGGCAGGACCATGTGGTATCTGTAATTTGAAAAATCTAGCTCAATGCCTTCCACAGGATTCAATTTACTATTGTTCAGAGAAAGGAGTTTTGGAAATGGAAATTGGGTTAGATTTGTCACTATTTCTTATCCTGTTAATAAATGTTTGGTTTTACTTTAAACTTACCTTAAATCTGTACCTGTGCTTGAGTTTATCCTAAACATATTTACTCAATCCATTTTTAAGTTGCCCATTTAAATGGAGCCCTTTCATCACTCTACAGCAAGGCACTTTAAAAGTCTGATCTAAAGCCATCCATTGTAAGAAAGACTCCTGTAGACTTCAGCATGGTTGGAATAAGGCTGCAAATCTCACACGCAATCTCAAGTTGGAAACTGTTATTCACGCTGTTTGGCAAGGAAGAGGTTTGTGAAGCTGGTGCATTACCTTCCAGATAGAATTTAGACTGACTTGAAATGGTGCAATGAACGTCAACCCGGTTGGACTTGATCTTAAAGGTCTTTTCCAACCTTGTGATTGTGTGATCCTAGTCACGTAGTAATACACGAGTGTTGAGTGTTTGGTTGTCAATTTGTGAGTGTAGAACAAGGAAACATCTCTTTGATTTTCAAGAATTAACTGGCTCTGTTACTATCAGTGCTGCTGTCAGTTTTTTCTAAAGTTACTGCCTGTGAACTAGCCACACCTCTAATTCTCTAGTACATCTAGTTCTATATAGGTATCGATGAAATCAGGAAAAGATGTTTTAGTTTCAGGCAAATAGATACTATTAGGCTACCACAAAACTTTATACTTTCCTATCATCAGTACTAATGTAGGAGTTTTGTGTTGGTTTTTTTTAAGAGGTAAAAGCTGCTGAACAAGTTAAATGAAATAGCTACTATTATTTCATTTGACTGATACGATACATTTAAAATTATAATGACTAAGGATGTGATTGTGGAAGAGCCCCACCTAACAGCTTAACTCATAAGATCACTTTATAGTTGCCACCAATGTCCATTTAAAAAAAAAAGATCCCTAGCTGCTATAACACAAGACACAGGGAGTCTCCCTAAAAGTGTATTTGTGTAATAGAGAAATTATGCACAGATGTGATCTGGAATATTACTGGGAGCAAGGGGAAGACATTAATGGCTGAAATTATCTCAATTGTTTTCATTCTGTTCCTGATAGACTGCAAACAGCATGAAAGAAAGCTGTCAAATTATAAGTAGCTCTTAAATCCTTTGAAGCAGCGAGGAGTGATGGATGTGGACACTGAACTAACCTTTTCCACACAGAGGTGACCTGCTAGAAGTCACAGAGTAAGACAGACACTTTCGTTGCCTTGACTTTCTGTGATGATCAGAGATGTGTTTAGGCAAGTGGCAACAGTTTCACATGTTTCTGATAAATAATGTTTCAAGAAGATCAAAACTACCTGCAAATCCAAAAATAAATGAGACAAATATACTCAGTACAGCAATTGAATCTTTAAGAATAGCTGATGATGATGATGATGATGGTGTTGGGTATAAACTGAAAAGGGAGAGGAGAAAATACTTCTGGAGTACAACCAACAAAAGAAATAACCATTCTTCATGCTATAATTTTGTTCTTTACTGGAGAGAAAATAAGAGATGACATTAGAGCAAATCCTTTTCCACCAAGTTTGTGGTGGACAGGAAATCTAGTGAAAGATGAGCATAGCATCTCTATTTCACTTATTTATGCCTCCACTCCAAAAAAAAACCCCAAACCAAACCCAATTTTTGAAAAAAAAAAACCAAACCAAATAACACGGACAAAGTGTTTTGATGTTCAATCAGTACTTTTGGGTTTTTTTTTTTCCCACTGTGAAAACACATTTCTGACAAAAACTGTATCTTTTGCTAGAATTCTGTGAATTGAAGTCCCTTACCATAATTCATAGACTTAAAAGTAGGTTCAGGCTCAAACTCTTACTTAAAGTGGAGTTTAAAAGTGATACAAGAGCATGTAGAACTAGCAACATCATATTCTCTTGCAATTACGTCATATGCAATCAGTAGTGCATGGATCTTTACAGACATTTAAGCTGAGAATTCCTCACTCTGAGCCAAATTTGAGATAAAACCTAAGGTTCTCCTGAGGCTGCCAAGAGCAGATACATAGCTTCAGCACAAATGCAGAGTGATGTTCTTATAGACTAGTCCTTGTGTGCTTTAGCTGGGCTCTGGCCAGTTGTGCTGGTGCCAGGGGGTGGAAAGAGATGTGAGAGGACTCACACATTGATAAACTGATTCCAAGTGTCCATAATCATTCAAACCTTAGGCAAATCTCAGGGAGGATGTTTCCTGAGAAAGGGCTGCAGTCCCCGAGCTCATTCTGCTCCTAAGCTATGCTTGCGCAAATGCAGAGAAAATGGACAGGCTTCAATGGATTTGGCTTGCACTATGCTGGCAAGCCTGCGATAGAATCTGTCCCAAAGTTTCTCATGCCATTAAGGAAAAAATAATAATCCATTGTCTTTAAATACCTCCTTTCATCCAGAAAGATTTGTTTTGAAGAAAATATGTATCATTCTCCAAAGTCATGATACAAGAGCTATTAAAAAAAAGGAGAAAGACTTAACTACATTCAGCTGGTGCTTCATTGGAGCCATAAAGCACCGTATGATTAAGTGCAATAATGAAATGTCACAGATCCTGTTTATGAATACTATCTTGTAAATAAACGACAAAACAAAGCATTACCCTCAAGAATATCACACTTCTAGAATACAATACCACTCCTGTGTGCCTCATTAGAATCACAAAGAAAACTATTCAGGTGAACAGAAATAGCAAACCTACATGCTATACACATATATATCTCTGTACCCACTTCTACTCTTGAGCCTGTTGATGCATGATAAATCCCTAAAACTAGGGATTGTAAGCAACTTCCCTTTTTGCCTTTTTTTTTCATAGTGGGAAAATGTCGCGACGGAGGGAAAACTTGGCCACTTGATGCAAGTGATCAGCAAGCTTCATTTATTGAATAGTACAGCAGTCTTTTATAATAACTCTAATTAGCTCATTACATATTGCAAAAGCCAAGCTTATTATTGGGTATTATTTTTAAGGTTAGTCCAGCCCTTAATTCTTTATGTGTGATCAACCAAATCCTCCTGTTCTCACGCCTGGACAGAGAGGCATCCTGCTGTTTGCAACTTAGGTATCCAGGAATAGAACATCCTGGCCATATCAGCAGCTAGGTTAGCTGTGTACGATGCCTCCCAAATTCCAGCTCAGACAGCTGTTTCATGTCTGTGGGGCCTTTGTTAGTTAACCATTCCGCAACAGGAAAACTATTCCTAGTGCTTTTAAACCTTCAGATCTCTACTGCTGAATTCTGCTCAGACTGGGGAAAATGGTTATATGGCAGCACATGATTTTTCCCAAACTTATTTTTTTCAGGCTACCTCGGAAGAAAGAAATTCCTGTATTCAGGCCAAATAAATATAGTTGTTAGGAAAGCACAAGATTTTCAGTGATTCCTTTTTAGTCACACATGAAGACATCTCAGTCCTTTTGCATTCTGCAGTGTTTATGCTAGTATTAGTGGTTTGAAATACAAATATGCCTCATAGCTTGATATAGCTGGAATAGTTGAATTATTATTAGTATTTTAACACCAACAGAAGCAAACGTGAAAATTGCTCTTCAAGTCACTTTCACACCTGGGAAACTGATGTCCAATTCATTGTAATGATGTCAACAAGGAATGTTGACCATATAGCACCCCAGTCTATAATATCCTTTGAAGGGCATCTGAAAGAAAAGTTTAGTGGTGTTTTCTTGGTACTTTTTCCTAATGCAACACATTCCACTTAGTACCCCATAGTGGATAAATATAGTGAGCCAGCCACTGATCTATCTAACAGATCCAGATGGCCATAGTTTATTCTGATTTTTGCCTTTGTCCAGGTAAACTCTTTGCCTTGCAGATTCGGAGTAACCTTTAATTACACAGTTCACCTCATATCTCTCAGGAAAGCACAACTGTTTGTGTAGACATAACATCTGGAATCCCGTTGGCAAAGTTTGTTCATAGATTTTAACTTCAAGACACAAGACCATGGCTTAAAATCACTGTGATGTCAGACCAGAGGATGTTTACAGTAAGTGTGATCTCAGCGTGTTGATACTGTCATCCTGTTTCTGTCATTAAGTCTTAAATGGCTTAGTATAGAGGTGCTTGCTGCAGACTTCCCTTTAGAACAAGGAATCAAACCAGGAGAATTTAACCAGAGGTGCATCTCTGAATTCATATAATACATGATGGGGTAAAAAGTCTACCTAGCATTCAGCCTACACCAAACTATTATTTTTTTTAATCAAAACAATTTCAATACACTGCCTCATCTGTTTGTGAAAGCTGAGTCACTCTGTGAGAGACAGCCATATCTGTGAGATACAATCTTCAATGCAGGTATTTTACTTAGGCACGTAGCCCCTGCAGGCAAATGTGTAAAAGGTGAGAGCATTTCTTCAAGCAGCACTGTCAATAATAGGATTAAAAGTTATCATACTTGACTTTGTCAAGGTCAGAACTAGTAATAAATCACACATGAAAGTCTGTGTATTTTACCAAGCATCGCCAAAGAAGGTTTGAATGATATTTTAAAAGTATTTGATTGTTAGACATTCTGCTGAGACTCTTCATAGAATGGTTTGGGTTGGAAGGGACCTCAAAGATCACCTGGTTCCAAACACTGTGCCGTAAGCAGGGACACCCTTCACTACACCAGGATGCCCAAAGCCTCATCCAACCTGGCCTTGTCCTTAAATGTAAACAGGACTTCTGTAGTGGTTCCTGGAGTCTCTCCACAGGTCTGATTTTTATATTTACTTTCTACTACACAGCAGAACTTGCAATTAGTGTTTTCAATACATTTTGTAGGGTCATTGAAGGAATGATAACCACCGTTCAATGCCCAAAGCAATAGCTAGAAGTAGATGTACAGTACCTAGAAAACACCTAGTAAATGTCACTTTTCAGTTCTGTCTCATTCCTGGTAATGCATTTAATGTAGATAGATGTAAGGCTTGGGAACATTTTGGTTTAGCCATACGTACTCTTTCCTTTGGTGAGGTAGGCTGCCTGTGAAAAGCATATCTGAACAATACAGACATGGTTGACCACAACTCCTGGAAAAGCTGGATGTAGCCTCTTCACAACCCCAGTCCTTCCAAAATTCAGCAGTGCCCCCAGCCTTTATGTTTCCTAAGTCTGTATACTAAAGAAATTCTGTTAATCATTGATACCTTGTGTTTCTTCTGCATGGCCTGGATAAGAATCAGGACATACCTCTGACAGGCTCCAAACAGGAATTTCCACACACTTTCTTCAGCGAGGAGTCAAAAGCAGAGAGGAAAGAAGTCAGTATTCAGATCAATGGAAATACTATACGGAGGGGCAAAAGCAGTTGTGACCTTGTTCTGTTACTTATCATGGCTGTTTTGACAGGGCACAGCCCTGAAATACAGTTCACAACATAACAAATGGGTACTGACGTGTAAGATGAGTTGTCATTTTCAACAAAATATTTCAACAGGAAATTTTGATTAAAATCATATGTTAGAGTTTCTCTTCCTTTCCATGTTCTTTGAAAAAGAAATGTCCTAAGATCTGAAGCTGGTGAAAAGCAGAATTCTTTTTCACACAAACTTTATGAAGACTGGAGAAATTTTGAAAAAAGCTAAAGTGAAAAATCCAAAGCTTTTATGCATGACAGTATAGGAATAAGTGAGAGAGTTAATTCTGCTTCATTTGTGTAGGATGGGGAAGAAAAAAAGCACAAAATAATCCATTCTGAATTTTTCCATAAAGCAAATGAAGATCTTTTAAATAAAAGATCTAAGAGAAGTGCAAGCAGAAATGCAAGCTATATAACTAGGTCCATTAGCAGGGCTAAACTGACTAAAATGAGTTAGCTGTTGAGGGAGAGAAACTGTTTGATGTGAATGCCTCACCAGAGGCTGGCAGAAAGTAGACTGGGTTATTCTAGTCCTGTGTTTCAAGAGATTGCTATACATGCTGCATACAGTCTCAAGCAACTCCTTTAAACAAAATGAAGAACTTATTCCAATAATAGAATTAGCTGATATGACATATTGACTATCTGCAATTGAGAGAGTGCTTATTTGGCTTTTATTAATTTTAGTGATCCTACTGTTAGATAGACTACTTTTTCCACTGGGTCCAGAGCAAGGAGTCAGAGCCTTCTATAGCAATGAAGTACTGCTTTGGCTTTATAAAGGAGACAAACCCTCCAAGGAGCTCTCACATACTCTGATGCTCCACAGTTCATACTGCCTTTTTCTTCAGGTATCCATTGACTCCAAACTAGTAGCCAAAACTGAGAATGCAACTCAGAACAGTGTTTAGAGCAGCCTGCATGGCAGAAAATCACCAGGAAGGTACCAACAGCCAAAACTCAGGAAAATATAATTCAGCATGCATTTCTAGCCAGAAGGCACAACACCCATCTCTCCCTCAAAGCGTTTTCTCCTTTTTCCCTGTCAGCCCTTGCACGGCTGAAACCAAGAGAAAGCAGGCAAGCTTTAACATGCTGCATTTAGAATACCAAAACATCAAGAGATCCTGTACAGTTCCCTTGGGCCTAAGTCCTGAAGCTTAAAATGGCAATTTTTTATGTCACCAAGCTACAGTCACAACATTCCACCCTGGCAACGTTTGACTTTACGCATAACCTTTGAATTTTCATAATCTGAAGTGACTGAGTCCCACTCCTTCAAACAAGTATCAGTGCAAGATCATCCAGCCACAACAGTGAGAGCAAACTACCTACGTCAAAACAGTATCCTTATTTATAATCTGAGACAGTTAACAAATTTATTGATAAACTAAGAAACCATCAATAATAACCAGTAACATTTCTGTGCTTATCACAATTAAGTGCTTGCAGCAATAGGACAGTTTCTTCTGCGTGCTCGAGAGGTAGAAGGTAGGGCTTTGAAGTCTTTCATAGAGACATAACTATATATGGAAGCTGGCATCAGTGGAAAAAAGCAGTACATAAATCTGGGACAAAGATTTATTTCTAATCACCAAATGAGACCATCAAATGAAGAAAGAGAATTAGCTCAGAAAAGCCTCGCTACCCCAGTCACTGTAATGTGAGGAGTGCAGGCTTGCTGCTGCTTAAGGTAAAGGTCAGAAATCAGGCTAAGCCTGACAACAGTTAATATACTAACGTTTCCCACTAAAGCAGCATCTCCCTATTACTAGCCCACCACCAAATTACAGAGCTCAAAAACAGCACACATTTTTGAACTAATTTCCTAAGCTTATATCCCTGCAAAGCTGTTTGAGGGTATTTACATATTTGAGATCAGAATTACCCTGCTACAGACAGGGCAGTTGGAACCTGCTTGCTTTCTTTGATGGAAGGAGTTGGAAAAGGTGCACTTTTATGACAAAAATAATCACTAAATCCAAGGAAGCAGCAGTAGCTCCCCATTGTCTAACTTTTAGTCTCTAGCTTTCTCAAAGAACATATTTTTCTAAAGCAGCTTTATATTCTTTAATTCATTCCTCATCAGTTACTCTGGGGAACGGCTGAGATGCAAATCACTGCATCACGTTAATCCGATTGCGAGAAGCAGATTAGAGGCCTGCAGTAATGCTTACTCCAGATGATGTACACAACTAGACAACCTCTGATCACAACACTGAAGCTGAAGGTTCTTTCTCCAGTCCAGACATTTGATTTGTGCTATATAAGGCAGTTAACTAGATCAAATCTCATTAAGACAAGAGAGGATATCATGTACTGCAAGATCTCCAAAGTGGTGTCTTTGTGTCATTTATTCCATTCATCTTCAGTTGCCTGGTTGTACACTGTAGTGTGATTTGGACTAGGGTTGAGTAGAAGAGCCATTCCTGTAGGTCTATCACATGTAGCAATTCAGTTGCCTTTCCATGCTTGGCTTGAATCAGATTGTTCACTCAGAGCTTAACTGCGGTCTCGGTTCACTTTGTTGAATGCTCTGAGACACGTGCCTTGTCTCTGCAGAAGCATCTTCTGATCTCCTGGTGGGCAAGTGTAAAGGCTTTATTAAGTTCCAGTAGAGACTGAGTGGAGCCTACTGTCACAACATTTTGTGAAGGCTGGTTGGTAACTAGATCATTTAGTGTCAGAGAAGCCCATAGATTTTTTTACATGTTAATTTGCAATGCAGTTTTTGCTCTCCACATCTTTAGTCCAGGAGAGCCTGGCAGAGCTGATTGAATACAGAAGGCACTTGCATCACTTTCAAATGATTGAAATAAGTGGGTGTTAGCAGCCCTGGTTCCCAACACTTCTAAAAATACATTAATTCCCTCAAAAGTTCAGTTTAGGAATCTGTCAGGCCTCCTTGATTTCCCAGGGCAGGAGGCATAGATGACAGGGAACATGCATAGACTATCTCAGTTATACAGCTCCAGCAAAGCCTCACTTATTAATTCAAAAGGGTAACTTATTTCTCCCAGGAAGGAAGAAAAAATAAAATCAAGACATTCATTAGGACATTATGTGATCTGTACAAGTGTCTGCACTCTTTAAGACAGTTTCCAAATTCCTGAATAGATGGAAAGCTGCAATATGTCAGAAAGAATATACAGGCTTTAAGTATGTACAACTCCACCATTTTGTTGTGGATTTTTTTCAGTAGTCCTTACTAAAGTCTGCCAGCTAGTAAGCATAAGGTTGTGTAATAATTACAAGGCCTGCTGATCTTAGGGGAGATTATGATAAAGTAGCCTTCTCTTGTTACCAGCTTCAAAATTTGGAGAACATAATCTCAAACAAGACCAGCAACAGTGGCTTGGAGCCACAGGAATGAAGGCTAACACCTGAGGGGCTAGGTACTCTTGCTGGAAGTCATAAGGCAATGCAGTACTTACATGACAGCAGAGGACACAGAAGCAAGCAGGCCAGCAAGCAGAAGGAACAGAAGAACACTTTGGATCGATGTAATGACAATCATGCTTCCACTTCTTCGACCAGGCCACGTATCAATTTTCAAGGGAAGTTTAACTAGAAAAGGATGGAGATAATGTTCCTATGGTCTATTTTTGACCATGAACACATCCACTAAATAGGAGAAATCTGGTGATTTAGGAGAGGCAAGCTGATTATGTCTATACCTGAAGTCTTAGATGATTTATGGGAAGCAGGTTTAAGACTCAGTTCATCCTCTACTGTTTATAAGCTTTCCTCAGCAGGTTAGTTGGTATGGCAAGTATCTGTATTGCTGAGAAACATCAACAGCACCAGATACTATGGCATGCATCAAATTTGAAACTATAAGTACAAATTTATCTTTACTTGAAGTACACAAAAGAGGAGAATTATTCCATATTTAAGCCTAAAATTCCAATATTAAAAGGCTGACAAAATTCTTCAAACTTTAGTAAAGGAATAGGTGTTAGAGCAAGTGTCCTAAGGCAAGCACAGCTACTCAGAAGACCCGAGCAAAGCCACAGACTTACCTCTTCTGGTTTTAATTGGATCAGACCAGAGAGTTTGATCTTTCACGATACCTTCAGTGCTTTCTACCAACACATATTTAAACCTGTGGAGGGAAAAAAGTGTTTAACTACATATTTCAAATTTGAGCTTTGTACTACTGTACTACAATTTTTAAACTACTGGAATAGCTAGTGAGCCTTCAGGTGTAATCAGAGCATTAGATTGAGGCAGTCAGAGGTAACATGAGTATTTCCAAAGATCTTATAAAGAACAAAGAGAATTAATCATGGAAAAGCATCCAGTGCTATGTCATGCACAGTTTGCACTTTTTTCTTGTGAACTTTCCAATAACAGTTTTTCCAGACTTGCTATTCCCCCTTGTGAAGAGCCTCATTATTTAGGACAGCAAGTGTTTTTGATTTCCATATGGAAGCCAAAACTTTTGTCCAACAGTAGAGATCTTTGGCGCTTTTGCTGCTAGAGGAGAACACTGAAGAGACAGGTCTACATCAGATTTGGCAAAGAAATTAAGTTTCCATTACACAATAGTTTGAGTTTTCACAAATCTTCTGAAAAGACAGAGGAGGCAAGTTTTTTGCAAAACTAAGAGCCCACAGTATTTTGTTTCAGAAGCATATCAGGTCTCTGCAGCAGATACAGCTCCATGGGACTGCCATTTTTACTACCACTTTTAAATAGCTGGCAACAGCTAAATAAGTGTTTTGGGTAACAGCTATTAGGTTGCCTGAATCTCCCAGATGGTCAGCTTCCCCAGACAAGAGGGGTCAGACAAATATGCAAGCCACCTGGCCCTCACTGAAAAGTTTCCAGTTACATTAGGGGCTTCCTGGAGCTGGCGACCAAGGAAAGCTCTGGTTCCTAAGAATCCCATCAGAACAAAGCAAGCATAGCCAGGTCCATGTCTGCAATCTGGCAGAATCATCTAACAAAAAATACATGGTGAATATTCTCAACATAGTCCTGCTCTTCCAGCAGTTTCTAACCAGAGGCTGGCACTCGATTACCTACTCCAACATACATGGAATCACAGAAAACATATAGATCTGTCAGTTCATGCATGAATTTTCCTACTGATCCATTAATTTAACCTGATAGATATTGCTCACTGTTGCTAGAGCACCATCTGTGGGATGGTAATTCAAAGCCAAGCCACCTTCATGACTGGCCTTGCAATAGGACATTTCAGTTAGGGACTGGTAATTCACACCATACCGTGACAAAGGAACAGATTCAATTTTACTTCCTATTTTGCTTTGTGTTTACTCCATGCAATGCTTCAGGTTTGGTGAAGAGTGACTGGAAAAGTGCCCAGCAGAAAAGTACCTAGGAGTGTGGGTTGACAGCTGGCTGAACATGAGCCAGCAGTGTTCCCAGGTGGCCAAGGTAGCCAACAGCATCCTGGCTTGTATCAGAAGTAGTGTGGCCAGCAGGACTAGGGAAGTGATTATCTCCCTGTGCTTGGCACTGGTGAGGTCACACCTTGAGTCCCTCACCACAAGACAGATCGAGGTGCTGGAGTGTGTCCAAAGAAGGGTAACAACACTGGTGAAGGGTCTGGATCACAAGTCTTATGAGTAGCAGCTGAGGGCACTGGGGCTGTTTAGCCTGGAGAAAAGGAAGCTGAGGGGGTGACCCTGTTGTTCTCTACAGCTACCTGAAAGGAGGTTGTAGCCAGGTGGGTGTTGATCTCTTCTTCCAAGTAACAAGCCACAGGACAATAGTAAATGGTCTCAAGTTGTGCCAGGAGATGTTTGGAAAATTTTCTTCACAAAAAGGGTTGTCAAACATTGGAATAGGCTGCCCAGGAAAATGGTTGAGTCTCCATTCCTGGAGGCATTCAAAAGGTGTGTAGATGTGATGCTCAAGGACATGGTTTCATGGTTGGACTTGGCAGTGCTAGATTAATGGCTGTGCTTGATTTTAAAAGGTCTTTTACAACTTAAATATTGTATGATTAAGAGCAGCAATGACATTGTAAGAAATAAGAATTATACCTGTATGTTGTGTCTGGTGCAAGAGGTGGGTTACAGACACCTAGGAAGTTTGGGTCATACAAACAGGTCCCATCATCCCCAACTCTGAAGAGGTATTTTTTCAGGACATCAGCAACTTTGTTGACATTTCCTACATCAGCAAGCTTGGGAGGTGATGCACAGTTGGGTACATTGAACAAGGCAGCCTTGTAAGGTCCAAGCCCTCCCCCACTTGTTCCTTGGAATGTGCTGTCAAGTGGTTTGCTGCTGTTGTCAGTCACCAGGGAGCTTATTGCAACTGCTGCAAGAGAGATGCATTTTAACAAGGCTGTTAGCAGTAGTTCAGCCCTTTCCATTCACCCTGTATTTACTTGGCATCTGCTACCATTTTGGCTGTGTAGTGATCCTACTCATTCCTCCTTATTTGTTGAAATATCTCTTTGCCATTGTCCTTCAGTAACTGTGAAGGATCCACAGTGTGTCTTAGAGCAATACTTTTTGGTAGCCCCATTCCCAAAATTCCTTTTTTCCCCCCAAGGAAAATCTGATGGAGTGGGGAGAGGCATGGCAAAGGCTGCTCTTCCACATGACACACATGATTCCAATAAGCATCCCCTAAATCCTGCCATTTCAGCTTTTAATCTAGAGCCAAGACAGAGTTCCTAGAGAGTCACAACTGTCCCATAGCCAAAACACTTAGACCTCTGGTCATGCAGCAGCTGGACCTCCCAGAACTGTACAGTATGCAGATCAGTGTGTAGGGACTGCACCAACAGATACAATATCTACACTTCTGGCCAGTCAAGCATGCCAGCGCAACCAGACAGCATGCCACAGAAAGCCTGGAAGTCCTCACAGCTTCAAGAGAAGTGTGGATCTGTGCCCAGCCCTACAGCATAGTTTGAAAGATCAGTTGCAGCTTCTCAGACCTTTCCCACTAAAAGCCAAGGCACAAGTCCCAAGAGATGGTCTCAAACTCTGCAGATGTGTATTAATTTATTTGGGGGGGGGGGGGCGGAAAGAGCATGGTGGGCTGCAGCTCTTCAGTGCTGTTACCAGCAAAGGAATAGCATTTTTTTTCCCCAAAGCTACAGTACTTTGATAACTACTTCAGTTTGGAAGCATCCTGCTCCACTCCTGGAGCAGAGTTTTTGCAACAGGACCTGAACATGAGGTGTTAAGAAAATTAAATTCACTTAAATTTCCCTTCTCACTGCTTCAAGAGGCATCCAAGGGTGATGCAACATGCTTCTCTGCAGACCAGAGACAAATCCAAACAAAATTCCTCCCAGTCTGCCAAGACACAAGTTTGCATCTGCTCGCTTTAAAAGCAGGAAGAAGAGATTTCTCCATATATAACTTCTTTGGTAGATATTCACCTATCTGTGTAGGAAGATTTTGCCACATATTGTGCAGAAGATGAGGCATTCAAGACCAGGTTGGATGGGGCCTTGAGCAGGCTGGTCCGGTTAGAGGTGTCCCTGCCCATGGCAGAGGAGTTGGAACTTGATGGACTTTAAGGTCTCTTACAACCTGAATCATTCTCTGATTTATGTAATCTATAACACAACATCTCTTTTGGAGGTATAGCTAAATATCAGTAGCCTGTTATATAATTATAATGCACTTCTAGTTTATTTTAGACATATAAAGATGTGCACTTCAATCACAGGATGTATCTCATGCATTCACAGCTGTCTGTGTTAGCTGCATGGGATAGGGTCTCTGGTTGTGGCTTCTACCAATTCAATGCCTTCTCCTTCCATCTTGTCCAAAACAGCAACAATCAGCAGAGGTAGTTTTAGACTGTTCTATCTGTCTGCCAATTTCTCTTCTGCCCTCCCTCAAGATCTCTGTGCCTCTTAGAAAAGGAGGCTGCATACAACCTTCAGTGGAGATGGGATGATACAAAGAAGTCATTTATTTCTCTCAGCTTACAGTGTAGCTCTAGCTGGCATTCAAAACAGCCTGCCAAAGCAGCAGGGAACAAAGGCAGCAACCCTTGGTAACTGCCAGCAAGGTTTCATTGCCAAGCAGTTATGAAATTCATTTTATGAATGAACACATGGGCCAGGCATCTTTGACAATAAGGCTAGCATGACTTACCTTTAGCTACAGAAAGAAATGTAGTCCTTGCAAGGGCTGGCTGCCCTAGCTATGAAGCAAACAGCAGCAGTTACCCAGTTTCTCTAAGCAGGTTTACTTTGGGGGAATTCAGGCTTTTAGACAAGACATTCTTCAGCAAAGATAAAGAATCAGACTGTGGGCCACTTGGTTTCATTAGTAAGGTTTGGACAAACTTCTATGGCTGATAGTGCTGCTTCACACCTATTAGGAGTCAGGTCACAGAGCACTGACACTTGCTGTCATAATCAGCCCCACTGAAATACTATGGTTGTTGTTTATAATAAGACCCTGGAGAAAACACACCAGAGGCTCAGTTTGCTCATAGCTTCCAACTACACATTTTTTCTCTTTTCCCCCTATTTCCACCAAGTTGTCAGGAGTTGTGTGCAACATCCACATCATCCTCCAGAGAGGTGTAATGCTGGAATACTCACCTGATTCCTTCATTGCATACAGGTAGATGACGTAAGACTTATTTGGAGACAGCGAGTTGTCAAACATACAGAAAGGCTTTTCTAGAGCAATGGTAGTGAGAGTAGGATTGTTTGTGGCAAGCTGAGAGGCTGCAAGCTGAGGCTTCAGATTCTGATCTAGAAGAGAAAGTTACCAAAAAAGCATATGAAAAAGCTTTCTCCTCTCCCTGCTGCTAGCTCTGACTCAGAAAGGAAGATGTGGCAGTGCTAACAAGCAACATAAAAGCATAAAAGAGGGATGTGAATCACAGCTGAGCAGAAAGCAGCCTACCCGCCCATAAGTGCCTTCAAGTTAGAGGTTTTGCTTTAATGCAAAACACAGGGATTTCAGGAGGGAGATAAGAGAATTGCTCCTCAAACATACTGGTCACATCACCTCAGAAGGACAAAGACAAAGCCTCATTATAGGAGAGACTTGAATCTCTGTCTTTAGAGTCCCACGTACAGTCTTTCCCCTTCTGTGGCAGCACCAGAAGCAATACAGTCAGTTCTTGACTCCTTTAGCAGCTAGGAGCCTTAATAGGGTTAACACACAGCACAAGAGATTTAGCAGAGGGGAGAGCTTTCTGGGAGAAGCCCTGGAGACAGCAAGTGATACTAAGATAAAGTTCACATCAGACACTGCCTATCTCTCTACACAAGCTCATCTGATCTTCAGTTACCTGGGGAAGATTAATGAGGAGCTGAGAGATTCAGCAGCTCCTCCTCCTTCCCAGTCCAGCTGCAATTGAGACACTTTAACATTTTTCCAGCAGAATATATGTTTGAAGTACCAAACTCTCCTCCCCTTCCAATACTGATCCTAAAGCAAAAAGATACTCAAGAGAAACAAGCAACAACTAAAGATCATAAGAGAAGCAGTAAGGGAAGAGATACAGAGAGACAAGAAACAAGAAAGGAAAAGAGACTGTAGATAGAGTCCCCCTTACCTGCACACAGCTGTCCAAAGCAGCAAAAGACAAACACAACCCAATGCCTGTACATGCTTAAGGTCTCCAGAAACCTGACACAAAAGGAAATACAGTGCCAGGAGTTAGCCCCCACTGAAGAGCTCTCACATCTACTCCCTCCCTGAAGCCAACCACACCTGCTTCTGCCCACAGGGCCTCTGCAGTGAGAGGATGCCTGCCTCCACACCTACCTATACACTTATTGCCCCTCCTGCTCAGGTGTCAGCAACTCCCCCACCACAGCTATTACCTGCTCACAGGTGAGGAAGGTTGTAGCTTTGATTTCCATCTGATATTGGGCACCAGTGTAGCTCACCACAGTACTACAAATGTCAAGAGATTTTTTTTCCTACCTGTGTCATCGATAGGTGGCTTTGTTCTTTCATTACCTTCTGCCTAAAAATCTTTTGAAATCTCTTAAGTAGGAAAAATTTGGGATTGAATATCTATCCAACCTCTGCATCATGGATGGTTGTGATTCAGAGTTCTAAATTTGAGCAGCCTTAACTGAGGTTATGGTTGCCTTTTGAATTGTGTTTCCTGGGTTACATCCTGAAAAACATAAGCCTTCTGCTTCTGGTTAACCCTAATGTGATTCAGGGCAACTACACGAAGAGCAAACCACTGGGAAATCTGAATCTGGCCTGCTGTACCAAATTGTTCAGCTGAGAATATTCTTGATGAGTAATTGCTATTACACAATGGCTCACATTACAAAACTATTAATCACCCACTTAAAATAGACTGAAAGGAAAAAAATAAGTATCAGAGAGATTTTACAGAATTAATGGGGCTAACACGATGTCACTGCAGCACCTACAGATTTACACTGATATCACTATAGTTACATTACAAAACCCATCTCCTTTATGAATATGCCATGGGCCCCAGAAATCTGTTTGAAATATGTAATCAAATGATTATAATGCAATTTCCTCCCCATATGTGTCTCATTTTGTTTCAAATTCTGCCTGTCATCTTCAGTGTGCTTGGTTTGACTTCTTTCTCGCACTGCCATTTGAGGGAGCATATTGAATACAGGAGTTACCCTAGCTTTGCCCTGCTGTAGAATAAGAATGAGTTGTATATTTTTCCTTCTCTATTCTAGAACACGCTCTAAGCCTGTGCTAGCATAAATACTCAAGTAAATCAGATTAAGCCAGCAAAGACCTTACCCTTCTGTCTTTTGTTGCTAGGAATCTGATTTTTAATATTTCCACTAGAGGAGTTAGTTGAGATCTGCTCAAGAGTGGTTTTATGCCTTAAAACAAAACAATAATGTACAAAGCCTGCAAGGTTTCTGACTCCACAGTAAAAGCAGAGCTTAAGAAGAAAATCGGTCCTTTCTCCAACCAGTGACTCCTGTAAAATCAGATCCTGAACTCTTTAAAGCAATCAGCAGTGTTGATTGGGTTTTTTGGGTTTTTTTTTTAAGATAGAAAATAGATGCATTATTTGCATAATTAAGAAAAAAATAGACACCAGGACATGTTGGGTAACAGAATAAAAGAAATATTGTTTTTCGTGGCACACAAGCCACTTTTATGTACTACAGAATACCCTTCCAAGTTTTACAAGAAAGTGTTGCTCCCTCATCCACCCTCTAAAGCATCAAAACAGACAACAGAAAAGAGTATAAATTTTAAAATCAACAGATTAAAGGTAGCAATTTATTTATTATATTTTTAGGTTCACGGCCATCAAGCAACAAATTCAGCACTTATTATTCAGGCAAAACTTTGCATGAACTTCTTGGAGTCTTGCCTGGATGAAGTCTGGCAAACTGCTCCTTGGGCTGCACTCATGTCAAGTGTTACTCAGGCAATTAATTTTGCAACAGCCAGGAAAGCTGCTCATCACAGAATGTTAATCACCTTTCAAAATGGTTACAGGATGGAAATTTTATCCATTGTTTTTCATGAGGCTGTTTTTTAAGCCATCATGATTTTGTTGAGTACAAGGCCATCTTATGCTCTGGTGGAACCAGCCACAATAAGGGGGGATAACATTGCCTGTGTTGCAAGATTTTTCAGTTGTTGGCTTTGTTCCATGCTCAGAAGAATCTCAAACAAAGGTAGAAAATTAACATGACAATAAACTCTCTCAGCCCCATCTGTGCTGGCGGATGTGTCCTAAATTAGGACCAGATTTCATCCTTGCTTACACTTCTGTAAATCCATATTAACTCCACTGAAGTCAGGGTAGCTGGTCTGGTTTTAAAGGATGTTATCACGAACAAACTTAACCTCAGTGTTATTACTGTGTTCCTTAAAGGAAGCATTGTAAATTCCAATGTCTTCATTTAAGCAACAATGCCAATTTTCTTGCTCCATGTTACCTTGTGGGGAATTTTGGAGTAATTCATAAAAAACTTCCAGTCACTTTGGAATGATGGCTCCATGAGAACAAAATTTGCCTGTAGCCTTGGCTTTCCAGGGCTATATGAAGCCCATGAGTGTTTGAGGAGGATGAGGCCTGAAGTCCTGAAAGGCCATGAAATCTATGGAAAACCTCCAGGATCTGAAGTCCAAGCCTTCTTTACATGCTTACCTGTGGGAATAGTGGAGATAACCTTCCATACTCAGCTGTGCTACATATCTTCAGTCCACTGCATGGGCTAAAATTTACAGACAACTTGCAAGCCCAGCTCCACATAGAGACATTACGGTGTTTAATAAAGAGATTAAAAAACCTGTTGGTGACATCTACCAGTCAAGAGATAATCTAACCCAAAGGGTGAGAAAGATGAATAAAACATAGAGTCCATTTCAAAGTACTTGGAGTGTCCTCACTAGTTTTCTGCATAGCTATTATTAGCTTGCAATTTCCTGCAGATATCCTGGTGGGTGTAGATCTTGAGGAATGATCTGAAAGAGGAGAGGATTAATGCCTTTGTGAGCTAATTTTTAAAAAGCATTCCATGACTATAGAATATCTGAAAGGCAACACAAAGATGCTTTAAGAAGTTGATAAAGCAGGTGATCAAGGTTTGGAAGAGTGGTGACTCAGGAAGTAGAGAGATGCACCATTATAAGGTACTGTGAACACCTCAGGCCATCAAGGAAGAGATGCAACATATAGATGGGTTTATGATTAAGGAGTGGCCTTAACCATGGCTGCTACTACACAGGTCATCCACAAATGTGAAACGTGAGCTGAAATAAAGCAAGCCAAGTGGTTAAAGCCTCTCAGATATGGAGGATGATGCCTGTAATAGAAATATGGGGAGGCCTGGAAGTACTAGGAAACTCACAAGCATGGAAAGTTAGCTCAACTGAGAAATATCCTGATTAATATGGGGGTACAGATCTTGCTGATTCACACTCATAAGCTAAGTAGTTGAGTCATACACCAGTGTATTAAAATTAATTTCTTTCTGCTCCTATGACTAGGGGCATTCTTGAAATGGTAAGTAATAGTATGAGGAAGCAGTGTAACATGAAAATAGTTTCATTTGATGAAGGAAATGTAAACTAGGGAAGAGTTGCATCTTTCTTGAAGCAAAAGAAACAGATGGAGATACATCCTGATACAATCTGAGAGAATGGCATGAACGTGCCACAGAGGAGGTTTAGCTTGGGTGTTAGCAAGAGGTTCTTTCCTGAGAGGGTGGTCAGGCACTGGCACAGGCTCCCCAGGAAAGGAGTCACAGCACCGAGCTTGGCTGAGTTCAGGAAGCATCAGGACGATGCACCAAGTCACATGCTCTGACTTGGCCAGCCCTGCATGGAGTCAGGAGTTGGACTCACTGAACCTTGTGGGTCCCTTCCGACTCAGAAGATTCTATGATTATATCACACTTCCATAAATCCTCCAAGGGAAGTGCTACATACTTTAAATGGTGGAAGCTTCGATCAGATCCTGGAAATCTATCCTATATACCCTGCCACAGCCTGCTGCTAAAGACTACACTGAGAGCAATGAGTGGTGGGACCTTCAGACCTTGGGATACACATTTAATGAAAGCCACCTGGTTAGCTAGACCAGTGTCATTGTTTTAGCTGCTAGTCAGGATAAACCACAGTTAAATACCTCTTATGACAGTTCTCTCTCTCAGTCTTGCCAGAATACTTCAAGGCAGTAGGAGATTTGCATCTCACAAGATCTGCTGCACAAAGGCCACCTGGAGGTCAAGTGCTGTTGTGCAGTTCTGTCATCTCTTTGGCTTCCTGGAAAAGTATTTCAGTCCTTTGCTGCTGCCACAAGGGGCATTCACTTCTGGCTGTAGAATCTACACACCTATTAACATGGCCTCGGGATTTATGTTCAGTGTTTCTCTTCCTCCTTTCCTAATAAAGTCCCTTTGCATGTACAGATTATGAGTCACCAGAAGAACTCTGTAAACCACTTTGTTAAAAAGGGACCCGTGTAATGGAGATTAAGCCCCATCCTACACTCACTCAGCACAGAAACAGACTTACATGCTGAGTGAGGGTCACATCTGTGCACAGATCGGAGCAGCATGACTCACTGAGCCATTGATCTCCTTAAATGAGAAATCTTTCATGTGTCTATAAGGAAATATGAAGGCTCAGAAAGATGAGAACTTGGAATTTATTTTATCATCTGGTGACAATTAATTTTGTGCAAACCTGAAAGGTCAAGCAGTGGAAACATCAGAAGGGGAAACATAACTTTATACATAAAAAATCAGGGCCACGCCATTCTCTAATATAAATTGGCACAGCTCCATCGAGGTAAATTTCTTACTAACAGAAGAACTGGTTTTTCCTGCATTCCCCTCAGAAATTACATATAAGATCCTATCACTGCAGTAAACCCCAGTCACAGAACATCGAAACATCTGTGGTTTGGAGGACCCAGAGGTTAAAATAAGAGGCCCCTTTGTTACACAGAAGTTATTGCTTTTTTTGGTTTTTTTGCTGAGGAAATGTCTGACCATCTACAGTTATCTGCTTGAACTGTCATACTGTTAAAAACCACTAAAAAGTACCTTATTTTTATAAGAGTCCTTGGCTTACGTGATAGTGTCGAAGTCCCAAATAAAAGCAAGGACTGCTTGCTGCAGCCTTCTCAGAACTGTCCCTTGTGACAGATCATTTGTGTCAGGCAGGTCAGTGTAGGTTAGTCCCACATTTCTTCACCTGAAAAACGACAATATTTTCCTAGTGCAGTGAATGCACTGTTGGTTTAGGGGCTTGTTCTAAACTTCAGTTATTATTAGGAGTGAAACTGGTGCTGGGAAGAGGAGGAGGTATCTATCTGGCAATTTGGTTGGATAGTTGTGTGTGATATCTGTGACCAAAATAACGTGTTTTTTGACGAAGAACTGAGCGAAGATGACAGAGAATGGAGTTAATCTTCCTGGCTGTGAACTGGCCACATTCCCTAGGCTGCAGTTTCTGTTAACCAACTTCCTGCACAGGTAATTTTATCGTGCTGGCATGATGTGGGCCATGCAATGACTCTTTCCCTGACTGATGTGAGGAAGCAGCCCTCCCTAAGCAGTAGGTGGAATCCCTCACCTTTGTATTTAGGTAACTCCTGATTATTTGTATAAAGGAGCTCTTTTAGTTTCATTTTACTGGGTAAATAAAATAGCTTTCTGGGTTGACAAGCAAGAGTGAATTTTAATGACATGCAGCTTGATTAATATTTGAGGTTTGAGAAGGATCACTACACAATGGGTGAAGAGTAGGGTCTTTCCTCACAACAATTTTATTAGGGCTTGGAATACCTCTCCAAATCTGGAGTCCAGAAATATCACTTCATGGAGCCAGTTTAATACCCTTGAGGCTTGGCTGAACTTGCTGCAATAGCTGTGGTTTTATACAAATGTGAAGTACAACACAACCAGTCTCTTGTACTGATCAGAGTACCAAATTCCACTGCAGTCAGACCAGGGTAAAAGTTTTCTAACAAAATGATGAATTGGGTCCATAATTTAGTAATTGAAAAATGGAAAATGCTTTCTGTTAGGATTTCCTTTACTCACTGAATTGCAACCCACTAGCTAATTCATCATTCCAAATAGGACAAAAAGTATATATGCTTTTTGAACTACAGTCTTTATGTTGTAGATGAAGTGCTTTATGCTAAATAATGTTAGATGCTGTTTGAAGTTAACAACCAGACAAAAACCCCAAAACCAAAACTACCTCCTAAAAAGAAATATATGGATCAGGTGTTGCTTAGTCTGGATCCTCATTCTTTGGACGATCTCACAGAAATGACCTGTGCTTTTGCCTTCCAAGAAGGGTAAAAGGGCTTTGTGAAACACTTCTGATACACAAGTCCACGGTATTCATACCTGTGCTTCCAGCACAGATGATGCTGGAAGATGGAATAATCTACAAGTGTAGGTACTGAATGTCTGTCTGCTGCTAGTCAAAATTCATGTTCTAAGCAACATCCAAATTTCTATTCTGAACAACATCCAAATTTCTGGTTACTTATGCTCATGTTTTTTGGTTGCTTGATAATGCAGACCTCTACAGAATTTTCACATAGGTTCCTACTGATAAAGTTTAATCAGTTTCTTTTCTGTTCCTCTGTTTCCTGTTGAAAGGACTGTATTGTACAGAACAACCTTCTGAGTGCGATGCCTCGGAAAGCCGGAATCAAAACTCACTAGCCTTGGTGACTATGAAGCAGGTATCCTTTATTGCAGCGCTGGGCACACAGGGGATCACTCCTCCAAATGTGTGCCCGAGGCATCACTGACTTCTTGTTCAATTCTTAATTGAATGGAAGCCCTGAGAACCTGTCAAGCAGGAATGCTGCCAGCCCTGTATTGAGTTATCTGTAAGTCAATGAGCAGAATAAAAAGCTTGCTTTTTTAAGATGTTCATTCTTATGGCTTGATGAAATGGTATATATAGCATCTTTTCATGCACCAATACACTTGGAATATGACTAAACCAAGAGATTTGGGGGAAAAGGATCCCGATGTAGTAAACTACTGTGATTTACAATTATTTTAGGAAATGGAGAGAAACACTTGACATAGCTGTACCTGTATGGTTTGTAGTTTAGTATGACCTTTATAGAGTTTCAGTTCACCATAAACTGAGATCCTTCAGTGTTCTTCTATGGCTTCTCCAAGGTCATGTACTTGGCAGTGAAAAGCTTTGGTCAGTGATTGAAGGCAAAAAAAATGTCAATCTGATGCTGTAGAAAGCATCAGAAGGAGAGGCAGAAGACCTGCGTGGATGAACACGGAGCTGCTGAGTAAACTCAAAGAGAAGAGGAAGATCTATGAATTGTGGAAGAAGGGTCTGAGCACATGGGGAGAATACAGGAATGTAGTCAGGGCCTGTAGGGTCGCAACTAGGAAGGCTAAAGCCCTCTTGGAAACAAAGCTGGCAAGGGACATAAAGGATAATAAAAAGGGGTTTTTTAGATACGTGAATAGCAAGAGGATGACCAGGGATAATGTAGGTCCCTTGATGAATGAGGAGGGTGTCCTGGTAACGGGGGATACTGAGAAGGTGGAGATACTGAATGCCTTCTTTGCTTCGGTCTTCACCTCAAAGGCCCCCGGGACCCACAGGCACTGGATGTAAATAGGAGTGTTTGGGATATGAAGAATTTCCCTCTGGTTGAGGTAGGGGAGGTCCAGGAGCGGCTCAAAGGGATAAACGCACACAAATCCATGGGACCGGATGGGATACATCCACGTGTGCTAAGGGAGCTGGCGGAGGTGATTGCTGAGCCGCTCTCTATCATCTTCAACAGGTCCTGGAGAACAGGAGAAGTGCCTGAGGACTGGAGGATAGCCAATGTCACTCCAGTCTTTAAAAAGGGCAAGAAGGAGGATCCCAGCAACTATAGGCCAGTCAGCCTCACCTCTGTCCCCGGAAAGGTAATGGAACAGCTTGCTCTGGATGCCATCTCCAAGCAATTGAAAGAGAAGAAGGTCATGAGGAGTAGTCAGCATGGATTCACCAAGGGGAAATCGTGCTCGACCAATCTCATAGCCTTCTACGATCTCATCACCGGCTGGGTAGATGGAGGGAGAGCAGTAGATGTCATCTACCTTGACTTCAGCAAGGCTTTTGATACTGTCTCCCATGACATCCTGATAGCAAAGCTGAGAAAGCATGGGATTGATGAGTGGACAGTGAGGTGGGTTGAGAATTGGCTGTCGGACCGAGCCCAGAGGGTCGTGATTCGTGGAGTGGAATCTGACTGGAGGCCTGTGACTAGCGGTGTTCCCCAGGGCTCGGTGTTGGGTCCAGTCCTGTTTAACATCTTCATTGACGACCTTGATGAGGGAATAGCCTCGACCCTCAGCAAGTACGCCGATGACACAAAGCTGGGAGGAGTGGCTGACACGCAGGAACACTGCGCTGCCATCCAGAGAGACCTGGACAGGCTGGAGAGCTGGGCAGTAAGAAACCAGATGAGGTTCAACAAAAGCAAGTGTAAAGTCTTGCACCTGGGAAGGAACAACCGTTTCTATCAGTACAGGCTGGGGGATGACCTGCTGGAGAAGAGCTCAGTGGAGAAGGACCTGGGGGTCCTGGTGGATGACAGGTTGGCCATGAGCCAGCAGTGTGCCTCGGTGGCTAAGAGAGCCAATGGGATCCTGGGGTGCATCCGGAGGAGTGTAGCCAGCAGGTCAAGGGAGGTGATCCTCCCCCTCTACTCTGCCCTGGTCAGGCCCCACCTGGAGTATTGTGTCCAGTTCTGGGCTCCCTGGTATAAAAAGGACAGGGATCTCCTGGAGAGAGTCCAGAGAAGGGCTACGAAGATGATAAAGGGCCTGGAGCATCTCCCCTATGAGGAAAGGCTGAGAAGATTGGGACTGTTCAGCCTTGAGAAGAGAAGACTAAGGGGGGACCTAATTAATGTTTACAATTATCTTAAGCAAGGGATGCAGGGGGAATCAGCCAGCCCCTTTTCAGTGGTCTGTGGAGACAGGACAAGGGGCAATGGCTGCAAGTTGGAGCATAGGAAGTTCCGCACCAACATGCGGAGAAACTTTTTCACAGTGAGGGTGACAGAGCCCAGGGACAGGCTGCCCAGGGGGTGGTGGAGTCTCCTTCTCTGGAGATATTCAAGACCCGTCTGGATGCCTATCTCAGTGAAATGTCCTAGGGAGCCTGCTTCGGCAGGGGGTTGGACCCGATGATCTCTCGAGGTCCCTTCCAACCCCTACAATTCTATGATTCTATGATTCTATGATTTGGAAAAAAAAAATCCTAGAATAATTTTTTAACATTTAAAAGTGAAACAACCATTTAAGAAACAGTATCAGAAAGGAAAAACCATGTTTCTCCTGACTTCTTGCTCTTCTGAACATTCTAAGCTTTCAGCTGATATTAGTGGCAAATGTAGATTAATAATTGATTGCAGGCAGGATTCAGTGTAAATAGTTGCAGGGGGAGGGATGTGACAGATAAAACAATACTAGAATTTCAGCTATGCTGGTGTAAGTTTCTCTGCAGTCAACATACTGAAACCTGTAAAGTGAGATAAAGCTCCAACTGTATTTTACACAAAAAGATTACATGAGAAAAGTAAACATTGCTGTGAAAAACACCTAAATGGGGAAACTGATACTAGTAAAGTGCAATGACTTGAGTGAGGTATTAAAATCGAAGGAAGCCTGTGTCTTGTCTCTCCTGGCTCCTATCTAATCAACTGAGCCTATCCCATTGCAATTTTATTTCAGGGTGTTTTAAGATTAGGAATTTTTACTTAACCTGGTAGGAAGAAACTTGGTTTACCCAAGCACAACTACAGGCTGGGTGGAGAATGGATTGACAGCAGCCCTGAGGAGAAGGACTTAGGGGTGCTGATCGATGACAAGCTCAACATGAGCCGGCAGTGTGCGCTAGCAGCTCAGAAGGCCAGCTGTGTCCTGGGCTGCATCAAGAACAGTGTGGCCAGCAGGTCGAGAGAGGTGATTCTGCCCCTTTGCTCTCTTGAGACCCCAGCTCTGGGGTCCCCAGTACAGGAAAGATGTAGAGCTATTGGAGCAAGTCCAGAGGAGGGCCAAAAAGATGATCAAGGGGCTGGAGCACCTCTCCTGTGAAGACAGGCTGCAAGAGTTGGACTTGTTCAGTCTGGAGAAGAGAAGGCTCTGGGGAGACCTAATTGCAACAGTACCAATACTTAAAGGGGTCACACACCAAAGTGGGAGGGGGACTGTTCACCAGGGAATGCAGCAATAGGACAAGGGGCAATGGCCTTAAGCTGAAAGAAGGTAGGTTTAGGTTAGACATTAGGAAGAAATTCTTTATTGTGAGGGTAGTAAGGCCCTGGCACAGGTTGCCCAGAGAGATTGTGGAAGCCCCATCCCTGCAGGCATTTAAGTCCAGGTTAGATGGGGCTTTGGGCAACCTGGTCTAGTAAGGGTATCCCTGCTATGGGAGGGGGTTAGAACTAGATGATCTTTGAAGTCCCTTCCAGCCCAAAGCATTCTGTGATTCAGTGATAATATAAAGCTATTTAAACCTTTTCTTTGTCCTCTCAATGCACTAAGTGGGACTCATTAAGAGACATTTTGTTGAAATCTGCTTTCTAGACAGCTTCAGTTCCAATCATATATCTTATCCTTATCTCCAGTCTGCCCACCACTGCAGTGCAATTGTCTTGGCTCTCAGTTGTTAATTACTCCCCTAAGAAATAATTGTGTTATGATTAAAACTTAGGATGAGGATTCAAAAGATTATGCATAGTTAGTGACTCTCTCTTAAAACAACCTATTTAGTTTCTCAGCTTCCCACTGGTAAAATAGGAATAAAAGTTATTCCACTCAGTTTTTGGAGTTGTCTATTCAGACTATATAGGTCTTTAGGGGAAAGATTATTCTTTATTAATTAAATAAGTGTATTGGTTATTTTATCCTTTATAAGAAGAATTTGGCTTCATTGTAATACAATTCACTGGTCAAGTTTGGGCAGACATAGAATACAACCCTCAAAGTCACTTTCAGTGTCCAAGCATTCATGCGCAGAATCTCTGGAAACAAAGTTCTCACCATACAGCTTGCCATATGTACAAGCTGTTGAAATAATTTAAGAGCAAACTTCATATGAACACAGTCTAAACAGATATTCCTGCTCAGAAGCTGAACCATCTGTTTTCTTTTTCATACACATAGAATTCTGTTGCACAACAGGGCTTGATTCTCAACCAATTCGATTCCAGTATCGCCACATACCAAGATCTCAAACTCTGAATCTCAAAGTTTAAGATATCTATATATGGAAATGCACATCCTTAGTGACAAGCTGATGAAGAGCAGACCAGACAAGCAGAAGGCAAGGTAGGCTGAATGACTGGGCTCAGAGAGCTGTGATCAGCCACATGAAGGCCAGCTGGAGGCCAGTGGCTAATAGTGTACCCCGGCAGTCAATACTAGGATCAATACCATCTAACATCTTCATTAATGACCTAGGTGATGGACCAGAGCTCACCCTCAGCAGGTTTGCAGTGATAAAAAAATGAGAGGAGTGGCTGATATATCAGAGGGTTGTGCTGCCATGCAGAGGGACCTTGACATGCTGGAGAATGGACCAACAGGAATCTCATGAAGCTGAAGAAAGGAAAGTGCAAAGTCCTGCAGTGGGAAGAAATAACCTTATACAGCAGTACCCAATGGGCCAGCTGCCTGGAAAGCACTTTTGCAGACAAAGAACCAGGCTCCTGGTGGACAAAATGTTAACTGTGAGCCACCAATGTGGCCTTGTGGCAGAGGTAGCCAGTAGCATGGAGGGCTGCATGAAGATGATTGCCTGCAGTGGTCCTTACACTCTGCTCAGCCCTGCTGAGACTACAGCTGGAGTGCTGTGTTCAAATTTGGACCATCCAGTGCAAGAGAGACCTGGAGTTAGTGTAAGGAGTTCATTGAAGGACAGCTAGCATGATTAAAGGATTGAAGCATCTGATGTAAGAGTGCTGTGGTTGTTTAGCCTTCAGAAGGGAACCTGATCAATGTATATAAACACCCGATGGAAGGCTCCTTGTAACAAGAAGGTTGCCAGAAGAGGAAGCACAAGGGAAGACAGGACCAAATGGTATTACAGGACTCTGTACAAAGGGGTGTCCATCAGCAGTACAAGCAATCAACTGTGAGAAAAAGGGTTTCTGCAAAAGTAATTCAAATGTTTAAGAAATGCTTTTCCAGGAAGGCTACAAAATGCACCATGGTGTGAATTCTATTTTTAAATATACTGCAGTCAAGAAGATGCCCACGTGAAGTTATGAGTGACAAAACTGCTGTAATCTAGACCAGAGACCAAGCAGACTACCTGGTAACCAAAATGAGGAACAGATTGTGTAAGATATTGTTTGAAGACATATCTTCGCTCATCCTTGTCCCTCATGCAAACACAAGAATGAATTCAGATCCTTTGTGCTGGTTTTGTTGATAAAACAAAAGCAGATGACTTCTGCACCTCATTTGCAATGCTAGTTTGGGGATTAATAGCAAATGCTCAAAACCAGTGCCTGCTAAAGTGTATCACTTGTACAGAAGTCCTGAAAATGAGAATGGAAAGGTACTAAATAGACTTTGTCAAATGTGCAAGGGCTTTTCATCTGCTTTCAGTCTGACTCTAATTCTTCTTCTACCAGACAAGCCAGAATTGTTCATTGCTGTCTCCTGCATTTCACATTTTTGAAATATTTGCCACTATCTTTGTTGTTAAGCATTCAAGAGAAAAGCATAGCTCCAAGAGGTCATTCCTGTTTGGTGGAATGATTCAGTTTCACCAGAGGCAGTTCCAGAAGTCCAGCATCCAGGGTCATTACAAACATTAACGGATGATGTGCTTGCTATTCCAGCCTCAAATCCTTTTAAAACTGGGCATGAAGCAGACACAATTTCTTCTTTCCCAGACACTGGTATGAGAAATGTACTACCTGGTGACTGCATAGGCATAACATTAAGTTACTGTGATTTCCCAGCTTCCATCTTGTCAGCTGAGCCATGTGAGCTGGATGTATGGGATCTCTCAGGCCTTTGCAATTGTGGACTAACCCGAGCTAACTTAAACCACTTAAGCTGTCATGTTTCATTATACAGCTGCAGTGGTGTAAGAGCTAGTTACACTGACAGTAAATGCATGTGATGTGATGAATAGTAGAGCATTAAAATGGGAAAACTCAGTCATTTGCAACTATCTATATGTAAGGATCACACATCAATCACAGAATCACAAGATTGGAAAAGACCTTTAAGATCATCAAGTCCAACCATTCCTGTCCTATGCTAAACCACATCCCTAAGTACCAAATCTACCCTTTTTTTCAAACACATCCAGGGAAGGTGACTCAACCCCCTCCCTGGGCAGCCTGTTCCAGGCCCTGACAACTCTTTCAGTGAAAATTTTTTTCCTAACATCTAATCTAAACCTGAAGTTCCACTGGTAAATGGAAGGGAAAAGTTTGAGCAAGCTTAATTAGTTGTCTAGTTCTTCTAGCTTTAAAAAAAAAGATTATGTTTAGCTTAGCACTCATCCAGCCTGAAAATTTCCTAGCAATAGCTTTGCTATTCCAGTACCCTGCCCAGTAGTGGCAAGATGTAGGCAGCCACAGAAACAAGGAAAAGCTCCAAACTTGCACTCAGATCATAAAATCATAGAATGGTTTGGGTTGGAAGAGACCTTTAGAGGTCATCTGGTACAACCTCCCTTTATCTACCAGGGTCATCTTCATCCCAGTCCAGCCTGACCTTTAACATTTCTAGGGATGGAGTATCTACCACCTCCCTGGGCAACCTGTTCCAATGTTTTACCACCCTAATCATAAAAAATTTATTCCTTATATCTAGACTGAACCTACCCTCTTTTAGTTTAAAAACATTACCCCTTGTCCTAGTGCAACAGGCTATACTAAAATATCTGCCCCCATTTTTCCTATAGACCCCTTTAGGTACTGGAAGGCTGCTGTAAGGTCTCCCTGGAGCCTTCTCTTCTCCAGGCAGAACAAGCCCAACTGTCTCAGCCTGTCTTCATAGGAAAGGTGCTCCAACCCTCTGACCATTTTTGTAGCTCTCCTGGAACTGCTCCCTTTTCTGTGCTGGGAACCCCAGAGCTGGATGCAGTACTCCAGGTGGGGGTCTCACAAAAGCAGAGGGGCAGAAATGCCTCCCTCAGGCTGTTGGTCATGCTCTTTTTGATGCAGCCCAGGATACAGTTGACTTTCTGGGCTGGAAGTGCCCGATGCTGTCTCACGTCCAGTTTTTAATTTGTCAGTACCCAAAGTCCTTCTCCTCAAGGCTGCCTTCAGACCCTTCATTCCCAGCCTGTACTGGTACCAGGGGTTGCCCCGACCCATGTGCAAAACCTCACACTTGGCCTTGTTGAGCCACATGAAATTCACATGGGCCTACTTCCCAGGATTGTCCAAGTCCCTCTGGTTGGCATCCCTACCCTCAGGTGTGTCAACTGCACCACTCAGTTTGGTGTCATCTGCAAACTTGCTGGAGGTGCACTTGGTCATACCATGTCATTAATGAAAATATTAAATAGTGCCTGTCCCCATGCCGACCCCAGAAGGACATCACCCTTCACCAGTCTCCATCAGGCTGTTGACTGTTAGTCAATTCTCAGTCAGGCAAAGCTTCATTTATGTTGTGACACTTACCTCAAATGGCAAAAATTTTATTTGTTATCTGCTAGAGCCACATTTGAGCTCATTTCTTTTGCTCTATTTCCATTAAACTCTGCTCTTCTATTAACAACTAATTGCACATCCCACGGAAGATTGCTAGTTATGGATTTTTATTCTATCAAGCTTTTTTAAAGTGCATTTATAGCCCACATAGGCCTAAAGTCTCCTCTTCAGAATCAGCTCTCCTAAATGCAATGGATGTATGCAACACAGCATAGATATTTAAAGAGAACCATCCAGCAGCTCAGGCATCTGCAGCTGTATTACACAGCCATCATCCTGCTTGGTCAGAGCAATTTTTCTACTGAAAGCTGACTAGCGATACTCTCACCTGATATTCCAGAATTTGAAGACCATTATCATGCGTGACTTCTATGTTAGATACTAAAGTCCTTCACTGATCAGGGCAGCCAAAATGCATTTTAGAGAATGTAATACATCTGGTTTTATAACAAGGAATTGCCACCATTCCAGCTGTGTTACCACATAGCAGTGCTATCTATGAGCTGGAAGGATAGCATCATAAATCCAACACCATGATACCATTGGTACCGACACCATTGATAACACTTACAAAGATAAAAAAATCACCTGAAGCCAATGCCGCTACAGAGCTTTATACCAAGTGTTGCATGCCTGGTCTCCTCCAGGCAGTAACCCCTCTTAATTGATTGTGGTCTCTCCAAGGTTTCTGCAAATAATAAGAGGGAAAGATACAGGAAAGGGGAGGGCAGACCTGTATTTCCTCTCAAGAAAATGGTTTGATAAAAGACGTGGTGCAGCATATACATGAAGAAGACATGTATACGATTTCTTAGCCTGCATAACGTCCTTCCATGAAAACTTAATGACTTTCAGAAAATTAACCTCCTTCTTTCTTCCAAGAACACAGTATATATAGCACCACATGCATAAAAAAAATGCAAATAAAGTCTTCCTGAAATAAAGTGTTACTCTGCCTGTACAAACCTTTCCTTGGGGAAGGGATGAGAAAGGGAATGAACTGCACATGCCAGATGCTGCCTTGATAGCACCAGTAATTCTTTAAAAAGGACTGTTGAGTAGGAGAGGAGAGAACAAAGATTTTGCAAATACAAAGATGAGAACCAAACCAAAAGGCTCCATGATGTAAGAAACAAAAAGGAGATGAAGGTTTCCACAACCCACATGAAACAAAACCAGCACATACAAAGTCAAATAGTTTTTCTTTACGTCAACAGAGTTCCTTATGCATCCAGACACGGGGATGTGCTCCTGAAGGAACAAGTAGAAAGCAGAGGAGCATGTGGCCTCCTAAGCCAGGTGCTTGTGACTGGCACTGAAGTTCACCCATGTCCCTTTCCACTGCCAGGGAGTAAAGAGTGGGCAACGCTAGAGCAGGGCTGAGCCTGCAGGCAGGCTGTGGGAATGTGACACACCTCAAGCAGTGTTGAATAAAACCAGTGCCGCTGTAGGGAACATTTCAAACTTAGAAGCTGGTAAGATGATAGAGGAGAAAGGGCTTTTTAGGAACAAAAAAAAGGAGAAAGCCAGAATGGTTAACTATACAGAAGTGCTGAGTTGTACAAAATGCTCCACCTCACAGCAGAGCAAGTTGCAAGTGCTTTCATAGCCAAGGGCAAGAGTTTGGGATTACATAAATGTCTGTCTTGAAAACATAATCAGTCATGTACTAGAAACTAAAATCCTTAAAAGTTATTGGCAATTTTATTCCTTCTGCAGTGTTCCCAAATGTTGTACATCATCCAGAGATGTTGCCTGCCCTGTTCATCTGCCACATAATTCAGAGGCAACTTTTAGGTGCCTCATGGTCACCCTCTCTGCTGTCTGCCTGTACTCACACTGTATCTCAGCATTTACTCACCAGCTGGCAGTGCAAGTCTGAGGCTCAGGGTTGTGGCAGGAGGGGACAACACCAATGCTTCTTTTCAAGTCCTCATTTTTGAGATTGGGTTTAGCTCATTTTGAATGAAGTAATTTGTGAAAGAAGTCATTTTAAAAAAAAGTTTTTGGAGAAAAATCTAGGGTTTAAGCAGGTTAGAAGAGCGCTGATCTCAGCCTTAAGAACAAATGGTGGCAGCATCCTGTAATAGTGACAGGAGGGAATGGCTTACAACGTATAACTCTGGTGAAAAGGGTAAAGAACAGTCTTTTATGAAGGCTGCAAATGATGTTCTAATGAATTTGTAACATTAGGGAACCCAAACTATGTTGTTAATAGTTGAGAAATTATGCTACACAGATTTTAATTTAATGATGAAAAAGTGCTTTTTGGATGCTATTTATCATTATTATAGATCCAGCTCTATTATATTATATTATACATTATATATTATAATATATAGAATATAATATATCATAATATATAAGATAATATATTATATAATTTATTATATAATTATATAATAGAATAATATTATATATTATGTCCTATTTTATATTGTAGTATAATATAATATTATATAATGTATTATTATATATTATATTACTATATTGTAACCTTTTCCTCCCACCACTTTTCTTACCACAAGTTGAACTGTAATCAAATTCAGGCAGATATTTGTTTGAGCAAAAGCTAAGGAAGACTGGACGGCTCTACTCTCTTGTCCATCCTTTAAGCAGAACTTCCTTTATTCCACACAATATGCACAGGCATTAAGATGTGCTAATAAGTCATATTCAAAGTAACATTAAATCCTAAGGCAGTGTGCAATAATTTTTATTTTTATTCCAACATCTAAATAATTTCATGGAATAATGAGTGCTATACTAATTATTTAATTACATTAGAGATCACTATTAAATGTTGAGACAAAGCATGTGGCAATATTACTTTAACGAGTTGCATTAAATTACTTGTAAACTGGTTTTGAGTCTCTTTATAAAACTATTTCCTCTCCAGCCACCCCCACCCTCCTTTCCTAACTGTTTGGGAATGCTGGGTTGGATGTGTGTGTTTAAGAAGAAATGCACATTTTCTGAAACAGGGTATTGGCTTGTAGCTCATTGCCTTTCAGAAAGAACCAGCAGAAATCCACAGGTCATCAGAATCTCTTCTGAAGTTGAGTTCTTATGTATAGCACAGTTCCCCAAAATGTCTTGCACTGTACATGTTTGTGATTTTGAACGAATCTTGTTCACTGACATTCATACATGAATGTACGGTGCTCTGGTCCAATGATCTGAGCAGCAATCTGCCAGCCAGGACTCAAGGAGTATCTCTTTGGTTAGCTGAAAACTAAAGTATATAATTTCAAGGCAGTTTGTACTTAGAGCTTCATCAGTGTAAGGGTGAATTCAACATTGTCAGGAATGTAAACGTGCCTTTTCTGAAGCTGTATATCAGAATTTGACCTTCTGCTTCACATGTCTGTCTGCTGGAAATGGCTCTTGTTAGATATTCTTCTTCTGTCTTACAGGCATCCAGGGATATAAAACTAATGAAGCATTTTATGATGGAATTTACACTGTAACTGCAGAATAGGTCAGTATCTCCCAGGAAAAATCACATATATTCTTTAAAAAATCTTTTCTTTCATTGAAGTAGTGTCATCTGATCCAAAAACAGCTAAAATGAAGTCATACATCTTTAAAGAGATTAGAATCTCTAAAGAAATGTAGTATAAAAGGTGAACTGTTCTTCTTACCAGTGTTATGAAAATCCTCATCTAAATGAAAAATATTCTAAGGAAGCATAGAATTTTGTTTTTATAGAGGATATTAGCTGCACTGACCCTTTTTGAACATTTTTTTCATCCACTGAAATATTTATGAGTGAAGATAACATCTATGTTAACATTAAATATTTCCCTCTCTCCCTTACATAAAAATACCAGATGATGGATAAGTGATAGATTGAGGGCCGAAGACCTGGGGCTTAGTGATAGCAATCTCTTGCCTTCATATAGCACTTTCTCATCCAGATGAAACTAGGCACTAAAGCTCACTTGCTTTACAAGCTAGTTCAGAGGTCTTTAAGGTGGTCAAGGTTACTGTGACTTAAAGAGAATGGATTCTGTCATTCCTGATTTAAGAGCATAGTTGTGTGTGATCAGGTGTACGCACACTTATTTGCTCTTATACTTCAACCTGACCTGCAAGAACGGGGTTCTGCTGGCTGGCTGTACAGTTCCTTTTGGTTTTTCAGCTCTTTGAGTGAGATCTAAAGCCACTGAAACCTGGGCCTCTGGATCTATAGTTACACTATTTCAGTGAAATACAACAGTCCTATCTGTAGTACAACTTAAATGGGTAAAACAATTCACTTTGCACGAAAGGCTTAGTTATCTAAGCCAGAGAACTTTTAATCTGTCTTTACTAGAATTCTATTTTGGATGTTGAATGAGAGTCAGATGAGCATTGAATTTTAGGAAGAAAGTCTTCCTGGAATGAAGTAATGTTTATGACAAAGACATATGGCACAGAACACAAATACCCTTCAACTAACATGGAGGGGAAAAAAACCCACATTAAATAAAATAAACTGCATGCACTTCTCTATTGTGAATACTTTAAGTTGTGCAATTAATATTGCCTTTCTATTATAATTCATCTGAACATAAAAATCCCAAGAGAGATGCTGTCTTCACTTGTGCAGACCTCTATAAAGACACAGAAGAAGACCCTCCACCTTAAAAAGCTTGCAGTATAAATAGGTGAGGAAGGAGAGAGACAGGCACAGAGTGCGGCTGCCAACAAGAACATCATTATTTGAAATACTGCTGTCCCATTAGTGACACTACTAGAAAAGCCTTGGCCATCACAAAGTGAGATTTGTTCTCCAGGTGACCCCTCAGATTTATAGTTTGATTCACATCCTGATTTCTGAACGGTTTGTGCTCCTCTTTCCCTATGGCAGTATGGTCTGTGTCTTGGGGGAGGTTGTGCAGGCCGCTCACTTCCCCTTTCACACAGTCCAACTCCGTTATGCCCTGTAGGAAGAATAGGTATTTTCACCTCTTCCCTAGAAATTCTTACACTCTAGCTCAAGCGTGTGAGTTACTCAGAATAGCACAGGATGACTTTATACCATGCATGGAAAGAGGCACACAGGGTTCATAGTCTCCTTTTTTGTGCACAAGAGAGCTATTTTATTGATCCGACCTCTGATTTCAGGCCTTACCTTATCAATCTTCCTGAGGTCCTATCTCTCCTGTCCTCAATAAACCCTGCATAAAGCAGTGACCAAGCTTAGAAGGTAGTACTTGCAATTGCTGTTTTGGCCAAGACAAAAACCAAACAACAGAAATTAATTGTGATGCCAGGACTCCGAGAATGGGTGTTTCTAAATTGCCATTTTTCCATCAGTGGAGCCATTTCAGTCCACAGGTACATGCTTAAAGCCATACACGGTGACTGTGTGGTCACAGCTAATGACTGGTCTGCTTGTTAAAGTTGCACTTGTAGAAACAAAGAACTTCAAGCTTCTTACTGTTACAAACATAACACATTTAAGAGACAGGGAGCAAAATCTTGGAAGGGGAACTATCTCCAGATAATTAATATCTTTAAGAACTAGGAAGCCAAGCACTAAAAAACACAGGAACTAGGTACATAGAATGGTTTGTCTTGAACGGGACCTCAAAGACCATCTAGTGCCACCCCCTGCCATGGGCAGGGACACCCTCCACTAGGTCAGGTTGCCCAAAGCCCCATCCAGCCTGGCCTTGAACACTGCCAGGGAGAGGGCAGCCACAGTTTCTCTGGGCAGCCTGTGCCAGGGCCTCACCTCCCTCACAGGGAAGAATTTATATTCTAAATCTAAATCTACTCTCCTTCAGCTTAAGGTGATTACCCCTGGTATCTTTACCACCAGAGCTGTTTCAGCATTGCCTGATCACTGCACCTAAGCGTCTTATAGCTCTGTCTCTAATTAAACATAAACCCTGATACTTTGCTAAATTATTGTCTGTTGTAACTATTATTGTATTTGTGCAACATTTTGTATTATTGGTGCCCACTGAAGCCAGCATCTAATTTCCCATGGTCGATTGATTTGGCCTATGTGAATATCTTTCATGATACCCTACAGGAAAAGGAAAATAAGTCGTTCTGCTTGCATATGCTTCAAGGGAAGTCAGAAGTGTAGCACATGCTCACTCACTAGGTCAGAGAGCTGGGAGTGAAACCAATAAAAAATTCACTAATTTTATAAGCACTTTGGGAGTAAGATGTCCATGACAATAATAGCACTACCAGTCCTAGAAAAGGAGGACTACAAATTTATCTATTGAAGATAAATAAGAAATACAGGTAAAAAGCACTGTTGCTACCCAAGAAGGAACCATCTTTCTCTGGCTTAGATTTAATCTGGCACAAGATACGTGCCTGTGCTGAATCTGCATTTTTAAATTGCAAAGCCGTTGCCGAGTCCGTGGCAAAGGGAGCCGACATTTTACAGTGGCGTTAGGAACAGTTGGCTAAATAAACCCTGTGTACAGATCTACATCTGGGAAAGGCATTTTGGGACTCAGATTCCAGTGTCACTCAATGAAAGAGCCCAACTACAGACTCCACAGACAGTATTCCCTGGAAGTCCCAGAGCGAAGGGTGGCTTTGTATCCCACCTGTCCACGGAGGAGAAGTGCTGTTCCCACTTTGCAGCTGTAGAGCTGGAGCAGAGGAAGGTGACAGGTGTATGGGAGCATTGAACAGGAAGGAGGGGAATGGCACAGGAATTGAACACATCTCTCTTCCATCCTTCATCAGTTGTGCATTGAGGAGGCTGACAGCTTGGAGGGAGCGTGATGTGCCAGAGTGTATCTTTCTGCCTCAGATGAGTGGCTGGCATGCTGCTAGAAGCCCAGGGAGGCTCTGAGATGTTCCCAAGCTGTTTAGATGAGAGGTGACAGCTTGCTTCCGTAAGAGGCAGTAACTTCAACAGAGTTGGAAACTGAAGAGGAAGCAGGAGCTCACAGCCACTAACTTGCACAGGTACCTCTTTCGCTTTCAGCAGCAGATTTCAAATGTACTTCTGCCCTTCATTTCTGCCTGCTCATTAGGTGCAGGATGGGTTGCAGCATGCATAGAGGTTGTGCTGCTCATTTTTCTATCCTCACTTGCTTTTGGAACAGCAGACTTCTTACTGTTACTAACTCCAGACTTCACACAGCACAGACCAGCTGCTCCCTTGGGCCAGGAGCCAAGGGGGATGTCACAGCCAGCACAGAAGGGTCCTCACCAGGCAGGGGCCAGGCCACAGCCTCAAACAAGCAAGTCAAGCCTGCAGGTACAGGGAAAGCACAGAGTCTAGGCCACTGGGCAAGGACATGGTGATGAAGCAGGACCAGCATCAAGAAAGGAAATCAATCCACAAATCAGGATGAGGTCCAGTGGTGATAGCCAGGATCAGGCAGATCCCAGTGACCACCAGGCAGGTTTATAGTGACATGGCAGGCATGAAATGAAACTAGAAAGTCAACCCTCAAGTCCAGATCAACAGGGTCCATGTCAACCCACCAATAGGCACATCTACAGAGAAGAGCAACACTCTTACAACAACATTCAAGCAGAGACCGCAGCACAAGGCTGGACTTTAACAGGCCCATGAGCAGGGCGTGTGGTCAGGGACATTAAGGCCTATGTGTGCCCTCACGGCTTTGACCCTTACATAGAGTTGCCTACAGTTAGAAAAAATGAAGGAGCATGAAGTTTAAGTATATCATGTTGATATTATTTTTTTTTAAAATGGCTCAATTTAGAGGTATACACAGCAGAAGACAATCACTGTGTATTTTAACTGGAAGAAAAAGATACATTTTATTCATGTGCCACTTTATTTACTGACTTCAAGCTGCCATTACAAAGGAAGAGAAAGGCAGTAAAAACCAGGGAAGAGAAAGGCAATGTCTCCCTCAGAAACCCATCTTCAGTAAAGTGGGAACATCAAGAAAATGAATTATTTTTTCCCTCCCCACTCCTAAGCTGCTTGACTGGAAAGTAATTGCTCTGCTTTCAGGCAGCAAAGAGCGCTACAGACCCAAGGCTTACGTCAAAGCTGGTAGCCTCAATGCCACATCAAAGTCACACAAAGGTGGCTGTGAGTGAAACCAGATAAATGCGGTGATAGTCAGTCAGCGTGAGCACTGGCCAACTGAGACAATATTTATACATCTGCAGGGAGTGTATTTTATTTAGTGTTTAGAAGGTGGTCATTTGATCAACCAGAACTTGAGTGTTTGGTGGAGATGAATGGGTGGGGGGTGTTGCGAAGGTCCAACCAGATGTTCTGGTTGAAGATTCCAGTGTGGATTTCTTACTCCTTGTTGCCACCTAGTGAATTCAAAGATGATTTCACGCCTGCTCTGCTTTTGGGTGTTTTGGTGGGGGTTTTTTGTTGGGGATTTTTGTTGTTTTCCCCATTTGAGATTTGTGGGGTTTTGTTGGGGTTTTTTTCTGAGGGAAAAACAAACTAGAAGGGCACCCAGGAAAGGTAACAATTTATTAGAAAGAGTAGAGAGACTTTTCTGTCATGTTTTCATGTCTGATATTCTGCTATGCGGCCAAACAGAGACAAAATCACGAAAGCTCTCAAGAGTTCCCAGGCTCATAAATTTTTACTCATGTTCCTCCAAGTGCAGATTGGTTGCTTGGTATCTCACCACTGCAGTAGGATATGTCATTGCTTCTTATTCTCCCACTGTAACAACAAGTTTCCTCCTTATCAGCCCCTGCTCTTTGCTCATTTTGGTTTCTTTCTTCCTGTCCACTTCTATTCCCCCTGTCCTTGCAAATCTTGGTCTTCATGCTGCGTCCCTTCTGCTCTCCTTTCCTATGAGCAAGACACCTTCTTCATGTTGTGTGTGGGAAGTAAATATCTCCTTCAGTCATTGTCATATGTTTTGGCACTAGAAGTTAAATTATCTTCTGATTGGTTCTAATTCCATCCCCTGTCTTGGCCCCCAAAACATCAGAAAAGAGGTGATACAAGGAGAACTTCCAGCTAAGATGCTGAACTGGGCCTTGGGGACTCCAGGTCCTGAATCTCTTCTAGCTTTTTGTGTGACTTTGGCAAGTCATTTAATTGTCATGTGCCTCAGCTGCTCTATCCTGAGAATGCCCTGGTTTTTATGCTTTGCGTTGTGAGTCTTTGTTTATTATTTTAAAATTGTGGCAACATGAAACAGACATCATAGAACTTGTCAACAGATAGAGAATATCATAGTATCTAATATATAACATCCACCCCTCTGCACTGAAACAAACCTTGGTTGATTTCTCTGTGCCTTTGTTGCCATCTGGCTGGCCTTTCCTCATTTGTTCTGCTATTTTCTTTGTCCTTTGAAGTTCTCAAGAGCAATATGGAGTATGTAAAAAAAACCTGCATTTCTCCTCTTTAGTAAAACAAGAATAAACAGACTAATTGTTTGACTGTTGCAAATAGCAACCTTATTGATTTGCATCAGCACCTACAAGATTTGAGATGTATTTTACTCATTAGTAATTTGATCAATGAAATATCTCAACAAGGTAATGCCTTAGTGCAATACTAAATGAAGCAATAAATAATGGGAGTGAAACACTTGAAAACCTCAGAAGCAAAAACAATCACCCTTTGGAAATGACAAACATTGATTTAACTGCATCTTCAGAGGGGAAAGGTTTGGCTGCTGAGGTGCTTCATTTATAAATTGCAAAAGATCTGCTGATTTAGAAAAGCTTGTAGAATTAAAAGATTATTTTCCTCAAAGAAGTCACGCATTGTTTTAGGATAAAACCTGTTCTGGAATAGAATCTAAGATCAAAACAGTTTATTAGTTGAGGTCAGAAAACTAACAGGTGTTTTCAAACTTTGCAGTTCCAAGAGATTTTACAGGGAAATATCTCAATATTTACGCATGGTCATGTCCCTGTTACAAATAAAATCCTCCTAGAACATGTTCAGCTTCAAAAAAGGTGTGTAAGGTAAGAACTCATGTATCATTGATGCACACCAAGGACATCCTATATATAGGACTGTTCCAGTTATGTATGGGTAGTCATTAGTAAGAAGCATATAATAGGTCTACAATTTCATCTGCACATAAGAATTTCTTCCCCAGTGGCACCTAAGCACTGCTGACAGTCAAGTAAATGAAAGTAGCAGAAAACTGTCATTTCTGACTGGGAATGGACACTGCTGATAAAATTGCTGGTGACACTAAAATTGACAAAAAAAGGTGTATAGTGATAGATAGAGGTAAAGCAACACGCAAAATGACCTTGAGAGCCTGGTAAAATGCATAGCCAGATGCAAATATTGCACTTCTGAATAAGAAATGCAAATCTTGTCTATGGATAAAACATGAAGCTTCAGGGCCACCAACCTCCAGGCCTGAATCTACACAAGGTTGCCCAGGGCCCCATCCAACCTGCCCTTGAACACCTCCAGGGATGGGACATAAATGAAGCCCAGCAAAGGCAAATCTTGTCAAAGCCTTGTCCATGAAAAACGGTGAGTAACATTTTCAACATAAACATGAACTAACTGAACAAGCCATGACAAATGATGCAGTAATGAATCATTGGTGAATTCAAATAATTACTGGATAACTGTAAGGTAGAAAGCAGAAGTTACACAGATGATGCAGCCGTGGTTTGAAAGCCGTGTTCTGTGAGACGTGAGACTGAATCATTCAGTGCTTCCTTCTGGGTTTAGATTTCACAATCTAAACAAAAATAATTTTCCGATTTCCTGATAAAAGTATCATCAAACCAGTGTCATCTCCTCTTCAGCCACTTCCCTGTGTTGGAAAAGACACAAAAGCAGAATTTATACTAATATTGATATTATTATTATTCAGGCTTTGAACTTTAATATTCAAATTTCAGTGTCTCATAGGATCAGATTCTGGTTTACTTAGGGCATTTATTTAACTTACTTTCACACCCATTATTGTAACTGTGTTACTTCTGAGGTAGGCAATAGTAGGCTTTTGATCACAGTCCTTTTTATATCCTACTAATTAGGAAATTTTGGAGATTTAGGTATTGCCTAACAAAATAAACTTCCATTCATCTCAGTTCTCAAGAAATCCTGCCTTTGTAGGGGAGTTCTTCCAGATAAGGTTGGAATGTATTTTTATAGGAAGAAAGGGAATACTCTGCATCTTGAATGTATTACACATAGAACAGACTTAAATAAGTTGTAAAAATAAAAGAGTCAAAGTCTCAAATGGGAGTGAGGTAGAAAATAAAAGTACAGAAGGGCCTAGTCCTTCCACCTAGCATGCAGCTGTCTGCCAGCCCCTCAGAAAATCTTTCTGCCTCCGAACTTGTCTTTCTTCCAAAAGCAGTGGATCTCTAGGTCATAGAGAAGAAAATTCAAGAAAATGGCAATGGCTCCCTCTAGCGAACTGCACTCCAACAGACACATGGGTGTCCAACCATTAGGACCCCCATTTTTTCCATTCAAAACGTCCCCAAAACGCTTTTTCAGATTCCCTGCTATCACGTACTGACTGCAAAACAAAACTCTCATATCTAAATCCCTGGGACTTTAGAAACGCTTAAAATGCATCTGTGTCTAGCTCTATGAAGCTGTAATCCGTATACTGTACTGGGACAGTCAACCAAATCCTTCTTGTACAGTCAGGATTAGAAACAGTTGGACTTCTTGGACTTACACCAATAAGGATGGGCTCAAAGAGGAGTCTGCATGTGCTCCAGTTGAGCTACTCTTTTGTCCTTCCTCAGAATCAACAGAAGGTCAGGCCCAAGGGACCTCAGTTTCCATTTCTCCTCTGACAAAGAGAAGGAGAAACTGGAGTTGTAAGAAGTACAGAGGAAGGGGTTTTTAGCAGAGGCTGCCAAACTGTCTTGCTTAACCATCAGCATCTTAAATATTCCTTTGCCTTTCAGATTGTTCATTTCAAGTGCACAACCTGTTCTCTTCTCTCACGCTGTTTAACATTGCATCTTTTTTCCCCTCTCTTTCCAAGCCCTGAGCCTCACCTGTCTCTGTTCACTCCACTTCTGCAAATGGCAGGTACAGCAATAACAAAAGAACTGGTGTTTTTGTTTATCCTTCAAGACAAAAATAAATTCAGGAAAGGAATCACCAGTTTTTCTAAACATTGAGATATGTCTTCATGTTTATTACTGTTCGTGCTGCATAAGCCCTCTGGAAAAGCTTTTAACGCAGCTACGAATAGAGATATATTTTCCTGTCACCTAGTAATTTTATTGATTTTCACTTCAAATTCAGAAGGGTATTCAATAAATTCAATATTAATTAATCAAGATTGCAGCCTGCGAGATGCCAAATGACATGCTTCATGTAAACCAGTCATGGAAAGCAAGTTTACCGTGACAGTGAAACAGAATGGAACAGTAGCTGAACTGGAAAGAATATTCCTCCAACTTAATTTCTGTGATGTCAGATTAACAATGTCATTCTGAGCTTCCTCTGAGACAGAGGTATAAACATCTTTACTTCCAACAAGCACTATTCAACAAATTATTTTATGGCCATCTTTCCTAAGTGTTGCAAAATTCGGAGTGTGACTATATCTATGGACATACAGCAAGATTGACATATCTTTCCTGTGTGGCATTGGATAGAATTAAGATGGCTGAAAATTAAAGTTTCCTGGGCTGCCTTACCCGCTGTAGGGTGGAGAAGACATCCAGGAGTGGTGGAAGGGAATCAGAGAGCTGAGATTCTGCAGGGAATTGGACTAGACTGCATAGTTAATGCTAAACTAGGAGTGAATGAAATCCACCATAAACTTGGTCATATGCTTAGTGCATGAGCACAATAACATCTTTTACCTTGAATGGTAGGTGTAAACTAGCTTACATTAAAGCTAAAGAGGAAGGGAAGAAATCATTTTAGGAGCAGGTAAAGCAAGGGGTGCTGTCATCAATTCAAAAACACTACAGAGTCTGCAAAGGAAAAACTGAATTATAAATCTTCAACTCAAAGATTATTTCACACTTTTGACTATAAAACCCAGAGAGCTAACAATGTTCTGAAAAATCTCAGAATGCCTTTTGAAGACAAGTACATCGGGAAAGCACTTCTTAATAAAGAATTCTTATTAAGTGATGAGATTGTACCAGCTTTACCCAGAGAAGATGGATAACTATGTGAGACACAAAGAAGTAAAGCCAAAGTATCTCCTGTGACAAGCACGGGCAGTTCAAGAATGAAAGGAAAGAGGTCAATCAAAAGAATCCTTCTGATTCCACTGAGGGATCCCTCAGAATACACTGAAGAAGGAAAAGTATATGGTTTTTAATCTAGCAAATATTTAAAGCATGGCCCAGAATTAACAGGGGTGGAAGAACCATGGTCTCAGCAATGTTCACCATGCCAGAGAGAAATGAACTAATAGAGTCCTTCTAGTTGGATGGAGTCTGGGGGAGGGACATGAAGATGATCAGAGGGCTAAAACACCTCTCCTATGAAGACAGACTGAGACAGTTGGGCTTGTTCAGTCTGGAGAAGAGAAGGCTCTGGTGAGACCTTATTGCAGCCTTCCAGTACCTAAAGGGACCTACAGGAAAGATGGAGAGTGGCTGTTTATTGTGAGGGTGTAGTGATAGGACAAGGGGCAATGGCCTTAAGATGAAGGAGGGTGGATTAGATATGAAGAAGAAATTCTTCCCTGTGAGGGCGGTGAGGCCCTGGCACAGGCTGCCCAGAGAAGCTGTGGCTGCCCCCTCCCTGGCAGTGTTCAAGGCCAGGCTGGATGGGGCTTTGGGCAACCTGGTTTAGTGGAAGGTGTTCCTGCCCATGGCAGGGGGGTTGGAACCAGATGGTCTTTGAGGTCTCTTCCAACCCCAACCAGCCTGTGATTATAAGGGAAACAATATTGAAAAGAGTGAGTTTGTAATAATCACTGTATTACTTTGCTTTTTCTTTCTTTGTGAATAAAAAACCTGATTTTTTTCCCTATTTTTCTTCCTGTTGTGCTTTATTTTTATCCCTTTGTTTTCGCATGTTCTTACTCAGCTCTGACACTTCCCAATCTGTTGCTCCCAGAAATCACATGATAATGTGAAGCATCTGGGTTAGGACAGATCCTACATTTTACTGTAATTTGGCCTATTAAAATGATCAGGAGTGTTTTAGGGAAATGCAAAGGGACTTTGTTATAGAAGTCTGAAGAGTAGCAGTCTGAGTTCTGCAGTGGAGAAATCTTTTACTAGCACAAGACAGAGGGAACTACAGAAGTTAATATAGTGTCCAGATTTTTCCAAAGGTCAAGAAAATTTATTAATGCAAGTCAAACTTCATTGGTTTGTGAAATTAAATTAAAACATCTATTTCTGGGTACCATGGGATCATGTGAGGGGGTGAAGAAGGAACAGAACAGTCAGGTTTTATATTGTGTAGCACTGGTTGCAGTCTTCTGTCTTTCAGTGCGTGTAAAGCGTGCAGAGGTCTTTTTTGCTCATCACTCCCTGAGGTCTTTTTTGCTCATCACTTCCTGAGAACCTTTTTTTAATTAACATATATGCACTGATTAAGAGTCTGTTTTAACATACAGTCTGAGCTGAGGCCACAGAAAGAAAGAAGGTGGGAGAAGAAAGTGACTCAGCGAGAGCTAAAAAAGAAAAAAAAAATCCCAACAGACAAAGCAAGTCAGTAGGAGAGTCAGACTGCGTGCCCTTCAGCAAAGTATTCTCTCTACTGCACTGCACTGGATATCTCTTTAAAAGGGGGCATTTTATCCTTGACAGAGAAAGCAAATGTAATTAAATAACTTTTTAAAAATGGGAGGGGAAGCAGTAAACAAACAGAAAATGGCTTTTGATAAGTGCTTTGCTCTAGGGAATTGTACTCAAGCAGACGAGAGAAGCTTCATCTTCCATCTTGTACCTGACACTTTGGAGTTTAAAGAAAATTTAGGAAGATGTATTGGAGAACAATCAGATAATGTAGAATGAAAGGTACTTGATCTTTGTTTGATAGGGTTGTGCAATACCACAGGGATATTACTCATAGATTCGAAACCTCAGAATGAATACATAAATGAATACATAAATGAAAGTGTCAGTGGAAACATAATAGCTAGTGCTTTGCATTTTTATTTTTAAAATGACATCCATACTTCTTAAAATAGCTCCAACAGCTTCTAGGTCAGGTTGATATGTGCCACAGCATGCCATGATTTCAGATGAGTCAACAACTGTTGTTGAGGAATTGAATAATAAACTAATGTATGACACCTTTAACAATTTCTTAAAGCTTACTTGGGCCACGTAGCAATAAACACAAAATATTTCTCAATGGTAATGGCACATTCAGAAGATTCAGTGCATTCCTGTAAAACATAGTTTGTTCAAAAAGTAAAGACAAATGCTAACCATAGAAAGATGGCGAAGATTACTGAGAACACAAAACATGCTCTCATAATATACAAACCATCTGTAGTAAGCAGCTCAGGGGTGTTTTGAAGAGGAGGATTTCTATTATTTTAGGTATGAAGAGACTTTTGTCAGGCTGAAAATTTTATTCTTTTTTTTCCCTCTTGCACCTATAAATTGCACAATGAAGCAGCAGCAACTGAACTGGGAGGTGAAAGACACAGAGCAATCACTAATCAGATGGTTTAGAAAGTTTCCAGCTATACAGGTTATGCGTAATTTTTATTAATGTGCATTTTTCCAGCTTCTTTAGGCTGGTCCTGTGAAGCTGGACTAAATGACTAAGGAGTCTGGTGGTGTGAACTGAGTGGATGACTCTGTGTGTGTGTGTGTGTGTACGCTGACTATCTGAGGTGTTCCCAGTGCCTCACACACAAATGCCAAGAGTGAGAAATATTTCTAGTTTGTGTTCAGAACAAGGATATATTGCCTGTATTCAGCAAATGACTACTATCCAAAGAAGTCTTTGTTAATGCAATGCTGAGTTTAAGGAGAGGCTTTGCAGACAACCAGGCAGATGAGACCAGGCACTAGGTCATGATAATACTGCGAACTGGCTGCCAGAAGGGAGCTGGCTCATCTTCTGGGTGACTTGGAGAGGAGGGTAAACTCCACAGAGCTATATATGCTCATAACCATAGTGAGCCAGCTACAAAAACTAGGAGAGAGGCTGCATCCCTAGATTTCTAGTGCCCTACTAAAATGAAAATAAAAAGGTTTTGCTATTGTTATATAAGAGATTTGTGTAACTCTGTGCATTAATGCTAGCTAGTGTCAGTGCTTCAATGGGTATGTCACTGTAAATTCTCAACACAAAAATAAGTGACTTGAAAGAGAGAAGCCAAAATAGAAATCAAAAGATGTGTGTCAACCAGCTCTTGAAAATCTTCACTGGATGCATCTTCTGAATTGGCTCATCCTCAAGCTGTCATGATCGCATGGTTGAGAACGCGCTTGAGATGATTACTATTCTGGCTTTTAAATTTAAAGACAGCTGATTGAATCAGCTTAAGTATTAACCAATTTTATCCTCATTTTATCTAATTGGAATCTCAGTAATGGAACATCCCAGCCCTTTCACATCTTGTTATAGAGACACATATTTCTGGCACAGCTGGGTGACTGAACTGTTGCTCAAAACAGCCGTTACGATATTTCTGTCAGCTTCACCCAAGGAATTCAGGGAGGGTTGTGGGGGTTTGCCTTGTTTTCATGCTTGAGTTGGGATGTGGTAATTATTCTGTGTTTGTGCCTTGCCAAACTATTCTTGTCCTCTAATGCCTGAAGTGGTTGATGAAGTGTGTTATTGCAGGGAGGTGTACCTGGCACCAACGCTGCCCTCTTCACTTACTTGATAGACCTCAGTGTCAAGATTAACACTGGAGTTTGGTTTGTAAGGACAGTTTCAGCCAATTGTACTACCTCTCCATATATTTTCCACATCAGTTATTTCCTGAGCAGACCCTTGCTTAGGGCTTTGTCCATAACTATTTGCCAACGAATTCCTCTGAAAAGGCCTGAGGGAAGAAATCCATGAGCAGGTTGCTCTTCAGGGATATTCTTGTGTCAAGCAGTTAAAAAGCTAAAAAGAAGCTTATTGGTTTATGGAGCACAGGTTCACTGTGGAAATCAGAATACCCCAGTTTCTCCCTTTCTTGATGTTTTTCAGTGTATTGCAACTCCAGACAAACTGTAAGAGCTCAGCCTCCTTAATGCCAGAAGAAGGCAGGACAAGGGAGCATCATACGGTCTTCTGAAATAAGCCTCACTGCCTCCTTTCTGCTCTCTGAAGCAATACAATTGTTCAGGTAAAGGCAGTCCTCTCCTAAGATAGAAGAGTCCTGCACTGCTTCCTTGTCCCCTACTGCCTGCTCCTTGCATTCTAGGCTTTGAAGAGGCTCCCATGCAAGCAGGCAGCAGATGAGGCTGTGGGCAGGAGGTGGGAGTTGTAACAAGAGAGTCACTTGCCTACACAGGGGCTGCCAAACATTTCCTGTCAAAATTGATTTTCATTAAAAAAGTATTTGTTTGGTGTAATTTTTTTTTAAGATAAGGTACTTTTTGTTGACAAGTTATGGAGCTTCTTAGATTGTCTGTGTTCAGGCTCCATAGAAAGTAATTTTTGTCCAAAAAGCCTGTGTAGATCCAGACCTGGAGGTTGGTGGCCCTGCCTGTGGCAGAGGGGTTGGAGCTCTATGATCCTTGGGGTCCCTTCCAACCCATGCCATTCTATGATTTCTATGATTCTATAATTCCCAAGCTATTTCTATGAGTAGCTCTTGTTTTTGTGTTTTACAAGGAATTTGAGCTTGCAGTATGAATTACAGATATACATTTTCTAGGAAAAAAAAAGGTGGAGAAGTTTGTATCATGTTGGAAATGAGAAACTGAGTCTGGGAAGAGAAAGCGGGACATAGCTCCAGGTGGGCTAAAATACACAAACATGTGTAATAGTTCCAGTATCGCTCTAGCAGATCAAAATCTGGCTTGTCAAGCCTAACAAGTGTTTTTTTAAGTTGGTCTAAACTGCTAACTTTAAAAAAAAAAAAAAAAAAGGAAATTATATGAACTTTTGTTCTTTTACTCCAAAGAGACAGGACAGAGTGCTGAAGAAGGGCTGTAACCTTTCTATTTCCTTCTAGGAGAGAAGTCATGCTGCTCAAGACATACTATTCCTTCTTTGGAATATATACTATCATGGTTACTGGTCTCTGTGACAAAAAATCCCCAAACCTCTGGACAAATAATACTTAAGAGGTGGAACCTTGGTAAGCAACGCACAAAACCAATGAGGTTCCAAAGCGATTAAACAGTCAGAGCCAAAACCTGAATCGTTTCACATCATGAACAAAGCTGTAAAAAGCTATGGAAAATGTAAACCCAATGCAGTTTCAGGTGGAGATGGAAAGTTGTAAAAGAAACCAGTCACAAAAATATAGAATTGGTAAGGTTATCAGTAAAATCACCAAAGTGTTAAAAAACTGTATTAGATCAGGAGAAGCTTTTATATCAATGTGAAAACAACATTTTGTTCAAAATGCCAAAGATGGCCTAAGCTTGTGCAACAGCTGTGCAGGTGGCAGGGTCCTTTGGACCCCTGCAGACAAAGACAATACTGTCTTAAGAAGAATTAAAGAACTAGGGCAAAAGTAAAGAAAGATCAAGACACATTTCATTCCAGAAAACTGTGTGCCCACCAGATTTTTACCCTAAGAGTAGTCATCAAAGGGAAAATTGAGTAGCAAAAGCTACTCACAAGCTTCACATCTTAGAAGAAAGCTTTTGGCAAGGCTTCAGCATCAGTGTCATTCTGGAACATCTTGAAATGTTATATCCAATGAAAATAACAGACATCAAAACTTTTGTAGCAAGAATTAGCTTTATATTTAAAGTAAGCATAGCTTCAGTGAACAGTTTAACATAGAAGTCAATGTCAAATGAAAATATCTTGTTTCACATTAATGGAATTTCTTGCTTCATTATGAGAATGGGTAATTATTTGAAAAAGTATTTAGCATTTGGTTTATATAGCATCACTAACTTAACAACAGTAAGCCTGATGTAGATTTTGATGACGATACTGTGACCACCCTACCAACGTGGTTACAAAAGGGCTTTTCAAACATGAAGTTAAAGATAGCCTTAATAATTAGCAACAGCAAAAGTCTAGGGAAAACTCACCAACTTCAGTTCAAATTTTCTGAAAGATTTCATCAATGGTGATAAAGGTGATACCACAAGAGGTTTAATTAGGCAAGACAACAACAGCTTTCCACAGTTTAAGCACTTACAGTGTAACCCTGCTTGGACTCGGAGATGAAGCCCAAACTATATCTGCTCAATAGAACCTTTTCAACCCCACGTAACACTTAATGATATGTACATTGCACACTGAATGATGAACTTGCATTTCATATTCATGACAGTATATTTAAAGGCTTGAGAAATATGTTGCACCAGAAGAGTCACACATTGATTTCTTAAGTAGTCTGAGCTAAATGAAATCAAGAAAGGGCTAGAGAAGAGGACCTGTGAGGCAAAATACTTTTGCCTCTTACTATCTTAGGAACATCTCTTAGCTTGGTGAGCAAATAGTGATTTATTTAATTAATTAATAATGCAATATATGCACAGTGGTATAGCTAGGTCTACAATATACTTTTAAAAACAAAACATCATCTGTTCCCTTGGTATTTATATGAACATATGGGCATAACTGTTGAGACTACACGAAAGAGAGGTTAGGCTTCCAATAGGTGCTAAATATACTTAGTCCAACTCTACAATTACTCACACCTTTTTGATAGAGGAGTCCAAGAACAACCTTGGACCTCATATTTAAGTGTCGGGCTAGGGTACTCAGGGTTCTCCTTATTGCTTCTGATTTTAACAGAAGGCAAAGCAAGCCTTGAATGTTGAAATGAATTAATGGTTTTTTCTAGGTCGTCATCACTATGTGACCAGAGTAGATTTCAAATTTTCAGTGACAGAAAATAAGAAAAAGACTTGGTTTTGACATTAGATAAAGGGTTGCCCCACAGTCTGTCCCTATAAGATAAACTCGGAAAGGCTGCTTCTAATTCTGCTGTCTATCCAAGATGAACTCAGCCAGCTCACAAACAGGAAATCAGTTCTGAGGGATTCATGGGATTAATCAGTGCTCTTGAAATGTGAAAGTATTTTTAAAAAAATTTCTGCCCAATATGAACACAGAATCACAGAGGGTCAAGTATGGCAGGGACCTCTGGAGATCAGATCGTCTTATCCAATCCCCCTGCTCAGGCAAAGCCAGCTAGAGCTGGTTACTCAGGACCATGCCCAGATATTATTTTAGTATGTCCAAGGATGGAGACTCCACAACCTCTCTGGGCAACCTGTGCCAGTGCTCAGTCAGTGTCACAGTAAGAAATGTTTCCTGATGTCCAGAGGGAACCAGAGGGAACCTCCTGTGTTTCAGTTTTGGCTCATTGGGCACCACTAAAAAAACCCAGTTTCCTTCCTCTTTACACTCTCCCTTCAGGTATTTACATACACTGACAAGATTCCCCTGAGCTTTCTCCTCTCTAGACTAAACAGTCCCACTACTTTCATACTTTCCATATACATGAGATGCTCCAGTACGTCATCATTATGGCCCTCCATTTGACTCTCTCCTGTATACCCATATCTCTCTTGTACTGAGGAGCCCAGAACTGGACATAGCACTCCAGCTGTGGCCTCACCGGCACAGAATAAAGGGAAAGGATTTGCCTGTTGGTAATACTTTGTCTAATGCAGCCCAGGATGCTATTCATCTTCTTTGCAGAAAGGGTATACTGCTGGTTCATGTTCAACCTGGTCTTCACCCAGAAACACTGGAGGTCCTTTTCTGCCAAGCTGCTTTCCAGTTAGATGCCCCCCAACACGTACTGGAGCCTGGGGTGAGGCTCCAGTACACCCCTCACCCCTTAGGTGCAAGACTTTGCCCTTCTTAATAACTTAATGAGGTTCTGGGATTCCTGTTGTGCCATTTCTCCAGTTCAACAAGGTCCCTCTTGATGGCAGTGTGTGTATCAGCTCTTCTTACCAGGTTTGTGCCATCTGCAATCTTGCGAAGGGTTCCCTCTGCACCAACATCCAGATCATTAATGGAGATATTAAGCATAGAGATGGTAGACTTATTGCTACACTAAATGTATATTTTTACCCATCAAATTTCTGGTAACTGTTGTCTTTCGTGAAATCAAAGCTAAGTAAATATTTGCAGATATTATTTTATAATGGATTACTTTTTATTGGAACTAGATGACTAAGAACTAATTCTCAGAAGTGCAGGTGATACTCGTAATTTTCACAGGGACAAAAATGTGTTTGAGCTAGTACTTACACACTTCAATTTAGGGTTAAATGTAATAACTTGCTTTGCTTTTGAAGAAGAGCTGAAGGACTGATAAGAAGCATGTTTTGCTAAAAGGTATCCTTGGAGAAGAACTGAAAGGCTGATAAAGAGAAAACATCCTGCCCAAGTGGGTCCCAGGGCTGGGGCATTTCCAGAGAGGCCTGAAGGCAACAAAATCTGGGGGAAAGCTCAAGGTGGCAGGGGAAGATTATGACCACTCACCAAATTAAAGGCCTATGCAAATGATCCCCCACACACCTTCAAGGAGCACACATGCTAATTTGAATATCCTTGACCTGTAGTAGATGATGCAGTAATCACTAACCAATTCATGTAGGTTTAGGTGGGTTTTCCTAATCCTGCAACAAGATCAATAGGTTGTAAATTCTGTGTGCAGCAGGCTGGCTTTGTTGAACTACCAACTAGTGCCCACCTCTGCACAGGCATGGAATACATCACATGCCTCTGTTCAATGTGTGTATTGGCATACTGCACACCAGGTAACAACCCCGCTTTTGGGACAACATAGTGTGGCTGTATTTTCAGTCAATGTAAGTGAGAGCTCATGAGTACTTAACGCTGTACTTCTCATGGATCTGAACAGTTAGTTCCCTTTAAAACTCAGATGTATTTCATGCCATTTCATGTTCTCTATTCAATTGGCAATAGAACAGACTTATTATTATACACTCGTATTTTTATGGCGTGACTCACAATTATGAAAAAAATCATTATTCCAGTAATGTAACATAATGTATCCTAGAGATTCTGCAATTAGAGAAAAGTGATGTCACTAAAATGACATTTGAATAACTCTGTATTAGTGTCTTTCACTTTACTTCCTTGATCCTTAAGCCACATCCTTCCAGCAGTCTCATCTGGGGATTTTAGCTCACAAGGTAACAATGAGTTTCAACCATGCATCATTAAAGTTGTTCTTTCTTTGTGATAAAGGAGCAAAAGCTGGCAAACAAATACTGCTGATAATAATAATACTGATTCAGGGTCAGCTGCATACTCCACTAAATAACCTGATGTTTTCTGAAGCTGTTGATTGTCTTTCTCCTAGATCATGGGGATGACTTCTCCCCTCTACCTGGCATTTCAGCTTTAGTGGTGAAGATGCACCCCAGTTCCTTGAATACCCACCTGACTTATCTGCAGCACTACTTTGGCCTCATTTGAGTATGGACCTCTAGAGAAATCAAAATCATCTCTAATTTGCCACATTGAGTCAAATTAATTTTAAATGTCAAAGAAACTAAAACTAAAAAAAAAAAAATCATCTATTAAAAAAAGACAGTTAAATTTTCATTTAAAACTGGAAATAAAAGCATAAGGGCAAAAAATAGCGATTTTGAATATGCATAGACTTAGGCTTTGGTCCGGACTTGTCCAAAGTACCTCTTATCTGCAGTCATCAAGGCTTGACTCCACAGAACTCAGCCTCCAGGGTGATACTTTCCCATCACCATTTATATCCCAGTTTTTCTGATTGCTCTTGAATGTCAATGATGCTTCAAAGTCCGCCACAAAAGTGCCCTGTTTTCAGAGGACTTGCCAGAGGTGCTGCCTTAGGCACCTGAGAGATTGCTGCCAGACTGCCCTTAAGCTTACCTAAGAATGACTGCCTTTGAAGGGTAGAGAAAGCCCATTCTTCTTCTCATTTTTACCTTTTCCTTTAGGAAGTCTTTTGAGTAATAGGCTCACTCTGGTATATTTTACAAATCATGTTATAAATATTGGGGTTTTTAATTGTGCAGCAGTTTCAGTTCCCTTCTTGTTTACTGACATTTTGGGGAGACTAAATTTGAACAGTAAAATGAGGTGTCTGTTTTAAGGAGCACCCTGTCTCAGGGTATCTGCATTGACACTTTTAGCAATCCAGAAATGGGAAATGCTCTGAACACAGGTTTGGGCTTTAGTATAAAAGGAGAAGATCCATTTGCAAAGTCCAAATTCTTTATAGATCTGAGCATCTCTTGAGAAAACAATGCCCCAAGAGCCATATTTAAGTAATACAGTGTTTGATATTGGACAGTTCAATTCAAAAATCAAATTTTGACTCTTCTTTGTGGGTTTTTTTACTTGTTTCTATAACAAAATCTGCTGCTTCAAAGTTTATTCCTTAGTACATTTTTGCCAGCTACCCCCAAATCAAACTTCCTAGGATGCATGTGTGGGAAGAATCCCCTTTTAGTTTGGATTTTGGTGTTTGCAGCCAAAGTCATGTAAAAATCCTAACTTCTAGACTTCAAGCCAGAAAGAAGGGTCAAATGATGTGTTTATTCTCCATAAACATACTTCTTTTTTTTTTTTTTGTAAAAGGAAATGTTTAGCTGTATTTTAGCAATGTATCTGTTCCCTTCAGCTGATGGAATTGTTGTAAGAAAGGGTTCAGTAGGATCCCCTAATCAGAATCTGGTGGGATCTATCATTTTATTGTAGTGTTGAAAATGCCCCACGTATGCTGTACGAGAGAGCAGGACTCCCACCCCACTGACTGATTCAGACACAGAAGACCTCACGCTACTGCCAGTTCTGAAGCTCTGGCCAAATTTCAGCCCAGATCATTCTGTATTTTACCCACAGCAATTCAGCCTATGCTTTCAGTTGCAGAATCTTTACGCTTTCTTTTCAGAACTGTAAAGCTGCACTAAGTCATTACGTAGCTTTTTTTTTGCACCCTGACAGCAGTTGTATTTCACTATTAAACCCCATACTGGTGATAGTTTTCATCTTCCTTTAGGAGATATTTAAGACTTTATTAATACTAAAAAAAAAAAAAGTTTTTTGAAAGGTCCTTTTGAAATCCATTATACAAATGTGCAGGTTTTTTTATTTATAATTGCTATTGAGTACCTTTTTATTGCTCTATGTATTTCTCTAGTCCATGAAAGTCAATCATTTATAGAGTCCTTAGAAAGTTTCTAAACTGTATGACAGGACAGAAGAACGGGTAATGAGAAACCTAAGGGAAAACAGGCTTTGTGCAAGAGCAATCCATAGCTTCTCTCTTTTTCCTCCAAACAAAATTGTAACATCAGCACACCTACTGCTCACAGTATAAAACAATTTCTTTTGAAATCACCTTTTTCTCCTCTACCTCTATGTGAGCTGTCTCTTCTCCTGTAATAAATTAACAGTGATAACCCTAATGAGAAGGGATGCACATAGCAAGCTTTGCCTTGAAGGTGGTAGAAGATTCATTCTGATATAGAGCAAGCTCTGTGAGCATAGTGCTAGCTGAGGTAAATTGAGATGACTAAACTGTATTAATTAGAACCAGACTGAAAAATTCTTGTTTTTCAGGGGAAGAAGAAAATACACTGTGGGATATTGAGAAACTTCCTTTCTTATTAGTACACCTATTGTGTTCAGGATAATTCAGCATGTTTTAGCCCTTTTTGAATCTACTGGATGAAGTTATTAAGGAGTTTCTTAAGAAACAATGCAATAGAAGGAACTAGGGCTGGATTACACTTTGAGGTGTGTGCTGTCAGTGGTAGCCAGGAACGAAGTGGTGATAAGATATGAAGAGTTCAATATTTAGCTATGAAATGCAACATGTACAGTACTCTTGGTCATTTCTGTGTTACAATCCACCTCCTCTTGTGCCTTGTCTTCATGGGAAACTACTGTGTAATATACAAAGGTCTGCACGTTGAATGTAAAAGGTATTTTGGGAAAAAAATTTCCTTGACACAGTTATATGTCCCTTATATGATTCTTTTTTTGCTTTTTTTTTTCTTTAATTAGACTAAGCTTACTAAATGACTTTTAAAAAAAGCACCCTTGTGTTGTGTTACCAGAATGCAAGCAGGTAGTTAAGGTGAAATGGCTACTCTGCTATCAGCATCTGTGCATACACATGGGCCAAAAAACCCCCAAACCCCTCAGGCCAATATATTTTGTGTTAGGCTCATAAAACCTGATTAAATTTAGTACCAAGTGGTTTCTGGAGCCTAAAGACCTTTTAATATCTGGCCCCTAACTGAATAACTTTGTTCTTAAAATCCTAAGCACCTTAAACATTCCTTGCTCACTTAAGTAGGTCTTTTGAAAATCAAATCCTACTGGGCATGCCAAAGTGCGACTTCAGGGTTCAAACTCTAGTGATCTGATTTTGAAAATGTTGGTAAACACCCATGGTATAGAATCCCTCTTTCCTGGGAGGCTACCAGTACTCTCACAGTCCATCCAGGGAACCCACTGGGTCCTGATCTTTGTAGAGCTGAGCACGCTACTCTCTGCCTGTGCCCGAGTACTGGCACAGATCAGTGATACTGTACCTCAGAGGGAGCAATGCAGCGTCTCTGCAGCCCACCTCACAAACCTTGCATGAATCTCAACTCCCAGCTGCTTTAAGTTACTGTTCTTCCTGCCAGGACACAAGCATGTACAGGCTAGAAGTAGGGAAGGGATTAAAGCTAATGCCTTTCTGTCATTCAGGTCAATCCTTTTATAGTCACACTAGGCTTCATAAATTGAAATTCCCCTTTGCGCCAGGCAAGGGGAAAAAGTAGGGTGATACATCTTTAAGTACTGGAGATGAGATCATCTTCTTTTTATAGAAACTGAAATCATCCAAAAGCTGCACAGCAGCATCCTGAGCACATTTCTCAAGCTGCATGGAAAGAACACTGTCTGGGAATTTCTTTCCAAATGAAAAGGGAGCAAATACCCAGCCAGATCTTATCTTGAAATATGACTCCTAGACACTGCTTTTATTTGTTGGAGAGAACTGAGCGTTTGACTGGCTTTATGTTATTGCTTTTCTTTATTCCACCCTTACAGTCATGAAAGCAAAACCCAGGTCTTTCTCTTTTCCACTGGGTATGACTGAGAAATCATTATAACACCTTGAATCCCAACTCACAAAGGAAAAATCTGTTGCAGTTACGGGGCTGTTACTAGTCATCGAGATAAAGCAATAAAATTCACAGAGAAAAGTGTCCTGCCCTAACCCTGTTCATTACCAGACAGGCACATAAGAAAAAGTGTGGAAATTGTAAAAAAAAAGACCTTCACTCCCTGCCCCATGCAAGCATGCATGTAAACCCCACATACAGACACACAGACACCTGTGGGTTGAGCATGGCCAGGCAGAGGCTGGAACTGGGATTCCTACAATACCGATGATAACATCACAGGGCACAGTTTGTAGTCATGGCTTGACCTCTATAAGAACCCCAAAAATGGATTCTAAAATTAGAGTACCGCAGGTGTAGCCATGAAACAAAGTAATGCCTAAGTTTAACCACGTTTTGAAAGCTGAATGACATCACCTTTCTCCAGCCATTCTGTACCTTGCATTGCTTAGTGTAAATCGTGCTAGAATCAGCTTTTCTTGTGGTTCCTAATTTTAGCAAAGGTTTAGTAGTTTCATACAATAATTGAATAAGTTGTTAGGTTTGTCTTTTTTATTGCTTTAAATACTGTGCCTTTGCCTGTTAGAGGAGAAACTGGCCTTAAAGCTTAGTGAAAGCTCATAGGGAAGTGAAGTTATTTCACCAATGATGTATGTTGCACAAGAGGTGGCCAGAGGTGAGGTCTAGTTCCCCAGGCTGGCAGTCTGGTATCTTGTTGGCCAGACCCTCGTGCTTCCCTGTGCCCGTTCAGAAAGCAGAGTTCAAGCAGGATTTTAATACTTGGTGTTAAGTGGACTGGAGGGGGTGGGGAGTGAGAGGTTGTTGAAGGTCTGTGAAGGTCTTTGTTTCCAGTAAAGGGGCAAAGAGATGAAGTGCTGCCCCAGTATTCAATGTCTTGGGTCTGGATCTCACCTCTCCCTTGACCACAGCTTCCCTGAGGCACAAAGGGAATAGAATGGCCATGTAGGGCAACAACTGTAAGGAAGCATTTATCTCAGTCATTTATAAGCATAATAAAAAACCCAGCACAAGGATACAAACTGGGCTGCTGGATCCTCACACAAACCAGAAGAAATCTGTGCAGCTCCCTAGCCACATCCATTTCAGGCAATCTCAAACTTCTTCATGTCTTAGAAGCCCTGTTCCTCTGTGAGCTGTGAATGTGACCAGTGGGACAAGCTGCACCAGGAGACCTGTCTGTCCTTACCCATCCTGCAGCACTGCTGGATCTGAGCCAACAGGGAGAGGAGGAATTCCCACACCAAGTGCATCGGCCTGGGGGAAGGCAGAATTATGCAAACCACTTTGCTGCTTTGGAAGCACATCAAAAGCCAAGTCCTGTGTGGCTCTTCTGAGGGAAACGTGAAGCAAGGGACTGGCTGAGAGAAATGACCTCACCTAGTTTTCCAAATCAGTGTGTTTGTGTGTGTACATGTGCACTCCTCAGTAGACATTATAGTTTATATAGATTTATATTTGCTGAATTTTACTATAGCACAGGCAGTGCAGTATTACAGTGTGTGTGTGGGGGGTCCTACGAGGAATGACATATATCAGAAAACCACAAAAAGAAAAAGGCAATGACAGTAGAATGTGAGCTTCATTGCTGAAACAGAGTATTTTTATAGCTGTCCCTTCAGTTTTGACTCTCATAAGCCTCTCAGAAAATCAGTTGTGAAATTTCACACCACCTTCATTAACAACCAAAACCCAAGTACGCTGCATGCTATAAAAAGCAGCATAGTAAATATCATAAATCTTTCATATTGCTAACACATGGCCATACCCTTAGCGCTTTTCGACTGGCACAGCTCCGTTGGTATGTGAGCAATACATCCCAGCTGAGAAGGCAACCTTCAAAATCTTATCCCAAGGACAATCCTACCACAGTCACTATCAATTTAAAGGTTTTGTTTCTGCTTCCTGTCATTTTTTTAGTCCAAGGGAAAGACCTGATTTTAGGTGTTTGTGTATGAAACAAAAAGATTGTGATGGTTTTGCATTTGTTTGGTTTATTATAGCAGGATATATTCTCAAATTTATAGCAGGAATATGTATTTTAATTGCAAAAAATATACAGAACTGTTCAGATTGCAAAATCAGTCTTTCATTGTATCTTATTTTCCTCGTGGGCCCTAAATTAATTCATAGGAGATGGATTATGACCCCTAAATGGAATGATTGCTGATACCTTGTTGCATCTTCAGAAATCAGTGACTAACCCTCTCTCTTACTATAGTGAATTCTAGCTCATTCTACCACAGAATAATCAATCACCTTACAGATACCCTTACAGTTTTCATCATCACAGTTTTATATTTCAAAAGCAATAATTGCATTTTCATACTTTTTTTTTTGCCTGTGAGAATGATAAATACTCATTTAACATGAAATGAGCACAGAAAGAATGAAGTAAAAATCTTGCAGTGATCTGGAGTACCCCATATGAGGAAGCAATAACTGTATTTTTCACTTCTATTCCATTTTGTGTCATTTGTTCCAAGCACAAAAATCACAGAGTTCAGTTTCAACCAAGCTGATCTTCAGGAAACCATAATTACTAGACATGTGTTTCTGCAATATCTGAAGAGATACTGTTGGCAAGATAGTTCTTTACACAATCTTGAATCAACCCAAGAGCACCTCCAGGTTGGGGGCCAAGTGTCTGAAATAGGCATATCATGTGACAAAAGCTGCTTTCAGGTTGCACAAATTATGTCAACATGGGCACTGAGGAACTTCTGAGCACTTGAGTTCTATTAATTTGGGGCTTTTTTCTCAATCTTTTTTTGTGCCATCCCCAACATTTTAAAAACATCGACTGAAATGATTTTAAATTAAACCCTAAAAATCCATCAGTATAATTATGTAGGTTTTGTACTCACAAGTCATCAACAGATTTGGAGCACCTTGATATGCTGCAAAGTGTTCTGCTGCTTCACCTGAAGTATCACCGGTGTGGTCAGTGGACGCCCCTCATACAGAGCTGCAGCTGGCAGGACCATACTGCTCTCTGACAGTAGGTTCAACAGTATTTGGTAACAGACTGTGGAAGAAAAGGGCAGAAAGGAGTGGCACCCTCACGGAAGACAGTATTCTCTTGTGATCCCAGACAGACCTTCTTCTCATGACCATTCAGCAGTCCTGGTATTCCTCATTTTGTTCCTCCCGTTGCCCAACACCAGAGGAAGATTTTCCTTAGGATTTGCTAACAGGCAAAGATGATTATAATCACTGTGATAATCCATGTGATTTCTGTACCTTCTAGGCCATTTTGGTACCTTGAGTCAGCCTAAGGTCTGTCACTACCCAAACCGCAGCCCTCTTCCCAAAGCTTTGGAAAACTAATGTGACCTTTAAATAAAAGCGCCCTCCCACCTTCTGGGGTTATTACCCAAACTGAACAGCTAAAGCTTTGGAGAGTCATTTACTGCTAAAAGAATACATATATAGCCAGGAAAACAAACAGAAATGGGAAAGAAACCTTAAGGTGGGTAACAATAAAGAAATGAAGGAATATAAGTGTGCATGTACATGTCTGAATATGTTTAAATTTTTTTTTGTATTTTTTCAATTGACTTTTCCTAAAGATCAGTTACTCAACAAGTAAAGTAACTTTAAAGCAGTCATTTTAAGCTCATTACATTAAATAAATTACTTTTCTGCTGTCATTGACAGTTTTAAAATTAAAACAAGTGTCAATAAAAAGAAGGTACAGGAACACACAGAGTATCTTGCCTCTGAATAATTTTAATACCTCCAAAACAAAAACCTCTGGCTTTTTTATTAAAGTTCATTGTGTTGCACAGACAGAAATAAATAACCAACATAAAAACAAAGCCCAGCATGACTAATTTTCTTCCTTAATTGTGTCGGGCTAGTAAGAGCTGAACTGCTGCAGAGCTGTGTGCTGCAATTCCTTTAAAGCCATGCTTAGAGTGCAGTATGCATGTCATTAGGCAATTATATCCTGCTCCCGGCTGCTTATCATACCAGTGATATCAGAGTAGGAAAAAGCACTTCCTGTGCTGCCCACAGGCTGAGCCCATAATATCCTGTTCAGATGTGACACAAATGCTGAACTATCACTGGAAGGCAGCCACTGACTGAAGGTAGATACGGCTGACAGTGGAAGAGTTAGTGTCTGACTTCAACTTCAGTGCCAGGATGGCACGGAAACCAGTTTTCCTTGATACAGAATAGTGGGGGGAGGGGGGAAATTACCCCTTTAAAATGTGCTTATTCAAAGAACAAATTTCTTCAAGTCCTAATCTCAACTCTTTGTAATCTTGCCATGTTGTAAACTCTGTTTTTTATAACCAGCTAATATGAGAAAATGTGCAGAGCCATTGCCCCTTGTAGCAAATGGAATGCTGAGTCTGAGTGGTTCTCAGTTGCACAGGTTTGGCCACATGCATTTTACTGCAAAATGTCAAAGCAGCTTCCAACCTGGTGTAAAGTTTGGGGAACTTGCCTAGGCAGAGTTTCCTGCTAATGCTGTCAAGTCCGAACTAGCTTATTTCGAGCTGCATGAGATATTTCTATGCATTATACACTGTAGACATAGGAATTTTCAGACCTAGAATTGTAAGCCAGGTTCAGCAGTGTTCTTATACAGTTGCTTAAACAGTGCAGGGTAAATAACACAGCCATTTTGATTTGCTGCTCTTTTCTCTCAACCCTCCATAATGGGGAAACATGCCCAGAGATAAGTGATGTGTGGTTTCCTTCGGTTGATTCAAAACCACAAACCACCATACATTTGTCTCTCAACACAGGGGAAATTAGGGTTTCCCAAACAGAGAGTTAGCTGAAATAATGAGTCGTAGGTGTATATCCACTTGAACCAAATATTGATGTCATAAGGAATGTACATTTTTTGAGGAATTTTGTTTATGGAAGAAAACAACAGTTAACCATTTCATTGACCAGGAAGAACATCAAATGTGCTTCTATGTGATCTCATGCTCTTATCAATACTTTCTCAAGCTTTCTGCTGATCTACATAGCCTGTTTTATACACACTTTGCTATAAAGTATCTTAACATTTTCCACACAGCACTGTCTTCAGTGGGCCTTCTGCTGTGTACAGCTGTCTACTTTTTTTTTTCTTTGCCTTTTAGCATATCTTTTTACTTTTATTAGAATTAAGTTGGCTATAATCTTTGCATCAGATTTACCTAATGGCAACTATTAGCATCTTTCCAATTTATTTCACTACTGTAATGAAATACATGAGTATAACATAGCAGAGAGACTAAGGAAAACCTATCTACTGTACCATTTCACAGAAGAACAGAAAACAAATTACTTCATCTTTTGTACACAGGACATTTACTTCTCTGCAGAAAGGTTCTTACCTCTATGAATCAGTAAGTCCCAGTAAGCTCTTCAAAATTTAACCAGGTTTTCAAAAACGCTGAAGATCGCTGTTCTACCTGACCAACAGTAGCAACTCCTTACATTTTTTGGAGTTCAACAACCACAACTAACACTTATGATAATTTGTCATCATTTTTTGAAGCGATGTTGCTGCCAGATGTATGACATGCTTATAAAAACCTCTCTTTGCTGTGGGCATTAAGTTATTTTGAAGATCCCGGCCATACAGTGTTTAAGCCGTGTGCTGCACAATGGCTGTCTGTACTGGTAATAACTTCACGTGCAAATCACCAGTCAGAAACTTGGTTTCCTCACAAGTTTAAGAAGTTGATTGTCCTATGTAATTGTTGCTTCTTATATACTTCATATTTCCACAGAAACATACTGAACAGGCACAGCAATCCATAGGCTGGACTGGATAGGAACAAAAGTGACGTTTGTACAGACAGTAAGTGTGTAGGGTGAGAATATAGCCCTGAGCACTGGCACACAACTGTCCATACAGCTACAAGCCTGTACAGTCGCTTGCATGCTTTCAGCCCAGACCAGCATCAAACCCTCAGACATCACCAGCAACTTAACACAGCTCAAGAGACCATTCCTAGTAGGGAAGTTTGGAAGTGTCCATATTCGAATTGCAAGACAAATATTTCATTACATTTATTTTTCTTGATACAAACCAAGCATTTCAAGTTAGAGGCACAGGAGGGTTTTTGCTCAATGTCAGGTGTCACACTGTTGTCTCACATGTATTCCCTGGCCCTTTTCATGACATCACTAAATTCACAGGTAGTTGGGCATGGTTGCATTAGAGGCTCCATTCAGACTATCGCCACCTCTGACAAAGAAGGGGCTTTGGGTTGGATCTTTGAAGGACACAAATGGATCTGTTTCACTTGTCCTTGGTCAGAGCCAGGTGAACACTAGTCCTTGCTGTTTTTTCCTGTATGAGGGGAAAAAAAATAAATGACCACTCTTTACTGGGTTTTTCTGTTGCTTTATTCTAATTACTGTCACCCTATTGAGAAATTCAAGTCCCTTGGCTTTTCTGATTTCATATTTGCATGGTCAACAAGCTGTCCTGCTGTTAGCCTCTTTCTATCCCTGGAACCTTTAGGATTTGCAAGAAGTTCAATAGCTCATTTAAAATACTGAAGCACATCATTGAAAACACTGTAAGTCTGTTAAAAGGTCTCTGTCCAGCACCATTCTACTTAGTGGATGACAGCAATGTGCATTTGACAAGGTAAGGGCTGGGGACCATTTCTGCTGTTGATAGAACTTTGTGTGCTCAGGAGCCACAGGAAATTCTGTTGTTTAATCTCACCTTTAAACTAGTCCTGATTTAAAGCAGGCTTGATTTCTTACATATAGTGGATACTATGGGTTAAAGATGCTGTATCTTCATAGGCCTGTTAAGACAGATAATTCCATTACAACACTGTTTCCTGAATGTAACCACACTAGAATTATTACTTTCTTTGCTTTCAAACAGTATGTGCTAGGTAGTAGGCCAACATGGGAAATCTGAATAGTCATGCATCATGAGTTGCTCTTGAATACCTAAGACATTTGAATAAAATTAACATCACAAGTGCAGTGCTCATCTCTTCTCTTCCTAAAGTCTTCCTCATTACAGGTGTGGATACTAATGAATGATAAATAGCTCCAAGGTCTTCTACCTCAGAACAGCACTTCTCCTGTCAACTGTTTTAGAAACAAGAAAGACCTATTGTAAGGCAAAGCTATTTTTTATAGGGCTCTGATGGTGCAGTTCCAAATCACATTCTTATAGTCAATGGAAGGAGCCAAGCTCTATTCTACTGCTGGGCAAAAAAGCTAAGTTACTTTCTGTCACTAGACTTGCCCTTCCAGAGCATGAAACAGTAACAGTAGAAGTTCCCACACTTGTATTGAAGTTCTCCTGTGAGTATATATATAAAAAATTCACTGATTAAACAGGGAGATTCCTCCTTTATAGTATGAACGTTATGGCACTGCCTAAAGAAGCCATCGTGCTAGAGAATCCACTATGCCAGTCCCCATACATCTGAGTCTCCTGAAGGGGAAGTTAAAATCCCTACTTGCCATCTGTTAGTAGGAGAGGAACAAAGGCACACTGGTCTGAACTGACTCATTCAGGGCTGACCAACACGTCACAGGCCCAGCCAAGGGCAGAATCCAGATTTCCCACATTCCTAGCTTGCAAAGGTATTTCTGACCTTTGCCTGCAGGCATTGCAGAGCCTCCTTACCTTGCGTAATGCACAGTAACAATCACAGAATATCCTGCAGAACAGCACAAGCTGGGGGTGGCCAGTAATACCTTTGAGGGCTAGAAAATCCCAACATTTCTCTGTTAGAGCTAGGAAATTGCCTGGTGTGGCTCACAAAACCATCTCTCTCTTTTTGTTCCTTTTTCTTTCCTTTACCACCTCATTTTCCTTTCATTCTAGTTGCTCATAAAAGAGCTCAGGTTATCTCTCACCTAAATTTTTAAGGAATTATCTCAGTCTGAGAGGAGGACTGTTGGGGTTTAGCCCTTTGTGAGATGAAGACACATGTTTTCAGAGTGCTCCTTAATCTCTGGTGCACATTCAGGATGTGTCAAAAGCCATGTGTAGGCAGGAAACTCTTGACTGGTTCTCTGACAGAAAGTTGTTTTGTTGATTCTTCTTCTTCCTGAGAAAGAGGGGGAAAAAAAGATATGGGAGTTTCTGTGAAACACCAGCTGTCCCAAACAGTCCAGTGCAGAGAGAGAGAGAAAGAGAATTTTAGTTAAAATCTCTTGGTAACTAAAAGGAATGGTATGGTTTGGTTGGACTTGATGATCTCAAAGCTCTTTTCCAACCTAGCGATTCTGTGATTCTTTGAATATATTTGATTTGGAAACAAAGATTTCTATGAAACTAGTAACATTTTGATTAGCCCACACTGTCATGGTGTTAGCAGTCACAATCGTGAAGAACATGCATATGCAAGCAGATAAGCAGGCACTTCTTTATTCCAGCGCTGGGGAACACAGGGGTTAGCTCCAACAAAGACATGTTCACCCACAAGTACAAAGCACAACATATTTATACAATTTTTTAGCAAAGTCATTGTTTAAAATTGCATAGAATGCTCGCTTCTTAATTTGACCTTTGCAATGATTGGCTTTTGGTTGCTTCACTTTATCTATATTCTTATTCTATTAAAATCATTGGTTGACTTTGCTGATTGTTTTAAATACAAAGAGGGGAGGGTAATGATTAGCATATTTATGTTATTGCTTGGAAGTCATTATCATATTAAAATGCCCCCAGAGCACACATAGTTATGTTGGGGGGGGGTCCTCTCGTGGTTGTCGATAGTCTTCCTCACTGTGTCCGCGAGGGAACCCCATCCTCCCGCATGCTCATCTCATCTTGGGCTGGTCTTCCATAACCACAGCCAGTTTCTTCTGGTACCTATTGTTTTGACTCAAGGTCCATAACCAGTACTCATTGCTTTAATTCAGACTCCACAGCGATTCCCATAACGATCAAGGCCCACACCGTCCTAGTTACGTATTCCTAATAGCCTTAACGTACTTTATATTTTCATAGCTGCTATAGCACCTTTAAAATCTAAATCATGTTCTAAACTAAAACCAAAATAATGTAAGATATTTTATTTGGGGGACTGTAACAATGGCACTCCCTTGGTTCTGGACCACTTGAGCAGCAGTCCCACACTCCTACCCCAGCATTAGTTCCAAAACAAAGTTCCCTACTTTCAGGCTGATGCATTTTAGTGTTTAAAAAATAAATAAATAAAATTCAACATTTATTGTGACAATCTGCTGCCATCATCCAACCAGCAATATCATATTATTACATATATATACACTTACTTACTGTGTGCAATAATAGCTGTTATAACACAAGATGGTGATGCTTGTTGCAATGACATCAGATCCTTTTGCTCCTGAAGGCTAAGGTCTCCTGCCACCAAAAGTAAAGCTCTTGTTGGGAATCTGTGACAGCTGGCTGCCCTGCAAGGGGAGAGCTGCACGGGATCCCCATGCATCTGGTAGTGCAGGGTCCTCACCAGCTAGAGCTGGTGCCACCACACCCATCCAGGGAGAACAGATCTGTGTGTGCCCAGGGGCAGCCCCTAGGCCAGAACATCAGGCAAGCTCATGGCAACAGGCTGAATATTCAGGTTCACAGGTCTGGGCCAGCATCCAGATCAACAGGGTGCATCACCAGACAGAGATAACGGCTCCAGCAGAGCTAAAGGCACTAAAGGTGTGAGCCACAGCTTGAAAACAGCTCCCAGAAATAATGTGAGGAGCACCCACTGGGGGTCCTCAGCACAGATGTTCAGGAGAGCCTCTGCTGAGGGTCCTTACATTTCTTTCAAGCCTATCTGGTGACATCAGCTCTGAGCTGGCCATTAGCCCGGGCACCCAAAGCCCCAGGGCTCTGACAGCTCTCTCAAGCAGCTTTTCAGCATTTTTATGCTGTGTCAGCTCTGTGCCTCTTTCCAAGGCGCTGCTTCATCATATCGTTCCTCTGTGTGCTGTTAAGTCTTATTTACATTTTTATTATACCTCTTTAGCATTTAACATGGTGCCTGAATTAAACTACAGCAAGTTCCCCAGCCTGAAGATTTCCTGATTGGACACCTTCCCGTGAAGAGAAACGTGTTCAGTAGATCTCACTGCTCACTAGTTTGAATTTGTCCCCCAGATTCTTTCTGAACATTTCTGCAGCTTCAGAGAGGCCAGCATATAAAACAGGACAAAATATCCTTTTCTGTCCCCGGGACAAACTCGCACAACTGGCATCGGGGCAGCTGAAATCCCTTATCCTCCATGACATGGTACAATGTCACCACCACAAGTCACTGGCCTGTGCAAGCCCCCAAGCCACACCTGGGGATCATCTCCCCAGACCAAAGCTGCACTGGTGACTCTTACCAGTACGCAAGAGTTACATGTCACGCCCGCTTGGTTTGCTAGTCAAGATGTATTAAAGTGTTTCAAGAGTGAGCAGACTGAGCTGTAAACAGGTTTCCTTTCTTTTCTAGGTTGCAGAATTCATCTAGGTTTGACAAAAAAGGTTGGAGAATGGGAAAAAAATGAAAGAAGAAATGGGAGTGAGGCTTGCAGCCAGCTATATGGAAGAGAGGTTTTTGTGGATGAAGCGTCAGGTGGCATCCGTGTTGTAGCAAAGACCTGACACTTTGGGATGCTTGTGTTACAGCAGTTCCGGTACTGCTGCCACGTCTTGATTTTTGAAAGCCTTCTGACATCCAATTTCTAAAGCTTCATGCATAAGAAATAACTAGTCTGTTTAATCTCTTCAGGACAGGGACTATCTCTTCCTTTGTGCATACATAATAATTAGACCCAGCATGATTTAGAGCCTCTAGATGTTGCATGGGAGACTGGAGCATAAAAAGCTCTATGCATGGCATTTCTCCTCTAATTTGAAAGTACTTCTCTTTTCCTTTTCATGCTGCCCAACAAATTAATATGATCTCACCCCTTTCTACCGATTGCAAACTCTTAAAGCTGTGTTTACCTCTCTGAACATACAGGCCTTATAATGGGAGTCCTGGCCCAAACTTATCAGCAAAGGTGCAAGCATGACACTGGAACAAAGCGTGACATCAAACCAGCTCATCAAGAGGAAGTCTGGTGGGTTATCAATTACACTGTTGAATGAAAACATTTGTCAGAGCTAATATACAGCCAAGCATCCATGAACAGACAATGAAACACTAGCTAATTACTTACCAAATATTTCCATTTACTTGATTGAGTTTGGCAAGGAGATGCAGCATGTGCAACCAGCATTCTGCAGGGACTTAATGCTTGCACTTAGAGACATTAGCTCTTCCTGACAGGAAATTGCTTTTTCTCCCTTAATGTTTCCACAGAGCTAGTAAGGCACAGGAAATACTTCTGTGTTTTTGGCATCTGACATCCATAAACCAACAGTAGTCCCTGCAAGCAGCTAGGACGAAGCATAAAAGTTGGCACAAGCAGTACAGTCTTCGATTCAAAGCAGCCATAGTGACAACCCCTTGGCACTCCCGACATGCACCACCTATTGAATAATGAGTTTTCCAGGAGAGAAGCTGGCAACTACACTTGGGGTGGACTGAAGAAAAGACATCTGTGGAAGCGACATTTGCAATGCACTGTTGTTTTTGGCCTTAGGTACCAAATTTTGTGTTTCAAGACTGCAAAGTTTCTCCCTGAATTCATGACATGAAGTAATCACTCAAAGTGTTCTACAAGTAATTAGAGCTGTGAAATTCAAATTTATGTTCTTCAGCTTAATTATGTTAAATATACTAAGAGAAGCCTTTGTTTTCAGTGGGAAGAGGCATCTCGCCTCCTGAAGCTCCTTATGTGCCTGTTGTTCCATTGCAAAGCATCAGGAAAAGAAATCCCATAGCCTTCTATCTGAGATAATCACATAAGCTCCCATACATCTAACAGATGTTTCTACCTTTTGAGTTTCTCTGGGGAACACTTTTTAAAATCTAAAATACTTGGCTAAGGACAAACATCACCACATGAAGGCATGCAGTGCTGGGGGTAACCCAGAAACCATGAATGGCCTTAAATATCACCAATGATGTAAAACCACGTCTACCTTTTCAGTGTGTTTTGGTCTGACATCAGCCTCACTCTTCAGCATCAGTACCAAGCAGAGATGGACACAAACAGTTGAGGTTTCACAACAGTCACAGCCTTGGGAAAGCAGGGCGTCTCATGTCTAGTAATTAACTTGTAGCTATTTAGCTTTTGCTATTAAATAAACCTGACAAAATAATCTCAGCACATAATTCCTAGAATAGGATTACCCATCCAAACCCAAAATTCCCTGGGGATGTGTGGGAGTATACAGGTGGCCAGTGAACAACGTGACACTAACACAGAAAGAAAACTACACACCTCTTTGCTTGTTTCATCTCTTTACCCCTGGTGTGACCCTGATCCCTTGCAGGAGAGAGTAAGCTTATCTACAAGCAGTAAAGAAGCTTTTACTTCTAGGCACACAATTCCTCCTGTCCTGGTTCTGGCCAGGCCAGAGTCAACCTCCCCAAGCAGCCAGCACAGGGAAGCTGAGTTAGCCCAGGCGAGCTGAGTTCTCCTGGGCTGTTCCTGACATCACTTCCCCATAAAAACAGCTGTTTGGGGAAGGGTATGGGCTTGTTGCCTCCAAGACAGCCTGAGTATTGCTGGGATGCTGGCTGGTCCTTGCTGTTGGGCAGCACTCTGTAATTGTCAGGTCAATAAGGTACTCTGTGTTAGCACTGGGTGTGAGTGTAATTTGCCATTATTGTTCTACATTCATGGTGATTTTTGTCAGTAAGCTGTCCTTATCCCAACCCACGGAGGCTCTGTCTGTCTCTCCTCTGGGAGTGAGTGAGTGGCATGTGGTGCTCAGCCACTGTCTGGGACTGAACCACCACACCTCCAAAATACTATCTGGGGAATTCTTTATGCATTGTGAAAGAAAGAAGGCTGCGAGCCCAGTTGAGAATTATGCATATATATATATGCATATTATATATATATATATATAAGTTGCTGTTAACAGGAGACAACATCTAAATGTAGGAATACATGCATACACCCTTCAGAAGTAAAACTGTAATTTCCAGCCACAGCTAGCTCTGCTGTATTTCAAATAGCTTCTGGCTTATGTAAAACTACCAATGTGCATATAGAAAAATGGAAACCTAAATTAATTGCTCTACAGTTCAAATTGGTGGACCCTTGGATAAGACATTATATATTCCAGACTTAATGTTTTTATCAACAAGCTTTTGAACAGCCTGTTGAAACGATTAACATCCTCCTTTGGCTTTATCAAGCTTAGTGAAGGATTTATTGTATGAAGGGTAGTAGCCTGTGACATAAAGACAATTAAATGAGATGAACCATTGGCCCATTGAACCTCTGTTGCTGAACCTATGGCCATTGAGCAGCAAGGTGAACAAAGAAGAAAGTTCTCTGCTTGTTCAGCATATACCAGTTATTTGTATCTCCAGATTCAGCTTTTAGCCTTCTCATCAAAGTGCCCTTGTGGTGAACACATTTACCAAATTACTATGACCATATCCACCATGAGAAGGTAAAATAAGTTGATGTCACTCAAAACGTGTCACTTTAGCCTAGCCGCTGTTTAGTATTTGACAATTAAAGTTAAGCACATGGAGAAGCGTATGCAGAACATGAACCCTAAGGCAAAAGGACCCAACACAATCATGTTCAAGAAGAGGGAGTGAGAAGAAAACATCTGGCAGAGAAAGAAATGATGCATTGATAGAAGGTGTGGGGTCTGAGGACTTGGAAGCATGTGGCTTTCAAAAGAGGGAGCAATGTTAAAAATAAAATGGAGACCATAAGGAAGATGGAAGAGGACAGTTTTAGATTAGACATTAGGAAGAAATTCTTTACTATGAAGGTAGTAAGACCCTGGCACAGGCTGCCCAGAGAGGTTGTGGAAGCCTCATCCCTGGAAGTGTTTAAGTCCAGGTTGGATGGGGCTTTGGGCAACCTGGTCTAGTGGCAGGGGGGTTGGAACTAGATGATATTTGAGGTCCTTTCCAACCCAAACCATTCTAGGATTCTATGGATTTTGGTGAGAGTGAAGCTGGGGAGTGAGAGGAAGAAATGAAACCAAAGATATTTAAAAGGTTGATATTGAAACCTTGATATTTAAAAACACTTTCCTATAGGTTCCTCTGGAACATCAGTAGACAAAGAAAGGTGACAAAGATATAAGCCAGACATTCATTTCATTACTCCAGCTTTCATGATTTAAGACAGGATTTTTACCAGTCTGGACATTTATCGAATGTGAAAATGTTGAAAATCAGGCATTTTAATAGATCCTGAAAATGTTAGTTCCACTCCAGCTCCACCGAGAAGTTTGGTTGCATATGCAGCACACACTTACAGATAAGCAGTTTCAGATCTGAGCTTAGTGTTGCCCCCAGTTGTAAGCTGCAGGCTGACTAGGAAGGTAACTTTTCCTAGCCTGTTGAATTGAACAGACCCAGCCAACAGGTGAGAACAGGTCATGCAAATCTTGTTTGATTCACACTGTTTGCTTCTTCTAAATTCAGAATTGGTTTTATTTTTCAATATTTCCTTTCTCTCAATAGCCTGTTTCTGCTGAGCATTGCAAAATGTCAGCAACTGTTAATGAAGTGGTTGATTAGTAACACTGCACACTTGTATGGATGGGGAACCCAGAGTTCTGGAAAGGGTGGGTAGCACTAAACACTTGTTACAACTTATGCAGACATGTGGTATGTCAGCGAGAAAATGCAAGCCATTGTTGCCTCTCAGTCCACTGTCCTAGCTCTTCCTAAAGCTTATGTCCTCCATTGCCATTAATTACACCTGTGCAATTAACTCAGATCTGTGCTAGTAATGCACCTACTACTGCTCAGATTCCTTTTATGATATGCACGTGGTCTTCAAAATGATTGACTTAACTTTTAGTCAAGGTTTCTTCTATAACCATTACTAGAATTTGAGATTCTTTTTTTCACATCAAAATAAGTTATCTTTCTGCCTGAGAATAAGCCAACCCCCTAGGCAGCTGGTGCAACTGAGGCCAGCACAAAGCTTCTTGCTCTTTCATGCCTTACAGATTTAGTGTCAACCACTGAGGTAATGTCAGTCTGAAGTAATCCAGACTGATATGAAAGTTTAAGAAACATAGCAGTTACAGTGTCCATGTGAAAAAAAAACAACAAACCCAACCAACTAAAAACCAAACCAAGTCAAAACAAAACCCCCACAAAACTAAACAGAACTATACCAGCGAAACGTCTGGCTAGGCAAGAATTTCAGAGCTAGCCCATGGTATTGTTAGAGGTGAATTTCTCAGAGGTACTGGCCTGGGAGGTGAGGTACTGGCTTTCTGGCAAAACAAGTTCTTGGCTATGGACTTTCTCTGACTGCTAAAGTCCCTGTCCTTCCCTGTGCTGCAGTTTCCCTTCTTGCTCCTTTAAGTTTTGGTTTTAGTAAGGACTGACTTTTTGCAAGTGTGTACTCTGTTCGGATTAGTAAGGTCCAAGCTTTTTGGTTATATCCAGGGCATACCAGGATTTAACTCTTAATTATCTATTTTCTTATGTTTTACCTTGTGAGGATGAACTTGCTTGATTTTATTAAAAATATATTCATTTTCCAACGTACCATTAATTTAAATATGAGTCATAAATTTTCAGGCATTGCTGTACATAAAACTTACCATATAATGCACTAATGGACAATGTGTGACTATCAAGATACACAGTCTGAAACTTAGGAGGTAACGGTAATTTAAAAACATCATATTAGCAAAAGTTAAGATCATTTGAAGTTATCATAAATCATGGTTGTGAACTCACTAGATAAGTACCAATTTAAGAAACACATACACATATAACCTCTGTAGTTTTATGCAAGAACAGCAGATCCCATGATTCATAAAAATATTTCTTTAAATGAGTATGTCTAAGGATTCTCAGAAGTAATATTCACCTTGGGCACTAATAAATGCTACTAAAAGCTATGGCAGAATTGAGACTGCTTTCACAGCTGTAGCTACCCAAGCTAATTGCATTTTCTCAGTCCATCACTGGTGAATCATTAGCACTGGTGGAAAAGAAAGATCTCATGGAGTGAGCTGAGTGGGCTTAACACCCAGTATGGAAAAAATGCACTAATATCATCATGAATAAGATCCTCAAAGTCACCAACATACCATAATATTTGGAGACATATCTTCAAAATAAAATTCTGGTTTCTGCAGGTTTCCTTCCCCCACTTCTAACCAAAATAAAGAGCACTATGTTTTGGCTCTTGAGAGAAAAAAGCAGCATTTCATATAGTTCCCTTTAAGCATTCATAGTACCTGAAGCCTTCAGCTTGTTTTGCTTTACAACTTGAGTACAAATTCTCTATCACAAAAGTAGAGACTGAGCTCCTTGCACGCATAAATGACTTGATGCCTTTGTAAGAGACATTTCTTAACTGTATTCTACAGGGACATAGAGAAAAAGTACTAGGTTTAAAAATCACAGCATCGATTCCTGATCTCACTGACAGCCACTGGTACCTTTCTTTTACAAACTTGATTCAGTAAGACCAAATTCCACCCAAGATCTTCCTGACAATAAAACTGTTTTTTCTAAGCAGGAAAGGATTTCTTTAATTCAAAATGTGATTGCCCTAATTCAAGTATTATGTTACGTATATGAGTACCAGAATGTTTTGCAAAGGGGAAGAAGGGTAGATCAGGTACCTGGGGATGTGGTTTAGGACAGGATGGGGACAGTTGGACTTGATGATCTTAAAGGTCTTTTCCAACCTTGTGATTCTGTGAAATGCTCTGATTACATGTCAGTGAAGGAAGAGGGTCTGAGCAGAGTTCTGCCAAGTGATCTGCAGAGAAAAACTCTTTCCTGTAGGTAAAGTGTTGAAAATTACCCAAATTGTCATGAGTGTAGTCAACCCACTCTGAACACTAAGTAACCATGAATCCAAAGAAAACTCACCATACAGAGTTCTTTATCTAGAGCAGCTGCTTACAAAATTCATTAGAGAAGCACAGCCTGTAAAAGCAGATCTTTTAGAAAGTACAATTCCTTTTGCTCTCTATTTGCAGGTTATTTCTTATTTTGCCCATTATATAAAACAGGAACTAATATTCCTTAAAATTAATAGTGAAATACTAACTGTGCAATATAGTGTAATCAACATAACATTAAAACGAGCAAAGTAAACATACTGTTCTATTATAAAAATGGTAAGAATTCTAATACCTATTTGGTTAGAGATTTCTAAAACGAAAAGATTCAACCTTTACTAGTTACGTTCATACAATCGTTACTCATTCTCAAACTTGATTTACCCCTACATTTCTGGTAGTGTGCACAGGAACTCAGGAGTTTAAAATCCAAATTCCAGTACCGTTATTTAGAAGTTACTCCCAAAAATTCAGTTTATTTGTTGAAAGTTATCACACATCTTTTCCCAAGAGAGTCAAGAAGTTAATCACTACCTTCTTTAAAACTGTGCTTGATTCCATCACTTCTCTGAAACAAGCATGTTCTTTTATACCCTCCATTGCTGCCTGTTAGGATTTAACTTTCCCCTTGATGCAGGCTGAAACCTGTTCCTTGTGGTTACAAACACATCTTACATAAGCCTGCAGCGTCATCCAAACTGGACAGCAAACATGCAAGATCCCAGCAGCTTGCTGTTCACAAGGCCGGTTCACCACTGACTCATCTTGCTGAACCGTGGCAGAGCCACCGCCCACTTCTCTTGAACCAGACGTCATCTCACAGAATATAGGTGATACCTGAGCACTTTTTTACACTTTCACAGCTCAGAAATCCCGTGTACCTTGGCGGGCTGGGCAGCATTCCTCTTCTGTTACTGCTTACACACCTTGCTTGCAAATATATGTCATTGAGTCATGGAATGCGTTAGGTTGGAAAGGACCTTTAAAGGTCATCTAGTCCAAGCCCCCAGCAGTTAGTACGGACGCCTTTAGCTAGATCAGGTCACTCAGAGCCCCATTATCCTGGTTCCAGCTAGGATAGGGTTAATTTTCTTTCTAGCAGCAGGTGGAATGCCATGTTTGGGAGTTAGGATGAGAGCAGTGCTGCTAACACAAGGATGGTTTAGTTGTTGCCAAGTTACCTGTGGCTGCTTGTGAGGTTTTTTTCTTATTAAATGTGATTCCCAGAGGTGATGGCTTGGTCTTAGGTCAACAATGACTCCCATCTTGAGCCAGCTGGTGTTTACGCTCTTGGACCTGCAGAGAGCTTCTAGCTGCTTCTTGCAGAAGCCACCCCTGCAGCCCCCTCCTCTACCAGAACTCAGCCACACAAAACTACAACATGGGAATTTACTGTTTGGAGTTTTGTGGGTGTCAACAATATATTATGCAACAATGAACCTAATGGAGACTAACTTTAGTCTAGACTTTTGTAGATACCAGTAACATATTTTGCAGCAATGGTATTGTGGAATGTGTGTACCAGCACATTGTAAGCTTTCCAGTGGGACTGTCTCTGAGAACAATAAAATTCAGGGCTACAAGGGGCCCCAAGACCTGTCGCATGGCTTTGGTAAACAAGAAGAGGAAGATAAGGGTTAAAACTTACAGCAAAAACAGTGAAAATGAGTGGATGGAGTAAACAACCACCAGGGTCCTTGAAAACCAGCTAAAGAATGCAGTACACATGTGGGAAAGGGTGGAAACCTATGATAATGAGTTCCAGGAAAAGTAATGAATATGTTGATCATTTCTTGGAAAGGTCACAAGCAGCCAAAGACTTTTCAGGTGCTCATATTGCCCTGCTAATGAGAAGGTGGGGAGTGCCTAGGAAGCTGGGAGGGGACACAGCCAGGACAGGTGACTCAAACTGGCCAAAGAGGGTATTCCAAGCAGATGATGTCATGCTCAGCATAAAGAGGGGCTGTGGAGGGGAGAAGTGCACAGCTCCAGGCCGAATGGTTTTGGGGATGGTCCGTTTTCTGGGTGGCTCTGAGCTGTACAGCCTGAGCTGTGTGGTTCAGTGAGAAACTGCATTGTGTATCACCAGTTTTGTATGTTTTGCTATAAAGTTGTGTTGTTATCTCTCTCTTTCTCTGCCACCCTAGAATACTGTCCTTATCCCAACCTGTGAGGTTTAGGGTTGGGGTTTGTTTTTTGAGGTTCTTTTTCCTCCCCTTCCCCCCATCCTCAATTCCTCACACACACCCTGTTAGAGACCAAGCAGCTGCGTGGTGCTTGGCTCCAGGACACCCATTGAACCTGACCTTGAATATCTCCAGGGACGAGGCCTCCACTGCCTTTCTGGACAACCTTTTCCAGTGATCCACCACCCTCATATTGAATTTTTTCCTAATATCCAACCTAAATTTCCCTTTTATATATAGGCCAAAGAACATGGATTCACAGAGACAAGACACAGACAGCAGAAGGTAAATTTTTCAAGGATCATGGCAGTACACATGTTACATTCCATGGAAAAGCAATGCTGAACCTGTCACTGCTTTGGACAGACTTCTCAGCAGATGCCTGGCCTTTGGAAGCTCCATATTACCTCTGAAAGCTGAGACAACTTCCTGGGCAGTTGTTCTTTTTTTTTTTTCAGCAAAATCCTGTACCATGAATGCAAAGCCATACCCAGACTGGCAGAGGCTGCCTTCCACTGAGGGACTGCCCAGTTTCTTCTTAGCAAGAGCTTAGCAATGTAAGAAAAAAAAAAAAAAGGCATTCTTACTTGGACTTCAGATTTGCTGAGCTGATGGAGGGCTTGGAGCGGCCTTGTAAGCAGTGAGTTACTTCCAGATACAGTGTAAGAACAGTTCAAGGAAACATGGGTTCTGTTACTACAAAGGCAACAGTTCACATCACAGTCCTATTCAGATAACATAGGATTAAAGGGTCAGTTGCAGCAGGCTCAGTGGTTTTGCCTGCAGAAGAGAGAGAACAGGCTGGACTGAAAGCTATTCCTAGAAGTTCAGACAAATGTTTCTGATCCTACAGTGCAAGACTAAGCATCTCTGGCTTCCATTCAGCATATCCCATGGCAATTAACTAATGAAAGTAGTGACAGGGATGACAAGAATAGTAGAAAGAAAGGGAGAAAGAAAGAATAAAACTCAACAGGTAGAAGACCCCGAGCTTCAGAGACACACAACGTGACCTTAAGAACTATGCTGTGCATTCACAGGAGTAACTATCAAGAGCAGTGTTAACTGGAGGAATCTTGTAACATTCTATAGCAAGAATTTTCTGAAGTTTTAATAGCAGGTTGTCATAGTTTAGCTGGCAGCTAAGCACCACGTGGCCACCCGCTCACACCTCTCTGCAAAAAGGGGGACACTGGGAACACACAAATGCAATTGCTTCCCACATGCAAAAGGAAAATAAAATGGTCCAATACACACTCTTTTTCTGAGCAACGAATCTTTATCCTGGCTCCCATCCCAAGCACAACTACAGGCTGGGCAGGGAAAGGATTGAGGGCAGCCCCGAGAAGAGGGGTTGGTGGATTAAAAGCTCAACAGGAGCTGGCAATGTGTACTCACAGCCCAGAAAGCTCAAAGGTGTCTTGGACTGCATCAAAAGAAGCGTGACTCTGTGCCTGTAAACAAGAAAGACTTCACAGTACCCATCAGGATTGACTGCAGTAAATGCCCTGCAAACTGGCTTAGAAATTTTGGGTAGATGATGGGTAGAACATCACAGCAGTCAGGGAAGGAATTAGCAGTCTTCTGTAATTCATGACCCAACATACTAAGCTATTGTGCTGGTTTTGGCTGGGATCCAGTTCTTTCTCTTTGCAGTAGCTAGCGTGGGGCTGGGCTTTGGCTTTGTGCTGCAAACAGTGCTGGTAACACAGGGATGTTTTTGTTGCTGCTGAGCAGGGCTTATACAGATCCAAGGCCTTTCCTGCCTCTCACCCCACCCCACCAGTGAGTAGGCTGGGGGTATGCAAGTTGTTGGGAGGGGGCACAGCCGGGACAGCTGGCCCCAGCTGATGATATTCCATACCATATGATGTTATGTTGAGCATACAAGGGGCTGGGAGAAGAACGAGGGTGAGGAACATTTGAAGCGATGGCATTTGTCTTCCCAAGTAACCATTGCACATGTGATGGTGTCTGAACACCTGCCTGCCCATGGGAAGAGGTAAGTTAATTCCTTTCTCACTTTGCCTGAGCGCACAGCTTTTGCTTTATCTATTAAACTGTCTTTATCTCAACCCATGAGTTTCCTCACCTTTACCCCTCTGATTCTCTCCCCCACCCTACTGAAGGGAGAGTGAAAAAGCGGCAGTGTGGTGCTCAGCTGTTAGATGGGGCAGAATCACAACAGCTATGTATGTGGAAGTACATCTCTCAAACAACAGCATGAAATGACTGCTACTATTCCTTATTAATATTTGCTCTTCAGGAAGGCTAGATTCTCCTTCTGTCTTTCTTTAAGATCCAAAAGTTAGCTTAGGTTTGCCTCTAAGTTTCTTCACCTGGAGGTGATATTTGCTCTTCAGGGGAGAATCCTGTTATCTCTCATCAAGGTACAGTCAGCAAAGAGAAGGAAGAGCTTACTTGCATTTGTTTGACACCTCTGAGTCTGCACCCAGATGAAATATTGTTTCTGCACTTTGACGATCCCCAATGACAGACTGGAGAAGGTCCAATGGAGGGTTGGCAATTTGGCTGGGGAACTGGGGCATATGATGTACGAGAAAGGGCTAAGGAGGTTGGGTTTTCTTATCCTGGAGAAGAGAAAGTCAATGTGCAATCCTCAGCTACCTAAAGAGCATGTCACGGAGACAATGAGCTTCTGGACAAGGCCATCTAGTTGAGGATGTCCCTGGTCATTGCAGGTGGCTTAGAGGACATTCAAAGCTCCCTTCCAATCCAAACTGTTCTGTGATTCTCCAGTTACATCCAGAGCATGATGCTCTATGATCAGGAATATCCCTTTGGCCAGACTGGGCCAGCTGTCCTGGCTGTGCTCTCTCCCAGCTTCTCCTGCACCTGGCAGGGTGTGAGGAGCTGAAAAGTCCTTGATTTCTTGCAGACACTACCTAGCAGCAACTAAAAACATCCATGTGTTAGCAACATCGTTCTTCTAGCAAATCCAAAGCACAGCACTATACTGGCTACTAGAAAGAAAATTATGTCAGCTGAAACCGGGACAAGGTTTAATCTTGGGAGCATAATTAGTCCTGTGCCAAACACTGGAAAATTCCAGAAGTAACTCTGAATAATCTGTCAAGCTCACCATTTTAACACAATTTATAATGGGATCCCCAAACCTCCTGTGTCCTAAGTCAAAATGCCTTAATGCAGTTAGGAAGGTGATTAATTAAAAATTTCAGAATTAATTTTTGCATACAAACTCATTGGGTGGCCCGCTAATCTACGAGCATGCCTTCAGCAGAAATCAGGAGAGTACTGAAGACAGAGATATTCCAATTTATGACACAAAGATGAGTAGGATTTTTAAGCATATTGCTTAATCTCTTCAGCACAAAGCTACATTTCATGCCCTGCATCTTTAAAGTGGGTGTAACATTCAATTGCCACATGTAGCTGTTACAAAGCCGAATCCATCATTATCGCTAAAGAGAGACATTAAAGAGGGGTCCTTTGAATGTTTGTAAGAGCTGAACAGGGCTTTCAAACCTTCAGCATTACAATGTCTGTTCCAGCAGAAGTCTGCATGCACACAGACCTTGAAGCACGTATATAACACTGAGCATTTCGCTGGGCTATATGGAGCTGCACAATTTTTGCCAGGGTCAGTACCTTAAGACATACGTAGTACAGGACTCATCCATTACAAATGCATTCAAATGCGTTAAATAAACCTGTACCTGCTGGCTTGCAAATACCTTTCCATTGTGAGGTATCCACACACCATGTGGTGCTATCAACACGCACTGCAGGCTATTGCTATTAGCTGCTACTAAAATCAAAAGAAGGAAAGTATAACCTTATGTAAATAACTTGCTTCAGTCTTGTGGAAGTGTAGCAAGGCTAACTCAAAAGACGTGCTTCACAACATTAAGTCAGCTGGGGTTTTACTGGTTTAGGTTTCCAGTGCGTAGAACGCACATCCTAAGGTAAAAGGATGCATCCAGCTTATCCCCTGGCTCACAGGCCATCCATCTTATTGGGCAATATGGTGTTTTATATTGGGACACAAAGTTATTATTTAAGAAAGCAGAGGGCACCATGCAGGCTGGAAGGCACCTGGGGGTCAAGGAATCAAAGGGGCACACTCCTAGGTCAACAGGGCCCACTACAAAGCCTGAGCAAGGCAACAAAGTAAGTCAGAGCCTAGGTCGAAAGGTACATCCACAATAATGAGTTAGGTGTATGGCCAAGCTGAGAAGTCAACCCACAGGTCAGAGTCCATATCCACATCATCCCTAGCCAGACATAGGCATGGGTATAGCAGAACCAAAGACCAACACTCCTTCCCCATAGCTCAAGTAGAGCCTCAGGACTGAGAATAAATAGAATTTCCAGCCTGTGTGTGTGTGTGTGGAGGCTCCAGGCAAGTCTTGTCAGGACCATTAAGGCCTTTCAGTTTCCCCAGGGTTTGAATACCCATCAGCCCTTTTGAAGATAGAGATTTTACTATTCTGCATGTAACTGAGTTCAGCAAGAACATGCATGATAGATAGGATAGGGCTCCTGATCACACCATTACAGTGATAACATGGTGCTAATGTCGGTGAAGAAAACATTCCAGAGCAAGTCTGAAGACAAATGGAGAGGGCAGGCTGACAGTAGACTATTGTGGCTTGAATTAAGTCACACCAGACATGAGTACTGCCACGTAGAACATGCTGGAACTTCAGTACGAACTGGAGGCAAAAGCAGCCTCCAAGTGGCACACCTCTGTTGGTATCACAAATACGTTTTTCTTAATCCCTTTTACAGTAGAGTGCAGGACACAGCTTGCTTTCCCTTGGACAGGCGTCCAGTACACTTAGAATTGACTGCCCCAGGGGTGGGAACACAGCCCCAGCATTTGCATTGCACTGATCCAAACTACACTGGAATGGGAGGATACTCTTGAGCACCTGCAGAACTTTGATGACATGATCAAAGGGGAAACACAGCAGCAGAAGTTTCTGAGAAAGGGAAGAACATAGTCTAAATCCTTCTGAAAGCCAGTTTTGCCATAAAACAAAGTACGGTCAAGGGACCTGCACAGAAGATCCATTTTTTTAGGAATAAAATGGGAAGATGGGTGTCATCAGATCCCAGTGGATGTCACCAATGAGATAGCAGCTATACCTTCACCAACTAAAAAAGGAAACACAAACTTTCTTAAGTGCCGTGGGTTTCTGGAGAACACATATCCCAAAATACAGCCTGATTGTAAGCCCTCTTTATGAAGTGACATGAATAACTTCAAATGGGGTCCTGGTCAACAACGAGGCTTTGAACAAATCAAACAGGAAATTGTCCCCATAGTGGCCCTTGGTCCCATCCAGACAGGGCCAGATATAAGAAATGTACTCTACACTGCAGCTGGGGAGAATGGCCCTACTTGGAGTCTCTGGCAGAAAGCACCAGAGGAGACTCTAGGCCAACCACTGGGGTTTTGGAGTCAGGATACAGAAGATCTGAGGCCCATTACACTCCAACTGAAAAAAAAGATGTTGGCAGCATATGAAGGGGTTTGAGCTGCTTCAGATGTGGTTGGTGCTGGAGCCCAGCTCCTCCTGGCAAACCAACTGCTGGCGCTGGGTTGGATGTTCAAAGGGAGGGTCCCCTCTACACGTCATGCAGTGGATGTTACATGAAGCAAGTGGGTCACACTGATTGCACAGTGGGCTCAAATAGGAAACCCCAGTCACCCAGAGATCTTGGAAGTGATCACAGACTATCCAGGCAGCAAAGATTTCAAAGTATTGCCAGGAGAGGAGGTGATGCGTGCTGAAGAGGCCCCACTGTATAACAAACTGCCAGAAAAGGAGAAGCCACATGCCTTGTTTGCTGGTGGGTCCTGTCACATTGTGGGAAAACATCAGAGGTGGAAGGCTGCTGTATGGAGTCCTACATGATGAGTCATAGAAGCCATTGAAGGAGAAGATGGATCGAGCCAGTTTGCAGAGATGAAAGCCATCCAGCTGGCTTTGGACATCACTGAGCAAGAAGAGTGGCCAATGCTCTACCTCTATACTGACTCATGGGTGGTGGCAAATGCCCCATGGGGGCGGTTGCAGCAATGGAAGCAGAGCAGCTAGCAATGCACAGACAAACCCATCTGGGCTGCCCTGGTGTGGCAAGATATTGCTGCCCAGCTCAGGAAACTGGTTGGAAAAGTAAGTCACGTAGATGCCCAGATACCAAAGACTCAGACCACTGGAGAACATCAGAACAACCAGCACATGGATCAGGCTGCTCAGAATGAACTGGCAACATAAGGACGAATTATTTATAGCTCATTGGGCCCGTGACACGTCAGACCATCTAGGAAGAGACGCAACATATAGATGGGCTTGTGACTGAGGGGTGGCCTTAACCATGGTGGGATGGGAAGGGGGAAAGAAGAAGGAGAAGGGAAGAAGGGAAGGGAAGGGAAGGGAAGGGAAGGGAAGGGAAGGGAAGGGAAGGGAAGGGAAGGGGAGGGGAGGGGAGGGGAGGGGAGGGGAGGGGAGGGAAGGGAAAGGGAGGGGGCGGTCCCGCAGGCTCCCGACTCCGCCCTGCCCAGGGCGGAGTCGGGAGCCTGCGGGACCGCCCCCTCCCCGTGGCCGCTGTAGCAGGAAGCGGCGGAGCGCTTCTGGGCAGCGCCCGTGGAAACCATCGCGGCGTCCCGGGGATTTGTCGGTTACGCCCGGGAAACTTTCTGAGGGGTGAACCGGGGAGGGGGTCTTGCCCCTCACCAGAGCCGGAGGAAGCGGGTCGAGAGGGTTTCTCGTCCTTAACCGCCGGGTGGCCCCCGGCTCCGCCCGCCGCTGCCGGGAGAACCGTGCGGGCGGCGGGGGCGGCAGCGCCGGGTACCGCGGCCGCCTCCGCGGGGCGGCCTGACATGAGATCATCGCCGGTGGCTGCGGCAGCGGCAGCATGGCCTCTGCCAGGAGCGGCCCCCGGGCCGGGCCGAAGGACGAGGAGACCAACGGCGACCTGGACCGCTCCCTGCAGCAGATGCTGCGGGCGATAGCGGAGGAGCGGAGCCGCGCCGGCCTTCGCCAGGAGATCAGCGGCCTCGGTGAGTCGGGCGGCCGGGGCCTCCCCGCCGGGCTGGGCGGGAGGGTGAGCGGAGGGGCGAGCGAGGCGACCCGGGGCCAGGCGGCCCCCACGGCAGGAGCGCGGGCCGTCTCGCCCCCCTCCACCTTCCCCTCGCCCTTCTAGGGCCGGGACCGGGGGGCCGGGTCAGTCTCCGTGTTCGTCGTGTGCAGCCGGCGGCGGTGGCCTGGAAACCTGTTGTGTGCCGCCGGGCTGTGCTGCTGCACGGGGCCTTTCTCCTCCCGGGGTCCCCGCGAACCGGGGGGAGCAGCTGCCTGCTCCATTGTCTGAAATGCCCTTGGAGGAGGGAAACGCTCAGGAGGCACCGAACACATAAGCTGATAGGTGGTGGTGGTGTTTTTTTAATTTCCTTTTGGGTACGGGCGGCGTGTCGCGTGTTTCGGGAGGCAGGCAGACCCCTGTTCTGTTGCTCTGCCCAGTGCGTGCGGCGGTGCGGCTCCCCAGCGATGCCTGTAAGGTATTTTTTTTTCCGCCTCTTCTGAGTGAGACACCTCCCTTCTCTTAGTAAATGACTTCACGCTGCTTGCCACGGTCTTGTGAGCACGCAACGTCGTGGCTCCCGGTGGTCAGTCCATTTATTTGTTTGTTTGTTTTTAATCGTGGAGGTTTTCTTGCTATCTTTACTTATTTACGTCGTGAGCGGTGCAGATTCTGCATGGCACGTATTTATTTAGCTTTTTGGCAAAGCCCACGCGTTGCAAAATAAAGTTTGGGAGTTGAAATCCAGTTGACTTGATGCAACAGAGTGGTACCACAGGTCCCTTAGCCCAAAGTCCTTTGTGCCAGGAAGCTCGTCTGCCCAGGCTAATAAATAGAAGTCGTTAATTTTCATGTTAGAGATCATAGACAGAAGTTTTTTGTTTGAGTAATGGTTTCTACCTTACTCAGAACTTTTGTATATCCTGGACTGGATGTGTGCTCTAAGGGGATCAATGCCCAGAAGTCTTTGCAGGGTCAGGGCTTTGAATTATCAACACTGATGTGCATTGCTTCTCTCATTTCTTCCATGTAACCTTTATTAATGCCTCTGCCTTCTTCAGTTTGTTTATAAGGTCCCCAAAGTCTCAGTTTCAGAATCTTCCTTAAAAACTCATAATGAGGTGGGTTTTTTTTTTAGTTTTACTGGCTTTGTGATGTGGGTTGGCATGGGATATCCCTCTGGTTCTCCTCCTGACCTTTGTGCATCAGTTTGCCAGTGCTTACTGTGGTCTCCACGGGGAGGAATGGGCTCTCCCTTCTTTAATTTTGCCTTGCGTGTAATGAAAGCTTGTGCAAACAAGGGGAAGCGATGAGTCTTTCTTGCTTCTTTAGACTTTTTTTTTTTTTTCAAATGGAATTGGATCTGTCCTTACTGTAGTGTAAAAATGTTATGGGAAAAGAAACTGCAAACAAAACAGGAAAAGAAACCTCCACAAAATTTAAACACTCATGAGATTGCGTTCACTGCAAAGCTGTTGTCAGCTCAGGTTTGGCCATGTCACGTTTGAATGAGAATAAAGACTCGCAGGAAGAGAAATATCACCATCGCTTTCTTGTATTGAAATTGGGAAAGAGGGAAAAAACCTGCGGTGGCCGTTAAGAACACAGAAACGCTTCCTCTCTGCTTGCTTAGCTGTTAGCCTTTCTCACGAGTGCAGTGTCCTGCGGCTGGAGAAGTGCCATCCATAGACCTCCTTGGCCAGGGTAGCTCTGGGTGTGATGGGCCTTCAGCGGAGGTGGCTGCGGGATGGGGTGGTGATTTTAACACAGGGAGAGTGCGTTTTACGATGGCTGTTTGTGAGCAGGGTTGCTGAATATCGGTTCCTGCTGGCATTATTGTCACTAATCCCCAACTGAGCACTGCAGAGTCACCAAGTGGGACCCCTCTCGGGATTAGAGATCCAAATCTCAGGTTGCCATGGGGACATTTAAATTGTCACAGCATCTGACTGTTTGGGTTTTGGTTTTTGTCTCTATGTGCCATAGATCTCTGCTTTTATATGTTGAAGGATTTTCCAAGAACCTGATCTCATTACGTGCTGCGTGCGAGGCTGTCACTCCCAGTGATCAGGTGTTCTTTCCCCTTATTCCGTGATTTAGAGCTAGGGAAGTTAAAAATACTTCTCTGAGGAAGAACTCTGAGCTGCTGAAGTGGTGCTTGGTAGGAATTGTAGATGCACAGAAAGTTTTCAGGCGGAACGCTATGGCTTCAATTTCCCAGTGTCTGGACTGCACTAGCAAGCACTGTTGCCAGGCAGAGCCAACACAGGCAGAGTAGCCGTAATGCAGCTACGCTGGGCGCTCGCAGCACAGCGTTTGTAGAGGCTTTTCTCGAGCTCGGGACTCACAAAAGGAGTTGCAATCCCGTATGGGTTCAGGCGATTAACACAAGGGTCTTGCCTGCTCTTTGAGCCCAGGTACTGTTATATCAGACAGTCCCGATGCTCCAAGGTGTGGGATGTAAGATATTGGGCTGCAGGAGCAGCGTACCTGCAGCTGGTTTTATGTCAGTGAGGCTTCTTTTCGAGAGCTGAATCCTTTTCAGGTGTTTCAGTAGGTTAAACCCGTTGTGAGGTTCTGCTGAGTTCTCTTGAAATCAGGTGGCAGTGACTTTGACCAAGTTAAATTCTGGGTTTTTCCTGAGTGTTGTTAACCCCTCAACAATAAAATGGGACTTGCTGGGTTGTAATTTGGGTGTGCTTTCTCCTTTTGTCTATTTCCATTAAGTGAGCCCCAGCTCTCCAGCACAAGGAGGAAATTGCATTTGTTGCTGACACTGCATTTTGGTGAGAAGAATCGCTTGATTTGAGGAATATCACACAAGTATTTGGACAAGTATTGTCCAGAGCCGTAAATCCCCTTGCATGGGATTTTCTATATTGTCCTGCTTGTATAATGTAGAAAATACAGCAAATCTGACACTGTGCTCTAGAATGATGACTCATGTGTTGACTCCTTACCGAGCTGCTTAGGGGGAAGGGTGATGCCTCTTCAGGAATTCTCGGCTGGATGTTGGTGTCATCCAGTTGTGCAAAGCATTACACTAGTGTTGCACACAAAGCTTGCTCTGAAATGTTATTAGTTGCAACAGTTTCCTGACAAAATAGTTCTCCTTCTGGGGGAATGACATACTTTCTGCACGTCTCCTCAGACAGACTGTGCATAAGGCTCTGAAGTTACCTTTTTGTCCAAAGCCCTGAATAGGCAAGGCTTTATTTTTTTGGTTGTGCCTGAAACTACTGTATAGTGTTGTCAGTTGCTTTGTTTCTCCCTGTCCTTTAGTGTGGGACAGTGTGCTTGGGCAGAGGTGTGGCATGGTGCATGTTGGGACTTAGGATGACAAAGAAGGAATTAATAGGTAGATCTGAATAATGTCTTGGCCTGTGGCTGGTTGGTAATGGAGATTTAGGGCTATGAAGATGATTAAGGGCCTGGAGCATCTCCCCTGTGAGGAAAGGCTGAGTGAGCTGGGACTGTTCAGCCTTGAGAAGACTAAGGGGGGACCTAATTAATGTTTATAATTATCTTAAGCAGGGGATGCAGGGGGAATCAGCCAGCCCCTTTTCAGTGGTCTGTGGAGACAGGACAAGGGGCAATGGCTGCAAATTGGAGCACAGGAAGTTCCGCACCAACATGTGGAAGAACTTTTACCCAGTGAGGGTGACAGAGCCCTGGGACAGGCTGCCCAGGGGGTGGTGGAGTCTCCTTCTCTGGAGATATTCAAGACCTGTCTGGATGCCTATCTATGCAATATGAGCTAGGGAGCTGCTTTAGCAGGGGGGTTGGACCTGATGATCTCTGGAGGTCCCTTCCAACCCCTGCAATTCTGTGATTCTATGATATATAGCCCAGTGAAAGGTGGAGAAGTCCTAAGGATCCCCAGAAGCAGGTGGCTGCTTTGTGGGCTGTGGGAAATTGGCATTAAAGAAGTAGTTGTAAACCACTGCCACCAGGCACTGAAGATCTGTAGTGGTGGTGGTCACAGGCTCCAGTGGAGAGGCCGAACCCTGCAAAAGACCTGATAGCCTTATCAGGAGTGAAGTGTTTCTTCTGTTTAGTTTCCCCATGGTAGCGGAGGTGTTCTTTGTAGTTGACCAACTGTTCCCGAGGGGAGAGCAAAAGAGGGTGTACTTGGCACAGGGACAGAAGAAGGAGGAACATTCACCCTTGGAGCCTGAGGATTGCCTGGACTTGTTTGTTGCAGCAGTGTACCTCGGGGCTTGTTGGATGAGTAAGGGCAATGGGATGATTCATGTGCTAAATTCTCTTGATGATTAAATCCTGGAAATAAATAGGTCTCTAGCCTTCCTGGGAGAAGGAAAGGTGAGGTGGCATACATTGAGCACTCGTGCATGTGAGTGTTGTGAAAATACTGTGATCCAAGGGGGAGAGTGTGGGTAGAAGGATGAAGAACAGTGGAAAAAATTTTGGAAAGCAAAAGAGGTTAGAATGAAGAATTAAAAAGAAGAATTAATACTTGGGATCTGAAAGTACTAGATTCAGACCTTAACTCTCTCACAGTGTAATAATTTTTAATTAAATTATAATATTCAAGAGGGATATATTTGCTTCTGAAACTTTGATGAGTGTAACCACTGAGTAGGTGGAAATGCCTGCTGTAGAATTCGCTGCAGTACAGAACTGGTTTGACTGGAGTAGCTTTCACACAGAAACAAAACACAACTCTTCATTCATGATTCTTTCTGGAGTCAGTTCAATGACTTGCCCAGTCGAAGGTGAGAAACTGCAGAAGCTGGGAAGCTTTGTTTTCTTTTAATCTATGAATAGCAAGAAGGTATGAAAATCACATCTGCCCTGATGAAAGCTTGAGGGATGTATACAACCAAATTCACTAACTACAGGTAATGTCGTGTGTAAAGAGTTAATACAAATTTACTTTTATTTTCATTCAGCACAGCTATAAGGATTTAATTTGAGTTCCAAAGACACTTTTTATTGCTTGTACCATAATATTTGTACAAGGTTTTTTTAATCCTAGTTATAAAATGTTTTGCAGCTAATGAATATGAAATGCTTAATGAAAAATGAATAGTCAAATACTAAAGGGGGAAAAAAAAGATACTAATGAAAGTAATTTACAAATAGTAAAATAAGGAAAAAATGTTTATAGAGTAGCTTCTTAATCAGTAAAAAGAAAATAAATCCCAAAAACTCGTATTGTTCCAGCCAGGAATAATCTATATTTCTTTCCAAAGTTCTCAAAAGTACAAATGCAAAACAAGATCAGAACAGATTATTTAAATCAGATTTAAAGTAGATACTTCTAAGTCAAAGTGAATTAACCATCTCACACTGGGTATCAAACCTCAGATTTATGTTGGAGAAAGATGAGCAAATAGTAAAGAAATTCCAGTGCAGAAATGGGTCTGGCATAAAAGACTCTGGGAGAAATTTCTGTGGTCAAGCACACGTGTAGACACTTGACGTGTTGTTGAGTGCTTGGATGGGGTGGTGCAGGAGAAGCCACCTGTGTAGGAGAGACCAGAGCTGGAGCGGATTCTGGGTCTTTGTGGGTTTGGCTGTGGGATGGGAATGTATTTGTGCTTGTCCAGCAGCCCTGTATGCAGGACCAATGGAACGCAAGGGATGTGCTCACCAGGTCCTGTGAGGGGTCTGTCTCACCTTCTACCCTGGTAAGGCCCAGGGGTAAGGAGCAGCTGTGCTAGAGAGCAGAGGGTGGCAGAGAGGACCTTCTTGAGCTGTTCTGGAATGGGCCTCAGCAAACAGTACTCATGTGAGCAGTACTGTTTGTGCTCCAAGGACAGTGGTGCCAGGGAAGTCCTGTGGAGGGTAACTTTGGATGCTAGTATTACAGCTGGAATTGGTAATTTAAAAAGCAAGGTGCAGCACCAATTTTTAAGGTAATTTTTCTTTCTGTAACACGTCAGTGAGAACAAAGTAGTTGGAGGCGGCTCTTGGGGAAACCCTCTTTCTGTTGGCACTGTGCTAGGTGGCATGCTTTCTGTTGATGAAAATTTTGTTGGTGTCCTATAATGTTGGCAGAAGAGAGGCCTGTGATTTTGCTGTGGTGTGTTTCTGTGCTGTGGTGGTGGGGATTGAGGGGAGGACAACTGAGAGATCTCAAACTGGGACTGGGAGGTCTCATGATGTAGGGGTAGGGTTGTTTAAGATTACAGGCAGGGGTAGATAATGAGCTTTGGTATTCAAGCTGAATAGAAAATAATCGGTGTCAGAAGGAGTGTTGAGATCTTGTGCCCTAGGATCCCACGCTGCTGCTTCTGGAGTCAAGTGTGGAGTATTTAGGAATATCTGTGTAGGATCGAGTCATGGAGAATGGCAATCAGGGGTAACCTGTAGCTGCAGACCTCCAGGGTAAATACCTTTTTAGGGTTTTTTTTAATGGTGGTTCATTTAAAATTCCATTTTTGTTGTTTATTAGAACCTTGTTCATGCTGTTGTCACTAATGGCCTGTCAGGATTTCCATTACACACCAGTGTTTCAGGGGATTTGCAATTTGGCTATGAAGGTTAGCTTCCGTCAGGAGCTTGACAGATGTCATCCCAGATCAATAATATAATGTGGTCCTTTTTTATTTATTATTACAGCTTTAACATATTTTTTGAGCAGTTGAGTTATTAGTTTATTCTTCTTAATGGAGATGAAGCTTTATGGATTTTCAGGTCCTGCTCAAGAGTTTAAATTACAAGAGTCAGACTGGTGATGCTGAGATAAGAGGGTAAGATTTAAAAGAAACCCAACAAACCACAAACCACCTCCAACCCCAAAATCAAAGATATCCAAGATACCTTTCAGAGCACTACTGCACCAACTAAATAAACAGTTTAGTTTTTAAAATGAGGCATGCTGCAGTTAGTTTCTGGATGCTAGCAGAATCCCCAACTTTTTAAAAATGAGTTGGTCCCTCAGGGGTGAATTATGAATCTATGAGCCTGACAATGGGAATAGTCAGGGTATTTTAAAAAATCTGCCTCTCATGTGTAATACTATACTTCTAGTTGATAACCTTAACTGTTTGGTTTTGTTGTTCTAGTAGTATAGCCTAAATCTTTAATAAGGTACTAATCGCAAATCCATTTTGAAGACTGTGTTTTGAACTTAAGATGGATTGGAGGTCTGTCTTGGGGATTAAAATACAGCTTACTTTTACAGTGCTGGATGGACCTTCTAAGGATTTAACTGTGTAACTTGTTGGATTCTTTCCAAAGAAATGAAAAATTGAATTTCCTGAAGGATGAAACGTGTTGGTCTCCCGTTTCATAGTCTGTGCTCAGGATGCTAATCAATAGAAAAAGCTCAGAGAATGCAAACTTTTCAGTAGTTGAAATGCACTGCATCTTGTGCTACAGCTACATTTTAGGGAAACAAAACCCTGTGATTAAAAAGTTAGTACTGATTGTTACATCTGCTTATACTTGTAAACAGGATAAGTAGGATCGGGGTAACAGCTCGCTGGCACTGAAAGTATCACAATGAAGTGAATGATAAGATGTAAGGAGAAAGTCTGTACAAAATCAGTTTATGGTGTCAGGAGCCTGCTGAATAATGAAGCTACTTTCAATGAGTCAGTATTCAAAAGAACGTGAAACAAGCTGCTTTTGGTCTATTTGCAGCCCCTTGAGCTAAGCAAGGTGTCAGTGAATTGAGGTTGCTTTTTTTTTGCGTGTGATCTCAAACAGTGTATTGATTACTTTACTCAATGCAGGAAATAAAATACATCTCAGGATATAGAAACATCAGATACAGCTTTGTACTGCTTCTGTAGAGGTGTTATGGTAACCTGGGTACACTTTGACAACAGTTCTGTTGATTGAAATTAATTAGGTGCACCGAGCATCCTAAGTGATGTTTTTCCCTGAATTTTTACTGTTTAAGGCATGGATGCTTAGAAACTTTATAGGGTTTTCTACAATTCTGTTTTAGAAACAAGGTGTTTTGCTTTGCCTGGTCTCTAACAGTGTGCTGGCACTATGCAGAACTTCTCTGGGAGTACGTTAAATATGTTTCATTCACAAAGTTAAATCCTTCTGAGGTGAATGCGTTGTTTTGAAGGCATATATTGTGACAGGAGCAATTCCTTTTGGGGCTGTGGAAGTGCAGAATGAGTGGCAGTGTGGTTGTTGAGGTGTTGGGGAACGATGCATTGGCAGTTCCCCTGTAGATAGAAGACTCATCCATCTGATGCTTGAGTCCTTAGTCAACCTGAGGGTTCATCATTCTTTTTACTGGATGTTTCTAGCCCTACAGAAGGAGGGGGAGGAATGAGTCACTCTCTAAACTGGAATACAGTTGGAGTCTGTAACCCTGCATGCATGTGCCAAGGAGAATTATACCAACCACACATGCTGAACTTCAGAGATCTGGATTGTTTGATTTTGGGCAAGTTGCTGGCACTCTTTGCACCTGTGTTCCCCATCTGATATTGGGAAGCAATAACCTGTTACCTCAGAGGGAAAACTCTCCTATGGTTGACAACGGTTCTAATATCTTAAGGACAAAGAGTGGGTGTGAGCTGAAAGCTCCCTCTCTAAGGAGCAGTAGGACAGCCACAGTGGAGTACAGCTGGGAAACCAAGGATAGGCATGTCCTTCCTCTTTCTTTTAAACCAAGGATAGGCATGTCCTTCCTCTTTCTTTTAAAGCAAGAAACTTTAAAAGGAATCACAAATGCTGCCTTTTCAGCAAAATGCTATGGAAAATGCAGCATTAAAAATGCAATGCTTACCTTGTACCTGTTTGTCACTGCCTCTTAAACTTGAGGTTGAGGGCATTTTCTAAAATTCATGGGGGGGAAAAAAAGGACAGAGGGGAAATTGGAGTTTCTGCAACTGTATCTGAAGCCTTTGTGTCTCTTCACATGTTAGATCTATGCTTTAGTGCTTTGATGACTGAATGGAAGAATATTTATTTTTGTTACTTGAAAACTCTAGTGGCAACATCAAAGGGTAGTAAACTCTGTAATCAGAATCATAGGGGAGAGTGTCCCTAAGCCAAGGGGTGGGGAAAAGCGGCAAAGGACATTGCTGCCTTGTGTGTTTGTTGAGGAATTTTCTAAATAAGACATTTATTTCTCAGCTGATGCGTTCCTCCTTGATACCTTGTAACTGTCATGAGATAGACGTAGTGATTTCTCATCAGATAAAGGATGTGACTGTTTCTCGTTTTATAAACTGTATTTTGTAAGGACTTGTTTTTAGCCTGGAGAGTGTGGCTGTTTTGGGAGTGAGGTGGTGGGTGGGAGAGACCCCAGGGAAGGAAGAGAAAGCAGAACAAACAGCTGAAGTGTCAAACCATAGTTATGTTGCAGACTGGAGGCAAAAAGCTATACAGTCTCTTGAATATTTAGTCCTGTAATCGTGTTCCCTGGGTTGCTTCACTGTAGCACACCTGTGTGCAAACCTTCCAGTTCTGTAGGAATTTGTGGTTGTCCAAGTCTCTTCTTTGGAGGAAAATCTGGAGTAGTGATGCTGGTTACAAATGGAAAGGGATGAGCACGTTTTCAGCAGCTACCATGTTAGCAGTAGGCTAAACCTGGTTATTAAACCAAACTGTAGCTTTGCAGTAGTTGCTCTCTGTCTTAAGGAGTAGGATGCTGCTGGCTTTAGGGTAGCTGTTTTGGATTCTTTGAAGTTAGCATGTCATGGATGTTAATAAAATACCTTTTTTTTTTCTCCATTATTTCTACACTTTGTGTAGATCCAGGCCTGAGGTTGGTGTCCCTGCCTGTGGCAGGGGGTTGGAGCTCTATGATCCTTGAGGTTGCTTCTAACCCATGCCATTCTGTGATTCTTTTAACCAATAATGACTGTTTCCTCAGAGCGTTAATTTTTCTAGTTTTCAATTGTTCTGTTGTGGACTAAATTAAAATCTTGTGTTTCACTTGGGCTGTCAAGGAACAATGCCTTTCCTCTACATGTGCAGGATGCCTGCAGCACGGAAGGCTGGTGTGCTGTCAAGGGGATAGATTGTCTCCTTTGATGGCTTCACAGTGAAGTGATATGCTGTTGGAAGAAACGTTTTCTTCCTCAGATCAGTGTGGTTTGCTTAAAGAGAGGGGCCTGCTTTTGCAGCAAGAGGAGGTTTCACTGGGATGTATGTGTGTGGGCAGACGCTCTTCATCTTTATTTTTAGATAAACAGCTATATTTGTTACCCTGGAAGCCTGTGTTAATAATCATGGAAATGCTGAATGGAGTGCTGCCTAATTAGCTGAAACATATAGGCACTGGCAAAGGCATTCTGTTGGTTGGCTGTAACCTTAAGTACCGCTTTGCTTTAGCCTGAAGACTCAAAGTAGGATTTTTAAAGGGCTCGTTGCTTTAAGAAGTCCCTTCTTCTGTAGCTTATGATGTTTCCTGTCAAGTCAGACACCCAGTTAAGAGATGCAGTGTCAAACAGTTGTTTGGTTGTGTTGTTTGGTTTTTAAAAAAAAAATCTTGGCATCAAGAAGGGTGAAAGTGTTGGTTGTCAGCTTCTAAAAGCGAATGGGTTTGTGGCCTAGAAGGTAAATGAGCATTACAGCTTCCAAGGTAAAGCTGCCAACTGCTCAGTTGGAAAGGTGCTGCCCATGTTTCTACTTAGAACAAAGAAGCTGAATTTAGAAAACACCACCGTAGGATAGTAGGCATGTGTAGGAAATAGCTCTGCTTCCCTGGAAAACTGCTGCTGGAGTATTTACTCCTCCCTTCTGCCTTGACAGTGTGACGTGAAGTAGCAGCCAGCAGCAAAGAAAAGCCTGAAAACATCAGTAGCATCCACGCTCCAGGTAGCTCCGTGAGGCTGGAGGTCTGGCAAAAAGCGCTGTGCTGGTTTCACCTGATCTACCACAGTAGTCTCTCAGTGCTTTGACAGTGGCTTTTATGAAGTGTGGAAATAGAGACACTGGGTGTCATAAATGCACGGCGGTTAGCAGTCATCAGTTGGAGTGATTGCTTTAGTGGGGAACAAAACCAGCATGCCTATATAGCAATGAACGTGCCCATTTGTGCTGTTACAGATGAGTTTCTCCACTCCAGTGGTGCCAGCATGCTTCATTAAGTTAACAAGTAGACTTCCCAGACTGGATTTAGGTCTCGGAAAGTTTGGGGCTCTTGCTGGTGGGTCCTAGAAGCAGCAGTAGGGAATGTGTAACGATTTGACCCTCTTTCATGGGGTTTAATGTGGTTGCATCCAGTGGAGGCAAGGTTGCCTCCGCTCGGGAAGGATGGTTACACCTGCATTAAATCCCCACAGTTACCTCGGGTAAGAAACAGAAGGTTTTTTTTTCATTAGTTTATGTGAAAGGCTTAACTAGGTGATTGCTCTGGTGTTATCCTAATGGATAAATTAGATCTGTGAAAGCAATGCTTCAGTCCCTCATGGAATTGCACATGGGTCTGAGTGAGGTCTGGATGCAGCTTCTAGGGAACTGAACTACCACATGCTACAAGAGGCTGAGGTGCAGTAAAGCTGCTGCTGACTGGGGGATGGAAATTAAGTTACCAATTCTGTGCACTGAAGTTCAGTAGGCAGATAAATGTATCCTGCCAATTGTGTTGACCCTTGTTGGGATTAGATATTTAAAGTAAACTGGCAGATGCCTGTAAGATGCTGTCTCAATTTGCTATTTCATACCGACATATATTTATTTCTCTCTAAGTTTAACATCCAGGATTTCTCTGTCTTGGACAATAGTTCTCCAATTATTCATGGTTTAGTTTTAATTTCACTTTTGAAAAGGTGGTTATCTGCAGATATATGGACCCCATCCTGGAGCAGGGGAAGAGTGTGAGGAGTCCTCCCCCTGAGTGGAGTAGTTTATGCTTTTAAATCATGGGCTTTGATGTTAAGTGTTAACTAAAATGATGTTTTTCATGGTGTATGTAGTAATAGAAGAGATGTGACCAACAGGAAGAGATGTGAACTTTAAGAAAATGTTTTACAGTGTTTTTGTTTCTAGAAGAGGTTATATTTGTAGTCTCAGTCATGATCATATGCAACAGTCTTCAGTGGGAGAAGAGCAAATGGAAATGGTGAATTGAAACAAATACATGTGGAGGAGAGAAAGGAATATCTTCCCCACCTTCCCCTTCTAAGTTATACAGAAACTATCCCAAGGGAAATAAAGCAGAAAACTACAGTGCCCAGGGAGCAAGCTCTGAGACTTCTTGATGGTTTTGTGTGAGCAGCCAGTGGTTTTCCTTTGATATTTTCATTACATGCAGGAAGTAAAGTAATACATAAGCATTTTTCAGGATGGATCACAAGAGGGTCCACGTTTGAGAAAGTTCTATGTCCTCGTCAAGCTTTGTGGTTGGTGTTCAGTTGCACCTTTCTCTGTCACTTTTAGTGGTCTTTCAAAGTACTGCACATAGATTTGTGTGTCCGTTGCATTTTGGGAGCTACTATCAAATGTATTTCAGCACTGTGACATATGATATTACTCTATCATGTCTGTTATGGTTATCATGTAAAAAAATAAACATTCACCTTTATGTTAGTGCTGCTACATGCAGGCATTTGTATGCTAAGAATATATTTTAGCGTAAGTTGCAGGATCAGACGTGTTGTTCTCTTTGCATGACATCCACAAAAATACTTTGAGGAGTTAGACTTGAGCTAGACTCTGCAAAGGTGGTTCTATGTTCATCTTGGTGGGAGAAAACAAATGAAATGTGATTAAAGGGGATCTAAGTGGCAGGTGGTGTGTGAGGTCTAGAAGACAGGAACTAAAGTGTTTGTGGTGGGCTGAGTCCCCCTTCTGAGGCCAGAAGCCCCCAGAGTTGCTCTATCACTCCCCTTTTCAGCTGGACAGGGGAGAAAATATATTTTGAGAGGCTTAGGAATTGAGATAAGGACAGGGAGAGATCATTCTGCAATTAATGTCACGGGCAAAAAAGACTCAACATGGAATGAATAGGATAATGAGAAATAAAACCAGACCTTAAAACACCTCTCACCACCCTTCCCTTCTTCCCAGCCTCAACTTTATTCCTAATTTCTCCCCTGAGTAATAAATGTGGGAGAGGAATGTGGGTTGTGGTCAGTTTATCACTAGTTGTCTCTGCCGTTTGGGGGGAGGACTCCTCACACTCTTCCCCTGCTCCAGGATGGGGTCCATCTCATGGGAGACAGTCCTCCATGAACTTCTCCAGCGTGAGTCCTTCTCAAGGGACATAGATAAGATGCACTATTGATATCTCAAATGGCAAGGTGAGTACTAGGCAGAAAAATCTTAGTTTGGTAAGAAAACAGGGAAAAAACCCACCTACAAGAGGATGCTGGCCAAATCTAGTGTTTGAACAGTGTTCTTTCTTTCTCTCACAAGGTAACAGCTTTTCACAGAAGTTCTTCTAGTCTGTTTTTTTAGACAAAATGAGCAAAAAGCGGTGGAGTAAATGTACTACCACTTCTGTTCTTTGCTCAAAGTATTTATTTTGCAAAATCCTGCAAAAAGGAGGTCAGTGCTTTGCCTCTATTAGATTGTTACCAGTACTGTTAATAAATCAAAAATAACTGACAGATGAACAACTTAAATGTCTCCTTCTGTTAATGAGGTATTGAGTCAGATGAAAGAGGCTTCATGGAGGAACCATGCTTAGATCTCTCAGCACTGACTGTGTCTGCACTCCTCTTCCTGCTTGCCGGTGGTTAATTAGGAGGTAGAAACAAAGACCCCAAATGCGTTACAGAAAGACTGTAATTACATTTATTAGAAAGTCTGTGTACATGTGTTTGATTAGCACTGGCTATCCTTCTCTTGAATTATTTGATTTTGGTAATTCAGTTCTGTGGCCAAGCTTCTTGTTAAGGTAGATTTACACAACCCCCTGTGGTGATGCTTGAGTATGGGCAAGCAGTGAGGGTAAGGATTCTGGTGCTACTGTCTCCTTGACTGTGGATGTTTCAGGAAGGGGATGGGCTAAAGAGGCAGTGTGTTTGTTGAGGTGTTGGGGAGAGATACATTGACAGTTCCCCTGCAGAAGAGTCCCTTGTTATCCTTGGGTAGCCAGGCTGGTTGTCATGATCCCCTGTCACTCACCAGGGCTTTTCCAAAGGCTTACGGCAGAAGCCAGGGATGTCCCTAGAACAGAGGAAGGGATTTGATGGAGAATGGCAGCGCAGGGACAGGCTTTGATAGAGGCCAGCATGCCATCTTAGGAAAGGGGGAGGTAATGGTGCTTTGCCCAAGCTCCTATGGGGTTGATTTGCTGCGCTCGGGTGTCAGGCTGCCCTAGTCAGTCGCACTAAGGCCAAGGTGGGATCCCTTGTGTGTGGCACAGAGGAGAGGGGATGCCACTGGTGAGAAAGGACTGGCTTTTGGGCACATGGGGCTTGTAGGTTCTCTGGGTTTGTTTTTCTCAGGGGTTCTGTGGTTTGTAAAGGTGAGCTGAAGCTTCACTCTCGCTCTGCACCAGAGGCCTTGTGCGAAGAACTTCTTGGTGGTGCCCTGTTTCCATGGCGCTTCTGGGCAGAGGTTGTCCGTGGGCCTTTCCGTCCTTGGCCTGATGAGGCTGGACCTGGCCCAGGGGTTTGTGAGGTGTTGGGGGCTTATGGTGGGAAATATGCATTCTTGGGAGTCTGTCTGGGTGCTGTGGAAGCCAAAGGGTCTGCAGGAAGAGGCTGTTGTGAGTTGGAGCAAGCAGTTTGCATCAAACAGCCTGCCTTGCAGGATGACAAAACCTGCAGAGGGTGGGTAATGTTTGTGGACTGGGTCTTGCCTCAGGAGGGGCTTGATCCTGTAAGCATCTGTGGGGTGTTGGAGCCCATCCTCAAAAGGCTGCAAGGGCCTGTAGAGTCTCACTGTCAAAGCAGCCTCCCTGAGAAAGTGGGCACCCTCATAAAAAGGATGCTGCCCTTCCTTGATGGAGTGGCCTTGATGTGACATGGGTCATCTTGCGAAATAGACCCACGTACTTCGCTGCACCCAGGTAGAGTCACCCTTCTTCATAGTGGCCTGTGTGGTGCCGTGTTTCTGATTCAGGACTAAAATAGAGCTTTCAGTATGCATTTCTACTTGAAAGGGTCTGTAAAATCCTACAAGTGCAATATCCATGATAACCGAGTTTACTTGTACAGCTATTGATTGAAATTAACGTGGGAGAAAATCACCTTGTGTGGGTTGAAATTGTTATTTTTCTTTTTGGAAAGGTGTGACTCTCATGCTTTCTTGGAGATTTAGAGATTCCACACAAGCAGCATCCTTTGGATGCTACAGCAAGCTCTGTGTGCTTCGTATGGTTTCTTTTAACTTCAGCCCAGCTTGCTTTGAAGTTTCCATAACGTGTGTGTGGGGGGTATTATCCCAGGTGGTGGGAGGAGATGGAATAGTGGGGCAGGGGCGCTGTCCTTGGGGCTAGGACTCATGGGCCACCCCACACATGAGGCTCCCCGGGCATCTTACTACTTTGAAGCATACCTGATACCTTGAACGTAGGGACAGAGAGAATTGGCACCCTGAGCAGAAGATGATGTAGGTGATGTCATGTGACTGTGTCATTCCTGTCTGGTGGGGCAGATCACTGGGAAGTCTTTGCTGACAGGTGGATGCATAGATCTGAGAGGAATGTGTGTGCAGCTCTTTGACTGTTCTTTGTGGAGTTTTGGGAGGTTGGAGGGAACTGGTAGGGGTTCTGATGCTGTGTCTAGGGGATGAGTAAAACAATCTGAGCTCAGAGAGGAGATGGGGGGGAGGTTGAAATTCACCCAGAGACTGAAGAAAGGACAACTGATAGCAGTTTCTGTGCTTTCAGATATTTACTCTTTATGTGACTTAAACCCCTTTAAATTCTTCTGTATCTGTCTCTCTGTATTGTTACTTTCTGCTGATCTTTTTGTTTACCACCATGAAACTCTTTCTTCCTTTTCATTAGCTTCAGAGATTAAAGCTCATCTCCCCAGACTCAAGCAGAGGAATTGCTTCCTCACTTTTGCTAGGAGAGGGTACACAGATTCTTCCCATTCTAATTCCAGATAATTTGATTGGTATTGAGCCACAAACTTGGTAAGAGGTCACTGACGCTGTAGGATGTCTTCTTGCATTTGTAACTACAAAGCTTTATAGCACAGGACATAGGTATGGATTTCCTTGAAAACAGTACTTGCTTGACTGCAGTCAGGCTACACGCCATTCTATGGATTTATTGGCTCATCTACAGCTGTTTTCTGGATAACCATTAAGCCAGGGATCTCAGTTTTTCTTGCTGGGATAATGTTGAGTCTAATTATTTTATTAGGTTAGTGCCTCAAATTTCTTGTCTGTTCTGTGAGTTCTAGAAGGTAGTTCTCCGTAATCACTGTTCATCTGTGAGATTACTGGCTCCTGCTTCTAGAGAACAAATACCTGGAATTAATATGAAAAGACACATAGTAGATGATCATCAGACTCATGCTGAGAAGATTTGAGATGCTGCCAGCACCAGCTGTGTCCACCCTGCTGTCTGCTGGAGAAGATTGCCTCAATAGTAGAGGTTGCAGGATGGTCACTGTGTCTGTTCCTCAGGTGCTCACAGCCTGGCAGCCTAAGAGAAGTCAGTGTTAGTTCACGTTAACAGTCGGAACTACAGCCGTTGAGGTTCAAATTCAATGCCTGTATTGGCAATTTGGAGTTGCCTTGTGTGTATTCATGGTGGAAAGGTGATAGGTTTCCTCCTATCCCCAGGCTACTTGGGCTGATATTCAGGATTTGAGTTTTAGCTTATCCCAGGAGAAAATTTTTGTTTGAAATAGTGCACTAGGCTATTTTCAGTAAGTGCTGTGCTACAGAAAAGCTGTGTTAATTTTCTTCTGCTTTTCTTCATTGCACATTTTAGTCAAGAAATTCATCTAACTGTAGAAAATTTTGACATATGGAAGTGACTTTCTCATGGCAATTTGTTGTCCTCATACATCAGGTTAAGTAATAACTTTTTATTTATTCCCAGCATTACCACTCTCTATGTTAATATTTGGAGGAGAGGTAATTTCCTACTTAGACTTTTATTTTTTTCATTCTCAGCTGGGAATCCTCTTTCATAATTATTTCTGCTATTTTCTCTTTCATATTTTAATTTGACAGAAAATTTCTGACAAATGCTTTTAGTGCTTAAATAGGACAACAACAGTGATGTGGCAGTGATGTGAATACTAGTCAGCTTGACAGCTTGACAACTGATACACTGTGAAGAAAGCTCAGGTTTTTTTCCTGCAGAAAGAAATGCATATGTCAAAGGTATCAAGATGTCACATTTCCTACACAAAAGAAAGCTGGATGGGGAGCAGATATGAATTGAAGGTTTTAATTACTTGTGCTTCACAAACTAAAACCTGTAAGTCCTGGGTCTTAGTTGTAACACTTTTTTTTGTCCCCCTTTTTTTCCCCTTTGGCATATTGGAAGCTGTTTATCCCTACTCTGTAATTATCCTTTTTTTTTCCTTTTCCCTTCCAATTGCTGTGTGCTCCCCAAATACCAGCCACTCAGATACCTTTGCTTAGGTGTATCCCTTCTGGAATAAGGTTCTTGTTTCACCACAAGCAAGATATTGTTGGTAAACCCAAAAATATTTAATTCCTCTTGTTTGCTCAGCACAGGCCTTTCAGGGAAATGCCTGGCATTTCTAAGGTATCTTCAAAGACTGTAGAATAGCTGTTATGTATTTATGGCTTTTAACACTGCATTCCCCCTTCCTTAAGATATTTTTCTTGCTTTGATCTTTCAGATGCTCTGAATCTTGAGGGTGTTGGGCTAAGAACAGTTGACCCAAGAAATCCTTTCATTCCAGGTAGCCAGAATATTTATGTCAAAATGGCATTCAAAGCCTGGTGGTAGATCGTTTATTTTCCACAAAACATGTGAGAACATGTGTGGTTTGGTCCATGGTCTGAGGTGAAACAATTATCAGAAGAAGATGGATGTTGGCGTGCACAGATGTATACAGTTTTCATGTGTGATGATGCCATAAATCTGGGCTTTATGAGGAAAAAAAAACCCCACCAAAACGAGGTTGGAAGATATAAGATTAATTGTGTTCCCCTTCCTTTTTATTGTTTTTGTACCCTGTCTTGCTTCTTTCATTGAGGGGACATCTCACTGATCAGGGCAACTTACCAGCAAAACAGATGTTGCTGTGCACTGTGTAGTCTGTTTTGGCTACTTGGCTATCCTGGTTTCAGTGAGGATATGTTTGGGAGTTAGGGTGAGGGTGGTGCTGATAGCACACGGGTGTTTTAATTGTGGCCAGGCAGTGAAGGACTTTTCATTTGTTTACATTGCCCTGCTAATGAGAAGGTGGGGGTGCCCAGGAAGCTGGGAGGGGACACAGCCAGGGCAGGTGATTGGAACTGGTCAAAAGAGGGTATTCCATGCCAAGGGTGTCGTGCTCAGCATGAAGGGAGGCTTATGGGCGGGGAGGAGGGCACAGCTCCCGGATGTGTGGTTTTGAGTAAGGTCCGGTTTCGGAATGGCTCTGAACTGTACTGCCTGAGCTGTGTGGTTTGGTGAGAAACTGCATCGGGTAGCTATGAAGTCTTATTATTGTTATCTCTCTCTTTCTCTCTCTGCTGTCCCAGAAAACCGTCACCCCAACCTGCGAGGCTTGGTTGTGGGGTTTTTTTGTTTTCCTTCCCTTCCCCCACCCAATTTCTCCCCACACCCTCTTAGAGAGAGAAGCTCTTGGTTGGGGCAAGACCATGACATTGACAAACCAGCTTCTGTTGAAGGCCCTCCTCTGTCAGTTCCCTGCTTGTTGATGTCATCACAGCTTTTGTTTTACTCATGTTCTGCTTTATCTTTCCTTGTGGTTGGCCAAGGTTGCCTTCAAACAGCGTTCAGAAGCATCTCAGCGGGGTTGAGATACCAGAGCTGTTACGCATACAGAGTTTGGAAAGAAAGCCCCAGTCTGGTGCAGTCTCACAGCTAGAAGGCTAAAAAGAAAGGAGAGGGTGGGAAGAAAAAGAAAAGTCAGAAGGATATCCTTCTGTGGCTTTTGCAGCCTGAGTGTAAGGGAATTAAGTATTCAGACTCTGAAGAGCTCACCTGTAATTCTGACATCACTGTTACGCTGCGAATGGGGAATGTTACGAGCACATTGCAGCAGCTGGTGCCAGAGCATCCAAGCACCCCACATCCACACACCTCACCGTGGCATGTTGTGCAGTTCCTGGTATCTATGAAGTGGCAGGTAGAAAGAGCTGGATAAGGCCTTGAAATAGTATCTTAAAGCTCAGAGGACTGAAGTTGGGGTGTGGCACGTTCCAGTTTCGCTTTTTGGTGTTTAAGTCAGCATAGATTTCACTGCAGGTATTACACTGGTATCATTTTACTGGTGAAGAATTCAGAGGCTGCTCAAGAAGACTTGAAAAGGAAAAACACAATTAAAAAACCAGCCCTATGTGTTGGCTCAACCTAAAGGAGGAAAGCTGACCACAAGAGAAAGGTTCCCTTACCCCGTGTTCCTGAGAGGAAACCGGGCAGCGTCCCAGGGTAGCCTGCAAGGGGGGCAAAAGGAAAGCGTCACTGAGCAGTGCCACGCTGGCCACCATGGCAGCCCTCCATTGTGCCACCTATTGCTTTGAAGTGCTCTTCCTTCCTCCTGCTTGATGGGTTTGCATGAGAAAATAAGATTTGAAGGGCAGCATCTGAAAATAGTTTGGGATGGTCTTTTGTTAGCATTGGAGAGCAAAACTACAACTGCTACCCAGTTAGGCATTTGCATTAAAACTGGCCTATTGTCTTCTGAAATGTATGGACATAAGGATTTGTAAGACACAACCCTATTCAACAGAATGTTTATATCTCTCTTTTTACTGCTCTCTACCTGCGAGTGGGTTGGTTTTTTTTCAAGAAATTCTTCTGCTTACTGGAAGAGCTATTTCATGCATGTCTTTTGCATGGCGTTTTATAAAACATTCAAGGCATCTTAACTCTAGTTTGATCTTGCCATGTAGGTATTTGCCATTCAGTTTTCACTCCTAGTCTAAGTGTGTGCTTTTAACAAGGCACTAACAATTTGAAATTCCTTGAAATTCCTGCTTTGTAGCCAGAGGAGGTATATTAAATGGAACACATTCAAAAGGTGGTTTTTTTTTTTACTATATTTATAATAATTGTCCAATATTATCTTGTGTTCTTAAGTGACATATATTTTAAGTACGTAGCTACTAGAAAAGGGCTAGGATTCACACCAGTTCTGGTAATGGTGGCAGCTTGCAAAATCTGGCATCGTTTGTGGTAGGCTTTGTCTTGGCTCAGTAGATCTGTTAGCATTTCCAGTAACCTTTCCCTTCCCTTGATTTAGTCCTTCATTTTCATCCCAGATGCTTTTGTTTGCATTTTTAAAAAAGGAAAAAAATCTGTTCAGTTCTTTTTATGGAAAAAAAGCTTAAAATAAATCAGATTTAATGGAGAAATTCAGGGCTTTGGAAATGGAGAAAGTATTGATTTCCAGATTTCATGCATGACTGTTCAGGTTTTAAAAGGTTCTATGCATTCATCTACTGTCTCTTTTGTTAGGTGTTTTGATACCCTGAATTTATTCCATTTGTTCTGTGTCTTCTCAGGGGAAAGAAGACAGACAATGGGAATTTTGAAATAAAGCCATGGGATAGAGCAGAGGGAAATAAGTATAATATTAATAACAATAATAATGTTACATAATAAAGTGGCACTTAAATACTCAAGTCCTTTGACTTTCCATGAAACTTTAGGTGCTTGCAGTTGCTTGGAAATGGGATGTGTCTTTCTAAGGTATGTTTTTAAAATATTACCATTTCCTGTAATAAGTGCCTTTTGTTGTCTTTCAGAAGCCTACTATGTGCTCAAATTGCACTTGCATGTGTGAAAGTGGAGATGGCTATCTGTAGCAAGACCCCCTGGGGAGTATTTCGGCTGTGCACTAGAATTTGTTGTGTCTATCCATGTCATTGCCCTGGAAATGATACACTTATCACCTGCTATTAGTAACCAGAAGCTGTTACTGCTAATCCACTCCTGTGACAATATGCTTGTTTCTTATAAGTTCCAAGAAGAATTTTATCTTCTTCTAGGAACATTCTAGCTGGCTGTTTTGCAATGTGGTGGTTTTTTTTTTTCCAGAAGTGGCAAAGTTAAAAGTTTTGACATGAGCAGCATCACTTTTATTCTCCTCCTCAAAATTAGTTCTGCATGTTATGAAATATTAAAAACCAAAACAAAAAACCACCCCACCCCTATATTACTCTTTTATATCAAAATCAGTTGAGTACAAGAACATGCCAAGTTTGGGGAGAAATTTTATATTCATAAGATCATTTCTTCTTCTCCCCCTCCCCCCCAAGTTATGGAGGCAAATTAGGGTAATTCCAAGGTTCTGGAAAGGACAAAAACCTTCATGTAGTAATGTGCAGCACAAGCTCCAGCTGCTAATTGTTAAGTTGAGGCTTGGGTGTGCAGCGAGCTATCCTGTGCCTACCTGTTGTGAAATGATTCTTGCTTTTTCTGAGGCTCCTGGTCCCAGTTAGAAGCAAGATGTGGTGGTCCATGACCTAGTATTTTATCCTTCATGTATTTCCTTAACAGTATTTTCTTTCTCTCTGTCTCAATTTTTTTTTTCTTTTTTTTTGGCTTCATTAGCAAGTATTTTTTGGTCTTCAGTAAGCAAATGCTCCACATGAAGAATTGGTGGTTTGTTATTGTTCATGTTAACAGATAGTATTTTTATACTGCTGGCAAGAGGGTGAGCACTTCTTAACACTAGAATGAAAAAAGATCCTTAGCCTCACCAAAAGAGCATTATTACATGGTACTCATCTTGAAATGCTTGCATTTCTTTAGAATGTTTTTCAGTGTAGGAGAAGTTGGTCGTTGTCATCTTCACATGGTTCAGTTGGACCTGTAGGTCCTTAATCAAAAAGTAATCACTTCTCATCATGGAACTTGAGTATTTATATCCCATCTGTGCTGCTAAGTTTGTCATTGTACCATTTGACCTGGAAAGCTCATAAAGTACCACTTTAAAGCCTAATTTCAATACCTATTCCTTGCCAAGAAGCGTAGAACATCTACCAATGGTTGATGTATGTAATGTTATTTGTTCCATTTTACAATCGGGTGTCATTAGTAGCATTATAGCACTGAGAACTGATCCCTCCACATGCAGAATTTCCTTCCCATCTTACTGGTCCAGGTAAGAGCCAAGGCAATGGGCTTCCACCCTTACAAGCTTGCAGTTAATTTGAGTGAATTCAAGATTTGGCCTTCAGTTTGTAGCTATTAAAAAGCAGTTTTCTCTAGGCCCTTTCCAGAAACACAATGACAGTGGAACTGCTGTCTTTTCATTAAAAAAATATATGAGGAAAAGGTACAAAACCTTTTTTTTTTTGTTTGTTTGTGTCTTATGGGGAGATTGTTACTCTCAATTTTTGGCCTAAACATGTCATTCTTGTTACAGATTGTTTCTCTGTAGGTGGTTATCCATGACATTTCTTGTTCTTGGAATGCAAGCAACCACAGTCCACATTAGAACAATCTTCTGTGCTTAATACACACACCTTATACTGTTTTCGTCAGACCCTTCCCAAAAGAAGGCACTTTTAACTAGATGTAGATGGATGTAAACTTTGTCTGTCTCCATCCTGTTGGTTGTTTTGATTAGGTATGTTTTTGTGCCATCAAAGTAATTCATGGATATTTCTTAGTTGGGAAGAATAAGCACTCTTAACAATGTTAGATGTTGGGAGTGTTTAGTTTGCATGAATTACTTTCTCTTCTGAGCAGAAAGGAGGAGCTTGTTTATGATACCCAAAGGGATGCTGCGACATCAGTGAACTCTTTCCTCTTTTCCAGGGAGACAAGAAGCTGGTTGTAGTTGACATGCACACTAGGTTGAAGGCAGCAGTAAATTGTGGTGACAAAGATAAGCTGTCTGTGAAGTGTCAGCTGTTTAGATGTTTGGAAATTGTACAACACTGAAACCAAAGCCTTCTGTCCTAACTTTTATGGCACAACTCTATCCCATCCAAAGGCCAAGTGGCTAGGTAGGGGCATGGTTATGGTGCAGCGAGTCTAAACCTCCTAAAAGCTCTTTATGACAGATGACCCTTGGTGTATCAGCCTTGACCCTGGTTGTATAGCCTCTGTGGATAAAAGAGAAAACTTTGGAGTCTAGGCAAAGAAGTCTGCATCTAATTGTATGAATGAACGGCATTGTTTGCAGGTTAGGGGACAGTCTGAGGGGTCAGGAGGAGTGTGGGGCAGCAGAGCACCATCACTAGTGAATGTCAGAGATACTTCAAGGTTATTCTGTGATCCTTAGCATTAAAGGTGGCATTTCCATTTTTTCTTTATTTTCTTTCTCCCACTTCCCCCCCGGCCCCCTCCCCCAGTGATATAAGGCCCTCACTTTGCAAGTAAAGGATAGGTACGTGATGTGACTGACAGGTGCTTGGAGCTTGAAGTTGCATCACTACAACCATAGCTTGACTTGGAGTTTCAAAGTTAAAGCTCTGTGCTATAGGAGGGAAACTATTACTGGGCAGGGTAAACCATGATCTTTAGAACAGAATTACATTTTATTTGCTATGGTTTAGTTCAGCATAAGCACGGCTTCTGTTCAGTCTGCTCTTGGTCATTTCTGTGTTTTAGGGAAATGGAAGTTACTGGTTAAAAATGAGCTCAGTTTCTCCAAGTCTCAAGTGTTTTGGACCTATTACTTCATGGAATTGTTCACAGGCCTTCATGGAAGGCTTTACAGTCTATTCCTGAGTGTAGAAACATGTTTATCTTTCCCTCTCCACACAGAGGACACGTTTGTCTTTGATCTAAGCAGCAGCTTCTGGCTTAAGTTATTTTGTGCCTTTCAGTCAATTATCTGGTGAGAACAGGCTTTAAATTTAAGGTTTGTACTGAAACTGCATATTGATTCTGTGGATGGTAGTGATGCCTACCGTTTAGAGAAGGTGCTAAACATGAGAGAGGTGATATCATCTATTGGCAAATGAGTAAATATGGCACTGCAGCTGGAAGAGTAATTGGCCTAATGTTTTTCTCAGCCTTTTTAACATTGATGACTCAATGCCTGAAGCTCAAAATTTTGTCAAGTCCAATCCCTTACAGATATGCTAAGAAGCCAAGGTTTAAATCAATTATGTCTTTAAAAAAGTCTAATGTAAGTGTGCAGGTTTGAAAGTGTGATAGAGGATATATTCTTAAAATGCCCACAGAAAGAAACTGAAGAGCAGCCACACTTTATTTGGTTTAGGCTAGTCTTCATTCAACTTCAAATGAGCTCCCATCCATCCTCCTTGTGAATTCCTCTCTGTTAGTAAAGAATTGAATGATGTATTTATTACAAAATTATTCTCTCATCTTTAATTATATTCTGCTTTTCCTCTCCATACTGTGTTAGTGGATGTGTGCATGCAACCTGTGATGGGGTAGGAGAATAGTCACCTCATTTTATGGTAAAGAGCGTTGTGTCTGTGGCAGAGTAGGATGTTTAATCTGTGGCATCTGTAGTGTCCCTGTCACTGCTGTTACCATGATGCCTTCCTCTTTTAGCTAGAATTCTGCCAGAAATACTTATGTTGAAGGTATATGTCGTCTTTTCTGACAGTTTAGGACCTGGCATGCTTGCAGTAGCGTGCTTCTTGCTGTGCTGTGTCATTGCAGCTGGCACCGTTCGGTGGTGGTGCTCCTTTCCCAGCCCCGGTATTTATGGGGGAGTAGGATGCTGCAAGGAGGCCTCTCCCTTGGTAACGCATCCCCTCTGTGTTGCCAGCTCTCGAATTGGTGGTTGCCAGTGAACTTCTGAAAGTTTGGTGAAGTCCTGTATGTAAGGTCAAACTGAAGGGATGAAATGGTGTCTTCTGTAGGCGTGGGAAGAAGACGCCAATGATCTGCCTAGTTGGCAACTATCACTGGATGGGGAACATCAGTTCTAGTTTTATACAGTCATAATTATAACTTCTAAAATCAAAGGTAGTTTTAATGTACATGAGGCATTTCTCATATTGTCCTTGAAGAATACTTGGCTAAACTCAAAGCAAAATTTAAATATAGTATGAATTGCTTAGAACTCTAGTTTGATTTCCGTGCTGGGGCTGTAAAGATCTTCATAAGCATTTAATTAACCCCTAAACATCTAAGGGTGCTCATTTTACAGGTGATTGCCCTGTGGCAGAATTGGATGGAATGAGTTTTATGATCTTTCATGGTTAAAAGTAGCTCATGGAAGGTTAGGGGAATAAAAGCATAGAAAGAAACCCTGTCTGGCTAAAAATTTTGTTCCTCTACGCTCAGAGTGGTACATGCTGAAAATATTATTATCCCCCAAATAGGGAAATCTTTTCTTCTGTTGCTTTGAAGCAAAATAATGTGCTGACACTTCTCTTTATCTACTGATTATTTTTTTGAAAGCATTAATTAAAAAAAAAAAGTAACTTCTTATGTGGATCTGGAATCAGTTCCCTGAAATGAATGCTCAATATAAAAATCCAGTAGGTAAAAAGAAAGACATTTGTTACATAGCAGCTGGCATAAATCTTGCTTCTAATGAGGATAAAATCCATGTAAATGAATCATTACAGTAAATTGTTGTAATTAGGATTTATTCATGACAAAGGTCTCATAATTATATAATCAACTTTTAGTGTATTAGGATTTATAGTCTGAACTCTTTTATTCCATTTTATTCATTTAGAAGCAGAATTTGCTAGGGGAGGAGTGTTTTCAGGAAGCTCTCTTGCTCCATGCTCTCAACTATAGATGGAATTTGATTCCTTTGCAAATACCATCTAATTCTGGTGTTGCAGAAGGCTCAGATTCTCCTCCAGCAAAAATAAAAGTCTTAGCATTTTAAAAGGTCTCCCCAGTCTTCAAGAGCTTTTAAGTGCCAGGTGTTTTATTAAGGGCCTTCCAACTTAATGGTAATGTAGGTAAGTGCGTGCACATCTTCCCAGTGTTGAGCACACAGCGATGGACCAACATGACAGAAAGCTACTGCCAAGTCATGATTGTCTGGGCTAAGAAAAACTGGCTTCTGTTGTTTATCTCAGTCCTTGCCAGGTGGGTAGAAGCAGTATCAAGCGTGGTAGTGGAGGGTTATGGTCATCAGCAATCCAGCCATGAGCGGACTCCATCTGCTTCTGTGGTGGGTGGCATGTGATGGGGACAGAATTACTCTGAGCCTGACTGTCTTGGGCGCAGCTGAGGCCTCCCAACAACCTGCCGTGGCAAAGGCTGAGAAGTTAAGGCTTTGTGTTTTCTTCTATCTGTTTAAAAAGAGTAACTTGGGCTGCTGGGCTGTTAGCCTGATGGTTTCAAATCATTACCCAAAACAATTTTAAAAACCGATTCTGAGTTTCTTCTTGTCAAAGCTGCCTGTCTCCCAGTGAGATGCTTGAGATGCTTTAAACCACCAAAATAACAGTAAGGGTACGGCTGTGCTTTGGGGGAGCTAATACTTGAAGGGAAGCTTGAGTAGATATATTGGATCTGACAGTTTCTGGCTTAAAATTTGAATAGATTCCCATCCCCCCCGCCCCCCAAGTTTTAAGAAATCTGAATTACAATTAGAAATTTCCTTGTGTCCTTTCCAAGTTAATGCTATTTAACAGTAGATTTTAAAGGCTAATTCTTGTGTGCTGTTCCTCATCCTTCCTGCTTCTACAAAAATATAATAAAATCAGTCGTGCTGCAGTGATTTGGCTCCTTTTTGGCTTCAAGGAAAGTTCTTTAACCACTGCAGTCAGACTGGTTAGAACATCCTCAGACTAGTTTTAATTACAGCAACGTCCGCAAGCGTCCCTGAAGCTTGGAGTACAATTTTACATTTAATTTCTGGCATGTAGGGGTTTGGATTGACAGCCATCTAGCATTGCCACAAGGGTTTGCAGGTTGGGTTGAGTTTTATCCCCTGCATTTATGCTGCAGTGCTGAACAAGCTTCGCTGCCACAGCACTTCCTTCGCCTGGCTTTCTGTTTAGACTGATGTCAAATACATTGAATCCGTTAGTCCTGTATTCCCCAGCAAGAGTAAAAACACACCCAAAGTACTGGTATTGTACCCTGTTCTGCTGTTCTCCTGCAGGTATTAAGGCTCTGTTACAACCACCCATCAATAGTACAGAAGAGCATATTAACTCCTGTGCTTCATTGCGTAAAGTGTGTCTGATGGTGCAGTCGGCTCATCCAACAGCTTCTCAGGTTTTTGCAGAATCTAAAAGCAGTTTAACCCTTGTTTATAGTTCTGGGCTTAGACAGCTCGATGATTTTAGCTTTATAAGGGGAAAATAGCCCCTCTCCCCAAATAGAAGAACATTCTTATATAAATTAAGGATTAGCTTGGCTAGGGTTATTTTGCTTAAAATAAAATCAAAGGGGTGTCCTTCTGAACTCTAGAACTTTTTCAGAGATGATTCTTAAAGAATGTAGATTTTTTTGTTGTTGTTGTTTAATTATTTTTTCCTTTGATCTTCTTAGAAGTCCAGATGAACTTAAGGCAATCCTTTTTCCTCCCCCTCCCCATTTAATTAAGGCAGGGAATTCAGGTACACAAAACCTATTATGTTTAATAAGTTTGAGACCATTAATGAATCACTATGAATGCATGCCCTGTTTTCTACTCTTTGCTAAATATAGAAGCAGGACTGGGTCATGGTGTCCTTGGCTGTTGCTGGTACCACATGAACCTTCTTACCCAAGCTGAGCTCTGCCTTTACAGCTGTAGGGATTTTTGCCCTCACTTTTCCGAGGCAGCTGCTTGAAAGAACTTTATGGCTTGAATGCTCAGGAACTGGTTTCAAATTTCCAGCCTACGCATGTGTTGGTGGGTAGTTTGGGGGCATTTGTCCTAGTGTCAGCGGTATATCTTTAAAGCTGAAGAGGTTTTTTTCACTTCTTGGTGTTTATCTGTGGCTATACTGACCAATTATAATCTTATCCTTCCTCAGCCTGGTTTGGAGAGTCTGAAAACATTTAATTTAACTCTTATGTGGTAGCCTCTCAAATACAGCTGTTTACAGAATCACAGATTCACTAGGTTGGAAAAGACCTTTGATGTGATCAGGTCCAACCATACTTGTCTTCTACTAAGCCATACCCCTGACCACCTTGTCTACCCGTCCTGTTCACCTCTGCCGAAGTGAGGGATTCAGGTAGTGCAGATGCCCCTCTATATCTCCTATATCCTCTATATCTCTCCAGTGCTTGATTCCCTTTTTCTGATGCAGAAACTAATAGTCCTTAAGTGCACTGCAGAATTTATTCACTATTGCACATTATGTCCTATGCCACCTTAAGTAATTGAAATTACTTCACTGCAGCTATGCAAATAAACCACTTGCAGCTTGCCCTAGAAATAACCTGAGCTGGGAACCACCTACCTCAGCCTTTTCTGTTCTCTATTGGCCTTTTCATTTTATTACTTTTTTCAATTTAATCAACTGTATAAAAACTTTCAAATACCATCTGACTTATCTCAATTAATGTATTCTGTGCACAGTCTGTCAGTGGAATTTCATTTTGTTTTCAGTATTGCTTTTGGATTCTAGTTGGAGAGACCTAAGATTCTGATTTCAGTCACCCGTTTGTCTGCTAGAAAATTTGAAAGTCTAATCTCCTGCCCACCACAGTAATTAAAGACTGAAAGAGAGATTTGTCTTGCATATATTGCACATGCAATGAAGTAGGAAAATGTGCTGAGTTACACTTGTGGATTACATGATTGATTGCTTTATGAAGCCCTGAAGTTAGCCACCAGCGTCTAAGAAAAACCGTGTTCGTTGTTAGAGGATGTGTCAGCTTTCTTGGCAATTGACTGGAAAAAGCTTCTAAAGCTTAATCCAGGTATCGCTGTAAATAAATGTCACTTCTGTCTCATGCAAGATTCATCTCTCTGCAGAACTCCTTCGTGCATGCAGTGTACCGCTGGGAGGGAAACACCAACCCGAACGGTAGCTGAGGATGTTTGTACCCATCTGGCAGCCGCCATGTAGCGTTTGGGGAGATAAGTCACTGTAAAGGATAGATGTTCTGGGAGGTCAGGTTGTCAGCTGCACGTGTGTACATACACCCCCCACACATACCTGTCTGGCTTGTACATAACGCTAGCATCTGTCATCCATTTCAGATTGCAGTTTCTCAGCAGAATAGCTGGCTCTTAATGTTGGCATTTTAATATATATGTTGGCTTTTTTTAATGTGTGTCTCTTCACAGGTTTTAAAACAGCTAGACACTGGCTTAACAGCCACAGTTCTCTCTCAGTAGGGTTTGGGGAGGGAATGCAGTTAGCTTTACAGTAGGACTGAGCAGCAGTAGAGAAATTCAATTCCTTTGTCCCCAGGCACACTACTGACTCCTCTCTTTGAGTGTATAAATTTTGTTCTTTTAACAGTGTGGAAATGTTACAACACAGAAGTGATGCAGCACCTTTTGCTGTTTTCTTCAAGTTAAGTGCTTTGAAGAGTTTCACAAAACATGATGTCACCAGTACTGTGCCTCCTTTTCCTGGTGAGAGGCCAACTGCCATGCTGATGCTGATGTAATTTGTTTGTCTCCTTGAAGAAGACTTTGCTGCATCTTCCTTTCCCCATTTTCCCCCTTCCTCTTTTTTTTTTAATTTTTTTTTTTTTTTGGTGTTTAATTTGGATTCAGGACTTCAGAACTCCTTGTTTCCTTGAGGAAGAGCTGGAGTTTGTTCCTTGTCAGAGAGGGGGTGAATTATAGTTGCCCTGGCATGGCTACATTCGTGTTCCTGTGTATCAATTTAAGTAAGGTATCAGCTGCTAGTTTCTGAAGTATTGGCTGTACTCCCTGAGAACATACATAAACCTGTTGGCATCTGATGTATTTCGGATCATTAACTGGAGCATAGATTGGCATCATGTGCCTTTGAAATTGCTCCTTGAGTGCTTCTCTGATGTATTCTAGCTCACTGCGCTAGTCCTCTCCTCCTCTGTGGCATAAGCAGAGCCAGGGTGTGTACTCGTGGGCCCCAGTCTGTGTGTGTGGTGTACAGGGCAGACTGGGTGCTAGAAGGTAGTTTTGGTTGACGACGGCCAAAGACAGGTTGTAAATTCACGCTGAGTGACAGCTGTGCTGTGCACTCCTGAAAAAACCACGCTGAGCTGTACGAGGGTGTTTCTGCCACAGCTGGGCTCGCCTGCACCACGTACAGCAAGGACCTTGGGTGTCGTCTTAAGCACAGTCAGATGTGACGTGCTAGTTCCACAATGCTTATTTCTCCTTTTATTTTTTTACTGTCTCTCAGGGTGTTTCAAAGATGACCGCATTGTATTCTGGACTTGGATGTTTTCAACGTACTTCATGGAGAAATGGGCTCCCCGGCAAGACGATATGCTCTTCTATGTCCGTCGCAAGCTCTCCTATGTCGGTGGCGATAGCACAGAGGGGAAAAAGGTGAGTAATGATATGTTTTAACATGGGAAATTTAAACTAACGTGGGACTTAGTGCTCTGGAGTACTTGACACGTCTGAAGAACTACAGACCAAGGATAAGGAGTCTCCAGCTCTGCCCACCACAAGAAGTTGTGCGAGTATTGGCCCATAGAGAATTACTGTGGTTGATGCTACAGACATCAGCAGCAGTGTAAATGAGCTTCACTATCGCAAGCTGTCCTGGTTTAACCTGTCTGGCAGCTAAAACAACCACACATCTGTTTGTTCATTGCCCCCTCCCAGTGGGATGGGAGAGAAATTTGAAGAAAAAAGGTCAAACTTAGGCATTGAGTTAAAGACAGTTTAAGCTAACAGAAAAGGAAGATGATAATAGAATATGCAACACAAGTGATGCATAGCACAATTGTTCATTGACTAATGCCCAGCTAGTTCCTGAGCCACGGTCACCCCCTAACCAGCTTCCCCCAAGTTGTATGCTGAGAGTGACGTTGTATGGGATGGAGTATCCCTTTAGTCAGTTTGGGTCAGCTGTCGTGGCCGTGTCTCTTCCTGGCTTCTCATGCACCCGCAGCCTACTTGCTGGTGGGGAAGAATGAGAAGGTGAAAGGTCTTTGACTTGGTGTAAATGTTGAGTAACAGCAACTAAACCATTAATATGTTGTCAACATTTTTCTCTTCCTCAAACCAAAACACAGCCCTATACCAGCTGTGAGGAAGAAAGCAAACTCTATTCCAGCCAAAACCAGGACACGGACTTGAGGAGATCAGAGTCTTCATGCTTTTATGAGAAGTTTTTATGTTGGTCAGCCTGCATTCAGGGAGAAAGGGAGGACATGTGTCCTATTTTGTGATCGTGCTTTATAAATTTAAAGTTTAAATCTCTAGAAAGGGAGAAATAAATGAAGAGGAAGATTGTCACTATGATATTTCTAGAAGAACCCCTCCTGAGATACCGGAGTATCGGGAATGAACATCTATGTACATGCAGCCTCCTGGAGTTGGGATACAGTCCTGACGAACGGTGATGGAATGTCTGTATTCTCATAGTCTACAGTAATTTGCTCTCCTATAGAAGTATAGTTTCTTGAAAACACATAATCAGGTAGCCTAATGCTGCTGCACAGGTACTTCCTGTTAGAGATTTGAGAAACTTCTCGGCTCTTCATGACAGTTTTCATCTCAGATGGGGGAAGTAGAACCAAAAAAAGCACTGGTTTTATTGGGAATTAAGGATGTAGCTGTGGAGGATCAAAAGGAAGATAAACAGTGGAAGAAAAGATTATTAACTTCCTGACATATGTAAATAATTTACACTGCTGTTTGATCACAGATACATGTACATGGTGTAGACGAGAGAGTTTTTAACCAGGTATACTGGAGTTGTTGGGCTCAAATGTGGTGACATAAGGAACCATAGTTGTCAGATCCCTTGAGAAAAACTATCCTAGGAGATTTCCCAAATTTTTGTTACCAATACAGGAAACAAGCAGAAATATCTTCTGTCTTCCCCCTATCTCTCCAAGTTCCATCGTGATAACCATAGAGAAGGAGACAGCAAAATATTGTTCTTTCTCTGTTGGATCAGTGGTTTAGTAGTCTTTGGCCAGAATACTTGGAGCTTTAAGACTTTAGGAGGAAACTTTCATCCTAATCATTGTTTAAATGACTGTAAAAGTATTCCTGTGTCACATCAAACAATACTGTGGCTTTGTTCAGCCTAATAAAAGCCTGGTTGTTTAACCTCCTGTCCTTCCCAACAAGGAAGGTGAACCTTAGAGGAAGCCTGATCCACTTAAATTCATTCACAGACCCCTGATCAATCTCTGTTTAACTTATTAATCATTTTAAAGTGTTTGAACCTCTCATGGAGAGGAGGCAGCGAAACAAACCCTTGCATTTCTCTCAGCTTTATTTAAGCCTCTTAAAAGCATCATAAATAATTTTTATTTGTGAAGGGGTTTCATAAGTGATAGCTATTACAAAATCAGCAGTAGTGAATCACTTGCTGTAACAACTGAGATGGGGAGTGTGCCTTTTAGTGCACACGGTATTTTATAACTCCTCCTTGACTGCTTGTGCTTTGCTCAGCCTCTGAGAAATGAACCCTTCCTATGACTTTGAAATACTTCAGATGCTTGTGGAACTTCAAAGTTTGATTCTTTGGTATCTGTGCAGCTCTCCTGTTTGATTTTAGTGGACTGCTTTGTAGTTCCAGCTCCTCTTGTATCGAAGTTTTGAGTCTGTCCTATGCAGTGAGATGCCAAACAACTACCTCTGCTCTTTGAATTATGGCTGGGCAGGTCTCTATTTCATTTTGTAGTTTTGGCCATTCTTTCTTGAAAGATGGTGTCCAACTACCAGTCATATCAATAAAATGGGAAGAAGCTAGAGACTGGTATTTCTAGAAGCCAAATATAACTTCAAGCATCCCTGCCACACAACAAACTGTGTGCTCTCATTTAGATTCCCTAGAGGTAGACTGATAAGGAGGATGAAGAGTTGATCGGGACCATGAAGGGCTTGAACAGGAGCTGTACTGCTGGCTCCTGCTCTGTGCCTAAGCTGTGCTGAACGTACTGGTGACGATTTCTCCATGGGCCACGCAGAAGCTGACTGTTACAGAACTGTAGAAATGGGTCTCTCTGTAGCTTGGGTGTACAGCAAAGCAAGCTCATTGTAGATCATCCATAGGCGCTACGTACGTGCTTTGCCTTTGCCTGCCAACTGTGGGTTTTGACTGAAGAGCGCTGGCAGAGATGCGTGAGGTGAATCCTTGCCCTGTGACATCTCAGAGCCTTGCTTTATATTCATGCAAGTAAGGTTGGTACAGCTTTGAGCACGGTAATTTGCTGTAGGACTGATAGCAGCGACAACGAAAATGGTTTGAGCGGGGAGCGGGTGTTTGTCTGAACGCTGACAAGGGTGGTGTTTGTTTTCTGAGCTGATGAGCTCACGCAGCATGTTCGCGTCATTTGCATGCCACGGTGTGATGACTCGTGTCAGCGAGAGACAAGTGTCAATTTATCAAACGGTTTTCAGGCTTTGATGGCTGTTGTGTGTGGTTAAAAGTCGCTCCTGCTTGTGGGGATTTTTCTGTGCTTACTGGAGCTGAAGAGTGTTAGCAATAACACTTAGTTTTAAGTCGAAGTATAATGGAGGAAAAGCAGAAAAAAAGTGATAGGATCAAGATTAGAGGTTCTGTTCAGGTTGAAGGCTGAATGAGAGGGGCTTTGGATGCAGCTTACTCACAACAGATTAAAGCAATAAATCTCTCAGTTTGGTGTATAGGTAGGTGATGACAGTAAATTTCTCTGCCATCATAAATTTTATTTTGAAAGACCTTTGAAGGTCTGTGTAATAGACTTTCTGTTTGCTTCTCTTTTCCACCCCACCAATTTCTAAAGTGCACATGTATGGGTCGAACAGCAGTTAAGCTCTTAATATGATCTGTGCCAGAGCAGAACTGACATACTGAATTCTGGGCTAGGTCCTTTACAGACTCTTAGCTCTGAGAAGTGCCTTCAACTCTGTGTTTTCTTGGCCTGTCACAGTAACACTCTTGCAGTTTTTTCTTGCCTACTTTTGAAGATGTTTCTTCTCTGAGTGGTTTTTGTGCAAACCTACAAAACCCTCTGTTGGGATCTGTGCAGGCAGGGCACTCTGGAGCATAGATCCCTTCAAGGTTAAGGAGCTTAGTAAGCTTTTTTTAAGGTGCAGTCCCTTTGACTTGTTGATTTTTTTATGCACTGTTAAAACAAGACTCAGCAACTGCTTTTGCTACCTACTGCTTTAGAAGGTTCAGGTGGCTTGATGTGGGATTCTGATTTTAAATTGGTATTTAACATCTCTGCCTCTTTCTAGCGCAGAAGGCATTAATAAAGAATTCTGCTTTGTTACAGCTGCAAGCTTCTGATCTTTCTGTAGAGAACCCCTTTAACTTTCTCATGGGACTGCAGAAGGTGCTTGTATGGTGTTAGCAGAGGCAACTGCAGAGTAGGGAACCTAAGGGAAAACCTCAGTGGTAGACCAGGTTGTATTAACCTGGTCAGAGCCAGGTTAACCCCTTCAGCCTTACATCATGCTTTGTTACTTGAAAAGGGTGCTGTATTTATAGAGCAAAGCAATAAAAAAAGGATAAACTCAAGACATTGTTGGTATATGTTCTGAGCTTGCCTGGATTTTGGTATAGGTCCTGTTTTCTTTCACATCCTACAGATGTGGAGGATTCAAGTTGTTGAACTCAAATGTGGAGTTACTGCCAAGTGCATGGGGTAGTCATTCAGGCTGTTAAGTCTTCAAAAAGCTTAAACTACTGATGTTGTGGCTGCAGCTTCAGAAACAGAGCTGAACAGGAGCCACGATTTACACATTTATGTGCATCTGGAGCTCTGACACAACAAATATTGACTGTGGTGGGAGACCAGTTAGATTCCAAAGCTAAATGACTTTAGGCACATGACTCCCACTGAAAATCACAGGATTTTCATAGCTGAATCTCGAATTCACTGTCACCATCTGTCTGGCTGGAAGATTTGAAAACCTGAACTCAGCTTTGAAGGGGTGTTTTGGTTGGGTTTTTTTTTGAACATTGCAAGGAAACAGAATGTCTTCAGAAGAATTGTTTGGTAGGCTTCATGTGGCAGTTCCACATCACCACCTGAATGCAACAGGGAAGCAAATAGCCAAAAAATTCATCCTTTCTTGACAAATAATAAACTACCTCCTTATACATCGATAGTATGTGGGAACAAACAATGACTGCAACATGTTAAAGTCAGTTCAGAGACAGAGCTGTTCTGCCTCAACTCTTCCGTTGTGCTAACTTCGTGGAGGTGTTGCAGTGAGTAGGAACAGTGGTTTCTGCAGAAGAGAACAGGCTGAACACATTGCTTGCATTTTGAAGCATGAAAAAGGAACGCTGGCATTATCAGACCGATATTATAATTTTTTGTAAGGATCTCAATGTATTGGAATGATAGAATCGTAGGGGTTGGAAGGGACCTCCAGAGATCATCGGGTCCAACCCCCTGCCAAAGCAGGCTCCCTAGGACATATCACTCAGGCGTCCAGACGGGTCTTGAATATCTCCAGAGAAGGAGACTCCACAACCCCCTGGGCAGCCTGTCCCAGGGCTCTGTCACCCTCACTGTGAAAAAGTTCTTCTGCATGTTGGTGCTGAACTTCCTGTGCTCCAACTTGCAGCCATTGCCCCTTGTCCTGTCTCCACAGACCACTGAAAAGGGGCTGGCTGATTCCCCCTGCATCCCCTGCTTAAGATAATTATAAACATTAATTAGGTCCCCCCTTAGTCTTCTCTTCTCAAGGCTGAACAGCCCCAGCTTATTCAGCCTTTCCTTGTAGGGGAGATGCTCCAAGCCCTTAATCATCTTCATAGTCCTTTGTTGGACTCTCTCCAGGAGATCCCTGTCCTTTTTATACCAGGGAGCCCAGAAATAGAATCATAGAATCATAGGGGTTGGAAGGGACCTCGAGGGATCATCGGGAATGCAAAGGTTTGGCTCTTCTTTTACAATTACCCTTCTCAGAAATTTGTGTGCTTTCTCATGCTGTTTTCCTGATGTTTGATTGTCTAAATACATGAACACAAAGAAGCTGCTGCTCACAGGGTGTTTTTGCAAGATCCATGTCTGTAAGCCTGTGTGTGGTGTGACATGTGGCCTGGCAAATGCAAAGAGAATAATACTGCCATGGGTGTGACAAAACCACCTCTTTCCCACACAGAACCAAGTGCAGCCATCTGTGACCTCGAGTATGCTTGTGATGTACCTGGCAGCCTAACGAGCATTAGGGGTGATGGTACTTTTGTATTCTGCCCTATTTTTGGGGTAAATTTGTGTCTGAGGCAAAGTGAGCATGCAGCTGAAACATCCTCATAGTGTCACAGTCGATAACCTGCTGACTCAGAAAGGGGGTGTTGGGCTGCAGGGGCCTTTTTCATGAGCTGCTTTTTATTGCTTCCAGTTTCTGAAGAACTCTCCTTAAACAGTCAAATAGGGTGAGAAGACAGCCAGAAACAGAAGTGAATTTGTTATGAATTGCACTGAAACATGACAGCCCTGAGTTGTGTGGCTGAGAAGGAGCTCTGCGCTCTGTAGCAAAGAGCAACTTTGCTGGAAAGAAAAGAAGGCCAGACCCAGTTCCCCCATCTGGTAGAACTGTAATGAATAATTCAATATTGCTAATGCATCATTATCTGAGTCACTGAGGGGCTGAGGGACAGTAGAGCACTGCTAGGCTGGGCATTACACCCTGGAAAGGGTAAAACTGGCTCCTTGGAGCTCCCTGAAAGGCTCGTCAGGCCACTAGTTCAGCAGAGAGCTTAGGGTATTTGATCTATGGGTTCTACAGCATCAGCTTGCTCATTAAAGGCATGAAAACACCTGTTTTCAGTGCTGAAATAATTATGCAATTGAATTTAAGCTCTGGAATATCATAAACAAGTTGCTAATAACACTAGTAACTACAGCTTCAATGCCTAGTCTACCCTTCTGAGTTTCTTCTCCCTGCCCCTGCAAGATCTAGTCTGTATCCTGGTTAATGCATTTCCACATCCAACAGCGATGGTTTGAAATACGATGATTTATTAGCATCTGTAATCTTATTTCTCCCATGTCTTTGCTGCCTTTGTTACTCATGTAGCGTGCCTTTCCCTTGTTTTGCTGACAGTATTCTTCAGGAGGCATGCTACGTGTTGCTTCAGGTGCTCATGCTTGTCTGGGGAGGAATTCAGGGAGGCTGGGAAGTATTATTAAAGGAATAAGGTAACAGTGAGCAACCTGTTGCATCTGAATATATTAGTTACTCTGTGGTCTAGGGGCACATGTGATGGTGCTAGCATGGAAGGATACACCTATGACTAGGTGTATCCTAGGATTTAGCAGCTTTATGGAGTGTTTGAATTGGGGAATGAAAGCTGATGTGATTCACAGAGTGTGAGTGTCAGGTGGCAGCTAGGATTACTCTGTCGGTATCTCAGTCGCAGTGATTTCTTGTCTGGCTGATACTGATCTGCATGTTTAAACTCCCAGCCTTGTCTCCTGTAGCCACCCTTACAGCGGCTCTCCTGGTGCCAGAGCTATGCTGGGAGAAAAGAGTTTCCATGCTCACCACCTCTTAACGATTTGCATGTTTGTTGCTTTCCCCTCATTTGTTTGCTGAGCATCATCAAACATTCAGACTGTTCCAGTAATTTGAACAACTTGCACTTTTCTTGTTTTTTTAATCTTTTGCACTTCTGACGTTGCTAGAATCGCAGTGACAGAACTCAACTTTTTGGTTTCTTTTCACATAAGTAATTTCAATTATGGTTGCTTAAAGTCAACTTTTAATTCTTGGGTCCCTTTAACTTTCCTCAGGCTTAGAATTTACTTGTTTTTCTTACCTTTTATATTCTGCTTCTTCATTTACTATACACAGGTACTGCAAAGAGGTAGATGTGTAGGCTTGTTAAATCATTGTTTTCTATGACTGTGACGTGCCAATCCAGATGAAATGCCTTGTGCTGATCAAAAAGAAGAAAACAGAATACATTTGGCAGGGATTCCTTGTGACTAAGAATTACTTCTGCAAGAGCTATAATTAATGTTAAGGTGGTTTCTTTAATATTGAGCTATAAACTTATGTAATAATAAAGGAAAGAAAAAAAAATCAGTGAGAAAACATAAACTCAAAGAAATGAATGTTTTGAAAAAATAGTGTTTGTTGTGTGCCCTCAAATGAGGGGGCAAATAGTGGGTTTTGCTACAGATTGGTGAAGTGCAAGGGTTACAGGAGGGTGTTTTCTGTCTTTGAGGAGGGAGGAAGCTGTTGTTTCTAGCTGCCTACTGATGCTTTCGAGTGCCTCGCATGCCTTTTGTCTTGTTAGAGAGAAACGGGGTCTGTCTGACTTAGAAGTTTACCCTTCAGTTCAGACCTAGTCATAGACCAAAGCCTGTTCTTCCCCCAAAAGCACTGTAGGGTGGAAGGAGAGGATGCCAACAGATCAAAGCTGAGTGATGTTTGCAATGATGCCTTATCCTTCCTGAAAGAGCCTGGAATGGTGAGCGGTGTATTTAAGGGGCTAGACATCACAAATCAGAGCACTTCTCATTCTAAGGTAAAGGAAAATGTTGACTTTGGGGCAGTCTTAGACTGCTAAGACACCAACTGCAACCAGATCAGTAAGTGACAGGAGAAAGATTAGGTTGTAAGGAATTACAGCAGTGCTGAAATGCATGTCAGGAGCGAGAACAGCTTTGTAGAACAGAGTGCTAAGGAGGAAGGAACTGGGAGAGAATAAAGGTTAGGTGTGAGTTCACTGTCTTGTTTTCAAGTTCAGAGTGCAACTTTGCTCGCTCAGTGAACAAGTGATGAGTCAAGCAGTCTGTGGGAATAAGTCTCCTGTGGTGTCCCCAGCGTGAACCTTTCAGCATTACCACGTGTCGGTCTGAGGAAGGTACAACATGGTTGTGTAATGTGGGATTAGGATGTTAGCACATCTTGCTCAGAGCTTTGCTCCAAGATCAACCTTGAGCAGTAATACTGTTCTTCAGAATATATATAAGGGACAAAACAGGGCATCAAAAAATAGGTGGCAAGAGAATCCCTCATGGGAATTAAGATACATGGTCCATGATGGTTCTTCTATCCTCTCTTCCCCTTGCCAAGCACTTCAGCTCTACATCAAAACACCCTTGTGGCAAGGTGTGGCAGAGCGCTGCTTTGGTTCCCTTCACAGGTGCACTTGGCTTTCTCCCTAAAAGCTCTTGGTCAGCACAAGATAAAGTTCCAAAGCCATCAACTTCATGGTCATCATATTCCCTTAAGGATTTTAGTTCTGTTTGACTGTTAGAAGGCAGAACAGTCAGCCTATTCATCTTACTCTTTTTAGAATCCCAAATTCACTATGGAAAGAAAGCATGCTTCCAGCTTTTTGCCTGATAAGAGATAAACTTAAGTGATTGGGAACCGTGCTGAACATTATCAGAAGTGGTGAAATCACTGCCTCTTTTGGCCTTCTTAACTATTATTAATCTGCAGGAGAAAAAAAAAAAGTCCATATCATGCAGACCTTCGTAATGTCTCTTTCCCCAGCATATCTATCAGTTTCATAGTTACAAGTGAAGCCTTTAAGTGACAAGAAAATACAAATTGAATTTTTAGAACACAGTGTTTTCTCACTTCTGTATGTTTGTACCAAAGTGTTTTCTAAATCAGGTATTTTCTTTTTAGCTTTGTCAGCACTTATTACTTTTAATTACAATAATTACTGTTGCTTTAGGTGTTTCTTACATGAAGACTAATAAACCTTACAAGATCTGTGGCTTTTATTCATAGGTCTATAAATCCAGCAGATTATTCTTGTCCAAAAGAAAAGGTCCTGTGTGGTGAATTTTCTTATTAAAAATATTGTGTGCAATTATTCCTTTTGGGAATTTAATTATAGTTATGATGGTTTACCTGGTTTTTAAACATTTCAGTCTAGGCTGTTGTAATAGATACACCAAAGTCAAGTTTACCTTGAGGTATGTGTGTAGAAGTTACAAATACCTGGAAAATCTTGAGGTGAAATTGCAGCTCCTCTGAAGTTGCTGAGGATTTTAGCATTCATTTTGGTGGACAAGAATTTCATACCTATTAAATATAAAGGGTAAAATCAGCTGTTTGGTGAGTTGCAGAATAATATAGTAGGCCTATGGATACGTAAAAAGATCTGTTGTAAAATCCACCTCTACTAATCTTATCTTCTTGTCTGCTCAGATTCTATTCCTGCAGCATTCCCTGGGCCTCCCCCAGAGCACAGCCCCTCATCTCCCTGCGCTGTCCCTCCAGCAGTGTCCCATGCCTCTTACCCTGCATGGCCTGTTTCTGGTTTGGTGGTTTGGTTCTTTTTGGTTGATGCCAACGCAAAAGGTAACTGGCCATGGGGGCGGTTCATGGCAAGTAAGTTAGAAAAGGACTGACCTTCCCTGGCCCTTCAGCAGTAGCAGTCGGGTAGGGGTGTCTGGTTGCCCATTGTCACAGCCACAGCGATAGGATCTGTGAGCCCCCTGGCAGGTTTGCTGGCAGCTGGCCAGCACATTTGAAAGAAGGCTGGGAGCAGGAAGGAACTCAGTTGCATAAGTCCCGTTTTCTTAGCCCAGATGTTGGGATTTTTTTCCCCATTCCATGCACCATTGCATCAGTAACCCTACAGCTTTCTATGCCTGCAGCCAGTTTGCTCTAAAATGACATCTGTCTGGTAATCCCACGTTCTCATGAGGGGATTGCTGCAGTTGTTAAGTCCTAAATACATGCAAGAGGTATGAGAGGAGGTATGAGAAAGAGGTCAGGAAGGGAGAAAGCATTTTGCAATGAGTGCACCTGGTTATTTAAACTAACATAGCTTCTGGAGGATAGGAAATACTGCAGCTGCTGTTGTGACTTAGTGTGGATGGTTTTAGCTTGAATGGGTCTCCCATTTGAATACAAGTATAACAAAGCAGAGTGAATTGTTCACATTTTAATTTAAAAAGCATGTTTTCTGGTAGCTACCCGTGAACTCCCTGTTCCTGGTATTAGTTTGGGCTGGAGTAGGAACAGTCTCTGTTGCAGCAACGTCTTTCATGTGGCATCAGCCACCCTACAACTTGGGTGATGAAAGAGGATAATCCATTGTCATTCTCCAAGGCTCTTGTTCCACCTGCAAACACCGTCCTGTGCCCTTGCCTACAAATACATGTAGCATTAGCAGTAAATTTTCCAAGTTGAATGTTGAAACTAAATGCCAGCATGATGTTGGCAGAGGTAGAGTGTAAATGCTGCCTTTTAGGATGATCAGGGCTGCCAAGTTTCTCATCTGCAGGTCATGAATGAGTAACAGAAGTTGGAGTTACCCAACATTTCTCATGCTAACAAATGGATGAGGGAGTCCAAAGCTATCAATATGTTCTCCTTTGGTAATTACATCATGGAAAAGGTGGGCAACTGCTCTTTGGCATGCAACTTATCACACTGGATCTTTGAAGGAATCTCTCTGAGACAGTGGAGTATGAGATACCTGTTCTGATTTATCCAGAGACACTAGAAATTAGTCAGCTCTTTAGATAATTTACTGCTCTTTCTGTTGGTTTGGCTTTTGGTTATTCCAAAGCGGTTGAAAGAGAGAATTCAAAGTAATTAATATTGAAGCAATTTTTTACAAAATGGATGGTTTTGTCTGCAGCTGAACTTTGCATCGTGCACAAAAGAGTTTACTGTTGCTTTATTGCAGTGGGCTTTGTTTCAACTTTCTGGCTAAGGTGGGTGTCAAGTTGTCATAGCTACTGGGCATTATGCTGCCTTTGTGGGCTCCTGAGTGCGTTCCAGGAGGACTGGATGCAACTTCTAAATCATTAATAGTATCTGGGAAAAGGGAATTGGAATTTTGTTTCTTCTTATCCTTTACAGTTCCTGCCAGTGAAAAATTACAGTAGCCAGAATCCTGAGAAGAAAGCCCCATGTGACCCCTGCAACAATCAATCTTCTTCATTTCATTACACTGTTGCATTGCTCAATACAGTTGTCCCCTTTTAAATATTATCTTGGATATAAAGCAAGGTATATAACATTATCTGTTGTCAATGTCATTGTCCCTTCTGCTGCTCCTCTGTGTGACAGGACTGGGAATGCACCCTCCCCATAGGGCTTCTCTGCACGCTTCAGAAAATACTGGACTACTTTGATTTTCTTCCCATTTAATAGAGACGGGTCTGTCGATGCCGAGCGGATGAGTGAGCAGATGGATTTTCATGGGTGACTTGGCCAGATCAGTTCATGTTGTCTTCTTGGGTGTGTATACTACAGTGATGCTTGGCAGCCTATTACAAAACACAAAAGCACTGCTTCAAATGCAGGTCTGTGTTACTGCAACTTCTCCCAGCTTGTTAGATATACGTGAGGCCAAAGTCTTTGAAGGTGATAGTGACCTTTGTGCCATTTGCAGTGATTTCTTGCTCTGGCAAATGCTTTGTTCCTGTGCCAAAGAGTCCTGGGATACTGTCCTTTCCTTCAGAATTGAATCATATTGTTGTATGTTCTACGTGGGCAATGAAGCAAAGTGTGACCAGCATCGCAGTGGTCTGGGTGTGGGGAGCTTTTTGCCCCAGAAGTGAGTGCTGCTGTAATGGCAGCTCCACGCCAATGGGGAAGTTTGGATGCGTTTTGGCAGAATTTTGGCAGGTCTGTCTCCCTGCAGCCAGCCTTGCTTCAGTGAGCTGGAGGAGGTGATAGAGTCAGGGAGCCATTGCAAAGATTTCTGCATTTGTTACACAGATCTGTATTGCTGCTGAGTTTCAGGCAGCAGGCTTACCTTCTGCTTTGGTTTTTTGTTTTTGTTTTTGTTTTTTTTTATGAATTACCTCCACCACTTCCCCAAGAGCAGGATGAACAGAAGTCACTGCACACAAGCCTTCTTGTGGTGCTGGCTAGCTTTGGCTCTGACTGAATCTAATATCTGTTAATTTCCAACCTCACACCAGCCTGGTAAAAATACCATAAAATGTGCAGACCAGTGTAGAGTGCTCAGCATTAAATCAGGGTCATGAAGCTTATTGATTTTTTTTTTAAATACAGAAATCAATATAACTCTTCCTCTTCCCATTCCCTGTGTATTAAATTAGCTTGAAACATTTGTGAGGCAGATTCAAAACTTAGGATTCCTACATCTTTCAAATAATACTCTGAAAGTTGTAAGGGGGTGTGCATGTGGTTTTTTTTTTCCTTTTAGTTATCATTAAGAGTAAGTGTACTGGGATTTGAAGTGTTTCAGAGCTACAGTGAAAGTGAAGCATAGAAAGTGAATGCTCATTATCATTTCCATTCTAATGGAGGCCTACTTCTGCCAGAGGACCTGGATTTTACGCTTAATGCCTTTTTTTGGGACTCTTCAAGCTACTCCAGTAGCTTAGCACAGCTTGATTGCTGCCTCCAAAATGCATTTGTATCGATACAATTGGTGCCATAAATTGGTGGCATTAGTCATAGACACGATGCAGAAGTCTAAAAGTATATTGGGTTTTGAGAATCTGAAGGTACTACATGTTAAGGTTACTGGAGAACTGAAGTTTGGGAGTGAGAATTGATGTCTCTGCATAGGTTGGGGAAAAGCAGGCGAGTTTTTGTGGCGAAAGGAGCCGAAGATGACTGGTTTATACCCTAGTGTTTTTCTTGCTAACCAGTCATTTCTAATACAAAGCTGCTGGAGTCACAAATTCTTGCTCTTCCACATACATGAACTGTCTTGCTACACTAGTACCGTTGATGCTGTATGAAGCATTTTAATTTACTTGTATGTGTTCAAGAAGATTCAGAAGGAAAAAGGGTTTTAATGTGCAGCCCAGCTTGGGACTATAACTACAGTTTACATTAACCTTGCAGTTACAGTTAACTACACTTTATTTTTGTCCTGACATGGCTTGATGGCTGGTTTTTAGCATTTAGCACTTCTTTGTTGTGCTTTAAATATTTTAAAAATATTTTTTCTGACTTATTTTAAAGGCATCTTTAATTCCCCCCGGTGATTGTTTATACAGGTAAAACGAATTTTCTTTCACAGTCTGAATTTATAACCAGATGCCTTGTGCTGCGTGAAGCGTGATACATGTTGGTTACCTGGGAGTCTGGTATGAAAGCAGCTGAGTGTTGCACCCAAATGGACAGGCTTTTCTGATGTCCTGTGTCCTGGAGGACCAACACTTCTGCTTGCAGAAGGTCTGGATGGGATATGTGTGTCTCGTTGCCTTCAGACTGTGAAACAACCCCTTACCTCCAACTTCACACTCTGGTAGTGCTGCTGCTGCATGTGAAGCTGCTTAAATGGAACAAGAAAGCTGAACAGCTTGAGTTACTGGCTTGCACAGATGCAGATACATAGGTACCAGTACCAAAGCGATCTGCTTTTCTGCTGCTTTAGGTTTAGTTACTGGGATGAGGGGACAGGATGCCACACAAAAATTCTAGCTATGTGATTTGTGCTTAAAGAAATGTCTGTGGAGGTACAAAATATTAGGTGTCTGAAATAAAGTGTTGTGTAGAAAATGGAGGGATGCTGTGCTGCTGGTATTACCAATTTGCTCTGCTTCTGTCCATCTGGGTTACACCATATAGTTAAATGTACCCTGGTGCTGAAAAGATGGTTAAAGTGGGGAGGAGTAAAACAAGTGCCTGGTAGATGATGCGCAGGAAAGAGAGCGGAACGAATTATGACTGTGTCTGGGGTTGGATCTGAAGCGTGGGAGAGAAGGGCATTAGTTCCTTTAGTCAGCAAACTTAGAAAGACCATTTAATTTGAAAAGAATTCAAGGTACTGTTTTGGAATGATGCATTTTGGGTTGGTTTTTTTTTGCTACAGGGAAGAGGAGTAAAAGGAAATACTTGGATAAATGTAAGAAAGATGCTTCTAATGTTGAAAGCCACTAGGCTTCACAGTAGTGGGATGCACTGTGTGCTGGAGGCTTTTAAAACTGTGTGCTGGTGAGAACACCTTGGAGATAATTCTGGCTTTGTAGAAGATGGACCAGTTGTGAAAGAAACATTTTTTTCTTTTGCTCATTTTTCCTAATCTTTTGAACCAAATCTGTAGATATGAAATAAAAATAAAATTTCAGTCTCAGTATTGCAGGTGGCTCTGGAGATAGTGGGAGTTATTTCCTCACTGAACTTGTATTGTGGGAAACATTTTGAATTTTGTTCACTGTATATTCTTCTTTCTCTTCCTTTTCATGTTCAGTCCCCTTCCCTTTCCTATGTGTTATGTGAACATGGTCTGAAGAAAACCTGAAGAATGGTGCTACTCCTAGACAGACCTGTAATCCCATTAGCCTTCTTTGTAACAGAAAACCAGGATCAGCTTTTTTTTGAATGGCTTCTGAATGCCAACAAAATAGTGCTTCACATAAACCCTGTTCTTACTGTCCTTTGCTTTCTGTGCTGCCCAGCTGACAGCCTGTATCAATTTTGATTGTAGATTTCTTTTCAGGAGTTTTTCAAAGGTTTATGTGCCAAGCTGTGCAAACAAGGTGATTTTCAATTCATCAAACAGCAATAATGTCTGGGGAACTATGCAGAATGAATGCTCTCCTGAGTGAGGTGTATTCTGAGTTTTGGGGAGCAAATAGGCACGGTGGGAAAAACATCCAGTTTATCATAAAGATTTTAAACTTAGACTGGGGTCTTAGGTTTTCCTGGGTTTTCTGATAAAAATATCCCATCTGTCTGTCAGTAGATAACTTTACACATGTGTTATGTTGGCTTCCAGTTGAAGATCTTGTCTGGTCTTGAGCTCTTTCGTAAAGATAACCACTCCATGGTATGTACATCCCCAAAAGAGAAAAAAAAATGAACAACCCACAACAAAACGTAAGAGTTAATAGACACTTTGTTACTTTGCACTTAGGGTGTTCTTTCTGAGCAGATGATAACTCCTGACCAATGTGTGTTGCAGTTGGGAGTAGCTGTGGGGTTCTGTAGGACCTCTGGTTTCACTCCAGAGTAGGCACAAGCTTTGTTGGTGCAGAAACCCGTGAAGTCCCAGAGATGGACCTTGATGCATGTGAGAGTTATCTGAGGAGGTAGCTAGAACATCTGTCAGCCACGGAACAGAAACAGACTGAGAAGAAGCAGGATGACAGCAGGCACCTTGGCTAGGAGGAGTGGTAAAATGGACGTCGGAGGTGTTTACAAGGAGAGTCTCCAGAGGCTGGTGACTGGGACTATAAATTTGTGGTGGATTCAGATTTGCAGATGTGCAAATTATTTAATGTGCAGTTGTGTTGCTGTGCAAGAAAAGTGGAATCCTGAGGGAGCAGTGAGAGTGTGTACACCAGTGCTGTGCCAGTCCCAAATAACTCCAGTATTGGTAAGTACTGGAGGTACTCTCGGAAGTACCAAGAGCGTGGAAAAGGAACGCCAGTTCTGCAGAGGTGACCTACTGAGAGTCACAGAGGCATCTTAATTTTGTCTGGTTTATCTGAAAGAATAATGAATAAAACCCCAAAGAAGAACCAAAACCAGCTACCAAAACAAAGCTGAGTATTAAAGAGCAGCCTAATGGAGTGGAAAAAAGGCATGACAAGAACCAGAGGCTGGCTAAAGGAAAGCATCTGAATTAAATGAAGTTGCACGCTTTCAGCCAAGAGGATGATTAATCATTGGAATGAGTTCTCAAAATAAGGTATTTTCCCAGGCACTGTCTAGTCAAATATGATTAACTGGCTTTTGCGAAGAAGTAATGGAGTGAAATATCCGTGACACGTAGGAGGTCAGCCTAGCTGATGTAATTCTCTTTTAGAACCTTAGCTCAGTAACCCTGTGAAAACTTCTATAAAAAAGTGGCATCATGGATTTCAGCTTGCTAAAACTATAGAAGGGTCGTCATCTGGATGCTTGAATGAGGGAGGAAATATCCAGCTTGGCTTTTGGATTTCACTGGGAATATATAATTAGTATTTACATAGTTCTTTCTATTATAAAGTATTTGTGCTTGCAGGAAGGTACATCTCAAGCCAGATAAACAAGCATGGAGGTGAGGCATGGCCAAATCAATCAGCAGACCTGAAAAAAGACCCTGTGTCTCTTGGATCTCTGGCTCAGACAGGCTTGTTTTCTTGGGAGGACTCAGCTGTCTAAAACCCAGCGTGTTCTCTACTCCATGTCATTTCTTAATTCCAGAAGGCCAGACATGACAACATGAATTAAGCCTAGAATATCACAAAATGGTGTTCTAATGAAAAGCATGAGGTATACTAAGACTTTTTTTCCTGTAGTATGTGTAATTATTTTATATATATATATATATATATATGAATTAGACTCACATTTACCATGTCATTTCTATATAAATATAAAGGCAACACTTCTGTAAGGCAGGTGTTTCCCTTCATTTAGGAACTGCTGTACTCAGCACTGGTTACACTGACTTAACTCATATAGTGGTTTCTGTTACTGGAAATTTGTTGAGACTTTGACATTTGTTGGTGTCTCAGCACTTAGAGGTCAGAATAGCAAACACCTGGGTCTTCTGTTTCCCATGCTGTCAATTCCAAATGCCTACATTCTATTGAAATGACTTGAATATACAAGGTTACTACCTGTAAGAGTAGTCTGGCTCAGAGTTCCACAAACAGGTTTTGGTAATGTCTAGTGCACCGGGCGACTCATGGGGGGTTGTAAAAGTGACTCAGCCCTGGATTGCCTTGAGGCCTCATCTCCACAGAGACGACTCATGGGGAGCTGTGTAGACATCTCAAACTTGAGTTGCCCTGTAAACCGAGACTAAACCAGGCAGTGCTGCATCATTCAGAGAACGAAACCTGGGTTGAGCCTTGGAATTCCTTCAACAAACAATATGCCCTGAGTCCAAATCAAGCCACTGTTCAGCTGTCCAGCTGTAGGATAAAGGCCAGCCAGAGGGTCTCCATTTGGCTTCAGTGGGCCCAGACAATACAAAGATATGCAACAGATGGGGCATAAGATAAGGGGGAACACCGCTGATGACAAACATGGAAGACGGTGTTGTCCACTCTGGCACAGTCCTACCCACTGCCACGGAGATCAAAGATATAAAACCAAATAAAACCCCTTGGATTCAGTCTGAGGGGGGAGCCAATTCTCCAACACTGCAAGAAGGCCCTTGCCCCTTGGCCAGGATGCTGGAGAAGGTAACATAGCAAGAACCCTTACCTGGAGAGGGGTAAGTGAATATTTGATATGCTTTAGGTTTGTAGTCTCAGGTGATAGACTATCACACAAGTAGTATTTAGTGTGCTTGTGAGCTGTGATAGTGTGGTCCATGAATCTGCTCTGGTTGTAACACTGAACCTGGTGACTCACCCGTGGGCAGTACTAGTGAGTAACATGGCTGTTCTGGGGCGTAACACTGAATTTCATGACTGTTGTGTCAACAGTAGTGCATTTTGTGACTGTCTTGTGGTTGGGGTAAGTGTGGTCGTACTTCCAACCCACAGTAGTTCTTTTCTCCACTGCATCCATAAAACCTGCAATAGTGACTGACATATTGAGGCTGTACGTGGGCTTTAAATAAATTACTATTTTTGTCTAAACCCCTGCAGTCGAGTGTGTTTTACCCCTTGATTTGGGTAGAGGGCGACCCTTCTACTCTGCTCTGGTGAGACCTCACCTGGAGTACTGCTTCCAGCTTGGAAGCCCTCAACACAAGAAGGGCACGGACCTGTTTGAGCCGGTCCAGAGGACAGCCATAAGGATGATCAAAGGGCTGGAGCACCTCTCCTATGAAGACAGGCTGAGAGAGTTGGGCTTGTTCAGCCTGGAGAAGAGAAGGCTTTGGGGAGACTTTCATAGCAGCCTTCCAGTACCTGAAGGGGCCTACAGGAAAGCTGAAGAGGGATTGTTTGTAAGGGCATGTAACAATGGGACAAGGGACAATGGTTTTAAGCAGGGTACGTTTAGATTAGACATTAGGAAACTTCACTATGAGAGTGGTGAGGTACTGGAACAGGTTGCCCAGGAGGTGATGGACACCCCCAAGGTCAGGCTTGGTGGGGCTCTGAGCAACCTGATCTAGTTAAAGGCATCCCTGCTTACTGCAGGGAGGTTGGACTAGATGACCTTTGAAAGTCCCTTCTTACCTAACGCATTCTATGATTTTTGTTGGGACTTAAATGAAGAAAATCCCATGGTGACAGGTAAGGTAACTACTTCTGTAGGATTTACGTGATCTTACAACTACAATTCTTTGTGCATAAAGAGCCTGAGAAATGGGGCTCTCTGACGCTTCAAGTTTTGATTTTTTTTTTTTTAAGAGCTTCGTATGTATGCTGTTTGGACATAGTGCTTGGAAGATTGGTGTACAGATGCTGAGCAAGCTGCCCTTGGGACATGGACAAATTAGGTCAGCCTGCCAAGAAACTTAGATTGCTAATTTTAAACAGTAGTGATTTAAATGTGTGAAAAGTGAAAATTTGTGTTTAAAGTTCTTTGTATCAGGGTTTCTGATTTTTGTTTAATCTTTTTTTCATTATGCCTCTCTTATTTGCTAATGTCAAAGTAGTGCTGAATGGTGTGAGCTCCGGTCTTTCCCATGTCTTTGGAACCCCACCTGATACTCCACAGAGTGCCATCAAAAGCAGGATCATTTGCTACAAGTTGAACTGAGCCTGTTGATCTATTTCACATAATATCACCTGGCCACCTTCACATGTCCAGCACCATGGCAGTAGAGGGTAGCTGGGATTAATTTATGAGCTACAGCACTTGTGTGGGAAATTGAGCCCCTGGAGAGTGCTGCTTATTTTGGCCAACCCAGATTTAGCACTCAGCTTTATGCCTAGGTATCTCTGTTTAGAAAGGAGTAAAAGAGATGTTGCAGATAGAGGTGGTTTGAGATAAGGGGGAGATTTTATTTATTTGTTTGTTTATATTTTTTTCTAGAAGTGACTTGTAATTTGTGTGCCTGCGCTGTGAACCGTATTACCAGGGAGCGGTGGTGCTGTTTGCTATAGCATCCCAGTGAGGCCTCATTGTGTTTTATGAAGCTGATCCTTCGGTGGTGCAGAAAGTAAGGCATCCAAAACTACCAGCTGCTGTAGCAATCATTAGCTTCTAGATCTAACTACTGCCCTAGTGATGGGTAGGGCTGGCTCATTCCCCTGATGCTCACTGAGGATGCTTAGCTGGGCATGAGCAGGAGCTGTAAAACATGTTCAGTAGATGCGAGTGCTATGAGAGTACTTGGAAGTCAATTTTTCGTCTTTCTGAGGTTGGATGAGTGCTGCCTTTGTTGCTTCTGGCTGCTGACTGCTCCTTTCCCTCTGGACAGAGGTCATCCCAGTCCTGCCAGGTTTAACCTTCTGAACGGAGATCTGTACCTCATGCAACTTATTGCCCGGCAAGAAATTGAATTCCTTAAATTCCTTATTTAATTTCCTTTGTAATGGTGAGGCTTAAGTAGTTGGCTGAGGGAACAGCTGTGGCGGTGATTCATAGTGATCCACTGGCCCCTAATGCACAGGTTGTACCACCCAGAAATCCTGCCCTAAATTAATGTGCCAGGAAAAGTGATGAAGGAAGGGCCCTTTTTTTGTTGTTACCTGAGACATGTTGGGGGCTGTTCCACAAAACAGGAGTTTTGCAATGGTTTTATAATCTACAGGGAGATACAGTTCAGCATATGGATTAATTTCACCAGCAGAAAAAAATTAATGACTGATTTCTGCAAAGGGAGGTTTAAACTTTATCATTAAGAGACCATTAAAATCTGTGTGGATTAAAATAAAGGCTCCACAGATATGCAGGGAGTCGAGGCTGAGGCGGTCACCTGAGCACTCGGCCTTGGAGTTTCACCCTGCAGTTACTCAGGCCTGCCTTCACCCAGGCCTGTTGCTGTGTCCTCCCTTCAGAGGCAGGATGGACTTTGTTTCAGAGGGGATTTCTTGCAAATGTTTCTGTGCTTTTAGGCATGAAAGTGCAAATACCACCTTTGTTTGGAGATGAATTTAAATTACATTATTTCCCTCAGCTGCACAGCTCATTTTTTTAATAGTAATTCTCATTTGTTTGTGCGATTATATTGTTAGGAGCTTTAGAAGAAATAAAACCAAAACAAATGAATGATGACATGTGAGGCTACAGGCATTTTTAAAAGATACTGCTAAGTTAAAAAACAAATGCTAGGAAGCTCTGCATTCGGCTTTCGTGGTAGCTGATGATAGCTTCAGTCCTGAAATATTGTATTGTTTCACTGTATTTCAGTCTTGTGGCTTTATCCTTTCCAGAGGAGTTGAAATAAATGCACAGCTACTATAGGGCTTAATCTTATTCTGTTTGATTTCGTTGATGTATTTATGGCAACCTGTTTTCTAACAACTCGGCTCTACCTTTTCTCTGACCAAAGGAAAAAAAGGTTCATGGATTGCCCTGTTTACAGCTGTGACCACCGCGCTCAGAATTCTAGATATTTTGTAAATGTCTGTTGAAGTATGTTACTGTGTTAACAAAGAAAAGATACTAGACTGACAGAGAGAAACAAATGTTTTTCCAGTTATTCTGTCAAATAGTGCATAGCATTTGTTGTGTGTGCTACTAGTCACCTTATTTTTGTATTACACACCAGTTCAGAGATTAAGCTGGGCTAAAACGTGTGTATATATATATATTTTTTTTTTTAGTCTCAAACCGCTGTTCAATTCTATGTACTACATCAAGTCACATTTTATATTTATCTCAGTTGCTTCAGTTTGTTAGCCTTGGTAGAGTTGTTCCTGCTTTCTGAGATTAGTTGGGATTTTTCATTTCCTTGTTTTTAGTGCAGCTGAAAATCTTATATATAGTTGGAACCAATCAGTGTTGTCAGTGTGAAACCTTCAAAAGAGGGATTAGCAAAATGTCCTCTGTGAGGTATTATTTAGTGGACTTCATCTTCCATGGGACTCCCACCCCAGTAGGGAACAAGCAACAGCCACCTGCTAGGAGATGTTGAGAATTCATCTAGTGACAGGTCTGGTTCCAAGGGATGACGTTGAGAAATAGGAATGTGTGTGAATCACTGGTTTTATTTATTATGTTTTGACTAAAACGTACATGTTATAAAGGAATAAATGAAGCTTCTGTCCAAAACTGAGGTTCCTCTGAGCAGACCAGCCTGTCTCACCTGTTCTCCTTAACATCCGCTGTCCCCCCAGCTTCACTTCCACACAAAGCCTTCCATGATCAGCAAAGTCTGATCCTGACAGAAAAATAGAACGGGAAGCTACCCAACATGGAGCTTCTGGGGGCAGTTTTATGTTTGTGTGTAGGTACCTTTAAGTAGGGTTTTTCAAGATGTGATCTTTTCTTAGCAGGTTGAAGTTGAAGTTTACCGGAGAGATTCTAAGAAGCTTCCTGGCCTGGGAGACCCCGACATTGACTGGGAAGAGAGTGTCTATTTGAACCTCATCCTACAGAAGGTAACAGTGATGCTTAGCTAATTTTTATGGGCCCTGTATACCAGGGAGGTTTCAGGGTGGGCCTTGACCTGTCCTCTTTCCTCCGTAGCCTGGGGTATTTGAACACTTCTGGAGGATATAACAAAAACATGGTTTTAATTATGTCTTTCAGAGACTAAATGAACATTAACTGAGATGTTTTACTGATTTTTTTTTTTTTTTTTTTTTTTTTTTTTTCAGTAGAGTCATAGCTTCCCTCAAAAAAATTCTATCCAGCAAGGCTGAACTGAATTTTATGCTTGGTAACAAAATTTGGCACAATGGAAGGCTTTGTCAAGTTTAATAGTTTTTTGAGAGTGAACAAGACTGTTAAACAAGCAACATTTCCGTTAGAGTTCACAGTACTGGTGCAGCTAAGAGAGGGAACCAATAAATGGAAATACAGTAAAGGTATTATGTATTGCACTGGGGGTTTGCTGCTCTTGAATCAGAATCTTAATAAAATCTTTTTTTTTTCTTTTTTTTTTTTTGTGGTGGAAGCATGAACCTAGTGCAAATTATTTCTTTAATTAACTCCAAGCTTGTTTAGTTATTGCATATGTTAGATTGGTGCTTGGGGAAGCTGAACATTACTGTGGTCATTCGAGACCCTTAAAAGTTTTGTTGGTTATGATCTCGGAATGAGAGACTGCTGGGTCATTGCACACATCCTGGAAAATAAATTGTTTTAATTCTCCCTCCTTCCTCCCAAAAGTGTTGCTGCAGAACTTCTCTGCAGAGAGCAGTTTCCACCTTTATTTGATGCTGAATAAAACCAGAATCTGCTTGCTACAGCCAGAATGTAGAGATGCTGTTACAGCTGGGCTTTGCTCTCCAAAGCAATCACATTCGCTCCTTACAAGTTTGTTGTGGTTTAATCCAGCTGACACCTAAAACAGCCACATGGCCATTCACTCATCACCTCCTGGGGTGGATGGGGGAGAGAATCAAAAAAAGTAAAACTTTTTTTTTTGGGGTGAGATAAAGACAGTTTAGTAGGAAAGAAAATGATCATCATAATGATGATGATAAAAACATAGATGAAACAAATGATGTACAGCACCCCAACTGATGATCAGTGCCCAGCTCTCCCTGGCCAATGCCCTCCAGTTATATATATGGAGCCTGACATCATATGGTCAGGAATACCCCTTTGGCCAGTCTGATGTCAGCTGTCCTGGCTGTGACTCCTCCAGCTTCTTGTGCACCTCCTTGCAGAAGTCTCAGTAGCTGAAAAGTCCATAACACTGCTTAGCAACAACGAACTATACCTTAGTGTATCAGCAGCATTATTTTAATCCTAAATCCAAAATGCAGTACTATGCCAGCTACTAGGAAAAAAATTAACTCTATCCCAGCCAAAACCAGGACAAAGTCTTTTCTGCGGTTGTTTGGCAGGCTGCGTTTGAGGTTGCTGACCTCTCTAATGTGTTCTTCTGTTCATTAGTATTTGTATTTTTCCCTTTTCAAAGGGAGGATATCTTTTCCATTTTTACCCTGAAGTCTGCTTTTGTTGTGTGTGTGTGAGATGCTTATTCCCTCAGCTGACCAGTAAGCTAGTGTTCCACAGTATCGACAGGAGTTTCTTTACCCTTACGCTGTGCACCTCAACAAGCATCAGTGCAAAATACTTCACTATTACTGAGCTAATAAACACAGGCTTGAAAATCAGAGGACTTTCAGTTAAGAGAATAATGCAAATGGCAATACCAAACGACCTTACCTTTTAGCCAGACAGCTAAAAAAAAACTAACACAGAAATTGTTCTGCCTCATTCACATGAATGCTTGTTTTTTTCTAACTCTAAATCTTTATTTCTCTATCTGTTGCCCTGATTTAGCTGGATTATGTGGTGACATGTGCTGTGTGCACACGCTCTGATGGAGGAGATATTCACATTCACAAAAAGAAATCTCAGGTGAGCTTAGCCTGTTGCCCTTGTGGGTAAGAGGTTGGCATCCTGTATTACTTAATCCTAAAAACTGTAGCAACCACTGCAGTGGTTCTCAGGCTTTGCTCTGACAGAGGTATCCTCGTCAAGCATCTCAAGTCTTTGTCTAGTGATTTTTCCCACCAATCACCTAAATTTGAGATCCAAATGGCCTTTCTAGTCCCTCTTAAAAGAATGGTAAAGATCTCTGCATGTTTTTGAGATTTATATCTTTGCGTACTGAGTTTGGGGGTGATGGTGCTAGGGAAAGGAGTATGTCCAACTCTGAAGGTAAGTCTGAGATTGTATGAGACCCGAGTTAGGAGGAGTCATCTGGGTAAATCTCTAACATTAGGCTGTTAAATGGTAGACAATTTACTGATCTCCAGTTTTTGTTTTTATCAGAGTTTTGTTTTCTCTCTTAAACTGCTCATTCCTCCCATCTCCACACTGAAGGCTTTTGTCACTTGCTTGTGTGCAGCACACTGTTAATCCAGGCTTTAGTTGGAGGACACTGAATAATAAACATGGAGAGGATAGGAACAAGAGACCCCAGACTTCTTCACTCAGTTCCCAGCAGGTCTTGCAATGACTTCTCCTAGTTGGCAGAAATTTGTCTTTTAGAGGCTCCTGTTGCATTTAAAAGGCTGCATCTCCCAGGCATTTCCATTCCTTTAGCACATTCAGCTGCTTGTGTGGATTTACCTAAAATAAAGCGATGCTCTTTAATCCTTTAATTTCGTTACGCCTTTAAAACAATTGTTGCTTTGCTTACAGACAAAACTAGCAATGCTGATTTGTACTTGTAATTTGCATTAGTTAGGTGTTTTAGTTCCCTTCTTCTGGAGACACTACATTGCACTCCTGATGTCAGCTTTTTACTTCTCATTACTTTTTCCACTTTTTACTAGTCCAAATTCCACCCTCACTTAACTTCTGCAAAATTCTTTTGAGAAAAATCTGTAAATATTACTTGCAGATTTGAAAACCAGGAAGATGAGGGTGAGAGACCTGTCCTCATTGTGTGCAAGCAGTGTTCAGAATAAAGAAGAGGTTTCAGTTCCTTGTGCCTAGAGGCTCATGCTGTGGGACTGTTTATCCATTTTTCATTGTCTCTCCCTTTCTGTGAGAAATTTGGCACACGTTAAAAATGTACCAGTACATACTGGTAATATTTCAACATCACTGAGTTGATCTATGGAGAAAGAAAAGGCAACTCATATCACAGAATTTTAGGGGTTGGAAGGGACCTTCAGAGATCATCGGGTCCAACCACCCTGCCAAAGCAGGCTCCCTAGGACAGGTTGCACAGGGAGATGTCCAGACGGGTCTTGAATATCTCCAGAGAAGGAGACCCCACCACCCCCTGGGCAGCCTGTCCCAGGGCTCTGTCACCCTCACTGGGAAAAAGTTTTTCCGCATGTTGGTGCGGAACTTCCTGTGCTCCAACTTGCAGTCATTGCCCCTTGTCCTGTCTCCACACACCACTGAAAAGAGGCTGGCCATTTCCCCCTGTGTCCCACACTTGAGATATTTATAGACATTAATAAGATCCCCTCTCAGTCGTCTTTTCTCAAGGCTGAACAGCCCCAGTTCTTTCAGTGTACCGTGGAAAGTGTATTTGCAGCGGGGTGTTTTATTGTAACAGGCACCATCTAGGATCTTAGTTTTAAACGAGTGAAAGCCAACTTTTTTCTATTTCTATTACTGCTTTGACGGCTCTCACTTAGGAAAGCGTTTATTATCTTGTCAGTCTGGAGCCAGATGTTGAGTAAGTAGAAGCTCTCTTCAGGCATACGACTTAGTTAGCGACTCCAGACCTATGACAAAACTGCTGTGTTTGTACCAGTGGAGTACCCAGGGCACAAAACCAGTGTAAAGAAGGCTGACTCTCCCCTAAATCATTTTGCAGAGTAGGGATGCCTGGCGCATGACCTTGTTCAGGCATTGGTGCAGGTGTCATCTTTTGAATCTTATTAGTTTCTAATGCTGGCTCTTGTCAAAAAGCAACCTGCCTTTTTAACAACCTGTATTTAAATGTGCATGTAGGCTTCATAAGTACCAATAAGGTAAAGCAGCTCTCATTAATATCTAAGATCCTACTCTTAGTCGTGTTTTGTGTTGATTGGTTTACAGCAAGAGGATGACAAGCCTGGCAATCTGGGCAGATTCAGAGCTTTCAACACATTCACAGTGGGCTAAGATTAGACAGGTTTCTTTGAGCTTTGTTTGGAAACAAAGCAAGCTACCTGGTATGAATTCTTCTCCCTCTTCACTATCTTGTTAATCTCACTGGAATGATAAAATCTAAAGACTAGCTGTTTAAATATAGGTTATTTTGAGGAATGAAGTGACCAAAGGAGTTCAGGAACTGCTTCGGAGGAAGGTACATGCAAGAGGAAGCACAGTGGATAGAGAAATAAACAGAAGTATAAGATGCTTCCCATTACTGAGGGGTGTTGATCTTACTGTGTTACTAAGCAAACAGTAACACTGAAATTAACTGTAAAGCAAATAGGGTTAGGTCAGCTACTCCATGGTAACTTTCTTGCTGCATGTGCCTTTACTTTGTAGCACATGGCAGTAACTTGAAGGCAGCTCAAGGTCTTTTTTTCCCTTAATAAAAATGAGGATGCTGTAGATGTACCATAGGATGGTGAGTGGTCAGGTACACCCAGGGATATTTACCATGGGGCAGCTAGGATTTGATAACTTGGCTGTGAAAATTCAAGGATTTCACAAGCGTTGTCTGAGGCCAACTGTGCAAGGTTCAACAAGGCTCAGTGCCAGGTCCAGCACATGGGTCACAACCCCAGGCAGCACTACAGGCTTGGGAAGGAGTGGCTGGAAAACTGCCCAGCAGAAAAGGACCTGGAGATGTTGGTAAAAACAGCTGGCTGAACATGAGCCAGTAGTGTGCCCAGGTGGCCAAGGCAGCCAACAGCACCCTGACTTGTGTCATTTAGTGTGGCCAGCAGGACCAGGGAGGTGATCATCCACCTGTGCTCAGCACTGGTGAGGCTGCACCTTGAATACTGTGTTCAGTTTTGGGCCCCTCACCACAAGACAGACATTGAGGTGCTGGAGTGTGTCCAAAGAAGGGCAGAAAAGCTCGTGAAGATCTACAGCACAAGTCTTATGAAGAGCAGCTGAGGGAACTGGGGTTGTTTAACCTGGAGAAAAGGAGGCTGGGGGGAAACCTCACCATGCTCTACAGCTATCTGAAAGGAGGTTGTAGCCAGGTGGGTGTTGGCCTCTTCTCCCAAGAAACAAGTGATAGGACAAGAAGGAATGGCTTCAAGTTGCATCAGGGGAGGTTAAGACTGGATTATGAGGAAAAATTTATTCATCAAAAAGGTTGTCAATCATTGGACTAGGCTATCTAGAAAAGTAGTTGAGGTATTTAGAAGGTGTGTAAATGATATTCTTAGGGACATGGTTTAGTGGTGGACTTGACAGTCCTAGGCTAATGGTTGGACTTGATGATCTTAAAGGTATTTTCCAACCTAGACAAGGCTGTGATTATTGCAGACCAGGCTGTAGCCAGAAACTAGATCAGATTTGCCTGCAGGATGTCTAGCATCTCTAGTGTAAGTGAAAATCTGACCAGTGTTGGGACTGTGGTGTTTTGGTGTTGCTTGCTTTGTATTCAGTGTATCCATTCCTGAGCATGTTTAACTGAGATGATGTATTTTTCCCCCTCTTCTGTCTCAGCAAGTGTTTGCGTCTCCTAGCAAGCACCCGATGGACAGTAAAGGAGAGGAGTCAAAGATCAGCTACCCCAACATATTCTTCATGATTGACAGTTTTGAAGAGGTGAGTTCCTTGCTGCAGCAGTAGAGTTTTACCCTATTCTAATGTCCTGATTTGCTGTTTTCTTGTACCTTTTGAATAAATGTTCTTGGCCAAGTGAAGGGTTATCTTCCAGTATTTTTTATTTTATTTGACCTTCCTCTTTCTTTAATGTTTGAAATCTGAACTTCAGGCTGGATTCTGGCATCCATCTTTATGACAGACTTATCTCAACTCATGGTTTGCAGTGTATGCAGCCTGAAGTCGTCTTTTTTGTAAGGCTGAGGTGGAGCATACAGCTCCCTTACTTTCTGCCATTTACACTGAAACTGCCTTGGGCCCAAGGGCATCACAGGAATCTGAATACATTTGAACTTCTAACAGCTGGAGTTTGCCTTGAAGTGTTTCATCTTGCATCTTGGGCAGGTTTTCAGTGACATGACTGTGGGAGAAGGAGAAATGGTCTGTGTGGAGCTGGTTGCCAGTGACAAAAGCAACACCTTCCAAGGGGTGATTTTCCAAGGGTCCATCCGCTATGAAGCACTGAAGAAGGTCTATGACAACAGGGTAAGTTGCTTCTGAAGAGACTGTGTCCTTTGCAACAATAGCCTGACCGCAGTTGTTCTTTGCTGCTGAGGCTGTTGGCTTTTTGTCCTGTTAGATCATCTGCACTGTAGTCTTGTCTTTTTTTAGGTTTGAAAATTAGGTGAAAGCTAATGCTTTTGGCTCAGAGAAGGATATATTGCTCTGGTGTTTGCCAAAACGAGTTGACAAGTAGTCAGGAGCATGACACAGGAATGGATCTAAATAACAAGAGTTCTGGGAGCCCCCTCCTTTTCTTGAAAGGTCATAGATATTTCCAGTTACTTCAGAGAAGGCACATTTTGCAGGGAGATCTTAAGCACTGATAGCTACCTTGCTATATGTAAAACATGGTTTTATTCAGTGTGCTCGGTACTCAGGGCTGCTTTCAGAAGCTGCATTAATTTCACTGCCACAGGAAGGAGATTTCTTTGCCTTTCTATGGAAACACGAAATGCCAGTGCTTTCAGCTTCTAACTCAATACCTAGCACTGAAGTTAAGAGAGTTTAAAAGCCAAAACACTTCTCAGTTTGTTCTGAAGACCTGAGAGATTTTTAAAAAATCAAATTAGAAAACCAAAAATCCTTCACAATATCTACAGTGACTCTAAACTTCATTGCCCTTTGTTTCTACCCATCTCAGGGGAGAGGTCCTGAATAATTTCTCTTCTCCCCATTTTAAATGTGAGTAGTTGTGCTCTTCTAGCAGTTTTTCAAGAGTTTACAAAACTGAAACGATTTCTCTGACCCACCATCATCTCATGACCTCACGCAGTCAGCAGGTGGGTTATTAAAATACATGGCAATACAGAATCACAGTGTAAGAGAGCCCTGCAGTGGAAAGAAGATTTGATGTGGTAAAGTCACCTCACAGCCTTAAAATGTCCTGTTTGACCACACAGCTACTTTGCATTGTTGTGTTAGATGAAATAAAATGGTTAGCTATTCAAATACTCAATTATGGCTGAAAGCAAAACTTGACATTTGACCATTCTTAAAACAGAACAGAAGCAACCTCTCTGTGCTTTTGAAGGTTACTTGGTTTCAGTTGTGTTTGTATTAATTCTTAGTACAATATTGCACTAATTCTTAGTACAGTAAGAGTTGTGTTATATGATGAGCATCCTGGCCCTTTGAAGTGATAAACTGCTAAAAGTTGTGGTAAACTACTTAAACTTAAAGGTAAGCCCTACTTATTTCACCTGGCAGAACCTTGGCTGTTTTCATCTTGGTCTGTTCCTTTTTTCAGTTCCTAGTTCAGTTTTCAGTTCAGCTGTGTTAACTGGAAATTAAGCCCAATTTCCAATTTTTTTAAGGGTCCCAAAGCTGTCAGGGTTTTGCGGTGAGCAGTGCAATGCAGGTTAGTTGTGCGTGGGGGCGGTTCTTTATGCTTTGGCCTGGACAGTGTGGGCACACAGATGTCTGAAATGACTTGACACAAAGCAGTGCTGGAATTGTGCAGTGCACTTTGCTAGTTTGAAGCATCTTGTGTGTGTGAGTGTGCTGGGTTTTGGACTCAAACAGGTCTCTGCACAGGCTGTGTTGAGTTGTACACGTACCTGTTTGCGCTCTGGTTTGCCACGTGGTGTGTGCCTGAATAAAAACCTCTTGGTTTATCTCAGAGTGCCATTGGGTAACTCTGCCTTTTGGATATCCGAAGGAGTTGATTCTTCTCTGACCCTCTGGTTTTTGTACCTGTAAAATTGCTTCCCTTCTGGTGTTCATTTCAGATTGTGGCTTAAAAAGCTTCTCAAGAACCAAGATAATGACAATGATCCACTATGACTTTCACTTAGATAATTGCTTTCAGGGAAGATGATTTTGTTTTTTTGAAACATGGAGATGATATTACATGTTTCTCTCTCCTTTTTGATGCGTTGTAGGTGAGTGTTGCAGCTAAGATGGCTCAAAGAATGTCTTTTGGATTTTATAAATATAACAACATGGAGTTTGTCCGAATGAAAGGGCCACAAGGGAAAGGACACGCTGAGATGGCAGTGAGTAGAGTTTCTACTGGTGACACTTCACCGTATGGGACAGAAGAAGATTCAAATCCAGAATCCCCAGTGCATGAGAGAGTAAGTAGACAGAAATACTGACTTAAGTTAGGTGTGAACGTGTTGTATTCCAGAGCCAGCAGACAGACCAAAGCTGGGGTTAACTCCCACCCAGGTTCCAAACTTAGGTTTGCCCATGTGTGTTCTGAACATACTCAGTATATGCAGCTGGGTTTTTAGCAGTTTTCCTTGAGCAAGTACTGAGTACAGAGATGACTGGGATGATTCATGCTTCTGGAGGAGTGTTTTGTTGAAGCAACAGCAATGTTGATGCCAGGGAAAATGATGAATCCACCTGTTTTCTATGAAAATTAATAGATTCCATTTCTGCATAAGATGGGGTTTACCTAGAGACGTGGAATTTGTGTACTGTGTAGGTTGCTTGCCTAAACCTCACGGGAAATGGTACTGTTAGGAGATTTTGCCACTGATGAATACTGCCAGTGTGGAGCCCATATAACATTAAAGTGAACATTATGGATCTAGGTGCACTACTGTATTGATGTGTATGCTTAATTTCAGTGCAAGTGCAGTAAAATACCAATAGAGTCAGCCCATAGATTCTGATTTGGTCATTACCCAGTTCTGAGCCTGGTTTTCCATTAAGACATTTTACCTAGTTAATGGGAATTGGGCAACACTTCTCCAAAATACCTGCACAGATGTGTCCTGACCTGGGCTGGGAAGTTCCTGAGGGATTCTAGTCTGATTTCGTGTGTAACACAGGTAATGTCTGTAGTTTAAAATCTGCAGGACAGCTTATAAATGTCTTCATGGAAGCCATATAATTATTTTTTCGTTTTGTTTCTGGCTTCCTAAAAAGCAAAATGAGCTTCCAGCGCTGAGCTTGTTAACTGGATGTGCTTGCTCTCTACCACAGGGATAACAGCCTGGAAAAATCAGGCCTGGAGGGGCTTTCCCATCTTTTGGCTCCAAGACTTCCAGTGTCAACTGGAAAAAGTCAAAACAGTCGATAATGCATTATCATTGCTTTTTGCTAATGGCTTTAATGGGGACCTGTCTGTTTCTGGTTTTCTCTCCAGGTGTGATATGAAATGTCTATAGAAGTAAAAAAAGAGACAAGCACAAATCGGTAATCAAGTGCAGTAAAGAGAGAATTCGTTGGGTGGTAGAAGGCTCCTGCTTTCTTTTTTTTTCTTTTTTCCTTTCTTTCTTTTTAAACATTAGGCATAGAGGAATATATACATAGAGTGTTTCTGCAGAGCAGCACCACCCTGGCTTGGCTGATAGCCTCACTCACATCTCGCCTCCCTCCCCCTTTGTCTGGTCAGATAGAAGCAATATTGGGTCTCGTCACAGGGAGAGTTATAGGATTGTTAAATTAACCATGTAAAGAATGAAGGAAGAAAGAGAAGTTATCTTTATTAACAAAGCAGTTATCCCTGGGGTTTTTGCATTTGAAATGAAACTATTAAATTATTAATAGCAAAGCCAGTACATAAGCACTACATTTCACTTCTTTCTGAATTAGGTATGGTGGACTATAATTCTGGTTTACTCAAGAGCAGCCACTGCTTGGAAGGAAGGGTGTGTCTATAGTTTCATCCCTAACCTCTGTTTCAACCATAGACAATTACATCCTTGTATTTGTCATCACTTGGATGAACCAGATGATCATGGGGCATCTCAACTTGGTTTTCTCCATCCTATATAAATGATATATGTATGATGGTACACTGACCTCACTTGTGCATCAGCATCTTTGGCTATGCAATTGCCTTGTGACCCTGCTTCACAGAGACACCGTGGCATTTCACAGTGATCCCACGTGACACCCTTCTAAGTGGGGGAACTACCACCTTGTGTTTGCCAAAGAAATGAAGATCCACAATTTTAGTGTGTCCCATACAATACATTCTTAGCCTACTAAGTCTTCTGAATTTCAACATCTGAAAATGAGATTGACGTTCTTTGTGTCTAAATCATTAATATTGGTCCTCTATGACTATAAATGCTTGTTAGAAGTGATCAGCTGAGGATAGAGGGTTTTCATTATTCATGTTACAGTTGAAGGTGATGATATATCAAAATATTTTCATCTTGATGAGCGTCTCAAGGCTGAGATGACTGTTTGGTTGACGTTTTCTAACCACTCTAGTAAAGCTGGCTACTAGACGCTAGTCAGGATTCTGATTTACCTATGTGACTGCCTCATGGCACATGTTTGAGACTGATTATTTTTTACTGGAAGCATAGAACTTTTTAAAAACAAAATGTTCTCTAGCATTTCTTCTGTTTCCCTTTCAGGTCACTTCTTTCAGCACACCACCAACCCCTGAACGTAACAATCGCCCGTCCTTTTTCTCCCCATCCCTTAAAAGAAAAGTGCCCCGAAATCGAATTGCTGAGATGAAAAAATCCCACTCAGCAAATGACAGTGAGGAGTTCTTCAGAGATGATGATGGTGGAGGTGAGAGAAGTAATATTAGCTAAACAGGCTTGTCTGGAGAGGGCATAGAGCTACAGAAGGGGATCCTGATGCTAGATTTTCCAAAAGGTTTGCAGCCTGAAAGTCCAACTCCTGTGCTGAAAATGGGGTTATTCACAGACTTAACATATTTTTGAAGGCTGGAGAGGTCTCACCCTTTTATATAGACCCATTTGAGAGAAACCTGAGCAGGAAAGATCCTGCTTCTTTCCCAGCTATGACTCTCTCAGGTGGCACTCTTCTAGATGTCACAGTACAGCAGGGCAGAGCACACTGTCACGGACAAGTTCACTGAATTCCCTGATTTGATCCAGAGTTGGTTGAAGTTGGTGAAAAGGAATTTACTTCAATTGGCTTTGGATCAGTTTTGAACTCTCTGAAAATAAAACCTGATGAATTTGTGTATATAATGGTTTAATGCCTTACAGAACTCTTCCTTTGAATTCTATTTACTCACTGTGTAACAACCAACAAAAGAAGAAATGGGGTCTGGTTCAGAATACAGCGTGTAAATCCAGTCATGTACAGTTCTATTAGGTGGGAGATTTGGAAATGGTCAAAGGCCAAACTGCTTTTCATGCATTTGAAAACAATTCAGTTGAAACACAAAAAAAAACCCTAACAAAACCAAACCAACCTTTTCCCCCCAAAAAAAACCCCTACCTGTTGGCATGCTAATAGATAAACACAAAGGTAATTTCTAGATCACAGGTTCTGTTCGTAGTAGCAAAGGTATTACCCACCAGAGGTACTGGTCCAGCTTGGCTAATAGAGAACTGCATGTTTGATCTCAAGCTGCAGTGATAACATTTAATTCAAATTCAGAGCAGCTTAAACTTGTTATAAGTAATATGGGGTTCCATCAATAGGAACCTTTCCTCATCTGTTTTTCCTTCATTTGCCTAGTTACAATGCCAGCTGTTTCAAGTGAGGGGTGGGTTTTAGTGTTTTGCCAGGCAGTCAGTAGGGCTTTGGTTCAGTCACCACGTAGTGTCTGCTCGGTGTTGCTTTGCAGGGTCTGATCTTAGGGTACTTGATTATAATAGGGAACATCATTATTACTTTATTTTTCTTTTCTTTCTAATGCATTTATGGAGGCAAACAAATCCCAGGTTTTCCAGGCATTTTCAAACATTCATATGAAAAAACAAGAGCTGTGGTTTCACTTAGATATAAATGTTTTGATGTTACCGTTCCTGGTCCTAAAAATAAATAGAGGAATATTTTAACAGCTGATACTAGGAAGTGTAATGTATTTATTGTACTAGGATGTTAAATTTATTCAAAGATGAGATTTCTACAGAGAGGTAACTAAAATAAGACTTCTTTACAAACATCAGAATCCTGACTGTCCTACCAAAGTTGGCTCAGGAGCTGCGGTGTTGAAATTCTCCTACTTCCAGGATGGGAAATCTGACTTAAGTTCACCCAGTGATGGGGTTCTGTAGAAGCAGAGAGATTCTGGGGCATCTTGGCCTCACTGGTGGAGGATGAGTTGCTTGCCTGCAGTTCAGCAGTGTCATCAGTCTGGCCAGTGGTGCCACAGACCTGCCCCAAATACAGACAAACCTGCCATGGACAGGAATAGCCCATGAGCAGGAATAGCCCATGAGCACCCCATTCACTTGCTTTTGCTTTTGACACAGCAGAAGAACTGTACATATTCCAACTACTGGAGTCAGGTCCTTCTGACCTGATCACCTCAGTGCTCTTGGCATGGTGGTAGCGGTTGGGGAGACAGAATACACTGCTTGGCAATAGACATGCACAGCGAAGGAGGGGAAACAAGATACAGATTTTTTTAATAATATTATTTTTATTTCCCTCCCACATTATTATGCTTCTTGCTAGAGTAGCTGCCACTACATATTTTTCCTTTGTGTGGCTCAGGACCTACTTTTAAATGAGTCACAGAGCTTGAATTGCTTTGGATCTGAATTGTTTTCACTTCAATATTTGATTTTTAACACTGTGGGGCAAGGCTGAGTTTTACAAGGAAATGGAGAGAAAGTTTAGGAACACTTAAAATAAATGGCATGGGCATCCCTAGCTGTGGGAGAGACCTGCAGCTGTAAAAACAGCCTCTAGCCTATAGTGTATTCCATATCCTTTTGTTTAAAAAACTTTGTGGACCTCTTAAACCGATGATGGGGAAAATGGCATCACTGGAAAGGTCCCAAGCTTAGCTTGGAGTGCATGGAAATCTGCAGTAAAATGGTTTATTAACACTGACTCTCTCCCTGTCTTGTGAATTTTCTTCATAAGCTGCAATTTTCTTCCTGTTACACATGTGAATTTCTACACGAGTAACTACCTAAATGTTGGGATATTGTGTTATTTTCTATAGGAAGGAAAGGCTGGGTTGGGATTCTGCTTGTGCAGCAGGGTAGCAAAGGCTTCGTTCCCTCTCCTGGCTGGAGAGGGATAGTGGTTTACTACTGTTGGCAGCTGCTGATGTAATTCATTAGCTTCAGTGTGAACAGTGAATTCTGTGCTAGGCTAGTAATTAAAAAAAAAAAAAACCCAAACAAACCAGTAAGAATAGTGACCTGTGTGTGACCTCTCTCTGAACAATGCATAGGAGACTTTTCTGGTTTTTTTACTTTGAAAAGCTTTTAGTGGCTCCTCCAGCGACACACAGAAAGTACAGTCCCTTCAAGCTTGCTGTCTTTTACCTTCCCAGATCTGCACAACACGACAAACCTGAGGTCAAGGTCCTTATCTGGGACAGGACGGTCTCTGGTGGGCTCGTGGCTGAAGCTGAACAGAACGGATGAAAACTTCCTACTCTATGCACACTTAACTTACATCACTTTGCCATTGCATCGAATTCTAACAGGTGAATTTTAACCTCTATTATGCATAAACAGAGAGTCCTCTGATTCCAAGGCGGCCTTCTGTGTTATGGGATTTTACAGTTAAGGCAGAGGAACAAGTATTTCTCTGTAAGGGGAATACTGCAGCAGCAAATCAGTGTGAACCAGAGGAATGGTGTCAACCTGTTCTCTAGCTTTGGGACTGTTTTGCTTGGTAATGATTCAAAAAAATTGGTCAGATTGTTCCAACAAACTTCCAGAGGAACACTAGTAGCTTTCAGACTGGAATTCAAGCTTCATACATCTCGTGAGTGCAAGGCAACTCATTGTGAGCCCATCCCCTGACAGCAGTAGTGATCAAGAGGGTTACAAAGGCAGCTCTGGAATTCAAAGTGACTGCCTTCACCAATTTGGACTCAGATTTTGTTTCTGTGTAAGTTGCTTGGACTGATCAGAGTGCTTATACTGATACACAAAAGTCCATCAGATGTCCAGTGTCTTTAAGTAGACGTGCTGGCTCATGGCCAACCTGTCATCCACGAGGACCCCCAGGTCCTCCTCCTGCTGGAGAAGAGCTCTGTGGAGAAGGACCTGGGGGTCCTGGTGGATGACAGGTTGGCCATGAGCCAGCAGTGTGTCCTGGTGGCTAAGAGACCCAATGGGATCCGGAGGAGTGTGGCCAGCAGCTCAAAGGAGGTGATCCTCCCCATCTACTCTGCCCTGGTCAGGCCCCAACTGGAGTGTTGTGTCCAGTTCTGGGCTTCCTGGTATAAAAGGACAGGGATCTCCTGGAGAGAGTCCAAAGAAGGGCTACGAAGATGATTAAGGGCCTGGAGCATCTCCCCTACAAGGAAAGGCTGAATAAGCTGGGACTGTTCAGCCTTGAGAAGAGAAGACTAAGGGAGGACCTAATTAATGTTTATAATTATCTTAAGCAGGGAATGCAGGGGGAATCAGCCAGCCCCTTTTCAGTGGTCTGTGGAGACAGGACAAGGGGCAATGGCTGCAAGTTGGAGCACAGGAAGTTCCGCACCAACATGTGGAAGAACTTTTTCCCAGTGAGGGTGACAGAGCCCTGGGACAGGCTGCCCAGGGGGTGGTGGAGTCTCCTTCTCTGGAGATATTCAAGACCCATCTGGACGCCTATCTGAGTGATATGTCCTAGGGAGCTGCTTTGGCAGGGGGTTGGACCTGATGATCTCTCGAGGTCCCTTCCAACCCCTATGCTTCTGTTCTATTCTATAATGTGTATTCTACCATGAATAGTCAATCCTCCGTGTTGTTGGTCTAGCTGTGCCTGATACTAGATTGATGACAGCCAAATCTGCATTTCTTTAGCTGGGCTAGGATAGCACAGTAAGTTGGGTTTTACAGTCTGTGGGCAGTACTGAAGTTCTTGATTTTCATCCAGCTAGCTCTTATCTGCCTACAAACACAGGTGGACTAGAGAAAACAACTGGTCTGTTTGAACTCTATCCACCAGCAAGCCCAGTAGCCTTTCAGGGATACAGCTTGCAGTGTGAGGGTCACCATGAGACTCAATATATGCCTGAAAACTAAGAAAGCAGCAGTGGTTAAGGACTTTCTCCTCTGTCTAAATGCAGTGACAGTTTGTTTCATGTAGGTGTTACTAGTGTTGCTATCTGTTCTTCATGGGCAGGAAGAAAGTTTGATCCAGCAGTATCTTAGGCAAAACTATTGCTCACTTCTGAAATCTAGACCAGAATCAAGTTATGATCCCAGAGTGATGTAAGGTCCTCTCTCTAACCTTGGAAGAGCCTTGTAACTGTTACTGCATAGAATGCTTTGTGTTGGAAGGGACCTCAAAGATCATCTAGTTCCAACCCTCTGCCATGGGCAGGGACACCCTCACTAGACCAGGCTGCCCAAAGCCTCATCCAACCTGGCCTTAAACACCTCCAGGGATGGGGCTTCCACAACCTCTCTGGGCAGCCTGTGCCAGCGCCTTACCTACGCTCATAGTAAAGAATTTCTTCCTAATGTCTAACCTAAACCTGCCCTCTTTCAGCTTAAAGCCATTGCCCTTTGTCCTATCACTACACTCCCTGGTGTAGTGGGAGTCCCTCTCCCACTTTTCTGTAGGACCCCTTTAAGTGTTGGTAGGCTGCAGCTAGGTCTCCCCAGAGCCTTTTCCAGGCTGAACAAGCCCAACTCTCTCAGCCTGTCCTCATAGGAGAGGTGCTCTAGCCCCTTGATCATCTTTGTGGCCCTCCTCTGGACATGCTCCAACAGCTCTACATTTTTCCTCTAAGAAATTAATCTTTTTCCTTCTCTTCCCACCCAGCAGACAGGATGACTTCTGAGTCGGGTTGTCTGGATTGTGGGCTTTTTATCAGTGCCTGCTTTTTCTTGCCTGTGTCTAAAAAGAGAACACACCTGAAAACAAACCCAAACGATTATACAATGGTTATTTCCAGAGTTTTCCTGAAAGATAGCTAAGAGGAAATGAGTTGGGAAATCTGTTAAACAGGTTAATCTGCTGCTAAAAGAGATGGGAAGATAGCAGGGTTAGTAATGTCATCAATTGTATGGTGCTAGCGTAATAGTAATAGCTGCAGTCTTCTCATTTGCAGGCTGAGATCTTGGAGCCCTTTGCAAAAGTACACCGACACTTACTCTGCAGAGGAGGAAATTAGAGCTGATGAGGTAGAGGTGGAAATTCTTCTTGGCAAAGAGGTGTTTCTACATTTGCCCTTTCACTGTACGTAGGGATTGATTTCAATTTAGAAGAATTATGGATTCCAGTAAAAAATGATCCCCTATAATTAAGGGTGGATTTTAAACAATGTTTCAGCAAGATACATTATTATTCCTTACGATAATTGTGTTGATGATAATCTTACAGTTAGTTAGCAGGAGTTTTCAAGCTAGCTCGCTCTCTTGCCTCAGGCATTTAGGAGTTCACAGAAGATGTATTGTTCCTGCTGGCATTTAATACTCACTCAAGTGGGTGGCATAAATGGCTCCATGCTTAAATATTTGGTTTTGAGCTTGAGCATCCTCTCTGAGATGTAGTTTGTTTAACATACAGTTGCAGGACTCTCTGTATATCTTGAGATGCACAGAAATAGGACGTGAAATGTCTGGGCTGTAACTTTAATCTGCAGTTTTCCACTACCCATGTTTGCTGTAGCTTGGCACATCATGCAGAGCCTGTTTCTAGCACCTTTTTGTAACTAATGCACTGGTGCCAGTGGCAGCTTCCCAGTGAATGAGGAGCGTTACACGTGGGGTAAGCTGAAGTGGGAAAGATGCTCATCATCTTTGGGTAGTTTAGGAAGACAGCAGTAAGAGATGAAAATCTTACCAATAGGCATCGAATACATTTTAAAATTCCTGGAGTTTATACATATGGATAAGACTTCCTTTGCTCTGAGCCCAGATCTCTCAGCCTCTCCTCATATGTCAGATGCTGCAATCCCTTAATTATCTCTGTGGCCCTTCACTGGACCCACTCCACTGTGTTTCATTCTTTACGAGTGTGGCTTAGAGCCCTCTGGAGCTGTGGATCAATTTTTACTCACGTCATTCTCCTTGGGTAGCTGTGTGTGATCAGCCTCTTAATTAAGTGTGTGCTCCCTTTTCCGTTGTTCTTTATTCTCTGTGTAGCCTTGAAAGGACAGAGCAGCCCAGTTTCCAGATATTTCCATGTACTGCCCTGCCAGTGTGCTGAGTTTACTGTCTGCATTTGGAAAGATGCACACGATTATGACAGATACTTTACATCTTCGTGTTCTGTCACATTTGGACAATACAGAGCTGAGGAGCCAACAAAAGGAGTGGGTTTTGCAGCAGCTTTTTGAGTGCAGAACTGTAGGCTTTGGGGCATAGAATGGGGGAAACAGTTGAATTATTTGTGCCCTCATCTGCAGAGCCACAAGTCTCTCACAGGGTCTTGGGGACAGAGCATTTCTCCCTTCAAGAAAGGGAGAACCCTTGGCACCTCCTGTAACAGCACTTCCACTTGCTTCTCAGGAAGATCCTGCTGCTCTGTGTCTGACACATGTTGCTTCATCCCGAGATAGTTAGTAGATCAGCTGTCATCTCTACACAATGGGTTATATTTGGGTCTTACCATCTCTCAACTAGGATACAGCTGGGGAGGAATTAGATTGAACTTAGTTAACGGGCAAAGTCGTATGCTCATTGTGCTTTAAATTCCTTTAGCGGCCTAACAGGGGGGACTGCGCTGCGCTCCACAAGCCCATCTCCAGTTTGTCATGCTTTCTGGTGCGGTGGCAATTTCAGGAGCCTTCTAAATTTGCTGTATCGCTCTTTTTGTTTTTTCTCCCTTGCCCAGATATCCTGGAAGTGCGGCAGAAACCAATTCTGATGACATAGCAGAGAGCGGGCACTGCCTTGGAGCCTTGTTGCCAAGTGCCTAACCACAGCGGTTTTTCTGTGCTAACACTACCATCTAGTGTCAGGAACATAAACCTCCGCAGGAAAAAGGGAAGTCCAAGAATACCAGCCGATCAAAAGTGCCTCTTTCTTCCTTCCTCTGCTGTCATACACCGTATGCACACTTGCAGTACATCGCTTGAGTGTTTCTGACTGGAAGAGGACTTTCAGCAAGATAAAACGAGAAGGGGCTGTGTTTTAAAACGAGTCAACGCTTTATGGACAGTTTGTTACTGTGTTTACTTTATAACTAAGAAACCAACAATATGTACAGAATGTGTTTAGACTTTATATTCTTTGAGAGAAACAACCTGAGAATTTCATAATGACGTACTAATGAACATCGTCCCGTCGACTCTCGCCCCTACGCTCCCCTTGTGGGTTTGGCTTAGCCGTGAGCGTGTTGAGCGCGTGGGTGTGCGCGTGTGGGGATTGCAGGGATGAGAGGATGACTTCCTGCTGAGGGGAGGAAAAGGGAAAAGATGCTACAGAGGTACATCGCCGTTTCGGTACGTGCAGGGGGACAGGTCAGAGCTTAAGGGAGGCTAAAAATGTTCCCATGTGTTTGTGTGTCAGTGTTAGGACAGCTGAACTCTCCTGACGGATTTCCGTATCTACCAAAGAACAGCAACATTTTCATCCTCAAGAACTGGCTGAGAGAATGAGCCGGTGAAAAGAAGGCTAAAATGTGCTGCTATAGTAAAGCTGAGGTTCATGTGCAGTGCTAGCGCTGCTTGTCTCCTCTCTGTTAGCTCCGTCAATACCAGTTTGAGCCTCCAGTGGAATAACAGGAGGCCGTAACTGGACTCCAAAGCCTAAAAACCTTACCAATGACCAACACCCTCCCGCATGCGCTGGGTGTCAGAGTACGTGGAGTCGTCCTTGCGGTGGCATTTGTAGCTAAGGGGGACATGGGAGCTGATTAGTGGTTGGGCAGCTTGCCCAGGCTCTTCATCTGGTGGGGTTCTACTGTCCTGTCACATGCTGGAGCGCAGAGAGTTTTCTTGAAAGACGAAAGATTGAAATGTGATTCTGCTCTGGCTAAAAATAGCGTAGCGGGAGGTCTGAAAGCAGTGTCAGGAGCTCTCAGGAACAAAGCCTTATGTTTACAGGTAAAATGCAGCTTTCTCTAAGTAGCCAGGCTCTGCTGTCCTTGACATTTGGAAGCTTAAACGGCTCATTACTGAGGCTGCTGCAGTTGGGTTCACTGTTTTGATACGGGAGACGGTCAATACTTCAGTTTATTAATGACTGCATGACTGTCACAGCAAAGGATGGGGTAGCATGTCGCTTAGAGCATGTGAGACTCCAATACACGCACAAGGGAGAGCAAAGGTGCCAATTTCTGTCACTTTTCAGACTCTGAGCACCTAACCTTACGCTGTTGCTGCAGTTAACCGTGTGGCATACGCTCTGTGCCTGGATCCTCTGTGTCTCTCATACTCAGCCTTTCCCGAAGTGCTTTGTTGTTACTCTCTCAACAGCATCTCATGAGTTCACCTCTCAAATAGGACTTTTTTTCTTTCCCCCTCAGGCCAGGTTGCATGGGAATAGCTCCACTTCAGCTTAAAGGTAGACTAACTTTATCATTCAGCCCACCGTGGTGCATCCAGCATGGTAAGGAGGGTTGGTTTTGGTTGGTTGGGGTTTGGTTTTTTTGGTTTGTTTGAGGCTAGGCTTGGAAGCAGTCACCTTCACGCGGAGTGATCGCACTTCTAACACCGACAAGTGTGAGTATGTGCCAGGGACAGCTGGCCAGTTTTTAGCTCTCCCCAAATGTGTGGCAGCAGCCTCAGAAGAAAGTTCACCTTGTCACTAACCAGGATAGACACTTTCCACATTGCAGCCTTTGAACTTTGCTCCATGGGAGCGTGTGGCTGTGTGTGTGTGAAGGTGTTCACACAGTCTAACCTGCGGCATGTAACTTGGGTGCCTCAGTTTCCTTCCTCGGCTGGGGGGAGAGGTGGAGTCGTAAATCAGCAGCTGAAGTGCCCTCTCAAGGAACCTACTAGGCAGCCTGGATGCTTGCCTGAGATCCCTCAGTAGTGTGCCTCGCGGCGGTTGCTATAAGCATTCTCCCTATGGCCATGCCGAGAATTTAACCACACTTCAGCTAGAAGACCAGTCGTTACTCTAAAAGCCTCTAGAGATCCTCCTTATTCTGCACTTTCATACTGCTGGGCTGGGCCAAGCAGTGCTCGTTTTTCCTTTAAATATTCATTGGGGTAGGAAGGGAGATCACGTTGATATTTGTATTCCTAGTGATGATATCTTTCTTGGTCAAAACAGCCAGAGGAATTACACACCCGAATAGAAAATGCATCCAAGTGGTAGGTGGCTGGATGCTGCTCAGTCGACAGCAATGTGTAATCCTTCCTTGGTATTGTGTGTTACGTTTAGGTAGCTTTATTTCACGTGCTCTGGAAGACCAAGCAATTTGTTCTGCGTTACGTTTCAGAGCAAATGAAGAGTAATTCTAAAACTAGGACATTAGTGTCAAGGCAGCATTACAGAAAGTACAGTTCAGATCCCACATCTATTAATCAGGAGGTGTCGTCTGCTTCGTTACGTGTACGTGGGTGGATTTTGATGTACAGTTTTTGAGGGGCTGCAAAGTAAATGTCCAAAACAAAAAGTCAGTAGATGTGATGTATCTTGTTAGTGGGTATGCTATAGGTACGTTGAAGGTTTGCCTTTTTAGCAGAAAAGGGCTACGGGTATGCCCAGGTGTTCATCCACAGAAAGCAGAGGTCAAAAGGTCTCCTGAATGTCAATAGTGCTTTCCGGAAACGAGTAGACGTGCCGGACTCTCAGTTATTCCTTCTCTAAATAACTGACTTAGGTTTTTTTATGTATAGCCACTGGTTCCCACTTTCTTTTACCAAGTGATGAAAACAAATTCTGTGTGTTTTTCTGCGTTTCAGCAAACCGTTAAAATGACAGTGAATTGTCCTTGTACAGACAGATTGACAGGGAAGATGGAAATAGTTTTGCTTGGGTCAGGAGGATGCAGCCAGGCCCTTAGCATGCTATTGCACTATACCAAAAAAAAAAAAAAAAAAAAGAAAAGAAAAGGGAATGTTAATAGGAACCTCTTACCCTTTTAATTTGGAGGGGGTTTTAATTCTGTAGCTCTCAAGTGGTAAACCGTTTTGAGTCTCTGTTGGCCATTTAAATAAAGTCTGAGGGATACACTGGAGTGGCCTGTGTGCCATAGTGGCTGCATGGCTGCCGGGGTCTTAACTGTTGGAGCGTGGTGTTTTTCATTAGTTGTGTTGGTGCTTGAGAAAGCAGCACGGTTACCAGACTTTGGGAAGCTTTGCAGAACAGCTTGCTTTATTTACAGAATCCCACTGTACCTCATTACTCAGTCACCTTCCTCCATCCTTCTGCCCATTCACTTCCCCTGGAGATCAAGACTTAGCACTGGAACTGTCCAGAGATGATGTCTATTGATAGATATCAAATGCAAGGATGCAAGTCCTTTCACCCTTAACAGGTTTTTTCAATGCTATAAATTTAACAAGTAAATAGCCTTTGTTTTTTAAGAAAGCTCTTAATTCTTTTATATTAGCAGATTACTGCTCTGCCTTAGAGACCACGGCGTACGTGAAATCATGGTCTCTTGTTGCCAGCCAGCACAGGGTGGGTTCCAAGTCTCCTTGTAAAAGAAGCAGCCATTTTTAGAAACGCCACAAATCATTCATCTGTCTTGGCTAATCCAGTTTGTGTGGGCTCATTTTGATTCTGCTGGTCGTCATTGTTTACAAGGCTCGAGCGTGTTGGGCTCTGCGTCGCCATTACCCAGTGTTCCATTTCTGGGCACGATGTGCTTTCCTGAAAAGATTAGTGTTTGCACGAGTGACTTTTAAGCAAGTAAAATAATTTACCCAAAGCAAGTTTTAATTTAAACAATATAGTCCTCAGCTCTGCAGACAGATTTCTTCCGGCAGGCCGTATGTACAGAATCCCATCTGGTCACCGGGGGGTCTGCATGGGTCTGAAGGCCACATAAACGCTCCACACTTCTAGACTATTGACCTGCTTCTGGCCAGTCATTCTATTTCTTTCCCTTTCCAGGTGATTGCTTGGCCTGTATCTTGAAGTCTAAAGCTTCCCCTTATTACAGATAGGTGTAAGATAAAAATCTTCAGAAGTGCCTAAGCCCTGTTGTTATCCAGTGGGGTTTAAGAACAAATTTTTATTTAGGAAATGAATACGGTAGTCTTAAAGTCTGTCTGTGTTGTGTGTAGCTGTGTTGAGCAATGGCAAGTTTCTAGTTCTCAGAACTAGCCGTCTCCTACGGACTCGCCCGTTGATGACACTCATGGTCTCCTAAGGTCGTGGCTGAAAGCTCTTGGAAATGGATTTCTTGTGGTCACAGCAGTCAGATATTTGCGAATGCCTTATCTTGTTTCGTGAGGTACGACTGGAAGTGTGTGGCGCTGGTGTGTACAAGTTCTGTGTCAGAAATAGGTTGTGGTAGAATCCAGTTAAAGGCGTTGTGAAATAAGCAGCTTTTACACCAAACCTTAAACAAAATAGTATTTTACACCAGAATGTAGCTGTTTGGATGCTTGGTCGAGGTAACACAAGGCTGCAAGCAGGTTACAATGCGGAACGTTCTCTGTGTAAATATATAAATATTCTCAGCCTAATTTTGTCAGACTAACACATGTTGCATGGTTTGGGTTTTTTTACCCTCATTGATCATCAGTGTTGATTAAAAGATGGTGGGTTGGAAATCATGCCGGTGCTGTACCAAGCCCTTTGAACAAAGAGCAAGGAGAACCTTTGTGCACCAAAAAATGGAGCTGACGTTGCGTATGGCAGCAGTGCAGAAAGCGTTGGACCCTGCAGCCAATAAACAGACCTCTTAAACGACTGTGAGCTTTGTTAATAGTGTTTTCTCTCTGCTGTGCCCAGTGATGTTGGAGTCTGGATGTATTTGCTGGTGGCAAGCACAGGCTGCAGAGCAGCACTCTGTGGCACTCGGGGTGAGCGTGGCCAAGCAGGCACTCGGAAGGCAAAGCAGCCTCTTTACTCTTTGAGTGAAGCCCAACTTCTGACTCTGCTCGGTGAATCTTTCAGTGACGAGCCTCTGACAGCTTCATGTGGTGTAAGGGGGAGAAGGTAAAAGTCAATGTACTCCTCAATTTGTTTCAAAAGATAGATTTTTTTTTTTTTTCCTTTAGGTGCTAGCATTAAAAAAATAAAGCAGCCCAAACCAGCCCTTCTAAACTGACCTGCGTTTTAGTTTAAACTTTATTACGTAGTTATTAACATTCAGGCTTATGGTAGCGTATAATACAGAGAGACTGTTAGGATTTCCTCCTGATAAATTTGGGAAAAACTTCAGTATGGGTTTGTGCAGCTGCTGTAAAAACAAGTTTGCCCTTCAGCTCTCCACTGTTTAGGCTGCCTTAAATTCTGTGTACCAATATTGAATTGGGTTTGGTTCAAAGACCTGCCAAGCATCCGCCCTCTCCACCTAATTTCTGTGGCTGCCATTTCACCATGGGCTTTTTCGGAGCGTTTTTTATCTGAATTAGTTAAAATGAAGCACTCATCAAATGAACAAATGCCACCAACTGTAGGTATGCAGTGACTTGCTGCTGATTGTGTTTCAAAGGCCGCCAGACCAGGACTGTTTTACGATCCCACATGTGGTGTGCCACCATCTCCACTGTGCTGTGTGTGATCACTTGGAGATGTGTGTTGTGTTAGGTAAAAGAAAAAAGCCCAAGAGATTATGAAGAAGGAAAACAGGGGAGGGGTATTGGTTCTTCATATGGATATTGGAGGAGATTGTTGGCAATCTCATTCTCTGTACATGCAACTGGACAGAAACCTTCAATGGTTGGAAAGAAGCAAATTCAGGCTTTTTAAATTATTATTATTATTATTATTATTTTCCTTGAATACCTTAAATTGAAACCTTCTGAAAGCAGCTGTGGTGGAGAAAGCGTTCTTTGAAACAGTGCAAAAGGCAAAGAGCAGTAGAAGTCTATAAATCACAGCAATAAACCTCACCTGTTGGGTTAGTCTTTCAAGGTGAGTTAGTGACAGGAAAAGGCAGGCTTGGTTTTGGTTAACGCTGGTTTATCATCAGCATCCCACACTTTGGAGATTGAAGAAAAATATTACACAACCCTGTTGGCAAATAGTTGTGTGCTCCTGAGAGAAATGTTGTTCCTGAAACTTGTAATTAGAAGTTTGCAGAAAGCAAAGGAGTAAAATGCAGGAAGACTGCGGGTCCCCTGTTCCATTAACAGTGTAGATGAGAATCTAGGAGGAGCAGATGCTGGTCAGTGAAGAAAACATACTAAAATGCATCAAGGAAGATACAAGTTAATTCAAGCCCTGTCCACAGCTTGGTTCCTCCTGGGGTAAAGGATGGAATCTAGTTAGGTCATCATGGGAAATAAGTCCTTTGTGATTCATTAAGCCAGAAAACTCTTCCTTAAGTCAAGCTAGTTGGCTTTTCCTAGTAGGGTTGTGTTGATTGAGATGATGGTGTGAAAACCAAGGGAGATGATCTGTTCTCTTGTTCAGACAAGACAGGTGTTTGTGTGCACGGATTTGATTTACTGGCCTGTGAGGAGCATGGCCTTCATCCCTCCAGTGCACTTCCTCTGCAGCAGAGAAAATGCCACGCAGCTGTCATCATACCCGCAGGCAATGCGTACCCTGTGGCACCTCCCCAAAAAGAGCAACCTCTTGGCAAAACAACCTGCACCTCTTGGAAAAACGTCCTCCTCCTGTCAGAGCAGACCTGGGCAGCCTGTGGAGGTGTGAGCACGACTGCTGAAGCTGCAGAACTTCAGGCAGTGACATAAATTTGTGGGTAACGAGTACACAAGTAGTTACCTCACAAATTCACTTCAGAGAGACTGATTAAAAGAAGCTGGGAACGAACAGTTCTAAAACCCTATTGAAATGAATGGATCTGGCTGATGATTTCCAAAAAGACCAAGTCACCCTGCACAGATCAGTTTTAAAAAAGCTTTGTCTCAAACTGCTCTCTCCAGCTGCCTTAGTGTTTTCCCTGCGAGCTGTTTATGCCAACGTTCAGTTGCTTCTGGTGATTCATAACTTAGTATTCCACAACATGTGATTACTGAACCCGTGCTCTGCCTCCTCCCAGCGCCTCACCACACAAACGGGTGTTTATGTTTATGGTTCTGCTCTTCCTGCTGGAGCAATACTGTGGGGGAAATCCAGCAGAAGCAGTTTACCACTCTGCAGACTCTCCCAAGTCTTTAATTCAGATACAACCGCTGTGTTCATCAACATTTTATGTCACTCAGAGAAAGCCTTAAGCCTGCCCCAAGTCTAGAGGCATTCCTTTGCTCCTGAAGGACAAGAAGGTTGGCACAACTCATTCTCTCATCCCTGCAAATGTCAGACAAGGTTTTGCTTTGAAAATGAGCATGATGAGATGTAGCATCAAGGAGCAAGAAGGGTTACTCAAATTTCCTTCTTGGCAAGAATTCTGAATTATGTGCTTCCTGGTAAGTACCTCCACAGTTCATCTGCCCAGCTTGTAAGAAGATCAGCATAGGCAGTTGTTCACAGTAATCATTTATGGCTTCAGTGTAAAGGTAAGGAAACACTTACTCCATGAACTGCTGAAGTAATTATATTGGTATATGATTTACTGTTTTCAGCATGAGAAGTTTGCTTTTTACAATGAGGAAACCACCTGCAAGTTTTCTGTGGAACTGTGGTTAACAGAGTTGCCAGGTAAGAAGAATGCCCCAAATGCTCACTGTTCAGGTGGGGCTCCAAAACCAGCGCTGCCCATAATACAGACAAAAAGATTTTGTACTGTGCTATGTCACCTATGACACGAGATAGTAAACCCAAGTCAGAGACTTTTTGCTCATTGGTACTGCCTGAGGAGGCAAGTTCTGTTTGCATCTTTGATGCCTCTGCAGGCTTCTAGAGATGATCCATTTCTGTGCTACCTCTCAGTAAAGGTTATGATATTCCTCATAGTAATGCCCACGAAGCTGATGATTATGATAATTTATTATGCTGCTTATTCAGGATGCTCAAGTGCAAATAAGAATTTCAAAATTAGTATGATGCCACAAAAAGAATGGGCAGTATGAGGACCTAACAGAAACGTGGATGAGTGGATCGATGACTACTTCAAACAATGCAAATTCTTTTTCTACTTCTTTACTCATCTTGTGTGGCCTTTGGCTCCTGCGTGCCGCTCCTCCTGTACTTCATGTGGGTTGGTCAGTTATGGGTGCTCACGCAGTCACGAGCTGGTGGCAGCAGCGCAGAGGTTTGCACTCCAAGGAAGTTTGTTGCTCCTCTTTGGCCAAACTTCAGTCGCCTGTCTGTCTGTCTGTCTTAATGACCTTTCAAGGAAGCACGTGTTTACCGAAGCAAGCAGTTAGCCAAACTTTGGAGCCTGATCTCATTCACAGCTGCAGACGCCGTGTAAAGGGCACGTTGCTCAAAATCACTTGCCTGGCCGTTGCTTTTCATTTGGGTTTCAGTTTTGCCTTTAGCCGGCGATGTGGATACAGCAGGTAACCTGTCTGTCAGGGTATTGTGTGGATCATCCTTACAGTTTACTTGTCATCTTCACAGTTTCTCTAGCCGACCACACGTCCTCAGCCTTTCGCTTACACCTCATGCTTTTCGGAGGGATCGCTCTGGCCTGCGTGGTTGCTGTGAGGGGCTGTTCCTCTTGCTGGCATAGGAAAGAGGCCGATTGTGATGACTCTGACTGTTGTGTTTCCGCAGTCTGGGTGTTCAGGACTTGCTGTCTTTCCACACCATTACTTCTGTCCCTTCCTGTTGTGCAAGTGGTAAAACCTTTGGTGAGTTAGCAAAGCACAAAGCAGAACTGAGAAATGTCCTGGATCACCCCGGCCCCAAGTGAGCAACCAGCCCTTTCTGCTCTTGACAACTTTTTTTTTCTATTCTGTTTGACTGTTCAAAGCCAGAGAGAGTCTGTAAAGGAGAAATAAACGTAGCAGTGCTGGCTGCCTTTTTAAGTAAGAGATGTCCAGAATGCGGAATAATGCTGATGTTCTAAGTGTGGGAAGTATTTTTGTGGTGGCTTTTTGTTTTGTTTTGTTTTTTAAATCTGGGTTCAGGTAGAAATGTGACTTATCGATAGCAACTGCAACCTTACAACTGTGACACAGGCTCTGGATTTTCCTGGTTGTGGTAATTAGGGGGTGGTGACAGCAGGAGGGAGGTAATTTTTTTGCTAACCCATAGCTGTGCCCTCATAAAAGAACTATCTGCCTCCTGTGGGCATGCAGTGGATGGCTCCATGAGAATTAAGGGATAAACAGCGCCACAGTTGCCAATAGCAGAATGTGCAGTTGGATGACAGGCACGTGGTCTTGTGTTGGACAGATGATCTACACTGGTCATAAGTCTCTCTTAATTTTATTCTCTTTGTGTTTAGGTTGTTTTTCTTGTTTGGTTGGTTTTGGGTTTTTTTTCCTCTATTTGCCAATCTCTCTCAAACTCCCTCTTGTAGACAAGAATCAGTTTGTGATCTGGCTTTAGGACAGTGCTTTTAGGCTCAAGTCCCACACCTTGCTTTTGCTCTTACACCCTTTAATATCCAAGCAGAAGGTCTTCAAAGGTCGATTGCTCGTGCCATTCCTGCAACATGCAGGAACATTCATCTGTCTCTGGCCAAAGACAGCTCCTCCCTGTGAGCCCATTCAGCTCACTCACATTGCAGGAAGAAAGCGCTGTCCTGCACTGGCTCTGGGACTGTTTAGTCTGGAGGAGACCCAGGGGAGACCTAATTGCTCTCTACAACTACCTGAAGGGAGGTTGTGGTGAGCTGGGGGTCAGCCTCTTCTCGCAGACAACTAGTGACTGCACAAGAGGGAATGGCTGCAAGTTGCACCAGAGGAGGTTCAGGTTAGAAGTTAGGAGAAATTTCTTCTCATAAAGAGTGATGAGGCATTGGAACGGGTGGCCTGGGGAGGTGGTGGAGTCACTGTCCCTTGGGGTGTTTAAGGACAGGTTGGATGAGGTACTTAGGGACATGGTTTAGTAAGTAGTATAGGTGGTAGAGGGATGGTTGGACTAGATGATCTTGAAGGTCTTTTCCAACCCTAAGGATTCTATGACTCTCTGAAACATGTCAGAGGCAGCTTGAGGAAGGGGCAAGAGAGGACACTGCCCCTTGACGCAGCAGAAAGGCTGTGTGCAGGATTTTCTAGGCAGGAGTTCACCTGCACGCAACTGATCTGTAAAACTGGCTTTATTAATTCAGGGGTTTATAGTCAAAGTGAAAGGGGGACACACAAGGCACTTCTCTCCCATTCATTTATTCACATTTTCCATGGATTTTTGTACAGTTCCTTGATGTATCAGAACTAATGAAAACATTATTACATGACAAGTTATGTGAAACTAAAGTGTTCACTGAAAAACTCAGAGCAGTTCGAAACCTATTAACAAATCATCACATTCAGCGTTTTCGTTGGGCTTCATAACGAGCTCATGCCACTCTGACTTGTTTCATGTCAGTTAATTTCTGCACACAGGCACCAGCTACAGAACTTTAGCAAATGCAAATAAGTTAAGGCATCAGAAAGAAAGTCTTTAAGGGCATTTTAATTGTTAACAGTGCTGCAAAGGGAGCCAAACTGATGCTCTTAATAGCAAAGCGTACCTCGTAATTGGTTTGCCTTCTACAACGTGTTGTAGAACTACAACTGTAATTTTAATTGAAACCTTCACAGCCAAAAGGGATGATAGGAACACAGCATTGTGCTCCTAAATCAGTAATTACCTATATTGGTAATTTTTAAGTATGTTACCAAAAAAACCCAAACCCTAAACCCCCTGCATATAGCAATTCAGTGTTTTAAAATAAAGCAACTGTAGTAATCCTTTACAGATGATTCTGAGGGTTAAAAGAAGCAGAGGTCTCGATTTTCTGTTTGGGGATTGGGGAGGTGAAGGGAAGGGAAAGGGAAGACTTCTAATCAGCTGGAACTTCAAAATTAGAGCAGGAAGAACATGTGATCCATGAGACACTCCAGCGCCTCTGTACAGCTGAAACGGTGAAGGCATTCACTCAGATTAGGGAGGAAGCTCCCATCTTTAACATCAGGTATCTGATAGCCAGCTTTCACATCTACCAGCAATCTACCAAGATTGTGGAAGGCCTCACTGAGTAGGAATTCTGATCAAAAATCCTCCCTTCTATAGCATCTGCCATGTCAGTCTGAAGGTGTTAGCATATTTATTTCTATGCCCTGTACTTTTTCTCTCAACTTTTGCTTTTACCTCATTTCAGGCCCTTATTTCTATGTAAAAATCTCTGGCTTTTTACTCTATTTACATATTTGATTATTAACTAGAAATGTGAAGCATCATCAAAATATTGGTTTTGTAACAGTACTGGAGAAGGGTTGTGCTTTGTAACTGAATCCCAAGGGAAAAATGCATGTCTTATTTTTCCCTGCTCCATGGTACAGATAACTGCAGGGTCACTACAAATGATGCTGATCAAAATCTCTACGTTTGCAGTAAAAACCAAATCTTCCCTGATGGTTTAGCAGCAACTTTGGCTGTGTAAAATATTTAAAATCCTAAGTTTGTGCATACATTTGACATTCTAATTAACTTGACATTCCAATTACAAGCATTCCTTTAGCTTTACCAATACACAGGCTGCCAAGGAACTAAGGTGTTGCATCTCAATTAGTCTTCCTCGCAGCTACGTTATGACTTGCTGCCTTGGAGAGGGTTAAGGTTTGATTTTTCCAAAGTAATTTATTACTCTCTTTGTTTTCCTTTGGGTTCTGGGCTCACCCCTAGAATGCTGAGAATGGAACAGAGCCACGCTAGCCGTCACGCTGTCTGCTGCCTTCAGAATTGGGCCACATACCCGCGCGAAGAACCCGAGACCCCCTTACTTCCAAGGAAGGCATTAAGGATGGGAAGTAAGCTCGCTCTGTCTCTCGTTTCAGTTAGCTGGTCCTCGTTTCACTGGATGACAAAGTAGTTACACGCCCGTGAGCTTTCATAAGCCAACAACCCCAAGAGCGTGGGTGCTCCGGCCTGTACGGAACCGCTCTCGAAGTGGGACGTGCAGCAAACCCGCTTTACCACAACCAGCGCTCCAGGTGGTGAGCCCTTCTGCATGGAGGTGTGTTACAGACAGGCAAAGGTAGGATTAACGGAGCCCTGGGACCTTAAACCTGAGCCTGCAATAAGCTGCCAGGCACTGTTCCGCTGTTCAGTCACACAGAGCTACCGTGCAGGCCTCCAGCTTTTGGCCTCCAGCTTTTGGCCTCCCAGTTAGGTAGTGGCAAGATTTAAAAAAAAAAAAAACCAAAACAACCAACAACAACAACAAAAAGCAGCACGTTATTTTGAGGAAAGTAATGTCACTTTTAATGGTTAAGTACTGAGCTGCATGGGAAAAAAAAAAAGGCACCAATTTTTGTTTCAAATATTGTCTAAGCTTCCTTTAAGCTCCAGTGTTAAAAATGTGAGCAAAAGGCCTTTGTTTTTGCACACTGATCCAGAGGGCTATAGCTCCTAAAACATTCTTCCACCTTTCAGTTAAGGGGTAGGGGGAAAGGCCGTAACCCAAATTGTGCAGTGCATGCAAGCTCATGGCAGCTGTTTGTGCCCCCTTCCCAGAGAGCAGAGGGGGGCAGGTGCCACGTGATGCATCTTATCAAATGGTGCTTCTACTTTTCCCACACCCAAGGGTGCCACTGCTGCAGAGTTCCAGGTTCCCCTGTAAGAATTGCAGCATGCTGGGTTGTGTTTTTGAAGAATGGGAAATCTTTTCCCTGCTTTGTGCCGCATTAGCCAGGTCGGGATGTTTCTTCCATCTCCCCAGGGCAGGTCAGTGTGACAAACCAGAGAGCTGTTCAAGTTAAGTATTAAACATGCAGCTCTTGGGTAGTGTCCAGAGCTGGTAGCCAAGCAGGAAAACAATGGTTAGGGAAGGAGTTTCCAGCAAACAAGACTTGGAAAAGAAAACGATTCAATAATCAAAGTCTGATTAAAGTTGAGATTGAAACTGAGAACAGAATGCTTATTGCCACGTGGTTGATTTTCACACAGTTGAAAACATAAGTTATAGATTAACCCAGAACTCCCTCCTTTCGCAACAGAAAGCTTGACCTAACACTGCAAACTGCTGCTTTACTTAACGTAATGCAGTCAAGCAGCATAGTCTTAGCACACAGGCAAAATAATCACTGACACACACACTTATGCATGTACTCTCAGTCAAGGCCAGAGGCAATAGAAAGAGCTATAAAAATCCTGAAATTTGTTTGTGAAAAGAGACATCTTCAGAAAAGTACTAGTAGCAAGACACGTATGACATTTACAACTCTGCCTCTGCTGGGTTTCAGGCTCTAGCCCAAGGAACTAGGGAGGAATGGAAGTGCAACCCTTTGCCTCTGACTTCTCCGAACTCAGGGAATGCCAGCTGCAGGTGTGGTCCAAGATAAAACAGTCTTCCAGTTGTCTGCTTGTACTATTGCACATCATTAGCTTGTTGCTACAGTGAGACCCAACAGTTCCTCTCTAAGAAACACTACCCTCAACATGACTATGCAAGCAACTTTTCCTTTTAAATAGCTGGAGATGAAGTCTCTAGAGTCCCCAAAGCACACGAGTCTGCAAGAGTTAAAACACAGTACAACATATAGTATCTTTGCTGTTGTCACCAACAGTTTGAAAAACTGAGTCTCACCAGGATATAACGGACCAATTCAAAGTACAAAAAAAAAAATAAATCTGGAGTCTAGAAGCAGTTTCAACAGAGTTAAACTTCACCATCCGTCCTCAGAACAGGAGGCTGTTGCATTGCGCTGCAGTCTGTGAGGAAGCTCTGGTACCATAAGTCTGTACTCTGGTTTCAGTCCTTTTGGCCAAATCAACCGGCATTAAAAACATATGCTGTGATTCAAATCAATGTGCTTTATATCCAGAAGAGGTCCTGCATTTTAGATATTGAAAAATGAGGGAGCACAGTCCAACACTTATGTTCTATTAAAGCTTTTTATTTTTTCCTCACAGAATTTTTCCAGAATTCCTATAACAGTTCTTAATTCAGTAAGTGAAGTTATGGAAGGGAAAAAAAAAAAAAAGAGAGAGCAGCAGCTTGGCAATAATTCCTTAAATCAACGACTGCACCTTACTTAAGCCTCCTTTTTCTCCAGTAAGATTTTGTGCAGCTCATCAGCATCCTCACTTGTTTTCACTCTTATTAACATAGTGACAGGAACAGCTGGATTCTTCTCATCAACCGGTGGGTTAGGAACACAAACTATAAGGACATTGTTTTTCCCGGTTCTCGTGCACGGCATCTTGGGTGGAATTAGAACATTCAACAGTATGTTTCCTGTGTATGAGGAGGGGAAAAGGAGATGACAATTAGCAATCTTTCAGCTTTTACTACAATACAGATGTTAGTACACTTAGTAAATAGGGATTTAAGTTTGTGTTTCGAAGGAAGGCGATTCGCAAATGTCATATATACTTGTCTCTTACTATTCCCTAAGCAGCTGCTCACGGCCACTGTTCTCACATTATTTCCTTCTTTATTAGGAATGAGGAAATCTCTGAAAATACAGTGTCCTCCTCTTTTTAAAGGGAGGACCTTGAAGAATATCAAACCTTAGTGGGGACACGCAGGGAGGCGGGGACAAGGGGAAGTGGCAAAGGAGGAAACCAGTTGCAGTGCTTAGTGTATGCTTATGCAAGTTACTCACTCACAGCATCAAGAAGCACAGTCCATAAGCAGAGGCAGAAAGTTAGCTCACACACACACAGACACATTAATCTGAAGCTGGACCAACTATAGTAGAGGTAGTGCTTTGTATCCTCACAGCGTAGGATGCATCTGAGGTGGTCTACTGCTGGGTTAACTACTTAACACCAGCTTTAAGTCAACTTGTTAAATTCTGTAATGAGTTTGACAGCTTGGGTATTAGTGGTCTATTAAAACAGCAGCAAACCAACTCCAATCTGCTTCCACGGAAGAGGCACGCATTTTGTAAACCTGGTAAATAGTATTTAGGGGAAAGTCAGTCTTCGCCTTCCTTTTCAGTTCAGTTTTTCAACACAGTGAGATTTTAGGAAAGGATTATAGCACTGTGTGAAGATAGCAAAAAGGAAAGTGCGTGTCACTGTGACTGCAAGAGCTTCTGAAACATCTTAGTGCACGAACGGAAGAAAACCCAAAGATCTCCTTGCACTTCACTTTTGATGAAGGTGGCAGGAATGTACATCAACATTGAGTGATGAAAATCAAGATTTGCATTAAAGAGCACGTAACTCGGAGAAATCGAGTTTTCATCCTCTCCATTTCACACATTCAAATCCCCACGGAAACGCCATAAGCACTGACACCTCTGCCATACACCTGCCTACAGTTTTACTGCCAAGAACTGCCCTTCTTCCAGCAAACCTCCCCTCCACTGAAAGAAGTTAATGACTTAGCAGTGACTAACATGGGCCCTCATCTCACCGGGTATTTGAAAACTACTACCTACTATAGATATGAGCCTATACTTCATACAGACTTGCTGGATTTCCAAGCTAAAAGCAAGGTAAGATTTACTAACAGCCTGTAGTGCAGCATGGCTTTAGTCCTCAGGTCTTCTGTAAGTGCAGTACTTATTCTATTATATGGAAGCAGTCAAGTCCTCGTGAACGTTGCATGCAGGTCTGTTGAAATTCAGTACCAAAGTGTAGCAAAGTTTCTCAACAGTGAGGATCAAAACATGGATTTGCACAGTTTGAGTGCATCACCACACTCAGCCAGAAAGTTGCTCCTTTTCATTCATGACTGCACCAGATACACATATTCTTCACTGCGGATCTTAAGCCACTCAGCAAGTTTGGGATGGAGTAAGGCTGTTAATGAAAGACGGCGGGGAAGAATGCCCGAACATACACCCCAACTTCTGAATTCCCTGCCCTGCTTCACACGTGCTATTTTTGTAATACTCATTAAAGGCATCCAACTGATTTTTCAAAACTTGAAATTATTAAGAAAAGTAGCAGCAAGGTTTTCATCAATCCTGTCTGTTATGCTGTGTAACAAAAAACTCCTAATGCTTAGCTTTCATATCAAGACTCGGTACGAGAAGAAACTTCCTTACCTAAATTGGTATCTGCTCGGACTAAGAGTTGAGTCTTCTCATTTCCTGCTGGTTTCAAGTGTAATGTTCCTACACCTTTTTCTTTAAATTCATTATCCTTTTTGTAGAACAGTTTGCACCTGTGCAAAAATAAAAACTTGTTTGTGCAGGTACATATACATTAAACACAAAGATACCTCCTGAATGCACACACATTACGTATGCATGCATCTGATTCACAGTAAGCCAATAGTTCAACAATAATCAGGAGTTACCATAAATCTTTAGTCATCTTGACCTTGTTCCATGTGCTAACAGATAGTGCTCCAGAAAGTTAATTATTTCTTTTAGTGTTGAAGTGACAGACGTAGTACTTTCAGGGAGAAGTAAAAATGCACTGCAACCCGTACTCAGGGTCTGTAAGGAGCCCTAACTGTAAGCTGCTGCTTAAAAACACTAATTACAAAGCCATAACAACTTGTATCATTCTGAAGTTTTTCACTTTTATGTGAACACCCTGTGTGTAACACTTTTTAAGTGAATGCCATTCTTCATAACTTAGCATGTGCCTTCTCGCAGAGAGAGCACGCGGCTTTTTGTGGAAGGACTCATTCTGTGCCAAGCATTAAGCAGAGATGAATTACTTGGGGCTACAGAACCTGCTTCTGGCAGAGGTAGTCTCATTCTCAACTTAAAAGTGCAACTTGTTCACTCCTTCATACAGCAATCAGCATTTTCCAACTGAAGAGTCTTATATTATGCTATGAGAATAGCTGAGCAACCTATGTGTTCTCAGAAGTACAGTACCTTACCTCTGTGGTACAAGCCCTACAACTGAAACATACAAAACCTGATGGCAGAAACATCATCTTCACTTGTAAAACAACTGATCACAAGTAGAATGCAAACCAGTTGCTGTGCACAGGACATGCAAGAATTTTAGTAAAGGTCTTAGACATTCTTGTCTGCAATTAACTTTTCTTACAAGTGGAACTTCATATCCTACATGGCTTCCTGACAAGCTTTATTAACTAGGAAGTCAAGAGCATAGATATCATTGCTGTTCTTCACTTCTGTAATGCAGAATTAATGTACAGGTATAAATTCTGCTCTCAAAGTTGTAATTTTATTCTCTATTGCAACTTGAAGTCACTTACTTCTTTGAGTAGAATGCATCATCCTCTTTTATTTCATTAACAACGACTTTTGGTGGCTCTTCTTCATCCTCTTCTCCTCCTTTAAATACAAAGTTTTAATACATTCCATACATTAATGTTGCAAATATACAAACTGGAATATGTTTTAGCACTGTGTTAGAACTAGCTCTATGCATGCCACATTTGACATATAATGCTTAAGGTGCCAGTGATTCCAAAAAATGCATTTGAGTCACTGGAGGCTCTGAAGCAGCTCCAGGTACAGAAAACCATCTTCTTTTCTTTCCATTCTGTCACACCCGGGAAGCAACTTTATGCTCATCTTCCATTTAAATGGGATGAGAATACCCAACCCCCACCAAAGAATCAAAACTAAAAACCTACAAGGCTTAGCAAGTCAAACATAACTGAAACCCTTCTATTTGGGGGAGAACAACTGTTACACTGCAAAGAACAGGTCCGAGTAAATCATAATAAATGCTTCCAACAGCCAAGTTTAATTTGGGGAAAGGGTAACCAGCTGCAGGAATGCCAGCCAAGAGACAGCACCAGGATCATGTCTTTTCCAGTCTCCCAACTCCTATGACTTCCATCAGCCTACTGCACCCACCTTAGCTAAACAGCAGAGGTAAAACTGTTGGGTACTACACAACTTTATTGGCCTTAGGTGTAAGAAAGGCGTATGACGCATTTTACTGAGGGATCTCTTGATACACCCATTGGGAGAAGCAGCAGGATTGAAGTGTCCTGCAGGCTGAAAGACGAACATGCCAGTTCACCTGACTCATCGTTTCAAGCCTTGTGTTCAGCTCAAGAATTCATTTTATCACAGAAAGTGTAAATCTGATAATAGAATGATGCTTTTAGTAACCATATACTTTTAGTGTTACTTAAGCAGTATGCAAGATATGTATTTCCAGATTAGTGGTACGCTTCTGCAGCTTGTAAATTCAAGAACAATTCTGAACTGGTCCAACTTTGTGCTATTTTGTCTTTGCAGTATCCTTAAGTCATATGCATTCCCAGCTTAAATAACTGCATTAAATAGAACTTACCTTTATCATCACTACTGCCACTTTCTGTCTGAGGTTCCAGTACGCTGGCGGATGCTGCGGTAGCAGGCTTAGCCTGGCTTGCATCCTTTCCGAATAAACCTGAATTCCCAGGAGAAAATGAGAAACTACTAAGCGTTCCTGAGCCAAGGGAACCCAAAACAGAACTGTCAACACTCTTGCCAAAATTAAACGAGACTGTTGATGTAGCTCCTAAAGATGGGTCTTTTTTTTCAGCTGCAGCTTCAGGTTTTTTGTCCGAGGTATCCTCAGTTTTGTTGTTAAACAAAAACGTTGATCCTTGCTGGAGCTTTGAAGTCCCAAATGTGGAAAGAGGCTGAGAGCCAGGTGTCTTGTTGCTTTCGGTTTCAGAGCCGCTATCACTACTGCCCCCGTGCTGCTGTTCGATATTTGCTAGGTACTTCTCGTAGTCTCTGAAGATGGGTGTCAGGTCACACAGTGGGTTTGTGTTCACATGCTTGACTATCCAGTCACGCACAGAGCAGTTTAAAGCAGCCAACTGTTTGTGGTACATGCTGGAGCTACAGGTTTTACTCTGAGCATAGCCAGATGAGGAGGGCTGGCTGCCACCGTTAGCTTTTGGGCTTGCAGCCTTTTTCTCAACAATTGCAGTAGTAGTAGGGCCATTTGACACCACAGATCCTGTTGGAAGAAAAACATGGGTTAGGACTCACGGTTTTTTTCCCCCACCCAGAAAGCACTGTTCTCAAAAACCTGAACTAAATGGTCTCAATATTTCTCTATTAAATCACTAATAAGTGTGGGACACAGGGGGAAATGGCCAGCCTCTTTTCAATGGTCTGTGGAGACAGGACAAAGGGCAATGGCTGCAAGTTGGAGCACAGGAAGTTCTGCATCAATATGCAGAACTTTTTCACAGTGAGGGTGACAGAGCCCTGGGACAGGCTGCCCAGGGGAGTTGTGGAGTCTCCCTCTCTGGAGATATTCAAGACCCGTCTGGACACCTACCTATGGAACCTGTCCTAGGGAACCTGCTTTGGCAGGGGGTTGGACCCAATGATCTCTTGAGGTCCCTTCCAACCCCTTCCAATTCTGTGATTCTGTAATTTTTTGCTCAGTTATGTACCCTGTCTTTTAGCACAATCCTGTGGACCAGTAAATGGACAATGCTGTGAATCAGACTTAAGCTCGCCAAGTTTAGATGGGTAAATTGCTTCACGGATAGACAAAGTAGATGAAGCACAGTTGTATAAAAATAACCCAAAGAAATCTTACAGAATAACATTTATGGTTTGTATTTCGTCCCCCAAATCTTCATTCAAGCTTTACCAAGATGTAAGAGTTATCAAAACAAAGTACTCAGTTATCTCTTGCTACTTGGGCTTTAAAAAAAGATCCTCTAAACACACTAGTCCATGATTTTTCATGGTTTTGAATGGTTTCCATGTAAAAGCCAGAATAAACAAATTAAGAAAGTTCTCATTAAATACTGAAGTTTCTCCTCATTTAGTTAAGTTCACTGAAATCTCAGTTACTCTGAACTTCAAACCCCACTATTTCTATCAGGTGGGATGCTTACTTTAAAACACTGTTGTGTGGTTAACTTTTCTGCATCTTCAACACAAAAGGAAAGAACTACTGTTCTTCAGGGACTACCAAAGCATGAGATTAGAGTTAGATTTGCCAAAATATTTCAAATGTCTTCAAATGTAAGTATAAATTTAAACAGATATGATTCTAGAAAGTGTCTGCAACATGAGATGTACTGGGGAAAAAAGGTTGAGAGTTCAGCTATGCAGCACATATTTACCAAGCACTGCAAAAAATGGAGACAAGACCTTGCCAAAAAAAGAAAAAAAAAGGTCACAAAAAGAAACTGCAGTCCTATTAAATGGACATGGACATTTTCCATTAGCTTTTTTTTTTTTTAATTCAGAGAACTGGGACAATTATTCAACTAGACCATGTTATCACATGTTTTATACTATTTGGAGAGTGTCTTATGCCAGTGCCTTCCATTCTCACTTGTGCTTCTAAAGCTTTTACCTCCAGTGTTAGATCAAATGCAGATTTACTTTTCATCTCTTAAAACTGCAATGTGTTTGGTAACTTGGCCCTCCAGCAGTCTAAAAATCTCTAAGAAATGTTATGTGAAGGAGTAAAGTCTGAAAACCTTAAAACAGAACTACAGGGTTGTCTGAAGTTGGTCTTCCCCTATTAAACTAACCCTATGGCTGAATTTGTTGATAAAGATGTATGCTTATATAAAACTTACCAAATGCTGACTGTGTTTCGGAGGTGGTCTTCAAACTGCTGAAGGGAGGAGTGCTGGAGACACTGGTGCTTCCATTCGACAGCCCTTCTAAAGGCTTTATTCCTGCACCATTACCAAACCCGCTGAAGCCACCTCCTCCTTTTCCAGAAGGCAATATAAAGCCTTTAAAGCCTTTAAAAGCTCCTCCGCTTTCAGACTGGGGAGAGAACAAGGAAAAAGACACAACCAGTTACATACATCTCCTCCTCAAAACCCCTATATGCCCACATGACATTCCATTTATTCAGCCCTGGTCCAGTGTGTCATTTCATGGATTATTCTAAGTCAGCTATGTAAACAGAGTTAATAGCTTTCTTATGACACATATTATTGCTACTATTTTTAAAGGACTCAAATGTTTGGTATGAAAATAAACTAGATCTAGGAAGTGGATACATAGAAGTTGTTCAGATCAGCGGATGTGTTTGACTACCTATTTAGACATTCATAGCATCATCTTGTTTTCTTTAAATAAGTGCATGGCAATATGTAATAGCAGGCTTATTTTCAGCAACTTTCAGCATTTACAACTGCAATTACAGTCCAGCACTTCAAGGCACTCATCAAAACAGCACACGCTGTAGTCACCTGTGTAACATCTAAGAGATTTAACAAAAATAGTCCGCTGTGATTGATGGGAGAAGCAAAGACAGACTGTAACTGATAACACATATGCTTTCTGCAGCCTTTTCATCACCTAGTTCTGAATGCTACCTTTACAACCATACTATTTCATGGCATAGTTTCTTATGTGTTTTTTAAAGATTCAACGTGATAAACACACAAACTGGCACTGCCACTTTTTGGTAGCACATATAACGCTTCAGAGGTAATGAGCACTTACTACCAGAAGTAACTTTCAACATCTCTGGAAAGCCATCAGAGAAAAGGGAATACTGCTTCAGAGTTCCATCTGCTTTTGCCACTGAATAAATAGCAAGACCTACAGTTTTACGTTCTATTCCAGTATCTGGCCTTGGGGGTATGGGCTCTTTTTCTTTCCCTTTGTGCTTTACCTTTGCCAGTCAAGTCCTGTTTCTCATTTCTAGGTAAGTACTTTTTGTCTCTATCAATCCTACCTACCTCTCTCTGGATACTCCAATCAAACTGCAGTCCTCTCCTTTACAGCAATCCTCTTGCTCCATTTAGGGACATCAGTAAATGTCAGGTTTATCTTTCTGTAAGTACTTCACAGGCTTCTTGTGCATCCTCTGCTATCCCACCATCTCTTTTGCTTTTTAGACTTTGCCCAGCTTATCCTAGCTCTTCTTCCATCTTTCATCTCTGAACAGCTGACTCACAACCTCCTGAATAGTTCTTCTAGTCCCCTTTTTCAGCTATTCTTCTGATTCCACTTGCCCCTGAATTCCTCCTGTGTAAGTTGTGGTTTATTTCTTGCATCGCCTCTTCCTGGTAGAGTCCTTTAATCAACTGCATCCTCTACCACATCTAGGGAGCTACTATAAGCTGAAATGGGGTAAGACAGTTTCCTCATTTGCATTGCTTGGACAACGGAGGGAAAAATCAAAAGCACAGGAGAAAATATCTACCCCCTGGTTGTGCCTAGTCTCATTCAATCCAAAACCAATTTGAGTGACCGGCAACGCTTGTGTCCTACTTCAAATGTGGTGCATGCCCCGTCGAAAGATCATTTCACAGAAAGATGTGTATGACAAAGCACCTGTCAGGGTTTTTTTGAAAGGACTACAATTAGGTTGGACCGGGTTAATGCTTTCACAGGGACTAAGCCTGTAAGAAAAGGCCGACTTCCTTTCAATTTTCAAACTGTCATTGCAAAGAGTAGGTGGCACTAATGCTGTTCACAGGGCGGCGGGGGGAGTAGCAGCATTCTTAACAAAAGACATGTGGGTTTTTTTCTCAGAATAGCTTAGTATTTTGGCTTTTACTTATTTTAGCCTCTGTCTGAGACATCTCCCAGCCCTCCTGCATGGTTAACTAGAAAATGATAATTTCCCCACCTGTACATGACACCTTGTCAGAAAAACTGCGCTTATACTTCAAAAACATACACCTCTCTTCAACAGTCAATACTAGTATTACCCATTTCTTTTGTTCTAGCCTTATTCTTGCCACAGAATAATAAGCAAAAATTAATCTGCACGTACAAGCTGACTAGTTGCACGTACCTTCTGAACGATGGCTTTATAGTATCACTACAAGCCCAAGTGAGTGAAAACCTGAACATGGGTGACATACTTTGCAAGTGAGTCCAAGCACAACATTAATGCCCAGTGACTACATTACCTCTGACCCCACGTTTCGGCGCTTTGCTTTTTTAATAGCTCTGTTCTTCAGAACTTCCTCACTCGCTACTGAGAAGGTTCCCACCTTTAAGAGAAAGTTACGGAATCGTTAGGGAGATTCTTGGAACATGTGACATCACCACAGTCCGAAGAGATAGCGGAGACCAGTTTTTGAACACAGCTGTAACACTGGTCCCTAACACATAAGGGATGAAGAAGAATTAAAAAACCCAACAAACACTCCCCCCACACCCAGAAAATACAATTCTGTGATTAGCTTGCCAGCTGCCTGGCCACTAGTTAATAACTTCAAAACTTGTGTCTGTCTTGTTCTGCATTGCACTTCCCTTTGTCCAATCTCAATTTTATTATGACAAGTAATTCAAGGGGGTTTTAAAATTTTTACTTAAACAAAATTGTGAGGTATCCCTGCTGAAGGTAATCTGTCAGTACTGCACTGTTAGAAAACATCTGTGCTTTGGAGAAGGTATACTGATCTGTCAATCTCCTGCAGTCTGCTGTAGTTCAAGTATTAGCAAAGTTAGTTAATGACTAATTACTACCCTGTAATACATGAGAAAATTTAAGTCATCTTATATTCAAATTTCTGGATGAGTACTGTCAGTTTTCTCTCTCACATTTTATAGGCTTCAACATGTAATTCTTCCAGTAGCACAGAAGCTAGCACAGTTTGTTTAGACATAATACATGAGCCTTAAGTTAGTAAAAGACACTAAACATGAAAATCTTTTTTTTTTTTTGTCAGATGAAACATGATTTGACTGTTTGCTTGATTCCTCTAGCTGCACAGGGACATTCAGCTAGGCATTCTGAATTAACATATTTCTTAAAATTCACTATCACCAACCACTAAAAAACACTAGAAAATGAGACATGAAGAAAATTTCTCTCAGGAAATCAAAACCATTTTGCCTATGAACTGCATAAGTGCCCATCACACATTCGAAGAGTTCAAAAGCATTGTGCATTTTAACAAGACTGGAGTTTCCTTTAGAAATGTAAAGTTCCTTTCTCCTGAGCTGATGTCATTTTAACTGTTAATAGAAAATCATCTTTAACTGATACACTTTTAACCAATTTTACTGTAGATTTCACCCAGAAGATAAATAGCACATGCAAATAACCACCTTACTTCCTGTACCCTGGGGTGGGGTCTAAAGTTTACCTTACCTCCTCAGCTTCATCCTCCTGATCCCAGTTTCTGTCAGTCAATTCCTTCTCTGCAATTCTCTTTGCCATTTTTCTACACCTGTATGGGGAAAAAAAATGCAGAGAATGAATTGCACAGAATTTAAAGCTAAGCAATAGTGATCTTCCATTTGTATTACTTAGAAGGAAGCAGAGTTAATATGCATGTAGGTCAAAATTGGAATGACAGTTGAAAACATAAATGTTTCTAACAACCATTGTGGCAACAACAATCAACTGCACTCGAGATTAAAGTTGTGGTGATAAGCCAGGTTTGATCTTAAATTTAAGCAGCAAGAGAAAAAGCATGCAGTTCAATTATGGGATGTTTTCTTTAGCAGCAATGTGGCCAGAGAAATTCCTTTTAGTCCCATAACCCATATACCTGGTCACCACTTACTCCATCTTGCCTTAGGATACCCATCTAAGCAGCAAAAGAAAAGTTGCTTTATGGCATATGAAATACCAACGAGGGCCCACGGAAGCAACTGGACAAAAAGTTTTGGTAAGAATGAAGGCAATGCTTTCTTACAAAAAAAAGGGAACAACTACAAGTCCATGGATGAAATGCAAAGACTAAGTTTGGGTTTGTTACCCCACGAACCAGAGGAATCTTGGTGCAGAGGCACGCGTGTGGGAATACCGGCACCAGGCACCGCAGAGCTCAGTCCTTGCCAGAGAGCATTAGGGCACCTGCTGCTTTTTTGCCTGTGTACCAAGGATTCCCACAGGCATAGCTTACTGCTGGGCTTTGATCCTTCCCAGGGCAGGGCAGGAATCTCAAGCATGTTCGACAGGGTGCCCTGATCACAGGCCTATGTTACCTACACACGGATATTCTACTTGTCCAACACACAAGTCTAAACCATGATGAGTATGATACATGTTTTTTCTACACCCCACCTGCAAGTCACTTGAATGTGTTTCCAATCTTCCTTGCCAATCCTCCACTATTTTCACACACAACTGCAAATAAATTGGACTAGTTTTCCTCCAAAGGACACATAAAGTTATCTCTGCAATGTGAAGTTGATTTTAACTTTGGAGGACGAAGGTCTGTAATACTTCTGAGTTCCATTTTACTCAAGTACAACTTATCGGCTGCGTACAAAAACAAGGAATGAATCCAGCTATCGTATCTGCTGAAGTGCTTGGCAAGCAACCATATTACTCAAACTTTATATGCAAAAAGTGAAGTTCTTTTACTAACTACGATTTTATCATCTAACACTAAATATGAAAACTTCTCAAAGAAAACGTGTAGTTTTGTAGCAATTCAACTCTCAAGCAAGCACAAAAATTAAAACCCTCTTAGGTTTATGACTAAGACCTGGCTAGATTAAAAAAATTGTAAATTTTAAAAATCCACATACAGTTGAATTTCAGAGCTAAAAAGTGTAACTATGGAACATCTTGTTTAGCCAATGAAGTAATTTTAAGCAGAACAGTAAATCCAGCTGCACAGCAGTCCTACAGAGATCACACATCAAAGACATGAATTTCGGTCTGACACACTTCACAAAAAAGGTCAGGTTATCAGGACCTTTTAGCAGTACAGTGTCAAAAAAGTGCTTTGTGTCAACTCTTTAAACCACCCTAATCCACACCAACCTGAAAAGGTCCTGCCATGCCCTGCTTGATTCCCTACAGACTGGGGAACTATTTAAATCTAACTCGTTGAGGAAAGAAACAGTACAATACTTATTTTAAAGTCATATTGTCTCTCCAGCCCAGGTTCCCACAATGATGTGCACTCGTGACCAGAGGAACACAAGATTCCATCTGTTTGGCACTGGCTGGAGTTCAAAGTCTAGTGAAACCTAGAAATGCTCCATCGGATTCCAGGAAAGATCAAATTACCGCTCTTAACCCAGCCACGGGAGCATGACAGGCACATTCAATAGAAAAAGCCTGCTCTCCACTAATAGGAGTGAACCTATGGGCCTTAGCATCGGGTTCTTCACACCTACCTGTATTTACAGGACTTCTCTACATGAGTGGTGTAAACGGGAGGAGACCACCGAACCTAACATGTATGAAGACAGAAGCAACAGAACTCTCGGCGCGTTTTCTAACCTGTGAAACAAGCAGCAACACTAAACCGCCTCTACCTGGTATCAACAGCCTTCACAAAGTTTCAGCAGCAACTGCTCTGAACAGGATGAGATGGGAGTATTTAGGTCCTTGTTTAAAAAAAAATAAAATTAAAAAAACCCCGCAAAACCAACCCAAAAAACCAACCCAACACCTACCGATGTTTTGTTGGACACCTAATAACTACAGCTACCCTGTTTAACGCAGCACTTCGTGAAGGAGACCTAATGTGTCACTTGCATCCCACAAGATCACCCGTCTACCTCAAGGCCACAAACCTTCCAACTACGGGAGCGCCCAACCCAAAAAACCAGGTGGCAACATCAGCCCCGGGTACCTCATCGCGGCCGCAGGACCGCGGAGGAGCGGCGCGGCCGCGCACCCCGGTCGTTGCAGGCAGGCGCACTGCCGCCCCGGGCCGGGCACGGGGCAGTCGTTTGTTCTGCCGGAGCGCGCGGAGGCGGCGGAAGCCAGATTACCGCCTGGCCGCCGACCCGCGCTTCTCCTCTCCCGGAGAGGATCCTGCGTTTCGGCTCAGCGCGCCGAATCCCGCTTGCTTCCGTTCCCAAGGCCCAGCTGCAGCCCCCCTGTCACAGCTCAAGCCCCCCACACCCGTCCCCGGGTCGCTCCGCGCGGTTACAACAGCTGGATACGTTTCTTGCCCCACGGGCCCAGCGCAGCTCGCCAAAACGCCATCGCCTTCCCCCTTCCTTCCTCCCCTCCTCAACTCCCAGCACGGTCAAGACGGCCCTAGGGAGCCGGGAAGCCCCGAGGGTGAGGTCCTTCCCCACCCGGCAAGCCGGTTTGAGGCCCGCGGGTGCCATTCGCGGCCAGACCGTCCCTCCTCCTCGGCCCCGTCTGAAATCCCCACGCTTCCTTCGAGGAAGGCAGGAGGGCCTGCGGAGAGACACCCGCCCACGGCACGGACGCACACTCGGGCAGAAGCTCCGGGGAAGCTACCAACTCGGCGGGAACGGGGAAGATCTCCCTCCGGGGACAGCGGCATGCGTCCTCCCCCGCCCCAGGCACCCTCCCGCCACTGGACCGACTGCCGGCCTCCGGCCTCCCTCGCAGCGTGTACCGTCCCGCCGGCACCCGTAAAAGGCGCCGGGGCGGGCGACCCCGGCCACAACGGCGGGGGATCGGAAAAGGGAGGAGGGCGCAGGCACTTACCCTCGCGGGGCGTCTCCTCGCGGGCGCGGAACAACGGGGCCGAGCGGGCGGCGCTCCCCCGCGATGCCGGGCTGCGGGGCCGAGGCTGCGGCGGGCAGGAGGCGGAGTCTGGTCGCAGGCTGCCCGGGCCCGGAACCCGCTCACCATTCCCCGACAGGGTCCTCTTCCCCCGCGGCTGGCCGGCGCCACCGGTCCCGCCGTCACACCGCCACCATCCCGCCTCTCCCGAGAGACGGGGCAGAAATTGTTTCAAAATCCAGAAAGACACACCGACCGCCGCCGTGCCCGTGGCCGCCTCCAGCGCGCATGCGCCGCCTTCTCTCGGGGCCGGCAATGATGGGGGGTGGGGAAGAAGAGGGGCGGAGCCGCAGCCGCCGGCGGCCCGGCTGCTGGGCGCGCGAGTCACATGGCCGCCTCAGCCCAATAGGCGGGCTCGGCTGGCATGGGGAGTCCGTTGAGCTGCGCATGCTCCCTGCAGAAGGGATAGGTCTCGCGCCGGCTGTTCGAATTTGGGTCACGTGCTCTCAATCCCCCCTCCCGGCGGTGGGCTGCGTCACACGCCACTCCGGGGGTTGCGGCCGCGGCGGTACTCCGCAGCAGCTCAGCGTTAGGCTGCCTACCGCGCTCGGGGGCTGCCCAAACCACGCGTGGCCGGGAGGCTCCTGCGCTGGCTCCCCCTCCGTCACCTGGCCGGCGCAGCTGCCGCTGACTCACGGGGCAGGCCCGGCTTTCGGCGGGTGAGGCGGTTGCTTGCCGGGCCCTGCGCCAGACTGACGTACCGAGCTCGCGTGCCGCCTCGCCCGCGGGCCCTTCTCCGGGCTGTGTGGTAGTACCTGGGGTTAGTGCTAGGGTGAAGCGGCGGGGTGGAACAGCAGCAGTGAAAAGGCGAGCGAAGTCAACCTAAAAGCTGCGGTTCTTGTACCCCTTAAGTACCAGTTTACAGCTAAGACAGGGTAGTGAGCTTGCAGGCTGGAGTGCCTTCACCTGAAATTTTGTTGGTTTTTAAAGTAAGAAGCTGCTTCATTTTATGAAGGACTTTCTTTTCTAAACCATAAGAAACCAGATGAGGTTTAACAAAAGCAAGTGTAGAGCCTTGCAACTGGGAAGGAATAACCAACATGTCTCAGTACAGGCTGGGGGATGACCTGTTGGAGAGGAGCTCTGTGGAGAAGGACCTGGGGGTCTTGGTGGATGACAGGTTGGCCATGAGCCAGCAGTGTGTCCTGGTGGCTAAGAGAGCCAATGGGATCCTGGGGTGCATCAGGAGGAGTGTGTCCAGCAGGTCAAAGGAGGTGATCCTCCCCCTCTACTCTGCCCTGGTCAGGCCCCAGCTGGAGTGTTGTGTCCAGTTCTGGGCTCCCTGGTATAAAAAAGGCAGGGATCTCCTGGAGAGAGTCCAAAGAAGAGCTACAAAGATTAAGGGGCTGGAGCATCTCCCCTACAAGGAAAGGCTGAAAGAACTGGGACTATTCAGCTTCGAGAAAAGAAGACTGAGAGGGGATCTTATTAATGTTTATAAATATCTGAAGCATGGGACACAAGGGGAAGTAGCCATCCTCTTTCCAGTTGTCTGTGGGGACAGGACAAGGGGCAATGGCTTCGAGTTGGAGCACAGGAAGTTCTGCACCAATATGGGGAAAAACTTTTACACAGTGAGGGTGAGAGAGCCCTGGGACAGGCTGCGCGGGGGTTGTGGAGTCTCCTTATTCAAGACCCGTCTGGATGCCTATCTGTGCAATCTGTCCTAAGGAACCTGCTTTGGCAGGGGGTGGGACCTGATGATACCTCCAGAGGTCCCTTCCAATCCCTACAATTCTGTGAATCTGTGATTCTGTGACATTAAATGGAGGGTGGAACCCTCTAGCATTAGATAAGACTGATTTTTTTTGTCGTTACTTGGCACCCTAACATTCACAAAGCCTAGGTCTACTTCCTACTTGTGTTGCCTAGTTTTAACCTTCAAACAATGTATTTTCCCTCCATGCTTTTCTTCTTTATAAAATGCACAAATATTTTGAACCATCTTTCAGGTAAGAGATTGGAAAACTCATTTTACCTGCTCTCCTGGGATTTCAGATTTACAATTTTAAAATGTGTCTCGCTGCATAATGATGGCAGAAACCAGTGTTAATGCCTTGAATTTAAGTGTTTCCTAAGTATCTTGTATCTTACTGTCAAAAATAGGCCTGTCATAGTGCCATTAGTGCTCTGCTGATTAAGGTGCCATTTATGTTTAGATCCCCATCAGTGACTCCATGTGCTTCTAAGATTCCTTTTAGGAATACAAAAAACATTCCCCTTTGGCCTTTTGTTGCATTATCTGTTGCATGATTTTCAAGGTCCTCCTTGAAAAGTTCTACTTTCTTGCTCTAAAAATAAAACTGAAATAGCCCTGTTACCTGGGCTAAATATCCCACCTTTACTTGCTCTCTTGCAGGCTTTTAGGGTTTTTCTTTCCCAGAGTTTAGATGCGTTCTAGTTTGCCCCTTCACTGTTACAAAAGCAGCCGGAGATGCAGTCTGTAACGAGAGCTTCTAAAATAATTGCTCTTTGCATCTGTTAGCACAAACAATACACAAGGTTCTGCCGCTAACGAGCACTGTTTGACCCTATTGTATGATCACAGCAGAAGATTTATGGATTTTTCAAATCCACATTCCTGAACTTTCCTCTCTAAGTGATGGTGGTTTCTCCCTGTATTAGCTGGTTTGTTTAGCCCCGATACACCAAAGTCGCTTCTTTCTGTCCACAAGCTCTCTTGAGTTCCTGCTGCATGAGCTTTAAAATCCTCTGTAGGTTTTAAACACTGACTCGGTGATAGTGTTACCTGGTGGCTTTCTACTGGACCTCTCTGAGATGTGGTTAAGAACACCTTTCCTTCTGGCTGTGACTACTGCTGTATTCAGCCACTGTCTGACCTCTGAGGTTGCAGGGAGCTGCTAGTGGCCGCCCTGTTTGTACCCCTCCCACTTGACATAGAAGTTACTTATTCAAAGGCCTGGCAGTTAGCAGTACAACAGAGAGATAAGCCTAATCAAGCAGGATTTGCATGAAAGTGCAGACTGGATCAGATGGTCAATTCTCATATCTCCTGAGAAGATATGCTTTTTAATTGCCCTTCCTAGGAGCTATGCTGAGGCTCAGCGTATTGCAAAACAAGATGGGTATCTGTTGGTGAGGTGTTACTTGCTAAAAAGAGGTGAGAGATCCAGCATGGGCCCTGCCCACAAATCCATGCCTTGTTCTTTTACACTCATCATTCCTTTCTTCATTTGCATAAACTCAGTTTTATATAAATTAGGCTCCACTTACGTAAATTAGCATGCATGCTCTAAAAAAGGAGGTTTTGAGTTTAGCGAGTCACTGGTCCATGGTGTTGTTCTCCTGTCACCTTTACCTTTCACCCAGCTATCATGGTTTTTGCTGAGTTAGTGCTTAGGCAATCCCTTATGTTCCGGTTTGCAAATGTTTAAGACTTAATTTAGTTCATTTCAAGTGTGATTGTGTGTTTCCCAATAATTGGTCGGAAACAAAGTAATCCAAATACAAATTTAAGTTTATTAATCAGCAGGTGACAAAAGGCAAAGCAGCGCTGGGCGGCTGGGGAGTCTCAGCTCTACCAGCAGCCGCACGGTTCCTGCCCGAGTTCTGGTTTTTATCGTGTTGTAGTTCCTGGTCTAGAAACTTCCATCAAAACTTCTCTGTAGTCTTCTGTGCGTGCGCCAGCTGTTATTAAGAGGTCGTCCTCTACCTTCTGGTGGTCGGTGGGATGAAGTCGCTTGTCTTCCTCACTTGTCCCTCAGTTGACCCCTTGTTCCATATTTGGTCTTCTTCAGCAATAAGCTCATTGATTGGTTGCTTGATTCCTGCGGTTTCTGCTTCTAAGTTATCTATTACTTAATTCTATGCCTCGTTAGCTACTCACAATATACGTTACATAGTTATTCTTATAAAACAGGATGTTGTAGCCTGTTTCAGGGTACAGGTGGTTTGCTGAACAAAAGGCTCATCCATCACATGACTTTCAGCATCCACATATTTAGGGAATCTGTAACCTACTCCAGCAGTTCTTGTGGGGGTGGCAAAGTAGACAAAAGGCAACAGGAGTACAAACCACCTGAGAGCTCTAGTTGGTGTCCTACACTGTCTTCGTTGGGTTACCATTCCTTCTATTCCCCCATTCCTTCTTTTGTACTCTCTTCAGCTCAGCTTTCTTCAATGTACTGCCATTATGCTTTTTTGCTGTCCCTTTGGTTTATACCCCATTTCTCTACCCTGTGCTCCTCTGAAGCACACTGTTTGCAGAGCACTGTAGGCTTAGTATTTTGTGTTTCCGCAGTGCCTGCCACACGGCAGCCTAATTCTTGGTTGGGTTTCCAAGGCAAACAGAAAAGCAACTAGAAAGAGAAGGCTGCAAAACACGCTTTAAGGGGGTTTAGTTTGAAAAAAAAGTTTTAGAAGGCATTTTCTTGAGGTCTTTATGATGGTCATAGTAGATAGAAGAGGGTCATCTTACCTTTATGTTATGTAGTAAAACGCAGAGATTCAGCTTAGTGAAATACTACAGTCAGTCGGCGTTGAATGCTTAGAAATAAGTTGTTCAGATGAAGTGCCAGTTGGCCATCGGGAATCCCTCGTGGTGGAAGGCAGTGCATCTGAAAAAAGCTTTAAGAATGAGCTTGTAATGATGTACAGGTATAGGAGCAGGTATAGCATAGAGCTTGAAATTTAGTTAGATGATCGTGTAGAATGGTCTTGGGGTGAAGGGGGGGGAAAGCCAGACAAGTCTTTTTTTCTCTCCTAGCAGAGGGCCTGTGATAACTTCATGCTAACTTGAGGAAAAGGTAAAAGGCAAGAATTCGAGGACAGAACGGTATCACCCCACGGCTGCTCCCTCTGGTGAGCAGAGCCGAGGCGCATCGCGTATCTCTTCGACAAAGAAAAACAGAGGGCTGAAATACGTCCATGGGCCCCTCACAAGGACATCAATTAGCACAGACTGATAGAGGCACTGCAAGCTTGCAAGATCCTTGCATTCCAGGCGAGAGGTGAAAATACATCATGAGGAAGACATACAGCCTTCCTCCCAGAGACCCCTGTCTGCGACCCTTACAAGGATCTGCGCAAGCGCCAAGGACTGATAAGCTAATTAGCATGAGAAGCGAGAGTAGGCGGGTTCAGGTACTTAATATGTATAGGCATTGATTGAATATTCATTGTTTTATTGTATAAATGTAAGATCGGTCTGCTGCTTCGGGGTACACGCTTGTGGAGGAAGGATCCCCTGTGCATCTGCGCGCAATAAACATACCTACTTTATAACTTTCGAGTTATAGAGTCGATTTCCGTACGTCAGTAACTTAATAAATTCCAGAAAGAAAATGAAAAGTGTATCATCACTTTTAAAAGGCACAAACCTTCCACAAATGTAAAGCGTGGAATGCCTGATACAGCAGAAGCAGGCTGAGGAGGCCTGAAGGTTTGTAGCAGATCCCAAGCACTGTTTTACAATGTTGTGAGAGGAAAAAAGGTTTGGAAGTTTATTAATGAGTAGAGTCAAATAATTACATTAAATACTTTGTCCAGATTTGGTCACTAAGCTTTCAAATAGATGCAAAAATGTCCACATGTGATCATAAAAGACTGTAACAGTGAAAACCAGATGATTGAGGAAGCAAAGTAAAAATAATTGCCTATTTGACGAAGTGAAGATTTGGGGAGTAAAGGATGGTTTGTCCTCCAACGTGCAGCAGGTTGTTAGAAAAATAATACAACCTCTTTTGGTAGACTTTGTTTATAGCCAGGAGAAGTAGAAGTTGATGTAAGGAATTCTATAAGAACAATTAAGTGTTGTAACAGGCTACCAAGGAAAGATCGCTAGCTATTCATCGTTAGAACTTGCAATTATGGGTTAGTGACAAATGTCCTTCAGTTAAATTTAGTGTAATTTCTGGAGCTCTTGTCCAGTCTTAACCCCTCTGTTGCATGCAACTAAGGTTCACTTGGAACAAGTTCAAGGTACTGGCAGGACACAGCTGATGTAACACCTCCAGGCCAGTCTGGTTGCAGAGTGAAGTAACGCGTGTGTGACAGCGGAACCGTCAGAAGCAAAATGCCAGCGCAGATCTGAAAATGAACAAACTTACATCAAAATGGAACAACTTCTGTTTCAGAAAGGCCATACGGATTAAGAAAGGGATGGGAACAGGCAGTGTTTTCGTACAAAGCAACAAATTGCTAAGGATTTGTGATTTATGCAGAGTAGCTTTATTGATGTGTTGTCTTCCTACTTGCTTCTGATTCTCTCTGTTCATTTTCTCCCAGCACGCTGTCAAAATACTGTACTCCGTGTTCTCTGAGTCGGGGACCTGCACAGCTCATTTGCATGTGCAGTTTCACAGAGAGGTTCACAGTGCTCCTTAAACAGATACATACATTATCACTTGAGATGGTAAAGTTTTTAGGGTAGGCACTATTTTTCTTAGTTTTGTCCAGCACCCAGCACATTGGAATCCAGACAAAGTACTCCTGTCTTTATGATAAACATGCATAGGCACAGTCACAAGAGGAGTATTTTCCTTCATGAGTACCCTTTAGGGCAGCTTTGTGACACAGTTAATGTGGTGCTCTATAGGATGCCATTTTCTGGCACCGAGTTACGCTACAGGTTGAAGTTAGCCTTACTGAACTTGTATGCCTTAAAGGTTGGAGCATAAATTGGAGCTGAAGGGATCTGGGAAAAGAAGAACTGATATTTTGCCAGAGGTGTTTAAATATGTATTTTCCTGTTTCTGTAAATAAGTCATTTTGATGACATTTTTCAGGAATGGTTTTGTGCCAGTCCCTTGCTTTGTCACAAATTCTGATACCCTGTACATTTTAAAACTGACAGAGGTAGTGGCCTGGCCCAAGAGAAGACACTTGATGTCTCTAGTCAGCTTTTAAACATTCATTGGTGAATACATTTTTGCCTGATTTATCTACTCCTGTGCAGTACAGTACAATAGGCAATTGCATAAAAATACAAAGCTATCTATTTCTAAATAACACTTAGAGTAAATCGAGTCATCTGCTTTATGTAACTTCACTGTTGTTACAGTTCATGAAAGTTATATACCATTTTCTTCCCAGAGTGCTTTCTTGGATCGTGTCTTGAAATATTACCACCTGATGTGTAATGCATTTTTCATTGGATGCAATAGCACTAAATTTAGGTGTTGAATCTGCAGCGCTAACGCGTTTGAGCGGCCTTTAACCCAACAGACCTGTTCAGAGGGCGTTAAGAGGCTCAGGGTTGTACTTTGAGAGACCCTGAACTGAAGTAAGCTCTGTATTTGTGGTCTGCATAGCCTGCTATGTCCAGATGAATCTCTGCTGAAACTATTGATGTAGTTAGACCTTACTGGAAACTAGCTATATATGTGTACAGGGTTTTGTTAAGCTTTGAAGAAAAAGTAAAAAATGAAATGCTTAAGTACTTAATCCTCTTTAAAAAAAAAAAAAAAAAAAAAGAAAAGCAAAAAAGCCCCAGTGATGCTGTCAGTACACTTGTCAGGCTCTAGCACCATGTTTGTTTATATGCTGCTTCTGGGAAGTAAAGAATAATACTCAATAAGCTTATTTGGTTTGATCACAGCTTGTTTGGTCTTACAACTCTGTACTATAATCTGGTTTAAACTTTGTATAAGTAGACCAGCTTCAAGAAATAATACACTTTTGAGAAAAGAGATAAGTGTATCAGAGACCTTGCAATCCTTCATGTAGTAAATTAAGCCACTGGATTTGCATGGGAATGCTGACCTACATATCAGTTTGTAGAATTGGCCCAAAACTCCCCTCCCCATACAGTGAAAAATACCAGCATCATCCTGGTTGGGTGTAAGCCAGAGATCACCCCTATGCTCTTGCAAGGACCCATCATTTCCCGACAAGGGAAACCAAAGCACAGCACATGAAAATACTTTCTGCTGGCCGAGGGAGCTGGATTGTCACGTCAGCATCAGGTAACTGCGATGTTTGCAGTCCCCAAGTCCATGCAGGTGGAATATCCCATCAGAACAGCTGCAGAATCCTTCCCTTTCATTACTCCAGCCTGAGATCAGGCTCTACCTCCAGCACAGCCCCTCTGGGACAGCCCAGCACTGCCAGGCAGGGATCGCATCTGATCGCTCCCTGGCAGGTAGGAGCTGGCACTTGTGTCCCGGTGAGCAGAAAGCGCGAGAAGGGGTGTTGGAGAGGGGTGCCTGCACTCCAGCCAGCCTCGGCTGTCAGCTGGCCCACCGGCTCCCGCTGCCAGCTGGCGTGGGTGAGAGCAACCCCATGACTTGCATGTGCACCGCAGACTTGGGGAACCATAACCTGCCTTTAGCAGATTTTGGCAGAGGAGAAATTCTGGCCCGTGAAATGTTTGGACTAAGTAATCAAAAAGCAAGAGTAGGCAGATGCTGTCTTAGTGATGCAGGAAAACTTCCCCGGAGAGTTTGTTTGGGAAACTGGCTCCACTTAAAACACCAGCTCCAAACATGAACTAGAGGAACATGGATTCACTCCAAGGCTTGCAGCTGAGCTCTTTGTTCAGCCAGGTTAAACCAAGCCTCTGGTTTGCAGCTACTCTGGAGCTGTACGAAAGTGTGAGCCAGGTTTCGGTAGAAAGGTTTGTGATTCGAATCCCATTCTAGAGAAACACTAAATAGTGTCTTGTTCCAGCAGCAGAAATAATCATCAGAAATAAACGTATGAGACAAGAGGAGAGTCACACAGAGACAGGCGTTTGCATCCAACTCTGTCTTCAGCCTGGATGCTGAAAATAAAGATTGTAATTTTGTCTCAGCAGGGGGCAGAGAACACATAAAGAGGAACTGAAAGACAAATCCAGCATTGCCCTCACAAGACACATTCGATTTAAATTGAAAAGGTCACTGCCCACATGATTGCTTCACCCACCATGCCAGGTCAATTGAAGGTATGAGGCATTGACAGGTCGTCTGTTTTTTACGGAGGGCGAGGCATTTCAGGTGTGGTTTGCTGACCAAAAAAAGCTGAGGAGTCAAATACAGATATCTTGCTGATATGTAATAAATAGGAGAAGAAAAAAAACCCCCTTATTTTTCTTTTTTAAATATATTTTTAGTAAAGTAGATAAACATTTTCTCCACTGCTTATGTATTTTATTGTTCCACAAGTGTAGCTTTTAAAATTGCTTTACCTTATGACTCTTATTGATTGTAAATAAAGCACTTCTAGTGTGCTTAAGAAAAGGCCCATTTAGAAAATGTTCTTCCACAAAAGGAGTTTTCTGGGGTCACTTAGTCAGATTCTAGGCAGTCCTTATGGTTTTCTATGCTTGTAGGCTTGGACGTCGTTGCCCGGCAGGTTTCTGAGGAATTCCTAGCAAGTACTTTAATTGGAAATGCGTCTGCTACCTTGTGTAACAGCTCCTGATCTACACCACGCAAGAAGACTTGGTGATTAGAAAATATTCAGAGCTGTGTGATAAATACAGGCGTTGGCACCGGCATTTCTGTTGGCAGGTAACAAACTCAGGGTGGATCTGGGGTTTAGGGCCTTGTTACAGCATCTCTTCTTGTCATTGTCTCTGTTTCATAGTGTTTACCTGATCAGCTGTTAAAAGCCTGCATCCCTCAAAATAACTGTCTAAAAAAAAGGCTTTGTTTTCTTGGCTGTTTCTTTCTAGTCCAAAAATTATGAAAGAAGGAATTAAAGGAGTATCTCCCAGCAGGGAATTGGATTTGCTAAAATGTCACCGCTAATCTCTTAATTAGCCCTTCAGAATACCCTGTTGTCGCTGGGCCCTCAGTGAGAAAGAACTGTACTACTCCTAACTAACAAAAATCACGAAGCCAGGGGTCGTGTGAGACATCTTTTGAAAAAGCTGCTTTTCAAACCATTGACTGACTTAGAAACGTGAAAGTTGGTTAAAAGAATGCGAACAAAATAGAATTCTTAGAAAAGGATTCATGTTTGCATTTTAAAATAAACTGTGTTTACACAGGAATAGACAAAGCTTTTCTGTTAATCTGGCTAAGAAATGGAAAAATTTCTTCTAATGGTCTGTAAGATGTGATGACTCCAGTTGTTAATCTTGATTGCCCATTAATTAATATAAAGTTAGGCCTGAAACATGTTTCCTGAGTTTTAAGATTAATTTATTTTGCAGTTCTGCTAAAACCAAGGAGTCAAACAGCTATTCTCCCCAGTGAGAAAGATTCTTGAGCATGTGTGAGAACTCGCCTTTTTTTTACAATATTCTTAAGGAATGAGCCTAATTGTAGTTCCTATAGCCTACTAATAGGTCTGTCTGTGCTTTTAACTAGTTGTGATGTGTTTTGCTCATCCAGTGCTACCAAGTGCTGAAGATGGCTGTTTAGGCTATCTAGCACATGTATATAGGTTTCTAAGGGATGATGTATAAGGGATGTTCATCACTATGAATCAAAGAGCTCAGGAAAGCATGACACCCATTTCCCCAAGGAGATGGAGCTCTACAACATCTTAAAGAGGGTCAGTACAGTAGAGGAGGTATATGAATTATTGATAGTTCTTTCCCTAAAATATTCCAAAAATTAAAAATTAATATTAACTGGAAACATTTTTATTTGGTTTCGTTTTGGGGTATTTTTTGGCAAAGAAAGGCAAAAAATGCAAGCAGTTGAAGACGATTGGAAACGCTTTGTCTGAAATTAAATTAAATGTTGGGGTTTTCTTGGTGCATTTTAATGAGTCTTTTTTAAAATTGAGAAACAGGAATGGAAAAGTAGGATTTCTCTGCCCTCCTCCTGGGAGCGCAGGAAGTTCAATAAAATATTTTCCAATTAATATACAATCACTTAATTCTGTATAATGGGTTGACCAGTTCAAAGTCAAAATTCAAAGTCTGGGTATATCTGTTCAGTTTGGTTTCTGCTACCTCAGGTAGAAAAATGTGTGTGAAAAGCGATTTCTGTGATGCCATTTTCAAGATTCTTCTGCACACTATTAGAATTCTTCATTATCATCATTGTAATAGTAATTACGTACTTCAAAGTGGGGTCATTAGTCCTAATTAATATTTACAAATGCACCAGTCTTAAGGTGAGCCATGTTCTGAAAGAGTGGAATATTTTGTCGTAGTGGCATATCTCAGCAATCCAAAAGTGCTTACAGCACTCTTCTGCTCAGCCCTAGCCGCAAAATAGGTCAAGACTGTCAATTTTGCCCATTCTCTGACTGTAATGTAAATTCTGCTCTACCAGACTTCAAACAAAAGATGAGTTTGTACCAAGTTTGCAGATCTTTGCAGCAGTAACTGTCTTAATTTTAAAAATACTAATTACTTGAGCTATTTATCACATGTGAGGTTTTTCTCATTTTACAAACAGATGTCATAGTTTTGGCTTCATCTTCATAAGCTTTTAGGAAACCATCAGGTTTATTAACATTTTCTGTATTTATAGAGAACTATTTCTTTATGAACACTAAGTTATGTTATTATCTACATATGATAGATAGTTTGTAGAAATACAGTGCCTAATTCTACCCACGGTGAGACTGTGGGAATGTTACAAGAGCCTAGCTGTAGAGAAATATTAGTTCTGCATTTCAGTGTCCAGATGGCCAGAATATTTGTGTAGGATTCTTTTTTATTGTTGTTGTTGCTTTCCATCATCTCTGTTGGAAATGTAAAAGTTGTTATTCTCAGCCTATAGTCATTGTTAGAAAAATGAAATTCCATCTGCTGTTGACTGATGGAAGCTGGGGGGGGAAATCAACAGAAAACCCCATTTGTAGGGCAGCATTTGTTGCCAGTTCTCAGCCAAAAATCTTAAGCTCCCGTGCCTGAAGAGCTCTGGATAGCTGGTGATTTTACCTGGTGGACAACAAGGCAGATGCATGTATTTTTGTGTCTCCTCACCTGCCTGTGTATTATTTTTGTTGTGTCCCAGTTCCTAACCATAACACTTCTAAATGCTTTTGTGAAGTGACAGCAAGCTTACCATTAAACAGACATTGTATATTCATTTAGGTAAAAATATTCTAAATTGAGAGTAGGCTTCTCAATACATAAAAATTCTAGCTGTCGTGGGCCAAACTTCCAGCAGCCTCAAATACTTTGCAATTAGTTCAGTAGAAGTTGTTGAATTGTTGGTATTTTTCATTAAATACGACCTTCTTCCAGGCTGCTGGGTGCATATTTGTGTAGACCCGGGAAACTCTGGCAATGATTCCTTTTGTCAGTCCATTTCCCTGTGAATATCTTTTACGATGACATATTTATTTTATGAAACATAGCTAGTCCTGTTCCTAGCCCTGCTTTTTCTTAGCCATTCCTTTCCTAGCTTCCTTTTGCTGCAACTCTCTGTAAGGCTGACCTGAATCTCTATGTCAGACTGTGGCTGGTGCACAGCTTTTTGAGCATTCCATAAATCTTACAAATCTTCCTAACCTTCAGTCTCTTAATGATACCACTGTTAAACTGCGTATTTGTATTTTAGGTACTATTCTAAGTCATGGAAGCCCTCTAGAGAAGGCTTAGGGGTGTTATAGCACTTGGACATCTGTGGGGACTCAAGTCTCACACCACTAGTAAGCAGGTTTGGCAGAGCTTGTACCCTCCTCCTCCTCCTCCCCTATTATCCAGGTCTCCAAACTTTTATCATTGTCACAGAAAGGTCTGACAACCTCTTTGCTTCTTCCACTCTTTCATCTTCTGCAGCATTGTTCCTTGTTACCAACTCTTCTTTCACTAGAAAGGTCTCTGGTGCATCTAAGCTTGCAGAGGGCTAGCTGTATCACTTCTGTGTTCCCTGCGGAGGCTGGTGTTAACCAAAGGTCGGAAGAGGATGTATGATCTTTAACTTCCTCAAGCATATTTCACCCCAGTGGGCTTCTTCCTCAAAAGCAGTTTAGGCTGCAGGGCACATATGAATATTGACTGATCAGAGAGGTTGTGGCGTTACATTTCCCTGTTCTTTATAGCTAGTCCACGTGGGATAAATGGAGGCCCCTCACAAACTTACTCTGTCTTATGGTTTGCCCAGTGTGATGAGGGTCACTGGTCACTTTGCTTCATCCCTGTCCCATAGGGGTTCTACTTGGTTATAAACCTAATTCACATGGTGATGAGCAGATCTGTGGAAATGACTGGTGCCGCTTGCTGAGGTTGTCTGAGCCAGAAGGAACGGTTTTGCTTGTGGTTGGAATTTCCCTTTTATTGCTGTAAATATGATTAATGCTCTCAAGAATTAATGGTCTTGGCCTCTCCCTGTGGTCTAGGTGCTCTAGTCAACTATTAAGTTCTCATTGACTGTGTAATTTAATCAGTGGAGGCCAGAGACTGACTTTGATTACTCTAAAGTAGAAACCTTATGACTACTCAGCTCAATAGCTTTCTGGATACCACTAGGTGATATTGACTGTATCTCCCTTTGATTGTAATGTAACCTTATAGACAAGATGGGCGTATAATTGTCTGCACGTAGACACATAGATTTATGTGTCTCCATCTCAAAACTGAACACTGCCTCTCGTCTCTGTTAAAGCCTTTCATAACATGTTTGAAGATAAGTGTTTGGAATTTGACACAATGGAAACCATCATTCTTCACCTAATGTTGGCAGAAAGCAATTTACGGTCCTTCTGCTGCTCTCTATAGAATCTCTTCCTTGAGAGATCAGGCTTACTCAGCCTGTTTAAAAAGCAGGCACTTGTTCTGTCTCCCTTTGTTCCACTACAGAGCTTGTGTGCCTGCAAACATTTTCAGCATCCACAGATTTTTGGGTTTTGTCTTGCTTGACTTGGATTTCTCTCTCGCCCGAAGTCCACAATGAGGGGAAATAAAATCCAGACAGTAGATTTACCTACCATCTTCAGTGGTAGTTACATTTTTGGGGGTCTTTTAGAAAATTGTTAGCTTTGCCTCTGTCTGGGGACTTTTAACAAACTGGTTGCAGCCTGTCTTCAACTTCAGAGTGTGTTAGTGTTGTATTCACCACAATCTCTAAGCGCCATGCAGCTTTTGAAATGTAATAAAACTCAAAGGTTATTTTATCTTATCATTGTACCAATTCAAAATGTTGTTTAGTCCAGGGAACTGAGTAAAGACAAGGTAAAGCATCCACTCACTTATATAAATTATTGTTTCTGATGGATCTCTTTGATGTTTATTGGGTTTTTTTCTTCCCCCCAGAAATCAAGGGTAGACGTAATGGTATTTTACCTAAGGAATTTTATTTTCACTTTTAATAGATTATAGAAGCTGTTGCACAAGGTAATATATAGGGAAAGTGAATTACCAAGTTTAAGGTGTGTCTAAGAAAGGCATTTAGGGTTTTCAGTCATTATTAAGGTAAAACTCTTCCAAAGCTGAGATGGCAAGAATAAATAGCTTATAAGAAGTTAACATGCTTTAAAAAAAATGGAGCTATCAAGCTTTTTACAAATGAATGCTTATTTTTGTCCTAATCTGCAGAAGCAGTGCTGTGTATGTGGTAAAGTGTATATGGATACCTCTGTGTCTTAGAACTAAACTACTGTGTGATAGTTAATTCTTTGTCTATTGCCCAAGAACACATTTTCCCCACATAAACCTACTTATCCTATCAACAGGACCAGCCCCCAGAGCCAGAATCAAATCAAATACTCTCAAGACTCACTTATTATAAGGGTAACAAGTAAAAATAGGAGGAAAATAAGAGGGGGGAGACAGTCAGAGAAAGATTTGGCAGTTTGAGGAAGCTAACATTTCTTCTGGAGTAATTTGTTCTCAGTAACTGGGTATCATATGTGTTTTTTGCATTGGTGTGCAGTCTGCTTTTGATTTCTCCATGGGTGAATTATCCAGGTTTCTGGATAATTTGTGCTGCAGATTTCCAACACTCATGCCAATGAGATGCACTGCATCTAAAAGCAATTTTTTTTCATAATCTTTTTGCACTATCTGCACCTATCACCTACTGCAGATAAGCATCCTGTAATCTGTGTTTTGTGGTTTGCTGAGCACATCTCTCAGCATGGGTGTTTTTTTCCATTGTTTCAGCAATTAGTATTATTCAGTATTTCATATGTTTGGGCACAGCGACAATCGTTTTCCTTTACAGCCATGAGTGCTTGAGACACCTGCAAATAGTAAATCACAATCTAAAGACATGGAAATGAGGAACACACGCTATTAGTGATCTCTTGTAAAAAATCTGTACTTTTGAGTAAGGTTTTTCCAATTTTCAGATGGATTTAAAGCCACAATATTCTTTGTACCTAAAATTCACTGGCAAGTACTTCACAGAATCCCAGAATCACAAAGTTGGAAAAGACCTTTAAGATCATCAAGTCCAACCGTTCCCGTCCTATGCTAAACCACATCCCCAGGTACCTGATCCTACCCTTTTTTAAACACATCCAGGGATGGTGACTCGACCCCCTCCCTGGGCAGCCTGTTCCAGGCCCTGACAGCTCTTTCAGTGAATTTTTTTTTCCTCACATCTAATCTGAACCTGCCCTGGAGCAGCTTTGTGCCATTTCCCCTTTCATACTTTAGTGAGACTTCAGATTGACAGAAAGCTGCAATTGGTCCCTGAAACAACTGAACTGGTAGAAAGATGCAGAAGGCAGGCTGCCCAGTTCAATGCTAGCCACACGGTCCACAAGTGGCACTTGGTGCTGGTGTTGCCCTCTCTTCTGGAAGCAATGCCTCAGCTTTGCATCTGATGTCAATGGGTTCTTCCAATCTCACATCTTGAGCTGCCACCAGCCACAAACTCCCTTTGTACACCATCTCATGTCTTGAGCTGCACCAGCCCCAAACTACTACTTTGTACTTACTGGGTATTTGTAAGAGTAAAACTTACTACTCAAAGAGACAACCAGGCATGCTTCTGCTAAGAAATATTAAAGGGGTGAAGAAAAATAACAATGGGGGGAGTGGAGGGGAGGATGGATGGACATGACACAGAGAACACAGAAGGAGAAAATGAATTATTTTAATTTTTAGAGCGGGATTTGAATAGCATGCAATAGGAAAGGTGTGAGTTTCTCGTTCAATATGGAAAAAGCAGAGTGTTACAAGACTACCATCAACCTTGCATGCTGAGCAAAGTGGGTTCTTGTTGGAAATTGGTCTAAAAATTCAGTCCAATATAAGGGAAGGTGCAAAGCATTTCTTTACAGAGATGTAGGGTATCTGTAGCACGCAGTAACTGCCCTGTGATGCATGACAGCTGTTTTCTGCGAGGCAGTGGACTTGAAGGTGGTATGGAGGACACTGGGAGGGAGGTACATGCTTTTGTGGATAGTGTTTGCTGGTTTATAGATAGATGCAGCACACCACGTAGACACACTAGTATGGACTTGTCCTTTCAGCTGATAAAAAACCCCCTCAGACTGTCAAGGAATATGTGATAAAATATTTATACGTGCTGTTTCTTGACAATAATACTGTACCTGCCATCTAAGAGGAACAATCCTCAATTCTGTTTTATAGTGAAATTATTTACATTCATCTTATTTTTGAGGCCAAACAACACTTCATATTGTGTACTTTTCTGCTGCTTTTTTTTTTGTAGGGCTTTTTATGCTGTGTTTACATAGAGAATAATATTTATTCTGAATTCTGTAGCTAAGGCTGTTTTGTTATGATGAAATAGACATTTCTTTATACCTAGAAATAATAGTGCTTCTATGATGTAGGCAGGCTAAGATTTATAGGGTCCTTAAATACTCATTTTCTTGCTTTTAAGTACTTGGCTTTTCTAAATGAGGTGATAGATAACTCTGTTGTTTGCACAGATATGAGGGGAGGGATCTGGACCAGCACTTTGCACTTAAGTATAGTTTTTTATCTGCTTTTCACCTGACTGCAAAGATCTCCATGCATTTGAAAAATGGACGTTTGCACTATTACCTTGCTTTGTGATCTGCCTGTATAAATGCAGAAATTTTAGGAAATGTAAAGACATCACACTATATATAACATCCTTGAAGTTATTTTTAATGGATAATGCTGTTTTGGCTTTGTCCTTTTTCAGAAAGTCTCTCAGTTACCAAACAGGTGAAATAAAATTTCTTCTATCAGATCTTTTAAAAAAAAAAAAGATGTATCAAGATCTAAAAAAAGATTTAAAAAAAAAAGATTTAAAAGATTTTAAAAAAAAATAAAAGAAAGTAAATTAATTTTATTTATAAGTTTATAATGCAAATATTTCCTAATAATTCTCAAAGTGCAGAATATGTTTTAAAAATTTTTATCCATGTGTGGCAAACTAGCTACTCTAGGCATCATTATCACAGAATTGTAAGGGTTGGAAGGGACCTTGAGAGATCATCGGGTCCAACCCGAGGTACTGTCCTGCTTTGTAGTATGATACATTGTGATATTGTCACCAAACCCAAGAAGAAACCTCATAACGCCAGCGCAGTGCAACAAGGCAGCATTGTGAATCACAGCGCTGGGTGCATGGGGGCCAGCTCCTCCTAACACTCATTGCCGCACACTCAAAAGCATACAGGTTATGTAGAATAAAGATACACACAGCCATTGTATTTCTTAGAAAAGGCTGTCTTGCCATAACAGTTCCTCAGAAGTTATCTGCAGGGTCTCCTCCCCATCCCACATGTTCAGTGACACCAGTCGGTGGTCCTTGAGGGTCCCATGCGATCCTTGGTGGTCGCACACCCGTGCTCGGGGGCATGCATAAAGCCACCCACCATATGCAATGCGATTCACCTGTGCAGAACGCCCTGCTTTATACAATCAGTGTTTCTAGGCTGATTGTCCAGCTGGGTAGGGCATCCAAAGGCGTGTAGCAGCATTGTTCATTGCCACGGTCAGTTGATTCCATCACCTTGGTTGCAAAAGTTATACAATGATTCAATTGTTTTGGTCACGGTATCAATGAGTAGATGGAAGACTAGGTGCAATAGATTAGTAAAGGAAGGGGAATTGTAATATATTTTAAACTTAGAAAGGTATAAAACTTTTAGAACACTCTCCAGTTGTCACTGTACTGCAGATACATACTTGTCTGTGCAGGGTTTTTGTTAAATCTCTGTGTGTGCTTGGGATACACATGTGATCTCTGTAATAGTTCCCCTACATGTTAAATAATGGGAAAACTATCATCAGTGGGACTGGAACCTCATTTTTAGAAAAATCCTGGGTGTTTATTTGCTAAGAGAGTAAGGGAAAATTTCTCTCTTCAATCATAACGTAAGGGAATAATTTTGTCTTTAGATTGTTGCACTTAACAAAGACCAAGTTTATACACATTTAGGGGTAAAACTTATCTTAAGCTGAGGAGCTCTAAATTTAAGCTACTTTTGTTTGGTGGCAACCCCAATTCATGTAATTTATGAATTACAGCTGGACAAGTGACAGAGGCTGTGCGTAAATTGCTTTGATGGGTGCAGTGAAGATTATCTCAGGGCCTTTTTGTGTGAGGAGCACACCCTGTTTTAGATATTCCCACATTCATCCAGCATTCATTGTTCTAAATGCTCCTTGTTTACACTGAGGATCTTGCCAGTAGCACATAGTACTTCTTTAAATGAAGTAATTGATAATAAGCTGGTGAAAAGAATCTTCTTGATATCACTGTGAGTTAAATTGGGTGTCCAGTTGTCTGCAAAAAAAAAAAAATCCTAATAGTTTTGTTTAAATGTTTTCAAATATAGCTGATAGGTGAGTTTTTAAGGAAATTTCTTTGAGATAGGGTGAGGGGAAAGTAGAAAGGAGTACTAGCAACAGTTTCTAAATTCATAGAATCATAGAATGGTCGGGGTTGGAAGGGACCCCAAGGATCATAGAGTTCCAACCCCCTTGCCACAGGCAAAGCCACCAACATCCAGGCCTGGATCTACACAAGGTTGCCCAGGGCCCAAATTGTAATGACAAAGAAAATTGATGAGAAAGAAAAAAAATTTTAGTATTTCTTTGGGCTAACGGTTTGGTGACTCAGTAGTGATGTTGCCAAAACCTAGTATAATTTTCTGTTGGTGCTTCCTCAAATTGAGGCAAGGAGGTTAAAACAGGACTTCTGAAAGGAAGTTTGCAGCTGATGCAGAGGTTACCTATTATTGCCGTTACTCTGTGGCATCAATTTTCCCTATAGTATCTTCAACCAAGCAATGGTTTAGCCCATTTCATTTAGAGCATTGGACAGCAGGCTGAAATGTTATCCTTCTATCAAAAACCAAAGCCAAAAACAACCCACAAAAAAGTATAAAATGTTGATCATAAAACAACGAGGAGAGATCATTCATCCCAATCTTCCTCTGATGTAATTCTGTTCCAGGAGCTTATTGCATAGAGGTATTTAAGAACTTCTCCTCCTGCAACTAACTTTAAACGTCCCACTGAATAAGTCCGGCCGTAGTTTTAGAAACACTTTAGGTGGTATCACTGCCAGAAAATTAAAAAGTAGTCCTACTTGAACTCCCGGTTCAAGCTGTTGTTTCCTCTGTGTTGACAGATGTTCTCTATAGCTGAGGTTAGAGAACTGGTTTGGATTAATACCGACTGTTACATTTCTTTGCCAGGATGTTTTCCACTTAGAAGAGTTTTCCTGATCAGGTTCACCACCTGGCTGCAGAAGCCAGCTCAAGGGAATAGCAGCACAAAGTCCAGAATAAAACTCTAAATGTAAGCTATTTTTGTTTAGTGGCAACTCTAGTTAGGTACTATAGGACTTTATGAATCCATAAACTCCAGTGGGACAAGTAACAGAGGCTGTGCATAAATTGCTTTGGTAAGTGCAGTGAAGATCATTGCACGGCTCTTGGGGCGAGCAGCACACCCTGCTTTGGTTGGTTGGGTGGTGCCTGTTCTGCACGCTGACTTCAGTGCTTCACAGAAGACATTGGTAAGAGCTATCTTAGATCACATGGTCAGCAGTCAAACCACAAGGGATAAAATAGCTTTTTCATCGCGGAGTTCTCCTCCCCTCTCCCCCCCCCCCACAGTTTTAATATGAAAGAAAGTTGAAAAGATCAAACTTCCTGTCTGGGTATTGCTGATTTCAAAGGAAGGAAAATTTTAACAGCTCTGTATGCTGTAACGTGATAGTTTTAAAGAAACATTTACTGAGGATGTTACTAGATTACGAAGGATTCTGGGGATGTATCTCACTTAGGAGCAGAGTTGTAAGGTATATTAGCATATAAAAGCAGCTGAAATATTAGCCAACCTTAGCATGTCACAGCATTCTGTTAGGTTTTCTGTGTCCCAGTGGCCTGGACAGTATGAACAAGCTGCTTGAGGGGCAATATCAGGGCCCTGGGGGTGCTAATAAACTTTAGTGCCTCTGCCCAGCCCCACCTAGGACCCCCTCCTGCCCCTGCCCATGACCCCTAACCCCATTTCACTGCAGCCCAGCACCATCATTCCCTGCCTCAGTGACCCTGCAGCAATGCAGGTCTGCACTTCTGCCAAGGTCCTGTCCTGACCCCATGGCTAGGGCTGTTCCCCACTCCCTGCTCCGGCCTGCCCTGCTACCTGACAGGGAGCCCCTCTGCCCCCAGGGAGCCACCAGCCAGCACAGAGCCCTGACACAGGGCACCTTTCAGGGCCCAGGTGTGGAGCACGAAGCACACATCTCAAATGCCAAGACAACTGAATCAAGAAGGGGCAAAAGACGTGAAATGATTAAGAAAAGTGAAAGCAGGGCAGTGCATTTTCTGTCAGGATTTGGAAAGATTATAATGAGGCAAGGAATAAGTGACTCAGTGAGAAAGCTTGACACCAGGGAAGATCTTTGTGGCTGCAAAGTAAGAAGATGAAATCGAGCTATTGCTTTGAGAGGAGAAGGAACTAGGCAGCATCTCACAGGCTTATGGCACACACTGATGCCAGTCTCCCCAGATGTGAGAGGGCAGCAGTGAACATGGTTGGTCAAGGGTCTTTCCTGCTTGCCTTGTAGTGTGGGCTGTACCAGTGCCACTGTTGCTTTTGAGAAAGGATTTGAAGATCTTACAGTTTGTTGTGGCTGCGGATGTGAAGGGGATGTAAAGTTACACGAAACGTGAGGGCTACAGAAAGACTTTGAATTATATTGTAAGGAGAATACAGACAGTGCTGCAAGGAAGATACAGAAGAAGTTGCAAAGGTGAATGTTTGGTTGTGGTTGCGTATTTATAACTGAATCAATTTTCAAAGCCAACAGAATAGATGTTTAATATTTAGCTGGGGTTCTTCCAAAGCCCTAGACTGTCTTTTGTTTCCTCCTTTAGGGAAGCTGGAAACATTTTGAACTGCATTATCAATATTTTTTGTACCTTCCTGTGTTCAGGACAAGTGTCCTTGAAAGGGCAGCAGTTTTGGATTTGCTGATTGCCATGTAGACAAGGATGTTTTCAAAATAAAGGCACACAATCCATTTATAAATCTTCTTGAATATATGAAAGTCTAATCAGGCTGACTCAGACAGCCAAACTATGGAATATCTCATTTGAATTCTCTCTTCCCCCAGGCCTTGTCTACAAGAAATATGCATACATTGTATTGTAAGTAGAAAACATGAATGATAACAATACTCAGCCTTGGTGGAGTTCTGAAGGTATTTTAGTTTTAAATGCATTTGAGTATATACCTTTTTCATATACTGGATGTATGTAACAGCCCTGTATAATGCCTTTTTTTTTGTCACCAACAATATAGTCCTGAAGCAACACAACCTTCCTCTGCCCCGTTTTTCCTTACTGTTAGTAGCTGATTGTATTTTCTGCAGTGAGCTACGTGTTTATTGATTTGGTAGATGGACACTGATCTTGCATACCTTGTGTGAGTAGCTCCTCCTTACAGAAAGGGTCCTGTTGAGTATAGATGTATTGGTCATGTAGGTATGATATATGGGTCTTCTATCCCTCTGAGAAATCTCCTATTTTATTCAAATAATAATTTGCTGGTTATTTTATATACTCAACTGCTGTCTGGCTTAGATTTTTGTCATTACCTTTCATAGTCTACATGTAAACAGTGACCACTTCTCATTGGTGAAGAATCCTTCATGGCTCTCCTACAGTACCTACCTGAAATGTCTTTCTTCTCAAGGCCAAACGTTTGAGGAAAAACTTTGCTACACCCATAAGCAGCAACGTTGCTAAGCAGTATAGATAAAATTAAGTTCTGCTACCCTCAGGGTGAGGTACTGTCCTGGTTTCAGTCAGGATAGAGTTAACCTCATTTGTAGCAGCTGATGGAATGCTGTGTTTGGGAGTTAAAATGAAAGCAGTGCTGATAACACCCTAATGTTCTTAGTTGCAGTCAGACAGTCAAGGACTTTCTCAGCTTCTTCGTATTTCTCTATTCATGAGAAAGGAGGGGCGAAGCCAGGACAGGTGACCCAGATGGGCCAAAGAGTGTATTCCATGCCAATTACGTCCTGCCCAGGATAACGGGGGGCTGAGGGGAGGAAGAAGAGGGGCAGTGGCGGGACGCGTGCTTCTTGGGGGGACGGTCGGGTCCCGGGACAGCTCTGGGTGGTACGGCCTGAGTTGTGTGGTTCGGGGAGAAACTGCATTGGGTATCAATAGTTTCATATTCTTTTGCTCTAAAGTCCTGTTAGCATTGTTATATTTTATCTTTCTGTTATCTTAGTAAACTATCCTCATCCCAACCCACGGGCCTCTTAGTTTCTTGGTTTTGGAGTTATTTGCCCCTTCCTTTTCCCTTCCCTTGTTTCTCCCCCTTTTTCCCTCTTCCCCTGCTCTTTTACTTTAAGGAGCAGGCAGCTGCGTGGATCTCAGCCCACAGCCGGGGTGAAACCACGACAGGTACAGCTTGTGTGATCCCGTTGCTGGCACCGCAAAGGTAATTTCTGTGGTCATGGCTGGGTGGAAATAATGGAAGTAGATTTCTTGGGCTGTGGAGAAGAGAAGGTGGGAAACGTGATCCTAGTAGGGCTGTGAAAATATGCAGATAGACAAGTTTCTTTCTTCCACTGTTGTTCAAGGGCTGCAACATCTTTCTGGAGAGACTTTGCAGTGCTCATCATGATTATACCACTGTGGTCTGTGCCTTTTCACTGTGGATAGCCATACTCAGAAAACTAGATTGCAGGTACAGGTCTTTCTCCCCCAGTCCATTCCCCTCAGCTGTCTCTATGATTTAGAGACCCACTTATGTCTTCACATCCTAATGTAGGATCTGAATGTGCATGTGCATTTTGTCCTACTCCATCTACCCCCTCTTCCATGTCGCTTGTGGGGCTAAAAGCCCTATTCTCGTCAAAGACTAGGGAGGGAGGACAAAGATGAATTAGCACATATGGCATCTTCTTCCTCCCTCTCCTATCCCAGCAATTGGGGGAGCATCTGAAGGCAGACTGTCCTCCCCTTCCTCTCCTCTGCTCTTCCTCAGTAAGCTTATGCTTTCCACATAGGGAGCAAATCAGAGCTGCTTTAAGAAGGCTTTTACCTGCAAGGTGCCTACCTAGAAGGATCCCTGGTATCTTTCATGTCATCACTGCTGCAGTCTGTTGCATACAACTTCCTGTCACTGTGGGCCTCTTCTCCCCTTTACCAAGCGCTGCTTTTTTCTAAATTTATTAACATAAAGTCCTTTCTTATTTTGGCATATTATGTGATAGCCCAAGGAGCCAACAAATACTCATGAAAAAGTTAATGCTTTAATTTATTGCTTAATTGCTTAATTTATTGCACAGACACATCACTGCAGTCGGTGTATTTTGTACTGGTGTGGCTGAGTGACTGCCAAAGAGCACATGTTATACCTCTTTTGTGGTTTGCTTTTTTGTTTCATTACACTGACTTTAAAAGTCAGTCTCTTGCTCTTTCTGTTACTCAGAAGTCCTCCTGTTTGCCCTCCCAAAGAATGGGGGGAGATTTGACATCTCTAAAATATTTATGTAATGGGAAAACATTGATACTGAATTTAGTAAGGCAGGTGTTTTGGTTGCTATCTGGGCAAGTAAAAGTCAGTTGAGTATTACCTTGCTAACTTCTCTGCTTGCTTGTCTCTCTTAGCAAGGATATACCATTGCAAATTTCCCTTATAGAGAAGAGATGACAGAAAGTTTGACACGCTATGATTATGTAAGAGAGTACCGACTCTCACCTTGTTACTGGCAATTACTGTACTCCTAAGAGTAACCTTTTCCTTACCATCAGAGATGTTTAAACCAGATGCAAAATATGAAGGAGTTTATATCATCTTCTCTCATAAAAAAGTGCTTTATCACCTTTCTTTAAAAATATCATTTATGACTGGGATCATTCCACTGCAGTGAGCTCATTTAGCACCATCCAGGAAGAAAAGCCTAATAATATGTCTGCTTTGCTCAGTTTACAGCTGCTGCATTCGTGTTCTTGTCTTAATAAACACAAGCTGCACTATGAATAGACTTCATCCAAATTAGAGATAATTAAGATAAAGTCAGCTGCAAGACTGCAAAACTCTGTCACCTTTTTCTCTATCCATCATCCACAGCAACAAGAATACTTTTGCTGCACAGTAGATACAATGTGCTTCCATTGCCTCTCCTCAAGAGAGGAGAGGTGCCTTTCTCATAGCTGAGCTAGTTGAAGATTCATTACAGTCTGTGTAATTAATGAGTGTCAGAAACAAGAAAAATTATAAACTTCAGGGTTCTTTGGGAAAAAAAAATCTTTTTTTTTTTTAAAGTAGCTTTGAAATAAATGTTAAAATGAGGACTCTGAGAGGATCAACACTTAAGAGGGCTACATTTAATGTCTGAATTACTTGAAACTGCATTTTGCTTTTGTCAGAATCAAATATTCCAAGAAAATGGTACTCAGAGCTATTGTACAAGATATTTTTTAAGTCCTTGTGATTCAAGTAGAGAAAAAATGTCAGGAAACATTATGATTTGTTCTCATCCTTTATTTTATTTTTCAGAATCCGAGATAATAAAGCCCTCATTTCACATCTAGAAATACTTGAAATAATATGCTCTTCAGGGGGGAAACAGACTGAGCAGCAGTTAAGCTATTATTTTCACTAAACCAAATAATAGGCTTTAATAAAAAGCCTCTTCTTAGCTGCATTGTCCATTATTAACATGACTACATCAGTCCCCTAATATTCTTCTTTCTAAAGGACTCTTGATGCTGCTTTTTACCTCAAGAGAGTAGTAATCTATACATTAGTAGCTGAAGCATATGGCTGACTGACCCACCAGTGGTGCCCACCTGCAGAAAGCTGGGTTTTCCACAGCCAGCTGCTTTCTGTGGCAGGAGAAGGCAGAAGTCTCTGACAGCTGATGCACCATGGTCACCTGAGTATGGTCAGTCATCCCTGTCTAAAGTGCATGGAAACTTTACTAAGCCCGCTAAAAATGCTGTGTACAGTGTGCTTGAGATTGCAAATGCTTGGAATTTTCTGTGTATTTCTGAAGGTTAAAGGAGATTTTAATACGAATAAGAAAGGATCATTACTGCTGGGGGCTGGGGGGCGGAGAGGAGTTGTCAGTATCGAACCACAACTGAAATATATAGGGAATATTTTGAAGGCAAAACATTTCATTTTGTTTAAGGTTGCTGTCCCCTGCACACCCCTGTAGTGAGTAGGCCAGGACTTTGGGTGTTCAAGCGTAGAGCCCACTGATTTTCTTCCTCTCCAAGCTGATCATCCTGCAGATCAGAAAACCTGCAGAATTTGTGTTCAAGTGCCCAACAGCTTCTTGAAACCAACATGTTTAATCTTTATAGCTGGAAGAGAACAGAACACAAGAGAAAGGCGTTTCAAGGCAATGAAAGAACGACATGTCTGTCTTTCTTACCCTAAGGCCTTAAGCCACAGAAGTTCTGCTTCTTCAGATCCGATGGTAAAATCAATGTACTTTATTCTCTGTGGAATTTCTTTAGGGAGATTATTTTAGTCTCTCTTCATTTTTTAACTGTTACCATTCATTTGGAACACTTTGCTCCCAGATTGGCAAAACCAGCTGTGTTAACATTGCTCCTAGTCTGTCGCAGGTGGGAGATTCTTACATATATTACTCCACCGTCTTATTTCAGTAGTTACTACTTTCACCCTAGTAATTATTTCCAGATCTTTCTCCAGACCTGGGCTAGAGTGTAGTCGCAAGAACATTGAAGTGGCAGTGACTTTGAAAACTGATGAAGCAATGTTGGGAGTAATAAACAAGAGTTAGAATAGGAGTATTTTAGTCATCAAATCTACCGTTTCCAGAAAAGAAATGTGTTTATTCATGTCTTAAAAGCAACACCTTCTAAGGTGAGTGCAAAGATCTTTCAGTGATTCTCCACTATTTACCAGGAGGCTGCTTATTTGAGGGCAATCAAATAGTTTGTCAGCTTTCTGGCCAGTCTGCCATTAATCAAATGAACATATGAATATGTTAAACATTCCGATTACCACGTATTATGCAGCATCACAATAACTGGTATTTAAAATTTAACTTTATGTCCTTTTGCAGCCTATGCAAACTTCAAGGTTGTTGACCAGTCTGGTTCTTACGCTGTTACGTGTAGCTGAGAGCCAGTGAAAAAGGACTACTCAGAGGTTCCATTATGTTTTGATAAACACCCTGTCTCAAGGCAAGGTGTTTCTTCCAGAATGCTATTTATGACATTTTTTCCCCTTAAGGAAATATCCCATAATAAACTACTGGAAAATGTTATATTTTTGCAGCAAATGTGAAGTTTTCAAAGTCATTGGCAGTGTGCCTCATCAGTCCACAAACAGGTTTGAAAGCCACAGGGGGGTTTGTGTAGGGAATATGTTCCCTAGCAATGCAAATTTCACTAGTCCAAATGCAAGAATAATTTCCATAGTTGCTAGTTTTTTATGTGTCCTACTGTACCACCACTGAGCTACGTGACTGGAAATAAAAATTAAAAAATAGTAGTTTTGCTTTTGGGGTAAAAGATATAGTGTATTAAGGAAAATGGACCCTGGACTTGGCTCTGAAGTTGAGAACAACCAACATCATCCCACCTCTTCAGTCATCATCTTAGAGGCTGAAACTGTAAGTGGACAGACTAGGGCTTGTGTTTTCATCAGTCGTAACTATATTGGGGGTGTTCCTACTGGCTTTTGCCTAGCTTAAGGAGCATACTGCCAATATACATTGTATTCTATGCGGTCCTGTCCACTTCATCATCTGTAATGGTGATGGCCATTTCTCTACCTGTAAATGTGTAATCATATGGCCATCTATATACTATACAGGGACTAAGCGATAATATAATCTTGACATGACATGTATTAAATGCTACCGTCTTTCTATTTGTCCTGTCCAGTAAGGTTTAAATACGAGATTTTCCATGTAGAATTGCCAGTTTTCTAGGAGGTCCTTTGATAGAAATTATCCAAGCCTAGCTCACAGCTGAGTCCTCTGCCTGTATGGGGAAGTGTGTAGATTTGTGGGCTACATTATGTTGTCTCTTAAGAGAGGAAAGTTATTTTCCCTGTTTGAAAATCAAGCACTTTGTTGTTTTGGAAAGCCCCGAGTCTCTCACTTCATATCCTCAGTTTTACCATGCTATCACTGCCCTTACTCAGTCAGGTCTTTCCTCAAACATGGTGGGATTTTCCCAAGTAAAGTTAATTTCATTAATGAACCAAACAGAAGCGAATCCACCGGTCAAAGAAGAACAGCCACTTTCTGCAGCTTTTCCCACAGCTGCTCTGGGAACAGATGTAAAGAATGATTTAAGTCTCCCATTACTGTAATTCAATTTTTTCTATTATCGCTTTTTTTGCAATACTGTGTACTGATAACCGTGTTACATCATTAAAGAGAGGTTCAACTTCTTTCAGAGAGCTGGTAAGATATTTAGTGCAAATCAATTTTGTGCTGTTAGCAGCTGGGTGGAATGATTTGCTCTAATGAGTACTAACCATGGCAACTCCTATCCCGTAGCATACAGTAGGTGGGCTAATCTTTCAAATACAAAACACTTCCTTCAAGAAGCCACACAGCAATGCGTGAAGGAGACCCTTTTCGTCCTTGCAGTGGGGTGGTGGAAAGGAGTGTTAAAAGCTCAGGATGAAATTATAATTGCAATGTGCTGTCCCAGGTGTCAGGGTTTTTCTGGCTCCCAACAGATACTTTACCTACTGAAGGCCCCAGTGACCTTTGGAGTTACGTGGATTTTTTAGGGATGCTGGCATATGATGGTGTATCTGTGGCAGTGGCAAATTGACCTTTCACACAAGAGAGACTTTTTCCAACCTTTCCCCTCTGAGGAACCAAAAATTATATGAGAATTTTTACTTCTCTCCCTGCCAGAGGGCCAATTTTCAGGCCCCCATGAGTGTGCTACAGGAGTAGCAGTAGAATTTGGCTCCATTATTTTTCCTCTACAGGGAAGACATATATGGAGCAAGATGGTGTTTTTCCTAATATTAGAGCCACATCTTTTTATGCTAGCCCTATTTGGGTGCATTTTAAAAGTGGATGTCAGAGGGATTAAATAACAAAAGGACAGAGGGTAAAAATTCCAGGGGGACGGTGACAACGTATGCAATTAAGTGTTCCTGGATTCAGGGTGAGTCATCCATGTGCAAACTGGAAATTGGAAGTAAGCATGAATGGCAGCAAGAACTTTAGCTGATCCTAGTGCAGGCATGTGGGCTTCAATGTACCATTTGCAGCAGGTGTTACTGAGAGGAGCTCCTGCCCACATTGTCTAAAATGGAGTGAATTTGTATTATGATGGAATTAAGGAGGGGACACTGAGGAGGAAGGAAAGAGAGAGCAGACGTTTATTGGTACCCTAAAGGTAAAAAGCCATTTACATTACCTCGTTTCTGTTAGCATTCATTCTTCTGGAATAAGGGGAACCACCAAGAGGCAATTGCTTGCTGGAGTCTGTTGGACAACCTGAATCCTCAGCTGCAAGGCACCTTCCAGAGGCTGTCTGAGTTCTTCTATTCAGCCAGTAATTCTTAAATGGCCCGTAAAGTTTATACAGTCTCTCAACCTGTGCACTGACTGATGACACATGAAATTTTCATGAGAGTGGGACTGAGGGTATGATTTGGCTATAGCCACCATTGGTTTCAATGTTCAGTCTCTAAATCCTGTGAAATCTGAGATACAATTCTGACCATAATGGGCACAAGCTTGCAAACACTATTCAAAATATTTTTGCAGTGCTGGGAGACCTACAGGCTCCATTGGTGTAGCCAGAAGAGACTTGTATGTAGGCATTTGCCAACTACCTAGTGTTCCGCGACATTCTGAAAAACTGGAAGTGGTCTTCTGCCAAACACAATTTGGAAGCCAACTGATGAATAAATGGTACTCAGGTAAACACTTGTACCTACTCATTTATTCCCTTCAAACGCTGACAATAAGGAACGTTCTAATAATTACTCAATGTCATAGCCTCCAGGAAAGAAAACAATGGGCTGAGTTCATCCCCCGGTGTAACCATAGTTAAATTTGCCTTTTGCAGTTATTTAACACATCTTTTAGGGAACAGCAAATTGGGTCTGGCATTGCATTTGTTCAAAGACTGTGTATGAGTAAGCCTTTATTTCTATCTGTCCTCTAAAGCCTCCTGAAAAAATTCCCATGGAGTATCAGGGGTGTTAAATCATTAAATCTATTTCTAAACACATTACATCTATTTCTATAAGCTTTCCCCAATTCCTGTTTGTTTGTTTTTAATTTCGGTCCAACTTGCGATCCGGAATTTAATTTCTGGATCTCTTTTTCTTTCAGCAAGTAACGATTCTGAAGCTGTGTTGGGAAATGAATTGGGGTTTTATCAAAGCAGTTTTGCCTGCATCTCAACCCATTTTAACTACAGCTTTGAAAAACACTTCTGGCAGGTCATTTACCTTTAGTCTGTCAGAATTTTGTTCAAAAATATGTTGTGGTGGTTTTGCTTGTTTGTTAACCAAAATTGCATGACTCATTTTTTTCAAACTCATGACAAATCAAGGGTCACTTGAAAGTGGCTTGTTTTAGTGGCATCCTTGATTGCTTTCTGTGATGTGTGTTAAGAAGCCTGGGTCAGTGTTGAGCTATTTTTGCTCCCGTAGTGGACTATTGAAAATTCTATGGAAAAGTGGAAGAAAATGAGATTGCAAGGGAACAAAATGAATCCTGATTTCAGTACATGTTCCTAAAATACTCATGGTATTTTTTTACAACTTGCTGCTAACAAATGCTACTAGTACAGACACTCCTGGAAGATGAGAAAAAGAAAAGCGAATTCAAAGTTTTCATCCAAACTCATGTAAATATAAATAAAAATTCAATCCTAAACAATGTCATTTATTGCTTGATAATGCTAGTCCAGGCTGATAGGACTAGTGGGCCTTCAATCTTTTGATTGTATTGATATAGAGTATATTTAAGCCCTATTTCTTTCCTTTTACCAGCCAAAAGCATTACAAAAATATGTTGTAACAGGGTATCATTTCCTCTTAGTAGATACTGGAAAGAAAAAAAAAAAGAAGCTGGGCAAATATATTTATTCTGAAAATCAGGATTTTGACATGGCCAATACATGTTAGGAAGGACAAACTTTTAAATACACAATAGTGAGACAGCAATTAATTTCAGATCAAACCAATACCCAGTGATAACAGTGGTCATCTTTGCATTGATTTCAATATTCGCCAAGTCAAATCTCCTGAGCAGCATTTTTTTAATTCATAAGAGTATTCTCCTGACACATCTTTCCTGTACAGATTTCCTTTAAAGTAGGGTAGCTATACAAACGTGGGATGGTATTGGGAAATCTTCTGATGGTTTTGGCAGTTTCACTTTCTTGTTTCTGTTTCAATCTTGATATACTTTCGTATGCTATTTTAGTCCTCATTGGTAAACTCCTTTAAAAAGTTTAAACTTTGAGACTCTAGCTTTTATATTATTATTATTATCTTATGTATAAAGAGAAGAGTTGGTCTGAACCACTGAAGATACACTGAAAAAGGATTTAAAAGCAATAAAGAGCTGAGATCAGCAAAGCTGTAAATAATTACATCTTGAGTTTACTGAAAAGAGATGTGTTTTTTGTAGTCACAGCTAGAATGGTTTGGTCATGTTCACTCTTTCCTTATCAAGTTCTCTGTGAATGAAAATTAAAATTGACATCAATAAAAAAATTCAAGAAAGCTCTTTCTGATGTTCAAGTGCAGTGTCACATATTGATTAACACTGCATACTTTGTCACACACTTGAAATACGTATTGCCATCAGACAAAGCCACCTCTTTAAACCAACCAAGAAACTTTCCTCTACTAGGACAATGTCATTTGAGAACCTTGTTAGAAATCTTAGGCTGTTATTTAATAGACTTTCAAGCAGCAAACGTTTGGTTCTGACCCTTCATAACTTGGATAAACACACTTGAGTGGCTGAGGGAACTGGGGTTGTTTAGCCTGGAGAAGAAGAGGCTGAGGGGAGACCTTATCGCCACCTACAATTACCTGAAAGGAGGGTGTAGAGAAATGGGTGTTGGTCTCTTCACCCAAGTGACAGGGGATAGGATGAAGGTAATGGCCTCAAGTTGCACCAGGGCAGATTTAAATTAGACATTAGGAAAAAATTCTTCATTTGAAGGGTTATTGGGCATTGGAACAGGCTGCCCAGGGAGGTGGTTGAGTCGCTGACTGTGTATGTATTTAAAAGACAGGTAGATGAGGTACTTAGGGATATGGTTTAGTAGAGGACAGGTGTGGTTGGACTTGATGATCTCAAAGGTCTTTTCCAACCTAATGATTCTGTGATTCTGTGTGCCTTCTTCTTCAGTGCACCAAAAATGACCCATGTATCCATCCGTTTGATCATTTTGTAGTATTGGACCAATCCACAAGAAGTGGATTCAGATGTATCTCTGGTTTGACTATTTCTGTCATTGTAGTCAAATATCCTGGTCAGCTATGGGCAAAGATACTCAAACTGTAATTTTGTGAGAACAGAAGTCAGGCTTCTATCATTTTTTGGTCCTCCGACTTGCCTTGCAGAGCCCAACCAGGGACAAGGATTCATCTTGTGAGAGATGTTGCACCTACAGCTCCACCTGCTCATGCTGAATTGGATTGGTATGAGAAAAGTCCTTATTTCTCTTTCAGAAAAAAACTGAATGCCAGTCTATTTATCTCCTTCACATACTGGTGCCACAAAATTAGATGAGAACATCAAGAAAATCAAGAAGGACCATGTGTACATGCTGCAGGCTGGGGTGTGTGCCAGGAGCAAGGAAACATGAAAACACATGGACAATTCAAACCTCCTCTAATGGGTGAAAGGAACCCGTACCCTTGGAGACTCTCCACACAGAGGTTGTTTCAGTTTTGATTTGTTGATTTTATTTAATATGTATTTATATTTAAATAGTTTTTAGCTCCTCAAATAAGGATTATTCCTTGGGGTAGGACAGTAGTTAACCATCAGAAGACATGATGGTGTTGGTGTAACTGTATCTGTAGTAGGGACAATAGCCCAGGAATTACACTGGTGGAACCATTCTTCCAATTGAAATATTTGAGCCAATATAAAATCGGCGTGCGTTGGTATCTTAGTTGTTTCTGTTTAAACAGCTGGAGAAAGGAAAAGCCAGGGGTAAGGGAACTCTACGGGCAACACAGCGGTTGAGGAATGGAGGGCTGGGGATCAGGTGTGCCAGACAAAGGGAAACTGTTCCCACACAGGGCTGACAGAGCTTTCTTCACCAGAGTAGCATCATCTGTCTAGCAAGAACAACTCAAAATTAAGAAAGGGACAGAAAGGATCAAGATATCAACTGCTGTTCCTCTTATGAAGTTTTGGTAGATGGAAATGAGCAATGATTAGACAGGACCCCAGTAAAAGAATGGCAGAAAGAAAAGGAATCTCTCTGATTCCTGCAACAGATTCAAATAGCCGTAGCATGGTATGTAAGTGTATATAAACATATATGTATGCATGTATCTGTATGTACCTGTGTGTATTCAATACAACTTATCAGTTGCTTATGTTTTACCAGACATGCTGAAATGCCACTCAAGTTATGGTGTAGCTCATAAAAAAAAAACCCAAAAAACATTTTTAAGATGTGTTATTACCCGACATATTATAGAGGTTTCTGTGGAGCAATGACATGCCACTGCATACATATTCCCATATATATGTGTTTCAGTAAGTTAAGAGACTGCACTGTTTAAATAATGGAATATAGATATATCTGTATTTATCTTTATATATGCAAGATTTCTGATACTAGTCTTCTGCATGTTGGAACAATTGCTAGAACATGAAACGTAAAAGATGAGGCAGGATAAAACTGAAGCCTCTGTATGCACTCCACCCTTAAATATATATTAGATGCTAAAACACCTTGAAAAGTCTGTGAAGTCTGTAATTATTTTGCATCAGTTATCTTCAAATACTGATTAATTTGTTCATTATGGTGTCACGGATGCTTGAGATACCTCTGTTTACTTTCTTCACTCGAAAGCATTGCGTATTTGTGCCCCATTCCGTGGCACCATGGAGGGCTTCTCCTAAAAAGAAAATGGGTGTCTCTTAAAGGAAAAGGTCACTGTTGTGGAAAACAACAAAACCAATTTCTGAGAATTAAGCAGCATAGCGAAACCCATGTAGCTCTTGGCTTAAATTGTTCCGCGTGGTCTTATATTCTTCTGAGCAGTTCAGAAGGGAGTCGTTGCCTCCTTGTTTTCCACGTCTGAGCCCCTAAAGGTTGGGTAATGGATGAGAATAAAAACATTCTGATGATACAAGGTTTACAATGGGATTATTGTCAGATTTGTACCTTGAGGGCTCTACTGGGGGCCATTGTCATGCCTGTTTCCTTTCTGCTAACAGTGGATCCTGGTTCTCACTGAGGTATAGTGAGAGATCAGTGTAGCTACCCAAGAGCTAGCAGTGGCTTATCTTTCTTGTCAGCTTCCCCATACTCACTCTGACAAAGTGAAAGGCTTTGGAAAAACCAGACTCATTCAGTGTAATTGAACTAAATGGATAATAGGACACTTATTAGAGCATTAAACAGAAGAATACTCTTTGTCGGCTTTTGCAAAGACTACAGCTCTTTGTCATTTTATAATAGACATTCACTTAGGAGTCTATTCTTTTTTTGTGTGCATTGGGATTTTTAAGATATCTAACTCCCATCAATATTAATGGGAGTTGTGCAAGTAAACCCTGGGAATTCAGAAAAATAAAAAAATGAGACCTTTGTGTTTCTAGGAAAAATGCAACCAAAAGCCTAGATTAACTCGGAGTCTATAATTGTTTGTTTCTATTACTATCTTGGCACTATCTTGGAGGTGAAAAAGAACTCAATTTTTAAATTAAACCCAACCATCAAAGGACAAATTCTACAGTCCTAACTTAACCTAGATAAGAACTTGCCCTTCAGAGAACTGAAGTCCAACCAGTTATCTCAGCTTTTTGTGGAGTAAGGGGCAACTCAGAATAAAGCAGTCTAGCTCAGTAAGATCCTCCTACTTCCCACTGGGGACCTTCACATACATTTCTTATATAAGGTTGCTGGCTTGCTCTATTGGCATCCGTCAGAAAGATACTTTTCGACATGAGGAATCAGAGGTGTATTTTTATCCAACGTTATGGTTTGAAAATGCTGGGAATTTCATCTTTCCAGTTCACCTCTGCATAGATTCAATAGTACTCAGTTTACAGCCTAGTGGTGCCTTTTGTCCTTAAAATTCTTTGCAACCAGGTTCTCTTGTCATCGATGCAATGGGCATAGCCCATAGCCAGGCATGAAACTGTTCACAGCACTTTTAAATTCAATAAAACCACAAAGAGATGATTATTCATTGTCATTTATGTTATGGAGAAAGTATTTCAGCAGGACACCCTTCTGCTGTTAGTATCAAAAGTTACATGATGAGGCCAGCCATGCAGCAAAAAATTCCAAGGACGTGTAGTGTTTATTCACCCTGCCATTTCTCTTCTTTTATAGGTGGAGAAACTGAGGGAGGAAACTGAGGAGGAGCTGCAAATTCCTCTAGTTCAGAAAGCAAGTAGGAGTTGGATTAACATTCAGTTACCACTGCTGCACTTCACTAAAGCCTCTCTCCGTCTTTCAGAGCGACCCGTTTCTTGTGAACTGAGCTGGCAATTAATATTGAAAGTACTGGAGCGGAGAAGGAACCAGGGAGGAAGGACAGGTAGTGCAGTTCTGCATTCTCTTTTTATTAATACAGAGCGTTCTGCCTAGTATTGAGTGCAGCCTGAATCTGTGTTGCCTCTTTGCTTAGTTGCTACAGCATCTGAAGAAACATCCTATTTGTCCCTCATGGTTTCTTTAATAAGTTGGTATAGTGCTTAGTGCATTTGCTTTGCACTTAAAAGAGAGTAGGAATTCCACCACCCCCACCCCTGCAAGGTATTTCACTGAATGGAGCAGTACCCACCCCCTCACAGCCACGGTGGATCTTCAGACCTTTGGGGTCACCTGTGGCTGCACTAATGGTAGGAGCAAAAGTAGGTTTCTCCAGGCAGCCAGTCAGGTTTCTTATTAGTTGTTTACAGCTGTCACAAATAAGCAAGGCCTGGTTTTGAAAAAAATAGGTTGCTTAGGGAAGCAGCTATATATATGCTCAATGGGCCCAATTCCCATCTCCTTTGCCTTTATGTAATGAGAAACAAACTCATCAAATGCAGAACAGAGTTACAGCAAAGCAGAATGAACCTGGCAGGAGAAACCAGCCCATTGCACTCAGGGATCCTCTTGTTACGTTTTCCTAAAGGCTGGAGGTTGCCTAATAAAACCGCTGCTGTCCCACAGAACATAATGCTTTCAGAAGACTTTCAGTGAGGTGCCTGTCCCTTTCGGTTTGCTGGGTATTGGTACAGAGGTCTTTTGAGTGCCTGAAACAACTCTGTTTTTCCCTAACTGGGAACATTTCGGTTGCCTTCCACTAGATGGCTACACAGAAGGCAGTTTTGCAGGGAGCAGAGGCAGGCAGCCCTTAAGTCTGCAGGAAATTAATTTGGGTTATTTTTTTCCTTTTCCAGTTCAGTCTTTGACTACATAGTACAGCTGAGCTTCCCAACCCTCAAACTCGTGTTCGGTGGGGGCTGGAGGAAATCACTGCCTTGGAAGAACCTGCAGACAATCAAACAAGATGCTCCATCTGATCCTGGTTTCATTCAGTGCCACTTAGCGTGCCAAGGCTACGCCTAAACTGTACATCCCCACCAGCGGGTCAAAGGAATATCTCGAGTGTTTCGTGCAGCAGAACTTAACTCTGGCCCCTGTTATGTGTGAGATACCAAACCGGGTGTAGCCTGCACAGGTTATGCTATGGAAGTTATCAGGCTGTAGTGCCACAGCCATTAACACCTTGCCCAACTCCCTCACCTGAAGTGCCACTGTGATCCAGAGCAGCTGTGGGCACTTGACTTTGTCTTCCTCACATTAGCCAGACCACCTCATTCTGGGTTTCTACCAGCTCTAGGAGGACAGTGAGTTCCTGATAGAGTATAAAAACCTGCCAGGAGCAAACTTTTTTCTTGTTCTGAATGTATTTAGATTAGGAGACTGAATTTATGTTTGGTCAGTGTTTTGAGTTGGGTGGAAGTGGTGGTTTTAACCTTGGGGTAGAAGCCCAAAATTGCTGTGTGTTGGGGTGGGGTTTAAATTTATTTTTTTTTTAATCTTCCTAGAGCCAGCTTAACTGTAAGGATAGGCTTAACTGGGATTGGTGAGGTGCAGCAGGTAAGTTTCTGGTTGGTTTGTTGTTGTTTGGGGTTTTGTCTTTCTTTTTTGTCAACAACTGTTCATGGAAAGTTTCTCCTGATTGTAACAACTTTTGAGGATTTTATTGTTGTGTTTTTTCTGTATTGAACTGCAGTATGTGAAGGAAGTGTCATTATTTGTGTTTTATAAATTGAGAAATAGAAGTAGTGACTTCCTTCACAGTCATCTAGTCTGCCTGTGGCACACCTGGGAAAAACAGAGGTAAAAATCTCATGAATGCTAAAAGAGATAAGGAGATGGGGAGACCAAATTTCGATGTCCTGGGGATTTCTGCTTGGGGGTTTAGCTGGAGGGAGTAGTGTAGCTACTGTTAGTGGAAGAACTCCTAGTAGCTTCTTTACTGGCTCTCTTTGTATAGGTTGTGATGCAAGCATGCAGATACCTTAGGGATTAATTTTTTTAAAAATCCTATTTGTACCTGAACACCTCTTTGAATCTAGAATTTACTTTCCAAAAAGCTAAGGATACAAATAGTAACCCAGAAATAAATTAATATGGGGCTGTATTGTAAACAAAAAACACTGTGGAAGAATGGAAAAATGCCACTTAATCTTATGACCCAGTTTTTCTACATTTCATCTAATATTTTAAGTCAAGACAACCAGTTACAAGTCCATATATGAAATTTCTGCTCACATATCAGTCTTAGTTCTGGCTTGGCCATGTCTTGGGGCATGGCTCTCCTTTGTCTGGTGCTCTTTCTAGCTGCAACAACGGAGCTGAGGTTCTCCTCACAGCCATGGTTTTTGTTGGGGTTTGAATTTATTCCTTCTTCCCCAATATCCTTCTACTCTGCATTTTCTGTATCTCTGAATATTACTATTTCTATTGTGTTTTATCGTATGAGTCTCAGTCAAGATATAATCCTCTGTGTTCTTGTACTGTAAATTAGTACAGTATTTTGTGTGGGAACATATGTAGGTGTAGAGATAGAAATAGTCATCTTTAAAGTTCACAAAATGAGTGTAAGTCAGACTTTTCTACAGTTTAATTTTAAAATATTTATGAAGGACAGCCTGCTATTTTTCTTGCAGCTTCAATTTTGCTGTGTGGGAATATAGTTCTACTGTGCCAGTGGTTTCTGATATATCCATTGCTTTAATGAAATTCTATTCTGTAGCTTGTATACAGCTAGAGAATAAGGGTGAGAACAGAGAAGTGGCTCTTGCATCATCCAATTCTCTGTTCTGTATGAAATTCCATGTATTGGAAACTTGGGGTCACAGTTAAGGTAGTTCTTACACAAATTCTAACTCATGTTTATATTTTGCCAGTGGCTGTGATTTATCATAGCCAGCATGAGTCTTGAGATAGAGAATTGTGATGTTAAGGTAGGAGGGGGACAAATCTGGACCACTGCATGTGCAAGTGATGGAGACAGCCTACACTTCAGCAGCTGCATTTCTCCCTCAGTTTACCAGGATGTCTGAGATTTACTGCTGCTCTTGCTATCACTTCATCTAATATACTCTTCTAGCCCATCAGTATGATGTCAGGATCTCAGCTATCTGTGCTTAGTTTATCTTTTTGGACTTGTCAACAACCAAGGGTTCTGTATGGCCAACCCCTGTGTTATTTTGTATCACCTGCATTTAAGAACATCCTTCATGTAATTCCTCTTTCATCCCTCTCTCTGCTGCAAGGGTACTCTTTTTAGAGTAGGAATTTATATTTTTCTTCAGGAATTGTGTCTTGTTTTCCACACTTAAGTTTCAACTTGTGTAAGTTAACATCAGTATTTCAAGGAGTGTGGGAAGTTTATGAATGGGATCCTTAGTTTCCACACAGTAACACTTTGAAGAAACAGATATGAGAATCAACGTGTTAATTGTGGCATCTCTAGCATTTGTAAGCCCCAGGGATCCCAGTCATAGTTGCAAGGTACCACATAAATACATAGGATGAATTCAGACCCCCTCCTCAAGACCTTGCATATTTCCTGAAGCTCAACTCTTGAACAACTGAGTTCTCCAGTTCTCACACTTAGAAGAGAGTTGAGGGGTTTTGTTGAGTGAACCATTTCTGTGTATGTTGGCAGTGGAGAAATAGAGACCGTAAATAGGAGATGAAGATGAAAGGGCCATAAAGTGTGTGTGTGGGGAGTGTTACTAGAGGATAGAGGGTTATGGGTCATGAGGCTTGTTTTTCATGCCTAGCTTTCTCAGTGCACCTGTCTGTCAAACCACTTCAAAATTAGGTAATGGTTAGTGTGAGTTGTTAATGTTGAACACAGTGAGATGCTGCTAAACTCTCAAATCACATTGTTCCCCTTACCAGTTCACCTCAGATTTACTGGCATGGTAAATCTGTTTACCTCATGACTAACCTTCATTAATGGAACTGAAATACGTATAAATTGTTACTTTTCTCTCTCTGGCTTCCAAAGATGCTAAATACACAGTGACTGTATCTGTTTTGGGTCAATGCTGATGAGTCACAACAAGGCATGGGGAGATGAAGTGCTCTTGTCCATTATGCAGAGATGGTAACTAGAATGAAAACTCAGCTTTAAATAAACTGACATCCAGGCAAAAAAAATTTATGCTTTCTGTAAGTCTCAATTGTCTTGTGTGGAAGAACTGAGCAGCACTATACATCCCTGCCAGAAGAGCCTTCCCAGGTTGGCACAGAGGGTGAGGAGCTTGGAGCTGCGCTGCTGACTCTGGTGGACAGGAGCCAAGTGAAGCACCTGCACTAATTCTTACTAATTGCTTCCTAGCAGGCACCAGATCTGCACAGGCTGCTCAGGAAGCACCAGCTTCACAAGTCAGCTCCACTGGAAGGAAAAAAAGCAACAAAAAAAAAATCAGCAGGAATTAGGAGACGGTCACCCAGACATGAAATTTGTGTTTGCTCACAAATAGCAGTCATGGTTAGACTCCCCTGAACCTCTCTTCTCCTCACACACATTCATGGGCAGTAGAGAGGCTAGTTTGGGCTTGTTGCTCTGACAGTGATTTTTCTACTGTCTGTATGTTTCCCTCATTGCACGCCAGGCGCTGCTGGGGGAGAAACATGAATGCAATCAGTATCTGCACACAGTGTATTGGGCAATCCTGCCAGGGCAGCCAGCTTTCCCTTCACTTGTTGCAGATTATTTGAGCAGAATTGTAATCTGCATGTATGCATGGGGGGAAAAAAACCCCACAAACCAGCAAAACCTACAGTGATAAAATAATGTGACTGGTGAAAGCCAGAAAATTTAGAGCTTACAATGACAATTCTGTGCTCCCTGTGCAGCTCAGAGCCAAACTATCTCTGCTAATGCAGAGGGATTTCAGTGATGCTAGGAAGTTCAAATACTCTTTCAAAAGATACTTTCTGTTTAGAGAACCTCCACCCAAATGCTTGCCTAGTGATTAGTTAAATTTGACAAGCGGCTTTCGTTCCTACTTCTGTATTGCTTTTCATCAGCTTAGTGTATATCCCTCGTGTTCCTTTACGGTTGTGTTTTGATAACTTCATTCCTTTTAGCCTGCATAGTACCCTTGTTCTGCTTCCAAGCCCTCAGTTTCCCAAAATCCTTTTCAATCTGTCTCTCAGTGCTAGAGAAATGCTTTTTTGTTTCCACAGGACTGCTGCTCTGTGTTCAGCGGTGGGGTGTGCACAGAAGGACCCTCTGAACAGATTCTCTGCTCTATCAGTTGCTGAAGCTCAGAATGCTTGTTCTGCACCCAAGAGGGGGCGGGGGGGCGAGGGGGGTGAACAGGTGGAATTTTTCAAGTCTTCTGAAAAAGTTTAGTTTGAATACCACACACAATTTCTGTCCTAATTTGTCTGAGACTAAGCCCCACTTTTGCTTATTTCTCGCTAGTTCTCAACCCAGGCCTCAGTAAGGCTGAGGTGTATAGTTTGACCAGAAGCCAGAACTCTCTACAGTAAAATCTGTAGCTTATCCTATTCAGAGAGAGGAGGGTTAAATTTAAATACTTCATTCCTGTTTAAGCCTGGTTGTTTGAATTTGAACCTCTCTGCTGTTCTATTCCAACATCTGGATGGTCTTTGCCTGTCCAAATTTAGACATCTAGGTGTCGAGTGGGATTCCCCATCTGGTCAGAAGCAAGAAAGCAGCATTACTGAAGTACAATGGCTCCTGAAGGTAGCTGTCTAAGGCAAACTTTGCTCTGTGCGTCTGTTTCTCTCCACTACTCTTAAAGGATCCACCAGATCAGGCAAAGGCAGTTCATAGCAAACCCCTGCAGACTGGGGAGAAGAGGTCTGGGTTTGGTGTCTAGAAAGCATGAACTGTGCCACTTTTTATGGTTTGTGTATCTTGTTGCACACTTCAAGGACTCTATTTCTCTTTCTGTGTGTGGGGCGGGATGCCTCTATTATAACCTGTTTGGTTTGAGCCTGTTGGAGGACTGCCTTATTCATTGGTAAATGTAAGATTTACTTACCTCTTTCTGACTTTATAGTGAAATAAAGCTATGGTGGACAACTATAAAACGAATAAAGATAATTCAGCATTTAATATCTTACCTTACTGAATGAGTCATTAATGAGATTTAGATGTCATGGTAGATCACTAGAACAGGTTGCCCAGAGAGGTAGCAGAGGCCCCATCCCTGGAGATCATAGAATGGCATGGGTTCAAAAGCACCCCAAGGATCACAGAGCTCCAACCCCCGCCACAGGCAAGGACACTAGCCTCAGGCCTGGATCTACACAAGGTTGCCCAGGACTCCATCCAACCTGGCCTTGAACACCTCCAGGGACAGGGCATCCACCACCTCTCTGGGCAGCCTGTTCCAGCACCTCACCACTCCCTCTGTAAAAAACTTCTCCCTAATATCTAATCTAAACCTTCCTTTAGTTTTAATCCATTTCCCCTTGTCCTGTCATTGTCTACCCTTTTTAAAAGTTGAATCCCCTCCTGTTTGTATGCTCCCTTCAGGCACTGGAGATATTCAAGGTCAGGCTTGATGGGCTCTGAGCAACCTGATGTAGTGAAGATGTCCCTGCTTACTGCAGGGAGGTTGGACTAGATGACCTCTAAATGTCCCTTCCAACCTTACACATTCTATGATTCTATGTAAGTGCTATCCTCTCTGGCATAGGACAGAGCATTTTCCTATAATGCAGCACTATGTAGTGAGGGAAAAGACTATCCCATCCAAATGAATTTGAAACTTAGCAAGGATATATTTATTCCAGTTGCCATCTACCCAGTGGCATATGTTTCTGTGACGTAACCCAAGATCAAGATCCCAGAATAGATGAGCATTTGTAGATTTACACACAGGCATACACATGCTACAAAGGCAAGAGCTTTGAAGAGAACTTAGTTGGCACTTTGAGAAGGAAACAACTATGAAGAAGAATGTTTTGGATTAAAAGAAGTCGAAACAACATCAATGCTAAGATGGTAAACAACTGTCTTTCAGGTTAAGAGGATAATTTTAGTCAAAATAATATAAAACATTTACAAGTAACTATGTTTTAATGATTAACTTCCAACAAAACAGTAAAATAGTTTTTTTGGAAGTAAATTTAAAGATTAAAGAAATTCTATTAGGAATTTGTTCTGACAAAAGCAACTTAATTGTAATGAGCACTTCAGTCAATGTGAACTTTTGTTTCTTAAATGAAAGAATTTGCAAAACAGAGTAGATTATTTTTATTATGTGATTGCAACACAATGACTTGGAGAGATCTAAACGCAGAAAAGGAGACCCAAATAGTAACCAGAGGTAAAAGAGGGCAAGGAACGCCTCTGAGCTTGAATTCTGTGCAGGGGGTGGGGGGAAGAGATTAAAAAAATGCCATGCAGTAAATGCTGCAAAATGCTTGTTTCGCTATTTTTAGTTTGGCACACCTTACAACTGACCTCCTGTTACTGCAGCACATGAACAAGCACGGTGTATACAGGGAAGTGACTGAGCTGTGTTTACATCAAGCAATAGCCTGGGATATGAGTTTATCTGTGGATTCCCAAGCATCAGGGAGGAGCTTACAAGCCTCCTGTACGGGGCAAGTAAAGCGCTTTCTAAGGGGAGTGACTTCCCGTGGCCAGCATCTTTCCTAGAACATGCTCATCAGCTTCTCCTCTTTGCTTCCCTCATTCCTGCCTTCACAAGTTTCATCTTTCCTCAGTAAGGTGATGGTTACGGAAATTGGCCAAAGCTATTTCTAGGTCCCTGGAGAAAGTTTTGTCCTGTAAAATGGCTTACAGGAGGTGAAGGAGGCACGTAGGCTTGTGCTGAAGGAGCGGTGGCTACATGTGTTCCTGGGATGCCATACCACGTGCCCTCAAGTTACAGCCAACGTTGCTCTGTTTGGCTTTAATTATACATGCAAGTTGATCTACTGAAGATTGATGAGGCATTTATTCCTAACAAAGAAACAGTTCAGGAGGCATGCTTTCCACCAATATGTATGATAGGTAAACATATCTATCATACACCAATATGTATGATAGATAAAAAAGGGTCTTTTGCCACCCCCTCTTCTTTTTTGGGAGATGGAGGCTTAAAGGAAAGTGGGAGGAAGAAGAAAAATGAGGAGAGAGATGCTGTGAGAAAGTTCTGAGGTTACTTTTTCTTGATTATTAATTGGAAGCAGTTAGGCCTCTGAAAGGGAAGAGCAGCTATGCGGTCAAAGAAAAATCATATAACAGGCAGCAATGTAAGTGCATGTATAGTTACTCTAAATTGATTTAAACTGACAGTACCAAAAGCTTGGTTCTGAAAAACAGGTTCTGTGTATCTTCTTCATGAAGAGAAGGCCCATATATTTTAAACTAAAAAGCTGTTTCATTTTGCAGAGTTCAGAATGTGTTGTTATATTTGGCAAATGGAGAAATTGACGGGCCCCTTCACGTATTTATGGAAATAGTCATTGAATACCAATCAGAAGAGTAGGGTTTTAAGGAAAAGAATGTACTGATTATCTCAAAATTGTTAATAACCTCTTTGCAAGATGATATGAATAATAAACTATGCTTAACTGATAGCATCAATTAGTAATAACAGAACAGTTACTACTTTATAGACTTTCGGGAAGGAGAAAAGCCTTTAGGTAAAAAGTTTTCAGAGGGAAATTTAAATTTTGCCTTTGATAGAGTTTCCATTTCAAGGGAGAGGAGTTACATTCCACAAAGAAAACTGAAAGCTCTTGTGAAAAACAGCTTTGTTTTGTTTTGGTTTTTTTTGGTAATAGTTCCTAGCTGTTTTGGTAGGAAATGGTGTGTTCAAAATATGTGAGACATTAAAAAAATAAAAATTTTGACAACATGAAAACCATTGAAAGATGTTGTTTTACAGAAGACTATAAAATCCTCTTCCTTTGAAAAATTATGGCCAGCTGTGTTTAGTACCCTTTAATTATGTATTTGATCTAGTATGTCATTTATTCATCCCGCTTTCCCCAGCTGATTTCTGACTGAGCAACTCTAAAGTGTATGGTGGTAACTGGGTCAGCTATATTTTTGATGTGACTTGAAAGATAGAATAAGTTTTCCTCTCTGGAGAAAATTTGGAATGTATTTGGTTTTGGCTGTGAGAAGAAAAAGTCCAAAGTGAAGGAATCAAGCATGAAGACATATAAAATGTATGTTTTGTGGAAGAGGGTTTATAGGGCAAGATAAAGTGATGCTTGCATCACCACAGTTACTACTTATTTCGCATGTCAACACTCCTTGCTTTGGGTGAGGAAACATCCTATTGTTGGTAGCTGTCAGGAACCTATTCCCATGCATAGGCATCATTCAAGGGAAATTCAATCCCAAGAAAAAGTTGTGTGACAAACTACTGTTTTCTGCCTTGAGAAACTCGCCCTCCTCCTCCAAAATTTGTAAACCTTCACATCAAAGCTTGGTCTCGGTCAGTGACAAGGAAGATCCTTCTAAGAAATAGCATTACTTCTCAAAACTGGCAAGAGGGTAAAAAGACAAAATGATGGGACTACCCAGGGCTCCAGCAAGACAAACTGAGAAAAACAGAAGTCAAAAAGGTCTTGTCACACAGTGTTGTTTTTGGTTTTTTTTTTGATGGGCCATTGGTCTAAACCTTGCACACTGCCTCTCTGGGAATCAAATTTAAAATAATGTGTTGACACTTTAAAGTTATGAAGAGATTTTCTCTTTCTTCTCTTCCTTCATATCCACAAATTGTTTTCACTAGAGCTTTTGTCCAGGCATTGTTCTGGGGGGTGGGGTGGGGTTTTTTTCTGGAAACATGAAGTTTTATAACTTAATCTGTGAGCTCAAGTGAACCCTTGTTCTCACTGAGGTAGGCTGTGAGCTGGTCAAGTACAACCTGTGTTAGGGGAGATTTGAAAACCTGGTAACTCTGCAGAGCAACAAGACTTGCCTCCGGGCCGCAGAATGCTTGAGGAGAGGTTCCTCTGCCGCTGGCTTTGGCTGGATGCTGGTCCTGCAATGATCTTGCCCAGGCTCATCTTGCCTTGGGAGCAGAGCCTTTCTCTTTTGTGATTATCTTTACCTTCATCAGTTCAGGCTTATTGAGTTTATTCTGGCTTAGCTGTCTGCTTTGAGAGGTAAAAGTGATTTTTCTTTCTCAGGCATAAAGGGCTGCTTAATTGTGAGGAGAAGCTCTCTGCTCCTATGTGTCCCTCGGTATTTTGGAGGCAGTCACTTTGACCACTTTGAAACAGGCTTGGGCATAGCACTGTAAAATAGTTCATGCTTCTTCTTGCAGTTCAACCAAATTAAACCAAAAAAATGTTAGCAAAACCTAAACCCATATAAACTGTGAAGGAGGGGGAACTGTCCAAGTGATGTTTGCCCCGAAGTTCCTTTGTTTGGAAGTTTCTCGTGCTAGCGCTTCTGCCCGCTTACATAAGCTAGATGACACTGCTGCAGAACAGATGAAGCATCTGCCTTGGATATTTATAAAAATGCCACTTTTGGAAAAGTGTGATTAGTTGCTTATTTATTTGTTTGTTGTATAAGGTGAAATGCTGGTTGTGACATGCGCTGTCCCAAGCCTGCAGGTGTTCTGGAATGGACGTGGGATGGTTTTGTTCTCCGCTGCTGAGGGCTGAGGGTGCCTCTGGAATCCCAGCCTCCTGGGAGGTGTCAGTCTGGGGCTGTGCCTCAATAGCAGGACTGTATTTATCCTTGTGCACCCATCATGGCGGTGTGGACGTGATGCCAACAGTGCAGGTACTTTCCCACTTATCTCTGCATGCATTGCTGTCAATATTAAGCAGATGATGTACTACTCCTAGTTAAGAACAGGCTAGGGCTGTGCTGGAGGGGGGATTGATAGAATCAGGTATGGTACAGCCAGATTTTAAACTGGGCAATAAAAACCATATCTTAAGTTTATCTTCTCTCTGATACTTTCTTAGCAAGGCAGCTCAACATCTCAGCTGGGTGTGCAGCTCCTTTGACATCTCTACTCCTCTTGCACCTGTGTCCTGTGCATAGCCACAGAACAACCTCATGTTAGTTGGCACAACTCAGGAATAGATGCTGCTGCTGGTGGCTCAGAATTTGATGGCAAAGAATACAAATGTTGCCTTTGCAAATTGGTGTTGATGCTTTTATCATGCTGCATTCGTTACCGCCCTGGTACCTTCTGAAGGGGGTTAGCAAGATTTCTTCTGCAGTCTAAAGGGTGAGTGCCTCTTCCAGCAACCCTGGAATGATGGATCTGCTTTTGTGAAGAGCATGCTAATCCTGATGGGGCCAGAAAACTGTACTTGTTGAATGCAGTTTCCTAAGGGGTCAAATTGCCCTTGTGGCTCTCATTAAAAATGTCCAGGGTGTGAGGTGGATGCAGCTCCCATCACTAAAGAAGATGAAACAGCAAGGCAGTAGTATGCTGGAAGGCACTAGAGTTAATAGAACTTTATTTTCTGGGCCATCACAGACCCTAGAAGTGGCTCATTTGACTTTATCTGTCCTGACAGATACTTTTGCTCATGGTGAGTGCATCACTGTCTTCTTCACCACACTTCCGTGGGTTTTGTCTTGCTGTAGAAGCTGAGCTATTGCTTGATGAGCCTAAATAAGAGTTTTCAACATTTTCCAATTGCAGTCCCCTAAATAATTTCCAGTGGTGGTGCAGCCTGTTATCTCATGGATTTAAGTGTATTGACAACAGACTGGCTCCTCTGCATGAACTGTCATGGATCCCTTAGAAGCTGTTCTTACTCTGTGAGGATATTTACACCTCCAGTTAAAAACTGCAGGTCTGGATCATTAATATCCTCCTAGCTAAATCTGTAGCATGCCTGGCAGCAGCATACACAGGCTAGATGGCAGTACAGCCCACTGATGTAGTGTTACCTCACTGCTGTGGGGCAGTTTCCCCCTTCCGTGTGCAGAGGATAAAGGCTTTCTCCAGATTTTGCAGCTGTTGTGCTGGGATGGGATGTGTGTCTCGCTTCTTTCACAGAACCTGACTGGAGGAGAATGAGGGGGCACGTGTGTGTGCCTTCTCCTTTATCCACTCGGAGAACAGAGCCAGTTCTCCACTTAATTCCACCTGGTGGTGGTGGATTTAGGACAGGCACCTATGAAATCCGAGGATGTCAAGTGAGCTTCAGGGGCCCAAGAGCCCCACCTGGGAAAAGGGTGGACATGGGGCACTCAGCAAGTAACCTCACTGCAGCAGCTGCTGGGAGAACAGGTCACTAACGAGGCAGGAGATGGACCTCCCTACAGGCATTGGTAGGCCATTGCTCATGGTCCCTCACCTTCTGTGTTCTTGGGACTACCCTGTCTTTTCTGCAACACCCTTTCTTTTCCATCTCATGCAGTAGGGCATTTTCAGACATGAATATGACAATAGTGCTTTCATAGATGCTCTTTCTCCAGGGATATCAGTGTAGCTTACCCGTTCCCTCATCTTACTAAAAATTTGTAACAGCTTTTCTTCCAAATACTGCATTGTTTCTAGGGTGTAGCATACTTCTAGAAACTGGGCTTACATCCCATCAACTTTAGTACCACAGATACACGTATTTCAGTTCAGAACATGTTTATGTGACCTTTAAAATGCAACTTTCCAAAACTAGTAGCGGGAATGCACACCTACAGCTGTTCACAGCCTTCAACTGGAGCCACCATTTATTAGCTCCCCTGAAAATAAAGCTTGTCAAGACCACACTGGTAAACTTACTCCTGTACTACCAAGAGAAAAAAACCCTGTACTCGATGAGATTACAGCTTCACCAGCAATGTGAAAGATCCAAAGTATGTGTGTGTGTGGGGGAAAGTCTGAGTAAGGTTTGATTTGCAGTGTGGCCCCATTTTCCCTGTACAGCTCAATGGCTGCCCTGTGCCTCTCTGATATTCTCTATGTGAAATCTGCACTGGTTTAAAAAAAAATAAATATATATATACATACCACCTGGCTGTGTTAAAAAAAATTGCTAATGACCTGATCCAAAGCTAACTGAAATGAATCCTAGTGAAAGGGCCACAGACAGACACTTTTAGAAAGGCTTAATTGGATTTTGGATGGAGCTCTGAAAGGGCCCAGTTTTGTGGGAGATGTTTTACCTGCTGTACTTGCTTTTTTTTTTTTTTTCCTCTTCTGTCTCCAACCTGCCAGAGCACAGTGGTGGAATTTTGGGTGCAGTCTGTTGCTGTCTCCGCTGGCAGGCAGAGGATATTTCTGAGCCCACCCACATAAAAGCAGCACTGGCAGTTATCTCTGGATGTTTGCATGTGCACATGCAAACAAACACACAGGCTGCATTAAGAAGCATCACTGGGGTTGTAAGGTCCAATAAAGACATAATAAAAGGCAAACTGAAGCTTTCCATGTTGCTGATGTGTACTTACTTAAGGATGCTTTCCTGACTTCTTTTCCTGGTGGGTATTCAGTCCCATCCCCTCCTAGAAGGCAATGTCATGCACTTTTTTCCTTTCTAGTTCCCAGCTCTGGGTTGCCAGCCTTTTTCTCTTGGCCATCTCCACCTAACTTTAATTTCCCAGCCTATACTGGTCTTACGTTCTGCATACCTCAGTGCTGTCACGAGCTGCTTCTTAGCCCCAGCTCCCATCTCCTGGTTCCTTAGGCAGAGTCCTCTCCTACCTGGGTTTCCAGTCGCACTAAAACAAGTCTTCTCTGCATGTATAAGCTATTTTTTTAATGGTCTTGCAACTTGGCCAAGTTTTGCCAGAATTTCATATCCCTGGCAAAAGGCTTTTATTTCATTGTGCAAATCATCCTCTGTGAATTTTGGGATGCAAATTATAAGGAAGAATTCACAGCTCAAGAGAAGGAGCACTAAGTCTGTGTGTGTTTTACTAGGCTAAGGCCATGTATTTTTCCCATCGTTTGGTTTACAGGAAAAGTGGATTCACTTGGACTGAAATGAAATTAAACAAATGCAAATGCCCTGCAGCCTGTCTCAGCCCGATAACCAGAATGGTAAAATTCACCTGAAAGGCTCCAACTCTGGCAAAGTTATAAGCAGAGAAAACAGGCCTCGCACTATCAAATATTGACTGATGTGAAATTAGGCAGTGCTATCAGCTCCACCTATAAAGCTACTGTATCATGGAGTCAGCAGAGGGTGAAAAAAGAAACCAAAACCAAGCCCCAGTACAAAAGGAAGAAGCTTTAATGGCTTAGAAAAATAACAATGAAGTCTCTACTTGAACAATTTTGGAGGCTGAGGAGATAATACGCTGGGTTCTTTCTTTTTGCTAGCTGTGTAACAGAGCTGAGAGAGAAAATTGATTTTTCATGCAAAATATTGAGTTGCTGTTCACTTGTAATTTAATTTATTATTTTTATATTCTGCACATAATTTGTTAGAGCTCTCTTCTAGCTCTCTAACATTGTTGGAAAAGATTATATCGAACAGTTTGCTAGCAATATTAATTTGCTATATTATAGGCATTTCTCCTATCATCATTACTATTGTTTCCAGGCCATAAAATGTAACTGGTGTGTGAGTGTGCAAGCATTTGCAGGCTGGGAAAACGCTGCGTGCTGCTAGGACCCATCGGTTACGCAGGTAGGTGGTATGCCCACAACACCTCCAGGCTAAGGATCATGTCACAGCTTGTGTGGAAAACTGGGTTTGGGGATTTTTTTTTTTTTTTCATTTCTGATGTTGCTAATCTGTTTCCATTTCCCTTTGCTCCTGGTTATTAATGTTTCAATCCTACCTCCCTCCTCCTTTTTTGCCCCTTACTTATCCTAGAAATCCAGGAATGCAGGGTTGCAAGAAACCAAATTTTTAAAGCCTTGTGTCTGTTCTCTCTGGGCTTTTAGAGGAGTTGAATATTAAATAAAACTAGGTAAGCTCCCCAAACTCTAAAGCTGAGGACCCCCTCCTTGAATCATCACATGGTTTGCAGCTCATGGATGAAGAAGATGGTACAGGTGATACCAAGCAGCCTTCGGCCACCTTTACTTCAGGAGAGATCTCCTCCAGCTGGTAGTGGAGCCCTCCAAGGTGTGTTTATATTGCCTGCTCACTGTCAGGTAGAGGACCAATGGACTCCCTGATGGAGGGAAGATCTGCTGCTCATCTGGCTCCCTGAGCAGGTAAAATACATCCTGCATGGGGCAGGCTGTTCTGGATGTCATAACATGGTGGGTAGGTAAGGGTGGAGGCTGTGGTTTCCTTCTCAGCTGGATTCAGCACCCCCGTTTTTCAACTCCAGTTATATCTTTGCATCCTCTAGGTCTTGGGACGCAGAGGGCTGTCTAGTCATCACCTGAGGTAGAAACTAGGGTTGCATTTCACTGGGTGGGGAGAAAAGGGGGAAGGAGAATATTCCATCCACAACTTCACCTTTTAGGATAACTTCATCTCTTCCCCTCTCAGCCTGATATGTTATCTTTCTTTTTTTTTTTTTTTTTTCCTGAAAATGCCAAGCCAAATTGAAGCTAGCTGTGAGCTGAGTTATGCCAAGGTTAAATTTGCTCTAATTAGTTTTTTCTCAACTCCTTCCTCCTTTGCTCAGTCTTAGTTTAATTATTAAGTGGATCACAGACACCCCCTGACCCCCGGGTTTTTTTTTCCAGCTTACAAGTAAATCTAGGTAGCCCACCAGCTGCAAGTTATTGTTGAGTGCCTGTAGGTAGAAATGAGCAGCATTTATTTCAGTAGCCAGGCATCTCTAATCAACAGTTTTATTCTCAAACACTGCGTATGTCCAAACACTCCTTTGCCAGTGAACCTCTGCTACCTACCAGATCTTGGGCAGGAAGGAACAACGTGTGTCTTTCTTTCATAAAGGATTTTTTTTTTCTTCCTACAGCCTGGAAATGCTGGAGAGCAGCCAGTTGTGTTGGAGTCACTCTATTAACTGCTAAGGTTATGCTTCAGAAACAGCTGCGTGTGCACAGAGAAAAACACAACCAACAATTTGGTAGAAAATGCCATTCCTTAGTCAAAAAGAACAAAAATGGGATTGCACAGAGAGGGATTTGCTTTTATGTGTCCAAAAAGAATTTATGTGCATTTATTCAGGTGTAATTCCTGTAATAAAGGCTGAGGAGTTATCTGCAAGTGACTTGCAGTGTGGGGTTGGACCTGAGGAGTTGACTTGGTATGTAGAGGGACAGGGGAACACCATTTCCTTTCTTCAAAGAAACGATTTAATTCAGTATAATTAAGACAGTTGGAGGAAAAAGTTCTCCTGGTACGCGTCTCTTACTTGAACCAGCATCTGTGGCTTCAATCTTTGCTAGAGAATGACTGCAGTGCTGTTGGCATGGAGGAGCCTTGGCACCAGATGGTTTGATGAAGCTTGTCAGTGAAACACTTCTCACGCAGCCCGTGTAACACACCTCTGCATCTAGGCACGAGCCAGCTCCAAAGCTCAGCAGCATCCTTTGTGCCATGCATGGCTCCAGGGTAGGTACCATCCCTTTACCTGAAGCTATGTCACATACCCCAACCGCAGCAAATTAAGAATATATCTGCATGTCTGCTCTTACTCTGCCATAGGTAACAGTACCTCAGCCTTGCCATGAAGAGCAAGAGTGGGTGCCAGTGGGGCTTTATCACGGGCATCTCCTTCCCCATGGTGCCTGGCTGGTGTCTTCAGCTTGTCCTGGATTCTCCATGTGTCCCCTGGATGTGCCACCCAGACAGGGTCACACCTTAGGAGAGAGGCAAGAGCTGCAAGACACTGGGGTCACTGGTTTGGCACTAGTCGTGGGAGTCCTAAGAAGCTCTGGTTACTGCTCATCTCTCTGTCAGTTCCTAGAAACAGTATTACCAGGAGAGAGAATGGGTGTTTCTAAGCTAAGAGGGCACTTCTCATCGCAGGTAAGATATTTGCCCTTTTTTTGTGGTATTGCAAAAGGCTATTTTAAAAGCATGACATGGAGGTTACAAAGTAAAGTGTAAAAAGGTTGGAAAATATCACTGTTAAGGTTGCCCTTCCTGCATATACGGTGTGATGTAAACTTTACTAGTAAGTTTGGCCCTTTCAACTGTGGTTGTTATAGTGGTATACTCAAGGTTTTGTAACACAGAAAGCTTTCTTTCATAGGACCCCCATGTCATATCCTACTGAAATAGCAAGCTGCTGTTGTTTGGGTGGGAGACTCAGGGAAGGAAATGATGTTTTTATGGACTGGAGAAGCTGACTGCTGTGACAAGGAACAAGGTTCTCCCTCTGCTCTTTAGGAATGTGACCTAGAGCATGACATTGTAAAGCACGATACCAAGCTGTTACCACCCCAATGAGATTTAAATGAGCATGTGCAGGTGCCAGAGGTAATACAGCATTACTGGTATAGGTCTTAACCAAGTCCTTCAAACTAGCAGGTGGGTTTTTCCAGGGCTACCCCAGGTCTCTTGGTAGCCCTGAACTGTGCTGTGTAGACATGTCACAGATGCATGGACATCTGTGGGTGATGTTAGAGCATGTCTACATGGCTTTTGCAAGCAGATGCTAAGGAGCTTTGCCTGTATCAAAGCTGGCTGAACGCATCTGGCCTGGTGTCATGCAGCCAAGCAGATTTACCCTGAGCCCACCCGTGTTGGCAGCATCCTGCATGTATCCACCTGCAACATATCTCGTTCTCCTGTACTCCCCATCTGCCTCTGGTTAACATCTCACCCCCCTTCACCCCATAGGTAAGACCCTGTGGGACTGCACTTCCCACACCTGAGCTGCAGAGGGTGGGAGGTTTTTAGCAGGGCTTTGCTGCTTTTTACCTCAGGTCCTATTTGCAAGTAGCCTGTTAGCAGCTGTGGCAATGCTGGGCTTCTCCAGGACAGTTTTTGAGGTCCAGGAGCAGGGAAGCCTCTGGAAGTCAGTCTCCCTGCAGACCTGATTTTTTTCCAGGTGAGCATCCCCCAGCTAGTGCCTCCCTCTGACTGCAGAAAATCCACACCATGTGTTTTCAAAGGGGAAGCCCTTGTCTGCCATTGTATAATTTCACTCTTCTCTTTGGAAGTCAGCATTTAAGCACATCGTAACAAGGCCTCCATTGTGAGGAAGGTGATTGTAATTAGCATACCCAAATTTCTCTGGAGATTGAAATCAAGATCTATTGACTGAGATAAGGAGGAGGTCAATGCATCTGATACCAGACAGAAAAAATAATTCAATATATGTATGATCATTATTAAAGACTCTTAGATGTTGTACCTTTTCTGGGATTCAACTTAGGAAGAAGGGGGAGGAAAACTCAGCAAAGTACCACACTTAAATAACAGCTGAATAATTGCAGCAACCTTGCTTCTCATGCGCCAGGCCCATGAGGATCACAGCCTGAACAACCAAAACTATATCAAATTGAGTGGAGGAGGAGGGGGAAAAGCGATTTTTGGATGTATATATCAAAGGGGAACCCCAGTAATGAGTCCCTAACTGTGAATACCTACCAGTGATTGAGGTGGAGGTGAAATAATGAGCTGGAAGCTCAGTGCCGTGAATTGTTCAGTCCAACATACATGAGGACAGAGTCCTCCTGTTTGGATCTCACATCATTTCAGGTTGACTATGGCCAAGGAGGTAAAGAAGAGAAGGGTTCAAAATTTCTTCTGAGACAGTCAGTATTGTAGCCTGAAAAGTACAGAGGTCCTTGGTCTTGAAAGCACATGCAAGTTGAAGCCTTCAGGCATGGTCTTTGCTGCTGGGAGGTTCTGCCAGTGCTTCAGCTTATGTCTGTGCCCACCAAGTCTTCTGGCGGGGTGGCTCAAACCCCCAGCAACTTTCCCTGAGTTTTCAAATGTTCACTGGTGATCAGCAATGAGAAGGAATACAGGCACCCTTTTTCCCTTTTTTTGTGCTAAGGATACTGGTGTGTGTGAAATTCACCAGCTGGGTTCATTATTTTCCCCCAAGATTTGTCAGGGAAATAATTTGTCATGGTTTCTGCATCCCCTCTTTTGTTGTAGGTAGAGCCTACAAGCTGCCAGGGTAAATCAGCACTGCCAGAAGCTAAAAGGAGAGCCTGCTTTCAAACTCAGAAAACCATTGATTCCAGTACTCTGAAATCCCTTTCCTCCTTAAATAAGAGCATTATCTTTTAAAAACTGTAGCTCTCAATCTGGAGGAACAAATCAGCGTGTCGAAGTGAAGTGGGAATGCAGTTCACAACACCTCCATGAGGTAAGGAGATATGATTTCTGTTTCACAAATGGGAAACTTGAAGCAAAGCAAATAACTGGCTGAAGGCTGGAAAGGAATTTGATATCAGTGTTTGGTTGAAAAAAACAGCGTCCCCAATTTAACTTTCATGCTATTAGAACACATTTTCCACTCTCTTAGACAAACAACTAATTAAAACAATTTCTTATGTAGTAGTTGTCATTAAGACTGTGGATGCCAGACAGTACTTGAGCGGATGCTCAAAGGTAAACAGTGCTGGTCAGAGACCAACAATGGCACAAGCCTGGGAGGAGAAGAGGTGAGGAACGCCTGCACAAAACACTCAAAAAACATCTTTTGGGCTTTTATCACAGAAAGGTAATTAAATAGAAAGCATCAGATCAAACTGGATAAGACATCCTGATCAAAGAAAGGACTGGACAAATAGCAGATGACAAATGTTGAGTGAACATTACAGCACTGAGTCTTCTCTGTCTTTCAGGGAATTGCATTCAGGGAAAAACAACTTCACGTGTTCCATGGAATGCTTTGAATACTTCTTTGTCCTGAAATCAATCCTTCACTTGATTTTGTACATATCCTCTTCTGTTCAGTTTGTTTTCTGTGTGCACTTATGTGACACAGGCTGCCCAGGGAGGTGGTTGAGTCACCTTCCCTGGATGTGTTTAAAAAAGAGTAGATCAGGTACTTAGGGATGTGATTTAGTAGAGTACAGGAACTCTATGATCTTTAAGACTCTATGATCTTAAAGGTCTTTTCCAACCTAGTGATTCTGTGATTTACTTATCTGGAATGTTGTCCACAAGTTGTTATTATGGTTATTACATGTTTGTTTTGAATATTAAAGACAAAATTAACTAAACCTTCATCACCCTCCTCATGTGCTGTCTTGCTCAAGAGATTATCTCTATTTTGGGGGTTAACCTTCTCTTGCCCCAGCTCAACATAACAGAGTTTCTGTACAATGTATGGTGGTCCTCAGGTGGAATCTGTCCTTCTCAAACCCCACCACCATCCCCCCAACCCCTCTGGAATTTATTGTCCTAAATTGCTTGTTTGTATTGGCTTAAACCTCCTCTCCCATGCGAGCTCATTCTAAGGTCTATGAAAATGACAGATATCATGCAACAGTTGCATTAGTTGCAGTCAGAGGGAATTTTATTTTTGTCTGTTTGGAGAAAAAGATGTCATTAGATGTCAGAGAATAACAGTTGAAGTGTCTGAATAACAAGTCCAGAATTAAGTTTGAAGGAAGTCTTAGGGTAGTCCCTTGCAGGTACAGGTGATGGGAGAAGCGCTATTTATACATCCTGCACGAATGGGTGATGGCGTGAGTCTAAGATGGACAAATGTAATCATATGAAATTTAGCAAGAACATATTATGGTTCCTGCACCTGGGATGGTGTAATGCTGGATATATAGAGAGACTGGGGGTCAAAAGGCTGGCATGCAGCCCTGCAGAAATTAATCTAGGGACTTTGGTTGACAGTAAGCTCAATATGAGTCCGCAAGCATAATGGTGCTCATATACATTAGGCATTGTATAGCTAACCAGTCAAAGAAGAGATTGTCCCAGCATTGGTGTGGCCTCATTGCCAGGCTTCACAATATAAGAAGAATATAAAAATGTTAAAAAGTGTTCAATGGAGGACAAAAAAGATGACGAAAGGACTAGAAGGCATGACTTACGAGACACGGTTGAGGCTAGTGTTGTTACTAGGCTTGTTACTGGGTTGGTACCAGATTTGTTCAGCTTTGAGAGGAGGAGGCTGAGAGGTGACACAAGGGACTGGCTTCAGGCTGCATTGGAGAAAGTTCAGATTGGATATTAGGAAAAAGCACTTCACTGAGAGGGTGGTGAAGTGCTAGAACAAGCTCCCAGGGAAGCGGCTATGACCCCAAGCCTGGCGGTGACCAAGAAACATTTGGACAAGATTTGAATATATGGTTTAACTTTTTGAATGCCCTGTGTGGAGTTAGGGGGCACAATGATCCTTGTGGGTCCCTTCCAATTTAGGACATTCTGTTTCTATGACATGTCTGCTCGGTGCATAATTTGTGTCTGCTGGGTGCGTAATTTGCAGTTCAGATCCACACCCGAGCTTCTGCCACGGTGTCCTGTACCTTACACCTTTGCCTTGCTGTTCCCATTCAGAGGTGTTCCCCTGTGCTGGGGAACATTTCTGCTTAGTTACACACACTTCAGGTTATCTTTGTTTTCAAAGACAAGGATCCTTCTTTCCTTCCGTGCTGTGGTGTGGTGAGGTGCTCGATATTTACCTGCTGCCCAAGCAAATTGCTTGCTGGCCAGTTGTGGCTGACCTTTGCCTGTCTGTGCCTTTACAGCAGGGTTCAGGGTTAGATGTAGAGGTGGTGAACCAGAAAACTGTCCTGTGTGACCATGGAGAGTCTGTTAGGAAGAGCTGATCCCATCCCTCTCCCTGCCCTCACATGTAACCCCTCCTCTAACCACATTGCATTGCTGTTCTGCCCTCACTGTTTTGACTATGTTGTTGAATTCCTCTGTTGGTAGAGATGCAATTTTACTCTTTATCCATTAAGAGTTTTCATCCCAAAGGGTTAAATGGTGATTCCCCAAGCTCCTACTGTCTCCCTATTGCTCTTTTTTGCCCTCTCTGCAGCAAGCTTTTTCTCCTGTTGCTTTGTGTAATAAAGTTCCTCAGTGATGCTGTGCTCAATCTGTGTTAGTGTAGCAGCTGCAGTTTTGGCAGCCAGCAGGTCATGTTTCTCAGGGAAATGTAGAAGTAGCACCCCTCCCGAGGAACCAAAGGTTATGGGGAAATGTGCTGTCCTCACAACTTTTCTAGATTTAGGTGCCTCACAGTGTAAAGCAAGGACTTCTGTGTGCTTTCTGTCACTTTGTTTGCACAAAAATGTGTGCAAACAAAAAGTACATCCAAAAAGTCACTACTACTGAGACTATTTCTGTACCCATCCTGCCTTTTGCATGATGTGCCTGAGGTACAACAATATTAGAAGCACTGATTAAAATATCCTCCTCCAAGGACAGAAGAGTTGGAAAAAGTAGCTTTCTTGCTGGAGCACCTCCCCTATGAAGACAGGCTGAGACAGTTGGGCTTGTTCAGCCTGGAGAAGAGAAGGCTCCAGGGATATCTTACTGCACCCTTCCAGCGCCTGAAGGGACCTACAGAAAAGCTGGGGAGGGGCTGTTTATCAGGGAGTGTAGTGATAGGACAAGGGTTAATGGCCTTAAGCTGAAGGAGAGTAAATTAGATTAGATAGGGAAAATAAATTCTTCCCTGTGAGGGTGGTGAGGCACTGGTACAGGTTGCCCAGAGCAGCTGTGGCTGCTCCCTCCCTGGCAGTGTTCAAGGCCAGGCTGGATGGGGCTTTGGGCATCCTGTTCTGGTGGGGTGTTGGACTAGATGATCTTTGAGGTCCCTTGTGACCCAAACCATCCTGTGAGTCTGATTCTTGCTATCTGCATGAGGAGCTCCTTTTTAGGCTTCTGGGAACCTGAAGGGACAAGGTGAATAGTTTCCACAAGCAAGGGAAACCTTAGTGTTGGATAAAGCAGGCAGTTGGCATGCATAAGAGGTCAGCTGTAAAAACCTCAGCCAAAAACTTGTCAGCCATACTAAACACCCAAAGAAGAACACTAGTGCTGAAAAATGCACCTACAACTGGAAGGATTTGATGCAAAAAATAGTCTCTGTTGTCCTGAAGATATATAGCTTCGTTTTACCTGCATTGGTCCTCAGTGGATGGTTTCTCTCCAGTCCTGCTGGGTTTTGGTTATATTTTCTGGTGCCAGCGCTCGGTGGGGGCAGTTGCTGTGCAGCAGACAAGGGCTGGAAAATGGCTTGGTAGATCTCAACAATAAAAATCTAATTGTGTTATTCAATCATGCAATAATTTACTTTCATCTGTACAAATAATGCAGCACAAATGACTAAATTTGTGACTCTGAGGAAGGATTTCATAATTTTGCTGAACTTTTTTTTTGAAAAGAACAACTAAATGTTAATTTTCTCCTTACTGTATTTCTGCTATTTTTTAATGATATCACTTACATCTGAATGCTTCAGTGCCCATGTAATTTCCCTACTTGTATTTTTGAAAGAAGAATGACTAATATTTTCCAAATTATATACCCTGGCAATTAAAGGGAAAAGGGACCTCTACATGATTTGACTGAAGAAAAACAAACCTTTATTTTATTTTTTTTTTTAGATTATCCTCCCCCCACCCGCCTTTAAAATTGCATTTTTTCAGTCTCCTACCTATCTCATTGACACCTCAAGCTATAAATTACCTGAATAACACAACCCCATTAATTTCATACATTAGGAGGCATCGGGGCACAGCTCTACCCAGAAAGCAGAGTACAGCCCTACCCACATGCTCGCTGAACAGCAGCAATAATCCACAGGCACATGCAGTAACAGCAGCTGAAGAAAAGCGGAGTGTTACTCTTCCTTACTGTTAATATCCAGTTCAGTGTTCACAGAGAACAGTCACCTTCACAGAACGTATGGATGCAAACGTATGTGCAGGTTTTCTGGGCTGCCAGCTCCTGCTGCTTAGCTGGGGTTCTTCAGGTCACTCGTGAAGTTGAAGGTGATTACTAGGAATTTCAGCTGGGCTTAGCTGGCTGGTTGCATAGCTTTTCTTTTTTTTTTTTTTTTTTTGGTGGAAAAATTTGGTTGAAAATATTCCTAGAAATCCAGAGCACAAAACCCAACAGTGAAACTCCAGGTTTTTGGGGGTTTTTTTCTAAATTTCACTATGTAGAGGGCTGAGAGCAGATGATAACCATAAGTAACTGTAGACAGTGCACACAAGCACTTGCTTTAACCTTTGGGGTTGGAGTACTTATGCTAGTTAAGACCCACGTCATTGGGTCCTCAATAGTCTGCTCCTTTTTCTCATTGAGTTTGAGGAAAAAAATATTGGCGCAGAGATTTAAATCCTGATTGTGTTTCATCCCTGTTTTAACATCAGAACCTCAGCTGAAAATCCCGGTTCCATCAACTTTAATTGGCTATGTGCTCTCTGAAGAGAAGTGCTTTCCTGAAGCCTACCTGAGTCCTAATGTTAAAGTGGTCTTAAGTCATGCACAAGGGCTTGCAGAACCACGAGCAGAGTGGGGCTCGTCTTTCGCAACAGATAATGTTAATCATAGCATCAGAGAGAATATCTTCCTCCAGCGCCTTTCTTAGTGCTTTGCTTTGCCTTGTTTTCACTATCCCTCGCGTTGCCTTGCTCTCTTCCCAGGAAGCTACATGCAAGGCTGATTTATTCTTTACTTTGCCTTCCCTCTAGGAATGCCTTGTCTCAGGTATCAGCATCTCTTGCAGCCACCACAACAAAACAACAGCAGCTCTTTGAAGCAGAAGCACAGGAGAGAGCGCCTTGCATCATTTAGAAATCCAGTGGGTTTGGCTGGCTTTGCAGCTTTAGGCAACTGTGTGGAAACAATCGCTCCAAGTCCAAAGGGTGATCCAGGTCTTCTAGGGATATCTTTTTTTCTTTTTTCTTTTTTTTTCAGCTCAAACAAGCAGCAGTTCTTCATTTAAATGATCTTGATCATGATGTGAGTAGGAAGGCGACTTCCATAGTTAGCATTGTGAGGGAGAAACCTGATAATTCATTTATTCCATGATAATAGCAGGGGTAGCTTTAAGGTTTTTACCATCTGTGCTCCTATGGGAAGGAGGAGCAAAGCCAATACAAATTTAACCTTCAGATTTATGCTTCTGTGCTTCTCCATTGTGCCTCTAAAGTTCTTCAGAAATATCCTTAACCATTTCACTACCGTGTGAGAAGAAAAACTACAGCTACCACACTATGTTTTTATATCTGCAGGATTTAATTTAATTGTAGACTGTAATAATTATTCAAGGCAAGATATATATTTAGTGAGTGTTATGTTTGATTGCATCTGTTTGTGTGACCAAAATATCCAAATTTAACATTAGATCCTGCATTTATCTTCAAATCTTTATCTGCTGGCAAGTAATCTCACACTATTATAGAATACACAAATAGAAAAATGTAAGCCTACTCCTTTCACAAGGACAAAACTATCTTTGAGAGGGACCAAGGACCTGAGACAAAAGGAAGCTGTTACACAGTCGCATGCCAAACTTTAGGACAAAAAGTTGTATTGATTTTGGTTTTGGTTCATCTAGATTTAGAGACAGATGACCTAGGAGAAACCAGGAATGTCTGAAACTGGGCAGATGACCTACAGGCCAAGAGTCAGTTAATTAGGCAAAGATCAAAATGTAACTGCATCCAGAAGGGGTCAGTGAGTTTTGCTCTTTCAGTCTTCAACTGGGAAGGACTGGATTTCCTTAGCACATTGTAAAATGATTAAAGGTTCAAGGTTAACATTTGAAAATGCCTGCAAAGTTGGGGGTGTGCCCCAGAGGATGGAACTGGTTATTGTTGTGAGAGCCAGGGATGGGGTCAAATGAAAAACTATTCACTTCTCTCTTATCTAGGTCCCTATCAGAGCAGGGAAACACTTCTCATATATTTTACTGCCTCTGAGTACTTGCTAATTATGTTGCAAATGTTTCATCATGGTTACTTCCTGGTGAGCTTGCCCCAGAAAGTGGAGTCTTCAGGGGCAAAATTGTTCTCACCCTGAATTGGCTAAAATTAAAAGTAAAACCACCATCAGCTGTTTTTCTGCAGAAGATTTTGTTTAGCATTCAGTTTAGCATTATACAATGTGCTTGGTAGAACAAGCTTTATGGACAGGGAAAAAGAGACATGTTTCATATTGGCCTAGTTAGTGATGGGAGCCGTGGGATTCTCTGGCCATGTTGCCTGGTGGAGCATGGAGTCCGTGCCACAGAGAAAACCAGCAATATGGGAACTGTACTTCCCACGATGCTCCCTTGCAGCCTTTCCAAAGCCCAGATGAATCCTACCGTAAATAATCAAAAGATATTTAATTGTGCTTTGGGAAGAAAGGCATTTAAACTAGGTTTGTGTGAGGCAGCTTGGCTCTGCAAACATTATGGTTGTATTTGTGTGCCTCTGCATTGTGTGAGCTCAGCTGCTTGCTTTTGACCGAGGAAATTTCAGGCATTGCAGCAATGGGCTACTCAGCCTTTCTTTGCCCTTTAATGCTGCCACTGAGTGCTTTAATTTGCTGTGGGTAATATTTTGACTTCACACAGGTTATCCACTCCATCACAGTAGACAGCAGAGAGATGACTGTAGACACTTCTGTATCTTCAAATGAGAACATTTAGATTTGGCCAATGAAAAGTTAGTTTTCCATGGAAAAAGTTGAGGAAGCACTTGTCTTCATTCTTGCCAACCTTTCCTGTGAAGAAACCCACTGATGTTTCTGACAAACCCTGGTCCTTCAGCAACAGCTACCTGTTTTGTGAGGGGAGAGGCTGGGCGGGGATGCTCCATGATCCTCCCCCAGGCATACTGTGCACAGCCCAGCAGAGGAACAAAAGGGGTGGCCATGGTCCTGTCTCCTGATCATCAGGAGTCACCTGGTTGTTTGCCAAGAGCCACGACAGAGCACCATGGTAAAAGAAGAAATTTTTATCTGAGTAGGCTGCTTCAGTATGTCTCCATAAACACTTTTGCTAAGACTCATCCCAAGGAAGTCACATCAGAGTTGTGGTAGCCATGCCTTTCCTTATGACACTCAGCAGGAAGGTCTCTAATAAGAAGGGCTTCTCCAAAAAAAAAAAAAAAGTACCTTGCAATGTTTTTGATAGTAATTTCTGTTTTAGATGAAGATGTGGAGTTTGTTTCACGAGCTGCCTATCTAGGCAAATAATTGGGACCACTTCTCGTGAAAATCTGCAAACTGGAGCTTCATTATCACCTCCCACTGGTAAAAGACAAGAGAAGCTTAATATTGAAATGGATGGAAAATTGGAGATATTGGAAGTCTAGCTCCTCTATGATTTGTTTGTAAGTTGGCTGATTATCATTCTTGAATTAAGACCTCATAATCAGCTTCATGCCTGATATATTTGGCTCTGTCGTATAGCCCATAGGGATTTGCAGAAAAAAACTAAAAAAAAAAAGCAGTAATGCACCTAGACAATTGTATTATGTTATGGCTGGGAGGAAGAATTGTCTGCCTAATCTCTATGTGGATACCATGGAGGAAAGATTTTATTACTGTATTTTGCTGTCTAAAAAAGAGGAACTTAATAGTTGGGTTTTTTCCTGTGTGTAGGTATGATCATAAATATGCCCTTGAGTCTTCTTCTTTCAAGGTTAAATAAAAGCAGTTGTGCAGACTTCTGTCATATAAATAACCTGATAAAAATAGCAGCATAACAAAAAAATAGTGCACAAATACTGCACACTCACAGGAAGGTTTCGTTAGCTTGTAAACTACACTGTAAGCATTTTGATAAGGAAGGGTTAAGACTGGGTGAGAAATTTTGAGCTTTACAGTAATTTGTTGTACTTCTAAAGCTCATGCTTAAAATATAGAACACCAGGCAGTGATCACTTAAGTACTTCTTTTCACAAAAACCCACCTGGTACCTAACAGTCCTCAGAAATAAATGCCTGGCATACAAGAGCAAAACCAGACATCAACTTATGAAATATTCCCTCAAGGTGTAGGTATAAAACTCTTCACTGGAGAGCTGAACCCTACTACTTAGCACAGGATGACTCCTGCAGCCCTTTTGCTGGGCTGTTGCCTGTGCTCTGCATGTGGCAGAGTTTCTTCTGTTTTGGATGGGGCTCAGAGCAATGACAATTGAGAGGAGAAATAACCCAAGCCCCTTGGGAATCGACAGTACATATTTAAAAAGCTATCTGCTCTCCACTTTGTAGGCTCAAGAAATATCAACGAGCTCTGAAAAAAACAGGGAAACTGAAAGTAAGAATATCAAGGAAAAAACCAAATATTTGATTTTATTTGATCTGAACTTATTTCAGGGCTGAAATGATTGTCATCTGATGTATAACACCAACTGAAATTTGCTGAGGCTGAATTGTACTCTGTCACTTGACAAGAAGTTGCATGTTTTTCCAAGATGTGCTGTTGATTCTGTCTAGCAAGTTGGTGTACATCTGTGCTGTTCTTCAACCTAAGTCTTTGGAAAGCTGCACTGCTGCTCACTCTTACCCTTCAGAAAACAGAAAGACAAGTCTGGGGCTGTTCAGCCTTGAGAAAAGAAGACTGAGAGGGGATCTGATCAATTTTTATAAATATCTCAAGTGTGAGCCACAGGGGGAAATAGCCGGCCTCCTCTCAGTGGGGACAGGACAAGGGGCAATGGCCTCAAGTTGGAGCACAGGAAGTTCCCCACCAATATGGGGAAAAACTTTTTCCCAGTGAGGGTGACAGAGCCCTGGGACAGGCTGCCCAGGGGGTTGTGGAGTCTCCTTCTCTGGAGTTATTCAAGACCCGTCTGGATGCCTACCTGTGTGACCTGTCCTAGGGAACCTGCTTTGGCGGGGGGTGGGACTAAGTCTCTGGAGGTCCCTTCCAACCCCTATGATTCTGTGATTCTTTGAAGTCACGAGGAGTTCATCTTTTGGAAATCTCAGAAAGTCAAGGAGCTCATCCTTCAGTCATGCAAACTCCTACACGCTTGAGTAACTTGCAAATCAGCAGCAGCCCCCTTTCTACGGCGTAAACGTTTGCAAGATTGGGCTCTGGGCGGCGCAGCAAGCCATGCGGTGGTGTTAAGTTCACCAGCCCTACCCATCCTTACATTAGGTAGATGGCAAGTTGGTCACACTGAGCTGCCTGGTACTTGTGACCAGACTTCCAGGACCAGCAACACCAGATCTGTGAGCTCAGACACTGACTCGCTACGGGTATTTCAGCAGCAGCAGGCAGGGCGAGCGATCCTGTTTCTGTTGAATTAACCGAAGTGCATGATTTGGAGTTTTTACAGACTTTTCCCTTTTTTGCTGGGTTTGGGTCAGTTACAAAGATACCCAATCCTTCCCGGACCCTGCCACAATGTTAACCCCCAAACAACGTGAAGCAGCGGGATGAGCTGACAGGAGATGAGCACCGCTGTGTCACGCAGCTGGGGCAGGTTTGATTACTGTTTGAAGACCAAAAGCCAGATCCACAGTAAATCATTGAACCTGGGCTCTTTGCCCACTGACAGTCACGCTAGCGATGGGGGCATGGCATAAATCTTCAGATTGAATGGTTTATGTGTTGCAGTCACGTCTTTCCCTTGGAGAGCTGTGGAAAGAAACATGAAGGAGAGCGGCTAACTTAAAAGTTTGAGTAGGCAATAGCATCTTTGGTAGGGTTTTGGCACAGATATGTTTTGTTGTCATCTTGCCTCTTATCATTTGATCATCATCCAGAAGTCACATTTTACATTGGGGTGAGAAGGTTTTTAACATCTCTCAGCCAATTATACCTCAAATTAAGTGTCCTTACTAACATACTTTTTCATTAAAGAAACAAAGAATACCTTTTCTTTTTTTTTTTTTTTTCCCCCAAATACATGCTTCCTGATGTTGCCTAGATACAAATTTCTGTTTCTGCTCCCTAACCCTCCATCATCTGCTGCAAGGTGCTGGATTTTGCTGGCCTCAAGTCCTCTAGCCAAGAAAAGCTGCTTGGTTTGTAATCAGGCATGTTTGCGGCTTGGTTCTCCGTTGTTATCCATGAGGTTAGCTGCAGATTCAGTTTGACAAGCCATAACTAATTTATTTGAGCTAAATTATATGAAAGCAGTTATCATACTAACTGTGTTCACAGCTCTGCCTCTCATATTGTGCTTTTTGTTTCTGGTCTCCAGTTATACTAAGTATTTTTTTAGATTTGTGTTTTACCCAGACGCTAAGGATTAATTCATGGCTTTTTAGTTTCTAGTGTAATTGAATTTTGTACTGTCTGGGTAGCTTCTTTTAAGAATCATAAAGTGCTTTGAAAATGTTCTTAATGAAGCTTCACAAAACTTGAGTGAGGGAGGTAAATATTGTTATTAGCGTGGTTTTATAGGTGGGTGAACAGAGGGACAGGGAGCTGTAGGGTATTGCAAATGCTCTCCAGGAAATCATTGGTACAGATTTCAAGAGCAGACTTGATACAGAAAAAAAAAAAGGATTTAACTTTGCATAGAAAATAGCTACTAGCAATTTTTGACAAAAAAATTTAAAGCTGACAATTGCTACAATACCCATTCTTTTCAGTTGTCAGTCAAAACTTTAATTTTCTGACAAAAGGAAATAAATGTTAGAGAAGAGCAAAGATGTTTGACCGCTTATGCTGAGGGCAAGCAGAACAAATAGAGACATATATAAATTAAATTCTCTTCAAAGAACTCCAGTCATCCAGTTCCAGATGTTTTACACATCTCTCACTGTCATTATTTTTTAGATTAATCGGAGTTTGTCACCCAATTTAGTGAAATACCTAATCGTTTTTAGGATCTGTGAGTCACATCCTTTGGAGATTCAGTAGATTTCACTCATGTAGCTTGCTTAGGTGGCTCTGAAAATCTCTGTGTGAATGTTGGAAGCTGAATCACTTCATTTTTTATTCAGGTCAGACTTAGTGTCATCTGTGTCCTGGTTCCACTCCAATCCAGTGTGGAGAAGAAGTTCAAACTGTTGGTTCAGTTTTACTCTGTGATTAAAATAAATGCTCTGAGCCAGTCTTCATTCTGTCTGCGTTTGTGTTTGGTTTGATGCCCTGGTTTTAACTCTCTTTTCAGTTTGTTTGGATTCTCATTTCAATTTGTTTGGATTCTCATTTTTCCTCTCCTCTCCTTTCCTTTTTTTTTTTTTTTTAAAGACAAGGAAAGTGTTAGGAAAAGCTCAATATAAGAAAAAGTTACTTCAACTTTTTTCTTTTAAAACTTTGTTATCTTTCCTCTTTTGCATACAGCATCTGCTTCATAGGCCACCTGGCATGGGCTTATGGGCCATGTGGTTGCTCCAGCAGATGCTGAGCATTCAAAGAGCGAACCATGGCTGTGCCACCAGCAACATTTGCAAACACATCGAACGCAACAGCTCCTTCTGGGTTTGGATTTTGTCCAGGACAATGACCACATGGGAGGTTTCCAATCTGCAAACTTGTGTCTGACCTTCACCAGACTGCCTGCCAAACGCTGGGGTGTGGGGCAGCAGGAGGGGAGGGTCTGTACTGGACAAGAAGATGCTGCAGCCCTTTTGGCTGATGCTAGAGGCTCATGCACACACAAGCCCTTTTTCCTTGAGTCAGATAGATCAATTTACCAAATTTATAGCCTGATGGTCCCTAAGCAAGAGTTCATTTCAAGGCTCTTCATCAGCTACACTGCAAACTCTGGAAGTGGAGATTACTCCGAGCAGCTGGCCTCCTCCCATCCTGTACAAGAAACTTGTTCTAAGGCATGAAACGACACCCACTGCAGTCTGGGAAGAAGCAGAGGTTTATTAATTAAACTTCAAGAGCATATGAAAAATTAATACTTGCACTCCTAACACTGTTAATACATGTACAGTTATAGAGTCTGGTTTGTAAAAAAACTGATAAAATATTTACTTGATGCTGTGGTGCCCACTTAAGACAGATGCATTATTGCTGTCTTGCAGCTCTGCTTAAAGAATACAAAATGATTTGCCATGCTTCACTGGATCCAAAATTCAGTGAGAATATACACGCTCCAGGCTTCAGGTGCTGATGGCCTTTCCACCCTGAATTAGATCACTGGAGATTAGATCATCCGTTAATCCTCCAGGTTTAGGGCGTTTAGCTGATAATCTCTATTTACCTCTCAAAGTCTAAGAACCACCCCAGAGGGCTACTTTTCCACACTGAACAAAAATGTCTCAAGGGAGGGGTGGCACGGAGGCTCTACTCTGCCCCTAGGTGAGGAGCAAGGATGTGCCACCCTCCATCCATGCCAGTTTGACTTCCCAACCGTCTGGCAGCCAGAGTCCCAAGGTTCTTGCTCTGTGCACCTTGCTTCTCTTTTCACGGAGCTGAATTCCAGTGGAGCTGGCTTTTCTAGTTGTCATTCCTTCTTGTGCTCATGAACTTAACAATCATGAAAGGAGCTGTGCTAGACCTAGAGACAGAAGATCTTTATCTGACTTGAGAGCTGGAGAAGCGTGGATGGAGATGATGCGTCCCTCACATGATGCATTACTGATGGACCTCTCTGACTTGAGCAACTGGGTCTGAAGGAAGAAAGAGGAAAAAGCAGAGGTGGCCCAGGCATTGTGTTGCCTTGTTAATGCTTCCTCACTGGACTGTAGTGGGGTAGTTGGGACAGGGAATGGGGATGTCCTGGTGAAAAAGTACCATGGGTTTTGGCAAGTGGCTTCTCACTGAAGATGAAACTTAAAAAAAAAAAAAAAAAAAGAGGGAGGCAACCTTAGCAGAGCAGAGGCCACTGTGAAAATATCTTTGGTGTTCAGAAGAAATTTTAGTTGGAAAAGGGCACAGGGAGAAGCTCTTCTGCAGAATTTAATCTTGGTCCAGCAGAACTCTGGAGTGAGGATGCCCCAGTGATCAATTCCCAGGTTTCAACTTTTCCTACTGACAGCAAACACAGACAAGGCTAGCACCCCTTCTACTCAGCGCTCTTTGTGGTTCCCCTAAATGATCCCACACTGCACAGAATTTCCTTTCTTTTACTCCTGACAAGTCCTCATGATTTCTACTCTTTTAAAGCCCCTTTTGTGTGTGAAAAACTTGGTACTAGTGAGTATTCCCAGACTACAGGTGGAGTCTACAATATAGCTCTGCTGGGTTACCTGGGTTTTGCTCCCCAGTCCAGTGAAACACCCAGAGCTTTTGCCATTGGGTTTATCATGGAACCAAGATGGGGGAAGGGGCCAAACCGCACCACTCTTGCTCCTCCTGAATAACGCCATATATCACAATAGTGCTATGTGTCATGAATAGACCCAGTGAGCTCAGTGGGAATTATTCATGATGGAGGACGCTATTCTGTGTGAGTGAGACAAATAGGAGCAGCATCTGAGCCTCTAACATACCTTGGAGCTGGCAAGAAGTGACAGAGCGATGGGCTTCCCAGGGAGTTTTAGGTGGAATTTTGGGGGTGTTTTGGGGAAGAAGGGGCTGGAAGTTTATAGCAGTGCCATGGAAATGCAAGCCAAGAATAGTGAATCCTGTTGATTTACAAGAGAAGATAAAGAAGCCACATCAAAACAGCATCTTGGCTGGATATGGCGAATATGATATTGGTAACGGTGCAGCAACAGCATTAACAGCAGCTACTGAGGAACTTAGATTCAAGTGTGGAGTCTCTGAAAGATCATTTGATTTTAAAGATTTGTTGATTTGTTATTGGAGGAAAGGAAATAGTCCTAGTTCCTATTCTCAATCTGTGACTGTCTGATGTCCTGATCAAGTAAGAAAATGATTTGGCAGAGTCAGCCAGATATTTCATTGGGCAGGTTTATTGAGAAGAAAATGGGGATCCATAGTTTAGCTCCTTAACCTTTACTTTATAGATTTTCTTGTTGGGTTTTTTTAATATGGGTTTGTGGGGTTTTGTGGGGTTTGTTTGTTTGTGGTTTGTTTTGGGTTTTTGTCATATGGTTTATCAATTATTTTTTTCTGATTAGTACAAGCCCAGTTGCACTTTGGATGTGCACCTTGTCATGGCAAAAAATATCTCAGCCACAAAAGGACAGAAACATTGCTAGAGAAGGTACCTAGAAAGAAGTTTAAGGTGTGATATAAATACACAATAAATTATTAATAATAATCACTGTGAATGTAAAAAAAACCCATAAAATACCAGCAGGAAGTGGATTTGGTACCCAGCTGACAGCACAAGGGACAGCAATCCTCTGCTTGCCTCTATTTAGCACTGAACAAATCCAATGCTAAACTGAAAAGAGAACATCTCACAGATGCATCAATATTAGTAACTATTCAGTTAGTATGAAAACAAACAGAGATAGAAATCCCAAGGTAATGTACATTGTATTTGTGTAATAGGCATTTGTAACCCTTACGTGGACAGTTTAACTGGACAGTTTAGCTACCAGAAGAGCAACCCTTCCATGCAGCTAGGCAGGTGCCTTTTGCAGGAGACCACAAAAGCCACTGAGAGTAGCTCACACTCCTTTTGGGGAGAAAACAGCTTTCTACAGAAGGCTTGTCTTGTGCTCCTCACATTTTCATTCTGGATGACATTTCAGGTGATGTGAAAAGTTTGTCTTGCATCAATCAGATGGTATAATTGAGATGTGGATGCCATGTCTACAGATGATGTCAGTGCTAGCCTATGATGGATGGTGATAGCAGCATAGGTTACCTTGAGCCAATACTGTAAGATGCATTGTATTTTGACAGTTGGTGAGGACAAATATGCTGCTTTCAAGTTCAAAAGCACCTGTTAATGCCGTAGAAAGGTAACTGCTTGGGGAAGTCCAGCCCTAGAATGTGAGGGGAAGTCCTATGTGTTAAAAAAAATAAAAAACAAACCCTTGAATTCAGGTCTTCCATTCAGTGCTTAAATTTTGCCCTTAGACCAGGAACACAAGCACCCCTGTACCAGCCAGCCAGGACGGCACCCTGCCTGTCACCCCTGAAACAGCAGTAGTGTGGCAGCGCTCAACTCTTTGACAGCCACTAAAGGGGCACCTCTTGCCATTCTTGTCCAGGCAGATACTCTTCTTAAAGGGGCTTTGATCCCAAATCTGAGCTGGTCTCCTACTTCCAGTGAGGTCTTCAGAGTCATGAAGCAAGTCTCTTCAGCACAACAAATAGCTGTGTGTGACTGAGTCACAGTCGCCGACTGCGTGCGCACGCTTAGCTCGCTGCTCGTGTCATGCGGCTTCATTTCCTCGCTTTCCTCGTGGTGAAAGCGGCCTCGGTAGCTGATTGCTTACCTTTGGAAGGCACTTAGAAACCTGGCTGTGGACATCAGGATTCAGATTTGTGTGCCAATAATGTGCACAACATGTAATAAGCTGGAGGTTCTCTGTCATATGGCTTTTATTGTACTTTCTAGCATATACTAATGACTAGCATGACTATATTTTTGAAACCTGCTTAAGCAATAGTAGGCTGCATTTGCATGCCAACAAATATAATTAGATTGCTTTCACTTGGCACAGATTTGACTGTACTAGCTACAAACAGGCAACGATTGCTTTCTGTTGAAGAAAAGAGGGCAGTGAAGCAGAAGAGAAACTGGATGTGAAGCGTTAGTTAATGGTATAATATGCATGTTGCAGTCACTCCCGTTTTTCTGCTTTCCCTTTTTAGGTAGTTCTATATCTAGCTTGGGTTTTGCCTCTCTTTGGTCAGATATGTAATGTAAACTAGAGTAGTCACATTCTCATTTAAACAAGATAAGGTGCAGGACATTAGTTTATCCTCCTTACTGCTAGGAGTCACATACAGAACACTGGAACCTGTGTAAATGCTGTATTTCTCAAATGAGTGAATTCACTAAAGCCAGCTCTAGTATTATGCCAACATGTGAATTGGGTCTGAACGTGTGAATTTGTTTGCTGGTTACATAACTAACATGAACTGTGATAATCTACATAAAATAAAATGTGAGTTTCCTGTGAAAGGATAAAAGATTTTATTCTGAGTCCATTCTGCAGGTGATGAGGTTGCTGTCTAGATACGCTGCACTCCTGTTATTGTCCGTTTGGTTCCTTGACCAGAGGACAGTGCGATATTTTTGCTCTTTGTTGGTTTTTTTTCTAGATAAAAGCATGCTTCTAGCCTGGACACTGATTTGCAGCAGGCCAGTTCCAGTGAGACAACTGGGAGCTAAGCTGCTGCACCCCTTTCAGCATCAGAAACCTGTCCCTCCTCTTCAGCTGAGCCTTAGCTGAAAGCTGTGTGCACGGAGTAGTCCAAAGCAATGGCAATGGTCTCTCTTGGGTTGAGAGTGGTGAGGAAATCCTGTGTTAAAGCTTCTCTGATACTCCCCCATGCTGGAGTGGATGTATAAGTGCAAGGCTTTGGGAGAAGGGGATGGAAGGGGAGGACATGTCGGTGGGATCTCTTCTTCCTTTGCTCGCTGCAAGTCACAGCTTTATTGTGTCTGAAATATTTTTCAATGTTAACGGCAGGTCAGCTGCTCCCAAATGATTCTTTGCACTTTGCTCCCACTCCTTTTTATTTCCTTTCTCCACCATGGTGATTTGGGGGGGCGGGGGAAGGGGAGAAAACTTGGTGACACATCAATATTTGTCTCACTTCATTGTCTTACATGATGACTCACCGTCAAAATAGTGCTGCAGAAACATTTGACATGCCACACTGGAACATCTTCTGAACTGCTACAACGTGCTATTTCCATCCTTAAGATTATGGAGGAATTAAAAAAGCAGATCTTTTGACACAATTCAGCATAGCAACTTCAGTGTATCATGCTACTTTGTACCATGGAGCCGCTGCTAAATGGGCTGTTTGACGTGACGCATTGTAAAGGATTTAGAGGTGTCATGTGTAAGTACTTTATAGTCTTTGTGATGCAAATGATAAAAGATATATCCTGGAAAAATATTAGGAGTGTTGCAGACACCATCAGTCCAAAGGTGTTTCTCTGCACAGCCGTGCCATCTAGCCTGGGTCAAGTTCTGGTCCTTGTTAATAACCGTAATTGGGGCCAAGCAATGGCATCGTAACAGCTAAAAGACCCTTTATTCCAGCAACATTAAAACAACAGGTGCTGCGTGCCAAACAGCTGTTGGGAAGCAATATGTAATTAAGAGCAAATAACAACACTGAGCATTTAGATCGTATGTTTGTCCCATGTCTTTCAAAGTCCTTGTGTTACCCCGTGGCTACCATGCAGGGCAATTTGCATAACTATGTGTTTCCAGTTCACTTAAAGGTAGCTGCAGCAATGCACACTCGCCTGCGCTGCGCTTGCAGGTGGAGGCAGACAGGGAACGGTGAAACTGGGTAATTATAGACTTTCACCACTGGTGGCAAAATACATGGAAAGGAGTTTTTAAGAAGCAATGAACACAGAGTTGTGCTTTGTGGACAATTTGAAACATGTAACCCTCAGCTGTGAAGGGTGAAGGAAACCTCTTTCTGCTGTTGAATGTGTGACCTTACATCTTGCCATGAAGACCACATCTTAAAGTCACAGAGCCCTGTAAGCACTGCTGGCACCAAAATGCTCCCTGCCTTGCACTCAGTTCACTTCCTTCTTCTGAGCCAAGTAACCCTTTCTATCTTTTGCTGCTGTTGCATGGTGTGCCTGCCACCTTTATTGCCTTCCTTCACAGGGATCTCACCTGGGTTTTGAAGGACCCATTCCCAGCATGGGCTCAGCTTTCTTCCATGCCTTTACACCAGAGAGGGAGACACTGCTTTAGTTGAAAGGTTGTAAATCCTTTGTTCTGGCTAGGAGTTACTGTTCTCTGCCTCCCTGGCCTCCTTCCAACCTCCCTCTCTGGGAATGTGCTCTGGTGGCGGTAGCAGATAGCAAAAGGGATTGAGAGGCCTTGCTTGTGGCTGGTAAGGTTTTTGGAGCGCTCTAGTCTTTGTCAATTGAACTTACTGCTCCTGAGAGCATTTGCACCCATTGGAGCAGATGCTCTCAGGAGCAGGTTTCTGACAGCATATCATGCCTCATGTTATTTAAAGACAGGTACCAGCTGGGGACAGCACAAATATATTCTCTGGGAAACAGAGGTCAATTGTCGTCCTCATCACTCATTCCTTTTTCTCCATCGGAGACCTGATGGTTTTTGTGCTATTTATTTTTCTTTGTTTTAATTTTCTGAGGCAAGTGAACTAAACTATTCAGCCTTACACTAAACAACCTTTTGTCCTCAGCCTGACCTCATGTGTTCACAGGATGGAGTGCCATTCTTGAAGCTTACCAGCCAGGTCTGTCACCTCAGGGGCAAAGGGGACCCACTTGTTAGTCTGTTTGCCCAGCCCTTGTAAGCTCTGGTGTTCCCTTTCTGTTTCACAATAGGCTTTTTCTGATCTCTGAGTTGCAGTGCCCAGTTTGTAGGCAGCAGGTTTCCAGAGTAATGTTTCTATAGTAAGTTAGACATGCTAGCTATATGTAGAGCTATACAAATATATATATACATGTGTATCTGCATGTGCATATATACACTTTTTAACATATGTATAAGTGGTGGTGTTTTTCATGAGGTCCACGTAAGAGATGAGGATGATGTCCAACTCACCTGCTCTCTCTCTCTCGGCAGGGAGAACAATATGCTGAGATCAGGCTGGCTCTTGAAATACCACACTTTCTATCAAAACTCAAGGAGAAACTTCTCTCATTTAAAGGAGTGGCATTAACCCTTTCCATTGTAAACGGGTGTTTGATTCTCCATCTCTGCCAGGGCTCTTAAGTTTAAGACTTGCCTGAGGCATGGGCAGGGTTGGTTTTTTTTGCTTCAACCTTCCCAATTTGCCTGGCATAGAAAATAAAAAATAATCCATAGGGAGTGAGAGAGAATGAACAGAAATGTAATACTGATGAGACTCCTGTAGAAGAATGTTACAATTTGCAGATGACACCAAATTTGGGGCAAGTGGCAATCTGCCAGAGAGTAGGAAGGCAGATTGGTCTGAACAGGTTGAATCAATGTGTAGAGGCCAATGGGATTAAATTCAACATGGCAAAGTGCTGGGTCCTGCACTTTGGTCATAACAACCCCAGGCAATGCTACCAGGTTGGGGCAGGGTGGCTGAAAAGCTGCATGGAGGAAAAGGATCTCAAGGTATTGTTTGACACTCACCTGAACGTGAGCCAGCAGTGTGCCCAGGTGGCCAAGAAGACCAACAGCATCCTGGCTTGTATCAGGAATAGCGTAGCCATCAGGATCAGGGAGGTGATCATACCCATGTACTCTGCTCTGGTGAGGCCACATCTCAAATACTGTGTTCAGTTTTGGGTCCCTCACTACAAGAAAGACATCAAGGCCCTGGAGCATGCCCAAAGAAGGGCAACCAAGCTGCTGAAGGGTCTGCAACACAAGTCTTATGAGGAGCAGCTGAGAGAACTGGGACTGTTTAGTCTGGAGAAGAGGAGGCTCAGGGGAGACCTTATTGCTCTCTACAACTACCTGAAAGGAGGTTGTGGTGAGCTGGGGTTCTGCCTCTTCTCGCAGATAACTAGCGACTGGACAAGAGGGAACTGGCTGCAAGTTGCACCAGGGGAGGTTCTGGTTAGAGACTAGGAGAAACTTCTTCTCAGAAAGGGTGGTGAGGCATTGGAATGGGTGGCCTGGGGAGGTGGTAGACTCACGATCCCTCAGGGTGTTCAAGGACAGGTTGGATGAGGTACTTAGGGACATGGTTTAGTTAGTAATATAGGTGGTAGGGGGACGGTTGGACTAGATGATCTTGGGGTTTTTTTCCAACCTTAATGACTCTGTAAATCTGTGATTCTGTAATACCGTGATCGCAGGGACCATGGCAGCATCACAGCCAGGCAAGGGTAGTGGGAAATAGTTGGGAAATTCCATCACAAGTCTTTTTCTTCTTTCTTAGCAGAGATTCTGAAACATTTAAATCCTTAACAGACTTTAAAATCAGATGCATAATTAAATTAAAATTACCAGGATGAGAGTTTCTAACAGAAAAACACCAGTGTAATGACAACACAAACAGTGGAAAAAAACCCAGCCAAAAGGTTAATGAACATTTATGCAAAAAGCACTGTAGACTGTTGCTTCTTTAAGGGTTTTGACATCAATCAAACTTGAACAATAAAGGGTAATCTCAGTGTATTCAGGCAGAGCAAAAGGCTGTGTGAGGTTTGCATCTGCCCAGTATGTAGGATGGTAAACGGAAGATGTCTTGTAACTTTATGCTTTTTATTTTCTTCAAAAGTTTCTTAGGACTTCTTGGCTGTGAGATTATAAACTGTTGTCAGAAATAATCTGTCAAATTTCCTTTAGGATTTAAATATACCAACAAGAACATACTTTCTGTGGTGGAAAAAACGGCTTCATATGATACTTTTCTGAAATAACCCATTCAGATGACAGGAAAATAGCAGTCTGGCAGTTCTGTTTCGAAGATTTACTCCACCATTGGTAATGTTCTCTCAGAGAGAAGGCAAAGGTGATGTAGGTAGGGATCCTGGTCACAGCACAGCTGGTTTTGTCAAACAGCTGGCATGTCTGGTAAGACTTTAGTAGCATTGGGTTTAAGAGAGGCTGTCTGTGGCTGCAAAGCAGAATTGCTGCTTCTCTCTGTGACATCAGATTGGACCTCTGTCAGGTGAGGATAGATAGCTTGCTTGAATTCAGCTGCCCCTAAGGCTTCAGGCAAAATCAGGATGATAACTCAGACCAGGTTAAACTGCTTAGAGTGATCTGGGTGGGTTTTGCCTGAAGCAAATTAGGAAGCACTTATAAAGCCTAGTCTGTGAGCAGCTGAGGGGCTATATGAATGTCTGGCTAAGGATATAGTGTGAGGGAGGCTTGTTGGGTTTTTACTGTTAGGTGCACCTAGGAGTAGGCTTCTATCTGAGGATTTCAGGTGACCAGACAGCAAGATGTATCCTACCTCAAGGTTAGTTGTTATACCTTTTGTTCTTGATGTGGGTGTGCTAGTGGAAGTGCTTTTTATAGCTATTGCTTATTCCCAGATAGGAAGGAAACGTTGTAAGAGAGGTGTTGGTATAAATTGCTTTAATGCTGCACTAACTGTATTTATCCTAGATTAGTGAGTATACAGTGTGATAATGCCTTCTGAAAGTAGTTACATCCAACTGTAGGCATCTATATGCATAACCTGTGTGTAGAATTATACTGAGAGGTTATGAGCACACAGAAGATCTGATGGATCTCCTTATGATGCTGCATTGATATTATACTGTTGCAGTAGACTAGAGAATTGGCTTTCAGTGAAGAGAGTTCTTCAAAGTCAATTGTAGACCCTCCCCTATTCATTTGGATGTCTAGGCCTAGATTTGTGAGACAACCTAAGGCTTTTAAGGTTGAGATGTTTTGAAAACTTGGTTACTCCTGTAAATGCTTGCGTAGAAACTATTGGGCACTCTTGAGGTGGTGTTTTCCAGAAGAGAAAATCAACTAAGAAACTAAACTCTCATTAAAAAAAAACCCCAAGCCATTCAAAGGGAAAGTGATGTGTGAACTACAGACCTTGCAGTTAGTACACTGGCTGTATGGCACATGAAGGTAGAGCAATTTCATCATTTTGTTCTGAATCAAAATCCATGTTTGAATCTTTTTTCTTGTTTGTGTGCCAAAGGCCATTGCTTCTTTATCTATTGAGGTTCCTGGTGAATTAAGGTGCTGGCCAGAACAAGAGCAGCCCTTGATTGCTGTTGCTTAAAAGCAATCATGTTGACTTCCTTGAAAAGCTGCTGGGATAATGGATGACTGTGGATTGTCTTTAATCTGAGATGCAATTAGCTGATTTTTTTTGTTAAGGATTAATAGATGATAAACAAGTGCTGTGAGTACACAGTTGACTTGAGAAATCTGTGTTTAAATGGTAGCCCCAAAGCTGTGCAATCCCTTTATCTACTGTATACTGACAAAAGTGACCACATTCATACTGCAACTAATAGCTCACTGCAAATGTGAACTGCTTCTATTCTTACTGGTTGTCTTATTGTGTGTGTTGAAAGTGGCAGGATTAATAGACGCCCAAAAACCTTGATGGTTCTGCAAGATGTGTGCACACTTACAACCTGCAAGCTGCTCTAGAGGTCTGATAATACAATGCTTTCTACCTTTAGTTTCAGTAATGGCACAATATGTCTGTTATTGTTTCCTTTCCTGGCTTTACATAGAATCAGGACATGCAAAGTAGAAGAAAATGAAAATCACATACAGAAATTACCTTAAGCTTGTTTGGTGTTAAACACCACTGAAGCTTCTGCTGGGTTTGAGTGGCTCTATCTGTAGAGGTAAGAATTCTGTTTTTCAGTAGAGCTCACCCAGATGGCAACAAACTGCTTTGCCATCCTTGGCCAGTTTGAATTCAGCTGGCCTTGCCTGAATTAGATATCAGTCCACCCCTGCAGAGGTGGATGCGAAGGGCTTGATGCCATTTGTCAATCTCCTCCCTCACCGGTATTTGGAGCTGCTACAGGAATATCCCAAATGAGTCAGAACGAGCTCAAATGAAAATTACTTGGTCTGTGCAGCAGTGAATTGAACCTCCTGAGAAGTTCCACCTCTGGGTGTGATTTCCAGGCTGGGTATTGCAAAGGGGTGCCCATTATGCAGCCTTATTAACTCATCTGGGCTCTTGCCATGTTCCCAGTGTCAGCTCCCTGCATCTTCCAACACCCAAGATAACAACTGGGAAAAGCGATGTCTTGTTCATTCAGCTGAAGTGCTTAGCCCTGGAAATACCAAATGGGATTTTGCTTTTGTGCCTTACTTGTCTATAAAACTTGGAATAATAACATTGTCTCACATCATTGAGGTGTGCAGTGGGTGAGAGTGTTAGAATTACAACTCCTTCTGATGTAGCAATGGGAACTCCATAGCTATCTGAGACAAAGTAATTTATTTTTTAAAATATGTTATATTTTAAAATATATATACTATACCTACCTGTAGGTATAACCTTAATTCTGACACAAAACTAATATGGCTCCTGCACACCACTGGCTTCAGTTTGTTTTATAATGTAACATGCGTTGTGGCAAAGTCATTTAAAATAAGAAAATTTAGGTTTTTTCTTTTTTGGCATTATTTCACCTTGTCTGAAAATACATATAAAATAATTGATTTATTTTTTTATGCTAATAACTTTCTTAGCCTTGCCAGTTTAACTATAACCTAATGGCAATGTGATTATCACATAAACACACACATTACTCTCCTTGTTGACTTTTTCAAAGGTTGTTTGAAATCCCTTCACTTCCCCCATTCAATACTCTCCAATATATATTTGCTATAGACCTGTCTCTGAGGGAAGGGTTTGAATGCCTTGGAAAAACATACTGTCTAGTATGCTGTTGGCTCCCTAAATATTAAGGTGCAGCAGTGTGTGTATTTCTTCCACCAAAACAGCTTCCTGTGGCCATAAGGTGGCAGTGGCCTGGAAGAGAGGGGGAGGAGGAAATAAAATAAATTTAAAATATAAACCTTTGGGCCATTAAATCATGATAAAGCCAGGGCAGGAACTGCAGGCAGCAGTCAGGTCTCTTTGATTCACTCCAGCAGAAACTTCTCTCTCTGTGTATATATATCTATTGCTATCTGTAACATTGTACAGCTTTCGCTTTGTCTCTTTTCATGCACTCATCAAAGCCGATTACGCAGCCCCGCTGTAAGTGAAAGCTGTGAAGCTGAGCTGAGCAAATCAGACCATCCCTGTGGATGTATAAATGAGTCAAATGACCTCCAAAAGCAGGCATCTTAAAACACGGCTGTATAAACTCACAGATCTCAATGGTGATTAGTGAAAGCAACTCTTGGAACATCAGAAAGGGAAGGGGGGTGAGGAGTAGGGTGCAAGCAGCAGCAGCCTCTTTAATTCAGGTTTCATTTTGCTCTTCCAAAATACAGCACTGACATGTACAAGGGCAAATGTGCACAGCATTGAAATGGGGTGGGGAGGGGGAAGGGAAGGAGAAGACATGGTAGAAACTACTGGCTGTAAAAGTAATTTCTACTGGTGGATCAAATGGTTTGTTGAAGTTAGAGGGTGAAGTCCTGCTCCCTCACGGAGAAAATATGAGCCCTGTCCTTGATGTTGAAGGCTTAAGCACAGTGTTTGACCTGTGAGGTAGGGAAGCAGTTATTTGATGCAAACCAGGAGTAGGGAAGATTATTGGAAAGTGTTAACTTCCATTTCCTTGCAGAATTGTGGCTGGGCAAAGGGATCTGCACAGGCACACTATAAAGTGTAAAGAATGTGATCTGTTAGCATAGATGTGCTTGGGGTAGCAGGAGATGGTCTGCAGCTGGTGTTGGCCACTCTGGTTGGCAGCGACTGACAGCTGTTACAGCCTGGTGTTACAGGAAGCCAGGAACACAAATGTATTTTGCTATTTCAGCCCAGTTTAGGGCAAGGACTGTTGCAACAAGAATGGCACAAATGATGCTAATGACTACACTAGGACTTAGTTACTGGAAACTGAGGCTTGGTAGGAAACTAATGGTGCTGAAGAACTTGTTTTTCAACTATAAGACTAGTATAGGAGGCTTGTGCAAATGAGTGATGGCTGAAAGTGAGGGTGTGGAGGGGAAAGAATGGCTTTTCTGGGGCATGGGAAGTTGTTACAATGTAGGTGAGGAGGGGTAATCACCAGACCCTTTCTGAGGTTTGCCTTGGGCACCTCACCTTCCAACACTGGATGCTATCAGCCAGCTCCACTTCTCATTCTAGGGAGGGATCCCAAATCAATCCCAGAGTGGTAACTGACTGATGGATTGAACTTTGGGTGATGCTTTCTGTCTACAGTGGTGGCTCTTCTAGCTTTTGTGTGAGTGAGGCACTGGCTGACTTAGCATATGTGCTTGACTTGCTGTTTTGTATGTATTTTGTATCTGCAGCTCTGGCTGCCAAGGCTGTCAGACCAATAGGTTTTTTTAGATGGGATGTGATGACATGGAGTCTCCTTCTAGGACTGAAGAAGGACCTAGAGTGCAAGAAAAATGCAGTTGTTCATGTTGCATATTTCTCTCTTCATTATACTTTCAATTTTTGCAAGCTTCCTGATACAGATTTGAAGCAATGGTAAATAGGTATGAGTTTCACTCTTCTGTCACAGACTTTTTTTGCATAGCTCAAGTTTGGAGGATCAGGATGGGACTCTCTTTTGATAGAAAAATGCAGGACAATATTGATAGGAAAGCCTCCTATCTGACAAGAAGAGAAATTAGCTTAGAGAAGTGTCCCAATATATGAATGCTGTTCAACTTTCTCAAAGCTGTTTGAGAAACTCTTCAGGCTGTCCCAAACTCTTCAGGCCCTTTCCAACTCTTGCCTAATCCTTGTGAGCTGACAGCAAGACTGTTGTAGCACCTTTTGAGGGTTGAAGTTCCAGGTTTCCCTTATATTTTTGATATAAACTTGCTTTTCTGATTTAAGGAAAGCAAACACAACTTTCCTCTAAATCGGGATGGAAGTTTCTTGATGCTGAAATGTGGAAGCAATTTTTGTTAGCTTTTATTAGTTTTTAAGTAAATACTTTTTCCCCAGGAAAATGATTGCAAAAATATATAAAGGCTGCTAAAGAGTTGGAACATCTTTCTTCTGTTCTTGCCAGGCCCTGCTTCCTGAGCAAGTCCTGTGATGACAGCTATTATTTCTCATTAATACCAGAGCATATACAATTTCCACCTCATGTGTTCCCTATTTTCAGTGTAGAACCTTACTTGAATTCAGCATTGTTGAGCCCAAAGCAATAGAGGAGAAGGCAAGCAGGGGTTGAGACCAGGATGGAGTTAAAAGATGTTTATCTGACTGCTGGAGAAAGTGGTAAAGGGAAATATGAATGTGTTTGAGGCAGAAACTTTGATTCATGGGCATCATGAAGTTGAAGACTTGGGTGGCAAGAACATTCCTTGTTACTTGACCCTTTGCACAGGTGTACAAACATCTATTACAGCAGCTAGGCAAGCCAAACAGCTGCATTTTCAAGGGTGTGCTAGAAACATGGCTGGTTAGCAATATAAAATCAGCTTTAACTCTTTCAGCCCTGACCATGGTGAAGATGCTTTTCTTCTCACTACTATACGGGAAGTATATAAGCCTAGGCAGGGTCTAACCAGTGCTGACCAGATACCACAGGAAAGGGCCTCTGTGTGCAGTTGTTCTGTAGTGCTGTTCTAATGGGTTAGAATCATAGAATGGTTTGGCTTGAAGGGACCTTAAAGATCATCAAGTTCCAACCCCTTGCCATGGGCAGGGACACCTCTCACTAGACCAGGCTGCTCAAGGCCCTGTCCAACCTGGCCTTGAACACTGCTGGGGAGGGAGCAGCCACCACCTCCCTGGGCAACCTGTTCCAGTGCCTCACCACCCTCATAGTGAAGTTAGTGGGACCCTCCCTAAAAATCACACCCTAGTTACATTAAGTATCTTAGCAGTCACAGAATCTGTTGGGAACTGTAGCCATGTAACTGGTAAGATTGCTGCTTTGTTCTTCTCAGGAATGGGCTCCTGGAGCCCTCATATGAGCCACAGGTGTGACCCTCACAAGTTTTGGGTGAGGAACTTGGTAATAGTTTGCATTGGTTTAAATTTGGAGGTGGCTTGTGAGCTATTTGCAGTCAAACCTATGGCAACATGAGAGCTTGCTCTTTAATTTCCAGGCTTCCATTTGTATGCTGGGGTCTGGAAACTTGACTGATAACCATGGTTACTACTCCTGGTTGATGTAGTTGTGCATCAGCAACTGCTGCTAGCTCTTGTAATGATGTTGGATTAAAACAAAACAAACAAAAATACCCCACCCAACAAACAAGCCAAATGTGAATGCAAAGTCAGAGTCCAATCTTGGACCTGGGTGACCCTGCATCTGAATGATTGTGTAGCTGTTCTTTGCACTAGCAAAATAGCTTCTGTGTAGTAAGGACTCAGCAAGTGTCTACCTTCTGCTTTGTTCCTACTCTTGGTATAAATTAGATGACTCTGCTCTGATCGCTCATCCAGGTGATCAGATCAGAGGTGGTAGTTGATAAACTGTGAGACATCAGTAGAATTAAGTTAAACTGCTGGAGACAAAGGAGCTCTGAACCCCCTCCCTGGCTGGCAGATCAGAGAAGGATTTAACAGCTTGAGCAAAAACCACTCTGCTGAAAGAGAGGCATTGATGCTCAGAGTAGAAAGCTAGAGGTGTCTCAAACATCCAGCAAGCCTTAATGACTCCCCTTTCACACCCTGGCGCATTCTATTTGCCAGAGAAAAAAGGCAGTTACATAAAGCGTTTCTGTATGTGAATCCTCCTCCTATAACACTCCTGTCACTTCAGGACATTATTCAAAACAGGCCGATTGTGATTGCTTCTCTGAGCCCACCGAGGTGACTTATTAAGCCATCTCTACTTGCTTCTTGCCACGGGCATGCAAGACACCTGGGCTGCGTTCATGAGCTATTTCTGCATTTCACTCAGAGCTCCCTTTAGTGTGAATCAAGGTAGTCGCACTCTTAATCCACAGACTTGTGTTAGGTGTTGCCATTGCAGGAGCTGGAGATGACTGCTGAGAAACTCTGGAGCTAAATCTACTATATGGGGTTTTTTAAAAAATAATTTTTTGGTGGTTTCTGTGTTTTAAAAGGATCAGTGTAGAGCTATGCAGAGGTCAAAGGGGCAGCTACACTGTGGGTAGCCATGGATATGCTGGCTGTAAACCAACTAGCTCAGCTGTCAGAAGTTATTAAAGAATGCAGGAATGGACCTCAGAAGAGGGTGGAAAAGGCCAGTTGGACCTTAAGTAGATACTGGCACTAGTGCCTGGTGATGGTGATCATGAACATGTCCTGCATGACCAGGCAGTAATGTTAAATAGCCATCAAGTGGTTAGCTAAGCAACTCGAAATACGCAGTGCAGATGTTCTCAAAAAAAAACTTTCATGGTGTTTCTGTTTGCATAGTGTGATACTACCAATTCCTAAATCAAGGCCTCTGGGGTGATGCCTTCTTTACCACGCTGAAAGTATGAAAATATCAACTGAAGCTCCCCTTGCACCAGTGGGTTCACTCAGGTTGGCAGGAGGTCTAGGGCTGTTTTTCCCCAACATCCATATCACTGTATATGCAGGAGTTTTTAATGTTACAGAGATGACTTTGAATTCTATTTCAAGTGAACTGTTGGTAGGTATGGGACTTTCTGAAAGGAGCTTGAGAATAAAAGCAAAGGGTGGGACAGATGTTCATGTCCATTTGCTGTGGGGCATTAAAATGAGAATCACTTGCATTTAGAGTTATTGAAGGAGAGCTTACAACTATGAGTGGTGCAAGAGCACCCTTAGAATAAATGAAAATTGCCCTGGAAGAATAGAAATGAGAAGAGCTGTTGTAAACTAGATATTGCGTTCCTATACCCCCAAGTATCTCAAAACGCAGTAAATAATTAGCTTTGCTGTATCCAGCTCAATACAAGATAAAGTGGGATTCCTACAGATTTTTCCTGAAATTGTATGTAGTATTCTTCAACTAGAAACAAACAATTTTAAGGGCACTTGAAGTGAAATAATTAGTTTAGTGGATTTTAAAGAGACAAACAAAAAACCCTCTCTTTTTGTCTCATCTTAAGCTTTTGGAGCTTACGTTTCTGCGCTTACCTATAGCAATGATACAGGAAGATGTTCATTTAACCTACGAAATAAGAGCTGGAAATCTTTCATAATTGCATGATTCCTGTAGCTGAGGCTATAATCAGCAAAGTCTTCAAGTTGTATCTCAAATAAAAACTGGTACTGGAGTAACTTTTATGGGCAATGAAACCCCACTGCATTCTCTGCCTTTAAGGCTTTACTTTTAGAGCACTCTTGGAAATGTGATTTGCTTTTGGGAATAAAATTATAAGACCAACATTCGGAGTGTCTGGTGGGTTTTTTCTTGCAAGTTTTTTTCCCAACTAAGATGACACATTTTACCCCCTGAGTCTGCCACAGGCATTTAGTGGCTGTGGCACCCTGTTAACGACAGTTGCTGTGTGTGGGAGGGGTTTGGGGATACTGGTGGTCAAACCAGCTTTGGTCCCGTGTTTGGGGGAGGTAAGAAAGGAAATACTGTGGTAGAAAAGGTGTAAGGTATAAACTGAGTGGACTGAGCCCTTGTAGAGCCACTGAGGAGGATTTTAAGTGTAACTTATTATCTTAATTTCTTTGTTCTTACATGTAATCCCTGGAAGGACAGTGAGCTTATAGATTCTAACTACTGTACTGACTATTTGAAAAAAGTTGTAAAAGATAGCAGCTCACAAACCATATTGTACCATTGATTTTTATTTTTTTTAAACTTCTCAAACGATTTCTAGTTTAAAAATCAATTCTGTGGTATGACATAAAGATAGGAAATAGGCTAGCCATCTAACAACATATTCCTCTAAGTACCTTTAAGAGAGCAGCTTCATCATGTTCCACAGCGATGTCAAAATCACTTAAATAAAACAACAGTACAAAGCTTTCCTTTTAAAAGGGAAGGTTTTGTTCATGCTGGCATCTTCATTATAAATACACACTAACTTGCAATAACAACTTCAGTTTGGAGAAATGAAAACAGCTTTGTTTCCAAAATAAGATATGAAGCATTTGCACTTAATCACAGTTACAGAATATTCTCATTGCTTTTAATAGTAATTCAGCAACTGGAGGAGCCTCTGCCCCAGTCAGCAGCTCTGCTTCCAGCCTGGCCATGTCCAATGACTGGCCCCCTCTTCTTTCACCAACAGGACTATCTGGTAGGTGATCATGCACCAGCCCCCACATTCTCATCCAGTAAATTTAAAGCATTGGTCTCTTGCACAGCAGCTCCAATGCTTCTCTTCTATTGCAGAGTAGTTACTTTTACTGCATTTGCTACACTTCAATTATACGGTAATGTTTTTGTGGGTACCCTGGTGTGGGACTTTAGGCTGCTTTCCTCTTTGCTGACATGCTCTGCTGACAGCAGGCAGAACTGCTGTCTCAGCACTTCCTCTTGGTGGTTGTTCTGTTTCATTGTACATGTATGTCTTTTTATAAATCAATAATAATTGTCTTTAATTGAAGTTCTGTGACTGGAGGTTTTGTGTTTATGGGTGTAGCATTTAAACCTTACAATACGGCCTTGTGTGCTGGTGGTGGATCTGGGGGCCTAGATCCTCAAGCACCTGTTTTCTTTGAGTTAATTTGAAATTTGGTGATAGAGGATTTCATAAACTCTTGGGGAAACTTATTCACAAGAAAGTATTCATTGGTGCATGTTCTGTTGGTACAAGAAACATACTAGTTCTTCTGTTCAGTGTGTGTATATATAGTATTTGGTATTATGAAAATGAGCCCCCTGCCCTTTTCACTTATTTGCCCTGTGGTCAGTGTCAGTGAGAGGTCCCAGTAACAAGCAGACCTGGAGCTATATGATGGTTCTTAAATCTAAAGTGATCTAGGGTCTTTCCATCAACCTTAGTGATGTTGGAGGAGTTTTCAAGAGGTTTCAGGTGTGGATTTCTGCTGGGTAAGGAGCACTGACATAACCACATAAAACTGCACCAGCAGTCCTTGTGCTGTGGCTGTTCTGTTGTGAGGGAAGCACAAATTCCTGGGGAAATACCTTTTGCCCAGGATTTCTGAAAGGATATCTCAATTGACTAGGTTTTAATATATATTGATGGCCAAAGAAACTCCAGGACAGTGAAAAAAGTAAGCACAGTGAACTAATACTAAAAAACCCTGCTGAAATACTTGGGGATGGGGGAGGTGGTGTGAGGTGTGTCAGGTCAGCTCTGGCCAACAACCAAGTTCTCACCTGCCTGCTCGCTTGTTCCCCTGCTGCTTTAGCAGAATGGAGGAAGAAAATAAGAAGCCCAAGAAAGCTCATAGGTTGAGATCAGCTACCATTGCAGGTAAAACATTCTCCACTTGGAGAAATTTATTGCCAACATAATGTATGTTTCATTACTGATTTGGGTATTGGGGAACAGAAACTAAAACAAAACAATCCTAAACATTCAAGCCCTTAGTGGAAACACTTTTCCTCCCCCTTTTCCCAGGCTCAGTTTCACTTGAGACTCTTCCTCTGTTTCTCTGACCAACTTTGTTATTGCTGGAGGTCATGCTCAGTCTCTTCAGTGAGGCAATAAGGAAAAAGGAGTATGGGGTCTTTGCAGTGAGTACACAGTGGTTTCTCTTCTGCTCCTTCCTCCTCAGTCCTCTCCTCTGTGGAGAGGGGGAGGTACCCTCCTCAGAGGGTATCTCCTCCTCTGACCTCTGTGTTTGCTGTGGTTCTTGTTCTTTCCTCTTTCCCAGTAGTGTTTTCTTTCCCTTTCTTATATACGCTTTCAGCAAGGTGCCACCAACTTGGCTTGTGGCCTCAGCTATGTCCTGTTGTGCATCTGTTATGGAGGCAGATGGAAAACACTGTCTGGCATGGGGCAACCCCTCGCCTATGCTCAGAAACTGTCCCTGCAGGCTCCCTGCTACTGAAGCCTTGACATCTACAGCTGATACATGATGTCATAGGCTGGTTAAAATAACACAAATTACAGGAAAAATCATTGAAATTAGGCTTCTGATTTTTGCAGAATGTAATTCTTTGGGTACAAATATAGTTAGTTTGTGCTGAACACAGCTTATCATGTAAATCCTGTGTAGCCCTTGATTTGACTAAAATTTGACTAGTGTAAGTAACATGCTTACTTCTGTACAGCTCAGTTTCATAGAATTGTAGGGGTTGGGAGGGACCTCAAGAGTCCAACCCCCCTGCCAAAGCAGGTTCCCTAGAAGAGGTTGCACAGGTAGGTGACCAGATGGGTCTTGAATATCTCCAGAGAAGGCGACTCCACACCCCCTGGGCAGCCTGTCACAGGGCTCTGTCACCCTCACTGTGAAAAAGTTCTTCCCCATATTGGTGTGGAAGTTCCTGTGCTCCAACTTGCAGAACTTCCTGTGCTCCAACTTAAGGCCATTGTACCTGGTTCTGGCCCCACAGACAACTGAGAAGAGGCTGGATGTCTCCCTCTGTCTCCCACATTTCAGATACTAATTAATCAGACCCACTCTCAGCCTTCTTTTCTCAAGGCTGAACAGCCCCAGTTTATTCAGCCTTTCCTCATGGTTGGACCAATGTCATTGCTCTTTGTCACTAATGACTGGAAGAATTCCCTCTGATAAAATTTGCAGGTAGCGCAAAAAGCCTGGATCAGGAGTAAAAAAAATTCTAGAGCTGGTTTCCTTTGGGTTTCTGTGTAGCAAGGACCTATTTAAAAGTCTGAGCATACACTGTGCTGATGTAGAAAGGGAAAATCGAGGCCTCATGGCCCTAGCGAGTGAGAACAGCGAATAAGAGCAGGGTGATGCTATCTTTCTGTGCTGTAGAGCAATATTTGAATTCTGTATCTAGTTTTGTCTTCCATATCTTGAAATAGTGGAGATGCCACAGACTTGAAAATGTTATTGTTGCAATATGAGCTAGGGAGCCTGCTTTGGCAGGGCAGTTGGACCCGATGATCTCTTGAGGTCCCTTCCAACCCCTACAATTCTGTGATTCTATGATTTTGGGGGCAAAGGTGACATTTTTTTCTTGGGGGGGTGGGAAGCATTCTTGAGCATTTCCATACTCAGCAAGGTACTGCAGTGTGGATAGTCTTTGGTGGTGGACAAGTGAGTTTGCATCCTAGAAAAGCATCCTGCAGATTCAGTTCTTTGCTGTGGTGTTAGATGCTCAGATACTTGTGGTGCTCTCTGTAGATCTAATCAACCTGAGTTCAGAACTGTTTAGAAAAGCTCCTCTGCTTTTGTAATCTGTGCTGGTGCCTCTGCCCTTCACAGAGGTATCTGGCATCCCTGGGAGACAGGTTGGCCATCTCTGCTCTTCCCTTAAGGAGTTTTTCTTCACAGATCCATCAGATTACTCTGGGGCTGCAGTGCACAAGCACACTAGCAAAAAGAAAGTGTTGGCTAGCCAGCCTGGAGAACTCTTAACACCTCCAGGCCTCCACTTCCTTCTCTGTAAAATGTTGAAACTGGTGGAGAAAAGTTGTTTCAGTCTCCAACATAATAATATGGTGTTGGCTGGCGCTACTCGGATCTGATTAAGCAACATTTTGGGTGGGCATATCTAACAGAATCATGTCTTTGGCTGGCTTTTTTAAAAGTTTGGGTTCTGTTATTTTTTACAGTATAAAATGGAGCTTTTATGCTTAAGCTTTCCATCCAAGGCATGAAAGGAATTTAGCCTAAACTTGGAGAGGTGAATAAACATAACACTGCTTCCTGTTGACTACCAGGCAATCAAATAGTGTCTGGTAATTTACTTAGCTCAATGACCTCTCCCTTTCTGCTGCGGTTGGAAACATTTGGAGATTCAGGTACCTGGCCTGTTATTATCCCAATAGTATCTACTAGTGTGTTCAGCAGAAAATCTTGCACTATATACAAATCTTCCATTCTCCATGTTCATAAATGCCTGGCTAATTGCTTATTATCATATTGAAAAGCTGCACATTACAGAGCAGATGCCAGCAATTCGAACGGCTGGATGAAGATTGGGTACCTACTTCAGTCTGCTCAGTGCAGCGGCTGTGAGAACAAGAGGCACCGAGGAACACTGGGAAGTATAAGCCAGAGACAGCCTTCTTAAAAATCAGGATAGTCAGCACTAAATGTTAAATACACTGTTAGAGACCGAAGACTTCCCAGGTTTAATGCTTTGGTGGTAAAGGAATGCATCATATGAAATAGATACAAGTTGTCTTCCATGGAGGAAGCATGCTGATCAACTCTTAACAAACACTGGGATAAGCAAGGCTACAGAGGTTATTTCCTGTGCATCTTTTTATCACTTCTGTCATCAAATCCTGATGTCTTCACCTGCAGATAGCAAATGTGCTTCTGATAGATGGTCTCTGAAAAAGCTGTTCTTAAGATTGTAGTACTGCTTCTACCCCACATCTCTCTTGACAATTAATGAATTTACTCACAGAAATCTCAAAAGCAATCTACCAAATGCTGCCCTGCATAAAGCAGCTTCTTTCTGCCCCCCACATTTTCAGTTTCACCAGCAAAAACCCAAACACCCTGGATCAGGGAACTGATCCAAGTTGAAAATAACCTGCCAAAACCCTGGGTTGTCTTTCAGTAGTAGTAGCTCCTTGATTTGTTTTGGAGTGTGGATGTATCTACCTCTGGTACTCAAGAAAAGGTGCAAGAGCAGAAATAAGAGACTGGAGCAACTTAAGAATATTCACTTGTCTGTTCTTTGTTATTTTGGGTCTCTCTTCTCTGTAGTACTCGGCATGGTATCTCTTCAGGGGCTATTTCATAGCAACGTATAAACTCTTCCACCTCAGCATGCAAGTTCAGCTACTTTCTCATGGGAAGAGCCTATGAGGTTATACCCCCAAGAGGCTCTGGTACCTGTTAGTACCTTCAGAAACTCTGGGTTTCTAGAGTACTGAGAATACTTGGATGAATGCTGTCTGGTGGTGGCGACTCATTGTCTGGAAGTTACCGAAGTTGTTATCACTTCTTTAATTTTGTCAGCCACAGCCTGATTGTCCAGATTTACTTGATTGTGTTGAACAATAATCCCACTGGGCCAAGTCTTAGCAGGCAGAAGTTGCCATATCTGGACTGGGATAGCTGAAATTAGGTGAGAGGGTAGAGCATCAGGTTATGGAAAAATAGGAGTAGGAGCAGCAGGAATCAGCCATATAAAACCTCATCATCCCTTCTTGTAAAACTGCAAAGGTGAAGTCCATGTGGCAGGCAATTTTCTTCTGTCACTTCCAGCTTGGGTCACTCTCTTCCTATTCTGTTATGAAACAACCAATGTATGTAGCTAAAGTGTTTGCCTGTAGACAGCAGAGATCACACAGGTCCAACTGTTCCTTCTGACTCCAGGTGGGAGTTTGGTTAAGCTGAGTTAGCTGGGTCACCTCCATCAGTCACTCCAGCTAATGTAATCAGTAAATCTTGGGGTACTGAGGAATTTGTGCTAAAATGTTGCAGGAACAAAAATACTTTAGATTCCAGAGGCTTTGAGTACTTGCAGAACCTGTTCCTTTTATTCATTAAAAAATTACTATTTTAGGCTTTACAGACAAGAAAGATTGAATAAATACCATGTAGAGTAGGCATGGCATTAACAATACTGCAATCCTTCCCTTTTTCTCTAAATGTCTTGTCTCTGAGGCGTTGCCCTATTGCAGTAATTCTTCTTAAATTGTATATTTTTAAATATATGTATTTATATATAGATATATCTCTATTATTTCCAACACTAACACCAGAGAGAAGTTGGTACAAGGGAGACTTCTGGTTTTTTCCTCCCTTTTCTCGTGGACCTGAGAGGATGGTAACTCTGACAACTGCAGTTTGGCTGAGCCAAAAGCAAATTGTAACAGACATCAGAGTAAGTGAAAATAGTGTTAATCAAGGCAAAAGGTGACGGTGACACTGGTGGACATTTTGACTGCTGGGAAGAGCTGCGAGGCTGTAGCGTTGAAGTATGGTTGCCACCTCTTGAGAAGGGAGTTGACAGATAAAGCTGCTGCAGGAAGATCGAGTTGCTGTGTTTGCCTTTCCCACTGTGTGTCTCAACAGTTACCTGGGTTTTGAATGGACTAAAACCCTTCTTACTCTTTTCACTGGTAATTATAGCTGCGTGCCTGCAATTTGTCTAGTCTAATTTTACAAGCTGATCACATGGTTGGGGGGAGGTAGGGCTGTGTAAGTTATTTAGGACAACCAGTGCTGTGCTACACTCCATCTGAACATCCAGGTTGTCGCCGTATCAGCTGTCTGTCTGTCAGGAGGGTGTAAAAATGTTTCTGGGCTGACTGGAAGATTTCTTTCCGCAGGGAACGCCTGGGAAGCTTTCGCCTGCACGCAGCTCGCTGAAGGAGGGCAGCAAAGAAGGGTGCTCTGAAACAATCAGGGTGATAATTTTCTAAAGCAAGGGTGGTTAAGCTTTACTTTTGCCGTTTTTACCGAAATCATAAGGCGGGGGGGGAGAGGGGGAGGTATGCAGAGGTGGAAGACAGTCATCCCGCAGTGGAAGGCTAGGTTGGCCAGAGAAAGCCATCTAGTGGTCACTGCACTCTTCTCCACCTCTCGCAGGCCTTTCCTCGCAAACGTCCAGGTTTGCAGCCATAGCAGAGGTCTCCTACGTGCCGCAGGAGATAGTAGTGCCCACAGGGCTGTAGCTATGCCCTCCAGAGTGGAAGTGGAGGGGGCTGGTCCTTGTTAAGCAGGATAAAGAGGTGAAATAACACCCCCTCCCCGCCCCTCCCCCGAGCATAATAGTCAGGCTGTCCACCACAGAAATTTTTTGTAACAGTGAACAGTAGAGGACACCAAAGGTTGTGGCTGATCTGGATAAATGCTGCCAGAAATTGACTCAAGTAAAATTGTGACTGAAGTGTGTAAGCCTGTGCTGAGCATGGAGATCACAGTGACCCCAGGTGTGACTGGGACACAGGTGTGATGGCATGTAGCGGCTCCTGCTGCCACGTTGCACTTGTTAGGAGGTGTGAACCCTGTTTCGCCAAAATGCTTGGTGGATTAGTGCTGAATTCTTAAGTTGCTTCATCCTCAAAATACTCATTTTTAAAACCCAAATGTTTCTGTTTTGACATAATCTAAATGTTTTGACATTTACATGTAATTTTTAAAGTTGAAAACCATGGAGTTTGGACAGCAGCTTTCACTTGATCACCATATGCAGTTTTCCTACTTCCCTGGGGGAAAAAAATCAACCAAAATATTTCATATTAATCCAAAACAATCTCTTCTGTGTTCTCTAGTTCAGTCAATGAACAAAAATCACAAGTGTTTGCATTGTGCAGCCTTAGGTGAATGCCTGCTTTACTCTTTTAAGATGATACTTTGAGACCTGGACATCTGTTAGTATCAGAGCTGGCACTATAAACTTTTCAGAAGGTATGAAAGAATCCATACTCAAGATACATATTTATTAGTGTGGTGGGTTGGCCCTGGCTAGAGGCCAGAAGCCCACCACAGCCATGGGGTATTCCACAGGCTGCAGGTACAATATCTACTTGACATCATCTTCCACAGGACACAGGGGGACAAACTTCTCCACCATGATCTCTTATATGGGCTGTAGGAAAATCTTTCTCTCTAGGGCCTGGAGCACCTCCTCCACTCACTACTTCACTGACCTTGGTGTCTGCAAAGTTTCTTACATCTTCTCACTCCCTTCTCTGGTGGCCAAAAAGCCACTCACAGGTGTTTTTCCCTTCTGAAATATGTTAGTACAGAGGTGCTACCCACCCCCTGCCACCCAAGACCTTGCTATGCAAACTCACAACAATTAGGAAAACAACACAGTGTGACTGAAATGCAGGGTTTCAGAAAAACACGGTTTAAGCGCACACAATGCAGACTGTGTGTGCTCCTTTTATGTTTGCCCAATATCTTTCTGGACTTGCAGAGAGTAACAAAATTATTCTGTGTATCACACAACAGAAGGAAAGGAAGTCATCCAGAGGGATCTTGATAGGCTGGAAAGTTGGTCTCAGGTGAACCTAATGAGGTTCAACACAGCAATGCATAAGGTGTTGCACTTGGGCTGGAGGAATCCCAGACATATACAGACTGGGAGAAGAACTCCTTGAGAGTAGCCCTGCTGAGAAGGACCTGTGGATTCTCATGGATGACAAACTTAACATGAACTAGAAGTGTGCTCTTGCAGCTTGGAAGACCAATGGTATCCTGGGCTCCATCAGAAGAGGGGTGGCCAGCAGGGACAGGGGGGTGATTGTCCCTCTCTACTCTGCCCTTGTGAGGCCCCATCTGGAGTACTGTGCCCAGATCTGGGGCCCCCAATACAAGAAAGATGTAGAACTGTGGGAGAGGGTTCAGAGGAGGGCCACGAAGATGATTAGGGGGCTGGAGCACCTCCTCTGTGAAGAGAGGCTGAGGGAGCTATGCTTGTTCAGAGGGAGAAGAGAAGGCTGCAGGGGGACCACATTGCAGCCTTCCAGTACCTGAAGGGAGCATACAAACAGGAGGGGAATCAGCTTTTTAAAAGGGTAGGCAACGGGAGGACGGACAAGGAGGAATGGATTAAAGCTAAAGGAGGGAAGGTTTAGATTAGATATTAGGAGAAAGTTCTTTACAGAGAATGGTTACAAGCCCAGAGAGGTGGTGGATGCCCTGTCCCTGGAGGTGTTCAAGGCCAGGTTGGATGGGGCCCTGGGCAACATTGTGTAGATCCAGGCCTGGAGGTTGGTGGCACTGCCACAGGCAGGGGGTTGGAACTCTGATCCTTGGTGTCCCTTCCAACCCATGCTGTTCTATAATTCTATGATCACTCTTCTTCCAGCTATTCCAGTGACACAGCAAAGCACTGTGCAACTCCGTATGTTCCTCTGAGTAAACCTCTCCTATCTTAACTTCCAAAACTACATCCATCCCCCTGATGGCTGTGTTACAAGTCTCCCTCTGTGATCAGTCTCAAAAAGATTATGTTCAGAGGCTAGAAGTTTGTGACGGGCTTCAGGAGCCCCCTGACCAACCCCCAGTGCATCAATCAGGATGGGGACTGTCATGTACCTCAGTGCTTTTTTTTAATCTTTGTGACTGTTACAGAATTAACCAGAGAATAAGTGGAAAAGCATCAGGTTTGTAGTTTGTGACCAGGCAAAGCACCAGTGGAGTCCGACAGCTGTAGGACTGAGCGCCAGTTTTATTTCTCCTCTGCTCAGCCCATTGCCTGTGTGTGACCACTTCTGCCCAGTCCCCATCTGACAGCCACGGCTGGAGGAAGGTGATACTGCAGCGTAGCACCAAGATCACCAGGAGTGAATGTGGTGAGTGTTTTAAGGTGTGTAATGGTGAACTGTCACTGCCAGTGGGGAAATGCATTAGAGTAGACAAGCCTACTGGAGTGAGTTTTTTTTTTCCTGTTGTGTACCTTTTCAGGGGAGAAGAGAAAAGATTAAACAATTCATTACTTCAGTGGCTGAGACTAATTGCACAACTTCTAAGATGTATTCATAGTGCATGTATTATGGATTAAGCCACAAATACAAGCCTGTTATTAAAAACCAGCTCAAATGTACGTGGGAGTTCTGAGGCTCCATTTCTCACCTTTTCCAAGACTTTTAAAAGGGGGAAAAAAATAATCAGAAGTGCCCTTAGGAGCCTAATTGTAATTTTCACAAAGATTCATGGGAGTCCTCAGCTAATTAAAAGCTGGTGGGATTTTTGAGACTGAAGTCACCAAGGTGCTTGTTCTAAATTTGTCCCTTGTCTGTATCAAAACTCTAGTTTGTGAAAAGGGACCCCAAGCTCTCAATAATGAGGAGGTAAAGAAAAAGAATGTACACTTGAATATTTTTTTTTCTCCCTTTATCCCATCCCTGGTAAACTACTTTCAGCCAGTCTGGGGATCCAGCTACTGAATCTTTGTGCATGGGAGTCTGCAATATTGTTCCCTGACTGATGGAAGAGTAAGCTGACTTCAGGAGCAGAGCTACAGGGAGGAAAGGAGAGGGGGTGTGTACCTCAGGAGCAAGCAGTCAAATCCATCCCCTAAGGGGGAAAAAACCCAAAACACACACAAAATTTGGACAGTTTCTTCCAGTTTCATTCATGTTTGGGTTTTCTTTATGGTTTGCTTGTTTCTTTTGAAGAGTACAAGTCCAAGAGAGGATATTGGGTCAGAAAGGATCATTTTTCCCTTTTCAGCTGGAATAGAAAAGGCTCTAGCTTGGGTGATCCTTCTTTCGCTTTGCCAACACCACATGGAAGAAATTGTGGCAACAGAGTCAGCAGGCCATGTCTCCTCCTGTTTCCAGCATTACTGCTCATTTTAAGTTGTTGCCTTAATAAGCAGAAGGATTTTTCATAATGCTTAAAAGGAGTTAAAGCATGAAGACACTTAGAGAAATGAGATGCCAAGTCTTTAACTAATGGGATTATACAGTGGAGACCCTTTAAAAATGGCTTGGACTGAGTGATCCAGCAGCCATAAAGACCTTATTATAGGTCAACAATTTATTTTGCAGACAATAGTACCTTTTGAAGAACCCGTGCAATCAAAATTGAGATTTGTGCAAAGTGCTTAATGTTATTGAAGTGTCTTAATACAAATGCATGAGCCTTCCTGAGCCAGCTGTGTACGCTTCTATCTGCATTTCTTTTTCATACTGCTGGCTCTTTTGCATGTTTTAATTAATAAATGAAAAATTCTATAGATATTCTTGATTCCAAAGAGCATTTTCATCTCCTTTGTGATCCAATGAATACCGTCCTTTCAGGACCATATTTTTGCAGGGCCAAGGGCCAGGGGAAGTCACCACAATTATTATTTTTTTACTATTAAAAAAACTAGTTCATGCTTTCATATTTGACAGTGTAGTTATGTTTCTTTAAAAACAGCCCAAAATTTAGGTGTGGGCTAAGGGCCATGCCTGTAATGTTTGATCACAAAAGGCAGTTGTGGTTGGTTGGGGGTTTCTTTTAAAGACTGGGGCATTTGAAAACATAAGGTTTTATAGAAAGCACACTGTGTCTTTATTGCCTTCACTGCTGGTGGAAGTCAGGATGCCTTATGGGAAATGGGAAGAGATGTGAATATCCTCCTAAATATTTTAAGGTCGAATCTCACCTACAAATTCTCCACTTGTTCTTAAAGGACCTCTTCCTGTGGTGTCTAGGGTCTCATTCAAATCAAATAAATTGGAGTTCCTGCATTCACCTCCAAAGCCTTTAAATCATGTGTTAAGTGCATTACTTCTCTTATTTTGGTAGATCTCTCACTGAATTCAATGTGGAATTTCCTGGGTTAAGGAGAACTCCCCTTTTTACCTCCAAACAGTATTACAGGTAACTTTGGAAGGCCTGCTTTTCTTGTTCATGCTTTTGAATTGAGTCCCACCTGTTAGTACAATGCCGTTATTTGCTGTCTGTTTCAGTTCACGATGATTTGGGGTTTGGTGTGTCAGGTGCAGAAGTGGGACTAGTGCAGGCGCGGTGTCTATCCCGTGGTGCTCAAACTCCTGAGCAATTCACATAAGGATCCCATCCTGCACCTAAGTTCTATCACTGGCAGCAGGACTGTGTGGACAACAGAGCTGTCAGATTTGCATTTGATACTGTCCTGCATGACATCCTTATCTCTAAAGTGAAGAGATGTGGATCTGATGGATGGACCACTTAGTGAATAAAGAATTGGCTGGACAGTCAGGCCTCAGACTTGTGGTCAACAACCCAGTGTCCAAATGCACACCAACGATGTGCTCCTCAGGGGTCAGTACTGGGACCAGCACTGTTTAACATCTTTATCAGAGACATGGTCAGTGGTATTGAGTGCACCTGCACCAAGTTTTTTGGTGACACAGAGCTGTGTGGTGTGGTTGACGTGCTGGAGGGAAGGGATGCCATCCTGAGGAACCTTGACAGGTGTGATCATGCTAACTGCCTTAAGTTCAACAAAGTTAAGTGCCAGGTCCTGCGCGCTGGTTGGTGCAATCCCAAGCATAGCCAGAGGCTGGGCAGAGAATGGATAGACATTGAGGAGAAGGACTTGGGAGTGTTGATTGATGTGATGCTCAACATGACCTGGCAACGTGTGCTTGCAGCCCAGAAAGTAAACTGCGTCCTGATGGGCTGCATCAAAAGAAGTGTGACCAGCAGGTCGAGGGAGTTGATTCTGCCCCTCTGCTCTGGTGAGACCCCACCTGGAATGTTGTATCCAGCTCTGGTGTCCTCAGTAAAAAAAGGACAAGGACCTGTTGGAGTGAGTCCAGAGGAGAGCCATGAAGATGATCAGAGGGCTGGAACACCTCTTCTATGAAGACAGGCTGAGAGTTGGCTTTTTCATCCTGGAGAAGGCCCTAGAGAGACCTTATTGCAGCTTTCTAGTACCTGAAGGGGACCTACAGGAAAGATGGAGAGGGACTGGTTATCAGGGATTGTAGTGGTAGGACAAGGGGTAATGGGTTTAAACTGGAAGAGGGTAGATTTAGATTAGATACAAGGAAGAAATTCTTCCCTGTGAGAGTGGTGAGGCCCTGGCACAGGCTGCCCAGAGAAACTGTGGCTGCCCCCTCCCTGGCAGTGTTCAAGGCCAGGTTGGATGGGACTCTGGGCAACCTGGTCTGGTGGAGGGTGTCCCTGTCCATGGCAGGGGTGTGGCACCAGCTGATCTCTAAGGTCCATTCCAACCCATACCTGTCTGAGTCTATGAATTCCTCATTCTTGGAGGACACAAGCCATAAGAGGCTAATGCTGATGCATTGTTGCAGGAGCAAGCGGTACACTCAGAATTGCCATAGCCCACAGGGATGTTTTGGGACTTTAGCAAAGAACCACTGTCATCTCTGACTTCTAAGCTATTTCTGCAATTTTTTTCTCTTTTTTTTTTCAGCTTTTTGTTAGTGTGGTTTGTGTGTGGCTTACAAAGGCAGGAAGAATGGTGGCTTGTGGACTAGGAGTAGATTCTGTCAGCAGAGTTTCATGACATTAGGCTAGAGTATCATGCTGGTGAGTCTGAGGGCAGAAGACCCACCTCCATGAGGGTTCCTAGGGGGAGACAGAAGTGGCTGTAGCTGCAACTTTACTGCTGTGACTGTAGCACCTCAAGGTGGCACGTATGGGGGAATGTTTTTAATCCCCCACTGAGAAGGACTGGAGTGGTAGGAGAATGAAACACAACTGTCACTGGATTGTATAACTACTGTTAGTTTTGAGTTCACATGTCAAAGATTTTACCTATGGCTACAGATTTTAAAGAACAAGGAAATTATATAAACACATGACACATTTATCTGTTCCTTATGTTTCTGCAAGGCCTTTCTGAAATGTCTGGGCAAAGGAATAACACGGATGTTCCTATAGACATGCTGATCCCAAGCTAGGGACTGTGATATGTTGTTTGACTACTTGCTTGTAGTCTATGCTTGTTGCAATCATTCATGACTTAAAGGTGTCCAGTTTCCCCAAAAATAGAAGTAGACATGCATTCATTTTGCTGCAAGGTGTCTGAGATGCATCTGCACTGGAGCACATAGAGAAACCAGGGCTTGCTCTGGCTCTTCCAGGGAAAAATGGACCTGCTCCAGGGCTGACTGCTGAGAGCTGGGTGGGAATGGAAGGGGCCAAGGCAGCCCAATGCTGACAGAGCCTAGCTGGTACCCTGCTCTCCATCAGCTCCAATTGCTGCTTAACCATGGTCTGTTTTCCAGTGGAAAAGTTCCCCAAGTGCCTTCTCCAGAAGGAACTGACTCTAGGTTAGCTGAGTTCCTGGCCAAGCCCCTGTCTCAGACATGGGTTTTTCTAGAAAGGCAGCTCTGTTGCGGGCAGGGAAAGAGGCCTGATCTGAACCTGACTAACATCTTCAGCAGGATTTAGATTAAGCCCACAAATCCTGATTCTGCAAAGATTTAAGCTTGTGCATAACTTTACATATGTGAATAGTCTCATTGAGGTCAAATGAATTAAAATAATGTGCAAATAACGAATTAAAATAATGCACCTGCTTAAGTCTTGGCAGTATCAGGGCCATAATGAGCTGGAAAAAAAAAAGCAGGGGAGAAAAAAGCTGACTTTTTCAGAGCTATTAAGGTGTTATTTGAGAAACCTAGACAGCAACAATTGTATTTACATGTACCATGCAAAATCTAAATGAATGGCCATGTTTGCTCATCCGTGTCATGTATTTGGGTCAATAAGGGATCCCATATGGCTTCAAAGGTTTGGCTAGTCTATTCTACTCGAAAAAGCACCTGAAAGTATTCATTTTGCAGCCTGATCCTAGAGGGATCAGTAGGTGTTTTCACTGTACAGAATTGGGATTGCAGGACTTACTAACAATGTGCCTGTATCGGAGGAAAAACCAGGGTGACAAGCTGAGTGAAAGGCCTGCAGTACTGCAAGTGCCTTCCTCATGGTGCCAGAAGTTGATTCCTCTGCAAAATAAGGGTAGGAGAAATTAAATTCTTACAGGGGAAAAAAGAGCCCTGTGCTAACTCTGTTTGAGCCAAGATGTGAGGGAGATATATGCTGGTGCCTTTGACTTTGCTGGTGGTCTGTCCTATCATCTCCTCTCACTCCTCTGCCTTCAGTTCCAAGTTTCTGTCCCTGGGATCTTCTCAGCTGCCACTGCAAACCAGGGCCACTTTGTTCCTCTCCTGAGCAGCGAAAACAGTGAAAACAGCAGCCCTGTCTTAGGATACCTTTCACACCTATCCTTCCTCTGTGTTCAAGGGACAAAGCTTCCCCTTGAATGCCTGATGCTTTGGGGAAAGCACGGATCTGCTTGTGCACCCCCTCAGTTTGCCCTTTTGCTCTTTCGCCAGAGTCTGGCTGCGGGCATTCAGGTTTTTAGAGCAACAGCTCATCACTTTAAAGGTAAAGAAAGCGTAGAGGGAGAAATCACCTTGTGCCAACAGCTGCTAGAGCTTATGTGCCATGAAGCACTCAAAATGGGACTAAGCTAGAGATGGAGGGTCCATGGGCACTGGAGCACTCTGCACACGGGGCAGATTTTTATCTGTAAAGTGTATGTGTCATCCTCATGTTTAAAAATTCCTCTGAACTTCCTCAGGCACTACCAAAACATGCTTACTTAACAGGAGAAGCTTAGGTTGGGTATTAGGAAGAGGCTCTTTACTGAGGGGGTGGTCAGGCACTGGAACAGGCTCCCCAGGGAAGGGGTCACAGCACTGAGCTTGGCTGAGTTCAAGAAGTGTCAGGATGATGCACTCAGTCCTGTGCTCTGACTTGTCTAGCCCAGTGTGGAGCCAGGAGTCAGGACTTGATGATCCTTATGGGTCCCTTCCAACTCAAGATATTCTATGATTCTTACTTGGGAAAGGCAATAATGCTATGCCAGACACAGCCTGCATGCAAAGTCACTGATGGCAATCTCCTCCCAGGAGCTGGCCTAGTCCATTCTACCAGTGCAACTGCTCTGGGTCATACAAAAGGCAGAAATGTATTTCAAAGATGGAGAGATCTTATTTTTATAGTTCCCAGCTCCAGGGGAGCAGAGGGACTAAGCTGACCCTGAACTGCTGGCCTGACTTCACCAGACAGACTTGAGGATGCTTTACTTGGTTTCACAAGCACTGAGTCTTGAGGGAGGAAATGGAGCTCACCAAGCAAATGGTGGCATTCTTATAGTGTGCATTTTCTGGAAACAGAAGCCCCATAACAGGGTAATCAGATGGGATGGTCTGGTCTGAGCAATAGGTTTGGGAGGTGACAAGATCACATTGCAGTATGAACCTGATATAGGACCAGAAAGATCCTCTCCTTTGGGGCTGGGGTCCTAGTAGTTCCTGTCTCAGGAGCAGCCCGTGATCTTTAATCAACCTTACCAGAATCAAAAGGGATGAAAGATGCTTTAGGTGTCCATACCAGCCCTCAGCTATTGCCAAGAAGCAATGCTTAGGGAATTCAAAGCCAAAGGAAATCCACTGTCCTAAGAGGCAAACTGCCTTGTCCCCTGGAGTGGGAGCTGGAGTGGTGGGGTTGTGTGCATTGCAGTGGGGGAAGAAGCAGGGTATGTGCCAGTACATACAGGGAACAAATTGTAATTCAGATGGTAAGATCTGATCATCGCAGCACAGGAGACTAGACACTTCTGCTGTTGTCCTTGTGGGAAAAGAACAAGCTGGCTGGGGGTTTCTGCTTGTAGTAGCATTGTACAATCAAGTGTGTGGGGGGAGAATTGGGGGGAAAGGGATTTATTGAGATATCAAAGTCTAATGGTAATCAGAAGAATACTCATCTCCTCCATCGATTTCTTCATCAGTAAATCACAAAAGGGAATATGTTTCCCATTAAATATGGGGAAATGAGGTGAAATGTCTTTTTCAGAATCACCCAGTGCCCTCAGCACTGGGCTGTCCCTGCTCAGTCCTTTAAGCCAGCCCGAAGATCTTGAAAGAAATTCCATCTCTGTTCAGCTCCCACTGACAGGATTTTTGATGACAACTTTGAAAGTATTTCTTTAATGATTTTTTTCTTTGTGAAGAGGAGACAATGTCAACATGAGAAAGTTCCTTTCTACCCAAACTATTTGTGTACATTTGCAAGTACTCCCCACGCAGGCATAAAAATACATACCTAATAATTGTGGCTTATTAGTGGCTTCAGACCCACAGGATCAGCCCTGTAAATATCTCCTTAGGAGTAGCAATAATAATTACAAAAATATGAACAATTATTTTCTTGCATATGTGCATTTGCTCTTCATTTGTTGTAGGAAGACAGTTTCAAACTACTAAATGCTATTAGGCTTTTTAGAGGAGAAAAACCTGCCAAGTGTATTTATTTATTTTAACTAGAAATTATTTGGAAGGACCAGAAGTATGAGCAGCTGGTAAACTTCTCCTGATTATTTTCCCCTACATTTCTAATAATGAACTTAAATGATTTTAGCACCTTAAAAATACTCTGCTTAAACAGACTATGCGTGGGCAAATTTAGAACTGTACAGAAGTCCTGGAACACAGAAATAATGAGGAGGGGAAAAAACAAAGAAATGAGAGGTAAAGAAAAATAAGGAGAATAAAAAGCCATTTAAGGGACATACATAAAAGTTAACACAGAGAAGTCCACATAGGAAAGGGTTTTTCAGCCTTATAGGGATGTATTGAAGTGTGGGTAGTCTGTAACAATGCTAATAGTTTGGGGAGTCTCTGCATTGTGAGCCAAAGGGAAGTTGAAGTTGACAAGATGGGAGCTAAGGGTCTGGGGCAGCAGCCCTTGAGGAGAACAAGAGAAGCAGGTACCTCTCCTTGCCCACCGTGATGGTCAAACACTGTGTCAGCCTTTCAGGAGCAGATCCTGTTGTCTTTTGACTGAAGTTGCAGTGCCAGAGGGGGAGAGGACAGAAAAAGAGCCCTTCTCACCTACAACCCCCCACAACACCTCCCAGGAACCCGCAGTTCCACTCTAGGAGCTCAACTGAACAACATCAGCCTGTCCCAGGACCTCCTGCGCTGTAGCCTTTATGTCAAGCTTTGCCATCCCTGTCTGTAAGAAAAAAAAAATGAACGTCTTTGAATTTGCCACCCCAGTAATTACAATGTTGTTCACCTAGCTGAGGTGGGTCTGAGGGGTAATAGGAAGTTATGAGTAGCCTACACCCTCCATAACAGCTCTGCCTCCAAAATATTTATTCTGGCGGCTCTCTATTTGCTCCCAGGTGTTGGTTCCCCATCTCCAGTAGTCTTTTGGCTTTTCTGGTCTTATTTATTGTTTCTCACTTTAAATGGTACCCAAGCTTTCACTGTGCCTAAGGAAGAACTGTTCCCTCACAGCTGAGGGGAGCTGGAAGTAGGAGGGGAGAGCAAAGGCAAGGGGGCCAAATGATGCTGCTCTATATCTTCCTAGCTGGAGCAATCCCTGAAAAGACAGAGGCTGGAGCTCAGCCTGGTTCTGCTCCTCCCTAACTCATGAGGTGTCTTCCAGGCTGCTGTCTTTGCTGGAGTCCTCCCAGGATTTCCTTGTAGGGTTAAGAAAAGTCTTGATAACTGATGTTTTATGACCAAAAGGTGCTTTGATTCTCATACCGCTTCATGTTGTGCAGCAGCACAGGGAGGTGAAGAAGATATTCCTTGATTTTACAAATGCAGAATAGGTTGATTGCCAGTTGCCTGTAATTTAAGTGGGCAACATCAGCATGAGGACCAACAGGAAGAGCAGGGCACCTCAGGTGATGTGTCCTTTCTCAGCTCTGCAGAGAGATTGAAAGGTGGCAGTGCTGCCACAGCTGCATAAATTTCCTTGGAGTAGGAAGGAAGAAGGCCATCAGATGTGCAGTCTGGCTTAGTGCAGTGTGCCAGGCCCAATGAAGAGAGGGAAGATGGAGAGGCAGGAAAAGCTAGGGTTGCTCCAAAGTGGAATTGCTGTGGCTCTTTCAAGGACGATGATGCTACTGATGGCATTGAGGTTGGTTCCTTTTCCTTCCAGGTAGCTCTGTGTTTAATTTGCGTAGCTTGCAACAAGAGCCTGGTGTCCTGGCACCTTTAACAGGCAGCTGGAGCACAGGGATTTGCTGGGGTTTTTTAATGAGATGGAAAATATGCGACTCTCCCTCATTTGACTGGCTGTTGTAGCCCCTCTGCTCCTATTGGCTCCTGCCCTGCAATATTTTAAACTGTTTTGCAAGCAAGAAAAAAAATGCAACCTCAGCTCTTTGTGCCATTCAGCTGAAGTAGGAAAACTCCAAAAATTACATGAAAGAGAAGATGGGAAATAAAAAAAAAAACCCACCCCAAAAGGCAAAGCAAATGGGCCGTGAAACTGCTGATAGGGAAAATGTTTTCATACAGCAGAGAGTGCTCTGAGTCACTCTTCTCCTTTGAGTCCAGTGTTGTTCCCATTGGCATTGACAGGAGTGTTTGGAAGTGGTGTGTGTGGTGGATGGGTCGGCTCCTTCCCTTCACTCCTGGCAATGCTATCTGAACTCTCTTCTCTCCGCTGTTTTTGTTGTATTTATGATGCTCTCAAGGCTCCTCATTCAGTTTTGTGAGGAGTCCCCCCGGCACGCTGCCCATGTCTCTGAGTTGGCATAAAACCATTCCCCATTTTTACCGTGAAGTATCTCACCTGGGGTCTTGGACACTGCTTGTCCTGACATGTGCTTTAGGAAAGCCTTGTTCCAGACCTGGGGACACCTGGGAAGGGACTTCTCATCTCCACCCTGTAGGAAACATTCTCCTCTCCCCACTGCTGCTGACCATGTCCGTCTTATTCCTGGGTTTATCACAGCATCAGGGCAGGAGCAGCCTATGGGCTAGATAACATATCTTTGTGATTTTACTAATCCCCTTTCCAGCTTTTCCTTTTTTTCTGCCACTTCCTTATGCTCTGAGTAAAAACTATCCCAGGAAAAAACAGGTATGGGTGTTACGGAGCATGTCAGGTTTGTAAACACTAAGGAGAGAGGCTATGTAGATCTGTTTAGGCAATTTTCCTGCTGACAAGTTGGCATTTAGCACGTGAATAACTGTGTAAGCAGTTTAGGAATAATGGGCAGGGTGCTCAGTGTCAGTGCTTTTAAATATTCCTTAGCTTTTCTCTACTGAAGGCCCTACAAAAATACTTTTGGGAGAATAGACAAGCAAATAGTAAAAAGATGTTGTTGGGCCTTATAATTTCTGTTTAGTTACAGAAATGGAAACCAAGATTATTTTACCTGAAACAAAGCATTTCTGACAAATGCATCTGAGAGACTGCATATCCCAAATTCAATCCTAAAAGTACCCACACTTAAAGCAAAGTCATGCTTCAAGGCTTTTGTTACCAGAATGACAAAAACTTCCCATGTGGTCTCTCTGATATCACAAATGGCCCTTTTAAGTTTGACTGACAGCTCAGGCCAGTGTTCTTTTCATCATAAACGAGGTAAAGTGTTTGCATAGAAAGATGGCATTTTATAGAAGATTGCTCAGTGATAAAACCAGTAAAATTTTCAAACAGAGTTTACTCATTGAAAAAATGGGGCTTTGGCTGGACAAGTAGGGAAATCTGAATTTGTGACCGACAAAGTTACCGTCTTGCCTTTAGAAATGTGTTTAACAGTGTTTTTCAAATGAAACGTTGTTTCTAAAGATGAATAAGACAGGAAGACATGTTTCAGGTCAAGCTAAGTATTTACTTTGGCACCTAAAATATACTTTTCAGTTCAGTACAGTTTGGGGCTTTCTGGAGATACTGTTTGATGATTAAAATGTGCCCATTTGGGGGAACACAAAGCAAGTATTTACCTGATATGTCTGTCTAGCTATCACACTAAAAAAAAAAAAATTGATGTGGTAGGATGGTGCTCTATAATTGAATTCAAGTGCTTTGGAAAGTTACCACCCCTCTGCTGAGATGTGATAATTGGCCATGTTTGTTCTCCCTCCTCAAATGCAAAGTAAAATGGGGTTTTCTGGTAGTATTTTAAGCTATTTTCACTTAGTTGTTTGCTGATTATTTTTTCCATATTTTATGTTTTTAAATTAAAAAAAGTGATTGAACTTCCATGTTTAAGTAACCTGTAATTCTGGTGTTGATTCCCACTAGTGACATAAGTTCTGTACACTCTTAGAAAAAGTCTTACAGGCAAAAAAATCATTTAAAGAAAAAGAGCATGTATTTTCCAATGGCATATATTAATATTTAAGGTATGTCCAATAACAAATCAAAGCTGGTGCCCCGTTATAATTTGCAGCTTCAGTCTATGTTAATAAAAACAGATGAAGTCTTTGAAATAAAGAGGAGTCAAGTATGTGGAGAAGCATTTCTTGCTTTGTCATTCATGCAGGTGAACAAGGCTTCAGTATGATGCATTAGGATACAAGGAGAACTGTTAAGGTTCTGCCACTGTACAGAAGTGTGAAAATACTTTGTCTGGGGGAAGACAGTGATTTTATATCAATGCTGGAAAATAAGTTTAAAAGATGGTTTAATCAATGAAGAAACTTTTGGGTGATTTCTTCAATGGAGGAACTGTCTTATTGGCTGATAACTTAAAAACCCATTAATTATAAGGAATAAGCAGTACAAATGTCAGCACTGTCTGTAGTTTATTAGATTATCTGATACAACGGGGCAGATTCTCATTTAATTTGCTTGATGTAAACCTAAAATAATTTCCATGGTGACATTACACTTTAACTACTCCAGAGAACAAACAGCAAGCAGAAGGTCCTTTTCCTTTCTTTTCCAACAACGTCAGGGAATTTGTATATCATTGAAGAAAATCTTTTGGTTACTCCATGAAGCCAATGTGATTATTTATATTAAAAAGTCCGGGGAGAAATAGACTGTCTGTAGAGATATCTTGGTAGGTAGGTGTAGCTCTCAGGTATGTTTCCTTGGCTCAGCATCCTGCATCCTGTACAAGAAAGCCAGGGCATGCACCATCTCAGAGCTGCACACCCACCTTCCTGACAACTGCAGATACACAGGACTCTTGTAAGGAGAAATGAAATCTTCATCTCCATGATTTTGTTGCTGCTATTACCCACGGTGTCTCTAGTAGAGTGGTCACAGGTCTTACAGCAGAAATCCAGGGCTTCCCAAACCATCCTCTCTTTCACTCCTCTTGCCAAGTCTGATTTGGGATTCATCATTCTAGAAACTTCTGTTAGACTAGTGCCCCTTTGAGATGAATATATTTGAGTGAAATATAAGGCAGTGCAAGGTTTGCCCCTGTATGACAAAGCAATGTGTTTCTTTCTAAAACTGACCTGCAGAGAGGATGCCTTTTACAGAGGGCACTTCCTTTGGGGCAGTATTTTCTAGCAGGGAGGGAAATAAGAAAAACAAAAAATCAAGATGATCAATAACAGGCTTTTACTATTTGCCTTTATCTATTATGCTTCTGTCTCTAGTAAGAGACCTTGGTTTGGGGCATTCAAGTTGAAAGGCATACAGATGAAAAAAAAAATCACCAGTATATTCTACTGTATTGCATCAGAGTTAAGGTGACTCCTCTTCAGTATTTAAACTACTGCTTACTTGCTGTCAGACTTCTAATTTAAGCCAAAGTGCTGCAATGGATCTTGGAGGTAATAGCTGTAAAAATGGAAACTTTCAATCCTTGTTCTCCCTTTTGCTCCAGTGCTGCGGTGCCCACTCCCCACTGCCTCCACTCCATTTGGGCTGTGCTGAGGGAGCAAGGCAGCTCCTTTTTCAAGCAGCACTATCTGTCAGCTGGCCCATGCGAATGCCTGATGGAGAGAGCTGCACACGATCCTGTTCCCCTCTTATCTGAGGGGTAAATATTAAGTTGACACAATCAGTCATACTGGTCTTCAGATATGCACTCCCCATGCCATTCGACTACTCTGACTGATTTTTAGCAACTTTCGAGGGGAAATTTTACTTTACACAGGATAAAGTGGGTAAGATCTTGGAGTCTCCCTCTTCTTTGGACCATTTATTTCTTCTTTGCAAGTCACAGGGAGAGCAGGGTTTAAATATCACATTGACATCTGCCATACAGTCATATTGAGCCTGTCTACATTTAGATTTATGTCTACAGCAGTTACACTCATCAGGATCATCTTCAGTCAGAAAGACAGTAATTATGGTGTTCAACCAAACCAGAGCCTTGCTTTCCTGATGGATTGACTCTAGAGTTGCATCACAGAACTTTCCTGGTGTAATGAAAAGTAGTGTCTGCTTCCCACTGCTACAGTGAGGCTTCAAGTAGAGTTTAGGACAGGTTGAAACCACGTCAATTTTCAACATAAAGCCAGAAGTAGCTACCTGGTTTGTGAACACGGAGAAAAGATGGCTTCTGCTCATCTTATAGCTACAGCATTGTCACATGTTCAGAGTAATTGGTATCATTGGGGGGAAAAAAAGGAGGGTTTTGACACATGAGTTTCCTCAATATTTTAAAAATCTTCTGGCCAAGAAGTTGCTGAGTTTAAGTGTGGAAGTCATTAAAGCTTTTAAAGTCTTTTCTTTCTAGAGGAAAGGAAAAAAGCTGATCTTGAATGAAAAGAAACATCTGAAGATGTATCCCAAACTAAGACACCTTTAGTGGTGAAGTTCTACATGTTCAAAACACCCGTAGGTTGAGAAGGCCAGTAAGAGCTCAGGGCAGCTGAAAATGACACGTTAAAGTGACCTAAACATGACAACTTTGGAAGTTTTTCAGTTTGCTAATTGAATGTGAAATTATTCACATTTATGTTCCACTGCTTTGTGCGCTCGGGGGGTGCTGATTAGCGCACCCATACTACTACAGGGTAACCCCCAACTTGAAAGAGTCCAGTGCAGGGCCACTAAGATTAAGGGAGTGGGACATCTTCCTTATGAGGACAGGCTGAGAGAGCTGGGTCTCTTTAGCCTGGAGGAGACTGAGGGGTGATCTCATCAATGTCTATAAATATGTAAAAGGCAAGTGTCAGGAGGATGGAGCCAGGCTCTTCTCAGCAATAGGACAAGGGACAACGAGTGCAAGCTGGAGTACAGGAGGTTCCATGTGAACATAAGGAAAAACTTTTTCACTGTGAGGGTGACAGAGGACTGGCACAGGCTGCCCAGGGAGGCTGTGGAGTCTCCTTCTCTGGAGCCATTCAAAACCCACCTGGACATGTTCTTGTGTGACCTAATGTAGGTGATCCTGCTCTGGCAGAGGGAGTGGACTAGATGTTTCAAGGTCTTGGTGTGGAGTGGCGTCTGAGCGCGGAGGAAACACAAACCTTCTGCCCCTCTGAGCCTAACCACAGGGGACAGGGTTGCCTCAAACGCTACGGAGCCTTTGTAATTCTCCTTGTAATTCTCCAGTGAGGCAGAAAGCAAAGTAAAATGTCCTTGGATAGGATATTATGGTACTTCTAGGAGAAGAGAGAAGATTTTCTCACTTGTCTGTGGTCAGTGACGCAGCATCCTCTGGGGAGTCATCAACTGACAGGAAATGTGTGCACTTATTCCATTCCTGCAGAGAAGCCAAATAGGAAAAAAGGTCTGTGTATTCCTGGGCTGGGTTGGGGGTTTTTTTCTTTTTTTGATAAGATGGCCTGTGCCAGGGACAACAAACAAAACTTTTTTTTTCCTTTTTCTTCCATTCCTAATCTCTGTGTGATATAAATAACATCCCACAATTTAGCATTGTTAATTAATATGTACTTTCCATTACCTTCCTTTTGGAGAGTTCATTATCTTGAGGAATGTAACTCTTCATTCAGACATTCCATTTTGTAGCAGGAGAAAGAGACGGAGGCGCAAAAGAACTACTTTAACTGGATTGTGTAACAATGGCTGTGATAATAATTGTCTGGGAGAATTGTATAGAGGTAACAAAAGGCCTCACAAAATGAGTACATTACAAAGACTCTTTTATGACTGAAAAATACTGATGTCCTTAAAAAGAGAGAGAAGTTGGAGTTGGGTGATTTTGTAGGAAAATGCAAAGATTACCCTGAAGTTTGTCTGTGCACAGGAGAGACATTTCCTTAGGCTTGCCAGAGGACACTTTATATCTCTCTCTTTTGTTTCTCTACTTCTATTTCCACATCCCTTCTCCCGCTCTAACACCAGTGAGAGCCTGGGCTGGTCAGCCTGACCTGATCTCCACCATGGTTGTGTCCACTCATTGTTCATAGAGTGGAGCAGCTCCGTGGCTTCCTTTGGTGACTGTGCCAGCTTCATTTATCTCTGTACTGACAGCCTGTGCCCACTATATTTTGGTAGTCTAGGCTCCCTGCCAGTACCTCACCCTTTAAGATACAGTTGTGCAAAGGGGGACAGATGAGGTAGTCCAGGGTCTTCACAGAGTTTGATGAGAAGTTGGGCGAATGTATCAGCTAAATAAGTGTGAGATTGAGAGGAAAGCAGAGAGAGGAAAAGGGGGGGATATTAGTTATTCTGGGCACCCATCACCATGACAGCTACCTATTATTAGATCTATCATATACACACTTATTTCCACAGCATGCAGAGGGTTGGTCTACTAGTTGAAAGGTGGTTTTCTGCCCCTTTTAATGTCAGACTCTTTATTGGACCCACTTGACGACTGGAATCAAGCTTGCTAGTGTTTTTTTCTTAACTCTAAGTTATAATCACCAGAAGTCTGTTTTTCTTATCGTTTATTTCTGCTGAAAGGTTGCACTTGCTGTCACTGTTTGGAACGCTGTAGCCGTGTGTACTGAACACTGTGTTCAGAAATTCTTATTTTTGTCACCAAAGTACAGCTGCATCTTAAGGGTGGCAAAGAATTAGAACAAGGTATAATGAAGTACTGTAGGTTGCTAATACACGTTACACTTACACCACCTTGGTAGGTGGAAATGTGCTACTTTACACACCTGGATAAAAGGAGTGAGCAAGGAAGAGAGGTTGAAATTGCTTTAACGCCAGCAAGGGAACTGTCATCCTCAGTGGAACTGGTAATTTCTTCCTGTAGTTGGTGACTCCCCAGCTGACCGCCTTTCCGTGGCTGGTGTTAATGTTAGGCACTTTGAAGCCTTGAGAATGTGTGTGCTTGTGAGTGGGGGCGGAAATCTGCTTTGGAAAGCAGTTTACTTTGCTGAGAGGGTAGTGGTTGGCTGAATCACCTCTGAACTGGCTGACAACCCAGAAGGTGGTGCTGGGGAACAGGAGCGCATGAACGGAAGCAGGAGAGAGTGCCAAGCACAGCACTCCCAGCTGAGGTGCTGCTGCGCAGCACCCACTTCTGTGGTGGAGGTGGCTTTCCAATATGCTGTGCTGCCATACCCCATTTCTCTGGGCCAAGCTACAGAGTGGGACTTGCAGCCTTTTCAGTGCAGTGCTGGGTTACAAGCGCAAATTTACTGGAAATGCTAGGGAGCATATGGATAAAACCCACCCCAGTGCATCAGTCAGCAAGCAGAGTCAGCTTAAGTTTAACAAGAAGCTCTGAGGGGAGAGGCACTTCTAAATCCTATCCTTGGCTGGGTCTGGGATGTCTCAGTCAGTACTAAGGGCCCTCTGGACTTAATTCAGAAGTGCCGCCTTGAGGTGGACATCTAAAGTCTCCTTCAGCAGACTGTGGATGGTGGTGTCTATTTCCCTATGGATTTGTGACCTGCTGTCTCCCACAATCTCACTGTAATGATCCTGGATTCCTGCTCTGTTCCCCCACTGCCATAGCACTTTTGCTCCAAGAGTAGATTTCCCAGGTGCATGTTTAATGCTTCTCTTGACCAAAGCCATGACTGAGGCAGCAGGGTGACTGCTGTGTCCTTGTACTCCACAGGCAGGCCAGGGCTTTGGCTTGCATCTTGAAGTGACACTGAGTCACTGAAAGAGAAACTGAGGGATACCAGTGAACAACGGAAAACATATCTAGGTATACATTAAGAATGGCAGCAGCCAGAGAGACTGTGTTTGGGAACGGGAGTAATCCTAACGTCAATCTTGTTTTTGACTACAAGGTTTGTAGTCCATGTAAAAATCAGTGGGAGTCCTGAATTAAGAACAGGAGGTGGTACCCACACACACCCCCAACCCTGCGTGCTGGGTGCTATTGGGAGCTCTGCAAGAGGCTGGTGCCAGTAGGGTTCTGTCAGATGGACAAAGTCGGTGCGTGCTCATGGTTTTTCTTGAGCTGGAGATCCAGGACCTCTGTGGTGGCATGAGCTTCCGGTTTGCCCTGAGCCGGTGCCACAGATGCAGAGTTGCTTTGGGTATGCTTGTGTAGCCCCACTCAGGGAACACAGGGTGGAGTGGCTTTTCCAGGGCTGCCTGTTCATTCCTTCCCCCCGCCAAACAGCCCCCTTCCCCAGTCAAAGCCTGTTTTCCCCAGCCAGTCACTAAATCAGTCGGATGTGTCTCCCTTCCCCCACCTTGACACGGTAAAGATGAGCGCGGGCTGATCACTCCTTTCATGTAGCCTCTGCCGGATGCCGCTTCGGTTTTTAAAAGGCAAAAAACCCCGAAGAAATAATAAAATAAAGCGGCCGCTGCCCCCTCACGGCCGGAGCGGTACCCACAGCCGTACGGACCGCGGGGACCTGGTAGCGGTGCAAGGTCTACCCGACACATCGGCAACCCCTCCGGCTGAGCCCGAAGAATGGAGTGTGTGGGGGGAAAGGTGTGTGTGGGGGGGGAGGTCTTGTTGCCGCCAAATTATTCCTGTGGACCTGGAGGAGGTGGAGCTTGCTTCCCCCTGACCGCTTTGAGTTGCAGCAGTCCTAAGCAAGCCCAGGGCTGCGGTGTCGGCTCGTTAAGGGGAAGGCTGAACTCGGGCGCACTTTGCCAGCCCTGGGTGCAGAACAAAGCCCCCGTCCCTGGCGAGCCGCGGCCATGCTCCCCCTCCCACCTTCCACAGCAAGGCAAAGGAGGAGAGGCCGGAGCATCCTTCCCCTCCGCTTTCCCAGCCGCCCGGCGGATCTAGTCATCCGCGGCTAGCCGGGCACCCCGGCTGTCCGTCCGTCCGTCCTCCCTCCCCTCCTCCTCCTCCTCCTCCTCCGTCCCTCGCCCCGCTAAAACACGAGGACCCAGCGGCTTTGATGTGATAAAAAGACGAGACCTTGAGAAAAGTCAAAAGCGTCTGGGGAAGAAAGCAGGTCGGACACGTAAAGAGAAAAGGAGTTCAAGAGTTTCACCAGTGAGCCATGAAATGAAAAGTAACAGCTGATGTACTGGAGAGAAGGAGCAGAGTCATCAGCAGAAACTACGGATCCAAGGTTAAAGGGGCGGGGGGGATGGGGACCTGAAACTTAAAGTAATCACCAAGGCAAAAGAGAGAGCGAGAGGAAGGGATGCGGGCGGTCGCCTTGCCTGCGCGGCAAATCGCTGGGAAGGAACCGCCAGGAAAGCTCCCGGTTGCGCGCTGGGAAAAGCCTTTGCGCAGCCGGGAGCCGATGCACCTCTCCTTTACGAGCGCGGAGCCGAGCACTCGGTGTGCTTAAAATAAATAAATAAATAAATAAATAAATAAATAAATAAATAAATAAACAACGGACAAAAATCCCAGAGGGCTTCCAAGAATTTGCATTTCCTACCCCCACGGTTGCTTGCCCGGGAGGCTGAAAGGAAGAAAATACTTCACTTTTGCATCTTTTTTTCTTCTTTTTTTTTTTTTTCTCCCATCCAAGCTAGACAATAAATACAGAAATAAAGAGATGACCAGTGGCAGTAGTGATGTAGGGTGTGATCATGCAACTGGGTGTAGGTTTAAAAATGCCAACCATAATGGTGAAAGAACACCCCCTTAATTTTTCATTTAGGGCTGCCAAAATGGATGTGCTCAAAGCTGAGAAGGATGTTGTGTTGTTCTGGCAAGATAAGATGCAAAGTTGAAGGCAGAAAAATGAAATCAAATCCAAGGGAGAATTTTTCCTGCTCCTGTTTAAATTAAATACTTCTTATATTGAAAACAAAAGGCAAGGTGAAAGTTTTACAGCTTGGCAGCCCTGGGACTAAGAGCAGCAATTCCCATTGCTCAATCTCTATCGCACCAAGCAGGGTGGCACGTCATAACCCCTGTCCCAGCTCTAGCATTCCACAGCTGTTCCCACGTGCAGATGGGGCTTTTCCACCAAGTTGGCCAAACCCCAAGAACAATGAAGCCAAGGTGCTTTGAGGGAGAGAGCTCTTCTTCGGCCTTCTCTCTTCCACCCTACCCCCCAACCCCTTTGCTGCAATGCCCACAGCAGGTTGCCCTGTATTGGTACCCTGTGTGGGGGGCTGTGGGAAAGGGATGCAGCAGCGAGACCCTCCCCACAGCAGCCCCGTCTGTCTTTTGTTCCAAGGCAGCTGCAGCTGGACTACATTTCCCAGCAGTCTCTACGGAGGAGGAGGAGGAGGACTATGAGGGGGGACAACGGGGGAATGGCGGGGGGGGGGGGGGGGGGGGAGAGGTGGGAGGAGAGAAAGCCTTTTCTATCCTTCTTCTTCCCCCATCATATTTTTCCTCAGCGAGGGGAGACAAAACCTATGCAAAACGCAGCCACTTTGCTGACATAGCATGTGCGGGGAGCCTGCGGGAGAGGCAGGGCTGTGAGGGGCACAGGACGGAAAATAAAGGAGAACTTGCGTCTCCAAAATCAAACTCACATTTAAGGTTAAAAAAAAAAAAAGGGGGGGGGGGCGGGGAACGGGGGAAGGAGGTAGGAAGGGAAAGGAGATAATACGCCAAAACAGTTAAATCCTGAAGTAAGCAGGATGTAGCCTTGAGCTTTGAAATCTTAATGAATGCATAGGGGAGAGAGGATACTTCGTCCTTTTGTGTGCAGGGAGGAAGAAGATCGTTGCCAGTCGCTCTAGATACGCAACTTAGGCAACTATTTCTCCAGCACAAAGTACAGCTCAGGCATGTCTTACATAATGTTGTTTGCCACCGTGCAAATGTTTCTTTTCTGGCCCCTGTAGAGCCTACAGATTGCTTTACTGATCTTCTGCATCAGATGGCTTTATCCTTCTGGTACTGCATATATTCAGATCTGAGGTCTGTGTAAATATGTATAAACAAAATGCATATTTTGTAACAGGTTTATTTTTAGCCCCTGTGTTTCTTACGCTAGGGAGAAAGAGGTTTGTTTAATTAATATCAAACCTGTTGGTGTAAGAGTGGTTAGTGCTAACAGAGAGCTGGTGGAAGCTGAAGCCTTATCGAGGAGCTTTTTTTTTTTTCTTTCTCTTTTTCAATGAAACGACGTTAAAACCTGCTGGTTTTAAAGTGGTCTGCCTATAAACACTGCCCTCTCAGTTATACCTTTTGACTTCAGCAAAATGATGCCAGTTTAAATGAAGAGACGCTGGCCTCGGGTTTCTAAAGAATCCTGGTGATAGAGTTTCTCTCTAACAAGAGATTGGAAGTGGTGATTATAATGAACTAAGGAAGCTGCTTGCCAAGCCTCTGCTCCTTGGGGAGCTGATTCAACCCACACAGTTGTGTGCTACCGTGTGTGCATGTGTTTGGAAGCCAGATTTGAATGACTAAAGCAAAACTTAGTAGTAGACTTTAAATGTAAGCATGTACATGCATGCATGTGTGAATCTGTGTGCACAGGCATTTATGTACGTGTGTGCCTTTGTGCAGACATACGTAGATATATAAATACCATGTACCCACCATGTATCAATTGCCAGTGCAATAAAAGACAAATATAATGGCAATATACACAACTCTTTGTGTGATAGGAGACAACTAAAATGTCAATATACATGAGACTACTGAATTTTATTTTGATGGTAAACTAGAAAGATTAACTTCTCTGCTGGTTTGGCAGAGCAAATTATTCTTGTTGAACTGTAGATTTCATCACAGTGTCTTGTCCTTGGTGTCCTAGGATACCTCATCATAATTATTTTATTTTAAAGATCTTTACAGATATATTAAAAATATATATATATATGTTACCTGTGCTCCTGATCGCACATAACTATCCTGTCGGGAACAGTTTTGAACCTACTGTTTTCACGTTAGTGCTTCCTGTTCACTTTTATATGGTAGCAAAGGTAACAGTCCTAGCTGTTTCACTCCATCATACCTTTGCTTTTGTCTCTGAAGTCTGAGCTTCAACCTTACTGAGGACTGTTAAAACATATTAGCAACCACCAAAATTAAAACCGGTATCAAAGGGGTATTTTTATATCAATGGGGCAGGGCTAAGATGGCTGTTATCATTTTATTACACACAGAGTTTTGAGTCAGATTTATGACTTCAAACCCCAGCCACGACAAGGAGGAGATAAGGAGGCACTAAGTCTCAGATGGTCCCCTTGGAGTCATATTTTCCTCCAAGATCCTCTTTGTTACTAAGAAAAAAGTACCAATTTCCCCCAAGAGCATGCTGCTTCCTCCTTCCTTTTCCAAATTTCTCCTGGCGCCATCCACAGAGTGGTGGAGTGATGGCGGCAGGTTTCTCCATTCCCCCATCTTCAACTTTCCACTTGCTCCAGTAGAGAAAAATCCGGGCTTCCAATTTTCTGTTTGAACTCCAGGCTCTGGTGCATTTTGTCTGCATGTGTGGTGGTAACGGTGGGTTTGCTTAGATTCCTGTGGCTTAGCTGTAGTGTGAGTCACAGTCTAGTCATCTAGTGTGAGAAAGCTCTGCAAGGATGCTTGCTTGAATGGAGAACCTTTATACTGAATTTTTGAGACTGTCCTGAATCTAGCGTTAGGTATACGCTCTCTATAGGACAAGCATGAGGGCTTCTTTAGCTCTGGTATACGAACTATGGATTACAGCCAAATCAAGAACATTTTCCAACACTAGAAGGTGTTCAGCTATTCAGGTGCCTTCAGATTACATGTAAGCTAAGAAAGAAAGAAGGTACATTTTCTAAAGTGTTGATTGGAGTGGACTTATTTCTACAATTCTTTGATTTCCCAAAGCTGACTGAAGAATTGAGTAGAAGGGGAGTTTCTCCACTGCAATCTTCTATATTGCAAGAGTTAGGTGCACCTGGTTTATACAGTTTCTTTTGTGGCTTCCCGTGTAACACCTTTGCCACATATGTTTTTTTCTGCAGCTCTTTGTTCCACGTAGCTGCATCTCATCAAGACATCCACCTCATGCTTTTGCTGATCGAATTTGTAGTAAGCTCAGTGAGAATTTGGTGCTTCTAAGTTGTTCAAGACTAGGCCCAAATATCAATTTCTTCCCTTTCAACATGTGGCCAGTAAAAGCATGTCTCTCCTTAACCATTTCTTGCTGAATTTCTACTTTGTTCTGTTATTATTTTATTAACAGTTCTTGTCATTATATCGCTAAAAAAGCTAATTATACTGCCTTACTGGTGTCCTGAGCCCAGCTTTGATGAAAATAAAGATCTCTCAGGTTTAAGAAGGATCAGGAGGACCGTTGGCATGAAAGGCAAGCAGTAAGCCCAGTCTTGCGGATCACACACTCAAACAGGGTGGACCACTGGAAGGAGCCCTGAGTATCCTTAGGCAAACCTCACTGAAGCCAATGCATGCTAAGGCTGAATAAAGGAGTTCATTGATTCCAGTGGTTCTAATTCTCCCAGATTTATTCATGTGAGCTGCAGAACCGGGTTCCAGAACTGGTGCTGTTTTGTACTGGAATCACTGGTCAGTGATACCTGGACCTGAAGCTAGATCTCTGGTTGCTATTCCACTTGTCATAACTGCTGGCTTCCTGTTAGTATCTTATGTGTAATATTTGAACCAATAACCGAAGATGTTTTACATCAGGTAGAAACAAAAATAATGCTTGTGGCAAACAAATTTCCTATTTTCCTATTGCTTTCAGAGCAGATGAGCATGGTATGCACTCAGCAAGGCAAGGCACGTGTTTCAGTAAGCCTAGCATAATTAAGGATAAAAGTTTAACACAAAGCATTGCATCGCTGAAAATGTAACAAGTCAACGCCACTTGAGAAATGGAGGAGTAGGGACTAACAGGCTCACTTCCAGTCCTGTAGAACCAAGTGAGGGACGACCTGGATCCCGACAAAACTTGTTTGGTTGTTTAACTGTGTTGCTGCAAAGTAGTCCTAAAGGGGTTTGTCACTGAGGGAAAGTCAGGGCCAAAAGTCTCTGGGTCAGGCCTTTCAGTCAGATGACATTTATTCTCACGATGCTTTTTTACAGCGTAGATTTACAACGAGGAATTTGAAAGGAAACCCTAAGGAACAGAAGCCAGCCAGTTCAGGACAGACCTCTCCAAGTCGTGTTCTTCAGATCCAAATTATTTTTCACTACTCTCCTTCAACTTTGGTAATCGTGTATTTCCCCGGTGATTCAAATCAGCTGAGGGTGAGATGAAGGAGCGTGGGGACCAGAGGACACACACAGACATTCTGACAGCAAAAACAGTATTGCTGAGCCAGGGCACTCAGACGTCATGAGTCAGCCTGTTCCTGGCTAATCATGAGACTGAATAAAAAAATCATGAGATGTTCTCAAAGTAAATTTGGGCTTCCTTTTGCTCGCTTTCTGATTCTGGTTTTGTTGTATGCCTGGGATATTTTTGCAAGCTTTTCCCAATAAATAAAAGGACTAGAAGGGGATCTAGGATTAGAACGAAGGGCATCCAAAAGAGGAAGTCAAACTCTAGGCTCACAAGAACAGGCAAAATTGTAAAAAACAGTTCCTGAGGAGACATAAACAGAGTAAAACATGCATTACAGAACACAGTAGTATGAATTGCTCGGCATCCTTACACAACTCACCTATATTTAACTGGGACGAGGACAGGGAGGCTGACACTTAGCCTAGAAAAAGACAGGGAAAGCATGCAGACTGAGAACTTAGCTTGGAAAATACATAGGAAGTATCAGGACACCCGTAGACTTTTTTGCTCAACTTGGATGAAAGGCAGCTCAAAGATTTGCATCAACTTTCAGGCTGAGTGTAATTCAACCTCTTTGTTCTTATCTATGTAGTGTGGCCATGGCTGGGGTACGCTATCTTCCCACGGGAGATACCTGCAGAGGCACTTAAAGTGTTTCTCTGTCCACCTAGGAAAGGGGAATGTGTTAGGTGGATATACCTAGAATATGTACCCCCACCTTTATTTTGACAGCCCTGGTGACTTTTAGAAAGTGCTCCAAAGCCTTTTGTTTTACTAGCTTTTGGGAGAGAGCTTGTAAGTGAGGTGAAAGCACTTCAATACCCTACCAGAACACTGGTGGTCAGGAGAGAAAGACTCACTCACTCACGGGTTTAATCTATTTTTTCTGGAGCTCTGTTGTGTTTTGCAGCCTTTGCACATCTTTTGTTGCACTTATGCTTAGTGCAGAGAGGACTATTTAAAGAACCTCAGTATGTTTATTTAAAGAAGAGAAAAAAAAATCAAAAACCCTGAGAATGCAGAATGTACTTTTTAATATTCTTTGGAGCTGTTCCCCATGATTACACGTTAAATAAGACACAGCGACCAATAATTGCATTGAACACAGGGACTCTCTGTCATAATATTTTTTATTCATTTATTTATTTATTTAATATTTCATTTTATTTCATTTTTTTAACCTCAGCATGTACAGCAACTAGCACAGTTGTCATACCCGGGAACCTGTGTGTGTGCTGCTTCAATACTAGGAGATAATTAGCATGCCCTGCTCCAGAGAATGAGTGCATGGACTGCATGAGCAATATCCTATTGCTCAACACTTCTCATTTGGCTTTCTCAGACCCCCTATTTTGAAGATGATATTCCCATAGCCTCGCCGTGGTGCTGTGCAGTGTTACTTTCAAGTGATATTAACAGGCATGATATTGATCTGAATATATTCCCAGAGTGATCCTTGGAGCAAAATTTGTTGAACGAGTGTTATTTACAAATTCACCCCAACGTACAAAAGAAATTCAATTCTTTTTTTTTTCAAAGCAGAGTGATAAAAGGATTGTGGTGACTGGATCAGCCTTGTGAAACAGAGCGAGGCTGGAAGTGCAGGACAACAGCAGCACCAACAAACTTGAAAAAGGGGGTGGGGAGGAAGAGAGAAAAAGAAATACAATATCTAGGAGGTTTCTGTAATTAAAACCAGATTAGATATTCGTGCTTTGCAAATGATACAAATTGATACAGTTTAAAAAAGCCATTACCGGTACTCCACTATGGGAGTTCAATATATTTTCTGCCCCAGGGCTCTGTTCAGTAGAAATGTTAACCAGGGCTTCTGTGTGCAGCAGCCTGCTGAATACAGTGAAATGGGCTGCTTCATCTTTTCATCCTATTCAGCAGAAATTTGACTGTCCCGTGAAAATGTTTCTCTGTACTGCTGGGGACTTTTGCACGAAGCCAGAGAGAGGTGAAGGCTTCGTTGAAATACTCTTGCTCCCTGCTGGGTCACAGGCTGTTCATTGCACTACAAAGCCCTGTTGCATTGTGTCACAGAAATTAATCTAATATTTTCATCTGAAGTAAGAGGGGGCATTGGGTTAAACCACTGCCAGAGGTCAGGGGAACAAAACCTTGGGAACACATGTGCAGGCACTCTGTGTGAGAACAAAACGTGGCATCGGGCAGCTAAATCAATTGGGATGGAGCCAAGGTGACAGGTGACAAGGCTTTCTCCATGTTGACCACGAGAAGAGGACAGAGATCAGAAAGTTTGTGGCCTCTGCAGATTCAGGCCTGGCTTCTAGGGCGTTAGGACAAGCCCAAAATTTCCCCCGTGACGGATGACTTGTTTGGTAGAGTGAAGACACTAGTGGCGCAGGTACCTTGTCCGTAACAGTATTGCTGAAGCATGAGTAGGCTGGGGCTGATCGTTGGTTAGTCTCTCCTATCTTTCCTTACTAGAAAGCATAAATAAAAGACTTTCCAAACTGACCAAGTTATTTGAATTTGTAACATTTGTTGGAAAGAGGCTTCTAAATCTGCTTGGCAGCCTGGGAAAACTCTGAATTAGTGTGAGACGATTTTTGCCTCTCTTTTTTGTCAACTGTGATTTTCAGCCAGGTTTGTGGTTAAAGCTGCCCAAGTTTTCCCATGTGCTACCGGGAGCTGAACCTGTTCAGCAAGCATTTTGTAGGAACAGTTGGCTTGTTACCTCCTGCCTGAAAAGGAGGTCAAGGCACGCTCTAGGAGAGTGATGCTGGAAGGTTTGGACTGATCATTCCTGAGGAAGGAGACAGTTCTACTGAAAGTGAGGACAGGACTTGCGATGAACTTCAATATCCTGTTGAATTCTTCATTAACGTTAAACGTTTGGGAGTAGGTGATATTCAGCAGATAGGGTTATTTTCTCAAAGGAGATTAGAAGTCCAATCTCAGTGACCTAATGGGACTTTAATGTGAATGCACACATCCTGAAAGGGATAGAGCATTGTAAGTCTAAATGACCAAGTCACTTGGAGGATGAAATCTCCTTTAAACTTTGACACAATGCTATGCTTTACCAGCTACATGCCTCAGTTCTAGCCTAAATTTAAAAAAAAAACCCCAAACAAAAACACCCCCACAAAAACGCAAACAAAAAACAAGCCAACCCCAAAACTACAAACTGGTGTATTTGACTTCACTTTGTTTTCAGGTGTTTAACTTGATATATCTCAAAGTGACTTGGCTCTCTGGAAAACAAAAAAAGAAGAAAAAGAAAAAAGAAAAAGATAGCACCCTTTCCAACAAGAGAAGAGAAACATCCAGAATTTGCTGATCAAATTTTAAAGTATTCCTTGAGCCTCAAGGTCATGGGAGGGATTTTCAGCAGTTCTCAGCATTATTATGGCTCATTTGAATTTTACCCTTCACTTCAAAGTTTGTGATGTTAGCCCAGTATGAGAGCTTTTAAAAAAATCACGCTGCATTGATTTAAATCTCACAGGCATTGATTATGCTTTGCACTGACACCACAGGTGTAAATCAGGGGTGTGTTACACTCTCAGGACTTGCTTCAGCAGTTCAACCCAAGCAAATCTCCCCTCTGAGTATGACACTCAGGTGCTCTTTCTGCCCTGGTCATTCTGTGCAATTCTTTGATGTTCTTGGCTTTTCCAGATAGAACATTTTCTGGGCCAGCTTTTCCTACATGTGCAGGACTATGTGGAGCTTAACGACGTTTACACACAGGCTGCTCGAGCATACAGGGACAGTACTAGAGCTTGGGTTTTCACAGTATTACACTTCACATGGTCATTTACATGGATGTAAAAGTCCGAGAGATTCAAAATGCTGTTCCTTAAAAAAACAAAACACACCAAAACAAATCAACTAAGAACTATGTGATTTAACTCTTCCCAGGGAAAACAAACACAAAAATTCCCTAAAATGAACCATGCTTCCAAAAAAGCAGCTCATTTACATTACCAAGCACTAGTGAGTATGTGATTTGTGAGAGGCAGCATGCAAAACCTAAGTTTGGTGTTAGGAACACAAAGAAATTTGGTAAAGAAGGGAGCTGACCATTTCTTTGCCTCCAAATAGGATGTGTGTACATGGCTTGTGATTTTGGGGTCATGAGTAAAAGAACGTAAGTCAAATCTTCCTGATCACTCCTGACAAGAAAGAGAAATGTATTGTTTATGCCTTTCCCTTGAAGTTCCATGTTACATTTACTGATGCAGCTGTTTTTCCTAGAAGCAGTATGGGGGCAGTGCTGCTGAGACTTGAAAATGTGCCAAAAGTTGTGATTTTAACAGGTTATTTTTTTTCTTGCATCGGCATGTCTGCATCTTTTCAGAAGTCCTTTTACCTGTGGGTATGACAGCACAGGGAGGGACTTTCCAAGGCCTGAAATGAAAGAGAAAGCTCAGTTGATGATTTACACTGTCCTATTTACGCTGATGTCATGTAAAGCATTTTGCATTTAAAGGGACAAGTCTTTTCTTCAGGTGAACCAAGGCATTTCCAATTGAAGTCAGTAAAGAGTTGTCTGAATCTCATCCTATCCTGAGATTCATAGTCTGCTTGGTAGATCTGATCCTGTGATCCAGACAGAAGGACAAAATGAGATAGCTGGGAAAAATCAGAGGAAATAGAAGAGAGATGGCAGGACAGGAAGAAAGGCAGAACAGGAAAGTGCCTGCAACACAATGGGAGAACAAAGGGAAATGTACTGACTCGAGAAACTCTTCGAGCTGATAATGGAAAGGAAACAATTCGGTTGCAAACAAGGAGCTTGAGACTAGAAGATGAAGAGCTCCTGCCTCAAGGGAAAAAATAGATTTTAAAGGTATATTGGTACCTAACACCTTCTGAAAATCAAACGAATTGGTTGCTTTGCAGGAGGACTCAGATTGCTGAAGGTGCTTGGGATCCAAGTCAGAGGTATAAACACCTTGACAAATCTTGTCCTCTGGGAGCTCAAACCTTTTGTGTGGAGGAAAACTGTGTTCCAGGACTGGGATGCAGATGATAAGAATGAATGTAGCATGACAGAAAAATCCCACAAGCCAAATCCTGGCTGCCTCACTAGAGCAAGGAGAAGGAAATTTGCCCTTATAATGATAGGACAAAGAGTGTGGAAAAGCCTCAAGGTGTTCCACTGTAGGTGCCAGTTTTGTAGAAGTAAGTTTTAGAGACAGGCCAAAATGAGTACTGATGTCTTTTGTTTGCACTCTAAAATTGTTGCATATCTGCTTTTAGATTATGACAGTACCCTAGAACAACATCTTGTCTTCTGTTACATTGACACTTTAGCTTCTAGTTTTGGATGTGATCCTTCTCTCAGAGAGTAAGCCAAGAGAGTGTGTTTGTATCTACTAGCCTCTGGAGTCTTCGAGTTTGGAAGGATCTTGTGCTTACTGATACTGGGAGTATTTCTGGCAAGTCAGTATGTGCAAGTCATTTCTGTGGATGTGGAAAAAGTAAAGCAAGAAGTTAAATATATTCAGAAAAGTCTTGATACTTCTTTGAAGACTAACAGTATTTTAGGCCTCTTTCAAGTTGTGTTTTAAATTTGGAATTATTACAAAGAAAATGTGTCTGTTCTCTTTCTTTTACACCCCCTGACCTCCACTCTCTCCCAAGAAGAAGGTGACTGGAAGTCTAGAAATCCTGGTAAATAGAATATGATTGTAGGGAATCACTTTCTTTTTTCTCCTTTTGCTATTCAAGCAGTCAATGGGAAGACTGGGTTTACAACATTTTAACAACAGAAGCAATAGGCTGCAAGGCATGAGGTTAACATCTACAGTAACTGGGTAACTGGGAGTGAGAGCTGTGTATGGCCAGTTAGTGAAACATTAGACAGGACAGCCAAGTGTCAACAGAAGGAACTCTGAGAGGAAGAAGGAGAGCTGATAGTAGATGCAATTTAGGGCATCCTAATATGATGCATCAGCTGTATTATAAGAGGGATAAAAGTATACTGGTCCAGAAAAGATTTTGAGAGGCTACTGATTGTCTTTACAGGTCACTGTCCAGTCCTTTATTTCTCCACATCTTGAGGTGGACTTTCCAAATTAATTGTAACAGTAATATGGCATTACCAAAAGCATTCAAATGCCTAGTTCTGCTTTTTAGTCCTGCAAGTCTTCTCCTCAATTAGTGATAGTGTCTGATAAGAGAGGAGCATCGTTTCCTCTTGTGGGCATTTGAAGTGTGAGATTCTACTCCCAGGAGCTGGATTCCTGGAAACCTATAATTAAATGCAGTAGAAAGAAAAACTTCTGGGTGTCATGTGCTCTGGATACAATGGTTAGTCCTGAGTCTCTGTATCCAGGAAATACTGTTACAGAATGTGTCATTTATTGGTCTTCCAGTGATACAGTACTGTGCATTTTTAGGTAATCCTACAATGTAGGTCAATCTGTCAAATACATTTCTGTAGTAACTTTTTAGCAGAAAAAGGGCCCGTTTTAGAAATGTTTGTGCACACAAGTAACTTTATTGCCAAGGACTATAGGATTGATTCACATGATTAATGTTTTTTTGTGAGCAGAAAAGGATGTACAATCAGGCTCTTGGTCCTTATTCAGCAGAGCAACATCATACAGAAAACAACAAAACTTTCAGAATCAGGGAGGTTACATTTGCATTTCTCTGTAGAACTTTACTCACCTTTACTCTAGGAGTGCAGAGGGTTTTTTGTGTGTAAAAGTCCCCATCCAGGCTCCATCCAGGCTCTGGACATGCTCCCCACCCCAAGGAGTAAATAAGGGTACAGTATCTTCTGTAGGACTTCTGAAGCTCCACAGCTCCTATGAGAAAGGATAATCTTTCGAGGAGTTAATGAAAAATGTGTTTAGTCACATGACATGTCACACTTCATATAACATGACTTTTTTTACTTTTTTTTTTTGTTAGCACCAACAATAAATTTCCATGCTTAAGCAGTTCCCTCTGCCAGACTGCCAGTCGCTCTCCTCAGTCTCCCATTCCCTCTGCTCTTTCCAGCTAAACTCTAAGTGTCCCTTGTGCAGATGCGTAGGTGGAAGGGAAGCTCACAGAGCTCTCATGCCCCTCCAGCTAGCAGGATGACTTTTGCCACCATAATCTCCAAGTAAATTACATAAAGCTGTTAACATTTTTATAGGTGACTGCATAATGTTATTGCATAAATGTATTTGACAGATTAATGTATTTTACACAACTTCCCTAGAAAACAATATAAGCGGTATCAATAAATGAAAAGCAACACACTTCATTATGTTTTATAATTTATAATTTATATTTGCATTATTTGCATTAAAATCTGTGACCCATTGTAGCACTGCAGACATATAAACCAATTTTTGAATGGTGAGGTGGTTGAAACAAATCTCCAAACTTTTCCTGGTGACACCTCACCGATGTGGGAAGGATAACATAGCAACCATTGCCCCTTGCAGGTAATGTCATAACATTGTACACTTCACAAAACCAAACACTTCTTTGCAAGAAGTTAGGCTAATGGTAATTGCTATTTTTACTCTGATGAACAAGCAGCTCTATTCTACTGCTGAGAAAAAGCCTCTTTGTTCTACCAAGGAAACATGCATTAAAACAAACCAACGTCAATGAGTTAACAGCTAATACATGAAGAAGTCACACTTGGCTGATTCAGTCAGTTTTAGTTGGTGGCCTGATTCTGAACTCACAGAAATTTTTCACTGATGGGTTACAAAGGCAACGCTTGCAATCTACAGAAACCTTCCAGCTTCCATTTTCCAAAAGTTAGTTCAAACGCTCTGTTAGCTTGTTTAGAGTCACTTTAAATTCCCTCGTAGCTGCTTAGAAGACTAGCCTACTCACACACCTTACTTCAGACCTCAGGTCTTACCAGGTACTTACATACCTTGCAAAGCCCAACTTTTGTCATGTCTAGAGCTTAGTGTGTGAGAAGTTAACACTGATTCTACATTGAAACAGTCTCATATTCATCAGTTTCTGTAGGATTGACCTATTTGTCCTTACAAATGTGAGCAGAGTTTAGATTTTAAAACCCCCTGGTACAGCAAAGCCATTTTATTGCCTGAGAATTAAACACCCCCTCTGATATCTTCAATCCAGGCACCAAGTACACTGCAGAAAAGAAACCGACTGTCCTTAGAAAAAGAGTGAATGTAACTTCTCGATTTTACCTGTTCAAGCCACAAGCAGACACTAAACAAATGCTGTAAGTGTATTCTGTTACCAGTAAATCATTGCTGTACTGGGGATTTTTAAACATTACTAACTTGAATAAGACTCTGCTATGATAGTTTAATTGTAAGGCAAATATAAATTTTGAAATTCCCTAATTTTGGCAGACTTGAGAATATCTTACCATGAATCTTCACATGATTTTAATGTAAGTTGTGTTATGTTTGGACGGGATATATTTGAGAAGTTTAATGAAAACTCGATACAATATTTTGGACTTTCAGCATGTTACATCTCAAAACAGCTTTAATTACAGTATAGTTGATGTAAGTTGGTTTTGGTGCCTTTAATTAGTTTTGAGATTATTTTAATTAGTTATTAAAATTGGAAACCAAGCACATCTGGAGCACAGTGGTGTTTTAAATACTGACTAATCACTGAGGGTGAGTTTCAACTTAATGTTTTAGCGCAGTTTAAATAAAATATCACCATTCAATCACTGAAGGAATGGGAGTACAGATGCATTAAGGTTCTTGTCCCCAGCACTCTATCACCAAACTACTTGTTAAAATGTGCCCTAAATTTTCGCTGCCATCAATAAAATTATCCTGAGCATTATTTTGGGCTTCCAACCCCACGCTGGCCATGAGTCAAGATGACAGCAAATCTAACTGCGCGGCTCCTATTACTGCATTGAAAACGCTGCGGTTCCATGGCAAAACACTGACCTCGTACAGATTTACACTGCTGGTTCAAATGTATTTGAAAGGTTGACAGCAGGGCTGATGCTGAATCAGGTACTGTCCATGTGATGTGAAGCTGGGTCACGTATTTGTGAAACGAGAGCGGTGCACAGGTGATGATGGTGTGTTTCTGTCCACACCTGATCTAGACCAACACCTGTGGTTCAGGGTGACCTGGTGGCATGCATGTCTGCTACCACCAGCCAGGGAACCACAGCCTGACTTGTGTCAGCTGGTGCATCTACATGAGCACACCCTTCTGTGCCGGCTTAAATCTCACTGCTGCTATTTGGAAGCCAAACTGAGGCCATGGTTCCGACCGCGTTGCTGTCCCTCCGTGGCAGGCCTCTCCAAACGGGCCGTGTGCCCCAGGGGCTCCCCATCCCTTTCCCCTTCAGCTGCTGCAGCTCCCTGTTCCGGAGAGCTAGTCCCTCCTCGGTTACCTGAAGAGGCACGAACAACTCGCCCGCCCAAAAAATTCAGCTCCCCTGAAAATACTTTTGAATGAGTCTTGGGCTTGACCTTGCGTTTTGGGGTGCGGGCTTGGCACCACCCCAGAGTGCAGCCACTTATTCTGGCACGGAGCATGCAGTTGAAGGTGGGGTTGAGAGGGACACGATATAGGAGCAGGTGGTTGAAGGTGGTGTGAGCGGGACACGATTTAGGTGTGAGGCACTGCCAGAGGGCGAGCAACCCGCCGTGACGCCAGGCCGCCTGTCGCTGAGCACGTCAGCGGGTGGTACCCTCCTTCGTAGCAAAGCCAGCACCTGCCCTCAATGACAGTCTCTGGACACCCCGGCCGGGTTACCCCGCGCTACCGGCACGGCGGCAGGAGCCCGGACTGTTGAGGAAAGGGTTTTTTTGGGAGGGCGGGGGGGCCGTCCCTCGGCGGGGCAGCGTCTCGCAGCCGCCCGGGGCCGGGCCGGGCTTCCTCATAGCCCACCGGCCGGCCGCACGCCGGCGGGCAGACCCGCTCCCGGCTGCGGGAGGCGCCAGGGGCCCGTTGCGGGACGGGGCGAAGAAGGGCTCGGCCGGCTGCCCCGGCTGGGAGCGGCTCGTGTGCCGGCGGGGAGAGAAGCTCCAGCACCGGGAGAAGCAGGCGCTGGGAAAAACGGGGTAGGGGTGCACGGGGGGCGGGGGGCACACACACAGAATAAGAACAAACTTCCCCCTCAGCAGTGGTTGGGACGCGTCTCCTGCTAGATTGGGGTGGGGTGTGCGTCCCTTCCCCCGCCCCGAGGCAGCCCCCAGCGGACGCCCGCGGGAGCAAGTAGGAATGCCACGACTCCCCTCCGCCGCACAGCCCCAGCCGCGGCGGCGGCCTCGGGCTGGGGAGCTGGGGGCGGGGAAGGGGGAGAGGAGGCGGTGCGAGCCCGCCCTCGCCCCGCCCCATGCCTCCGCCCTCCCTCCGCGAGCCCTCGCGCCGGGGAACGCGCGCGCGCGCGCCGGCACTTTGTTGTTCTCTCGCCCACCGCGGCGGCGGCGGCGGCGGGAGCAGTACGCATGCGCCGTCCGCAAGCCTTCACTCCCCCCGCTCCTCCCCAACCCTCCCCGCCTCCCGGCTCCCCCTACCCCCCTCCCGCTCCATCCGGGCACCGCCGAATTAGCATTGACAGCCGAGGCACAACTTTTTCCCCAGGCAAAGTGAAATCAAGGCGCGCACTCCGAGGAAATATAGTCCCTCCCGTTTTCAGCCCTTGCCGTCCCCATTGGCGGGGGCGGCGGGGCGGCGGGAGGCGGCGGAACGGCTGCGGGGCGGAGCGGGGGCGGCGGGGGAGGGGGGGCCGGGGGGCGCGCGGGCGGGGGCGGCGGGGGGAGGGGCCCCCCTACTTTGGCGGAAAGTGAGTGATGAGTCTGTGTCCCCAGCAAAGAGGCAAAGAACTTGCTTTGCAGACTGAGTAGTTGTTTCTTTCGATTGTTGTTGTCGCTTTTTTTTTTATATATATATTATTGTTGTTATTGTTACTGCCATTCCTTTTTCTTTCTTTTTAATTATTTTAAATTTTTTTCCTGGCCTTTCTTTTTTTTTAAATTTTTTTTTTTTAATTTTTTTTATTATTATTATTCTTTTTTTTTTTCTTCTTCTTCCGTGAAGGGAGGGGTGGCTGCCTGGCGGGTCGGTTGCAAAAAGCGAGAGAGAGAGAGAGAGAGAGAGAGAGGGAGAGAGAGAGAGAGAGAGAGGAGGGGGAGGGTGGGGGAAGAAAAAAAGAAAAAAGAAAAAAAAAGCCAAAAAAAGAAAAAAAGATAAAAGAAAGGGAGAGAGGAGAGAGAGAGAGAAAGAAAAACAAAAAAAGCAAGCCAAACAAAACCAAACCAAAAACCAAACCAAACAAACAAACAAAAAAAAAACTTCATTCGGATCTGAAAGTGGCAGGAAAAGTGCCTGGCAAGTTGCAGGGATGGAGCTACACAGCTTGCAAGAGGCGTTAAAAGTGGAAATCCAATGTCATCAGGTAAAAAACCAATAAAATAATAAGCAAATAAAAAAATGCTCTTCTATCCCCGGTGCTTTTTAGAGGGAGAGGAGGATCGGAAGGGAGCCAGTGTTGCATGCTTATCAAGTAGCCTTTGCTTCTTGTCGCAGGGTCTATCGATCAGGGGAGGCGGGCGGGAGGGTGGGGGGAGAAGCGGGGCCGGGGCCGCGGCCGGGGCCGGGGCGGCGGGGGAGAGGCCGGGGCCGCGGAGAGGGCCACCCCCCTTCCCCCGGCCCCCCGCGGCAATGGCGAGCACTTCGCCAAAGTAGTTTTGCGGCTTGTTTGGCTGAGTTTTTTGGTGGGTTTTTGTGTGTGTGTGACTGTGTGTATGTGTGTGTGTGTGTGTGTTGTGGGGATGCGGAGTTAACGTTTGCGGTCGCTGCTTGTGTGAGAGAGTGAGTGTGTGCGTGAGTGTGAGCGAGTGTGTGCGAGTGAGTGAGTGAGTGTGTGTGTGTGTGTGTGTGTGTTGGAGAGATTAGGACGAGACTTGAATATTTATGAGCTTTGCTTGAAACTGACTCGCAGTGTTTACTTGCCTCTTTGTTCCTTACCCCCTCCCTCCCCCGTCCACACACATACATACATTTAAAAAAATCCATTAAACTTGAAACAGTTTCTAATTCCTCCTTTTTTTGGGGGGTGCTTTTTTTTTTTTTTTTTTTTTATAGAAACTAGTTGCACAGATGAAGCAAGATCCACAGGTAAATGCAGATCCTTTTTTTTTCTCCTCTTCTTCAGTATTTTATCCCTGCTGTAATAAGCGCAGTTGTGCTGGGACAGCAGGATGAGAAACTTTATCAGTAAGAGATCTCATTTTGTAGTCTGCACTGAGCTTTCTTACTAAGGAGGGTGTTTTGTGTGTGCATGCTTTCGTACGGCTTCGGTGGAACGGTTTTGCCTTTGAACAATTTCTAGATCGCAAGTTTATTCATTTTACAGGGGTTAGTTTAACACTTTGCCTTTAATATGCATCTTATTGCCGTTTTTGCAGAACGGGGATCTTAAGAAACAAATCCATGAAAGGCAATCAAGAATAGCAGCTCTTAATGAGAAACAAGTAAGGAACAGATCGATTCAGTTGTGTTTGGTTTTTTTCTTCTTGTTTTCACAATGTACTTTCTAAACATCCGAAAAGTGTCTGCGTTAGCTGAAAAATACCGACAGCAGAGAATATAACATCCATTTTCCTAGGCGTAAAGTAAGAAAATGCATGTTTTCAAAATGAGGTCGGATTCTCGGATGGCTTGCTGGGGGAAAGAATGATTTTAGTGCTAGTTGTAAAAAGATAAGCAGTAGTTAAAACGTAAAAAAAAAAAAAAAAAAAAAAGAGGCGTCCATTTTGAGTTGGTCGACATGTTTTAGGAATATGGAAAATTCTCCTGTCTTGGGCTACTTTGTGCACTTCCGTGTAATGTGCAGAGCAAGAGTTGGGAGGGAGGAGGCTGGAGCCCAGTTCGGAGCCATTTCTGCGTTTGATTACAAAACTGATTTTTATTGATCACTTTATTTCTTTTCTTCTTCTTTCTCTTTTTTTTTTTTTTTTTTCCTCCCCCCTTCTTTTCTTTTCTCCCCACTTGCCTTTCTCTTCCCTTGGTCTGATCTGACGTGTTAGCTTTTGATTCGAGTTCACTTAGGCACTTTCACTTTCCCCCCTCCCCCCTTCCAAAAATACGAATTAAAACACATTAACCTGTTTAAGCTGCCGGGGGGGGGGGGGGGGGGGTGGGTATGTGGGGGAGGAAGGAAATAAAACCCCCCCCCCAAAAAAAAATCCCTACAAAAAAAAAAACCGGGAGGAGGGGAACAAAACAAACCAGAAACCATCCTTCCTCCGTCTCCCTCCCTCCCCCTCTCTCTCTCCCCCCCACCCCCCCCGCCCTTCCGAAACTTTCTCATCTCTCTCTTTTTGTGCCGAGTGACCCCCGGGCCCGCTGCTCCGCCTGTGACCCGCTCACCGCCCACCGCCCCCCCGGGAGGAAAGTTGCCGGGGGCGGCGGGCGTTCAGCACCGCGGACAGCGGGCGCCGCCGGGCGCACACTCACGCCCGCCCACTCGCACTCGCACTCACCGAACTATCCGCACCCCCCACCCCCCTCTCCGCTTTCCTCCCCTCCCCACCGGGCCTCACTTTCAGGACTTCCAGTGCAGGAAGGGCAGTTGACAAAGCCAGCGGGAGATCTGCCGGTTTGAACACCCTCCCCCCGGGGGTGAACTTTCCCTCTCCGCTCCCCTGGCCCTCATGCCTTCCCCACGCCACCCCCTCACCCCACCCCCTCCTTCTCTTCCTCCACCTCCCCGGGGGGGTGGGGGGTGGGGGGGCCGGCGTGGCGGTGCTGAGCTCCCCTCCGTCCCTCGGCTCCCGGCCCCGCCGGCGGCGGGAGCGAGCTCGGTTCCTTCGGAATGCAGCAGTCGTTTCAGCACTAGGGCCGGGGACAGCGCCTGCGGGGCGCCGGGCTGCCAGCCCCAAAGCCGCCGCCTCCCTCCCGGCGAGGGACCTCCAGGGAAGAGGGGAAGGGGGCACGTGTGCGATTCCACCCTTCCCCCCTCTTTCCCTTCTCCCCCCCTCCCCCCCCCCCCTTTCCTTTTATTTATTTATTTATTTATTTATTAAAAATTTTGTTCTGCTTTTGTTTTTGTTTTGCTGGAGTTGTGGTTGAAGTTGAAAAGTGATCCATGCATATGCAATCTGTGCCCATAGGTGATGGTGATTATCTGCCACCCTTTTCCTCCCAGTTTATTGTAATCAGAATTTGTCAGCACTCTCAATTTGGTAGTGGAAGCTTCCATTTTGTGAGGAAGGGGTGTTGGTTTCTTCTAACATGGAGAAAAGTCTGCAGAGTTTGAAGGTGGGGGATGGGGCCCCATTCATGCTGAACATTACCATTTTGATTGCTTTGATGCCATTTTTGGAGGGGGAGGGGATAGAATACCCTACTCAGCAGAGCACAAAGATGTTTAATCACTGTATAGAATCAAATCAGATACTTTCTTTTTTAAAGCAAATCTGACACTACATGATAGCTAAGGGCTGTTAGTCCTTTTTTGCAGTGTAAAACAGCAAGTTGTTGACTCTAATAGTACTATACTGAGGAGAAGATTTTTTTATTTTTATTTTTTTAGACAAGGTAACAGCCTTTACTGCAACAATGCATCTTTATGTGTTCTTTCTTCAATATGGAAATAGTTTTACTGTTCTAAGTGGGTATTTAGAACATACATTTGATCATTTCCCCCTGTATTGTAGCAACTATTTCAAGGCTGTTTAAATTTTTATGATGATAGTAAATGAGAAGTTATTTATTATGTGTCACGTTGGAATTTAGATAAGGCAGAGAGACGCATTTGAAGATACAGTTTGAATGTTCTGATTCAGCTCCGTGAAAAAGGGTTTTTTGCTAAGCTTGCGCAACATTTATGCATAATCCAAACTAACTAGTAAACAATTGTCGTATATTTGTGACTTCCCCTTCTCAGAATCTTATAAATAAATCTATAAACTACGAAGTAATTATAATACTAAATTTTTGTTAACAGAAAATTTGGCCTAGCAGGAAACGTACTATTTTTAGGTAGAAACCTAGATTTCTTTTACAGATTTCAACATCTTGTGCAACAAGAACTTATAAATAAGGGACTAGCCAGTGATGTGGTGTCATCTTGCTCCAGACTGCCACCTCTGGAGGTCTAAACTGAAATCTTTCATGAGTCACAAGTGAAATGAGTTTGGAGGTCTTAGCCTTTGACCAAGTCAGAAAACCATCATGTAACTTTGCAGACTTGCTATAATTAGTAGCTGTGCCTTAGGTAATGGCTTATAAATGAACTTCTGGGTCTTGAGGCTGTGAAGAAGGTGCACTGAAGGTTACTGAGACAATAGATAAGCTAATTTGGAGCCATTCACTGTTTTCAAGCTCTCACATTTGTGGCTATATCAAAACACTGCTGTAAACTTAAGCAGGCAGTGAAAGTAGGGAGGTTATTTTTACATATGTATTTACATTCCTTCCCTCCTTGCCCTCCCAAAGATTTGTTTAGGCACAACTAATTCATAATTCAATAATGTATAGCTTTGATTGGGCATGCACGGAATACAAAAGATGCTAAAATTGCATTTCAATTAAACTGCACATGTGGATGATGAAACAGATAGTAAAATGAATGGATGATCGCATCATCCACATCTGTTAGAAATATAGCAGGAGCGAGCGTTGCCTTTCAGTACAACATTCATCAGTTTTCCATTGTAGCCATTGACATTTGTAGCAGCATTTCCTTTTCTTGAAAGTTACAAATAGAGACAATAAGAACTGAATGACAAACTCAACTTTTGGTGCACGAGGTAAATGTATAAACAAGACTTTTATGCATAGTTAGATTTTAAGTTGCAACCTAATTAAGGATCCCTGGACAGTTATCAATGTTTCTTTTATGCTGGTGGTTTAGAGAAATAGGGAATTAAATGTAGATTTAATATTTTCTCAGTGTTTTCAAGTAAGTACTGTAGAGCCATCATTTTCATTATTGAAATGGCTCAGCTTCAATCAATACTTAATTTGGCATCCAGCTCAGAAAGACAAAAGTTAGACTTTTGCTAGAAGTGTATCTTTTGTGCACTATAGTTTTGATGAATTGTAATAGCATTTGAGAGTGGGTTACCTCTTCTTTAACAAGATATGATGTGTGAAGACTCCATTAGTTGGTCCAGTGGTTTTACACCTTCAATCTACAGCACATGCAGAGCAGCGGTAACATTTTTATCTAAATTGTCAAGCAACAAGCATTTATATGTAAATAAAAGAGCTATCATAAGAGCCAGCGCTGGCCTTAAAAGCACACCAGAGGTGCTCTGCTGCATGTCTCTTGCTTTCTCTATGTCCTTAAAGAGTCATTAAGAGTCTTTTAATTTTAGAAAGTTGTCTCTTATTAATTAATGGATTGAGATAAACAAATAAAGAAACCTTTAACCTCCAGTTGGAAGTCACTTGTTACTGACGTAAGTATTAGGTGGTAAGCTGGCTCTTAAAAATGAACAGTGAGCACGTTGTGGGCTACTATATTTTCAACTGCGATGAACTCTGAGTTCAGGCAGCCTGTCCTGGAGCGCAGTAATAAAAATATGTCTTCCTGAAAGACATTATGTATATGCCATTCACTTGTGTGCTGCCTCATTTCTTTACCAGAATTTACTATCTATGCAGAAAATCAACATTAGTTTCAGGCAGACTCTCCCAGCCTCGTGTTACTGCAGGTTTGTATTTTTGGGTAGTATACCTGAAATTAAATCGCTGACTGTGTTTTGCCTGTGGTGATCACCAACAAAGCCTGTTTGTGGAAAGCGTTAGGCTTCTTAAAATTTAAGTACAGTTCTTATGCAAGTTGTTGGAAATGATTTAGCTCAAGATGTCTGGTTTTACTGATGTTGTATCTTTGTTTTGGGGAAAAAAGAGGAAGTGTTTTTTTGGTTTGTTGAAATTCACGCTGCGCTGTGCCTGGAAATGGCAGCATTGTTTACACATGTTAAAGGGGAAATTATTGACATTTGCCAAAGCTCAGTATTTCATATGACTGGGTACTTTCAAAATTGTTGAAGTAAAATAAGGGTTATAAGCTTCGGTGAAAACTGAGGTAAAACCTGAAAGGCATTTCCAAATCAAGTTGAACGTAATGTCTAACTCTGTCCTGAGGTGTACACAGCACTCCCGTTTGTTGTGGCAAGAGTTGCATCCATGTATGTTCATCCCAGCAGAATTTGGTTTAAAGGACCTTAATGAGCCCTTGCTGAAGTGGAGGGAAACAGGGTGATGAGTTCCCAGTTGAAGTATTAAACTCTTCAATCGCTGTGTGGAGTTTTTAAACACAAAGATAACAGGTATTAAACATGGGCTTGGCTTTGCAGTTCTACACATTGAGGTCCTGCTGACTTTGCTGGGAAACCTGAACAACTGCAGAATCAAATGAACTTATTGGATCAAAGTAAAGATTAATTCTGGAGTGTAATTCAGAAAGCTTCAGTTCTACCTCCCCTTTTTCCCCCCCTTTCTAGAATCAGCTAGTAATTTATTGATTGCTTTGCCATCTGTAGAAAAAGAGACAAAACAAGAAAAGAATTTACCTTCAGCTCCTTGGAAGAGAAACTTGGGAATGTAGTTTACATAATGGCAGTCCTGGCATTCTGTTTGTGCTTTCTGTAGTACCATATTGAGATGCCCTGTTCCTGTTGGGGGAAAAAGGATAATAAAGGATATCTTCATAGAGGTGAAACACAATGGAAATGTGTGTACTTGTGGCTTGCTGCCTTCCATTAGGTTGCCCTTATAAGATTCATGGAAATTGCACATCCGTAATAAAAATGTGTACTGGAGGGGTTAGAACCACCTTTTGTTTGGTAGCTGCTTGACTGGCATGTGAAATGCTATTTTGTTCCAGCATTTTTCTTTGACTGTACACTTTTCTGTACTTGTACAGTATATCACTTGGCAGGGCTAAGAGTTGAAAAGTGAACGTTACATTCATTCTAACCATTTTAAAGAGTTCACTTTGATATTTTAGCCACTTAAAACACCTGCTGTCAGAACAGTACAATTGATTTCAATTAACTTTGAATTTCTTCAATAAGATGACTCTTATAATAACTCCAGTAATCCCATGATGCCTCATTAGAGGAGCTGGCTATGATGATTATCCCTGTGATTTAGCAATTTTTTCCTTACAATGCCTTTGTCTATTCAGAAAAAGGAATTATACCAACAATACCTTTTTATTTCACTTCTGGTTTTACACTAGCGGTACTTGCTACCTGTTACACATTGTAAAATATCTAATTTATACTTGCAGCAAACAGGTATTTTTTCAGATGTACGTGATACTTTGGTAGGGAGACCCTTTCAAAGAAACTTTAGTTATATATAGGAAGTCTATGTCTTGGAGTTTGAATTTGGGTTTTGGATTTGGTTTTTATTTTAGTAGATGCTTGGACAATTAAAAGCAGTTTTTCTGCAGGAGCCTTTGTCTAAAGCTGTGGTTTAATGGCAGAGATTCTCCCCTGGCTTGTGCCATGTGTGCAGCTCATCCAGAACAGCGTGCCACATCAGATGTTTATACCAGTTCACCTTGTTTCAGGAGCTGGTCCACAGACTCATTCCGCTTGTTGTGGGAAAGAGTAATAGGTCTCTAAATGTTTCCTTTCCATAGCGTGATGCTAAGAGAAGGGGTTTTGAATGGTGATATTAAATGACTCTGTGATTCTAAATCACATTTCCAATGGGATACTGCATTGCTCTAAACACTTCTGGTATGTTCAAGTAAAGAAAATTCCTTTTCATCTCATTCCAGATTTGATTTTCAAGTTGAAAGCATGAAGGCGTATAAAGGCACGTTAATACGGAGTTACTTTTAACTTTTCCCTCTATGCCTTTCTCTGTGTGATCAAAGATAAAATATGCAGTATTTTTGTACTTGATTATAAAATGATACTTCCCTCTCCCCTCCACCCCCCAAAACAAAATCTGAAGCATCAACACAATTTCTAATCGATAGAGTTAAAGGGTGGAAGTTTGCAAATCAATAAGACAAGGCCGTGGTAAATGGTGTATGTGTGGCCATGATGTCAAAGAGGGCAATTTGTACAGGCAGAGTAGTTGGACGTAGGGGAAGTATAAAAATGGGCTGCAAGTTTAAGATAAGAACAAAGAAAGAACAAAAAAAGACTTGGACTAATTGAAATGCAAATTTGTCTTTCTGCCATTAAAGTAGACAGTAACAGACTCATATTTGGTCTATCCAATCCTCGTTGTTGAATCACCTTAAACACACTTCCCTGATATGCATGTATTTAAATGTATGGTTTGGGGCTTTTTGTGGTTTGTTGTGTTTTGGTTTGTTTGGGTTTTTTTTAACTTAAGGTGGTATTACTTTCTGATTTGAAAATGTTCTTCTGATGCCAAAATGTACTTCCTTAAACATTCTTCCCCCCCCCTCCTTTTTTTTGAATCAGCTACTTATTGTTATGTAGTAGCAATTTCCAGAGTGTCATGTGAAATTGCTGATGCGGCTTAGTTCTAGCTACAACCTGCAACTGCCAATAGTAAGCATCTACTGAAATCTAATATGTACCACAGGGCTTTTTTGCACATGTACAGGCAGACCCTTCTGGTTAATATACAGAGACAGGGGAAAGATAGGAGGATATATTTTTATTGTTTTAAGCCATGGAAGAGTTAAATATGTGAGTTAAATACCTGCCCGAGTTTCAACTGCAAAATGACCCTTTTGACTGAATGAAAGTAAACTAGAGAACTGGCCTTAAATGCAGCTGCAGTAAAATCAAAACAATAAGTATCTGAGAACTCAGATGGGTGGTATGATGGGTGGTGGGTTCAGTTTCTGAGAGGCAGTCTTATTTTCAGAGTTGGAATTTAGGCCTAAGAGTCTGGGCGTTGGGGTTGTGGTAGGAACAGTGTGCTCACCTGAAAGTTTGTCTGATTGCTTGCATTTAATCAAGAAAAACATAGGATCGGTCTTGAGGCAGAAAGTAAATCTATATAGTGTATAGGTGGTTTTCCTTTCCACATTGATTTAACTCGACCATGTTGGTACTTTGTGATGTAGCTTGCCTCTTACCCAGAGAGGAGGAAGGGAATAGCCCTTCTGCGCAAATGCAGCTATCAGTGACAAATCCTGCAAGGTTACAGAAAGTGAAAATGTATATTACATCTTGATTAACATGAGTCAAGAGAGAATTATCGATACTTTTGACATGCAGCAGAGATTAACCCGCATTTTCTGTAATTTTCCCTTTTTCTAAAGCACTTTGAATCAGCTGAGATTGCCTAAAGATTTATTGGTGAACTGAAGCTTTTCTAAGAATGAGAAAGACGAGAGAAGCTTCCATTCTCAGAAATGTACAGACTTGAGTGTCTCTGTGTATAAATGTGCTTGTGTGTGTGTGTGTGTGTGTGTGCTTGGGTGTGAGCATAAGGTCTTTCTCTTTGATATCATTCAGGCAGAAAGCCAATATGCGCATGTAAATGAGCCTGAAAATGTAATTAAAAATATATACATACTGGGGACTGTGATACAGAATTTAATATGAGATGCAGGTTACAAAGTGACAAGTAACATTTCCTATATAATCACTGATACTAACTCTCATCTGTGATTTATGCATCTCGTGTGTTATTAAGTGCCGAACAGATAAATGCTGAAATTATTTCTTCTGGTATAATTTCACCACAATGAATGAATGTAAAGTACTCCTTGCCCATTCTTTTCCCTTCAACCAAAACAAAAGCCAAAATGCACCTACCGTGACAATAGGGAGAATAAAAGTATTTTGTGTAAGGTCGGATAAAGACACTCTCTGATAACATATCTTTCCTGGCAGTAAAATGTGACGAAATAGGCTTCCTCGTGTCGTTAATATATTAAGATCAAGGAAATTAGGCAAAGCGTTAACACACATCCAGGAACTCATATACAGATGGAAAAAAACGAAGAGTGCCAAGTGGAAGACATAAACAATCTTGGCCTTTATTTTAGTGTAGATAACAAAGGCTTGCAGATAAAAGCTTACACAAGAAGCATCTCAGAAACTCCAACTTTAGGCAAGAAGCCAGATTTCTTTGCCTGAAAGTATTTTCTAAAAGTTAGGTTAGAGTGCTGGGTGCAGAAGATGACGATTCAGCTCTTCAGCTTGGGGAGAAGCCACTTGGAAAAGCTTTATTTTGCATTTAAAAATACAAGTGGAATCCAGATGTATTTCTATCAACAGCTCCATAGCCCATAAATATATACAACCTAAGCCAGTGCCTTATTTACGTTATTTTATTAACATTCTTTGCTGAGTGGGCTTGAATGGAGCACAATCTCTTATATAGAGGATCTAATTATAAACACAAGGGACAGAACCAAATAAGCAGTCTTTAAAGGGAAAAGAGTCTGGCAGCTTTGTTTAAAGTGTCCTTTAATGAACTTCTTTAGCAGCTTGTATCTTAGCAACACATTTTATTACATACCAGTGTGAGAGAAGCAGTTTGCAGATGGAGTTGCACACAGTAATTTATTTCCCCCCTCCTTTTTTTTTTTTCCTTTTTTTTTTTTTTTTTCCCCTTCCCTACTTCTCTGTGGTGACTCAACTGGAATGTGCAGAGTAGCTTTTCTAACACTGATAGCTCACTCCAAATCCCTGATTGGTTCATTTGTATCTGTTCTGTTTTGTTAGTTGATGAGAAAGGCATTTAGTATGGTAAATGCATAGTGATTTTGCTTGCTCTTAGAAATTCAGATATGACTGTTTTGAATAGGCATGGATTTAAATTAAAAACAACCAAAGCTTTTTTTTCAAGGCACTTCTTTTCCCTTGTACGTGTCCCACTCGGCGCCAGTCCTCGTTGCACACACACAGGCGAGTTTCCAGATTTGTAGGTTATTTACTTGTCGCTGTTACAGGGGGTTGTTTTAATCTATGGTCTTTCGCTCCTCTAAAACTAATTGGAATATAGCAGTGACAGGAACGTTTGCTATCTTCTTTTTTTTTTTTTCTTTCTTTCTTCTCAGACAAAACTTGGCACTTAAGCTGCAAATATATGAAAAAAATAACAGTTGTTTTAAAACCAATTGAAATACTACACTACTGTCACTCCTTCAAATGACCTATAGTGCTTATCTTTGTGGAAAGAAATACTTTCTGTTCTCTTGATTACTAATTGCAGACCAAGTTCTTCTGCTTGTATGTTTTGAGTGAAAAAGTCTGTGAGTAGCTCCTTTCAGTAGGGTCTATTGAGGAATGCGGTACTACTGAAGATGTGTGTGAACAATAGAATATAGACCATTATATTTTTTCCTCATAAATTAAAGGGGAAAAAAAAGCCTTTTATGAACTAACTAAATACCATTCATCTTATTTTACATTTTCTGCTTGTTAGGCAGGCCTAAATCCAGAAATCTATTTCTCTGGAGTTCATTGGAGTTACCTGGAGTTTGCACTGGTGTGATAAAAATCAGAATCTAGCCAGACCGAGAAAAGTAGGTGAGGAGAGGAGAGAGTGAATGAAGGCAATCCAGAGAGTTAAGAGAGAACACAGAAGAAGGAGATTGTTGGCAGTATCTTTAGATACTGCTCTTGGGGGTGGTTTCATTAAAGTTTTGTTAGGAGCTAATATGTTAGCGGATGATATTAAAAGATAAACCCCATCAATTTCATAAAATCCACTGCCAGTAGGCAGGAGGTGTTTTTTGAAAGAGATGGAATTGTTTCTTTGCTTAATATTAGTTAAATGTAAGTGTATTTCCATTAGCTGGCAACCTGTCACGTGCCTCGAGTCCTTAGTTCAAAACAGAAGTTTCTTTTCCCTCCAAAATATGGATGGCTGGATGGATTTTACTCCAGTTTTTTGGTTTTGGTATGTCAGGTGACAGTCCCCTTTGGATCTGCAATATCTCAGCTTTATAGGAGTGTAAAATAAGTCCATTAAACTCTAAAACCAGAATGTGTACCACAAATGGAGGAGTAAAAGACGCGATAGTTCTACCTACCTTTAAAATGCTGCGATATTAGACCAAAACAGAAGGATGTCCTCTGAAGCCAAAAGCGATTAAGTTGTCAAGTGATTAACTTACTTTTTTTTTTCTTTTGCAATTCAGTCCACTGTTTATTAACTTAAATTGGATTGAAAAAACTCTTAAGCTGGGGAATGCATCAGAATCTTGCACAATCACTGGGATTAATGATGACAGCCTGAACTGTCGAACAAGCTAAATCATGAAATTCACAATATTGCTAGACAAAGGGGTTATATGTTTTTTCTGCAGCTCTATTGGCTATAACAGAAGGGACTAGCAGTTTATGGTACAATTCATGTCCTTTCATGAGAAATAGTATTTACACTATACATTAAGTTTGAAGACCATGTCTTGTCATCATGCTTTTTAATGTGACAGTGCTGGAAATGTTTAAGTGAGGTGTAAAAGCAAAAATTTTATTTCCTCCACAAATGTTGCAGTAATAGAGAACAAAATGAATAACTTCATTATTTTCTGAAACATTTAAGAAATAGTTAGGAACCCGTCTATCAGATTGGTCAAGACAAATCAAGTAGGTCCAGTTGTTAATTTTGCCTTCAACAAAGAAAGAGGTTTTTTTCTTTCAAGAGGGACGAACATTTCCAGAAACTTCTTTAACCCTCTGAGCACTAGCACCACACAAGTACTTTTTATAAGGGAAACTTAAAGGAACTTCCATCCCCAGATGAAGCAAAGACTCATTTATAAACAATGAGAGCAGGAACAATAGAAAGCTGAGTGCATTCTGCATGAATAATATAACTGAGGGTTGTGAAAAGCCTATGATTTTCATATGCCAAACTCAGTGTGGGAGTGCAGCATTCAGCTGATTTTTCGATGCTGGAGATTCATCCCTTCTCCCCCCACCCCCCAATGTGTATGTGCAAACATACATACACAGAGGACTAGCACCGATAATTAATGAGGGAAGTCAGCAGCAGCTCCTGTGCAGTGATGTTGAGACTTGGGTGTAAATTCATAAAACTGATGGAACTTAGGTTGAAATCTAGGCCAACACTTAGCTTTAATATATGCCTTAGGTAGGTGGAGGAAAGGCCGAAGACCTGTTAAGAATAGAGTTTGAGCGTCAGTCTGTATTCTTGGCTGTGAATCTGGTTTTGTTTGCATTCGGGAGTTTTTAAGTCAGAGGCATTCAGTATGTACTCATATTTCTGGCACCTTTAGATGCATCATTTTTGTGACTAAATCTGGATTTAAGCTCTGGGTTTCAGGCCTCTTGGTTGAAAAATTTTGGCTATAGTTAGATATATTCTCTCCTTTTTTTTTTTATTTCTCTTGTGCATTACTTAGTTAAGGTCTTTCTCTTAAAGGAGCTAACTATAAGCTCTTTAGATCTGGGTCTTCCTTTGTCCCATGTGCATTCTGTGAGATTCTTAATGAGATTCTCTTCCAAGACTCTGAGGCCATAAAGTAGTGCAGTGAGTAATAAATTGAAGTTAACAGTAGCGGCTATTTTGCCATACACAGTGACAGAAAAAGCTTTCTCCAAAACTCATCTTTGAGCATCTTTGCCAAATGCATTACAAATAGAGAGCAAGCAAGTTGGAATTTTCCTGGCTTAGACTGGCTAAGGTGGTCCACCCATCTACCTCTTACGGATTTGCTATCCTGTAAGGATGTTTATAGTTTTATAGAAAATAATACACACAGTTATTTTCCTGAAGTTGAATTGATTTGGGGTTATTTTTGCATCCTTTTTTTGGTTACTCTTTGGAATAGCCACCTATTAAACTGAGTCAAATGTTAGTGATGGATTTTTCTGAGATGTACCAATGTCCTGAAAGCTGGCTGAAATCCACTGATGTATTTGCTGAACATCTTTCTACTGTACTTCACCCTTTACTTCCACAAGTGTTAGCTGGGCGTGGTGTCAAGCAAAACATTTGTCCATAATTACAAGTTCTTCCATTTTTCTTCACCACTAAAAAAGAAAAGAAAAGGTATGAATGACACCCATCAGGTCAAGGTTTTGGTTTTGTTGGGTTGAGTTGTGACTGTTGATGCTTCCCAAGAACTTGGATCAGGTGGACATAAGTTGCTCCACCATCCCAGAACTACTCTTTATATGAAAGGTCCTAAAGGAACTAAACACTGATACAATGTGTGACTTGATCACTCTGATTCATATTCTTTCTTTAAGCTAGCTTCAACTGAAGGCACTGTTACTCTGACTATGGTCTTTAGAGAAAGACTGTGACTAAACCTTCAGATTTTGGTGTCACATGCAGTCATTTCTTTAAAAATTAGCTTTAAAAATGCTGTTCTTCTAGAACAAAGTCCAAATAATTACTAGCTGAAAATTACAACATAATTATTTAACAATTTACAATTCCTTGAAAAAGATCTTCTGATCATCAGATACTTAAGTATTCATCAGTGAAGCTGTCGTAATTTATCATGAAATGCATAATGTTTTTTAAAGTTATAGTTCAGACTGGACACAAACTTGACCTGAGGTTTATTAAGATGCAGATTCTTGACACAACTGAGCTCAGAGCTCCTACTGTCTGTTGGACTGTGATCCACTGAAGGAGTTTTACCATACCTGCTTAAGGACCCATTAGGTAGGAATGATTCCTCCAAAATCATTACACTAATTTCAGCCTAGAAACACTTGAAATTAACATTAATGAAGTACTGGATTTCTGTGGGAATGCTGAATTTACAATGAATGAGACTTAAAAATTATTTGGTTGCTTTACTAGCCCATCCAACATTCCGAGACACCTCTCTTCTGTCTAGACTAAGAGCACCCAAAATGTTGGGGTTTTTTAGCAGAGATGACTTAGAAGGAGAAGTAGATACAGAGATTTTTCTTTCAAGGGCCATATTCTGCCAAATTTAAGGGCTTTGGTATAAGCACACTTCCTATTTTAAGGTGCAAAAAAATCCCCTCTTCCTGGCAGATGTTTCCAGACAGTGTGGACATCCCAAGGAGCATGAGAAAAATGACATGGTACCTAGAACAAAAGGAGTAAAGTGTTAAATTTCTAGGTTTGTGAACACAACAGGGACGCCCCAGTATTGGAATGGCAAATCAAGAGATAGGTAAAAATTTGGGCTGGGAAAGTGATTGTGTTTCCCAGTTCCCAGCAAAGGGGAGGCTGAGGAGCTTCTGTGGAGGAACTGCTAGCATGGAGTTTGTGACTGTATTCATACCCGTAGCAGTTTCCTCTTCCCAGAAGCAGCAGCTAACATTTTAAGACTAATTAGCTAATGATGATAGGCAGAGATGCTGTTCTGCAAGTTTGATGCTAGATGGGGATTTAAGATGAGAATCAATAGTCCTGTGCACACTTTTCAGTCTTCCACTGTTTATCCATGTGACATTGATCCATTCTTGCACAGAACAAACTTCTTTTCTGAATGTGTACCCAGGAAATGCAGAGGGAGTTATGTTTTAATGTGACTCAAAGAAGTAGTGGTTGGAATTGTCAAAATGCTGTGCATTTTTATTTCTTAAGGCTAATATACTCCATCTTTTCTTAATTACCAGCTATAACTGGAGATGTGATTGATTTTCTCTACTGGAGTATCATTACTAGCCTTTCTATATTCAGATGTCCATTTTAAAATGTTTGATTAACCCTCTAGCTAGAGTTGCAGTGTCTCTGCTTGCTGTAGTAATTTAAAGCTAAATAATTTCATTTGAACTTATTCTTAGCTCCCAGAGTGGAAGAGTCAGTTTTCTTACCTTACCTGTGTGCCAAGAGGTAGTATAATGCTGATCTAGCAAAATACATGAGGGACCTCCCCTTATTTTTATTTAGATAGGTAAGCCTACCTCAGATTTTGTTGGGTGAGTAAGAAAATACATCAGCGTTGTCTGAGACACGTTCACATCTGATGTTCACACCTGCCATGACTAAAATGATCTCTTTCCAATGTGGATGTTTATAAAGCTCACTCTCTTGAGTAGTGGAAGTAATTGTCCAGTCTCTTCTGCAGCGTAGTAGTATTTTGGGTTGCAGCCTGCAATTAATATACCTATGTTAGCAGAAGTTAGGGTCTTGTTGATTTTGTTACCTTGCTTAGATATAACATTAGAGGGACACTTTGGAACCCCTTACGTTCCTTGAAGACAATTTCACCAATTCACTTTTTCAGTAGGAAATATTCCCTCTCTTTTCAGCTCCCTAATGTTTGCAGCATTATCCACTACATGAGACACAGAAAAATCAATGTGATTCATAAACAACAGTCGAAACTCACTTGGCTTAGTTTACTCTTAATATTTTGCTCCCTATAGAAAAGCAAGCAAACATAATTAGAAGAAAGCATACTGGTGCTGTTCTTTAATTTCAAATAATATTGGCTGTTATAAAAAAAGGGAACAAATGAGTAGTCTTCCAATATTCCCTTTTTTTTTTTTTTTTTTTAATACAGTAACATTCTTTCACCCAAAACTTTACCACTGCAGACCTCCAGTGCTACTAGGAGCTGTGTAGACAGCCTGGTAAGGGATTGAAGTGCCAATGGTGCTTCCTCCTACCAGACTGGGGACTGTAGAGGTTGGGTAGGTCTCACACTGACCTAGTGGTGTGAGGGCTGGGACATAATCTAATTGAGTACTCTTTTTTTAATTTCCCCAGCAGGTGCTCAGGTACTACAGGTATAGTTGAGCTTATGTGATTCCTGTCTGACACACAGTCATGATTCCATGCTGTCAGGATGTTTTTTGATGGCGTGACACTCCTCCTCCTCCTCCACAGTAATGAGCCTGAATTGAAACACATGACTACACCACACAAGTAACTGGAGAACTAAGTATGCTGAGGGATTAGTGTATACTGGTGTGCAACAAGCATTTCTTTAAAACTTTATGACTTACATGGTGTGTAGAGGTAGAATAGAGTGTTCGTTCCTCTTACTGCAGCTACAATAGAAATGAAGGCTGGGTCCTGTGTTAGCATCAAAGAAGTGACAAGAAGAATGAGGTCGTGGAACAACTTTCCAATGGAGAAAGTGGCAGCAAGCAACCAGTCTCCTAATATCCAGATTAATCTGTGACATGCAGAAGTATTGAGGGGCTTCAGGGTAGAAAGCACCTAGCAGTCACTTGTTTGTGAGGTATAATGTTTGGAACTAGTTCTGCAGAATACAGGAAAAAAAGTTAAGGGATGAAAGGTAACTAACATGTTAACCAATCTCTTTTTACTGTATATGGGGAGCCAGCTCCAGCTGTCATGTGATGCACAGATGCTTTTATCATAGTAGGAAACTGTTTTCAAAATAATTTTCTGTTCTGGGTTTTACAGCATCATTACTAAGAGTGTCTTTTATAATAACTTGGAATCAGATTTTTTTCCAAATCAGAGGTTGCTGACTGAGTTTGTAGGACAGAGTTGATATTCTCATGATAAGTCAGTGTTTTTGGCACTTCATTTTTTGTAATTTTGGTGCCTGGAAGAGCCGTGAAACATTTTTCCAAGTGCAGTGTTGCCCTCAGATACAGAATGGCAAAGAGAGGGCTCCCTACACAGTCAGAGGTAGAGGTGACAGTTTAAGTTCTGACACTGGTATTTCTTTTTGCTGCCAGGAAGCACCAGAAGATGGCATGGTTTGTACAGATGCATGCTTGAAAGTGAATGAGTGAGCTTGTGAAACTGCTATTAATAATCTTGGGTAGGGTGTTAAACACTGTCATAAAGAAAAGCAGCAACATGCAGTATTTTAATCCTTATTTCTTCTTTCTGCCAGCAAGGGACAGCAGCGAAGTCCAGCCTATCTGTCTATGCTTTTCTGAGTTTGGATGGCACAGAAAAGGGGAGGGAGAAATGTAAAGAAAGCAAATGTGATGTGGTCTTGGTGCAGCACACATAAAGGGCAGCCTGACAAAAAAGGGTATTGACGGTAACTGGAAAAGGCGGCACCTTCTCAAGATTCGTGATGTAAAACTTTCTCTATCTCCTCTGTATCTGTCAGTTCCACTCTGAAAGACATAGGCTTATGGCTCTGGCTTTCCCCTTCTCTCCCCTCAGCTCCCAGAAAAAATGCTGTGAGGAACACAGGGTATTGAGATGCTATTTTACTGTCTTAACTGAAGTGCCAGAGACTGCGAACTCTGGAGATTCGGGGTGTAATAGGATTTGTTTCACCTTAACAATCTTAATGTTGGTGAAAGGAGGAGTGTATTTTAAAAAAGCTGTGTTTGTGGGGTTCTGCAGTATTAAAGGGCTCTGCAAGGCTTCTGGACATTTTCATGGATGACAGGAGAAGGTTCCACACCTCATGCTGTACCCTTCCACGCGCAGGGGTCCCGGTTGCCATCCAGTGAGAGGAGAATTGGTGGAACTTTGGCTCTCTAAGTCACCATAGCCTGACCAATGGACGTTTTCATATGGTTTTTACAAACAGAGCGAATTGTGTTTGTTTTCTCCCAGGGGAGGAAGAGAACAGGAAAGGAGCTGTATGTGATGTGAAGGGACAAGATGCTGTTAAATTCCCTTTAATGAACTAAGCCAGTAGATAAACATTGGTGTTATATTTTGGTGTCTGAAAAGCTCAAACAAGGAGACTACTAAGGCAGTTATGCATGTAGGCACAGTTGAAAGGAATTTTTTCTTTTGATCACATATAGGAAAAAAAAAAGATTGCCTGTACTTCACTGGACCCAGGGTTTGCTTTCACACTGTGTATTATATAGGTTTTCACCAGTTTAATGAAAGGGTACTTCAGTGCAGCAGTTCAAGATTATGAAATAATTGGTTTATATTTCTCTAGCCTTCTTAAAGTGCAAAGAACTACAAAAGCGTAAAGTATCGCACAAATCCTTAGTTAAGAATTAATTGGTACAGATATTAAGCATATCTTGCAATTTAAGCAAGAGAAGAAACAGTTAAAACTATCCCCCCCCCAATCATTTCAGCATGTGACATACTGTGGCTGATAACCACTGCATTGTAAAATTCATAGAACTGTGTGGCTGAGGTTGATAGTACATACGTTGCTTTGTTTTTTATTTTTCATCCTTAGCTACCCAGAGACTGGTATTTCCTTTTTAAGGGCAGGTTGAGTTTAAGTCTGACTTGGTCTTCTAGGATTTTTTTGAGGCGGAGAGCTTGATACATGAGTCTGATGTACACCAGGAGTAACTGCAGAAGTTGGTAGAGTCTTGTATTGCCGAAACTTCTTTTGAACTGTCCACTGTAGTTACAGAGGCACCCAGAATTGGTTCTTTGCCATCCTGCAGGCTTGTTTCTACAAATGGGACATTGGAATGTACCAGGACATCTGGGGGATGGATCATACTTGCTGCTGGTTTAAAATTTTCTGAAATCAGTACATTTATACTAGTAGATAACTTGGTTTGGTATGAGTGAAGGTGGGATTTTAACAGAACTATCAACTGATTGAACTCAGTTCACTTCTTTTCCTCTCTTCTGAGGTGCTGTCTTCTGTTTTTCATGGTAACGTCTTTGTTCTGATAAAAAGAAACACTTTGAGGTGCATAGCTGGGTAAAGCTTGATGTGTGTTTATTTCACAGAGAATCTGTGTTCATGTAGGCATGTAATGAGGCAGTGAGTGCTTTACACTGTTGACCACAACCTTTGGGCATTGGAGAATTACTTCAAACTTCTTTGGATTAACTCATCTTAACTGGGATCTCAGGCAGTCTGTTAAGGATGCTGGAACTCTGTGGTGGTTGGCAGGGTAGAAAAGCTGCCCATATATTTTCACAGTCTGAAAGAGCTGAAGAAAGGTTTGCATCAGGCTCTTCTCCACCCCCTTTTTTTTTTCTGGCTTTATTGGCCTAGTTAGTAGGTAGAAGTAAACATTGTTTTGGATCATTCTGGGGTTTTATATCCATGCAGTATCACGCGAATCACCTCACAGATGGGATGCTTCTATGGATAACAAAGTGTAATTTTCAATCTGAAACTACTCTAACCACCATGGGGGGAAGAAACACTCTGCATGTATAAAGCTGACTGCAGGATTACAGTCAGAAACTTGTAAGAAATACAAGGAGGAGGGTTTTAAATACAGTTCTCTATCTGTAGTTGCATTGCCTCTGCAGTACGCTCTTTGGTGTATTCCTCATGAGCATAAGGACTAGTACAGCTAAGCACAGCTCTGCTCTGAGAAGTGTCAGTGTGTGCAGCTAGACTTTTCTTGCTCAAGAGATCTGCTTTTTGCTGTGTAGTTTAATGATGCAGCATTGGATTTTCAAAAGCTCTTGACAATGGCCTATACTATCTCTTGCTGAATTCGACAGGAGTTTTACTATTGACTTCAGCTGAACCAGACTAAGTACTTCTGCAGTGAGAGCTTTTGTTGAAACCTATCTGTAACTACAGTCCTGTGTGTACATTGTCCCAGAAGGGACTGATCACAGCTTCACCTCTGGTCCCTGTCCCCAAGCCCTTGATGAGTGAAGTTCCTATCCTCCAGCATCAATTTTAGTCCAGCAGCCCCTGGGGTTTTCTGATTGGGAAGGGACAATAGACAGTAGGACTGATGCTTGTTAAGCTTCGCTAAATTTGTAGGAACTGCCCAAGGAACATGTTCAAAAGTGACTTTTTTCCCAATTACCTTTAATATGTTCTTCTTTCCAGATTTAGTCAGTGCTGCTGCCATCAGTAGAGGCTAGGACAGATCCAAAACCATTTCAGAGTCAAGTGAAAAGTTCCTGGTTTATAGCATGGATTCAGTTGCACTTTTTTACTAGTTAGACTAGTCTTGCTAGTCCTTCTTGCTGCCTTTACTTAGTTAGAGTAATCTTGCTGTCCTTGACAGCTAAGACAGCATGGGTGTAAAATGGGAAAATATACTTACATCCACTATTGGAAATCCTCCAACATCTGAAAGGAATTAGTTCAGATTAAGAAAACCCCCAATGGCAAAAGCCAGAGGTCAAGCAGTGACATGTGAAGTTTCAGATGAGGGTGAAACACTGGTGCTGCAAAGCAAAAGAAAGCAAAGAAAGGTTTCATCTGATTGAGAACCTGGAGTCAGAATTAATTCTGCAAACAGATGTTTCCAAGGCCAAGTTATGCATGTGTGGAAATGGAATTATAATAGGTGTTGTTTTGCTTCTTTAGCAGACACTGCAGGAGGCTTTCTGTAATATTGTTGACCTTCAAAACACTTTAGAAACATGGCTCAGTTAAGTCAGGCTACCGACATGGTGTGGTTCTCCACTTGCTGTGAATGCATAACTGTGGTGATTTAGGCTTAATATGACATTTTTGCTCCCTTAAATATATTGTTCTGTGAGCATAACTGCTTTGGAGACTGGTTTTTTGATAGTTCTGTGCCTTATCTTGGTGCTTAAGGAAGAGATAAACTTTGATTCAAGGTTTGGCAGTGACAGGGGCATACAAAGGCATTCTCAAGTATTAATTCTCTAGTGCCTGTTGAGGGGTGGCCTCTGGTGCCTGACCTGCAGTTAGGCCAAATACTGAACCTTGTTATTTTGTGAAGCTTGCTGGTATCTTACTATCCTCAGGATGTCTACTCTTCTGTCCAGTTTTGTTGAAATTGCACAATAGGTTCAAAGTAATTCACAAAGGCATTGTAATTGGAAGTATCACCTCCTTAGGAAATGGGGTTTAAAGTGGTCTCGTTAACTTATTTTTGATACAAATTGATTTTTTTTAAAGCTTAGTCTTATCTAAGAGTTTAATCTGCCATCTGGGGAGAGCGGTGGACTCTTAGATCTGAAAAGGTGCCCTTGCTATTAGTAGCTGGATGGTGTTTCCTACTTAGCAAGTCTGTAAGAAGAATCTTTGCACCCTTTTCAGCACTAGTGAACAGCATTTCTAGTTGTGGGTTTATTTCAGCAGACAGCAGTGGCATTTAGCTGTCCCCAGGAAGGGCTGAGAATCCTGTAGGATGAGGCTTTGGCCAGGACATAGGCTCCAGGAGTCGCAGGCCATGTCCCTGCTCCCTTCAATGTCAGTAGCGCCTGGCTTTTGTTCTGTCTGTGCCGTTGCCACCAGGTCATGCAGCTCAAACTGTATCTTACATTTTTAAGTGGAATTTGCACAGGGCAGAGAAATTTTAAAATGGAACAACTTTTTAATTTTCCCTCTGGGGTCGGGGTAATAGCTCTGAGGGTAGGAGTGGCTATAGGAAACCCCTCATACTGACTGGGCCAGGCACTCAGCATTACTCCCCTGCACAGGAGGTTCAGGCTGACGTTGCTTCTCTGAGGAAGCCACTCTAAGAACCTCATGAATGAAGCAGAAGGTTTTTGGAACCTCATGAACTTTGGTTTGGCCTTATTATTTAGGTGCAGAGTGATGCACCAGTCAAAATTAAAGCACAGTTGTAACATGCTGCAGATGCAGGTCTAAATAACTGTCCATTCCTCAGAGAGTTTACTATCTTCATCCTCTATCTAGCAACTAATTCTGAGTAAGGACAACAAAGCAGTTGACCACTTTGTAGCAAAAGCTTAATTTCATTGCGACAGTGACAAAGATGGGGGAAACAAGAAACTATAGGAAAGCCCTGGATTTAACATGACTTGGAAACAGTATTCTAGTGCTGTCTTCTTGACTTGGGTCTTCGGAGACATAAGATCAGTTCCTTGTTTTGGTGTTTTCTTCCTGTGTGTAATGTAGGCAGTGCTTTAAGGCACCTGAGCTTCACTAAAATGGAAACAGCAGTAGTATACTTTCAGAATAAATATCATCAAGGCTCCTGAGCATCATCAGAATGCTGAGTAGTCCAATTGCAGTGTATATACATTTATACATTTAAATGATAATAACAGTAATTTTACCGTGGTCATATAAAATGCTGAGTTCAAAGATGTTTAAGCTCAAAGATGTACAACACAGAAATCCTAGAGAAACTGAGAACACTCTCCCTCTAAAATATGACAACAAAAAAGCTCTTCTTCCCTTTGGAAGGTACAACCACACTGCTGTTCACTGGTTTGTTTCTGTTGACAGTCTGGAAATAAGATTTGAGGAGAGATCTGAAAACCTGGTGGACTGATTCAGGCCAATACATTGTCAAAAGCTCACTATATACTCATGCACCAGTCAAGGGCCAAACAAGGCTAGGAGGAATGTTTTCATTGTGGTGCAGACCCTTTTGTTCTAGAAGCCCAAAAAGGAACTGTTTTCATAACAGTTCTTGCTGTTCCTGACATCAGTGGCAGAACTTAATTTTTCTTCAGCAGCGGCACAGTTATCACAAGTGTTCACATTTTTGGCCATTATGTTAAATGAGAATGTGGCCACTGTTTACCTTGTCTTGGTGTGATGTTCCTGCAGTGATGTAATGAGCGTACTTAGGGAGCTTAGCCACCTGCCCTAGGGAACCTGCTTTGGCAGGGGCATTGGACTTGATGATCTCTTGAGGTCCCTTCCCACCCCTACAATTCTGTGATTTACCCAAAGCTAACCTTAAACAAAGAACGCAACATCAAACCATATTTTGTTTACACCAAGCTGTGAATTGGCTAGTGAGAAACCCGTGTAGGATTTTGGCTGAAGTCTGGCCCAAACTATTTCATGCAAAAGAACTGGGCTGGACTATTTTATGGCATAAGTCACACAGATCAACAGTGTCACATGCAATGTAATGGCAAGCAGAAAGCACGTGACGGGCCTGGTATTCTACTGATCAGTTTGCAGTGTGCCACAGAGTGGATTAATCCCACAGACCTGTCATGTAAAATCTTTCCATTTGGTTGCTTTCTTTCACACAATGTTCTGTAGCAGTTAACTAAAGGCTATTTATAACTCTGTAACTAATATTAAATTATACTTCAATTTTTACATGAATAATCACAAAAAAAAAAAAGTCAAATGAGCAATATTATCCATATTCTGTCTTCCAGAAATAGACGTTTCCATGTATACATTGGTGCAATCAGTGTGGTAATTTGCAGTTGCATAGACCTTCAACAAGTCATGCAAAATCCATGGGGCGTCTATTGATGCAAGAGTTTTAGCTGGAAATCTGATAGAGCTGATAGATGTGTACTGTGCACGCTCTTGTTCCTTCCCACACAGTTTCTTTGTACTCACTCATCTGTGAACTCCCATCCACAGCATTGGTTCCTTCCCAAAGCCAGAATAGCTCCAGTTCCTTAACACACCTTCAGTTAAATTAATTTCTGATGTGATCAGGGAAAGTTTGATTATTTTTTTTTCCTGTGATTTACATTGTTGAAAGGGTTCCCTACAAAATGTCTTTAATCTTAACTGTGCATAGTTAGGTGCTGTAAAGATACAGAATCTATGTAAAATTCATGAATTATCTGCAAGTTATGTGGTTTGCTGAATTTGGTGTTGGTTTCCTGGCTTGCTTCATAGACTTTTATTTGATTTTGGTGGTCTGGAGACAGGGACTTCATGGCCAAATGGAGATCCCGATGAAGTTTTTGTCTTTGCTTCTGTCATCCTGGGATGAAGCTTTCCAGAAGGCACTGACCACACATCCTAGTACCTCTCTGAGCTTCAATTTCTTTCCAAGCATACGCTCTTTGGTGATAGCACAATGCTAGCTGGAACCAGCAGGTATGTGCAGTCGGCAGGTTGAGCTGTACACTCCAATGGACACAGACACTGCCATTCAGAAAGCCTTTTAGCTACACTCCACAGGGCTTCAAGTGGGTGTGGTCCAGGTGTTGGAATTTAGGCACTCTGAATCGTAGGATAGTCATAGTCACATCTGTCTACTGTCTCAGGTTTTATGTTGTTCATGTCAAACATCAGGAAGATGCTGAGTGCCTCACACTCCTGTTGAACTGCGGGCAGCTGAGGACGTGTCGTACATCTTAGGAAGCCCCTTACAGAACCGGTCTACAGCTTGGCAGGCAATTTCTGCTCTGTGGTGTGCACGACTCTTGTATTTCGTGGAGTGCCAGTGCCTCTCACAGCACAGAGTCAGGCTTCCTCATAGATTTCACATTCCAAAACAATTGTTCTAAATGAATCTAGAGGAGAACAGTTACAGGCTGCTTCTTAAGCAGGTCAGACTTTTTTTTTCTGTCTATCCACGGCTAATTTTTATCATCTTGTCACAACTTTAAATCCCTCTGATTACTGTTCGCTTCAGTAGCCTCCAGGTGCTTCTTCTTGTACTGGGGAAAACTTGGCAGTTACGAATGTTTGCTCCTAATGAGTTGCCTTTTGTGAAAGCGCATTGATTTCTAGATCAACATCACAATTTTAAGTGGCCTCTGTAAACTCTATTACTAGTAGCTGTTTGTGGAGTTCAAAGACTGAAAATTAATTAAAATCCGAGGCACTCTTCAGAATAAAATATTTAGTTGTTTTCTTTCTTTTTTGTTAGGAATGTCAAATGTTTGTGCTAAACTGGCAACTAATGGTAGCTGAGAGTTAATTTGGTTATTGCTTTTTAAGGCATTGCTAAATATTCAAATAAAGTTCCACTGTTACAGTAACTATGGTCTTTTCTGCATTTGCGTTTGTAAAAATAGCAGCTAATGTTTAGGAATCGGGAGTTAAGTGAAGTGACTGCATTTACAGATGACAGCATTTTGAGGACGTGTTTCTGTTGTGATGAAATACAGAGAGTTGGCTGTCGGTTTCCCCTCAGAAAGCTGCTGGCTGCCTACGTGGAAGTGGTTGGATTTAGGTTGGTAGGAAGTCCTCAAAAAAACCCAGGAGGGGTTGAAAGTCTGATCTTCCAGGAACCTTAAAGATTTCCATAGGTGGTATTGGTGCTTTGGACCTTAACTTCAGTGTTATGTGTGTGTCTGTGGCAGTTTGTGCTGTATGCTGTGCAGGACTCTGGGTGGAACAGTAGAGTTCAGTTCAGTATTATTAGTACTCTGGAACTGCCTTTTTACTTGCCTGAATCTTATTTCTGGAATGTGCAGATCCCTGGTACACCTTCAAATCCCCAGTAGGGGATGGAAAATTTATAGAACAGTGCGATTTTTAAGGAAGAAGTTCCGTTAATATTTTTCAGGGTGAAGGAAGATCATGTATTTCCAAATATAATTTAATTTCTAGAAAGCACATTTTAATTATTTTTACTAAAAGAACTTCCAGAAGCCTGTTAGGAATCTCTCTCCGTGTTGAACTAGGCACAGAAATGCAATAGAGAACATTTTCTATCTGAAGAGCTATCAGCTTGGACAAAGACAGGCTATAATCCCACTTCTACAGGCAGGCAGCTGAGGCACAGAGGTATTTAGCAAGGCAGTTGAGTTTGCGCTGGAAAGTTTTGCAGCAAAGCTGGAAACCAAATCCAGGGTTTCTATGTCTGGTCTATTGGTTTAGCCACACCACCTCTTTGTCTTCCAATTCACGCCTTTTACCACTGAAATCTGGTGTCTCTCAGTAGCTCCTTAGCAGGGTGGATGGGCAGGCATCCTCCAAAGGTGCTGCTCACCTGCATTTCTGCTGTGAGCAAGGATCTGAGCCAGCCCCCTTCTTCCCGGGCTGCGTTAGAATCATAGAATCATAGAATTGTAGGGGTTGGAAGGGACCTCGAGAGATCATCGGGTCCAACCCCCCTGCCAAAGCAGCTCCCTAGGACATTTCACTGAGATAGGCATCCAGACGGGTCTTGAATATCTCCAGAGAAGGAGACTCCACCACCTCCCTGGGCAGCCTGTCCCAGGGCTCTGTCACCCTCACTGTGAAAAAGTTTTTCCGCATGTTGGTGCGGAACTTCCTGTGCTCCAGGAACACAGGCTGAGAGGCAGCGCAGGGCTGTGCATCCGTCTGCTCACCTGCTCTGGCTCTTTAAATGAAAACATTCAGAGTGCCAAATAGTCTTCCTGATGGCATTTTCTACTACTTTCCTCACAGTGTGAAAGCCACCGGCCTCTCCAGACAGCCATAACAAAAACAAAACAAAAAAAAACCCAAAAAAAAAAAAAGAAAAGAGAACAAAGCTTCATTTTTTATCCTTGCTGAAATGTTTATTTGAAAGCAGCACGGCAAGGTGGAATAGTTTGATTTGATTAGCAAGTCTAAATGTATTAGCAGCAAGACAGAAACTATATTACAATTAGTGATAATTAGTTGCACTGATTACTTCAGACTGCAATACTGTTTGACAGATGTTTTTCTGTGGTATGATATTGAATAGGAGGGTGTTTTACCCTTCTGGTGCTTCTAAGCTTTCCTTCTGGTGGTATCTTCATCTTGTCATTGTTTACTAATGAAGTCTCCACTGTGGCTACTGTCATTTGTAGCTTTCCAAATGCAAATACTCTTTCTAAAGTAAAGTTTAAACTGGGAAAATGCATCTTAGTGCTGTGTCTTCTCATATCAATGCTTGACAGCTCTAGGGAAGCTGTCTGGTTCTCCAGGGAAATGGTTACAGCCCAGTCCGTCATCCCTGATCCTGCCTATCAATCCTGTCCTTAAAGTTTGATCCAAACCCCACCAAATTCCCCAAGAGTCTCTCCTTTAACTACAGAAGGCTTTGGATCCAGATGCCTGCAGTGAGAAAGGCATCTTCACTGCCCGTTCAGCCCTTGGTCTCTATAAAATCCAGTCGGGATGGCTGGCGTTGTCAGGATTAGAAGCAAGAAGATGCTTCTTGAGGTCAGATTAGGTACAGTCAAACCCTTTGGGGGACCACATCCCCCAGGGAGGAAGTGCCCTCTTTGGCTGGTTGGCTCAGGCGCACTGGTGCAGAGAAACTTGGAAACCAAATTGCCATTTTCAGACTGAGTAGCAAGCGGGGAGGAGAACGAGCACTCAGGAGCTACAGTTTATGGGTCTATAAACTACCTGGTATTCACTGCTTTGCTAGTTACAAGATCCTGAAACATTCCTATGAATTACAGGTACTGCTCCAAAGAGAATCACTTTTCAGATTGGGTCTCCTTTTTTGTAGGTGGTTGCTCTATCAAACACCGACTATGAATCTCGTGGCACAATCCTATTCTCTAATTTCCAGGAACTATATAGAGCTAACCTCGCTGGCTCAGCCTCATGATGATAAACATATTAGGCTCTGACAATCATTCTGTTCCTTAGGAATAAACTGATACAATTTTGGATGTCTTGCTTTTGGTGTATGAGCAGTAATCCCAATATCAGTCATCCAGAATAAAGTGCATTATGGTATGTATTAATATAGACCTGTGCACCGTCTGTGAGCTGTTTGGGGGCAGATAAGCTAGAAATAGGAATTTGTACAAGTCAAATGTTTCTGGGTTTCTCCCAAACATGCATCCTGCTTTACTGTACACAAATTTTGCCTGTTATTTCAAAATGGGGGCTTGCAGAATCTATGAAGAATTTCTGTCAGTTGGCAGACAAGATAGGTCACAGCAGAAGGGATCATTCAAATCTGTGATGCACGCACTTATTAGTGTAGTAGCAAAAACCAGAGGTTGAACATCTGGAATTGCCCATCAGAAGCATTTGAAGATTTCTGGAGAACCAGCTCTGTCAAAAAAGGCCTTGGTTGCTAATACTGCATGACCAGTCACTTCATGCCTATCAATGCTTTTAGAAATATGAGCGTATTTCCAGTTGGGTGAAGTTAAGAGTCAGATTTTAATTAGAAAAATTAAAATGTAGACTCCATCTTACAATTCAAGAGAGGAGATGTTTCCGTACGTCATTACATCCTCTACACATAAGGCTGTATTTCTGGCTGTTTCATTTGGCAGATCACCTATTCCTTGTTGCTCCTCCGGCAACATTGAGCATTGGAGGATTTTCCTGTGTTATGGCATTTGGGGATCATTCTGGGTGACTTATACCTTGTCCAGATCTCCAGGTCAGTTGTTAGTTTGCAGTGTAAAATCAGGGTAACTGTACAGCAGGTAAGGAATTATCAGCTAACCTACACTGTCAAGAAATGTTAGGAGAAATTTGTTTGCTGAGGTTTTTCTCCAATGGTGGGATCCTGCCCTCCTGCAAAGCTCTGAGCGCCCTCGGTGCTGGCTGAACCTAAGCCTCCCTCTGGCCATGGAGCTCAGCACCTGGCAGGACTGAGCCCAGAGTTTGCAGTGAGCTGGAGCAGGGGGAAAGTGCCAGTTCTGGTCTTGTTCAAGGAGAGGACAATCACAGAGGTTGGGAGAAGTACAGAAAATGTGAGATGAAGTAAGTCTGAGGTGTACATAAGAAACAGAGAGTGGGGCACTGTGTAGAAGGCAGGAATGAAGGAAGGAGGCTGACTAGTTGCAAACCTGATGACAACTGTGCCAAAGTGCTCCCTTCTGCAATCGCTGCCTCCCTCTGTGCACCCTTTCCCAATTGGGAGCCCTCCTTCAGTATTACAGAAGTTGTCCCAATTTTGTCTTCCATCTTCCTTTAATAAAAAGACTGCTTTTACACTTCCCTCACTTCCTCAGCTCTCCAAGCAATTAGTAAGCACAAATTAATACCAAACTCCCCAAGCCCTTGTTGTAGATAATACTTGTCCCCCTTCCTTCTGTACGCAGGTAGGTGAAGTAAAGGATGAGGCTAAGTGACGTGATGAAGGTCATGCATTGTGGCAGAGATGTGAAGAGATCTGACTTGTATGCAGATCCACGGAGGCATTCTGCAGCTAATAGCCCCTTGAAATCAAAAGCTTATAGATAGGTTGGATCTGGACATTATTTCTAACAGCTGCACTGTCTTTGTGGTATCTACCTAGTCAGCAGAAGAGACTTCACTGAAATAATTATGCTCACGTGGCTTTGCAGCTGTAGCAAACAGGAACTGCACAGTATCTCTTTAAATAGTATATGAGCTTTACTGCATGTTCCCAGTGCAAATGGAATACTTTTCTCTAGCTTGAGTCTTACAGGCTTACAGTTAGCTGGTTGACATAATAGGTTGAAAGCCATCTGTGAGAGCATGGTTTCCATGGAGCATTTGTATGTAAACTACGATGCTGTGACAGCAGCCCATGGAAAACTTGGTTTACTGGAATTGCAGTAGGTGGCCTATTTAGTGGTCAGCTGAAACAGGAAGTTTAAATAAAGGAGAAAAAGGGTAGGTGACATAAATCTTGTTGCAAGGAGCTTTGAATATGGAAAAACTATATTTGCAGAATTAAAGGTAACTTAAAATGAGGCATTAGAAAAGACATAAGGTAACCTTCTGGCTGTCTTGCTCTATCTGTCTTGATTTTGGCAGTGCACCTGCATAGGCCATTAAATTGATTGTCTCAGGATATATGCTTGAGATTGAGTAAACTACCTGATATTAATTTAAGAAGAGGTGATAATGGCATCATGCTGACAGTGTACATTTCTAGTGATCAGCCCTGGCAACTATTTCTTTGAAAGCTCTGAAATATAAGAGCACAAATTTTCATTAATGAAAAAAATTTTAAAAATTAGAGAGATGCCTAAAAATGACATGAGAGGCAGCTTTATACCAAAATATTAAAACCTGTGTTTTTAAAGAACATGTCTTGGGTTCACGTACTAATCAGAATGTTGCATTAAGGGCCTGTCCTGACCTGCTGTACTCATTCCAGAAAGCTGGTAGAAAGCCTGGAGAAACCAAATCAGCTCAGAGCCCAACTTCACGACTACATCTTTTCTGATTTTCTTGGCCAAATGACAGTGCTTCTACCATTTAAAAATCAAAGTCTGAAGTTGCATTTGGATTTCATAGCTTGATTATATATATTAATTTTTGTATATGCTTATACATGCATGTATCCTTACATATATATGTATGTAACCTCAGCGTGAGTATAATGCTTAGAGTCAATGCAAATTTTTAAGTCTTTGAAGTTGGCTTAGAGAATGTCCTTAAAAATAGAGGCCCCAACTGAGTTATTTTAAAATGTGTAATTTTAAAATATAAAAGCTTTATTCTGCATCCCCAGTGATGCTTCTGAGAGTCTTTTGCCAAGAGGAAGTAAATGGATATGAGCATAGCAACCCCAGATAGCTACTGCCTGAGACAACTAATCAGAAGCAAAATTCTGAACCCATCTAGACACAAACTGCTGTCGAATGTACAATGAAGGTTACTTACAAAAATACAGGGAATGGTTTTCCCTTTGCTAGTGTAGTTCAGTTGTTACAGAGTTAGTCACCATTTGTAGCCGTAATAGACAAGGTAATTTCCCTGTTTTTTGAAGCTGATAATGTTTCTTTAACTACAGTTACAGGTCATGCAGTCTTTTATACAGCTGGCCACCCTCAATAAATCTGTTTTTAAAAATCATTTGTGGAATATATGACAAGTGTCTTATTAGATCTAATCTTTATATAAAACATACTTAGCGGTGTTCACTATATAATACTTGCCCTGTTAAATTTCAATTACTCTCATAGTTAGGAAATAGTGATTTAAAGTGTCCTTCTAGGTGGAATGGAATGGTGCCTAGTATTTAAAAGAACCGTTTTTCTTTCTCTTCTACTTTGTAGTGTTTTTTTGAACCTAGTGTCTTGTGCTAGGTCACATTGGGTGATATCATGGATCAAAAGAACACAGACGTAAGCTGATGCCGCCAGGTGCGTTATGATAGCTGCATGCAGCTGTATGAGAAAATGGAAGAAGGCCTGTATTCAGTGCAGATTTGTCTATCAGTTCACGAGAGAATAAAAACCTAGGAGTGTCTGAAGTTACCTGTCAGAGCAGACATTTGCTGCTGTTCGTGGGTAGGCAATGTTACACCGGTGATTATTTGCCACAGCCGGTTACTGCTGTGCTCAGGATTAGGAACCCAAAGTCATTAGAAATGCCGCAGATGTGTTTTAGCACTGCAAACCTCCAGGCATATATCAAATACTTAAATATAATACAACATTTCCAAAATATAGCTATGGTTTTATATATTACTCCTGAACATTTGCTTTCTGGTAGTTTTGCACTGGAAACTTCTGTAAATTCCCTCTCCTTTCCTAGGACGGCAAATCTGCTGGCTTGCTTTCCTGGCACAGTGTAGCAACATAAAGTATTGCTGGCTTCAATTTCCTCCTGAACCTCTTTAACTTTAATCTTGCAGCCTCCTGCCCTCTCTTGCACTGTTTCCCAGTTATCAAGCAAGAGCAGGGGGTCACTTGGCTTTTCAGAATTTGATTAGTGCCGTTGTTATCAATCACTCAGTTTGTTTGGTACCAGCAAAAGTGATCCAAGCAGCAATTTGCAAAATCTGATTTAGGATTTAACATCACTTTAAAAAAATTAATTAGTGCCACTGTTGAGGGCTCTCAACTGTGTATGTTCATACTGATGAATTTAGTGCCAGCAAAAAGCAAGACAGAACCAATCCAGCCAAAACAACCCTGTGTTTTTTGTGACACGGCGCCCATGTTCCGTTATAGACGCCCAGTGCCCCAGCGCATGCGTGCCTTCTGCTTCTGTTTCAGTCTGGCTGTTCTACTGAGTGCACTTTTCTCTCTGGAGAGCGAGTTCCCCAAAATTTAAAGCTATAGGAAGGAAGGTTCAGATTAGATATTAGGGGGGAGTTTTTCACAGAGAGAGTAGTGAGGTGCTGGAACAGACTGCCCAGAGAGGTGGTGGATGCCCCGTGCCTGGAGGTGTTCAAGGCCAGGTTGGATGGGGCCCTGGGCAACCTTGTGTAGATCCGGCCTGAGGTTGGTGTCCCTGCCTGTGGCAGGGGGGTTGGAGCTCTATGATCCTTGGGGTCCCTTCCAACCCATGCCATTCTGTGATTCTATGATTCTGTGAAAATTGACATTGTAGCGATGTGCTGCTGTCAGGAAATGTTGCAGGTGATCCTGTGTCCATGAGCATTTTGTGGATACAGTTTTCTGTGATCCTGGTATACATTAATTGACAGAACATTCTGCTTCTGTAAGAAACTGAAACGACAAAAATCCACCTTGTTTGTAACCAGAGCTTAATTAACGACAGCAGCCAAGTTCGCCTCTGATCTAAGTCACTGAATGTAACTTGGACATAATTTGACACAAGTCCTTCCAATACTTCAACATTTGAGCAGTGATGCAAGACCTTTGCGTGCTTACTAAAGTTTTGTACTGCTTTCACTGACAAAGTGGTTGTAAGAGTGAGGGGCCACTGCGGTCACTGTACCTCTCCCCCTTTTCTCCTGTGTCTGAGCTTTGCGGACTCCTAGGCATTAAGATGTTACTGTTTCACACAATGAGGCGCTCAGAGATCAACGGAGAGATTTTCAGGAATGCCCAACACTTCCCCCTAGTCTTGTCAGTGGGAACCCCTGGCTGCTCCAGGAGATGGTGAAGCTTTTGTGGCAGATGTGAGTGCAACATCCCTTGTCTTGAGTCCCAGGATAGCATCCGAAGGGTTAACCAGTGTCAGTGGGCCGTAGCTAAGGCACAGCTTGGAAGCTTTCATGCTCTGCAAATCTAGAAAATCCCAACTGGCAGACCTTTTCTGGGAAATAAGAACCCACACTTCATCTTTGCACATCTGGCTGGTGAGTGTGCGTATTCTCTCAGATTCTCCCTGGCAGCTTCAGTAGATGTGATCTGATAGGGGTCTGTCCTCAAAGTGTCCCTGCACTAGCGTGCCTCCCACCTGAAAGAGCCCCGTGAGAAGGCCTCTGTTCACCAGACATGTTGGAGTTTCAACTCAGATTCTGTTTAATCATTGTTGAGCTGGGGATTCGCAAGATCATTTCCAGGTCTGTGGATGGTGCTCCCTCTCTTTTGAACGACGCTTGTTTGTTGTGCCCCTTTTTATTCGGTCGGCTGTCGAGTTGGCATCTGCTGAGAAACCCTCTAATCTTGGCCGGTGTTGGTCAGCCATTTGCTCTGCGCTGCAACGGGGAAGCTGCCTGCGTAGTGCACATCAAGCAACGTGCCAGTCTATCCTTGTCAGCGTTATGCAAATCCTCAGCACTGATGTTAATGCCAGTTTGGTTTTTATAGCCTGGTGACAGCAACAGCCCTCAATATTAAATACAAATATACGTACACAGTTACGGCAATGATTACTCTAGATGTTCAGCTAGTCATAATATTTGCACTTGGCGTGATAAGGAACTTTGAATGATAATAGCACTGTAGTAGAAGCTTGTTAAAGTGACAGTAACCCTGGTGTCATTATTGAGTGGTGCACTCGTGCTGGCTTTCCTGCGGCTTTCTCACAGACTGTCCCTCTCCATTTGCACGTATGTACCATGTAGAAAGAGGAAACACTCTAGCTCAGCCTGAGGATGCTACCTGAAATCAAATCATCCAAACTTCTTCCGTAGTTTCAGCTGCCCTAAGGCAGCACTGGGACTTCAGAGTGATTGTAGTCATTAGGAATCTTTTTCTACCTAAGTCTTGTTTCATTAAAATAATCCAGTCCTGATGCAGGATAATAGCATCACAATAGATGCTGCTTTTATTTACTAGCAAAAAAGGCTCACAGCCTTCATCCAGCTTCTTTAAACAGTAACAGCTGCAAAGGGGAGCAAGTAAGAGCCACGCTGTCATATCATGACAGCATTTTTTGTTTTATCTTTCTGTTTCAGCTAAGACAGTAACATATCAGAAGAAAAACAGCAGCCATCCCAAAGCACGTGTCCTTTTCCAAAGTGCAGCCATGCACACTGGCTTCTATTGTGGAATTTCCTGGGATCCCATATGACAGTTGGGTTGGTAAGACCTAGGATACGACTGCTGTCAAGTGAAATGTAGCAAGCTTCCAGCATATAGTGGCAGGATCAGTACTTGGGTGCCACTGCATCCATGGATGTCAGGCAGTAAGCCCAAACCAACAGACCCCCAGTTCCCAAAGTCCCGCTCCCCTGAAACATGGGCTGGTCAGAGTTGTCAGAGTTCTTGTGCTTTGGGATCTCTGTTGGCTTCCAGAACTTTTAATGTCTTGTCAGCGCAGGGTTGTCTTTATGCCATCACTGTTAAGGCCAAATATGTCAGCACATTTGCCACTCTTCTAAGGGCTTTTTTTTGTGCATAGCTGTAAAACTCGGTCCATGCTGTACTGGGGGGACATTTAGTGTGTAATAACATCTACTCAGCCATGGTGTTTTTGAAAGGGATGGAAAGAACTATGTTTCAATGGATGAAATATTTTAATAGCCATGATACTGCATTCAGCTTCTGCCAGCAGCATGGTGTGAGGATGATCAGCATGATCTACAGAAGCAGTGAGTTTAAGGACCTTCAGCTTTTGCAGTTGTGCAGCATTTGTGTTTGTTGGCCATGGGGTTGACTGACTGCAGTGATGGACAAGAGAGGAAGGGGTGCATGTGGTGTAGTGGGCAGACGGGCTGGGGCAGGTGGGGCTGGGGGCCACACATTGACTGGACTGTAGGCTCTCACTGCAGCCCAAGCCATGTTTTAGAAACCCACTTGTGTGCCTAGTCTTGAAAGGGTAGATACTCAATGGTTTATGAAATTCAGGTCCTTTAATCTGTGTCAATCTTACACCCAAAAATAAAGATGCAGCAGGTAAACCTTTCTCACTTGAGTATAGATTTTTCTCATCTAGCTTCTTGCTTGGCAGCTCATACGAGACTTGCAGCTTTCACATCTTTATTGCATGTAACAGGTCCTCATAAAAAGAGCCAAATGAGGTCTAACCAGATATCTGTCTTGCCAAAGCTTCAGCTTCCAGTCCTGACCAGTAATGACTCTGTGGAGAAGCTCCCTGGAAAAAGAATTTAAATGTATGTCTGGAAAAATATAAATAACAAGAATACTAAAAGTATATATTTATATACGTTTATGAAAGGTAACTGAATAATCTTGAGTTATTAAAAAAAAAACCTCAACCCTTTTTTATCTGACATATAAAAGACCTCTCTGGTAAATAACAGGCACTTTTGAATTAGTCTTTAATTTGACCCATCATTGGGAAAGCTCTCCCCATGCATTACTACAGCCCCCTGGAGCACCCAAGCTATTTGCCAGGTATTGTACCACCCATGTCTCCTCTGTGACAGCGGCACCTCTGATGCTATTAAGAAGAGGAGGGATGCAGGGATCACAAGTAACTGACTTATGGCAGAACAAACACTAATGAAAAAAAATCTAGCGATTTCAAATGGGTTTCTTGTTAAAGCTGATGTTCTACAAGTAATAATCACATTTGGAGCAGGCTGTATTGGTAGATAATGTGCCTTTAATGCCATTTTATGACTTTGCTTTCTTTTCATCGTGAATAACTGAGATTAGAGCCCATTATTTGCCCAGGAAGCCCAGAAAAGTCCCTAACTAAATGTAGTTACCTGAGTGTTCTTATCCAGGAGACACGAGTTGCTTCTTTGAAGCCATTTTGTTGAACATTTAATGCGTATTTTAATTCCAGTTCTTCTGTGTTTAATATGCAGTACTGCAGTTTCCATATATATAATATGTATGCTTCTTCTAAAAGACTGGAATGGGTATTTTTTTAAATTGAGCTTCTATTTTGTTTTACTTTTGCAAAATTAATGGGCAATAGATGATTCTTTTATGTTAGAATACATATGGGTTTTGGACAAAAGACAGCATTCTGATTTGAGACTATCATTTGCATGGTTTGTTGTGCGGCTTGAAGAACTCTGAACTAGCAGATACATTTTTTTTCTAGGGTAAATTGAAATGAAACCCTGACAAGATACATGTTTTATAGCCCTTTACTATATTAAGTGCACATGTACAGCTACTTAACTGATGCTAAAGGTTGTTGATGTCTGTTAAATGTTACAAAGTTCCTTGTGTTCATGCAGATTAATTATAACATATTTTGCAGTTCAAGTTAATATATGTGCTTTAATCTTGTGCATATTTCAAATTCAGTAAAACATTGCAGGGTTCTTGTAATTATCCCAGAAATAGCTATTATACATACACAGAAACAAGTTTGGAAGTGTATCAAGCTTGTTGTAATATGGAATTGCAACATTTATCCACATGGATGTTCTTAACTCTGCATTCAAGCAGTGTCTGGCCGTAACCATACAATTGTGATTACTGCCATTTACTGCTTGTAGCACTAGTTTTGATCGATTGTTTCAAAACACAGGAGAGCTTTTGTCCTTTGCTTGTTTTTATGCTTGTGTCTGTACTATCACTTCACGACAAAGTAAGGGTGACTTACTTTATGCTGAAGGAGGATGGTTTTAATTCAGATGCAGGGAAGAAATCCTTCCCTGTGAGGGCAGTGAGGCCCTGACACAGGCTGCCCAGAGAAGCTGTGGCTGCCCCCTCCCTGGCAGTGTTCAAGGCCAGGTTGGATGGGGCTTTGGGCAGTCTGGGCTAGTGGGGGGTGTCCCTGCCCATGGCAGGGGGTTGGAACTAGATGAGCTTTGAGGTCCCTTCCAACCCAATCCAGTCTGTGATTCTGTAGTTTGATTTTCTGTCATATAACATAGTGAAATATGCAAGAGAGATGCTGTAACACCGGCTGTGGCATTTTAACACAAATAATGAAAGCACAAAATCTGTACTTTCTTGTTATGTTCTGAGTGGTGCTGCAATTCCTGTGAATGTCAGTCACAGCTCAAGCTCCTTTCTCCAGCTCCTTACAGAAATGCAGAACAGAAAGGATAGATACAGTCCTAAAATCTTACAGCCTAATTATCTTAATTTATAATAAAACCCAGCACATAGTGGTATTATGATCTGAACTAATGCAACGAGGTACTTTTATTATGAACTGACTTCTAGACAAGCATGATAATGCATTTTTACACGAATAATAAAATTAATTTGAAATGAAGAAAAATGGTCCCTGTTCTTCACAGTTGTGAAAATGCCAATACTGAAACTCCAGTAAAGTCTTAGGTATTCTGGAGTCTGTTGTCAAGGAGTAGTAGTAGCTTGTCATGGAAACCCTGACCGGTAATTGTGCTGTGTGACTTTTCATCACACCGCCTTTCCGCTGGGGAGTTTGTAGTCAGTGCATACTACAGTGAGCTCTGGCTGGATAAGCTTAGTTGGAACAGTGTGTTTTAAGCAAACAGAGCTTAACAGCACAAACTTGTCCTCAGCACAATGTTTGTTAATACCTTTCTTGAACACTTCAGTAGTAGTTTAAAAGAGGTGCTGCACTGGATGGGTGAGATGCAAAGCTTGGGGAAGCCAATGCTATTGATTCCAGAGGGTTTCAGCTCACATCTGACATCCAGACCTGTCAAGTCTCTTGCTAAGAGAAGGGTCTCGTCAGAATTTGTCTCTCTTTTCCCTATCCCCTGCACACAGACTGAATAGCTCACTCAAAGACAGCAGTGTACAGTGGCCAGTGTCCTGCTCCGGGATCATCTGTACCTGATAACAGCAAGTCAAACATGTGCTTTGCTGGTCTGCTGGCTGGGGCACACAGTGCCAGAGCTGGGGAGAACTTGAGGCAGGAGTGCTGCTAGAAAATATGCTGTTTGATTGACGTGCTTTTCTTAAATGCTTGCTTCTCCTTGCATGTGATTCAAGATGGTGCTAGCTTTTGAAACTATTTCTTGGTATTGCCTGCTCCTGTTGTGGACAGAGCTGTGCGAGCTGAAATGGATGCCAGGATGCTGAGCTGGAGCGGAGGGAGAGTGGTGGTGTCACCAGAGATACCAAGAGCTGTAGCTTCTCTGGGGAGGTCGTGAAATGTTGTGATTGGCTATTGGTATGTGGAAGCACCACCGTTTTTCAGAGACCACAACTCCCAACATCCCTTGAAGGTCTGTAGTTACTACTGTCTTTGTATTGAGCTTTTGGTTATTTCTGACACCAGTACATGGTGAGCCCAGTGACAGCAGCCTGTATCTGTAATTATGACAGCACCTTTCTCAGCGCGTGATATACACAGAAGGTTTTCAATGGTGTGTTATTGTGTAAAGTGCAAAAGGAAATACACTGTATTTTTGCAGTAGTTCCTTCTTCGAGGGAAAGCAAGGAGAGAGCAGTATAAATTGTACCGGCATGTTAGGCTTAATGGGCCATTTGATGGGGGATGTTTGTGGACAGTTAGTAAGGAATCAGAGCCATGGGCTGAAACTCCTGTGAAGAAGCAACAAAAAACCAAAACCCAAAAAGCTAAAGAAACCCCACAATTCCCCCCAACTAACTAAAGAAACCCACATCACCACCACCAAAAAAACAGGGCGCTCTGACTTCAGTGTCTCCAGCTCTGCTCTTGAGTTAGAATTTGGCATCCATCAGTGCCCTGCCTGTGCCGCATCCTTTCCTCTGAGCAGCCTGGCTTTTTACATCTGTCTTGATAAGGAAATTCTCAGGGCAATGGGGTGCCTGGTACTGAGTTTGTACCGGGCCACTGATATGATCTCAGCTGGAGTCTCCTAGATCTGGTGTGCAGGGCCACTTCTGTGGGCATGGGCACAGCTCCCCAGCCCCACTGTGCCCTAGCAGTACCAAGGCAGTGATGCTTCTCATTTGGACAAGGCCCTTGATAACATGCTTTAACTTTTGGGCAAATCACTACATGTGTCTGGCCTCAGTGTCCTCATCTGTTGTCGAGAATAGTCAAACTCTGCTTTCACATGGTAGTTATTGTGCAAATGCTTTGAGATGCATACATGGAAAATGCTGCCCTGTAACTTCCACCCAAGTTATTGCATGTGCTATTTTCTCTTTAAGTATGGGAGATGCCTAGGGTATCACAAATTTTTAAGGCCAGACCTCTTCTGTAGCTAGTGGAAGAAAGGCTGTGAATGACATTTTTATACAAAAGAAAAGGAACGAAGGATGAACAACACCATGTTGTGACCGGGAACTCTAGCTGCACCCACTGAAATCTATCGACTGAAAGGGGAGAAGACCAGAGCACTTAAACTTTTATTAATGATCCTGACAGTTTAGTATGAGTAGAGAATGGCTTATAATTAGGTCTGGAACTGTTACTCATTATTGTCATTTTCAATATTGACTGCCTTACCAGTTGAAAAAAATCTAACACGGAGACTCCCCGGCAGCGCAGAGCGGGGCATCGTTGGCCTGCCTCTCTGCTGGTACAGTGGGGATTAAGCTGCTGCTCATGATCAAATGAAGTCCTGTCAGATGGGTGGGTTGGGCTTTTAGTTTAATGATGCTGGCTGCACTCTCCTCCTCCAGCACAGGATCTTAGTCCATTGGCTGCCGTTCAAGGAAGGATACACCCCATTCCTTTTCCGAACTGCTTTCCTATATAAATTTCTGAAGGAGATGGGGGCTAGTTAAATCCTTACATCTTAGACGGAGAGCCAAGATTAATGGTAGTTATTTGTCAGCTGATAACCTCTGAAAAGAAAACGTATTTGTCACCCACCCCTACAATCAATGTTGTATAAAGCCATACATACAATGGCTTGGAACAAATGAGAATATCCATAATGTGAGCTAACAGAACTGAGGTACGAAATACACAGAGCTCCTTTGAAAAGTCTCTGTGATCCGTCCCATGCCTCAAATAATCACCGTCGGTCTGTAAGAACAGACACTACACTAACATTAAACAGCTCCGAAGCTGCTAGATTTCAAAGGCCAGCAGTGCTGACCACTCAACCTATCCACAAGATCGAGGTTGTATAAAAATAGATTCTGGGGCAAAGGAAAGGTGTGCTTTAAAAATAGCAGCAATGCCCGAGTTGCTCTTCAGTTGTGGTGACGTGGCTCGTAAAGGAGTTTTGTGGATGGCTGTTTCAGAGGAGAAGAAAACCTACGTGGTTCAGGTCTGCTGAGGTCACTGCACCTCTATCAGCACTCTGAGAGAGCAAAGCTGCCTGTAGCAGAGTCTTTGGATTGCAGTGAGGTTTAAAGGGCATTCCAGTGACTGGGCAGTATCAGTTCATTTGTCTCCTGCATTCAAAACAAAACAATAACAGCTCTGGGGAAACAAACAAACAAACAAACAAATTCCTCAAATGCCTGGAATTTTTTCCGAGTCTTTTGCAGCAAGGACATTGCTGAAGTAGTGATGAGTATTGAATTTTTGCCTAATGGAAGTTTCTTTGAACCCAAGAAGATACTGTAAGATAGCATGCTTCCAGTGAATAACAAGAGAGGCAAAAGTATGTTATTTTTTCCCCTTGGTCAACTTCTGCTAGATCTTAAGGTTTTGCTTTTTCCACCATTTCTGTTTTGATTAGCATGGAACATCTCATTCCATGGTGGGGTTTTTTTCTGGGGTTTGGTTTTTTTTGAAGAACAAAGACCCCCTTTGACCTGGATTTGGATGCATCTGTGACAGCCTACTTCACTGGCTGCCAGCTGAGCATAGTGCATTTAATTGATGAAATAATAATGATGAACCGTGCCTGAACTTGCTTTGACGACCACTTGAAGCAGAAGCCGTAGTAAATCAGGCCAGTGCAGCAGTACCCCAGTGGTCAGAGACCATCCTCAGGCTTGGCACGTGGAAGACATCACCTAAGTGCTGCGCTCTGGGTCCTGAGCACATCCCCCCACAGGCTTGCTTCGTTCCCACCTAAGAACTCACCTCTCCTTCCTTTAATTAAAAGCTAAGTGAAAAGAATATCTTTTTTTGTAAAAGTTTTGGTTTTTTACAAAAAGAGCAGCGTTTTTATGCAGCCTCTTAACAGCCCCCTGTATTAAGCTGATTAAAACAGAGAGCTTTCCCTTTCTAAACTGCCTTAATGTAGAGACAGGCTGGAGTAGAACTGCTGAACAGGTAGAACGGCGAGGCAATCTATCTGCCTTACCAACAGCCCTTGGTGCCATCACTGCTGCTCCATCTCTCCAGCAGCCCAGGCGTGCTTATCATTAGCCTCTGAATGGGGACTTTGGGGATGGAGGCTCCAGCCCCACAGGTTTATGTGGGGAAAGATGTAAAAGCCTCAGCAAACTTTGCACTGGGACTCTGCCGTTTTACGGTCTTTGAGCGGAACTTACTGATGTCATTGTCCTTGCAGCGCTTTAATGAGGGGAATGGATTTGGAGGGGGTTTTGTGCGGCTTAATTAACATTGCCTGTTGGTTTAATGTTGTGAAAGCGTACTTTAAGAAGACAAATACTTTGCTTATAAAGTCCCCCTAGGTGTCCTTTGCCTTGAAAATTTGGCTTTTGTTTTCAGGACCAGCGGAAAGAATAAGTGCAGAATGCAGAAGGAGAAAAGGGTTTCTTAGGCCTTTGTTAGAATTTCAGGCTGTTGGTCTTTTCTTTTTTTTTTTTTTTTTTTCTCCTTTTTCCCCCTGGTGCTCTGACATGCCAAAATGTATCAATTAACCACAGCAAAGAGATCGATGTGCTTCTTGCTTTGAAAAAAAAATCAAATATTGTCTTTTTAGTGCATGTGATACTGAAAGTTTTGTTTGCAAAATATTGCAGTGCTGGAGTTTTTTTCCTTTTGAGAGAGATACTGATATACACGTGCTGATGGTAATTAATTGAGCAAACAAAGTTCAAGAAAGACTATTTGTTTTTTTCTTTTGTTATTCACTTGGTAAAGGAATTGCATGGGAGGCAAGATGACTATGTACATGCACTGCTAGTAATTGTCACTGTTAGGTATGCCATTTATTCCAAACAGACTGGTAGTGGAAGAACTTGAGCAGATACATTTAAGTCCTTGATACTTCATCATGATGCTCAACTGCTGCAGGATTTTTTGAAGAATGTAAGGAATTTTGCAAGCAATAGGAGATGTGGCATCGCAGGACATGAGGTTCACCTGGAAGCTCATTTGACCAGCTTAAGACTGTCTCTGACTAGATAATGTAGGTAGAGTTTACAAATTTTACTTCACGGAATATTATTTTCCCTCACTTGTATAAATGTTGTCTTCTGAATGTCAAGGAAATACAATGACCTTACTGTGAATTTCAGCTCTATAATATTTTACTGTTAACCAGTGTTTACCTTCCCCTCTAACCTATGTGCCTATATGTGCCTGTTGGCCTGCAGCTTGGGTGCTTTAAATCCTCTGTTCACAAATGCTTATGGAAAATGCTGCCTGGTAGACGCTGTGGGAGATCAAAGGTATGAAAAAGAAGGGTTTCCCTAGAGCAGTGTATCAGAGTCATTAATGCTTTTCTGCATTTTTTGTCTCTCAAAACTCAGATGTGTTGCTCCACCCAGTAGGTGTTTAGATTAAGGCAAACAGGTGGTCACACTGATGCCTCTGAAGCTGTTGACTTTACTGTTTTACAACCATGGTAAAGCTGTTTGTGTGCTGGCTGTGATGCTGTAGCAAACAAAAAGTGAGCTGTTCTTGTGAATAACTTTGTAACTTCTGGACTTCCAAGATACCAAAGTCATTTGTCAAATCTTGGTGCAGATCCTTCAGGAGATCTTTGGTAGCATCAGCAATCAGAAATACATTCTAGCATGATTTCATGAGCTTTAACACTCAGGATTTGGCTTTGTCTTCTTTGTGGTTTGCCATGTATCGTTTGTGACCTATTCACTACTTAAGCACAGTGTTTTAGGATCACAACTTAAGGCATGATTCTCAATTCAGCTGTATTTAAATTAGGAATGGCCCTGTTGACAAGAGTACTGTTACCTGTGCAAACTAAGTGCTAGGGGAAAGAAGTTGGGTCACGGGGCTTTGATTTCTTTCCTGAGCAGTATAAATCATCAAAAATGGGCTGACTGATACATTGTGGGTAGATGTTACCAAATTCTTTCAAAATAAATGAGTTCCAAGAGTCAAGACTTTGTTGGCTCTTTCCTTGTATCTCAGTTTTACTAATAACTGAAATGTCACTAACTGCCAGGACTTCACTTGTCTTTAGTGGCATGTTCCAGTGTCCAGCAGTATTATGACAACCTGTCTGTAACTGGTAACTGATCTGTCAGTGCTTAAGCTGAGGAAAATAGAAGCAAACAGCAGGAAGAGTGAATATTATTGACTTAAAATTGACTTCTTATTGGCCTTGTTATCCTAGACAGTGTATTAGGATGGATGAGGCATTCCCCTTACCCACACAGCTTTCAGCTAGCAGCATTTGTTTTGAAAAATGTAATCTTATAATACAAAGAAATACTTGTGTTAGTCCATTATTCTTAGCTTGCTACACATCCCGTAAAAATGCCGACAGCATCCTGTTAGGGACTGAGTCCCGGTCTTGCCCTTCACACAAGCCCTCCAGGCTGTGCAGCCTGCCTGCCAGGACACTCCTTATCAGAGCACCTTGCTTATTTATTATACCCCACTCAGCACTGTGGGTCTCTGAGAGCACGAAATGAAGCCAAAGGATTTTGAGATCCAGCCTCAAGTCTGGCTGATTTTCTGACAAGCTAAGGAATTGTGAGGAGAAATGTAGGTCACTTTGGCACTCCGCTCGCTTTTCCCTGGCTTTCAGGCCGTGGTGCAAGTGCAAGCAGCCTTCAGGCCACTGTCCCAGCTGGAAACTGAAAAGGGCACAGTAGAAGGAATGTAAAAATGGCCAGACCCTGCCTTGCTGACTGCACGTAGGAGCTGCAACTGTGCTGCAGAGCTTTTTTCCAAGTGCACAAGTTAATGTTTGGTGGATGAAAATATTACAGGACTGATAATCCTTCCCACATTTTCAGCTCAGAGCAGTCTGTTTTTAAATCAGTGGAAAGAGAAGTCCCAGATTAAAAGTAAGAAGAGAGACTTTGGAAGGGAAGGGCTGGCAGAGCCTCAACAATAGAGTTAGCATGGAGTTGAGCTTCAACTCCTATAAAAAAAGACCGGAGTGATGGGAAAGAAGATAGGGGAGCAGAGGTAACAGGATGTCACAGTGACCAGCGATGTGTAAACACCTGCCTCACTGGAGAGCCTACCCGATGCCTCACATTCCGATAGTATAAAGTTATCTGCCTGGAACTGAGAACCTTAAAATGCCAGGTTTTGAGTTTTCTATTTACTGGTCATGCTATATTGTTGAGTAATGGGTAATCTTGGAGAGAGACAAAAAAACCCCTTCCATGGTACCTGAAGGGGCTCCTCCCCTCTTCCCATCAAATTAAGCAAGGATGTGCCTCTCCAGTGAATGAACAGGCTTCTAAAAAGTCCCCCTCTCTTAAAATGCCAGAGGCCTGCAAAAGTGCAAAAGTACAGCGCAGCAAATGGGAAAAGTTTAGTCAGATTGAGATAACATGGGAGAGAGAAGGGGAAAAGAAAAGCTCTTACTAAAATTGTACCTTAAATGTGAAGAAATGGTGCTTAAACGAAGTGACAAGGAGCTAGTTAATGGGATCCATATCCACAAGTTACAATAATGCAGTTTTTAAATTGAGTTTTTGTGGCAGACCAGCTGAATAAAATTGCTAAGCTGTGCTTCAGTTGTGTAGTAAGTGGTGCATGTGGTGTGAAAGACAAGCTGCGGCGTGATAACAGACTATCTCTTCCATGCACAAAGAGTTCTGTATTCTGATCAACTCAACAGCATGCGCTGGTAAATATTGGTCCAAGCTACTTGGTCATTAGAATTTATTGTGTTGGTTAATCACACTGAGTTTAGTCACTCTTTCTGTCAGAATTCACTGGTTTATTTTCGGAGACACTCCTGTGCAATTATTACCTGGTGTCCTGTTGGCGTGAGATGTGGGATTACTGGGGAGCCCAGTGAGATATGAGGACATGTGAGGGGTGCTGAGGAGGGTGAGAGTAGAATCAGCTTTTGCTTCTCTCTGGGTTTTCAGGGTCAGTTCCAGGAGTGAGTGGCTCTAATCTGAGTTTTTGGCAGGACTAGAAATAGCGCAAATTACGCCACAGTTCACTGATCACCTAAAATTCATTCGGAGAAGTTTTGGCTCACGTTCGGCGGCAGTGGCCTAGCTCCCCTGTGTCTCCCACTGCTATCCTGTTCTGTGGCAGAGTTGCCCTGCTATAAAGAGGGATGGCATAACCTCGAAACCTTTACTGGCTTGGCAGTGATGCCGCTGGGATTCTCACAGCGCACAGCCGAAGCACTAGCTTCATTTTCAGACATTTCCCCCATGATTTTTCCTCCAGCAGTTTACAGACGTCAGCAAGACTTTCCCATTATTGTACTCGCTTTTGTATGTGTGTTCTAATGGAAGGTCTGCTGCTTGTTGAAGTGAAATAGTGGAAAAGCCACATTTGCTTTGGACATGGCTAGATGCGTAGCAAGTATCCTTCCATCCCGGGCCGATGTGAGTGCAGAAATTCTGCTGTTGCAGTGCCAGCGGTCTTTTGGAGAGATCCTCCTCATTGTCCCACTATGTTTTGTGATTTTTGGATGTTGACAGACAGGGATTAGGCTATGAAGCGCATATTACACTGCTTGTGATTTAAGCCAGGCTCCAAACGCAGATGGGTGCCCTAATTTAAAATGCTGGGACTCTGAGGCCTACATGGCTGACAGCCCTCGTGGTTTTCTTACAGATCTCACAGTGGTGAATACTTTTTGAATTTAGGCTCAGCTTTGGTCAGCAAATGTTAAATTTTCATTCTAAAATAAGAAAAGGTTTTAGCTCACCTAATGGTGGATAGGAGCTCAAAAACTCAATTCACTTACAGGAGCCCACTTGAATTACATTGCTCACATCTTACAGTTGTCAAGCCCACATCCGTTCTCGTGCGTGTGGAAAGGGGCCTAGGTCTTGAGATTTTTAATGTCTGGAGCTGCCAGTGGTGCTTTTTATATACCACTGCAAGATTCTAGGCCCCAGTTTTTAGGCATAAGGTAGTTTTCAACTCTCATTGAAACCAAAGAGAGCACAAGTACATAAATACCTTTTAAAGTTTGATCTCCAGCCTCATACTAGCTTGTAGCTTCACAGCCCAGGTTATTATTTCTTTGAAAGCAGCGGAGGGGTCAAATTCTTATGGAGGGAAGAAAAGTTTCTAAAATCCCTGAAAGAACTTACAAATATCTATGTTGTCTATTCAGCTGGCTTCCCTGAAGTGGAAGTAAGTTAGTGAGGAGACATAAGCGGAAGCTTTTTTCTTTTTGAATTGCAGTCGTAGCTACAGCAATTTACTTGGATCCAGCTTGCTATTTTTGCCCGTGATGTTTGGAGAAATAAATGCCTTTTAAGATGTAATTTCCAAAGTACTCTTTGTAGTATCTGCAATCATTTTGGCTCTGGAAATGCTAGGAAATATTGGAAAGTCATGGTTAGGCACTCTTTCTGGTACCATTCAAGTGGGAACCTAGTGTTTGAGTTTGTCATGTGCCTGCCAAGTTGGTATTTTTTATTCTGGTGGTGGTAAATAGAAACAGTTAGTATTGGGGTTGGAATTTTTCAATCCTCCCTTCATATTGATGCTGGCTTCTTGAAAGCAAAAATATCCATAAGAACTTAAAAGTGACTTTCGAGGTCAGATTAAAGGTCCATTTAGTCCCACCTCTGATAGTGGAGTGGCCCATAATGGGTTCAAGAGCAGGGCAGGCAAACAGGAGTACTTCGCTCAGCTTTCCACAGTTTGTGGCCCAGGGACTTCCCGAGCTGGGGAGTGGGGTGGGTGTCTTTATCTAACATCTGTGTAATGGTCCTTAGCAATGTCTTTATTTAAAATTCAAGTAATAATTTGCCTACTTGGAGTTGAAATAATTTTGGAGGAATATTTATATTGAAGGCTGGGGGCCCATCGGATAACCCAGAGTGTATTCCTAAGTGTGAATCACCACAGGCAGTGTATCTAGCTGTGCTCAGAAACATGAATCTGTATCAGCTGCTTTCATTATAGTATTACACTTGAGGGGAGAAAGTGAGAGGAAGAAATTAAACCCTACAGCCAATTATGAAACAAAAGGAATGGACTGTGGATTTGCAGCCAGATTTTCTGAAGTGCTCAATACCTGAAGCTCTCACTGGAAGATGATAGTTGGATCTTCTAAGCAGCTCAGTGCCTGGTATGTTGTAGCCCTTTTGAAAATCCACCTTAGATCCTTAGTGAGGGGTTTTTGAATGGTTGGGCTTCAGGTTTACAGCCTGAGGACCTCGGAAGACATTTAGGAGTCATTTCTAGTTCTCTGGGGCTCTTCAAATGAGCCCCGAGCTATTGTGGTGTATGCGGGTGGAGTGGTGGCTTGCAGAGTGGAGTGAAGAAAGTTCATGGGGTTGAGAGCAGACCAAGTAAGCCTGTGCATGATTGACCCTCACAAGTCACAGGGCTGCTTGTGGGGTTAGCAGCTTATTTCAGCTGCTTTTCCCAACCAAAGGGACACCGTTTCTTCCTGAAGACTTGTTTTGTTCTTCACAGTGGGGCTTTTCTTGTTATTTGTGGCTAGAAGCTTGGAAGAGTGTGCTGATAAGTTACAGCACACTATCCTTAAAGCATTCTTTTTGCCCAACTATTCTTTTGTCTTCTACACTTCTGTGCACCGTTTATGGACTTGCTGAGGTATCTGTGTGCCAGCAGGATGATTTGGAAAGTACAGGGGCACCTTGGAGCAGTCCAAGGTGGCAGAGCTGGACCTGAGATACCATGAATGTGAACACTCAAACAACCCGTAGGCCAGTGCAAGGTCCGACTGCAAATGCATGCACGGTAAATGTAGGGGAAACCCTTGCTAAATCATCACTTGACCTACAAATCCCTGGAGCAGTGCTTCTATCCAGCCACGCAGGTGTGGTGCACCTCCTCCTGCCTCTTCCCATGGCCACGATCATCAGATGGATGGAGGAGTGGGGAGAGGGTTTTGCTCAGTCACCCGAGGGTATCAGTGAGCACTGCTGAGTGGGGTTGGTGCATTGTAATTTACTGCTGCCGTAGATCAGCAGCAAATTACTATCCCTTGGAGCAAAAGGGAGGCAGAGATTTGATTCTCTTCCGATGCTGCTGATGCTGAGGAGGCAGACTTACCCACAGTGCTCGGGGCAAAGATACAATCTGGCTCTCTATTGTTAGCGTTGTAGTTTTTGCATGGGATCATTAACACACGCACAAATGTAAGCAACGCACCCACAATTTGTAGGGTCTTACCTTCAAAGTTCAGCTAAATAAAAATTGATCTCAGTCAAAGGCAAAGCTCTTTGGCTTTGAGCACAGTTTTATTTTCCAATAGCTACAAATATGAAATTATTCAACTCATTAATTGACTGTGCAGCTTTACGAGAATGAGCATATGGCTACAAAAATCTTTTCCTCCTTTCTTCAGCTGCACTGCCCCCCGCCCCCCTCAGTGATAATCAGCCTGTGTTCAGACCTGGAAATTCAATGCACCATAAAAACTATTAGAATTCCCTGGCGTTGTGAAGCATAAAAAAAATCTTTGTAGTATCAAGCTCATTATTCCGTTATGTCAATTTAATAAAGATTAGAAATACTTTTCATCTGGTTCAAAAATCTAAAGAGAGAAATTCCTAAATGAAAACCAGCAGTTTGGTACAAATGCTTCTGGCTGGGCCAGCGGATTGAAGTGCCCGGCATGGCCAACGAGGGACAAAATTCCAGAGGCATTTTTGTGAAGTGTGCCTGGTTCCCAACCGGCGCTTTCCACGTTGACAGAAAGCAAAGTATGATAACTCTGCGCTGCGTAATGTCATACACAACACATGGAATTCCAAACAAGTATATGCAAACACATGATTAGCGAAGCAGATTGTTACCCAAATTAATCCCAAAGCAGCTTTTTAGCTAAATCACTTACAGGAAACAAAAGCACATCTCCTGAAACTTTCCTTATCGACTCTGTAATTGCACAGGTTGTAAATGTTGGGGTAGGGCTGAGCTGTTTCTTGCGGGCGGAGGGGACACCTTTTTATGTGGGAGCACCTCGGTTTGGGCAGCCTTGCCTGCCAGCGGCTGCTGCGAGCTCAGGATTTCTCACTTCAAGGCAGTGGGGAGCGAGGGATGCACCGAGCCCTCTCGCGTGTGAGTTCCCGCAGCTGAGCCTGCGTGCGGGGAGAAATAATGTGCTGCCAGTATTCATGGTGCAGAAGGGACGCTCTTCAAGGCAATGTTGGAAAAACTCAGCTGCATTTTTCTGCGGGCAGAAATTCGCAGGGGACTAGGGGGTGGTAGAGGCCATCCTCAGGCATCCCCCTACAAAGCTGCCTCGGTCCCAAAGCACAGATGAGCTTCTGTAGCTTTTCAGGGGGAGAGAAAAGGGCTGGAGTCTTTGTGCTTGCCTGCTGATGCTTTCTACCAGCTTTCAGCTGGTGCTTGCTAGCCTCCCCTCTCCTGCAAATGCCTCCTCATTCACCCTTCCCCCTCAATCGCCCACCATGGAGTCACTTTAATACAGCTCTTTAGCAAACAGCCTTTGAGGTGCATGGGGATTAAGGCAGACTTGTTCCTCAGTCCCTTCTGAGGAAGAGAGGGGACGAGAAAAAGTTGGGTGCTCAGCCTAGTTATGCTTGCTTTTACTAATTTCAGACCTTTAAGCAGTTTAGTTATTAAACTAATCACAGCAGATACCCTCTCTGATGCTATATGGAGAAACTCCATTTTTCAGGGGGAGAGGGCTTCAGCTTGAAGTCTGTCTCATCAGCAAGATGAAGTTCGTATTTTATTTCACCCAAAAGAGTGCTAACCAAAAGTAAAAAAATTCTAGCATGTTCAGCAAAAGGGAGCAAACATTGCTGCTTGTTTTCTCCTCTGGAAACAGGGTGGAAATGATCTGTCTTCAGTTGATGAACTCCTAAGTGGTCAAAAGGTCAGTAATGAATGTCACCGAAATGTTTCTACTTGGACTCCCCCTAGTTGTGTAATGGCTTTTATGTAAGTAAGCCCACAAGGTCAAAAGAGTAGGAATTAACCCTGATTGCCCTGGACTGTCCTTGGTTTATCAGGTTCTTCTGAATCCAAATGTGCTGCCCCGCCAGCTAGTCAGTGGGTGCTCTTAGAGGCACAGAAGCAGAGGAGCTGGCAGGATTTGCTTACCAGGTCTCTGGAGACTTCCCACAGCACCTCATGCCTCCTCACTGACAGCAAGCACTCAGAAAAGTGGGGAAGAACAAGTCCTTAGCGTGCAAAATCCGTGCTCTCAAAGAGTGACGTATGACTTAAAGCTGCGTGGACATTTTGCCTAATGAAGGAACCCCATATCTTCTGAAGACTCATAAAAAGTGATAAATACCAATATTTCTGTCATTAAATGATACCGTAACTGGAGCTAAATCGCCACCTGCAATGAGTAAATTAAATATTGACTATTTCATTGACTGTTAGATTTAATTTGAAGCAATCATGCAGGAGCTATAATGGTGCAGAAGATGAGTGACTATTTAATCTTGGCTGTCATCCCTGTTAAGTGTTGAATAATGAGAAAAATATGCACTTGACAGAGTAAGGGAGTTGGCTTCATCTTGGGTTTCTGTGTCAGGACTTCCACTTCATAAATTTGTAACAAAGCTGTTAGGAACAGCTGTTGTTGCAGCACTCGCCTTCCTTTTAGCATGGCAGGATCAGGTAACCTCAGTACTGCTGACAAGAGATCCAACCTCACTCTGTTTCCAGCAGATTTGTTTGTGTGAGCTAGCAGAGGGAATCGGTGCGTTTTTCCAGAGCGAGGGCCTGTGCTCGGCTGCAGAGGACAGCTGTGCCCAGGGGCCAGATAGAGCTCTCATTAACCACGCTGCCTTCTGCAGGCTTATCTTAGAAAGTAATAGGGCCTGCTGCATTTCGCCTGGGATAGTGTTATGCAACGCAGGAGCACAGAGGGTGTCCTCTCCTCTTCTTCCCCTTCACTCACTACTTCAGCAACTCTATTAGAATCCACGCCTCCTTAGCAGAAAGCTCTCTTGTCTCTTGGGACCTGGGCTCTCATTTAGAAAGGAAAAATAAGCTTGGTTCCCATGGTGTGCCATCGTTTCCCATGGAAATCCGTGACATTTCAGGCTCTTGGCACTATCTGGCATCCAAACAAGTCACGTACAGCACCGCTCCTCATGACGTTTCCCAATTTTAGCTCTCCCAGGTTTTTTGGGTTTCTAAGGGACAGCAAAGGGTCTTCTTCACAAAGAGCAGGGGGTTGATCTTGTCCCATGTCTAAAACCCTTTCTTTTCAACTGAACTTTTTTTTTTATTATCTTCTCATCCTTCTTATTTGAATGGATATTCCTGATGTATGGAGCAGACAAAGGTCCTTGTTTGCACAATGCTGACATTTTTCTCCTTGCATTCCTGTTTCTTCATGAGATAGAGGTTCTCAGCAGTGCATTCAAACTAGTAGCTCTCTGCAGGTGAATGCTGCCATTATTATGTATGACGAAGTCTGCTCCAAGATGATTAAATTTAAAAAGCAGCTGTCATGTACAGGCAAGCATAGAAAAAACTATTGGAATTGTTCTGTTTGCCTTTAATATGTTCTGGGTTTTCAACTTTGCTACATTATTGCTTATCTAATTGTTTTCTCCTGCAAGTAAGGTCTTCAGCTCTAGGTGGTCAACTCCTGACCTCTCTTTCAGTGCATCTGCAGCATCCTGGTCTTCAGCTACACAGAAAAGATCAGGATGAATTTAATACAGTAAATGAGGTCCCTTTGCTAGACAACCTATGATCTGACTTTGAATATAATTACAAGCAGTCTGTGTTGCCATATACCATCTAGAGGCTTTTAAGGCTAAGCCATTAGGTCTGTAGTTGGTTTTTTTTTTCCCCTTGCAACGTGCTCACATTCTATGCGAAATGACAGTAAAAATAAAGGGCAGCTGGCTCTTCAGAGGACGATGACACTGATATTCCTTGGAATCGGCATTGCATTATATTTGGCAGCTGCCACGAGACCTAGTTCCTAGATTTAGTTCTGGTTTGTTATTTTGAAGAGGAGTTGCAGCAGGCCCAGACTTTCCTATTCCTAGATGCAGAAAAGTGAGCTGATGTGAAAAGTTCTCTGCTTTGCTGTTTTGAAGGGAGGATCAGTTGTGGGATGAGGGAAGTGGAAGAAACCCTGCATTGGGTTTTGAGATGTGACTGTGGCCATCCACGGCTTTGCAAGAGGCACTGGGATTCCTTCAGCCTTGCTGCAGCACGGCAGGCATGACTAAGGTCTTGTTAGTGCAGTTTGCTGCTGGCAGACAGCTAGCTAGCCACCTGCACAACTGCTTCCTTGTGTGGCTGGACCTGCTGGAACAAGTGCAAGGTGGTTGTGTCCATCAAAGCAGACGCCTTGACCTTGTGCTTGGGTGGTCTCCTGCACGCGGTATGTCCCACACAGGGAGTCCTGCTTTGCAGATGACCTGAAGCTGTTTCATACCAGGCCCTGTCCAGGCAGGTCTTGTAGTGTGCAGGCACATTGGTCCAGAGGTCCTGTGTGAGCCTGAGCTCCCAAGTTTGCTGTCTCAAGCAGCAGTGAACCTGGTCTTTGGGCTGGCTTTGTGCAGCCCTTTGTAAGACTGTGGCCCTGCTGCTGTAGTGACAGTCTTTCATGTAACCAGCTGTCCTGGGCAGTGACTTCAGCAGAGTTGTGCCTGGTTCAGACAATGTTAAGGAGCTCAAATTCAGGCCCAGTATCTGCTGGGACAGCCTTCTGCACTCTCTTTGGCCTGAAATTCATGCTTTATGTGGTGATTTAAAGGCATGCTGCCTTGTGTCAATTAAACTAATATATTCACTGTGGAGGTACCGTGCTGTTAAGTTTTGCATGTTCCACTGAGTGCACGGAAGAGTCCAGTGTGCAAACCCCATCTTAGTCTGTTGGCAAGGGTGCTAAATTAAGTTTGTGCTTCTGCAAGATACTTGCTTTGCCTGCCTGCTTTGCCCAGGTGGGTTATGAAATAAGGAATGCAGATCTGAGGTCTTCAAATAACTACCGTCCGTGTGGTGTGCTTTCTGTGAAGATGCTCCAGGCAAATGTTTAATAAGCCTTGAGGGGAAAAAAAGGTAAAAAAGCCACTAGATAATATGCTAATTAAATGAATTATGTTTGCAAAGGTAGGTGTTAGAGATGGCAGCTAAAATGTAAATGGAACTTAGTGATGACTGCAGGAATAAAATAGAATGACAGAAAGCTTGCAAGTGTAACAAATAAAGATTTATTTCATGTGTCCAGGGCAACACAGATCAGATTTTTTCTTTTTTCCCTCCAAAGTATCCAGCAGTTCTAATGGAATCTTCTGAGTGTTGGGAAATTTTTGGAGTTTGACCACAGTGCTGCAGTTTAGATTTCTTTTTAAGGTGTCTATCAAGGTAATACAGAGAAAACGGAAACTTGAAAACTGAGTTGCTGCACAACTAATACGCTAACCATACCCACGATAGCCTAGAATGTGCCTTCCTCTCCTAGAGCAGGTAATAGCTATTAAACAATGTAATGCAATTTGAAAGCAGCCATTCTGTGACTTAATGATGCCTGGGAATTAAAAGTTGTATCACTACAGCAATGCAGCTACTGGCTGACAAGAAAAAAGCGTGACCCTGACAACTAGTTGTTTGCAGTGTAAGTAAAGGCTGTGCAGACCCTGTTTGGGAGCAGCAAGTTAAACAGCTGCAGATTTCTGCAGGTTGGTACAAGAAGTTTGTTTCTAACGGTCCATTCTTGATCTTGGATAAAAAATTCCCCTACTGTAGGAAAAGCAAGGTTGGGCCTTCTGCTTACTGCAGTTTGTGTGTACCCCCGTAGCTGCAGGTTAGCTTGAAAGTTGTGCTTGTTGGAGACAGTTCCATCTGAAGTTCATTTACTGCCTGGTGATTTATGATAGGCAAGTAACAGAGAGGACAAATGTATATAGTATGTGATTAGTATACCATTCCCTTTTCTCTTTCCCCTACATACTGCACAATTTAATCCCAGTGTTTGTTATTACACAACTGAGGCCATAAGGTCCTGTTTGTGGCATAATCTTGGCACTGTAAGTAACCATACTGTCACAGTATTCTGCTGTACTGATGAGTCAACAACAGTCAGTGGTTTGGCTGGATAAACATAGAAAATTTTTTAAAAGTTTTGTCTGATCACAGTCCCTTAGTTAAGGCAACCTAATGATATATGTTTCATGTGTCTTCAGGACTCAAAGCCACCACTCGGTTCCAATTTAAGAAGCGATTTGAGGGCTGAAGGTAGACTGACACGGTAGATATTGGATTGGTTGCTGGCCACCTGCACTGGGTGCATTTTACTGTATCCTTCCTTGGCTGAAATCCCTTTGAACTCCTTGAGAAGTTGTTTGAGTGTAAACTGAGAAGGAAATAACAGTATCGACGACTGTAGGGAACAAGTTCAGTGAAAGATTTACTCAATAACTGAGTAAAGATTCCAGAACTTTGTCCTTTCCCTTGCCCAGAAAAGAGCTTCTGTATGGGAAAAGTATCGACAAACAAAATTACTCATCAGTGAGAACAGTCTTCTCTGGATTACATTGCTCTAAATTGTTCAGCAATTCCCAGAGGGAAGACCTACTCTGGTTGAGAAACATTCCCTCCAGAAAACATTCAGGGTTTTTAATTGCATTAAATGAAATACACTGTGGCTGGATTATATTTCACAACAGCTGATTAATTAATAAATTAGATCAGCTGAAAAGAAATGAAAGTGAATGTATATATTTAAAAAAGCATTAAAAATTTGAACTTATCATACAATTAGAACACGATGAAATACATTTAGTATTTTAATTTGCATAAAGTGAGAGTGGTGAGTTTTGCCATTAGCCTGAACAATACGGACTGCGCAAAGTGAAAACAAGCAGTTCAATACTTGAGTGTAGCTAGTTTTAAATGACCACAGCTGAGAAGCAGAAGAACGTCTGGCACTATGTGGAAACACAGAATCCATTAATGGCCAGCTTAGGCAAAACTCCGTATCATGCTCTCCAGTGAGCAAAGACTTTTTTCTCTTTCATTCATGATACCAGGATAGGGCATTTGCATCTCTGAACATTGTCTTTGAGGCTGAATGTCTTTCTAAAAGTCACACTGCCTCTCAATGTTCCCCATACGTTATTGAACCACCTACCAGGACGAGCCCTGAACATTTTGGGGCTTCGGCAGATAGTGCCATTTCCAGACTTAAAGTTGTTTTCAAGCTGAAAACACATTTCAAGAATATGGTTTCCAGAGCAGCTGTGGATTTCTGTTATAATCAGTGGGCCATAAACTTGGACTAATTGTTTTGGAAATAGGGCTAGAGCCCAATTGGAAGTTATTGAGTAGATATAGGAATTCCTCAGTGGCCCTTAATGCCTGCTCAGAAGGTAGAAGATAGGGCTAAACAATCCCTGCTGGCCTTGAATTTGTAGAACTGCAAGCCCTTTTCTGACTTCAAATTCTTAGAACTATGACTTTGCAGAAGATAAGAGAGGATGGACAGCTGCAGGTTTCAAAGGAGCTCTGGTATGGTACCAATGGCAGTCAAAGGAGACAACGTAGGACTAAAGACACAAAACAAGTTGGGAGAAGAGAAACTAGCCTTTTTTTTTGAAAAAGCTGAGTACACACAGCCAACAAATGGAAGACTTTGTATTGGTATCCTTCCTTTAAACAGCTCTTTTAGAAATCCTGCCTCTATTACTGTTAGAGAATGAAAAAAATAACATTTTTTCTTCAGGGTAAAGGTAGAACCAGCTCTCAGTCCTTTCTGAACATTGTAAAGCTAATAATAAGATACTCCTTAAGAATGATGCTTTGTGTGAAATGCTGGAAATGCCAGGGATTATCAAATTCCACAGAAAGCATCCTATCGAGGAAAAACACTGATATATTCCCAGGAGACCTATTTAAAGAGATTAATATTCCAACTCCTTTCACACATTCCCGGCAGGAAGTAATAACTTTAGACCTAAGCAGGTTTTAAGATTTTAACTGTGGCAGTTGAAGCTGTTTAAGGAAACATTTTTATCTGTAAATAGATAAAAGTAAGGACAGAGTGGCTTTGGAGTCTCAGCAATAAGACATTAAATAAACCAAGATTCTAATTTAAAATGGTGAACCACATCCTGAGCTGGTGTGAATTATGTAATACCTTTTGAGGGAGTGGAATTGTGCTGATTAACATCATCTGAAGCCTTGTCTTCCTGTTTCTCAGAGTGAATAGATTTATTTTTTTTTTAAAGTCTGTAACAATTCTTTGCATTTTGATAATCAGCCAGATATGGATCTGAGACAACAAGTGTGCGTTGATTCAAAATTGTAAGTAAAGCTGCTGGTGTCAAGAAAGAAAACATAGAACACCGAGAGAGAAAGGAAAAGTAAATAATTACAGTATTTGATTGTTGTGGTTGTCAGTCGTCTTTTCTTGGGAGTAGATAGTTGGAATCAGACTCTGAAATGGCTACTTTAGAATAATCCTAATATCCTCACACAGGCTATTTTGTTTGACTTGGCTGAACATTGCAAGCCTTTTTTGTCTTGGGTTTTGTTGGGTTCTTTTAAAATACCTTTTGCATAAGAAAATCTTCATTGGTAATAGAAATGTTGAAAACTTTTGGAACAGTTTCCAGGATACGGAGAATACTTGTTTGGGGTTTCTGGGTTAGAAATAATACCAGTTTTACCAGAGCAGCCTCTAAAGATGCCTCACATGACATCTCAAATCCACAAGCTATAGAAAGGCAAGCGGTGGTAGGACAGGTTGCAGTGATGTTACTGCTTTGGAGTAGTCTCTCTCCAAGCCAGAGCTGAAAGTGGTACTCTGGTGCACTGGTGGGAATGCACCTTGAGTGCTGTGTTCAGTTTTGGGCCCTCACTGCAAGAAACACATTGAGGTCCTAGAATGTGTCCAAAGAAGAGCAACAAAGCTGGTGAAGAGACTATAGCACAAGTCATCTGAGGAGTGGCTGGGGGAACTGGGACTCTTTAGCCTGGAGCAAAGGAGGCTGAGGAGAGGAGACCTTAATGCTCTCTAGAACTACCTCAACAGAGGTTGTAGCCAGGTGGGTGTTGTTCTGTTCTCCCAGGTAACAAATGATAGGACAAGAGTAAATGGTGTCAAGTTGCACCGGGGGAAGTGTAGATTGAATATTAGGAAAAATGGCTTCACTGAAAGAGTTGTCAGGCATTGGAATGGGCTGCTCAGGGAACTAGTTGAATAACCGCCCCTAAAAGTATTTAGAAAATGTGTATATGTGGTGCTTAAGGAAATGGTTTAGTGGTGACTTGGCAGTTTTGGGTTAACAGTTGGACTTGATCTCAGAGGTCTTTTCTGACCAAAACAATTCCATGATTCTATGCTTTAACACATGGGAGAGTGAAGCAGAGAGGGGTGTACCTTAGGTTTAAAAGAAGTGGTAGCACTTGATCTAGATTTCCAGTCAGATGTCTGCCCGCCAGACCTTTAATTTGAATCATTGTTCTCTGATTGCACTAGCTAGGCAGCCATAAAGTTGCTATTCACGCTCTGTAATAGTGAGAATGAAAAGAATGAAAGTTGGAGATCTCTAAACTGATGATTTTTGAAGCATAGAAGGTGTTTCTGTATGTGTGAGCTAGCAATGAGCAGACAACACAACTGAATCTTGAGGCCTAGATCAAAATCTCAAACACGGTTCCTATCACAAAATGTTGTTTTTCTCTGTTTTGGGAGAGGTGGTTACTGGAATGGTGAAATGTCAGGAGCATAAAAGCCTAAAATCCTGTGTACCGAATAGTTCTCATGATAAATGATGCCTCAGGGTAGAAATGCAAATAAAGAGATACTCAGAGTACAGTTGCTTGTGGATTAGATATTAGGACTTGCTTCTCAGCTTTGTTATGCTGGAGTAAACTGATATGACACATTATTAAAATCAATAGAATTGCAGAGACATAGAACTGGCGTGTAGGGGGGTGGAGAAGCACTGCCTGGTATTCTTAGGAGGGCTGCTAGTTGCTAAGGTAAGTCCACGTGCCACAAAATGCTAATGACTGTAAATCAGGTACCTCCTAACTTGCCCATACAGTCTCTTCTTTTCCCATTTACTTTAATGGGGAACAAGAGTGCTCAGGATACTAGGGAGGCCTGGTCTGTGCCTAGCTGCGGGCCTTACTTAGGCCTGGTTTGTGCCTTAGGCCTGATGTGCATTCCTAGAGACATCAGTGCAACAGCTACTGTGTGAAAAGGCTGCAGGATGAGCCCTCATCTCCTCCATTCTATGACTGCTAATTTTTAAAATATGCTGGAGGAAAAATAATGTGACTAATTAATTATGCTTTTTTTTGCCTTGCAGCTCCTTAAATGTAAGGTCAGATTTCTAATGATGAGAATTTCCATTGAGAATTACTCATGAAAAGCCCAACCAAACATTTTTCCTCCACTACAAGAAATTCCTCTTACAAGAAACATTAGAAACAATTAAAACATTTTAAAAGTTAATAAAGAGCACTCTGAAGTGGGAAAAGGAAAGACATGTTCATCTATTGAAGTGTTCAGAAATGATAGTTCTTGTAGTGTCTTCCAGAGAGTCTTTTAATATTAATATGATTCAGAGCAGAATTTTGCACCAGTTCATTCTGGGCAGTTGTTCACTGAGATTCGTGTCTTCTAGTTCCCTTCATCCTTCTTCCACCTAAAGGATGGGTTTCCTCTAGAAAGGGGAGTAAGGGGAGGTGTAAGGGCAAAAAGCCAGACTGCAGGTTGCATTGCAGCAGTGGCAGCAGAGGTTTGATTTGCTGCCTGGCCACTTCTTCATTAGAATAATGCCAGTCGGCATCATCAAGGGGATGCCTGCTTGTCCCACTAGTCTTCCTCATGACTGCGCATGCGTATGTCCACATGTAAGCATGTACAGGGTTTTCTCCCCCTTTCCACTCTCTCCTAAAGCATAATCAGAGGAAGAGTCAGAGAAAGGAACAGCTGGCAGGTTATACAAATGGTTTTGGGGAGGGGTCACCCAGGGGGATGTATACATCTTTGCTCACAAAATGGCAGCCTGCAAAGAGATTTACCAAACACATTCTGGCAGATGGACTTCTGCTCCCAATTACCAAAGACAGATGCAACTCTAAACAACAAATCCACAAGCGCTTGTTGTTGAGCAACTGCATTTCAGTCATAATCAAACAAAAAAGTCCTTTAAATGCCTGCATCATCCTTGCCCTCATGCAGATGGAACTCTGAATTTCATGTAAGTTGTATGGAACTACTTAAAAAAATTTGCATTTAATAGTGCAAAACACCAGCTCACTTCCACCAGGGAGTTTTAACTGATTTCTTTAAAAATTCATCTGGAACATACGTTTCCATCTGACTCCGAAGAGGTTATTCTGGAGGACTACAGACTGAAACTTGTGCAGAACTTTAAGTGTGAAACATGTTAGAGGCAGCCAAGGACTGCCTGTAGTCTTATTTACACACCCCTGGGTCTAAGTGTGGTGTCAGGGGAGTGATTTATGGCTCAAATAGGTAAGGCTTTTGGCTCTAGGCAAGTTGAACGTGCATTACATGTGCAGTCATACCGAAGTTCTTTGTGTATCCATCAGCTCTTTCTTATAATTGAACTCAGCAAGAGCAGTCCTACCTGTTTGCAGCTAATCACATCTTACACTTACGGTTAAGCTGTGTGGCAGTCAGCACCTTATAATATGAAAACAGAATTTCTTTCACTTATTGCTAATGCTGGCACCTGTGCTTCGGTCTGCTGTGCAGTTAGGATCCATTTGTTATTGTTTTTTGTGGGTTGGTTTTTTTTTTTAATCAAAGGCGACATTTTTCCACTCATTCAGTAGCTATCAGGAGATTTGCAGTCACAGCCAAGAGAACCAGTGGCTGTGCCAGACTACCCAGGAAGCTCAAAGCTAAGTTGGTTTAAGGAAGTTCTCATTTAACGCCTCAAGGAAAATGTTCATTTTGCAACGTTCCTCTTTAATCCTGTGTTTGGAAAGCCTCAGATTAAGGCTGAAATTTGGAGAAAGAGTATTTTTGATTTGAAACAAATTACATGTTCCATACACTAAATGCTCTGTAAAGAAGTGGAAGCTTAGTGTAATTCCTGAATATGTTAAAGTCATCATGGTGATCATCTAGAAGTTTCTGTGACTTTGGTGTTTCAGGTGTGCTAGGGAACAAGAATGAAGCAGCATAAAACAGCTACACAGTCGTCTTCTGATGAGGACACTGCACTTCTGGGTAAGAAGTCTTTTGAACATCTGGAGCTACCCATCCCGGGACAAAGTGTTCACACACAATTGAGAACTCCTCTGAGTTTCTCTTAAAAGTTCTTCTTTTGTCTTTCACGTCATTTTGCTTCCTCCTTCTTCTTCTTGATATCGTATCTGTGTTGTATCTTTCTGACTCATCCCCAGGTTTTTCAGATTATTCTAGTTGCTTGAAGGCTGCTTGGTCCAAAGCTCGTTTTTGTGGGCTGGTAGGGACCCTGTTTATCCTCCTTGCCCAGCCCTTCAAGTGCTGGGAGTTAAGCCCTGTCCTCAGTCAAGTAAGAAAACAGTTGTAAAAATAGCAGCGATATTTAGTTGTTAAATACCCATCACTGAAACATTCTGCCTGTCTGGAAACAGTCTTGGCCATGACATGAGAATGTGGTGACAGAAATTAAATGGGGGCCTCCTTGGTTTGAGAAGACACAGAGCATGTGTATCATGTGTTGCTGAATCCCACAGGCCAAATGCAATTCTTTTTCATAGATCAAAATGTAGGTGGTCACCATTTTTTCCCTACTAGGAGAAAGAGAGGAAAGCCAGAAAAGTAAATAATCATGGTATTTACATTGATATTGTGGTCCCTTTCATCTTCAAAGTGCTTTGTAAACATTAAGTAATTAATCAGGTTGTGAACAGATCCTTAAAAGGCAGTGAGAGAGCCAAGCAAGGTAAGCATTTGAGACACATGGCAGTGACAAAGTGTGCAGTGCCTAGGAGTAAAGCTGGGAGGTGTGCAGGACGGAGGGGAACAGACCTGTCTTGTGCTGGAAGGAATCTTGTGAAAGATACGGTGTGTGTGAGGGGGCTGGGGAGAGACTGGTGGAAAGGAGAAGGGGGAATGTCATGACTGATGTGAACAGCAGTTCACCTCTAAGGCCTTCTTAGAGCTTGTCAAGAAGTCTTTGCATTTTCTAAATGCAGCGATCAAAAAAAGTACCTGGAAGAGATGGAAGCATCCTGAGCTAGGAACAAGACCTGCTCGTATCTATGAACCTAAAAGGCATGAGATATTGCATGTGCTACCATACACGCACAGAACCTTTGTCTGCCTCTCTCCCCAGGACATACAGCCATAGTCTAATCTCTCCATGAAAAGACCCATCTGTCCAGGCTATTCAAGCGACATTTACACTTCAATGGCCTGTGATCATCACTGTTCAGTGGCTTCCTGTATATTATGGAGAAAGAGGTACAAAATTAGTTTTTCTGCACTCACTTCCAATTGCCTAGTGTGAAATTATTTTAAGGCCTGTGGAACATGAGGCAGCGTTTCACAGAAATGTCTTCTTTCTCTTAGATGACATCATGATTACATCCCTGCTACCGAAAGGGAATAGAAGGGGTTTCTAATCTGACTATTTTCTGATATCCCCCAGATCAAAAGGCATTTGACCTCTCTTCAGACTCATGTCAGTGTTACTACGGGGACTGTCCTCACATAAGGAACCTTACAATCTGCCTTTTGCCTTGGAATTAGCACTGAAAGCTTTTGAATATTCTTCAGTTTACATACAACTTTAACTACTACTTAGATGTGTTTAGCTGGTTGTAGACAGTTAGGATGGAAGATGATTCATCTCAATCTTTTATCACCACAGCATTAACTAATCTGTAGGTTTTATAATTTAAAACAAAGGGCTAATTTCTTAGTATATCTGTTGGGATAAATAAGCATTAAATTCTTCAGGCATCAGTTTATCCAAAACATACAACTAAGGGAAAGAAAAAGAAAGATTACAAATGGAAAGTGAAGGGTGGTTTTTTTTTCCCCATCTGTGTTGCAATGTAAGTAAAAATTAGCAATATTCACAATAGCCTCAAGATGTTTCAATATATTTACATTTTAACCTTTTCACACTATGGCTGTAATGTAACAACGCGTGACTTTTAATTACTAATGGCATATCAGCTGCCTTGAGGAAAAATATCATGTAAACAAAACATTGTTTGTTAGCCTTATTCTGGCACGTGTGCTGCTCATTAACAGATTAAGTTAAAACTTTATTCTAACTAATTCCTCCTTCAGTTCCTGGGAGCAATAATACTGACAATTAATGTTACATTTTGCAGTTTGCGCTTGTCTCTGTAGCCTGGCCTACACACAAATAGTACTGGTTGAAATAAATTGGTTTCTAAATCAATTTAATAAAATCACTGCAACCCCCTTGTGCGGACATTCTTAAAACTGAATTAAGCTAACATGATAGTAGCCATTCTTAAACCAATTTATGTGTCCTCGCTTGGGAGCTGCTCCAATTTAACTAAATTGATTTAGAAACCGATTTAGTTAAATCGGTGTAATTTCTGTGTGTGTAGACCAGACCTCAGATTCATCATAAATTACTCCAAGTATCAGTTTATCTAATCAGAACGCATTATAAAATGTTCATGGTTGCGAGGATAAACCAGAATCAGAGGCAAGAAGAATAGGGGAGAGGTTTCTATGAGATGCTTGGTCAAAAGTCAGTAAACAGGGTGCTGGCAGGTATAAATTGGTGGATCAGTGGAGTTGCACTGGTTTATTAAGTTGAGGACCTATCAAGGTTCCCTGGAAAGCACCAAGTATCCTGAAATGGTGATAAAGTGATTCTGTTCTGTCTGACTACGTGAATCAGATCTCATACCCTTAGTTTGTCATGACTATGGACGTGTCTGTCCTGTCTGAGAATGCAAAGAACAAGAGATCTGTGTTATGCTGTGTTATCTTATGCTTGATTTTTGAGGTGCTTATGCCAAAATATCCTGAAGGGGAAGCAAATCCTTAGATCTTCAGAAATTCAGCATTCAAATGAAATCCCATTACAGAAGCAGTCTGGCAGCAATGTTTTACATCAGCACGCAAGGAAGAGCAGGGTCAGACGTCTATTGTTGGGTAGCCATCACTCAAAAGTAGAAATCATACAATGGACTATGAAAGCCTCCTTTCCAAACCTTAATATGATAGGAAGATGAATACCTTGGCAGACACTTCATGGCATTCTCTCTGTTGTTTTTAGATTAAGAGACATATCGATCCATGTTTTCTTTGATAAGAAACAATGTGGATTTCTGTGCCTGTAGTCTGAGAAAGAAGGCAGTAATACTTTCCTCATGGAAATGGTGTAATTATTGCAGTAGAAGTAGTTACTTATTTCTGCCATTAGGAAAACAATGTATAAATAACTCTGATTTTTTGTCAGGGATTTTGTCAGGGAGCGTGTATTTAGTTTTAGCATGAATGGACCTGGCTGCAAAAGGTTGATCAACATTTATGAGTGCAGTCGTTCAGAACAAGGGACATTTTTAATGACAGTCAGGAATTTTTGATTTAAAAAAGAGCAGAGTGATCTAAGTAGTGGTTTTCTTAGATCCGTATCTGCTAAAACCCTCGTCCTTTGAGGATGTGTACAGAAGTCCTACCCATCATCAGTAGTTCATCTGAGCTCCACCCTGCTTTCAGAACCTTTGGCCATTGGTGGTGCTGACACAGGGCTTACTATGGGCAAAACCCCACAGGTTTTGCAGCCCAGCCTTGAGGCCGGTGCTCTCTGGTCCTGGGGGGCTTGCCTAGAGGTAAGGGTCTTTACTAAGTGAGCCATGACTTGCTCTTCTGTTGCCTCTCGTTGGAGACCCCAAGGGTGAAGAGTGTGACTCCTGATGTCCTATGGCCTTTATGACAAGTACTGCTCCTTTTTACATTAGGAACAAGTAACCAAAGGGGCACTGAGACTTCCCTGCAACATTATGCTCAGTGGCAGGAAAACCTGCAGATTCATAGATCTTGTTATGAGTTTGTCCTCAAAAGCTTGTAATCACAATTGGTTTTTTTTTTTCCCCCATGAAGGTAAAGTATTTATTTCATAAAAAGGGTGAGCAATTAATAACTTTATTATCTTCCAGATACTTTTGTTTCTTAATTGGAACAGGGTTCTTTTTTCTTTTTTTCTCTAGCAGGAAGAAAGTCTTTCTTTTTAAGAAAGAACTAATTTAGCATAAAATATATTTAGTGTCAGGGCTTAATAGAATGTGTAAATCATCATCTAATACAATAATATCTTAGGCTAGTTAGAAAAATTGTCAGAACATGAAGTAAGCATTGGTATAGCAAAATCCCAGCAGAGCACATCTAACATGAAAAGCTGACTAATAAAATTCCTAGTTTGGCTAATAATTTTTCAAAGCATTAATACCACAGCTAGTGTGTGGAGTTTTCCACCTTTAGCACCATGAATTATTTGAACTCTGAAATCACATTGTAAATAAGTTATAAATGTGAGTGTGTTCACAAGGATCTTTATGTTTCCTTTCATTACAATGAAAAATTTCACATAATTAAGAACCTGACTTCTACTGCCAAGGAGGAATAATGGTTAAAGGTGGATATGAAAAACGACGCCGAGTGTGTAAACATGGAAACATACTTTGAGATAAATCTTACTTCCAAATCTATCTCTGTCAGCGACCATCTGAATTCATATTGCACAGAGAGCATGGAGAGAATGCTGCATCCGTCTCCCTGAAAAAGCAGGGAATATAACGTACAAGCAAACCCAAACCTCATTAGCTATTATAATTTCTTCTGAAGGTATGTAGTACGCAGCGCCTTAGTAAAGTGCATTAGCTGTCAGGCTTTTTAAATGCCTCATAATAAAAGTGCCAGCTGCCGGCAAGCTAGCCTGCTCTCCTCCCCCTCCTGCCGCACCCTGGCTTTATGGTTGCTAACGCGGTTTTTATTAGATATTCCGATTTAACTAGCAGGAATTAAAGTGTGCAAGTTTTGAAAACCCAAGGATGAGAGACAAAGGCGGCTGTGTGCTCTGCTGTATCTTTCGTTAGGAACGCGGAGAAGCGAGTTGCAGCCGTGGTGGAGGCTCTCAAAGGCACTCGGGGCAATGTCGCTCCACTTTTTAGGCGGCAGGAGCAAGTAGGAAAAACATCGTTAAAATTTTGTTAGGTGTTTTTTTTACTTTTTTCTTTTCTTTTTCCTTTTAAAAAATGGCTGCGGGAGTATTATTCCAGCTGGAACTCTGAACATCTAAAGCCAGAGATCCTCCGCTGGTATTGCTTTGCTTACAGCTATTAAAGGCGATAGATTTACGTGACCTTATATTGGCTGAAGAAAACACTCTCCTTTTCCAAGCTCGTTTGTGTTTCCAGTGATGTTAATAGGAGCTGTGTTGTTATGCATGTGAATGAGAATGGGACTGTTGTAATTCACACACTTGTGTCTCCCGACTAGAGTCCAAAGTCAGATCTGATTTAACCTAACAGTAGAAAATTTGGTTTCCACACATTAATCTTTGCATTTTAAGGCAAGGAAAGTGCTTAAAAAGATCCTTTTTGGGCAATGTGTACATAACTGTAAAATGGCTAGAAAATATGTTTGCTTGAATTTAGGTTAATTCCTTCTGATCCTTCTCTTTAGTTAAGACACATCAGTATGTGGGCAGAATTTACCTCACCTGAGATATAAGGAGGTTTGTCATTCCCAAATCAGAACGGATGTGTGAAACACTCTTGTGAAGCATCCTGAGTTCAAGAATGGTTTTCACTGGATTTGGGTTTTCCAGATCCATTTTCTATAGTGTATTTCTTATAAATTAACTTCTCAGCAGAGTCTTGGCTCAGTTCCTGCCCCTGTCACAACCTCTTTCTATGAGGTTGGAAAAGAGATGTGTGGCTGCACAGTACCACGTGTCCTTCGTTCTGCTTGATCTCAGTAGCTTATTCGGGACATACTTAGGAGAGTGTAGGAAATACATCTTATAGATTGTCTCCATTGATAATCCCAAACCTAGCTGTCTGTCTCCTCTATGGAAGTAATAATCACAGTCATATCCTGGTGTTTTGTAAAGGATGAGGTGTGATGCAATTCGTCAGTGTCTGAGAAATTCTTTGGGATCCCAGGAAGAAATTGGCTTCACTAGGACTCAGTTTATTACTGGTGGTTTATTGTGACCGGTGCTTCCGCTTCCCGGTGGAAAAGGTTATAACTAGATCAGTGGTTTTCAGCATGACCCGAGGGGCCTGGGAGAGGTAACAAAAGGCTCAGAAGGCCCGAGGAAGCCAATCATATCATTGCTATGCTTAAATTTATTGTCCTGATATTAACATGCGCACCGGGAAATTTTAGAGGAGTTCCCAAATAGGAAAAACTTCGCTTTGCATTAAGGTTTTAAGACGATGTAGTGGCATTACAAGCGCTGTTAGTTGAACCTGGCACTTAGAAAAGATGTTTCTTTTTTACTAAGGGCTCCTATACTCCTCTCTGTCAGTGCCCAAAGAGGTCTTCAAACCCTTATAAAGGAGCCTTACATTGCCCTTCAAGCCTCTTTTCAGCAAGAGAGCAAAGTCTGTGAGAATTCAGGCCAAAGCGACCACAACCACGCATTGAGGTTCCAGAGCTGCCTGCAAGCCAGGTGGCTCAGTCTGGGGGAGATTTCTTTAGGATGAGAGGGAGGAATTCTCCGAGCCACTTTAAGTTGCACCTGGGTAAGCAATAGACTTTGCAACAGACTTCACTGCACAGAGCCCTGCTGCTTTACTGCCATCCTTATTGCCTCCAGTCATGTCCCACTGGGTTTCCGTGTGCCTGGGCCCTCGGCACAGGCAGAACAAAGAGTGATATGAAGTGGGAAAGGAAGGGGAATATATCAGGGGAAGATGGTGCAGTGTAAATGTCGGAACATTGGAGTCTGTGTGACTCCGAAAGAGCAATTGGTGGGCAACAAACAAAAATCTACCTAGCATAGTAGGCAATCAAGGTGCCAGTGAAAATCAAGCTCATTTGGAAGATGATTTGTTAGTGTTATTTGTGAAGAATTATTTGAAACCGCTGTGTAATTTTTTTCTTTGCATTCTTTGTGCTGCTTTTGTTTGCATGAGCTGGAATATGTTATATGTCTGTGATAATGTTAGATCTCACAGGCAGGGGAAAGAAATGAGATATGGGACAGGAGGGACACCAGTAGATTTTATTATTATTATTATTATTGGTCAGAAAATAAGAAAGATGGAATTTGAACACACTCACTATTTTTTGATCAAGATTTTTGAAGTGTAAATTTTCTCCCTCTGCTGTTCCCTTACAGATGGGAATAGTAAAGTGGTTTAAACCTTGAGAGCATGCGTAAGTAATCTTAAAGTAAAAATCACTACAGGATGTTGCTCTATAAAACCAGTAAAACCGGGAAATCCAAGGTCAACTCAAAGAACACCTAAAGCTTTATTTAGTTATAGAGACGCACAATTAATGCAAGCCAAAACAACCTTACCTTATCCCTCTCATGATATCATTCAGTGATTACATATTACAGAATGTCTAAGAACAAATGAAATTGCAGAGATTCTGACATTTCCCAGCCCCGCCCCCAACCCCCTCCCTGAGCTTCTCCTCCTCCTCCTGATATCACCAGAGGTCAGTTTTATAGTCTTCTGGACTGAGCTTTTCTATCTTGAGTTGTTGATTACAAGATGAGTGGTCAATAAAACCAGCTGCTCATTAGCATCATGATTAATCTTAAGGATGAGGCCCCAGGCTCGACATGCATAAAGCTGCTTCAGCAATTGAACGTGTGGTTGCAGCGTTAGCAGTTGTTTCATCTGGGACTGAGGCAGGGTCAGGAAAGTGGAATAGATAGAGGTGTTTTGATCCAGTTTTACCTGTTCTGAGAGATGACAGCTTCACCTTGAGTGCTACAGGTGGAGGGGTGAAAGTGGCAGCATGGTGCCTGCCAGCAGACTGCAATGTGGAGTCACCGCATGAGCGGGTAGTTCCCTCCCTGTTGCAGTAGGCCTGTTATCAAAGGGATCAGGCATTTCTCTCTTGTTGATGATAGAGGGTATGGCCGGTTCCTTTCCACAGAATCTGTTCTTTTCCTCTTTGAAGGACAATCTCATTGTTACATGTCCTCTCAAAGCTGACTTTGATCTGTGCTGTGTACAGTCAGGTTTGTAGATGTATGCTGAGAAGCTCTTATACCTGCCACTCAGTGCAGCGTCCTGACCTTAATAATTTTGGCACTCCAAATCCACAACTCAGCATTGACAAATTAAACTTTTTTTTTCTTTTCCTCTTGGCAGGCTGTACTTTACTCATGTGAACTCTAATTTTCTGCTGCTTCTCTTCCCCGTTGTAGAAGTTTTTAGCTGTATAGTTTTAAAAACTAGTCACGGCGTGGCTTATTTCGAAGGGATGCTGAGATATAATGAAAGGAGCTTGCCAAGGTAAAAAAAAAGAGGAAAATGACCTGGCCTGGTTGTTTTAGGAAGCACATTAACAATTCACTAAGATAAATTCAGCCATGGATTAACTGTGTAATAACATTAATATTTCCCCTGCAGTTATACTCTATTGATTTGTACCGGAATTATATTGCCTTTCCTTTACTGCATTTTCATATTTGGATTGATACCACAAGGCTTTATCGCCGCAAATTCCAGAATGACTTTAAGCTTTCTGTTCTGCATCACTTCCTTGTCTGTTGGGTTTGGGAGTACCCAAAAGGTGGTCCGTGTGTCTCCTGGGCTCTACGCAGTCCACTTCAAAGTCTGGCAAAGAGCTGGGAGCTCAAGGACGGGGAGTTGAAAGCCTGGGTTCAATCTGTCCTTACTGCTGCTCGTCTGACGCCCGCTGGCCCGTGTTATACCACTTCTGCCAGAGATGCTATTTACAGCAGGAGGATCTGGCTGGTTACACCTAGGTCAGTTATCTTTGCCTCTTCACTTCTTTCTTCCTGGCATATGTTGTATGTATTTCTGTGGCGCTCTAGTCCATAAGTTTAATCCAAATTTCCTGATGATCTCCACCTTTATTTCCTCCTCTGCTTGCTTCTTTGTGGTTCAATCAGGAAATCTCAGTATTTTCTGATGCCTGTCTATGTTAAGCTCACATTAGCTTTCAGTTGTCCCCCATTACCTAGAAGGTCCTAGATTTAAAATTAAAATGTACAATCATCCCACTCAGACCTACTGTTATCCTCCTTTTTCATTATTCTAGTTTATTAACATTTGAAGGCCTGAGAAGAATGCAGCGAGACAATAGAGGACCTTGTAATGTGATGACTCGGATGCAGACGCAGCAGGCAGAGCTTCAGAAGATTAGAAATGGTAATTCTTGTAATTAGAAATTCTGCAGTCAAGTAATGTTAGTTAGGAACTCGCAAGCAGAATTTAAGTACTCAGATTAATCTATATGGTGTGAAAATAATTATGTCAAGCCAAGTGTTTCACCATCAGGCTATCTCTGGGATCAGTCCCTTGGATCGATCTTCATTTTGAATTCTAGCGATGCGGACACAGAGTGCAAGTCATTAGTGCGTAGGGTGTGCCACTACGTATGGTGTGCAACTGCTCCCTTCCACGACTGTAAAGGAGGCAGAGCTTCCCACCTCTGAGTTTGTGGAGTTGCATTTACATCCTCAGCCTGTCCTTGGAAACTGTGCTCAGTGTGTAAAAGCACTGGGTAGGGCAGAGAAATTCTGCAGTAAGTACAGATGAGCACACCCCCTCCCCCTTTTTCTTTCCCCCCAGCTGATTGGTAAAGGTCATTAGCATCAGACAAGTATGTCTTTATTTTATTCAGTGCTGAGTGCATATATTTGCTATCTATGTCTCCAGGAGAGTTGTGGGCATTGAACACCTTGTTTACGATTTTCTTCTGAGGGAATTTGTCATTGCATAAAGCGGCAAACATTGATTTTGTAAGGATCACAAAAGCAATCGCCTTTTAACTAGCTCTAGAAATATACAGGTGTTGGCAAAATAATGAATACTTAGGATATTTTTTACCCTGGTTCAGTTCTCTCTCTGCTCTTGGATGTTACTTAGCAAGTCAGGGATCCCCATGCCTGGGTATGGCTTGTTCTCTGATGGGATTTTGTTTTCTTTGCCTGTACCTGCAGTTTCACTGGTTTTGCCAATATGACTTTGCTCCTGAATATGCTCATGCTACCTGTGTCTCTCAGGCTGGTTTTCCAAGCTCCAGCTTTTACACTGGCTTTCTGTTTTGTTTTGGTTGGGTTCATTTGGTTGAGGTTTTTTTTGTTGCCTTTTTTTTGTTGTTTTTTATTTTCTGGGAAGACTGTAGGCAGCACCCAAACCTTTAGTAAATGCCCTGCAGATACTGTATGGCCAGGCTGATTTTCACCATCCTTGGCCACTCCATCTCCTTAAGTGAAGGCACCTGAGGTGGATCCATCAAGATGTAGCAGCCATTGCTTGTCTGCAGGCTGGAAGATGCAGGAAAAAGTGCTGCCAGCACAGAGCAGGTTCTGTATACAATGAGGCACTCCATGACACAGCAGTCTCATGACGTATACCAGAGCTCTACATAGGCAATCTCCCGCATCATCATGCACAGCAAATGCTGCCATACATTTTAGTGTTTAGAAATCAAGGGCCTCTTAAGTTAGAGCAATTAAAAAAAGCTGCTGTACAAGATCACTTCAAAAAAACCCTGTCTTCTCTAAAACAGGAGGAAAGTAGGGAATACCAGTTCAGGAGCTGAGGTGAAAAAAGTGGCAGATTTATTTTAATGAGCATTAAAAAGCATCAGTCACTTAAATGTGACTGTAGAATCAATCTTTCATTGGTTAGGTTAAACAAACATCTGCTGGGGAATGTCTAGGTATACCTGGGTGCATCTGAGCCTGCCTCAGAGCAGGAGTGCAGAGATGACCACCTGAGGTCCCCGGGCCCCAGCATTTTCTGTGGTTCTAATTTTCATTTGCATAAAGAATGTATCTTGATCTGAAAACTCTACTGGAATATATCCAGAATTTGTTACCAGGTTAAATCCTGGTTTCGCTTGCACTGTAGATCATTATATTTTTAATACTCTAATTGACATAATTAGAAATATTGATTCCATTTCAAATGAAGCAATTTAACTGTAAATGTTCTAAGAGGCCAAAAAATAATCAATCCACTGTTGCTTTGCTTGCATGAATGAATCTTGATCCAGAGTCAGCAGGGTCTGGTTGGGGTTTTTTTCATTCTTTCATTTGGATCAGTTGCCACTGATTTAGTATTGTCCCCAACTCATGTATTTTTTTGATTGCTATGTGTCGAGATGCTAAAAGGTATAAAACAAGTGTGTTAAAATAACCTCTGATAGTACTGTTAGAGGGACACAGCACACTTAAAATTTGAAACAATTTTCAGTTTTATCGCATGCTTCTCCAGTGGGAGGTCGTATGGTAAAATTTAAAATAGTATGAGTATAATCTGGGTCCTGGAGAGTGGAGCAGAATGGCATTCTGCATCGGAAGAGAAAATTAGAAGTTGGATTAGTCTTTGTCAGAGTAAGGTAGAAAAGTGAAGTATTTATATTGCATCATATGCAAAAACCACTGTGTGTGACTAGACGCTTGAGTTGGGTCTGAAACAAGGGCTCTGAATAAATGTTAATAATGCACAAAGAAAATCCTACTGGTCTCCAGGGTGGAAGGAACAGATTTGAGTCTACAGTTAAAAAAAAAAAAGCCTTTTAATCAACATATTGATTAGCAAATTCTCTTTTTGTACCTGTAATACAGCAGTATGATCTTTTTTTTTTTACTCATAAAGCTTTAGGAAAGTTCCTGGATGGCATTTCTATGTAGTACTTGAAAAGAATGGAAGAATCAGCCGGTGCTACTCTTGGTCTCCCAGGAGAAAATGGCCAATCAATTCTTCCCAGCAGAGGAAAAATAGTGGAGATTCTTTCAGTCAAACTAAAACTGTAAAAGTAATCTTTAACTATATTTAGTGTGGTAAGATTTTTTTTTTTTTTGATACATTTTAACTAAAAGTCTGAAGCTGATTTTTAACTTGCTACATATTTCCAGTAAAACCTGCTGTTCTTTCTAAAAATACAGACCTAGAGGAGAACAGAATGTTTAGTATCATTTGGCCCAGAGTCGGCTGTGTGCATAGCTCCTGCTACCAATGTCTTTCTGTGAGTACTCCTTGAAACTGGTTATGCACTTGGATTCATGGCTCAAGAAAGGCTCAGTGTGGGCTATTAAGCAAGCTAGTGCTACTTCGTAGGGTTCAGCTTAAAATAGGGGATGAATATGCAAGAAGAAAGGCAAAGAGCAGAGAGGAGTGCGAGAAGGCTCGGTTTCTGTGTCACTGCCATCGTGGCCCCACATCTTCTTTTGTAATTCTGTCATGTATGAACTTGGCTTTTCTCTTGGCATGACATTTGGAGGCTGCTTCCCCACTCTGCTCCCTTCCTTGCTAAATTTGTATGGATGTATGGCCAGTGAGAGATGTAAAAGGCCAGAGATAGACTCTCATTCTATAAAATCAATCACTTCTGATATGTTACACTGACAATAGTATCCAAAGGAAGACTGAGAAGAATAATGACATATTGCATTGCCTATTTTATGCTTGTTGTTTTCCTGGATTGGAATGTTCTTAAAATATAAATATATCCGCTTTCAAATACCATATATAAAATCTGAGTCAGAAATAACACGTGGGGCCCTTTAGAAAAGTGGTAGTTTGACAAAGAGAAAAGTCAAGAGTTTTTCCATCCTCTGTTAGTTTGTAAACCTCTGGAGTAAAGACACAGTATAGAAATATGAAACATTTCTTCCAGGAGCCTTACTGGTTTACTCCACAGATGCAAACTTTTTACTTCTAGATTAAATGCAGGGGAAAAAAATGTTTGTATTTGAAGACCAAGTGTTTTGTTTCTTCTGTTATCTTTTCATATGAATAATATTTAAGATACTTGAGTAAGAAATTAATATCAGAAAAGCAACAAGACAAAGTAGGGAGACAATTATTGAGGAACTGATGCAGTTATAGCCTAATTACTGAAATGATACTTAACATGTCAAGCTCCATTGTACTTTTTTTTTTTAATGTAAGAATAAGAAGTACTCAAAGTATATTAAAAAAATCTTTACTGTAGTACAGGTGGTTCACTTTAGCAAGGCTTTTGATACTGTCTCCCATGACATCCTGATAGCAAAGCTGAGAAAGCATGGGATAGATGAGTGGACAGTGAGGTGGGTTGAGAATTGGCTGTCGGACTGAGCCCAGAGGGTCGTGATTCGTGGAGCGGAATCTGACTGGAGGCCTGTGACTAGCGGTGTTCCCCAGGGCTCGGTGTTGGGTCCAGTCCTGTTTAACATCTTCATTGACGACCTCAATGAGGGAATAGCATCGACCCTCAGCAAGTGCCGATGATACAAAGCTGGGAGGAGTGGCTGACACACAGGAACACTGCGCTGCCATCCAGTGAGACCTGGACAGGCTGGAGAGCTGGGCAGTAAGAAACCAGATGAGGTTCAACAAAAGCAAGTGTGAAGTCTTGCACCTGGGAAGGAACAACCGTTTCTATCAGTACAGGCTGGGGGATGACCTGCTGGAGAAGAGCTCAGTGGAGAAGGACCTGGGGGTCCTGGTGGATGACAGGTTGGCCATGAGCCAGCAGTGTGCCTCGGTGGCTAAGAGAACCAATGGGATCCTGGGGTGCATCAGGAGGAGTGTGGCCAGCAGGTCAAAGGAGGTGATCCTCCCCCTCTACTCTGCCCTGGTCAGGCCCCACCTGGAGTGTTGTGTCAAGTTCTGGGCTCCCTGGTATAAAAAGGACAGGGATCTCCTGGAGAGAGTCCAAAGAAGGGCTACGAAGATGATTAAGGGCCTGGAGCATCTTCCCTATGAGGAAAGGCTGAGAAAATTGGGACTGTTCAGCCTTGAGAAGAGAAGACTAAGGGGGGACCTAATTAATGTTTATAATTATCTTAAGCAGGGGATGCAGAGGGAATCAGCCAGCCCCATTTCAGTGGTCTGTGGAGACAGGACAAGGGGCAATGGCTGCAAGTTGGAGCACAGGAAGTTCCCCACCAACATGCGGAAGAACTTTTTCCCAGTGAGGGTGACAGAGCCCTGGGACAGGCTGCCCAGGGGGGTGGTGGAGTCTCATTCTCTGGAGATATTCAAGACCCGTCTGGACGCCTATCTGAGTGATATGTCCTAGGGAGCTGCTTTGGCAGAGGGTTGGACCCGATGATCTCTTGAGGTCCCTTCCAACCCCTACGATTCTATGATTCTATGATATACAGGCATACACATAAATATATAGGCACCTACATATATATATATATGTGTGTGTGTATTTATCACCTCGATCTCATTATTTAATGTAAACAAGCAACTCTAATGCTCTGACGCTTGTTCAAGTTAGGATGTAAATTGAAATTGCCACACCTGACTGGAATAGTTTTGTGCATAGCCAAGACTTTTTTGTTTCCAGGAGAGATGTTAGGAGAAATGTAATGCAGTCTTTTTCACACTTTTCCTTGAATTTCTCTCCCTTCAGTCTTTGAAAATCATTTTACCTCACAGGTATGTACTGATGCTTCTTTCAGAAATGTGTTGAGAGAAAAATCAAGGTGTTGCATGAGGCTACGTAAGGCAAGCGCAGCGATGCTGCTGCCCTGTCACTTCTTAGCGTGCCTGGTCGCAATTACGTTACCTAAAAACACGGGACATTGAGAGCATTTAACTACCAGCCAGTGCTGCAGGGGTGATGCACATTGGCTGTTTCATGTGTAAACCCCCTATGCATTTTAGTAGCAGTCCAAATCTAGTGCAAACATGATTGTTAACTTTTTAGCAGAGTAAAGACTGACCCTGAAGTGTTACAGTTTTAACCACCCTGGTGTGGAATAGCAGGCCCCCCCCCCCCCGCCCCAAAATGGCCTTTGAATGGTCACGTGCATCACTCCATGGGAGGAAAAAAGCGGATGTAGGTGATGAAGGCTCCTATCTGATTGCAGTTATTGATGAAATTCTGACTTCGGCAGAAGCAGGCCAGGGTCCTACAGCAGGATACAAGACACAGCCAGGGCTTTAATTGATTACAACCTCCCAATTTAGCACAAGTCAAACATTTCGGTCTTTCCTGAGCTTGATACAATTTGTTTAAATGTCGTGTGCAGAAGTGGTAAGGGGCTGTTGGCCTCTTGACAATCTCGTTGGCATTTGATCAAAGTCGAATGTTGCTTGCACTCACCGGGGGAAAAAATGAGTTAAAAATGGAGTATTCAAAGGTAGGACTCGTGCAGAAAATGTTACCATTTACTGTGTAGTTACAAAAGTCCCCCTTCCCCCGCCTCCACTGTGTCACTTAACCCCAATTTAGATGAGGAAGAGATTTGACACCTGCCAGCTGTGTACTACTGAAAGGACATTCAGTTTATTTCCGCTCCAGGTCTGCCTGGACAGCCCACAATGTTTTTCACCTCAGTTTCTACCAGAAACAGAACAAATGCCAATCTGGTAGGAGAGACCACAGTGACCCCAGTCAGCCTGCAGAAGGTGTGGGAAGGGCTTCAAAACTTTTGCTAGCTTACAGCTGCTTTCACACTCTCAGTTCAGAATGGCTCACCGGTCTGACAGGTTCTTTTGCTGGTTTTGGGGTTGGTTTGGGGTTTTTTTCCAGTTCTGCTCACTGAGGTCAGACTGAAAGCAGCCGAGTAACCAATGAGATAAAATACAGATAACTCAGCGTTTGAGTGAAAGGGAAAGATTTTTCAAAAGGAATTAGATTAATTAGAAAACAAAGAAAGACTTTTTCCTTGAAAGAAAATGATTCATTGACTTTTTTTCCTGATTGACCATAATCAGAAATGAGCCTTTCTGAAATCAGCAGCTGTTGTTCCATTGACTCCTAAAACATTTTTATTTTTCTTTTTCATCATCAGCAAGGGCTGGACTCTTCCTCCTCCTCATATATCTTTTAAATATCCACATTTTAAGCCTTAGAAAATGATTCAGAGTAATTGGCACCATGAAGTCCCATACTTACTAGCTCTCACTGATTCAAAATCAGGTTTGCATTTGAAAAAAATAGTGTTCTTAAACATTGTAACTTCAAAACTATCCTGCTTTCTGCAAATCAAGTTGAGTTCTTCTCAATTACACATCATCCACAAAATCAAGTTAAAAACAAAAAGCCTGATTACTACTATAAGAACATCATAATGGTTGCACTGAGTCAGACTGGATGTTCATCCAGGTCGGCATCCTGTCTGCGTTCACAACCAGAAGTGAACAAGTAGGACCAAACAGAAGAGCCAGACATGTCTATAGGATACTTTTTCAAAGACTCCCCAAGCACCAGCTTCATCTTGGGTTCCTCAGCCTGGCGTAGTCTCCATGTATTGAGACACCCTCAGTGGCATTGTCTACTATGAACATGTCTAGTTTTCCCCTTACCCTATCTGAGCTTTCAGCACACACAGTGTCCTTTCAAAAGGCTCCTCCATGTTGAACCTGGGTTCCATGGGTTTTGTTTGATGGCCCATTGTTCTTTCTGGATGAGACATAAGCAATGATCTCTACCCGTTTTCCTTGAGCCACTCTAGATTCAGCAAACCTCTATCTTCTCCTTTGTCAGCTCCATGCAAAACTGAAGACTCATAATACTAGTCTTCCTTGTGTAAAAGGTATCCCTTACCTTTGGTCATGATGTGAAGCTATTTCAGTACCTTAAGGACCTCTGAAGCTTTTCCAGTTCTAAGAGTAACCTTTTGTGATGATGGATCAGAACAGTACTCAGCATGCAGAACATTGGGACTTGCAACAGAACCTTCCCTTTAATTGTTTTTGTAATTCAGAAAGAAAAAAACCCACCAGTTGGGAAATAATGGAGAACTTTAGAATTAAAAGTTGAGGGACCTGGAGGAAGGGAGAGGGATTCAAGGTTCCTTAGGAAGAAAAGGGAAGAGAAGAGCATGGTAGAAGAGCAGGAAAAGTGAAAAGCAGACAATGTAGGTGGATTAGTGTTGCATGCTATAAATACATTATTTCTCTTTCATCCTTGCAAAACTTACATTTGGAGTAGGAATGGTCTATAGGTTTTTCTTGAGCTGCTTATTTTAAATTTGTTTTTCTTGGTAACTTTTTTCTTTAACATGAAGGAATTTTTTTATCTAGATATTCACAAGGTGTGATCTGTAGTTTTTCTCCTAGTATACAACTTTAAGAACCAGATAAAGTACCCATTAAAAAAATACCAAATTTAGAAAGTTAGAATCCAAATGGTTTGTTAAAAGAAGAAAAAAATGAAAACAATCTCATTGTGCCCAAACTGTTAATACATGCCAAGATGGCCTCAGTGAAAGGAAGAGGCAATTGAATTATAAAAAAAAAAAAAGCACTTCAGATGTGCACAGGCATGAAACACAGGCATATCAGGATTCTCTGGAATATCTGTTAAAACATAGCTCCCTCAAGCAAAGCCGTGGCTCTGTGCTTTGAAAGATAACCATATAGCCAAATCTCCTGTTAAATGGATAAGCCCTCAGAGATAAAGACACACCTCTAGGTTGGCCTTGCTGAGCTTACTATTTTCCAATTCCGTTCTATGTCCTCATTTGACATATTTAGTCGTGTGAGATGCCCCTTCTGATATCTTGCCTTCCCTGCCAAGTTTTCAGAATTAGGACCACAGTTGGAAGCCATATGAATAATCTGAATTTATAAGCAGCAGATCCAATAGAGACTGGGCTATCTAAAATATCCGGTCTGCTTTGACTTATTTTACATATACTTATCCAGGTTTTTCTAGAAAGCGTTGAGAACCTGTCCCCCAAAGCAAGAGCACCATGTACTATTTAGTAACTGATTCAGCATTTCTGATATAGCCTGGGCGTTACACACTGAGACTGACTATTCAGCGTTGATGCTCTTTTCTTTAGGACACTCCTTGGAGGATTCCCAGCAGAAGAAGTGCAGGCACTTTGCTTGATTTTGTAGTTCAGGAGCCAAAGTTGTTTTCGATGCATCCAAAGATGAGAGGGAGAATATAGAACTTAAAGTGTTATTAAACCAGATATAGTAAGGCATTCACTCCTCCACCCTGATCCCAGCATCCAGATACCTTTTTAAATACGATATTGAGAGAGGTGTAATCTGATTTGCTGTATTCAAGATCTCCAAATCTTACTTGATGTTCAGACATGAGGCACTTCAGTCTCAGTGGTTGCTTCCTGTGGCTGAAAGTAATGCCACCCAGAAAAAGGCTCCTGCAGGCCAAGCCCTCTCCTAAAAGTCACCAGTATGCTCACGTAATTTAAGCATATTGTGGAATTTAGCCTAGAGCCTCTGAAAAGGTTGTGGTGAGGAGAAAAGAGAGAGCTTGAAGGCCATCACAAGTGCACTGTAAGCAGTCATAATTAACTACTCTTGTAAAAAAGCCGACAAAACCCACAACAAACCAACAAAAACCCAGAAGGAGAGACTGTATAGTGACTTGCAGCTCTCTGAAAGACACTGTTCATATTTTCTATCTGATTTGAATTTATGTGTGAAGTATACTGTGAGACAGCTCAGTGGCTTAAAATATTACATTAGAAACCAACCATTAAGACAGAAAGACCTACATGGATGTAGTCAAGGCCACTTCTTATATGTCTGTTTCTATATGCTTGTGCTGCTAATGGGCTGTAGGAGTTAGTTCTGATAGCTGAAAAATTAAGGAACAGTAACAGACACAATACTTTGTTACCTGGTGTTTCCAAGTTCCCTGTTGTGGATGCTAGCTTTGGGTTGTTTTGGGGCTTGGGGGTTTTTTTTGTTTGTTTGTTGGTTTGTTTTTGCAGAGAGGAGTTTTAAAAATTGCTTTGCATTCTTTCTGAGCTTTGCTGCAGCTAGCAAAAGTCTGTAAAGCATAAAATCTGGCAATACTATATCTCTGTGAACAAAAGGTCATGCTGCCCATTAGTTCTTTTATTGTTGCAGTTTTGTTCAAACAAGCAAACAAAACCCCTACAAGTAAACAAACCTCTGTGTTACTCTGAATTGCTGGTAGGACAAACATTGCGATGCTGTGCAAGTGTAGTATGGCAAAGTTGTTATTCAAACTGAGGGGTTTTTTTTTTAATCACATAATATTAGTATTTCATAGTAGCACTCACCGGTAATTTGATGTATTAAGCATTGTAAGAAAACTTGGGCCTAGAGTCACAAAGGCACTTAGGACTTCGGAATTCAAGATCCCCTCTGTGTGAATCCCGGACACGGTGTCCTTGCTGAGATATCATAAGATGACAAACACTGGCAGCCATAGCCTCGTCTCTAAAACCAGGAGCATTGATCCCTGCAGGGTGCAAAATGTGCTGCAGTTTAGTTAATTCACCCAATATTCACATTTATAAGCTGTGCCGAGTTCTGCAAACGTGCACGTGTGTATTGATGCTTCAGAAGCATTTGTGCCCTGTCACTGCATACAGTGATTGCAGCCCTGGCCCATTTTGATAGGCAAATGTTAGAAGGGTGGAATCTGAAAGCTTGAAAAGCTTGTGACTCACCGAAAATGAGTAAGGACCGAGATACTAGTTTTGAAAAGCAGCATAAGGTAAAAATGATGCTGGAAAATTTCATTTCCTTGTCCAGTTTGAGTATGCAGTGTATAAATGAAGTACCACCAGCAGTAGCAGGGGTATTGTGTGACACACAAGACTTCAATTTCAAAGCCCTGGCTGTTGGAATCTTGTGATTGTATAAATTCCTCCCTTTGTATAATTAATTGCATTTCTAGTAATTATTCTTGAAAGTTTGGCAATACCACCCCTATAGAGTTACTTATTAGAGGGGGAAGAAAAAGCCCTCACAATTTTTTGCTTTTTAAAATTTTCGTATTTTCACATTGTTTCTGTGATTAGTTGGAGTTTAATATTTTGAATATGTGAGCTTTGTCAATGTTCTGAATTTAAATGAAGTTATATAAAGGAGTTTTGGGGCAGGGGGGTTCGTTTGGTGGTTTTGTGTTTTGTTTTTTAATGGTGTTCATTTACATTCACTACTAGTGACCTGCTTAAGAAGTATTTAAACAGTGACCATACTGGTGGAGTCCTCTTAAAAATCCTGTGTAGCCTTTTGCACTCCAGGGTGTAAAAGGTATCTTAAGACTGGAGACGTGGCATGTGCTGAACTGGAAGGAAGGCTGTGGGTCTCTTGTGCATCTCTGTTGCTCTGGTGAGAAATGATGCTGTTGTAGACCCTGCGCTCTGGTTTCCAGCATGGTTCTGGAGTTAGGGTAGCACAGCTCTGTTGTTTGGGGGAAGTGGTAAGGCATGTCATAACAACATCTGATCTTCAAACTCTTCCAGGAATAATTGAAATAAATCCATTTATTCATTGAAATAGTGTCATCAGATAATCTAATTATGGAACTCAGGCTCCTCTGCCTTTAGGTTCTCAAAAGCAATCCTGTGTTTATCAAGGTTTAGTGTAAGGTTTTGACTATTTTTTGAGTACCTTCCCAGTAGCATATCTACACACAAGCGAAATGTGGCGGGGAGGGGCAATGTGTAGGGGCAATGTGCTCATCTTATTCACAGAGGACCAGTTTGGTAATAATCCAGGATGTTGATCTCTCAGATTGAAAAAAACCCCAAACCAGCTGTTCAGAGTGAGAGTTGGATGCTGAGAGAGTTTTTAAAATCTTTTTTATTTTTGAAAAATAATTTGATTGTGGCAGCTCATCGTAACTGACACCAGAATTGATTTAAATCTGTAAAATGAGAGAGAAAGGGGGGCAAGGGGGGTGCAGGAAGAGATTCTCCGGACCTTAAAAGGACAGATAAGTTCTTGGTTCCCAACCCTCTGGAGAGCCCCAGCTTATTTAAAGGCTGTAGTGAGCTGTGGGACTGCTTAGCTTGTTTTTAACTTCACAGAGCTTGGAAGAAGCATTGAAGGAGTAGGATTACTCTGTGTAGCGATGAGCCATATGGGGAGTTTGTGTAATATCTCCTTGTGGGGAAAGGAATGAAACAAGATCGTGATTCTCTGTTCCTTCTTTAGAAAGTCCCTCATTATAAGACTTCTGCTCCTGGAAAAAGCTCCACCCTCTGACATGCAGAACCAGCCGCTTTCTTAATAGCAGATACTCCGTTATAACACACACACACACACACACACACACACAATGTTTGGCTCCATGCCAGGCTGTAATTTGTTTTTGACATCTATCTACTGACTAATGTGACAACCCACACAAGTATTTATTTCCAGAAGGAGGAATGCATAATGAGAGCGGTAGCTCTCCCAAGTTCTGAAGAGCCATTTAATGAAAAGGAGGGGGAAAGAGCAGCCTCGCACCCTTCCTCCCAAATGACAGGCTTTTCAAAGCCCAAGCACCAAATTCAACAACTTTGAAGTTGGCCTTTTGCAGGGTTTTTTAGCTACCATTTTCTCTCTGCTGTAGCTTCACAGAAGCTGGTATTTGTTCTTTGTTGGGCTGGGGGTATTTGGGGACTTAAAAGGGAGATGTTGCCAGAATGTGAATGCCTGAGAGCTAGGCGAAAGGCTGGATTGCATGCTGCATTGCACATGAGTACCACATGCTCCTCCACACTCAGCCTGCGTTGGCTCCCTAAGTCTGATTAAAACCCAGAAATGCTAGAGCGAGGAGGCAACCATCGGAAATCCTGGCTGTACTGGAGGCCCAGCAGCCCTAGCAAACCTAGCAACCACAGCAGGTAAAACTCCTGAGCAATTCAAGTCAGAAACCAGGCATAGGGCTGTAAGGAGGGGAGGGGGAGATTTAACTCTTTGAAGGGATGACCAAAGGAAATAGAGGATTTGCTATTTCGTGAGAGCCTTAAATCGAGGTCGGATGCCTTCTCTGAAAGGTCAAGCTTTACCTGAAAATAAGTTATTAGTCTCTAATTGGTTGAACGCTATCTATGGTGGAGTTATATGAGATGTCAGACTGGGTGAACTGGATCATCCTTTGTGGCCTGAGAATCTGTGAATGACAATGCATTGGGTTTTTTTCCCTTCAGCTCTACTACTGCTAGTACTAGTACTATGACGGTCTACTACTACAACTACTACTACTACTACTACTATACTGCTGGGTCTTTGCATGGATGGGAATTAATTTAGTCCCACCATAGGTCTGTAAGTGCCCTATAAATCTTCAAAGCCTCTGCAGATAGTGCATGTTATAGGTACTGGGCTGATGTGCTTATATTCCTTTAATTTGCTCCTAGATATCGTTATTACATTTGTAGGTTTAAAAGCAAAACCAGTGTTAAAAGAGTTTGCAAAGCTATTTTACCAAAGAGCATTGCATCTTGCTGAAAGTTTAACACAGTGCCACAGGCAAGCATCCCTCTGACTCAGCTCTTTATTATGAAGAATTCTTCATTGAATATAGATTTAGTGCAACTGAAATGGGGTTTATTTACACACCATTAGTTAATATAATGGGTTAATTTTATTTGAGGCAACTGTATCTTGGGAAAAAAATCTCCTGACCTGAATCAAGAGAATTTGGCTTCAGTGCATAATATTCTGAAGGTAAAATAGAACTCGCTGATGGGTCTTACTGGCCCTGTTTGGGTTGGTCCTGGTATTGAGCTGGGTTTAGGGACCAGCAGAGGAAGCACTGCATTTCCCAGGGATATGACAAGCTGATTTGGCCCCATACATAAGTTGTAGCAGCCAAAAACATCTCCCTTGTCTTCTGCTCCAACTGCAATGCTCTCTGTGGGTATAGGTGTCCTCTTGGAGAGAAGCCAGAATCATCATCTCTGTCTTCCCAGAAAGGAACATCTGGGCTAGCAGGCAGCTGTTCCCTGTTGCTGGGGAAAAGGCATTGAGTGGCTAGGAAGCAGAAGCTGCAGATAAGATGAATATTTTTAAGAGTGAAAGTCATTAACCTAGTAAAGCAGTAGATGCTATTACTTGAAATCCTTAAATTGAGATTTAACTTTGGTTACAGAATGGCTTCTGGGAGGCATTTGTAAGCTTCATGCAAGAATTCCTGAGTATGGTTTTCCGGTTGCTGCTATGCGATCAGTTAGTTAAAGGATCCTTAAGTTGCCTTAAGATGTTTAGCTGTGCATGTACTCATGTCCAGAGCACTCTGTGGTAAGCAGCAGGATATGATAGCCTGTCAGATGGAAGCCTGCGTTTGGGACAACAGCTCCTCAAGATGCTAATGAAGGTGTGCAGCCCTCATTCATTCTTGCTTATGGGCTAGGAGACAGTGAGAGGCCAAGGGAAATGAACGTGCTCTCCTGTTGTGTCCTGCGTTGTGAGTCAGCTGTGGTGGCAGGCAAGGGTTAAATGTGTTCCCATTTCTGCAAGTGGCTGTGAAAGGTTTGTTACAGCCCTTGAAAGGCTTGTCTTTCTCATAAAAAATGTCTTTTCAATGCTTTCTTGTAGTCTAGCAGGTATGTGCCTCTTGGTATTTTAATGTAACACAGTGCAGGGTAGTTGTCCTAAAACTCACTTATTTTTTTCTTACCGTTCTGGGCCCAAAGCCTGCAGCACATCTCCTGTCAGGTATCGGTCAGTTGAAGGGAACCAAGCACTGTAAGAATTATTTTTTTACCTCAGCATGGCAAGGGTTTAAAAGTCACTTTAACAATATTTCTGTGTAAAATTGCAAGGCACTTACTCTCCTATTGCCAGCCCTTAAAAAGAATCATGAGTGATTAAAAAAATATGGAGGCATTCAATTATAGTCACGGTGATGTGAGGGTGGATTTTTGTTTCCATGAGCCAGCTTTTGCTTGTTCTTGTGCTCTCTGCCAGGACACTGAGTTTGTCCAGATCATTTTGCTCTGTCTCAGGCACAGTTGTAAAAATCCTTGTTAATAAGGTCACACCTGAGGTTCATTGCTCAGCATGAGCAACCTTGACAGTATTAGCCTACGTCCTAACTGAAATCATTCTCAAATTGCATTGCAACTTCTCGAGGAAAGACAGAACTTTCCAAGGTAGGGAGGACATCTACACAAGGTTGTGCCAAAGAGACACATGTGTGGCACCCGTGTGCCAAGGGGAACATGACTTAGGAGCTGGTTTGCATTTTGCCTTTCATTTAAAAGCAGGAACAACTAACTAGCACTCTTGGAAAGGGGAGAAGATGAAGGTACCGAGCTTCACAGGTCATGTTGTCCCCCACTTGGGGAATACTAGCAAGCATCCAGTCAGAAACCCACCCATGTGTGGGGGAAATGATTTCCACTGGTGCATGGGGACCACAGATCCCATTTAGGCATGGCAGGATTGTTTTATCAGATCACAAGTTATGCACCATTATGACTCCTGCATCAGTCTGGGTCCTAAACACCTGGATGGAAGTTTTCTATACCTAAATTTTCTATCCCTGAGGTCTGTATACAAATTCTTCTGCTTTTGTCATTTAGACTAATTCTTGACATGTTTGAAGCCGTACTAAATGCTATCATCAGCTATTCAGGAGTTTTCTCTGGACATCAGGAGATGTTCAAGGTCTAAGGCATAAAGGCCTGGACTAAGGAAAGATGAGTCTGATTTGTTGTTTGAGAAGAGAATTCATGTGGCTCATTCCCATGGCTCATTCCCACCGAGTTAACCTGATTTTATACAAACACGTCTTCCAAGATAAAGAAGAGAGAATTTGTGTGACCAAACAGTGCACTGTTTCATTTTCTGGGCTTGAGTTCTCCGACCTTCATCACCTAAAAGGGATGATAAAATTAGAAGCCCACAAGCCCAATGTCAGTGGAGAGAGATAGACCTCCTCAGAGGACAGTCCACCTATCAGGTAGGGTGGTTCTCCCTCTGAGGTGCTTGTCTCTTCCCATGTAAAGGACTAGCAGGATGCTCCCAGAGAGACTGTGGTTCGGTCAACTCAGAGTGGGGTCTGTAGGGTCCCCATGGGGTGACTGAGGAGCCTCATGCTTTGCCCCATGTTTGAGCTAGTTCTCATAATTGGCAGTGGAGAGTCCCTCATTGAGCTAGTCTGCCTTGCTTGTAACTACTCTTTATGAAAATAGTGACCAGAGGGAAAGTAGGAGAACCATTCAAATACGTCCATTTGGATTTCTTCTCTCATGCCAGTTTCAACCAAGTCTAATTCTGCTGAAGTTGATAGGTGCTAGCCTGCTATAGGAGAGAAAATAAAGCTCAGTGAGCAAGTAGCTAAAGCAGAAGTTTCTTTTGATTCTGTGGTCCAGCAGTGCTCTGAGCTGGAGGTATATGGTAGTTGTAAATCTGCAGGTACTAAGTTCAGGGAGGAGGGATCTGCAGAGACATAAATCTAGGAAGATGAGCAAGTATCACAAAATCTGAGGCACTGTTTTAATCTCCTTGGCCCAGCAGCTGACTTGGTATGGGCACCTCCTCTCCCTTTTTTTGCCAGCAGAGAGGCTAGTCTGGAAATATAGATGTGCTAGTCCAAAACAGCCGGGTTGGTTTTTTGTTTTCTTCAGACCTACAGTTGCTCTTGGAACAGCATGAAGACTGTACTGGCTGCTGGGAAGCCACATTTGTCAGGCTCAAAAGCCTGACTTTATTTCCCCCTGTACTCCAGTCATTCAGGACTGTGCTTGCTCTGGTTTTCTGCAGCTTATGCATGGGTGACACTGCAAGTCCGATTACAGTCGCAGACTGTAAGTTAGCCAGCAAACTCTCTGAGGAAATTGCTCACATGTCTTAGAGTGCATTTAAAAAAAACCCAAACCAACAAATCTCTCATCTGAGAACATATGTGCCCCGTTTCAACATATGTGCCATCTTTTGTTCATTCACAATAAGCAATCAACTAATAAACTTCTATCATGTTGAGTTTTAGAATGGAAATGCTGATAAGCCCCTAAGTGCAGCGATATTAATGGATGATACTGATATAATACATAGCAGGAGATTTCAGTCATGCTCACTGCTAAAATACTTAGGAGCTTCACTTTCTTCCCAGCTTGGAAATGTTTCCATTTACAGATTGCTTTCCCCATTTATAGATTTAGCTACCACTGAATTCAGCAGTCTCTTTGTCTCTTTGCATTTTGTCCACCTTCACATTAAGGAAACATCTCTGATGCTGTACTTACTTCTTCGAGGAACTTTTAGTTGAGAAATCGAATGTATTTGCCTTTAGCCCAGCTCAGCACTGGATTTCAGCACATTTTGCTTTTTGGTTCCTGGAAAAAATGCTGTCAAAAAATCCTAAGTTTTGCATGCCTTTCCACTGATGTTCCCTTTCTTGTTTGCTGTCCCTCTTTGCTTTTTTTTTAAAAAAATAATTGTTGAGCTCTTTTAGTGTGATGGCTTCCATTCTTGCAGCGTAAGACTTGGGGTGGGCAGACGTTGTCTACATGGGGGCATTATATATATTATGCAGAAGTGTGAACTTGTGGTGCATAAGCTTTTTTTAGTAAAAGTTGTTTGTAGGTAGCAGTTATTAGAATTATTAAATAGAGCAATAGAATATGTAATCAAGAAATTTTATTTTCCTTGAAATGGCTGTTAAGAATACAGAATGTATTCCCTGGCAAGATATAAATGCTTCAAGACAGGTCAAATTTTAGAGCTAAATGACTTGACAGAGACCTATAATCCTCTGAGGGTTGAGAGGGTAATTTACTCACTGTGTCCGTGCAGTCTTTAGCCTCTCTGCTGAGTCTGCATATAATCATTGGTTATGTTGTAGGCAGCGTTCTGCTGGAGACGGGACTGTTTCCACAAAGGCTGTTGAACAGCCAACTGAAGGAAGTGAGTGTTGATTAGTGCCCGAAGTAACACTACTGCAACTTGTTGGCCCGGCAGTGAAAGGCACACTGTTTTTTTATGGTTCCTTTGGCCAAGGTGTCCTGATGGGCTCCCCAGTGTCCTCTTCCTTTCTTTTAGTCTCTAATCCCGTCTTTTGTATTTCCCAGTTTCCTGATGATTCGCTGTGAGGTTGCCAAGCCTACGCCCACAGCTGCCCAGACATCATGCCAGCGCTCTTCTGGAAGGGTGCTTTTCCCTCCTGCTTCACTCTTCCTCCCTGATGCCTCCTCCTGCCGCCTCGGCCCAGTTATTTCTGCAGCTAGGGTGGGAACTGAGATGGGTAACCAACCTGCTTTACAACCTACATTTTTTTCTCTTTGCCCGTTTAGCTTTAATTAGTAGAGCTCTTGGTTTATTGCATAGCTCTATAAATGCTGGTGCAGTTACATAGGTCAGGACAACACAGGAGGAGGATGAGGAGACCAGGAGATGGCTTCCTCTGCAAGTGCTGCCATTTTATATCGGTGTATGATGTTTGGTAAAACGTGGCCTGTTCCACTCACCTCCTGGAGGAGGCCATCATGATTAGGCTTTATTTTATTCTTCCAAAGTTTTTTTTTTTAACACCTCTAGTTCTTCAGGAAAGAAAAGGAATAAAAACAGGGGTGAAAGGAGGAATAAAATGATACAGGGCTGGATGCAGTCACAGTATCGATAGAGCAGCTGTGCAGAGAGCTACTTCTTCCCGATTGAGAGCTGTTAACACCCTCACCTCCCGCTCAGCTGGAATCCAGTGGAATGAGCAAAGCATTGTTTTGCCCCTTATTTGCCCTGTCCTTTTTCTACCCCGTGCCTTGGCGATTCACACAACTGCAGACCAGTCTTATTCCAGGGCGGGGGTTTTACATCCAAGGTGAGTTCGGAGCATGGGAACTAAAACAAGGCTTTAGTTTTTCTTTCCCACTCATGGTTTGACCTGTATTTGAACTCAGATCTCTAGGGGCAGCTGCACAAACCTGCCACAGAACTCCACGGCTATGCCCTAGTCCTTGCCTTGTGCTCTGAAGTGATGTAATGTGATCCCACTCCTGAAGAAGAAAAGGCTAGCCCAAATGGAAATGTGTAAAAAAAAAAATTTAAAAAATTGGGTGCACTGAAGAATTGGGAGAGCCAGAGCATCAGGTTTTTATTGACCACCCTGTCAATTTTTGCATTCAGCTTCTTTGCAGAACAGCTTTTATCAGAAGCTCTCGGCCACAATAAATGTTCCAGGCAAAGGATCTGAGTGGCTGATTGAGGTAGAGTTTGTATTAAGTGGCACTCCAAAACACACAATGGGAAATAAGGCCAAGAGGATGTTGTTTATTCTGATCCTTAGATGTAACAAAGTTGTGAAAAAGTTTGCTAAAGCTTCTCACATTCTCCTCTTGCTTTTCTTTTGTGCCCTTGAATCCTTTCTAAGTATACACACAGATCTGTGTCACTCTGTGCGGCTCCTGATACAGCTCTCATGGCTGAAGTGCTTTCCAGAACCGTAGCAAGAAAATCATCATACAAAATGTCTTTCTTTCTCCTGTCACTGTTCATGGGAGTAGTTTAGAAACTAGTTCAGACCCTCACAACTGCAGACTACCGTCTAATTTTGCAGATGATTTCCGCTTTATCTGCGCGTTATATAATCACCCCCATCTTCATGTGTGAAGGCAACGGCCCAGTTACCGTGCAGTGCGTCCTTGCTTTCTCCTTAGCCATTGTGTTCCTCCCCTATTGTTGTTGTGAAGTGGGCCCGGTCTGTCCTTTCTCATTCTCTCTTCAGCATTCCATTTTATTTACTGCCATTGGCATGATCTGCATTATTTATTGCTCGTTACTCTCTCTTTGGCTTCTGGAATAATGGTTGTGAAGTGTCTTAGTTTCATCACAGGATCTACACAGTGCTTCATTAGCGGCTCCTTTGTCTCTTTTTAATATTCTTTCCCAACATTGCTGCTGTATACCTTTCTTTCCCTCTAAGCATTATCTTATCATTTGCATTTCCATTAAGTTAGAGTGAAAGCATACCATTCCCTTGTTTCTTAAATTTGCCCAATATATTTTCAACATCTGCTAATATATTTGTACAGTTCAGTCATTCTAAATACTTTTTTCATGCATTCTCTGAAGTCTCATTAAAAGAAAAATATTACATGCTGTATCCCCCTCTTATGATGACTGATCAATTATCTCTATCTAGTCAAGTAGCATTACTTGTGATTCTCAAACTGTAAAAGTTTCCTGTTTGATTTTCACATGCATGTGCTCACACCGCATGCTTTGTCAGACTTGGGGGGGTGGGGGGGAGGATTAGGGAGGAGAGGTTAATTATTATTTCTTTTTATCTGTCTAAACCACCCATGTCCCTAGAGGAATGAGGCCATTGTATGTCCCGCATAAAAAAAACCCAAAGTAGAGCATTGCCATAGCGGTCTGAGAACATGACAGAGGGCTTGGAGTTCCTGATTTCCAGTATCGCCTACTTCTGTAAGGGTGGTATTTGAGCGGGTGGTATTGACTCTGCCAGGTTTTGAAAATTACCTTGTGGTTTTGGTAGCCCATTCTTTGTTAATCTACCTCTTTGAAAGAGAAAAAACGACTCACTGCTCTTGCTGCCTCAAGAACTGTGACAGCCACCCTGCCTGCACATTCAACCGTGAGGCTGGATAAACAAGGGCAGTTGGCTGTTCCAGTTTATTTTTTGGATAGCCCTAAATAAGGCACAGGGCAAACAAAGTGGTGCAGCTAAAAAAAGATCAAGGGTGGTGTGGGGATTCTCTCTTGACTAAATTTTTGGGTTTGTGAAGTTAAGCTTCAGTTTCCAGCTTTGACTTGATCCATCACGCAGGCATGTCTCTGAGGCTTCAGTTTTAGCTCCCATGGGTTCCTTCCACAGGGGCACTCTGAGTTGCTGCACAAAGGGGTTTCTATGAACAGGGTGGGGATGCTCAGAGTTCCTGGGAAGGGACAGAGAAAGGCACCAAGGCTGTCATTCACTGTATATTAAGGTGTAACAGAAAGTGGGAAGTCTTGAGATGGGTGTCCATTGTCAACTCATCCTTCTAACTTACACCTGCAAAGCACCTGCACGATTGTTCCTCACTCTCACTCCATTATTTATTATAAATTGTTTTACCTCGTTACACAGGACGAAAACCTCTGAGAGGCTTGTAACTGTAGTCCTTTTCCATCCCTTGACAAGCAGAGCTCCAAGAGAGTTACTGTGAGAAATTTGGCCCCCAGTGTGTCTCCTCTTCCATTCCTTCCAGCTTCTTTGAACTTCTTTCTTCTACAGGCTTGTAGCACCACTGTTTAGAGGCATAGCTGTCACTTGTGTCTTCCAGCTCTGCCTCTGGGCTTTGCTACAGCTCTGGATATGTAGATAGCTTTTTTAATTCAATTTGAGGTAAGGAAAAAATGTGTAGTTAACTTTGTGCCCTCCACTTAGCTCAGTATGTGGCACACACATACTCAGAAAAATTCTTGGAGCTGTGAAGTCTTGTCTTCATCTCCACAAGGTTTCCTTTGGAGGACATTAGAAAATATTTGTAGACAAGATTAGACAAACAGTGTGATTTGACAAGCATAAACCTGTTGGATTGGGATGAGATCATATGACTTAACTTGCCTTTAATAATAAACATAAACGTGTTTAATAGATGCTAGCCAGTTAATTTTCATGACGGCTTTGTGAGGTAGAAATCAACTTGGGAAACTGAGGCAAAGGGATTTACTTGAATCTTAGAAGATGCCTCCAATTACGTTTCAGTTCTGATGTGCTTAACCAGAAGCAGACACAGGTCGAGGCAGAGGTCAGAGTGGAAGGACGCTACTCACTCTGCTGCCAAGTCATATGGGGTTTTCATTAATAAGATGTGCTAGTAGCTGATGAGTTTTGCAAAAAAACCTGTCCGTAATGTTGCCTTCCTCTTCTGTCCTCCAAACTGAGCACTCTCTTCAGGTTTTGCAACAAAATCTGGAGCTCAGTCTCCTGCACGTACTGACAATGAGCCGTCACCTAGGTTCAGGGTGCACAGGGCGACTTTGCCTCTGGCCGGTGCTGGCCCTCTGCCAGTGGGCAGCTTGTCCGTGTGGACCCAAGAGCCTGGGTTTGGACTGGGGTGCCTAGACGTAGGCACTTGGTTTGGGCTCTTTTAGTTCCCCTTCCACTTTGTTTGCTTTCACCAAAGCTATACTTTGGAGTGTCAGGAAATTGAGAGGTTGCTCCCAGCAGTTTCATGACTACCATGCAAATATGCCTGCCGTTGGAAAACAGTAATCACTCCGGAGGAACACAGTAATACTAAAAGCTCGTGCTGCCGGGATGAGCTGTGCGCACGCAGAATTGCTGGGAAAATGTCTACACAGTCTGGAGAGGAGAGGCAGGGATTTCTTTAAATTTTTTTTTTTTTTCTTTGCAACTTACCCGGAATTTCTGATGGGAATACTTCACAACTGAAGCTCTGCTTTCCCTTGGGGGAAATGCAACCATTTAACTTCTTTCTTCTTTATATGTATACCGAGGAACTGATGGTTTGATCCCATGGGAAGTCTGTATCTGTTCCAGTTACATTTGTTCATTTCACGAGGATTCTGTGTTATCTGGGAACAAGGGGTGGGGGGGGGGTGGGTGGGGGTGGGGTGAGGATTTGGCTTAGTTTATTGTATTGCCAGTTCTTCCTGCCACACCAAGGAAGAAACGCGTTTCCAAATTTGATTTTAAGCTGGGGTGAAGGAGGGAGAAATCAAAGAAAATATTATCGGGGAGGGGGGAGGATGGCTAGTGGGAGGAATATGGGAGGAGGGAATGCGAATCGGGAGGCAGCAGCTTTGTAACTGAGTACAATAAATTACTCTAATTTATTGTTTATTTTTCTGATTGCATGCAGTTGCATCTCCTTTTGCCTTGCTTGATCGTAGGCAGCAGTGCATTTTTAAGCAAAAACGAGAAGCTCCTGAGTTCACATCTTGATCTGGAGGCATACTGGGATGCAAACTTTAATCATGTGGAGGAGAAGAAAATAGTGAGGCAGAGTAGTAAGACAAAGGGAGGCAGGATATCAAGAAACACGAGCTCTGATGCCGTTCAGAAAGGGTCTGGATCCCATGATTTATCTAAAAATGACACGATGCCCCTCTAAAAATGCAAATGTCTGCACTGCATCTTGTAGCTATAATGAATGAGTCTTTCACACAATGGAAACATTCAACTTGTTCTAGGGCACTTACTGTGGCTCCATATGCTGAGCTGCATGCTCCTGGCCTTTAATCACTCTGCCTTTGTTTTTTAAAAACTTAAATTAGAAGCACATTAGTGTTTATGTGGTGTACACTAGGATTTCAGGGTTTTTTTTGGTTTGTTTGTTTACAGAGAGTTGTTTTTGCTTTTTAGCATTAAATAAGCCAGATGAATGCAGTCCTCTTGAATGCATGGGACATGGCAAATCACGGGAAACTTAAGTTGGCAGCAGCAAAAGGATGTAAATTTTGAGCTGCTAATGGCAAGTAGGACTCCAGCTTTGGGGCTAGGGGAGAACCCATGTTACGCAGCGGGGAGTCATTTAAACCCTCCTCTGACCTGCCAAGGGGATGCCTGTGTGCTTTCTGGTTTATTCAGAGCGAGAGATCAAGCCAAACTTTTCCTTTGTTGCAAAGTTTGGGTTTAAAAGGAGCATTTCTCATAGACGTGCAGACTGAGCCACAATCTTGCCGCTACGGAGCTGATCCGGAGCACAATGCTCCCCATCCCAGGGCTGTCATTACCGGGGCTTTAGCACGGGCAGCATCTTACTATGAGCAGTTTCCTATGCAGTTTTTTCTTGGGATTAAGGGGAAGAATAGAGATCCATCCATCAAATAAAATAGGAAACCAGCCACCCCTTTCCTTGAAGATTTATTGGGAGGGGTTTATCCCACATGCATGATATTTGATTTTCTGGATGCACATATGCAGCTTGTGTGCGAGTGGGCACACGTGTAACTCTGTTGCAAGTTTTAAAAGCTCTGTTTCTGACAGAAAAGCGGGCTAATTAATAGGAGTAGGAGACAAAATGCCAGCTTGTAGATTTGTTTCCCCTGCAGAAATCAGCCCCCCTGTTAGACTGCTCCTTCTTGATCTGATGTAACGAGAAGAGAGAGTCAGCTGTGAATCAAGCGCCTTGTTCTCATTTCCTTGATCATTGACATGGTTTGAGAGAGAGAAAGGAGGAGGGATTATTTGTGAGGTTATTAAAAAAAAAAAAACCCACCCTAGCTCCCCTCCTCCTCTCCTTCAAGATGCACAGGCACTTCCAGAATGTTCCATAATACGAATCTGACTTTTCTCATTAAATACTGTCCTCTTTTCCCCCCTACTCCTTGTTAGTTAAAAAGTGCTGTTTACAAGTCACTAAGCAGATAATTCCGAGCTTTGACGAGCGGTTTGCCAGTTAGCAATACAGTTGAAAACGTGGTGTTTTTTTCAGTCAGCAAGCTGTTTAATGGTTTCAGAAATTAAAGGCTAATTGCACTTAAGTGAATATGTGCTTTTCTAAGCCCACTGTTACCATTATTAAGTATTTACCAGTTCAGAAAATTCTCCCTTTACATAAATCTGCTAATTCTTCGTTGCTGCCCTGTCCTGGAAAGCAGCCACGGCAAGAGTTTTGGCCACATCAGGCTGTCAAGCTGGGGTGGGGGGTATTTTTGGTGCAACTTCAGTAGGCGCCTGACGTGGTTTTGCTCACAGGATTGGAGGAGTTTGTTCACGTTAACGTTTGTGTTGTAAGAAAATAGCATGTTGATGTTCTCGTTACGATATCAAGGAGATAAGGAACCTGACCGCCTTCAGATAACGAGTGAGAAACATGAGGGTAGATTTGTTAGTGGAAAAAGTTTAGCTTTTGTACGCTGCAGTAGGCTTCTGCAACATATAAAACTGCTGATGTGTAGAAGAGCTTGGGAATGCTTCTAAACCGGATTTTTTAGCAGCAGTAATGTTAATGGAAGCCTTTCCTGGAGAATGTGGCTGGTCAGAAAATCCAAAGCCATTGCACCTCAATAGAAAGACCGTTTCATTATTTCCTGGCATTTGCTTTCTTTCTAATTAACGTCATACACAGAAGGGGTAATCATTCAGCCATCTTTCTAGCTTAAAAAGAGTCAAAGATTAAAAAACAAACAATTACCCGATGCAATTAATTTGAGAAGGGATTGGGGGGGGGGGGCATGTTTGGAGGACGGGGGGTGTTCCCCTCTTCTGTTCCAGGCAGTGTTTGTCATTCTTTGGCAAGAAGGACTAATTTATTGTCTGACTCTCCAATCTGGATTCATACAGGGTGGCTTTCATTCCCCCCCCCCCCCCGCAAAAACTCTTCTGATGTGCTGTATTTGTTTGGGAGGGCAAAGAGGAGGGGGTGGGGAAGGGAGAAGGTTATATGTTTCTGACCTGCTTTACTGCTTTTCAACTGAAAGTAAATTAATGCACACACTAGATTCCCCTCTGCTGCGCTGATTGGATCCTTGTGCCGATTAAATATTTCACACTGATAGAGGGATGCTGAAAGCACTCAGCTGGTAATGTGGTATGCACATCAGTGGTACAATAACTGACTTTCAGGTTAAAGTCAAACAAAACCCCCAGTTTGCTGCAGTTTTGATTAGAATGAGTTTCACTTTGAATTTAAATCCTTGAGCCTGCTGCAGCGATGGCTAATTAACTGAGATCTGATAGAGAGAAAGGAATACATTCTTACTTCTAATGACAGGCAGGCAGGAAGTTGTCAAAAAAAAAAAAGAGAGAGAAAGAGGAAAAGGAGAAGAAACCAACAGCCAAAAGAAGCTTTAGAAAAAAAAATAAAATAACAAAGCTGAGATTGTAGTTCAGCACACGTAAACCTCACTGCCTCTGTTTCACACTCAGCATCCTTCAGCTGAAAGTCCACCCCTGGAAAGGTTGTTTTGATTGAGTCCCAGATTTCCTTCAGCTATTTCTTTTTTTAATTCTCCTGACAAAAACTAAACACCCGAGTTCCAACAAGTCAGGCAGTCTCTCCCTTCTTGTTTATTAATTGCGTGTTTAAGGGTTTCCTTTAGGAGAGGACGGGGGTTTGCTCACAGAGCAGCTGAGAGGTGGTTTGTCCAAGAAGGAGGAGGAAGGCTTCCTGCCCCCAGTACCACACATCATCCCACGCCATGGTCACCCCTCCCTGGGGGTCATTAAAAATACTTCTGTCAAGCAATTTCTCCTCCCTCCCTTGCTTTCTCCACATCCCTTCCCCCCACCCCCGCCCCGCTCCAGCTTGGGCGTCACAGGGAGAGCGCTTGCATCAAACTGACAGGTCATTTACCCAGAGATTGGCAGGAGGAACTGCCCCAGCCTTCCTCAAAAACCCTTCTCCCCCTCAGTTGCGTGTCTCGAACACCATTACATCCAAATTATGTGTTTCAGAAACGGTGCATAAAACTTTTCCGTGCAAGTGTCTTCACCCTCAGTTGTATGGAAACACGTTTTAAAAGACACAGGCAGCCAGGGCTGACGGGAAGCATTTTTTGTGGGAGTCCAGGGATAAAAATATAGACTGGGGAGCCTTTCGCCTCCATAGATGTCCACCAGACTCCTGTGGGTGCCTGTGTACGCGTACAGAGCTATCTATGCACAGCCAAAGCCCTGTTCGCTCCTGTTTCAGCGCGTAAAGTTATGCGGGTGGCTGGTTCGTGATGTAAGGTGCCGACCAGGCCGGATTGGCCGTGTCCGTAAGTAGCAACTTGGGAACACATGAAAAAACTAGGTGGGAATTCCTGGGATTGTACCGAAATCCTAAGACACTGCACTGAAGTGCCATAGCTGTCTGCAGTGCATTCGGGTGTTGTCACTCCTTGAATATTAACTATTCCACCATTGGAAGAGAATTTTATTGTGACAATCGAGTAAATGAACAGAGGTCACGGCCCTCATTGCTGGAGACGTCTGCTCAGCTGTTTTGCATGCAGGACCTTTAGATTAGTGCCGAATGTTAAATTATTAATTGACAAGCCATCATTTCAGTACGGAAAGCGGATTGCCGGTGTTCCGCAAGCTAAATAAACTCTGAGGGTTACGCCAAATGTTTTCTCTTAGCCATGGGGCCGCTAAGGAAAAGAGCTGATACTGCTCTGAAAACAATTGCAGTTTTTCACAGTGAAACTGCTTTGTCAGGAGAGCGTCGTTCCAGAAAGATTAATGGGGCTGAAGTCTCTATCTACAGCACGTAGGTGTTAAAATATAAATGTGATGGACAGTGAATTTTAGGTCCCTTTTTTTTAAACAGGTCTCGTATTTTACTACTACAGAAGCGTGAAGGTTTGTTGAGAGGCAGGAGCCTGCTTTAAATCACTGCCGTGGCGAAGAGCAGCCAGCAGCAGAGTATTCCCCTATTGCAGAGTATGACATGTTCTTGTCCGAGATGTACGTGCAAAGTAAAGTTGACACCCGATTGGTGCGAGCGCGAGGAGGTGATGTAAGCTGCGGCAGAGCGAAAACGAAGGAACCGAAACCTTTAACACTAAAAGTGACGCTGCCCGAGCCGAGTCTGGCTGGAGCCCGTGCGCACGTGTTCCCGTAGTGCTCAGTGTGTGTATCACACCGGCACGGCCGCCTTCAAATCCTTTCGCCCCTTCCTCTTTCCATCTCTTTATTCAGTAAGCAGAGCGCTTGGCGGTACGTGATGGGAGGGAGGCTGAAATTGCTGCCTGGCTGCCTCCTCACCTGCAAAGCTTTTACAGCACTGGCTTCGATAGAAAGGAGGGGGTGGGGAGAGGGCTCACATGCACAAATAAATAGAAAGGGCAGAGTTATTTTGATACATATGGAAAAAAATATATAATATTAGCTCTGCTTTGAATAGTTGAGACCGTGCCACGTACAAGATGGGAAATCATAAACAAGCGGCAGCTTTCCAGCACATTGTAGTGTGTTTGCATGTGACTGGCATACATATTTCAAACTCTGGTTTGCCTGTGGCATCCTGCAGTGAAAATGAAAGTTGTGTTGCTATTGAAAAGGCGCTGCTTCAAAATTGGTGTATTGTGAGGACTGTTATGCTGTGGATGAGAAGCGGCGACCTGCTTTCCAACATTTAAAGCCAGTATTTTTCTCTTTTTCTCTTTTGGCTCTTCCATTATATCAGCACATGTTTTCAGCTGCAGTGTCCAAAGCTTGCTTCGTTTCTTATTATTCATCATTCCAAAAGTGTCGGAGAATATGTTATGCTGACTGATTCTCAAAATGCAGATTTTTCTCCCTCTTTAAAATCCAAAACTATTATTTTAATTAATCTGGCAGAAACAGAATACAGCAGATGTAGGTTTTGTTGAGGATTTTTTAAATCTCTCATATCATAATCTTTGTTTCTGCCAACACTCCTTTATCAGTGTCTTCATGGGGGCATAAAAGAAAAGCAGTCATTACAAAGAAAAACGGCAGACTAGCTTGTCTCCTATTAACATTAATCTGATTAAGGAGGATATTTTTGAAGTTTTGGTAGGTACATCTTCAGAAAATTAGTAAATGAGACACATAAGAGATGCTGTAGCTGCTTTCCCCCAACCAGACAATTTTTCTGTAACTATCTTTTGGAAAGTTATCTTGAGCACCCAATCCTTTGATTAGGTTTCCATACCTAGTTTCTAAAATTTGTAGTTATTTAAATGAATTTTGCGTGGCATTGTTCCCTGGAGAGGTGACTGCCATGGGCCGACTGGTCCTTGCAAGCCTATCACAGGGACACTGGTTTTTCTTTCTTGTATTCACTTAGGAAAGCCCCAAAACCTAAATAAAAGGTTTTTTTTTTTCCATTAGGAGATGGAAGTTCAGTTTTAAAAGCATCGAATATTTATCTCAGGTTAGGCTGAAACAAGCAGTAACCCCTATTTCCTTTTTTCGTCACGTGCATCTGAATCGACAGCTTTGTTGGATTATTAGGAAGGTACTAACACACTTCTCATGCAGACATGAGAAGCTGACTCGCTCTTAATGCACACAGGAGAACAGTGGAAGCGGCCTGGAGGGGAATTTCAGTGGTGAAATGTATTGTTTGCTTGCAGCATTCCCACTTTTGCACTTTTTTGGGTACAGTTTCCTCCTTTGGAAACAAGGTAAAAAGCGATCACTATTGGCTTGTGCCAGGAAAGTCACAATATACTGCTTATTTATTTGCCTTTTCCACCTGGCTAGTGAGTGTTCTGTGCGATCAGGGAGTTTTGTTTGCTTGGCTGTTTTCATTGTTGCTGAACTGCCTGAGGGAAAAGGGAAGCTGTACTAATACCATATAGAATATTACATATTAGAAGTCGTTATTTAAGTGAAAAATCAGAAAACAGTACAGTAACAGTACTTCTCTAAGATGTTTTTTGTTGCATAATCAAAATACTCACATTTCCAAGAACAGATATTAAAATATATTTCAATAAAGTGACCTATCAGGGATTACGTAAACTCACAGTTCCACCTAAAAAAAAGAAAAAAGAAAAAAAGATTTAAAAAGAGATACTTTGATGCTGATGACGTCAGCAGCAAACCTCTGGTTGTCTGCAGCAGAGCTGGGATTTCATTCCCGGACTAACTCGGGCTAGGTAATGGATCTGTAGCACTGTAACCAAGCACACAGCACTTTCTGACAGTCCGAGCGTTTGGGAGGGTTTCCACGTGACACGAATCAAAACAAAGATCCAATAACCCTTAATCTGAAAGGTTTGGGTTGCTGTAGGGGTTAATAAGGTGCTGCGCAAGGAGGTGGTGTTCAGTGGAGCTGGGGGAGGCTCTCTCCTGCAAGCAGTCGGTTTGCATCTGTAGCAACATATCTGGGTGAGGAACACCAGTGGAAAACTGTGCTACAGCAGAGAGGAAATGAGTAGTGTGATGGAATTTTGTCATGAGCAGCTTTTTCCACCCACATGAAACACACCTGAGCTTCTTGGCTTTCACACGAGGACTTTAAACTAACAGGAGTGTAGCCCTGGACTGAAAGTTCTTCCCTCTTCGAAACATCTGTGGCATTGCAGCAGCATAGTTGGAGGAACATACTGCCTCTGCTTCCCTGGGATGACTGTTGGGATAATGGAGTATGCAAGGTAAAGGCAGAAACGAACAAAGCTTAAAACAGTTTTTATATGAAATCATCATTACTAGAATAAGGCTGACATAAAAGAAGTCATTTCTTTGTATCTCTGATGAAGTGCACGCTTGGGTTTTTCATATAAAAACAAGAAGAATACAGTTCCTGGAGAAAACTATTTGGCAGTTAAGGCTTTACAGCCTTAAAGTGCATAACGTGTTTAAAGGTAAGATGAAAGGTATTTTCTTATGAGGCAGTTAGTTTTGTACAGGGCTTCTACTTTATGCCCAGAAGTATGATTTTCAGCCTTGATTGTGGAAGGAACTGTGCATGCCTGTGACTTCATACACACACATACATACATACATATGTATATACACACACACATTACACTGTATTTTAAACTAGTGAAGTTGACAACAAAACCTGTAATGACTGCAGCAGTGCAGCAGCAGACTTAGGCAGGCAAAGTTTTCTGAAAGGCTCTGTCCCTGTTGGATGCAGTTGCAGTGAAGCCAATAGGACCGGGCAGCAAATAAAATTAAACATGGGCAGAAATCTTTGCAGGATTAAGTACCTCTTGTACAAATGAGATGGTTAAGACTTCAGAGTACCAGAAAAGCCTTGAACTAGGGTTCCTCCCCGCACTCCCCCCCCAATATTTCTAACCTGCCTAAACAGCATCAATAGGAACAGCTCCTGCGATTCTTTAAAGTGCAACAACTTTATAGAAGTTTTAGTTGGGTTTGGTGGTTTGTTGGGTTTTTTTTTCCACAAAGCAAGCATTTCATTCCACCGTATGGCAACTTCACAGCGCCTATAGAAATCTCACATAGGAGTCTTGTAAGAGATACTGTAAATAGATCATAACCAAGGTATTCCTATTACAGATGACAGAACAGCCACTCGGTTTAAAAGTACAGCTGTTAAGAAAGAGATCTACGAGTGCTACGGGAAAAAATGAACTTGGCGGGGTGGGGGTGGGGGAGAAGAACTCAAACAAAACCCAAACCACTGGGAAACCGGTGCAAGTTTGTGAGGGAAGGGGGAAAAAAATAAAGGGGAAACAAACAGCCCAACAAAAAAGACTCCGAAGGAAGTCAGGGTGAAGGAATATGAGAAGTGAGGAAGCGCCCGAGTGAGGAGACCACGTGTAATGGAAATCTCAGACCAGTGGAAAGTTGAAAGTAACGCTCTTTACGTCCAGAAGCCCTTTATTATTAAATAAAGCCGCGCTGTTATTTAGATCTATGCCAGGATCATTAATTTCCGGTATTAATAGACACCAAAAGGGAAAAAAAAAACCCCACCCCAGACCCAAAAACTTTGAACCTCCCCCCGGTGAAACCGCACGTTCCCGAGCGAGCAGGGGCAGCGCAGCCGCTCCCCTGCCCTCCCTCCCTCCCGCCGGTCCTTCCAAGGAGAAAAACCCCACGGGAAAAGAAACGCGAATCCGTGCTGGCAGGGCCGAGCCCGGCAGGGCAGCTCCAGCCGCGGGAGCTCGGCCGGCCGGGGGGCAGAGTGGCGGCGGGGGCCGGGGGACTGGGGTCCGGCTGCAGCCCGGCGGGTGACGATGCCGCTTCTCTCTCCCCCTTCTCTCCCCCGGCAGAAGCTGGCGGTGCGGAGCTGCCCCGCGGCCGTGCTGGTGGGCAGCGGCGCCAGCGGCAGCGCCAAGCCCGGCGGCGTCCCGGCGCTCCTCAAGGCACCCGGCGGCGGCGGGAGCCCCAGCGGCAGCCCCGGGCAGAGCCTGTCCATCTCCGTCCTGCCGGCCAAGGCTCCCATCGCGATGGTGACGGCGCACCTCAACGGCGGGCTGGGCTGCAGCGCCGCGGGCGTGGAGCCCCCGCAGAGCGCCCCCATCAACCTGCAGACCACGGCCAAGCTGGTCGGAGCCCGCCGGCAGCCCGAGCTCGGCTCCAACGCCCAGGTAACGCCGGGCGGGCGGGCGGTGCGCTGCGGGCTCCGCCGCCGCCGCGGGGGGCGGGAGGGGGCGGGGCCGGCGCCCCGACGGCGTGGAGAGGGGTGGCTGGAGGGAAGGGGGAGGGTGCGAGGGGATGGGTGATGTGGGTGCTCCGGGTGGCGCCAGGGCTAGGGGGATGCTGGGGGTGGGGAGGGGAGGGGAGCTGCCCATTCCTCCAGGTGATCTCGAGGTGCAGAGACTCGCCCCGCCGCCCTGAAAGGGGGAGGGCTTCTCCTTTTGGTGCTGTGGGGACCCTGCACCCCACAGCTACTGTGCGTACATGCTCTCTTGGCGGTACCGGGGCTCCCCAGCCCTGCCGGAGGCAGGGTAGGTGCTGAGCAGGCTGGGGAGCGGGGAGGTGGGCTGAAGCACGGGACTGCTGGTGTCCGGCGGGTTTGGGGGACGGGCAGGACCCCCATTTCTGACAGCGTGGACGGAACGTGCGCCCCGGTCAATGGGAGCTGCGCTGAGCAGAGGGTAGTTGTTTGCCTCTTGGCTGCTGCTCGGCCCAGTCGCCCACCTTCTGTGGCTACTTTCCTGATTAAGAATCAGCTCTTAAAATCAACAAGGTGCACGTGAAGAAATGCCGGTGGCCACATTGTGAGCTTACCTACCCCTGGTGGGGATGGGGGTGGTCCCTGGCTGTGCCTGCGTTTCAAGCATCCTTGGTGCCGTGCCAGGGTACCTTCCCTCCCTTAGGCAGAGGGAGCAAGAGCACAAACTGTTTGGGTGCTGGCAGGCTGCCAGGCTGTTGCTTCCAGGTGCAGATGTATGTATGTGTGTGTATGTTTAATGCTTATGTTCACGGTAATCTACACATGAAATAAACGGATTGAATTAGTGAAAGGAAGGGGGAAAGGGTGCAGTTTGCCGGAGACACTGTTTTGTGCAGTCTGTTAACAGCCACAAGAGAGAAGTTTATACTCCAGTCACGGTGTGTCAGGAGAGGGAAATGGTGCTGATGAAGTCAAAATGTGAAGCCAGTGGCAAAGCCTTCCTAAAACTGTGGAGAAGAGGATGTAAAGCATTACTGCTAACATTGGAAATGTGGATTTCCTTTCTACTTTCTGCACATGGAGGCTGCGGTAGCCTGAGTTTGTACTTTATTTCCTCTTCACAAGCTTAGGATGTGAATTGGGAAAGAATAACCCAGTGTGGATAGGGGCAACAGGCAACCTGCAGCTGAAGACTTTTGTAAATCAAAGTTATGTTGGAATGCACGAGGTTTTCCAATACCTAGGAAGCCCCTTCCTAAACATGGGACAGGGAATGACGGTTACCCATTGCATCCAGTAACGACAGGGAAAGCATATCCATCCACTTTGGGAACGATTTTTTTTTTTTCTGGAGAAATGGTGCTGTCTTTAGCTGCTGCACTAACGTAGCTGTGTGGGGAAGTCGATTTCAAATCTCCATTCTGTATTCACGCTGGGGTAATTTCCTTTATTGAAGGTGTTGTTTATGCTTCATTGAAAAGATACTCGAAGCTATCCCAGCAGATATTTCTTAGAATCCTATAAAATAACTATATAAACGATAATCACATACAAGACGAAAGTTTCAGTGTTTCAGCGGCCTGTCATTTTGTGAAGGACTATCTGTTACTGTCACTGTCAGGAGCCATAGGAAGGAAAAAATCAAAACAGCAAAGGAAGAAGCCTGAAATAACATTCAATGTATTTAGCCTGAAGAGTGAAGTAATGGCCCTGGGTGCTCAAGAACAGTGTCAGTTCCAGCAGTTGCCTGTGAACTTGTAACTTCGGCAAATGTTGTTTGAGGAGAAGACTTTCCACCGCGGTAAGCTGGCCAGCTGTTGAATCATCTATGGTGCTCCCCAATTATCTTTTCCAAAGGGCAAACGGATCCCACTGCCGCCTTTCATGTCCCCAGACGTGCTGCAGCCGGTGGTGCATCGCAGCCTGCTGGAGTGAAGCGCTAATGCTTGCACACGTGTTTCTAGTCTATCTTCTCTCAAACCCAAAACAGCATTTGCCCTGGAATTACTCTACAAGCAGAGCTTGCTGTTACTGGAATAGCATGGGCATATTGCACGGCATTTGGGGTTTGCCTTGGTTTTGCTAGAGGAAGGGGTCCAGTGTTCTTCTTTAGACATGTCTTCACATTCCAAGTTTCCAACAGCTGTGGTTTCCTGATTTAGTATCTGTGATTATGTTAGCAATTTATAGAAGAAGCACCTGAGCCATGGCAGGTTTCTGAAGCAGAGGATTGTAGTGGTTTCTTCCTTTGAGAGCAGTCAGCAGGCATGGATAAAAACAATTAGATATATTGAATAGTAAATATAAAAAAAATGCAGGCTGACCTTCTGTCCTAAGCTGTCAAGAAGCTTAGTGCTGGATTGCATGTTAATTATCACTCCTCTATGCAAATTAAATTTGCTTTGCTTTGCAAGGTTTCTTTTTCTGGTCCAATGGCCAGAAATGCCATGGAAAAAAAAAAGGAAAAAAAACCATCATAGATTTTTTGCTTCATGCTCAGTATTCTTGATTGTTCCCGGAGTGGTGATTGCCAATCAATAGCAGTAACACCATAGTGACTAGCACTGTCATGTCTGAGGGAAATTTCATTGTTGACATTTATTAATAAGCATTCACCTTTTTTTTTTTTTTTAAACTTTTTTTTTCCATGGCATTTCTTCTGGTGTAATGTATGAAGTTTGTGAGATGGAGGATAATGACAGCTTTCTGCAAACTGGGTTAAGGTGGCAAGCTGATAGTAGTAAATGAGATTACGGGTGTAGTGCAGCCTATTTCTCTGTATCTGCAAAGTGAGGGAGAGGGCAAGTGCATGAAATGTAATGTTATGAGTTTCTGAACAGTGGTTTCTGCTCAAAAGCATTTAAGGGGATCAGGATGTGCATACGGTCATCTCAAGTGGTATCTAGCAGGAAGAATGAAATGCTAAGTGAAACCCAGCAGAAAAAATAGGGCATCAAACCCTATAACCTGAAGACAGAACCTTCAAATACAGATAGGATTAAACCTCAGTTTGTTACAGAATTTTCATTTGGGCGGCTGCGTGTCAGCACTTTCATTTTGGGCTGTTGTTTACCCAGCAGCTTTTTAAAGTGATTTGGAAATGTTGTTGGCTGTAATGGAAGCCATATCTGCGTTGAAAAAAAGCACCTGAATAACTGCATGCGTAACAGATAGAAGAGGATTGCTTATATATTTGTCACATGTTTTATTAGAAGCAGGAGACATTAAGCTATCAACAACGATGGAAATCTGTAAGCACTGGAAATAGCGAGCTCCGGAAACTAGCGCTAGGTCTACACTGTTCCTTGGCAGCCTTTCAGCGTCGATCTGGTGATCTTTCGGGGTGACTGTTGGAGCCACATTGATGAGAAAGTGTAGGTGCAGGGATGTCATGAGTATAGCTCTTTCTCCTACTTAGAGGAAGGAAGCTTAGAGCTTCATTTGGGTGATCTGGAGCGAGTTGTGTTGGCAAAAGCAGAATTTTGCTGGCATAAGCTGAATTTTGCTGGCATATGCTGTGTTCACGCTAGGAGCACTTCGCCTTCAGAGAGCAGCCATTGCTGTTCTGTATAGAGAATGCCCTGGAGCTACTGGGTATGTGTGGGATATCAGCATGTCCATACCTACAGACTACTCTCGGCATAAAGCGTATATAATATAAACCTCTCAAATTATATCTTTAATAATTTTTATGTGGTATTTGCTATTTCCTTTCCTGGCCACCATTTCCTGACTGAAAGCAGGATCTGAGGTTGCTTTGCTGAAGGACAAAGTCCCATCTGCTGTGCTGGAACAATGTACCGGGTAAAAAAAAAGCCCCTCTGCTACCTCCTCGTTTTCTCCTGAATAGCAAAGCTGAGGGCCAGCAGGCATCCCAGAACCTGGTTTGGGGAAAGCAGAAAGCCTTCTGGCCTTTTGGAGGACACTTAGATCAGCCAGCTATTGGGAGAGCAAGCAAAGAGGGGGAATACAGCTGTCAGAGCACTCGGCTGCTTTTCAGGAGCTGTTGTGGAAGGAAGAAAAAAAGGCACTGGAAGGGCATATCGGCACTGGGCCATGGGGCACCGTGATACAGGCTGCTCAAAGATGCTCCACAGAAACATGGGGCAGAGTGGCTCTGCAGAGGTAGTTGGTGTCCTGGAAGCAGCACACTGGGTGCTGCTCAAGGCAACCTTTGCCTCTCGGGCAGGTCCACTTCTCTAGCTCGAGGGATGCTGTTTGCAGCTCGCTTACCTATCTCTGCACAGCCCCACTGCCTTTAATCCTGACCCATGCCCCTGGAGCAAGAGCTGCCAGAGCTGGCTCTGCTCTGTCAACATAAACAGCGTTTTCTCTATATACTGGTCTGTGCTGTATGTGCACTGGTCACCCCCTGTAAGTCCTGGAGACTTGTAAATGGCAAAGCAGATATTATTAGGTGCAGGAGCACATAGACCCTGCTGTAATAAAAGAGCTGTGTCTTTTCTGATGTGGCGCTCTGTCTCCTGTTACTCTGGGTGGCTCTTGGAAAACATCTTAGCAAGGCACTGACTCCCTGTCTATCAAAAGTCCACAAGGAACGGCATAAAAATCTGCCTCCCGCTCCTCTCCATACTTCTTTTCCTGCACGTGTATTCCCTGGGTCAGCTGGAGGAAAGTTTGGCAAGCTTCCCCATGCACATGTGCTGTTGCGTCTTGGGGCTTGTCTATACAGGGAGGTTATTTCAAAGTAAAATACAGTATGAGGATTTATAGTGCTATAAATTCTTGGCAAGATAGTAAACTGTTCTCCACAAATGCTTCATTAACTCCACAGCTCAGAGAACTACTTGTATCCGTGTTTAGATTGAGCAGGCTACACGGGTATCCATTTTTTTTCCAGGGAAAAGAGGCTTTTATACGTGTAGGAGGATGCTCATATATACTTCTTAGCTATCTGTATATTCAATTTACTACAAAAAGCTGCATTCCAGAAGTTTAAGAACATACCTCCGCCTGTGATGGCCATTTTTCAGAATAATTTATTTGTAGAATGATTTATTACCTTTCTCTTCACCATCCTACTTAATGTGCTCCACTCTGCTCTCTGTAAAAGTGCTTCCTCCATAATTGGAAATCCACCTGCGTGTATGACTAAGTCTTTTTGGCTTTTATTTATTATTTGTATTGCAGTAGTACTTAGAGGTTTTATTTATAGATATATTTATCTGGATTGGTTATGTGGCTCTACGTAGCTTTTTTTCTGTGATCCATGGTAGCACAGTGTCTGAGTACATGGCAATAGTCAATTTGTCCTCACAATATGGAGTTACTTTGACTAAGGTGCTATTATTCCACATATTGATGCTGGAAAACAGAGAAATAAAGGACCCATTTATGCTTCTTCACAGGAAGCTCCCACAAGCTGCCTTAGGCAGGTAGGGTCCACTGCCAGTCTTTTTGGTCATTTTGAGCATGCCTCAGACAGGTCGGTGTGGAGCATGGCATCCTTGGGAGTGAGAACTGTCCCATAAGCCCATGGAGCATGCTATGGCCCCTTTTTTAGCTCTTGCCATAGTTCTTTACCCATCTGCCTCATACTTACTTCTGGATCTGCTGCTCGATCCTCACCAGCCACGTTGATCTCAGTGTACCAAGATGGAGGTGGGAATGATAACTTGTGACCACAGGGAAGGACAGAAGAAAGATCCAGAGGCTCTGCATAGGTCTAGGGAAGGTGAAAAATGACGACATTTGCATTATGGATTCTGAATACCACAGTCATTTTAGCAATCTACAGGAGGACCAGCAGTCTTAGAATTATAGAACGGTTTTGGTTGGAAAAGACCTTCAAGATCATTGAGTCCAACCATCTTGTTTGCATCAGAAGTGTACCAGGCTGTCTGTAGTGTACCAAAAAAATCGTGATTCTGGAGTCCACGGCTTCTGGTCTTACCATCACACGAGTTATACCTTTCTCCAGGTGTGTGAGGAACAGCGATGGCTCATGAATTTCAAGATGTTGAGGAGTTTTGTTGAGGGCTTACCTGAGCTTCATCTTATCTGGTACTATGCTGGTTTCTGGATCTCTCTTCTGAAGGAACAGAGCAATGGTTATGCTGTGTGGGTGATTTGCCCCAAATTGTGCTGCTTTTTATGATCTTCCAAAATGTCAAATGAGGGCTGGGTCTGCTGGGGCCTTATTAGTACTCTGAGCTATCTGCTTCTGCCCATTTATGAGGAGAACTTGGTGTGGTATGGCTTCTACTAGAAATAACAACACAGGAAAGAATTACACAGAAAGAATGTGGCAGGAAGATTTTCAACAGGTAGGTCCAAGGATGAGATGGTTGTGGTACCTCCCATGCCGTCTATCCCATGGGCTCATAAACCAGAGTCACAGTAGGCAGAAGAATTCTACTTTAGGGTTCTACTGGGCAGTGTTAGAGGAACCTGTCGGAGATGTCCCAGAACCCTTCTCTGGGATCCCACTTGAACTGCTGTGGAGAAACGTAGCAAGAATAGTTAGGGAATATTGCATCAAGAACTTTGCTGAGATTACAACAGGAAGAGGTGAAGACTGAGGCTCTCCAAAATATTCTCTGTCCTAAATCCCGCTGGAAATTCTGCTAGTGGTACCTGGAGACACACAGATGCCCTTGCAGACCAGAGTGTTGAGCAGAGTCTTATTAGCATGTTAACTACTTGATTAGCCTTCATGTTTGGTCTCCGTGGCAGACACTGAAGGCAGCCTCTCTTAAAAAGCAGATAATACAGGCAGGTGAGAAAAAATTTCTGGGGTGAATCTGAGTTCAGAGAGATGAAGTGACTTCTGGGGTCACACTGCAGGAGAGAGCCCAGATTCATCCATCACAGTCCACCACACCTCTCAGGCTTTCAGAAGGATGTCAGCCACACTGCGAGCATGAGTAGGAGAAAGATGTTGGCTTATTCTGTAAATACGTATTTTATATAAATAATTTATATAGACATATATATTAATTTTATGTAATATGTTATGCAGTCATTTGTATCTTGTATATCCAGGGTCATCCTTTGATAGCTTTAAGGCAAGTTATTTTCAGGAGATGCTTGTAAATGTTGGAGAGGAGAAGTGGCTCAGCCAAATTAAATTAAAAATAATAATAAAGAAAAAGACAAGGAGAGGGGGAACCCCAAGGGTTCAAAGCCCCACACACCATCCCATGATCCATTCTGTCATTGGGGCTTTGCTAAGTTTTAAGTCTACCATTAGGATGTTGTAAAGAGCATGGTAATTTAAGGAGATGGATTACAGAGGATGTGTAACAGATTCTACTTGCATTTACACCACCTTAGTCGCAGGTTTGTTAAAGGAGGTACATGAACTTACTCTATATTTGAATGTGGGTAGCTAAGAGCAGGATTTGGCCTTACCACGTAAAAGCACTTTAAATTTTGTATTTCTTGCTAAATAGCACAAAATTACATCCTTTCAGGTTAATTAAACTGTTTTGCAATGCTGGTTGCTGTTGATGGGATATTTAAATGTCAGATTCAGAATAAGCACTTATGCTTCCTGATTATAAATAGCTTCCTTTTAAATATCCCAGACGTACATATGTGGTCAATACATCTAAAGTGCGCGGATTCCTGCTTTTCTCAATCTGCTTTTTCATTTGGCCTACAATAGGGACAAGCACCCACTGGTACCAAAGACTGAATAAAGACTCTCAGCAGCTGAATAAAACCTGATTAGACCCAACATGGTATTCCTTACATAGCCAAAAATCCCCGGAGAAGGCAGTGGAGCATTCAGCAGGAAAGGATAAGTAAAAGTGGACTCGCGCTGCCTGACGCTTCGTTGCGAGAATCTGGGAGCAGCCTTTCTGATCATGTTTCTGGGGGGCCTGGCAAACAAATCCCAACACTGCAAACACTGAAACAACCAGGGAAAAGAATGACAAGTCTCAGTTTTGGAGACCATGCTATGGTTCTGTCCTCTGCAACCTTCGTGTCACTAGATGTCCCCTCTGCAGATTCACGTGAAGTGGGTGTAGGGATGGACGCATTACTTCAGTGTTTATGGAATGGGTTTTCCTCCTGTAAGTGTCTGGGAAGAGTCTCTACTGAGGAACATGAGTGGAAGGAGGTGAACTGAGACTATTTGTGTTTTGTCAATGATTCCTGATACTGCAGGAGAGTGGTGGAGCTCTTGGCCTGTTTGCATGGTCAGGGCCTTACAGCCAGAAGTAGTTATTTGGCCCATGTATAGAGAACAGGATGAAAGGGACCAAGTTAAAGGAGGGAAATGCTTGAGTTTCATGCCTTTCCTTGGGAGCTGTTTTAACTTCCTAGTAAGGAAAGCCTTAGAACGTAGGAATATATAGGCAGTCCCCTTATGGAAGTTTCCCTGATATTTTTATACATGCTTATATATCACCCGTGCAAACAAAGTTCCACGTCCCTTGTTCTAATGCTGGGAGTTTATAGCACATTATTGTTTTGACGCTAATCAGAGTAGCTCCCATGGAGAGCTTTGATTCACTTCAGAAAAACCAAAGAATGCTCTAAAAATGGTAATACACTGTAGCTATTTCATTGTAATTGGAGGCTGTCTGTGCCTCACGGAAATTACCAGGCAAGCATTCTTGAAAATGTCAGAATTTTCAAGTTAGTTCTATTTAAAATGGGGGAGCGAGAATGCCAGGGGATGGATAGAAAATTTGAGGGCTGTGTGATTCAAACTTGAAGTGCAGTTTGTAATAATGAAAGATGATCAACTTTGGGGGTGGGGAAATCATCTCTTAGGTTTTTCTAAATTACAGGATGCATAAAAACATCCACTTATTCTACATGTACTGTTACTTTAATAAAAGGCACCACTTTAGGAAATGAAAGGCTTTGGACTATCGCCAAACGTCTTAGTTCCATTTATCGTCAAAAGGTGGGGTTTTTTCATTATCCCTGGAGTTGGTGGGGTAGTTGAATAATTTGCAGGAATCTGAGTGTTTGATACCAGACCGCAAACTCTGTATTTGTCTTCTTTCAATGTTCGTATTTGCAAATCCAAGCATGATAAGATTTCCTGTTGGTGTTACAACCGTATCAGGATTTGGCAATTGATCTGCCGCTTAATCTCATAATGTACATTTGTGTCTGTGTTTAAATTAATTGGGAAACCGTATGAGAAAATACTGCTCTTAAATTATTTTACGTGTAAGCAGGAAGGGGAGGGAGAGAGAGAGAGAGAGAGAGAGAGGGAAACTAGATGATGTAAATACAGAGTGCTGATGAATACTCAAGTAGTAAATAGAAATATCTTAGAAGTCATTCCTGACAGTAATAAAGGCAGCAATTGGATTTCATCTGTGGATAATAAACTGGTTTCACATTGCAATAAAAGTGGTGCTTATGTTATATTAATATTTATTAGCACTTATTGATGTTAAGGTTTAGTTGTTATCTTTTCTTCCCATCACAGCCATTTTATAAAAATTCAAGTTAAATTGCTACACAATAAGCAATTAAAAGTGTTTGTGTATGTGTGAGAGAGAGAGAAAAGAAATCTGTCTGTGGAGACATTCCTGTATGGAAGGGCAGGCCCTCGCTGCCTGGGAAGGTAGAGAATGGTGCTCAAAATGATGGAGTTATCTGAGTTTCCACTAGTTAAAGATTTGGCTCTCTGAATGCATATTTCAACACATAAGCACTCTTCTGCTGTTCATATCAGAATTGTTTGTATGTGTTCCCTGTATTTTAGCGCTATATATTTTTGTGTTCCTTGCTTTGACTGTGTGCGGTGCCTCACAAAGGTAAGAGATTGTGTTTTACATTCAGTGGCCTTTTTTGTGTGACATGTGAAGGATTGCTAACTTGCAGGGTAATGTGAGTCAGAAAGTGATCTGATCCAAATTTAACCAAATTTGTTCATCTCTAAATTTAGAGAATAGCTGAATGGCAAGACAGATATATTTCAATTTCCATCAGTGACAAGGACAGAGTGTTGGCGGATGCCTGTTAGCAGTTCTATCGTGTGTTTTTGGTACTCATGTATGTGTGTATGGGTGGGAAAAGACTAGTTACTAACTTTTATTTATCGTGAGCCTGTTTCTTCTTTGACTGCTTTTAAATCACTCTTGGACTTGATGTTCCTTCAGTGCAGATAATTCTTGTGCAGAAGGTGTGCTGTAGTCTCGAGTCACATTTTTGCCCTCTGTGTAGAGAGACTTGCATTGGACTTGGATTTTTATCATTATGAAAACTGAAACATAGACCCTTTAAAAATAAGCCAGGTACCAGGCAAGGTAAGACAAACCAAAATTCTCTTTTGTTAATCTTACAAGCAGGTTTCAATATAAATAATTTCAGAAAACTCATTCAACTTTATCCTTCACTTGAGCATAACCCTGAGTTTAACATGTGTATACTTCACCTCTTCAGTAGGATTGTGTGCTTGTAACTGAGTTTATTTTTACCTGCTTTTCTGTGCTGGGGTCTTATTCTTTTTCATTATTTTAATTCTTTGGCCAAATATTACCCTTGAAGATATGGCCAGTGAAAGCAAGAACATGTCCCCAAAAGACATTTGGTTAATGGGTACAACTGTTGTGTTTTTTGGTTGGTTTGGTTTTTTTTTTTTTTTCCCTTAGTGAGATCGTTACTAAAGACCTCTGTTTAGCCTGTTTCTCCTGTTTGAATTTATTGTTCAGTGACTGTGTCATCAAATTTGCACGTACAGTGATGGATTGTGATATTACAATCACCTCAATTGTTGCACCCCTCACTGAATCAAACAATGAGACTGGCTGGATTGGAGATAAGTTCATTTTTACGTGCAAGATCACTGAACTAGCAGTGATTGAATAGGTAATACCAGAAAGTGCATGACAGCTTTGGTAAGATTTAAGTAACGTTGCATTTCTTGTAGTTTGCAGAAGTGGTAATGATGATTTAGGGGTCTTACCTGAATGCTTACTGTCCTTACGGGTGTAAAATAAAAGCACAAGTCAGCCTTGTTTATTTTAATGTAATCTTCCTTTCTCTTTAAAGAATCACTACACCAAAATACTTTGAAAAAGACAGCTATTTTGGCATAATAGTGATAAGAATATTGTAGAAACTCAGCAGGGGTACCACAGGGCATGATTTTAGGGGTTTTTAAAAGGATTTTAGGACTCTGTGTGGTAATTAATTAGCATTTGCTCTATTAAAATCTCACTACCCTAGTTGCTGATTTCACATTTTCTTCTAGAGTGAAACATATATTAATTTTCCCCTGCACTCATCTTTTCACAGTGTAAGCCAATCATCTGTATTCTGTCAACTCGTATCACTTTTTAACATTTCTTGCTATATGGGAAATTATACACTGCATTTATTAGTGTTGCTGGAAAAGGAGAAGCCCAACCTCCCTAATGGGACGATTAAAAGCTTCAGGTTTCTGCTCTGCCTGTGTTGTCAATGTAGGCTTTAAAACCAGAGTAAGCAGCTTTGAACCACCACTGTGATGGCTCAAAGTGTTTACACTTGTGTTCTCAAGTCTTGAGGAAAAGAGCTCAAACTGGCTCCTCGAGCCTGAGTCCAGAAATTGCTTCTGAATTTAGAAGTAATTATCTAGGACCAGAATCAACCTATGTCTTGATACACATTATGTCCTTCTGTAAATTTAAGTTTGTAAGTCTTCTTAATAACAAAGTATTGCTCAACTTATTTTGTGAGCATTTTCAAGTGTATGCATCTGGAATATCTCCACTTAAGTCAAGTACAGTGAAACTAGATTCATACCAGTTAATCTACAAGATTATGTCACTAGGATATCTCTAACCATTTTCCTAATAACAATACAGTAGGCTTACAATGCCATTAATGTTTATTATTATTATTATTACTACTACATTTTCGTTGAAAATGGACTTCTAATTGAAAAAAAAATTGTGACCTGTTAAAACTCTTTTAAAATTTTTTTTTTTCAATTTACAGTGTCAGTGTGTTGACCATACAGAACTTTCATGCCTGCAAGTAGCAGGTAACTGAAGACCTGAGTAGCATCCCTTACCAACATTTTGCTTTTTTGGGTCAGTGGCATCTTACAAATAACCCTGTTTGAGTAAGGGCCAGTCAGTCTAAAAAAAAAATCAAAAGAAATTTTAGGTTGTAAAATTCTCTTTGAATCTCAGTGGCAATTGTTTTGGATTTAAGATGCCATTGTCCAGTTTAAAAGCACAACAAAACAAAACAAAAAACCAGGACAGTTTTTCCATTTCTAGGTCTGGCAATGGCTGGGTTGTGATGTCTGTGATGATCCATGTATGGATACATGTAGAGACGTTCCCTGAACTGAGTTAAGACTCATAAAAATTTGTGGTTCTATCTTTATGAAGACGATATTGGTGTGCTGTCTAATTTGCAAAGTATGCAGACTGAAAATACAGGACACATATTTCTCCCTATACCTTTTATTTCTAGCAAAAGAGATTTAGACTAGATCTTTGGAAGTACTTCAGTGTTGAAGTGCACCTAGCTGTCTGGAGCTCAAAACTTAGATCTTCAAACTCTGCTCAGCAGCTTTGAAGTCTGGACCCCGGTGAAATCCTTAAATGCCTCTATTTCTACTAGTGGTATTCCCCGTGTGCCAAAATGTTTGCGCTGGGGCATTGAGAGGACTGCTGTTACGTTAACAGAGTTGGACAAGGTGGCCAAAGCATTGATTGGAATTGTTGGTTGTCTTTTCCTCTAAGCGTCCTCTAACCGCTGGGACATGGGACCACCTTCTTTCTTCTCTCACTGACTAATGTAGCAGAAAAGCCTGGAAGATGAGTCTTTCTCTCAGGTATGTTGAGGTAGCTAAGTGGCTTACAGGGCCACGTGTGGGTGTGGGAACCAAAATCTTCCTTCTCTGGACTAGGCGATTAAACTCCTGAGAAACTGGTTAAAGGGAAAGATGGGAAGGAGTTAAAAAAGGAAGGCCAGGTTTCTTGGAGCATGTTTTGAATGAAAGAGGTTGAACGCAGATTCAGGGAGGCTCAGGAAGGTGAATCCCGGTGGGAATGAAGCAGGTCTCTTTCAAAGCATTGTACCAAGGCCTGGAGTCAGAAATACAGTAAAACACTCCCATCGAGCACATCTGTCTAGACCTCTATCTTCTGCCCTAGGGTGCTGGCTTGTAAATTTCTTCCTGTGGTGCCCCATCATAGTCTGTGGGTACCCTACACAGGGAAATTTGGATGCCTAATTAAGAACTGCAGTAAGGCATCTGAGAGACGAACATTGTACAGTCCAATACCTTCATGCATTTGGAGATTCAGTTCTAGGTACTGCGTCATTGACACCTCAAAGGTGGTGTTTCCAGGCTTGCCAAGAGGCAAACCTTCAGGTTCCCAGAGAATACTAACAGTTAAATCTGAAGCATGTGAGGATTTTACTATTTTTAAGGCTTGACGGCAACTGAGTGGGGGAGGTTTGAGAAGGGGATTTTGAACTCTAGTCGGAGCTTTGTTGGACACAGGCATCTTGGAGCTTTCTCTGAAACTCAGCCTACTGGGACCTTGGAAGATGGCCCAGTAACCAGGTTTATCTGGGACTAGCAGCATGAAACATCCTAAGTAGGAGCCAGAACATGGGCTACATAGTAGGCAAGAGTTGTTGTTTGATATTTTTTTTTTCTGGTTTTCTTCCTAGAATTTCCATGCTCCAGAAACAGATACAATTTCTATGCTCTGAAACAAAAGAACTTTGAGTTTAGTGCTTATAAAGCTAGTTCAGCTAGCACTAGTGTTAATGCAGCAACACAGGGAAAAAGAGGAGATTTTCTACTTACTAACTCTTCAGATTTCCTGGCTCTGTCATTAGGGAAACACTGGTGCTTGTTTTGGTGTATTTCTAACTCTGGAAAAATACTGTGATGTGTTCTGAACTGTGTGTTTGTGTGTTCACATACATGTAGTGTGTGTATATACATATATGTATCTTACATTATGAATTCGTAATGTTTATGAATTTATTTCTAGAAGTATAAATTTGACAAATCCTGACAGAACATAAATCGACATAAACCATCAGCCTTCTTATTTGGAACATCAAAGAATCTCTTGCATTTGTAAGTGAACACTGTAGCGTTTATCGCCCTCCGAAACTAAATAAGGTGCTGCTGTATTTCAGTCTTTGCTCTTAATTAGAAGGCGGCGCTTAGAAGTTGCAATATCTGCAATGGGTTTCCACAGCTGCAGCCCTAGGACTGTGCAATACTCATGTTAAGCATTCAGTAACAGTTGATAATTCAGCCATGCTGTACTAAAGCAGTTTTTTCCACTGGGTTTTGTTGAATGGCAAGCAGGCAATTCAACAAGATTGCCGAGTAACCTGCCTGAAAATAAATAGAGCAGGACTCAGGTATGCTCTGCGCATCCAAATTAATTTTTTCTTGGGAAAGTTATTGTTTCCTTTTTTTCTAACTGATTACCTTGATGGTGGGGTTTTCAGATCAGCCATATTTATACATGCTTTATGTGGGATTCAGGCAGAGTCTTCATTTTCATTCTCCAAGTCCTACACTTGAGGAAGTTGCTCTTGGTGACAGCACCTGGTTATTATGGCTGTGAGCTACTCTAATAGCTCATTCTCTCCAGAAAGGTTGGAACTATCATTCCATTTTCCTGTTCCCCTGTTCCTGTTTGTGGGCTTTGTCTTCCCCTTCCTCCCACACAGCTAAGAAATGTTGCTTTCCCCCTTGCATTTATTCTGTTCCTCGTTGGGTAATTTCCTAAGCTAATTAAACTAGCAGAAAACTTTCTTTATTCTGGTTAGCAAGCTGAATTAGCTCAGCTCAGGGCCTGACAAAAGGGGCCGTGTGGCAGCGAGCGAGTAGATTGTCTCAGGCTGTCACTCCCCTCATGTTTTCCAGTTCTTCAGAGTGACTGAAGAATGCATAATAAAAACTCAGAGCAGGAACTGGAGAAGCAGCTCTGAGCTGTGCGGATGCTAAGGTGGAATAATTTGGAAGGTAATCTTAATTTTTCAGTAGCTCCTAATGGGCTGCGTGGGCCATTCTGATAGGTGGCATGCCTAAATCGTTAAGGAATGACAGTGGTCTCCTCCATCGTTTTTTCCTCCTCCCAGCACCTCTTCCCATACCCTCATCCTCATCTCCTGCAGCTGGGGTAGGGCAGTAGTTACTTTAGCAGCTGCTGGGGCTCTGCTGAAGATTTTTACTCATGTTTAAACTGGTTTGAGAGAGAGGCTAGAATCTGCTTCCTGCGACACGCTGTGCATGCGCTTTTCTCTTTACTTGGGAATATTTCTGCGCAAATAGGAATAAGTGATTAGAAGACATTAGTCATTAGAAACAACATCGACTTGGAGCAGTTTGGTAGTTAAGCAGCAGCTCTTTTTTATGAATCAGCTGAGCAGGAAACTATAGGTGTGATCACAGCTGCTGAGTGGTGTTGTTGCAACTCAGTGAGACTATACTCATTTGTGCAGGAGGTGGAGACTTAATTAACTCAATTTGATTTCTGAATAAAGCTTCAAATCACAGGACAGGTATGTGCATTCTAATGTAGTTCATACAGTGAAGCTTCTTCCCTCTCCCCACACCCCCACCCCTGAAATTTAGAGTGTGATCTGATGACTAAATGAAAATCATGGTTGTTTCCCTTGAAAAAAATAAAGGTGTCTTCATAAAAAATACTAACTGCTAAGCCATGGGAAGCAGTGTTTAGGAAAAGGCAGCTGTCTGTCCTCTTGCGTAAGTAACCAGTGGGATTTTTGAACCAGGGAAACTCACACACTTTATTAATCATGTTTTTCCTTTGCCAGAATACATGCCTGCAACATGTTCCAACTCAGTTTGTATTTCTGAATTTACCCCAATGGGGACATGCAAGTGACAAGAAGTAGAGATAGTGGTCTGAAAAGTCTGAGAGCTGTGGTAAAACCAGAGGTAAATTAGACTGTGCTCTGAAAAGCCAAAGCAACACAGTAAAAGCAGAAAATTGTTTGCTTTATCTCTGCATATACTCCTCTGATACCCTCCTGAGCTTTGATACCGCTGTGGGTTTCTTCGCAGATGAGCGGTAGTGAAAGGGATTGAGTAGGAATACCTCAGCAGCAATTAAGAATTCGGTCACACTGCAGTTTTTGAAGCAGATCTGGAATTTAAGGTAGTGCCTCGCCTCCTGCTGCGTGTTGCTACCCCAGCACTGGGCCTTGTAATGGACAGTGGGAGCCGTTGTAGGCTGTGGCAGTGCAAAAGCATCTGGCGTAGCTTCAGCCGTTGCTAACTGGCTGCAGTGGTGTTTGGTTTAAATGGTAATTCCGGTGCCCACAGAAAGGGTGGTTTCAAAAACACCAATATTAAGAAAAAGCAGCAGGACTTGTGGTGTTTCCGATTGTCTGTAACAGTAATAAATGTGCATACAAGAGTGTGATTAATGAATTCTGAGTAGAAAGAAAGGAAGCGGGTAAAAAACCAAACACTTGTAAAAGCTGGAAGAGAAATCTTTGCGTTTCTATGAAATCCCAATTAAACTACTGTTTACACAAAACATGCCTGGATCGCAGTCTCTCTGGGATGCAGGGTGAGTGTGAGACCGAAACATGCCATTATTTCACCAGATTATTAGAAATACAACACGTGGGTGGTTTCACCGTGCTTTGAAAATGAAGAATGATTTCCACAGATTTTTGTAGAAGTTAGGGCTAGAAGGAAAGGAAGAAATAAAAAGCATGTGCACAGGTCTTGCAGGAGCCTCAAAGTTCTATCTGAATGCACGGTGCTTTTACCAGTGGACTATATGAAAAAATAATAGCATTCTCATGTTTAGGTTAGCTAGAGGACAGCAACTATCCTGGATTATTGAGGTAAGGTGCAGCAAGTTTTAAGTCAGATTAACTTGGAGGTTGCATATAGTGCTTGGCATTTATATAAAGCAAGCTCAAGGTTGAATGCAGCATTCAAGTTGTAAAATGGATGTAGAATGGGTAAAAAAACCTGCAATTACTTCAGTGACGATCCATTCAGGTTAAGAATTTTCATCTTTGCTGTTGCCATAGCAATCTGTTCCCCTGTCACTACCACATTAAAAATCCATTCTGTAAAACTGTTGTTGCCAATACTGAACACATAACAGACAAAAACATTTTTTTAATAGCTTAGGTGTCTTATTTGCAACACGAAGAAGACCTAGATCTTAGAGAGATGCATACGCACTTTAAAAAGGAAAAGATTAGTATTCCTATAAAGCATTGTAGGAACACGGTATTTGTGCTGGGGTATTGATGTCGGTAGAAAATAGTTTGCAAATAATACAGCAGTGCAGTGTCAGTGGAACTCAAATAAATGAACTGTTCTGCGAAGATACAACAAACCCATATGTTCCTTAGTTAAGTATTTATTTTGGTAACAGGCTGTAGTGAAAAGGCTTTTGAAACTATGTGGCTATTTAACCTTCTGCTGCTCACAGAGCCGGGTTCTCTTCAGCAACCGACTCCAGCGATTTCATCGGTGCTGGTGTATTTCTGGTATGGGAGCAGAGCTGTGTCCCCAAACAGCTTTACCTCCCCAATCTCATCCTAAATTGCTCATGTACCCATTTGTGCTGGATAATGAATTGTAGGAACAGGTCTTTAAGCTTTTGTTAGTACATCCCAATGCAGGGATGGGGAAGTGGGGGGCGGGGGGAAGGAATTTGTAATTCAAAGCAAACATAGCAATGGTCTGACAAATGGATTTATCCAAACTGAGTAAAATGTAAATATCCTTCAATGAAATAGAGATGCGTAACTACGTGTCTCTATATAGAGAGATATATTCTGGGCTGAAACACGGAAGTTTACCAGAATCACAAAGGCGTGTAAGTCGTGGATTTAAATACTCAGGCATTGACTAAGGAGGGCATAGCATAATAGACATAGGAAACTGAATGTATGGCTCGCAGCCTGATCGTTGACAATGTAAATCTCTTCCTTGTTTCTGCCTCAAGCATCCTTTTATCCTTCAACCATCTCTAGCCTTCATCCTTCGAATTCTTATTCTCTGTCCATACCATACCTCTTTTTTTCACTTTTTCTGTCTTCTACTTGCCACTGTCCCTACACTCCTATCCCTGAGTTCTCCTTGTGAGCCTTGATCTAGGGATGGTTGTTGATTTAATGCAGGAGAGGCATACGAGGAGAACATATAGCAAATAGTTGCAATGCTATTGGGTATTAATAGAAGAATTGAGGGCGAGAAGTGATGTTCTTTTTTAACCACACTTGGCAGTACCTCCTAAATTTTTCCTTTTCTTTTGGTTACAGGGGAGGAACAGCTTTTTGTCTTTCAGTGCAACCGTGTCCTCATGGTTTTGGGCTTTGGGGTTGGTTTTCTTTTTTTTAATTCTTATCACTTTCTCAGTGAGTAAACTGACCACTGAAAAAGATTTTTCATTTGCTTCTCTTCACCTGTTTTTTGCAATTCAAAATGTGACCCTTCAGAGCATGCTACTGGGTGACATTTAGCCAAGAGCTGAGACTGCAGGTCACCTGCACAGTGAGCCTGCTATGATTGCTGTCTGAGGGCATCTGTGGATTGCTCAAGCAAAGAAAGGTGTCCCTGAAATGCTGGATACCTGTCTGCTCACTATAGGTCACCGAAGACAGGGGTTTGGAAGTGGTTTGTGTTGCAGCCATATGTGTTCATTAGCCATTAATTTCTACAGTGGCTGAGGTTCCTGATCCAGCCCAGGAGTGGGGCTGGTGCAAGGGGTTAGCAAGGGGTCATGAGCTCCCAGATGCTTGCCTGGCATGTAAAGTTTGGCTGCTGGATGTAAAATTTAGTGAATTAGACAGTAGGAAATATACCTGATGAATTTGGTTTTATTTGAAAAAAAAAAAGTCTTAGTGTAGAAGTAGTAAATCTGGCTTAAATGCATCAAATCAAAACAATTCTGAAGCAAACTGAAACTTGTCTCTTCCCTTTCTCCTGTCCCTGCACGTTTCAGTGCTCCCTCCACACTGTAGGTGTTTCAGGGGGTCACCAGAAAAGCCCAAATAGACTTAGATAGAGGAGAGATATGGAGTTATCTTTGACTTTTATGGACCTTTTTTATTAAAATGCTTAGAGCTGTAAATGTAGTAATAAGAAACTCATTTATCTTGACAAAAGTGCTGCCATAAACTATTCAGTACTCATAAAATAACCTTTTAAATTATTGTTTCTGCTGGTATCGATAAATTCATACAAAGTGCTTAAAGGTCAGGCATTGCCAGAAAAATGTCTTTTCAGCTTGTTAATTAAAGGTTTATAAGAATGTGCACCAGCTTGCTCTTTGGACAAATTGGAAAAAAAGGAAGGAGGGGGAAGAAAAAAAAAAGGCCTACATGGATGAAAATGATAGTGTGGAATCAGTGAGTGACAGGCCTTTGATCCACCAGGCTCACTATGGCAAGCCTGGGCAGTTTGTGAGTGAAAATAAGGGGGTTGTATCTGAGGACCCAGTTAGAACTGAAGTATTAAGGTGGGTGTGAGCAGTATTTGTCCTGTTACAGCTTGAGCCAGAGGGAATTTGTCAAGTTCTCATGGCCTGTCCAAGAACATCAGATGAGGTCGTTTACTCTTTTATTTACCAGGCAAGTGGTTTTCTCTGTTCAGTTATTGACCACATGAACAAAGCGGTGCTCTGAAAACATACCCAGAGCCAAACTACCCACCCTTCCATACTAGCACCTGCACCTCCTTTGTTGCAGAGACCATAGCTGTGATTCCCTCTCTTTTATACTTCACCTTCATCATGGAGACATACAGGTCTGATCCTTAAACTCTGACCTAAAGATTAAGCGAGTCGGATGTGACTCTACATCAACAGGTGAGATGAGATTAATCAGCCATGTGGATGATACACTGGAAGTTAGAAGTCTGGCTTGCATTTCCACCTGTCCAACAATCTAGCCCTGGCAAAGTTATTTTACCTCTAAATCTTGATTTTTTTTTTTTCATCACTAAAGTGTAGACAATAATACTGATCTAGGTGAAGTACCCTGATATAACAGATGAAATGTGTTGCAGGAAAAGTACAGAGGTTTGTGTCACTGAATTCTGCTGATACAACAGATTGAACTATTTATTGCCTAAGCTGGGAAACAATAACAAAACAATGTAAATAGTGAAAAGTATAATAGATTCTTAGATATCTCTCTGTCTGAACATGCTATAGCGCTATTATTAATGTGAGAGTAAAGTTTTGAGTTTTCCCTTGGCCATATGATTTTTATACAGAGATTGTTTCCTTGAATATTAAATAACAGATCCTTACTACAAAAACATTTGTAAACAGGAGGCTGCTTCTTTGTCACTGAAAATTTCATAACCTAAGAATGCCATAATTTGTTTTTGTTCTCTCGAGATCACTGCAGAACTCCAACTACAGGAAAATAAATCTGATGAATTTTTTGAGAGTGCAGGTGACAGAACAAATGATAGTTCATTTCTCTGATACCCGCAGACAATACATCCTGGCTTTGTCTTCATGTGAAGCTGAAGAGCAGAGTAGTTTTATGGCATTTCTTGTTTCTTCTCTCATTTCTGTTCCTTTTGGCTCAATCGTTCAGTCTGTTGAAACGTAAACCAGAACTGGCCTAAGGATGTACTGTGGTGGTTGAGCCCTGGCTAAAGGCCAGACGCCCACCAAAATCAGTCTGTTACTCCCCTTCTTAGTTGGACTGGGGAGAAAAAAAATATATTAAGCAGCTCAAGAGTCAAAATTGTTAACGACATGGGCAAAACAGACTCAACACAGAGTGCTGAAGAGAAAGTTATCTAATTTATTACACCACGCTAAAGAGAAACAGTGAAAAAACAGAGTCAGGAGTGCAACCAACAATCTTAAAACAAATGCAACCAGGCAAACACTTTTCCCCCACCACTCCCTCCTTAGCAGGCTTTAGTTAGAAGTTTGCTCCCTTCTACTCCCATTCGCAGCCCAGGAGGGGCAGGGACTGGGGAAAATGGGGGTCTCGGTAACACCTTCCCCCCACCCCTCCATTCTAAAGCAGACTTCCTTTTAGCCATGATTTTGCTCCCTTCTTCCCCTCCTGCTCCCAGCACAGGATGGGGGGGCAGGGACTAGGAGATGGGGGCGTTAGTCAGTCCCTTGCAAGATGGTTCCCTTCTCGGCCGGGATGGGGGCATCCATTCCACACAGCCTCCCCCTGCTGCACCGTAGGATCTCACCCATAAGACCCAGTCCTCCACGAACTTTCAACAAGGCAAATCTCTTCCCATCGGGCTTCATCTCTGCTATGGCAGGCAGCAACAAATCACAGTGTCTCTCAGTCCCAGTCCTCCATGGGGCTATAGGACTCCTCAGCAAACCTGTTTGGCTCATCTCTGTAGGTTGCAAGTGCTGGCAGGGCTCATCCCAACGTAAGTCACAGCATCTTCTCTATGTCTCCATCAGCTCCATCCAGCGTGGAGCCTCTCCATGGGCTGCAGGTCGGGTCTCTGCCTCTTCCATGGGTCCTCTCCACCAGCTACTCCACGGGCTGCAGGGGCATCTCTCTCGGGCACCTGGGGTGCCTCCTCTTCCACCCTTCCCAGACTTTTGTGTCTGCCAACTGCTTACGTTTATTATGCAAATTTATCACAATGCCCTTAACGGGCCAACATTGTGGTCTTGTTGGCACTCTCTGGTGGCAAAATGCAGCTACTTCTAAGTCTTTTTCTCTCCTATATGTGATTCTCAGAGGCGCTATCAACAGGCTGGCAGAAGATTCCAGCAGCCATTTTCTGCAGCCCCAGGTCCTCTCTCTCTCAGCACCCAACTATGCACAACTGCAATAATGTACCCAGGAGCTGAGATGAGCTCCTTCCTCACAGGGCAGAGGCATTCTCTTCTAAACAGGGTTGGTTTGTTGTTTGTTTCGTTGTGGGTTTTTTTTTCCTCATGATTGATATTTGAATTAGTACAAGAAAAGCAATTTGTTGCTCAGACGTGGAGGTTTTGTGCATCCTACCAATTGATAACCGTATCCTATCTAACTTCGGAGTAATTTGATTCTTATCTTTAGAGTCAATTCCCAATTTCACTCACTGTTGGCACTTTGGATTTTAATACATGGTATTCGGTTGTCCAGTCTGAAAATCCTTGCAAACCCACTTGTACCTGTAGGAATGGGAATAATAAAAAGCCTATTTTCAAGATCAGAGGTAGCGTATATAAAAATAGCAAGAGGTTCAGCCACACTTCAGGGGTGGTCTTCAGGAGTAAGATCATCTTGTTTTAACTTTCTGTAGAGGGTATATGTGGAGCCCAGGAGACGTTGTGGTGCTGCTGTTTTTTCCAGGGAAAACTCAGGCCTCGCTTCATTGTGAACGACATCTCAACCTATCTATAAACAGTGTCGGGATGAATGAAATATATTGATCATACTTGCAATAAACTTTCAGTTCCTCTAGTGTGGGTTGGAAAGTTAATTTTGCTACTCAACTTAAAACGCAAAATAAGTGGCCTGAATTAATTCTAGTTCATGCTAATACAAAGCGGGAAGTTGTGATATGTCCAAGCAACAAGAGCAGCAGGTGGCAGCTCAAGTTCTCCTCCTCTCCAGAATGCAGGAATTCATCAGGTTGTCCTTCCCAATGCATGAGGCTGTGATAGGGAGACAGGGCAAAGAAGTCCTTCATTCAGATAGTTTATAGTATCCTTCCCATTGTTTTTATTCCACATGTCACCCTGTAGGGATAACTGCTGTGGAAATACCTCTTACTCATCCTCACGCTACTGCCAATACATTTACTTCTGCAGGAAGGTATCTTAATTGTTCTGGCATTCATGAGTGGAAATGCTGCTTTCTCCACCTGTGTCCTTCCCCCTCTGCCCTTGGCTCAAGACACAATTTTAATGGAGTATAGTTTTGCATGGAAAATCCAGAATACTGATAATACACGAGTACTCAGGAAAAATTGTCTTGCATGTTTATAACTGTGCAGCTCTCCTTGTTGTTTAACTCAGGCAAATCTTATGGAAATTTTAATCTTTGCTGAATATATAACATCACACCCCCAAATGTCTCCAAGAGGAGTAGCAGTTAAAAATATAAACTCTGTAGGACAAGTTTATTAAAAATATTCTGCATCAAAATGTACGGTATTCCTGTCAAATGCTAGTTAGAATGAAATAGACTGGTTCACCACCTTGTTGTTGAGGGCTGAGGAGAGCCTGTTGGCATGGACCTGACACAGTTTTGCTTTCCTTAAGCTGATTACATTATATTTTCCTTTCCATTGACAAATTCTGTTACCAGATTGGGGTAATATTAGCCTGATTTATCTTACTGGCTGTGACCCAATACTTTTGTTTGGAGGGGAGTTAAATTTAGAGCAATTCAGTTGAATGGATTTTTCTTTCCTTATTAGCTATTTCTAGCAGCCTGATAAATTTTTGTGATCAGTGACTAAGTGTCTCTTGCAGTTACAGTGTCAGTCTTCTGCTTGCTTATATTGCCATGTCATCCCAACAGCAATTAAGAAACCTTAGATAGAAGTTATAAAATGTTGCCATAAGAAAGTTGGCCAGCTAACAAAAATATGAACCATAATCAGGGATGAAGGAATGAAAAAGGTTGAAGGGGAGAGTTAGCTATGTTCTTTACACCTATGGCCCGGTATTAAATTCATAAGCTATCTGTCCTTTTTAATGGAGAAAATAAAGTGCAAGTTATTTACAGCATCTTGGATCCAGTATTTTAGGACCCTCTGTGGGTGAGGTGCCATTCAGACTGTCTGTAACTGAATGCATAAATGTACATTTATAGACACCAGTATCACTACAGATAGATGAAAAGTTGGCAAAGGGTTGGAGCAAAACAGAGATTTTTAGGTGGGAAGGGACAGGGTAGGACTTGTTTGTTCATGGCTCTGTATTACAGAAACACATTTTGCTTACTCCTGGTATCCAGCTATATTCATAAAGGTTAAAGATAGTACTGGGTTAACAAGTATAATTCCTCCATCTACAAGGTAAAGTTTAAGTAGAATGAAGTGATAGAAGAGCTATCTATGAGCTATGATAGAAGACACAGAAGACAGCTATGATAGAAGAGAATAGAAGCTCACAGAAGGAGCTACTTCAAGTATCACCTACTGGGTTCTGCTGGAAAGCATTTAAAGAATAATGTGATCATCAGGCACAGTCAGTGTGGGTTCACAAAGAAAGTCCTGTTTAACTAATCTGACATCCTTCTATTGATAGGATCACCTGCCTAGTGGAGGAGAGGAAGGTGGTGTATATAGTTTTTTCTGGATTGTAGTCAGGGTTGCGATGCTGTCACTCACAGAATTCTTCTGGACAAGTTGTCCAGCTGTGGGATGAGTGGGTTTGCAGTGTGCTGGGTGAAAAGCTGGCTGAAGGGCAGAACTCAAAGGGTTGTAGTGGATGGGGCTACCTCTGGCTGGTGACCAGTCACCTGTGGTGTCCCTCGGGGTTCAATTCTATGGATAGTTCTGTTCAATGTATTAATCAATAATCTGGATGCAGGAGTTGAATGCACCTTTAGCACATTTGCTGATGATACCAAACTGGGAAGTGCTCTTGACTGTCTCGAGGGGCAGGAGGCCTTGCAGAGGGATCTAGATATATTGGAGCACTGGGCTGTGAACAGTGGGATGAAATTTAACAAGTCAAAATGCCAGATTTGACACCTAGGATGGAGTAATGCTGGGCACAAGTCTAAGGTGGGAGAGGGCTGGTTGGAGAACAGCCCTGCAGAAAGGGATCTGGGGGCAGTGGTGGACAGCAGGTCAGTATGAGCCAGCAGTGTGCCCTGGCAGCTGAGAGGACATATCTCATCCTAGGGTGCATGAAAAACAAGGTAAGCAGCTGGTAAGGGGAATAGATTATCCTACTGTAATGTGCAGCCTCAGGTTAGGTACCGTGTGCAGTGCTGGGCCCCCCAATTTAAGAAGGATGTGAAAGTGCATGAAAGCATCCTGCATCCAGAGGACAACAGAGCTTCCTGAGGAGGGAAGGGGGAGCAGGAGGGGCTGAGATCTTGTCCCTGGGATCCACTGACAGGACGTGTAGGAATGATTCAAAGCTGTGCTGAGGGAGGTTTAGTCTGGACATTAGGAAACATTTATTTACAAGGAGGGTGGTCAAACATTGGAACAGGTCTCCTAGTGAGGTGGTCAATGTCACAAACACGTCAGTGTTTAAGAGGCATTTTGACAATGCCCTTGATAATGTGCTTTAACTTTTGGTCAGGCAGTTGTGCTAGATGATGATTTGTCTCTTCCAACTGAAATAATCTATTCTATTCTATTTTAAATGAGCTTTGAATAACTTAGTTAAACAGTGAAGAGAAGGGTGAGTAGAGAAAATAAACGTGGATAGTAATAGCTGCTGTGTTGGCCCAAATGGATGTCATTTTAGCTGAATGTTGTGTTCCAGTGTGGTGTAGTAGATTTATAGGTAGCTTTCTGTTTTAATAATTCAGTATTTACTGTTTATTAAGACACAGTGAACTCCTTTTGTGACCTGGCTACCATGAAATGCATCATCTTAGCAATGTTAATTTTTAAGTTTCACCTTCCTTCATGTCTCTTTTGGAAAGAAGCAAGTGCCTAGACAGCCTTCAGCCATGGCAATGCACTTATATTTAATTTGTGCACTAAAAAAACCTCACAGCAGTGAGGTCGTTTGCACTGAGAATTACAAAGTGCTCTAGAGGACAATGGGCTTTAGTTAACAGTGCTTTGTAAAGAAGGTTGAAGAGAAGGAAGAGTCTTTTGACTCTTCAGGCAGGTGAGAGAGTGAGCTTCAGATGGACTGATGTATTATACCCTTCTGTCATAAGCTGGGAAGAGACAAAGACATGGAAGATGAACTGCTGGGTAGGGCAGAGACTATCTTGGGAAACTATGCAAATGTTTTAAACTCTGTTCAACTGTTTTTCTTCCAACAGACTTTGGGAACTATCACTGCAGTGCCCATTAAGGTTCCTCAGGTCAGCTCCTTGCAGAGGTTGGCAGGACAAGGACCAGCAGTGCTACCTCAGGTACAAACTAGAGTTCCAATGGGGAAGTTGTGTCATTTTATATGTATTCTAGTCTGGTTTTGTCTGGTGCTCAGGCATGAGTAGGTCAGCAGATGCATTTTGCTGAATAAAGACTCACCTTCAGTGAGTCAAACAGCAAAGACATTTTCTCCAAATTGAAGGGAAAAAAAAAGATAAATCAGTTTACTTCTGGGAGCATACTGTTAGCACAATGGAAAGCTATAAAATGTCTTGTAGATTCATTGTGGAAGAACAAAATACATACAGTGAACTGTAAATTTATGCTTTATAAGATGATTCACAAATCACAACTGAAAATCTGCAATTTTGCAATTAAATATGTTCTGGAAGTATTAACCTTTCTGTTCAAGATTTTGTCTCTCACATTTTTTTATTAATTTATTTGCCTTATCCCTGTCAATCCCAGAGTAAAGTTTTAGCCCAGCTAACCCAGGAGCCAGACTGAGGCAAGATCAGCTGGGTAGGAGTGAAAGGAGAATTAGATTCACAGATTTTTAAAAAATCTTTTCAAAGTGTGTTTTCTTTTCTAAATATCAGCCACTGTTTCCCTACCCATACCCCTTATTCCCCATTTCAACCCTCTTCCTCATAATGCTTGGATGTCATTTTCAGCAAGGGTTTTGCTGCAGTTCTGTTGTTTGTTTGTAGGACTAACCATCATTAAGTGTCTGTATCTCCTTGTGTGCCCCTTTCTTATACATGAACGCTTTTCTAGCAGTGAAGTCACCACCGGATTTTCCGATCATTCCTTTATATGTTTCCTAATATTTTCTTTAGTGGCAGAATCTAGTAGAAGATCTGTGAGCTAAATCTGCCTGGAGGAGGGAGTATTTCCAAGATAAAGCTCTCAAATTCTCTCTTTCAATTACATTTGTGGAAGGCAAAGTTATGAACATAAAAGAAGGTTATAGTTTCCTTAACGGGTTCAAGACTTTGCTTTTCAGTTGTTCTTACAGCATAATAACACATAGATTTCTGCCATTTTGGGGTGTCAAAGATGAGCAGATTGCTCCTGAAAATAGATGAGGTTCAAGAGCAGCTGAAAGACCTGTAACAGGGGCCTAAATTATCATTAAGGTTGTGTTTCAGCCATGATGATGGCATTGCAAATGCTGCACTTAGAGGAGCATCAATGCTCCATACTTTTGTTAAGTAGAAAAATTTTCATTCAGTGTTCGATTCAATCTTGAAGAATTGGCCAAAGTGGAGGAAGGTGATTTCCTCGACTTTTTGAAAAGAATGCATATCCTTTCTGTCGTGCTGCTTAGCTTCTGGCAATCTGCTTGTTTGTATTTCACTTTGTTTCACTCCTTTCCTAGACCAGCCTTCAATTTCAGACCTGATTATGCAATCATACTTAATACTAATGAAACACCAACCCTTCCGCAGCAGCTCTGAGCCATAGTTCACTACATTTTCTATTTCACATAGATATCACAGGAAATAACCACATACCAATCTCATTTCTGTTCAACACTAAAAATGAAGTAAACAGCTAGATGTAGGATCACATTATCAGAGGCACGTTTTATATTCTGAGTTTTTGCTGACTTTCTAAAGGCCGATACCTCCTTCAGCATCAGGCTGCCCCTTCTACGGGCTGTGTCCTCCTTGGCAGGTCAGTAGGGTCTACATGTTCTTCTCCTGCTCAAAGGTTGCAGGGAAGTTTAAAACTTCTGTATCATTTCCTATTGGGGAACTCCCTCCACCCATCAAAGCTTTCTGCTTTTCACATTTTCATCTACAAATGAAAAGTTGGGCTTCTGACTAAAGGGCTTTAAACGAAAGTTGCTGGGGGATGGGAACCTCAATCCATCCTCAGTACCTGTTTGATGCCAGTGCCAGCAATAGAAGCCCAGAGCCTGAAGAAGGATCACAGGAAGGATCACAGGGAGAGGAGACCAGGGGTGTTGCCCTCTGACAATGACCAGCTGGAGTGTTTGAAGCTCCTCATGGGGATGGATGAGTCGCTGACCAAAAGCTTATGGGTCAGGAGGGCAGGGACAGGGGACGCAATAGTGGCAGTCTTCTACAGGCTAACTGACCAGGGAAGACCAAATGGATGAGGCCCTCTATACAAAGATAGGAGCAGTCTCACTTTTGCAAGTCCACGAGGGACTTCAACCACCCCAGTATCTGTTGGAGGGACAACACAGCAGAGCACAAGCAGGCCAGGAGTTTCATAGAATGCATTGATGATAACTTCCTTCTGCAAGTGAGAGCGGAGCCAACAAGGAGAGGTACCATGCTGGACCTTGTTCTCAACAACGAGGAGGGTCTGGTGGGGGCTATGAAGTTGAAGGGTAGCTTTGACTGTAGTAGCCATGACATGGTGGAGCTCAAGATTCTCGAAGCAGCAAGGAGGACACACAGTAAGTTCCTTACCCTGTACTTCTAGAGAGCAATCTTCAGCCTCTTGAGGGATCTGCTTGGTACAGCACCATGGGACAAAGCCCAGCAGGAAAGAGGGGCCCAAGAAGGCTGGTTACTATTAAAGGATCAGCTCCTCCAAGCTCAGGAGTGATGCATGCCAACAAAGAGGAAGTCAGGCAGAAGAACCTGGAGGCCTGCATGGATGAACAAGTAGGTCCTGGAGACACTCAAATAAAAAATGGAAGCCTACGGAAAGTGGAAGCAAGGGCAGGCAGCCTGGGAGGAATACAAAGAAACTGTCTGAGGAGTCAGGGATAAGGTTAGAAAAGCTAAAGACCTGATAGAATTAAATCTGGCCAGGGACATCAAGGGCAACAACAGAAGCTTCTATAGGTATGTTGGTGATAAAAAGAAGATGAGGGGAAAATGTGGTCTCTCCCTAAATGAAGTGGGAGACCTGGTTATCTGTGGTGTGGAGAAGGCTGAGGTACTCAATGACTTTTTTTCTCAGTCTTCAGCAGCAAGTGCTCTAGCTACATTGCCTAAGTCATGAAAGGCAAAGGCAGGCACTGGGAGAATGAAGAATGACCCACTGCAGAAGATCAAGTCTGGGATCATCTAAGGAACATGAAGGTGCACAAGTCCATAGGGCCTGATGAGGTACACCTGGGGGTCCTGAAAGAACTGGTGGATGAAGTAGCTAAACCATGCTCTGTCCTGTTTGAGAACTTGTGGGAGTCTGGCAAAGTTTTCAATGAAAGTAGAAACATAACCCAAATTTTTAAAAAGAGAAAAAAGGAACACCTGGCAAACTTCAGGTCAGACAGACTATTTGTGCCTGGCATGACCTTGGATCAGATCCTCCTGGAAACTGTGCTCAGGCACATGGAATCTGAGAAGGTGATTGGTGATTTGCAACATGGCTTCACTAAGGGCAAATAATGACTGATAAATTTGGCGGCCTTTTACAATGGACTCACAGCTTTGGTGGATAAGGGAAGAGCAACTGATGTCTTGTGCAAAACATTTGGACATTATCCTGCACAATATCCTTGTCTCTAAACTGGAGAGACATGGATCTGATGGATGGACCACTTGGTGGATAAGGAACTGGCTGGATGGACACACTCAAAGTGTTGGGGTGAATGGCTCAATGTCCAAGTGGATACCAAGTGGCGTTCCTCAGGGTACGGTAATAGGACCAGTGCTGTTTAACATCTTTGTTGGTAACGTGTAGGACTTGTTGTACCATGGAATTGAGTGCACCCTCAGCAAGTCTGCTGATGACACCAAGCTGTGTGGTGTGGTCAACATGCTGGAGGGAAGGGATGCCATTCAGAGGGACCCTGACAGGCCTGAGATGTGTGCCTGTGCAAAACGCCTGAAGTTCAACAAGGCCAAGTGGGAGGTCCTGTGTGTGGGTTGGGGCAATCCAAAGCATGACTACTGTCTGGGTAGAGAAGAGATTGAGAGCAGCCCTGAAGAAGATTTTGGGGTGCTGGTGGACGAGAAGCTCAGCATGACTTGGCAATGCACATTTGCAGCCCCAAAATGCACCTATATCCTGGGCTGCATCAAAAGAAGTGTGACCAGCAGGTTGAGGGAGGTGATTCTGCCCCACTACTCCACTCTTGTGATACCTAGCCTGAAGTATTGTGTCCAGCTTTGGTGCCACGTCCCAGTACAAGAAAGACATGGAGCTGTTGGAGAGAGTCCTGTTTATCAGGGAGTGTAGTGTCAGAGCTAGGGCGAGAGCTAATGGCCTTAAACTGAAAGAGGGTAGATTTAGATTAGATACAGGGAAGAACATTCCCTGACCTCCATCTCTGTGAAGTCTAGCTTTAACAGCGGATTGTGTAGGGCCTTAATAGTGGTGAGACCATAGCAGCAAAGGCTTCAACAAGCCCATCTGCAAGCCTATCAACTTAAGCATCTTAAGTTTTTCACCTAAGTGGCTTGATCTTGTCCGTTTGAGCTGTACCCCATGTCTGTGGAGGGGAGGAAGCCCTGGATGGATCTCTCTGGGGATCTCTGCCATTTTAGGATCCTACTGGAAGTGGCTTCTCTCTTAGCCACGAAGATAGCACTTGTTTCAGGTGGATACGGAGAAGTGGGATTAATCTGGGTCAGTGTCTGTGTTCTTGACAGCACACCGATTGCTACCTGACATTTCTCCTTTTAGCCGGTCTCAGAATCTCTTTGGGATTTCAGACTCCCTTTAGATTTAGATGTAGGCATGAGAGGAATAAACATTGCCCAGCTGGCTGGAAAGAAACAGGGGACTCCTTCATTTAAGGGCCCCTCATCACATCTGAAGGAGCATTGTATTTTTGCTGCTTTCATTTCTCTTCATCTAGACAAGCTCTTTTGATTTACCTCTATGCAGTCAAGCAGGAAACTAGCACACAAGTAAACTGAGGCACGTGACAATACTTATGTAAAACAATGCACACAGCTTTCTCATTTTCCACAGTTGTATGGATACTTGTCGTTTGTTTTATTCATTTCAATGGGTTTCTGATATGACCCCCTGGGAGCTCTTCCATATGGGGAATGAAGTTACAAAATCTACACATTCACAAATGGCAGCAAAATCCCATCACTTAGTGCTGAACTGCTATTAAGTGGTGAGCAAACAAACATTAATTACAAGTTCATTGCACAATGCAAATAGTATTTCTTTAGGCATTCATTATTTGCCAAAATAAGCCTCTTTGGCAGACCTTTTTTTTTTTTTTAGTTTTCAGAATATGAAGTTATTTTTGCTCTCATCAAATAAATAAATTTTCTGTTATGAGCTGTGATGTTTGGGAAGTTAATTCCAGATAGTCTTTCTCTTCTTACTTTGGCCTTTGAGGTTTCCACTGGGTGAGATGTTTTGAAACTGCAGACTCTCTGCTGCACTCTGAGAGGCAAATCCTGGTGATCCTCTACTCAAACATGTGGATGGTGTGCTCTCTTACTCCTGAGCTATTCCTCTGCTTTATGGCACCCATAAGCTGTAAGGAGGGATTGGCCTTATGTCAGATTGGGGCTCTAATTTCCAGCTGCTCTTCAGACAGTCTATTTTGAACTGGTTTTTGCTTGAAAATTTAAGTCTCACTTCAGCCACTTGAAGGCATGTGGGAAATACTGTTTTCTGTTCTTCAAATGGAAGATTTTAAGTGAATGGGTGAAGACGTTAAAATAAACCTTCCATTCAGTAATTTGGGCCCAATCCAATTCTCTTTCAAATTATTGGAGAGGCTGTGATGATTTGAACAGCAGCTAAATCAGATTATAATGCTATTTCCCTGACCTATTTTTCCGGTCCTGGTTGAAGGTAGGGCTGGGGATGGCTTCACTCACGATGCTCCTGATCAGGGTAGAGCAGAGGGTTGTGCAGCAGATGCCTGCAGTGGAGTAGAGCTATCACCCAGGTTAGTGGAGAAAAGGAACAGGTACACACAACTGCTTTAGGTGCAATGTGTGTGCGCTTTTTAGTTGTCTCTAGCAAGTTCTGCTGTCAAGAGCTGCTTATTTTTTATATTCTGGAGTGATTTCAACATACATTTTTCAGTAGGGTCTGAATTTGGTCACTGGGCTGCAGGCAACTTTGGGACTTGGGGCTGTTTGTTACCCTGTGTTTGTTCATCACTGGCTACTGTGTGAGCCCAGCCAGTGACTGTGGTCTCTAGATGTTCCTCAAACTTAAACATCCTGATTTTTAAAATTTTGTTGTCATAGTTCTCATGAGTGCATTTCCACTGGTAGCCACTGCTTCTCTTCCTGTGTGAACCAAAACCAACCACTACTCCAGTCTTTCCCCATGATGGGTTTCTGGGAGATTTCTTGAAAGGAATAAAGTTCCTGTAGTCAGATTCCAACTTGTGTGATGCCACTGTGTGCCGTAGAAGAAATGTGTTAACAGATCAGCCTGTGGCAAAGCCTCTCTCTGCATTGTGCAAGTCTAAAAAAAACCTCAGTAACTATTTTTAAGGTGTTAAAACTGTGCATAGCCATTAGAAAATGGGAAAACATTACTAAACACCAGTCAGCCTTTCGTGAAACTGGAAAAGAAGCTGGCAGCTACGCATGTCTGTATAAAAAAGTTGCACGGAATCGTGCAGTGGAGAGACAAGAGCTCTTTATTGTTTGTTTGAGGATGGAATAATTGAATTGGGTAAAGTCACAATTACAGTATCAGGGGAGAAAAGGACTGTAATCCCCTAAGGGATGTCATGCACCTTTCTGGTATATAACCCTCAGCACATCCAGGGGGATGTGTTGGAATGCTAGTGGAGGAGGAGAGAGATAATCTAATTCAAGGTAACTTAATCAGCGTGGTATATAACCAAGCTAAGGGTTTTGCCACAGTAGTTAATATTCATTGACTGTATGCGTGCAGAAAACAGAAACAAAATTGCTTTTTCAAAAGAAAGGCAGAGGCCTGACTGAAAATGTAGCCCTTAATAAATATAGTTGTTAATCTGGTTCATTCTATATAAGCTTTTATGCTGTGCTTGTCACTATATTTGGAGCATCTTCCAGTAATGTGTTAAGCACAAAGATTAACATCTGTTGTAAGCTATTTCTTCTCTCATCCTTTCCCTTTGGGAAGAGGTGCGAGCAGCTGAGAGCTCTGGTTAAGGTTTCTTTTTATCAGTTTGCTTATTTTAAACAGGCATGCTACTATTAATTGTATGCCACTATATATTTCTGTCAGAGGACTATACCCTAGAAAAAGTTTATCATGGAGCCGGGTGAGGTTTGTGCCCTTGGTTTGTAGAGAAAAAGATTGAGGTGCCTGCCTATATGGGCATCAGCCTTGCTGTAGATACTGCCTGCACCTGAGACACTTGGCCACCTTGACTTTTCATACTGAGGTTTTGCAGGGAGAGCTTTGAAAATTGGGATGAAAACACAGTCCATTGTTGAAAAGTCTGTGGAAATCTCAGTTATGTGCCGGTGGATAGGTTTGATGGGTGGCCTCTGTTGCTGAGAGAGATGTGGATTGGTTGGAGCATTGGAAGTGCTTTGTGGTTTGTATTTTACACTGCTGTAGTACAGCCAGGACTGGTGAAGATGTGACTTACGTGGTGCGATAAGAACTCCTCCTCGTGGATGGTGGCATGCCAGAGATTGCCACTGATGAGAAATCCAATCTTTTGAAGTATGGGCAAAGATGAATGCATGTGATGTATCAAGGAGGACTACCCCCAGATGCCAGTTTTCCAAAGTACCCCCTCTGTTCCTTCTGCCTCCCTTGAGTTTCAATGTCAGTTCTCCGTAATGAGAGAACTTCTCCAGGGTGGTGGGAAGGAGAAGCAGAGCTGGCTGTTACTGATGCTCACCTCCTTCAGATCTTATCAACGTGGTGAACATTTTGAAAAGGACCTGGAAAGACTGATTTCCATGATATTCTGCAAGTAGGAGCCTAAAGTATCCATACAACCCCCCCAAAAGATTCAAGGCATTTTAACACTTGACATGGTACCTTTTCTCCAGGTGAAAACTCTCCTTTTTTTGTCATTATTTTTATTATAATTTTGTCTTTCAAGTTTTTTTGGTTTTGGCTAGTAAATGAGGCTGGTCAAATCATTGTAATGTGCCATTCCTGATGTCTAGAAACAGGAAAAGCTATTAAAGTGTTGGACAGTGTGGAGCAGTAACATCCATGGTCTTTAAAATGACACCAGAGTTCCATGTCCAGTGAATGCCTGGCTATGTGGATTAGTCCAGAGCTTGCCTATGAAAGTATATGGAGAGGTGGAAGACAGATAGATGTTTCCTTGTTTGTGCCTAAAGGCTTCACGGGCCCTTTATATTTAAATTGAAGTAAGTTAATCATAGATGGGTATCTGCTAGAGAAACAAGCTGACTCGTAACGCTGTGAAGAGTAGAAATAGCAGTAAGTTATTGACTGGTGTGTGTATAATCACAGTCTAGCTTTTATATTTCTATTGTAATCCTAAACAATAAGGATTAAATTCTTTCCTCAGAGGCACATAGATAACTGCATATTCAAGGACAGAGTGATTGTGCAGGAAAAAAGGCAGAAATCCTTGTCAACTTCAACCCCTGCTTGTTGTTTTTTTGGAATAATATTGATTTTAATTTGCTGGTTTAATGGTAGTCTTCCCCTTTGCAAATGGAAGAGAGCCACTTAATGAATCATCAACTCAATAGCAGCAATGCCAAACCAGAAAATATAGTCAGTATAGCTGAGGAGAAAACGTACATTTCATTAGCAAAAGTCAGTCAAGTTCCTGTGAAAATACAGTTTTGTGTTCAAAACACTGATAACATTTTTAATAAAGAACTCCCACCTGACTGCCTTATGCCAACATCCACAGAAAGCAGACCTGGCAGATTCCCACACAAACATCCCTCTCAGCAAAACTTCCATTTCTGTAGTACCAAGCAAAGCTGAAGGGGAAGAAAACCGAAATGAAATAGCTTTGTCTTCCTAAAAACTGTACAGGGGTTACATTATCTGTGTGTCACCTTTACTCTAAAGTTGGCTCTCCCTGACTGGCAAATTGAAATACCAAAGCATGGTGAGCATACAGTCCAGTGGAAGATATCCCATATAACGCTCATGATATAAGCACCTGTGAAAACGCCATAGAGTGATTCTTGGGCGGCATGGCACATAAAATAAGAGACTAGGGTTCATTTTGAGGTGCTCGCAGCAGTTCTGGAATTATTTGCTCCTGATTTCTGTCAGAATTAAGATTTCTTCCCTGGTCCTCATTGTCCAGAGCAGCGCTGGAAACGTGGGCTGGAGAAGTCACTGGGGTTTTGCCCTGCATTTCATACTGTTCTGTGGTTTCCCAGGCTAATATCCCAGGTGGATGCCAAGGGGAGTCTTATGTTGCATGTAGACATGGGATTCACTGAACTGGGTCATCTTGCTTGGGATTTCTTTGTGATACAGGCCGAAGAGTAACTTCCCTTTCATGTGACCCCATCAAAGGCAAGGAGGAAAGAAAACAGAACAGTGTGTGGATCTGTAGTCAGGTGTGTTGTTTTTAAATGCCTGCTAAGGCAATAAACTGTGTTTATTTGGACTGTGGTCTCAGACCAAGCTGAAGAGGATAGCTTCTCAGGAGAGGAACCAAAAACTAAGCAAGCTGGAAATGCTTCTATTCAGGTCAGTTGGGTGACCTGGATTTTAGGGTGTGTCACTGGTGTAAAGTTATGCAGAACCTTTTCTTTTGCACAATTTTTATTGATTTTCAAAAAAAAAAGAGAGGGAGAGAGTCAGTCCTCAGCTGGCATAAATAGACACAGCTTTACTGAAGTCAGTGTGCATCTGTTCATTCTGGTGAAGGATATAATTACCCCATATTGCACTCATTTTATCAGCCATTGCTAATGTTTTCTGTGTGATCCTCTAAAGCTTTTCAAGAATGAAAGCTCTGTCTGCTGCTCCCAGCACTTTGCCTCTCTGACATATGAATTGTGCCAAATCCATTTTGAGTTTTTGTTTTTAAGCTCTGAGTACAAGGGTGAAGTGAAAATAAAGTGTGAATAATGGTCTTTCTCTCAAAGGCAATGTGATATTGCGTTGAGCTGAAAAATTTACTCTCATACAGATCGGCCCTGCCAGTATGAAGGGCTGATTGATGCTGAGCATGATCCAGCTGATATCTGATATTGGAGAGGGGGAGGGCTCTTCAGTGTTGCTGACAAAGCTATAACAAGATCCAGGGACTGGAAGCTGAAGTTAGGCAAATTCCACCTCGCGATAAAATGCCAGTCATGAGATTAGTAAAATGATATACCAACTTATTTGGGCTCTTGATGAATTCATTGTGAAGAATTCTTCAGCATTTTCTTAAAATCAGTCTTCAGTTTCTGGGAGAAATTCTATGGCCAGTCTGTGAGATGAAAGATCATCATGATCCCTTGTGCTCTTGTTAAATTCCCTTCTTTGGTAAGCGTAAGGAGAACACGTTTACCAGAATTGCCCTTAACAATTCTCATAGCACCTGCAGATCTGCACAGAGGTAACTGTTCTAATTAAATCCTGTCCTTTAGGACTACACAGAATTGCCCACAGAGATGGGAGGAATTGTGTGCTTTCCTTCCCTTCTCCTTCCCCTCCATAGTTGTTTGGGTTAGATCTTGAGGGCTTATTTTGTAAGAGTTGGTTGGTTTTTTTTTTACCTTCTTTTTCTTTACTGCAGCATGGGAGCAGCTCACCTGATGGGATGTAGCTCAGGAAATAGACTGCTGATGATCACAGTTGCCTTTGTCAAAGGTGACACACACATCAGGCTCTCCCACGTCTGTCACTCAGAGGTTCACCTCTATGGTACTCACCAGTTTGTGCTCTTGAGGGCTGGAGCGATGTTTGGGCTTCATATTGGGACATCTGGATGGAGCTTAATGATATGGGGTATACAAGAAGTCATACTCGTCAGAGGAGCTGATTCCCTCCTGATCTGAAGCTCTTTAAAATATATGAGATTAGAGGTTGCTGAACGAAAGAGCACTCTGCACATCCCACAGGATCGGGCTCCCCGTTATTTCCCTGTCAGAAGAGCAGACAGCTCCCACCTAGTGAATTCTCAGGTCTGGGAACGTCATCTTGAGCGGTGTGCCCACCTGCAGGCTGTTTGAGAAGTACCAGGGGTGTCTGAGTATCGCTGCCTAAAATCCAGTGTTTCTGTTACTGTGGTTATTGAGGAAACTCAAGAACAACACGGGCTAGTGAAATCATTATAGTCAAGAAGCAGCTCTCTCTTCTCCTGCATTTAGAGCCCTGGTAGTATCACATTCTGTTTTGACAGCTGTCAGAAGTTAAATGAAAGATATTTGGGGAGAGGAGGGTTGAGCTACAGGAGAATCGTTATTTGCAGGGCTCGCCAACAGTTGCAGTTTTCAGTTGGTAACATACATGCTGTCTGTAATTTGTTCTCTTTCCTCCTCCTTTGCTAAACTTTTGCGCCTTTTACTTCTGCAGCTCTTGCAACGGGGACTGGTGTCACCCAACCTGACACCCTTTTCATCCAATTGTAGGCTCATTTTTGAATACAGAATCACAGAATTGTAGGGGTTGAAAGGGACCTCCAGAGATCATTGAGTCCAGCCCCCTGCCAAAGCAGGTTCCCTAGGACAGGTCGTACCGGGAGTTGTCCAGACGGGTCTTGAATATCTCCAGAGAAGGAGACTCCACAACCCCCTGGGCAGCCTATACCTTGCGTGTGTGATGCAGTCCGTGCCCTGCCCCCATTTTCCTTCAGTTCTTTGGTGACTGTTGGCTTCTAAACTTCTGCTCCAACCCCTGGCCTCCTTTCACCTCCCAAACTTAAGCTACAGTTTTGCCATGGGAAAAAGGGATCTACGCTAGCTCCTTCCTTCCTTTTTTTTCTTCCCAACCGAGACTGTCTATTCTGGTGGAGTACTGTAGCAGTCTGGATGTGAACATGAAGCTCTGCTAAAGGTCTTTCACTTAGCTGTTTATTAAGTGCTTACACTCAGTGTTTATGTTCAAGGGAGGAGGAAGGTTCATAGCTGTTAAAGCGCTGCAGAGGGAAGGGGGCTTCTCTGCTTGCTTTCTCCTTTGGATTCACGCCCACAAGCTCTAGAAATAAATGTTATTTTTAATGTTAATTTATTTTAGCTTTAACTCAGGAGCATCTGAAACTTTTTTCTTGTTACTTTTTTCTCCCCCTCCCTGCATCCTCCCTATAGCCAACCCTACTTATTATTATTCTATAATTGCAAGTAAATAAGCTCCCACAATGTCAGCTGAACTTGCTAGGGAATTTGCAGAGGCTTAGGCTATGTAGCCAGCTATACCTCCTTTGTAGCACACGGTGGCAGAAAACGCCCAGCATATGTTCCTGTGCTTGTATGGCTTGAGTTAAGTCCTATCAGCGAGTGCAGCGCTTTGGAGAGATTACGTTGCTTTGGAAAATTAAGTCTGTTTAATTGTCTGTGCAGGGAGAGCTTATTTTATAGCAAAGTAATATGCATTCATCCACCACTTGCAGGATGTGCTGTTAAGGGTGTGTATGGGATTCATTGAGGTATTGCGCCTGACAGTCAATATATATCTAATAGCGTAGAAAAGATAATTGTATAGCTGGAATATATATAGGCATTTAGTTTTAATTAGGATCTTGATTAAATATAAAAGTACAATTAAGAGTGACAGATACTGTAGATCCTGGTAGACTACATGACAGTTTTTGGCTCAAAAAACTCCTGAGCTGATTTTTTTGTCAGTCTCAGGGTTTTTTTCTTCCTAAAGATCTGTGACTGTTCTATTGAATCTTTGATCTGAAGCACTCCTGATTCTCTCTCTATCTCTGTATGCATGTGCTTATCTGTTTGTGTGCTTACACTATTTCTGTTGGCAACAGATGCTATATTAATTTACGGGAAAATTATTTTGTTTGAAGGAGAGATGGAATAATTTAGCTGTTAGCCAAACAGCTAAGAATTAAATTGGGGTGGTTCTCTTTTATTTTTTTAGCCATGACAATTTGTTTTAACTGTATTTTGCCAAGCTTCTCAGACTTTCTTTTCTGAATAATGATACTATTTCGGTGAAGGTGTCTTGGAATACATGAGGATGAGCAATTTGTTCAAGGCTTACATATGAGCAACTTATATAAGATAGAACATAGGAGGGAAAGGATGTTATTATGAAAATATTAAAGTAGATATTACGCGATTTGCTTGCATAACTGACACTGATACAGGCATGAACAAGTTGCTGTAAGTATCATGTGTCCTATTGCACTGACCTGTTGTTTATGTTACAAGCCACAGCTTTGCAGAGGGCCTGGGCAGAGTTGGATTTAAACCAATCCTCTGTCCACTACTTTTGAAAATAAGGCCATTAACTAATTGTGGAGCTAATTACAGACATACAACATCTTGGCTAGGGTATTCATCTGGTGTCATAACTAAATAAATTAAATAATGATTACATAAAGTGATTGGATAGAGGACAATGTCCATGGATCTGGAATACGGTTAGCTGTGTTTTAGTGGAGTTTTGCATCGTTTTGCAGAGGGCCTGCGAGGCCTTCCAGTGTTCCCCTGAAGTTGTGAGCCAAGGTCAGCATCTTCCTGGGCTTTGTCACAAGTCTGTCGCAGGATCTTGGGTAAACCCTCCTCTTGGCTCTTCTTCGTCACCGTTTCCTCCTTCCCTTCCCATTTATCTTCTTTGCTGACAGTTGTGACACTCCCAGCCAGGACTGTGCCTCAAATGCACTTTTGCCCTGCCCAGAGGTGTTTAGGATCCTATCGGCTGTTGAGAGACAAGTTACCGAAGCCCAAAGAGCCGGCGATGCGCGTGTTGCTGCGCTTAACGCGCGCTGCAGGGACAAAGGGGTACGGCTCCTCCCTGCCGCAGCAGAGGATGGTGGCCAGCCTTGAGAGATGATTTTCTGCACATCAGTAAATCCCTGCCTTTTCATTAAATTGCTTACTTAGGCTCAAGATTGAAGTCGGCGTGGTTGGAAGGGCTCCTGTCGACCGCCGTGCGGTGACACAGGCAGCTGTTTCCCATGCCTGTCTGTTACAACTTGTCATTTTGTTTCACAGTATGGAAGGTGCGGGAAGTGACAGGATGAAATAAGCACAGAGGAAGCCGACTGTTTTATGTGGCCGCGCTAACGAATAATCTGGGAGCGAAGTTAACTTCATGTGAAGTGGTTTAAATTATTTATTTTCAGTCCTGGAACTCTGCTTAACATGTTGTTACGGCAGAGCCATGTTGACAGGGTGACGTTAATTACCACACTGGAAACACATCACATTAGCTGAAAACAATTGTTCGCAGCTATCATTCATAGCTCTGGGTAAAGCCACAACCTTAGCACATCTTGGCAGTTTTCCCCCTCCATCCATGGAAGTTCCTTCTGCATCCTTCTGCACCTGCAAACAAGCTCTTCACTTACAGCAACAGCATATGAAGTGTAATGGTTTGGGGTCCCTTCCCTTCCATTCCCTTCCCTCGCCTTCCCTTCCTGTTCCGTTTTTTGGTGAACTCAGAGATTGTGTGATTGATCTCCTCTCCATTAGACATGGCACATCTAAAAAAATGTGAGGATCTTCTTTCAGTGATCCACCAGTGTAAATGTATCCATTTACTGTAAATGCTTTCCTACAACTCCCTTAATGATTTGGGTCCCGCTCCTTAATTTGTAGCAAGAGAGTTGTGTCCTTCAGAACAGGAAATTACTGAGACTGGAGCCTCTGCTTCTTTGCAAAGGCTTTGGCTTAACCATCCCTACTGAGAACTGGACGTGACTTGAGTAGCATTTGTATGGATGTGTGCTAATAAAAGTGCGGAATTGACTTTTTCCCTCCCTTCTTGTTCAGCATTGCAATGAGTTGAGGACTCCAAAATGTCTTAACTGAGGAGTGCTGGGAATATATCTACAAGTAAATGAATGGCTGCCTGCTTTGAATTGTTACACTGTGTTTGCCTAGATGCTGCCCTTCCATGGTTGATGCAATTAGAGGTTCTACTGGGAGAGTGCGTGCATGCAGCATTTATTCATTGTGGTGTGAGGCTGTGCCTAATAACATCCAGCGCTCTGTTTGTAGGTTAGGCCAAAGACCCTGATTCCAGACAGCCTCCCCATCTCCCCGTGCAGAGACCAACCTTCCAAGCAGCCTCCTACCTTCCAGAAGGCAACTGTAGTCAGCATCAAAAACCCCAGCCCTGCCCTCCCGACTGCCAATAACACCGTCAGCCATGTACAGACACCTAACAGCCAGTCACAAAGTGTCACCGAGTCTACAGCTATTTCATCACCTTTGAGCAGTGCAGGTGTGGCGTACGCCATCATTTCCACCTCCCCCAACAATGCAACTCCTATCAGCACCAGCACGACTGTCTCTGTGGTCAACGACAGCATTAAAGTGCAACCACTCCTCATTAGTGCCGACAGCAAGGTAGGTTCTGCTTCTTCTGGCATCTTTTTTTGTTTGGTTGTGTTTTGCTTTGGTTATCAAGCACAGGAATTACTCTGCAGATGTAAGCAGCATATTCCCCTGGGCATCCACAGCCCTGTGCGTAGTGATGCCAGTGGTTCCTTTTGAAGGAAATAATGAGAAAGCAATAGGAAAATTCTTAAGAATGCTAGCAGACATTCATCTGTGTACATACTTATTTTTAGGAGAAGCAAAAGCAGAATGATGTAGCCTGACATTAATGGGATCATATGATCTTCCATTTCCTTAAATCAATCCTCACTGATAATATCCCCGAGTTCTGTGCAGGCTCAAATTTCCTATGGACTCCCTCTTCAATTATACAGTGATATTAGTTATAACGACTGACCCCAGGGGAGTGTATCAAATAATCAGGCATTCCCTTCTACACGTTCAGGGGAAGACCAAATGAAATCAGAACTCAGGGTTTCAAAACTGATCAGTAGATGAATCAGTAGGGAAAAAAAAATCAAGTTATGAGTTACTTGTTTCCTCTTTTCAGCTTCAAAATACAAGAACTTCACCACTCTTATAGCAGAAACAGATTCAATAAAGGCTGCCAATATACCCAACAGACATTTGTTGTCATTTGCTCCTGGGATCTTGCTGCTTTGGGTCTTGTTGGCAGTACAGATTCTCATACAGTGTTCAGAAAGAAGACAGTATGTAGGATGTCTTTGTGAGGTAGATAAAGAGCAGGCCTCTCTGTCCCACTTCTCTAACATAATTTGTTTTCCTGTTACATAAATTGGCTGCTGGTTAAGTAAAACACTCTTGTTTATGCTTTTAAAACTTCTGCAGTGCCTGAGTTGAGATAAAGTATCCAACAATTAAGTAACATTGATTGCAAGTTAGCAATGAAATAGATGGAAAAGGCCCGGTATTCAAATCTGATAACCTTCAGCAAGGAGGTGAGCTTGGGAAGGTCTTCCATAGTCCTTCATAAAGCTTTGATTGTGGGTATAAAGTCACGTGTGTAGGTCTGTGGTCAGAAATCGTCCTTCTTTCCTTTTCATTTAATAGTTTCTGTTATCTGCACCCTGTAAATCTTCACGTGGCAATTCCAATATGACCAGCTGGATATACTAACGTACATGCATGTATAAGAGATCTGGGAAACAATTCCTATAGGTTCTGTACCAGAATGTTTTGGGTTTTTTTATTATTTAAAACACACATAGTTTGTTTACACACTGCTCAGAACCCATAAATGCTTGAGGGCTGAACTCTGGTCTCAGTCACATCAGTATCTTCCTTCCCATCCCAGGTACTTCACTTCAAAGTAACGCTGGTAGGACTGAGATTTTTGAATCTGTAGCAATTCTGTCTCTTCTACCTGAATGCAAAATAAAATCAAAGAGAAGACCTTAAAATCACCGAGAACGCGAGTGCTAAAGTGAGGCTGCTGATTCAGCTTCAGAAACCCTCTAAATAGAAAGTGCCCTAATTTTCAGAGGCACTGAAATGGCTTCCTTAGTGTGGTTTATAAGGCACCTGTAAAAACTACTTGTTAGAAACTTAAGCATGGATTTAGAAGCCTAAGCTAGGTATCCAGATTTTTATGCTTTTGGCTTGTGACTTATATCTGTTGCCTGTAGAGGTATCAAGTAACTGTTCAGAGAAGAAGGGAGCGGAAGGCCGAAAAATGCAGTTTCATACAGTGAATTCTCTTCTTTTATTTGTACTTTGCCTTTTAGGTTATCATTATTCAGCCTCAAGTCCAAACCCAGACAGAAAGTAAAGTGGAGACAAAGAAACCTCCTGAAGAGTCAGCTCAGGGACCCCCTGCTACCAAAAAGAAAAAGGAGGAAAACCCAGAGGTGATTTTTTTTTAAAATTTATTTTAATAAATGAGCTACATTATGTTTAAGTTATGGGGGTTATTTATGAAAAATTTGTCTGTGTGCATATGCAATTGTGCTTATGGTTCTCCCAGTTGTTTATCTCTCTATCCAGTCACTGCAGTTGGGGTGATTTCCCCACAATGGAGGTGATTTCCCTGCTGGTGTAGTGCTCTGATAAATCCAGTTTGTGTCATTCAAACCTCCCAGTGTCACAAAATGTAGGAACTCTCAGTCTCAACAATCTAGGCCCTTTGCATGGGTGTAGCTGTGTTTCTTGCAGAAGGTGTACACAAGCTTATGATACTTTCTTTTATGTTATCAAATACATAATGTTGGGTTTGCAGGCTGTGCAATGGTTGGAATTAGCATTTCCTTTGTAAGCCGAGCTTTTACATCTCTTTGTAACGAATCTTGTGATTTTTAAATTGTATTTAAGAATAGAGTTTCTTGTGTTTGCTGTGTACTCCTCTTCCCACATGTACGCAGATTCTTTCTAGCCTGGTGTACATTAAAATTCTTAAAACTGAGTAAAAGAGTAGAAAGCAGGTTATGAGATTATATCTCTGTCATGAACTGAATTTGTGAAGTAAACTAAGAATATGCATCAGAAGTCCATGTAGAAATATGGTGTCTCTTTACCAGGTATTTTGGGCTGTTGCCTAGATCTATTCACATCGGATTGTGTGTACTTTTGTGGCAATTTGAGAAGTTTAACAAACTGAGTCTACTTCTGTTGTGGAAATGCTCATCTGGTGTGAAATCTTAACCTTGCTAGCCTAATAAATGTGTAGCAAGGAAGTGTCCTTGGAGCTGTAGGTTTAAAAGGATTATTATAATAAAAATTATAACATTACTTGGGACACATGGGTTTTCATTCACTCCACTGCTTTAAGAGGTTTGCACAGCTTAAACAGTGTGAAGAATAAATAGTGGCTTTTAGCCTTCAATCTCACAGCTTTACGCGGAAGCTCTACAGAACTGCACTTAGGAAACCTCCCAAGTTTAAAATCTGACCCTCATATGAGTCTTCATTGCCACAGAACAATGGGGCTGTAGGGTCCTTTATTGTTAATGGAGGTATTTCCAAAAAGATTATTTGTTATGTAGCACCTTATGGGCAGAAAGGCTAGTAGATCCTGCTTAAAAACATAAGGCAGGGAAAAAACATCCATGTTTCTTTGCCTGTGATTTAGCCTCCACCCCTTGAAAAGAATATTGAGCAAAAGTCTTGGAGAGAGACACAGGAAAAGACCATGGGACTGGGCACGCTTTTTGATACAGCATTCATAAATTTAATGAGCTTTTCATTAAATTGCTGACTGGAATATCCTGACTACCTTATTTTCCTGTAACCAAGAACATTGTTCCTACGGTGTATACTGAAGGTCTTGGCAAGCACAATTTTCTGGGTAGGATGCTATGCCCTTAAGTATTGCAGTTCTGTTCTTTTCATAGATGTGTTTCACAGCCATAAATATATGTAGGTCTAGAGTTAATTTCTTTTGTTCTTTGAAAGTAAACTTTAGTTGATTATCATGTATTTATGCAACTAGTGTAATTAGAACTAACAGCATAATTAGTGTAAATACATATAATGACATAAATAGAACATGTAATTACAAAATGAAATGGTTTTGCAAAAATCTTTGTTTTGCTTCATGAAAAGACATGCTGCGCATTTCTAAAAGCACTCGTGCCTTTTAAACAGATGATTAAATTTAAAGCAAAGAGTAACAAAGATACCGTGGTACTTTACAAAAAAAAAATAAGCACTCTAGGCACTTGTCTCCACACCTTCATTTATCTTTGAGGCAATAAATCGAGGCAGGAACTCCAATATGGCTCTACCTAAATGTTAGTTGTGACACACTGGGATTTGGGCTTTCACCACTGGACCTGAGTGGCCAAGTCAGGGGATGCGAGGAAGTTTTGATTTAGTCTAATGATGACATACTTGGGAAAGTGCATACAGGATTCCTGGGTACTGGCAAGTCTGGTTTATTTGGTTTAAATTTTCAATTTGATTTGTTAAATCCCAGTCTGTGTTTGGTGGATGCCAATTACTGTCTGTCTAGTGATGGACCTTCTCCTGCCAGAATGACTTCTTCAGAGAAACGGAGGAGTTATGCAAGGGAGCCCAAATTTTGTTGATTTTTAAAGATTGTATGTTAGTAAATTTGTATATTTCTGGCTACATTTTCCAGGACACTCTTGCAGGTTTTTTATGTAAAGAAAATTTGCTGCCATAAATGCTGGTTATTTAGCTAACAGTGTTTTTAGTCCCACGTGAGAGGGACAAGCGAGACACGTTGCAATTGCAAAGTAAAGGCTAGTGTTAGGCCTGGATTGAAAATCTGAATGAGAAACTGAAGCCTTGGTTTAGTGGATCCATGCACAGGGGAGAAACAATATAGTCCCCAGTATTTGAAAGGAAGGCGTTGCAGCAGAAGTAGTATTTTGAGTTTAATCCAATGAGCTACATGAGTGCAAAATAGCAAAACCCGTAAAAGCAAATATGCTCTTAATATAATATGCTTGTAAAAAAGAATGCAGCTTCTACTGGGATATTTTAAAGAGGAGCAATCTTTCAAATATCTGTAAAAGCTAACCCTTCCTGCGCTTAACAGTGAGATAATTATCAAGTCCATTTATGAAGGCTCTTCATACGTTAAGCAAGTATGCTGTCATTACATTTAATTAGGTACATATTCAAATAATTTTAGCATGAAGAGAGGAAATTGTTTAGCAAGCATTCCAGTACTCAAATAATTTTAGTTTAGATGTCAGAAAATGTATGCTCTCCCTGCAGTTTAATCTTTGGGTAATACAGGCGTTCTGCGCTCCGCTGGGAAAATACAATTGCACGTTAACTGTTCCAACTTTCTGATTCCTCACCTAAACGTTGTTATTACTTCTGCTCAGAGCGCTGCTGCAAAGTTACTTTTTGGTGGGAGTGAGGCAGAGCTTGTAATCGTACTCAATTGACTAATTTTCTTTTCTGATCCGCACAGTGGATCGCGGATCAAATATTCATCATTCTCTTCAGGTGTGGAGCCCCCACTGTGTCTAGCTGTTGTTTTAGACACGCAAGGAGTGAACATTATTGAAATCAAGGGCTGACATGCAAATGAACACATGTCCTTGTCATTGCCACAGTTGTGGAAGGCAGAAGTACAGCACGAATATGAGTAAATTGCCAGTGATAAAATTCTACATCGCCCTTTTTTTTTTTTTAATCTACAGGGAGAATAACATACCAGGAGAATATGGAAAGAAAATATTCCTGTCTTAGGTTGCTAGTTCACCTGTTTGACAGAGATATTTTCACATATCTAAGAGGGATAGAGATGTCCAATCCTGAGCTCCAGGTTTTGAAGAACCCACCCCATAGCTAGATCTTTTCATCTACAAAATGAGGATAATTTCCCAATTTTACCATGTCAAAGTCAGAATCGCAAAGGAAATGGTAGTTCCTGTGCCTTACCAATTGATTTTATCCTAAACTGAAATAAAAACTTTTTTCACAAAACTTCACAAGGAAAAGGCTTGTCACAGAACAGGAAGGTCAAACTAATTTTGACTTGTAAGGGTTGAAATGTGTTCTACTGACACTACTTTGATTGAAACAGAACGTTTTGACCTTCTACTGCTTAAAGACTGTATTTTAGTTTGACCTAAATCTGCACATTTTATTTTGGGTGAGTATGAAAATTGTATCTTCCTGTGGTCTTTGGAAGCTTTATCTGAGTTGGATCATGGGCTTTGCTTGCTTCTCTTTCCTAATAGTTTGGGTTCTGTAGTCAGAAATTACTCTCCTGTGGAATTGCACCTTGGGTAATATGATAGTTCAGCACAGCAGCAAAAGGAGGAGATCCATGAGACCCCACAGTACCACACGTGACTCAAAACCAAAGAATTCAGCTCAGTTTGGGCTTGGAACAACACAGCAGAATTCTAGTTTTCCATCACAAAGATGGAATAAAAGCCTCAGCAAAATTTTTTTGCCACCAGGAAAATTTTCCCAATGAAAAAATCACTGGCAAAAAAAATATAATGAAATCAGCTCTGGTACTTGCTCTGTTATTGCATCGGCGTGTGTTATGTTTCAGCCCCAGCTGGTAACCAAGCTCCACACAGGCACTCGCTCACCCCCTGCGAGGAGGTGGGGAGGAGAATGGAAAAAACTCCCAAATTTCTTGGGTTGAGATAAAGACAGTTTAAATGGATAACAAAGGAAGAGAATAGCAATAGTAGTGGTAGTAATAATACTACTACTACTTAATACAAGTGATGCACAAATGCAATTGCTTACTACCTGCAAACCTCCTCTCCCTACCTCTCTCCCCCTTCCTCCCCCTCCACTGCCCAGTCTGTTTCCAAGCAGTGATGCTACCTCCAGACCCCCTTCCCCAGTTATTATGGGAGCATGATGCTCTATGGTCGGAAATACCCCTCTGGCCAGGCTGGGCCAGCTGTCCTGGGTGTGCTTTCCCAGCTTCTCCTGCACCTGGCAGGGTGTGAGGAGCTGAAAAGTCCTTGACTTACTGCAGACACTACAACTACGTAGCAGCAACTGAAAACATCAGTGTCTTATCAACACCATTCTCACCCTAAATCCAAAACACAGCACCACACTATTAGAAAGAAAGAAATTAGCTCTATCCCAGCTGAAACCAGGACCGCATGTTTTGGAGATTTGTTAGTATGAAGGTGTGTTTTATGCATATAGAGCATACAAGATTTTTAAGCAATACTCTAAATTGGATTCCTCACTGCAACATGAGTTCACTAGTGTCAGTGGGAGATGTTTGTTTAATCCTTATTGGAAAATATTGGATTGGTCTACCTCTTCATATTTCACACACATATTCTTTCTGTAACTTGGGAAAAGACATTTCTGAATTTCCGTGGGTTTTTGGGGAAGGAGACTTTCAATGTGCTCCAGATGTCTTGTTTCATGTTGTAAAGTTCAGTGCAAATATGCATGTCTTTTTTTTAACTTCACACAGCTTCCTCACATGCAATAAAGGTAGTGCCATGTCCAGATAATTATAATAACACACAATTACTTCTTGAAAAAAAAAAGAATAACAAAGAAGCTAGCAAACTGCAATGGAATTGATTGAATTGTCTGAATTTTGATCATGCATTGTATGAAATCAGTAGTCATACGGCAGTGGCTTCCTTAGTCTCTGAACTGCTAACTTCATATAGCCATACAAATACGATGTGACTGACCAGGCATATCTGGACAAACCTTCAGGGAAAGTTCTTCATATTACTCTGCATTCAAATAAGATACATTTCTGAAAGGCCTGTTACTGGGTTTATTCTGTCAGTGCCAGATTTATTTATCCAACTACTTCTGTCATGATTGTTGTAGTAGAAAATCTAATTCCCATTTGTTTTTTCCTTAGAAAATTGCCTTCATGGTAGCATTAGGACTGGTTACAACAGAACATTTGGAAGGTAAGATGGCATATGTTATTTTACCATTCAGTTTTTGAGTGAAATATTTTTTCTTGGGTGTCCTCAGAAGGGCAATCAAAACTCAGGTCAAACGTTACCTGCACAGAACTGTGCTTTTCAGCCTCACCTCCCATCCCATTGCACAGCTCAAGGGGCATGAGAACCACCTCTGCAGCCAGCACTGAAAGGCTTGGCCGGCACAAGCTTAGTCACCATGGTTCTTTAAAGGATGTTAGCAACATCCTGGATGATGATAGCAAAGCAAAAAGTCTTCAAAGGCTGCTCTGACTAGCACCAATCTCATTGGGGAGTCAGCAAGGTTCAAAGAAGTTTACCCACATCTTCTGTAGCAAGCGTGCCCTTTTCTCCTTCCCTATGTGAAGTGGATTTTCGTTTCTTGAGTTAATCATCTGTCATCTCTGGATTTCCACAGAATAATGTGCAAAACAGTGGTGAAAGGCTGGCATTTGTTTTATATGATCTTAAGCAAATTAGAACCCCACCTCTCGCAAAGACTTCCTTCCCCTCTGTTTCCTCCCATTTAGCCAAAAAATAAACAATTTCCCAGTCTTATCCTGCTTTTGTGTGAGAGCTGCTAGTACATCTTCCTAGGCTTCTGAACACGAGTTCAAACAAACACTGCTCATAAACTAAATGTGGTACCACGTACTGTTACGTTTACTGTATCAACCTTCCAGAAATACCCTGCAAGAGTTAGTTGGCAGATGTGCACCTCAGCTTTGTCTTTCTGAAAATACAGGGGAGAGGGGGAAGAAAACAGCTCCTTCAGCAACTCTGCCAGTGGTGTGAGGTGAATCCAGGGGTCTCTTGCCAGAATGGGGTAGTTCTCATGGACAGAGAAGATACAGCTATTTTTAAGAAAAAGTCTACAGCTTGACGTGTTTTAGTTACATGCTCAGCTAACACATGAGGTTGATGTGGTTCCACCAGTGTAAGGAGAAAAATCTGGCCTCTGTGTCAGCTAACAATGATTCTTGATCACAAGAGGTGTTGATGAGGAAGGACATTTACCTCCCATCCCATTGACTATTGTCAGCAAAATACTTAGGAATTTCCAGGGCACTAAGTTTTATGTGCTTTAGAGATAGGCACATGCTTAGATACCTTGCTGACTCAAGAGATACCTACTATTTTACAGCTCAATTTCTTTTTAGTAAGATTCCCTGTGCCTTCTGTTCCTCGGTTTTAAGAAAGGCTGTGAATTAGGGAGAAAATAGCATCTTAATTCTACAGTCTCCTCAATATATGCTGCAAGTGTTTTGTGGGTTGTCTTGCCTTTTTTCAGTGTCTTTCCTCTTTAAATCTGCATTTTAGAGAATCATTTAATATCCCAGTGACTGAGAATTTGAAAGCAGTTTAAAGAAACTTTAAGCCATCGGCCTTTTTAATCCCTTAATGGTAATGGATTGAAATGGAAATTGAAAAGCTACAGCAATTTTGGGAGAAGATTTATAATCCAAAACCGGCAAATGATGACTGGTTCTTGTTTTCTTTGTCTGGGGAAAATAGGACAACATTTGAAATTATGCTGAAGTGCAAATTATGCTTACAACAGAGAAAACTTGATTTTGAATAATTCTTTAGCCCTTTGATTTTATTGGAACTAATAAATTGCTTGTGCAGATTTAACGCTGGCGCTCAGAACGCCGAGTACCGCTCTGCTCCCCTTGTTCTACAGCAAGCGCGGAGACGCACGTTTTGAACTTGACTACTACGGTCCTAATCCCACAGAATCAATTCTTTCAGACAAATTCACTTTTTATATTTCTGCTAGCTTGAAAGAAATGGCTCCCACCAAGAGCTACTTGCAATGGAAAGGGGTATTTCTTCATGAGTATTGGTGATTACAGCTGTCAAAAATACCCTTACAGCTTTCATACGCCAAAGGTTATTATTTTAGTGCTATGTCATATTTATGGCAATCAGCCATTGCTATTTATCAGGAAGCAGTGGGCATTATGCAGTTCGGTTTATTTTAGTGCTTCTAATGTATTTCTCAATTTCACATTTTTGGAATTAAAGCCTATCGAGATTGGGTCATTAAATGCTTATCCAACTCAATATCATTAATTCACAGCGTTACTGCTTTCCTTCATTTTGTTCGTTAATTTTGTGGTGAAGGTGCTACAATCCACTTCTGTATGGATTTCTCTATCAGTCTAACAGCCTTTCTACCTAATGTCCAGAGGAGCATCTTTCCCCTTACTGGGAAAAGAGCTCTGTTCTGCACAGCCCAGGGGTGAGGCATCTTTTGAGGCCTTTTCCCGTAAATGAACGCAGATGTTTCCACTGACTGATACTGTGCAAGGTACAGCTTCCACTGAGGGTGAATTGTCATTATGGGTCTCGTAGAATCACCGTACAGAGTGTTTATCAATGGAGGCAGCAGCCCATTGAAGTTTTGCCTCCTACACTGTGGTGGTTGAGCCCTGGCCAAAGGCCAGACGCCCACCAAAATCAGTCTATTCCTCCCCTTCTTAGTTGGACAGCAGAGAAATAACATAATTGGGCGGCTCAAGAGACAAACTCGTTAATGACGCGGGCAAAACAGACTCAACACAAAGTGCTGAAGAGAAAGTTATCTAATTTATGACACCACGCTAAAGAGAAAACAGTGAAAAAAACCCAGAGTCAGGAGTGCAACCAACAATCTTGAAACAAATGCAACCAGGCAAACACTTTTCCCCCACCACTCCCTCCTTAGCAGGCTTTAGTTAGAAGCTTGCTCCCTTCTTCCTTCCCAGTCGCAGCCCAGGAGGGGCAGGGACTGGGGAAAATGGGGGTCTCGGTAACACCTTCCCCCCACCCCTCCATTCTAAAGCAGACTTCCCTTTCAGCCATGATTTTGCTCCCTTCTTCCCCTCTCCTGCTCCCAGCACAGGGTGGGGTAGGGACTAGGAGATGGGGGCTTCAGTCAGTCCCTGGCCAGATGGTTCCCTTCTCGGCCGGGATGGGGGCATCCATTCCACACACCCTCCCCCTGCTGCACCGTAGGATCTCACCCATGAGAGCCAGTCCTCCACGAACTTTCCCCAAGGCAAATCTCTTCCCGCAGGGCTTCATCTCTGCTTTGGCAGGCAGCAACAAATCACAGTGTCTCTCAGTCCCAGTCCTCCATGGGGCTATGATGCCTCCTCCAGCAAACCTGTTTGGCTCATCTCTGTAGGTCGCTTGTGCTGGCAGGGGCTCATCCCAACGTAAGTCACGGCATCTTCTCTATGTCTCCACCGGCTCCATCCCGCGTGGAGCCTCTCCACCGGGCAGGTCGGGTCTCTGCCTCCTCCATGGGTCCTTTTCTCCGGCTACTCCCACGTGCTTCAGCTCAGGCTGCAGGGGCATCTCTCGCCCGGGTACCTGGGTGCCTCCTCCCCCAGCCTTCCCGGCCTTTTGTGTCTGTCAGCTGCTTACATGTGTTCAAATGTATTCATCTCTGTCAAAGGTTTTACAGTTCAGAGGGTTTGGGTTTTTTTTTTCTGCATGGGTTCTATTTTGTAAATTACTAAACTAAGTTCTGTGACATGGTGAACGGTTCTAACATATTAAATCTCTTTCTCTAGGCCCTTAGAATACCTTTTAGTGTTACCACTGTGTAACAAAACAACCAACCAGAAAGTAGGTAGAAAGAAAACTTCAAAACAATTCTTCAGTTCTAAAAATGCATATCTTGTTTTACCATAGCACAGTGATTTGTGATTATTTGCAGATACACTCTTACATGTACATACTTTTTATACCACAAACAGGGGTATCTTTTGTTCACAGTTTCTATAAATAAAGTGCTGACACTGTGCTCTCCCTCCCTGATGGCTGCATAGGGTGGAGTACATCCAGAGCCTGTTTCAGTTCATTACTCTCTCTCTGTCTTTATTTCCATCTATTCCCACTGCTATTACTTCCCCCCCAGCCAGCTTTTATCTCTCTATTGTAGCAATGCCTCTTCCAAAGCTGTGTTCCAGATAACTACCACACGTGTGATTCAAACTCCATCAAAAATTTCTGTTGCCTTGGTGAGTGCATGTGTCAAAGAAACTCTTAAACCTTGGACTTAAAAGGGCAGAGAGCTACAGATTCATCGCAGTCCTCTTGTGAAGGCATTTGGCCCAGTTATGAACACAGAAAGCTCTGCTGTGTCGAATTCCTTGTGTCTTTTTCTGGATCAGTGAAAAGTCACCATTTTGTATCCCTGTGACCAATTTTGAAAGACTTAAGCCCAGGCTGCCCTAACTCCAGTGTTCTCTCTACGCTGCCACAAGGGTGCTGAGATGCTGCAAGCTCTGGATTCACTGACCACAAAGCATTTGTGCCTGCTGGTGGCTGCAAGGACCATGGCTCCAGCTCACCCTGTTGAGACCAAAGTAAAGAGTTGGCAGAGGTCCACTTCCTCTGTTTCCTTGCCAGCATCAAGGCACATGGTTCCTCTGTTGTGACATCTCTGGCACCTTTTGACCTTGAGAGCATTCCCTGTATACTCACTGACGCTGACATCAAGAACAACCACCTCTCTTCTGTTGGCTCTGTGGCAGGATACTGGATCCATGTCTAGCACTTTCCTGCTGCTGAGGCCTGATTCCCTTTAGAAGATGCCAAAGGCTCTGGAAGCTTCAGGATGGAGATTTCAGCCTAGCCAGATGAGCAGTTCATAGGAAGTACTTTCACAGTGGGACAGAACTATTGCCCAAACAAGATCCTCTGATGTGGAGTCTGCATAGCACCAAGGATGTTAACAAGATGCTGGTAGTGGTTGCAGCCATGGTGTTTATCACACATCTCGGTGCAGTCTCGGATCACACATTTCTTGATAGTGAGATTCTGTATAGCTCCCCCAAGTCACATGGCAGCATATGTCTAGCTCATGTCAGACTGTGAATACAGACCTGTCTGCAGTCTTTGAATTGCCCTAGAAGACACCTTCTGAGTGTGAGAGGTGCCATGTTCCCGTGCCAGTGGGAAACACAGCCAGAATATGCAAGCAGTTGCTCTTCTGTATTTCTTGTCTATCCAGTTTCCTTCTGATACATCTGTCACTCCAAGAGTGGTGGCTTAGCCAATAGTCCTTCATGAATGAAAAGTTCCAAATCAATACCTTGTAGCTGAGGACAGTAGACCGTTGGCCTCATCTCTAGGGACACGAGACATGACTGACAACACTAATGCTGTTTACTGTAGCAACACTTTGAAGTGGTACGTGGCCTCTGTGGTGAAGTGATCAGCATTTGGAAAGGCTGCCTGGGAACCAGAACTGTATGTTGGGAATCCTATTCCCATGTATCATGACTTGAAACCTGGATGGTCTCTTATTGTGGAATTGCACATGGGAGTCAGTGCTCAATATCTTGAAGGCCATTTTCTGGCCCTGAGGTTGTTCTGGAATAGACCTCTTTAGCTCAAATGCTGACAAAAGATGCTGGACCTTCTGCAGAACCAGATGGCATCCTGCACTTCTGTTGGGTGTGCTCCTGGTCCTCTGGGATGAAGGGCTGGTGCTCCTGCCAGTTGCTCTTGTTCCAAGAGACTGACTTACAGCAAGACAGAAGTATCACAGTCATGAGGGGATTTAGACTTAACACGTGTTTAAACTTTGACTTGGAATATTCACTTAAGAAACATTTTAGAACAGAGCATCAGCCCAGCTGTACCCACTTCATGTCATGGGATGGATGCTGGGTAGCTCTCCTTGCCATAGATCTGCTCTTACTTGATTATCAAAATAAAAATTAGGCTCCAAAATACATGGTTATAATAACCTCACTGTTCTGAGCTGACTGGAGAGCCAGAAAAAGACATTGCACAGACGGAAATGAAATCCAACTCAGATAAAAGCAGTGTTAAGTCTGCAGATTTCAGCGGGCCGGGGGTGCGCTCAGTCTTCCCCTGCGTGTCTTCAGAAGCACACACGTGACTGACTGCTGCCTCACCAAGCACTGTCCTGGGTTAGCATTTAGCAGAAGGGAGGTCTCCTGTGTTTTACCCTTTTCCAGTCAGGGCTGCAGTTCGGTGAGCCAGTCTTCCCGCTGCTGTTTCCAGTGACACAAATACATGTGCAGCTCGTAGCAATGCTTTGCGTGCTCAGGATCATGAAATGGCAGACTTAAATCATCACGCCCTAGTTAGAACTGAATCTAGTGGAGCCCATTCTGACCGTGCTTTTTCAACCTCCGTGGAGGAAAAGTAATGTAAATTAAATTTAAAAGGATCTCTGTGCTTTCATCTGATATGAATTACAAGGCTTAACTGCTTTAAACGCTTTGGTTTTGTTAACAGCAGACATTGATAGTATTTTGAAAGCTCTCTGTTGATGCTTGCTGAATATGTGTCTGAAGGGATCATAATAAAAATCTTGTAGGGCAGCAGAAGTCCGCCTTGGAGGAAGGAAAAAATAAAAAATGCCTGTGTTCTGAGTCTTACAAGGAAAAGCTTATTAGTGTCAAACCTTGAACTGCAGCAAATATCATTGCTGATGCAACCCAATTATACTTTAGAAACTGAAACTGAACACAAAACCCAAGGGGTTGAGGGTAAGAGCGTCTTGCTTAACAAGTTAGATCTACATTTTTCCCCGGTGAATGAGAAACACACAATTCATGTTTCTTTCCATGGTTACAGAAATCCAGAGCAAGCGTCAGGAAAGAAAGAGAAGAAGCACAGCAAATCCAGCCTACAGTGGACTCTTGGAAACAGAGGTACTTTATCATTCACTTTTTTTTTTCTTTTACCCCAGTTCTATTTCATGTCAATAAAGGCTTTAAGTGCTTCTTATTACAAAAGCATATATGAATGCAGAACCACACGTTTACTTGTAAAGAGATATTGATGCAGAAAAGAAAGACAAGATCTTGTCTCAGTAGCTAAGCAACAGGTTTTTCACCCCACCAAATCACTTGCTTCAAACTAGAATTCGTCTTAGTTTTAATAAAGGCCAAAAAGACTAAAATAATAGGGGACCTAATTACTCTTTTACCTGTGCAGACGGTCCCTTTAGATCAGAACTGAAGAACAGAAGCGATGTGTTATGCTCAAACTTGCCTTATGATTTCTCTTTTCCTGTGTGCCAAATAATAAATGGGGAACTTTGCTTTTTTTTTTTTTTAATAGTGACATTCATGAAAAGGGTATGTTGGTTTAAGAATCGGTGTGCTCTGCAGGGGTTATGGAAGCCTGCATAATAAATATATTAATGCATAATTAAAAATAAAATGCTCTGGATAAACTCTGTTGTCTGCTATGCTTATGCTGTTACATTTATGGCAGTAGCAAGATTTAGTCCCATGTACTACTGACGTGTAAACCTGGTGTAAAGGCAGCATATAGGTAGACTTAATGTTTTTTTCCTGAAATCGTGGTTTTCTTTGTTTCTGAACTGGCATATATGCATTTATTCAGCATATTAAAATTTCACCTTTAAAACTTCATCACAGTTTGGGGTTACTATTTGAACCTCCTACAGCAATGAAACTGATCTACAGCCAGCCCTCCGTTTAAACAAAACTCTGTGTTCTGAGTTCCTCAAACTAAAGAAAGTAATTTGTCTTTACTTAGGTACAACTGATGCATAACTTTTGGTATGCCAATGTTTCAGATTTCTGTGTTTGTTGGCAGACAGCGGACAGACGAGGCTAAGAAGTAACCCACCATAGTAGTCAAGCTTCTCAGTTGCTTGATTGTTCTATGTTTCTGAAAGTATTGGAGATTTTTATACTCCAGAGCAGCTCTGGGCACTTCAGTTCCTCAGAACTCCTCAACTTTTTCTCTTGTGACCTCTTCAGAGCAAATGCTGATGTCCATATGTCCAGTATTTAACACAATAGGAATCTTAGTCTCACCAGCATTAAATTTCTGGTGTATTCTCTTAAACCTCTTTGTCCTGATGACTTTATTAGGATACTTGCAGCAGAGTTTTGTGGCTGTAGTCTAATCAGTGTTTGTGAGAAACTTTAATATCTTGGAGCTGGGATGGAGGAGATGGTGGAGGAGGTCTGCAGCACCACTAGTTCATACTTCTCATTATATCTATTCTCAAAAGCATATCCCAAAGTGAAAGATGGCATGGAGAAAGAAATGTCTGTGAAAGAGTCCTGTGGCTGATCAGCTGTGTCCTCATTAGGAGTTGTCATTAAGTACTGACCATGGGGAATAGCATTCAAAAAAAATGGAGGCAGATGGTTTTTCTCTGATCAATTAGCTACTCAGATTGATTTGCTAATCAGTGAGTTGAGGTATTTTGTGGCATTTCAGGCATTTTGGTGCAGTTTAATTTACTGAATAGTCTACTGAATGATCTTTAATTCATGATTGTTTAATTTGAAATTGCATATAAATTAGACTTTTTTATTTGCCAATGCCCCTCGAAACGACAGGAGCTCAGCATCTTTAGTGGTGATGCTAACTTCCTTGATTACAAATATGCCATCGCAGACTTACGTCTTTACTTAAATGTTGTGCTTTTCCTTTTCAAAGTTGTTTGCTTCCTTTTTAAGAAACGAGGTTTCAAGATACTATTCTATTTTCCTACCCTCGGTTGCTTTTTTTCCATATGTATTTTTTTCCCCCATAGGAAAGGGTTAAATTTTTTGAGGGGAAGAAACATCAATTCAAAATTCATTAACAGACTGTCAGGCACCTGTGTATAAGAGAACATTTTACTCACCACAGAATACATCATTTATTAGCAAAACCTTTCTAATTTTCCCCCAAGCAGCGTCTAACAACCTCTAATGCAGGAAACTGGTGCTGTTTTCAGTCCTGCTGTACAACTATTGGATGGCTCAGAGAATCAATTAGGGCTTATATAGACCGTTAATAAAGCCCGGCTTGCTATTGACCACCAGCTTTTACCATCTAACAAGTTGGCAATGGGCTGCATTAAATCAGTTAAACATCTCAGTCGGGTTTCCAGGGGTCTGTTGTGTGCAAGTTCGAAAGTCTGTGGTGAACTCAGTGGGCTGAAATTGCTGCCAGCTCCTAGGGGTCGTACACATCGGCTCTGAAAATGAAAATATTTTGCGTAGACCCAAATACATTGCTTGCAAACAAAATGTGTTCCTACAATACACAGGCAAGCGTCACAGAAGGTAGCTGAGTTACTTCTGCAGGTGGAAAGTCCATCACCATTTCTATATGCACAAATAAGGGCATTGTCTCACAGCAATGGTTCACTGCATCATTTTTCCCATATGGACTTCGTTTATCTGCTAGGCTTGGACTTAACTGTTGCTGTTTGCCTTGCTCTTACCAGACTCTGGAACATAGACAGTTGGACTCAGTGAGAGAGGTGGTGGATGCCCTGTCCCTGGAGGTGTTCAAGGCCAGGTTGGATGGGGCCCTGGGCAACCTTGTGTAGATCCAGGCCTGGAGGTTGGTGGCCCTGCCTGTGGCAGGGGGTTGGAACTCTATGATCCTTGGGATCCCTTCCAACCCAGACCATTCTATGATTCTATGATCTTAAAGGTCTTTTCCAACCTAGTCATTCTGTGGTTCTGTGATATCCTGGAACTCAATCAATAAAATTAGCCATTTGCATTTCCCTCTTGTTAACAGAACCTCAAACAGGTCTATGGAGAATGGTCAGAAATGTAAATAATGCAACTGTTTGTTTAACTCTCTGAGGGGTTAGCAGCAACTGCTCTTAAGCCACAGAAATTACTTCTGGATAGCTGGCTATGTATGAGGAAAGCTCGTGGAGATTGTTAACGTGAAAAGGAAAGAGACAACCAGAGCACTTTTCAATGACACTGTGGTTGGTTTCTTTTCCCTTGTAGCGGAAACGCCTTGCATCAAATTATTTGAATAACCCCTTGTTCCTTTCAACGAGAGGTAAGCATATCTTAATGTGAATATACTACTATTCTAATGACACGTTAAATATTTATTAGTAGGATTTCATATGAATTACTGCTAGGGTACCACAGGGCGTTCCTTTGTGTAAGGTCCCTGCACTTTTTAGTGTGCAGTGAAAATAGATGATTTTCCTGCAAAAACAATTGAAGGGTAAGGCTAGAGGTCAGAATTGTGAAGAAACAGATCCGAAGTCTCTGCAATCAGTGGAAAATCCTACCTGTAGTACTTCAAGCACCACGCAGTGAGAGGACTGATTGAAGAGGGCAGTCTTTTGAACACCAAGGGCTTAAAAATATAGATTGAAAAATTGGGATTTAAGAAATAGTTACTATTTGGGAGTTTTAGTTTGCCTTTCTTCATCAGCTTTTTAAGAAACGGCTGTCCATTCTCAAAGGCTAAAAATTCACCATACTTTTTGCTTTAAAAACAAGGGCTGGAAAAAACACGCAATTTTTCCAACTCTGAGAGCTGGAGCCATAAATCTAGATTTGATGGCCTTGAAGATGCCTTCCAATCTTGTATTTACAAGAACCTGAGCCACTGAAACTTTCATGTTAACAGCTTTGAGAATGAACAACTCGAGGGGCGCCATTTTGGGATGATGATGATTACCTCACATGAACGAGCTCATTCCAGGAAAAACATGCAACATATAGAGAAGGCAAAGAGTTCAGAGGTGGGAGATGAAACAGGGAGAACACTGAGTACACTTTTAATTATTCAGATGAAGCCAATGCTGGATTTTAAAAGAGAAAGTGAGAAGCTTGAGTTGCATTTCAGAAGAGGAGAAAAAGCCAGTAAAGGAATGTGATTATATCCTTGTCCTCGTGTTGTCTGCATAACTTAGGCTCTACAGTGGTACATCAGAGGCAAGGGAAGACAGGCCTTTTTCTAACCCAGATATTATTTCTGCATTAGAAGCATTTACAGGAGCAATTTCAATTTAGATCTGAAGTTTTGTCAATTTTCCAGTGTTTGCTTGATATCCCTGTCAAGTGTCAGGTTCAGTGCTTGAGATTCACCTTTCTGGCCCTGCCTTGAATTCCTGCTCAGCAGGATCACTGACTGAAATGCAGCGGTGCTTCTCTCTACCTTCCAAACTTCATGTGCTGGATGCAGGCAGTTGGCCTGCTTACCATATGCCTGTAATGCATAGGGTCTCAGAGGATAAAAGAGGTTATTACACAGTAAACAGCTATGATGACATGTCTCTTAGCAGGAGCCCATGCTCATGTAAGCCCCAGCAGAAACAACATTATTCCTGGCTTAGTTTTATCTTCAAAATTAAAATGATAATTTATTATTTCTCTTATCATAGCACTTGTTTTTCCCATGTAAACACATGGGGAAAAGCAGGAGAGAATGGCAATGTTAGCAAGCTGTGCTGTTAGCCCCTGGATGGATTTCATTTAAGTCAGGGCTCGATATCTCTGCCCTTCTTTCTGCCACGTGTTTCCCATTTTCTTTACATGGAAGCAGGCAAAGGACAGAGCTCCAATGATGTGGCTGTCTCAGTGACACTACGAGATCAGCACTTGCTCTCCTTAATTGTTAATTCCTCTTTGAGTCCTTTATCTTTGGTTTTCCCAGCATCCAGAATCGGCTCTGGGATTCTGTAAATTCTGACAATTATAAGCTGGACTTCATAGCAGGATTCCCTGCCTCAGTTGGGATTTATTAGCTTTGTGCACTGAGCACTGTTGTGCTAGAAGATCCTCTGTAAGTTCTTGTTGGCTTCAGTGCAGGGCTGACCGCCCTTTCTCTTAGAAAACACTCATTTAAAAAAATGGTCTTTGGTTTAATTCTTCAGCAGCTGGAAGGCAGAAGTGAACACGTTTTAAAATGTTTAAAACTTTATAGGAAAAGTGAGATGAAAAGAGAAATAAGCAAACTAAAAAAAGGCCCACCCAAAGCCTGTCAAGTACAGGAAACAGCTGTCATTTCCAGAAATGCAGAAGAGAACAATTCTTGCAAATTTTCAGCAAAATGTCAATTAATCAGGATTCATTTATCTGAAAACGTCTTACCTGAAATGAGGTCATATCCCCTGACATGTATCATTTGGAGGAAAGACTCTTCAATTATCAAGCCCGTGTTTATCTGAATAACATTTATATCCCCTGAGTAATCGCGGTGTCATACCACGGTGTATCTTTGTGTATGTCCTTGTGTATATGAAGTGACATCTACAGATTTTTTTTAAGTTGGAGATTATTTATGGAACTCATTGACAAAGGATGCTACAGTTGTTGGGAAAAAGGAGACTTTCTTCTTTATGGAAGAAGAAAAAAAAAATCTACCTAAGGCTGTCAGATATAAAAATTAAGATGCAAACTTCAGGTTGGGATGGGCCATAGACTGCTAGTGTCTGGCAGGTACTTCTGGGGCAGTAGCAACATTTATTTTGTGCTTGCCTTGTTCTTGCACACTTTGCAGGCTGGGCTCTACAGCCTTTGGTCTAGCTGGGGGAAGCTGTTCCTTCATTCTTAACGTTCCTCTCTCTCACGTGCGCGTGAGGCGTGGATGTGTCTGCGTCTTCACGCGTTACTATGCGCACGTCAGTGCGTGAGATGAACGCGCAGCAGCAGGGAGCAGCTCCCAGGTTGGTCTGCTTGCGAGGGATCACACTGTGGCAGCTGTATGCCCATCTGTGATCACAGAGGGAGCTGAAGAAGGACAGAAGGACAGCGATATCGGCTTGGCGGTCTCTACTTTAACCCAAAGAAAGGCCTCTCCATCAGCTGTTTCTCACTGGAGCAGCATGCACCAGCCTCTTACAAATCAGCAGGAAGGAATTACAACCCGCTGTGCGGCGTCCGTAAAGCTGTGAAAAATTTCTCGCTTTTTATTTTTGGAACAAAGCGTGATGAATTTCACAAATATTTTTATGAAAGGCTTGGCCTGCTTTCCAGTGAGCTCTGATGGTTCTTGTTCTGATGGGGCTGTGAACGCAATCACTACAGACTCGGTTCATCAAGAGGGCAGAAAAGCTTGGCGTTTTGGGTGGGAGCAGCTTGATGATGAAGTGTTGATGATAACATAAAGCTCAGGCCCGCAAGTAGCTGACCGTTTTTGGCCGGGAATCAGCTGAACGTTTAAACATGTGTTTAACGGTAAGTCAGTGGCACTGATTTCATTCTCCAAGTTAAGCGCCTGCTTAAGTGCCTTGCTGGTTCAGGGCCAGACTATTCATCACCCAGCAGGCTGAAGTCCTGAAGAAGGACTTTTTGGCTACTGGCATGTGGAGAGGAGCTTTCACGTGAACGTTTTTGGAAGGGTAAAACAGAGCGTGCTTCTCATACCCAGACATTTTGCCATCAGACCTTCGGACATGGGGTTCCCACAGTGTAATTTTTTAAATCTCGAGCGCTCATTTCACTGCTTGCTGCTGCCTTCTTTGCTGCCAGCGTTAATTCTGGCAATGTCCTGATGTCCTGCATCACAGCTTGACTAAAATTACTGCCGTAGCTGAGAACTAGCATTCACTGCAGCAATGTGTTTCTCACTAATCTGTTCTCTGCCCTTTTTTCACGTGCTAGCAAATGAGGATCCGTTCTGGAAGGTATGTGTAGCAAAAATTGTGTACTATCCGTGTCTTTCTCATCAACGTGTAATCCAGTGCTTGCTTCTGGTGGTTGCAGTCTCTATCAAAGTGCAAAACTGCAGCATTCCCTTTGCATTTCATACTGCTTGTGTGAAAGATTCCCCACTCAACTAAATCTTGGAGCCTCTAGGTAAGACTTTCAAAGAGGTGAACTCTTGGGCTTTCCTGTGCAAGGCTGGAGTTAAATCCCTTTGCAGAAGCCACTGATTGAGAAATCGCTGTCCAGATTTGAGTGTTTAATGAAAAAAATTAAGAAAAATGAGTAACCATTTTAAGAAAAATGAGTAACCATTCTAGTTTGTGTAGGCTAAATCTCTTTACGCTGAGTTTAAAATAAAGACTTTTTGAGCAGGTAACTTCTAAAGACTAATATTTTGGAGACTGATGTTTTTTGACAGGACTGAGTGCGAATTCAAGATATAAGCCTGACTAAAACTATCATGAAACATTATAATTAATAACCCTAACAATGAAAATATGCTTTTGGAATTAACAAAGGTACAAAATTATTATTCCTGCTCTTGGAAAAGCACTAGGAAAATTTCAGGTTTTTTATAGTGATTCACAAGCCATGAGAATTTGAAAATCAGTATCTCCTTTATTAAAATGCACTTAATTATACAAAGAGTAATTAACGTTGCCACCAGATTAGCATAGCAATTTACTACATGACATTGTAACTTTGTTGATGAGTCTGAGTTCATCTCATATATTGCTTCAGACAAAGTACTAATCAGTCCAGTTGGAGGAAGGTTGTCAGAGCGAATCTGAACAGAGAACAACTAGTGCTGGGGAGAATAGAGGGGCAGAGGAGCCCTCTAGAGTTCTCAAAAGAGGGTACAGAGCAAAAAGTTGGGGTGCTTGAGCACGCTGTTTTCCTCGCTGCTCTTTGAGGCAGTGGGCTTTAAACACGGAAGTGTACTTTTTCCCAAAAAACCTTTCCTTGCTTCTTTATTTTCTGCTTTGGACTTTGAAGGACAGATGACCTGCATATTGACTTTGGCCCAAGTTTCAAAACAGAATTGCACATGGTGATGCGTGTGTTGGAGCGACAAGGTCTCAGAACCGAGTGAAATAATTCCTGCGTCAGAAGCTGCCTGTATTAGTCGACTCCATCCTCTGTTTGATTAGTAGTTCTTTAATCTTTCTATCTGTTCCAATTTATGTAACCTGCTTCTGGCTCATTGGTTTGTATCTGTTGCTATCACACACCATTGCCTCTGACTCCTACAGCGGCCAGGGTGCTTTTGACTTGAATGAGCCCTCTGCTGCAGTAGTGACTTTGAATGCTCTATGGACAGAAGGTCTTGATGGGTTGTCCTTATCCAAGCCATCCTTCTTCTCTTGCAGAATGAGATCCACCACGATGAACACTGCACTGCTTGCAAGCGGGGCGTTAACTTGCAGCCCTGTGGCACATGTCCCAGAGCATATCACCTCAACTGCTTGGACCCACCCCTCAAAACTGCACCCAAAGGGGTTTGGGTCTGTCCAAAGTGCCAACAGAAGGTAAGCTACATGGACTGTAGTGTGCCAAGAGAAAAAAAGAGTGGGAGAAAGCTCAAATTTGTCTGCCATTAAACTATTCTAACCTGTGGTTACAGCTTAGGGAACTGTGTTAACTAAAGTGCCACTGAGAGGCTTCTAGTAGTTTGCAGGATTTGTTTCTGGTATCTTGATTATCCTAGAGTTAGAACATACCCTGAGTTCCCTAGCTTCCCTGTACTTACATCTGCTGAGATTTGTCCCTTTAAGCTGCCTCTTCATTTCCCTTTGTTTTTCTTCTTTACAGTAAAGCCACCAGGATGTAGGGTTGCCAGCCAAGTAGTGTAAATCTTATAGATGAGGGAGACACTGTCAAACAGAGACACTGTTCGCCAGTGGATCTGAAAGCTGTGAGGAAGACACTTCCTTTTCTTTAAATCATGTTTATTACACGTGGCTATTGATCATAGCCATGTCAGAAATGCTAATTTGTCTAGTTGCTGTTGAATAATGCTGATTGTGTGAACAGGGGAACAATTACTGAAACAGTACAGTGCCACTGAATTGTAGAGTGCAGGCTTGGATTTTGTGCCTCACAAATCTTTCTGTTTAGCTTTGAGATCACTGGTGTGTTCCCTGGAAAATGTCAGGGGGAAATTTTAGCACATGGTTTCAGGGAGCAGAGCAGCCATGGATGAGACCTGAGCAGTCCTGTTTTCATATGGACCAGCAGCTTCTCCCATGCCCAGAAGACAGCTCTCCTGACAGTGTGGAGGTTTGCTGGTCAGGGATCAGAACATGTCTTCCAGCCACAGTGACAGGAAACAGAGGATTTGGAAAGCCCCTGTTAGCACAGTTTGGCTGTACAGTTCATAGGCCTGTGCAAATTACTTTCTTGTTACTTTTCAGCTTGCAAAGTCTGAGACAAGGACCCCAGATCTGGTCCTGGCAGAGCTGTGGGGCTGGAGTTGATGCCTGTCTTTGTGGAATCCTAACTTTTTGTTGTTTCCTGGGCTTATAGGTGTTAAAGAAAGATGACAATGTGCCATGGACTGGAACTCTGGCTATTGTTCACTCCTATGTCACTCATAAAACAGGTAGGGATTGACACAGCTAACAACAAGGGATTCTTTGCTGGTGAGGGGCTGGCGATGCCATTTGAGTCCTTGGTGGGTCTAATGTTGGAGTGGTGCTGTCATGCAACCAGGTATCGTGGCATCATTAAGCAAAGGGCCATGAGGGGGTTGGACTCAATGAGCTATTTAGGTCCCTTCCGACCCCTACAATTCTGTGAAGGGCCTGTGGCTGGGAACAGCAGGTCACTTTCTCTTCCCTTGCCCTTGCTTTGCTCCTTCACCATCTTCTGTCTTAAAGGAAGAGAAGATTGATCTCTCAAAAACTTCAGTCTGTGGAGGAGGCTTTCATCAGAGCAGTGCCTTCCTGAGAATGGGGTTAAAAATGGGACTTTGGGGCAGAATATTGTCAGGTTGGCAGGCAGAAAGACACAGTCACATCAGGCAGAGATGTGCAATAGGGCACATAGCATGATGCCAGGCTAGTGTCTCAGATACTACAGTAAGATCAGCTCCTAATTGTTTCAGTATTACATGATATCACAGTCATTAGTATCAGATAACGTATGATATCTGTGCATTGACTGTTCCTCTTCTTTACTTCCCTGTTGCACTCTTACAGAGCAATGTTTGGGGCATTGGTTTGTATTTTTAAGGAGCTTTGCCAAGATCTGCTACTGTTACAGTTGTGGCAGGGTCACTGAACTATTGCCATTCCAGGTGGCCGACCTGTTCTTAAATGCCATTCACCTCTTTCTTGGAGACCTCCAGGACTACGTGTGGTCCAAGGATTAATTCTAATTCTTCTCAAAGGTGCATTATAGTTCCTTGGGTTGTCCTGTGTTCTAGCCATTGACGTAGACACAGGCGTGCAAGCAGAAGCTCCAGATTTATTTGTCTGTACCTGCTGACAAAAGGCTAATGAAACCCAAAACACCACTCAAAACACGTGCTTCTGCTTTCTGTTGTCAAGCACAGCTTTGCCATACGTCCTCTTCTTAACTTCTGCATCCTTAATCTTATTGTTCTGCAGTCAAAGAAGAAGAGAAGCGAAAGTTATTAAAGAGGAGCAGTGAGCTGAAGAGTGAGCATAGACAGCTAGAAGAAAAAGATCGACTTCTCAACAATGCAGTGAAGGTAGGACACCTGACTGGGGACACAGAGTCTCCTGCAGAGATGCTTAGAAAGAATTTATGCTTGAAAACCAGTTATTTTGTGGCTAGAAAATGGTTTACACTCACAAGCTACAGGTGTTCCGGTGTGAGTGTGTTTCTCTCTGAGGAAGAACACATGGAGTTTCTTTATGCAGAAAAGCAAGCTGCTTTGGCAGGCAGGAGGAGAAATTACCGGTGACTGAATGCCTTTTGCACGCAACCCACTTTCCACAGCATAGATGTGCCCAACATAGATGCACCGCCACGCACAGCGCTCATCTGTACGGTGACTTTAAGGCAGTTCCATTCTCCAGGTGAAAAGTTCAGTCACAAGCATGTCCTCCAGTGGTAGCTGCTTGTTTGTTAGCTCAAAACTCTTGGGATTAGGTAGAAACAACCATTGTTACATGTCTTAGAGGCTGAATGTTGTAACATCCTCATGACTGAAAATGGATACGCATTCCTTTTCACCATGAGCTTGTTTCAAAGCTAGCTGTTGGCCAGAGATGTCTCCCACCCATACTGTGCTATGAGGACCAGTCTCTGGCAGTAATGAGTGGGCTGAGTTTGACAGCGTTATTCCTACCCTTCATGGGTGAAAGAGCTTATTTGGGGCTACCTTTCCTCAGGCCCTCTCCCAAGGGGTAGTCTCAATAAATATTTTAAACTTCCTTACGCTGGAAGAATCAAAGTGGCAGCTGCAGGAGTAACTGGTCACTAGTTGGTTTATCACTGCAGTTATCCAGAGGAGGCACGTTAAAATATTTATCGCTTTTAAAATAGAGTGGAAGGAAAGCAATAACTTATGAGAAGACAGCACAGTGGGGAACAGAAGCACACACATGTGGGAAGAAGTGACTCTGGGGTACGGAATATCTTTAGTAGGTAGGAGAGCGCGGTGGGATGAGGTGTTTGGAAAAAAAAGCATTTGGTGATGCAGTCAGCTATCAGGTGTGTATCAGGACTGTCAAAATCACTAAGATTTCTACCTAAGGAGCATCAGGTTCTTTGAGTGGGCTGCACTATTTTATTTAAAAGGTAATATCAGCTAATGATTATATTTATTGGAGATATATCCACTTGGAAGGAGAAAAAGGACTGCAGGTGTTCCAGGACAGAGCAATTTCATTTCTGACATTTGCTATAACAGAGATTTACATTAAAGAGAAAACTCTCCTACATAGCTCGGGTGGAATGGTATTATTCAGAAAACCAGAATGTGGTTTATCCTTCCCCTGTGATATCACCTGGCTAAACCAACCTCTGCCCAGGTCCACACAGGTGCTTTTCAAAGAACTTGACTTGAGGTTTTGGCACCTCCTTGGGTGGCTTCGGCACTTCCCAGTAACTCAGCTATTACAGTCCCGTCCCCAGTGATCTCTCTGGGTTGTGGAAGGCATTTCTGCCAGGCTGTCTACAGGATGGGGCTTGGAAACACCCTCTGGATGCATTTGGGCTGGGATGAATATTGTTATTTAGACGGCTACTGCAGCATACGCGGCACTGGTGATTACTCCGTTCGTTAAGCTGTGGTTTTGCTGTCCCCAAAGGAGAATATACTTCATTTGAGCAGGACGTGCACTCGAGACACAAAAGGATGTTTGCAGAGATGTTTGACACCAATTTGAATGTATTCTCACCCTTCCCTTCTCTCTCCCTGTCTCTTTATTTGACAGAAATGCTTAGAGCTAAAAACCAGCCTCTTGGCCCAGCAGAAAGGGACTCAGTCATCACTGGAACGTCTCAAAACCCTCATTAGACTGATACAAAACGAGCAGATGATTCAGGTTACCATGACGACCACCACCACCTCCTCCCTGCTAACCGTCCCCTGGATCAAACCCTCCTCTGCCTCCGCTGCCATGCACAAAGCCTTGCAGCAGTCACAGGGTAACAACTGACTGAGCCGGCTGCGAGGGAGCGAAGGAAACGGGGGCAACACAAACTTTACACACACACGCGCGTGGAGGGGAGAGATTAAACCGCAAGGAAGGAGGGGGAAGGAACACTAACCCCAGCTTTGATACGCGTAGGAACTTGCAAACCAATCAGTCCCGTTTGTAGGTCACTGTGGCAGCGGGTCCCCACGGAGCGGGCTGCGCTGCGGTTTTGTATTTGCCGAGACCTTCAGTGCTTATGAGATTCTTTTTGTTATGTTGGCCTTAATGTATTTATGACTGAGGATGACCAGGAAAAGAATGGCCGATAGGAAGCGGGGTGTCCTTTTGTGGGGAGCTGATGGGTTTCCCGTTCTGCTCCCAAGGGGGAAGTTTTCAATGCAAAGACTTAGTGAGCTAGTAGAGAAGTAGTTGGGCTGAAAGCTATGTGTGGGAGGGGAACCGGTGAGGTAACAGAAACTGAACTACTTAAGACTCGACATGGATTCTTACCAGAGGAACAAAGTTGGCCCCGTTGATTCAGGTGACCTGGAGATGGGGCCGTTTTGACCAGAACGACGTCATGGACACTCACAGAGCCTTCGAAACAAAAGATCGATTTTTTTCAGTATTATTAGAGTTGAGAATTGCAGATATTTAAATAAAGAAACTGTATGAAGTTAGCGTTTCTAGTCAAATATTGAAGTATTTTCATGCTGATGCTTCTGTATATGCGTTCCGAAGTATTTAAAGAAGTATGACTGTAAAACTCCTTACTTTTTTGCAGGTCCTTTTTACTTATTTTGCTATCGGTGTATTTTTCTCATGGAGTTTTTGTGCAAGATTTAGCATCAACCATAATAGTGGCTATCTTTAGCAGGTTGGGTTTCAGTTTTTTAAAAGAGATTATTTTGGGGGTTTTCTTTTTTGTTCATTTTGGATTCTTTTTTTTGTTAAGGAAAAAAAAAGCAAATAACTATTCTGATTTTTTTTCGTTTGTTTCTTGCCAGTACAGAGAATATGCCAAAAAGATAACTTTACATTTTTGTACTGCATTTTTATTTTAAAAATATGTAACATGGGGTGTTTTTTGTTTGTTTTTTTTTTTTTAAATTACTCTCTTTCTTTTTTGCTTGCAGAAATAGCTGCTGAAATGGTACAGGAAAGAAAAGAATAGAAAGACTGCCTCAAGGGTTTGTTTCTCGTACTGGATAATATCAGGAGTTCTAGGGGAGGGACAGGCCGTGGAAAATTTTAAGTGTTTGTTGGGGTTTTTTTGGCAACTTGGTTCTTTTTTAAGATTTTTGTTGGATTTTAGCACATTGGGGGAAGCGTTTAGCGTTAGAAAACCTGAGGAAATCCCAGTGCGCCTGCTTGTTTCACTAGCTAGTCTTCCTGATACTGCAAGGGTCCGCCTGGCCCGCCCGTAGGCCACAGGACCTTCCCTCCCGTCACCCTGCGGCCTGCCCGGGAAGGTAGTGATGGGCACCCCGGTTTTTCTCACTGTCACACACACACACACACACACCCCAGCTGCCATCGTCTCTGTCCTTTATGAGTTCTCCGTCGATTAGCACAACAGGTACTTAAAGACAGCAAGAAGCCACCCAAGCAGGACACAAGGCTAGTCTCTCACATCAGCATATCTCACATGGTGCCGAATCTCTTTCTTTTTTTTGTTTGTTTGAAATAAGAAAAAACACATGAGGGACTGGCTTTTTCCGTCGCCCATCCCTAGGCAGCACATGGTCCCTTCAACCATTTTCACAACTCCGGGAGAAACTGTGCAGTACTATACAAATCTATTTTAATACACAACACTCGGTTGAGCAAGATTTTTATATTCTTTTATTGATGAACAAAGTGAACTAAGTAAAACACAATTGTTATACATTGGTTATTGTATGCCAATTATGCATTCTAATGTGGCTTGCAATGTAAATGTTTTCAGGTTTAATGATTTTTTTTTTCCTTCTCAGACAAAAAAAAAAAATTTGAAAAAAAAAAAAAAGGCAAAGCGTGGAAGGTTAAATATGTGAAGAATTTCTGAAGAAGTGTCTTGGACTGTTAAAAGTAGTTATTTTGAAAAGGGGACTGTCCAGTGGATAGTGTGCATAGAAAAAAAAAGTGTTTGTCTTAAATATGCCAATGTAGTTTTACTTCTTTATGATGCATTAAACTTGATTGAGAATTTAACAGCGTTGTTGTCGTCATGATATCTACTGCTGAGGAGATGCAATTTTCAGATTTAAGCAATGCCAGAATGACTGCAATACTTTCTGCTTTCCTTCTTCCAGGAAGATGGCCTGTTCCTCAGGGCCATCCTGTCTCCCAGGCAGAGGCACCTTGTCCACTCCCTTTCTTGGTGCCCCCGCCTCTTGGAATAATTGCCTGTGCCACTTTTCCTGGGATCAGTATGCAGAGAAGTTGGCAGTGCCTCAGATCTCTCCCTTTTCCTCTTGCATCTCTTGTGGGTTGTGTTTTTAAAGTTTTTACCACAATTTAAACACTGCAGCTGGCTTGGCCCAAACAGAGATGAATCGAGTCAGCTCAGGAGCAAACCCAGGGCTCCGAGACAGAGTAACGTGTTGCCGTACATCAGCCAACCTCTTCGCGCATGCTCGGTGCATCCTTTGTGCCCGTGGTGGTCTTTGCTTACAGTGGGTCACTGGAGAGACATTTGCTGCAGACAGAGGACAGGCAGCAGGTCTGCTGGCAAACCCGTGGGCTTTCGTTTCAGACCCATGCTTCCAGGTGCTCTTCAGATGTGCGGGGCACCCGTTCTGTAACGCTGTTTCTGAATCACTTTCTGTAAACTTACTAAAGAATGAGCCACAGGTTCCTCACAGGAGTGGTCTGCTTTCTGGCCAGTGGACATGACAGAACTTCCCAACAAAATGAACCAAATGAAAGCAAGATGATGTTGCAGCAGCATAAAACTTACCAGAGTGCCTAATGGTTATGCAGAGCAGAAGCAGGGCTGGGTTTCTTTTGCCAGGACAAAAGGGAATGTCACCATTCTAATTTTGGGATGCAGTTGGCACAGGGAGCTCAGCGCTCCCCCTCCCCTCCCCTCCCCTCCCCTCCCCTCCCCTCCCCTCCCCTCCCCTCCCCTCCCCTCCCCTCCCCTCCCCTCCCTTCCCTTCCCTTCCCTTCCCTTCCCTCCCCTTCCCTTCCCTTCCCTTCCCTTCCCTTCCCTTCCCTTCCCTTCCCTTCCCTTCCCTTCCCTTCCCTTCCCTTCCCTTCCCTTCCCTTCCCTTCCCTTCCCTTCCCTCCCCTCCCCTCCCCTCCCCTCCCCTCCCCTCCCCTTCCCTCCCCTTCCCTCCCCTTCCCTTCCCTTCCCTTCCCTTCCCTTCCCTTCCCTTCCCTTCCCTTCCCTTCCCTTCCCTTCCCTTCCCTTCCCTTCCCTTCCCTTCCCTTCCCTTCCCTTCCCTTCCCTTCCCTTCCCTTCCCTTCCCTTCCCTTCCCTTCCCTTCCCTTCCCTTCCCTTCCCCTCCCCTTCCCTCCCCTTCCCTTCCCTTCCCTTCCCTTCCCTTCCCTTCCCTTCCCTTCCCTTCCCTTCCCTTCCCTTCCCTTCCCTTCCCTTCCCTTCCCTTCCCTTCCCTTCCCTTCCCTTCCCTTCCCTTCCCTTCCCTTCCCTTCCCTTCCCTTCCCTTCCCTTCCCTTCCCTTCCCTTCCCCTCCCCCTGCATTCTCGCTTGCCTTTGCCTTTCTTCTGGCCTCTTCTATGTGAAGGGCACCCTGCTTTTTTCCTGCCATTGCTTCTAATTTTAGAAGACAACTCTTCCCCAACCAGCAAACCCAGAAATAATATGCAATCATCATCGTCATCCTTCTGCCACCACCCTAACCTATAAGCTCAGTGCTGTGCTAACAGAAAAGAGCCAATTACAAAGCTCTGCGTGTTGCCTTAATAATTAATGCGGTTGCAAGGGAGTGTAGGCTTTCACTAGCCTTTAATCTTTGACAGTAATTTAAATTAAGGTTTTGGTGGAGATTTGTAGGAGCCCCGGTAGTCTCCGGGTTCCTCACTGTGGCACCGAGCATTGTCTTTGAAGAGAATCGGGAGCTGCAGGGTTCCCAGCCTCCCCTCCCCAAGAGAAAGTTATTTTTACAGACTATGCCAGGCTTCACAGCTTCAGAGCTCTTTATTTTAACATGACAGACTGTTTTCTGTGCGTAGGACCTTTTCACATGCCATTAGTTATCTCGCAGAGGAGCTGCTCTGCAAATAGCCATCTGAATGAAACGTGTTGTCTCCGAGCCTGTCAGTTTTATATTTTCACCTCTTCAAATGTAATTTCACCTGCTCTTCCTTCCCTCACCATCTCCCCTTCCTCAGGAAGGAGAGGAAAAGGAACTCTTCTGTCTGCTGGGAAATAACATGGCCTAATGCCAGCCCTTCCCAGAGAGCAGAAAGAGGAAGGCTGGCATGACTGGTTTGTGCCAGGGTCTCAGATGTTTTCGGGCTTCCTACTCATGGAGGGAGAAGTCATGATCATAGAATCATAGAATCGTAGGGTTTGGAAGGGACCTCCAGAGATCATTGGGTCTAAACCCCTTGCCAAAGAAGGCTTTCCTACCTCATATTGCACAGATAGGCGTCCAGATGGGTCTTGAATATCTCCAGAGAAGGAGACTCCACCACCCCCTGGGCAGCCTGTGCCAGGGCTCTGTCACCCTCACTGTGAAGAAGTTCTTCCCCATATCGGTGCTTAACTCCCTGTGCTCCAACTTGCAGCCATTGCCCCTTGTCCTGTCTCCACAGACCACAGAAAAGGGGCTGGCCATTTCCCCCTCCATCCCATACTTAAGATATTGTGCCATTAAGGCTTGACAATCTTTTTTTTTTTAATATTTAGTTCATGATCACTGGTAGCATTTTTTGCGTGATGCGTTTAACGGTGGTGCTACTCCAGCTAGCGGCTTCTCGTGTGGTAAACCTCTGTGTAAGGATGACGGCATAAACACTACTACAGCTACATTGGGAGTTGATTTTACATGGCAACATCCCCATACTGGTTTCCTAGCAGTTTGATGGCCTATTAGGAACACTTAAACTTCTAGAAGAGTGCATTATAAACTGATGAGTACTTTTTGTTCTGTGTTCTGCAGGTCCTCTGTAGTTGAAAAGTGAGACATTACATTGAAATGAGTGGCAACAGCCACATCAGATAAACCTCCACTCACTTTAATCAAGTTTTGCCAACTGCAGCTTATTTTGCTTAGAAAAATGAAGCCTGGCTTCTGAGATCAATCACTAGCGACTGACTGATGCAAACAGAAAATGCCAGACTCTGCTTCTGTAAGCCACTTTTAAGTTCGCCACGGTGAATATCATTAAAGCAAAAGAGCTGTCTTTGGTTTGCTGTGGGTTCCCACGCCCCCCCCCTAAAAAAGCAAACGAAAAATTAAATTGTCATGATAGAAAAAATACTACAAAGCATACACAGCCAGAGAGAGGTTCTAGCCAGGGAGAAGGAAGAAAAAATAAAAATGCCATTGCTCTTTGAAGTTGTTTGCATTTGTAGTGGCGGATTGCAGATGACTTCTGTGCCGTTTAAATGCAGCAGCAATGCTACACCCCAGCCTTTGATTATCAGCCTCCCTCATTAAGCCATTGCCGCAGATATCGTAATTCCCTTTTGCATTTCATCCTTAGGCTGGAGCTACAGCAATAAATAGTCTTTCCCCTCAACTATTCCAGCTGGAAACACAGCTGACCGGCAGTCCAGTTGCGGTTGACAAAGCAGTCCTCCAGTTGCTGCGATGGGAGCTTTGCCGCCAACGCCCCCGTGCCGGTGCAGTGTCCGTGTCCGTTGGGCATGGGGACGGAGCTATTCCGTTGATCATGTGTACTCCTGCCCCCCGCCACGGTTGTGGCTAGACTGCGGAGCAGGAGTGCTCCCGTGATTGCCACTCTGCATCGCCTGCCGGGCAGGTGGGCCGGCCCGGCAAGTGGGGGGTCTGGCTCATCCATTGCACTCTTGAACTCCCGCACACTTACCTCCCTCTCAGGAAGCCGAAGGGAAATGTGAGGAGAGCCCAGGGTGCCGGGCGAGAATCATGGCTAAGGCACTGCCCTGAAAATCAGAGTGCTGCTAGGTTCGTTATTTTCCATTTGAGGAGGCTTGAAACAATAATTTCACAAGCGAGCCCAATAAGTCTTTAAAAATTACATCTCCTCCCCCTCACCCCTAGGCACACTCTTCATTTTCTGAAGCGGGGAGGTTTGCTGCAGCAGCACAAGGGAGAACGTGAACGAGACACGCGTGCTGCCCAGGAAAGGAACTTTGTGTCCTTGCACATGGGTGAGCAAAGCTCCAAGCCTGCGAGGAGAGACAGGCCCCTGGCAGCACCAGCAATGAGCCCTTCCCCTTTGGTAGCCAAGCACAGGCAATCTCTAAGCTGCCAGAAGAGCTGAGAGGTCTTTAAAAAAAAACAAACACCAAGCCACTTTCTCTCTCCATCATCTAGATCATCTCTTTGTCCTGCTGCCAAGGTGCTTGATGTTACTGAAACACAGAGTTGTAGTTTAAGCTGTAGCTGCAGAGGAAAAAAACATGGCCGTGCCATTGTCAGATGGGGACATGAGCACCCTTCACCCTGATGGGCTTGCCTCTCTCTCTTCACAGCAGCACTTGCCAGTTGTCTTCATCTGCTTCTTGGGGCCCCTTCTGCTTCCATGGAAATATTATTGCTTTGTCTTACTTAAAAACCCAAGGAGAATTAGGAAGGGGAGGCATTAGAAATGAGTGCATGAAGTAGCAAATTGAGAAAAATGAAATTCTGGTGTGGAAATTCTGTTATTGTTTGAAAGGCACTTCCATAACTCAGAAATTTTCTAACGGTTTAAAATTACATCATAAAAAATATGAGCTGATGCACTGACTGTGTGTTATAGTCTTATCTTCTCAACTACTTCAGGACTGCAAAAAATAAACCAAGTCACACCACACAGTTCACTTCCTCTGTGGGAGTCACCTGGATGTCACACGGCAGCGTCCAGCACCACGAAGTGAAGTGTGTTCTGTGTCAGTGCTTTGGGCAAAGAAAGGGACAGAGACAGACAGACAGACACACACACACACACACACAGAGCAGAGCCCATACAGGACAGTCAATCCTCTCTTTGAGCTCTTGTTTGGGATGGGCAAAAGCCACCTCAAGAAAACTAAGCCTGAGGGGAGGGGAGACCTTACTGGTCTCTACAAGTACTTGAAAGAAGGTTGCAAAGAGGTGAGTGTTGGTCTCTTCTCCCATGCAACAAGTAGCAGGACGAGGAAATGGCCTCAAGTTGCAACAAGGGAAGTTTAGATAGGATATTAGGAAAAATTTCTTCACTGTTATCAAGCACTGGAACAGGCTTGGATATGTTGAGTCACCATCCCTGGAGGTATTTAAAAGATGCGTAGATGTGGTGCTTAGGGACATGGTTTAGTGGTGGACTTGACAGCACTAGGTTAATGGTTGGTCTTGATCTTAAACATCTTTTCCAACTTAAATGATTGCGTGATTCTATCATCACCTCTCCTCTGCACCCTGGGCATTTGAGGCTGCCAAAGGACTGTGTCACACAGGGGTACACAATGTGCTGGGGCCAGAGGGGTATATTTTTTTAAGGCAGTGCTGCTCTGCACAGGTGTCTGTGACAGGGCTAAGACTGGAGCTGGGAGGTGAGCCCTTGGCAATGCCCGATACCAGCTGGGCAGCTGCCAGCTCCTGCCCTGCCCACGTAGTGCCAGAGCAGTAGCTAAATACTGCGGCCTAGTAAGAATTGAAAGGCACATGTAAAGGCCTCAGACATGAAATAATAATGAAACAAAAAAACAGATCAAAGCTTTTAATTTCACTCTAAGTACTTTCACTCTCAGAAATTCTTATCAAAGACAGGCAGATGTCACTGCCTCCAGGGGTCTCAACTTGGCGCTTCCCGATTTGCATTCACTCCACAAATTTGCCTGCAAAACTGGAGACCTGTGGTGTAAAAGTAGTAGTGGGGTTTGCTGTGGTAAGACCACACATGGAAATGTAAAAGCACTGTGGAGCTGGGTAGGGCTTTACAGCACTGATTCAGTGCTGTACAATTGTAAATACAAATAAATCCCTGTACAAATGCCATCGAGCTTCCACATACTGGTGAGATGTAGCATTATCAAGTAACATAGATGTTTATTTTCATGGTAAAACAGTAATACAAGCCTTCCTTTTTGGGCTGTGTATTAGGAAGGAGGAGGTTTGTGAGGTTTATAAACAAAACATGCTCCCAACTTTATTGTGTGATGGGTTAGGCACCTAATCCTGGGGTACTTAGTCTGCATTAGCCCTTTTTTCTCCAAAGATGTAGGTGGCAATTGCTGGGCTTTCATATGAAGTGGTTTGTCTGGGTTTATCTTTTACCCCTGTCCTCATCAAATTGCTAACCTTGGTCAAAAGCTTGCTTAATGAGAGATACAGCTAATCAGTTTATTTGAACTAGTATTGCAAGGACTGGCTGAGAGCAGAGCTGGGGCAGGTAGGTCACCTGGGGAGGCACACTGAGTTTGGGCTCATCCTGCCTTGGTTTTGTGGGCTGGTGGCCTCTGGAAAGGTGATGTTAATGTAACAGTGTCATCAGGGAGCATGAAAACAGCATGTGCCCAGAGGAGCAGGAGCTGCTGTGGCTACACTGAGCGTATGTAGCTCTCAATCTGCAAGGAGGTGTTGATGTGTAGGTACCATGCACTCGTGGCAGCAACTTGCTGAGCAGATGGTTAGTGTGAGTATGCAAAGGTCATGCTATAGAGGTGCTAGTCCTGGCCTGTCTGTGACTAATTGGGGTCTTCCGAGGAGCAGAAATGGCTGAGAACAGATGGACGAATGGCCCCACACACTTCTCCAACCAGTGGGTAGAAGGTGGTCTTCCTCTGTCCCTCACCAGAGCTGGGCCACTGGTTCACTCTCCCCAGCCGCTGCAGCCCCTGGGAGACACTCAAATGGTGTCTGGACTCCCCGCAGCCACAAGGAGGGCCAAGAAAACATGACAGGGCTTCACCCTTCTGAACTTTGGAGGATGAGGTCACGTGGGGCAGCTCTGGGTCACTGGGATAACTCCTCAGCCACCAGCAGTGTTCCAGCTGGGTTGTTTCTCTGCAGTGATGCTATGAGAGGGCCACATGGTACCAGCCTGAAGCCCATCAGCAGAGGCAGGTTGGACAGACCTTATTTCTGAGCTCAGCTAACAGCCTGGAAAAAGTACACCACAGTCTACTAAAAGAAAAGAAAAAGCATTATCCCATGTGTTGCCAGGGCAGAATAATAATGCTAGCAATGCCATAGACACACGTCTCCAAAGAACACAGTTCAGAAAATAGTTGAGTGCTAACACAAAAGCCTTTCTTTCAGGTTGCTGCACTCTGTGTTTGGGGGTGCTTCCCAGCAGTGGCACCTCCCCACAACCATGCTGCTCCAGGCTCATGATGAACATCAGGATTTTTGATTCAGGCAGGTTTTAAAGCACCAGGGCTTGAGCTGACTGTTCTTGAACTATCAAGATCCATTTGCCAGCTGTTAGCACAGCTGGAGGCATGCACCCATCTTATTACAGCATGACCAACAGACCACTATGCCAGGAGCATTGGAGGAGGTCAGGACAGGCTTAGGCTTCTACTTTAGTGGCTCTGGGCAAACAGCTGGACCTCTGGGGAAAGCTACAGAAATGGCTTTTCTTTTCCCAGACCGAAACAGATTATTGCTCCCAAATCATCATTACACCACAGCTAAAAACAAATGTACCATCTTAAGCCCTGGTTTCCTTTGGTGTCTGCAGTGATGTGGTCACCAGATACCAGGGGGGCAAGGACTCCCCAGGGTCACCCTGGGACTGGTGCTGGCAGACAGGATTGACCCTGAGGCATCGACTCTCTGCCTAGCACCAAAGCTGCCAGGTTGAAAAAAGCCTGTTCAAGCCCAGCCATCTGGCTGGACACCACAGCCATGGCACATGCATTTTTTTGCCAGGGAGATGCCCAGTGTGTCCATAAAACTTTGCTTCAGTGTTTGTATCCTGCCCCCTCCCAGGCACAGGGAGAAATGAAGCATTTAAGCAGGATGTATGGGTGGATGGCTTAGAATCACGGAATGGTTAGGGCTGGAAGGGACCTTAAAGATCATCAAGTGTCAACCCCTTGCCATGGGCAGGGACACCTCTCACTAGACCAGGCTGCTCAAGGCCCCATCCAACCCGGCCTTGAACACTGACAGGGAGGGTGCAGGCACCACCTCTCTGGTCAACCTGTGCCAGTGCCTCACCACCCTTATAGTGAAGAATTTCTTCCTAATAGCCAATCTAAATCTACCCCCTTCCAATTTAAAATCATTCCCCCTTGTCCTATCACTCACTGCATGCCCCTGTCTCACAGGTGCTGGCCTGAGCTGCCAGACTGATATTTTATCTCAGGCATTGAGTTCAGATTCTCCTGACTGGACGTGGGATTTGACTCCTTACCTTTGGCTGCCAGCACCATCCTGCTGCCAGCAGCTGCTTTACATGAGGCTGAGCTGGAGGAGGGACCTTGTGCTGGGTGGGTTCCTCGGCATGAGGGATGCACGGGGAACACTCTCCCCACAGCCTCAGCCTCTCTACTAAACAACTGTGCAGAGAAATCATAGAACCATAGAATTCCCTGAGTTGGAAGGGACCCATAAGGATCATTGAATCTGACTCCTGGCTCTACACAGGGCCAGCCAAGTCAGAGCATGCGACTGAGTGCATTGTCCAGATGCTTCCTGAACTCAGCCAAGCTCAGTGCTGTGACCCCTTCCCTGGGGAGTCTGTGTCAGTGCCCGACCACTCTCTATGTGGTGTAAAGAAAACAAACCACCATTTTGCAGCAGTCTTTCCCCAGCACGCTGCTGCCTCAGCTCTGAGCACTGCTCCCCGCACACACGAGAGCCCTACACGGCCACCACAGGTGGGGCTGTGGGTACAGGCAGGTAGGTAGGCAATGCCATGGGCCCAGGAGCCGGCACCACTGGGCTGGGCCACTGGTGCCACACCAGTTGGCAGCCAGCAGAGAAGAGCAGGCTGCCAGGCAGGCATTGGTCACCGCGCCGGAGCTGCATTTTGAAGTCATCCTGATTTAAAAACTAATGGTAGTTTTCTTTGATAGCTCGTTTTTGATAGCACAGACAGAGAAAAACCAGCCACAAAGGGAATTCAATTTTAAAAAGATAATTAATTTGACTCTCTTTATGAGCCGATTTCCAGGCATTTTCAGTCATCTTTTTAATGTCCCTCTGTACAACATGAAGGAGGGAGTCTTTGGTAAATAAAATGATGGTCAAAGTCCTGGGTGCGGGAAGATGCCTGAATGAAAAATATCCCAGTGTGCTGAGAGTAGCTGATCAGCCAGCCTTGTTCTCCATGGACAAGGAAGGGAGCAAATGGGGTTAGGCACAGACAAAGCACCTTGTTTAAAGACCAAGGCTGGCTTCCTGAGGAGGAGGAGGTTGGCAGTACCTGTGGTGAAGGCGAGAAGAAGGATGTGCCAGTGTGAAAGGGTAAGGGGTCAAATCTGGCACAGCACAGCTGGAGGTACCTAACTAGCAGTAGGAAAAAGGTTGTGTTTCCCACTCACAGCATTCAGTGGGTATTCACCAGAAATGTGTCCATCCAGGTGCTTCCCCCTTCTCACTTCACTTTCTCCTTCAGAAGCTGAGGAAACGCAGGGTTGTGAGCAGCAAGCACAGCCTATTGCTAGTTTTGGGACTCTTGATAGCAAGAGGCAGGGCAGGGCACCACAAACCTTGTAGGGGTAGATGGAGAAGTGCCCTGGCATGAAGACCAACCAGAAGTACCTTTGAAAAAAACCTCTCTCCCCAGGAGCAGAAAATTGACATGACATGACAATCAAATCAACAGTTAATTTACATTTGGCTATAGTTGTGTGTGCAGAGACAGAAGGAATGTGCCCAAGAATAGAGGGCGTACCAAAGTGTACAGTATGTCATCTGATGCACATCATTAATTTAATGGTGTCTTTTCTTCTGCTGTTCAACTTTGGGACTCCCTAACAGAAAGACCAAAAGAGTATATGAAGAGCTTGACATACCACATCTAACACCAACCTGTTCAGACTTGATACATCTCCAGTTCTTGGATTCGGTGACAGTCGGCTGTGGTGGAACAGCTTCAGCTTCTGGCTGTGGCAGATGGACTCTGACACTGATACACACACTCAGGACAATGGTTGCATTTACACAAGATAAGAATGATCTGGTGTATCACTGTTGAAACACTATCTGTCCAGACAATGTGTATCTCGAAACCTCCCCAACCCAAACCATTATGGTCACGGAGCACGAGCATCAGCTCCAGCTGATTTACCAGGCTCACCAGGAGCAGACACCCAGGGAACCCCACCAAAGCAACCCACTCCCGTGGTACTGCATTTCATTCTTAACCCTCCATCTTCTGTGATGACTTTTCAGGTGGTGTTTCTCATGGACAATCTTACTGTGCTTCATTAAAGAGTTGGACACACAAGGTCATTCAAAACAAATATTAGGCCAAAAAGCATTTTTGCAGCTGTTGTGATAAGGTTGAATTAAAGAGTCACTAAGGGACCAATACCGTGCCTGCTCTAATCTGCCTTGGCCAGTGTGTCCTGCTTTGTTTTCACTGCACCTATTGATCAGAACATTGGTTGCTTATAAGAACCAATGCCTGTGGTTAGGTGCACAGAGCAGCCAAGAGGTGCCAGGCTGAGTTTCAAGAGCTTGAGGGGTTTGCCGCTGGTTTTGTTTATCACCATGGTTGTGATGCCAGTCTGGTAGCTTTGGTGTCATTCTCTGCCTCATCCCTTCCTGTGCTTCACTTTCCCCTGCAAAGGGGAGGAATGGCCTCTCCACCTCTGCACGATCCATCACCCTCAGTGCCAAGGCGTTTCCTATAGGGAAATCGCTCGATTTCTGAGGCGGCCTCACACAACTTGTCCTCCAAGATGGTGCTTCAACAGCCGGGTACCCAGTGATGGCTATGGATGCGGGACATGCAGCCACTACAGAAAATACAGCCATCATGCTGGGAGCAGAGTTCTATTAACTTTCAAGTGGTAATTATACAGAGAAGTTGTGATACTGTGACATGCAGAGAATAGGGTGTTTATTGCCTTCTCGGCAGGAGCATGCTGGGTGTCAGGGCTCATGAGCGAGCTCTACAAAGCCTCTCATTATTTTCATCCTCTCATTTATATTATTTTGTAAAAGCTCTTTTTGGGCAGAAGACAGTGATATTATCTTACTGAATTTTAATGTTGTTTTGAATTGGAATAGATTTGTTTTGTCCTTGTGCCATGGCCACTTACCCATCAAGGCTGGGAATGCACGCTCTGCACCCTGGAAGGCTTTTGTTGCAGTATGGCTTGGGAGGTCAGCCACAAGCTGAAGATAAGGAAAAAAATGAAGATTTATTCAAGCTTCAGAGTAGAACATGGGGATGAGAACAGAATGGTGGTCTGTTAATCCTCCTGCAAAGGTGGAAGTGGTTTGTGGCAGTTTGACATCTTGTTTGCATAGAAGTTTTGCAGCAGTATTAAGTGCCCCGTGCAGATGGGGCTAACATGAAAGCACCTGAGGGCTATTTCATAGCCCAGTGAGGGTGAGGGAGCTCCTGTACAAGGGAAAAAGAGAAGCTGATCCTCTCTACGACTCCTAACATGGAACAAGGCAGACACCAACAGCCCATGCCTTGCTTAGCTCTATGCATGGTTTCAGAGTGGAAAGCTATGTAGCCTGATGAGATGCTGTTGCTACTCTGGGCACAGTTATTAAATACAATATCAGCCTTACGGGACATCAGCTGTGGCTGCATCTCATGTGTGCACCAGGACAGTAGGTTTTTCAAAAGACAGAGGCTGATGAGGAAGTCTGGGAGTGGTGGGAACTACGGAAAGGAAAAGATCTTCCTAAATTTCCCATCATCACAAGAAGTGTTGGGTTGTTACCTATAGAAGCTCCATCTAATTATCAAAAGCATAACCCTCTTTCCACTTCAGAGATGGGGGAAACATGTTTTGGGCAATTTCCCTCACCCAAACACTGTACTCTGAAACTCCCCTGCAGAACCAAACCTCTTGTGGCTTCAGTTCAGCTGATCCATGAGCAGAATGGTTGTGAGAGCCTCGGTTCATTCCTATCCCCATAAAAACACCATGGAGGGCATGTGCGTGAGTGCGATGACCATCCCCAAACTGATGCAGAACTCTGACAAACTGCAGATGAAGGATGCAAATGGCAATAGGCAGAGGATGCAGCTTAAAAGGGTTGGGAAATACATAGGAAAAAAACCCAGACAACACTGGCAGGTGTAGCAAGGCAAGAACACGCCTTGGAAGCTTTTGAAACAGAAAAACAAAGTACCTTACTACAGACCTTACTATTTTTAGAGCGTTGTGCCAAGAAATTCATGGGTGAATTAACTAAAAATTCACCCATTTAAGGCTCTGCCATGACTGCTGCAGAAATCAGTTCAGCTACTAAAGATGATGCACTTTGGTGTGTTTTACAGTTGCTCTTTATTGTCCCATTAATTAAGGGGATAATTTTCATGGCAGAAGAGTAAGAAGCTGTAAACTACTTTTGTAGACAATTAAAGTCTGAAGTGCAGAAATAACTTGAGATTACAATTCAGTATAGGGGAACAAAATCCATGTAATAGAGAAACGCTGATATAATCATAGAACCACAGACTGGTTTGGGCTAGAAGGGACCTCAAAGGTAATCTAGAGACAACTGCCTGCCATGGGCAGGGACACCCTCCACTAGACCAGGCTGCCCAAAGATCCATCCAACCTGGCCTTGAACACTTCCAGGGAGGGGGCAGCCACAGCTTCTCTGGGCAGCTTGTGCCAGGGCCTCACTGCCCTCACAGGGAAGAGTTTCTTCCTAATATCCAATCTAAATCTACCCCTTCCAATTTAAAACCATTTCCCCTTGTCCTGTCACTACGTGCCCTTCTAAGTCCCTCCCCAGCTTTCCTGTAGGCCCTTTCAGGAGCCTTCTCTTCTCCAGGCTGAATAAGCCCAACTCTCTCAGCCTGTCTTCATAGGGAGAGGTGCCCCAGCCCTCTGACCTAATAATATTAGACTTGAGAAAGCTGGAGTTAGTGTCTGAGCTAGTAGTAGCTGGAATGAGTAAGCTTTTGAGGACTGAAGCAAAAGGAAATGAAGCATGTTTCCATGTTGCAGCCTGCATTTGGGTCAGGCGTCAGATGCAGCCGCTCCCAACTCTGAGGCACAAGCCCTAACCCTCAGAGCGACAAGCTCTCGCTCTGGGGAACTGCAGACAGACTGCCAGTCAGGAAAGCAGCTACCGCACGATGATTGCACCATGGAGAAATCAGGGCCGCAGAAAAAACCCCGTCAGCTTTAATGATCAGTCAGCTATGTGTGTCATCTCCCCCAGCTCCAGCAGAATCCCCTCCTTACCTCTGACAATAATTGCAACCCTGCCTGTGGAAAGGGGACGCCATCTCAAAAGAGGCCGTGACTGGGAAGCAGTGATGCTCCATTTCCCTGCTCTGGAGCACTACAGATGCTGGCAGAGCCAGAGCCAGAGCCAGGCACTGGTCGAGCCCAGAGGTCTGTGGCTTAGAGGCATGCTGGCAGCTTTCTGGAAGAATTTCACCATTTATGAAAGAAAAGCACCAAAACGTGGCCTTTTGAGCAAATGCTTTTAATTTTGTTGAGTCGTCACGTTCCAGTGGAAAGATTTTTCCAATCAGTAAATTACTTGTAAGGCTGGACCTCTGCCAGGTATTCTGGAGAGGAACAGCCAGGATAGCAGGGGTATGGTCCTTCTGTATACAATTACCATGGCTTTCCTAACACTACAGGCAACAGAGCCCAGTTAGGAAGAGAGAGGAGAACTCAACATCGTGTGTTTATGTACCTCCAGCTTGGAGAGGCAAACCAAGACTCTCTTTGCTCAGAATGACAATTCTGGGTAGCACTCACAGGCCTGCTGGGGAAAAGAGCTTGTTTCCTGGTTGCATTTGGAAGTTTCCTTCTTAGCCTCCACACCAACTTGCTGTGCAATCCCCCAACCTAATCCCAAAGAAATGTCATTGATTAAGGCAGTCCTTTCTCAAGCTTTCCAGTTTGCAAAGATGATGATAGTGTTTGTAGCTCCTCACCACAATCCTTCTCTGCTCCTGGGTGATGGTGGAGGACACTTGGAATCCTTGGTTACATTAGACACTGACGCGATTTTCCAGGATGTGCATGGATAAAGACAAAAATCCAGCTCCTCTGATGGTGAAAATGAGCATTACTCCACTGGGAAAGGCAGAAAATCCTTCCCACACCAGCCACATTTGTCATTTAACACAATTTTCATACTTCCCACAGTCATACCTTTGGCTTCAGTGGAGATGTGCCAGCTTAAAGTAGGACCTGTTTGCTTCTGACTCCTCTTTGTAGGTTAGAACATGTCAGACTATGGGCAGGAATGTGACCGACCAGGCACAGCTTCAACTGTCCATGAGCTTCCACTTCCCAAATTACAGGTGCCACCAGTAACTCTGACTTCCTCCCTCCACACCCCAACACCCTCACAGCTGCTTGAGAAGTGGGAGCTTTGGCAAACTGACATTTTCCAGGGTGGTGAAGATAAACTATTCAGGAAAGGAAGCAGGGGACATGGGACTCTACCATCAGTCCCATCAGAAGTTCAACTTGCTACTGAAGTACACATTTCACATGTGACTAAAATATCTGGGTCTTTTCTGTTATTAGTGTCCTCAGGAGTGGAGGAATATATTAAAGCTCCTAAGGCTCCGAAGAGCTTCTGCAATGGATGCTGCTCGCGCAGCGCGGCACGCACGGAAAGATCCTCTGCACACAAGTAAGTGATACTTATTTATGGAAGGTTTTTTGTAAGAACTGTAGAGACAACCCCCCTCCCCTCAGTTAATGACATTGTTCAATCTTCTCACCGTTCTTCATAGATTCAGGGTAGGAACATACTCCCTTCCCCCTTCAGTTCTTGTTGCTAGAGGCATCCTGAAAATCAGACTAATCTTGGGACCAATTTTCAACTCCTAACAGCTCAGTAAACTAAAATGCTTAGGCAATTTATTCTGTGTATATTGTCAGCTAGGTAACACTTGATTTCTCATTCCATGACTGCATTTTATTGTTTTAAACTGAAATCCAGCATGTGTGTTTCCAACAGATTATCTCCATAATCACTTTCTTTTTGCTATGGAAATGATCTGAAAATTGTTCTTTGATATGAGAGAAGAGTTCACAAGGCCACACTGTACAAAAGCTCCAATCGTGCAATTATCATTTGTAAAGAGAAACTGTTATCAAAGTAACTGCAGGGGACACCTCCAGGACTCCTCTTAGAGTCAGGAAATTTGAAACATATATTTCTCTAACATGAATTTCACTCCAAATCCTTCTGAATAATTCATGAGAGCTGATTTAATGTCATAGTTAAGTCTGGCACTCAGGACACAGACCGGGGGCTTCTGCTGCAGATGGGGGACTTCACCAGATCCTTTGGAGTAGGGGGGACCTGAGCTGGGTACTCATCACTAGGAGGGTTTTGCTACCCAGGTACCTCAGATTGGGGAACATCCCTCCTCCAGGCTTGCAGGGAAAGGCTGGGGCAGAGGTCAGCACCAACCTTACCCAGATCCCAGGCTGCCTGCTGGGGAAGCAGGAAGGTAAAGGGGAGCGGGACCCCTGTCCCCTTGCCTCCCTCTGCCCCCAGCACTGCTAACGGCAGTCAGAACCAGAGCCTCTACTTCCCTCAAGCAGCACCACATTACCTGTGCTGGAGGGTAACAGATGTTACCTGTTCTTTAAGGGAAGAAGGCACCTTGGGAGGAGAAAACGGCATTGGACTCTCCGTTCACTAACGAGAGGAGCTATAAATCGCTGGGAAACGATAGTTTACAAAGTGCTACAAGAGACCTGCAGCTTGGCATGGGATCAATGCTGAAAGAGTGCGTCTGGCTTTAACTGTCATCTCGTGTGCCCACAGGCAAGCAGATCAGCTGAAGGGATGCTCGTTACTGGTACTTCTTACCTGTAAAAGTAAAGGTGCTAGAAGCAGCTGTGCCCCAAGGACTCATGACACCAGCATGGCTTCTGCTGCCAAATTCCCACTCTCTCCCAACCTAGAAGGAGTTGGAGAGCTAAATCTGCAAGACAGCCCCCATCCTCAGGCTCTGGGAACTGTTTTGAGCCAAGCTAACTTCCATGAACTCAAGATTTCACCCCACAGAGCTCTGGTATTTGACTGTGCTAAAACCATCCAGGACTCACATTTCCATTACACACTGCAGCCTGAAGACCGCATGCCACTTCCTGCTGATGGATGTTTGGAAGATGACATGGGGAAATGGAAAACAACCATTTTCAAGGACTTACCTCCATTTAGCCCCAAAGTGCTTTTCTACTGCCAGATGCTCCTGCTTTTTACAGACAGCAAAACCAACACTTATGTATTTTGACCAAGATCAGAGTGTGGAAAAATTACTCAGCTTTTGTTAATTCCCAGAGGCCAAATCCCTCCCCTGTCAGAGCGGGGTGCTGGTGCACAGAACCGCGCTGCCGAGTCGCGCAGCGGGGCTGAACGCACTTGTTTGTTTTTCATAACAGAGCGAGGCCAGGATGCTGTCACTGATAGCTCAGACCTAAAACCTAGGAGTTGCAAACGAGGATGGTTTTATCCTTTATGACCGTCTTTTGCTGAGATGCAACCACCGCGAATACTTGTTAACTGTTCTCTTTGTATTATGCAAGGTGTTTTGTTTAAAGGGGAGCCATAGGTGGTCATTACTTACAGATATTCAAAATCCAAAAAGTTGCCTCGAAGACACCTGAGAAACTGGGGAGTACACACAGCTGTAATGTGAGAAGTCGCTCCTAACACATCCTCTCCTAAAGCCTCTGCATTTTTCAAATTTTAATCATTGTCTAATGCTATAGATGACACCTACTGGGCAAATGAAGGCCTGGCACATCCAACACTTCACACTCTGACTACTCAGTTATTTACTGAAACTGCTGACAAAACTGAATCCTCTTTACCCGCTGCTCGAAGCCTTTGTTGCACCCTTTACACAGGCAGACAATCTGTAGCTGCTAAGAAGTACAAACCCTCAATGCTCCAGAACCTACAGGGTAAAACGTGGCTCTTGTGGCTGTAGGGGAGGGATGCTTAAATCATCCTCCCAAGGCTGTTACTTTTACTGAAGCCTGAACAGTCCCTCCACATTGCATGGAAACAGGGAGACCAAAGCACTGGGGGAATTACCACTTACCTTTTCTTGGACTGCTGGTTAATTTTCTTTTGCTTTGCCAGCAACTATAATGATAACTTTGTTACGCCACCCTGTTACCAATCAGTGTTAAGCAATGAAATGGCAGCGTGCTACAGTTCATCAAATGCAAGTGATATTAATAGCATAGTTAGAAAACTCTGGAAGTTCTCCCTTCATGTTGGCTAATTACTCACATTGGGACTGATAATAGATATTCATTGTATAAAAATGTCATTAGGTGTATTATCCAAGTGGTTGCTCTTATTGCTTTCTAGAGAAACTGATTTGAAGAGCAAATTTCTATCGACTCAAAAGCACGCAGCCCAAACATTAGGGGTACTTCTCTCAAAGTTAGTCTGTATTCTGTATTGTGAGCTCATAGATAAGATTACACTGATGAAAGTTTGAAGCATTTAGGGAAAAAAAAAATCCCATGATTATTGTTCCCCATTAAAAATTATAAGAAGAAAAACCCTTCCATACACTGCACATGAAGCTACAGTGATTAAATGCCTATGAAAGATGTTTGCAAGTGTAATTAGTTAGTTGTCTGTACAATTCTGTTTACCCAGGAAACACTTTCTTCTCCGTGATAACCGCAAACCTGATGTGCTGCAACTGCCCACGCCTTTTTGTACAAAACAAGACACTTAAATATATGGAAGAATAGTTTAGAAATGTTAGTATCTTAAAAATGGATTCAATTTTTATTAGCTTATTAGGGAAATTTATAACAAACTTGTATTCAGATTAAAAAAAAAAAAAAAAAAGCTGTACATATTCAGGAGTGGTCCAGAACTTAGCTCTGCCCTTGCAGAAAATAATGTCACCCAGAAAGGTCTCCAGACCCCCAAAGACATGACAGACTGGCACATAGTGTCATGATTTATTTTAACATACCAGTTTTTGTCAGCAGCTTAAGTTAGTAAGGGGATTCACTTTGACCTGTTGGTCTTTGAATGTTCATGTACGTGTTCTCCCCCATGTGATGAGAATATATGGGGCAGCGTGCTTCCCCCAACATCTTTGGCATTTGGAAAGCTATAGAAATGTGCTTCACAGGAGAGAGCCCTGCATATAAAGCTCCCACCAGTTGAGGCACGGAGACCTGTTCCACAGGCAGCCATACTCCCTTTTACCTTCTGGGAGCACTAAGGTAAGACCTCGCCAGGCACTGCTCGGGAGGTGAATATATTCGTGTAGAAATCAATCAGCAGTTCCGTGAAGAGATTCAGAGGTACCAGAGCATTGAAGGAGGCTGTTCCTTTCGATGGCCAGACCAAATTCAGACCAAAGACACAGGCCAGGCTGGATGCTGTCATTCTGTTATATAAGCTCTCCTGTGAAACCTGGAAAAACATAAACATGAGTGGGTATGTGCAGACATGTGCCCCAGAGAGTGAGACCAGACTCCATCCTGTATTGAGGATGAACACATGATGGGAATAGACCCTGGCCACAGGCATCACTGGCTTCTTAACAGCCTCAGGGCTGACTGTGCAGCCTGGAGCTGTGGGTCCACTGGAGTCTGTGTCCCTCAAGTACAAGCTTAGATGGCTGCAAGTCAAGCAAAGCAGCTGAATTGTTTCCTTATGCTGGGAAAATTAATTGCTTTCAACCCTTCTATATGGAATCCATTGCTATCTCTGCTGGGGAAGGACAGCATAAACAGCCATCCCATCTGCTTCAGTACTAAGTCCTCCACAGAATAAACCTTGAGGACTTCTGAAGTTGTTTGCAAAGGTTTAAAAGGATTTTTGCTTTCTTCCATTGATGCATGACTTCACTTCCAAGTATCTCCACATCCACCCAATTCCTCTGAAGCAATCGAGGAGAAAATGGGCTGTTGGTAAAATACACAGCACTGAAATCCATTCTGCATGTGGATGATGTGTCCTACTTCTTTCTATCTGTGGATATGAGCCCAGAAGTGAGTAGCAAGAGTAGTTTTTTTTTCCCTGTGAGCTTGGCAGGGAATTTGTGTATGTTTTGCTCTCCTGCATTCCACGGCTGGTATCTATAGTCCAGTATGGTCTGTGTGTCCTACCTGGCAAGTTTTCTGTTATTGTAAAGAGCCAGCAACCTGAAGGTGCTCTTGATTCCTCCTAACCTAGGTAATGCAGCCAGTTCTTCACAGGCTGATGGTTGCAGATGTTGATCAGTAATCTATCATGGGAAGCCCATGCAGTTACAAACTGCCATGTACAGGTTGCTCTGATCCTATCATCTCAGAACAGAACAAGGGATCATTGGGCAAAATCTCACACATATTCTTCCTGCTACTATTTCAAATGGAATAAGAAAGCAAAAATTCTACTTCTCAGTGTCTCTCCACTTCTGCCTTGCCATAAAGCCTCCTGCAAAGGCAGCTCTGTAGCACTATGAAAAACCTGAGGGCACTAGAGGAAAACATAGGAAACATTATGATCAGGTGAACACTTCTTAGCATATGCATAAACTCGAGTTGCCCTCTCCCTGGTAACAAAGGTTTCAGTCTTCTGCTACCTCCTGCTGCACGTTCCCAGCCTCCTCAGTGTTTTACTCAGCAAGGAGCTTATTTGCTCAGCCATGAGGGGATACAATGTCCTTTATAAACATGTACAGGGTGGAAGTCTTTGCTTTGGGGATACAAAGAAGCACTTACGTGCACAAATGCATAACATTTTCTTCCTAGCCATATTAATTTGTCCAATAATAGGTACTACTCTTCCCTTCAATCTTTGCCTTACCCTTCTGGGACATCAGAACTACCACGACGCTACTCCTGTTACCAATATTAAAGGCTTCGATTGTTTTTAAGGTCATGAAGCAGGGCTGGATAAAGGAAGGAGATACCAGTGCCATAACCACCTTTTCAAAGGATTGACTTCACAACTTGAGGATAAAAAGTCATCAGATTAAATGGCAATGCCTGCTTCATGACCTTATGCAAAACCCACATCATTCCCTCTAGAGCACGAACCATGTATAACCTGCTGACCTTCACATACTGCTCTCAAGGCACTATTTAACTACACAGAAAAACCAACAAGCCCATCTTGTTCATTTAATCTGCTTCAGATGAGATCAGCTCGAACACGAGTTCATTATACTACAGCAGTGTAGCGAAAGCTGAGCTACCACCAAAATAACTGATGAGGAAAACGATTAGGGCAGTGATGAGTAAGTGCCCTGTTAACAAGGAGACACAGACCTAGGTATTACCCTGAAGGTAGCCGGACAATGAAGCTGGAGTTTGGTTACTAATGAATAAAACCAGGTTAGGGACTGTGTTCTGGCCCTTGGGTGAAGTGGCTCACACTGGTTGATCCGCATGCTGTGGTGAATGGCATATGTGTGAAACTCCTGCAGGTCGAGGACAAATCATTTTGTGGCATTTCTGCCAGCTGGAAGTCTCTAAAATAACACGAGCGCTACAGCCCATCGCGTTGTGTCTCCTGCAGCACAAACCCACAGGCAAGTGCTGGGTATCCTAAGGTAGGTACCTTACGTGTACACAGGGCAGGTACTCTGCATTGGCCCAGAAGTATGTGGTAGGAGAGTAGCGGAGGATGGAAGGAGACAAACCTGTTGCAGTTGTCTTCCCCTGTTTTTTGGGATTGGTCCCCGACATGCGCCACCCCACAAGACATGTCGAAGTGCTAACTTCAAGCACTAGTTGAAATACACCCAGCTAAAGCTAGCTGTGTCCTTCAAAGACCAATGTTTCAGCCCAAAGTGACCAGCAAGTCGCAGTGATGTCACTTTGGTCTGAAACATTGAGCTGGCTAGGCTCATTTTTTCTCTTTAGACCAACCATTTCAAATAACGTACCTAACTCCAAGATGAAACCATCAGTCTGGGAACATTTCAAGGAGACGATCAACAAAAACACCCATGACACAGTTTCCCTGCTCCCCCTCCCCTCCAGAAAGAGAAAATCCTTCAGATAAAATTAAACATCGATTATATCATCTGAGGCTCAGCTCCAGGAAGCCTTATCTGTGAGTCATCAACGAGGCTGACACAGGAATTTCAAGGGAGATGCAGCACGCTGCTTCACTCCAAAATGTACAGCGATGCCTTCCTCAGCGGATCCAAGAAAAAGCAGGAAACTGAATCCAACTCTCCCCACAACACTCTCAGCCACCTCACCAACAGCTGCAAGCAAGGAAGCCACATCATACCTGTGGGGATGGTTTTATCCCTCCCCGAGAGGATCACGCTTCACACCTTCTCAACCCCCTCACTCCCCCAATGCCAGATTTCTTCCTCCAATGACTTAAACACATCCACTTCATCTACAACACCACCAGCAGCAGCTGATGTTTTCTTCCAACACTAGACTATGTAAGGGCAGCACGCAGTCCTCCAAATTCTTTCTTGGCTACCCCTGTGCATAACTGCACCCCAGAGCTGTGTTCCATCTAAGAACTACAAATGACATCTTTAGCATTTGGACTAAACCCCCATGACTCCTCCTTTGGTTCCCTCACAAAGTTAGTAACAATCATCTCTGTTTCAAATGAGACTATGCTTGCTCTGTCAGTTTGACAAACTAATAAAAGACAATTCTCCAAGAACTGAAATTGTATCTTTGAAGGAATCATTTGAACATCACAAAAAAGTATTGCAACGAAGAACTACACAGCTCCAGTTTGTTGGGTTCCCTTCCCCCCTTTGTCAGAACGTGTATAAAAAAGCCATTGAGTAATGACAGCCTATATTGAAAGTCAGTCCCCTAGAAAGATAAAACCTGTACATTGCAAAACTCATCATTGGGAATAAACACTGAAGATTTAGTGCCACATCAAGAAATGCAAAATGCACGTCTTCACTATCCCAGAATAAGCACCCAGCTGCCCTTAGCAAAACCGTGATGACTTTTGGGTTCCACATACTTTCATCCCAGCACCCTCATGGATACTGCAGGAGCGAAACCAGACAGGCACTACACTACCTAATAAAGTCAACCAGTGAAATACAGGGGGTAGAAACAGCCAATTACCATCATGCTTTAAAAATATAAGGACATCGCTTTGGTTTCTCACTGTCCTGTTTTTTGGCTTGGATAAAGTTCATTTTCACATGAAGCTGGAGGGAACAGAGCCAGGACAGCTGGCCCAGACTGGCCAGAGGGATATTCCCTACCACACTTAGCATAAAAGGGAGGACTGGCTGGGGAGGGGGAACTGCTGCTTGGGGATGGGCTGGGCATCAGATTCTGCTCAGTGAGCAGATCACATTGTCTATCACCTGCTTTGTATATTCTTTTCTAAGTGTTGTTTTTATTTTCCTCTCCCTTTGCTGTCCCAGCAAACTGTCCTTATCCCATCCCATGAGTTTTAAGTTTTCCTTTTGGTTCTCCTCCCCATCCCAGTGAGGGGAGGAAAACGTAATCAAGCAGCCATGTGGTGCTCAGCTACTGGTTAGGACTGAACCACGGCACACAGTTGCAACGCTGAAAGGAACGCCACAAAACATTTTGAAAAGAAAATTATTAGATATTAAAACATCCCCACAAACTGACTGGAAATGCAAGCCTCTATCCCCCACTCTCAGCTACCTTGCAGACGTGCCAACTGCTTGTATCTGCTCCATGAAGCTTAGTCATCTAATCCTTCCCAATGTGCTCCGTCATCTCCAGCCACCCCCAAGCTTTGCTGGTGCTAATTACACTTTTCAGTTGGACAAGTGACAGAGATAAAATACTAATTCACAGCATTTTTTTTCCAGCTTGTACTTGACTTTAACTTTGCTGCTTCAGTTACAGAGCAGGAGCATAGCTCATGGGTCCCAAAACTCTGTCCATTTTTTCTAGTTGATCCAAATTTGTCATTTTGAATATGTTTTCCCCTCTTGCTCCTGGTTGTCCAATTCTGTCTAGGGAGCTCAACCCACTGCAACTCCAAGAGAACCCTGCAAATCCCTGTCTGGCAGCCAGATGCACTGCAAAAGAGATGGGCAGCTTAAACCTTTCACAGCATGCTGGGCTCATTACTGTCAAAATCAATGTTAATCTAAGGTTAAAGATTTAGACCTATTTTTTAAATTCAAATCTGTTACTTCTGTAGGAGTTGCACTGTCTTGCAGTAGCACCCTTGGACTAGAATGAGCTGTTTCATTAAGTAAAGGGGTTGAGACTGCAGAGAAAAAATAGGGATTTTTTTCCTTTTTCCACAAGCCTGTATCCAACTTGAGTGTTCAAAACCTGTATCTAGTGATTACAATTCATCCCACTTCATGAAATTACCACAAGTACCTCTTGCACTACTCAAGGCTGAGAATTAAATTGCCTCTTACATGTCAGAAGGTTGATGCTTGCAGGTAAAAACTAGGATTATTGGTAGAGTGTTCTGTTAAAGTTTGAATTGTGGCACCTTGTGCAGTGCACTGATCTGCAGTGAATAGAAATCTCCAGCTCCTAGACTGTTTCACGTTCCCTTGACCTTTCCAAATGCAAATATTCCCTGAGATATTAAGGAGGAAAAGCCATGGATCAGCAAAAATTGCAGATCTGAGCACTGGTATCAACTTGATGCTGTGCTTTACATAACCAGGCGCAGTAAAATATAACGCCATGTTCTGTTGCCCAATTACAGAAGACACTGTGTAGTACTTTTGCACACCTCATTAGCACCTCGAGTGCTCAGCTCTTCAGAAGTGCGTTGAGATGGTGCATCTATTATTGGAACAAAGTCACTTACACGTTTCATAACACTGAGAAGAGATATCAGTTGCTAAAATAATAGCAAATGACACGAGGATTTCCTTAATGGCATTAGAGTTCAGCTAAGAACGCATTAAGTGAACATGGGTATATTACTGGCACCCTGCAAGTGCTGTGGGATTGAGGGTCATATTAACATGTTTCCTTTAATGTTGCTTTTCTTTAGTCTTTTGATAGAAAAAGGGATTAAATGTACTTGTTTCTGAAATATGCTGCTGCCTAGAATATGGCAGACATGATTGTAGCTCGAGAAGAGTTATTGAGGGCCACAAAGTTATTTGGAGAGGGTTCAGAGGAGGGCCACAAAGATGATTAGAGGGCTGGAGCACCTCCCTTACGAAGAGAGGCTGAGGGAGCCGGGCTTGTTCAGCCTGGAGAAGAGAAGGCTGCGGGGTGACCTCATTGCAGCCTTCCAGTACCTGAAGGGAGCATATAAACAGGAGGGGAATCAACTTTTTAAAAGGGTAGACAATGGCAGGACAAGGGGGAATGGATTAAAGCTAAAGGAAGGAAAGTTTAGATTAGATATTAGGGGGAAGTTCTTTACAGAGAGAGCGGTGAGGTGCTGGAACAGGCTGCCCAGAGAGGTGGTGGATGACCCATCCCTGGAAGTGTTCAAAGCCAGGTTGGATGGGGCCCTGGGCAACCTTGTGTAGATCCAGGCCTGGAGGTTGGTGGCCCTGCCTGTGGCAGGGGTGTTGGAACTCTATAATCCTTGGGGTCCTTTCCAACCCATGTCATTCTATGATTCTAGAGCTAATTCCTCACTGGTGAACATCTGCATCATTCCACATATATGATTGCTTTGGTGAGCCCTTAGGACTTCTGAAGGCTAGACCACTTTAATCAGGTGTCAGCTACACCATGATTCTCAATTTTAGGCAACTGGGTTTCAAAAACGCAGTCTGGAGAAGGCAATGCATTGAGTAAGGCAGGAGAAAGGGAAATTGACACTCTTATAATTGTCTTTTCCTGCACATAAACTGGTAACCAAAGGAGGTGACTAGGCTAACTGCACAACTATTGGTAAAAGATGCTCCCCAAACCCTCACACTTGTGGGGTTTCCAAAAACAGGTTGAAGAAAAAAACAGCAAATCAAAAAGTAAGACAAAAAAATTAATTTATCCTGAAGCAGACCAAAAATCCTTGTAAACTGGCATAGCTGAAGTTTTCATATAATACTGTAGTAACTTACAGGATGAAAGGCTATTTTAAACAGGAAAATGGTATTTGTAAGATTTTTTTGCTGATTTTTATTCTAAAGCTCATTAATGATTTCCATAATTTTCTAAAATTACAGTAATTTATTTGGTGTTTTAGTTGCTCAAGATTTATACTTTGGAGGAAAAGGTGAATTTCACCTAGTTTTTCTTTGGCACTGAAAATTACACAACCACTATTTACAGGCTTTTTCCACTCCAAAATAGGAAAACCCAAGAAACTAATCAATAAAAACATACATTTGTGAATGTGGAGTTGGGGGGAGGTGATGGACACAAGAGGAATTTAAAATATTCCAGTACAGGCTTTGTTCCATTTCACTTTACACAGTAGTTTTCATTATATCTAAAGGATTTCATGGTGAAGGGATGGCCAGACCATTGCTCAGCACTGACTTTTATTAGGACTGGAAGGTTCTGCATCCTGAGCTCACTCCGTTGGCAAGTACTGCACCACCACCTCGCCATACCTTTAAAATTCTTCAGCTTTATCTTCTGTGGAGATTTTCAGTGTTGAATTAACAGGAACAGATTTAGAAAGACAGGGCTGGCACTGCTTGGAAATGTTGCCTATACTCACCATATGGAGGAAGCATATCAGATATTTCAGAACAACGTAATTGTGCTCAGGAAGTCCTTGAATGATTTGCTTACATCTGGTGACTCGCAAACTGCTCTCCACACCTGCAATGTCAAAGTCAGTCTTAGTTCCAAAACATCAAAATATTACCAAGAAATAACACCTTATTTTTATCTGGTGGAATCACTTGAGAAAACCATGTGTAAAACTGACTGAAAAAGTCAGCTCTACTAACCTTCACCCCCACAGGAACAGTTAGGGTTATCCCTCTGAATGACCTGATCATATTTTGTATTATCATATATCTAAGACTGACTTTTAGAGTATTTTTCTCAATTCAGTAAAATAACCAATATAATTTCTTTGCTAGAAAGGACTTTCAAAGGTCTTGATTTGAATCCCATTCTCTCTCCACGCACTGAATCCAGACATCTATACTTTTTATGCTCTGATTTTATTCTTGCTGAGACATAGTCCTGGCCAAAATTCTGTTTGGCACTCTACTACAAAAACACTTTTGTGATTCTGCAGGAGATTCTTCTGTCTTGGCAAAAATTTATGAGATGGTCACTTGAGTGGCTAAGAACTTTCTAGAGATGAACCTAAAAAGGTTTATAAACTCACTTCTACAGGTGGGCAAAATGAGATCTGGACCCCAAACTCCTTGCATCATCTATAGAGAGTCTGGGTGATAATTACACTAACACCAGATAATATTTCAAATGCTGTTCCAAGTTAATTTCCCCCACCCGCCACGGAATACTGCAATTATTTTAGTACTGGAAGTCTAACACCAAATTGGAAAAAGGTCTGATGATTACAATCATGCCTGACCTAATCAGCCCATTTGTGCTGGTATTTGTCTGCATTTGTTGCATTTCTCTCTCCCTCAGACAGCTGGAGACATGTGTATGTGTGCATGCACAAAATTCCAGCATGTTAAATGTTCCCTGCAGCTCTGGATTAAATACATGAAGCTACATCGTGGTGAGCTGGTGAGCTGTGTTGAAATTTTTCCTCCTGCAAAGCTACTGGTAAGATGCAATAATCCAAATCCCAAGAATCTTTCTGTTACAAGTGGTAATAGATACATCACACACCATGCCAATGTCTTCCAGAAGACAGAGTAAGAATTTTCAAGTCGTCCTCAGACAGCTGTCTGCAATCACACCTCTTCAGAGCTCCCTTCTGCACTGTATTCACATAGAACATGCCTTTGCTGCAGTCCAGCCTGGCTCTCAAACTTAACATCTTTTAAGATCAGGCTATCACCACAGCATCAGGGAAAGATAGTGGATGCCACGCTGAAGAAAGCCCCAAGAGAATTTCTCTTAAACTCCACTTTTCAATATATTTTGTCAACGTCTAAAACACCAGTAAACAAAAATTACCCAGAAGGAACATTTCCCAGGCGTTTTGCCAAGCCAAACCTCCCAGTGTTCCTAGGACAATGCGTTGCTCTCTGACTCTTCAGACTTGTTCTCATTTTCCAATTTGCTCTATCACAAAATAATACCGTGTCCAGAGATTCAGCATAAGATTCATTCAGTAAAAAATAGCATTTTCACATCCTTTTTCCAAATTTCTCCTCTTCTTTCCAGTTCTGAGCAACTACCCCTAGCCCCTCCATTTCTACCACCTTCCTTTGGACAGACCTCACTTTCTCAATGCTCTGAGCTCTTTAGTGTGAAGACAGATGAATCCTTGATTTGGAAGGTGGTGATCTACAGACTTGCAAACAGCGAAACACTACAGAACTTCTGATGATTCCAAACAGAACCTGAATAGGCTTTTTCAATGGAAATGCATGAATAAACTTAATGATTTGAAGCAGTGCATGCAGATGCTAGTGACAGACACAGTTAAAGAATTTTTACCTAGAATTTACCCAGTATATCTAGGTAGAGTAAACTTGCTGCACTTCCACACTTTACACACATCTTACCATTGAGATTTATCCTCAACCCGAATTATTTTAGTGACCTACCCCAACAGCAACAGTCATGATAGTGATGATAACCCACACTTCACAATGGCATCAGCCCTTGGTTACAAGAGGTATGCTAACAGACTGTTGGAAGCCATGCTCCATTGTAACACATAAGATTTTGTCAAAAAGCATGATTTGGAAAAAGGTGTGCTTGTGACTTGTTACAGGAAGCTCTCCTGGTTGCCTGGTAGCTTGACTATAGCCTGGATGGCAAAATATCAAAATTTCAGATATTCTGGGATCTCAGATAGTCAACCCCCACCTATTAGGGATGCCTTGTAAACTTCTAGTCCTTGACAAAGGCCATACAATTAAAGTTTCATAACTCATGGATTCATGTGGTGTCAGATTTTAGATAACCAATGTCTTTTCTTCCCATAGTTTTAAATCCTTTCTTCCCAATATGTTATGCCATGGGAACAGTTCCAATAAAAACAATCCCCTCCCCACAAAAATAAAAAAGGAACAAAGAGGAAAGAAGCATGCAAATGACCAACCAAACTGTGTTCCCACAGTTCTGCCAATGCTGTTGCTAAAACTAAAGGTACTTTGACATAAGCTGTATCACTGAGACTGACTCAGTGCTGTGCCATGACATAAAAATGGAGCCCTGACAGTGACAGGTCTCACCCATTTCTTAGTAATAAAGTATGATACATAGATAAACCACTAAACCGTATAGAAAGCAGACAGGGTCCCAGTAGTGACCACCTTGCTCTGGTACAGATCATGAGGTTGTCCATTTGTGACTGTAGCAAAGCACTGATAGTATTATGTTCCCACAACTGCATCACGGTTAGCAACCAGCAGTGAGTATGAATTAGCCAGATCCAGATCAACTTGCTGTATGAATTTTTCTAAAACTTATTTATACTCACTGGTGATTCCAAGGATTTGATCATAACACTCAAATGTTAGTAATGGCTGAGGGAGTTCCCTAAGGAAAGTCTTCAGGATGACAGCAGGAACATGGATATCATTATAATCGTCGAAATTCACAGACTTGCCTAAAAGGAGAAAAAGAAGAAAGAAGGTGTTCAATCATATGTTCTACTTTTTCTTCAAACTACTGCTTAAAGACTGTTTCATATTACATTTTGAACAGAAAACCTCTTGGCTTTCTGTTGCTGGTAACTCCTGGCATCATCTTTTTGTATTTTACACACAGTTTTATTAATCTTGCTACAAGAGATTCTCCCTATAAAGGCATTTCATAAAATGATTTCACAGAGGAGTCAGTGACTTCCAAAATGATTTCACTACTTTTCATAAATTATTAGGTAAAACTGTATTACTTTGCTGTTACCATTGAAAAACACGAGAGACAGAATGATATAAAGACACTGTACCTTGGAACTACAGCAACTCAGAGAGCATAGAGACAATGAAATGAAATTAAAACCCAGAACACTTTTGACTCACACCTTACCATTCATTAGCTGCTACAGATTTTGTAAGCTCTGGTCTGACATCAACTGATGACTTGCTATTCAGTAGGCGTTAAGCGCCTATTGCCATCTTTGAGGTGTCTGTGCTACTGGTGTTATTATTTCCTAGTACAAGGGGGGTTTATGATTAACTAATTACAAGAAAGCTAGCATTTCTACTTCACTGACAAACCCAAGATTAACAAAGCCTTCACGCTGTTACTGGTGATGGTATGATGACAGCTTACCCTGATTGTAGAGTTTCTGAACATCTTTGATAGTCTGGATGCTGGCTGACCTTCTGAAGAGGCCCTCTACTTGTAGTCCTGAAAAAACAATTAACGCAGGTCTTATCTGTAAAAAGTGCTCTTTCTTGTTTTTCTCAACAAGTTCAGTTGAACACAGAACAAAGGAAGAAGGCTTGGGAACAAACCCACTTGATACATCTATTTTTTGGAAATTAAGTCCTTGAGAATAGAACATCCAATCAAATGACGTTGCCTACAGCACTTTCTTTAACGTGTCTCATTGAAATACTACCACGTTTCCTTGACTGTCTTGCCAACTATCATTTTTCTTTAAAAGTAGCTTTTAATTGTACCTAATGGCATAGAAGCAGGAGATTCAAATTCACCAGGCTGCTTATGAACCCACTCTCAATGACCACATATGCAAACCAAGCCCCACACCACACCTGTAAATCTGCTATTCTCCTTTTAAATGACTGTAAACCTTTAGCAGGCTAAAAGAGGATATTTGCAAAGGCTCCCTAAGCTCCCGATTCTATAAGCAGGTGAGACAAGACCCACGAGGCTGGGGAATGTTTCATAGGATCTTCGAGTCAAGGAGCCTCTTTCTTACCGTCAGAGGGATACTGGCCTCCCCAGCTTAAAGGCAGTTTGGGGCAGACCACTGCTTCTGCCACCTCTCCCTGGAGGTCAGCAGGGTTTAAGATTTAAGACTCTGTCTACCCACAGTATTGTGAAATACCCGATTCTAGTCTTGAGGCACTTGTGAAATCTTTATCATCAATCTCCTGAAAGGTATCTATCTAATTCACTGCCATGTGACTTCAGACTAACTGAAATCTGACCTCAGCTACAGAGGAAAAACCTCAATAAAACACATCCAATCAAGGATCTAATTTAGACTACAGCTTTCAAGGCAATCTGAATTATTATGCAAAACAGGATGGGGATAAGAAAGTTTTACTCTTCTTGAGACTTGTACTTCTTGTATTTGAGTTTGGAAATATCAGCACATCCCTCTCTCTTGCCTTCCCTCCAGTTTGTGCTGTTCCTTCCACCCAGCAGGCAGTGCAGTTTGGCTCACACATAGTCTCAACCGGAGATTCCTACTGGAGGCAGAGTAATCTAAAAGATTTTTCTCTGCTGGTCTGACAAAACATAACATTGCTGACATTTTGAGAAGGGTGGAAGACCATCCACTGATTTGAAGGGACTGCTGCATGCCTCCTTACACGTGTGAAAAAGCAGACTGACTTTTTAATTTTTCATGCTTATCTTTCATCAAATAATTAGCCAGACTGAAATCAAGGCTCATGTATTTCAATTAAAGTATATGTCCATCTATTTGCATGGCCAGGAATCTTTATGGTATTCTAGAAAAATCTGGAGCCATGCACTACTGAAAGATACTCTGTCTTATAAATTCACCGAAGTTACATATATATTTTATCCATGAAAATTAGTAAATTAATTAAAAAATTCCTCAGTGAACCCGTTCCTTACAAAATAACATTTAGTATTGTCCAAATGAATTTAAATCAGTATACTAAAAGAACTGAACTACTGAAGGAAATGTTCAGTGACGTTTGGGAGGCTTCTGCAAAGCACCCCAAGCTCTACTTGAAAGCGCTCCACTAACTCGATGGAAAGGCTTAGCTGGAGTTTAGCTAGATACACCTCCTAGTCACTTTTTAAGCATTTATGCCCTTGCCCCTTAAATGCCTGGTTGAATCCTAAAACCTCACTCCTTGCACTCAGTTCTGGAAGGAGCACGACATCCCAAGCTACAGTATCTAAGGAGGACACATGTGGTTACTGAAGGAACCAAATGGACAATAATTATGATCTATTTGATCACTTGCTTTATTCCTGACCAGGTCATGTTTCAGTTGAATAAAGTTAGGGCAAATGGCATCGCTGTAGTAAAACTGTTCCATGAGATTTACAGCGTGACCTGCCTAAAGCCGTGGGGTTGGGAAGTGGCAGCTGTGAGCAGCGAGCTCGCCGAGGCGCTGCCCTGGGCAAAGAAGGCATGCAGTGATTTCCTGAGAATCTGGAGGATATTGTGCTGCCTGTCAGCAGACTGGAGGTTTGCTGTAGAAACAAGTCTTTCAGAAAATGGACATCATAAACACAATTCAGTTTGCAGGAATTGGTTTAATAGTTAATGGCTTAATCTGATGTGAATCTCACTGTATAAATGCACTGTAATAAATATCAATTTTAAACATGTTTATGCCTTTATTGGCTAAGCTTTCAAGAATCTAATTAAAGACATTAATCTGTAGCGTAGACAGCAGCTGTACTTGTCTGGCCCTGCATCCCATCAACGTTACTGTAATGGCACGAAACACTAAGCTCTTGCTGGATGTGTTTTTTTGGAGGTCTGAGGGGAAGGAAAGCAACTTTTACTCTCATCTGCAGAAATCTGGGATATGGGCAATTATCTGTGCTTCTTCCAGAATTCATTTTCCACATCAGCTGAAACTGAATCAATATCAAGCAATTCGTTTGAACACAGGTAGCAAGCACCAAAGCAGGTATTCTCCAATCCTTTTTATATTTGCTGGCAACCTATCCAAATAACGTGACATTAATTAAATGTAGGTCAGTGCAATTGTTAGGTAAAAAAGAGAAAGCTGTATTGTCCTTCTAAAGTTAAAAAAAAACCCCAAACAACCTGCAACTGCAAGAGAGTAACTTTTTTTCCCCCCATAAAAGATGCTCAGACCAGAAAACAATATAGTATAGCAATTTTGAAATAAAGTATTGGCCATAACTTCAGCCTACTGGTAAACAGAAATATGAGTCAACAGCAATTATGCTACTGAAGGGGGAAAAAGATGAGCCTGGGTGCAGAGACATCCCTTTTGCAAGATATTATTCTGACTTCTGTGATGCACATGAACGGATCAGGGTCCTTTTTTTAGAAGTCTCTAAGTCTTAATTGCTGTCAGTGCTTTCTGTGTTTGGGGGGAAGCTACCTGAAAACATGATTCGAGCACTGGTGTTTCCCATGTCATGTAACACGAACAGCATTGCTGCATGGCCCAACTGTGGTCTCATAAGGAATGGGAAGGGTTGTTCCACTGCATTGGATAAACGCACACCCTTATACACAGTCAGGAAATACTTTCTCTTCAGTCAGGAAATGCCTGTCTCTTCCTTTTCAGACATTAGGGGAGAAAAAAACCCCAGTTGTCGAAGCTACCATAATTAAGCTAACACAAGGTACCCACAATAAATAAAATTCATCACTTTGACATCTTTTTTCTGACAAAACACGAGCCTAGAGCCACCAGAGTTACGGGATGAGGAAATAAAATTGGCTGAAGGCAATTGCTGAAGGCAATCCTGGCCATTGCAGCTCAAAGCATTCATTTTTATCCTTTTTAAAAAAATGTATTTTGAAGTAGTATATTTAATTTTTGTTAGTAGTGTTCTTCAATGAAATCCTATTTACAGCATGACTCATGTCAGCTGTCTCTTTAAAGAGAGATATTTTTTTCTGAGTACAAGTTGAACTACTTCACCATGAATAGCATGGGTAACACAGTCCATAGAAAATACCAACCCTGGAGCAGCACTGCTTGACAGAATGCTGCTAGGGGATGACTGGCATGAGCCTGGGCTTTCCAGTTCCGATAAACACGCAGCTGCATGTCACTCATATATTCTATCCGCACTGCAAAGCCTCTGTTGAGATAACTCAGCACAAAGTGCTCCCTGCTCCTTACCCTGCCCCCCAAAAAATGAAAAATAAATAAAATATATATACACACACATAAAGATATCAGTGAAATTTTGCTACCCTGCACAAAGCTCTCAAGACCGAAAAGAGAGAAATTCAGTTTTAAATATTAAGTGCTATACAGAGGAAAGGTAGCCATGTGACTAGTGAAGGACCCATCTGTATTCAATGAAAAGTGATCCTGCAATTGAGAACTTAACTGAGTAATTATTTAAATGTCAGTAATCATAAATGAAAACAGGCAGGCACTTCACTCCATGTTGAAATAAGATGGCTTTTACCACAGTAGACAAAATTTCAGTGCAATGACACAACTGTGTCACGCTCCGAATTAATAAACTGTTGCTAAAAATACTTAAGCCCCTTCCACCCCCCTCAATCAGTTGTCCCACAGGAAAGAGACAGAAAATCAAAACTGATAAAGATAAATTAAAGCAACATATGCTGTCACATTGCTGCAGACTTGTCAAAGAAAGAGAGATGAGAAAATTACATTCTTTTTGTTTCAATCATCCTTGATTTGAGGGTTGCTGGCATCAAAAACCTTTGTTAATTTGTCTGCTTTCAGAAGAGAAACAGCAAAGAGTGAGCATCTGAATTCCTTCTGTCCCAAATTCAGTTTGGAAATGTTTCTTTTGGCTGGAGTCCTGACAAGTCTCAGTAAGTGTCCATCCTGATTTGGAAACAGTTTTTATTCTCATTAATACAACTGATTTAGATATCTTCCTGCAGATTACCTAATTCTACCAAGATTTAAAAAACCCCAAACTGATTTATTTCCAATATGAGGACTGACGAGTTCACAGTGTATTTTAATTGTCCATCTTCACTGTAGCGTCTTAAATGCACAAAGTTGTGAAGCTGTGAATTTTTAAGCTAAAAACAGAGTCAAGATTATTTATTTATTTTTTAAAGCTAGAATAAAGTGCAAGTTTGAGAAGGAGATTACACAGCTTTCCTTCCTTCTTTCCATCCTTTCCCTTGTCCTCTGTGCAGTGAACATGGAACAAGTGAGTGTGATGTCTGCAGTTTGTGAAGATGACTGGCACTGCAAGAAGGTGGACAGCAGACCAAGGGCAGAGGGGAAGAGAAGGGACAGTCCCAGCCCTGTGGAAATGCTGAGCTGCAGCTCAGCAAGGATGTAGAACCGGGCATCCTTTACAGAACCTGAAACGTACTCGTGTCCTTGCAGTTCTGAATGGCAGACTCCAGCCCTTGGATTTATGAATGAATATTCTCAGTTTACACTTGGCACCCCTGCACATAATTTATTTGCAATGCCTGAGCACCAAAAACACAAACTGCGCTTATTACAAGGTTCATTTCTATTTGATGGCACACGAGCCAGCCTTCAGATTTATCTCGTCTCCATGAACCCCAGATAAAAACATTCACATGAAAACAAAAGAGCCAAGAACTCAGATCCGTTTATATGGCCAATGTCAAGCTTTCCCAGTGTTGCATTTTTAAAAGAGATTTGATTGATCACAAGAACTGGAGGCCAGGAGGCAAACTTGCTAAGCTGCAGCAATCCAAATGTATTCTGCATGCATAACCATCCATCCCTACCCATTCTGACTATCACCACCAGGACGTATTCATTCACATTAAAAAATGGAACCAAAACTTTCTTCATCAGCAAGATTTGTTGGGCTTCATGGAGGGGATGAGGAGGAAAGATTAATCGCTGTTTAACACTGCTTCTGCTACCGAACAGGTAAAAGGCAGCTTTAGTTGTCACTATAATCATACCAGAGGACATTTATTACTTTATCATTAAACTTTAGCATGGTTATTACCATTTCATTTAGAAGTCTTAGTCATCGCACAGGACTTTCCCGTGGTACCATGAGACAACATCACAGAAGAACATTGCGCTGCAAAGCACTTCCAGCCAACAAAAGAGATGAGGTAAGAGAGAAAGACTCAGAACAGGGGAAGGTAATTTTCCTAGAGGGGATAGTTATCTTTTCTGTTCTATAATTCTGTAGTGCAATTCCTTCACTGTGGGTTTATTGTTCCATCACTTCTGAGCTACTGCTGATCTCACATGGTCTCTTTAATTATCAGTTCTCCATGCATTACTTTTTTTTGGTAGCTGTTTCCTTATTTGGCCATTCCTCAGAATGCAAATGTTATCAAAATTTGGAAATTTTAGTAATAAAAGCTTTGTTTTAAATTGTTTAAAACACTGACAAATGTGTAGTTTACACCTTTGCAGATACTCTCTAAAACATCAAAAATACATTAAAAAAATTCCTATCTACATATTTAAAATTAGTATTTTGCATAAGACCAGTACAAAAGACAGTGTGTTAATATTTGAGTTAGGCTTGAGCAACATTTCTGCCCTTTGTAACTTACTTGACATCTTCATGCAGGTCTGAACCGTGCAGTTTATACTCACCTTTATAATGAATCAAAGAAAAGTTCCCTTAAAAGCTGCCTTCCGGCTTCCAGAATTTGGGGGGTTTGCAAAGATGGAATTTACCATGCAGCTTTATTTTTAGTATATCAGTTATTTCACTCAAACTGCAAGTCAGAGTTTAAAAACTAAGAGAGTATGGTAAATTGTATTAATACTGACCTACATAAACACTAAACCCACCAGACATGCAGCTTTTAATTTATTACTCTACCTTGTATCCAGTCTGTAACCTGCTTTTCTAGGAAAAAAAAAAAGAAAAGAAAAAAAAAAGAAAAAAAGAAAAGAGAAAAAAAAAGAAAAGTGACATGTAACTAAAGGACATGAAAGAGAATTTCTGCTGTGACATCTTACTGGAGTTTAAAAGCAGAAATGCATTTCTGAATCCTCCAGCTGCTCGGGAGGATGGCAGCGCTGGAGGGAGCGGGCCACCCTCTACACCAGCAGCTGCTCACACAGCCCAGTCCCTGAGCCCTATGGAAGCTGTACACACAAAAATGCATCCTCCACAGCATGGGGTTACTTACATCCCTGGTTACCAAAAGAGATGAGTAGAAGGGGCAGCTCCCATTTACAGTCTCACTTCAGCAACAAAATAGGCTGCTGAGGACATCTGGGGATGTATTAATCAGAGAAAGAAAATTTCTACCGTGTGGCATGAGCTGGGCTTTTTGGAGAAAAGAGCCTGTGAGCAAAGCATCAAACCATTACTACCAAAGGAATGACACCAGGTTAGAAACACTTAGGAATTGTGCTGACAAGAGAGTGAATATTTAATTAAGCAAGGTAATTTCTCATGGCATGGTAGAGATAAGGTAATAGAAAGAAAAAAGAAAGTGGTCTTATTCAGTGCAAGTCAAGCCTTCCATTTATAAACCAGACAGATGAACAGGTTGTGGTTTTGAGGCTGAGCATAGGAAAAACTGTCCTCTGGTTTGCTGGTTACTATGCAGCTCTGGTGACAAATGTGCTATGTTAAACCTCTCCTTCCTCTTTGGCCTAAATCATCAGTTGGGTTCAGGATAATACCAATACCTTACTTGAGAAATTAAGAGCACTTCTCTGGTTTGGTCCAGAACATGAACTCTGATGCTTAGCTGATGATTTGCTCAGATACTCAGAACTCATTTTAGGAAACCAATTCTTCTCTGTGAAGGTTAGCAGGAACTGAAATTAAGCATTTTTAAAATTCAGTATTAAAAACCTCAAAAACATCTTTCACCCTAAAGTAGATATAGAATAAAAATGGTGAAAGGGCCACTTTCTCTTCCTTTGTTGAAAAAATAACTTGAACATTATTATAGAAACTAAGAAACTTCGTTTATCATGTTTATTGCAATGGTGTCTGAGGCATCAGCCACAACAGACCTCGTGTATATAATACAAATAGAAGTAGAGGGATCTCTACATGTGGGGATGAGGACATGCTTGCTGCTGTCAGAGCCCACCCAATAACTCGGTACAAGAAGGGGAGTTTGGGCTCATATGTATAGATGAGGATGCCTCCACCCTGGGAGGAATATTTCTGCCAGCAGTGTTGTCTGAAGATGAAGCAGAAAATCTAAATATCAAGGAAGGAAAACTTGATGTGAAGCAATCTGCCAAAGGAGTCAGTGTCATTAAGATGAAAAAGGCCGGGTGAACTTTAGGAACTGGAAGTTTCCTTAGCCTGGTAGTATACAAGTGCAGGCTGGTGCCTAGATTGAATACCACCACGGCTCCTGTATCAGATCCATTCCAGAAATAAGCTGAGCAATGCAGACTGGACTTTTATTTATGTCAGAGGGTCTCTGATATTTCAAAAAAATCTTAACCCTGTTGACCAAGTACGATTTCACAGAAGCTTTGGCGATCTAAGTCAGAGTTTCAGAAACTGATTTCAACTACACAGAGGTGAAAATGGAGCAATGGGAAGAAAGAGAGGAAATACTGCACCTAGGGTGAAAAACAAACCCCGCTGCCTGTTAATTCTGCAAGGCTGGAAACCATGCCAAAAATCAAATGGAATAGGGTAATGACAGTGAATTTTTGTCACTTCCGGAAGATGAACTGAAGCTTTCACTGTGCTCACGGCCACGTCTGGAGTGCAAAGAACGCTGCCAGTCAGCCTCCCGGGGCTGTCAGCACAGGAACCGACACTCGCTGAAGCTGATGGCAGCATTGAGATATTCCAGATTTAGAGAAAGAGTTAAAATCATAGCAGACAGCAGGTACAACAGATACCTGCACACTTATAATCAAGTGCAAAAAAATGCATGTCTATCACCTACTGCTTAACAGCCTTGGCATGGCAGGTACTTGGCTTTCAAGCATCAGCTGGCTGAGAATGTCAGAAAACACTCTACCTGACAAGCCATCGCTCCTTAGAAATCTGGTTTGTGGAGATCTCCTTATGATCGGGGATGTGACAGCTCTGAGCAAACCTGGGCTTGGTTGAAAAATATCAACGTTGGCAGAGCCCATGCCCTTCCTCCCTTCTTTACTTGAAGGCACAGAAGGAAAGAGTGCTGGGGGGGGAATAAAAAAAAAAAAAGAAAAAAGGAAAAAAGAGACAGTCCAGCTAGCAAGTGCGTGGGCTGGGCTACATATCAGTGGCCAACATTACCATGTCACTGACTTGTGTAGATGCACAAAGTGGGACAAGGGCTTTGTTCAGAAGCATCATCACACTCCTTCAGAGACTGTCCTTTACAAACTGTGCTGATACTGCTCTGAACAGATGAATTTTTAGCCAAAAAAAGATGAAATCTGGAGAAAACCCAAGGATGATTACTGCTTTCAGAATAACAAACATTTCATCTTGGAGAAATTCTCTAACAAGGTTGAGCCAACCCTTTCTTTTATCACAACCATGAGAGCTAAAACTTGCTTTATTTCCTCCCTGCACTGTGCACAGTTAATGTTGCTGCTTCAGAAAACTGTGGGTATCTGAGCTGGACTCAGCAATTGTTGAAAGAGAAGATTTTGAGACTGCTGCAATAGTGATGAGACAAAACACCCAGAAAGAATAAAAGCAAGACACAGAGGAGGTTTTTGTATCAGATCAGTGCAAGAATTACTAATTACTCGTCACCGGGACAAGGTAACGATGGCCATAAACCTCCTATTTCTTTAAAATCTTTAAATAGGTCCAAGGAAGTACCAGGTGTGAAGCCCTCCTCCCAAACATGGCCAAAAGTTTAAATCAATTAACATTTTAGTGACTGAATTTTCACTCTATTTCTAAATAACAACAGCTGTGACAAGTAATGACGTTAGTGCACGTTCACCCTCATTTTATCTCTCAACTCCTGTGATTGGTGAGGAAGAGGTATTTGCCTATTAAGATAAGCTAAACATATGTAAGGATGATTGTTTCATAACAACTTAAAACATGAAAAAGTCTGGCTTTCATCTGAAGATGGGGCATGCACTGATACACTACACGAGCTCTAATTATCCACTTACAATAATAATTACAGGGATTGTCTCAAGCTGCCAGTCAACTTGCCTTCAACGTTCTTAGTAGTGAACTATTTACACTGCCTGCATCCAACCGTAATATTTGAGACAAGCTACACCTGCAAAGTACCAGCCTGGAAACCTGGAAACAGCACTTCTGACCAGCTTTACAGGCTTGAGTGGAAGTCCTGGATTTGGACCAAGAGGCCTTCAATGAAGTCTATTAGGAACTCTTCATCTACTGCAGATCAGTAGATACCTTTAATAGCAAAACTGGCCAGACTCCAGCACTTGGCCTTGGCTGCTGCAGGTATTTTGAAGATAAATTAGCAATGTCAAGAGGCAACGAGCTAGTTGTTCTGTACACAACCATCCCTAGAGATGTTAAGCCCCACTGCGTGCAAACAGTAAGCAGGGATCCACTGCAGTCAATCTCTCTCTCGTTCTTCTCTGTATATCATTAATCAGCTTCACCCAAGGTATGAACTCCAAACAAAAATAAATGGGCAGTTATTGGATGTTCCTATTTACCACGGGGTAAGGTAAAACACGAAGGTGCATAGCCTAGCAATGAGAGGAAGGCACTAAGTGTCTAGTCTGTCATTTAAATCAGGATCATCTTGCACTGATTTAAATGAAGCCAGCATTTCTCTTGAGAATCGGCAGTAAAGCTGAGAAGCACCATTTTTCTTGACATCTCCCCCTCTGCCTTCACAAACATGAAGCTTATTCGGTACAATTTTAGAAAATGTTTGAAATTTCTCACTTTTGGTTCAAATTAACTCAGACCAAACCCAGGTGCCAATAGCTAAATTGAACAGAGATCAATTCTGCAAACTATTAGAATACTGAAAGCAAAATTTACCTTTTTCAGAATGGCAGCTCTAAGATACAAATTAAGAATTGGGAATACTGCAGAAGATAGATTCTTGGGTGGTCCTATCTACAGAAGAATACAGTTTACTCAATATTTGTATTTTATATTATTTGTGAGCTGTGAATACACATCACTCTTTAAATGAGGAAAACCTCAGATAAAACTAATTTAACAGCAGAGATCCGAGTCTTACCAAAAATCATGCTGATACTCAGAATTTGTTCAAACATTAACCAAACTTAATAGCATGTGAAACACCAGTGATAGTTTGTGGGTTTTTTTTTAAAAATAACTAAACCAAACACATTTTGATTTTCTTCACTTGCCACTATTGAAAAATAGAGGCACCTATTAAAAATTCACACCCTTCCTTCAGGGATCTGAGGAATCATTCCCAGTTCTACCACTGTGTAACGTTGAAGCAGTCACATGGTTTGTTTCTGTTCTGTCACTGTAAGACAGATATACCCAGGCTACAAATTTAGGACAGAAAGATTTAGTAGACATTTGGGAAACTCTGAGGCCTCAGACCATAAAGGGCTACAGAATGTTGCTGTGATTGCCTTAAAAATCAGGGATCAAAAAGTAAAATCCCATTATGGTGGGAAAAGGAATTCCAAGACTGTAGCCCTATCTCTGACTTTTTCACTGCATGCACCTTTGTCCCTGTGTAGGGAATACAGTGTGCTTACCCTACAGAGAACACCTGAGATTTGGTTCTTTACGTCGGTGAGATATGCGCTAAGGAAGCCAGTGGTACCGCCAGCAGTTCAATCTAACCTCACCTTGCCCTGTATAGGAAGGTGGTACAGGGAACTCGGACTTGGATGTTCCCATTTTAAATATGGGATGATAATCTGATAATAAGCATTCCCTATCAAAGCTCTGAAGGCAGCACCCAATTGCCACTCAAGTTTTCAGGACATCAGCACCTTGTGTATTTGTAAATTTTGCTGAATCAGGCACTGAGTGTTTCATACTACTGTCCTTGTTCTTAAAGACACATCCTCTGAAAGACTCACCTTTTCTTTTTAGGTAGGACACAGTTTCCTTCATTACTGGAGGGATTAGTTCTCCTTTATTCTTGTCCTTGATACTGTTAGGGGAAAGAAAAAGAAAAAGTAACAGCCTTTAAATGGCATTTATAGACAAAGAGCCAAAACCAAAACACAACAGTATCAGCAAAAACCTGAATAATAATTCAGAGCATATGCTCACTTCCACAAACTAAGGATCCCGTACCTTGGTGCCTGCACCAAACACGAGTCCTCCACAACTCTAGCAAGTGCTGATCGAGCCACTGAAACAAGTGGCTTGGACTCCTACTCAAAGAGCCATTCCTAAATCCTTTCTTCTCACTAGAAAAGCTACATAACCACAACAGCGGCGAGTAATAAGTGCTATCTACTGTGCTGAAGGGGATTCGAGGACAGAGGAGCAGAATGGTGTTCCAGGCTAACTTTCCCCCACTTAAGATCATTTTTGCTCCACTTTAGTTCCCCTCACTTGGCATTCCCAAGCAGGGCTACGTTTAACCACGACACAGTGATGGCAGTGGTGGTGGCTCCGATTTGATTTGGTTGGACACTGTCGGTGGAACAGGGTTTCAAAGCAACTTAGTGGCAGGTGAGGAAGGAGTTTGCTGCATAAGTCTTGATCAAGGGATGCTGCAAGTTTAGGGGCCTTTTATCATGCAGATTTGTCTTTGCCGTTTGTCTCTCTTTAAGCCACAGTGTATGTATAATTAAAAGGATACTGTACTATTTATTTTGAAGGCTAAGTGATGCAGTGAGATTATTAACGCTTTGAATGATTCCCATGAAATGAGATTTTTCTCTTTTTCATGAGTGAACAGTTGAGGCTAAAAAAAATATCAAATACAGCGTTTTCTTGATCTAGGCAGCACAGAACGTTCTGCAATTATTCCCCTTACTAAAAACCCCCAACTATTTGGCCGTTTCAATAGTATAACAAAAGAAATGGTCAGTATCTGCTGAGTAATTTGCTACATTTTAATATCAATTAATAACAAATAAAGGACAAATCTCAGATTTCAAGGTAGACTTCCTCTATATTTATGTGTATGATTTCATATTCAGTATTTAAAAGGTAGCCAGCTTTACCACCAAACTCCAAGGCACCAGCACAAACCAGCAGAGAGATCTGTGTGTATAACGAGATGCTGCAAATGCTACAGCTCATCCACAGGAAACGGGAGCTGTTTATACAACACGTAGCACAGCCTTCACCTAGTGCTGCTAGCTGAGATTGCACCTGCTGGGGAGAACAGTTCTTATGTCGTCTCCTTTTCCAAATTTTGTTCTTTCCTCTCTTCCTGTCTAGCCTTGCTTATTACTTTATTACCATAAAGAAAATTATATCAATTGGAGTGTTTTCAGTAAGACTTCTGCAACACTATTGCATGGAACAAGCAATCCAGTGTTATATTTTGCTTTTTAACTACACATAAAAACTACTTTAAAATAAATGTTACAGCAATGCAAGTCTGAATAGAGGGGTAGGGAAATTGTCTAATCCTCCCTTCATTGGCATGTTTGTTTTCCCTATGCCTATGACAGGAGTTAGAAGACGACATGTGGAATGGTTAATTTTGTATCTCCAAGCTTAGGAGGGTGGTCATCCCCAGCTTTACATATTGGGGCGGTGGGGAAGTTCCTCCAGTGGGAAGACTCAGAGCAGGATCTTGATTTTGGTACTGAATCACCCTGTGGTTTTGCCTTTCTTATTCATAACCTGACATGCTATTCAGTTATTCAATCATCAAACATTTTGACCTCATTCATCACTCCAGGAGCACAATGCTGAGCCACCAGTGCCATTTCTTCCACTTACATTTCCACTACCCTACTCTTCCTCTTTCCTATTTTTATCATGAAATCTAATCCCAGGCACAAATGTCTGTATGTTATCCAGACTTCTTCTAGGCCACATTTTTTTTCCTTCTACTGTGCATGTTTTGTCTGTCAGTTCCCCCAGTGCTATATAAAACAATGAACTTGTTAGGTGGTTGTTAATCCAGCTCCCAGAGCTCATTCTACTATTTCAAATACCTAGACCAACCTGCTGTTTGAAAGGAAGTTGTTCCCTCAGCTGCAGAGGGAAGTTGATTTGCTATGAATTCGTATCCTATGTTTTACCTCTGTCCTCATCATAGCGATCCGAGATAATTTCCTTATTATCTATAACCTTGCTTCCCACTTCCCTTACAGAGCATTTTCATATCCTCCCTCACCTCTATCTCACACTCCCTTGTAAGGTAAGGAGTAGCTCATAATTAATCACCATCTGAACACTAATTGGTGCACCAGCAGACCAAATACAACAGAAAACTGAATTACTGATATAGTAATTCTCTTTCCAGCCAATGTTTTTTAAAAGCTTGTAGTATTTGAGAACTCCACTCCTCTGTCAAATTTAGTTGACATAAGCCCATAGCTCTTCTGTGAGCCTAACTAAAAATCAATCCATTGAACAAATTCTTCCTGCTCATTTTCAACAACGTATCCATACCAGAATCTAAAGTGTCTAAAATTCAATACTACTCAATGTGTGGGTCGATGCTACCTTGTGGACACTGCTGTATCTATACCTAACAGGAACTGTTTAGGAAAGGGTCGTTTTCCTTGATGTAAACAGGTATATTTTAAATAAAAATACGTCCAAGTTTCACAAAATCATAGCCATAACATAATAATTTTAGACATTTGATCAAATAGATTCTACAACGTATGCAACGTGTTGCAGGCAGAGAAGGACTAACAGTAAGGAATGAATTTAATTCAGTTAATTCTAAAGGATGTTCTTTTATACATTAGTAATTCTCAGCATTTGCTGCTGCTTGCAAGTACAATCTTTAGATGAAATGATACAACTTCTTGTCCTTACACACTGGCAAGGCACCATTAATTTCAATATGAAACTACTTGCTGGAGTAATCATTCTCTGTTGTATCACAACAATACAATAATGGACAGAAGAAAAATGTATGACCTGACTTGTAAGACTAAGTCCAACCTCAATCTTCTCCATTATCACCGACATCTTACAAGAGCTAAACCAGAGGCCATAAGTGCTTCATGAAAAAACCCCAGTGACTGGAGAAGGCCATGGCTTGAAATGCTATCAGGACCAAGCTTATGACCTAGTTCTCAGAGCAGCACCCTCTTCTTACGCACATGGACAATCAGGTACCTCTGTAAAGTATCTCTTGTAGCAGCAAAATCCTCTCAGCCCTTTCAGAATACGCATCCTGTCATTTCTAGGCTGTTCTGCCCCTTCCAGCTTCAACAATGTCAACATTAGTTTCATGCATGCTGGTGACACTGTAAGAGTGGAAGGTCAGCAGTAGTGTTACACTGTGCAAGGGGTGTGCAGTGCTCTCAGACCAGCTCTGAGACCCCCTGCCTTCCATCTAGACCATGGAGAGGAAAAATTAACACATAACCTTGCTTCAGTACCATGAGCTTTCATACCAGCCCCTGCAAATGTAAACAGCAAAGGGAAGAGACACGCAAACACAGAACACATGAGCCCCCTGCTCTGAAAGGCCGCTTCTTTCTCTGAATTATTTTCTCTTGCAGCAGATCAGCATTGTATAACAGCCCCTCTGCAAGAACACAGAGCAAACCAAGCAGCAACTCTGCAGCCCTGTTAATAAATTTGCCTTGCTAATAGACCACGGGAAGCAATAAGTTCTAGGGGTGCTTTGCACAGCATGCAAAGTTAAAATCCCCAGTGAAATGATATCCCGTGGTAAGGGACTAATCAAGAAAAGGGGGTGGGAGATGAGGTCAGTACCAAGGTCAGTGTTCAGGAGACCAGTGAGGAGAAGCCTGCAGCAATTCAAGGTAAGGGAAAAAAAACACCAACATTTATTTTAGCCTTTTTAATAGGGGAGTTATAATACAATCTTTGTGTGTCAAGTGATTTTGTTTCATGTATTCAGATCAGTACCCTAAACATTTAGGGCAACTTTTATTAAAATTAGTTGAAAGCCTAATTCACTTAAATGAGAACATCATCAAGACTTTAATTTGCTTGGAAGCTGTTACATCTTTATTATTGACAATTTAAGCTCATGGAACCCATTCTCAGTCTCTCTGAAGTTGCACTGATTGTTTTTGCTTTCTTACAGCTGCTCACTCCAGAGGCACCAAATAGCAACCCAGCAGCTTTTTATAAATGTTTTCTAATTATTATTGTTACCCATAAATGTGTTTCCCATTTCAGTGTATAAATAGCAAACTGATTATTTACAGCACTTGCTCCTGCTGAGCACTAGTTTATCTGTCAGAGAGGTGAGACAAATAACTGGGCTATAATTTGTAATAATAAAACCTACACATCATTTTTCTTTTTCTAGGAAAAAAAAAAAAGTTACAGTTTCTGCACATCTACCATTTTCTACCAGGTTCCTGTTTCCCTTGAAGGAAAGGTTTCATGCTCAATGCAATATAAGAGGTCCTCAAGATAAATGGTATTTTAAAATAGAAAAAGATATTCACTGAAAGTCACATGCAAAGGGTTTTTTTTTCTGTTTTTCTAACACTGGGGAAAGCTTGGATGGATATTTTCACAGCATTTCACAACGTGGGACATAATGTTCAGTGTACTGGGCCTAAGGTGACAGAAAATAATAGGGACATTACCTCAGCTAATGGAAATCAGACCAGCTCAGAGGTCAATGAAATTACACCTCTATCCTCTCTTTGTGGATCGTGTCAAGTAATCTGCATTTTTCTTGCCTTGCTGGGGATGGTGCGATGAGCAGCTGTGCTTTACCCTGGCCCATGCAAACTGATACTGGAGATCAGGCACTACTAAAAGCAACCTGAAATGAGAGATCTCTTACACTTTCTGCCTAAGAGACGAGCAGAACAGAGCATTTCAGTGCACAGTATAGCTTCTGTAACTGATTCTCAGATCTGAATCGTATTACAGCAACACGTCAGATTCAAGGAGGATCTATTCTGGTAAACACACTAGCCAGGGAGAATGAGTCCCCCTCACTATAGGATATATGATTACTTACTGCAACACATTATATATCCGATGACTCGTTTCTAGACAGTGGACAGTTATCATGAAAGGCCTTTACACATTGTTCTGAAGTGTCATTAAGTATTCTTGGCTGATAATCTTTCTCTCTCTCTGTTTTTCCTCTCCTTTTCATTTTTTCCCTGCTGAGACATGCTGAGATTTGGTTTAGAATGCATTCTTCCTCCCTGGTCACGCATGCACAGCATGTGTAAGAAGAAAGATTATGACCAAAAGGAAAGCAACCTGAAATGTTTATGATAACAATTCAACAAACAAAAGCTGCACAGTTGTGGCAATTTTGTGCATTTTTCTCTGCCTTCTCTCCCCATCCATGGTGATAGATGGAAAAACAAAACATTTCCTGTCTTCCCACAAAAGATATTTAATTTTAGTTTTTCAAACCAATGACAGAAATCAGAACAATGTCAATAGCTGGTCAAGATCAACCCTGTGCTCTGTGCTGGGTCTCTGCTGTAGCCTTCCTTGATTGCAGAGCCAACCGGGTGCAGCAACAGGGGTTTATAGAAGCTTGTTGAACACACAGTGGATGACAACAATGCCAGTTGGCCTGTTTAGTCCATTATTAATTCCTTTAAAGTGTGTTAGGAAGCTTCATTTGTGCCTTTTAACTGTATTTATCTGATCAACATAAGCAGAGGGTCCCCCAAATTTTTCCATGCCTTTTTAAACGTAACATCTTTACTTTTAGAAGCAAATCCTGGTTTTCACACTGACATGCAGCACAAACTAGAGAGGACACTGTCTGAATAGCTAATTCCTGCTGCTCTACATTTTGTGTGCGAAGGTAGCATCTCCAGATGAACAGAAAAACAGGCTCAACTCTACCAACACAATGCACAAACGTTCTTTGAAATGTCTGGATTTATAAAAGCTATGGCTACTGGTGAGTAACAGAGTCATTTCCATGGTATTACTCTCCTCTGTCAGTCTCTGATCACTACAAGCTGGGACATTACACCAGAGGATGTATCGCTGTGCACTTGCCCTGTTCTAAAAACCTTGCTCCCCACTAACACCTACCATTGTCCTCTCTTGGACACACTTGGATAAACGTTTAAACCAGCTCATTGCAGCTGTTGTTATTCTTATCACTTTATCTGCACGTAAGAAGTTGAATTAGCAAGTTAGAGAAGGACATAATAAACACTAAACATGCAAACTATCCCACCCACGCTGTGCTATGCATTCTTAAATACCTGTCAAATTCGAGCATGCCTTCACATTAAATTACAAGGGAAAAATTAGGTGTGGACAAAACCTCCTCAGATCTGTTCTGTCTGCTATTCCCATAAGATGAACATTAAATCCAGTTGTGTTATTTTGTATTTTCAAGAAAATCACATAGTTTTTAATGTGAGTTCAAACCTTTAATGGTGCAATTTGGCAACCAGGCAATCTAGGCTGCGGATCAGAAATGCTACAGGAAGACAAGTCAGTAAACTGGGCAAATCTGCACTGCACACGTAAGCACAGAATTAATAGGGAGACACCCATTTTTTTTTTTGTTCCCCACATTTTATCCTAAAGATATCCCTGTAAGTCAGCTTCAAATGATTTAACTGCCTTTACTGAGGTGTTTTACTACTGCTTGAATTAGTGTCATTTCACTGAAAACTTTAGGGCAACTCAGCATGAGATTTAAGTTCTACCTGCAAAGACCAACCTGAGTCCTTATGGAAGCTCACAATGAAGGTTTTCCACTTCACATACATGCCTATCATGCTTAAATCACAGTCAAGTAAATGTAAATAAAACTGGAAGGAATCTTAAAAAGAAGTCAGCTTAGTGTGTGTTTTTTCCCTCCCCACAAAGAGTTTAGATTGACACTAAGGGGTGAAAGAGATCAGCAAATTTAAAGAGATGCAGCCAATTTACATTCAGATTTTGAAGCTTGAGAGGAAGGGGGTAAATAAGTATGGGTCCCTTCCAACTCAGGATAAGAAATAAAAGTTTTGAACTAGCCTGATAATGAACCCTTCAGCTCACTCACAAGTTAAACTCAGTTCAGTATAGATTACATTTCAAGGAATTATACTCTCAGGTCTCTCAGACCTTCCTTGATTTTTTTAAATGCCCAGTTGCCTTATGTCATTTTGAAAACCTGACTCTACAAGGTTAAAAATGTCTTTGTGAGTTAACAGATTCCTCCACGATGAGGCACTGGTTCCAGACAGTCGTTTATCAGTGTCTAGAAGGAAACTTCTTTCAGCTTCATTTTTCTGCCTAAACAAAATGTTCGTTTCCCCCCACTCTGCCTGCTGGACAAAAGTGACATTTTGAACCAATGTTTAGTTGATTTTTGCTCTTCTGATTTTTAATTACAGCTCTGGAAATCAAACGTGTTAACAAGATAGATTGAGAAAAAAAAGATACATGAGGAAGTGTTACCAGTGACAGCACTGCCCACTGCTTTTAGGGAGACACATTCACCGAATCACTAGGTTGTAAAAGACCTTTGAGATCATCAAGTCCAACCATAAAACATGGTTGTACCATCAAGTCTATTCAAACAGTACAGCTTTACCACCTTCCACAGCCAGGAGTAATTGGGATACCATTACCAAACATGTTCTCAAAATTAGGCCACCTATGAGGGCTCTGGATAAATCCCACTCACCAACATTTTCCTACCCGAATAAAAATCGTCATCCCAGAAGTACTGAATCTGATGCAACCTCAGGCCTAGGGGACGTATAACTTCTTTTCTCGAAGCAAGGAATTGCACAGGTCCCATGGACTTGAGCATCTCCAGGATTCTTAGATGGTCTGAAACCTGATCTCTTCATGCAGTAGGCAGTTAATTCATTCTCCCAGTGCCTGCCATTGCCTTCTGCAACTTGGGAAGTGTAGCTAGAGCATTTGCTGCTGAAGACTGAGGCAAAAAAGTCATTGAGTACCTCAGCCTTCTCCACATCACAGGTAACCAGGTCTCCCATTTTATTCACGGGAGAGACCACATTTTCCCTTGTCTTCCTTTTATCACTGACATACCTATAGAAGCTTTTCTTGTTGCCCTTGATGTCCCTGGCCAGATGTAATTCTATCAGGGCTTTAGCTTTTCTAACCTGATCCCTGGCTGCTCAGACAGTTTCTCTGTATTCCTCCCAGGCTGCCTGCCCTTGCTTCCACCCTCTGTAGGCTTCCTTTTTTGAGTTTGAGTTTGTCCAGGAGCTCCTTGTTCATCCATGAAGAACCCCTGAGGCTTCTTGCTGACTTCCTCTTTGTTGGCATGCATCACTCCTGAGCTTGGAGGAGCTGATCCTTTAATAGTAACCAGCCTTCTTGAGCCCCTCTTCCCTGGAGGGCTTTGTCTCATGGTGCTGTACCAAGCAGATCCCTCAAGAGGCTGAAGATTGCTCTTCAGAAGTACAGGGTAGGGAACCTTGCTGCCCTGGGGATCTTGAACTCCACCATTTCATGGTCACTGCAGAGAAATCTGCCCTTGAGCTTCATGGTCCCCACCAGACCTTTCTCGTTGGTGAGAACAAGGTCCACCATGGCACTTCCTCTCTCACTTGGAGAAGGAAGTTATCATCAATGCATTCCAGGAACCTCTTGGGCATCTTGTGCCCTGCTGTGTTGTCCCTCCAACAGATATTGGGGTGGCTTAAGTCCCTCATGAGGACCAGGACTTGCAAATGTGAGGCTGCTCCTTTCATCCATAGAAGACCTCATCCATTAGGTCTTCCCTGGCCAGGTAGCCTGTAGCAGACAGTTTCAGTTGTCCCTACTGTCCCTTTAATCCTGACCCATAAGCTCTTGGTCAGCTCCTCATCCATCCCCATGAGGAGCTCCATGCCCTCCAGATGGTCATTATCATAGGCAGCGACACCCCTTCCTCACCTCCCCTGCCTGTTCTTCCTAAAGAGCCTGTATCCTTCCCTTCCAACACTCCAGTCATGGGAGGCATGCCACCGTGCCTCTGTGATGCCAGTGAGATCATAACTCAGCAGTTGTGTGCATGTCTTCATTGCCAGTGTCGAAATCTCTAGGTCAAAAATTACAGTAATACCTTGCTTGGTGTTTCTCCTTCCACAGAAAAGCTCTTAAGTACTTACCCTTTTTATACATGGAAAAGCGAAGGCATGCAGCAAGGATGTGGTTTCCTGTCAGAAACACAGCTGGGAAGTGGCAGAACCAGGAAGAGTGGCCACCACACCCTTACCACGTGTAGCCCAGCAAAAGACACTGTTTGCTCTTCAGGCACAGTCAGAGAAACAAAATATGACCAGCAGATGGTAAGAGTGGCACACAACATGCTGTCTGATCACATAAACCTGCAAAAAGTTCGACAGATATGCTTGAGCAGCCAGGCTGGGCTGGAGGCAAGTGACAGAGCGTGTCCTGATGCCTGCAAACAGTCTGGGATTTACTCCTGAAGTGGCTGCATAAAACATTGTCCTTCTTAATGGCCCAGTGGAACCCACCTACGAGATATTCTCTGAATTAGGGAAGTGAGTTAGCCATGTTTCAAGCGTTAGGCTGAACTCTAAAGAGGTATCATAAAAGTTAATGTCATAGTAGCTCTTACACAATAGATATTGATTGTGTTAATTTCAGGCCTTCTAGAGAGGACTAATGCTTAACATTTAACCAGGGGAAAATTATATTTTATATCTCATTTACAGCTGAATGATTAGAACCAGAGAAGTAGACTGAGGGTGGGAGGCTATTCGACAAATGTCCATGTATCAGAGCACCTAAATTGCCTTTGCTGAACATGAACAATTTTCTTCAGCTCTTTTTGAGAAGGATGCCATAGAAAGATGACAAAAATGACTGTGGGTAGGAAGTTAGAAGGTTTTGTGGGGTTTTTTTGTTGTTCTTTAACTAAAAACAAATCTTGCAAGTACTATTGCTACCCCATTCCTTGTGTGAAGTAAATAACTGTTTTTACCCCATACAGTGCAGTAATGTATGTAAGCAGCTGTCAGGGCATTTATGGAAGGGAGTGATTTTATTCATTTCATAAAATTCTGATCAGAACAATATGTGAGCAACAGAACAACAATATATAAAGGCTCAAGCATCCATTTTAGCTTTGTGCAGCCATTTTGGAGCCTGAAGATTTGCTCTGCTACCTTCCATCTAAATATCTCCAAATTATCAGCAAAGTATCAGCTTTCAAACTATCAGTATCCATCAGCAACAGATTTGCTCAGGGCTGTCATATGTGGGCAAATTTTTATCCACTGGGATAAGAGTTGTGTAGCCATGCTGGCACCAACTACCACTAAGATACTTCAAGCATGAAGACCAGGCAGATCACAGGGCCTGACGCTTATCCCAAATTCATAACACCCATTGTTGTTGTTTTCTAGCCTCATAATTCCATGGTTTTCAAAAAAGAACAAGAAACTAAACATAAACAAAATATCTGCAGATGTCCTGTCTGGTGAATCTGCACATTAAAGAAGGCTGCAGGGTACAGAAATCTCCTATTTTAGAAAGCTCACAGCTTACTATTGCAGGCTGACTCCAAATTGCTGGGTAGGGAGAGGTGGCCGTGGCGGAGGAACCTTAACCACAGGTGGCAGTTTTCCCTTCTGTTTCCGCCGAAGGTTTTCATCGTGTCTGCAAAAGTCAAGAAATCACTGAGTTTCTCTGCACCACAGTTGACAAACTATATACACAGCTACCAGCATCGCTCATGATGCTGATTTTCCAACAATAGCATACGTGCTGCTGGTCTTACAGAACTTGTGTTTAATTTAAGCATTAGGGAAATCTTTAAGTAGTATTTGTGGTAGAATACTTAAGCAAGACACAGAAGAGCTCTTTTGCTTCAGCCAATGGAGTAATAAATGTGTCCAAAAATATAGGAACACGCTATAATTTAACAGCAAAATTCAAAGCTATTTGCTACTCAAAATACAACTCCCCTTTCTTTGGCAACCATACAATCCAATTTATAACCTTAGAGCTGTAAGGTATTTTCTGTTATTCCATATTTACACAAAAGGTGTGTAAAAACCCGCCAGGCATCAATAACAGTCATAATCAAAGCTTCCAGTTACTTTCATTCAGCAGTGACATAAAATCACTTCCTGTCAGTACATCAAAGCATTTCCATGTAAAGTGCTGTGTCGAAAAGACTGTTATTGATACTAATACTGGTACTTGACAATTCCAGCCCTATGCATTTCTTTCTCCTTTCCTCCCCCGCCCCCTCTACAGCACTCCTCCCTAACACACATAAAGGCAGGGTATAGAAGTAATGGATCCGCTAACAATAGATGTATCCATAAAGCTTCCAATCAATCAACACCGCTGACGGGGAATGCTCTCAGCAAAAGGAAGTCATCACTTAATCTGCTACCATATGCAAGCTGCGAGGTCAGGATTACATTTTTACCCATGAACATTACCTGATACTCATAAGCAGTAATGACATATGGATTGGTTTTGTTAACATTCACACAGAAGCTGCAATTATGCTAAGGAAACACTCCACAACTGAGATGGAGATGCTCCAAATCCATAGCAAACTATATAGCACTCTCTTCCCTAAACACATGACACACTTAAGCACATCTTCAATGGCAATGCAGCTTCCAGAATTAAATCCAACCAAGCACAAATAGGTAAATTAGACTTTTAATCATTGAATAAATAGGATTAGATTCTGCTTGGAATACAGTGATTAGGATGGAACACTACCCAAGAAAAGGTAAGATGACATATTTTCAACTTGCCACGTACCGGATGACTTCTTGAGGGATATTTAGCTGGTCATATTTGAGATGCTCTCTCAGGTCACTTAAATAGTTCAAGTAGGTGATTTTTTTTCCAAACTTATGGCTTAAAAAAAAAAATAAATCAAAGATGTATAAAAATCAGCATGGGAGGATCACTTACAAAAGGTTTAGTTTCTATTACAAAAATGTAAGTGCTGATGCAACTCAGAATTAGACTGTAATTGAAGCAGCAGGAGACATAAGATGTATTTCATTTCATATGATCAAACATATACAGTGCATGCCTGAGAGTCTGATTTGAATAAAAATAACTGACTTCCATCTGAATGTTTTGTGATTTGCATAGATATGGAAAACACTGCTTTAAAAGTCCCTGACAAACAGCTTTCACACAGCATTAGAAAGCTCACTGGAAGAACTGTTAACTTTGGAGAAAACGTCACATGGCCAACAGAACAACATGTTTGTGTTAGCTAGCTATTCCTCCCGGCACAAGACAAAATAACGGGCCTGTAGACACAAAACTATACAGCAGCAAGCAACAGGCAAGATTTTCAAAGCATGGATGATGTGTACCCTTGAAGGGTTTAGCCACCATCTTTATCTATTTTGAAGAGGGCTGGAGAGCTTCTAGAAAACATCATGAATAAGGCTTTTCTCCAAGTTGCACAGAACAGATTTCCAAATTTGGAGCAGAAAGTATCACCAGTTAGGTCTTGAGTTTCCAACCAGGATACACTACTCACAGGCTGGGGTGTTCAAACAAGGTTCAGTGACATATTTTTTTACACGGTATGAAATAATTTCAGATTTTTCCACAACACACAGTTATCTGTCCTCTAATGAAGTGCCAAGCAAAATAATAGGTGTTTATGATAAGAGTGTACCTTGCTGCAGCTTACTTGGATAGTAAAACTGGAGAAAAAAATTTCTCACATTAATGAATTTGTGATGAATGTCAAATACACTCCACACGCTCCCTCTAGTGGCAGATGGTACAAATTTAAGTCACTTAGCATTTGAGAAGCCTTTAATAGAATTGAGCTAATTTTTCCTAACAGATAAGCAATTTTGGGACACTGACAGATATCAGTCTGTGCCTGTACAACTTCAGGGCTCTTCAGTGTGTCTTTATCCAAAAGAGCCTGTGATTTCAATGTCTTCCCCAAGTCACAGACTAGCGCAGAATTCTCTGTAACTCACCGCGCCGGTAATATAGGTTATGTCACAGAACACGTAATCTGTAGCTAAATCATGGGCAATTAGGAATTATTGCTGTTCCTTAGAAATGGCACGTCACTGTGTATTAATTTGATAACAGGTGGGTGGCTTCTGGTAGCTCACACATAGAAATGTGCTGCTCTTACAGGTGTTTTTTTGCAGCTTGGGAAAAATACATTTGACTTAACTACCTTCTTGCTCATCTCTTTAGGGGTTGGAAAGGAGATCAACTGACTTTCAGAGCTTGAAAATTAGGCAGGCTAATTCCTTCCTTCTGACACATGGACCTTTTCAGAGTTTACTCATACTTTCAATTATTTTTTTTTCTTTTGAAATGTACAATACCTTTGTTTCTGTTGGTCATATTTTAACAACACAGAGTGTTACTAAATTAGACTCAAAATAAGTATCTAGGTACACAGCGGTAAAAGTCAAGTACAAATGGGAAGAGTCAACCTTAATCACACCAGGCTGTTCAGAAGGTCAAGATGACGATGATGCCTTTAAGATGAAAAGTCCTGGTTTGAATTTTCCATGCTAGAGCTGAATGTTTAAGCTTATCATGATCACCCATTTTCACAGCCAAAGTAAACAAAGATTTAATTGCAGGTGTATGACACTGTTCCAAGAAAAAAAATAGTATTCATCTTATTTACACAGACACAGTAACAACCAGGGAAAGTATGTATTTGGAACAGGTACCTGTAAACGTTTCTTTGGTAAGAATTAGTAGCCAATTATTACTCCAAAGTCAAACAACATGGATGTTGTCCAGCTGTGGCTCCATTGCACACATTAACATGCACAGACTGAAAACCATCTTTGGTGTCCCAAAACCACTACGCTGGAGCTATTCCCAAGGAGCTCTCAGCTGCCTCTGGGAAAGAAGTTGGCTTCACTCAAGTGCTGTGCTGTCCATGAAGAGGTTTTTTGCTTTTATTGTTTGGGGTTGTTGGGGTTTTTTTTTGGGGGGGTGGGGGTAAGGGGTGAGGGGGGCTGGTTGGGGTTTTTTGTTTGCTTGCTTTGTGTTTGTTTGGGTTTTTTTAAACCTAGAAAGCTCTCTGTACCCATCCGGAACAAAAACAACAAAAAAATCTAACCCTATTCCTGAGGCACCATCAGCTACTAGACCTCCTGATTCTATCATACTTTTCCCACCTCTGGTCTATGTCCTGGATCTCTGGCATTTATTTTACTGCCAGTTAAAATAAAGATCCTTAATCAGTAGCCTTGTTTTAAGAACAGCTTATTCTGGAGTGTTTTTTTAGATGTAACTACTTTTTTATTTTCACATGTTTCTTACATGCTCTGATCCATCTAGAAATTAAGCTTCCCCTTTCTAATTAATTGGCTTTCTACCAGTCGGAAATTGAATCAATCGCAAGTTACTGTAATGGACACTTTTAGTTTGTTCATTATGGTTTCTCAAGATAAGCTGTTTTCATTCTTCAGCCCTCAGAACATTTATAATATAATCTGCAAAATGTTAGAATTACTTTCAATTTGACAGAAATTCAGGAGCAGAAACTAAGAAAGCCCAATTACCCTTGCACTTAGCAATATCTGCCCCTTGTTGCCAGTTCCGGCTAGACAGCACCAATTTTTATCATGCAAAGGAGAAGAATGCACCACTAAAACACATCTACCTTCACCATTATACCCTCCACCTCAAAATTCTTATGGGCACTTCAGGGCTTATCTATTAACTTTGAACAGACAAGTAGTATCAATTCCTATTCATCTCAGCACATGGATCAAAGTGAAGGTTAACCATTTGTTATCTGCTTTACCATACCACTTAGTAATTCTAGTCGTGGACTCAGTCTATTGTGCTAAGTGTTGTCAAACAGGACAAAAAAGTCATTCATGGTCCACAGGATAACTATGTTTTAAAGTGATATTTACTTTAACATTCTAGTAAAACTACAATGAATTGAGACTCCCTTTTCCTAGAAAGAACTCTACCCTATTATTCATACCCAAGTTTAAGTTCACCTTACTCATTAGGTCAAGACAGTTTAAATGGCTATTGTGCTGTTACCTGACACATTTTACCCCAAGTCTTTTAAAAAGCAATTTAGAGAATAAACCATCCTTAAACTAAATGGGAAAATGTGTTGAATAAGCTTCCGAGTACCTTATAAGAGGCTTAAAGATATTCCACAGGATTTTTATGAAGTTGGTTGGATGTACAACATAGAGTGCTTTAAGGTTTTTCTTATACCTAGGGAAAAAAATGAAATAGTTACAAGGCTTTTGAACATCATAGACTGTAGAACTGAATAGCTACAAGTGAATGGAAGGTATTATTACAGGAAAATTATTCAGCATTCTTTTCAGATATATTAAAAAGACCTAATTCAGTAGAAACTGCATGTAAAATGGAAAAAAAACCCAAAAATGCAACCAAACCCAATTTTTAAAAATGGTCAGTTTTGATAACACAATAGTAGGCCAAGATAATGCCATTACATTCCTAACCAATGTCTGCTGTGCCGTGCATTTACTGTCAGGGGAACAGAAAGGAAATTGGGCAACTTGGGGGAAAAAAACCTAAACCCCAAGGAATCTACAAAAAATTAACTTTCCTTAGTCTCCCTTTACTTTCTGCTTGGAGAAATTTCTATAATTTTCAGATGTAAAATTTACACCTCATCTCTTTTTTTTACCTCTACTTTTGTCTTGTTTTGCTAGCAATTAGTAAAGGCGAAGCTAACTGCACGCTGGATTATATTGGATGGCCCCCTTTGCATGAAACAAAACCCCTTCTCCATTATAGCATTTCTTGATTCCACAGTGTCGTATCATGATACGTACACAATAGATTCTAGTAGGCTGAAAGTGAAATGAAAACCAGGCTGCACAAAAGACTTTGTTTTTATTCTATGTTACTGCAAAATGGAACTGAGAAACGCATAATGAAATATCCTGGGTTTATATAAAGAGTTCTTGCCTATTACTTTGCCAAGTTTGCTTCCCAGTAGGAAATGCCCCTCCCAACTGTTCATGATTCATTGTAAGAAAAACACTGATCATGGAAAAAAGTGATCGTGAACCCCTAAGAAAAACCTTCTTGTATTAGGTTAGGATAAGAGGGCAAAAGGAATCAACTCAGCAATTACAAACAGTTTCTCCTTCGGGATTTCAATGGGGCCCATACATCTTTAAACAGAAAAAGCATTGTTTTCACAGCACCAGTACCATACATTAGCAAACAGCCATCCCTCTGCAAGTGGCACCACTCTGGTTAAGAACACAAGATCAACATGAAAAACTAACACGCAAAACACTCGACTTGCTTTGCTGAACTTTGCATTTTAAGTTTGTTTTGTACCTGGAAGCAGTGGGCATAAGCCATCGCTCCTGTGGAAACTTATGTATTTCATGGTTTCCTAGATTACAATTAAATGCCCGCAAGACTTTACTGAGCATCTGCTGCAGACTTTCAAAGCAAGATCTATTCTTTTGAACCTCTTCCCGTTGAATATTTGCTTTCATGATGCTAGCTAATTACTATCATCCCTTGTAGTCTCCTGTGGTCCCTCTTTCCTTTGACCCCCAAAATACACACACTAAAGAAGTCTGAGAGGTGCTTTTTCATTTTTCCCTCTGGCTACTGCAGCAGAACATGGGTGTTGGGCTGTGAATAGCGCTTTGAGCTTCTCAGTGACAGTATGCTAAAAAGTCCCATCTGTGAATAAAGTGATGGGAGTACAGTTGCCTGGTTTTGCCCAGCTACTTGGGCTTCAAGGCAACAAAACTGAAGAAGATATTGCCCGCACACTGCCTCTCCCCTACAGCAACTGTAAATCTAGCTTGGGATTCTCCTGTAAGGAAAATAATATGCTAGGTTAGGCTTCTAACTCCATACAGTGCCGTATTTTCAGGAATTGTCAGTACACAGCAAAACCAGTATTGTAGTCCAAATCTCTGATCTAATAAAAATTTTCAGAGAACCTTAACCTTTCTTCTCCCTTACTCAATCCCAGGAAAAACAGATCCATTGTACTAAGCATATTCAGAAACCTACTAGTAAAATAGCCCCAAAACCAAAAAACAAACCCCAAGCTTTCACAGCCTATTGCTGCATGAACTGCAGCATATCTCGTGAAAACGGTTAGATTAACAGCTTCCTGCTGCAGCTCTGAGGGCTGCTACGCACAACCACATCATATTGCTTAGTAGGATTTAGAGTTTCAGGAGGATGTCTGGTGAGACTCAAAAGAGTCTTGAGCTCTGGCACTAGACCACCAAAGGGTGTCATGTACATCCCAGCTTAAACTTTCAAAGAAGGGTGTGTAGTCCTATGAAAAAGCTCAGGTGCTGATCTCTTTTTGGTGACCAGTGATAGAACCTGAGGGAATGGTATGAAGCTGCAACAGGGGAGGTTTAGGTTGGATATTAGGAAGAGGTTCTTTACTGTGAGGGTGGTCAGGCACTGGAACAGGCTCCCCAGGGAAGGGGTCACAGCACCGAGCTTGGCTGAGTTCAAGAAGTGTCAGGACGATGCACTCAGTCCCATGCTCTGACTAGTCTGGCCCTGTGTGGAGCTGGGAGTTGGACTCAATGATCCTTATGGGTACCTTCCAACTCAGGAGATTCTATGGTTCTATGATTTATGTCTCAGTCTAGTCTAGAAACATCCAATAATCTTTTTTTGTGGTCTCTTTCATAAGATTTCCTTTTTGTTCCAGCTCCAAAACTGGGAAAAAAATCAGACATGTATGATCCAAAATGCATATGTATATAGACCCTAACTATCACAAAATTGTGTATATTTTTGCTTTCAGTCACGCTGTCCTCTTAAGGCCAACTTACAAACAAATAGATCAAGTATCAACTTGCAAACACGACTAACTGACTTCACCAGGAACTTTAAGCTCCACTGGTAAGCATGCATTTTCAGAGAATAAACATCAGAAGTTTAGTTTACACTGTTAAAATGTTATTTATCTAGGAGCTCTGACCTCCACCACACCCTAACCAGCTAAAGCCTGAAGCCATGAACTATAACCATTGTTACTCTAAAGGCCAGGCACATACAAGCACTTCAGGGCTTTACATATAGCAACCAAGACACAAGGGTTGTGAGATACCCGCGGACTGTTAAAAACTAATCTTTCCTTTTTTGTATACAGCCTAGCCTTGGGATGATCAAAGGTTCAAATACAGCTATGAGATAAGCAAGAACAACGGCTCATAAGTTGTCATGGGAATCTTGTTAAATAGTACACTGAAGAGGGAATGGCTCTTGGGTTTGTTCCCAAGGGGTTTTATACTTTTGGATAACCACTCAGGCCATTCTCCAGTACTGCACAGAAGACACTGACAAGACAGCCAGCAATACCAATAGCATTACGAGAATCTGCAGTGGCAAAATGAACTCAGTTGGCTGCAGGGGGATCAGGAATGACACGCTTCCTTCATGGAATTTACAGGCATTACATAACCGGGACAGTAAACCAAATATTTGGAGACATACTTCCTGTCAAACTCTTTGTAGGCTGTTTGTAACCATTTCAGAGATGGTTTGTTCAGACTCTTCAGTCCATAGTGAAAGTAGACAACAGTATAGTCATTCTCTACATACTGGTCCAGAGTATACTTCAGGTACCTGAGGAAAAAAGATAACATTTTGGTTTTATGACAGGTTACAGGATGAGAGGTTTAAAGCAGTAACTAAGAGAGAAAATGTGTGATTTTTACACAGAATGCTAGCGACTGCAAATTCATGTTTGTATTTATCTCAACAATTTCATTTTGTTCTAGTGATGGTATTGCCAATAATTCCACATCACTGCAAAGCCTGAAATTTGAAAGAATTTATTTAGTTACAAAAACTATGGTGCTCATGAATCATTAACAGATGAAGACAATATGGGGCTGTTTTTCCCAATAAATTTTTTAAGGATGCTTTTAAGTGACAGTGACTTCTATTTTACTTTCTTCTGGGCTTTATAAATTCCTTCCTTTTAACCAAGCAATGTCATTTAGATTTTTCAAAATAATGAAGAATAAATCTTGGGTTTTCCTAATTTAAAACTTTTTAAATTATTGAAAAATCCATTAGCTCAAATTACTCCCAATTACAACTTGTTACTGTAAACTGTTTTCTCGCATAAATTTGCCTTTCACTTGTTTGTATTGTGGGGACTGAGTTAATAGATCATTTCCCTTAAAACTAATTTAAAGAACTATACTACTTATTCCATCTTGAAATAATTCTGGCACGTTTTATAAGCAGATTTCTGCGTGTTCATTTTTTTATGGTATAGTTTAAGATGCTTTTCTCTTCCCTTTTCCCCTCAATTGAGAGCACTGTAGGGCCTATTACACAGCTCAATGATTCAAATAAAGCAATGATGGAGGAGTACAATCTGGCCTCATCTCTTGCTGTGTCAGATTTCAACATTCTCATGTCATTCTCAATGCTACCTTGTTATGCTGCAACAGAGTCCCAGCTATTGGTCTTAATTGTATGTATGTGATTTCCATTCAATAAAATAGCTCCATGTGCCATTTATTAGGCTGTGTCTATCTGCAAGTATCAAGGCCATTTTGACTATTCACCTTTGCATGGAAAAGCACATACCTTTACCAGTACACTCTACGTCCACAGTCTCGTTTATCTGCTTACTCCCTCAGCACACTGTAAATCTTAAGATTGTGAATAGTCTGGGACAAGGACAGTCAGTGCAACTACTACAATGCTGTTTTCATCCGTGACTTAACTCTTAAAGGTATTTTAATGGAACAAGTAGTAGTAACAGCCATTCGAGACTTTCTCTTTAAGAGTTTGGAAAAATACATCCAAACAGATACTCTTACATGCAGAGTGCCTCATGTTTTATTTTACAGCATGTAAATGCCTTGGCATGCTGCGTACAGGAAAGCCTGTACTTCTAAAAATAATTGAGAGAACTTTGTGGGCATAAAATAACCAGTATTTTTGTACAGTCACATACCCATTCCAAGGCTGTAGCAGAATTGTAGGGACACTAGAAAACCATTGCCAAATCAATTAAGTGATTTCATCACAAAACACCTACCATCTGGGCCTACTCTGTATTTTGTTTTCCCTCAATACTCAACATCTGGGTCTAGCTATTCACAAGCAGATAGCTACACTACTAGCTTCACACTCAGACACCTGCCTTCAGTTCTCTCTTCGTACAGCCTTTACAAGTGAATTTGCTGTGGGCTCAGATACAGGAAAACAGGTAAATGTTCAAGTCCATAGGAATGTGAGGGCTGAAAATCATAGTTTCATCAAGGTGCCTCCTCACAGAACTGAGGAGGGTTTATCACATCTGGGAACACCACAGTTTGCCGCTGTCCTTTCTTTGGCATCTCCTATTAATCAGTGCAGGGTGATGAGTGACCAGTGAGGCTCTTCCTCTCAGGTGCTAACTCCCTATGGTACACAGGAAGCTTTGGCTTAAGGCTGTGGAAATATCCAAGCTGCTAAGAGATGGGTCTTGAGGCAACACAGTTTCAAAAATGCCTCTTAAGTAACCTACCTTCTAATCCCTGTTTCTGAAAAGTTGAGGTAACGGTACTGTGGTCCTTTCCAAAGGTGGTAGGTACTGATGGATGAAAGGTGCTCAAATGTTTTGGCAATGGAGGCTGTACAAGAACTCCAAATAGGTTTAAAATGTTTAATAAAGACAGGACTCTCATGGCAGAATAGGTTGCCTTGTAGTGACAACCTATAAGGCAGAAACACATCCTGGCACCTTGCTGCAGAAAGTTTGTATGGAAGAACGTTGTGATTTTACATATTCAAAGTGACATACCTATGAAAACGTTAAGCATAATATACTGTATGCAATGCAGACATTTTTTATAAAAAAAGGAAAACCACTAAGAGGTAAATAACTAAGCAACACTCTTGCTGAGTGATTTAGGAGATAAAGTATAACAAACTAAGGCAAGCACTCCTATTCATGAGAACATATGTAGGGGCCCCTAAAATATTAGAATTTCTCTTCCAGTGCTCCTCATCATAAATTTAATTTTTTTAATACTATCAGAATTCATCAATAAAATCAAGAAAATAAATTAATTTCAGTACACAGTAAATTGCTCCATCTAGTCAAGATTCCAGGTGAAGTAACTGGTGATTTCATTAAACTCTCATTCTCTTAATATTAACACTAGTAGGTCTTGCCTGCTTTTTTCATTTCACACTCTGTCCTCTGCTTCTCCTCTCTGAAAGCTCATTCACCTGGAAACAGGCCAGCAGAAGATCACAGATAAAATGTAAAGTAGTCCATAGAGGACACCAAGAGAAACTTACTCCAGTAACCTGGTGTGATTGAGCTGATGGGAAGGGGGCATACGGCAGCAACTGAAGGTAATCACCTTCCTTCCAGAGTTGTCATCACCTAGTGAACAAAACAGTAAAGACAACACTCATTTACTTATGCTATGGGACCTCAGTGACCTGAAGGAATGCCTTGTACCTTCTGATATACCGGGGTTACCTCTGTATCTCCCATCCTTACTCAAAACACGCCGCGAAACTTCACTAGCAGGTCACATGTTGCCTACAGAAAGTGGTATGGCCACCGCTGCAGTGAAATGAAGCAGCTGATGGGCAACGGAGGAAGCTCAGCTGAGAAAAGTCCTATTCAAAGGTGGCTGGTACAGCTCAGCTCCTGGTCCTGCAGCATTCAGTCATGGAAGAAAATAGGCCTGCTTTCCCTAGTAGTCTTGATGGTGGCATGTTTTCAAACTCTTCACACCTTTTGCTTTATAAGAATATCACTATGCCTACAAGTACTTTGGGCATCTGCTTTAACACGCATTAGGGTTTTTAGATATTCTCTCTTGTTGTGTTACTCCCCTTTCACCCCTAATTAAGTAAGTATCTGTAATGAATAAAGACACACAAAAAGAAGTAAAGTAGGGGAAGCTAAATCTGTAATGGAGTCACTCAATAAGTAAATAAAATCATAGCAGCATTTTATGAAAACTGGGTAGAAAAGCTTCTGACCACTTCTTAAGCTGTTCTAATTTGTATTACTGACACTAGTTCAAACTACACGACCTGAACACACAGAACACTTCCCAGCTTTGCAAGCACACATTTCCCATGAAAACCCACCACTGACAGTATTTTGCTTTTCTTCATTCAAGTCGGGAAGAGGAGGCTGACTTCACCTGACAGATTCCATGCTAAGAAAAAAAAATCCTGTGTTTGCCTAGTCCTGTTCCTACCTAGTTGTGGCTCAATGGTATTTACAGAGGCCACGGTGGGGCAGCACCTATTTAAATCCATTCTATTTTAGGTGCAGAAAGAGGAAAGGAAGAGGTGAGATTAACACCTAATGACTTTTTGTCTATGAACATGGAGTGGGAGACATTTTTTGCATTATCAGTGCCAAGCCTGTGTTATCACCAGGATCTGTACCACATAATCCTTCCATCGGTCTGCTGAGCTCTATCTTAAAAACAATTTAGGTTTTTCTGTTTCTTGCTGTTTCTGCTCATTGCTTCAACAACAAGCAACTTGCTTTCTAGGGTCTAGAAGTTCTAGCAAGTTTGTACAAATTTGTTCACGTGATGATGACATCACTTAGTGTAAGCAGTGCTTCTCCTTCAGCACTGTTTACCATCTGAAAGGAGTCTCTAGACAATAATCATATCCCCTTTCAGCCTGTATTTTTCTCTTTGTAAACCAGTTAGGTCTTCAATTTCTTCCCTGACCAAGCTATTCTCTACAGTGCTCCAGTCTGAATACATCTTTCCTAACCACAGGTGACAAGAGTTAGACAATACATTGCAAATAAACATCACATACAAGACTTAAAAAGATTTCATAATAATATCAGCATCACTGCCTTTACTGAAAACCAAAATGTAGTTAGACAGCCATAGCTGGATTATCTCTCATGGCTATCCTGCTCTTATTTCACGGAAGATCACTTCTCTCTCTTATTTATGACCAAAGAACCTTTTGCTATTTGCTTTAACATCCTTTAAGGATCTAACTCACCTCAAATTTTAGTAATTATCACTTTATTCCTGTAGAGTTTGACTTCCAAAACACAGCTTTCTCTACTGGCTGCTTCTTTCTTCCTTCTCTGTTTGGCTGTCTGCTTGTTTTTATTATCTTCCCCCCAGATGTGTTTTTATCCCACAAGGCCTGGTGCCCCTTGCCACGTTAAAAACAAATTCTGACTCCTGGGATAAGGAAGGTGCTTGAGCACCACTAAGGGAAGAATATATGCAACACCACCATTGTATGTACTCAGGCATGTCTGCATATTGTTTTTAAACAGACCCTAATTTATTTCCTGAAGTTATTTTAAAGTGTCTTACTTGATATTCTCAGAGTACTTATAAAGACATTATAATGACATGCATTAATATGAATGAAGAACAAAAATTAGATTAAAACATTAATAAAATATTATTCTCTAAATCATGACTTGTTTGTGGAAAGAATGCTGTGTTACAATGCACTGTAGAATATTAAATTTTTAGAGACAATCATTTTTATGAGCCAAATCATTCTAAGAGAGGTTTCCAGTTCAATTACTAAATGAGTCACTAATTGTTACTGTTGGTCATGTCTGACTGCTTGAATTAAAAGCCAGAAAAAAATAACCAGCTTTGTAAAAGACTGGAGACACACTCAGAACAAACATAATTGCCCAGTTTCAATAACAGGAAAACTGAAACAGGGGAACTTTCTCAAAATTATCAGCAGAGCAGAGCACCTCGTTCTCCCACCCTACACTGCCCCACAAACAACAAGAGTAACCCAGAAAAGGTGGCTGAGAACATCAACTCTTTTAAAAACTAAATAAAGCAATGCCATCTTCCTCTTAGTGATGACAATTAATGAAAGGGGTTGTTGGTTCTTCATAGGCATCAATAATGTTTTGAACAACATCAGGTTTTAACATGACACCTTAAGGGCTGATGAACACAGAAGCAGGCTCCCCTCACCCTCCTTGAGAAGGGCTGTGACTGAGCACCCTGGAAAGTTCCCATCACATTTACTTCCCAGTCCAACACAGTTTGAATCCCATGACTTCGAGAATAGAATTTTTACCCAAACATGTGAAGGTGCAGTTTGAATGGTAAAGTGGGGAGTGGGAATTATGTGCCCATTCAAAGGACAGTGCAACTGGAAGCATGTGGATTTTAAGTCAGCATAAAGTATATTTTTATTCCACAAAGCCCCTGTTTCCCTATTACTTGGACGTAAACAAGTTAGAACCGAAAGATGCCTCATTCTCTACTGGGGACAAAGTGAATACAAAGTGCAACTTCAGTTCTGCTCTTTGATGTTGACACCAAGCTGATGATGATACCAAGCTAAGTGATGAGAATAATGTGCCAGAGGGATGGGATGCCATCTAAAGGGACTTGGACAGGCTGGAGAAGTGGGCCCAGATGAACCTCATGAGGTTCAACAAAGCCAACTGCAGGGTCCTGCACCTGGGTTGGGACAATCCCCATTATCCATACAGGTTAGGAGACGGTGTGCTGAAAGCAGCCCTGAGGAAAAGGACTTAGAGGTCCTTGTGGATGAAAAGCTGGACATGAGCCACCAATGGTCATGTGCAGTCCAGAAGGCCAACTGCATCCTGGGTTGCATCAAAAGAAATGTGGCCAGTAGATTGAGAGATTCTGCCCCTCTACTCTGCTCTGGTGAGACCTCACCTGGAGTACTGTGTGCAGCTTTGGAGCCCTCAACACAAGAAGGGCATGGAACTGTTGGAGCATGTCCAGAGGAGGGCCACGAAAATGATCAAAGGGCTGGAGAACCTCTCCTATGAAGACAGGCTAAGAGAGTTGGGCTTGTTCAGCTTGGAGAAGAGAAGGCTCTGGAAGGACCTTACAGTGGCCTTCCAATACCTGAAAGGTGCCTGTAAGAAAGCTGGAGAACTGTTCATGAGGGCATGTAGCAATAAGACAAGGGGTAACGGTTTCAAACTAGACAAGGGGAGATTTAGGTTGGATATTAGGAAAAAAAATAATCTTCAGTATGAGGGTGGTGAATCACTGGAACAGGTTGCCCAGAGAGGTAGTGGAGGCCCCATCCCTGGAGATATTCAGGGTCAGGCTTGATGGGGCTCTGAGCAACCTGATCTAGTGGAGGTGTACTCTGCTTTAAAGGTCCCTTCCAACCTAACACATTCTATGATTCTGTATTTTATTCTCAGGTCAAAACCAGTTTCATATTGATCTACTCCATTCCACAGTCTGATGTGACCAAACTCTTTCAGATGAAAGCTGGTAACTTTTTCTTTCCTCCCTGGAAAATGTGCCCCTTCTCTTATCTTTCTGCACTGGTTTTAAGCTCCTAATATTCTGGAGGCTTTCCCAAAGACCGAGTGCCTTAACTGCTTGGGCATTCACACTCCTTTAGCCACCTACCTACAATTGGTTTGGTTTTGTTTTTTAAATCCCTAGCTCAGATTCTGCCCTCATGGACAGAACCTGCATTCTCTCCCCCCGTGGTTAGCAGGCACCTGCCTTTGGACCAGCCACATGCTACCGTGCAGACACACATCCCTGGGCAGCCTTGGGGATTGTCAGCTGTGCTGGCCACGGAGCCGCTCCTGGGAGTGCAGCAGGGTGACGCCAGCCTCGTCCTCTGTGCTCGGTGAGTAAAGTGGGGTGTGTGGAGCCAGCTGTCCAGAATGAGATTTATGCACATTAAAATACAAGCTATCTGTTGGGCTGGATTTCACTGAAACAGGTATGAAACATGCATCGCTTCTGATACCAAACTTTGCAGTAGAAAATAAACAAACAAAACAGTTACAGCTAAGAGAAAGGGGAGGGCAAGCAGGAAAGGGGATTGTTCTACTTTTTAATTAAGAATTTGGATGGCACAGCACTTCCTAACTGCTTCTGGAAAATGAAAAGTTTCTTTCTAATGACACAGCTCATTCTACTTTACAAATGAGATCTTTTGAATGCTGTAATTTTAGGATGACTTAAGACCTTTTTTTTTTGGATGATACTAAACAATGCTATTCTTGTAAGTGAAAAGTGAAATATCCTTTCACTTCACTGAAGCTTGTCATTATCACACTACAGCAAAGCGAGATCTTAAAGTGAACAGAAGTTTTGCCATTGGTGTGAATGGGAGTAGAAGCAGGTTCAAAATCCAGGGGACCTGCCACAACAGTGAAAACACTTGCTCACACATTTGCTTCTTTCATAGTATTTAAGTATGAGAAAATGATCCTAGACTTTGATTCGACAAAGTTAAATGGCAAGACAAACTGTGCTTCCAAGCCTCCTCCTACTCTCTACAACTCAGGGAAATATGGTGTCACAAAATAAATATAATAAATAAATATAATCTTTAAACCCCATTCTTTCCTGTGGCACTTCAACCTAGAAACCACAGATCTTTTCCTTGAAGGTAGCAAAGCTGTCACTGAGATGAACTGGAAATTATTAGAACTTGTGTCTTAGGGTTATTAGGTAATTCCCTAGAGTTTCTCCTTACATGTTACAAACACTAAATTACAACTTCACATTTTACAGTCTGATCTACATAATACTATTCTAATCAGCTTCTAATTCACTCATTCAAAATCAGAAAGGGGGATGAAATCTACTGGATCTTGGAGAAAAATACAGTCTCTACAAAGACCCAGGATGGATAGCTGGTGTCTTTATATATAATTAGAAAAGCAATAAGAGGCTAAGAAGAGAAATACAGGTTTAAAACAGTGATGGACTTTGATTCCATCAGACAGTTTTATCTAAGATATAAAAGGATGTCAGTGTCAGTTCATGAAACACAATCATCAGAGACAGTCCTCCTAAATAAGGATATAGTAAAAAAAAAGTATTGCAAAACATTGTCAGCAATCATAGAAGCAAACTACAGAAAATAAGGAAGATTGATGCATCATATGTCCTCATATGTCTCTTTCTTTTAGCTACTTAGATAATCTGGAGTTTCTTTTTAGGCAACAGATTGAAATTTCTCCTTCAAAATAGAAATAAAAAGAACCAGCATTACAGCACTGTTGCATTTACATATGCTTAGTTAGCTACACACTGGTATTAGTGACATAAATCAGTCTGTAATTAATAAAGAATTACTAAGTCTTACATTTCTTTTTAAATGTCCTGTATTCTTAGTTAAATATTAATTTTAATTCCATTCTATATGGATACAACTTGAAAAAAAAAAGGTCTCCTTTGCATACAGTCAAAGCAGTTGTTATGGAAAGCAGGTACAGGTAGTTTAATTTGTGAGACACAAGATGGAATTTTAGAATTTTTTTTAATATCAAGGGTTGGAAATTACATCACTGTAAGAGATGGATAAATTACTGCAAATATTTTCACCTGAATTCTTTCTTTTTCTTCAATAATTTCAAACAATAGATCTCATTATCTTTCAATCATAGAATTAAAACTGAAGATGCAGCTTTCAGAAGGGCTTTAAAGCAGCTGTTCCAAACACTGAAATTATACTTTGTCTTATTCAAAGAGATTACTAAAGTCATGATAAACCAGGTACAAATAATTTTAAAAGTACTTGTGTCAAAAGGGACTGGCCTTTTCCAAGATGGTAAGGTTATTTGAAGATCTCAGCCTTTCCTCACTTCAATCTAAATCCAGAGAACACTCAAACCTGACTCTACACCAGTTAACACCAGGGACAGGGAGGTCTGTGGAGATGAAGCATGTCTTCAGGTCAAAATTTCACCTTCCCTGTGCTCTGAATATCTGTGCACGCCACTGCATTCTCCTCTTATATCCACCACCAGAGCTGGTTTAGAGAGACTGCCCTCTGAAGCTGGTTTAGAGAGACTGCCCTCTGAAGCACGGCTCCTCACTTGTGGTTTGCATGCAAATTGTCCAGGAGACATCTATTTCTGACTGAAATGGCAGCTAAAGTCATTCTTTTTTGAGCTTAATCAATGGCTAGTGGACCTTCCCCACCCCTCCCCAGACAAAAGACTACACTATTAAGGTATAAACCATCAGAGATAATCCAACATTACAGCCAAGATTATCCTGTGAATACCTCCATTTGCTTTGAATTTAAATTGGGAGTACACCTAATGTTTGGACTTCATTCTGAGCAAATACTGACACAGAGCAAGTTACAAGAAGAAACTACAGAAGCTACAGGTGGGTCTGTTTAAAAACCACCGTGGCTGTTGCTCCACCATACTGAAGCACATTCCTATTCTTTAACACAGCAATAAGGAATATGCATGCGATGAGGCCAGGTGGGACTGCTCAGGAAAGGGCAGGCTGGTTATCATTCTGTCCCCACTGCGTGGTCTATGGTCCACAAATGGAAAAAGAGTGAATTTTTTTAATAGGAGCTGTAACAGTTATATTTCATTTTCTCATTCCAAAATTTTCCCCTTTTTTGAGTTCCCTCACCATTTTAACTCTTCTTAGTCAAAAACCAGAGTCCTTCTGACACTACAAAAAGTTACAGGTTTTGTTTGCATTGGTAGTAAGTAAATTTTTTTTTTTTTTTTTTTAAATGAACAAGGACTGTCTCCTTGGTCAGTCAAGAACTTTCTAAGATTGCCAATTTATCTCCTCTTCCTCAGTCTGGAGGGACTAAGAAGAGCTTTGTGTAAGGGCACACTCAGAGGTTTCAGCTCATCTCCCAGCAGTTCTACCCACAGCTGTAAAAGTGATGATGGTTCTTCCAAGGGAAACAAACACATAAGGCATCTTTACAATTAACATCAACTAAACCAGACGAATATCAAGTGCTTATAACTACCAAGGCAGCTTTGAATGAATCGAGAACAAAGAGCAACAAACATTTACTAAATAGCTGTGCATGATTAAAGCTGAAGCAGTAAATATATTCACAATAAAAATTCAGTGTGGAGTGTACTAACAGGAGAAAAAAAAAGCTTGAAGATCTCCTTTAAAGCATTTTCATGAAGCATTCTCTAGTACCACAGATGGAATGCGTTCTTAGGTGTACAGTTACAGTGACTCTGGTGTATCCAGTGTGTCTGTTAACACATCTATTTCAGTTTCTCAAGTTTGATTTCAATAGTTTCATTAATAACTTCATCTTGGTATTTTTCCCACATCCCAAAACTGGTGCTCGAGTGAGAAACATCCTAGTGGGTTAACAGGTAGCTTCTGAATCACAAGAATGTGCATCTCCTCCTGTTTTATGGATTTCAGTCTTATTTTTTGGGGGGTCGGTTAGAAGAAGGTAAAAGGTAACTATGATTCTGTATATAATTAGCTCCAAAAAAAAAAAGAGAAATTAACTATGGGTAAAATTCTCCTTCTGCTATAATCGGAAGTCAAATTACCATGGATTTCACTGTCCTAGTCAATCATACCTTGCTATAGGCCAGGTTTTGCTAAAGTTCATATTCACCTGGATGACACCATTTATGGCTCAAATTCAGGAAGGTACCAGTGTATATAACCTGAATTCATCATTTTCCTGTAAAATCAAAATCCAGATTCACCAGGTGTGAGGGACAAGAAGTGCTTGTAATACAACACAGTCTTAAGACTTCATTAGGACAAGCAGTGCTAAATACCACTGTTTGTTTCTTACTGTACACATCTCTCTAGTGCAGGATCACAGTTATCAATGTGACTTTAACAAGCACATTGATGCCAAAAATAAGCCAAAGGGAAAATATATACAAAGCATACTTCAAAGAGGTGCTTTCATATCATAAATATGCCCGTGTGTCTTATATGTTGCCATAATGTTTTAAAAATCAGAAACTGTTAACTATAATGATCCAATATTCACACACGTTACGTCTCCACCGCTTCTCTCCATGTCACAACAGAAAGTTGGGTGATAAATGCCGTTAGTATTTACATCAACAGCTTCCTTTCTGCCTTTTATTAGTTTTTATACAGTAACCCATATCTCTTCACAGTTGCATGCCCTTTCCAGGGCAGACTAGAAAAATGATGATGTGTAGCTACACAACACTTCAGGTTATTCAGAAAACAAAACATCTTATCACTGAAATAAAGCGATAAGCCACAGTTAGGCTTCAGATTATAATATATTGCTTCAGTTATATTTTAAAGCAATATTAAGCTCAAATATTTGGCTCATAATTCATCTGGCAGAAAAGCACTGAGTTCACACATTCAGCTGCTTTTCAGGATGAAGGAATCAACATGGTTCCTATGCATCACCTTGAGTAGTACACAAGAAGAATGTGGTAAGGGGTCTAGCGAGCATGAAACCGTAGTATTTTCCAAACATACCTGCTAACTGGATGATGCCATGTCTGGCAACGTCATAGTAAGGGTGATTGATATTTAACTCGGGATCCTCAAGCGGTGGCGACACATACGTTTCTTCCTGTTCTGACTGTGTATCCTCCGCTTCATCTTTCTGCAGTTCTGAAGGAGCAAGCAAGAACGCTTAAGTGCTCATGAACAAAGCAAAAACTTTTGCCTGTGACACATTACCCAAGGGTTGAAATTTAGATCAGTTTGACAATAACACGGGCCTTCATCACCAATTGTTCCAGTTTCAGATCAGTTTCTTGTTCTTTACCTTCTGTCGTGTGTGGGAAAAGCAACCCTTGAATACCTCAAAGCTACCTTGACATCCTCCTTAAGATTACTAACTGACGTGACACTCACAGAAATCTCAATGACCAGAGAGTTGGCAAGCTATAACCTTGCTATTCATGACTGCTGGTGTTGCGTCGTCATTCCCGACACTTGAAAATCTGCTTCTTGTGTCCTTCTACAGCTTCTTGTCTTTTACTTCAAGGCTGTCCAGATGGGGTAGTCCAAGTTTCAGTGCACTAATGTGCATGTTGACAGACAGCTACGGCACATTAACAACCGGCATGAATGCTCTCCAAAGGCAGGCTTAGTACTTTGCAAAAAGGTTGTAAAGTGCAAACAAATCTCTACCTTCCCTCTGCCAAAATCCACCTTCTCCCTGAAATCCTTTAATCTTCTGAAGTTGCAATATGCAAGGCAGCTGAATGTCCATCCAGCCAAGCAAAGGTGTAAAAACCCGCTCAGAAGCTCAGGTAAACCAGTGGGCATCCTTCCCCAAACTTCAGTACTTTCTGGACAAGATCTTCAAGTTAAATCTGCTCTGCACAGAAATTAGCAATACAAGGGCAATCAATCTTGTTTCAGAGTTTTTGGGGTTGGGGTTGGGTTTTTTCCAAATTGTTGTAAGATTCAAAAAGAGCTGATCTGAAATACATACCCAGATGAAGACAGATTTTGGGACAATTACTATCACAAACATTTCTACCCTGTTTACATGAAGGGTTTTCTACAAATTGACTGGAATAACATTATGACACATTAACACACAAGTGCCTTAGTAGCTTCAAACAAGAAAAGGCACATGTAGAGAAAAATTAGTGTTCTGATAAGGTGGACCACCCCCTGACATCATCCATCTCGTGCATCATGCAAGCTTTAATAAGGTAGAATAAAGAACTTTATCTGCAGTGTCACTTTAAGAAGTACTTGAATATTTTGCCTTCTGGTCATCTGCATATTTCTCATGCCTTGACCCCATGCAAGAAACACTAGGGCAGAGAAATATTAAGAGTTGATTTCACCCAGATTTATGTGCCAGTAACTGATCAGTGCTAGAGAAAAACTCCTACTAAGTATTTCAGAATGGTTTCCACTCACAAGTTCCCAGTATCTTTCTATCCTATAAACAACCACATGAAAGCTTTATTGTCTCATTTTTACTTTTAACATGATTTCTACCAAAAGTGAGTTTCACAAGAATGAAAAATTCCAACTAGTGGCTGGGCTTCTCAAAGACAAAGAGGAGTCAGGAACATATGTACTACTTTTACATTTCTTTCTGTCTGTATTCACATTAAAGTCTCTTCAGAAAATAAATCAGTAGCCCTACAGGGAAGAAAAAAAATCTGCTTTCAAAAAATACGCCATTAGAGTCCTCTTCATATACACAAAAGAAGCAAAATTCTTATTATAATAGCCAAAATGTGTAATTTTGCTACCTTTTAAAAGCATAACATATATGAAAAGATACACTAACTTTAAATGGAAAAGTATTCTTTCACTTTAAAGAATGTTTTTGTCACAAGCACCAGGAAGAATAATACAAGCATAATGCAGTAGAAAAAAATCACTTGAAGTAAAAAAAGTTGCAAAAGGGAGAGAGTCAAAGAAATTGAAACTAACAAACTGTGGGGATGTTGTGAACAATTTATTAGAATTCACTGAAACTTATCAGGCTTTATTAAAAGTTAAATGTATATTCAGGCTAAACATAACAGAAATGTATATGTTAACTACAGTCTTTGGTACAGAGGACCAGAGGCTAACTCATTCTGTAAAACCAAACATTTAGTACTATGCTTAAAATTAGACATGGTTCCAAAAGGCAGGGGTAAAGGTTTGTGAAGTAAATAAATAAAAGCTTTGAGATTTAGCAAAGAAAGAGAGAAACAAAGTAAATACACACACCCATTTGTACTGCAGTTATTCACAGCTACTAAAGAAATCCTAACAGCTACTTAAAAGCTAGTTTACCCTGACCTAGTAAGATAACTCTTCACATATTCTTTTTTTTTTTTTTTTTTTAAACATGTGAGCAAGAGGACCGGAGCTCAAGAGATGATTTGCAATAAATGCAAATAAAAAAGATGATTCATTATTCCAGACAGAGGAAGACCACAGGTCCATTTTTCTTGTGCAAACGATAGAGGAGTTTATTGCCCTGCTCCGTGACCCATAGCAGAAGATCATCTGTTACTACTCACACTGTTATCACTGTTCAACCCAGGCTGGGAGACAACATACTGGGCCTGATTCAGAGCTTGCCAAGGCAAAGAGGAAAATTGCTTTCAGCAGATTTTGAATCAGGCCCTAGGAGTAAAAAGCCAGCCAGCTGCTGCTGCTCAAAGTCATGATGTGGAGATATCGGAGCTAATGTGAAGGACAGGGAAAGGGGGACTGAGAAGGAGGTGGAGGGGAAAGTTCTAGAAGGCTCTTACTCTGTGGTTCAACCTGGCATCCTCAAAAAATCAAAGTAAAAAAAAAAAAAAGCAACATTGATATTTCAAAATGATGAGGCCCCTAATGCCATGGTCATATTGCTCAGCTCGACTAACATCTTCGGAGATAACATGCAATACAGTAATCTCTATGCTCATTCAATACTTGTCTCTTTGGAGTAATGACTCCCATTTGTGCCACAATATGTGATGATGGTGATATTCCAATAGCCTGGAATTGCACTAGGAACGACTACCAATAATTCATAAAAGCTGCATGTATTAAACTAACCTTCAACCCTAATGGCTTTAATAGGGTACACATCAGTACAGTAGCTGTAACTCATATTGGATTGCTCCAAGAAGTATTACAAAATACTGGTGAAGCCTCTCACTTATGGAAGATGGGCTATTAAATCACCTGTGAGTCTACACAGATGCCATTTGAAGTATAATAAAAGATATTTACCTATTTCAGCTAACTTCTCATAGTCAATCTCGGACATGTTTCCCCTTAGGAACAAGCCTATGCAGATCTTGCTAACTGATTCCTGCAGGATGAAATGGTCCTTGGGTCAATCCTAGAAAAATAAACAAAAGTAGCTGTCATCACACTATGGCATATTATACACACTACACAGATATAAAAAAAGAACAACCTACCCTCCCACAAATCCCACTGCCCAATTATCGGTAAAGAACCAGCTCATTTGCATTCAGGCACCATATTCTTACAATATAGAGTATTAGAATAGTATTTTAAAAGAGCAATCCAAAAGAGAAAACCTATGTATAATAATAAGACTTTCAACAAACCGACCTATTTTTGTTTCAGGGATGTTGTTCTTCAAAATCTGTATGTATTGCATGTTTTTAATGATAAACATCAGAACTGCAGATTAATTCACATCTGGAAACAACTTAAATCTTATTTTCTTTTCCTCAATTTTATTCTTCTGTTGAAGAAGATAGACATACTCCCCACCCTCACACCCAAGTCACTTATTCTATAGCAGTTCGATTACAGGAAACGGTCTCTACCCCACGTCACATAAAAGAGCTTCATGAAAATTTCAAGTAAGCATTAACATATAACAACCTGAAAAACACCCCAGCAGTTCCTGTGCATAATCACTGCTTTTTGTCAAACTCTCTGTGGAGCGCTTTGTAAACAGAATGCTAAGTAACACACCCAAAGCGAGCATCAGGAGCGAAGAATATGTTTTCCCAAGCAGCTGCTCCAGAAGGTAAAACGAGTACTTCCCTTAAATTAAAAATCCAGACTTGGATGTGGAAGTGGGAAATAAATGGAGCCTTTATAACTTTTTTTTTTTTTTTTTTAAATTTAAATTAACAGACACATGCCACCCTGTTTCATATCAGTTTGTTTTCATCTTAAACACATTAAATAAAAAGCAAACATGCAAATTCATAACTTGGTGGTTGAGAAAAGGCATACACAAAGATATTTGTTTTGGTTTGTTTTTTTATTGCTCCTTCAAAGCACTGAAACTTGGAAATTTGGACCAAAAGGAGACCAATTTGCCTGCTTGCTACTGCCCACCCTGGAGATCCCAAAGCTTAAGAAGGTTTAATACAGAACCACACGTCTGGAAGCCAGATACACCTTTTTTTTTTTTTCTTTTTTTTTTAACCAGAGAAGCCATATAAAAGGTTTTTTTCTAGAAATAAAACACACACCAACAAAGCAAGTAAACATTTGGTACTACATGTGTAAACTAGAGACAGATTCTAACCAGTTAAGGAAAAGCCTATCCTTTGTGTTTATCCTTTGCATCCTAGAAAATGACTACAACTGTTCAGCACTGCAGTAAAACAAGTACCCACTAACATTCTTGACATTCAAAGAGCGTCTGATATCTAACAAAGGTTTTTCACACATTTTCAAAACATTTCACAGACCTGACACTAATGTAACAGTAATTATGACCAGAGGTAACCATGCATTTCCATAACTTGCTGCACTGCAGACAATATATGAACATGGTTCAACAACTTCAAAGATTTTCCCACACTCACCAACTATTTTATAACAATTATTTTGTTTCTTGTTGGAAATAATTCTCTTAATTTACAGGAAATTCTCAACGTACAAGGACATACAGAGGGAAAAGTCCCATTAAGTTCAAAAGAGAAATTTTTGCAATTTCCTCCTGAGCAACAATTTTCATAACAAATGAAACCAATTCCAGGCCAGATATATTTAATTTCATGTTAATGCATAGCATTCCAAATGATAATCCAACATTCTTTCTAAACTATGATGCAAACAAAGCACTTCATGATGGATATTCTAACCAGTAATTAATTTTTTATTCTTCTTCTTCTGAGTGGTATTTAGACATTTCTAGAACTAAGAATTAGCAACTTGTCTGATGATTCCTGCTTTATTTAGCAACTAATTTGTGGCAGGTATTGTCTCAGATTCAGCTCATAGGTACTTGATACATTACCTTATTATCACAAGTACCTCTGATGGTCAGAGGTAAATGGCACAGAAGTATCTACTTTGAATAAACAAATTTTAAGCAAAAATATTTTTGAAGCAAAGTAAGGAAAGCTGCCTTTATCATCTTACTGAACAATTTGCTCCCAACTTTTTTTTCCTATACAAAATGTTTACATTTCAGTTTATACCTCAGCCTCCAACTCTACTGAGTACTTCCGGCATGCCTTCCAACTCTTTGCTGAAACTGGAACTTTACCATAATAAGCTCTTCATAGCTTCCTTTTCTGCTATGTTTTTCAATTTAGTTTTCAGAGGAGGATCCATGCCAGAGCAGTGGGATGTCTGAAGGAGGCTGTGATGACACCGTGGGAAGCCCATGCTGGAGCAGGCTCCTTGCAGGACCTATGGCACCATGGGGCACACACACTGGAAGACGGTCTGGTCCTGAAGGACTGTAGCCTGTGAAAGTGACCCAGGCTGGAGCACTGGTGAAGAACTGCAGCCTGTGGGAAGGACTCACATTGGAAAAGTTCATGGAGGACTGTCTCTTGTGAGAGGGACCCCACACTGGAGCAGAAGAGTGTGAGGAGTCCTCCTACTCAGGAGGGAGGACCAGCAGAGACAGTGTGTGATGAACTGACCACAACCCCCATTCTCCTTTCCCCCATGACATTGTGGGGGAAGGAAGTAGAGAAATCAGGAGTGAAGTTAAGCCCAGGAAGAAGGGTCGAGATTGTTTTGCCCACAACAGTAATTGCTGAATGATCTCTCCCTGTCTTTATCTGAACCCAGGAGCCTTCTGTTATATTTTCTCTCCAGCTGAGGAAGGGAGTGATAGCGTGGCTTTTAGGGGCATCTAGCCTCCAGCCAGGGTCAACACACTGCAGCTACCACATGCATTCAGCCAAACTTTTAGAACAAAGAAAGCCAACGTTTCATGTATTTGATCTTCACAGACTTCATCCCAACCAAATATTTCCCAAAGCTTCTATAAAGAAATTGGACACTTTCTTCCATCTAATGTATCTTTTTACACAAGGCCTTTCCATGCTATTGAATTTTAACTGCAAATCATAAATAAAATTCTAAGTAAAAAAAAACCAACTTGTATCTTTGACACTAGAATGTTTTTCAGGTGATGTGAGTAATGAAAGTCTCATGAACTGATGGAATGCCAAAAAAAAAGTCATTTCCTTGAGTCTTCTCTTGAAGAAAAAAAAGAAGATATAATCCTACTCTATAGCATGGAATAAAAAACAACTTGTCATTCATACTAATTGTTACACTGTAGTTGGAAGCAGTGGCTCCATCTAAAGAGGGCATATTTAAATCTCTCCCAAAATCTGCCAAAAAACATCTGGCTTCTGAACATCAAAGTTACTGTACAAGGGAGAGCAACTATGATGGCATTAAAACATTTGCAAATGTTTAACACACAAAGTTACTAGGAAGCTAGAAATAATTTAGATGGAATCAAAGTAGAAGGGAAATGGGGAAGAAACCATCTGCCTGTTTTTCAGCTTAGTGTTCCCTTGGGGCAGCAATTAGAAAGTTTCCAGTTACAAGACAAATTTACTGTAGCACCCTCGGAAATTGATTTCCCGTTGACCGCAGCATTCTCTGTTCCTATGAGATAACATAATCTCCTTAATAGTGTTCCATGGTACGTAACACCGTTTCTAGTAAACTGTCAGATTTAGTGCCTTCCCCAACCTCACCCCACCAAAAAGGCAGTAAAAGAAAGCGCTGAATAGAGCCAAACTACAAGCCTTTCATTAATAATAAAAATTTGAATGTATTTTACAAAACAGCACATCCTATATCCCCCCACAGGCACAGGTTATTACTTACTGACACTCCTAAAAGAGCATTACTTTCTGGAAACTAAAGGCAGTCATGCACACAGAACTGTTTGATAATGAACTTGCATCTACGGATAGTCCAAACAAAGGCAAGGGATTCCTCCCAACATTTATCAAGGCGCAGACGTCTTTGATGCCTATTCTTTTTGTTCACTCAGCTGTCAGATATGTTCTTCTTCAAATTTAAATAGCATGGTTTCTCTTCCTTTTTCCCCCTAACGTTGTTGCCTTCCACTGATATTCTTTGTTACTTCTAAAAGGTGTGACACAGCTCACTGTGTAACGGCAATCTGCAATTTACATTTTGATAGGACGAGAATTCTACATAGACCCAGTATTTGCTAAGGGGCATTGTGTACAAAACCAGGTAGAGAAGTTTCAGAAGATTATTGTATTATTTATAATACCATGGGAACTTTGCTAAGGAATTTAAAAACACAGCAACACATAGGATCAGCGCATAATGAAAAAAATATTCAAAGCATCCTGCTTTTCTTCCCATAGGTTGGTTACCTCCACTAAATATTTTTTCTTGGTGTTTCCTACATAACAGCTACCAAAATCAAAGCCTGTCTGATATTTGACATAATTTATTTTCATATTCTTTACTGACCTATCAGTCTTTGTTGGCAATATGTTGGTGAAAATCAGTGAGACCATGCACAGGAAGTAGCCATGCAGAGAGCACCAAGGCCTGGGGTTCTTTGGGCCTCCTTTATCTTAAGGATTTATTTGGGCCTAGCCTAACTAATTTGAGACAGCTGCCTACGTAGTCAGTGTCTCAAAACCTAGACTGATTTTTGTGACAGACTAAATAAAATCATGATTACGGTATTTCCACACAACGCTTGGATTAGCTTTTAAAAAGGAAACTCTGGTTCAGCAGCAGAGCAGTTGCAAGCTCAAGGATGTTAACAGGAGTGGCACAGATGATTTCAGTGTTCCTTCGCTGCTCAGTGCCTCTTCACAGACCAGCTTTTTCCTCCAGCAAGCCCCTGATCCCCCAGCTGCCTCAGCTGCAGCAGCAGCTAGGCCCAGCCAACTCTTCTTGTTCCTCTTGCTTCTGTTCCCAGTTTTGTGCAGAATGCTGTGGGAGCAGGCAACCTGAGGGAACAGAGTGCTTATGGACTCACTCTAAAATATCGGTACTTTTTAGCATCGGAGTTATTTGAGATTTGCATCACAGGTGAATGTATAGCAAATCCTTTCGTCTTTGGAGTTTCTACAAATTACCAGACCATGGAAACTTAGGTTTCACTTGGCAGCAGGTAAAATAGCATGAAACTGTTTTTAACACAAGGAGGTCTCTTGCTTGCTGCAAAAACTTCTCCTTCCACACTGAAAGGCAGTACAGGGTCAACCAACAGCCTGGACTCCCACACTCTTCAAGGACAAGGCTTTACACGCAGCAAGCAAAACTACACAGCTGTGTCTTCAGTTTTGTACAGAACCAAAATACGCTTTTCAAAACAAAAAAACTATGAAGCTTAGAAAAGTAAATATTCTAGTGTTACTTCCACCTACCAATATTTATGACAAGTGTTACGGAACCCTGAAATTCATTAAAATATAACCAGCTTTAACTTTATTAAATTTTCCATTTGGGCTCTAACCCCAAGTTAACCTTACTACTGTAGCAAGTTCCACTAATTCTGGTGCAGAAAAGATAAATATACACAAACTCCTACAACTGGCTACATTTCTCTGCAATGTCAAAACATTGCATGAGACATTCATTTTCAAAGGAAAAAAGTAAGTCAGCAAACTGAAACAACAAAGAATTTGAAGGATGATGGTACAGGTTATACAGGTTAGTAAATATTTACAATTAGAAAATTGTTTTCTAAAGGGTTACAAAAGATTGTCAACTATGTATGAATGTTTCAACTGACTTTAAAAGTATAAAAGCCATTCTTAATTTCATCTATATAAACCGATTTCCATATCACTTAATACACAAAAATATCATACTAAAATTTAAAGTAAAATATTAGAAGTATTCCTGCAACTGCTCAGCACATAATTAACCCTGCGCTTAATTTTTATCATGGAAGAACACAAACCACGTTACATTGATACCTTTGCTCTTTCAGAATTAACAAAAGCAGTAAAGAACTTCTAGTGGTTAAAACTATCCATCTCCACAAAAAATCGCACTGTGCTGTAGCATCACTACTCTGTCCCAGAAATAACATAATAACTTACCTGTTTTTTAAGGCTAAGATGAAAAATACTGTGTTGGGATGGGAGAGTAAAAATAAAAATTAGATGTGTATGGCTTTAAAAAGAAGCTGAAGACTTCATCCTATTTCCATCACATTACTGTGGGGGATTTTGAGCTTCTTTTCACATAATGATCAGAAGGGGCACACACAAAAGTTAATTCCTAGGATGGATTGAGACATGGCCTTGAAAATCAGAAAGAAAGGAAGACAGTCTCCCTGTCACGAGTGTCTGTGCTCTATCATACCAAGTTACACACCAATCAAACAGCACTGATTTCTTTGAAAGCAATTTTCTACTAGGCTCATCCATTCAGCGCTTGGAAAATAGGAGAATATCATTTACTTGGTGATGGTATATATTGTCCTAAACTTGGAAAGAAGCCCAAGTTTATGCAGCAGCCTTTTCAGTATTTAGTCCTGGATAAACACTAAAGCATTTTTCTTTAATTACCCAAACCCCTGAACATGGGAATTGCTTTTTTCTTTTGGGGTTTTGAAGCCATACAGAAACATGGCTTTGCTCCTCCAACTCTTGTGCCACTCAGAGCACATCTGCATTGTACATCTGAACCACAAACCATTTTACAACCATATCCATCCAGTGTAGCTTAGGGTCATCTAGAAATCCTGGCTGCTGGTGTCTCAACTTGGCAGAGCAATTACTGTGAGCAGCATGATATGTTGTTTGGTGCTTCTCTGGCCCTCACCCCGACAGGGCATGATTTCCCTACAGAGCCTGCACTTCAACTTCCCTACTCCTAGGTGTTACTGCTCTTAGGGACTCTTGTTTTGACATCAATTCAAGTGACATGCTACTTGGTGTTTCCTCCATGATCACATTTTAGTTATACTCTCCATATCCATTCAAGTGCCTCTTTATTCTTTGACTTAACTCCTCCCTTTGTTTTCCTGTCTTACCATACACCATGTTCTTCCTTCACCTTTCTGCCTGGCTATCCATTTTGTTCATCTCTTTCATCTACCACAACTCTTGTTTGCCATCTTCTCCCTATGTCCTTCACTGTGGCTTAGTTCCCCTGTGCATAATTTTTCTCCTGAAGCCACCATCAAATCTGCTGGTTAACACGACCCTCTGCTTTGTTCATATCTGAGTTCTCCTGTCTCAAGTTCTCTCTCTTCTCATCTCTCCCACTCCTGGCATGATCAGATTTCAAGCTCTCAGGCTGCACATGAATAAACAAACCTTCAAGACTGAAGGCACTCCAGGAACAAAGACGTTGAAAAGCCCATAACCGCAGAAAAGGTGTTTCTTTAGTCCACTACATTTCTTACTTTCTGAGAACAGGATTCCACCTGAAACTCACAGGCAGATCTTCTTTTATTTGTAGGACTTCCTAAATTATCAAGGCTTAAGAATTCATCCTACTACACTGCTTCTGCCTAAAGTGTTACTAATGAAACCGGACTGAGTAAATGCCTTTGTGTGTATTGCCTTAGCACGTACAATTACACTGGCAAACAGAACTGTAATTTTCTAAGCAATGGTTTTCATTTGTGGTATAGTATTTGGTGAAGCTTGATGGCTCAATAACTTGGTACGCGAACACTTTCCATCACTGAGTTACCAGACTTAATACAAAGCAAAGTCTAGATTCACCACATGGCTGTACAGAAGCAAAGATAAGAGAGAACAGTAACCTAACAGAAAGTGTAAATATTTTTGATTAAAAGTGATGAATGTCATTTTTTAAGCATTGTCTTACAATCTGTTGGATAGAACCTTGTTTGGAACAAAACTTTATTAACATTAAAAAGAGGAGAAGAGGTGCCTACATGCTACTTGTTCTGATGATAAATCCTCAATTAAGTAATTTTTAACCAGCAGTGCCTTCTTTTAAGGAAAACATCCACTGTATATAAAATAGATAAAGCAACATTTGCCACACTATGCAAGACAGTCAATTCTCAGCAGGGAGGATAGTATACAGTGTATAGCACACTTCTGAAGTGAGAAGTTTATTTTCTGTTGGACTGAATTGTATTTCCTCAAAGAGAACAAGGAAACCCAACACACCTTTTTTTGGGGGTTTTCTTTTAAACACATACACACATTTGTACTTAAGAATTTGGAACATAATTAACTGAAATAGTACAGATGCTGGAGTGAGGCAGAGATATTAAATTGGAAGATTACTGCCCAGTGCAGCACAAGCACACCCTGCCTGGAGCAGGGGCTGTATTGCTGTTTGGGATGGTATGTGTAGGTTCTCCTGGGCCAAGAACAATGCCTGTGGGATGCCAAACCCAGCTCTGCTCACTATTGCCTGTCCTCCCAGAACTGACTCTGGACTGCAAGGCTGCCACGCAGATCTCACCTAAGAAAACACTTTCCCATATTTATATACTATGTGCAATCTCAAAGTATATTGCAATTTACCTGCCTCTATAATGCTCGTGATCATCTGTTGCAGCACTGGAGAAAGTGGGACAACTGAGCAAGTTATACTTTGAACCTAAAGATTGTTTATCACTCTTTTTCCTTGTCTACTGGGAAACCAGTGATGCACTGTCATTTCATTGACCGCGAAATACATAAGCAAGGTCTCTTCCCCAACCCCGCTATACCTTCTCTGCTGGAAGGAGTCAAAAAAAAAAAGAGACTATTTATGAGAAGAATTGAGCATGTCAGAGAGAGGAAAAAAAAAATGTCTCCCTACTGTGTATAAATATCTGCATGAATCAGCCGTTCCCAGTTCTGAAAGCACTGAAGTAAAGGAGATGATTTCTACCCATTACCAGTAGAGAGGTTGTGGAAATACTCTTGTTGTTTGAAACAGCACAGCTATTTTCTTATCACATCCACTCATTCGTCTGGCACAGTGCAAGCACATGGGAAAAAAAGTGCCTAATGTATAACTGATTAACAGAAAGCCATGTAAGCCTGCTGCATCGTTAGAACAAGATTATCTGAACATGGATAAGTGGCTGCAATATGACATGCTACAACACCATTTTTTTTTGATTCAGCGTAAATGTTTATTGACTAAACAAAGATTACTATAATGTAATCATAATAAACATTAATGATCAGTCATCTATGGAACTCGCTCTCTAAATTAATATACTGTAACACACACTAATGTGGCAGAATTATGTTGGGCTGAACTCATGTTTAACAAGCACTCCCATCTCAAGGGATTACACACTTTCAATTGCAGACAAGTATATTTTTAAGACTGTGGTTTTTAATTAAATTAATCTGACAAGTTGCTGGACAAAGGGTTGGTGTATTATGATAAAAAGGGGTTTTTAATTGCATAATTATTCACTGGGGATTCCTCTGGTTGGAATAAATTAGAGCTTTTAAAATAAATTAATATTCTTCCTATATTTATGCAACACAGGCCAATGTTTCCAGTTCTTGTCAAGATGTAGCAATACACAGGCTTACCACCACGCCTCCCACCTCCAAGCTGCACCAAAGGGAAATATTACTGTAAAACAGAGGCAGCAAATTCCAAAAGGCATTTTATATGGTAAACACATAGCACGTGGTTAGTTATAAATCTCAATTCAAAAATGAAGTTAAATTATGACAATAGCACCTATCGGTCCACTGTTTCTCCATTTGCATTGGATTGTTTCTTGATGAGTGTGCTGAAGATCCAGTTAGTTGCTGATTTGTCCAAAATAATTATTTCTCTATGAATTCACAAGTATTAAGATTAAATATTTTCCACCTGGCCAACTGGTAAATTATCACAATTTACTGTGCAAGGTGGGAAATATAGTACTGTAAAGCCTGGTAGCGTTTTCCCACAGGAGTTCAATGCACAATGTCCATGAAAGCACTCTAGTTAAGAGTTTCAGGTGAGAACTCAATTGATCTGCTTGTGCCAAGGGCCTTAGGAGGGTCCAAAGTAGTTCATATATAAATACTGTCCACATAATCAAGCATCAAAACCAGCCAACTTAAATCTAACCTTGAACCCAACTTCCTTCCATATTCAGTCCACCTCAGATTTCCCCCTATTCACATCAGCACATCCCATCCTCAGGATCTTCATTTTTAAAAATCAGATCCCACGCTGGATTTCTGTAGAAGCCTTGGAGTTACAACTGAACAAACACTGAAAAGCAATTTCACATTTCAAGAGCTTCAACTGTTTTCCTGATGTTGGAATTGTGAAGACTCTATTAAAGCATTTGTTGCTCATCTTTTCCCAAAACTCCTTAGCAAGTCATACACGCTTTATTTTGCTGGCTTTTGGGAGTAAAATTTTGTGATAGATAAAGTCTGTGGAAGAGCACATACATTCCTGTATGTGCAAAACTGCAGAGTAAGTAAGTTTGTCAGCCAAGATTATGTAGTGTTGGGAATTAGAGGACGAAAAAGAAGTAGAAAACAGAAAGAAAGGAAAAGGTAGATCTTTCCTTACTAAATTGCAAAGGCTGAAAAAAAAAACCAACACCCAATCTTAAAGTTAAACTTAAAGTTTGAAATTTGGCTAAAAGGCTTCCTGACCATTTTCCTTTGTGTTCACTGTGCTCATGTCTTTTAGAGGTGTAATTCTCTTACCTGGTATGGCATACACAACACTAGCTTGAAAAAGACTTAGCTAAAATCTGCATGAGAAGCACCTCATGTGAGGGTTCAATGACATATCAAGTTCGCCTTTCAAGTTCCCTGTACTGGATCAGAAAAAATGAGGTGACATAAAAGAAAGAAATGACAGCATAAACTAACTCTACGAATTCAAATTTGTTCAAACCATTTTGCCAGGTTAACTTTTTTTTTTATCAGAAAGATTTATGTGGCATCGAGTATCCCTTGTTCTCCTGAAGCTGACATAAACAAGGATTTATGCTTTTCTGCTGCCTCAATGTACTTTGACTAAATTGACCAAAATAGGATTGTGCATCACTGCATGATCTGGATCAAATTTTTATTGCTGGCTGATCTGCTTGCATGTATATCTGGTAATAATGATTGTGCAGCCATTGCCCCATTACAAAGGCTTCAAACCCAAAGATATCATCAACTTATTCAAGGTATTTTTCTATATTCACACGCATTACAGAGCGGTTCTCAGGTAAGAGACTGTAGAAAAAGAAACAAAGTGCTAGCAGTAGCGCTAGCAGTAGTGTGGTGGCTGAAGTGACGACTTATCATCATTAACTGGATTGGATTCTGCTCTCAGATCTTCTCCATAGTTTAACAAAAATCAACTTCAAAAGAAATCTTGCCAATTCCCTACTGTCATGCAAAATAACTTCCTGGTGTTGCACCTGGTTTATTACCTTTATCTCTAACTGTCCCCCCACAACCAGGCAGAAATTATCATCCTAGGAAAAAACCCAAATTTCTAACATCTGGAAAATAATGAATCTCATTTCCCACGTACGAAATCTAACACTGGTAACATACTGCAGGAGTGATGTATATTAGCCCATTAATCCCCATGAAACACTACTAGAAGGCTCTTCAGAAGTACTTAACAACACTGGTATCCAGATCTTTTTGAGCTTTCAAACATAAATATGCTAATTGCTACACAAATCTAAAAATACCAGTGCATCAGTTGTACACGTGCTTAAACCTATGCTAACATCACAAGACCCAATTGTTTATTCATCACATTCTCTGTCAGTGCATTAAAAAATGGAAAACATACAAAAATTTTATACTACTTGTTTAAGTACTCTTCAGTGTTGCTACAGCCTGTAGTGCTACAGGCTAAAGCAGAACTACAACATAAGCTACACAAAGGTCTGCATTTAAGCAAGGTGGAGGGAAACAATGTTTTTTATTAAGTCAAAGAATGCAGCAGGGTTAAAAAAACAGCAGCAGGTCTTCAAGGAGCTCGGGTGGTCTGAAAGAGAAGCTTGTGCACCCAGGAACTTAGAATATCATGCACCTTCCAACAATATTTGCAGTGATATGTTTAATAAAAATCTAATAAGTATATAAGCATGCAGAACTTGAGAAAAAAGCAAGAGGACAAGGCTAGCCTAAGTCAGCTGTGGAAAGCAGCAAGGCCATACAGCAGAGGAGAACAACACACAACTTACTCATTTACACAATGATCAGAAGTAAATAAGGTTGTCAGGTGAGGCTCTTCTCCAACTGCCATAATTAAAAATTCAAACTTTAAACAAATCCCTAGTTTTTCTTGAACAACATTTAACCTCTTTCCACAGATGTGGGAGCACAACTTGCCTCGGCACAAACACCATGTAACACACTTGCTTTGCTACTGTGGTTGGCAAGAAAAACATTTCTTTAGACTGGTTAATATATGCAGCATCTTTGTCTTAGCTGGCTTTGTAATACTCATCCCAGTTGATTCCTGTAGCAGTTATTGGTTACAGCCAACAGCAGGTTTTGAAGAAATCTTTTTAAGAAGCACCTTAGATGCCAAACCCTGGGAAGAATTCAGGGCCAGGATGAAGAAACCTTCCATTCTGTCAGAGGGTCAATTAAAAAACAGAAGCTAAAACAAAAAAAGACCTCCATACTGCTTACCAGATTAACTTTCAGAAAGAGTGACACACTCAAGGATAAACTTGGAGAATGCCATCAATGCAACAAAGCAGCTGAAAGACTATTCTGCCTTCTTCCAAACACAGGGTTTTATCCTTTTCTTCACTTTTATTTATATATTAAGAACACACACCTGTAAGTCACTTGCCATGGCTCAGTGTAAAATGGATATATAGCTCTATTAAGCCCAGATTGAGGAAAGCATTTGGGACAGTCATAAAGCACTGGCTCACATATACGCTCAACAGAAGACCAGCTAAAATGAATTATGTGTTCAAGGTTTTAATGAATCAATGCCTTGAAGAAGCGTTAGCTGCTTGATTAATCAGGAAGCAGTTCTGCCACTTTTCACCTAATCAGATCTTGCCACTCATAGCTCACGTTGAGATATATTTTGCTTCAAAGTACTTCCACAGGTACCAGGGCTACAATGAAATTTGGTTCCACTACCCAAAACTGCAGCTGTCAGAATCAAAACCTTTAACCTGTAGCCCAAATCCCACACCCACTGGGTAGATCCTTGGTGAAAATAAGCAGAACTCTGTGAGGAGAGGTGTACTATTCTGGGCCAGTAATGGTATCGTAGCAGAGCTCTCAATGAGCTTCCGTTGAAAAGTGCGATTCAGGAGTAAAGAACTGTTGCTTTTTCATCCGGTCTTTATTATGTGTCTTGCAAAGATTCCTCCCCTTTTCTTCCCCCTCCCGGATTTAGTCAGGCTTCTGTAGGCTTTCATTAGGCTTCTTAAGTATTAGCGTATATTTTTCTCACTTTAAAATACTCAGGAAGTTATCCCAAGGGCAGATAAGGATCCTTTGGCTCTAGAGCCAACTCATTCACACTTCCTGTCTGCTAGGAAAGAAAGAAGAGAGAGGAAATATGAAGACTTTGAAAGGTGAATTTATAAGCAGCCCATTTATAATAATTGGGCTCTGCTAGGTATATGGTTGAAACAAGAAGCTATTTTAAGCATTGAAAGGCGTCTTATATTTAAAGTGATATTTCTACCCAGAAATATTTAGTACTGTTTGTACAGTTAAAAGAAAAGCTAACTGCAAGAAATTAAGGCTAAGGTTTTTTCCTTCGTTTAGTTTCTTTCTTTTGATTGGCTCTCCTAGCAGCTCCTAGCTGGTACCATTCTATAGTTGTATATCTTCACAGACTTCTCAGTAAACAACCAGTCTCTTTGTATGGGTACTTTGCAGAAGAGAGAAAAACCTTTTTTAAATAATAAGAAAATAAGGTATGAGAAAACTTGCCATGTTGTTAGAGGAAACAAGAGATGCAGTATGTGAAGCTAGTTACAATTAATTACTTAAAAATTATTAGCTTTCAGGCTCATCTCAGTGTCATTCTTTCTGTTTACAGCAAATCATTCATACTTATACATGGGATATCACCAGGCTGCAGTAAGCAATCAATGAGGCCACCACATCCAAAACAAAACTTGACTCACAAAAAAAAGACCTGCTCTATGATTTGTATTTTTCGACACCAATTCCAAGTAGAGCTTGTAGTACTGCATAAGACAGCTGTTGAATCAAACACAAGTTTATTTCCCTTCCCCTTTCCTTTTTCCTGCAGTATTTTCCTTTGCAAGTCTTAATAACCTATCTTTTCTCCTGGCTTGTAGGCTTCTGGCTGCAAAGATAAGGTTACAACTGCGAGTTTGTCAAGTCTGCTTAATCTTTCTGTCAAGCAAAGCAGTACGTGTAATAAGTCCAGATGCAGAGACAAACCATGCTGCAAACACAACCACAGTTTACTCTGCTACCTGAACACTGTTGCAAAAAGAATTTTCCTACCATTAGGCAAGATCAAAAAAACCTCCCAAAACCCAAACCATTGTCAAATATACAAGACCCAGTGGGCATAGCAGAGCAGGGAAGATGATACTATGCCTTCAGGCACTGGTTATTCCTGTCAAGTTTAACATGAAAACTTGCCTACAGGTTTAATGCCATTCTTGCATACACAGAGTGAGATCCTGTGCCCACAGAAATCACCACCACTGTTAACTCCCACTAAGCTAGACTGAGCTGGGATAGGATCTGACTCCTACCTTGTCAGGTATTTTCCTCCCATCATTGCTTATGCTAAAACTCTTCTGAGGAACACAAGAACTATCCACTTTCCATGGCAAGTCATCCCCACATCATCCAGCATCAGTGTTCCTAACATCCCACCATGAACATGGTCTTAGCTAACACTCAACAAGAAAGTTGAAGCTGCCAGTTCCCAGCTTCTAAAAAAGCAGGGTGCAAATGCCATAAACCTAAACCAAGGGAATATTTTTCAGAAATCTGACCCTTCCATTCCTGTTACATCAAAATAAGCAACATAACCATGCAAAGTCAGAGCAGTTCTATCAAACTGAGATTTCAAATTAAAGCTACCATGGTTTCCATGCTTACATGTATTGAAGAAAGATACAAATGGGCTGCTGGAAGCATCAGTATTCTCTGAAGCTACAGAACCCAGTCCTTAGTGCGTAGAGTTTTTTCAGAGTCAGCTCTGTAGGGAAGATGTCCAACTTCTGAATTTCAGCCTCAAACTCGAGCTTCAAGCAAGTGCCTTCTCAAGCTTGGGACATCTTCCAGAAGTGGAAGCTCCCATGACACTAAGACTTTCATTAGTAACATTTACCAGAAGAGAAAGGAGACTGTGATTTAGAGCAAAAACTCTCACCTTTCTTCATTGTTTCAATCCATTTCCACAATTAGCACATGTAAACACATGAAAAGTTATGGATAGAGCAAACAAAGTGTCGGCACTTCTTTCTGCCTCCATGGTAGATCACCGTTATCGTCCAGTATTTTAAAGATGGATGTGGAAATTCTATGAACAGAATCACCTTACACTTTTCAATTTATTGTACAGCATGCTATGCCTTCTCCTCTAATAATTCAATGCCTTCTTAAAAATAAAAATAGACTTATCAGCTTTATGTTCTGAATCTTCTCTAGTTCTTCTTAGTTACATGATAAAAGATACCATGAAGTATTTCAGGACGTGACATCCAATACATTGGTTTCTCACTGTACACATCGTTGTGACCTCCAGTCATCTAACAAATGAACATGGGATGGTTTTGTTTCATGCTGACAAATGTGGCTTTGCAGCTTTTTAGCTCATAGGCACCTCAGTGGAAATTTTTTAGCAGCCATGCATGTGTGTGACCATAAAACAACAGAGGTTTGGGAGCATAACATCAAACAAAACAGGAATAGCACAGGTTATATGACATCAGGAAAATATTAATAAGATGTGGATATTTACAGAGATTTTTCATTGGAGACTAGCAGGAAAAAAACCCCAATAGACATATTTCCTTGTCAAAAAATACCTGTAACTTTTTCCTGTGCATCTTTTTGCACCTAGCCCAGGCTCCCCATGCTTTTCAGTATGAGCCTGTAGCAAAATCCCCACTGTGGTCTAAAATAAGAGCAGGCAAGTGCCCGAGAACTCTGTAAGGAGTTTAAATTTTAGTTTATTTGGTTTGAACTTTCTACCTGCAGAAACTTGGTCTATGTTGTAACTTGTTACATTATCTTCATGGTGCTACATTGTAACAGAGCCTCTAATTCCTGCTGAGTGTTCTCCAAAGCTCTGGTGTTCAGCTTTATCATCACAATCCTGCAGCATGGCACCAAAGAATGTATTCCCTGATGGCTGTGGAAGTCTGAAGTCTTCAGCAGGTTTAATTTCAAAGTTAGAACAAACCTAGTGAAATACAAGCACTTCACAGCGCATAATCTCAGCTATGGCCTTGCTAACAATTTCTAGTTCAAAGAAATATTCCCAGAATATATTAATGCAAAAAAAAAAAAGTATAAAATATACCTTCAGAACAAACAAATCAAAGAAAAGGCTCTTAAGGCAAACATAGCTGAAAGTCAACAAAGTAACACTGCTAGAGATTTTCTTTACTATGCACAAGGTTGGTACTATAGCCTAGCTGGTATCACCAGAAACTTTCAAGTCTGAGACCCTATTTTCAGTTCTTCATAAGTTTATTTGTGGGCTGAAATTTTCCAACCTCAAAAGAGGCACGTAAGATGGGAGTTCAGGAAGGGTTACTGAGAACACTAAGTGAAAGAAATAGGATTTGAACAGGATAAGAGAGAAGAGATGCGATAAGAATGAAGTTGAATGAGTCCCAACTGGTGATAATAAGCAAAAAATCTGTGCCCACTAATGTAGCTTGAAATGAAACCCAAGATTGTTCTGTCTCACCAGTTTTTTCCCCCTATCAGCACATCAGCAGCTACTTCCTCCTACATTACTTGGCCTCAGAAATAGCAATTTACAGTTGCTATCGGTTATTCTATCACATCAAGATGCAGAAGTCTGTACAGCTCATCTTGAGATTCAGCCTCCATGATGACCCACGCTGGTGTCAACATGATATCCTCTGCTATGCTTTTTAAATTACTAAGCTTTTTAAAATGAAACAGTTATATATGGATACAAAGCCACAAAGTTTGCTACAAGAATAGCAATGTGCTTCCTAAGCCTAGCATGCAAACCTTCAGGAAGGGCAAAGATGAGTTTGATTTTTAGTCAATGTGCATGTGTGCAAGGACATGTTTTCAGTTACAGGCTCAGTATTTTTTGTTCCCATGCAATTCCTTCTTCAGCTTCTGCACAGGAGAACGTGACCAGAAGAACCACCGTTCATTTCTACTGAGAAGATGATTGTCTTTCCCTCTGGTTAATTAATGCAATAGATGTAGTCATAGGGACCTGTATGCAGGCAAGAGGAGAAGGGACAGTCTCGGAGCTAACAAGAATGATCCAGAGTCCATTTTTGCTTCCACCAATAGTTTCCAATGAGATACTTTAAGTCATTAAATAAAACTTTTTTCTTCAAAAATGTGAAGACTACCTACAAGTTTACCAAGAGACAACATGTAAGTAATAGGAACACAACAGTTCCCTCAGAACAGCCAGTCCTGGCTTTGTCCCCTTGTCCAACAACCCTGCTATGCTCCCTGACCGGTGAAAACATAAATAGAATCTTTGCTTTTCAAATAGTTTAAAAGTGTGAAAAAAATAGCTTAAAGGAATACTTATATATAGTGGGCTTTCCTCAAAACCTATTTATTGAGATGCTTTGCTCTTCAAAGAGCTAAGAGTAGGGAGACAAATCTGACAGAGAGGATTAGCTTGGGAATAAAAGAAAGCTGAGTACAGCAGCCAGTCTGTAGAAAAACCCAAATAACAGCTGGGATGGCGTGCGGAGCGGCTGGTGTTGCACACGTAGTCCTTGATTCTCAGAGGCACCTGTAGCAAACGTCAGTGCTCACAGGATTCAGTTCCTTACAGATGTGAGGTTTCAACCACCACATCTCATCTCTGCATGATTAGTGAATCGCTGTACCTACCTTACATGTTTGTCAGCTCACGCTACTTACTCCCCATCTGCAGTCACTGCCTGCACATGCCACGAAAATGATTGTCATCAGAGCTCAAAGATTACACCTCAGAAAGGCAGGCTGGGCAGGAACAGGAGAAAAACTCTCAAATATGGATTGCATCAAGTTCATATCAAGCGAGTTCAATAATAACGAAGGAAAGATTTGGTATGTATGAACAAACTGGAAGTCTTGGCACCCAAGTGTGGTGCCAATTAGAAGCAGGGAAGATATAATCATGTCTTCTTTATTTCTTCCTTCCTTGTTGCTTAAACCAGTCAAGTGTTATATTTAGTTATCTTTTTTAAATGCCTTATATTTTATAGCAAGAGAGCTTATTTTGGTTAAGGTCAGGGAAAATTTGATAGCTCACCTAAGCCACTCTTTAGACTACTGGTAACAGTAACTGCCAGTCTCTCATTTGATGCAAAGAAAGGTGGGGAATTTTGCTGTCTCCCTGAAAAAGCACCAAGTTGTGGGCTGGGTTGACAAAACAGAGAATGTGCCAGAAAGTTTCCAGATACAAATGCTTTTTCTTTTTTTCTTTTTTCTTCAAAAGCGAAGGGGGTAAGGGGGTGGTGTCAGTCAACCTGTGTGACTCCAGCCTCAGGTAACTCACAAGCAGGGCATAGGTGGCTCCCACAGTCAGCCTGTAGCATTGGCCAGGCAGTGGGTTATGACTGTGTGGAGACTGGTGAGCAATCTGAAACCCCAGTTGTGGACGTGGTGAGCAGCAAGAGCTACTCACATGAATGCTGGGTGGGGAGTCAATCCCAGGTAGCTTTGGCTCTGTGACCCGTTCCTGAGTAGCAGCCTGCCTAGATCCCCTAATTTCCACCTCTCAGAGCTACATCCTACATCCCTAGCCACAGCAATATCTTGGTTTGTGGGTCTGCAGGGTGATAATACTTATTCTGGAGTTATAACATTCTCTTAAGCCTCATTTTAAAATAAAACAACCCAAAGCATTTATAATTTTAAAAGTGGGAATTATAGTTTCAATAATACAATGCCTATTAAACAATGACTGTTCTGTTGTATCTGAATTTCAAAATTAAACCAGTCCAGTCAGCTCACCATAAAGATTTACAGCTATACTATGCACAAACCCTTTACACCAAGAACTATTTTGACTTTGAAAAATTTATCTGAAAAACCCCTCCAGTTAAATTTAAACTCAATAAAAACAATACCCACATGAGCATGTAGAATAAATACTCAGCTCAGTCACACAATGATTTCATGGCTTTTTTCATGTATTATAAAAAGAACCTTAGGAGTTCATAGGGGAGTAGAAAAAAATACTGTTTACACATTTCCTTAGCAGTACCATTATTAAACATTTATTCAATCCAGAAGTACTTTAAGAATACAGTTTGCATCCCCCCTTGTTTATTTACTTTCTGAATTCCTGCTCTAACCATTAAGAAAACTGCAAAGGCAACTAACTCAGTTTCACTTCATTTCACTAACTACAATTAGTACCACATAGAATAACTGGCTATTTTTTCTGAAGATGCTGGAGTAACTTGTGTAAAAATGTTAAAGAATAGTGTCTTTGGTTATGGAAACAACACTGCCTGACAGATACATTCAGACACCTCTCAGCTAAACTGCTAGATTTGAAGCTAAAATGGCATGCTTTTTTAGGCAGCATACCTAAGGCTTGTAACACACCGGTGGCAAAAATCACACTTGGGTGCCAAAATGCCTCCCAAAAGTAGAGGTCACTCCTCTTTGGGAGCTGTTTGTGGGTCTTTTAGTGAGCCTAACTATAGTTCCATGAGGAGCTTTGCTCCAGCATTAAGCCCCTTAGGTTGGGCTTGTGGAAGTGAGAGACAGTTTGGTGATCCTTGCGCTCAGGGACCAAGAAACAGGCCAATTGCTCATCTGTATTAGAGCGGTGGTGGGGGCGAGAAGCCAAAACCCCAGCAAGGTCATCAGTACAACATATGGCATCAAGGACAGGGAACTCCTGCCTGTGCACTCACCTACCCTGTGGGAAAGGAAAGGGTATCTAACCAGGAACAGGCCTTTCCCTGAGGTATCAGGTGGGCTCCTTACCTGCCCTGCATGTGTGGCAACAGAGGCTTAGTCTCTTCTGTTCCCCCTAAAGCGTTTCAGCCTATTGGTGGATAGACTTCTACCATGGTGCCTTAGGAAGGGGGCTGGACAGAAGGAATTGCAGGAATGCTAACAGCAGCAAACAAGAGGAACCGGTTCTAAACTGCAGTCCCAGACTAACACAGCCCCCCTCCAAGGAGTTAAATCAGCCTTAACTAAACTTTGTACCACCTTCTGCCTGGAAAACGTAATGCAAAATAACAATGTCACCACTTAGATATCTGGAAAGGTCAAAACCAGAGTTTTACATACAAAATGAATTCAGCCCTTTGTGCACCAATACTGATTTTAACTGTGTGACAAAAATATGATGCAACTCACATAGTAAGTACTGAAAAGTGAACTCATAACATATATCTATTATAACAAGGGTGAAAAAATTAATTTATCACAGGACTAGTAAAAAAGATGACAAAAGAAAACCCTAAAAGCGCAACATATCAATATATAGCTACAGCTGTTCTTTAAGAGATGTTTCATAGCTTATAATTACAGCATTGAATTTCAATCACATAATGTTTACTGTAATCTTTACCCCACTGTCTGTGTTTCTTGTGAGCTATTAATATTAATGCAAGCTCCAATTCTGCAACAGGACTCACACGCACAACCTTCCTGTCCCATGCAGTCCTCCCACAAAGTCAGTAGGGATGGCTGCAGGAGCGCCAATTCACCTGTCATCAAACCTGGCAAACTATTCCACACGCTCTTCATGTACAGAATCCTACTGAGTCATATCCTTCTGCAAACAGCCCCACGACTCAGTTCTCCAACTAAGGTGTAAGCACAGGTGTAAAACAACAGCTTCATATGGCACCTATTACAGCGTACCCATCCCTCGCTGCGACCTTTGGATCATATTATTGTGGGAAGCAGTAAAAAGGAAGGGGTCCCACACAAAGGACACACCACACGCCTTCCCATGCCCCCTCCGAAAGGTACAGTAGCTACGGCTGCTACACCCTGGAGCAAAACAGAGCAAGAACACCCAGATCAAGTGGCCGATTGCCTTGCCTTCAGATAAGGCACCTTTCATCCAAAGGGCAGCGCAACAGGTTGTTAGGAGGAGCAGCGAGGAGCGCTTGGTTTGACAGACACCTATGTAGCTATCTATAGCTCACCCCCAAAAGCGCTTTCTGGAAGAGCCCCCGAGGGGGCCGGGCTCAGGCCGAGCTGCCCTGCGGCCCCGAAACCACTCTCGGCAGCGTCTCTCACCCTCCTTTCCCCCGAGAAGCCCAGCTACTTTTACTTTTCCTCACCAGGAGGAAACCACCGCCGCCCCGGGGGAAGTCGCCGCGGGTCCCGAAGATAAGAAGTCGGAGCGGAGCAGGACACGGGAGTCAGACAAGCCTGGATCCGTCCACGCTCCCCGGGGCGGGGTGCCAGGCCAGCCTCACGTACCTGGTGGTAGCAGGGGCTCGCAGGCACCACAGGTGCTTCTCCCGACCGAGACGAGGCGGGCAGGCCGCGGCAGCGCCGCCCCGGGGCCGGCCTCACCTGCGGGCGGCCGGAGGAGGGGCGAGGCTGCGGGCCGAGACACTTGGAGGCGCCTCCGGCCCCTGGGAGGCAGCGGAACGCTGGGGAGGCTGTCGGGCAGCGCTGTGACCGCCCTCGCCTCTGGCCCGGGGCGGGTCAGTACCGAGCCCCGGTGATCGAAATAGGGGCGGTGTGAGGGGCGGATAGGGCTCCGCGGGGCGGGCGAAGCGGGGCTCTTGTCGTCGGCCCCGGGCTGGCAAGGCAGAGCAGGGCGGTGCGGTGCGTAGCGCAGGGGGCTCCTCTCACCCAGGTGAAGCGGGAGGGGAGGGGCGGCTTTCGAGCACAATGGTGCTGGGTGTCGGAGGCACAGCACGGCCCCGGCCTTTCGGTTTCGTTTCCCGCGGGTGGTTTCGCGTCAGGAGAAGGGGAGAGATTTGGGACGGTGCTGCCTGGGCCCTGCGCCCACCCCGCGGGCCTGCTGGGGAAACAAACCAAAGAAGTGGAAATTAATCTCTTTTTACTGCCTCGTTATTGCTGGGGGGCGGGGCGGGGGGAGAATAAATTAGTTCCCAAGTTTTAAAGCATCGCCATCTGACTACAGCAGGGAGCAATGAACATATTGACAAAGAGCTTTGATGGGGGGACCTGCCCTTCACAATTCGTTGAAGTGACGTGGGGAAGAGGAGTGTGACGTGGCCTTGGCTGTAAGGCACCTGCGTGCTGCTGGTGGGCGGTGTGCTGCAAACCTGGGTGGCATTGCTCTGACCACCCAGAGAGTGAACAAGCAGTGTCTGCTCGGTGTAATTGTCTGGTCTGTATGACCAACATTTATCCTTTTCACATACCTTTTTTTACAATCACATGGCACCAGTAGCTCTTCTAGGTCCATCCAAATGTCCCCATGCAGTTAGGAGAGGTCCAAACCACCATCAGCACCTTGAGAAAAGGTTCCGGGCTGATCTCTTGTCCCAGAGTTTCACCCCCATCATGCCATTTTCTTTACATGCCTTCAAACTCACACTAGGAAATGGTCATGACCAGTAGAAGAGTGGGAAATAACCCGTGATAAATCAATATAAACAAAAAACCCCAAAAGGGCAAAAACATAATTAGAGGCACACGAACACCACCTCACTGAGTCACAAATTGCCGGATGCTTCCAGTGCTCCAGGAAAAACCTGCCAGACTTGCCTTCCCCAGCTTCTGCTGGTGGCTACCGTCAGGAAGGGGGCTGTGAGATGTGAGGTCTGACCTGGTATGACTGCCCTTACAGCTCTGGCCATATGGTATGTCCCTCGTGCTGCCTCTTCCAAACAGAAGTCAGCCCACTGTGGACTCTGTCCTGCTTCAGAGCAATTAGTTCATGCAATGCCCTTTTTTTTCTTTTTTTTTTCTTTTTTTCTATTCATCTGAAGAAGCTTCCTCTTCACTCTACTGTACTAGAATTAATGGGAATTTCTGCTAAGTGCACAACTTCATACTCCTACTATTAAATTGCGTGTCATTTCTCTTTCTCCTGTCCACAGACTCATCCAGTTCTTTCCATAGGGTATTCCAATCCTTTTCTGTTGTTACAGCACGTCTTGGGTTTATGTCATCAGCAAATTTCATTATCACTCAGGTTTTTTGTGCCAAGGTCACTAATAAAATTTTAACTAAGATTAGTTTTGAGATGAGTCCCTGTGGAACTGCATTAGTAACCTCCTTCAATCTAGAGTTTCCCTTTCAGCACACACTATTGTCCTTATTTTTCATTTCTTACATTCATTCGCATCTCTCCATCTTAATTAATATTTTCTCGCATGGCATCCTCTCAAATGTTTTATTGAAGTCCAGATAGATTTGATCTACCATATTTTCATTGTTTGAGAAAGTGATTTATCAGACAAAGATACTGGCTTAGTCTGGTATGTTCTATCTCTGGTGAAGTCCTGCTGCATTTTAACTAGATTTTCATACACCTCGACATCTTTAATTAGTTTTTCCTTCAGCATTTGTTCCAAAGCTTTATGTACTAATGAGGTCAGATAAAAGAGCCTGTAGTTGCTTGGATCAGCCCATTTTCTTATGATGTACAAGTCCCACACAAAAGTCTCTAGACTTTCCAGTGTCTTTCTTGGGATGCTCTGCTTACATTAGGTCTGACCTGAAATTAAGGCACAGCATGCCTGTGATTGATTTTTAGACTAACCCCTCGGGTTGAAAAAGCCAAATGTTGTAATTTTTTTACTTCAAAACCTGCCTTGCAGGTTTCTTCTGAAAAATCAGGCATTCAGATTGCCTAGTTCCGGGATTTACTTAGTTGCTCCTTTGAGATTCTGTGTAGGCAACATGAATGCTTTGGCATATGCCTCTCTTCCATTACAAATACGTTTCTTTCTGTTCGTATCTTTATTGTATTAACACTTTTTTCATCAGCCCAAAAAGAACAGTTGAGGAAAACTGCTCCTGCTTTTTTTTTTTTATGAACATGTCCAAGTCAGAGGATTTAGAATAAATCTTATTATTTAAAACAAAATCATTTTACTCTTTGCCAATTGCAGACACCTGTCAACTCAAAATGACATGTAGAACTGAAGATCATGGGTAAATGAATCACAGAATCACAAGGTTGGAAAAGACCTTCAAGATCATCAAGTCCAACCATTCCCATCCTAAGCCAAACCATATCCCTAAGTACCTCATCTACTCCTTTTTTAAACACATCCAGGGAAGGTGACTCAACTCCCTCCCTGGGCAGCCTGTTCCAGGCCCTGACAACTCTTGCAGTAAAAAAATTTTTTCTAATATCTAATCTAAACCTGCCCTGGTGCAGCTTCTTGCCATGAAGTGTTATATTTGTCCTGTGGAAGCTAGAGAGTGCCAGGTGTTAGTCTGCTTTTAGGTGAGATCTCTTTTCATGGGCTTTGCCACTTTCTTAATTAGATCACAACTGATATGAGACTCCAGGCTACTTTCTTCCAGGTGGTGAAGACCATGGTGAGGTCCTCACTGAGAATGACATGTAATTCCTCAGAGCAGCAGCACAAATGGGAGTGGAGGCAGGCAAGTCCAGACTTTTGGCTAGACCACTGTACTTCCATATCCACCCATCATGAAAGTCTCCCTTCCTGTACTCTGCATGTCCTTTTACATGTCCAAATAAACAGGTTATGTAGAAACAGCTTTAGGTAGACCCCAGACTCTCACACTGAGCTCAGTTTGTAAAAAGAAGCTATCTAGAAATTTTGAAGAGAGGATCTTCCAGCCACTGACATGTGAGCAGCAAAGTGTAAATCTGAGCAGTGGTGACTGTAAGAACTGTAGGAGCATCTCTGGAAGACTTCAGTGCTGACTCAGCTGTTCATCACCTCCTGTTGGTAGAAGGCCTGTGCAAGATGTCTACCTCTTGTGGTATTTTAACTGCCGATTGTGGCGGTTTGGCCCTGGCTGGAGGCCAGATGCCCACAAAAGCCACTCTATCACTCCCCTTTTCAGCTGGACAGGGAAGAAAACATATATTGAGAGGCTTAGGAGTCGAGATAAGGACAGTGAGAGATCATTTCACAATCAGTGTTGCAGGCAAAACAGACTCGACACAGAATAAAGGAAAGAAACTCTCTCATTTATTACCCTGCACTGCACACCCAGTGACACCAGAGTCTGGTAATAAGAAGCGTGACCAAATCTTAAAGCACCTCCCCCCACCCCTCCCTTCTTAGCAGACTTCACTTTAGTCATGATTTCGCTCCCTTCTTCCCCCCCATTGTGGCACAGGGAATGGGGGTTTTGGTCAGTTTCTCACTGGTTGTTTCCTTCTTAGCTGAGGGTGGGAGGGGGCATTACTCACACCCTTCCCCTGCTGCACCATGGGGTCCCACCCACGGGAGACAGTCCTCCACAAACTTCTCCAACATGAGTCCTTTTGAAACCATGGCACTTCAGCTCTTCTCCAGCTTCCCTGGTGTGGGTCACTTCTATGGGGTGCAGTCATAAATCACAATGTCACTCAGTCTCTCGAGCCTAGACTGCTTCAGTCTTGTCCTCCACAGAGTCACAGGCCTCTTTCCACCCCACACCCCAACAGCAAGCCTGCTTCAGCGTGGATTGATCTGGCTCATATCTGTGTCTCTGTCTCTCTCCATGGGCTGCAAGTGCTGACAGAGGCTTGCTCCAACATGTGTCACAGCATCTCCTGTATGTCTCCACCTGCCCCAGCGTGGGGCCTCTCCACAGGCTGCAGGTGGGGTCTTGGCCTTTTCCATGGGCTGCAGGGGGACACCCGCTCCACCATGGGTTTCTCCATGGGCTGCAGGGGCACCTTTCTCTCCAGCACCTGGGATGCTTCCTCTCCCCACCCCACCCCACCCCTGCCTTCTTCACTGATGTTGGTGTTTGCACAGTTTCTTACATCTTCTCACTCCCTTCTCTGGTGGAAAAAAGTGGCTGCTAGTGGCTTCTTTTCTTCTTAAATGTGATTCATAGGTGCTGTGACCGTCGCTGATGGGCTTGGGCTTGGCCTTGGACAATAACAGCTCCAGATTTGAGCCAGCTGGGGTTTGCTCTGTCAAGCCTGCAGAGAGCTTCTAGCTGCTGCTTGCAGCAGCCACCCCTGCAGCCCCCTCCTACACCAAAACCCAGCCACGCAACACCACATCACGGATAGATATCTGCAGGTAGGATCTATAAATCTAAAGGATCTCTAGCCTAGAGTTTGGTCACAGAAAGCAGGTTTTGCTGATAAAATAGTGAAGTAACATCAGGCTGCATATTTTTACTTGGTAAAATACCACCTCTGCTTTCTCTCAAGGTGCAGTAGGTTTGAGTTGTGGGTCTCTAAGATAAGACACTGAGGCCAGCTCCCCTGATGCAAACTGGAGGAAAGCTCAACAGAAACAGCAAGGTTATGTTTTTGAGTAAGGCTGTGACGTGTGAGCAAGCTAAGCTTAATCAGTCACACAACCTTTCTCCCTGATCAAAATAAGTGAGAGTGCTGTATAGGAGAGTATACTCAATTTCACTCTACCGTGTGTGTATATATCCCAGCCTTTCATTTCATATGAACAAGAACCAAATGTATGCTATTTGTCATCTCTAAATCTGTAATTTATATACAGGTTCGCTTAAGGAACATAATTCACTATTATTAAAATTTGCTTTGGAGCAAGTTGCAAATGAGAGCCCTCTAACGCAAAATGCCTCAACACAGGGCGCCGTGTCTTTTTAGTTGTGATCTAAAATGTATCACTTACCATGATGAATGCAACATAAATACAGAGATTCAGTGGAACCTCCAGTATTCTTTCAATACCTTCATAATTTCTAAACTGGCAGTGCGGTACACCGCTGGATGGGTAATAAAGCAAAAACATTAATTTAAAAGGCGAGAAGAAACTCCTGTTACACCACTTAGAGTAAAAAAATAATACACACGTCAATAAAGAAGGATTGCTTGGCTTCTGGTTTTATTTCTTTAATACTTCCCCCATTCAGGCAACTTGTCAGAGCCTTTCATTGCTACAAAATAGAATTGAGCGCCGAAGGAAAGCTGCGAATTGAAAGCAAGCTTTAAGGGACCAAGGAGTTGTTTGAATTCTGGTTTTCCTCCCCGTTTGCTTTCACACATGTTTATGAACTCACAGTTGGATTTCCTCAGACAGGAAATTCCACGGTAATTATCATTAGTGAGCTATGGTAATAGCAGTCCCATGAATCCACAGGCTCCTTTCAAAGTCATTCCCTTTTAAAAGGAAATCAAGGCTAATATGGGCCAAATCCTCATTTGCTGGGTTAGTGTCACTGAATTTAGCAGAAAAACAATTTACTCTGGCAAATCACCCATACTCTCCTTTCAAGCTAGATCATTATGAGGCACAGAGAAGCTCCAAGATTAGTGTGGTACGACACAGAAGTACTACCGAAGCCCCAATGTACCAGTACATTTGTTGCTTTAGTAGGTGACGTAAGCAAAAAGCAAAGTGAGCCTGGTTGGTAATTCCTGGAGGGCAGAGATAAGTAAGGATCAGTGGAAAAAGATTACAGGTACAGTTTTTTTTGAGATATATCTTCCACAACCACAGACTTGAGAACGAAGCCTGTTGGCCCCAAGCAGCGGTTCACCCACGAAGATTTTAATGGAATCCAAAAAAGATCTGGTCTTCAACCAAAGAGTGAAATTTAAATATTTTTCTAAACTTTAAGTGATGTACAATCTCAAAATCAAGTTACTGCCACCATTTTTATCAGCCCTTATTCAGAAACATGGTCATGAGTTTCTTTCTACTTCATCTTTAACACCTACCTGAATTACACTCAAAGGGATGACTTAAACTTTCCTTCCTAACATAAGTTCATGAATCAGAATTTGTTCACTAGTTATGGACTGAGAAGAGCTATCTTCTTCCAGGTCATGAAGTGCTCTGACCTGAATTTCTGCCAAAGCTTTGCACCAGTTCACATCAAGAGCTCCCTCCCACTAAACCCAACTTAGAAGAGTGATCATGAGCACAGTTTCTGTATAAAAGGACATTATCATCATCGGAAAAAAATTGAGAACAGAGTTCTTCCCAAATCATTTTCCAATGCAAATATAACAGAGAACTGTAGAATCAGCACATATGGCAGTAGGTTTTTATTAATTGGTTAACAGCTCAAATAACATAGATGCCTACAGATCAAAGTAATGTAATCAGAGCTCGATCACCATATGGAACTAGACCAAGATGATAATGGGCAATAAAACAAGACAAACCAGTTCATGTTCCACATGGCTTCTTTCGTCTTCTCTCTGTTAAGCTGAAACTTCTCTGTACACTATTATGGAGTATCATATTTTGCTTTTCAAAACGGATGCATGCAATTAGGAATCCAGGTGTACTTTCAGTGGCCCAAAAACATGGAAGGGATGTAAACAAAACTTAAACTGATTTTTTTTTTTAAATATGATTTTTTTTCTATATCAGTGTCATCCTGGCTTGAACCCTACTTAATTGTTTTCTCTTTGATAAAGATGGTTGAGCTAAATCTTACTGCACTACCAGGAGATCCCCATCTACACTAATGAAACAGGTCCTTTTGTTACAGCACAACAATATATGCAATATCGAACCTTCAGAGAGAAACACAAAGGCTGCTGGCAGCAAATCCAAGTAAAGGTAACTGTTTGCACATTCCTTTATCTTCACCATTCCAAGTGTATAGTACAACGCAGATTATTTCCCTCTCTTGCAAGATGAAAGGACATAGATTCTTATTCCACAGTGAAGGGGATAGATAGACGTAGATACTTTGGGGAATTAACTTGGGAGAAACAAATCACTCTTGTGAAAAGCCTGATGCTTTTTCTGCTTTCAGCCTGAATACATATATCATTTGGAGCTAATAATTAGCAGATTGGATTTTTTCAGACAGATGTGCTAAGTACACCTTCTGAAAATAAGACAGAGAAGATGGCCCTTCCAGAGTGAATTGCCAGTGCAAGCCTAAGTGCTTTTCCAAGTGACATGGGGGTACAATCAAAGCACAGAGGCTTTCAGGTCCAATATTCAGTGAGTAGAGGGAAGAGAGGAGAGAAAGCAGAAAGAAGAGCCTTCCATTTTGTGGAAGCTTTTTTTTTTTCCCCACAGCTGATTCAGAACTGTCTGTAATTTTAACATCAAGTTCCTTATAGTAACCCTGACTTGCAGAGCTCTGTGCTTCTGCATAACACAGCATATAACTGCAGGTTGGGATGCTCCACTGATATATGGTTCAGCCTCAAACTGCTTCCTCACCTTTTCTAGTATACTCAAAACTCTCGTTAAGCAGTCAGTGTTCAAGTCTAAATTATTTTAGAAAGAGGGTGTGGGGAGCACGGTAATGCCTTGATTTTTCTTCCTAAAATAGCGAAGTGATTTTTAACTGCAACACCTATTTGAACTTTCCTGTGGAGCTCTCCTTCAGAAATTGAGAAGGCCCTAGAGTCTGGCTGTTGAACCACATCTCTCCCGTCTCTCGTAGTTGGTATAAGTGTTATTGCCCTCTGTTTTTGTCATTTCAACTGGGGTGTCACTTAGTTTTTAGCTGGATCAAAGCCCATTTGATGTCTGGGAAAGTGTGGGAAAGAGTAAGTGAAAATGGGTCAGTTGTTGTTTGGGAATCCACTAAGTATCAAGCAAAGGGTTTTTCCATCCTCCTACTGCTGAAAAATGAAGTGAGACAAGAAGATGTCTGGCAGTGGGAATAGCCTGCAGTGCAGAATGAAGGAAGCATCATACATAACAACTACCACAGCTAGTACTGTTTCCCTATAAATAATTACCTGCTTGAACAATTAACATTAGTGACCTGCATGGAATTAAGCTTGACTCAGATCTGGTGCTTCTCCCATGGTCAAGTCAAAAGAAGGTAGCGCCGCTTGTTTCCTTAATGATCTTGTAAACCTGACGTGCGTACATGCAAAGCATCACTTCCACCTGGTAAGGCATGAAAACTGGACTATACCATAAAACACACACCACTTAGCTTTCTCCTCTCTCCCATCAGTGAGAGTCTTCCAAACCAAAGGCAGCAGAGGACTTGCACGCTTCATTTCCCTAAACAGATTTATAAACCACAGCAGCAGCAGCACCCTAGCAGGTGCTGAAGTTTGAAGTCTCCCATTTGCCTTTTTTTTTTTTTCCCTTCCCTTCTTTTTCCGTGAGCAGAGGCAGCTGGTGATCTATCGGGATTGGAAACTTTTAAAGAACGGGTTTAATCCACCATCTGAAATTCACAGAAGCATTAAGTCATTATTCAAATGAAAAGCTGCTTTTATCCATTAACATATTTTTGTCAACAACAAAAAAAAGAGCGAGATGCTGATAGGAGGGGAGATATGTGCATTCTTATTTATATGGTAATTGAATGGTCAGGGAGTTTGCCTGTTATTTTCCTAAGACGTGGTAAGCGTCAATTAAAACTGTGTTGCACTACTCTGGTAATGGAACCTGGCACCGTTAAGAAATCTTTTCTTCTTCCTAAGATCTGATGGGGAAAGAGGCATTGAAAGTCAACCAATTTATGCAACCTACTTTGTAACATGATTGCTGGCTTTTGCCTTTCTACAGACAAAGCAAAATTAATAATTCTTCTCCGTAACAAGTGACAAGAGAATTATTTCTGTCTATCAAACCCATCCTAAATAGGAGTAAGAATATTGCTTCCCCTCCCATAAATTTGCATATTTAGAGTGTTCTTAGTAAAATCTGGCATGTTATAATTCAATGGCTCATATTCTTTGTCAATCAGGCTTCTTTCAAGAGTGAAAATATTTTTAAAAGCCAGCGTACAACTGAAGTTCTCTTTTGTCCACGCAGCACATGCTGTAAATCAGGGTGTAAAAAAACTCTTGCTTTGTTGGGATGGGCAGAGTTCCACCGACACTGGGGGTGCTGTGGGTGGGCTGAGCTGGGGCCAAGAAGTCCAGCAAGCTCCTCTGCAAACGCATCTCAACAGAGATGATTGTCAATACTGAAGAAGCACCCTGAGAAAATAACTCTTATTTTGAACGAGTACTGTTGTAATACCCTGGGTTCATTGCTCAGGCTGGAGCTGCTGCTTAGCATTCAAGCCAAGGGAGCCATTCGTCACTGCTTTATGCCTACCTGTCTCTCAATTTATGCAAATTCCCCAAGGCAAAACCAAAAAAGACAAATCACCATCCAGTGGTGTAGGGGGATAATTAGCATTTTTTGCTGAATGTGCTTATGCATACGACATTTCTTTATGGAGAGGGTGGTCAAACACTGGAACAGGCTTCCTAGAGGGGTGGTCAGTGCCCTAAGCCTGCCCATGTTTAAGAGGTGTTTGGACAATGCCCTTCATAGCATCCTTTAATTTTCAGCCAGGCCTGAGGTGGTCAGGCAGTTGAACTAGATGGTCCCTGTAGCTCCCTTCCAGCTGAAATAATCTGTTCTATTCATGTATTGTCTCTGTACGTATTCCACAACCTTATTAGTCACATGTACCACAAGAAGAAAGTTTGGAGTTAAGCAAAGTGAGTTACATAAAAAAAAATAATAAAAAGATATGTGGCACAGATTTGTATTGGGATTTGGAATCTCTCAAATTACAGGACTGTAAAAGTTTATAATATATCAATTTTAAAATCATAAATTATTGAAAACCCAATGAACATTATGAATTAGTCTTGGAAACATTCATTCCAAGTTGCATGCTTTCCCAGAAATATCCCACTTCCCAATGCCACAGTTTTCAATAATAAATATATATATGTGAAAAGCATTCAATTTCATCCATTTAATGAAAATCTAAAGATAGCACTGTGGAAAAAAAGAATAAGGAAAACCCAAATGCAGGATATATAAAAGTTTTGCTTACTGAAATAATAACCTTTTTGATCAGGAAAAATAAGAAATGCTAGCTGAGGGGGCACAAGGCTGCCTCTCCTCTTTTCCTGAGGGAAATGTTTGTTATATATCCCATCAAACAGGTAGAGGCTGTATGCAAAGCCAGTGCTGGGGCTTAGAGCAGAGCTCAGTATTTGAGAGGATGTGCTGGAAATAAGCTTGCTGACAGCTAATGCTCATCAGCACCTGCAGGAGGGGTGAGGTGGCAGCAGGAATACAGCAATTGAGATCGTGGGCACCCACTGAAGTTTACTATGGGTGAAAATTATTTTTTATAACCAAAGAGCTTGTGAGAAGGAAGGGGCTTCTTGACCAGAAAAGTGATTGCAGCTACAAAGCAGGGGGAGGGAGGTGTGTGTTACACTTCAGTCATAGGAAAGTTTGAGAAATCAGTGGAAAATGGCAGGGAGTCAGAGAAGAAAAAGTAATGCCATAAAATAACTGAGCGTTTGAAACAAGGAGTTTATGTTTTTTCATGTACTTTTGCATTTTCCCTGCATATTTTCACTCTAAGTCCCTGCATGTACTCCCAGAAATCTGCCAAGACAGAAGTAAATGAAACCAACCCCATTTTCCCACCTCACCCCCCTACGAGAGGGGTGGGTTTTTTGCCCCTTCTGTTTCTACCCCGGGCTTTCCTACTGGCTTATTTTCCTCATCCATCATGCATGCCGTTCTACCTGCCTCTTGTTTGTTTATACATCTCACTGCGCTGCACACCGTCCAGGATGCAGAGGTTGCCAGAGTGACGATGCATATTTCAAGGGTGACAAAAGAAGTCATTCATTTAAATAACACACCAAAGCTTGAGCTGAATATTCCCAAACATATCAGTACTTGGCAGATAATAATTCTCCTTGACAGTCTGAGTAAGGATGTAGCAAGTGAAGATTATTCAGAATAGGCTGTAAATGCAAGCCAAGTTGCATTGGAAAATCAGCAAAGTCAAGGCAACTTGATAACGTATAGTTTAGAGCTCCTGTAGTTAAAACACCCCATGGATCAATTTCTGGAATCCCTGGTCCCATTATAAATTCCACAAACAATATTCTGCTCCTGGATGTTAACATGCTGAGTGTAGCAAGGAATCAGTTTAAGGAAGTCCCCATAGAGAGGGCAACGATATTACAAGCATCTGTTGTCTTTTCAGAAGCATTACACTGCCTTTTCTCTTCAGGGTTATTACTCTGAACAACCAGCGCATGTGAAAAAGCCAGAAGGCACTGGAAAGAAAGCAGGAACAATTAAAAGGAAGGGGTGTAGTGCTTAGAAATTCTTCAAAAGTCTCTGTACTTATTCAGAAACTTTATTCAGAAAGCCCCAAAATGACAAGAGAAGTCCTATGTATTCTCTAGGTGGCATTATACAACCTCTGGGCTACAGCCCTTTATTTCTTTGTATGCAATGGAGGATCTCAAGCCTTGGGCTTCTTTGTGCTAGGATCTTCACAAATGCAGAACAGAAGGAAACCTAGCCCCCTATCCCCAAGCTTCCGCTCTGAGAAACAAAGAAAACAGGTAGCAATGATTTAGGCTGTCTTATTAGAAGGACTTCCAGAGAGCACAAGGCAGAGAGCACTATCTTTTAGCTCATCCTACTAAACCAAAATCTCCAAACTAACACAATTATGAGCAGGTAACTTAAATTCTTTTTGGTCTAAATGAGGGCTCATCTGTGTGTCATTAATATTCCTTATCCTGTACGTGCACCTAAAATTTAGTCTATGATAGCAGTTTCTTCTTACTATTATTTTCTTGGGGTTTTTTTTAAGGTTGATGCTAGCAGTAAAGATAACTGGAGTTTCCAGTGATAGCAGATAACAACAAATAGCTTTCCCAGTAGTTGAATTGCACGTACGATGAAGATCTTTGTACCAAAGGAAAAGGACTTTAAATCTGCTTACTGTGATTAGCTGTAGTTGTACAACAACTTACACAGCGTCTTTAGAAGCTGTAAGCTAGATAAATTCCTCAGTACCCAGGAAAAAAGGGGACAAAACCAGAAGCAGTACTCCAAGCTTGTGCAAACAAACCTTTCACTTCACACTAAAATCTCTAAGCCTGTACAGATAATCAAGCACAGATCCGTTTCGATTAGATTTTCATGCACGATTTGCCTAGTATGCCTTGATAGTTTTGCGTGTGCTACATGACATTTGATCCATCCTTGCCAAAAAGAGACAGGAATTTTGGGGCTCAGTGTCTACTTTGTACATTTCTCTGTAAGCCCCATTGGTATCTATTGTGCCTGTTGCCAATTGGGTATTACTGCTAAATAACATATGCATGTTAAGTCCTCCGCCTGGGAAAGTCATTAAATCTGAGATGATCAAAAGATCTCCAGATCTAGAAGTAGCCCTACAGCAGCTACTGCTCAGGAGCTTTATCAATAGAAGAGGATTGATACCTTGGCTACCTTGCCATCTCAAATTGCCATAGGAAGGGCCAGCGCCACGTGTGCTTCCACACAGAGCAGCTGAAACCTTCACAAAAGTAGTCGGTAGCTCTCCAGTTGAAAGCTTAGGTCAAAAAAAAAAAAAATCAATGGTGCTGGTAGCTTTCTAGGAATTGCTGTTGTCCATTGCTGTAAATTATGATCAATCACCCTGGGATAAACACTGAAAGTTGAAGAACCGACCAAAAACCTATCTAAAGAGCTCATCATCAATTATATTCAGACAAAAATACCTGTACAGAGTTCACCCGTCTTTCAAGGAATTTAAGTAACTATGACCAGGAAGAGGTCTGTAGTTATTAATGCTGAAGAGCATCCATCCTTCATATGTTACATAAGTTCCTATTGAAATACTGAGTTTGTCCCATTCATTTATATTAAGGTTTTGTCTCTCATTAATGATTTAAAAGGATAGGATTCCCTATCTCTGAATTTCTTTTTTCATATTTAAGATGAAATGGGATTCACCGAGGACTCCATAGCTTGTAGGAGAGGGCAAACAGGGCTAGAAATGAGCATCTGGCCAGAGAAGAAGAATACTCTCATTTTCATAATCTAAGTTTCATTTCGCTTTGCTATTTTTTGATAAAACACAGGCATAGTTGAAGTTACTTGTCCCAGAACGTAAAACATTAATCCCTGTTTCAGGGATATCTATTTTGCAAATTGACCTTTAAAAATGGGAAAGTGAGTAGCATGGAAATTGAGTAGCATGAAAGTTAGCACTACTCTGAAACCTCCTTAAACAAAGCAGATTTCTTTTCTGGAACTCACATTGCATCATTACCATGATCAAAAATTAGAAGAGGCTTTTTAATGACATTGCAAACATCCCTGGCAGATGCAAGATGTTGTACAAAGATGTTGTATGAAGTGTTGTTACAGATTTGAAGCAGGTTACCCAGAGAACCTGCCCCCTCCCTGGCAGTGTTCAAGGCCAGGTTGGATGGGGCTTTGAGCAGCCTGGTCTAGTGAAGGGTGTCCCCACCCATGGCAGAGGGGTGGAACTAGATGATCTTTGGGTTTACTACAAATCCAAATGATTCTATGATTCAAAGTAGAGTGATTCTTAACCATTGGAGACTGTTGATTGTCCTCACGTCAAGTAAAGCCAGCCAAGTTACACCAATTAGGTCTAATAATATCCTCAGCAGGCATAAAGTTTCTAATGAACAGTCTTATTCAACATATTCATCAATGACCTGGATGAGGGGACAGAGCATACCATCAGAAAACTTGCTGATGACACAAAATTGGAAGGAGAGGTCAACACACCAGACATTCATTGAGATCTTGACAGACAAGAGAATGAGGTGAAGAGGAACCAAATGAGACCGAAAAAGGGCAAGCGGAGGGCCATGCACCAGTACAGGTTAGGATTTGACCTGCTGGGAAGCAGCATTGCAGAGAAAGATCTAGGAGGCCTGGTGGACATCAGGCTCTTTATGAGCCAGCAGTGTGTCCTTGTGGCCAAGAAGGCCAATGGTACCTGGGGTGCGTTTAGAAGAGCTTGGCCAGCAGGTCAGTGGAGGTTATCCTGCCCCTCTAGTCTGCCCTGGTGAGGCCACATCTGGAGTGCTGTGTGGAGACAGGGAACTACTGGAGAGCGCCAACCCGAGGGCAACACAGATGATGAGCAAACTGAGACAACTCTCATATTAAGAAAGGCCAAGAGAGCTGGGTCTGTCTGGCCTGGAGAAGACAGAGGGGATCTCATCAACACTAAAAATACCTAAAGGGTGGATGTCAAAAAGTTCCTTCTGAACATGGGAAAAGTCTTCTTCACTTTGAGGATGTCAGAGCACTGGCACAGGCTGCCCAGAGAGGCTGTGGAGTCTCCTTCTCTGGACATACTCAGAACCCACCTGGGTATGATCCTGTGCAACCTGCTGTAGGTGATCCAGCTTTAGCAGAGGGATTGGACTAGATGATCTCTAGAGGTCCCTTCCAACACACCCCACCCACCCTGCCCCCATCTCTGGGCCTGTTAGGATAGCAGTGCCTAACAAGCACTCAGGGACAGATCCTTGCCTTGCAATGTACTCAGCAGAACACATTTACAACCCAGTGGGCTAAACACACAAGGTGGTGGCAAACATCAACTCTACGGTTGTTACTTTTTAGTCCTATGGATATACTCTGGAGGTGAAATGGCATATGGAATTCAAAGCAAGAAAAGGGGATGTGGAGAAATAAATGTGGAGAGCAGCAGAGGAGAGGAGGATATGAGAGGGGGTTGAGCAACAGCCAGGTATTATGAAAAAAGCAAAAATTAAAGGAGCCCTCTTCCCCAGTGCTTGTCAACTTCTGATGTTCGTCTGGCTCTTCTCTCTATCATTTCACCCCACAGTTGAAGGAAAGACTGTTGTATCCAAACTGCCACTGAGTGCTGGAAAGAAACCCCCCTTCCCTACTGCTGGATGGAGAGAGGTAGCACCCCTCGTACCACACTTACCCCACTTCTTTTAGAGACCCTGCAGAAGAGAGGAATTAGAGGGAGTGCTGTAATGCTGCTGAAGCCTCGCCTTAACGTTGTAGTAACGACCTCTGAAACCGAGTACCCCGGTATCATTCAGACTGCGTTTCATTTCAGCACGTGGCGGGTGTCCTCAGTGCTGCAAGGTAGAAAGCATCACTCAAAATCAAATTGCCTTCACTGGTGGGGGATGGCTCAGCATCTCGCTGGACTGAGCTCAATTTTGCTCTATACCAAACAAAGCCAGATGAAAGCAGAAGTCAGGCAGATATTGGCCTCTGGGGTAATCAAGTAAAATAGACTACATGCAGCTCGAGCTACAGTAGGGCCAGTAAAAACAGAAGTGTCAGTCAGCTGTTAAGGTAATATATGAGGAAGCAGTCTTCCAAACTGAATTAAGGAAGCTAATGCATGCATTTCCAGGAATGGGAATAAAAGGCTTACTGAGTAGTCCTTAACTTCCAGGTAAGCCCTGGAATTCAACCAGACCTCAACTTTTTAACAAAGTTTCCCCAAAAGCCATACAGCATCACTAAAATCTAAAGAAGTGTCATGGTTTCACCCCGGCTGTGGGCTGAGATCCACGCACCTGCCTGCTCCTTAAAGTAAAAGAGCAGGGGAAGAGGGAAAAAGGGGGGAAACAAGGGAAGGGAAAAGGAAGGGGCAAATAACTCCAAAACCAAGAAACTAAGAGGCCCGTGGGTTGGGATGAGGATAGTTTACTAAGATAACAGAAAGATAAAATATAACAATGCTAACAGGACTTTAGAGCAAAAGAATATGAAACTATTGATACCCAATGCAGTTTCTCACCGAACCACACAACTCAGGCCGTGCCACACAGAGCTGTCCCGGAACCGACCGTCCCCCCAAGCAGCACGCGTCCCACAACCGCCCCTCTTCTTCCTCCCATCAGCCCCCCGTTATCCTGGGCAGGACGTAATTGGCATGGAATACTCTCTTTGGCCCATCTGGGTCACCTGTCCTGGCTTCGCCCCTCCTTTCTCATGAATAGAGAAATATGAAGAAGCTGAGAAAGTCCTTGACTGTCTGACTGCAACTAAGAACATCAGGGTGTTCTCAGCACTGCTTTCATTTTAACTCCCAAACACAGCATTCCATCAGCTGCTACAAATGAAGTTAACTCTATCCTGACTGAAACCAGGACGAGAAGCAACATCCGAACGGCACCTTACATCTCAAGATCTGAAATTCACTATCTAGAATTCTAAAATTCTGATAGCTTATGCCTCAAAAATGCAGTTTGCTTTACATTATTATTATTATCTATGTCAGAATCAAAACTTGTAAATTAGTTGAAGATTCTTTCTGCCAGCTCATACGATGTGATTGAATTATGTCTGGTCTGAGATTATTTCAGCACACAAAATTTTGCCATGGCATTTTGAGACAGATTATCCTCAGCAACTCTGCCTCTGATGGTGTGAGATCCACTAGGTAAATGCAGAGCTGTTACGCTGAGCTGCCAACCAACAGGGTGCGGGGAGCATCGCCGGGACTGTGAATGTTGCTCCGAGTCTGACACCCGAATTTAAAGCCGGCACACAGATCTGTCTGTGTCAGGTGTCAAAGCAGCCAACTGGAAATCCAGGGCCTGACACTCATTAAGAGCCTGTACTCTTTTTTTAGGGGGTGGGGGGAGGGGCTGGGGGAGTGGTGTGTGTGCACACAGGAACTGTAACCACAGCTATTCGCTTTGAGAAGAGCAGAAACTGATCTGCTGCTCTCAGCGCCGCAGCTCATTGAATTTCCTCTCACGCACGTGCATTCACATGCCCCGACCTGACAAAGCAGAATTAACGCCGTGTGTTTATTAATCAAAGAGATAAGGACAATTGAACTGATCTCATTGTTTAAATAGGCCGGCAATGTTTCCATGTCTATAAATCTCCTAAAACAGAGCTGAAAAAGAGACATTAACAGCCCCGAACGCAGCTATTTACACTGAGGCTAAAAAAAGGCTCAGCTGGTATTTCCTGACTACAAGGTCACAGGCACCCAGGCTTCTGAGGAGGGAAAAACCTCGCAGGAGTGGGAAGGAAGCACTGTTTAGTTGCAAGAGAAGTATATACAGAAATCGTTCTCTAGTAGGACGCCCTTCCCCCCCCCCTTTAAACTATTAATAACTACCTAGTTTATAAATATGTAAACTGGAACCTTCTGTCTTCTTTTTTTTTTCCATTTTTTAAGCTTTCTTGCCTGTAGCCAAGCTCCAATACTGCAATGAAATCCAGAGCCCACCTTAGGCTCAGGCCTTTAACTATCTCATTTAAATGAAGTCTACCAAGGTGTATTATTGTAAGCAGATACAGTCAAGACTGTGCAAAATGCTGTCTGTTTTGGTTGCAATTCATTTTGGTTCAGCTGATACAAGTTAGAGACAGTTTTTCACAGTTTGCCCCGGTCTGTCATAACCTAAAATTATAAAGTACAACCAAAAATCAGAACTCTAAGTGTTGGAAAAGAGTGTGGGCTTCAAACCAGTAAAATTTTCTTCTGGTCTACAAGACCAAAAGGTATAAAGAGCTGGATCTGTGTTATCTATATAGCTAATCCTTATGTATGAGATATAGGATAAATAACAGCAAACAAAAAAACCCCAACTTGTAGAAAGGCTGTTCAGAAGCAGATAAGCAATTCCAAACAAGTTGTCTCTTGAAGGTAAAGAAAACAGCACTGAAAACCACAGGAAATTCCTTTTGCTGTTATTGTCAGTGCTTCAGCCCCTTTAAGATGCCCTTAGCACTTCACAGCTATTTGGGAAACAGGCACTTTTTCACTTACCACAAAGTCTTAGGCACCTTGGAGAAGAAGCCTCCCAATATTGTAAATACAGAAGAAAAGCATTTATGACCTTATTGAAATACATAATTTAGGACAAAGAAGTTGAACATGTGCCTTAATTTAAAAAAAACTATTCTTCCAACATGGAAAAATGAAATGGGCAACAACCCCTTTGTTATAATGCAAGCTAGTGCAGCTACCCTCAGTGCTGCAAAGGTGCTTTCAGGTTCCCCAGCTATTTTGGTGGTAAAAAAATAAAAATCAAAGTTGTAAAGAGAATATTTGCTACTTTCCCATCGTGAGAGATTCTCTGCTTTGCAGTTTACATCCTCTGTTCTGAAGCAGTAGGTGGTGCAGGCCAATAGTGCAGAGTATGTATTTATCTGTGTCCTACCCACAAGCTGAGCACAGATATTTTATCACATCCATTTCACATTAGAGGGTTTACCCATTTCCTTTTGGGAGATGGAGAGATTACCAAGGGCAAAGTATTGCCCAACAAAGTTCTGAACTAAAAGGGGATTTTTTTTTTCCTTTTTTAAATTTGAAGTGAGAGAAGTATAACTAGAGATGGAAGATGAAAGCATCTTTCCTGCTTTGGTGATGAAAGGGAGATACAGCTTAAGAAGTTTTCTGGAGAGGAAGAAGCATATTAGAAGGGATAAATATTTCTTTACAAAAAAAAAAAAACCCACCACAACCCAAAACAACGCTGTGCTTCGATGTAGAGATCAAAACCAGGCCTGCCATTTAGAAAATAACCAGAACCAGTCCATGCAGACAGGGAGCACTGGAGCCTCATCCTTCGAGCTGGGTCTATTGCACACAAGTTAGTACTCGTGTGCTATTAGTGCTACTTTTGTGGAATTACTTAATGGAGTACGGCAGAAAGTTCCAGATTTCATCCCTGGCCTGGGCTTCTTGCACACTTCTTTGCACGAACCTCAAAGAACAGGATTTTCTTCTTCTGCAAAGTGGCCATTTAAGTCTTACTGGTTTCAAGGGAATCGGCTCTGGATGAAAACCAAATCTTTTGGAAGCTCCTGCCATTATATGCCCTGGTTCAGGACTGAGGAAATGCATAAAGTGTTCTTTGTTCTCATACATAAAGTACTGTCCATTTAGAGTCACATCAGTGACCTAATTCTGTAGTTTGTCAGAACTTTTTGTGAAAGTTCCTCCCAGCTTTACATGTCAATTTACTTTTTACTCTTAATAGAGCAATAGAGTCCAGCACCAGTGAAATTTATGCTTTGACCCCATTTCTGTTTCTGCTTATGCTTTCCCACAGGCTAACCTTAGCCCACAAATGCCACAATTGCTGTGTTTCTAATGAAACATCTCCACCATCAGAAGGAGCCTAGCAGCACTGGATAGAAAGTTCTATTGGCTGATAAATCAATTCATTGTTTCCACACCATAGTCACTTGCCTCACCTCTGAGAGTGAAGTCAGCCATAGTCCATGAGCCAAACTTCCCAGATGCTATGTAACTAACCAGTACCATGATATCAACTGGAAAATTAAACCACAATTAATATAATCTGGTTTGGTATCAATCCAGTTCTAGAGGGCTAAAATCCATACCAGAAGAACCGCAACCAACTGGAGCCACCTCAGCAGAGGGACCAAAAGAAGAACAGTCTTCTTGCTCCATGTTAGACTGATACAGTTTGGGCAATGAAAGTGTGATTGCCACTCTACTCTTCTCTGGATAGAAATTTTAGATTGCTGCTTCTTCCCAAAGGACAGGATTCACATGAGGAAAAAAACCTGAACAGACAACAACAAGCAAGCCCAAATCCTCCAAGTGATGAATTCTTTGTGGTTGTTACATGATATATAATGTAATACTGGCAGAAAATAATTCCCTCTTTCCAGTCATCATCAAAAGCCACTAAAGCCATTTTTATGGTGCCTTCTACTAACTCAAAAGAAGTCTGTACACAAGAGATGGCCTTACAGAAGGCTAATCCAAACACATGGTGCTTTGCTGGCAAGTATTTTAAAGGGCAGGACGAAGGGCTGCATAGCACATAACAGGAGAGAATCCCAAAAGGAATCAATTTTGGTAACATCTCTCTCTCCCTTCAGTCTGTCTGCAGCACTGTCCCTTCTCGACAGTGTAATTTTATCTGTACAGAATGCTGCTTGTTTTGTAAAGACAAATTCCCAGAGATGAGCACCAGCAAGTTCAGTGCACAAGGCACCAGGCAGCATCACTTACCAGTTAGAAACACCTATGGCTCTGTAGCTGGAAGCCAATGAGTCAGCACAGAGCTGCGTGTCAGCGTGCATCTCAGATCTCTACCTGCGGCTCTGTATCACCCCTCACTGATGCAGCCAGAGCCCAAGAATAAGGGGGAGCTCTCCAGAGAGCACAGTATGCACATATGCCTAAGACTGCACTTGGCAGAGTAGCATGAGGTATAATTCCTAAATGAGTAATGATTCCTTGCTTAACAGGGCAGCTGTTGAATGCTACACCCTCTCTGTTCTGAAGCATCGGGTAGTGCTTCTAGCAGCTATGCTTCCGGTGAGCCCCTAATCATTTTAGTACTCAGGGGAGAGGGGAAAAAAAATCCAACAAATTAAAAACAGAATGAAGGGCAATTACAATTCATTAGAAAGCTTGGAAGAGGGAAAGAAGAGTCCTTGTGAGAGAAGTGAAGAGGACTGGACAGGAGTGGCTCTGAGGAGAAACATGCTACATGCAGTAGCCCTCACGCACAAGTGCACTCTGACCTGAAACATTTCAAGGTTGATGGCAAACAAGAGGCTAAAGGCAAGAAGTGACAAAAAGAACAAACAAAGGAAATAAAAGAAAGTTATCTTGGAGGCTAGCTGCTGTCTAAAGACTCTTGTCCCAAAGGCGATTTCAGTTTTGGTCTTCACATGGCTTTTAAGGAAACATCTGCTCCCAGTAATTACAGCTCATTTTGGTTTGCTGATTTCTTAGAGACACTTTTGCAATAAAGTGGGTCATGTAGAAAGATTTGGAGGAGAAATGTGCTGCGCTACAGAGGAGTGCCAAGAAGAAATGGTGGTTCTCAAGGACACCATGCACAGGCGATGGCAAAGAAGACAGCAGCGGAAGCAGCATTTGGGATGAGGCTGTGGCCTTTACAACTATGTATCAACCACCCAGCACAGAGTGCAGCATTTTGAGACCATGGCAATACTTGTCTGAGCTTTCCCTAAGCTTCTTAAGCCACCAAATTACTTATAATAATGATCCAAAGGACTGAGAAGTTAAAATAAAACATAACTCCATCTTATTGCCAGCAACCAAACTCTCCCTTGTCCGCGCTAGCAGGTGACATTGCGTTGTGGGAGATGCCTGGACCAGGGCAGATGAGTACTTAGAGGAAATGTATACTTTCTAATTGCTTCACCTTTTTTTTAAACATATGGAGCACAGGGTATAATACAAATGGGTGAGCAGGGGAAAAACAAAGCAAATTGAAACAGTAAGCTGGATGTTATTAAAGAATACCTTCTAGTCTGGAGAAAGCTTTTTCTTAGAGAGTGTTTCTAGGCAAGAGGAGAGGAGGATGTTTTAGGGAAACATAGTCAGAGAAACTCTTTGCAGAATCCACATCTGCCTGCAGCTGGTGTTCCTGCCTGAACAAGATGTGGAGAGCCATATATGTGGTTTTTTTTTTACAAAGCTTTTCATGGCACTACTCCCAGATATGACAGTCAGTGAGGCTGCAATACAAAAGTGTTTCCTTCTCTGACTTAAGGACCAGAGCATTGGTTCAAAGAGCTTTGACCCAGTGCTGCTGAGAACCCAAATGATTTGTTAGTCAGATTCCTAGAGAGGATAACAGTCAAGACACTCATTGAAATACATGTTCCTGAAAGCTCAGAAGACGGAAGTAATGAGAATTCAAGTTCCACATCTTGTTCTTCCCCCATATTCAGCCATCCAACTCTGACCAGTTTCTGTCTCAAAACAGCCATCACATTTGTAATGAGAAAATAAAACATTCTGGTGGCTACACCCACACATGTCTCCTCTCTATTAATGCTCAACAGAAGTGCAGAAATGAGACCAAAGCCCTATGGATTAGAAGCCTCAGAAGAATCCCACTTGAGAGTTACTTGCTCTGTGCCAGATGAAAAACAAGCAATACTCTGCCACTCTGCTCTTTCTTGGTCTGTTTGAAAATCTCAACTTAAAGCCTGATCTTACCCACATAGCTTTGAGTTCACAGCGTGAGGCTTCCGAGGCGCCTCGGTTCCTCTTGATATTCCACCCCTTTTTGCATTTCTGATGTTGGGCTGCACACTGCCTATCAAAGGGAGAGGGATTTGATTCTCCTGCTATGCTTCCCTTGTAAGGTCATGTATTAAGCACTGCTGTCCTTGTTTGTCACAAGCCCTTTTCTCCAGTTCACAGGGTTAAAGAAATTCCATTGCATCGCTCATGCTGTGAATTAGTCCATTCTACAGCAAGTTCTCATAATTAGAAGTATTTCTCCAAGTGCTTTCTAGAAAAACCCTGTTGTAAACTCCCTTAGAAGTACAAAGTGGCTTTTCCACGACCACATGACTCCACGTCACCTGATGCTGGACCTTCACCCAACCCCACCACAAACACAGTCCGTGTCAAGCACTGACCACGTTCCTACCCTGCCTACCAGCACGTGCTATGCAAAGCCTACACTAGGTGTAAAAGGGCCAACCACCTGCTCTGCCTCGCTGCTGCTGCCCAGGTGGTTCAGAACCACTTTTGGAAGGAACATGACCGCTAGCATTGGTTATGTCAGCGCTTTGCACCCCAGTGGCTGTGGCAGTTTGTCTGGCCCTACAAACCTCACAGCTGGATACGCTGCACAGCTGAACCACAGAGGGCTGGAGACTGGTTAAGCAAGACTGGTAAACCCTGCTGTGATTATTTTAGGAAGTTTTTAGAACAGTTGCCGCCTTCTCCCCACTTCCACCTCATTCTCCTCACGCCCATGGCTCTTTATAGGGAATATATTCACATCTCAGTTACTTGAGCCTACTTAACCTTAAACAACAAGCTCTGAACTGACTACAGCAAAAATACAAGTTTCTTTATAGTATTGACTTCAGCCCCAAAAAGAAGACCATTATTGCATTTGCTGGATACCTTGGAGGGTTCTGAGATCAGCAGAGTAAAGAGGAGAGCAGGATGTGGTGATGCCTTAAATATCCATACAGCAGCAAATCTAGGGGGTGGGGATCCCCACAGAAAGTTTTCTAGCTTATGTGCAAACATGGTGAAAATACAACAAAAAGAACAAATTCATGCAAAGGAGTGCAAGTTATTGGGCAAAAAGAAATTATTATTACCTTGGAAAAGACCTTATAGCCTTTTCATATGCAATGATTTTTGCTCATGTGGAAGGCTGGCCCGTGCCTGTCTCTCTAACTTTATCAGTAACTGAGAAAATCTCGACTCAGTGTGACTGTGCAGGCACAGCGAGCTTCCTTTTCTGGTGGATTCCTACTGCCCAACATGGCTGCAGTGCTGGGCTTGAGACAAGACATACACAACAAAGAGAAATTGGCTGTGGAGAGTTATGATTTTTGCGTGGGGAGGGACCAAACTAAGCCCAAGATAAAAGCCAGCCTGGCTGTATTAACTTCGTCCTCAGAGCACCTTGTCCAAGAACTGCGTGCATTTCCCAAACCACAGTCCAAAGGCACACAAAGCAAACCAGGGATTTGGTTCTCCAGAGGAAAGAAACAGAAGTTCCATTAAAACAAAACCATCTCTTCTGGAAGCATAGGAAGTGCATCATAGTTTCACTTTCTTTTTAAATGTAGATGACGGCAAACACCAGCCAGATGAACTATCTGCTAGCCTCTCTGGCACTCCTCCCAGTAATGGCCCTTTCCAGGGTTTATCCATAACAGCATGTAGGTGTATTGTTGCAGACCTAACAATCCTGTTTCTGAGGGCAACCTCTGGGGCATGTTTCTGTGAAGGACTGATTCTGGCTAGAGGCCAGGTGCCCCCTAAAGCTGCTCTATCACTCCCCGCCTCAGCTACACAGGGGAGAAAAAAAAATATAACAAAAGGTCTATGGGTCAAAACATCTTCCCCCCACCATCCCTTTTTCCCTTGCTCAGCTCCACTCTTGATTTCTCTACCTCCTCCCCATAAATGGTGCAGGGGAACAGGGAATGGGGGCTGTAGCCAGTTCATTTTCATTGTCTCTACCATGCCTTCCTCCTCAGTGCGAGGACTCCACACACTCTTCTCCTGCTCCAGCTTGGGGTCCAGGGTCTTTCCCACAGGGGATATTCTCCACCAACTTCTCCAATGCAAGTCCTTCCCTGCAGTTCTTCACCAACTGGTCCAGCATGGGTCACTTCCATGAGGTACAGATATTCAGGACCAGACTGCTCCAGCCTGGAATGCCATGGGGTTCACAGGTCCTGCCAGAAAACATGCTTCATCCTGTTATTACCATGGGGTCACAGCCTCCTTTGGGCATCCCCCTGCTCCAGTGTAGGGTCCTTCATAGGCTGCAGGTGGACTCTGCTCCATAGGTTCCAGGGGGTAAAGCCCACTTCACCACGGTCTTCTCCATAGGCTGCTGCAGGGTAATCTTTAATCCAGCACCTAGAGTACTTTCTCCTCCTCCACTGACCCTGGTCTCTGCAGAGTTGATCCTTTCACATTTTCTCACTCTTCTATCTGCAATTAGTGTTGTGCAGGTTTTTTCCCCTCCTTCTTAACTGTGTTATTGCAGAGGTGCTACCACCACCACTGTGATAGGCCTGACCCTGGAGCTAACTGGCTTTGGGTTTGTTGGACACAGGGGAAGCTTCTAGCAGCTTCTCAAAGAAGTCACCCCCATAGCATTCCTGCTACCAAAACCTTGCCATGCAAACCAAATACAGTTTCCCCACAGAGAAACCTATTGACCAGGCTCCCATTTATGCCTATGAAGTGCTCAAAAACTCTTTGATATAACCACAAGCCCCAGACTGATGACATGCTGGAGCATCAATCAGTTCTTAAGTCCTGACTTGTTCCCGCACTCCTGCAGGAACTCCTGAACACATTTTTAGTTTGGTGTAAAGACCTGTCATCCCACCAGGACACTGACCCATCCCACCCTTCTGTGGCTAGCACTGCCTTTGCACCCATTCAATCTGGGTCTGCACTGATCAAAGCTTTCTGGATAGCCTGGCACAGGAGAAGGATGACCACTGGAGCTCCAAAAAGAGCTGGGAAAAAGAGATTATCTGGGGCCTCACTTGGCCTGTCTTCTCTGTAGCTTGGTTAGGCCTGTAAAGGAAGCAGCAGGCAGGAATCAAGGAAAAGCTGTGATTTGATGATGTGCTCAGCAAGAGCTGATTCCCTTTTTGCAGCTTGGGTGCACCCAGAGAAGAGAGATTTGGGTCAACAAGAGACATTTGGGTTGAGCTGAACTAGGCCTGAGTTGTCCTTCAAAGAAGCAAGGACAGATACCCTTACATCACCTTCAAGGCCACATTGCAGAGGGCTCCTGAGATGCACGGAGAGCTGGATCCAGCTGGATGGCAGTCATGGTTTGGACTGGACTCCCTTTGCCCTTGCAGGAAAAGCAATGCCTTGAAAGGTCTTCTGTCAGCAGTGGTCCTTGCTATAGGCCTTGGCCAACAGTTAGAGTTGGAGAGGCATTTTGTTACAAGGCTCAAAATCCTACTTTGCATCTTCTCCTAGATAACCAGCAGGATTCTTTTTCCTTGGACTTGCTCACCTCTTCACCAGGCATCTTTCCAAGTGGTGACATCACTGTATCTCCCCTGGAGAGTCCTCAAGGATGAGTGGTCTCCATCCTTGTTGAGAAGTGCTGTGGTCAGTCTACCAGACAAGTAAATACCCATAATGCCCTAACTCTGATGCTCCTTCTCCTCCAAAGATAGAGGAAACCTTGCCCTGAGATATCTTGGGGCATTCTCACTTGTGGCTGCAGGAGGTCTGCCTGTCCTCCTGAGAGAGGACATGGGAGTAAAAGTACAACGTCACCTCCCAAACTCAGAACAACATAGAACATTGTCAATCCAGCTTGGGGAAAGCCATTTGTGAAAGGCTTCATCTTGTGCTCTTCCTAGTTGCCCTCATGTGGCACAGCACAGAAAGGAGCCCAGAAAGGCCATCTGCAAAGTGGACGTGCCACTTCAGGTTTGAATCACTTTGCTTGGCACTGATCACAGACACTGTGGAAGCAATGCTTAACACAGCTCCGTCAGCCAAGGTGCCCAGGCACTGAGAACTTGTGGAGCTGGAAGAGGTATCTTCTGGCACTGGTGCAGCTGCCTTGTGCTACCTTGATGTAAATCTCCAGAACAACCAGGAAAAGGACTTCCAAAAGGGTAGAGGGCGAGGAATTTGTTTTCTAGGAATCAATCTCTCCACTGATGGGAGCTCCTTGCAATTCCTTTACAAGTGTCCTCTGGCTTTCAGTTCTCAGGGTCTTGTTTGCATCTCAGCTCTGTTTCATGCCCGAGCCTGGAGGACTGTATGCTCGCTGGACTATGAAATGATCTGCTCAATCATGAATTTAGATAGGTTCTTTTTATAGCCTTGGACAAGCCCTTGAACTTCTTGATCATTTCTGCTGCCTACTTAAGAGGAATAATAGAAACTCTCAAAGGACATGAATAGTATTACAGTGTGCCTATGCTGCAAGAATGCTACCCCAGGTTTCCTCTAGATACTATACAACGGCAGCTGAGATCTACACCTGCCCTTGCCTTCACCTATACCAAAAATCTGAGCACAATATTCACCTTCATAGTACATAAAATGTGTCAATCCAACATCAGCAAGTTAACTGCAGCTTTACTTTTTAAGCTAGGCATACAAAACCCTGGGTACTACACACTTTACTGTATTACCACACTAATGGCTTTCAAATAAAACCACAAAACCTACTGTCTCATGTTCTAAGATTCATATTGAATTCAGTCATTCATCAGCCAAATCCTGAAGACCTTTCTTTGTATCATAGCCAGGAACTGCAGCACAGAGCCATTATCAACAAACTCTTCGAGCTTCTCACGAGCCTAATTGAATCATCCAAAGCATCCCTGAAAGTGACTGAACAGTTCTATCAAATAGTCTTAGTCACGGCTACTTGGCAGCTTGTGAAGCCGGGTTAGTTCCTGCCTACACGGAGGATAAATTTTTGAGATACAGCTTCTTTTTGAACTCAGCATTTCCTAAGGGCATCTTAAATTACGACCCAACAATGACCGCAAAGCTTGACTTTCACATTCCCACAACCTATCTGGTTTTCAGTGAAATAAATACACATCCTAGCCTTATTCATTAAAATTAGAGTGCTGGAATGTATCGTACAGATAACGGTTCTTCGATTCTCTGTGAGTACAAGTACCCTACTGACTGTCGTTAGAGTGAAGTTGGTTTGTTTGTTGTCTTTCCTTTTTTAAATTTAGCCAAGGTCTTGGACCAGTGTGAGAGCAATGAATATGTCTCACCAGGCAGCGAGTTAAGCACCTTGGTCTGAACTTGCTTTGACATCTGCCTTGCCTCAAAACCAGCTACAAGCGAGCTGACCAATCAGAGGGAATGATAATCACTGCCTTGCTTGTGTGCGCTGGTGTCCCTTAGCGGCGTTGGCCCATTGCGCCATGGGAAGCAAAGCAAAACTCTCTTTGCTCCCTCTCCCACAGCCATACTGATTCAGTGCAGGCAGTCTTGTATCCTTCTTATCACTAAGGTTTTGCTCAGCATAACAGCATCTTCGATGGTGATCTCATTGTCAGAAAGGCTCACGGGGTTAATATGACAGATTTCAGGCACAAGCAATCAAGTTAATATTCATGAGAGGAGCAGTGTCACCAGAGGAGGCTAGATAATATTCCGCGCTGAGCTGTGGGGTATAGGCAAGACTCAGAAGAGATGGTGAGAGAAAAAGCCAAGCCTGGACAGCCAGAAACCCAGAGGACACAGCTCTGGCACACAGAAAGAAAGAGAGGACTAAGTACCTGGCTGAAATGGTGTGCCAGGCAGAAAGCACAACAAGGACCCTTAATCTCTCATACACAATTATCAGATACAGAACTATGTGCTTCGAGTAAAGATGCTCTTTCCTTCACCACTTGGAGGAACAGCGTGCTATTTGGACCCAGGGGGATCAGGGGAGGTTACCTCTCAGGGGAAAGATACCCACAAGTTTAATAACAGTGTTCTGCATCCTGAAAACCTCACGCATGGGAAGGAACCAGTGTGTGCCTTGCTGGGGACACCCTGGCCTTCAGCTCTGGACCCTGTGCCAGCCCCCCGTGGCTCTAACACGCCCATTTGCTCCAAGTGGAACCTGTGGGGGAGTCTACAGGATTGTCTCTGGATACCTTACATGCACCAGAGAAATGCCAAAACCGTGGTTTTAAGCAGGACATGACATGAGCTATAGATGTAAGGCAGCCAATTGGTAGTCACAACAGAGAATCACGCTCAACTGAGACTTATGACAACTGAATAGCACCAATGCAAGACAAAAAAGGATCTTACTGACTGGAAGATTGGAGACCACCAATAAAAGCACAAGCTGTGGTAGATCAGGTTTGGGGAAGCTCCCCCAAAGACCCCAGAGCAGATACACTGGTGGACCTGAGTGCTGATGGTAGAGAGGAAGAGTCTCTGCCTTGCAGAGCACCTGAGGCAGAGGAGATACACATGGTGGACTCCAGTCCAAATCTGTAGGAGGGTCATCTGATATCTGTGTAGACATGGATCTTTCAGTTACTGAGCTACAGCAGCGCCTGTGGCTCAGGCTGCTGAATCTTGTGCTGGAGCATAGGGAAGTCACCAGCAACTCCAAGCATGCCTGGAGTTAGAGAGGTAATGTACAGAATGTAAACAAGACAGCTATTGCACAAGCTATTTGCTCCAGTTCATTAAAAGGGTCTCCCACATCCTGGCTCTCCTCATCCCAGGCGCTGGTCCTGCTGTGGCAGCTGTGTTGGGGAGAACCTGGGGTCTGCCTTGATGTGCTGCCCCCTCTGCTCTTTCTTCCTCTCACTGCGGTCTTTCAAAAGAGCAGTTAGTTCTGAAGTTGCTCAGTCTTCTCACCTTCCCCATGAGATGAGACCACAGAAGCAGCATTCTTCTGAAATACCAGGCAACACCTCATGCCTACCTCATCACCAGAGTGCATATGGCTGTGTGTGACACAAGAATCAGGGCCTGGAGAAGTCAAAGGGTGCTAAGGTGGTTGTGTTTCTCAGTCCCTGTCAGCTCACAGATGAAGACACGAGTTCGATCAGAGACTCATTTTCTTGCAGCAAGCTCAGCACGTTGCTGTGGTTCCCTCAGGGGGACTTGGGAAAGTGAGAGCACAAAAGGCCGTTTATACACAGAGCCAGCACCTCTTGTCTCAGACGCTGCGTTGCTTTCAGATGCATTTATTTGGAGCAATGGTGCAATCCAGTGGCCAGTTTGGATAGTAACACAGTAACACTGCACAAGCTTTGATCCACTGACAAACCAGGAAGCACCTAAACAGAGTTGCAGTACCACTGAGCATGCAGAGAACAGCAATACTTAATGATGAGGGATCTTAAGAGACACACAGAGTATCTGTGATTCACGATGAGAGGCTCAGGGCTGAGCTGTTGGAGTCAATAAATAGCATGGCTTGGGCCAGCATCTGAAGGCAGGAATGTGGATTTATTTGTCCTGGTGCTATAGACTAGCATATATATTCTAGCCTGGAGAGTAGCAAAGAAGGACCTGCAGGATCCTTTCATCCCAATAGGAAATGGCATAGGCTTGATATCACAGCTCACCTAAGGAATCACAGGTGTGAAGCCATAGAAATCCTGCAAAAACAGACAGTAGACAATCTTAGCCTAAAGACTGACTGCTGTCCTGCCAGCTTTGAGGAAGGAGATCCCCGCTGAGAACTGCCTTTGGACTCCTGCACCAGGAACATTTTGGCTTGTGACAGTGATTTGAGTAAGCCTTGCGCTGTGTAGCCCTCCTGAAAAGCCTCTGCTAGAAGGGGAAGTGTTTATGCTGTTTGGATGCTTTATTCCATGTAGTTTTTACATAGGCTTTAGTCTGGAGAATAGAGAGGAGGAGATGTTGCAGGTCACAACTGCAGCTGACCATGTGACAGGAGAAACTTCTGCAAACCAGGCTGAAGCAGGAGTACCTCCAAGGAGAGACTCAGCTCTGGGCACATCTCCTTGCCATCTTCACTCGCCTCCCTTACCAAGAGGTTTCTTTGTAATCTAAAAAAGAGCCCAAGAAACATGTACTGAACCCCAACAGGATTTTTGTGGTGTCTTTCTTTGTAGCTTGTAGAGTCACCAAGAATGGTCAGAAAGGGAACAGCAGCTTGATTAACAAGGGAAAAAAGATAAATTCCAGAGGAAAGCACAAACAGCATGGCCCTTGTGAGGTGGTCCCATTTACAGATATATCTCCCCTCTTAAATGTGCACCATGGCCACTGGTACACCGCTGAGGGAACATCTCCTTGAACGAAGCCAGTTGGTCAGTTGCATGGTCAGTTTTTGCCACAGCATCCCAGATTGCTAGCTGGATGCAACACCATACAAAAGGAGGAATAAGAACAGCATAGGCATCTCTATGAGAAGAGAGAGAAGCCTAGTGTGTGCTGAGAGCAGAAAAGCAGGTCTTCAGGTTTGATTTAAGGTACCCTCTGGGAAAAGACAAACAAGTAGAAGAATCCCACCTACCACACACATAAATCTCCAAACTCAACTAGTAAGAGGAAAGCATGAGAATTGCAAGAATAAAGGGAAAAATATTTGTATCTTCATAGGTAGGAGACTGTTTAGCAGTTACTTGGTGCTATATGTGAATACTCCTACAACCTGAACCAAGACTGATACATTTGCTGCGAGCACTTAAAATGAAAGATTGAAACTGCAGCATTGCCAGCCAAAAGCCCCCCACCCACACACAGCATTTAAGGAATAACTCCTGGAAGATGCACAAGGTAGATGATCAAATTAGTTCTTCCACATGAGCAAATCGTTAAGCAACTCTTGCTGACAGAAAGTTGGAGTCACTTGAATCTGCACAGTAAGTACGTGCCTGGTCCCTCTGGACCACAGATGCCAACTGGAGGCATTGATGTGCAGCTTCCTCCCCTGCTAAACGTGGCACCAGTTTTATTCTGTTCATCATTTGCTAATTCCAGACTGATGGGGCCAGGCCCCGATCTCTGCTGGACCCTTGTTGTCTCCAACTGCAGAAGGCTCCCTGGTGCTTTATGGACGAGCTCAGTGAAGTATCTGGACAGATCCATACACCATGAAGGCATCTATAATAGCTTCCAGGGACTGACCCATGCAAGATTTATTTTGAAATGTTAAAGCTGTTTGCCAATAATCAGCAGATACTTGTTTACAAGAGGTAGGAGAGGCAGGGGGACAAGTACTGCCACAGCTGTTTGTGGCTCTACCTGCATCAGATTAAAACTTCAGATGCCACCTTGGGTCTTGCCATCCCAATGTCATCTTATGCACAAACAGCATAAGGGTCCTTCGTGTTTGACCCAGTGAAGGGAGAAGTGAATTTAGGGAATAGCTAACATCACAAGCCTGTTTTTCTTAGTAACATTCATTGTGTCCCAGAGAGCACAGCTGATTGCCTTCCCCCTCACCAAGCACAGCAGCAGCTGGGGAGTTGCAGAAACGTTTGTGCAACAAAGCCCTTTCTTCCTCCTCTCAGTCAGCATGCCCTGGAAATTGGGTGTGTGTAGGGGGTTCTGCGGAAAGCTTTTATCCACTTGAGTACTGCTTGGTTTGCTAGCAGTACAATGTACTCAACTGCCATCGCTCCTCACTCCTGGGGTGGATGACACAAAAAGCAGTTAAAAAATAATTTTAAAGGCCAATTTTGCCAAAGATTGTGCCTGTTTGTATGACAAATCAGGATTTAAATTGAACCAGTGAAACTGAAAATGTTTTCCACCCTTACCCTGACAAATTCCTCCCCTCCTAAGCCTTACAAATGTCTTAAGAACTCTGTACAATTGGGGTTGGTTTCATTTTTTTTTCAGAATAATTTCTGTTCACCCTCCTCCCCTGGGGAAGCTTGAACAAGGTTTAAGAATAGGGACATTACACAGCTGCTTGAGCAGATCTGGGGTGAGATCTTCGCCACATTTGAAGTCAGTGAAGTTTTGCCATTAAACAGCCTGTATTTGTGTCTGCTCCAGCACCCACATGCTGCTCTGCTCCCCATTATCTGGCTGCAAGGTTTCTATTTTGACTGCTCTGCCTTGCCACATAAGGAGATTGCCTGTGGATACCCCAAGAAGTCAGCAGCTTCTCCAGCTTCCTGCGGTGTGTTACCGTCCCAGATGATGCCATACCCGGGAGGTTTAAGAACGAAGGGGCTTAACAATCCCCAGCAAGTGGAATCTTTTATGAGACAGCCGTGACCGCAGAGAACTGGATGGCACAAGTCCCAAACCTGTGTTTTAACATAGGCCTGAGGGTATGGGCCAAACACTTCTCAACTAGCAACCTCTACATCTGTGCCTGGGAGAAACACTTCAAGAACATTATGATCTGGGTTTTTCACAACACTACCGCAAGCAGGAAGATGAATTTTTCTCTTTGGAAATCAAGCCTAATGTAATGCCTTGTGGATTTTTTTTTCCATTGGAAGAGATGGATGAAGCATAAAGCGGAGATATCTGCTCTTAGGGGTTTCAGAGTATATTCAGGATGGAACATGAGGATTTTCAGAGGGACCTAAACCATTTAGAGTAGTAATAATCAGCAGCTTGATGCTGATAAGGACAAAGTAACATGGATTGAAGGAAAAAACCCCAATGAGGTGCTCAAAGTTCACTGCGTATTAAACAGTTAAAACTGACTAAAGAAACAGCACCTAACATTGTTGTAAACACATGGTGAGGATTGCTGTTGAGAAGGAAAGACAAATAAGCCATGAAGATAGATAAAGAATGGTTCATAAGTAGGAATTCATTAACACAGGTAGACTTAAATCAGTGGTGCAGCTGCGTTAAAAGAGCATGATGCAATAGGGTTAAATACACAAAAATTAGGGTTGCATTGCTAATTTGCATTCAGTCATTCTCCAGTATACTACCTCCTCTCCTCTCGTGCATGCTTTATCACGAAATCTTTAAGCAACAGACAATCCACTCAATTTAAAGCTTAAAGACAGATAAGAACATTATCATCATGTTCTGAAGAGGTGCAGAGCTATTAGGTAACTTAAACCTATGCAAAAAGCCCAGGGATGACATGGAATTAAGCCATTCCAATCTCCCAGTTTGAGCTCAGCAATCTGATCCCAAGACAATCCTTACAATAAAGGCAACAATAGTGCCTAAGAATGCCCTTTAAATACTGATTTCCAAACCCAGGGTTCAGAGGCCAATGGTTTATGAAGGGAATGCATTCTGAAATCCAGCTAAAGCTCTGCCTATGACTGACTGTTTGCTTTTGCCAGGGGGAAATTCATCCTAAAGAAAATGAGGGAATAAGCAGGTTCTGGAAGAGTCGGCATTCTTAAGGGGAAAACGCTGATGCAGACCCTCAGTAATGGAAACACAAACCTAGGCCCTGCTGCCTCATTTTACGAAGGGAGCTAACAATGAATTCCTGGCAGGTTTATTAGCCCAGCAGTTGCACAGCTGTTCTCAGCCTGCCTTTCCCCTTCCCTCTCCTTGCGCTTTGGCAGAGCATCCTGGCAGTTCGTCTCTCAGGTAGGCAATCCAGCCATAGGCAGGCGAGCAGCCAATTTGCTAATCCAATTATGTGCTACAAGACCTGAGGGGCACACTGTTTGTGGAGGAACAGGCTATTTTTGTTATTTAATTACTAGTCAGGTGAACCTGTCTGAAGAAAAATGCCGGCACAATTATGACATTGAGATAGTAGGTCAAAGCTAAACACCTCCTGCAGCTCTCCCCAAAAACATGGCTTTTGAGGGTAATACAGAGGAGTAAGCAGCTTTAAGCCAGGTGGGTGATTTCAGAGACAACGTATTAGCCTAATTCTGAGTCTGATGAAACCAGTCTTGTTTAACCATCAGATTTGATGGAGCAACAAGGCCAACAGAGCACCTATGAGTGTGTGTCTGCTTGTCTGTGGTATTCTGAGACACACAAAATACTCAAACCACTTTCTGGCACACGTCTCTATAGTTTAGAGAGTTCCACCATTTAGTATAATCTTCATCCCTCAGAAGCCCACAACTTGTCAGTAACATCAGAAAACAAGTGGAAGCCCAAAAACCTGCAGGCCACACAGAGTAACCAGGAGCTGCCTCAGATGCCTTCAGCAGCTATTCCTTGGCAGGTCTTCTCCACATCTCCATTCTGGGAAGGGTGGATTGGTGGTGGATCCATAGCAGCCCAACAAACATCAGGTGGTATGTGGTTTTTCTGATGCCGGCTGCCGGAGAAGAATAAACTGCCTTGAGCAGCTCTAACTTAATGCCACATGAAGAGAAAGATGTCAGAAGTTCAAAAGTATTTATCCCCCTTCTAGGAGTGCATTTGTTTCTTTTGCAGAAAGGTGCAAACAGGACTTCATCTGTAAACCAAGCCTTTTGTTCTGGAGAGCATGGAGATGAGGATTTATGTATTATTAAAATGGCTGCATATGCTGTTTGCAGCGCTGACCGCTCTGTTTCCAAGATGCTCTTAAAGCATACTATCCTAATAAAGGGGCAATCCATACCTCTCTAAACAGAGCTTTAGAGACACATACTTGCACATCTGTATGGTAGTCCCATAAGGATGAACAAGGCCCATAGCTCTTCTGTAACCACAGCTTAGTGGTTCAGGTGGTCTCAGCAAATGCATTTGTTTTAGTCAAAAGCACTACCAAAACCACTTTGCTGGGAGCTAACTGACTATCAAAAAGCAGTTTTCCCCTTTTCTACAAAAAATAAAGCACCCTCTACTGTGACAGCATTATTTGCAGCCAATTATTCCACTATTTCCAGTTGTGCTCCAGGGAGCCATGTTACTTCTCCATAGCTCAGCAGCTGTTCATTAGGTTAGTCTCTCAGTTCCTTTCACCTGCATAATGTCCACCCTGCAGTGCCAGATGACAGGAGCTCCAAGTGCTGCCTGTTGCTTTATCTACCTCCTGCGTAGGGTTTTGGAAGCTGTATCAACCAGGGAAAGGGCAGAGAGCTTTTTGAGTTTTGGATAAGGATATAAAATGCCAGAGTTTATTGTAACAAAGGAAGAGTGGACAGGAATAACTGACAATGCTCCCTTAGGGGCAAAGCTGGAGTATCACTGGCACAGTGGGACCCTGCCACATGGCAGCACTGGAGAGCTAAAAGCTATCACATCATAAATACATTTTGGCAAGAACCTGCACTATTCTTTTCCATACATTTTTCCTTTGTGGTAACTCCATGATCTGTCTCCAAGAAGACCACATCCCTGAGGTGCCTGCACTGGGACTGCTGGCAGACAGACCACAAGTTCAGATAGCCTCATACCTGTGCAGTATCTGATCACCTGCACAGACCTGGCTCAGCACCACGCACATGATCTGTCCTCCCAGGGCTGCATCGGACTCCTCCACCCCTTGCACAGCCACAAATAAAGCAGATCCATGCATGTGACCTTGCAGATACAAGCCAGACCTGCACAAAGGCTCAGAGCACAGAGCTAGGGCACAGCTCCACCTACATCTTTCTACAAAGTGCCACTAATCATGGGAATGAGTCGAAGAGAAGCTTCATCTCTAAGAATAACAGAGCTGGCAACTGTCACAGGGATCAGCTTAGACCACCACACCCAGGTTCTCAACTTGCAGTCACATCTGCCTGCACAATTTATAAATACAGCTATTAATAAGCTTATATTGAAGCAGAGATATAATACCACCCTATCACCATTTCTGTAGGGAACTTCAGTCTGACTTCAGATTTTCAGACTCTTCGTAACAAGCCTGCAGTTTATAGCCTTACTTAGTTAAAAAAAGTCCTGAAACTGCAGCTTAGGCCCTTGAGTCTGAATGCATTTGCTCTTTCCCTCAGCCACCACCCCAGTATCAGAGCTTTTTCACAACAGACAAAACACTGCAACTACCACACTTGCTGACAAAGGCAGGTTTAGTTCAAGAGGCTCTGAGCCACAGCACAGCAGAGCCCAGCCTGTTCCAGTACAGAATTATCAGGTTAACTTACTTTGTATGAAGCCAATCAAGACCCTCTTCATCCTAAGGAAGATCAACATAGGCAATTCACTCACAGAACATCCTAACAAGAAGCAATTAAAGCTAGCAGCTCCTAGCCCAACTTCTTTAAATACTCGCTCAATCTGAGTACAGCTGGTGATTGGGCTGGGCTGGGCTGGGCTGGGCTTGGCTTTTGTGCCCTTCTTCAATGTGGTCCTGGTGAATGGGCCTTGGCCTGTTCCTGTTGCAGTCTACATGCTGCTAATGAAAGCCTACAGTGAGGTTCTTTTGGCTGCTAGTTTTGAGCCTGAAGAGCCCACTTGTGGAAGAGAAATGTAAAGACTAGATTGAAAGTGCTGGGCTGCGATGTTACAACGCTGTGGGACAGCTGGAAGGCTCCTCTCATGCAGTCCTGAACTCTACCTTCAAATATATTTTAAAATCAGCCGGAGGAGGATTTTCATTTTCTAGCTCCGGGCATGTAATGTGGGAGAGGTTAGCTCACTGCCAGCATATGGTGGGGCTCAAGCTCTCCTGTCATAGGGAAGGGTCCTAGCAGTCTTTCTCCTCTCAGTTGAAACTGTGCTTAAATATTCCCCAGTAATTAAGCTTGTAACTCTTACTATACTCAGTGTTCCCTAAGGAAAGAAGGTGTGCAGAGCCCTCGATCCACTGTATTTTTAACATTTTCTTGTAGGGATTTGCATCCGTTTTCTCCTACCCTGCACCGTGTCCTTAGAACAAGGTGGTAGATACTTTTTTTCCAATCTAAATAGTACTTCATGGAACAGAACAGTGTTTATCAGAAGGAATGAGGGTGGAGGCTGAGGACACCAGCATGGGAGCTTGTACCATGGGCCCTGTCACATACTGTATCCGAGTTCAGTCAGACCTCCTCTCTCTCAGTGAGTCCAAATATGGCAACAAATGTGCCTTCCGACTACAGGCTCATCATGCCCCCCAACATGGGAGAGGGTGGGCAAACACCTGTCAGTAGCACCAACCAGTTGGTAAGAACCTGACAAACCTGAGGTCAGGAGTGAAGGACTCCTGGGTGCACCCTGTGCACCTCTGCAGAGGCATCACCACGGCCAGGCAGTGGCCAAACAGGTGACCTGATAACCAGCAACATTTAGCTGCAGATTATTTGGGCTAGTCAGGTGCCTGCATCCTATGGCCACACATTCCCTGGCTGTTCGGTTTGATGCTACTGAAGCAATTATTCATCTCCCTGTAGAAGAAAGTTTGAAGTCCAATCTAACTGAAGTGCCTACCTGAAGGGGAGGCTGTGCAGCTGAACATGCCAAACACAAAGAAGCAAAACAGATGCCACCCCCAGCTCATTTATGGGCCTCCTTCCTCAGCTAGCTTCCCAGGGTCTGGGGAGCCTGCATGTCTATCCAGAGACTGACATCTCCAGCAGCAAAGCAGGGTGGTACCAAAAGACTGGACTAACACTTTCCAAAAGATCAAGTAGTGAGGCCAAAAGAAATTAAGTATGAGAAGTGGGGTCTTGAGCCTCAAAGTGGAACCAAAACCTGGGGAAGAGTTTGGTGAATGTTGGGGTCAGCAAAGCCGGAGGGTCCTTGAGCATCTGAATTAAGCGCCAGGAGCTGCCAAACTGAACCAATGACCAGTCTCTGCTGAGCAGCTCAAGAGTTACCAAGTGACTCTCTCCTCCAGAGGAGATGCCCAGAATGGAGAGACCCGAAGTAGCTCTTCCTTCGCTGTAAAACCACCTGATCAAACATCTATCATGTATCAGGATTTCCACTTCACCTACTGTCCTTGACGGAACCAGGACAACATGTGCATCAATCCTCTGTAAAACCACTGACCCAGCACGTAAGACACCGTGTTACTGTGAGGGAGAACCAAAAAGCTGGGAGTGCTCAGGAAAAGAAGAGCTGCAAGGCTCACGCTCCTCAAATATCAGTACACAATCGACAGTACAGGCATTACTGCATGTCTGTAAGAATATAGATACATAATGAGGATTTCCACCAAGGGGCCATATTGTTATTTATTTAGGAAACAAGTGAGTTTAATTCTTCTGGAATCTCAATATACAATGGATGCTCCAGGAGTCAACAGTGCAGAGATTTCCTCAATGCCATGGTCAAACCAAATTAACAGGGCCTTAAAAGCCAGTTTGGAGACAACTCTCCCACAGACAACAAGGGATTGGCTGTGCAACAGAACAGGAGACACGAGGCATTGCATGACATCAGGCAGCACATTTCTGTTTATTTGCCTTTCTTCAAGAACTCTAACTCACCATTAGGCAAAGGAGTGCATACAAGATGAACAAGAGAAAGATTAAAAGAGACTTCTTTATCACTGCGTTCTGTGGCATGGAGGCCCAGAGCCTCTGGGCTGTTTTGGTTCTGGCTGAGGTGTCGCAGTTCAGAGAACAACCTGCTGTCTGGAGGAAATAAATCTCTTGAGAAAATTAAAAGTGAATTTAATCACAGCTATTTGCTAGGCTGTTTTGCTGAACGAACCCTGCCAGCTGCACTAACAGCACTTTACCAGGCACGTGCCAGCTAGTGAACCCCTAAGTTTATAAAGCCAGCAGGGAATCCGACTGTGGAGCGACAGGGACAGGGAGAAGCAGTTGGTGTTTCTTCCCCCTTGCATCACAGTCCTGCCTGCTGTAAACTTGTGTTTGTGGACTTCAGTAGAGCTGCGATGACCTGCAGCAGAGGTTCTGCCCTAGACACATATAGCTTGCCCACAGTCTGACTCAATGCATTAGTAACTGTCATATAATATATTAAAACCCAAGGTTTGTCTTCCAGTTTGTCTTCACAGGATGCTCTGTCTGTTCACGTCCACATTGTATGCTGATGAATTGGAACAGCCTCGGCCAAAATCAATAAAAATGCCTTCAGAATCAGAGTCGATTGACTCCAAAATCTGATCCACTATGTTCTCAGGGCTGGAAGAGGGAACTGGAATCAAGGAAGGGTCCCTGTCCAGCTCAAAAGACCTATGTGGGTCGTCCATCGGGTGGAAGAGTCCTTTCTGTGGCTCAACAGTGCTGAGTTTGCTAGAGCCCTGCACCGACCCTGTGCTGGGCCTCTCCTGGTCTCCTGACAGCGAGCTTTTCGTGGCCGTCATGGAGCTCTTGGAACCATTGTCCATGATGGTGGTGAGGTTGGAGTACCCCTGGAGCTCCAGGCAGGAGGTCATTTCAGACACGGAGTGCCTTCGGATGCCTGTTCCATTGGCAGCCATGCCCTCGGTTTCATACTCGGCCACTGGTGTCAGCAGTGGGTTGTTGTAGCTTTTTGATCGCACCACGGGGTTCTTGGCGAGGATGTCACCCGATTTTGACCGCCTGAAGAACCGCTTCTCTGTAAATAGAGAAAGACCCAAAGTAATATCCACAGAGTCTCCTATTTTCACGGTACGAATGATTACGACTGCTCAAAAGGAAAGTCAAGGCCTGAATATCCATCAGCTCTTCTTGAGTGACAGAAACTTTTTAATAAAAGAATACATTTTGCTAGTTTTGTAGATCCACAAATTCTTCAGATGTCCCAGATTTCTTCAGCATACTGAAGACCTCAAACCTATATTTACAAATAACAGCTGGGATTCCCTTATATTCCTATAACTTCAGCAGCTGGAGTAAACCAGTAAATAATGTGGGAGGCCTGACCCACACCAACAAATACTTTCTGTAGACAAGAAGGGCAGTGCAGCTCTGTTCTTTTTTTCAGGCTGTAAAGGTCATCACTAATTTCTAGTGGTTGAAAATCAACTTTTCCACCCACCCTGGGAAAAGCAGGTCTCATCAAATTTGGGGCACCGGGATTAAGACAGGCAGCCTTACCATTATTCTGGAAAAACTTAGATTCGGAGCACGATTCAGAGGCCGCACAAGGCGAGCGCACTGAGTGTGTCTGGGTGTGTTAACTGGAGGGCAGCGCCCTGGATTCAGGCAGCCACTGTAGGGATGCCGCGGTTAACTGAGTGGGCTCTTCCCAAAGAGCGAGCAGCAGGTGGCAGCAAGTCAGCACGGAGAGCCTCCGCCAGTGGCGGGGGTGTGTGTGTGTGGTGGTGTGAAGAGCTCCTCAGCAGATAGATCAAAACGAGGAATCACAAAACCTGTTTGCAGAGCTCGGTGCTCAGAGGTCTTTTGCTCGTGCTAAAGGAAAAAAGCGGTGGGGATAACAGGTCTCACTTTGGAAGCTGCCTCCCTGCCACTCTCTCTTTCCCACCCCCATGGAAGGGGCATGGCTGGAGAAGGGAATCGAGTTACACTCTGGAAGGCAACCAGAGCCACTGCATTTACATTGTCTGCTTTAAATCAGGATGCTGGTGTATGTTCCGCTGCAAACCACACGATTTCCTTCATAAGTGCCAGGCTCTTCTAAAATGATATTTACATGTAAGGATGTGCTTCCCTGGACACAAATTCTAATCATGTGCTGTACCACTAAAAAACAAAGTTTCTGGGCTTAAGATCATACTTTGCAGCTGTGTCTGCCTCAGCAGTGGAATCAACCAAGCCAAGTTCACTTTCTAACTTTCCTTTTGTTAGGACCTTGACCTGGAAAACAGAAAAGGTTTCTTGGGGCTGCCTTGCCACAGGAACTCTTGACTTTTTGTTCACACCTTGGACTTGGCTGGAAGTGAAAGTTTGGTGTGCTGGCCAGAGAGGGAGGAAAAGAGCTCAGTGGCCTCACCAGTACCAACCACAGTATGTCACAGCTTTAAAGCCTGCTACCAACAGAGATGGACAAAACTAGATGGGTTCTGCACAGGTGCAGCAGAGGCTTCACTTGCTATAGTAGGACCTATTCAGGGCTACTACTGATCTACACCCTGACCACAGCAAGGGGAAGTGCCTGGTCTATCAAAACCTTCCTAACTTCTGCAGTCATGTGACACTACATTTATTTTCTAACAATCCATTTCACTGGGTTTTTAGTGTCTTTGGGTGCATTTTTAATGTCCTGACATACAGAAGCATGTATTCAGAAAATGTACATTTGGGGCTCCATGTAAATGCTTGCAGGCTTTTAATGGCAAGCAAGGAATAGTAGTGGCAATCTTGAACCACCTTCCATAAATAACTGGCCTCTATTTATTCACATAAAACTGATTTGTTTCTTAAATTCCTATTGCAACACAACAATTTTTCCATTTAGGTTCAGGGAAAATCAACTACCTTATTGACCAGTTCTGACAAGCAAACAGATTAAATTGACTGCATAAAACCACACACAACTAAACTTATTTTACCCTCTGTCTTCTCTATTCAAGCTGGCCATGGCTGTATTTACATTAAAATACTAGGGCACTACCACATTTCCATTTTGATTTACACTGGTAGTAGCCCCCTTGCACTTTCAACAGACTGAATTACCACACAGATCTTCAAAAGACCTTCATCTTGGCCAAATCTTGCCTTCACAGAAATCACTGTGAAGCACTTCAGAGCTCAAAGAATCATTGAAAATAAGCTGGAAGGGACTCCCTCAGCCTCTGCCACCAGGCAGGACCGTTTCCCCACCTCTCTCCTTTTGGATGCCCATGTCTGTGACGTATACAGCACCTCTAGAAGCAAAGATTGAAACAGCCTCCAGAGACGGTTTATGTGCCATCGAAGATCTTTCCTTCCACATAATCTGAATTCCCCCTGCTATGTGGAAATTTCCCCTTTTATATTTCTTATCTCCAGTGGGCCAGAGAACAGCCTACAGTAGCTGTGCAGAAAGCTTCGACATGTTTGAAAGCTTATCGGTCAGGCTTCTCTATGACAATTCCCACTCTCTTCCCTGCCTTAAAAAGCCTTGTATGATCTTTGTGAACTAATGAACAGAAGATACTCAGCACTCTAGAAATGGCTTCTTGCTTCTTCTTTGCACCCTCTGTAAAGCATCCTGTCTTAGAGTGCTCTCGTTAGAAGGTAGAATGGAAATGCTAAAGACACTTCAGATTCACAGATCCGTTAATGAACACTGGTGTAATGATCTGTTTTCATCTGCCACCACCCAGTTTCACTGCGACTCTGCACACTGCGAAGAGCATGGCCCGACTGTGCTGGCAGACTCCTCTCGTGTGGGCCCTGGCCCTGTGTGGACCAAGGTTTTGGTGAAGCCCTCTGTGCTGTGTCAGAGCGAGCCTGTTATTCTTACCCAAGATACAGGAAGAGTGCGTGAAGGGTCCGTCACTGGAATACAGGCCGTATGTGCCCAAGTAAGGAGATACGACTTTCTGGATCAGGGATTCCAGCTTCAAATAATCTTCAGTCACACCTTTTGACTCATGAACCCCCTGAAAGAGAGAAAATGCCAAAGATGAGCAATGCCTCTCCAACCACAAGTATTCCTTACTCTGCTACCAGGCCAAGCAGAGAGGCAGAAGGATGTTCAATGAATTACAGAACAAAGGCACACTGTGACGTGATACTGGTTTGTTACTACAGCTGATTCTTCTTACTGCAAAGCCAAGAGAAGTGAGTCAAACCAGAGAGACTGATCACACAGGCACTGCACCAATGCTCTCAGAGAAAGGCAGTGGCTACTTCCAGGAGATTTTACTTAGAGAGCGGTCGGGCACTGGCACAGGCTCCCCAGGGAAGGGGTCACAGCACTGAGCTTGACTGAGTTCAAGAAGTGTCAGGATGATGCACTCAATCAGATGATTTGACTTGTCTGGCCCTGTGTGGAGCCAGGAGTTAGACTCAATGATCCTTATGGGTCCCTTCCAACCCAGGATATTCTGGTTCTATGCTTTAAATCCAGAAGGGTACATCCTGCTTACTGCAAAGCCACCTAGGGAGGATGGAGGAGGCCGTCTGTGCAGACGAATTAAAACCATCCCTGGACTATTTTGTTAATGCAATCGTATACTGATTTTCTAAGCCTACAGCCAAGTGCTGCAGCAGCGGCTGGTACCACAGGGTGTCACTGCCAGCTAAGCAATAACAACAGGGTTAAGAAAAAGGTGAAACCGAGACTCTCGGAAATATTTCTTCCAGGGTAACTGCAACGAGAAATACTTACAGTGAAGAGGTCTGTATCCTCCCTCACCCCCTCCCTGGCACTCACCATTGCCCAGGGAAAAGCCACATTCTACCTAGCATGGCAAGATTCACCCACAGGCAAAATCTTGTGCTCTCAGCTGCTAGCCCTGCACTTCCACCCACAAATGGGCTCAGGAGGCTGCAGTGCAGGGGTGGCAGGAAAGCCCTGTGGAGCCGTCGCTTCCCTTCCGCATACAGCGGCAGCATGTGTGCTCCTGCGCTGCCTGAGCAGAACCCCACCTGCAGGACTCCTCTCGCAACCCCAAGCACACTCAGGGTTTAGCGTGCTGCTATGTGGCCGTATGTTTGGTGTACCTTGTTGCAGAATTAAGATCCTAAATGTCACGCTCGGCAAGAAGTTTGCTTGAATTTAGCTGAGTTCCAGATTTCATAACATGCCCCTGAAAATCGTTGTAAAAAAGGGATGAAAGCCTCCAGAGAGCAATGTGCAGTAACATTGCAACACTTCCTCCAGCATGTGACAGGATCCCCGTGTTCAGGATGCTCAGTGTGATTCACCAGCCAGTGTGTACGGGTTACTATCAGCCTGCAAGGTCTTTGTGAATGGCTTACTTCACCTCTTGGCTGCTGCGCTGCCTGAACGTCGCTTGGTGTGACTTGATAAATGGTTATGAATGGAAAATGAATAATGGCCAACAGAGAGCGGGGAGAATCTGGATTGCAATTCAGTGGGCTTGAATAAATGAATAACAATCTTTGGAGACGTGCTATGCCCTGTAAAACTTTGGCAGAGTCACAAAGATGAACACAAGGGCATGTGCAGGGAATCTGAAAGCTTACAAACACCAAAAGCAACAGCAGAACAAGCCCACAGCTACTCAAACAACTTAAACCAGACAAAAATAACATAGGGATAATTCAGACTTAGTGAAGGTGTGTGTGGTTATTTCAAGGTAATTGTTGGCCTGTCTCAGAGGGAATGTTTGAAATAACAGGAGGAAGGGTCTCAATTCTTATCATGTTGAGATCTCCTCTGGGGCTTCTCCTCCAGTCTTGCTGGGATTTAGCCAAGATCTCTTCAGCCCTCAGAAGGGCAACATGCCTGCTACCTTGCTACCTTACCACATATTCATGACTGCATCAAACTTATAACCCACTGGGCAAAGGTCTGAGCATTAGGCCATGTGCTCCAGTCCCACGCCGATCTCCCCTGGAATAGGTCTCCTAAACACGATACATAATACTAGTGGCAAACGCCAGTGATAGTTAGCATTGCTCGTGCCCAGACTTTGTGGCAAGGCTTTATTTATTTTTCTGCCACTGAAGTACTTTCGATGCTTGAGAAAAAGGGTAGCTCAATATCAACTGTGGAGAATTAAACCCACTAGTACCATGCTGCCCATGAAGCAACTTACCATTACCTGAACTGTGACACTGTACGAGTGATAAGTGTCCTTGGTCAGCGGCATCTTAACACTGTCTCATTTCCTATCAGCTGTACATGCCTGAAAAGTTCTTCTGGTTTCCCTCTCAGTTCTGCTATATATGACTCCTTTCCCTGATGAACACCTCAAAAGCCTGAGCTCCGTTCTGCATTGACTGCTGCTCTGTCAGGGACGCAAGGAGGCTTCCAGCAGCGATGTTGGGTTGGAGTATTCTCCTAGGGTGAGCTAAGAGGACAGACAGTTGACCCCCAAGCTCCAGCTGTTGCAACACTTCTCAGTCACAGAGATGGGGAGCAGCTGTGCTGGGGCACAAATTCGCCTCCTCCCCACCACTGCTGCCCTGCAGTTGCTGTGCCTGTCGGCTCACAGCTCTCAAGAAACACCCTCTATTCTCCAAATCCCAACTCCTTAAACACTTGCACCACCTTTTTCAGTCTTGCCCTCAAGAGCAGCACTAATCTCCACACCCCTTTTCACTTCAACCTCTTTTAGTTCCCAATTCTGAAGCAAAGAGAAAAATTTACAGTGTAACCCCCCAAGTATTAGTCTTACTTCTCAGCTCTGCGATCATCTGTGGGACACTCTTCAAAACATACTGAAAAGTCATAAAACATCTGCTGTCTGCTGGAGCCATGGTGGCTTCTCTTCTGCTCTGCACCTTGGCACAAACGTGCCGTATCCACCTGCAACATCCTTCCTGCTCTGGCCATTGTTCTGGGCCTTCCTGCAGGTGCCTGATGGGGCAGTTCCCTTCAACCATTTTCTTGGTGTGGAGCTTCTGTGAGAGCTGGAGTGTAATAGGCTGCAAACCCCGTCCTGAACTTCTGAAAGAGTGTTCTTCCTGCATTTCTTTCTGCTGCGTTATTTAATGACAAACATCCTCTGGGCCTCTATTTAACCAAATACAGGTACACCCCAATATTAAGCAAGGACTACCTCAGCTTTCCAAACCTAAACTGTTCAAACGACTGGAAGGACACCATCACTTATTTATGAATCACCTCAGCCTGAGTGGCCCAGAGGAGTGTCTGCAGGCTCAGAGAAAGCTGTGGCTGCCTCAGCCTGGCTGCAGTCCCTGCCCAGGGGCAGAGCGGCACTGTGCTGCAGTCACTGCTTGCTGCTCACAAAACCAAACGTTCCTGCTGCAGCTGTGTTGACATGACATGGCTGGGAAGCATCCTGACCCTGGGAACCGTGCCGTAGCCTGTCATAGGTTGGGTCGTGGGGTGACCACCTCCTGAGATTTTAAGATCATGGCCTGGCAGTTGCAGGTTCATACATCAGCCCCCAAAGGTGGTAGCCGGGGCAGGGGTGCCCCACAACCCTATCTGAGAAGTGGAGCTTTCTGGTTCTGTGATTCTTCCAATTCTGTGTCTGTGGTGAACCCCAAGCACGGCTGGTGCTGTGCTGCTGCGGCTGCAGGGCAGGCAGAGGGGGTTTGCTGTGGCACCACTGCCTCTGACCCTGCAGAGAGCAGGTACCAGCATGCTCACAGCAACAGGTCCCATGGCCCTGGGGGGACCTGCAGGGTCCTAGCTGTTACTGCCTCACTGCTACTGGGGTCCAGCACAGCTGGGTTAGAGAGGGGTCTGACTGACCTCCTGATTGCCGTCACCACTGCAGTGTGCAAACCTCAGTTCTGAGGGCACTGCAATGTGGAACCATATGGGGATGAGGAGAGCAAGGAGCTTCAAGGGGAAGGATGGACACGTCCTCCTAGAGCCTCGGCTTTAGCAGGCCAGGGGAAGCTTCTAGTTTGCTTCAGCTGCCAGTCCCAAGGGTGCATTTAAACTCTTTTCTCTGCTGGAGGTTTCCACCCCATCCATTGTGCCACATGGGAAACCACTTGTTTGTGTGACACCTTCTCACTTAGTGCAGAGGTGCTTCTGGTGGAAATTCAGGATGGAGCAAAGTATGATTATAAAGGCTTCCCATATCTATATGGATATCCATATATACTTAAAGATGTATGAAATTAGTTTTAGACCCTTCCACAATTTTTAAGTGATAGTGCTTAGGCAAAATAACAATAAAGGCAAAATTAGCTTTAGAAAAATAATTTTTGAAAAGGTATTTTCCCATTATTTTGTCAGCTCATGTTTCTCTACTGCTTGATGCCCTACTCATTTGGTATGACACTATATAGCAATAAAGCAAATGTCCTATCTAGCAGGCCAGGTGCTCTGATAGAGCACCTGACAGAGCAGGAAGCTCTGTCATAATTTGGAGGAAAAAAGAAAACTTGGAACACTATCAGTAAAACAGAGACTCTATCCTTATCTTTAATGCAATATTTGCTCTGCAGACATGCAAAAACTTACTTTAAAAGATAATCATAAACTTTCATGAACCCAGTATCATTTTAGCAGGAGAGTTTCAGGCTTCCCTGTGAGTGTGAGATGTATCTATTAGATTTCTTTCAAAAGCCTCACCTGACCTATTTATTTCTTAACTGAGGGCCAAAATAGCTCAATATCAAATAGCTGCAAGTACCTTAGTGCTTCTGGAACAGCGTAGCTACTGAATCAAACCCTCATCTTGGTCACACTGTTTTGAAATGCAACAAGAATTGCATTGTCTTTGGAAGGCTTATGTTATAATGTAATATTATGACAAGAATCTGCCCTGCTATCAAGGTATGAATAGTGGGAATTTGAGTCTTGAATAGGTGAATGCCACTGCAAACGGACAAGGTCTAGATCAAGAACAGGGACAGGCATTTCTGCATACAACACAGCATGTAATTTCCTTGCTTCCATTAAACTGTAATTAAATAATTTAGAAACCAAGAATTGTGTACAGTAGTTCAGAAGCATTAAAAGGACCCCATGCACTACTGGTTTTGACAGGCAAATCTGTAAGCACTGCCCAAAGCCATATACCCCAAGGACTACAGGTGAACGTAGTAGCTCCTTCATGAAATTACTGTCCCTCCCTCCCAGCTGCGGTGCTGGCCGCGTGCGTGCCCCTTATTGCTGGAACACAACATTCCTTGTGTTTGGGAACAGAACCTGGTGAGTCAAAAACCATAAGTCATTCCAGTGAGATGGACGCAGGAAACTGCTCAGGCTTCCACCCCTATTAATTTAGCAAGTGAACCACAAACTCCTACAGAGTTTTTGAAGGGCACGAGGGCTTTATATGAAAGCATGGGGGGGAATGAATAACATTGACTTGTGGCACTGCTAATAAACAGATGAGTTCAGGAGAATTGTGGGAGGTTTAGTAACCCCACATAAGGCCACAGCCTCCTTTTCCGTTATATAGGACTGCTTGAAACTCCAAAATGGTCCTAAAGCAGATGCCACTCCAGGCAGGCATTTAAGGACTTGAAGAGTCCTTCCCAAACATGATCTTTAAACCTGCCTAAGGCTAAGGTTTATAGATTTAACCTTTTGCATGCCATAGAGCAAAGATGGCTTTGAAGATTTTTTTAATGAACATGCATTTTATCAAAAAATACTATTCAGCCATTATAAACTTTGTATATAAGTGCAGGATATATGACTTGCAAAGTTGTTGGAAACCTGATCTGATTCAGTAATGCTTGCCACAATTTTTCTTGCCCAAAAAAGTACCTAAGGTCCTTGCTTTATTTTCCCAGGGCAATGAAAGAACCACATTCCCAAACCTTTATTTCTACAACTTACTATATTAATTTTTAACCCCCTGCTCTTCTCTGCACAGGCAGTGAGAAGTTATACAAGCATGTAGGTGAGCAGGCCTGCTATCAATCCAATTTGGTGTAAGATGCAAGCTTTGCCTGCAGCCTTTGCCCCTCCGCACTAGGCAGTCACTGCTGCATACACCCCAAGGTTTCATCTCTGTCTTTTTATTTATTGCCATAACTTAAATCCTTTAATTTTTGGTGAAAAAACCCCACTTGAAATGTTACCAGACAGTATCAGCATTTCCAAATGAGTGCCCGTAACCCAGGCTACATGAAAACCAGCCCACTGAGGAGGCATTCAGGCTGTGAGTTGCAAAGGAGCCCAAAAATTAATTTTTTGCCTTCTACCACTTTGCACCTGGTTTTGGCTACCCCACCTCCTCAGACTCTGATACAAGTCCCAGACTTGAAGCAATCCCCAAAGACAGTCACAGCCATGAAAAAACATTCAAGCTGCTGATGGTCCTCTATGTCTCACTAGACAGGCCAGCTAAATTGGGACACAGAGTTTTCCCATGCTCCTATGAGCAGATGTAGGAAATCTTATAGAAAAGATCAGGCTTGTGAAACCCGGGTGTTTGGCATAAGGGGAGTTGGGTTTGCACATTGTTTGCTGCTTATGCCCCTACCTTCTCACTCCAAAAACTGGATGTGGAGCTGCATGCTTCCTTTTTATCTGTAGTGGGGAGCAAGGAGGTGGCAAAACCCGGTGCCAAATCCCCACTGTCAACAGCCTGCCCAGGAAGACCAGTAACAAAATACCCCCCTAGGAGTAGAGACTGCTCCTGGGCTACAAAGCAGGCTGCATCCGTTTCTGCCCCATTGCTCTGTGAATTCCAGCCTGCTCACAAGACCTTGTTAGCACAGCACTAAGCAGAACAAAGATGAAATTTTCTTCTCAAGTAGTCCCAGCGGGCAGAACAGCCACCAGAAGAAGAAAGGTATATTCATCACTTCATCCAACTGTCTTGAAATCGTGGGAATTGGTGGGTTACATTGACTGAAAAATTATCTACCTTAAGAGTCCTGCAATGCATCACTCTCTTAATGGCAGGTAAGGCCACCAAACCAGAGAACTGAGCACATAAATCACAACAGTAGGAGACAAAAGAGCTACAGCTAAAGCTGTAATGTCCTCTGGCTATCAGGCAGACCTCAAGCGGATGTCTCATGCATGCCATGAGGCTAGGAACAAACCTAGCTGCTTCCTTTGGCTATTATTTTTGCTACCTTGCTCCTTTTCCTTGATGTGACTCACGTTTCTCCACTTTGGTGTCTTCACTGGAGCTCCATGTGCCAGTCACTCTCTCATGCCTGACTCCATTTTAACCCTTTGCTTCAATCCCCTTAACATCCCCACATCCATCCCATGCTCCTCTTTCAGGCCCTGGGTACCCCCCTGTCATCTGCTGAGCTCCTTTGCTGTATGAGCCTCCTTGTACTCATCTTTACTGCAGGCTGCTTCTGTTCTGGCTGGACAACTGCAAGTCAGCCCAGGTAACCCCTCACTCATCTGTGTTTGAAAACAATCAAAAGCCACTATTAACACCAAACTGTTTTTAACTGACCAGCAGTAACTTGGTAACTTGCTGAGGACTTACAAAAGCTCATAGGGGCTCTATGGTTTGCAGCTCTTACTGATAGCACCCATCACTAGTAACATTTAGAAATGGTGGTATCAGTTGCTTTTCTCTCCCCTCTTTAGCACAGAGTATTATAAAGCCATTTACCTATTATATCATATATGAAAAGATATCTCCAGTGTCTAGGTGTACGTTAACAACTGGGTGTAATGGTGGGAACTATCATGCCCACCTGCAACTGAGTATGTGCTGAGGTGTACACTGGTCATTGATTAAATTATGCAGCACTCCAGCTTTGATTCTTCAGCTGATCAGCAGGTTTACCTGAGTAAGTACTGGTGCAGAAGACTGCCTTCTATTTCAGATGGCAAACTGCTGGATGGCTTTTAAATGAGAAATAATAGGATAGAAAGAATTGTAGAATCGTAGAACCATAGAATGCATTAGGCTGGAAGGGACCTTTAAAGGTCATCTAGTCTAACTCCCCTGCAGTAAGCAGGGACATCTTCACTAGATCACATTGTTCAGAGCCCCATTGAGCCTGACCTTAAATATCTCCAGGGATGGGGCCTCCACTACCTCTCTGGGCAACCTGTTCCAGTGAACTAACACCCTCATATTGAAGAATGTTTTCTTAATAGCCAACCTAAATCTCCCCTTTTCTAGTTTAAAACCATCATGCCTCATCCTTTTGGTACATGCCCCTGTGAACAGTTCTTCCTCAGCTTTCTTGTAGGCACCTTTCAGGTACTGGAAGGCTGCTATAAGGTCCCCTTGGAGCCTTCTCTTCTTCAAGCTGAACAAACCCAACTCTCTCAGCCTAAAGGACAGGATAGAATAGGAATAAAATAGGAGTAAAATCTGTCTTCCTTGAGGTCAAGGTGGGCAAAGGAAGCAGGCTTTCTGGAAAGACCCTTACCCTGCCAGGAGCAGACACAGCACTGAGGGAAGAACAGAATGTATAGTTGCTCAGTGTGGAAGCAGCTCTACCACAGGGGACACGAAGTAGGAACAGCTGCAAGCTAGATTCTGGGTTACCAACTTCTAGACACAGGAAAGAAAGAAGTAAAAGCCAGGTTTCTGGATTATTTAATAAAGTAATCTCAACAGTCATTACTTTTGGTGACTTAATGTCCCAGAAGAGCCATGTCCTCTGTCTGTGGGACAGGAAATGGCTATGTATGGCTCAGCTCACAGCCAAATAATTAATCCTGAACCTCAGTCTGCTGGGTTGTCCTCAGGTGGGTCTGTTGGGGCATCCTTGATGACTGGCCTCCACCCTGGTTTACCAAGAAAAACCTGTGACTTACCACCTGCTGAAGCAGTCCTGACCTGGTTCAACATGAAAGGAAGTGTGCTGCCAGAAGCATTTACAGGATCAGACCCAAATACAAGGTCCTGACCTCATGTACTGCCCTGTCTTTAACCACACAGGAAAAGAGCTAAGAAATGTAACCACTTTCTGCTTAAAAGCAGCAGATTCCTTGGAGGAAAGAAAAACGCATTAAGAACCACATTTCCTCCTTAAACTGGCAATGGGTCAGATCAATATGACTGAAAGAAACATGCAGGCAGCAGCGATAATCTGACAAATCCTGGATAATAATTTCCCAACTCCCCCTGGGAAAACTGAAATTAAAAGTCACAAGACATACCACAAGGCAGACACAGAATAATATCTGTAGTGAAAACACACATTACTCAGCCAACACTGACAGTGCAGAATTGATAAGGGTGTGCAGGCTGCAGTGCACACACCCTGGTGACCACACAAACAGCAAGACCTGTTTCCTATTTTAGTCAAAGAGACAGCAGAAGCCTTGCTTGCAGGAGAATTGGAAACCACTGCCCTTACAGGGCATGACTACTTGTTATCCCACTTTGTTGCATGTAACAGTTTTCATTGCATCATATCTAGCCTTCTAAAACTTGAGCAACACAGAGCAACCTGGTCTCAGGGCAGGCATGAAATCACTGTGAGAAACTGGGGTCAATCAGGCCACCAGTCCTTGCCAGGTGCACCGCTGGTGGCACACCATGTGCTCCCAGTTATGCTATGGGTCACAGTCTGCATCCCCCCACCTTCCTTCGAATAGTCACACGTACACACTCAATACAATCCCACATCCTAATCTTGCAGTGCTCATACGCAAACCTATGGCAGCAAAGTTACATTTCAGTTTGCCTGGTTGAGAAGAGGCTCAGGAGGTGGTCCCCAGGAGTATAGATTTTTTTGCTTTATTGACAACACTGTGGCATTCTTATTTACCAAGCCTGCCCAGCCTCATGCTTTAGAGGAGACCACAGTGGCTCTGAAGCAGCACCTCTTGCCCAAACAGCCAAAGTTGTTCTATGCACAGCTATTCAGAGCTGCTGCTCTTACTGCACCATGGAGCATCATCGTGCAAGTCTCCCACTCACACCTGCTCCCTTTTCAGCTGACATACATAATACTCTGCTGGAAAGCTCAAATATCTCACTCTTATACTCCTTGCAGAAACTCCCTGGGCTCTGAAACAAAATCAAGAAGCCCAAGTAAGTGCCCACCTTGTTCAGTGGGAGTCAGCCCTGCAGGGTAATCCCCTAGTAGTATGCAAATGAAACTACGTTTGCGGAGCAGCATCTGGCCTCTATTTACACATGGAGTAAATGCAAACTCATGGAGGTGTCAGATGTGATAACAGATTTTTCTCAGCCTTTGCAATCTCGACACCGAGGGTATCAAGGGTGTCTACACCAGTGTGTAGAATCAGCCATGCAGTGTCAGACCAGAAGTTAACTAAATTCAGTATTTTCTTGCTTACAGCCTTAGCAGAAGTGCACAGACATAAAAAGGAAATAGGGCACACTCAGCACAGGGCTCTCTTGTAGAGTATCTCGGTGCTTCTGGCAAATAGTGATGTAGAAACTTGCTGCGTGGGACTTTGCAGTAGCCCTTCAGCATAAACAATCTGTGCTAGAAATTATTTAGCCAACAAGATGAAGATGGTCAATAATTGATAGAATAATTAGTTTCCAGAAATAAAGAAGGAGCCTAACTGCTGAGTCCTCTGAAGAGGGAAGAACACAGATTTCTTTGGTACTTTGGTTAAGTGCTTGTCTTGAGTAGTTTGCAGGTTTCCTATTTAGGAGGCAAACGAGTGCAAGGCTGAACCCGTCTGCTGTCTGACAGAGGACTGGACTGTTAGCGATGATTATTCAGCTTAACTCTGAATGTTAATTGCAGTTAAATGACTGACATCAGCTGGTGGCCCAGCCCAAGCCAGCAAGGGTGGAAACAGGATAAAAACAAATAAGACAGACATGGTGAGAGTGAAGAATTTTTCCACTTACATTGACAAAATCCTGATGCTCAGAGTCACAGAATGGCAGAGGCTGTCAGGGACTTCTGGAGTCATATGGTCCAACCCCCTTGCTCAAGAAGGGTCACCTAGAGCCCAGGACCATGTCCAGAGGGATTTTGAATGTCTCCAAGGAGGGAGGCTCTGCTACCTCTCTGGACCTGCTCAGTCACCAACATAGGAAGACAGTGTTTCTTTATGTTCAGACGGACCTTCTTGTGCTTTAGTTTGTGCCCACTGCCTCTTTTCCTGTCACTGAGCACCACTGAGAAAAGCTTGCCTTCCTTTTCTTTAAATTTCCCCTTTCAATATTTATAACTATTTGCTAAGATCCCCCTGAGCCTTTTCTTCTCCAGGCTGAACAGTCCCAGCTCTCTCTGCCTCTCCTCCCCCAAGAGATGCCCCCTTATCTTCATTGGACTCTCTCCAGTATGGCCACGTCTGTCTCGTACTGAGGAGCCCAGAATGGGACACAGCACTCCAGGTGTGACCTCACCAGTGCTGAGGGGAAAGATCATCTCCCTCAACCTGCTGACAATAGTTTGTCTGATGCAGCCCAGGATACCATTAGCCTTCTTTGCAGCGAGGGCACATTGCTGGCCCATATTCTTCCAGTAGCTTCAATTGGGCTCAGCGTTTCTGGAGGACTCTCCATCCAAGAACTTCAAGTCCCATAAAAACACTGAGCAAAGCCTGGGAGCTCACTGAGAAGGACCACAAGGTCAATTGATCTGTTCTGAAGGGAGATCCAGGTAAAAAAAAAAAAAAAGAAAAAGAAAAAAGCTCTGCATCAAACACTAACTGGGAGCAGAAAGAGGTCAAGGACTGTGAGTTTAATCTTCCTGCTCCTGCCTTTAACCCACTTGTCTGTGCTCGCCAACATAGAGAATTTCAGGTACTTCCCCAGTACTTCATCAGGGTTTCCCTGATGATTCATGCCACTTTCATCCCAACCAGACAACTCAGGCATTTTTTAGCCTTTAGGGAACAAACTCAAAACAGGATCAAAACTGCTTCAAGCAGGAATTAAATTTTGCTTTGTCCCACCCTTTGTTGACTACCCTGAACCTGATCCACTGAAACTACATGTGCCCCCTTCCCTGGGGGCTGCTTCTCTGCAGCAGTCCCAAGGCAGAATGAGAAAATGTGCCTGGGCTGGGAGTAAAGGGAGGCTGCATCTTTGCAGACTGGAACAAGCTGGAAGAAAGCAGTTCCCCCTCTGGGAGAGTTGTCTCAGCCTGGTGGAAGGGGCTAAGAATTCATAATGGGCTCGTTTTCAGTAAACCTCTAAGGTTATGCTATAAGTGTTTGCAAACAGGTGTATCTCATGGTGGGAGGAAGTGTGAAAAGCAGAACTTGTGCATCAAATTCTCAACTGCTTTAAGACAGAATAACCCATTAGGTTATTTTATACTGGTTTGCCACACAGGGAGGCCATAGCCTCTGCATTACATGGCCATTCCTAGGCACTGGTACCCTTTCTTCATGTGTGGGACAAATGCAGCCACGCAATTCATGGTTATACCATTATGAGCCCCAAGCAATGTTCTCTGACATTATGTTCCCCTCAATTTTATCCCAAGCCACTGGCCTACTGGTAAAGCCTAGAATATTTGAAGGCTTAAACGATGCCTTGTCTCACCTCTGCCTCTTGCTTTCCTCATAGCAACCACATTCATAGGAGGGAGAGGCAGAGAGGCTTGCCACTGCCACACTGACAGAGGTCAGCACTCCAGATCCCCATGACAGCCTCAGAAATAAAGATCTTGTCATATTCACTTTCATCTCCAGCAAGTGCCAAGTTATGTCAATGTCAGCATAAGAAGCTGCTCTGTCTCTCTCTTCCTTTCCTTGGTGGCACTGAGACACATACAAAAGATAAGGAAGACAAAATACCCAGACAGAGTCTGTGTTCAGCTGGTGAGAGTTCTTCACGTGGCTCAGCTGCAGAGAGATAGGAATAGGAATTTTCTTTCCAGAAACCATCAAATGCTAAGAACAGGCTAGTCTTACCCTGGCCCACAGAAATTCAATGTATGCTTTTTCTTTAAACTCTTATTAAGCATTTTATATCAGACTACAAAAGACACAGCAGAAGATGAAGGCTGAAGAGAAGTAAAAGGTATGAAATGATTAGAAGTAAGGAAGTTACTTTGAGGCTTTAAATACAGTACTTAGGATCTCACAGAAGCCGAACAGCCAGTTTGCTAATAAAGATCCACAAAAATGATGGTACGCTTTTCTGCCTTTCATAGTTTTAGGGCTGGAAGTTGTCTGTTTCCTGGTTCTAGGACTCCCCTGAGCACAGACGAGAGCTGCAATCATCTCAGTCAAATAAGCTAATGTGACTTTGAGACAGCCCACCAAATGAATCTACACAGAGGTGAGTGTCTCTGAACAGCCATTTACAGAATACATTTAAGCCAGAGTTAGTTCATCTGCATTTACAGATGCTGTGGCACTGCCACGTTACACGTTACAAGCACATACGTGTGGGCCCCATGGAGAGATCACCCTGCCAGTTACCAAGTAATTACATGTGATGTTTAATGTCCAAGGGAATAAAGCTTCTCACTTCTTCTTAGGCTCCCTCTGGAAGTTTTTGCTGATGTATACACATTAAGCAGATCTAACCTTGCTGGGCAATTGCTGACTTTTAACTCTGAACATTCAAGTCTTTCACCTGGTCTTGGTTCCGAGTGTTTCCTCATTTAGCATTTATTACAAGAAAGCCCACGCTGCTTTTATTTTCCAGGGAGGTATGCAGACAGAAAAAGGGACAGCAGAGCAACGCTCCCTCAGTGCAGACAGGTTCTTTTGAAGACACTTCCAAGAAATGCTTCTGAAGAGCTGCAAACATTGACTGCTGTTACCTACTTGTGAGGATTTCTGATACTATCTTTTCACAGCCAAACTCCTCTTTGAAATTACTAATGAACATTCATCCTTCAGCATCCTCTACGCTGCTTCATCCTTTGCAGGTACTCCACAAATTTTCTTCTTTTCTGCAATCTCATGAATAGACTGAGTAGAAGTGTCAGCTGTGCCTTCTGTTTTTCTTCAATTTTTGCTATTTCTGGTGGTGACACAGTTTTCACCACCACCACCACATCCCTGTAAGCCAGAAAGCGGTGTATCACCTCCAGATCACCTATCTATCAGGGCTTATCAAGGCCCATGGTTCAGATACCATCAGCAGTTGTCTGCACAGGCAACCAAGCACTCAGGACAGCTGCCTCAGCCTGTTGCCTGTGTAGGCAGGGAACAACCCACCAGGACAACTGGGAACTAAGCAGCACATTCCTGAGCGAGTGCTTCGCGGTTATTCTCTTGCACAAGGAGGTTGAGCTTCCATCAGTCCCAGAAGTTTTGTAGCCCAGGTGCTTCCTGTGGGAATCCTCCTGGCTGCAGCAAAAGCTTTGCTGAAAGCAACACATTTCTACAGAACAATTCTATTTCAATAAAAAAAAGTCTGTGCCAATTCAAAATACTTGGGAAGAAACTGACAGGATTTAAACTGGAAACCGTCTCTCAGCAACCCAACGTGTAGGGGGTAAAAGGAAACAAAGAAATACAAGAGTACAAAATCCGAGTTTACAGCCAGAGAGCACCGAGCAGTGTGCTCCCCAAATGCAAAGAGTACGTGGATTAGGGATGTGACTGCAGGAGTGGCCCTGAAAGGCTGACCTTCCTTCCTTTGTCTCCATCACCCATCAGGGTTGTGCGCTCAGGCAGAATTCAGCAGTATTCAGCAATCCTTCCAACAACCATAGTAGATCTACATGTAATGGAAACCTGTAGGGTTGAAACCAACAGGCACCCTGACCTGTCTCTTGAAATGGGAAGTTGTCTTTTCCCACCTCTGCTCCCAAAGCTGGCTGATACTTTAATTTACGTAGTATCACAGAGGATCCTTCCCTCTGCTTCTGTTTAAAATGTTAGCACCACTGCTACCTACAGAAACATATTCTAGACCTCTTCAGACAAAACTATTGCCCAAGACCTCCTCAACTATACATGGGCTCTAGCAGAGCTGCATTAGCTTCATACTGCCTAAACATCTGTCCTCATCTGAATCAGGCAATTTGAGAAACAGTGGAAATACCCTACTGTTTCTTCCAAGGTTTTGTTCTCTTCAACTAAACAAGGAAACCGCAAGAAAGGCTCGTGAGTAGTACAGGAGGAATGAGGGATTTACTTTTTTGCTTGGAGCCCAACAGGCAATCTACAATGTTAGCCTCTAAAAGACATTTGGATCGCTAAGGCCAACCATTATATAGCCATAAAATTATTTCTAGTGTTTGTCTCCTTGGATTCCCCATTTAGCTGTCCAAATACATCTAACATCTCTTGCATCGGGCTGCAGAGACCCTATTGTCACTGTGCCGATACAGCGCCCAGCACATGAAGTCTCCGCTCCATCCGTGTGAGCAAGAAGGGAGGCCTGGAGATACGCAGCAACTGGGAGTGAGTAGCTGACAGCTCTCAGCTGCTCAAGGAGAAGAAATTTAATTGGGTTTATGTGAGAGGCACTCTAAGCACAACAGCTGTATTTTGCAAAATGCCTTTCTCACACATCCCAGCCAGGATTTTCCTTTTCCCAGCATCTGTTTGATTGCTGCATGTGTCTTTTTTGCCTTTCCTTTTTAGGGCTCTTTAAAGCAAAGAGCCCTAAAAAGCAACCCCCTGCCTAATCACTTCAAAACTGAGGCCCTCTGGATCCATTTTGAAGAGCATATGAGTCGGGAGTGGTTCCTTCCCCTCCTCATGCCCTGGGCTTGCCACAGGGCACTTCCCACTCTCTTTCTGATGGATGGTCACTTCTCAGCAAAGCCATAACATACTGGGGGTGCTTGGCACACACACGTGACTCTCAGGCACAGCCTGTCACATCCCTGCCACCTTGCGCTGCGAAAGTTTTCCTGCAACCACCTGGCAGCAGACTGGAAACAACCACAGGCTTCCAACAGATACGGGTTTAAATCAAAGAACATAATCTGAATCCTGCTCTGTCACATGACTAACTGTTTGCCTTTTAATTACCTGTAATAGAATCATAGAATCATAGAATTGTAGGGGTTGGAAGGGACCTCGAGAGATCATCGGGTCCAACCCCCTGCCAAAGCAGCTCCCTAGGACATTTCACTCAGATAGGCGTCCAGATGAGTCTTGAATATCTCCAGAGAAGGAGACTCCACCACCTCCCTGGGCAGCCTGTCCCAGGGCTCTGTCATCCTCACTGTGAAAAAGTTCTTCCGCATGTTGGTGCGGAACTTCCTGTGCTCCAACTTGCAGCCAATAATTGGGTAGTGGCAAGTTAATGAATTTCACAGATCACGTTGCATATTACCATGCCACATAGCTGTTTAATCTGCAGCTAAGAGTAACACTGTGAAACTACTGATAGGAGACAATTAACGTTGTCCGCTCACCATGGGAGGTTGGATGACTCCAAGAGACTCATTCAGTCCCTCCCCTATCTTTTGCAGATTGCAAGCACAGCATTTTTTAAAATATTTTTTTTAAGACATACACCACAAAGCAGTTATCCACTGCGCAAGTCCCCATGCCACCAGCCTGGTACATGCTGTCCCCACAGGCTGCTGGCTTGGGCAGAAGTAACCACAGACTGAGAGAGGCCTGGGGAGACTAAGAGAGTCTGGTGCCACTGCAGAGCAAGAGCTTCCATAATGCTCACAAATTCTCAGCACACCTGGGGAGAAACCAGAGGTTGGGGCATTTTATATAACCACCTAACAGGCCCAAGGTGCAGGCAGCTTGTGTCCTGGCACTCTGCAACTGGCTGCTACTGGATCTTGACCCAGTTTATGGGCATAATCAAAGGCAGGAGGAGGAAACTAAGATGAGAGGAAGAGCTGCCTGCAAGGATGAGCTTTCTTTCAGCTATCCACCATGTAACCACCATGCCACCTCTCTGTCTTCCTCCCTTTTGCCCTGTGGGCAAAGAAGAGTCAGAAGGCAGTGTATGGGAAGATAGAAGGTGATGGAGCAGCTAGCAGAACTAGGGAGAGGTGGCAGTGCTACCAGCAAGCATCAGTGGTCAAAATCCAGCACGCTGCAGCACCATGCAGCCCCGTGTCTGTGGCAAGAATGGCTCAAGCAGGTGAAGGAGCACATGGGAACCCTCTGGAATCACATGGCAGGAAGCTTCTCTGCTAGCCCCGTGCCCAGCCAAAAAGCTTTAGGCAGAGGCTCAGTGGTACCTATGCAGGGGGACTAACAAAGCCGCTCTGCACCCAGATGCAGCTCAGGATAGACCTGACTGGAAACCAATAGGGACTCATCTCCAAAAAACGACTATGTAACGCTATGAAACCACCCTACATGGTCTTTCTGCTGGAAATGTGACTATTACTGTTCTCCTGAGCTGGGCCAGGTAAATCCCAGCAGGGCAGAAGAGGAGGTACTACACCTGCCACCCCAACCACAGCATCAGCTGACCTTGCTACCTACAAGGACACAGCTCAGTCACAGCAAGCACATGGTCCTCTCCCTTTGTGCTGGCTGTGACCACTGCCATTGCTGTCTGATACCACCTGTGGTGTCAGTGGCAACCGGGGCAGCTTCCAGATCTGCAGCTGGCCATGACAGCTGAGAAGTGACTGTCACTTCTTGAGGACCTCCCATGTGAAGCCCTGGGCAATTCAAGAGCTGCAGCTCCCCTGTGGCTCTGTCTACCTGGGGACATCCAGGGAAATTAAATAATTGCTACTAAATTAAGAACAGAAAGCTCTTTAGAAAAAACGTGCTTTGGCCTCTACTGTAGAATTGAAGTGTCATTACCTTAACTCCCCTCCCTTCTTAGCCCTTTAATTCTCAGAATGAGTGTCCATACAGAGTTTTAATGAGGTTTAATTAATCTTCCTTAAAAGGTAGCTTAGATTAACTTTCTTATGTTCTCCCTGTAGACAACCCGTGAATTACAGTACTAAAGCACTCTGCCTCAAAGGATTCTTGCACTGTGGGGATGTTTCATGCTCAGAGTTTTTCAACAGTCAAAATTTCTATACTATCTTTCATGACAGTTTCAGTCTACTGGCCCAAATGGGTCCAGAAAAGACATTTGTACAAACTAATGCAATTAGTTAAAACCTTCTCCCTCTTACTTGATAAAATTATAGGGTCTGTTGGGACATTCTAATTCAAGTTAAGAATGATTTCACTGATTTCACTCTATTTTGTTAAGGATTAAGGATTTGCCTGCTAATGAACTTGCACTGGTTTTAATAGGCCAGTTTCACTAATGGGGGTGAAGTCCAGGAGCCAGGCATACGTTCTAGTAAAGAGAAGCTGGTTTAGCTGAGGTTAAACATGTACCCAACTGACTTGAGCTGAAACAACTCACACTTAGGTTGCACAAGTAAATTAGCGTGGCCAAGGTAGTCTCAGGTGCCATGTGGAGGAGCTACACCGTAACTCCTGGTGCACCCGCTCTAGCCCTGAGGCAAGAGTTGGCTAATTCGAAGAAGGACAACTAAGCACTTCTTACCTACAGCAAGTGGGCAGTAACTGCAGAGGACCCAACGGGCTTAACTCAGGGAAGTCTAAACACTGCTGTGGCCTTTGACCAACTCCATCTGCAGACATACCTTTGGGTAACTAACTGGCACCCTTCATGGAAGCGATGTGTTACTTCATGCCAGGTACTTTTAAAACACACTATGACTGTATCACAGAATCACAGAATTGCAGGGGTTGGAAGGAACCTCAAGAGATCATCAAGTCCAACCCCCAAAAATCCCAGCCTAAAGGTAGTTTGCACAATGGAAACAATTGTGTTTAACTGGTATGGACAAGGTTGTGGTTGTGTCCCCTCGAGTGTTGTCTTTCTGTTAAGAAGAGGGACAAGACATGCATTAGAATTACTGCGCCGTAGCGTTCATGCCAGAGCTTCATAGATAACAAAGCAAAACAACTACAACATTTCATGCTGCTTTCCTGTCTTGCCACTGCTTACGGGTACAGAAGTGGCAACACGTAGTGCTGTCAAATATGCTGAGAGGTAGTTCTGGGAAGCATTCAATTTCAAAACAAAATCTGTTATTTTCAGATGGCTATGGACTTCCACTGACCTTAGTTATAAAGAGGGTCTACAAAGAGGAGCACAAATCTTTCAAGGGCCGTGGTGCCAAAACGCCGGCTGCTTTGGAGTTACTACTGGAAAAGCCCCATCAGTCAGGCTTGTGGAATTGTTAATAGCAACCATGCTCACTGCCCCTTATCTCTGCCCCTGGAGAAAGAATACTTGTGGTGAGCTGTGAACTAAGTGCCAGGTGGAAACAGAGTTAAAAACATCATAGAGGTTAAATGCCTCTGATGTGGTTTCCCTCCTCAAGCCTACAGCTTGTAAATGGAAAACTGATAGCTGTCAGTGACTCACATCCTTAACACCTACACTGATGTCCCCAGCTATGTCAGAGGAATCGCTCTCTCGACTGACATGCAAGCAAGCAAAGGTGGTACTTTGGTTTGTACAAGTAGTGTATTTAGCAATCCTGCCTGGCACCCTTGGGCCGACCAAAGCGTCAGCTCTGCTGGAACGAACATTTAGATGTCTCTGGTTCCCCTGTGTTGCACTCAGGCTACTGTTGCTGTCACTTTTTTGAACTCTCTGGTCAGCTCCCAGCTTCTTGTCTCACTAGCACAGCACATCTGAACCTGCTTGAGGCAATACCCCAAGATGCAGATGAAATAATTCTAGCATTTTTGCTCCTTCCATGAAGAAAAGATTCCCAGCACCAGAAAACTAGCATGGTAACAGAAATCGTATGAAGAAATAAAAAATCAAATACAACAAGTACTCCTCACTAGCAAAAATGTCAAGATTTTCTTTCAAAAGGATGTTTTTTTCCCACAACAGATGAATGCTGTGTCTTGTTAAAAATCATGGCAATACAAATTTATCCCAGGATAACAAACCTGTGTTAATTTAACTACTGCAAACTGCACTTGCTGACAGAATAGATGGAGGACATTGCGTAGAAGCAAGTGCTGTTTCTACAAAATACTCTGAGGAGTAAATCTTGAGGGCCAGATTCCCAGTTTCACGTATGACAATAGAAAGCACTGGAAGAGTCTTCCCTTTGTGTCAGGCAGTGTCCCGGCTGTAAGATTTCTTACCTGACTCTGTACGTGCCTATGGGGCTGATGCAAACAACACAGACAAGGCACCCTTTCACAAGGAAGGAAGAAAACACATGCCTGCACAACCCATGGAAAGCCCAGGTTTTGTGATATGGTGATTTACATTTAAATAGGGTCTACAACGCATTTATTTATTGGTTTCAGGATTCTGAGTTTTTAAAAACAGGAAATCAGGAAAAGGCAAAGAGAAGTTAAAAGCCTTCACGCTCACACCACTTCGTTCAACTTATGCTTCAGGTCTAAGAGGCCCAGTAAGGCAAACTCACAAAAGCAACCACCGAATTTGAAACCCTGTGGACAGAAAGAATTGACCCCAGTTGACACATACTGCAGCGTTACAGTAAATCCATTGTTCCACAGGCAGGACACTGCAGCTTTCTGAGAGCGAAAGGTATTTTGTTTTTAACCACTACATTGTCTTTGGTTTGCTGTGTGGCTGCTGAGATGGAAAAAAAGAACTCTCTGCAACTGCTTGCAGCTCTTTGCAAGGTGCTTCTCCACCCCACTGAAGTACAAGAGGCTGAACCAACATTTAGGAACTTTCCAGAGATAATAAATAGGTCCCACCGGGCAGTTTTATGTATTTATTTTGTCATCTTTTACACAGAAAGACAACAGGCAATGGAGTTCAAATGAAGCTCAGAGAAGCCAGAAAGGAAACCACAAGTTTTATTTTTCTCTTCAGAGCTTCTGTTAGTGAGGCCTCATCCCTCAGCACAAGAGATATTGTCCCGTGCTTTTCTAGGGTTTTTGCAAAACTCAGGTCACCCAGAGAAATTCTGTGAACTCAGATAATCTTAATGTTAACTGAAAGGTACAAATAAATGCTATTTAATTCTTCTCTTCCAATTTTCTCAGACCTTAAGAGAGATACCTGGAGATACGATGTTCTGGTTTCAGTTGCAAAGGTCATCTTTAACAACAGGTTTTGGGAAATAAGTCAGACTGTTTATTCTCCAGTGGTAGTTTTGCTCTCTTTGGTTCACAGAATGTAAGCGAGAAAACAGTTTTCTAATCTCTCCTTTAGTTTATCCCTCTCCCTCTGGCTTCCTAATTCCACCCAAAGAGAAAGGTCATCAAGGTGAGACTGACAACTCGGTGTAGTTCCTGAGGTCCTGCGCATCTCTGCTCAAAAGCAGGTTTTGTTCTTCTTTTACTCTCCTCAGGACTCTACTCTTGAAGACCCTAAAAGTTAAACAGGAGTATCCTGGAGGCACGCTGCCTGTAAGCAACCAGAGAGGATTAACATTTCAGCCTGTGCTTTGTAACTGGGTCAGGCTGTACCCGCAACAGGAACTTAGAATGGTTTAAGGCCTTTCTTCCATGCTATGGTAAAACTCCTACTGACTTCAATGGCATGGGAATATCACTCCTTCCCTCAGTTCTGAGGGGACTGCTGCTTCTCCAATAGGTTACTGTGATTAGTCCAGGTTACAGCACTAGTGAGATGCAGAAATGGCTCTACTGGATTGGAGAATCCAAGTCTAATAATTAATTTGAGGAATAACTTCTGATCCTTTAAATGGGGGTATCTCACAACAAAGCTTCAAATACACAATCTGCTATTAAAATACTTGTAACAACTTTGTCCCAGAAACGAAGGTTCTTCTTTCCTTCACAGAGGGACTGCATAGAGAAGGTATGAGATTTTTCCCCTCATCCCTTTTTCTTTTAAAATCCTGGATGTATTAGGTGCAAAGAAATGGAGGTATTTGGCTCTCTGGACAAATTGCATGTGTCAAGTTGGTGACCCCTTCTGTCCTTATCCATACCCTCTTACCATGTCACTGTAGGCCAGAGGACTGGTGTAACACACTGGGTTATTAAATGCATGGCGGGTAGGCACACTTCCAGCCAAAGGTTTACTGGGGACAGGATGAAAGATTTGATACAAAGAAGGAAAATCAATCACCCTAACAATGAAGCAAGGGGCTCAACTTCATTTCAGGCCCTTTTATTTGGGACATCTTTGGCAGGGACTGTTTTATTCTCCTTGTCAAAGCATGGCCAGCTGAGCAAGCAAGGACTGCGTGCAGCTTGCAATAGGTCAGTAACTTCACAGAGGTCAGTGAAATCACTCGCATGCTGAAGCCAACCCAGGCTTACCGAGCTTTGCTGAATCAGCACCTACTTCCCTAGTAAAGTCCAAGGATTCCTGCAGCTTCCACTTCCTCTTTTAGAAAGCTTCCCTTCACCTCCATAAGGAAAGTGTCTTCTCCTGACAAAATTGATGGAGTTCTTCCCTTACACCATGTCAAGCTAATACATGAGCAGTATCAGATGCATCCTGCGTTACCAAATGTCTCCTACTTTAATCCCATCTAACAGGACAGACTGGTGCATGTTAGCATGGGTCTTTGTCAACCTGTGACCTTCAGCTGATATTACAGATGATATCTTGAAGATGACATCCTCCTTAATTGCTTAACACAGCTGTGCAAGGCTGTCAGGGACAGAAACAGTGAAATAGCTCCAGGCTCAACATTTGGTCCAGGGTCAACACAACCAGTCTCATCTAGCCATGGGAGCCCACTGCGGTGTCACCAAGTTTGTTACAAAGGGATATCCATAGTAGACAGTGTTGTAGTTCTGAGTGGCCAGGTTCTGGTGGAGGAGGGGGCTGCAGGGGTGGCTGCTGCAAGAAGCAGACAGAAGCTCTCTGCAGGCCTGACAGAGCAAACACCAGTTGGCTTGAGGCTGGAGTCATTGCTGACCAAGGCTGAGCCCATCAGTGATGGTCACAGCGCCTCTGGGAAGCATGTTTAGGAGAAAAAACCCAGCAAGCAGCTGCATTTTGCCACCAGACAAGGGAGTGAGAAGATGTAAGAAACTGTGCCCTGTGGGAAAGGACTCACATTGGAGAAGTTTGTGAAGGACTGTCTCCCGTGGGTAGGACCCCATGGTGCAGCAGGGGAAGGGTGTGAGGAATGCCCGTACCCTGGCCAAGAAGGAAAACAGCTCATGAGGAACTGACTGAAACCCCCATTCCCTGCCCCTCCTCGTGTCAGAATGAGGGGGGAGAAGGGAGTGAAATCATGACTGAAGTGAAGTCTGCTAAGAAGGGAGGGGTGGGGGGAGGTGCTTTAAGATCTGGTCATGCTTCTCATTACCTGGCTCTGGTGTCACTGGGTGTGCAGTGCAGGGAAGTTTCTTTATTCTGTGTCGAGTCTGTTTTGCCCATGACGCTGATTGTGGAATGATCTCTCCCTGTCCTTTTCTCAATTCCTAATCCTCCCAATATATATTTCTTCCCCTGTCCAGCTGAAAAGGGGAGTAATAGAGTGACTTTGGGGGACATCTGGCCACCAGTCAAACCACCACAGACAGAGAAAGGGATTAGACAATGTTCACACCAAGACACTGTCTCTCAGTATAGAAAACCACACACAGAGGACCACCACATGCTCTTTGGACAGCTGAATCTCAATCTGTGTTTCAGCCCTAGTCACATGTTGAATAAATCTAACTCAAGGAAATACCATTATTATACCATAAACACGTAAAATTTGGTTTTGTTTAGCCTGACATTTGAGTTTGGGAAAAAGCCTTTGCTCTGAAATCCAATTATTGACTAACACTGCTAAGCACAGAAATAGCTCATTCCCCGATCCTCTTCTAACACTTCCCTGTAATTTCTATTCGATTTGAAACCACAAGTTTGGCTGAGCTACTGCCGAGAAAGGACTTTCACCATCTCCACTACACTACTGTAGGTAACGTACGCGGAAAGAAAAACACCCCAGGAGCAAACTCTCTCTCCCTCTGTTATTGATTTCTATCAACATCTTTGCAATGAGAATGGATTTGGCTTTTTACCCTAAACAGGCATCCACCTTGTTAACACCTCTGGTTGTTGAAGTAGGACCTGCAAAGAAAGTTTCTGATAGCATTGATCCTGGCAAACGACTCCATATCACCTCCTATGAACTTTCTGAATCAAGACGTTTTTCAGCTCACCACTGAATTCATTTGAAGCTAGATAGGGCCCCTAGCCAACACATATTCTCTGAAGAAGAGCTTAAAAAATTCTAGCAGGTCTGTTAGCAGCAATGCTGCTGAAGCCTGGTTTACAATGGACCTCTCATGCAAGAAGGGATGAGGCCTGATAGACAACCTTCCCGTGATTGTGATTACAGTTTCCATAGTGGTGTTCTCTCAGGGGGAGCCTCTGGTGTCCATTAACACAGCTGGGTTCACAGTTCAATTACGTGAATTCTTTGATGTCTCGTTATGCAGTTAAGCCCATGCTCCGGTTTTGCCCTGAGGCTGCTCTCCCTCTCTCCAGACACTAATTTCCATGAAACTCCTAGGAATCTTAATATCTCTGATACTGCTGTCATTGTGCTACAATCAGGCAGCAGTTTCAAGAAGCACTGACTGAAGAGAAGGGAGACCAGGGCAAGCAAACAGTCCTACCACATAAGTTTCCTTTTTCTGAGAAAACTATGTTAGACACACCATTATGCACCCCAACAAATCTACACTGCAATAGCAGGAGTGAAATGCCATTTCTAGACCCAGCAGAAAGAATCTTACTCCATGTTTGTTTTTTTTATTACTGACCTGTAGATTAGCCTGCTCTTTAAAATAACTTGATACACAAATCTAAGTCATATGGTGATGAAGAGCAATAAATCATTTTAAGTGCCAGAAACTATATCCTTTCATTTGCTGTAAATCTATTTGTTTATTAAAAAAATTACCAGCCAGGAAAATCTCAACTTCCTCATGCCCGAAGAATCCTGTCCTGGCTCTTTCCCTCCCTCCTGCCTCATCCCCCTTCTCTGCCACACAAATTCATGCTTTTCTTTAATTAAGAAAAAACCTCAAACAACTTGCCTTTTGCCTGGAATTTCTCTTCTTGTTTCTCCTCACTACTAAAAAACCCAGTAAATCTAACACTAAAAGCAAATTCCAGTATCTGGTCTTATAGTTTTTTGTATTAACAGCTTTGACAGAAATTTGGTTCCAGTAACCAAGTCTAACCATGATTCAACTATAAAATGCATATTCACTTTGTTGCTTACTCCAGATGTGAAACTTCATATCCAGAACCGCTACTGCATCAACAAGCAGCATTTAATAGAAGTCATGTTATTACCACATACACTGGGCTGCTTGCAAAACTTCGCGTTCAAAAATGAGCGCTTTCAAAACGAGCTGTTACTCTGAAGAACCTCTAGATATTAAGGCATGCAACCCCCTAGAGTCTCTACTTTCAGATATTAGGACCACTTGTAACTGCCCAGAAGCTCTGGCATTCTGGGTAAGAAGTTTTCAATGAATGAGCAAAATCAGAGCCTGCTCAAGAAGCCTTCAGCACTGCAGTACAGGAAGACCGATAAAGAAAAGAGTCTGAGAAAATTAACCAAATTACCTGGAGTATTAAGAGCATCTGAATAATGGAAGGTGGAACTCTGGCTCTGGAACGTGATAATGCATCTTCCAATTTAATGTTAAGGGTAATTATATTCCTAAAGTGCAGAAGAGCCAGCTGCCGAACCGAGGGCTCCTTCCCCTTGGAAACAGAAACAAAACAAGATGGATTATGAGCAGTGTGAAAAGGAGTGTCAAATTCCTCTGTCGAGATTCCTTCCTCCACTCCTGCAGGATTACAAGAATGGTAAACCTGAATGAAAAGCAAAGGAAAACAAAGGACACAGAACAGCCTACAGGTCTGTGCTGTGAATCTGATTTGGCAGTAACAAACGCTGCAGACAATGACAGTCTGACTGTGTATGAAGGTGGTGAGGGGGTGGGGTGGGGTGTGGAGCATCAAACCTGAGAGCAGGCTATATATGAATATTTAGCAGTAATGAAATGGGGTTATTGTTGTTGTTGTTTTTTAAAGCAGGGTAGAAAAAGGGTTGAATTTCCATTATTTCTCAAGATTTTGAGTACTCCCTGGGTATAGTTTTCAGATCATGTTGGGAATCCTGACTCAGCCCATCAGTGGATCCTCCTTTTCTCTACAGTTTGGGAGACTTCATTATAAGGTAGGAGCAGAGCTGAAGTTTCATATTAAATTTTCAAAGACAACTTTTTGCAGTTCAGGAATAGCTTTTCATTGAAGAAAATCTCATCTGAAGAATACACTGATAGCTCTGCCTGCAGAGATTAACACCACTTGCCTTATGGGGAGCTGTAAAACTGTTCCTGCTTCAGGCATCAGGGTTTTTTCCTTGGGTATATATATATATAGCTGTACATCATATTCTTCCCTGCAGTTATGAGCGCTGCCAGCCAAATATTAACACTCCTGGAAGGGCTGGTATTGAGCTGGTATTGACTTGTCTTAGTTTGGAATAAAGAAGCCTGACCCAACCCCATGCCACCCATTCCTTTGCACTTTGTGAAATAAAAGTTATTTATACTGGAGTAAAGAAGGCCCCAAATCTGCTTCAGTTGCTAACAGAATTTACAAGAGCACATGAGCACCAGCTGGGCTTTTGGAAGCAACCTCAGAATATCAGGCACCTAGATCTATTTGAAATCACATGGGACTTGGGGCTCTTACCCCCTCCAGGTGCCTTTGAGAATTCAAGCTATTATGTCTCTGAAAGGTGAGGAGACCTGTGCTGCTGAATTATTTTCAAAGGCCTCAGGAATGTAACAGTGTAAAGGGGTATTTGGTGCAACTTTCAAAAACAGCTGAGTAAGTTCCAATTTAGTCAAGTCAGCAAGGAGAAACAGGTCAAAAGCCCACCTATACCTCCAGGTTTCCCAAATGCCTTGGATTTAAATTATGAGGGACTTGAAAAAAATCTCCCATCATGTACCTATAGTTTTTTAATACCATATTATGTCTATCGCTTTGAAGTTCATACTGGTAAGACACAAGACAGTGGGTGAAGCAGCCCTGTAGATTTTTAGAGCTCTTTTCTTTCAGAATCAAATTCTGACAAAAATTTGCAGCTTTTCCACCGAATTCAGATTTCATGCCCATAATTAGCTGCAGGTGCAAATGGAAATATCAATAACATTTGGACAATCATTTTACACATCAAGTCCACTTGGAAAACCACAAGGATGTTTCCAAAGTTCCCTCAAATATGTTTAGGCACCAAACTCCAACTGAAATCTGTAGGCATCTAAGAGGTCCAAGGTCACTTACACTTCTCTGGTACAGATTTCCTTGTGACTTAATTTGTAAGCAACACTCTGATCAAGTACCTATTGTGAATTTGAAATTACTAGAGTCAAATTCTGTGCTTAAGTAAACTGGTCTAACTCCACTGATTACTGCTGTTCACTTACAGTAGCATAGAGTTTGGCCTCAGAAATACAATTCCTTTCAAAAGTGGAGATACTTCAGAGAAGAATTCACATCACAGAGAAGGAAATGTACATATTGAATTCAACACAGCTCCACTTGTGAAGTGTGCATGCTTCAGTGTATTGTTCATAACCCTTTCTTGACTTTTACTGCGAGCTGTCATGAGAACTATCCTCCCTACACTCCACTTCTCTTTTCCAAGTTCCCCTTCATCTTTTCCACCCAAGCACTTCAAACCCCTGTTTGCATAAGAATCTTATTTGCATGACATGACTATACAGAACAGCTGCACCAAGAGGCTGGCCCAAGGAGAGAGAGTTAAGCATTGCATCAATCTGTTGATGAACCAGTAAAGTTGCTTTTTCCAGTTTTTCAGGATTCTATAGTAACAGAGTAATTTTTCACCTGCACAGGATAGAAAATCGCCTGAAGCATGGGCAGGACATCACTGAAGAAAAAATCCCAGGTTTCAGCTAAGGTATCCAGCAGTTTCTGCCCTGCAAAAACAGAAAACAAACTAGTGAAACGTTTAGGATGTCATCAGCTAACTGCAAAGACTAAAATATGCCGGAGACAATGTGGATCTGCTATTATACACAAAGATGAATCACGTAACAGCTACTATTAGCAGTATGGAATTAGTATTCCTTTCACTACACCGGATCATTCAGTGTTTGTGTCTTTTCAGATGACACATCTAACATCCTTAATAAACTCAGAGACTTTGAGGTTGAAGCTTACTCAGAAAAACCCTAAGAAGAATAAGGAACAATAGCTCTTGCAGTAATACCTACTGGACAAGACTGCAGAGGAAAACAGTAGGAGGAGGACACAGAAGGTCAACTGTGGAAACATTCCTGCAGAAAAATTTCCCCCACCATGCCTCCCTCTAAGCCCCAAGCCAGCAAACTGTGCTTTGTGGAGATCCTTCACAAAACATCCCCTCAGACTGATCCCTTGGCATCCCTGTGTTTCCACTTACATAGAAAATCTCACCCAAGACCTATGGAAAACAAGAACAGGGTTGCAGCTCTAGTTTTTCCTGTACCTTTCGAAGGTTGCAGTCAAAAACTGCTACAATGTGAATTACCCAGGTTCTCACAGAGAGGCCTCCTCCCTCTCCATTCCCTCCCCAGCTGCAGCCACCGCAGCAAAGATCAGAGAAGTTCCAGCTCAGTCCTACAACCAAACTAGACACTGGAGTTCTCTACAGAACATTTTGCAAATCATAGAGGCAAATGCAAGCAGCAGCCAAGATCTAGGAGAGTGGAAGTCTGGCTCAATAGCTGGATGCTGGCTTCAAAACCCTGTCCCCCAGAACGGCCTAGGTGACCTTGGGAAAGCTCTTCAGCATCTCTGTGCCCCTAACTCAACTGTGAAAAGAGACCAATGCCACTGCACCTCCACCAGGAAGTATTATGGAGATAAATACATCAATGATTATGAGTTATTCAGACAAGACAATAGGACTTATCAAGAAGCAAATTCAACAGCAATCAATCAGTACTACGATTGGTGTCAGAATCAGATACTATTCTTAATTTCTGTATTACAGCATTACTTAGGGCCTCAGCCAGGGAATATTTTGCCCTGAATTGCACACACATCACAAAGAAACTCTGTATGAAAGCATCTGCATCCTGAGTCAGCCAAGTGCCAATCTTTATCACGGGATACTTCATCTCCCTGCATTTTTAAGCACATGACAAATAGCACCAGCTCTGGCCCATCTGCACCTCCTCCATTATTCCTGGGTTGATGACTTTAAGTGCTTTCAGTGACAAATGTACATCACGGTGCTATACTGCAGCTGCTGCCTTATGAACCACACCAAGGGCTTTCTTTCTGCAGCACCAGGCAGGAGTCCTCTCTGTCCTATGCACTCGTGTACAAGGCATAAGGGGTGTTCTTAGTGTCAAATTTAAAATACTGTTGTGCATTAGATGCAATGAAATACAGAAGGGAACCAAGTCCCAAATTTCCTAGTAGCTGTAACATAATAAATGCATATATTTATTTTATATATATATTATATATATAATATAACAATGTTGTTGCATGATAACCTCCACATGCTTGTGTCTGAAACACTGAAGTGTTTCAAAGATCTGACCGTGGAGAAGCGTTAACTATTCTACACCTTGAGGGCAGGGTTTTTAAGACTTATATATGTTAGCTGCCCACAAATTGAGGTTAAGCAGAAACTAAGCCCTTACAAATCTGGCTCCAGGTGTGGGTCCCGAAGATGGGTCCTTTTCAAGTCTTGCTGCCAGAACTGCATGAAGTCAAATTACCCCGTTGAGATAAACATGCCTTCACTGTAACTTCAACACCAACTGGATGAGGAAACTCAAACCACGGGATGCAAGGCAACGTGACATTTAAAGGCAGGACCACTACCTGCTGCAGACCCAGTAAGGGAGCCCTGGTAAGAATGGGAGCTCATAAGACTTCTGTGCCCCCAGCATTGTCTTGGGTATTATGGAAGCCGTGGGATCACTGACCATGGGAGGGACTCTGGGGTGCTGCTGCCTCTGCTGTCAGGAAACTCAAATTCCAGGCTTGGAAACAGCCATCAGCAGCTTCCCAGGCAAGCTAGCAGAAAGGCATCTATTCAAAAGACCCCTGCCTCTGAATGAGATTCCTAAATTACAGCCACCCTCATGTAACTTGCCAGCTTTAGTGAGGTGAAATTTCCAAGGATAGACTTGGGAAAAACATGATCCTCACCTTACCAGCATTTCTGACCATATTTTAAGGGGCAACCACAAACTGATACACTGCATTCAAAACCAAAATAAGCTTAACAGCTTGTTAAAATTTTGTATTTGCTAAACATGCTCCTGTATTTGGAAGCCATTTAATAGCTCACATTTCAATTTTTCATCTCAGCTTTGATCTCAAACATCAGAGACAGTATCTGTGATTTTCAAAGCTAGTAAAACCAGAAGAAAAAGGGGTTGGACTTTGGTAGGTCTCTGCATCTGTTTTGCTGATTGGATACTTAAAAAAAAAACCAACCTCCTCTGAGATTCACAAAGCAGATACAAAGGACTTGGGATCCTTACAGTTCCCCTTGCGCTCTCCAAGCTGTCATTTTACATAACTGAGGAATTCTGTGTTCAACTTAGAAGAGTTTGGGTACTTGGGGGAGGGGGGATGTATTTGAAAAAACGAAAAAATTGTGGAATTTGTTCTCTTTTTGTGGTGTTCTAATCTGATCAGCTGTACTGTCAGTGATCAAAGGTCACATTTAGGATTTATAGATAGCTGAAACTATTGGAAATGGTTGTCTCCAGATTACTACTTAAAACAGGATCTTTAAAACAGTATATTTAGACTAAGTGGTATTACAACTGCAGCTTTGGAAGAGAGAGATGCATTTCTTTAAAATTGTCTCGAGACTCCCCAAAAATCTTCAGACTGTTTACATGGGCAATAGTTTTGGAAGATATTCTGAAGCCACTTCACCCTCTGAAGATGCCTACATCTGGGTGTCGTGGTTTCCCCCGGCTGTGGGCTGAGATCCATGCAGCTGCCTGCTTCTTAAAGTAAAAGAGCAGGGGAAGAGGGAAAAAGGGGGGAAACAAGGGAAGGGAAAAGGAAGGGGCAAATAACTCCAAACCCAAGAAACTAAGAGGCCCGTGGGTTGGGATAAGGATAGTTTACTAAGATAACAGAAAAATAAAATACAACAATGCTAACAGGACTATAGAGCAAAAGAAGATGAAACTATTGATACCCAATGCAGTTTCTCCCCGAACCACACACCTCAGGCCGTACCACCCAGAGCTGTCCCGGAACCCGACCGTCCCCCCAAGCAGCACGCGTCCCACCACCGCCCCTCTTCTTCCTCCCCTCAGCCCCCCGTTATCCTGGGTAGGACGTAATTGGCATGGAATACTCTCTTTGGCCCATCTGGGTCACCTGTCCTGGCTTCGCCCCTCCTTTCTCATGAATAGAGAAATACAAAGAAGCTGAGAAAGTCCTTGACTGTCTGACTGCAACTAAGAACATCAGGGTGTTATCAGCACTGCTTTCATTTTAACTCCCAAACACAGCATCCCATCAGCTGCTGCAAATGAAGTTAACTCTATCCTGACTGAAGCCAGGACACTGGGACAAAGCAGCGTATTTAAAAGCACACCTGAATGTCTCACAGCAGCACTGGACGCAAAATGAAGGTGACAGTAAAATGACACATCGGGTGGAGGTTATCCTTGATGTTTACTTCCACAAGGGGACACCTCCAGAAGGTGAAGACAAGAAAAATGAAGTTTTGACTGTAAAAAAGAGACAGTGTCTGACCTTGATTATCTAAGCATGAATCCAGAATAACGCTTAAAATAACCTATAACGTTATGTTGGACTTAGCCAGACACTTCAACAAACTGGGATCTTAGTGCTAGGTTTTTTTTAATTCATATATCTCAGTCTATTTTTCCACTTTTCCTTAACAGTGGAAAGAGAAGGAAGGGTCCATGCTGAAGGCAATCTTCCCTTTACTTCCTTGCTGCTGCCCTGGGCAATCACTTGTCCTTGATGAAAGCCAATGGGAACACCAAGGCAGGATGCAAGGTAGGAATAAATTCATAGAAGCTAATCCACAGTCCAGGGAAGACAGTGGAAAGCATCACACTGCCTCCAGAATGCATTTGCTAAAACTCCTGTGACACACGTAGATGACCATGCTAAAATCCAAGTTACCTTCATAAAACCGGATCTTGTCCCTTAGGCCATGCCTTTTGTGAGCAGCTGATTCTGTAAATAAAACATAGACCAACTTTATTCAATTCTGTACTTCCCTACAGCCACCATATTTCACATTTTGTTCATTCTTAACTGTGGCAACGAAGGGGATCTTTTATTTTAATAATCAATCACCAAAGGACTCCTCCTGTGTCCATCTTGCTTAAATCATTTGGGACACTTGTCAGCTGATGATATAATCACCTACTGCTTTCAGGACACAGCACGTATTCTGTACAGTACAAAGTGCTCATCAAACTTCAAACATCTGACCCAAAAAGCAGTACAGTTTGTCTTAAGAGAAGCAGAAAGACCACTGCTTCAATAGACAGTGTGTACTTGCTGCTAAATGCCTTTCCTATTAGCTACACTACAATGAACTGAACTGGTTTATTCAGGAACTTAAATTTTAAGCTGAAAGAAAATGTCTGAAGTCTCCTGAAAGATAGCAATGTCATACAGAAACACTGAGAGTGCACAAATCTATTCCACGGGTTGGACTCAGTATCTAACTATATAGACAGAAAATCCAAATCTCATTAGTCCATCAATGACAAGAAGACAGATAAGTCAGTGGACATCTCCGAATGGTTTCAAGGAGTTCCAGATCAGCATTTAGAGTGGGTGAAATTATTTTCTTAGTGGCCTGTAACAAAATCTGATTTAAATGAAAGAAAACACATGCCTACCTGTAGATATTCAGTGAAAAAGGATCCCAGTTCTGTTTTCAATAATTGCCTGCATTAAAAAGAAAAAGAAAAGGATCTGTGCAATCAGCAAATCATAATAGCTGGGCACTGCATGGAAAAGAGGAAGACATGAATAACAAAATATTTTTGTATGAGAACACAGTCAATAATGTCAAACTATGAATAAACAGGGTCAACAATACCAAGACTCCCAACCAGCATTTGTGTGTGTTGAAAAATATCTGCTGTGCTTTTAGATGGCTCAGTTGCATGAATACATGTGAAAGAAAATTGAGATTTAACAAAAAGAGGATGCTTTCCATCCCACATCTAACCCTTTTAAAAATGCACAAATTGTTCTCCTGCTGTGCCAGGGCTTCGCTGGCACCTGGCACTGCAGACGTGGGAGCTCTCTCTGCCCACCCATGGGTCTGAGCCAAAAAAAGAGCACGTGATTTGGCTGATGTGTTCAGACTGAAGCATCCCCATCCTGTGTAAGGCTGAAAAAGGGAGCTGTGACAATAGGTTTAGAGAGAAACCTGATGCAGGATGATATTGTGTGGGGTTTGTTGCAGGTGTGAAACTTGGCCATCTTTTATTGAAAGGGTCACGATCTTCTCCACTCAGGAGACTCACGATGGCTGCAGCTTCACACGGTTTCAGTGAAAAAGCAGGTAGGAATTTAAGAGTTTGGCTCTGCCTTTCACGATTCCTCTATACTAAAACCTACAAAGCAATCTGAGAGAGAATAATCACATTCACATGCAAAAAAAAATAAAAAATTCCCACAGACATCCCTCAAATTTGGAAACTCAATCCAGCCCACAAGCCCAATGTCTGTATCCAGGTAAAACTCACTACATTGCTAAAAAGCTGTACATCACTTCAGCGTCACGTGGTGGACGTGAGATATACCTCTCTGCACTCAGGTCGCTGTTTAGACATAGGAATGAGAGCTCAGACCTAACAAAAATGTAGCCCCAGCAGGGCTTTCTGAACATGTGCAAATCTGGCCTGGAGCTCTTTTGAAAACCTGTCTCTGTGTGACCACCTCATGCCCCATGAAGAAATTAGGTCAAATTTGACTTAAAATCTGAACACCCATTTCAACTAGGGTAGTTATGTAATATACATTCAGTAGCATGCTATCATCTATCTCTTTGGGTTATGTCTTTGACTAACAAATAACTAACTAACCAAATAATTTACCTAGTAAACAAATACATGTCTGGTTTAAAAAGTCCAGCATATCCCTACATTCAATTAAAAGATCTGCAGGAGTTTGATCTGATTTTTTTGAGACCACATGCTTCAGCACAGCCTCATGAGATCTTTGGGAAGTTTAGGGAAAACAGGAGGAAGTCAGTGTTTAGGAGCTTGAAATACAGCATCTTATTTATTTATCCTTAGGCACATGTCTACAGTGATCTCACAGCACCCTGTAAAACACTCTAGATATAAATGAAATAGAAAATTACAAAAGGAAGGGGTTTTTCCAAAACTCCTAAGCATCAAAATCCTTTTTCTGCTAGAAACCTGACTGAGACAAACTATCTCTGGACAAACATTTCCAAAGCCAGCTCAGGCCTTAGCCATAGATGTCAAACTGCCATGAACGACCATTGTATGGCTAGCCCCCTTGGCATGCTGTACATATGGGATGGGACAACCCCTAGAGTGCCCTGAGACACCATCCTCAATGGTACCCACTGAGTACCAAGCCCTTGGCAGGGCTTTAACAGTCTTTGGGGGAGGTGGGTTTTAAGTATGTAGCCTTAAGAGTACGTAAACAAGTATAAGGATGGCCAAATTGTGCCATGCCCACTCAAAGTGGGAATTTACTGTCCAGGTAGTGTGATTTCTTTCTGGACTGCAGGTGATGGTACTCAAGGTTTTTCTTGCTTAGAGCATAGATAGATAAACCATTTTTAGGTTGAAATTACACTAAAGTTGCAGGTTTGAAGTCTCCTTTGATAGATGGCAATTAATCCCCAGATGCCTTTTTGTGTCATTGTTTCAAAAAACATACTGATACTTTATGCTGACAGGTTTTGCTTCATGTTTTACCCTCTCCTCAAGCCAGCAGCCCTTTGCAGTCTAGTCTTGGATTCCTCACAGTCTTGGCCAGGTGATTTGCAAATACCTTCTTACTTTGTATTTTAGGTTCTACTGATAAATCCTGGCATTTAGAGCAGGAAATACAACATGACATTTTACTTGTCCAGTAACTAACCCTCTGGTTCACCACATTTCTGTTTTTTCAGATGTGAATGAACTAAACCACCAGCCTATAGTTAATTATATGCACTGAACTGCATCACACCAAGCAGCACTACAGCTACATTAGCATCTCTGTTTATGGGGTGGAAGAAGAACTGACAGCACACTTAATGCATCTTGCTCTTTGAATCCCTAATAATACAAATACTTCACACTGCTTAATTAATTTCTTGTGAAGCAGTGAGGCCCTCAGGCCACATCAGAACACTGGTGTTTGATACTCTCTGTACCCATATTCATTTGAGAGAGATTGACAAAACTGGATCCATAGAATCACAATGTTGGAAAAGACCTTTAAGATCACCGAGTCCAACTGTTCCCATTGTGTGCCAAACCACATCCCTAAGTACCTCATCTACTCTTTTTTTAAACACACCCAGGGATGGTGACTCAACCCCCTCCCTGGGCAGCCTGTTCCAGGCCCTGACAACTCTTTCGGTGAAAATTTTTTCCCTAACATCTAATCTGACCCTGCCCTGGAGCAGCTTTGTGCCATTTCCTCTTGTCCTATCTCCTGTCACCTGGCTGAAGAGACCATCACCCACCTCTCTACAACCTCCTTTCAGGTAGTTGTAGGCAGTGATAAGGGCTCCCCTCAGCCTCCTCTTTTCCAGGCTAAACAGCCCCAGCTCCCTCAGCTGCCTCTCATATGATTTGCTAGATCAAGACATTCCTTGCAATTTTTTTATTATTTTTTTTTTTTCATCCTTGCTTCAGTTCCTTTAACAAAAATCACTTAGGTTGTCACCTAGTCAGATCCTGGACAATTCAGATTACTAACATTATCTAGATATATGGACATTATGGTGGTAGCCAGGTAAAAATCTGATTAAATCTAAAAGAGATCCCTGATCAGATAGCAGACCTCATTTCACATGGATCTGATTTTGAAGCCAGTCACTTTGCAGTCTTATGAAGCTTGTATACCAGTGATATCAGCTCTTCTCTGCCTGTTTAATGACTTCATAAATTAAGATGATAAGATAAATTCACATAAAATATGCTAAAATAGCTCCTTTTTTCTATCTTCCTGCTGTCACTTCTTTGTCTCATTTTGAAATTAACTCTTGCAGCATTAGACAGAATGGAAAGTCTAACGCTGTCTAATATCTGTTAAATAAAGTTAAATGAAGCAAAGGACAAGTGACTTTACTGGATCTGAACTCCTGCTACAGAAGGGGAAATGCCACTAGAATGGGCTTTGTTTGCATCAAGTGAGTATCCTGAAACCCGAAAAAGAGGCAGCTATAAATATGTATTAGCTTTAATACAGGACATCCTGCTTCCACTGTGTTTCCCCTTCCTTCTTTTTCTTCCTGATTTACAAGTGGTGTAAATAAACACTCTGAAATGCCATATGGTACATGGAATGAAAAAGTTAAAAAACATTGTATGATTATTCATACCACACACATACATCAAGAGAAATACTAAACTGTAACTATGTGCATATAGATTTTTTTATTACCAAACCCCTATTTAATCATCTAGTAAGGGCTCAGAAGAAGGAAAGTATATGACATACACTGGTAATACTCTCAGTTACTGGAGTATCTTCTCACCACCTTACTGTACTTTATCAGCTTTAGCAGAGTTACTCAGCAGTTAAGCAACAGAAGTCTGAAGTCATACACTGATTTGATTAGTAGTCAGGCTCCTGAGCACTATATAACTCCATGGTTAAGGCCCCTCTCCAGTGCCAAGGGGTGGTAAAAACGGTCTCAAAAGGAGTCAGTGTTGAGTGGCAACTTTTATGAGGCAACTCTTAGAAGAATCTAAGTAAATGGGACTGTACAATATTGTACCCACTGATGTTTTCTTAAATAATCTGTGCATACATACTCAGGGTTCAAGGCCTTGAGATACGTGTTCAGAAAAGGAAGTTATACGTATTTATTTGCATGGATGTGACATACAGTAGTTGAACATATGTGGTATTCCTGAGGCAAAACAATGGTGTGCAAATATTGTGGGCCTAAGACAACCGTTCAAATATTTACACTTGGTCTCTGAGTCAATTCTGATATCGAATGTTTAGTTATGAAAAGCATCCCAGAATCTGCTCTAACTAAAGTGATGAAATAGAAGCAAGTCTTTTACTGTCCTGTAACTGGTGAACAGTATTACTGATACTGGTCATTTACCTGAAAGCTTCCCCACTCAAGTATTGCCCATTGAAAAAAAAGGGCTTTTGGTTTCTTTTTATTTATGCACTTGTGGGGAAAATGCACCTAAAATAAAAGGATGAAGCAAATACACTCTTGTTTCACTTCTGAAGTCATGTTTATGAATCATATTTTTTCTGCAGTTTGTTATAATATCAACCCCAAAAAAGTTATTTTGCATTAAATAACAATGGTAGCAAGCCAGATATTGTTGAGATGTGTCAAATCAGCAATTTTTTTAGTTAGGTTTGGAGCTGAATTTAAGTGAGGCGAAAGGGCTTCGGTTGCAAATAGTCGGGAGGTCCTTAAAAATTACTGACGGGGGGCAGCAGTAAAACGATGCACACAACAGGAGCAAAGTAGCTTCTGGAAAGGGGCTGTGGCTGGAAGTGTGAACAGGCTTGTTTAAAAACTATCACTACCAGGCTCTTCTCTGGAAAGAGATCTTTGGGCCGTTCTAGACTCTTTGCCACCTCACAGCTTTCTCTTGTGAGCTGCTTCTGTGAATGAAGCAGGGCAGATGCACACAAGAAGCTCCACAAAACCCCCTGAGAGTGGTCACTGAGAGCATGGACTGCTTTTGGTAATAACCAAGAAGGCTGTTCAGGCCAAGTCAGAGGCAAGAGGGAACCTCAAAGCAGCAACAGAAATGATCAGTCTTGAAAGCCTGCATCTTGACAAACACTGGCTTGTCCCACAAGAGTTCCACTGCTGCTGCCTCTTTTACAACAGCAGCTTTCTAGATTTCACCATGTTTTGTCCATCAGCTCAGGTATGAGTCACCAAGAGTTGCTCTTCCTGAAGCAAAGCAAAACTGAGCGATCAGCTGAGATAACAACAAAGCAGGATTATCCTTACCCTAACAAAAAGAAATGGGCAGCAAAGAACATCATAAAATGGAAAAAATATTTAAAGTGGTCTATTTGTAGTCAGCTTGCCTGTTTGGCTGTGTGGGACATTGCAGTAAATCCAACACAACTACATTGGCAGGCTTCATCATGGTGCAGGGTTTATACCCAGGTAAATCAAAGTAAAATTTGGGCACAATTCCACAAATAACATCCATCCATCCATCCATCCATCCATCCATCCATCCATCCATCCATCCATCCATCTTCTATGTGTTGGGTCATACAAGATCATATTTCTCTCTAATCACCTCAGCAGATTAATTTTTCCTCCTCTGTCTCTTACCAGCAGATGAGCATCCTGAGGCAAATGCGCTGGGCTAGGAAATCTCAGCCCAGAACTACCATTTTCTGTCATTCAGATAAAGCCAAAGAATTCTAACTGCACTTACAGTAATAATGATCAACCATTATTCCGATAACTAACTCAAAATGATTGATGGATCATGCTAACTGACAACCATCCTCGAAAAGCTATTCTTTGTATGTCATTCCCCAGAGATGTGAGAAGTAACCAGAGAATTCTTTTAATTTCAAAAAGACAGAGAGGGAGACAGAGAGGGGGGACAAGAGAGATCACAGGCCAAATATCATTCACCTAGACTTTTCTGAAAATATTCCCACAATTAAAGGAACCAGACTGGGCCAGTTATCCCAGACTGGCAACCTGACAGGGACAGATAAACCTAGAATATCTGGATATTCTGTGGATTTTGTCACACTCCAGTGACCAAAGAGAGTGGGAATAAGCAGTAATGGAAGGGAATTACTGAAGCTCTTATGTGAAGAGAAGCTGTCTGTCTTTTCTAAGTGCAGTTTCTTTTCCAACATTTATTCTTCAAAGCATTGGGACAAATTTCTAAAAGGAAATCTGCTACCTTGCCCTTGTCAGTGAGAGGTGGTTTATTAAGTAGTAAAAAGTACTAGAAAAAACAGTGAAAACTGATGTAGATCCAGGTATCAGCTCATCTCTTGGGAAACTTCTTTGCAACAGTACCTTAAATAAATGGTAGCTTTGTTTTGTTTTGTTTTGTTTTAAAGGGAAAAAGGTTCCCATTATCTATCTCACTGGGCTATATTTAGTCTGTTGGGAATAGTTTCATCAGAGTAAGAGAAAGAAATAGGAACCTTAAACTGCATTACTCAGGTCATTGTGCTGACATGACAGCTTTACAATACCTACATCATATTGAGCCTGTGAGGAAGGAGCAGCTAGATGTAAGGGACCACCAGGCAAGACACCTTGCCTTGCCATGTCACACTGAATGCTTGGATACTTTGCATCCTCCACGGATGCAAGGGAAGCACTTCAGAGGTAGGCCTGGCACCTATGGAAAGGGCAGCATCATTGCAATGGCACAGAGCTGCATTACTAGAGCGGTCCAGGTTTTCCCTTCCAACCCAGCACATCAAGACAGACTCTGAAATAATCCACCCTCCTCTGCAGAAGGAGGAACCCCGTTCTCGCTACACAAGGTGTTGTCACACATCAGAAGGAGTTACATTCACTGAGGCCAAACTGAGAGTGCTGGTGGGCACTACCACTGGAAAAACAAACACAAAGGTAATACTGTAGCAGAAGCTTTCAAGTGTGAGTGCTGGCAAACAGTACTGTGCATGCCAGCTAGTAACACCTTGAGTGGAGTTGAGTCTCTTACCTGACTCCTTCATTAAGGTTGTAAAGTTCATGGTCCGGGAGACCCTTGCGCTGGAACACCGCTATTACTCCATTGTGGATACTGAAAGAACGTATTAGGAGTCATTAGTACACAGTCACGTTTTAGAAGGGTATCACTTCCACAGTAAGCTTAACAGCTCTGCCAAGACACTGCAGGGCCTTTTAAAAAGTCACAGATGATTTCTGGTGCCTTAAAGGGAATTATTGCCTAGACACCTTTGAAACATCAATTATTTTTGATTTGTTCCTCAACAGTTGCACATCTGAGATCACTAATTTCAGAAAACGTAGGCATATATATTTTAAGTACTTTAAGTATAACTTCTAATATATTTATATATTAAGCATATTTGAAGTATTTTAAAGTGTATTTTTGTCTCTATGGCTCACTACAGAGACAATTTAAAGCTTCACTATTCCTGGCACCGTTAGCATACGTTTCTCTGAGCTATGGCTACTTGATTTCTTTATCAACGAGTCAGCATCTATCCAGACTGGACATTATCCCTGAAGTTCAACCTACAAATATTGTATGCTTTTACTAGAATGGAATGTCAAGAATGGTTAGTTCTTTTAAAAGAATAATAAAAGAAACACTGGAGAATTATGAGTTGTAAGTCAAATTAACCAATCTCTCATTCATTTTCAAAAATTAAAACAACAGAAAAAAGGGCAATTGGTTACAAAGACAGTTTCCTATCACCACATACATACTCATTTCTCAAACCTTTATGCTCTTGCTCCAGCTAAAGAAAAAAAAAAAGGCTGTGCTGAAAGAACAGGTCTGGAGTTTCTGAGGCGGGCAGTGAGAGACACAGCAATGTGCTAGGCACAGGCAAGCCATCTGTCCTACAAAAATGCTCCCTTTTCGTTTTCAATGACATTTGTAACTGCTCTGCAAACAGAAGTTGCTGGGAAGCAGTGACTTTCTGCTGCAATCTGACACAAACCAAAACACGATCGAGACCACAGAATTCTCTAGTTCAATAGAAAGTCTCATACCCAACACTATCTGTCCCTGGGGTGTATGGCCACTGGTCCCATACACTCTAGGATGCTGAATGGCAAAAGTACACCAGATGTGCTAGCAGGGATGCTTACTGGTCCCATGAACCTAAAAAGACTGCACCTGAAATGGCTGCTGAAACGAGTATGTGCTTCAGGATGAGGTCCTGAAATACACCTGACACCATTAGCGTGATGACACAGCAGCCTAATTCACCGACCTTAGTTCTGAGGACAAAGGTAAAGAAATGCCAGTGAGAGGAGAGACCAAACCTGTTCCAGCATTAGAAGTCTCCTTTCCCAACCTAGTGCCACCTTTTAGAGCCTCACAGCTGTGTCTTCAAAAAGGAAAAAGACTCACATGCTCCCTCCCTCTGTCAGCTTATCCCCACTCCTCCACTCTTGGAACTGCTTCACAATTTCTACCACATTTAACTATGGAATCAAAGTCCCCAAAACATGAAGGTCTTTTAGGTTTCAGCTGGGGTAGAAGGAGCATGTTTTAGTGACCAAGAACATACTTTCAGGGTATATTCTCAGCCCTTATTCAACTTTCACACAGATGCTTTAGCTTCCTGATACTAACAGACAAGAGAGAAACTTTTAGCAGCTCCACTGCTCATACTATTGCTCCTCAGTTTCTATTACTGAAACAACCTTTCCCACTGTTGGCAATGACTGCAAGTTATTTCACCTCTGTCTGCTCAGTTACCCCATATTTAAAATAAAGACAATGACACTGACCACTAAAAGGTGTTTTAAAGCGTATTTATATAAGAAAAGCAGTGAGTTTAATCATCAGTAGCAGTGTTATATGCCATCATTGTCACTGTTTTTCTTCTTCCCTCACAAACCTCTTGAATGCAAAGGGAAAATAAAGATTTCAATGTGTGCCTCTTCGTATTCAATGTTGCACCTGAGAAGAGGAGACAATATTCTTCAAAAAACCCACAAGCCAGAGGTCATCCTGCTCCCCACTATCTCCATGGGTGACTCTCATTCTGCATGCCACCTCCCAGCCTGCCCTTAGATGAAGAAAGGAATAGTAACAGGCAGCCATGGAGATGCTCAGGAGGTGTATTTGGGGGTCACTGACTTAAATCACCCCCCTAGAAGATCTACAGAATAGATCTTCTGAGGATCAGAAGGTATGGAATGCAGATCCCTCATGGTGATCTGGTTTTACAGTGACTCTGCAACATTTTTCAGAGTTTTGCAGCTGACCTCCCCCTGCTCACACTGCACTGGAACCTGCTGTAATAGAGCAACAACCAGACACAGAACTCTGGAAAGCAAAACCAGGACCAGATTTGCCCATCCTGGAGGCACTGGGATTTAGGGTTGCCCTATGTTGTGAAGAAGGGCTAAAAGTGGTATCTGTTCAGAAGGTCACCAGTAGGAAAAAGCCAGATTCCTACTTGTGGGCAAGCTTATGTTGGCTCAGGGCCAGCACCAGCCACATACTGCTGCTCCCACTGCAAGGGGATGTCACTGTGGGGGCTATGCCAGAGTGTGTGCAGGGACCTCAGGCACCCATATTAAAAGTTTCTGTTTCGGTCCCTGGTAAGACAAGCCTTTTCAATCCTTACTGGGAGCAGAGACCTGGGCTCAAACTGGCCCTCAAAACACTGAGGTGCACAATACTGAGCAGCAGACACACGCACTGCTAGCAAAGCTCTGCCATGATAGAAACAACCATTTCTATCAGTACAGGCTGGGGGACGACCTGCTGGAGAAGAGCTCAGTGGAGAAGGACCTGGGGGTCCTGGTGGATGACAGGTTGGCCATGAGCCAGCAGTGTGTCCTGGTGGCTAAGAGAGCCAATGGGATCCTGGGGTGCATCCGGAGGAGTGTGGCCAGGAGGTCAAAGGAGGTGATCCTCCCCCTCTACTCTGCCCTGGTCAGGCCCCACCTGGAATGTTGTGTCCAGTTCTGGGCTCCCTGGTATAAAAGGGACAGGGATCTCCTGGAGAGAGTCCAAAGAAGGGCTACGAAGATGATTAAGGGCCTGGAGCATCTCCCCTATGAGGAAAGGCTGAGAGAGCTGGGAATGTTCAGTCTTGAGAAGAGAAGACTAAGGGGGGACCTAATTAATGTTTATAATTATCTTAAGCAGGGGATGCAGGGGAATCAGCCAGCCCCTTTTCAGCGGTCTGTGGAGACAGGACAAGGGGCAATGGCTGCAAGTTGGAGCACAGGAAGTTCCACACCAACATGTGGAAGAACTTTTTCCCAGTGAGGGTGACAGAGCCCTGGGACAGGCTGCCCAGGGGGGTGGTGGAGTCTCCTTCTCTGGAGATATTCAAGACCCGTCTGGATGCCTATCTGAGTGAAATGTCCTAGGGAGCTGCTTTGGCAGGGGGGTTGGACCTGATGATCTCTCGAGGTCCCTTCCAGCCCCTACAATTCTATGATTCTATGATTCTATGATTCATCTGTGGAGCAGGAAAAATAAAAGTGGCAGGTGAAAGGTATGACCCACTGTGGAGAAACACACAAGCAGATCAGAATAGGAATCATTATCCTCTTCTCTCTTTTGCTCCTTTGAGGATGTTTTCAAGGTGCTAATCGCTCCCCCCTGCCACGTTGGTCCCTCTTTCCGCCCTACACCCACGTGCACAGACATACAGTCATGATCCAACCCAGCTTATTTTGCCTGGCTGGAACAGACACACTCAATTTACGATTATTTGAAAATTGGCAGCTAAATGTCTCTGGTATACAGTGAAGCAACTTGGGTATTTTAATATTATGAGTAATATGTGAAGTACGATTAATGTAGTGAATAAAACAAGCAGTCTTTACACGCTCTTCTGATTCGGAAATGAACTTTGCAATGTTCCCTGCCAGCCTGCTGCAAAGAATGACTAAATATCTCTCCTAGAAGGCAGCACGCTCTCTCTCCTTCTCTCTGGCACTCCTTTCTAAACGAGGGGGAGGTTTTATCTTTCCAGCTTAACAGGTCCATTATTAATTCCTCAAAAAAATAAGGGAGAGCAAGCTTTTTAAACAAGAACTTGGAAGGACAGGTTGTGAAGCACTGAAGTTATTGCCCAGGTAGTAGAACAGCTTCTATGTAAAACATCCTAGGGGTGATCTTTTAACCTGCCTGGGATCTTGCTCATAGCGAGGGACAACTGCCTTGCCCATAAAACAAGTCTTGGCCCTGCTGCATTGACCAGCTGCCTTTCCTTCCTATTGCAGACACCTTCGCTTGCCTTCAGGGTGCAGTCATGCAGTCCCAAACTGCACGCAAGGTGGGAATGCCACCATGATCCGACCCTCCACACTTGCTCAAGAGACAACAAAGCAGAGTCATAACAACCAGGATGCTATCAGTGGCATAAGTTGGTGTCAGGATCACAAAAAATTAGCCTAAGTCTTTTCAGTTACCTTAAGCTACTGAGAAAAACAAACTCAACCTCACTTACATCAAAGCAATGCTATGGTTTCTATAATGAGTTATTGTTTAAAAGGGTTTACTCAGAGTGGTACAACCTTTTGGTATAAAGAAAATATGAGCTGTAGCTTACACACAGAAGTCCTGCAAGATACTTGAGGTGGGTGGAACACCTTTATGTGTACCTGCAACCAGCCTACACTCAGACTTAAGTCAATAATGTATGTAATTACACTTACATTTTAATAGTTAACCTGAATTGGAAATCACTTGTAACCTTCCTTCTGGAACTCTTTTACAACATGAAAGTTAATAATGGGTACACTCACACACTCATAGTACTCTGAACACCTTCACTGTACAGGCTGTCTGTGTACAGTGTGTGCACAAGAACAGAGCACCGCAGAGGAGACATGAGCTCCAAAGAGACCAAAAAGGAGGTCAGCTCCTGAATTGCCCATACTCCAGTCTCCAACCAAAATCAAACCCCATACTGTACATCCAGGGTTATAAATGCTTCTGGTTTGCTATATGGTACCACTATTTTCCACAGAAGTACAGACATAATCTACTCCTGCAGCACTGCACTTTCCTCTGCTTAAGGAAACAAGCAATTTCTAACACTTCCCCACCAGTATCTTCTGCTGGAACAAGAAGGATATGGGAGCTCTGTGCACCTGAGCAGTGCACCTTTGAAACAAGCTACAGCCACCCTCACACTGCCAGAAAAGGCAAATCTCAGAGTTACAGGGTTATGGCATTTTTTGAAAGCACACCACCAATTGATTAGCCAGCTCGCTCAAATGATATGAACAAGGGTAAACTGCTGTGGCAGTATTATTTAACCCAAGTCCAAACTCTGACACACTGTGCTGGTACCTTTCCATGGAAACATATGCCATAGGTCACTCCTGGTCTAAAGACTCTGTCTAGAAGAAGAAATTTTGAGAGGGCAGCAAGGCAGAAAGAAGCCTGAAAGGAGGCTTCCCACAGGTCAGTGGTGGGCAGGGAAGAGAGAAGCATAGGTAGAGCAGGCTGGCTGTAGAAGCAGAAATTGGGATTGAACACTGAAGAAATCAAGGTTTGTCTTTTGGGTTTTTTGGAGGGGTGTTTGCATTTTGAATTAAGACAAAAATCTTGGACACCTCCAGCAATGTATTTTACTTATCTATCCTGCAGTGGCCACAGATTGCCAAAAGAAAACTACCTACAACCAAGGCAGCACTCACAGTAACAAAAATCAACCCAGCAACCTAAGAAATTCCACCTTTGGGCAGACCACTCATTCTAGATTTGCCCAATCCCCCAGAGCAGGCAGTGGCTCCAGGACATGACATCTGGCAGCCCAAAACATGGGGAATGACAGCTCCAGCATACCCAGCACAGAGCTTCCCCACCATCGCCTTTAGCATCAGGAGATCTGGAAGGTGTAAATCCCCAGAGTAGGAAGTTGGATGCTTGCTGAGGGCACTCCCAACCAGCCAAACAGCCTGAGTGCTGAGGCAGGGAGGGTGGGGTTTATTATTCTGGTTTTTGCATAATAGAAAGCCACTGCCTAGGTAGCTCAATACCACCAAAACATACATGTCTCCTGAGTTGCTAGTTGTCCACCCAGACACCACTGCCTTTAGTGGGTGGAAGGCTGGCTTCCCCTGACATTTAGTGGTTTTAAGGTGTCAAGAAGAAAAAAACTATTGTGACTAGAGCACTGTTTTCTGCCAGGTCAGAATCACTTTGTTCACAGAGTTGTGGAACAGCTGCTAAGTCAGTCTGAATCCTGACGTCCTGTTTGCCCTGACCGTCACCAGAGCCCTCCCAGCTCAGCATTTCCTGGCAGAGCAGGTGGAGCGGCCCGCGTTCTTGTTCGTGCACAGCACGCAGGTAATTTGGGTTCTCTGAAGCAGTCACTACCTTTGCATGCAAACAGCATGGGTGAAAATATCACGGCATTTTTTATTGAGTGTTTGAAGTGCTTCAGGTGAAGTCCATGAGTGAAAACAATGCTGTGTGAATAATCACACCCTGCGAGTACCGGGTAGTTAAGGGCAACGTTTTCATTTTCGAAAGTGACTAATTGACTTAGGGCTCATTTCAGAGAATCATAAGATCACAGACTGGTTTGGGGTGGAAGGGACCTCAAAGCCCATCTAGTTCCAACTTCCTGCCATGGGCAGGGACACCCTCCACTAGCCCAGGCTGCCCAAAGCCCCGTCCAATCTGGCCTTGAACACTGCCAGGGAGGGGGCAGACACAGCTTCTTTGGGCAGTTAAGTGAATAGATAATTAACAATAGTTAACCTGATATACTTGTATCAATACCTCCTTGAGATACCCTTACTCCAGAATAAAACCTCATTTTCCTGAAGGAATCCAATCAGGAAGACCCCATTTTCAGTACAGCTTCAGTCCATCTGCAACTCCATAGGCTTCCTGTGAGGCCTTGACCCTTTCAAAATAAGCTTGCATCTGCTAGTCCACTAATGTTTCTGAAATTTCTACCCAAGGTAAAGCAATCTGCAGAGAGGGATAGGCTGCAATTACACATTGGATCATACAAGCAAAAATAAGCTGGTCTGCAAAACTCTGTCTTCAAAGAGTTTTTGAGGCATTAGTTCACTAACTTCAACTATAAACACCAGTCTTACATACAAAGAAGTTGAGACAGATAGGTGAAGGGCCTTCCCTGCATGTTACAGAGTTAATACTGCTATAGAATGCAGGACTAAGGAGATTCTGGATTCCAACTGTACCTGCATTCAAGCAAGTGTAAGTACATTTGGAGGGCTATGGGGAGCAGAAATTCTCTACCACCACAACTTTCTATTACTGTAGTCAAGGCTGGCACATGCATTAGTGACCAGCTGGGAAGTCCCTTTCACCCCACTGTCCCTCCTTGTCACTGGTAGCACAGCTGTCTGCCCCTACACCCTTCCCCCCATAACCAAATGCTCCAAAGAAGGCATCAAATACAGGGTCAGGAAAAAGAAGGTGATCTTCCAACAGGCAGAAAAAGTTCAAAATATTTCTGAATGTTTTAAAACATTTCTAAATAAACACTAAATAAAGGAAGAAATAAAAATAAGAAGTAAAAAAAGAAAGAAAAATTAGAAATATTAGATAAATGCACTTGTCTGGAATGCTTTCTCCCCTAAAAAGGCTCTGTGATCTGAAAAAACATTCATTTTTAATTAGAAGATGAAATATGGTTCCCATGACTTTACAGCAGGTTGTTGTGCTTATTATAACCCCGTAAAAATTAGCCCAAACCATAAAACTCTTTCTGATTCTGTAAGTCTCCTTGGATTTACTGCTGATCTTGTTAATGTCACAGGCATCTGTGTTTGCTTTGCTTTTCCTTTGCTGTCTCCTATTCCTTCACATTTCCATGAATTTTCCCCATTTTCTTACGCCAAAAAGGATCTAAGTGGCTTTGACTAGAGGCCTTTCCACAGCACAACTCAGGCAGTACCAGATCCAGATTCGGCGGTCTGTGCTAGCTCAGTCAGAATGAAAACCTTGCGATGGATTTTATTTGCTGAGAGGGGCCCCCTGGCTTGCAAGCTCAAGATTAAAATCCCTGGGTTTCTCAGTCCAATTGGTTTAGTCAGCATTCATCCCTCTTTTTTTTTTTTTTCTTTTGCCTGAAGCATAAAAAAAAGGGGAGAAGAGGAATTGAAGACAACGTTAGTGAAAAAAAATCTAAGCTATTTTAATCCCATGCAAATTCTGTGAGCTGTAACGAAACTATATTGTTCCACTATGTTGCTGTTGGTTACTAGTTAACGTGCACTGTCAGTGCGTTGCTGTATGCATCTTTTGGGGTTCATGAGAAAGCAAGCTCAAAAAAACCATGATATCAAGCTGAATTTGCATAGTAGCATAAAGCAACTCAGCATCAATTTCCCTTTGATCTAACAGTGTCGAGAAGTTTTACAGGATTTTAGTATGGAGGTGAAGGGAAGTTATCAGGGACAAAGATACCTTCCTGCTAGCACTGACTGCTATGTGCCCCCTGCACACTGAACCCTGCAATTAAACTCCTGCAGTTTTCCCTCCCTTGGTGTTGGAAAGCAGCAGGCATCCTCTGCTATAAACAGTGTGAGGGCTGAGACCAGTCTGAACATAGCGGAGGTGGTGGAGAGGAGGTCGCTGGGTGGCCAGGCTGTAGCCACACACAAGCTGACTGCACATCCTCCCCAGAAAAAGCCCACAGTGACAGAGCTGCTACCATGCAGAAGAATCCACCAGCAAAACTCTGGCTCAGCAGCGTTAAAGCACGGTCCCCGGCAGGGCTAAGGCAGCATCAGCGCAGGATCAGCAGTCTCAGGTGAAGCAGAGCCTGCCGTGGCTGTGCTTTGCCTCTCCCCACATGAGTTTTGATGAACTTGGTTCAAAGCCTCTTTCAAAAGCAGATACACACATGCCACACCCAGGCACGGCTGCTAACATTAGGCAAGAAACCAGCCAACATTTAAATATAGAACTACCAGGCTTGGGGAGAGGGAAAAGCTCTGCTGGTGCATCTCGACTTCCTCGATCAGCAAGGTCTTAACGCCTGATACTGCACAGAATGAAACAGCAACAGCAATCCTTTCATTTGGAAGAACAAATATTCCTATAAACCAAAATATGGTACATTAGTCCTCTGTTGGGGTGTTTTAATTTTACAGGGGAAAAAATAAAAAACCCCACAACTTCCACAGCCCACGATTTTCAAAACCCACCTGAGGTTTCTGGGGAGTCAAAGTTCAGATGCCTGGCTTGCCACACCATGTTACAGTCTCTCCAGGAGAGCTGAACACCGACTACCTCATGACCAGACCCTGTTACACATGCCAAGATGGGCACACACTGGTGATAGGCGGAAGCTACAGTGGATAACTTCTTAATACAACTAATCCAACATCACTTAAGCCCTGGCTTTCCTGAGGATAAGCTCCAGGGAGGATACAAGTATTATTGCGCCTGAAAGAATTACCCTCACTCTCTCTTCCACTCAGGAGAAAGCCTCACACCTGTAAACAAGACATAAAGGCCTTTCCCTTTGCCCATGCAGCACAACTGGCTCGTAACCTGCATTACTTGACATAGCTTTAGGCAGCTGTTAGTGCAGGCACGTGGTGCCCACTTGACTCGCCACTGCAGGTAGCAGCAGCCTGCCACTGCACGACAGCAGCAGTGTCAGTGTTTCGGAGGCACGTGCCTGCCACAAAACAGCAGGGATCTCTGCACTGGGAAAAGGCCACCCGCGGCAGGAAAGCGCAGTTAGGCCTGAGTTCATGCAAAGCAGCCACAGGATGACTTGCGCACACCTATTCCAGGAACAGGCGATGGGACAGTTGTCTAATCGTTTGTAGAGAACCCACAGAAGGACAGCTCGCTGACAGACAACCACTTCTGGCCAGAGCTGTACCTGTCCTGTCCAAATTAAAGATAATAAACTCTTGCTCCGGCTCACTTAGGAAAACCCTCTCGTTTGAGTATTGACAGCCCCTAAACCTGGAGCTCTCTCCCTTCCAGAAAGCCTGGTACCTGACCTGCTCTCCAACCACATCTGCCTCCACAGCTCCCTCTCCACAGGGAATGTTAATCCCTACCAAGGAAAGCCATCAGCACCTCATCACAAAAAGGTCCTGGGGGACCTATTCCGTCCGTCACCTCGGTTCACACCAAGGAGTATCCTACTCCGCACTGTTTCCCATCAGGCTACTGGCCAAGTGAAATCCCAATTGGCACAAACCAAGGTGGCCCAATCTAGGCTTTAATTACCACCATCATCCAGATCTTGGGGTCAATCCCAGGTCATAGCAGGACACATGAGCAGAAAGTCAGTCTCTTTTGTGACCCTGGTACAATTTCAGCACTTGGTCTGCTTCTGGCATTAAACAACTAATTCATAAGGCCAACACGAAACCACAAATCGAGTGGTGAGAGCGACAGAAGATGTGATATTTCATAGGTGGTTTTTTTTTTTTGGTCAGAACTCAAATACCTTTAATAAATGTGTCTGTAGTTTACTGGCATTTTTCTTCCTAGTGCTGTACTGCCATACAATTATAAAACGTTACAAATTACGTTTTCCGAGCTCTGACCCAGGAGATGACATTTCATTTTCAGAAAGGACATAACACAATTCCTAATGACTTAAGGGACTTAGACTCATCTTTAAGAGTGCCACCAAAACAGTCATTAGGATGCTTTCTGAATATCTGTGCTAAGTGACACATTCTCAACAAAATGTTTGCATGGTTTATTTTTGCCAGACAGTAATAAAAGTCAGATGTCTAAACACAAGAAAGAAAACAATCAGGGCTTATTTTTCCCTGTTCAAAGTGCACGTGCTTGCGCGCACACACACACACACACACATACAGAGATATCTGTATTACTGTGAGTATACCGAATAGACTTTGTCATATCTCTATCAACAACCAGCAACACAGATAGTTATGTAGACAAAAATAATGTATTTTAATAGTTCTGTGATCGTAGTTTTTTTTTAAAAACCAAAATAAACCAAATTAGCCTTGAATATCTAGATAGACTTTAAGACCTGTTCGTAGCTGGAATCTGTAAAATAAGTCCTTGCCCGCGACAAGGAAGAACAGGCTGAGCCATCTGCAGGAAAGGCTCTTTGCTATCAGCCTTCAAAGGAAGGTTAACAGCAATGAGGAAAAAAGCCGCCCGCCTTTCCCTTGAACGCGAACTCCAGTAGGTGTAACACGCTAATGCAGACCCCTGACGTACTGCAACCCTGCCGAGCTGGGAGCGCGGCAGCCCAGCCTGCGAGCCTACCCGCACGTTAATCCTGGCGGCGGGAGCGTGGAGAGGCTGCAGGGGAGACGGCGCATCGTGCGAGACCTTACCTGTTCCAGGTAGCGTTGGAGCAGGCCCGTCGCTGCTGGGTCCCCCGCTCATCCAAGGCTGCCTGCTCTCTCTTGCCCAGATCACTGAGGCTGGGCGAACTCATGAACTTCAACCTGCGAAGAGTCCTCATGGTCAAATGTGTGTTTGCGCGTGGCAGCTACAGATACACCATCCTGTTTACACACACACACACGCAGCTGGAGCAGCGGCAGCAGCAGCAGCAGCAATGCGAGCAGTTCCCTCCGTTTGCTGTTCAAAAAAGAAACTTAAAAAAAAAAAAGAAGAGAGAACCAGTCTCTACGGAGCACACCTCTGCCAGCAAGAAAACAAACCTTTAATCAGATCAACTCTGACGTCATCAACTGTGGTTAATAATTTCACCAGTCCTTTCAAAAAATAAGTCGAACTTCTGGCTGCTGCTGCAGCTCTTTGAAGGGGGCCCCCTTGCGAGGGCTTTCCCTCCCCCTGTCCCCCGGGCACCGCGACCCGGGAATCTCGCTCAGCGCCGCGGCAGTGTGCTCCACCTGTCGTGGGAACTGCTCAGCTCCTCCGGCGGCTTGCGGGGAGGGGGGGTCTGCTAGCATTTCTCAACCTCACCCTCTCTTCTCTTCTCTCTCTCTCTCTGCACTCATAAATGGAAATGAAACTGGAGGGCAACGGACAGAAAAAAACAAAACAAAACAAAAACCAACCAACCAACCACCCAAGCAACCAATACTGACGCACTGAGACTTTATTGGAAAGTTTCATAACTGCCTGTGCCCTGCCACGTTACGACACTGCACACAGGCGCTCTGGCTCCCTCGCTCATACATATACATACGCGCACTCCCGCACTCCCGTACGCACACAGCACAGCCTCATGGCTCGACTCGGAAGCTGCTTCAGCTGAAAGTGTCACATAAGCCACAAGACGGAAAGTATTCGCAAGCAACACATCTGCAGAATGAAAAGTGCTAGTTTGGGTTTTAGCATTTTGAGGAATTTTTGGTGGTTGACAGAAGAGCCAGATGCCTTGTCTTTCTCTGCCTTCTCTTTCTTTTTTTTTTTTTTTTAAATATTGAGATAACAGCTATGCAACTCAGGGCATACTTAGTTTCTACACAAGCCCCAGGTGTCTTATCTTCAAAGGAAAAATCTTCTTTCTCTCTCTCTGACTGCAGCACTGGAGCTGAAGGATATGCTGCTACAAGACTCCAGCCCTGTCACTCACTCATGCTTCTGTTTTAAATACAGAAGCACCCAGCTCATCTGCTGGGAAATAATGCAACAAAACAGTGATCAGCTTTCTCAGGAAAGAAACCGTCTGCAACAGACTGAGCCAGAGCCTAAGAACTGCTCTTCTGTTCCTGCAGCGCTGGGCTGCAAATAGTCTGATAAAAGCCACAAGGGCTCCTTGCAGAATAACCTTCCACTCACTGGAAGGGAGCTGGAATACAGAGGAACTTACCCTTTCCTTTTCTTCTCCACTTTCTACTCACTCTTTTCATTTGCAATACCCTGTTTGTCTACATTTGGGCTGTAACTGGGTTGGTTTGTGTCCAAGTAATATGGCAAAGCTTATGTTACAGGAGAACTGCACTTCTCAAAGCAAGATCTGCCCTATGCACATCGTTTGCTGACATATTTTAGTAAGAACCAACTCCTCTCACTGCTCACCCAAATTTGGCTAAACTTACTTACTGCATATAAATATTTATTTCCAAAATTTATATTTGGAATTACCTCCGTGGGAACCAGCTCCAGAACTACCTAGGGAAATAAATCTTTTACCTTGTGCCAGTTTTAGCAGCAGTAGTTTTATCCAGCTGCTTGGATTACCATTATATTGATTGTCCTTTGCACACCAAAACCCTCAAGTATATAAAACGAGCATCACAGAAAGCGGCATGTTAACATTTCACTTCAGAAGGGACCTGCAACTCCACGTCTAACCTATGCACAAAGACATTGCTATCCCCAGTCACTTCCAGATGTTTAAATCCTCCAAACAAACGAACAACAATCCACTATGTACACAGCAGCAAAAGGAAAACAAACACAACAATATATAGCTGTATTCTAAGGAATGAGGTGGCTTCTACAGCATACAAATCAGCGACCAAAAATAGATACAGCAGAGCACTGCTTTGTTCAAACCGGATGAAGGGCACTCCATTTCTGTGGATAAAGCAGCCCAGGAGAGCAGGGGAGCACAACTTGGTCTGAGCTTCTGCTGAGGGCTCAGACACACGTGCATCTGCCCTGTTAAATGAAACAACTTGTTAGATAAACCTGTGGCAATATAATTCCATCTAATTTCATTTTCTACCTAGCTGGGCTGCTTTTCTGCTTCTCACTTGCTGTGAATTTGATAGGCCTTGCAAAATGTTATTATACTGGATTAAACCTTTGGAATTTTTAACTCTTTGATCCCTCCGCAGCACTGGAGTCTTTATAAACTGTACCCTGATGGTGCCAGTATGTCAGCAGCTACATAAAAACATTTCATCTGCTTTTTTTCTAAAATCCTCAACTTGCTAAATTGACTGAACCCAAGGAGCTCAGGTGTCAACACTGGATACACCAGACAACACTGCAAAAAGCAGTATTTGGCTCCTCATAAAATGCCAAATCCCAAGGGAAGGAAAAAACCCACCTCTTTCCCTCTGTATGCTGAAATATTACACCTATAGAAGCCATACTATTTTTATGCCACCCCATCAATCTCAGTAACCAGTACTAGATTCAGAGTCGACGCAATGCACAAAGCACATGGGAGAAGCAGCATTCCAGCCTCCTGAAAAATTCTGGATCGAGATAACAGAGGGCAGGCTTTCTCTACACTTCTTCCTGCAATTCCACCTGATCAAATGTTGATTTATGATAAAATTAATCCTTTTCAAGAAGGGTTACCTCCACCCATAATTACCGAGTAATACTTCACATTTACATTGTGCTGTGCATCCACAGACATCCTTGACTTCACGGCATTCATTAATTCAGCCCTGAGCAGCTCTTGGGCATGAAGGTAAACGATACAATCCGCACTTCAGCATGAACAGTCAAGAAGAGAAAGGTGATGCGACTTGCCCAGGCCACCCGTGAGCAGGTGGCAGAGATGTCAAGAGATGCCAGGACCTCCACCTCCCATTCCAGCATGCTATTGAGGGGATGCTGCAGGGATTTAGCAGCTGAGGACTCCCGGGGCCTGGTCAGTGGGGCGGGAGGCTGATGTGAAAGACAGAGCTCCTTGCCGGGGATTGCTCTGCGGCCGCTCCTCTGTAGCCACTTCTGAAGAGAGTTGTCGCATTACAGCACTGCTTCAAGATCGAGAGGCTAAGCAGCAGAGATTGCTTGCTATTGGTCATGGAGAGGGATAAGAGCACTGACCAGACTAATTGGGAGGGAGGGGAGGAGGGGGGATTGGCGGGGGCCCTCCCGTAGGCTCAATAATGAGCACTACAAGCTTCTTAAATAGAACTGCACTCAGCACATTTACAGAGCTGAAGACTGTAAAGTACTGTTACTTTATTCATTTAATCCCAGCATGCCGTACACAGCACTAATACCAGTATTTCACTGACAAGAAACCTGCAGCTCACAGGTTAAGTGATTTAATCAAAGCCACACAACCACCTCAGTGTGGAAGGCACATCCAGCCCTAGCTCCTGCTCCCTCCCTTCCTCTCCAACATCTCTCCTCATAAAACCAGGCCTGTCTCTACTAGAAACCATCCTTTCATCTGTGGGGCCCACATCCTGCGGGTGACTGCACAGCAAGTCCTGGAGCTGCCACGGTGCCAGAGATGTAGGGGAATTCTGCTCACCTGGACTTGCTTGCTGTCTCGAGGCCTGAAACAACGAACAGGTACATGAATACATGCTGACTGCCCAAGAGGTTTTACGCAGTTATTACAAGACAGAGTTAGCATGCAGATCCAGGACTTTGTAGCAAACACGGCTTTTAACATAATCACCAAGGGTAACTCTGTAGCTACCTACTGGTATGCCTGTAACGCCTGCAGTGCTCTCGCTGGGAGCTGCGGTTTAAAGATTGCATTGATGCACACACTTGGTTTTGAAAGGATGGGATTTTGGCTTTTTTTACTTAAAAGAAAAAACAAAAGAGGGGAAAAACCAGAGGAGAAAATCCCCTACATTTTATCTACATAATGGTATGTTAATTATTACAGTACAATCGTACGTACAAGTTTCTTTTTGACTGTGATGAGAGGGGAAAGAAAGCAAAAAGTAACTGATGAACAGGAATGCTATGGAATTCATTATATATGAAATCCATACTAAAACTGCCAATGCTCTGACTGCTATGGGTCAATGTGTCTTTGGCTACACTGCTCTGCTACTGCAATGACAGGTTAACACCGCAGCGATATTGGTGCCAGTGGGAGGATATAATCAGCAAGAGAATTTGCTATCTCAGCTCTATTCACCAGAGCTTTGCTACACAGAAACCAACTCAATAAATATACATTTTAATGGAAAAAAATATAAAAAATCTCACTACTTTGCTTTATCTCCCCTTCTTTTTTTTGAGAAGGGAGAAGAAATCCTTCTGGAAATACTGAATGGTATACCCCCTGTGATGGAAGAACAAAGAGGCAAAGCATATCTATGGCAGAAAGGAGTTAAAAACCTCCCTATACAAATGCACTTTAGTTTTTCATAAACCACACCACAAAACCTAGGGCATGCCTCAACACATGCCAAAGCTCAGGAATTAAGTCTTCTGAAAAAAAAAAAAAACAACCCACCAAATGCCACACTTCTTAAAGGCACAGCATGTCCTGCTGCGCCAACAGAGGAGGGGCAAGGCGGGCAGGAAGGAGATGTGAGAATCAGGAAAAAAATAAAAGGAGCGGAAGGGAAATGAAGTTGCAAACCTTATGACTCATCAATTCCTTTGCTACAATATCCACGTGAGGCTCCTTTATCGTCAGAAAACAAAGAATAAAGGGAATAAAAAAAGTGTGAAGCCAATCGCCCTTCGCCCTCCATCACACTGACTCTCTGCAACCTCCGGAGACAAAGGCTCTCTCAAGGGCAGTTTCTACCTGTGGTTTAATGGGGCTGATCACAGGACAGTCGTAGTTTTGCCAGTCCTTTGCTTTATTTCTGCTCTCACTACAGCCAAACTCTGATTTATAGGAGACCACCTGGGCTTACTGGGCCATCTCCCACACTTCTGAAACATCTGTGTACTCCTGCATTCTGTGGCCAATAGTACCCACATGACCACAGTTGCCTCCCTTCAGACAGAGCTGAGGTTCCCACCCATCCAGCTCCACATAGGACTCACAGACAGGGTTTGTCTTTTATGCTGTGAAGAAGAAATGCTCAAGACAACATCTCCTTGCATCTCCAGCAGAAGGTGACCCCTAAAAAGTCTCCTTAGACTAGAATGGGATGCTGTGTCCCCCTTGACATTTCTGCAGTAACAGCTGGAAGCGCCATCTGTCCTACAAAGCTTCAGACCTGATCTGTAGGCTGCCACGGCTGCCGCACTTCCACTGCCTGCCCTGCAGATACGCTGGCTTGCACCAAAGACACCAATAATCACTGCAACCTTCAGAGGACCAGCACCACTTTCCCAGTCCTTCCCTCCCCAGTTTTGCTCTGCATGAAACAAAGCAGTGTGAACATGCCTAGGAAGCTTTCTCAGCAGACAGACACACCTGCATCTGGACTGAAGCAGGCATCTGTGTCTACTTTCTTTTCCCAGTTTTCTGCTGGATGGCATTTCTTATGTCAGTTCACTGACTGAGCCTCTCACACTCCCCACCTTGCTCCCTTCCTGCTTCTCTGTCACCAGCTTCTCTTGTGCTCTTGGTTAGCTAATTCTTTCTCAGGCGAAGTTTTTAAATGGAGAGGAAAGGGAAAGGAAAGGGGAAAAGAAAACGTAGATCAAAACGCTAGTAGTAACACAGTGTTTGCAAACTATTCTTTGTCTGGCTCTCAGGGAATCAGGTCTTCATCTTGCCTGTTTGGACTGTGAACTCTTCTTTACCCTTTTCTCTCGGTGTTTGTACTCCATCCAGCAAAACAGGGCCCTGAGCTCAGAGTGAAATCCCCAGTCACCATGATCTAACACAGGTCATGAATCTAGCAATACCTGTAAGGAAACCTTGCTCAAAGCATCTGTGAAATTCTGTCCCTTTTGCCAACAGCCGTTTTTGGTTTACAGAGCATAACAATATAAACAGTTCTCAAAATACAGTAGACTGCTAAATCTTTTATCTTTGTCCTTCAGGACACAGGAATTGGGAGAGACTTAGGGTAAGAATAGGCCTGTTATGTCCCCATCCAAAATACCAAGCTTTGCATCAGATGGCAACTCCCCTAGCTCACAGTATCATTCCTCATTATCTCTTTATAGGTTTGGGGAATTAAAGATAGAGCTGTAATCTGAATGAACACAACAGTTATGTTGGACGTGAGATCAATGCTCTGGATCACAGGACCTTTGACGTTACCACCACCTTTTCTTTCCACATCACCTCCAGGGAAAGAGGTGGGTTTCTGACCATCAGGTGTGCCCATTCCAGGCTTCACTGTTGCCCATGCGCCAAATTCACAACCCACTCCAACCAGCACATACACCGAGGCAAGCCCACAACTTTGCTGTTAAATGTCAAACCTATTACTGTGATTTAGGAAGGAAGGCCTTGAGTTCTGATCAATAAACAAATCAAATGTTTAAAATACCTTGTGCTCTTATTACCAGATCATGAGATAGTGGAAAATTAATCTTACAAAGTAACTGAGTTCCTAACACATAACTTTTTCCTTCCTGAGCTCTATATGAATTCATTCCTAAATTGCCTATCTTGCATAATTTTAATTGGATCCCAGAACACCATGACCTTGATGCAGCAGCTACAGTATCTCAGTGCTGTCTTCTACAGTTAAATATGGTACAGCGCCTTCCAAATCTGTGAACCCTGGGAGATCAGAATTGTGTGCTGCGCAGCTCTGTTTTTCTTATATGCAAACATTTCTGATTCAAGGTCTTCCAAGAAGGCTCCAATTCCCTTGGAAGGTCACCAAGATAAAGAGCCCACTTCAGTAACTAGCTGAGTTTCTAATAAACTTCACTGGTGGCGAGCTGTTAGTTATGAGTGATACTCTGGCTTTGAGAGCAAAGCCAAGATACCACTGGTGTGATAGTCTCTATGAGAATGTGAGCATGGCTGGAAACATGAACCGTACCTTGAGATTACTGCCACCTCCTGTGCAGAAGTCAGGGAGGTCACTTCAGTACTGTGCAATGCAAGAAAACAGCTCTGCAAATTTGGGGGATCTTTGACTCTGGTGGTACTACACTGCTGTTACTCAAACAGTGCTACAGCTCTCTGGAACAAATCCTGTAGCTCTGTAAAAGTCATGAAAGCCTAGCCTGCAGTACAAGTGACTTCTTCCAGAAAATTTATCATCCTCCCTTGGCATCACAAGGATATTTTTACTGAATGGAAAAGCCACCAGAGAGATTCTAAAGGTAATCTAAAATTGCAAGATCTAGCTGTGTAGTTGGGCTCTGTGGCATTCAGTATGGTGGAGCTGTCATTAGAAACTTAAAAATAGGGACCTTTTGCCATCTTTTCATACACATATTCAGAGACAGTCCCTGCAGACTGAGATACTGGGCAGTAGAAACTGCAAAGGGAAAAAAACCTTCATCACACAACTTATTTTACACTTTTACCTTTAAATCTTCATTTCACCAGGTCAGCAGGTCTAGCGCTATGACCTCACAGCATGTATGATGGCAGTGTTTTTTCAGGAAATGACTTATCTCTAAGGGCAGAGTACTGGAATTTTTTAGACTCCACGGCAAGGTTTGGAAAAAAAAATCCTTTTCATTAACACTCCACCTCATTAGCCAGTCTCAATCTTCAATCAGGCATCAACATGACATCACCGATTATCACCTGGAAGGAATGCCTTGTTATAGAGGAATTAAGGCAAATTACATTACATTTCCTTCCAGAAAACATTTTTTCCCCACCAGGTAGCAACAAGTAGGTAACCAGTTGAGGTACTTCTCCCTCCCTGAAGTCTGCATGAACAACACTATCCTCATGCTGCAGAGGGATGCAGTGGAAGAACAGAGGTGTCATTCACATTTTGCACATCTTCAGCAGCTTTGTGTTGTCATCCCTGATGAGTCCTGGTGCTCTAACTTGCTTTCTTGTTTACCAGGCTTCCATTAATCATTTCAAATGATCTGTTCTCTAAAGTCAGGCTATGTTAACTGTTCATTGCAGAACAGTTCGAGTTCTCTAAACATATGGAAAACTATTTCTTTTTAATCTTTACCCTCACAGAAAACTGCTGGAACCATAAAAGTTGTAGGCTTCAAAGCACTGGGAACTGTAAGACATCCAGGGTCTTTCAGAGCTGGCTGCTCCCAGGCCAGCAGTTTGAAAGTCCATGCAGAAAGTGCTCCCCCACTCTGAGGCAGAAAAGGTAAAGGACTTATCTGGAACAATGTTCTCAGGTGCTCTACTGGACCACTGTGATCTGTGAAAGCCCTGGGCCATGTTTCTAGGACATGTGGCTCCTTTGTACAGAAAGCCATAAGCCAGGTAGTTCCCAGCTTGCAGCCAGCACTTGCTTGAATCACTTTCTGCAGAGCATAGTCCATTTTGGGAATGTCACTGGAAAAAGTAACTAACTTTAAAACCTCTCATGACTAGGGAAGCCTGGACTGGGGTGAGCTCCTCATGCTCAAATCTCTATTTCAAGTCCTTTTAAGATACTTTGGTCTTTATAAATAGGTTGGTGCCAAACTTCACCAACTTCACACATTCACAGTGAGACAGAGTGATTGGTGAGGGGAAGATCACCGGAAGACAGACTAAGCTCAGTCTCACAGAGAACCCACAGCCACTGCTCACCCTAACTTAAAAATGTGACAAACCAGTTTGCATCAACCTACTTTTTTTTTTTTCTCCTTTCTCAAGCCCACCTGAGCCACACGCTGAATTTCAGCTTGATGACCCTCGAAGGGCTGAAGACCTGAGGTGATGAGGACACCTGGGAGTGTAGCCAGCCCAGGCTGGGCCTGTGTCCCCCACTCAGCAGCAGCAGGGCTGTTGCAGCGCTGAGCACCCCTGCCCACAGGGTGTGTGTGGAGGAAGCCCTGAAAACAGCCACATAAAACACAAAATACCCAGTAAAAAGGCAGTAGTGTCTGTGAAGACATATTCTCAGGCACATTGCTTTTAAGCAAAACTTAACTTTATGACAGAACCCCTCACGACCTGTTACAGCCTCCTTTGGGCAGGATGTACCAACCGCCACCCAACCTGAAAAGAAGCTGCCATGGAAGTAGTTTCATTATTGCTTGCCAGAAGCGATTGGTCAATGCTGCCCCACGGGCCTGGCCCCGTTCCTCACCCCAACACCAGTTGCAGGGCAGAGAGCACCAGCTTTGGAGGAAGCAATACAAAATGGCAGCCAGGGCAGCCCAATGGGACCCTGCTGCTGGAACAGTCTGTCCCTGCTATGTTATTCTGATGTTTGACAGTTGTAGAGCACCAGTCAAAAGGGAGAGAAAAGCAACTGGGGTTGGTTTCTTTTCTTCCCTCTGTTCTTTTTTCCCTAGGACTCAAGAAAGGTCAGATTTGGAATTGATTTTTTTTTTTTTCACGTGTAATGTTTTGGCTTGCTTCGTATTTATTCCAAGTGAGTTCACTAATTTTTACTACAGAAATAAAAGGTCATGAAACCAGTAGCGTCTCTCTCTCTCCTAAAACAGCTGAATCCCTTCTAGGATGTGAATCACCAGTCAAGTGTATCAAAAGAAAAGAAAATGCAAAAATATATTCCGTGGAACTGTTAATTGCAGCTGGACACAGTTATAAAATGCACAGGGACACTCTGTAGGCCATTTGCTTTCATCAATGCTTAAACTTGATTAATGAATACAGGGAAAAAAAGTAAAAAATATGTTACTTTTTTGGTAAAAAATAAAATTAATAATAATAATAATGCCATCTTCCTTCCTGCAATATTTACTATGGAGCAGTAGGAGCCAGCACAAAGATTTGGCCAGACTGGGAGAAGGGAGGAGAACAAAGAAAACTGAATTGAATCACTTTATACGTAAAAAATCTAAACCAGTCCTAGATAGGAGATACATGCATGTATATACATGCGTGTCATGATGCTAGTTTCACCAGTCATTTGTTTCACAGATTGCATCCAATGCACTTTTGGATCCAGATTTGAATGCTCCGAGGAAGGAAAGCATCCAGAACTGAACTTTTGACTCAGACTAGCATAAAGATAAGCAGCTTTTTTATTTCAGGTTTTTGGTTCATTGACTCCATTTGGGTCTCCTTGGTTTTAGTACAATAATTTAACATGCCATTGAAACATAAACACATCTAAACCTATTCTGATGGAATAAAATAGGAAATTTCGCTGTTCATTTACTGTAGTGCATTGCTTCCTACTTATGCTTTCTACAGAAAATCTTTGTTCAAATGTTTTAAAGCACTTCTTTTTAAAGGCAAAAGGCTTTCCCACTCTAAGGTTGGCACCCTGTAGTGTTAAAAAAAAAAAAAAGCAAAAGCATAGGAGCCCTATCTTTTAAAGACTGAATCCATTATACTATGCAACAAATGAGAGGGCCAAAATCAAAGGCCTCCAAAATTAGAGACACTTTGTTAAGTTCTAGTTACAGGTGACCAGGACCCCCTTGGATTTATCTACCTACTTCTCTTGTGACTTTATCAATAAATGCTATCTAGTCTTCTCTGTCAGGTGCTGAAATAGCCCCGTTTCAGTTCAAACACAGAACACGAGTTCTAAAGAAAATCTAAAAATTACTCAATCTTCAAGCCCACACCATGATTTTTTGTGTCTGGTATATGATTGTTAAGAACCTATTTTGGTAATCTTCATGGTTTAACTTTTAGAAGGTTATTCAAACCTCAGGAAAGTGACCCGTCCTCCTTTGCTCAGATCTATGGAAGTTGGTTGGGTTGCATTTGTGTGGAGTTGGGGAAAAAAAGAGGAAAGCCAGACACTATTTTAATATTCCTTTACTTGTAGCAAAATAAAATGTAATAAATGTAAGAGTTCAGCTGTTATATAGTTGATAGTTACTGTACATTCAATTAGGCAGATCAACAGATAGAATTGTTATGCTTTTATATACATTACTATTGTCTGTATTTTAATGCAATAGCAAATAAATAACAGAAATAAAACTGGGAATAACATCTGAATAATTCCTTCCTTTTGATTAAATTCTCCATAATTGTGAAGAGAGAGATGTTATTGATAGCAGTGACAACAGCATAATGACCTGGGAGATTAGAACTGGAAGGTGAAATTAAGATGCTCAATTTTTTAAGCTCACTCAACACTAGCTACTAGGAAATAGGGTAATGGACATGAGGAGTGGGATGTGTGAGGTATGTACAAGTAGACATGTACAGGAAAATCCAGGCATTATTCTGTAGTTGCTGGAGAAAACCAGGCACATCCAGGGTGCACATCATTGCATCCTGTAAAGGGTATTTAAAACAGGTCAGATAAGTCATGCTCAGCATGTGCTTATTCTCTTCACAAACTATGAAGAGAACATAAGTAATTCAGATACGGATATGTTATTCCAAGCTGTAAATATCTAAAATTAGATTTCATTGCCCAGTTTCTTACTACCTGGCTGATCATGATACAAGTGTAGATAATCTGGCACCCAACTAATTATGTTTTGCTTCCTCAAATACATTCTCTAACCCTAGATAAAGAGACCTTTGGGAGATATCTTTGGTTTACAAGCTCAGTTGGTATTTCAAGTAGGGAGTTATAAATTAGGAGTATTTCTAGGAGGATCTGCTGCTGACCAAAGACAATGTGGGATTGAAAGGAAAGGGCAGAGTTCACAGCCTTCGTGGAACAGCCTCAAGAGATAGGCAAATGAGATTTGCTGGTTATAGCATCTTCTGGCTAAGGAATCACCTGAGATTTCAGAGAAGAGTTGGGCTGAGTAACACCCACTCCAGCAGTGGACAAGGAGAATTAATTAAAGATACTGTCAAGTCCTCCATGTGTTCATGGAAGAGAAAACAAAAAGAAAAAAAAAGGGAGCAAACAAAGAGTTGCAACTATGCCAGGAACTTCTCATAATACTAATTACGAAAAGATCGAGGGCTTATCAGCTGTGACACAGTAAACATTGCTAACATCCTTTATTATCTCAACACCTTCCTAATGATTTCTACCTCCCTATGAGCACAGCAAACATTACTTTGCTGTTTCTGTTTAGGTCCCTGCCACGTATGTGCTGGATTAGAAACCTCTCTCATCTCCATGGAATAGTATGGGACTTGAAACATCCGTAAAGTAAAACCATTTGCAAAGGCCATGGCCTGCAGACATAAACTAATGTGGGCCTGAAACCTTCCACACGTGCTTTTCTGCCGTCCCTGTTACAGTAGGACCAGACTTCCAAGACCTTTAAACTGCATCATACTATAACAAAGAGCACATAATAAATGTTACTGTGAAAATATGCACTGTTGGAATATAAAATTTGAATACAACGCTGCACTTAAAACCATAAGCATCACTTAAAGTTTATTATATTGCCAGTGAGTGAGAAGTTATGGCTTTTGCAATGAAAACCCAAGAGGTTATAAAGCTCTGGCTTTCAGCAGGCAGGCCACGTTGGGTTGGGTTTTTTTCATAAGGCATTGGTATTAACAGTCAGCTTAACACTCTGTTGGCACAGTGGTATATTGCTCAAGGCATGATGTCTAATAATGCCTCCTCGTGTGGTGGGAGCTCTGATCTGACTGCCCATCACAGTAAGGTTCAAGATTACACAGTAATCTGTAAATAGTTTACAGTGGGATAGATTGCAAATGCTCCACCAAAACCAGAAGGCATGCACAGGCCTCTCTGTTTACTCCAAGGGGCAGTTATTTACAATACCAAGAATAAAAAGTTTAACAATGAACAAAGCAAAGATGAACAGTGACCTTCTTAGAACACTTATGAGCTTTTAGTTCTGCTGGCAATGGCTGACTCCTCTGAACAGCAGTATTTGGAGCTGCTGTTGACAGAGCTCCCGTTTAGTAACGGATTAGTTGGTAGACTTAGGTAACGGCAGGCTTGGGCACATGTTTTAGAGAACATTGGAAAGTCCAGGAGCAGAACTTTTCTGGGTATGCCTGAAACAGCATGGGCAGAGGTAGCAGGGATTTCCTGACTGAGTTATACTCAGAGCCTTCCCTCAGCTTTTCCAGACGAATTACTTACAAAGAGCAGAGAGATGCCCATACCCATATTCTTCATGACTTGGGACTATCAAGTTCCTGCTGTACAACATGTAGTTGTCAAACACCCCCTCCTCTCTTACTGGCGCTGCTAACTCATTTCTCAGGGAATCCAGGCTGGCAGCAGGTAACAGCACTCTTGGAAATCCTTGGAGGGGAAAAAATTCCAGTGCAAGTGAAAATGATTTATCTCACTTCTAAACATTTTTGCCCAGTTTGAAGCCCAAGCTAAACTCTGCTGTATGTCACAACCTTGCACTGGATTACAGGGCAAGGTCGTCACAGGAGCTGTAGATTACAGGGGACCATTTACCTCTGCAGTTTGAGATGAGACCAAGAAACCACTGCAGCAAAATCCAGCTACCACTGCAATGAAGTAGCATGGAACAAGCATTCCCGTCATTTACTGCTTGATACAAATTGTGAAGAAAGACTGCATTACTGCCAAGTAAATCAAAGCAGAAGTTTTCAAGAGTGAACCCCTTGGAAAAGGTCTCCGCTTAAAAAAACACAGAAAAAAGAAGGTGAAGCCATGGCAGAGGTGAGCTTAGTGATAAAGTGAAGCCATGGCAGAGGTGAGCTTAGTGATAAAGTAAATTAATCTTTAAGAGAAAATAAGGCTCTAAATCTGTTCAGAAAGAAAATTTTTTTTTGGAGGAAGAAGCTCGCAATTGTTTTCTGAGAAAATTTCCAAGTCGCTCTGAAAAAAGTAAGAGCTTCTGCACACAACAGTCATGTTAAAAGCAAAGCAGACCACCACCAAAGACAGATTAAGCACATTTACTTTCCTTTCACGTAACTGCACACACACACACACACCCATACACACTCTCTATTAATGACTAGCATTTACTGAAAGCGATTTCAAGAAACCTCCTTCCTAAAAACCCTTGGGTCTCAAACACGGATCCCCCATCCTAGCTGTGAATATTAAGGAACTCCAGCGGGTTGTGCCAAGCACCTCTGCAGAAAGAGCTAGAGCTGCAGCTGCGTAAGACGTTACTACAGCTCAGCTGTTCGGTGCCGCTCCTCGCCACACCCACGTATCCATCAATCAGATATAGGTCATTTGAGAATTCCTCATATGCCTCAGTGCACAGTCAGCCGGGGCGGCTTAATCTGTTTCTGCAAGGGTTGTCTGACTGTGATCTTGGTGAACAGTATCTGAACCCTCTCATTCAGCTCGAGGTCGCCGCGGTGGTTAACACCTGAGCTTTTGCATCACCCGTACTGGCTCTCTACTTAAGGGCTTTTCTCCTGCTCCCCCAAGGACAAAGTTATTTAGAGGCTTCTCTCAGAAAGCAGAAATTCGGGCAATTTTCTATATTGCTTGCTCGCATCCCTGATTCAGCTGTAAATAGATTCACAGCTGAAAGTCCATGGATACCATTTTTTAAGCTGCATTAAAGCTATAGGGATGTAGACTGACATAAGCTGATGTTCAAAATCCCAAAGTACTGCATCACTATTCAGATACTTTTCTATGGCAGAAAATGCAGTTGGTTCTGCAGGAAATTTTGGAAGAGAGGTATTAACCCTAATGAGTCCAACAAAACAAATTCTCCAGGTATCTGAACCCAGAAACATTTTCCACTTGCAAATAGTGTTGCAGAAAGACGTGCTTACCTGCTAAAGGGAGAAGAAAACAGGACTGAATAGCAAATAGGGAAGACTCTGCAGCCAGTTTCCAAGACTCACATGGAAGTTCTTGACAGGCGATACGGTTTGGTTGAAAACAAGTCAGCCCCTTGCAAAAAAGGCAGCTCTGCAAGAAAAGATGAACAGAAAGTAGTATTGCAGATATTGCTACTCTAGGAATTGTTTCTTGAGAGTGCACTAATAAGCTCATACACAACACACACATAAGTGAAACAAGTGCTGTTCCATCTCACCACTAAGAAAAATAAATATTTCTTCCTGCACTTTTCCCTTTTCTGTCTTGTTTTCTATAGGCAGAGCAACTCACTGACACCAAGGCCAAGAGCTACACCTGTCAGTAAAAAGGATAAGAGAATTTCCATGAGGACACTGAGCAGAAGTTCTGTGAGCCAGCACCAAAATGGTGATGGAAAAAAAGTCTGAAATACTCTGCATAAACTGAGGTGACAGCAAAGATTCAAAATACACTGCATGAGCTCTGGTGAGCACCTTTGGAGAGCAGCTGTCCTACAGAAAGAGTCCTAAATGCACCATTCAGATATGCTGGAGATTCTCTCTTTAGGGCTTCAAATGATGGTTGTAACATCACTGCCTGTCCTGAGGTGGTCATGAAGTGCCTCTCCGAGATGACTATTATTAATACAACAAATCCAGAGAGGATATCTTAGTGCAGCACAGCATTTGTAACTATGTGACTTTTGTAAAATAAAGAACATCTTCATAATTTAAAGTTGTTGGGTTTTTTTAATCACTGGTAATAAATGGAAAACACTATTAGGATTTTTTTTTAAAATGCATATATACGCAAACACACGTACACAACAGTATTTGCACACATCCACATCCACATTCTGCGTAGTTTCTTCATGCCTTGCATTCTGCATAGTCATTATACCAGCTCTAACACACTGCTAAATTTAACCAGGAATATATAGATGTCCTTTTTGGCTCAGTTTCTCCTGGGGACAAGCTGCTTTTATTCTGTGGCATTTCATACCCACTTTGCAAGGATGCAAATAACTGCATGTGTTTAAAAATACTTATTTTTAAGGTTAACCTTTCCTGCAGTTGAGAGAACTAAGTATTCCCCTTATACTCCCACCTTTTGTCTGCTCTATGGGTGTGATCTTCATTCTGTTACCACTTATTTTAGTCAAAATCAGAGGTGTTAGTTTAAATAACAGCGTTGTGCGAAGCCGGTGCATTCTGACTGCAATGCACTGGGAGAAATTATCCGCTGCTTGAACTGACATTTTGAGTACCTGGGGGCAAGGCAGAGGTAGAGAAAACAACCTTTTCAGCGATGTGCACAACTGGGAGATGACACATAAACAAATCTGAAGTGAGGGATGTACAGCAAAAAAAAACAAGGTATGAGCATAGCACACTGGATAGGAACATGCTATACCAACAAAAACTCCTGGGGACACAGCTAGAGCGATGAAAAACTGCTCCGAGCAAAGCAAGCTGTATCAGAGCAAAGCTTTCTTGATACCACTCCCTTTACATTAGGAGCACCTGCCAAAACTGCTGGAGTGGTCAGGGTGTTGAGGTCTTCCAAGAGGTCTGACCAACTGATCTCAGCTGGAAGCAGACGCTATCAAAGTCTGTAATCTAAAATAATGTGCCTTGTCATAAAGTTTGGCTTGTTTCCACCCCTCCCTGACTGAAAGGCAAAATGGAGAACATTCTTAATCTTCTAATTTAAAATATATTGAAAAATCATACTGATTTTAGACAGATATTATGGGCAAAGGAGCTACTTGATTCTCAAAAGATGAGATGCTCATGGTACAAAGACAGCATTTTGTTTGGAGTTCTTGCTTGCCATTCCTGTGATAGCAGAGGAAAAAAAATTCCTCCCTTTTGCCTATAAACTGTGATAATTTGATTAGCCAGGATAATAAAACAACATCACAGTGCTATTCTTCAGGATCTGAGGGGGTTATTTCAGAATAAAACTCCACTGCCTTTTGAAGATCAAAGCTCTGCTATTTTGTCAATGCATGCATGAAGTATAAATTATTATTATTATTTAAATTGTGAATTACATTTATCTTGCTTTCACCTAATATCGTGTATATCTTAAACACTTAATATCGTGTATATCTTCCCTTCAAGGGAAGAAGATAATCCCTGAAACACACCAAGCCATGATGCTGTTGTGCAGAAGTGGCAAGCAACTAATTCAGCATACCCCCCGCATCAGCTGAGCAATCAGTATGTTATTTTGGCAGGTAAAGCAAATCAAGAAATCACATAGCATTTTTGATACCATGCCTGCTTTAAGGCATCTCCCAGAGGCAGAATTTCAGGACTGCTTTGCAGTTTTCTCAGGCACAACACTTTTCCCATCCCTCCACCTCACTACAAGGAAAGGAGCAATACAAGCCTCCGAGGGGAACCACAATGAACGACCCAAAATACTTTTTTAGCTGTAATTATCATGTTGTAACTTTAGGGACCTCCTGACCAGCATGGGGAGAAACACAGCTCTGGAGATTTTTGGATCCCAAAGCTGCTGCAAATCCAGACTCAGCTCAAACTGCTCTGAGCCATAGGGCAGTGTAATTTCCAGGTATATTCTGTGCTTGAGGAAGAGGTTTAGCATGGCTGGTGATGCCATTTGCAAGAACAGCTAATTTGGAATTTGCTCAAATTCAACATGCTACTACTGGCAGAGTGGCCAGTTGTCCAAGTAGTTGGGAGTATTCAAAAACATTAGGAAAAACACAGGATTGTGTGTTACAGGTGCATGCTAAATACATAATTAGAACTGCCCTCCTTTTCAAAATGACTGTGCTTTATAATTAGCTTATTTGTGGAAGTGGGGAAATTAATTTTTCATACAGCATGAACTTGCTCAGCAAAGGGACTGTCAGCTCCTCCTCAGGACAGACGTTGAGAACTGCTGTGAATCAGGATTTCAGTGGAGTCGACAGTTGTCTGCTTACACCTACTGCTCAGCCAGCTACAGCCAGAGAAATCAGTCACACCGACTCCTAATTTCAGGTATTACTGCGTACGCCTTTCAGTTCAGCCATGAGTGGCTGGTATACAATCTCCATCACTGCAGCGACTGCAGTCTATGAAGGTGCAAGTCAAGAATCCACACACTGGCTGGAAATGGTGATTGCAATTACACTACAATCAGCCTGGCAGGCTGACGTCAAAATCATTATGAACCTTTTCCTACTGGAAGATTTTAGTTCAGGGCTACAATGACCAGGAAGGATACTGATGGCTGGAAATTGCAAAGGCTTTGTCACTACTCTGGGAGTTTTGCAAGCTCAGCTAAGTCAACTAGAAGTGTGGGGGAAAAAAAGTGCATGGGAAGAATGAAGTGAGAGAGACATATATAAAAAGTACCATCTGTACTCTTGGCTTTATTCCTCGAGTTATATATGTGTAGATTTTCCTTTGGGCTGGCTAAGCCTTGTTTCAGTCTATGAAGCAAGTGGCCTTTTAAGCTCTTTACTTTCCCCTCCTTGGCCATTTAACAAGCTAGTCTACAACTGGTCCCAGTAAGGAAAACCATGGTGTTCAGCCTGTGCTTCCCAAGCACCTCGGTCCACACTTCTTTCAGACTTGTGAAAGACTTGCAGATATAAAGATGTTAATTATTTTTTTGCCAGAGAGAAAGAGACAGCAGTACGTCTTCCAGGCTTTATTTCCCTGATCTTTCTCCTTTAAACTATAATTCACTTTAATGGAATTAAAACTCACGCCGTAAATTTAATTTATAACTAAAGGATGAATTCTGATTAATTTTGGCTACAGAAACGGATAGGAAAACCCCTCCTGACTTTCCCTGGGGTAACTCTGCACCTCAGACAAATAATAAGATTGTTTTTTAATGCTGACTTCTAGCTAAATTTTTTGTGCTGACAGTCTGTTTCTGTTGCATGTGTCGCTGAGATTCTTTTCTGCTGCAACAGTGACACTAAATCCGCTTTTATCTCTCCGAGGACATAAACTTATGAAGACGGAAACCTCAAGGCAATAATTTCTCCTGAAAATCCTTGATGTTACCCTTAGAAGCAAGATGAAAAAGTCATAGAAAGCTCTGTATTAAAACCTGTCAGATTTTATTCTATGAAGACAAAGCTAGCACATGTGCCAAAACCAAGAGCGAAACTTTAAGGGACTAATAGCAGGATTAACCGAGTCTAAAAGCACCAAGAGATTCCTTTTATCTTAGATTTTTACTTTCTCCACACTCAAAACTCAAATAACTCATACTGAAAACTGGTCTCATTTCCCACAGACTAAATTGTAAACGTAAGGACTGACTGATGGCACGGGCAAGCAGCACACAGATTATCACCAAGCGTGCTCACGCAGAAGGTGGTGATGCTCCAGCTCATAGAGAGCACATGTTCATGAACTGCATTTTGCAGCACCCCAAGTTTAATTCATATTCACACTGGTAAGTGAAAGCACCTCACAAGTAAAGCTTGCAAACCAACTCCACTGCTGCCAAATTTTTTGCCCCGCAAGCAGGCTGGGAATTTAATTGGGGAGGTAGAGCAGCAACACATTTTTCAAGAGGTGACTATCACTTAACAAAACAGAAAAAAAATTACTTTTTTTCTGATGGCAGTGCTTTGAATTTATAAATGTCATTACAGACTGAGAATTTTAAATCTTTCTGCACTGCTTTGGCTCTGCTTTAATGAAAATTATAGAAAAGTATTCAACAATTTCAGCAGGAAAAGACTAGAAAATCCTATTCATAATGTGCATCATTTTAAGCTAAATTCCTATTTGATATTTTAGTGCCTTGATTTTACAGGCTGCGGGTCTCATACGAAAGTCAACATCCCCCAGGAATTTCAATAAAACATTAAAGCTTCAGGTAACTCCGGGCGAAGGCAGCATAACTAAACACTTAAGGTTCCCTTTGAACTTTACACGGGCTTTATCAGGACGAAAGGGAAAGATCTCTCCTTTGCTTCCATGAAAGCACTCAAACACATTAATTTTTGAAGCAGCATTTGAAGAGGCTTACTGGGGAAGGATGCAGCGAGAGTAAATAAAGGCATTTTGGACGAATTTCGCTTGAGCACCAGCTGGGTGTCCTTTGCTGGCTCAGTCACTTTTGGCAACCTCACAGACAGGGAATGTCAAATGCTTTAACCCTGCATTTGAAAACCGAGCAAATCCAGGTGGGATTTTTTGCACAGCAGCCTGGCACTATCTCTGCAGCAACATTTTTAAAGAGAGAGAAAATAGCATTCCCCCTTCAGCTGCTTTTGCCTTTGACTACAATGCCAACATTTCTTATTGGCCTTCCTCCTCATTCCCAAGAACTACGGGAGGTGGAAACCCAAAAAAGGGAACATTTCAATTTGTCTTCCTATTTATAAGCAATTCCTGCGCCACAGGGAGGTCCTGCCCACAGCCATCCGCTCCCCGGCCCCTCGCTGAGCCCCCAGGGCTCAGCCTCTGCCTGCAGAAGTGCCAGACCACATTTAAGGCAGCTGCTTCTGAAGCCTAGGTGAAAAACATCTGCCATGAACAATGGCTTCCTATTAAGAGCAGCAGCAACCCTCTATGGGGAGATTAGGAGACTGATGGATCCCAGGCAACAGAGATTCATAACCAGCTTAGAGAAACCAATCACACCCTTCTCAGCTGATCCATCCCTCCTGGCATGGCCAGCGATAAGCAACCTTTGGAAGTCACAGGAGAGGGAGAGAGAAGCATCTGGCACCAGAGCGGAGCCAGAAGTGACTTCCAGTGCAGGAAGAACTGAGACTCTGCATAGCAAACAGGAATGACGAGGTCAGGACCCACAAACCCCCTTGACAACTTCATCTGTCCCTTCACCAATCTGTAGAGTTTGCTGTAACATGCTCGAAGGCTCACTAATGTTAACATGGTCATCTCTACTCAAACTCACATTTTCTCTATTTTTAGAGCAGAGCTGGGGTTACTGATGGGCACAGGAGAGATAACCAAGCCTAATGATGAGTGCACTGGCACCAGATTAGAGACATGTAAAACTCTGCTGCAGGTCCTACACAAGAGAGACTGACTGCAAAAGAAAGCTTTGGTTGGGTGGCATAAATTGGGCAAAAGGAACGTGAAACATCCTAGCTCTCTGATTCCAGGATGATTACTACTGCAAGGTGGGGGAAGACAGAAATAAAGCCCTATCCTTGCATGGGTAGTATTGTACAGACCCGCATCCTGAAAGCGGAAGGAACTGTCGCACAACCCTAGTAATGTGAGGAAAGAAAATAAGGAAAAAAAAAAAAACAACGAAGAAAGTAAGCAAGCAATTAATCCTAAACTCATTACTGAGGTTTTCCAAATCTGGAAAGAGAAGTTGAAGGAATTAGGACACGACCACCCCTTTCTGCCCCTTCCCCTCATCTACCAAAGCATAGTTGGCAGGGATGTGTTACACTCTCTTTCTGTGCAAAATCCAGTGGTGCCAGATCCACTGCCAAGGAAGGTGAGGTCCCGGTGAAGCTGCCAGATGCAATACCAAGATACTCTGCTCTACCAGCCTTGCAAATTTTGAAGAAAGCAAATAGCTGGAGGCAGCGACTTCTTATATTTCCTCTGACGTTTCTACTACACTGTCAGGACTCAGCTTCTGACTACACATGAGACAGCAGCTGCTCAGTCAGAAGCTTCCCGAGGAAACCCTGCAACACAGAAGTACAGCTCCACAGCCTGCATCTGCCGCCATTCTCAGAGCTGGTGCTGCTGCCTGAATCCCTCGAGAATAAAAAGGGAGAAAGATATAAAACAAGTCTTTGACTGTTGTAGTTTTGCGTGGCTGGGTTCTGGTGAAGGCGGGGGTGTGAAGTTCTCATGTTGGAGAAGTTGGTGAAGGACTGTCTCCTGGGGGTGGGACCCCACGCTGAAGCAGGGGAAGGGTGTGAGGAATGCCCACCCTCCCCTCCCCCTGGCTAAGACGGAAGACAGCTCACAAGGAACTGACTGAAACTCCCATTCCTCTGTTCCCTGCCCCTCCCTGTGCCACAATGGGGGGGAAGAAGGGAGTGAAATCATGACTAAAGTGAAGTCTGCTAAGAAGGGAGGGGTGGGTGGAGGTGCTTTAAGATCTGGTCACACTTCTCATTACCTGACTCTGGTGTCACTGGGTGTGCAGTGCAGGGTAATAAAGTTTCTTTCCTTTATTTTGTGTCAAGTCTGTTTTGCCCATGATGCTGATTACAGGATTATCTCTCCCTGTCCTTATCTTGACTCCTAAGCCCCTCAATATATATTTTCTCCCCTGTCCATCTGAAAAGGGGAGAGATAGAGTGGCTCTGGTGGGCTCTGGCCTCCAGCCAGGGTCAAACCACCACTGATGGATGTCTAATCAGAATGATATGACCGAATAGCAGATGATAAACTACTGCTGGGAGAAGAGAGACTGGGTCTCTAATCCCTCAGCTGGCAAAATTTGTGGAGCTGTGAATGTTGGTCTTGGACTTCAATGGAAGTCAGTAATTTCAAGGCTCCATCGATCCTCCATCACTGAAACCAGCCAGAGAGTAGATAAACTGTGCAGCAATGTCAGACTTAGTGTGCTGGCAGCAGTACATAGGGAAGGATTTTGTGGGAAATAAACCAACTTCAAAAAAGAAGATGAACGTAGAAAGAGCAGCAGTTACAGAACCACCACAAAAAGCAGCTCTCATTTTGTGCTCCTGCCATTACTAATTTAAAGTCCTATAGTACAAACGTTACAGACCTTTAATGTCACCCCATCATCACCTCTGAACAGTTACAAGAGACATGCTGAGTCTCTAAACAAGACTCAATTTTTCAGTCGTGACTTAAGAGCAGAGCTATTCTTAGGGATTAACAGCTGCCTGAATGGTCCTTCAGGCTCAGAAAGGGACACCGGGCAGCAACTAATCTCTGGAAAATCTCTATGAACATTATCAATGCCAGGAGAGGAAAACCAAAACCACTGTTCTGCTGGAATCTTTTATACTGAGTACAGAAGGCATTTTTTTCTCCTGATGTCAACAGACAGTGGATCAGGACTTGGTTTGTTATGAGGCTTCCCCTGAAGAGCCTCTGGGAGAAGAGAAGTGGGCTTCCACACACAGCTTCTTCTGGGGGAACCCCTTAAAACACCTCCGGCATACTCAACTGAGATTTCAAGAAACATACCTAAGCCATGCACAAAAGCACACTAGACCCTTGATATTTTTGTTTAGTTTCTAGCATTTGTTGGCTTGAAGTCAGTGTTTGCCTGTTTGGCATGCTTCCACAGCGATACATACAAAATACATATCCTTCACTAATGGAAGGAAGGTGTCTTTCACCTACCCCTGGAGCTGGGATTGTCAGAAACGGGGAGCAGATGGGAGCCTTGAGCTAATGAAGCATCTAAGCACATCCTTAACTAATTTTCAGCACAGAAGTAGTTAGTCCCACTGTAGCCCTAACCAGCCATTCCCCTTTGCTTCCAAATAACCCTTTCGCATTCCAAAACTGATCGTTCTGCATTCAGAGGTATGGGATTTGATGCAGAAAAAAGCACGTGTACTGAAAATCAATTTGGCTCCCAAATTCAGGCAAAAACTTGGGTGGAGACAAGGGAGAAATAAGAAAAGAAAGAAGATGTTGAAGGTTTTTGAGAAGCCAGAACCTCTGCCTCCGGGTATAGTTAGTTCTGACCAGGCTATTTACTAGTAGAATTCATCTTCAGCTGTTTGTGTTCACGGTGCCGGCCATTTGGCTGTCTGCACTGGGTGGAGAGACAGCAACCTGTCAGTGGCAGAGCAGCTGTGCACGTCGCAGAGGACAGATGGCGAGGACGCAGCTCAGTTCTTTCCTCCCAGTACTTCCCTCCTACAATATTCTTTCTCCACCCTCTCCGCCCTGACTCTTTGGGCAGGGGAAGGGATAGCTACTCGTACCTCAGTGTGCTCAAAGAGCAAAATTAAATTCGCCTTATAATTACTTCCTGAGTCTCTGTGCTCACAATCTGTCCTCAGCCCAGATGGATGGCAGCTGCTGCAGCACAGCTGGTCTGGCACAGGCAAAGCCGGCGGGTGAATGGCAGGCAGGTGTGAAACTGGTTTGGCTCACCAGCTCCAAAGAAATGAAGGAAGAAAACCCAGCCTATCGACTGAGGAGAGAGTGGTTTGGAAGCACTCCTGCAGCGTGGCTGGAGGCTTGATCAGAGAAAAATCTAATATATACCTGTCCATTAATACTTAAATGCCCAGTGCCAACTGGCATGGTTTATCAGAGGGCTGAAGGAGGCTGTAGCCTTCTCACCAGTCCTCGCTCTAGGCATCTTCTCACTCCAGGCAATTCTTAACAGAACTCTTACTATTTTATTAACTTAGAACATGTACACATACCTGTTTCCATGCACTCATGTACACCCTAATACAATGGTTCTGCTAATAAGTTGCTTAAATACAATCATGATCAAGTAACTGCAGCAACATCCCTGAGTCTCCCTTCGGTCATTCTACAGCCAGAACATGATGGCACTTTGTCAACCATCACAGCACTACTTTGTCCCAACCTGTCACTGCTGCATGCATACAAACACAAAAGCCTCCAGACCATCTCGAGAGCTAAACTGGTATCAGCTGAACTGAAAAGAAACATCCTCACTTCAAAAAGAAAAAGAAAAAAAAAAAAAAAAGAGGAACCCTGATTCATTCCAAAGCTTCTTTGCCATCCTCCTCCACTTGGTATAAGCAACAAGTTATCCTGGACTGTTAACTGCTTCCCAACTTGGCTAAAATTCTAAACAACTTAAAACTTTTCAAAATAAGACCCTTTTCAGTCTGGGTGGTGGTGTCCTTCCCCATTTTATTTTGTCAGGTTGTCCTGAGAGACTTTCATTGTCATGTCTTCATTCCTATCAAAATTTCCATGACTCCTGAGATTTTTATTTTTTATTTTTTCCACATGAATGGATGAGTTATCATTGACTGAGAAACCACAGGCAGCCTGCTACCTGCATGGCACTCTAGGAGCTTTGCGAACATGTACCAAGACATAGGGACAAGAAAACCTGCTTATAAATGAAAACCCCAAGTGTTAGCCTCTCACCAGGCAGAGGAGAGGAAAACAACTGCTAGAAAAACAATATCGGGCACTTCAAAGATGAACCTTTTGCAAGCTAACACATTAGCCAGGCTCAGAGGAACTCTCCATTTTCTGCCAGATCTCAATCACTGTGAAGCAGATCAGGGAGTGCTCACGCAGTCTATCCTGCTAAGCAGACACATGCAAGACTAACTGTTGGCGCAGGGACAATATCAGACAATTGGGGCAAACTGCATCTCTCCGTAGTGTAACTGGAAACAGCAGCTTGCAAGGTGGGTGTCAGTGGAGCATCTTCACTGTGCTATCCCATTCACCCAGTAAAACCCTCAATGCAGTCTTCTGCTGGTGCAGCGTGAATGCAAACCTACTAGCTTTTCTGATGCTCTTTCCACAACCCTTCTGTAAGCAGGTAACAACCCTATGCAAGTAGGACTCACTTAAAACCTGAACAAAACTGTTTCTTCAACAGAAGATTATACAGCTGGAGAATGTAAGCTTACACAGGAAAATGAAGGAAACACTGGAGATCCAGTATCACAAGTAGTTGAAGGGCAACATGATTCAGATTTCAGATCCAGCAACACAACAGCTACAAGTCAAACTAAACTTTGAGAAATCTTATGAAAACTCTGCGTTCTAATTGCAAAAGTTTAGGTGAAAACCAAAGAGAAGGAAGAATGGGGGTCTCAAGGCATAGTGTGGAGTTCTTCAAACCTGAGCTGGTGGACAATACTGGCTGGTAATCACTCCAGTGATGAATTTACCTTAAGCCTCGGTTGCCACTGCAACCAAGTTCTGCATGATACAGAAACAGAATCATGTGCACAGCGCTTGCAATGGAGAGGGAGAGGAGAGGCATTTGCCAGGGATACAGTATTTACACTGGAGCATCAGTTATTCGTCTTAGGCAACAAAAAAAATACACACACACACACACACACAAAAAGTGTGAATCAGGAGAGAGATCCTGAAGAGTGACAGCCAGCTTTTGACAGCTCTCACCTTCACCAAGTAAGAAACAGGCAGGTACAAGGGGAAGGAACCACAGGCTGAGGCACGTGGCCGGGTGGGTGACTCTGAGCCTATCGTCAGCTGGCATCTCTAACCTTTACCAAATGCTATCGCTTGATCTCTGCTGAGTTCGCAGTGAGAGAACACGGCTCCTCCACTTGTTCACAGCAGGTCTGAGAACAATGCTGGAAAACTGCCAAGGGTTCACATGCAAAGAGAACCAAGAGGGGGAAACCCCCAAGAACCAAACTCGAAAGCTGCTCCAGAGACCCCACGAGCCTAGGCATTTCTCAGAGTTTTTCTTCAGGGCAAACTCTATCTGAGCTTCAAGAGCAACCACACCTCGGCAAAAATAAGCTGAAAGACAGTTTTTCCTCCAAGCTTTATTAAGCAGGCTCCATCTAAAAACTAGCATAAAGGTAGCTGCATGTAAGGATTTTGAATTACTATTTGTTGGGGGTTTTTTGAATTATTCTCAGATCAAAAAAGCTTCATAGACTCATGGACCAAAATCTGACTGAGGGAGGTGCTGGGGGAAGGCAGCACAAAAAAGATAATTAAGCATAAGCCAAATCAGAAGCATATGTTCTCTGAGGATATGTTCTAGGCACAATCATTCATGGGTAACTAAAGAGCAGCAAAAGAGCTTCCATATAATCTCATAGCAGCAAGCCAGATGACTCAAAAAAATTCCTATTTCCTTTCATTTTAGAACGACAAGGGAGAAAAAGACTTACAAGATGCCACAGAAGGCTGGTGGACTTCATTTGTTTCACACAGAGTTGGTATATGACTCTGAATACCAAAGACCTCACTGAGATGACTACAACACAGCAGTCCCCAAGGGAAGACACTCCGGCTTGTTGCTGCTTCGTTCCCCTTGCAGAGTCGATGCAGCTTTTTTTGGTTTTACTCCTCAGTGCTCTATTTAAAGGTAATTAAAAACAATTACTTTTCTGCCTTGAAATTAATTCTGAAGCCTGGGAAGAAGTTGAGAGCCTACAACCAATCTTATATGACTGCTCTAAAATCCTAGCTTTTCCCTTCCATCTGTTTACCTTACATATACACACCAGGAATGTTTTGGTTATGCCCAAGTATTCATGGGATGATGTTTGGTAGCTCTCATCCATCAATCAAAAGGCAGGAGAAGAAAACTACTCTAAAAAGTTAGTTTCTGATATGACAGTGATGCTCAAGAAAGTGAAGAAAAAAAAATAATACACGAACAAAAATAAATCTAAAAAGTGAAAACCAAAATCAAAGGCAAGGGAATGCTCCCTTTGCCACAGGCCCCCAAAGTGCATTTCCTTGAGCGATGGAGCAGTCCACACGCAGGCCTTCAAGAGCTGAAACACTCTGCTGCAGGATTCAGTCAGAAGGCTACAGGTTTCGCTAAAGAAAGAAATGTGAGAGCCCCTCTTGCCTCACCTGACTTACAGACTTTATACTATTATTAGGAAAAAAAAATCTATCAGAAATAAAGGGTCATAAGCCCATTTGGTTTCCTTTTGGAGTAATTTTAATCTCTTGAAAATTAGATCAGTTCCCTCCCCAAACATATTTTTGCCAAATTTGATTTCCACCTGAGAAGAGAAAAAGGAGGTGGCCAGAGGCTGGAAGAGCACACTGAATTGCCTGGAAAATGAGAGATTAACACAGATGCCTTCATGTGAACTGAAAACATACAATGAAACGTGACAGCAGAGAGCACAGCACATAGAGCGCTGCAGCAGTCAGACAGCAAACGGATTGGACAAGGAAATTTTCAAGACTCGGGGAAAAGCTCTGCTTGTTTCTATTTGAATATAAATATCCTCTGCAGAACCACAGGACTCTCCAGGCTTGGTGCCCACCATAAGAGGAAGGTTCTTCTCCCAAGAAGGCATTAGCCAGACTGGGTCTTTAAAATAAACAACTAGAATATTGCCCTTAATGACTAAATACAAAGGGGTTTTGGTGACTGAACCAGAATGAACTGAAATGAAGACCAGATTACTGCTCCCCGGCAAGGGTGATGGTATGACTCGGTGAGTTTTTAAACTGATTTAGCTGCAGGGTAATTTCACATGGCCCAGGTTTTCCTGGGAGGGAAGAGGAAAAAAACTGGAAGGTCATTTCACTCCTGCCCTTGTTCTCTGCTGCCCCCGTCCCTCACCGCACACCCTCACAGGCGTAAGGCACAAGGTCACATAGCTGCATCAAGCAGCACTGTGCCAAACGTCTGTCTTCCACTTGGGTACCAGGGAGCTGTGCTGCATCTCACTTAGATGGACTGAGGTACAGCAGGGCTGCATCCTCCCCTAAAGTTATTCCATGCATGAAGGCTGCAGTGATTTTTTTTCCCTTTCTATTTCTTCAGGTTTGCAGTATTTGCTCCTCCACTTAGGAGAAAGTAAGAGCCCCTGACATGACCTAGTATCCTAATTCACATGGTCTTATTTGAGGCTGTTGCACAACTCCATTCAGTAAAATCAGCCACAAATAAATATAAATCCAGAGATGAATACGTTTTCTGTAATAATTTACAGTTCCTAAATAGAAAAAAACTCTGAAAAGTAATTGGAGGGGGTGGAGAAAAGGGCGGGATGGGAAATAGGGCACAAGACTGCTGTCAGTGCTGCAGGCACCAGCTACAGAGCGTGATAGTGCTGTCGACATGAAAAAGCCCCCAGGAGAAGGGAATGTGGTGCTGCTTAAAGGATTGGGTTCATAGCTAAAACACTCAGTGCAAATCCATCAATTCCTCTAGCTACCCTAGATGCATGGGCATTACTCGACTTCTCTGCACTTGCCCACATAAACCCTGCACTTTGGATTTTCATACTCGAGCGGTCTCCCACAATTTGCCAAACTTCCTACAACAAGCCCTGGCTCATCACATCCCATTCAGCAGCTACAAAGCAAGCCACGAGCACGGAGACTGGTTTGCAACAGCACTGGACTATCTGTCCCCAGACACCTCCTGCCACGGAAGTGCCACAATCCACTGGACTTCTCAGTAAATAAAAAAAAAATGTAATAAATTAAGAACTAAAATGAGTTCTGGTCTGAGAGGGATCTGTGTCACTAGCATGCTAAAGGGTTTGTACTTTGTTTCCAAGGTAGGGGCTTTGCTGTAGAGTCAGCAAAATAACAGGGCATTGTTTTGAAACATAAGCAAGGCGAGTCTCTCAAATTCCCCGTGACTTTGGGCACCCTGACCAAGGGCACCACCATCTTTCCATTCTTCTTCCATACACACCATGCTGTGTTTGTTTCTCAGGGGTCACAGTTGTCTTCAAATTTCACTAAATCCAGTGTTATTTCCTGTCCTTTATCAGTGTAATAAATCTGCTCCATTGCTGTCTCATTGGTAGAGGCAGGCAGAAGGCTTTGCAACACAGCAGATGCAGGAGTTTAACAAAATAATTTCAAAAAAAAAAAAGGGGGGGGGGGGAGAATCTAACCAAATGGCTTCTATTTGCTTGTATCTGGGATCTCTGAACATGACACAGAGATGATGGGGCCACCCAGCAGTGTTTGCTTAAGCTCCCTATACCCTTCCAGGAGAAGTTCTCCTAACCACTGTGGCCATCGCACACACCACCACCCCTCTTGACTTTGTATGAGACCATACAGTGGTAAGGAGTTGGGTCACACTCAAAGACCAAACCACAGGGGATCCTCCTCCACGTTGTATAAATATCACTCCGTAGGACTCGTGGACAAAAGGCCATTCTGAACTCTTCAGAACTCTTCCAGACAGATCTCACCAGGCTTTGGAAACCTCAGGTTGAAAGGGTAGGAATCCTGATAGATGCATTAGCTGCATTCCTCATATCCCTTGTGAGAACATAAAGCAAGAGCCTTACAGGGTACATCCTCGCAGTGTAAACCTGTGCCCATCCTTCCTCGCACCTGCTGGTGACAGATCACCACACAGAGGCCATCTGGAATCTGTCTGGATATGCCTTCTCCTGGATCAGAAGAACATTAAGCTCCATGTCCTTTTCCCACCAGCTGTGCCAGTACAAGAAAGGCAGCATCAAGCTGCCCAGCATCTCTCTCCAGCAGCCACATTCCACCTAATGCCTCATACAAGGTTACATGGGGCACTAGGGAGCACACACTGCAAAATGCGTGGAGCGGTGGCTTCTGTGCTGAGAGGAACGAGTCAGGCTTCACCCCCGGTCTGTTAAGCATCCTGCATCTGCACACACGTCTATATACATCTGCCTACCTGTAAGTGCCTGCTTGGGAAACCAAAGGAAAACTAAGAAATGGTTGGAAAACAGCCTAGTTCAGTTAACTGTCCCCTGGCGTCCCCAAGCTCTGCCTCTGAAGCTCTGCTGCCCACAAAACGGCTCTTCAGGCTGCAGTCTTCAAACAAGTACAGAGCGCTCCACATACAGCAGTTTGTGCTCAGCAATGTAATTTCGATGTGCTTTTACCCTTCTTCTTGCCATCCCGGGTTTTAGGACCTGCAAGGAACTTCTCTAAATGGCTGGACCATCTGTGAGGGAAGCAGAACATCCTTCTACACAGGATTACGCGATAATTGAATATCTTCATTTTTAGTTGTGCCTTTCTTCTCCTGTTGTTTAGCAGTGAATAGAGAAGCTCTTGAAAGAAGGCAAGCACAGGAGAGACAATAGGAGGGGCACATTTCCCCTAAGCATTCATCAGCACATTTGCTTGAATCAGGGGACAGGCAAGGCAAATTGAGGATAGAGCATCCCATTTTTTGCCTAAGCACATGGATGAAAAGTAGGCTTTATAAACCTGAACTCTTCACACATTCCAACAAGCACAAGGTTTATTTTTGCAACAGTGGTGCTCAGTTTCAAATTGTTTTTCTCTAAGCTGAAGACTTACTTTTTAGTATATCTAAATGCTGCTAAAGTGGCAACTGAGAGTCTGGAGAGGTCCAAGTACAGAAGAGTGAGGAGGAATCATTTAGTCATAAAAAGAAAGTTTCAGAACTAAATCCTTCATTTAGTCAAGAAAAAAGAAAGTGGTGTTTTCCAGGCCTTGGGATGCACTTTGTTTTGCATCTGTACTCCGCCTACCACAGGGTGGTCTTAGCTTCCCAACCCCAGGGTTTAAAGGAAGGGGAGGGGGGAAGAATGAAATCACCAATAAACAATAGATACTAAGGCAGATAAATGGGGAGCTGGAACTATTGGTTAAATAAGCATGACTAAGGCCACCAGAATTAGCATCTACAGGACTCTCCATATGCCTCAAAATAATTATGAAGGCCAGGATTAAAATGTGAATAAACCTTCATGAGAATCCAAGACAGACCCCAGTGTATTCAGTGGGAGATAACAGCCTTGCAGTTCAGCTGCACCTCTCATTAAGCACTGTTAAAACCTCTGTGAAAGGGAAATAAAGTTTATTTAATTTAAATCAGCTAATAAGTATTCTTTTGGATACTCTATTCCCAGCAAAAGAGTAAAAAGGGATGATGCCAGTAATGTATTACCAGTGCTAAAAACTTGCCCATAAACACAGCAAAAGAAAGAAGAATTTACTGTACTTGAGTATGCGAAGAATAAATCTTGCCTCCTGTTACTGGCTGAGACCATTCTTCAAGTTAAATCTCCTGGCAAACTTTGAGAAATCATCGCTGACTGTAACAAGGTATATACAGGGCTGCAGATGGGGAAAATCTGTCTGCAGGCCTCCATTAGTGTTGTCTGTCCAGTCTGTATAATCTCAGACAATTCCAGTAGTCATGCAAACACATGCTTAAGCCCAAGTATCCCCAGGAAATTAAATAATGATAAATGTATAAATGCAATGCAGAATAAAATGGAAAATGGACCTATGCTGGGACTTACAGAATTAAGGAATTAAGTTGGGAAGCATGTTGTAATGCCAAATTTGATCCATGCAAACAAGTTTTGGCCAACATCTGTCTTCTTATCTGAACTTTCCAAGCTGCTTCTCAGTTATACAAAACTGGCTTGGGTATTTTACGAGAACAAGCTCTCATTCAAATTTTCCAATACTCTGTATCTTCAGGGATGCCAGAGTTACCACAGGAATGTCTTTTTCCTGGCACTTAGAATCAGACTGATTCAGACCTCACTGATAGGATACGCTAAGGGATAACTTATACCAGGAACGATGCTTTCTTTAGGAGTAGAGGTTGTGTTTCTCCAAGCCAACCCAATCATCTGTTCAGGCTGCCAACCTGCTGACAGTGGCATTCACCTAGTCATCCAAAGCAAAAAAATGCTCAAAATTAAAATAAACCCACCCCACCCAAAACCACCAAAACAAAAAAAGCCCACCACAAAACCCAGCAAAGCAAACAAGCAAAACCATGACCACCGAGCCACAGCAACCACCAGTGGAGCAGAGAGGAGTGAATCAAGGCTCCCTGCATGTACCCATTAGTGCCCAGACCTGAAGACATAATTGATACAATAAATCCAAGTCACAGCTATAAACCACTGCAGACAGCAGTGGGTGTTCCTCTAACCGGGACAACTGGACGTGAAATGAATTTACTCAGTGGAATCAATGAAAATCACCAATTCAACCAGGCTGCTGGTGTTACTCTAGAATGAGATATAAACACTTAATCAAAGGAAGAGAAGCAGCCCTCCATTCTTCATGGAGAGAGAGCCCTGAAAGTGTGTTGCAGAAAGAAAAATTCATATAGCCCAGTGAGAAGAAAACCAGCAGCACTGGCTTACGGAAGGGGCGGGATGAACACATCCAAACTGGATTAATGCACTTTCTGGAAGACTGCTTAACTTCTCTCAGCTTTCCAATTTCTTTTGCAGTCAAGACAACAAAATATTTCTTTTCTTCTGACTTTCCACTTCAGATGGACAAAGCAGGAAGTAAAAACCTCGTACCAAGTCACCAGATGAGGAAATTTGGGGATTCAAGTTACAGTTAATTAAAGGAGAGTCATCCTTAAGCCAGTTTGTAAATGTTTGTGAATGTGTTCTCTGCCTGCTCTCCAATAAACCATTCATGCTGAAGATAGCCAAACTGTCTCCGATCTTTAAAGCAGTCACTGTGAATCACAGTAAAAATATTCCTCCCTATTTAGCATCAACATACCATCTTGGAGCACTTATAACTCCACCTGTTCTGCAGGAAGAGCATGTCTAATTCATACAAACTCTAGTTTATTCTGGATACAAGAAATCCAACGGAGGAGAGATATCGAACCACCCAGGAGAGGTGTGTTATCATACTGTCATACGACATAATATTCAGACAACTTTTTAATCAGCCTTTTCATGAACTGACCCACCTTGTATCTGAAGAGAGGAACAGGACAATATCACTAGTATACAGTGACACCATAAAACTAATTAAGTTCCAAAATGCAACCTCTTTATATTCTTGGTACCACATTCTAAGAAAGCCCTTAATCCCAAGAAATTGATTAAATGCAAACATAAGCAAGCATTAAATCCTGGACTGAAGAACTGCTGCCACTCCCAACTGCAGTGCAGTTTGGATCACGCACCTCGGCCCTTCTAATATGCTTGTGCACCACCTACAACTTGGGCAGAGCAGAGCTTCATGCCCCTTTCAAATTGCACTTCACATTTCAGCAAGAACAAAAGGCTCCATTTATTCAGGACTAAGCAAAGGAAGAGGTAACTACTGTCCAAGAATGTCCTTTTTAATTTTTTGTTTGTCAATAGCAGCTGGATCTTAAAGCAGGAAAACACCACAAGCCTGTTCCCTGTTCCTTCCTGGCTTTTCCTCGAGAGGAGAATTCGACACAGGTCAAAGGACACAAAATAACAAAGTCACTGTAAACCGAGGAATATTTCTAGCCCAGCCCAGCACCAGAGGAAAGTGTCTGCCATCGCATCCTCTTTCCATCCTCCCTCACCTCATAACCAGAAAGGCATATGAGATGCTACAGCATTTGTTTTGTGGAGTAACGACCCATTTCAGCTGTCAGTAAGATAAATGCTCATGTGTTTCCTGGATTACAGCCTCCTATGAGCTAAAGATGGAACAAGATCTATTAATTCACGCAGTCCACCTCCCTCCCTATCAGCATCTAATCCAAGAGAATGACTCTGTCCCTTCCAGCAGACCACACCAGGGAGTTCAGAAGCTGACTCCCAGCAGAGGAGTTGGCCTGCTAACTGAAGAGTCTTGTTTCTCCACCCTAATCCCCAGGCACAGCTCAGCCAGGGGAGATGTGACCCCGTAAGCTGCCAGCCCTGCAGAACGTTTTCCAGGGCTTTCTAGGAGCTTTACAAAACCCCAACCATCAATGCCACCAGCATTTTTCATGGAAGATTATTTAGCTTCATTCCATCAAGAAGCTTTTCTTGATGTTCAGGTTACCTTCTCTTTTGCAACCCATTTAGTTGAGTTGCACTCTGTTGCAAAGGCTAAGCGCTTATCTCCCAGCACCCATACCTAAAACTGCTGGGATCTTTGTTTCTTGGCCAATCTGTATTAAACACTTTCAATTGTTCCTCATAAATCGGTCCCGTTACTCTGCTAATCAGCCCTTTCCCTTCCCTCTCACGCTTTCCAAGGGCAGGTGTCCTACTTTTAAGCCAGGGAGCCAGATGCATCCACACCGCACACACGTCAAGCCTTCTGTTCTTCCGTTCATAACCGAGCTATCAGGGACAACTGAGCTGCCTCGTATTACTGCTTCACTGCAGCAGCCATGCCTGTCCGCAGGGCCTTCATTTGCTCCAGCCCCGTGGCTTTGCGGGAGCGCTTTCACACCCAATACACACGTTAGCCCATCATTAGTTTTACTTCCCCCATTTCCATCCCTCAAGCCTCTTCACATTGTTCTGCACGGTTGGTCTGTCTGCAGAGGGATAGTTCATGGCCAGTAACTGCGGACACCTGAGTGTTACACGTGAAAAGGTTAAAAGGCACTGAGCTCTTCTGATGCCTTTTGTGTTCCTTCCTCAGTTGTCATTGTCCTGGCTTCTACAACACACCACCACTGAGTACAAATGTGTTTCATTCTTGTACAGGGGATGCATCACTAAGTTCACCAAAAGAACTCCTGCTTTGCTTGCACCGGCGGCACAGAGGACTCCTCCCCACTACCTTTCAGATCACAACTGTGCCCTTCAGAACCACCCATCAGCCTCCCAAGCAGGATGAATTTCAGCCCCAGCAACACAAAGGTGTGTATTGCAGCAAGCCGACGGGCAGGGAGGGATTCAGGGCTTAGGGTTCCTCTGAACCTTCTGGCAGTCACAGGGTAACATGACAGAAAGTAAACACCTTTCAAGTGAAAACAGCTCAGTCTAAAATTGATGCCCCATTTTTTTCCCTGCACCTGTCTTTGTCTCAGATCCATAACCATTACAAGAAACAGTCCTCGACTCAACTGTCCAAATGAGGGAACACCCAGCATCGTTATGTGGCATTTTCCAAGTCAGCTGTCAGGGTTCGTTTAGCATTCTGCACTGGTCCTGCAGTTTGGCTTTGCCTGGAGATTTTAAATGCAAATGTATTTGCGGGGTGGCATGAGAGAACAATATCAGAATTTTACCTCACACCACGGCTCCTCGCTCAGCTCCATTAGACTCCCTACTGCAGCTGCTAAGAAAAAGCCTGCAACGAGAAAAATCTTTACCTGCTATTTTTCCTACTGAAAAACTTTCCCTGGCCTTTCTGCATCAACAGACCCAACCCACAGTTTAAACAATGCTTTAAAATCGCCTACGACTCCAACTTGAGACGCAGAGCAAGCAAGTAATTTCTTTAATAGCAAGGAATAACAGTGCTTAATTCAAATCATCTCCACACAGTTACTTCCCATCTTTCAAGGGCTAGATACGCAGTAGCTAATTAATCACCATTTTCTCCACACCCCAAACTCGCCAATCTTACCCTAAGAAACCAGGGGGAAAGCAAAAAGGCACCAAAAGGACATGCTTCTGAACAAGCATTTGTCATTTTCTCCTCTTCTTTGTGCTCAGTGTGAATGAGTCCCGGGCCACAGATGTAGGCAGATAATTACCAGCTCTGGTAATTCAACAGATCCTTGAGAGGCTGCGGCCAGGCTTTTCACAGAGGCAAATTTTCTATCGACCTTAATATGAAGGCATTTTTCTAGCAGTGACGCTGAAACACTTCAAACACTGTTAAACTACCAGAACCAGGCCAAAGCGCTTTCCCTCTGCGGCGAAGATGCTCTTGCCCACACGTAGGGCCAACCACTGGCGTAAATCTAGGCACGACCTGACTGAAGCTCAGCTGAGCCACACGGGATCAGAACACGTTCCAGAAATTACAGCACAGCAGGGAAGAAGAAAAAAAAAAAAGCTCCAACTTTCCTGTTAAAGAACAGCTTTTTGGGGTTTTGCATTTGTGGTTTATTACCTCACACACACACACAGGCAAAGCAATACTTTAAAGGGAAACAAAGAAGTAGGCCAGAAGGTCAGCGGGTACGCACTGGTCAGAGCCTCCAACTCTAGAGCAACCTACCTTGTTGCAGTGACAGTATTTAACTCTACTGTTGGGACAGGAAATGCTATTTTTAGCCACTACCTATCATCTTTGTTCAAAGATTAAGGACCGCTTACGGTTCCAGTACCAATCTTGCATTTTATCATGCGTATTTATGGCGCTGCTCATTAATCCCGCTGGCTTCTACACAAGGAGAAAAAAGCAACTGAAGTAATTTTACTGGCTTGCTTTATTGTGGCTACATTTTACAGCTATAATTCTATCTGCCATAAAAATTAAAAGGAAACACTTCTAGAATGGCAACGGGGGGAGGCATGACTGTAACCCAAGCATCGGATTATGTTTTTTAAGCACTCAGGCATTGATTTTTCTTAAGTGCTGAAAGACTCGGAGCTTGGCTTACTCTGCCATAATTCCCTCGAGGTCCCCTCCCAAAGAAGTCTGGTTACAGAAGTCAGAGGACTACCAAGAACGAACCAAAAAACAAGAAATTCACTCTGGAGCCAAAACACAAACCTAGGAGCATCCAAAATCTGGCTCTGCCCTGGATGAGGAGGACTTCTGGAAAGTCCTCTTATGCCAACTGCTTTGCTATGTCTTTTTTTTTTTTACTGCACATCCACTGAGGCCGTATCTTAATTCCATATTCCTTCCAGAGGCTTCCCCTAATTAGATTATTAATGAGAAGACGAAGCATTAAGTCATTCAATGAATGGTGCATATTATAAATACAAAATCCCTGTCAATACATGTTTTGTAGTAAGTCACACATTAATAGACTACCACAGAGAAACTACAGTTACGTGCAGTATTAATCCGACTCCCAGAAATAAGTTTTAGATAAGCTGTTCTTTAGCTATGGGAGGAGTTAGGAACACAGAAGAGCTTTGCTAGGCAGCAGCACGGCTCTACACCTGACCACACGCTAGCTGCCAAGCGTGTCCATTATTCTCCAGCCGGACTATACTACTTCTTTCGTTCAAATTGCAAGAATGCTGCCTGACCCTCACCTGTTATCCCTCCCTTTCCTAAAAGCGAACAGGTGTGCCGGACAGCATGAAACGAAAAGCATTCCTTTTAAATGAAGCACCAAGATTTACTTTTAAGACCAGTCCTTCCATCACCGATCAACAAACAGGTAGACACCCCACCTGACCCTTCCCCATAATTTCAAATGAGATGCTTAAACCTACATTAGCTGGAAATTACGAACATCAGAAAAGCTAAACCATTTCCTCAATCCTTTCTTTTCCTTTTCCCTAAGGCCGTCCCTTCTGTTGCTCCCACAATATCAAACAGCTGGCATGCGTTCAACTTCACCTGTTCGTGAGGAAAACCGAAGGCACCGGCCCTTCACCAAGGATCGCTCGCGAGCTGCCAAAATGTAACAGCCGCTGAGCGCGCGCACGCACAGATGGAAAGGGACGAGCCCATCTCCTGCAAGTGCTACCAGGGATCACAAGGCTCCAGGGTGGAAGGGTGCGAAGAAAGAAAAATATACAGATAATTAAATAATGTCACTCATGCATATGGATCTTACTTGCGTGAATAAGGGCTTAGAGCAGCCAACCCACAGGAACCACATTTAGAGTCAACTCCAGTTACCTGAGCTATTTCAGACCGGGAAGAGAAGGAGATGAGAAGAAGGCTAATGGAACACTCACGGAGCGCGCAAAAAACTGAGCGCTCCAGGTCTGGAATTCCCAAAAAAAAAAAACCCACCTCGGAACGGGCAGGAGGGGCTGGATGTTACCGCGCTTCGCTGGAATAAACAAAGCCGGGAGCCCCCCTCACATCAGGGAGACCGCTCCTCTGCCGGCTCGCCTGCCGCACCAGGCACCGCTGACCGGCCGCCGCCGCACGGCTCCCGGGGGGCAACCGGGCTCTCCGGAGCCGCTCCCAACCCGACAGCTGCGACGCGACCCCCTCCGCCCCCCCCCCACCCCCGCAGGCGCCGGCGGGGGACAGACCCACTTTCCCTTCCCCAATTCCCAGGGGCGAGCCCCAGGCTGGACACGGACCACACCGCGCCGCCGAGGGCGCGGGGCCCAACCCGCCCGCAGGTGCCGGCCCCGCCGCCTCCCACTCACCGTGCGCGACCCCGGCCGGCGCCGCCGGGGGGGGAAGGAGCCGTAGGCCAGGCAAGGCCAGACCCGGCCCGGGCCGACCCGGGAGGTGGGGAGGGGAAGGGGTCCGGCGGCCCCGCAACAGAGAGATGCCGAGGCCGGTGCTGCCGCCCGGGGCAGCGGCGCGATGCACAATGCGCGGCCGCGGGAGTCGCGCCGGCGGGGCGCGGGCGGAGCGGAGGGGAGTGGGGCGGGGCGGAGGGAGCCGGGGGGGGGGGGGCGGTGCCCGCCTCGACGCCGGGAGGGGCAGCGGCGGGAGGGGGGCCAAGGCGAAAAGAAACCCTCAGAAACCCCAAATCCACTAAGCCCCACCCCGGCTGCGGACGGGCGGGGAGCCTCGGGCCCTTCTCCCAGCTGCGGCTCCGCCTCTTCGTCCTTGTCCCCGGCCCGGCAGCCCCGACCCCTCCCGGGGTCCATAACCGGACGGGGCTCCTTCCGCGGCGGCGTCCCAGGGAGCCAGGTCCTACTCGGCCCCCTCACACTCCCACCAAGCCGGACCCCGGTGGGGTGCAGTGCATTCACCGGCAGTCCCTTCCTCGCCCGCCATCCCGCTGCTGGGCGGAGCGGTGCGCGGCGGCCGGTTTGGGGTGGCTCAGCCCTGAGCTTCTTGTTCGTGCAGCCTCCAAGTTGCTTCGAGGTGAAACCCGGCTGCTGAGCCCCCTCGAAGCTCCAACGAGCTGCTGGATGGCGGTGGCTGGAGGGGAAGGGAAGGGGATAGCTAGTGCGCGGGCAGCAGCAGTCCGAATGTTCCATTCCTATCAGAAAGGTGCGGATGGAGGAGTCTGAAGGAGGCAGGAGTACCGGTGAGCCTGCCCGAGGGCGTCAAGCGAAGCGGCTATTTCACTAGGAGAGACGATGCTGCTCCAGGTACCCCAGTGCCAGAGGAGCTGGAAGCCCATAGGGAAGCAACCCCATGCATCAGCGCAAGGACTGGCATGCACAGAGGTCCCGGGCCAGGGTTTTGCTGGAGCATGAAGTCCTGCTCGGGAGCAGAGGAACGCTGGCTGGCTGAACTCTGTTTTATGGCTGTGTATCAGTCAAAACCTGCGGTTTCGCCTGGTCTGTAGTTGATAGTTTTGATCTGAGTTATGGGATTTGAAGCACACCCTGCAGGGATTTAAACCAAAGGAAGTTTTATACAAATCAATTCCACCACGAGTTTCAGCCACATCAAATCGCAGCTGGCTTGGGGTGTCTGGCAGGGGCGCTGCTTCGGTTTCCTACCTGCTGCAGCTGTCCCGCCCCAGGGAATGACGGTGCCAAGAAGCGGGCTCGAATGATGGCTGGGTTTGGGTGTAAACGCCACAACATCATGTCACAGTACCACAGGCTTTCAAACACACGTCTTCTGATCTCAGATGGGGCTGCTCCAGCTTTGCTTTCTTCCTGTTTCAGTGTAGGCTGGACATCAGTGACTTACTACACAGATTTCACACACACACAGAATTTTAGGGGTTGGAAGGGACCTCCACAGATCATCGGATTGTGTTCAGACTGTAATTACTTCGACTGGTAACACAGGATGAAGGAATCCAATAGAAAAGAAGTAAGGACCACACAAAGGAGTCCTCCTTTGCGGTGTTCAGGGCAGATTGCTACACTTTAAAAGCAAAGAATAAAGTACACCATTGCTCCTGTTTTCTGACTGCGAAGATGACAGCAGCAGCAGATGAGGGATCATTGGGTATTTAGACCTGCAGAATTCATAGTGGCTTTCATGATTAAACAGGGGAACAATCAAGTGCATGACTTAAGTTGTCCACAAGCCATGTGACCCTATAAAAGTGTAGTCCTGTGTAGAAGAAAGCTGTGATTTCTTGTCAGCTTAACAGACTCAGGAGTTTGGGGAAGACAACTTTGCCCTTCTAAACCTTGGGTGAAAGAATGAAAGGAATGTCCCTGATTGCCCTTGTCCCTGAATGCAAAGAAGAGTTAATCTGAGGATCAGGGAGCAGTTTCTTCTCCAGATCTGGCAATTTTTTCAACCAGTGGAGCTCAAGGACCAATTAAAATCCTTGGAAGGGACATTTTCATCACTGTCTGTTTTCTTTTTAAATTGTATCTATTTTAGAAAATCTAGACCAAATTATTAAAGCACAAATAATTAACATATGAAGGAACTTGAGTTGGCTCTTTGATCCTTAAGTATTACACAATCGCTATTAAATGATGCTTTTTTAGTAGGAGCCGGTATCTCAATTTGTCATCAGAAGCCTCAAATACATTCATTTGTTTATTTAACAAAGAATAAAGCCTACAGGTTAAATTGACTTTGTAAGTTCCCAAAAGCTTTGCTTTTAAAACTACATCCTCCCCAGCAAGCAGAAAGACAAGCCAATTGGTACTTACCATTGATTTTATTGATGACTACCAGGATCGTCGCTACAGCCAAACAAGCAAGCAACCTCGCTGCACCCCTCCACAGCCCAGCTGACTTCCATCGAAACTGTCACAGGCACAAAACCCCTTCTGTTAAGAACTTCTTACAGGATCGGAGCCTCATTTCACGGTATTAATTGGTGATGAGCCTGGGCAGGTGAAATACCACCGCGACACGGTATCATGGTGTGACAGATATTTAAGTTATGCTTAGTTTTCACAACAGGAAAAAATACCAGAGGGTTCCAGTTAATCTCAGTGCCAGATGGAATAACATCAGTCAGAACACACCCGAATCCTCTGCAAACAGCCAGATGCATCCAGTTGATTCATAAGAATCATAGAATCATAGAATCGTAGGGGTTGGAAGGGACCTCGAGAGCCAAAGCAGCTCCCTAGGACATATCACTCAGATAGGCGTCCAGACGGGTCTTGAATATCTCCAGAGAAGGAGACTCCACCACCCCCTGGGCAGCCTGTCCCAGGGCTCTGTCTCCCTCACTGTGAACAAGTTTTTCCGCATGTTGGTGCGGAACTTCCTGTGCTCCAAGAAAACCCCACATCGCCAGCAACATCTCCCTGTTAAGGTTTAATCTGTATGCTTACACTTTTTACTGGTATAAGTACAAGAGGTGATGGGCAGAGGTAAATACCACATAGGTACACTGGTAGGGGATCTAACACGGAAACAGTGACAACTAAGAGAAAGTGTCAGTTGATTTTATTGCTCCTCATCACTTACATAGGTATCTATGTCAGTGCATCAAAAAGCAGACTGGGAGTGTTACTACTGCAGCCAGCCCAGGTGCCCAGGACAGCAAAACAGTCTGGGGTAGAGTTATCTCTGCATGGGAGCCAGTTGTTATTTTTTCCCTTGCTGTAAAGTACTCAGCCAAGGAAGAAGCAAGCAAGTATAAAACTAGAAATGATCAACCAAAGCATGGCCAGGGAGGCAGCAGAAACCAAATCAACAGGTGTCTCAGCTCCATTCTCTGTGTTTCAGTTCCTTCCTTGCCAGAACCAAAGTTTTATGTTTCTGTCTGAAAATGCTCATCCAGCAAAACAGGAGGTGCATGGAGCCAGCTGTTTGGGGTGAGAATGTAAGAGGATCCCCTCCCTGCTCTTCACCTCCTCTCAAAGACACCTTTGCTAGCAGGCTGCATGCGAGAGCTGACAGGGCACCTTCACACTGCAAAAGCCTGAACTGCTGCCTTTGCTGTGCAAGTACACTTTTGGTTGGCTGTTGAGGGAGGCGGAAGTTTGTGTGGCTGGAGAAGGTGGTTTCTTCACCTGAAAGAACTTGCCAAGCAGAGGGGCTGTGCTAAGGAGCAAGGTAATTATGTCCTTGCAGGAGGGGACAGGTCTTGGGTGTTGTCCTACTGACTGGACCTCACCAAACTTCTATTTTGCTTCACTTTCCTGCAGCAGCAAAGGGAGCAGCAGCATCATACGCAGTGAACCTGAGATGTGGATGGAGGCAGCAGTTCCACCAGGCAGTTAGATCACCAGGTTCCTGAGCTCCTGTCCCTCCCATGGGTGATATAACCAAGGACACTTGCAAAAATCGGTTGGAATATTTGCAAGGAACGGGGCCTCTGCCAGCAATGTTAATCGCCGGGGCAGCCGGAGCAGCCGCAGCAAAAGCTGAGCTGAGCACTGAAAGCATCTGCATAAGCTGTGCTGAGCCAGGCTGCCAAGCTCCCAGACAGCTCTGCAAGAAACACGGTCATCCACGTGTTGTTGGAGACTCGTGTGCTCATATTTTCAGGCTGCCAGAGAGACAGGAGATCGGTAAAGTTAATTTTCAGACAGCGTTTCCTGGTGCCTAGCATGCTGATGTGGCATGTTTTTCAGAAGTCTCAGCTATGGGAGCAGAAAGGATACGAAGGGCTTTTGGAAATGTAGGGCGTGAGCTGTTAGCACTTCATTTTTTGGTGCCCTCAGCAGTTCACGGTTATCGAAACAAGGGCAAGCCTCTTACCTCCTGCACTACAGCGAAAGCTGCACAACAAAGTTGTGGATGGAAGGAAATTCGCACTAGAACAAGCACAGGAAACCAGAGAGCTGCAGAAAGGATGAGTTAATGGAAAAAGGTTGATGTCCTGATACTGGATGAAGGCTGTGGAAAACAACCGGCTCATGCTCGCTGTCAAAGAGTATGAGTGCCAGAGAGTGTCCTCAGCTAAGCCATAGCATGCCCACTTCCAGGCAACTTCATTCCACAGATATTACTGGAGGCAGAAGTTTCCCTCCCATCTGCGAGAATACCTCGCCAACCAGTCATTTTTGTAAACAGTGAAGTAAGAGCAGGGAGAGAGCTCAGTTTCCACCAGCTGGTTAGAATTAATGCAAGGCCGGCTTTACTTCGCCACGCACAGTTACGGGGTCTGTGCGCCCACTTGTTTCACATGCCACTGCTGCTGCATCTCCTCAGATTGCACAAGGGAGTGTTGTCAGAGGAGCTGAGCATGGGAAGCTACAGGGAAGTGAAGACAAACCCCCAAAAAATAGCAGCATTTTAATTAGGACTTGTAGTAAAGAGGCGGTGGAAAAGGAAACCTACCGAGGCAACCAAAGCAGGAGTAGATGAGTGAAGAACTTTCTCATATGTGGGACAGATGGGATAGAGACCTCTAACTTCTTCTTAGTGGAGCCATAGAACTTTGCCTTCCTTCATTGCTGAAGTGGCTCAGAAGTGAGATGCTTGGCTCAGCCTTCTTCCCACACCCTTCTCCATCTCTAAAGTGATTACCAGCTATTTAGCTAAGAATGGGAATCCTTTACTTTGTTGTTTCTCGGCTAATGAAATTGTTCCCAGTAGATGTCTTTTTCATCTGAAAGGGAAAGATCTTCTCAGTTTGCCCTCAGGCAACTGTATTTTAACTTTTTTCCTTTTTTAATGAAAAAAAAGGGGGGGGCTGTTCTTTGCTGTCAGCCTCAGACAAAGTGAGTAGTTAGGAACGGAGTGGAATCTGATTACAACATAAGGAATAATAATTTGTTTTTCTGTAGTGCCTTTTATCCAAGAACACCACATGCTTCACTAACATTAATTAATTAGCTCTCTCAAAGCATCTAGTTCAGACACTGATAGCTATTTTGCAAAATAGCTGCAATAGGTAAAACACCACAATAGATGCAAAAGCAGGTTTGAGTAGCTGAAGAGCATGTAGCATGTCTTGGACATCACATATCCCATCTCAGATCGTGGCCCAGGAACTTTCCAACCTCAGCATATCTCCAAGTCTTCTGGTAAGTTAAATACGAGTACAGCAGGGATGCTCTACGTGAAGATGGCTGGCACATCAGCATACACAAACAGGTTTCAACACTAGAAACATTTTTTATTTTTAGTTTGGAGTTGTTCTGGCCAACATTGGAAGATATCTGAAATAAACGACAGCAGAGAAAGAGAAAAGACTTCAGTTCAGCTGACACAACAAGACCCAGCATCTTTGATGCTGCAGGTCAGTGCCACGTCAGCCCTGAGCGCGATTACTGGTGGCAGCACTGCAGCACTCTGCTGGGGTGCTGGCTGGGACCTCTGCTCTTTTCGCACTTAGCATTGCTTTAGCAGGCTCCGGTCAAGTCTGGCAGGAACCCACAGTGTTGAACCCACCATCTCTGAGACAAGACCATTAGGAGCCACCCAGGGGAGAGGGGCAGGTTATCCTTCCCCCTGTTTTTATTTAATCCCACAAACTAACCAGGGTTGGGTAATTTTCAAATGAAGTTTTCATAGAACCATAGAATCTCCTGAGTTGGAAGGGACCCATAAGGATCAAGTTCAACTCCTGGCTCCACACAGGGCCAGACTAGTCAGAGCATTAGGAAGTCTCAAATCCAGACCGAAACTTTTGCTCCAAATTAGTAAGGCTGCCTCAGGAGCTGAAAACACTTGTCCAGGATGCCAGGGACCCAAGTTCCTTCAAAAGTTGAATTTGCCTGTGGGTCTCCCACAGATCCTGTAGGAGCAAAACTACAACTGTGATTTTGCCTGCTCCAGAGAGGATCCATCTCTATCTTGGCTTTGGTAGTCTTAAATTTGGTGTGAGTCATCTGGTGTGAGCTGGGCAAAGAGACAGGCTTTTGCCCAGGGACCTTCCTGTTGGACATCAGGAAATGGGAGAGCAATGATGTGGATTGTGGGTGTGCCTCCATCCCACATGAGATCTGCCAACACAAGGAATCTATGGGAAGAAGCTGTTGCTTCCCTCTCACCCTATTCACACCCCTGATGGCAGGGGCTCTGGAGATACTGACTCTCTTACTGTGTAAGGGCTGCAGACCCTGTGGTCCCTTCTGTCCCTTCATGTCTCAAGCCTCCCTCAGTCTCCACATAGGTCTTGACTGCCCCTGACTCTTGTGGGTCCATAGGTATGGGAGCGCTCCCAGACTCATGGAGTATCTGATGACTTCCTCACAGCAGAACAGCTATAACCAGGAGAAAAAGAAGAAAAAAAAAGTAATATTTTGAATCTTGAAAACTGTTGCAGGAAGTAAAAACTGTTTCTGCACTGCTCTGTGGCAGGTACTGTGGGGAATGATGCAGGTGGCTTCTCTACGCTTTTGCCCTTCTGAATCACTCTCTTGCTTTGGTCCAGGGAACTAGGTTATAGGGTTTCTCTGGCTACCCTTTCTAAGGTTTTAGGTGACAAATAAATTTGGATCACAGTTTATTTCACCACCAGATCAGATTCAACTATTTCTTCCATGCTTGTGATGCCATGTAGCACATCTCCCTTACTACCAAGTGGTTGCCACACTCCATGGCAGAGGTGGCTGCCTTTCTTTGATTGAAATTTTTTTTTTTTTTTTACCATGGGTTCTTTAGCTAAGCATTTTTCCTTAAAGTCTGTGTCCTTTTACATCTGCTTCTGAGTGTCTCATTGTTCTGGGAAATTTAATCATTATAATTATGTCCCATCTCTTCTTTGACAGAGACCCTCAGCACTTAAACTATTAATGATATTATTTACAGCGATTTCATGTTCTCCCAAAAATATTTTCGTTGTGATATTTTTCACTTTGCATTTTCTGATGTGTCTTTAAACCATTTATTACACTGCTGAGGCTCTTCCTTAAAAAGAGTCTGTTTTCTTTTTTAATGACTGTTCTTAATTACCCTGAAGATCAAACTCACGGTAGTCCTATGTAACAGATTTTAAATATTAATAGCAGCACACTGGTAATGCTGTAGGGAGTAATAACAACTTCTTTAAAATCCATATACCAAAATGACTTTAATAAATAACATTACATATCTGATGCTAGATTAAAAGTAATAAAATTATAAAACATACATATTTGCTCCCTTATACCCGCTGCTGCAACCATTCTTTCAAAAATGTTACAATCACCATGAAGAGACCTGAATTTTCTGTCAGATTCCAACACAATATCCTCTGACTGCCCACAGCCGCTGCTCCTGCCAAATTTAAAACAAAACCCAAACCATAAATGTTTGCTATCTGTCAATGTATCCCCATACATTGCTTGTATAATGGCTGCCTGCCCAAGACCGTTCAGATCCACTCCGTTTCATTCAGGCTTTGGCTGGCACTTGTTTGCAGCAGCACCCAGAGCTGACCTTTCTCCGACAGCGAACATAAATTAAGTCAAATCTTGCGTATGTGTGGGTTAGAAGTTTCGTGAGCTTGAACTGCTGGCCTCTGCTGGCTACAGAAGGAAGCGGGACATCACCGCTGACACCTTCGTGCAGCTCATGTTGGGGGAGAGGAGCCGTGGAAGTAGGCTGAGAAAATGCCAGCTGCTCTTGAGCGTTCTCTCTTCTTGGGAATGGCTGAAGACTTTGGGAGGAGTACAGAGCAGAGCACCAGGAGGTAGTTTACGACTCAGTCAAGAGCCGCGGCCTGTGAGTTTTGTATTCTCAAAAGGTGAAGTGGCGTAGGCGTACCCCCACAGATCTGTGCATACAGAGGTACGTAGCGTTCCTGCTTAAAGGACAGCTCTTCTATCACGTGAAACTCCGCTCCCTGGTCAAAATCATTGTTCCATTTCTAAAGACCAGCTCTGGTGGAAGAGAAGTGTCCTTGATCGTGGAGCAATGTACGGTAATTAAGGAGTTTTTCTTGTTGATACTGTGAAGATAGACAGTTCAAGGAAAGTTAAGAGACAAAACATTTATCGGTACAGAAAGATGAACAACAACCTATGCAGATGGCTAGAAGAAAGGCCTGCGTGCCCCCAGGACAATAAACATGGCTTATTTAATTCAAGTCCTCTGAAGAATGCCTTTGCTCTAATACGGCCATTATCAGGCAGCCAAAACATACCCAGGTACGAGCATAATAATCCTCTCTGCCTTTATCTAAACCAGGCCTTCAATCTCTTTTTAGCTGTGCAATTGTGAAGTCTTCCAAGCAACTCTACAGCCTCCTACATGCCAAACGTAAGCCAACTTGCCAGCAGGGTGGCTTTTTTTCCTTTGTACCTTTGGGTGGACCCCTTAAAATCAGAAACACTCAAGAACCCACAAAAAAAATAGAGACTGAAAGGCACTGATTTGAAAAGCTGCCCCTCAGGAGCAGCTGGAAGCCCACTGCATGGAAGACGTAGGGCAACAAGGTAGAAAAGCATGCTATGAGCAAGAGTCATGGATGAATGAGGAGGGGGAAGAGCGTTAGGGTGCTTGCTGCCTCCTAACTGCTCCAACAGTGGAAAACCTCTGGGGACTCCTCAGGAATACATTATCTGTGCAACTGAAGGAGCACTACCTGCCATGCATACAAAGGAATGAGTGTTCCAAAGAGTGGTTAGAGCTTTCCCTCCCCTCTTGCACCAGAGATGTTATCTATGCCATGTGCTGCAGTCTCTGCTATAATAAATACCTTTGTTTAATGAACGATATGCAGGGGAAGATTCCATGATGTAAAAGACTGGTTAGACCAGCTACAAACCCACCAGAGAGTGGCAGAGTGATATTGTATAACTTTTTAAAGTTCAGCCGCATGCCGAGGATTGCTTTTTTCCTGTGGGAGGTACCTATTTTCCTTTTGCTGGGCTTCTTTCCCACATGGACAGTATGGACTTAATATACATCACCATGTTTGTGAATACTGGGCAGAAAAGAGCTTCCTCCTTCTCCCCCAAAATTTTTCTCTGCCTTTCCCAAAGTGTAAGGCTGGTGATAAATCTAAACCCAGAGAAGGGGAGTGGAGGGTCCAGAGCACCAGAAGCAAATCATGTAGCTCTGGTGACTCCTAAAGAAGCAGGGGAGGATGGGCTTCTGCCTGGGTTTCAGGGCAGGGTCATCCCATATTCTGCTGTGGAAAAGGAGAATGGAGCTACTGAGCCAACTTTCAAAGAGATTCAACATGCACTCCTGACTCATGGGGTTTGACTGACTGGTAAGCATCTGAGAGAGATGCTAATGCATCTGCCTAGCCTACCTGGGGCCACACAGCAGCAGCACACCTGATCTGCCAGGGTCAAATAAAAAATACTCCTTTCTCCTCTTCAGAGCATCTTCCAACAGCCTCAACTCTGAGGAAGACAACCAATTTGCAGGCACAGTGCAAGGCACTTCATGCCCCAAGGGGTGCCAGCTAAACAGAGACAGGCAGGAAAAAAATCCAACAAAACACACAAGGAAATACTGTTCTTTCCTCCCCACGTTTCGTCTGACCACTAGTCCAGGCCCCTGACAGTGCTCTGCAGTCCCCAGGACAGAGGAAAGCATAGCCCACCCCAAAATACTGCAAAACTTGAAAACAAATTTAAGGAATGCCGTTTCACAGTGTCAGAAATGTGATATCCTAATGACAAAGATAATGGAACTGCCCACTGCTCTGTGAAGATGAAGTCCTTCCACCCAGCCCAAATGTGCACCTCAGAGCAGATCTGCAGAGACCTGGCACAGAGGGTGGCAAAGCACCTTATCGTCATGGTGATCTGATGATTCAGTCTCAGGATTTTCTGTTAAGTCTGGCAACATGAGAACAAAGTGTCATTTACTACTATGATGATTCAATTCAAATGAGGTCAGATTGCTAACTCATTTTATGAAAACCCCCAGACTGTGTGATGGGATCCCAGACGAGCCCAGGCTTTGGTACACACCTGTCAAGACCTTTTCTTTTACAGGGAGCTAGTCAAAGACAACCTAGAAGGCATTTGAATTTACAAGAAGTCAGTCTTTATTAGACCAAAACCCGTGACTTGTTGACTTTTTAGATCAGAAGATGGTAAGTGACTAGGTAAGACAGCAGGTAAGACAAAGGAATAGTAGTAGGTAAGTAGTAGGTAAGACAAAGGCTTATAAAGAAATCTCCCCCTGCTTACTGTATCTTAGAAAGCCAGGCCATTCCTCTTAGGCTGTATTTTGGAGCTTTTTAGTGGGTTGCAACTATCTGCAGAGTCTCCTCAGTTCTTCTAAGAAGAGCAGAAGCATGGAGCTCAAAGCATGCTCGCTTCTTCTCTCAGCCTTCCCTCGCTTCCTCTCTGTGCTGTAAATTGCCACCTTGCTAAAGCCTTGCTGCTCCTTCCTCTGGTCCACCTCGAACTCCTGACGTCTCTCTTCCTTCAGCAGATTCAGTTGCTGCCTAAGGGAAGGAGCGTCCTTCCTCATTCTAGAAGCTTCTTCACCCAGCTTCCCTGATTCTTACAGGGAGGTAACCTGCAGAGTGGGAACTGCCTGTCACCGGTAGCCGTCACTGTTAGTTAGCAGACAGCAATTAATACTTGTTATTCTTGGAACTATGACACTGCTTGACTTCTCAGCCTCCCAAGTTTGTGGTGGTGACACCAGTGCCCCGGCGGGAGGTCTTGCTCACAGGACCAGCATGGAGGAACTCGCTTTCCAGCCTCTTTAGTACAGACAGGCAGGTTAGAAGGGTATGCGGGGTAAGGAACCAGCCATCAGGTCTGCAGGGCAGGAACAACTGATATGCTGCAGATAAAGATAAAAAGAGAAGACGTCATCAGATCCTCCCACAAGCTAGACTTTAGTAAATCTGAAGAGGAACTTTTAGCATGCAAAACTTGGAAAGAGGACATTTCTAAAGAAAGCCACTTGCTCTTACAGTATTTTGGGGGTGGTGGGTGTAAGATTCACAGTGTTGAGACACTGAATTTGTCAAAAGATTGGGAAGATGCTTTAGCCAAGAAGCCCCAACAAATATCTGTTGGGAACAGACTCCTTGTCAGATCTGATTGAAGCTATCAAAGGAGTCAACTTTAAAATGGTATCGCCATATCTGCTGCCAGTAGGTGTTCTGGCAGAGTGATACAGAACTAAAATACAAGTATTTAAGAGTAAAGGAACCCAAGACTTACTCTGACAAAAAAATAAAATCTAATACTTTGGGCAGAGAAGGCTGCAAAATTGAATCCTCATTTTCTTCAGGTTGCATAAATATATGGTCAATCACAGTGTGTGTGAGGCACGCCAAAATACTTGCCAACGAAAGCCTGATGACTGAAGGAATAAAGAATAGGTGCTTCCTTGTTCTGCCAACAGTTCAAGATTTTAGTACTTCAGAACCCATTCTCTCCAAAAAGCACTTTCTTCTTTTAACCTAATGCTGTACTTGTGCATGCAGAAACAATTCCCACACAGCCAGCCACGTCTGTCCCAACTCTTAAGTACACTATGAAGATCTCTGGAGCACCACCATGATAAGTGCAAAGTAGGTAGAAGCTCTTCCACATACACAATGTTGTCTGATGATGAAATACTGACTAGAATGGTCAGGATTTTTCTGGTCTGTTGTCCCCAGAAAAGCACCCCTCCATCAGTATGTCCTGTTCATAAACAGCTCTTGTTGCCTGAGGAAAGAGGCTGTTGACAAGAGAAGAGGCAATGGGCATAGACTTCAAAATAGGAAGTTCCACCTAAACACAAGGAGGAACTTCTTTACTGTGGGGGTGACAGAGCACTGGGACAGGCTGCCCAGAGAGGTTGTGGAGTCTCCATCTCTGGAGACATTCAAAACCCACCTGGATGCTGCCTGGTGCAGCCTGCTGTAGGTGATCCTGATCTGGCAGGGGGTTGGACTAGATGATCTTCAGAGGCCCCTTCCAACCCTGACCCTTCTGTGATTTTGTTGTTGCTCAGCCTTGGCAGTGAGACTTCTGCAAGGTGGCCTTGAAAGAGTTAAGAAACAAAAATATGTCAGGATGTGTTCATGGACCACCTCCTTCATGATCACATGTCCTTCTAAGCTAACCAAGTAGGCTCCTTCGGCAGTCCATGGGGAGAGAACATTATACCCATACTGTAAGTCAGGCAAAGACAGCTAAATCTGGAGAGAATCACCTGAAGCAGGCAAACTAAAGGTGTCCAGCCCCCAGGCCAGTGTGTAGTGACAAATGGCCACTGTGAAATAAAGGGTGTGGATTATTGCAGGGTAGTCTTGCCACCACAGTACCACCTGCATGTGGAATCGGTTCTCAAAATGTATTTCTCCTGCACTAGAACATTATTTTAAAAGAGGCAACCAACTCCCAGTCCTGCCAAGGTGCTGTGTCCTTCTCCTGCCTCTCTGCCACTTCCATTCCCTGTGCAGCTTTCCAACAGGAGGGCACGTGGTAGCACTTTTAAGGATGCACGTAATTGTCTGCAAAAACCCTATGACTAAAGCAAAATCCCTATGACTAAATGGAAACTATCCATGCCAGGAATTCAGCACACATGAAACTCAGGGAGGCTGAAAACAGGGACTTTGTGAGACCCACCCATCTTTCTCCTTCAGCACTTGCACCCAACAATGCTAAATGAATCGAGAAAGCTTTGGAGAGAGGAAAAAAAAAAAAAACCAAACCCAAACCTCAAACCTCAGCAGTGAACAACCTCCCTGCAGAAAATTATTCCTCACTCAGCAAAAGAGAAAAGTGAGTAAAACAATGCGAACGATTTATATCATTCCACTTAAGCAGCTTTTCAAAAGGCGGTGTGTGGGCACACCACAATTATTCATTTTTAAGCTGTATCTCACTACTGTTATGAAGCAGATTCTGTGAACCGGCTGGCTGAGGCCCCACAGGGCTGAACCCACTGGCCTGTGACATTCTCCCCTGCCCTGCCTCACCGAGAGCCTCTCTGAGCTTAAACCCCGAACGTATCTTTGTTATGTCACACGTGTCATTTTTCACAGCATAAACAATTGCTGTCTTAACAGTGGCAGTACAGCTGAAACAGTGAGCTGTGGGCTTGCTGTGTGCAGGAGCGCCAGCACTAGCTCTCAACATCCAAATTCAGCTTTTTGCTCGGGTGGCCATAAGATATGGGGTTACAAGGCGATTCAGAACTCCCTCAGCCTACCGAACACCTAAGATGAGGTCAGCATCATGGAAAAACAGAAGGTGATGGTCATGAAGAGATTGTTTCTCTTAACTGATCTTGCCATATGTTTGATAGATCACACAGGTACCATTAAGTACATGCAAGTGACCCAGAGGGCTCAGCTCTCAGCAAAACCAAGAGTGAGTATGCACACCCTTTTGAAGCCCCCTGATTTTCACTTCTGGAATGGTGCTTTATAGCCACAGTATAATCAAGTTTTTTTCCTTTCTGGAACTGCTTGAGCAGTAGGTCACAGCTTGTGTTACATGGCGAATACTTCATTTCCCCACATAAAATCGTGGATATTGTTTCATGGGTGTCTCTGCTCAGCAATCTGGACTTTCTGTAAGCAACCTCTAATAAGCCCCTTGTCTGAGGCAGTGCAGTGTTCCCACAGGCATGAAAGAACTGATCAGAAACTTATATTTTTTGCTTGAGCCTTAACTGATATTTTGCTTAATTAGAGCATTCTTTCATTTTTGATTTTTTTTCCCTCTCCTTCCAAATGTCAAAGCTGGCTGCTTCAAAGGATCGTTTCAGTCACCCCTGCAGGAAGAGAGAAAATTGCTCAGAAAGATTAAAGGGAGCACGAGAGGGAGGTGCAGACAGATAGACAGAGTGCAGAACAAAATATCTAACAAAAGCCTGATCCTACTCCCACTACAGTGAATTTGCAGAGAAATCAGAGAGATCAAATATATTTTTTTTGCATCCAAGACACATTCACGACAATATACCAGAATAGTAAATGCGACTTCTGTGACATTCATGGGAGATATTTTTGATGAAGCTCCTCTTTCAACAAGGAAGATCACAGCAATTCAGTACTTCAGGTATCAGATGGCTGATATGCAGTTCCAGCTCGGAAGAGCTCCAGAAAAAGCCAATTTTAATTCTGCCTTCTCATTCCTTTCTTCTTTCCCCCAGCAACCGAATGTAAATAGGAGAGGCCTTAAGTCACAATACCTCTCCCCTACATCTCCCCAAATGCACAACACATACTGTGTGAAAGCTATATGATAGAAAAGTATTATTTGACATCATTCTATAAAATTTCCCTGCTCTGCAGTCACTTCGGTCTGTTTCTGCTGCAGGTCATCCTGAGAGAGAAATGAGTAAATGTGGAATTGAGAAAAATTACTTCTAGCTGCATCGTTATGCACATACCAAAAATACCAGCCTTGCTTCAGCCCAGGCTACAGCAAAGAGTCCGTACTGTCTCACAAGCAAAGCTGAGGACCTGATACTTCAAACAGTCTGTAAATACAGAACCTAGGACTCCAGTGAGACTCTGCGTGGACACAGGAGTACATCTTTGCACAGCACTGCACATCTGCCGTGCAGATGCATCCAGGAGAGGAACAAAAATTACGCCAGATTCTTCGGGCATTTCACTTAAGCCCCTTTCAAATTTGGTGCAACGCTTATACTGCCTCTATGTAGGTAGTGAATAGCAGTGGCTGCTTTTCCTGGTGGGGGGCAAGGATGATTCAAAGCATGGAGGTTTGATGCCAAAAAGGAGCTGATTTGATTAGCCTGTCTGGCCGAGAAATGCAACTAAAGTTCTGTGAAGGACCAGGATCTTTTAAGACATCAAGTAGACGCAGACAGCTCCCAGCTCTCAGAAAAAGAACCTGCCCACTTTAAAGAATATTCTTAGAAAAGCATATCTGCATCGTATCTCAGAGATACAAGAAAATGCAAGAACCATGGATATTTCCAGCCTAAGTCTTGCATTACCCAAATACCAGGACTCCTGTGTGAAAGGAAAAGACAAATTCAGTGGCAAAAATGAAAAGGTTCGAGGATCATGACCTTTTCCTTTCCCAATTACAAGGCAGCAGATCATCTGCTGGTGTCCATATTTCAAAAAAGTCCAAGAAGAAAGCATAAGGATAAGATGGATGACTTGAGGACTGGAAAGCTTGCCTGCCTTCCATCATGCAAGATAAACACTTGAGGAGACCTGATAGCAATCTCTTAATAAGCTCCATACCAAAAAGGCTTGTGATACAAAATGGCTAATTAAACTGGAAGCAAATAGTATTATAAGATGCATTGACTGGAAGTTTAAAATATTCAGAGCCAAAGACATCTTTTCAAATTTTAGGTATCACGCTACTAAAACAGTGGCCAACTAGGGAGCTACCACATCACTATAACCTCCCAGGTCCCCTCTCTGTAGGGACTTAAACACACTCCAACCTCAAAGGCATGACTGAGACCCAATCTGGATTACAGTTAGCTCTTTGGATGTGTTATAGGTGTCAGTACATGCACACGGTCACGTGGGTACATGCACAGAAGCGTCACGCGAATCACACACGTGGTCTAGGCAAAGGAATAAGCCCAGTAAACATCCTTGCCTCAACTTCTTTGCTTGCTTATGTGTTCTTTAGTTTGGAGCCAGGTCCCGTGGATAGCCAGGGCCTCTTAGCCAAAGCTTTTCTCATGACCCTTTCACTGGTCTTTCATGTCACCTGAGTATTCCTTGTCCTTCGGCAAGGTCACAGGCTGAAGTCTCAGCTTGGCAAATTTTTACTTCATTCAATTTATCATTCATTAACACAAACTTCTGATCGTTAATTCAGGTAATTTGAGAGGAAAAGGGAGTGCAAGCACTTAAGAACTTTTCTTTCTAGGGGCAGAGAGAACATAAAACCCTTATACACCACCTCTTGCTCCTGTCACCTAGATCATTCGGATTAACATTATCATAACACCTATTGCAAAACATGCACCTTGTCCTGGTAAAACATATAAGCAAGAGCAAGAGCATCATATTGCTTTAAACTACCTTAGCATGAAATATAATGTTCTCACCTTACTTCAGCACTTGCAACTCTTTAGCACTCACCTCTTAAAATGTAAGGGGCTTTTTAATTTGACCTCATCCTACCCACTCCCTTCAGGAACCTACAAATTTAAAAAAAAAAAAAACAAACCCAACCCCAAAAATACTAACATTGCAAAATATTTGCTTGCATTTACAACTCCAAGGAAAGGAGAGGACAATAGAGAGCATCTCTGGCGTTCCATTTTATTTCTCATTATCTGCTATTAAACTGAACATGCTAGAACCATGCTGGCTTTATATAGCCTGGGCTCTGTTTCATTTGACGTGCTTTCAGAAAGACATGGGCACATTTAGTTAACATTTGAGTTAAACCAAATGGGATCTTGCAGGCAAAGCTCTGTAGAAGGCTACCCAGGCAATCTAATTAGATTTAATTAGGCTTACAGAGGAAGAAAGCTACATAGGCAGCACACACACATACAAAAATAGAACAATAATTGGGGGGGGGGGTGTTGGGCGGTGGAGTATGGGGAAAAAAAGGCAGAAAGCATGTCAGAAAAAATAAGTAAGAACTGGAAGGGAAAGGGGTGACCAGGGCAGACCTGGAGCCTTGCCTAGTTGAACAGTGCAGGGAGGATCAGGCTCATTCAGAAATAGTCTTAGGGCAAATGAGAGCCTGACGTTACCAAGAGGCAGCATCATTAGTTCTTCAAAGAATTTTGGGCACAGGATGAAGACAGATTCCTGGCTGGGATTCATAACACATGTCTAATCTTTATATCTTTTTGGCCTCAGAGATCTGCATTGAATATACAGGATAGGTTTGCTAGGGTTTTTCCCTTCTGTTAGTGCTTTTCACAAATGGAAAGAAATTACACAGGAGAAATAGCTGTAGATTTTCTAAATAGTAGTTGTGAACTTTAAATAAAGTGAGGCCGTTTGATCCATTCTCTTGGTGCAAAAATGTAGGCTTTTTTCCTTTACCAAACTGTCTGAAGCCAGAGTTGAAACTTTAATGATATTACCACAAAAAAAAAAAAAAATTAAGTTGTCTGCTCCATAATTACCTGCACTTGTTTCTGCTAAGGAAGGAGACGAGTAATCAGCGGGGGCAGTGGGCTTCATAAACCGTTTCCTAAAAAATATATATAAATAAACACCCCACTCCATACATGGCTGAAAACACAAATGCACTGGAAGAGAAGCCAATAAAGGTATTTGTCCCCAAAAAACCCCATAGCTAACATGGCAGAAACACGTTATTGCATTTCTTTACTCAGCATGCACATATGACAAGTGACATTCCTAAATCTTTGCCACACTTGCTAGTTCTTTACATGTGCCAGCTTCTTGCCTTTTCTGACATTCGCAGGAATCCTCCCTGAGACAGCTCTTTCCAACGTGCCTCTTTTAGAAAGATTTGCAGTTGGAAGGAAGACGATATATTTTTAGGAGACCTACATCACTTCCTGTAGGGCTCCTCCAAACTCAAGTCAATGCGTTCTTCATCTGAGCTGTTTGTCATTAGATTAGGCAAAAAAAAAAAAAAAACCCCACCCCAAAACAAAACAGGAAACTGAGAAAAGCAAAGAATAAATGTGATCATGAATGGGAACTCTGACTTTGACCTGCTGGCAAGGTTGCACTGCTCATCCCTCAGGAATGCTTAGATGACCCGAGGGTATACCTACTTATCTGTAAGAGATAGATTGCAGATTACTAGATTACAACAGCAATGAAAATACTTGCTGGTATAAAAATTTAAAGAATTGCAAAGGAAAGGTTTGGTTTCTACAGAATAATGTAAGTCGGCTTTTCTCTGTTAGTAATTGTATATAAAACATATATTTTATATAAAATATATATTTTATACACTGAGCTCTCCGTGAAGATGACTGCACCCTTTACACCACCTTTTCTTTTTGGCCTAATCATACCTTAGATTTCAGATTGAATTCTGGAAATCACTATTATAGGTAAATAACAAATTACATTAGTCACTTATAATTAACTCATTTTCCATTTCTTAGCCTCTTATTGAAGGATTTGGGAGCAACTCAGAGCAACTGCCTTTAAAGCCACAAATACTGTTAATATTATCCTTAGTGGTATCGCTTATTATTATCCCTGACCTCCCCTATCTGCAGGTGCTGGTCTCACCTCTCTTGGCTGTACCCTCCCGCTGTTTTCATTGCATCAGATACAGACTTTGCAGAAAAACTAAAAAGAACCTCTTGTCTTTGAGATCAGCCAGGTGCTCTCCTGCCAGGGAGGCTGCAGGCCAACCCCATTCAATTTGGAACAGCTGATGGGGACAGCGCTGCCCTTATCAGCCCATCGTAATCAGAGGGGTTATGGTGTGAAGCCAAGCCCCTGGATATCCAAGGAGGAAATGGGAATTATGTGGCCCAGGTACCACATCTTTCACCCCCTGTGAAAGTAGCAACATAGATTCTGGGTTAAAAATACAGGCAATAAAGAGGAGGCTGGCACCGTAAGCTGCAGAAGTTGCTCGATGAGTGGTTATGAATCACAGAGCCACCGCTCTGAACTGAAATCAGTTTGTCAAACACTTGGAAGCCAGCAGAGAAAACAAACCCAGGAAGGATTCCTTTGGAATGCAACGCATTAACTATGGTCGTCAATCTGTTTTCAATTATAAACTCCTTAAGACGTCTAATATGTCTTGTCCTGTTTACAGCAGAGCACTGATCATGCTATTAGCTTTCAACAGCACCTACACGATGAGCGTGAAATTAAAACAATGAGTAAGCTAGACTGGAATAACTATTGTAATCATGAAGAAATAAAAAGAAGTAATTGCAGGTAAATTGTCACGGCGTAACTCAGAGACAGGCATGGATCTGCCCTGTAAAATGTCAGCATAAGTTTTGAAAGGAGGGAGCCACAGAACACTCTATGAAGCTGTAGGTTGGGAAAAGATGAAAAAAAACCCTATTTCATTGCACAGTGATATTTGATTGGTGAGAAGTAGTAACAATCGTGCAGTAGGCCAAAGATAATAAAGCTGTAGGCACTAGAGACCTTGAATCGTCAGGAGCTGTGGTGAATAGGGACACCATTATGCTTAAAACTTATGGAATACATACCCTGAAGGGTACTGTGGTCCATGACCAAACCCCATATGTAGCAGTTTAGCACTCTGAGCTACAGCACACCTAGCAAATATACGAATATAAACCAACAGTTATAATTAAAAATATTAAGTACCCTTTTTTTAGTCACAGAAATAAGGATGGTATCAAATCCATATTATTGATGATGAGTCCCTTTATCATTCATCTCTAAACTGAAATATAGAATCGCTGTGTCTGGTATATTTCAGAAGAGATACATTGAAGGTGAATTGCTGCCTCTTTTTTATGTGACTTGGATGCAGTATATGCAGTCAAATATTTTTCTTTTATTAAAAATGTTTTCTATAAAAATGTCTTTCTGTTTTCAGACCAATGTTTCTAACAGTTCATTATCAGGACAGCCTGGAAATTCCTATACAAGCTTAGAGATACCTAACAATTGATACCCATAGATACCTGTTAAATTCCACGTGATTAACTAGTCTGTAACTTGCATTAATTTGCTTTGCATTGATCATTATTGATTTGCTCTGGAAGATACTCAAATGCCTAAAGTTAGAATGATGAAGGTGGCAAAAAGACTTTACCCACTTTTCTTAAAAAAAAAAAAAAGTGAGCAAAAAGCAAAAGTGGTGACAGGCATTCATGAGTAATTCAGTTTTACTGCCTTGGCTGAAATTCAGATGATTTTTGAATGGGTGATCTGCCTGCATCCTACAGAATATGATACTGTATCATAAGGGAAGTATTCACAGGACATAGTAAGGTATCAACAAGTGTATCAGTATAGCTGTGATTGCATTGACTGTATCAGATTATCACTGACAGATCTTTCTTGTGTCTGTACCCATGAAGGACCAGATGATCAGAAGGATGGGGCATCTCTCCTGTGAGGACAGGCTGAGACAGTTGGGCTTGTTCAGCCTGGGGAAGAGAAGGCTCTGGGGACACCTTACTGCAGCCTTCCAGTACCTAAACGGGCCTACAGGAAAGATGGAGAGTGGCTGTTTATGAGGGAGTGTAGTGATAGGACAAGGGGTAGTGGGTTTAAACTGAAAGATGGTAGATTTAGATTTGATATTAGGAAGAAATTCTTCCCTGTGAGTGTGGTGAGGCCCTGGCACAGGCTGCCCAGAGAAACTGTGGCTGCCCCCTCCCTGGCAGTGTTCAAGGCCAGGTTGGATGGGGCTTTGGGCAACCTGGGCTAGTGGATGGTGTCCCTGCCCATGGCAGAGGGGGTGGAATGAGATAATCTTTAAGGTGACTTCTAAACCTCAAACCTTTCTGACCTAAACCAGTCTGTGCATCTATGAAAAGGAGCTGGCTGTGATTATCAAGACTGCCAGAACCAGCATAGCAGTATGAAAAATCCGTAGATTGTATACAAAATGCTGCAAGGGTAAACCTGATACATTGCATTTTAACTAGTGGTAGGTACCTGAGAGAACCCAAATTCTTATTTTTGCCTCACATACTTTCCAGTTTCTGGATGGTCTGTGAAGACAACCAGGATGTGGATAAAAGTTTTAGAGTTGGGTCATGAGACACAGTCCTGTGTTGAAACTGTGAATATCACTTGTACTGCATAAAGGAAGAGTGAGATAAAAATAAATTATTCCACATCTGTTCACAAGCAAAGACCAAAGATGTTAGAGATGAAAGTTTGACCACAGGCTCCATGAGCCACCTAAGGCAAAAACCACATGAATTGTCAGACTTGGATCATGAATGGACTGCAATGAGCATGATGTACAACTCAGTGGAGAAAGCAAGGAATGGAGAAGTTCAGGAGGCAAAAAAAAATTAGTTATAGCCGTGCTAAGCAAAATTAGATGTCTATCTAGAGGAGAAGAAGATCTGGACTTTATAGGTGCCAACATCTAGAGTCCTGCAACCCAGCAGGATTGACAAAGGAGCAGTTCTGCCTCATTCTTTTCCTCCTTTCAGCACAGCATTACGCTTGCCTCCTTTAACACTCTCTTTACTCTTATTTACAGCAAGTAATCATTCTCAGCATCCAGCTGGATGGAGCATTCAGCCTTTCTGAGGCTGTCTCTGACAGTCTTTGGCACTTCCTTCCAAAAATGTCTGGAACAAGCATTTGGCTAAACATGAAGCTTGATATCTGTCATCCTTAAGACAGTGCAGTGGCTGCTGTTTTAACTGCTTTTCTCAACTCCCATGGTTCCACATAATGTCTACAGCTGACCTCTACCAGACACATAGTCCTGTTACTTGCAAAACACAGATGGATTCACTTCATCTTCTGAAGTGCAAACAGTTATTTGGAAGGTAAAAATGAACAGCAGTGGCAGGAGAAAACAGCTACATTCATGCAACTTCATACAGAAATGTCATTTGTAGTAGTAACATTTGTTCTGACAGAACATATGGAGAATGAAGATAATATCTTTGCATTGCACCAACATTAATAACAACTTTTGTACCCTATAATTACGTAGTGAAACATTGAACCAGAATAAGTTTCTCTGAGTCACCGATATAAGAGTTAGTCAGCAATACTCAGCAGAGGTGGCTGGAGCAGAAGTAGGTGTGGGAAGGGAGTGAGATGAAGCTGTAAGAGTGAAAACATCTGACAAATCCATCACTCAAGTGTTCACCCCTTCTCTTCTCTAACATGATAGGAAATGTAGGATGCTCTGAAGTTTCATCTAGTCAGGAGTTAACATTTACCACAACTGCTGGAGCTCAAAGTCAAGCGTCACCATGACATATCAATGCTGCATAAACATCAAGACTATCACATGGACTGGTTCTCCAAAGCCTTTCCCTGTACAAAGGTACAAATCAATGGCAGAAAGGGAACACAAGCTGGTTAGACCACAGTGCTATATAGCTAGTTTAGACAACATACATAGGAGCTGTATACCCAACTTGCATGTGCTTCATTGCCCACAAGGAGCGTGGCACCTAACCATCCTTAACACCACTGGCCAACCTTTTCTAGATAAATTGTTTGAAAGCTCACCACAGGCACCACAGAAATACTCTACAATTGTCTTTCCTTCTGGGAAAGAAAGTTTTCTAAGCTGTTCTCTTAGCACACTTACATAAGCTGCTTACCAGCACTTCATTAGAAGAACAGCTACAGATCAAGCTTTAAGGCATCACTAATGCAACACTGGCTCAAGTCTCACCCAGCCATATGGAGAAATTAAGCTAAACATTCTACTTCAAATTATTTCATGTTTTATTCAAGAGCCAGTCCTAGCCCCAGGAGACCAAAAAAACTGATATACACCAAGTAAATCCTCAAGTCCAATGGTAAGTGTCCCAGAGCAGTCTCCTCTGGAGACCTGTGGGAACTGTGCTACAGCCTGGGACTATAAAGCATCATTTGATATTGAGACTTGATTCAAGATACCAAGTCCTGGTGTGAGCTGTTACTTCTGCACTACTCACTCCTTATTCTGCTAGCCCATCTCTCCCCGGAGTATCGCCAACTTCAGGTCCACAGAGATGAGGCAGGACTCAAGTCAAGCTAGGAAGTCACTCCATGGGTCGAGGTCCAGGGGTGGTTGTAGCCATGGACTAGCACTTCTTAAACATAATTCAGATAAGAGTAAATATCTCAGGGCTGAGCAAAAACAGAGCCCATGGGTGTGGGTGGATGTCCCAGGTGAGGCTGGTCAGGGTTATTGAGGTCTATTACTAATCCTTTCAAGTGCAGTAAAAACATAAAACCTTTTCAGACCCTCTTATCTTCCTCTGAGCAGAGCCTTGCTCACTTCTGAGCACAGGGAGAGGACATCACTTCTTTTTTGTGCTTCTGCTGCAGAGCATTCATGCTTCTGTCTATCCTACTATCCACAGATCTGTGCATGGCTCTGTTTGCATGTTTTAGAAATAAGTACGGCTTAGCAATGGAGTAGGAGATGAAACTGAAAGCATTCTGTATGTGCTGACATGTAATTCCAGAATAACCTTTCCTTTCCCTCTGAGGTGTGTCTGGACCTGGAGTGTAGGAAGAGCTGGTTCATGCTCATGGTGCCCAGTGGACACATACGCCAGTTGTAGCACAGTTCTCCATTGGGTGAGGACCACTGGTCCCCTTTCCTTGTGGAGGAGGACCGTTCCCTCTGTTTCAGATCTAGACCTACCTCTGTTACCAGGGCTACTCAGAGAATATAGCACTGCTCGAAACATGAATGAAGCATTCGCATTTAGAGCATGAATCACTGTGTCCCTCATCACAGCTGCCTTCCTAATGCAGCATGACAACCTGTGTCTTTGGTACATCCTGGGAACACCTTGATGATCCCCTTCATCTGCTGTAACTCCTGGCTGGCCCTGGATGCAGTAGTCCCCCTCTCCTGTAAATCATTTTGTACCTAACAAAGCTCATTTTTGACCAGAAATCCTTCTCACCATTAAACTGTTGGTACTGTCACCAGTGGGAAGACAGGACTGCAAGTAAAGGACCACACAGTGCCACAGTGTGGATCCACATCCCCCTCAACTGGATGTGCCACCAACCCCTCATCCACCTTTCCCACCACTGTGAAAAGAGAAGCAGTGCTTGACTAGAGCTGAGATTTGCCAGGGGGGCTTCTTTCTCCCCACAGTCATCTACTTAACCCAAGACCTGTGCCCTGCGGCTGTACTGCTGGCATGCACCACAGCCTCCTCACTCTGCTCCCTCCCTCTCATCCTGCCTCTTCGGAGGACAGAATGAAATTATGCCCCCAAGGCAGTGGTGGTGGTGGTGGTGGGAGGAACTAATGCCATTAATTAATTACAATTAATGTGCAAATTATTGGCTAAAGACTTTTAAAGAGAAGCATGTTTTATCTCTTCTTCTGCTAGTCAATTTTCTGCTTTTTCTGGGGTAGGAGAGGAGAAAATGTGCCGTTCTTTCTTTGTCATTATCCCTTCCTTTAAAAACCTGCTTTCCACACCTTTTAAGTTTTTCTCCCCTCTTTCCCTTCTTTCTCTTAGCAGCATGCCAAGATTGGGTAAAGATATCTGGAGAGACAAAAAGGAGATGAAAAAGGGAATATCAGGCAGATTTGCAAATGGTGTTGGACACACAAAATTATTCCCTTTCAAAACCTGTAGACTGACTGAAAATCACTTTAAAAATGCCCCTTTTTAAAAATAATTTTGCATTTTTCTACCAATTCTGTTATCAATATTTCCAGGGACACATTTTCAGATGACAAAATCTTGTGAGAGGCAGCCTTGCCTGAAGCAGAACACTTCCAGGAGCGTAACCCAGCAAGGTAGATAATGTCTTCATTGTGCTTGGGTTCTTATGTTCCCAGCTGTCACTTTTAATAAACATGTTTCAGATCAAGTCTTACAGGGTGTGAAATACAGGAATAATAAAGGAGGAGACATCATCACTCAGGTACTTTTGATTGTAACCAATACACAATGATATATTGCACTGCAATGAGCAGAGAAGGGATAAAATGAAGGCAGAGATACATATTTTTTAATAAACTGGCATTAGGGTCCATGAAAGCAATATGAGCTTCATTACCATGTGGAGTTAAATGATGAATCCCAAATAGGCATTTCTTCTCCTTGCATCAAAGTAAGCTCAGAGCCGCTGAGCTTGTTTAAAAGGGCCAGAGCCCCAAGCAGCATACATAGAGTTGCCTCCTTGCAGTAAGTGGAGCTGTGTCAGATTTTACCACAGAATATATGACCTTGATTTTTTATGAGCTACTAAAACAGGAAACAGCATTTAAAATGAGAATAAGTCCAAACAACAAAAAAATGCATGTGTCTCTTGTTCTGATGTAGTAAGATGCACTCATAAAATTGGATTTTTTCTTTTTTTTTTTTTTAAACCACAGTGTTTCCTTCTGGTTTTGACACTGGAAGTGTTAAGATGTTTGTGGCCTGAATCCCCACTGTCTCTCCAGGGATCTTGGCAGGAAAGGAGCAGCCTGGAAGCAAAGACTGAAGTGCAGCTTGTGTTCCAGCTGTCAACAGAGAGAAGAGACCATCAGGAATCCGGTGGCTTGGTGTCTTTTCTTCTCCTTGCCTGGATACTGGAAAGCCTGCACCATGTGTGAATTTCCTCTGGTGCCCTGAAAACTTGTGTTATAGATTCCAAAATTATTGCCGCAGTTCTCAAGAAAGGAAATCAAGTACCCACATGTCCAGTGCTAAATAAGCAGGAAAGGCTATATGGAAGTAGAAGAAAACCATATAGAAGTTGAGGAGACCCCACAGCAGAGAAGGTGAAAGGGTTTTTTTAACTGTGCTGTTAAATTTTGCTGCATATGTATTTACCACAGCAGCAGGCAGAGGCCCTTGTGAGTGAATAAGCTGAAATTTTCTGTCTGCAGCAGTATCATGTTGTCATACTCCCACCTGACAAACAGCTACGCTGCGGCTCAGGTCATCCAAGTCTTCTGAAGAGACACAAAGTAAAGTTCCTGTGGCTTGTGCTCCTTAAAGGTTCCTCAGGACATTTATGAAGAAGGCAGATGTGAACCAAAGCACTGTAGCCGCTATCACTTGGCACTGAATCTCCCTCTGTACCTAAATTTCATTGTTAAAGATGTGTCTGATGACACTAAAGGCACACTACTGCTACGTACATGCCATAGTCCTACTGCTTTTCAGTAGAGGGTAAGGGATCATACAGACACTTCTCACAGACACACTTCTGTCTCTATTTGTAGCCCAGCTGACTTATCCCAGTTGAGGTAGCACTACCCGTGTGTCTGAGCACTACACTCAGCTCTGACAACCCCATCTTCTACATGCTTTGGGAATGAAACATGTTAAATGGTCTAAGATACAGCATCAATTTGTCCCTGAATTATTATGGATTCCTGAGGAATGTGTCTTCCAAGGGTAAAGAAGTGACAACTGGACTTGCCTGATGTCCTGGTTTCAGTCAGGATAGAGTTAACTTCATTTGCAGCAGCTGATGGAATGCTGTGTTTGGGAGTTAAAATGAAAGCAGTGCTGATAACACCCTGATGTTCTCAGTTGCAGTCAGACAGTCAAGGACTTTCTCAGCTTCTGCGTATTTCTCTATTCATGAGAAAGGAGGGGCGAAGCCAGGACAGGTGACCCAGATGGGCCAAAGAGAGTATTCCATGCCAATTACGTCCTGTCCAGGATAACGGGGGGCTGTTGGGAGGAAGAAGAGGGGCAGTGGTCGGGACGCATGCTTCTTGGGGGGACGGTCGGGTTCCGGGACAGCTCTGGGTGGTACGGCCTGAGTTGTGTGGTTCGGTGAGAAACTGCATTGGGTATCAATAGTTTCATATTCTTTTGCTCTAAAGTCCTGTTAGCATTGTTATATTTTATCTTTCTGTTATCTTAGTAAACTATCCTTATCCCAACCCACGGGCCTCTTAGTTTCTTGGTTTTGGAGTTATTTCCCCTTCCTTTTCCCTTCCCTTGTTTCCCCCCTTTTTTCCCTCTTCCCCTGCTCTTTTACTTTAAGGAGCAGGCAGGTGCGTGGATCTCAGCCCACAGCTGGGGTGAAACCACGACAGCTGAACTTTGCAAATGAACAAGAAGCCACCTGAAGAGTAGGTAAATCCAAGCTAACCTGCTTAGGAACGGCAGATAAACTATTTGAACATCTGAAATTTTATGTGAATGGAAGGAGAAGCCTGAGACCTGAGACCTCTTAATATAGATTATTGCCATTCATACTAAATTGCATATAATGCTTTGGAATGAAAGCTAATTAAAAGGAGCAGCAGAGCTAGTAAACATAAGTATTCAACTACTTACCAAAAGGACTGGCCATTTTTTGTGTGTCTCATTGGAGCTCTAATTTGAAGTTTTGTTTAATTCCGCTAGCTATTTTTAAACCCAATCTCAGTCAACAGTTTAACAGTAATTGAAAAGTTGAGTGTATTGTTTGTGTAGGCAAAAGCCATGAGAAATACCAAATTAATTCCTACTGGTGATGAAAGCAACTCAAATGCAAAACAGACAGAGATTTTTTGCTATGACAAAAATGAATGCATATCATTAAACAAATCCAGATTAGATCTGTTTTTCCCAACTGAAGTTATGCAGTCAAGGACTCCCCTCTTCTTTTTCCCACAGCTGTTCAGTAATGATTCAACAGATTTGTATGTGTGGTGTGGTGTTTGCCAAGTTTGGCTGCAATGTCTTTGCTACTTACCTGGGTCCAAAAGATCTTGAGAGAAGGTCTCTCATTCAAGATATAGGTCTGCTCATCTCAGCCATCAGGCATGATCTGGTGCATTCAGTCAGTATATTCAGGTCTGACATTCCTAATTCTGTTTTGTGACCCTGAGTTCATGATTCTGTCCTAAAAAAACCATATTTTCCCTATCTAGCACCTAGTTGCTGAGATGTAGGCTTCTCAGCTGGTTCTGCTTCTGCTCACTGTTACACAGAATCACAGAATGGTAGGGGATGGAAGGGACCTCTGGAGATCATCTAGTCCAACCCCCCTGCCAGAGCCAGATCACTTAGACTAAATCACACAGGAACACATCCAGGTGGGTTTTGAATGTCTCCAGAGAAGGAGACTCCACAACCTCTCTGGGCAGACTGTGCCAGTGATCTGTCACCCTCACAGTGAAAAAGTTTCTCCTTATGTTCACATGGAACTTCCTGTGCTCCAGCTTGCACCCATTGCCCCTTGTCCTGTCATTGGACATCACTGAGAAGAGCCTGGCTCCATCCTCCTGACTCTCACCCTTTATTATATTTATATACAATGTCTATATTTATGGAATTGATGAGGTCACCCCTCAGTGTCCTCTTCTCCAGGCTAGAGAGACCCAGCTTCCTCAGCCTTCCCTTATAGGGAAGATGTTCCACTCCATCATCTTGGTGGCCCTGGCTGGACTCTTTCAAGGAGTTCCCTGTCATTCTTGAACTGAGGGAGGAGCCCAGAACTGCACACAACATTCCAGGTGCCATCTCACCAGGGCAGAGTAGAGGGGGAGGAGAACCTCTCTTGACCTACTAACCATACCCCTCTAATACACCCCAGAATGCCATTGGCCTTCTTGGCCACGAGGGCACATTGCTGGCTCATGGTCATCCTGCTGTCCACCAGGACCCCAGGTCCCTTTCCTCTATGTTGCTCTCCAACAGGTCCATCCCCAACCTGTACTGGTACATGGGCTTACTCTTCCCCAGATGCAAGAGTCCACACTTGCCCTTGTTGTATTTCACTAAATTTCTCCCTGCCCAACTTTTCCTCCTGTCCAGATCTCACTGGATGGCAGCACAGCCTCCTGGTGTGCCAGCCAGTCCTCTAGCTTTGTGTCATTGGCAAATTTGCTGACAGTGGACTCTGTTCACTCACCCAGGTCGCTGATGAATATATTGAATGGTACTGGTAAGGTGAGGCCATGGATGTGCAAGCCTCTCCTCTGAGGAATAAAGGAAAGGATTGCTGAAATTGGGAAAAGGGAAGGAGAGTACATACCTGAAAAAGACATCATAGCTCAATTCTGAGCTATGCTGAGTTTTTCCCCCAGATTCTGTACTGTATTTGATCAAAATAGGCACATCCACCCTTAAATGTAAAAAGAAATTCAGCCGTCAGTCCAGACTGAAGAGGTTTGGCAAGAGGGGAAAAACAAAATGAATGAGAAAGCCAGTGAGGAGGAGGTATGGTTCCATTACTCCTAGGAACATTATACATACTTGAAAAAGGATTTTGGAAAGGTCAGGTCACAGAGCTCAAGCCATGTATTAAACAAGCTCAGCAAACACATTGCTGAAGGTACCACTGCACTGAAATGCCTAATGTGGCAGTAATGGGAATAAAGATGATTTATAGTGAAAGATGGATAATCTGTGGGTTCAGAAATGCTTTCTGTCCAGAAGTGGAAATACTAAACACTTAGGAAGTGAGAGTCTTTATATAGGATTTTTCTTGAGTCCCAAAGAAGGGTCTAGCACATGTGTGTGCTTTTAAATGTGGTCAATATTATTCATCCTGGTCTCACTCAGTGCCAAAGAGAAAAGGAACTGGGAATTGAGCATAAACATGTGGAACAGTTTGGCTTGGGCCATGGCTTCTTTTGTCACTTTTTATGAGGGATTAGAGGGTTCAAGAATTGAGATCCCAGAAAATCATCAGGTAGGGTTCTCCTTCCAGTCCCTAGGAAGACCGTCAGCTCACTCTGACATAGGACAAAGCCTTTGACATCAGGCTGTGCCTCTGCCTGGCTGTTCTCCTTTTCTGGAAGCAATATTGAATAAAACTAGGATTGTCTTGGCTGCATTTGCCTTGGGATAATTCACCTGCACAAGCTATTGCAGTGTAAACACAAGAAAAGCAAGTGTTAGTGCTGAAGACAAAAATACGAGCTAATTGTCATTACAGTTTTACAGAGGTACATTCTGCAATAGCCTAAACCCATATTTAATCTCATAATGTGTAAGGTTCAAGCTCATGCCAGCCTATCCAGCTGAGGAAACCCTGCCTCTGTCAACAGGGATATCGTAGCTGTGTCTAGGATGTAACACTGAGACAACAGAGCCAGCAGGGAAAAGCCTTACAGCTTTCTGGCACGAGGTCTTGGACATTCAGAAATCCCTTCCAGTGTCAGAAATGAACCCGTAGCTGCTCAGTGTGATAACCAAAGCTGCTGAACAAAAAATAAGGGACTGCAGAGGAGTACCAGAGCGCTGCATGACACACTGCTTGCTGCAGAGGAAAAGAAATAGGCATGACAGTCACAGGCTGCAATAGCTGAGCAAAGGGAAGCCTATCTGTGAGCAACCAAAATGGAACTGTTTGCTATCAGGAACCAATAAAACCAGCAAGAATAAGACAATCCCATAATTTTTTCTCCAGGGGTGGAGGTGCAATCTCTCCCATTCTGTCCACCACCACCAGACTCTAAGCCAAAATTAACTTCAATTGATCCATTTTCTACAAAAACTTTGTGTCACTGAGATGAGTTTCTTCATCTGTGCCAAGTGCTGATGTGGCTTTCTTAAGCTGATGAACAGGCTCTTTTATCTCTAACATATCCTATCCAGCTTTGATTTTTCACCTCTTAGGGAATATAGGGTGCAAACTGCCATGCTGTGAGGTGATTGCCATACTGTGGAGGAAACCAAGGCAGGATCTGACAGGAGTTGCTACCCAAAGGTGAATGCCATCACGGATACTTGTGACTGTGTCCCTCCATGCTCTTCTTTAGTTATTACTGCCTTGCCCATGTGAGCCCTTGCCCTTGGCTGGGGATCACTTTCCTTTGGCCCAGCAGGTACTGCTGGCACGGCCTGTGGGACCTCTAGAACTGCCAAGTTCTGGTGTTTGCAATGCTTCCCAGTCATGGCACCAACAAGCCCAACTATTCTCATGTAACCTGGTGGCCTTAGGTTTGAGTCCTGATGATTACACAGGGACGTGACTGCATCTCCATAGCTCATGACAAGAGCCCAACATACCAGGTGGGTTATTTTCACATCCTTCCTGGGCAATGTCCACCTACAACTCCCAACAAAGAATGGGCAACTTTGCAGAGTGCAAATCTCAGCAGAGCTGCCTGGCTCATAGCAGCTGCCTGCAGAGCCAGTGCAAACATTTGGAGGAAGGGAAGAGAGTGTGACAGCATTATATGAAAACCAGGAAAGGAAATGCCCTGAATGCCTTGCCCAGCATGATCAAGCACATAATTAGTTATCTCAAGTTAGGTAAGTGGTAAGCATTGAACACTTTGTCTGGTGCAGCTATTGATGGCTTCCTTTAATAGAGCACAGCCCTCTGCTTTAAATAGACCACCCTGCTCGAAGGCATGGGATCTCCAATCTCTCTCAGTCCTACTGAGGTGGCACAAGAGGGTCTCCTTTCAAATGAGGCCTTGGGCCATGTGGCTTGGTCAAGAATGGTGGTGTGTCCTAGCTCATGGACTCCAAGGCACCTAATGCTTGAAGGGGAATGTTTCTTCCCTCCCCTGATGCCCAATTCCAGTGTGAGGCATCGTATAACTGGGCCATTTCATTCTGTCATTTATGTTTGTGCTTTTCAATCTTCCCTCTTCCCCCTTCTCCCTCCTACTGCCCCCAGTTTATTTTTCAAGGTGCACAGGGCTGAAGGCAGCCTGTCCTTTGCATTTGTGCTGCCTTTGGCAGTGACACAAACATACACCTGTTTTTCTGATGGTCGGAAGGCAAGTGCATGAAGAGCTGCCTCAAAGGAGAGGTGAGCTAGTAGGATTCCCCTTTCCAAGCCCATCAACTGCTAGAGCAAGAGGCAGGTACTGAACAGCTTGGTGTTGGACACTTGCCAGTCTGGGTCACCATGCAAGGGCCATTCTCACCAAGGTCTGGCTATCTTTTTTCCAGTAAAGGTAAAAAACCCAACTCATTGCTCAAGTCCTTTTCCAAATTTCCCTCATTCTGAAATCATGCAATGAAATGGCCTGGGGCAACTGGCAGCAGCTGGGAAAAGTCCTCTCATTTCTGAAACCTAGTTTTTACATGGTGTCAGATCAGCCCAGGTGACACCTGATGAAGAGACTCAGTCTCAGTACAAATTGTCCCACAGTGATTAATTTCAGGGTATTTTTATTTACAGAACAATGGAAGTCAATGTATATTTGTGCTATAGAGACTCAAAACATATACTAAAGAGATTTAAAAAAATTATCAGAGATCTGACAAGAAAAGTTTGAGCTTCTGTCACTATTAATATAAAGTAGTCTTTTTGATGGTTAGGAACACTTTTAGTAACAGAGCAATTCACAGTAAAACCTATTCTTGTGTTTGCAAACACCAGAACAAGTCTTAAAAATGCAAAAAGTGCTTACAGTCCCACTCCTTTTTACACACTCCCACATGTGTCTTGTGACCTGGACAAAAATTTTACACTACTCTTCAGTCATTATAATTTGAAAAAGAATCAAACAGCATTTGCAGACTTATTAGTTCTATAAATTTAAGTCTATTTTTCATTAATTCTTAATGCTGTTAACTCTTCCTCAGGGGAAGATCCGTGCTTCCATAGCACTGAAGTCAGATGCAATGTTTTGCTTGCAGGTACCTGAAGAAGCATGTGCTCAGGGTACAGGAAGTGAAGCATAACAGAACTTCCTCTGCAGGTAACATGCATAGAAAAAAGTGAGCAGCCATAAACTGGCTGTCCTGTAACTACCCCATAGTTGTTAAAATGGCCTTGAGGCAGCAATGGGTGTTGAGAGCCATTGCTTGATGATGTCTTCATTATCCCCATCTGGAGGTGGAAGGGAGCTGTGGCAGGGACATCCCTGCACCATCTCTGTCTCCCATGGGTGGCTCTTGCGAGGACTGGGCCGAGGAGTGACACACAGTTGTCCTGGCGCCTTTGGCCTCATCCTCAGGGACGCCCACGTCCATGTGCTGTGTGGTGGCAGTGGAGAGTGGCTGCAAGGAGAGTGGCACGTCTGTCCCAGACAGTTTTTCCATCTTCTTTCTTCCTCCTTTGTCAATGCTGCTCTGCCTGGCTCACAGCGTGAGCCCTCTCTCACCAGAGGTGCTGGTAACAACTCTGGAACAGCAGGCAGTGAAGTCACTGGTGATGCAGAGGGGGCAAGGGGATGTCATGCCTGGCTTGGCCCCCCAACAGCAGTGGGATCTTCTTGAACTCTGCCCATTGGGAACATCCTTGGTGCCAATGGGTGTCCTTCCCTGGGAGCAGGGTATGAGTGCTGCCCTCCAGGGGACCCTTCTGATGGGCCATGCCACCTCCCAGAAAGGCTGCTCCTGCATCAGAAGAGAGGTCTCAGCCTCCCTGTAGCAGTCATGAGCTCTTGCCCATGTGCACCCCCTATTATCTCAAAGTTCATAACCAAAGACATTAATGGGTATGGGTCTGAGGACCAGCCCCGAGGGCTCAGGGAGCAGCCTGGTATGAAGGGATGAGCTCAACGAAGGTGCTGCCATGCCTTCATCCCCTCACTGTGATTCTGGGAAGTCCAAAATCCAAAATAAACTTTGTTTTCTTAATATAAATCAGACACTGGAAGAAATCAGACTCTTAGTATGTGCCCCTGCTTAATTTAAAAGTATTTTTCTGGCCAATAGAAGTGACATTTGTTTCATACAAAATATTGGCTTTGCTACTTCTACTTCAATCAATAATAGTGCCTTTTCAGAGGCATTTACCTAATCATAGCTCTTTGAATGAAGTCAACAATGCAGTTGGATAATTACAGTGTAGCAGAGGTAGTTAAATCAGAGCATCTACAATCAGTACTGCTGAAATCAGAAAACTGAGATAGTTTTGAGTTACCTCCAATTTATTAGTCAAAAACCAAGTGAGAAAACAACAGTTGTTCTGGGATCAGTAAACAGCCTGAAGAAAGAGTTGTTGACTCTACCAGTAAATAAGTGGAAGAAAGACAAAATTCAGCAACTCAGAAGCACACACACATTTACCCAGTAAAATCTGTTATTTCAGAAATGAGTTTCCATAAACACAGTAAAAAGTGGAATTTTCTGCTTCAAGAAACTGATACACTGACACTGGTGGGTATTTTCTGTTTCATTCTCTATACTACTGCATTGGTGCTCAGAAGTCCCACCAGTGATGGGGGAAAGGAAGTCCACAATGAAAAAGTCTGTGCTTTGGAAGAACTAAATGGCACCTGAAAAATGCCAGATTCCATAGGAGAGGTGCATGAGTTGCAATGCAGGACACAGCTTCAGTTGACGTTAGACAGGGCACCTCTCAAGGCTGGAGGCAGAAAAAGACATCATGTCTCCAACAAAAAGTCCTGCACTCTTCTTTCAGGACTATGACTGCGACTCAGCAGAGCTTTGGATCAAGCTTGGTCAAGACTACTGAGCACCTTTGGCAGTGATGCAGCAACCTCTTGTCACCATTTGTTTATCCAGCTACCACATGGAGATTTTGGGGGTGTCTCATTCCATTTATGGTTCATTGCAACTAAAATTTCATATCTGCACTGCTTGGTATTTAATACTCCCAAATGAGTTATTTGTGGTTAGTGTGGGCTATTGGAATGAGGGCTTCCAAATAACAGCTCATGCCATTCCTCTGCAACACCCTCTCATGTGCAGGGCTGTAAACTGGTCTGAGACCTTCCTTTGCCTCCACATTAGTAACTGTTCATCTAAAAATGTAATTGGGGAGCCTGGTGTGACACTGATCCATGGTTTCTTTTAGTCAATAGAGTATGATGATAGTCCATGGTCTTTCAGTACTGCAGTTAGCATCAAAAGTAGCATCATGAAGCTAGACTTGCAGAGGATGCAAAAAAGTAATGAAACTCTCATTGCCTATTGCCTTGTAGCCTTTGAGCAATTCAGTATGAACTGGGGAGGTGAGGAAAGAAAAAAACAAACCACTTTGCTGTAAATGTATGTTAAAATAAGGTTTTTTGTGACTTAAGTATTTTGACAACATTAGCATCAAAAGAAGTGGCAGTGGTAGCCATCAGAACTTCCTTGACTGGAAGATGATACACACTGAGTGCAGATGCTAACTTGTATATGGGATACATTTTTCTTTGCTGTTATTTAAAAGCAGTGTCAGTCCAAAGCATTTGGCAAGATGTGTGTTACCAAGCCTGAGACCCCTTGGCTTAGTTGTTCCCACTGGAATGCGTCCCACTGAACCAGAGCCGTCTCTGCAGGTGTCTGTACAACGTATGGTGTCCCTGGGGGAGTTCCTGTTGTTGGAAACACAGAGGGTGTCACTCTCCCACATGAAGCAGAAGTCATCTTGGATGTTAGCACAGTTCAAAATTTATGAAAACCAGAGATGTTGAAAATGATGTGAACACTGTCAGTATCAAAGTTAAAAATTCATAACTTTTGTTCCTGCCTAGAAGCTGGAACAAGCAAGGAGTAAGAAAAGGTTCTGTTCATCCCTGTCCAGCCACATCAGTTACTATTCAGGGAATGGCAGAGTAACACACAAATAAAATTTTCAACTTCTGCTAGATTGGGAAGAACTGGAAAAACACCAAAGTTAAGGAAGTAACAGGGAAGGAATCCTAGGGTCTTGTGAAGGACAGGATGGACTTGTGTTTTGGGTTTGCGGGGCAAGGTTTTGGTAGTAGGGGAGCTGCAGGGGTGACTTCTGCAAGAAGATACTAGAAACTTCCCCCAGGTCCAAGAGAGCCTATAGCTGCTGTCTGAAGGACAGACCTGCCACTGCCCAAGGCCAAGTTGATCAGCAATGGTGGTAGCACCTCTGTGATAACATATTTAAGAAGGAAAAAAACCCTGAGTGGCAGCTTTTTGCCACTTCAGGAAGGAGCAAGAAGATGTAAGAAACTTTGCAGACACAAAGGTCAGTGAAGGACAGAGGGAGAAGGCACTCCAGGCACCAGAGCAGAGATTCCCCTTCAGCCTATGGAGAAGACCATGATGAAACAGGTTGTCCCCCCACAGCCCATGGAAGATGATGGGGAATAGAGATTCCACCTGCAGCCCATGGAGGACCTCATGCTGGAGCAGGTGGAGGCACCCAAAGGAGGCTGTGACACCAGAGGAAGCCTGCACTGGAGCAAGCTCCTGGTAGGACCTGCAGCCCATGGTGAGAAGAGCCCCGGCTGGAAAAGGACTTGTGACCCCATCGAGGACTCACATTGGAGCAGTCTGTCCTGAAGGTCTGCACCCTGTGGAAGCCATGCTGGGGTAGTTGGTGAAGAGCTGAAGCCCTGTGGGAAAGGACTCACACTGGAGAAGTTGGTGGAGGACTGTCTCCCATGGGAGGGACCCCGTGCTGGAGCAGGGGAAGGGGGTTGAGGTGTCTCCCCCTGAGAAAGAAGGAGTGGCAGGGACAACATGTGATGAACTGACCACAACTCCCATTCCCTGTTCCCCTGTGTCAATCCTGGGAAGAGAGAAGGGAGAGAAATCAGGAATAAAATTAAGCCTGGGAAGAAGGAGGGGTGGGGGGAAGTGCCTTAAGATTTGGTTTTATTTCACATTATTCTACTTTGTTTTGATTGGTAATAAATGAGGTGCATTTTATTCCATGCTGAGTCTGTTTTGCCCATGAGTGTAATTGCTAAATGTCCTCTCCCTGTCCATATCTTGACCTGCGAGCCTTTCATTGCATCTTCTCTCCCCTGTGCAGCTGAGGAGGGGAGTGATAGAGAAGCTTTGGTGGGCATCTGGCCTCCAGACAGGGCCAACCCACAATAAAGTGCCAATGGATATGACCGTTACTTACAAGCATTAGACGTATGTTACCACCAAGAGTAAAATCCCAGCTCTCTGAAATCAACAGACACATTCTTACCAATGAAAGTGGAGCCACAATTTAATCCTGAACATGAAGATTAATTACCCATGAGGCAAAGAGGGCTGGCAAGGTAAGGAAAAGAGAGTTCCCTTAGAAAATTTAAGATTGTAGCAGGCAAAACTTCCTGCTAGTGACGTATATTGAGATAGCATCATGCTCTGCCAAAGGAAATGGACTGGACTAAGCACTGGAAAGCCTACTGTTTTGTTAAATCTCCCCATAGCAACAAACTGGCTTAGGAGGTTGCCTTATTCCTTTGTATTTCTAAATTTGCTTGGCAAACATAAAAGAGAAAAGTTTCTGGGATTTGCTTCTAAGTTTATATACGAGCTCCATAATACGTGGTGTCATTTTCATAGATGATTTCAGTACTCAGCACATTGCAAAGCAAGCACATGCTCAGGTTTGTACACTGAATCACAACAAATTTTTATTTTGGCCTTCGAATTTTGATTTCCAATGTGCCCAAGTTTTCAAAAAAAATGCAGCTGCTAAGGCAAGCAGGCTTTGATGCCTCAAGTCAACGTTTCCAGCTCCAGCCAGCTGACACGGCCACCGCTGCGTACAGAAAAATGTTGCACGCTAAGTGTTGAGGATATAAGGATTAGATGGGAAAACCAGGGAGAGGATTAGTACTGCTGAAATAAAATCTTTCACAACAGCTTTCTGGATTAGTCAGGGTGTCTGGGAAAAACCTACACAGGGGAAAGAAATGTCTTCTGAGACAGAAACTAGTTACCAGCATTTAGATGAAAACAATACAAGTAGGAAAAAAGAAATGAATGAGAAAATAAAGATCTGTAAATATTTGGGCAGCATGCTTGTCCCCATTCCACAGAGGATGCTTTGTGAGCAATCTCCTGCTGGTGCATTACCCCCTTACATACTTTTGCACAGTTTTAAGGTCCATGGTACAGGTTCTGGGGATGTTAGCCACATGGAGAGTTCTGGCACGTGGCGAACAGGATGAAGGATGCTGATTACTCCACTGAACATGTCATGCCTGTCCTTCCATCCTTCTTTCTACTTCCTCTCTTCATCAAATACATCAGGACACAAGTAAATTGTGATCATACAAACAATCTTATTGTTCTTCAGGAAGTTATGTTTTCTCAAGCTAGACAGATGGATCTCATTACATGCTGTTTTCCACATCCCAAGTACTTGCAGTCAAAACATCCATTAATCAAATCAGAAGAAACAAAAATGCTGTCCTGCAAATGTTCATTATAGTCCTCAGCCTCCTGAGGTCTACAAAATCTTTCTTCTGTTGAGACTGACTAGAATGATATCTTCTTCTACGTCTTGCTTGATGCAGGACTACATCTTGTGGAAGAGGAATGCATCTTTACACTAAGAAGAAAACTCCCTGCTCAGAAAAGAAGGAAATTCCAAGCCTTGTCAAAGGATGGTTTTCCACCAGCTGCACTGGGCATTTGAGCAGCTCTGTAATTGCTCTGCTGTACTAATTCTGAAAGAATACAGGCAGAACTGCTTTTCCTTACAGGCTACTGGTTGACTTGTCCTGCTTCGATCCAGGATCACAGAATTTAGAGAAGGCACTGAAGCAACATAAGCCTCATACCAGCGAACCTCAACATCTAGTTATGTCTGATACTACAGGTGAGCTGAAGTAACATTTTCTTCCTAGTAGGATTTATATTCAGGAAAATGGAGTCTGAAAGGTCCCTTTTTAATATCAGGGACAAACTGATTACTAATGCTTTCTGCACTCAGTTTCTACAAACACACTTAGAAAATCTGCCTGAGAATTTGCCAACTTTTACAATGCCTTCAGTGTGGATTGTGTCCATGCAGCAGTTCCTTCAGCCCTAGGAATTACATGTACCTGCAAACGTGAAGTGCTTTGAAATTTGTCCATGCTATCTTAACTCCTGTTTAACTGAAACCCAGAACTACTAATGACTGTGATTATTAATTCACCCCACCCAGCTCAGATGGTTAAGCATCCCAAACCCCCTTTCCTTCCTATCTTGCGTGGAAAGAGGAAATGCACACTCGCTTCTGGAGGTAAGGGAATTGCAACACGACAGCCTGGAAAGTTATAAGCAATGTAACCCAGCAAAGAGCAAATAGGATCTTGATGTCACAGTGCTGAAGACTTCTGTCAAGTTTTCTTCCCACCACATACTGAGAAGAAAGCTCTGGATTCCTCTGATTCCATAAAGGCATTCTTTGTAGTGCAACTGAAAGGCAAATCTAAACAACTGCAGTAAAAATTGAAGTCAATCACAGGGCCCCAAAGTTCATGAGGTCTGGAAAGGCACCAAGCTTTTGTAAGCAACTATGGTTTATTACTCTTGCTATTAGCAAAGAACACATCATAGCTAATATTGCAAAATACTCTGTAGTTTCCTGTTTTCATCCCCCTAAAACTGTCTTCAAAGGATCAATTTCATATATAAATTTTGTTTAAAGAATATTTTACCACTTATATTTGAACTTGTATTTTAGCAAATTATACCTTTAAACAATCCTACTTCCCAAAATTTAGTGCTTGCCAAAGCATGCTAGGATACTGACTGAGAGAATGGACTCCTGAATGTGTTAAACATTAAAATTAGATGGTTTCTACAGCTGGCCTTAACTGTAAATCACTTGTACCACATTAGAAAAAAGCCAGGGCTTCCCCACTCCATGCCACTCCACAAAAGTACAGAGCTGCCTTCTGCTTAGAGAGAAAAACTTGAAAGGAATTGTCCAAAAAATCATTGTAAATGGCAGAGATGGCAAAGATTGTTGTTCCTTCAAGCAATTCTGATGATGCATGGGGAGCACAGACCGCTGAAACAATGAAGCAGCACGCAAACAAGGACACTGAAAGCCCAACTGTACTCAAAACAAGCTACAGATTTCCCCAGTACAATCCAAAAGAAGAAAATTAAACATAATCTGTGTAGAACCAAGCTAAAATGATGAGACTGTATGCTCCCAGTATTCCTACAGCAGTTCAAATTGTAAGCAGACTACCTGGAGAAGAGTCTGAGATTCCACTCAGTGCTTTCAACATGGAAGTTGGTGATGACAGCTGAAATAAGTGAATTTTTTAACTTGGTGGCGCTCAGAAAGGCACAAATGAGTCATAGGGCAGATGCACAAGGGAAACAAAAACAAGTGCCCACAACAGACAATACACTGTCACATCCTTGCAAGAGTTGCTAAAAGATCATCAGGATGTTTTTGCATGAAGAAGATAGTTTCCAAATACATTTCAGCTGGGATAAAATGATTCAGTTGCTGCTGCAAATAACAATTGTATGCAAAGAAGTAAGTAATTGAAGTAATAAATCCAATGGAGTAATTAGAAATCTCTCCTAAAGTGCCACGGCCCACATTAACAGCATATTCGATATTGAGGAGTCAGGCAGCTTCACCTTTGCAAAGATCAAGGCACTCTTGTGCCCTAAAAAGAGCAAAGGAGTATTTTGTCACTTGGCCCAATGCAGAATATTGTCAAGAGTTTGTGCCAAAGAGAGTTACTGGAGAAAAAAATAGTTATATCATCAGATTTGGACTCTGCTCAGTAGATACAGATGGTCGAGAGTACTGTTTAGAGATCAAACTGCCAGCAGAAGACTATCAGAGTTGCCAGGAAGATATGTTAATAGGTCACACAGGGATCAGCATCATTGTTTATCACATTCTTGTATAAAAACAAAAGAAAAAAAAAGGAGCAGAAGTTACAGAAGGTTACAGTTATAGTGCCATTTCTCCCACAGAAGAACCTGAGGAACTAAGCATAAACTGAAGAAAGAAGAGGTAAAATTGCAACCAAATGCATGGCAAGGCCGTTCAGGCTCACTTTTACAAGTCATATTTTAGTCCCCCAAAATTTAAAAACTGCAGAGCAGCTGTCTGTACCCATTGATACTAAATCAGTTAGGGACCTTTGGATTTTGTAAATTATCTGACAGCTTACTTCTTCCCAGTCTCTTAGATGTGTGTGATGACTGAAGCAACCCTTAGATGAAGGTGCTCTGATATAATTAGTTTAAATAAATGCAACCTCTAGTACTCTTAACAAACTGGTGGCAAGACTATTTCATCAACAGCTAACAAAGCAGACACCTCTCACGTGGAAGAGCAGCTTATACATCTAGATCAAAAGAGCCAGTTAAAATATCAATGGGGTATCTGAAAATAAGTCATACACCCAAGGTCTGACCAGTATTTTGAAAAGTATGATTTGAAGGATGGAAAAGCTGTTGTAATTTACCACAGGGATTTTATAAAAGCCATCTCCCACCCAATGCCTTTGATGCATACTCTTGAGCTGTCGATGCTCCACTTAAGAGCATTGCCTCTTCATCACCAGTACCGACACACAGCACAGAAAAAGGACAGTTGCACAGGCATAAGTAAGTTTTATCTTATGGCCTTAAATAAGTTGGTTATAAGCCATTTCCATAGCAGGAATCAGAATGAATAATTTATAATGCAGATTTTCATGAGTTCATGTCCTGGACAGCATGACACTAGGTCAACGTGCCTATTTGTCTTTCAAGAACACTTGAACTATTTGAAGCAAATTGAGCAAACAAGACAGAAGTCATATAAAAAGAGCTGTGAAAGACAGACCACTTATACCTCTTGACACACTGGAGTGTTTCAAGAGTTGAAGATTTTATCTTAATAAGCAAATTGTGATTCAAGATCCCAGAGACAAAGCAAAGTGGTGGAAATGGAAGCTAACTGTGTCTCCAGCTGACCTTTATGCAAAGCAGAACTTATCTTTTCCACTGAAAACTGCCCAACTCATTTCACTACTCTACTTTTCTTCTCATATGTCTGGGAACCAGGAGTTGAAGTGTTCATGACTACTACAGTGCTCACACATTGTGGACAAAGCAATGACACATCCTAGCTGATGTAATCACCAACCAGCATGGTTTTGCAAGGCAGACAGACAGACAGCCTTCTGGTATTATTTTCTAGGAACTGAGAGCGAAGTCATTCTTAGTGCCCTAAGGCTCTGTCAGTCACAAGGCTACAAAGATCTAAACTGGCAGTTTAAATGACCTTGTTTTAGAAAGCTGTAGGCTGACTTTTTCTAGGAAGGAGACCAGTGTTGCAGATTGTTTGATGAAAAGGAACAAAATACACCTTGTTGCCTGTGGGAGAATTACTGAACTGGCATTGGCAGCTTGCTTATCGTGAAGAGTAGCCAAGAGGTCTGCTGCACACAGTATGCTAATGGCTGAGCAAATCTCTCCAAAATCACTCTTCAGTTATGTACATAGGCAGAAATAGAAATATTAGAATCTGTGAATGAAATATATATTCAATCTGATCACTTACTGTAATCCATGAAATATGAATTCAGTGAAACCTGACCCCTAGAAAGCAATGAAGAGAAAACAAAGAATGAAGACACAAGCGTCAGATATGCTGAAGAACTAGAGAGCTGTGAATGCCTGCCATGACTGTGGCATAGGCGACTACCCATAGCTGTCAGTGTAGATCAAATGTATACATGAGGTTCCCATTTCAGCCTTCCGTCACACAAGGAAACAGTGCCCAGAGATGAAGTCAGAGTAAAATTGTTTCTGACTCATAACACTGCCTTGAGCACTGGTCCGGGGTACTGGACATGTCCATAACCTTCCCAGCTCTGCTACTGAAGTGTTGGAGCCTGGAAAGTTCCTCACTTCTAACCCAAGGGATTATATTGGTTTCAAGTGCAAAATTGTCTCAAATCTGCTGATGAAGGCTCTAGGAGTGACATGTTGCAATTTTAAGTTTCAAAAAAAAAATGTTGTAAAAGGCTCTGTCTACACTTCTTTTGAGTATCCACAAAATGGAAGATTTGAAGTCTAGAATGTAACTTTTTATTAAGAAGTATCTAATTTTTCTATTTTTGATCTTTTTTTAAACAACATTCATTTTCCCAGGGGCCAGCTAAGACTTTCCTCTACTGTAAGCTCTATGCACTTCTTTGTTTCCCAACTTGCAGCTGCAGCTGAAACAGTCTCTACATGACAAAGAGGAGGTCAGAAACTGTAATGCCTCATGCTTTAACAGCAACATTAGCTTGGTTCCCTTGCTCACACAGCCGGCGTTTTCTTCTCCTCCTTTTTGTTATTCCTCTAGGGTGGAAACACCTCTTTATCTTTGCTGAATGCTCACAATTTTTGTGGCCAGTTTTCTCTTTGAAGTACAGATCAGGTGGAGACGGGTATTAGGGAATGTTACATCCCTAATATATTACATCCTAATGTTACAACCTAAAAAGTGGACACATCTGTCTCTCTCAGATGGGGCAGTAATGGTCTGTAGCACAGACAGTTTTGCCTTTTAGGCAGAAACTTCAGCTGAATGTTTTTGCTTTCCCCCTGGAGCCACTGCCTCATGCCCCTTTGTGGTCTCCATGGCTTCTCTCCAGTGCACACAATTTCCTCCCTGCTCCAGTGCCAGTCCAGAGCTACTCCTCTGGGACGTGGCTACACACCGCGCATGGTACCTTCACAGAAACCGGGCGCAACTTCATACCTGCCAGCCTCTGGCTCTGGAGAAGTCTTGCCACAGCAATGTGGCATTCAGACCAGGCCACTACCTCAGCATCTCCACAGCAGCTTTTACCACTTGTACCTACAGTGTTTTTACAGAGGGCAGAGAAAGTGTAGGAAGAAGGTGTCACCAACGGCCTGAGACAGCAATTAATAGCTATTGCTGGAGCCTATGGACCCACCCCTTAGCCACATCCCTCTTTGCACATAGAAATTTGTCCCAGTTGTAATAAATTAAATCTCACTATTAATAATTTTGATCATTTGCTTCATATGAACACGTATGGAACACAGAGAAGTAAAAAAAGAATACTAGATAAATTCTCTGTATGTTTAAGGTAGTGGTCAGAGATTTGAGTCTCAGCTACACAACTGATGAGGTACAAGTAGTCAAGCCAAATGATGAGTTAATATAGCTCTTCTTGTAAGAGCTATTTGAAAATAAAAAAAAAGAAAAAAAAGAAAAAGAGAATGCAAAAGATTCTAGATACTTTCTCCTGTTTTGTTTTTTTTTAAAATTTGACTTTTCCAAAGAAAATGTGAGTTCATACGTAAAATTCAATCACAAGAGTAAACAGTAAAATCAATAGTATATTTAATCACAACCAATAGTAAAGAAAAGCAATTGACAAACAACCCCAATGTGGTTTTTATTCCCTAAGTTTAGCAAAATATCTTATAAAGTCATAAATGAACATTTACCTGAATTGTCTTTCCTTACAGGATCTCAACAGGCATTCACAAACAGTAAACCATAGGATGTCACAACATCTTATAGAAATTCATAAGGAACTGATGAAAATTTTTACACATTCAGTAGAGCTAAATACAGACATTTCTTGGATGGAATACAGCACACTTTCAGCACATGATCCCACAGATACTACTTCAGCCCAGATTCTACTAGTGAAAAGGCAGCTAACCATGTCCTATTGAAAGTTAAAAGGGGAGGCGTATTGGAAGATTAAACTCACTCCTGCTATTACTATGTCTTCAGGTAGCTGATGTTAACATTCTTCTGGTTAATAGTGACTACAAGATCTCAGTTCTGGTTTCACTCTGGATGACTTAGCCACTGGCACCAGAATGAAAATATCAGGAGAGACTGGTGAAATCTGTGTCACTGTGAATACATCCTGCAAGCACAGACACTGTCCCAGGACCAGACCTGTCCATTCCAACCTGCTTGTGAATATTCTAGACCATAGCTCAAGACGTGAGATCAGATATGACTGCCAGATCCTCCATCAGGAATTCTGTGTCTAATTAGGCTTGCCTGCCTTTACTCCAACCATCCTGTGATTGCTTTCATCACATGGTTTGACTTCTCCCCACTGCAAAAGTTAGACTTACCTTCATTTGATTCTCATTAACGGATCAAAGAGGTGTAGATATAATCTAATAATTATGCTGGGTAAAACCTGGGTCAGTTGTCCTTAAGGACTGCAGCTAAACTTTCCAGACATTAAACACACAAAAGAGGAAGCTCCTTAGACAGATACAATCTATTGATCTCCTTTCCATCTTCAGGAGAAAATGTGCACCTTTGACTTCCAAGCTTTGTGTAAAATGGCAGTGAATAGCTATTCCTCATTGCTTACAGCACAGGGGCATTCTTTCTTCAGTGGGACAAAAAATGGAGAGTGAGACATGATGATGCTTTGCTCCAGTTACACTTGAAGGTGAGGAATATGAGGGAGATAGATGTGCATACACACAAAATTGTTGCTAACATTGGAAAAATAAAACTTTGGCTTTGGAAAGCTTCCTGACTTCATCTAGAAGTGCAGAGGCATCTCAAAAGCCTTATTCACATACCCTTCAGAGACACATCTTGTCTTGGGATGATATATAATGTATATGACTCAGACCACACCACATGGGGAATGTAGATAAAACATTCATTACTGTTGTGAACTTGTAGTCCACAAAAAAAAATAAAAGGGATCACATTTTTTGCTCTCTTCCTCACTCTACAATGTGTAAGATAATGCCTATCTACAGGTCAGAGGAAGCATAGCTTCAAGTAGATACTGAAGCAGCCATGCTGTGAAGCACAGATACATTTCACGTGCTCACTGTTCAGTCATAGGTTATTTTTATATTGAGTTAGATTGAGATCTGTCCTAAAGAGCATTGATGTGCAGTTGCTGTTGCAAATGTGATGGTATGCTAACAGCATCCTTCAAAATATCCTTTAAAAGGAGCAGGAGGTAGGAAGAAAGGGTAAGTTAGAAGGACACAAAAAGCACAGGAGGGTGGCAGATTGTTCAAAACCAGTACTGAGAACCTTCATATGTGCTGCAGCATAATTTCTTTCCTTGTAATGAAGAAACTTGCAGCATGTGATCTGCTGTGTCCTTCTGAGATCTCAGGATGGCAATTGCAACCAGTATTAAAACTTCCATTGGCTTCAGCAGGATGAAGATTTTATTCCAAGCCAATTTACAAGACAGATGTATTCTGAGTGAAGTGGAGCTAAGGACAACAGAAAATCCAGCATTAAGCAGGTAGAAGGGATCCCCAGCCACTTCAGAAGAGCCATAGAATCACCATGTCCCTTTTGCATCAATGTACCAATGTTAGATGTGTCTTTATTTGAAATGACAGTAAGAAGAAAACTCTCTGGGAAAAATAAATTCCACAGGCCAATGAGAGACATAAACAAACTTTGCAAATTAAAATCTGATTTTTTTTTATGTGGCTTCAATGCCCCATGAATATAGCCTGCCAAAATTCTAGAAATAATTTTGTGCACTGATAAAAACTTGGTTTGAATTTCTCTTGTGTATGTATCCCTATTTAATTTAGCTTGGTGTAAACTTAGGGTGAGAAACTATGAATTATTTTCACCGTGAAAATAGAGAATACAGAAAGTAATCACAACAGCCTTTCTGAAAAAGAAAATGAAAAAAGAAATATATTGAGAGAATAACACTGGATAGAATTGGTAAAATTGAAAACTGAGAAGGCATTTGCTTCCCTAACAATAGAAACTATTTTGATCAGAAAACTGACATATCCTCAGTTTTACTCTGGCTTTTTGACTTGTTTTGATATCAGGAATGAAATAGTGCACTCTGAATGGCAATCAGTATTAAGCACTGCACTGCTTGTTACATTTTCTATATTTTCTGACACAAAACAACCTAGAAGCAACTGAGAAAATGACATAAGGCAATACAGGTGGAAGTACCATCTTATCCAACTGAAATATGACCTATCAAGAAACAATATTTATATTTGTTACAATTCAAGAAAAATGGCAGATCTTGTGAAATGACTTGAATGCTGACTGAATGCCTGCTGAAAGCTTTGTCTTTGTGTTTGTTTTCTTCTCCTTTCTATTCTTTGCTTGATTTTTCATGTCTCATGAGTTGATGCTTACTGAGAGATATAAGATATCCCAGATATACAATGAAAAGCATATTAGGTTATTTGGATTACAATATATAACATTTAGGAACATTCCTGGGAGAGATTTTTGAAGACAACACATCTGAAATCTGTGCACCATCTAGCTTGATCAGGCCAAACTTACAAAAATATCTTCTCCCTGCTGTTAGATGGGACTAATTGGAAGATACTACCACACTGGGAAAAAACGCTTGCACCAGTCTTGTAACACTCTTGCTAGTAGGATACAGGGACAAGTACTGTGGGGCTTTCCACTCCTCCAGTACTTGTTCCTGCCCTCCTGCACAGCACAGGCAGGGAAGCTGAAGCAGCACGGGTGCCTACACAGTGCAGGCTGCAGCAGAAGAGGAAGGCCCTGGAGGTGTGCTACCTGCAAGAAGTTTATGCAGGCCATAAGAAAGCATGTCAGGATGCTGGTAAATTATTTAATGCATATCTACTCTGCAGCATGTAGCAGGTTTAAGGGAAGATATGCTTACACCTGGGGTATTGGAAGATCAAAGAAAACTGGTTTTTAAGGCCCAATGAAGTATTTCTTCTTATGATTGATTTTAAAAGGATATGTTTTCTGGGGAAGTTATAGAGAAAATCAGCACTTTCTTATGAAAGACCCCCACAGTTTTTTACTGTAAGAACAGTTCATGGAGATGTTACCACTGCTCTCTGTTTGCAGGAACTCATTTTGTGACTTTTTCATGGTGATTACATTACATTCCCTCCCGAACAATATTAATTTAATAGTACTTACTGTTCCAGAGGTAAGCTGGAGTATTTAACGCTAACATGAAACTTGCTGTAAACGCAAAGTGTAAATGACAGCATGTGATCCATAGCAATATAAAATAGGAAGCACAACCAATTTTATAGTGGACTTCTGTACTTCCTCTCATTCTTCATTTTTATTCACATCTCAGATGCTAGCCAGATGAATTTGCACCTGTCTTCAAGACTTTTCCTTCACTGCCTGTTAATAAAACACGGCTGTCTGTAATTTGTCAAACTGTTTTGGTTAAAAAGTCTGTATCTTGAATGTGATGCAAGTTTATAAATTTGTTTTTCATCTTTTCTACCACAAAATGTTCAAATAAGTCAGACAAAATGTCTCATGTGATATTTTATAGCCACTGAGATGTTAGTAGTTTTTATTTAAAGAACATAAATTGCTTCACTAAAAGCCATCATTTGTGTAATGACCTAGTCAACCAGTTTATATTTTTTCCTTCTTGTTTAACTATAGCAAGCTGTTTGCTTTATGATTTCCCATAGCCTTGGGAATATTTACTACTGCAAGTTTCCTATTCCTTTTATGTTCCTGAAAGGAACCTTCTGAAATCTGCTCCAAGGAGTCAACGAGCGAGATCACTAATCCCACTCCCATTTGTAGGTTACATAAACATTGCTAAGGAATTTAAGCATAAGAAAGCTGGGGTTTTTTTTGACAAGACATTATAAAGTTTGCATGTAGTCCTGTCTGGGGACACTAAAAGATATGGGGAAGTCTTAAAAGTTGGTTGGCACGAAAATGGCGAGGAAAGATTTAGTAATTTTTACCTTGCCTCATGTGCGTTTAGAAAGAGAAAGGGAGAAGAATGTGAAAGTATACAATCACAAAGAATTCTTTTGCCATAGAAAATACATTTTTTCTCAAGGATTTTTTCTTTTTCTCTGCTTCTCAACCATTCTGCTATAAACAGAAAACAGGCCTTTGGAGAAAAGGGATGGGATTGTGTGGGCTCTTTTAAGGATGGGCAAATATACTAATATTTTGATAGAAATGTTACCACTTCTTCCATATATCAATCTTTCTCTGGCATAAAACCCAAGAAAACGGTATTCCTTCCAAGCTATGAAGATATTCCCAAACAAGAGTAGTGCTGGCACTAGGTATCAGTTCATAAATATAGACTGTAATAACACCTCAAATTCAACCATTCCCACCCAAATTGAGAAGAAAAATAACGAGTAGGAATTACTACATATTGCCAACTCAAAGGATTGAAAGTACAGGAGACCTCATGCAGTTCACGAGCGAACAAAATACAATGGAGTCAAACAGGTTTCTACTTAAAGTCGCAGCTCTGAGCTTTTCGAGAATCCTATGAGCAACCCTCCTCTGTAACCATGCAAACTAGAAAAAAATATTTTTAAACAAAAGTTCATGTTGCCATATCACCTGAAACACTACAAAAATCATACTTGTAAATTGGAATGCATTATCTAGATAGGGATAGAGCTTGCTATATATATTTAAGAACCTTATATATCACACATACACTGACAAGAAAACAACTTTTTTATGTAATTGGGAAGAATTGTTCCCAAATTCATTTCCATGAATGTAAAATACGTGCTTTGATATTCACAACTCACAAAAAATCCTCCAACACTAGCGCCTGAAGATGGGGAAGGAGTTGGAAATAATTCAGTCCTTTCGAAAACACGTCTATCTCAGCTGGTGTTCGCAGGTGTCTAAGAGTAAGGCACAGTCTTTGTGTAGACCAAGTGGGAGGGACATGCAACCGACACCAACAGCAGTTCAACACGTGTACTTGGTCTGACGCAAACTTTTGATGAGGCAGAGCCTTCAGTTAGGCTGAAGGCCCCTTGAAGTGACAGCAGGACCTTTCACGTCTGGACTCAGCTACTGAAAAGTGTCGCTGAGGTGCCTTGTGTGCTTTCTCCATGTGCAGCTTCGGTAATGCTCTCCGTGCACCCGTCTGAACCTAGGACTACCACTCACCTAAGCAAACGAAACTGGCTGTCCTGAGAGCAGCTGGTTGTTTTGTGTGTGATGGTGCAGAAGAGACTGATTTTGAAAATTAATCCTTTGCAAAATTTTCTTTTCACAACAGTTGTAAAAGCTGACCCAGAGTCTGGTGTTGAATCTTCCTGGGTTTGAATTGATCATGTTCTGGTCCACCGCAGAGATTGTTGCAATGAGTTTCTTTCTATTACCCATTCTGTTTTGGTCTTAATGCTTAGCAGGGAATTTGGAGTGACTGTGGAAACCTGAGAACCTAAACTAGGAACAGAAAAACATCTACTAAGAATCTTCTCCCCGTTTTGCATAGAAGCTGCACATATAATATGACTGAAACGAAGCAGTCACCAGGGCATGCAAAACATTACACAGGCATAATTCATATTTCATGAGATCCTTCACAGAAAAGGGAATGGTTAAAGGGAAGAGTAAGTTATATTAAATATTTAACGATCTGCTACATTCCATAAAGTATTAGCAATGCAGTAGTAGATGCTTATCGTTCTTGTGCTCTTAAATTACTCTTTAACTATTTAGATCAACATAAAAATAATGCAGATGGCAGAAAGCAAACAGGGGGATCTATCTACGGAGAAGAATGAGGTTGTATCTTTTGAGAAAGATATTTATTGCTGAGCAAATAATTGCTACTCCTGGATAGAAAGCTAAACAAGTGTATTCTTTACTTAAATAATTAGATCTGAGAATGAAGACGAAGGATCCCACGGAGATCAAATACTCTATCAAAAGTCACTGATGTTTTTGTTTCTATTTCACATCATCTTTTTGCAGAATGGAGAAATGACAGGTTCCACAGTGTTGTGAAAACATCCTTGTTTTTAATTGGAACCTTTGCAGTATCAAAGACCAAAAAGAACAATGTAGATTTTAATAATTATTTCATCATCTTTTCCCCTATTGATCAAACTTGATAATGAATCAGTTTTTAACATCACGTCTTTTCTAACTCAGGATGTGATTTAATTTCTTCATTTAGTAGTATCCTAAAATGTTTGTTGTGTGTTATGTACATCACATGTGTATTAGGAAACGTATTAACTACCTGAAAGTAAACAATTTTAAAATGAGCTAAATATTGAGGAAAAAAAAAATTCTAAGATTGGTGCTTTTTTAATGCTCTCCTGTCAAAACCCAGCCAATCCAGAGCTAAAGAAATACACTTTTGACATTGCCACAGCTTGTACATCCGAAGTGCAAGGAATGAAGCAGCTTCAATGTTTATATGAAACAAGCTGCAGGAATCGTACACAGCCCTTCACAGCTGCCTTGGGATAGTCAGCCTGGCAGCTGCACTCTTGTGTTTCCCTTATGGTGTTTGTTTGAAACCAGAATTAACTGAAAGCTAGAGCAAATGTCTGAGGAAGCGTTAAACAAATTTCATACTCTCGTGAACTTAAGAAGTGAATGCAGGCATTTCCTAAATGCCAGCTTCCTCCTGAGTTTGAGAACCTTTCTTATTTGCCCAAAGGTCTTGTTCAGGTTCTTGCAAGAAGAGATATCCTAAAGTGTGATAATTTTGGAAAAAAAAAACCAAAACCAAACCACAACAAAAAAAGCAAGCCAGCATAAAGATGAACCATGGCTTTCTACCATGAGGGGACAGAAAAGCATACAATTCTAATAAGTATAGCTTAGAGAAACAAATTCCTTCTCCCCACAACCCCCCAGCCTCTTCTTTTTTCTCCTTTTTTTGGGGGGCAGCCACAATTTATTGTGGGTTTCACCATTTTACGTTGCAGCTTCTTGACAACATACTGCAACAATAGCGCCTAATCTCTTTCTTACGGCGAAATGCCTCGGTGGAAGGCAATAGGAGGAAAGGAATGAATTAGCTGGCACTGACAAGAATATTTTGGCAGCCTACAGTTAGCCATTTGTTCATTCCTTTTTTCATTCCAACAGAGCTGAAAGGCCTTTGCTGAGCAGCCCACCGAGGGATTGTAAAGGTGGTCCATGATGGTGCCCTCAGACCCCCATTTCTCCACCTACCCATCCCTTGTTTCGTACTGCACAGCGAGACAGCCTTAGGGCGTAGTACCTGCATGCTGTCTGGAGCTCTGGGCTTACAGGCTCAAGTACTTATTTACACAGGAGAAAAAAAAATCTGTTATTTGAACACTTAGACATTAGGTGAGGTACAAATACCTCAGAAAACTAAAATAATCTTGTCTGGGATGTCAGCCACAAAAACCAAGGGCAGACAGGCAACAGCAGGAGAGGACAAACTGTGGGAAGGGAGAGAGATAAGGACAGATGAAGGTGAAATCTTCAAGACAGCAGAGTTCTCAGGCTAGCTTTTCATTTGAGAAGAAAACTTTTGATCCCATCCTTATTTTCTTCCTTCTCTCTTCCCTCTGTCTATTCTTTTCTATTTAGGTTGCTTCCATCCATCCATCCATCCATCCATCCATCCATCCATCCATCCATCCATCCATCCATCCTCTCCCCCTACTTCTCCAAATCTCACCAACACTAAAACACACAATTTGTAATAGCTTTATTTTATATGCATTTTGGCTACAGATAAAGCACTCCAGGGCTATGGGACCAAAGGTGAGGTGATTCTGTGAACATTCATATACACAACATTTAGTTTGGTTAATCCCTAATTCTACAGTCATATTTGTAGAAAGAATATCTGCACCACTGTTATGTCAATATCATTGGGTTAGTGCCACACTTATGCCAATATTTCACTTGGATGTCTAGAGACACAAGTTGCAGATTAGAATTGTAGAATCTCCTGAGTTGGAAGGGACTCAGAGGGATCATCAAGTCCAACTCCTGGCTTCACACAGGGCCAGCCAAGTCAGAGCAAATGACACAGGGGAAACATTTTTAACTTTTTCATGCACACTCTCATTTCTGTTGGAGCTGTGGAACCTGGGAGACTAGAAGAGATGGGAGTGGGCTAATACACATTTATTTTGGGGATACTGTATGAAATTGAAAAGAAGGATTTTTGTATATTTCTATGATGGGTTGGGTTTTTTTTGCTTTATCAGAAATTTTACATTTTACTAATAATTGCAATTATTTGAAATAGCTGTAGAAAGAAGCATTCAGCAGCAGAGGTGCAATGTTTTACAGTATTTAGGCTGAGTGGAAAAAAACATACACATATTTGTTATTCTGCACTGTAAATTCCCTGACCTAAACCAGTGAAATAATTCACAGCATGAAAAAGTTAGTCCTTTATAGGGGTCCTCCTGCTGACAGGCAGAGCTGAAAGTGAAGGAGTTTGTGTCCAAATGTGAATACAATTACACACTCATTATTTCAATATTGCATGCGTGTGCCAGGTGGCAAATGCTTCTTGTGTTTTTCTCAGCTCTCAGTAACAGGAAGATGAGATCTCCCAGGGAAAGAATTGGCAGTTTTGCATAACTCTTTAAAAACCCGTGCTTGGGAAAAGTTTTTTTTTTTCACAAAGATGACTTTTCTTTGTGATGTCAATAGGCATAACTTTTCTATTAACTCTTGTTGTGGTTTAACCCAGCTGGCAGTTAAAAAGACCCACACCCATTCTCTCACTCCCCCACAGTGGGATGGGGAAGAGAATCAGAAAAAGGTGAAACTCATGGATTGAGACAAAAGCAGTTTAATAGGACATAAAAGGATGATTATGATAATAAAAATAATATAATGTAATCATAGAATCACAGAATGGTCTGGGTTGGAAGGGACCCCAAGGATCACAGAGTTCCAACGCCCCTGCCACAGGCAGGGGCACCAACCTCCAGGCCTGGATCTACACAAGGTTGCCCAGAGCCCCTTCCAACCTGGCCTTGAACACCTCCAGGGACGGGGCATCCACCACATCTCTGGGCAGCCCATTCCAGCACCTCACCACTCTCTCTGTAAAGAACTTCCCCCTAATATCTAATGTAAACCTTCCCTCCTTTAGCTTCAATCCATTCCTCATTCTCCTGCCATTGTCTACCCTGTAAAAATGTTGATTCCCCTCCTGCTTATATGCTCCCTTATATGCTCCTTAATATATACAAAATTATAATAATATTATACAAAAATTACAATAATGAGAAAAAACACCACCACCACCACCATGCAATAATAATAATAACAACAACAATAATAAACAAAACAGATTATGCCCAGCACAACTGCTCACCACCCACTGACCAATACCCACCTAGTTCATAAGGTGCATTCCTTCCCAGACAACTGCCCACAGTTACATGCTGGGAATGACATAAAATGGTCAGGAATATCCCCTTAGCCAGGCTGGGCCAGCTGTCCTGGCTGTGCTCTCCCAGCTTCTCCTGCACCTGGCAGGGTGTGAGGAGCTGAAAAGTCCTTGACTTAACTGTAAACACTGCTCAGCAACAACTAAACCTTGTAGTGTGCCATCAATATTATTTCCACCTTAAATCCAAAACACAGCAGTAAACCAGGTACTAGGAACAAAATTAACTCTATCCCAGTGGAAACTAGGCCAGCCCCCCTGCAGAGCTAACAAGAGAAGGCAACACACAAAAAACCCCACACAATCAATGAAGAATTAGGCCTATTTGACATAATTTGTGTAGAAAATTGAAAATTTTCCAGGTCTGCTTTAGAAAGAAAGGTAAAATTTTAAGGATTTATCTTGTGGTTGGACAGATGAGGTAAATACATCTCCTAATTATGTTCCTGTGGCAAAGGAAGTATTTATTATTGCTCAGGGAGAAAAAGAGATCATCCTAAAAATGATGGTAGGTTTCTCCATCCTTCTTAGTAGGTCACTGATCTCTGGTGAATAATGGCCAAACTGCTTTCATGGATGAAAGTAGGTTTGTTTAAGATATATGGAAAATTCTTGTTAACTCTCTAAGTACAATATTAAGTGGTGGATACTTTAGGAAAAGATAGTCAGGCAGAAAATCCAGACAAGTCCTATTTAACCACTGTGCCACGGAAGGTGAGAACAGGATTCCCTTAGGATGGGTGACACTTTAGAAAAATCCCGATTTCAAGAGCAGTTTGCATTTCTAGATCATAAACTCTTGAAGGAAGAGAAGAGGAAAAAACAGTTGGGCGGGGGGCGGGGGGATAATTAAACCATCTTCATTCCTGCCAGCCTGCGGTTCGTTTTGGCTGATTGCTGGAGGAGAGCTTTACTTGCAGCGTCAGCTAGTGGCTGCGGGAGAAACTGATGAGAGCATGAGAACTCAGGGTTTGATTTTCCTGCAGCCAGTACGTGAAAGCTGATACCATTGGCTCGCATGGGAGAGTGGCTTCTGATGAAACCCACCCGCTGGCTGTAGCAGAAGATCGCAGTCTTTGCTGCTTTTCCCCCAGTCCCTCAGTCGTTCCTGCACAAGGTTTCCTTTCCTGCCTTTTGACACTCACTTTCTGAGCTTGGGTAAGTCATGTAATCTCTCTGAGCAAGATTTTTCCTTTTCATTCACATCTTTTGATTTTCTTCCTTCTGTGGCAGTTTCCATAGACTTGTTCAGATCTTCAGCTGAGGACACAGCCCTTATCACTGCCAGTATTATTTTTGTTATTTGTATTTATGTCAGCTCTGAAGCTGACCAGCTGAAGATGAAGACTCCTTTGCAGAATTCTCCATATGAAGACAAAGGAGAGAAAAGCTGTTGTGCTCCAGTTACATTTCAGGTTAAGCACAGTATTGGGTTTGCGTGGCAAGGTTTGGTAGCTGAGGGGTCTATGGGGGTGGCTTCTGTGAGAAGCTGCTAGTGAGAAGCACTTCTGTGGGAAGACCCCCACGACAGAGCAGGTGGATGCCTCCAAAAAGAGGCTGTGACCCCATGGAAAGTCCCCCTGTCTGATGAAGCCAATGCCAGCTGGCTCCAAGATGGACCCATAGATGGCCAACACCAAGCCCATGAATCAGTGACAGTGATAGCACCTCTGTGATAACATAGTTAAGAAGGGGGAAAAAAACCCCACCAAGAGCAATTGCAGCCAGGGAGAGAAATGAGAAAAAATTAGAGGAACAATTCTGCAGACACCAAGGTCAGTGAAGGGAGGTGGCGGGGGTGTGGAAGCGTTCCAGGCATCCTGCAGCCCATGGAGAAGACCATGGTGAGGCAGGTTGTCTCCCTCCAGCCCATGGAGGTCCACAGTGGAGCAGAGATTCCACGTGCAGCCCACGGTGGGACCACATGCCAGAACAGCTGGATGTCCTCGAGAGATGCTGTGACCCTGTGGGAAGCCTGCACTGGAGCAGGCTCCTAGCAGAAAGAGGAGCCCAGAACGGAGCAGGTTTCCTGGCAGGACTTGTGGTCCCTTAGGGACCCATGCTGGAGTAGTTCATGAAGAACTGCAACCCATGGGAAGGACTCATGTTGGAGAAGTTGCTGGAGGACTGTCTCCTGTGGGAGGGACCCCACACTGGAGCCAGGGAAGAGTCCTCCCCCTGAGGAGCAAGGAGCAGCAGAGATTATGTGTGGGGAACTGACCACAACCCCTATTCCTTGATCCCTCTGCTGCTGGTCAGGAGTAAGCAGAGAAACTGGGAGGGAAGCTAAGCCTGGTAAGAAGGAAGGGGTAGGAGGAGGTGTTTTAAGATTTGGTTTTATTTCTCCCTATCTTATTCTGATATGATTGGTAATAAATTAACCTAATTTTTCCCCAAGTGAAGTCTTGCCATGACAGCAAGTGGTGAGTGATCTCTCCCCATGCTCATCTCAACCCATGAGCCTTTTGTTATATTTTCTCTCCCCTGTTGAACCAAGGAGGGGAACAAGGCAGCAGGTATGACACAGGGCATTCATGTGCTAAAGTGACAGATATGAGCTCTATGTGAAATATATTTTTATGGCAAAAAAGGTAGTAGAAGAAAGGCTGATGCACAAGATCATGAGTAAAGATGTGGGAGCAGGGTAATTACTCGTTAAGGTAGATAGCTTCCTTAGATTGCCAAATCTGAGCAGCTGAATTTCAAGAACTGTTTGGGCATCTTCTGGGTAAATGATCAAGGACACAGGATTAGACCTTTCAGGTGGGGACTAGACCTTTCATCTGTTCACTTGTATTGTTGAGTAAGATAATGAAATCTACACAAGTTACTCAAGTATGATTGTATCTTCTGCTTACTGGGGTGACTTGCACTTAATGTTTCTTCTAACATTTAGCTGCAGAAATTTCTAACATCTTTGTATCCCCCTCAGATAGAATCATAGAATGGTTTGGGTTAGAAGGGATCCTAAAGTCCACCTATTTCCAGCCCCTCTGCCATGGGCAGGGACACCATCCACTAACCAGGCTGCCCAAAGCCCCATCCAACCTGTCTTTGAACACTGCCAGGGAGGGGGCAGCCACAGCTTCTCTGGGCAGCCTGTGACAGGGCCTCACGGCCATTACAGGGAAGAATTTCTTCCCAATGTCTAATCTAAATCTACACTCTCCTTCAGTTTAAGGCCATTGCTCCTTGTCCTATCACTACATGCCCTTGTAAAGAGTCCCTCTTCAGCTTTCCTGTAGGTCCTCTTCAGGTACTGGAAGGCTGCTCTAAGTTCTCCCTGGAGCCTTCTCTTCTCCAGGCTGAACAAGACCAGCTCTCTCAGCCTGTCCTCATAGGAGAGGTGCTCCAGCCCCCTGGTCATCTTCAAGGCCCTCCTTTGGACTCCCTCCAACAGCTCCGTGTCTTTCTTATACTGGGGACCCCAGAGCTGGATGCAGTACTCCAGGTGGGGGTCTCAGGAAAGCATGTCCTGTGACTTCAACACAACTCAAACTAGATTGATCTAATTTCCCTTATCATAGGTGCTCATTTATGTTAAACTAGAATCCATAGTCTTATCTTATTTATGTGACAAGTAGCATGAAGAATTTCCTGTATTCTCATATAGAAAATCCTAGACATGGGTCAGATAAAAGACTTAGGATGAAATCACAGAGGTACAGCAGGTAGCAATAAAATGCTACTGACTGGCATGTAAAGATAATCACAGCCCAGTGCCTGGTGAGTTTTTGCAGTCAAAAATGACACAGAAAGTACATACAGTGACTACTGCAACAGGGCCTGCAAAAGTGTTTTGGGTCACTTGAAGAGCAAGCAAGATGATCACATTCTCAAGCCGGAAAAAGTAATTTTCATAGAAGTAAATTATAAAGAAAGCATTTTCCCTGAAACTTAAGGGTGAATTGAGCAAAGGGACGAGGTTTCTAAGGCAATATTCTGCACTTCTGTGGTGAGAAGCCATGACATGTGGAGGTCACGCTTTAAGGTGCTACTGACAGTGACACCCGAAGCGCTCCTGGGGATGACTCCACAATCCTCATCTCTCCAGTGCCCTTGCTGTTATCGCTGACCCAGATTCCCGCCGTGGGTCACTGCGGGGCGAAGGACGAGGGGACCCTCTGCTGCGCTGAGCTTACCCGCCTCAGAGCCCGAGCGCTGACCTCACCCACCGCTGCCGCTTCCAGCTAGCTACGTCCGCTCTCGGATCACACTGGACGCGGTTCTTTGATGTCTCTGGGTGAGGCTTCTGCACGGTCGGATTTCCCCTTTCCATTTTGCTACCTCTTATTGCGAAACAAAGCGGCGGCGGGGCTGTGGGGGGTGTTGGTTGTGGGGGTGTGCCGGGCCGGGAGGGCGGTGCCGCGCCGCTGCCGCCAGGGGGCAGCCGCAGCCCTGCCAAGCGCCGCCGCCCCGCCCCGGGATGTGATGGGGGAAAAGCCGGCGGGGGAGAACACACAAGAGAAGGGGGCTCTCCCCCTCCTGCCGCCTGTACAGGCACGCACGGCCCGAAACGGGCCTTCCCCCGGGAAGGGTCGTGGTAACCCTGTGCTGCTCCTGGCAGGTACACCGATTCGACAGGGATAAGGAGTAAAGTTGGGGAATCACTGCCACCAAGAAATGAAATGATTGTTAGTTACCTAAGCTAGAAGTTCTACAGAAAACCTGGAGAGAGGCCTCACTTGGGGTGGCCTGAACTACGACAGACAGTCTTTGGATAAGTCGGCTTATATATATTCAGCACTCATTGTTAGCCTACAAGTGCTGCAGATTTGTCTCTGCACCTAAAACACCTCCACTGTCTAATTCATGGGGTCAGTACTCCAATTTACCAACACACAGCTATACCTCTCCCCCCTCCCCCCAGTGCTTATAAACACTGTCATCATGTAAGGTTCAGATTAGATGTTAGGAAAAAAATTCTTCACTGAAAGAGTTGTCAGGGCCTGGAACAGGCTGCCCAGGGAGGGGGTTGAGTCACCATCCCTGGGTGTGTTTAAAAAAAGGGTAGGATCAGGGGATGTGGTTTAGCATAGGACGGGAACGGTTGGACTTGATGATCTTAAAGGTCTTTTCCAACCTGGTGATTTTGTGAAGGTATTTGGGAACAGGGCCATGGGATTGGAATATGTGATAGAAAACCAGGGGAGGCAAGCACCCAGCCATACCTCTTCTGGGCCGCAGAGGCTGTCCTACCGTGGCTTACTGTTTTCATGGTACATCCATTCTGCAGCCCTGCTCAGCTGGGCAGGCTCTATGGGGCCATGCACTTAACCCAGCCCTTAAATAATCTGGGTTAATTGATTTTTTCCGAGGAAATTGATCCGCTTTTCCATGTTAGGTCATTTGAGAAATGTAAGTTACATTCAGAATTGTGTTTTCCCTCAGCCCTGAGGTTTTACTCATGTTATTAAGTTGTTTGTAAGGAGATTTTGCTGGAAAAATAATGCTGATCTAACTGCACACTGAAGTACCTGCTGATAGTGCTGTCTACACGCGTGGGCAGAAGTATTCTCCCGCCTCTGTTCTATTGTCCTCTTGCCCCTAGGACTAAGGCGCTAAAGCAGACCTCAAAGTACAGAGGGAATTAGATACACAGATTTATTTGATTAACTGTGCCTAACAGTGCACATATAAGGATGTTCTGAAAGACAGTAACATAATTATATGCAAACACACTGGTGTTTGACATTTCCTTCCTCTGTGAGCAAATTATCCCAGCATCTTATTGTTAACAATCTATTATTTAGCAGGCCCTGCTTTGCTGCCAGAAGACCAAACACAACGGTGTAACTTTAGGGGCTGTGCTAATATTGACAACAGGGCAGGTTTTACAAGGCAGAAGAACACCAAAACTACAAAATGAAGCACTCCTATTGTAAGAAATATTAGAATTAAGCTATCCTGGGCAGACTTGACTTGGTCCTTTTGTTCACATGTGTTCTAATACAGCTTTAGTGAAATGATAATAAGGGATTTCCCTTAACTTCTCTTGAAATCCCAATTCCTAGACTGCTTGGAGTTGCGGGTTTGGGTTTTTTTTCCCTGTCTTTTCACTGTAGGAAATTGCTTGTACAAGTAAAACTATTTTTAAGAAGTAGTAAATGCCCAGGCCCCAGGAGGCTTTGATTTGCTTTAACTCACTGCAGTTTCACAATGATTTAATTTTAGTGATTCAACTGTCATGAGGTATGGAGGACTGCCAAGTACCTGTAGGAGATGTGAACTTAAACCAATTATAGATAGAACTTGAAAAACACTGAGCTCCATTGGTCTAATTTCAGTCAAGATCATGAGAGAATTTTGTGGTAAAAATAGTAATTTTACTATTCCAGAAAAAAAGCACAAAGCTGGTTTTTTTCATTTTACGAGAAGCCCTTGATTTTAAAAGTTCAGTAAGAAGTACAGCTGAGGAAGAAAGCAAGCAGAATTATAGCAGAGGAAAAACTGGAACCTGACTTTGTGGTTATTGGTGCCTAAGACAGAAACACGAGCAAGACGTGAGACTTCACTAACCTTATAAAACGTGAGAGATAAAGCAGACTCTCTTATTTTTGATCCACAAGGAGTGTGCTGGAAGATGCAAATTCTCTGGGTTTAGAGTGCATATCTGTGGTCCTGTTCCCCAACAGAGCTAGCTTTGTCAAAGTCTAAATGCATTAGTGCACTGGGTCTGTCTGGGATGGGGTTAGTTTTCTTCCCAGCAGCCCGCAGGCTGTGGTGTTTTAGACTGGTGGCAAACCAAGCAGCGAGTACACACCAGCGTTCAGCTATTGCTGAACAGTGCTCACACAGTGCCAAGGCTGTCTTTGTTTCTCACTCTGCCCCAAATTGAGGAGGCTGGGGGTGGGCAGGATTCTGATGGGAGACATGGCTGGGACAGAGGACCCGGAATGGCCAAAGTGCTATTCTGTACTTTGGTCAGCAGTAACACCAGGGTAGCCTTTTCCAAAGCAGCCATTGCTCAGAGACTTGCTGGGCATTGGTTTTGGTTTGCTGGTCTTTTCCAAACTTGTGATTCTGTGATTGTAAGTAATCACTATGAAATTAAGGCTCCAGCTATCTCAGCTCATTTGTAAGAAGAGTTGTACCCATATTCTGCAGCCCTATTTACAACAATGCCTATAGATCAGCAGCGGGCAGTAGGAAGAAGAGGCATGCTTCTCCTTATTTTAGAAATCAGGCATTTAAAACTGTCCACAGTACCATCATCATATTCTGTAGTGTGTGTCAAAGTGAAACTAGATCTACTGAGAGCCAGTTGAGAGTCCAAGAAAAATACTGTGTCTTTAGGGTACATTGTCATAGCACAGGCACATTCTGGACTTTCCATCATCTATACTGACAGTTAAGATGACAAATCCAACTAATAATGACAAAGATGTTGCGGTATTTGGCCTGCAGTCAAGTTTGGGGCTGTTCCCCTTAGTATGCATGCTCTATTTAGGTGCAGGAAACAAACACATCTAAAAGTGTCTGTGGACAAAAATTTACAGAAGTCTTGAGAAAATTCAATGTTCTACAGATAATGGTTTCCAGTATACAGAAAGAAGAAAGCAGGTATGCAAATATTTCTGAAATGTAGGGCAGGGAAGAAACTAACCATATAGAGACAAAATCATGTGAAAAAAATGTGAACTGATGGAATTTGAATTTGAGCTCTTCTGATTTAACATGGATTTGAAATGAAGGTGATGTGAATTTGTCTGAATTCATTTTAGTGCTGAAATAACTATACATGATTTTCATCTCTTTCTGACATATGACTTTTCCAAAAAATTTTCAGCTTAACTTTTGCAGTCCTATCCACAGCAGGAAAAAAGTGTGCACATGAGATTAATTTTATTGCTGGTGGATGTGCTGGGCAACATTTGCCAAGATTTTAAAGTTTTTATATTGTTCAAAGTCTCACGGCAATGAACAGCCGTGAACTGGAGGATTACTGAAGAACAGAAATCAACACACAGTGGATAAATCCTGGAGAATTGGCTGTGTTATTTAGATACTATTAACAGTATTCTCCAAAGAAAGGTGATCTGATGAGTCATATCATATCATTTGTTGAACTTTTGATATTTGATGACATCCTACGTGTGATCCAAATGAATTGCATGTTTTCCTTTGAGACCACAGAATAATTTACCTTCTGCATTATGTGTCTATACTGTGTTTATATACTGAAACATTTGCCAGAAGACAGGTACAATTAAGCTTGGGATTAGGATCATTTGCATGAACAATTTGTTTGGTTGATATGAAATCATCTGGAGAGAATATCTCCAGTTACACTTCAATTCTCAAATACTATTTCAAGTTGAGTGTTTGATCTTGGGAGTAGCTATAACTTTATAGAAACATATAGTGCACCTCCCACTACTGAATAAAGTGAGCGACATTTCAAAGAAATACTGTAGAGCTTATAACTAATGCTTAGTGCTATTCCACTAATTAGCTTGCAGCTTAGAGAGTAGAATTAAGCAATTAATTTCCTCCACAACAGCAGTTAGTGCTTTCCAGTGGACAGTGATGTATCACACAATCTACGCATTTCAGGAAGGGATAAGATAATAACATTCCACCATCAAATATTTGTATTTATATTGTAACTTAAGGCAGTTAATGAGATGGGGAGTTGGGTTTATATAACAACTATTATAAGAAGATAGAAAAAGCCTTCCCACATTAACTTTTATCCATTAATTTCCTTCCAATTAAAGTCTGATCTAGTAGAAGGCACTAAAATCTTTGCTTCTGACTACAGTCTAGGGAGCCTTTGGACAACAAAAACTCTTCCTCAGTTATACCTTGGGGGAAAGCATCTATAACCATACCATGACCTTGAGAGCAATGAGGCTTGGTAAAATTCAGTGCATTTCATTAAAATGCTAAAAGCATTGCAAAATAATATTGCCTGATGACCCAGAACACGCCAAGTTAAGTTGGCAGTAATTCATGTTTATGATAGCATTTAGAGGAAAGTATGGCTTTTGCTGTTTTAAAGGTTGACAGGAGAAGGCTTGATAGCTGCCGTTGGGACAATTGAGATGATGTATTAGGACAGCTAGTTAGCAGATGGTCCGTGGGTTGGGGAAGCTTACTGAAAGGCAGGGAAGGGTTTATCACCACCTTATGCATTAGTAACCACTTACAGTATCACAGATTTTGAGGACAGCACAAGCAAGAGGTGAAACCATCATCAGTCACCAGGTCAAGAACAATATATGTTTTTAAGGTATGAGCCAAGAAGTGCTGAGTCTTGTACCACCAAGTTTATCATATAGTAGGCATAAGGAAATGCTTGGTAGTGCTTGAGCTCCTGGAGTGGTAGGAGGAAAAAGGGAGTGCAAAATAGAATCTTCAGTTGGAAGCTAATGGCAACCGGTGGGAGAGGCGGTCACCTGGCAAGTCCAAAGAGGGGGAGAAGAACCCCTGTGAGTGGTGAAGCCAACAGACAAGTGCTGCCTCACATCAGATTGAAAGAGTTTAGTATCACGTGCCTGTTGCCTTGCATTTAGGATGCTGTAATGTTGTAAGATTCTTCCATTTCAACATTTTCCTTAGAGTTACTACAATCACCTCTTCTGGTGCTGGCTAGGCCAGAATCAACCTCCCTAAGCAGTCATCACAGGTGAGCTGAGTTAGCCTGGGCTGTTTCCCACACCACCTGACATCACTTCCCCATAGAAGCAGCTGTTTGGGGAAGGTGCCTCTAGGACAGTCTGAGTGTGGCTGGGGCATTGGGTTGGTTAGGCTTTGCATTAGGCAGCACTCTGTAATTGTTAGCTTGGTAAGGGACTCTGTGTTATCACTGGGTGTGAGTATAATTGGCTGTTATTGTTCTACGTGATTCACAGTGATTTTGTCATTAAACTGTCCTTATCCCAACCCACGGAGGCTCTGTCTGTTTCTCCTCTGGGAATGAGTGAATGGTGTGTGGTGCTCAGCCGCTGGATGGGGATGAACCATCACATTGTCCAAAATCAAGCAGCTGCATGTCAAAGAACTCCTTTGTAAAAATCTTGATTTTGTTCTCCTAACCCTCTTTAAAACAAATGCATTGTGTGTGCATTCACTATTTACTGTGACATCCACTAAAGCCAGATAAACTCTGAGAACGTGAAGCAGAACAGCTATAATCTACTGTGCACAGGTAGTTTGATGGATAGGAAAAAAAATGCAAGAGGCAGTTTTGCTTTCAGTCTGTGGAGGCTCAGCTACAAACAATTAGTTCCATGATTTGGAATAAATGTGTAAAGCCAGCAGCAAAACAACATCTATCTCGTTCAGTTGCTGGATCTTTCAATTTATGGCAAAGGTAATTTAAATGCCAATGACATTATTCATTGGTCCTCTTCAAAGACAAAACATTTATGTTCAACTGTCTAATGCATTTGCTAAGGTGTCCATTGTCTTATGGGAACAATACGGGTAGATTTAGCCTTCAGTCTATCTACATAAATTGTTTTATCAAAAGCTCAAATGTGCAGTGAGAAAACTTTAAAAAAAAGAATCCTGTAATAACTCTATGCTTAATGATCATTGACTCATCACAGGATGCATTGGGTTGGAAGGGGCCTTTAAAGGTCACCTAGTACAGGCCCCCTGCAGTAAGCAGGGACACCTTCACTAGAGGTTGCTCAGAGCCCCACCAAGCCTGAACTTGAATGATGTTTTATAGTAGCTGTCAATCTCATTCTGCAAATACTTTAGATGCAAAGCTTTATTATTTACTTCTAGGGAAAAAGAAAGGGAAGAAGATTGTTTTTCAACAATCATACTATAATAGGTGGTTAATAACCAAATTATTATAAGTCAAACAAGTGTGGAGGAAGACCATGTTCTCCTGATGAGTGCTTATTGTCCTTGAAAATACAAATGGCAGTGATTTTCCTATTATCAATGAAAACTTTTACTAGAGAAAAAACCTGTGGTAGGAAATTCATGCCTTAAATATAATAATGCTTTATTGGATGTTTTAGATGTTCCAAAATGCTTCATGACAAGCTATTAAACCCCTTTCTCTTCTATGCCTTGGTAACCTTGATTTCTCTCTGCATTTAAGAGGGGTGGTTTACAGTTCTGTAGCTAAGCTGCAGATGAGCTTTGCAGTTCAGGCAAGTGCTCAACCTTTTTATTACAAAAGAACAACACACTCTCAACATTACAGATTCTTCTCGTTCAGTTAAAAGTTAGTTTTACGGGAATTGAAAAACGGACTGTGAAGTTATTTATGGATGAAGGCTAAAATATTTCTTCCTTCAAAATAAAAAAAAAACCCCACTTTTATAGAATTCTCTTCTTATGAGGTTATTAGAGTTTTTGCACAGCTAAAATTCAGCGTTGTCTTAGGTAATGCCTGTGCTGAAAGTCTTTTAGGATTATGATTTATTTTTCTTACAGTCTTCTTAACTGAAAATTTTTCTTCAGCTGGACCAAGAAATAATGTATTATGTATTAAATACTTCTCAAGAGCTTTCTCTTAAAAATCAAACAAAACCTGGCTGCATTCATGTCTTGCTCACATTAGTGCTGTGAGAAGACTTCAGTTCGATCAAAGTTAAATTCTATTTAAATTGAAGTAATTACACCTTTTCAGTGAACTAATTCTTGCCACTTCTAAAATCACCTGACTTAGCACTGTGTGAATTGTTAGGCACTGTTCAGATTTGTACTTAATGAACAGGAAAAAAATTAAATTATTGTAATGGTGTACTTCTGAATCCCACATTTCCTTATTTTTCCATTAATCTATTTTGTTTTTTTCAAAATGATCCTCATAGCACTATTAGAGTAGTAACTCAATTCTTGTATCTGTGAATGATTTGTGAAGTGCATATACCTTCAATTACCTCCAGGGATGGCTGTTTAATTTTAATAAGTACATACTTACTGTTTTGATTTTCATGAAGTTTTCAAACAGTCCAACACTGATCCCTGCGGATGAAGTCATGGAACAAGCAGGTTATCAGGCTTTAGATGTGTGCTAAATTATTTGGAAACAATTGTCACATCTGTGAGATGACTTTGTGAGACAGATTCAGTTAGAATACATAGAATGGTTTTCTAGTTTGCACTCTAAGATTTTACTGAATTGTACCACAAACCACTTCACTCCCTGTTACTTAGACAGCTATTAAATCATTAATTTACAAAAAAATAACCCCAAGAGAAAAAGGTGTTCTACAAGTCACTGTCTGTTTATTCCCAGTTCCTTGTGGCTAAAATATCGTGTCACCCAGATATCACACCCTTCAGATAATAAATTCTGTTGTTTTTCATATAATAAAGGTAAACAGGCAACACAGTTAATAAAATAATGTTAAGACAGTAGCTTAAAGGTAAGAATGCTCTATGTTTAAAAATGGCTTAACTGTAATATTACTACACTGCAGATCATATGACAATTTTTTCTGTCCTAAGCATACGCTGGGTAAGAAATTCTATCATATTGCACTCTCCCTTAAAATAAAGTTCAACCATAAGACTTTAATCTCATCACTTCCTGCACTGCTGCAGACTTTTCTGAAAGCCTGACAGTCTTCTGGCTTGCATTGTATTCCCAGAAGAGTTATCTCTGGGAGGAATGACCTATTAGAACAGTGCATACATCTGTTTGTAACACCTTCCAGTAGAACTATACTTTACTTTTTTTTAAAAGACTTTGACTTACTATTTCACCTTGATTTTCCTAACTGGACTTTTTCTTTGCAGACAGAAGATGTGTGCTATAGAACTGCAGCACTGTGTGTCCTATGAAGCTGTGAAACATAGGTAGCTTTCTTCCCTGAAGTCGTATTTTTATATAAACATATATGTGTCAGAAGCTTCTTGTGCTGTGGGTTCTCTATAAATAATGTCATTTGTTAGTGAAATTATCCTTTTACTTCTTGCACAAGGTGAATATAGTTCTGTGTTATGATATATTGACACTGTTCTACATGATATCCTTGTCCCTAAATTGAAGAGACGTGGGTTTGACAGATGGACCACTTGGTGGATAAGGAATTGGCTGGATGGTCGCACTCAATGGTCAACAGCTCAGTATCCAAATGGAGACAAGTGTTGAATGGCACTCCACTGTTTATCATCTGTCAGAGACATTGACAGTGGGATTGAGTGCACCCTCAGCAAGTTTGTCTAAAACATTCTTGCTGTGTGATGTGGTCAACACGTGGGAGGGAAGGGATACCATCCAGAGGGACCCTGACAGGCTGGAGAGGTGGGACCATTCAAACCACATGAGATTCAACAAGGCCAAGTGCAAGGTCCTGCACATGGGTCAATGCAATCCCAAGCACAACTACAGGCTGGGTGGAGAATGGATTGAGAACAGCCCTGAGGAGAAGGACTTGGGAGTGTTGATTGATGTAAAGCTCTACACGAGCTGGCAATGCATGCTTGCAGTCCAGAAAGCCAACTGTGTCCTGGGCTGCATCAAAACCAGAGTGACCAGCAAGGCAAGGGAAATGATTTTGCCTGTCTACTCCACTCTGGTGAGACCTCACCTGGGGTACTGTGTCCAGCTCTGAGGTCCCCAGTTCAGGAAAGATGTAGAGCTGTTGGAGCAAGTCCAGAGGAGGGCCATGAAGATGATCAAGGGGCTGGAGCACCTCTCCTGTGAAGACAGGCTGAAAGAGCTGGGCTTGTTCAGTCTGGAGAAGAAAAGGCTCTGGGGAGATACTAGAGCAGCCTTCCAGTACATAAGGGGACCTACAGGAAAGCTGGAGAGGGACTGTTTGTCAGGGAGTGCAGTGACAGAACAAGGATCAATGGCCTTAAGCTGAAGGAGGGTAGATTTAAATTGGAAATTCTTCACTGTGAAGGTGGTGAGGCACTGGAACAGGCTGCCCAGGGTAGTTGTGGACACCCTCTCCCTGGCAGTGTTCAAGGCCAGGATGGATGGGGCTTTGGGCAACCTGGTCTACTGAGGGTGTCCCTGCCCATGGCAGAGGGCTTGGAAGTAGATGGGCTTTGAGATCCCTTCCAGCCCAAACCATTCTGTGATTCTATGCATCACAGGCAAGATTTAAGCTGACTGGGACTCCCACTAGTGCTGCAGTCTAAAGATAAAGAAGCAGACAGGTACACCTCAAGGGACTTAAAGTCTAAAAAGGAAGGATAAATGGAAGAAAATTAAGTAAGACTAGAAGAAGAAGAGGGGCTTCAGTGGATAGCATATCTAGCAAAGGCTAGGCCTTAACATCTCTCTGTAATACCTAGTATCTTTGACATCTAAAACATAATTAGATGTTCTCTCAGAGACAGCAGCCATAAGACTTTTCTTGAAACCACTATGGCCTTCATGAAACTTCAGGGAATGTAATAGCTTTGGAGTCTGCTCTCTGCCTGATGTTTTGGAAATCAGCCAGGGAAATTGCTGAGGTGTCAGATGAAGTGTATATAGTGTGTAAGCTTCATTTTCTTAGGAAAACCATTTGAAGGGAAGGTAAATGACTTATCTAGTGTCTCCCAACAAGCATACAATAGCTCTGACAGGTTTTGTCAGTGTCTTCTGCTGTGCAGCTCCATGCCCTCTCCCACAGAGTCCTGTGGTACAAGGCCAAAATAATAATTTGCCCCTTCCTTTTGAAGCACCACTGTTGTTTGCTTTCTTTAGAGTACAACAACATATGCTATTTAGTTGTATTTTAAAAAATCTAGTAACATCATTATTTCTCCCCAAGAAATAATGCTTTCTGAACTTGAGGTCACTTGCAACTTACTGAGAAACTCCTTTTTTGTTGTTGTTTGACTGCCATTAATTAACCTAACTGATTCTGACTTCTTTCTCTGTCTCTTTCCATCTTTTATCCACTTGTGTTCTCTTTCATCTCAGTCACTTTATTTAACATCACTTTGAAGGCATGAAGATGATATAACAGCATTAGTGTGAATGGTCAGAAGAACGTGGAAAATGATTATCATATAAACCACAGAGTATGATGCATCTGTGTTTGTTAGTTGCCCTTCAGTATAATGATATGCAAATCAACTGATGTGGCTTGATTTAGTGGGATTTTGAGCACGCCTATGTGACAGTTGCTACTGTGGTTGCATGGAGCCAAACTGAACCCCAAAACTCCCAAGCAATGGGATAGACGGAAACCTAAAGTGTGAAGTTTGCTTCTTCATGGCTATTTTAACTGTAGATGTTCATACCTGCACAATATGGCTGTAAAAATGTCAAATCAAAATCTTTCAGACCATTTAATGACAGCATTTTGCTATCTAGTCCCAACTGAGATTCACAGGTGTCAGGTGTGAGGCAATAGAGGATCAGTCTAATAACCTGGAGTCATCAGTGGTTTCAGTGGGACAGAATTTGAATGCAATTACAAATCCAGTCCTTAAAATCAACCTAACATAAACACAAGCCTTTCATGCATATCCCCTGTTGATATTTAACATCTGCAGTCTTTTTACAGAGAGCAGAGGGGACTAAATGGATCACATGGAAAATAAACTCTTACAGCAACAAGTAAGAAGAAAAGTTAATCAGTTGCAAGGAAGTACTTATTATCACTGGAATAATTAGGTATCACCAGAGAACACTGACCCTTCAAGGTATTTGCCAGCTCTTTAAGGCTGTCCTCATACATAACAGATAAAAGGTAAAGCTCTGAGTATGCTGTATCCTCAGCTTGCAAACATTTGCATCAAAGTTGTTAGTTCTGATTCTTCCTGACACGGAGCCTAATTACATCTGAATAACTTCTCATAATAAGAGAAGTTACTGACGCCGTGTCAAAACCACTGCTCTGTTCTGATTACACTTGGATATTTTCTCAGGCTGCCCTGCTTTTTTTCCCCTCTTCTGTGTGACACTTACACAGCAAAGTTGAGCATCTTTTCTTCCATTTCTCATGACAGACTGCTCACCTGGAGCCCCCAAAATTATGTAAAGAACAAAACAGAGAGTTGTGCTCACAAGAACAATTTGTCATCACTTATGCAATGTTTCAGACTCTGTCTTGTAGTTTATTGCACTGTAAAAAGGAAGCTTTCTTTAGTTAATATTGGTACAGCATTTTCAGGACAAAAAGGACCATAAAGTTGCTGTGTTACAAGAGATCCGTGACCACTCAATAAATCTTGATTGCCTTTGGATCCCACTGTGGCATGGTAGAGCCTTGCACTGTGACCAGAAGCAAAACTGGGAAGGAGGAAGAAGCTCCAGCTGCCCCTTGTAGAAAAAGCCCCATGAGCATTAGCAATGTGGTGTCCATGGTAGGTCAATGAGCACTGAAACACTTCTGTCTTCCTGATATTCTGTTGCTTAACAGGAATGCTAGCAGCATCTTGCCAGTTCATGAGCCCTTTTTTGGTGGTCTTGTGCTGGTAATCTCTACTGTTGGTAATCTTTACTGTCAGTAGTGTTGGGTGTCACTGTTGGGAGCTGTGGAATGGCAGGTCTCCTAGCAGAGGCAGCCTCTCCCTAGGCATTAGGGATGTCACTTCAAGTTCCTCAGGTGGTGTAGTCACTTTAGTTTGGTGCTAGGGTTCAGAAGGCTGCAGTATTAGCTTCATGATTTAGAAAAGCCAGACTGCCTGTGTGACTTTGGACAGGACACTATTCTTGTGTTCACCTCCAGTTCCTCTCTGTAAAGAGGGGTTGCAGCTGTTGAAGCTTAAAGGGGTATCACAAGTACTTCTGCTTTGTGAGAAGCGTGGAAGTCAGGTTCAGAACAGAGAGTGGCAGATAAACATCTGAAATACACTTAGGGCTATCCTCACTACAGATTAGACACTGGCTTTGCTCATACTGCTCTGTCAGCTGTACAGCACATCTCCTCCACATCTTTTCCTTCCAAATACCTGGGGGTGGACAACCAAATCAGCTTGAGGGAAAAGCTGTCCAGAACTAAGAGGGAGTAAAAGATCAATTTGGGATTCAAAGTGCAAGGAACTTTGTCAGGACTAGGTTGAGCATACAAAGTGTATGGTTAGAAAGTCCATGTACCTCTGAAGGGCGGTGCAATCCCTATCTCCTGCTTAGAAATTCAAGCCTTTTAGAAGGTCTGAAAATATGGATAAAACAGGGAGGAAGCTCTTGTTTATGCCATTCTAATTATCTAATAATTTGATGCATCATAACAGCCCTCAGAGTCAATGTGAATAGCAGGAATGTTGCTGAGGAAAGAGCATTTAGCACTCAGGAAAACTGATAGCTGTGCCTGAAGATGTTCCAGAGAGAATCCTCACTCTTACAGGAATTAACTTTCCAAGCCAGATTTCAGAATACCCCAATAGTAAGACCTCTTGCAAAATGGCTTACTATGCTTTTTGCAAAACACCTCCTAAAATGGAACTTTGGACACTTCACCTGAGGTTTCTGTATGTTCTTTTAAACCAGTCAGAAAGAAATAGATCTTTCCTTTTTTAATTATTATTTTTTTATTTCCCATCAGCTGAAAAAAATAAATGTAGTTTCCTGCGTTCTGACATCTGGAATGCCCTTTTGTCCCTCACATGCTTTGCTCTGCCCACATCCCTTCTGCACCCCCACAATGCCATTCTACTGTCTGATCTTTTGGAAGCAGCAAGCGGCTGGGGATTAAACTCAGAGCCTGACACTGTGCTGAGTGAATCGATTAGCAGGTAACACCAGCTGCCTCCAGTAGCTGATGTACGTGAAATTTGTCGTGTGCTTCCTCCAAAGGATCTGAGTGACAGTAATGAGTTATGTTGCTATACCTTTCCCAAAGCCTGACAGTTGCTGTGCAAACACAGTAATTGGAGAGTTACAGATTGAATGCTAATGGTGGGGGAAGGGGGGATAGGGAGAGGTGGGGGGCTGTAGAATTTGTCAAGGTTTGTGGGGTTACTTATTTTTCTGAGAAACTGTTTTTCTTACCCCTGTCAATTTGCTTCATTGAAAGAAAAATCAAATCCTGGCTATGACTCAACAGTAGACTGAATAAATTAAAAATAAATGGCATCCTTATCACTGAATTGCAGTAACTGTGAAAGACTGCAGAAACGTTCTAGGAGTAGCACATAGTTCTCACATAGTGTTCTCTTTATGGGTGATGTGGGAAGGAAAAGGATTTAAGGAAAATAATGGCCTTCATTTACAGTGATGTCAGGCCAATAAAGCTTTTAAGCGTATTAGCATACTATAGGAACTATTTAGGAGAGCAACTTCCTAAGACATGCATAGACATCTATAAATAAGTATAAATATGTAGAAAATACATATGTAAGTATAAATAAGGATATCGTTGGTACTCAATCTAAAATCTTTTTTATCTCTACAGAAAGAAACGGAATTGTGGAAGGCTTGTAGCAAAGCATATCTCTAAGCAGATAGAAGCAAATACTTCTACTTCAGAGCATAAAGTCATTCTAGGGAAGTGACTGCCATAAGAATGTCTCTGAGACACATTGTGCTGTGGAGTTTTTCTTTAAACATACAAAGAATGAACTAAATAACTGTAAGACAAAGCAGCTCTTGGAAACTAGCAGAACACTATGTTAGAGCAATAACTTAATAGTTCTCCAGAATTAAGTCTGATCAGTTTTCTTCATTCCACAGATAGGTACTAGACAGGTACTTCTGTTTTGACTATTTGTTTTTAAAGGATTTCAAATCAGTTTACCACAGACAGGATTTTGAATTAGATCTGATTCTGAAATTAAAACTTGAGATGAATGGTCTGCAAGTGAAAACAACTCATAATCATAGCCTTACCATTTCTCCTGATTTAACTCACCTGACATGAAATGACATTAAAGTTAATGCGAAGCACAAGCTTCACAGCTTTGTTCCCAGTGAATGAGAACACTCACTGAAGAACACAAGACGACCCTAAACATTTCCACCTCTCCTTTACCTAGACAGTATTTCCTCAGAGTCAATAGATTTATAATTAAAGACTGTCTGTGATTGCTCTTCTGGGAAAAGCTGCACAAATTCTTAGCATCTGTGACTATTAACTTTTTATTTTCCCCATCATTCAAGAGCTCCGTCTCTTTCAGCCTCAGTTCATCCCTCTAGAAGGGCTGGCCAGAGCTGTGGACAGCATCCCACATAAGGTTCTCCATGCTGTGTGTGTTGGTGCTAACATCTCCCTCTCTATACTGAAATTACATCCCTAGGCACATATCCAGAGAACACACTGGCCTTTGTATCACACTGTTGTATCACATGGCTGCCTTATGCTCCACCTCCATTTTATCCCAGCTCAGTGGGTTTTTCTGAGAGTTCTCGCACCTCCTCTAGGCATCTCTTTAAAGGGGTTTGGCTCCATAATGCTCTATGGGTATGTCCTGTCAAGCACCAGATGTTGCAGGAGTTGGTTGCATCGGAGTAGTAAAATGAGAGAAGGGGGAGAAGAGCTGTTGGCAGCTGAGGACCAGACTCATCCAAGCAAGGAGCCTTGCAGGTCAGTAGCTGTGCCTCCTTGGTTTGACTTCTCTGGCCACATCCCCAGCTACTTGTTTCTACTAGCTCCCTTCCCACAGTGTGCTTAATCCTTCCTTCCTCGTTTGCCAGCTCTGGCTCTTCGCACAGTGAGCTGCAAACAGTAGAGTTTGTGCCTGCCAACGCTGCTTGGCTGTGGGCACAGGGGAGCTGTCCCACTGGGGCACAGGGCTGTTGGTTGAGTAAGGAGGCTGCAGTACAAGCAGCTCCTAACAGCTCTGCAGTGGAGCTGACAAAACAGTAAGGACTAGAAGATACAAACGGTCCTGCCAGTCCCTTTTGCACCTGGATTTACATGTGTGTACCTTAGGCGATTAGAGATTGCTGTGGTGGGGGCATATGGTACCAAACAGCTGATACCACATCATCAGCACTGGTGGCTACAGTTGTTGATGGTGTTAGTTACCCCGGTGATGAGGCCCAAGAGTTTTTTCAGGAGACAATCTCGAAATTAAATGGGCACCTCCTTTCTTCTACCTGCCTACTCAAATTTGGGATCTTTTCCTTTTACACAATAATTCCCAGTGTTTCTGTGTCTGACTGCACACCATGTGATGGTGGTGGTAGGGGGGTTAATTTCCCAGACCTGGAACATGTCTTATCCTGCTGCTCAGCTGCTTCATTCCCTGCTTTCTCCCTCCCCAAATATTCTTAGCTGATGCTTCTTTTTTTTTTTTCTTAAAGCAAAACCAGTCTTCCCCATATCTCAGGGTTATGCTTTTTCAGTAACAACCAGTGAGTTTGGGGGGCTCTGTTTTCAGCCTGTGCCTGTTTTTTCAAGACCCTTGCTGTTACCCCATGCCCAGACTGTTTATCATGAAGAGAAACGCAAGGGATAAAGCTCTGGGTCACACAGCAAGTTTCTAAAAAACGTTGGTAACAACCATAACAGCGGGGGCTCGCCCTGAGAGTATCTGCACAGTTACCATGATGGGTGACCTGGTACCAGCACTGACAATACTATATTTACCAGGTCACTGAGTACAAAAATACTTACGTAGTTACACCATATTAGTGTGTTTGGGTTTAAACCAAGGTAATATTAATGTCTGTGTAGTGTAGTTCTCATTTCACAGGTGCAAGAGGCTTCTGATTTGGCTACACTTCTGTGTAACTTCGGGTAAATCACTTTGTCCCCAAGGCTCAAAGGTACTTGGTCCTTCATTATTGCTGTGCTTTTGTTGAATCCCAGCCCTGAATTAGGTTCTCTGGTAGCAGATGTCAAGACAACTTGATATCTCAATCCCTAGGTAACAGCCAAACAAAAAGCCAGGAGTTAGGAATGAAATGCAGAAGGCATCTTTTATCTGTGCTTGGAATCCTCACATATTAATGTGTCCTTGGGGAGTTGCATCTATTTTTTCTGTTATTAAATGAACAGCAAGCGAGAGAGGGAAATACTCAATAGCTTACCCTTACAAAGACATACCTGGTGTATGCTGTTGTGAGCTGAAATCATTGCCCAGTCTGACTCAATGCAGCTTTGTGCCTGCTAGGGAATGTTTCCCTTGTTCACTCATTGAACTGTTTACTGATGCTGGTTCCATCAGTCTAAACATGAGTGTCCATACTACAGATGGATGCCCTTCCCACTCATTCATGGGGTAAATGGTTTGGCCTTTCTTTGAATAAATTTTGAGTGCGTATGTATTTGTATACATGCAAAAGCATGCTCAATGAATACTTCAGGAAAGATACTTATTCTGAAGATCCTACTCTCAAGAAAGTGTAAGAGAAAATTTCATTTGGCTCCTTATTTAGGGGTTGCTTCTATGCTCCGCAGAGGATTGTGTAGGTACTCAATTTGAAAAAATACAGGTATTTAGTCAGAAATGTTGATGTTATTACTGGGATCCAGTAGATGAACTAGGCATTTGGAGGGCAAGTAGGTGCCACTTTATCTTGGATTTCAACTTTGTTTTGTCTATAAAATGGCAATACCACCTCCAAGTTTGAGGGCTTTTAGCATTCCTCAGACACAGTCAGTATCTTTCATTGCACCCCTCTTTTTCATCGGGTTGAGTTCTTCCCAGGACGGGAAAGAAACAGCTGCCAGAAGCAAGGCAGGATAATATGTACTGGAGGACTGAAAAGTTGTTAATAAAAATTGTAGCTTGGTACTTTTGAGAGAAAGTAGTTGGAGACATCCACCTTCCTCATTTTACAGCCTATAAAAGCCTTAAAGATTAAAGCTAAAAGCTGGATCTAGGCAGGGATTTTCAGTGCATGGCTGCAGAAAGAGAATTACCAAGTCTGTGTAATAGGATGAAATTCTTTGTGTAGGTAGGGGCTTGGGAGAATTAAGCAGGTCAAGTGGTCAGGATGTGGGGCAGGCAGCACATTTTGTGGCAGGCCCAGCTTAAAACTGATGGGCCACATCTTCAAGGGGAAAATCTGTAAAACTTCAGATTTCCCTAAAGATACGGGCACATTTGAGTAGCCACAGCTAAGTGTCAGGATAGAGGTAGGATTCACAACATAGCATTTTCTTCACTGTCTCTCACTCTTTTCCTTTGAGAGCTGATAAATGGTTTGGCCTTTCTTTGAAAGCGTATATGCCGTTTGGGTGCTGCTCCGTTGCATTATGGGAAATTATTCACCCAGGGTGTGCTCCTTCTGAGATCAAAAGGCTCAAAACTATTCTTCCAGTCCCTGTACCTTCACTGCCGTGCAAAAAGTTAGAATGATTCCAAGGAAACACTAGTCTAGAAGGACTTGTAGGGTCTTCTGTGGTGATAAAAAACCCTGTGGTGATAAAACACCTTCCATGTGAACAGAGGGGACCAGAGCTGCTGGCTGTTCCCTTACAGCCAAGCTCTGATCCCCCTTATGCTGGTGCTGATGGGACCACAATATCCAGTCCTCCAAGGTTGGCTTAGGCAATAACATTGCTACAGGGATAAGAACTCATTCCTTTGAAATTAAAATATTGCATTTAAAAGTGACAGTTACAACAAGAATCTGAGAAACAGAATTTGGGCCTGCTCTTGTCTGTAGCCAAACTGTGTTTCATAATCTGTAGCCTAACTGTGGTGGGGATTTCTTTGAGGGAGGAGCTTTATTCTGAAAAGCAGTTCTAAGAGGAAGGAAATTTCCCAAATACAGTAAGATCTTGCAAAGACTTTAGAGACTAAATGGCCTGTCTAAAATAGTGTAGTAGCCTTAAGGAAAAGTTAGAATCTGAAGTATAGTCCTGTGACTTCGCTATAAACCCAGTTTTTCTTTGAGGGTTAGATGCCTTGCTGAGATCTCTGAAAATATTTCAATTCTTTGATTGAGATCCTTCACATAATTAATCACACATTGGTAGCATTTGCAACATACAGATACCAGAAGTTCCAGTTTTCCCCTTAGATCCTCACTGGAGTCTTTTCCAAAAACTCGCCTCCTTGACTCTTCTGATCTAAGAAATGAAGGACCCACCAACCTTCTGATGCAAGGAAGGAAGAGTTAGACTTCCAGTCCCATGGGGAGGAGCAGCTGGTGTTGTGAGCTCTGTAAATGTCTGTAGAGTACAACTGCAAATGCTACAGACAGCCTTTTCTCCACAGATGCAGTTGACCGGCTGCATGAAGTGATGTCAGTGACTTTTACATGGTCTCAGATAGCAGCAACTATTCCAAATGAGTAAGTAGCCTTTGACAATAAGTATTTATGAACAGAAATAGTAATTTCTAGCATAAGACATGGTGGAGGTCCTGCAGAAAGTTTTCAGCATCTCCCTTTACTTGATTGGGCTCAAATCAGATGCAAAACAGCTGTTCCAAGTCCAACCTCCCATCTCCTTTGTGAGCGAAGAGCTGGCTTTGATCTCTCATCAATAAACAAATACAGGAAAGGGTTTTTCAGTGGATGGGAGCAGTCCTGTTTCCAGGTAACCACATCCTTTCCTCATTGATCACTATGGAAACCGGATTCCCTCCTTCTGTTCCACTAAATGAGAAAGCATGTTTCCCTGCTAGCAGAGAGGGGAACTCTTTGATTTCCTATTCCAGTCCTTGACTCTGCAATAGCAGAGGGTCACTTTCAATTCTAATGCAAGGCGCCTAAATTTCAGCAATGTTGAAACAAACAGACACCCCAGGCAGTCTCACAGCTGCTTCAAAATAACCTGCTCAAAATTCATTGAAAAGAAATGAAAGCCCTTTTTTTTTCCTAGAGAATTGTGCGATTATACGCAAACAAAGGCATGGAACACAATTCAGCTCTCATACCTTCCACTAGCCCTTCCTGGTTGATCAAGCGTTTCCACCTACAGGTTAATTACCATCATTCTTAGCTGGCACAAAGGAGTTTGGGAAGACTTCCATCATGAACGTGAACTGCTCTAAGGTCAGGATGAAACTTTCAGAGAACATGGTTCCCATCGTAAATAGTGTTTCCCAAACCGCCTCCTGCCTGCGTTTGTTCAGGTCTTCTTCTTACCAAGCTGTGGGAGCATCTAGCTGACATGGAGAAGTGGCATTACAACACAATAGACATCACCTTTTGTTTTAGTCAAAATGCCCACAAGACAGTAATGATGTCACTTATGCTTCCATCTCCACTTCAGGAGTTCAGAGTTTGGAGCAAAAAAGAAAGGCAGCAGCAAGTCACAGAATCATAGAATCTTTAAGGTTGGAAAAGACCACTAAGATCATCAAGTCCAAATGTCTGTCCAATACCACCACCATGTCAACTAAACTGTGTCCTGGAATGCCACATCTACATGGTTTTGAACCATGCACAGGAACAGTGACTCCACCACCTCTCTGCACTGGCTGTTCCAATGTCTGACCAGGCTCCCAAACATGATCAGGTGCTTCACGTTTGTTGGAATGCTTTTAAAGGCAAAAAGCTGGGATTTTGTTTGGTTTCTGTTTGTTTATTTCCAATGGTTTCGATGATTGTATCTCATGGTTTTAATCAAGTCCTGCAATATTCAGTGGTTTTGGTAACATAAAGATCTGTGTTTTTCTTTCTTGGTAGCACAGCACGTGTATGCAGTTGTTGTTAAAACATATGGTGGTTACGTCTTGTCAGCACCTCAAATGAGCATATCAGCATTTTCCTCTACTTTCAAAGCTTGCATACCTTCATCTTAGCTTCCCATACATTTCCCCTTCTCTATTTATGTGTCTTTATGCTGAGATCTTTGCAGGTCTGTAGCCATAAATGACATTATCCATTCACCCTCAAATTACAATTACTGCTTAAAAGCTAAAGGCATCCGGAGTTTCAGGCAACCAAGTAAAACAAAACAGCCCTTCCTGCTATTAGCTTCCATGACAATCAGAAAATTAGTTTTCAGTCTAGCAGATGATTTCCAACAAAATCACATTGCTCTTTTAAATTGCTGCCACTGAGGTTGGGGTGGAGAGAACCACGGATATACAGGTTTTGCTCCTATGCTTCATGTTGCTTTAAGATGGTTTTTAACATTGAAATACCTAATTTCAAGACAAGAAGAGTCTTCCAGTGAAAAATGTGCAAGACCATGGAGCCAAGTTTCAATTTTATTTTTTTTTTTATAAAATGATGAAAATTTAACATCATGCTCTGGCTGGCATTTTGTTTTTTGCATTTTTCATTTTTTGAGTGTTCTAATAAAAGGAGTTATTTTACCTGGTCTTCCTCTGGATATTTGTAAGACTGCTTTTTATACCTCCTCCAAGCACGCTACAGGTGAAACTGGCAGAGGCTAGTCACACATTATGTACAGTATTGGACCAATGTGGCACAAGCAAAAAGCCAGGGAGCTTTTCCTCAAAGTATGTTGTTGGAGGCTTACTCTCTGCAAGAGAACTCAGTCTTGCAGGTCTTGGGAGAACAATCTATGTGAGTTTTGTTACAGACTTCAAAGGGCCAGGATTTCACTCCAGATGAAAACCTTGGAAAAGAGCCTCACTTTGGCCACTGCATCAAAGAACTGGAGTGATGTAAAATGAAAGCTAAAAGCCCTGTTTCTCATCCAGAGGATGATTTTCTCCAGCAGAGGCACCATGTAAAACAGCACAGAGCCTCACTCCAGATACCTGTGCATTCCTTTCCATTGATGAATGCCCATCTCAGTTTAAGAATAGCCATAGGAAGATCCACACTTTGAATTTACTTCAGCGTAAGATGAGACGACATTCCTCATCTCTAAAGTATTGCCTCTCCTCAACACAAGGGTCTAGTCACCAGAATGTAAACTTATGAACTTAGAAAAAAATATGGTTTCCCCTTGCATATGTGCACATACCACAGGTCCAAGAAGACAGTCTGGAATTACACTGTCAGATGCTAATTGTTTTGCAATCTTCAAAGAGCTTCTGTTGCAGTAATCCAAGTTGCTATTACATATTATAATTCACATGTGAAAAAACTACTCATTTATCCTCCTAACTTCCAGTAACTGTCCTAATTGACAGGCAGCAAATTCCCCTTTGTGATAAAACTAATCACAAGCTAGCTGGAAAGTAGATTAGAAAGGCCTCTCTGATTCTCTTATCAAGCCCCACTTCGGTTTCACATCAGATGGCTTTATGCTGCAGTAGCAAAACACGCAGGAGCAGCAGCTCTGAAGGGTTCTTTGGGTTGCTGTCATCTCATAAGGAGAAGCAGCTGTTTACATACAGACTGTGTAAGCATGGGCTGGGGCTTTTGCAAACTGAATGCAGCTGTAGGCTTGTGGAGTTCTGGTTCCACGGTCAGTCTTGGAGAGGCATCACAAACCCTGTTAGCTGCTACATGGGGGGTGTGTGTGTATAGAAGTATGCACGGACACACATATTTGTCTTCTGGTGTCTCTCAGGCTCAATTTTGTGTCATATTAGGAGGAAAAAGAATTACAGTTGGGTTCTTGAATCAGCTGCCTAGGAGAGGTACAAGATAAATGTCTGCTGGCAGTGTATGTGTGCCATGTGGAGATGCTCACCCTGCACCCTCCAGATAAGCTCTGGGATCAGCACAGCTATGCCCTTGCAGAATTCCTGTTAAATACCCATTATGATCCACAGCTGCATTAACAGAGTGGGAATGCTCCAGGAGTGCAAAGGTGCTACTTCTCAGTGTGCTGGGCTCTGCGGGCGTCCGGGCACGTTTCCAGTGAGCTGGCCTCTCTGCCCACTGCTGCACTGACTACACAATATTCCTTCAGCCCATTTCCACGGTTGCAAAGCAGATTTCACTGCACAACTGAGGATTCTGCAAATGTTTTTTTGCTCACGGATGCTCCCCCACATACCTTTTTAAACCCCAGTGCTCCAGTTTTAACGATCCAGTGTTTTTCACAAAGGACAAAATAAAATCATAGGAAGAAGAGCAATAGATCTATTTTTTTTTCCTCCCAGGAAACATAAACAAAAAAACCCTTTTTATTAAAGACCCCTTGCACTCCAATAAACTTCATGGTTTAGCATAGGACAGGAACAGTTGGACTCATTGATCTTAAAGGTCTTTTCCAACCTTGTGAGTCTTTGATTCTGTAATAAGTAATGTTGATTGCAAATACCAGGATGTAAGTAAGTTTGCAGAACCAAAATATATTTTTTAAAAGTCACACAAATGATTTAAGGATATTTTCAAAACCTATTTTTTCTTTAATTCTTTGTTAAATTACTGACTGTTTCGGCCAGCTTTGGAAGATGCACTACTGATTTATGCCTCAGAAAGAGAGGAGTACAGATGATCACCTAGACAGGAAGGCTTAACTTGCAAATATTTGCAAAGCAGAACTGAGAATCTTGGCTGGAAGCACAATAAAAATAAAAAAAATCATAAATCATACAGAGAACTCATTCTGCAATCAGGCTAAAATTTATCCCAACTAGTATGAAATATGAGACTTTTCCAAATACCTACCACAAAGAGAATCAAAGCAAGGAAAGTGTCAGCTTACCAAGTAATGTCAAGAGGGGTCACTTTGACTCTTAGCTGTTGCTGCCTTCACAGAAACTTAGTGGCACTATATGCAATGTCAGGAAGTGTCAAACTCACTCAGAGGCTCCTAAAAATGTTATCCAAGAGCTACCCTGACCTTTTTAATAATTATACTATTCATCAGAACCCTGTCTGTAACAGCCAGTACCAGAAACTGCAAAGGAGATCAAGACCAGAATTGGTCCCTAACCTGCCTGTGCCCCTTACTCAGTTCCCTTGATAGAGAAAGGCTGGTTTTTGCCCCAGCACACCTATTTTCAGCAAGGGTTGCAAGGAAGGGACAGCTTCCAAGGATCTAAAATCTTGTGTCATGTAACCCCAAAAACTTTGCGAAAATTTCTGCCATAGCTAACAGGAGCTAATTAGTGAATCCTGAAGGCAAGTGCACTATATGATACAGGAGCAGAACTTCAGCTGTTCAGGTGCACACAGTTAGTTTTTTAGCCTTTTTTAGCCTCTTGGTGCAGTGTAATTTCCCATTCTTCCAGCAGGTAGAGCTCTGGCTTCAAATATTTTCCAGAAAAGCATCTGGTCTATTCATTTTGATTGTCTCCACAGCTGCATGACTTTGTGTTTTAGATTAAAGCTTAGAAAAAAACCAAACCCAAACCAAAGCACAAGCATTCTGGTTGCATTTCCATAATTGGCAGGAAGCTAAGACTGGGATCCCATCAGCTGGACAAGTCTTAATCTCACTGTAACAACTGTTAAAACTGCCTATAAACAAATACTAAGTTACATGGGCTGAAAAACTATGTCACAAGAGCAGCTGTCTCAATGGAAAGGGTGCACTGTGAGGCAACATGAGGCAGTAAGATTTTCTGTCATGAACAGAGAGATGGAACATCCACTCCTTTGTATTCTTGAAGCATCACCAGGAAAAAACAAAACCACTTATTATTTCTTTCTCCCCACTGCCCCTCCTGAAAGTCAGGAAAGAAACTCTTCAAGATGATGGTAATCCTATGGATTAATGTATTTTTAGTGGCTTTTTTTTAGCTAAGACTCCAAACACAATAAAAAAAGAGAATCTGGAAAACTTTCTGTTTTTTAAATTGTAGTTTGTTTAAGCTGTATGTAAACATTTGTTTTTCCCCCTAGACCATCCATGTAGTTTCTAAATCAGTAAGAGCTGCCTGGTTTAGATGAAGGCTCACCACACCCATAGTACTGTTCCAGCTTGTGGATTATCATGGATAGCTTGTAACCCCTAAATATGCACAGTTTCTTAACCTAGCCTTTTCTGAACCTGGCCCAGGTCTGCAGTGATTATTACAGAAACGTTTACTGGCTGGAGAGAATGAGAGCTCTGCCTTTACTTCTGTTTCTGATGAACAGCTGTCTGTACCTAAAAGACAACCACTCAGAGGGCTTCTTCCCAACAGGAGCTCCTACTGAACATGAAGATTGAATCCCAACAGATTCAATTGCCAGACACTGTCTCTCCAGCCCAGCCCTGAGGTGTGGTGCCAGATGAGCGGGGAGGGGTAGGGGTGGGTGGGGGGTGGTGGATTCTGGAAAAAAGTACATTCTACCTGGGCCAAATCTTTGGAGGATGAATCAATAAAACATTTTTAGATAATAAATTGAACTCTAAACACAATTAAACAATTATTGACATTTCACTATCCTTCCTGGATTTAATTGATAGCCTTATACTAATTTGTTTATTCCTTCTGAAAAATACTGGTCCCACCCAAGGCATCATACTTCTGTAGCAGATCTGTAATTATGGAGCTGTTTGAAATGGCTTACAAGTCACAGTCAGAGGCCTTGTAGGAAAATACGAATAAAGAAGCATGCCCATCAGAATGCCGCCGGTGTTACAGTAAAGAGAAAGTGAACTAAGGTGTTCTGGCATCGGTGATTAGTGGTGTTTTCAATGCAGACAACATTAATTGTACTGCTTTCCACGGAATTAGAGTGGGAAGTGCATTTTGTTGGGTCTGAGTTCTCCAGTGTTAGAAAGTAGCGTAGTTCCATCAAAATCAATGAATCTATGTTTGCAGAAGATCAGAACAGCAGTGTTTTGCTTTTTTCCCTATAGCCTGCTGACATTATATCATTTTACTCTGCTATCTTTCATTATCAACATCAGTTGATAACAGTTCTTAACATGTTTGGGCCATACACACATAGCAGAGCTGCAATTGCTGGCTTAGGCAACACCAGAGATGATGTGTTAACCTCAGTAGTATGTCTTCCTTAATCCAATATTAGAATTGCCATGGAAACCTCTTAGCAACATAGAAGATGAAAACGGAACGAGAAAGGAAAGATGCAGTCAGCTCAAATGATAGTTTTAGGGGCAAAAAACCCATAAATTTACTAGCCTTGGGAAAACAGAAGAAAGAAAACTAAACTGCATCAGAGAAGTTCATCTTTCAGATTCCCGGGTGGATTAGTTCCTCATGTCTTTCACATCCTTCTGGTTGTTTGTGCTAGCAACTGAAATAGCCAAGTTGTTGTCATGCCTGCCCTGGACATTGTATCACAGATCATTCTGGTGTCCTCCAGTCCTTGCAGAGGTTTTTTTTGCCTGCAGGGAAATGCTGGTACTTTAGAAGAGGCTTACTGTTTCTCTGTGGCTGGCCATCCTTTTTAGGATAATCTTCTAAGGTGGGCTGCAGTTCAGATACCCAGCCTATCTTTTAGTTTTAGTAACAACCAGTTTTACTGGAAGCTCAGCTTCAGGTCTTGGGCATTTTTTCTAACTGTGGGGATTTCCTTCTGGGAGTTTGCAATATCCTGCAGAATACACTGAGTGGTATACCTGTATTCAGTTGCTTGACAGATTTTCACTGCATGGGCAAGACTTAAAAGATGCTTAATGGAGTTGGATAACCAGACTGACATATGTTGAAGGTGGCTGAGGAAACACCTATACTACAAGTGCAGATAAACCTCACCTCTGGGTTGGTTAGACATGAATCAAGTCCAGCCTGGGAACCATGGAGCCATGGTGTTGCCTTCCATCCGGCAATCGACCTCCTACGGTTGAGGTGGCACGGAGACACTCTCCCGCCTCCGGGCCCGCCAGCACTGCCACCAATATGAGGATGCTGTAAATGGCGTTTATTTATGGTTTAACAACAACTTATATATGCCCCATGCTTCGTTACCGCCCCTTAACCTGTGTCACTGCCCGTATCATCCTCTCCTGTGCAGAAGCCTTATCTCTAGCAGCATAGTGAGGACCCCTCTTCCCTATTCGCTTCCCGTACAGCTCGTGATCTTCCGGTCGCCATTCCCTACATATCCCCCTCCCCATGCTAACTAACTGTAGGCTGCGTCGGCTGCTGGTACTTAACTTTAGGATATCGTGCTACCCGCCACCGTTGGGCTTCACAAGCACATACCCACAAGTGGCATTTTACAACAGGAGATTCAGGGCATTCGTGACTGGTTATTGCTATTATATTGATGACACTTCTTTCTCTGTGGAGGCAGGGTTCACACCAACACCGTGCTCGTGAGTGTCTTCTCCAGGGTATCATGCCACACGTTTCACACTGAGTCCGCATTCACGGATCTCAATTCTCACACATAGGGCACTTCATCAGCGTCACTGGCGTGCTGACCACCAGAGCCCTCGGAGTACTCCACGAATAGTCATACCCTGTTAAGACACAACTCAGAAATGTGATTAGTCTAACTCTACTTATCTAGGTCGGGTCTAACCCAGTGAGCTGGTACCCATCTAATGTGCTCATTACGTTTAACTGCTGCATACCCTCTCCCTTGTGTTACAAGTTGCCATCCTTTGTCCCACACCCCTGTGTTAGGATCGCGAAGAAGGACAAAAGGTCCTTCGTCTACCATCTTTAATGCCCAGTGTTTTTCGACTGCTGTTTTATTCTCGTCCCCTCTGATGTGGTGGTTGAGTGCATAAAGCGCACGCGTTAGAATTTCAGTATGTTTATGCGTGGGAATGCACTGGGTATAGCCATCCCCCTCCCCAAGCACTTTAATCTTATCTTTCAATGTTTGATTGGCTCGCTCTACTATGGCTTGGCCCTGACTGTTGTATGGGATGCCCTGGAGTAGGTGAATATTCCACTGGGCCGTCCAGTCTTCTGATGATTGGGCCGTAAAACAGGAGCCATTGTCTGTTTTGATGGTGTGTGGAAGGCCTAACCAGGCTATTGCCGTTGTCCAATGAGTCTGGGCTGCACGGGCCGTAACTTTCTTATGTTGCGTTGCAAGAATGATTCCGCTGCAGGTATCCACTGTTACTGCCAGCCATGGTTGTGGTTTTAATAAGGAACAAAGAGTAAAATCAGTCTGCCATACTTGATTGGGATTCAATCCACGTGGATTCACACCGGCTCCCCATAATGTTGATTTTTTTCATTGGTACCCAGATCACTGCCGGTTCTTTTCCAAAATGTCGTATGCAGCTAGCTCTTCCTTTAGTTATCAGCTTTGCCAGAGCCGTTATGTGGGACATGAAAGCTGTTGAAATTTGATTAGAAAGAATCCACCAGAGTACTTTGGGCCGTTCCAGAGGCCCTTGTCCTATCACTTCTGCTGCTCCGGCTTTAGTGACCGTCAAAAAAAAAAAAAAAAAAAATTTCTATGGATTGTTGGGGGTTCCACCTATGAAGCTTACTTTGGGTTATTAAGGATTCAATACGTTGTATGGCCTCCTGGGCTTCAGGTGTCAATTGACGTGGCTCCCATGGACACTTGCCTTTTAACAGCTCAAAAGGTGGAATCATCATTTCTTGAGGGATACCTATCATGTCGCGCAGCCATTGTATAGTGCCCACTAACTTTTGTATGTCATGTAAAGTTGCAACCTTTATATTAAAGGTTACTGGTTGTGGGAGCACTGTTTTAGAGGAGATTTGTGTTCCCAAATAATTTATGCCTTCTCCTCGCTGCGTCTTTGCTTCTTGAATAACTAACCCAGCACTACCCAGTTGTTGGGCAACCTCTTTTTCTACCAAGTCAGTGTCCTGTTGTGTTGCGGTGGCCACCAACAAGTCATCCATATAGTGAATTATCAAGGCCTGGGGGTATTTCTGTCGCACAGGTTCCAAAACTGTTGCCACCACTGTCTGACAGATGGTCGGGGAATTTTTCATGCCCTGCGGTAACACCCTCCATTGATATCTTTTATCAAGCTCACTTAAATTTACGGAGGGAACGGTAAATGCAAACCGGACACAGTCCTGTGGGGCCAAAGGAATTGAAAAAAAAAAGCAATTGTTGATATCCATTACAACCACTGGCCAATCCTCTGGAATTGCTGTTGCTAGTGGAAGGCCAGGTTGCAAGGCACCCATATCGTTCATACACTTGTTAACTGCTCTAAGATCATGTAATAGGCGAAATTTTTTCTTATCTTTCTTCTGGATTACAAAAATGGGCATATTCCAGGGGCTATAGCTTTCCTCTAAATGGCTTTGTTCCAATTCCCGTTGAATAATTTGCTGTGCTGCTAACAATGTTTCTATGGTTAGGGGCCACTGCTCTACCGCAAAAGCATAATCCATCCTGCAAGAGAAACATGGTGACATACACAGCAACAATAACACTAAGGCAAAGATTTTAACTAACAAAAACCTAAGTCCTTATTTAACTAAATCTAAAGGCCATCCAGTAAACTAAAAGCCATACTGTAAAACGTGGTAAGCTAAAACCTGCTAATTGGCTACACACCCTGTTCACACCAAAGTGAGTAATTCGTAATTATAACGAGTTTCGATAAGCATCTCTTATAGCTAAACATTGTTAGTTTACCTTTGATGTCTAAAAGTTATCTGCACACCTGTTGTGTTTTTAACTCTCTTATTATTGATAGTTCATGGCATGTTCACTTACTTCCAAATACCTTCTCACAACTCTTTCTTGGTTTACAGCAGTCTGCACCTCTATCTTCAGGGTCGCTATGTTTTGAAAATGTGATTACCAAATATCTCTCAGCATGAGTAATTTTCCTGTTGCATGGGAATTCAAGGATACTGTCAGGCCTTGTGTCTTTGTGAGGAGAGCCAGACTGCTAGCAAGCCTGCTGTCCTCCCAGACAATTTTCCTTTTTAGTATCTGCTTGTTAGAGGTCTCTGCAAGGGCCCTTTGCAGAAAGCTCAGCAAGCATGGCAGTAAATGTAAGACAAGTGCCATAATTACCATATTCAATAATCCAAATTCAATAATCCAGATTTGACCACTGACAACATCCATCCTGAAATTCCCACTCATGAAACCAATTGTCCAATATGAAGAATATCTTTTGGGCTTAATTTATTAGTTTCCTTTGTGATTGTATTTGCTTGCTTCGCCAATCAGGAGTGTCAGGAGTGCAGGTAACATCAGCCTCACATTTATGTACAGACATCTATTGTAGTCTGTGATCTTGGGCTGTGCAGAAATCATCATTTCCCTAATTTTCATTTACCACAAACACACATGCATATTTCAAAAACTGTTAGATGGTTCAAAATGTCCTGCAGCAGAACTCCTAGTCCACCGTGGCTGCAGTTGCAAAACTTGACTTCAGTTACTGTGATCAGGATCCCGAGTTGGTTCATGCAGGCTTGATTTCTTCTGGATCCACAGCTTTATCCACTTGGTTCCCATATCTGTAATGACACAGGCAGATCTCCTTCCCCAAGTTAGTACCTGTAACTTCATTTCTTACTAACACCTGAAATTGACTTTTTTTTTTTTTTTTTTTTTTTTTTTTAACCAAAACACAACGTTATGTATTTAATTTGACACTGCAAACAAATTAGAAACTGTTTAGAGTAGGAGTCCACTGTGTCAAACAGCAGTAGTAAGAGCTGAACAGTTCCTGGAACACAAAAAGGTAGAACATCTGCTGCACTGGAGAGAGGGATTTTTATCTAGTGCTTGTATTGTCTGCTTTTGCTGTTGTACCTGCCATTCAATGGTTCCTAGGCGCTGGAACATCTCTTGCAACGCCCCCTCAGAGGAGCCACAACTGCTCTGAGGCACTTCCGATTTTTTCTGCCTTTTCGTCTCCGCTGGCTGCCACGCCTCTTGCAACGCCCTCACTAGCTCGTCATCGGTATCCGCCTCTTTCTCCTCCCCACTCTCATCAGACTCCTCCTCCACCCCCGGCAGGATCTCACAAGGGGCGGAGGCGTGCCGTTTCCGGGCGGCGCCATCTTTTTGTGGCGCGGTTTTTATTTCTCGCCTCCCGGCCCCCTCCGGACTAGGCGGTTTACGCAAAAAAGCACTCGGCAACCAGTCGCGAGGATCATCAGCTATTAATGGACCCCCTGTCCGCAGTGTTGCTTTCTCTGAGGCGACTCCCCGCTCTGTCCCCTTCACCGCTTGTTTTTTCCTAGCGCCTGCCGACGTGGCCGGCCCCGAGAGACCGCCCGCACCCCCCGGTTCTCCCTCCTGGTGCGCCTGTTGCAGCTCGTTCCACGGATACTGTGGAGGTGGTATGTCGGGACTAGGTGGTGCAGTAGGCGTAGCGCTCACCGCCCCTGCAGTCCCTGGAGTCCCTGGAGCTCCCTTTTCTGCTGGCTGCACCGGGTACACGCCAAGAGCTTTTTTCTCCCCCTCATTTAAAACATTTTCGGTATTTCGCGCGTCTATTTCCCCTACTAAACTCTCGTGCACGAGGTCTACATCACTACCCCCACTAAACTCCTCAGACCCTTCTACTCCGGTTTGACCGGCTGCCGTTTCCCCTTTTAAAAGCGCTTCCCTGGCCCCCTGCCAGATCTCTCTCTCTTCCTGAACTCGCTTTAACAAGGCCTTGATTACTCCCCACGTTTTTAACTCTTTCCCCGACCTATTCACCATCGTGTACTCTGCTAGGCAGGCAGTACACGCTGGCCAGTTCTGAGGAGATAATAAATCTCCCGCCGAACTAATCGCTCCACCCTCTAGGAGCCGCTCGTCCCACTTCAGTGCGTCTCTCGCTTTCACAGAAAGCCCGCACTCCCGAGCACACGCACACATCACCTTTACAACACTTTCCATGATCCGGATCCTTCACCCGACCGCCCGCGGTCCGCCACCTCAAAGTATCACGTCGGGGTCACCATATGTTGCCTTCCATCCGGCAATCGACCTCCTACGGTTGAGGTGGCACGGAGGCACTCTCCCGCCTCCGGGCCCGCCAGCACTGCCACCAATATGAGGATGCTGTAAATGGCGTTTATTTATGGTTTAACAACAACTTATATATGCCCCATGCTTCGTTACCGCCCCTTAACCTGTGTCACTGCCCGTATCATCCTCTCCTGTGCAGAAGCCTTATCTCTAGCAGCATAGTGAGGACCCCTCTTCCCTATTCGCTTCCCGTACAGCTCGTGATCTTCCGGTCGCCATTCCCTACACCATGGAATGAATATTGCATATATATGTTCACTGGGACACAACAGTGAAACAACATGGGTAATAACAGCATTTCTAGTAAGTTCAGGACTTCTGTAAGGAAACCTGAATTTGTCCATTTTGCAATTGGAGGATGTCCTGAATTTCAGAGGCCTAGAGTTTAGTGTTTTCAGAGAAATCAGCTGCTGATTTGGATCCTCACTGTTAAAAATACTTCTAACTCCACTCACCCGCACACACCTCCTTTGGTCTCAACACGTTCCTACCCATCCACCATGTGCCCATAGAGTACGTGCCACGCTGTTTCTCCTGTAAGTGATCTTTGACAAGCTTAGGCAGCAGGCACAAAAGGTAGGCTATGTAAATGACTCAGAAATTAGGATTTTTACAGGACCGGCAGCTGAGATCATCAATTATTGTACAAATAGGTTCCACTCCTACTGGAATGCACAAGGGGGACTCATACAGTGATTAGAGTTTCTTCTAGCAAGGCTAACCTCAACAGCTACATAAATGCCTAAGACAAGCCAAACTAATTGTTGTTTATAGATGTCTGATGTCTAAATGTCATGTTGGAAATCACAGCAAACTACTTTCTTTACTGTAAACAAGAAAAATACATTATATAAGTCTTTTATAGTATTAAGGACTTTTATTTTTTCCCCATTTCCAGGATGAGTCAAATAAAATAGCCCCAGGGACCAAAAGCAGGACAACTTAGACAATAATGCCAAATTAGGTTAAAAGGCAGCATTGCACAAGGAAGATGTAAAATAAGACATCCCACTAGATGGCCAAAAATTTGTTGTGAGAATATTGAAGAGGCAGGCATTTTCAATTACTAAAAGGCTTCTGATATTCTCCAGTTTTACCAATTAACATTTACCAATGGGTAGGTAAAAGCCATTTAGTGCAGGTGCATTAAAAATAAAGTTTGTGAAAATCAATAAAGCAACTTTTGCTAAATTATACTGGACTTACAATACTCAGAAGATTTACTGTCAGGTAAAAACCTTTGTGTATCTGCATAGAGTTATCATAAAAGCTGATGCTCATTGTCCACTTACACAAATAGGTAAAAAATGCTGTCCTTCAAAGTCATTGCAAATTCTTTAATATAGTTTATCTCCTATATTCAGGCATAATACCATCTCACCTTTTTCTGAGCATGTGAACTCCAACTCTGCTTTGAGACAGTTGCTAATCCGACTTCCTTTAAAGCACCACTACTTATTCTCTATTCATTGCATTTCATGGAACTTCAATCGGTAATAATGAGGACTATTCTTGTAACTCAGTTAGAAGTGAATCAGAAAAGGTTCCAGTCCTTTGCAAGGAATGAAGTTTGAAACACCAGCTGGAAACAAACTGTTTATGGGGACAATCGATCACCTATGAATGAGAATATACAACGTGGCTGCTCACAGCAGCAGCACCAGGCTAGGCATAATGGCCCAGAAAATCACTGTCAGTGTAACAGGCTTTGATTTCCTTCCTCTTCAAATAAGGAAAAGAGTACTTTACTTCCAGGTCCAGCAAGCAGCAAGATAGTAACCTTGTAATAACATATTTGTGCAAAACTCAGCTATTCTGCTGCAAGAGTTTAGGAGCTGATCTCCTTTGTGCTATTTTTTTTCTTGCTCTTGCAGAACTTCTTAATTCACAATGCAGTCTGTATTTTTAAGTATGTGACTGCTGCTTATAATAAGGCTAATAAACAGACGCTGATTCCAGAAAGGTTCTTAAAATGGAAAAATACACATAGAGAATAGACCATAATGACCTATTTTTTTAAGGGAAGCTTGAACTAATGGTGGCTGAATTATTATTCTCTTCCAAAACCACTTTGAAAAGTCCAATGGAAAAACAAACCCTCCAGAAATGCTGTTTTTTAAAAGCTGTATTTGAATAGTATATTTCTGTATTTATGCCTGTGGCATTAAAATTAGACCAAATGAGGTAGCAGCAGTTGGTTATATTGGCAATTAGGTGTTATACCTCTTCCATGTAGTGTGCATACCATTTTCAACTTATTTCAATATGCACATAAACAGAGAGCTTTAGACTTTAAGGAAATAAGTTCCCTAAGTGCAGGTAGAAGTAAGGCTGAAGAGGCCAGCTTACAGGATGGAAAACTCAGTGTAACCTCATTAGTTTCTCCTCTATTTGTTTCACATACACAAAAAAGAGCCGTTCCCATTAGTATTCCCATTAAGCTCTTGATCTGCCTGAACCTTGTATACTACCTCCACAGGCTTTCTCCAAGACACACCAGGGATTTCCTGCTAAATCCCAAGCAACCTTTCTAGCTGGCAGTTCAATGCCTCATGGCATGGGGTTAGCTAATTGCAGCCAGAGGGGGGTAGAGTTTGACAGTGGAAGATCTTCAGAAGGGTAAAACAGTTTAAAATGGTAAAATCTGACTATCTGCTCTGCCTACATCTGATCCTACCCCCAGATAATCCAATGGGAGAAGAAATTGGCTTAATTTAATTAAATACAGCAAATTATCCTTAATTACTCTGCAGAGGATGGTTGTACGGATACTATTTCCTGAAATTTAAACTTCCACGGACAGCTAAAGCAAAATTTTGATCAAAGCTGTCCATAAAAATATTTGTATGTGGAATTAAAATCTCAGTTCTGCATTTATCAGCTCATGATAGTAACTAGATTATGAATCAGGACAAATAAGCAATAACGCTGGTTACGTCTGGTAACACAAACTCAATACTGGACCAAGGTGAGAGAGTGCGGCGTGTTTGTTTCAGTCTGGCAAGGCCTTAGCTCCCCAGATGTTGCCAAGGTTGCCACATCTAATGGAGACACAAGTGTGATTCTTTCCAAGGCAGAGAGCCAGTTTCTATTCCTCTTCAATACATGCTCTTGGAAGAAAACAATATTATTGGATGCATCTGTTTACACAATGCATTAATAAACTATGTATAGAAACAAGCACTTCAGGGATGAAATGTCAGATAAAAACACAGTATGGCACAATAGTAGAAGGGAGGATTTTTTCAGCCAGGGCTGGAACTCACGCCCTACACTTGATGCAGGAGAAAGCAGCTGAACAGTCAGAGTGATCCCAGCAGCTGATCTTCAAAACTGACCACACTTCCTGAAAGTGATAAGTTGCATGAAATGTTAATGAAGTGCCCCAGAGGATCAATATCTAATGGTACATTTGGAAGCAGAGGCTGAAGAAATCCTAAATGTAGTTTCACACTCTCTTACCTATTTCTGCAATTGAATTGGGAAGGGGAAAGCATTTGAAGTGCAGTTTGCTTTGCATTGTTACTATTAACCCAAATTGAACTAATTTCCAAAGAAATCACAGCGTGGCAAAGAGAAACTGTTAAAACAGAAAGAATGGAATTTGAAGCATTCCTGATGTCCAAATGATTTCATTGTCACTGTATTTTATCAGCAGGTTCCTTCATCCAGTTGAAAGAACACTCCACAGAAATGGGTCCTTGATCAAAAAACAAGCACCATTTTTATTCTTTTACATGTGCCTTCAATTTGTTACTGCTGAAAACATATGAATGCCAGAGAAAAAATGTACCTGAACCACACCTGCACACTAAGGAGACTGTACGCTGAGGGAAATTGGCTAGAGAAGACATCACTGGCGATTCTGCTGTCAGCACCCCCCGACTTTATCAGGTGCAAGGCACAGCACTGCCTCGCTCTGAAGGCTGTGTAGAAGTGCTTCTCCAGTGGTGGGACATTAATAATCTTAAAAGATCAAGGGAGCATAAACAATAAAAGCAGGGTAAGCTGCAGGTTCAGATGCTCGCTTTACAGAGTGATCTGATCTGTGGCTGAATTCATACTGATTTAATACAGGAAACAGTAATTCCGGTCCCTGATGCTCCATTGTAGCTGGAGTTTGGCACAAGGCTGTTCTAGGATTTTAAAATGGTACCTCATCATGAATTCTATTTAAGAAGCAACACAATTCAGCAGTCAACAAGGTGCCTCATTAGTTCTGCAGGGGATACCCTTTTCTTCTCTAAAATAACACAAATTAGTGAATAAAAGAAGAAAAGTGCCTTACTTTTTAAACAAAACCCAAAAACTTCCTTCCTATCACTCACCCTTTGTCTTTTAATCTCTCTTTGCTCCTCTTAGGAGCTCGTGTCCTTTCCCTTAAAGAAATATAACACTTTTTACCTATTCTTCTTAGTTATATTTTGAAAATGTGATCGGAAAAATGAATACTTTTTTTAATCTTTAGCTTTAAGCTTCAGGCTCCACCTGGAGTATTGTGTCCAGTTCTGGGCTCCCTGGTATAAAAAAGACAGGGATCTCCTGGAGAGAGTCCAGAGCTATGAAGATGATTAAGGGCCTGGAGCATCTCGCCTATGAGGAAAGGCTGAGTGAGCTGGGACTGTTCAGCCTTGAGAAGAGAAGACTAAGGGGGGACCTAATTAATGTTTATAAATATCTTAAGCAGGGGATGCAGGGGGAAATGGCCAGCTCCTTTTCAGTGGTCTGTGGGGACAGGACAAGGGGCAATGGCTGCAAGTTGGAGCACAGGAAGTTCCGCACCGACATGGGGAAGAACTTTTTCCCAGTGAGGGTGACAGAGCCCTGGGACAGGCTGCCCAGGGGGTGGTGGAGTCTCCTTCTCTGGAGATATTCAAGACCCGTCTGGATGCCAACCTGTGCAATATGAGCTAGGGAACCTGCTTTGGCAGGGGGTTGGACCCAATGATCTCTTGAGGTCCTTTTTAACCCCTACGATTCTGTGATTTAAACTAACCAGACACCCAGAGAAAGCCAACACAGCCCTGCTCTCACACCACAGTAAATTCAGCATCATGTTCCTGGGTAAAAAGGGCATGATTATATACATTCATAACTGGAGGAGCTTGTCTGCTACAGAATCACACCACACTGTTCTCTGCGGTGCTTTGTCACAACTCTGTATGTGTAATGTGCCAATACAGTGTAAGCAGTTATGCCACCCAGCATAAAAATAGTTAAGAAAAAGAAAAGCAAATGTCCTGCTTTTCCAGGGAGTAAGAGGTGTTTTAATCTGTGTGCATCTATCTATCTATATATATATTTACAGTCGATTCTGTCTTTTAGTAAAGCCATCAGGGAAGAGCCTGAATGATTGGCGACATCTTATGCTAAATCTTTTTTGTTCGCTGCTGCTATTACAAGGGTAGCACGAAGGGCCAGGTGAGACCATTCCCCTGCTGTGTTAAGCACTTCTCAAAAAGAAAACTCAAGACAACTCATTTAAAGGAGGAGGGTGTGGGTGCTTAGCAATGTCTTTTATACACACATTTATTATGAGTTTGGGAAATTTTTCAGATTTTGTACTTTCTTGAAAGCATTTGCCCAGAAACCTGCCAGCACAAAGAGCCTAACTTTTTGTTGGTGTCTTAAAAAAAAAAACCCTTCTGAATTTTAAATACTCACAGTAAAGTATATTAGAAGGAATGCATCATTGCCATCTACTAATCCCTTTCTTCAGTTTAATGTTACAAAGACTAACCTTTCCTTATTTAATATTTAAATCATGCTATGTAATCTTTGCCCCCACTATATAACCAGCACGAGGTTCCTCCCTACAGTGTATTTACAAAGTTATTGACATGCATGCTAGTCTCACTTGCTCACCTCCCGAGTTCCCATTGCCTATAAATATTCTGAAGGAGCTCCTAGAGTGTTTGGTTTTCCAGAGCACATATATCAAACAGGGACAGTAAGGCTGCTGCTTACTATCAGCATCAGAATGATTATTTGAGCAAAGGAAACAAATGGAAGGTTTAAAGCTCCCCCCCCCCACCGTCACCTCCAATATAGCATTTGTTGCTAAACTGGTCGACGCAAATGCTGGGAGGCTAGCAGTGACTAGCACAACTGAATGCAAGCAAAACCACTGAGGAAAATACTCTTATTGGAAAAGGCAGAGGATAGAAGTAGGTAGAAAAGGGGAATCCAAACTAAAGTGAAAAGCTGCAGCCCATCTATTACCTTGTGGAATGGGCCTGTTACTTAATTATGCATCTTTACCGTAACATCCAAACCTAGCTACATTTTGGGGTTTTTTAGCTCCTAAAGGAAGCACATTTTAGATAAATAAAAAAAAGTAGCATAAAGTATATGTATGTATATCTGATGAAAATATATACTCAGGCATATTTCTACCCTTGTCCTGTAACTACCTTTGTTTTATGGCTAACTGAAAATTGCCAGAACTGACAAATTAGCCTGTGCTGAGCTCCATTCTGCTGCAACTATCATGCTCTCTGTACCTGAGCTACCTCATTTAAAGTTACTTTGGAGGGGTCTATACATTACTTAGGGGATTACTGGGCTGGCACGTGTCATATCATATCATCTAAGTAATACCTTACATTTTGAGGAGAACAGAGCCAGGTCAAATGTGGAATTACTGCATGCACTTAGAGTAGTCCTTACAATAGCAACATATGGGAAAAAACGTTGGCAGCTATCAGCTGTGTCCTTTCTACTCTTGTGAACATCAGAAAACATTCTGAGAAGGTAGCCTGCTAATCTGCTTGAATGCCACATACACCCTGGAAACAAACGGATATGCCAAGCCTCACCACACGTTTTCTTTTTTTGTGGAGTTTCTTTCCCAAGAAACAAATTTCAGTGCCTGGCTGAACTAACTCTGAAAAGGGAATTCTTAGTGGAAACAACTGAAGGGTGTTTTCATGCTGCTTTTTTATACTCTGAAGTAGGTCAGAAAGCTTTTACTGATAATCATGCCCAGATTAAACTTTGAGATCAAATTAACTTTGAGATCAAGGTTTCTCAATTTGATTTTCAGAAAGGGCAGTAAAGCAAAATCCAGGCATCTTGATCTTGCTAAAAAATATTCCTGCTGATCTTCAGCTATGTGAGGCATGCAGGTTGGCCTGCCTCAAATCCAAATAAAATTTCTAAGCGATCAGTGCATAAAAAAATGATAGGAGCATACAGGTGACTTAGCAACTCAGTAAATCCAAGGATTTTGTAGAAAACTGTCTTTTCCACTTCATGGCTATCTTGAATCCTACATGGATTCAAGTTTCATAACCCTTTGTAAAGAAAACCAACCTCCAGGAAGACAACTACAGTCCGGCAGTAACTGTCTCCCTTTGGAGCTGATCTCTATGGGGACCTGCCTAAGCGATCATGTTAGAGTGCCTTTGCAGTTTTCATAGAGTTTTATTTCCTAGTTGTATGGACACTGTAGTTTTTAGGCTTATTGTTGCTGTTAGAACTCTAAACCAGCTGTATCTATAAATAGCAGGAAATTGAGGTTACTTGGCACCTTCTAGTCCACGTTTAAAATCATTATGTGAGATAGGGGAGGGTCTGCAGAACTACATACTATCCATTAGTTTCTCTTATTCCACCTGCTTTCTTGTACAAATTTTGAAACTATGTTAAACAGAAATAGAAGGAAACCTCAAGATCCTATCAAACCAAACTTACCAGTATGTATTAAATAAGCAGCATGAATGAGGGTTTCATTGCTTTCTCATACTTCACTCACCAGGGTACTTCTGGGGATTTTTTTTTGTTCAAACTCAATGACACAGGAACAAATATCACCGAAATTACTTTTTCAGCCTTCTGGTCTGTATCCCTCTGAAGAATACAGCTTGATTGCTTGTTCCTACCCTGTGGTGGCTTTACAATGACATCTAGGTCTCTGCCTTACTAGTGAACTTGTTAAGAAAATCAAAGGAAGCATCATATCTTTGTTGGTGATATGGACAGTGGGATCAAGTGCACCCTCAGCATGTTTGCAGATGACACCAAGCTGTGTGGTGAGGTCGACATGCTGGAGGGAAGGGATGCCATCCAGGGGGACCTTGACAGTCTGGAGGGGTGGGACCATGCGATCTGCATGAAGTTCAACAAGACCAAGTGCAAGGGCCTACATGTTGGTCAATGCAATCCCAAGCATAACTACAGGCTGGGTGGAGAATGGATTGAGAGCAGCCCTGAGGAGAAAGATTTAGGGGTGCTGATTGCTGACAAGCTCAACATGAGCCGGCAGTGTGCGGTAGTGGCTCAGAAGGCCAACCGTGTCCTAGGTTGATTCAAGATCATTGTGGCCAGCAGGCTGAGGGAGTTGATTCTGCCCCTCTACTCCACTCTGGTGAGACCCCACCTGGAGTACTGTGTCCAGCTCTCAGGTCCCCAGTACAGGAAAGATGTAGAGCTGTTGGAGCAAGTCCAGAGAAGGGCCATGAAGATGATCAAGGGGCTGGAGCACCTCTCCTGTGAAGACAGGCTGCAAGAGTTGGACTTGTTCAGCCTGGAGAAGAGAAGGCTCTGGGGAGACCTAATTGCAGCCTACCAATGCTTAAAGGGGTCCTACAGGAAGGGGGAAGAGGGACTGTTCACCAGGGAGTGTACTGATATGGCAAAGGGTAATGGCCTTAAGCTGAAAGAGGGCAGGTTTAGATTAGACATTAGGAAGAAATTCTTCCCTATGAGGGTAGTGTGGCCCTGGCACAGGTTGCCCAGAGAGGTTGTGGAAGCCCCATCTCTGGACGTGTTTAAGGCCAGGTTGGATGGGGCCTTGAGCAGCCTAGTCTACTGAGGGCGTCCCTGGCCATGGCAAGGGGGTTGGAACCAGATGATCTTTGAGATCCCTTCAAACTCAAAGCATTCCATGATTCTATGATTCTATATTAGGGCTTGAATGAGTTCTAGCCACAATGGGATACATGACTTCCAGAGTGGATTCCACCTCTGGGAATCACCTGACAATATCAAAATCCCAGCGTTGTTCTATCAAAGTCAATAAGAAAACTAATTTTAGTTGTGCTGCAGTCAGAATTTCAACATGTGAAATCTGTAAGTGGAAACTTTAGCTGAATGATTTAAGACTGAAAAATTAATGCATTGCTGAGATATTTGAAGATCCTCATTAATTTCATAATTCTGTTGTCTGTCTAAAAGCCTAAAGATTTACACTTTTCTAAGTGCTTGTCCAGTAAAAAGAGACTGAGATTTGAAAGCCAACTGGAACACCCCTTGCTGCCTTCAGAAATGCATATGCAGCAATGCAAATTCTGTTAACTCATAACTCCCACTATCTTCTTACTCTTTAAGATATTACTGAAGACTGTATCCAGCCTTGCTACAGATTAATTAATAACACTATTCATAGACATGCTATAAAAGAGCATCTGTAGATCTGCAAAGGAAAAAAAAAAAGACCAAAAAAGTAGGAGAAACAGACTTGCATGCTTGAGTTGAGCAGTTATGCTTTGAACTGGATATGGGAAAGTCTCATTCTGAGAGTAAAATTTCTCCTACATGGGATTGCTGCAAGCCAAATGCTAGACTGATGCTTTGTGATCTAACTTGAGTCTATTTACAGGCTTAGGTCCTTTTCCTTCCTCTGCTGAAGAAGTGAGATGCATTAGCCCACTTCCCTCTACGTGTTTACATCTTCCTTTCCTTAACCCCTTTCCCTACTGCTCCCAGTGCTTGATCTGAAAGGGCGCAGCAACCTAATGACCATGGAGTTGCCCCTTTGCACAGAGTTTAGGTAGGTGAGCACTTTTGGGCTTTCCTTATGACATTCTTTGCCTTGGAGTAGGATTGCAGAGTTTTATAGCTAATCTCAAAGGTCACTCCATCTTTTCCTGCTCCCTGTTAGAAAAAAGTAGCTTTGAACTCAGGTAACACTGGAAAGATGTATTTGCAAGGGGAGGTTTTGACCATTCCAAGTTACAAAAAGCAGTACTTCTTTTGTGATTTTGACTTCTGAATTTTCTAGCTGCTCAACTTACCAGAGACACATCAACAACTGTCTGCAACTCACAAAGGGTTCTCTGAAACACACTGTGGTGGTTGAGCCCTGGCTAAAGGCCAGACGCCTACCAAAATCAGTCTATTACTCCCCTTCTTAGTTGGACAGGGGAGAAAAAAATATAATTGGGCAGCTCAAGAGACAAACTTGTTAATGACGCGGGCAAAACAGACTCAACACAGAGTGCAGAAGAGAAAGTTATCTAATTTATTACACCACGCTAAAGAGAAACAGTGAAAAACCAGAGTCAGGAGTGCAACCAACAATCTTGAAACAAATGCAACCAGGCAAACACTTTTCCCCCACCACTCCCTCCTTAGCAGGCTTTAGTTAGAAGTTTGGTCCCTTCTTCCCTCCCAGTCGCAGCCCAGGAGGGGCAGGGACTAGGGAAAATGGGGGTCTCGGGAACACCTTCCCCCCACCCCTCCATTCTAAAGCAGACTTCCCTTTAGCCATGATTTTGCTCCCTTCTTCCCCTCTCCTGCTCCCAGCACAGTGGGGGGCAGGGACTAGGAGATGGGGGCTTCGGTCAGTCCCTTGCAAGATGGTTTCCTTCTCGGCCGGGATGGGGGCATCCATTCCACACAGCCTCCCCCTGCTGCACCGTAGGATCTCACCCACGAGAGCCAGTCCTCCAGGAACTTTCTCCAAGGCAAATCTCTTCCCACCGGGCTTCATCTCTGCTATGGCAGGCAGCAATAAATCACAGTGTCTCTCAGTCCCAGTCCTCCATGGGGCTATAGGCCTCCCCCAGCAAACCTGTTTGGCTCATCTCTGTAGGTCACTTGTGCTGGCAGGGCTCATCCCAACCTAAGTCACGGCATCTTCTCTATGTCTCCACCAGCTCCATCCAGCGTGGAGCCTCTCCACCCGGCAGGTCGGGTCTCTGCCTCCTCCACGGGTCCTTTCCTCCGGCTACTCCACGTGCTGCAGGGGCATCTCTCTCCCGGGCACCTGGGCGCCTCCTCCCCCAGCCTTCCCGCCCTTTTGTGTCTGTCAACTGCTTACATTTATATGCAAATATATCACAATGCCCTTAATGGGCCAAAATTGCGGTCTTGTTGGCACTCCGTGTTCTGGTGGAGTCTGTCTCCTATATGTGATTCTCAGAGGCGCTATCAGCAGGCTGGCAGAAGATTCCAGCAGCCATTTTCTGCAGACCCTGGTCCTCTCTCTCTCTCTCAGTAGCCAACTATGCAAAACTGCGACACACACAGAAAGGAAAGTGGCATGAGGAATAATCATGAAGCCAAGAGAAGTCAGGCACAGTACATGCGTGGCTCATGCAATACTGCTTCTGCAGCAGCTGTCTATCATCATGTTTTACCTATATAAAGTTGTAAGTATTCACTGTAGTCTGGGCTCAAAATTTCGAGGGACAAAGGAATATAAAGTTCTGCTCTAAACAATAATTGTATGCAACTGCCAGTCTGAACTCCATGGACAAGGACAACTCAAAGTAGGAGTTCCTTGCTCATGTTTCACAGAATCACAGAAGTGTCAGGGTTGGAAGGGACATCCAACACCTAGAGCAGGCTGCACAGATTCACATCCAGGTGGGTTCTTAATGCCTCCAGAGATGGAGACTTCACAACCTCTCTGGGCAGCCAGTTCCAGTGCTCGGTCACTCCCACAGTAAAGAACTTCCTACATTCAAGTTTATGCCCATTGCCTTTTGTCCTGCCACTGAGGACCACTGAAAAAAGACTGAGCCCATTCTCCTGACACCTGCTCCTCAAGTATTTCTAAGCAATGCTATGTTTCCCCCTCAGTCTTCTCCAGGCTAAAAAGTCCCAAGTCCCTCAGCCTCTCTTTGTAAGAGAGATCTTCTAGTCCCCAAATAATTTTGTAGCCCTTTTTTGTACTGTGTCCAGTAGCTCCCTGTTCTTCTTGAACTTAGGAGCTGAGAACTGCACACAATATTCCAGATGAGGGCTCACCAGGGCAGACCAGAGGGCAGGAGAACCTCCCTCAACCTGCCAGCCACACTTTTCTTGATACACCCTAGGATGCCTCTGTCTGTCTTGGCCACGAGGGCACATTGCTGATCCATGGCTAACCTGCTGTCCACCAGGACTCCCAGGTCTTTTTCCACAGAGCTGTTCTCAAGCAGGTCAGCCCCTAACCTGTACTGGTGAACAGTACCCAATCCCCCAAAGTTGTACAAGAGAGACTGAATCCATTATTTGTCCTTTTGAGAAATGCTATGGAGGCGAGAATGATTGCTAAACTCTTCCCATAGTTCTGCTCGTGTTTTGTCAAAATAAGTAAGCAGGAAGCAGCGGGATTTTTTTAATGAATAACACAGTTTAGGATTAGGATTTCCACTGAAGATGGTATGGCTTTTGTGCGACAGGATGAAAAGGGAATCAAAGTCAAGAATATTTCTAAGTGAAACAGATAGATATTACCATCCTGAGGCAAACTGTCATTGGTGTAATCAGAAGTAGCAGCTGTCAGAGGATAGGAATAGTGTCATAGAATCCCTGACAGAACACGACAACTTGGTTCATAAATAGCTGCTTCTGTGAAAAGAGATCCTACAGCAGAGAGACAAAAACATATTGTAAAGGGAATCAACTATATGTTGTGCTAACCTCATTCTAATTAACACACTATTCCGCAGGCAAAAGAAGCCCTCTTCTATAGTGCGCTCTCCAGATTTCTGATGTCTCATATATTTTAAAACAAAAAAGACAAGGTTCATTTTTCTGGATGAAACTGATCAATCAAGTAAGTGTAGTCAAAGCTACTTCATGAGAACATGCAAGCTCTGTCCTAGCAGCACTGACTAAGCAGGAACTTCAGTAGAGGCTATTTTTCATCTCCACTTATTTTTTTTTTAGAAGATTGGTATAGCATGCAAGGATATTACTAAGAAGTGCAAGACACCACTGGGAACTAGGTCTATAAAAAGGAAATGAAGTATGAATAAAAAATTGCAGTGTATTAGATTGAATATGCACATGCAACATGAATATATACATTTTTAATGACACTTTTTATAACTATCAGTGAAGTAGAAGGTTATGGATTTCTAATTCTCAGAGAGTGATAATAGAAAATGATGCCTTCTTCAACAAGGTCACACTTATAGAGTGGGCATGTGCCCCAGTCAGATAGATATTGCTACTCCAATGTAGACAGTAATCCAGTACAGGAAAAAAATCCATATTCGTATGAGCTGTGCGAAGAAGAACAGTAATTGTTTAAGGAGAACTGATTAAACTTTGTGTGCACCAGGCTACATTGTCACAACTGAAAAACTACCTTCAGCTTTTGATAGAGCAGTGGCCTCTCAAATGGCCCAGGTATCAGTCACATTCCTTTCCATTTAATCCTCCTTTTCCCTTGGTTTTATTGCACAGTAAATGCAAGAAAATATTACCTAACATTCCTGTAGTATTAAATAACAGATCACATGCTAATAGAGGTATAAAAGAAAATATTTTGACACTTTGCACAACAGTGGTAACAATCAAAAGAACAGTTCCACAGCTTTGTTGCTCCAGCAATTTCCCTTTTATGCTGGCAATTTTTTCTTGATGATGACAAATTTAGTGGCAAGTTTTAAGATTACTGCATATCTAAGACTATAAAAGCCTATCCTACTTTCTGTGTGCCTTTCCAAGCTCATATGCACATCTTTACGGCTTCATATCACAACCTAATCTAATTTAATACTTCTCTGATGAAGTTTAGATCTTTCTTCTTGCTGAAACACAAGAAAGGGCACAGAGATGACCCTCTCAGTGATGGGTCCTGGGTTTTTTGGGGCAGCTCCTGGTGCTGCCCTCCATGGGTATGCTGAGGGAGACGATGAGGGGCAGCTGGAAAGTTCCAGAGTGTGTGAGAAGACCAGGGAGAGGGCTGAGATGGAGGGAAAGGGACCCAAGAACTGCTCATAGGCACTGGCTGGGGAACAGAAAGGAGACAAATGGGGCAAGAGAGATTTCTGAGCTGTGGAGGTGTGACGAGGGAGCCATTCTTCAGTTTAGGAAGCCCCACAGGCCTTGCCCAGCGCACCAGGATGTGTTCCAGGTCCTGGAGGCACCATCTGTCATGTCCACCCCTCACTGGCCCCAGCTCATGGCTCTGGGGCCACCTGTCGTTGCTCCAATGACTCCCCAGTACTGCTGCTCTCCACCTCTCCACAGCCTGGCCCTGCCTGGCCATGGGCCCTGCCAAGCTGGGCCTGCCTGTGGGCCCATGGCCAGGCCTGGCCTTGGACTGTCCCCTGGGAGGTGCCCAGTGCCCAGGTCTGGGCGCTGTTCCCCAGCCTGTCCTGCTCTTGGCTGGGGCACTGGGACCAGCCCTGCCTGCAGGGCCCTGCCCTGCCACCCTGTGGGGACCTCCCAGCCTCCTTAGGGAGATCCCAGTCCTGCTGCACCCTGGCCCTGCCAGGAGCTTGTCTGGTAGCTGTGACTCTGGCGCCCACACCAGGGGCATCATGGAGAGGATGCACACTGTATGAGGAGACGCTAGAAGCAGCCTGATGTTGGTAAGGTTATTTAACAATCCTTTTGTTACTAACCTTAAAAGTGACCACCTGTCATTTGTGCGGCGTGCTTGCTGGACTTTTGCATGAAGGGGTCAGAACTTGGTGTGTCTGGACAGCTGAGTGGGTGTCTCACCCCAGTGGGATTGTCCACCATATCCAATCAGCTAGGGCCTGTGTCAGTTGTGCAGTGGTGAGACATGCAGAGCCGGGCCTCCCCTTCTGTCTTTCAGAATATAAAATAGCACTATAGAAATCTGACAGCGCAAGTGCCCTATAGAATGAGGGAGCAGGGGATGCTTTGTCAAGAAGTGAATTCTTCAGCACTGCACTTGAGATTTCTTCTGCTGTCCCAGCTAGCAGGTCAGCTAAAGAATGGTTCAGCAAGGCAGAAGCAGAGCAGAACAATGGAGGAGCCCTCTTAGTTACCAAAGCTGCCCTAGGCACTGTACACTCCTGACCGCCCCACTCTCCAGAGTCCTAAAGTGACTGCTCTCAGCAATATGCAGGGAAAACTTCCCCTGCAATTGCAGACTGAAGGAGCTCCACAGAAATGAAGCTTTTAAAATTTGAAAAGGTTTAGCTAGTAGCCTTCATCAAAATATTTTACAGAAATTTACATGTTCCTGTGTGGGGCACAAGTGAAGATGCCAAAATACAGCTGCTCAACTACCATTTGTGGGCTCAGCTTTTTTATATTTATACTAAAGATATGTTGACAAATTCATGAGAAGGAACAACTAATTAATTTTACCACCACCCAATAATTTCAGCTAAGGCCTCTTCTTCATTTAGATTTTGTCTCATTACCACAGCAAGTCCAGTGCTCACAGACATGCCTGCTCTCATGTGCTTTTTCAAGTTGTTGTGATGAGTTTATTTTAAAGACAATCTGTGGTATAGTGTGGCAGGACATGGCAGGACTGCTTGGGTGCTCAGCATGCTGCACAATAAAGGGCTTGCTGCACTCTTGGCTGCATGGCATGGGCCTGCTTTCAGGGTTTTCTGTTAAAGCAAGATCAGTTGGAATTTTGTGGGCTAGTATTGCAGGACTGTTTCATAGTCTATTTGCTTACTTTCTCTATGACTTGGATTTCTGCATGCAACTCACCTCATGGGAGACATACTGGAATCACTTCTGAGGCTTTTTGAACTAGCCTTATGAAAAGCAATTGAAAAATGGAAGTATAGGTCTGAAATGCTTCTAGCCTAGCATGCAAAACCAGGATTAGGATACAGTGTTTCAGTCTCTCTTCCAATCACTTTGAGCGGCTAGTCTTTTTGTTACAGATCCAGGGAGGCATGTCAGTAATGGTGATCCCTGTTGGGTAAAGAAAAGTTTTGGTTTATTTAAAAGGTGCTGTTGAATAGAAGAGCAACTTACAGTGATTGCTGCAAGAGAAAATTGTGATTTTTAATTTTAATAATATTCAAAATAGTCTAATTAAAATCTGAATTTTGTTTTCTTTCTGGGAGAAAAACCTGGAAGCTTGGGACTAGCAATTATGAAGATGAATAACTGCATAATAAACTGAGCTTTGGCAATTAGACCCTTCAGCATTTTGATTTTTAAATGAGAATCTGGTTCTGAATGGATACACAAGAAAGGCAATCAATGTATAACGTGTGAAGAAGTAGCTTACAGTCATCTTACAGTCATGTTTGTACAAGACTGTGCCTCAGTACAGAACTTACACTGTATTTTCCCACAGGGAATGTGATAATATTTACTTGCACTCAGCTGTAATCTGAAGGCCCCTGTCATAACAGATGGGGCTTGGATGTGACAGTCTCGAACATGGTCTAAATAAGCATGGTGCCTAGGACCTAGCCACAACAGCAAAGAAGCTTAGAACTTGGGCCTAGATAGTTTTATCCCTCTGGTCATGTTGTATACCTTGCATTAAAATGCAGCACAACTAACTTCAAAGTGAAGTTATATGAGTAGTGACTTGCCACAAAGTTATACATGTAGTCACTTGCCATTTCATACACTCAATAATGTTATATTTATACTAGAAATTCAACCAGATTCAGGCACAGAATTAGATTCTTGTTAGATATTAAAAAAAAAACCCCAACAAACCACAAAACATTAAATCCTAGACTAGAATCAAAATTGCACTCTAATACTTCAAGAACAACATCCCCATCTGAATTTCTTAAATTCCACATCCTAGAATTCCAGAAATAACTATAGGAATTTATGTAAGTTAAAAATGATTATTATACTACTTGTAACATGGCTATGTAATGGAGTATTCTCTGATGATTCTGTTGAAGGGTATTAGGAATAAACTTCCTTCAGCTGGTTGTACACATAATAGCACCTCAGCTGATTAAATGAACCTCAGCAAATTACTGCCTGGAGGCTGAGAAAAATCCACAAACCTGCGTTTAAATTCTGCATGGAAGAGTCTATGTGCAGCATGGATAGCTCTATTTTCACGTCTTTTATTGAAACAAATTACTTTCTCAAGGAAAAAAAAAAAATGAGGATTTTATGTTATCAATGTGGGATATGCATTTAAAGAAAAATTTTGAAGGCAGAAAAAATTGAAACTCAAAAAAAATCTAAACTGTTTTCTGTTCTAAAGCAACTCCCAGGAACATAGCAAATTCAGGGTTTTAAAACTGTGCAAGTCTTCACTTGTCAAACCTATGATGTTTTCCCCCCATGTAACGTAGTGCAACTTTGCAGCAATTGTACATCAGATTTAAACACAGTGGAAATTATTTGGTTTAATTTTCTGTCCATTATTTTGTCTTTCAGCTTAATCTTGTTCTTTCAAGCTAGAATGAAGCTACCTGTTCTGTAGGTAGACGGAAACCCCAAATGCTTCAGTATTCACATCTTTCCTTTGACCTGTCTTACCCCATTTGCAAGCAAACCAGGCATCACTGATGAATTGGGCACAGTGACTGCTGTGGTATTGATTCATTATTTTCTTGTACTTTCACCATTGTATCCATGTGCTGAGACTTGATTTAGACTAGAAATCTATTTGGCAGGACAGTCTGTCATGTGCTTGCAGGCTCCTTTGAAAAGCAAAGGTCCTACTTCCTACAAACCACTGTAGAACAAATAGTGTTCATTACACATGTTAAATCCTAGCTCATTTAAATAGAAATATTAATGAGATTAAATGCACGGCTTGATTGAGAATTAATTGTTTAAAATTGAAGAGCGCTGAGGTATCCCTCAAACCTCTTCTCTAATCAGAGCTCTGCGCAGATACCTAGATATCGGACAGGCTTACATTTGATATGTTTGGTTTGTATTTTCTAAGCTTTGTTTTGATAAAGGGCTTGTTGACTGATGGGAATCCTGAGTGTTTACTCATTTAAATGGCTTACATTCAGAGCTGCTGGACTCAGGAAAAAATGAGCTTATGTCACCTCTGTCCTATTAAAAACTATGATTAGTCTGAATCATCCTCTGATTTTTATCACTCTTATTTCCATTCCTTATTTGGAGGGAGAACAATACATTTTATAGTTTCCACAAGTTTTTTTCATCTTCTGTTACCTGCAGCAGATAACAGCTTCCAAACAATGGAGTTCCTTTGGTTCTATCCTGTATTTGGTGCCCCTTGCCTTTGTCTGGGCTGTATGCTCACTACTTACGTTCTTCAGACCGTGTCCTTTTTGAGCTTATTCAAATAGCTAACCAGACATAATACTAACTCAGAAAAATAAAATGGATGTACTTTTGCCTCAATTGCAAGCTGAAGCAGCTAACAAAGGGGTTTGAGTGCAGTGCTGTGAGGAGGGAGCTGGAGGAAGCCGTACTATTTTCTCCTTCCACACAAAAGAGCTCGTAGTTGGGTTCAGTTCTTTTGTAGATTCACAACTTGGATAGATTCTCAATTCTTTGACTTGCCTCACTAAGTAGCAGGATAACAAAGCATTTAAATGGAGGAGGTTACTGTGACTGTAACAGCCAAGAATTGGGGTCAGGCTTGCACAGACACCTGTGAATTCATTCTGCTCAGCTCCCTTTCTTGCTATTATGCTCTGCTTTTTGCTGCAGAAATACTGTGCTACCTTGGTGAGCTGAAGCCCCTCACAGGCGGTTTCAGTGAATGCTGGTGCTGGCATTCACAGGAGGCTGGGGAAGGGAAGGCAGTGGCTCTGGAGCCCTCCTTTGTTAGTGAGACCATGGTACAAACTCAGTCCTCTCTGTACCACTGACAGTTGCTTTAGCATCAGGCTGCATCTCTAGACTCATGAATTTTTAGGATGATATCAACAAAGTGAGAAAATGCATCTTGACAGTCCAAGTGGAGGGAAAAAGGGAGATGTGGGTGTGGTGGTTTAGGCCTGGCTGCAGGCCAGGCTACCACCAAAGCCTATCACTCCCGTTTTCAGCTGGACAGGGGAGAAAACATCTATTGAGAGGCTCAGGAGTCGAGATAAGGACAGGGAGAGATCATTCCGCAATCAGCGTCACGGGCACAACAGACTCAACACAGAATAAAATGCATCCATTTATTTCCCCTCTATGACCCTCCACCACCCCAGAAGAAAGTACCTAATGGAAAGAGAGTAGGATAATGAGAAATGAAACCAAATCTTAAAAAACCTCCTCACCCCTCTCTTATTCCCAGGCCTAACTTCATTCATGATTTCTCTCCCTCCTCCCCACTCAGGTGGCATATGGAGAGATGGGGAATGGGAGTTTTGGTCAGTTCATCGTGAGTTGTCTCTGCTGGTTCTTCCTTCTTCAGGGGAAGATTCCTCACACCCTTCCCCTGCACCAGCATGCTGTACCATCCCTGGGAGACAGTCTTCCATGAACTTATTCCATGTGAGTCCCTTCCCACAGGGCTTCAGCTCTTCACCAACTGCTCCAGTGTGGGTCACTTCTATGGGGTGCAGTCATAAAATCATAGAATGTCTCTCAGTCTCTCAGGCCCAGACTGCTCCAGCCTGGTCCCCCACAGAGTCGCAAGACCCCCCAGCAAACCTGCTCCAGCATAGGCCATTCTCTCCACGGGCTGCAGGTGCTTGCTCCAGCATCGACTTCCCACCAGGTCACAGCCTCCTTCATGTGTCTCCACCTGCTCCAGCATGGGGTCTTTCTTGGGGTGCAGGTGGGGTCTCTGCTCCCCATCATCTTCCATGGGCTGCAGGGAGACAACCTGCTTCACCATGGTTTTCTCCATGGGCTGCAGGGGAATCTCTCCAGCGATGGAGGGCCTCCTCCCGCTCCTCTTCCCTGGCCTTGGTGCCTGCACAGTTTCTTACACATTCTCACTCCCTTCTCTGATGGCAAAAAGTGGCTGCTTGCAGTTCTTTCTCTCCTAAATATGATTCCCAGAGGTGCTGTTACAGTCACTGATGGGCTCGGCCTTTGTCAGCAATGACTCCGGCCTTGAGCCAGCTGGTGTTTGCTCTGTGGGGCCTGCAGAGCTTCTGGCTGTTTCTTGCAGCAGCCACCCCTGCAGCCCCCGTTCTTCCCCACAACCTGGCCACATAAAACCACAACAGTGGGGACACCGGAGGGACCTCTTACTTGCTTTTCTCTCTCTCTGTGTAGCAGTATCCACTTCCATGTGTTTCACACTTTGGATCTTGTAATACGCTTAGCAGTGGCTGCTAACATAGATAGTAATGTAATAACTTGCTCTGTTCTCTGTCATCTGAGTTGATTGTAATGATAAGTATGCTTCAATTTTTGTTACTTAATTTAATTCATTAGTTGGCAACCAACAAGGCAGAGCTAATATCTCTTTTTTTTCCATTTAAAGCCTAAAGCCTGAGTTTACTGTGATGGATAATTCAACCCAAAGTTGAGGAACAGAAAATTAAATCCTGAGGATAGTAAAAATATCTATTAAGCATTAGATCTTTTAAACAAACAAAAAAATTAATAAGATAATTGGAATGCATTAATTTGCATTAATCTCAGAGTCTTTTCCTCCAGCTTTTGCACAACACATTATTTTTTTCCTTGATATATTTTGGTAACACAGGCATTTAAATCTAGATACCTTACCCTGTTCATTTAATTCCTATCCTTTTATGTAGGCATTTCTTCTTGGCCTTTTGGACATAATCAGTTAAGTAACTGTCACTCTCATGCTACATTATCTTTCAAGTGTACAAGCTGGGTTTGTTCATCTTTGACTATAATACTGTATTACTGTCAAAATAAGCTAGTTTATTTCCAATTACTTAATTCTACATTAACTAGTAGTATAAAATAGTGTGGTAGTAACCTTGCTACTGGTGACTGGTATATGAGCAAGATTATTCGGTTTTAGTCCTAGTTTTGTGGAGTAATTGGATGATGTGGAATGAGACAGAGCTGTTAAATAGATGATTCTTTGCTATCTTCAGATCAAATAAATGTTAAGAAACAGTGAGGCAAGACTTACCAGGAGGTGATTACTATTGTGTGCATATGCTATCTGTAGCTAAATACATATTTGAAAAAAGTCCCCCTGACTTTTTTTTAAGCCTTCCTCTATTGTTTCCAGGAGAAGAACAGGATTTGGCAGCATTCCTCTGGAAATCAATCATTACAGCTTGGGTCCGAAGCCAAATGAAATAGATAAAAATTTCTTTGACTGCCCAAGGAGATAATTCCCTGAGTGTGGTGTGTAGTCTTGGTGATAAAACCTGTTTCATTGCTAAGCTTTTTTTCAAATGCTGCTGTCATACTAGGGTTGGGGAGAAGCTTCAGAATTGTAATCACAAGTGAACAGACCTGTACTGCAGTGGGGCTCTTCTGCCTTTCTGTCAGTGTGGTCACACTTCCTGAAGCATAATTTAATTTTGGTCATTTCATATGGTGGTGTGGGTTTTTTTCTCCATCTTTGTCACTGTTGATTTATTTTTATTTTGTTACCCTTTTTTATACTCAGTGATTTTTCTTTCTTGACTTTTTTGTGTTTACACAGATTTGTTCAAAGGCTCATAGGAATCCTAGGAAACTCTGCCTTCATGTAGAGAATATAAAATGTGCTATGAGGTAGAGGAAGTGCTTTGTTAGAACATATTTTTTTCAGAAGATCATTATAGACTACTGCCAATAGCTTCTGTTTCACTTAAGTGCCTTTCATTGAGAATCTGGTCTGTTATGTGACAATAACATTGGTGCATTTGAAAAGGCAATGCTTGTACACATAATTGTTATGAAGTGGTATGCTTTCCACTTTCTTTGTAACACAGTACAGCTGCAGCTCTACAGCTGGAGTTAACATGGACATAAAGTAACCCTTGTTTAAAGAGGTACTCTTGTTTCCTCTTGCTGTAAATATAGCTATTATCCCAATCAGGTTCATAAATATAAACATCCTAATAAATGAATGCTTTCTCTTCCACTGCCCTGAACAATCTTGCTTCTACTTCAACTAGTTCTGCTGACTACCTTATAAAGCTGTGTGGATACTGGAAGTTGCTGCTGATGACTGCCTGGGCATTTAGTGCAGAATGCAATGACCCTGAGAGTCACCAGCGGACTGCACTCAATATATACTGGGCTGTATATTTACAAAATCTATACTGGGTTGTCGAAGCAAGGATAAGAAGGACCTTATCAGAATATTACAGGGAAAGAATCCAATCCAGATGATGAGCCCTGCCTCAATTTAAAAGTAGTACTGTTCAGATAATACAATTTCAGTTGGAAGCAGAAAAAGAAAATGGGTAGCGTATTTAGCTTAAGGGAAGGTATGTATGGAAAGTTCTTTATTTATTTTAATTTATATCTGATAGTGGAAAACATTTTTTTTCCCATGATTGGCACTAATATCCTCATATTTCTGGCATAACGATACAGATTTTTGTATAAGAAGATAATGCTTATCAGCTGATAAAGGTATTAGCTCTCACCTAATCATATTCTTTAATTCCAAGAAATTCAGATGAGAGATCTCATCTCTGTCCAAAGCCTGATAAAGCTGTCCAGTGAGACATTCTCAGTATATGAAGATATTAACATCTGTTATCTTGTCAAAATTAAGTTTTGACAGAGCAGATCACTTCTGTGTCAGTGAGATGACCAGACTCCCAACAAGACCTAGCATTTGTTCCAGGAACTAACATTAAATTCACTATTTTTCAATTTAGTTTCAGGTGGAAGTTAGACTTACAGAAATTGACTGAATGCCTAGCTGCCTTCTTAGCCAAACATCTGACTGATTGTTACAGGAGCTGTGGCAGTGGGATTTTCAGACAGTCTAGGAGATTCCCTGAAGGCAGCCACTGCAATAAATAGGATAGTTCATAAGTGCTATTTGCATGCCTGAATGTGTGTGTGTCCCCAGCTCTGGGAGGACTGGGGGACAGTTGTACATAAGAATTCATCACAACAGCAGTTCACGGAGACTCACCAAACCCAGATGAAGATGCCAGGGCCCCTTGTTGCCATCGAGACAGCAAGTAACCATTCTGTTGAAGATTCACTGTGTGAGTGCTACTGCATGCAGAAGATCCCAGTAAATTATTTTTTTAAATAAACACTCTGTGTCTGTACACTAGAGAAAAGTTATATCATAATATGAAATTATACTAAGATTTGAGAGCTCTGTCTCAGACCTTTTCAGTTTGATTTATGTACTGTTGCAGATATGATCCTGCTTGTGGCTCCTCTTGAAAACAAATAATGCAATAGAAGGCATATTTCTGTGCAATATTTGTCACTGATATAGATGGCATATTAATATGCATCAGTGGAAGAACATTCATGAGCGAATTTTGTTAATCAGTTGCTCAGTGCATGATAAACATTACTGCTGGTGCACTGTAATAAGATTTAACATTTTATTGGTTCATTGGTAAGATTGCTGTTACCCAACTCTGCTGCCAAGTATTTAACACAGGTTTAGGGTTTTTTTTCCCTTTACATTATTCCTGAATAACTGAAAGTCTCAGAACTTTCCATATCTCACAACTCCCATAAATGGGCAACGTCTTGTGTTTGTGCATAGGTGGTGTGCTGAATTCTTGAGTCCTATACATGTGAGTGGCATTCACCACTGACACTTGTCTGAATGAGGTTCAAGACTTGGCCATACTACAAAATTCTATCTTCAAAAATGATTAGCTGAAGTAATTAGCTGATGTTCCTGCCAACAAATAATCTTTTCAGTGCTGTATCACCAGCTTATATGGTGTAGTGAAGAAAAGATGCTCAGGACTGCACCACTGACTTCCATTGAATCACAGAGTCACAGAATGGCTGAGGTTGGAAGGGACCTCTGGAGTCATCTGGTCCAACACCCTGCTCAAGCAGGGCCACCTAGGGCCAGTTGCCCAGTGCTATTCACATGGCTTCTGAATACCTCCAAGGAGGGGGCTCCACAACCACTCTGACCACTTGTTCCAGTGCTCAGGCACCTCACAGTAAAAAAGTGATCCCTGATGCTCAATCAGGCCCTCTTCCTGTTTTAGTTTGTGCTTATTGCCTCTTGTCCTGTCACTGGGCACCTGTGAAAAGAGTCTGGCTCCAACGTCTTTCCATACCTCCTTCAGGTATTTATACACATTAATGAGATTCCCCCTGAACCATCTCCAGGTTAAACAAGCCAAGCTCTCTCAGCCCTCTCTCATAGGAGAAATGTTCCAGTCCCTTTATCATGAGTGGCCTTTTGCTAGACTCTCTCCAGTACGTCCATATCCCTTTTGTACTGGGGAGCCCAGAAGTAGACGTAATACTTCAGGTGTGACCTGGGTTCTGTCTAGACAACTGCTGGATCTTGTGGGTAACAAGGTCCAAGATTATTGGGGAGCTAACTCCTGCACAGGAGTCATCCAAAGGGCAGATAAGAGATGTGGCAGTGTCTGGGTTATATTTAAGGAGCTCTTCTTCCAGAGTAAAAGCATCTTTTAACTATTTAACTAATTTTAGAAAGAGGAGATGATGTATCAGCATGTTTTCCTGTGATTTTTCTTGTCAAATGAGACCTTTTTGGCTGCTATCTTTAATCCTGTTTTCTGGAAGATGATAGTGGCAGTGGAAAGCCACTTCAGTGGAGTGCCTTAGATAGCGTCAAGGCAAGAACGGTAAGAGACTCATAGATAGGAAGTGACAGACAATCCCAGAGTGTGTTTACAGGCATGGGAATATCTTGCCCACCGTGCTCGGTCCAAGGATTAAAAGTAGATCAGCTCCTATAGTTCTAGGAGACATTAATATATATAGCATTTACTCATCAAGTCTCTTTGCCATCACCCAAGTTTTCTAGCTGCAGGCACTGAGTGATTTCACCACAAATTCTTCTGCTTCTCTACCACTCTTGAGTACGAAGTGAAGCTCATGACTTCATTTTTCGTATCAGCACTGACAGAGTCACAAAGGCTTATTCTGAAACATTCTGTGTGGGGTAATCAGCTGCTGTCTATTACAGCAACATTTCACTAAACCCAGCTATAGGAAGGCAGCTATCAAATGCAGACTCTCTTAGGTCTCCTACCCTCCTACTCTCACATTAGGCATACCAAAATGACTTGGTTTATCCATACTGACATTAATGTACTTATATACATTCTGAGCTGTCTGAAAAATGATTGCTCCAATATGGCTGGAAGGGCTGTTGTGGCTCTTTAATAGTTTTCAAAAAAATGATGCCATCCATATTTCTGCACCTAATTACATATTCTGATTTTTTTTCCTTACAGTACTAATGAATGGTGCTTTTTTCTGTTTTCAGTTTTTAAGATCTTGATGCTGGTATATTTCTGTAGATTTCTAAAAGACTTTTCACTCTGTATAACAAATGTGCTTTTAAAGTTCTTGGCATTGCATCTTAAAAGAAAACATATCAGTGATGTGCATGTTAATTCCTGTGCTATCTGTGAGGAAGTAGTAAAACCTTCAGGCTATGTACTCACAATATTAGACCAAGCAGATATTCTGACTACCAAAGTCCAAGTTTAAAAGCATGCAGTAAGATAATTCCACTGGTGAAAAATGGTGGGTGAGCTCTAGTCAGTTATCTTTTCAGACAGCAGCCTAATGGGCATTTCAGGCAAGTTTTAAATCTAATTATCACAGCTGCCTAAAAATCATGCAGTAGAAGACCATTTTGTTGAAAAATGGCAGTAGTAAAGGCACCTTAAATGTTATGACTCAGCGATCTTAGATTCAGCAAGAAATCTTGTTTTATCACCAAATTCAAAGTAGGATTCCAGATTATTTTGTTCTTGAACACGAACATAAGAGCAGAAATATTGGGATAGATCAAAGACCTGTGTACCTTCTGTCTGACAGGAGTCAACAGAGCAATCCTTCCCCAGGCAAACTCTTCAGCTTTCATCATCATTCACAATTTATGGATTACCTTTACCAAATATGCTTTTAGTAATTTCTTTTCCAGGCTGAGATATTTTAATTCCACTTGGTCTTTCCTTCTCCAGAGACCTTACTGTGCTTCTCCTGGCATCTGTGTCAACGTTTCATGACCAGCATTTTCAGGTTTGTCTGATATGGGCTAATCACATGGAGAAGCAGTGGCTGAGGTGTGGGGGCACAGTGGATAGACACAGTGATATAACTGGATTGAGAACAGCCCTGAGGAAAAGGACTTGGGGGTGTTGGTTGATGAAAAGCTTGGCACGAGCTGGCAGTGCATGCTTGCGGCCCATAAAGCCAACTGTATCTTGGGCTGCAACAAGATCAGTGTGACCAGCAGGTCAAGGGAGGTGATCCTGCCCCTCTACTCTGCTCTCATGAGACCACACCTGGAATACTGTGTCCAGCTCTGGGGTCCATTCTCTGTTATAAATATTATAAGAATATGCTGTAAAGTATGTTCCTCAAGAAATCCAGAAAATAACCTCACTTCATTGTTGAAACTGACAATATTTTTTTTTCTTTTAATCTCTTCCTCCAGATTTCTTGTTTGTGACAATTTTGGGAATGAAAACCTGTTTTAGACAAATTGAATAAGATACTTTCTATTGAACTGGTAATCTTGTACTTTATTTTTTTATTAGCTGTCTAATAATGCTTTTGTCAGATGTGTAAGGTTGCTAAAGAAACAGCATTTTGCTCATAAAATCGAGTGACTTCTTTCTGCAATACACTGTCTATCTTAGTATGTTTTTTGATGGCGAAAAGCAAGGGAAGGGAAAATAGGCAAATAAATTAAATGCTCTAGGGAAAAGAAAGACGAAAGACAAGTGTCACTTATCAAGGAACTCCACACAAAGTAACACATGAAATCAGAAAGGGCCGACCCACATGGATAAAGCTGTTGCAACTGACTTCTTATATATAGACACTTAAGCTCTAAGTTGCCTGCCTTACAGATACTGCTCTTAAGAATACTCGTAACTTTGCTGATACCACACTATTGATATCTCTGTTTCTTGAGACTTGCATCATTTCTTTATTCCATGTTTGTAGGTGGCATTTGTTACAGCTTTAGATCAATGAATTCAGAGCTCCTGAAAGCAATCAAATAGTTACACTAGATTGTACTGAATTGGTGCAGCCGCATGGTTCTGCTGGAACATAAGATCCAGTTCAGAGCAAAGCCATGTGATACTGTGGGCTGATTTCAGTAACTTTCCAAAAGTAAAAGATCCTTCAGACTTCAAATCTGAATTGACGACCCTTAGCTTATTATGCTGTGGTATTCAAAACCCATACACAGACTCACTTCTGTCATGCTGAAGGTCGTGCATCAGAAATAGAGGAAAGGTTTGTCACTCATGTGTGATATGAAGCTGTTTAATGTTCAGTCCTGCTTTCTGTCAAGTCATATAGTCTGCAGAAGCCAAAGCATTCTCATGTATCAATTTTGTATCTAGCTGAATAGTTTTATAATCTAGGCATAGACCTAAGCATAGACCTTTAAACGTCAAACTATTTGGCTGCTTTCACAATTTTTATTTAAAAGCTCCAATGTACAATTTATTTCTATCTGAGTAGGATCCTTTTTGTGTAAGCCTTGTGTTTACATACAATATGCTTTTAAGTGAAGATCTGAGTACAGTTGCTGAACATGAGGCAACACTGGGCTTCTTGTATTACTTCTTACTATTTAATATAAATAACTTCTGCAAAAGACTGTTTGGTAGTGAATGTTTTTTCTCTGTGCAAGATATTGCATGAGATTGGGTTTTGTCTCCTTTTACTAGTGACATGAAAAAAACATTTCCTAGCTTTGCAGGTACGATAGGTACCAGCTGATTTAGCTCACCACTCTTGTTAAGATTTTCCCTGAATCTCTTGATCACTATTAAAACATTTCATTACAGTAAGTTTCTCTCCAGGCTTGATAATTGTGTTGAAAGCCTTTAGGGTATTGACTGTAAAATATATGGCTCTTTTTCTGGATTTATGGTCACAGAAAATGCGTAGGTGCATGTCCATCTTCCTAAAACAGACATCCAACATAAAACTATGTTCATATTCCTGCTTTGTGGGCTTGGGTTTTGTTACCTGTTATTTGCAATGGCATTGACCCTTCCTCCAGTTGAAGATTCTGATTTGTCTCAGATCTTACGTATAAAGACAAGTAGGACAATACAAAATGCACATACATAACTTCTTTCTGACACAGACTGTATAGAGCCTTTTCCTGGAAAATCTTTCTTGCAACTTAAAACTCTCAGTTGCAACTTTTGAGCTTGGGGAGACACCTCTGCCCCACCCTCCCTACACCCTCTACACGTCCTGTCCTCACCACCCCGCCCTTGGCACATACTCAATGGCTTGGACAGTCAGCACAATTTTATATCAAATGTGCAAGCACCAGCCTTGCATTGAGCATACTTGCCTGCAACTTAGTAAACCTTAATGTCAGTGGATAAAGACAAAGAAATCTGTCAAGTTTAATTATCTGTGCAGTATAACACCACTGAGGGAAATACTCTCCTCTGGCTCTTAATCCTCCTTATCTTTGGTACATGTTAAAGCAGAATGGCTGCATTGCTTTCATAAATTGCCTGAAGCTTATTATCATGGGAAGCCTGTCATCCATGATTAAATAGCAATGCAAATCTGCTTTAGGAATAATTACTTTGAAAATGCATGTAGGTAACAAGGTTGCATTATACCTCATGTTTCTCAAATTGACTGTAGGCACAGAACCTACTTTCAGATCTTTGACTGTTGTCATCTCTGGTGCTTCTGAAAAATACATGTACCAGATTTTATTATTATTTTTTTAAACATACCAGTAAAGAGGATCATGTCAATTGTGAGGAGTACATTCTTCATGTCACTATGCACATGTGTAGTATTTATTTTTGAAATAATTTGGAGTTGTTTTTTAGATTCCATGTTTTCCATGTGCAGATATTCTAATTAAATGAAATGCAATAATGGAAGCAGTTCTGTTCTGAAGTAAGCTTTTAAAGAAACTGTTGTAATGGGAGAATATAAAAGGAATATTAAACTTTTTGAAGTAGTGTGATCAGCCCCAAATAACTGCTAAGTCAGGTGCCTGGAGATAGCACAAATGTAGAAATGACTGAGTTAAGGTCAATGCCCATTTCTTTTCATTACTACGACGTGCAACTTGGCTGTAGTTAAGATTTCACATTAAGAGGAAATGATTAGACTGTACAAATGCTTCTAAACATTCTAAATAATTTCCCCTGTAATGCCTCAAATCCTAGGCAACATTGAACACAGCCCTTGAACACAAATTTGAAATCATTTTAGGAGGATTCAGAGGAATGAGCTATTCACCAACCTTGTAAGCATTAGTCAAGCTTCATCCCAAATACATCAGTGTCTGCTTTACCGAAGGCAGAGAAAGTGGCACCTGAAGAAAAAAGGTTTACACTTTCATGTTTTGTATAGCTTGGAATAAAAGATCATTTCCCATTAAAAGCGAGGCTGATATTATTTTGCATGTGAATTACCTCTAGGGCTCATCTGGCTCTGCAGACCCTTTAAAATACTGACCTGTGAAAGAACCAAGAAAAGCCACTATCATGCACCAGTTCCTCTATAAAAATCTTATCTGCTACTTCAGACCTTGGACTCAGTGACCATGGCTTGAGCTCCTATTGTGCTCCAATGGGCTGGTGTACAGAAATGATGGGAAGATAAATACAAAGGAGCTAGACAATTGAGAAACGTCTGTTAAATACTTTCTAGCACAGTTTTTGGGAGCTTCCATGAGATCAGACACTGCTTTTCTTAATCGCCTGTTAAATTCTTCAGTTTGTTGTTATCCAGAAGTTCAAACTGGTATCTATTGCTAGATATTTGTGTCAGATATGAGGCCAAATAGCAAACAAGCTCCAAGGTTTACAACCGTCTTGATTTCAGTTTGGACTGGCAACTGGACTGTTTTTAAGAGCAAAATCTTTGAGTCCCTGGAATGAACTCCCAAAGGAAAACCTCGCGTCACAGCCATTTAAAATGGGATCTGCAACAGGCTTGACAGAGACCTTAGACAACAGTAATCATCCCCTGATTGTCCAGTGCACAAATAATGACTCTACCAGCTGATTTCTATTTCTGTCTCCCATTGCTTAATGATTGGGGTCCCTGTGCTCCTGCTGCTGTAGTTTACATGTACTCTTTTCCTGTTTTTTTGGTGTTGCTCAGACAGGGGAGGATGGATATAGTAGTTAATGGCAGGTATAATGTCATTACAGAATCATATGTCACTTGGACATTTTTATCACTCACTTGGTGCCTTTGTGTCAGTTGCCTTCTTAAGCCCAAGGGGCTAGACTTGCCTCATTAGGGTAAAGGGAATTTCAGGTATATAATTAGCAGGTGCTATGTTGGCCTGGTAACCACTGAAGTACTAAATTAAGAATCAGCAGAAAATTGGATTACTTAGATGTATAATGGTTACAAGGATCACTTTCCTCACCTGTCAATTGCAATCTGTTCCACTGGCAAAACCAAACTTCGCTGACAGAACAATGCAGCCCTTGCTGTTAACTCCTGTTAGGTGACATTGCAAGAATTTATTGAAAAGGGCATTGAAAAAGAAGAGTCTGCCCCTTGTTGGTTTTTCATGTCACTTCAGTACATGTATTAGTACCAATGTATCAGTGTATTAGTACCAATGTGTGAATTCCAGTTCTCAAGAACGCGTCTTTGCTTTGCTATTTTCTCTACCTATAAGCACTTACATGCTTTGGTTATTTGCTACATAATGATTTTGTTGATGGGAACCCAATAGAGCTCAGCCTACCAAAACTATTTAGATTGACACTTCCATATTTATTTAAATATCCTTCATCAATGACAGCACTAGGGTTGTCATTTTTTATGTGAAGTGCTGCATTCTCTCCTGCCTTGATTTGTGAGTGCTGCAGGAAGAAAATAAGAGCTGCAGGCAGAGCATGCAGCTAGCATGTTGGACTAGGCTAGGAAATATTACACTCTTTACATTAAGGTTTGCTCAATTTTTTGATTATTTTATGGCATCATGTCAGTGCTCAGGGAGATACAGGCATCTGAAAATAGACTAGTCAGACAGTTGATGCTGCCTCTCCCAAATAATTGTCAGCTAACGGGGTTCTGATGTTGGGCTGTTTGCTGATGTGCTGGCAGTGGCAATGACTGCAGGTGATACAGAGTACAAGCCAAATGGCATTCGTTTGCAATGAAAGAAGGCTTGACAAGTCTACTCCACCACTTGTGCTGGCAACAGAAAACTCATCTATGCTTTTTCAAAGACTAACCCTGTTTCCATTGTCCTATTCTTGGGATTTCATGCTTATACTGATCCATGTTTTCTTCCTTCAGGAGGAGAAGATCAAATTAAAAATAAACTCAGATTAAACAGTCTTGGAATCCAAACTGAATTGTGCTAATGCTTTAATGTAATATACTGAAGATCTTACAGTAAATTGTTTGGAAATGAAGGAAGGACTTGAATAGGCTCAGATAGTCAAGTACTCTTGTTCAACTAATTACCCTTTATTAAAATGCCATTCCATCTTCTTATGTGACAAAGATATGTAAAATAATGAGCTTAGTAGAGACAACTCAGTGCATAAAACCAGATTAAACCTGTGTATGTGGACAGATGAATGTACACATGCGAGAGAGAGCCTTGGTAAAGTTCTCAGTTTCATGTGTGTTCTTGTTCAAAACTTGCAGGGGAGAAAACCAGTAATACTGCATTTTTTGTGAAATTTTTCCTGTAGAAGTTATTTTCTATAGTAACTAATATCTACATGAGCATCTACACAACAGTTGATAACCTTTCAGCAAAGTACAGGAAAAGTGGTGAGACAGAAAAATTTCTGTTGCTCTGCCAACTGCCTGGGTTCAGAGTTGACAGTCTACTCTAATTACTTGGCCATCTAATGTTTTTCACCTTACTCCCTGAGGTTTGCCAATGTTAAAGTCTGCTTAGGAGTCTGTGCAAGTTAGATGCATTTACAGTGCAGAAAATGATGTTTCTAGCTACTCAGAGACCAAGCAAAGGAAAATGTCCCTTTTAAATTACTGTTCTACATAGGGAGGGGGGTTTTCATAGGACTACTGTGACTGGCAACAAAATTGGCTTTAGAGTTGAAGGAGAAGCTTTTGTGATCTGCAGGAAACAAATCCCTTCTGAGTTTGGAACTGGAGACGAACTCTTTTCTCTAATTAAAAAGGCATTTTTTATACAAAGCTACAGAAATGTGGATGCAAAGCTTGCCTTACAGTGAAGTAAGGAAAATCACTTATGGCTCAAAAGCTCAATTCTGACTTTATGTGGGCCCCAGCCTTGCTATACATAGTTAGTCCCTGGCTCTGACAGGTGGGACCTGCTTTGCTTTAGGCCGCTTTGCTTTAATTTAATCATTCTCTACTGAGGTCCTATCTAGCCTCAGTTTGTCCATCTAAGGCTGAAAGCTTACTTTCACTCCATAAATAAGCTTAGAAATTTCCTGTGTTCAGCTGGGCACCCAACATAAGAAGGACATAGACCTATTGGACCGAGTCTAGAGGAGAGTCACAAAGATGCTCAGAGGGCTGGAGCACCTCTCCTATGAAGACAGGTTGAGAGAGTTGGGCTTGTTCAAGCCTGGAGAAGAGAAGGCTCTGGGAAGACCTTATTGCAGCCTTCCAGCACCTGAAGGGGCCTACAGGAAAGCTGGGGAGAGGTCGTTTATCAGGGAGTGTAGTGACAGGGTAAAGAGCAATGGCTTTAAACTGAAAGTGGGTAGATTTAGATTAGATATTAGGAGGAAATTCTTCCCTGTGAGGGTGGTGAGGTCCTGGCACAGGTTTCCCAGAGAATCTGTGGCTGCCCCCTCCCTGGGAGTGTTCAGGGCTGGGCTGGTTTGGGCCTTGGGCAGCCTGGTCTAATGAAGGGTGTCCCTGACTATGGCAGGTGGGTTGGCTCTACATGATCTTTGAGGTCCTTGTAACCCAAACTAGTCTGTGATTCTATGAAAATCACCACAGCAGGTTTTTTGTGATTACTTAATCATATTTTCTTTAGCAGTAGGTTTATATGGGGGCAGCATAGATGTAGAATTTCTGTACTAACCTATTACAGTCACACCTAAATTTGGATGAATTCTCTCTCAAAGTTAGGAAATCTATTCTAATCAAGGCTAACAAAACAAAACTAGAGTTTGAAAAACTTAATGGAAATGTTATAAATATTGTGAAAGATTAAGGTGCCTTCTTTAGAAATTATTTTTTTTTACAGAAAGACTCTCATTTAGATGAGATCTGATATAAAACAAGGGTGTATACTTGTTAATAAATTACTATTGGTAGTCTGACTTGTCTAAGTACATACAAAATATCATATTTAATGAACATGGATCTTTAAGGTTTTTTGGTTTAATGAGGCTTTCTTTTCCTTGGCCTTTAAAGGAAAAAAAATTAATTAGATCAAAGCTGTACAAAGCATCTCTAAAATTGAATTGTGCATCCTCTGTATAGTAAAGGATCATTTTAAAAATGCATTGTGCACTCCTGAAATAAACAAACCGATAGCTTACAACTAGCAGACCTCTCCCACTTTTCCTATTTGGGAAAATACTCTGGACTGTCTTCCCAGAATCCTTCTGGATATGCTGTAAATTTTTTTATGGCCAAGGACCTACCAGGTACTATTTTTTTTTTTTCTTCCTGCATACCAGGGGTTTGCTGTAATGAAAAGCTCAGGAAAAAGCCACCACTTTTGTGAGCACTATTTTTCAAAGAACTGGCCTCTCCTCCCTACTATTTTCCACATGCTTGATCATAGAATCATAGAATCATAGAATCACAGAATCGTAGGGGCTGGAAAGGGACCTCGAGAGATCATCGGGTCCAACCCCCTGCCAAAGCAGCTCCCTAGGACATATCACTCAGATAGGCGTCCAGACGGGTCTGGAATATCTCCAGAGAAGGAGACTCCACCACCCCCTGGGCAGCCTGTCCCAGGGCTCTGTCACCCTCACTGGGAAAAAGTTCTTCCACATGTTGGTGCGGAACTTCCTGTGCTCCAACTTGCAGCCATTGCCCCTTGTCCTGTCCCCACAGACCACTGAAAAGGGGCTGGCTGATTCCCCCTGCATCCCCTGCTTAAGATAATTATAAACATTAATTAGGTCCCCCCTTAGTCTTCTCTTCTCAAGGCTGAACAGTCCCAATTTTTTCAGCCTTTCCTCATAGGGGAGACGCTCCAGGCCCTTAATCATCTTTGTAGCCCTTCTTTGGACTCTCTCCAGGAGATCCCTGTCCTTTTTATAGCAGGGAGCCCAGAACTGGACACAATACTCTGGGTGGGGCCTGACCAGGGCAGAGTAGAGGGGGAGGATGACCTCCTTTGACCTGCTGGTCACACTCCTCCGGATGCACCCCAGGATGCCATTGGCTCTCTTAGCCACCGAGGCACACTGCTGGCTCATGGCCAACCTGTCATCCACCAGGACCCCCAGGTCCTTCTCCACTGAGCTCTTCTCCAGCAGGCCAAATGATCTTGCATTGATACTTCTAGTCCATAGAATGGTACTGGTGTTGGAAGTTTGCATTTAGGAGCCAAGTGAGTTATTGTCAGTCATTGCCTTTTTGTACAGTATGTATAGATAAGGTGTATCTTCTTCAACAACAGTGTGAATGCAACCATCGTCAAGGAGGAAACCCTGTAGACACAGGTTTCACCATTTCATCACTGCTACTTACTGTACTGTTTTCTGTGACATCAACTTTTGTCACCTTGCCATTTGTTTTAACTCCAGATCTATGCTTCTTGCCTTTTGAGCTAGTGAAAGGTATCATCATTAATGTATGTGGTTGTTGGTTGTATCATGTCACTTTCAAATGCTAAGAAGCTTAATTCTCATTTTGTGTAGCATTCTTAACAGGCAGTTTAAGGAAAAAGGGGATGGAAGTTTGAAGGTCATTGAAGGTGTCAGCTTAGTCAGAACTTTGCCTCAAACCAGTTCTTTTAGTTCCATTGAAACATATCACGCAACTTTGTTAAAGAAGGCCTTTGTTCACTGTATTAAGTTCAGAAATCTGTGCAGATGTGCACAACAACTGGCTCCTTTAAGTGTCTGGTGAAGTGGTTCAAGTGTACTTGCATCAGGTAGCTCATCACATGGCTTTGAGTTGTGCCTGAATGCAGTATGTGTAGGTTCCTTTAGAAGCATAAGCCACTAGTGTGTTGTAAGAGATGGTAACAGCTGGCTGCTGCTTCAAAGATCAAGGGGAAAATTTGATTGCAGAAGCAAGAAAAGGTTTAAAAACCCTCAAAACACCACAAAACCTTTATTCCAACTGAAAAATGAAATAAGATTGCAAAAGCCTATTCAGTGCCAAAATGAGAAATTTTAGTGTTTGAATCAGTGTTTGATAAGGATAGTAGCAACAAATGTTGCAGCTAAAATGGAAGGAGCTTTTTGTGGGTTTTGGTGTTTTTTTCCTGCAAAATTAGAGATGAGGACATTGTATAAATACAAATAAAATGCGAGTTAAATCAGCTGAGCAGAGTGTTAAGAACAAGGCTAAAGTTCATCTTTACTGACAAGAAATCATTTCTGTATGAGGCCATAACAGGTTTGTGTGTAAACTGAATGCCCTATTTGCATGCAACAAACCCAGAAAACAAGTTTTATTTCTTTGCTATTAAACTATAAAAATTATTTTTTCCAGTGCTATCCAATGCACCAAAAATCTATTATCTTAGAAATAGTGAGAGAAGTTTGGACTTGAGTCCATCCTGTTGCTACTAGTAGTAGACACTCCTTGAAATGTATTTTTTGCTACGCTGTAGTTTGATCTAGAAAGTATTTTACAGATTCATATTACATGTGAATGAAAAAGCTGCTTACAGTTCATAGCCTTAAATTGACTCCCCAGGTGCCAAAGTACTAAGAGAAAAAAAGTACTGATATTTCCTTGGTTTTGAATTTTCAATGCTAACTTCATTTATAAAATTCTTAAAATACAGATTGTTTTGTGGGGGGTGGGATTTTTTCAGTTGGTTAGTTTTGGGTTTGTGTGGTGGTTTGACCCTGGCTGGAGGCCAGATACCCACCAAAGCTGCTCTGTCACTCCTCAGCTGGACAGGGGAGAAAATACCTATTGAGAGGCTCAGGAGTCGAGATAAGGACAGGGAGAGATCATTTCACAATCAGCATAACGGGCAAAACAGACTCAACACAGACTAAAGGAAAGAAAACACTCTGATTTATTGCACTGCACTGCACACCCAGTGACACCAGAGTCAGGTAATGAGAAGTGTGACCAGATCTTAAAGCACCTCCCCCCACCCCTCCCTTCTTAGTAGACTTCACTTTAGTCATGATTTCGCTCCCTTCTTTCCCCACTGTGGCATGGGGAGGGGCAGGGACTGGAGAAATGGGTGTTTTGGTCAGTTTCTTAGGAGTTGTTTCCTTTTTAGCTGGGGGGGAGCATTCCTCACACCCTTCCCCTGCTGCACTGTGGGGTCCCACTCCCAGGAGACAGTCCTTCACAAACACCTCCAAGGTGAGTCCTTTCCCACAGGGCTTCAGCTCTTCACCAGCCACCCTGGTGTGGATCACTGCTATGGGGTGCAGTCATAAATCACAGAATGTCTCTCAGGCCCAGACTTCTCCAGCCTGGTCCCCCATGGGGTCACAAACATGCCCCCATCAGATAACGTCTGGTGTGGATCTCTCGCGCTTGTATCTGTCTCTCTCCAGCAAGTGCTGGCAAGGCTTGCTCCAACATGGGTCACAGCATCTCCTGTATGTCTCCACCTGCCCCAGCGTGGGGCCTCTCCACAGGCTGCAGGTGGGTCTCAGCCTTTTCCATGGGCTGCAGGGGGACACCTGCTCTACCATGGGTTTCTCCATGGGCTGCAGGGGAATCTTGCCAGTGATGGAGCGCTGCCTCCTTCCCCTTCTTTGGCCTTGGTGCCTGCAGAGTTTCTTACATCTTCTGACTCCCTTCTATGGTGGCAAAATGCAGCTGATTGTGTTTTTTTCTTGAATGTGATTTCCAGAGGCGCTGTGACCATTGCTGATGGGCTTGGCCTTGGTCAACAATGACTCTGGCCTTGAGCTGGCTGGTGTTTGCTCTGTGGGGCCTGCAGAGAGCTTCTAGCTGCTTCTTGCAGCAGCCACCCCTGCAGTCCCCCACTTCTTCCCCAGAACCCAGCTGCACAAAACTATAACTCTTTGGTTTTGCATTTCTTTAAACATACTTTATTGGGAGTTTTAAAACACTCCACACTAAAACCAGAGAAATTGTATCACATGCAGCCACTCTGGCCTTTATGGGTTGTCTGTATTTCAGACATGTGACAGATCATGTTATCTCACTTTCATTATAGAGAAAATTGCTCATCTTTTTCAGTATCTCTCATTTACATGGGACTTCTCATGCTCGAAAACAAAATTGTATGGCATTTAAAGAATTATAGCCTAGTACAAGGCAAACTATAGTAATTGAGAGTTGTAGCTCCCTCATGCATTTTAAAAATAAGTTTCCATTAACATCTGGGAAATCTTTACTGATCACAGTACCTTACTGGAAAATCTGTGATAGTGGAGATGCTATCCAAGCAAAGTCTAGCTTGTTTAGGAGAAAAAGAGGTGTGAAATTTATGTTTTGCTATTCCTGTGAAGAAATTTTATTGACAAGTTTCATGTAAGTGAAACATGTCAATAGTAGGAGGAAGTTGGTTTTGATTTTTGGACACTCGCATTTGGTGAAAACTGGTTTTAAACCTCAGAAAAGAAAAATATATGTAGAGAAATGAACAATCCCTACACCAAGTGCAAAAATAGAGAAATGTCCTAATTTTAGTAAACCAGTCTCCTTTCACAAGCAACTGGAAAGGCAATAAATAAAAATGAGTTGCAATCAAGCCCCTTGATATCCATTTTGACTGTAATGAAGCTTGATTTTTTTTCTGAACTGTAGTAGAGTAAAACTATAATTAATGCTCAACCAGCATGTGAACTGTATGCTACTTGTAATTACATCACCTTGGTAATGCAGTGGGATATTGCACATGACTGATGCTGGATTTTAACTGGGTTTTTTTATTGGATTCACTCTTTATAAAAAAAAATGTGTTGAGGAAAACTCTGTGTGGCTGCCTCAGGCATAATGTGCATTTGATAGTAGTGTGCTTCATATCGAGCTCTGATATTTCTTCAGTGCGTGACTTGGAAGAGTTGTTTGACCTCTTCATCAGTTGACTCCCTGAAAAGTGAAATGAAGAAACTGTGTGCTGGAGGGTCAAGTAAATCAAGATTTTTTTTTTCTTAAGTTTGTCAGTGCCCAGCAGCCTATGTCTTGACAACATTTGGTGATTTAAGTAATATTTAGCTTCCAAAACAGCAGATAGGTGTTTAGAGAGATTTAGAAAATAACAACAGATAAGTACTTAGATTTTTTTTTTCCTCTCTATGTAAATTAGGTGTCTGACCTACTTCTGTAACTTACAACTGTAATGGACTCCTACATAATTTTGCAATACTGGTCTGAAAACCATGTTTTAGCTAAACCCATAAAGCATTTATATAAAGTGGGAAAGTGGAACAAAAATTGTCATTCTCCTAGTGAAAGCTGTTTTCATGGTTATCACAGAGAAGTGGTAGCCTGTGAAAACAGTCATGGTGCAAAAAGCACAGGAACAGCATCTTGACTTGAATGGGAACATCTTTCTGGATAGGACAGTTTACACTATGTCAAACAGGAAAAATAGTAATTATGGTGATTACTATGGTGACTGGCTGTGGATCTCTACATGAGATCCCTAGGAACAGAGGTGGTAAAGCTTCTTCCAGATGATGGGCTGCATCGCTTTCCTACAGCTATCTCCAGTAAAATGCCAGATTGTGAGTTGCCTGAAGTTGTGCAATAGGAAATATAAATCAATATGGAGACATTTGTGGATCAGATACCATGTTGGAGATTGGAAGGTTATTTGTAATGATAAAGAAATGTAGTGTCTGCTTTTCATAACTTGAAAAGCATGAAATGAAACCAAGAATGAAATTTCTTCTTTTAGTTTCTCTCAAAGTCAAAGCACAAATGATCTTGCCTTCCCCTTTACAACCTTAGTGATGTGCTACTGAGGTGGGATAGATCCCCAGAGTCAAAATCCCACTGACTTCTGAAAACTTGTTTTGGTGCCACTCAGTTTCTGATTGCTTAAGTTGGGACATGTGAAAACAGCACGTCTGTTAAAGGGTTGGCTGCAGAGTGTTGAGGGTTTTTTTCCTTTCTAGAAAGTTAAATCCTTTAAAGTTGGCCATACCTCTATCTAGCATCCTTTGAAAATTGTGGTCTATAGCTACATCTTATATTTGCAATTCACAGCCTTTAATGAACATTTTTGCTGTTGCAAGTTATGTAAAATGTAATAGTAACGTTTGACAGTGGAAGTGTTTGAGGCTTTCATCTTCTGAAACAGCTTGCAGAGGTGTATAATGAAGAAGTCACACAAATAATTTCATGACTTTCCTCAAAAAGTTTGCCTGTAGAATAGATTATAAATTAGATTTAAAAAAATATATAGTTATCATAGCTTCCAACAAAATTTTTTGTGATAAAACTGTCTCGAAATCCCAAACTTCTCAAAGGACTGTGCATAGGGTTTTTCATGGAAACAAGCATGTTGTGGGATGCTTGAGCAAAATAAAGGGAAGGGTTTTTTCAGGTTATGGTGTACAGGAGAGACAAGCATAGGATTATAGCTCAAATCACAAAATAAAGTAACACAGTAATTTATTTATTAGGATTCTGTGTAGACCTCTGGTACTAATAAATTGCTGCGTGAAAGGTTGGGGTTTAAGAGATCAATCTGGAGTGTGTATCCACTCCAAGCATATAAGAAACGTCCTTTTCTAACATAGAAAGAAATCAGCCTCAACAGGCAGAAAAAATGTGGCCTTTCTTTCAAACCTGCCTCGGCACAGATTCCTCAGGGTTTCTCATAGACATAAACAAATAGTTTTGCACAGACAATTGTTAATTGTCCCTATGTTTGGCAAGCTTGTTTTCTCTTCTGATAGCTACCTTAGTGAGATCAAGCCATATTACTGGGGGAGTGTTCTGAAGGATTCCCTCTGCTGACAATATTTTGGCTTGTTTGCAGAGCTCAAAACCAATTCTGAATGTTAGGAAGTTTACAGGTGCTCAGGGTAAGAGATGTGATGGAGCCTGACTCTATATACTTCTGAAAAGAACACATAAATGCAGTATTTCATGCAGAGTGTTTATTACTGCATTTTTTTGAAGGCAGGCATTTCTACCTCCACTAATTATGCACTAGTTATAAATTGGCTGCTGCTTTGATTTGAGTACATAAGATTTATGTTAAGCCAGCACAGTAAAAATGAAGGTCTTGTCAGTGAATCAGAAGTTGTCTGTAACACATACTCAGAGAAATGAATTTTAAGGTGAAGTCTGAAGGCTGAAGTAGAACAAGGAAGAAATTGTGGCATCTGTTGATGGCATTCTGAAATTCACTCTGAAATTCAAAAGAAAATTCAACTGATATCCATTTTCAGCAGAAACATACAGATTTTATAAGTCCATGTAATTTTTCTTTCTTTGGTGGAAACAGCTCGCATCAAAACGCTGTTCTCCTGGTGTTCCTACTCATAAAGAATGAAGTAGGATTTAACCTGTTAGGAGTAATTTCAACTGTTATGATCCAGTACTTTTCTGAATTCACTGAAATAAAATGATCTATATCAGTCTTAAAAATGAATTCCAAATCTGCTTCAGATTAAAATACACTGCTTTTGTTAGACATACAATGGTGAGTGTTTTTCTAATGCGGCAAAGTCTAATTCTCAATAGTCCACATTTTTCTTTGAAAAAAATCTATGAAATGAAGTAAAATAAAATTGATTGAAGGTACATGACTTTCAAGTTCAGTCTCATGATACCTTTTTTTGACAGCTGTAAACACTCATGAGGTGTCCATCTGCTCCATTATAGCTGTGATACTGTGCCATCTTGTAAGTCTTGAGTGAATTTTAACAGGAAGGAAAAAAAATGGGACAGTATTGAAATAGCATCCTCACTGGAGGTGAATGGCAAGCCTCCAGCTGACTCCAATTGAAATGGAAAGTTTAGAGAGCTTCTGCATAAAGCGTAGAATCAAGTGTTGCTGTTGAGATGACTGCTGGTGTTTCTCAGAAACCTGAGTTTTACTGCATTTTTTTCTTGTCCCTCACCATTCCACTGTGTTTTGCTTTCTTCAGAGGTGATCAGGGACCTTAGTCCCTTTACATGTATTGCTGCTTCTTGAATAAAAGCTTACACTTTGAACTCCCTAAACAATAGAGGCTTACTTCCATGGTCATTTTAGGTATGCAATATTCTAAGTAGTGAAAGCTTGTTGGATTTCTATACTGCTGCAGTTCCTTTAACTACTACCTGTCCGAACTAAGGAACTGAGTTTTCTGAAACCACTTAGTAAATTCCTTTACTCTTGGTGGGATTGCAGATATATGTTAAATTTGAGAGGAAAACATAAATATATTTTAATTTTTACTGCTGAGCTTAGCCATCTTCTCATCCCATAGTTCCATATGCAATTTCATTCTTTGCTCAAATTAGTCCTGGGGATACAAGTGTGGAGAATGAATCCCTTGTCCTGCTCTGTAACTATAGGTCTGACCATTTCCTACTCAAAAGCTGCAATACCTTTTGTTTGAAATGGCCTGTTGTCTTACAAATACATGCTCAATCTTATAACCAGATGTTGGTGGCTATTTTAGATACTGTCATCATGTGATACCACAGATCACAAGTTGCACACATTGTGCTTTGGATGATAGAAATTCCTCTCTGCACTGTAGGGATGGGTAGCATGGCCACAGAGTCATCGTTTGCATTATCGGTAAGGTACTGCTGTAAGTGCAAACTGTTGCATATTCTTTGGTCTTAAGGGAAATACAGAGATTCTTTTGAGACTGATAACTATAAATAAAACCAGGAGCATGTGCAACAGTTAACATCTTACTGTCATAATCAGCAAAAAATAGTTATGACCAAAAAAACCCCATTTCTTTAGCCCCTTTTAAAAAGTGCCACTCCTCTAGATTTCTGAGGTGGGAAGCAAATTTTTGGAAGATGAATTGTATACATAAAAGGAGAGAAACTCAATTACCATCCAAGCTCAGGGATTTAAGAGTTTTATCTTCAAAGCCTGGGAAAGTAAGCTTGGGTTATTTTTTATGATGGAGATGGTAGAAAGAGAGTCTTTAGGCTATATTCCATGACTATTTTATCTTACAAAGAAACTTCATTACAAGATGACTTTACCAAAACAGGTTGAGAGTGTGTCTTATTACTGTTATAAAGTGTCATGGTTTCTCCCTAGAAGCTGGTATAAGGCTGTGCTTTGGATTTAGGAAGAGAATAGTGTTGATAACACAGAAGATGGGTGGACACAGCCAGGACAGCTGACCCCAATGGACCAAAGGGATATTCCATACTCTATGACATCATGCACTGTATATAACCGAGGAGTTGGCCAGGAAGCAGGGCAGCTCAGGAACTAGTTGAACATTGGCTTCAGGTAGTGAGAAATTTTTATTGTTATTATTGTTGTTATTTTCCTTTTCTGTCCTAATAAACTGTATTTATCTCAATGAACAATTTTTACTTGTTTCATTTCAATTCTTTCCCCATCCCACTGAGGAGCAGGGAGAGACTGAATTGCTCTGTGCTTGTTTGAGCTGCTGGATGGGTTAAACTATGATACATAGGAAATATAATCCTGGATAATATGTTTAATCTATAGTTAATACTAATTTTGCAAACTAAAACTGGAGATATAATTTGATACTAACCAATTAAGATTTTAAATTAGATTTTTTTTATAATTATGTGAAAACCTATTTAAACATTTCCTGAACACGTCACAGTTTTATTATATTTCAGTCACTGACAAGTAGTGATTTTACATGCTATAAAATATTACACAGATCTGTGTGCTTTGAACATGACCTTTATTTGTTAAAATTAAGATTTCTCTTTCCTTGAGCTGACTTTGGGTTAGCCTTTGGTCTTTTTGCAGACCTGAGATTGTAAGCCAGCAGTACTTGGCCAAGATTGCTCATCTTTTGTTGCCACTCTGTGTATCATGGCAAGCTGTAGCTGCTAAGATTGTATTTCTCCATCACTGTAATATTTTTCCGGGATGTACTATTTAATGGTTTCACAAACCCTTTTTTTTAAAATCTGATTGATCTGTTATTTTTTGTGGTGGCAAAATACTAACTTGTTTTGCAAATAAACTAGAATAGGGTTTAAATGTAAATTTACCCAGGGAAATATACTTTTCTACAATAGAATTTAGTAACCAACACTTAATTAAATTATGACATGAAGGACATTGTTTGGAGAAAATGTTTCCATGTTAGCCATAATTTGCTGATAAGTAACTATAAATTTTGCTATTCTGTGAATCCTAACTGGGGACATTTTATGCAACAGAAGATAGTGTAAAACACTTATTGTTCTATTTAAAATAGCTCATACAATGATAAATAATAAATGGTGTTTAAAAGTTCCTCTTTCTGCTTTGCAAGAAGGACAGCTTGACAAGAAAAGTCATAGAAGTTATTTATTACTTGGTTGTGATTCTATGGTAAATTCAAATTAGCAGACCGCTTTGAGTTCTCTTGAGGTGAGTGGGTTTTGTCCAGATTTGAGCACTGGTCCTAGAACAAGCTGCTGGGTGAGTCTGTGTGATGCTCTTCACTGTGTTAAGAAAAGGGTTCTTAATCCAAATCCCCTGACTTCACCTTTCCACCTTTGGGATATCAATCTCTAATCTTCAGAGTGTGATCCTGACCACACAGATGCATGTGACCACACATCTTAGGTTCATTCTCCCCCATTTTTGAGGCTAGGTGCCCCTCTGACTTCAGTAGAAATACTACCTTCTTTGTTCTTGGTTGTCTAGCAGTGCTCTGCTCACAGATCACAACACCTGTACTAAAGGAGGAAAACGCATGCGAGGAAGCTCTCCCAGGTATCGATGGCTTCTGGAGATACAGCACGCTGCAACTGTTGAGAGTAGTATGACAAAGTGCTTCAAGTGATAACCTTCTCAGATCAACAGGGGAGATGTTCACTGTTGATATTTTTCATTAGTGTTATTTGAAACCCTAATTCTGAAAGGAAGTCTCTGACTCAAGACCTCAGAAATAAGAATGAAAACTGAAATTAGGGTGGACTTTTGCAGTGATTTATTAATATTCCTTTGTGATGAGTAGTGCAGCTGAATAGTAGTCAATGGCTGCCTTTAAGAATCATGCCAGTATGAGACTTTTATTTGATTTGGTAGGCCTTTTTGGTTCATGCAATGGGACTGGGTTTTTTTGCTGTTTTTTTTCTATGTTTTGTATCAACCATTGTACTGTCTGTAAAATATGGAGACTGAGATAGAAAAAGAGCCATCCTGTTGTGTTTTAGTGTTATCACTGAAATTCCCTTTACTAAACTTGATGTGGATAATCCTCCTGGCATAGAGAAATTAGTAGTATCAGCGCAAGGTTTTTGAATAGAAGTCTGACACATTAATTACACTTGATAACTGGTCTTGAAAATAAAACCAACATTTTCAACAATGGTATCCAGCAATGCATGTATAAGTAACAAAGACAGTAACTTAAACCATGAGTATAATAACCAAGACTTCATGGTGTTCCCCTCAGCCTGCAACTTCAACCTGTTCTGCCAAGCACAGATGTGCAGAAGAAAGCCCTTCTGATTTGGAAATCAAATATATGCTTTATCTCTACTCTATGTAGTTATACTCCTAGCTACCTAATGGATATCGTTTAATATTTAAATAGCTGATTTTGTGTTTTCCTGTAATCCCTTAATGTTAGTGTAGGTCTTGAACAGAAAAGCATAGGAATATATTACAAGGAATGGTTATTCTTAATAAATACTCTACTAATTGTGTTGTGGAAAACAAAGGATATAACTGTATATTTCCCACAGGAAAGGGACACTATTTTTATCAGTGTTAAATATACAGTACATTCTATCATATACAATTCTTTTGAACAGAGGCTTGATTTTGAGGGTAGGGTGTTTTTTCTGCTTCAGAAGTCACACTGATTCTCTTGGCCTTTATATTTAGAGAGATACAAAGGTGGATTTCAACTTGCTTTCTGTAGTTTGTTGTTATTGCTGTAGAAAAATCGTATGCTTAATACACTTACTGCTGTAGAATACAAAGTATTTATAGGCCACGTGTGTCCTATGCCAGTCAGGTAGGATAATGTAAAGGGTTCTATGCAACTGACCCTGCCTAGGTTGTTCAGTTGCCATTGAACATGGCAAATACTTAGTTATTCTTTCATTGAAATCACTGCTATGTGCCTTTATGTATGGGTTTTTTTCTTCAGTCATGCCATAAAAATAATGGTATTCTCTTTTAATAGTTTTTTATCACAGCATTCTGGCATCATCAGGTCCCAGGGATTCCCTGTCTTGCATGTTTTCTGGATCACTGGAAAGCATATCTCTGAAAAGACCTTTAATATAAAAAGTTTCTTAGGGAGAGCATGAGCATCCTCTGGCATGAATTTTCTGCTCATCTGCTAATTCAGTAGGTTCACTTGACAAGCCAATGGAAAATTACACATTACATTACACACCAGTATCCACAGGGGTAGCTGGGAACTCGGACCCTCCACAGACGCCTGCACCTCAGATGGGAGCTGAAGCCCGTGCTCTTTCCAATGTGGAGAATGGGTTGGCCACGGTTCAGTTTGGGTTTATCATCCTTCCAGGAGCAGAGCACTCTTCCAGAAACTGGAAGGTGTTTGCAGGTTGAGCGTACACCTTGTGACGCTGCCTGCATGAAGGAGTGATCCTACCTGATGCCCGCCCTCTGTGTGCACAGCCCTCATCATGCAGTTGTACCTGATGTTTTCCAGAGACTCTGGGGACTTAGATCTTCTTTCATGTTATAATTGAAAAGTCCAAACATCTTTCATCCTGTCTTTGAGTACCCTGTCCTCACTGTCATGAGAAGCAATTCCACATCAGGTGAGCTGTGCTGGGACATGGTTGCTGTATGCATAGTCACTGCTTGTAGTCTGCAGCGAGTATCCTTGCTTAAATGGTGAATATGTATATATCTTCTCAATCTTCCAGATTTTTTCATGAATTTGCCTGAATTATGGTAATCTCTACAAAAATACTGCAGTTATTCACCTGAGACTGTTTTTATTGCCTCTTTTGTTGTGGTAAAGATGCTTTGTTGTACCCAGTCAGACAGGGCAAACAGGATTTGCACGGTGCAGAAGGCAGCTGCTTAATCTGCCAGTGAGCTGGGTCATTTTGTTACACAGCACTTACCTTCCCCTGTCTTATCCATAAACTCTGTTGTAAATATTTGTGTCTTTTAAATAGCAGTGTTTGAGGAAACAATGAGTCGGATTAAAGGTCGTGCTGGCCTGTGAGCCCATCTGGCAACGGCCTATGTAAGATGTCAGAGGCACATGAATACGTAGGTCAGAGTATGTATAGGTAAGGCTTCCTGCTTCCAAAGCTTTCATGGTCTTTTTGAACTTTTTTTTTTAATTCTCACTTACAAACTGATTGCAAGAAGCCGAAGTACTCCTGAAGGTCTTGTGCCTTTAGAGCACTACCTTTTGGTCTTGTGTCTGCTGCCGAAATGCCAGCCTCTGCTTTTCACTTCTGTTGACAAACATTGGTGACCGAAGACCCCCTGGCTGCTGGAAGCCATTCTTGGCACTGCTCTTGGGGGATTCAAGAGGAAAAGTCTGAATTTCAGTCAGTAGGTGCAGTTTAACCCTGGACGTGGATTATGTGGGACACTAACTCCGTAGTGCTGGATGTGGAAATTCCCTGTCCTGCGGAGGGGTTGTTAAAGCCAGCACAGAAATGCTTTCCCCTTTCCATTGAAGACACCCTCCAACTTTGAAATTAAATAAAAGATGAGGGTGAAAGGAAAGGAGGTACCATGTCAGTGTGTCCTGGTTTCAGTCAGGATAGAGTTAACTTCATTTGTAGCAGCTGATGGAATGCTGTGTTTGGGAGTTAAAATGAAAGCAGTGCTGATAACACCCTGATGTTCTTAGTTGCAGTCAGACAGTCAAGGACTTTCTCAGCTTCTTCGTATTTCTCTATTCATGAGAAAGGAGGGGCGAAGCCAGGACAGGTGACCCAGATGGGCCAAAGAGAGTATTCCATGCCAATTACGTCCTGCCCAGGATAACGGGGGGCTGAGGGGAGGAAGAAGAGGGGCGGTGGCGGGACGCGTGCTTCTTGGGGGGACGGTCGGGTTCCGGGACAGCTCTGGGTGGTACGGCCTGAGTTGTGTGGTTCGGGGAGAAACTGCATTTGGTATCAATAGTTTCATATTCTTTTGCTCTAAAGTCCTGTTAGCATTGTTGTATTTTATCTTTCTGTTATCTTAGTAAACTATCCTTATCCCAACCCACGGGCCTCTTAGTTTCTTGGTTTTGGAGTTATTTGTCCCTTCCTTTTCCCTTCCCTTCCCTTGTTTCCCCCCCCCCTTTTTCCCTTTTCTCCTGCTCTTTTACTTTAAGGAGCAGGCAGCTGCGTGGATCTCGGCCCACAGCCGGGGTGAAACCACGACACAGTGGAAATCTCTGGTGCAGAAAACTTCAGAGGGTTTGATTATTTTTTTTTAGTATCTTGTATTATAGATTGAATTATATCTCAAAAAATAATATAAAATTAAACCCACGTCACTTTAAATGGAAAACCAGGAACTTTTCCACCTAAAAATGACAGCATTGCAGCATCCCAATATTTAAAAAGCAAAACACCATGGAAAATGTGTGAAGCACAATATTTCCTGTGAGTTGGTATTTCAGAATCAACGTATTCAGAAAAAAAATAACAACACTCTGATCTTGCTGCTGACCAGCTGTAGTCTGGGAAAACTACAATCTAAATGACTTTAATGTTTTTATGGTGCTCACAATCTCTTTGGTGACAAAACTTTCTGTAGCAAACTTCTGGTAAGCATGAAAATGGGGACTAATTTTTGGTTACATGCTGCACTATTATGGACCATTTGTTAGTCCCAGTAACAAATCCCAGTAATGGGATTCTCAGTCTTGGGGATTCATCAGAGATATTTATCTAATAAATACATCTACTCTGTGCGTACTTTTAATGTTTCCTGATTAAAATAAAGCTGTTTATCTCTCCTGGTTTCAATGATTATATGTAAGCAAGGATTACTTACCCAGGAATCTCAAACCCATTGCCAGTTTGCAGTATGTTCAGGCTTTCTTTGGAAATGACTACTGTGTGAGGCATGTGTCTGCCTAAACATGTGCAACTAGTTTAGAGTTAGTCTGAACACAGGAAAAAATAGAGAACAGTCTGTTCTACCCTAGTTTTATATATGTAAGTGTAATCTATTATTAATCGCTATGTAATACAAAACCAGATCTTGTAAGGGAACAAAGAGTGGATCAAGGTTTGGCCATTCCAACACAAACAGTTTCTTTTTACCCCTCTTCCTCCAGAAAGTAATAAGAACACTTATTCAATGTCAATTTTATTTCTATATAAACTGCTGATAAAATCCATATGATAAATTGTTCCTTTGGGAAACAGACCTCAACTGTGAGAGGGTATAAATTATAAATTTTAGCACAAAAAAGTAAAATACAAAATCATCATAGTGTCTTCTTGTGAGGAGAGGAGCAGCCTGTGGAGACTGTGCAAGGACTCTCAGTTCTACTGCATCCTCACTGCTTGTATTCTTTCCTTAGTGTCTACTGATGCGTGCCAGAAATAAGACCTTAGAAAGGATGGTCTGACCCAATAGGGGCTGCATCTAGTCATTTGACGGTCCCATATATCAGCAATCAAGTATCTTCATGTTGTCTTCTTCCTCACATCTTACCAATCTTACCAGTTTTTACAATTTTGTTCTACCATGCAGAGAAACTACGTTTCTCTCCTCTAGTAATGGGTCAGGATCTTGTTTAGTAACTTTCCTTACTTTAGTGCACCAAAAGCTGGATAATCTGAATATATAGAGAGGACCTGAGCCTGTCTTATCCCAGTGGTTTTACTTTTTTGTGTGCTATAGTTCTCTCTGCCTAGGTTTGTCACCATAAAAACCTGTTGTGTTGGCTGTAATGGCTATTGCAGAAGCAGCAGAGATGTTCTACTTGAAATGACTTTTTTGACTCAACACATCCAGGACTAGCCAAGATTCATTAATTCCAATATATTGCAGATGGGTACTCACAAGACCAGGTTTAGACTGATTAGAAAAGTAGAGTTTTATAGAGGCAAACCTTAAAATGGCCAGAGTTTGGAACAGATATAAATGTAAGACAATATTACTTTTAATGCAGCACATGATTAGTCATGCAGTTGAATGAAGTTTCATAGCATATTTTTCAGGCTTGTCCTCATTATACAGATTGAAAAACCTGAGGCGAGTTTAATTTTTTTATTTTTTTTAAATTCTATCCTTAATTAATTTTGATTCATTAATAAATTCCTTTTCATTAAAAAAAAAAAAAGCCAGTTGTTGGCTTTTCAGGAGAGTGACTGTGGCACAAGGTAATTGTATGCTCTGGCATCTCTGTGCAGGGGACCAGTCTGAGGAGACATACTCTGAGGAGCATCAGGGGAGTTTTTTGACCACCTCTTTTTTTTAAGGTTGTGCTCCAAAACACAGTGGCTTCATTACCAGCTGTTGTAATAAGATTCTGGGTTCTGCTTCAAAATACAGTTTCCTTCTTGTACAGCATACAACGAGCTGTGTTTTAGTGACAGATGCCACAGTTTGCAATGTGGCAATAATCTACATCTACTGCCTTGTGTTGTAACTGCAGGGTCCCAATATTCAGACACCTGAATGGTACTAATCATAACTTTTATCCTGTACAGAGTACCCTCTTTTTGCATAATATGGTCTGATGATATGGTCTGATGCAACACTTAAACAACTGTTTCTTTCCATATCCTATTCATGTTCTATTCCTTTATTTTATGTCTTGCCAACTTTATTCACATTTGCAAAGACTCTTTAGAATTTTTATAAAGTGTTATTTTATTGCATTGGAAGAAATAGTGTATTTTCATGAACGTCTAATGGATTTCCTTCCTTAGTAATATATTTCAACACATTGCTTCCTTGCTTTTCCCTCATCTTTCCCCACCATGTCACGCTTCTGCATTCTTTCCTCTTGTTTTAATAATATTTTTTCTGGTTTTCCTCCTTTCCTGTGCTGAAGGCACACTTACTTTTGCACCGCTTTTACTCCCACTCTTTCTTTATCCTCTCTCTTGCTCTCTTTCCTTTGCATGTCTGCTCCCTTCCAATTTTTTCTTGCTAATTTGTTGGGGTTTTTTTTCAGGATCCTCAACTTTTTGCTTTGTGGTCCCTTTGCTGATCTACCGGAATTCCCATCATGTTTATTTTCTTGGCTTCTAAGCTCAGTGCACAGACTGATCCTGCACAAACCGGTGGTCTCATCCCATGCTGAACTGCAGAGGAGTAGGCTGGTAGCTGTAGTAAGACAAGAGCAAATCAGAGCTTCATGGCAACCTAAAACACATAGGGAGGAGAGCTCTGCTTTTCTGTAGATCTTCTGTCTTCTGTATTCTCTGTTTTGAGATGGCCTCTCCTTCACCTTAAGCTGGGGGAAGGCGTGAAAGAGCTATCTTAACCAGCAGTGCACAGGGAACTCTCTTAACAGATAGTGACTGAAGTGGCTGTGGAAAAGTTTTTAATTTACCGCTTGTGCAGAGATAATGTTGCTTCCCTTGTCTCATGTTGATATGTTCCTTTTCTCTTTCATGACTATTCTTCTTGCTATTTCCATGCTGTTACTTCATTTCATTGTAAATCTGTAACGGATGATTTTGAAACTGGACTCTATTCCTGTCAGATGGGCTAGAAGATATTAGTTTCAGGTCTTCCTCCTTTGCAAACCTGTTATATTTGCAAGTGATAAGTACCTATTTGGGTGCTGCACATCTAAAAATGTCTTAGATTCTATGCCAATTTCTTTTTTAATGAATTATCAATGAAGAAATAAACTTAGAAAAGCATCTCTCTCTTATTTGATGCTGAACATTACATTTTGTCATTTGAAGAACAGAGCCAAGACTTTTAACCATGCAGAAAACACTGATGTGTGAGGCTTTTATATGGTAATTTCAGTTGTGAAATGGAATTCATAAACTAGCTGCTTAATCCATGGTAGTATTTGTATAGATAAAATCATACAATGTCTGTCTGTAAAACAACACCACAGTCATCGCTCACTACCCAGCCCAGCCAGTGGGATGGGAGATAGACTGGAAAAGAAAAAGGTAAAATTAATGGGTTGAGATAAAGGCAGCTTAATAGAACAGAAAAGGATGATGATGATAGAATATATAAACCAATTAATGATCAGTACAATTGCTAACCACCCAAAACTGATGTTCAGCAAGCTCCTGAGCTGTGCTGCTTCCAGGCCCACTCCTCCAGTTATATATGAAGCATGACATACAATATAGAATACGCATTTGGCCAGTTTGGGTCACCTGTCCTGGCTGCATCCCCTCCCAGCTTCCTGGGTACCCCTGCCTTCTCCTTATCGGAGCAGCATGAAAAGCTGAAAAGTCTTTGACTGCTTGGCAACAACTAAAACATCAGTATTTACCAACACTCTTCTCATCCTAAACCCAAAACACAGCACTGTACCAGTGGCTAGGAAGAAAAATAACTCTGTCCCTTCTGAAACCAGGACATAAACCCATTTAAGTAAATGCCATTTCTTTCAGAGATTAGATAAGGGACTGCAGAGTACTTAGGTACTCAATTTCAGAAAAAAAGTGTGGTTCTGGGAGTGATCAGGCTTCTTTATGTTTGCACGTATCGAAAACTGATTATAATATGTAATGATACTATTCAGCCTTATTCTTATGTCCTTTTCCGTATATTTTCTTTACATAAATGCTTTATCTATATTTTATCTAACAGCTTCATTTCCTGTGGTTCTTCAAATTGTTTGCATCCTTCAAAGAGTTCTGCAGCTTAATTCTGTTGAGTTGTTGATTTTATTGTATCAATTGTGCTCCAGAATTCACCTATCCTGTTCAGCACTTAGTTTTCTGACATTGATTTCTCTGGAGGAAAGGGGCTCTCACACTGTTGTTCCAAAATTGAGCTGCAAGTGGGTTTCTATAGATTCTTCTATTCTTTCTAAAAACACTGTATGTCTCTGTATAATGTTTCCTAAACATCACCTCAATCTATTTGCTTTCTTAGCTTTTATGGATGGCTCTGACAGTTCCCAAGGTGTGGCAGCTGTGACTTAAGCAGACAGTCCCTGAGCTGGTAAAAGCTTTGCTAGTAAGACTGAAAAGCTGTATGTACCTTCAATTTGCCTTGTTGGGGTTTTTTTCCTCCACCATAAACAATTAAGAATGCTGTCTGGACAGGCTGCTTTGAAGGTGTGTTTATCAGTGATAAAAACTTACCCAGCCTGTACAATCTAATGTTACCTGCTGCGACAAGGAACTGTGGAGGAGAGCACTTAGAGGATTTTTATGGCATATACACAGTTTTTCATGTGTGAATGTGAGGAGCCTCTTCACAAACAGTTTGGGCTCTGAGATTATATTCCTAATAGCGCGAGACGCTTGCGTACTTGTCTAACTGTAAGTGTGCAGTACAACGCATGCACTCACACCTGCCCCCTAAAACATCTTCCTGCGTGAAAGTCTGTATTATATCTCGTCTAAAGGTCTAGTAAGTAATTTGGTAAGGGAAATTTAGTTCTCAGAAACAAAATGTCTGATTTGTTAGCATGGTTTTTGCATAAATAAATATTTTTGGCACTAATTAGCTTTAGAGGCTGTCCTGGTTTCAGTCAGGATAGAGTTAACTTCATTTGTAGCAGCTGATGGGATGCTGTGTTTGGGAGTTAAAATGAAAGCAGTGCTGATAACACCCTGATGTTCTTAGTTGCAGTCAGACAGTCAAGGACTTTCTCAGCTTCTTCGTATTTCTCTATTCATGAGAAAGGAGGGGCGAAGCCAGGACAGGTGACCCAGATGGGCCAAAGAGAGTATTCCATGCCAATTACATCCTGCCCAGGATAACGGGGGGCTGAGGGGAGGAAGAAGAGGGGCGGTGGCGGGACGCGTGCTGCTTGGGGGGACGGTCGGGTTCCGGGACAGCTCTGGGTGGTACGGCCTGAGTTGTGTGGTTCGGGGAGAAACTGCATTGGGTATCAATAGTTTCATATTCTTTTGCTCTAAAGTCCTGTTAGCATTGTTATATTTTATCTTTCTGTTATCTTAGTAAACTATCCTTATCCCAACCCACGGGCCTCTTAGTTTCTTGGTTTTGGAGTTATTTGCCCCTTCCTTTTCCCTTCCCTTGTTTCCCCCTTTTTCCCTCTTCCCCTGCTCTTTTACTTTAAGAAGCAGGCAGCTGCGTGGATCTCAGCCCACAGCTGGGGTGAAACCACGACAGAGGCAGACGATATTTTAAAAGCTTATTTGTAATAAGTCTAGAGACTAAGTCTGATTAATGTCAAGGAAAACTTTTACTGACCAAAACGACAGCACCGGTCTCCTAATTAGATGTATAGAGCACTCAGCAAAGATACGAAGGATCCCAGTCCAAACCCCTTCCACATTTGGAAGGGAATGAGACCTGAGTATGTTAGTAACCTAACTGTAAATGTTTAGTCTCCTACCTCTTTTTCCTTCTTCTCTAGTGGTAGAAGTTCCCTAGTTTTACTTGTTATTCAATAACACACTTAAGTAAATCTCACTTTCATGAGATGAGAAGGCCACTTCCTGCTCAGCTCTGCTTGGAAGGCAAGGCACAAACATTTATCTTTAAGCTCAATGGAGAAACATTCGCACCTCCTACAGTTATTCATCCAGCTTCATTACATTAGAAGCTGCTGGTTTTAGTGCCTGAGTGTATAGATTGCACCAGGAGGTGCTGGAACTGGGAAAAGAAATCTGAATTAAAAGCAGCAGTTCTCCCAGAGAGGAGCATCTGCAATCCTTATGCTGCAGCAGAATCCTAAACCTTCAGCAGATTTAATGCTGAATGGCAGCAGGTCATCAGAAGCTAGTGGCAACTGACATGTGCCTGTAACAGTCATCAGAGCATCCATCTATTGAGTTGATCATATCCTTTGGATCTACCTGTGTGGCTTTTCTGATGTTAAAACACCAGGTAGTGCGCAGTGACCTGTGCAATATATATGTATTTTGAAAGCAGGCACATGAATAGATGTCATTTTAGGTTGGTATCACCAGTTTTTCCTTTTCTCATATAATTTCAAGAGAAGCTTGATGGTATTGCTTTGAAGGTTTAATTGACCCTCTGTAGTGACGCATAAATCAGAGAAAGGTTTTTGTGGCATACCCAGCAGAAGAGCAACTTTGTATGAAGTTAGAACTGCAAGATCAAGGAGCTCAGTAGTATTTTTTTCTGGGGAGGATTCATTCCCAGTGTCATGGTTTTGCCCCAGCCGATCGCCAAGCACCACTCAGCCACTCACTCATTTCCTCCCCACGGGGGAAAATAGAAGGGGCAGGGGAGGAAAAAAAGGAAAAACAAAGGCAAACCTCGTGGGTTGGGATAAGGACAGTTTACTGGGACAGCAAAGGGAGGGAGAAATAACAATCACAGGGCTATAGCAAAATATATAAATCTGTTGATACAGAATGCAGTTTCTCATTGAACCGCAAAACACAGACCATACAGCTCAGAGCCATTCTGAAGCCAAACTGTCCTCAAATCACATGTCCTGGAGCCACATGCTCCTTCCCCACCAGACTCCTTTATGCTGAGCATGATATTGATATGTAATAGCCCCTTTGGCCAGTTTGGGTCACCTGTCCTGGCTGTGTCCCTTCCCAGCTTCCTGTGCACCTCCCCCACCCCCCTCCCCCACCTTCTCCTTGGCTGAGCACCATGTAAAGCTGAAAAGTCTTTGGCTGCTTGGCAACAACTAAAATATCAGCATATGTCATGATCCTCAACTAGATAGACCAGTTTGGCAGAGGTTAAAACCCCTTGTGTTCCAACTACTTCAGATTGCTCTGGGTGGCTCGGGGCAGCAGGGCTTAACTCCAGAGTGATGTTCAATTAAGTGTGTTATTGTGACCAGGTCTTTGCAATTCTTGGGAACAGAATTAAGACTCAAAACAGTCAAGTTTCCAATCACTTTAATTAGCCCATGACAAGCATGGAAAAGGAGAAAGGAAAAGAGGGAGAGAGGGAGAGCTTGCAGTAGCTACCACCACAGATCTGTGGCATCGGCCCAATATCTTCAGGTTTGGAGGAGGGAACATTCCCTGCCTCTCCCTTTCCCTCATCCTCCCTTGCCTTTTTACAGTGCTGTCTTATTGCAGTCAGTAAGTCTTGGCATAGCCACACCTTCCACCTGGTGGTGGGATGCATGCCTGTTACTGCTGCCAGAGGGTCCTCGAAAGTTTGAGAGGGTCAGAGCCCCCTCACACTTTGTCCCTGGGCTTGGGTGGATGCACAGAGGACTTGGGCTACATTCTTCTACGTATCAGTCACTGGTAAGTCGAATTCACTTTGTTTTGTGGAGGTGGTGATGGGGCAATTGTTGGTGATTGAGAGAGAAGAAAGAGAGGATGGTACAGCACTAGACCAGTTACAAGGAAGAAAATTAACTCTATTCTAGCTGAAACCAGGGCACCCATCCTCCATTTTCATTCTGTTGTGATGAGCAGCAGAGAATCTGCTTGTGGCATCAAGATTCAGGTTGGTTTTCTGGTATTTATATTCTGTGAGACAGTCTTGAGCTCTGGACTGTGCAAAGAGCAATCCTAAAGCCCTAGGAAAACCATTGTCTCACTTCATGTGAGTGCAGTCTAATTGTCTCACTTTCAGAAACAATGATGTTCTCTGGTCCTGTAATACAGTAACTCCAGGATGCTCTATAAAACATGAAGTACTTTCCACAGCTGGTAGAAAGCTTCTTGAGCTTGTTGAAATTTCAGGACATGAATATATCTGCAGCACCTAAAAGAGGTTAAGTAAATTCCTGGGTAACAGGTTTATAAATGTTTCTAAATGGACTAGGCATGGATGTACCTTCTATCATCCCTAGTAGGACCCTTCTGGATCCCAAGGTCCAGGGTTGAGTCAACTGCAGACCACGACCACAGCCACCTGCTCTCTATAAAGACCTTCTCTCTAATTAGGTTCAGCACTGATGGGGACTGATTTCTGGTCTGAAGCAGAAGGATATGCCTTCATTACCTTGAAGCACAGATCTGGAAATCCTATCCATAGTGAAAACAGTTGATTTATTATTCCTTCTCATAAAGAGTAGTCACAAGCCTGCACAAGAGTAATGACTGCTTGAACTGTCCAGGAATAAATAAAACTCTGCATTTGGTGTTTGGTAGCAGTGATCACTGACCACAGGAAAAGGGAAAAACTAAGGGCGTTCTCCTGCCTGGGTCTCTGCATGTAATGAGCTTCTTGCCATGAGCTCAGGCGTGCTTACCAGTGGATTTAAGGTTGAGCAGTTCTGCTCCCTACTCTTCTTCTTGATGAAAAAACCTGCTATTCAGCAATTCTCACACAGTTGTTCCTCCTGTGTTGTTTGTAGCGTGAGTAACTTGAGAGTCTCTCATCTTTCTGGTGCTTTTCAACATGCTTAAGCTTTGCTCAGAGACAGAATGCTGGATGAGATGGACTGCTAATGTGATCCAGTCTGACAATTCTAGTGTTTCTATCAGTATGTCAGAGATCCTACTGTACCACTCATTTATCAGCTGAATGAGGACTTAACCTAAATGACATATGGAAATGTACTGGGCAGAAAATTTGATTAAATTCAGCATACTCTCCTAAATCAACTGTCTAACAATCCTTGCAGAATATTAAAACATGTTCTGAAATTCTTTGCTTCTGATTTTTCTGCTGCATTCCTTAGCCATTTTAAGCATTTATTTTAAATGTCTTTTTTCCACCAGTTATACTTATCTCCAAAGCTTTGGTGTTTCTGTCCCTCCAGATTTCTTACAAACCTATTCCAATTCAGCTTAACTAACTTGAGGAATCATCGCTCGGTCCTGTGAAAGGATGTTCGGGGAGTTTGGATCCGCAGACAAGGATCGTATTTTGCCCTTAGTAAAGTCAGTTCAAAAGAGGGCATCATACTGCTAGCAAACACCTTTTGATTTCTGTTTAGGATTAAGAGGAGCTCAACAGACAAGAAGAAATTTAATCCATAGCTCATGAAGCACATGATCAGGCCAACATTGACCACCATGAGGAGAGTGGGAGCATGCATACTTCTCATAAGAGAGGTACAGCTGGGCCACAGGAGAAGGTAAATTGTTGAAGATTGCTTGGGGCATGGTGACTTACTCAGAATGGAAGCATTTTAACCATTGCAAAAGTATCAGCTAATATTGAAACCTAAAAGCTGAGGTAAAATAATCTGAATTGTCAGGCATTTAAAAAGACCCCACAAGCATAAACCAGTACAACACACTCGGCTTTTATTAGTTTGTTTTTCCAGGTACACTTCCTCCTGTTAGTGGTTCCCAGTTTTTTTCTGGAACAATTCTCATTTTCCTAATAATTTCTACAAATTTCCCTTGTTCAGTTATGCTCTTTGCCTTTTTTTTTTTTAATCTTTGTATCTCTGGCCTGAAAAGTATGACCTGAAAAGTTCAATAGTGCTAAATATGAATAAGCATGATTTTATTTGTAATGAAAATCATATCTTTTGCAGAATGGCAGAAATGTTTTTATATTGACATTGAATGGCATCGTGGCACTGACATTCAGCCTTGCCCCCTGCTCTGTTTCTCTGTTGTTTTGTCTATCCATATAGGTAAAGTGCTTCTAAGGCACCTTAACAAGCACGGTCTTTTAAAGTCTATTCTACTTTTTAAAGGAGGCCTGACCACACTGTGGCTCACATGCCTTGTGAGTTCAAGCACAGCTCTCTAAACAGCGCTGTCTGTTTGTGTCCTACTTCTTGTGACTCTTAGTTGCACAAAGGTTTTAGTGTTGAAGCTTGTGGGGTCAGGTAGGTTGGCCATGTCTGATTTAAGTCCTAAACAAAATAACAGCCTGAAAGTCCTTGGTTTATGTTTTGCTGTCAGCTAAAAAGGACAACAGGTTTTGTAAACACATTCTGGAAAGTATTTTATGGAGAAGTTTTTCATTCACTTACAGAGTTGTCTGAGATCTTTTTCCATCATCTGTCTTTTGTATGTGGACAGTCGATACACAGGTAGTCATTACAGGAACAGTGTATCATTGGTTTCAGTAAAGGAGAGGAAATAACACAGCCAGTGTACAGCTGTATTTGTATAACTCTCCGTGTTACCAGTTTGCACTGATGCAGTTTTTTCTATAAAGATCCACTTTGCAAGCAAAATTACCTGAACCAATGAAAATAATTTCTTAAAATCCTACGACTGGGAAACTGTATTACATAATGGTTTTGCATAGTCTAATTTTGTGTTATCCACTTTAAACACTGGGAAAAAAAAAAAAGAAGTAGTTTTCAGTAACTCATTTGCATCATTTACATGCAAACAGATTTTTCATTAAAAATTACCATTCATTTTGGTGGAAAAGGGACTTCAGTTGAAAATTTTATTCCTAATCATAATGTTTTATTGAATGTTTAAACAAAGAAATGGTGATTGTTGTTTTCCATTTGTCTGTGAATTATATGTATGGTTGAAAAGTAATTGATGCAGGAAAAAACTGATGAGTATCATTCCTCTCATGGCATCAACTCTGGCAGTTGGTGGTGGGAGGAAGATGCCTCTTCATTGTCTGTTTTCCTTTACTTGTTAGCTGCCTTTCATAAATAAGAAATGAAGAACAGCCTTCCTTCTTTTGATGTAGGTTATAAGACATTTCTGAAAGTATATATTTTTGTCTCTTTTCATTGCCCTACACTAATGGCAAAGTCACACTCAAACCCTCCAAAGCAAAACTAGGAGACAGAGACAAGTACTTAGGCCATATGTGTTAGTTTTTCTTTTACTTACATGTCAAACACGTTCATAAATCCTTAACTATCCCTGAAGACTGTTGTTTGCAATGAAAAGTAAGAGTTTCTCTTACAATGTATCCTACTTTCAAAAGAACTTTTCTCCTATTTTTTCCCTGAGTTGTGAAGGTGCAAGTCTATACAGTAAGACTGTGACTTTCTATGGCAGATCGAGTACTTAAATGCCCATCCTGCACCAAAAATCAGCAGGAATTGGAAATGTGTGGCCTGCCTGGTTCTTTGTAAATTGTATCGTTCATGGATTTCTCCATAAAAAAATCAGTGCCTGATTGGAAAGGTAGTTTCCTGCCTATTGGAGGGGCTCTCACAATGCAGGAAACTAAGGATCTTGCCTTGAAATTGTGGCTTCATGATCTCAAGATGTACCTTTTTTAGTACACATGCTCTTACCTCACTGAATGCTTACAACATACTCTCAGGTTTCATTTTTTACCCTTCTGTGAAGTTTAATGAAAACACAGTCTATCTGACATAGAGCCTGAATAATTGAAGGCAAAAGAGCCCTTCTGTTTCTTGTTTTTCAGTTATTGCTCTCAGGACTGCATGCAGAAAATGCTTTTAGGACAGAGAAGCTGAATTAAAGAGCTCTCAGTGCTGTGTATGTGCTACAGACTGCTTGTCTGTCTGGTTCCATTGTGTTATGTCAATGACAGTATGTGTCTCACAAAATGTCAAGTGACAGCCCATGTCTGAACTGTACATCAAATGAAAGCAGTGCAGAAGACCAGTGTTTATTCTGTCAAATGAACAAAGCCACCTACAAGGTTTTGTTATGCTTTAAAGTAGCTTAATTTTCTTTTCCCTACCTCATCAGTGTTTTGCTGTTTGGCTCTTGGAAAAAGAAACAGAATAGCAGCAAGAGGGGACTGGAAGGTTTGCATAGCAGTAAAATCGCTGATGTGATGAACAGGAGCCACGAAGTCGATTCAGTCCTCAATTGCAATCTGAGCTAGCAAGCCCTGTGTGAGCATTTGCAACTGTTTTCTGATCAGTGCCATCTTTACAGATGAGAGTGACTGCAGGGATAAATGCATCTCCATTTTATGCCACTTACTTTGTTGTTGGAGTGGAGAATCCATTTGACAGCCCCTCTGCTCAAGGAACAAATGCTGGTTTTATTGACTTCCCCAAAATATATCTTCGGTTTGCCGGAGAGGGAGCAGTTCTCTACTGAAGTCACAACTTAATAAATCACCTTACCAAGTAAAGAAATTCCTTGCATTGATTATAGCTACTAAAAATTTAATATTGTCACTTGTCATAGTGCTGCACATCCTGTGCTGTCCTTCTGCTGCAGAGACAGGGGGTTGTCTGGCAAAACCATTGTGGGGCGGGAGCATCTCCACTGAGACGATAGGCTGTGGCATAAAGCATTAGCAGTGCTCTGCAAGGGATAAGGGTTGTGTTCAGTGGTTGTTGTTTTGGGACAATGGTCAGCAACTAGAGGCAGATGAGTTTTTAACTCACTGTAATCAGCACAGATGAAGCTACACATTGTTTTGGCTTTTTATTTGAAAGGTGATGTGACACAGCAGAAACATGCCAGTTCTTCTCTAGGTATATCTTCAGAGAGTAAAAAGTGCTACAGAATCACCAATACCACAGACATGTCCTTTGAAAAGAAGTGATTAAAACAAAGTTAGAAGGATAAAAAAATAAGGAATGTCAGTTGTGAAAACTGGACTTTTAGCAAACTTGTTTTCCTTAGTGGGAAAATGAAGGCAATGACTTCTACTTCCAGGCTTAACTTCTCAAATTTAACTCAATTTTTGTATTGGATTTGGCCATGTTTTATTTCCTTTTATAGAGCAAAATATTTTATTTCAGGGTCAATTTTAAATGCTGCGTCTTATTTTCATGTGTTAAATGTGTTTTACTTGAACTGAAATAGGATTTCAGGAGAGAATGGAGAGTGTTTTTCACTGGGTTGTTTTATGTGGTATGAGCTGATTTTGTGGTTTCCTCAATGTTGAAAATTTTTTCGTGTAAGCCCAAAACACTCATTATTTTTAGTGAGTGATTCAGACAGCGTATGAAATGCAGCTCTAGTTCAGGCCATCTGTTTATATTACTAATATCTGTTTGAGTTTTACAGTGTTTTCCTTTTGTTTCTTTCCCCCGTTACTCAGTGTTTCCTGTTCAGACACCGGCTCTCCGTTCATGCTCCCTCTCTTGTTCTTTTATTATAGTGCTAGGGAGCTTTTCTTTCCCAAATGCTTGGAAAAAAATTGTCAACCACTCTTTTCATCTTATGTCTCCATGGCACATGGAATAGTTATTTTCTGTGCTCACAGATTACACAGGTTTCTTGTTTCTTAGATTCATCAGCCGCAAGAATCTGGTATCTCACTGTGACCACCTGATGATACTAAACCTGGGTTGTCTTATGAATATATTCTCCCCTAAGGTGGTGCCTCTTCTTGCATCTAGAATCCACATTTCAGTTGCAGCACTTACTGAAAAATGAGTGTTTCACAACATGAATATTCAAAGCATCTGCTGCTTTTTGAAAGCTTCTGAGGATTATTTTCTCAAGTTCTTTCTGTGTTTTCCTTTCTTTTTCTTTAATTACAGTGTGGAAAACAAGGTGGGGGAAAGAAAAAGTGGACAAAGCAGGCTGAAATAAACAGCACAAAACCTGTTTTCTTTAAAAGTTAGCTTTCAATGACATTTTTCTCTAGCAAGAAAAAACCTAAGATGATTTCCTTGGAGTAGAGTAAGTTTGGGGAAGGAATAAACTATTCTAAACTCACCTATAAAAACTGCTAAATACTCATATTTTTTGCTGACATGAGTCCATTTGCAGTTGCTGACCTAGAGAGTGACAACTCCTTATTTCAAGCCTGAAGGTGTTTTCTCCGAATACGCAGCCACGATGGCTTTCTGCCAAGGACCTGTGGTGGCAGAGTTATTTTATTGTTTACTGTACCAACCAGGATTATAGAAGAAATGGAGTTTCATTATTAATGGAAGGCATCCAGGGGTAAATGTGCGTGTGTGTGTGTTGGAAAATAGTCAACAGCGCAGTGTTACCACCTGCAGCTCCCTGCCGGTGATGCTGATGGGGTGTAAAGCTGTTGCCCGTCATTTCACAAGCAAGATCTGTTGTTGCCTACTAGAGAGAGGAAGAAAATTATAGTGACAAATGATAATGTTGTTGGACGCCCTGGTAAGAAAGTGGAAGCTTTATTGCTCCACAATCAAACAAACAACTTCCTTTGTATCTAATGAATAGGTTCAGCTCCAAGTCAAACATAATCCAGATAAACCCTGCTTAATATAAAAGCTCAAAGCAATTAAACTCCATCCATTCATTCTCTGTGACATTTGTTTCACAAATTGCAAGGAAAAAAAAACCCCAAACATTACATGCAAAAATCTTGTAATATATTGGATCAGAATGGTTCATTCTGAAGTGGAAGCTCTGAGTAAAGTTAATAATGAGAATATTATTTCTGCTTTGGGACTGTAGCTTTATTTCACACATAAGTTTTAGTATAAGGTGCCACTATTTATGTATTTGTTTCTTTCCATGGAATAGGAGCAACTATCAGGGAAATCAAGCTTACAAGGACTACTTTACTGACTTCAGTTTGCACTAGGAGCGCTCCTGAAGACATTTCAACAGAGCAAGGGAGGAAAATGGCAGTTTAACTATCTCAAAATTATTGATTGAAGGGAGTGTACCAGCTAGACATGAAGAAGTTGGAGACTATTTGCATTTGGAGTTCTTTGGGGTTATTTTAGGTGTTTCTTTGGAAACAGAACAAAATGATTAGTTTATTCATATTGGATATAATGAAAGCAATTATATGTCCCTTCTCTGAGGAAGGTAAGGAGGTTTGAAACTGAGTCTTCCACAGGAACACCGAGAGCCCGGCATGATACCTAATCACTGTTTTTGTAAGGTGATTTCTAACTTTGACCAGTTATCTCATTTGAGATCTATAACCTTCTCCTGCTGCAGCCTGGAAAAGATTGGCATGTATGAATATTTTCCAATTAAAAAGTTAGAAACTAAATGACCACAGCTTATTTTTACAGTGACCACAAAGACATCCTGGTCTAAGAGCCCACGTGCTCCTGTTTGTATCCTGATGCTACTCCAAGGAAACAGAAATATCTGAAGGTAGGAATCTCATCTCTTAAGTAATCTAGGTGGCAAATATTTATCTGAGTGACAAGTAAACACAGACTAGTTCACCTAGCTTTGCTAAATATCCTTCAGGTTTTGAGTTAGTATAAATCAAAGATCTGTCTGATGAGCTATTTTTAAAGTGCTTTTCTTATATAAATAATTTTTTAGGTTCCAATTCAGTGAGAATAGAAAGATGCATGTGCTTCCACCTTTCCCCTAAGGCTAATGCATACACTTGTTCCTGCAAATGTAGATCAGACAAGTGTTCAACAGTTGCTCTTTCGTTCAGGGAACAGGATCTGATACGCTTCCCTGGTAAGCACCACTGTCCTTCAAGTAGAAAGTTACATTTACTTTTTCTCAGCCAGTACTTTTTTTTCTGAAAAGTAGCTTCAGAACTGGAGGCGGAATAAAAGATGTTTTATGAACACAGGTATGTTTCATAACTTGCTCCAACTGAAAATGGTGTGAAAGTCATAGCTTTTTATACTGGCCAACAGAATGGGCTACAGGATAAAGATGTATCACGAGCAAGGGTGGAAGGAGGAACAAAAGACTTGAAAGATCAAGATCAGCATCCATTACCACTGAACTCACTTGCTTTTTTAAAGAAAGTGACACTGTGTTTTGAATTAAGCTCTGCTCTTGTCGGTGTGCTTTAGATACACTTTGGACATCCCTATACCTTTTCAGCTTCTTTTTGGAAACCTTTAGTAAGAAGAGGCAATAAGGACTCTGGTTTAGCCAAGGCACATGTAAGACACAGTGATTCTCAGCTGAGTAGAAGTGGCAGCAGGGTCAGGGAGAGAGTGCTACATGCATAGATAACTTGCACTCTAATGCCCAAGGGGATTATATTTGATAGTCTTGTTCTTGGACATAGATAAATCCAAGTCTATAAGTCCAAGTCTATTTGCCTGAGTCTGGTTTAGCTCAAGTATGGATATAAGAACTGAGTCAAAGAGACTCCTTGAATCACCTAAGTATGCTGAAAGCATTATGGATAGAAAATGATAATGAATATGAAACTAGAGCTACAGTTGTCAAAAATCTGTTCTCGTGCCTGTGCTCCTGTAATGATGCTAGAAGAAAGGCAAATTTACGTGGATTTTTTTGGTGTATCTATACAGTACCTGGAAGAAGGAATTACGATAATGGAAAATAAAAGGCAAATATAGAGGGAAATTTAGATATTATACAACAGTCTTACTGAAGTTAGAAGTTAGAAGTACATTGCTTATTTACAACACCTACAACCATGTAGGTCCTGGATAAGGATGGGAAAAAACAATGCGAAACAATCATGAATAATTGAGGGGGTGGTAGAAGAAGATAGGTATAACCCATTTCTGAGGGAAGCTAATACGGAGTAATTAACACAAATGGCCTTTTATATTTCTTATAAATAATTTTGTGGTTTGGGACCCTTTATATCCAGAGTGCCTTCAGAAGCAATGTGGAGGCATTGCTGTGTGGTTTGCACAATAATTAAAGAAGTGTTGCTTTCCTGCTGCAAGAGCGTAAAATAGTGGTACCCTGGTGTTCTTGGTGATCACCTGGACTCTCTCCTGTCTACCCTCCTGCCCTAAAGCAGAGCATGCTGCTTTACACAAGCATGGCTTCTTTGGGTCTTGTTTGTTGTTTTATTGATCAAATAAAAAACTGTAGCAAAGAATTTCTTTTTCTAATGTTACAGAAGACTTCAATAGCAGGTTTTGCCTTTGCTTTGCAGCTAGCACTGCAGCTGCCTCAGGTTACGGTAGCAGTTGAACCTCTTTTCCTTTTTTCTCCTAGTAAATATTTGGAAATAGTCTGTTTTGAGCTTTCTCATCTTTTGGTTTAATGAGCTAGGAACAGGAATATATATTTTTCTGTTACTTTTGCTGTACTAAAAGTGGGCTTGTTTTATTCTTTCAGTGCTCTATCCATGCCCCTTGCATTACTTATGAAAGCTATGCCATAATTTGGCCACTTACAAATCTTTTAAATTCAGTTATTCACTTTGGATGACTCTTTAAAACAGCAAATAAAATATAAACCAAATTCCAGAACAATTTTGTAAATTGTACCTTTCTGCGGCATGCCATGGTGGTTGAAGCTTTCTATCTACTCACAAAAATATTCCTCTCATGAGTCTGAAGGGGGAGAATTCTCCCTTCCTCATGTGTTTAATGCCCCAGCCTCCTGCCTCCCTGTACCTGCTGCCTCAGCCGGGAGACATCAAGGGGAGTATCTTACCTATGAAAACTCCTTTGGCTTCGGTTTCTTCTGCATTCCTGCAACAGCAGAGGATTACTGATGTGTGCTGTCTGGTCCAACAGCTGATGCATTCAAATCTGATCTCTCGTTGAGTTCTGGTGGTGCTGGGATAGCTTAGCTCAGATGGGCCATGCCCTTTCATGCCACGTAAGAAACTGGCAAGGCCCAACATCTGTGGTCTGTCCCTTTGCCAAGGTGTGATTTGTAAGATCTTTTCTAGTTAATCCTCCCTAATTATTACCTGTCTGTCACTGGTAGTGGCAGTGGTAGCCTGGACCTCCAGTGTGTGGCACTACAGCATTCAGTCAGCTCTTTCACTTGGTCTGAGAGACTTGGTAATGAACAACTGTGTGTATATACCAACTTTTCCACCATTTCTAGCACCAGGTGTCCTATACCAGTGCTATCATTAAAGCATGTACTTTCCCAGAGGCTACTTAGAGAAAATATTCAAGTTTCAACATTGTGGTTAGTAGAAGATTTGGGTCTATTATTTTACTGCTTTTCCCATCCATGACTGTAATGATTGTTTTTGCACCAATATGTTTTCAGTGTAAATGAACAATTATATTTCATGCCTCAGGCAGTTTAATTTCTCACTACCACATTAAATACTGAAGGCTGTTTTCCTGCCTCAGATCTGCAACATCTGTCAGCGCTTGTCTAAAAAGTTTGTCTGCTTTGGAAGTCAGTGTAGTATCAGACTGAGTCACCATCAAGCTGAAATTTAGAATGTGGCTCAAGCATTCCTCATAATACTTGCAAAATTGAAGAAACTCTTGTGTTTTGGTTTTTTCCCCCAGAAGGCCCTAAAGGTAGATTATATATGAGGTTTATGGGAAAAATCTATAAAGCATTCCTACCTCAAAGAAAAGACTTCATTAAGAATACATAAGTAACAGCATAAGCAATGATTAAGGATCATACCCTTACTCAATATGAATCACTTCAGCTTTGTTGACATCAGTGAAACTTTGCTCATTTTCCTCCACCAAGAATTTGGTTCAAGTGGTGTATTGTAGTTAACTGCTGTCTTCCACTTCCTTCTGTAAAATGAGTGGACTATTCAGGACAGAAAGTCAGTCTTCAAGGAGCTGAGTTCTAATTGTGCAATTCATTTAATCTGATTTGCTTCTTTTGTCATCTACTGTGTGAAGGTAGGATACAGAAATCTGTATGTGCCCCTGAAAATGGTAGTGTTCTAATAACATGTGGAAATGAACTAGTGATTCTAGGGTATAAAAGGGAAGTAGAGGATTTGATATCTGAGTATCTCATGAGAAGCTGAGCTGCCTGTGTAATGGTTAACAATAACAATTTTTCATTCTCTTTCTGGTATGCTGTATTCTTTAGACTTTCATGTATTAATTGGCTGGGTAACCAGCATCACCTAGAGAAAAAAACAGCTCCTTAATTGTTCAATGATTTTCAAAACAGCTTTCCAGTGTACTTATTGTGGAAATCCAAGGAATCAATCCACCTTTCATTCTGTGATTTCTACCTGCTCTTCCTCCTTTTCATTTCTTTGCCAATGTATTGCCACTTCTGTGTCAGCCCTTTCTCTGCTTGTGTTGTGTGTCTGGTTCCCAGAAGCCTCCATTTCAAAGGCTGTCAAGCTTCCTCACAATCTCACATTCACATGCCCAGCTTGCCACTGGAATGAATGAGAAAGACTGCAATATAAGGAGCAAAAAGAAACCCTGTGTGTTATACTTTTCTGGATATTATTTTCTTTCAATAGAAGAAATTAAATTAGTGTTGTTAATTTCTGAAACAGCAGATGCCAGCCATCTCTGTGACCATCAATCCCTCAGTAGAGATCATTAACGGGAACTTCTCTAGGCTTTGCATATTGTTAGCGTAAGACAATGACTCTGTGGGCATATGAGTCATTATTTCACAGATGCTAATGTGACAACTTTGCTTCTCTTAGATCTCTACAGTTACTATTCTCTAAAATAAAACTTGCATCCAATGACTTACTGTTAACAAAAAATACTAGGCTACCGGTTAAGATAATAGACATGTGAATTGAGTCAGTTCTATGTGTTTCTCAGCTTGTCACTAATGGAACTGGAATACTTCTTACATTTACTTCTTGCCAGGATTTGCATACTCGAGTTCTTTGGGTCATCCGCTGCCACCAAAAATTGAAGGGTGGGCCCTTGGCACTCTGTATAAAGAGCAAAATCTATCTAAGGGACAGGTAGAGGGCTTCAGGACAAGGGCAGGAAAAAAACAGAAGACACAAACTGTGGTTCCCTTTGTTTTAAGCTCATAGCTGCCTCAGAGTTGCTCTAGTACTTACAAAAGCATGATTCAATGACATGCTTTTCTTCCATGGTTCTGTTGAATTTTAAAGGATGCCAAAATGTGGTAATTATTAAGGAAGAAGAGGTTCTGTTCTGTTCTTGGAAAAATAAGATCTATCTTTAGGAGGTTAAAGTAAGGTTGAAAAGCCCATCATGCCTACACTCAGAGAAATATTTTTTTTTAATGTAATTTAGCCCGGTCGACTACAAAAAATGGTGAAAATGTGTAAACTGAAGGTAGCTTTCCTCTGTGCCTCTTCAGCTGCTAATATGAACACATCCTATAACCCTTTGAATTCCTCTGAAAAACATGCTGCGAAAGTGTAGCACCTCATTTCCTCAACTTAGATGTTTGTTGCCCTGTAAGGTGAAGAGCACCTTATTGCTGCCAGTCTCAGTGTTGGAGATCGCATGACCAGGTTGATGCTCATCAGAGTCACGAAAGAAAGCGATTTCTAATAACTGCTAATAACCAGCAAAGCCTTCTGGTGTGTAGCAAAATATTGGGAGGTGCATTTGAACCTGTTGATCTCAACAGGCTTTTGAATGTGAGTGAGCCAAAATATTTACCAACACCTAGTTAGTATTATCCTCGTTGAACTATAAACATGGTCTTCATGAAAACTGAAGCTGTTTAGGAATGACGACATAAATTCCAAGACTTTTTACTGCATTGAAAATGCTTTAAAAAACAAACAAACAAACAAAACACCCTGGAAGTTACTCCTATGACAAAACCAAGGTTCCTATTTAAGTTGACAGAGAAGGTAATTTTAGCTTAGCTGTTGCAAATTCCATTCAGAAAAAAAGCGGGGACTGCTCTATAGCTTGAAATTAAGCACATATGTTTGTCTGAAGCGTGATTTTGGTCGTGCTTGGGAGTGTCTCATGTTCAAATCAAGCTAAACAACCTTGATATACAGAGAAGTCTCATTTTATAGGGGCATTGACCCTACTCTGGCAGTGTCATCTGCATCTTTAGTCTGCAGGTTTTATTTAGTCTGGGTTTATCACAGTATGCTTTACTATATGAATTGCTTCTCTAAATCGCTCCAGCGGGGATTTTTAATGGCAGGGAAAAGGGTCTAAGCCTGGACTAGTGACTGAATTGTAACTTATGAAGCTTCTAGAAAGCAAAAGCAAGCATGGGTTTCTCTGATGTGATTTTAAACCTCTTACTAAAATGAGAAACTTCCAGCTCCGTTAGCAGATACATACACAACACGGACTACCAGATGGATGTTTGCATGCCAGGACCTGGCTGGCAATGTGTCAGCTCTAGTTACAGTGCAAAGCCTTTATTTACATCAGCAGGAACAGCATCAGCAGGAACAGAGGGGTCTCAGAGTGGTCCGTGCACCTGGACAGTCTTTCTCAGGAAGAGAAAATTAGCACCATGCCCAGACTAAGAAAATGGACTGGGGCTAATTTCGTGCAACTCCTTCCCTACCTTAAGGAAATTAATTTAGGGACTGAAGAGCTATGTAATTAGTGACCTTCTCAATACTGTGGCTAACTGCATAGAGTTAAGGATGAAGTCTATCATTTGAAATTCTGAAATAGCTACAGTCCTGAACTGAATAACCAGCTAAGACTGAAAAAAATCCAACAGGGACACCTGTACTTTCTGGCTAGGATCGAATATCAGTATGTTTCAAAGTCTCAGAAGACTTGCTTGGTCAAACAGACAACAACATTTTTTGATTCTATTTGATCAGGTGAAAAGGCAAAGATGGGTCTTGTCATGTTTTGGACCCGTATTATTTCTAGATGTGAGCTGTTTGTTAGAATGTCCACAAAAATGTCAAACTTGAAGTTAAGGAAAAAAAGAGATACTTCCAGAAGCAACACTATAGCTTCAAATAGTCCGACTCTAGAACCTATTTTTAAAGGTAGCAGTATTCATTCATCGAGGAGCCTTGCTAAGGGAATTAGTATCCAGTGACAACAGCCAATAAACCTGGCATTTGAAAAAGCAGGCACATATAATGAACTCACTTGAGAACAATCTTCATAGATAAATAGCCATAAAATGAATGGTTCTGGCTAGTAAATAAATACAAAGATCTTATGTTCCTCATGAACTGATAAAAGCTTAAACTGTTTAAAAATGACTCACTCTGGACTATTAGCCTAGTTCTCCACAGAAATAAATGTTCTTGTGAAGTTTGCAGCCCATGTTTGCAGACTGATGTGGTTTGGACAAAGCAGATGAAAAATAACATTACTAGAAACACAGGCAAACTATAAACCTTTCTGAAACCTGCCTATCCCTCCATGATAGTAATTTTCCTTCAGTTACAGAAGTTTGTGATATTTTTCCCCTCTTGGAATGATGGACTACTCAGTCATAGGTTAATTGATTCCAGCCCTTTGATACGGTACAAGCAGGTGGCATTAGATCCAAGGAAAGCATCTTCCTGCACAAGCCAGGAGCGTTCTCCTAGCCCTCCGGATTGCTAGAAAATTAGGTGTTCATATCTATACCACTGCACTTCTCTGCACTTCCATTTTCACCTTCTAATGTAGAGATGCCCCCACTTGCAAAGAGATGTCTGCTAAGGCACAGGAGAAGCACTGTAACACCACCCTATTTAATTTATCATATAATTTCCATGGAGCTGCTTGGAGAAAAGGGAAAAGGCACGTTTGAAGTTCCACTCTCTGGGTTCCTAGCATGTCTCCCTCCCAACCCAAAAACCTTTTTAAGTGATCCTCTTGTACTGGGGATATTGACAAGACCTCAGAACAACTGCTAAAATATCCTAGCAGTTGTATGTTCCCATTCATTCTGTTTGCATTGCAGCAGCATGGGGATGTGCTATTGAAAGATTGTTCTGGTAGGAGAATGGTGCCTGTGAAATAAAATCCTTCTCTGTCTATAGCCCAAGTAGTAATTAGTTTTGATGACTGTGTTAGAGAGAGTGACACTCCTGCATTGAGGTTATTTATAGTATTGTGTTGATATGATAGCCTCAATGTTTCCTTTTAAATAGGGAACAATAATAGCCTTGTTGTTCCCTGTTAAATACAGCTGACGTGTGACTTTACAAATAAACACAGATAAGGACTGGAAAGACATATTTGCTGTCCAGCTGTTTTGAGGAATTGAGTATTGAATAGACCTTCTGGTATACTGAGTCCAGTTTACTTTTCTCACAGGAATGACATAAAATAACACACTCTCTACTATAAAAATATATCTTAGCTCTTCAGCCCAGCACAGTTTTTCTCAGCCATACTTCTGTTACAGATCTCTCCTAGTTTCTTGTCTAGATTTATGTATATTTTGATTCTGTGCCAAATTTATCCAGTAGCTTAAATAATTTTCTCTATGCACGACATTTATATGAGAGCATTGGATATGAACTCTAGGCAGTGTCCTTGGCTTCTCTATCTGGGGTGCAAACCAGTGTGCTCCACTGTGGTGGGGTTGCCCAGCCCATGGTCATCTTAGGAGTCTTTGTGCCTTTTCCTATTTGAGTTAATCTTTCATCATACTGGATCATCGGAGCTAGTGATGGGATTTGACAGGAATTTTTCTGAGTGCCTTTTAAAACAGCACCTTGTACAAGACTTCCCTGGAAATGTCTTGGCATAGGGTGCCTTTTAAAGATAGTCTGGAACTGAAAAGGCAGAGGATTGTTTCAAGTAAGAATTCTTCAAGGACATGGCACTGTCCTTCCTTTCTCTTTGTCCTATGGTTATAATGCTAAAGCCTGAACAAGAGTAACAGATGCCATATTCTTTCCCTGTATGACCTAAGGAATGGTTCCATGTAGATAAAAACTTGGACAGTTTTTATCTCTCATGGCAGTCTGAGACTGTAATAAACATAATTAGTACCAGCTGTTGAATTTTTGCTGACTCATGCTTTATACATGAAACCATTAATTCCCCTACTTTGATTGTAGAACATAGCAGATCATATATAAGCTACATTAATAATAAATACTTCTAAGCCCTTATGTAATTACATCAGAAGCTTCTATTTCTCCTTTATGTGAGAAGTAGAACATAGAGGAATGGCTCGTATTTATAAGTGTCAGGACAGAAACTGTTTTGTTCAGTAGCTGAAATTGGATCCTGTGTGCATTTATAGGTTTTATGTGGTCACTTAGGCGATCATCTACACTGAAAACCCTCATCCTTCTTTCCTGGCTGAATGCAGTCTGAACTTGTAAGTGCTGTTCAGGTTTCAAGTATGCAGCCAACAGAGCTGTCCTTACCCTTTCCACCCTGCCTTCTTGTAAGTGTGGCTACGGCACACCTGGAAGCAACTGGGCACAAAACCAAGTATCTCTTTGTAGCTATTCTTTTAACCGCCCCTTCGCTGCTTTTCTGTCTGTCTTTGTAAACTATTCCTCTACACTCTAGTCTGCTGGAGATGGGCGGTACTTTCTATCACCTTCTTTGGTGTTTAGTTACATGTTTTCCTCTTGGACTGCTTCAGACTGACAGTGTAACACCAGCTCCAGACTGCGGGGCATTGTGTGGTTTGCTGTGCTGAGAGCGGGCTGCCTATAAGCAGCTCACTGACCAGAAGGTTGATCACATTCTCAGTAATACCCAGAATATTGTTTAAGGAAGCACAGGGTTGGCATCACTAACAAGAACATACATACATACATATATATACATATATATATATATATATATATATATACACACACATGTATTAGAAACATACATCATATGCCTGGGATGCCGTGCCAGGAGCAAAACAAAGACTGGAATATTTATCCTGGGAGGCAATGGATACTGCCCACAAGTATAGCAGAGTCCCTGCCTTCATATTCTGCCATATGGAGGGTGCCAAAAAACATGCTCATGTCCCAAGAGCTGAAGTCACCATCTCTCCCCATGACACAGTTCTACAACTGAGAGAGAAAAAGGAAGCCCTGAAGAAAGAGATTTACTTCTGGGTGGACGGACATAGTTCACCAGCAGGGTGTTGTGCTGGGCATCCCAGAAGGAATCTTCTAGAACTGCTTCACAGGTAGATTCTCAGGCAGTGGGAACAGAGCAATGGAAGCACTCTGTCTACACCATATTGGTTATTGTTTTGAGAGGTGCTTATGTCCCAAGGGGAGATGGCAAATGAACTCCATGTGGAATTCATAATGCTGAGGTGTGCTGGGCTGCTCAAGGGCTTACACAGCATTTCCCTTTCCTCCTTCCATCTTCTCTCCACGATTCCTTGTTTGTGTCTTGTCTTCCTTCATTGCCCTGGTGATGTCCTTTGCAGTTTGCCCACACTGCAGATTACAGACTTGAGGTCAGCAGTGGAAGCCCTGATAATAAATCTTATGCTGCCACTACTTTTTCAGGGAGAAGAAATGTCATATTTACTTTAGATTTTCAAGAAAGTTTTAATAAAATAAAGCTTTCAGCAGTGATCCTATTCTGATATGTTCCACTGTGTGTCTTGTGGACTGACACCTACAGTTCCAAGGCAGCTGAGTTCACAAATGAAAAAGGAAGAATATAAAAATAATGCAGCATGCCAGCTGTGGCTTTGCAATGTGGAAGGGAAGTGTGAGAAGATAATTTCTTACTTTTCCTTCCTTCAAGGAAGAAAGATAATAGGCTTGATGTCTTTGCAGGTTTTTAGGGATCTGAAAGGTGTCCATTCCACCTTGGGGCTTAAGCACATCTGAGTCACCAAGACAGGGAAAAGAAAAGGAATCCACTGTGAAAATGTTAAAAAGGAGTACTCAGCTAAAGGTGCTTCCCAGTGGGGTAAGAGAAGCAGGAGAAGAGGATGTAGGACAGGGTATTGCAACAAGAAATGAAAAGGAGAGTGACCTGGGATGCTGTGCAGGTTCTGCATGGACCCCAGTAATTAGACCCTGTGTGGAGTCTGGCACCCATACAGGTCCTTGCATGCAGTCAGTCGCCTAAGAAGACAAAGTCCTTCTGGCAGCACAAACTCTTCTGCTAATATTTGGCCAGACTTATGGAGCTGCTGAAGCCCTTGCTCTGTGACCCTTTGCAGAGCACTTCTGGGACATGCAGGCTGTCTGGGAGCTGAAATTATGGTGCTTCTCAGGGGACAGACAACACAAAATCTTGCAAGAGGGTAAACCGCTCTTGTGCTCTTGGCCCCCATGCACTCTCACAATGCCTAGGCTCCCAAAAAGAAGTTGGAAGGGGAAGAGGTACCATATTCATCTGCATGTACTTTGCAATTGCATGCAGACCTTGGGAATTGTTTGATTGTTTCTGATTTGCATTTTAATTTTATTTATTGCACTTTCTGTGACACTGCAGAACTCTTTGACTGTTTAATAAGGATAAGCAGCCAGCTCAGCTCACTACAAATTCATTTTTCCTCCTGAGTTTAACAAAGTTGTTTGGCATTTACTGTTGTCCTCACTGTGCCTATGGTTAGCATATATTGTTACTTGTAATGAAATAAATTACCCCTACTATGCCAAAAGTTTTTATTAAAATATCAGAAAACTGTAAGCAGTCTATGTAAGTCAGTTAGATGGCACTCCAAGAACATAAACTAGCAGTCACTGAGGTTGCCAGTGAGATTTTATATGGAAAGGAAATCAGCCTGCACCATTGCCATCCATAAAATTATTCATGCACAATAATCCTTATACAGATCAGTGGCTCCTCAGTACATGATGACGAACTTCACACACTCCCCTCCTGCCCCCCCATAATACAGCAACCAATTTAAAGCACTGTAACAAATTAGTACAATGTGTTCCACAACAAAGTAGAACCTATACAGGGAAAACAGCAGTTGCATTTGGGAGAAATCACCCATCAAATCACCCCGATTGTCCAGGATATGAGCACAGGAGACATTTTGAATTTTAATTTCCAGTATTGAACATGGGTTTATGTTGCTAATAGGGAGGACATTAAGATTGATGCTTTTATCATTTACACACATTACTGAGGACATGCAGAAGAGTCCAGAATTCAGCTTGTTTGTCTGTCTTCAGTATTTTCCTCAGACTTCATATGTATCACACAGGGCACAGCAGCACATCTCCATAAATGTGATGTTTGTAATAATTCCATTAGCTCTGAAAAGTAGGTCTAGTTTGTCTCCAGAACAAATGATGAAAATGCAGAGAATGTAATTAAATGTTCTGTAGGGCTCCATATTTTACATGCTCCTTAAGCAATGTTGGAAAGAATTGGAAGTGCTCCTCTAAAACATGTTTCTAAGTATGTATTTGAAGAAAAAAGCTAGCTGTGTGACATTACCAGACCTTCAGCTTTATAAACTTTCTTAGTACTTCCCAAAATGGTACACTGATTGTATCTCTGGGATACCATAGGTCCAGCACAGTCAAGGAAACTCATCTTTGGTGCTTAGCAGCTTTGCTGGAAAAAAGCTTTGTGCATTTGTAAACTATCAGTTGTCTGGAGCAGTCTAGTGACTTCATTCTCTCAAGGCCAGAAGCTGTTTTCATATGCATTTCTACATTTCATATGCCACATCTGGCAGGTTAATGTCTTTCATAATGACATCACTGACCTGCAACACCAGTAACCCATCATTTGTTATACGGAAATGAGGCAGACAATCAGGGAGGTGTGAACTTCCTCAGTTATGTGGCACAGGACAAGCTGTATGTTCATGAAGGTCTAGTCCCTCCTGCGGCAGCTAGAGTCATGTCACATCTGACAAAGTATTTGATCCCATGCATTCTCTTGTTCCAGAAGTGATGAATACTCGCTAATAAATAAGAAGAGAGTTAAATCCTTTTTCTAAATTTCACTTTAAAATGTTCATAGAAGAGACGAGACTATAGACTAGGCTAGAAGCACCAATATTGAGCCCTATAAATACCCTATTTTCCATCTGGAAAGCTTTGACTGTCTGCAGACAGTTCCTATTATTTGAAAAGGAAATGAGTAATATTCACAATAGATGGCTGCATCAGACCTACTTTTAAAAAAGGTGTTTATCACATGCATATCTCTGTTGCATCTTTCTCTTGAGCTAGGTGGAAGACTGTACACCCGTACAGCTGCCAATTCTAATGAAATGTAGGACAAGGGATTTGAGCAGGATGAGTTGCCAGCATCTGGATGGTCAATCCAGCATCTGCCTTACAGATTAGATGATTTATTTTGTTTGTACTTCATTTGTGTTATCCAATTTAAATACCACTATATTTCTCCACCTAACCTCCATCTTGTTTAGGATGATAAATGACCAGTTTATACCTTTCAGTTGTTTAAGAGATTAAATCAAATCTATCAATAAATCAAGACTTCCAGTCCCCTGCTTAATTTATTTCTTACAAGAAAGAACCCCCTACTTTCTTTTTCCAGAAGTATCATCCTTGTCTTCAGAAAGGCTTCTCCTATTGCAAGGCTTAGATTTTGGCTCTACCTAGCAGCACCCTGTGAGATTTGAATTTTTTATCTCTAGGTTATCTTAAACATATAAGTATTTTGAGCAGGTGTTTGCTTAATTAAATATTCCTGACTCAACAAGGTTAGAATATGGAAGCTTTTTTATAAATTTCTTTGATAATAGCCTAAATCATATATTTTTACATAGATGGTTTGAAAAACATGGAATATGCCTTTCATAGAATCATAGAATCACAGAATTGTAGGGGTTGGAAGAGACCTCGAGAGATCATCGGGTCCAACCCCCTGCCAAAGCAGCTCCCTAGGACATATCACTCAGATAGGCGTCCAGATGGGTCTTGAATATCTCCAGAGAAGGAGACTCCACAACACCCCTGGGCAGCCTGTCCCAGGGCTCTGTCACCCTCACTGGGAAAAAGTTCTTCCCCATGTTGGTGCAGAACTTCCTGTGCTCCAACTTGCAGCCATTGCCCCTTGTCCTGTCCCCACAGACCACTGAAAAGGGGCTGGCTAATTCCCCCTGAAGTAGTTCACAAACTACTACTATTCTTCTATTTTAACTGAAGGTGAGATGAAGAAGCAAAGGAGCTATGTCTGGAATAAGAATTTATGAATATCATTACTTTCATGATATTCTAAACATTCCCATAATGCAGTTGCCCATTCGTGCAAGAAATGATTCTTTGGATTGTTTCTCACCTTTTGGATTGTTTGTCACCTTTGTGACATTCATCTTTGATCTTCTACCTACAAATGCTGTTTTCACCGAAGTAACTTTCTAAGTCTTACTTAAGAGTTACATTCCTTAACATCCTGGGATAGTCATTTCCAGACGGATTATAGCTAGCTTTCTCACTCAGTTGTTGCAGGATGAGAATAGTTGTGTTTATGAACTTTTAGTGGAATTCAGTATGTAATACTGATGAGTTTTCAGAGTTCAAAAGGCAACAACATCATGACTGAACAAGGCAATCTCTGTTGCCTTCAGAGACAGTTTTTCATCTTGCTTTCTCTCCAGGGCTGTATCAGCAATCTTTATTCTACTTTTAATAGCAATTCATTATTTTTGCAACATTCCTTACGAAGGCAGATGTCAACTGGTGAGAATTCTGTTTCTGGCAGCAAACCAACCTCTCAATTTGTACAATTTTTTCTGTTGCAGAGATTTCACTCCATCACATGAAGCTGTTTAGTCCTAATTACTCTGCCCTTAAACTGACTTCATCTTGTTCAGGAACATAGCTTGATACACTTCCTGAAGTACAAATTAATAACTCTGTCTAATGTGAGCATAGTTTTAACTCTTTCATTTACTTTCTTTTTTCTCAGGTTCCAAATAACATCAGTGTTTCCTCCTGCAGATGCCTTATTCTTTATGAATTTTTATTCCATGAAGCCCTAAGCAGTTGGCTTTCTCCATTACTATGTATGCAGTAGTTTGCAAAGTTAAAACTCCTGTACAATTTCACATGACTTCTGGGCATGGTTTAACCTCCCCAAATAGAAAACATTTATTATATTTTGCATTGCTTATACTATACTACTGTTGGCAAACAGCAGTATTGGCTATTCTATCTGTTTGGGTTGATCAGAAACACATTTATTACATATATATGGCAAAAAGGCATCAAGTGTAGTATCTATTTGTGCCAGATATTTACATTTATTTTAACTTTAAACAATCCCATCTGCAAATGAAGAAGTCTAGACTTTCTATAAAATCAGAAGCTAAACTTTTGGCTGGAAGAATTTGGATCAGGCGTGAAGTACCTCTCTTTCTTTCACCCTTAAAACCTTGGTATCTCAACCTAATTTCTGCATACCACTCCCTTATAATTTTAATTCAACACACAGCTTTGAATTAATTCAACACACAGCTTTGAAAAATGAGACATTTTTCATGTCTCATTTTTCCTCCAGTTGTACTGTAAGATACTTTGAATGCCTGGAATATATACATACATATCATGTACAAATCCATTCTTTTAGCTGCTCTATTTGGTACTAAACCAGTTTGTAAGATCCTAAGGGCAGAGCTGTCTGTTCCCTGTGTCCCTATGCCACTAAACACATTGTGGGCACTCAAAGAATAACCCAACACACATACAAAGCCCCTCCTGTTAATGCTAAATGATGTTTCCATAGTTAACCATCCAGATGCCAGGAAATGTGAAATTTATAACTGGATTAATAACCTCATTTGCAACCATTTTGGAACTGTGAATTCAAAAGCCCTCTACTTTTGCATAGTTTGAGATAGTTTTATTTTTCAGATTTAGTTTTCAAAAAATAGAAATTGAGTAAGTTTTGCCCCACAGAATCCTCATGTATTATTTTTCCTGGGCCTTACTTAACATTCTCATAGGTAATCTCCAGCAGACTGTTGATGTATACAGTAACAAATATAGCTGTGTTTGCTGGGCTTTCTTGGGACCAAGAGTATAGGGGTTTTGCATACCATTTTCTTTTGGGGAATAAACCTTGCTTTCATAACAGTATGAGTCTGAGTCTGCTTTCATAACAGTATTTGTCTGAGTCTGCAAGGCTCCACTTGTCACTGTCAGAAGTGTAACACACTCCTAAAGGCTGAACAGGTAAAAATAAGACAAGGATCAAATAACATCTTCAGCAAGGTTTTGCATGACTCTTACTGGGACTTGTAAGCAGTGAAAATGCTTGCAGCTCCAATGCAATGCAGTGTCTTTCCTCATTGGTGCCACGGGCTTCAACTTTCACATGCTAGGGATCTACTGCTGCAAGACCTTCCTTCTCAGGGGAATACCTAGCTAATGTAGACCTGTCCCACTGGTTTTTGTAGGATGCTTCTCATCCATAAAGGTCTTTAGAAAGGTATGATTTTTCCTGTGCAAGTCATGGTTGCATTATTCCAGATTTTTGTAAGGGGTGCCCATCACAGCAGGGCATATTCACACTGTTTATGTTTAGACTGTAAGCTACCAAAAAAACCAAACACACAGTGAGGCTTAATAATGTAAATATGTTCAGCAAATGGAGCTTGGCGGCATGAAAATCATTCTTGAACCAAGTCCATTCTCAACAGTACCTCCTTGCCTCGTTGCCTGTCACAGGCGCTCCCAGTAGTATTGATTTGGAACATTATCACTAGAAATGATGCAAGTCTGAAGTTCATCTGTTGGGCTCACAGTGCCGGATGATAACTTCTGGCAGTTTCTCACTGCGTTTCTCCAAGCGCAGAGGATTTGAACTGTGATAAATGCTGGTAAACCTTAGACAGCTGTCAGGTATGTTGAGAGAGGGAAATTGGGAAGAAGGGACTATATATGTTATGAGCTGAAATGGAATTTGTTCACACCATGATTTACTCCATGCATAATTAAAACCGAATTCAACCCAGCAGCTCTTGTTTGCTCAGCTCTCACTTCCCATTTAGCTTCAGCCTGGCAAAGAGGACTTGGTGGTCCCTCTCAACCTTCTATCCTTGCATCCAAAGCACCCCTGTGCTTGTGCCAAGATAGTAATGCCATTCACATTTGACTTGGCAGGCTTTCACTTACCCTACTCCTTCCTTACATTTTTATCAGGAGTGACATTGCTGCCAAGCCGTACGCACCTCTGGATGAGATTTATGCAAATTATCAGCTAGGCTATTTTGTACATTTGCTAACAATTTGCATACAACTGTACAATTTAGCTTAATATGTGCAAACTGAGCACTGGAAAAGGTTTGTAACTGAGGGGCCAGATGTCTGTCGTCGTCTACCCACAGTGACCTTTTCCAAGCTCTCACTTTATATTAAAACAGGAAGCAATAAAAATTGTCTTTTCTCTTGAGGAGAGACTATGCATTTGGCTCTGTGGTAAGCATGACAGCAACACAGAAGTGTTTTCATCAGTAGGTAGGAGAAGGGAATATCAGAATATGTGGTATTTGCTCCCATCCAGCTCATCTCCCTTTTGCTCTGCAAGTCAGGCATGCATGTGTGAAGCCACACATATACTCTCCTGCTCTTCCTCTCGCTCCTTCACCCTCACTTACTGCTCTGAGCTCTCTGTCTACCTGTTTCTGTCTCTTAGATACAGGGAAGCGCAGAGTGAGATGTTGATACATAACATAAGTAGCATCCTTTTGAGGTGGTTGTCAATGAAGAAAATACCTCCTTAGAAAGAAAGTGATCCTGTACCATTTGGGTCCAAACGTAACGGAATAACAAATTCTGTTTTAGGAAAAAAACAGATTCCTTCTTGTGATGTAAAGACACTCATTTAGACAAAAATAATGATTTATTTAAAGCCCACCTGCAGATTCAATATGTCACTATTGCAGGTTTTATGGATGCAGTGGAGAAATGCGCTACTGTGGGTTAGAAGTACGACTACACTTATCCCAACCGCAAGAGAGTCACAAAATGCACTACTGTTGACACAACAGTCATGAAATGCAGCTTTACAACCTGCAACAGCCATGTTACTCACTAGTACTGCCCACAGGTGAGTCACCAGGTTCAGTGTTACAACCAGAGCAGCTTCATGGACCGCACTATCACAGCTCACAAGCACACTAAATACTACTTGTGTGTTAGTCTATCACCTGAGACTACAAACCTAAAGCATATCAAATATTCAACTACCCTGCTCCAGATAAGGGTTCTTGGTATGTTACCTTGTCGAGCATCCTGGCCAAGGGACAAGGGCCTTCTTGCAGTGTTGGAGAATTGGCTCCCCCCTCAGACTGAATCCAAGGGGTTTTATTTGGTTTTATGTCTTTGATCTCCGTGGCAGTGGGTAGGACTGTGCCAGAGTGGACAACACCGTCTTCCATGTTTGTCATCAGCGGTGTTCCCCCTTATCTTATGCCCTATCTGTTGCATATCTTTGTATTGTCTGGGCCCACTGAAGCCAAATGGGGACTCTCTGGCTTGCCTTTATCTTACTGCTGGGCAGCTGAACAGTGGCTTGATTTGGACTCAGGGCATATTGTTTGTTGAAGGAATTCCAGGCTCAACCCAGGTTTCCTTCTCTGAATGATGCAGCACTGCCTGGTTTAGTCTCGGTTTACAGGACAACTCAAGTTTGAGATGTCTACACAGCTCCCCATGAGTCGTCTCTGTGGAGATGAGGCCTCAAGGCAATCCAGGGCTGAGTCACTTTTACAACCCCCCATGAGTCGCCCGGTGCACTAGACATTACCAAAACCTGTTTGTGGAACTCTGAGCCAGATGATCCTTACACTGTTATGATATGTCAAAGACTGAATTCGGTGTAATAGTGAGTACAATTTAATATATTGTCAAATTTAGGATTGTGATAATTTGAAAAAAAAAATCTGGTTTTAATCAGACGGGGAAGAAAATTCTATTCATGCTATGGCAAATTGCTGTCCTCACCTTAGAGATACTTTTGGTTTTTTCAGTTGCGGCAACCCAGGTAGATCCATACCATGCTATTCTGTTTCATGATGATGGAGGTTAGATAAATGAGTGAAGAATGACCATCCTCTGTTGCTTTGCTGTGCTTTTGCCTGTGCCAGTGGTACAGCTGGTGAAGGAGCTTGCTGGAACTAAGTTACTTGATTTTAATGAATACGAGTTGTTTGTGAAGGTCTTTTCCTTTTTTTTTTTTTTCTTAGAAAATATACTGTAAAGAGCAGTGGGGAAGTTCTTTGTGCACACATTGGATGTGCATTTTGAAAAAAAAAACATCTACAAACAAAAAACCCATAGATCCTTACTATTTTTGTTGGAGTTTCTAAACTCATTGAGAAAAGGAACACTAATCTTTCCAAGTGCTTGAAATAAATCGAGTATAATTTTGCTCACTCCTCAATTATTTAGGTCTTGGTTTTCAGCCTACAAATATTCATAACCACACTCAGTAAAATGAACATTTCTAAACACTGCATGTGCTAATAATTTGTTGTCACTATTTGCATAAGTAATTTGATGAGTTAAGTGGTTAAAGTGGTGAGAGTGGGAACATAAGTTTTCCATTAAACATTTTCGGTATTTATGATTCAAAACATTTTATTTTTTTTTCCTTAAGCACAATTATAACATACACACTCATCATCCCAAATAAACCTCACAAAAGTTAATGGATGTGTAAAAATAACTCCCATGACTTTCTGAAATATAATTTGCTCTGGAAGATACCCTGTTTGAGGTAAATCTACACAAATTGACAACTCTTTGGGAAACTTGTTTGCCCGTAATGATGAAAAGCTGCGTGAGCGTAGACATACCTGGTTTTGTTTGGATTCGTGTTTGCTTTTTTATTAGTACTGCTATAGGGTTTGTTCCCCTAATAAAACACACATGTATTTTATACTGGGAAAATCTTCAGAGATAGGTATTGTCCCAATACAAAATTATCTTAAAGGAAAAAATTTAGACTAGAAAGGGAATCTTTGTATGATGGAATTCCCTTTGGAAAACATAGTCTGTTTTATATTGACTTTGATTCGGAGGCTAAACTACATTTAAATATTTTACAGCAATACTGCCTTTAAATGGGTTATAAATAATTCACGCAATAGCTGAACAGATGTCTCTGTGGAGTGCAAACTCTCTATATCTTAATGAATAGATTTAATAGAGTAAAACAAACTTCCAAGCTTTCAGTTATTGGAAAACAGATGACAGGAAATCTGACATTCTGCTCTGTATAGAAAAAAAAACCCCAGATAAACTAGAAATAAAAGCAACAGAGAGTGCCTAGGCATTTTAAAAATTATTTTTCAGATTGCAAAATATCATGGCCTATAACATTTTGTTCCCGCTTTTATGTTTAGAAGAAATCTTGATTGTTATTTTCCTGCAAAAGTCTTCACATAGAAATAGGAAAGGCAAGGATTTACTTTAAACAAAAGTTTTAACAAAAACCCTATTCAAAACTCAAGCTGGGTCTGAAAATGTAACATAGAATTCTTCAGGACTGATTTCATGAGAGCCACCTGATGAAGAGGAGACATGATGTGGCAGCAGAAACACCACTGTCCCCTGCTACAGCGACATTTGCAAATGCTTGCACTGGCCACCCAGTGTTCTTCTCCATTGCTGTCAGTCTGTGCTGCTCAGAAGTTTGGGGAAGAAATTGAAAGAAGGACAACAATGGAACCTTGCACTGAAAAACATTTTCAATAATCTTTTTTTCTCTCCTTTATTTGTTAGAAATCTTAAAAATCTTTATACTGTATAAATGTATCTGGAGATAAGAATCCAGATTCTCAGATACTAGAAATTAATCTAGCTACAAAGACTTACAAAACCTTCAGGAAAACCCTAATCCAAAAATTAGATAATCACTCCAGACCTCATATCCTCCACTTAATGCTCACAGGACATAAAACTTTAAAAAAAATCCAAACACCAAACAAAGAAACAGAAAAAACCAAAATCAACTTTATCAAAAATCCAGAGCTTTGGCCTTTTCATTGCAAACATACCAGCCAGAAAGAGACTGTGAGTGCGATGTGGCCGTGCTCCTCAAAATCAGAAATTACACAGAAATATTCTTCAGTACTTGGCTGGGATTCAGAAATAGCATAACTTGAGCTATTCTGGTTCCCAATTTTGTTTCTGTGCCATTTATCCCTACTCTAACTTCAGTATTAAATCCCTTCTTTTGGGTGAAGACTATAGATCTGTACCTGTACAAACTGGTATAGAGTAAGATTTCTGTTTGATGCTCAGAGAAGTTGTGGATGGAAGTGTTCAAAGCCAGATTGGATGGGGCTTTGGGCAGACCTGGTCTGATGGAAGGTGGCTATTGGAACAGTGGTCGAAACTAGATGGGCTTTGAGGTCCCTACCAACCCAAACCATTCTGTGATTCTACAAGTCTGTGGATATTACAGGTCTTTTCGCAATTTATAATGTTCTTGAAACTGTTTCTAGTAGGAAATGATGATGTTACAAAAGCAAATATTACTTCACAAAATCTCTTAAGTGTGTACAAATATATCATCCAACAGGGCATCGGAATATAACATTTTTGTGAACTTCTCAAACATTTTTTTCCCCAATTAGAACAAAAACAGATTTCATAATGTAATTCCAAACAGAAATCCAGATTTTAAGCAAGATCTAATTCCTACCAGCCATCTGTGTATTTTTGAGCAGCATCTTTGAGCAGACATCCAGTAAACCCCCAAAACTCAGATGGAGAACAAGGGAATTTGGAGAGGATGAAAGGCAACAGCATAATTTAGTAAACTAAGTTCAAAGCTTCTCACAGTTTTGGCAGCAGCGCTATTAAATCTTGTCATCTCAAACCTTTCTGACAGACCCTTTCTGGGAGTGTGTGAGTAGGCAAAGCCCCAAGCTTTCACTTGTAAGAAGAGTAACTTTGAAACTTTCATACTGAAGAACAAAATTTGACAATACCAAACCTTCAAATGAGAGTTGAAAAGGAAAACAAAAATATCCAGAATTTATTGTAATTTTTAAAAAATTGTTAATATTTAAAGGCTGCTGGATTTTTAATACCTGGGTGAGGGATGTGGAAAATTACTTTGATTGTGGCCTTTTTCAACACTAAGGCAACTTAAAACTGACCTTTGGTGTGTCTCCCTTTAAGATGAACCTCTGAGAGGAAGCAGCACAATGTCTCTCTTGAGAACAATAAATAAGAAAGGTGCAAGGTTGTGAAAAGTGGTTCCATAAAAGCAGTGCTGGAGTGTCAAAGGAAGTGCCTTTCAACTCCTAACTCAGATTATACTTGTCTGGAAAAAATGGCCTTTGAGTACAGATACAGGAGAAATTACATCTAAGCAGTAGCATTTGTACCTGGCTGGGAAGCATGCTCCTCATGGGGGACATTCCTGGCTATCAGGTACCCTCCTAACTCAGTCCTGCACCCATCCAAGAGAAGGTGCCTCAGCAGAACAGAGTGCTTGTAATGATAATCTCTTTACAAGTAAGAGCCATTCACAAAGTGTATTTTCAGAGGAATAGTAAAATAAGAAATGCTTGCAGCTTTTTTCCTTTTTTTTTTTTTTTTTTTAAAATTATATTTTAACTGCTCTCCTTTGTTAAGTTCTGATGAAATCTTGATTCACCCAATTGGAGCTTCAGCGCTGTCCTCTATGTCCAGACCCAATGTGTATACCTGGTATATTGACAGTTTCTGCCGTGTAACCCTGCTCCCCATGTATCAAACATCAGATCCCTTAGTAAATGGCTATCTTCACAGTACAGAAGTATTAAAATGTAATGGGAAACATATTGGAATGCCTGTGGGAACAAAGCCAGCCACCTACGCGGAGCAGCTAATGTTCTTTTATTATCAGATCTCTGGCAGCCTGTGCAGAATGCTACATCTCATCCCCTAGATTAATTTTCACAATTGCTGCTTGCAATATGAGGGATTTAAAAATGTACGTACCTAATTTATTTCCCTGTTTTCTCTGTGTATGACAGACGTAATAGGAGGAAGTTGTACTCAAATACCAGCTCTGTAGACTGTTTTCCAAGTAAGGGCTAGCTGTCACGAGCGCAGAACCAGGTGTATCCCAAGCACAGGGTAGTGGAGTGTGGAGGAACATATGCTGTGCCTGCCCAGGCTGAACCAGGCTTGCAGGTCCCTTCTCTTACGCAGCGTGTGAGGTTCACCGTAACGCACTGTGCTGCAAAGGCCGCAGTTTGCTTGCATGGGGGTTGCTTCCCAGTGCCAGTCCAAGGCAGCCACGAAGAGCCATTCCCATCCCTGGCTCTGTGCAGAGAATCCACATGCATACTCTAAAACGTGCCTCTCCATGAGACACACTGGGTATCAGGCTGGTGGAGGTGCGTCATAGGGTTTTGTAGGTAACCTCTGTGGTCACTTCTTGCATTTGACATTTTTTTCATCCTGAAGGGATCTGCTGTACAGTCCTGTACATTAGCAACATTCTCAGATGTGTTATTATATCATAAACATTGTTTGCATATTTATGAAACTTTTTTTTTTGTTCCTAGTAATTCTGTGTCAATTAATTTTGACCTGATAACTTTGAAAAGTTAAAAATGTGAAAAAAGGGTGGTTTTTTCCACCTAAATTAATTATTTGTCGATTCTTTAAGTAAGAGCATTGTTTTTAAAGTAGCTGAAGCCAAAAGTTATTATTAGATGCAAAATGTGAAATTGTATTAGCCGTGCCTGGATTACTACGGAATAAGGAATAGTAACTGTTACTTCCCTTCTACAAACAGCATAATTGGTAGGAAGGTTTCTCAGCCCTTTCCTCTTAAATGTCTCTATCTTTTCATTTTAACAGTGTCCCTTTTGTTTCTTTTGCGTGCATTTCAAGAAATTACTTGTTGTCACCAGTTAGGTTGGGGGGAAAATTGCAAGAATATTAGTTCAGATTTTCAGGAAAATCGAAGCAGCATATGATGAAGGCTCCCTCCCTCTATACTTTCCCCCACTGCAGTTTTGCCACCACTCTTCCTCTCGGTCAGGTCATTAGAGGAAGTCTAGGATGAGTGATGAGGTTGCAATGTCATCAACATGTGGCTCTGTTTTTCACTGAAATAAGTGGCAATAGCATCACAGCTTTCTTGTCACTGAGTTGACAAGCTGGCTGATGAAATAACGTGCTGAGGTTCTCAGAGAACTGCCTTCGAATCAACCTCCTCAAGGCAAGGGACAGCCCTTTTAGCACAAGCATCCAGAGCAGTGGCTGGGACTGGTGTCGGCAGCAATTACCGAGATGGTCTTTCTGCTCTTGTCAGATTATCTTGCAGCCTGTGGATCTTCGTGCCTGCCTTTGTCCCCGGCTCCCAGGTAGCAGACAGGGCTTGTTATCATCTGGGGCAAACCTGGAAGTCAAGATTTTCTCTCTCCCATGGTGTGTGTTTGTTATCTGTGCTATAAATGCCTCCAGCCAGTTTGCCCTGGCAGGTGGGGAATGGCATTTAGCTTCCTATTTAAACACCAGGGTAAATTGTTGAACTAATACGGCAACAACACCGTTTCCACTGTTGAACGGGCAGAATTCTATTCACCCATCCATCACTTGGTGAATTCCATCACTGCAAAGAGTTTCTGTGAGAAAACAGCCTTACAGCAAACAATACTCTGAGACATCCTGGGTACAGGAGCGGTAGGGATGATTGTGCAGTCATCTTTTTATCTATGAAAACTGAGAAAGTGGCAATCGAGAACTGTTTGTCAACTTTGCCCATGATACCGACCAAGTCCCCCTTGGCCTCCTGGAGCAGTTGATTTGAGATACTAGATAGGATCGACATATTTAACGGTGTCCAGTAAGCAAGATACATTATTTTGCCATATAGGGTGATAATAACTGGCAGAAATCTGTGAAACAATTGGCACACAAGTAAAATACATCAGATGATTATTCCAGCTGGACTCTTCCCAAAAAAATTGCCAAATTAATTTAAATGTGTGGCAATATCAGTGCGATCACAGACACTTCTTCACAAAATTTCCCTTTTTTAAATATTCCTCATTTTAAGTCTGAGTGTTTATTAAGAGATGGTCCTTTACATAAACAGAGTAGGACAAGGTTCCTGCACAGATTTACAAATGAGTCTGGATAGTAGAAAAAATGGATCAAAAATATAAATGTATTTTTTAAAAAAGCAATGAACCACAGAAGTTACTTCTCATCTCTATTTTCAGAGGGGTTTTTTTTTGTTTAATTACAATGTTTTCTGAAACCTCTACGTGCTTTAGAATGAGTAAAAATTAATTTTAAACCCTTTTCTAGAGAAGAAGAAATAGCTTATTTTTTTTAGAACCATAGAATCATTAAGGGTGGAAAAGACCTCCAAGATCATCTAGTCCAACTGTCTTCCTACCACCTGTATTACTTACTAAACCATGTCCCTAATCCAACCTTCCCCTTAAAAAAAATAAATCTGTAACACATTCCAATTGTATACATAGGTCAGCTGTATTTCAAGTATTTGTTGCACTATCTTTATGGCCACTGAAAAGGTAAAAAAGGAGGGAGAAAGACCACAGAGTTTGTACGTGAGAACTGTATGGCAAATGGAGTGGCAGCCAACTGTGTGAAGGGATTTTTGGACTGCACAGAGTCCCCTGGGAACTAGTTTTGCACAGCTGCACTGATTCAGCAGCTGCTTCATATTACCTTGTCTATTATCCACCTATGTGAAAGGTGAAGAGCAGCACATACAACTCTACCTGCTGGCATGTAGGTACCACGCATGTCCCTATAGCCATCCTTGTTCTGTGCTCCAGCAAAGGGTGAGAGCGTGTACAGCACATGATGATGGCATCACTGCCCAGGCATGAGATGGATGGAGAGGCAAACATCAGCAAAGCTGCAAATCTCACAAAATCAAAGTGAAATCCTAACCTGGGAGCAGTTCCAAGTTTTCACTAAAACACTCCTGAACGTTGGGTGAAGGGGAGAAATTAAATAAAAAATTTTTTATGTTCTTCATCAGTACTTTGCATACACATTTTTTCAGGTGCACTTTCCAATCCCTTTTTTTTGCAATTTTATTAGTTCTTACCAAAAAACCCCCCAAAAACCCTAAAACCAAGCACAAATTAGTTGAAATTTGAAGGATTTGGTCTAGTGTCATCATGTTAACCAAATAGAAAAAAATATATGCAGCTCTTTGTCCACCAGATTTGTATCCAGTTTCTCATCCTAAGGTTCCTTTAATGAAAGAATTCTAATGTGATAAAAAGATGCCCATATAGCTACATTCATCATAAATTCTCATGGACTTTGCAACTCTCAATGCAGTATCTTCAATATAAATAAGACCTGTCAATCATAACGACTCATATCAGGAGTGAAATTCCAATCAACTATTTGATTATGTGAGAAGTTATGAAATAAAATCTGGAATTCATAAATAAATGAACTGTGATAAAATTATGTTGGGCTGATGTATAGCAACTGTCATCTTAAATTCAGCCCTAAGACTTTTCACTATAAAAAAGTTTCTTCATGTAAAGAACAAAATCTGAGATTCAAAAGCCATCCAGCTCCCTGCCTTTGACTTGCCAATGGTGAAATTGTTTTCTAAATCTGCTTGGCTTTAACTGATTCATCTAATGCTTTTGAACAAAGTTTCATTTAAATTTCTGACTTGTATCAGGAACTGCTTAGGCAGTTGAGCAACAACCTTCTGGCCCTATTTTAAGGTTTTCTAGTGCAAAATGCTCATTAGTTTACTAAACATTTCTTATAAATGTGAATCATGGTTTAACCTGGCTGGCAGTTAAAACAACCACACAGACTGTCGTTCACTTTCCCTCCTCCCAGTGGGATGGGGGATAGAATCAAAAGTGAAAAAAAAAAAGGTAAAACCTGTGGGGTGAGATGCAGAAAGTTTAATAGGACAGAAAAAGGAAGAGGATATTATTATTGTTGATGTTGCTGTTATTATTGTTGTTGTTGTTATTATTATTATTACTACTAGTACTTTGAACAGCCCTATTTCTCACCACCCAAAGTTGATACTCAGAAAGACCCAAAGTTGCCCTGCTTCTTGACGCCAGCCCTCAGTTATATATCGAGCCTGACATCATATGGTATGGAATGTCCCTTTGGCCAGTTTGGGTCAGCTGCCCTGGCTGTGCCCTCTCCCAGCTTCTCAGGTGCCTCCACCTTCTCCTTGGCAGGGCAGTGTGAGAAGCTGAAAAGTCCCCGACTGCTTAGCAACAGCTAAAACCTCAGTGTGTTATCAACCTCTCATGCTAAAGCCAAAGCACAGCACTATACTAGCTGCTAGGAAGAAAATTAACTCCATCTCAGATGAAACCAGGACAGTGTATTAGGTAGCTCAGCTTGTAGGAAGGTTTTATTCCTCTGCTGCCTGAATCAGTGTGAGTGAACCAGATCTGCAGCTGGCAGGAACTGATGTACACACTGCAATATTCAGTCAAACCTTCAGTCACATTTTTCTGAGGGGTTTGACGCATTTGATGGGTAATGCCATCTGTGATTCCTTTCACAAGCCCAAGCTCCCTTCCCAAGCACTATTTTTCTTAGGAAATCCATGTAAAAGCCCCATTGTCAAAAGCCTTTTACTTCTGATAGGCACTTAATGAGAGCAAGTTTCACAGTGGACCTTTAGGACTGTGTTAGCAGCTCACAAATCATAAGTGAGAGGAAAAAAACCCATTATATCTGCTACTAAGCAGTATGAAATACATTTAAATGTAGGGTTTCTATTTATGCTGAGTTAATGGGCAACTGTTTTTATTAGTGCACTGTGAAAACATAAATGTGAAGCATGAGAACTGTGTGTTGCACATGTGAGGCAAAGCTATTAGTAGTAAAGGCTGTTGAGTTTGTTATTGCCCCTGTATAAGTTTGACATTGTATTGTCAGTTGTACCAAAACCATAACAAAATTGGAATCACAGTGTTTTTTTGTAACGTGGAGAAAGTCTACCAGAAAATAGATGGCAATTCCCTTCCTTTGTATGCAGCAATGCATTCAAAATCAGGACCTGGCTGCATTGCATCACATTTCCTAATGTTAGGATAAGGAAAGATTTCTGCTTTTATTTATGTCTCCTTTTCAAATATACAGAAAATATGTGGTGTATATATAAGACATACATATGTGTGTGTGTGTCTTAGTGTTCCTTTTCTTTCATTGTGATGGAAGGAAGTTTAAGTTCCAGTTCAGGATCCATACTAGAATTTCTAATAGAAATATATTCATAAATATCTTAAAAGTCTTTTTACTGGGTACAAGTTCTCTGCTGTGCTTGTGATGTAAACATTTCAGCATTGTGCTAATTCATTATAGCTGGAACTTGAACCTAAATAATCTCCTTTTATTTTCACAGCTGAATTTAGTGCAAATAGTAAAATTGTACAAATGATGAAAAGCAATTAAGGCTATTATCTTAATAACATGTACACACATGAATAGTTCCATCAAACACAAAGGACCTAATTTACTGCGTGAATGTCTTAGCTATTTAACATGCTTTCAGTGCTAATAACTTAAGATGGAGTATTTTAAATAAATGTTTTAAGCTTCACACAATGTTTTTGACAGCACTGGCAATGGCACAGTGCTGTTATTTCCACTGACCTCCCTTGCAGGGAGCTATGTGTGAGAAGGTTAATGTACAGAAGCTTTTTGGAACGTCAAGGAACAGCCACCTGGATTTCAAGGAGTGGGGAAAGCTGTACTAGCCATGCAAAGAATGGATAAAAAAGACTGAAGACCTGCAATGCTGAGTTAATATGAATGATTTGCTGCCTTTGCACCTCAAATATGTTAGAAAACAGTGGATGTGAGCACCACTTTGGGAGCATGCAGTCCCTTTTTTCTAAATACTCACTTTCACAGTATTTATCTTTCTTTGAAAGAAAACAATTAAGTTGCTCTCTGAGTGCGTTCTCATTGTGCATGGCAAGTACACATCAGGCTAACAAGTCTCAAAGAGTGTAAGAAAACACTTCTTTAAAACAGCTGATTGTATATTTCAGTGTAAGAAAACAGCATCTCAAGGTTTTATTGCTAGTATTTTCATTCCTGCAAACACAAAAGCAAGTTTAAAAGGGCTTTGAAGTCACAAAGAGCATATCCTCACCCTGTATATGCAGATTCCTGCTGTGAATTGATCTGTAACCTTCCGGTCCTAAGAAAGTACTGTCTTTCTCAGTAAGACTACCTATGGTCAGGGTATATGTAAAAATTCTAGGAAGTACTTTTTTTCACAGAATTGTATTTTTTTCCTTCTCATTTTTTCTTTAGTGGCAGAGTAAAAATCTGAGGCAATAACAATATTTTCCCTTCATAGGATGTCTTTTATTTCTCTCTGCTTTCTTCATACTGCCTGCTCAGTCTGCCATGCGTAGGAGACAACCATGGTTTCTCCTATATTATTTCTCACCACTTGCTTTCATAAGGGGACCTGATTTTCAGCATGCTTGAGTGGATCGTCTTTAACATTTATGCTGAGCAACTTGGGCAACAGCTGTTCCATAAATGCTACAGTCTTTATTTGTGTCCTTATGGGAACACTTCTAACACACATACTGCAGAGACACACATAGCCTTCCGAGTTCAATATGCCTGCAACAAGCCAGGAGTCTCTGGGGCATAAAAGTCCCACTCAGATTCTCCCTTTTCCTGCAAAAGTCCTCAAAGGAAAGGCTGTTTAGTGAATATTTCAGAGGGGAGAAATGTTTCTGGAGGAAGAGACACGGATCTCAGGATTTTCAACAATTTTATACTGATCTTGTCCCGACTCCAACTTGGCAATTTACAAACCATCTTCAGAACAGAACACAGACACTATGGCAAGATAGCTCCACAGTGTACTGAGTTGAGTGGGCTTGTCCTGCAAAAGAAAAAATTACCTTTCAGATAATTAAAAATGTACAATGAAATGTAGGACTTTCTACACAACTATCTCACTGCTACTGTCATCTAGATGGATTTTAAATTTATTATTTTAAATACAAGATTCCAAACACAAGAAGTAGTGACAATTTTTCATTACATTTTTGAAAGTAACATAGTTGTGAAAGTCTTCTTAAAACCAAAGTTAGAAATGATGTCACAACTGCAATAGGGCAGAGCAAAGCTACTGTAACTTCACAGGATCTTCAGTGAGAATCAGCCACATTTCTACATTTCACTATTGTTTCTTTTTCCCTTGCTGTAAATACTACAGTGAAGTTCCTTCTAAGATCTAAATAGAATCCTATAATACTCTCAGCTCTGCAGGATCAGTATAAGGAGAATGTTGAAAAATGAGGGCTAAACATTTTCAGTCAAAACAGAATTGCATAAGAAAGATTTTAGGCACTGGTGAAGCTATAAGGAACTGAGTTTATTCTCTCTCTCTGTATAATTAGAGGCAGGAAGATGAAAACTTAAATATCTGTCTAGATAAATGAGAGGATTTTTTGTGGCAGAGGAAACCACATATTAAAACAAAACCATGATTTTATGAGAAAAAGCAGAAACCAGCTGGTATTCAGGAATTTTAAAATGAGAGTTCTGATCAGAAAAGTTAAGATGGGAATGCAATGCAACTCCCACCATCTAAAAAAATCTAGACCACCGATTTTCAAACAATTTCTCCCTACTAGCTCTCTTTTCATATCACATGCATATCTTAAACTAAGCAAAAGCAGGTAAAAAAGGAGCTCTCACCAAATGCTTTTGTATTTCACTGCAGAGAGCTGTAAGAAAAGCAAAGGGAATGTTGTTAATTATTTTCTCTTTTTTAGGTGTACAAAGCAAATTGAACGAAACTGGCATTGTACACTCAGTATTTCAGTCTATATTGGGGTTGTATTACAAAGTTTTGGTAGCAGGGAGATACAGGGGTGGCTTCTGTGAGAAGCTGCTAGAAGCTTCTCCTGTGTCTGACAGAGCCAATGCCAGCCAGCTCCAAGACAGACCCACTGCTAGCCAAGGCCAAGCCCATCAGCAATGCTGGTAGTGCCTCCAGGATGACACAGTTAAGAACGAGAAAACCAAACAAACTAAGAGCAGTTTTTGTATCCAGAAAGAGTGAGAAGATGTGGGAGGAACAACTCTGCAGACACCCAGGTCAGTGAAGGAGAGGGAGGAGGTGCTCCAGTCACTGGAGCAGAGGTTACCCTGCAGCCCCTGGAAAAGACCAGGCTGTGTCCCTGCAGCCCATGGAGGACCATGGTGGAGCAGAATACACCTGCAGCCCATGGGGGACCCCACACTGGATCAGGTGGATGTCCCTGAGGAAGGCTGTGACCCTGTGGGAAGCCCCTGCTGGAGCAGGCTCTTAGCAGAACTTGTGGCCCTGTAGAGAGAAGAGCTTGGGCTGAAGCACGTTTACTAGCAAGACTTGTGACACCTTGAGGCACCCATGCTGGAGAAGTCTGGTACTGAAGCTCTGCACCTTGTGGAAAGGACCCACGCTGGGGAAGTTCATGAAGAACTGCAGGACTCATGTTGGAGAAGTTCACAGAGGACTGTCTCCCATGAGAGGGACCCCCCAGTGGAGCAGGGGAAGAGTGTGAGGAGCCTCTTCCTGAGCAGGAAGGAACAGGAGAGACGTGTGATGAACTGACCACAACACTTTTTCCCTGGGCAGGACAAGGCAAAGAAATCCATAATGAAATTGAGCTCTGGAAGAAAGTGGGGGGAAAGTGTTTAAGTTTTGGGTTTGTTTCTCATTGCTCTGTTTTGCTTCGTAATAAATTAGATTTGGGTTTTTATGAGTTGTGTTTTGCTTGTGACAGTAATTAGCTTTCTCTCCCTGTCCTTCTCTCAACCCACAAGCCTTTTGTCCTATTTTTCTCCCCTGTCGAATTGAGGAGAGTGATAGAGTGGCTTTGGGTTGCACCTGGCCTCCAGCCAGGGTCAACCTACCACAAGCATATGGAAGGGAAAGAAGTGCTGGCAGGGATGGTACTTACCCAGCATAGCTAGGGCAAAGTGTCTTTACCTGGGAAAACCAAATCCTACTGTATTCTGTACAGTTCTTGCAGGCGTTGATTTGGAGGTAAAATAGTGATGCTAAACCTGTGTGTTGTGGTTTAACCCCAGCTGGCAGCTGAGCACCACACAGCTGCTCACTCAGTCCCCACCCCAGTGACTTGCAGGAGACAATCAGAAGAGTGAAAGTGAGAAAACTCGTGGGTTGAGATAAAGACAGTTTAATAAGGAAAGCAAAAGCCACACAAGCAAAGGAAGACAAGGAATTCATTCACCACTTCCCATGGGCAGGCAGGTGTTTGGCCATCTCCCCAGGAGAGCAGTGCTCTGTCATATGTAACGGTTAAACGGGAAGACAGACACCATCACTCCAAACATTCTCCCCTTCCTCCTTCCAGCTTTATAGGCTGAGCCATAATGTTGTATGGTCGGAGATATCCCTCTGGAGAGTTAGGGTCATCTGTCTCACCTGTGTCCCCTCCCAACTCCTTGTGCACTCCCAGCCATTCCACTGATTAGGTGGGGTGAGAAGCAGAAAAGGGCTTGGCTCTGTGCAAGCGCTGCTCAGCAGTAACTAAACCATCTCTACGTAACAAAACCATCTCTACATCATCAACACTGTGTCCAGCACAAACACAAAACACAGCCCCATACCAGCTGCTAGGAAGAAAATTAACTCTATCTCAGCTGAAACCAGGATGCTCTGCCTGTTTCCATGTCCTACCAACCCAGTTGTCTTATGCTTATTTCCACTGTCGTGGGGGACCCAGTACAGCTAGTGAAGTGAGTTCAGCCACATAAACAAAAGAGTGGAAAGTTTTAATGACAGTTTGTATCACTGTTCATTACCAGTATGGCCTGAAAGCAAGAGGCAACAGGACTTGTGATTGCTTTCAGGGCTGAAATCACTGATGCACTGTCAGGTGATACTACCAGGTACCACTTTCACAGAGATACAATTTCAAAGTACAACTGCTCTTTAATTCCCACAAACATAACTCAGAGGTAATTAAAGTACCTTTTTTTTCCCCTCTACTTTTTTTTTGTGCTATTGAATAAAAAAAAAATTTAAAAAGAGGAAAATCGTAATTTACTTTACTCCAAAGCACTTTGACAACACTAGAGGCAAGTGTAGGGGAAATGCAGCTGTTTTGGGGAAAATGATCATAGGCAATTCAGGAAAGTTTTAGAAAAGAGTGAAGGAAACCTATTCTGTTCTGATATAATTGATACCAAGAAGTTTGAACTGAGGTCTTTGAAAGTGAGAGGGTTTCAGTAATGAAACTAGTGCTGTCCTAAGCAGGGAAATTACAAGGGAGCAGAAAAAAGAAAGCTGGAACTGTGATGCTGAAACTGGAATTCACGGTGAGAGCTAGTCACCTATAGACTTTCCCTACCACCTGTGTGTTGTTAGATGCCATTATTAATAGGAATGTGTAACATGTATTTATATACTGCTGTCAAAATGCTGTCACAGAAATTATTAACGTAGCATTCTGTAGCAAGCATAAAGAAGTCACATTAATACCTATTATGAAAAATATTTCAAGCCTGTTTTTTTTGTACCATGACTTGACGAATGACTGAGGTGTTCTGAATTCTGAACTGAATAGCAGAATGTCTGAAGCTATTGACTGGGTTATGAAGCATTGCTGAGATTCTCTTAATTATCTGGTAATTTTATTTTTAATTTAGTATATGGATTTTACAGCACTGTGTGTGTCATGCAACCCTATAGATATATTGTGTATTATTATATTTTTATATAGTTATATACAATAAATAGTATATTCTTGATACAATCTAGAATATAAAAAGATACTAAGAAAGTCTTCAAATGACGATTTTCAAATTACTCCAATTTCACTGCTTAAAAAAGCCAACCCTGTGATTTTATGCCAGGTGATGTAACATGGTGTATCTATGTTGCCATAATGGCTTAGTGGGAAAAGGCACTGTAAGTTTGCTGCAGAGCAGCTAAGGACATCGAGCACAGGCTGAGGACGGTTCTAAAGTAAGTCTGCAGTAAAATCCCATAGTACTCCTGCTCTGCAAGTCTGTACAGAAGTGTTGCTGGCACATTAATTATCCCATGATAAAACTAAAAGCAGGTCACCTGCAATCTCTTTCCACTGAAAAGTGTAGATTCACTCAAAAGTCATATCGTCGTATGCTATAAATTGCATGGGGGAAAAGAAATATATTTTAGCATTCAAATCTACTGCAATTTTATGCCAAAAAAACCCTCCTGTCAGACGGATGCCTATGAGGCAGGCCTGTTAGTGGCTGTGCATTTAGTTTCTACATGAATTTCTCTACTTTTGCTGTAGACACTCATTCCTTAAAGATGGCCTGAAAGATTTGCAAAATTTAAAGTTGATCTCCTTTTGCATTCGAGAGAGAATCTGAATCTGGCTCCCAGCTGGTTAGAAAGACTGTGAGTTACCCTAGTTTCTGCAGGAGTAAGAAATTAAAATGTTGTAAGATTAAATTCTCATACTGGTTTAAATTTAAAGAGCCACTACAAATACATTTGACAGACTCCCAAAAATCTTTTCCTTCAGTAGTACTTTTTGAAGTAGCATTCCTTGGTGAAGTGTGTGTGGCTGGCCCGTGGCTGTAAATGCTTTGAGGGGAAAGTAGGATTTTTCAGCACAGCTATAACACAAAAAGTTATTGTTATGTGTGCATGAGCTAACAGCTTTGATTCAGGTTAGGATGTCAAACAGGGCTTCACGCCATCTGCTCAGTGATACTGCTTTGGAAGCTAAGGCTCGGTTAGGCTGAGAAAGTAACAGTAGTTGTCTGAAAATCATAAATCCTAGCATAGAGAATATGCAATACTCTGTCCTTGGAAGACATTAAAATGTTTATTAGATAATGTATGTGTTACTTGCCCTACTTACTACTACAACATCTTCATTTAGGATCCTCAGGTCAGTGCTCTCATAAGTACACTAATAAACAGTGAAAACAAATCTAGGGGCTTGTTTTCACAGGACTAAGACAACAGAATGAGGCTGTAGCAGTAACAGCGTGGAGCACATAGGTTGGTGAAAGGTTAGTCAGTCACTGTAAATACAGAATTGCCATTGAGCTGTGTGTAACTTGGCAATAGCAGTAGAGTAATTAATGTTTCTTTGGAAGGATTATGCAGAAATATAAAGCCCAAATCTTTGATTGTGATCATATGCACTTGTTGCAAGATTGTTTGCAATGTCTTACATGATAGTGTCTATCTACTCTCATGTAATAGAGATGTCTGTTGTGTGCTAGGGGAGATCATGGTCCACCAAAAAGCCATTCTGAGGGTCTGGTTTGACATGCAAGTTTCAGTGGGACATGGGAATATCCATCCCCCCCAGGAATAAATTCCTAAATTCATGTTTAGGGAAGAATTCCATCCTAGTGTTTTAGAATTATTCCCAAATAAGTCAAACCAGTCCAATATGTGACACACTATGTAATGTAGTTGGTTTCATTGCTAGAACTCAATCTACTGATTACTATCTTTCATTCCCTGGGACTGTGGTCATCTAGCTGCTATTTTGCTGTGTGAGAACAGCTGTGATGCTGCAGATGTTCAGAGCAGAGCCTGGTGTCATATACATTGAAATGCCATCACTTGGGCCTTCTATCCCAGTGGAAAATTTTAGAGTTTATTTGGTGTATTGGTTTAGTGTATTTTGCTTTGTGAGTTAATATGGTTTATTCTAGTTATATTTCAGGTTTCTTCTAGTAGAAATTGTGGGGTTGTGATTGAGTTCCGTTCTGGTAGCTGAAGGACTGGTTATACTGGGGTAATCTAGTGCAAAGGATGCTGAGGACCTTTTGGCTATGGTCTTGGATTGGGAAGGAGTAGAGGAGTATGATAGAAAGAAGTGAGAGAGGAGTTTGAACAGAGATGAAGAAAATGCATTTTGGAAGAATTAAGAGAGGAAGTGAAAAGCCCACAGGTTCTGGTGTTTTCCAAAGAACTAGGAGGAATTTAAAAGTGGGAAGATTTGGGTCATGGGAGGTCTAGGTTTGTAAATATGTAAAGAGAGATCTATGGAAAACCCCTTTATTCGTTCTTACATCTACTACGATCAGTACAAGACCTCTACTGGAATTAGATGACACCTCAATTGCTGGGAAGGTGATATAGCAAATAATCTTGGAAATTATTTTGAAACATACAAAGGATGAGGAAGTGGTGGGTAGTAGTCAACATGGGTTTACAAGGGATAAATCGTGCTTGACCAACTTGACATCCTACTTTGAGGTGACTCATTTGGTGGATGAAGGGAGAGCTGCAGATGTTGTTCTTCTTTGGCTTTCAACTTTCTGTTCCCTAAGACCCTCATAGACAAACTGATGAAATATGGACTAGACAAATGGACAGTGAGGTAGACTGAAAACTGGCTGAACTGCAAGGCTGAAAGGGATATGGTCAATAGCACAAGGTCCAGCTGAAGTCAAACTGCTAGTGCTGTGCCCCACAGTTTGATCTCAGGGGCAATAATATGTAATATCTTTGTTAATTATCTGGAAGATGGGAGAGAGCACACTCTCAGTTAAGACACTAGACCTGCTGTCCTGTGAGGAGAGATTGAGAGAGCTGGGATGACTCAACCTGGAGAACAGAAGACTCAGGTAGATCTTATTAATGTGTGTAAGCATCTGATGGGATGGAGTAGAGAATGTGGAGACTGCTCTGAGTGGAGCCCAGTGATGAAACAAGAGGTAGTGGGCACAAACTAAAACTCAGGAGGTTCTATCTGAAAATAAGAAAAAGAATAATTACTGTGAGGGTACTCCAACACTAGCACAGGTTGCTCAGAGAGATTGTGCAGTCTCTGTTCTTGGCAACACTCAAAACTCAAGTGGATGTGGTGCTGAATAACCTGCTTTGGCTGACCCTGCTTGGAGCGGTGGGGTGGAGTAGGTGTCCAGAGGTCCCTTCCAACCTCAATCATATTTTGATTCTGTGGTCCTCATCATGTGCATGAAGCACTGGAAATGCACTGGAGTCACTGTCTGCCAGTGACAAATCTTTATTACAGTTTTCATTTCTATGTTCTCAGATCCAATTTATAAATTTGGAATGTCTTTAGCAGGCACTCAAACACATTATTTTAAACTACATGGCAAGAGTTTAATGTTCCTGGTGACACGTAATTGTCAAATGCTTTTTACTTAATTCTAAAACATAATGTATTAAGACAATGCACCATTAGACAACAACAACAACCTGACTGTTGGGATAATTAAAGATGCTGAAAATGCTCAAGAACAGAATTAGTGGAGTGTTCAGAGACATTTTAGATCAAACAAATGGGGGTTTTTGTTCGTGATAATTTTATTATCTTCTAGAAATAGTTTTTCTACAACAATCCAGTCATAAACTTATTGTGCTTCTTGAGTTCTAAAATCTCTCTTACAGAAGAAAATTATAATTTTCAGGGTAAGGATATTCTCAAATTTTATTTTATTCTTCTCAGAATAATATTTTCTTATTCTTCTTGTTTATAGCTTTTCAAGTAGTCCCTTGATGTACAAACTTAAGGATTTATTTTGGATGGTTACTTTAAAAAGTAACCTGTGCTAAATGTTTGTTGCATTGCTATTGTCAATGTGTCACTTTGTGCTTTTGAGCATTCTGGAGAGAAGGGCTGTGCTAATTAACAGCTGCTGCAGATCACTCCCTTGTTTCTGAAGACAATAACCTCTTCAGCCCACCTGCTGAAGATGCCAAAATGAAACCATAGACAGTGTTAGAGTTGGAGTCTTTTCTCACTATTTTTTTGTTGAGGGTAGAAAGATAGCTCTGGCAGCCAGGAACTTCCTCTGTTAGCAGGACATCGGTTCTGCTCGTGCCTTAGTTTTTAGGTGCTGCTTGGCACTGGGGGTGCCTGCTCATTTCCCTGTAACTTGTAAAATTGGGATTCAGGGACTCAGGTGAAGATCGCAACCATTACAATGAAAGCACTAGTAAACCTTGCTTTACCTGGGAAAGAAGTGGTCATTTGAAATACTTTCCTTTTTCTAAACTATGTTCCAGAACAGAGAGGACATCTGCATTTGAAAGGATGTTCTGGTTTTATTTCTGCGAAAAAGTTTAATTTTTGAAAAGTTTTTTTATTTAAAACTATATCTCTCTTTCTGTCATTTAATGCAGGAGTTAAAAGATAACTCTTGGTTTGTATTGCTCCTTTCTGTTAGTTAGTTTACACATTTCCAATGAGTTTCCCTCTCATTTGCCACAACTGTTAGAATGTTTGTTTGTCATATGGGTGAAGCCAGTAGGTTATGAGGTGAGGAATAACAAGGGGATTGATGATTAAGATTATGTGGGCAGTTGACAAAGACTTTCCAGGCGATGAACAGGCTGTTAGTTTACCACATTGGAAGGAGGATGTAACTCTGGGCTTGAAATACTGTGAAAAGGGGCCAGGCATCCCAGTAAAAAAAGATACAGATTTTGACGAAGCAGCAGATGTCTAAATGCCTCCTGTAAAACAATCAAATAAAGCCCAAACAAACAAGTCTTTTTCTATTAAAGTTTGGTAGTACCAGTGACAGAAATTGCACAAATGCAGCATTGTTCTCAATGGCTCTTACTTGTGCCACCAACTGCTTGTTTTCCATCCTCCCTCCCTGGGTGCCTCCCAGCTCCATCTCACACCACTTCAGTAGTCCATTTTCTCTTGCCCATTGCACTGCCCCAACCCAGCTGATAAAAATCTTGTTGGTCCCTCTGTTCTGCCTGTCTCTTTTCCTAGGCTCAGCCTGTCAAGCAGTCAGTGTTTTGGACTGGTTTGCCACCCAAGAATAGGTTTTGAACTATGTTTCCACACTTTTATTCCATCACTGGGCAGATTGCATGACCTCATAAGCCACCTGCCGCCTCCTGTCAAAGGCCATCAACACCATTGCCACCACAGCTCACTTTGCTGCCTTCTCAAGTGGCTTTCTGAAAAGCAGCACACCTGCTCTGTGTGGCAGGGAGGGAAAAGGGATTTAAGCTGGAGCATTTCAGCAGTCTTTTGCAGGACTGTGTGAATTCTCAGCATGAGGTGGTACTGGCTGAGACAACCTCTGCAAGACAGTGGGGAACACCTAGGAGCTGCTAACTTCTTAAGCTGTGCCTGCTGCTTCCAGATATTCAGGAACATGCTGGAAATCACAGGAAGAAACAAACAACCGGGAAGAAGGAACCAGTAAGGAAGTGCTGGAGTGATCTGAAACGGGGCATGATACAAAGAAATTTGTGAAAGCCCCTACATTGCTCAGAAAGCATAACTGATTTTAATGCTATAGATGTTAACATTATTAAATGAAACTGGGAGTGTGCTGAGACACTGTGCCACTGCACATGCCAGCTAACTTCTATTCCATCTTTGACTTCTATTCCATTCTCTTTGACTTTCTTAAACCATGCCTCGTATGAATACTTTTTTTCTTTAGAAAAAGTAATGTCTGTAACTGATTTTTTATTCTCTTTTTCTATTTGTTCTGTTTATTTAATTTTCTTTTGCTGAACCAGTGATTTTCAGTATTTCTTGATCTGTGAAATCTTAAAAAAATGTGATAGCAAGCTCAGTAGGGCAAATTTACTGCTAGGAATAAAATTCTTTGCAGCTCCCTTAAAAATCTCTGTGGATTCTCAGATTGATCTATGGATCGTAATCTGAACGTCACAATGGCAGAGAGAATATAGCCTCCTCTGAAAGCAAGGATTTTAACTACAGTGCTTTCTTCAGAAGACAGATTCTCACTCTCCTTAGTGTCTGCATAGTCTTGTAGAATATTAACTTTAGGAGCCAAGATCTTAGTTGAAATCCTATAAGCATTTAATCTTCGTTTCAACATCTGAGCTCAGTTGCATAATCACTTACAACAAATTACTCATGAAAGACCTTGGATTACTCTCTAGAGCTCTAATACTCAAACCATGAACTCATAAATTTCAACTCTTAGGAGTATTCCCTTGACAAACCTTATGTCAACAGAGGGCTTTTTAGAAACTTTAAACAAAATTTTATCATAAAAGATAAATTTACAATAGTCCAAACTCCATTTCAGTGACTTCTTGCTGCAACATAAAACTGTTTGGGGATGAAGTAAAGCCAGTGTGTTAGGAAAGATGTTTAAATATCACAGAGTACCAACTCAGAACTTTTATTTATTGGTAAGGCTGGCTGGGCAGCCCAGCTTCTGGGAGATGCTGTTTTGTGACTGTCTATAATTTGGTTGTGTTCTGGATCAAATCTATCTCATCTGCTATGAGAATCCAGGTAAATTAAGAGTGGGAACCAATGCTCAATACTTCACTTGTGTGTCCAGCCTTTTAGATAAACATTTGGGATCTGTATTAGTATGTAGGTCTTTAGCATATACTAATACCTGAGAAACCAAGGGACTCCTCCCTTTCTGTTTTGCACCCTGTATTTGTCTCATCCAACAAATGGGTGGGTGTAAAATTCTACCCATTCAGAATAGCTGAGTGGTCGCAGTGCAGTGGTGAAGGTGGGAACAACAAATGTGTGATCAGAGTATGGGGTCTCTCCTCCTGTCAGTTCACATGTGGGTCCTAAACAGAGATCCGCACAGTTTCCTCCCTGTCATGGAATGCTGAGTAGCAGTTTCTGGCTAAAGTGTGTTCAGGTGTCCCGTTTCACATATATTTTTTTCTGCAAAAAATAATATTACTTCTCCTCAACTGCTTGTCACCACCCATCTGGCAGGAATTACTGCCCCTGCACAGACAGTGTAGCTACCAGACACATCCAGATATCTCTTTCTGATGAATTCACCATAGGGGTACAAGTAGTCCATGAAGACGTGCTGGGCAATCCTGGCTGTCAGGTCAGTGGGCAGTGGGAAGCAGCAGGAGATAGTGCATGTTACATTATGAAACCTGGATAATGTTAAATGGCCATGTCTGTGGAGTGCTTTAGTATTGTAATAAACCAGAAGTAATCTCCAAAAGGACAAAACCTCGAAACTCCATGTGATTTGGTAGTTCAAAGTGTGGGATTCATCAATTTCCATTATTCCTCAACAATATTAAATCTTTCAGTATAATCACTGCATTTTTTTTTTTAATTTTCACTCTCCTCTGTGACCTCTGAAGTGAAACAACCTTACTTCTCCCTGAAGCCTGCCCACTTGCTCCCCATTTGTCCATCAAGTTATTAATAAATATTCTAATGCTAGGTGCCCTGGTGTCTGAACTCTCCATTAACCTCTCCCCGCTCTGAGAATAATCTATTCTCTATTCCTTTGTTTCCTATTACTTCAGCAGTCATTTTTAAATCTATGAAAACATCCATTACCTTCCATCAGGTTTTCTAGAATAGAAATGGAGGAGTTTCTCTTGTTAACAGTATAAGGACAAGTTTGGACTTTCTCTAGTAAAATCTATGCAAACAGGTACTGCATGAATGATTTTTCTGTCGGCAGCAGGACTATCTTGGAAGATACCCTGGTCTTAAATGTACTCACTGGCTTGGTCTTAAAAATTCCCTTAAGTGGAGCAATAGCTTCCCACTGTCACAATCTGTGTCTCTGAAGAAGGAGAAAAGATCACCAGCCTTTAAGAGGTGTGCTGATTTTTATGCCCAAGAACTGAAGTAGGCTTGTTATACCAAGTGCCCTGGCACTCTCACCCACCTGTACAAGCAGCCATAAGTCCGTTCCACAAGCAGTCCTTAGGCCAGAGGCGACACAGCAGTGACTGATCAGCTCAGCATAATGTCTGCAGGCATTCTGAATCTTGCCCATGATGTTATGCATTTTGTACTAGGTTGTTGTTGTTTTTTTTTTAAATCCAGTCTCCAAGGTGGATACTGACTTCTGAAAAGTAACCTAGAAAAAACAAAAACAATCAGAAAGATTTGCTGTGGTGAAGAGCTGCTTTTAGAGCAATTGGCCAGAGTAGCTACAGCAGTTTGGAGGAGGAGTAAGTTTTGCAAGTCACTAAATTGTACACTGCCTCAGGAGAAGTGAGTTTGCAGAGGAACAAGTAGGCCAGTGACTGAGGCAGAGGGACAGGCCTTAGAGACAGGCCAAAACTGGGCTGGACCATGGGCCCATGGGTTGGGTCAGGATCAGCAGAGCCCATGCCCAGGCAAGAGCTATTTGAGAGCTGTTCCCAACTCAAGGCTGATTGTGGAGATGGGACTGGCAGATGCTGCAGCTGAGGAGCAGGTGTGGCCATGGCACATTGCAGCCGGGGCAGCCCAGAAGTGCTTCAAAGGGCAAATCTTTAGCCTGGTCTTGTGCAGTGCTGAGGCATATCTAAGAAAACATCCAACTGCTTGCTGGTATGTCCTTTCTTCTGGTTATTTTCTGCCATAAAACATATTTACTCTTCCTACTTCTCCCAAAGAGAGTCAGTTATGTAGAAATGAAAAGGATTTTCTAATAGGTGTTTATTGTATACTGATACAACTGCTTCTACCCTGCACACTGCATGAGTGCAATTACTTTTCTTTTTCAGGGGAAAAACCCCCACTATTATTATCAAAATCCTTACACTGAGAGATGACTTGCACTATTCCAGGAGAAACCAAAGGATGGTCTTGATCCATCGCACTACTTCTGTCAAAGCTGCCATCAGACCTACACCTCCCTATCGGCACACAGCTATATTCACAAGACAGCTGGATTCATGGATCCTGTGTCTAGATTACTCAAACACTCACTCCCTAATTAAGATTTTTTTTCTATCTTAATTTCCTTTTAAGACTACAAATGCCTGCCTTTTCTTTGCTGCACCAGCACCTCGGGGTTTGCAGCTCCCTGCTGCTGCCGTATGTACCTGTGCCCTGGGAAAGGCTGGGTCTGCAATACCAAATACCTGAAGTAAATGGCTGGAGCAAGGATGAAGATACTCAGGTTTTGTCAAGAACACCATTTTCTGCCTTTAAAAACTGCCAATAAAACAGGAGCAGTGGAGAGAGAGGGAAGCAGAAAACTCCTTTACAAGGTGAGAGAATAGGTGGATTTTTCTGGGTTTTTTGTTTTGTTTTGGTTTGTTTGTTGTTTTTTTTTTTTAAAAAAGAGCTTTTGACACACTATCATACTGTAAACACCAAAGCAAATGGTAGCAGAAGTCACCATAGCAACAAAACCTCGGTCAGTGAAAGACTTTCCAAGAAGTGGTGATTATGTCCTTCAGGTAGCAGAGAATAAGACCTCATTATATTCAACCTCTGAATACTTTAATTTGCACTTTGCTTTAAGGGAAAAGGCAAAATTAGGAAGGAAAACTATGAACGGGATTGCCTTTGTTCTCCTCTGGGGTGGGTGGTGGAGTATAGCAATACCAGCAACAGTAATCAGGTCACCATCCTCCACCACAGAAAAAAGTAAAAGAGATAGATAAACATTCTCAGATCCTTTTTAAGGTTATGAAAGATTAATTACTCTTTAGTGACGGCAGCAACATTCTTTTGTCCTTCTTACCCTCTAACCCCAAATGTATCCCTTTTGAAAGCAGCAAAACATTGAAAAATATTTTAACTGAGAAGTGGTTAAACTTTATCCTGGCACAGGTGCCGGAGGACAAGGGAGCCCTTCTCTGCTGAGCCTGGTGCCAGGAGGGTGTGCCCCTGCTGCCACGTGGCAGAATCTCCAGGCTGGAATCTGAAGCAGCTCAAAGCTTTGGGAAGCCCGCTGGAAAGCTGAGGCTGTGCTAGTTTTTCAGTACAACAATGTCTCAGGCTGACTTTGCTATGGCCCTCAAGAGCCTGAGCCTTCCTCCAAAACAGCTGGACTTGGATCTACTCCAAAAATATGAAAAATGAGCCAATAACACACAACTCAGCACACAAGACTGATGATGCTGTGAGGACAGAGGCAGTATATTTGCTGTGTTTAAAACTCAGAGCAGCAAGAAGCTTGGTCAGAAGTGGTTGGTAATCAACCTTCTTAGGATCTGAGTTATCTTTATACATCACCCCTTGGCAGAGTGAATGGCTGTCTGGATTCCCAGAGAAGATCTAGTAATGGTCATACGTAGCACACATCAAGAGAAATTATTTTAAAATTCATGATGAGAATATTCTTCATGAACGTTTGAGCCTTTGAGAGGAAAATGAATTTGTAGTATAAAAATTTAGTTTTAGCCAGCTGGAAAAAGGAGGGTTTCAGGCCTAACTACCAGTCACCAACTAGCATGTCAAAAGCAAATTGTTGTAAGAAACCCTTAAAAATCCCAAAATTAAAAGAGCTGACCTTCTGTAACATTTTGACTTAAACCAATAGGTTTTGGTATTTGATGCAAGACTACAGGATTTCTTCCCCTTTCTTCAGCTCTATTAATCACATCCAGACACAAGTATGAATTCAAAACAAAGGTTTAATCTTTTAAAAGACTAGACAAATGCTTAGAAAGGCCATTGGCTTAATTGATTTTTCTTTTACTAAATACATTTTGAAATTCTCCTTTTTTGTGATATGACTGGCCCCATTGCTTTTTCTATTAAGCAGTCTCTGAATGGTACTTCAATTTTCCTATAATTCAAAAGATCTTCCTAGTGGGACCACAGCAATAAATTGTTCAGCCTGGAAGCACAGTGCTTGTTCAGATAAGAGATTACAAAACTGGTATCTTCTACCTCCATAGAACAGTTCCCATTTTTTTCTTCAGATTTTTAATTTGACTTTTGTCTTGGCTTTGTTTAATCCTGTTGCTCTCCCACGGCTAATGCAGATAATACGGAGTGCATTTCTTAAATTATGTGACCTAATTTATATGAATAATGTAATTTGGTTGATGTCCACAAAAAATAGTTGATGTTGTATAGTCATTTTCACCCATTGAAGCTCTCTGAGCTCAAGTAGGCCAGCCAAAGCCTTGCATAGACCCACAGAACTTTTGTTGCTCTTCTGTATGTCATGTGGGAAATGAATACGTGGAATTGCGTGATACATAGAAGTCTCCACAGAGTCATAGAATCACAGACTGGTTTGTGTTGGAAGGGATCTTAAAGATCAGCTAGGACATGCCATGGGCAAGGACACCCTCCACTAGACCAGGCTGCCCAAAGCAAACTTGCTGCGGATGCACTCAATCCAGATTTCCATGTTGCTGACAAAGATGTTAAACAGCACCAGTCCCAATACCAACCCCCAAGGAATGCTAATCACCTCTGGTGTCCGTTTAGATACTGACCTCAACACTTTGAGTGCAGCCGTCCAGCCAATTCCTTATCCACTGAGTGGTCCACCCATCAAATCCATGTCTCTCCAATTTAGAGACAAGGATGTTGTACAGGACAGTATCTTTGCACAAGTCCAGGTAGGGGACATCTGTCACTCTTCCCTCATCCACCAACCTTGTAACCCCATCACAGAAGGTCACCAAATTTATCAGGCATGATTTGCCCTTAGTGAACCAAGAGTAAATCTCTCTATAGAGAAAAAGTTGAGTGTCCATCAGACCAGCTGTTAGAAAACTCTTCTCTTTGGTGGTTAACACAATGTGATTTCAACAAAAATCAGAGATGCCCTGTGAAGTCAGGACTTTGATGTCATTTTCACAGAGAGACCTTTTGTGCCATTTGTGGGAAAGTTACCAGAAATAGCACTGTTTTTATAGGGAATCCAGGGAGCTCTGAAAAACTTTTGATTCTATCAACAAATAGAAGAGCTGTATTCTCCCATGACTTGTAAAAGCATGAGCAGGAAGAAGTCAAATGTGGTGCCGCAGTTAGGACTCTGAAAATAGGTTAAGGTTAATAATAGTAATAATCACGAACTTCAGTGTTTTTATTGACCTGTCATTGTATAAAGCTGGATACATATTTTCACCTCCTTTTAGGTATTTTAATGAATAAAACATATATGGGTCACTGGCAGAATGAACCCAAAATTTCTAGATGCACACTAAGTCCATAGCAAGAGGACAGCTGAGTAATGCAGCTTGACACGTTTCCTTACCTGCCCATCAGCTCTTTTGCCCTATGCTTACATAGCAGACCACAGCTGTCTCTGCATCAGATATCTTAAAAAATAGATATATGTCAGAAATATTTGCGGAAATTATTTTGCTTGACATTGCTGAGATGTCAAGGAAACTTGGCACAGCTGTTGTGGAGGCTGAAAATACGCAGAAGTGAGAATCTGCTGGTTGGAAAACTCCAAGGAAAAGAAGCAGCCTGGGAGATGACAAGATGGGTCTGTGCTTATTTGTCATCTGTCAGGGCCATAATCTTGGTTTATGTATAGAAGCTGTTAATTAGAGCTGTAATGAACTGTTCAGTTCACTTTGTTCATGTACTAGTTTGCAGACTTAGGGACAAAAGCCAGTGCCTGAAGACCCAGGGGACTAATTAAGTACACAATGTTTCAAGTAATTAACATCCTAGTCAGATGTTTTCAATGACAGTAAGTATATTATACTGTCATTGCCCTGACCTGGAGCATCCTTAGGCCAGGTTTTTTGAACACTCTTATACTGTAATCTATTTTATCTGTTAACCCACACAAATGTCAGGGATTCCTTAAAAAAATTATAAAATAAATCTTTAGCAAGACTTGTTCTTTCTAAAGATGTCTTTGTCGCGATGAGATGACCTGAGCTGTGTTCCTTAAAATCAATTATTTGTGTATCAATCTAAACTAAAATAGACCTATTGGCAGAAGAGACTTTTGCAGAGGAGTGATGCCCGACTTCAGTACTGCTTATCAGATGACGCTGTCTGTGTAGATTAAAAGACCCATTAGACATCTCGTTGCATATCGACAGGTGCGTTCCCGTGCAGTACAACTCAACTACTACCTGTGGTGAAACGGGGCAGCCTGAAGCCCAGTGACAGCAAAAAGATATGCATCTGCTTTTTAAACAAACAGCTAGTCATCAAAATAATTTCTAACCTCAAAGAACAGATCAGATCAATCTTGAAGAAAGTGTCCAAAGATAACAAAAGTTAAAATAATCCAGAGCCAGTGAGAAGATTTAACTTCTAGGGAGTTAGTTCCTGTAAGCATCATGAGACGATATTAAGAAGGCATCGCTTCGTAACTTGTTAGTTGAGGTCAGTTTATCAGCACGTTTCCTTAACCTTCTGGATTAACTGTTCGGTTGATAGGCTGAGCATTCTGCATCTTCCCTTCCCTTTTTAATCAGCGGTAGGCTTGCTGATTTCAGAAAGCCTTCTGTGAAAGATTGTGGGTAATTGTCACGATTTGGCAGTCTTGGAAAGGATATATGTGGCTATTTGTCACCTTGGGTCCTCAGACTGAGTGTACCCCTGCTTGCTTATGGTACTTTTACTGGTTATATTAATTGGAGGATTCAGGATATGTCACCTTCATTTTGTTCAGGTGTTATCAAGATTTACAACCAGCTGCTGCTGGTTGTAGCTAGGGAGTAGCAGGCTTCTGCCTGGGAGCATGAAGGTTCAGGTTTAGACATTCGCCTGCACCCACTGACACACAGTTATCGGCTGCATGTCAGCATTCACTAATTAAGCTACTTTTTGTCTAGCATAAGGGCCAAATCTGGAGGCACTGCAGTGCTCAGAGCTTGGCTCCAGTCTCTTCTACATGTGACTTGTATCACCATAAATCAGCCTTGCAGAGACTTATGACTGGGGCTGGTGTAAAACATACTCACATCATAGCTCTTAGTAATAGTTTCTATGTGTGCTTCACTGAGACTGCCAAGCATTCCCAGAGCAGAGGTGACCGCGAAGCAGCAGAGCCCTCCGCCAGGCACAGTCTCTGTCTGGTGGGCTTGTGGTGGTGGAGTGAATTTCTCTGAAAGTTTTCTTCAGGTATTGCAGCATAGACCTCTTTTTTATGTCAGGTACTACCAAGCATTTTCCTATTTAATTTCTACAGAGAACAAGTTCCCTGGACCTGCATATCGTTGTAATTTCTAACTTTCCTTCAGAATCAGCGAATAACGAACTTTCATTTCCCACAGTGAAATGAAAGCATGTGTTCAGCATTGGCTGAAGCATGAAGGTAGTCCCTTCTATCCTCTTTTCCCAGACTCTCCCATTTAGAAAAGACTCTGACTGTGGGCTGTACTCAGTCATAATTTCACCGTTGCTGTGAAGTAGCAGTCCAAGCAACGTTCCTCACTATCTTCCTTATATATTATCTCCTTTACAGCACTAAATAACTTTCAGAAAGGAAGAGCTGCTACACAAATGGAGCAGTAGGGATTTGGAAGGGGTATCCCAAAAGTTATTTTCTTTTCCTTGCTGTTTAAATGTGTTAGTGCAAGCAACATTTACACAAGTCACTGAGTATAAAATGCATGCATGCATGTGCATGTCTGAGATACACAGCTAATTTGTCTCATTGGAAATCCTTTTGCAGTTATGATAAGAGGGTTTAAATTTCTCTTGAGGCATGAGGCCTGCAGTTCTGCTGTAGTTCACAAGGATAAGCTTGACAGGATCTTGTTTGTATGCAAATTAGTTACTTTAAATACATTTTGTCTTTTATTTAGACTTACTGTAGTGGGGACCTAACAGCCAATAGAGAGCAAACTCTTAAGTACATTCTAAACTGTAACGTCCTGCCACACCCGATAAATTAAACTAATCCTTATTAAAATATATTGTATCATTAGCATCTCTTCCAATTTTAATTTATTATGGTCAGAAGAAATTGCACTCGTGTCCTAGTTTTTCTGTTATTTATTGTGGGAACCAGTAATTTAAAAGAAAGCCCTCGCAGTGCTTAGGCAGACATGAATGAGCATGGGGGCAGGGAGAGGGTATAGGAAATGTAGCTAGGGAGTCCCTCCAGCAGCTGGCAAGGCTGCATGTTGAAATGCACAGTGCAAATAGATCTTTTGTGAAAGAATATGTTTTTCATTGACTTCAAGGTCAGGATTTCACCATTTATTGTTGAAGGAAACAAGAAAGTTTAGAGCTAATTATATGCAGTTATTTATGTGTAGTTGTAATCATCTAGCTAAAATGTATCAGAACTCCTTGTGTCTGCTCAAGGAGAGATGCTATCCCTGAAACAAAAGGCTGGATGTCTCTTCCCATTCTTTCAAGTCTAGGCAAACATATCTGATAATCTCATCTCTACCTAATAAATGAGCTTTTAATTTATTTGGGGGGAGGAGGGGGAAGCGAGGGGAATGATGGGGATAGGGGGTTTAGCTTTGATCATAATGGGTGGTTATTCCTAAAGCTCTGTCCTCTAATTTGTTAGGTAGCATTTCTGTCAACAGGATGGTATTCTCAGAATCAGCAAGTCTGTTTTTATAAAAGCACCAAAGATTTTTGAGGAAGTTTAAAGTGCTCCAGAGATGTCTTTGCTATACCTCAATATTACTGCCAGACATGATAGCAGTATCAGTTAGATCTTCCTTAGAGCCCTGGGAACAAAAATACTAAATGACAGCAAGGGAGACAATCTCTGTTTAAGAAACAATTGAGTTTATCTCTTGGTTTCTTGCATACCTGAAAGTGACAGTTCTGTTGTATGATGACTTATAGACATACGTTGAAATGAATTGATTTATTTTGAAACGATAACTTGTCGTGTCAAATAAATGCTCAGATGATGCTAAGAAACAATCCTGATTCAGGCTTCCTTCCCCCTTGATAGACTTCTCCTGTGGCCCAATTGTATTTCATGGGATTCCTCCTTGCTTTTGGCATGTTTGATTCACTTGGCATTTTTATGAGCCATCATTTATTTTCCTCTTAAAAATAGCTTGGTCATCACTCTCTGATTTCTCCTGCTGCTTTGCAATACTTTTACTGATAAATCTGTTCATTTTGCCTGTGCCAGAGATGCAAGGTTATTTAGAGCAGCCATGTTTTTAAACAGCCTTTCATTTAAATTGTTTATGAGTCTGGGGAAGGTCTCAGCCCTTTACCTTTGTTTAACATGTTTGTCTTGTACTGCCTAAATGCCAAGCAGCTGAGCCTATTCTGCGAGGTCCTGTACAAGGAAAAGTAGCTGTAGTGCCTTGATCCATCTGTAAGGTAAAGTAGGGAGAAGAGGCAAGCCAGCAAGGTGGGTTTACTAAAGGAAATAGTAGAAACAGAACAACAAAGACTTAAGATTTTTGAAGGTGGAAATGACAATTATGGGAGAAACATTCCCCAAAGAAAATTATTTGAGGAGCACTTGATAGAGAATGGTTTTCCTTTTCCCTTTCCAGAGACCTTCAGATTTGTAGTGGCTTGGCTACAATTCAGCTCGCCACTAGAAATGTTATCAATAACCTCCAGGACAGGGTGGACCCTGTATAGCCATGACTAGAAGGGGGTGGAGGTGGTTTGTTTTTTTCCCCACAAGGTACGTTCCCAGTTAAAGCTTCCAGTGCCATTCCAGTTTGAATTAAATAACTCATTTCATTTAAAGGATGACTCCTTACAGAGTACTATCATAACTTATATTGCCACAGATTTCTTATGTAATTCTTGTTTGTTTTCTGGCTACAGCCTCTGCAGGCCCTGAGACTGTATACCACTCAATGGTAAAACCAAGACCTGATCAAATGTGGTTAGAACAACAGAAAATGCTGTTCAGCAGGGACAAATATTATACTTGGGCAGAAAGGATGACCCACAGAAATTTAGGTTGGGAAATTTCTGTTATGAAAGAGTTGCATAAAAGAGGATCTGTGGATTACAGTAAATTTCAAGTATGGGTTATATCCACGAGATAAAGTTATTCAGAAGAGGGCAAATACGATCTGATGTTGGAGAAAGAGAAGCATGGTCTGCAAAATAGGTGGATTCACTTGTGCTCAATACTAGGACAGTTTCATGTAGAAAAGTACCCTGTTTTGGACACGGCACTTCAAGAAAGATGTAGTTTGACAGTGTAATACTGAACAGTGCGATCAATCAGAGGTTGGAAAAGACGACTTACAAAAAAAGTGTCAAGAGATCAGGTAGCCTGAAGAACAGAGAAGGATATGGCAGAGTCTAAGATACGTAAGAGTCTGTTGTAAAGGAGAAGAATAGTTTTCTGTGGTTGCAATAAAATAGGCAGGAAATAGCTCGCTTCAGCTGCAAAATGGGTAACTTGGACTTGATACTAGAGCATCCTTGCATATTGCAAGAAGGTTAAGTGTTCTCAGCTTCTGAATTAGTATAATACCTGAATAATAGGACAGCTGGAAACTTCTCCTTGATTTCCTTTTCTTCTTCTTCAGTTTACCTCTTTCAAAGTATAACACCTTATTTAGCCAGCAAGGGCATATACTCAAAGTGGATTTTCCTACCCAGAGTCTGAACTCACATTAACTTCCCTCTCATCACTTATTCCAGCCTGCGTCAGCCTGAGGGATGTGGAGCCCTGAGACCACAATCCATCAGCAGTGCACAGGCCCTTGCCCATGCATATGCTATAGGGCAGCCGTAAAAGCAGCAGGGCGCTGGGCTTTAAAGCTGCCTCAGAAAAGAAAGTAACAAATTGATTCAAGAGTGAGCTCATCATGGCGACGTACTCCCTTGTGCTTTCCACCCAGCAGTCTGAACCACCAAGACTAGAGTCTTCATTAAGGGAACACCAAAAGCTCTGTGATCGTTTTCCAGGTAATAGCTGGTGATTTGTTTCACAGAGAAGCCGGGGTTGGAAGGGACCTCTGAGAGTGTCTAGTCCATCTGCCCCAGTCAAGGAGGTCAGCTGGAGCAGGCTGCCTAGGACAGTGTATGTGTTGCTTAAGGCCGAGGAAGAGCACCAGGTAGCTAGTGGCCGACATGGTACATTCTCAGCTTTCATTGCAGTCACAGAAAGCAAAGGATGCTTGCCATACTTAGGATGAGACTCCCTGTTAGGAGGGCATTGTATGATGTAGCCCATTATTTTTGCCAGAGTATATTTTCAATGGAATGTTACTGGGTAGTGAATTCCCTCTACTGTTACCTATGTGCCCCCAGAGCAACTACTACAAGATACATGGGAATATTTCAAAAATTAAATTCACAGTCATAGAGCTAACAATACTGAACTCTGAAGCAGCCAAAGTTTTGGTTTTATTGATGTGCTAGCTTGCACAAAGAGGTGATTTTCACATTTTTTCAAGTATCTTCCTAGATTTTTTTTCTTGGGCAGTAATGTTTTCTACACTTATTTTGCAGTTAAAAAAAAAGTTAGAATATGTATCGTTGAAACTCCTGCAGCAATTTTGTCTAAGCTATGTCAGGAAGAGATGAGCAATTCAGGAAGAAGTCGTTGTCTGCTAACTGGAATATCATTTTTAGAGAGATAAAAATGCATTAGACTTATGACTGAGGAGAAAAAAAAAATGAATGACTGCAATGTGTATTAATCTATATATGCAGAAACTGGAATGAAACTGTCCAGCTGACATGAGTGGAAATGTCACTGTTGCATCATAAATATTTAACCTGTCGCTCGAACAATAAGCAGATACTCTCAGCTTGTTATTTGGACCTATGTGTCTGCAGAGAGGAACCTGCTGTATGGGTTTTTTATCGACTCATTCCGATTTGTAGTATCTTTACTTCCACCTCCAGAAGAGCTCTCTTCTGATACTTTCTGGCACATTTGACTAGCATGTTTATATGAAAATTCATTCATTTTTAACCAAGTAGGGTTGTACTCTGTTGAGTCATTCTACCAGACTTGCAGACTACCCAGCAGCTGTTCCCCACGCTAGGTCAGAACCCTGTCTGCAACCTCTCCTAGCCAGCATTTTACCTGTGCCTGAGCAGGAGGGTCAGCAAGCACTGGGAGACAGAGCTGGCTTCTCCTCTCTCTTACAGATCACCAGTGCAAAAACCACAGCTTATCAGCGTCTCTGTAGCACAGTGTAAGGCTGTGAAGACTAACACCAGGTTGGTGGTGGTGGGTAAACTGGCAACAGTCAAAGACAGATAGGAGTGGAAGCTGAATCTGATGTACACATTAGGAATAACTATACATTTGATAGTAATAGAGATATCACCCAGGTGAAGACAATAAGAGATTGCAAAGGTGGTTTGCACAGCTTTAAACTGTTATCTGATAAGATAAATGAGGAAAGAGGACAGTTTGATTTACAGATTCAAGCTGGATTTAGCAAGGCAGGTGGTAGTCAGTAAAAAGATATTTCTCTGCTAAACAGCACACAGGAACTGAAGCCACAACAAAAATGGAAACCTGGGATGGCATTTTTATCAAGTCTACTGCCAGAACAGAACTGCATTTGTGCCTGATTAAATAATACAGCTTTTCACACTGAACTAACATCAAAGACAAATTTCAGTCAGATACTTGTTCTTAGCCATTGTAAAATTGTTGAATGGACTATTGAAGAGGGAAACCATTTCTCCTTATTTTCTGTAGTATCTTTCATACATATTTCTATTATTATTTTGCTTTGACTCTATTCACTTCAAAAAGGATTTGGTAAAAACAGGACTCAATAGAATCAGAAATATATTTTTCAGAGGACAGGGAATAAAGAAACATGAAAGAGTAACCAAGTTTCAGACAAAATTTTAGTCTGGAGTCAATAACAGAGAACAGCACTGATACTGCTGATGAGAGCTGTCAAGCCAACAAGAGTGGATGTAAAGAGAGGAATCAAGAGGGAGTCACTTACAGGTAAGTACAGAAAGGATGCAAGACTGATACTTGCTGTCTTATAGAGATGGATGGGGAAATGCATTTATACTAGCTCAAAAAATCTTGAAATTAAGTGAAAATAACTTTTGTATAAATCAGCCAAGGTTTTTATTTTGAAGTTTAATCACGACTGGATAGCATCTGACTTGGAAAGCCCCAGGGAAGACTCATGGGAATACCTAGTACCACATTATTCTAATGTTAACGCCCGGCCACACTAGCAAAGCTTTCCAGACATGACCAATACATTGAAATATCTGGGTGTCCAGTGCCAAGACTTCCCATTCAGTTAGTAGGTCTGAGCACGCTCTAAAATTTGCATCCCTTCACTGAATTGCATTTGGATATCTAGTAACAGAAATACCTCAAGTCAGCCATTTCTGACAAGTGGGCATATGCTGTGCCATCAAGGGAAACATAAGCTGAGCGTATTACCTTACCAGATCTGTGCTTCATGGTTGAAGATCTGGCCATACCTCTTCTCCTGAGCTCTCTGAGGTTTTTTTTTTTAATGTCAGGCCTTCTTCTGACATAGTATTCAACTGTCCTCCTGGTTCCCATCTGAGGCAAAACTGAAACTGGCAATGATTCATGCCTCTACCTAGCCTAGTCTGGTCAGCCAACTGGTCCTAGGAAATTTTTGTTTTTGAGCCTGTGACCAGTGAGGTGTATCATGGCTGAAAGTCCTCCTTCAACCAGAGTACTATTTATTGACAGATAGAAACAACTGTCTTTGAAAGGTGCATTTTCAGATAACAAGTCCTAAGTAATTTTTTTTTGTCTTCCTTGATGAGTGACCACCCCAGACACACACGGGTTTTCTTCAGGCAAACCTCTGTACGGATACGCCATAGTTTCAAAGTAACTGACATAAAAAAACACACTCTCTCTCTGAGAGAGGATGACTGTTTAGGCAAATCAGACTCCTTTAATTTTCTTGTCCTCTTTAACCTTTTCCTGTCCTAGAGTCCTTCATATTATCCTGAGTAAAGAGGGATAGTAAAATCATTGTGAGCTATCCTTACTATTTTCTTTCCAGCATATGCCCAATTACATTAAACACAAAAAAATTTATTGCAAAAAAAAGCTTTTAACAGATATTGATAAATACCAGAGAACACCTCCACATCTCTCAGTTCTCTCAGCTTTGTGATCTACAACCTTCTATGCAAACGATACACATTTCTGCACTGAAGTTTTGTTCAGAGAGTAGCTTTGCTGCTATTACCAAAACTAAAAAAACCAAAAAACATCTGGCATCCTAATTTGCCAGATGCTATATCCTAAGGAGCCAACATCATCCCAGTGATGATAGAATTTTGCAATAATAAAGATTTATAAATCTTGTTAGATGAGCAGTTTCAATATTTTTAGCATATCAAAGCCAACAAATTATTATTAGATGCTCTAATTTATGCCATGTTTATATGCATCATCTTACTGAAGTCCTCAGTTCTCATCTGTGGTGACACTAATTTTTGTATGTATTTAGTTTCTTTATCAGTGTTCTCTCTGATTCACTGAATATTTTTTCCCCACTGGCCTTTTGATCATTTTCTCTAATTTAATTCCTGCTGTTACAGCCTTGACTTGCATCTTAGTAAACCTGGTCAATTACCAGAAAAGTTTACTTGACATCGTTTGGTCAACCCAGTACAACCCAGATCAAACAGATCTAGAAAGCATAATTTACTCAGTTTCTTACAAGTCTTGGAATCTGAGCAAGTCAACACGCTTAAAGTTCCTCTTTATGATCAGCACTTAGAGCAAGATCACAGAATCACAGAACCATAGGGGTTGGAAGGGACCTCCAGAGATCATCGGGTCCAACCCCCTGCCAAAGCAGCTCCCTAGGACATTTCACTCAGATAGGCATCCAGACGGGTCTTGAATATCTCCAGAGAAGGAGACTCCACCACCCCCTGGGCAGCCTGTCCCAGGGCTCTGTCACCCTCACTGTGAAAAAGTTCTTCCACATGTTGGTGCGGAACTTCCTGTGCTCCAACTTGCAGCCATTGCCCCTTGTCCTGTCCCCACAGACCACTGAAAAGGGGCTGGCTGATTCCCCCTGCATCCCCTGCTTAAGATAATTATAAACATTAATTAGGTCCCCCCTTAGTCTTCTCTTCTCAAGGCTGAACAGTCCCAGCTCACACAGCCTTCCTCATAGGGGAGATGCTCCAGGCCCTTAATCATCTTCGTAGCCCTTCTTTGGACTCTCTCCAGGAGATCCCTGTCCTTTTTATACCAAGGAGCCCAGAACTGGAGGATCACCTCCTTTGACCTGCTGGCCACACTCCTCCGGATGCACCCCAGGATCCCATTGGCTCTCTTAGCCACCGAGGCACACTGCTGGCTCATGGCCAACCTGTCATCCACCAGGACCCCCAGGTCCTTCTCCACTGAGCTCTTCTCCAGCAGGTCATCCCCCAGCCTGTACTGATAGAAACGGTTGTTCCTTCCCAGGTGCAAGACTTCACACTTGCTTTTGTTGAACCTCATCTGGTTTCTCCCTGCCCAGCTCCCCAGCCTGTCCAGGTCTCGCTGGATAGCAGCGCAGTGTTCCTGCGTGTCAGCCACTCCTCCCAGCTTTGTATCACCGGCGTACTTGCTGAGGGTCGATGCTATTCCCTCATCAAGGTCGTCAATGAAGATGTTAAACAGGACTGGACCCAACACCGAGCCCTGGGGAACACCGCTAGTCACAGGCCTCCAGTCAGATTCTGCTCCACGAATCACGACCCCCTGAGCTCGGTCCCACAGCCAATTCTCAACCCACCTCACTGTCCACTCATCTATCCCATGCTTTCTCAGCTTTGCTATCAGGATGTCATGGGAGACAGTATCAAGCCTTGCTGAAGTCAAGGTAGATGACATCTACTGCTCTCCCTCCATCTATCCGGCCTGTCATGAAGTCGTAGAAGGCTATGAGATTGGTCAAGCATGATTTCCCCTTGGTGAATCCATGCTGACTACTCCTCATGACCTTCTTCTCTTCCAATTGCTTGGAGAGGGCATCCAGAACAAGCTGTTCCATCACCTTTCCGGGGACAGAGGTGAGGCTGACTGGCCTATAGTTGCTGGGATCCTCCTTCTTGCCCTTTTTAAAGACTGGAGTGACATTGGCTATCCTCCAGTCCTCAGGCACTTCTCCTGTTCTCCAGGACCTGTTGAAGATGATAGAGAGCGGCTCAGCAATCACCTCCGCCAGCTCCCTCAGCACACGTGGATGTATCCCATCCAGGCCCATGGATTTGTGTGCATTTATCCCTTTGAGCCACTACTGGACCTCCCCTACCTCAACCAGAGGGAAATTCTTCATTTCCCAAACACTCCTACTTTCATCCAGTGTCTGAGGGTCCCAGGGGGACTTTGAGGTGAAGACCGAAGCAAAGAAGGCATTCAGTATCTCCACCTTTTCAGCATCCCCCGTGATGAAAATCAGAAAATGAAGATCTGAAAATGCTGAACAGTGCTCTGATGGCAGCCTAAAAACAAATGCCCAAATGAGTGGGATGTCAATAGCCACCATATTAGCAGACAGTGGGGAAGTGATGAGGATGGAAAGGTAGGTAGCATCCCAGTAGATGCTCATCTTGTTGGGTTAATCTATGACTTAAATCTAAAATCCTATAGTAGCAGCGTGTGTCTATGAGGACACTATCTTGGCCTTGCTTCTGTCAACAGAATCATCAGAATTTTCCGCAAAGCTGTTACCAGCTTGCTCCATGCTTCATACCCTTCCCAAAACCCAGTCTTAACAGTGAAGCTATTGACCTTCTGTTGCTGTTTGTAGCTAAAATAGCTTCACTGAAGAACTTGATGCAGTTGTATGGAAAGGAGAAACGGGCAGGAAAGCTGTGGGCTGCTTCCGAAGCAATGCACATGTCCCTTGCAGAACCCATTCTAAGCAGCTTTCTGAGGAGTTAAGTCTATTTTGCAGAGGGCTACAAAGGTGTTGAGGGGACTGGTGCATCTCTCTTATGAGGAAAGGCTGAGAGATCTGGGTGTGTTTAGCCTGGAGAAGAAAGAGAAGACTGAGAGGGGATCTCATCAACACTTACAAATATCTGAAGGGCAAGTGTCTAGGGCACAAACAGGACCACAGGATATTCCATCTCAATATAAGAAAAAATTTCTTTACTCTGAGGGTGAAAGAGCAGCAGAAGAGGCTGCCCAGAGAGGCTATAGAGTCTCCTCCTCTGGAAAAAACCTACCTGTACGTGATCCTGTGCAACATGATGTAGGTGATCTGGCTTTAGCTGGGGGATTGAACTAGATGATCTCTAGGCGTAACTTCCAAACCAAACTCTTGTGTGCTTCTGTGATTCTATGATATTCCCAAATAAGAGAGCTGCTGATGAAAATACAATCTATAGTAATAAGTAGGAAACAGGCCCATTCACTTAGGAAGCCATCACAGTTGGCAATGGATTGGCTTATGAATTAACAGGCAAAAGATGGGCCCAAGCGGAGCTTAGAGAGTGAACACATGTGACTCACAAGAGAAAGACCAAAACCCAGGCATAACAGCCATGTGTAAGTTTTTCATCTGACCAGGACAAGCAACATCATGACAGACCCTGTACTTGGAACAACAAAGAAATCCTCAGAATCACAAGGTGTTACCTGGTTAATGCGCTTTGTTGGGCTGGGTTGTTAGTACTGCTCAGAGGGGGTTCTGATGCATGTAATCTCATAACACATCCCTGATTTTGGAAGTTTCTTCATTTGGAACACCATTTTATCTCCCTCTCACCTTATTGGGATAAGACACGCAAAATACAGAAGCCAGAGGTGAAAAGGGGGAGAGCAAGCTGAAAGTAAGAATAGAAAATTTTGGTGAGGAAAAACCATGGTGCAGATAGACTAGGGAATGCAGTTGAAAAGATACAGTGGATAGCAACAGGCTGTGAGGGTGTGAGAGCCTTCTTCCCGAGGCTGGCACTCCAACCAGCCCTTCTGCCACCTGCAGACCTCTGCTTCAAAGACAATGGGAAGGGTCAGAGCCACCCCCACCTCTTGCTGCCAGGTTGCACGCAGGGCAATGGCTGCTATTGGCACCATATGTTCTACAGGCAGCTGCAACGGAGCTTGCTGTGCACTTGAGATTCCAGCCTTACAAATTATGGTCACATTAGAGGAATCCTGTACGCTGTGTTTGTATGTTTAGGAAACAGGAGTGTGCATACACACTTGGATTCTTGTGAACAACAGACCAGAGCCAGCAAACACAGTCCTGTGTGCCTTCTCTGAATCTTTTCTGAGTTCATGCTATGAATGCTCTAACAGAAATGTCAAATCAGTTTCAATCTTAATGCATATCTCATCTAAAAAGCTTTGCCATCTTATATCTGCTGCCTTATACAACAGTGTGAAGAGTCCCCCCATGTCATCTTGGCCTCTTATAAATATCCTCCTCTGGATTCAGATGTATGGTGGAAGTAGGGGCTACTATATGGTAGTTTCCATCTCAGTCTTTGAGGCTGCCGTCCCATGAATCTGCTGACAAAGCAGACTGTGACTGCTCACTAATGTGCTTGAGGCACAGTCAGCTGGCTTGTCTCAGTCAACAAGTTCAGACTGCACAAATAAACTTGGGTGTAAAGGGAGATGTTCCCTGACAGAGCAGTTCTTCTGTAAGTCAGGTTTATCTTGGGATTTGATGATGCACCATCTCATCTCTTTGAGTAGCCAATATATTTCGCTACTGACATGCAGAAGTAACTTTTGAATAATTACATTCCTCAAAACACCACACAAATCTCTACCTGGCTTTGTAGAATATATGCAGGTCTTCTACTTGAATGTATTTTAAGAGTTGTTATGGTGACTTTATTCAGTATTATTCAGACTACCAGTGATATATCATTGTACTAGCAGATGGAGAGGGAACTAATAATGCTTTAAAAAAAATTAAATAATTTACATGAGAGCTGTGAAACTACTTCAAAATGCCATTATGAAAATACATTCTAATGAAATTAGTTCAGTCTGGTATTTGAAAGTTTATTTGCTCCCATGAATATTCATACAAGCCACAATTTTTTTTAGCAATAACATTCATTAAAAAAATTAAAATTAATCATGCCAATATGTGTTTGCCCTGAAAGTGTTGTGAATTCTCAGATGACTGTGTTTGCATGAATTTTCACTTCTATAAAACTTAGTTGAGTCCTTTCCCTTTTTCTTACAAGTGTTATTGGATGGTGGAGACAACCAAATGAATACCCTGGGATTTAAGATGGTAGCAGCACTGTACAAACAGCAAATTATAAGTAAAGAATGCCAAAAGCAAGGCTGGCCTGAGACAGTTAATGAGCAAGCTATGGGCAAGAATATGATCACATAAAATCCTTTCTAAACAATGTCAGCCAGCATATTTTGTAGAAATGAAATCAAATCATTCCTATGGCCAAGCAGCAAACACAGAAAGAAGGGGCTTATATTAAATACATTTTTCAGTCACCTATAACTAAAAAATTGAAATAGTGTCCATTCCTCTTTTCCTAAAAGCTTTTATCCCTGGCCTTAGGATGATGAAACCTTTTGCTGTAACCTGTGCGGTGTGATCAACAGATTGTCTTACCGTGTTGCTAACAGATAGCAGGAAATGGCTTTTAATAAACCTAATACATTCATGACAAGCTGTTTACAATTCTTACAGAAATACAGCATTGTATCCTAATATTTGATAAAGCCTTAATTCCTCCAAGCAGAATGCCTGAATCTAGTGTCAGGTTGCTCCCTTGCTTTGGTCTCAGGGTGACAATTCACAAATGTGCTGTTGCTGCCTTAGGAACTAAAACCAGAGCTGAGCAAAACAACTCTCAGGAAAGGATCTGGGATAGGCACTCTGAAAAGATAAAATAGGGCTCAGTGGCTTATACTTTTCTTTCGTAGTCATACTTTCCTCACTCCTCCTTTTCTAGAGTTTAAATATAAAACAGTGGCCCATGGCAGCTAACCCTTTAGTATACATTATAGTAAAAATGCATAGCTAGATGATCACCTGCATTGTTGTTAGGTGACCCTTGGCAGCTTGTATTGTAAATAATTTTCAGAAAAGAAGACCAAAAAAACCCCATTCACCAGCAGGTGAAATTCCAACATTATTGAATTGAAAAGCATGTAATCAGGAGTAGAAGAGGGAGGAGCGAAGAGGAAGGGCCATATGTGCTAATGAGAAAATGAGGGTTAACTGAAGCTTCACCCACAGAAAAGCCATATGGCAAAGCAACGTGAATAATTTGAACCCTTGTCTCAGAAGAATGGACCTAAGAATCTTCTGACCGAGGCAGAAAATATGCTTATTTCACTGTAAATTAGTAGTTTAAGGCAATTCTGTACAACGTGCTCTAGGTAATCCTACTCTAGCAGGTGCATTGCACTACAGTATCTCCAGAGGTCCCTTTCAACCCCTACAAACCTGTGAATCTGTGTTATTAATTTTAGTACAGGGAATTTTTCAAAAGAAAAATCATCACTGTTTATTTTTCAGAAATATATTTGCTCTCTTAACACAATACGTATAAAGTTCTGAAAGAAAAAGTAGTTCTAGCACAAAGGTTGTACTTCCCCCATCTCTTCTATAGCCTCAGAGTTACACATACTCTTATGTTGAAAAGGAACTTACATCCTCCATGTATTTGCTTTAAGGTGAACAACTCCCTTTTTCCACTGCCTGAGTTTATGTCTTGCTAGCTGTCATACTGGTTGCCTTTTGAAAGAAGTGCTTTCTGCAGCAGCTCTACTCAGGGTGGACTCCTAACCCTCCCTAGTAGAGAGATCTCATACTTACCTGAGCCATGCCCTGACCCGTGGCTGTCTATCTAAGGCACTAGATAGATGTGGGAGCTGGGGGAGTACCTACGATAGATACATTATCAAAAGACAGACTAAGCAGCAGTAAGTTACCCCACCATCACTGATGAATTTTGTAGCATTTTGAATTTTTTGGGTTTTTTTACTGCTGGACTTAAACTCTGCTGAATTCTTCCTTTTTGTGCATTTTCTCCTGCTGGTGCTGTTGATGGGCAAGGAGAAGCCACGCTCTCTAGCTCTGTTTATGTGTGTAGAAACTACCATTTAAAACCCTGATGAAAATAGTGATCATAAAAGATGGAAAAATACTAAATTTCTGGGATTCAGTAACTAGTGGGGTTATACTGAGCACTCATGGGATGTGGGGGTAAAGTATCAGTGGATTCAGTGAGGAGGAGGCATGTCAGTTTTAAACACCAACACTGGTTAAGCCCTGGTGTATGTTCTGTACTAATAGACTAGGAGGGCACAATCAGGTAAAAATACCTGATTGTAAGCAATCAACTTACTAATTAATCAGTCAGAAATCTGAATATACCTGGAAACTTGAACAACTGTTTGCAGTTGGCTCAAGTTGTTTTTATGTTCAAGGCATCTTAAGATCTTGAAACTGCTTTATTCCAAGCTCTCTCCTCTGGATAATATAGATGAATAACAAGAAGATCATGAAGACAGGAGAGCTCAAAACCATGAGCTTTCTTTAGAGCAGGGAAGTACCAATATATTCCTGCCAGGCTTTTCAGTAAGATGGAGATTTATTATAATGAAGAAATTGAGTCATATCGTCTGATACTGAATTGTAGGAAAGAGATATTTGAAATTATGCTGACAAATGCCAAAAAGCATTCCCCTGGAACATGCTGAAAAAGTAGAGCAAGTATGATAAGGCAGAAAGCCCCACTAAAGAAATGTCTCTCAATCACATCCATTAACTACTGAAGGGCGTTAGGGAAAATGCCTTTTCTATCCCACGTGGTGCTCTGAATGCAAAAATAATTATGCAGTAGCACTGAGTGCTGAGCAGATAATGAAGGCATTTGGACCCCCACTCTCTTGACTGACTTTCATCTGAAAGTCAACTGTATATCTAATGGTCATATAATGATGTGTCCATTTTAAGCACAGCCAGGGCCTAAAAGCTCATGGACTTCCCACATGGCACTTTATTTTTCCAGATCCATTAATACAGTCTCTGCCCAACTATCAAAATTGCAGGTTCCGTTTAATTTAATTGGCACCAAAGAAAACGAGGAGACTCGGCTCAGATGTTTTCTGTCAGTCTTCTCTTAGGCAACCAGAAAAAATGGGCAGAACATGGGTGATTTCTGATCAAGTTTGGTTTATTCAAAAGAACATTTCCTGCCAGTTTTCATTTGTGTTTCCTAGCAAGCAGCAACCAAGAGTTTGGCCACCAGAAACAGGAACAAATACACATAGAGTAAAATCAGCAACAGGCTTTAATGCTAAAAACATCCAATGGTAGTGGAACACATTTAGAAATTATCAGAGGGTTGAGCGATGCCTGGCTCTCATCTGGCATCTGTGGGAATGAAAAAGAATTAAACACTGTGGATGCTGTTTCTCATCTGGGATAGCTGTGGAAGGGCTACTTAGCTAGGCCTTCATGTTTGTTGTTTCCTGCAAGTGCCTTCCTAGGAAGGGGAAGGAACGAAGCACTGGGGTAACTGAGCTGCCTGGTTCAGAGACAGGGAGATGGGCTGCCCTGGCTGGGGCTGGCAGAAGGGAAGAGCCCTTTGAAGCACAGGAGAAGCTGGGATTTTGCAAAAGACGCGTTGTGGCTCTCTCACCTTTAACTTGCTCAGGCTGCTCACAGAAACTGGGCATGGTTTAGAGATCTGGCTCAGTTGATGATTCCTCTGAAAACAAGTGAAGAAAACTTGGTTTGTGGGGTTCCGCTTTGCATTTTGGCATCCAGGCAAGCGGTATTTCAGTACGGCGCTGCTGCTCACACACAGCACAACGTAAAGCGACACCTTGCTTCACCAGCCGGCCAAATGATTTCAGTATTCCTTCCCCACCAATCAGGAAAGACAGTAGCTTGAATGACTCCTTCTCTGGGAAAAGTAGTGCTGTTCTGTGTGGGAAGGGAGTGTGGAAACAGCATTTTGAGTCTGCGGAAGAAATTTCTAGAACAGTCTTGCGAGGATTTGCTGTATGCTTAGGAGGATACACTTTGCTGCTGTAAAAAACCTGTAAGTTACAATGTAGGTCATATGGCCACATAAGCCTTTTGTACCTTCCTGTGGGTGACCCACTGAAGAACTAGTGAGATTCTTCCTGTAAAGTACTTTAAACACAAGCTACTTTTGCAATGTTTTATATGTAAGAGCACCTCCATTTATTCCCAAACGGATGGGTTATCATAGCTTATTTAGACCTACATTAGAAAGTCTCAGCATTTCTTCAGTTTTTGACCCCAATATTCATTTCCTCAAGCACTCAATTAGCACCCAGACCAGGATGCTGCAGTAATATCTAATGATTTCATTGTAAGGCACTCCAGACACATTCACGTGAACATACCTTAATAGATTTATCTCAGTAAAAATGCCTCTAATCCCAAAGTTCTACCAATGACATGATGCACAAAGGAATTAATTTGTTGTTTTAAGTCAGAAAAGCCAACCCAACAACACTTCTTGGAAGAAACAGATAAAATTACTGAAGCTCTGAAAATTAATTTCCTGTTTAGCAGTGAAATAATTGAAAGACTAAAGTTGCTCCTGAAATTAGAAGGCTGTCTGCAGGTTTTGTCTATGAACAGACTTTCATGCAAGATTCGTGCAGAGCCAGGGTTGTTGTTACACTGACAGTTTCCTACCAACAGGGAAGTGAATTTAATCACTGGAAAGTGTACAATAAATAACAGAATGATTGATAGAATTGTCTGAAAGTGGATGGCTATTCTTAAATTATCACAGTGTTAGAAATCTGCAAGATTTCTGTACTTGTCATTTTGTGTGTAGAGCTATAAAAATACTTGTTTCAACACTTCTAGGGTCATTGTACACCATCTGCTAACCATCTAGACCATTCCTGAAGGACTATGAGGCATTAGGTAAGATACCCACCTTTTGCATCATTCTGTGGGAACAGGATCACAAGTACTAGAAACAGACCTTAGAGCAGCCTTCCAGTACCTGAAGGGGCCTACAGGAAAGATGGAGAGCTTTCTCTTGCAAAACTGTTTGTTAGGTCAGATAGTGATAGGACAAGGGGTAATGGCTTTAAAATAAAAGAGGGTAGATTTAAATTAGATATTAGGAAGAAATTCTTCCCTGTGAGAGTGGTGAGACACTGGAACAGGTTGCCCAGAGAAACTGTGGCTGTCCACTCCCTGGCAGTGTTCAAGGCCAGGTTGGATGGGGCTTTGGGCAGCCTGGTGTAGTGAAGGGTGTCCCTGCCCAAGGCAGGGGGTTGGAACTAGATGGGTTTTAAAAGTCCCTTCCAACCTAAACCATTCTCTGATCCATTCTAGTTCTGCAAAGTTAGAAAGGAGATTTTTTTTTTCTCAGAAATATCTCTGTCTCTTCTTGCTTTTGGGACTAATCCATATGGGATTACTCCCAAGTCCCTTAGACACATCTGTTCTGCTTTGCATCCCTGAAAATTACAATTTTCTACTTTGGTAGGCCCACTATTTATTGTTTGTATTATTACAGGACATGGACAAGGACTGGGGATCCCAGTGATTCCAGAGAGAAAGAGCTAGCAAACCAAGCCAGACATACAGCAGACATCAGAGAAATCTTGGTTTCACCTCTGACTTCTGAGTTTTGGGATGGTGATTTTCAGCACTTAGTATATCTCAGTACCGCACTCTAGGCACCTGCCTTAAACGCTGACTTCAGGAAGTACAAATTTTCCTGTATGATCATTGATGGGAAAGAGAGAAGTTTCTTCAGTGACAATGAAAAGCAGGATCCTAATTTGGGTATTTATTTTGCCTTATGGAAAAAGGGCTGTGTCTCTGTGCTGAGTGTTCAGAAAGATTAGGCAGACCAAACTGCATCATACAAATATCTTTATATCTCCTCTGGATCTTGGATCCATTACTGTGAAGTAGGAACAATACTCATTTTCCTCACAGGGTGATTGTGAGAATAGTTCCTTTGTATAGTCATGATAGGACCACTGAAATGCACCTAATAAGCTCTCTTTCTTTCTCTCACTCTATGTAAATTTGCTTTTTGGCATCTAAAATGAATCCTTTGTTATTGGACATAAAATGTATTATGATGTTAGAAACCTTTGCTAAATTCAGTCTTTTTCTACAGAAAGAAATGCTGAAGGATGAAGTATTTTTTTCTTGCAAAGTGCTGGGGGTTTTAGAAGCAAAAGGAAAATGTAGAAGAAAATGGCATAACTGAATCATTACCGGTTCCTGGACGATATTTTTTTTTTCTGTGCAAAGCAGATGAGAACTGTAAGAATGGATAAAGGAGTTCATCCATATAAGCCAGAAAGTGGAACTGATCATAACTGTGAAAGAAACAGATTATGTTCACCAGACTGTTGAAGACAAGAAAGTGCAGACAGGGGCATTGCTGAATGTGTACATCCAAAGTCTGGAAAGTATGTGGCTTCAACTACAAAGGCAGGCAGAGGATAGCTCTTCAGAGGTTAATCATGTGCCACTCCATTTTCTCTCTTGAAAATACTTTACTGGTGAAGAGCATACATCTTGTTGCTTCTAGTCCTGAAACCTGCTTTACCCTTGCACGTTCTTATGCTTGTGTAGAGCCTCATTATTTATAGTAAGTGAAGTCCCGTGTGGTACGAGGATTTCACAAAGTGAAGGCTTTCTTTGCCTAAGGAGCATCCTTCTCCTGTGGGTGTTAGCACATCAGTAGAAGGCTGGCTAAATCCAGACTCTGCAATTCAGTGTTTTGCCATTGACTTCAGGGGATGGAGCAAGGCTGTGGTTTGGATCTCTGTGAACAGCAGAGACTGAATGAAGATGCTCACGGTCTTTACAGATTCAGAACATGCAAGTATGGTGTTGAGAACAATAAAGAAAATCAAATATGTAGCAAGCAGACATCAAATACATCTGAATGTGCACAATCACTTATTTTGTAAAGTGTCGCTTTGGAGGAACTGTGAAAATGTCTTTAAAAATCTGCTGGAAGGCTGCATTAAAAGTAGATCTTATGGGTGCTTTAAATGTAACTTACTCCAAAGGTGTCCTTGCTAAGATCTTAGTTCATCCCCTTTTCTTAAGTGACAGTTGGTGTTTAGTAATTCCGTGGCACTTAAACTGCTGAGGATCTAGATACTCGTGTGGAAAACCAAGCAACACTCTGAAAAGACTTGGCATTGTTACTTTGCAATTATTAGAGATAAGCGTTCAAGTTTCATATATTGTAGACTGGACAGGAAGTAAAATTCTACTTAGTGCTTTGAATGCAGTGAATGAGCCCAGCAAAGGGCACGGCCTGATCCCGCACCGCATGGATCTGCAATATACACCTTTAATACATTTATATGAAGAAAATGACGTACCGTGGTCAGAACACATGTGAAGCTCTTAGGAGCTCTTCAGAATACATAATGCATATTCCTTATGAAAGGTAGAGTTGAACTTCAGAAAAAACCCTTTGTCATGCCACTAACAGTGCATAGTATTTTCAGGAAATGAGCGTTTCAGCTTGGTATAAAACGACTAAAAATGATTAATTCATTTGAGAGGTGAGGTCTATGCTAAAAAGTGATGATACAAACAATATCTTGACTTCTGGCCACACAGTTTGCATTCAGACCACATCTTCCTCAAATGTGCCTCAATTCTCTTCTCTACCCTTCCTGAGAAAGAAGAGTATTCAAGCGTTCCCCCTTTAAATGGCCTCCATAGAAATAGCTTATCTGCACGATGAATTGCTTAGCTTGAGTGACAAGTTTTAAAGGTTGGGCACAGCACCTTTCCATTCATTTGTCTAGCACAATCCTTTTTATCAGCACCCTCCAGGCTCCCTTCACTCTCTGTGCGGGGGAGATAACGAATAGACCAAATTTTTTATAAAGAATATTTTCTATTTAACAAACCATGGTATCTATATGTTGTTAACCTTCCGAGCAATGAGCGAGACAGGATTACTCTGTCGGTGGTGAAATAGCCATTAAGCTGATAAACCAAACTTCACTAGGATGTTTCAAATTTTCTTTTGTTGGCTGCCTGGGTCAGAAGAGAGGGAGGTTATTTTGAACTTGAAGATGCCCCCCACTCCCTGTTCAAGCCATAGGTAATACGAGATGTTCGAGGTAGGCTTGCGTGTTTCATAAAGCCCACTCATCAAGATGTTCTTTCGTAATGTTTCTTTGCATGCTCTGAGAAAACTTAGGAGTTCAACATGTCAGATTCCAATAATGATCTTGAACATCTCGAAGAAGTGTGAAGAAGCCCTGAGACCAGGCCTCTTTTTCCTAGTTTTTTTATTAAAAAAAAAATCCATGAAAGATAGGCTAAATGCCATGTTGCAGAGGGATCCAACTACTGTTTTCATTTCCATATGCATATGCATTTATTTATATGCATAAATAAAATAAATAGCCTACCCGGTCTATTTACGCATGGTACTTTCCAGTTGATCTGTTGTTTTCTCTACTGTTTTGAATGCCTGCAGGACTTGTTACTTGAACTCTGACAACTGTCTTCCTAGAGAAGACAGCTTTGCTCCTCGTCCCCTCTGGGAGCTTGTTCTTAATTCAAATCAGGTTTCAAAAAATAGTAGCAACTTGCTGGAAAAAAGAAAAGTAGCTATTAATCACTGGCAAGAGGAGACAATATCCTTTGAAGCCAATTTATCCTTTAAGTTACAGAGTTAAGCCCATTTCATTTTGCTATAATGTGTTTGCAATCTTGAGTTTCTATCGGTGTGTCAGAGCTGTATCACCTCCAGGCGTCGGGGACTGTGAATGGGGATTCAGCTCAATTTATAGTTCATGCAACTGCTGATGTGAAGCTGTCATGAGTCACAGCAAACTGGATACCATGCCTGAAACTAGTCGGTCTACAAAGTGCAATTTCTTCTTCCTTTCACACGTAAACATCAATTGACATTAGATTAGCAAGCGTAGGGCTGAGCGAATAATTTATAACGAACAATTAGTCTAATTGTGTCTCCTTCCGTTATGAGCTGATTATGAAGCGGTGAGATTGGGTGTCTGAAATGATTTGTGCATTTCTTCAAAACAAGTTTTCCATGTGAATGTCTTGTGAGTAATTCATTCTGAATAGCCGAACTTCAGAAGTGATGATGGTTGCTAAGTTATGTAAGTCACTGGGATTGTTTGTGTTTCCCTAATTAGATTATTTGCAAGTCCAGACAAAACACGGTGAATTTAAATTATTAGAACCAAAAATATCACGCCAGTGGAATAAAAGCTGGAAAATAACTGAACATTTGAACTCAATATAGTTGGAGTTTCAGCAAAATCATCCAAATAACTGGAAAATTAATATAACAGGGCCATAGACATCATTATATTTACCTTTGTTTTCCAATGAGGAGGTTATTTAATGAAAATCTTTTTCTGCTTCCAGGCCTAACAGAACTTCCTTTTACCATCTGCATTTGATTTGTGTGTTGTTCAGGGAGGTGTCTTCCATTACTTAGCTGTTCACATGTGGAGTCTGCCAAGGCCAGCCCCAGACAGTGACATAAAATCCTGGCTAAAATGCAATGTAGGTATTTCCACTGACTTCACAGGCGCCGTGATTTCATTCCTTGTTCAGAATTCCTTCATGTCACAGGAGAATCATATCTGGATATCTAGACTTGAAATTGCTATTTTAAAATTAAGATATCTGAGAATAGGGGGCGAAAAATGAGGTAAGGGATGACTAAAGGCCAGTGAAGCGTTGTTAGAGGTCGCTGCACATCCCCCAGGCTCCCGCAATGCCAGCGCTCCTGTGGGAGTGACTGAGTCAGGCTGGGATGATCGCACAAGTCCATTTGAGACAGGCATCTTTTATATCACTGAACACAATTTTACATCTGAGTCTGCATGCTGCTTTACCTCTGCCTTTGCCTTGCATGGATTTTCTGTGTGGCTTCTTAAAAAGGCTCTTTCCTCACCTTGTTATTGCAGCATTGGCCGGTGGGTCGTACTGTGTCAAAGGTGCCCTTAGGTTGTTGATGAAGGACTTTCACAAGAACACTTCTTTTCTGCACCACTGTGATCATGATAAAGGATCTTTCTCAGCATTGGGCATCCTTGTCCTGTGTCATTTGTCAGATCAGTGACAGTGAGACTTTCACTTGAAGAGTTTTGTTGCACCCACAAACAATCATGGTCAGCAGTTTGTACCACTGAGAGCGGATCACAGTGAGGGAGCTCTTCAGCCAATAGATGTACTCTGGGCACCCAAGATACATGGATAATTTTACCTCAATTATCTCTGCTGCTTTTTCTTAATTTAGAAATAAAAAATAATTTCTTTTGTGATGAGTGTTTTGTAAAGATCAATTAGCATTTGTGAATCCAAACATACAGGTACTAAAGGGCATAAATATGCTTGGGAAGAAATGAGTCTGAATTCTCTTTCGGTGAAAAGGGCTTGCATCATGAAAATAAAATTAAAAATTGTACAGCTGCTCATTGAGCACTGCTCAGTGTTGTACCAAATAAAGCAATCACACCTTTTAGAACATTTTATCAGGTCATGGGATTAAAAGCAGTGATGTGGTTCATGAACACCAAAGAAATGAATGGTTTCACAACCTGAATTGCATTCCTTTGATGTACCCATGGTGTGTGTAAAGGGTGTTGCTCTATCTCTCAAAAGGACTCTGTCAGTATAGTGAAGTGAAATGAAGTGTAGAAAGGAGGTGGACTGGTCAAGCAAAAGCAACATTTTTATTTGGTAAATTTTTTATGGGGCTAAGAAGAGGCACGTGAACAAGGGATGCTGACACTCAGCATTTCACTTGGGAAAGAACACAGCACACAGCACTTTCAGACATGCCCTTCTTTGCTTTGGGCACAGTGCTGTAGAAGAAGCATTTCTAAAAAGCTGTAAAGGGCGAAGATGGGAAGGAATGATAATTCACAGCTCCTCGTACCTGTGGGTTTTGGAAAGAAGCATAAAATTTCATGGCATTGACTGTTCCATCTAACCTACACCTGACTACTAGAACATAGTTTTCTTTCCTCGCTATGCAATTGACTTTTTATGTGCACTGTGAAACAGTTATTTGAGTGGTTTTTAATTATTAGACATGAGGTGTTTTTCCTATAGATTCCTGCCCTGGTCACGTCTATCTCCCCAGCTGGTGTTGAGAAATTTAAAGCAGAAATTTAGCAGAGGGAATACAGTACAAGACAGAGCTAAAACTCAGTAACTCTCTCTGTGGTATCCAGAAGGTCTCAGAAATGAACCCTGTTATTTGATTCATATTCTACATTTTAGTTGTTTTGCTTTTTGCACAGACTTTCCAAGCCCACTGTTGCTGCCAGATATTGGTATGCTTTTACAGTCTTGTCAGATTCCAAGATCATTAAACATTTGGAACTGAAGGAATTTACAGATAATTTGTGCTTAACGCATACAAATAGTTCTTTTTTCCTTATAGAAGAAAAACAAAAAATCCAATCTATTTATTATTATTGCTGAAGTCAGGCATAGGCTGACTGACAGTCAGTCAGTCATGGAGGCATCCAGATGAACCATGCTAAAACAGATTTGCAGATCAGGAGTCGCAGGGAATTTTTGCAAGATCTACAGAAGCAAAGAATAATGGATTATGCCCTAAATGAATCCACCATTTGACTATTGGAATTTGGTCCAAGCTGTAATAATCTTATATTTGGGGTGGAGATAACTGTGCCGTTGCCTCATCAGCACTGCTGGGATGCAGCTTGTCCTTGTGTAAAATGGGAATAGCACCTCCTAGAGTCATTACAGCCAGCTCTCCTCCAAATATTATCTCTGTTGTGGCATTAGCTCTCCCCGTGTTCTCTCTCTGCAAGTTTCTGTGGCCAAGAGGGAATCCCAGATAGCAAAGTGTGCTCTCTGCAGCTTTATTCCAGACTTTGAAGGCATAAAAACTGTAGCTTTGGCTAGACAACTGCTGTTCTCAGCATCTTTTTCCATGGATGTATATACTCTTCTTTTCCATGTGGTATATGAAGTCAATTATGCCAGGAACCCATAAACCAGAAGGTGCTTGCAAAGTCCACTCCCACCGTGCATCATTTCTATTTGTGCTGTGCACATCCCTGCTTGGATGAGGTTCATCTGAGGCTAGGTATAGGTCCAATCTTCTGCACCTAGTTTGGGGTGCTTATGTAGGGTGTCTAGTTGGCTTGAGGTTTCTCTGAAATCCATGTATCTGAATTGAGAGACGCAGGTATTTCTCTGCCTCTTAACTCATTGGACAAGGGCCATAGCGTGTCTCCACATTTGCCATACACATCTGTGTTAAGTGCCTCATACCTGTGGGTATTTGATACGTATGTGCCAAGATAAAAGATAAATGAACTCTATTAGAGGCATTAAAACTCCTTCATGCATATATTTGTAAACAATTTTGCAGTGTTAAATTTATGAGAGCAACCTCAGTCCACAATATTTTTTCATTTTACATAGGAAATTTCTCTGCTGTCATAGTGTCAAATAGGTGAAAAAGACATTGTTTACTAGACTGAATGCTTCCACACATTCATACCCAACAGAAATGTTGACCTTTACAGTGTGAAACTGTGTGTGTTGCTTGCAAGCTTTTCTTTTCTGTTTTAATATCCAAAGTCGGAAACAACACAGATGTAAACATGGAGCTAAATCTCTTGTCTGGTTATGAAGAGGTGTCACCCAGTCCAGGCACTAGAGTCACGCCAATGCATCCCAGCTGAAAGGCTGACTCTGAGGGGGGAGTGGGTCTTGGCTTCATTAAACTGCCCTTTCTTTCATTTCCTGCACTCATTTCTTAGGCATCTTTGTCATTTTAGCAGGTGAGCCAGGCTGGTGCTGGTTTCTGCTATCAGCGGCTTGTCCACTTCTATGTTTTCAGAACATTTGTAAGTGGAAAATAATTGTTTAAATTATTCAAGTTGACAGGCAGGGCTTTCTACTAATCAAAATTGCATTAAAGTTCATTCCCTTGCACTTTTGGTGTTGGTGGCGTTTCACATTGATAGGAGCTTTGCATATAAACAGGCTTCAGAGTTTAGATATGAAGTGTAAAGGAAGCAGTGCTGGATTCTTCAAGGCAGGAGCAGGGTTTTGTGGACTTCTGAATGCATCCTTGTGGTGTTTTCGATTAGAAAGCTCAACTCCACAACACTGATCTGTCTGGTCTCTGCATGTAGCTTTGTCCCCAAGCCTCCTTCACATGAGCAGATAATTTTTAAGAGTGTCCTGCATGCGCATATGACTTAGGGAATTTCTTCAGTAGGTGTCTGGAGGTGCGGTAAGCAGACTGTGAGCAGCAGCTTACTCATATATGCCTGTTCATATACAGCATTAATGAAGAGGAAGTATAAGGGATCATCTCTGAGTCTTCTTTTTCTGCCCTCTTCCTACCAACTCCCTCTTGGAAGGAATTCTTCAACACTGGATGAATATTATTTTAATAGCATGTCATCCTTGAAAAGGCTCTTGGGTCTGGCTGAATGCTCATTTACATTGCTTTAATCAGTAGTAGCTTAAAGACAAGGGCTTCCACCAGTGGAAGGATGACATCAGAGGAGATTGGTGAGATTGGTGAGATGACTCAAGAGCTGTGCTGGAGCAATATGCAGGGAGCAAGTGCCCCAAGACTCACAGCATTTTCAAATCCCCTCTTCTGAGAGTCATGAAGCTGTCAGCTTTGAAGGTTTTCCTTGACAGTGATATTTTGAAACTAGTGAAGGTCTTATGACAAGAAATCATATGTGGGATTTGTAGCTGAAATTTATTAATTAGGATTACTTCCTTTTGCTAAGCAAGATTTTCTGAATGATAATTTTGTAGAATTTTTATGTCCACCACTTTGTTCTGAGATAATTTCTTCAGAAATGAAAGGTCTTTTCAGGTTTTTTTTAGTTTCCAATGTAATCCAATGTAGGCAAGCACAAAGTCATGAGTAAAGTCAGCAATCAGTAAAAACATGAGACTTCAATTTTTTCTCAGTGCAAATAGACGTATCTACCTATGGCAAATGCATAGATGTGAAACAGCTGTAAATCAGTTCCTTTATGCACCTTGCTAAGTCCTGAATTAGGATCTGTGCCCATGCTGGGTGGAGGTGCAAGTTCAGGTCCCTGAGCAGCACAGCTGAATTAACATGATACTCAGACTAATTAGCCTTGTCTAAGAGAGCATGCACTTACTGTAGATAGTGCAAAAATCCCTCAGCTAGAAATGATGGCAGTAGTTCCCCAGGTGGAGACAGCCAGATCCCGCCTTTCTTCTTGGCTTTTCAACTGAGTCATGGCACAGCCTAAATGTAGCCAGGGAAATCTCCCACCAGATCTCTGTGGAGATAGATATGACCAGAGCACTAATCTATAAGAAAAATACCTGACTACTAGTAATTAAAACCCGTCAAATAACTGTGTCAGAACATCGCTGAAACAGTGTGGTGCATCATGATACTTCATCATATGCCCTGCTTTGTACCATGTGGAGGTGTTGGTACACCATGTGAAGAGTCCCACTGCCTTCCTTGGTCCCCAGAGCTGTACCTTCAGCAGGGCTGGTGTAGGATGCTTCCACGTCCTACGCAAGAGGTGGCATTAGCTCGGTTTACTTGTATTCAGGAATTTCTCCCTTGAGGGATATCTATAAGGTGTCTCTGAATGAGATCTGCACTTTGTCCAACAGAGAGGAAGCTACTTGTTTATGTCAGGGCAGCCAACACCATTCCACCATTCAACCAATCCACCATTCACGTGTATCTGGGCCCAGACTTTACAGGATCATGTTCTGACTTCAGGCATTAATTCCTTGTTCCCAGGTCAGCTCTGTGGGTTAGCCATGAGATCAGATTACAAACCTGCGTGCAGTTAATAGTTCATCGCACAAGGCGTCACCCAAGATGGTTGAATTTCGTAAGAATTAAGCTCTGGTTTGACTCTACTGCTGATTATGCTTACCAAACCAAATCCCATACTAAGCATAACCTTTAGATGCATATCCAAGAACTTTCTGTAGCCCTTGTTAACTGCTCAAGCAGGTAATTCAGCTGTCAGGAGCCCTCGTGTTTCAGGAGTCCACCATAATAGTCAGTAGCTGTTAGAGAGAAAGTCAGAAAGTGAACATTGCTATAGAGAGAAGATTAAAACATTTCAGCTCCCTTCGTAAAATATTCAGGAGAATCTAACAGAGATTTAAATTAAAACCTGTTTGCAAACATTTTAGCGGTGACCTAGGACCTGGCTGAGTATGTCACGGTGTAACGGTGTGTCAGGGGACGTTGTCTCCTGGGGCTGCTCCAACGATTGGCTTCTGCACCTTGTTCTGAACACGTTTCCAGCGTGGGTTGGTTGGAAGCAGACTCCCTTATTCAATACATAAGCTGATAAAATTTGTAAGTAACAATGTCTTGTGAAATGGAAGAAGTAGGTTGGTATTGCTGTCCATTCCTTGCTTCTGCTGGTACAGCTGTTGTGTGCTCCCTGGCTTCCCCATGCTTTGGGGATGCCTTCATGACCAAGAGTACACACTGAGGGGTGAGAAAATATGGGTAAGTGGCACTCAGGACAGTGCAACAGTTGGCACCCCCATGAATTCCTAAAGCCTATCATGCAAACTCATAGAAAGTAGTTTTAACAATATATATTTAGTAAATTTTTCAGAGAAATGGGCAGAACAAACATACTTTTTCTGAACAGCAAGAATCAGAAATGCCTCAAATGCAGCCTGTTTTGGAATTTATGTGGGTCTTCTCATAATCCTTCCCAATCCCTCCAGAACTAAATCTTAACAAAGCCTGTAGGAATTAAGAAAAAGTAATTCCTATTCTACAGACAGGAAATACCGTAGGTTAATACCAAATTCCCTACAGCAAATTATTGTCGAAACCATTCAGTAAATAGGTATTATTTTCACTAATACCTTTTATGGCAGTTTGTTTTCAAACCTGGTGTACAACAGAGATACCAGGAAAATAAGATAATTCATGTGCAAACACAACACAAATTCTGCATGTAACTTTGCTTGCGTGCTTCAGGAGAGCCAGGAGAAGAGAGAGTTCCTACTGAGGTTGGCACCAAAAGTACCAGGGAGTATTTAGTGGCATTTTGTGATGTCAGTGCGTGTTCAGTGGGATCCACTGACATAATTTCATACTTCCAGGCGGTATTGTTGGTTTGTGTTTAGGCCAAAGTTGCAGAGCCAGAAATGAAGTCATTGTTCCCATCTGACTGTAGTTTATTTCTTGGATAAAGTACATCTTTTTCACTTACTTGCTGGAAAGCTAAAATAACCAAGGATCATTTGGGAATTTTTTTCAAGCTGCTTTTATAGCTATCAGGGGCTTTCTTGATGGTAAGGTATTGATTTGTGTGACATGTAATGATAGCCTGCTGCAAAGAAACAGCACCATTCTTTCAATGCAAAAGCTAATTTAATATTGATCTTTCACTTATAAAATGCAAGGATAATTCTTTTAGTAAAAACACCTTGCATCAGGGCTCCTGTGGCTATCCCAATTCAATCTGAATTTCTAAGCACTAAAGAAATCTCATTATTGAGAAGTGAAATAGCAGCTCCCTCGGCAAAAAGGTCATGGAAGTGTGAAATAGCCTTTGTACTGTATTCAGCAGCAATTCTTGAATATACGCATTACTCATCCATGAGGCTCATGATGCTTAAATGCCATCTACAACAGTGCTCCTTCCCTGACAGTCATTTTACTTTTTCCCCTTTTTGCATTTAATAAAGCAAAGATTAAATGGTTTACAAGAGCTATTACTTTGAAAGTCACGTTTTCTCCATGTGTCGCTTGCAATTGCACAGGGAATATGCCTTATATTAGAATACTTAACTCAGTGGGTTTGGATGTTTAGGTTTCAGCATGACCAAAAATCTTTAAACATGTCTCTGAACTTTGAGGTTTCCTTCCTGACACCGTATCAGTCTTCTTAGCTTTCCATCTATCCCCACATCCCTTTCAGCCCAAGCCATTAATTTTTATTTTCTTTGCTCCTGTAATTTTTTTCCCTCAATTTCCCCTGGTTTGCCTTTTTGACCTGTCTCACTCACCTCATACTGCAATTAATTCTTTTTAACTCATTCCAGCCACATTTTGATCATTAAAATCAGAAGACTTTAAAGATGCTTCTTTGTTTTTTCTTTCAGCCGTATTTGGGTTGGGCTTGTTTTTAAATAAGGATTTATAGGATGTGTAGCAATGGCATGGCTTTTTCCAAGGCTTTTAGGTTTTTTTACCCCTCAGAAAAAGAGAAAGCATTTCCTAAGCAGTCTAACATAAGGAGAATCAGAAAGTAAATGGATGGGGAATTCCTGAAAAGAGTAGAACAAAGGTGTTTAATGGGAGGTTACTTCAAAGGAAATCAGTGAAAAAGAGAAAAACCATGGGGATCTATATACCTGAGGAGGCATACATCATACATTTTATTGTTACATGCTTGCAGTTCTATACTAAAAGGGTTTCATGACTGAAGTATGCACACAGGGAGACCCACTAGCTAACGTCTATTCAGAGACTCCTGATGGGAAGAGGAAGGAGCATTTTGCTGAAATAGGTCAGTATTTGTGGACTTTACAGAAATATCAGTTTAAAACCTTGGAGGATATCTGTTGCATTGGAGGTAGGGAGATAACAGTAAGGGATAATATGGAGTTCACTTATAATAAATGGGATCAGAAATTATCATAAAAAAATTAAATATTTTATAGATGAAGAAGCTGTGAAAAATCATGACTTTCAGAATGCGGCGGCCTTGTATTCCTGTTCACACTACCGAAGAGTGAGGGGAAAAAAGCATCAAGAAATCACATGTAATCAATATGGAAAGTCTATACTGACTCTGTAATAGCATCCACAGCACCGAATACGATTGCAGCATTGTGCAGAGCAATACTGCAAGCTAAAGCTCTGTAACCAGACAAGTTGCATTTGTTATAGGAAGGGAGAGCAAGGTTTTTTCTTCAGCTTCTGATTCCCAGAAGAAGTTAGCTCTTATTTTCTGTTTTGCTCTGACCTGCCTTTTAAACCATACATCCTTTACCTGGTAAAAACCATCCCTTATAGACACCTCCACAGTAGCTGCTGATGCCTGTGCCAACCCAGCTATCGGAACAGGCTGGAGCAGCAGCTGCCTCTAAGTAGTACTCACAGATCGCCCTTCTGTTGTGTGTGTCTTGCTCTCTGATGCTATGGAAATACATTAATTTATGCTTTGCAGCTACATCCCAGATGATCCTGGTTGTATTTTTAGACAAACACAATTGAGGGGGAGGGCATAAGGAGCCATATAGGACTGTTAAAGGGTGAGCAAGTCCTGCTGGTCACTCCCTGGCTTTTCAGTCAATGAATCAGTTTATGGATGAGAAACAGGCAGTCTCAGTTGGTGCGATACTGTCGTCTATGCACTGTTGTAGTAGCAACCGGCACCTATTGTTCAATCTTCAGCAACCCCACAACAGAAGGGTCCTCTGAGAGACCTGGCCAAGTAGACAGCTGATTTATTTCCTCCATCTCCGAGGCAGCTGTGCCAAAAGCCCACTGGTAACATCCTGTCCTTTTTTTTAGACTCACTTCAGCCTCCAGTACAGCTAGCTGTTGGGATTCCCCTGTCACTCCAGAAGTGCATATGGGCTCTATCTCTTCATGGCTTGATGGCATTAGGGTATACTGAGCACTAATGTTCACTAGAGCTTTATACTCCTGTGGATCTGATCCACACAGTCCAATAAACTTGGTTGTCTCCACCCTCCACCTGGCAGGAGACAGGTCCCTATAATCCTAGTCATTGTATTTGTTACTTACTTCAAAAATGACTTAGAAGTCCCTTCAAGAGGATCATATGTACAATCAGGCTCCACTGAGTCTGGTGAACTGCCCACTGGAAACTGGAGTGGAATTTTTCCTGGAAGCATCCCCTTCTGTGACTCTTTTTCCTTGCAATCTGTGTACTCTTGCCTGTAAAGTTGAGGTTGGCTTTCCATCCCAGTTCCTGATGTCCTCTCCACATTCACAGAAGTAAAACCACAGGATGCCTCATGGTGTGTACCCTCTGTAACCTCTCTGTTGAGCAGAGGAATGCTTACTCCTAATAGCTGAGATACTGGTCCATACAGCTGTGGAACTGGACATAAACATACATGTACTCTGTCTCTCTCTTTCAGGCTCTCACAGACCTTTGAAGGCTTGTGCTTATCTACTGGAGACAAAACCATCACTCAGCTGAAAGTAAAACATTTCTGCCACCTGCAAACATGTTTGGTATGTTGCCTTACAGTTTTTACCTTTTGCTACTCCTTTCATTGAAGTGTGCACAAGCACTTACCCTTTAAAAGGTATATTTCTGCTAAGGATGCAGACATATTCAGGAGAAAATGTTGTCAGTGATTTGTTACAGGTTTCCCCCTCTGTAAAAGTCTTTTCCAGCAGGACATGGTGCCATGGCACACCTGCTTGCATACTTCTTCCTGAACAGTCTGTGCAGAGGCTGTGTCTTGGTGTTTGGGAAAAGTGTTGGCATGCTTCAAAATCGTGAATGAGGTCACAGCAATTTTCCTCATGGGTCAGTGAGGCTGAACTGGGAAACAACATGCAGATACCTTCTAGGAAGAGAAGAAAAAGTACTTTGAAGATGACATTTGAATCTAGTGTATCTAAACAGGGTCGAGGAAACAGTTTGTTCTATGGCCTGATATGGAAAAAAAGAATATTTAAAAAAATCATTTATGCCAAAAGACTTTTAGCCTTCTTTGCTTTTCTGATTTATAGTATCAGGCAAGGCCTTGTATGATCTCCCATTAGCAGAGTGATGAACTAAATGATCTCATAAAATTATTTTTTTTTAGCTCTCTCTGGTTTCTGTTGTGAATATCATACTTAGGATTTTACAGCAGAAGTACTTAACTATAGATAGAATAAAGATTTGCCTGTGTTCAGTTTTATTATTTTTACATGGTAGTGAAATCACAGCTTTGGTCTTCTGGCACAGAGGGGTGATTTGAGAAGTAGCAAAAATAAAGTTTCTGGATGATACTAGTCTTTTTCTCTAAAAAGGGCATAAATGTCTTTTGCCCTTTGTAGGAGCTAATGGAGAATGCACATGTCAAAGGCAACGCAGAACCCGAGCTGTGCGGTTGTTGACATGATGTTCCAATCCTGGCTGACAAACTCCATTTCCTCATTCAACAGCAATCTCTGACAGGTTTCACAAGCTGGACAGTGACAAAAGGCAGGGGGGTTGGGAAGCAAGAAAAGCCTGACAATCGCTCCCATAATTGCCACCTGCAATCCCAGAGAGTGAAGGAGGAACGAAGCCATAAATAGCAAGAAAGATTTGTCAGGCTGTGCAAGATCAGAGCATTGATTCAGCCTTGATTGGACTCCCTACCGCTGTCCTTTCGTTATTTATGTCAGGTTAACCTCTCACTTGCAGCAATGACATCTGTTCCCCATCTACTCATTTCAGGGAACATACTGCGGTTTCCATTTTGTCGGCTGGTCTTCCTTCTTCTGATTACTTTGGAGCAAAGCCGCCGGGGTGGGTTTTATTTAAATGAGGCTTAATTCAAAATGAATGTGCTTGCTTTGCGATAGGACATGTGATAAGGCTTGGTACATACCGTAAAACCTACCAACAGTATTCCAGCTGAAATGAGTACTGTGAGGACCTAACAGAGAGGTTTACAGAAGGCAAGAGTGGAGGAAAGACCAGGCTGAGCACGGGAGTGGAGACTCCCAGACCCGTGGGTACATCTGTTTCGTACGAGGTGAATGTACAAGTGCGCTGTAGCTGCGCACGATGCACAACGTGAAGTATCACCAAAGGGAGCTCCTACATCAAGTGTGTGAGCAGATGCAAATGCCCACTTGTTGCTAGAAGTCTGTTTCTATTCATCAGTCCAATAAAGCCTCCCAGCTTTATTTCTGAATTTAGATAGTGAGGTTTTTTTTTTAATTTCGAATGGGATCTATGTTCAAAGGAAATATTTCTGAGAAGGTTTGGTGATTTTTCTTCTCTCCCATGCCATGCTGGCTGTGCAGTGCTTCACTTTTGCTTGTACCCAGTAACTCCTGTACAACCCCCCCACATTTCTTGAGCAATGCTGGCAGGGAAGGAACCTCACAGTGCTGCAAACTGCGCACAGAAAAGCATTACATATCTTCTACTCGAGATGTTTCCTAGCTTATTTAAGCATATTCCTTATGCTTATTTACCAAACAAACTGCTCTGTTGGGATAGCACAGAGGCATATCCTTGCCTCAGATACCTTCTTTTGCCCTTTTTCCCTATGTCGCTTTCTGTGCTCCTAAACTTCATGCAAAATACGCTCAGCACAAGAGTCATTTTCTGAAAATCAGAAATGATGAATTATGCAGAAGTCTAGATGATATCAAGCACTGCATTTCTTGAAAAATGCTTGAATCTCCAGTTCTAATCTTGTATTTTTACACAGGGTTATTCATTTCAAGGTTAAAAAAAAAAGGTAAGTAATATTTTAAACATTTTTTTTACATAAAATGCTTGTAGTGCTGTAAATTTAATTCTGGTGTTGATTCTGGCTAAGTTCACTTTACCTCTTTATTCTGGCACCCCCCAGGGCAGGTATTTCATTGCACTTTGTACAAGATTTATGTTGTCTACCTATTCAGATTCCTAGCTGCATAGGACAGCGTGTCTCATCTCATGCCAAATATATTGTTAGTACTTAAAGAACAATAATGATGATTCTACCTTGAAGGAGAAAAGAGCCTTATGAACAAGGCTGAAGACTTAATAATCAGGAAAATCTTATCTCTGGAAAAATACAAAGCTGCTTCCTTGCCCAAAGAGATCAATAAAGAGCAAGAAAATCTGAAGTAGGTTATTGTATGATGTCCATATAGACTGCTTTATCATTCTCTCCCTCTTCCCCTTGCTCCCAGTTTCTTCCTTGGTGGTGTTTGACTTTGCCTCTATTTTATTTTAGGTTTTGTACTGCTAGAAACCATTGCTGCTGAGGGAGATCAGCATTACAAAAGTAAGGCTAAGAAACTTTGTGGAATTTCTCTGACTCTTATTTTGAGACAAAAAGACATCAAAATAATTGCTGCTCTCCCATTACATATGTTGTTAAATCAACCAGGACACCTGACTAATGCCCAGACTCAAGACTATTAGAATAATCCCTACCATTTCAAATTCAATCTCATCTTCAAAGTATTCAAACTTTAACTAATTCTCACAATTTCATTCACAGAAGAGTTTTAACTCTTGTTCAAAGACAGGGGACCTATGGTCCAGAGAAGTAATTTACGGAAAGCCAAAGAGAGCAGCTGGAATGAAAGCTATGCCCATATGAATAGGGGTGCTGCTTCCTGCAGTCTGTCATTGGGTAACCTTCTCCAGCAGGTGATCTCAACATGGACAAGGGATTTTGGAATTCCCCACTATCCTGCATTTCTAGTCTGCTGTGTTATCCTGAATGTCTTGTATCTTCAGCTTCACTATTGGTTTTTGTGGTGTTTTCCAAAATTAGAGAAACTAAGACACACAGACCTTGCAGAGTTTTTATTTCCCCTCTCCCCAAATTAAAAAAAGAAATCCAAACCAAACCCTAATAAATATTTATTAATATGTACAATATGTACAAAAGCACCTTTCCCCTTGTATATATTACCAGTTGAGGGACATTCTGAGGTAAACAACTGTTTAATGGCTGCCACTGATCTACCTATATTTCTCTGGTGTATTGCATAAGGTGTTAAACAGTATTGAATACATGTTAAGAAAAACACGTTCAGGCATAATTGCACAATAAAAACTTCTGCAGAGGCTCCATATAGCTACCTGGGCAGTGTGGACGCACGTGAGCACGTGTGTGTGCGTGCGTGCATGTTCCTCTCTTTTAAAAGAACATAGTGAGAAGATCTGCCTACAAAAACTGTTAAAGATCATTTTCTACAGTGCTAGAGCACAGTTTTACCCTGGCTTCTTCGATTTCCAGTACTTTCAGCTGCTCCTAACAATTTTCCCAATGAAACATCCATCTTTATGTGACACTCTCATACCACAACCTCTGGGTTCAACCCATTCACAAGTAGCCGGTCTCCCCATGGCAAAGTCCAAAATAATGTCTGGGTGCTTTGTCTTTATTTACCCTAAAAGTCTTGAATCTTCAGCTTGGTCCCAGGTGCTCCCTGGTTTCTCTATTGTTTTTTCCTAAATTAGAGAAAGCAAGGTAGGTAGGTCTTGCAGAATTTTTATTTCCCCCCACAAAGTTATAAAAAATTTCAAAACCTGATGCTATTAGATCGATGCTAATACTACCATAGTCGAAATTAGCTTCAGCCTTGTACAGTACACCAATTAACAAAGACAAAAAGGGAAGCAATAACTAGGTATGTCATTATTCTGCCAATCTTTACAATCTCTTTTATGTGGAGTTCTACTTCAAAGCGCCTTTCTTGTTTGTTACAAGATCACTTACATAAGCAACTAGCAGACATGACTAAAAATAAGTATTTTGTTACTCCTTCGTGTCTGTGTCCTCAGCTACTGAGAATCTTATTCCTATTGTCCCTGGCAGCTCTTCAGACTGACGCTATACAGCTGTCTTCTCTATGTACACTTTTAGCTTCTTATTTTTATTCATTGATTGCTTTATTTTAAATTCTTCTCATCTTGTGCACCTCATTTTTTCAGTCACCTCCATCACCATTTTTAAGACGTGAGCGAGGATGTTGACAGTAGATAAGGGGACCAAGAAGTTGGCTTTAAACCACTTTTATTCCTGGTGGTGCTGGTTTTGAATGCAAATTAGGATTACTTTAGGGTAACTCAGACCTAGCTGCTCAGTCTACAGAGTTTGTTCTCGCAGCCTGACAACTTCATGCTGTAAAAACTCTCACTCTGGCTAAGCTGCCTCCCACATTAGCAAGGGACTGGGATTCTAGTTTCCTACTCCTACGGAGGGAACTTGATTTTTCTTTCATTTGCACAGGTGCATATAAGGATTAAGCCCCCTGATGCAAATACTATTTTGCTGCTGTACAATACTGTATGCACTGATGCTAGAAGAGAACAAGCCCCAGCCATTCTCCTCTATATGACCTCGTTTTGCTAAAGTATTAGCTGAATCTTGCATGAAACTTACCACTGAAGTAACAGCGACAGATGTATTCTGCTAAACCAGATGTTTCACCTGCCGCTGAGAGAGGGCCTGAGAAAAATCAAACTTTACAAATATAGGAATGCTTGTGAAGTATACACACATATTCAAGTGCCATCTTGTCTTTTAAGTGCATTACCTTGATATATTTGTTTGTCCTCGAATTCTGACATTGAGATACAAACCTAACAGGAAAAGCAATTGCCAACAGAATGAACTACTGCAAGTACCACCCGCCCCTGGTTTCAGCACTCAGCCTTAATCTGGAACCTTTTAAAGTAGGGGAGTTATCTGGAAATACTGCACAGCTTAAGTTAATTGTCTACGAGTGTCTCTTCTGTAAATATGTGTCAGGCATCGTAAAGCACTCCCAAGGATTAGTCATGTCAGAGGTGTGAAATTCAATATTCATTGCTGTACTTGCGGGAGGCCCCCACCAGAGCAGTTGTATCTGCTCACAGCAACCTGTCATTTACTGGCACCCGCAACGTTTTGCAAGAATAAGCAAGCTTGAGTAAAAGCAGCCTTTTGCGAGAAGAAATTGCAACGGAATCGATGTTGTGAGTAGCATTGCAGGACTCTGACACAATAAATCATTCGACTTCTGTGGATGAAAAAAACGAAGCACCAGCTACATCTTCCAACTGCAAGGCTGGCCTCTGCCTGGCAGTCCAGTACTGTGACTTTGCCTAGTACGGTCTTTAAAAGCTCTCAACTGACTGTTAATGACCATGGCATGAATTAACAAGCAGGGCAAACGAGGTTAACTTTGATAGTTTTTCATAATGCATTTTTAAAGACAGGCTCAAGGAAGAGTTCTACACAACAAACAAAGGCCATGATGTGAACAAACATATGACCAAAGTAATTGTTTTCTGTTGTCAAGCCTTGTATCTCAAATGTAATCCTAGGCCCTATTGGGTTAGGTGCTATATAAGAAAGAAGAGACTATCTCTGCCCTGAATAACAGTCAAGCTAAAGAGAAAAAGAAACAGAAGAGAGGGAGAAAGAAAAAAGGTGATTAATCCAGTGGACTCAGCAACAAAGCCACAACATAATTTTGATCTTTATTTCCAGACCGTGTTTGCAAGCTACCGAAAATCCTACTTTTATAGTAGCTACTTTTAGTAGCTCCCAAACTATATAAGATACATTTTCATTTTTATTTTAGCTGAGACTCCCATTTACTTCAATTATACTCCTGAATGGTTCCAGACAAAGGCTTTCAATTAAGTCTAAAATATGTGAGAAAATTTCCCAAAGGGGTAGCAGAGAGGTTGAGGTGTTAATCCAGGTAATGTCTGAAAGCAAATCTAAAAGGGATTCTACTTGCTTTGTTTGCAAAATATTATTTTAGCACTGTGCTTTTGTTTAGAACTCTGAAGAGTTTTGTGACCCTTTATGAACTTTCCAGGCATATACTTTTCACCACTATTATTGGCTCTGAGAGTACACATATACGAATAGAATGGGCAAAGTTGGAAGTAAATGAAAATATCTAGTATTGTAGAGGCTAGATTTAACAGATCTACATGAGAAAGAAGTGGGAGGGTCCCCTTTCAGTTAATTCAGCACTTAGTGATTGATATTTCCGTTTGAACTGGTGATTTTGATCTCTGCTCCAAAGTGCTTGGTCCTTTGGGACTCGGAAATCCTTTTCCTTAGCCCACCAGTGATACGTGCTGTGACCTTGGTCAAATGGTTTCGTTTTGCTTTATATATATAAACGTATATATATATAATGCTTTGACTTTGAAGGACAAAAGTTCTGTATGAAAGCAAGGTATTACTGCTGCCTGCTAGTTTCACTTCACTAGATCAGATACAACTGAGAAGAGGAAAGTTGGAAAGAAATTCAGCAGGTTTGTCTTTCTTTGTGTTTGCTAAGAATAATTGATCAAATTTCCTTCTGTTATGTCCACTGTAACTCAGTAAGGAATTTAGGACATACTTAAGCATGAGTAGCAGCCAAACCACCAAATTGCAGTTGTTTATTGCCAGGTAACAGATTTCCTACCAAAGGAGAAAAAATAGTCAGTATAAACTTTGGAAGTATATTAGGATAAAACTAGGGAAATTATATCCCCTCCCCAGCAAGAGGTATGGCAATGTAATTAGTACTTCTCAAAAAATGCCTTCAAATGTTGATGCAATTTCCCAGGAACATCAGCTATTTACATTCCAGATCATTTCCAGCTACTCAGATTCCATCTAGATCAATTCTGTAAGCTTGTAAAAATATAAATATTGGATTTTAGCCTAATGTTGGAGAAGCATATGGGTCATTAACTGTAATTCAGACCTTGGAGGCTATTTGTTGACTCTCCTGAATAAAAGCAAAAGCATTTTTCCCTCTCAAAAAGGACTGTTTTGCAAGTTTGGGATGTGAGGGGCCCTAAGTCTTTCTTTTTAATGCTAATATGCATACAGAAGACAGAAACCAAAGATATTCACACATAGAGATTTGGCCTTTGCTTGCTCAGTACGCTTTTCAAAAAGAAATTGGCAATGGAAGTTAGAAACTGTAAAGTCTTTATTTATTACTTGTGCAGTAACCCATGGGAGTCTTGATCAGGCCCAGGTATGCAACTGACTACTTGGGGTTTGCCATGTACCCCCACCCAACCCTGCTGGGAAGAATATGCTTGGGTTTGTTTTTTGTCTTCACATGACTTTTTTAAGGGTCTGTCAGTAAGGTTCCCCAGGACTCTAGGAAATTTGGTAGGTGTCCCTAAAATCTCTTCTGGTAGTTTACAGTCCCAGAGATGACTTTTAAGGAGGAATGGCTGTGTATTTTACAATACTGTGATTTTATTTTTTTTTTTCAGGGAACGTCAGGAAATAAGAGCTGTCCTGTAGCTCAGGAAGTTGTGTTTGTCATTTTTATTTCCTGAGCAATCTCAGTTCTTCAGCTGCCTTTTAAAATATCGACAGCCCGTGTGCCTGAGCCACCCTTCTGTTTTTAACAGGATTATGCTCCCAAGGCATGAATAACTTACAAAAATGACAAAAGTATTTCAAAATTATTTAAGAGAAGGGTGTAATAAAACTGTCTCACATGCTGAAAATATCTTCCCCCTGCCTCTAAGAAGGAAGCTGTCAACTATGTTTAATGGTGCCGCAGTGGCCATGCAGACAGAGAACCTGGAGGTACTTTGCTGCTGATGGCTTAGCACAGCGCCCAATGTATCACAACAGGTTTTCTGGCGGTCTGCGGGCGATGGAAGGGCTGTGGGTCTGAGACTCTGCCCTGCCAGAAGCTTAGCCCTACCCCCATGGCGGGTGCGTTTATCTGAGCTTTAACCTTTCTTCCCCTTGTAAGGTTTGGCAGAGCTGGCGTGTTACTGCTGAGTAGGTTGGGGGAACTGTGGGAGGTCCTTTTCCTGCTTCTTCTGTCTTTCTGAGCCTCTCTAGGTGCAGGGAATGAGGACAGACTGAATGGAAGAAAGAGACACAGCAGGTCTTGGTGCTCAAGTCTTCAGTATTTCCTAACACCTGTAGGAGAAATTTCTCCTACAAATCAATGCAGCCACTAGCTCAGAGGCTGCCATGAAGCCATCCATCTGTGCCACAAGCTTTGACAGTATGTTTACACTCTGCGCTGTTAAAAATTAATACCATATTCCAAATGATGACTGTGCACCATGCACTGAGGGAATGAAGTGATGAGTAGAATGACAGGTATGAGGTATCTATTTCCTGATTATTTTTAATTACACTTAAGAGAAAAACAAGCAAATGGAGGTGTCATTTGTTTTACTTTTTTTAGTGACTAATGATCTATCAGCCAGGTAGGTCCGTACTTGAATAATGTCTTTCCAGCTTAATTTCCTTATTGATGTTAATATCATTTATTAGGCCACTCATACATCTTTGGAAAATTATTTGGGTCAGCTGAAAAATTAATTTTTGGTTGAACTGCTTTCCAGATTACAAAAGTCATAATAGAACCAATCTGAGAGGCAATAGCCATAAACCTGAATATAGGAAGTTCCACCTAAACGTGAGGAGGAACTTCTTTACTGTGAGGGAGGCAGAGCACTGGAACAGGCTGCACAGAGTGGTTGTGGAGTCTCCATCTCTGGAAAACCCACCTGGCTGCTGTTCTGTGCAATTCTCCAAACTGTGGTGCTCACACTTAAAAAAAAAATCTCAGGTTTCACGGTGCAAAGGAACCTCATCCTCTATAGGTTTCCCTTTCAATACATTTCTCTGCTCTTCTCAAGAACAAAACTAGATTCTTCATCTCTTGACTGAATGCCTTGACTCAGCCTTTTAAAATCAAAGGGTAGAACTGTCTGCCAGAGTGTGTCCCAGGCAACAGTATTAGTTTCAGTGATTCTCAACCCCAGAAAGAATAGCCTTACAGCTGAACATCAAATAAAACAACACACCAGAAAAATTAAAAATTATTTACCTATTTGAGCAGCAGGAGACAACATGTGAGGGAACAAGTCACTGCTCCTGACTTTATGCAGCAATGTAAGGTACAGATTAAAGAAGATAAACAGTTTTTGCCTACACTTAAAATGCCTAATGTTTTCACACATTGTGGTTATAAGTGTGCTGTTAGTGTCAAGAGCAGCAATCGATGGTAAGCAGGTTATATGCACAAAACTATGGGATTCTAGGGGAAAAAAATCATTGTCTCTCTCATTATTAGCCATATAAAAACCCCACAAAGTCCCACAACTATTTTGTTCTTCCACATCACGGTGTGGGGATGAAACAGGTTGCAGCAGAACCAGAGAGCACTCTTTTCATTGACCCAGCACACTTCCCATTTCACTGAGAATAGATCTGTCCATATGTACAGAAGAGTACAAAATGAGAAGTCAAGAGAAAACAAGGTAGTACCTTGCTCAGTCTTTTCTCTTCTTTAAATTCCAAAATTATGTATCTTTGATGTGCTTAAAGGGAATATAGGTAAGAGTGTATTTTGTGTATTTATAAAAAGAAGCTGAAATGGAGGAAACCACACTGTGGTAGAGCTCATTCTGATGTCAGAGCACTTGTAAAATGTTTCTGATACAGGTGGGGCTAATAGTTTAATATTAACATGACTCTTTCCAGTAACATAGTGCTTCTGGTTTCTTAAAATCTTGGAACATTTTGACTATTGGTGTCAAAATTGTCAGCCTGGACTAAATTGTGGTGGGGAAGGAAAGCATGAGGTCTGAGAACATTTCAACCAAAATTATTAATCTCATTCTGAGGAAAATGTTTAAGTGAAGGAACTGAGAGATTCCTTCCAGTTCTTCTAGGTGTTGGACTAAGCATGTACAATTTTTCTGTGACAACGTTGCAAGTAATGATACAGATGTGACTTCTTCCTTTGTGCAAGCACTGACCTAGTTGGCCAATTAATAAATCCTCAAGCAGCCATACTTTGTGCATATTTGTGTTAATTTTAGGGGCTTCATTTCTAAAAATCAACAGTTTCTGGCTCCTGAAAAAAATTTTAAGACCTGGGTGAGTTCTGCTTCACATGCACTGTCCTTGCAGACCAACTGCAAGGGACCAGCAGAAGGTATCTGGACAGGCAACTTAAAACCAAGGAGAAGCCAAGCACAAAAGCAGGAACCCTGACACCTGGTAAGCACTCCTGAGGTATGATCACTGTGCAGGAAAATCCGTGTTAAACATACACAAGGATGCCTTGCTAGCGCCTGTTGTTTGTGTGATTGAAGTTACTGAGCAATATTGCTTGGGAAAGTGCTAGCTGTTTACAAGTATCAGATAAACACGGGTAGTGCCTGCTCTTCTTCTGATCTGATGGCAGACAGCTGAGTGGAGACATTTGGTGATCATCCTGCAAATGGAAGTGAGATGTTGCACTGACATTCACGGACAGAGATTTTAATTTTTTTTTCTTTCAAAAAAAAAAGCAACAAACTGTTAGAAATGCAAAAGGGTCCTAAAAAAAGGACTGGAGGTAGACACGTTAGTGAAGCAGTAATTTATTATACGTTCTTGCAAGAGCGGGTGACCTAACAAAGTAGGCACACTTTTGGTCCGAGTTTGTGGCACTTTTATACAATATTCTGTCCAAAATCATTAGGTTATCTCCTGTACCTATACATATTCATGACCTGTCCCGCTTCGTATTAAAATGAGTCCCAAGAAGTCGTTTTCATAAACTCCTCCCAGCTGCGCCTGAGCACTGTCTTGTGGTGGTGGTCGTCAGGGGGTCTCAGTGATGAAGGCTCGAAGTCTTCCTCAGGTTGAACTTTTCACCTCCTTCCCCTGGCACATGCGTAGTTGTGATTGTTCCAGGTGGCACAATTGTAATTGGGATGCTTATTTCTTATCTACCACAGGTCCACTCTAAATTGGCCCAAATACATTAAATCACTTGAAACTAACTAGGAGCTGTTCGAGTAAGACAGATTTATGATAGGCCATCTTCTGACATAGCCACTATGGCATTTCAAACCATCCTGTTAGTAAGCCCCCCTTTAACAGGCATCTTGTTATCAAGGACCCTTTAACCCTTCTCTATAAGTTAGTAAATTCTCTTAATGCTACAACGATTCTTTGTCTAATTTTCAAAATACCTGTAAATTTCATCTGTATTTGTTAACAGAACTGTGTACTCTAATTGAGAGAGAGATTTTGCCATAACGCAAGTAACAGCAAAACTTTATTAACAGTATCCCATCTTAGTTGATGTACTATCCTAAATTCCCTACAAAGTATTTCTGATGAGGCAGCCCTAATTCACAAGTCAGTAAAAGAACATGCAATACAAAACTTCAGCCTGCAAAAGCAACAATTCAGCGTTTTCCACAAAACTGCCTGTTCTGAGTAGACCAGTGCTCACATGGGGAATCAAACCTCTGGAGCAGGATGGTGAGTCACTGTCCATGCAGTGACAGGGTTCCTGGGTGTAGAGGTTCCCACAGTAGATCTGCAGCCGGGCTTGGTGAGAACAGCAGAATCTTCTGTGACTATCCCAGCACATGCATACCCATGGCTACATGTCCTCTTAAAAACATGCACAAAACTTGTCCCAACTGGCTCATGTGGGTGTCCAGTCCTGTCCCTGCAGCTTTTTCTGCATTGTTTCTCCTGACTATGTGCAAGTATCTGCATACATTACAATGAGCATTGCAGCAGGAACCTGGGGGACAATGCTGGAACAGGAAAAATCCTCCACCCAGCACAGGACCCAACACACAAAAAGTGCACACTGCACCCAGGATGTCTGCAGAACTGCCCAAACTGTCACCTGGAGAGCTAAAACATTCCAGTGTGTTTTACTGGATGTAAACCCTGTGGGCTTTAACAGGGCTTAATGGCCTTAATGGCCCTGACTAGCTTCACCTGGGACCTCGCCTACCCCCATGGGCACATTTAAACTCTGCTCTGGGGCTTCTGTCCTCCTCTGAGCTTTGTTGTAGGTGTGCTTGCCTATGCTTCTGTTCTTCTGGATGGCCCTTGTGCCTTTATTGTGGGTAGTGTGCTTCATGCATAGTCCCTTTGTGTGGGTTTGTCATCTCCTTTTCTCCTGGCTGGACTCCCTGGATCTGGTTCACCCTCTTTCAGCACCCAGCCCTGGCCACTGTCTTCAGTCTCTGCAGGACTGTGCCCATCAGTGAGAGCCTGGACTGTACTGGGGCTGCCCTTGGCTGCCGGCTTACCTTCCTTTCTGTTGGGGAACAGCTCCCTAGATTTGTGTCCTGATGCCTGCAAAGGTAAGCCTGAATGTGTGACTGTTAGGTTTGAGCTGTGTGCTAGCACTCTGAAGTCCTGCAGATGCTCTGTGTTTCTAGACCTTCAGGATCTGTTAGATACCTTGAAGTGGCTGATAAGTACTTGAGAGGCTTCATGTGGTGCACAAACAGCTGTGTTTTGTGGAGTTGGTCTGTTTCTCTGTCAGTGCAACTATGCTTGTGACTGTAATATGAAAATGAGGATATGTAGAGTAGAACATGTTTAGACAAACCATTTGATTAAAGAGGAACAAATTTTCTGGCTATATTCTTATGCTGTTGACTCTAAGAAGCAGCACAGGCTGTAAATCTAGGTGAGGCCTTGGCTCTGGACTAGTACATGGTATGTCGGTGAAACAGTGTCTCTCCTTACCCTTGAACCTTGGCCGCTAGTGCAGGGAGAAAGTAATGAGCTGGCTGCTGAGGAACACAGCTGGCACCTGAGGCAGAAGCTGTGGTTTCAGGCAGTGAACTCACTGGAGAGCCAGCAAGAACTAAGATTGGTATGGGCAGGCTGAAGATGAAAGCCAGGGAGCAGGCTGCTGAGGTCTGCTGAACATGGATCCTGCTGTGGCTCTCCAGACCAGTTTGAGAAGGGCAATGGGGAAGGTAAGGGACTTCTCAACAAAGCATTGAAGGTCAAAACTAGGACTAGGTGAGAAAGAAGCCTCAAGAAGTGATGGGAGCAGAAGAGCGAGTATGCTTATAGGAGAAGGGAGGAGATGTGCAGAGGGTTAACTGGCAAGTTCATGTAAGCTCTGTTGTTCCCAGGTAGCTGGCACTGGGAGAAATACTATCCATCTAAGGTTGGAATTAAAAATTTATTTGTTCCTCAGCTCTCTATATAAAGTCTGTGGTTAAAATTACTTTTGTGGGGGTTTTGTGAAGACAAATTAATATCTGCTGAGCCGTTGGAAGAGATCTCATCAGGAAACCATGCAATCATTCAAATCCTGTGCAATACATAATTCCTGGTCTGTTAATTCAATGATGGGCTGGGGGGTGTGGAATTCTGTATGGATGCTCATTTATTAAGCACCAGTCATCAATTATAGTCAGTCCTGGGGGATCCTGTAGAAGAAATGAATACCTACTGTGTTGTCCCAGATGTTTGGGCTGTTACCTCTTGTACAGTATGCCGGCCAATATACACACAGAGCAGAGGCATTTGATTTATGCCATGCCCGTGCAGAGGTGGGCACTAGTTGGTAGTTCAGCAAAGCCAGCCTGCTGCACACAGAATTTACAACCTATTGATCTTGTTGCAGGATTAGAAAAACCCACCTAAACTTACATGAATTGCTTAGTGATTACTGCATCATCTACTACAGGTCGAGGATATTTTAAATGAACGCGCATACTCTTTGAAGGTGTGAGGGAAGTCACTTGGATTGGGTGGGTTGTTGTAATAGTCCCCTGCCACTTTTACATTCCCCCGGGTTTTGTTGACTTCAGTGCTCTGGCCATGCCCCAGCCCTGGCACCTGCTGTAGCAGGATGTTTCCTCTTTGTCAGCCTTTAGCTCTTCAAGGATACTTTTTAGCAAAGTATGCTCTTTATCAGTCCTTTAGCACCTCTTCAAAAGTAGAGTTGTTAGCAAAGCAAGTTAGTGCATTTAACTCTAAACTAAGCCAAGCACACTTCTGTCCCTATGAAGGGGAAAGTTCCACTTTAAGGATATCAGATATGTCCCAAATAATTGGGCACAAAGGAGTTACATTAAATACATGTATGTAACACTGTTCTAGAGCTTTACTTCACCTGAGTGCTGCTTCACAGCATCCAATTCAAAAGGTTATGAGCCTGAACAAAGCTCCTAGAGTCTGAATGTCTCAAAATTATAACCAAGTATAAATCTACCTTCAGCTGGTGTTTTTAATATGCATTCCCCCACCTGCTGTTCCCTGAAAATCCAAGCCCAGAGTATTCAGGTGGCACACTAATCCAATCAATACCTGGCCTAATTTTCTGGTTCACTGAATCTGCTGCAGATTAGTGGGAAATGAAGACTTGAACATTCAGCTGTTCAGAGTACCCATATGTTAGCACACCCAGCAATTCATGCTGCTTCCTGGTGGAAATACCTGTGCCAAGTGTGTGCTCAGGCTTCTCCATGGGATCCTTGCCCCTTAATAAGGTGGGAAGGTGCTTTAACTGGGAGAAATGCTAAGGGAGTTGGTGCCTCAGTGACATGCAGTAGGTCTTTGTATTGTCTTTAGTGTGACTAGTTTCTTGAGCAATTCCTTTGCTGAAGACCAACTATGTATTGTTCATGTTGACTGTATGAAGGGATGGAGATTTATGGTATGAAACAGTCATAGTTGAGATGATCTGGGGTAGATATTGAGTGTTATTTCTGCTCACATCGTCTATCTGCAGGTTGTAAATGCTACCAGAATTGGGATCTGTCCCTTTCAGAATTATAGGAGGTGGGTTGGGAGAAACTTCAAAGTGTATCACCTCACTTCTTTCTATTTGAACTACCAAGGACACCTGAGATGGGGTTTTTTGGCTATTGGGCGAGCCAGGAAGATGTGGCTTCTTGGTAGTACCTTCAGTTGATACATTTGGTAAGCCTACCATATCCTTAGACACTGTAAGCAGCCTAGTAAGATGGTTTTTCATCTGGAAAAGTGCTCAGAGCTGTTGAGTGGACCTCACAGCTGAAACAATGCACACTGCACTTGCACAAGCACGGTGTTTACAGGCAGCAAAAAGTCAGTTGCAGAAGTCTGGCCACTGTCTAACAATGTAAATAAACAGTTAGCAGGAAATCTTCTGAACAGTGTTGGCTTTTCTGGCTCCTGTTGTCTTCTCCTCCCCTCTGTTATATTTGGTGTCCTTTATTTGCAGCAGCTGTGTACATATGAATGGTGGATCAAACATTTTTGTTATTTTCAACTGCATGCAGTTCAGCTTCCATAAAAGCAAACGCAGTGGGAATGCCTGGCAGAGTGTCACTTGGATCTCTTGCCTTTAAATTTCAGTTCTTTATTCTCCACATAATAATTTACCATTATGTTAGGATATGTAATTTAGCTTCAGTTTTACTAAGCATCTAGTTTATGTGGTATTCCAGTGAAGCTTTTCAAAGCCAGGAGTTGGCGACTGCCTGTACAGTATCTTCTAAAGTTTTACCTGCTACATGGATTTGGGGTTTTGGAAGTGGGAGTTCCTTAAATAGGATTGCTTAGTCAATAGAGACTCACAGCACCAAAGTCTTAAAATAATTAATTATTAAGTGCCTGAGTATTACTTAAATTAAGGTAGTAGATAAAAATTTGACAATGTACTGTTTTCTGAGGAGTGGCACGTGGTTGCTTTAGGAATATAGAAGAGCACCACGCTCTGGAGACTGCACTTTCATTTGAATGCCTTCTAAATGCTAAGCAGGTGTCAGTCCTTAAATTTGGAGAAGGAAAGGCAGAGATACACTTCTAAAGCAGTAGCTCAGTGAACATGGTGCTTGTAAGGACATGAGAGCTGTGTGCTGGAATGCAGTGCAGCAGTGTGTTTGCTGGCTTGGGACAGCTGCTTTCTTTGTTCAAGTGGCTCTACGGTGTCATGCTAGCTCTGTAGGCCAAGGTGGAGGCAAGAAAATGTGTACACACCTTTTCTACTATAAAGGAAGGTATGAGAGGTCTATGAGTTAAGCTGGAGGAGAGAGAAGCACCTCAAACCTGTGCAAGTTCTTGGTAGTGGTACCAGTATGCAGATGGTTGCATCTATGCTTTGAGGAGTGCATTTACTCACTTATTTTAGAAACCTCTGGTCTAAGACTGGGGTTAGATGTTAATGTATATGTACTGTATGGCTCAGGGTGCACAGGAGGGATCTTTGGGTGCTCTGAAGCACCTCCCTGGAGATGGGGGCAGAGCCACCCTGGTGGCTTAGCTAGAAGTAGTAAACTAGCCTGTTTGGTGTTTTTTGCTTCAAGTTTTATGTTTGTTAGATTTCTTTGACTGTTTGCTAGTTTAGTAAGCCTGTATTTTAGGGGCTTAAATTTCAGTGAAGTCAACTTTTGACTTCACATTAAAGTACCTGTTGCTGTGGAATATGAATTAATGTTCCTGATTTGGAAACATTAATTTCCATCTTGGCTAGATGGAAAGTGGTCTTAATGCCTAGGGCTATTTGTTGCAGCTGGTAGTACACAGCAAGTCATATTCAAAATACTGTTTAACCAATGGCTTTACAATGCATATTCAAGCTAGAGAAACCCTAGAACTTCATTCAATTTTAATAGAGAAATATAATGTGAAAACTGTTTGTTCAAGCTACTGTAGTTGAAAAATTATTTAAGGTTCCTTTAAGTGTGTTGTCCAAGGAAGCTTTATTGTCATGGCTTAGCCTGACACTTAAAGTGATAAAGATGCTTTTAGTAAGTTAGATCCTGCTGTTATCTGAATATTTTTCTGAAATTACTATCTTCTGATTTCAGTTAGAGTTTTCTTGCAGACTATTTGTGCTCTAACTTGGAAGTTTGTGTGATTGTCACAATTGTGTCCAAATACCTTTGGGGAGGGAAAGCAAGAATCTAAACAAAACTGTATCAATGCACTTAGGAAATTTCTATGATTCATTAACTGAATTATTTCAAAATGTTGAAAAAACCTCACGGAACTTCCTAGTTTTATTCCCCTTTGAGATTCTGGATGCTTCTGAGGCTTGCTCAAAGCTGAAGACAGAATCCACGTGGATCTACTTCTGATATATAAAAAATAGTTTCTGTAAATGTGAGGGTGAACTCTTGGCTCTGAAGTCAGAGGATATTTTATGCTGGTCTGGATCAAGTCAAATTCTAACTTCTAACCTTACTTCAAGTGAAAGAGTATTTGAGGAATATCCTCTTGTAAAAAATATTGGGATTTTGAGTTGTCTGGCTGTGTTGATAGGCTTGACTATCACAGTTAACAGCCTGATTTCCTCAAAAGTGGAGGGTGTTTGGTGATTGCACTTGACAAAGTTGGTATCAGCAATAATGTTTTGACACTTGTCTGATTGTTTTTCTGGATCAGTTGCTTGACCCAGTTCACAACATGGCTGCTCAAACTAAGGCAGGTGCTGTGTCGTGCCAAGGGGTGCAAGTAAGATGCATGGAGTGGGAATAACTTCAGTAATCATTGCCACTGAAAGCTCCTTCTTGAATTCAAAGCAGCCTTCAGTTTCACATGAATCTAGAGAACCATCTGGGGCTTGGATCTTCATCTCATGTGGAATAATTACCAGCTCTCACCAACAATTAGATTTTCTCCATTTTAAGACATAAGACTCAAAGTGACTTATAAATAGCATCTAATTCCTGTGCAATTTTCAGGATGTCTACAGTATCCAATTTATTATGGATCTCATGTATTTGAATAATAATGCTTCATAATTGCATCATATTCATGGAATTTACTTTAAGGGGACAGAAGGGAATTTCTGCCTAATCCTGTTTCTCATGACTCTTGACTTAATAATAGCAGGTGTAGTCTTTTAAGATAAATTACTGTTCTCCCATTCTTAAAAAAAAAAAAACCCTGCCCCCTCTGCAGGCACAGCTGATGAACTGCTGTAGTTTACAGCTGGTATGCAGGTAAATTTGCCATGAATTCATTTTCCCCCGTAACATGGTGATGTCTGATGCTACAGCTGCTATTTGAGAAGATGAGGTCTCTCTGAAGCAAACTATTGAGAGTCAAATGGGAAGGACAGTGGTGAAGTAATTCCCATCTGAGAGCCCTCTGCATAGGTCACAGCTATTTCATCTTTCTAAGGCAGACCCTATCTTGGAAGTTGTAGGTTGTCACTTTTGTGTTCCCTGATGGCTTGTAATGAGATGTCTGAATCTGTATGTGCAGCTACAGTCAGATTAACGTGCTATGGGGGGAACAGGGGTGGATGTTCCTGAACAGTAAAGGAAAGCTTCACAGGGAGGAGACATCTGTATCTGTCACAAAGGACGTGGCAGGCAGGCTTGAGTGGTGTGAGGAGCAGTGGTTGCAGGTCTTACTGTCAGTAGCTGTCTGTTGATAGGTAATTGTCCCAAAGTAAGAATAAAGTTGATAGTACCACATTTCATCCACTTTATTCATAGCATGGTTTGTAATGCTTAAATACTACAACTACACCAAGGCCAAAATTGAAGCATAGGTGCACTCCTCCTTTGGCTGTCTTTTACTGGGGCAGATGGATGAGTCTTCTCAGCCAGCCACTTTGTGCCAAATGTTCCTGCACGTGTTATCTTACTACATACATCTCCGAAAACACCCTTATAACATGGTCATCCATGCTTTTGTATTTCATTACCATTGAAACTTTTCAGTTATATTTACCCAGCTAGAAGGAGTAGTCATGGTCTGCCCAGTCTTATAGGCAGTAAGTGGCTCTCTCTTTTGAGTCCTGGGATGTGCTTTTTCATTGTTGCAAAGAAATGGGAAACTTCCTAATCTCTGGATTCGGTTTCTAAGCAGAGCACCACACTATTGCTATCAATCAGTAGTCCTTTTGGATTATTTTAGGCTAAAATTTAATTTTCCTGCTACCCTTCTGTTTGATTCTGCTCTTACCTTGTGTGTCCTGTGAAGCTGTTTAGTTTCCTGTCACTTGTGACTTTTTGGTGTTTTCAGTCCTGTGCACCAAAGGAGTGTCTCTGTGTACTGCAGTGACAACATGGAGCTTTTATCCCTGATTGCATGTTGAAACTGCATATATGCACTGTCACTAAATCCCTGGGCATTTTGAAGCCAAAACTAGTGTCCATACCCTTAGGAAAAAACCCTAGCTGCAAACCCAGCAGGTTTTGTATCTATTTACACTTAGTCCCCATTTTATTTAATCTTTGTACCATGCTCAGTGAAAGTGCCTTGCAGAAGCCCATCAGGCAATAATGGGTGCTGGATTTTTTTCTGCAGAATTCTTTTCTATTTCTAAAAATTGTCTACAGGTCAATAGTCTTGTAAATTGCATGAACAGTTAAATTTTTCTTTTGACTAATTCAAACCAGTCCTGGGAAGTCTGACTCCAGATGTGTTGCACTTCTGATAATTTCTAATATTGTGCATGTTTTAATGTTTGTATCCCTGGAAATAGGAGGTGACACATGCTGAAGGATCAGACACAGCTTTTCCTGAACCTTGACCACCTGCTCACAGTTTTTTTAAGAGTTGTATCTCAAGACTATTTGCAGCGCTTTAAAAGAGTTCACAAGTTTTAAGAAGCTGCTTTTTTGGCTTAAAAAACAACTTCTAAAGTAACACTCTTTCTCTCCATATGTCTATGCTACAATATCTGAATATTGAGTTCAGTTTTCATGTATTTCCTGGGAATCCTCTGAAGCAAAAATGGCAGCAGCCTTTTGGGAAAGAATAAAGTGCTTGGCTGTACTAAGATAGGGAAGTAAACATCAACTGCATGCACACACCTGTGCATTCACCCTGAACAGTCTTAGGTAGGTGTCCTGCCTTCAGAAGTACCCTTGAAATCAAATAAGATGACTCACTTGCAGATGTGCTTGTAAAAGCTGCAGCTGTGGCAGGAAGGATCTCTGGCCTGAGTTGTGTATTTCTGTGCATAAAGGTGTGTTGGCTGTCTGCTATGCGCTCCTGTAGGCCTGGACTGTGGAGACGTCTTTGTGTTGTATAGATACGCTATGGTAAAATCACAAGGGACAGGAATCACTCATGCACATGACTCAGTGTTGTTGTCTGCCTGTCATGCAGGAGCTATTCACCAAACTGCTTTTTGTCTTGCATGCCTGCACCACCACAAGCTGCACAGCATCTTAATGCTTGTTATGTCATGCTAGAGGCTCATTAAGAAGCGACTGCACTTTGGGACAGAACTAACACAAACCACAGAACCCCCTCAGGCTTTGCTTCGAATAGCTGCCCTTTCCCCTTCCACAGGAAAAGCTGTAGCTACCTAGCAGCTCCCTCTGACTCGGATGGATTGGCTGTGAGCAATTCCCTTGCATGCGTGGCCTTTTTTTACTAAAAAGAACAGACTGGAGCACCTTGCACTCTTAACTAGGCTCCAGATACAGAGGCCACTAAGGGCCTTAGCATTTAGCTCTCTGTCAGTGCTGTGCTGCAGGCCGGCCTATTTTGCTCCCTTCTCTAGGGTTGTGAAAGGAGGGTTTGTAAACAGATATTAAGGTTTTAGGCAAACAGGTCTTGTGATACAACCTTTCTGGTATTTGATTGCCTTTCTCTGTAGCCTTTTCATTAGCCTATATTTAGTTTTATCTCTGCTGTTATTGAGGGGCTGCTTTCTTTGCTGTTGCAGGCTCAAAATTACCCTGAAAGCAATGCAGTTCCTACTCCTACCTTGGACAAGAGAAACCTGGACAATCGGGTTTTTCTTTTGAAGTTTGCCTGATAGGGTAACAATGGGAAAGGATGGATAAGATTTTTATCTCTGAATGCAGCAGCTAGAAGCCTCAATGCTCAGCAGCCCTAGGAGAAGGAAAAAGAATTGTATTGTACTCATCTACTTGCCTTCCCCTCCCCATGAGGGAATAATCTAGGAAGGGAAGGGGAAGCTGGAAATCTTTTGTTTTTCTGGGTTTTTTGTTGCAGCTCTAATCCAGAGGAATCCTGCCATGTATGAATACTGTACCATTATACTGCAATTATCTTCTGATTGCCACCTTTGTCCCCACAAGAAAACCTGTGATGATAAACACCTGTCCTACCACAGCAATAAGTGGTCCGGTTCAAGGTCTGCTTTATGCTTATTTTATCAATTAGCCCCTGAGCTAGTGAAGGAGCTTGAAAGCTGGAGAGACCCCATTACTTCACTGTCATGTAGGGAAAACCGATGCCTTGAATCTTTACAATTCATGGCCATTTCCAGACAAGTACTTGATCCCTGAGCATTAAGTGAAAGGCAGATTGATTAACTGTAATTATTGTCAGGAGTGGAAAGCAGAAGATGTCAGTACTGCTTTATACCCTGTGGATATGAGTATTGAAAAAACAAAATACCCTTTCCCACCAATCCCTGAAATGAAAGGAAGTGAAAAGCATCAACTAAATCTTTAATAGGATATTAATATTTTACACTTGGTTTGATGGTAAAGGCATAAGATCTATTGCCAAAGGGATCTGATAATGGAAATATTGGCTAAATGACACATAGAATAGGCAAGAAGAAAATTATTTCTGAGGCAGAAAGGTTAGAGGGACTGGTGAGAGCACAATCTGTTTGTATGCTCTTTGTTTTACAGACCAGTGGTGAGGAACTTCCATTTGGAAGTTTAATCTTTGATTTATTATGTGAGTTTGAGTCTCTAGGTAAACAATACCTTCCCCTATCAACATGTCTTCAGGCCAAGAAACTTGGTTGTGTAGGAGTGAAGCTTAAGTGTAGGGTTAAGCTTTTCACATTGGTACCCTGCTGAAAGTTGGGGGGATTTCACATTGACTTTTTGTATATAGGATAAAGCAAGGCTGGCCAAAGCTAGTAGTCTGTATTGCTATAGAACTGTTGCTTGGAGGGATTTCAGCTCCTTTAGAGATTGAACTAAGTTTCTCCTGATGTATCAAGAGAAGAATAACTTCTGTACCACTGGGGTGAGAAACTTTGTCCCATGTGTCTTGAAACCTGCTAGGTAAGTAATGTCCATTAGAGATGCACCCATGCTGATAGACCTTTAAGGTAAAGTGTAGATAATATTATTTTCCTTTTAAGTGGAGTGGTGTGTTTGAAGAGATTGTATGGAAGGGTACTGTCATGACTAAAGCTATAGCTGAGCATATAATTGTAGACTGAAGTTTTATTTTTCTGTGAGCTTAAATGGCATCTTTAGAACCTCTTTTGAGTCAAATTTCAAGCCTAAATCCTTTTAATTTCAGATGTTATCTTTATGATGAGTGTGTTCCAAGATACCTGTGCCATCTACTGTACAGCAGGTGAAGCCCATGGAAGTTCAGTAAACATAAAGTTTCCTTTATGGAGGAGGATATAGGACTTAATTATCTAGAACGATTCATGACCCTTTAAGTTTTGTCAAATGGTCTTAGCAAGCAGTGACAGCAAGGCCTTGGCTCTGTTTAAATTGGGAGAAATAATGAATTCACTGATGTAAAAGGAAGAATGACTTGCATAGAATTTTTGTGGAAATCGTGTGATATGAAAGACTTACTGCTGCAATTTTGAAAAAAGTGAAGGACATTATTCCCAAACTCATGTATAGTTTAGGGGTGTTTTAAAAATTAACTCCTACCAAAGGAAAAATTGCTCTGTGCCCTGAGAATTAGAGGATTCACATTCTGATGGGAATTGGCAGTGGAAATTTGAAGTGGCTTCCACAATAGGTATATTTGCTGAAGGATAAGTCAGATGCACATCCAGGTGCATCTTGCACAGCTGCTGCCATCCTTAAACCCTTGAGATGTTGGCAGCTTGGTTTGGCTCAATGTGGAAGAAAGTGGTGTCTGATGTGGAAAAGCTCCACCAATTTCTCTTGTAACTCTTGAGGAATGAATTGGAAGGCTTTGAGCTGTGTATCACCCAAGAAAAACTGCTACGTGATCCCAAAATAGCTAAAGGACAAAATGGGGGGAAAGCTGTTTATCAGTGATAGGAAAATGAGTAATAGGTGGCTGTTCAAATACTGTGGCAAAATATTTTTGAAAGAATAGCTAAAAGGTGGGAAAGTCAGGGAAGGCAAAAGTGATATATTTGCTGGCTCTTTATCCCAAGACTAGATACATACTAAAGAATGTTGTTCAAAGGCAAGTAATGGATGAGTGAGCACAGTAAACCTTTGCATTTGATAGTTCTTCACCCCTGGAATAGGCATAACCATGTATTTAGGGAATAAGTGCTCCTTCAGTAGACCTGGCCAAGTCGCACTTCTTCCTTTCTGTGTCAGTTTTGACTTTTGAACTACATTTGGATACTGATACATATGTTCTTCTGGAGAAAAAAACCTTCATAGGACACTTTCCATCTGTACTGTGCAGGAAATGTGTTTGAAGGCTTTTATGTTCTGAGCTCTTGGGAAAGGTATTGTGCATAAAAGGTGTTTGACATGGTTACAATTTAGTTCTAAATTTATTAATAGTATGAGGTAAATCAAAGGTTAAATTTTAGCAGCACTTAATCATTAACTTTAAAGATTTGCAAGTAGTTAAGTAGGTATATTGTGATCAAAACAGGGACTTGATTACAAACTTGAGGATGACAAATGAATCTAATGTTCAACCTTTGGTAGTAGGGTGTGATGGAAGTGCTTTGTTTCACATTTGAATATTCTTAACAAAAGGAAGTAAAACAGTGCTCAGGAGGATGTTTCATGCTGTGGGAGGGTTCAGTTCAGCTCTAGTCTCTGGGAGCAGGGGGTTGAACAGTGGCATCCATTGTTATCTCTTCTCATGAGACCCCACATGGAATACTGTGTCTAGCTCGGGGGTCCCTAGTACAAGAAAGACATGGAGCTGTTGGAGTGAGCCCAGAGAAGGGTCACAAAGATTATTGGAAGGCTGGAGCACCTCTCCTCAGCCTGTCTCCATAGAGTTGGACTTCAGCCTGGAGAAGAGAAGGCTCTGGGGAGACCTTAGAGCAGCCTTCCAGTACCTGAAGGTACTGAAGAGAGGCTGTTTATCAAGGATTGTAGTGATAGGACAAGGGTTTAAATTAATTCAGATTAGATGTTAGGAAAAAATTCTTCACTCTGAGGGCAGTGAGGCCCTGGCACAGGCTGCCAGAGAAGCTGTGGCTGCCCCATCCCTGATTGTGTTCAAGGCCAGGCTGGATGGAGCTTTGGGCAACCTGGGCTAGTGGAGGGTGTCCCTGCCCGTGGGGGGTGGTGTTGGCTGTTTGATCTTTGATGTCCCTTCCAACCCAAACCATTCTGTGATTCTATGAGAATTAGATTTGTACTTGGGCTCTTCCTGCTTTACTGCTTCTGTATCTTGAGATCTCCTGAAGTAATATGGAGGGACTCCCTTAGCCTTCAGATGGTGGATGGTATTGTCTCATCTGCCCCTGTGAGTTAACAAGCTACATATGATGAAGTTCTTATCTGTCTGTATTTATTAAATTTTCATATTTATGTAGGAGAGTTTTAATGTTAGATGGTTTTTGTAAGACAGATATTGACATTTACAATGTCTAGTTACACATTCAATAATGCATGTAGAATAAATAGAATCAGAAAAAGAAATTACTGCAAGTATCTAGCTTTAAACAAAACATCTTCCTCTATTGTTTTATCCAGTATAAAAAGAATACCATGAGCATGATTCATGAAATGGATGTTAATTTTGCTGAAGAAAAAGCAGAACTGAACAAGACAACATGGGGTTTGTTTTCTTTTTTGGCAAGATTTTCATGAAAAAAATAGGAATATAACTTCAATATCTGATTTGGTTCTAAGATTTTTTCCTTTGCAGCCAATTGCTTTGCAGTCTTAAAATTGTCTTTAAATCTTTTCAATATTGTGGATTAATTCAACGTGGAAAGAAATTGCATTTAAAAAAAAAGATTTCTTGAGAGATGGCAAGTGAACAATGATAGGGCTCAGTAGTTGGACCTGTAGGTCCTGTAACTTAATTATTGCAGCTTCTGTGGTGGAACTGCCTCACCGAGTCGGGGGGCAGGGGGAACCTTCCCCACCTTCCAGCAGCAACACACTTTGGTTCCCTGAGAGGGCAGTGAGGTGGTCTGGAGTGAGTGCCCTAACTAGGAGGCTGATGGATGCAGGAAGGAGCTGTCACCTCTGGTGCCTCAAGCTCTGTTTCAAAAAAAAAAGTGTTTGTTTTGTAGCTAGAATTTGATGGCAAGGGACAAGAGAAAAGAAAGGGGAAAGCGCTAGCTCAGCTGCCCCTGGGCGCTTCAGTTACACTGCTGATCAACCTGTAACGCTTGTGTTGCTAAAGGGGAGTGGGGTGTCTAGAAGTGGGGTTGATACTGAACACTTCATCTGTTAGCGGTTTCATTTATTCAGGTACCACAATTGAACAAGCCTTAGGAATATATATGTGCTGCAGAAAATCTGCTTGCTTAAGGGGATGATTGTAAATATAGGCTCTAATTTAACTTAATCACCTCCTGCTTTATGTTCCTAGGAAACTTCTTTCTGATTAAATAGCTGGAAATGACAGCTAGGACAGTCTGTCTAATTCAAAAGTGACTCTTAAAAGTGATGCTGGCTGTTTACATACAAAAAAGTGAGACTTTCAGTTTTAACTTCTAACGAGAGCATCACAAATGACACTGCATGGAGACAAACTTGTGTTTTTCCCTTCCTGTTGCATGCTATAAAAGAAAAGTTTGAAGTTCTATTTAAAAGATTGGTTTAGTCTGAATTTTGTACATGCTTCTACTTGGTGCACAAATGCTCCCAAAGGAATGAGGAGTGTTCTCATTTGAAGTCTGCATGTAGACCTTGCCACCCCTCTGAGCATACACAGGCAAAAAACTGACTTGGAAGCATCACCTTTAAATGAATAGAAGGTTCATCTCCTATTATGCTTGCTTTAAAACCAGAAAGGCCAGGTCTCTCACACTTTTCTCTTTGGTATAATAGCACCACAAAACTTTATAGTCCTGGAAGGTCTCGTGGACAAGACAAGAGAGCAGGTGAAGGGTGGATTTTATATGCCTTCCTATAAGAACTGTGAGGAAGAAAACAATTTGCCCAGGTCTAGCTGGGACCCTGTAAATAGTTAGAAAATGGAACTTGCCCAAGTCCCGGTACAGTACCTTTACTGGACATTATTATAGGCTTTTATTTAAGGTATATTTCCTGCAAGTTTATACAGTTTGTTTCCAGGGGAGACAGAGTCCTACATTATTCTTGACAGGTATTGTTAAGTCAATATAAAGTGACTAGACCCTTTGGAGTGTACCCTCACAGGGATTCAGACTGAGTATGTTTTTGAAACTTTGAGTAGGAAAGGAAGTGATTTCCTGGATTGCTCACTCAGTTCTGGACACAAATGAAAGTTAATTCCCTGGTAGACAAAATAAAGGGGGAACCTTAAAGTAGTGGATTTCTTTTCAGTGGAAAAATAGAAGTAATAGTTTACAACTGTTTCAAGTGAGACCAATTGTTCCTTATTAAAAGCTGCAAAGACAAGTTGTCCTAAAACTCATCATTTTTAATGAAAAAATCTAACAAAAGATGGCTGTCTGCAGGTGTCCTCCATAAATTAGATTTACCCTTTGTTCTTCCTTCCATCTGAGATGAAAAAACCCTTGAGCATCAATCTTATCTGTTCATAGTGAATGAACAATATCTAAACAAGTTTGAATACTTTCAGAAACTGTCAAAATTCTTGGTTATTGGTAAAGAAGGAATTAACCCTGCTTTCAGTAAAAGATAACGTGTTTAACAAGGCTAACAGAACAGGTCCCATTCTATTTGCTATTATAACCTTGTCATCAAACACCATATTAAACATCCTAGTTCTTTTTAGGTGTAGCACCAAGAGGCGGCTTAAAAGAAAAAGGACTAACGAGTCCTGTGTTACCTTAGACAAAGGCAAGCAAATAGTGTTTAAGTCTTGTTGTACCTCATACTGAATCTCTGGAGCACAAGCTCTGATTTTGCTATGATAGGAGTAAAATGACTGAGCCTAGCCTTTTGTTAGCAATGCTAAGAATTTGCTCATCTGGAATTCTGTTTGGAGGACCTTTCTCTAGTTAGAATTCCTGTGTAGCACAGATGAGTGAATGTTTTCAAAGGATCCCTGACTCTATCAAGCCTGGTAAAATTGTGTCTATACTAAAGAGCATAGCTTAGTAAATGAGATTCACGTTTCAGTTTTGAGTGTAGAGCAAGCTGTTTTAGCTGTTCTGGCTAGTTAGTGGCTAAATCTAGTCAGGTTCTTACTAGAACAAAAGAAGTTTAGTCTGGAGGACACAAGAATGGTTCATGTGTGCAAATGTATGTATAGCAGAGAAGCTGGGATGAGACCAATACAGTCTTATTGCTGTGCTGTGAGGGATGAATTGTAGCTCATGAGGGTAAGTGGCTCAGGATTAGCAGAAAAAGAATAGGGGCCATATTTTACCACAGTATGCAACCTGGCTTGCTACTTGTGTTAAGCTGGTGAATTGACAGGTTTGCACCTACCTTGAAAATACCTGGGGTTATGTTTTCATTGGTATCAGATCTGGGATCTCTATACAGTATAGAAATTATGCATTTGGTCTAGGTGTTATGGTAACATGAATGTTAACTGAATCCATGCTTCCTGCAACACTTATGTCAGCCATATGCTGGCTACGGTTGAGCTGGTGGCACTGAATACAGCAAAAGCTTTTGGGGGGACCAAGAGCCATTCTGAAATTTATGATCAGATTGGCCTTGTCAAACTGCATTTCTGTTGGCTTCCTTTAGCTGGTCCTGGACTTTAAGATTCAGTAATAGGTGCTGAAAACAGATATATTGTTCTCTGAACGAGCAGCCTGAATACTTAACAGAGAAACTTTACTAAAAACAGTAGCTTGCTCATAAGCCTTCTAGAGCAAGGGAGAAAAATCTTCCATTTTATACATAGGTTACCTAAAGCTGTATACATGCAGGGAGATGCATATAAATCTTCCTTGTGTAGGGAAAACCTTGGCTTGGAGGTATAATTCACAACCTTTTTTACTGCTCTGATTTGATTCCTCAGTTACAAATATGAAGAACTCAGTGATGAGGTAGACCCTTTGTGGCTTTTTAAAATCATAACTAAAAGTGTAACTTCCACTAGCCTAGATGTAAAAATGTATTCCTCATGAGGAAGGCAATTAATGTTTTATGATATAAATGTTCACTTGCCAAGCAAAGCTTCACTTACTAGATATGGGCTATGTAGATACTTCTCAGATCTGTACTTAGAAGTGATTGCTTAATTTTGAACTCTGTTGCTGATGTAAGTATTTCTCAACAGCCTTTTCTTTCCTCCTGTTGTTCGTGTCATTTACATCAAATTCCTTGGTCGTGGGTAAGCTGAAAGCAGACCACAAGATTTCTTATATGCTTTATAGTGATTTTCAGTTGTGCCCCTTAACAGTTACAGCAGTGCTGGAGTAAAATGAGGCTACCAGTTCTGAGATGCTGGCCTGGGAGGGAGGAACCACTGAAAGTGTTGGCACCACCCACTGTAAGACTGAGGATCTTCCATTTGGAGTTTGGAGCAGTTTAATTCATGTGTATGATTTTTCTTTTTTATGCTGACCCTTTGCTTAGGCTTTGAGAATGACATGTTTGGCATCAGGCAATTTCATATAATTTTTCCTCCTGCTGTGCTTCCCTCTTCTTTGCTGCATGTATATACACATTCATACGGCAGACTACTGTATTGTCCTCATAGCAATGCCAAAAGGCTTTTGCATAATCCTTTAACAGGATTTTAAAGAGATCTTTGAATTGCTGTAGTGGCAGCTTAATGGCTTGAAAATGACAGGGGAAAGGATTTCTGTGCATAGTAGCGTGTGGAAAATAGACTGTGTAAAAGTGACATGACCAGAGGAGTTCCTGTGTAGGCTCTAAAGTTGGGGAAGGAATTGGAAAAATGGAGTACTTGCCATAGGGAGGGCAATTGCCTTGAATTGAAGCAATTTACAGTTAGGTGACTTTAAACTTGGAAATACTGTGAAACAACATTTGCATCTAGCTGTTACTGGCAACACATTTTCTTCATGTGAAGACAACAGTTCTAGGAGATGCATTTCATAATGCACCTGCTGTCTCCTGTCCAGGATGCCTGAGCAGGTCCTTGTGAGGAGGATGCCCTTTCTCTTGAAGAGAGGAGGTCTGCGCAGGTCCTCTTGAAGCGGGAGTAAGAGCAGGTCCTTTTGACCAGGAAGCCCTGTTATCTTGAATGGGTAACCACAGCAGGTCCACTTGAAAAGGCATTCTTGTCCACTTGAGTAGGATGCCATGCTTTCCCATAGGTACTCTGCAGGACCCATTGCAATGCAGTTACCATAAGCCTACTCCTCGTTTCCCTGATTTAGCCTGTCACACACAAAACCCTATAAAGCTCCCCTCCTTTAGCTGTAGAGCAACCTTCTTTACCTCTGTTTATTTCTTAGAGCAAGATACATCTTGCTAGTGAGTCCTCCCTTTATTTGGCTTCTAGTGGTTTTTAATTGGCCTTATTCTCTCATGGGAAATGTTTTGCCATGGGACTCCATGGGGTTTCTGCTACTCCTACAGCTTTTTGAGGTGCCTTTGAACAGCAGCCTATCTCCTACTGCATCAATCATGCACGCAGTTATACTTCATCTCTGAACTTGCTGAGGATACATTCCATCCCATTGTTTAGGATATCAGTGAAGTGTTGAACTGCATCAATCCCAGCATTGACTGCTGAGGAACACCAATGGTAACTGATCTCAAGTACAATTTTGAACTGTTGATCCTTGCACCCTGGACCTGTCCATCTAGCCAGGTTTTATGCATCTTGTAGTCCACTCATACCATTCAGTTTGGTTGCAAGGTTGTTACGGGAGTCAATGTTGAAGACTTGCTGAACTCAAGACCACTTGTATCTTACTGCACTTAGCTAGTTCAGAGATAGATATCATATCACAAGTTGGTGACATGTGATTTCCCACTAGTAAATCCATGTTGACTGTCCCAAATAACTGTCTTATTATTTAAATGCCTGAAAGTGGTTTCTGGGAGGATTTGTTCCAAACTTTCCAGAGAGTGAAGTGAGGTTGCACTGGCTTGTATCTTTGTGCTGACTTCTTGCCCTGTTTGTGACCATATGGGGACTGTGCTAGAGCAGTCTGGTCCTGAAGATCTGCACCCTATGGGAGCCACACTGGGGCAGTTGAACTAAAGCCCCCTGGGAGAGTATTCATATTGGAGAAGTTTGAGGAGGACTATCTTCTGTGAGTAGGACCCCATGCTGGAGCAGGGGAAGAGTGTGAGGAGTCTTCCACCTGAGAAGGAAGGCCCAAGATGAACTGATTGAAACCTTTATTCCCTGTCTCCCTCTGTGCCATTTCAGAGGGGAAGGTAGAGCAATCATAAATAAAGTTGAACCTGGGAAAAAAGAAGGGGTGGGGGAGGTGTTTTAAGATTTGGTTTTATTTCCTCATTCTACTGTCTTCATTGGGTAATAAATTATAGATGCATTTCATTCATTGTTCAGTCTGTTTTGCCTGTGACATTAATTGCAGAATGATCTCTCCCTGTCTTTATCTTGACCAGTAAGCCTCTTGATACATATATTTTTCTCCCCTGTCCAGCTGAGAAGGGGAGTGATAGAATGCTTGTGGTGGGCATCTGTCTTCCAGCCAAGGTCAACCCACTGCATCCTCAAGGAGCGTAGCACCTGTCCCCTGTGTCCTTCCCTCTTGCCCTCAGAGCTGTAAGAAGACCTTCTGGCTTTCAAAGTGTTGGGCAGTGAAGAATGCAATGTCTCCTTTGGTTATACTGTAGCTCAAGTTAAAAAGAAAAACTGTATGATGTTTATGCTATTCCCAGCTTCAGCTTCTACTGGATCTCAGGAAAGCTTTATCTGCTAAATTAAAGAAAAACAGGAGAGATTCAGTAGTTAAAAAGCTCAGATTAGACCTTTCTTATGTAATGAAACATTGATTCCTGTCATTCTGAAAATACCAGAGTCAACTAGGAGTTACAATGTGAAGGTAGGATATAAATCTGTCATGCTCCAGAACAACTTGTTTAGCTTTTTAAAGGCAGGGATCTTTTTAACTGCCTCCTGATACATTATGTTCATTATGTGTAGCCTCTCACGAAGCATCTTAGAGTTTATGCCTAAAATGCTCCTTTGTTTTGTATACTCAGGAGAAGCTCTTCTGTCCTCAGAAATCCGGACTGGGTGGATCATAAAAATACCCATGAGCTGATGAGCTCTGACCTATTTCTTGTTTTAAAAAATAGGCACACCTCATACTCATCAGCACCGGTGGTTAAGTTGTAGACAATCCTTGGGTTGGGTGATGTCATTGTGATGTACAGGCTCTCCCTAAGGGACATCATCTGCTTGCTGTGCTCCATGGTGATAGGCATGTTAGAGTTCCTTTTTTCTGTCTGTCTTAATGGTGCAAATCTGATATCCTTTTCTGCTGCCTATCTTTTCCCATCAGTGAGAATGAGAGAGAAGCCTGCAACTCCCCCACACATCCACCTCCACCTCCACAAATTCACAACTGGGCTCAGAGCTGTGCAAAGAAAAACTGACAGGCTGCAATTCTGAATTTTAAAATCTTCATGAGCCTCTCCTGTAATTCCCATGTAGAAGGGGGTCGTGTGCTAAATATAAACCTTTTCAGACAACCTAAGAAGAGAAACAGGGAGCTCATGGTTAGGAAAAGAAAAATCCTATGAACTGATCTTGTGATGGCACTTTACCAGATGCTTTCTATCAGTTCAACCTGCATTTAAAACTTCATCTGTTTTTTGAGATGAAGCAGTGCTTTAAGGTGGGTTGGAGACAGGTGGCTTTAGAGGATATCTGACACTTCACTTCTGGCAGGGTGAGGACAGAGAAAGACTTTATTTTGGACTCTTATGGAACTGGCATCCAGAGGAATCTGCTCTCAGATGAAGTGATGCTCATTCAGCTCTGCAGATCATCTGAATGTACATGGAACTTGGAGTTGATCAGTAGGCAGCCACTTTGAAACCCATTGCTAATTGTTTCTCAGGTGCATCAGTGCTGACAACTGGCTTGCTAACAGGTAATCTTATTTACAGTCCTTCTTGTATAAAAAAAAAAGCTTATTAATTTTTGGTCTCAGTTAAGGTACTAATATTTCTCACTCTTAAATACTTGGCAACATATTTTTCCTGTCAGTTCATCACTAATTCTTTAATGTGTAATGCTCTAGCTAATGCTTTTTGCCTTTTGACAAGATTTTGGAATTTGCATTAAAACAAGTTGTGAGTTGTTCTAGTGTCTTTTCTTGAAATCTTTAATACATGCCAAAAAAATCAAACTTGTAAGACATGTACAGGAAAGTTCTTAGTGTTTAATTAGAGATTTAATTTTTTGAATCAGACTAGCAAATTAATCTAGATTTCTTTGTCAGGAAGCCATCTGCATGGTCTCAAATGACAAAGAATTTCTTTCTGAAAAGACTGCAAGTGGCATTCCCCTAGGATTTGTACTGTAATACACTTCTACTCCACATAATGCTACTATGTATATTTAAGGAACTACTGCTTGTTTAAAGATGTACCTTTCAGAAAGCAACTGAAATTATATGCCAGGTGAGAAATTTGCAAGCTGGAGAAATAAGCTGCTGGAAGGTTAGAATTTAAAAAAAAGAATATTCAGCATACCAAATGTGAGCTCCTAAAGAGCTTTAACTCCTAGACAACCAGTAGTATTTGGGTGGACAACAAAATGAATGCATAGACAAATGCAACTTCTACTTCTGGTCTTCAGACCTATACCATGATGTCAGACAGGAAGGTCACCTCCTGCTCCCTGTCAGCATGCTGAAAAGGAGGATGGGAAACCTTGTGGGCAAGGAGAAATGGGTACCTCTGCCATGTCACCATAGTGTTTCACTGAAACCAGATCAAAGCTTTCCCAGGTTTTGAAGGAAGTTGTCTGCAGAGGACAGTCATACTCTGCATGATCTGTGTGAGATGACACAATTATTATAATACATGTTTTTTGTCTTGGTGGATAGAAGAATCACTTAACACTTTGGGAGCTTGCTCATCCTATGGTATATGGATTTATTTGAATATTAATTACTGTCTAAATGGGTTCTTTGCCTAAAGAATCTTTTAAAGCAAAAGCATTACTTTTTATCTAAATTTCCTTGTGAAAGAGCAGATGATTTCATTAAAGTACTTAGGGCATCCAGGGTTATTTCTGTGCCTAGAGTGCAAATATGATATGCTTTTTCTCTGCTGAACTTCTCTAAATTGATGATGGCCATAATCAATTGCAAGTAGGTTCTTCTAATCAGGTTTGAACTACCTAGCTCCAGGGATGAATAAGAGAAAATCGTTATTCTGACAGCTGCATTAGCTAGCCAGCTCACAGTATGGATTCATTATGCTTTCTGTACTCTACAGAGTATAAAGTAAAGGCACAGCCATTGTGAAGCTGTCTCTAGGCTATGGGCTCCAGCCAATTCAAAATGTGGGATGCATTAATCATATGAGGCTGTAAAGGTTCAGCTAAGCATGAAATCTGCATCTCATATTGACCTCTGGATTTGTGTATCCCCTATGTTAAAATACTGTGGTAGGTCATGAGCCAAGGTTGAAATATGTTAATTGTAGGAGGTAACTTTATCAAAATGCAGAGAGTAAGGGAAAAGAAGAGTATGGTAGTGGAGCTGAGGAACTGAAAAACTCTAGCTAAACATCTCAGAGGTCTCCAAGAAAAATGATGTTTGAACCAAGTCAGTAAAGTCAAAATCAAGTGGCAGTTATGGTTTAATATCTCAACTCTGGGGCCCTCTTCCCTCTTGCAAAGGTGTTTTCTGTTTGTATACTTAGTACTTGCCCTCAGTAGGTAACATGCTAGAACAGTGTAAAGCATGTTGAATATTTCAGTAAAGCCAGCAAAACCAAATTCCCTTCTCCATGGCTTGCTGCCATATCAGCTGAGCACTCTCAACTGTGCCAGCTTTGAGGGTGCTGCTTTCCCCTGCTTGCCATCAGAAGACAGGCTTGGCCAGGACAGGTGTGTGTGACTCCAGTGGTGAGGAATGAGTTCACCCAGGTCTTACTGGGGAGTCCAAGAAAGCAGGTTAAGTCATTTCTTACTGCAGTAGGTGTTGAGCTGATGAAATGAAAGTTAGCTCCAATGAAAAATTATCTATAGTGATTTAGAAGACACTTTCCCTTTCTGTGTGGGCGTTAGCCTATCTTATTTGCATGTAAATGAAATAATCTGGTAATTTATTCTCAAAGAAAGAAAATGGTTTTGCATGACTCTAGCCATGTAGGAAATATTCTTAAATCAGGATGCTATTGGTATCTAATCCTTTCTTGTGCTTAGTGATGGTTTGTTTGTAGGAGTGATAGCTCCATTCTAGCCTTCTGCAGGTAGTGCAATCAAACCCTTAAACAATGAAGCCACACCTGACCAAACATAGTGTGGAGTGCATGCGACTGTGTTAGAAGGCATTGATTAAAGAATACACATGCAAAGCTGAGGTGGGGAATAGAAAAGTACCCAGCTTTTCCCACTTAGCTCTAGGACTGGAGGCCAGATGTGTCACTGCAGGCCTTGCAAATGAGCAGTCAGCCAGCCAGCAGCATAAGGACTCCCTTTATGTAGGAGTCAGACTGGGAAAGGTGCTTTAGGGTGAGAGGACAAATTTTCCTAACCATAGCAAAAAAATTGGAGTTTTCATCTGTGTTTCATGAAATCTGATTGGCCACTGCTCAAAGGTTTTGTCTTGAAAGAAGGTGTTTTGTCCATGTTCTCTATGACAATATATACTAGTGTTTAAGGAAATCTTTTAAAATCAGTTGATTATATGCTGTAGTGTATACAAGTGATTTCACTTCCACTTACATCCATGCATTTTTCCTATGACTACCTAATACTGTATGCTGAGAGAGGATGTAAGGGTTATTGCTATGCATTGTTCAGTTTCAGAAGCCTGATTTAGGAACCATGACACCACTATATTAGTAGCTACCCAAATAACATACTAATAACTGTTGCAGTTACTTCAGAAGGGGATTTCTTCACTGCAATGTAATGAAATGTAAAGCTGTGGAGAAATATTTTAATTGGATGTGACATTTTCATGGTGATACAATAGATGGTTTTTGAACAAATTTATAGTTGGTCCACATATAGTGATTTTTTTTTTCTTCCATTGTGGTAGATGTTGGTGCCATTTTAAGCTTAAATAAAAGTTTAAGAGCAAGTTAATAGTGCTGCTGACATAACACATTTCTGGTTGCATAGGTCTTAGATCATCTAGATTATGAGCTGTCCTGAATTTCTGTTGCTTTGCTAACTGTCATTAGTTCCTTGTGCTGTATAGATACCTCAGCCTTTTCCAGTCTAGTTTTTGACCTGTTGTATTGTCTGGATTATAATCTAAGAGTCTAGGAACTGTTCTGGGAGCCAGGACACTGAAGATCCTCATAGGCTTGTTCCATCCAATGTTGAAGCAGATGCTTAGAAAAAGAGTACAAAAGACGTGTAGAATGTTAATAAACATTTCATACACCTACTGGTTTTCTAAAGTTGAACAGGACTAAAAATAATGCTGAAAGCATTGCAGGCTTCTATCAAAGGAAAACAAGTTGGTCTAGATAGTACTTGCTACACAAAATCATGTGTTACAGTAATATCTCAGCTACTTAAACCTTGGGATCACCTTTTCCTCAGAGTGAAAGGTGTCATGCAGAGTTTTAAAGAACTTAGTATCCAGAAGGAAGAGCCCTTCAGAAAAGATACAAGAAGCCATAAGTCTAAACAGGTTTGTTGTGATAGCACAGTACTCTGCAGACAGGGAACTAAAGCATCTGAGGAGGATGATCCAACATATTTTAAGTATATATTTACCCCTATGTTTTCTGGATGTCAAGGTGCTTTTATAAAATTTATGTAGCTATGGCATTGGGTGGTAGAGGGCAGTTTGATGTTTAATGTGTACCTTGCATAGGAGGCGTGTACTTTACATAGGAGTCATGTACTATGTGGATCTTCAGATCTGATTGCCTGTCAGAATAAAAGGGCTCATTCCCTTCATGAACTAAAAAAGGCAGAGGAGTCTGAGTTGTTTCCAAGCTTTCCTTAACCTAAATATATCAATACCAGCTAGATTCAAGTAGAACAGGTGACAACTAGGAATGCTCAATGAGATTAGTCTTGGTAAGGTGCTGTGAGACACGGGATTTGCTGTATGCTCTCTAAGCTGACACCTGTCTTTGTCCCATTTCCCCAAGTGCCTAAATTAGACTCTGAAATACAAACATGGAAACAGAAATGAATATTAGTGGTTAAATTTTAAGAGTATTTACATATGAAGGTCCCATTGATTTTTTTTTTTTTGATGGCATTCAGTGTTGCTCTGAACCATTAAACAGAGGCTGTATTTTTGGTATTTGAGTATAGAATTTGAGCCATGCATAAAATTGGTCTAAACTCTTAGCAGCTAAGGAACAATGTTATGTGAAATGAACAGTAGGTTTAGCAGGAGTACTTAGAAAATGTTGAAGTCTTGACTAAACAAAAAAGCGTTTTGAAGATTGCTAATATGATTGAAAGCTTTGAGAAATCAATACAAGCTGATGAAGAAAGAGCTCTACTTCAGATTTCTGCCCTTATAGGCTTAGTGGAAAATAGAAATCCATTGGGAGTGAAGAAGCTGCAGAGTTCTTTTTCAATGTTTAGCCCTCCATACTCCACCATGATTTCCTAACAGCAACTAGAAATGAAAAGGAGCTTGGCTGCCTAGATCCGCTGAGAAAGGAGGCTGAGAGAATCGGGGAGCTGAAAGTGTTTGCAGCTTTTGGGTACCACCAGTATAAGACAAGTAACAGGGAACTAAGAGTCACATAAAGGAGGGAAGCAGGGAGAAGCCACACATATATGTGGTGACTAAATATCAGTGTAGCGTAGGCATGGAAAATGGTTAACAGAACAAATATATGAAAGATTAAATATAGAAAGGAGATGAGATTAATGCACTGGAAACTAGCTGCAGATGATGTGATCTGCTCTGGACACTGTGTTCTCTGCTCTTGTATCATCCCCACGGTATCTAGGCACTTAACTGGCAGATGAGTCACTGTGTCTTTGTGATGCAGCTTGTTTCTCCATTAAAGAAAGGTAATTCTTTCCACTCTCACTGATGCTGAAAAGGATTGATCTCTAAAGTCCTTTGAAGATATACTAACATTCACAGATCCTCTAAAGCCTACATTTTAATTGCAGAGCTGCAGATAAACTTAATACATTTTTACAACAACAAAAACGCCAAACTGCATTAATTCTGGTCCATGATAAATTACTTTGATCTTCCTGATACCGAAGATGAGGCTAGTTAAACTAGTTAGGACAGCATGGTTCCACTGGCTTCACTTATGCTTACTCCACAGTGGGGCTCAAAAAAATTGCTGGTTGGGAATCAGTTTGCTTTGTTTCCAGGGTGGCTTTCTGTGCATTTCAAGGATAGCTTACTAATTTAGCTGATACATTATACTTCAACCTTTGCTGTGAGTTGCAAACCATGAAGTAAAATGATTTGAAGTGAAATATGCATTAATTATATGCAGCCATGGTACAGATCCTCTCTTAACATGCAGGATGAAGTGGGGGGAATAAAAAATTGCCATTTTGTCCATTATATTATTGCAGAGCTCATGCACCATCTGAAAAGCTTACATATGTATGGTTTCATGGTCAGATCAAATGTGTTCTTTCCATGCAAGTCTGTAAATCCTGTATTGTCTTAAGTTTTACCTTCCTTGGAAGCAGCCATCAAAACCATTTTGACTAGCTGTAAGCAAAATAGCAACTGTTCTTCTAATGATCTCATAACCATTATAACAAAAATTGTGTTCTTTGTGTTCAGCAAGGAAGGGAACCTACTAGCTTTAAATAACTAAGGATTTTCAGACTAGTTGAGCTCCTCTAAATTCCAACTTGCTTTATAATCCAGAATTTGATACTATCTGACCACTTGTAAATGTAGTCATTCAGGATGGAATCAAAACCTCAGGAGAACTTGGTAAGAATCACTTGAAGATATGCCATGAACTGTTACATGTGAGCTGCAAGTAGAAGGGTACTTTACAAGTTAAGTGGTAGTTATATCTCTTAAGAGGTGCACTAATTAATAAAAACTTTCAAGTTGGTATTAATTAATGCCATTAATGATTATATATGTACAGTGGAAATGTATGATGGAATAGTTATGATCCCACCACTTAAAAGGAGATAAGTAGTCTTTGCTGCACTTGATATTTAGTGGACCTCATTCCTACATAGTGGGCCTGATTTATGCTAGCAAAGCACTGAAGAGTGACTTGAAATGGAAGGCTTTTTTACAGCATATTTTAGATCTTTTCTGTTGTGTTATGACTCTGTAAATGGGCCTTCATAAAACACGGTCCAGGCAAGCAATTTTTCAAAGTCCAAATGATATTACCTCTTACTGGAAAGAAAGATGCACATCTGGAATTCCTGTCAGAAAAAAGTTCTCAACAGCACTTGGCCCATGGATCTATCAGATGTCATGGTGGTTAACCTCAGCTTTATTGCATCTTGATGCTCTCTGGGGCAGAAGATGGGGGTGCCAATGATAAACCCACTAAATCCAGAGCAATTCTAATAACCATGATTTTTATTAACCTCATCCATACTTCTTTTAAACTGGACAAGGTAACTACACTAACAGCTTATTCTGATAAAGCAAAACACTATTTTTAACGAAGCTGGACCCAAGATCAAAAATTAAGTGAATCACTAAGATTTTTCTCAAAACTGTTTAACAACTGTAGCTGGCCTTATATATATACACCTGGTTTTCAGTCAAAGTAAATTCAACGTCAGAGGAACTGAATGGGGCTGCATGGAGGAACTCTTCCCTTAAGGAAACTATTGCATTGTATTTCTCTTTAGAGACTGTGTGAAAGTACAGTAATGGCAGATGAAGCTGCCTGAAGTTTGACCTTTATAATGTAGACATTCTCTTCCTAGTCCTGTTTCTCTTCCTACTTGGAAGTCTCCTGAGTTGTACATCTACCAGCTGCTCCTTTCCCAGATAGCATGATACACAACTCTTAATTCTTTCAATTGAAATGGAATTAATTTTTTTCTTATTTTGTCCCATACTGCAGTTACTTATTAGAAAAATAGATGGTGTCAATGTAATTTCTAAGGTATCACTGCCTTTTATCAGAGACCAAGTGACAGTAATAAAAAAAGTCAGGCATGGAGCTATTAGTTCAAATTACTTTGTGCCCTTATCCCTCTTGCTGCTCACATGAGGAATTTCCTGGGATGCCAGGACCAACAGGTTCTGCTCCTGGTTGTTCCTGGATGTGAAGGAAACAGCTGCATGGGTTCCACGTGCTCCCAGATGGGGTTGAAGTACATGCATCAAACTTAGGACTATTAAAAATGAGGTGGTGAACGGGAAGGTAAATGTGTGAAACTCCTTTTTTTCCTTTCCCTTGTCTGAAAAATGGCCTTATTAAGCTGGAATGGCAGCCCCAGCTAAACAAGGTTGCTAGAGTACCTCAGAGGAGATTTGTCTCTTCCAACTTGTCTGATCTCCCCTGTACTTTTGTTTAGTCATTAGGTCTAAATGGAATAGCCTTAAGTCTCCTCACCTCTTAGAGAAATGCATTGCACGATAACTATATTTAATATTAGTGACCCCTTGTGAAATGAGGGAGGAATAAGGAATTTCTTATTTTGGTGTCTGCAGAGAAGCTTTAAAAAACCCAAACCTAAAAAACCCCCCACCCAAAACAAGCACACAAACTAAAAAATATAGAAACAGCATAGCTGTAAGGATGTGATACTCCTAAAATACTTAAAGTTAAGATTCTAAAACACCAGGGTGGATTATTAGGCAGCTGCTGTGAATATCTTCTTATTTTAATACTGATGAAAAAATGCCTTATTGTTGAAAAGACAACTATCTTTCTAGACAAAGTGCTGAATTTTCTGATTCCTTAAATATTATTAGATACCCAAATTTTTAAAAGGTGGTCTGAACAACAATTTTGAAGTGATTTGTATTTCAAATTGCTTCTTCTCATTTTTAGTATAGTGTTGCTAGTTTAGAGCATCTTTGATACTGCTTGTCTTTGAAGACATTGTGTTAATTAGATTAAATAACAAACCCACTATAATTCGAGCATGCAAATAAATGCCTTTTAAAGCAAAAGAACTAGTCTACTTGAGCATTCAGACTTTGAGGCAGATAAAGCTCCTTCTGCTAATTCCAAGTGACAGTAGTTCAAACCTGGCCCGCAGAGGTATGATCCAGGTACCAAAAGCTTTTGATATTTCTTAACAGCATGATCACAGAAATCCTGCAGCCAGCTATATCACTTGGAATAATCCAGTTAGTTCTGCTGCTGTTGAAACTGTTTGTCTCGTTTCTTGGACTGAGCTGTTAATTTATCCTGTGCAAGCTTCCACAAACCTGTTGCTGTGGGAAAGGGTACTATAGTGCAGGTGTCTTTAAATGCCACTACTCCTTAACTTTGCAAATTCCAGTGTTCTTACATTCTACAGAAAATTTAGTTTGGGGAATTTTGCAACTCATGAGAATCAAGTCTTCTGTGACAACGGAGTCCCTGAAGCCAATGCTGTTTATAACAGTTAAGCCCAGCTCTGAGATCATGTTCAACAAACCATTCTCTCTGCTCCAAACAGGACATTTCTAAAGTAAACCCACAGCTGCTTTCATGGTAAACCTTCGGTGAAGCGCAGACTTCTCTTCTATGTCCTCTTTTCTATGGAGAGGTTTTCTATCTATGTGTCTTCCAGAAGAGCATATATAACCTTTGGATCACCAGATTCGTTTAGCTCTGAAACTCAGTCTTGGCACTAGGTTATTTTGCTTTTTATTATGTTTACTCAAGATAAACTTGCACTTTCACTGTATCTCTACCAGCTGGGCTAGGGAGGGAAAAAGAACAATTGAGAGACTTGATGTGATGTTTAGTGTACGTTGCTTTTGTCTGTGACCTTTTTCATAGACTCATATTTTTTTTCCTTTTGTTTCCTGTGTATAAGTTCATACACTAGCCCTAAAATATTAAATCATATCTCAAATGTCATGTTACCCATTTAGGGAAGAATATCTTAGCCATTAATATAGAAAGCAAATCCTTTTGTTACATAAGTTATAATAAGCTGCATCTGAAGATGTGCTACAAACATGCACTCAGCTGTTTGTTATTTTGTAGCTCTGTCTATTAGAATTACTCTTTCATCAAACAAATGAGGCTTTTAAGGATATTAGCAGATGTGCATCTGTTAAGCCATGTAGTCACTTGATTTGTATATTAAGATATTCATGATTTTATTACCTGAATATACTGCATTCTCCATTATGTACATATACAATAAAGGATCACTTTGGTCCTGGTGTGGCATGTTACATATAAATTACTTCAATTGTATAGACTGGCTCACTTAAGCAGGACCATTCCTCAGAAATTAAAGACCTTTAGTATAGCCATGCTGGGTCTTTCTCTGAATTACATTTTCTCATATTGTAGAACATGGATCAAAGCTGTTCAAATACTGATAGACAGTCTGGAACAATGGTCTTAGTCTGCTAAAATAAACTTTTTCAATTTAATTTTGTTTAAATGAATCATCTTTCATCTTTTCTCCATTGCTACTTGACTATTATACTGCAATCACCCTTCTAATGAAAGCCATTTTACTCCATATCAAAATCAAAGTAGTTGGGCTATTTCATTTTGAAGCCATTTAATTTCAGTGTTCAAGTGAATCAATACCATTAAAAAAACTCCCCTCTTCCTGCCCACTAATGCAGGGGATTTTTCATCAGTTCACCAAATATTGTATAGTACTCTACCTAATTTTATGAGCTCTTACTGTAGCTCCACTGAAACTTAGCAAACTCACTTGTTGAAAAATACTTCATTAAAAATTAAACCCATAAGCCTACCATTTGAAATGGTCTAAAGCCTATATTGACTGTATTAGTGTCAGGTACATAGTGTCCCACTCATAGGAAGTTGTTCCTTTTTGTATTATGTTGGACACACAAAGATAACAAGTGGGTATCTTAATGCTTGGCACAGAATTCATCTTGCAGCATCTATTTGCAGAAGCATATTTTCTGTAGTAAATATCCAGATGTGAACACTTCTGGACACCATGCTTGGCCCATTTGTCTCTACCTGAAACATCTCTCCCTTCCTTTCTATGACTTATCTCTTAAGTGTGTGTGTGTACTAATTGCATTGCTAATAATTGAGGTTTAAGGAATGGAGGATTTAATTCTGGGAAGAGTTAGGATTATAAATCACTCCTAATAAAATGGTTTGATGGCAAGCAGGAGTTGAATATATTCCACATGGTTCATCCAAACAGTTGTGTTGTGAGAGAGGCTTACATTGCAAACAGTAGTATCTCTGTCCATGTGCATTCTGTATCATTGGTAGCTGCCTGAGAAGTAATTTAAAGGATCCATAATAAATGCCTGGCAAATTTGTGGGTTATACTTAACAAGATATAGTAACTAATTTTCTATTATTGCTTCAGTGTGTAATTGCTATATGTAAGTATTTTAAATACCTTCTCTAACTTGGAGGGAAAAAATGGAATGAAAGCCTTTGAAGCCCTGCTGCATCAGCAAACAGAGGAGGTAGATTTTCACTGACTTTTCCTCTTGCTTTATTAGCATTGCATCTCTGAGTATATACATAAGGCAAAAAGTACTGTGCATGAGCAGGCTATCTGCTGGGATTGCATTATAATTGCTGCCTTCTTGGGCCTGGGTTTTCTCTCCAAACTTGCACAGAGGTCTTAAATACCTGGGTGCTATGGTACAGTAGACTTATGAACACTCTCATTTTAACTTATAGTAGGAGTTTACATATTGGAAGAAAAACTCTCCAACCTTCAGATCAAACACTGAACAGGCCAAGAAGAATGAAAACCAATTTCTTTCTTCTAGGTAGTGGCCAGGAGTTAGTGGAGGAACACATCTTCACCATTACACTGGGAAGCCTATTACCAGCAAGGGAAGATACTGCAGGTACCTTAAACCTCCTTCATTCTTCTGCTGGTAACATGCTAGAAATACCTATCTCCAAGTGGAACACAGCCTGTAACAATTATGGTAGCTGTTATCTATCTGATATTTGCCAGTAATGAACTTCCAAAGAAAAAGTAGGTAGGAAAACATCAGTGAATATTCAAGTATAAGATTGCCCTTGCTAGAGAAAATTGTTGTAACATTTTAATTTATGCCTTGTTAAAGTTGATAAACATATTCAAATACCTGTCTGCTAATTTATAGTCCAACTGTTTTCTGAAAAAAACACCCTCTGCAAGTTTCTTCCTATTTGACTGACTGAGAACTGTTTCACGCATGCATTTAAGACCAGGCTTGAAGGGCTTTTTTAAGCTAGGAAGAAACCTCTCAGCATAATGCATTTAAGACTTTTCTCACTTCCAGTGCAACAGCTCATTTTCCCTAATGCTTCAGTGCATTTGCATAGAGTGACACTGTTCGCATTTGAATTCTTAGCTTTGCCTTTCTATTGCTTATTTATCTGGCCTAACAGCAGATAAACACTTTTCAGAAAGCTTGGCCCTTCGCAGTCTCATAAAAGGTGTCCCATAATAGCTAACTCTTTACTAGTAGCATCTAACTTGATTTATCTGAGAGGTCCTATGTGGAACAGTGTTTTAGTAAAAGAAGTTCAGTAGTGAATTCATGGAAGTCTTGAATAATTCATTGCTTTGAACTCCCATTTAAGTTATTAATAATGATGACTAGTTCATTCCCAAGACCTCTGCTTCTTGCATCCAATATAAAATGCAAGTAGGGAAAAACTCAGTAAGGAGTTTTACACCATCTGTAAAATTACTTTTTTCTTCTTTTCCCACACATTTTTGAGGAGTACTAGCATCTTAAAAATCACTAGTGATTTCCACTGTCCCACATGGCTATATAACTGAAAAAGGGCATTTAACTGAAGGATATTCACAATATTTAATTGGAAAAGGCACAAATATGTTCAATGTCTTCCCTACTCTTTTCCATTTTTCTTGAATTAGCTCCTCTAAAATAGCATGAGGATAAATATCCTGCTGTAGGAAATATAGAAATTTTGTTCCTGAACTCTTCAAGAAAAAACATCTAGTATTTTAAGTAAAGGTCCTGTTCAACTAAAGACTTCCCCTACTAACAGAACGGAGGGGTGCAATATGATCAAATGCAGAGAGCTCCAAGGTTTCAAGGAAATTAGTGGTCCCTCCTCCCTGCTTTGAGTTGAGTAGGGCATAGAAATATTTATATATCCTGGGATTCCTGATGGAAGGAAGTGGTCCTGAAACAACCTCAGTGGAGGGGATGGGACAGCTGAAGCTTCAGTGAGATTGAACTAAGATGGTTTTAGAAAAAAAGCAATCCTTTTATTCATCTTGAAAGATGTTACAAGCTTTTAGCTGTCTCTTCCAAAATATCAGGGTGAGATTCCCAGGGTGATAGTCACAGAAATTCTGAAGAAAGAAAAGTGTTCATCTGTATCTCTGCCTCATAGCCTAGAGCTTGTGTGTTTTGCTAAGCTGTATTAGACTCTTTCTGTTTAAAGAACATGTATTCTCAATTTTCTAGAACAGAGTGCCCTAATAACCAATAAATCTTATCTTTAAAGTTAAATCTCCTGCTGATCTTGTAACTTGATGGCCACAGAGTTATTCAGGGTGAAAGGAACCTCATGAGTTCTCTAGTCCCAATTCCTGCTCAAAACAAGGTCAGCTCTGAAGTCAGAACTGTTCAGGGTTTTATCCAGCCAGATCTCAAAAGTCTCCAAGAACAGAGGCTATGCTGTCAAAATATCGTATGAATGATTGCATTCATTTGGGCAGGGACTGAAATTTGGGTGACTCACCACCAGGTAGTTGCATTAAGTCTTTGGCTAGAAAGCGATCCTTATGCTCTCCGGGTAATACATGCAGGCATTCACTGTATATGGTAAGAGTTCTGAAAGGAGGGTGTGAGTTGGAGCACTCTTCTGCAGGAGCAATATAAGTACAGGTCCTGGTCCTGAACTGAGTACGCAGTCGTAAGTGGAGTGCCATGTGGAGGGGTACATCCTCCAGCATGTTCAGGGTGTGTTCAAACAACTGCTACCACTTCCTCTGCTCTTAGAAGTGCTCACAGGCACCAGTCTGGATGGGGCACTACATTCCATGAAAACACTTCTTCAGGGTGGCTTGGCAAGAAATAAAATCAGACTTCAGCACCACTGAAAAATGAATCTTAGACAAACATGGACAGTGTTTGGCAGGCTGCAAAAAAAGAATGGTGGGCAGAGAAAGTGGAGCTAGGGCTCTGGTATTTTGCAGAGGTAAGATGCCTGCAGGAGATCTCTGCCTGCTTGAGAACAGGTACAGGGGCACATAAGAGGTAGAGGTATGCAGATGTAGCAGTAGATGGACTCATTGCCAGTGGATTCATGCTATAAATTAATTCAGGATAGTGCCTGAATAGTTGACTCACCCTTGTCGTCTTCACAAAGGCCATCCTAGTTGGGGACCAGTCTGCTATAGTCCAGCAACTGGGACCTGGTTTGATGCTGCAACTCACCTGCTGCTTATGCCTCTGCCCTCAGGACTAGCTAATGTTCTGATGCTTGCAGAGGACATCACCCTTGTTCTTTCAAATGTGCTATATGGTTAACTGAGGGCTTACAGTGTAAATGCAGCATGCTTACTAAGGAAAAAGGTTATGCATATGAACTTTGTCTCACAATTCTTCAGCTTTGTTATCAAAAGTGGTTTGTTTGATTTGATTATTTTTCATGGAAACCTACTTGAAGCAGAAAACATTTATTTCCAGAATCACTTAACCTCCTGCAAAGTTGTATGTTGTGACCACTTGGCCCTCACACACTCCTATGACATTTAAAAGGTTAAAGATTTCTCTTTAATACTTAAGGCCATTACAGTCTGAATTTTCTAATGATAGAATGAAACTTCTTGCTGTCAAACACCCTTGTGACAAATCATCATGCTCAATTTGTAACTGAAGGCTGTTGTGATTATTTGTGTATGCCAACCAGTATTCTTCATGTTTCAAAATATTTTTCTCAAATCGAAACAGATATGGAAGTGGCTGAATCTGGCTTAATATTCCCCCTCTCTGATGTTGGATAGAGTAAGGATGAATTGAATCCTGCTTGATAGTGGGTTCTTGTATTGATCTGGTACAGATAAATGAATTGCTTACTCGGAGACTGAGAGTTTAGATCTCAGACTGTGATTTGTTTCTGACTGGGGGTAGCTCGAACAGGGTTTGTGGCTATAGACAAACCAACAGGTGCTTTTCTCTTACCTGTGCAATTTTGGAACATCTCTGCATGTGTAGTAGCTGATATGACCCACACAGGCTCTGCCTGAGACTGTCTTGGGTTGAAAGATTAGCACAGTTACCCAGCCCCTGGATCCAGGTCTAGCTGGTTCTGTAGGAAAGCTGGGAGCCAGGATTGCAGGGTGTGTGGAGGCTTGATCTACTGTTGAATGACACCCTTGCAATTGTTTTGAATCCTCTCATTTGCGTCTCTCTACTGAGCTTGAAGAGGTAGCTCTGAGAGAAGGCACTGCTTGGCCTGGGTGAGTCTCTTCTGGTAGATGCCCTTCCCTGCCCAAGAGCACGTTGCTTCTCTCAGCAGTGGTGTAGAAGGTCCTCAAATGAAAGGTCTGTACTTTATACATAGATATAGCTTAATATCTGCTGTGTTTTGCAAAGGTTATGTGACAAAGGTGGCGTACCCTATTCAGGGCTGCTTATGCATCACCTATGGGCAAAGACGATTCCATACATATATGCTGTGGAGAACAGAGGCAGAGGGAAGTTATAAGGAGATTAACTGGGTTCTACCAGACTACTTGGCTTTATTAAATACTTGGATGCTCTCACCAATATATTACAGTAGACTTAATGTGTCAGCTTTGATTCTATGTTTTGCCCTTGTGTGATAGCCACATCATGAGACAATCCATGACCACCTAGCAGAAAACAAGTTTGTCTGGAGCTTGCAATAAGATAGTATAGGAAATAACAGGTGGCAGATGAAGTAGAATGAATGGTTTGGTTATAAGCTAAATGACCCCTGAAAGACAGCCGTAAAAAGCAGTAGAAGATATTCTAAAATAATGTAAGGCTTCCAGCAATGTGACTTAGTGTGACCAGCAGTCAGAACATGCTGGCTTTTGGTCCTCTTGGGTTCACTTTGGCATGGGGCTGAGAGGCATCATCCTGCAGAGACTTGTTTGCCACTGTAAACAGTATTTTATGATCCCATCTTAGGGGAAAGAATCTTCAGTGATGTCCAATGATAAGACAAGGGGCAACAGGTGCAAGCTGGAGCATAGGAGGTTCCATGTGGACATAAGAAAAAACATTTTCACTGTGAGTGTGACAGCACAATACCACAGGCTGCCCAGAGAGGCTGTGGAGTCTCTTCTGGAGACCTTCACACCTTTCTGGACATGTTCTTGTGTGACCTAATCTAGGTGATCCTGCTCTGTCAGTGGGGTGGACTAGTTGATCTCTTGAGGCCCCTTCCAACTTCTGATGTTCTGTGATATGCAAAGGACAACTGTCCACTGCCCAGCATCTCACCTGTGCCCCAAGCTAACTGTGGGGGGAGGAGCTTGTATTTTGTTTGTTCTGACTTTTTTCTTGTGCCTCTCCTTGGATCTCCCTGCCATGCCAGCTCCCTGTTGTGTTCCAAATAACTCTCAGGCAGATGAGCCATTTGAGAGCTGTCTGAAAGCAGCAGCCTTTTACAGCCGAACAGGGGCTAGTCCTTGTTGTCCCTTTAATCCTTGAGCTGGATGCTTCACTGTCTTCAGAGCAGCATAAAGTACAGAAAATAAGTCCTGTAGCACTTCCTGAGACATGTTAATTATTAGAAATAACTTTGCTTGCAACAGTATAAAATTGATATTACTCGTTTTGTTAAAGATATATTAAAATATGTGGCTTGTTCTCTAGGTGGCTTGTGCATTTCCATCTGAATGCCCAGCCTTTAATATATGGGTGTTTAATTGTGCACTGTGGTGCTTTCATGTGTGTTTTTCTTTGTTTGGAAGAGCTGTCTGCATTAGGTTTAAAGCAGTACTATTTTTATATGGTGTTTTGTAAAGTGCTGTACAAATACCATAGAGAAAGATGTCCCAGTCTTAAGGAACCTTTACAACTTTAAAGAGAAATACCTAATAATTTTTATGCCAAGTCATTGTTGTAACCTTCATTTATCAGCAGGTCTCAGAAAGAGATGCTGTGTGCTCATACATCAAATTGAAGCTACTTTGTTTCCTGTGATCTTTGTCCTCGTGTTTTTGGTCTCTGGTTGTTAAGGCTTTTCTGGAAGGCTGAAAAATCTGAACTGAATGTAACCAGTTCAGACAGTTAACTGAGGCACCTAAGACAGTGTGTCCCAGGGAATGTGAACTTCTTATTAATCTATGGAAACTGCAGATACAGACTGACAAAACTGACAGAAATAAACATTAATTGTTCTGGGATTCATCTGCACAGAAAGTACTTCAGCTTTAAGCTTATGAGCCAATTTCAAAACAATTTTATGGGTATTCTGCCAAGACACTCCAGTAAAAAACTTGTATCATCAAGGTATGAAGGTCAACAAGTACACCTAATTTTCCATTTAAAGGTAATAGAGGTTTTGAGATCAGAATACACACCCTTGAAATTTAATCTGCTGTTAAGGGAAAGTGGTCTGTGCATTTCTGTACTTGCAGCATTATTTAAAGCTCTAGGTAAAAAAAAATCTAAGGAAAATGGTCATTTGGTATCCCACCTTGAAGGTATCTGTTAGAATTCTTTTTGTTCCTCAGCAAGAATGAGGCAAGGGAAATAAGAGTATACAGGTCTTTCCATGTGTCTTCTCGAAAGAACTCAAAGGATGTATTTAAACATATTTTGCACTTACTTACTAGCAGCATCTTAATCAAAACCAAGAGATGGACCTGGTTTTGTAAGTAACAGTATCAGGGGAATCTTGCCCTTCCCCATTAAACTCTCAGCAAAGCGGCTGTATCTTGTAAATAATGCAAAGTCACTTGTTCAGCCTTCCTGAAAGCATTTTTTTCCCCTAAGTACTTAAGTAGTGCTTGTGAAAATGAGAAGATGCAGCACAGCCTGGGAATCAGCCTTTCAGCTAAGCTTTCAAATGGAGAATGAGGCTGTGGTCTCAGTTATGCTGATGTAAGTCAAGTATAAGTAATGGAGCTTGCTTTCCTACCTGTTAGTGTAAAGCTGGGGTTTTAACTCTTCTTGCTTCATCAATGCAGACATTTATAGAGAAATTCATCCTTTCTTCAGAAAGAACTTGAATTAATATTATATCTTCACATTCCTACTCTTTTTCTTCCTTATGTTGTATGTAAAACCAGCATCTCTTTATTTAAAGCAGTGGGGGAAAACAAGATGCTGTAAAAACAAGATGGTATAGCTATTCATAAAACATCTCTGGAGTCTTGTATCTGAAAAGAAATTTTACTTTTCCAGTGCAATTACCTTAGCTGTGAAACTGTTGATATTTTTTTCTGTAAAATGACTCTAGAATTTCTAAAAAAGGCCACTCAACTAAAGAAATACTCAGTCTCAGAATTTGTCTCTGTTCATAGACATTTTATCTGTACTAACACATCCCATAAAATGCAATATTCATTTAATTCAACACGGTTATGTGTGGGTAAAATTTAAATACAACTGTTGTCACTTTAATTTAAATTCATTGGTAGGAAACTCAGTTTAATGGTAGTTGAGTAAAATAAGAAAAAGCATTCTCTATTCTCATAAATCACCCCAACATTCAATTTATTCAAAACATTGAATTAGGCACTCAGCTAGAGCACTGGAGAAAAAATTACATTGCTTTCATTAATAGCTTTTTTTAGTATGCAAATTAATAGTGAATTGTAAATGGCATTGCAAAAAGCAGATTGGTTTAGAAATAAAAAAAATCATTTAGGTAGCGAACAAGTCTATCTCTGCTTCTGTCTCTCAAGCTTTTATAGAAAACAAATAATTCTGACACCTAGTGAAGAAAATTTCAAATTGCCCAATCTAAATGAGAAGTATAACTACTCTTTGGTCTCAAATGATTACTTATTGAAATGAATGGGTGTTATTAGTGCATATCAATGTGGGAGAGAATTCCCTAGCATTTGTTATTGACATCTCAGTGTTGCCTATTAAGCTTTTGCAGAATGAACAGTCTTTAGCTCTAATTAGATTGTTAAACTATTTTAGACTAAGGTTCAATTCAAGAGTAGCAGTTAGTCTGTAAACTAGTGGAAAAACCCTTACAAATTTCACTGAGGTTTTTGGATGTTAGCTTACAGCTTGAGGCTGTGCTTCCATCCTCTTCTCTGGTGTACCTTGTCAGGTAGCTTAAATGCATGTCCTGTAGAAAGCCTTGGTTCAGGAAAGCTGTTCAGCTCCTGCTTAAATTCACCTGTGTGCTTTAGGGCCTTTTCTGTACACTTCAACACTTTTATCCTCATTAAGTGTACTGTCTCAGTAAATGGCAGAGCCCTCAAAGAAAAGGGGCTACTTGGCTAGGCTGGTAGCTGGACATTCCCTGCTATTTGGGCCAGCATGGGTGGCAGAAGAAAGGGTTGGAGCAGGCTGACCCCATTCAGAATATCCAGAGAGCTAGGAGATCATATCTGGGCTGAGAAAATGATATTAGGGGACAGGAGACTTTGCATACCATGGCCTGTTTCAGTATCTCTGCAGGCTTCTCCACCTAAAGGTGCAAGAAATATCCAGAAACAAATAGTGGAAAAGTCATTAAAACAGGGTTAATGGCTGCATTATGTATAGCATATAAAAAGCAGATAACCCTTTTCCTTTCACACTGGTAAATCCCACATTCAGCACACTCTTTCCTGTGTACCTGATGGAGACAGAGCTGTTCTTGCTGACTGCAGGGACTTGTTTTTCCCAAGGACTCCTGAACATATCTGAGGACAAAACTGTAATTAAACTGGATTTATAGAAATGTATTCTATAGTACTAGAAGCAGTGTTGGTTTAACTGACATAAGCTTACATTACAGGTTTGGGAGGGGGAGCTGCAAAACAAAGCTTATAAATTGCATGGATTGCACGGTTCAGCTGCATGCTGTTCTCAAGTGCTGGTTATACAGTGATGCTGGTTATACAGGAGCGCCTTCCCAGCTCCTTCATTCCTAGCTGTCTTTCATGCCTGCAGCACCTCAGCTTAGAAGGCCTGTGAAATTCCTGAAAATGCTTCTTGTTAGTCTCAGACAGCGTCTTTCCAGAAATTAGTAAGACACATGACAGCCTGTTTCAAAAGAGGTCTTGTTATTTTCAGCCCCTGAGTCTGTGGTTATGGAGTGTCACCTGCTTAATAGCAGCAGTGGACGCTTACTGTATTAATTTCACATGTAAATATGCCTGAAGTTTGCACTAGGTCTCCAGAGTGATTGCATCCCCTGCCTTCCTGTATACAAGAGAGCCAATGGCAGCACATGTTTCCCTGGTGGGTTTCTCCAAACTTGTTTTTTTCCAAAACATTTTATTTCCCCAAATCTTGCTGGGACAAAGCACCAGGATTTGGTCCAGGTTCACCTGGAAGCTGGGTAACTGAGTTTTCTGTAGCCTTGTCAGCCCTTGTCCATGCTGTGAGGGGATGTGCAGTTTGATGTGCAATCTAGCTGCGTTTTGCTCCAAAGGGCTGGGAGGCACTAGAGCTGAAAATGAAGCTTCATGGTGAGGGCTCGTAGTAAGCTCTTTCAGACTCCTGTGCTCAGGTGTTGGGCAGAGGATGAGGATGTGTGTGGTGTGAAAGAACAGAGAAAGTGAAGCCCTTGCCTGTTGTGATCCTTTACTCTGTCTGCCTGAGGGTTTGGAAGGGTCAGAGGAATCTCCTTCCTCCAGCCTCTGCCTTGTCCTCTGGGGTGCCTGACAATAGGATCTTGAGGAGATGCCTGCAGGTCCAGGCACGGTCAGCCTCCACAGCAGCAGCTGACTTCTGCAGCCTGTAGCAAAGGGGGGAGTATTGTAAGAATAGAGCCAAGCTCTTCCCCCCTCCCCAACCTGCATGTCCTAATTGAGATAGAGATTTTTCCCTAGAAACAGCTATCAACAGTAAATATTTTGGTTTCCTGCAATTAAGCAATCTTTTATCCTTGTCTGCTAGGGCAAGTGTAAGACCTCCACAGTAGTTTGGTATTTGTTGTCCTAGCTGGGAAAGATTCCTTTAATAGACCAGAACATGAGAAATGGGGAGGTTCTTTAGATCTCCTTAATATCTCTCTCAGCCTATTAAAGTCTGCACAAAGTTCATGTCAAATCTCAAGTCAGGTCCTGTGCTGTTCTGAACACCCAGTGACCAGATCAGCAAAACAGCATCTCCTGATGTCGAGCCAATGTAAGCTTTAATTCTGCAGCCCTTACTAAAAAGGCTGGAGAAAATGGCAAAATCAGTGCCACAGTGCCTTGAGGTCATCCAGTCGTGTAGCCCACCCTGCATGTGTTCCACCTCTCTGCTGTCCCTCTAAGCAAGCTTCACTCTGTCCAGAGGGGCATGGTGCTCTGTTCTTCCACATGTAAACACCTAATGGATACTTGAGACCCAGACAAAGAGAAAGTTGAAGTCTGTGTGCAGGAACGTGCATGTTCTTTCTTTCCCAAACAAGATCAAAGTGACCTCAAGTCAGGACTTCTTCCCTCTCAGACAGCAAAGCCTGTAAAAGGCAGCACTTGGGTAAATATATTACAGTGATTGTACTGATACCAGAGTACTAGAGCAAGATAAATGTCAATCTCTCATACCAATTTGGTATTGCACTGTGCTGAACAATAACGTTGAGAATGGCTTGACTCAGTTTAATATACTCCTTTCTTCTATAGTCAGTACTACAGGAGTTTGTATTATTTTGAAGGAAGTTATTTAAAGGAAGTTCTTTAAAGGAAGGCAACTTAGAGAAAATTCTCTGCATTGCTGCTCAAACAAAATAGTATATTTAATCAATATTATCAGAGCACTGATAAGAGAAGCAATCCCTTGGTTAAATATTTACCTTTTGAGACATGGTGTGATCTCTGCTAAAGCAGCACATGATGAAGGGCCTCAGCAACCTCAAAACTCAAAGTCTAGTTACAATCCCCTTGGATTAATCAGTCAATGCAAAATTGTTAGAGTTCATAAGCTTTTTTTATAATGGAGTACACTTTAAAAATGGTTTTGTTGTATGGAACAGGATGAATTCAGAAGTTATTTTGAATGTGGATTTGAGCTATTGATTAGTTCTGTTTCCAAAAACGTAGTTCAACCATTCTGAGGTACAACATTTTTTAAGATTGTCTCATCTCAAGCTTTCAGTATCCTTATGTGTCTTTATGTTCCCCACTTAGAACCACTGGCCATGCTGAGTCCCAATGACACTGCATGGACTTCAATGAGATTACGCTGCTGCTAAAGAGCGTTTTCTCACAGTATGGCTCCTTAACAAAAAACCTTGTGAGGTTAAAGCCTTGAACTCTAAGCCTTTGTATAAAGTGTCTGCTCACTTAATGCAGAATGCTTCTCTAGATTGATTAGGATGCAAAATCAGGTACATAATCACAATTTCAATACTGCTGTTATAACTACATGAACATGGATATGATTTTCAGGCTGCTATGTGAATTTTGTAGGAGGTCTATTTGTATAGTAGGTATGTCTGAAGCAAGGTACATCCACATCCTTTCCAGAGTCAGAGTTTCAGATCTAAATAGAAAACCTGAAGGAACTTTAAATAGTGACCAGCTAGAACAGGTTAGCTTCAGGTTAAAATCCATGTATGTTCTTAACTCCACCTGAATCTCAGCTCAAGTTTGAGAAGATTCTGAAACTGGTGGGCAGGTAGTTTGGTTCAAGGATTAAAGCACTGCAATTTCTTTTCAGGCACTGAAATTGTATGTAGAGAATTGTCTTCCAAGTAACATAAATGGCTCTAGAAGGGGCAATATTCTTCCTCTGTGTGTGGAAAACAAAACGTTTAAAAACTAATAGATGCTACACTCTTGTTAACAACTCCTAAATCAAATGGATTTTGGTTGCCACTTCAGTCAAAACAGGATAGGTCAATATAAATTAAATGTGCAAAATTCAACTACTTAAAGGCTAAAGAATCTGTTCAGAGCAACCTATGCAAAACACAAATCTGTGACAGCCACCTTACCTTCTTTCAAAATTTGTGCTCTGAATTCTGTCGTAAAGGATAGGTAAAAGCCTGCTGAAACTACTTTTCAATGCATGAGCTTACACCATCTGATTCCATCTCATGTCCCCATATAGAAATCCTAATAAGTCTCTTCAAGCTAAGATTTATTTTCTGAATGAAATTGTATCCAGTCTGTTGTGTATGCTGAGAATATTGCAAAAGGACATTTGAAAGCTATGCACTCCTTGTTGTCAATATTTGTGGTATGCCAGGCTGACCTTTTGGATGATAATCTTTGTATTTGTGGAGTGAAGAGAGATTGATTTTGTTGCTTTATTCTAATTACACCACAATGTAGCAGTACTGCATGCTTTTGAAGGGTATTCAGGAGCTGAAATGTCAATAACAAACAACTTTCCATCTGCTCCCAATTTAATCTGAATGAGTTTGTGATTTTATAGAAGGATGTTATTTCTGCCACTGGCAGTCGAAAGGTGGTAATCAGTTAATCAAAATGCATTGATTGCTCTAATTATTGCATCTTGAATAGGTTTTTTTATGAGTCTTAGTCACCCACAATTTAGTTTTGGCATGTTTTGCTTTCTATCCAAGGCAAGTCTATGGTTTGCAAAAACTTTGACTTCATCAAGAGTAACTTCTATATTGAGATTTAGGGCCAGACTCACCAGTGCATGCTGACGATGTTGTACCAGCCCAACTACATAAACTGGCTGGAAACAAACCAGTAAAATGAGTTTCAGCAACTTATCACAGTTCCAAAGATGCTGATCATAACAGATAACCCATTGTGTGCTGTATTGATATTAGGTATAAACCAAAACACCTCTTTCCTATATGGACTCCAACTGAAACTTTTGATTCCCCAACAGAACAAGCGATTCTGTTACTTTTAGTTAGCAGTAGCTCAGCTAGGGGAAAGTGAGCAGGAATCCATTTGTATTTGATCCTTTGCCACAGAGTTTAAAACCCTTGTTTGTCCTTTATGTGAGTGAAAAGCAATATCAGTTCGTTTCTGCATGTCCGAGTTAGATGCAAATGTAGAGGGCTAATAGTTAAACAAAAACCCCTTACAAAAAGCCCACAACCCACCCAAACTGCCTCTCTCTGCTGAGGACATGCCATGTAGACATTTCTTCCAAGAGGGATAAGTACAAAGTCAGTCAGGCTTTGCCTGAGTGCAAATAGAAGTGCACAGGAAATTGATTGCAGGTTTAAGGTCTTAGAAATATTGACCTTATTGAATAAACAAATGAGTGCTTGAAAACAAATTAGCAAATGGTCATGTATTATTTCTGTGAATTAAAACCTAAGGTTAGGGATTAAATAGCTGAATAGCGGTTGCTTTTCAGATATTGATATTAAAGAAGCATGGTTATGTAGGACAAGAACACATTTGCATAGTAGTTTAATGATGTATATGAACATATTTGCCACCTTAGAAGTGTGCAAAAGAACAATGGCCTTTGGATAAAACCTTTACTGATGCTGGTATTGGAACCTGAATCTGTAATAGTCTAACAAATATAAGCCAGATCAATCATGCCCCATCTGAAATAATTATGAAGGGCCCTAAAATCAAATTAAAATGAGTACAGAAAGTATTAGCAGAAATGGAGTAAACTGTTTTTCATAAGAGAAATACCTACACAATGCAAATGTGGGACAAATGACAAACTTGCAAAGCCTCATTTGTCTGAGAATTAATGATGAGAGAAGGGTGAAACTAATGTTACCATAGGAATTAGAACTACTGAAGGTAAACCTGTCAGGCATTTGCCCACAGAGAACAAGGGTAGATGACAACTCGAAGTGGTAAGGCAGCTGGGAACTGAGAACTGCCTTGGCAGCTGGAGAATTGCTCTACCACTGTGTTCCTCCACAGTTTGGTGAATATGCTGGTCCTGTGCAGAGGAAGAAAGAGTCTGCTTTGAAAAAACCTGTCCTGGGTTGCCCTGAAATCAACCAGACTTGTGGGTTTTAAGCCTGTGACAAAACTTCTACAAAGGGCCAGAGTGACTTCCTTATGTTAATGACTTATGACACCTAGCTCCAGTCTTGTTGCTTAGTACATCTGGCTTTGTATGGATCCATGGTGATTAAGGACAAGCCAGTTAAAAAATGGGCAGAGGACTGGCTTCTTACGACCTGCTCTGTAAGGCTTTCTTGGGAGGTAACATGCCAAGAGTACATTTGCTTTTTTCCAAGTGATGGGGAGTACCAAGTACAAGTTTCCTTGTGGCTTCATTAAGAGACCTTTTACAAATCTGGAAAACTAAAATTATAAGTGCACTATAAGTCTGGACCATGTGTCCTTTGATCTGCAACGATTCTGTGAGCTCTGCCAGACAGATGAAGACTCAAATCTATGAGAAAGGATGATGGATCAGTAAAATGAGAGTTAGCTATTTATTAGGAGTCAGAAAATGCTTGATAAGATTTGGAATTTCAAGTGAGCTTTTCAGTGTCTGCTGTATTCAAGGAAGAGTAAAGTTACCGTTAAATGTCTCCATTTCTGCATGAAAAGTTACAGAAAAACATTCTGGACTGGCAAAGTGACTATTTCAGACACCCTCTTCCAGTAACAGCAACAGTAACTCAAGGACCTGCACATAAAAATCAATATGAGAGCAGAGCTCTAGATGTAAGCTGAAGATTGGGAAGAGAATTTTATTAAGACTGCTTGAAACGTTTTTGCAGTTGTGCATAGTTGGGTGCTGAGAGAGAGGGCCAGGGGCTGCAGAAAATGGCTGCTGGAATCCTCTGCAGGCCTGCTGATAGCGCCTCTGAGAATCACATATAGGAGACAGACTCCACCAGAGAACGGAGTGCCAAGAAGACCACAGTGTTGGCCCATTAAGGGCATTGGGATGTATATTGGCATATAAATGTAAGCAGTTGGATGTATGGTACCACAAACTCCACAGTCAAATGGTTTTCACCTTCCTCTCCCCAAGCAATAAAAGTATGTGTATACTTGTACACTGATTATTCAGAGCTGACTCAACCCCCAAACCCATCAGAGCAAGAAGTTTGTTCAGCACTGGAATGGAAACACATCTGTCTTTGGATGTTATAGGATCCTTAGCTAGGAGAGCTAGTCCCCTCCTCTCCTACTCTTGGTTTCAGCACAGGTTCTACCTTGGACCACAGAAAATCCTCAGTGAAAGATTTTTTTTAAATTTAGGTTTAAATTAGTGATGGCCAGAAACACTTCTTTCTTTGTTCATATTTTCACATTATGAAAGCAGACAGTGGATTATTGATATGGGTAGTGGATGGAAAACTAAAGGCTGGCACTTAAAGTTCTGCATTAAAACCCATCCTTGGGTGTTTTCTGTATAAAAGCAGTGTTGTCACAAGAGTTACTGTTCACAAATCCATGTTGCTATTTATTGCATACTCTGCCAATTAAAAGGAACAAGCTATATTCCTTGTTGCCTACCAAAGTAAATCTTTCCATCTGCCTAATTCTACAAACCTGCACCAGCTCAAATATTGTCTAAAAAAATCTCATGTTTGTAAAATAACCCCCCTCTTTCCAAACCTGTGGGAAGCCAGGATATTTCAGGGTAAACAGTGGAATCAGTAAAGGCTCTTTATTAGGCCTTTGAAGCTGAGGCACTGGGGGAGAGGTGAACATCTTTCAACATCAAATCTCAAGGTTAGAACCCTCAAGCAACTGTCAACTGCTCCATCTTTCCTTCCTCCTTTTATTAAATGGTGAACTTCTGAGTAAGCAATCAAGCACACTTTAATTCCTGTGCCTATAATTTTGAATGGAGAGAGATTTTTCAAGAACCACAGTTCATCAATACATATCACTAATGTTTTATACACCCTATATCTTAAACCAGATCAAGTTTGCTGTGATAGTGTCAGGGGAGAGAAAATGTTGGTTGGTGATGCTTCAAGACAGTGATATATTAAAATACGGAAGTTGTGGAGTCTCTGCTCCTGTGATCCTTTGAAAACAGCTCAACAATTTTCTGTTAGAAGTGATAGAAGAGAGTTGATCTTGCCCTGGGGAAAGGCATATTCAAAGATGCTTTTCTAAACGTCCCCCCAGCCCTGAAGATCTAAGCATCCAAGATGAAGCAAAGTAGAAGTAACATATGCTGGCCTTGCCTATTGACCTTGCTGCCACAGAAACTCACTGCTGAGTAAATACACCTTAACTTCAGTGACAGACTGTAGTAGCAGATGTCTATGTGTCACAGGACACACGAAATCAACCTCTGCCAGTTTCACTATTCAGAATCAATTCGAAGCTACACTTGTCTTCTGATGACCCCAAGCCAGCAGTGTATTCCTGATTCTGAAGCAGGTGGTGGAGCCTGGCTCTCTTAACCTGGTGCTGGGTGCCAGCTGGTGTCTTTTCCTCACCCGCTCTTTGAGCAGTATAACTCAGTCTAAATTATTTTTGTGTGTGTTCTGTGGTAAAAAAGGAAGATTTTTTTTCCAGTAATTTTGGATTAAAGGATTTTCTGTAGCTGTAGTTGATTTTTTTTAAATGGTGCTTTTTAGAGCCAGGATCCTCAAACATCTGCTCTTTTACTTTTGAAATTTATTAGCAAGCTATTAAAATAAAGGAGAGGGGGAAGTAATCTCTGATACTCTCGGTGAGTGATGCACAGTTTAGAGCACAGGTTTCAAGATGAAGGTTTAATGAGTTCTGGCCCTGACTGAGTAGTCTCAGAGACAGCACATGTTTACCAGTAGTCTTACAGAGGTATTAAATGTGATGTTTCTGAAAGAATTCTTGGTAGGTGGATACAGACCAATGAAGTTGCCCTGTTTGTTATATCTGGAGGCTGATTTTGAAGTGCCAATAAGGCACAAGGCAGATTGGTCTTCAAATTAGATTTTTCTGTCAAAATTGGACAGAGGTAGAAGGAAAAAGCATCTTCTGCACCTTGCTTTGGCTGCAACCATGCATGTGGTTCACATACTTTCCTAGTGCTTTTAAATCACTGTTATGATAGTGTCTATAAAACCTGTCTCTGATACCTCTATTACTTAACTGGTTGACCTTGAAGAAAGCATGGCATTGTCCTTGTCTCCTGTGTAAATCTTTGCATCAGCCTTGCAGCTTTTTCATTTCTACGTTCTGTTTATTGAGCTTTAAAGCTAAGGCACTGGGCTGAATTTCCCAGCATACCCTCATTGTTTTGTGCAGCCTTGGTGATGCAGGAGAGCTGTAAACTTACGCCAGCCAGGCTGAGGCAGTTTTACAGCCTCTGAGTATTGCCAGAGAAAGGCGAAGCAGCTGGAGCATCTCACCATTATACATTCTCAACTGTTGATAGTTCTCTTCAGTGCACTGACAAATATTGGCTAAAATAACTTATTATTAGATCATTTCCCTTCACCCATGAGCCTGCACTAGAGAATTCTGTCTTTTCCTGAAGAAAAGTTTTGTTACGAAGGCCTAAACTTGCACTTGGACTTTAATAAAACTGACCTGAGAGGATTTTGGGGAGGGGAGGAGAGAGACAGCACTTAGAGCAATTAAATTTTGAAAGAGCAGTTCCTGCTTCTTGCATTTCCTCATCTAGCTGGTTCACAGTTCATTGTCTTTTTAATTTAAATCACTAACCATAAGTCACTGTTTTCTTAAGCACTCCTGGTTCAGCCTGTTTCTTAGCAAAAGGATGGAGTGCCATACAAACAGCACTGCACCTAGTAGTAGTTTTCAGCAGCTTAGTCAAACACTCAAAGCACTGAACTCTCCTTCCTAGATACAGCTTCTAGATACAGCTTCCAGTGGTCATTGTGGGTTCTCCTTGGGATGCATCTGGTTAGCATGGCTAAGATATCATAGAATCGTAGGGGCTGGAAGGGACCTCGAGAGATCATCGGGTCCAACCCCCTGCCAAAGCAGCTCCCTAGGACATTTCACTCAGGCGTCCAGACGGGTCTTGAATATCTCCAGAGAAGGAGACTCCACCACCCCCTGGGCAGCCTGTCCCAGGGCTCTGTCACCCTCACTGTGTAAAGTTCTTCCACATATTGGTGAGGAACTTCCTGTGCTCCAACTTGCAGCCATTGCCCCTTGTCCTGTCCCCACAGACCACTGAAAAGGGGCTGGCTGATTCCCCCTGCATCTCCTGCTTAAGATAATTATAAACATTAATTAGGTCCCCCCTTAGTCTTCTCTTCTCAAGACTGAACAGTCCCAACTTACTCAGCCTTTCCTCATAGGCGAGATGCTCCAGGCCCTTAATCATCTTCGTAGCCCTTCTTTGGACTCTCTCCAGGAGATCCCTGTCCTTTTTATACCAGGGAGCCCAGAACTGGACACAACACTCCAGGTGGGGCCTGACCAGGGCAGAGTAGAGGGGGAGGATGACCTCCTTTGACCTGCTGGCCACACTCTTCCGGATGCACCCCAGGATGCCATTGGCTCTCTTAGCCACCGAGGCACACTGCTGGCTCATGGCCAACCTGTCATCCACCAGGACCCCCAGGTCCTTCTCCACTGAGCTCTTCTCCAGCAGGTCATCCCCCAGCCTGTACTGATTCAAGCAGTTATTCCTTCCCAGGTGCAAGACTCTACACTTGCTTTTGTTGAACCTCATCTGGTTTCTCCCTGCCCAGCTCTCCAGCCTGTCCAGGTCTCACTGGATGGCAGCGCAGTGTTCCTGTGTGTCAGTCACTCCTCCCAGCTTTGTATCATTGGTGTGCTTGCTGAGGGTGGATGCTATTCCCTCATTGAGGTCGTTGATGAAGATATTAAACAGGACTGGACCCAACACCGAGCCCTGGGGAACACCGCTAGTCACAGGCCTCCAGTCAGATTCTGCTCCACGAATCACGACCCTCTGGGCTCGGTCCCACAGCCAATTCTCAACCCACCTCACTGTCCACTCATCTATCTCATGCTTTCTCAGCTTTGCTATCAGGATGTCATGGGAGACAGTATCAAAGGCCTTGCTGAAGTCAAGGTAGATGATATCCACTGCTCTCCCTCCATCCACCCAGCCTGTCATGAGATCGTAGAAGGCTATGAGATTGGTCGAGCACGATTTCCCCTTGGTGAATCCATGCTGACTACTCCTCATGACCTTCTTCTCTTCCAATTGCTTGGAGATGGCATCCAGAACAAGCTGTTCCATTACCTTTCCAGGTAATGATAGCTTTTATTTGGATAAAGAGGAGTTACAGCTCTGGGACAGTTCCACAAACATTAACTTGCTTGAAAGATGAGCTTGATCCTCAGCTCCCACCGTATTGATGGGTTTGGAGTGCATACTGCAGCTGCTGATTCCTTGAGGTAATACTGGGTCTTGTTCCTTGCTTCCCTGCACGAAAGAGTCTGTAGCCTGGATGAGAATGTGCCCAACCTGTCTTAGGGAGCGGCCTTGATGTGTTGACTTTGTTTAGGAGATTTGTCTCCTAAACTGTTCAACATGATGAAATTGGCAACCTCTGCAGCTTCTCTGTCCACATCTCAATAGAGTGGCTTTGCAGATAATTTTTAAAATGATACTGTATATGAGCTAGACTGTCTCAAGTTCCATTTTCTTTACCTTTTACCTGCAGCACTTAAGCCAATGTCATTTACAGAAGACTTTAACAGAATTTTTTTTCCCAAACACAATCTTTACAATGTCCCTTTTAAAGCCGGTACTAGAAATAAAAGCACCTAGAAAAGCAGTATTTCCTCTACTTCAGAGGCAAACCATGAGACTTTTTGTCTCAGATAAAGACAAAAAGTTAGCCATTAGTTGAGCATTTTAAAGTTTCAGACTTCAAGCATTTCTGACTGATGTCCTTAAAGTCAAATGTTAACTTATATATAAGTAGAAGCAACAAATCATTTTAAGTCTTCTAGACAAAGACTGAAAAAAGCTAAAAATTGATTATTATTTTTATTTGAGAAAAGGGTATTATAATCCAAGCTTTACATTGGAAAGCATATAGTAGATTTCTTTATAAACAAGCAAATGACAGCCAAAATATGAAAGAATATTCCAGGCTTCTAGGGGTTTATGACAATAAACTTAAAATACCCAAATTGTCTGATCTATCAAGGAACTCATAATTGTGGAGATTAGTTGAAGTAATCCAAGGTTTTACTATGAGAATAAAGTGGTTTCTTTGTAAGATATGTTTGATTCAGAGCCTTTAGAAAATCCAAGATGTTAGACGTTCTGTGCCTTTCATTAAATTCCTGTAGCACATGTATCTCCTTTACTCAAAAAAAAAAAAATCAATAATAAATTTACAGTTTCATCAATGGCTTAAAATTTTGAACAGATGCTTTCTGGATTTGCAAAGAGATGAGACTGGGAGCTTCTCAGGGCTGATCTTCAATTCAGGTAGGTTTGAAGTGTGCTGGTATAGTTCAGTATTTGTGTATTATGCTTAGTCTGTCCAGTGCACAATTAGAGTTAATATTCTGTTTTCTGAAATGCCCAGGAACTCACAGTAGGTTGTGTTTTGTTATTACACTGCAGAAAGTGAACATCCCATTCTGTTACATTCCAGTGGAATTTGTACAAAACCTCAAGGAATCAATTGGCTCCATCTTACACTGATGCTTGAGGGGACAGGCAAGTGCACATCATTCCCCCCACACACACACCTGATGCTCAATAGTCCTGGTACTGTAAAGTTAATAGACTCAAAGGCTGCTAATGATTTCTGTCTCTGATCCTTTTTCCTCTGCAAAAGAAACCAGAGGGAGCTGCTTGACTTCACAGACTGAGTCCTGAAGTGGGGTCCATTTATTTTGCTGACTTCTAGCATTCATTGTTGCAAGCAATCTCAGTCGGGGAGATATGAAGGAAGGTTTCTTGGTTTTAAGCTTCACCCAAAGTTAGGCCACACACACACACAAGGAGGGAGGGAGGGAGGGTGAGGGCAATCTGTGCAGCTCTAATCATTGATGTTGAAAGTTTACAAATGAGTGGAGAATTGCAGGACCCATGTAGAGTAATGGTGGTGGTATTATGCATGCCCAACCTTCTCAGTGGCAAATCACAAGCAGAAAAGCAGTCCCATCCTTTGGATAGGTATAGCGGCTCCCAGTTTAAGAGGAGGGTTCTTCTAGATAGTGGAAATGTTAGTGGTTTATGGCAGGGTTTGAGAGGAGCAGTCAGACACCAGCTACACGTTTGTGCTGCAAATGGATCTCCCAGGTGAACATTCTCCAGCAGGAGTGCTTCAAGCCAGGTGCCTGGACCCAAAAGCTGATTTTACTACAGCTCCTGACCGTAGCTGGGGCTGTCAGGACACCTAGTCAAGCAATTGCTGGGCAGTGGTATGCAGGCAGTGAGATAGAGGGACCTCACCTATTATTTTCAACCCAAAATGAGATTGAGAAGGGTAGGCTTGACCAAGTAGCAGTAATTAACCTGATGAAAAGCATGAATCTTCTGTCTCCACTTATCCAACGGAAGTCCTGGAAAAGTTGGGCTGTGCTGGAAGATCGCATTGTGGGCAGGCCAGCACTGGTGATAGCTGCCAGCCAGGTTTCTGACTCCCAACAAGCCTGTGGAGCTGTACTGTTAAAGGATTGAGTGCTACTTTGGTAGCTGAGGTTGGTGCTGAAGGCAATGCTGGAAGCTGCAGCAAGGCCCACTGCTGCTTTTGTTACTCTCTGAGCCTTGCTGGTACAGCTTTCCACTGTAAGTGCAACCTACCTGCTTTGTAAAAGTCTGCTTTCCTTGAACCCAGTTGTAGTAAACAAGAAAAACATTGAGATAATAAAAATAAACCCAAACCTCTGTGTTCCTTTTTTCTCCCCTCTGGACTTAAGAGTTTCATTTTTCAGGGTTGCTCAGCCTAAAATTAAGCTTACAACTCTGCTTCCATGCAACTGTTTCCACCCCTGTTTTATACAGATGTAGTATCAGCCTCAGCAAAGCCACAGAACCTACCAAAGAAATGCCAACCTTTCACTAGGGTGAAATAGGCTACGGGCACTGCCACCTTACAACGGTTTTGCTGTCGAATTGCTCTTGAGCTAAAACCAGTAAGAATAAACACAGCTAAATGTCTTACCAGAGGACTGAGCCAGAACATAACATCTTGGCAGTTTGTGAAGATGTAATTAAACATGCCTAGTTGTCTTCCACAATGCGTTAATGCAGTGAACTCCAAGTTGTCCTCCTCCCAGTGAAAGCCTTGAGGATTCTGCATTTGCATATTTTTACATCACAGTTTGTCTGCAGATCAGCCTAGGTCACTAGTGGTATGTGACAAGCTGAATAAAAATGATAAAAATCTTGCCAGGAGAATTTGAACCTTTTTAAAAACTTGTTCCAAAGATCTCTAAAGCTGCTTATCAACTATATTTTTCTGCTGGAAAAATAATGATGATGAGTCAGGAAAGTAGGAATATGTCTTTGTTTCTTTTATCTCTTCCATATATGAAAGGCCACATCCTTTCTCAAAGCATTGCCAGAAACAATCTTGCTCCCATTTCTGTGTTGCGGCAAGATGCTCAAGCATATTTTCTAATACTGTTGGAACATCTAGTTGGTCCAAAGATACTGATCCTTGCCAAAAAAAATCTGGGCCGTTCTCAGTAAGTGGTTTTGTGGCACATGTATCAGGGTAAGACCCTCTTTGTCTTGGTTTCTGTCCCTGGTCCAGCTCTATAGATTTATAAAGTCTTATAAAAGCAGACTTAAAGGTATTTAATGTTTCTAGCTGCCTGAGTTAGTCTCTAATTACATTTTCTATTCCCTGCAGAAAGAGAGATGCTGTCTTGTATTGACTTTCCCATGTTGCTATTGTATTCCCAGCAGCTTTCACAGAAATAGTCTTCCTAGAGCAGTATTAAGTAGTAGCGATTATCTGATAGTGTAATGTTGTATTTTGGGAATATCAACTCCCACAGTCTCATCAAAAGATGATGGGCCTCATTATTCTGGGGAATGTGTGAAGTAAGGAATGGCAGGTATTGCAGAGAGGAGGACACCAGCAGGAGTACTGTGACTGTGCTGGCACATATATCCAAGGGACCGGAGGTGAAGATGTGTGGTGTTTTTTTGGGGGGATGCCTGATGGTTATGGAAAATGTTGACATTTCATTCAATTGTACTGTAACAGTTTATATTATCACTAATATTAAAATGATGTTATAATTAGTAGCTGCAGTTATTAAATTATTGTTTTAGTCACAGTTGTCTGATGTCCAAAAAGCTGCAGCTTCTTCCTTTGCCTCAGTACCCCATCTCTATAGCAATCTCTTAAGTGCCATGGGAAGTCTGGTTGGCAATCCATAGCCAGTGTCAAGAGGCATAGGACTGCTGGACTCCTAGAAAGATCAATTTATTTTAATGGATTAATTAGTCCACTTTCCTAAATAGAGATCAGATGAGGGATTTAGATGCTAAGCCATAGATACCTAATGCTATTTTAGGTGCACTAGGCTAGCTGCCCAGCCTCCAGCTGTGGCACTGGAAAGACTCGCATCTCCTATAGCTCCTGCCCGGTATCTGCCAGCCTTTTACAGACTTCTGAGATACCCTGGGGCATCTGAAATGGCACAGGGCATCTCTATTTATACACCTGAATCACCCCCTATGACTGCGAAGGAGTTAATTGTGCAAACTAGAATTAAAATCTGAAGTCCTAATTATACTCCATAGTCATTTAGCATTCAGAGTTGGGTTTCCTTCTGCTCTGTGTCAGTAGAGGAGAAGGAAGGGTTGGCGTTCACCTCCTCCTCCTATTATTCAGCATGTTATGCGCTCAGCAGTTACCGCCCTCCAAGCTACTTTCCAAAGGCATGGTATTCTTCAGCATGAAAATACAGTGCAAAAATAGGAAATATTACATGCTGTGCTATGGAGTTTTACGTTGGTAGCACAAAAGTTCCAGTGTGTACAAAAGATGCCGTCATTGCCATTTTTATCTTGTTCCTGGTGAGGCCAAACTTCTAATCTAGGAATTTCTAGATGAGGATGCTGGCGAGATATGTAGAAAGGGGAAGTGTTGCCTTCCCCACCCCTTTATATCTTTTTCTTCTTCTTTCTCAAGCCAGCAGGAAGGAAAAAGAGCAGGCAGTCTTTATTCAAAATATGAACTTCCTGCGATGCCTCACAGGCAAATGGTGACAAATGAACACAGAACAAGATCTAACAGTCAGAACCAAGAGACGTTCTCTCTGTCTTTAAAAGGAAACTGGAAAAAGAAAAAGCTTTAAAAATCACACGCGATTAGATCCATTAGATGTTTTGTTTTGATTTTGGTCTTTCGAGCAAAAGCTTGTTATCCTTTGTATCAGAATATTTTCACAAAAAGAAAACTGTGTTTAATGTCTATTGACAACCAACCTCCCCTGCTGTGATTCTGCAGTCACGGTGACTGTTTGTGCACAGGTAACGTGAGGGAAAATTTGTGCCAGATTCCCATCTCTCTGATCCTCAGCAGCCTTTTCTCTCAAATCCCAAAAGTCATCTGCTTATGCTCTGGTTTTCATACGGTTATCTGAAGATTTATACTCAGATAGAAGTTCTTTAAAAGGCATATACATTTTTTTTTCACATTTGCAATCCATATACCAGCCACGGATGCTAAAATTTTGAAACAAAATTAAAAAGTTTAATTTCAAAAAAATGTAAAAATAAGGCATTTCAACAGTTTGGGTAAAATTATGTGCTTTTCTGCATGGTTTTGTTCAGATCTGCTCCTTTCTAAAGAGCCCTAGCTTTGATGATTAGATGCTTTCTGCTGAAAAACATTTGTTATAGAAGATTTCTTACCAGATTTGCTTGTATTAAGGATGTTAATTTATTTTTCTATGTAACAGGATAATATACAATGCAAAACAATCGCCTCATCAATACTGAATGTTTAATTCAAATAATATAAATGTTTAGTATTAGCCTGAGATAGTAATCTGCTTGGAAAAAATATGGCAGGTTTTTTACATACTCATTATAGATGAAACAAAAAATAAAGCATTTTAGCTGACTAAGAAAAAAACCACGTTGTAGTTCCTGTTTATCTGAGGGATTCTCTCCTGTTCTGAGGACTGACATGACCATATGAACTGACCCAAGAATACAAGTGAAACATCTGAATGGAGTTAAGCTGTGTTCAGTTTCACCCCAAGTTTACAGAGCAAGTAAACTTGCAGTGAAATTTAGATCCAGTTCTGGTTAAACAAAAGCTTCTAATTGATTTCAGTGGTCCCCAGAACGTTGCCTTGAACGCAAGGATTTTTTTGAAGATTCACTTGTACTTCTTTGACAGGTAGGAGTACAGCAAAATGGGCCAAAAGATCAAAACCAGCCACCTGGGTGCTAAGAACAGGGTTAACAAATGGCAGAAGTAGTTATAATTCTTTTTATTGTAAGACTTTCTAAGGCTTCTTTTCTGCTTGATCAATCTGAAATGTATGTATTAGAGCAGGACATACAATCTGCAATGGGATATTATCAAAGACTGGAGCCTAAATAAGCAGTGCTCATATCCTAATATATGCAGCATCTTTAACAGAAATAGCGCGTAGGCTTTTGATCAGTGACTGACTCAGTGTGTTTATTGCAATAGGAAAAGAAATATGAATACTTCTTTACCCTCTCTCATGTGTCAGTACTTTAACCTGTAATGTCTGAACCCTGCCCAGAGTTTACCTTTCCATGGATTAGCGAAGACTGGTGAAGCTTTCTCAGTAAGATGTGTGTAAAAATACCTAAAACAAAGTGTGCTCTACCAGCTTTAAAATATACTGGTTGCACAGAGAAGCTGTCAGAAGAGAAAAGAAATCTATTATTATGGTGAGGAGTTTTTTAAAGGTACTTTTAGCCCACCTCTGCCCCTAGTGAAGTTGGTGGCTCCCATGCGGGCACTGACCAGGCAGGGCTTCTTGTTAAAACTCTTGAAAATATCAACTTTAATCAAACAGCACAGCCTCAGCCTCAGGAGATAACTACCTGATGCAATCCCTGAGGCACAAAAAGTGATCCTCGTGGGTGATGCAGCATGCTTTATTTGCACTAGTTTTCCACTTGGCAGCATATGATGAAATCAAAAGGCAGGTGGCTCAAAGGCACATGATAGCAAGGCCAGTTTTTAATCTCCTGGAGTCTGGATTCACTTAACTTTGGGATTATCTTTACTGTCTCAGAATATGTGTTATGCTGGGTGCCTGTTAATGGTAGGGGTATGTGATAAGATTTAACTGTATTGAGGAGTGTGTGTTATGCAAGGTACTCAAGAAGCACGACAGCAGCTACAAAAGCTTCCTTGTTTCTTTGGAAACTGGCCCGCAGGCTGATGAAGACAGCACCAGGCACTGTAACTCTGGGCACTTCTTTAGGAGTTGTTCCTTAACAAGAGCAAATTTGCTTTTCCTAAGAGTTAGCCACTGGCTTTGGTGAGGGCTGAGGTCTGGGGTCTGTGTTTGTTTACTTACGGTCCTGCTTCCCAAAAGTGAGTCTGCAGCAGGGAACAGTGCAAGAGGCACAGGTGGCTTCAGCACATGGACACATGTTCCGAAAGCAGGGAAGACATTTATTGATTATATCTAGATTCTATTGATTAAATTAGATATATGATTTTGATTCATTTGGCCATTCCAATGCAGCACAGAAGGTATGTACTGGACAGAACATAAGGCAATGCTGTTGGTGAAGGACAGCATTTGTGGCACAGTGGCTGAGTGGTGTGGGCTTAAAACACAGTCTGCTCTAAAATAGATCTGAAGTAAGGCCTCTCCATGAGCTTAGCATCAGTCATTTTGGCTAGCACAGAGAGAAGGTCCCTTCACAGCCTTGGAAAAATTGTGATGCTATTTGTGCATCGTTACAAAATTTGACCCCCACGCTTTTTCCAGAAAAGCTTATGTGGGGGTGGGGTGTTTCTGAATGCATGTCCCCTCTTTTTCATCAGTACTTCATCTGCTGGGTTCTTCCTGTATACAGAGGATCTGATCCTGAACTGTAAGACAGTCTCCAACACACTGTTAATTCAAAGAAACAAGGTATTTCAGTATGCGTCTCCAAGCATCTGATAATCTCCTTGCAGCTGCAGCAAGGCTGGGGATGGAGGAGATGTGTAGCCACGTTGGTGCTATACCACAGCCTTTCAATTCTTGTCAGAACTTAACTCAAAGGAGAATGGTGATCTTCTGCATGGTGAACTCATGGAGAGTAGCTGTGGTGTCCTATACCAGCTGTCCTGCAGGGAGAGAGGAGGCTGGGGGGATAGCACATGGTCACAGGTGGAAAGCACCGTGAGATCTAGAGATGGACCAAAATTCAAGTCTTTGGTCCTGACATGGGAAGCCCAGAAATAGAACAGGATGCCAATCTCTTGAACAAATTGGACCTGCCTCTACTTGCTACTCACATTTTTCAGTTTTACTAGGAAAATTTGAAAGCTCCAGTGGCTGATCTGACAGCGTCACAGCACGTTACTGCAAAGCACTAACAGCAAAACGGCAATAGCAAAGAATAAGGGGAAAGTTACTTTTCCTTTTTGTCCAAGGATGAAGAATGATGTTTTTTCAATTCTACACAAAATATTGGTATGTATGTGGAAGTGTGCTGGGGATGAAGGCAGCAGGAGGGAGAGGAAGAAATGAAGGATGTATACATGAATTAAATTCATAATCTCCATGTATTTCCTAGTGACTTAATGAAACAGGTAATAAACTTGATTTGAAGTTGTTCACTTTCTTCTCATTTGAGGCACATCAGAGAGTCTCTTTCTATGGGATTCCCTGCTTACAAAAACCATAAAATAGTGCTTTCTGATTTCATTTTTATTCAGCAGCAAATATCCCTTCAGTATTGGAAGTTTTGACTGTATTTATTAGAGGTTATGCTGAGCAGCCAAAGGCACAGATATTATTTTAGCTAAGGTAGCTGGCAGTGTGTATAAGCATTTAAAGTCAATAACTAATAAATGTTTTAAATGTCAACAAAGCAGTGTTTAAGCATGTAAACATAAGGGACTATATAAAACAGAGGGTTTTTTGATAGGGCTCACTCAAGAAGACCGTGTCTTTGGTTCTAGAATTTTGATTTTATCACAGTTTTGAAAATCTAGTAGTGAATATCAGTACTAAGTTTTGTCAGGGCTTTTCACCTCATCCATCTTATGGTTTCATAACCTGACATCCTTTTCAGTTTCCAAGTCACCAGACCTCACCACTGCCTTCTGTCTGCTGCCTTCTAGACATGTCTCACAACGTTTTTCCACATCTACCATCGTTCTTCCACGTTCTGCAAACTGGTCAGGAAAAATTTGTATTCAAAATTGAAATGTATGTGTAGGGAAGGATAGTGAAGAGATTCAGTGTCTTCCTGCAATGCTATCAATATCTGGAATTGCCATGCACTCAGATTGGCCATGTTTGATTTCTAATGACCCAAGACGTTCACAAGACATATCCATCCTCAAAGATGGGGAACATACCCGTATTTCCTAATAGAGTGATGTGTTGAATCAATTTAGGTAAGGCTTTGGAAGTCTTTTCAGAAAATGTATGTTTTAAATGCATAGAGAAGTCCAAACCTTGCTTTCAGTATGTTTGCTGGTGCTTGAAAAAAGTCCAGGAGGGCAAGATTTTGACCAAGGGGGTGGAACAGGGTGGAACTCTCAATTGAAGAGGGGCTTTTAAAATGGGGTTTTAACACTTTTGGTGGCAAAAAGCCACTTAAACCTGCTACTTTAGCCTTAGGCTACTCAGCAGATGCTGGCTACAGAAACCATATCATTGCAGGCTAATCAGCCGTTGTATCTTCTCATCAGCCTCTATCCAGCACAGTTCTGAAGCCTTTTATCTCAGATGCTGAAGTGTGATCCTGACCTGCTGCTGCTGATTTATATTCTGCATGATTAGTTCTTAGATTCCTTTGTGGTAATCCTGAGTTTACAGATCCATTTTCTTTGCTTTTCCCGCATCCAGCACTAGGATGAAGGGATGGCTACAGAGTCTAAAGCATTGAGGAAACAGTCAGTTCAGTAAATAATACACAATTTTTTCTCAGTCTTCTATTTGTTGATTTTGAATTATGAGTAGGTTATAAGATGTCAATATCGGTATGTTGTTTCTTTCTAAAAAAACATTTTATGGTTTAATTTATGATCTAAATGTGGGATATACACAATTACAGTTCTGGTTGGTATCTCTCTTTGGAGAGCTGTCAGCTCTCTTTGAGAGGTCCTAAGACCTATTTTGCTGCCAGCAAAGGGCTGAAATATTAATTTTATGGTGGACTTGAAAGTAAATACTTCCATGCAGGAGAGATATAGAGATGTTACAGAACTCTTAGGAATATGACTGCTCAGAGACAATCACAAAATAAATCAAGTATTTTACATTATTAGGAAACCAACAGAAAGCAAAACTAAACTGCACTGCATGCATTCATGATGTGCTCACGTCTTTAATGCTCAGTGTAGTGCTGATTTCTCATATCTCTGTTTTAACTGGGATGTAAGGGTACTCCAAGGAGCCATGATCTTTACTATGGTACAGCTCCTGCACACTAGCTGTATGCTCAAAACAAACACCAAAGTTGCACAAAGGCAGACTCTAAAGAGAAGCAGATGGCCTTGAGCATGCAGGCATTCCTTCTGGGCTACTACTGCTTTCTCAAAAGCATAAACTGCCTTGATCTGTATGTGGTTTTCTTTGTATATTGCTGTTTTAATTTCCTCTGTCTTCTGAAACTTTCTTTGGAATAGATTCAAGTAGTCAAGAGCAATCTGCAGGTTTTCTGTGTAGCCAGTCTGGCCTCTAAACTACTTAGTCCATGTAAACTCAGATTACCTTCTTGGGTCACTTCATTGTAGAGTTATTTGTTCTCTCAGGTCTGAACCAGTTCTGTCCGTCCCCGTGTCTCTCCAGTGTTTCCAGTGCATCTTTTCTCCATCAGTCCTTTCCCGTCTCTCCTTTGGCAGCACATCTCACTTATAGAATTTCAGAAGCTGGTGGCTTGTCAGGTCTTGGCCATTACCTGATGGTTTATCAGAAGAGTATAATCTATATGCAAACCTTATCAATTACTGTGGACTTGTATTGGTCATATTAGTTTATGGTCCAAACAGAAGAATTGTGGTTTTTTCTTTTCCACTTGTTATTTAATTCTTAAAGGGCCTTAACCTGTGCCTGGAATTTTTGCAGAGCTGCTTTTAAACAGTTATGAATTTATTCATTAAGGTCTGTAACTGAAGCCCTTCTCCACCCCCATTCCTCAGTGTCTTTTGGCTTAGTTGTTAAAGAAAAGGGATGTTTGTGTTTGTGTTATTCTATTTCCAGCATATTTAATAGATACAGTTTTGGTTTATATTGACCTCTTTAGAAAGTTGTCTGATTCAATACTGACGTGCTCTAGAAATTACAAAACTCTGACTTTAGTTTCCTCATACAGCATCTCTTTTAGAGAAATATTCTTTTCTAGACAGTTAACCTTTACTAGCGCTTTTCTGACTGAATCATCAGCAATTATTTTGTCCCTGAGGAGCATTTTCATAGCTTTCCAGAGATTTATGGGTAACCATCTTATGGTAACATAGTCACAGAAAGGGCTTTATTTTTGCTTTTTTTTTTTTAAAGAAAGGAAAAGTCGTTGTGCATCACCTAGGAACAAGTTAATGAGTTTCTACAAGTTGGTATATGAACTGGTCATTGTCTGCTGTGGTAAGTAGGACAGTGTGAGCCATGTGAAAATGAAGGAAGACTTTGTAGCCTAGCATTGTTCTGTGGATATTTAATTTTTTTTTCTTTTGTAATTAGGAAGAAGCTGTTTTCAAGTATGTTCTGCGTGCAGCTGAAATAGTGGTGTAATTCTTCCGTCTGGCACCTGTGTCACTGTGACTTACTTCTTTCATGAAACTGAGCATCTATGAGCCCTGTCTTGCGAGTCCTGAGGGAACAACTTCTCTGTGATGGCGGGGGGTGGGGAGGATGTAGTCATAATCCATTTTTCAGATAAGGTTATAATTCTCATTCTGGTTGGAGGCCCAGCTAGATATAGGCTGATAAAATTTGTGGAATTATCATCAGGAAATATCTTCCATAGCTAGGGGACAGTATTTCTGGATCATAAAGCCACAAAGAGCATTTAATCCAGCTGTACTAGACAAGAATGGGATTTGTTGGCATAAAACTAGCAATCCCCTTTTTTCTGGCCTTCAATTCAGTGCAGAAAAAAGATTAAAATGTGGGGTTTGATTGATGAGCCCTGGCAAATCTCACTGTTGAGGTTTAAGATGTTTTCCAGCTTTTTCTCCAGTCTCACTGCCAGAGGTTACCAGCCCTCTAACATAGCATGCAAGGGAAGCTGCACCTACATCCCTTCTGCAGTTTCTGGGCAGATGTCAGTGTTTTGTCCTAAGCCAGTGAGTCTATAGTAAGATATCAGGCTTTTAATAGGAGCAACTGGTTCATTTCTGCTGACTTTACCTTGCAGCAACCTCCACCAAGACGCCCAGGCAGGCAGCTAGGGAGAGTGTTACCTTGAACAACCAACAGCAAGTTGTCAGAGGTCATCTGTCCAAGTTGTGTCAGTGGCTTCTTTCCATCTTTCTCATGCACAACTATAGCCTTTGCAGCCATGAAGAAATAGAAAAAAAAAAAAAAAAAAAGGACAGAAATGAAAAAAAAAAATTGGTTAAAGAGGTAGCAATAATTTCAGTTCTATTTACAGACTTCAGAAAAATTCAGGAGACCTATGAAAGTTCATTTAACCTGTTATCTATTCAATCTGGGGGAAAAATAATGAAAGAGAATTTGCCTTTACAGAGAGCAAAATTTTTCCCCCTTATGAAATTGCCTTTTGGTGGGCAGGTGATGTTAGCACAGCTGGAAGCTGGGTACAGCACTTAAGCAGCCCATCAGACACAGTAAGGATGAATACACCAGGTTATCCACTATCAGATCATGAGATATAACCTGGAGCCATTTCAAGTCACTTGCTTTTGTTGGTGTTACTGTAGTTTCTGTGAAGGAAGAGAGTTTGTAGTCAACTGTTATTTGGGTTTCTAACTTCTTTAAAAATATAAATTATAATTTTCCTCCTTCATCCTTCTCAGAAGGGACAGCTACATATTTTGACATGCAGTAAGGAGTCTGGGTCCAGCTGATTTTCAGTGAAACTCAGTCACCTGATTGTTCAAATGACTTATGAAACAGAATTTGGGGCCCTGCTTCCCTAGCTGATTGTGGAAGTGTTTAACCCGAAGCACTTCATTCTTCAGCACTGTAATTCTTCAGTATCTGATGAAATATTTGTAATCCTCAAGCAAATATACATAATGTAATTTGAATACATTTTTAAAGTGTGCCAAAAGCATAGCTGAATAAAGTTTGAGAGCTTGGTCCAGAACTCAGTCATTTCAGTCATTTTTGGAGGTTTGAGTCAGGACTCAATTGAAAAATATTACTTGGTTTTACTAGTGAATTGAATTCAGAGGCCTCTTAATTCAATGTTTTCTTATATATCATTAAATGTTTTAAGGGAACAGTAAAGTAAGTGTCTGGGGCTCCCCACAAGCTTCAGCAATAAAGCCAGAAATTAAGAAATTAAACTCTCTCTCACCCTTGGCCTCTGAAAATCCCCTTTCTGGTTGCAAAGCACGTGTGTTCCTTTTGTTGGTGTAACATAATGTTGAACAGGTAAAGTATCAGCCTCTGTACATATGCTGTAATGTAATCTGTATCTTAGTAGAAGATGACAACTACTAGGTAGCTGTAATGTGAGCTGACAGATAGCCAGGATTTCCACTGTTGCCACTCTGCATGGCTACTCTTACATCTGCAGCGTGTTATCTAGAAGAACACAAAGTAAATTTGTTTCTAAAATATTGCAAAGGCTCAACACGATATAATCACCTCCCACCCCCTAGTATTAAGCTCAAGGAAAACAACTGGCTTTAATGTTTAATGCAATATATTTTATATAGTCTTGTTATAACTATTTACTTGACCTTTTTTCGTCTGGTTCATCATGTATTATTAAAAGCTTTTAACAAGATGCATCCAGTACTGGCTGTATCTGCCCACTGTTTACATAAATAACATGCCTGGGAATAACAAACTGCAAGCTTTCTTTAAAAGCCTTGTAAATGGATAGAGAGCAGAAGCAAAAGTTATTATTAAGCAGTTCTTAAGACGCTTAGAGAAGCCATACTTCGCATGAAAGTTTCGTCTCAGTACTGAAGGGAACCTTTTACAAAACTCATCCAGTATCATCTCTACACAGCCTTTCAGGTTGTTATTTCTCATGTGTGCCCAGCTGCTCATCTTACTTGAGGTAATACTTCAAGGCTAAGGGTCATTTGGGACTTTGAAATGTCTTAGGTCTGTCGCTTAGAGCTGCCATCCAGCAGCGTGTAAAATAATTATGGATAATAATTTTTGTTCTGCACCTTCCCTTCATGATTCAGCAGCTGCAAGTGGTATGAAATGCATCCAGGCTGTGCCTGGCTTGAGTGCCAGGAGTTCCCTTTTTTCCATCCTAAAAGAAGTGCTAATCATGTAACTGACAGGAACTACTAAATTGTTTGTAAGTGAGTTTTTAAATAGCTGGAAAGCATCCTGTCAGGTGCTTGCAAAAAAAAGACCCTCATTCTGGAAGGACCTTTAAGCACAGACCTAATATTGCAGCATGTATATTAGATCTAGTGCTTCAGTCCTTTTGTTGGGCCCTCTAATTCTTTTTTTAAAAAGAACTCTTTGTATTTCAAAATGTTGTATCTGCTTTTCATTTCTGGCGCGTCCCTAAAGCTGCTGTGCAAGGAAGGGAAGGTATTAAAGCACACTGGGCCAGCAAAGGAATGCTCCTTTAGGTAAGAGCTGGGAACGTTGTACTTTGTAGGAACTGGATTGTAACGGTCGAGCAGCTTTGACCCAAATAGCAAGCGATGCGCAGCACTAACAACCCTCCCCTGGGACCGTGCCTTTTGGAGACTGGCCCGGTCTCGCAAAGTTGTGGAGTTCCACCACAATGTGCAAAACCAGTTAAAGAATCTAATAAATTGAAAAAAGATTGTGGACTTGCTTTAGACCATTTATAAATGAAGAAAACCTGATAATGGAGGTCGGAGTAGGGGTGAGGAACTGAGTGTTCTGCATTGGGATGGTCTGCTTCAGAGTAGCAGGGCAAAGAGCATCTATGTTGTCTGTCGGCAAACCTTTGTAGGGATACATTTAGGTAGATTTAGATTAGATATAAAGGGAAAAAATCTTTCCTGCCAGGGTGGTGAGGCCCTGGCACAGGCTGCCCAGAAAAGCTGTGGCTGCCCCTGGATTCCTGGCAGTGTTCAAGGCCAGGTTGGATGGGGCTTTGGGCAACTTGGTCTGGGGAGGCTGTCCCTGCCCATGGCAAGGCTCGATGGGCTTTGAGGTCTCTTCTATAATTCCTCACAGTCTGGCATGTTAGAAATTACTTTTTGTGGTGTGTTCCCCCCACACCACCTTCGTATTTTAAAAGCTCAATTTGTAGCAATCAAATCACTCACGTGCCAGTAGATCACCTAATATTTGTACATCTGTGTACCTTTAAACTGATAAAGCTCACACTTATCTAGTTGGTTAAAGAGGTATGACAATACACCAACCATGCTTACTGAATGCAGTTGAGGTCGTCTGTGATTTTTATGGGATGACTTGAGGTGAGGGAAGCTTTGATATTGGTCGTCTTCTTGTCTCCCACATTTGATAGAGCCTCTTTAAAAAGTAGAGGTGGTATATGAGCCACCACAAGGTGAAACGAGCTCTAGCTTATGACCTTGCCGGGTTTCTGCCTGCCTTGCAGGGACACTGGGCAACTGCAAGAACCAGTACGCAATCCTAGCAGCCACAGCAATCTCTGTGGGAGGAAGAACCACTAACTTGCAACCCACCCCAGGGCATTTTCATTTCAGTTTCTGGTAACAGAAGCTGAAAACAACCTCAGCATCTTGGAGCCCAGTATCCTTTCTTCAGGGATTTAAGGATGTCAGACAAATCTGCCTGGCTGCTTGTTCATTCATTCACCCTGAACAGGGCAATTGAAAGACCCATTAAAAATGTTTTATGGATTTAATGGGCAAGTGATGTGGCCAAGTGCTGAGCTTTCCCAGCTGGGGCTGGCTGATAGCTGATGGGAGCAGAGCCTAAGGCTGCACAACGGTGCGGTGTAGAAAGGTGCCCCCAGGTGCAGGATAAAGGAAATGGTCCCCAAAGGGATGTCTACTGGAGAAAAATGAATTGTGCATTTAGAAACCTGCATTAAGGAAAGAGAGAAATTATAAGAAGCTAAACTAAATTGTCAGAATGATGACAGTGAACCAAAAGGAGTAACATCCACTATCTCTCTTTATGCATATATCCTGGAGAACTGTGTCTGAGAGGGGGAACTTTCATTAATGCTTTATAGTGGAAAGGTCCAAATCAAATTTATGAGATCTTCAAATGTGATCTATGAGATGAATCTGTCAGATTAACATTTATTTACTGTAGATGGGAAGACAATGTGAAGGGAATATAATATGATACAAATATCTGGGAAAAATGCAAAGGGATAATGATTTCACTCTAGGGAGCAAAGATAAAGCGCATAAGAAAGGCTAAATGACTGCAATGTTACACTTACTGGCTGGGACCCAGCAGGTTTTACTCAGTCTTGGCCTCTGCTGCACGTTTCTGCATGACCTGCAGTTACCCTCTTTGGCCCAAGCCTTTGAAGAGAACAGCTCTTTAGGCATTTGGCCGCTCTGAAATCAGCTCCTAGCTGTGCAGAAATTTGATATCCTCTTTTCAGAGTGCCTTACTTCTCATGGGACTGAAGATGGTACTAAGACAGAGCCTCCATCTCCATTAGTTCAAATCCTTTGGAGCAGGAGCTGTCCCACGTGGTGCATTCCAGGCAGGACTGAGCTCAGAGGGCTCTGAAGCCAGCAAGGGCCTCCTGTCACTGTTTAAAGAATAAAACCATCCTGTCATGGTGCTGCAATGATACAGTTGGTTAACATGCAACCGTATCCAATATTTTAGTAAAGATACTGTCAAGCTTTTTCTTTCCATGGCCTTAATGTATCTTCTTATCACCTCCGTGCGGCATCAGAATTGCCTCACTGAGCAGATGCTCCTACCAGTCAACTTACTGACATACTGAAAGTCAAATACAACTCTTGTTAATGTTGCACTGCTGTTGGTGCCTTTAACGTTTATCAAGTGCAGTTCCAAGAAGAAATTCTACCTGCATTTCAAGGGTTAATTGCTCTTGACTATTGCTTTAAATTCCTTAACTGAGTTGGCTACATGTGCTGCATCAATTCCTGTTACCTTTACACTTCAGTATCAAATAAACAGGACTATAGGTGCTTTCATCTTTGTAGTAACTACTGTTGCGACATACATCTGGTGCTACAGACCAGACAAAGCGCAGTTGCTTTTCAGTAGAGAAAGTTCTTTCACAGACTAGCTGGAAAGTTTGCTGATCCATGAATCAAGGGCCACATTTTCTGCAGGCACAAGTTGAGCTGGTCACTAGTAACACAATTCCAACTTATACCAGTTGAGTGGCTGTCTTAAAAATCATGAATCTGAGAAGCAAGATAAGATGAAGCAAAATCATTCTTATGGTAATATTACTTGAGAGAAAAATGGAAGTGCCCAGCTCAGCCAACCTCCCTCGAGCATATTGTCTTGAAAATCCTAAACCACACAGAAGAAGCAGTTTTGAAAATATAATAATGCTGGTGCTAGGCTCAGTCCTTTAAAAACTTTCCACTTAGGGCAATTGTGAGAGGAAGACTCCAATAAAAAGGCATTGGGGCGGGGAGGGGGGAACACAGGTCGTTGAATAAACAATGAGGAAAGGAGTATAAGGAATATATTTCCATTTATATCATCAGACTCCAATCTCTCTTTACTGTGACATTACATACCTAAGCTGTCCAGTAGTTCCACCACTCTCCATGACCAAGTCACTGACAGCAACCTTCCTCCACGCCTGAGCACAAACAGTGCTTGCATGGAGCTGGTGGCACCCGTAGGTGCCCCTGGTGTTCTCAACAACTCCTGTTGAAAAGCTGTCCGAAGAGATCACAGGGAAGAATGCAGCTCTCCTATACGTGCAATGCCTTCCGGTCATTAAGGGTCCCCATCCACCCTGTCCTCTCTAGATGTAATGGTATGTTAGTGCTGAGACGTTAGCACCGAGGTATGTTTTGAAAACAGCCTCAAAGATTCAGACTACCTTCTTTAGTTTTGTGGGCTTCCTGAGATCAAATGAATTTTGTCACCAGAAGGCATTTTTGAAATTCTGGTGCAAACAATTTACTAATTCTCATGTGCTAATGCCTGAGTCTGCATGTGCTGAACACCCCAAAACTCTGCTACAGATGCATCATCAGACTGAAATAAGGAGAGCTGAGATCTGTGGGGAAGTCCATGTCTAATCTATGTCAAGATTACAGTCATTTCTGTAGCCAGCTCCATTATATTTGCCTTTCACTCATGTGAACATGAGTTTCAGTCTCATGCAAATAGAACCCTATTCCCATTCTTCCAGGAATATTGTTGGGATAGCAGCAATTTTGGAGAAAGGCAGTTAAAACATAAGATCACAACATCTATCTCTACCTGACTTTCTGGTTTAGCAATTACTCAAAAGATATATGTTGAAAACATCGAGATATATTAGCAGCAGCAACTTATTTTTGTGATATTAATTTCTATATTGCCTCCTTAATATGACAAGAAATATAAAAGAACTAATCATAGGCTGTAGGTGCAGTGTATTCATGGTAGTAATGTAGAACAGAAAAGATAAATGTAATAGTCTTAAAATGAGATAATGAAATATAATAATAGGTTTTCAGTATGTGATCATAAAATAGGAACAATACTATCATGTAAATGAAATTAGTATATTTGAAGAGTTACAATGAGCTTGTGAGTGGATAATATAAGTAAAGAATATTTTAAACATCCCTATATCTCAGGAAGGATGAAGCTGACTAAAATCAGCTTTCTTTGGGAGCCTGTTGCAGTATGTGATTATTTATATTAATTTTTTTAAAAAACATGAAAAGTACTATAATAATAGTCCTGAATAAAGAAAATTAGCTGATGATAAGACTTCTGTTGCAATACAGGTGATCAAAAATTCTGGAATTATATCAAAGACCTTTGAAATCATTGAGTTCAATTGTACCTGTCCTCTACTAAGCCATATCCCTGAGCACCTCATCTACCCATTTTTAAATACATCCAGTGACTCAACTACCTCCCTGGGCAGCCTGTTCCAATGCCTGATAATCCTTTTGGTGAAGAATTTTTTCCTAATGTCTAATCTGAACCTGCCCTGGTGCAGCTTGAGCCCATTCCCCCCATCCTATCACCTGTTGGTTGGGTGAAGAGAGCAACACCCACCTCTCTACAACCACCTTTCAGGTAATTGTAGGCAGTGATAAGGTCTCCCCTCAGCCTCTTCTTCTCCAGGCTAAATGACCCCAGTTCCCTCCTCGTAAGGTTTGCTCTCCAGTCTGGTTTCCCTTCTCTGGACACACTATAGGACCTCAATGTGTTTCTTGTAGTGCGGGGCACAAAACTATATCTTGCAAAAAATTCAAGCCTTTGAAAAGCAAACAGATAATCAACTTCCTGGACTGATGAAGGAAAAGCCAAAAATGGGTCTTTTCCTTAGCATATTTCCAGTATTCACAGAAATGTTGAATGCTGCTCACCATTCATCAAGGCATTTGTTTTTATTGTTCCTTTTATTGCAAAACTAAAACTATCCCATTGAAACATTCAGGCTTGTACAGAGAGCATTTGTAGGTGAAGAGGAAAAGATGGATGGTGCCTGACTTGCTATACCTATTTACAGCTGTATTTGCTAATGATTATAGATGGATAGATAGAGAAAATAGCATCATAATGGGACACAATTTATTACAAGGTTATCTACCCGTGGAATTCTTTTGAAGGATCAGGGCTCCTGTGAGGGGTTGTATATGATTTTAAGAGAAAGTAAGCTGTGTAGAGTAGCTATTACTCTAACTTTTTTTGGTCACCCTTATTCAAGAAAGGCCAGAAAAATAAAATCTTTGGAATGTTGAAAAAACCACCAACAAACCCACTGCAGTTGTTGTAAAGGCATCCAGTAGCTGTAAAGGTCATAGTTTGTGGATTCTTAATTGATCACCTCTGTAATACATGTTTGTCTTTTAGGAGGCTGTAAGTGCTAAGACTTTAATAAATTATTCTTAAAAACCACCAACGTAGGTTTTCTTTAAGGAAGAGATCCCTATGATTAGAGGCAACAGGAATAGTGAATTATTAAAGACAGTATCTGAAAATGAAGGCTGTGTTGAGTGCACAGCAGGGCCAAGAAAGGCCTGTAATCTCATCACCTGGAAGCCACATCTTGGCATTTTATCAGTATGCAACATCTTATCTGAGGATAAGCAGGTTCTCTGCACAGCCTCTGTGTGTGTTTCACTTGTTAGGAGCCACGCATATAGGCCACTCTAGTTTGTTTGCTCGTTCTGAAAAAAATTGGAATTCTGCCAACCAAGGACTTTCCCTAAAGCAACTCTAACTTTTAAGTCTTAGAAAAAATATGGGTTTTTTCAAATTATTAGTAGATGGGCACTGAACATTATTAGTTGCTTTGAAAAAATTATTTTCCAGGTTAAAAAAGAATATAAAGACTAGCAAGTGGCCTTGTTTTCTGGGCTCTTGCTAATTGAAAAGTACCCATAGCAAAATGCTTACATCACTGTGAGTGAAGAGTAGAATATAATACCTACTACATTGTAAGCACCTTCAAGAAGATAAGTTTGCCCTTTTTTCCCCAAAGTTTCTCTCTCCCAAAATGAGTGCATGCTTCCATTCTCCTCCAGGCAGGAAAGGATAGCATTTCCTATAGGACAAGTTAGAAACATCATTGTGGGTTGGTTTTCTAGTCTTTTGTCTTCATTAAAATAATAAAAACACACATTTATCCTAACCAAACACCTCTCATTTAAAGACTGGTGAGGAAATAAAAGATCCCACAGGCCTTTAGCTGCCTGATGCAGTGGTGTACAAAGGACAGCTTTAATACTGTAACCACAGCTAGCTACAGAGCTAGCTTGGGAGCAGATGCTGCAGCTGCAAGATCATTTTCCACAGCCTGGCATGAGGGTGTTCAATTGTTTTTGAAAGGTTGAGAAGGGTTGGTTAAGTACTACTGGATGAGAGAACTATAGGAAATTCAAAGTATTTAATCAGTATTTATCATAACAAGAATAGCCTGTTAAATGACATCTAACCTACCCATAGCATACCGAGCTAGAATTTTACATTATTTGATTGTCACCTGTCTGCAGCACTGCAAGCACCTCCCTTTCTTCTTTTTTTCATAAATACCTACAGCTTTTTACGGTGTCAACATACTGCTGCATCTGGGATGGCTGCTTGTCTGCTGTTGAGGACATTCAGCAGTAACCAGACTACGAGTACTTTTGATATATACACCTGTTACCCCTCAAAAGGAGGGGGAAAAAAACCCCCTAGTTTCTTATGAAACAGCAGCTGGTTCATCAAACCTGAGTGGTGAATGTTCATTGGTGAATCCGCTTGTGCCAGGTGAACCTGATCGAGCATCTCAGCTTTTCCTTTGCCCTTGGCTTTTCCTGCCGTGGTCGTGAGCTATGAATAGTAAACTGCTGAAGACATAGTTTGCTCCATGCTGAGGTAAGGAGCGTTTGGCAGAATGTCCTCATATTGAATCATTTACCTTGCAGCAAAATAACCTGACACAACAGGACACAGCTTAGACAGTAGCTTTTAACCAAAACAATGAGATCTGGGCATTTTGAAATCCCTAAAGCAAAGTTCATCAGATCAGATACGTGAACTTCGGGTCTGATTTATCATAAGCCGTACCTACTTTCTGCTACTGCCTCCCTTTTAAAAGACTCTTGTGTTGTTAGGCAAATGGTGAGTTTCATGAGTGAAACGAGGTTTGTATTTGTAAAAGAAACATTTTAGGCATTGCTGCTCTGCCTGGTTCCTTATGATGTTTTGCTTGATATGATTTTACTACGTTAGCTATTCCCCTCGGCCAGCTCTGAGCATCAGTCAGAAGAGAAAGGAGATTTTGCCCAATCCATCTCTCATGGAACTGAACACAAAGCTTATGAAAATCCAGCCTTGCCTGTTCGGCTCATTTCAAACGGGCTGCGACTCTCCTCCTCAGTGCGTGTGTTTAATGAATGCCATTAGCGTTTATATGTACCAAGAGGAGGCTGTGTCTCACAAGCTTTCTGCAGTTCCAGTATATTAAGTGACAGAATAAGCAATATCCCTCTTAATAGCGTTTCCCCTAAATTTATACTTCTGACCTAATGCAGATTTTTCTGTACAGTGGATGTTTTATGGAGGAATATACTTAAATGGTGAATAAAATACCTACTGGATAGAAAATCAAATTTGCCTTAAGAAGCATGAGCTCTAATGTCTAGTGCTGGGGTTGGCTGCTGAACAGCTTGATAAACATCTTCATTTCACCGGGTGCCCATTCCCCTGTAAAACTGAGCCATTTATGTGCTCCTCTGCAGAGCGCTCAGAAATAATGCTATAGGGGCAGCGTGCTTTGCTCACACGCTCCAGGCCTTGTTATCTACTTAATGTTGTATATCATTGGTTTGTTAAATAATAACTATGCTTACATTATTCCTAAATTTCCCCACCTTTTTGTCTTTTCTCTCTCAGAACTTGGTAGTTGCAATCACACTGACTTTGTAGAGGGGGCAGTGGGGATGTATGATTCCCCAATAACAACTGTTCACGTATACATTGAAAACTTTGCATTATCTTTGAGTAATACCCCTCAGAAAGCCTCTTCCACATCTATATCACATCGTCTATTCATCTTAATCATGGGAGTCCCTTGGGAAAGACAGACAAGACTTCTGCTTATGCTCTGCAGAACTGAACAAAGTCAGAGAGCTCAAAAACAGCAAGGTAGGGCTGCTTAGGAACTTTTTCTTGATGGATTTGTATCCTTTTAAGTTCCTTGTATCAGTGAGCTGAAAAGACTGTATGGCATGTAGCTTCCTGAAATGGTGGCGGCATTTCTTTATTTTATCAGTTAAAACAGAAAAGTGAGACGCCAAGAGCTACAACTAAGTGATTGCTCCATTCCCCACCTGGAAAAAAGATACCTCTGACTCACTGTACGCAAGAGCTACAAATGGCTTCACCTTGTTGTCCTGATGATTAATGCCTTCTCTCTCTGTGTGCAGCCCATGAGATTCTTGGTGTCAGCAGAATCAGCCTCCTTACTTAACCCAATAAATCACCATTATCTTTACAGAGGAGCAGCAGTTCGTAACAGTCCCCTCTCTGGCCAGTTCAGTACAGTGAGCAATTTTCCGGGTGCTGTGTTGGACCAGTCCAGCGTGATAACTGGAAGCAATAACTGCAGTGTCACCAGACCCTGTGGATCATGTTTTCTTCTTCCAGTTCAGCAGCTCGTCTCTTATCACCAGAGAATCTGTAAAAGCAAGACACTAGGGGTCACTGCCCAGAATCAAAAGTGAGCTACCAGCCTTGTAACTGAGTAAATAACACTCAACAAAGCGTTGAGCTGAATTTGAAATTTTTACTTGCTTTTCTGTTTTCAAAGCATGGAAATTTGCATATTATTTCAATGAATAACTTTGCAGTTCATAAATCAAAAAGATGCTCGCAAACTAAAGCTTATGACAAATGATAACTGCATTTTAACTGGTGTTCAATGTCATTTGATGGAAACTTTTTTTCATTTTCCTACAGAAGTTACAAAAAAATTTCCCTGTCTGGGGGTTTTTTCCCTCCTCCCCCTCCACCTCTTCCTACACTTACAAAAGATGGAAGGTCAAGGGAAAGGAGGAAGAAAGGAGCACATGTAAGATCTTACTTTTGTTGGTTATTCTTGGCAAAAGCATGTCATCAATTACTCATTTTTTGCATATGATTTAGAAACAAATTCATAGAAGAAATTATAAAACTCCAAACTAGCTAATGCTCTGAGCCCAAAAAAAAGAGAGAAAACTCAAACTGAAAAGGGTGAAAAAAAGGACTTTGCACCTAAATATCCCCCTTTGTCTGTTGTATCCTGCAAGCCAGGTCCTTTCCTCCAGACCTGCTCTCCACCAGCTTTCTGTGGATAGCAGGAAACTTGATATTGCCATCCCCAAGGATGCCTGTGGAAAACATCTGCCACCTGACCCTGCCTCTGTGACCTGCTTTTCTCACTCCTCTTCCAAGGAGTGCTCCTCCTTAGGGCATGGCTGTTCAGGACTGGTTGATCTCAGAGGAGAGATGATCTCCCTTCCCTCTCTAGGAAGTCAGGCCACATGGATCAAGTAGTTTCTCAAATACCATGGAAAGGAGTCATAGAATATCCTGAGTTGAAAGGGACCTATAAGGATCATCAAGTCCAACTCCTGGCTCCACACAGGGCTGGACAAGTCAGAGCATGGGACTGAGTGCATCGTCCTGACACTTCTTGACCTCAGCCAAGCTTGGTGCTGGGACCACTTCCCCAGGGACCCTCTTCCAGTGCCCGACCACCCTCTCAGTGAAGAACAATGTTTCAATGTTTTGGGAAACCAAGACAGAAGATAAAGCCTGGGATGCCTCACTTATTGGAAAGGTAGAAAAGATGATAGAAGGGAGGCAGAAAGGCAAACATGAGAGCCTATGGTCATCTTTGCATTTAGTTTATTTCCTTTGCCACTTTTTTTTTATGTGGTATTTTAGTGAATAGGGTTCTCTAAGTGTTGATGTGTAGTGTTCTGTTATGACATGTGACAGTTCATAACTGCTTTGTTTTCCTTGCACATATACTTCTCTTCCACGTTGCAGTTGCTTCAGTAGTTATTCAAAATAAAGGGAAGTAGAAAATATTGAGACACAACATAAGAAGAATAATGGCTTCAGCTTCAATGAAAAGCCACTTCTGTGTTGTAAAGAGCAAAAAGACATCTGTCTCGTGCCTTTGAAATTCCCTGACAAGTTCAGGAAGGTTTTTTCAAGATTTTCAACTCATTTATAGCCTGACCTAAACCGATCAGAGTTGATGGGAGTCTTTGCGTTGACGTTAATGTGCTCTGAGTCAGGATCTTGGGCCCTGAGACTCTATCTCAGTTGTACCAACATTGTGAAGTGCTTAATTAAATGGAGACACTCGAATATGCAATGAGCCACCTGCAAGATCCCAGGACAGCAATAAGGGTCTTAATACCAAAAAGGAATAATGGTTTCAGTACCAGCTTTCTCAAATTAACTCTTTTACAATCATCCCAGATATGTGAGGTGTTTTGTCCCTCAAAGTGCTAAGTTTTGTTTCAGTCTAGTGCTCACACATGCTATATATGTGTAATTTGCAAGGCCTTTTATTTTTATCAACCAGTTGTGAGTATCAAAAAGATTTTAGGGAAGTAGATGAAATGATTCATTCAGTCTCTGTTGCCTGATAAGTGTTATAACAATGTTACTTTGCCATATAAAGTCCTTCGAGTCAAATATGAAACAATAGTCTCACCAAAATGAGTGAAACTTTCCAGTGAATAAATTTAAATATGACCTATATGTTTTTCTGAGATAAGGGTCTTATTGGCCTTGCCTTTCCTAAATATTTAGTCAGCCAACCACTGAAATGGTGTTCTAGAAACTCAGTAAAAGTAGCATGAACCACTCCATCACTAGGAAAATGTCAATTTGGTTTTCTGTTTTTGAACTGGCCTTTATCTACTCAGGCAGCCAAAAGAGTCATTAAAAGAAACCTAAGCTACCACAGAAACTTCCAGGGTGGTTCTCTGGAATGTGCCAGGAACCAGAGACCCCAACCATACAGGGGGAGTCTGGTACACAGCAGCATGTAAGCAAGATCACCTGCCCTAGAGCATGCCTCCTGCAAAGCCCTAGGTTGGAAAATCTCACAAAGTTAGATCTCCATGATGCAGCTAGTGAGTCTGCAAGATCTTCTTGAAAAACTTCTTTACTGCTCACTGTCGTTACAGAAACCTACACACCCAGAACACAATATATCCCATTTTCGCTAATTTCTCTTCCCTTCCTCCACATACAGTATTTTTTCATGATAATAAATTCCATTGCTCCTACCAGAAAATGTGCTCAGGTAGCATAAATCATGGTCACTGCTCATACAAGATTGCTTTCTAATTTGCATATTAATAATGATGGTGAGACATAAGGAGCCATTAAAGCCAACTCTAAATGAAAACATTTCAAAGTTTTAAGCAGTGCATTTTTCATTTCACTAATAGTATGTGGTACTTCCTAGCAAGCAGTGATGGTAAATAAGAAATTTGCATTAATGGCCTTGCTGATAACTTTCTCTGATTCCCACTACCCTCCCCCAAGAACTCTGAATCAATATGGGAAGTTAAATTACCTCTTGACTGCAGACAGTAGTTTTGAAAAGGAACTTCGGACCAGTCAACGTTTGCCTGGTTTTGTTTTCCAGTAATTGCCAGTGACAGAGCTTAAGAAGCAAACACGCTTTGCTGTGAAGCTTCCCATGGGCGGGGGGCAGGGAAGTATCTGGTCCTTTTGATTTAAGTTCAGCCTGTCAAGGAGAAATGTAAGTTGGAAGCCACAAAATGTTACACAATAAGGAAAGAAAAAAAGAGAGAGACCATTTATAACTGTGAAACACAAGTGGATTGAATAGTACTTAAAGTACAATTATACTCTGAGAAGTGACTTTGGGTAAAGTCATGATCTAACTGAAGAGTTCTGCTATTCAGACTCATTCAGAGTCCTGTCCTGATTTAGACTGAAGCTATGTATAGTTTTTGCGTCACCTCAAATGTATCTTTTTTTCCCTAACATATAACTCAAGAAACATAGTCAGTGTTTTAGCATGAATGTGTTTACACTGCTAAGAATTGGTGAGTATATCTAACCAGTATCAGTTGAAGCCCATATATTTTCCTCTTAATCTTCTTTTGCACATATAAATATATGCATAAAAATTATATATGTATCTTACAAATTAGTATAATGAAGTGACAAAAAAAGACCCGATCACATCTCTTGTAAGTAACATGGCTGTGAGGCAGAGGCATAACTTTCATTGTAGTATCAGCAGAAATAATGTTTCTCACGCCCGTTCTTCTCTGGGATACGGACACAGTTGAAGACAATTGAGATGAGAGTGAAGGCACTGCAAGCAGTGTGGTCAGGAACCTGCAGATATCATATGGTGTGAGTCAGCAGATAAATATCCAGCTCACACTTGTCCTCAAGCGGAGGAGCTAAGTTATATGCATGTCAAAACTGAGTACTTGGTATTTCCACTCAGCTAGGTAGAGTTGCACACACTTCTGTGGCTGAGTATATTCCCAATTATCTGCTAGAACTGGAATCTGAATTTCCGTGAAGTACATTTGTCGTACAGGTGAGTGGAGGAGTGTGTATGCGTTTGTGTCTGGGTAGGGGAGAGGCAGATGCACAGTCCATCTGAGCACACTCGCTTTGGAAGGTATTTAAAAACAAGTGTCGGCATTCTGACGTACTTGATCCTCCTAAAGTGGTCAAACTCTGGTGCTCAACACGGTTGCCTAAAAAAACACAAAAAACCAACCACAAAACAAAGCATTTTGTAGACTGTATAACTCTCTTAGTGAGCAAGGACCACCCTGGAATGTTTTCACTACTCACTTCTTCTTGCCTGCATAAGACTTACTCCAGATGCTCAACTTTTGCAGGTCAGCAATGCCTTCTACTGGGCTTTGTTAAGGCATGTGAGCTATTTGACTTATTTATCTTATAATTTACAAGCTGCCCTCTGTGGCACCGAAACAAAACATCAGATGTGTCATCCCGCCCCTAGTGCATTTGTGAAGCTGTCTGGGACATCTGTGTGGCAGATGTGACACAGGACCCACAGGAGACTTGTGCTCTTCTGGTGTGGCAGCAGGTGGCCAGGCAGGATACCTGAGGGCATTTCAAGGGCTCTGAAGGCTTATGTGTGTGCAACTGGATTAAACCTTACGTATCTGAATGATTTCGATGTTAGGTTGAACGAGAAGGACTAGTGTCCCATTTTTTTAATGTCATCTTCAAAACAGACTCTCCATACTAAGCCTCAAACCATTTTGGACAGAGTGAATTGGTGGTGCTCAATCTGTCCAAGCAGATATACCTAATTATGTCTTGAATTTAAATATCAACTTCTACTAGGTCATTAAAAAAACCCCTAATATCCTTGAATGCAAATAAATCTAGAAAGTAAAGTCTTCATACTGTTGAACATGTTAAGCACAATTCTGAACCTCCCACTATCATGAACAAAGTAAGTAAAATTGTCAGAGGGGTTATTTTATATTGCTTAAACCGTATGCATGCAGGCTTCTCAATCTCATTTTTAACCAGCAACCCAACTCAGACGTGTCAATTTAAGCTCAGTAACGGATGTAACTGATTCATCTGAGGAGTGGTTAAGACAACCACCATGGCAGGCACATGCCAAGAGGCAAAATTAAACCTTACTTCCCAGAGAATCTCAAGTGATTTCAGAATCTCAAACTATCAAATAACTCTGAAGATGTTCTGTAAATAGTAGACACCTCTCATCATAGCCCCTCGGTGCATTCTTAAGTTGGCATTGTTATTTTTAACAACAATGGCATAAAAATTGAGTATTCTTTCACTGTGATTTCTATCCAAAATGTTCCAAAAGCTCTCTGAAGTCAGTAATGGAAAGTTCCTAAGAATGATTTCTCAAAATTTATATAAATGAAGAAACATTCAGCCAAGATTATTGAGCCCTACTGTACAAAAACGGTTTTATCCTTTTGAGAACGCAATTTAAATCTGGCATGTAAATTGTGTGAAATATTCTCCAGCTCAACTGTAAGATGTCTGCAGGAGTCACATCCTGTCCAAAGCCTGCAAAGAGCAATTAGTGTAGGAAAATTATCCCTAACAGGGTTCTGGCTGCTTTGAGGTCTTGTATTTTGTTTACACCATTGCTTTTGAGTTAAGAAATACAAAGAAATTTCTTGAGTAGAAAAGCATCACTCAGCTCAAGTTTTAAACCTTCTTCATGAATCAACTTCATAACGACTTTGTCACAGGGTCTTTGCTGCAGTAGGAAATGTGGCATGGGAGAGCAGGAATGAGCATCTGACCCAGCTGAAGCTGCCTTTTCCACCCTTTGGAACTGTGCCTCCTCAGCGAGATGTGAGAGGGCAGTAGGCTCCCCATGCTAGTGGTGGGGTTACCTGGAGTGCAGGGCAAGGTGCTCAGCTCTCTCCTGAGCGCAGATGCTCTAGGCAGCAACACCCAGGGCACCTGGCGCTCTGTTCAGAGCTATTCTTGACGCAGCAGCCTTGCAAACTGCAAATGCTCCCAGCCATGCTCATACGTCCCTCCCATCTGTTCCCATGGCTGCCAAACCTTGGATGCAACACAGCGCAAAGCACTTTAACTGCCTTTTGCTGCACCATTAACACAGCAGGGTGCACCTAGAGGGTATGAGTCATCACACAAGGCATTTTGGCAGCAGCTCCTGAAGTCACACTCCTACAGGCAATGTACCTCTAAACCACATACAGGTGATGCTACCTCCGAGACCTAGAGAGTCTCCTTTTCCATTCACAGTGGTTGTGTTGCGAAAGTGTCCGTGCATGCTTTTAAAGTCCTCCTTGGAAGGCTCCTCAAAGGGAGCAATGTGGGGATCTCTCCCTGACCATGTAGAGAGAAGGAAGCTAAAGTTACCTGAAGGAAATTGCCAAAGTGCTTCAGGCCTTCCTCTTTTGAATGGACAAGCAATGGCAGTCCACAACCATCCTGTTCTTCCTTCCCCTCACTCCTGTTCCACCCTAGGTTTTCTTCCTCAAAACAGCCACTTGCATCTCTCTGACATCCCCGTATTTCATCTTTACAATTGGCCTTATTAGAAACAAGGTCACCAGAGGCTGCCTGAGCTCTCTGCAGGTTTAGAGCAGTTCAGAAAAGTGATCTTTTCAGAGTGCTCTTCCCTCGTATCTGGACACAGTCTCAGACAAACGCAGTGACACATCTGTAGGACTGAGGTGATTTGTGCCCAGGTGCTTGAATTACACTCTGCAGATAGGCCCACAGTCATACAGTCTCTGTGCAAGTACTGGCCCAATGGGATCATCAAACGAGCGTGATACATCCATGCACTTCAGATAGGTATTCCAGCCTGTTAAGCTTGCAGTCGCATCTTAGAGTAAGTTTATGGCAGCAAATGGTGAAACACTAGCAAATAAATCACTAATTGCATGCCCAACTCTCCCACTTCTTCCTACTTTCCAAATAAAAGGAATGGTCACAGTTGAATTTCCATCCTTCACAAAATGAAAGGCTGCCTTGCAGTGAGTGGCAACTTCTTTAACTGTAACTGCATTAACAATGAGTAGGTTAACCCTTCCACTTATCTATCAGCGTAACAAAGCATGGTTACAAACTGTTGTACTGGTGACTGATCCAGTTTACAGACAGGTACAAGGCTCACTGCCTTCTCTTTCCCTCTTCCTACTAGTAGATACTAGATAATTCCTACTGCTGTTCTTCCTGTTGATATGTAGATCTAACTGTTTGGTAACCAAGATAAGTGAAACAATCTGAGTTTAAAAAGTTGACACAATTATAAGTTTATCATCTCTTTTCAAGTAAAATACCACACAGTACCTGCTCCCTTCTTACACCTACATACAGAGATCCATTTTGTCTGCCCAGCAAATGTCCTATGTGCTCAGATTGTATAATCTTCTTCATGGACTTAGCCCTGCAGCATCCTCAGCTTCTCCCATGACACTGCAGAGCTGCAGTGATTCAGGCCATTCTGCCTCAAAAGTGCATGGAAAGTCAGGCAAGGGTAGCCACCAAGTCAAATTCCTCAGTGTTAGAGAAGGAAGCATTGTATAATCAGTGGACATCTTTTTAGAAGAAGCACCCCAGAGAATTTTATTTTCTTAGTGTTGGATGGGTTTTTTTCTATTTGTCGAGTCCAAGCTAAAATGGCCTAGGTGGTTAGATGTTCATACCCAAAGACATCCAGCATAACCAGATATATCAGTTCAATACTGGTTTGTATAAAGCTATATACGCTGACAAATTAAAATGGGAAATTAAAATGCTGTCCTTATGGTGATGTAATTATGGTGGCTTAGTATGGCTAGAATGGACAGAGGGAGGGAGCACATGTCCCTGTCCAGCCTGCTGACAGAACTGACCCCTACCTATCCTGAACCAGAGCAGCCTAGACCCTTGCCTGTTCAGAAACACATACTCAGAAGACATACACCTTCGTAATGCCTGACAGAGTCATTTTCATTCTGTTGGAAGATTTCCTTCCCCTTCTTCTTCCCTTTCCATTTTTTCTTTTCCTTTTTTGTTTTTTTTGTTTTCACCCTCCTCTTCCTTCTTCCTTTCTCATTTTATCACCTTCATACTCCATTCATGCTTGTGACTGTCCAGTAGTAGATTGCATTCAGTCTATTATGTGTATGTGCTACATCATTGCCCATAATGACAGCAGTATAATTATAATGCCACAGCGGAAAACATTGGCCGTGTAGACAAGGCCAAAATAGCAACCTGAGCACTGTGAGTTAACCCACTCGCTCTCCTCCACCACCATGTCTGGACCTTTGCTGGAGAGAAAAAGTTGTGCCTCACCGGTCATGTTCCCCCTTTCCCAAAGGCAAACAATTAGCATCCCCTATTATTTGAATCAGACATTTAACTTAATTTGGGAATTTACCAGCATAGGCAAAAATCATTTCAGCACTGTTTGAAGAGTAATGGAACTACTTTGTTCATCTCCATTATGGCTGTGAGCTGTGATGTGGTTTTATTCCAGTTAAACCCTGCGTGTCTTCTAAGACCAGGTCTCAGCTATGTTGGCCTCAAGGTCTGTGCAGGTGTTACACCGTATCCTTTCGTTCTGGTCCAGCCCCACTCTTAATTGGGTCTACACATATACTACTGTCACTGAAGGGTTTAACAGTTCATCAATAGCAGCAGCCCCAGCCCCTCTGACTCTCTGAGGGAGTTAACAGTTCTTGTTAACAGCTGGCAGACTATTGCTGCAGTACTCTATTATCTTATCTAACAGAGGATTTTATGGCTATATTTAGTTTAATTGAAGAATGTCCTAGAAAGGGACTAATGACAAGTTTCATTACCAATATACCCGTTCACATACAGACAAAATTTTAAAAAGGAGAAAGGAGGGAAAATAATTGGAACCAGAAATTACTTCTGGCAGTTAAAATCCTATAGTATTTTGTTGATATGTGGCTTGTATCTCATCACTGGCTGATATCATCCATGGCTAGATCCTTTTCTGTTAGACATTTCGAAACTAGTGGTCACAAACATGCTCATTTCTATTGGATAAGCTTTTATTTACTTCAGTAACCCCACCGCAATGACATTAATTCCCCATGGAGACAAATTGTTTACAGTATAATAGAAAATCTGACTTGTAAATAAAAAGGCTTTACTTTTACTTCATCCTGTACCTATGAGAGGAAGTGTTCTCTTCAGAGGGAAGAAATCAGGCACATGTTTTTTACTGGTAAGAAATAATTTTGCATTTTCATTGTCAGGCAGAGACAAATATAACCTGTGAACTGGAAGGTGGTGGTACCTTGCCCAGGTTCATTAGCCTGGCTGAAATGAAGTATTATGCTAATGTGGTTCTGCTCCTTCTGACTGAGAGCTAGCTTAGACACCTCAGCCTGACACACATGTGCTCTCTCTTGTTTTTGAGAAGGAAACCCCCAGGAGGTGCTAGTGGAGACACTTCTCAGCACATCGGACTCTGGAGTGTCTCCTCCAGTAACAAATGCCATACTTAGCGCTGTGGGTAAAAATGTAGTACCGGACATATGTCACAAGGTGCGTTTGTCTGGGAAAGGCTGGTACTGTCTCATCTTTGTAGGTTTGGATGCTTTTTATAGCATCTGTGGATGGACATCTGCAGGCATCCTTGGCCTTCTTGGTACTCTGGAGTTGTTGCTTTCATCTTTTTTTATTTGTTTCCCCTGAGATAAGGCTAATCTTCCTGCATCTTGTAGGCTTTCTGAGCATCAGGCACTGCTCGCTTCTGTAATAGCCAGGTTTTAGTTCATGAACCCCATATATCTTAGGAAAGCTGCGTTAGCTGCAGCAAGAGTTCCTGCTGCAGGACCAGTTACAACATCCTCCCGTTGTCAACTCATTTACGTGCCTCACGAATACAGTTTCCGACCCAGCAGGTGCTGTGCTATTCTCGTATCATATATGGAGGCAGTTTTTTCCCCTGCTGATCTTACTTAGCAGGGAATGGATGAAAGCACAGTGAAAACTGTTTGGACACTTGGTGATTTAAGAGCCTGCTGGCTTGAGGCTCATGCTGTGAAAATGTCACATATCCTAATCCTTGAATCTCCGGCGTCCACAGCATCACAACACAGAAAAGGAAGCGCCGCTGCTTGAAGCCTGGCTCAGGTGAGCGATGAATTACCACCACAGCCTCAGTGCTGCTGGAGCTATGGTGCTTCCCTGTCCTGGCAGCCTTACCCAGCTGAACACTTCAGTGCTTCTTAATGTCATTTCACAGGTACCAGCTATCTTTTCTTTCAGATTTTCCAAACAATTAACATACCCAGTCTAGCACACAGAAGTCTGCTAACTTGCCTTTGTACTCAGTTGCATTTAGCTATAAAGGCCATTATTTCCACCTCTGAATTTAAGAAGAGCTTTTGTGCTCAAAAGCTTGCCTAGAGACCAACACCTACCAACCTCCTTTCAGGTAGTTGTAGAAAGTGATAAGGCTTCTTGGAGCCCAACAGAAGAGAAAAGAGCTGGGGTTGAGTGGTTACTCTGTAGAAGCTATTTGAATCAGTTGCCTTTAAAAAATCTGGGTGTGATAATAACCCTGATAAATGTGACTACAAGCCCTACCTTCAGGTGTAAACCCCAGGTCTGTCCCTGGGGTTTTCTTCTGTGCATTGTCAGCTAGACAAACCATGTATTACTCATGTATCAGAATGTGGACATTAATGGTCCAAATTCACTTTTCCTGAAGGATAATGGTTTTTAGCTGAAGATGCACCAAAAATTCCAATGGATACAGGAAATTATCTCTGTCTTTGTGGTGACCAAGTTCTAGCTGTGCATCACAGGAGTTGGCTGTGAAGTTGCTATCTCCCAGAAAGCACCCACAGGCTAAGACTTCTGGCAGTTAAACCCAATTCCCTATTTCACCATGCCTGTGCTCACAAAGCAGGGACAGTTGTGTGTGAGTGGGTGGTAGGAAATGTGAAGGATGAGCTGTCACGGAGTTCAGTATGGGTGAGCTGCCTTCGTGTCCCTGAACTGTGTCTGTCCACACGGCAGCTTTACAGAAGCTGCAGCATAATGCCAACCTTTGGCAACTGGCAGTGACCCTCAAGGGAAAAGAGGCAAGCTGAGAATAATAAGAGTGAGTATAGTGGTTTGTATTTTCTATTTCAAACCCACCCTATACAGTGGGAGATTGTATTATCGTGTATATTGGCCTTCTGGGGACCTACATGGATCTTGTGGGGAATCTGTTGCTGTCACAGCCATTCTCAGCCCCCCCGCGCACAGTCTGCCTGTAGTAGTCCAACTGAAATCCCATCCTCAGAACAGGGCATCAGTACACACAGAAATGATAAGTCTTCTTAACAGACAGCAGGCTTTTCACATGGCCATCAGCGACACAATCTACTCTGCGTCCATTTCAAATAACAAAGGCAAACTATTAGATTAAACGATGCTAAGCAAAGGCGAAGGTGGATAATTTTAAAGTCATATGAATTGCTCTATAAATGTCTGTTATCCTCAGCGAGGCTTTTAAGTCAATACAAAATGCCATACAGTGTAGCAGTGTTTGTTTGTTTCATTCTGCAAAGGCCAATACTCAAGGCAAGACAAATGACAGATGAGCAGATCCTTGTAGCCAAATATTTGCCAAAAGGAAAATCAATCTTTTCTTTTTTTTTTTTCCCTTGTCTTCTCTTTTTTTTTTTTCCCTTGTCTGCAATAGTTCAGTCCAAAGCTAAGCAGAAGCCTCAAGTAATGCCCCTTATTTCCTGTGCCCCTGTTCAGCCAGTGCAATACCAGCTGCAATACGTCTGGCCCTTAACTGCTCTGGGAAGTCTTGTTGATTAATGTGGCCAATAACATGGTCGATAATAATGACTCCCCAAACACCACTTTTGTACCATTATCAAAAGGTGAGTCATGGAAATCATCCTGTCCCTGACCTTCCCTTGGAGGGTGAGTTTCTCCCTTGGAAGGAGCACTTCTTATCCCTTCAAACGTCTCCATCTGCTCTCTCGCGTAAAACGGGATCCAACTGCCGATGCCTCCATGCCAAGCGGAAGGCTGGAGCCTGCATTTATCCGGCTGGCTTGCAAGGGGGAAGATGATTCAGGAAGTCTTTTTCTTTCTTGCTTTCTATTTTTTTCTCCTGCTTTTAGTGCTGCCCAATTCCCTAACCCCTTTACAGAAAGCAAAATGTTATTTGCTTCTGGGTGGGCACTGCTGTGTGTGCAGTGGGAGCCTGGGAGGGGGCTGGCTCTGGGGGTACAGGGGTGACTGACTGCTGTCATGCTCATCAGTGTGGCCCCACTCAGCAGAGCCCCAGTCTGAGCAGTGGCCAAGATCAGATGAGCCAGGGGCCTAGGGGCTTTTCACAAGCTGGAAGGGAGATGTGTGAGCATTTGCATTTTCACTGGATGTGCAGCACCTGACAAAAATAAGAACCGAGCCCTTGGGATTAAACAACTGTTACAGTTACTAGAAATTGGGGAAAAAACAAGAAAAAAAAACCCTGTAACTTTGTCTAGTTAATGTGATCGTTAGAAAGGTGTGCTTAGTTTCTCTCCATAAAATGTATGCGGTCCCATCTCACAGGTTAACCTTAGAGACATTTTATTTATGACATCTAACAAATTCGTCACTCTAAATTTCTTTTAGAAAGAAGGACAAGGTCAGAGATGTGCTTGCCAAATGTAGATGAATTCAAGATATTAACAGTACATCCAGCCCATTTACAATGAAATGGCTTAATATTAATCAGATCATTAGTAATGTAATTCTCTAGAAAAGTATGAGAGAGAAGGCAGTTAAGAAGAGCAAAGATCCAGAGTTTGGAAGTGACTCTTACAAGGACTAATAGCCTTTTAAAGCTATTGAAATTTAATTAGAAACTTGCTGATAATGTAAAACCACCTATAGAACCTGTGTCTGTCTGCATGAGCTGAACATGGGTAGCAAATTCACCTGAGAGGAAGTTGCTTCTGTTGCCACCTATTTGGAAGTGGCTGGACACTTTAGATGCTCCTTTGCATACCAATTTACCCATGTTTGAGCATTAATTAACCCTCACTGTGATCCCTCTTCCAGAAATAGGTGCGAAGAGAAAAGAAGAAACAGAGCATCCTTGCTGGTTCCTTTGTTCAGGAAGCCATGAATGTTGTAAAGACTAAACTAGAATTAATATTTTACACACAGGTCAGAACTGAGATTTTACGTGCAGCTCTGTTGTTATCCCTACCAAATATGCAATATTTTGAAAGAAAAAGAATAGAAGCTTCACACAGTATATATTGGAAAATGTTCACAAATGTTTTTCATGATGTAGCTCATACAAGATGAAATGTATCTCACACAGTAAAGAAAATTCAGTTCAATACCAGGGGCTTCACATCCCAGTGAGCAAGTTAAGACCTTGCTAGCACAAAAGCAAGCTGTATTTTTATTACTTTGCCTTCAGATTGTGTAATGCCTTTTTTTAGAATGTTGCTACCAGGGTAAGTGTTGTAAATCGGATTCTGGCTTTGCCACTTCAAAATTATTTTTGTGTTTCTCATGTCGTGATTTGCAGAGAAGCTTTCCTCCCTCCCTCCCAGACCTGTGTCACACACTTCCATTCTTCGCCTCCATTCCTGTCTGAAAGGAAACATTCCAGAATTTGAGGCAGACTTCCCCCATGTATGTGTGTGGCAGGGTGTGAAGGGACTTCTGTAGCAGCAAACAAAAGGGCTGCATAAACTATCACTACGGTAGGCAGGGATCGCTTCCTCCCACTGCTTAAAGCACACAGTGCCACGGGAAGAAGGAGTAGCAAAGAAAAAGCAGCGCCGTGGAGCAGATGAGCACCACAGCATAAGCCATGCCTGACTGATAACACGGCAGTAGAGTTGATAGATTTGCCTACCTGCAGATGTAATAATCCTGCTGAGTTGGGGAAGGGGGTTGGTTACAAGCAATTTAATTGCTTTAACAGTGCTATGTTCCATATTAAAATAATCTTTCTCAAGATCATTGGTAATTGCCCTTATCTGTTTTGGTTCAGTAATTATTTATTACTGCAGTAAGGGAGGAGACTTGACTTTGTTCGACTAGGTATACTCCGCTGAAAGGCCCTGCCCCTACCCCGGGAAGTCTGCAAAAGCCATCTTCTTCTTTCTTTTGCACTTGATGTCACCTCACCATGGCTCTGACAGGATAAGAAAAGTGGGATATTGCTTTATGACTGGCAATTAGGAAATTACCACAGCTTTTTTGCAAATTTCTGCTTGCAACTGTGTTCCTGATCTTTTTAATCCAGCTGAACTGAGAAGCAAAATTAGCTTGAAGAAACTAAGCACTCAGCATATGTAAAAGGCTCTGAATTATCACGGTACGCAGCTGATTTGCAGTAGCATGAATTCCAATACTTCATTTGCTTTAGACCACAGGCTTACACTTGTCTGAATGCAGTTTTTGGGCTGGTGTAACCATTACAACTTTTTATGGCTGCTTGGCTATACTGATCCAGCCTTAGTACTGATCCTTTCAGGATGTGTCAGTACTTCTTCCTTTACCCTGTAGGTAATAGCAATAATTTAAAAAAAAAAAAAGTCTGTGTACATGTCCAGGTGGCTGTGCTGTAAGAAGGATTCTGTTTCAGGTACTCCTTTGTAAGGGAAGCGGGTGCAGTGTCTGTGGATGCATTAATAGACCCTTTTTAAGTGGGAGCAGAAGGACGATGTTTTTTAAAGCAGGAGCTTGGCTGTTAGAGCAGCTCTAGCCCCTTGGTGAGAAGACCCTGCAGGTCTGTAACACTGACATAGCAACTTGTGAAGCTTTTTCTATCTACCGAGAGTCTTCCTGACAGCTGAGGCTTGGATTTCTGTTTTCTGGGTCTTTACTGTGGAGCAAAGCATGGCACTAGCTTTTATGAGGTCTAATTGTCTGTAGACTGATGAATCCCAGAGAACTCCCTCTCACCTACATGGTACCATATGAGCCACACCTCTGTGTGACATGCACTGTGACTGAGGAGTGACCACTAACCAGTCCTGAACAACAAACCCAACTTTAGCCTCAGTTTTATTATCTCACCAGCTTTGACAGTTGTTATCCCAGTAGTAAATCCTTTGCAGCTGAGACTGTCCAGAAACACTTTTGAGAGGTTTTTAGAAGAGGTTTCAAATATTCTCTCCCCATTGCATCTTCCTCAACAGAGCCTCTGAAAACTTTCCTCACCTTGAAAAGCGTTCGTCTCTCTGTAAGTTAGTTTATTAATAATGCATAATTTAATTTTTCTATTACTGACTTAAAGAAATAAAATTTTAAATGCTGCATTAATGTGTGATGTATGAGATGAAAGCTGTTCGGAGGAAATTCATTAAGACTTGCCATTCATTGTCTTCTTTTCCCTGCTGCCTTCATTTTGTACAGTCATAAGTAATACTGACCAAACTTTCTTGGACCAGATTTTGTCATTCCCACCAGCTCCAGGTACCATTGTCAGCCATGGCAGCAGCTGTACAGATGCGCAGAGGAAATGGAAGCTCTGCACATCTTCAACCTAAGCCCTGTGCTTGGACACAGCATAGGGCTGGGACCTACCCCAACCCTGTGTTGTGGTATATTTTGCTCTTTCTAGGACATCTCTCTCAAGGATGCTCGGCCTCACCAAGCTGCCTGAGCACTTCACGCTTTTCACTTGGTGCTGTTAAACGAACGGGGATTCAATTCCAGCTGCCACAGCTGCAGCGCAGGGCCGGCACCGCGCTGTGCAATGGTTTGTGTGCCATCCTCTCACAGCCCCTGACACAGAGCGGGATGAAGTCAGAGGGGAAAGCTACTTTCAGGGGCTGCATTGGTCCCTGGGTTCATTTTGCAAGAATCAGGCCTGGCAGCTATTGAAAGCGGTAGAAAAGCTCCTCTTCTGCAGACAGTGCAGCAGGGCTTGTGGTGTGAGGAGTCTGCCAAATCGCTAGCTGCGCAGTCCAAACCTTCTCATTCATCAGAGAGTAGCATCATACACTGGTACAGACATTATGAGCTTTTCCTTATCTTGCCAATATGCCGCTGTTCTCACCCAAAGGGCATCATTTGCTGGGGGAGTAGGTAATTAACATGCATCCTAAATACAGTCCTGAGGGTTGGGGTTTTTTTCTATTTGGGAGACCTAGAAAAGGAGTTTGCTATTTCCCTTAGCATGATGCTTTCTTTGATTTTAATAGCATATAATTCCATGTGACATTGCACAATCCCTAAACCTCATCCTTTTACTCCCTTCCACCAAATAAATTTGAAAAAAGTTTTCCAACTCCCTGTCCTATCAATCTTGAAAAGGGGTCTTCAGTCTTCTGTCTTTGTAAGAGCTGATACTTAATTACACACCTCCTAATCTGATTAGCAGAGGTGAAGAGGACTTTTGAAGATGTTTGGAGTACTTTTGTTGAAATCAACAGTCTGAGACTGCCAGCTGTGTTGTGATAAAAAGCTGCACAATGTGCAGTTCACTGCCATGGCATGCTTCTAACACTGTAGGGGCTGACATACAAATGGGTGCCTATGTTCCACCTATCAGTCAGTTACCTGAAGGTAAACTCAGTAACAGGAATGCATCTTGTTCTCCTCCAGAAATGCTTCTAGAAAAGTCACTTCTCACAAGCACTGACCTTTCCTTTAAAGAAAGAGGTAGTCAGTGTTGATGTCCTGCAGTTGACTGCTTTTGTAACAAATGTGTTGAAGTATAGCTCAGTGATGTCAGCAATGGGCTTCAGTCATTTGATCCCAAACCAAACCACAACACCTTATAGCACCCTGCTCAAGTAGGGACTGTGTCCTATTGGGTTTTTATACCTCCAAGGATGGAAACTCTACAACCTTCTGGGAAACCTGTGGTAGTGCTTATTCACACTTTACAGTATAAAATCTTTTTCTTAGGTTTAAACAGGATTTTTTCTGTTTCAATTTATGGCCATTGTCTCTTGATTTCCTCTTTAGAAACCTATGCTGACTCCTTCTGACAATCTTCCTGCCCTCTCCTTGTCTTGAAATGACTTCCAAGAGGATTTGCTCCATCACCTTCCCAGGGACTGAGGTGAGGCTGACCAGCTTCTTGCTCCCTGGATATTCCCTGTGTGTTGAGGTATGGAAGACAGCAGATTCCTTGCTACTAGACTTTTTCTGTAAACAGGACAAGATTGTTGAAATCTGCAATGGTTGCTAATACCGTGTTCTCTGCTACTTGTAAATGGACTTGGATCTCTAGTGTGGAGCGGTGTTCATTGGGCTATGAGGGACTGAGGAGTAGCTCATGGATACATTGGTCTCCTACCAAATTCAGGCAAGTTCCCACCCTAGATTTAACTTAGAAATTAATAAAATACATAAATTCAAAGTGAGACACAACTGAACCTACAAAATTTTTGTGATTTCCAATTAAACTATGCAATTCCAGGGAGCTTACCCTGATCTCTTTCCCAAACTGTAATGTCACTTCATGCTCATAAAATTCAGCCCAGTTTTGCTGAAACTTTTATGAACTTTATTCATCCTGGGAACTAACTCATTTTTCAGACAGATAACATAATACCAAGATAGACAGTGTGTGGGTGGGAAGATGGATATGTGGCAATGACATAGGTTTTCATGTTTGAATTAATATTTTAGAAAACAAGAACATTAATAAAAGCTGAAAAACTAACTTCAGAATCAATTTTGTTCAACATAGCTCATGCCAAATATCTGCAGCCCAAAGCTTATGGGACTTTCTGTCTCTGATGCCACAGCCTGGAAACCAAAAGTGAATATTCAGAGTGCATCTGCAGAGGGACCAGATTCCTGGCACTCCACCCTACCACTCACTCTTCCTCAATAGCTGAGACTTCCACAAGAGAGATTACACCTTTTTGGTCAATTTATTTCTGATAGATGACAAAAACTCACTGTTAAAGTTGGTGGAAAAAAACCAAAGATATTTACCAAGCAAATAAGGAGTACTTAAGGAAAGAAGTGAAGGCTGTGGGGATCTTCTCATCCTGGTACTGGAAGTGATAAGCTCCAGGCAGGGTGTTTCCAGCTTATAGCTTAGCTCTCACATCTTCTCACAGTGCTTTTTCCTGGTGTTTAACAGTCAGATCAACTGTATTTTAGGGCTGTAAATTTTGTCCTCTCAGTCTGCCTATTCATATTCACGATGATCAGGATAGCAGTGGTGCTGCTGTACTTGCCAAACCCCAAAGTAAAAGGACTTCTGGTCCCCTAGTTGGTTCAAAGCATAGGGTCCATGGTCTGAGCTGTGGGCTAGTGTTGCATGCTGCTGTTGCAAGGCAGCAGGGGTGGACTGAGAGCCATGTCACCCCCAAAGAGCTGGCCCCAAAGAGCTGGTGTGTAAATGGCATGTCTGCAGTGTCCCCTATGACTGATGGCTGACATATGTGGGCTCAGCACGTGAAAAGGGCTGTGGTTCTGCATACTCAACCACTGATTAAGTGTAAACATGCTAAATAAATGCACCCTCTTCATAGAGCATTTTAGTTTGCTGGGTATTTTCTTTGGTTGGTAGATCATAAATCACTGGCATGTTAAATATCAGTTAATGTAAATTATTTAAAATCCTTCATGCAATGAAATAATTTTTGAAATTATCTTCATTGTCATGAGGGCAGTTTTTTTCACCATGAAATCATTTTTTGAACGATTTGACTCAATAGGCAGAAGTAGCAGTTGCAGTAATAAGGCGTCGCTCATGTTGCAAGAGCTGATTGGAAAGTCTAAAGACAAGAGCTCTGTAATGTTTTAAATGATTGAATTTTGAATTGCAGAGAAGACTGTAGCTATTTTTGACCAGTAGAAAACAAGCTGTTTGGCTTTTTGAGGTGTATTATCAAATTCTTTCCACAGTTCATATGTAAAGTATATTAAAACCATTGCATTCTGATTGAAAGAGAACTGTAGCTTCTCTTAATTACTGAAAGAAGAAAAGCAGTCCTTTGGAGACTTTTTTTAAAACTGAAAAAAAAATATGTAAATTTACTTCCAAGTTTTTCTTCACTGCAGTCTCATCTAAAATTTTGGGTTTCAGCATTGTTAAGGAACTGTGTTGCAAGCACAAAAGAAATGTTTTTTCTTCCTTATAGAAGATCTGCCACAGTTTGGGGCCCTTTTTTACAAGTCATTTTGCCATGGTAGGGAAAAAGGTAGCAATTCCTAAATAATTTACCTCTGTGTGTTTACATGAAAGCGTTAGAGAAATGAATCAGCTGTACCCAAACAGTTCCAGCATTGCTTTCACCTCCATGTTCCAGGGCAAAAGACATGTTATGGGCTAAGGGCCGTGGGTGCTTGGTAAGAACGATGCAGATGTACTGCCTGCTGGATGGGGAACACTGCCATTCCATGTTTCCACAACAGAGCTAGCCTGTGGCCTGCCTTTCGCCACCACTTTATTCCACCTCTGGGGGACAGCTGCCTTCCCATTAACAGAAGAGCAGGGCCTGAGCTCCCTGAATTGCTGAGGAGACCATAAAGTCTGAGCTGGGCACAGGCAGGGGCACAGGTAGTTTTCTCTGAGAGGAGGAGCCAGAGAGAGAACTGTAATTACAGCCCAGCTCAGGAGCAACCCACTACCATCTTGAAGATGAGACGGTTAACTCATCATTTTCTTCATTCATTCTCCATATCTTGTGACACCTTGGCTCAGACTAAGGTACGACTTACATGCTTTCAAACAAAGAGCAAACATAGTGTGCAGTCTGCAAAACAAAATGGTTTTGTGGATGAGCCTATAGTTCAGTTTAAACAAGGGCTTTGGGGGCTTGAAAGTCATTTCAGGTTCAATGTGAAAATTAAAAGGCCATTTTTGAAGCAATGGCCCGTGCAGATGCTCTTGTCCTGTAACAACTGTGTACATTTGGATATTGATTTATCCTTTTCTGGAGTGTATTATATACACAAGGAAAGAACAAGGGCACCCAGAAAAGGAGCCAGTTAAGAAACAGCTACCACACAGGGGCTTCTTTCACAGCGGCTCTTTGGGTGAAACCTCCCAGCAGAGGGGCACATGCAGCTTTACCGGTCTTCTCTTCTGAAGGGCTATTTGCTCTGTCTTTCCCCGTTCCAAATGAAGCGGTGGTGTGCACCCAACACACAGAAGAGGTTGTTGCCAGAATCAGCTCTGGGAAGTTGCTAAGCAACATTGCCGGGCCCTGGCATCCCCCCAGGCACCAGCCACTTCTGTTCCCACATGATGCCTGTGGTCCAGCACCCTGCCAGCACTGTGCTGCAGGGTAGGGCTCTGAAAACTTCGCTCACTTCCTCAGAGCTTGTAGTCTAATTAAGCTCACCTAATGAAAATAACTGTTATGTAGTTTAACTCCAGTTGTTTAAAAATTATACCGAGTATAAATTTGCCTGTACACTAAAATCAATTAAGTTAATATCCATACATTTTAGATCTTTAAATCTCTCATTCCTACCAGAGGTGAGCTGATTGGATTTTATGATTTTAAAGTATTATTGTAATAAGTAAACATAAGTATTGACATCCTTTAAGTCTGAAACAGGATAAACATCTCTCCAGTCATTGCAGTAAGTAAGCTTCACAGAACTGAGCCTGAGACTTTCCAATAAATTAGCACATATAGTTTTCCAGTGTGGCATCCTAATCAAAACCATGGCTATCAAGGAACTTGCTACCTTTGGTAAATTGATGAGCACTGAAATCATTACAAATGCAGGACTGTGTACTCTGTCACCCCAGCCTAATGACACATCAAGAATTCCGGGCTGCATCATCTGCTCTTAATGGAGGCATAACACTAGTCCGTGTGCACTGTGGATTTTGCCCTCTGTGTGGAAGGTTAAAGTTCTGAATATCCTTGAGACAGCAGCAAACTCCTAATCAGTAATACATCTATTGTTATATCCACCCTCTACCAGAACCATTCTAGGACTGCCAGAGGTTATAAAAACTGCATTTTTGTGGGTTAATGTCCTGCAGTGATTTCGAGGCCTGACTGAAGACAGTGACACTTAGCTGGTTTGCTTTCTGTGTGGATCCTTTGGTGTCAAGCAAAGTAAAACTCACGCTGAAGCTTCTCCCTTTTGCCAAGGTGCTCATACTGTCTTGCTCTTTTTACCTGACTGTGCTTACAAAAATTCTTATTAACTTAATTATTGGTCCAGTTTGGCTGAACTTGGAGTGCACAGAAACTACTGGTAGGAAGGTAAGATAAACAAGCACACAAAAGCTGTGAGTTAAGAAGTTTCTTTTCCTTAGGGAACTTGCTTAAAATCTTGGCAATCACAAAGAATCCATTCTCATGTAGATTCCCTGTCTATCAAATGTACACGGATTTCAGCCTGAGGAAGGTACTTGAAATGAATACTTGTGCATCCAAATCCTAACCCCTTGTTAAAGTGGTTTGCAACTCATTTTTTTGATAAGTATTTTATGCAAATATCAATAATCCTTTTTTTCTAAGTCCACTTATGACACCTTGTTAACAGGTTTAGCAATATCACTATTTTAACAGAGTTGATTTTTCCATTTCTTTAAATCTTTGGATTCTTAAAAACTTCCATGGGTAGTGCAGGCATCTGCAGAGTGAATTTATGTTTGCTGGCAATATAAATGCTTTTCCTCACTGACTTTTCCAGGTTTTTAGGAATAACTTATGGTGCTATAGCAGCATGCAGACCACTAGTAGAATTGGCTTCTCTAAACTCACCCTATTTTTTTTTATTTGATTATATTATGTTTATATTCAGCCACATCTTGAAACTATTCTCAGCTAAAGTCTGAACAACGTTCTATAATATAAAGTAGATTTTTTTTTTTTTTGGCATATTTAGTTTTCAAGCAAAAGTGTACTCCCACCTGATTCAGGTTAAGCATGTGAGCTGCTGTGGGAAGTGGAACTAGAGTAAAAGAAGGGCAACAGCGAAATGTTTCCAGGATCAGTCTCATTTTAATGATGATTATAACAGAGTATAATGCTAACATCTTGACAAGGAAGTTGACACAAGACTGCTGTGAAAGTAATTCTGGTCTTGTTCAGTTTAACGAGATTTTTACCATTGACTCCAGTGGAGTCAGGATTTGTGTTTGATTATATATATATATTTTTTATATATATGTACACCACTAGGCAGCATAAAAGATTGACAGAAATCCAATATATCCCACTCCTGTTAGCACTGCTGTTCTACCTCTCTTTTTGACAAGGACAAGGTGCAGGATGAAGTCCCCATAATCCAAGGGGAAATGGTCAGTGACCTGCTGCACCAGTTTGACACTTACAAGTCCATGGGTGGGATGGGATCTACCTCAGGGTACAGAGGGAGCTGGCAGAAGTGATCACCAAGACCAAGACACTTTCTATCATTTGCCACCAGTCCTGGCTGACCAGGGAGGTCCCAGTGGACTGGAGGTTAGCAAATGTGACACCCACCTATGAGAAGGGCTGGAAGGAGGATCTGGGGAACCACGGACCTGTCAGTCTGAACTCAGTACAGGGGAAGGTTATGGAGCAGATCATCTTGACTGCCATCACATGGCATTTACAAGACAACCAGGCAATCATGCCAAGCCAGAACAGGTTTATGACTGCTTGACTAACCTGATCTTCTTCTATGACAAAGTGACTCACTTAGTGGATCACAGAAAGGCTGTGGATATCTACCTGGACTGTAGTAAGCCTTTGACACCATTTCCCACAGCATTCTCCTGGACAAACTGGCTGCTCATGGTTTTGATGGGTGTACGCTTCACTGGGTAAAAACCTGCCTGGCTGACTGGGCCCAAAGAGTTGTGGTGAATGGAGGTACATCCCAGTGGTGGCTGGTCACAAGTGATGTTCCCCAGGGCTCAGTACTGGTGCCAGTGCTCTTTAATATCCTTACCAGTGATCTGGATGAGGGAATTTAGTACACCGTCAGTCAGTTTGCAGATGACACCAAGTCAGGCAGAAGTGTTGACCTGCTGGAGGGTAGGAAAGATTTACAAAGGAATTTGGGCAGGCTGCATTGATAGGCCAAGGCCAACTGTGTGAGGGTCAACAAGGCTCAGTGCTCATCCTGCACTTGGGTCACAACAACCCCAAGCAGTGCTACAGGCTGGGGGAAGAGCGGCTGGAAAGGTTTCTGGTGGGAAAGGACCTGGGGGTGTTGATCAACAGCTGGCTGAATACAGTGTTCCCAGGTGGCCATGGTGGCTTACAGCATCCTGGCTTGTGTCAGAAATGCTGTGACCAGTAGGACTAGGGAAGCAATTGTCCTCTGGTACTTGGCATGGGTGAAGCTGCACCTTGGGTATTGCATTCAGTTTTAGGCCCCTCGCTACAAGAAGGACACTGAGGTGGCTGTAGTGAGTCCAAAGAAGAGCAACAAATCTGCTGAAGCATCTAGAGCAAAAGACTTTTGAGGAGTGGCTGAGGGAACTGGGGTTATTTAACCTGGAGAAAAGGAGGCTGAGGGGAGACCTTACTGCTCTCCAAAGCTGCCTGAAAGGACGTTATAGCCAGGTTGGTGTTGGTCTCTTTCGCAAGAAACAAGAGGAAATGGCCTCAAGCTGCACCAGAGGAGGTTTAGATTGGATATTAGGAAACATTTCTTCACTGAAAGGGTTGTCAAGCACTGGAATAGGCTGCCCAGGGAAGTGGGTGAGTCGCCATCCCTGGAGATACTTAAAAGAAATGTAGATGAGGTGCTTGGGGATAAGGCTTGGTGGTGGACTTGGCAGTCTTAGGTTAACAGTTGGACTTGATGATCTTAGAAGTCTTTTCTAACCAAAATATTCTATGAATCTTTGATTCTTTGTTTTTTAAAGTTCAGTGCAAGGCTTCTCAGCTAGCTTGTATTTAATTTCTTATCTTTATAGGCAGACTCCATGCATCCTGTTACTGTTCACATAGTAATTACAGACTTGTTTTCTGCTGAGCAGACAGTAAATATATTGGGGTTTTTGTGTTTGGATGTAGGGTCTGGAGTTGCCTTGGGGTCATTCGAGATCCATGAAGGAGCAGCACTAGCACTGTGCCTTGGCTGGCAGCTGAAACCTGTTCTGCATCAGTCTCTTTAGTGCAGAAATGGTTAGCTTGGGAGACTGGTAATGACATCAAGAGGCTTTTCCAGAAACACGCTGGATGGGGGCTCATGAGAACATCTTGTTAAAAATCCACTTTTATAAGTGGAAATTTCTTTGCCTCAGATATCAGTCCATTTCCACATATCATTTAATCACGACTATGAAAGATGATTTATCTCTGAGGCTAATAAAAATCTTTTGCCTTCTGACATGCATTATATTGTATTTAAAAAAAAAGAAAAGAAAAGAAAAAAAGAAAAAGGAGATGGTATGACACGTAACAATTCCCGGTGAAAAGAATCCAGCTGAGTATTTCCCAAGAACATTAACATTCCTGTTTCCCTAGGTGAAGTCTCCCATCCCACATGTCTGATGTCACAAAACGTTCTGTGAAGAACACCATCAAAGCAAAGAGTATTTTCACCCATAACATGATTGCAGATTAGTAGTGTTTTCTTCGTTGGTTGTGGCAAGATGACAACAAATATTTATATTAGTAAAGCTAGTAAAGGGGGTAATCAGTATCACTACAGTCCTGCTGTCACTAAATAAATTAATCCCATTTGTACTGATTTCTACTGCTGGTGTGCTGAACGTTACATTAAGCAAAGAGAAGATGTGGGGTGAAATCCTGGTCCCACTGGAACCACTGGAAGTGTTAAAATTTCCACTGATTTCAGAAGGCTAAAACACTGGGATTTAGTTTGGGTCTCTGAGCTGGGATTATGCATTTTAGAGGCTAGGAGGCATGGTGCTGAGAAATGCGACTTGAAGCTGGGTTCCCAAGTGCCCATTTAGGCCCTGAAATAAATGGCCTAATTTTCAAAAGCACTTACTGTCTGGTGCTGATGAGATGATCCCAATGAACAGTCACTGGGACTCCTCCTAACATACAGAGACCAGTGAATATTTATCCCAGGTAAGCATTGTTAACTTCTTTTTCCTTTTGAATCTGTCAAAGACATCACCAAAAAAACCCCTTTGAGTAAAAAAAAGTAACAAAACCTGGAAGGATACTGTAGAACTTACTTCTGTTTTCTTCCCCTTAAGTTCAGGTACAAAATAAAATGAGGATTCAGAACTTGACTGCAGAATTACAAGCAGATGAGAGTCAGCAATCTGTTCCCTGCTGCATGGCCTAGATCCTCTACTGGGAATCCAACAAAAAAATTGACCCTGGAGCATGACTTGAACATACTGATGAGAAAAGGTATTCAGCAGTATATCAAACTCTATCATCTTTTATTTCTGTGCACTGTAGGAAAGCATTCTTATGATCAGAACTGGTGGGTTTTAAGTGTCCTTCACAGGCAGATGATCAATGCTTTTGGAATACCGAATATGTTTTCCTTAAGTATGAACAAAAAGTCATTGTGGCAATGGGAGGATGTTGAGCACATATGTACAAAATAAGTAAATAAACAAAAAAAGGATTGATGGAAGACATTAAATCTCTTTAAATGTAGGGTCAGTTTTATAATACAGTGGTCACAGATCAAAAAAAGATTTTCAAGTCAACGTTGCAGTTAATCCTTGGTAGTTTTACACAAATACATGACCTCGGGTCTGTTCCATAAAAATTTAATTCAGATTGATTTGAATCTCCTGTTCTTTGAAAAGTGGCTGTCATCTACCTCTATGTGTGTTTACTTAGTAAGACCTAGCCTGCTATTTAAAGTGTTGCTAAAGCAGCTTAACTGAAGTCTTGATTTAAATCTAGTGAAATTGAACCACTGCAGTCTTGTGTATATGCACTTAAATCAATGTATAGCTGCCATATAAAATTCCATCCTTTGAATTAAACTAAATCAACATAAGCCAGTTGTAAATCAATTTAACTGTGTCCACATGTGGATTTGCTTCATGTTTAGTGAAATTGATTTAAAGAAACAGTTCTAGTGAAACCACTGCCACTTTCTTTTGCAAAACCTATATTATGTTGATTTATTTGGAACTAGAACTCTTCTGGCATACATATTGATTAGCCAGCATAGCTCTGCAGATGCACTGTTGAACATCAACCTGAATCCTTGTGCTTGCTATAGATTTGGCTAATAAATTCTCTTGCATGGAGCCGTGTTTCTCCTTCAGCGAGATTTAACCCATGCATTTGTCTTCTCAAATGGGCAGGGTTTGTTTGGGGTATTTTTTTTTAGAATAATCTGATTCAATTAATCCAAACAGGATTTCACCCTATGTTTTTGTCCTGCCAGAAGTAGCATAGGCTCCTTTTATCAGCAGTTATGTTCTTAACATAATAGTCTAGCTTTTCAGTTTGATTAATGAACACATAAACAGGGAAAATTCTAAATTCAATCAGAACAAAAAATCAGGATGTTCTGGTGGGGTTTCCATTGAACCTAGGAAATTGATGCTTCCTGTGTGAATTTATGGCTTCGGATGGCAGCGGTCTTCAGACTGGTCCTGATTAAATAACAACATTAGTTCTCAGCTTGTAGCTACAATCATTTGTACTTCTGGAACTTGTGTATAGATTGATTCATCCTTGTGCATATGTTTATCCTTTAGTGAAGTGAGGTTTTTTTTTTCCCTATCCAGAATTCCTAAGTGTTTCTTAAATATGTGATTCATTTTGGTGAATACCTTCAAGCTGCAGCGAGAAAGGCAAAGTTCAGACTTGTTTATCCCCAAATCCTACTGTCTTATCTGAAAATCACAAATTTACATTCATGAGAGACATGTATAAAAAAACCTCATGGGTGCCTGTGATTTTGTCTGGACTTATTTTTTTCCCCCAGATACACCAGTTATTCTAATAAAAGCTATTACTGCTCCCTGCAGATTTTACCTTGCTGGTAGCTGCAGACAATTACAGCTACAGTAACGCTGCTGCTAGTGTTGTGCTCGTCGGTGTCACACATCCTGCACGCCAGCCAGAAATTCAGTAGGAGCGTGGGGACGCTAAGCTAAGGAGAAATCAGTAGAGGTGTAGCCTTTCACACCCACTTCCAGAGGAATTTATACATCTAATAGCAGTTAATTTTGTACATACTCATTACATCATAACTGTACTGCAGGGCAATACTAGGTTTCCTATTGCACAGTGCCAGGTCCTGATGAATCTTTTCTGTAGTATATGATGTATTCTTTGTCTGAGGTGGTCTCTTCTCTGCCATCCCAGCTTGTAGCTTTCTGTAAGTGCTCTGAAGGGAACTTCAATAAAAACACAGATCTGGAGAGGAGAAAACAGATGCAGAGCACAAGCTGGCTCCTCAGCTCGCACTAGAGATATAGCAAGTGCAAATCTGTCTGCCAGCCAGTGCCCTCTCAGGGCTGTCGTTCCCAGCATAGTGTGAGCATACCATTCTCAGTATAACACTAACACAAGCATCCAAATGCTTTGAGATTTTTTTAAGGGGGAAAAATTGGAAAACTGGCTTGGATTTGCCGCAACTACTTTCTTAAAACCTGCTTTGGTACAGTTAACTTCAGTAAAATATCTAAACAAAAATACTGAAGGAATGTGACCAAGAGAATAATCAAAGATACAGAGTTACCAACTCAGCATATTTCATTACCAAATATGGAAGTTTTTAACCCAATTTCTTGTTTGTTGGCATCAATATTGAGATTCAGACCACCGTAGTCTCTAGAGACAAACCCTCCTTGTTTCAAGCTATCCCTACGTGCCTCTGAGCTAGACTTAACTTTCCCCATCCCCTTTTCCATGTCCTTTGTATGCATTTTAGCCCTACCACTTCAGGCTCTCTAATCAAAATAGCCCACTATCCTACCTTCTTCTCCTGTTCCCCATGTGTCTAGTCCCAGATCTTATTATTTTCCCGTGTCAGGATACATTCGCCCCTCCTTATCCCAAATTTACCGACCGGCTCCTGCTGCCACCTCTTCTTTCAGTCTCATGCCCTCTGAAGTCTCTAAAAAGGGTTTAATTCTCAAACTGGTCCATAACACAGAGCTGAGTAGGCTAGGAAATACTTTCATTTTCAGACAAAGTATGTTTTCAATTCAGATTGTGACCCACAAGGAATTCAGGTGGTTAAGAGGCATTACTGAGCAGAAGACTTAGGAACGCCTGCTCCAGAATACATTCCCATGGTTAATTTAACAATAAACATTTTCTTGCCACATATGCCACTTTTAACTGTGTAGAAAGATTTTTTTCAACCTCAGATTTATAATCTGTTGGGTTGGCAAAGTCTTCTATGAATTCCTTAACCGTGCTCTTTGCCCTGACTTCGTCTTTCATCCAAACTATCAATTCTATTTCTGTTCCCCTAACCCATCTATTTTTACACAAGGACTCTGTGTGTTACATTCTGTGCTGTGCTGGCCATTGCACTCTCAATCTTCCTTTCATTCAGTCACGCAGTTTCCAGAGCATTGTCTTCCCAAAAACTTCTGTCTCCCGTGACCCTGTTTGCAAGCTAACAGCTTCTTTTACTCCAACGCTATTGTCTGAAGTCCCTACCTGGCACTTAGCCCACTGCCTCAGGGCACATACATCTTCTCCTTGCCTTTTTCTTTGGCTTTTTAAAGTATTCTTTCTCTTGTTACCATCAAATAGAGCTCCCTTATATAGGTTCTCCTGCCGAATCAGAGCCATGCTTTCTTCTCCATTCCCACACCAGCCTTTGCCATGCCACTTGTTTATGCTTCTACTCACTGTTCACCATCACATTCAGCAGAAGCAAAGTGTCTCCTGGTGACAGCACTGTGAAAGCACACACTAATTATTTAAAATGACAACCAGGTCTACCACATTCTCTTCAGAGGACTTGTATTCCAGCCTTCTGTTTGGGAAGCCTTGTAAGTGATTTTTTCCAAATGAAAAGTACCTTTTTGGTTTTGGTTCCCCTCCCTGCCCCCACCAGTGATCCCAAATGCCACATGCTTCCCAGGATCTGAGATAGAACGATGCAATTAGGTAGTTTTAAAGCTCGTCAGAGCCGCAGACAATACAGCATAGACATGACACATTACAGTGAGTCGTAACAGTTGTAAAGTCAGAGGAGATGTGCATAATAGGGAAAGGAGTAAATCGAGGGCAAGGCGGGGGAACGGGAGGGCTGACATTCCTTCAGCAGTCTCAGTGGCTCTTAAACAATTGTATCTAGCTGTGTGCTCCAAGTGGTTTTGAATTTGTCTCACTGGTCTCCAGGGTGGAAAGCTGCTCTCTGCTCTGTTCCCTCAGACCAGCCAAACACCCTTTTTGCTATTCTGGGCTCGGGTTTATTTCTCTGTTTCCTCTTATGTTCACACACTCGATGCAGGCATGATCCCTGCAGCCGTTAAAGCCCAAGGTCGCTGCAGCCCAGCGCAATACGTTTCCCCAAATCAACACAGCAAATGCGGGGTGTCGGCAGAAGTTCCTCTGCTGAAGGTGGCTTTAATCCTTGGGTGTCTGTCTGCTCCTTCAGCTGCCTGGCTGCTGGACAGTCACAGCAGCATGGCGCAGCGCCCTGTTTGCTGTGGCATGGCACTCTCCTGTATCAGAGGAAAAGGCCAGCTTCCGCCAGCTCAGGCTGTGCAGCGTGCCTGATAAAGCTGATATTTATATTATGGTGTGAAGCTGTCCGCAAGCCATTAAACCACCTCTTATTACAAGATGCGCTCTGCCACTGGGACCCAGCCAAGGGGTGACCTGCTTTCCTGAAGAGCTTCAGGCCGGTGCAGTTGTTCATTAGCTACAGTGTTGTAAGGCATTCTGGGACCCATGACAGTCCAGGAGTATCTGATCTAGTTTCTTAATTTTAATTATCACTACAGTAGTAAAGGCAGCAATTCAGAGCACTGTTGAGCGTTAGGGAAGGGAGAACACATTTGCCACTTTGCCTGTAATAACTTGGGTTTCTTCAAACAATAGACAGGGTGCTAACCAGAATCACACAGGAGACCTCTACAAATGCTATTAATTTATTTCTAATAAGTTAGGAGGGCATATGCAGAAAGGCAAAATAAAATACAGGGATATTTATGTAGAGTATTCATTTTTTCACTTAAAAATCTTTCTGCAACAGCTCAGGGACAGATGACACTCCCCGTTCACCTTACTGGGGGAACTCAGGGTTTAAATAAGGCTTCTCTAGCTAGTTGAAATTTCTTGGCAGTTTATTACCTTGGTTCTTAATTGCATTCATTTCCCTGTGGAGGTTCCTTTGAGAGAGATTCTCCATTACATGGCTACTGGGAGATATCCAACAATTCACATTTTTCCCAATTAATTTCAGACTCAAATATTGACTCATTTTGGGAAAGAAGTTATAATAAGACCGATTTCTGGTTTTGAGAGTTGTATATATATGTAGCATGGGATATTATTCAGTATATACAATTAATTTATGGCCCATTGGATGACTGAAACGTCTGCTGTCTCTATCAACTATCAAAGGTTTTTTTCTTCAGAAACAAATTGAAAGGAATAATGTGATGATGGCTTAATTCCTCTGAAGATAATGAAAGTGTCAGAGATTCTTTAGGTCATTATGTGAGAAGCTGATGAGAATACGAGATGTGAATGCTGGTATTAAATGCAGGCTGAAACCCAAAAGTTTGTAGAGGGTGGAAGATAAACTTTTTTCTCCTTGTATGCCTGAAATACCATATTCTGATCACTGGATTGTGTGCAATGGTGCAAATAAGTTGTCAGTGGCAGCCAAAGGTGGGTTTGATTGTCAAAGTCAACTTGATTTGGATGCAAAATGCAGCACAAAAGCATTTTCAGGCTGACTGCTAGGACTCCTTCTCTCTGTATCAGTTTCTAACCAGCCATCTGCCAGCACTGCTGGAGAGAGGTGCCAGTTTGAAGTTACAACGTAGCGTGGATCCGTGTGACAACGTCCTACATTTATACTTCCCTCATACAGAGGTGAGGGCCTCTGTGCTGCGCTACCATAGCTGCTGGCAATCTTTGAATAAGTAGCCCCACCACACTGGTGTGCTCATGCCCGGTGGGTCCTTGTGTTTTGAGAATTGAAAAGATTCTTTCAATTCATCAGATGATGTTAATAGTCTTCCATTTCTTATTACAGAGGGCTGCTGTTCTGCCCAAAAGGGCTGTTTAATCAGGCCTTTCAGCCTAATCAGCTAAGAAATGCCTGCTTTTTCAGCTAATTCCCAGAAATAATGCCTGTCCATAAAGGAGGAATTCTGCCTGACATGAACATGCTTTTCGGAAATCATACTGCCATTAGCCAAAGATTGCTAGGTATCTGGAAACAGAGCCTGAAATGTCAGTAGAACCCATTGATTTTTATTTTTTTTTCCTGAGGTCTCTTAAAATGTCTCTATAATGCTAATTTAACTTTTCAGTAGGACATATCTGGTAGTCTGTGTGTTATTGGTTGAAGGGGGGTTGCTTCTGTAGTTTTTACTAGCAAGTTTATTTCCCTTTGTAAATTTTTTGAAATGTGTATCTAAGAGAAGTGTATAATCTCCAGAGTGTCTATTCCTGGGATGTTTTTCCATCCAGAGCATTACAGATGCTCAGTCAGAGAAAACAGTTTTACCAATACAAGAGGCAGCTAGAAAATTAACAAGCCCTTTCAAAGCTGAAAGAAATCTGCACAGGTATAGAACCCAAATAATGGCAAAAGTATTAATAATATCCAGCTATTGTATTTATGAAATTCCATGTATTATTCACCTGTATATCTTTGAAATGTAATTCAGCACCATTGTATTTTTGGCTGGTTTACAAGTTTGGGGCCAGATGTGCCCATAAAGGGAATCAGAGTACCAAAGCAAACACAACAACCGTATATATGTGTGTGTGTATATATATAAATATATATATATATATAATATTTAAGAGAGATTAAAAAAGCTGGAAAGGCTTAGGTTGGGTATTAGGAAGAGGTTCTTTACTGAGAGGTCAGTTGGGCAGTGGAACGAGCTCTCCAGGGACGTGGTTACAGCACCAAGCTTGGCTGAGTTCAAGAAGCATCAGGATGATGTCCTCAGTCCCATGCTCTGACTTGGCTGGCCTTGTGAGGAGCCAGGAGTTGGGACTCAATGATTCTTACAGATCCCTTCCAACTCAGGATATTCTATGGTTCTATGATTCTATAATATGCATATATAACATCAGTGATCCATTAGATCCATTTTTACCTTGATGCCTTGATGTCAGGGCTCTGAGGGCACCATCAAGCTTTGCAGCCTGTTCTCTCACCGCTGGATTTTGGCTGATGTGACATAGAGTCAGGCTGCTAGGAAAGCAGCTAGTTTGGGAGAAAGAGCTGTGAGAAGCTTTCCTGGGGTCCCTCCCCCTCTAGTGTGGCAGCCAAATTTAGCTCAACCCTCAACCTTGGTCCTTGTTTGAGCTGCACTGCAGAAATGCCCTCTCCAGCCATGCACCTTGCTGATCTTGACTTTGTCTTCATGACTTGACTTCCTGGATTGGTGCCACAGAGCTGCCTCATTGTTGTGGACACGTCTAGAAATTATGGGATTCTTGGCTGACCCCACTTAACATCAGCAGACCCTCTCAGCTCCCCTTACACTGGTACCATGGCTCTGAGATCTTGTCAGTAAGGACACTGCCCCACTGTCTTGTGGTTGCCCTTAGCTCCCTGCAGCCTGACTTTGCTGCTCCTTGACATTTGGTAATATATCTTCATTCATCTGCTAAAGATGAAATTGCAAAGAAAAATCAGGACTTCACGCCTCAAACAACCTAATAAGATGTATTTGAGATGGAGGCAGGCATGGGTTGTGATGTTATTGCTTCCTCTTAATGTGTTTGCCAACCACAGCACATAAGTACTTGTAATAGAGACTTGGGCTTGAACTGAGACATTTGACACTGTGGGAGCCATATATCCTCATGAAGAGACTTTACATGTGAAGATTTCCTTTCCCTTATAAAAGGCAGATAGAAATAAATGAAGAAAAATAAACCTATTGCCAGAAATCATAAACTTTTGTATTAAGGTTCCTGTTAGTTCATTTCATATGCCATGATGTTACACTCAAGGTCTGATCATTTTTGAGGAGCTCTGTCTAGAAAATAGGGACAGGGAATGTCAGATCCTGAGTGAGGGGGTATGGGGAAAAAGGGGAGGGGACTGGTCTGGTGGAAGAGAGGGGATGGGTAGGAGCAAATTTGAGGCTAAAAAAAAATATCAAAGGGAATGAAACAAAGACAAATAAAAGCTCTAGATGGGTAGAAATCTCCCATAGTACTGCATAGCTCAGCACCCTGTATTATCTTGGTTCCCTTTCAGTCCTCCCCATCATTGCATCATTTGGGTTTCTCACACATCACATGCTGCCATTTTGCAAGAGCAGCTTTCTTCTGTGCTTCCAACACCTGGAGTCACAAGCCTCTGTGGACTCTGAGAAACCAGACAGGATGGCACAGAGGGGGTTTCTGCAGGCACTCCTTTTCAAAAGCAAAGTCAGTGCTTTCCTGCAGGGAAGCCACCTCCCTGGTCTACTTCAGTGCTGAGATAACATTGTACTGTGTGCAAACAAATTATCTGTATTGATTTGTCCAGTTAGGTGTGCCTGCCAACATGTCATTAACTCCCTGCTACAGCTGGAGGATCCAAAGACAACTCGTGTAACTGATCACACAATGTAAACGTATCCTTCATACCAATATTTCATTTCCCTAAGAACCCGATGGAAATCAATGCTCTTTTTACTCTCTTCCTGGACCATTCCACGTTCATACACATAGTGAACTTGCTGTGACTATTCCAGGAGATATTAAATCATGCGCTTGGAACGGGAAAGGTTACTAGATGTGTTAGTCACAGCCACTGGTTAACTGTTTATGTATAAGTAGGGTAGATGACTATAACAACTAGAAGGAACTTGGTGTGAAATAATTAGGGGAAAAAAAGGTAAAAATAGCACAGATATTAAACCTTTTTTTCTGGTTTCTGTAAAGAATGCACTTTGTAACCAACTTTGAATTAAAGCTGGGCTGAAAAGTTCTTGGAGAAACATAGCCTCCCCTGCTTAGCATATTTCCTTGAAAAGTCTGATCTCTTTTTTTTTTTTGCTGGTCTTTTGCCTAATTCTTTAAAAGTAATTGTCTTAATACTGTCTTGAAACACAGTGTTCCCTAACATAGTTTCTTTTTTTTATCACAGGCTAACTGCAACTTTTCTTTTTTCTTTTTTTTTTTAAGGGGAATTTGAAAAATGTTCCGATCAATTTCTGAGGTTTAGCATTCAGTGTTGGTTTAGGAGACAGTAACCTATCAAAATTAATTTTATTTTTATCCCACAGGGTAAAAAACGTTCACAGAGTGAGGAGGGGCATAGTTTCAGAGGCTGCTTTTCTCTGTCCTCTCAAGAACTCTTAGAGTTGCAGAATGACCTCTTTCGAAGTTCTCAGATATGTTGGATTTAACATATCTCTGAATGTTTCTCTTCACCTGGCTACAAAGCCCTTGCATGTGATCCACCCTCAGTACTCTCCCTTTGATGTCATTCTTCCACAGTAGTGGTGTTTTGGAGGCCTTTCCTGTTTTAGCTGCTTCTAGTTGGGCAGTTGTGTCCTCTTGAGCCATGCGTGAGAGAAAAAGGAGGCACTGTTCCCCAAGTCTTTCAGTCAGTCATTTGAGAGCTTGCACCCTTCAGAGGATTCAAAGGAGGGAAGGTCCATCAAGGATTCCTTGTTGCTGAGTGCAAAAAGATATGGTGCAGAAAACACTGCAAAACCAGAAGAAACAAAGGGAAGTTTTAAAACCAACATGCAGCTCAGTGGTGGAATCCCTTGCCCCAGGAAATTGTGGGCGACAACAGTTTACACAGCTTAAAGAGGACATTTGACAGGTTAATATATGAGAAATACAATTGAAGGTTGTTAACTACAAAGGATGCCCCTGAGCCACCAACTGCTAGAAACTGGAGGAATATTGCAGAAAAATGTCTCATCGCATTTGCTGCAGTAGTTGTGCTCCCTCATAGACAGGTATTTGTGGCTATTGTTGGAGACTGGGTACTGGCAGCGATGGACCTTTGGTCTGACCCAGGACAGGTTGTCTTACGTTCCTGAGCAAGTAACCGTCTTAACCAGAGCAAGAGGGTGGGGTGTTTATTTTTGGCTTGAGTTCTTTTCTTGAATGGAAGGTCAGAGGCCAAAATGGGACATAAAGAACAAGGGACAGGAGTTCTTCTCTAAGGTGTTGCTTTTTTCCTTCTTATCAAAACTTCAAATACTAAATGCTCTAGGGTTCTTTAAACACGCATGTCTTCCACATTCATCTTGCCTTCTTCCCTCTCTAATATAAACTTACCTAACTATCTAGAGAGTCCTGGATTCCTTTAAACTAACTTCAAGTACCTAACCAAAGAATCTATATTTAGATCAAGGTCACTGTAGGGTCTCTTTGCAGTCAATGAAGAATGCTAGGCACCTCCAGTGGGTGATTCATTTCATAGGTGGGCTGCATCTCCCTCAGAAAGCATGAATTAACTATGTAGGAAACCTAACGTGACCTTGTTTCTTATTTAAGCACATCAGCTAAGTGTCTAACTTGTCAAGGCCTCAAGTTAGGTAGGAACAGAACTTACTATCCTTGTACCTTATATCATTTTAGAGGTTTATTATGTGCATGTGTCGTGAGAAGTCATCAGCTCCTCCAAACTTCCAATCCACAGAAACCATGTCACAGCTGTTGTGACCTGAATATAAAACCAAAATCTACGCTGAACCAAAATAAAGGACAAATACTTGTGAGCCTCCATTTCCAGATAATTTTCATGTAGACAGAACATTATCAGGATAAAACAGAACAAGTTTAATAGGCAGAACAGAGCATACATAATACCACTTTAAATCAACATTTTTGCACTATGCAGCCAACAACACAGGTCCTGCTATAATATGTGGCTAATCATTCTTCATTTTCTAAGTACAGGAAGAAGGAGCCATAAGGATTTTATTTGCCATACTATTGTTATATCTGTTTCTTTTGGAATTCTTTTCTGATTCAGTAATCGAGCTAATTTTGTACACAATAAAATGTCATGATATCTTAATTTTGCATTTCCCTAGGAAAGAAAAAACAGACACATAAATGAGGCTTCCTGTAAGCAGTATAATGGAGTCTGATTCTTAAAAATGAGCACTTAACAATTCTTACTCGTGATATACACAGAGTAACGATAGAGTTACCATAGCTTTCTTTTTGGAAGTGTGAAAGAATTGACAATATTGCTTCTACAGCAAGCACCAGAATGCTAGAAACCATTACTGTGAATTTTACTTCTCTTCTCAAGAATTTAATCAGATGAGCAAGAGTGGTTTTGAGCTCTCAGTTTTGGCAATATCCCCACAAAGAGTATGAAAGTTAAATGCTGTTTCTCAAGATTTTTACCAATTCAGTTTTCATTTGATGAAGGGATGATTCATATATACTTTGTGCAGTGTTTTCATAGGCAGTTTATCCAAAAGGGTTTTTTCTCAGTGATGCTTTCATGTTTTTGTCTGGAATGTTCAAGTATTCTCATTTTGCAGTTGAGAAGACTCCTGTTCAAGTACCCTCAGTTTTATACACTGAGGTTCATCTCTGTTTCTTTGCTGATATTGGCCATTTCTCTTGAGATTGTCACAAAGCACCAACAGGCACAGGTCTTCATATAAATACCAGTGGTCAGTCTACAACAATTGTCTAGGAAAACCATGTTAGGGTCCACTCCAGTCCCCCCAAAATAAGCTTTTTTAAATGCACAGTTGTGATTTTTTATCCCAGAAGTAACCTGTCATGCAATGAGGCACAGCCTCAGTTTACCAGTGGATCCCAACACAAGATCAGTAGATCTCAACTTTGATGGTTTATTGCAAAGGCTATCTATATATCAGTGCAGTAGTACAGGGATACTTGAAGTAGATGCTTGTCTCTGTGCTACAAGGAATGTAGTTCCTTAACCTGGTACTTCACCTGGGCACATTATCAGTTCATTTGGAGATAGCTGAGGCATGTCTACATGGTGATGTGTGTTACAGGTCCAATCTGTTAACAGAAAAAATCCTCTGCCAGAAAGCCTTAAAAACTAGGAGCATTCCTGATTGCTTCAGAGCTGTTTGTGGACTTTCCTTCCCAGCAGTCAGTTTTCATCCACCATGCACTGAACAGAAAAAGTCTTTTTAATCCATTAAATCACAAAGGGAGCTTAGGGAGCAAGAAACATTTGGCCAAATGTGAGTATGGCCAGGATGATGATAATCCAGCCCTAGCATAAGAAAGACATGGAACTGTTGGAGTGAATCCAGAGGAGGGCCACGAACATAACCAGAGGGCTGGAGCACCTGTCCTATAAAGACAGGCTGAGAGAGTTGGGCTTGTTCATCTTGAGAAGACTCTGTGAAGACCTTAGGGCAGCCTTCCAGTACCTGAAGGAGGCCTGCAGGAAATATGGAGGGGGGATGTTTATCAAGGAGCCTAGTGACAGAACAAGAGGTAATAGTGTTAAACTAAAAGTGGATGGATTTAGATTATATATAAGGAAGAAATTCTTCCCTGTGCAGGTGGTGAGACACCGGAACAGGTTTCCTAAAGAAGCTGTGGATACTCCCTCGCTGGAAACGTTCAAGGCCAGGATTGATGTGGCTTTGGGTAACCTGGTCTAGCTGAGAGTGTCTGTGCCCATGGCAGGGAGGTTTGAACTAGATGAATTTTGAGGTTACTTCCAACCCAAACCATTCTATGATCCTAAATACTAATCAGAAGTGACTGGAACCATGGTGTTCTGTCTCATGCTGGACAGAATTTTTGTCATTTTCCAGCTGTTTCTTAGCAACTTGGTATTCTCCAAAAGTCTTCTATTCCAGCACCAATTCAGCTTTAACCAGCTTTAGTTGGAAGGCCTGACAGCAGCTCAGACATGGCCCAGCAGTAATGCCAGCTCCTTTTAGCATGCCTTGGAATTGTGTGTGAACACCAAGAGAAACACATGTTCTTGTACAGCTCCCGGAATGCTCACCAGCAAAGACTGATCATAAATCACAAAAACAGAGCTGCAAAAGACCTCAGGATGTCATTTAGTTTATCACTTTGCCCAAGGAAGAACCAACTATGTATAACTCATTCAGAACAAATTAGGGTTGGGAAACCCTTCCAGTGATTATTTCAAGCATACAACCTGCCTTCCCTTCCCACGTTGATGGAAATTTTCTTTGAAGTCTCCTACCATTGCAAATACAGACTGAAACCCGCTGATTATTGCAGTGTGGTGACTGGAGCACCAATAAAGCTGCTGGGTTTTTAAGCATTTTCCTTAAAACACTTTCTTTATAAGGGCAGACAAATGGGCATTCAGACTAGTGAGAGGAAAATGGCAATTTTATTGTTAAGTAACTTCTGTGGTTTAGAATAAGCAAAATCAGGGGTTTTAACTGAAGCTCAACAGGATCTTTCAGATCCCGACTAATTCTGAAGCTCCTATCTCACCCACTTCTTTCTCTCCAGAAACCTAAATGCTCTGTTGCAATCATGTAGAGAAACTTCCCATGGGAAAATATCCACTCTCTGCTAGAGTAACGGAAAGTGAAGGGTTTTTCCTGTCCATATGTGTAAGATGCTTTTAACACTCAATAAGAAAGAAACTTTCCACAATGTATTTAAAAAAACTGGAAACGAAGTTCATCCGTGGTGTCAAATATTAATTAAACAGACCAGTCTCCTGCTTCTCCCTAGCAAAAGGCTCTAGCTTGACTGAAACATGTCTCTTGCTGCAGATCTTGTTTTGCTAGTGAGGTACAGTTGCTGCATAAGGAAGTTGTTTCTTAAAGTGTGAGATGCTGCCTATCAGAACAGTATCTGCTTTCCAGAAAGAGCCTTTCAATACACTCGGTGTGACTCTATATATGATATAGGTCAGCTAATTGTGACTAATTATAATAAATAAAGAGAATAAAAGAGAAAGAACTAAACATATATAATTTTAAATTATTTAAGTACAAGCTGTTCTGTCAGCAATGATTTCAGACTTCTGGGGGGAGGGGAGAATGTCCTTGGATTTGGAATCCAAATACCATTATCTTACCAGATTATTTTCTTGTTAATTAAAATGAAAGGCAGGAGTTTAGCTATATCTCCTTTCCTTCATTTTTCCTTGTGGTCTTCTGTTATTTTCCCTTATAAACAAATAGATAGCTTTTAGCAAATAAATATTCTTCAAGACAACTTTATCCATTTTATTTGCATGCCAGTTAGAAGGAAAAGAGCTTTCCTTCCTGTCATATTTCCATGTAATTTCTCCTTTTAAAAATATTTTTTCTTTTCCCTTTGTGTCTTTCTTCCTGGAAACTTTATTGAAAATCAGTAATTAAAATCTCACAAATAACACAACATTCCAAACAGGGAAAAAAGAACTTGCTATGAGAATAGAAACACAGAACCTTTCATCAGCATATTAAAACTCAGATCCTCATATGCCTCTGAGCCTGTTGTTATTTATAAAAGTAATGAAGCCTTACATATGTCATGGTTACACAGTCCTGTTTTCATTTGCAGTCGTAAGCACTTCAGGTACTGGAGATTCCAGCAGCGCTTAAACTATGAGCTCTTTGAGAAAAGTATTAGTTTATTTGGTCTGGGATTGTGCAGTGCCCACCACAGCCTGATCTGGGTCTGTGGCTGAGACTCAAAGACAATGTACCAACACACACAGTGAACCACAATGAGAAAACCACTCAGTTCGCCTCTTGCCTTGTTCTGCACCAGAATCTGAGCAGCTGGCATCATGCTCATGGAGGCAGAGGTGATCCTTGGCCTAGCAGCTTCACCACCCTTGGAGATCAGTAAATGATGAAATAATAAGCATAGTTTCTCTTTTCTTTCTGGGAAGGATTGTCTTGTAGTAAGGCACCACAGAGAACATCAGGAGATGTTGGTTCAGTTTCTCATCTCTCCTACAGATTTCTTGCAAAGCTTGAGAGAACTCATTCAGGTCACCTTAGTCTCAGCACTGAAACTCTAAAAAGCAGATTTGTGTGTTTTCTTCTTCTACTTTTATAATTTTTAAGCACTTGAATTGTGAGTGATTCTAAATGGGGATTAAATTTGTTTGCTCAGAGTCCAACCCAATGGGAGCCAACTATCAGGGGGGATGTCAGGCTGTACTGTAGTAGAAATGATGGAAATGTTAGTGATTATTCATCAATCAATTACATAATTCACGGCTCGATATACACTCACAACTTTACAGATAGATGAAAGACATATTCCTAACCAAAGAAGGATCTGAAAAAATTATGGCATGCAGTATCTAGAGGGGAGTGACTAAGACTCTTAGATTTTACTAATTATTTATTTACCACAACTTCATTTGTTCAACAGTCACAATTCTTCACTGATTTGGCTATTGGTTTAAAAATGAAAAAAAAAATTATAAATATAAACATGCTGAAAATAATTGTTTTCAAACAAGATTTTTCCATTTTTGCCTTCAAAATTATTTTAAAGTTGCCAATACTTAAATAAGTAAATAAATAAAGATTGAAGAATGAAGGATAACACTTCTGGGCAGAGAAAATATTCAATAATTCTGAATTATTTCTTTTACAATCTGTGTTACTGGGGGAAGAAAAAGCATTTAGTTTAGCCCAGTAAAAATGAAAGGTAGCTGACACTCAGCTGGTCTGGTTTAAAAGAGGCAATTAAGAGGCAAGTTGGCATATTACTGTTGATTGCCTGAATGGCTGGCTGAATGTTCTTGGAATTTTTTATAAGATAAACTATTAAGAAACTGCCTCTACAGATTTCCAGAGCTTTATCAGCATGAATATAAGAGCAAATGTCAAGAACAGAGTCATCTTTATCAAATGAACAGCAGCACCTCAAAATGTATAAGGATCTGTGCTATTGTCCACTTTTACAATTCAATGGGTCTTTTCTAACTTTTTCTTAATACTAACAATGAACTGGATTGTCATTTAATATAGCGCTATGGTCCTTATAAAACACAATGTGGTAATAGCATGATATTGTGGTTTATTTTCATATCCCTGTGTTACTGAGTATCTCTCTTTCTTTGAGTCACTACCACTGTTTGACAATGCCTAGTCTATCTAGTTATACTGCCATTCAGTCAGAACAGAAAGGCTTAGTCCACTTTGACCAAATAACAAGCTACTTCTATTGCCAAACCTATATAGCTCCATACATTTTAGTGGGTTCAGTTTGATCATAAGGGCAGAAGACATTACTGAATGCTAGTCAGCAGAAATTACGGAATTGTTATGTAGGAGAAAACAGCATGGACAGAAGGGCGATTCTCCCAGTACATCTTTTTTGCTGTTTTATTTCCTGGACAACTGCAAAGATTTTGTTGCCTATATCTAAAGTAATGTCATAGAATCATAGAATCATAGAATTGTAGGGGTTGGAAGGGACCTCGAGAGATCATCGGGTCCAACCCCCTGCCAAAGCAGCTCCCTAGGACATTTCACTGAGATAGGCATCCAGATGGGTCTTGAATATCTCCAGAGAAGGAGACCCCACCACCCCCTGGGCAGCCTGTCCCAGGGCTCTGTCATCCTCACTGGGAAAAGTTTTTCCGCATGTTGGTGCGGAACTTCCTGTGCTCCAACTTGCAGCCATTGCCCCTTGTCCTGTCTCCACAGACCACTGAAAAGGGGCTGGCTGATTCCCCTGCATCCCCTGCTTAAGATAATTGTAAACATTAATTAGGTCTCCCCTTAGTCTTCTCTTCTCAAGGCTGAACAGTCCCAACTTTCTCAGCCTTTCCTCATAGGGAATGTCCCCTCTGTGCTCTGGCAGTGATGCACCAAGGACACTCTCTCAGCATAAATGATGCGGTTTCTGCCAGAGGCTGAGGTTCTGTGCACGTACATCTTCCATAAATGAAGTGAATGAAGTCAATCACATTATTCTGTCTCTCTAAGTGAAAGGAAACTTCAAGTTATTCAGACTGAACTGTCACCAACCTAACCTAACTTCTTCTTTCTTCTCTCTAACCCATCTTATATGGCAGAAGGAAAATGGAAAGTTGTTTTAGATACTGTATGCTCACCCTGTGGCCTCAATAAAAATGCATCTCCCCCTTCTCTCTCCATTGACTGCCATGAAGGCTTATGTTTGCCTGCCGATGCACAGAGCATCTGCTCTTTCAGACTGTAGTGAGCCAACATCGTGGTAAAGCAGGGTTTTTTTCTTACAAAGGAAGGAGCTGGAATCCTTGGCAGCTTTTTGCCATAGACAGTCAAGGTGAGATACGAACTTGAATTTATCATGAACCGTGTGTACATTCTTCAGGGGAAGAAAGGCCCAACACCAGCCATGGCTGTTTCTTGAACTGACATCTCCGTTTTCACTGTAATGCCAATTTAATCTACTGCAAGAGCAAAAAGAATGAGACCAGCAATGAGATTTGCCTGCAGATGAAGTGTAAGTTCCTCCTAGAGATAAACCACCGGACTCACTGAACTATGAGTATGACTTATCAAAAATAATGATTTTGTGTAGCCTGTGGGTCTCCCTGCTGGTTCTACATTAGTAATTGTATCTTACCAAACACAAACAGTATTTCAACTGGTGCTGCTCTGAAACAGCTTTATATGTGTATCTACTATAGAAAGGAAAGACATTAACCTTAAAAATACATTTTGTAATGAAAAAATACAACCTTCCTTCTGTCTTGTATAGTTGAAAATGTAGTCAGGAGACTTATCTTGAAGGGAAAATAGGGACATCATTTAGGGGAGACAGAGAGGGGGATAATCCCATTAATGACACAATTTAACACAGCAACTTCAAAATTAAAGCATCTATCATCATTATAGATAGAAAATGGCACTGAAAATATTTATTTCACTTTATGAATGCATTAAGACAGTAGGAGAATAGGGTATCCTACTGCTAAAATAACACTACTCAGGAAATTCAAGACACTTGGAATTTTTTTTTGTATTCATGATACATGCATTGTCATGCCATATTCCCTAAATGCAGCCAGAGTTAATTATAAGTTGCAATGTAGCATATGCTACATGCATTGACTTTATGACAGAAGCATATTCTGTTTGCTTTAATCTGGAGCTCTTATTTTGTGCATCACTGTGAACAATTTCAAAAAAACATTAAACATAAGTTATTATTTAGGTTTCTGCTGTTCTACCCTGTGCTACAACGCTATTTAATTTATAGGGCAGCTGTGGTGTACAATATAAAATCTGCACTTTGGAAGCCAGTCCACAGGAACATGAGTACTGCCTGTAGAATATAAGCCAGGTGCTCGTGCTGTCTGTGACTGCTGTGCGATAGCTGTGAATGGGTGGAACCCCCTTAACCAACACTGTGAATGATCCAGGCAAAGCATTGGTGACCGAGTGTCTCAGGACCAGCATTTCTTACCTATCTCCATTTCAACTGAGGCCCATGAGAAAAGCTGGAGACCAGAATTTCTGAAAATCAGATTCTTCAAGCCCTGTCCTGCACCTGTTCAAACCAAAATTCTCAGGGGTTTCTGTGGAAGGAACACAGGCCTTCAACTTTGAACTCTGACAGTCCTTTCTCAAGGCTCTGGCTGGAAGCAGTAGGTCTGTGTGGCATTACATCTCTTGGACACGTGGATCCCGGCACATTAGGACAGATTCTTGACCCTTTCTCTCTTAGATGATGGTTCAAAGCTCATGAAGCATAAAGTACCTAATTTGAAAACAATCTACCAAATTATTTAAATTCTTTTTCAAAAGTAGAACTTTTTTGTTTGTCAAAGATTAGATGAAAATATAGAGATGGAGAGAAATCAAGTGGCCGCCTTCTAATCCTGTTTACGTTGATATATGTCACGAGTAACTTTGCAGAAACCAGGGACAAGGTGATAGTAACAAAGGGAGAAGGAGAGTCAGAGAGTAAAGGTGGCTAGCTAGTGAGTTGGGGCTCTTTGCACACCCTCAGGTTAACAGTGTACTTCTGTGTAAAACTGGCCTTTGACTTAGGTGGCTTCAGATGGTTTCACTGCCGGCCCCTGTCACAGGCAATGCCACCATAATCACTGACTTTATGAAAGCCAGACAGGTCGCAAGTTTATGCCAGCTTTATGCATCTACAACTGACTCCATGAAAGGTAAACTGGACCCTATGGACAGACACAAACCACCAGCTTACTGTTGTATTACAGTACCAACTCTTTATGCTATGGAGGCCTAATAAGCGTACACAGGCTTCCAAAAGAAATAACATCGGCTGAGCAGCAAATACAAATTGTTTTGAAATGCTGGTCATGAAGCTGAGCAGAAAGTGAAGACTTAGGTCTTATTTCTATAACATGTTTTTTCGTTATGATCAAGGGACCTTTCCTCCCTCCCCTCCTTCCCCCCCACCTGCTCAGCAACATAGACTTTTGCAACGTCAGCTCAAGGGAATGAAAATCCAATATGGCCTTTGTTCGTTTTCAGAAAATGGTAACAGCATCTGCTCTAATAGGAAAATGCCTCACTTTGTCCCTGGAAGAAGCCTGGGAGAAGTGTTTGTCCCATGGGGGAGCTGACTTACCCTTTTTGCCTTTATTGGTGGCCTGTATGATTTTTTTCTGCTGCATGTTAGGGAGGGATTTTTTTAAATTCCTCTAGCATATTGGAGAAAAGTATCTTGCGTTGTGGGGTTCAGAGATTTGGATGGCACCACTGTGGTCTTTGTAGATGTGTTGAAATGTTTGATACTTTTGGTTCATTAACTTTGGTTCCTTTTGGACTATAACAGACCACCGCAAGCAAGCTCCTCGTTTTGAGTATGTAACCTGGGAGGGAGGAAGCAGCTGGAAAAGTAGGAGAGGATGCAATTTCATTAAAGGATCTCCTTCTCAAATTCATTTAATCATATAAATTGCACAGGTGTCAGACAAGGTGGTGCTGTCTAGTCAAGGGGAGCTTTCTCTGTGCGTTGAAGTTCTTGCACAATACTCGGATGTTCCTTTCAAAACCTGTGATTGAACAGTTTTCTGAGAAAGTACATTAAATGTCCTGCTCCTCCCTTCTTCTTCACTTAGAGACACAGAGCTAGTTAAAAGCTGCCTGCTAGCAGACAGACAGAATAAACGCTCATAGCAACTGAAAACATTAGGAAGATATAGAAGCATATATACATAAAACCCAGAGGAAGTGACTATCTTTAATAAATATTTCTTACAGTATTTGCAATTCAAATGTTATATTGGTGCGTGAGTGCTGGAGAAAGACCTAAAAAGAAAATGACTGGAAAGTAACTATTTTTATTGCAAACAGAAAGAAGTGTACAAGGTAATCAAACAGCATACACAATGAAAAGCAAATCAGGTTTCTGAAACTCTTCTTGGTTTTAGTGTCTCCCTTGTGGCATTTGCAACACAAGTAAGCAAACTTGTTTGTTTTATAAATAGCAAGCATTTATAAATCCTTACATCCTCGCCATTCCCCTCATGCCACTCCAACACCATAGGTGACGATAAGTTGATTTAACAGCTGCTTTCTCAGCCAGCCTGCAAAGGAATGCCATCTCCCTTCAGCTGCATCCAGTACAGAGGGTGAGACAGAGCAAGGAGGAGGGTTGGTTACAGACAGAATATAATTTACTGGTTTGAGCCAGGCAAGGGGCAAAACCAGGCCCATCCAGCTGCGTGCAAAGGAGCATCGACCCTCAGCTGCTCGGAAAAGTCAAGGCAGAGCTGAAACATGGTATATGTGAAGAGAAGGGAGATTGAGTCCGCCCCCTATGTTAAGACATAATCCTTTTCCTTTCACATTTTAATCATAATACCCAATTAAATGTGAGATGGGCTAGAAATATTGCCAGAAAGCAGGACTTTGTACCTCAGTAGTGATATATATGCAAATTAATCACCCCAGACAGATTGCCTACGAGCCACTTCGAGTAATAGCTACCATCTCTCACCATGCTTCAGCATTTCTGTTTTCTAAGTATTTTTGACTTTGTAACATAAAGGAACTTGGCAATGACTCATGTAATCTGAGTGTCGTGTCCCCTCCCCCCCCACTGCCTCTCCCATCATTTCCCTGGGTGATCCCGAACAAGTTACTTCATTAATTTTAATTGGATGCTGTCATGAGAAAAGGCTTCTAGGGCTGGCCTGCAAGTCTGCAGTCATTCAATCCTTGTTCAGGCAAATTCCTATTAATTCTAGTGTGACTTTTCTCTGTGTCAAGACTGCAAGGTTTGCCACAACTGCATGTGCTTGAAAGGCTGCAACAGTTGGATGGATATGGTTTCTGATCATGTGAAGGTTTATTAGAATCTGCTATTAATACTTATCTTCTTGTTTGCCACTTGAACAAATTTAGAAAGGCTTTTCCTCTGTCTGTAATTGGCTGATTCCAATCACAGCAGACATCCTCATCTGAGTCTGTATTTCTGTTAGCAGATCTACCTGGTCCATTCAAACTCTGGGCAAGTCCTGGCCATGAAGGACAAATCACAAAACAATGTAGGGTTGTGGGGTTTTTTCCTACCATTGTGCAGCAAAAATGAGCAGGTAGATACAGTTTCCCAGAAAATCATTATGTTCTCATTGCCGTCTCTGGGCTGGGAACACCTCAAGAGAAGGAGGACAGGCTGACTTCAATTGTGGGAGAAATCCAGAGAAATGTAATTCTTCAGCAGAGGAGACCAGAGATGGTTTAAATAATTCTTACAAGATTCTTAAGAATATTGCAAATAAATGGAATGTGGAAATACTAGATGAGAATGTGAGTATATCTGATTTACATAGCTTTGTAGAGAGAGTAGTGCTATTATAATTAAAGCAGTGACAGCCACTGATTAAAGAATGTCCTCTTAAATGCAGGAGTACTATAGAAATATAAGAATAGTCAGAAAAAAATATTGGAACTGTATAAAACAAAGAAAAAATTTAAACTATTATTATGTTCCACCTGGATTCTCTGCAATTCCTCTCACATTCATTTCTGGTCCTCAGGAGGCTGAGATCATGTGTGAGGGGTGAGGAGGATGTATTTGTGAATGTTTACCTTCAAAACTGAGAAATAGCTCTGAAAATATTTGTGACTTCTTTTTATTTACTCATTTGTACTTTTTTTTCTTTGCAAGTCTTTTTTGCCCCAAGAGAGAGTGTCGAGAACTGGAGTGGCCATGACCAGTCAGGCTGGCACCATTCCCTGGCTGCTTTGAAAGGGCTTCAGTATGCGAGTCAGCACAGCGGGAGTCAGAAACCCTGACATGTGCATGCCACCATGCATTTGGGTAAGAAGCAACCACAGTCACTGTCACCGTGGTTGGCATTAAAGACCTCCAGACCCTCTAATTCTGCACATGCTTTGCATAGGAAACCTGAGATCCTTACAGTGAACTGGTTTCTGTTTCATCCCTTGACGTTCCCTGTGTGCTCCTTGTTGAGCTGCTTCTCATCCCCCTTCTTTGCGTCTCCCTATATATCTACATTCCTTCCCTTCTCTCTGCAACCCCTTCTTACCTGCTCCTCTTTGGACACTCTGAAACACCTGATCTTTCCAACCTCCGTTCTCCACTAGCCACAAAGACTGACATTTCTCTCTTTCCATGAGCCTCTCCCCTAACCACATGCCACCCTTCCAAACAGTGAGCAGCTCAGGACAATGGATGTTATTTGGTGAATTAGGCAGGCTGAGTATGGCTCAATAGTGACTGATATGCTTGCTGGCAAAATATAGTTTATGCTGTGCAAAGGAAAAAGAAGTGCTTTAGCCAAGATAAATCAAACTTGCCCCCAAAAGAAGCATGCAAAACAGTGCTCTAGTTTTATGAAAGTTATGGAAAGGCAAGCTTAATATTATGACATCAAATGGCTAGTAATTACTACTTACAGAAAGTGGTATTGTTTAAAGTACTTCATCTTGAAAAAAAACCCTCACCAGTCATTGCTCACAGAACACCATGGATATGCTGCCATCGTTTAGGAAAGTACAGCAAAACCGCAACATCTTATTAGGTCTGTGTTGAACAGAAAAGGACCTTCATTTTAGAAGCCCTGCTTATAATGCCTTCCTGTAGGAAGACAGAGAGAGCTGTATTTATCAGCTCAGACAGAAGTGGATGAGTTTCAACCTATGCTTCCAGAAAGAGCAGGAATTTCTAAGGTACTCAGGTCACCTCTGCTTGTTTTCTCCCTGGGTTTGGCTGCCAGCCCATCAGTCAGAAACAGTTTCTTCCATTTCCTGTTGGTGATATGTGGTGCTTTAGCACAGGTGTGCAACCCCCCCCCCAAAAAAATATTTTTTTCCTTAAAATAACCAGTGGCCCAAGAATGCAGAGTTAAGGAACTGAAATACAAAGAAACTTATTTCTGCCTCTCTCACTAACAAAAAGGTGTCTGGTATAAATAAGCAAGAAGGGAAGAAGCAGCATGAAGCAAGGAAATCTGTATTGAAGTTGCACTTCAAAGTGAAGATAACATTTTCTAATACATCTGTGACCCAGATCCTCAAGGATGTGTAGCTGTTTTACTCTGAGGCTTAAATAATTTTAAGGGTACAAGTACAGATGATTTAGAGAGACACCTAAATACTTGTCCTCCAAACTGCCTGTGGTTGGTGTCTCCATTTTTGTGAAGGCTTGCAAGGGAGAAAATACTCAAGAGAGTACAATACAGTCCATAGCAGAGAAATTAAAATGCTTTGTGAATGTGGTGGTTTGACCCTGGCTGTAGGCCAGATGCCCACCAAAGCTGCTCTATCACTCCTCTTTTCAGCTGGACAAGGGAGAAAATATATATTGAGAGGCTCAGGAGTTGAGATAAGGACAGGGAGAGATCATTCCACAATCAGCATCACAGCCAAAACAGACTCAACACAGAATAAAGGAAAGAAAATCTCTAATGTATTACCTTGCACTGCACACCCAGTGACACCAAAGTGTCACCCTAATGAGAAGCACGACCAGATCTTAAAGCACCTCCCCCCACCCCTTCCTTCTTAGCAGTCTTCACTTTAGTCATGATCTCACTCCCTTCTCCCCCCAGGATGGCGGCAGTGGAGGGTGGGGGAAAGAGGAGAGGAATGGGGGTTTCTGTCAGTTCCTCACAAGTTGTTTTCCTCCTTAGCTGGGGGCATTCCTCACATCCTTCCCCTGCTCCAGCATGGGGTCCCACCCCCAGGAGACAGTCCTCCACGAACTTCTCCAAGGTGAGTCCTTTCCCACAGGGTTTCAGCTCTTCACCAGCTGCCCCAGCGTGGGTCACTGCTATGGGGTGCAGTCATAAAATCACAGAATGTCTCTCAGTCTCTCAGGCCCAAACTGCTCCAGCTTGGTCCCCCCATGGGGTCACAACCTCCCCCAGGAAACCACTCTCTCTCTCTGTCTCTGTCTCTCTCCATGGCTGCAAGTGCTGGCAGAGGCTTGCTCCATTCTATGATGCAGGTCATAGAATCTTCTGTATGCTCCACCTGCTCCAGTGTGGGACCTTTCCACAGGCTGTAGATGAGATCTCTGCTTCTTGCCATCTTCCATGGACTGTGGGGGAACACCCACTCCACCATGGTCTTCTCCACTGGCTGCAGGGGAATCTCTCTCTCCAGCGCCTGGAGCATCTCATCCCTGCCCTGCTTCTTCACCAGCCTTGGTGTCTGCACAGTTTCTTACATCTTCTCACTCCGTTCTCTGGTGGCAAAATGCAGCTGCTTCTGGGTTTTTCTCCCTGTTAAATGTGATTCCCAGAGGTGCTGTGACTGTCGCTGATGGGCTTGGCCTTGGTCAACGACTCCGGCCTCGAGCCAGCTGGTGTTTGCTCTGTGGGGCCTGCAGAGAACTCCTAGCTGCTTCTTGCAGAAGCCACCCCTGCAGCCCCCCTGTTCCATCAAAACCACAACAGTGAGCTCATGAGCATTTCTAGAAAATACATGGACCCTGGTGAAAGCAGTGGTGCAGTTTGCTACACTGACTCTTCACACATATTTCTGTGAATGGTGGCAGTAAGTTACACGTAGAAGGGAGGACACAGGAGTACAGTGAAGGAGAAACAGGCCATCACAGGGAAGGTGACCATCCCAGTTTCTGTTTCAGGCAGGAAAAGAATTTTACACTGGAGTTGAAAATTTCCTTTTCCAGTCCATCAGAACAAAATCCTAAACAGGAGGACAGAATACTGTTCTGGATGTAATCACTTATGAGTACACGGGGGATTTTCATTGTGAGCCATGCCCATTAATAGTAAAGACACATTTACTGTATGCAAATCCTAGCCCAAGGATGGCAATCTAAAACCTGCAAGCATGGTGTATTGTGTAAGAGAAACCTATTTACATGATGGCTTTATAGTTTGTTTTCTCTGTGTGTCTGCTCTGCACCGACAGATTCCATGGAGAATGAACGTAAAGCAAAACATAACCAACTCAGCAAAGCATGCTTTGGTCTCTGGGTTCAGCTCACATTAAAAACCCTTTCACCCAGCTTTTGAAAAATCCCTTTGCTGGCATGGCTCAATGTTGCACTGCATGCTTCTCATTTAAATACTTTCTCTTTTTTCCCCTTTTTTATCTTTTTTTTTTTCCTGTGAATACTAACTTCAGGGAATTTTTCCAGTGCAGTGCAAAGACATAAATGATGTAAATTTTTATTATAGTATAAAGAGTAAGGAGATCCAACATCTTGGCCTCTTTTGCTGAGCAGTATGTTTTGACATTTTCGATGTTATAGGTTCCCACTGTAATAACAAGGATTAATATGATGTGCCAACAAAGAGATTATGTGAATGAATTACACAGGAGATTAGGGGAAAATCTCATTTTGTGCACCCATCAAAATAAAACCTTTTCTGACTCAAAGAAAAGCAGCCTTCCTTTTCTCCTGGATTGGACCAGATCCTTAAATGTCCTACAGCTATACAAGGTCTGAAAGAGACGAGTGAACCCGAAGCTAACCTATATTCCCAGCAGAATTCTAAACAATCTATCCTGCAAAGGTCACTTATGCCAGCTAAGAAATAGGAATATGAGTCAGCCCTGTATGTTTGTCACGTGTACTGCCCTCTAACCCCCATAAAGTGAGCATGCAGGGAGGGAGTTCACTGTAGAAGAGCTCCTGCTGGTTTACAGTAAGCAAAATACAATACAAATTCCTTCTAATTTGGAGAACCTTAAAAATACTTTACAAACAATATGTCCCACAGCACATCTGGGAGACCAGATATTTTTGTGTTTATGTATGGATAGCTAAACTAAAATGTGTTCCCCTTGTTGAGGGTATCCAGAGAATCAAAGGTGTGGAAAAAAAAGCCCAATAACATTTCCCAAGCATATTGTTCTGTAACTACAATAAAAACTACTCTATTTGCTATCTTCCCGGCTTGGTTTTAGTATTTCTCAGTAATATACAGTCATCAGACACCTGTGTAGGTCTTCCCATGTCAAGGAACCTTTAAAAAAATTTGAAAGATACAATTCAGCAATAGCAATGCCACCCCTTAAGTGTGGACATATTTGGAATGAATTGTAGCTACTGTTCAACATCCAACTCTGTGTAACAATCTCTGACAGAAAGTGAACAGTGACAAAATGAAACTTGTGGAAAAACTATTAGCTGATATGTATGCATCGTACAATCATTTAAAATGTAAATTGTGGAGAATATAAAACTTGTCCCAGCATTTGCTCTTTTTTCAGTTTGCATTTGTTTTGCATATCTCTACTCAGATTGCAATTGCTCTTCCATCGCTTTTTTCTCTTACTAAGGATTTCACATCCAAGGCCAAATTCTGCATCTGTCTGCATCTCTTTTTCCCTAAGTGGAGGGCTTGGATGTACACTATGGCCACAAAGACCTTCTTGGATTTTGTATAGCAAATTTTCCCCCTCCCCTCCCCTCCCTGTATATTTGTGTACATGTGTAAATCACACAGCAGGGTGTCCTTGCACCTCTATCATTAACGATATTTTTCCCTCTGATAATCTATTTTTTTTTCTTTTTGGAGACCCCAGCTTATTAAAACAATAGTAAAACATTTATGCAGTAGCCAGTCCTTTCCAAAGGTGTGACTCCAGTAATGTCCACAGAACTATATGCCAGTGTTCACGGTTCTCATCTACTTTTTAAATATCAGTTTCTCCTTGCAAGTGAAAGACACATACACACACAAGCAAGCCCAGCCTGGACAGCAACAGTAAGGCCTGTCCCTGAGTCATTTCCTTGACATTTAGTTCTGAAAAACCATCTTTGGCAATCTTTCAGGACCATGTGGTAGCCAGGGCCATGTCCAAACCACCTGAGTTTGGACTTGCCTGTTTGCAGTCATCACTTTGATTGTTAATTCACTGCAGATGTCAACACTTCTCATCTGGAGGGATCTAATGCCTTGGGTGTGCCTCATAAGCATGAAAGTCCCTCACAAAAAAGAAAAAATCCATGCAAGGTTCCCCTAGAAAATAGTTAAAGATGGGTTATGAAAGATGACTGAAACAATACTTGAAAACACTCTCTTTTCCAAATGCTGTGTGGAAACAGCCGGCATATCATATTGTGATAGTCCAGTGAAAACTGTTTAAAATTCTAAGAAAAGCGCATCAGCCATTTCTAAAATGAATCTGATACTGATATGTGCTGTACTTCTGCACTCATAATGTATTACTAAGATCTCTTGACGTGGCTCAGGAAAAAAGCTGTGTGCATGTTAACAGTTATACAGAGGGTGAAAGTGCCTGGAATTCCAAGGATGGAGCAATACAGCCTTGTTGGCTTTGGCAAAGGACAATCCTTAGTGATGAAAACCTGAGAAATCTGGGGTCAGTCCCACAAAGGCTTACACATGTGCTTATCTTTATGCATAAGTCGTGCGTGCAAATCGTTACAGCATTTGGCCTCTGACACGGCTGCTTCAGCACGGAGTTCTGTGCTGTACAGCCCAGGGTGTGATCTTGTCCTTCCTGAAGTCAGTGGGACTCTCTGAGCGAGCAAAGTATTTTTATGTGAGCCCGCAGAGCTGGCCCAGAAGTGGCTAAAATAGTAAATTAGCTACTCAGATGTTGCGAACTTTAAAATAGTTCTTTCCTCTAACTTCAGAGGGGGAAAAAAGGAATCTCTGAATAGTGGCTCTATGCTATTTTTCATCATTATATTATTTACTGTGGTGTTGTCCCAAGGCCCAAATGAGTTTCCCATTCAAGGCTTCTTTATACAACAATTACACAAGCAATCACTGCCTGGAGTCTAACCATCTTTTGTATTTTTATATAGCACTTTAAATTTGAAACCTTGAAGTAGTATAGGCTTAATGAGGAACACTGCCATACTCTGGCCCTAATACCAGTTCCAGCACTGGTTTAGGCAGGAGTGGTAGATAAATCACTCATCCTCTGTTCAGTGTCCCAAGCTATGTACCTGAAGCTTACATGGGATAGAAGTCACGATTTTAAAGAGCTTTTGTTCTATGAGATGGGAGTGCTAGAGCAGGAAGGCTTGTAGCTGTAGGGGGAAAAAAGAAAGAAAAAGGAAATGTCTACTAACTGCCTAAAATGTAAGATTGGTTTTATTTTACCGCAAAAGAGAGCCACACAACATCAAGCAGATGATGATGAGGCTGTTGGGACACAAGCATTTGGTTGCTGCATCTGGCATTAGCATGGGATGACAGAATCGCTGATCAGGATTTAATTTTCATTTCTTGTCCTAATTTGCATTTCCTATTACTGTTTGTTGCATTTCAGCCCTGTGGGTTTGGGATCTGACCAAAAGCCAATTGAAAGCTCAAACCAGTAAAAGTCCAACATTTCCTTCTCTCCTCCAAGAAGAGTCAAACAGAAACAAACACCCTCCCTCCTGCTCTTTCCCCTCACGCACATACCCGCTCAAAAATGCCTGCTCCTCGGGAAATAGGCATGATACTACAGAACCATTCGTGTCTTATTTAAAGGGGATTCTGGCCATAGCCTTTCTGTTGGTCGCTCCAACAGTGAAATGGATGAAGGTGAGAGTGTCTGATGGAAAGAGAAGCCCAGGAAAAAAAGGAATGGCTGAAGCGGGAGGACCTGAAGAAGAGAAGGCTGCGGGGGGACCTCATTGCAGCCTTCCAGTACCTGAAGGGAGCATACAAACAGGAGGGGAATCAACTGTTTAAAAGGGTAGACAGTGTCAGGACAAGGGGGAATGGATTAAAACTAAAGGAAGGAAAGTTTAGATTAGATATTAGGGGGAAGTTCTTTACAGAGAGAGCGGTGAGGTGCTGGAACAGGCTGCCCAGAGAGGTGGTGGATGCCCCGTCCCTGGAGGCGTTCAAGGCCAGGTTGGATGGGGCCCTGGGCAATCTTGTGTAGATCAAGGTCTGAGGTTGGTGACCCAGCCTGTGGCAGGGGGTTTGGAGGTCTGCTTAAAAAGAAAACAAAAGTGTGGAGAAAGGAGAAATAGGGGATAGGACAGGTTATTGCTCCTGTCTTTTCAGGGTTTAGTGAAACCGAGGAATTGGCAATGCTACAGAATTGTAAGAAAAAAAGCAGCAGATGAACTGGTAGTCCAAAAACCCAGCAGGCCACTCAGTCTTAAGGAGTTTTATTTGGTGTCTGTAACAGAATTATCCCCAATGGGACAGGGTAGCCTAGTTTTACGTGGCTCTGTAGCAGGGCATCCTGCTATGAGGCGTTGGCACAAGCTTTACAGGGGACCTTGACTTCAGGTTTTAAATTGACTGCATTTGCTAATGTGAAAAAAGTCACAGTTTTTATTCTCGCCTGGTCTGAGAAGTACATTTGCAATGGGTCCTTTCCATGTGCTACACCTGCACAAAGCGTTCTTCACCTGCTCGAAGGCTCAAACCACCTGGTTTCATGCAGGACACTGAGTTAAAATATGTCAGGGAGAGAGACGAGGGGTACGAAACGCTGCTTTACTTCCCCCGGATCGTAATGATGGGGAAGCGGCTTAGAACATCCAGATTATGTTATCAAGCAGCCTAATTTAAACAGAGCTGGGTCCCCAAACGGTAAATAACGTACATGTGGCGGGCATGAGTCATCACTCTTTCAACAGTGTCTGCGGAGCTCCCTGCTTTGCACAATTCACGCATTAAAATGTAAATGAAAAATATGTTTTTCATTGTACTTTGGATTCATGCGAGAGAGATCGCTTTTAGGCGTTGGTTTCGAGCAGCCTCCTTCTCTGAGGTCACGACCACCTGTTGGACTAGCAAGAGGAGGGAGGGATAGAAAAGGGAGCTCTATCCGTTTTTAGGAAAGCGAGCCCTTGAGGCAGCGTACATCTCAGGGATGCGGGGCGGGTTCTGCTGGGCGGGTAGCGGCAAGGGCACGGGTACTGGGTGCGCAGATGCGCCTCTGCATCTCCCCTCGGTGCGGGGCCAGGGGGGCTGGCTCACCTCGTCCTGCCCGTGCCCGCCTCGGCTAGGGGCACGCTGCAAAAAGCAAAATCAAATCAAATCACGCCTCAGCTGCTCCACAACACGCACTCACTCCCGTGCCTCGAACTCCTGCTGAACGGACAGACCCTGCTTGGCCTCGGCTATTTTAGTTCGTAGCGAGACGTCGGACTCCAACTCTTAGGCTGTTACTAAGCAGAGGCTGGGGCTCGCCAGCAGCGGTACCGGGCTGGTGCTTGCGTCACGCCGCTCCTAGGAGATGCTGTGACAGTCCCTTCACACAGCCTCGTAACACGCTCCCTTTCCGCCTGCCCCGGCCCGTACCGGTGCCCGCGGCTCCTCGCCGACACCCGTGCAAACACACACGGCCTTCGCCGCCGCGTCCTCCCTCCGGCCGGGACGGACGGACGGACAGACAGGTGCGGGGGGCAGGGCCACCGCCTCGGGCGCCCAGTGACTCTTTTCTAACGCATTTGCTCCAGGAATACCGAAGCAGGCGGGCTTTTTGCTGAGGCTCTCCGTGCCCCTGGAGCGGGCAAGCCGCAGCAGAAGCGCTGGGGCTTTGATCCCTCCGATTAAAGCGTCCTCGGAGAGGATTGCTTCTTAACGGGCTGCCGAACGCTCCCGGAGTGATTTAAAGCCACCCAACCGCTATTTATTAATGTAATGCTCTTAAAATTGAAAGTACACTTAATCCCCAGCGCAGTTGTAACGAGCCGGCGGGGAGGGGCGGGAAAGGGGCTCCGGTCGCTGCCCGTTCGGAGGCTGCTGCGTGCCCGGGGTGCCACCAGCCCGCCGGGTAGCCCCGGGGAGGGAGGGCTCGGCGCGGGGAAGCCGCCGCACACTCTCCGCCTGGTCCCTGTGCGAGCGGCCGAGCCGCCCGCTCGCTGCTGACAGCGGAGACCAACTTCACTGAGGGAAGGCGCCCCGCGGGCACCGCAGAGCGGCACCGCACGCCGCCCGCACCTGGCCTGCGATTCGTCCCCTCTTAGCGCGCTCCCTCCCGTGGGGGGGGGGGCGGAAGACACACACGGCCGCGGTGAGCCGCAGAGGCGCCGTGGCGGCCCGGCTCCTCGGCGGGGCAGCCAGTACCGGCAGCTGCCGAGCGGCGCGTCTCTCCTCAGGGAGCCCCGCAGGCGGAGGAGGAGGAGGGCGGCATGGGGATGGGGTCCGCCCCGCGAACCCGGTAGGTTTCACTCCTTCGGTGATGCCGTGGCGGCTGCCGGCGCTGCCTCTATCCCCACCCGCGGAGGACGCCAACGGGCTATCCTGAGGTGAGCGGCCGCCTCTGCCCTTCCCCGAGCAGCCCCCTCTTTACCCCGCCGGCCCATGGCGGGAGAGAAACGCCGGGTACCCGTCCGGACGGGGAAGTTTGCGTGCGGGACAGCGGAGCCGGTAGCCGGCGCGGAGAGAGACAGGCAGCGTGTCCCCTCCAGCGCTTCATCTCTTGTAGCGGGGACGTGCGCGGGAGTAGGGAGGCACCTGGAGAGACGGCCCCAGGTGGAGGGAGAGCAGCTGGTTGGAGCGGAGGCGGGGGGAGGAAAGGAGAAGGTGGAGAGCAGCGAAGCGGGCGGGGACAGGAGGGGATGGGGGAGCTGCAGAGTGGGGAGATGGGCGAGGAGGTGGAGGCTTCCCCAGAGCACCGGCACCTCGTCCTTTAGCTCTCGGACTGAGGCACCGCGCCCTGCTCCCTGAGGTCGGTGGTGCTGCCGCCCCGGGCCCCGCAGCTGCCCCCAGCCCCGCGTCAGCGGCGAGTTTGTCTTCGGAGCTTCGCCGCGCAACTGTCGGCAAAAGTGGTTGTGCCCCGAGAGCGACCTAGCGCAAGGTTAGGGGGTTGCTTCGTGTGGGCTCGGGGCGGGGGTGGTCGCGGATCGCGCTTCTCCGGGCGCTGCCTCCGAGGGAGACCTGCAGGCGCCGTGCCCCGGCTCCCGGCAGCGCTGCTGCGGCCTCGCCGGCCGGGAGCTAAGGAACGGCGCTGGCCCGGCCCGGCCCGCGTTGCGCTGGGCGGCCGCCGTCTCTCCACGGCGCGGCACGCCGGCAGCTCGCCCTTTGGAAACTTTGTGTGCCTCTCGGGGTGAGGGGAAGCCCGGGCGGTGTGGCACCGGCGCGGCTCGGGGACCAGGCGGGGCGCGCAAGCTGCGGGGAGGCTATCTTGTTTGTTTGCCCATTATCCAGGCTGCTGGCAGTGGGTCTATTACGTGTGTGTTTGGGTTTCGAATCAATATTTATTTACACAACTCAGGTATTAATCACTCGTGTCTTAGAAAGCTCATTAGCGGTGACTTGTTTCCATGACAACAGGACCCCTCCGAGGCTTCGGGGTTATCTGTTTGCCCGGTTTCTGGGTTTTTTTAATTATTTTTTTCTTTTCCCCGTTTCACGAAGCGCATTCGTGCTAGTATCGCGTTTCGTTTCGGATGGTGAAAAGCAAGTCAATAGAACCTGCGTGATCCCGTGGCCCCCGCTCCACGTTCCTCTAACGCTCAGTGATTTCCCCAGCCTCAGTTAACGACCTGCGGATGGGACCCAGCAAGTGCACGAGTGGCACAAGGCTTCCTAGTGCTTGTTTTGTTGCCGTACCTCCCCTGGGGGTGCGAAGTTGGGGCTGAGATCCGGTTTGACTTTTGGCTTGTTCAAAGTACTCCTTAGCACCGAAAAGCGGGATGCTCGGTATCTTTTTGTTTGCGCGGCGCCCGGTAGCGCTGAGCCCTTAGGGAGGCGTTGGATTGTATGGCAGCCTCTGTAGGCTCGTCTCTACGGCGGAGCTGGGAATCGGGAGTGACTTATTGTGTAACTTTGTCACCTTCTTGTGGTGTGACCTTGACAGGTCTCCGAACTTCTTTGCACCTCACCGCTTCTCGGCACAAGGAAATGATGCCCACTTGTGCCTGTGAGGTGCTCTGACCTAATCAAGCAAAACACTTTCTCTAAGATGGAGTACTGTTAAATCGGGGTATTGTTTTCTGCCAGGAGGAGTAAATATACCGTGCACATCCCTTTTCCCTAAGGATACAAATGAAAATCCTCCTTTTTAACTTCAGTCTTTCTTTAATGTAGCACAATCGTCTTAGCTTCTTAAGTGATGTGTACTGTTTGCACCCAGCTGACTCTAACCCGCTTTATGCTAACTACCAGCCACTGCTTTCCTGGGTTAACTTTATCAGGGAAAAAGGATAGCTTTTAGCAGTCCTAAATTTGTGGGAACGTCTGCTATGACAAACAGTATGCATCCAGCAAGAAGATAGGTGAGTAAAGAAAGAAAAGGCTGAAATTGAAGGACAGTCTTGATCACTTGCCTTAGCGTTACAGAGAGGGATTTAAATGGGGTTTTTTGAGAGAGAAAACAAGAAAAACATTCACCTGTAACTAAATTACATGTCATCTGAAGCTTCTACCAATTTTCGTTTAATATGCAGTGCTCTGTTGAGAAACTGTGTGTGTTTGTGTGAGAAACACTTTAGAATACACAGTTCCAAACCAAAATACTGCCATAGAGATATTAAGTTGTGACCATTTTGGAGTAGGAGTTACAGTAGTGGAGCAGCTCTAGTAAGAAGCGTGTATTTTTCTTCTTTCTTGAAGTGCTCCTTTCAAGTGAATAAACAGTATCTATTACAAAAGAAGTATCCCTTTCATACTGGAAGGAAGAGTCTATCACCAGCTCAGTTCAGCAAAGTGCCAAAATATGCCTCATTCCAAATGTATTAGTGTTCCCAAATGTCAGAAGGCAAATCATGCCTTAAGCTTTTGCTTAAATAAACTACAGAACCAGGGCCTGTGACCTTGACTTTTGTATTTTGAATTGTGTTGGGTTTTAGCAGCTTAGTAGCAAGACATCTGAAAATATTTTTGGAAATTGAGGGCTGTCTGACCATTGCCAGCCCTTAGTTACCAGTGAAGTAATTCTCTGACAATCCCACAAAGAGAAAGGAAGAAATGACACCTTAGCATCTCATCTCCTTTGGATGTCACTGACTTCAATTTCCACACTGAACTGTGATCTAGGTTTTAACCTGTGCATTACGTCCTCTGCAAAGCTCAGTCTTTTATTTCTGGTCATAGTAAGAACAACAGTATTCCAGTTCAATTCTCAGACCCTAGTTGCCATGAGAGAAAAAAAAATAATTTTTTAAAGTCTGATATCAGAGCAGCAAGAAGGGTAATCTATAAGAAACCTGTATTGCTTTTATAGTTACTTTTCAGAACAACAATAGCTTAAGATTGTAAGAAGACATCTGAGTATATGACCTGTCACTGATAAAGGTGTTTTGTTCAAGGGAGTGGAAAAAAAGTATGTCAATGGGAAAGCTAAATCCATAGATAAGGATGATGGTATTAATTCCTATTGCACTTTACTCAATATTGTACTAAAGTAACTTGGGTATAATGTGCACTAGATTTCACGAACAAAAAAGCTTCTAATGAGGTTTATATTCAAGCTGCATATTGCTTAAAATTTGCTGGCATGTGGAAATAAACTTAGTGTTGTTTAGTTCTCTGGTGATGGAAGTCCCTCAACTGGTTTTGTGAATAAGATACTGGACCAGTACTTAGTGGAGGTGGTCGAGCTCCTTTCTCTGTAACTGATCGAGTTACTTAGCTCCTCTATTTCATCTTTTCCCTAGTCATCCTTCCCCTATTTATCATTCAGTCTTACTTGGAGGATAGGATCTTCAGTGTAATCTTGGTATACATACGTTGTGCCCAGGCAGATCTCTCCTGGAGCAGGAAAATGGTACTGCAGTACAAGAACAAAAAATGGTAGCCAACATTTTTCCTGTATTGGTCACCACGGTCTTCGGGTGATCACCTAAGTGGCAGTAAGATTGTTGCGGATCAGTGGGAAGATGTAACGCCCGAACTGCTCCTACTGCTGGTTCTTTAGAATTCTTTTTGCTAAATATATTTGAAGAAAACTGTTCACAGAGAAAAGTTCACACATCTATTTCCCAAGGACTAGAGAGTAAATACTGGCTCATCCCTGCTTTTCCTGAACACCTATGTTTGCTGTGGCTTTGAATGTATGAGTTTTCTGGATGTAAAAATAAGGCAATCATACATTTAAAATGTGCATATTAGTGGCAAGGGGCTCATCAAGGACAGAAAACTGCACTAAAGATCCATGGAGGAGTCTTGGTTTTTCTTTTTTTTTTTTTTTTATTCCCCCCCACCCATTTTTAGGAGGCAGAAAGGCAGATGAGTTTCCAACCACACTTTTTGAGGTTATAAAACACACAGAGCTTCGACAGGAGTCAGTAATGACTTCAGGAAGGTGTAAGAACTGTTTCTGTATTATTCCAGTTGGGAGCTCAATTATGTTCTTTATAAACTACTGTAAAATGTTTACACTTCAAAATACGATGTGCTTGTTTCAGCTGTGTGTTTTTTGTTTGGTCTTACTTTTCAAAATGACTATGCTGATCAATACTGATGCTTCCTGGTAAACCAGGCTTTTAGATTGAGGCAGAGTTATTTCCCATGAAAAGCTTACAGCTGAAAAACTGATTTTAAAGTGATCCCTTTTCTGTTATGTGTGGTAGATTTCCTTCTTTCATCAGAATTTAGCTGGCAAAATTGAGACAACACAAAATTTATTTTCACATACCAGTGGAATGTAAAGTAAAGCTCTTCTGTTTCAGTAGCTTACTTGCCATATTTTGAATGAACTGTGTACAATGATCTCAAAATGACTTAGACATTTAGGGCATGAATTTGAAACAACCCAAGGAAATCTGGGTTTTTTTGGTGGCTTTTTGTTTGTTTGTTTTAAATGTAACCTGTCCTACATCTCTCAAATGCCTGATGTTGCACACCTGCACACTGACATGCACAAACTCTCCAGTTACTGTGGAAGTTTTGGACCTGTGTGTGTTTTCTACTTATAAAATAGATTAAAAGAGACATTGTCTCAAATTACTTCCAAATTCACGTTACTTCCAAATCTTTTTATTGCTGAAGCCAGTAATGGAGTTCAGTACTTGTAGAGCTCTGCTATTGTTGCTGCGTAGGCTACAGGAAGCCTGAAGAGCAAGGTAAATCTTCCCTCTCAGAGAGTTCCACTGGACATGGTGTGGTCTCCTGCATGGAAGTTTTTGTAAGGACTTAAAAATTCAGGAGGAGTTATGTTATCTAGATACTGGTGAGCTGGGCAGTAATAGCGGTGTCCATAGTCTCCAGAAACTCGGTAAGAGCAGAAGCCAAGTCGCACATGTTGGAGTAGATCAAATCTGAGAGTGAGCAGAGCAGGCTGCCTCCCTGCTTCAGAAACATCAAACAAAAGGATTTGTTTCAAAGGCGGTGGAAACAAAGGCAGAGCTGTTTGCTGGCCTCTACAGATTCTGCAGTATGAAGTCTTCATTATCTCTGTGGCTTTGACTTGATTGTGAAGAGTTCATCCACTGGTGATGGGAAGTACCAGTGGTGTAATTCTGATTCAAAGCAGCTGATGAGTGTCTAGAGATAGAGGCAAAAAGCCACGTAGCAAATGGCTTGTCTTTGCCATATCATATCTTTGCTCTGGCATCTGGATAATATCCAGGAGACTTCAGAAGCCTCTTCTCTCAGGAGAATCCTTGAAAATCTAAGAGCAGCATAGTTCAACCTTTGGAACAGTTCAGATTTAAAGCACTGGAGGAAAAAAAAGATTTTTTTTCTCTTTTTTTCTTTCTGATACCTGGAGAAAAGTAGGAAAATTTATCTGCTAGCAGCTCATAGGACAGAGGATAGATTTCTGTTTTGGTTGGTACCCCAGAGGTCCCTATGCCGCTCACCAAAATGTAAAGAAGGAACACCCCACCCCCAAGAAAGCAATGCACAGTGGGAAAAACAGATAGCATATCCCGTACTTACAGCTCATTACCCTGTCAGTATATAATGCCTCCAGAGAGGAGCCAGTGAGTTCAGGTTGCATCTCAAATGTTAGAAGCTGCTTCTGAATTGCCTTTTCTCTTCAGCTGGCATCATACTGTACTGCTTTTATGGTAGGACTGGTTTAGTTTGGCTGTTTCACTTGGAGGAGAAAGCTCTGCACACAGCAGTTGACAGGTCTGCCTGGCTGCCTCTGCACAGGGTGGAAGCCAGGGTGCAGCTTTGGATGTTTTCCGGGGGGCGGGGGGGCGGGGGAAGGCGGGGGAAGGCAGGGAGGGACCTTGCCTCTGCACGTGCAGCAGTGCCAGCCTGCGTGCTTCTCTTCTGGAGGAGTCCCAGCCTGCATGCTTCTCCTCTGGAGTCCCTTGATTTGTAGGCTGACCTTTTCTCGCTGGTGAAGTTTAGCAGGCCCACCCAAATTTGTCACTTTGTGCCGGGATGCCTGATGTTGCAGTCAAGGGAGTCTGTTCCTGCTCTGTTTGAAGTCCAGGGCAGAATTCTCACTGATTTCCATAGGAACAAGATGTGTTCCTAAACATACTTGAGTAGCTAGAAAGAAACTTCCTAATAAAGAACCAGACTATAACATTACACAAAACATCAAGCATTGTTCTAGGCTTCAAAGCTCTTAATAGTAGCATGCCTGCAGACCAAGAGCTGCAAACAACAAATCTCAGGGCATTCCTGGCAAGGACTGTGGAGGATTACCAGCTCTCATTGCCCGGAGAAACAATTTAAGCTTGATCATGTTACTGATAAAATCCTATTTATTCTAATGGGCACTATTCAGGCCCCTTAGATTATATCAGGAGTGGAATTCTAGAAGCAGTGAAGTATGACATGATGGCTGTTACACAAAGGATTTGCTATGTCAAGCAGAAAAGGCAGTGGGATTTCAATTTACCTGAAGAAGCAAAAGGCCCTTTGCTGTGCTGATGTGGAGGCTGTTGGAAGTTACCAAGGAAAACTTGGGACTGCAATTCTGCTGCTTCCAGCTATTCTTTAGGCAGACATGTTCCTAACAAAACTTTTCTTCTTCCCTTAGGTATTAATTTTTTTCTTACCCTTAGTGACATTCCTGTCTCACTTAACAGAGGAACCTTTTCAGCTAAAAGCTTTTTCTTTAAGAGGGGTTAAAATGGAGAATCTAGAGCCTGTTGGAGGTAGGAGGTTCCAAAATGTAGCTCATAAATAACTGCAGTTCTTTGTTTGCTTTCCAAATTCCCTGTATTCCATTAATTTTGCTGCTAGAAAGCCACTGTTCTGTCAAAATGAAGCTGTTGAGGTGCAAGGAAGTGGTGGGAAGGTAGTCACTTGTGTTGTACACGTTGTGCATTTGCCATTTGCATTGCATTCCCAAAAATGGGAATTCTAGGCTGCTTTTTCATGCAATTTTCAGCTTGTAGTCAGAGTACCATTTTCTCTGATTACCAGGTGAAGAAGCATCGTTACCTCCTGGCTTGGGCTGGCTTGGTTTTGTGGTGTACATTTGTAGTGAGCATGTTTACCCCGTAGTGTCCTAACAGCATCAACATTTTTTAAATTCTTCTTCACCTATTCACCTACCCAATAATTTTACACTTGTTAAAAAAAAACAAACCAAAAAAGTGCTTTGTCTTGTCCAGGTAATTCACGTTTTAGCATTCAAAAACATTCACAAAATTCTACAGAGGCAAGCTTTTCCAAGGAAGTTGTGCCTGCTCCAGACACTTGATCTTGGATGGCAAATATGAATGTTCAGTATGCATTAAAATTAAAATGCAGAGTACTGGCATTGTCTTATGCAGCTAAGGTTGAGTTCTTTGTTCCCGTCTTGTCTTTCAGCGTGACTGTGGCATGTCATTTCGGCAGAAAGATGCTAAAATAACAGGCCAAACTTCTTGTTTTGCAAAGATAATAGACCAAAATTTCTCTTCTGAAGATACAAAGTATTTATAAAGGTACAAAATATCCCCAAATGCTGAATTTGAATACAAAGATACTTGTCTGATTTACTTGAAAGCTGTAAAGGACAACATAAGACTATATAGTCAGAACACAAACTTTTATCGTCCTGAAGAACTTAACACTCCCCAAAATGAGGGAAATGTTGAGCATTGTGTGACTGGAATGTCCATGTGTAAATGGAAATTGAACATCATCTCCACAAAACGATCTTCACTGCTGTCAGGGTAGGGGAGGGGGATGGACAGGGGCACACAGATTAAGACTTTCATTCTTCTAGATGTCACTGTCCGTTATACCATCACTTAAACTCCCCTTATAGATATCTGGTGCAGGAGCCCTGACCTGAATAAAACCCTGTTGTATGCCTGGCTTCTTGGAAGAGTTGCTTGCTAACAGATTGGGCTAGAATTGAAAAGTCGAGAGAAATCAGTGAGAGGCTGTTTTCAGTGCTGAAAGCTTTTTTATGAAGCAAGTTCAGTATAATCATGCTTATTATCTTTTTTTGATTGTGTGGAGTTTTAGAGAGCAATTCACTGTGATCCTGTTGTTAAGTGTTGTGTCATGGTGGTGTTCCCTTGATTAAGATATTGCTGAATTTTCAATTTTTTTAGAAATCCTGTTGGCAGGGATTTAGAAACCTGGACTCAAGCCAGAAAATAAACAATCACTGAAGCCAAATATGCAAGGAGATTCTATACACACAAGTTGGAGACTGTTAATTATTACTTTGTGTTGCAGCTTCTCTCATCTGTGTTTGGGCAAATCTGTGAATCCCTACATAAAGCTGGTAGCTATGTAACTAGCTGCAGGGGGATGGCTGTGGTGCAGGGGTGTTAGCCAGCTCCGTGGTTACTGTGCCACATCTTGTCCCATAGGCTTTCAAGGACTGGTGGTGAATGGAACAGGTCCTGTGGGCTTGATGCTTTTCTTCCCCCTGACCTGTGATTTGTGACAGTCTTGAAGTTGTCCTGTTGCTGGAAGAGCAGCAGGGCGTACAGTCAGCATCTTTGCTGCAAAGACCTGGCTCAGCTGCTCTTAACTTCTTGCTGTTTCTGTTCCCGCTTCACTCGGAGTGAGCATCGCTGCTCGTCTCCTGACTAGTGTCAGTCTAAACCAGCTCCCTAGAAACTCTAGAGGTGTATGATTTTACATAAGAAACCAGCTCACATCACACACTGCTGATGATAATTACTTTTTAGAGGCCTCACACATAAGGCTATATTTAAAAATTTTATAATATTTAAAAATATTATAATATTTAAAAGCCTATTTTGCAACACCTTTATAAGTGTAGAAGAACACAGGTGAAGAGTTACTCAACAGGGCTTAAATATTTCTTTAATATGAAATAACCCTTTTCAAGACACACATCCTACTTTTACAAGTCCATGGGCAAATTCCTATTTATTTGAATGGAAGTAGGGTCAAAATCCATGTGTCTGAGGGATGCTGTTGTGAAAGGAAACTCTTGTTGAGTACCCTCTGCAGGAATCGGGATGCACTTCTGGCTTGTAATCTAAATATAACAGTGAAAAATTTATGAGGAAGGGAATTGGCAGCAATAATACTTCTCTGCCTTTCTACTCTTTATCGTTAGCTTCCCACACTTTCGGGTCATTCTTAGCAGAGAGCTGTTCAGTCCATTAATTGTCTTTGTTAGACAGTCTCTGTCTTCTTTCTCATAGTAACATATTCATAGCAGGGAAAGTTCTATCCATCATTAGTCATGTAAGCCCTAAGGCCGTAGTCCAAAGACTGCTTCCTTTTTTTCTTTTCCTTTTCCCTACAGTCTATTATACGTAAGAGAAGTTCATATGCATCCACACTCACACATTTGTGTACACATGCATAGTTCTCATTAAAATGAATTTCATAGAATGTGTAAGGTTGGAAGGGATCTTTAGCAGCCATCTAGTCCAACCCCCCTGCAGTAAGTGGGGACATCTTCACTAGATCAGGTCACTCAGAGTCCCATCAAGCCTGGCCTTGAATATCTCCAGGGATGGGGCCTACACTACCTCTCTGGGCAACCTGTTCCAGTGATCTACCGCCCTCATATTGAAGAACTTTTTCCTAATATCCAATCTAAATCTTCCCTTTTCTAGTTTAAAACCATTGCCCCTTGTCCTACTGCTACATGCCCTCCTGAACTTGTAGGCACTGTTCAGGTGCCTGGAAGGCCACTAGAACGTCTCCACAGAGCCTTCTCTTCTTCAGGCTGAACAAGCCCAACTCGCTCAGCCAAAATTTGCATATTGTGCATTCATTTTGTGCTTTTCTAAGTTGTCTCATCTCTTGGTGATAATATGAGGAGTGCAATGAGGGTAATGCTTATGGCAAACTTTGGTCCAGAAATTAGAACTAATTTCTAACTCCACCTAGCTTCTCCCTAAATCTTCTGAGTTTGGACTGCAGTGGAAGATTTGCTGTAGCATGAGTGTGAGTCCAAATGACTGAGAACAGATAACAAGAAAACTTAATACTTTACCTACTGAATATTGATATCTTTCAGAACTTACTGTAGTGATGGAAATGCAACACAGAATAAAAAGGTTCACAAGGCTTCAGAACTTTAAACATTTAAGATATTATTTTTCCTCTTTTCTTTTATTCTCTGAAGTATGAAATCTAATCCAGGAGTCTTAAATCAATGGCAATTACAGTACAACCTTAAAACGTTAGAGATACAACAACACAAGCATGCTTTTCAAAAGCACCCTGTACTACTGTCCATCTTGCAGTAAGCACTAGTCAAGACTTGGTGCTTTGTAAGGAAAGGTAAGAGGAGCAGTATTCTCAAGGAACTCAGCACCTTTCTTAAGAGGGATGTGTTTATATTGGTGTTGATTATGATAATTAGGCTTTAAAAGCAAGCATTGTTTTTGCAGCCTTCTGTGCAGTAGTTATTATAACAAACAATTAAAAGATCATATAAAAATGTAAATCAAGCTGTAGTCCTGTCACTTCCCAATGAGAGCTGAGATTTCTCTTTAATTTCTGATCTTGCTCTTCCATTTCTATTCTCTCTGCCTCATCAGTCATGTGTCTCTCTTCCAGAGGATTTAGAAAGGCATATAGTGGGGAGTAATGGGGCATCTGTGATTTATTCTAATTGCCAAAGTCAGGATTGACTCTGCTTTGCAGTATATCATTGGCATGGGCTGGGCCAATAAAGTTTGGCTGTCCAGCACTGCCTGCAAACTTACTTCTGTCTTGAAAAACATTTATTGAGCCTTTTTCTTTGTCTTGCATATAAAATGGCACTAGGGACAGTGGGGTTTTGTCATACAATATTGATCAGAACTAGGAAAATCTTTTTTTCTGTTTCATGAGCCTAATCTTGATTTCCTTGGGTTTTTTCCTTTTCCTTTCTGTCTGGTATGAAGTAAAAGTCCTAGTGTTTTGGTTTCAAGCATCAAAACCAAACAAATGTTTATCCCATTTAAACTTGAGTGTCTTTTCTAACTTCTTCCAATTCAGCTGCCAAAACAACAAAAACATGCCGATAAATTGCAAAGCCTTATTGGAGAATTTGTATCTGGCACAGAACAGCCCCCCCAAAGAACATGTGATTTCCTGTGAATTAAGATGCTGAGCACATGATACAGTAAGTTTGTTTCCAGAGTTGTTATCAGGAAAGTCCTCTTTCCAGGAAGAGAAGTCCTGTCATCTTGCATAAGAGCATTTTCCATGATTGAAAAGCCAGAGTTTAAAGACTTCAGGAAACCACTAAAAAACCACCAAAGTGTGTTTTAAGGGAGTAAATTACCTATATACTTTTCTTGAAAGCAAAGCTAAGACATGGTCCTCAAGGAACTTTATATCTGCAGGTCTTAAGCCTATACTGGCTGTGCTTATCATAGAATCAAACTTTCTTCATGCAGTTTCAAAAAGTGCTGTTAATATGAAATGCAAAAATATGGTTTTGGGAGACACCTCTTGGGTCATATGGTGGAATTATCTCATGTGCTGTTTCTGTACCCATGCTGAATGTAATCCATCAGTATGATGGTTTTATGCATTTGAGGAGGGCAAGGAAAGGATGTCCCCTAAACTAATTTGCTTGGCTATTAGTAGCAAAGCAGGCCAAGTAAAGCAAGTCATGTGTTGTATGTCTTGGTGCTGCCAACATGTGTAATGATACAACAAATCCAGAGCCTGAACTTTGAAGCACTTGAGTGATGATGGATGCAGCTGAAGTTCATGGGGATGGCAGAATCTCTGTGCTTCCTTCCCCTGTGAAAGGGATACAGACTTTACAGCAAGTCTAAGCAGAAATGTGAATGCTTTAAAATACATAGGCAAGCATTTAAGCAATACTGAAGTTTATCACAAGAGCGAGGGATCTCTGTAATGATATGAGTAGTTAGCGGATATTTCATGTTAGGATGAAAGAACATGCTGAAAAGTAGCACTTAAAAAAATTAAAAAGCCTTCTTTGTGGTCTAGTTTTTTAGTGGTGTGCTCTATCAGTTTTTGGTCAAAACCAAAGTTCATCAGGATACTTTTTTTTTTTACCATATAAAGCGCAATGCAATAGAAAGGAAAACCCTCAAAACACAGATGATCAGCGGAGCACAAGTAAGGTGTAAGTATCTACTGAATCTTAGACTCTGACAAAAACCCAGCCCTGGGAAGATTCTCATTCCTGTCTCATTATGGAAACAAAAGGGATCAGCAGCTTTCCTAGAAACTGCTTAGGGACTTGCATGAGTCTGTTTTTTCTGAGGATCTTATTCTGCAGAGGCCAAAAACTAGCAGTGTTCAGGCTGACCACTTCATGAAAGTCTGCTGAAGCTTTTGCCTGTTGTATACTCTGTGCAGCATCAAGAGCAATTTTAAATTTAATATCTAGACAGTAGTTATCTATACACAATAATAACTGCACATCAGTACAGGGGCTTTGTCCTTTTAACAGCAATCTGTTTTCAAGATTTAAGTCTTGTGTGCTGTGACCCCAAGTCATGACTTTATTCTATTCTGTGGTTTTAGAGGATCCAAAGCTCTATCAGCTCTTCAGTATGACACAGTGAAGGGTGAGTTTTAAGTAGCAATCTGTGTAGGTTTTGTTTCAGTAGCCGAACATTAGAACTTGAGGCTATGGAGGTTTGCATTTTCCCAGAAGCAAACTTTCATATAGCCTGGAGAATGTCTTCCAGTACCCAGAGGTCTCAGAAAATTCTGATGATGGCAGCCAACAAAATGTGACTTTGAAGTCATGCTCTCTTCTTGTTCTTCTATATTCTCTTATTGTGAAAACAAAGTACTCTTGATCCTCAGTTTAACTTCTTTCGATTGAACTGATTTTTTTAAGTTGTGATATCATGATTTGGCTAACAATACCAACTTTTGCATGCCAAAGAGAAAACTAATAAATAGCCCATTTGATTTCAGATTGATAGTCTTGCTTATTGTCTTTTAAAACCCTGTACAAAACTCTTAAATGGAATGCTTTTGAAGGAATTGCGTTGTTTACATGGTTCTCATTCACAGTCTGGTACAGGTTGGAAGGTGCTTTTTAAGATCACCTATTCCAACCTGTTTGGTAAAGCAGGATCACCTAGAGCATCCAGTCAGGTTTTGCATATCTCCAGAGAAGGAGACTCCATGGTCTGTCTGGGTAGTCTGTTCCAGCACTTTGTCACCCTCAGACTAAAGCAGCTTTTCCTTATATTGAGATGGAACTTCCTGTGTTGCAGTCTGTGCATGTTTCCCCTTGTCCTGTCACTGGGGACTATTGAGAAGAATCTGTCCCCATCCTCTAGACAGCCACCCTTTAGCTATTTATGACCATTGATAAGATTCCCTCTTAGTCTTCTCCAGACTAAACAGACCCATCTCTCTCAGCATTTCCTCATATGAGACATGTTCAAGTCCAGGTCATTGATGAGCATGTTGAATAAGACTGGACCAAGCACTGACCCTTAGGGCACACTACGAGGTACAGGCCTCCAACTAGATTCTGCACCACTTGTCACAATCCTAATTCATGTTATGCAAGCTCTGGTTCTTATATGCTCTTGCTTAAGTGATAAAATGGTTTGGGTTGGAAGGGACCTCAAAGCACATCTAGTTCCAACTTCCCTGCCATGGGCAAGGACACCCTCCATTAGACCAGGATGCCCAAAGCCCCATACAGCCTGGCCTTGAACACTGCCAGGGAGGGAGCAGCCTGATTGTGCCAGGGCCTCCCCACCCTCAAAGGGAAGAATTTATTCCTAATATCTAATCTAAATCTACCTTCCTTCAGCTTAAGGCCATTACTCCTTGTCCTATCACTACATGCCCTTGTAAAGAGTCCTTCTCCAGCTTTCCTGTAGGTCCCTGCTGACCATGCTTCTTTTGATGCAGCTCAGGATACATTCATTGCCAGCTCATGTTGAGCTTTTCATCAACCAACACCTCCAAGTTGTCCTCCTCAAGGTTGCTCTCAATTCCTTCCCTGTCCAGCCTGTATTTGTGTATGGGGTTGCCCTGATCCATATGCAGTACTTTGCAGTTGGCCTCACTGAACTCCATGAGGTTCACAGAGGCCCACTCTAAAGCCTGTCAAGGCCCCTCTGAATCGCACCCCTTCCCTCCAGCACATCAACAGCACCACGCAAGTGTGTGTGACAAACTTGTCATTGGCAAACTTGCTGAGGGGGCACTCAATTCCCTTATAGGGGGTGCACCATTCTTTATAAGGGAAGAAGTTATCTTGCTATCAGTTCACCATAGGTCCATGGAAAACATTCTGTATCAGGTTTCTTTTGTTTGTAGTAATTTGGCTTCTTTGCAGTTTGCATAATGGCTGTCCATTATATACTTGCATTTTCTTTACTTGACAGTTCCTCAAGAAAGTTCAAGTCTGCATCTTTCAGTTAGCTTTCCTCTGTTTTAGATTTTAATTACAGCCTGTTCGCATCAGTGCAGTATTACAGAATCACTAGGTTGGAAAAGACCTTTGAGATCATCAAGTCCAAGCAAATTCATAATTTATTGCTTAAGGATGTCCCATAGTTGGCCCTCTTTGTTGGATTTGACTGAAATATAATAGGAAGTTTTTTAAAATTGTTCACATTTAGCTGGTGCTCAGTGCTAGTAGGTAGGATGTGATTCATCGAAATGGATTTCTTCATGTAGAGTGGAGTTCTCTCCACCTGTCCTCAATCAGTGGAATCAGCAGCATGTTCCTTATCTTACAAATGGAGATGTTCGTACTGATTTGCATGCAAAAAGTGCTTTCTTCTCCATAGACCTAATGATATATAGATCTGTATGATGCAGAAAACCTCTAAAAATAGGAGGGATGTATACCATGAATGCCTATATATCTACCTGTTTAGGGACCCTTAACTTACCCCTCTTCTCTGTTGAATGGACAAGAAGTGTCTTTTTCTAGTGTCATTTTGCTGTGTTTTTTTTTTTCTTTCTGGAATACCATTCTGTACTTGATTTTAGAAACGAAGCATGAAGTACAGAAGTCTTCTCCACAAGAGCTGGGCTCTTCACAAAATTGTGCCTAGAGAAGGGAAGAAATAGCAATGGTCACAGTTAGTCAATCCATCATCACAGGCCAGTAGACAGTCCCTACTTTAGATAATGTAAGCTTACCTAGAAGATTTATTCCTAATATCCCTCTCTTTAACATCTATTATTATATAGTCAGTCCACCCTTTTAATGAGTTGATCTTGGACAAGCAAAGCAAACTAAGACAACAGAGCTCAAGTGACTGGAAAATCCAAGCCTTGTGTATTCACTACTGCCTCACAATAGCATGGCTGACATTCCAAATAAGGCCCTTCACCAGTATGTGCAGCGCTGTTTAGTTAATCTAATAAGTACAGTGGAATTTTTAATTCATTTTAAGTTCTGTACCTTGTTCTTACTGTTTGGTCATAGTTGTTAACATTTAAATATATGTGATATGACCCTGTGAAAATCATACAGAGGTGTTTATTGCATGTTATCAATTAAATAGATGTGGGGTAAAATGGAGCAGTCATTAGCAGAGTCATTTGGATCTGGTGCTGGGTAACAAAACTGATGGTGTTTCAGGTGCTGAAGAAAGTTTGTAAAGTCACTTAACTTAGAACAGTGATTAATTATGAAGTAGTATATGATGGTTACTGTGGAAATAAGAAAATTCTATCCTTCCTGTTGATTTCACTGAAGTCCTTCCTTAGCTGCAGTGATTCTTAAAATAGTTAGAAGAGGCTTTGAATTTTCATTCTGTGCAACAACTGGTTTTAATTTCAGTGTGTTTAGGACAGAGAACTCTTAACCATTACAGTGTTCAGAAATACTTTGCATGTGCCAGGTAGTCCAGTTATCAGTAGTAAGTGCTAACTAACATTTTTAACTAAGTACATTTTCCTAAACGTCTGAAAGAAATGTGCTTTTATTACACAAAGATAGATACTTACTTGGAATCTAGCCTGTGTTTTGCAGCAACTAGCTCTGTATGTGCAGCATCCTTCCCATTCTTGAGCCTTGTTGCTATGAGGCTTTCTCAGTCTTGGTCCATCTTCTCACCCTTCACTTTTATTATCACTGTATCTCATTTGTTTCTTGTTTCCATTTATGTAATGCACTATGTTTCAACCTAGTTAACAAGTGATACTATTGAAAGACAGTAAAACAGGCTTTTGGAATAGGTTTAAAAACATAGTTTAGTGGTTTTGAAAACCTTGTTTGTCACATTTAGCACCTTGAGACTGTGTACTATGACTTCTAGCTGAATTCATGCAGATTCCAAAGCATCATGCTATTAAGTGGAAACACCTTCATGAACTCCTTAGTATTTTGTGGTGGTTTGGCTCTGGCTGTAGGCCAGATACCCACAAAAGCTGCTCTGTCAGTCCCCTTCTCAGCTGGACAGGGGAGACAGTATCTATTGAGAGGCTCAGAAGTTGAGATAAGGACAGGGAGAGATCATTCCACAATCAGCATCACGGGCAAAACGGACTCAACACAGAATAAAGGAAAGAAAACACTCTGATTTATTGCACTGCACTGCACACCCAGTGACACCAGTCAGGTAATGAGAAGCACAACCAGATCTTAAAGTGCACACGCACACACACCCCCACACACCCTGCCTCTCGCTTCTTAGCAGACTTCACTTTAGTCATGATTTCTCTCCCTTCTTCCCCCCCCTCCCCCCGCCAAGTTGTGACACAGGGAGGGGCAGGGAATGAGGGTTTCCGCCAGTTCCTCACAGGTTGTTTTCCTCCTTAGCTGGGAGGAGAGGGGCATTCCTCACACCCTTCCCCTGCTGCACTGTGGGGTCCCACCCACAGGAGACAGTCCTTCATGAACTTCTCCAAGGTGAGTCCTTTCCCACAGGGTTTCAGCTCTTCACCAGCTGCCCCAGCGTGGGTCACTGCTATGGGGTGCAGTCATAAAATCACAGAATGTCTCAGTCTTTCAGGCCCAGACTGCTCCAGCTTGGTCCCTGCACAGGGTCACAAGCTCCCCCAGCAAACCTGCTGTGGCATGGATCTCCTTCTCTCTCATTTGTCTCTGTGTCTCTTCATGGGCTGCCAGTGCTGGCAGGGGCTTGCTCCAACATGTGTCACAGCACACCTTCTCCAGTGTGGGGCCTCTCCATGGGCTGCAGGTGGGGTCTTGGCTTTTTCCATGGGCTGCAGGAGGACACCCACTCCACCATAGGTTTCTCCATGGGCACAGTTTCTTACATCTTATCACTCCCTTCTCTGGTGGCAAAAAGCAGCTGCTAGCTTTTTTTCTCTCCAGAGGTGCTATGACCATCATTGATAGGCTCAGTCTTAGTCAACGACAACTCTGGCCTTGAGCTGGCTGGTGTTTGCTCTGTCAGGCCTGCAGAGAGCTGCTGGCTGCTTCTTGCAGAAACCACCCCTGCAGCCACACACCCCCCTCCCCCCACCTTCTCCCTCCAGCCACAGAAAACTACAGCATGTTTTAAGTTTTTATTAATACACTGTGTGCATTGTGGTAACATATATCATTGCTTTGCTGGTCATTCAAGGCTCAGGACTGACCAAGGTTCTGATTCACTCCTGCTTTTCTAACCCTATTCTGTGCCCTTCTTCAAATACATCAGAAGGACAGATAAGAGGCTACTATCAAGTAACGAGACTGATCTCATGATTCCTGTAAAAACAAGGTCCTGTAACTTCATGTATCATATTGCATGTATCTACCTCAAATCTCATATATATCATGTTAACACATCACAGATATGTGATTATATATTATGCATACAATATATATCATATATATCTTATCACACAGATGTATCCCATATCCTATATATATCATATATGCTATATCAAGCTTATTATTTCACATATATGGTATATCTCATTACATGATACATGTGTGACTTCATGTCACATATATATCATGTATGTCATACATATCTATCACATAACACATATCCTCTATATAATGTATCTTATACATATCATATGTTTTATATATGTTACCTATATTTATCACATATGTGTCACTTTTACCATACCATATCATGCAGTATGTCTCCTGCTTTGGCAAATTATGGGGAACAGCTGCAGTATGACACTTGAGTACCTGTGCAGCATTATCGGTACAGGTGGAGCACTGCTTAAAAGAGGATATGAGTTCCCAGCATTATGGCTTTCTGTGAGTAATTGTTTAAGAAAAACAGCTAACTTTGAGTTTCAGACATTTTGGCACAAACAGCTGAGGGTAAATGTTAAAGCAGGAAAGCCTGAAATACCATTTCAATTGCATTGTGAGCTACATGTAACAATAAATTTTGAGGCAAGTTTTCTGTAATTAAATTAAAACCAAGAATGCTTCCAAATCTTTGTCATGCATTTCTGCTCCTGTGTGTTAGCTTACATGAAGTATTATGACTTTCTCCAATATAGAATCCTTCTTGGTGACTAAAAGGATTGGCATAGTGGTGACTTCGCAAAATCTAGAAGGTGAAAGTCAAGCTGCTGCACCCAAATGGGGAGAGTCTTTTTGTTAAGGCAGTATAAATAACCTGTTGGATTTTAAACCCCTTCAGAAATACTTTAGAAGAAAAGAGTATTTGTATCTAACAATGTTGTCACTTAAGATGAATGCCTGAAAATACACTGTCTGAATATGCTACAGAAATTTTTCAAATAACAAGGGGGGGGCGGGGGGAGGGAGAATTGCTTTCACATCACTTGTTCTCCAGAAGTAAAACTAGTGTTTGAACAGGAGGCATGCTGCTTGTGTTGATGACAGAGTAATTTTTATCTTTAAAAAGCTTATTCTTAAAGAGTGAGACATCAAGTCCATTAAGAGAAGTAGGATCTTTGATTTTTATTTTTCTCCCAATCTGTCTCTCCACAAGCCCTGAACAAAGCAGATTGCACTGATACTCATGTATTGCGATGCTATGAAAGAACTGGAGTTGTACAGGGGGGAGAGAGAGAGAGAGGACGTGCCTCCAATGACATGTCAACATTGTAGTGTTTATTAAGTATTTCTGCTGTACTTGCTTATTAGGTGTGATGGTTTGAGCCCTGGCCAAAGGCCAGACGCCCACCAAAATCAGTCTGTTACTCCCCTTCTTAGTTGGACAGGGGAGAAAAAAACATAACTGGGCGGCTCAAGAGACAAACTCGTTAATGACGCGGGCAAAACAGACTCAACATAGAGAGCAGAAGAGAAGAGTTATCTAATTTATTACACCACGCTAAAGAGAAAACAGTGAAAAAGAACCAGAGTCAGGAGTGCAACCAACAATCTTGAAACAAATGCAAACCAGGCAAACACTTTTCCCCCCACTCCCTCCTTAGCAGGCTTTAGTTAGAAGTTTGCTCCCTTCTTCCCTCCCGGTCGCAGCCCAGGAGGGGCAGGGATTGGGGAAAATGGGGGTCTTAGTAACACCTTCCCCCCACCCCTCCATTCTAAAGCAGACTTCCCTTTCAGCCATGATTTTGCTCCCTTCTTCCCCTCTCCTGCTCGCAGCACAGGACAGGGGGGCAGGGACTAGGAGATGGGGGCTTCAGTCAGTCCCTTGCAAGATGGTTTCCTTCTCGGCCGGGATGGGGGCATCCATTCCACACAGCCTCCCCCTGCTGCACCGTAGGATCTCACCCACAAGAGCCAGTCCTCCACGAACTTTCTCCAAGGCAAATCTCTTCCCACCGGGCTTCATCTCTGCTCTGGCAGGCAGCAACAAATCACAGTGTCTCTCAGTCCCAGTCCTCCACGGGGCTATAGGCCTCCTCCAGCAAACCTGTTTCATTCATCTCTGTAGGTCGCTTGTGCTGGCAGGGGCTCATCCCACCGTAAGTCACGGCATCTTCTCTATGTCTCCCCCGGCTCCATGCAGCGTGGAGCCGAGCCTCTCCACCGGGCAGGTCGGGTCTCTGCCTCCTCCATGGGTCCTTTCCTCCGGCTACTCCAGGTGCTTCTGCTCGGGCTGCAGGGGCAAACTCGCCTGGGTACCTGGGCGCGCCTACTCCTCCCCCAGCCTTCCCGGCCTTTTATGTCTGTCAACTGCTTACATTCACAAGCAAATATACATCACAATGCCCTTAATGGGCCAAACTTCGCGGTCTTTCCTGGCACTCCAAGTTCTGGTTGGAGTCTTTGTCTCCTATATGTGATTCCCAGAGGCGCTATAAGCAGGCCTGCAGAAGATTCCAGCAGCCATTTTCTGCCGGACCTGGCCCTCTCAGTAGAACTGCAACATTAGGCTAGAGACTTGTTAGTTGATCATGGGGTGCTGGAGCAACTGGATAGGTTCTTACCCTGTGCATAGCTGAGAAGTAAAGCACCACTTGAGCCTATTAGGTTATGTCTGCAGCCTGTGCTTAAATATATGGAAATTATCTCTATGCACACTTTCAAATTGAGTCATGTTTGTAACAGTGGAAAAAATATTAATGTTTGCACCAGTAGTTATTTTGTGTGGTAAACCCACTGATTTTCCTGATGAAAACCAGTTTGCCTTAATTATCTGATTACCTTTTTCTGGCAAGAAAGTCCTGAAGGATCGAAGTATTCATTTTTTGAGTTATATAATGGGAATCTTTAGAGTGCATCAATTTTCTCATAGGATTGAGCCAATGGAAGAATAGCCACGTTTATCTTTGTACAAATGAACAGTCTTGAACAATGTGTTTGCACGACAGAACAATAAGAATTATACAGAATATGCAAAGAGGTTTTATTTTCAATAATAGATTTTATTAAAAGCAAAGAATCTTTAGCCTGGCTTTTAGTAGTACAAGTAGGTGGCATATTTATATAGTATAATATAAATACTTAAGACTCTTTTTTCTTTTTTTTTTCTCTTAAGGTACAACAAACCTTTCCAGAATGTTTTTCATGCTCCAACTACAAAGACAAATTGAAATATGATGCAAGGCTGATAAAAAAATAGCAGGCTAATTAGGTGCCACAGTGTAGTGTTGACAGGTTGATAGATCCATTATAGTGGAAATGCTTTTGCTCTAGTGCCCACTGTGTACTTGCTTGTAATAAAACTCAACTACTTTTAGACTTACCACATTGCATTCTCTCTCTTTTAAATACACACACAAGCACACACATTTTCCTTTGTCTACCTGTGCATCTACTTTGCTAGAAACTTCTGGAAGACCTATGTTTGTAGCCAGGAGACCTGGTGTAGGAGGGCCAAACATTCAAGGGTTTCCATGTACCTATACATGTGTCAGCTGTGTCCATATTGTGTTTTATGGGGGAGGGGGGAAGTCTGACGGGGAAAAAGGATTGATAATTGGGATACTTTACCCATGTTAGGAGGTTAAGATGGAAGTTTTCACCGATGTTGCTGGTGGGTACTGATGTTTGTTCCATGTGAATAGTTTCAGAGGGCCACTGACACGCTCGTATGCTAAGCAAGAATGAATTCAGTTGAGTGTCATTTTCTTCCACCTATGAGACAACTGAGAGAACGCAAACACTTCCCTCAGGTTGACTGGCAGAACTGTCAAGGACTGATTTGCTCTGAACCCTTGTACATGTACTTCTGTGGTAGATCTGCCTTTTTTTAATAGCAATATTGGCTTTCAAAAAAAACATGCTGATCACTCTCTTCCCACAGAAAGTTTGCAAGTGCCTGTGGATAGTCACACCATTCTGACTGCCTAGATTTTAAAATGAGTTATTTTAATTGCAAATGTTTTGCTTGCTCTTCGTGTGGATATTACTTTGAACTGGCTGCATTATACAGTTGCAATTGAGACAGTACTTTGTTGACAGTGCATTTCAACTTTGTTGAGCTGATGGCCCCATAGGTCTCCTCTTAAGTGCATCTGTTTGTCTTGTATTTCATGCTTTTTAACAATCAGTCAGATATTTTTAGTTCAGAAGTCTATATGTTGCCATTACATAGGTTGCTGCTTTGGATTTTCTCATTGCTTGTTGGGTTGTAAACAATAATTGTCATATTTGTCTTCATTCTGAACTGGTTTTCCTTTCTGCTTACTTTAACAAATAATGCCTTCTGGATTTCTTTATGGCTTGTTTTATCTACTTGAAGATTCCAGGTATTTTTCTAATAGAAAAACAAATAGGCTTACGCTGTGATGTGCATCAGCAGTTCTTACAAGTGTGCTTTTTGAAACTTTTGCCTTTATTAATTATCAAATTACTGTGCCCTGCAAGGAACCACTCTGTGATGTTTATGTTCTGGTTGCTACCTCTTGACTTCCCTGAGGATTATTATTACTTATTCAGTTGAACTTTGGTCTCATCTCTGAACATGTTTTGCAGGTTGTCATTTGACGAGGCCCCTTGTGACAAGGTTTATGACATTGGAAGGCAGTTACAATGTAGATGCCTAACCTGGTTATGAACCTTTCTGTGAAGGATTAAGTGGAACTTGGTGCCCACAGTCTTGCACTTTCAAGCTGCAAGCCTGATTTACTGAGAAGTGTTTTCCTAAGTGTGATTATTTTTTTTTTTTTAAAATTCTTTCTTAACCACTGGTGTACTTCAAGGTGACTTTTTAGAATGAGTGAGAAAGATTTCTGTAAGTTAGAGCGGCCTTCCCAATTACTGTTAATTACTATATAACGTGAGGAAGATGATGAATAGCATGACTTGCTTTGAAAACTCATCTGTTCAAAATTGCCTTCAGAAGCTGCTCTGCTTAGAGGTTATGAACAAGATGAAATTGCAGTTTTGTTCTTTTTGTTTGGCATTTTCAATATACAATTCAGGTAAAGACAGTAGTGGGAAGAAAAAAAAAGGTATGACCCCAAAGTATCCTGTGAGAGTAAATAGCTCTTAGCTAGAAGTATCGCAGGTTAAGAACAAGGTCTCCTTTGAACTGTCTTTTTATTATTCACTGGATGGTGATTCTAATTGATAGGGTTTCTGAACTACTGTGATGTACTTTCTCAAAGAAAACACCATTTTTAAGCTATGTAAACATCAGTCTAATCTAAAACATTTTTAAACCATTTACTTACTACTTCAGTTTGGTGTTTCAATACTCTTTAATTTTCTAAGTGCATTTTTGAAATAAGCATTATGATCCAAGGCTTATTAAAAGATAATTCTAGCTTCCTAATCAAGGAGTCTTGAGTTTCTCCCATACTTCTCAAATGCCAAGTGATGCAAGACTTGCTCCAGATAGAATGCTGAAAAGATGTGGCTGTTTATTGGAAGGTGGGATGCAAAATCAGGAGTGATACAGCAAGGGAAGACCAGCCCTTTTGTAGGGCAAGAATAAGAGAATATTAAACTGGTCCAATAGCATTTACTATTTGTGTATAACTAATCAATAGAAGTCACTGAACTAAAAAAGATATTCATGCTGAATAGAGGTTCCAGAGATGAGCAGACACTTAGAGAAATAATTGTGTAATAATTCACTGTTATGATAACTACATGAAGAGTTTTCAGGAATAAACTTTATCTGCAAAATATTGTAAACCTCTTATGAAAGGGATATAGAAGAAATTTGGCTCTGATACAAACTTATGTCCACTTTCAATTACCTAGTAGTCTGTTCAGGAGAAGGAAAATCGCATTTGATCTACAACTGATACAACAGCCAAATTTTCTGAAGGAATTTCACTGTAGCTTCTTCTAGCCTACTCTAAAAATCTACTCTTAAGACTCAAAACTTTTTGTGTCCTTATATTGAATCTTTTGTCATTGACTTCGTTGTGATGAAGTTGGCATTAGAATTAGATGTCTGTGTTAGTGGCCATATGGAAAAATTAAAGCATATTGGAGTGACGATAGCATTAAACTAAAATGTATTTGCCTTTTCAAGGAGCTAAAAAAACCCCACAACAGTTAAATCAATACAGAATGTTTCATTTGACCCAGGACAGTGTGCATTTCTCTTGCAAAAATAAGCCTTTGGATGTTTCTAGATTAAAATGCTTGGGTTTTTTCTGCTGCTGGTCACGAATGTCTACATCTAGAATATGAAACATTTCTCATTTTAAAAATTATAGTCATCTTTAGGTGGCTTTATTATGGTTGTAAAACTTCATTTTTACTGCATGCAGTATGATCAAAATACTCTATTTTGATTTACACCGGGAACGAGCAGGAAATCAGCTTTTTTCCTCAAAGAAGACTTATTAAGAACATGTTTAAATTTCTTTCATGTGTAGTTTAATTCGTAAGAATTTATACAACTGGCTTGAAAGAACAGAGCTGAACTTAACTCTCTGGAGTATAGCCGTCTGATAGTGCCACCAGCCTGGCCAGTTTGCAGAAAACCATTGTGGTTAAACTAAAGTTCTAGCAGTTGTTGCAGGTGTAATGCTACCTCAGAGGGGAAAAAAACCAAACAACCCAAACCCTGCTGCAATTCCAGTGATTAGTCTGATGTTGTACTTCTGCTATGTTTTAAACTTGTGATGAATGCATGTTTTAGGATGAGTCAGAAAGTTTAAAAGTGTCTCAACGCAAAGAAGAGGGAGAATCATACAATGGTTTGGGTTGGAAGGGACCTTAAAGATCATCAAATTCCAACCCCCCTGCCTTGGGCAGGGACACCTCTCACTAGACCAGGCTGCTCCAGGCACCATCCAGCCCAGCTCTGAACACTGCCAGGGAGGGGGCAGCCACCTCCCTGGGCAACCTGTTCCAGTGCCTCACCACCCTCGTAGTGAAGAATTTCTTTCTAATATCTAATCTAAATCTTCCCTCTTACAATTTAAAACCATTCCCCATCATCCTATCACTACATGCCCTTCTAAAAGTCCCTCCCCAGCTTCCTTGTAGACCCCTTCAGGTACTGGAAGGCCTCTGTGAATCTTCCCTGAGCCTTCTCTTCTCCAGGCTGAACAACACCAACTCTCTCAGCCTGAAACCAGAAGAAACCCTCAAAATTCAAGATATTCTGGCTTTTCAAAACTATGTAAACTATTCTTTGGGCAGCTGATTTCCTGTATTCCGTAAGGCTTCAATGCTTAGAATTTTTGGGATATTGTGTCCAGGACAATTAAGCTTTTTCCATTGTATTAGTGGAGAATGGATAAGATACTAAATAAGAGTAAATTACATCTTCATGTGAAAGATGTTGGATTGCCTAAGCTGTTTGAGGAGGGCTTTGGTTATTTGCTGCATTTTGTTGTAACTATAAATTTATATTATTTTCTTAAAGCAAAACTTCCTGAAAAGATATTTAAAAGTTATACTTATGGTTTCATTTAATACTCACAGTAGCTACAGTGTCTGATTCACTGACTATTCCAAAGCCCTTGGAAGTGAAAAAGCCACCTTTACTGTAATGCCTGTAGTGTGTCATCTGAATAGGACAATAACCCTAGATGGTAATTACATGACACAGCTTACACCAAAGCATGTTGCCACCTATGCTCACAGTTTTCACTTTAAGCATCTTGCTCTTATTTCCTTACTTGGAAGACCCCATTTTCCATTGCACTGTCACTTAGTTTCTATATCCTCTCCTCCTTTGCCTCTTGAAGTATTAGCCATTCCTTTCCCCAGAGTTTTCCAGAGATGTTGCTGTGAGTTGTCATTCCAGGTAAAATAAGGCACATTTCAGTCTTCCTTTCTCTTTTTCAGACCTCTCTATTTGAGGGAATTCAGGTTTGGAACTGGTAGCTCAAGTGAGTTAATCCTAAATAGAAAAAGCACCCATGCTTCTCACAGGCTTTATTGCATTCAGTTCAACTTCATTTGAGTTCTAAGGATTTTGTAATTTTATATGTTTTGGGTGTAATTTACTGTTCCAAGACACAATTGATTGCCTGATGTGTATGACTTTATTGATCCTGATAAATATATGACATAGTGGGCATCAAAAACCTTACGGTTGAGAAAAAGAAAATCACTGCAGAACAAGCGTCTGTGGCAGCCGACAGAAGAATTAGGTTTTTATTACATAAGGGGGTGTAAAAAAAAAAAAAAAGTTACAGCAGATATGATGTTTGGGAACAGACCTTGAAAGTGCATCAAGATACTAGTGTTAACATAATACTCTGCTCATCAAATTTGCATGCATTATTGTGCCCTGCCCCACCCCAAAAGCTGTAGCACCAGCTTTTTTTCGGCTGTATGTTTTATGATCACTTTTCTGTGTTTCTCCCTGAAGCAAACTAGCTAAAACTAGGTGTATTACAATTAGAGGATAATAAAATTGTCACCTAAAAAATGCAACTCATTTCACTATATTATATTTCAAAATACCTCAAAGAACGAGTCATTGGGGCCAGGCTGTGAGAAAGAGCTCCCTGTGCCAGTCAGGCATTCTGTACATAGACCTTGATGAGGTAATGCATATGATAGGGTATTTTAGCAGGGAGGAAATGAAGTTATTCAGTTAGAATTCTCAGAAACAAAACATCTAACTTTAAAAAATAGTGTGAAATTCTGCTTTAAAACTCTACTTTCTTATTTTGCTTCTTTAACATGTCCAAGTTGTGTCCTGTTCCTCAGTCACAGAATTGTAGGGGTTGGAAGGGACCTCAATAGATCAAGTCCAACCCCCCATGTCTCAATATGGAGGTTAAGTATGACCCAGCTTATTTTCTGGAAGGGTGGTTGTCCTCATTCTGGCCAGACCAGCGTCAACCTCCCCAAGCAGTGAGCACAGGTGAGCTGAGTTAGCTTGGGCTGTTTTCCACACCACCTGACATCACTCACCCATAAAAAACTCTACTGATATTGATATCCCAGTATTCTTTCATCACAATCTTTCAATAAATCGAGGCATATATTTAATTATACACAGGTTAAATGATTCTCAGTTGTTTGGGACAGAGACTTTGTAGGAGTATCTCAGAGAGAAAATGGCTGGTGTCTAGCTCCTATCAGGAAGTCCTGCTTTTGACTTCTGACTACTACTTTCCAAGTTTGCTAGGACAGAAGGCATGGTGGACTTGGCAATGTTCAGTTCAGTCTTTTCCAGCCTAAATGATTCTATCATTCTATTCTATGGCTTCAAATCTGACCATTACTAAATAGGGTAAAGCAGAATATCCTGGCCATGCTCTCTTATGTAAACTTTACGAAAATAATTTGAACATCCATACGTAGTGGATCTGGTGTTGTGGTTTGTTTTTTTCTTTATGTTTGTTTTCTAACCTGGTTGGTTTTCACAGGAGCATGGAGTTTTTAGTCAGTCTGTTGTGGTTTAACATGGCAGAGGAGACACCATGACCAGGGAGGTGGCTTTCCCGCTTGGCAACTGAGCACCACCCAGCACTATACCAGCTACTAGGAAGAAAATTAATTCTGTCCCAGCTGAAACCAGGACATGGTGCTGCCTGTTCAAGGCATTTGACCTTGAAACTCGATATACAGTTCTTAAGTCTGATGTATTCTTCCTTTATGACTGCAGCTCCTCTGTGCATCAGCTTTTCTGTAAAATAGAAATAGTACCGCCTCTCCACTTGTCTAAACAAATGAAAAAATACTCCAAAATATCTGGGAAAATAAAGACTCCTTGCTAGTGATATCTTTGCTTTGTGACGTATGTGATGCATGCCCAACTTTCTTCCTTACATATGAATTATTCGGAGTTTATCTGTTCTGTCGATGATGCCTGTCAGGTAAGGAGGAAATGAGCATCGTTGTCAAAGGAACCATCTCAGAAATCTCTGTTGTATGGAACTGTTGGGTACTGTAACCAGAACACAAGTAGCAGTTTGTTACTACGGATGCAAGCATCTGATGTAAAAAGCTGATCCTGTTGACTTAAAGGCAAAACTCCTACTGACCTCAATAAAGCCAGTATTTTACCATGAAGCTTAAAATTAAGTTAGCTTAAGGAGCTAATCAAAACACTAGAGTAGCTACATTGCACAGGATGCAGAAATAAAGGCCCTTCTCTATGCCAAGGAGACTTGCGTAGCATAAATCACTTGACTTGAATAAAAATACATGGCTGGTTCATGTTTGTTTATGCAGGACTCTGTGCACTTTCCAACTGCAAGATAGAGGGTGCTTACTATAAGTGCATGGTGCATTAGGTTGGATTTTTTTAGAAGGATGCTGAAACTAGAAATACTGAAAATACTACTGAAAATACTGAAATACTAGAAATACTGGATTCAGAAGGTGGGTAGATTTTTTTTATTTTTTATTTTTAATAAGACTTTGTTCCCCACTGTAGAGCACAATTGTCAGCTCAGGGGCTGACACATCCATAAAGGTGGTTAGCTCCTCTGTCAGACGCTTTGTAGTCGTGAGCCAGTGCTCACGGTCATTTATAGTATATAGCGTGAGCCCATCGACTTCCCACCCGACTTGCATCTGTACCAAGCAGAGGTGAAATTGTATTTCAAGCATAGTTGACAGCAAAACCTTATTTCAGTAGTGACATCATTTTGTACCTGGCTGAATCCAATGGGACTTGAAACCAAGCGTGTTCATCAGTCTTCACAATGGCGCTTAGTGCCATTATATTCTTGAGGCATTTAATTTTTGCCTCTAAGCTTTGCTGTTTAAAAGCGTAACACTAATCCCTAACAATATTGTTTGTGGGTTTTTTTGACAAAGTGAGCTGTTCTAATAACTACACAGAGCAAAGCATAGCTATAGGTTATGTGCAGTCAGTCCAGCTTTGGGCTGGAATGACCCAATACCATGCCAGAACCTGTTCTCAGTTGTGAGCTGAGCTTCACACCCTCTCTCCCTGCCTACACAGGAGGCTTTCAGAGCCTCTTTCCAGCATTTCTGCCTTACAGATTGTTCTCTGGGTACTACTGTAATTAGAGACATATAGATAGTGAGCATTTCAGATGGAGGGCGATTTCTTGGCCACGTGTCTGTATGGAGTGAAGTAGAGAGTTGGTGTCAGCAGCCCATGACAAGCTTTTCCTGGTACTATTGTAGCATTTGGAACACAGTGGCTCCGTGCATATGATGCGTGCCTGACCACTGAGCGTGTGCAAATCAATATTGGACAAAGCAAGCCACTTCTAAATGAACTGTAGTTTCAGTCTGTAGTAAATGCTTCTGGTACTTTCAGCTCCACTGGGCTCAATGGGGAGGGGGATCCAGAAACACTTGATCTGTGTGAGATCCAGCAACAGGATTTCTATGGAATTCTATACAAGTCTTTTCAGATAGCTTCTCTCACACCTACTTCCATGCACAGTGAAAGATCTGCAGAAAGCCCAAGCTAGGCATGAAATAAGCACTTTTACATCCCGTGAAACAAAGAACATGAAGCAAAGGTTGGGGCCTGTGATGCCACCACCAGCAGCACGGCTTTGTTTTACCTGTTTTTTCTGTATCAAAACTGCATGCTCAAAAAGGGAAGGGTGGTTAAAAAAAAAAAAAAAAAAAGGATAAATTGTTGAAAGCAACTTTTCTGTTGCTCTGCATGCCTTTTTTTCTTTCTGCTTGGCAACCTCCACACCTGCTGTTCTGACTACTAAAAATTGTCCTTTCTTTTGTCCTACAAGTATTGCTGCCTAAGAGGAGAGGACAAAGGATTCACTAGTGTTTTTCTTGGTTCTGCTGCCTTGCAACTTTCAAAATGAAGTTCTTGTTAAAAATTCAGAGTTCTTCAGGCTCCAAAATTTAGGTTTTTTAATTAGAATGGCTGTGAGCTAGGTTGGTAGCAGTAGCACAGGCACGTACAAATTTTGAAACCAGCTTTTTAGTGTATGTTGGAAGTGCATAGCAGGGAAAAACTGGATTTTTCTGCTGCAGTGTGAGACTCGTGTTTAACAGAGTGAGGCAAAAGAACAGGTGAAAGGAAGTTGCTCCCATTTTCTACCATACCGTTTTTCTGTCCAACGTTTGTTTGTTCCTGGCTCCCACACAGTTTCCTTTTCCCTTGGCTGGTGCAGTGACAGCTCCTTATCCTGTTCTAGTCTGCTTTAAGAACAGCCTTAATTTGTGCTGTTACTAAAAAAGATTTCAGTAGGTGAAACCTTAGAGTACAGCATCGCAGGTGTCTTAAAGAGGAGGGCTGGTCCTTTCTCAGTTTACTGTGATGAGTGTTTTTTATCGTTCTGTTTAATGAGTGGGTGAGTGAGATTTGACCACGGTGTTCCCTGGAATACAGAGAGTTATTTCCCTCTTAAGGGACCGCTGATGGCTGGTTTCAGATTTCAAAGCTGAAAGCTTTGCCCTTGGATAAATTCATACAGGAGCCAACCTGTCCCAGAAACACCCCCACCACACACACACAAGCACAGCAGCTTAAGCGCAGAATTTTGCCAGTTCACCCCTGGCAGCTACCTCTGCCATTTGATTTCTCACGAGCCTTGCTGCTGGCAGCACTGACGATGTATGCACACTGCTCTGTGGTGTAGAGGCAGCTGAGCTGGTTCTAGGTGGACCAAGTTCAATACTGGAAGCAACAGGGTATACAAAGCTACATGTAGGTCTACGCTAGGGCAGCCAGCGTTTTCAGTTCACATTTAGAACTGGTATGTGGTACATGTTGAGATGTTTTCCTTAGAGTTGGGATAATAATGCCAAAATGCTTGCAGTGTGGATCCATCAATGTCAGATAAGCTGTGTGGTGTGTTAGCATAGTAAAACGATCCTCATGAAGGGGAGAGGGGGAAAAAAAAAAAAAGGAATTTTTGCTAGTTGAACCACAACTGGCAGCTTCTTCCAGCACTGCTGCATTAATTGGGGGTTGCACCCTTTCCTGGCTTAGGTAATGGTACCAGCAAAGTTAGCTGGTTTTCCCATCACAACATGTCTTGGTTTTAAAGTGTGTTAAATAGCACGGTGACATTTTTGAGCAGGAACACAAGTTATCATTGCAATAACTGCTGGCCAGAAAACTATTTTACAGCCTTTTAGAAAGCACCAGTTCTAGTGCTGTAAGACGGCATGCTTAAAGCAATAGCTTTGCAAGGATGGATGCCTAGAGGTTAGCTGGAGTTACAGTGCAGCTTGGTACCTATGCAGGGGCTTGAAATGTTTAGTCAGATTGAAAAGGAGTGGTGTAATCATTTGTATTTGTACAAGGAAACATCCTTTCTGAAGTTGACGAAAAGAGGAAAAAAGTACTAATGAGAATTCTGAATTTCTTTTAGTTCCACATGTTTAAATAAATTATTTTTTTCCTGCATCTACTTTAACTTTTGCATTACTTACTCCTCATATTTTTTTTTCCATTTTTGAGCAAAACAATGTTTGAAACTTTTACAAACCCAGAGTGATGGAAGGCTAGAAACCAATCTGTTCAGATATGGATAATTATTAAAGATATTCAAGAAGGTGGGAATGGAATAAAATTAAGATTTCAACAGACTTTTCACAGTAAGGCTTATTTTTCAGAAGAGGCTGTTTTGAAAGGAAAATGCATCAAAGGTGATGACCTACCCTGAGACTAAAGGTAGTTCTCAATTTCTGTGTATGTATATACATGGCTGACAGCATATTGGTGAAACAAAAAATTTACTCTCTTTTTCTCTAAACTGTGGATATATTACATTTTTCTCAAATGGATAATAAAAATGCCTTAGCCAGGTTTAATGCCATGTTTATAGATACACATATTCTCAGGTTTTAGAGCTATGCTGTAATATAGAGGTGAGAGATATTTGTCTATTAGATGTGAGAGACTTTTTAAAACATGACTCTTATAAAACCTCTAATCTTACCTTCATAATTTCTTTTATTTCTCAGTAACATTTTTAAAATTACATGGACAAAGTGTTTCAAATAAACTAGAAAAATTTACATTATTAATGGTAATATTTTAAATTAAAGTTCTTTTGCCCTGGCTCTGTACTGAAAGTAGCTCCAAAACACAAGCTTAAGTTTCCCTAGAGATGAACTTTGTATTTCTCAAAAGCTGAAATGATACCTTCATTAACAATAGAGATTTGTAATAATTTTAACATTAATTTTGTCCTGCTCTCAAGCTTAGGAAGTTATTACAAAAATGTGTATGTTTCCTTATCATTCCTGCCTCATGGGAGACTAAGAGCATTCATAATTTCAAAGTCAAAATTATGTTGTTTCAGATTACTTTGTTCCACAAATAGACCAGACTTGATAGTTTCATTTTACTAGATTTATTTATTAATTCATTAATGAAGCACTTGTTTTGGCTCGCACAGCTGGCTGATCTCAGAAGCTGGTTGCACAAAATCACTCAGCTGCCTTGTTTGACTCAATAACCTCAGTATACATCTGAACTGAGTTTAGTTCATTAAAAATAAGGGCTCTGGATGACTACAACACATCTTTGTTAACTGCCTACACTCATGCTGATACAGTACATGCAAATGAGAATATATGAATATTTCAGTCTCTTAACAAAACTAAGTGGTGTTCAGAGCATTAGGCAAGTTTGCAGCTCTTGGCTGCAGAAGGAATTTTGCTTATGAGAAGTGAGAAAGTTGCTACTAACTTGTAGCTGAAGTTGGTTATCAATGTCAGTAAATCATCACAACTGCATCTGTTATTTTTACATAGCTGACGGTCTGCCCAAAGTAATTGAGGTACTTTTCCCCAAAATGAGATCTGATGTATACAGCAAAGGGCCAGTTATAGGACAGACAACCATCTAAAATTTTCTAACCGTCAGCAGTAAATTCAGGAAATCAAATATTTCTCCTATCCAATGCAAATATGGAATGAATTGCACCAAGAAATCAATTAGCTAAAACTTATTTGCAGTGTAGCCACATTATAGTAATATCTTTAGTTCTGCTGTGAAGACAGTGAGGAATTTGGCTGTCAGTAATGATTTTGTGCGATCTCAGAGAAGTTTCTCTGTCACTCAAATTTTGTGATTAAAAGGTCTGAATGTACCACTGAACCTCTAAAATTAATTATCTTGTAACAAAGGAATCCTTTAACTTCTTTATCAGATTCTACTGTGCAATTTACTGCATAGTTGGGGTAGGAGCTGTGAGAATCCATTTCCAACTTGCATGCGTATGATGTGTCCCTGAGGATGTAGGTGTAGGACAGGTCGCAATGGCTGACTAAATGTGTTGGTGAAAAGAGAAAGGGGTGAAAGAGGCAGGAGATGAATAAGAGGTGTTGACAGTTGTGTCATGTACAGGTTTCTTGGCCTTGTCCTGTTAATTACAGCTATAGGCTGCTTGATGTTCACAAGGTGGTCTTCAGGCTGTACGTAATAGCTTTGTTTTTTAGGACTCATGCATGTTGTCTCTTCATAACTGTTTGGAGAGTAGCTGGGGGAAATAATAAACGTGTGTGGGGTGAAATAAAACAAAATAGTTCAAATTTTCAATTTTCAAATTTATAAAATAAAGAGGAAGGGTTTCATGCCAAGTTAGTGTAAATTTGTTCCTCTTTAGCAGTAAAAAAACCCTAACTGCAATGCTTTATCTATAGCTGTGTAGAGACTCTTACATGTTTAAGTATATGTGTAGTAACTTCTTTTTAGGGAAGTGTCCTGGGTTTTGGCTGCCGTAGCATTAATTTCACAAGAAGCTGGGAAGTGACATAGCCAGGATAGCTGAACCAAGGAATCCAAAGGGATATTCCATACCATAAGACTTTGTGTTCAGTATATAAGTGGGGAGATGGCCAGGGAGGATAAGTCGCTTCTTGAGAATGTGCTGGGCATTGGATTCTGGTTGGTGAGCAAACTGTATTGTGTATCACCTGTTTTGCATATTCTTCTGTAAGTATTGTTGTTATTTTCCTCTTCCTTTGCTGTCCCAGTACACTGTCTTTAGCCCCCACCTAAGAATTTTACCTTTTTCTCCTGATTCTCCTTTCTATCGCAGCAGGGATGGGGAAAAAAGTGAATGGATGTCTGTGTGCTGCTCAGCTGCAGGTTAGAGCTAAACCATGATGGGAAGAGAAACAGAGTAGTGTTAATACTGCACTACAATCCAAAAGTTTTTCTACCAGCAGTTCTCTTTCATAGGTTGTTCCAATTCTTTCAAGTAAGACAGCTGTCAAGTGAAAACTAGTATCTGTTTTTCATAAACATTTTTTTGAGGTTATTGCAGTGTGAAACCACATGTTTTCTCAATAATCAAGTTTTCTTTTATGCCAGTTACATTGCTGCCTTTGTAATTAGATTGTAATTTCATTGTAATAGCACTCATGAACTCATACTAGATAAATTTTTAAGCTTATTTTAATGTGAGAAGTGAACAGAGCTGGACTAGAAGTTAGGTTTGGATCACAGCCTTCTCTTTTCCATCTAAATTTAAACAGCTTTCTCAACCACTGTGATTTTCTTGGCTGCCTTACTCATCCCTTGACTGCTGCCACAATGCAACCAGCGTCATCTCTTGTCTTCAGATGCACAAATAGGTTGAGAGGAGGCTGTTTCCCTGGTGGTGATCCTCCTCATCCCAACAATGTAGGATGTGCAGGAAAGCTAATATATGTCTGAAGTTAGTCAGGTTATTTTCCAGGAGGAGACTGGGGAGTAGGAGATTATGGAAATCTAAGCTTTTCCAGGTATCATTTCATCATAACTGTGAAAGATGACAATGTCCCAAGAGAATGGAGGAAGAAATGGAGGGAAGCCCATCACTGCAGCTGCTGCTGTGGCATGATTTCCCAGGGCTGGGTTACTAAGAATTGGAAGGCCTGGTAGGCTTTAGTGTGAAAAGAGGGAGTCATCCTGAATTATGTCGCATGTGGTGGTATGTTTTTACTGATATAGTTATGTCTGCATCTAGAAATACCTATCTTGGTATAATAGCGCTCAACAGAAGCACTGTGGCTCTGCATTTTTGTAATGCTATAGTCTTATTGATCTTGCAAGAGCAGGCAGCTATGGTGGTATTTTATTAGGACCTTCTGGGCACTAAGAAAATATAAACAACCAAAACTGAAATGACACTAAAGTTACGTGCACAACTGCCATAAAGTGGAGAGACAGATTGAAGAGGAGATATAGGAGGTATAGCAAATACAGTTTTTAAGGAAAGATTGTAAGGGTGAGTGAAGATATGGTAGCACTTTTTTCACTTATTAATTAAGGACTGATGCAGAGAGAGGTGTGACCAATGTATCTGTAGGTAAATGATTCTCTGGGGATAGGATGGGTTTGGGAGCTGCAGGTCAGACATCAGGAAACCTTTCTAGCCACGAGGTTAGAGAAACACTGGAAAGGAATTGCCTGGGAAGGCTGAGTCTCCACCATCTCTGGTGGTGGAGATTCAATGAGCGCCTAGTAAGAATGGTTTAGATGTACTTAAACCTGTGACAGAAAGATGCATTAAATGATCTCTGGAATTGCCTCATTTTCTGTTATTCTATACGGAGAGCTAACTTGTGAGGCAGTGCTGATATATTTAATAAATTCTCTTGCGAGCATCTTTTGTTCTTTCTAATAACTGAAAAATGCAAAATGTACAATGTTTTTCAAACTTCTCTTCTAAACATAGCTTTTATTTTCCTTCTAAGTGAGAGGAAAATTATTTCTACATAAAAATCTTGCCACGTGAAATGGTTATTTCTCTTGGCAGCTTTTCTTTTCAGTGATTCACTGATTCCCTTCAAGAAAAGACAGCTAGGTAGAACTATAAGGATAACCAAAGCAATGTACGTAGCAGCAGAGTAAGAGCTAAAATGTCACAGTTTGTAAGTAAAAGGTAAAATCTGGTGTGATGGTCTGATACCTTACTTGGTCCATGCACATTTAAAGTCCATGGTCAGGAGGGAGTTCGAAGGCAAATGAGTACAGTTTCTATAGCCATGGTGAGACCAGAAGTTACAGTGCAATTGCAGGCTTTTTGTTGGCAGAAGCAAAAAGCCACCCACCTACTGTGTCTCACATTAATTTCTATTCTCCTTGATTGTAACATTATGGCACCTTTCCTTTGAACGTTGCTCTCTGAATCATTCATTGTTGCATCTGCTGCAGGGGAAAGCAATATTCCTAACATAATCCTTTTCTGTGAAAAGGCAGCAAAGCACTCAAAAGCTTTTTTTTTTTTTTTAAGAAATGAGGACCAGTTCTTCTACTTCATAGTAAACTGAAAAAAAGCCTCTAGAACTGTGATTCCTCAAACATTTCTTTAGTCTGCTTTATGATGTAGCTGCAGAGGTACTTGTGATTGGTAGCAGAAAGGAGGAGGTGGTGTGTGGTTAGGAATCTCAAAGGAAATGGAAAAGGATAGATATTCTTCTTCCTGCATTGGTGGCTCATGCTTCTTGTTCATCAGTACTTCCAGGTCCTTCTCTGCAAAGCTGCTTCCTGACAGGTCAACCTGTAACCTGTACTGGTACATGGGGTCATTCCTCCCTAAGTACAGGACCCCCTATACTTGCCCTTACTGAATTCCATTTGGTTCTACTCCACCCAATTCTCTGTCTGACCCAATCTCACTGAATGGCAGCACAGCCTTCAGCTGTGTTGGCCGCTCCTCACGGTTTTCTATCATCAAAAATCTTGCTGATGGTACTCTGGCCTCTTTTCCATGCCACTGGTGAATATGTTGAATAAGACTGGACCCAGTACTGACCCCTGGGTTACACCACCAGCTACAGTCTCCAGCTAGACTTTGTGCCTCTTTTCATAACTATCTGGGCTCCACCGTTCAGCCAGTTCTCAACCCACCTTACTGTCTGCTCATCCAACCCATGTTTCCTAAGCTTACCTATGAAGATGTTTATGGGAGACAGTGTAAGAAGCCCTGCTGAACTTAAGGTAGACAACATCCACTGCAATCCCATCATCCACCCAGCCAGTCATGCCATCACAGAAGGCTGTCAGATTGGTCAGGGATGATTTCCCCTTGGCAAATCCATGCTGACCACTCCTCATAACCTTCTTTTCCTCCATGTGCTTAGAGATGATATCCAGAATGAGCTATTCCATCACCTTCGCAGGCATGGAGGTGAGGGTGATTGTCCTGTAGTTTTCTGGGTCCTCCTTCTTGCCATTTTGAAGACTGGAGTGACACTGTCTTTCTTCCAGTTCTCAACACTTCTGTTCTCCTTGCCCTTTCAGAGGTGATGTAGAGTAACACAGCAATGTCATCTGCCAGCTCCCTGAATACTTGTTGGTGCACCCCATCAGGACCCATGAGTTTGTGGATATTGAGTTTGCTTAAATGTTTTTTTTAACCCTATCCTCCTTGACTAAGGGAAGGTCTTCCTTTCTCCAGATATTATCTCCTACCTCCAGGGTCTGGGACTCCTGAGGGCTGGCCTTGCACTAAAGACTGAAGCATGGAAGGCATTCAGTAACTCTGCGTTCTCTGTATCCACCATCACAAGGGCACCCACCTCATTCAGTAATGAACCCGCATTTTCCATAGTCCTCCTTTTGCTGCTGATGTACTTGATAAAGCCCTTTTTGTTGTCCTCGACATCCTTTGACAGATTTAATTCCAAGTGGACCTTAGCCTTTCCTCATTACATTCCTGTACACTCTGACTACCTACCTATATTCCTCTGAAGTGGCCAGTCCCTTTTTCCACATTCTGTAAACTTCCTTCTTCCCTTTAAGTTTCTCCAGAAGCTCCCTGCTCATCCATGCAGGTCTTCTGCCTCCTTTGCTTGCTATCTGTACACATATACATATACGCAGATTCTGCCACTCTCCGGGCCCTTGATGTATGGCTCTAGTGTTCTACTTTCTTCCTCTGTTCTTCCCAGCTGGCACTTAATAAAATACAAGCGTCACAAGACTTGGGTTAAAATGCCAATTCCATTGCTGCTGGTTCTGCTGCTTTGGCAGGGGGTTGGACCCGATGATCTCTTGAGGTCCCTTCCAACCCCTACGATTCTGTGATAACCAAATAAATTCTCTCCTTCCTGAAATGCTTCTAGATTTCAATATACAGTACTGATGTAAAAATTACCAGCATGGCTGTATGTACTCCGTTACTAGGAAGACTGTAACTTTCAAAAACCACGCATTTTATTTCTTATCTGAGTTACTGTTCCATAACTGATACACTGGGGTTTTTTATCATTATCACTGCCTGCTCAAAGTGCATGCCACTAAGTGAGATATTTTACAGATGTCTAATATATTATTACTATCTTTAATCCCCCTTCATCAAGAACACTGAGAGAAAAATAAAGTTTACTTTACCATAAGCCCATGTGTTATACATTAATTATTCCTGCTTTGGCAGAGGGGTTGGACTAGACGATCTTTTGAGGTCCCTTCCAACCCGTAACATTCTCTGATTACTCTTACTAATTATTTATAAATTGGATTTTATATTAACCATTCCATTAACTTCCTCTAGAACTATATCATGCTCACAAGCTTGTAATTACCTGGATTATCTTATTTACTTCTAAAAATGTCCTTAGGTTTCCTCAGGACCTCTGAAAACTGCCAGAGTTTCCTGACAAACTGAAAAAAAGACTAGGTATGTCCCCCAGGCAGCTCTCCTAAAATAACTGGATACAAATTACACAGAATTGCAAATATCAAATTATGGACCTTAGTTATCAACTCATTAATGTCATCCTAAGTTATTCTTGATATGGAAATATTTAATAGTCTCAGCTATACCAAACATCTGTGTCTTTCCAGATACACAACAGAAGTGCTTATTGATCTCTTTTTAATTAACTGTTACCAAAGCCAAGATTTCCCTCTAGTAATGAATCACTATTAGAATTCCTGCAGCTTTGGTTTACTTGGGGAAAAAAAATCAGATTCCTTTTATTCCTAATAATATTGGCCATAGCTTGTTCTTTGTATCTGTTTTTCTTGATTAAACTCCTACATTCTTAACCTCTGGCTTATATGCTGCATTATTATTTTTTTATGGAATTATAACTTTAAGTCTGTGTGGTGATTTAATTAATATGATATTCTTTCTGAAAAAAGGTGGTGGCTTTTTTAAATAGGATTGATGCTTAGAGGAATATTCCTATTTAGCATTCATAGTTTTCTGCACTTTTTTTTTTTTTGTCCTTATGGTTTCTACTTGTTTTCCCTTTGGAAGAATGGACTTATTTTAAAGCTACAAATACAGCAGTTTGGATGTTAATTACTCTTGCAAACCACAGGATAAACTATAATGGTTTCTTGCACAAACTTTACACTGAATTTTAGGTTTGTGTTTTTCATATGCTAAGATGAATTCTTGGAGAATCTGCCTGTACCAGACAGCACTTTTTGTTAGTCAGGAATCTTTTGTCTCTAAATACTTTGTAGATAGCACCGTGTCTTCCCTCCTGTGCCCACATATGTTACTCAGAATTTAGTTATTCATGATAAAATGATTTCCATCCTTCCTCTTTTGTTACACGCAGGTGCAATTGCCTTAGGATTTTAATTTTATCTAGTAGATTGTGGTAAACACCTATTAGTAAACTACCTAGTATTTATATGATACAGCACTGATTTCATAAGTATTTGGCATCATGTTGCTCTTGAGCTGTCAGAAACAATGTAATTTTTTATGTAAATTACCATTTTCCTTTCTGTTTCCAAGTTGCTCCTTTATAAACATCTCAGAACAATTTTTTTTAACAACTCAAGAATTATACTCACCCTGCCAGCTTTCAGTAGCACCACCACCTAGGCTCTCTGTTTTATAGCCCAGGTGCCCGGTGGTGTTGTACAAACGAGTAAATTGCCTGTTTATTATTCACTAATGTCAATGTGCTCAGGATGCTGAAGACCCTCCACATCCAGTATTAGTCTGCGTTACAGGTGACAACAGGAGAGGGTACCAGGTGTTCCCACTGATGTCGGTAGCAGCACTTGCATTGGGACAGAGCCTCTCACAGAAGGTGCAGCTGGTTACATTGAATCATTGCAGATATGAGATGCATTTGGACTCACCCAGTTGGGGGATTGTTCAGCAAAAAACTAGGATAGCCTTTTTATGGTGACTGGCAGCCAAACTGCATCAGATCTCGCCCTCGTTTCTAGGAAAACAAGAAATAATAATCCCATGAAATGCTCTGATTCTAATGAAAAAGACATTTTTTGACATGTTTCCAACCATCTCAGTTGCTCAACACACTTTCTGAACGACTGCACCCTCTAATGGGGTAAACCAGATTGACTTTCAAAGCAGCCAATTTACTTTTATATTGTTTGTATGCTTCTAGTCTTTATAGGTGCAATACATCAGCCTATTCTTTTGACAGTAAATCAAGCACAGTTTTTCTGAATCTAGATTACAGGGGAGGTGTGAATTTAGATTCATCTCTACTCTGGTTTAATGGAAAGCATGTCAATAGCTGTATAGTTTTGTGGTGAAATTAGAAAGAAATTTTAATGAAATTATAGAAAGGGGAATTCATTTCGTTTCTAAGCCCAGAAACAAAAAGTTAACTTATTTTACCAGAGCTTTATAGGGAAGTAAAAGTTTGAAGAATGAAAGTGAGATGAAACAAATGCTTAACTATTATGTTGTATCTTGTCAAACAGGTAATTCTCTAATGGACCAATGAAACCCGACGATGACAAGTTGTGGTCAACAGTCCTTAAATGTGCTGATGTTTCTGGTTTCATTACTGTTGTCAGCAGGTAACTTCTATACTTTGAATTTATCTCTCATTGATGTATGCCACAGGGAAAAATTAGTTGCAATTTAATACTTGATTCTTACGAAACAAAGAAGATCAAATGGATTTTTAATTAACAAATAAATAAATCCTGTGTGTATTTAGAAATGGAAGCTGGAATTTGGAATGCAATTGAGAATGCAGTTTAAGAAGGAAAAGGCGGTGTAATGTTAACATGGTGAAGCAGACTGAAAATTTAAAAGAAAAAAAGCTAAAATCAAGCTCTACAGCACTGTACAGTCCAACTAGTTTGCTAAATAATCATTTGCCGAAAGCAGAGCAAGTCGGGTTCTAACTGCATGGTTTTGTATATGTATGCAAGAGTATGTAAGCGTGTGAAAGACTGAACCTGGAGCTCCAGCTGTTCTTGAGAGGAATACATTTTAGATACAATCTAACTTGTCTTTATATATATATATATAAATAGAAAAATATATGACATCATGGTATGCAAATACTATGTTATTTTTCTGAATTGAAAAATTGACTGGACCGGGGATTGGTTGCAGATATTTGTCTCCTGATGCTTGGTAGAGCTGCTCTAGATGTTTGCTGCTAGCTCACAGAGAGGTGTTTTTTGCAGAGATCTGTCAGTCGTTAGATGGAGAATTAATCAATTGCTGTGCTTATTGGTTGTGTTTGTTCTTCAGGAGTTACTTTATGACACTAAGGTTTTCTGTAATTATGAATGAATAGTTAAGAAAAATAGTTTTTAAAGTTCTTAGTCCAAATAGATTTGATCCTAGGAGTTTTTAAACCTCATTACAACCTCTTTTTTATCCTACATTCCCAAAAGATTTTTTTTATTTCCATCAATGCTACTTATTTCCTTGTATGACATCACAATCTAACTTTACCAGGCATTATATAGCTTACTGGTGTGCTCCAGTAAGGTTGCTTGCTACTCACTCTGTGTATTGCTTATAATAATCAGTGTTAGATCCTCATCAATTAGTTCAAGTGTCTGCTTTGTTGCCCACAGTCTCATTGCTTCTTTGCAAGTGTTCAGGTTGATTCTTGCTAACGACAGTTCATTATTTAGCTGTAACTGACAGAGTCCTTTTGCTAACAGTGGTATAATAATATCATCTAGACTACTACTTCTCTGCCTAATCTTAGAACAGCTCTCCTTTAGAGTCCTTCCACTGATATCCCTATGTATGGCGCTGCATCCCTAGTTATGTAACTACCCTCCTCCTGTGTACTGGAATCAGGCACAGGGATTGTAGCAGCTTCTTTGTTGTTATCCACATTAAGGTTATTTCAGAAATCTATTTCCCTGGCCCATGAGTGAAGCCAATTAGTCAAGGAGACTTCAATGAATGTATCCCAGTGATCAAACACCACAAAACTTTCCCAGTGGCTTCTATCAGTGTTTTTGAAGTTTGCATACCTTTACCATTCTTTCTAGGAGACGACTTCTAGACCTCACTTGTTCCAACCATTTTCCTCAAGATGATATAAATACTTAGGTTCCAGTTGAATGTAACCCTGGAATTACACTGTGTGTGCAAATAGAAGTAGTCAACCGCTGGTATATGTAGACAAATGTTCCCTCAAACCCAGATATAAGGCAGTGTTTGGATTTTTCTGTTTTGTTTTGTTTTATACCTCAGAAGAAAAGTACCACCTCTGAAGTGGAAAATTTTATTTGAATGTAATTACATATAGATTTTACATCTTACGTAATATACTTGTTAACATCACAAACTACTGTCTCTGCAGATGTGTACCTTATCCTCTTGTTACTCCTTGACTATTAGTATTTCATTATCTGACATCCATTATTAGTATGCAGAGTGCTGGTTTAATCTGAAATCATCGCAAGCCTCTCATGCCAGTCTAACTGCTCTTTGTGGAATTTTACTACTGACCTCTGTAGGAGTGGGTTTAGGTCATAGCTAAATCACACACATTTTACAGGATGAAATTTCTTATTTATTATTTTACAGCCAGGATGAATGTAAATTTCTTTGTCCACAACAGGTCAGCGTCCATAAAAAAACCCTACTGGCTTCATGCAGTGAAAATTGATGAGGGGGGAAGGATGATGCTCTCACTGGAATGATATAAACATTGTTTTTAAACTGAGCTGAAATGAAAATTGAATGGCAGGACTCCTTTTGAGTCCCTAGATTTACACACTTCTGTCTGTAAAATCATGCTTTGCTTCCAAGTCTTTGATATACTAGGGCTTGCAATCTTAGTTCTCGATTTCTAAGATCCATGTCTATGGTTGAAAACCACACTTAACAACCAGAAGCCTAACTTTGACCGGCTTCACAAGTGAAATGAATATAAGTGTAACAGAGAAGTTCCTAGAGCAGCTGTTCTGGGAGCTGTCTTCCTGGTGTCAAAAAAAGGAGAGAAGCAGCAGCATTGGCAGCAGAGTAGACGTGTAGTCAGATACCAAGGCTGCAGCTTAGGACAAGGGTGAAGTTTGGCAGCTTTAGCTGTGTGGTTAGGAAGGAGATGCAGTTCCCCACTATGGGCAAAATGCTTTCATTAGGGTAGGGAGAAATAGCACTGGAATTAAAGGTGTCAGTTCAGAGTAGGTAGGCTATGGCTCCATTTAAAAAAAAAAAAAAAAAAAAAAGAAAGAAAAAGGATGGAATTGGATTGAGGACACTGAAACTTTAGATTGATTTTATTTCAATGCTATCAAGATCACAGTGCCATGCAATTTTAGGACTTGTGAACGCTTACTAGTTGCACTAACCACACAAGGAATGCATAATACAGGGAGGAGTGGCATGCATTCATGCCAGAAGCATACCTTTCTTAGTATTAACTCTTAGATTTGCTTTACAGTAATGTTGACACTTGTATTCATTTAGTGGATTGAGACCCACTTCTAAAACCAGTGATGTCACCGAGGTTTACATTAGCAAGCAAAAAATTGACAGATTATTTGTGTGTCATGGTATTTTTTCTTCAAAGAAGGAAAATGATCAGAGCATCTCAAATGATTGACACTGTGCTAAGTAAAATGCATACGTGTTAGTGTTTCTGTGGATCCAGGTGGGAAGCTTATATAGACCAGCTGTTCTGAAAGCCTCAGGGCTTTAAAAATTTAGTCGCTAAATTTAAAAAATTAATCAGAATTACACAGGTCTCTAACTATGAACAGAAAGGCAGGTAACACTATACTGTCTGTTTACTTTTTTTTAAGGGGGAGTTGGTAAATCTTAAAATGAGCTTAAATCAGTCATTTGAAGCATGGCAGACTATTCTCCTCTCAAAATTAGTAGGAACAGGGAAGGGAGCATCTACATCACTTACATGGTCAATAATACTTTTCAGAAGTAATCTGAGAATTTGCACATGCAGCTCCAGAAACAGCTGCCATCTTTGCAACATACAACTTAAGAGGCTTTCAGATACAATACTTTTTATCTGAAGCATTTCTGTAGAAATAAGTCTTCTAATCCTCAGGATTTAAGCAAAGTTATTTTCAGGAAAACTACTGTTTAAAAATCCTAATTACACTTTGTTTGTTGGACAGCAAGCAAAATCACACTGATTACAACAAATTAATGTCATTTTTTGGCTGTGTACCAGGTCTGGCTGGGATGGGGTTAGTTCTCTTCCTAGCAGCACGTGTGGTGCTATATTTTAGACTGGTGACCAAAACAGCATTGATAACACACTGGCATTTTAACTACTGCTGAACAGCCCTTAAGCAGGGTCAAGGATGCTTCTCTCTATCATTTCTGCCCACCAGTGAGGAGGCTAGTGTGGGCAGGAGCCTGGCAGGGGACACAGCTGGCACAGCTGACTTGAGCTGGCCAGAGAGCTCCCCTGTACCAGCATGCTCAGCAGTAAAACTGGGGTGGGGCTTTATCCAAATGTTCTGCAGGGACTGGCTGGGCATGAGTCTGCTGGTAGTGAGTGACTGGTTTAGCATCACTCCTGGGTTGTTTAGGGTTTTTGCTGGTGGTAGTAGGGGTGGAGGTTTTATTCATTTATTAAATAGCCTTTGTTTCAACTCATGAATTTTCTTGCTTTGCTCACCTGGGGCTTTTGTCCATCTCCCTGGGAAGGGAGAGTGAGCAAGCAGCTGTGTGGTGCTTAGCTGCCTGCTAGCATTAACCCACCACACACTGACTACCAGATTCAGACTGTAATTCACTCATCTCGCTATGCTCTTATTTGGGCATTTATTTTAACCATTGACACACATTTTACCGTTTAAGGATTTGCTTAACACTACATTTTATTGCAAACATCACTCTTCCTCTGACCTGATATTATGTTCATTCTCCCTTCATTCTGTAGCCATTTTTCCCCAATTTTCATCCCCAAAGAAGTTTGGGGTTTTTTTTTTCCCCTTTAGTATGGGCAAAGGGACCTGTCTAGTGTTTGGGGACACCATGACACGTATGATGAGCAATCTAAGCTTCTTAGAGCCCTATAGCCCTCTATTGCAGTCTTACAATGTAATGTCTCTTTCAGAGCACTGAGTCATTTCAGAAACATGGAAGTATTCAATTGCTTATGAAACATAAATCTTAATTTTTAGACTTTGGACTAGATGTATAAACAAGTCAGGTATAACCTTGCAGAGCTGCTGTTCATTTATGGTAGCTTAAAAGGGGTGTAATTCACCTAAGCTAAAGTTGTAGTAATAACATATGAAAAATTACATTTTTTGCTATCCTGTTATTTGCAAAGCTAGTTCTAGCAATAAATATCTTCCATTAAAATGTCCCAAACTTCAAGCCACCATCTATACTAAAGGCTTCAAAAATTACCAATGTGTATGTAGGTGTAATAATGTAACTTTAAAAAGGAAAACTAATTTAATATATCTTTAGCCATAACAGGCTTTATACCCACATTTTGAAAAAAATGATGGTTCTGTTGATAACACATGATAAACAAAATTTGTGTCGTACTCCAAGGCTTTGCAGGGATCAAAGAAGAAAATTTTGTTTCCTAGGAGCAGATGATGTCAGCAAAGTGAAGATACTCCATCTAAGAAGGAATAAGTCAAGATGGCTAAAAAGTGAGAAATGTCAAACTGATCAGATCAGTTATATTTTCTCCGTGGCTGCAACTGAAGTAGTACATACATTAAGTCATCTAATTCAGATAAGAAATCCGTAGGTTCAAAGTTATCCTTCAGCTTGATAGAGAGCACACTGGATAAGGTGGGACTTAAAAACCCAAAGACAAATGTTCAGGAATAAGTGAGCCCTAAAGAAGAATGAAAAGGCGTTTTTTCTTACTTGAGAGTTTAGTCTACAGCTTTGTTGATATAGCACTTGTGTTTCTTCCTTTGAAGCTGGCCATTTATTAGAGAAAGGTTAGATGGATGCCCTTCTGTGGATCCTGTAAATAAAAAATACTATGGTTTGTCATCGCTATTGGAAGTGCAGTGCTACACTCACTATGAAGGCTACCCCTTCTCCTCCATTTTATTAGATCCAGCAGTAAGATTTACTTTCTGTTTGTTGACTTCAAGCATGGACTCACCTTCTTCCCCCAGTAATAATGACTACTGGGACTACACACATTGTAACACATGTAATGTACCCTTGCAAGCTGATATCAAACATCTACAAAACATTTAGGGACCCTTATAAGTGCCTTACCATGTGTGTCTAATGCCATTTAACTTGTCCCAGATCATCCACGTGTGCACTGGACCTCCATCTCCTTCACAGAAAGCTGGAGACCAGATGGAACAGCTCGGGGAAATCTTGGCTGGCACTGGAGACCTGTGTTTAAGTAACCGAATCAAGCTCATGTTCTTGTTAAAAATCAAATACTTAGTTAAAAGTTCTATTTAGTTTCTGAATTTCTCCCATGCCACACGTCTCTTCCATTATTTTCTAGATTTAACTTTCCAAAAGCAAATTAATCCATAGTTAAAAATAAAGTGATGATGGGAGAGAGTGTAACCTCAGCAAGTTCCCTGTTGATACTGATGTGTGAGGAAGGACTGATCCTCCGTGGGGTTGTGCTGCTTTCCTGAGGACATGGACAGGCTAGAGAAATGGGCTGACAGGAGCCTCATGAAGTTCATTGATGGGAAGTGCTAAGTCCTGCCCCTTCATGGGGAGGAACAGTTGCAGGTACCAGTATATGCTGGGGACCAGCTGGATGGTAAGCTCCATAAGTAGGTTTGCTGCCAGCAGGTAGAGGGAGGTGATCCTTCCTGTCTATTCAGCAATGGTGAGGCCATACCTGGAGTGCTGTGTCCAGTTCTGGGCTTCTCAATACCGGAGAGATGGAGTTACTGGAATGAGTTCAGCAAAGGGCTGCTGAATGATGAGACTGGAGCATCTCTCATGCGATGAAAAGCTGAGAGCACTGGGACTGTTCAGTTGAAGGAAAAGAAGGCTCAGGAGGATCTTATCAATGTATATAAACATCTGAAGGGGTGATGTAAAGAGGACTGAGCCAGGCTTTTTGGGTGTTGCCCAGTGACAGGACCAGAGGCAATGGGCACAAACTGAAACAAGGTTCCTTCTGAATGTCCACAAACACTTTATCACTGTAAGTGTGACTGAGCACTGCCGCAAGTTGCCTGGGGAGGTTGTAGAGTCTCGATCCTTCAGAAGCTAACTGGACATGGCTCTGGACAACAGGCTCCAGGTGACCCTACTTTAGCAGAGGGGTTGGACCAAATGACTTCTAGAGGTCTCTTCCAATTGCAAACCATTGAGTTACTTCAGAACTTAATCAATCCTGGAATACTCTTGTTACTGTTGTGTTAATCGAGGGGGGCAGGGAAGTCAGTACTTGCTCAAACAAATAATGTTCATGCTATTACACGCTTTGTGGATTTAGCAACAGAATGTGAACATGCAGAGTTTTTGCAAGAGTTAAAGACCTGAATCTGAAGAAAGACAATTTCCTTACTGCTTATAGCATCCTCAGAATTGAAATACACACTTTTCCCAGGCAGGGTAATAACAGATATGTAATTAATTTTCGCAGTATGTGTTTCTTTAGAAATACCATCGAGCACTTTTAGTTCCTGACTTAATTTACAAAAGGATTTTGTCTTCTGTTAAAGTAATGATGGCAGGTATATGTGTGTGCGCATATGTCTGTGTGTATTTAAAATGTAAAATGTTTATTGAGTGGTTTTCCCTCACTCAGAGGGCAGTACAAGTTACATTGCTTTCAGTTTCGTGCTCTTTATTCAAGGCTCCTCTATACACGCAAATAAAGAAGTAATCTCCACTGTCACAATCCTTAAAATGTGAGTAGGCCTACAGAGAGAGTGATAGAGTCTTGAAATTTGTATATTCCTCAAAATTGTGGAAAAAACCAAAAGCGTTAGGGATAGGCTTCTTTTAAGCAACATAGAAGGAAATGAGGATTAGATGGATAAGGTGCACAGATGCAGTTACAGAAGGACATAGAACTCCTTGAAAGAGTCCAGCACAGGGCCACCAAAGTGATTAAGGGAGTGGAACACCTTCCTTATGAGGAGACGCTGAGGGAGCTGGGCCTCTTTAGCTTGGAGAAGAAGAGACTGAGGGGTGACCTTATTAATGCTTATAAATATGTAAAGGGTGAGAGTCAGGAGCATGGAGCCAGGCTCTTCTCAGTGATGGCCAGGGATAGGACAAGGGACAATGGGTGCAAGCTGGAGCACAGGAAGTTCCATGTGAATATAAGGAGAAACTTTTTCACTGTGAGGGTGATGAAACACTGGGACAGGCTGCCCAGAGAGGTTATGGAGTCTCCCTCTCTGAAGGCATTCCAAACCCGCCTGGATGTGTTCCTGTGTGATTCAGTCTGGGTGATCCTGCTGTGGCAGGGGGGTTGGACTAGATGATCTTTCCAGGTCCCTTCCAACTCCTAACATTCTGTGATATGCATGAACAGGGACTATGTGCAAAGAGACACAGTACCATTAAGCTAAATTCATACAAGGCATTATCTGTAACCTTTTGTACTGGTAAACTGATAGAAAAATCATCCACCAAGTTACAAGCATTAATTCTGCTATTCTGAAGTGAATAGCCTTTGTTAATTGGTGTAACCTTATGAAGCACAGCTACCTGCAACATCGCTGTGCCTCAGTTCTCTGACTGGAGTAAAAACATTTCATTGCTATTCAGATTCTTGACTTCTACCTTTTACTGTCCTTAGACTGTAAGGCCTTTTGGGGGGTGGGGGTGGGGGGTGTGTGTGTGTATCTGTACGGTACCTGTAAGCTCCCAGTTAAGAGCTGTTTGCAGCTTGCATCTGCCCACAGTCTCACCACGTGAGTGTAAGGCCCCTGTCCCCACGCAGCGATCAGCCTCAAGGCTGCATTCAAAGGGTGAGGGTGGAGAGCACTTCTTCCCCCCGCCTTCCAGAAAAGTGATGGTGAAATCAGTGTAACACTGTCCTGTAAAAAAATATTCTCAGGGACATAATAAATGCTTTATGTGAGAGTTTAACAAAGGAGAAATGGAAGAACTCCCAGGAACAGCTGTACTGCTATTAGTTCTGTCTGTTTACAAATTCAAAGTTGGTCAGACGTATGACACTGTTTTGTAATTGCTATTTGTGGCAGAATAATCCTTATCAAAGAATGTCCTTTACAGTGGAGAAGATATTTTCTGTCAAGAACAGTGACTGTAAATAAGTGCCATCAAACTTTTACTGCAGTTTTTACATAGACTTTTTGTTTTAATGAAGTCATCCCGGGAGACTTAAACACGAGCATTGTTGGGTGTTTATGGATATCCATATTTTTAGAACAGCAGTATGAAAATGTTTCCCTAAATGTTTTTGTGCTTCACAACACCGAGGGCAAGTCTTACTTTCCCTTAAAAGATACAGTTGTAATCAGAAACATAGTAACAATAAAAATCAAAACAAGAGGCTAAATATTGTTATCTTGTAGTACTGAATGTTACGATGTTGGAAGTTCTGAAATATTAACGTTTTCAGGAATCAAACAAAAATTGTTTAAGCTTAACCAGAGAAAAATTATAGTTCCTAACATACAGATAACACGAGTAACTCACAAAGCCACTATTGTTCTTTGTTTTACAGTGTTGTCCGCACATTTTCGGGTCTGCGAGCCATACACGGACTACAAAGGTCGCTACCACTTTGGTTTTCACTGTCCCCGTCTTTCTGACAATAAATCGTACATCTTTTGCTGTCACCATAACAACACAGTATTTAAATACTGCTGCAATGAGACAGAATTTCAGACTGTCATGCAGATGAACCTAACAGGGAATGCAGATGGATATATGCATAAGTAAGTAAACGAGTTTTAAAGTACTCTTCACCAAACTGTACCTGGTTTGATAACATAGTCTGTGGTATGCTGAATGGTGGAAGCAATTAGAGCAATTGCATACACAGAAAAACATTGCTAAAAGGTTTTTGCTGTTACAGAACTCCTAAAAGAAAAGGTATTTGAGCACTGCTTTCTCTGGCATGGGCTATAAACATTGCATGTAAGTGTAACAAATATAAAGCTGTGTATAGAAGTTACAAAAGTCTCTCCCCCACCCCAACCAGATCCAAGCTACATCAAAATGTGTATCAGTAAAAATAACCCCCTGTTCATATCAGGGAGGGGAGGGAGCGCGAGTTCACATTTTCCATATCCACCCAAATGCCCTATTTTGAATCTCTGATGTTTTGAGTTTAAATCTCTGATAATTGCTGACCTTGGAGAACAGAATGAGTTTGCTTTTATGCCAACACCGCGTGGTCTCCTTGCTTGTTCCAGGGATACTTCCACTCACTGCCAGGGCCTGTTCTCTAATATCAACGTCAGTAACTTCTTTCCTGAATAACCCGTAAGTAACAAGTAGGTCTTTGCTGCTGACTACCTGCTAACCACGGCAAAATTTTCACTTGTGGTCTGCCTCCTATTTAGTATTTGACATTGTGGCCTAATTTGCCGCTGTTTCTTTGTGCAGAGAACAGCTTTCAGCTGATGTAAGCCCTCAAGGTCCAGTTCTGATAGATCTGTTTTCCCCTGCTTTTTATTCTGGTGTCCAGCCCCTCCAGGGCAAGGAAAGGGCAGCATAAAGACGACAGCTGGAATTCCAGTCTATTGATTTCTGTTTGCAACAGGGATTTTAGTGTTTTCTTCTGCGGTGCAAAAGTCAGTCGGTGTGTTGTCATTCTTTCCCATGGAAGCAGGTGCAAGGCTGCTAGGAGACTGTGGTGCTGGAATACTGATGTCGGCTCTTTTAACTCACTGTGTGCAGCTGCGTCCAGCAACAGCCAGCTCATGGAGTCAGCAAGCTGTCATCTGCCTTAACAGCCACTCCTCATACAGTTCTATCTAGAGGTGTTTAAATCTTGCATAGATGTAGGTGTTGCACACTCTATCTTTACAGGTATTACAGCAATAATCATCTGCTATAATGAAGCCTTTGTACTGTGTAGTATCTGTATAAGATACTTCTAAATCAATATAGATCTATACTGTCTTGTTACTCTAGGTGCAGGTATGTTCTTGAGGTGAAATTTCCTTCCCTTGCCCTTGTGGTGCATCTGGGAACATCATGAGAACATGTCTCTCAGAACTCTGGGGAGAGGCTTCAACTTGAACAGGCCCATTACAGGCTGTCCATTTTCTCCACCCTTTGAGAAGTCTAGAAGCTGGTATTGCCCTCACCTGGGGCTACCTAACTCATCCAACATGTATGCCTCCAGGTAGAGGTCATACCACAGCTTACCCCAGCGCCTCCCAGCAATGCACGCTCTACATGCGCTCCATGGTAACAGTTGGATGTGCTACCCTTTTGTCTACTGGGGTGACCGTGCCACCACGGCACCAATTGGATGCCTGCCTGAAGAGAGGTCCTCGCAGGACTCTCAGTGCAGAAGGGCTGCATGCACAGTTGCATACAGAGCCAGAAACTGCTTCAGACTCAGTGATACAAGAGGATCTCAAGAATGGAGTAGCGTGCCTATTGCCCCCATGCTCTCTCTGTTCTTTGGCTTGCTCACAGTCAATTTGCTTTATTTCTTCCCTTACTCTTTTGTAAACCCTGCACCGGTGCTGCTGAGCATTTTCCAATGGGAAAAATGTAATTTATCCTAAGGACTACAGCATTTATTTTAATGAAAATATTTAGAGCAGAGCATAAGTATTATATTAGTTTTCATTTAGCAAGCTTAATGTCACGTCATTCAGTTGTGATGAAGAAAGAACTACCTCTGTAGTCTTTGTTGGTAAGATCCATTGAGAACTGCCTGTGGACTGTTTACTATTTGTGTCTTCAGTCCAGAATTTCCTGTGGACATTAGTTATGTGCTGATCTTTTGCAAAGATACATGAAATCATGCTAATTGCTATAGAAGGCTTCTGGAGACGTAGCGTAGAAAAGTGCTAGAGTGGAATCAGTATTGCCTTTCTGAAACTTCCTGAAACATGGCTTCTGATAAATCAGGCAGGGCCAGGAAAATGAAGAGGTGCCACCTTTCTGTGTAACGCTCCAGCAGTGCAGTGAGACAGGGTGAGAGATCACCTCACCCTGAGCTCTCCAGATTGGTAGAAAACTTCCTGGTAATTTTCATGTGCTGTAGAGGGACGGAAAGCAGTGAAGCTGAGATGCCTACATTACAAACATCGCAAAAAGCATCATACTTAATACACTCTGACTTTATTTAACATATGTGATAATTTACCTTTATTTTGATTCTAATACGTCCAAGGTTCACTTTACAGTAACAAAGTCAGCTCTTTGTTTAGATCTAATTTCACACACCACTGAAAAAAATTCTGATGAAACCTATTGTACTGTGGCTGGGGAGAATGATTTAGGATATGGAAATAGCAATGAACCAAGAAAAAAAGGATTCTAGTTTTCAGGGAAGAGTGATTCGATATTATTATTTGGTTTGTTTCAATATTATTATTTGGTTTATTTTTCCCCTTAGCCATTCTTGTGATCATCAAAACAAGTTTCTTTTTTTATAATACAGTTGAGGGAAAACATTAATGAAGTGACTTATAACTTCGTCATGGCACAACTGAAAAAATATGTTTGTCTTCTACAGTCACACAATATATAACTATAGCAGGTTTATTTACATTTTTTCCATTACTTTAACAAAGGATTTCTATGGTTTTGTAAGCGCAGAATACTGGGCTACTGTATCTTAGAGATCATGCAGATTATTCAGCCTATAGTATTTTTAAATTTGAACAATTCATTTAGCGTTAAGTACAGAAATACCAGTGATGTTTAACAGACAAGAAAAGATCTGCCATCCAAAGTATTTTTCTGTAAGACTTTGTCTAATAAGTTGTTTAATATTCTTTAAAATAGTATTCACTTGAATCTAGTATTCATACTCCCTTAGATTTTCTACTGTGCATGTTTTGATGGATTCTCAGCAGTGCTACTGTTAGGGGCCCTTAATCTGATGCTGGAGCAGTGTTATGGCAGTCTGTAATGCATCTGTGTTTTTCCTTATCTCTTATCCCAGTTTTTCAGGGTTGAACGGCTTTTGCGTGCCACACTAAAATGCTGCACCCAAAGTAACATGAGGACAGAATAGTGCTATCTTTCTGCAAGTACAGCATATCCCCCACAGAGCTGCCATTTGCTTAAGTATCTCCCAGAAAGTCATCTTTATAAGAAAGAGGGGAAAAAAAAAAAGTAAAAGTAAATAAAAAGTTATCAATTTGCTCTGTTGCAAAAAGATGTCATTTAGCTGGGAGTACCTCTTAGGTGCTACAGTAACAGGCACTACAAGACAACACAGGATTGGGCAAAGGCCTTGAAATAGGGGAGGGCAGGGGAGAAGCAACCCCATTTAAGGTGTACATGCAAAAGCTGCAGCTTTCCTTAGCAGTAGAAGTTCCAAGGCATTTGTTAGGATGTAATCTTCCATTTCCTCAGGGCATCAAGAAATGGTTTCTGTGGCCCTCTGCCCACATTTCAACTGCAGCTGCAGAATTCTGATCACAATTGGTTTGATATGTTGGGGGTTTTTAAAGTCCAAACGAATCCTTTCCTGTTCACGTGCTGCACATAAAACACAACAAACTCTTCAAAAAAAAAAAACCCACCAACCGAAAATGTGGCCTGGTCCTAACCTGCATGTCATGTGTCTCAAAATTAATGAATTAGATAGAAATAATCACATGGGTAAGGCTAATAATAAAAGAGCCTGTCTGCTCATTTGGGGGTGTGTGTGTTAGGATTCTGTAGATGGAATAAGAGGAGATGGATGGTAAAAGTATTTCTGGTTCTCCAAAAGCCGAATTAAAGACACCCTGAAGTCAGAGCACATCATTCGGTTTACACAAGTGGGCTCTGTATCAAGGCTATACCAGATATACTTCATATTTCTATAAAAGACAAAGGATCTTAAACTAATGAGCTACTGCACTTTCCTGATAGGTCTGTGATTTACCCTGTTTCACAGAGAAGCTAAAAGGAAATTGGCCTGTAACTTTTCCTCCAGATTTGGCTTTTTTATATGTGTGACAGCAGCAGCAGAGGACAACATAGCTTTAGAAGTCATTTTTGGTGTTACCTTGCTAAACCTTGTGTTGAACCTAAACAGGAATCTCCAGAATGACTGACTGGGGGTGTGTGGGGGTGGGCAGGAGCACTAGCAGAGCAGGGTAAACTTTCCAGCTGGGGAAAGAGAGAGGAGATAAAGCCACACCAAAACAATTTACATTTGATTGTCCTAGAGAATGAACCTCAGCAAATCTGGAATCTGTTCAGAGATTATTTCTAATTTAAATGAAACTTCTGCACAAAAGTACAGCAATATCAGGTTGGAAGTTGAAACTTTTACAATCAAATGGTTGGGCTCAATGAAATGAGAGTAAACCCTAGGAGCTTTGCGGTTCCCAATTCTTTCCTGTGTCTCCAGCCTTACGGTTACTCAGTGTAAGAATGATAATTTATTTTCTAATTAAGACATCTTATGTTTAGGGAAGTTTTGATTTTTGCTATCATTAATAGCCATCGGGAAAATTAGTATTTTCTACCATCTTAATAGTTTCAATAACGGAAAACATCAAAGTGAGGAATTTCCCTCTGCGTACGAGACATTAATAATTACTTTTGCTTGTGATTTTTCACAAGGCCCTTTTGATAGTGCTGTTGTCCTGCTGTCTGTTAATTAAAATAAAACAGCCTCTCATTTTTGTACTTCTGAGAAACAGATGTTATTTAGAAGGAGCATATGGATAACTCGCGTATGGCATGATTAATAAATTGTATCTTTAAATTAGAACACTCAAAATAGCTCTAATTTTCCCTAACCAAAATTCTGATGGGGGAAACGAAACACCTAAAATACAAACAAATTCTTTTGATTTAATTATGAGAAACGTTCCTGCCTCTCGCATTGTTGCCAAAACAAAAATAACATGTTTTCTAATATTTCCATTCATACAATGGATCACATACAGCTCACCTATTTGAAAAACAGATCCTAATGGTTTTAATGCTAAAGAACAGGATTTGTTCCAATGGATTTCTTCCTGACTTCTCCAGCCTTCACTTGCCTTTTATTTATATGAGCAAAAAGTGGGAGAGTTTACCCCAATAGGAATAAATCCGCCAAAAGTCAAGAGTGTAGCGCTGCGGAGAAAGCCTGGATTAACCAGATCCTGTTATGCTTTGAAGTGTCTGGACTGCAAAGATTTTAATGCATTACAAAGGCCTATCCACTGTTGTGTGAGGTTGGGTATGCATGTGTAAGTCTTTAGCAGAGACAAAGACTCTGGATTTAAGGGGGCTTCAGAAGCACTATATTTTGTCTATTTCCCATCCTCCTGGAAATTTACTGGGGTTTTTTGGTTTGGTTTGGTTTTCTTAATCCTGGCTTTGTGTAATCCTAAAGTTAGAGAGAAAGGGGCTCATTAACAGCTCTGACCTTCCTCATGTTATTTACAGTTATTTGCTATGGGACCTCACTTAGACTAAGTGCGTTATATCTGTGGAGTGGAAAAATCATTCTCTGAAGAGAAGGATCAGCCTTCTTAAGGACTGAAAGGCAGCAGCACAGAAATTTAAAGTCTGATTTCTCATCTGGTTTCATATATTTCTTGTTTCATATATTGATTTTTTGAAAAAGTGTAACATGAGTTATACAAAAGTTTAAATGGAAGTGAAAGTTCAAAGCAGAGACCTGAAATGGTTTAGATCCAAAAAGGCTTGGGATGTGTTTTTAAATTGTCAAAACATCTTTCTAGCTTGCATCTGTAACATGTTTGTCTTGTCACCTTTTTATACCTCATGGCACATCTGTTTCAATAAATGTTCTGATAAAAATACGGGTCCCTCAAAGTTTCTCTGATTTTTTTTGTGAAAGAAAGAAAGGTTGAGTGTGTGTTCAATTTTATTCAGTAAGTTCAGGTTCACATAGATGTGGGTTGCACATGTATTACTTCAGTATTACTTCAATATAGCTTTTCCCCAAGACTGTTGTCCTAAAGACAGTTTTTACTACTGTCCCTTCTGCTTGCTTTTGGTTTTTCAGTCTCTGCTCCACTTTAGCTCATAGGCTATATTAGCCTTCTTCGCTGTACACCTAACAATCTCATTGTTACCTGTTTCTTTTCTGTTCTACCCTCATCCTTACCACTCTGACAGTTTCCAATCCAAACTGCATTTACACCAGACAGGCATTTTTCTTTTAATGATATTGCATCTCCAGCGGAGCTTTAGCACTTACTCCTCTCTTTGATGCCCAAATTATTGACCCCTTATGCTTTTTCCTCCTTTTTGTTTTTTCTTTTCCTCCTTTTAGTATTTTTAGTCACCTGTGATAGCTTTACAGCACCATGTCAGTAGCTGGTAATTTTCTTGGCCTTTACCTATATATATATTTACATATATATAGGTTATATATATATACACACATATATATATATATATATATATATATGGCTTCATAGCCCTATATATATATTTAGGGCTATGAAGATGATTAAGGGCCTGGAGCATCTCCCCTATGGGGATAGGCTGAGTGAGCTGGGGCTATTCAGCCTTGAGAAAAGAAGACTGAGAGGGGATCTTATTAATGTTTATAAATATCTCAAGTGTGGGAGACAGAGGGAAATGGCCAGCCCCTTTTCAGTGGTCTGTGGAGACAGGACAAGGGGCAATGGCTGCAAGTTGGAGCACAGGAAGTTCCGCACCAACATGTGGAAGAACTTTTTCCCAGTGAGGGTGACAGAGCCCTGGGACAGGCTGCCCAGGGGGTGGTGGAGTCTCCATCTCTGGAGATATTCAAGACCCATCTGGATGCTTACCTGTCCAATCTGTTCTAGGGACCTTGCTTTGGCAGGGGGTTGGACCCAATGATCTCTTGAGGTCCCTTCCAACCCCTACAATTCTGTGATTTTTATATATATATGTGTATATATATATATGCATATTATAACTGCACCAACTTATACCTATACATGTGGTACGTATTTTCCTTCCTGTGATGTGCATTGTGTAATATGAACTTGTCAATTTTCTTCCTTCCTAAATTTGTGATTGGCAAACTAAGGGATCTTTAGCTGTCGCTCTTGAAAGCCTAGACTTCTACTAGAATCCTCTGCATCCATCAGTAATTAATTATTAAATTCAGAGCAAAACCAAGCACATGAAACACTTTTTAAGAGAAGTGGTTTATAATGCTTGTCAACCGTGAATAGCGTGGACACTCCTCGGTCTCAATTATTAAAGCATATTTTCCTAAGGTTAACCCTCACCCACAGAAATTCCCAGCCACTTTCAGCAGGGTGACTTTCTGGGAGTGAGAATTTGCAGAAGGCAACGTGCAACCCATCAATCCTGTATGTATCAGTGATCTGACTTAAAGCATTGAAGCTAATTGTGCAGCAAATGTATGTGATACACAAGATAACTTTTTGTTTTCCCTTTTTCTCTTTCACAGCAACTACAGTGCACTTTTAGGAGTGTGGATCTATGGCTTTTTTGTGGTGATCTTGCTGGTACTGGACCTTTTATATTACTCTTCAATGAACTATGATATTTGCAAATTTTACCTGGCACGGTGGGGAATCCAGGGAAAGTGGATGACACAGGGACAGAGCCGATGGATTAACCCTGCTCAGGATCCAAGCCAAGTACAGACACAGCCTCAGCCAGAGACACAGCCTCAAAATCAGCCACAGCCTCAAACATCACAGACAGTACATACTTTAAAAGGAGATGCTTTAAGCCCACCCCTGATGTCTTTTCAGAGTACATCTGCCTGGTAAGTAAGTTAAGCCATATTGTGATGTATTTTTTTTTAACTCTGTTTTGTAGTGTGAACAATCAGTTTGGAAGTGTCTGCACATTCAGGTTGAATGGCACCATTTCCAGCATACAATTCTTTATATCACGACCATCTTACAGAATTACTGCTTGGGAGTGATTTCGTCTTCTGCAGTATATTAAGTCATTCTTTTAATACTGTACTTGGAGAAATAGATGCTGCCATTCTTTTAGTGCTAAATAGTTTTCCTACTCTGTTGTATAAAAAAAACCTACAAATTTTTGTTCTACATTGACCAGTATACAGTTAATTTTAATCTGGTGCCAAAGGCTAATTGCTACGTGTATCTGTGTATCTGTTGGTCTGGTTTTACAAGACTCTGTAAATAGCAACACTGAAATATCTTCAACACATGATGTCACAAATCCACACTCTCTGTGGCATGAGACACAAAAACAACATAAAAACCAGGTTAGTTTTCTTTTCTGTGCATAGCCAAAAAAGCATAGCTTGATCTCATTTGACAGAGTGACACAAGTAGGCTACTGTAAAGTTAAATGCTACAAAAACAAAACACAAGCCCTAAAAAAACCCAGACCAAATGGCAGACAGATACTTCAAGAGCAGGCAGAACACGCAGTATAAATAGAAGAGACTAAATACTGATAGCAATGGGACAAAGTGACATTGAATGATTCAGGACTGTTTTTACCAAAGAAAACAGAAGCCAAGGAAGAGAGCTGAATAAAGCAGTGCTCTGAATAAGGTGTCAAGAAAGGCGGGGACTTTTTTCTTGGCAAGAATGTTTCAAGACTTAGAAGGGGGCAGAGACATTACAGTCACCAGTGTATTTTAGAAGTGTTCCAGAAGGCTGAGTGCTGAGTTTTGGCAAAATTAAGTGATCTAAGAATGAGTAAGGTGAAAAAGATGACAGCTGTTCCTGAAGCTGTGGAGCATGTAAAGCCACAATGTTGGTCTTGGTGTGAAACCTTTGGGTAGCACTGTGTTGCAGATGGGGATGGTGATAGCAGTTGTCCTTTTATTTCAGAACTTGCCCTTCATTTTTAAAGTGTAAATCTAGAACAAAGAGGGTTGACAATTTTTCATTATAGAAGAAGCAGGGATAGTTTGACCCAAGGACAAGGGTCTTTAAGGAGGAGGTGGTTTGGCATAGCAGCTGGTACTGGAGGTATCCAGTGCAGATCAGACTTAAGGACCATTCTGCAGGCCTTGTCCAAACAGAAGTGTCCAGCAGTGCTACTTAAGATAGAGACTTGCTTGTTCTTAGTTGTAAGCACTCTTCTTTTTACTACTTCTTCTTTTTACTACTTCTTCCCCTTCTCTCCTTTCTTCTTCTTCTAATTCATTCAGCTTTTCTTGCATACTGATTTCCCACTCTTAGTCAGAACTGCCATTAAGGTTAAGACCAATATTTGTGGTGCAGTGATTGCATTCTAGCTTAATACATGTGTGTGCACATGTGTGTCTGTCTCCATATAAAAAAATATAGTGACTACATGAAAAAAAAAAGGTAGTTAAAAAATTACCCCGTTTATACCTCTTGGTAATTCTACCATACCATTACAAATGAAAGGAAAATATTCAATAATTCTTGAATCATCTTTGGTCACTTTCCATTACTGACTTTTGTTAATTCTGGTTTTTTGCTTTTTTTTTTTTTTTTGAAGCGTTAAGCGGAGAATGTATGTTAGGATCAGGTGAGCATATCCCATATGCTCCTTTTCCTGTGTTTGCAGGAGATGGGCATTGATAAGTCACTCCTAATCCTCACCCCTTCCCTAGTGAACCAACCATCTGTCTGTGCTCCCCTCAGTTCCAATAAAATTGTTTGGGTTTTTTTTCCAATCCTTTCATTGCTCAATGGAAGAAACAAGTAGACCTTGCCTTAGCAAAACCATATTTACCCTTTGTATTTCAGCATGTCAAACACTACAAGAGGTGCCATATTTTCAAACTTATAACCTGCAACTTCTGAAACGTACCACCCCTTAACTAAGCACACAGACGATTCAGTCTGAGTTGGATATGTAAAAATTACCAAGAAAGAAGTAGTTGGCATCGGTGATCACACACAAGGTGTTCGAGCAGCGCAGGAGGATTTTGGGTAAAGCTCCCTCAGAAAACGTCAGACTGGTGTACTAGAGTAATTGCTAAGGCAGTGGGGAGTAAGAGGCAGTTGCCTGGCTATTTATTTCTCCCTTAGATAAGCTGCAGGTTATATACATGAAAATATGGCCATTTTGGCATATAGAAATTAAGCTTAGCTTCAGAGTCTGGTTCTGCTGCTGTTTTTATTTGATGAATAACTTTGTTACTGTCTTCTCAAGGTGTAATCATATTACCAGTGAAGAAGTGCAGTGGAGTTACTGGATTTATAGTTGCCATCAATGGTCTAGTCTGTTAATATATTTTTGTATTTTATACCTGAATTCCCATTATTCTAGATGCTGACACCAATCTCTTCAATGCTTTGGTAACAGCAGGTTTCTGATCTATTGAAAATTAACTTTTCAGTTTGTGTTGGCATTTTTAATGTCTCCTAAGCTTATCCCGGCTTTTCTTTTCGTAGAGTAAAAAAGCAGTTTTCTTTAGCACCTCACACATGTATGTATATACATAGTGGTGGTATCATAAGAACAATTTCTGTTTACAGATGAACTTTTAAAAATACAGGAGATAATTTTTTTTTTTTAAATCCTCTGAGATATGTATATATCCCAGGATGTGAAAACTTAAGTGCTGGTAAAAACATTTTGCAAAACAGTTTGCAAGTTTTCATGATGACAGATGTTGTTGAAGTTGTTAGCTTCCTGTACTACATTTATCCTGATAGAGTTAAAAAACCCAACATGCCCATTCTAGAAGACACCCCAGGATGACAATAAGAAAGTGATTCCTACACATTAAAAATCTCAGCAATGCCAAAGACTTTAGGTATCCTTATTGCAGGGACCTGACAGTGTAAGAAACTTTCCCAAGAAAGATGGCAGGATTAACCTATAGTTTGTAAAGCAGTTTGGATTTTAAAAAAAAGTGCTTTTTATTTTAAAATTTATTTTCTTGTTCTAGTTTAAATGCTATGAATTGGCAATGAAATCAATGACTGAAACAAATAGATACATCAGAGAGAAAACTCAAGCAAGTCATAGTATACAGTGGGTAGAACCATCCCCAAGATGTTTAAACACTTTGTCATAGCAGATCACTTCTTTATTATTTACTTGAGACAAAGAGGACCATGTATAGCCATAATATTATTGTAACTAAAGAAGTCTGGAATCCATTATACATGCTGCTGGCTGCGCTGCAGAGGGCTCACAGGAAGGAAAATCATTAATCTCAGAAACATCGAGCCCGATTTAGAATAATGTTGCTTCATCATGTAGTGTATGGATTTTGCGGCCCAACTAATGTTGATTTCTTCTTTAGTATGGAAACCATCTGAGGGCTGTCCAAAGGTCCATGTGGTCTGAAGGTTCTGGTTTGGACATACCTTCTGCAACCCAAACACCATCACAGACTGCAAGTGAACGAGCTCAAACGGTTGTGGCTTGCCTCATGGTGGTTCCTCCAGCTCACGGCCGAGGTGCGTGAGCTGGGCCCTTCCTCGCTCACTGGTCCGTGTAAGAATCTGCGGCCTGGTCGCCCAAGCAAGTTTGTAACAGCTGGAGATCAAACAGCAACAGCAGCGAGGCTGCTACTGCTCGACAAAATGCAAGCCAGGGAGGTGATAACATGAGATGCTCTAAGTTGGGGAATCAAAATCTTGACCACTGAAATAACTTGTTCTCACAACCACAGGGATATCGTTTATTAACAATGGCTGTAAAAGGTCAGACTAGCCAGGAAGATCACATAAGAGCAACTGTGGGCCAGGGCAGCCTGGCAGAGTTTCTCTGTGGTTGGGCTATGTCCCTGATGTGAGAGAGCAACAGGTGAACGTGATTGTTCTGCCTTGCTCTGGAGATGTTAAATTCCTCCCCACCTCCATCAGTGATGCAAATCACAGGGAATACTGTCCCCAAGTCTATCTTTTGCTTCTCTGTTCCCTGTCTTTCTAGACAACAGCACTCAGAGGCAAGGTCTGCTCCAGATGTTGTCATGTATGTTATGCTACGTGACTCGCAGTTTTGGAAACCTGCTGGTTGTCTGGAATCAGGAAAAGTATCAGCCCAGCAGCATAAGCCCATGCTTATTTCCTTTATGCAGTTGGAATGAGTTAGAGAAAGGCAAGTCTATTTTACTTCCCCTTACTAGATGTTGCAATCTGCTTTTGCTGTGAGTTCCTCGGAGGAGTTATGTTGTCTTTCAGACAACAAATAGAATAGTTTTTAGCCCTCTGCTATTCACCTGCGACTTGACACCTCTTCAAATGACTACCAAAGCACTTATGAACAGAGAGAGAAAAAAAAGCCTACAAAAATATTGGCAGGGTTTAGAAGCCAGCAGGTAACTGAATGTGTCCACAGCAACTGTGCAAAAACCACAGGGAATAAATACTTTGCTGGTGACTAAAAGGACTGCCTGAAAGAAGTCCCTTTGATACCAAATTTTGAAACAGGATACAGATTATCACTGGAGCACAACAGATTCAGTAAGTCCTCTGCTTCAGTAATTTCTAAGAGATACACATGCCATCTTGCCAGTGTCACCTAGCTTGGGACAAAGGCACTGAAGTGGGTCAGGGGTGCAGTGTGGATGTGGCCATGGTCTACCAAAACCATGAAACTCTGGGGTGGTGGGAGGGTTTTGTTCAGAGGCAGCTCTTGATACAAGATATTTACAGTAACAAAGAAAACAAAATCTGCCTCCTTCCATCTTAGGTAAAGAGTTCTGAAAATAAGGAGGATGTTAAATTTACATTACATACAGGAGTGTGATGATGTTCTATTAAAGATGTATTATTTTGCATCATAGGAAAAAACCATTTTTTTTATTTACAGCATCTACCTAGATTTTTATATTACACTCAGACAAAATACGCCAAGTCAGAGCACCAATAGTTTGTGGTGGTTTTTTGCTTTTTTTTTTAAAAAAAAAAAAAAAGGAAAGAAATAAAATGGAATACTCATATAGTGCTTTAATGAAAGAACTGTGTGGGAATCAGTGTCATCTGGAGAATCTGTCTAGTAACAGATGTTAGGTGTGTCTGGTGTTATCTACCATCATATATATGTATGTGTCCAATCCCTTCAAAATATATTGGGTTAGAATAACAGATATTGTTGAATATATTTTCTTCTAAATATTCTGTTTGCTAGGAACTGCTTAACTGAAAAAATGAAATTGCTTAAAACCACAGGCACAGCTAAGGAAATCACTTTGTGCTCCTAGAAAAGCCAGATGCTGAAACTTGTTTTGCATTGCATATTGCTTCTCCTGTCTGGCCTCCTATTTGATGTCTGGGCAGGAGACCAAGAGCACAAACAGACGATGGGCTTGGAACCGAACACCTCAACATCTGCAGTGCTCCGAGTCTTTCTTACTTGCCTCGGTATTATAATCACACAAATAAATGGGAAGATTTAGTTTTGAATTTTGTCATTTGCATTTAAATTATTTTAGCTAGGTAAGTAACTGAGAGCTTTCTTTCTTCCTTGTATTTAGAAATCCACTATTAGCATGTGAAGTTAAGCCAATACGCAAGGTCTGTCCACCTCAATCTGAATACAGACGATCTTTGTGTATATTGATAGACACTGCATCTTTTGTTGATACAGATGTAATACATTTGTTCATTTCATGCCATATTCTCCTTTTCCTTTTGCTCTGTAAATTATTGCAACATTTATTTCTCTACATCCTTGTTATCTGCTGATTCATTGGATACAGGCTGATTGTTATTCCCGCTTGTAGCTGTTTTTCAGCCTTTGCATCAACTTGGGACTGTCACATTCATCAGCTTCAGGAAAATCTTTCTTTTAAATGGACTATACAGGTGAATGATTTAACTTAAATGTGGTAATGCATTGTCAGAAAATAGCAACTGGAACAAAAGTGAGTAGTTAAAAGGTTATCTGAATACTGCTAATTGAACTCTGCAGGCTGAGAATTGAAAGCTAGTAAAAATATTGGAAACCAGTTCTGAACATCTACCATATTTACATTTTCTCATCTATTTTGATTATAATTTTTTCCAGCAAGATTATTACCTCATCTACACCATAATCAATCCAGCATAGCACTACTGAAGTAGCAGATACTGGCCTAAAATTTGTGTGAAATCAGACGACTCCAATTAAGCCCACAGTTGCACCAAATAATGTCACAACGCTAATAGCATCACACAGAGGAATGAGTATGACATCTCAAGTTTCACCAACCAATTCCTTTTTCTCCATCACAATAGAACCCACAATTTTAAGTTACTTCAGTTATTTTAGTAGTTACAAAACTCCTACCCCTTATGACCTCTTAAGTGCCACATACTCAGTCCTTATAGCATGTGCATGCTTTACACGTTTTATATATGCACTGAAAAATGCAATAGAAAGGTTATTCTAAAGCCTCACTGAGACTCTGAGGTATCTTAAAGGTATCTTAAAAACAACGCCAGTCACTTTGCAAGTAGAGCTGTGCTTTATGCCCAGGTACACTCATGGAGTCTGACCAGATCAAAGGTGTCCAAGCTGGCTGATTTCACTTTAACATTTGCATTTAAAAAGCTACGTCAGGTGTTCACACTCACTCCTGATTCAGGTCTGTAAATAAAAATGTGTCTCAAAATCAATCTAGTTGTCTCTGACATGCGTTTAAGTGTACCTGGATCATGAGCACGAAAGGCAAAAGTACGAAGCAGTGAGCAGCTCCCATACCTTGTATTGAAATCTGCAGCCTCAGCAGTATTGAGCTTGAAGTAGCAGGGAGCAAAGCTTTTATTACATTGATAAAATTCAGCTAATTGCTTTTAGTTTTCTATAAAGGGCAGATGGACTAGCAAATGACAGACAGAATGAACAGCATCCCCTTAAGATACTGCAAGTGGCAGAAGAAATAAAAGGGGAGGTCTTAAGGAACTGGAGTTAATGATCTAAACAGGCAAGCCTTTCTGTGTTTATGCAAAGTTGCAACCGAATTTCTAAGTAGGAGGTTTAGCCTAACTCAGTCCTAAACTGCAAGAAAGCACTTTTCAAAAAGGAGGAAAAATTTAGACAGACACTGATGGACGGAATACTCTTTTTTAGGTAGGTGAAGCCCCAGAGAACAACTGAAAACAACTATCTATGTATTCTTTGTCCCTTTAACAGAAGTGAGAATGAAGAGGAAAACAAGAGTCTCTGAAGTAAAATCCCATAGCTTTCAGTGTCTTGTAAAATCAACTCCCAAAGTATCTATTGACTGTCAAGAAGCAGGGAGCTCCCAAACGCAAGGAGGAACAAGCAGGTGGTAGAGGTGCAGACCAATTCATTATTCTCAGACTTATTACTAAACAAAAAAGCCATATGTAATAAATAATCCTTTTATGGACTTGCAGAAAAACTTTTAGAGTGTGCTAAAATTTCTGCATGAAATAATGGCATGCTACGGAATACCAGACCGTAATGAACTCATCAAAAGCTTATGTGATAATGCTGAATGCATGACCATAAATGGTAACAATGTCAGATGATTCTTTGCAGTGAGAGCTGAGGTCAAGGATCTACCACATCATTACTTTTATTGTCACTGTTCCCTGATTAGATCATGACAAAAAGAACTGTGGGAAGCAATTAGGCATTTCATTGGAAAAGAAGTGATAAAACATGTTTGTATGACCTTGGGCTTATAATGATGTTTCACTATACAGTTCAAGAAAAGGCCAGCAATTAGACACACTCCGTTTGTTCATCATTAGGAAGATAGCAGATATATGGTTGTTTACGTCTCAAAAGTAAAATAGATCAAAAAGTGTTGACATTAGAGTCATTTTAATGTTCATTAAATCATGAGACAGCACTGATGTCAATCAACAAACAATTTTCAAGACTTTAAAAGGTTTTGGTGAAGTTACATGATCCATGCTGTCACAAATACTTAGACACAGATATCTACAGCCATAGTTGCAAAGCAAAAATCTATTCACTGCAGAAAAAAAACATGCCTCTGAAAAGACTTTGAAATCCACTACAAAATGTTTCTTGGAAATTGGAACTGCTAAAGAAACAAAACCAGTTTAAGCCATTAAATGGCAGAAATATGACACTGGAGCACAGTTAGAAACCTAGCTGATGTTAGTCCCATGTCAGGTGACAATGTAATCCCAAAACAGAACGAGTGGGACACATTAAACATCAGAGAAATTAGTTTAATCAGCATAACAACTATGTTTGTTAGCCTCCACTTAGCAGCATCAAAGGAATAAATGGTGGAAACAGAGAGCCCCCATCATAAAATACAGGAAGGTAAAAATAACTAAAAAGTGATTATGTGTGAAATAAATAAGCTCCCACACTTTGCTTCCCAATAGGGCGATCTGTTTCCTGGTGCTTATATGTATTGCATCAGAATCATAGAACGTGTAAGGTTGGAAAGAACCTTTAGAGGCCATCTACTCCAACCCCCCTGCAGTAAGCAGGGACCTCTTCAATACATCGTGTTGCTCAGAGCCCCATCAAGCCTGACCTTGAATATTTCCAGGGATGGGGCCTCCACTACCTCTCTGAGCAACCTGTTCCAGTGGTCTACCACCCTCATATTGAAGAATGTTTTCTTAATAGCCAACCTAAATCTCCCCTTTTCTAGTTTAAAACTGTTACCCCTCCTCTTACTGCTACATGCCCTTGTGAACAGTTCTCCCCTAGCTTTCTTATAGGCACCTTTCAGGCTGCTACAAGGTCCCACCGGAGCCTTCTCTTCTCCAAGCTGAACAAGTCTGTCTTCACAGGAGAGGTGCTCCAGCCCTTTGATCACTTTTGTGGCCTTGTTGGTAACTTTTACTTAGTCTCCAGAGCATCTCAATTGTGGAGACCTAACCATTAACTGTAAGTGTTAAAAGCAGCAGCGGAAAGGTGTTCGCACAGTGTTTTGTGTGGTCGCCTGGCAGAACAGGGACCATTGGGCTCACATCTAGAAGGGTACAAGGTGTCCAGTTACAATTTTTCTCTCTGAAGGGCTGGTGTGTTTGTACATAGTTGAGTATTTTAAACACAAAGGAGCCTTTGTAGCTATGGGAATTGTGTGTCTTAACTAGCTAATTGTGTCTTTGAGCTGAATTCCATATTAGAGCAATTCCTTGCAGTCATTAAAGTGATGCTGCTCTGAGAGCTGACACAGACTTCACAGGCTGCCGTCTTTCTGTTGAAAATCATTACTATCATGTAGTGGCATGTGGAAAAGTAATTGCAGTGAGCTTCATCAAAAATTACAGTAAATTAATTAAACAGTCATTAGCTATATTCTGCGTTGATTGGTGATACAGATTTTCATCAGTCACGCAGACGAGGAAGGCAAGTTATTCTCTATTGCACTCCCAACTTCTCATCTCTGAAAAGTGATGAGTCAAAGGAAGCTGCTGGTCCCACCACCTCTTATCATTCCTCTGCTAACAGCTCATCTCCAGCACAGTTTCACCTAAGTTCTAAAGAAATTGTGATTGGAAAGCAGCACCCTTTTTGATCACCAAAAAACTCCCCAAAATTCTCTGCTGAAGTCAACAACTGAAGTCAACTAGAATGGCACCTGCATTAATTTGCATTTTAAGACATTTCAAAGAAAATGACACAAAGGGCTGGGAGTTGACCTTTAAATTTTTACTATTCACTGAAGTCTCTCAAATCCCACAGCAAAAAAAGGTGTCCCCATTTAAAAAAAGCCCCAACTGTTTGCATCAACAACTAAAAGACGACAAAAACATGGGTGCATTTTTGTGAATGTGTTAAAAATACATCCCGATTGTGATGCTATTGAATGAAGAATAAACTTCGCTTGGCACTTGCCAGCTCTTGCTCAGGTTGATTCTGCCTGTCCTTTCTAGGGAATATACATAACGCCAAAGTAAAGATACCCGAAGCTGTCCAAAAACCATACGTAAGAAAGTCCACAAGATGATGCTGGCTGTAAGGGGAAGGTTTTGGATGCACTAGAGACAAGTGAGAGAAAAGAAAAAGAGGCTGTTAAGCATGAGGATAGTGACAAGAGTAATCCTTATCTTCCTATTTAAGTCCTAATCTTCCAGTGTTTGTACACTAGTAAATTTTACCTGTTAGGGCAATCTCTGCCCTAACATGATCTAGAATGTTTTTTTAAAAAATAGTAAAAATTGGCTAGGGGATTGGCGGGCATTTCCCTACCTACCTGAGCCACAAAGTTCCTGCTTCACAACAGTAAGGTGGCACATTTTATATTATGTAGTAGAAACACAGACATAATCACAGAATCACTAGGTTGGAAAAAACCTTTTAGGTCATTGAGTTCAATTGTACCTGTTCTCTACTAAGCCATATCCCTAAGCATCTTGTTTACCCATCTTTTAAATACATCCAGGGTCAGCGACTCAACCACCTCCCTGGGTAGCCTGTTCCAGTGCCCAATAATCCTTTTGGTGAAGAATTTTTTCCTAATGTCTAATCTGAACCTGACCTGGCACAGGTTGAGGCCATCCCCCCTCATCCTATCACCTGTCACTTGGGTGAAGAGACAAACACCCATCTCTCTACAACCTCCTTTCAGGTAATTGTAGGTGGTGATAAGGCCTCCTTATCTCCAAGCTAAACAACCCCAGTTCCCTCAGCTGCTCCTCATAAGATTTGCTCTCCAGCCCCTTCACATAATGTTCAAGTAACAGCACAACTCACTCTCTCCTATCATAGGCGTCACTGATGCAGAGTATCCTGATACCATTTAAAATACCCAGTAATACAACAGGTAACTAACTACCTGACATCAGTTTCCTATACAGTATATAATGGCTAAGCGAGCTAATGAAATTCTTGAGTTTATAAAGAGGAGACCCCAGTTAGAAGTAGGGAGCTGTTACCACTAGCAGAGAGGAGACTGCTAGAGAGGAACATCACCTTCACTAGGGCCTCTAGCAGAAAAAGCTGTAACAGTGTATGGGAAAGCATTCAGAAAGAGCTGCAGAGCTTATCTGACTTGTAGAAAGTCTGTCAAACTGTGAGAAGTTTAAGCAGCTCAGGGCTAAAAGAACATTAAACCACAGTTTGATCCTAGTCCGTAAATTCTTCATGGTAAGGAGATTTCAGATAATAGATGATGGTAGCAAACAAAGACGGGAAAAGATTCAATACCTGGAAGATTGACTTACACAAATCCTGACTGGCAATAAAGAGCAGGATTAACCTCAGCCAATTTAGCCATTTGAAAATGGAGCATCTACTAGTTATTTAGGCATCTTCACTGACACGTTGAAAGAGGTATTTCCAGAGGGCTATTCATACCGCCTCTGTTGCAATGGAATGAATCACTTGGAAGCTTCTCTTCATCGATATTTTTTTTTTTGAGATTACGCTAGAGGATGATCTTATACAAGTAATTAACATTTAACCAGTGGGACTCATCTCACCTAAATGTAAACTTTTTAAAGTTGGCAGTTGACCAAGGAAATGTCTTGAGCTGCAGCAGAATGCCCATTACTTGTGATTTTAAACTGGCAAGGGGTCTTGTGGAATATAAACAAGAGTCACCAGATGGGAAGCTAGGTTTGCACAGAATGCCAATCTGTGGACCCTAAGGAGAGTGGGTCTTTAAAAGCTGATTCATATGGTGAATATGAGGCTAAATTCCCAGAAATTTCACACCAACAGCAGTTTTCATGGAATAGCAGAATCATTGAGGTTGTAAAAGGCTAAGTCCAACTTAACATTGCCAAGTCCACCATTAAACCACATCCCTACGCACCACATCTTCACATCTTTTAAGTAACTTCAGAGGTGGTGACTCAACCACTTCCACAAGCAGCCTTTTCCAATGATTGACAATATTTCAGTGAAGAAATTTTTCCTAATATCCTATCTAAACCTCCCCTGGCACAACTTGAGACCATTTCATAATGTCCTATTGCTTGTTATTTGGGAGAAGAGACCAACACCCACCTGGCTGCAACCTCCTTTGAGGTAGTTGTAGAGAGTGATAAAACCTCCCCTCCTCAGTCTCCTTTTCTCCCAGCTAAACAGCCCCAGTTCCCGCACACGCTCATCACAAGACTTGTGGTCTGGACCATCCACTAGCTTTGTTGCTCTTCTTTGGACACACTCCAGCACCTCAATGTCTTTCCTGTGGCAAGGGGCCCAAAACTTAACACAGTACTCAAGGTGCAGCCTCACCAGTGCCAGGCACAGGAGCACAATCACTTCCCTAGTCCTGCTGGCCACACTATTCCTGATACAAGCCAGGATGCTGTTGGGCTTCTTGGCCAACTGGGCACACTGCTGGCTTGTATTCAGTCAGCTGTGGTCCAACACTCACAGGTCCTTTTCTGCTGGGCACTTTTCCAGCAGCTCTTCCACAGACCTGTGGCTTTACACGGGGTTGTTATGACCCAAGCATTGTATTTTCCCAGCATCTGTTCTCATCGGACTTAAAACATGGGCTGACAGCTGCACATCGAAAATCACACAATGATTTTATCAATTGTTTCGTCCTCAACCATTAGGGAGCACAGGGGACAAACATGTGGACTTCTTCCCACCTCTTCCAATAAATGCCCGATTATGCAGCTGCTGCATAATAGCTGCTGATGCTAGTGGGACTGCGTGGTGATTGCATAATCACACCAAAGAATGGAAATCTCTGGGCAAAGTCTCATCTCAGCAACACCTGCCAAATCCTTCTCTCACATTCTGTGGGCACAGAAAGCCAGTGGTGGTGGCAGAACTAAAGAGACGAAGGTTATTTTTGTGTCTAAGTAACTGGCTTTGAATATTTGGAAGTGCCAGAAGATGATAGTGGACACAAGAACATTGACACAGTGCAGCAGGACTCTCTGTCACAGTGCCTGTGTGTGATAGCTGTCATTGAATTATTCATTCTGAATTATTACAGTCTTTCTGGCTCTCATCTGATATTAAGGTGCACACCTGAAAAATGCCGCCATCACTGGGCAACTGCAAAAAGCCTGAAGGTCTGTCATGAGAACATTAGCATACAATAGATCCACATGCCCACACATGCAAAACGCATGAGTAGAACAAACAGAGAATAACCCACCAGCTGGCAGTCATAATCATTCAAAACAAAAATGTCCATGCTTTATAAATTATCACTCAAACCAAGCCCTACCTCAGCCCCACGACACCCAGCACAAGCACTGTTTTTCTTTCTCGGCGACTCAAGGAAAGCTGCTCAGCAGGGGTTGTACCCTGTCATTGATCCATGCACAAAGATCCTCCTGCAGCCAAAGGACATTTTACACCCCAGCAGACCAATATCTAAACGCAGCTGTGAGACAATTTAAAAATAATAAGCCAGTCACAGTTCACCACTGGCCTCAGAGCATGTTTCTTTGTGAAGCCGGCGATACAGCTCAAATAGTCACGAAAAGAGAAATTGTTTTCTTGCCTCTTGTACTCTGCCAGATCTTCCAGGATACTTGGCCTCTTCCCACACCTTAACTTCTCTTATAGCTTTTTACCTGGGAAAGGCAGGGAGGAAAGAGGGAAGAGACATTTCCGCATAAATTTGTCTTTCTAACATCTCTTCCAGCATGCAGTGCTGTTGCCAGTGATGGTGTTGCAGGTGGCGTTACCCTTCTGCAAATAAACAAAGTTAAAAATTATTTATTGCTTGGATGGTTATATACAAAGAAGCATACACTGGATCTGCAGCAGGAAGCCAAACAGTAACCAGTTTAAATTGGAACAGCTTTACTCTTTTTCTTAAAAATTGTTAATAATTGTGGATGTTAAAAAGCTGGTCCGTGCTCTTTTTTAAGTATATTCAGAAATATATTTTAAAGAAAATAGTTTTAGATTTCATACTGCTAGAAAAGCCACACAAATTTAGCTGAGGGGAAAAAAAATCTACAGAGAAAGAACAGTTACAGGAAACACAATGACTGTTTCATCCTACATTGAAATCTAACTCTCGACACAGTAATTGCTACATATTTTTTCTTGAGCTCTGACTAGCCCTCATAATACTGAATAAGGCGGTCTGGTAAAAGAAATAACTATTTCAAGAAATTGATTTTTTTTTTCCATATGACATTAATATGCATCTTATTTCCAGAAATTAAAGATTTTCCTGTATTATGGACAGATAAATGAAAAAGCTGATTTAACTGGGAGTAAATATACAACTGTGGGATAAACCACAGGTTTGCGGATCAAATTCAAGTGCTGAAACAGATTCCTCCCTCCTTAATAGGCCATCTTGCAGTTGGAGCAAGTTTAGGCTCTGGTGAGGCTGAGGGAAGCAGCACACACATCTTGTTTTGGCTCTCCTGGAGGAAGCAGCAGGTATTGTAGAAGGTTTTTAATGCACAGGAGAGAAAAATGTAAACAGAAGAAAGAAAGGGGAGTAACTTAGTAATTAAAATGAAATGCAGAGGCTAGGTGAGGACTGAGGAGCAGTTGCAGCATCCAGAGGGGCTCACTGCCTACCTTACTGCTGGGCGGTTATAGAACCACAGGTTAGAAAAGACCTCCAAGATCATCTAGTCTAACCATCCCCCTACCACCTATATTACTTACTAAACCATGTCCCTAAGTACCTCATCCAACCTGTCCTTAAACATGCCAAGAGATGGTGACTCCACCACCTCCCTGGGCAACCCGTTCCAATGCCTAACCACTCTTTCTGAGAAGAAGTTTCTCCTAGTCTCTAACCAGAACCTCCCCTGGTGCAACTTGCAACCATTCCCTCTTGTCCAGTTGCTAGTTGTCTACAAGAAGAGGCAGAACCCCAGCTCACTACAACCTCCTTTCAGGTAGTTATAGAGAGCAATAAGGTCTTCCCTGAGCCTCCTCTTCTCTATTCTAAACAGTCCCAGTTCCCTCAGCTGCTTCTCATAAGACTTGTGCTCCAAACCCTTCAGCAGCTTTGTTGCCCTTCTCTGGACGTACTCCAGGGCATTGATGACTTTCTTGTAGTGAGGGGCCCAAAACTGAACACAGTATTGGAGGTGTGGACTCACCAGAGTACAGGGGGATGACACAGGCACAGGAATCAGTCACCCTCCTCTCAAGGCCACTGTTCTGCCTCCTCTTTCCCTGCAGCACCCACCTTCCTACCAGGGGAATGAAGAGCCTAGAGTATTTCATGTTGTTACTAGGAGTTGGGGGGATCCAGCTGAGATCTGGTTCAAGAAATAAATTAATCCGGTTTTCTTTGGAAACCAGCTTTGCCACCTTCTTTCAAATAGAATCTAGAAAAATAATTGTAGACAAATTATGTTAGAGATATATTTCTAGCATAAATCCCCTGAAATCTTAGTGGCTGTCAGTTTAGGGACTTCCATGGGTCTTGAAAGAAGTCAGCACCTTGAAGCTCTGCAAATGGTACCAAAACACTCAAATCTAATGTTTGGCTAACCTCTTTCCCCCCTTTCAGCATGTTTCAACAGTTCAATTTCCATGAGTGTGTTTGTTTTTATCTTCTGCTGGACTTCAGGACACGGCTCGGCAGCAATTTTAATAGATTGAATTTTGTCAATGCCAAGGTGACAAAGAGCACTAGGGCAAAAAGAGATAATAAAAGGAGAAGGATATTCACCTGATGTTGGTTGCCCTTCTTTTTTTTTTAGCTCAGTAGTCCATTCTTGAATTTTACAAAGAAGCTAAGCTACAGTTATATATAAAATGTGGGAGACTATATACAGAAAATGTGGGACAGATAAATAAATGATACATGTATACATAAACACATGCATGTGCACTCACACCGCTATACATCTACCCACACAGTTCCTTTCATATCGCCACATTTCTCCCCCACTTATTTTTCCATACAGCTCAATTAACACCAAGCTACAAATCACATACATCATCCCATAGAACACGGCTGCAAAGACCTGTTACAACACTTAGAATCCATCCACGTAAGTGAAGATACTCTACATTGAGTGTAGCTTGCAGAAACATCCTTTTAAGTTACGTCTTTCGTTTATAAATAAATTATGGGTCACTATGACAAAGGTATTACAAAAAATTTTAAAAGTTACTAGACCTAATGAAAGAATAAACTCTTCAAGTGTTCTTCTTTCCGAACCAGGCACTATTGTCATACCAAAGTGGTTGGGTTTTTCTTTTTAATATATCCCTAGTAAAGTTTGTGGGTGCGTTAGGAGATTGTGTAAACAGGGGATGGCGGTGCCCTAGCAAGCTGCATCATAAATTCCATGGCAAGTTTTACTGCTCGCTTTTTTAAACCTGGCTTTCAAATTGTAGCAGATCTGCTAAATTCATATTGTCAGCCAGCATGAAAGGAGGGCTTTTTCTCAAATAATGTACCTGAATTTTACATAGAAGGCCATGCTCTTGTGAAGCCTCTTGTACTTTTCATTGTGCTCTCTGGGAGCTCAGATGTACGAGTTGACACTGCTGTGTAAGAGCTCAGCAAACGTGAAGAATACTTGAGTATGTGAGGTATGTCAGAGTCCCTTTGTGGGAACAGATTTTGAAGCCAGTAACATCAGCTTTTGGGAAATTGGGATGAGACATTCGTATAATTCAATCCTTACCACTGATGTAGAAATATTCAAAGGTTCACAGACTTCTTAAAGAGCTTTTACAGCAGCACCAAGAGATTTCACTGTGGAAAAAAAAATAATACTGAGGATCAAGTCCTGCCCATCTGTTACCACATCCACAGCAGCATCCAGCATCTCTTGGGGTGCTACAGTCATGAGCCTCAGAGATGCACCTTTCCTGCCATTCAGACAATGGAAGTTCATGAGACAATGGGGAAAAAAATAATCTTTGGGACTGCACGTGCACATGTAGGATAAGAAGCTGCTTTTCTTTCCAGGGGCAGCTGTATGTGAGGAACTACCTAGACACCTTGGCTTCTCCATCAAAATCCTGTAGTTTGTTATAGGTTTTAAACACATTAATCAAATCTGCTCATGAATAAACATGAGGGAAGAAGGTTTCTAACCATGAACATGGAGATTAAAGAACAACTTCTACTTAGTGGTACTTGATTGTAAGTAGCACAGAGTTGGACACATTCACATAAAAGATTACATGTTTGGATGTGACAGTACGAGACTGAGCACGATGGTAACAGAAATCCATCCTAGCACTAAACATTTTTATGAAATTCAGTTTTCCAGGAGCAGTGGGTCTACTTATTCACTGTGTTAGGCAAGGGACTTTTAGGCACCTGCACCTGAACTGATTACCCATCAGTTTCTTCTGGAGCCAGTAAGGACAAAAGGCAGTACCTGAAGCATCACTCACCCAACTTGACGCCCATCCCAGGAGGAGAGTAGCTCTGCAGAGGTGCTTGTTGCTTTCTGTTGATAATTAGGAAGCCTGAAATGACTCTCTGGAAATTAAAACATCTGTCCATTTTGATGCCTAAAGTTAAGTGAAATTAAACTTATGCCATCTATGCCATTAAATTAGACATAGCAATAATCTCTTTTACAAAGTGACATACCTGCCCTAGATCTTAAAGAAGCAAGCAGGAAAAAAAAACCTATTTTGCCTCTAGCAATAGTCCCTCTTATCCTCTCCAGTGTTTAAATATCTCCTCTCTGACAGGAATGCAATTAAAGTTATTTGGTCACCAGTTAGCTGTAAATACGTGAAAATGAGCAGAGTATGAAGTGGAATAAGAAGCCAGAGTTCATTACCCAATATCCCTATTCAGTTTGGCATCATGATTCATTGAGGTCTTAAAAAAAATTGAAGGCAATTCAAACTGTATACATAATGGAAGCAGGATGGATTTTTTGTGAACCATGCAAATTATTTTGCCTTCAGGTGTATCACTTATTTAATGGTTGCCACACGTGAGCCTACAGGAATATTTGGCAATAATCAGCCAGACGAATTTCAGCCTCAAGTGATGGATCTGATTTGGGGACCGTGGTACTGACTTGAGGGTTTCATAAACATCTGGCAAAGTAGTAAGTCCAGCTCATTTTCAGTTTTATTTGTAATTGGCCATCCACGCTTTTAAGATGCTTTGGAATGCCCAGGGTGCTTTGAGTAGTTTTTTGAAATAACTTTTAAGAGGAGGAAGAAAACATTTCAAGTCATTAACAATCAGACTGCAACACTTCAGTGAGGGAAGACACATGCAGCTTTTCAGTGATAATCTTCCAGTTTATGTCCTCAAACCTTCATCTGTTCCTCTATTCAACATTCATAAGTCAGAACTTTGAATGCTTCCTGCTTCCTTTAAAAAAACTCTCAGAAATTCTCCAAGAGAAGTGCATGTTTTTACTTTCCAGAACTGTGTTCAGGAGTATCAACTATTTCAAGAACTATCAAATGAAAATCATTGCTACTAATTGAAAAATACTTGACTTTCAGAAGCATAGGATTACTTCAGAAACCTGTTATTCACAGTAAGTAATAGTTATTTATGTTAGCAACCCTATTGGTTTCACATCACTGCTCTTTGTAAGCAAGAATTGTAAAATAAGGCCTTTAGTAAAAAAATAGAGAAAATTGTATCCTGTGTGGTTTCATTCCTCTCCCACCCAACCCAGTGGATGGGACAAAAGATGTATTTAATATGTATAATTATAGATATTCCAGAAACTCTACAGGAAACGCATTTTCTGTCTTAGCTTTGGTCTTCCAGCCAGGCAGCCATATTAATAACAAAAGTTAAGCCAGCTGCTGTTTTAACACCCGCAGTTCTGGTGGAGGAGGTGGGGAAGGCAAGTCCTCTCCTGCAGCAGCTCTCCAGGCTCACTCCAAGTGCCAGATCTCCTCCCGCATCCATCTGTGAGGCAGTCCTAGGATCCAAGCCGATCCCAAGCTTCACTTACCAAAAAAGCAGTCAGATCATGGATAATGAGACCATACGCCATGCCAAAAACAGCACCCTTCATCGCAGGGGAGAGCTGGGAGGCAATCTCTAACTGGTTGCAATTGCTTCCCAGGTCTCTGGATCAGAGCACTGCCCTAGACACGAGTCCGAACTAGTGGACCCACCAGTATGAAGTCCAAACACATGCTATGGACAAAGTATTCCTCTGAAAACCATCTCTGAACTCTACATTAGCAACAAGGAGTCATGGAATCAAATGAAAAAATAATGTAAAGAGGCAAAGACCCCCCTCCATGGTGTGACTAACCTTCTCTCATGTGTACCTACTCATTATTCAGGTGCTTGGTTTTCTTTAATTAGGGAGTCTTAGTATGGGGTTCAGATTTAGCTAGGACATAAGCAGCAGTAGAGCAAAAATCCTTCAAGTTGCTGTATGTCTCTCTGGTATGGAGCGTAGCCCTGCACCTCCCCTGACCCACCAGCCTCTCCACTGCATGACAGCAACGCAACCAAGGACCTGGCCAGCAGTTACCTGCCATTCCCCAGCAGCTCCTTCTGCCATACAGGTGCCCAAGCCAGCCTACCCCCTGGGAACATGAGATCTTCCCAAATTTTCTAAAGCTACTTCAAAGCCAGTGAGCAGCTCTCAGCAGTGATGAAGTGCAGTTTGCTTTATATCCCCTTTATATCCTTATGGGAGTCACACAAGCATAATCCAGGCTAAAAGAGCCAAGATTCTTAAAAAATGGAGCAAGCAATTTAAAAGCCAGGTTTACCAACACTCATAACAAATTATTAAAATGGAAATTTCTTTAAAATCGTGCTACTTCATAATCTGTGCACTTGACTTTTTCTAGCAACCCCTTCTCAAGCAATGTAAACAATCATTGCTACTCTTGAGTATATTGCTACAGCACTCCAATGTCCAACTCAGCTGACAGCATTCACTTTTTTTAACATTTTAAGCCTTGATGTGATAATTAGCTTCCTTAACACAGACAGACGATTCTGCTCTGAAAGTGCAGTGGAGGTAAGTGCATGCCCTTTTCCATCCTATATTTCCCAGGTGGAAAGGAAAGCTTTCTGACAGGTGACATGCAGCCCCATTTCCCATAGGATCTAGTCCACCTGCACTTAGAGTTGGTCCCATCCATGCCTTATGTCCAATGTGTTCCTTATTCAGTATGCCATTGCACTGATGCTAACACATTGCAGCATGAGCAAATACATTGCTGTAAGTGCAATCTGAAGGAAACTCATAGAATCTGAATGGTTGTTTCCCACAGAGAGCAACTCTCACGTGATTGTGGCCTTCCCAGCATCAGTTATGGAAAGCAGGTGTTACACCACACATCCATGTCTCATAGGACTTGTGGTTCACGGTTCTCCATCTATTTAATCCAGAGCATAGAATCACCTAGGTTGGAAGAGACCCTTTAGATCAAGTCCAACCATAGCCTAACCCTGCCTAGCCCTCCTTTAGATCATATCATTAAGGACTTCATCTATACGCCTTTTAAATACCTCCCAACCGGGATGGTGACTCTGCCACCTCCCTGGACAGCCTGTTCCAGTGCTTGACAGCCCTTACAGTAAAAACATTTTTCCTGATATCTAACCTAAATCTCCCCTGATGCAATTTCAAGCCATTCCCTCTTGTCCTATGGCTTGTCGCCTGGCAGAAGAGACCAACCCCGACATCTCTGCAACCACCTTGCAGGCAGTTGTAGAGAGTAATAAGGTCTCCCTTCAGCCTCCTTTACTCAAGACTATAAAGCCCCAGCTCCCTCAGCCATTCCTCATAGGATTTGTGCAGCTTTGTTGCCCTCCTCTGGATGCACTTCAGCATCTCAAGATCCTTCCTGCAGCAAGAGGCCCAAAACTGAACACAGTACTCAAGATGAGACCTCATTAGACCTGAGTATAATGGAGCATGTAATCACCTTTGTAGTTGCCTTTCACACCTACACTAGGTAAGTTATGGGCCACTAGCTTAATACAGCTGTACGTGACCCCAGACAGAAACCACTCAAAAATGTCCCCACAGAATATGATCAGTTTAACAACCTGCCCTATTCCTCCCTGGGGCTTACAGGCCTGTTATGAAGTCCCACGGTGTTTCTTAATACCTGACGGATAGAAGCATCCCAAAAATTTCTGACTACAGAGGAAAGGGGTTCTCTCAGTTGGTCTCATTTATGCATCCTGAAAACAGCAAGAGCACACCTACCAGGGCAGAAGCCTCTGCTTTCATTGTTAACACATCCCAGGTATTTCCATTGCTTTTTCTGGGGTCTGCAGGTAAAAGATTGCTTAACTTTCATGAGTCTGGCATGTGTTGCACATTTACTCTGGTTTAAGACCTAACACCTTCCTGAGGTATTTGCTTTTAAACATATTTTGCTGTGCCTCTCCACCTTTGCAGAATTGTCAGCTATGGTAGAAATAACACTTGAGCTGGAAATTCAGTCTGTTTTTCAAGTTGAAAATTTCCAGTACCTGGGTTTTGTTTAAACTCTTAAGCACCAGATGTCTATCTTCCCTGAGCCAGCTATTACTTCAGAAACATTAGTGATAGCTACCAGTGATGGTGGTCATTTTACATAACAGCTGCAACAAAATTGATTCACCACAATTCAAGGCAGTCCTCTCATCTGACCTCATGCAGGTGCTGTGATGCGTTCCACAGCTAGACCAGAGGAAAATTTGTGCTGCATCAAAGGCAATGTAACCCAGTAAAAGATCACTCATTTTGGGGATGAAAACAGGGCCCAAACCACACCTCCTTTATGGCAAGATGGCAGATCCAATGCCACTGCCTAATGTTGAAGTGTTCCTACTCATTTCAGAAACACATTTGACCTCCTCAGGACTGAGCTCACCTGAAGCAAATTTTAGTTGCTGTTGAAGTTTCCCATACATTAGGAAATACCTGAATCATTCAGCTATTTTGATGTTCTCCCAAAGAAAAAAAAAAAGATGATGAGCCCCACCTAAAAAGTCTGAGACTTTCTGCTTTCTTCCATGCAAACAAGAGGGCCAAATTGAGATTGCACCGGCAGTGTTCCTTCTGGCATTTCATAACTTTTAGGAATTAGACTTGGTAACCCGAGCAGCCTTTCAGCATACACTTTGGACATAATGTTATATGCTATGTATAATATAGCCATAGGAGTGCACAGATGCCAAGCTATGAAAATTATTTCACTGCTCTTTGGCAGACTCCACAGGCAGAGGGATTAGAGTATGTTCTATTTCTTTCTGCTTTGTAATATATTTAGACAACTGAATGGCTTTTCATTTGGTGCTTGTTCTGCAATTCATTTCTCATATCCTTCCTTTCAATCTTGTGAGGCTTCTTTTCAAAATCGAGTGCATTGTGCTTTGTCCTCTCTTGTCCTTCCATATATGGGGAGCGAGGACATTCCTATTGCCTATAATAATCAGTGTATCCGCCAAGGGCTTCTTTCTTACTGCGGGAAGCTGTTTGTTAGCCCAGTATCCAAGCTCTCCATCTAGAACAGAGCAAGAGAAAGCTTTTCTTCCACTCCCAGCATGGCCAGATTTGAGGGCATTGCAGCAGAACCTCAACAGATGCCTATCAGTGCATGTCTGCTTAGACTGGCGCAATGCAACTTCATGCCAGACCGAGGCCTGCACGTCTGCGGAGACCTTTCACTTTGTTATCTGAGGTCTGGAGGGGCTGTGGTGATTGATGGTGCTTTTATGTGAACACTAACTTAGCAAGAGGCCCCAGGATGGTGAACGCAGCAACTGTTTACTTCATTTGTCAGAAAATGACAAAAGTCCCTGAGAAAAAAACTAGTCTCCAGAGGCCCTGAATCCCCCCTTCATTATTAATGGCTGTCATTTTTCCCAGCAGAACTAGGCCGACATGCAAAGTCACTGCTGTGGCAGAGGAGGCAATCTTTTAGTTAGCTACTTCCTTACTGGGCAACAAAAATGGATGCACCTTGACCAGCTGCTGTTCACTAGGCAGTCAGGTAGGGCAGCAAATGGCAATCCAGGTTGCTATACAACAGTCATAACCTTTGCTGGTGAGTAGGAGTAACCTGAGCCACCTCCAGAGCACATGCTCCAGCTCTAAATACATTAAAATCCTGTAGAAGTGACCAGAAGTGACAAATCTGGGGTTTCTGTTGTCAAGCATGCTGTCTTGGGAGGCTGGGACAGAACATTCTGGCCAACTGCACATGGAAATTCACCTTCATCTTAGGAAAATGCAAGTATTTTTGGTGACAGGACTGTTGTAAAACAATCTGAACTCAACTTTACAGGTCCAGCCATCAGTCAGTCAATCATGCACCCCACTTCTTTTCTCACTAGACAAAAAGGACCTTTTAACCTGGCACTGGCCTATCAGAGCTCGGTTTCAGGTAGAAGCTATTGATACAGCACCAGGCTCAGCCAGGAGCTCAGAAAACGCAGGGTGAACGCTTCCTACTTGACGTAAGAGGCTTTCAGAGCTGAGTGTGGTTTCTGCGTTGCTGGCTCTGCTCTTCACATCCTCCCACTCGTTCTCCCATAGCTTTATACTTACATTAGAGGAACTGGCAGAGAACTGAAGCTACTCTCAAGAGTGATATTTTATCTTCTGTGATATTTTATCTTCTGTGCCGCATACAAATAATCATAAACTTTCCTATAGTCTCTGGATCTGGGAACTAATTTTTCACCACCTTGGTGGTACTGTTGATTTTACATTAACTTTGGAAGAAGGATCTGGCCAGGAGCAACTTTGGGACTCTCAGGTACAGGAAACGTGTAGCTGGCTGACAGGTCTGACATTCAAAACTGCGTTCTGTTCTGGAGCACACAGATGCCTACTTTATCTGTTCCATCTCTAAACATTTCTTTTACAATAAGTAAATGACTACTAGAAACCACATTCTGTCAAGAAATCTAGTGATTAAAATCATGCGGACTATAGATTAGTAAAGCATTTCACCTGAGCTAAAGCATGCATAGGACCCCGCAGAAGAGTGAAAAGAAACAACTGAAGGTGCTGTGAAGGTCGTGGGTGGCTCCAAGATGTTACATGAGCTCACAGTCTTCAGTTTCTTTCTCCACAGGTATTTTTTAAATGAGTTATAACCAAGTCTCAGGAGACTTTCTTCCAGATGCAAACAACTTGTTTTAAACTTCGCCTGCCTGCAGACCTCACAACAGGCAGGTTTGCATGTTTCGCTAGCATCTGTTTCTACCAATGTCAGAAAAGGACAGCAACAGAAGAGAAGGACAGGAGGTAGTCTTTGTTGCATTTCTAACATAAATAAGGCTGTTGAGGCTATTTGATTATTAGAAATCAATTAACTGTCAATGACGACATTAATTTCACTGAGCTTTGAGTGACAGCTTTAATCTTCAGAGATAGTTCTGAGAGAGAGTTGCACATTTCTGCACAGTGTCCTCACCAGCCAGCAGTACAGTGAGAAACACCTATGTCTGAATTCAGGTAATATAGCTGAGCTGCAGCTCAGGTGGCTGCCTACCCGACCTCTCACTTCCCAGCAAATTCTCTGCTTCAGTTTCAGTGGAGTTCTGCTGATGCGAGAGGCGAGACTCAAGCCTCGTACACTGAATAGATTTGATGGGTAGAACACTAGATAACCTCAAACATGCTGACTCCCACAGATATTCTGCTGTCTGAACCAGATGTTTCTTTATATTTTATACATTAATGGAATGCAATATGTATAATGTGGCACATAGACTTGGGAATACCCAATATGCAAAGCACTGTGTCTGGTGGGAGAAGTTAATTAAGTATTGTTGCTACCAGGATACCCAAACTGTGCCTCCAATAGCTTGTATTCCTACGATTATGCTTGCCTGCCTGAGAAAACAGATGCGTTGCTTTAATTTATTATTAAGATTTGTAATCTTGGTCTACCTCAAAACGTCTCCTACTTGGACTTTCAGCTAATTTACCTACATGCTGCCACAGTTCATATATACATAGCCAGCTACACACACATACACACACACACTGCATGCAGTGAAGATGAGCAGATTAAAAGCATTTGTTATGTCCAGGAGGCACTGTAAGCAAAAAATTATGAATACCCACACCACTTCTGTGAGGAAAGCACACAAATATAATATTTAGTCATTTGCTTATATGAAAACAGAGGTGTATTTTCTCATCATATGAAAGTAATAGGGGTTGCAGTAAGCAGCCCATGCTTGGTCTGATGCACACCTTGGCAATGAGCACAACAGGAAGATGCTGTGCAAGTTGATAAAGGTGCTTACCGAATGGTCACGGGCCACAGAAATAAGGTTTAATTGAAAGCAAACTTGTGGCTGTAGAAGGAATACCTCTGCACTTGGTGCTTTCAGAGTAGAAATGAAGTAGAAATTTTTAGCAGTAGAAATGAAGAGTTTGGGAGTTCTTTGCATTTCCTCTTTCACCTTTTCACGCAAGTATTTGATCTTTTCATCTCACAGATGGTAGACAACACAACAAAGTGAAATGGGAACACTGGCATATGTAAAGAGGCATTTGGGGAGAAATCTGATTTTCTGTCATGTAGCATACAGCCTTGCTGTTTCCAGCGGCCAAGGTTCCATGTCGGGCAGGAAAGCACCCCATCTTCCTCCCAGCTAAGTTCCCAGGGTTCCCTCCTGATGATGCTCACCCCAGGAGATGGCCCAGGACATCATCAGTACCTTGGGTATGCGCCCAGATCCAGAACCCCATGCTCTCCCAGGTTACATGTGACAATAAGCAACCTACACACCTACAGTGTGTTATTTTGCAGAACCAGGACCAGTTTAATACAAACAGGGAGAAACAAATCAGTCCCACTCTGACTATATAGGAAAAAAAAGAAATATAATGCAACCATCCATATCACTCAAGCGCACAGCTGGCCCAACAGAGCTGATGAGGGAAGGTGGGGGCCTCCTAACACCTTTTCCTTCTTTCTCATGCTTTTCCTTCCTCTTTCTTACCTCCCCAAATGAAATCCACAACTGAGAATATGACAAGTTTTTCTTTACAGGAAATACTTTGCTGTTGTGTGCTCATGAAACAACGAACATTTGTGGTTTATGTCTTCCAGAAAATTATATTGATGTGCCTCAAGATGGGAGAGGTAAGATCAGACTTCAAGGAGCAGCTTTCAAGAAAATCAACTAACTGACAAGAGTTGAAAAAATGATGGATAAGCAGGAGAAAGACTACAAGAGGGAGATTGAGCAAGTCACCTGAAGAGAAACCCCATTCAGACAACTTCTACAGGCAAATGGTGTAGAAAGACCCTCAAGAAGAAAGCAGTCTGTAAGCAATATATTAATTCTAGACCGACAATTTTATGTCTGAAAGGAAGCATCATATTTGAAGAAGAAATGCTCAACAGGAAGAAAGTGAAGTTGCTCTGGCAAATCCACACAAAGGTGGAAAAAGATCACAAGACAAACCTTTGGTAGATAACTTTTCTTTGCCTCCCCATCCATCTATTGCCATTTGAGCCTAATCTAAGTGTCAGAATACTGAATGTGAGTTTTTCCAAAGTTCTCTGGTGAATATTTTGTCACAATAGGGTAGATGCTGGCAATCCCCATCACTGTTAAGTATATTGTCATATACATTACAAGCCAAGCACAGTCTTTTCATTGAGTCAAACTGCAGGGTAGCAATTATTTCAACCTTAGTGCAATGATTTTAAGATCACTGGCAGTGATTCTGCTAAAACGTCAAAGATCTGAGAACATCTTGGCTTCGGTTTCACATATCCTCATGACAAGAGAGATTTAAGAAACAACACAGACACCCCATTCCACCCCCATACTCCTTGAAGCTGAAAGAGAAAAGCAAGTCAAGAAACTATGTATTCCCAAAGCAATAATACCATTGTCCCTCTGTTTTACAAGGCAATAATCTAATTCCCTCAGCCACCAACTGGCTTCACAATTTACCGCTCACAATTAATTTGTAAGCCAGAAAGGCACTGATGCTACCAGATAATACTTGGTCACTAGGTTGCAATAGTTTGACTGAACTTTCCACCGGACAGGTTTATTTGAGAATCAAAGAGTGTCGACTACACGAGCAAATCCTGTGAAATTCAATTGTTTAAGATAGATGTATACACACAGACACAGACACACACACACACAGACCCTGGCAATGACAACCAGAGGAGTTAATCTAGAAATCATAACATGAAGCCACAATGGTGTCAAATTAATCCTTCATCCTAATATTTTGTCCTGCAAAACTGAGTAACTTGGAGATAACCGTATGTGTTACTGTATAACCAACCTGAGGTACACCACATCAATGAACAATCAAGTTTTCCTTTTGTACCTCTTTGATTTGTGTGAACACTAGTCTTCCGTTGAACTCAAAAGGGATAGACTACTGAGTGGTTTGAGCTTATTCACATATATCAGAGTGCATGATGGTACATGACTAAACCCACGCAGGAATAGATGGAGCTGGGAGAACCTATAAGGCTGGAGACCACAGGAGTGCTCAGTCTTCAAAGGCAGCCCAATCTGAGTAGGATGCCAATATGCATGTGCCTCTCTGCTTTGCCAACCGACTAGTCAAAAATGCTGATTAACACTGGGTAAGGGCAGGGAACAACTAGTATGAGAGAAGTTAAATGCCACCAGTGGGAGTGCCACCCTGCAGGCATTAGACTCCATCCTGTCCTAGGTAAACTTAAGACCTGGCCCTTGAGTTCTCAGTCTTCACAGAAGCTCCTGCATGTGCTGCAATCCATGCCTCTGCTAACATCATGTCTTCTCCACACTTCCACATCAGCTCCAAGACCCATAACTCCTGCAGATACCAAACTAAGTACGTATCTACAGTCACCAGTCTTACTTTGGCGCTTTGCAGTAACTGCTCCTTTTGCCTTCTACCAGCACCTACTTTCATTGTGAGGTGATGACCACCACAGAGAGCTTTGTAAAAAGCTTATGTTCATGAAGGAATTTGTATTAGATACTGGTTTGTGTGACTTACTGTATTTTGTAAGGGTTTTTTTCCCTTTGGGAATTGTGCGTTATTAACGAGCAGTTTTATGCTTTACTTCTAGTACATGTATACCTTGTAATTGATGTGCTTTTTGTTTGTTTGTTCATTTTCTTTTGTTCTCTATACAGAGCCAGTTTATATAAGGTAGATAATCTCTGGCTGAAATTCTGATTTTGCCTACTGATTAATTTATGGATAAATCCATGTCATAGCTGACAAACAATTGTTCATCAGTTGTGTTGTTCTAATCATTTGATAGCCTCTTTGGTTTAGCAGAAGATCCTGAATTACGACTGATGCTTGTTGGGTCTTCAACTAAAGGGAAATAAATAGTGCACCACTTGTGCTTCCCTAGTGCCATCGCTATCGGCCCTTCTCCCTTTGCATTTGGGACACTGTAGAAGAGCACTGGCTAGATAGTAACCTGAACATCTGAACCATCTATGTAGCTGTGCTCTGATAGCCTTCTGCATTTACCTGATCAAAATTATGGTGAACAAGATAAACTGCAATTAATTCTTCAGGTATTTCCGCAGAAAGAGACTGGTTCAAACACAGTCTTGTTCTAAAATAAAAGGCCTGGACTAAAGTATAGTTCCTCTATGTCCATCCTGATATGGTTGGAAAAATAAGGGATCTAAAATTAACATTCGCAGCAGTGTATAATTCCATTATACACACTGTTTAACAATGGCAGCTGTCAGTCTCAGTGGCTATTAATGACCTCCGCGCTCCAGAAGTCTCCTCCCTTGTCCAACTCATTTTTGCTCTTCAGTTTTACTGAGAATTGAGGTTCTAACTTCTTAATAATTGCTGTGTATAACATAGGACATAAAAAGATAAGTTATAAAGCTTGTGCAGGACTTGGTGTTGTAATTAACCATCTTTTGTGCCTGGTTATCGATCTTACGAAAACAGAGTGAAAACAATCCGGCCTCTTAATGTATACTTCAGCATATTGTAGCAGCTATTTTAGATAACTGTTTTTAATAGTTTTGTTATGGCTGTAATTTCTACCTGAGGACTGTCCACTTGAAGAAGCGAGGAAGTAACACGTCAAAGCAATTTTTAAAAGTCAGTAATGTTTCAGCTCCAGTGATGGTGTATGAAAAGCAAAGCAACAAAACCAAAACCTCACCCACTCGCCAGGAAAAAAACATCTTTTCTCAGCCTTGAAAACTCTCTTGAATAAGACAGGCATTTCTTCTAGTCCTCCTTTTCCATAAATAGTAAAACACTAAGAAGATAATATATACAGTTCAATAGTCTATTTTAATAGTCAGCAGTCAAATTTTAGGCTAATTAAGCTAACTAGAAATTCTAGGGTTGCAGTGATGCCTCTCTCTTTATGAATACATTGAAAATAATACTGTTTACATAACACTCGGTGTTTGAAATCAATACGTGCCAGTGTCCAGTGATTTGCTAATCTAGTTTTTGATCTAATCCTGTCCTATTTTTTGCAGCATTATCTAAATTCATATTATGAATCATGTTGTCTTTCTAAAGTGATTGCCAAGTAAACCAAAAACGTGTTTTACACTGCTATTGCACTGCTCTTGTCTTTATATACAGTAGTTTTTATAAAGATGTCCTTAGGTTTTAATAAATGAGTGTAACGTAAACTAATCTCTGTAATAAAACTTGCTTTAGTGTTTCAAAGACTGTCTGGAATAGCTGTAAAGATTGGAGTTTCCACTTTTTTTTTTTCAATAGCTTCAGACTTCATGTCTTCCTTTCCATCTGCAAGGAAATCCCCAGATACTGATAGTCCATGGTTTATACAAGGGGAAGCAAAGAGTGTTATTTAATGTATGGAATGACGCTTGGATATGGGGAGGGGGTGGCAAGGGGGAGAGAGGAGGGGAAAGACCCACAAAAAGGCAAACTACACCACACAAAAAAGGGTTAAGGCCATCTCATCAGTAAATACATGGTTCATTTAGGCTGCATCACATTTCCAGCAGTTTCTAGTACCAGGTACTTAAGAGGACAGTGTGGGATACTGAACAGAGACTGCCAAGAAATAAACATTATCTTTCCACTACTCAAGGCCAGCTGAGGCGGCCGAAAGTGCAACTAGGCAGAAAGCAAGAAACCTTAGGATTTCCATACACAAAGTATGCTGTCCCACACAGATTCTATGGTAGGGCCACTTCTCCAGCTGAGGCAGGGCTGAATGCAGCTTAACTTGTTCTGTACGTAACAGACAGGGCCAACAGTTCATGAAGGCAAGAGATTGTTAAATTTTTTTTTTCCTGCCAGACTGAAAGATTCTGAGAGTTTTCCGAGAAAGGTTTAGACTTCCTAAACACACTGGGATATCTTGGGTCCCTTTGTCATGTATCACTTAGGAGGCATTGTTGCTAACTTTCCAAAAATATTAAGCATGCTGAGCTGAAATTTCAGCACTCACACTAGTAAAAGGTAACAGTTTTGACAACTGGATTACACACACACACACACAAAAAAAACCCCAAACCAAATCAAAAAACCAAGTGCTGTCGGTAGCTTTGCTTATACTTAAAGCTTGTCTTCCATCCACCCACTCCTCAGGAAAATTTCAGTAATATACATGGGGAGCTCAGGTCCTGACATGTTACATGGGTAGGAGGGAGAATCCTGGGGTGCATCTCACCTCTCGCTACAGTTCTCTTCCCAAGAAAGCAAGAATTCTTGCTTTTCTCTGCCCTGCAGCTCCCAAGCATAAGTTTTCCTTAGCTGTTGTCCTGCCCAGCACTTGTCCCCCTTCGCTCACCCCGAAACTCTGATGTCTGAATATAACGCTGACATTTACACAGGGTGATGCACCTTTTTGCATTAGAAATCATGCTTTCTACAGCAGATCCCTAACCCCAGACTAGAGACTTGTACTGCAGGAATGCACCTAAACAGTCAAAAGTACAGAAATTATAACACTAAACTTAAAAAACAAAGTCAGTTATTTCATGTAACATAATTTTTCCCTGCAGCTTCTATGACTATGTATCATTTCCATAAAGCAACACTTCAGTAATTCTTGGGGGTTTTGCAACAGTAAGAGACTACAATTACATCCCACTGTGCTAAGACTTACGAAGACATGTTGCAGAAAGGAGAACAGCAGACTGTTTTAGAAACATAAATAGGTAAAAAAGACAAATAATCACAAGCCACACAAACTGCACGTGCAATCATGAAAACAGCTACATTTACAAGACAAATGAGAAGAGAAATGGTAAATTGACGTATTGAGTGTGCTACGGCTCCCTCACCAAGTTTTAACAATTTTTACAGCGTGCTTCTAGTAATTGAGTAAGAATTATATTCAAAGCATTATGCTCAGCAGGAACAGCTTTTATATACCAAGTCAGCAAATTAAATATCTCTAGAATTTCCATAGAAGATGTTAAAATGCTGATAGTGACTTACAGACTGCCATTACTGAGCCATTATCTCCGAATCATAAACAGGAGCATCACAGCCAGTTTCTTTAAATGAAGTGTTGATTCTTACTGGAAAGCAGAGCGCTGCTGATCTGCTTCCCATTCACTCCCACAGAAGGACAAGGAGAGAAAAATCATCTCGGTTTTGATCGTGGCGTCCAAGAAAACAAACCTCTGTCCCTCTCACTCAAGTTATTCCCAACAATTAATCTAATTTGTGCAGAAAATGGAGACCGTGGGGAGGGGGAGGGGGAAACTCACCACTACATTAGGTGTGTGTGGGCATTCATGTGTAAGCATATAATGGTTTGAATTTCTCAATCAGGATTTTAACTCTCCTCTCGGAACAACTAAATTAGAGAGCCTCAAGCTTTTCAAAAATTTGAATTTATCATTTCATCCTTACGTGCAATTCCATCCCTGGTGTTTATTTCTAAGGCTAATGAGGGATCAATAAAGTTTCATAAAGAACTGAGAAGTCACCTAAAGAGAGAGAGAACTCTTTTCCCTCTCTTCACTTACACTTCCAGCAGGTGGCCTTTACACCTTTCTTTTTTATACTTTTGCAACAAAACAGAGTGGAAATCCCACGTGAGATGCCTGTACTTCCCTGCAGCACCCCCACTGTACCAGGTAAATCCTTCCTGAAGCACATGGTCTCTCACCTTTCCAGTGGGACTGCAGTCCATGCTTTTCCAGTGGCTTGTGCTCATCATGAAAATTAAAGCAACACACTTTCTCGAATAGGAGGTTCTTTATATATATTTTTTATATATATATATATATGGAATATTAATATTTCTCAACCATCTCTCAGCCCCCTTGCCACTCGCAGTGCTGTCCTGCTGGAATTAGCTATTCGTCCCACTGCTGAGTCTTTCACATTCCAAAAGAAAAAGGGCACTGTAAGGCAGGACGCATGGAAAATGAAGAGGCTGCTTGCATCAGGAGGGTTTTGTCTGAGAGCTGCTGGGAATCTCAGGCCATGTTCTGGGCCAGGAGGGGTGAAAGCACTTGAACACCAATAGCTGCTATGTCACAGTGAGAACTACCCGTGACAACCTGCTCCTTAGCTTTGACAACAAGCAAACAAACAAAGAAACAAACAGAAAAAGCTTGATCTAGGTAATATTTGAGAATAATCTCCTATTGGCCAGCTAAGCTCCAGTTTTAATTTAAAGCATTCTTCCAAGTTTGGGTTGTTGATGTTTTTTAATTAGTTTTGGCTTTAGCTGGCTTATAGTTACTGCTGAAAAACGCCTTTTGTTTTTTCATGGAGGACTACTGAAAGCAATTCAAATCAGAAGCATCTAAAAAAACATGTGACGTTTGACCTTGAGTTTTTTTGCTCCTCAGTGCAGGCTCTGCCAGCTCTTTTTTCCAGTATTTGCTGGCCCAGGAATCAAGCTTTTTTTATAGCACTGATAACGACTATGGTGCGATATCAAACTGTTTGCTGCGCATACACCTTCCTTTAGTGTGCCCGGATTTCTTTAGAAGATTTTATATTGCAAAATGCTGATGGGGAAGGTGGTAACACAGTAGGAAGTACCACCTCCAGTGAGTAAGTGATAGCTGGGATTTGCTGTATAAACTCCATTACCATTTTAACCACACTGTACACCTTCTTTTTCCCTGAATGAACACATTCTAAGCAGGCACCAGAAAAATCCAGTTGGGAATTTATCTAGCAAGGAGACACAGCATCCCTGTGCTGTATCTGCTATTATTATGCAGATACAGGAGCTCAGAGACATTTCACAACCTTTCCCTTTTCACTGACTGCATGCATGTTTGTTAAAGCAACTTATCTCTGGCTAATAAAAAAGAAGTAAAAAACCCCAAACCCTAGGAAAAGAAATCACACAATACCATGAGTCTCAAGGATTTTTACTTTCTGTTATGCCACTCATACAATCTTCCACACCAATATGTGGAAGAACTTTTTCACAGTGAGGGTGACAGAGCCCTGGGACAGGCTGCCCAGGGGGGTTGTGGAGTCTCCTTCTCTGGAGATATTCAAGACCTGTCTGGATGCCTATCTGTGCAACCTGTCCGAGGGAGCTGCTTTGGCAGGGGGGTTGGACCCGATGATCTCTTGAGGTCCCTTCCAACTCCTACGATTCTGTGATTCTGTGAAATGCCACATGAGTAAAAAGCACTGCTTAAGCCCACAGACCAATTTTTTTGAGTTCCCGGGCTGGAGGGGAGCGGCACAGGCAGTGAGTTCTGTTGTTTGCCCTGTGCAGGCATCATTCAACCATATCCTGCCTTCGTCCAGCACTGCCCATATACTCTGAGGTACCCTTCTACCCGTAGTAGGCAGTGCTTTTACACACCCTCCCCAAGACCCAGCCATGCCTCCCATTTCCCAGTGCTCAGACAACAGGAAATCAGGCCATGCTATTACTGGGGAGAATCACCAATAGTAAGAAATCTCCTTACTTACCATCTCTCTGTGCTAAAGCTTCCAGCATCCTTTTGCAGAGACACACATTCCATGTTGGCAGGAATGGACAAATTGCACAAAGCCAGTTTGCCATTTCGCTTCTCCTCCTGATAGTTAAACGAAGAATATTTGCTGGACCACGGTCTTTACTCACTATCTCCACTTGGCCCAAAATGCCCATTCTCCCCTACAATCCTTACAGCTCTGTGTTTTCAGTCCCCAGATGTTCATCCCCCCTGCTAGATGAGACCCCACCACAGGGTCCATCTGGATGTTCAGTGTGCTCTGCACCAAGCCTTATTCCCAAAACAGAGTCTGTTAGAGCCATGATAAACTTCTGCAGCCTGATGCTACATTGTTTGTGGCCAATTCCTGAGGTTTGATCCAGGGTCCTTCACACTGTCCTCTCCACCTGGGCCCAAATCCTGAAACACTGCTGTTGCCTTTGCCAGGTGTCCACTCACCCCAGTGTTTCGCCAGCCCCACCACAGCTCCCATTCCTCACTCCATCACCAGGTGGCAAGGCATTTTACTCCTTTATCCTGTGAGCCAGAAACATCCACAGGTTCTGAGGAAAAAAAGCAGGCATTAAACTAAAAACTAAACATGAGTGCTTTAAAACCATTTAAAACCACACTATGCTGTCCAGATGTGCTCCAGTTTGTACCATGGGGATGGACTTTGGCTTTGCCGCTGCACAGGTGGCTCTGCTGAGATGAATTGAGGGGAAAACCTTTCATTTGCTGGCAACTGGCAAATAAACTTTGGAGCAGAGTAGGGTAAAAATATCAGAGCATGAAGGAAGGCCAAGCTGCATGGCCTGCTAACTGTGAGCTGAGACCCCTCGACGCCAGATGGAACTCAAACCTCTCTTGTTGTGAGCAAGGCTGTTTGCATGTATCCAGTGAGTCACTGCATACCTCAGCCAGACTCTTTTCTCACTGCAAAGGCAAATGTCAAGAGATTCCCTCAGATCAAAAGAATCAGCCACTCACCCAGTATGCCTGCACACACATCCAGGATGTGTCCAAAAGCAAGACAAGTGTTCTGACCTAAGCACAGGGAGTTTCAGCCTGCTTGGCTGAGGTCTGCTGGACTTCATCTGGAATTTGCTGTGCCATCTCACAGCATGAGTCATCAGCTCAGCCATCCCATTCGAGCCTGTGTAAGTCACATCACTAATTCCTCCAGAGCCGCTCTAGCAAAATGGGTGTTACAAACGGCTACTCACTGAAACACACATAGAAAACATCAGAACTCACAGGAAAATATAAATTTGGGTGACATGGGTGGGGCTTCTACAAAACTACAAAGATTTTGCCAAAGCAACTACAGGGTTTGCCATTTCGGACAAGTTGCCAGGTTTCTTGGCCAAAAAACTTACCCTGATGTACCCAAAGCCATTGGCTTTAGCAGAACTATCCATGGGTTTCCACATGCTGTCCAGCTGCGAGGCACAAAAGCAGGGTGTGACAAACCTGCAGTACATTTAGCAGGACCCAGATCTTAATAGGTCAGCACTGGACTTTACAGGACTTCAAAGAAGAGAGTGTAAAGCAAAAAGGTTGAGCTACTTCTTGCCACAGGCTGTATCAGAGGGAGGAAACAGAGAAAAATATCCACCCTGCAGAATGATGCACAGTCTTCTGTGCACATCTCCTATGAAGACAGGCTGAGAGAGTTGGGCTTGTTCAGCCTGGAGAAGAGAAGGCTGAACCAGGTCCAGGGAGACCTTAAAGCAGCCTTCCAGTACCTGAAGGGGCCTACAGGAAAGCTGGGGAGGGGCTGTTTATCAGGGAGTGTAGTGATAGGACAAGGGGCAATGATTTTAAACAAGAGCAAGGCAGGTTTAGATTAAACATTAAGAAGAAATTCTTCACTATGAGGGTGGTGAGACAATGGAACTTGTTGCCCAGAGAGGTGGTGGAGGCTCTGTCACTGGAGGCATTCAAATTCAGGATTGATGAAGTTCTGAGCAACCTGATCTAGTGAAGAAGTCCCTGCTTACTACAGGGGGGTTGGACTAGATGACCTTTAAAGGTCCCTTCCCACCTAACACATTCTATGAGTTTATGATTCTCTTTGGGCCCTACTAGGAGGGCCTTCCTGTACATAAGTATGAAGGATTTATTTTAATGCCTTGATGCAGAAAATCTCTTGGTCAAGATATGTGCACAGTGAACCAGCAAATTCAGAGCTTTATAAAAACTGCTGTGGCTAATGGATTTTCAGTGTTGGCTGCTTCAGTTCTCCCTTGTTGAAAAAGAAAGTAACTGAGTAAAAGAGTGGCAATTAGTTCTACAACAATAGTCAATAAGGAAAAGTTTGGCATTAATAGAAAAAACGGAACTACTGATTTAAGGCAAACATTCAGTTAGAAGAGCAGGACATGTCAAAACCATTTATATTAGAAGCAAGAACAAAGCAATAACAACCGCACTCTACAGGAAGTATTTCTTGTGATTTCTGGTGTTTAATAACCCCCAGAAAAGAATAAAATAGATGGTCTAAGTTTTTCCTTCCCCATTTCCTCCAGACTGAAATGCACAAAGGAGATGCACGTCTACTGAAGACAAAACTTTGTTATGGGCTCACCCTATTATAGGAACATACCGACATCCCCTCCCCAAGCAGCTCAAATCACTTCTTGCAGTACGATGAATGAATGACAGGGAAGACATCTTTCTTCACTAGAAGCTCAGTAGGGACTTTTCAACCCCTGTGCTCTTGAGTCCATGGAGCAAGTTCAAGGTCCCAGTGCACTGTTGCCAGTACAGCAGGAGGATGGGTCAGGGACCTGCCCTTTGAAGCAGAGTCTGGACATCTCCTGGGCATCTCCTGGGCGCCATGTGAATACTGTCTGGACACCCGTGATGGTGCGGTCAGGTGTCTGGGCGCTGGGGCGCAACAGCCTGTGTGGTCCACACAGCAGGGAGAGAAAAACATGAGAGGAAAGTTCCCCGGCTTCTTCAGAGGTGACCAAAAGTAGCTGTAGGTTATTCAGCTGTCATAGCAGTCTTTCTTTGCATTTTTCAGGTGTAGAACAATAAAGAGCTCCCCGATCTTTGTAAACTGTCTCCCAAGTGGGGGCAGTTGACAGCCAGCCTCAGCAGCCCCAGCTGTGGGAGCTCAGGCACATGGTTAATGTGCTCAGCAATGGTTAATCCTACCAAAAGAGTGCTGAAGAACCACTTGCAGAATTTCTCATCAAAACAGCTCAACAGGAAATATAATGTCATACAGGCAGTAAAAGTTTTAATTTTTTTTAATTATCCTTTGTTTTTCCAATAAACTGTGGGAAAACAAACGACAGATCCAGACACCCCTGGATGTTTGCCTCAGATTACTACTTAAAACACTTTTATCTAAAATACCTTCTCTCCAAATCTGCCTAGTAATATATTCTCAGAACTCACTCTGTCATCACAAATGTTGCAGACAGATTTTATCACACCAATGCCAGACCAGGGCTGGAGGTTGGGGGAGCTTTGGGCTGTCAGAAGCTCTCTGTAAGCTCTGGGGCTGCACAGTTCATCTCTCACTATCTCAGGTCTGTAACAAAACGCCTGTGCCTGAGTCCTGCATTGCAAGGGAATGACCTGGAAATCACAGGTTCACAGAACATTAGGAGTTGAAAGGGACCTCTAAATATCATCTAGCCCAAGCCCTCTGCCAGAGCAGGATCACCTATACTCAATCACACAGGAATGCATCCAGGTGGGTTTTGAATATCTCCAGAGAAGGAGATTCCATAACCTCTCTGGGCAGCCTGTCCCAGCGCTCTGTCACCCTCACTGTAAAAAAGTTTCTCCTTATATTCACATGGAACTTCCCGTGCTCCAGCTTGCACACATTGGCCCTTGTCCTATCGTTGGTCATCACTGAGAAGAGCCTGGCTCTGTCCTACTGACACTCACCCTTTACATATTTATAGACATTAATAAGGTCACCCCTCAGTGTCTTCTTCTCCATGGTCTTTATGAAGTTTTCAGATGCTGTGATGAAGAAGGCACAATCTGTGTGACCTTTGCAGGCAGACATTGCTTTAAAAAGCAACATTTTGCATTAATTTAGGTTAAAGTGCTCTTGTCCCGACCTCTCTCCCACACTCCCGGAATATTGAATCCGTCCCTTGCACCACGTCATGAAGTTGCAGAAGGAGCCATTACACCACCTCTGTAAATGACATGCCCTTTTCAAGTTTCTGCTTCTTTTCCACATGCAAAACCTCCCAAGCCCAACCGTGACATTCAGACTTCAGTGCCGCATCCATCAGTCACTGAGAGACGAACCCCATGGGTCACCTGTCGCCACAGAGGTACTGGTCGCTCTTCGCTTGCATCGCAGCAGCTAGAGCCTAGCATCATCAGCTGACATGAGAAAACTACCTTTGCTGGACAACTGGAATTACTTTAACAGCCTTGTATGTAAGGAGCTGCTTTGGCAGCCAACTGAAATGTAAAAGTCAGAGATGTAAAGAGGAGTCAGAAACATTCAGGATCAAAGCAGTGGGGTTCTTTTGTTTTATCTCTAGGTTAGGGATGGGGATTTCCTTGGGGTTTTTGCTTTGGTTTTTATCAACACAGTGACAAGGAGGTCTGCCTGGCATTGTTGATCAAAACCAAAGTAGTTGGCAAAGTACTGAAAGGTCTCAAGTGCCAAGGGGTGATTTGGAGCATGCAGCAGTCTCGGTGGAGTCGCACGTTCATCAGTGCCTGTGAATTTTATTCGAGCAAGTCTTCACCTTTCCCAGCCAGAGCTCAGTTTGCCAGCATGGGGCATGGTGCAGGCTTCTGATACCAGAGAGTCAGTGGGGTGACATGCCCACAGGAAGCTTCACAGCCTCCAGCTTACAGCCTGAGCACGAGGAAGAGGGAGGAAGAGATCAGCTGCTTGCAAGCACCGCACAGACTTCAGCACAAGCTGCACATCCAGTACTTTGATGAAAGAAGCCAGGCATCAGGCAGAGGCTTGCACATGCTTTCCTCCCTCTTTCCTCCAAACATGTATTTGCCAAAACCAACCAAACAAACCAGTAGCTTGGGGCTGACTGAATCTGGGTTTGGTTTCTGGTCAAATTTGCTCAAATGAAGCCAACAAGAACACAAGGTATTCTCCTGCCTTATGAAGGCAGGACATTGGGCAAACACCATGTGGCAGAGGAACTAAACCCTTCTCTTCCTCATCACCTGTTTGCACTGGCACACCTGCACCTGCCTATTGCAACACCTGGAGAGAAAAAGACTTCACTCCAAGTCCAAGATGTAAGTTTTGTTTCAGTTCCACACTCCTCTTCGCATTTTCTGTTTCTGCCATCTAAACAAAACTCTGATGCTTCATTTCTGGTGCTTTGGGTTTTTTGTGCTGGTGGTGGATAATCTGTGGTTAAAAACTCATATCCCCATGAGGACTTTGGCTGCCTTCTAGGACAAAATAGTAAAAGCTGCACTTTTTAGGAACCTACACAGGACACAACAGGCACATTACTACAATAGTGTGGGGCACAAGCACTGAGATATGCATATGCCCCAGGAGCCTTGCTTTTAGTATTACTTCTAATGAATTCCCACCAAATATACCATAAACTGCTATAATTCAGAAGAAATCAGACTTGCCACCTATAGTCCAGAAGAGGAGTGAGGAGGATTTGGACAATGTATTTCAGCTGCTAAACAGGCATAAACATATATAGCAAGTCACTCTTGGGACTCTTGTAAAGGGAAGTCTGAAAGAAGGTAGAAAGAGATAATTTTGTACTACTCAGTGTGATTCGCCCAAATACAGAGTTTTATGGATATTCCTTTGAAACAGAAAGCAATCATTCATTCCAGCTGTGCTCACATCCTTTTTGCCTTCCAGGGTTAATCTGCTGAAAGGCTTTTAGCTAAGATTAATGTATATCCAGCTGTCTGGACTTTTTTATTTTATCCAAAAATTAACACACAGCAAACAAACAACTATTGGCAAATAACATATTAGCAAAAAAAACTCAAGAAAAAAGAAGAAAAAAGAAAGGAACATTTCAATTCAGACACAATTGCTACAACATTGCCTTTCATTCTGGAAGAATAAAGTGAATTGAATTTGTTTTCCAAAGGAAAAAAAAAGGGGGCAGGGTGAAAAATAGTAGTCTGCTAATTTATAGCTTTTCTTAGAACACAAGGAGATCAAAGGGATTAATAGCCGGAAGCTTAAAGTTACTGGTTGCCTGCGTGGTGCGTGTAGTGATAACGTCAAGTGTGGTAACTGATGCTACTGATGACAGCAATGGTTTCACCTCCTACCAGAAAACCCCTTAAAACCTTCTCCAGAAAAATATGCCCTTTACTTCAGTGGGTGTAATCACCAAGCTTGCAGCAAGGATGGGCTAAAATTGCCCCTCCTGAGGCAGAGCTAAAATTCCTTTCCACCTTGCTGGTTCTTTTAAGCTTCCATACAACTGAGAAGCACTGGGCCACCCACACACCTATGGCCATTCTGTGCCCCTTGTGCATGCTGCAGGGCCATCCCTCTAAGAACACCCTCAACCCCAAGGGGTTGTGATAGCAGGGTGTGGTGTGCCACAGCACAGCAGACCCTCTCTATCAAGCCTGTGCCTATCTTGTCTTGGACAATCCCTGTGCTCCCGGGCAGGAGGTTTATTGAGCCAGCACTTGGCCCTACACAGCACAGGAATCCTTCCCCAGTGCCTGCCTTGGCAGCTCACCCTGCCCTGGTGTCTCTGTACTGCCTCACAAGAGGTTGCAGAGAGGATGTTTCAGAATGTCTGAATCAATTCATGTTTCCCAGTGCAAGCCAAGTCCTCAGATGTGATTTACCCTTCAAGTGGCTAGAGTAGGGTCATCAAGCTGCCAAACAGGCGTTGCTTACAGCCCCAGAGATGCGAGGTGTGTCTTTGGGCTGAACTTTCCTATCCCAAACTGCTGCATGGGTTACGTGTGTGTTGGTAACAGGGCATCTCCTCAGCGTCATTGTGCCAGTCCGCCTATTCTCAAACAGAAAATGGAAACTGGCAAAGTACCCCTCCACCACACCTGGCTTTGGCATATTTTACTTGCAAGTCTTGCCAGGCAGCGGGAGGAACCACGAGTGGATCTGGGGATCCCACATCCCAACACTGCCGAAAGAAGCCACCCATCTCTGGTGCACAGGGAAGGCAGGCCACCACAGCGGTCATGGTCACGGGCCCCAACACATAAGGACAAGCTGTGCCAAGCAGCCACCCCCTCTGCCAACAGTGCCCCATGGAGCAGGCTGTGGTGGGCTTGCTCATGGCTTCTGAGGTTCTGACTGTGGCCTGGGTGGTTTGGTGTTGAACTAGGGGATTATGCAATCAAAACAACTTGCAAAAAAATCCCACAACTTTAAGAAAAACCAACTTGATCCCCGTGGTATGTTTCAGCAAGGCCATCTGCTAAGCATATAAACCAGGGACAGCAGACAGGGTTTACATCCCAATAGCAGACCAAGATGAAAGGGAAATTCAGGTGGCATGCTCTTCTGTCTCTGGGCATCAGAGCCAAGGAGCCCTACTGTGAGCTCCAAGGAGCAAGACACAAACACAACTGTTTTCTATCCCTAGAGCTGTACTGGAGGAGGGGGCGCTTGCAGGAGGTTTAAGACAGGCAAAGACTGTGAGGGAAGCCTAACTAGTTTGGCAAAAAAAAATTCTTCACCAAAACACCACAAAACAAAACCTAAAACAAACATGCAGGTACACATATCAAAGCTGAAAAGTTAAGGACAAACATCCTTAACCAGTACAAAGAGGAAAAAGCTAACCAAGATGGCACCAACATGCACACTTTGATCTGTTCTCAACATGTCAGTTTTTAAAGGTACCTTTCTAGGCCTTCCTGCTTTCCTTGACACACGGCAAAATACAGCCTGGGTGTGTTCAACTTACTATTGTTTATGTATAACCTTTAATTTACATACTTGCCATATGGCTTTTTTTTCCCCTCCCCAGTGCAAATGAAGTTTCTGCCATTTCAAAATACACAGCTAGACACTGGTAACTGTAAATATCATCCTTCCCTATCGAAAAGGAATAATTTGGTTTTTAAAGCAGAGTTACTGCCCCTCCATATTTAATTAACCAGACAATAGTCACAACAACCTCTGCATAGGCCCCACGATAAAAATTAGTTCTCTTTTTGAGATGATGAGCGTCCTCTTTCCAACTCCATGGAAAGAATATCAACAGAGGCAAGGATAACTGGTAACCTTCCAGAGGAGCACCAAAGGAAAAGAGAGAAAAACAGAGGAAGTTTTGGTGTGGTGGGAGGTTAAATGAAAGCTGTGTGGAAATGCAGACTAGCTCAATTACTATGGATAAGGTTAAGTCCATTGACTGAAGAGCACTACCACCACACGGGATCTCAGTGTAGGTGGGTACACACAGGGAGTGACCAGAAATCATTCTTTTACTGACAGGTTTTTCTGTGGAAAATGCTATTTCAACTCTACCAGAATTGGAAGAAAATAGAGTGAAACAGTCTCATGAAAATGAAGTATTCTATCATCCCAAATGTTTCAGAAAGGCATATACCAAAATGGATTTTTTTTTAAAAAAACACAATCTTTCAAGCTGTATGTACTATATTGCATTTTCTTCCAAAGTTTAAAATAGAAATTAAATGAATTCTTGCACACAGACTCTGCAAATGCTTAACTTGGAAAGAGGAGGGGAACTCCCCTCATATCTCAACGGTTTTGCAGAGTAAACCAATCTATTATCTGATCAGAATGACTATCAAATATATTGCCTTAGATAAAACTCAGGTCCTTCTCTGCGCCGATCCACAGAAAAATTCACATCTGTTACAACTAAAGGGAACCTGAATTGAGGCTGAAGAAGTTCATGTTGGGAGTTCCCTCTCTCAGTAACTAGCTCATGAACCATGACAGAGTGTCATTTTCCATCGCCTTGCTTTTGTGGGGTCATAAAAAGATCAGTCTTAAATGTTATAACATACAAAACTTTTGTTTATTAATTCTTTTTTCTTTTTAAATAATGAGGGAAAGATGTTCCAGCGTCAACTTACCAGGAAAATTCCTCAGGATGATCAAAACCTTCTGAAGAGGTTGAAGTGCTGACAAGGAATGAGAAATTCAAACATCACAGAAATTGTGGAATTAATTTCCCTAACATGTGTAAAAACAATTATCAGTGAAACCTTAAAACACGGATTTGTTTACTTGGGTTTTTGGGCCTGATGGAGTTTTTCTTGCAGGGTAACTGTGAAAGCAGGAGCCTAATCACATCCAAACCAGCCTTCCCTAAGGAACTGTTCAAAAAATGCCACACAAAGAGGGAAACACGTTCCCGTATTTGCCAGGGCACTGCAATATCCAAGCACCTCCTTGGCAAATAGACTGTGAACTGTACTATATCTAAGTTATGACAGACATGTTTTACACTGTACAAAAAAATTTTCCAATTTAAAAAAAAAAAAAAAAAAGAAGCAATCACACAGAGTGCAAGACCCTAAAATGGGAACATCTTGGACAAAATAACATGTCAATAGAACTAAAACTAGTAATGACATGATATGGGATGAGGCGGTTGAAAAGAGGCTCCAATATTACTGTTATTCCTGGATCACTGCTGCCATACAACTTCTACCTCCTCCTTTTCTGCTTGTTAGTACTCGTGGTTGCTTCTGCCTGAGACTGCAGCGATTCAGCCACGTACCAGAGACGTGCATCCACAAAACTGTAAGGTTTAGCAGGGACTAGCTCATCGACTTCTCAGTAGCACTGAAGTATGGGTTGTAGCAGTAGACCTGAGAAAAGGAGGATACCCGGTCACCTAGCCTTCCTCGAGATACTGCTCCCAAATCTGTTAAGGCACTTCTGCCGCTTCCTCTGAAGTGCTGTAAAATTTATCCTCAAGAAGCATCACAGGCTGATGCTCTCTTCATCTTTTTCCAACTTCCAGAGAGCTGAGGCTACCCCAAAGTGGCAGGGTATCCATTTCAGCATCTCCCCCCGCCCCCAGCTGGCCTACTCCTCGCAACATCTTCTACCAATTTTATCTTGGCAGGTTTTCTGCAAGAAAGCAGACTGCGAGGAGCAGTCTCGTTCTCTTAAAATAAAATACAATTAAAAAAACCCCTAAAGTCAAGGTCCTTCGAGTTCAAACTATAGACTCCTCAACTATTTTCCTTTGCATGTAAAACTCAGTAGCCAGCCCCTGTGAAAAGGGGAGTGTACAATATGTTAATGCTGCCATATCACTGAAACATTCAGGCAGTGCAGTTCCATAGCTCCGGGTGCGGGCTCCTTCCAAGCACATCCAGTCTCAGAGCAGCACACACACAAACACACATACACACACCCTCCCCCTCAACACACACACACACCCCCGTCCAAGGCTTCAGCAACTTTACAGGTCAAAATAACTAAAATAAACCCCAGAAAAGTCAATATATGCTGCAGGAAATACTTTCCTTCAAGGAAAGCTCTATTTAACAGATTTCTGCTTTATTTTTAATGACAGCATCTGTTTATTTTATTGGGCTGTTTTCCAGCAACACACAGGACCTTCTGTGGCGCTCACTTTTGAGTCTGATTTGGTGCTCACTTGCACAGCAAAAACAACAAATCATGAAAATAAGATGCTGGTGAAGGAGCAATCGGTTGAGACTGGGTGCGTATGCAAAGCTGGCAGCATGCGGTGCAGCATCCTCCCCATCTGTGCATTGTTTTGGCTGTGGCACTGGCCATGCCGTGCCACATCATCCCAGCAATGGAGTCCTGGTGCTGGCAGGGACCCAGCTGGCCCCAAGAAGGCTGCACAGGGGCTCAGCAGCATCATGGACCGCAAGGGACGAGCAGAGCTTGTGTGGTCCCTCGTGTCATCAGCCCGCTGTGGGGTTGCAGCAGCAGGAGTTGTCCTCTGCCTCCTGTCATCCATGTCTTTCCAGGGTTTCCTGGTGGCACAGAAGCATGCTGACACCACTTGGGTGGGAAACATCACCCTTGATCATTGGGATTTTCAGGATCTCTAAGGGATGTAGAGATGCCAACTGGTGCCCTGCACCCTGCTGCTGCCCAGCACCTTCCACGTGGCCACACAGCTTCCATTTTCCATGCAACCATAACCACCCCCGATGCCTTGCCACGTCAACTTGCTGTCACTATCAGGAAATAAGAATGCCTTCTTTCTCCTTCCTATCTGTTTTATTTTTCCTTTACTATTTTTTTTAATTTGCATCTTTTTTTTTCCTTTTCCCCTTTATTGCCATTTTTTCTCAATTGCACAGCTGCATCAAGGTTCAAAGCTTTTTAAGGGTTACATTATGCACAGAAAGAAAGATATCAGGCATCAGACTGAAGGAAGGTTAAGCACTGGTCTGAAGATACATCGACTACTCTTGCCCCAGAATAACAATAAGCAACACAACACAAATTAGCTGCAGCTTCCAAAATGCTTTGGCCTCTCCTCCCTCCTCTGCACCTCCCCACACACACACACAAAAAAAACCCCAAAACCAAAACAAAAGATTTTCCCTCCACCAGCTTTAAAGGAGAGTTATGTGTCCCTCCCAGCCCCTACCATGGGGACCTATTTGCTTTCTTTTCTTTCCAGCGTATCACAGTTGGGCTCCAGCAAGTTTACACGCAGGAGGAGCTGTGGAGAGAGGAATGGGACTTCTGCCCCTCCATCCCACCCGCTGTGCACACCCGGATTACCTGGAGCATTGATAAGCTCTCAGATCATAGATCACCAATAGTAAAACTTAAATGACAGCTAATGGGTGATTGATTAAATGTGATTCAAAGCCAGACACTTTTGTCCCTATTTACAACATTTTTAATGCAGATGCAGTGCACTTGGAAAGCAGCACGTTGCCTTTAAACAGCACTTCACTTCTAAAGGAAAAAAAAAAACCAAACCCAAGAACAGAGAAACAAAATAGACCAAAAAAAAGCCCTTTCTTACAGCCAGTTTTCTACCAGCTTATCAAAAGCAAAATGGAGGTAAATAAACCCAGTTCCCTGGATTGAAATACATCTTTTGCAGCAGATAAGCTGAGTTTAAGTCTAAACCCAACCAATCCAAAACCTGTAGAAACCTTGGCAGGTCGCCTCACCTATGCTTGGGACGCAATGCAGGACCAAGTCTGCCACAGAGGTTGCTGAACTGGCCAGACCCATGCTGACAAGCCACCAGCTAGGACCCCCCATCATAAAGTCAAGCCCTGCCAAGCCCCACCTTACTAAGCTGCTCGCATGCTTTAATCCTTCTGCCCTGCACAGAGAACAGAACCCGCCCAGCGATGTTTATCAGCCGGACACCAAATGTAAACGAAGCATTCTGCAGCGGGGACAAAAAGATCTCCCCAGCAGACGCCGAGCGAGCGGTAACAGTTACCGTGCGCTCAGCTAAATCAATCGAACGACTGGCAAATGTAATCCCGGGCTGCTTTTTTCCAGATGTATAAATTCACACCGGAGAGGAGCCTCAATTCAAATGCCATGCTATTTTCAGAAACTCAATTTGTCTTTGCAGATGGCCGGTGGTGTCCGCGCTAACCCGCTTGGTCCTGGCGCCTGTCTCTCCCCATCGGCTCCCCACACCCTCATTGCTCTGCGCAGACCTAGAGCAGCGCCAATCAATCATCATTATGAAGCAAGAGACGCCTCTTGCAAATTGTTATTGCAGTGAAAAGAGACACAGCCACAAAGCTGAAATACCTATGAGACAGGGCAGGCTATGCATCACCTTTCTCAAAGACACAAAAGGAAGGGATAAATTACCTAGAAGCTAAGCCTAACATATACGTTGAAGACAAAAAAATACAGTCACCAAGGACAAAGTGCCCACATGACAAGTTTCTCCAAGGCTTTCCGCAAGGGCCCTTCAACAACCTCGGGCAGCAAATGTCTTGGGGGAGAGATCCACAGAGCTGGGCCGGTCACATACTACTGCTTCCTCTGTGCTGCCCACAGCTGCGAAGACCGTTGGTGTTTTCCCAGTGTTTTGTTACAACTAAGGTTACTCAAGAGTTCCACCACAGCCATGGGAGTATCACGCAGCCATAGACAGGTCATGGGCAGGCTGGAGAAGCTCACGTCAGGGACTTCAAAGGATGAGTTCTGCATTTAAGTGATCCAGGGAAGCAAAGTCCCCTTGGTACAGCGCAAATTAGCTGTTATCACTAACAGATCCAAAGGGAGAGAGGATCATGACACTGCCAACCAGGAAAAAAATAAATTAGTCTGTTTTAGGTGTTAACCCATTGCCTGTTAAAAAAAAAAACCCAACACAAAGAAGCCGTTGCTTATAACATGGCACTAAAAGGCACAGGCATCCCTTCCTCCCAAGCCCCTGCTGTCCTTTGCAATTACTCATCTGGGCAGGCTGATGCTGGGTAGTGAGCCATCACCCTAACACAGAGAAATTTGCAAGGCATCAGCTGCCTGCAGAGCCACCAAGGAGCATAGAGGCCTTGCTGCCCCCTCTGCTCATTCCTCTCGTCTGCTTCCCTCACCAAGCCACAAGGCAAGGGGTCCCTGCAAAACCTTCTGCCCGAGGTCAAATGCCATCGGGCAGGAAGGAGAGAAATCCTCTCCAGCCAGGATTTGTGGTAGGTTTGAGATGAAAATGAAAATCATAACATAACATAGCATCATAACATAATGTGTCTGTTTAAAATTGCAAAAAATCAACATGTCGAGTGTACTCACATATTCAGCTGGGGAGGCTTTGTAGCTCTGTGTCCTGGAACTAGAATTATTGAAAACAATTTGAGGAGAGGGAATCCTTACACCTAAACGGGGAGATGGGAACCAGCAATGCAAAACCTCATCTTTACCTAGTCACGGGCATAATAAAATAGATTAAGAAATATGTAGCACCTGTTTATCCCCAACTCTCATCTCACTGGCTTGCAAGCTGGGAAGAAATCAGTGGGATGCATCAGTCGCCATGGACCAGAGGCCAGGTCTGAACCAGGGATTCAAGGACAGCACAGCCTGCTATGGACTCCCTAAGCATAGCACAGGTGTTCCGTACAGCACATATGCATCCAGACTCCCCTGCCTACACTGAGCAAATCTATTACATAAAAAGGGAAAACGCAATAACTGCAACATAATAGTATTAAGAAGTGGAGCACAAGGCATTGCCTTGCATAAACAAAGGCAAGATGAATTAAAAATTAGGTTAGCAAAGGACTGATCAGGCTTGAAATCACATCAGTAAAAACTGCTCTTATTAGGGAAAGATTTTTCATGGAGACAAGTACTGACAGCCTGTGGCACTCTAAATCCCCAAAAAGTTAAATCCAGCTGGTCAGAAGATTCATCTTAAAAATAATTATTTGTAACCTCACAACGCTCAGTTCTTCTTACTCTCCTTATCTTCCCGGGTGCTTTAGTTAACACTTGGGTTCTGGGGGTGTTTTTTATTTATTTTTTAAACGTCCACCTATGATTAAGAGAGCTGAAAACTGCTTTTTAATAAATGCAAGTTGAATTTCTCAAGTAGTCCCTTGCCACTAGAGGATGGGACTTCAAAAGGAGGGGGAGAAAAACCTGCTACTGAATCAGTTGAGTAAATTTTGTGATCAAAATTTCAGGCGTTCATGATAGATTTGTGCCTTTGTGTCTTTTCAAGGGATTTGCAAAGATATATCATTACTTCCTACAATATGTTGCAAAAAGAAGTTTGGCAACACTTTGAATGCATGTGAGTGCACCTAAGCATGGTGGTGGCTCTGAAATGCAGAGAAGTGTCTTCCCATCCTTCCCCTGTGTGAGCTTTAGGGGAGGAAAATGAGCACAAAGAGAGATGAGATTATTTATTTTTTTAAAAGGGAAAAACAAACCACCGCCACTACCAGAAAACAGACCAACAAGCCCAGGAAGGAACAGTCCTTTCACCTCCTTAACTTCAGAGTGGCCATGTGTCAAATGCTGCAGTGTGCTCAGGGTTTCTGTCTTGGATGGTTGCTGAGTCTCAAGTGTGTGCGACTGTTCTCCATGCGCCACCCTCTGCCAAAGTACTAGAGGACAGGACAGGCACTACTGGTGTGAGAACTGCTCTGGGGAAATGGGGGAGGGCTCACCCAGAAAGGGTCCTCTTCCAGGAACCCACCAGCTCATGAAAGGAGAGGTTTGGGAAGTTTTCTGAGAGATGGCCATCAAGAAAAGCACCAAGACAAGAAGGGTTGTTGGGCCTCCCAACTCTTTGTTGTCTCCGTGCAGCCGCAAGCTCTTCCCTCTCCTACCAGGGCAAAATTGGTCTATCTGCCAAATCAGTGTGGAGGAGCTGAAGTCCCCAGAGCTTTACACTTTTTGACCTCTGGCTTTCACAAGGAACACATTTAAGCTTTTTGCCATAAGCTCCATGTTAAAATAAACTGTAACTTCCAGCCTTACAGAGCTGCTGAAGGAAAAAAAAGGTTTCCAAATTCCCCAGTCTCCCCTGGGATTTGCTCCCTAGAGCTTAGAGCTTTTTGCATATTTGTGTGCCTGCTTTGCACTTGAGCACACCACCCCAAGCCAAGGGCAAGAGGAATGCTCTGCAGATGGTGCCAGATGGATGCCAGACAAACTCTTGATTTTACTGTCCAGCACAACTGCTAAGCTTTTGCATCCTGGTCAAACTTCCAAGGCCTCTGACACGAGTAATTTACTAGCTAGAGAGATGTGTATTTCCAGTGCCAATTCAGGTCTCAAGTTTACTTATTCTCCTCACGTAGCACAACTGGCAGAAGTAACAGAGCAAGATCAAAAGGAAAAGAAACTAGATGAGAAAAGATGAAGTATGAAATAATACTGGTAACAGACAAGCTGCAATTCATGATCAAAGGAATGAATCTGGCCCCAACTATATAAATAAAGAAGTACCTTCCCCATTTCTGAAAGGAAGAATTTGCTGTTTGCCCTCATGTCACGCAATCCTTTCAAGTGCAGTTATACTTGGGTAGCTGAAAGGGGGAAAAAAAGTGACAGAGCACCTCAAATTGTATTTATTTGCTTTAATCATCACAAAAGAGGGCTCTCACTGCTTTCCCATCCATGTTGCCTACCATCCACAAAAATGAAATAATCAAACCCCAGAGTATCTTCCATTCCAGCTAACAAGGAGAGTGGCAAAACTAAGTCTTATGACCTAGCTGAAAGCTAGGGGTTCTCAGCATCCAGACCAGCATGGGCTGTCTCCAGCCTATAGTCCAGACCCCACACATCTGCCCAAATCCACAGGCACTTAGCAACCAGCAGTGCCAAAACTCACCCCAAAACTTCATCTCCCTGAATGAAACACAGCACTGCCTCACCACTTCTGACGTCCCTCCTGTATCAGCTCTGCTATGTGCACACTGACCTGCGAGGCAGCAAAATTCCCATCTCCCCAGCCAGAGAAGGCAGCAGCTCATTGCTACCTACCCCATGGGGCTTCTTGGTGATCTGCATTAAGCTGTAGGTACAAGGCTCAGAGAAGGCTTGATGGCCAGGTGATGCACGTACCAGCACCTCAAAGCCTGAAAAAGGAAGCCAAGCCTCTTGTCCACCAACACTAATGACCCCTCAGTAGGACGTGATGGCTGCCGCCAGGTCTGGTGCTGATGCTTGGGTGAGTCAAGAACATCTCTCCACTGGGGTTACTGCTGCCTCTGCAATACCCATCATGCATTCTGGGAGAATGGACCTTGGGGCCCCAGGAAAAGAGAAGGGGAAAAAAAATGTCTAAGTTTTCATGACCTGAGCAAAAAAAAAGACTGATATTTTATGATTCAGACAAAGGCAAATTAAAACAATTGTCTAGATATTTGAAGATGAATTTTGTGGTGAAATCCTTGCTTCGGCTTTGAAAGTCTCAAACACCATTCACCTTCCATCTTAGTTATTAAGGGTGATAGAGTGCATTCCTTTGGCCACAGGACACCAGGCAAACTGATGGCATTGAGGCTGTGATGCCCCTGACATGTCAAAGACAAGGAAGCAGCAGAGTTTTTGTGGCACATTCCAGATCTAGATAAGTTGCTATTTTCTCCTCTTCTCCCTATCCCATCCCAGAAATGGATCCAGACCCATCTCCCCACCCTAGGAGAGGTTAGTGCCAGCAGCAACATGGGCACTGCCTTCCTCAGGGTGCAGATTTATTGTGCTTTGATGCTTCGTATCAGAGACAGAAAAACATAACAGGGTTTCCTACCAAAATGGATGAGCTTGCAGCATGCCTGCCCATGGAGCTTTTGCACTAAGGGCATCAGCCTGACATCAGCACTACCTAATGGGCATGCCATAAAGCTATGTATTGAGTCTTTTTGTTCCCATGGGAAGAACCGAGTTTTATAAGACCTAGGGTTGTACTTCTACGCCTGACATGCAGAAAATTTGGTTCACCCATCAGAAAAGGCTGCAAGTTTTGGATTCTATCTTCTTTTTCAGTGTCAGCTTTGAAATACACAGAATGTCCTTGTAGAACAGAAATTTCCAAGTAATTTGATGTTTGCACGCCAAGATTTTTCAGTGCGATCGTTCCTGAACAGAAGGTGAACATTAGTAAACACATTAAAAGGAAACATGCCAGCATCATTGGAACTAATTCCTCCATTCCTGCTGACAGCGTCTGACACATCCCCAGTGAAATCTTAACTTCCCAAAGCTGCACCTTCTGAGAGAAAACAGCTTCTTTGTCAAGCTCTGCTTTGGTCCCAGGTCAAACAGTCCATTTCACCTCCTCACCTTCCCTCTTATCTATTTAAAACTACCTCCCTCTGAGGCATCTTACTACCCTCTTTAGCATAGTGGGTCCTGGTGGGCAGTAGGATGACCATGAGACAGAACCATGCTCTCATGGCTAAGAAGGCCAATGGCATCCTGGAGTGTATTAGAAGGGGTGTGGTTAGTAGATCAAGAGAGGTCCTTCTCCCCCTCTCCTCTGCTCTGGTGAGACTGCACCTGGAGTATTGTATTTTGAGCCCCTCAGTTCAAGAAGGACATAGAACTCCTTGAAAGAGTCCAGTGCAGAGTCATCAAGGTGATTAAGGGAATGTGAGGACAGGCTGAGAGAGCTGGGCCTCTTTAGCTTGGAGGAGACTGAGGGGTGATCTTATTAACGTTCATAATTACGTGAAGGCCAAGAGTCAGGAGGATGAAGCCAGGCTCTTCTCAGTGATGGCCAGCAATAGGACAAGGGGCATTGTTTTTTAGGATTGCTTTTGATTTCAGAAGAGCTCTCACCTTTGTACAAAACCCTTGCCAACTACTGTAATACCCATCATTCCAGCATAAATTTTAACCCCAGCTGGCAACTAAGCACCATACAGCTGCTTACTCAACACTTCACCCCCCACAGGGGATGGGAGGAGAATGGAAAAACCTTCTGGGTTGAGATAAAGGCAGCTTAGGATAAAAATTAAAAATAATAATAACAAGATTATTACTGTTGCTGATTATGAATAATAATCATCATAATAATGTGATGCACAAATGCAATTGCTCACCACATGCAGAAGGAAAAAAACAAAAGAACTCAATGCCCAGTCTGTTTCTGAGCAGCAATCCTGCCTCCAGACTCACTGCCCCACTTGTACCCAGAGCATGATGCTCTATGGTCAGGAATATCATCCTGGGCCAGCTGTCCTGGCTGTGCTCTCCCAGCTTCTCCTGCACCTGGCAGGGTGTGAGGAGCTGAAAAGTCCTTGACTTACAGCAAACACTACAACGACCAACAGCAACTGAAACTATCAGCGTGTTATCAACATCATTTCATACTAAATCTTAAACAGAGCACTACAGCTAGTAGAAAAAAATCACTTCTATCTCAGTTGAAACCAGGACAGGACACATTTTCATAAACACTTAGTCACCTAATAAATAATTGGCAAACAATTAGGGACTCCTGGCTCTGTGATCAGGCAAGGTGGTGCTAGGAGTAATGAAAGCATTATCCATCAACACACGGTGTTTCATGGAAGACCAATAGCAGCATGGATTTGCAGCAGAATGATACAGAAAGTGATGACAACTGAAAGCAGGGAAGCTGGTTGGCAACTGCAGAAATCAGGAGTTTCCTTTGCATTTGGATGTAAACCAGAGCTTCTCTGAGCCTTGCCTTTTCAGCTAACTTGGCTACAGAGTATTTCAAGGGTATCTGATTCAAGCAGTGATGTGAGGCTGCTTCCCCAGACTGTTTCACTGGCTGCATGAACACGAACCATGTTGTCATCGCATCACTTCACAATCTGGACTTCATTTGCTTCCCGAGACACAGAGACACACACACTCTGCCATGGAGAGAAGAGGGGAGCCTTTCTGGGCCAAGAAAAAACATACCATGCACTTCCACATCTCCATGCCACTCAGCTTACCTTGAATTTTCTTTGTATCCTCCAGACACAGGCTGCATTGGGGTAACTCCTGTTCAGTTTTGTTTCTTATTCTCCCACTTTACTTTCCTCACCGCTCTTCTCAGTATGTCTGAACCTATGGTGATGATTCCTCTCACAGTCAGGGTTTGTTTCCTAGGGTAGAGACTTTGACTGTGGTTACAGCTGAGAGGTAACATTTAGGAAAAAAATCTTTTGATACTTCATAAGATTGAGGAGAAAGTAGGGTTCAAACTCAGGCAAGGAGAGGACATTTTGTGAGATGGGGCTGGGTTTATCCTGGAGAAAGAAGCATTATGGAGGCAGAGGGAGGGAAATTGTATAAAAAAAAAAAAAAAAAAAAAGAGATAAAATAGAACCCCACCCAAATATTTTCATCACATCTGCATGCCCAAATATGAGGAGTCTGGGTAAGAAGACGACTCCAGCTGTGGGAAATGTCTCCAGACCTGCTGAAAGATGCAATACCAGAATCCTGCTTGGGCCCTGCCTGATAAGAATAGGACAGTGAAAGGTCCTAGACCACATGGAGTACAACTTTTACCTGAATGGCTTCACAAAAGGATCATTTAACAACTTCAGCCTCCTGAAGCTGCAAGCTGTGCTGAAAGGAAGCTCAGATCCAGGGGCTCCCCACCACCATGACACAGGTTCAAAGACACCACTATGTCTTGTCCTGAGACACACATAAGTTCTTATGATTGCCCCTCTCTCCAAAAATGCCACACCTTCTTTAGACATATTGCACATCAGCAGACCCAGGAAGGTACAGAATGTTAACATGAGATGCCAAACAAATTATTCCTAAGCAAATGCTTTCTCACACATCATCTACAGGAGAGAAAAGCCATTCCCAGGGCTGCTAGCATGACAGAGCCCTCCAACACTGGGCAAGCAGATCCATCCCAACCCATCCCACTTTCCAGTGAGTCTCTTTCCCTCAGGCTAGTGCCATGTCACAGATGAACAAGGGCAGTGGTCATTCTCACACTGCTCAGACAAGGGATCATCACATTCTGGGAAGTTTCCCTGAAGACTCTTTTAAGGCCTCAAGGTCCTTTGTTCCACCTTTGTGTCATCAGTGGTGCTTTGCAACTAGACAGCATTGTGAAAACAGCACAACAACCCAACAATGTGAAGTAGTGTCCTTACTCTGTCCTGAGGCAGAACAAAATCAGGAAAGCACAGACCCAAACCTCTTCCTACTCACTGAAGGATTGTGCCTGATGACCTGGCTCAGCGTAACAAAACAGGATATTTAGGGGTAGAAACTTCCCTTCCTTTAGTAATTAAGGCTAGTATTTCACACAACACATCCTTCTGCTAATGAAAATTTTTCAACTGAATACCTGGATTTATTCAAAGGGGTTTTGTTCCTCTCTAGGCTTTTTGTTGTCAATCAGTTTTTCTCTCAGACACAGAAATACCACCAAAAATAAATCTCTAGGGGAAGAAGTCCTTCAGTGCTTGATTACTGCAGCCCTTCAGTCACAACAGCGTTTGCACACTTCAGTAATTCTCCCCAACTAAATGTTTAAAACATCAATACTACACATTATTTTTAAAAATTATCCAAGAGACAGCTTTATTTTTCATTCTATCAACACAAATGTAATGTGTTTTCTCTATGAAGCAGCAAAAGAGAATCATTTGTATTCACGCTCTTGTCTCTTTACCCACTCCCATTAAAAACCCATGAGTGTCAATATTAGAGAACCCACTGGTTTTAAGAAAATAAAAGAAAAGAAAAAAAAAACAACAAACCAGCAGATGACTCTCACAGCCAACCCTGACACAAACCAAGCTGCTTTTTGTTGCTGACAGCAACCCGGGCAGACCGGCAGCACCTTTGACCTGTGCACCAAGCTCTTAGGACCTTGAGATTTGTGTCATTCTGAACTGCCACCTTTTCCCTTAGCTCGAAGCTTGACAGCATTATAACATTCATAATTCATCAGTTTTATACCTACTTGCCTGTGCTAAGAGCTCAGTGATACAAGATTAAAATCCTTGTTTCAAAACTGAACTCATCAGAACTTCCCACACCAAAAAAGCCCAACCTTGATTAATAATTCATCTGCCCAAGGAATGAACAATATTTGCTTTACTGTGAGAGTTTGGGGGCTGATTTTTATGGCCTGGAAAGTCCAAAGGACTATTCATAAAATAATTAAATGTAAGGCATAGTCTGGCAGGCTATTTTTAGAAAACTGAATTATCAAGCTTGAACGCTAAAGCTGAAGCACTGCAGGACTAAGCAGAAAGAAACATAATAATGTTACCATTTTTGAATTTATTAAATATTTGCTCTTTTAAGTAAAATTGTAGTTTTGTAATCTCTCCATTTAGAGAGGAGTTTGGGGAAATATTCATGCAGATAACCTGACAGCTGAATCACCTCCATTTGCTGTGCATCCCATTTGCTTTTTCTGTATTATTCACTACCACAGAGACATGCTGATTTAACATTAATTTAATTTACATATATTAAATGCGCTTAGAGTATTTGCACAGCTTGACTAGAACTATGGAACCAGCTTTCCAAATTCAGATAACCTCATGACAAAGCCCACAGGATGCAGTAATTTTGCTAAGCTGGCTGTGGAATACAGTCACCTCTTAACTCCCCAAATGTAACTATTCATAAAGAGGTAATTACTTCTGTTCTGGGTACCAGCAACAGCTTGACAAGCCTTATGCTTTGGCATCTTTACCCTTTCTCAGACCCTTGCTCTGCATCTGTGTCTCCCTCAATGCCTTTCAGAAAGCCTCTGTTTTGATCAATATAGTTTTCATTTTGGAAATCATAAAATTGGCAAAGTATAAAAAAATTACTGTCATCATTTTGAGCATGGAGGGAATCTGAACCTTCTTGCTCCTTGCATCAGCCTAAGCCTTGGTCTGCCCTGCTAACTTGGGTTAAAGCATCCTTTTTTTGTCCATTATTTAGAAGGACCCTTATTAGAATGTGGAAACACGGTCACAGCTGGATGCATTCCACAATCAGTACAAAAAAAAGGCAGTCACTGTGCTAGCTGATGAAAATGTCAGGGATATAGTTTTTTGCTTTTAAATCTGGGAGATTAGTTAAGCTTTAAGCCACAGACCTCAACCTGACTTTTCCAAAGGTCTGTGGACCAGAGGTTTAACATACTCATGACAGAGAAGGGGCATCTGTTTCACGGGAGTCGCAGTAGTGCTGGCAGCCCAGGTTTGGGGCTCAGCCCTTTTCCAGCCGTTTGTTTTGGTTGTAAGGAGAAATTCCTACCTGAGATCAGGTGAGGAACCCAGCAGATGCACTGCAAGAAACATGGCAGCGGTTTTGGCTCAGTTCTAAAAGATCAGACCTCGGAAACTGAAAAAAAAATAGGTTCATGAAACTCATCCATATTTTGAAGTTTTAATCATCTTATGTTTGAAGCATGTAAATTTTTTTCCTTGAGCAAAGAGGAAATCATTTGAAGTTCAGTATGAAACAAAAAACAACAATGGCTCCACAGTCAACTGCTCACAGAGTGGTACAGTATGGCAGCACTGATAGAACACTGACTGCCATGAAAATCCTCATATGTGATGGTATGCTCCCCTCTTCCCTTCTCCTTACAGCCAGGAATAGGTGTGGGGTAGGGATGGCTGCATTCAACTTTGAACTGAATGCTGAGGAAGCAGATAACCACACTACAGCCAAGGGTAATGGAACACCCGACGACTGAATATGCATCTGCTATGTAAATGTGACTATAAGTCAGTTACATTACTCCATAAATAGAGGACAGCCCCAGAGCCCATTGAGCTCTCCCGCACAGCAGTAGGCTGCACACCAGCATCTCCCCTTGGGCAGGGTCACCTCTCAAAGTTACTCCTCAGCAGGGTGGAGACAATCCTTATCACACTAGGTACTCGGTACGTGAATTGTGAAAAACTCCGAATCTTAGCTAAGAGGTATAAAGGGTTGTTTGTGCATATATATATAAATATACTTTTATATTTAATATATATAAATCCTTTAGGCATAAAGTGTTGACGAAGTCTAGGACCAAGTTTGGATCCAGCCACCCCTAGACTCTCTGAAAAGGAGTTAAGAACACAAGGGGGTCTATTCTGAATCTCATGACTCAACAGGAGGCTGTCCCTGATAATCTTTGTCTGACCCTGTTCTCCAGGAAGCAAATAACCAACTGTATCTTGCTACCAAATCTTGTTAAATCAGTGTTGCACTGCCTGTCAGACTTTGTTAACTATTTTACATCAATAAATGCATTGTTACTTCTCTGTAATGAGTGAAGTGCATTCAATCCTGAATCCATTCAGGACATCATATCCACAGGTTCTCTGTTCTCCTGCATACAAACCCAGTGTAGGTAGTTTGTAAAGGTTTTGTGAACTGAAAACCAGAGGCAGGTGTCTGTGGAAAGAATAGTAGAGAGCTTTAAGCTTAGATATGGGGCTGTGAAGAAGAGAGGGAAACATGGTGTGAGGACATCGAAATGTAAGGCTGGGAAGAACCATCTGGGGGGAGTACATCTACTCCAAAAACTGCAAAACAATTACCAGTGCCTGGCAATAAATTTATGTCTTGTAATAAAGGATTAAATACAGCCATCTATAAGGAATGGGTGTGATGAAGGTTAGGGGTTTTCAAGCACATTACTAATGTCCTAAGCCACTGCACTAGTAGGAATGTGCAATATTTAACTCCCAGAACAACCTAGGCTAAGCATGCTCCATTTTAGTATGGTAAGCCAGAAAAGAATTTGTGTAGTCTTTGGCAGTCTCACCCTAGGAAACTATCGTTCTGGTCTTAAAATGTGGTGATATATTTCACTCTGAGTCACTGAGCAAGACATACAAGCACCACTATCTCCTGGGTTTAGCTATAGCCCAAGGAGAAATAAATCCCTTTTTCAGTCTCAGCAAGTAGCCATCTGAAGCCTCAGAGCGTGGGATTAGTGCACTATCAATATGATGCAAACAGAAAACCAGTCTCCTTCTAAAGCCCCTTAGAAATACCCATACATGAATCACAAACTGTGTTTTCTATTTACATTCATTTCTCCATTGTGTTATAAAACCCTTTCTATAAATTTAGGAATCTGTAGCTTAGGTTTCAGGTCCTTGTTCTCAGAGGCTTTCAGGGTGTTGTGGGGTTTTTTCCCCAGAACTTCATCTCTCTAGATGTCTTCTAACTCTGCAAATTGGCAGTCTAAGAATTTAAGCAATTCATTTTGTGCCAGCAGTAGTCCTTCAACTGTTTCCAGCTACTCCTTTAATTCAATGCTCCTCCACATGCAATATGTAGTAATCTTAAAATTACAGATTGGTGGTGGCCAGCCTCTTACACCTCTTACCATAGATGTGGACAGTAAAGAAAACTAGAAGAAGGAGCAGAATCCCAAGCACAACTACTCCCTAAACCAAAGCAAATCGAAAACAGTTCAGCAGGATCAAAGTGGCACGGGTACAACGAGGAGCAAACACATCCATACCCTTGTGTATGACTTGTTGACTGACCACTGCAGATGGCAGAAATTTAACTAATAACCCAGTAATATTCAAAAGCGTTAGCAGTCAGCTGCAAATCAAAACCAAACAAACAGACTAAATTCATATAACATTCTGGAGAAATACTTGGCTTGTAAAAAGTACTGAAGCCATCTGCTGTGTCTGACCGAAGCTTTGCGCACACTAGACACATTTGAACAGAAGCACAAGTCAGAGTCTCTGAGGGCAGCATCACCATCCCAGGGCTGAAGGGGATTTCTCTGTGACACCACTCACGTCCCCATCCCTAGAGGAACTGCTCAAGCTGCTGGAGATCAGGCTGCTTTTAAATTGTTAAACCATCTCATCATTACATACATATAAAAATTCTGGCCTAAAGTGTACTCAATAAAGGCACTCTGTTGCCTTACCTGAACATTTACTTTAGCTCTATAAGTTTGCTGCTCATCTGTAATGCTCTTCACCACTTCTGATGCTCATAGCATATTTGAATGAATCAGTAATACATATTACAACCTTTCTATGGTTTTGTCTGAGCTAAATAAACAATGGCTTTTGGTAGCCTAAGAGAGAAACTCTGTTCCCTGTAGTCATTCTTCTTTGTGCTTGTCCCAGTTCAAGTGCATCTTGCTGTAACATGAGATGTTCAGTACTAAACACATGATGCCAAATGAGGCGTCAAGACCACCACTGTGGGGTAACCCCAGTGGGCAGCTCAGCCCCACGCAGGCACTTGCTCACATCTCATCACCCACAGTGGGATGGAGGAGACAACTGGAAGGGTAAAGTGACAAAGCTTGTGGGGTGAGATGAAGGTAGTTTAATGAATTAAAATAAATAAGCAAATAAATGATGAGGAACAAACCCAATAAAAAGCAAGTGGTTAAAAAAAACACCCAGTTGCTCACTACCAGTTCACCAATGCCCAGCCAGTCCCTGAGCAAGCCCTTCCCCCAATCACCCACATTTTTATTGATGAGCACAATGTCATACAGTCTGGGATTTCCCTTTGGTCAGTTGGGGGTCTGCTGTCCTGGTTGTGTCTCCTTCACAACTCCTTGTGCACCTCCAGCCTACTCGCTGGTGAGGTGGGATTAGAAGCAGGAAAGCGTAAGCTCTGCTCAGCAGTAACAAAAACATCCCTTTGTCATCATCACTGCTTCCAGCACAAACCCAAACCATAGTGTCATACAAGCTACTACAAAGAAAATTATCACAGCTAAAACCAGCACAGCCTTAAAGGAGAATGTTAATATTGCCCTGCTCCCCAGATCTATTTTTTAGCAGAATCAGCTGCAGTATCCTCTGGTTAACTGATACATCAAGATCCACCTCTTGCTGTCCCTTGGTGTGTTGTCACCCACTTTAGAACAAAAATTCTTATTCATCCCAAATCTCCCACATCATTATAAACATCACTCAGTTCTCCAGGGCTACAATCAGACTTCATCTCCTCTGAAAATTTATGGGTCACCAGTACTTGCTAAGTATGCTAATACATTGAGCTGGAATTAACCACTCACCATCCTCATAATCATCTTTTAAAATTAAACAAGAGATTAATAAAATGAGAAACTGCTCTCTTTTGTGCTGTGTAAGAATGGGAGAGGCTTAATATTTTATAAGCATCCTCTTACGGCTAGCTTAGGAAGCAAGCTTTTTTCAGTTGTGACCTTGCCTCCTACAGCAAATGCTATACACACAGGGATACGTAGCGAGTTATCGCTAGCTGTGAACTGCTCCTACCCCTGCAAAGAAGCTTTTTAAGGGGAGACAAGTTCAGTTCTTCTAGCTCCTTTTAGGCTGGGTGTATGTGCACAAAAGGTGAAGAAGGGCACATATTAAAAGAAAATTCTGGTAGTAAGAAAGCAATGAGATTCAGCAGCCGAACCACCAACAGGATTTGCTAATTAGCCATCAGCTGCCGTGAAGGTAAGTGGAGAGGAAGCACGCTGCCCCTAAGCTGTCACCATCGTTTCATCAGGGCTCACTTCTCCCAAACATCTTTTCTTTCTATCTTCTCCATTGAAAGACAGAGTCCTCAGGGACAAACTGATGAGGAGCAGCAAACTACGAAGCTCAGCAGCCAGACGAGCCTGGCACCAAGGTGCTGACAGCTTGGAGATGATGTCTCCATGCAAGTTTACAAGACTCTTGCATTCCAGCGTGGAGCTGAGCGAGATTTTGTGTTCACTCCGTGGGTACCATCCTTCAGTCAAGATAGCCTGAAGACTGGTGGAGCATCACACTCGTTGAGGCTATGCCGTACAGCCCTTGCCTTCCTTTGTTTGAACTCAGGCTGGATACACAGAGGAAACCACATATGAGGAATCTTCTGTTTATTAAACTGTGTATAAAATTACTGTGTCACATGGGTGCCATCTGTGTTAGCAGCAGCGGGTATTAAAAGCAAACAGTGGAAGAATGAAATTCATGTTGCTCCATAATGGCAGTTTGTGCTAAGTAAACTCCATGGTGAAAGTGTTACTTGAAAAGGGATTTGAAAATTTGGTGCTAAGGCAGTTGAAAAAAATTTATCTAACTAACAGTTAAAAAATAGGAAATGAAATTCTGATTTAAGAAATACTTACTTTCTTTTCATCCGTATCTTCCACTTAGCCCATACCTGGGATAGAGAGCACTCTTGTATATTGAAATTACCATCTAAAAGCAATGCTCTCAGGGAGTATTCTGTAAGCAACTTTTTAGGTCAGAGTTATCACTCTTTTTTTTTTTTAGAAAAAAAAAAAGGCAAAATAGATCTAATTTTCCATTCACAGAGCTCAATCTCTGCTTGATTTGCAGTCCAGATTTTGCAGCATTGTGTTAATTCATGAGAAGCAGACAGATAACCGGCTAGAAACAAAAGGAAAACAGTTGGGTTTGTTTCACTGTGTAAGGAGAAGTAGTACAAGGAATTAATGAATAGAATAAAGAGTATAGGCAGGGCAGAGATGGAGAAAAAAAAGTTTACACTTACATACATTTTTTAATGGCTGTGGATTTCTATAAAAAAGCACTCATTTGCTGCAAGGAGACTCCCAGTGCCCACAGGACATAAGTTGTGTAAGCATGGGACATTAATACACTGATCCATCTCTGACTGAATGGATCCAAAAGGTCTCCATGCCCCTGACCCTTCCCAGGGTATGGGGCTGCAGCTTATCAGCATAGACCCCCCAGAACAAAGGCCGGGAAATACTGGAAACTCTCTTCTTCATCTCTTCCCCCTCGGCAGTGGGATTCACACCAGAGCCCTCTGGAGTGCCACTCAATCCCTTTCAGAAAGAAATTCTTTAAAAAATTATTTGCTAAACACTGACACTCCAGATCTCCTTTTTAAAAAAAAAAAAAAAGAAAGAAATTCAGATTCAATTTCCCAGTGAGTGATCTTAGTCTTCTGTCTCCTTTGAGTGCATGCACAGGACAAAAGGTCCTCCCTGAGCTCCCTCTTTACAACTTTCTTCTAGTGAGAACATGATAATCTGCTACCTCTTTGGTCAGGGAAACACCTGATTTTAAAACCCAGAAAAGTCCATCCTTTGCAGCTGGAAGGCTCTCAGACCCCATCCCTCTACCTGGAAGTCACCCTAAGAACTCAATCCCTAGAAGAAAACATTCCGCACATAGCTCTTCTTGGGCAAAACACACAATGCAATGGAGTATGGCCTTGCCTGAGCTGCCTTCTCTAACCAGTAACACATCCAGTAGAGGCTTTTGGGGACAGAGCTGGAGGAATTGGTGCTTTCCTCTGGCTTTCCTTGAGGGGTACAAGAAGTAGCGCAGCGCTGCCCCGCTGCAGCTACCGCCTTCCCAGCCACTACACTGGGAACAGCCACCCTACCTTGGATCACAGGGTTGCAAATATTTCTTACAACCCAACTGTCATTCAATCCCTGCTGCAGAAAGATCATCAAAAAGGCTGAAATACCAAAGAACAGCCATCAGATAGCATGAATTATCCTGAGAGGCAGAGGAGCTCAGGCATCAAAATGGAAATAAGCTTGGCAGAGGCAGATCCCAAATCTGTCACAGGAGTAGCTGAAGAATGCAGAAGTGAAGACAACTAGTTTTGGCATTTATTTTCTTAACTTGGACATGTTTTTAATTTAAAATGGAAAGGGCATGTTATTGTAACCAGAAAGGGTTATATATATGTTGTTTTCTATAAAAACAGACAGAAGTTACATCACCATTAACACAGTAACACCATTAACAGTTTCTGTGAGAAGCACAGAAATGCATTAAAGCTTGGGTAAAGCAACTGGTCAGACCATCTTTTTGCAGAGCTTACCCCGTAAATCTTTTACCTGAAGTCAAATAATCAGTTTTTACAAGCACTTCCACTACCTCTCTGAAGTAAACATTTTTCACAGGAAATCTTGGGTGGGTGACAGCAGGAGAGGATAGTCCATCTTTTTTTTTTTAATTAAAGTTAGCATTTCTCTTGGTGTTTGAATCACTCAGTGACAGATCTGGAGCACAAGTGTCTGTGGGGAGCCCCCAAAACAGCTAAAATTCAACTGAAATTGTTCATCTTTCAGAAGCAGATCATGACAACCATAGCACTTTCTTGCCCCTTCTCTGCAGATGCCCAGCCCTCAGTAAAACACAACTGCCTGCTGTGCCAAACAAGCCAGGGCCGTGCTGGGCATAAGATGTTTAAATAGAACATAAATCCCCCTCAGATCACCAATTTATGATGTTATTTGACCTCTATGCGTTTGTGTCTTTGCAAGATGTTACTCTTGCATTCCTACCCCAGAAAAGCAAGCAAGCAGAGATCTCTTCCAGAAAACATACTGGCTTAGAAGTTGAAAATAATTTGTGCTTGGCAGAGCTTGGTCTAGAAACCTGGCCTTTAAAAAGGCACAACCTGCCCGACTGCATGTACCAAATCTCTGGCATTAATTGAAAAAAACCTCCCAGTGATTATTGTTACTATCAAATAGCAGCAGACATTATTGTGAGTGCCTGTTGCATCCACATCCTCGTTATCTCCCAGAGGATCTCAAAATGTTGTGCCAGGGGTTGGAGAACACAGACTTAGAGAAAAAGGGTTACAAGAACTCAGTGGAAACCATTTGCATCTGAGCTAAAATAGGTGTGCCCTTTAATATTAAATGCTCAGAAGGAGATTGCTTAAGGCAGAGCAGAGCAGAAGGAAGGGAAGGGGTAGAGTCATATCTTTGAAGAAGAGATGCATTTGATTTTAGTGTGGAAGTAGTTACAGAAGAAAACTGACACCTTGTTGGTAACACACAAAGCCTAAATTATACAAAGGTTCCTCTTGCCTTAGTAAAGAGGGATCCATTCTCTCCTGCAAAAGATACTGGGAGAGAGGAATCTGAAAGGCTGCACTGCTTTGACAGGAAGCAACAAAGAGATTATAGGCACTGAGAAGCCTATGGGCTGCTGTAATGAAACTTCTGCAGAGGAGAAAGTAGAATTTTACTTGAATCACTGTTACACCATCTTTTCCCAAGAAAAAAACAACAAAAAACAACTTGCAAACATTTGCATTCCCTGCCCTATAGTGATCCATCCAGCCCACGCAGCCTTCTCTGCAGGCCAGCAGGCTGTGAAAACCCATTTTCAGTTTTACAGACACATGTCATATTTCAGCTAGTCTAATCACACAAGTGTTCAAACACACGCAGGCAGAGAACGCGAGAGCGGTTGTTTCTGCCAGTGCTGCTGCTGCAGCAGCATTTAGGGATTCGCATGCAGGGCAGGGAGCATGTCAGAAACATATTCTGCGTTCCCATCTCTGGAGACAGGTCCTAGAGCATCCCTCTGAAGAAAAAGGAGTAGGATGAATGGTGATAAAGAGAGAACTGTTGTGCTTTAACATCGAGGTCCCAGGCAGGTGCTGACAGGAGAGGGATTCAGTCTTCAAATATTTGTGAGATCCAACTGACCAGCATCTGGGAATTAAACTCTGGGAGGGCAATAGGAGTTAAAAGGTATCCCTGTGTTCAGTACTGTTTCACCAGCTAAGCACAGTAAATTTGCTGAATTTTGAGACAACTCACATGTCCTCCTGTACTGCCAGGTGCCCCCTCAGGAGTTTTAATGCCCTTTGGAAGCTAAATGCCCAAGAGCTACACTGAGGTACCAGTACTCTTGAGTGTTGCTGATTTCCCCTTTTTTTGCCCATGAAGGGGGGCATTCATCTGGTATCATTTTAGTTACCATGGGATGCCCCATCTAGTCTCCAATCTTCCAGAAAGAGCTGTCTCAGATCCCACCATCTTCATTGTATTTGCCATCAGGGCCCAAAAGTCTCCGATTATAATAAAGCCATCACAAGTGGCACCAGGAGATGCCACTCTAGGTAATCATATAGCACCCTAAGTGTCGTACTCGAATCATCACTTGGGCAGTGTCACAGTTGTGCGTAGTTGGGTGCTGAGAGAGAGAGGACCTGGGGCTGCAGAAAATGGCTGCTGGAATCTTCTGCCAGCCTGTTGATAGTGCCTCTGAGAATCACATATAGGAGACAAAGACTCCACCAGAGAACGGAGTGCCAAGAAGACCGCAGTTTTTGGCCCATTAAGGGCATTGTGATATATTTGCATAATAAATGTAAGCAGTTGGCAGACACAAAAGGCTGGGAAGGTGGGGAGGAGGCACCCCAGGTGCCCGAGAGAGAGATGCCCCTGCAGCCTGTGGAGTAGCTGGTGGAGAGAACCCATGGAGGAGGCAGAGACCCGACCTGCCCAGTGGAGAGGCTCCACGCTGGATGGAGCCGGGGGAGACATAGAGAAGATGCCGTGATTTACGTTGGGATGAGCCCCTGCCAGCACAAGTGACCTACAGAGATGAGCAAAACAGGTTTGCTGGAGGAGGCCTATAGCCCCATGGAGGACTGGGACTGAGAGACACTGTGATTTGTTGCTGCCTGCCATAGCAGAGATGAAGCCCGGTGGGAAGAGATTTGCCTTGGAGAAAGTTCGTGGAGGACTGGCTCTTATGGGTGAGATCCTACGGTGCAGCAGGGAGAGGCTGTGTGGGATGGATGCCCCCATCCTGGCTGAGAAGGAAACCATCTTGCAAGGGACTGACCGAAGCCCCCATCTCCTAGTCCCTGCCCCCCACCCTGTGCTGGGAGCAGGAGAGGGGAAGAAGGGAGCAAAATCATGGCTAAAGGGAAGTCTGCTTTAGAATGGAGGGGTGGGGGGAAGGTGTTACCGAGACCCCCATTTTCCCCAGTCCCTGCCCCTCCTGGGCTGCAACTGGGAGGGAAGAAGGGAGCAAGCTTCTAACTAAAGCCTGCTAAGGAGGGAGTGGTGGGGGGAAAAGGGTTTGCCTGGTTGCATTTGTTTCAAGATTGTTGGTTGCACTCCTGACTCTGGTTTTTCACTGTTTTCTCTTAAGTATAGTGTAATAAATTAGATAACTTTCTCTTCTGCACTCTGTGTTGAGTCTGTTTTGCCCGCGTCATTAACAAGTTTGTCTCTTGAGCTGCTTAATATATTTTTTCTCTCCTGTCCAACTAAGAAGGGGAGTAATAGATTGATTTTGGTGGGCGTCTGGCCTTTATCCAGGGCTCAACCACCACAGGCAGTTTGTGGAAGAACTAATATTTTGACCATAATATTTTTCCTGCACTTTTACCTAATTGTCTTGCTATCGTGCAGGGCTCACTAGGTCCATGGATGTACTTCAGATATTGGGTTTTTTTTCTGGAACAGGCAGCAAGACCCACTGTCCAGAAGAATAAAGGCCAGTAAGACATTCATCTTCTGCAAATAAGTTTATATAAACATTCAGTGGATAAATTCTGAAATCTGGAGTCTATTCTCTGACAAATAAAGGGTAATTTCCATGAATACAAATAGATGAGACAATACAAGTGGTTTTAACTGAAGGTGGTTGGAGAAACTAACTATAAACCTTTCAGACTGAGGTTTTCAAAGCTGATGGCGCATATTAGAGCTTATTGTTATTTAGCATGCTTTGATTGTCTTCTGGCCTGCCAATAATCATAACCAGATTGAATTTCCCCAGGCATTTTTATGACACCAATATATGTAGTGATGTCTGGTTGCCAGATTTTGAACACCCTCCCCTTCCAAAGAACAAAAGAAACGTGACTTTTTTTACCTTGATGGATTGATCTCAAGAAGCCTTCCAGGCCTCAGATAAAATATCAAAGTTATTCTGGTTGCTTAGAATTGGTCACATCAGATCACAGAAAAAAGGTGGCATGAAGCATGCATCAACACTTCAAGTCTCACCTGGGAAAAGAGCAGTTTAGAGTTTTCCACATTACAAGATAGATAAATATGAGATCCTTTCAAGGAGGTTTACATTCACAGAAGTTGGAAAGTGTGCTCTCAAGCCTATCATGGGATCCATTCCTTAAAAGGCTCTTGCAGAACTGTTCTACTTTCACTACCGCAATGACAGACCTCGAATACAAGAGATTACATATGACCTTTACTGAACACTCCCCCTCAATTTACCCCCTTCAAAAAACCTCAAAAACTCTTAGGTGGCTTCACATAATTAATTTGGTTAACTTGCCAAAACTATTAGAGAGCTACATGTTTATCTCATTCTGACTCAGAGGGTTAGAAAAAGTTACGGATTAATTTTAGCAAGCTAATTTCCGATGGCTAAGTGCTAGTAGGTGCACAGAGAATCAGGAGAGAATGATGTCAGAGCACTGTGTTGTCATGGAAAGGACAAAATTACTTCAATAGCTTCTCTTCATTTATAATTCGTATAATTATATTATCTCCTAAGGAAAATAACTTCCAGGATGCCAGAGTCAATGACAGTTCTGTTCAACCAGAGCTTTCTCAGACCAGTTTGATCATGTAATGTATTTTTGCAGACATATTTTGTTCTTTTCTTCTCCATGCCAGTCAAAAAAAGGTTACCAGTTCAATGCAGCTCTAGCCACAGCAGTTAGATCAGGTACTTTATTCACAAACAAGTAGTATGTTGTTCAGCACAAAATTAATCTGCTGGAGGTTTGAGCACTGGCACTTGGGAAATTACTACGCAGCTAAGCACCACTTCATAAGCTCTTCTGTTCCCCATAGCTCCATTCAACACTGTTAGCCCCAGCATGGGAGGCTGAGGCCAAGTAGCTGAACAGCACTAAAATACGTATCCTTGCACACCTTGGCAGAGGGACCATGTGGAGCAAAGCATGGCAACACATTTCCCAGAATGGGCCAGAAGCTGGGGACCGTACCTTTACAGCTTCAGAATGAGAACAACCTGCAAGTATTGTCTGGTGGGCAAGCAACAGCAAACGGTCAACAATGGTCCAAGAATTTTCTTTCTCAGCCGTATTTCTTCAGTCTTTAGGGACAGCCATGCTTTGTGAATGGCAACAAAGGATTTTTGTCTTCCTTTCAAAAATTAGAGCTTCCCTGTGCTAGGGTCTGGATTTTATCACAGCGTTCCACATTGCCACTTTGGCTCATACAGAAGCAGCCAGGCCTTCAGATCCCCCACCTGGATCAAGCACTTCATGCCTGTCTGGCCGGAGTGAATATTTCAGTGCTCTTCTGCTGAGGAGCAGCATTTTATTTTTTTTTTTAACATCTATCTGGCAAAGCTGGAGAAAACCTTTTCCTTTCTAGATCACAATTCTGTGAAGTGAGGCAGGACTAGATCTGTCACCCAACCCCATGCCAAACAAATGGAAGAGTATCTCCCGAGGAACACAGACCACAGATAAGCTTAATCTAGTCCGTCACTGCTTCAACCCTTCCCAAACACTGTGGGTTTGCAATAGCCTTTTACCCTTTCTTTAGGTTTGTCAATAGAAAATTGCTTTTCTTTCTTCACAGGGCCCTTCTCTTCAAATGCAGTCTTTGTGTTAGCACTCCTTACTGAAGGGCTCAGCTACTCAATTCCCTTTCCTTTCTCCTGCCTTGGCTCTCCAGGAGGCGGCAGTTCCTGCAGCTTATTATGGCCACTAGACAAATGGGTAAACTTCTCATGCAGAAATCCTTCTTTTCTAGTGAAAGCAAGTACTTTTTTACCTGAGTGTGCTGGATGTACTTCATTTCTTTTAAAAAAATATATGCTTTAGTGTAGCCTTTGTAGAAGAGAAGGAAAGAGATCAATAAATAAAATAAATAAATCATAAAGGCATCTTTTCCAGAGTCAAAGGGATGAAGGGAAACCCATACCAAGGAGGCCATAAGGTTACTTGTGCACTCGACATTCATCAGTCTGTCAGCATTCCTAAAGCATGCACTGAAATTGGGGAACATTGTATCACAGGATTCAGAGGTCTGGCACATTTCTCAAAGCACTAGCTCCTGGAATCATAGGAGTACACTGAAATTTTAATGTCTCAGAAGAAGGAGGAAAAAAGAAAGAAAACCACAACATCTAGTTTCCAGCCCTGTTGCTGGGAAAACAACACGCATTAAAATACCCTCCAAGAAGACATGAAACATAAGCATAGAGCTCAGAATTAAAAAAGGACAACAGGAGTTCTGCTTCCTAAATAAGGCTCTTTAGCCAATTAGGATACATCAGCAGCATACAACTAGGTTTTCTTGTGAGAATAGCAGTGTAATGCAATTAGCATTTATTTGGAGTGGAGTAAGAAAATGGCTAGCCATGACCACTCGTAAAGGACAAATCGTACAGACAGAGCCTGTGACTATAAGCAGCCCAGTTGCAAGGACGAGATGCAGGGTAGCATGGGTAATGCTGAAAAGCAAATCTAAGTTGGCTTTGAAGTTAGCTGACTTAAAGTCCGTGTCAATCTGAAGTGACAAAGGCATTTAGCAGTGGACAATGGAGTGAACTGAATGTGATGGAAGATCACCTGGATGAAATTACTTTGTTCACAGAAGCCGAAATTAGAAAGCAGGGTGTAAGACCATGTGGGTAGAGATGCTGTCAACCACTGGGATTCGGTCAGGCACATGCAGAAAATAGCAGTTGTCAGAGTGAAGGGGCACTGGCTATGGTAAAGAAGGCAAGTGGTACTATCATTTACCTAAGAAAGAAGACAAATGTTAGGAAACGTTTTGCCCCCTTAGTTTTCTGTCTTAATGTTATCATTTATATATTACTATTTTTCCAGAATTCCTTTGAATCTGATGGACAAATCTTAAGAGAAAGGACCAGAACTTCCCAACACCAAGCAGCAGAAGAGAAGTGTGCTTTGAAGTTATATTATACACCCTTTCGTCTGATAACTTATGCAAAAATTACTGTAAAGTTACCAGCTAAACATTTGGCCCACAGTATTGGATGATGAACAGTTTTCTCTTTTGAATATGTCTTCACATATGAAATATGAGTGAACTTAATGTTTATGCTCCCCAAAATTTCTTCTCATTAAATTCTCTATTTTAAACAAATCACTCCCCTCAATTCCTAAACTACCACACACTGTGATTTTTCCAACAATATAAGCCATCATATGCTTTGACTTTGACAAATCATGTAAGTTAGGCAGGGGTGAAACATTATCACTTTGATGGGTGTGGTGGTTCAGCCCCAAACACTGGCTGAGCACCACACACTGCTCACTCACTCCAGGAGGAGAAAGAGACAGAGCCCCCGTGGGTTGGGATAAGGACAGTTCACTGACAAAAGCATGGTGAAAGTAGAACAATAACAGCCAATTACACTCACAACGGGTGAAAACACAGTACCTTATTGACCTGACAATTACAGAGTGCTGCCCAATGCAATGACCAACCTAATGCCCTAGCCATATTCAGACTGCTCTGGAGACACCCAGTCCATACCTCCCCCCACCCCCAACCAAGTCCCATTTATGGGGAAGTGATGTCAGGCGGGGTGGAAAACAGCCCAGGCTAACTCAGCTCACCTGTGCTGGCTGCTTGGGGAGGTTGACCCTGGCCTGGCCAGAACCAGGGCAATGGGATACCTGCAGCACATCCCAAGGTACTACAAAAATACAGACTGTTACAAATAAGTATGCGGCATCCTTCTCCCAAGAAAGACATAAACCAAAAGTTACCAGGAAAATGGGACTGTAATCTTATTTGGTCCAGATTCCGGAACTTTCTATGTTTGTTCCAAGTCAAAGTAAAAATTGACATCCTTAGCTTAAAAAACCGGGCCTTTTAAAGGCCAAATATCTAAGGAATCTCAGATCTGTTTAAAGCTAAAGTTAAATTGAATCACCACTTTAAAAAAAACAAACAAGAAAAAAATCCCACCAGACACAGGCAATTATGTCCTAGTTCTGGCATCCTAAAAATATTAGGCCTTTAAAATGTAATTCTAATTATATTAGGCCTTTCTAATCACCTTACTATGAAACTTCTGGGATTTAGGATTTCCCACATCTAAAAAAATGAAGGCTTTATTCCTTGTGAAAATACAAGGAATGCCAGCCCTGACAAAAACACAAAGGATTAATCCCTGACTGCAGCAGCCCATGAGAAACCAGATGCTGAAATCAGGTGGATGCAAGTATAAATGATGCAAAATGACTGATAATCAACAGGCCCATATGAAGGCTTTCAGAAACAGTCAACAGTTCTAAATCCTGGTCTTAGACCAACAATCAATAAACAAAAAAAACAGAGTCCCTCCAGTGCAGGCACTGGTGATGGGCCTACTGTTTTTCTGTTGAGATAGAAAAATAAAGATTCTGTACTTTTGTAGGGGTTTAAGATCCCTTGGCAATCTTTCTAAAACAGGATCATCCACCTTTCTGTTTTGCTTCTAATATGACTATTTCTTCATCCCACTAAATACTGGGAATCACCTCATATAATTTCAGTGTGGAAACGTACCTTTAAATCCTGTCCTTAATTTCATGTAACATTGAAGCCTCTTGGCATATATCTCATCTGTTCAATGCCATGTATTCAAGTGCAACACATATGGGCTTTAGGATCTTTGGATGCTGTGGAAGAAACATCCAGAAAACCATCTGTACATAAGTTAAATAGCAGATCCAGACTCACCTCGGGAACAACAGAAAAAAGGATCCATTTATTGCATTGCTTTGATATTGAAGAACATCTTTTTCAAAGGGCAGCCAAATTTATGCCTGCTAATTGTAAGAACAATTACTTGGTACAAACAAGATCAGCAGCTGGCTAAATGGCCTGCACACAGGGTTGCTTATACATGCAGAGTTCACAGAGAGAAAATGTACTCACAGTACTGATACCTCTTTGAAAATGTCAAGGTCCTGCCCTAAAGCTCTAGAGACAAAGCCTCTACCCGCGTATAGTGTCAGCTCCAAAAATGAGGCTGTGAGAACTTTTTGTGTCCACAATGTAGTTTCCACATCAATGCCTTAGAATGGCTTAGAATGACTTAGAACAAGCCACAAAACAAAGACACGGTTTTACGACACAATGCTTTCAGTTCAAAGCATCCTAATAATACATGGGTAAGGTGGTCCCTCTTCCTACCCATGCACTTTTTCTTAAAAACCTTCAAGAACTTGAAGAACTATAGCATTCTCGCTCTGATGTTCCTCTGTAAAGCAGTTTTCCCCATTCTTATTCTTCACCCTATACCTGAATTGTTAGGGATAGTTTCTTCTGTCAGAATTGATAACATTTCCTTGTCTTCCCCAAAGATCTGGCAACTGATAACAGCAGAAAACTTAACCATTCATAAAGGTAGAATTAGAAAAAGAATTATCAAATTCTCTTTGAATCCAAATCCTAGTGAATCATATTTGAATAACAAAATACTAGATGGTAACTCTCTTTCTTTGCCATCTCATAAATTTCCATCTCATCCTGTAAAATAATTCTACAACAGAATTACTGTGGTGAGCAAGCCAACAACTATAACAATGAAAATTAGATGGAATTCAGTCAGACACACCAATATTACTTAGGTGTATGAAAATATGACTTATCAAAACAGCACGGACAGATGCTGCTACCCCAGATTTCCCTAGAAGAAGCTTGATGCTATGAGATGCTAAACATCTCGAATATCAGTAACAAGTCAGAAATCAAGATGCTCTGTAATGTTTTTTGTACGGCTAGCACCTATTATAATCTTAATTATTCGGCAGTTAAAGTGGGACCAGTCATCCACACACACTCCAGCCTATGCTGCAACATGTGCTGCCATTGTAAATTGCCTCCATTGACTGAGGCAGCTCCATTTTTTTCACAACTGAGAACTGCCAGCAGTAAAGTACAACAGTGTAGAGTAAGAGTTTAAGTGTTAGGGTAAGTACAGGAGCTGTAAAATTTAGTCACAAAAAGCCAACATATCTAATGATTTAATTTTTTTTTTTTGTAGTTGTGCAAGGGGAGTTTGCCAATTAAAAAAGCCTATCTGCTGAAAGATTTACTGGGGAGATATATCACTGTTAAGTGATTAGTAAGAAATAAAGTCATATAATAGATGCTAGAAATGTAAACGGTAATAAATTAAAACTAAGTTTGTAGAGTTCTGTGCACCATTTAGAATTAGCTGTGCAGGTTCCGTCAGACCAAATACGTAGTTTAACTGGAGTGAGCTTGCACGTATGTTCAATCTCTGAAGAACAATTTCATACAATCCAAGCAATTTCATGCAACAGAAGCCTTTTTGAATTCATTTCTTTTTGAAGAATAAGCCAGATAATTAGCTCACTGAAAAACATTTCAAAGTTGAACAACATGACATTCCAACTGCCCACTCTAATGATCCATTGCCCCTCCATGAGTCATCACTGCTCAGTGATCTTGCGTGGATCCACACTCCAGATACTGCCGTCTGCCTCAACCTCACTGGAAAGTCATTCTTGGACTCTAAGGATGCAATTCAAAACTTAACCAAGCTCTGAAAATAACCTTTCATCTTTAGTGATGTGTTAAAATCTCCCCACAAAATACTAATAACTTGTAAAACTTGAGGTAATTGTGTTTACTTAAACCTGTAAGTCTTAAGGATTGAAGTGCTGGGGTTTAGACACTGGTGACCAAGTCTGTATGCAAACACATTCCTTTTCATTTAACTTACCTTTTTTTTTTCTCCACACATCTTCCCCTGTCATTTAAAGCCAAGGGAAGAAGGAAAATAAAAGCAACTTCTACCGGCCTTACTCCCTCTTCTAGCCTTATTTCTCTCTTCTTTCAGAAAAGGTCTCCTGTGAAGGCTCACATCAACTCAGTGTAGCAGAAAACAGCAGCTGCAGGAAAATTCAAATAGCGGAAAGACTATGATAATGTCAACACATTAAAAAGGTCATATACTTTCTGCTGTACCAATTACGTATATCCCTGCACACTGATAATTAAGACACCTGGGATACCCAGTTACCATGAAAATGGATGTAATACCTGGCCACTATGATGATGGTCAGCACCTCAGAGGAAACTAAATGTAACAGAGCTATGAGAAAAGGGACTTGCATCCCAGAAAGGTGTTGTGAGTAAACCTGCACCCTCATGTAATGCTCTCAGTAACATCTGATGCCTTTTCAAAATGCCATGTCTCAGACTTGCACTATTTCAAGGGAATCTTGACATTCACTTGAAAAAAAAAAGATTTCTGAAGAAAAATCAGGATAATTTTAATGCTCAAAAGCTTATAGGAAGAATCAGAAGTACTTAATATATATTTTTAACCTCCCAATTTTTAAGCATCCAGCATTTTCTAGGTGCTGCAGGTTGAAAGTTGAGTTTATTTTTCCCTTTTCTGCTTCACATTCAGATAAGCACCAATTACCTAGAAACACGCCAAACAGACCAGTTGTAGTTTGTTTTCTGCATTTTTTCTAATGTAAAGCAAAACATTACAGAAGCCTACATAGAGCATGTAAACAATGTATCAGGGGTCACATCACCAGAAACCAAAATAAGATGGCATGCACAAAAGGAGATGAGTTACAGGGACTGATGCTACAGTTTCTATGGCGTTGTGCCATCATACATGAGATTAAAAAGCATGGTGACAATGGGAATGGGTGTGAGGGAGGGTGGGGGTGGGAAATAACTTCAAGGTAATCTCTCCTGTAAAATAACATGCAGGTTAAAAATAAATAAAAAAAATAAAGAACGATCTTTTTCATTTCCAGGGAGATAAAGGCAGTCAGAAGAATCCCATGCTGGGCATAAGGAGGCAAGATGGGATTCTTGTCTAACATCAACATATATGCCTACACTCTTTCAACAGTTAACACAGTGGTTACAGGCTGGGGTGCACAAGTGTCATTTTGGATGCTTCCATCAGGCAGAGATGAATTTTCTGCAGAAGTCTCCTTTCTATCTTTGCTCTAACAGGAATCTGCGTAGTTCACAGGTATAGATACCTGGAGTCCGTAACCTTGCTGACATCCCACCTGTGGAGGTTTCCAGGGTATGAACACTAGTTCTCCAGCACCTGGAAAATATTTCAACAGTGTTTTCAGGAAGGGAAGCCAAATCTATTTGGAAAAAAAATCAGCAACAAAAACTAAAACACAACAACAACAAAAAGCATTGCGCAACCGCAACCCAAAATAAGGCAGATGTTCCTTACAAGATTTTCCACCTGTCTTTCTTAAGTTACTATATAAAATTTAATCACACTGTGTAGTTGCTGCAATATGCACAACGTTCATCACTGAAGTTTTCATTAGTTAAAATTCATTCTCATCAGTAAAACCACAGATGGCTCCTAAAAGCGGCTTCTTCTATACCAAACTGTCCTATCCATCTTCATCACACGCTTTACAGGCACTTAACGGACTACTTGAAAAATCTGGGTTCCTTTGTGGCACCATGCTGAACATTTTAAAGTACAGTTGGACTACTGCAGGACTACAACAAGCTGTAGTGACCCCACTGGTGTCAGTGGAGTCTCTTTGAGATCTGTGACACCAGAGCAGCATATCTAAAACCTATTAGTAATCCCTGTAAATCAATTCACTGACAATATGTCAGTGGATAATGAAGAGTCATTTGTTAACTTAGGCTTCCAAATAAGAAGTATCATTACATTTCATTAAACACCTTTAAAAACTGTGGTTGTGTTGCACCGAGTTTGTCACCTTGCAAAAATCTGCACACCACCACTGCTGCTTTCTCCACAAGCTACATGTGAGAAAACACGGGTGGGAGTTTTTCCTACCTGCCAGGGTCGAGGGGGCTGCTCAGTGGAGCCAGTGAAGGAGGTGCCAAGCAAGGCATAAACGCATGAGTTCCGTGATTTCCCTTCTCATGGTCTCCACTGCACATGTGCGCCCTGCTTTTCTGCAGATGTCTAGTAATGAGGTACCAGCAGCTGGGTAGCTGGTAGCAGAGCAACACAGCTACTAATGAAACACTTAAAACAACCATTATTCTTACAGAACTAATGACAATTAGAGTGGAATACTGAGACCAAGTCATTCTCTGACTGAGATATTTATACAAATGAGAACTACCTCCCCAGTCCGCTTCTACCAGCTGCTTTTGTTAAAACAAGCTTAGGAACCCGACTGGAAAAAGATTGCCTTAGAGCGAGAAACTATGTGCGGATTAATCCTTTCTCCCTTTCTTGCTTACAAAACTTGTTCACATAAACAAGCTCTCTCTCCCTTTATCTTATGCCTATACACACTTCTGTCCTTCTTTTCCATCTATAAATATTACTTTTCTCAAGAACCTGTAGCTATAAAACATGGGACTAGGATCCAGCAAAAGTTATCAGAACAACTACTGATCAGCCAGAATTATCCCTGCCAGCATCTGAATTAGCATCAGACTGACAAACACGAGTTAGCCTGACACTGCTGGCCTTGCAAAGCATGAATGGCTGGAAGGTCTTCATTTGACATCACACGGATTGCCACTGCACCTTGTGGCATATCGGGAACAACAAGGATGTCATCCACATCCTAGGAGTTTAATCAAATTAAAAGAGCACAGAACTGGACTTTCAGAAGTGGCTTTCCTTTTCCTGTCAAAAAGACACATATTCTTCATAACTTATTTTACAAGTAGCACACATTCTAATATTTATTTTGGAGCAAAAGTATTTCAGCAAAATTTCCTCATCACAAAGGTAGTGATAGAGAAGAATTTAATTACAAAACTCATTTGAAAATGTGTTAGCTTTACCAGTCTCTCTCCTTTTGCCATATTTCTCCATTAAGCATAACAAAAAACCTTGCAGACCAGGTACTCTAATGAGAGTGGTATCTTATGAATGCAGTGTGAACTCCTGCACATACAGCAAACCTTTTTTTAAAAAAAAAAAATTCATTTTGTCTCCATGACAAATTATTTCTACCTACAGTTGCAGTGACATGCTAAATACTCAACTGCTTAGCATGCCGCAGTTTAGCCCTGACCAGCTACTAAGTACCACGTGGCTGCTCGCTCACTCTTCTCCCACTAGCTAGGATGGGGAGGAGAATCCAAAGAAAAAGGCAAAACTCATGGGTTGGAGTAAAGTCAGTTTACTAGGACAGCAAAGGGAGAGGAAAATAACAACAACATTTCCAAAGGAATATACAGAGCAGGTGATAGACAATGTGATTTCCTCACCACCTGGAACTTGATGCCCAGCCAAGCCCCAAGCAGTGATCCCGTCTCCGCAACCAGCTCTCTCTTTGTATACCAAGCATGACATCATACGGTATGGAATATCCCTTTGGCTAGTTTGGATCTGCCATCCTGCCTGTGTCCTCTCCCAACTTGTTATGAAAATTCACTCTATCACATCATATGTAGCACATAGAGCATTGTGACTCATCTTTGGGTCTGGTTTAAGAAGATGATTGATTTAAAAGCAAGGTTTTTCAAGTTTGTCTTTTATCTTAAATCCATGTATCAAAATTAAATAGTAAACTGTTTCTAAATTATAAGTGCCTTCAAAACAAAATCTCTGCTCAGTGAGACAAAGTTACCAACCTACTGAAGCACGACGAAACCCCAGAGAGGCACCCAAACACTTCCAAGTTAATCAAAATGCCACCGGGACATCTGAATGGGAATGACAGCAGCAGCTCCCAAATTCTCAGCCTCATGAAGATGTCCATGAACATGATGTGACCATTTCTGTAAAATTACAGGTTCACTGACAATTCAGTGTATGCAGGGTCACAACAGCATGTGGTCCATCATCGCTTGGGAATGCCAGTACATAAGTGAACTACTCAATTATAATGAACAGATTCAGTCCTGTGTGCTATCCTGGAAATAGATGTCAAACCTTAGGAAATAGCTTTGCCATGCAAAGGAGTGTGAAGTCAATTATTGTCACATACAGCCCACTCACTGACTGTTACTAACCTCTGCAATGGTATAGCGCGTTCTCTGTTGGCTATTCATGATTTATGCTGTACGACTGATTACTTGATGTCACCGGGAATTATTTCTCCTCCCAGAGAGATTTCAAAATGGCTGATAAGCCTTTATAAAAGTAATGTTTTGGGAACCACTCCATTGCCTGGATATTTGCTAGTACCTATCTTTTTTTTCCAGAAACCGTTCTTTTATAAAAACTCCAGAAATGAAAGGAATGAAAGAGATAACATAATTTCAAATCATAGAATCACTAGGTTGAAAAAGACCTTTGAGATCATTGAGTCCAACCGTACCTGTAGTCTACTAAACCATATCCCTAAGAACCTCATCTACCTGTCTTTTAAATACCTCCAGTGATGGTGACTCAACCACCTCCCTGGGCAGCCTGTTCCAATGTCCAATAACCCTTCTGATGAAGAATTTTTTCCTAATGTCTAATCGGAACCTGCCCTGGAGCAGCTTGAGTCCATTCCCCCTCGTTCTATTCCCTGTCACTCACTTGGGCAAAGAGACCAACACCCACCTCTCTGCAACCTCCTTTCAGGTAATTGTAAGTGGCAACAAGGTCCCCCCCCTTAGCCTCCTCTTCTCCAGACTAAACAAACCCAGGTGCCTCAGCTACTCCTCATAAGGTTTGCTGTCCAGCCCCTTCACCAGCCTGGTTTCCCTTCTCTGGACACACTCCAGGACTCTGATGTCCTTCTTGTAGTGAGGTGCCCAAAACTGAACGCAGTACTCTATGTGCAGCCTCACCAATGCTGAGTACAGGGGGACAATCAATTCCCTGGATTTGAATGGCAAACGTAAGAATCATAAAAATTATCATGGTAGTGTTGGGACGATGGGAATCAAAACTGGAGAGAGAAAAAACAACACACACACCCCCCCAAAACAGTCCCCATTCTTTGCTTTGCTTTTCTCAGGAGAGTCCAAAAATTATCTTCTTGGTTTGAACATTAATTTCACCCAAAGGGATGCTGACTTTTAACAAAAGATGATAAAAAGCACCAAGCCACATTGGACTTTATGAAGTCAGAAAAGGAACTCATTAAAGATTAAATTCTGCTTGCAATCCATCATGCTGCCTTCAAGGTAATTTTTAATTGAACTATTAGTCTTTGGGAATACGTCTTTCTACCCAATTCACGCAGTGTCATTTTTCATGTCCCATTAAGAAGTTACCCAACACTTACTCTGCTTCTAGTGAACGGGACCCCACCATCTCAGGTAGCAGGCTACGGTTATTGAGAGACACCTTCCTCACTGAGGCACAGACCAGAGAGAGTGACCTTCAACACGTTCCCCTGATTACAGAGAGGAACTGTGTGCCTTGACACTTATGAAACACCTCTCAGTCATGTTGGGAATGAAATCGCTTTAAAATCCATGACTTTGTGGGTATCAGTGCTTCAGCTCTTTCGCAGCAAAATGGGACTGACTGCAAACCATACGAGACAGTGTCTAAATAGATTAAAAAGAAAGCAGAAAAAAGATAAAATCAGAAAACCAACTTAAAATGCTGAGGAAAAAAAAAGTGTAATTTGCCTCAGTTCAGAAGGAATGAATAGCAGAGCTGGGAATTGAAAGTAGAAAGCAGATCTTCTGGCCTTAATTTTGAAAATATCTGTATCCAGCGCTACCTTTCCCAAATGAGAATTGATAGAAAAGCAGCTGCTTGATTTCTTCTTCCTCCTAAGGAAAATCTCACTGTAAACAAGATGATAAAGTGAGGCAGGATCTAATCAGGACCGAGACAACGTCTGGCAGGACTATCAGTCTTGATGCTCCAAGAGCTCTTCAAGGACTCAAGGGAAGGCATTTGCTCGCCAGTCCATGAGTCTATCTCAGAGGCTAGCTTTGCCCAGCATTTGTGGTAATTGCATGAAATAAATCCCTACGGGAGCTGGGAAGGGGCGTTCAAGTGTGGGTGGCAGTCAATGATTTAGCTTCAGTAATAAGTGGTGTAGCTGGGCTTCAAAAGCCATGCTAATCTTCACATAAAAGATTTTTAAAAAAACCCTCCAAAATGTTTTTTTAAATCTTTAATAAAAACAAGTTTAGGTTAAAAAAAATAAAAACTGAGAGGGTGTCCACAATCAATTTAAGGCAAACTGTGTTTTTTATGAGATTAGAGCCATCCTACATCCTATAACAGCAAAGAGCCAAGCCTCATGACAACAAAAGCCTTTAACTCCTTTTGCATTCCAGCAGAATTGCAAAATCAGTAACGTTATGATCTTACCACAGCAAAACTACATCTGCCAATTTTTATACAACTAATCAAGGCCTGGAATAAACTGAGGTGCAGTCTGACTCCATTTGATTTGGAACTGCTGTATAAGGCAAGGACCTTCCTGTACCTAACCACCTATTATATCTCCTGCAAACAGCCTGGACAGACACACTACTTCAGCATCTAGTCCTTTGTTCAAACGCTTCTGGTCCTTTCACCAGAGCCTGTGTTTTCCAGAAGGTTCTCACAATCAGAACCTATTTTCATGACATCGTGTTGAATTTTATTGTGATTATTTGGAATGTAATTTTCCCCCTACAAATGTAGAATCATTTGCAAATGTGACTATAGTTGTTTCTCTCTTGCATATAATTTTCTTTTATGATATTTACCGGACTCACCCACCTTCTTTTCAGAAAGCTAAGGAGCTTTACAGGCCACTGGTCTTCTGCAGATTGAGATTCAAGAGATCTGTATTCTCTTACTGTGCTTCAGATTAGCCACAGTAGGGTGTAAACACTTCACTATGGAAAGGCAGACTACAAAGAGTGCAGAGATTTCACTGGCAACAAGATATAATGTTATAACAGATAAATAGACTCAGGTGTTTAGAGAAGATAGGTCACCCAACTTCAAGAAACAGTCAGTTTCTCCCTCTTTAAAAAATTCAGACCTACTACAAAATACCACCAGTTGAAAATGCTCTAAACTGCTTCCCTGGGTAAGAGGTATTATGAGAAATAAGAAAAAGAGGAGGCACATAAATAGTGCTAGATGTCCTGTGAGATAACCTTCCCTAGATATTGCCCAATAAGGGGGCCATGCAAACCATCATAGGAGCCAGCATTCCTATGATGCTAGATATGAAAGTGAGGACAGTCTAAGATACAGTCCAATTAGATTCATAATGAGCAGCTCTTCAACCCCAACAGAGGCCTTTGTTCAGGAAGGAGAGGGAATCTGTAGAAGGTATGTTTTCAGGAATAAGGCAAGTTCTGAAAATACCTAATGACATGATACTAAAAAAAAATAAATAAAATAAAAGCATTCAAAGAGATACAGTACTGCTCTTCCTGTTTAGTTTTCCAGTGCTAGATGGTGATGAATGTGTGTTGAACAATGGTTGTGGATGAGGGTAGACCATACCCAACTTGGAGGAATAAGGATATGCAAGGAGTAACCAACAGCAAAGGTAAAAACCAACACACACACACACAAAAATCCCCACAAAAAAACCACAAAACCCCAACCAATCATAAAGAAAACAACAGCAAAAAAAAAACCCCAAGACCCACAAAAGAAAAATCCCAAAACCCTATGCCTTTGAAATTAATAACGTGCCAGATAGCGTATTCTGTGAAAAGCAGAGAGGAAAGAGTTACATTTAAAGCTGAAGCAAAGAACAGAATGAAGATTGCACTGCACACATTGAGAGATAATAAGATGTCATTGCCAGTATGCAAGATAAAAGAGGCCAACTGAAAAGAGTCAGTAGAAACTCAGAGAAAGTATAGGCAAGTAGGCAATAGCACAGACGCGACAACACAATATGTAAATCAGCTGTTTAGTTTCCTGATCACATGGGGAAATGAGGAACTGACGTCAAAGAACCTGAATTTTATTTTTTAAGAAAGCTAGTAGGAACCAGGACAAATAATAAAAAAAAAAAATCAAAACCCCCCAAAAAACCGCAAAACACTGGGACCATACAAACTTCATTACAGATTCTGGCAAAGGCCCAAGTGGAAATGGTTTTACAGCCAGAGAATAATCAGTGTGTGACAAAAATTCCTAATACATGACACTGAGTGAAAAAATCTAGGGACTGTTAAAAGGGTAAAATTCCATCTCTAGCTGAGGGGAGAACATCATTTAGAGCAAGAAGATGGACTCTAACATACAGTTTGAGGAAAAAAACAAACATATGCTAAGTAGATTTATTGAAGAAGACATGGCAAAGATTAAGGACATGGGAGAGCCTGTGTGGAACTTGACTTGGTACCCTGGGCTAGAGGTCAGAAAACAGGTTCTGACCCCAGTTTGATCACTGACCCTTGAGGGATCGCGTATATCAAGCCTCTGCTCTTTGTCTTGTTTTAGTTATTTTGCCAGCAAACTCTTTGGGACCAGTGCTGTTCCTCACACTCTACAGACATCACATATCCACTATGGATCCAGAACATAACTCATGCAGTTGCATAAGATAAAAAGCGTTGAAATTCAAAGACAATGGGTCATGAAATAAAGCAGCAGACGACTTACTGAATAGAAGAAAATCCTAGAAACACTTCTTATGGAAGAGCGAGAACGGGAGTAAGCGCTGCAGAAGGAGCATGATGGGAGAAAGTAGCAAAGGCTATAGATGTTATCACAGCACATACTGTCTCAGCAGTGAGCTGTAGTAAATGACTGGGACAGTGTGAAAGACAGAAGACAGAAAGCAAATTCAGAAGAGCTTGGGAGACTAGAAATACTGGCAGACACAGGCTGTTTAACATGCAGCCCAATGCACATGAGCTTTTACAGGTCCCTGTTGGGCGAAATCCCAGACATGTTTCAGAAGAAATTCTCTGGATCCTTCTTGTCTCGGGTAAGTATTTCATGATACCTTTCCATACTGTTTCATCAGTGGGTGCAAAGTTCTTAAACAGTGCTACATAGCCCTTAACCAGGTTTCCTCTGTCAACAGTTATTCCTCAATCTTTGCTTTAAATTATGCACTTTCAACTATTTTCCTCCTAGAAATCTCCTTAGAAAAGAAAATTAATATGGCATGGTCAAACAAAGCAGAATATATGCACCTTAAATCACACTATTAGTAAATAAATTTTCTGTTAGATAGGGCAAAAAAGGCAGGTAGATGACATTTTATGTATTTATGTTGTAAGCTACAGCACTGGACAGTGCGATCCACACTCGTTTTAAAGACTTACCTTAGGTCTCTGAAGCCCTCTGTCAGTCTGGTGCATAGCACAGTGTAATTTCCCTGCCAGCAGCAGCAATTGAACCAGTCTGCTTTGAAATCCCTGTTGCTTCATTCAGGATGCAAGGAGACAAACTGCCTTACCTTCCAGGGGTCTGAGTTGACACCAGGTTAAGCTCAGTGATTGCAGTTTTTAATGTTTTGGGGGTTGTTTTGATTTTATTTGCTTTTAGTATGAACAATGATTGGGGAGCAGTTGAGCATATGATGAGATAATCCATGGAGTTGGTGGAAGCAAGAGGTTGGTGATCCGCACACCGTGCTGAGGAAGAGTTTCCTTGCTGTTTACAAGCATTAGTAGAAAGTTTTCTCCCAACTCAACATCAGTTGGAGCCTCCCTGACCCTGCTCTCAATTAAAACTTGTCATCTCTGGGTTACATCACACAGGACACTAAAGTCACTCTCCATTGTGCAAAACCTTATGTACTTCCAAAAGCATGAAGTAGCTTGAAGTATTTCTTGAGCACTAACATTAGTTAATACATAGCCCTTAACCTAAACCTGCATTTTTCCTTTCAGGTCCGTGCTAAGGCCTTGTGGGAGTGGCAACCTTGTGCTCCCTCTGGTCTCAGGTGGGCTGGGTGCTCACCAGATTTGGCCCTTTCATAACCCCCATGACACTGACTGAAGGAGGCACTCAGCCCACGTGGGAGAGAGTGTGTGCAGGTCACACCACACTTGCTCTATCACATCAGCACAAAATCTTTGTTTCAGGCTGAATGACAGAAGTTTTCTTGTTGCTTACAGAAAAAATTGTGAAATTGTTTTCCCAGTAGCTTTAGAACTCTGCGTTCCATAGGAGGGCTCTGCATGTATTCAGTCATCGCTGGCATACTTTAACCACATTAGAATAATGTCCTATTTAAAATTTAAAAAAAAAAACAAACCAAACAGCCATAATCCGCAGACACAGCTGAGAAAAAATATGAAGTGTTGAAATTATCATTACGGGATAACACCTTGGCTAAGGTTATAAAATGGTGTTGTCATATTTTGAAGTGTTTGCTCATTCCTGACTGTCCTATTAAGGATGAGAAATTAAGATGTTGGAGAAAAATCTAGCAAAAGCAGCCAATTTAGAATGCTTAGCTGTACAGGAAGACCTAATAGCTCTAGCCCCTTCATCTCCTCATGAGGGAGCAAAAAGTTGATCTTGTAGTGACATGGGGTGTTCTGAGAAAAGAGTCAAAAAGTCCTTACAGGCAAGATGTTATGGAACAGAGACAAAAATGCAGAAAGGGTTGGGTTGTCAAGGAAGTTTGGTAAAATATCCTTGCTGGGGAGACCAGATAATCTCCTGTGTTAGTAAATTCAGAACAGCTGATAGGTAATTTTGGTGAGCAAGAATGAAGTGGGTGCGCTACTGCCAAGCTAAAGACCTGTCTAGTGTTCAGGTGTTTGCTACCTTTTCTAGTTATTATGATTTTAAATCTCTAGCTCACAGAAGCTGAAAGATGTCTCCTTTTTTTCCCTTTTTTTTTTTTTTTCTTCCTTAAAAAAATAAGTATTTCTACCTAGCTGCACCCTGTTTTAATATCATGATCAAATGTTAAGTCCCTCAGCTGGAAGTTTCTGTATTAAACAAGCTAGTGTAATGCACAAATGAATGAGCACAGAGAATCAATCTGAGGAGTCAATATTTAAGAGGCATTTTTGGTTATTAACTCCACCTGACTGTGAAACAAGCTGGTTTTGTTTAAGAAATCAGCACATGGCCTTCAGCATCTTGCACATCTCTTTTGTCTTTCCCACCACCCCCTTCCCAAAAAGAAAAAAGTTTCCTTCCTATACAGGCCATGTGGGAATTCTCCCTCATTGTTCCAATAAATCTCTGAAATTATGACAATATTGTAGCACAATGGCATGTAGAAATCACAGCTTCAACCAAGGGCTCATTGCAACAATCTCAGCATATTCAGAAAGTTAAAAACATTCCCTGTTATAGTCTAAATATATGAAAGAAGGAAAGAGGAGAAAGGAATCATCTTGTTTTGTAGCCAAAGTACCAAAGCTCCAAAACATTCAGAAACAGCATTCACACACACACTCCATCCCCCCATCCCGAGCTGGTTAACATTTTTAACAGTCTTCAAACAAGACTTAAGCCTTATGTGACAAAATATCCCAAATCTGCAGTTATAAAAAAAAAACCCAAACAACAACAAAACAACAAAGATATTCACAGAGTCCCTGGGCTAGGGACCACAGAGAAGTGAAGCTAGTAAAGGGCCTAGAGCACAAGTCCTGTGAGAAGAGGCTGAGGGAAGTGGGGCTGTTTAGCCTGGAGAAAAGGAGCTTGAGGAGGGGAGACTTAATCTGTCTCTACAACTACCTGAAAGGAGGTTGCAGGCAGGTGGGTGTTGGTCTCCTCTCTCAAGTAACAAACCATAGGACAAGGGGAAATGGCCTCAAGCTGCACCAGGGGAGGTTTAGATTGGATATTAGGAAAAATTTCTTCATTGAAAGGGTTGTCAAGCACTGGAACAAGCTTGAATAGGTTGATTCACCATCCTGGTCATATTTAAAAGACGGTGCTTAAGGACATGGTTTAGTGGTGGATTTGTCAGTGCTAGGTTAACAGTTGGACTTGATGATCTTAAAAGTCTTTTCCAACCTAAATGATTCTGCAATTCAATCATAATACACCTTTTCTCTCCCTCAACCCTATCCAGTACATTAACTTCAAAGTGGTTTACCCAGTACTTGGAATAGCTGATATCGTTGTGATCACACAAATAGATCCTGTATCCTACAATGGCCTCCAGCATGCCATGAGAAACTACCAGAAGAAATAATAAAATGTTTCATTCTCTTTTCTTGAATCTTTCTCCTGCTTTTCCCTTCTCATTTTCATCTAGTCTGTTAACTCTCCCAGATTCATCTATCAGTCTTTAGATCCTCCAATCAGCAAAATATCCACATTTGTTTCTGGAGCTATCCCCATTCAAGCAGGCAGAGAGATACACATTTCACATTAATGTTTTGCCTGTATTGAGACCTGTAGGTCTCAATATCTTCAGAATGTGTTACATAAGCAATAGGAGCTGAACTTTCTCCTTATTAATGACATAGTGGATAAAAAATGATGACTACTAAATAAATACATAACAAAAATGCCTCCTCTTTTTATCAATAGTGAGGTGATGATGCCTGACTCTCTTTATTAAAAGGCTTCCCCTGACACACAAATTAATTGAAAGCAAAGCACTGGAGAGTAATTTTCTGGACTGCTTTTTGAATGTGACAAGAATAATGATGTCCTTAAGTGTAAGTTCAGGAGGCAGGTAAAACATTGCTTTTCCATTTAGATTTTTGAAAAACTGTTTTACTGAGAAATCACTGAGATTCCATGATATCATGCATAGTTTGAAGGATGATATTATGACTTTTCAGAGGTAACTCCAGTATTTACCCATGCCTTTGCAACTCTGGCAAAGCAATATATTAACCTGACTAATAACACATCTCTGAATACACTCACTTAGACATGTTGTATAGAGAGAATTTGGCAGCTGCATTCCCTGATTATATTATTTACTTTTGGCTTATGCTGCTACAGGCTTGCAAATGAAAATCCAGCTTTCCTACCTGTGTTTCTTCTCCAAAGTGCAAAGTGTTGTGTAATCACATGGGAAGCAAGAAGGATGCTGGAAGGGTCTCCAGGCTCACCAAGGCTGTTGCTGCCAAGCAATGATATAAAATAGCTTTGTAGGTGACCAACCTCTACCTCAGACATAATTTTTCCTCTGCTACTCTTACAGAAAGGTTACTTTAAAGTCTGATCTCTCTGGCAGCTGGATACCCTCTAAATTCCAGCCAGAGTACATGTATAGCTAACAAACACCTATTACTACTTGCATTGCTCCTCTGTCAGCACAAACGGCTCTTTCCCATCCTGCTGCCTGCTACTCCTCCATCTCCAGACAGATAAATGCTCCTGACTTCATGCCAGCACCAAATTCCATTAATGCATTCCTACTTTTTCTGCCTACACGACTAAATAAATCATTAAATAAGACTAATTACGAAGGAACAAGTGAAGTCAAACTAGCACATTTACCTTAAAAATGCCCTATTACCTCCCCTCTCCTGTTCTCTCCAGGACAACACCACAAGAATACTCAGATCTTCCCCATTGTGCATCCATCTTTAAGGCCCATTTGCAGCCTGGGAGTTCCTCCCCAACAGTGAAATTGCATGGCTTTCCTCAGTGTTACGCATGCATTTTAAACAACTACTGACTCCCTTTCACAATTTTGCTGATAAACAGTTAATGGCTTTGGAAAGGAATGTACCTTTGGCATTGCAAGGCATCTTCTCTCAAGTCCAAATCATTCCTTAGAAATAAATAGCTGTGTTTGCCTGCAAACATTCTTTCCACAGGCCCAGAAATCAAAGACTCTTCTAAGTGTCACAGATTACATATACATCCATCGGTCAGAGATTTATTCATTATACCTATAGTTTCAGGAATGTCATCAACTAAGTACCTAGCAACCATGGAAATCACAAGGTCAGATAATTTGTGCTGATCAGACACTCAATCAGTTGATTAGCTCCAATTAAATTGGAGTTTGATTTCTTAATTTTTCAGCCACCTGTTCTCAGGGAGATTTCAACACTCCTCAGCAAGAAATAGCTCAGCTAACACCACCGAATTCTGCATAAATCTCTTCCTCCCAGGAATTAAAATCTGTACTGCTCGTTACATACACAGGAGGAAGGGGGAGGAGGGAAGAAAATCCATGTTCAAGAGTCCTTGGATGCAGGAAGCCCTCATGGAGGAACTGCAGTATAGCAACTGCTGCAGCACATAAAGTTCTTGTGCATCCTGAGTAGAAAATTTTCAACAGTACATATTTTTAATCTGTAATTTTTTATCCTCTGCACTTAACCAACTAAAATAAACAAAGCATGGTATTTATGAATTTGCCCAAATGTTGTTTGCCACACTTTGCATTAAGAAACAAACTCTGGTTTAGATTTGATGGAGCTTTCCTTACCCTTAACCTGTCTTTCCAACAGAAACAATACATAATTTCTGCAGGCAAAGTTTCAAAGCTACAGCAGAGAACTAAAAACATGCAAAGAAACAAGAGAAGCATCAGAGGGTTGCCATTCTTTGTCCTCTTCTTCTAACTCTTCAAAATAAGTGTATTAGTTCAAACTCTGCATGGTCCAAAAAACTAGGAACAATCAAAAGCTCACAAACTCCCCCAATTATGATTCCAAAGTTTACACAGCTCCTTCTTTAAGTTGTTATGATCATAAAATAAAAGATCATATAGAAGAGGTTCTGGTTTGGATCATATCTCTACAAATTTCTTAAAATTATTTCACTGGAAGTGATTAAGGCCATACACTAATTCCTGACAGCACTGCCCATTCTTTCAGGGGAGTCAGGGGATAAGGGACAACATGACACCACAAAACCACAATGTATTTTCCTATCAAAGATCCAGCAAGTTTTAAACACTAATTTGTAGAGAAAGCAGCAGTGCTATCAAATGCAACCTGATATGGGGAATATAAGGTGGAGCTAACCCTGGAATTACCTGGGATATAATTGCTTATTCAGCTTGTGGTGGTGAAGAGCCACTTGTACAGACCCCACTGAGCTGCTGCCTTTCAGCAGTGAGTCACCCAAGTGGGGAAGGAAGGTCGTCTCATTGTACTGAATTCTCTCAGGACTCAGAGAATTCAGCCAGCAAACCTGATCAACCTCTGGCAATAACAAACGAACCACAGCAGAGCCAGGACAAGCTCAGAGCACTGCCCAGGTACCATGTTTGTCTCTGCATTAAACATTAAACCAACACTCCATGCTGGGTGAGGCTGAATGTATCAAGTAAGCAGATAGAAGAGTTTTACCATGGGCAGAAGCTAGACGTTCTCCTTTTTCCTCATTCTTGTGAAGAGAAAAACCCTTTTTGCTGAAGCTTTCCCACGGGGCTGAGAGAAGGTCTGACACCAGCCTCGGAGAACATCTTTCCTGCAGCTGCAGCCTCACAATGCTGCTCCCAACCTGAAGCAGAGCCCACACGGGGACACGCTTACAGCTTTACATACAGGTGGCACTATCTTCTCTGGCTAACACATGGACCTAACAATTAACTGAAACCATTTATAATTAAAGGGAATAGGCCGGGTTTTGCCAACAGAGCCCCGATGGTGAAGGTTTCTAAGAAACATTAAGCTTCCAGGTCATTGTTCGCAGGACTGTGCCTCACTCAGTGGAGAAGGACCTGGGGGTCCTGGTGGATGACAGGTTGGCCATGAGCCAGCAGTGTGCCTCGGTGGCTAAGAGAGCCAATGGGATCCTGGGGTGCATCCGGAGGAGTGTGGCCAGCAGGTCAAGGGAGGTGATCCTCCCCCTCTACTCTGCCCTGGTCAGGCCCCACCTGGAGGATTGTGTCCAGTTCTGGGCTCCCTGGTATAAAAAGGACAGGGATCTCTTGGAGAGAGTCCAAAGAAGGGCTACGAAGATGATAAAGGGCCTGGAGCATCTTCCCTGTGAGGAAAGGCTGAGAAGATTGGGACTGTTCAACCTTGAGAAGAGAAGACTAAGGGCGGACCTAATTAATGTTTATAATTATCTGAAGCAGGGGATGCAGGGGGAATCAGCCAGCCCCTTTTCAGTGGTCTGTGGAGACAGGACAAGGGGCAATGGCTGCAAGTTGGAGTACAGGAAGTTCCGCACCAACATGTGGAAAAACTTTTTCCCAGTGCGGGTGACAGAGCCCTGGGACAGGCTGCCCAGGGGGTGGTGGAGTCTCCTTCTCTGGAGATATTCAAGACCCGTCTGGACGCCTATCTCAGTGAAATGTCCTAGGGAGCTGCTTTGGCAGGGGGGTTGGACCCGATGATCTCTCGAGGTCCCTTCCAACCCCTACAATTCTATGATTCTATGATTCACTCGGTCATTAATGTGACTGGCTTGCTGTCTTTGTAACAGCAACCCTGTGCTAACACCTAAGCTTTCCACACCACACAATCCATTGCCTGCCAGTTTGTTACCCCATATGTAAGCACTGAGACCCTTCAACTTTCCACTTGCTGTCAAAGAAGTCATAATTTGGCTGCAGACCCCACGAGAAGAAAAAGGGAAGCAGGGAAAACTAGACATATTACTGTCAACATTGCCCTTGTCTTGTGAGGAGACAGCCCTCAAAGCTCCTGCTGCTTTCAGTCAACAGAAGTTGTTTTTCAAAGTTCTCATGGGGAAAATGGATGGACATTCATTCCGTTCTCAGAGTGGAGGGGAGGGGTTCTTGATGTCCTGTAAAAGGCATGGGCATTAAGGGAACCTACAGGTATGAAGACCATATTCACATAGAATATAAATGTTTATGTGCCTATAGAAAAAGAATTAATTTATACAATTGTGCTTCAGGTCGTAGGAAATTCTGAGTTTGGCAGAGGCTGGGATTTGGAAGCCACCAGCTCTCACAGGTATGAGATGCCACTGATTTCCTGCCTGGCTGCACCTTGCTTCACATCTCTTGGTCCATTCCCAAAACCAGTCCTTGATTGTTTTCTTTTTTACCTGAAACAATTAGGAGCATTCTGATGTTCCCAGAACATAGAGCACATATATACATATGCAGATAAAAATAATTTAGGAGGAACTATTTCCTTACAGAGATTCCACTAAAACTTTTTTTTTTTAATTAAAATGACTCAACACACAAGTTTGCCACACAATGTGAGTGCCTTAGTCATAAACACAGGCGTATGCCAAAACACCTCCTACGCATGAAGACCACCAGCTGCATGCTGTTATCAGATCCCTGATAACATACATCTGAAAAACAAAGAACTTGTTCCTGCTAGCTCTGGAACAAAAAAAAACAACCCTCAGTGAGAGCCCTGGGTGTGCTGGCTGCTCAGGCAAGGGTGTGCCACAGCACCTTTGTGGAGCTGCCCCCCTGTTATTCCCACCATACGGACTCTTCCCTGCCTGCTCCCGATTGGAGATGTGAAGATGTCCCTACCATCTAAACGTGTTCGGTGGTGCCATCTGCGATAAGGGTGACATGCTAACTGTCCTCTGCAACAAATAGCATCCTCATTAATGTGTAAACCCTATAATAACTTTAAACAATGCTCTAGCATGATGTTCTCTATTTTTAAAATACACTGATGCATTATGCAAAATAGATTATCTCGAAACACTGACTTCTCCCAATAAATAATGAACGCACACACACAAAAAAAGGCTGTATTTATGACACCATTAGAACCAAAGTATGCTCAACCTTGAAGTAGCTGTGACATTTGCATGGAAAAGAGAAAAAAAAAAAAACCAACCAAGAGCATATACGCTTTTAAAAGGGTCTGTCATTTGACCCAGAAAGAAATAATGCACTCTGAGAAAAACACGTGATAAGAGCTCCCAACTCTAAGGGCTTTTGTATGAAAAAATAATGAGACCCCGATTCTTCCTTCTGATACCCCATCAAGCTGTACAGCAGTGTAGGGATGGGAGCTGCTTTCGTGCCACAGTCACAGGGAGCACAGGCTTGTGCAAACAGAAGGCTGAGTCAGGATTTTAGGGAAGTAGCTCACACTTAAATCCCCCATTCACGCTGCTAGCTGGAAGGAAAAGGCATCCACCGCCCCTCAAACACCACACATACCCTCCAGACACAAACTGAAGCTTGTGGGGGAGGTAAAGTCCCTCTCGGGGCTTCCCTTACCTTCAGCTCTCCAAAGTCCCAGAGCAAAGCTGTGAAAACAGCAGACGGTTCCTAAGGTTACAAACAGCATAAAATTGAACACTACTGTTTGCAAAGTGCTTTTAGGTGTCTGAGGGCACCATCCAGCCAATGTTGGATTATCTGTAAAATGGGGGTACCACGTGACCCAGGCAACCTCCTGCCTGTTTGCACTTCCATTAGAAAAGACAGAAGAAATAGAGAGATATAAATATTTTCTGACTTCTTGCCAGTTAAATGCAGGAGGACGTTTCAAATAATTTTTGGAAAAGAATTCCTGCAATATTGTGGGAGGACTTGAAGGAAGATGACTGCTACCCTTGATTTAATTTCAGGAAAAACATACGCTAAATTGTAGGAATTAATTTTCCCAGCTAATATTTTGACATTTCTACAATATGGTCAAATTAAAATGATAATAACTGTGTTTGGCTTGTTTATCCTGCACGATGCCTGAATGTATACTGGTGAGGGGAGTGTGTGTATGCTAATTAGGGCAAATTTGCATGAGATTAAAGCATCAGTTGTGTAGAAGCCATGGGATACAGTTTAGAATCTTCTTACCACTCTGATTTTTAATTCATCCAGATTAACTAATAGTCATGTGTGGCACTAAGACACTGACCAGAAGTATAACAACTCCATCTGTGCCCAGAGTTACACGAACTCACTTACACACAAACATGCATCTAATGAGGAAACCCTCACCCTGACAGCATCTACACTCAATAAAAGGAGCTAATCCTCAAAGGGATGCTCTGCCCCAAAGACGTGGCCATTTCACCCCCTTGTGCAGTAACATCCATATCACATCACCAGAGGAACCACATTTTCTTCTATTTACCAGTCCTGCCCACAGTACTCCTTCCTTTTCAAGTTTAATTATACAGTAGCCTGTGAGGTAAATTAGAGGCTATTTTATGCCTGCATACAACTATCAGGCTAAAACTCCAGTTCTCACCCAAGTGGGATGGTGGAAGGGCTCCAGGCCAGGGTTGAGGCTGGTCTTTCCCACAGGATCATCTCAAATTACTGCTCCAGCTATTTTCCTTTCCTTGATTTTCTGATTCAGTAGGTGTCATCTCTGATAAGAAAATATTCTGTCATCTCAAGTCATGCAAATAATGTGGGATTCCAGTGGTTTAAATAAAAATAAGATCACAGATTAGAAAAACCAAATCTTAACGGGACAAAACAATGGCCATAATACTTCCTGTTCCTTCCAAAGCCTACAGAAATGCTGACGGGTATACTGAGAGCTGATTCAATCACTGCAGAATGACAGTATCTCAGTCATGTGCCCAAATTTGAGAGAAGCTGCTCAGTTTTTCTAGAGGGCTGCTGAAGTGGCATGACAGCAGTGACATGCTTTTGACTTTACATCCTACAAACCTGACTGGCACGAGGTACTATCTGTTGTCTCTCACACAGAAATCTGTTCAACACCTTCAAGAGATTATTGCCTTTTCTTTGGAAACTTTCAGGCCTGACTGCCCAGGCTCACTGTAGATTTTTCTTTATTGGACACATTTATAAAGTTATTTTAAAATAACTGAGGCACAATCCAACATCTTCCAAAATAGCAACCCTACCCCTGACGATTACAGTCTGGTTTCTATCTAGCCTTGCCCAGCAGCCAAGATTTAGTGTATTAGTACTGCTGGATAAAGGTTAGAATCTGATGTCCACTTGGTTTGATTTTAAAGATTAAATCACTTATGAGCCTAATTCTACCCTTTATCCACTAATAACTAGGTCAAGATTACAACTCGTATCGTGTAAGTCACTTTCTTCAATTGATTTGGTCCCACAAAACCCAAAGAAATAAGCAGCAGTAACAGAAATTAGTTTCTATCACCAACACTAGAAGACCTCTGACAACACAACATCCATCAACAAAGGGAATGTTTTCTTCTACCACGTGATCTGTAGACCTTTTAAATAGTGTGCAGACGCCAGGCTAAACCAAAAGAAGCAGCAGAAGTTAAATTCTTCAAGTACTGAATTATGTCTCCTGACTGCCAGCCAGCTGCTGCTGTTTGCAGATTAATAGGCAGCATGGCAATGCTCAGGCATCCAACCATGCACAAAAACCCAACAAGGTCTGTCCAGCAGGTGACTAAGAAAATGTGCATGTTGTGAGTTTTAACTCTCTAATTTTTTTTGCACTTAAAGGTATTATGTTCTTCACTCATGAATTTAGGCAATGTATCCATCTTCAGCCATCATCCCACAGCCTTTCAAATAGCTGCAGCACGTTATAACCACTATGTAAAACATATACCGAGAAACAAAGGACAGTTCAGGCCATCTCACCACAGTGCGAATAAGATTCTAAACTGGTGACTGGCAATTAAAAATTCATTTAACACATGTTAATGGACAATCTGTTCAACTAAATGATCCACAAGGACCTGGAGGCATAAAAATTGCATTGTTTTGTCTAGTGTGATTTCATATACGCCCTACTTTTTTAGGCCCAACCCTTTTTTTGCAAATTACCTAAATACAACATGGGTAGATGCACCCTGATGGGTGCATATCAAGGTTTACTCTTTGTGAAACTTCTGGCAAGAGTATTTTTTGTGAATGGCAAACCTTTAATTCTTTAGCAGATCATCAGTATCATCTTAGCACAGAACTAACAGGACAGTAAGTTATCCTTTCCTTTTGCACCCCTTAAAATTAAAAGCAAGTATTAAATCCAGGTCACTCCTTTAAACAATGTTAAGTCCACTATCACCTCTGATACGATGTCATGGGTATCTTCTCCCGGATTGCACACAGCCTAAGTTAATTTTCATTAAGAAATTGCTTTAAATATTTTCCTCAAGCTTACACTTTTCTACCTTAGTGTCAGTCATGTTTAGTGCATAGAAGAAATATCAGGGGATAGGCTCCTCCTCCTTCGTCCTGTCTTGGTAGTGTGACTTTTAAGTGACTCCAACCCATTTGAAAAGCTGCACTGCCTATAGACAGCTGGGTTGAAGGAGGCTTTTAAACTTGGTCAGAGCTTCCTAAATGATATTATCTCAAATCACTGAAGAGCTGTCCGAGGCACGTTTTAGGTCAACATCTTAATGCTTTGACTTCTGCCAGAATTCATTAAAAAACTTATTTTAATTCTGCTATTTCAAACCCCACCAAAGCAGTCTCCTGTCCAAGCCCTGGGGCAGGCTGACGCGAAGAGCACCGGCTTTGCTCCCTGGCACTGTGCTCTCTGTCTGGGTTCCCCTTTATTAGGGGACATTCAGAGGGGCACAGCCCCTTCCCTGAGCTCACCAGTTCCTAATGCCAAAGAAACAGCCAGGCAGGGACCAAGGAGTAGCTGGCACAAACCCAGCCAGGACCTGAGCAGCCAGGCACAGGATTTAGAGAAGAGGTACTGGTGTTAGGATCAGAGAGAGCAGAGGAAAAGGAAAGATCTGTCGTGAAACTCTCCTAGGGGGTAATGAAACAAACTGATTCCTCTGGGAAAGTGGCTGAGCCTTTGTGCCACCACATAATCTTCTCAAGCTGTCAAACCCGATGGCTCCAGAGATGGGGGAGGAGATGCTGTGCAGAAAGCTCACAGCATCCAAAGCAAAGCAGTGCTAACACGGGATCATCCACCACCAGCGCCTCAGGTAAATCTAGCCCCAGATAGCACAACAGGGTAGAAAAATGTTCAAAGGAAAATATCAGAGCTGAGGAAAACACACTAAGGCTTTGTTGTTTTTTTCTTATGAGATTCAGTATAAGCAACAGCTAACTAGTATTATTTGTTTTAGAACTAGTAGCGTACAGAAGCAGATTCTTCTATCCCTAACTTGGTTGAGTAGTCCTTATGCCTATGTAGTCCCAGTGAAATTAATTATTCTTTTCAGAGAGCAAGATATTTCTTTACATAAGAAAGCCAGAACCAAAGTTTCAGGAATTTTCAAATACTGTATGGGGACATACACTATGTGTCCTGACATTAAATGAAAAAAAAAAAAGAAGAAGAAGAAAGAAAAGGATTAACAGTGAGATTAATGAGAAAAGTGTGTGTGTTTGCCCTGGACAACATAATCAGAGGAGAGAGAAGAAAGGAACCACTGCCACTTCTAAGCTGCATTACCAGGTAAAAAAATGCCTGGCAGCAGAATACTGCATTGTAGTGGTCCAAGCAGTAATTCTCTTTATCTATCCCTGAAGAAAAAAAAAATCCATTTGCCCTAAGGAATACAGCAAACATAGAAAAGGATGATATGATAATCATAAGGTGAGAGTTACCAAGAAGGCAGACTGACCTGCAGGCAGACCTAATACTTTGTCACTAATTGAAAAGCTAAAGAATACTAGATTGTCACAAAGCTGCACATTGTGAATGTTATCTGATACCAGTTGTTGACAAAGGGGCAGGAGAGGTTCGTGGAAGCAAAAACTTTCTCTGTATTAGATGCATTTCAGCATGGGAAATTAGATGAGTCAATATCTAATTTGGTATTTAATATACCATTTGAACATTATAAATGTAAGCGAATGTTGGCATTCAGGGATGATAGTGGCAAATGAAAGCAAAAATTACTTGTAGCAGAATGCTGCTAATTTGCACATCATTAATCTTCATGCCCTGTAATTCAAATGCATAATAACAGTATTCTCTCTCCATGTCTCAGCAACAGCTGAATAATGGTGCTGTACTGTAATCTCACATTATGCATTCAATTCTCTTGGAGGCAGGGCTGATAATACCAACTATTATTGAAATTGCTTAGTATTGCCTGCATAGAGCCATGCCTGTGGCTGCTTATAGAGCTATGTATTGTGTTAGCCATCTAGATGGAGGCTGGATGTCTTCCTTAAAGGATTTGTTATTTTTTTTAAATTTTTTAGATTAAAAGCTTGAGACAAGATAATGTATGTCCTCCTGAAAGTGTGGGCTTATGATTGGGAAATGCCCTTCTCTCTGATGATCTTTTTGGAAAACTGCTACTTTCTGAGTAAGGGTGGCTACTTGAACAGGGCAGCAGGTGCTTCTTCATGCTCCTATATTCGTCTTGCTGTCAGCAGAACAGCTACAAGGAGAGAGCTAAGAACTTACCTAAGCCTCTGCCTCATTGTGTCTGGTGGGATTTCCAGGGCTAAGCAGCCAGCACGTGTACCGTGTGTTTGGTGCTACCAAGTCATTCCCACCTTGGCAAGGCTTTATGCCTATTGATGAAGGACAGGGGGACAGCTGGGCTGTGTAGGTTCTGCAAGAGAAGTTTGGGGTGGGGAGCCTAGGCTGGGCTAGGTAGAAATGAGACTGTCAGTAGGAAGGCAGAGGTGGACCAAAACAGGGATGAGTGGGAGGCAACCGCAGAGAGGAGTCAACCACTGGGGAAGACTGAAGGGCAGCTGTGCATTAGACCATGACTCCCCTGCAGTCATAGAGGGCTGGAAGCCTAAGGCCCAGGCCTGCTCTTTTCCAGTGAGCATACCTCATCCCTCACTTGGTTTTTCTTCACATAGAGCGGAACCACCCGCCTCTGCTACCCTTCGTTACCGCTGCATCATTAGTCTTGGAGCTCTCTGTGGTGGGCCTTCTTGCATTGCTGAAGCTGCACAAAGAAAACTGTTTCATTTTCTTTTCTGTAACTTCAGATAATACACACCAACCTACTACAAAGGCTCTATTATAAAAGCACAAGAAGCAGGCAGCCAGCCATTGGGATGTGTAAAATTACAGGTGTAGGGAGGGATCTGAATTCACAGGCAGATTTTCCTCAGGGCACCTCTGAAGGCCTCTGCACACAGCCCCCCCTGCTTCCACTGCCACCACCCCCAGATCTTCTTGCTACCCGCTGCTCACACTTTCTGCTGAAACCAGAGCAATTAACTTTTATATGGGGTCTCCATGACATCATTACCAACAGTACTGTATCTGTTTTTAAATAAATAACTTCTGCCTGGTGAAAAATGCAAAAAATTAATATAGTCACTGAATAGACAGATTCCGGCGGTGTTCAGCACATCACAAAGGTCTCAAACAAGGACACAGTTAGTGATCACACCCAAAAAACTGGCTTTACGTGATCAAGTATCATAAAGGAACAGACCTGGGCAAGGAGGGGATTTTATTATCATTATCATTAGTATTAGTATTATTGCTACTATTATTACCACTATTATTACCATTATTATAGTTTAGTGGCCACAGCTAGGTTTTATATACATAAATCAATCATTTGGTTCATCTGAAAAAGATATACAAATTTTTTCAACCAGCATTATTTCTTTCAGATAGAAAAAAAAATCAACCAACTCTATTTCATTTTCTATCAAGACAATTATTTTATAAACTTTTTAAAAGTAATTTAGAGTATGTCAGTTTTTAAATTAAAAAAAACCTATTTCATACTAAGAAGTCAGTAAGTTTCATTTCAAAAATCATGGAAATGAAGCTCTTAACAAGGTTTTCCCATGGGAAAGGCCAGAATCTGTAACTCTGGGGGCAGGTTTGGAAATAAATCTTTTAATTCACTACCCAACAAACACACCAGGGTGACAGGCACAGTAACTTCTGTTGCTGAAGTTCTTTGGCAGCAGGGAAATATGCTTATGTGATGGTGACAGCCTTTCTGTGGTTTGTATGCAAAAGCCAGCATGTTCATTGAAGAAGCTTTCTAAACAAAGCCACACCCTCACTTTGCATCTTTGAGAGCTTTTGTTCTTAAACCCAGTTTGGTGTAGATGTTGCCCTCCCCAGAACATTACAGCTTCCTGACAAACTCAACTCTCATTGAGAGTCTCGACTGCTTTGATTTTGAAGCAATTCTGACGATGTGAAAATTCTGAAAATATATTAAAATCTCAGGATGGGGAAAAGAAAATATCATCTCAGGTTGCAACAAAACCACAGCACAAGGAGGCAGCAAATGTCTCCATCAAAGGACGCTCTGCAACCTCCAGCACAGTTTTCTGACCCCCAGACTTTCTTCTGTGACTCAGCTGACAACAGACTCCATGTGAAGGCAGCCAGGGAGAAGAACAATTAGATGCAATTATAAAATCTGAAGTCAAAAGATTTACATTCCCATCAAGCTGCATATCCCTGTCTCTTTCTGAATCTCTTACACACTCCACCTGTTCCAAGTTTCACTACTTTCACAAATATTATTTTCCTGAAAAAAAATCACATTGACTTTATGTATAAAATATCAATTTTATGTATTTATGCACACATATGTTTAAAATATATGTGTGCAAAATACAAACACACACGCAAAAATAAATAAAAAGCCGTGTTTGGCCATGCACAAGTTGGATATAGGGCATGTCATGGATTAAGTATCACATTCACCCTTATCTCTAGATGAAGAACAGAGTCATCAGAATAACTGTCAGGATCCACCAGACTGACACACTGACCACAGTGTCTGAGATTCCTACCAGTCATTACAGTGGTGAAGAGACCTTGAGAATTTAAGAGGAGAAAAGATGCCTGAGGCACTATCATGGTCTAACCCATCAGACAGCTAAAACAACTAGGTAGTCTTTCACTCACTCCCCCCACTCCCACCCAGTGGGACAGGGAAGGAAACAGAAAAGGAAAAAGAAGAACAGGAAAAAGAGGAAGAAAAAGAGGAAGAAGAGAATTAATAACATCAACAACAACCACCATATACAAAACAAGTGATGCACAGCACAATTGCTCACAACAACCTGGAACCAATGCTCAGCTGCTTACCAAGCTGAACTACTTCCCAGCCAAATCCCCAGTTACGTATGGAACATAGGATGGAATATCTCTTTGGCCAGTTTGGGTCACCTGTCCTGGCCATGTCCCCTCCCAGCTTCTTGGGTGCCCCCTGCCTTGCCGTTAATGGGGCAGCATGAGAAGTTGAAAAATCCTTGTCTTGGTAACAACTAAAACATCGATGTAGTGTTATCAACACTATTCTCATCCTAAATCCAAAACACAGCATAATACTGGCTGCTAATAACAAAATTAACTATCCCAGCTGAAACGAGGACAGGCTGCCAGTGTAGTTTCTGAGATTGTAATGATATTTTTCAGTATTCAAAAATTGCATTCCTCCTTCCAAGCCATTTCTACACAAAACTGAGTCAGAAGAGAGAGCTAAACCAAGATATTATTTCTGCAGCATGTTTATAAATACTCAATTCCACAAGACAGCAGATTCAGAAAGCACTCAAAGGATTGTCCTCATTATAACACAAGATATCATTGTGGAAATATGCCTTTTGCTGTTGAAGTGATTTCCCTGGGTTACAGCTGAGCGTACACCAACGAGTTGGAAGGGTTCCCATAGCATGGGAGTGAAGTGTTTGAAGCATGCAAAGTTAGGCTTTAGCACATGTTCCTGCTTAAATATACTCAAAAGGGGGTCCTTTTGGAGATGGAGAGCAAGAGTTATTGATAGTGCTGCACTGATAGCATGGCAGTGATCCTGGCTGGAGGCCAGGTGCCCACCAAGCCACTCTATCACTGCCCTCCTCAGCTGGACAGGGAGGGAGTGGGGAAGAAAATAAGGTGGAAAAAAACTTGTGGGTCAAGATAAAAGCGGTTTAATAAAGCATAAGCAAAGGCTGCATACAGAAGCGCAAAGGAAAACAGAGGATTCATTTTCTACTTCCCATCAGCGGGTGATGTCCAGGTACTTCCCAGAAAGCAGGGCTTCAGTATGGGTAGCAGATGCTCCGGAAGACAAAGATACTAACGAATGCCCCACCTTCTCCTTTCTCTCAGCTTTTATTGCTGAGCAGATGTCATATGGTATGGAATATCTCTTTGGTCAGTTTGTGTCATCTGTCCTTGCTCTATCCCCTCCCAAGGTCTTGCGCAACCCCAGCCTCCTGGTGAGGGAGAATATAGGAGAGACAGCCTTGGTGCTGTGCCAGTGCTGCTCAGCAGTAGCCACACCACCAGTGTGTTACCAACGCCTTGATGGCTATCAACACACAGCACAGCACTGCTGTGGGGAAAGTGAACTCTATCTCAGCCAGACACAGTAGGTAGTACATAATCATTTGTTGAATACCAGCAATACTGCTCACTCTTATTCAAGTTACATGAAAATTAGAAACCTACAAACAAACAAAAGGTAAATTGAATGTGAATAGTTTCTGATGTTGCCTGAAAAATACCCCCCCCAAAAAAAAATACCCTCCAAAAAAGGTCAGAAATAGCAACTCAAACTGCCACCACTCTTCTGAAAGCCTACTGGTTCATCCATTTTTCAAGACGAGGAAACCAAGGTTTGCCAGGTTTTTTTTTCCACTAATTTACTGCAAATCAGCAAAGGAACTGAACAGAACTTGGTCCCTAAGCCCTTGAGAGTGAACAGGCCTGAAGAAAGGTTTTTTCTTACCTCTTTCTCACTAGAAAGGCTGAGAAAACAGGACCAGACAGGCAGAATCCTCAGATAATCAACTTCGATCATGTTTGGATCCTTTTTAGGATCCTCTGCTAACGCTATGGTCAACAAGTGTAGAAGTCTGTTTTAAGCAGATATTTGAGAAAATATATATTTGCATGAGAAATTTGATGAAGTATCCTGATTAGCTCCGCTGTAATAATTGATTGTGATTCCAGGCACATTTCAGCCTCCCTGCCAGCATGATTTCTCTCTACAGAACAGATTTATTCTTCTGTTGCACTAACAAAGAAAAGAGAATAAAAATGAGTAAAGGATTAAGCTGCTCTAAGGTCTTAAGGTGTTCTATAGTAATCCACTTCAAATATCCAATTTCCCGCTAAATTAGATGTAATTTCATAATTAAATAGTCAATCACAGAATTTCATTTAAAAGAAATATTCCCTTAAAACCCTTTTTCTTTTTTTCTCTTTAACACTCCCAGTCATTTCTGCTCTACATTGCAATGGCATGGCCTCACCTCGAGCACTGTGTGCCACAGTACAAGAGGGACACAAAAGTATTGGCGCGTCCAGAGGAGGGTGATGATGTGAAGGGTCTGGAGGGGAAGGCTTACAAGGAGAGGCTGAAGTCCCTCAGTTTGTTCAGCCTGGAGAAAAGGAGACTGAGTGGAGACCTCATCACAGTCTGTGGCTTCCTGACGAGGGGGAGTGAAAGAGCAGGCACAGATCTCCTCTCTTTGCTGACCAGTGATAGAACCTGAGGGAACAGCATAAAGCCATGACAAGGGAGGTTTAGGTTGGATATTAGGAAGAAGTTCTTTACTGAGAGGGTGGTCAGGCACTGGCACAGACTCCCCAGGGAAGGGGTCACAGCACCGAGCTTGGCTGAGGTCAAGAAGTGTCAGGACAATGCACTCAGTCCCATGCTCTGGCTTGGCCAGCCCTGTGTGGAGCCAGGAATTTGGCTTAATAATCCTTATGGGTCCCTTCCAGCTCAGGAGATTCTATGATTCTGTGATTTCTTATGGGTTCATCTCTATTGGTGGTCAGGTGACATTAACACATGCAGAATTCAAATTTCTTGCCTGCTGTTCAAAGTCCTTAGCACCATATCTGTGTGCAAATTCAACCCACTCAACCAGCTTGTGGACCACAAGGGCTGTTTGTCTTCTAGTGCACAATTCAACATGGTTTCTTAAGAAAAATGAAACCAGCTTGGCCCAGAAAATCTAAAAAGCACAGAAAGTAACAAGGATAAACAGTGGAGAACTGCAAAGAGGAATATCACTAGAGGAAATAGAATGAAACTGAGCAAAAGAAATTTTTTATAAAATACCAAATTTTCCCCATGAAATGGCTCTGCACCCTTGCCTCAAATATCTAGCACAGACCAGCTCAACAGGCAACATCAGGGAATGATTCTGTCATGGTACTGCATAATATATACGTATATATAATATGTATATGGGGTTAATGTATAATTTTATTCTATGGTGAAATCCTCTAAGCAGGTCACATTTTGGTGAAAATCCCGGGAATAGGCTCAGTGAGTAGAAGGTAAATGATCTAAGCATCTCTACTCAAAAACAATAGGGTAGAGTACACACCGGTGTAACTTGAATATGAGGTAGAAGTAGAAATAGGTACAATAATCCTCTGTCTTCAGCAGGTTGCTAATAAACAGCATGGACGTGATATTCATGATCTACCCTATGGAAAACCTGCGTAGATCAGTTAATCTGCATTTCTGTAGCATTTTAGGAGCTTCAGGAAAAACAGGGTTGGTTATAGAAAGTACTTGTGTTTGGGAATTACTATACAAATATAAACAATAATAGGGCACTTGGCAGTGGTTAGCCGCTCTGGGGACTCCTCTATCCCTGCCATTTAGGTACTGAAAACAAGGGCTGTAAATGGGAGCAAATGAACATACTTGTAAAATGCACACAGTAATGAGCCAGCAAAGCCAAGGGGAGTGGTGATGTGCAGCTCGGTGGCTGCCACAGCATGCAGGGACTTTTGCTCAGAAAAATTGCCCTTGTTCTATGCCAGGAGGAACCAACTTTCCAGAGCTACCATGAGCCCCTGAAAAAAGGAGTTTTTCTGAGGTATTCATTCCACGAGGAGAATTTGGACTAGTAAGGGAAGATCTTTGAGTCCAGTTGTAGTTTCTTTGGTAGTAAAATGTGTCAAAAGAAGAGCTGCTGCAATCCCTTGCTGAAGGTAACTTGTTCTCTGAGATTTTCCCTCTGTCCAGCAAGGCAGTGAGATATATTCCACATCCTTTGTCCACATGGGCTTGAGATCCTGGCTCCGAAACAGGTATGCAGTGTGAAATTGCCTTTTCTGCTGCTCTTTAATATGATAAGCCAAATAAACATAAAGAGGGCTAACACAAACAAAGAAATTTGACTGTACCTCCCTTGCACTTCATTATCAATGAATCATAAAATGGTTTGGGTTGTATGGAACCTCAAAGATCATCTAGTTTCAACTCCACTGCCATAGGCAGGCACACCTTCAACTAGACCAGGTTACTCAAAGCCTCATCCAACCTGGCCTTAAACACTTCCAGGGATCACCAAGTTCACTCAATGTGGCTGCTCCTCAGCTGTCTCTCAGCCCCACAAACTGTAGACCATCGCCTTTATTTTGACTTGCCTAGGCAGGCTATCCTTGCTGACTGTCCTTGCTTTGGTGGGGATGCTCCAGTAGCCGTGGAAGAGCTACCTTACCAAGGACATGTGGCAGACCATTCTGATTATTCACTTGTCGATAAACACCACATTCACTCAGAAAAGTGCTTCCTCTAAAGTATGGCTTTGGCAAGCAGAAGGAAGCTGTTATTAAAAAGAACAGTTTCCAGCATACAATCATAGCCCAGGAGACCTTGAGCCAACAGCACACCACTCACTAGGTAGCAGAAGGTCATCTCCCATGTTTCTGACCACCACTTGTTTCCACTCCATGCTACACAGGTACCCCAGCAGTCATCTAACCCATGGATGTGGAGAGTGATATTGGTGCAGCTGAGGTGGCCCACGTTAGCTCCACGGTGCACTTAGTTCTTAAGTTCTAGTCCTATATAAGGAGATAAGATGAACAGTAATAGGCACTAGCTAAGTCCATTGGCCAAAATGGAGCATTAAGTCACTTAGAAAATAGTTCACCTTCCAGGCTGTGGAGGAGCTTCAGACCAAGTGCTTCACCACCGCCCAAGCTTCAATGACAGTCAGTCTGGGGATGGTGGACACACAGGGGAAATCAGGACTTTTTCTATATTGCTAAGCCAGAAAACCCTGAAAGCCTGGTAGAAACAAGGAGACCACACACACACACACACACACACACACACACACACACCCCCCGCCTCCTTTCTCTGCTTTGAAATCCTGTCCTGCAGTGTCATGCTCCAACATCCTGAACCACTCAGATATATACAGTCAGACAAGGTCCTCGCTCTTGTCCCCTCAGAGCTAAAATCCCCTTTCTATGTCCCATTTTTTTCTTCATCAGCAAACAACAACTACGCATTTACTGACTGTTTGCATCATTTCTTCCAGGGCAGCCTCACAGCCTCTTCCTCAGGTTTCTGCTCCCCGTCAATACTTGTCAGCTGCCAAGTCCCTTCAGAGATGCTGAGAAGCCAGATATGCCCCCTTCACATTGCATTTTGCTACTGGAGCTGGCCCAGAAATAATTTATTTCCACAAAAATCCCATCTCAAAAAGCTTAGACTGAGAGATTAAGAGCCCCTTAAAACCAAACATTTTCTTTTCTTTATACCTGAAGTTGTCTTTCAGAGAGAAGGGGTTGCAGTTTAAAAACTTTGGTTCCCTTTACTGAACAACAGGAACAGGTGGTGAGAGAAGGGTTTTTTACTTGTCTCCAGGGCAAAAAAGGGGAGCAGCAGCAAGAAAGAAATGGAAGGAGAGAGACAAGTGAGCAGATTTTAAAATTATGCTGTTTTGCATGATTTTACATTGATATCCTTTTAATAGACAAATGCAGTATCTCAAAGATAGTTTTCTTTCAGAAGGTTTACGCCAAGAACAACCATATTTCTGTGACACTACATGCAAACATGTTTTTTTTCTTTTCTAATGATTTATAGCTAGTTTACTTGTTTGAGGTACAGCAGTTTAGTTTGCTACGCTCAATTAAACTGGCTTACGGCTTCGTTCTTTTGGCTTTTATAGCTCTAGCATCAACTGATCTAGAAAGCAGTTTGCAATGGGAGGGCAAAAGCAGCAAGTTACAGGCTAAGAAGCAGCCAAATAAACCATTTAATAAACACACATAAATATGAGGATATCCTTCCTTTTCATACCCCAGCTACAAAATTGAAATATTCCTTACTATCAGCTACTGACCATAAAAGGTGCACTTTGGGTTCAGGCTTCCTACTTTTCTAAAGTATTTGCATGACAGCGTCCTTTTGCCTCACCACATCCTCTTGTGTACCAGACCTCTGGCAGAGCACTCATTTTTCTGATTCAGAAACAGTTTTCTAGCATAATTACAGGATGTTCTCCTTTAGAAAGGTAGAGGTGTATGACCAGTTCCAGATATCCTGGTTGTCTTTTTATGTGCACATAAGCACAGCTATACAAATGCCACTTGCAAGTCGCCTTGTGACCAGCCATCCTCTGAAGCTTGAGGCACAAAGCATTACTCACCACTACTTTCTCAACAGATGTGGGGCACAAAGCATTACTCACCACTACTTTCTCAACAGATGTGGGCAGAGGTCTTAGACTTTGTCCAGCTTGAAAAAAACGCAAAGGGGAAGATGAGTGCTAGATCAATGCATGCATCCTGGTTTTGGCTGGGATAGAGTTAACTTTCTTCCTAGTAGCTGGTATATATGCTGTATTCTGGATTTAGGAAGAGAATAATGCTGAGAACGCACTGATGTTTCAGTTGCTGCTGTGCAATGTTTACACTAAGTCAGGGACTTTTCAGCTTCTTATACTGCCCCACCAGTGCAGAGGCTGGAGGTGCACAAGAAGCTGGGAGGGGACATGGCTAGGACAGCTTATCCAAACAGGCCAAAGGGATAGTCCATACCATATGATGTCATGCTGAGTATATAAACTAGGGGGAAAGCAGGCTGAGGGGCCACTGCTTGGAGCATCAGTCAGTTAGTGGTGAGCAACTGTTTTTCATTTGCATCACTTGTCTTCCTTGGGTTTTATTTCTCTCTCTTTTTTTTTGTTGTTTGCCTATTCACTGAATTTTTTTGTTGTTATATTTTCAATATTAAACTGTCTTTATCTCAGCCCACGAGTTTTCTCACTTTTACTCTTCCTATTCTCTTCCCCAGCTCACTGGGGTGGGCAGTGAGCGAGTGGCTGCGTGGTGCTCAGCTGCTGGCTGGGGATAAATCACGACAGCATGCAAGGCTGGTTCTGTTGCAGCTGAAAGGTGTTTATCTACTTCTTTCCTTTGCAGAGACACTCTGACACATTCCTGTCATGAAATGTTAATCCCATGTTGATCTACTTCTTGTAGGGTTTTTATTCTGCAGGGCAATGCTGCGATCTGCTTCGCAGAAAGAAATCACTAGCAACAAGCAAGGCCTCTGATGTGGTTCACGAAATCTGGGGCACTGCCTCATATCTGTGCATAGTCTGGACTGGGGGAAAGGCAGTAACCTTAATACACATTTCGTTCTCAGGAAGACTGGTCCATCATAGGATGTCTTTGCCGGTTTTAATTGATTACAGTTTTGCAGAAGAAAAATATGAATACTGATGACATTTTGACCTCATGGCAAAGAGGTCAGGAAGCATAGTCACACATACCATGTATTTAATGCAGAAGAAATATTCCTGTAGGATGCAGAAAAAAAAATCATCGTGCTTTGGCAACCCCTGCCTAATTATGGTTGAATTCTTTTTAAATTAAATACTTTATTACTGGACACAACTACTGAATACAAGGTCCATCTCAAGGCAGTGAGTGCCTTTAGGAGTCTTTAAATGAGGCAATGAGTCCACGAAATTGCAAGTGTTTCTGTCCTTCCTGGGCAATAAAGTCTCTTTAGCTGAATCTTCTCTCTCCTTCAGATCTGAGGGAGAAAAGTTGCAGAGCATCTTTCAGCAGTCTGAAGGAAGAAAAATGTTTGTGGAGAACCAGCAACAACACACATCCCTGCCCTAAAACTAGGGATAAGTCTAAAAAAGGCCAATTCTAGTCAGACAACCTGCTGTTGACCAGAGCCATAAATTGATAAGTAACAAAACATCGTGCCTTTTATGGCATCGGTACCAACACACAGCCAGCCAGTACAGAATGGCCATGTAATGCACTTGTGATGAGAGAGACACTTGGCCCAAGCTGTAGGCTGTCCTGTTCCTCACGCCTGTTCATCCCCAGACACTTAACCCATTGCTCACTTTCCCCTCCTCCACCATGGCTTCACGTTTCCTTGCTTTATTTGTCGTAGAAAGGTCACTGGCCACAAGTAGGAGCAGCTTTTGCCAAACGGTACTTAAAGGTGTGAAGTGAGAAGGGATGATTTAGTAAAATTGGCTGTTATCATTTGTGCCTAGAAAAAGTTTACTTTTCCTTTGCAGGTGTTTTTCTGCAAAGTACAAAAATTTGTGTGGCTCTTTGGTCAATGCTTACAGCCAGCTGCCTGTCATCAAGTCCAGTCGCACAAGAATTGCGCTGCATAGTCAACTAACCACTTCTCCAGAAAAAAAAGTGGGAAAACACTACAGAAAAAAAACCTTTAAAATGGCATTAGGCACTGAGTGGGAAGGAAAGGTCAGCAGCTTTTGTTCCCTCCTCACCTTTTTTAAATAGCAAGCCAGTGGAGTATACTTTGAAAGCAGATAAGCCTGGATATTTCTATTAGGAATCTTTGGGAGCAAGTTGCTAATGCAATTATTTTCCTAGACCCATTATCTGAGATTGCTCCCACTTGCCTCCACACCTACTAGCAATCATTGAAGAATTTTACTGAAAAACATAAAATTCAATAGCAACTACAAAGGCTTATTCTTACCTTTTTTTTTTTTTTACAAGAATACAAAGGTTCCACCATCACACCAGCTCTCCCCACGGTGATTATCAGGAATGTACCTCAGACACTGGAATCTGGAAGAGAGAAGAAATTCTGGAATTCTGACCACTGTGCTTTAAAAAAAAAAAAATGAAATCCTTATACAGCCACTACCTCAATCAGCTTGCTTCGACTCCACAGTATTTCCAGCCTTATGATACTCCCAGGCTTGAAACTCAGCAGGTTGCAGAACTTTCTGCTTCTGTCTTTATTACATGTCGTCAGACTGTCCTCATTTCTTGTTTGCAGGGGATTGTTTTCACGGGCGACAACTCTTTGGTTTGAAAGATTCATGATCTTTCATGTGCTGATGCACAAGCCATTGCAGCACTGAAGGGCAGGAGGAGCTTCTACCCAAATATAGCTGTCCTCCAAGCATCTGACACCAAATCACTTTAAAGCAGCTCTGTTAGACATCTAAGTTGACATTAGTGCTTTTCTCTTTTTCTTTGCAAACAAAAAAGGTATCTCTGCCTTGACATAATAATCAAAGACCTGTGGAATGGCAACTAAATATAATCTTGATGGTAAACTTGTTATCCCCCTCAAGATATGTTCTTTAATTTAGCATGCAGTTGTTCAGAGCCTTACTTCACATATAAGAAAACAATTACTGAAATGTCTTACTGGATTATTCACAATTTAGTCATTTTTTTCCACATAGGCACTTTGAAATGGAAATCCATGTAGAATTTGGCATGCAGAAAGCCAGATGAGCGTGCCCACACACACCGCCCTGTCCACGCATGGCGACAGACACTCAGATATGCAATGAAAGAGCATTTTAAAATGAAAAATAACAGAGCCTAAAAAATTCTGGAAAGGAAATCATTTTACCTGTTCCCGTGAGCACCCAGTAAGAGCCCTGAACTGGTGAACATCCACCTCCCCATGTATCAGGAAAACTCATCTCCTGACTGGATAAATCCCCAGGTCAGCTCCCCAGGAGATGTTCCATGTGCAGATCCACAGCAGCTCTGCCTAGGAACGCTGGTTACATCTTAAAACTGCTCTACATTCAGTGAGCTCTGGGGATATGATGGTGGCTTTATAACAGATGCCTTTACGCTGGCTGTGCCTTGGGAAATGTCCCTGCCTCAGTGGCCATTCACTGCAGGGCAAAACAAAGCATACTAGCTTGCATGCCAAAGGTTGAGACTTTTGGGGAAGCCAGAATTAAAAACCAAACCAAACAAACAAAAAAACCACACCAACAAAAAAAACAACAAGGAGAAAACAAGAAGTGATAACCGTAATAACAGTTTCAGCAGAGCTAGAGCAGGGAGGGAGGGAATTGCAGGGGTTTTATTCGTGGTCTCCAAAGCAATGGAGCTTCTCAGAGCAGTGGGCTGCATCTGGCATCTTCCCTACGAGCAGACCCAACAACATTAATTGTGTATGTCCGTGAATACATGCTCCTAGTCAGAAATGTGCCTGCTCACGAGGAAGATGTTGAAGACTACTCAGGGAGGCAACTGATCAGGGCAGAGGGATGCCTCCTCCCATCGCCCTTAAACACCACCAGTAGCCAGTTTCTGAGCCAGGAAGCCACACCAGGTTGTCCTGTCCAAAACCAAGTAATTCTTTGGGCAGCACAGCACCCAAGGGCCATGTTAACCACACTTACGCCTTTCCAACTGCTCTTGGCACCTTTTCTCTTCCCCCATCCCCTTGCACAGCCAGGCCCACAAGGACACACGTAGCAGCAGCATTTCCCTGTTGCAGAAGTGATGCCTGCTCCCCACTACCAGGCTGTGAGGACACGCTCTCCTGCCGGGACCATCACCAGTCATACCTGCTTGCAGCATATGGCAGCTCCCTGCCACCACCACCGGGCACAGGGTATGAGATTCATCTTGCCCAGAAACAGTGGTTTCCTTGCTCTGAAATCAATATTGTTTGCAAAGCACGTTATTTTTTAAAACAAAAATAAAAATCCTCATTAGAGGGCAGCAAGCCAAAGCAACCATTAAATCACATCCTCACAGAAAGATAAATATGAAATTAAACTCTCAGCAATTGGCTTACTAGAGCTGTCAAATCACAGAAAGAATAATTTCAGAGAGAAGCATACTTCCAGCTATTAGTTAATTTTCCAGTACACTAAGTCAGGCTATTTGCTGATGGATTTTGCCATGTTTGATTATCAGTCAGTTAAAAACCATTCCCCTTTTTCCTTGCAAGGTACTGGTTGTCCACAGTCATTTCTCCAATGATAATGCGAGCCGGATTTCCATAAGCTGTTTGCTTCAGCTCCCCGGAAGACAATTAATTCTTAAACCACTAATACTGCATTTGCTTCTGCACTCAGATGAGAGGAAATCCAAGATACTGGAAAGTAATAAGGAAAGATTCTTGTTCATGCCCAAATACCCTTTTGCTACATGCAAATATGGTTAAGAATGCGAAAAACCCGCCGCAGAGAAGTCGGCACAAATGTCTCCAGTTAATCAAAAATAGCTTATGAGCAAAATTGAAGTGAACATTTCATGCTGCTACTAGGATTGCAAATGAGGGTTTCTTGATTGAACTAGCTCCGGGTCAGCAACAAATGGATTTTCTAGAGCCACCAAGTTTATAATAGGTTTTGTTCCAGGGGGAAGTTGTGAGAAGGAAGCGGGATCACCACCAATATGTAGGTCTGTAGCTCTCCCAGTAGTGGGTCAGCACCCAGGGACCCACACTCATCCCACCTGTGCTTCCATTTGCGTCTCATGGGTGGAGTCTGTCACTCACAAGCACTCAGTGATGATCCTGCTAGGCCTAGGAGCTGCTCTGGAAGGTGTCCAGGCAACGTCCTCACGAATGGCAGACTACATATTTTGACAAGGATTTTCGAAAATACTCTAAAATTTGGCTTAACTCCCACTGAATTCACAATTAAGTCAATGGTGGGTGTCTTGAGAAAAAAAAAAAACATCCACAAGACCTAAAAAGTGAAAGTCTTGGACAATGTCAATGGACAGCAGTGGGAGGAGGGACTGTATTGTCTACTCCAGCACCTGCTCCACCTCTTCTTGCTCCAGTCACCTCTGAGCAACCATCTTCCCTTCTGCCCTCAGTGCTGTGTGGTCACTCCCATGCAAAGCTGCCTGCGTAGTGCCACCATGGTGTGCTAGCAGCACTTCATACCCACTTTCTGTAGGAATAAACTCACAAGGAGCAAGGCGGTGAGAAGTCAAAGAATAGATTGTTTTCCAGTACACGCAGAAAGGTTATTTGCTGATGGATTTTGACATGCTTGATTACCAATCTGTTAAAAAATTTGTTTGTAAGTACTGGTTGCCCATCTCATTTCCACAGATGATGATGATGTCATGAGGACACTGTAGAAGTGCCAGCTGACACACAGTAGGAGCCCAGCAAGACTCAGGCCTGAGACCAACTTTGTTGGGCTCTGCAGCAGCAGAAACAGTACATGATTAGGACCTTAGTAGCTGGCATAAATTGCCAGTAGCCTGCTGGTCACTAAACCAGCTTTAAGGGACCCAAACCTGAAGGTTCCCAAGCACCTTCTACCCAGTTTGCTTCTGCTGGGTTGAGGTTTGGGGTTTTTTTTGGTGGTTTTTTTTTTCTTTGGGGGTGGGGGGGTAGGGGCCAGGTGTAGGTTCTTGCCTGTACTACAGTATCCTCCTGCAGTCACCATTTTCTTTGAAGATAAAATAAGAAGAACTGTGACACTGCTGAGAAAATACACATCTTCCTTGTGTACTTCCCCTTCAGTCCCAGACAAGTCACTTCCTCCTCCAGGCGACCTGTGCTCCCTTACTCTCTGTGGCAATGACGACAAGAGGTACAAAGACAGTTCCCTTGCCCCACTGGTGATAGCTAGGAAAAGCAGTCAAGCTGAGCAAGTTAAAAAAAAAACCCTGGCAAATTATGATTAATAACTAAATCATGATAAAACCATGCCAACTGGAAACAGCATCGTCTGTCAGTGGGCTGGATTTGCGGGAAGGGAACCTGCTGTCGTCTGTGCCTTGAAAAACTCAGAGGCCCACAGGAATTATGCATGACAAAGATGCCAGTGCACCTCCTCCCTTCCCCACCTGTCCTTGCCAACACGAGTTTTACCTTGCACCTTCAGGCAAGTCACAGCATCTGGTAGTGTGTTGGCCACCTCTTTGGCCAAGGTAGTGAGTGGACTAGTGGACCACAGAAATAAAAAATAGGAGTTTATAGGGCTCACATTGAAGACCTCAGCAATATTACTGACTCTTCATCCCCTGACAGTTTGACACAGATGGGTACACAGAAGACTCACCTTGGCAAATGGATTTCACATGCAAGATGTGCAACAAGGGAATGAAATGTGAAACTTGCACAGTGAGTCACAGCTACAGATACCACATAGATTTTTTTAAGAAAAAGTCCATTTTTAAAGACATTACCACCACTTGGAGTCTGCATACAACCACAGTCTGCAGGACTCCAAGCTCCTCAGATACCATCTTTAAACACTGTACCGTGAGTCAGTCTTTGCAAAACTCGATACATTATCTCAGCTTAATAGCAAGTGGGTAGTTAGACAGTAGTTTCAAATTGCCACCCATCCAACAAAACTAGAAGAACATTTCAAAAGTAAGTTGCTTCCATGTAAAGCCTGGAACTGCTTACCCGAGCATAGCAGACCAGTCCAGGTGACTGCCAGCTCAAGTAGGTACTTTTTGCCTGGATTACACGACAATGTTTCAGAGCAGAGGAAAACATACAGTGACAGAAAGAAAGAGACCTAAGGAAGACAGGCCTTCCTAGGATCCCTTTGCAAGCTGTACACATATTTTCTTATTAGTACTTTAACATCCACCTTTGCCTTTTCTTGCTTCTTATTGTTAAGATTAAACGATGCTTCAAGTTTATTGAATCCACAGCTGGTACCGAATCTAACAGACGATTCTGTGTGGCTGTCAAAAGTTTCTACAAACTGTATTTTCTGCAATAACTTCCTGCGATTTTTGTGGTTTGCCCATTCCAAAATAAAGAGAGGAATTCTTTAAAAAGTATATAAAAAGAGAATGAAAATAGAAGGTTGTACCAACTGGAAGGAGATTGTAGCTTTGGAACGTGAATCAACTTCGTGTATTTCAGATTGCTTTTTCTACTCACACGCTCAAGACTTCTTTCCCCAACTCCACTCAAGAGAACAAGTAGGGACACAACTTCAAACATTTTTTTTTTTATTATCATTATTATTTAAGAAACTTTTGGTATAGCAGATGACATAAAATGTGTTAGCTGCCTACTTTTGCAGAGATGTGTGGTGAACTTCAGTAACATACTATGAGCTGAATTAAATTGTCTGCCAAAAGCAAGCAAACTTTTCTAGACAATCTGTTATTTGACACACTGCAACCAGTAAAGGCTGTTGTACCATCTGCTCTTTATAAAGTGCATGGTATGTGTTTTACATGGTTTCTAAACTTAGCAGTGAGCCAGAGTCAACATTTTTACAGTGGGGATCCCCTGTAAGAAATTCTACCAACAGCCCTTGCCCTTTTGACTTCGTGTGCACGATACCAGACAGTCCCTTTCCCTATAGACTTTGTTGCCCTTCCACACAGGTTCTACCCCATCAGGAGAACCAAAAGTTCTTTTCAGAGCCTTTCTTGCTGGTGATCTCATGAGTAACTTTAAGAACTAAGAAAGCACTGAGATCAAACCTGTAGCTCTAGGATGTACTACTAGGATGTAAGCTTTACAGGAATTGGCATATAGAAATTAAATGCTTAAATTTCTTACCTAAAATACACTAATTTGGAAGAGTCTTGGTGTGTATTCCTCTTTTGCTGTAATTGTCCCAAAAGCAACCTCTGAGCTTTGCCTCAGGAGATGCCCAGCCTTCTGTCACCGTTTGCCGTTGATGAAGGCCATCACCACCACAAGATTTCTGAGACTGAAGCGTGTGCACAAAACCCACAGAGTGCACGGAGAGCAAACCTGAGGTGTCACAACTATGAGGTGTGCCCCGTCCCCTTACTCCTCCCCCCATATCTAATGCTATTTGCACAATGCAAACCTGGCACTTCCAGAAGTTACACTGCCATGCGTGACAATACAACAGAGGGTACACCCCCACCAGTGCCAGCTGGGAGACGGTATGCAGAAATCCCACACATGACCACCAAAAATCCCAGTGTACAACAACTGCATCAAAGGAGCCTGATCTGCCAGAGTTCTCAAACATTCAGAAATTTTCAAAACCTCCCTATTCAACATTTTCCTGCCAGAAAGGGCAGGCAGCCAGGAAAGCTACACACGCACAGACACAGCCTGCCTGCCTCGCATCAAAAGTTAAAGCGGGGATGGAAAATCAGCTCCTTACTGTGATCTCTACGTACTTCTGCATCCTGAACACACTGGGTCAGTCAAAACGTTATCTTCTCTCTTTGATTACTTTTTCTTTTTCTTGTATCGGAGGAAGGACAAAGGAATTCTTCCCGCAAGCCCCTGAGAAACATGCTAATTTCTTATATGCAGCAGCCAGCTGGTGTTTCCAGATTTTTTTTCACAGCTTTTTAGCATTGCAAATATGACTTCTCTAGAAGGTACTTTCCCATCCTGACAGCTCTGAGCACAGAGAGGGGAAGGAGCAGGCGCTGCAGAAAGGCAGCTGCTTGACCACCTAGGCCAGCAGCAGGGAAGGGGCGGTCAAGAGAAGGTGGAAAATTGGGATGGGGCAGGGGAGGCAAGGTATCAGGATGCCAAATTACTGAAATATGCAGGGGGAAGAACGCATAAAAAGTGTGAAGCTAGGAGTCTGTAAATTGAAGTTGAATATATTTTTTGCATAATTGCAGTGTGTCTGTAGAATAGCCTGACTAAACACATGCATCTGACTTGTCTAAGACTTATTACTAGGTCAGTGTCATAACTTCATGTGGTCCCAACTATCCACACTCTTTTCTACTACCTAACAGAAGTGCATTCTTTAGCTGCATTTGAAGGCATACAATATACTTGCAATAGTACTTCTACTGAAAGCATCCACGCTAAGAACTGCTTTGAAATGTGTGGCTTTTTTACTCTACATTTTATTTGTCCTTGGTTTTGGTCCCTAAAAGCCTGACTAGCACTGTGCTTGCAGATTTTAAAATATTTATTACATTCTCTGGCCTGGGGTGGGCAACTGGATTATGCAACAGGTGGTCCTGAAAGGCATCCAAGCCCAGGGAGAAACTGGCCTACATCAGCCCCCTGGACATTTCACTGAGAATGTGCACTGCAGTTAGGATCCAGAGACACAGACTGCCCTAGTATGAAAGTGCTGATTGAATGTGATGGTTGATGTGGCACTGGGCACTGCTAAATTGGTAGATAACATGGAGCCTTTAGGCCATAAGCCGTGGCATGTGGCAAGATTGCAATAAACAAAGTCCCATGCCCCCTGCTAGGGCCAGGCTCCAGAAGGAGCTTTTGCTTTAGATAACGTATGCGTGCTGTCTGACAGGTTTTGGAAGTTCTATTAGCATGATAAGATAGAGATGCTTGTGTAACATCAGATCGTTGACCAATCAGATGCCACCCGTGACCAGTGTATGTTTGAAAGGACCAATCTGTTTAAAGCATGCCATCTTTAGAGCATATTTAAGGGAATGATTTCATACAATAAATCGACTTTTGCTTGCATCAAGCTGTGTCCCGTCTCTCCGTGGTGGCGACAGGTTGACATTTGTCTTTAAAAGGAAATACTTCACCAGTGGGGCAATTCAGCTTCAGATGGGGAAAAAATAAAGGTTGGGAGGGGAGTTAAGTGGGAAAAGATGAAAAAAGATGGAGGAAGAACCTATCTGCATTACATCATAGGTATTCCAGTCCATATATTTCAACTTTCCATTTACCATCATGGGCACAACTCTGCAATTGGGCTCCCTTTCCCAAAAGAAACTCAAGCACCAACTGCTGTGGAGCACTCATTTCCTACAGCATGGGAATGAGGATCAGCCCTGCACAGATGGCAGCTCTCTACAGGAGATAAAGCCTGATAGGCACCTGAAATACATGTGAGGGAGACAGCATGGAGCATCTGAACTGCAATTCCCCAGCACTTCACGACAGAAAAATTTTAGGACCTAAATTTATATAGCTCTCATCCAAGAAGCCAGCTACTGTTCAGATAAAATTCAGCCATTTTTGAGTAAGATCTCCCTTCTCCTCTAACACTTACCTAATATTCCATGTTATTTTACTGGCTTCCTGTCTAGGAATGTGATACTCATTAAGTACATCCACTGATGTCTGTTCTCTGACTGAAGTCCTTAAAAACTTGAATTCTAGCCAGCAGCTGGATCAGTATGGCTTAGAGGACTCCGGTTGTAATGGCACAACATGGTGGAGAAAGGCTTGGACATCTGGAGGCGCTAAGGGGAAAAGTCAATGGCAAAGGTGCCCCGATTTGAACCTTTGTTCAAATCAAAATGCCAAAGCAACAGAGGAGGTCTGTTGTGGGGGTTTTCATTTCAATATTCCAGAAAGTATAACTGGCTGATGGAGAGGGTGGAGGGGAGGGAAGAAGGACTTTCCGGTCTACAGTACTGCCCTCCTGATTTCCTTGCCTGTAATCTCAAAACTCACCTCTCCAATATTACTCTGTGCACTGCTTACCTTGTCACCATCCTTAGCATAGTTACCATAGGAGACCCATTCATCTCCACAGCAAGCAGAAGGGCTCATGTACACTATTTTGTTTCCTTCAAAGTAACACTTTCATCTCTTCTTTATTATAATGTTAACTGATTAGGGGAAAAAAATTAAAAATCACTTGTGTCAAAAATGACAGTTCTTGGGGAAATTTAGAAGCTGAAAAGAGAAAGAACAGAAAGATCTCTTCAGACAAATACACACATGCCCTGTGAGCTCATGGAGAGGAAGAGTTTGAATCAGCTGCTTAGTGGCTTGAAAGCCTAATTGCCAAAGAGACTTCTTTAAGTGACTGTGGGGAACACCACCATAGAAACCACAAGAAAAGACTAAGGTGAGGGAGAAGCAGAGTATAGACACTAAGGATAGGCACCACCTCAGAGGAGTATCGGTGCTGCTCCCACATGGCAAGTGCATCTCGGGGCTCCAGTGTTTTCCTTCTGGAATTTAATTGCCCAGCTCCCAGAGAAGCACACCAGAAGGTCCCCGTTAGAGGGCTGTGAAAACACACCCACATGAGAGGGTGAACAAATGGCAATGTAACCCTCCTCCTGGGCAGGGACAGATCCTCACTTTGCTTTTCCAGGATTTACAGCCAGCACCTGTCTTGGTTCCTTGATCCCCATTAGCAAAAAAACTTGTGTATGCTGTGATTCCCTTAAAGTGATCCTAGTAACTCTGCCCCTTCCACCTGCGCTTCTCTCCACGGACCCTCACCACTCTGCCTCTGGAAAGACATCTTCACAGTAACAAGGCCATGTCATTTGGAAAGATGGGACAATGAAAGAAACATGACAGCAAAAGCAGGAGTTAGAAACACTTCAGATCTGTTCCACATCCCGGCTGTTGCCTTGTTACACTGCTATCACACCACTTATCTTTGAGACAAGGATAACAACAGAAGCTCCTGTAGGACTTTTCTCTGGCTCAGTAGTTCTCAGACCATTTACCAATTTTTTTTAAAAGATGAACAGACCACACGTTTTTCCTGGGAAACAGAGTATGACAGGGTCAGTCAGTGACTTCCTGGCAAAACTGAGCAGTCACCACAGTTAACACTCACACACCTAGCTACAGAAAATGATATAAAACCCCCTCAACACCTGAATAGTCCACCATGGCTTTCCATCACAAACAGCTTACTGCCTAGAATTTAAATGTGAAATTATAAATGATGTGCCAATGAACAAGCTCATACAGAGTGTGTTTTGTTTATTCAAAATACAGTAGTTAATTTGCCAGCTTAAATGGTAAGCGGCTTAATTTCTCATCAACTTATAGAAAGGAAACAAGTTATCTTGACATAAAGCAAAAATAACCTGAGAACAACAACATGTATTTCTCTTTTCCCCTAGTTCCACGCTGTTGGAATATTCTTTTTAGCTCTGTCACTTTATATTTACTATGAAAGCTATGCCAAGTCTGTGACTACATCTCAAATGTAAGTAGCGCACTTGTATATTCTACACTGATTTACGAAGTGGGTGCCTGTATGATGGATTAGTGAAATGCTGTAGCATGTTTTAGGAATCAAACACAGGCCCTATATCAAAGCATTCAGAGACATCAAACATGTTATAAATTGGCTCACAGCATTAAAAAAAACAAACCCAGATTAAAACATTCATTTTTGGTCTCACTGTATTTTTGATTCAAGCACATTAGCTGTCATTTTTTCCTCTGTATGTTTTCAAAGGAGCGACTTGTTCATAACAGGTTTAGGCAAGCTGGTGTTTGGAAGGGAATATCAGCCTTTCTTTTATTAAATATCAAGAACTAGACTTCCCCCAGCAGGAATCTGTAGAAGCACAAGGACCAGATTTACTTATGCTGGAGAAGCGGACCGCAAAACTCAGAACATGCAGAGAAAAATCCCAACTGTTGCCTCAAGCAGTAAATAACCACCTTACCACGACAGCACCAGCCAGTCCCACCACCACGGACTTTTTCGTAGCCTCTAGCGTATGCCTTCAGTTGCACACTGGAGATGACCTCTGGTCACCAGCACTGGGGAAGCAATTCAGGGTGGCTTCCTTGTTGGAAAAGGCCACACTGCCAGCAAACACCCTCCTGCCCCCTTCACCCCAGCTCTCCCCAAGCCACGTTTTGGTTTATCTGCTCAATAATTATTTATTCTGCAATTCAGTTGCCACGTTACAGCAGGCAAGACATGCTGCGAAGCAAGAGCACACTTGTCATTTCTCCCAGTTGATTGCTTGAAGACCATTAAGGAATAAAGCAAGATACCTATGGAGGTGAAGAAATAAGCATTTCTGACTTAAATCATTCAAAACAGCGCACACAGCTAACATCTGCTAGGGAAGCAAACTGATCATCTTGTAGCTCATTGGCACCACACATTGGATTTTTCTCTGTAATATCAGCACAAGGTACGTCTTGGTGCAAAGAGGATAAGGCACAGGGTCGGCTGCAGAACTCTTCCCTCCGGCAGCTGTGTAGTATTACCATTTTCAAAGGCAGGGCTCAAACACTTATCAGCATGGCTATCTAAGGATGGTTCTTAGGCCGCGTGATCCAGAAGTAGACACAACAAATTCTCATCTGTAAATGTCAGCGCTCGCACTAGGCAAGCTTTTGTTTCCCCTTAACACGCAGGCAGAGGATCCGATCAGAGATCAAATGTCAGAGTCACTGACGACAGGAAACTAAAGGAGTTTAGATAGAAGCCAAAATAATATAAAATTTTTTTTTTATTTTTTAATTAGATCTCAAGCTTTATGCAAAATAAACATCACATAATTCTAAGGTCGAGGGAGTAGATGGTGGTTTTGAAGGAATTGTGGTTTAAGACCCCAAGAAAGACCAAGGGTGACAGCTAATATAGATTATTACTAGCTTCACCGCATCCAGAGGGAGCTGATGGGATGCTTGGGAACATTCACTGGGCAAGTTCAGTTATGGGAGTCCCAGAGGACCTTGAGAATCCTCCAGCATGAGTAGAAACAGCTGAGAGTATCACTGCTCTTGTCCGTGATGGCCTGTAATTCTGCTGGTTGCAGCAAAGCCCATGGTGTATCCACCTCTCACTGGAGAGAAAGTGCAGCTGTGTTAGTCACTCCTATAACCAGTTTGACACCAGAATCAGTATTCTCACCAGTCACACGTTACATTAGGGCAGCAACAGGCCAGAGCTGGCCACAGTTTGACATCTGCTTAGCAAGGAAATATGGGCATCCTTCCACATCTGGGGAGGAGACCCTCATTATGACATAGTTGCATGTCAGCATGTAACTCTGAGTCCCTTTTCCATATTAAAGCAGGCAAACAGGGAAACTTTTATCAAACACTTGATAAGTTGCAACATCATTTCTGCCACCTGTGCATTTGTTGTCATCCAACCCATGTCCTCTTGTCTGACAACAGCTGGCCACCTGTCTAAAGAAGGTTTTGAACTTGAGCTTCAAGAGTGTGCAATCTTTCCAGAGATGCCACCACTAGGTCTTTTACCTCTGTAGGTTCCAGAGTGAATCAGCAGCAGGGAAGTGGGGAGGGTGCAATAACAGCTTCCAAATTCTTCTCCAGAAGCAAAGAATTCAAAGTCTAGAGTAAATACATGCTGAACTTTTGTGGCATGCGGGGAGCTCAGCAAGAACAAGAGACAGAGTCTGGAGCAAGAGCTACAGCCACAGAATCGCCCAGTAAATTGACCCAGGACACACACACACTTATGGTTACTCAGGCTGTATCAGTGAAACCTTGCATGAATACGTTTGTATATACAATGTTAATATACCAAGTGTCAAACACACAGTGCATGCACATGAACAGTGGCAAACCAGAGTTGGGAATTCAGAAATCAGACCATGACATGCTAAAAAAAAAAAAAGGGGGGTGGAGGGGAGGAACATGGACACATGCCCATGCTCTTTATTGTTTTTCTTCAGTCTTGTATTTGGAGTACAAGCAATGGAGAACCTGCATTGTAGTCTTCATATCCCCGTTCACAATATCTGTGGATACACAAACAGCAAAACCAGATGGGAAGGATTAACAATCCCTGGGACAGAAAGAGAGTCCAGCTGCCAAAGACAATCTTTCTCCTCTCCCCGATTATAACGTGAACTTAGACAAATGTGATTGTAACAAGAAGCAAAACAGTAACTACAGAGCTAGCAAGCTATTTATTTGTCTAATGAACTTCAGAGAAGGGACCTTCACTGCACTATCTTGCTGGAAGACAGGATAAATAACCCACAGTAAGAAATAATAATTCACTAGCAGAAAACACAGTAGATAATTTAATGGGACTTTACATCTTTAGATTTTTATGATTCTTCTACCCCAAGAATAGTGTTGGGAACTACCTTACACTATTATTAGTTGTAAAGTTTCCACCATGTTTTGCTGCTGTTGGCTCTTTTCTTTGTTTTTCTTTTCTTTTTTTCCTTTCCCTTTTAGTTTTAAGGCTTCCATGTTCTTGGCCAAACCACCTGGTCTTGTAGTTAACAATTGAAATGGAAGAGAGTAAATGATTTAGAGGGTCTACTGTTCTTTTTACAGTGCTGTAAATCACTGGGAGAAAGACTAAAAATGAAACACTAGCAAATGAGATCCTTGAACAGTCTAAGTAGTGTAGCTGTAATAAGTGCCCCTAAATAATATTAAATTCAACCACTAACTGAGGATTTTCCCAGTGCAGCTAAAGGACTTGCAGGTATTGGCACCAGTATTTCTTATACTGGTCAACTCTGTATTTGAGGCAGTGAAGAATAGCCGGAAGGGAAGGAAAGAAAGCCTGGGTTTAACTCCTTTCATACAAAAGATGGATCTCAGCATGGAGACCTGAGCTCATGCAGATTACTCTTCTCAAAGGCAACATAAATAACTTTCCAAACCCTTTATGCAATACAGCAAAAAGCTCACAATTTGTGCATGCCTATCATGCAAACAGCCAACACAACCAAGGCAGTAAAGAAACCAGAAGAAACAAAACAAGTCAGTTCTAAATTTTTTCCTTCCCTCTCCATGATGAGGAGCTGGACAGAGAAGGGGAATCACTACTCAGGGATGGGATGGGCACTGGAGTCCAGGGGTGAGCAAATTATATTGTGTATCACCCACTCAGTATAGTCTAAATATTGTTTTCCTCTCCCTTTGCTGTCCCAGAAAACTCTCCTTAGTCCAGCCCATCAGTTTCATCTTGGGGTTGGGTTTTTTTCCCCAATTCTCCTCCCCATCCCAGTGATGAAGGGTAGAAGCGAGCAAGTGGCTGCCTGGTGCTCAGCTGTCAGCCAGAGCTAAACCCCTACACCTAGGCAGAATAGCAACTTAAAACATACGAATTTCACTTTCAGGAAACTGACCCACCAGCTCCTCTGGGTTTGAATAGAGCTGTCATTAGTGTTTCTGATTTTCAGGACATATTGTGTAAGGTGTCCTCCCACACGAAACAAGTTTGTTTTTAATGCACTAAAACTTTTCATGAGGCAGGAAAACAGCATTTCTTCTAGCTCAGCTGCTGCAATTTCCCTGTGAGTTGCTGCTGCTTTGAATCTTTTACAAACACTGACTTATTAAACAGTTTAAGTTCAGTGTAAACTTAACTAAACTTATAACAACCCAACACTCTCAGTACAGAACCAAAGATTGTTGAAAACAATTCAGAACTTCATTATTATTCATTCTGAATGAGGGCAGCCATATAATGAAATGTGTCAGTGTCACACTGCAGAACCTACTTTCTTCAATTACCCTGACTTTTGCTAAGCCAGGATATTAGCAATTCTATTTCAGACAAGTTTGCATGTCATGACTCACCTTCAGAGTTCACAGGGAAATTCAAAAGGCCACCATCTGCCAGCAAGTCCAATGCAAGGTTAACGTTGTGAAGCTGTTGATGAGCGAGGGAAATATCAGTATAACAGAAAACCGTGCAGTGGCCAGGAGGTTTTAAAAGTATTTCTCTATTAGCTGAGGTAAGATACAGATTCATAAATATGTACTCATATTCACCTCCTTAGTATTGATGGAGTGCTCCTCAGAATTTCTACCAATTATATAAAATTGGATGTTAAAATACATCTCCAACAAAACACATCCCATGAGGTGGGCAGAAGCAGCCATTTATTTAAAAATAGACCTTTACATGTGAAAGTCTTGTGTTAGTGGATATTTCCACAGGGAGAACAGTCCAGATACATGACTGGATCTAATAGATGCATGAAATTTATTTCTATTTTCTTTTAAACATGCCTATACACTTACCACATTTGGAACAAACAAAAACTACATAAGGAAAAAGTTCTCTATATTTCAGTCAGAATTACAAAGACTGGAAATCTTCCAACCAGCTTTATTTATGAGCCAAAAGTTTGTGCTCTAATATATAAAGATGTCTATACACAATAGCAGGAATGATGTTACCCTCAATATTACTCATGAGAAATCAAACACGCATCTATGAATGAAGGGGGGTGGTGTCTGATTTTTCCTCACTTGTTTTTCTCTCCCATTCCCACATAAAAGCAGTATCATACACACACAGGCAGTAGTCACCCATCAGTTTTTAAAGTAATGTAACACCCCATTACTAGCTTCTTACAGCTTAAGGGCAGTTGTTTACTTGGTTGGTAATTAGCAAAGCTCCCTTCCTCTAATGAAGTAACAAGTCCTGAATGAACTTCAAATTGTCTCTTTGTCCACTCCTTAGGCTACAGAGCAATTTACCCTTCATGAGGCACGTCATAACTGCTGCCATGCTGCTCCCTGTTACCTTCTGGCAATAAGCATGGGGGTGTCCTACATATAAACCAGACAAAAACCATGTGCTCTGAAGCAATTTATGCTTTACCTGATTTACAAGTAACAGAGACTGACTGTGGGGATTCGGGCTTGTTTTCTTTCTCTGACAGCCAGCAGACAGGAGACCTTAAGCTCATTCACATCTACACAATTCTCTGATCGGAACAAATACATCAAACGTTTCCATAATGAACCAGCACGGGCAAAGGGGACACGTTTCCCTCTCTGTAACGCTTACGAGCTTTGCAAGGAACGGTAACACACAGGTTTCAAACCAAATCTTCAGGCAAAGATACTGCTGATTACCACAGAAAGGCAACCTAGAAAAATAAGTTGCTTCATCCAGCCACTCTTCCCGATGCAGAGGAGCTGGACAGTCCTCTAGGATTTACCACTGGAGCTCAGGACATTTGGGTCTGTTTTGGCAAAAGTACTGACTTCACACAGTTTTGATAAGCACAAGGGCCCTCCACCTTCTTCATCTCCTGACTGCACTAGTTTGCACCTAATTTCAGCCCGACCTATGTTTTGATTAAATTCTTTGCCTCAAGAATACATACATGTCTATCCATGTGAGTGCCCAGAGCTGGACTTTCTTTACAGTTATTTGTAAACCTCATTTTTTAGTAATAAACAACAAAAAAAGCAGCAACAAACCTATCCATGCACAGTGGTGTCTTCTTCCACCCGGAGGTGGGTTACCTCCCAAATTTCTGCTCCTGCTTTCCTCACCCCTCCTGTCCCTCCAACACAGGCCCCAGTCCCTCTCTATTTCTTGGTTCTCTTTCCTCCTCACCATCACTGCTTCCATCCCAATTCCCTCCCCCCCTTGCAATTCATGAGGTGTACGCTCTGAACCGCGAGCTCCCAGCTTAAATGAGAGTCGACACGCTGCACCGATCGTAACTGTGCATGTGGTTGTCACCTTCTTTATAACACAAATGACATGTTTTAAATCTCAGCAAAGGTTACATTTTCATACTTTACTGTACCAATTAACGTCTGAAGTGACAGGGAGTTAGAAAGCACCGGGGATTCGAAAGATGTATTTTATGTACAAGTGACAGCTGAACTATGGCCGCTCAACACTTCTAGTTACATTGTCACCCCACTTTTCATCTCATAACGAACATCAGAGGAGAAACAAATGGTAAACAGCACTTCAGCAAACTGCTCAGCAGCAAGTCCAGCCCTTGGAAGTAACTTTGCTAAAATGAGATCACTAGGATGCAGAGAATTGTACCGAACCAGTACCCAACCCCCTTATTATTCTTCTCTGGGGCCAGTGACTAGCACATGCAGGGTTAAGAACTAGGGAGTCTGAGCTCTGATTTGTAGCTAAAATGTAGAGGCAACTTAAAAGAGATCTGTGAGGCTTGAATAAGACTGATCCAAAAAAGTTATCTATGACATTTTAACTCAAATTAAAAAATAAATAAATAAATAAATATTGACTTCCTCCAAATAAAGCTACTGAAAATGTTGAAAATTTATTTTGCAGTCGATGGACTGGAGCAAACAATTTTGAAAACTGAGGGAAGAAAAACAACCCCAAGCAAAAGCTTTGATTCCGTTTGATTCAACCCTTCAACGTACATTTTCATTGTTCCAAATCATTTTAAGATTAAAAAAACCCAGATCTGAGTTCTCCTAATACCTGCCATCAACTGACAGCCATGGCTTTTTGACAAAATCTGAACCTATGTCTTGGACAACTATCCTTTTAAATGTCTTGATGAGAAGCTGTAGGAGAGTAATTATTAATACAGGACCTCTGATAATTTTCCTTACAAATAAATATCACCCAGGGAGAGTAACAGTGCTGAAGTCAGGAATCAGAGGACAGCCTCATCTACGCAGGAGGGCTTCCCTTCTCAGGCAGCTCTCACACAAAAAGAATCTGACACTGTTTGCCTTCAGAGGCCCAGCTGAATATAACCCAGGAAAACACAGCTGTGGTTTCAAGATTTTTCTGAGCTATCTAGTAACCCAAATGAAAAATCCCTACCCACACCAGAGACAACTTGAAAATACTTCAATTATTTAAAAATATTTCAACATCCTAGATCTGCAGGGGAGGCATTTAGCCCGGCACCCCATCACGCGCTACCTTCTGGCTGGTGCCACCTTTTTCTTTTAAAGCACTGAGGAAATATGCCTGGTAGAGCTTGAAAAGGGAGTCAGGCAAGTCTGGCTGGGTAGGTTACAGCTCCCTGCCTCGGGGGAGGAAAAGATGTAAATTCTTGAGAGATTCCTAAGCACAGAGAGGGCCTTCAAAATGTTCTGGCCATGTCTTGATTAAGGTATATTTTTAGGACAGCATAAGGAAACCAGCTCTGCTATGCAAGAGGTGTCATCCACCCAATGTTGTTGGCAGGACAGACTTGTAGGAGATAGCACACCAATTCCTCACCACACAGACCCTCTGCATTTCACCGTGAGGCTTCAGAAGCCTGTATCTGCCAAAGAAACATAAGCAACAATAGTTTCCCTCCCATTATATAACAACTACTTTTGAAGACGACACCAATCTGTTCCAAGGTATTTTAACAGCACAGAACGCACGCATTTCTACTGTCCCAAACCACCAGCCTGCAAACACCATGCAGGCATCTGCAGCAGTAGTTAAAACAAGACGCAGAGCTCTTCACTGACATACAGAAGCATTAAATGCACAAGATGTTTGAACCCTCAAGCTCTAAGTAATTAAATAACAACCTACCATCTCCGCAGTGCTGGCTGGATGCAGGAAGAAATCCCTTAAATTCAGAAAGTAGCCCTCCAGTTGTCCAATTAACAGAAGCAAGGTAACTCCATCTGCAAACTGGATAAAGAAGGATGGGAATATCATTTATTATGTTGGCTTTTAGTGAATTACTCTGATAAATGCCATTCTAGCGATAAAGGAATTTAAATGGTACTCTGGCAAGCAGACAACCTAATGACTCAGCTCCCTCAACCTCCTCTACAGTGAGCTTCATATTTTAGTTACATAAGGCTCCTGAGTTGGTATTAGTAAAAATACGACCTTGTAAAAGGATAGCTATTAAAACAAACTATTCCAGATGTGAAGAGACTTCAGACAACTGTAAGCGACAAACACGTAACTATAAATAAAAGAAATTTGTGCCCAGTGCCTGAGATTTATGACAAAACACTTGCAAAACTTCCTCTCTCACAGTTGCCCACCAGGAAAACTCAAGAGAGCACTGGAGAGCAGCTCCGCTTTTCATCTCCTCCGCATAAATCTCAGGGACCGGCACGGCACCGAGGTTTGGAATGCCTGGAGCAAAGCAAAAGCTGTGCACAGATTTCTCCTGCAGTTATTGCATGTGCCTCTCCAAAAGAAAAAGCCACGAGGGACTTCCCCGAGCTCACTTCCCATCACTCCTTTGCTCCCCAGAGAGGCGCAAAGAGATGCTGCAGTTTCCCGGCTCTGTGAGAGCCACTGTCCACCCTCTCTGGAGGCAGCAGAGGAGGACAGGCAAGGCATGCACGGTTGTGGTCACCTTCACTCTTCACCAGTGCCTAGGGAGGTGATGCCGAGGTGCCTAACAAGCTCTTCTCTTGCAATCTCACGGCCTTCTAAAGAAGCTGGACGTTCAGAGGATGCAATGTTGAAATGTAATGAAAATCAGCCCTTCCTACCGTGAAGCATTAAAAATCACTAAGCACCAGCAATCAACTCAGCTTTCAGTTTAATTGGCAGAACACCTTTATTTCCATCCCGACAGAGAGCGTTCACAGGAAGTGGGCAGACTCCAAAAGTCATTCCCTGTAGGATTACAGGGGCAGCATTCAATACAAAGCTCTATTTTTTCCACTACTTATTAGCTTCAGAAACGTTCAGAGACTGAAGCCTGATATCTTAACCCAAAGCTAGAAATAATTGTTGTTTTGCCAAGGTTTCAAATTACTACAACGAAAAGGAGGAATCCTAATGGGGAGAGAAAAGACTCAAGCAGCTGACAGAATGTGGTTAACATGCAGCTTGGAGCAGGCTACCTGAGATTTGAGGTCTTTCACATCTAATCCAAATCTTCCAACATGCTGGTTGACAAATTGCAAAAACATCTGAAGAAAAGAGGAGAGAACTTCTTTCAGTGAAGTCAGGAGTTATGTTTTTGCCTAATAAATTTTAAAGTATGTTAATGAAGTAAATTACCTTTTTTATATCATCCATTTTATCTGGAGGACAGCTAAATAATTCATTGAAGGGATAATCATCTGTATCAAAACAACATTAATCGGTATTATTTGGAATAACTGCCCGAACAGAGGTTTAAACTAGTTCCAGGAGGAGAAAAGTGTTCACACCTTATAAGCCAAGGAGAAAAAGTTGTAGGGAGACAGAAAAAAACCTGTGCTTTTGTATTTATCAGAGGAAAGGGTGACAAGCTACCCTTCATCCTGACTACAGCAGAGAACACAATTTACTTCGTTCAGCCCTGCAATTTTCACCCACAGAGGTTCTCGAGATTTGTGCTGCCACCAGTCTGAACAAAGGCAAAGTTTCACATCTCTAGTTTGTCTCTTCTTGGGTATGGGGGTTTTTGAACCCTCAACCTCTGCAATAAGATATTGGAAGTGGAGAAGAGCAATACATGTTACTGATCTCCCCTCCGACAGAAAAGCAGCCTCCTTCCTTCAAAAGAACCCACAAACCAGATACTGGGTTCAGAGACAATGCCCCTCCTCTGAAAATTCACAGACCCCAAACACCACAAGTGCTCCCATCCAGTTTACGGGCAGGCGCCAAACTGGTGCCACCAGTGCTAGGCCGGAGAGCTAGGACCAGTTTAAAGATTTCCAAGGAAAATTCATCAAAGTCCCCGTGAACACCCACCCACACCTCTGTTTTCTGCCCAGGTTTAGCAAGAGCAGGATAAAGCTCCCCACAGTAGCCTAGCCATGAGGATGCCCTGGTTCAAGCATGAAAAAAGCAATTGGAACACCCTTAAAAGTCAAGGGTGCTCTGGCAGCGTAACTAAACGGAGAGCCATTTTCTGTGACACGGGAAAGCGCAGGCAGCTCTGCCTGAGGAAGATTGCTCCCAAAAGGCAGCAACAGGGAAGTCTCCGCTACCAAAGGATTTCCTCGGATTTCTCCGTTCTCCCTGTTAGGAGGTTGCTGCAGGAGCAACGTCAGGGAATATGCGAGTCCATCAAACAAATCACTGAGCGACAGTCTGAACCCATCTTGCAAACGAGAGAGCCCTCTCCTGGAGCCGCGCTTTGGGATTCCTCCCTTCCCTAAGCGAGCCGCTTCAAAAATAGAAGAGGGGAGAGAGATAGCACACTGAAGAATGAACTGCAGATTTCCCTTCACAACAAAATCAGCCCACTGGAAGAAACACCTAATTACAGGGTTGGGTTTTGGTTTGTTGGGGGTTTTCTTTTGGGTTTGGGGGTGGGGTTTTTGTTGTTTTGTTGGGTTTGGTTTTTTCCACAATTTCAGCCCACACTAGAGACCACTCAGTGGAATAAGTGATAAATATGTACCAAATGATGTGGTTTGCAACCCTGCAAAGGATGAAAATGCCAATATAAAGACACAGGAGAATTAAAATGGTTGCCTTGATTCATGGGGGATGTAACGTGCCCCTGTGCAGCAAGGAAGAGCCGCTCAGGCTTCAGCCTGAGTGGTGCTCAGACTTTCTGCAGGCTCTGCACACATGGATATTTTTCACCTCAAGTGTTTTGCAGCCCTCAAAACCCCAAAGGGTAATAACTCTGGGGACACTGGTTGCACTGAGCTGCCGTCCATATCAAGTACCAGCAGATTTCAAAATCTCATTTGCAAATTGCAGAGAGGAAACTAACAGTGAAGCTGGTAGCAACGAGAAGCACAGCTCTTCTGCCATTGCACTCATAAATAGTTCCAACAATGAATGGGGTCAATGTGCAAATCTAAGACATACTTTGCCCCCAGGCAGGACTTCTCTGTCATCCACCCATTGTTTCATTTCTTGTCTCACCTCCCATCTGTTGCCTGTAGGCCACAGACCATCGGCATTCCAAACCACGTTGTGTTGATATGAACACACATTAACAGAAGACACTTGGAAAAAAAGCACTAGGAGAAACCATGAAAGTCTATTAACTCCAGTGGGAGCAGACAGAGTTTATCATGAGGTAAAAAACGGATCAGACTGCAGTGTATAATAGCACATAATAGCAAAACACTGAACATGGCAATGCCAGTACTTACTTGACTGCATGTCTGAAGTCCCTCTAAAAGTGTAATAAAATGCAAGAATTAGAAAAAAAATTCAGCAGAACAAACCTTATTCATAAGCAAAGCTTATCTGGACCATCAGTTATCTTGTACAGCAGGAGATACAGTACAAAGCACCATTAACTTTATGTCAGCGTAACTTTCCAAGCAACATCTTTAAGTACACTGCTTATCTGTATAAGCTCTTGGAAGCAGATGAGATTTTAACTGGCCAACAGACCAATAAACATTTATTTTATAAGCACAGTCCATAATATCCTCTTCCCATAAGCTGCTCATGATATTTTGAAGATGCTCTAGCACATAAAAGATGATAGAAAAATCTGGTCCTTGGAGTGATGTCCATATTTTCTCACTATATAAATGGTATCCTACTACTTAACTCATTTAATAACGAGCAATGCCTCACAAATTGAGCAAGCTCAAACCATTCTTTCACAGTAAAATAAGAAAAGAGCTGCCCCTTTCTCTTTATTTAATGCCACATAGCAATAAATTCGAAGTAGGTCTTAACCACTGTGCCTGTAGAAAATGTCCAGTTTAGTCTGGGACAGGTATATTTACAGTACTCAATTTTTATTATTGTATTCATTACTATATTCCATGGCAAGGGAATCATTAAGCCTTGGAAATAATCATACACGTTATTTTAGAGAATTTCATATAAGGAGTAAAGAAGGGTATTATAGCATAATACCGAATCTGAAGAATTAAAAAAAGGAAAGAAATCAGAGAAACAGTTTGCAAGCATATGCATTCCTGGCTTCATGCTTTTTGTCATCATCATGATCCCAGCTATTTTTAATAAGGGGGAAAACACCCACAGTATTTCCCTTCTGATTGACAGTGTAAAAACCAGATATATCCCCTCTTACTTGTTTCCTGTAATATATTCCACTGCATCTGCTGTCTTTAATCCTCTGGAGGTGTTCTGTTGAAAAGACAATAAATATTTTTGGGTTTGTTACACATACACACACAAAATCCATAAGCATTAATGAAGCTTTCATGACCTGCTTCCTGCCTTAAATGATTACCAGAGGGCATTTATTCAAGGACTACTATTAGTACAGGCATTTTGAGAGGTTGCTGCTCCCTTCACTCTTCAACCAGAAGTTATCTACTTCTCCATCAGAGGAATTCAAAGGAATTCAAAGCATGTAGTCCCTCAGCTGGTGACGTTCAGAGACTGTCATGTTCACCTGGAAACTTGATGAATGCATCAAGCTGCTTTGGGCAGACAACAGTTTGCTTGGACACCTCCCTGCATTACAGACTCTTCAATTCTACAGCACTGCAGCTGGTCACCTCTGCCCTACAATAACCTCATTCCATGGCCTGACAACCATGGATGAATGCCCCCTGCAGAGAGCCTAGGTTTGATGGGTTGTTTAGATTTAGGTTGGCAATTCTTACTATTTCTGAAGCCACCTGAAATGTTTGCTTATGTCCTTGTATCTTTATTCCTCATTAAAAAACCCAGTGCTTCAACCCAACTGACGGTCTGAAGAGAAAGGGTAGTATGAGCATGCCTGCAGCTTTGTTCAGGCACCTGGCAAACACATCTCATCGCAGAAGTCTTCAGCATGTGCCCCTCTCTACCTGTTACGCAGTGAGAAACACCCTCTGTTAACACACAGGGTCAACTCGATGCTGAAGAGGAGCCCACCCAAACCCACCAAGGCAAAGGCAAGGTCCTTCCTGCAGGCATGCGTCACAGAAAGGCCAGGCCTTCTCTGCTCTCCTTTGGGCTTACTCAACACTTTCGTCTCCCTGCCCTCAACCCCTCTTTCTGAGCTGTGCCTTCATGGACTCTTCTCACTTTTGACCTAACAATTAGCATTCCCATCAGGAGAATTGATTTCTCCCACGGGGAATCAGTTCACTTCCACAGCTGCAAGGTCTCCATTGCCATGTCTGTCTCAGGGTTAAACAGGCCTTTCTGGTCTTGTGGTTTCACAAATAACCCTTCCCAGTTTCTGCACAGCTGAAGTGCTCACATCACCATAAGGCGCTGAATGGAGGCCTGCTTTTCTGGGAATCCAAGAGAAGTGTGGGCAGCAATGCACAATTTGGATTCCCATTAGACACGAGAGACCACTCCTCTGCTACTTTTGCAAAACCAAACCCCAGAAGAAACTGTCCCTTCCAGGAAGCTTTTAAACCTCCTAAGGTGACATGTAGCTCAAGGGCATGCTTTGTTTCACTTCCAGTTTTGATGGTCCAAAGAGGGAAGAGCACTAGGTCATGCTGTACCAGGCCAGACTGTATCCTGGACTCTCACTGCCACTGAATTGCAAACCCTATGTTGAAACTGTAACAGTGATGCCAGCATTTACAATTATATCCCAAATTGTGGGATATCTGATGCTCTCCTAACTTCCCACCATTAATGTTAAGAAAAAACACAGAGGAAGAAAAGCATGTAGAGAAAAGTGGCAAAGTGGGACTACAACGAAAGTGGAATAAAACCTCCCTTCCTTTCAAGAAATAAATCATCAGCATTAAAATAGTGTCCCTACTTACGAGTGTGGGCTTCTATTTTAAAACACTTAGAGACAGTAAGCGTAAAATTTCTTATTTTCCTTCTTTACAGAGATCAGCAACTGCTTTTGGTTTGGATCACTATGGCTTTTTGAACAAGGAGAAAAAGGAGCATAGTGTTGCTACCCCTTTAAAGAGGCCGCATCTGAGCTGATAGCAAAAGGACAGCCTGGTCCAGCAAACTCAGAGATTAAAAGGCACGGTTCACAGACAACACAAAGTATTCCACAAGGCTCTTCCACAGCTTGTGCAGGCTTTGGCTGGGATAGAGGTAATATTCTTCCAGGGGCTACGCTTCAGTTTCGTACTGAAAATAGTGTAGATAATTCAGGGATGTTTTTGTTATTGCTGAGCAGCATTTACACAGAGCATAAGCACAGAGTGTAAGCCTTTTCTGCTTCTCACCTCACCCCATCCCACCAGCAAGTAGGCTGCTGGTGCATAAGGAGTTGGAGGGAAACAGCTGGGTCAGCTGACCCACACTGGCCAAAGGGATATTCCATACCGTATGGTGTCATGCTCAGCATTCAAAGCTGGGGGGAAGAAGGAGGACGGGGGAGAGGAGGCAGTCAAGGGGTGTTCAGAGTGATGGCATTTGTCTTCCCAAGTCACCATTAGGCGTGATGGAGCCCTGCTGTCCTGGAGATGGCTGAACACCTGCCAGCCCACGGGGAACATTGAATGAATTCCTTATTTTTCTTTGCTTGCACACACAGCATTTAGTTTCCCTATTAAACTGTCTTCATCTCAACCCATGAGTTTCCTCACCTGTACTCTCCTGATTCTCCCACATCCCGCCAGGAAGAGGCGAGCGAAGGGCTGCAGGGGGCTTTGTTGCTGGCTGGGGTTAAGCCCCGACACAGCAGCACACACATTTCTCCCTAATTCCAAGGAAATTAGTCTTGTGAAAAGTCTTTGGGATCTACTGTAACAAAAACTGAAACTATGTTTACCTCAATGATGATTGTTTCCACTTGAACATTTGGAGGCATGGCCAGCTGGGGTTCGAAGTGCTTTGCCATTGCAACCAGAAGATGCAGCGTGCTCAGCAAGTCCTTCATGAAGATAGCTACTCCATGCAAAGAAAGAATACAGTGTTTAGCGTGCAAAACAAGTAAACCTCAGTCTAATATCACAAATTCTCCCTCTGCAGAGGACCCCAAAGTCACAGTGGACCATAACACAGGTGGGACATCTGACTGGGGTTTATATAGTGTCACAATTCCACAACACCACACCTTAAAAGTCTCTTTTGAGAGACAAACACATGGATGCTGAGGGCTGTTAAGTGCTCTGCGAACAATGCTCTTAGAGGATGCAGCTTGCACGACCCAGTCAGGGTCAGATATTCCTGTCTCGCTCCTGATTCAACCAGCAATTGAAAAGAGGTTGTTTAATGACAGGTCTTGCATCCCTTTGCCTCACAGCAGCCTTATAGCAGAGGAAGCCCCGTGATGGATGATTCTCTCAAATTTGCTTTTGCACCTACATTCCACGCTCCATTTCAGCTGACTTTCTTGCAGTTGCAGACACTTAGCCACAGCTTCCAGAATCACAGTGAGTTTCTGACGCTGTTTTTTTTCCGTTAATGCAATCTTATCAACATCCAGTGTGAGAGATCCTAGGTTTTCTGACAGAGAGCACACAGGAAGAAGAAGGATGGATTTTAACACTCCCAGAGGAAAAAACAAAAAATACATCAGGAACATAAAATGACAGCAAAGCACACAAAGTCTTGTTTTGAATGATTGATATCACTTAGTAGCTCCCTCAGACTCACATACAAAAGCTGTACGCCTTGTTACGTTCCTGCACTCTCTGAAAGTCTCAGTAAAATCAGTGTAGCTCTGTAAAAGGGAGAGGACTCAAGGAATTCCTTGAAGAATCATCCCCCAGTCCTAGCACTCCGCATTCCTCCTTTTCCTAGTGGAAGCTATAGGAATCCCACAAGGGAATCTTTTCTATATATGGTGTACCAAGGCAAAATCAACTCACATGGACAGAGGAAACCCCAGTTCATTGCTCAGGCAAGTAAACTATTGAAAATAAGCCAATTCTTTCACAAAGACCTGAGGGCAGCAGCATGAACAAGGAGATATGATTTGAAATCCCCAAAAAGAGTGAAAGAGAAAAGGAAAATGAAGCAGGGATAGGAAAGAATGAGAAATAGAAATAGACCAACAGGCTGTTCTGAAAGGTCACATCTTTATACAAGCACCTTATAGCACAGAAAGCTTCTTAGATTTTCATCAGTTCCAGACCAGTGCTTTAGACCTATAACTTTTTTTTTCTTTTTCTTTTTTTTCCTCCCCTTCTTTTAAAGCAGGAAAACAAATCACAGTGCTGATTCTATCCAATTTTTCTGGTAGCATCACAACTCACCTTTGTGCTTACAAAGCCCTCCTCTTCAGAGGCACTGCAATTTCACACTTCAAAGTTAACCTTTTTATTATGTTAACTAGCAGGTAAAAAGGCTTTCTCTGAAGAAAAATAATTATATAAAAACAATAGCAGATCATCAGGTGTTTGTTCAGAATTGCAGTTATGAGAGATGCTTCAGTGCAGTGCTGTCTCTGTTAGGGAGATCATTGCTGTGGCGATTCGTGAGGTTTATTCTCTGATCTGGAAGTTCCCCTATGATGTGTTCTCAAGCTAAACTCAAAGCAGCAGCTTACCCAGAAGATGATGAAGCACCAGCCCATCATACAAATCTTCTTCCAGACTTTTAACTACTATGTGTTCTTCTTTCAGAGTTGTGTTTATCCAGTCGATCAATAGCTGTGGAGGGAAACAAAGTAGCTGGCAATCATATTCTCAATGCTTATACAGTATAGCACTGAATGCTATATTGTATTTCACCTTTCTCTTTAATCCCTTAGTTCATATCTTGGTTTGCCTTTGACCTCCTCTTCCGCTGCGCTTTCTGAATGGTTTTTTAAAGGGAAGTTAAGTATCAGTTACTTCTCCCTAATTTTCAAGGGAAACAGATGCCTCACAAGTTATATTGCTATGAAATTTGTAGAAATACTTATACAGGTGAAGAGAGGCAGACCCTATTACCACTTTCCCATCAGGGAAAAGGCTGCAGAGTACACTTCCCAACCCCTGCCTTCATTAGACATAATACAATTCACACAAATCCAACAAAGATATTAAAGACAGAGGCTTCACTCATTCTGTCAGTTGTTTCTTGTAGTCATCCATGTTACTAGCACTCCTCCCTTTCCTCACCTATTTTTGCTTCCTCCTTCTTTCTGCAGTTTTCACAGAATCACAGAAGCATCAGGATTGGAAAGGACCCCTGGAGATCATCTAGTCCAACCCCCGTGACAGAGCAGGATCACCTAGAGCAGGCTGCACAGGGCAGCATCCAGGTGGGTTTTGAATGTCTCCAAAGATGGGGACTCCACGACCTCTCTGATCAGCCTGTCCCAGTGCTCTGTCACCCCCACAGTAAAGAAGTTCCTCCTTGTGTTTAGGTGGAGCTTCCTGTAGCCAAGTTTATGCCCACTGCCTCTTGTCCTGTCACCGGGCACCACTGAAAAAATACTGACCCCATTCTCATGACACCCACCCCTCAAGTATTTCTAAGCACTGACAAGATCCCCTTTCAGTCTTCTCTAGGCTTTTAAAAAGTCCCAAGTCCCTCATCCTCCCCTTTATAAGAGAGATGTTCTTGTCCCCTAATCATCTTTTCTTGTACCCTCTCCAGTAGCTCCCTGTCCTTCTTGACCCAGGGAGCCCAGCACCACACACAATATTCCAGATGAGGCCTCAACAATTTTGTACTAATCTGTCTCAATACACCTTTTTTAGGGAAAAAGAAAAGTGCATTTTGTTTATTTTGCTTTCTTACATGGCAGTCTTCCCATCGCCCTTTCCAACATCCTTCCTGCCTTTGCAAGGGGAAGTTGCTCAGGAAGCCATGGTCTGGCTACAACCAGAATGGAACCATGTTCCCAGTTACATCCCCTGGCCCTGCAGCCCCTTCCTCAAGCACTGTGCTCCTCTACAGGAGACCGAAGGAGGTCCTCCAACCATCTGTTGCACTTCTCCAAGCATCTGTTTTAGCCACATATGTTGGCAGAAAGGGAAGATGATCTGCTGAAGTGGAACTGAAAAGCAGTAGCCCCAGCTGGCTGCGAAGAACCTCTCAGAAGAAGGATGGGTATTGCTGGAATTGCTGCAAGCAAGCTCCTGGAGTTCGTGGTGTGGATAGTATTTCTCTCGCTGTAATCAGAGAATAAGTTTCATAGTGGATAGCTGTTAAGTTAGCCAAAAATAACAAAAATGTAAAGATATACATCTATATATTGAAAAATACACATCTGTCTCTGAGGTGCTTGAAACCAGGCACAGAATAAAAAGGCCTGACCCCGGCACTCGCCTGAACTGAGCCGCTGTCAGAGTGTTTGCGCTGCTCCTCTTCAGCTAAGAGCCAACAAGAGTTTTCTAGTGCTTGTGGGTTGAGGCCTGGCGAAGCGTTTAGGGGTGCAAGGGATGGAGCGGCACTACAGACGCAAGCGTGCAGCCCGTGGGAAGCCAGGGAAGCCCAAAGTACTGCTGAGTACAGCTCTCTGAGGCTCCCTGTTTGCCACCGCGGCTCTAAGCCACCAGTCCCGCAGCCTGAGCTCACACACCTCTGCTTCACTGTCGTCGGGGCCCCACTCGGCTGCAGAGCGGCGTGTTGCATCTAAAACCAGGGTCAGTAGGGAAAGGAGAAAAGGAATACTTAAAGCTTGCTACTGGCTTCCAAATGTGAGCATCTCTTACATGCAGTTTAATACCTGTGGTAACTACAGTGAGCCGTTTCACATTCCCTAGCTCCCCAAAGCCACCTCAAAATGAAAACGGAGTGGAACGGCCTTTCTCCCTGGAGAGTTTCTGTGCTTCCCTTACTCTTCCCTTGCAGGTACCTCCCTGTCCCTACCTCCAGCCCAGTCTCTTCTCTGGAGGAGCTGTGAACTCTTTTGATCAAGGCGGCAATCAGCAGCACTGATGGGTACCCAGAGGATTACCTCCCTCCGGACTCAATTTCCACCTCCTCATCATCCAAAGAAAAGAAATTAGGCAGTGAAGAAGAGTTTCAGGAGCCTGACAGGAAACAAATTAAGCACTGAAGTTCACAGAAATCTTCCTAAACTGAGGAAAGCCCTGCATTTCTGGCAGCCTGGAAAGAACAAGTTTCCTTGTAGGTAAGGCAATTGCATTTTGCCACACCACCTTTCAGATTTTCTCTTTTGTATAAAAACACTGTGAAAGGCTGACTACAAAAATTTAATCTTTTTGAGCAAACGTGCACAAAGGTTTAAGAAAATGCAATATGGGAACACACATATTTATGGATTTATGAATACCATATAGTACACACATCAGCACGTAGCCTAAGCTGGTTCTCATAATATTTATAACAATTTTAGTATCTCCATAATGTGAGAAGTGCTGCTCTCAAAAGAGACATGCCACTTTTCTTCCAGGAAATTTCAGTGTGCCAGCCTTCCCCTGGGTTGCATTGTCAGAGAAACACGGTGATTGAATGTGATGGGGAGATTTTCAAAATTACTTGGAAATAAAGTAGTTTCCTGTGAAATAGGATTCATCCTTCACTGTTTCTTCAAGCCATGTACCACACAAAAACTCAAAAGCTTTTCTCCTGAACTCTTGATGGCTTGCACACCTTTCATCCATTCTCTATGCTATCCCTCTCTGTGCTGCGTTGCAGCTGAGCCAGTTGCTACTGGAGGCAGAAGACTTGTACCGTGGGATCAGGGCAGCAAGCTCACACATATCCAAACATCTCTCCTTTGTCCCAGCAAATGCTGACGGGGATTTGCTTGTGTCCATTTTTCCAGGGGGATTCTCATTGCTATTACACTATCACTACAATGAATAGTAGCTGGGTACTTCTGGTGTGGCTCATCCACCTGTCCCAAGTAATGGGAGGTATCGCATAAGAAAAAAACTCAAGCTTTTAAGACTACACTCCACTTTACACAGAGCAGGGACCAGTCTCTGATGTGGTGATGCAGGCATTTAGTGCTTGGTCCTGTATGGCCCCAGGCACCCTGGCACTGCGCTCAAGCAAAAATTCTGGTTCACTTGTGTGGAGCTCAAGTGCCAAAATCAGAGCTTATCCCCATCTGCAGAGAGGTGGGTAAACACAACAGGTTAAAACAACTTGAGATGAAGGTTAAACAGGTTAGTAAAAGGAACGGTACCAGTTTTAATTCTTCCAACTTGGGATTCTTGATTGAGGTTGGTTTCATGAGTTTCTTCTTCTCACCTATGAAAGGAAGCAAACAAGATCCACCACGGTTATCAGATGTGAGTAATGCAAGTTTGCTGTAAAGTCAGCAAATTACCCAATACCACTAATTGCCACCTGTAGAAACACTGTCATTTTTATTTTAGCTGACTCCTTACAAGTGAGGAGGTAATATATCAGGCCATTAAAACTCTTAGTGGAAATTATAGTGCAGTGTTATTCAAATCAGTAAGATCTAGAGAGACAATCCTGGAAAGAAGAAAACAAACTGGTGAAATTTAAATTTCATTTAAAGAACCAGCTAGAACGTGTGTTGCTTCTTCATGATCTGACTAGAAAAGCCAACAGCCAAGCTACACAGAGCTTACTCGCTGCTGGTAAAACCATGGGTCCACTGCTGAAACACATACATATTCATTTGCACTGCACGTTTTCTGCTTGCTTCAAGTGATTCTTTGGATCTTTTGCTGTCCTGGTTGATAAAGTACATACCTTGAGCGATGGCATTCTCAGCTAGGAACTGATTACATACAGGAGGCTCTGCAAATGCATTTAAAAAGTCTGGATCCAACATCTTTTCTCACTCCTGGCAAACTGGTAAAAAAATCTGTGGGTAAAGGAACATGATTTAAGGCACATAAAGATCAAAATTAGTGCTGGGATGAAAACAAACAAAACTGATTTTTTTTTTTTCAGTACCTATTTCCTGACTGGTGGATTGCTGTTTTTAAAAAATCTGAAAATGTATTTAAATGTGTATGAAGGAAAACAAGTCAAAAAGGACTTTCCTTTTTTTCCTGTTAATCATCAAAATATAGGATAAAAAGCCCTGAAGTACTAAAACTTGGTTTAATTCCATCTAATTCTGTCTCATCTGAATTAGATTAGTAAAATCCTATTTCAACTGTAATGAAAAAGCTTTCCATTTTCAGTTACCAATGGATATCTGCTATTAAAACGACCAACACTTAAGAAGTATTAAATCAAAAGTGCAGTGGTTAAATTACTGAGACAAGCTTAAACACAAGCAGTTTTCTTCATTAGACCAGCTGGTATCACTGTGGGGAACAGTGACACTTTTCTGGGTAGACAATCCCCTCTGTCTGTTAGATTGGGTTGCACAGCTTCTCATAGTCTTTTATTTTAAACACAGGTTGGAGAATGATTTTTCTTCCCAACCCAGATGCACTCAAACAAAGGCAGAATGAGAATACACAATACAGTGGTGAAAATACTTTTTCAACCAATGCAAAACTATGGGTGATGCTTTCCAAAACCTCTAAGGGGTCTTGTTGGAGGACAGCAGAAGTCAGAGAAAGGAATGGACATACCTGCTGTCCTACCAAACACCAGGCTGAAATTCATCTCTATCACCAGCAGCTACCAATGAGTAAGGGGCTGGCAATGATATCTCCCACTCTTCTAGAAGCCAGCTGTGACTCAAACCACAGGGCAAGCGGAGATGAGTCTGACTTTTTAACCATGGGTATATTTAAGGCGGTGTCATGCTGACTGCACAGACAATGTAAAAGGCAGAGTCAGGCTCTACAGGCAGCTAACACAGTAGAAAATACTCAGTTTTAAGGGCTTGTTTTTGAAACCTTAACGTTCATGTGAAGGTTTTTCAGTCAAGTCCACAAGACTTCAAAAAAAGATAGGATGCTTTAGCTTAGCAAAGACTAAAACTCAATAAACACTTACAGATAGTAGAATCTGAATAGTCTCTTTTATAAACAGTATTACAGAATCATAGAGTTGTTTATCTTGGAAAAGACCTTTAAGATCATCAAGTACAAGTGTTAAGCTAGCACTGTCAAGCCCACCACTAAACCATGTCCTTAAGCAGCCCATCTGTGCCTCTTTAAACACCTCTAGGGTGGTGACTCAACCACTTCCCTGAGCAGCCTGTTCCAATGATTGACAACTCTTTTTGTGAATAAATTTTTCCTAATATCCAATCTAAACATCCCCTGGCACAACTTGAGGCCATTTCTTCTTGTCCTATAGCTTGTTACTTGGGAGAAGGGACCAACACCCACCTGGCTGCAACCTCCCTTCAGGTAGCTGTAGAGAGCAATGAAGTCTCCCCTCAGCCTCCTTTTCTCCAGGCTAAACAGCCCCAGTTCTCTCAGCCACTCCTCCCAAGACCTGTGCTCTAGACCCTTCACCAGCTTCATTGCTCTTCTTTGGACATGCTCCAGGACCCCAATGTCCTTCTTGTAGTGAGGGGCCCAAAACTGAACACAGGACTCAAGGTGCGGCCTCACCAGGGCCAAGTACTGGAGGACAATCTGTGCGGGTACAAGTCAGGATGCTGTTGGCCTTCTTGGCCACCTGGGCACACTGCTGGCTCATATTCAGCCAGCTGTCCCCAGGTCCTTTTCTGCAGGGCAGCTTTCCAGCCACTCCTCCCCGTGCCTGTAGCACTGCCTGGGGTTGCTGTGACCCAAGTGCAGGATGCTGCACTGAGCCGTATTTAACCTCATACAATTGGCACACCAATGCAGCCTGCCTGGATCCCTCTGTAAAGCCTTCCTACCCTTCCCCCTAACTTGCTGTTCTCTGCAAACTGACTGAGGGTGCACTCAATCCCCTTGTCCAGACCATTGATTAAAGATGTTAAAGAGGACTGGCCCCAGCACCAAGCCCTGGGGAACATCACTTGTGACCAGCTACCAACTGGAATTAACTCCATTCCCCACAAGTCTCTGGGCCCAGCCCTCCAGACATACAAGAAGTAAGATGGCTCTTGGTTAAATTAATTGTATGTTGATTTGTGTGCAAGAAATCAGAGTTATGTACTGGAACTGTACAAATAAATTGTAGTCTGCAGAGATGAAGGAACTACAGAAAGACCATGGCTCCAAGCCCTGGACGATCATGGCAGTGTATGGTTTGTGTCACAGCAGCATCTGTACTAGTATGAGTAAGAGAACTCATCTTTCCCAAGAGTCCTAAAATCTATGAAAGCCAGACAACAGTATGAATACCAGGAAGACTTTTCACACTCCTCTGAATCATCAAATCCCAGCTGCTGCTGGATGCTGGGTTCCAGTGGAATGTACTGCTGCTCTGTTCTCTAACTGGGAGTGCTACCTACTTGTGGATGGGAAACTCTCCCTTCCCTCTGAAGTCCAGTGCTGCAAGGCCACTGGAGGAGAGGGGAGGCTAACTCTGTTTTAACAGGAAGCAAGCTGTTAGGGGTTCACATGGGAGAGGGCTCCTACTGTCTACCCACAGTAGGGTATCTATCCTAATTCTCCTATATTAGGGAGCCTCGAGACACAGGACTCCAAGGTACTGAGTGGACATGAGGAGCCTGAGTCACTGTACCTGGAGGTACTTGAATAGTAGTAGGTACAGTTTAGGAGCAATTCAGAGCACTTCAACAAAAGGCTTACATTTTTGGGTTACCACCTGCATTTTGGGTTACCAAAGAGACAGCTCCAGCTCCTACCACAGGTGCCTGAGGCAAGATGCTGTGATGACCCAGCCCTGGAAGCAAGGTGGAACAAGGCAGATCGAAGATCAGCAAAGTGACATGTCTCTCCTGGATAGCTTTATCTGCCCAACATCCCAGCGCTGCTACGTGCACTCTCTCACATGTTTATCAAGGCCCCAGTGAAAGCTCGTTAGGAACACGTATTTTAACAGGGGTTTTGCCAAGCCAAGAGCATCGGTAGAAACTCCTGGTTGGATTTTTTTTTGCACATGAGTCTGGTAAAACAAATTAGGTACAAAATTCCCAGCAAGACACGAGGGGAAAGGGCCACGAGAGAATCAGTTTCATTACAGTGGCTGCAAAACTGAACGCTGTCTGTAAAAAGGTGCTTGGCAAAATAAGTCTGGAGAAAGTGAGTCATTTAGTGCCTGAGGAGCATCTGAAACATCTGAGATAATACAGCCAGATGAAATTAACTGAGAGAGAGAAGTTAATTAATACAGAGCAACCTAAGGCCGACCTAAGGTTTCTGACAGCTGTTGTGCCTTGGAAGTCCTGCTCATAGATCTTCTGTAATAGTCTGTGTAAGCCACAACTCAGACTAACTCAGCTTTGGTGCAATACTCGGTTTGTGTGTCTCTCACTTCCTCTGATTGCAGACTACAACTTATTTGTACATCAAAGCGATAAGTGCTTCTGCCTGCATCTTTGGTCTCTGTTTGGCCAAGGAACCCAAATATCAAAAGCCCCTCTTCAAAATTCAGAAGCCTTTAAGAAAAGGTCTGGAATTCAGGATTTGCAGTAGCCTAAGTTAGTGCTCTGTACAGCCCCACTCCTGCCTGTCCTACTCAGTCTGTGTTAAAGCTGCAAGACTAGCTTGCCCGGTGTTCTATCCCTTACAGCACCCAAAAGCAGAAGCTTAGGTGGAAAAAAAAAACAAACACATAAAAAGAGCAAGCATATACAAGTACTTCCCCAAAACACTTCAACAGCCTGCAGCTGAGCCTTCTGAAATCAAAGCTAGGGTCCTGGTAATTAGAAGCTGTCAGCATATCAACTTCCCATGAACTTCCCACTCACCCCTTGAATACATCTATCTCCCACCGCGTCAGCAGCGAGGAGCTGAGGACTGTGGCTTTGCCTCACGTGAAGCACCACCTCCAGCTGCTTGCTCTGACCTGCCACCTGACAGCCTCCCTCGGAGCTCCCCAGCTGCACGCATTGCAGAGCAGACCAACTGATTCACTTTCTCATGTCACTGGCTTACTACTCTGTGTTACCGCTGCGATACTCTACACTACACCCTCAACGGTCACCTCTTTCTGAAGCCCAGGAAGCACAGCCTGTCCCTTAGTCACCCTTCATGGGGAAACCAATCCTTAGTACTTTTGATCACCCTGGTCGCCCCTTTTCTGAACCCTCTCCCCAGCACTACCACAGACCTGCCCAGGCTTAGAGAGGTGCACGGCACTGTTCTCCGTTCCTCTCCTCCTAATTCTTAACACTGTTTGCTTTTTTGAGCACCACTGAGCACTGGGCTGACACTTTAACGGAACCATCTATTACATCCCCAAGATCTTCTTCCTAAATAGCAACACACCACTCAAGAGCCCATCACTTATCTGTAGAGCTAGCACTGGCTTTCTACCCTGTGTGTTTCACCTCACGTTTAACGATATTGATTTCCCTCAGCCATTTCAGAGCCTGAGAACCGCAGCTCCTTAGCGCTGAACAGGCTCATTGCTCATTACTCATAATTAGCACTCACGAGCAGTCCTTCCTGCGGCGAGCTGCCTTTCCATGAGGCTCAGTCCTTTCAAAGAGTAATGCACTGCACAAACAGCACGACATGGAACACGGCTGGGCTCAGACACCGTCTCGGTGTCAGGTACTTAATGAGGAATAGGAAGGGGTGGAAAGACCTGGTTCTCACACGCAAGCTTCCATGTCTGCTGCAACCAGCCTCTGCAACCCACCGTTCAAACTTACTCTTCAGGGCTGTGACTGACAGGCTGGGTTTTCCAGCCTCCATCCTCCTGCGTGAGTTATTTATCAGTGCCTGGAGAGCAGGCCACTGTAGGCAACCACTGCTTGAACACTGGTTGCAAAAGCCTTCCATGATGACATTTTCAGATAAAATTGAGGTTTAATTATTGGCTATTCAAATGAAATGGCATAATTTGGTCCTTCATTCTCTGAGAACTTCATAAATGTATGTGCTTGTCTGTTTTAAAGTCAAGAGGTGTTCTATTTCTCCTGTGCCACCTGCTGATGGAGCCAACAAGTAAAGTTTTCTTAGGCCAAGAGCTAAACTATCACACAACGCTGCAATGCCACAGCTACTGATAAAACAACTAATTCTCTGGTTGGGTTAGATCAGCTTGTTTTTCCTCCACCTGGATCCCAGATATACCTGATATATGACACAAGACCAAGATACCAGTGGTCTCCGGCACACAGACCAGCCGTAGAACATACACACGGCACTTACCGATATTACCACATCCCTTCAACTGTTTTATTTCCTGTTTGAAAAGGCAAAAGCCCTCCTCCACATTAGCTCAAACACATTTCCTAGGAACAGTTGCCTAAACAGATCACATAACAGAGGGAACAAAACCCAAGCAGGAATATTAATGTTAATAGCAACATTTCTGCCTTCAGTAAGCCAGAATTAAAAAAAAAGAAAAGAAAAAAAGAATATTAGAGAATATATTAGGCATTGTGTGCCTAATTTCAAACAATTTACTTCCTTGGTTACCATCAGACTTTCCAAGAGCAATTTTTATTCCTTGACATCAGCAAAGATGTCACCTTAGCAGGAATAACCCCCATGGATGCAGAGAGTCTTACAGTTAAAAAAAAATAAAACAATTAAAAAAACCATCCAAAAGAGTCCCTTTTCCCAAACTTACTATTCTCTTCTTCAGCAGTTCTCCAGGAACTCTTCCGAGATGTCCCAGCAGGCACGAGGGGACTAACCTGCAGGCTCGGAGCGTCCGGCACAGACGCTGCAGCCTCCCATGCAGGGCAGCACAAGGCCCGCAGTGTGCGAGGGAGAAGTGGCGCCGCGCAGTACTCGCCACTCTCAAAAAACGAAACCACGGTCGTATCCGGAACTTAACTGCCTGTGAGCTCGGGCTAAAACAAACAGAAACACAAACGCAGGAAACACGCGACCCCTGAAGTACCAAAGGGTATCAGAAGGGTACAGTCAGTCTTCCTTGGTACCGCACAGCACGAGTGTTGGCTGGTCTGCGTCTTCGGGGCAACGCGGAGCGCGCTTTGTCTTTGAGCGTAATAATAAAGCAACCAGCAACGGACAGGATCACCAGGCTGCATTAAATCCTTTTACTCCTGGTCCTTGGGGCATTTTGTAAATCAGATTAGCGTTATGGCCCCTGCCTGGTAGGAGGAGAAAGTTAGGCAGGAGGAGAGCAATTCCTTTGTCCTCAGAGAGCTGGTTAGCCAGACCGGGGCCCAAACCACCCAGCTGAGCCAAGAGCTATCTCCACCAGGCAGTGCTGCTGCTTCTCTTCCTTCTCCCTTTCCACCATGGGTTAAAGAGGAAAAGCTCCCTGCAGCAACTGCTTTCCCTGGATATTTCCTTTGGGTACCAGCTACAATCAGTGACCCTTCGAGAAAGAAAAAGCAACTCTGCAGTCTTCTGCAAAATGCCTCACCCCAGAAATGAAACAGTCGGCAGCCGCGCTAATTAAGCTGGTCTGGTTTAGTGGTGTTAAGGGACCGACCCCTTTGTTTAGCTCCACACCATAGACAAGAACTGATGGCTCTTCATGAGCTAAACAGGATAAAGGAAAGTGGGTGGAGAACAAAAATCCTTAATCAAAGGGCAAGCTTAACTGCATTTTATAAGCAGGTAATAAACACAACATCACATCAGATGAGCAAAGATGCGGAGTGCTGTCTTGCCTATGCAGAAGCCCGTGCTGCAACCTAGAAACATAGCGAGTAGAAGACAAAAAGGAAGGTATAGTTGGAGATGCTATCAGCAACTTTGCACAAATCCACTTTTGTATCAGCAGGAAGAAATAAAAGCTGGGAAATTGATCTCTAATTACTTTGACTCCCCCTACTTATACTGGCAGCCCAAATGACTTCTTCCTTGAAAGCCTCATTCACAATAGAGCGTGTAAATGCTGAAAGACCAAGTCTGAAGGATGTGATGGACAAGCATCTTTTTTCCTCCAAAAACTGATGTTGCCACAGGTGCACAAAGCATTCAGACTTCTGTAGAACAGCACTAGTATATTCTGTACCAGAGTTGAATTTGATTTCATGCCTATCTGCCCACCCAGAGCCTTTCTGTAGGTGCCAAAGCACCCCTCATGCACACCCACACACCCACCTGGCCCTCAAATAAAAATAGCCACTGAAGAACAATTGAGGGAATTAACAGCACTCACACCAATAACAAGTTCTGATAACACACTTTCCTGCTTTTCCACACTGCCTTGCTTTATTGAAGAGCCACTCTGTGCCCCCTCCATACCAATGCAAAGGGAAACACACATGCATTTTCCATGTCAGTCCAGGCTTACTTGGGATTCAGGCATCCCAAGTGCTCTATAGACACATATGGGACTAAGTTGTTGATGAAACCTACAGAACAGCTCATCGTGTCTGCCTGAGCTGAGACCACTACTTTGCCAGGTCTGCATAAATCATCATGTACCTAGGAGCCTGGATGAATTAAACAGCTGAAGCTCACCTTTCCAGAGTTCTTCCCAGGCTTGTCCATTTAGTGAAATAAAAATAGAAAGCCAAGTGACCATCATTTATTTATTTGAATAAATAGTACAACTGTCACAAACCATGCAAAAAACTGCTGTGATTTTTAGCAAACATAGCATTGCATTGTAACTTGCTTACAGTACACAACTCCTGTCACAAAGTTGGATGTCTCCAGGATATGACAAGTCCAGAATTTTATCTGCAAGGCTGGTTTTTAGTAGTTAGAAATCCAAAGTAAACACTGTTAAAAAGAGTAGAAAAGTGTCTTACAAAACCCTGTAAATACTGAAAGCGCTGGGGTATGGGGAAGAGGGGCAAGAAGCCCTATGAGGTTTAAACTGAGTTTAAAAGATCTGCCACTGTTGGTTTATCTTGATAAACAGGATGCAGCTGAGGAGTATCTGGGCTGCTTCTGTGGTAATACAGCTCACTGGAACTGAGCAAGTCAAACAGATGTACCAAAAAGGCAAGTTTTATGGGCTAGGAGATGCAGGCATTCATTAAGTACTTCACAATTGTGGAAGCTTTAATGCTGCAGAGCATTCAGCATCCCAGATGAACTCAACAGGTTTCAGATACACTCCACTGGGACCCAGGGAACATATTTAAAACCTCAGTAACACAAAGAGTTCACAAGTAGTACATTTTAGCAATAACTTCTCTTTCTGAAAGGAAAAAAAGGGGGGGTGGGGGTCATGCTGATGTAAAAAGTATGAGAAAAAGAGGTGTTTAGAGAAGCTTTACCTACATTGCTCTTCCTGTAAACTGGACTGCTTGGGATGAAGCTCCAGTTCAGCTAAATCCACCCTGTTCCAAATCTGGTTAGCGATAAATACAGCCTCTACAGTGACCTGGCTAGACAGCAAGGAGAGGGGGAAAAAAAAAAATCTATTCTCCCAGTGCAACATTTGACAACAGATGTAAAAACCTTAACAAAACAGGGTATGGCACCTTTCCCCAACCTGCTGAGGGCATCGAGCCTGCAGCCATGACTGACAGGAATATTGGTGTAAGGAATGCTAACAAGGACCCATGCCTCAGGTTCTAGAGGAGGGACCCAGGTTTCTATAGTGTCCAGAAATGCCTGACTGAACAAAAATAGAGACTCTTAAAATTTGGTGATACATTCAGATCTGCTCATGTGCAATGAGGATGCCATCTATAAATCCCTCTCTCAGAAACAGCATCCCCCTGCTTCCCCCCAGTCTAAGCTGATTTTATCAATCTCCTCACATTACTTTCTGTTTGCTTTTGACACTGACATTGCTTGTAGTTTCAAAAAGCAGATTCTCTGGAGGTCTTTCCCAGCAAATTAGAGAATATAAATGGCACTGGCACTTCCACATCAGCTTAAGGTGGGTGGAATAACAGCTCTAACAGAGCTGATTCCCACAACAAAACACAGCATTAAACTAAAAGTTTGAGAGACCTTTCAGTTCAATCAGCTTCCAGCCTCATGATACCCCTACTTCAGAGCAGGAAAGTTAGACCAATTTCATTAACTTGCCAGGAGAGCTGACCCACCAGACCTCAGTGCCTCAGCAAGTCTCCTCTGCAATAATTGCTAGCATCACAGCAGAGTCTAGTGGCCCCATCTGAAATTCAAGTCCAATTGTACTAGGCTCTGTATAAACATCAAGAGGTCAGCTCCCTCCTTCCACTGACGAGCAATGACTCCCCACAGAACCTTACAGAGTAGGCGAGATCTCAAATTTTTAATGGAATGAAAGGGCAACTTCCTTCCATCTTTGTTTTGGAGGTATGAGAGGAGGTAACCCAAATAAATCAGAACCCAAAAATATGAAACAAAGGAGTAGAAGCCCACTTCTCTACCTTTGAGTTTAAAAAAAATTAAAAAAAAAAAGTTTAAGGAGGGGAAAAAAAGATGCCTACTTACAACAGGACTCAAGTGAGCACACGGACCAGAACAACACCACCTGCTTTCTCTTTGGGGCACTCTGCCTCATGTTTCACACAAACTCATCACTGCCCATAAAAGAAAAATTGCTGTTGTGATACATAAAAGCAGTAGTTAAATCTCTCCCCTGTGCACTACAAGGAAACAAGTGCTACTATATATTCCAAAAATAATTTACCCTGGAATTGACAATCCCGTTTCCTTCGGGCAGCTCACCTTAAAATCTATTTGGATTGGTTGTGTTCAAGCACAGCCTCCTCAACCACACTGCTGCACCTGCAAGCTACCAGCCAGGAACAACTCTACAGATAAAACCTGTTAAGTACTATGAGGTAACTAGAATCTACCAGATAATTTATTTTTAAAAAGCCCAAACAGATTCCCACTAAAATCCGTAACAGCTTAAAAGACTCCAAGACTAGGCCGCAGCCTAGCAGAGCATTTCTTGGGATGGCACAGTGCAACTCGATGAAGGCAGTTTAACTAAACTGAAAAGCTTCACATTTGAGCACTAACCTGTTGCCTTCTGATGGTGTGGCGGCCTTTTAAAATTTATTGTTAGTACTTAGTTAGGCATAGGGAGGGGGGAAATGTCGGTAGCTAGGGCCTGGCGGTCGGAAGATGTCGGGTTGTATGGAAAGCTAGGGCCCCTCTCCGAATAGCCGATAGCATTTGTTCTAGGACGTTAGGACGTAAGCAACGTTGTAGACTTAGACTATATAATGCTGCTACACGACGCAATAAACGCCATTTCGCCATCCACCAAATTGGTGTCTGTGAGTGATTGGCCTGGCAGCCTGGGGTGGCTGTCGTGCTGTTCCTGAGAAAGGCCGCCACGCCATCAGAAGGCAACACTAACCCCTGGCTTGCACTATGTATACCACGTCTTTCATAGCCCAGTGCAATCCATAAGTACAGGCAAGCTCTTATTCCTACAGGAATGCAGTTTCGCTCTTTAGGAAAAAACCCCCATAAAACTCTGTTTATAAAAGCTTGACCCCAGAACTGTACAACTGCCAGTAAGCCCAACAGGAATGAATCTGACCCTTTAACTCAGCTTTGAGAAATGAAGGCTCAGCCTTTACACTGCCAAGCTCGTTATTCCCCACGTTCGTTTCCGAAAGGACTGGGGGCAGAATGAGAATGCATTAAACCATCCTGCCCCTATTTGACCAGCTCCTGACTGACCTGATTGAAGCTGCATGCTGAACAGATGATAGTGGCTCTAGAAAACAAAGTTCTCCTAGAAAGGAGATGAAATTAAAAAAAGAAAATAGGCATCAAAAGATTAGCTGGTCATCCCATTGCAACTTACTCTGTGTAAACACTGCAGGGAAATAACACTGAGTTGGATGAGGTTAACACAAGAACTGAAGCTTTTGCCACGGAGCTTCAGATACTGCCTGTAATTCCCCTTGGTCCCACCCACCCAACAGAACATACCCCCCGCCCCACCCCCCCAAACTTATTTAAGAGAAAAGGCTCAGCTTCTAAATAAATTCCAGTGCTGATTTCCTATTGCTGACGCTTAAGCCTGGTAAAATGTCAAATGCCAGTGGCAACCACGGAGCAGGCAAAAGAAAGTCTATTATAGAATGAAGGAGACCCCAGACATGAGGAAGGCCCCATGTTTTCCCTGCTTATTAGTAGTGGTATATTTCCATTATCAAAAGCATGGTAACAAACAACAGACCTGCCAGTATCTTCTGGTAAAAGTGTGAAATATCTACACAGTTTCAAGTGACCTAGAGAATACATATGCATTACTTTCAGTGGGATTGTCATACAAACAGCTACAGAGAGAGGACTGTAAGAAGAATGCATGAAGTATAGCAGAAGGCACAGAGGGAGCGCGCAGAGGGTACGTTTATTGGAATTTCTGCCTAAGAAGGTTGGAAGGACAAAGACCTCAGCAGCTTCCAGGTTCACTCAACGTTCTTGTACTTTGTGAACAAGTTGTATAGAACCCTGAGAGTTGACTTCAGATCCAAGTTGACAACATCTGTGGGGAAAAAAAAAAAAAAGAAAAAAGATAAATCCTTAATTTGCTTTTTGTTCTCCCTTGTTTGTCCTCAAAGGAACAGAAGTCCCCACATCTGAGACAGCACGATCAGCAATAAAAACCCCATAGACTTCTGAGCTCTCCAAGTCAAGCTTTTGAAATGTCCCATATGATGCCCTTCAAAACACCTTCAGGATAATAAGTCACAGCTAACTTCTCCAGGAAACAGAAGAAAGCTAATTCCCTTCCTCATCTAAGATCTTGTTACAGGGAATTCCTACTTCTATCCGAGACCTGGGATAAAGGCTTTGGGGAACACTACCAATGACTTCACTGGCCACAGAAGCAGCAAACAAGTTTGCCACACACATATCACACGAGATACCAAACCTCACATACAGCTCTACAATGATACAGTCCACACAAATAAACAAAGCCTGAATTCTCTTAGGAGACTCAAAGCTTTCTATTATCTAATATCCCTTCTTACCACACTAGGCCAGGGAACAGGTCTGGAAGAGCTCTCAACAGAAAGCTTTTCTGCTAGCACCTCCCAATCTATTACTATATTAAAATGGCAGGAAATACCACAGACATGTAATCCAGGGACTCCGGGAGAAGCATTGCACAGAGAAGGCTGAAAGGTGGAAAAGGCTGGATGTAACATGTAAGAAAGGAAGAGGAAGAAGAGGAAGCACAAAAAAAAGATACAGTAAACAATATATAGAAGCAGAAAGGAGGAGTAACAGATAAAATAAAAAATACTTCAAAGAACTAAGACAGCAAACAGTTAACAGACCAAGCACAATTAATGTGAGGTTCAGGGAAAATACCGACTGCCTGTTTTGAAACATCATTGCCAGGACCTCCCCACCCTTCCCTCCCACCCCACGCTGGATAGCACTCTAAACCCCTCACTTCATCTGGCCTTTTCCATAACCTCCCAAATGTTTCTTTCTACCCTTTTCCCTCTATTATTTTATATATTCCATTTAAGATTTTGCATTTGTAGAAGACTCTCTCTCCTGCTGCTGCAAAGAAAGGGAAGACCCTAATTGCTGTGAAGTAATACACCCTCAAAAAAAAAGTTGGATCCCAGATAATTTAAATATGAAATATATTTCTAATTTTTCTAGGTATCATAGAAAGTTGCTTACTACTATAGCATCCTCAGAGTAAGGTAACTGCCAGAATCAGCATTGGTTCCTTTGTACCAAGACTCAGTTCTCTCAGATCACAGAATCATAGGTGGATTTAAAATGTCAGTTTATTCATGGGGAACAACACTTTGCACGAGCCATGCATTTCTAAAGCTGGAAAATCAAGGCAGATAACTGCAGAAGAGACAGCTAACAGCAGATGTGACCCATCAATGCTGGCAGCCACTTTTCTTTGCAAAGCAATTAAACAAAAAAGTGCTGGCATGATAAAAAATGCAGAGGAAAAACCTTAACAACCTGGCCCAAACAGGTCAAACATTTTTAGTGTATTTACCCCACACCTCCCAAATGCTTTTCTCCTCCCCATGCCAACCATCTTCAGCTTCCCATTGAAAGCAGGATGAGTCTTTTTCCTGAGTGACTGTAACCTCCATCTCAGCTGGGTCATCAGGTCTTGCAGGGTGCAGGTCCTGCCTCTGGCTATCATCAGTTCAGAAACAGGAACTGCCTATGCCAACATCAAGGTGCCAGTAGAGAGAAATACAAGTCTAGAGAGTAGAGGAGAAACACTGCTGGAAGCTAGAAGGACAGCTGGGAAACCAGGGCATGTCCCAAGGAGAGAGCAGCTGGGAGAAAGAGGCAGTGAAGTGCCAGAGCAAGAGCTGAAGGAACAGGAAAGAGAATGAGCAGAAGCTAGAAGGGGCCCAGACCTGTAGCACTGTGCCTGGCAGGTACCGTTCCTGTGCCCTCATGGTAGCATTTAACGCTGACTCCTACTAATTTCCAACACCAATTTGAGCTGGATACCTGCTGCTGATCACTCCTGGCGATTGCCCTGAGGAAGGAGAGCTTTGGGAGGCCCTATCACCAAAGAAGGAACGGATCCAGCTCTTTTATTTGTTAGACTAATGGCATGCAAATTCAGGTCAGAAGAATCTCTTGTGGTCATATAATCTGATTTCACGTACAACATAGTTCTTGGAGAACTTGACCTTGGACATCATGTACTGAACTTGCTAACCAAGGTGTGGTTGAAATAAACAAATAATAATAAAAAAGCTTAACATTGCATGTTGGTTTTTTGTTTTCTTTTTTTCCTTTTTTCCATCTTCCAGTGGTGGAAATTCCACCTCCACCCCTTGACAATCCAGACTGATCATTACCTTCACCGTTGCAAAAGTTATACTGTAATTCTATTCTGATGATGCCCTAACTTTCAGACCTTGTTATGCCTTTGTGTGCTGCATTAGAGAGCACAGCAGTGAGAGACACATCTTCCCCGCGTGGGCGATTACAGTGTGCCTTATTGATCTGTGTCTAACAGGCCTTCCCAGGAATAAGCACATTCTCGGCCTCCTGTTTCTTATTTTAAGAAGCAGCACACATAGTCATTACGTTACCAACAACAACTAATAAAATGTTAACTGAAAGTGGCCATAAATCATCAAAACAGTTTAAAATATTCCATTAATTTAAAACTTTCCCACTCCATAACAACCCCTTTAGAGGCTAATAAATTAATCCACTACAACATACTTATGCAGCAATAACTCAGCATCAAGTTCAGCTGCCGAGCTCAATCTACTGAATCATAGAATCATAGAATTGTAGGGGTTGGAAGGGACCTCGAGAGATCATCAGGTCCAACCCCCCTGCCAAAGCAGCTCCCTAGGACATTTCACTCAGATAGGCATCCAGACGGGTCTTGAATATCTCCAGAGAAGGAGACTCCACCACCCCCTGGGCAGCCTGTCCCAGGGCTCTGTCACCCTCACTGGGAAAAAGTTCTTCCACATGTTGGTGCGGAACTTCCTGTGCTCCAACTTGCAGCCATTGCCCCTTGTCCTGTCTCCACAGACCACTGAAAAGGGGCTGGCTGATTCCCCCTGCATCCCCTGCTTAAGATAATTATAAACATTAATTAGGTCCACCCTTAGTCTTCTCTTCTCAAGGCTGAACAGTCCCAATCTTCTCAGCCTTTCCTCACAGGGGAGATGCTCCAGGCCCTTAATCATCTTTGTAGCCCTTCTTTGGACTCTGTCCAGGAGATCCCTGTCCTTTTTATAACAGGGAGCCCAGAACTGGACACAATCCTCCAGGTGGGGCCTGACCAGGGCAGAGTAGAGGGGGAGGATCACCTCCTTTGACCTGCTGGCCACACTCCTCCTGATGCACCCCAGGATCCCATTGGCTCTCTTAGCCACCAAGGCACACTGCTGGCTCATGGCCAACCTGTCATCCACCAGGACCCCCAGGTCCTTCTCCACTGAGCTCTTCTCCAGCAGGTCATCCCCCAGCCTGTACTGATAGAAACGGTTGTTCCTTCCCAGGTGCAAGACTTCACACTTGCTTTTGTTGAACCTCATCTGGTTTCTCCCTGCCCAGCTCTCCAGCCTGTCCAGGTCTCACTGGATGGCAGCACAGTGTTCCTGTGTGTCAGCCACTCCTCCCAGCTTTGTATCATTGGCACTTGCTGAGGGTGGATGCTATTCCCTCATCAAGGTTGTCAATGAAGATATTAAACAGGACTGGACTCAACACCGAGCCCTGGGGAACACCGCTAGTCACAGGCCTCCAGTCAGATTCCACTCCACAAATCACGACCCTCTGGGCTCAGTCCCACAGCCAATTCTCAACCCAGAGAATCAGGCTGGAAGAACAGAGAAGAGGAGCTGTCCTGTACACTCTATTTTCATACAAAGGCACACTAAAATATTGAAGACAAACTCTTTCTTGCAAAGCCTGCAGAAAACATGGGTTATATAAATAATAACTGATGTTTTGCAGTAGACAGTGTTTTACATGAAAATTCTACAGCTAATTCACTGGTTTGACCCTACTGACACTGAAGGGCATGGATTCACCTAACAGGTTTTCCAGCCAATTTTGGAATGAAGAATAGATCAGTATGGCATTAACAGTGCATACTATACCCAAATCCTCTTGCAGACCATCAGAATCCATGGAATTCTTCTTCTCAGAAACACTTATTACATGACTGTGCTGCCTGTCAAGAGTCTACAGAGGATTCACTGAAGCTACAGTGACAGGGAAAGCCCAAGGTGCTACTGTTGTCTCCACAGGAGCAGCTTTCCAAGAGCAACAGTCAGTTTTACAGGTAGTTCCAGCCACACAGACCCACACTTGCACACTCACTTCAACAGATGAAAACTGCTGCCAGAGGAGGGTACAGCCACAGAAGAGGAAGGAATACACACAAGAGACTGTACATCCTGCAGCAGCAAAAAGCCAAAAGGAATGCTCTATGAGCTAATTTGGCTCTCTAATTTCTATGAATAATTAAATTTTTAATCAGTAAAACACATTCTGCTGCTTATTGAACCCACACACCTTTTCTGGAGCAAACAAAAGATCTGCTATAGCATTCTACTGCTCATGACAGGGTAAGGATGTCAGACAGCCTCATGAGGAGGTAATGTTCTCTCTCATATCAACTCATGAAAACAAAAAAAACAAACAAACAAAAAAAGAGATAAGTTTTCAACTACAGAGGACTTCTCTCAGGATTTAGTATTTTATCTCTCTCAAATCAGGCATACCTAGCTTACCTGGTCTCATACTGCAATCTCTAACTCTTCCACTCAAAAAACCTGCCAATCCCAACTGTGCATTTGTATTTCTTCAACTTCCTTGTCCTACTCACATACCCACTGGTTTAGCTCCAATACAGAACACTTCTAATCACTTACTGTCTTGTTTCACTGAATTCTTCAGGAGCACTTTTCATCCCTCTATTTGGCTTGTGTGGCAACGTTTGGCAGCTGGGGGCTGCAGGGGTGGCTTCTGTGAGAAGCTGCTAGAAGCCTGCCCCACATCCAACAGAGCCAAGGCCAGCCCACTCCAAGACAGACCTGCCACTGGCCAAGGCTCAGCTCATCAGTGATGGTGGTAGCACCTCTGGGATGACACAGTTAGTAAGGGGGAAACATTGCTGCACAACAGCAATTGCAGCCAGAGAGAGGAGTGAGAAGATGTGAGGAACAACTCTGTCGATACGAAGATCACTGAAGAAGGGTGGGAGCGGGTGGTCCAGGCACCAGAGCAAAGATTCCCCTGCAGCCCCTGGAGAAGACCATGGTGACAAGCTGCTCTCTTGCAGCCCCCTGCAGCCCATGGAGAAGACCATGGTGGAGCAGATATCCACCAGCAGCCTGTGGAGGACCCCATGCCAGAGCAGATGGGTGCCCAAAGGAGGCTGTGCTGGAGCAGGCTCCTGGCAGGACCTGCAGCCCATGGAGAGAGGAGTCCATGCTGGAGCAGGTTTGCTGGCAGAACTTGGGACCCTGTGGAGGACCAACACAGGAACAATCTGGGTCTGAATATCTGCACCCCATGGAAGGGACCCACGCTGGAGCAGTTGGTGAAGAACTGGGACCAGTGCTGTTTAACATCTTTGTTGACAACAGGGACAGGGGGATTGATCAAGTTTGCCAATAACACCAAGCTGCGGGGTGTGGTTGATATGCTGTAGGGAAGGGATGCCATCCAGAGGGACCTTGACAGGCTTGAGGGGTGGGCCCTCTGCAAATTTCATGAAGTTCAACAAGGCCAAGTGCAAGGTCCTGCACATGGGTTGGGGCAATCTCAAGCACAACTACAGGCTGGGTGGAGAAGGGATTGAGAGCAGCCCTGGGGAGGAGGACTTGGGAGTGTTGACTGAAAGCTCAACACGAGCTGGCAATGCACCCCATAAAGCCAATTGTATCCTGGGCTGCATCAAAAGAAGCATGATCAGCAGGTCAAGGGAGGTGATTCTCCCCCTCTGCTCTGCTGAGACCCCACCTGGAGTACTGCATCCTGCTCTGGGGACCTCAGTACTAGAAAGATATTGAGCTGCTGGAGCCTGTCTAGAGGAGGGCCACAAAGATGATCAGAAGGCTGAAGCACCTCTCCTACGAAGACAGGCTGAAAGAGTTGGGGTTGATCAGCCTGGAGAAGAGTCTGGGGAGACCTTAGAGCAGCCTTCTAGCACCTGAAGGGGCCTACGGGAAAGCTGGAGAGGGGCTGTTTATCAGGGAGTGTAGTGACAGAGCACAGGGTAATGGCTTTAAACTAAAAGAGGGTAGATTTAGATTAGATATAAGGAAAATATTCTTCACTATGCGGAAACAGGACACAGGCTGCCCATAGAAGCTGTGGCTGTCCCCTCCCTGGCAGTGTTCAAGGCCAGGCTGGATGGGTCTTTGGGCAGCCTGGGCTAGTGGAGGGTGTCCCTGCTCATGGCAGGGGGTTGGAACTAGATGGGCTTTGAGGTCCCTTCCAACCCAGTCCAGTCTGTGATTCTATGAAATCTTATTACAAGGGTTCAAACTGGCACTAACTATAAGAAGCATGAGAATTAGACCATGAAAAGCTTCCTGCTTGCTTTGTTACTGAGAATACCAGCCGAATTTATGGTATCACACCAAACAGCTTATGGATCACTCACTAAAGCTAGGCTTGCACAGCTCAGTGAATCTATTCCAGACCAGAAATACCTGTAAGGATATACTCCAGAACACCGACAATTAATCCTTTGGAAAACTGTCACAGGAAACATTTACAGCTCCACTTCGTGGAGCTACTGCCTTCAGGTGGCACTGCACTTGAAAGGCACCTGCTATTATGTCTCTATATACAGTTTAAAGCCACATGGCATGTCCCTACCTTCAGGGCGAGCTTTTGGTTTCTTCAGGCCTCCATCTTGCATCAGTTCAAAAGCAAAACATACATTATGGACCTGAAAGAGGTAAAGTGATTAGAATCCCAAAGTTATATAGGCATTAAAATCTTTAATCAATTTTTTAAAATGCTTTATTCTCTCTATACTTGATGTGGAGATTGAGAATTCTATTTAGATCAGTATTTAACATGTGTAAGTGGAGCAGAAAGTACACATGAGGCAGTAAGAAATGAAAGCTTGTAGCATTACAGAACAAAATTCCTTTTGATACAAAGGAAGTAATTTAATATTTCCAAATTTCAAATGTAAGAATATGACTGGGTACAACATGAACCAGGAAACTGGTTCCAGTAACAAGTACAACTGTACTTTTGTTGAGTTCTTCTGGCTGATACCCAAGATCAACATTTCCAACTACAAGGCAAGAGATCACTCACCACCCAGTCAACAAGGAATATGACAGAAGTCACATAACTGAACAGAAAATGAGAAAACACATATGTGTAAGAAAGAGGAAATAAAGACACTAAATGGAATTACTTTCAAACATTAGTCCTTTCTGCATTGTTAACAGCTGCATATCAAGGAACATTGATACCATGTTATCAAGGAGCCAGGCTACTTGTTGTGTGACTTAGTGCTAATCCTTTTGTCTCCTGGTGCTTTGGCTTCCCCTATTTTAACACAAAGATAAAAGTCAAACTAATGTCTACAATGAAGGTTAGCAAATGCGTGGTGGGGGCAGTTCCTAGACAGACCATGCAATGAACCTGCAAAACAACTTGGGAACAACTGTGATGGGCTGACCCTGGCTGGAGGCCAGGTGCCCACAAAAGCTGCTCTATCACTCCCCTCCTCAGCTGGCCAGGGAAGAGAAAACGTAATGAAAGGCTCCTGGATTGAGGTAAGGATAGGGAGAGATCACTCACCAACTGCTCAGACTCAACAGACAACTCAGGGAAACTAACTTAATTTCTTACCAATCAACTGAGAGTAAGATAATGAGAAATAAAACCGAATTTTAAAACACTTCTCCCCACCCCTCCCTTCTTCTTGGGCTTAAGTTGATTTCCAAATTCTCTACCTCCTCCCAACGAGCAGCAGAGGGGGATGGGGAATGGGGGTTGAGGTCAGTTAATCACACATCCTTCCTCCTCAGGGGAAGGACTCCTCACACTCTTCCCCTGCTCCAGTGTGGGGTCCCTCCCACAGGAGACAGTCCTCCACCAACTTCTCCAATATGAGTCCTTTCCCACAGGCTGCAGTTCTTTACTAACTGCTCCAGCGTGGGTCCCTTCCATGGGGTGCAGATATTCAGACCCAGATCGTTCCTGCATGGGTCCCGCACAGGTTCACAAGTCCTGCCAGCAAACCTGCTCCAGCCTGGGCTGCTCCCTCCATGGGCTGCAGGCCCTGCCAGGAACCTGCTCCAGAGCAGCCTCCTTTGGGCACCCATCTGCTCTGGCATGGGGTCCTGCACAGGCAGCAGGAAGACTCTCTATTCCCCCCTTCATGGGCTGCAGGGGGACAGCCTGCCTCACTATGGTCTTCTCCAGGGGCTGCAGGGGAATCTCTGCTCTGGTGCCTGGACCACCTCCGCCCCCTCTTTCACAGTCACGGTGCCTGCAGAGCAGTTTCTCTCACATCTTCTCACTCCTCTCTCTGGCTGCAATTGCTGTTGCTATTGTGTACACTTTTTTCTCCCTTCTTAACTATGCTGTTGTAGAGGTGCTAGCACTGGCAACAATGGGCTGAGCCCTGGCCAGCAGCAGGTCCATCACGGTGCTGGCTGGCATTGGCTCTGTCAGACATGGGGGAAGCTTCTAGCAGCTTCTCACAGAAGCCACCCCTGTAGCCCCCTGCTATCCAATTTGCCACGCAAACCCAATACAACAACTACGCAGAAAGATATTCCTGAGTAAGCCACTGCTGTGGTTCAGCCCCAGGCAGCGGCTGAGCACCACACCCCACTCACTCCTCTCCCAGGAGGAGAAACAGACAAAGCCCCACGGGTTGGGACAGGGACAGCTACTGACACAGCACTGTGGGAGGGAAACAACAACAAAGCCCATGACAGAATACACACACAATGATGACACAGAGCCCTTTACAGACCTGAGGATGTGATGACACAGAGCACTGCACCATCAAAACAGCTGACCCATCACTCCTGAAGCTACCCTTCCCCAACCAGCCCCTTTTATGGGGGCATGATGTCAGGTGAAGTGGAAAACTGCTCTGGCCAACTCATCTCACCTGTGCTGACTGCCTAGGGGAGTTAACTCTGCCCTGGCTAGAACCAGGACAACCACCAAGGATCATCCATGAACAAAAAATCAGAGAAGAGAAAATGGACATGAAAGAAAAATGCAGAAAAGAGGGTATCTTCATTTAATCTCTCCTTTGAGGAGGGAACATTATGGTTTAAAAAGATCTTCGAAGTAGCTTTGTCATCCATGCTTACTGAAATTTAAAAAAGGCAATTTGGATTATGAATTCTATGCATTTTTGTTGCTGAAAATGACAGTTCTGAGGATAGATAGCAAGAGGAAGAGACTTAATTAAAACTACTCATCTTGAAAATCAGGGAGTTGCACACACAAAGCTCCCTTACCACAATGAAGAAAGGCCCCTTTCACTCACGCTTATTGCTCAAGAGTTTATTATCTCTTTTAACCTGCTACGGTTCCTCCTCCCTTATTGTAACAAAACCAATCACTTTCAAGATGAAAGTATTTTTTTTCCTTTCCCAAAAACACAGACTCTACCTCTCCTCCTTTGATTGACAAATCCCTTTTCCTCAAGGCAGAGTGTCCACACAAAACCACAACGTTACTTCAGGAACACCAGAAAATCTTTATGAATTTTAACAACACAATCATATCCGAACAGATGCTGGCTACAACTCAGCATTACAAAGCATCTGATCTTTTCATTTTGCCAATGCTTCCACTCCTGACCTAACTACCTCCTCTTCCAGCTCAGCCAACACAACACTGGCATCCTCTCTGCCGCAGAACAAAAAGCAGAGGGCTGATGCATTACCCCAAAACAACCAGGCTCAGAGTAGGCTGATAGCAGACATCGAATCTATGCAGATGTGCACCTATGTCCAGAAACAAATGCAGAAAGAAGCAAACTTTTGGTTATTACAATAAAATGTGTTCAACACACTTCTCTTCACCAACACTAGAAAGGACACAGGACAATGGAGTAAGGGTCAGGCTATGCGCAAGATGCTTATTTTGTCTCCTTCCGTCTCTAATACCCTAAAAGTATCACAATCTAAGACTGCAAAGAATACACTCTTCTTCCTCAAAGCTCATTTTGTCTGAGACACTCTTCAGCAGTAAGTCACAGAATCACAGAATGACTAGGTTGGAAAAGACCTTTAAGACCATGGAGTCCAACCATTCCTGTCCTAAGCTAAACTATATCCCTAAGTACCTGATCTACTCGTCTTTTAAACACACCCAGGGACGGTGACTCAACCCCCTCCCTGGGCAGCCTGTTCCAGGCCCTGACAACTCTTGCAGTGAAGAATTTTTTCCTAACATCAAATCTGAACCTGCCCTGGAGCAGCTTTGTGCCATTTCCCCTTGTCCTATCACCTGTCAGCTGGCTGAAGAGACCATCACCCACCTCTCTACAACCTCCTTTCAGATAATTATAGGTGGTGATAAGGTCTCTCCTCAGCCTCCTCTTCTCCAGACTAAATAAGTCTCCTTATCAAACAGAAATAAATATCAAAAAAGGCAAGCTAGTACATTCTCTCAAAAGTTAAAGTCATTGCAACATTGGCAACAATCCAGCCAATTGCATATACTTACTTGGTTTGTAGAAAGATTAAATAAACTACAGAAAAATAACTACTTGGTGTTAGGCAACTGACACTAATGAGATGAGGGGGCAGCTCTTCAGGACGACACTCTGTGACCTTGGGAAGAAGCTCTATCTCCATGACAATCCCAGGGTATGGGATATAGACAAGCTGAGCTTCTCATCTCTCACCTTTTCTCTTTCTTCCCTATTTGTACACGGCACATACAAGGCCAGGCCAGGCACCACTCTGCTGTCTAGCACAATAAGGCATTCCTGCCCACAAAAACACTTCAGGCAGTACTCCAATTTAGTAAATCACTTTGATTATGCAAAGTACAGTACAAAGCACTTATTACTGATTTATTCATTCTGGGTATTCATGAACTTTATGTGTCATTTGATGCTAGTAACAGAATACCTTTCTTGTTTAATTATGGGGAATTTACTTATTCATTTCATAAGCAAATTTTAGTGGTATTAACCATCAAGCATCACAGCCAGTGCATCTTTGCTACAGCTCCTGAATAGAAGAATGTACCAGGTTTTGATTTACTGGGAACAAAGAGAAAGGACACAATGATTGCAAAATACCATGTGGTATCATAGCAAAAAAAAATTATAACCTGGAATTTCTACCCACCTTTTGATCAAAACTTTCAGGTGTTAAATAGAAGTTGTGAAGTGGAACAAAATAGTCTTCAAGGAGACCCATGAGCAAAACCAAGTAAACACCATCTGCAAACTAAATAGAAATACTGATGACACTCTAGGTGAAAGCATCTGTTTTCAAATAAGCATTCATAAGCAAGCAGAACAAAAGAATGTTTGGCCCAATTTATGTACTTTCATTTCTACCACTGTAGTTTGCTAGCAGAGAAACTTAAAAGATGTTTCAGGAGCCACAGACTGCTCCCTTCAGGCATAGCAAGGAACTGACAGTGAGAGTAGCAAGCATATAGAGCTTTGTTTCATCAGGTCCATGGTTTCACCTATATCCTTGCAATCACCAGAGCAGCTGAGCAAGCCAAATCAGTCTGTTCTGTTGATAAAGCTGCTTTCTACTAGTTCTCTACAGAAAAATATAACAACAGCAAAAAATAATATTAAAAGCACAGGATACAAGGATTTTTCACTACATCTGGCAGCATTATTTCCCCTAATTTCATTTCCTGAGCAAAAAACAAGGAAGCCCATCAGCTACTGCTACAGCATTAACCCATACAAGATCATGTGCCAACAACTATTTAAATTACTTAAACAGTAAATAGGTCTAAGCAGAAGAAATTAAAATAATTTAATCTGGGGGTTATCTACAACTTTTACTCCTTAGTTCTGCAGAGTATTTGGTCTGAATAGGCAGGGACTGAAAACGAGATCTTCTTTATCTCCAGCCAGTTACCTATTTACTTGGCTACCAAATACTGTGGAGTAAGGTTAGAGTAGGTATGTCTGTTCTTGCTTTTCCTCACATTCATTTTATTTGCTTGAAGGATCTTGCCAACTTCACTCAGTACTTAATAAAGCTTTTTCCCTTAACCCGCCCCACCCCCCAAACTTCCTGAGAAACATGTTTGCACATTATATACTCCCTGTACTACTACTGTAGTACTCAGTCATTTCAACCACAGTCTCTCAAGTTATGTTGGACATGCAAATCTCTGACCTTAATCAGAACTTGAAATTAAGCTTCTCCTGTCATGGGCAGGAAGTTTAGCTTCACAAAAAAATTTCTTTTTCCAAGTCAAAATAGATTCTTTATAGATTCAGTAAATAACACACTAAATACTTTTGGCAATACTACTCAGTATTCCTAACAGATAGGATCACTACTTCCTGGCTAAGGGGAGTAATGTTATGTATGTCTAACAGACTTCTCACTTGTGATCTTGATATGGCATATGTGACACCCTCTAATCTTTTAAAAAAATAAATTGTTGGGCACTTGCAAGGCATTAAGCAACAATTTCTTGTGACAGATCAGATCCAGCCACCCATTCATTTCAGCAAAGCTATAAAATAGCAGTGAATGCCTGGTATCAACCTAAGCCAGGATCAAAACAATTACTCCTGGTACAATTCTCTGGATGCTGTGTTTATATTTTTTTTGCTGAGACAATAAGAGAACCATCTCCCTACAGTTCAGTGAGCTCTGGAAAGAATATCTGCTTCTGATTAGCCAAGGCCAGGTTTGAAAATAGCTTAGTTTTATCTGTCAAATGAGAACTACCTCACTGACACTGAAATTCACACTTGCTTAAGGTTTCCAAGCATATTCTGTACCCAGCTCTGTGCTCAGAGACAGAGAACTTCTCAGAGCAGAGGGTGGTGGTTGCCAGTCACTTCCACTAGCCCTAAACAAACCTGGACAGCACTGGTGGTCAAGCCGCTGCAATACGGGAGCTCCAAATCACTAACCCACACTGCTGAGAAGCAGGCACAGCAAATGTGCTCACAAGACAGCAGGGTAAAGAGGAGGACATGAAGGCTTTTGCTGCAACAGTTTCCAGTCCCACCCTGATGTGATCAAAGCCAGCGCTGATATCTCTGTGATGAACCGCACACTGCAGGCCACACTCCCCCCGAGAGCCCCAGGCAGCCAGCTATTAAGAGCTTACACCAGTTCCTCATGAACCCTCACAGCTAGAAAAGACCCAACCCACCATCCACCCATAACTCTAGCAACTGCTTCGCAGCGTTCCACTCTGACCCCAGAGACAAGCTGCCCTGAAATCCAGCCACGTTCTACAGTCATTAGTGTGTCCCCAGTAAGTATCCAAGAATTTCAAATCAGCTGCAACATGAAGTACGCATAAACATGAGTAAAGGAAGCAAGCATCAGTGAAGGCCTCTGCTACTTAAATTAAGCCCTGATCCTATAAATTAACATGTCCAAAGATAATCAGTTCCATAAAAAGGCTTTACACTTGAATTTATGCAGATTGCATTCAAAAAGACAAAGTCTCCTACCTGGGTTTCTAACTCCGTGACTTCCAAATTCAGTTTATTCAAGTGTTTGTTCACAAAGGTGATCAGAGACTAAAAGAAAATACCAGAACCAGTGATGTTAAACACTACAGTCAGTGCCTATGTAAAAGGGCTAACATAATATTTAAAAACATTTTTTTAAGCTTAGTAAATATGCATGTGTGCTATTTGCTTTTGCACAGGTAAGTACACAGAAATGAAAACTACTCAGTCATACAGCCATTTTTGTTACACCGTATGCCAGAAGTCACCAGATGGTGCTATTACATACAGCTTACTAGTTATTTTCCCTAGTACATAAAGCATACTTCAGCAACGTGGGAAAAAGCTGCAGGTCCTTTGTGAAGATGAAGCAAGCACTAGGTGCATTTAATGTCCACGCTAATCTCATCAGGTTCTTGGAGAAGATCCACTGCCTGGGAGTGAGGCCCTGGCAGCACTGAGATAAGACTCCCAAGAGAAGATGCTAACAGCACACAGTTCCGTGCACACACCTCTGTTCCTGGAGTGAGGTGTGTGTATCAGTTAGCAAGTTACATTCCTAACGTAACCCAGGTCTGGCATTTCTATTCCCACAGGAAGCAGACATGCAAGATCCTGCTACTATGAGCCAGATAGATATGTGCTAATGTATTGAAGCACAGAGATCTGCCAGCCTGCTTATAACACTTCCACGCTCCCAAAAAGGCCCCAGAGTTGGGTGTGAACACGTTTATTGTGAGGAGAGAGTTAACTGAATTCTTCATCAACTTTAAAAACACTCTTCTAGGAGATGTTTCAGACTGGAAAGCTAAAGTCTTCCAGACTTCAAAGCACTATTTTAAATGTATATATCCTCTGTTTCATCCTAAGCAAAGGGACAAATTACAACGCTGATCCCTGCATACTACTGTTGTAATAAACAGCTTAACAGCCGTATTAGAACTAAATGATGGAACAAGGTGGAGTCTCCACTACACGTCCTCTAAAACTAACAAAAGCTGGCAGAGGTCAACCACTACTTTAGCCTGATGCTCTGCCTGAAGCAGAGCAAAATACCACGTCAAGAATATGTTTGGGTCTTGAGAGGTGCACTCTGCAATGATGCTCAGCCTCAGAGGAGAGATTAGAGCACCATACAAATCAGTGCTAAGTAGAAGAGCCCAGGTACAAAAGCAACTCTTCTGGTGAAAGCTTTCTATTTAGCCAAACATATTTATGAGTGAACCACATTTCAGGGTATTGTGGGAAATATCTTCCAGTTGTGGAAAATGTTAGTACAAGAACGAGTACAGCTGACTCTTGCTGCCATTGAGCCCAGCAAAGGGGTCACCACCACCAGCCAGTCCTTGGCCTGCAGCCCAGCCCCTCTTCGCCAGAGGGCAGGGCCTGGGGTATAAAAGCGTGTGCGACTGTCCAGTCAGTGATCTGTACCACTGCAAATACTTTGCAGAAGAACTTTTTCTAACCTGCACCAAATAGACTGAATCTAGCAACACTGCCTAGAAAAAAGCCTGGGCCAATAACCAGAGTAATGAGACAACCCTGACCAAAGCCAGTGAACCCAGGTACCACTGGGCTCTGAAACAGAGATCTTTGGGGAACAGACATTCTTTTCACTATTTCAGAATCCCCGTCTGCTACCTTCCAGACCTTTCTGGATATCTGTCCAGAAGTGTAAGAAAAAAAGCAATGTAGAAAGTAAAACCTGAACTTTATTTTTTACCTTTTTGACCACGCTGAGTTTGTCCGGTGCATGATCAAAGAGTGTGTCAAAGGCGTCACGCTCTGGTTTTAGAGGGAGGGACAAATAAAGTTAATACACCTCCAACAGCCAGGTATGAGAAGCAGGTTATGTGACACAGGCTTAAGGGTCTGTCTCAGCTGCAAAACAGAGTCTGAAGCTAAAAGTTGTCATGCTATTTTGGTGTCTAACTAAATGCTAGACTGAATTCTCCAGAGAATTTTAAGGGTAACAAAAAATAAACATACTACCCTCTGATTTCCATTTACTGCTGTTCATAATTGGCACACAAAATATGTAGGTGGAGGAAAATTAAAACACAACATTAATTCTGACTGTGCCCCAGCCCTAACTTGCAGGGTGAGCCACTGAAGCATCACCTGCTTTTAGTGCACTACAGCTGCAGTGGTAGTTACAGCTGCATCTACTGCTCAGCACCAAAATCAGATATTCACATGGTTAATTTAGTATTACTGGCAATACCCCTGCTTCAGTAAAGCTTAAAACTGAACACGAGTGGAATCTGATTCAGTAGTGTCAGAAGGGCAAAGATTACATATGGTATGAAGATTTAAATTATGTTTAGACACTAAGTTTTCTGGATGTCAACTGTCATCATCAGGTAAGTCAAGAATAAATTAGAAAACTAACCAATTGCAATTACATTAATAAAAAAAGTGTGGAAAAGTGGGAGGATTTTAAGCTGCTAAAACTTTCAACAGTTTTTAACAGTTTTTCCAAGTTCACATTATTTTTTATTTACAGAACATATTTTAAGTTTTCTATTGTTAAACAAACAAATATATTTATTATCTAAATTCCTTTAGTATCTGAAGATATGTTAGTTAGCCTATAAACTAAATGGTCACATGATGAAGAAGGGGTAACTCTTATTGCTGGGAGTTGCAAAGATTTTTACTTGAAACCCAAACAATAGTACTAAGAAACACTGCCCTGTGCAGCATTCACACTATTCATTCCTAGACCAGTCTACAGAACACAAGCAGTATACTGGATGATCTGGTTCTACCCATCATACTCCACATCTGTGTGGCGTAACAAAACCTGCCCCTGAAACACATTCCAACCCCATGGAATTGCTCAACCCACTGTCTTGATCTGCTGAAGGAAAACAGACAAGACATCTGTGCCTGGCAGAAATTTTGAAATAAATAAATTCAGAGTCAGCTTTGTTACTTACCAAATCTTCCCATCATCATCCTGCAAGTCAGAGCACACAAAAACATTGGGTTAGTTTATGGCTCGTCACTTGGAAAACACAAGACCATGGGCTTAACGGGCCTTTCCTACAAGATGCTGAGTGCTAACCACTCCAGCATGTCACAGACCAGACCCAATGTGCTGTAGGAAGGCCCCCAGCAGACACCAGTGACGTCAGGCAGAAACATTTGAAATTAATGGAAAAGCACCATTAATTTTTAGAACCTAATTATGATTCCTTATGCACAGCCATTTTTATGAAGAAGAGTGAATGAACTTCTGTGTCGTTTTCACAAATACAGTCGTCAGATGCTATGCCACACAAGGTTATCTACCTCACCTCTGTCTGGATTCTGTGCAGAAGGAAAACATACATCATATATCTGGGTATTATGTAAATAATACTGCCACATATGAATTATATACACAGCCAGAGACATCACCATATGCAGATGTTTATCAGCTGAGAATCAGGCCCTGATAGGCACAGATGAATTTGAAAGTATTCAATGAATGCTGGATTCTGCTGATCCTTGCATTTTCCACAGCTATACTGGTACTCAGGTATGCAACACATTAAACAGCAACCTCTTAATACTGGCTAATATTAAACAACAGAATAAAACAATGCACAAACACACGTGCATAGCTGTAAACATCTTTCTTGCTAAGAAGTGTCTGAAGCGCACTCCGCAGAGTACATCTCACGTACCACATCTGAGGGAGAGGACAAGCCAGCTACATTGTTCAAGAGCATAGGAGCAAGGAGAGGGTTTTGGCCCAGTAAACCTGAGGCAGAGCTTTGATCCTACAAAACCCGCTATGAGATCTTTAATGTCCACGCAGAGATGTTATGATCTCATTTTTGAGCGTTTCCATCTGAAAGATCTTCCCCGCTGAGCTAGCCACACGGTACTTCATTTATCTTCAAAGTCATGGAGAGCTGAGCCAACTCCACAGGGAGCCAATACACTGATAAACTGAAGGAGGGCTCATGTAAGCCCCTCTTAGAAGAGCTGCCTTCAGGCCACACGACGGAAAAATCTCAGCTTTTATTTGCAGCCAAAGTGCACGTCTAGCCTTCCCCTCGTAAAAAGGACTGTAAAAACATAAAGCAAAGTAATCTGTTGCAAAAACTGGACAGGGAAGAGGGGATTTTTTGTAGTTTTGGGTTGGTTTTTTTGCTGAACTCTAGCCCTGAGGTACTATTGGAAACAGAGATCATCTCTCCTTACAATTTTAACAGGGTATTACTTAATATTTTAAAGTTATTTCAAAGAATTGCCTTTTGAAAAACTAATTCTTCCCCAAACTATCCACATTGGCCCTTCACTTGAGAGAAGCAAGAGCACTGGTCAGAAATGAGTTATACATGGCTATCTTCAGAAGGCGGGGGGAGGGAGGAAGGGAGGATGGAAAGAAAAAAAGATAAAAGAAGAGCTCATAAATGTCACTTCCAATGAACTATTCAGTTAAAAGCTTCTGTAAAATAAGAACATCAGGAAGACACTTTACTCATTTGTAACACATCTCCAGAGAGCAAGTTACTTCTGTGGAGTTAAAAACCCAGCACAAGTTAGAGGATTTTGTTAATTTAGCTGGGGCAGGGGAAAGTTTCTCTTTCATCTCTGTAAACGGTCTCCCATCACACACCACAGACACACTCCAAAGCTAAATAAAGGGTTTGGTGCTTACTCTGTTGTAGTTGTCAGCTCCTCTGTAACATGAGTGGTCTGAAGGAGGCCTTCACGTTTCTGGAAAGGAAGATGGGGTTAAAACCTGAGATGGCAGTAGTAAAAGAGCAGCACATTAGAGACTTTGGAGCATTCAGCATCTTTCAGAATCCCAGAGGAAAAAACTGGATTAAATGTGCTCACTAAGTTTTGCAGAGATAGAGGTGAAACAGCTGACAGGAGGAAGGCTCACTCCCAGAACAGTGGCATTTATCAGGCTGATAGCCAAATGAATGCTTGGGAAATGCATACATACGTATATAGTATTTTTTCTTGCAGCCAACAAAATCACTAACAACTCTTCTCCTGAGTCCACATCATGCCTGGAACATGAATTAGAGTTTGTCAGCCCCATCTTAAATTCCCCAAGGGCTCTTGTTCGTGTCACGGTGTCAACCAACAATTTGACACAACTGGCAGCCTGGCTCTCCAAAGAGGTCTGGGGCTGAAATAAAATGGATGGCTGCCCCAAGCTGGGGCTCCAGGGAGCTGGCAAAGCTCTACTGGGTATAAGGGCAGCTCTCCTTGAGCAGGCATGTTACTGCAGGCATCAGCCACAGCCCTGTCAGGAGCACATCCACCAAGGAAATGCAGGGAGCATAAAAAGCCCAACTAGTGATTTCACAATGAATAGTATTTCCCTGTTACGGGGTTTTCTCTCCTTGGGATAATTTTCTGCATGAACCCAACAGAGAGTTAGCATGTGGTGAGACTCAGTTTCAAAGTAGTTTTACAACAACTGCCTCAGCTCTGTTAAGACCCAGCCCCTGACATGGATGGGGTCAAATGCTTCTGAGTCTCTCCAGAGTTCTGGAGACATGGCATGTGCCTCTCCGAGGTTGGAAGTGCTTTTACCCAAGTCAAAAACTTTCTTAACATCTCTATGGGTCCCTTACAGAACTGTGGAATACAGCCTTATGCCTGAAGAGAGGTATTTCTTTCTTTCCTTCTCTACGCTTCAAAAGCTGACACAAAGAGCTCAAATCTTAGCAGCCATCTAGGAACCGGGACTGTCAGAATGACTTACGGCAGGGCTAATGAAGCTGCTAGCTCAGGTAAGCAGGGAAACCTCCTCCCCAGGCATACACGTACGCCATCTCAATCATTTTCACCAGCTGAACCTCAAACAAGAACTGCTTTGAAGAGAAACACAGCCTTCTTTCCCCAGGAGCAATCCAAGAAACAAAAATTGAAATCTAAAATCCAGTAAGAAGAACTCCTGCCCTTCCACTCGCGCATGAAGGCAGCGCCGCTTCCTCGAGCCACCACCCTGGGGGCCTGGCTGAGAGCAGAGCCGGAGCCGTGGTCTCCCATCACTGTGCTGTTGCAGCTCCGTGCCTGAGCTGGGCCCCGTGCTGGATGCTGCCAGCTGGCCGTGTCTTCACAGCCCCTCTCCTCCCTATCGTGCACACATCTCATCCTGCTCCCCCGAGGGGGCCACGGGAACGGCGCCACAAGGTTTGGCGAAACAAGCCGGGACGACAGCATGGATGGAAAAATGAGGAAGCATCTGACAAGGCAATGTTTCCTTGCATGCAAAACAATGTTGTCTTTATTCCATCCCACCGCGTCGCTGCTTTATTAACACAAGTTTCTGGACCTTCCAGGCACCACGTACCCCTGGGAGAAGATGCTATAAACCGCGAACAAAAGCTCAGTAAGTGGTGACTAGTGAGTAATACTTCCAAACGCTTGATAAGAAAGAGGAATGGATGCCAACATTAACACAGGTGGAAATGGCAGGATTTCTGTGTAGCCCCCTCTGAAGCAGCTGAGTATGCTTCTTGCACAGGGAGCCTAGGTCCCTTGGCCTTGCACTCCAAAAGCAAATGTCACTCTTTGAGAAAACTCTGATGCCTTGCACCGCTGACACCAGACACATTTATTCTTCATCCTGCCTTGCCTCTGACCTTTCAGTCTGCAGCTCAGACTCCGAGGGAATTACTGTAAAAATACCTCAGATGTCCCAGCAGCACCAAGGTGGGACATGCCACAATTTTAAAAATGAGGATGAGGAAAGCTAAGTGCAAAAGACAGCCATTCCCGAGCCTTGCAAGAGTAACCAGAGTGAGCCTCAAGAACAATTTTTACGCTTATTTCTGAGAAATTTCATGTTTTTCTGAATTAAGGTGTTTCTTCATCATGTTAAGGCTATGTTTCAAATATTAGGTGGTAGAGTCAGCTAGAAGAAAAATCTTGGGATTTTCAGTTCTCACTGGAAGCATGCACTGAGACCACAAAGTTCCTCTCCTCCCTGCCCTCACTGAGAAGGCACACTCTGACTGCGCCAATATTAAAACATGTATCGTATCATCTTAGACTCTTAACACGGCACTTGGGAGTAGCTATTGACAGAATCATAACTTGAAGACCCACCTAAACCCTTGCTTGCTAGGATCCTTCACGTGAGACTTGGATATATATTGCCATGGTTACAAAATTTTCAATTTTACACAAAAACCATCAAGAAAACAAATTCTGGAGATTGATTTTAAAGCAGTTTCAAAGTTACTGAGTTTCAGGTACTCCGCCCTCCACCTCTGCTCTACACCTTATGGTGCCCATTTAAAATTACATCAACAAAAGTACTTTTCTGCTGGGTTAGTCTTGTAGCTATTCTAGGTAATACTGACAGGCATATTGGCAAGTGTTCTTCCTTTACCTTCAAGGAAGGTAAAGCAGAAAGTCCTCTCTAAAACACTTGTGGTTTTGTGAGCAAACAGTACAGTGCAGACCCAAAAAAGGACATCATCTTCTTTGGCATATGCAGATCCAGATCTTTCTCATAGTCTAAAATAACTATTTAAAATGTATTTAATTGTTTTTTTAAAAGCATATTAGGAAAGTCTCAGTCTGTTACCTCAAGATGCTAAAGGAGAGGAAGAATCACTACAAGTCCTTGGAGATCTTAATAAATGCTTCCCATGTAGCACAGTGCTGTCATAATATCTCATTTTATGGAGGAGGACACTAAAAATTAAAGAAAAACCTGTAACACTCACACAAGCTGATAAGGTATTCTGCACTTCACTGGGATAGGCTATGAAAACACACACAACTTGGTTAAGTAGTAATGTGCTAAACCAGTATGACTTTTGTGGTGTAAGCACAGCCCTTCTAAGCAAGAAGCATCTCGTGCATCTGCACAACATGAGAACAGCTCAACAAAGTTGATAGTGATAATCCTAAGTGCCAAAGTCACCCATGAAAGTAGATTTAACTAGCTGTGAAAATCTGAGTGTGGGTGTGTTCTTGCACAATACTCCCACAACTTCTTCTGAGGTTTTCTTGCTGTGGGGTCAATTCTGAAAAGCTTACAGAGGTGACTTAAACTGTTGATTAACCCCCTTAAATGCATATTCAAGCAAGAAGAGGCATTAAACTAAAACCTCTCAGGGCAGACATCTTCTACATGATCAAGTTTGACAGAACTCTAATCATTATTTGGATCTCTAATAAGAGAGAATTTAACAATAAACTGATAATTACAACAATAATAATCTCCTTAATAATAGTTTTCTTACTTGGATTAGGCACAAGATCAACCTCATTACCATTCTTCTATTTGTTGTTAGTATAACAAAGGCTAAATAAAATCCATTTAAATAGATCTGTGCTACTGAACAGCATGCGTTTTTAGACTGAAAAATGGATGCTGAAGTAGAAAAATTCAATTTACCAAACTATAAGGCAAAATTTATTGTTACTAAAGGAGCATGCTTTGGTTTACACTATGCCTTGCTTTCCATTTAAATAAAGCTAAAGAGTTTCAAGCTTTTCCTAGCAGCAGGATGGGGGAGCTGAAACAAGCCTCCTCTTGCATGGAGCCAGCTGACGTAGGCTCACAGCCAGAAGTTGCCATAACCATCTCCAGGACTCTGGGCTCCAGGTCCAAGAGCAATAGCTCACAGCCTCTTGAACTTAAGTTAACTCTGATTGTACCATTGCTCTGACACCTCACTGCACTCCCTTGGGGACACAGGAGTTGCTCTTTCCCTCTTTCTTTCATTTCTGTCAGCCCTTTTCCCATCCTGCCTTCCTTCACCTCAGCTTTGTCTAGTATCAAGATGCAAGAACTCCAGTGAACCATATTATCTCTGCGGGTGTCTTCTCTACATGTCTCCAAAAGAAAAAGACAACCAAACACCTTCTCCACAGCCTTTCCTCTGCTACAGGGGCGAGGGTCTTGAAGCTTGAAGTAAGGACAAGGAAAGAGAGGCTTTCCCTCTTTACCTGGGGTTCTTTTCCGGCTCATCAGTTACAGAAGACATTTCACTGTACTGGGCAGAGGGAGATTTCTAGCATCAGGGTGCTAGAGCAAAAATAGAAGGTTGTCCACCTTATATGTGCATTTTTGCCCTTACCCTTCTGATATAGTCTTAAGAAATTTCAAAAGAAATTAGTCTCCTAATTACTTTCATGTTACTTCATACCTAACTCAACATTCTTAAAATGAAAAAACTACATACAGGAGCCTGAAAGCAGTTCAAAAATACATACATTTATTGTCAGCCAGGGGGTAGCCATCAATTAGTCATTTACATCACACCCTGTATCTCTACAGCATTCAGGCAAGTAGCCTGGAAAATGCCATTATTTAAATGTAAAGCAAAGCAAGACTTGTCTAATCAACCACCATGGATTTGCATCTTGTAAGGGGATCCACATTTGCAAAACAGAGTCCGAGATCCCTTTATCTTCCTTACTCTCAAAACGAAACCTACTACAGCCTGATGGTTTCAACAGTTTTTGCAGGTACAGAAAGTGCTTCCACAGCCTGCTGCCAGCAGCTGAGCCTGCCTTGCAACAATAGCACGGAGCACCACAGCAAAGAGTCATGGAGTGATCAGAGTGCCAGCTGGAACAGCTCTGCCTGGTGTTTCAACAGCTGTTGAGAAAAGCTGGGTTCACATGCTACATGCTGTGCTGCCACAGGAGCCTCAGTTGGGGTAGAAGGCGAGGCAAAAGGCAAGCGTACAAATGCTCTGAAAGCAGAGTCTTTGTACAGTGAAAGGAAATGGTCACCGCCAAGCAGAGAAAGGAATAACGAGAGCAGTATCTAGGGCAGTAGGGAAGAAGTCAGGGCTCCTTAGGTCAGGTCTCCTTGTCTAAGGAAAGCTAATAAAAACACAGGGCTGTGAAAGAAATGATGAAAGTTTAGTAGCATGCCAAGGAAAACAGCACGTCTAAGTCTGCATAAGAAGCCGCTGGGGAAAAACAGTATCAGTAACTGGCTTCCCAGAGCATTCTACATGCTGAAACTCCTTTTCTGTGCTGTTTGTGTTTCAGTGGCTTCTCTACCAAAAAACGCATGGCAAAAACCATTTATTAAAGTGACAGAAATTAGAGACACAGCTCTCCCTCATACAAAATCCCATCACGTGTTTTTAGCTTGATATGGCAGTAGCAAACAGTGGTCCCAAACATATTAAAGGAACAATGTTCTTGGGATCACATTTAAGCACACCAAAAAGGCATTCCCAGGGCTGAAGGCTCACTGAACAACTGGGACAAGAATTTTCTAAATGACAAGAGATCAGGGGGCAATGGATGGGGAACAGCCCAGTACTGCAAAACCAGGGTGATTAACAATGACTGTCCTCAGAGTGATAAAACTCTGATATGTTCATACTCACCCGCACAACTACCACTTGTACAGACACATGTTCAGGCAGTCGAATGGGAGCCCGGAAATGCATTGCCAAAGCTACCAGGAGGTGAAGAATGGATATCAGATTCTTGCCATGAATTGCTGCAGGGTACAAGGAAAATGAAACAAATACAAGAATACTGAGGGCTTATTTTAAACAAACAGCTCTGGAAAACAAAGGCAGTGAAAAATGCTTTTGGTGAACACAGTATGTTTTCTTTTTATTCTTCTTTCACTTTTTTTCTAAACTAACAACATCTACCATAAAATCTTAACAGGCAGCATAGCTAGATTCAATCTTCCCTTTAAATTACATGCCTGACTTAGGAATCCAAACACTTTGGCTCCTTCCCTAGTCAATGCGGACAGACAGACTCAATCACTTGCCTTCCACTGTACTGGAGAATACTGGAGAATTCAGCTTTTAGCAGGCTTCCAAAGTTTTAAGACAAGCTTCCCTGGCTGTAAGGAATGAACCCCATGCACTACTGAGGTGAAGGGACTTCCCAAATTCCATTCTCACTTTCAGATTTTAACAGGCCATGCTTGAACAGCAGGCGCTTTCTGCTTAGCCTGTCAGAAGGTGCATCCTCCAGCAGGATGAGGGATCCTTCTACACCGGTGGCCTGAAGGTTTAGGTTACCCTCTAATACTTGTGTGGTTAACATATTTCTTGTACCTTAGGGATTCAAACTCAGGAAGCAAACAAAAAACCTTTCTAATGAAAGCATACCCTTTATGGAACAAATTACTGCTATTATCCCCCCCAAAAAATTAATGAAATTATCTGTTCTGAAATGAAGGCCACAGAAGAAGGTATCAGCTACAGTCATGAACAGATGTGGTAACACCCTCTATGCAAGTAAATAAATAATTTATAAAACACTGTGTCACAGAGAAGATGATCAACCTACTGAGTATCATACCCTCCTTGCCTATGAAGCAGAGACAGAAAACATAGCAGAGTGCTTACAGTCAATGTTCCACTTGATCGTCCAGCCGTGGGGTCGGAGTAGATCATGGACAGCTTCCAGGACAGTCTGCAGCTTTTGTTTCTGACCAATCTCAGACTGCGTCACCTCTGCCACGTTCAGTTTACGGTCAGCCAATTTTTCTGTATTGAAAAGAAAGAACAACAAAAAGTACAGGCAAAAATCAGATTAAATAAGGGTCTGAGTGGGAATAACGAGCACTGAGCACTGGGTAGAGCTGGACTCAGCCTGAAATTTTCCAAGAGAATGATCTTCTTCAGAAAGCAAAATAGCTGCAAGCAAACCTTTCATCAAAGCGTGTCAATACCAGTAAGTCCTGTGATAAAAAACTGGTAAGGTCTGGCAGAACATCCTCAATCAATCAGGTGTCAAAATATATAACAACTTTCAGGCAGGCATCAAGTTAGTAATAATATTTATTGTTCCTCCCATTTTCTTTCACTGTTGAAAAGCAGTTGGCACAACACAGCCTTCACAACACAAGGAATTTGTGCAAGCATAATGGACTTTTCTCATAAGCTCATTTAGGATAAAAAAGGGCAAGTGCTGTGTGGGCATTTACTTCAGCTCAGTAAGCTCTATTTCAGGTTAGCTGAAGCTATGAATTCAATCTTAAGCAAACGATGGCTCGAGGAGGCCATCAAAAGTCACAGACTCTCGGGACCCACAGATTAGTACTGGCTTGGTGGAACCGATTTAAAGAAGTAAATTGGCCTGATCTTGTCATGTTGTTATGAGGCTGTCACAACATGGTTGATTACTTCAAAAAAATGAAGTCATGTAGGAAATTCTGTAAAACACCATTACTAAAATTTGAATTCTCTTTCTTCAATATATAATTATTTGTTTCCAAAGTTATAGACAAACCTTCCTTCTCTTCTGCTGCATTGTGAAAGACACAAGAGCTGGATTTCTCTTTTAAAAAACAAAAAAAAGCTGAGTAAGGTGGGGTAGAGTCCTCCAGCCAACACCAGAGCAATGGGAACAGCTGATCTCTCTTCTACCTCCACCCTTGGGGAAAAAATGGTCAAACTCACTCTGCTGCTGGACTAGGAGGTCAGGACCAGTTTAACATGTTCCAACTATACATTACTATCCCAGTCTTTGAAACAAAAACCCTTAATTCACCAAAACTGTTGGGATGGACTTCAACTTTAAACAGAGTTTCAGAAACATTTCCGAGTTGCCAAAACCTGCTATTCCAGTAATGGCAAAATTCTGGCTCTGAAGCTCAAAAGTATGTTTCTTCTGAACATTTTACCTAGATGAAGACAGGTATTTCTGTTTTTTTAAAAGTGACATAAATACAAAAGTACTTTAATAACACAAACAGAAGAGACTTGCAGGTTTTCAACGAGCAAATACTTTGAAGATATTGACCATTTCTGTTAATCTAGAGTAGGAAATTTTTATCGCTGTGAATAATATTAACGAGAAAGCTGTTCTTTAGCCAAGATGTCTCTGAGTCTTACGTCTTTTTTTAGGTGACTACCAAAACATGCAAATATTTTTTAAAAAATTATTAGACTTGTGTTATGGCTCCTATCTATTCTCAGCACAAGTTAGCTGGAAGCCAGCAAGCAATACTGCCTTTCACCTTCACACCATGTTTACCAAGCCATTCCAGCCTCTCTGCATGGCGCTACCTACACCCTGATAAAATTAACTATGGAGTTCCACCTCAATCATTCAGACAGCCATTTGCTAATCTCTTACTGCAAACTGCTCTGAAGTAAGCCCACTGACAAGCTGTGTCAGATAGCTTCAGGTCTGCAGAGAAAATGCTTCTCTGCAGTCAGGTCCCACAGGAAGAAAATGAGGAAAAACCAGTCCTGGTAGACCAACCAGTCTCAGGTAGCAAGATGTACCTGCCCACCTTTCCTTCTGTAAGATACACTAAATCCAACTAAGCTATGTATGTACCTATGTACGTACAACTAAGCATTTGCTAAATGTCTGCAGGCCTGAGGGTGGAACCGCGGCCTACACAGGGAGAGCAAGGCAGCAGTGATACCTGTGACAAATGGCTACAGAGAAATGCACTACCAGCACTGGAAACATCAGTGTCGATCTGTTAAGAAGAAGTGCAACGCTATTCACACAAATACAGCCCAGCTAAAATTAACTCTACATCCCTGCTGACCAACATGTCCGGAGGGTCCCAGCTGCAGTCTCAGCAAGCAGCATTAGAAGTACTCTTGTTTTACTCCTCAAGGGGTTTTTTGAGGAGTTTTGATTGTACACAAAGTTAATTGCTGCTAACAAATTTTGAAACCTTGTGAACATTCACCAAAATGCTGCAGACCTGTTGTTGAAGGGGCATATTCAGAAAATTCAGTAAGCAGCATCCAAAAGCACCAATAGGATTAGGTCCTCTTGCCCCACTCTGGCGTATTCATTCCACACCCCAACCACTCTTGAAAATACGTCGTAAGTAAACTGAGAGCAGTCTGACTGTCTCAATCTCCAAGGAACAGCGTGGATTTACAGGTACTTGAAGCTTTGGGTCTCTCTGTTAGCTAAAAGCACACCCCCCCCCCCGCAAACCACTGAGTCATCATAAGGTTTTCACCATTATGCTTCTTGTGTGAACACAGACATCACAAAGGTGTAAGGGGTTTGCAAAATCACAAGTACTTGACTGAGTATATCCTTTGATGAATCATTTGCACACAGATGCACATTATGAGTATGCACCCACTGCCACACATTCTCTTTTTCCCCTAAAAGTGATTCTATCAGGACCTCAAAAAAGCTCTCTGCCCAAAACCTTTCAGAAGCAAACCATACAGACAAACATTTTGGACCACGTGGCTTCTTGCTTGGTCCCCCACTGTAAACATAAATTTGCCTTTTTTCTACGACATATTTCCTCTGTCAGGACTATACTTATTCCATGAAACAGATACCTAGGAGTCATCTGGATTTCCTTCCCTTTCAACAGACAGCGTGAGAAGAACAGATGGAGAAGCTGACACTGCAGCTAGCAGTGAAAAAAAACTGTATCCCTGGCGAGATGTGGAGTTACTGCACAGACCTGCTGCTGTCTGCAGTTTTGAAAAGATTAACTTTGGGCCCCTTCCAGCCTTTGGAGCCATCTTCTTCTCTTGTGTGAACTCACCCAGCAGCTTTTGCAGCACCTGCCCATCATAAAGGTCCTCTTCCAGTTGCTTGACAATGATTCTCTCCTCCACCAGGACATCATTAATCCAGTCAATTAGAACCTGGAAGTACAAGAAAAGGAAGCAAACATCTATAAAACACTGAAATATGTTCCTTCCATTCAAGGCAATAATAAGGAATATAAAACAGAGCAAGAGTAGCCATGTTTATGTTTCCAAGTTACAGAGAAATAATGGACAAAGAGATACTTTTGTTCTATTATTTTTAATTCAGGTCTTGCAACATGACAATTTTAGTGCTATTTTTCCTCATTAAAATGTCTCCCCTTCTGGCACCAATTCTAAATCAAGCAGCAACTAGCAGCTCTGCAACAAAAACCTTTGCTACTATCTATGATATCTGAGACCCAAAACTCACATCTTAACTATTCTGTGTGACCAGCAGACCTGCCAATAGGTGACAATTGTCTCACGCTCTCACCATCAACTCTACCTTGAACAGATGTGAGTGGTAGGCCTGAAAGAACTTCAGGGGGAACGAGTGAACACTCCTACTGACAGGAGATACATAGACCCGCTAGCTAGGTCCCTGCAATAGGCAACAGGACAAGGCATTCTGTCTTCAGCTACTGCAGTATACAGAAGTCTGGAATTAAAATTTTGGACAAACAAACCTGATAACCGTACTTCAATGTATATAATAGTCCCCATATGCTCACTACCTTAATTATAAAAGTCATTCAAGCACCTGCAAAACAGGAATGAACATAAAGAACATTTAAGAAGAAAAGAAACCGAGTTAACTTTTGAAGGTGCCAAAGAAAATAATTTCCAAACACTTACAGAAAAAACAGGCTTGACTGTTTTAAGTTGGCAGTAAGTAGTACCTTCCTTGACTTCACTATTACTTGGAAAATTAAGTTACTTTCCCAAAAATAATACAGTTCAGTGGGAAAAGACCCTGGCCCCATGCTTCCACCTTCATGGCTTGCACTCCCAAAGAAATGACAGCTACACTTCTGCTTGAGCAGTCCAGCCTGCCAGCACACCGGCTACCACAGCGCCTCAGAGTCCTGGGTTGAAAGGGGTATTGCAGCACCGTAACTGGGCAGGTACACTCACCCCCTCACTTTGGCTGTGGGCACAGGAGCAACACTGGGAAGCCTGTCTCCCAGTACACACTCCAAAAAACAGTAACATGACAACTACCAGCAGGAATAGGGCATCAAACCCTTGGATTTCTTTTGAAAACTCCAACCAAAATTATCTCAGGGATTATAGCCAGCAGAAGTTAAATGCGAGAAAATGCAGTCTAAATAAAGCAGCTAGCAGAGCTCTGCTCTGCAGGTGGGGAACCATGACTGCGCTTGGAGAGAAATCTCTAATCATCTATTCTTGTCTCTTTCCATCTTTTTCAGGGAATAGGAGGACATTTATGGCAAAGGGCTGGAGATAGGCATTAGACAAGACAGCCAAGTATTACCACAGCTGGAAGACAATGAGAAGAGGGACACTTGTCTTTCACCCTGAAAACTGTTCACCAGGGATACAGAAGAGAGAGTCCTATGTAATAAGATACTTTCTTGTCCCAGACTGGCTAGAAAGAGATTTTCAGAGCATGTCAATAAAGTGACTGCCCAGTTCCAAAATGATGTAAGTTTGACACACATAGGTATCAATAGAAAAGCAACTGAAAAAATCAGTCATAGAAGCTTTGGGTCTTCCATGAGATTTACAGACCAGACTTTAAAAAAATTATCTGAAGTTCAGCTGAAATCATCATTTCATAATTAGATGCCATTACAGCCCCTGTAAAAATAGGCCAGATTTCCAAACATCCTCAGATGGTTTGTTAAAGAATGACTCAGGATGCAAAACTATTTGAACTATCAATACCTATTTTATTTTGTTTGTTCTGTGCTGGAGGGTAATTAAAGTCAGAATCTAGAATATGCCAAGGAATTAAAAGTCTGGAAGTACCTTCTATTATAGGAGACAATATCCCACTCCCAAGAGTGCACGTATACTGGAATCAAAAGTAGCTTTGGTGTTCAAAAAGGGAAATACTACACTATGTGTTACTTAAATGTTTCAGAGAAATTTAGCACTGAAAAACCTAGGGCAAAAAAGGTACATGAAAGAGATACAAATTAATCAAGGTCTAGCCGTATTATTGTAAAGAGTTCAGCACTTGAATGTAAGAAAAATATCAAGAAGACCATTCTAATTTCTTTAGTATTCAGACTGTAACTTCAGCTCTACTAGAAAAAAAAAATTTGCAATTTGTATTTAAGAGTTTTTTTAAAATGTAACAGTCCTTGAAAGCTGGGAAGTTCTGTAATTAAAAAAAAACAAACACCCCCTGAAAATATGCTGTCTCACTTCCTGATTGGGTCTTAATTAGGAGCCTGACAAAATATTTCTGCAGAGAATTTGGGGGGAAGGGAGTTAAACTTTGAGAAGGGAAATAAAGCAGGGTATTGCTTCTTGAAATGATGAATGTGCAGAAATACTTTGTGACTCTCTACTCACAGAAGATCAGCTCTCCAGTTTTTTGTAGTTGCTCCTTCATCCAAAGACAGAATTAGAAAACATTCAATAACCTGAATGTGTAAAAATTTAAACAGCTTGATGCACGCACAGGGTACTTGGTGGGAAGCAGAGAGAAGGTGCAGACAGAGGGCTTCTCCTGTGCATGAAAATACGCTTAACTTCGATCTGTCTGGTCTCACAGGCTTCTACCCGTTCCTTGGTTTCTGTGCCCACACCTCGTACATCTGCGGTTCAATTTTGCCTTCCAAGCTCAGGCTACGTTTGCTGCATTAAATAACACGTAGAAGAGAAACACCAGAGGACTGAGAGGAAGTGTTTTACTGCAAAGCCTGTTCCCCCAGGGTCAGCCCTAACACCATGCCTCTCCTCACATGCAACAGCTGGTGGAGCAAGCCCAAGATCCCACATGTAGCTAATGATCTTCAATGCATTTGAAGCTCATCTCTTATCTTCTTCAGTACTGGTAGACTCACAAAACAGCACACAGGTACACTGAAAAGTTTGGTAGATCACTTAATTCATCATACTTTCATGAAAAGCTCTTTTTCTACAGTCTTCTATACTATCTGGGATTATCAGCATGATTTAAAAACTTTAATACTGTATCCCCTGTCCTCAAAACCATGCCTGCCCTTTCATGCATACCCACACTCATATATAATATCTCTTGAGCTGCATCAAATGCTCAGACACATGCATGTGCAGTTGTAAAACTTCCAGCCTTGCTTTGAATTCTGGCAGATCCCTTTATCATCTCATTTTTAGGACAAATGCACCTGTCTGGTTAAATGAGCCATGTTTGCATTACTAAACACAGGGCTGAAAACTGAAATTCACCATGAGGCAGAGAGCTGAAACAAAAGAGGGCTAGAAATCTAGAAGGAAAAATGAGTCTGCCTGGCCAATTCAGTTTTTTACTTCGTGCAAGATGGGTTTTTACATCAAACTTCACCAGCTCAGTGAAGCGATTCTGTTCTGCAGGCTGGCTGCTCCCATGGCAGCGAGGCGTGTTCAGAGCTAATCTGCATAGTTCAAGGGCACAGGACCCCACAGTTACCCCTATACAGTAATGGACAAACTGAAAAACAAGACAAAATACATGAACACATCTGGCACAATGGGAAAACAGGAAGCCCAGTCACCAAAAACAGCAAAGAAAGAAAAACCTCACTTCAATGACCCTTTTCCCCTCGACTTCTGGGAGAATTCAGAAGCAAAGATCAAAGGTACAAAAGCTTAACTGACTTCAGGGTTGAACATGGAAATTAATATTTCAGGGAAAAAGTAATAATCATATTCAGGTCTGGAAACTATCAACTAAGCACAAAGCACTGTCAGGATGCAAACAAAGAGAAGGCTTCTTGTTTTCAGAGGCAGACCACAGAGCATTTAGGAAGCATAGTTTGATCTGGTCTCACGTGAAACCTTACCAAAAGGACAGTGCCTTCATGTAGGTTTTCCCTTCACCACAGTGAATTTTAAAAAGCCATAAAATATAACATGGAAAAAGGTGGTAATTTCTAGGACTGCGAATGCTTTACTGCAAATTGGGATGTTTCCTTATTTCAGGCAGTATTTGGAGCAGCAATGTGTCTGTATTTTAAGTTTAGGCAAGGCTTTCAAGGTCCAAAGTTTCTGCAGCATCAGCCGATCTCACAGAAGTTTTTGCAGCGAGGGAAGGCATCTTGCAACTATGAGTTGCTGCCTTTTGTCAAGGCAAGGCACTCCCACACAGACCCAATTTTTGAAAGCTGCTGTTTTAAAATTTTGGATTCAATTAGTAGAAGCTCTTCTGCATACTTCTCCTACCAGAATACACAAGAAAACCTTAGGAAATCTGTCGCTTATATGAAATGTTAAAATATCTTTTCAAAGCCTCTGACTCAATTCCTAACAGCCTCTTAACTCTAATTATATTTAGGATGAAAACCAGCAATGAAGCTTTTGAAACTATTATCCTTTAGCCACATCTGAAACAGAAGGGGGACGAGGGGGAGATTCTTTCCAACTTTACACCCAAACCAGTATTTTTTTTTTCAGTATTCAAAAGAGAGCTAGAATCACCCCCAAACACTCTTTACCATTAGCAACACAGACCAACTAAAGAAACTTTAAAATTCAGTTTCCATTAATGTTTAAACATATTCACAATATAACCTATAGGCTAGAAAGCTGAGTCTAAAATATACAAGAATAAACAATGTATCACAGGACCCTCTTTATTTGATCACAAAACAGACCAAAGTAATAATTCACAGGTTTCATTTCAGTTAGCTGTGCATTTGTCACTTGGCAAATATTGAGCAATGACTAAAAGCAGCTCACACAGTTCAGAGTATTTTGTGAATAAAATGGTAACTTGTCTGTCTTTTCCTGGTCTGAATGTTAAGCTTCAGGTCTGTCCATCCATGTACCAAACTGTGTTTGACACAGAGCAAATGAAGCGAGGCAAAAAAGGCTGCTGGCCACAGAGAGAACTTGGTTGAACATTTCATATTGACAAATTGCAGCCAACTATTTTTAGAATACTGTCAACAATGATAAACACCACTTCAGGGAATAATTCTACTTCCTGATGATTTTCATATGCACAAGAGAACTTAAAGCAGGTATTGTAGCATTCCCAACCAAGCAGCTTTCAGCAAGGGGATTCACTGTACGTTTGCTTTAAGAGTGAGGAATGACACTTTTTGTTCTTGGTTGGTTTTTTTTCCTTGTTGGTCTCACTGCATTACCACAATGCTATACAAGCTGTCTTTCCAGAGTCACAATGGCTCTGTCAAAAATCACTTCCAAACGCTCACACAGGCTTGCACTGATCAGCCCACTATGCATGTAATTCCTATGGCATGAGCTGAGCAGAAATTAAAACAACATTTTGTGGAGACAAAGAGGCATTAACGCAGTGTCAGCAGCAGAGATATCTGCTGCTTCTTTGCACCAAGATCCGTCTACCCAACTGCGTGTGACTGACAGAACAGAAACACTCAAAATCAATGATGGCAAACCATTGGCACATCTAACCCTGGTGTTGAAAAAGATTTGGGCTGGCACCAATGAAACTAAGTCATACTGCCAATTTTCAAAAGGCATGAGGCTCTATTTGCTCCTCTCGACACATTCCTCTCTGAGGGGAAAAGAGAACCACTTCGAAATACAAAAGCCTCGATCTATTCAACTCCTCATTCCTTGTTAGTCCATGGAGATCTTTCATTTCAAGCTCTGTGGGGCAGGCAGTCTTTTCTGCTGGCTGCTGCTGTACAGCACTTAGCATGGCTAGTTCTCAACCAGCACTGGGGCTCTGGGAAAATGTCTTTAACCACCAAAGAACAGAAAACAAGGAATAAATTACTCATTTTTTCACATTATCCAAACTCTGTGCATAAAACAGGTTTTGCCAACATAAGTCAAACCTCATCCTCCCTTACAGATTCACACAAACATAGTGTTGAAGTTTTTAGAGAGATTCAGTTAGAGAAAACTCTCAACTGCTGAGAGGTATGCAAATGATCTGTAATTACCTAAATTACATCATTTTCAAGTAGGCACTCTACAGGACACATCTCTCCTTTGGGGATGATCCCAAGGAAATGATCTGCAGTTGTGTGCCGTTGGCTGCACCAGCTGCTCCAGTCCAATTGGTAACACATCGCTCCCTTCGTGAAGCGTAAACTGGTGTAAGTGAGCCAGCCCCTGATTCTGCAATGAGCTGCATTCTCCAGTGTTGCTCCAGCCCTGAGTTTCATTCCTCCTGAGAAGGCTTTCAGGTTTTTAAACCTTGCTAGACTATGACACCCAGGGAAGACTCACCAATTTGTATTAAATGCAACAGAAAAATTCCCAATTTAAAAGCAATTCTGATCTCAGTATCAAGTCTCCTGCATCACAGAGTGTATCTGGTTCTTTCACTGCAACGACTGGTTCAGCTGAATTATTCTTAATATCACTGCTAAACCAGAAGAGAAACCACAGTACATTTTGAAAGAGTGGTAGAAGCCCACTGTACCTTTTGAGAGAATTACTGGATTTCGGTACTGACAAAGAAAGAATGTGCAAATTCACTTAATCTAAACCCACAACGTACTCCAGGTGAATCAGAACAACAAATAAATTTGAGCACAGGTCCTTACTAAATTTGGTCTGATGTGGTTTTGTAATCCTAAACATGTTATTGCAGCATTAATAACAGATCCCTGGGCTTGTTTTAAAGATGTACCAGGTCATCAGTTTGCTACAGATGAGTGCAGTCAGGGTGCACAAGGTTTCCTGAAAAGAATGTGCCACAGCTCAACCCCACATCTGGAGATGATGTACACTATCCAAAGCTTTCAGACCCAACCAGCTACAGCTGCACTGTTGTTTCTAATAAAAATAATTTTAAAAAATATTTCAAAAATAATAAAGAGGAAGAAGTGCAGTGGGAAGCATAACACAAGCACAAATGGTTTCTGGAAAGAGATCACATTAGTTCAGAATTGCCACCCCTTCTCCTTCCTGCTCATGCTTTCACTGTTAACTTCAACAGCTTACTGCATAGAAAAGGCTCTCCTAAACACTAGTCCCTCGAGATCAAATCCTCGGTCATACCTGGCAGGAACTATGAGCACTGCAGAGGCAGGAAGCCACACTTCATGGGAACACCATTATCAACACTGTGGGCAGGCGTCTCCAGCAGCAACAAGATTCAGAACAATCTGATTCCTGTCCCAGCACACAGGTAAACTGAGGATTTTTCTTTAAAAATAAAATTTTAAAAACTCAGAGTATGGGGCAAGAAGAATCTCAGTTTCAACTTTCCTATAACACCAGAGGTCTCCTCATTGTCCTCCATCATGCCGTTGCCCATTTCAGTCCTACTCTTTCTTCTCCTGAAATCTCACTAATGATTTCCAAAACCCTTTCCCTGTTTTCATAAAGAGAAGGAACCTAGGTTTATGTGCAGTGACCACAAGCAGACTCAAGCTAAGCACTGATCCTCACAATTATAATCACAAGGACATAAAATGGACAATGGAGCTTTGGTCTGTAACTACCACAAGCACCCTGACATTCAGCTTTTTCTTGTTTCTCCCGTTGTTACTTTTAGCCTTACCTTGATGATCACCTCAGTGTTCACAGATACACTTCAGTAACAAGGTTTTATTCCTCATGTTCTTGATAACCAGCTTGTCAATGACTGACTCACTAGTTAAAGGTTTGGAGAAGGACAAAAATAATGATTTCCTACCTTGATGAGTTCTTTGAACTTGGGGTCTTCTTTTGAGTTAGGATCAATCATAGTGCGTTCCTCATTCTCCTCTGTCCAAGTAAAATGGGAAACTTTAGTGAGATCCACTTCAAATGTACACTGCTGAAATGCTACAATTCCTAATCATGAAGTGGCCTGTCAGCTGGTCATGACATGACAGCGTCCAGTCAACATCTCAGCAAGGGAAAATCTGATGATTAAAGACTGGGGCATTCTGAGACACACACAGAAGAATAACACAGACCTAACTTCCTTAAAATAAGACTGTTTCCCAGCTCAGACCCTGCTGTACGCAGAACACTTCAGGAAAATCACCACCCTCTATACCCTATCAATATTAAAATGCAAAAAAATTTGCTGTCTACTGTTCTCCCTCTCCTCAATTTGCATTTAATTTCTATTTGAAAACACCTGTCCCAGATTACACCACCTTGAAGAGCAGAGGAAGCTTATGCCACTGCAGTCAGTGCAGCTGCTGAGACTTGGGCTGCCAGTTGTGCTGCCACTGTGCTTCCCTGAAACTTGGTCATGTGTGTGGCCCTGAGTGCATGAACTCCTTAAACTCTGGCTAAGCTGGATAAACCCCAACTTAAATCAGTTGTACTGGTGCATGGGGGAAGAACATAAGATAGATTTCTCAGCTGTACCATCTTCTGCTTCTTCTGCTGCTGAGAGACAGAAAAACTCGCACGTGGCCAGCACGACAATCACAAGAGGCATGAATATACAGATGGAAGTTCTAGAAGGGACGATTTGACACACAAATGTTGGTAGCAAAATCAGCTTGAGCTCAGTAAAGCTAACAATTCTGCCAAAGGTTGTTTGATCATCTTCACAACAGCACAGACAGGCACATGCATCATGTGAATGTTCATACACTACCCTAGATAGGGATACCAGTATTTAGGAAGCAGCTGGAGCAAATCTCCTATTTTAAATTCTGGTGCTTGCATTCAAGTAGCAGCCCTCTCCCTGCACCCTTGAGTTTAGCTCCCTCAGTTGCCAAGCGGTAGTTGTGATCTAGGTTAGATCTGTTCCTTACAGTGGAGAGCAACCCTTGGCTACTGCACAACAGGAACACAAGAATAGGTAACAGTTTCACAGCTACACAAGAGTCACACCTCTTCCGCTAAAATCATTACGTACAAACCCAATGCATTTCTCTTTAGCTGAGTCTAGACAGGCAGATGGAATCTTATTTTCCTACAGATTTCTCAATTTCTAGCAGCATGACCACAAAGGAGGGGTTTTGGTACGACCACTGGTCAGGCCACTGCCACACTGCACAGAGGAAGCCTTACAACCCGGCAATGATCAGCCTACAGTGACTTCCTATGGCAGCGCTGGGAAGCATGACACTCACATATCCTAGGCACAGGCAGATGATACCATCTAAGTGGCTACCCCCAGACTTAACCCAGACATCTGGGGTCAGTACTTTCCAGGGCCCTTCACATATATTAAAAAAGATAGACCCTGATATCTGAACATAGTGGACAAATTTCCACCAACCTGCAAAAAACATGCTGCGTCACCTCCCCTGCTCCCCACCCTGTTCTCTCACTTCCCCGTTACCCCATGAGTAGGAGGATGAGTCAGGCAGTCTAGTGGTAAAGAAGTGACATTTGTCCACTGCACACCCAAAATACTGCTAACTGAAATCTTGGACTAGATTTGACCCATAATGGTACACACTTCACCACAGAACTTTGCTTAAGTTTCACTAGCAGTCACATCTTTGCCTGACAGGCCTTCAGGAGCGGTCCTGCATTTTCTGAATCCATACACACCTTTAGTGGTACCCAGAAGAAATCATTGGAAACTCTCCTGGTGCACACAGAAATCCACAGAGAGCACAATTAACACTTTTCCCATGCTTCCAAAGAACAGTACTTTGCATTTCCTACTACTCTTCTACTCAGAATATCTAAATTATTACAGCTTTTTTTTTTTTCATTTATTGTTTTATTATTTGTTTCCATCACAGCCTGCTTTAGATAATTCCATTGACTGAGTGACGCACAGCCAGGAAAGGAAAAAAAGTTGTTTATTCCAACAAGTTTTAAACTCCTTTGGCTATTAAATCAGGCTGTTGCTCCTGCAGGGTGTCTGAGGGTGAGGAACACAGAGAACAGGAATTTGAATATTTACCTTCTTTCTATAAAGCACTGCTTGTTTTACATACTTCTGTGCTAATGACATTTAATTACTATTTTCAGCCCCCTAAATGGTCAGCTATTTATTCAGTATCAGGTCCCATTTTTCTGTACTGCAGCTTGCAAAGCAGCAGCAGTAACCCAAGGAGAAACATGGCGTCTTCTAGTTATCAACAGAGAAGAATGTACGTTGAGACAAGGAAGAGTAGGGGTTCCAGGGGAACAGTGACGCATACTTCAGCTACAGGCTTTCTGTGCATCAGTCCTCTTGCACTTCAGTTTCCCGTGTACACAGAGAGAGTGAAGATACCACTTCCTTTCCAAAGGATGCCCGAGATGCCCTTGGCCAATGGAAAAATGGAACTGCAGTAAATCTGAAGGAGGCAAATTCAGACGTATTTTCCATCTGATCCTTTACAAACCTCAACTTTGTATCTATGTCCAGGATGATCACAGAAGAACAAGCTCTCTGCCAATTCACTGAGCGAGTCGATTTTCCCCAAAACTACCTAGCTCAGATGCATCTGCATAGCTGGCACTGCTCTGTAAATTCCATTTTAGCCCTTCTAATCTCTAGCCGATGTGTGACATGCGACAGCTCTCAGTTCTCATGCCCAATTCTTTCAGTTTCATCTGAGCAATCTACATCCAGCAGTAAAACAACGGATATGGGGGTCACAGTGGCCACCTTCATCAATAATTACTTAGTCAAGGTCTGTAGCGTGAATATTTTACCTAATAGTGTGTCTTCTGGATGGATGTCCACAGTGCTTGGGTTCATTGGTGCGTTGATAGCATTTTTACCTTCTTCTTGGAGGTCACTCACTGAAAAAAAAAAAAAAAAAGAAAGAAAGTCTGTAATAAATGCTAAATTTGCAGATATGTTGGTGTTGAAGAGGGTATTCATAAAGAAGAGAAAACATATGATAGATCCATTTCAAAATGTGTCCACAGTTTATGGAATTGAGAACTGCAGCCACAGTGGAAAATCAAAAGTAACATCCTTTTATAGCTTCTCATTAAACCGAGCAACCACACAACTGGCTGAAAATATTTTGCAAGAAATCCAATTCTGTGGCAAGAGCAACCTCAAAGCGCTTGTTTCTCCAGAAGGACAGGGTGTGAGCTTGTCTGCAGGGCAGCCCAGATCTACAGCAGACAGAAAACCGTAAAACCAAGCTCCTTTTCTGATAGCACAACCCCTACTCATCAGCACCTTTTCCAGCTGTAGAACACCAGGAACTGCAATTTGCCACTGGCCTTATTAAAAGCCTCAGAGAATCCCAGGGAGACCTACCAAATAAAGGTTAAAATGTATTTAATCCTAGCATTGCTGATGGCTAAAAATAGATGTAGCATGATCTTGAATTTGTTATTTCAAACTTTTGTCCTAAATCTACAACTCTCATTTGTGAAAGTCATCAAAGTACACTTCATCAATAAAATAGATATTAAAACGCTTCCTTATGTCCTGACACAGGGGAGGAAATGAATTTGAGGACAAGTACTGAACAGTTCTTTAGTATCTTCACAGAGTTCGACAGTAAGAAAAGCACTGGCAATAGCATAGCACTTTTACACTCTCCAAGGCACACCTCCCCCTAAACTCAGGGAACAATTACTTGTAACAAGCCAAGCTATCAGAATACATGCATTTGAAACAGGAGATCCAAAGACACCATAACAGCCCCATCTATTCAAAGTTCTGTGTTAGCCTGGGCTTTAAGCACATCTGTGGCAGCTTTTGCAGTACTCCAGCCTCCTTTGGGAGAGCTCCAAGTCCCAGACTCTTTTGAGGGAAAAGCAAAGACTTCCAAATAAATACGGTCTGCTAGACAAACTTTTCTGGGGAAAGAAAAGGATGAACATTTAACCAATAGTCATGGTATCCCAACAAGCACTTTGTTCAAGAACAGTCACTATTCCCCTTTCCCACTGGAAAAAACAAACCACAGGCTAATGATTTCCATGCAGTCTGCAAAGGCTACAAAATCCTGCACCAATACTTGTTTTTCTCCTGCTTGATAGAGGGAAAACACAGAGATCCTACTGGCCCAGAGGAGGACAGGGAAGAAGAATACACTACAATCTCCATTCCTCCTCCCACGGATACTTGACACAGGTGCCTAAACAAGTTACCACATTTCTTCATTGCAGTTGGAAGATGTTAGATTCTGGCTCACAGCATGCCTGAAATCCTCAATTATGAAACGCAAGCAATGAACATTAGTCTCATGTTTTGAGACCTTATGGCCTATGAACCACGTTAGAGCAGCCGGTTAGAGCTAACAAGGCATAAAGCCTGGGGACGGAGGGCTGCCAGCGAGTAAGCCCAGCTCACTTTCCGTACTGCCTACCCTCTGCAAAGCAAGAGAACGGCATCCTTGGCTGCAAACAGAACACAGCATCTGCAGGCTGAGATTTATCCTCCTGAATAAGTGCTGTCATTAAAGGAACTTCTCATTATCCCTTTTCCAGACTCATTCTCATTTTCTTGGAAGACTCTCCAGACAGAAGTGAGGGTGAGAGAGGCCTCATGCAAGAGACGAGCCCAGCTCCAACAGCTTGCCTTACCCAACCCTGTTCACATTACCCCCAACCAGAGCTTTCTCACCCAAGCAGCTCCTACACTGTGATGCCAACAGGAATAAAGCCACCTCGAGGGACAAGAAAAATCGAGTGGAATCTGGGCATCACAAGGAAGATTTTTAAAACCTTGCTAGGACTATAAATGCCCAGATTCCACTTGTATCAGACTCTTTTTGGAAGCATCAGCCTTGTTTCTAGGTGCAACTCTCTTTTCATTATTGCAGCATCGCTGTCATTCTGGGAATGCCAAGTATCCAGTAAGGTCAGGGAATCGCTGCTCCTGACACTGCAAATGCAGGGGAGAGCTGTGAAGTTCCACCGGGCAGTGAATGCATGGTACCGTCTTTAGTAGGCGCTATATAAACAAAATGCTGCATACACTTCAAGCCAGGAAACTTTTAAATGCAGCTAAGCTAATTTTATTCTCAAAAGTTCATTTAAGATGACGCCATTTCTTTTATTTTTTTAATATAAAAGTAATCTCCACCCTTCCTAACAAAAATACCATGCTTCTGAGACACTAAACTGAAAGAAAACATGAATTTTTTTATTAAGCCCCCATCCCTCACGACATGAGGAGCCACACAAACCCCTTATACTTGTCTTCAGATCTTGTGTGTCCGGGCCAGATCCCACAGGACCAAAACATCCTTTCCCACTGCTACCAGCAAAGCATGGCCATGTCAGCAGGAAGCCTCCAAAACCTGCTGCCCAGGGACAGCTCTGATAACAGACCTGATAACATGCTCCTACAGCAGGTCCGAGGCAGACATCTTAGGAAGAGATTCTCCCCACAAAGGTACTGTTTCCTACCTCCTTTTTGCGCCTCTTACACAGGAGCCCGGCCATCCTGGCCCCAGCAACACAAACAGGTCACAGATGAACTGCATGGGCGGTCTGAACACTGAAGGAGCCAGCAGCAACTGAATAGGGGGCTGCCACCTCGAGACTGCCAAACCTACATTAATTTGGGCACAGTGACACAAGTGGAGGCACTAAGATAGCCTCCCAGCTGCTGGGAAGGGGGTGGGGGTGGCCAGGAGGAAAGAACACAGCATTTGGCCATAGAGTCCCAGCCAGGAATCCCTCTGTATCTCTGCCCCTACTGCAAATAGCCAAGTGCCTCCCTTGGCCTGCTGCTGGCCGGCTAAGAGCAGGCACCTCAAAGACAGCATAAGTAATCTCCACCCCCTGGCTAAAGCACAGTCAGATTCCCCAACAGGACAACTTGCCCCAGATCACACAGGTTCACAGAGCCAACAGCCAGCATGCAGAGAAGCAATTGAGTTCAGGAACACAGATTTACCAAGGTATTCCCAAGACCTGCTGCACTTCAGAACCATTTCATGCCGTGCTTGAACAAATGCCAAGGGCTCTTCCCCTGCTCACTACCCCCAGTATTCACTTATCACTGTTGAGCAAAGGAAATGAAGCAGGAAAAGGAAACTGAGCCACAATGCTGGAAAAAAAACAACAAGGTAACCCACAACTGAGCTAGCAGGAACAGTTAGTAAAAGTCAGGATGAACTGAGGAGAATGTGATAGATGTTTCAATATGATAGATGTTTCAATGCAAATTTGCAACAAAGAAGAGCTTTGCAGCCCATGCTTTCTCAAACCCAAAAGTATTGTAAAAGATTATGGCTATTAATTGATTGGCAAACGCCAACCTCCTCAACCTTGTACTGGCAACAGTGGCCCTGCAGTACCCTTAAATCCAGTGAGCCATTCATGGAAGATGTCATTTTACTGGTAGAGCAGAGCTGCACTTGCACAACAGGTTATAGTCACTGTATATCCCACATGAGGTATTACTGCTCCTTGCCTGCTCTCCACCTGACCCTTCACAAGCCCCTTCTCATCCCCTTTGCTTCCCCACTGGAAGGATCTTCCCCTGTAGTATTGACATTGTTCTTTGCTTTCTAAATGAGACCTGTGTCATTCTCCAAAAAGCCTGATCATTTCATTTCACAGATTGGTCAAAGGAAATGTGCAGTAGGGGAAGAGAGGAAGAGGAAGGGTAGGAAATTGAGTAACATGCCAGCAGAATTCATCAAGCAGACCCGCCATCCAGGGAATGCTCTCCTGCCTGTGAAAAGAGTTTGCCCTCACCTTGACCCAAAACACAGACTGCCAAATGGTTAGGCAGCCTTAAGGTAAAACTTGCTGATGGTCTAAATGACTAAGCTGTGAACAGGACAAATCAGATCTAACTTCAGACAGAGAAAGATGATGCGTTGGAAAGATGTATGTCAGAATTACCTATGATTTCTCCCAGCTATAGCCTCCCTCCCTCCCGGGTGGAGATCTCCTCTCAGAACAGGTCCTCAATTAACAGGCAGGAGCAGTTCTCCAAACTGCTTCAGTACCCCATCAGCCAGCACTAACAAAGTCCACACGTAACAAGGGATTGGCAAGTGGCCAAAGCATTCAGCAAAACCCTTACTATTTCCCTAAAACAGAAATTCAAATTCCCAAATAAAAGGTCACGTCCCTTTCAGTCCCCAGGAAAGCAGCAAGGGGGTTCCTGGCAGCCCTCCGCTGTTTTAACAATCTCCTGGCAGTGTCAGCAGTCAATGTGATTTAGACAACATTGGAAGCTGTGCTGGCCTTTCAAACAAATCACTGTAACGAGCAGCTCGCATGCACACACGCTGTACATCACTCCATCTGTACACCAGGCAGGCTGCCTCGGTCCGTGGGACTGCACGCAGGACGCACGGAACAGGAGCAATGAGCTGCAGCAAGTTGGAAGTGCCACCACGGAGCTGTCACAAGGATTTCTCACAAGTCAGGAAATGGCCTTTAAAGTCAGCAGCAGCACTTTAAAAAAGAAGAGGTGCCCCCTGCTTTCTCCTTTTTATAAGGAAAAGCAAGCTGATGTCAACAATTTGATCCTCTCTACCCTCACTCTTAATAATTACAGTGTAATTTTAAAAGATATCAACAGTGGCACAGTTCACTTTTCAGGTCTTCACCATCCACTGCTTTGTTATTAAAAAATTGACCACAAGCCTCTGCCTCTTACAAAAACAGATGGTAAATGCCACTTAATTTTAGCTCTAGTTATTTCTGACTGCAATGCTGAATCCCACCCCACAGAAAGCAGCAGCTGTCGTGATGCTAATCACAGGGTTCTGGATACAGTGCTTTGCTTCAAATTCAACCAGCACCAGGCTGGCTCCACAGCGCTGTCTGACCACAACTTTTACATGATGTGCTTTCATCTCATGATTAAACCCGAACTTTGGAAGCTACAAGACTGCTTTGTTACCCTTGGCTCCATTACAGATGATTTGCTGAAGCAACTTTGTCATCCTCACCGGCTGGAGCACCGCACAGATGGGAAACATGCCACGACCATGTCACTCAAACCACAGGGGAAGCTGTCTTCCTGACAACAATGCCTTACTGCTTCCCAAGTTTCCTTGCTCTTCCCAGAGACAAAACCCTGACCAGCTGCACTTCTTTTCAGACAGTGACTCACCTGCCTGCAACTCATATCCTAAGAGTTCAGATAACCACGTGCAAAACAGAAAGTCCATATTCAAGACCATCTCTACCCCATTCAGACCAGTGACACAACCCTCACTCACACGTCGAGCGAGACGTGGTCATGGGACAAAATCCCGTTACGAGGCAGCCGACCCTTGCATCAAGAATGTGCTGGAGATCCCACCTCCAACTTGAGGTGTCACATGAGAAGGCAACAGGTTCTTGCTGGGTGAAGACACTGCAATGTCTGAGTCTCAACCTGCTCCTCTTTTTGCCCATCACAGACCAACACACACAGAATTTCCACCTGAAAACTCTTTCACGGAAAGTCATCTTCAAAACTGTAAACCTTCTAAGAATATTAAAAACAAAAAAAAATATTTTAAAGTCTTACAAAACCTGACATTTTCCAAGAAAACCTGTTGTACTGAAGGATTTCAAACCAACACCAAATGTAGTGGGTGCTGATACAGTGATATTCTTGTCTCTTTTCTAGAGACAAACCACACAAACAACTCGCCACTTTGCTACTGTATTACTAATCACATAACATTTGCAAAGGGCTCTGAGATCTTTTGAAAGAGACTGCAGGAGAAAGACAAAGCCGCCATTAATTATAACAGATAATTAATAATCACAGACAGATTAAAGGCAAAGACTTGATGAAATCCACATAAAGGCACTATATCAAGGGACCACATTCAAAGTGGAACTGTGGTTTTACTCAGTAGGCAAACAAGACATTCACAAGGGCCAGGCTCTATCACACAAAAAATGGGAATAACCTAAAATAAGGGAAGAGTAAAGCTAAAGGTAACTTTTAGGAAAGGGCTGTAAAAATCCATCTGTTTAGTTGCAAATAGCAACTAACACTTGTTTATATGATGGACATGTTAATCTTAGATGAGCGGTCTATTCTGTGACTGCCAGTAAAAAATTCTTTAAAAAAAGAAGAAAAAAATCCCCTTTAATATTGCCTGGGGTAAAATATGTATCTGGCATAACAGAAGTACCTCCAGTACTTGAGCCAGCAAGAAACATTTATGAGAAGCTGGGTTTTGGCTTTGTTCTACTTAGGAGGGTAAAATACTGCTTGCAGGTATTCTCCTATGAAAATCCTTGTCTTTCTATTGAGATGTTTATTTCTTTAAATTCTGTTGAAAAGAGACTTTGCATTTTTTGGTGGATGACACCTGTGTTGTGATGGCCAATATTAACACAGCTACAGCTAACCTGGCAAAGCCCCGCACAAGTACCAGCCCTCCCAAAAGAGGAGGGGTCCACTGATGCAGAACTGGAGCAGGCAGGGAAGCAGCAGCTTGGGAGAGAAGAGCACTGACCAGACCGCAGTGGCCACATGCAGCTTTCAACATGACCAGCACTGGCAACCCAACACCAAATCAAACAAAACAAGACTCTAATTACTAAGCAGACAGATCTTTAGCCAGTTACGTGGCCCACTTCAGCAAGAAAGCCGAACACTATGAAATTAATCTGCTGTGTGCTGAGCCAGTTTTCTGCTCCAGCTCCCTGTGGGGCCCTACGGATGCAGCGCTAGTGCTGCTGAGGAGGAACAGGGATCCTGCCCTCACCCAGCCATTGCCTGTGCTGGGCAGCCGTGGGCAACAGGACAGACAGCAAAGCGGAGCTGGCTACCACTGCTGCTGCCCTGCTGACATAACTAGCAGATAGATCTCCCCCACCAGTCCTTCATCCAGCTCTGCCAACAGCTGACAAAGCCAGAGCTGACCTGCAGCTGCCTGGGCATAAATAGGCAGCCAAGATCAGCCCGCAGTACCGACACGGAGCCGCCGTATTTAACACTCGGGTCTGCTTTCCAGCAGCTGTACTGATCCCATTCAGGCCTCACAGCTACCAAAGCGCCAAGCCAGACTTCATCTGAGGATTGGGCTCCCTGACTGTTTTAGTCCTTTTCTGCTCAGCTCACGCAACAGGTCTAACATATACTTAGTAAATACTTAAACAGGAATCCCTCAAAATACATTCTGTGAGTCAGAACAACAAGATGCAGCCTTTGACAGAAGCTGACAGAGAGCTATGGAGCTACCAGCTAAAAGTCAAACTTGAGATTCACCATTTTATCTCTAGAGCCCCTGTTTCTCGTTTCTTTAATTATTATCTTCAGCTTAAGTTATGCAGCTGTCTCTATCAGGCAAGCATCTCTGCCGTCAGGAAAGGGGCATTCCAAACGTCGCCTCTACCCCTAAGCTGCCACTCACCACTTCCCCTTTGCTGGAACTAGTGGTGGTTGCAGAAGCCACATTATGGCAGAGTGGGGACACAATCGTGCCTGAACACCAAACAGATAAGAAGTGAGAAAAAAAATAAAGTTAATTTGCACTGTTTAGGCACACAAATACTAATGCTTGGGAGGGGACAGAACACAGCCCAACAGAAATAAGTGTCAACAAGAATGGTGTCATGAAGTATTTGCAATGTGACCTAGTCAGCTCTACTTCAGTCTCCCTGCACTGACCTTTCAGCAGCAATTGAACAACTTTGAAAACAGCCTAATTTTTAATCACATTTCCTCATGCCCAAGAGGCATAAGTATATTTTTAAGCAGCTCCCAGCAAACAGTTCTGGCATTTTGTCCCCTCTGCCTGAAACAGAAGCATACTCCCTTTCATAGAGATGTGCAAGGAGAAATCAACAAGCTGCATTTGTTACTCATGATGTGCTGCAGCATCCTTAGGACGCACGCTGGCTGTTATGGCTCAGCGTTGTTCAGACCCTGTGTGCACCGAGGTCTGGAACCAGCACCTGGCTGGGAGCAAGACCCCAAAGCTTATCACATACCCATTCATTTGAGAGACATGAGATTTTTTGCACCTATTTCCTGCCCCTTGGCACTAGTTTGTGTACAGACACGTTAAAAAAATGGGGAAATATTTCAGGTAAAGGGGGTCCCAGGCCCTCACGTGTGTATTTTATTTCTAAGGCAAAAATAAAACAAGCACTAAAGCATCTACCCCTTACCCAGCTCTCCAAAACACTGACATAATACAGCCCAAAACAACAGCTTCTGCGCTCCAGGACATGAAGTGGGCATACCTTTGGCATTTGTGTTACCCTGAACTTGTAAACAGATGGCTTCAATCCCAGAGTTTTCTGGCAGGGAAAAGCCAAGCTGCTGCCTCAAATATCACAGGCAATAACTGCAGCTTGAAAGGGCCCTAAAAGCAAGTAGGTAAAGCTACACTACCCCCCTCTGCACACAAATTCTACTTGGAAACAGGGAAAATGTCCTTCCTCAGCCTTCCCCGGTTACAATTTCACCACAACTACAAAAGGTCATTTCTTCCCACGAAGCAATGGTGGAAGATTACATTCTCCCAAGCATACCACATGAGTACCAGGACAACTTCCACCCAAAAGAAGGATCTGGAGTCAAATCTGCCCAATGAGAACAAAGGGAGAGAAAGAGCATGATAAGAAGAGGAAAGGACTGAAGGAGACTTCTGGCCTGTATCCACCCCCAGTAGGAAACTCACAAGGTATTTTAAATTTCCTGCTATCAAATCTCCGTGAAATACTGTATTCTAATATATAGTACTTAGTACTCTTCAAGGCTTTTGTGTAATCCCACAACCAATGATGATGGGCAGGTAGGGCACAGCACTTTCACAGCTCTGGACTCAGTCTAAGAACCCAGCAAAGTAGGTCAGTTTTTGCAAGATGCCATGCATAAGACTCCTTTAACTGAGAGCAAGTCCAGAATCAGCTCACTATTTAAAGCACCCAGGTTTGATGGGTCTGGACAAAGAGAACGACCAAGGTAGGGACAGCAGAAACTGTCAGAAACAGGGCTAATAACATTACTCTAGAACTGAGATACCTAGTCCACTCATCAGTTCTTGCCTTCTCCATCATGAAGACACCAGGGAGAAAACAGCACTGCAGCTTACTACCTCCTACAAGCTCCACCTCTGATCCCACACACAAATCTGCACAAACTTTAACAAGCAGAACACTGGCATCCAAGAAGTCACTACTGTGGCTCGTGGCAATGCATTTTACAACTCAGATGGTTTCCATCCCTCCACCGACTTCCTGACACTTCATTTGCAGGTACCCGAATGACACCACCCCCCAGTTAATTAAAGTTTACCTGCCCCACCTTAGTGCTTTCCCTATACCCTTTGCCCTCCTTTCCAAAGACATGAAAAGGTTAACAACCACCACCAAAAGCAGTCTACTGTGAAAACACAAAAATATTTGATGTTGCTTGTTCTTCTGAACACCTCAAGAGAAGTGCAAGTGTAGCAGACTCACTTCTGAGGGCAGCGACCGCAGGCGAGCACAAGAAGTAACAGAAAGGCACTGTCTTCTCCAGGTAATGGTGCAGAGCTCAACAAACCAGCTTCACGTAGATGGAAAGGAGGCTACAGCTATGACTTGCAATTCAAAACCAACAACTTTTTTGCTTGTCCAGTGTTATTCTGCGGGAAGAATAAGCCGAGATAAATGATCCTGCAAACCACAAGAAGTCCACATGCCTAAACGCTGGAGTTGCCCAAATGTCGGTCAGGAAGACAAGGAACCCTGGAAGAACCTCATATACAGCAATTGTATTTGCAACACATACAGAATCATAGAATCACAGAATTGTAGGTGTTGGAAGGGACCTCAAGAGATCATCAGGTCCAACCCCCTGCCAAAGCAGCTCCCTAGTTCATATTGCAAAGGGTTGAGGGTTTTCTGGTAAATCCTAGTTCTCAGCTGAACAGAGCACAGGCCCAATGGGGGGAGAGGTTCCTGACTAGAAACTTTAACCTAAACACCCAACACACAGAGCTTTCCGCATACCCTCTATATCGAGGCTGCTCATGCCCAGTTCTACCTTTCCTGTGTCCTACCTCCACCCAGGGCAGTAAAGCAGCGTATTGAAAATGAACTGAAACATCTCACTATACATGCAGGCGCTGCAAAACACAAAGTGAAGTTTTCTCAATGGTTTCCAGAAAAGTCACGGATAGAAAATGATGTTAGTTGCTCTGAGCACCACAGGAGCCTGCCAAGACAAGCACTTCAGCCATAAGGACTACAGACCACACAGTAAAAGAAACTCAGGAACTCAAGAACACACAGCATTCAGATGTTTAACTCTGCCAGGCTTAAGTAAGGAATAGACAACACTGCGTCCTAACAAAGCTGCTGCAGACCACATAGTGAAGAGTGTAGCTCAGGTCTCCATCTACCAGTCCAGTCTCCCAAACACAGACCTCAAGGGATAACAAAATGCAATTATGAAACAACAGCCAGCCCAAGAATCAAATCAAAACAAGTCCAAAGCACAGGAAAATGTCATGTTTCACTGAGTATCACCTAACAATGGCTGCAGATCTTTTTGTTCACTTAGCATGCCAAAGCTTTACATGATTTGCAGTTCTAGCTTTCTGTGGCCTCTTTTAAAGCCTTTGCACTGGTAGGACCAGGTCCTATGAGCTAGAGAAGGTGGTGTTTCAGTGGCGCTAGACAGCTAAGAGACTTTCAAGCTCAGCTACCAGTCAGTCCCAAAAATAGCTTTCTAACTACACAGCCTCTCCACTCACCCTCACTTAAGAAGTAGCCAGAGCAGCAGCCCAGTGGAATCCATGCTTTCCACCTTACTAAAAGGTTAGACAGGCAAAAAGACCAAAAGAAAAAAAAAGTACTTTTACATCAATGTAAAACCAGTAAAAGGACCCTAATGAGAACAGACCTGCTGTCCCTTGTATTCACATGCTCACAAATCACACACACAAGTTTCACACTGTTTAAGAAGTGTTCTTGCTCCAGCCTTTGATGGGTCTAAGCTGCCAGGGAGCTGCGTAAGATCATTAGACATCCCTGGGTGGAAAGGATCTCAGGAGGTCTCTAGCTGAATCTCCTCCTCAAAGCAGGGTCAGCTCTGAGATCAGACCAGGTTGCTCAGGGCTTTATGATGTCACATCTTAAAACCTGCAAGAACAGAGGCTGTACAAACTGTCCAGACATCCTGTCCCGCTGCTTCACAGTCCCCAGCATGAAAAAGTTTCTCCCTCTGTCCAGACTGAACCTCATTCCTTTCCGTATATACTTCCCGTCTCTCTCCTCTGCAACGCACAACAGTGAAGAACCCGCCCCCATCTTCTCAGCAATCTCCATGTAGGTAAAAACAGACTACTTATTAAATATCTCCCTGAGGCAGTGTCTCCCATAGCATGAACAACTCAGCTCTCTCAGCCCTCCTCACAGGACAAGTGCTCCAGCCACCATCCTGGTGGCCCACTGCTGATGGTGCTCCAGCTTAGCTACATCTTCCCTATACTGAGGAAGCCCAAACTACGCTGGGATCTAAGGAGTGCTGAGTAGAGGGCGATACTCACTTTGCTCAATCTACTGGCTGTGCTTCTGGGATATTGTTGGGCTTCACCGCAGCAGTGGCACACTCCTGGCCCACCGCCACCTCACTGCCCTCTGGGGCCTCTCCAGCAGAGCTCCCCCTCCACCTTGAGGCAGCTTCCAGCTCATATCACTGCAGGGGGCTCTTTGCTGACTGCAAGACTTTTCACTTGTTCTCACTGACTTCCAGAAGGTTCCTGCCAGCCCATTTCTCCTGCCAGCCTACATTTCCCTACCTGTCAGCCCTGACCTCAAGTGCATCAGCTGGGCACCCAGATCGGTGTCATCTGCAACCCGTGCAAGCCTGCACTCCATCACCTCCTCCAGGTCACTGATGAAGGCGTTAAGCAAGACATGGCCCAGGACAGGCCAGGAGACAAGAGATCACAAGACACAGGGGCAGTGCCACAGGCAGCCACCAGGAGCTTTTTCCCTCTTTTTCTCACTCAGCGATCAGTTACTGTGTTTTAACTCTCCCCATGGAACAGATATGCAGTCTTTCACACTCCCAATACCACTCCACAGAATCACCTGGTGTCTATGCTGCAGCACACCACATTGCTCCGTCTCCCTGGAACAACACTGCCAGCCACCCATGCCTTCGGCACAAAATCAGAATTCCCCAGTTCAGATGGTTTCACAGTGACTGTGCTTGCATTCCTGGAGAAACCTCTCACCAGCCACTGGATCAAACACACATTTGTTGAGCCAATGAAGGAACCCAGTGAGGACCCCTTCTACCAACACTCTGGGTGGTATGGCATCTGCACTTTATGCCATTCCTGGAAGGAAAAGTCACTCACTAAAAATGACTATTTTACCAGTCTGCCCACAGAAAAGAAAATCCACGCATGCTCCCCACCCCCACAGTTAAAGAGCTGATGGAGAAAGACTTTTTACCAGGTGCTGAACTAGCTTAGCAAACCTTGGGACTGGTGATCTGTTTGGCAACGTGTAAATGACAGGAATTAAAGGATCAGAAACATATAGTTGGAAACATACTATAAAACAAGCACACACCTTAAATGTCAGAGTCACGGCTTCATCATGCATAGCTCCCTATCCACTTTATTGCTCTTACTGCTGATGTTGGTAAAGCAACACCCACCATGGTTCAGTTCTTTTAAACTAAATGCTATGAAGCTAAATGATACTAAGGAGCCAAGGTGATGATTTAAACTATGGCCCCTCGCTGTGTTAATGCAGCTACAGCTCCAATGATGCACCAAAAGTGAGCGTTTTCAAGACAGCAGTCTAATTAAGCACATCATAAGCAGTCAGGAGGGAAACAAATACTCTGTGAGCAGTCAGTCAGAGGAAAAGCTCACAAGCACCCAGTTATTCTGAACATGACACAGAAACAAATATATACCTTTATTCCTCAATTATACAGCAGAGATTGGGCAGTAAGGCCAGCCCCTCTTCCTTTCCCATTACTATCTATCTCTCTCCCTGATGAGGGACACTTGGGGAAAAAAAATGTTTCTTGGAAGGACCTACCAAGGTGCAGCTTGAAGCTGGACTACTGCCACATTAGATGAGGTCAGTCATGACTGCTTCTCCCCTTCCACATTAAAAAAAAAAAAAAAAAAAGAAGCCCTGTCAGTTGGTGTGGCAGAGAGCATCACATCTGCTACAGAGGCAGCAGACCTGGTTTGCTCCAGAGAATCATCACTGGCACTGCAGGACCATTTGCAGCATGGAACCCTGCACCAAATTAAAATCCAGTTTCCCAATGACAGGGCTCCATTATCCACGCTTATTTAATTACCTACTTAGAGAGTCAAGATCCCTGACAGACCAAATTCAATACAGACCCAAGATTTATCTCTAGTGTTAGCATTCTTGCAGCCTGCCTAATTTTCCAGTGGAAGCAATTCACTGTTAACAATACTGGGAGCCATACACAGGGAAGCAAGCAAACAGTAAGCCCCAGAGACAATCTGAGAGCCCTATTCCTGAGAGGAATAATCAGCAGAAAATGGAAGCCTGGCTGCCCTGGTACTTTCTCCCTATTCTACCATTTCTGACAAAACTGTTGTCGATTTTACAAAGCCTCTTAAATCTATCTATCTGGTGGACTAGGCAAGCCAGAGAGCAAACAACAGTATTCTATTTTTAAAATGACAGAAGTGTCTGCATCTGTTTAATAACACACACACATGTATCTGCCAAACAGACCTAGTGGAAAGACACTTTCTAAGGATTACACATTTTTCTATTTAAAGACAGTAATAAAGACACCATGCCTCTGTGCGAGCATCAGAATAGCTCTCCTCCTCATCTAGGTCTCAAGAGTCTCCTTCCTTATTCCAAATAAATTCTGTATGCAACCATCTCAGCTAATTAAAAATTAGCAATAAGGCCATATGGCAGCTATAATGGAAAATGCACTACTACTTTTTTAGTGGATTTTGTTATGGTTCAACCACGCAATGGAAGAAATACTACAGAAGGAAGAGTTCATATCTGATTGCCAGACAGGTTTTGGGGACTACAATGAAGTCTTTTTTAACTTGGAGAGGCAAAACAGAATCCCCAAAGATCCTGTTGTTCATCACTAGCAAAGCCAAAACCAGAATCCCATCCAATGGCCACCCCTCTCAGCCTCAGGGCTCTGGAGAGGGGTCTTGCAGCGTGTGTGTGGAACCAAGTCCTGTGTACAGGATTTACTATTAGAAGCTTGGCTGTGCAGATACATGTTCCTCCATGAGAAAGTGTCAGAGATTTAAGGGCCCAAAATGCACGGAGCCACTACTCTCAGCCACTACACACTGCCAGGTGTGCATGTTCTCTCCACATCTGGTTTTCAGAGCAAGACTTAACCGGATTCGAATTACAAACCCCTGAAACCACATATGTTAGCCATAATACTTTTCCAGTTAAACCAGACATACACAACAGAAGTCACAGATTTTGGGTTTCAGCTTTCTACTTGGCCAACAGAAGACTACAAGTTAGGAAGCCTGTAACTGAGCAGAGTATGCTTCGCCCTAGGGGAAACACCTGGTCACTGAATTGTGCAACAGACACTCCTGTTCACACCTTGCCTCCTTTGCCAACCCACCTCCAAAGAGGGGGTCACTGTCACCCACACACAATTTGCTGGTTTAGATCCCTCACGTACAGCCAGCCCTCCTAAGATGGTGGGGATGACATGCACCACCACCAAGCCCCCTGTCCTGCAGCATTGGTCCCAGGATCCAGTGCTCCTCCTGAGGGAGGCCTGGAAGAGCCCCCTTAAAAGCAGGCTCTCCCACTGCTTACTCTGCCCCTCCTTCCCTTCTACCTTCTTTCTCCTCACCACAAGGCATGCCACACTTTCCTCCACCGCCCGGCCCTCAGCCCAGGGCAAGGAGGGCCGGTGCAGCCTGTGACAGCCACCAGAGACAAGCACAGGCAGACACTGGGATGGTAGGTAAAGCAAGGGGCAGTCTATGTCTGTGGATGCCATCTAGAACCCAGGGGAAACCTGACACAGATGCACATACGCTGCAAGTTAAACAACTGTGACAACTGCATCAGCTGATTTTGTTGTGACCTGAGGAAAAAAATTAAGCTTCATCAGTGACAACACGCATATGTAGCACATTTCACAGAGTAGGCAGAGGACATATGAGGGAAGGGATAAGCAGCCACCAAAGTCACCATGCAGAAGAGCTCAATGAGAGGGCTGTGCTGAGTATGGTGTGCAGACATCATGATGGCTGATCAGCACAGAGCCTGTGCCATCAGTCATGTCCAGACACTGGCACAGGTCAGATCTTTCTCTGGAGCCATCTGGTTGACCTCCAATTAGCTGGCTTCTGCAGCACAATAGCCAGATCCCATCAGTTCAAAGAACCTGGAGGTTTGCTGAAGTCATGATTGCTATATTGTCAGCACAAAGAGAAGGAATTCCTTGGAAGGAAAGCCTGGTTTCCCTTCTTTCTTGCTGGCTTCCAGGACTCTTGGAACAACAGTGAGGGCTGGCCCTTAGCTTGCTGCTGCAGTGAAGACCTTGACCCATCACTATAACAACACGGACAAACTGAAAGTGCTGAAAAGGAAACAAGACTCCAGGGTTAAAAGGCAGCACAGACACTCCTGCATTACCAGCAGCAGCAGCAAGGGTGACAAGGATCACAGATGCTGTTATAGGTGAGGCAGAAAACTCCTCCTCCTTATGATACATGTCAGTGTCTCTAGTTGTATGTCCCCATCAAGGCATTATATCCCAGGAATCTCAATACAGACAACCTCTTGGGTGCAGATGTGCAGACCAAGATTTCTAGTGGGGCCCAAGAGATTTGTACATTTGACTCCCTTTGAAAATTAACAGTAATTTGGCATCTAAATCCCTCATGAGCAGCTCTGAAGTACCACCTACACTGGCACTTCCACACATGCAAACCTGAATCTCCTTGGCTATGCCCTTGACACCTGCATGTATAAGACACACAGCACAGCTCTAACTGCTGAAACACCCATTCCCACAGCTAAGAGAGTCTGCCTCATGCTGGTCTTGCCACAGATCACCTAACCCTGGATCCCTTAGCAACAAGTTGTTCCAACACGCTTTGGCAATGGAAAGAGCTTGCCAGCTCAGCTCCCTAGTCTCCTATCATCAAAGTATGATCCAAAACTCAATGCAGTGCAATGGAGAACTCCACCAGCTGCATGCCTTTTCAGCTCAGCTGGCCTGTAACAATTCTTGAATTACATAAAAAGACATTTAGCACTGTTTTGCACAACTATACTAAAACTTCTGGCCTTCTGTACTGCCAACATGCAAATCGGTAGGATGCACTGATATTAACAAAGAGGTAAATAGCACAACTCTGAAAAACACAAGCACTTAAGTCACTATAATTAATGCATTTATGATATAATGCATTGAAGAACAGAGCCTGATCTCCCTGAGCAGATCCACCAGTGTGTCCAAGAAGCCCCCCTTCACACCATCCAGCAGAGAACATCCACACAGACTCTGCATGAAGTTGTGACTTTGCAGCTCCCCCCATTCATATCAGGTCCACGTACTACCCTCCATGCACCAAATTCTCACAGGGCTCACCCACACACTCCTCAAAACAGAAACAGCCAGATGCCAGCTTCTAGAAGCATCTCCCAAGATGTTAGCATTAATAAATCCTTTAGAAGAAAACAGGTACAACTGAATTTTAAGTAAGGGTAGACCTTAAGAAGAAAAGGAGTTCCTTTCCAAATCCTAGCACTAGTGTTTTTAAGAAATCCAAGATCTGGTTTTGGAAAATCAGAAGCATTGGATTGAAAACCACCTTGCTAAGGTTTGATGATGTAACATAACACTGTTCTGACCATTAATCTTATTTTAATGACTGCAACCCTGAAAATAACTTTAAAATGTCTGTTCTTGTTAAATAAAAGCAAGTCACTTTCTTTAATTCACTACTGAAGAGCTACAGAGCTATTTCACGTATCTTACTGCATCCTGTCTTGAAGAAAACTTCCAGCTGTAATTCAAACCTCCACTGTCTTGCCAAGACTGTGCCTGAAGTGGTGTTGGGTGAACCATCCTAGCCCAGCTGCAGTTACAGGAGAAAAATATGAGGCTTATTACGCTATTAAAAGGATTATTTCAGTGCATGTAAAGTTCTTTTTGGCTGAGACATTGACACAAGCTGTATCCACAAGGTACAGCTTTTGCCAGAACAGAACACAGAGTCAGAACCCAAACTGATCCTGTGCTAGCAAGACTGAAACTGGACCTCAGAGGTCCCAAGTCCTACAAGAGAAACTCCGCAATTAGGATACACGAGTTCCAATGGGAAATTAAGGGGTGTCTGTTCAAATCAGTAGTAGATAGAATAATACATTAAACCTGAATTTGTGTATGTCTGCATGGCCTTTCCATGGATATATACACGTATCTGGAACAGTATGTAGCTTCAATATAATTACATGCAAAGTCCTCTCTCAAAAAGCAAGTAATTCTGCTTAAACAGCACCCATCTCATCTTCTGTTTGGGTATTTCAGCAGCAGCAGCCCACTACAAACACATCTCCCCAGTCAAGCATCTTCTCAGACTGCAGCAAGTGTACTTGTGTGAAAAGAATTAGACTCTACATACTTTGTATTTTTCTCTCCATCTCTCTCCATCACTGCCACATACTACAAGCATGGAAAGTAAACTAAGATGGCAGTACCAACCTATTGAAAGGAAGAGCCTTAAATGTATGTTGAGTATCAGGTCAGGACACAGTAAGAAGTAACCAGCTGAAGTTTATCTCAGATTGAATTTCAAGGGATCTGTGAGAGGCAGATCTGCTCATGAAGTTTCCCGTCGGGCAAGAAATACCCCAGGACCAGCCAGCACCCTGCAAGCCACCTGGCCCTTCTCCACTATAGCCAGGAACACAGACATGCCTTGGGACAAAAGCCAGTGCGCAGGCACTGCATCAGTAGCATGCCTCTATCCCAAGATTTCTGGGCACCAGTTGAATGCCAACGCCACAGTTCTTCCACATTAGAGAGTTTTGACCAATTATTCCTCCAGCATCGGTTTGTAAGGCAGGATACATGGGCACAGCCAGTGTGAAATGCAATCTGCAATAGCCAGGAACAGCTGTGACCAGGACAAATCCTGGGCGTGAACAGTATTACCAACAGGAGTGACACCCACAAGGTGAACAAAGATTGAGTTAAGGATGATTTACAACTTTAGATCTTTTTAGGATCTACTGAACAGGCACATTTCCACATGGTTTTAGAGATAAATAGATTTGTTAGAAGTCCCAAGCAGCTGTGAGGCAGTAGCTAGAGCAAAGGTGCAGCACACAGAGAAATTCAACTTTTTGCAGTCTGTTTACAGAGATACACCTCTGGAGACTGCAGAACAGAGAGTACTGACAAGAGATTTTAACTATTTTCAGTATACCATATTAAAATAAAAGATGAGATCCATTTTCTAAGCAACTTCATTTCTCCTACCCTGTTCTGTTCTAGGGGATGCCGTACAGGCTAGAGACGTGCTCATCAATACAAAGGTAATGAAGTAGATCTAGTTTTTGTTCTCTAGACGGAAAAGAGGTCCGTTTCCTGCACCAGCAACCTCATAAATTTCAAAGGAAAGATAAAGAAACTGCTTCCTCCAATTTAATTCTGCTTTTGAGCTTATTTCCTCATGTTCTTCCCTCCAGAAAGGAAAGTGGATATGGCAGCATGAGCAGTCCCACCTGAACAATATGGAGACGGGTTTTAGCACGTGCAGAGCTATGGGAAACGGACAGATTATGCAGCACCTTTGCCTGAGGATCATGGCACCCTGGACAGATGACTCAGAAGATACAGTTTCTTTCCCTGGCTTTGTCACCGGCTTGCAACCACGAACAAATCCCTTGATTTCCTCACTCTCCACTTTTCTCCCTGCAAAACAGGTGCACCAACTGCCACCCTCCCCTGAGAGGAAAAACCTTGCTGTCCAGCGAGGTACCGGCCTACCAACCTACTGACCCAACTGGTGTGCCTGCCGGCAGGTGCGACAGCAAACTCCTGACTGCCATGCAGCCTCACTGCCAGGCCAGACCCCAAGAACAATACTTCAACCTCCCTGATATGCATAAAACCTTTGTATTATTGCAATAATCGTGCCCTCTGCAGCACCGCCATCCCTCTCCTTCTTCCCCTCACCTCTTATCAACTTCATCAGAAACAATAAATCACTCCCTCCTACAGCACTTCTCACTCCCCTGTGCCCACCCTCCAGCGTGTCACCAAGAAACAACAGTAAGCAATTAAGTCCCTTGTATTTCCCTCACTGACTCCACCAGATAGGCTATATATATATATATACACACACAGATACAATAATAAGAGGTTTATTTAGCCAAACACCTGCTGCCCAGATCTTTCACACTTAGGGTGTTGTGAGGAAAAGGAAACAAAGCTTTGCAAGTGGGCAAGGCATGAAGCTTGCAGCACCCCCCTCCTTTATCTCAGTACAAAGATACCACTCTGACTGATGGGAAAAAGGGGATTTTTCATTTTTTTTAAGTATCCTTTTACAGATAGAGATGAAATGCAGCACTGTCTGAAGCAGGATCTTTTAAAGGGTCTGAAAAGAAGCTAAGGAATCACCTAGCTTACAAACTGTATCCTGCTATGGGCCCGCCAGCATCCCAATAGTTTCCTAAGGTATTTAAAGGGGAATTGGGAGCTCCTGAACAGGCATGGTGAGTTCATTTATCACATCACAGATACAGCACACCTTGAAAGCTCAAGAATCCCCAAGACAAAGCCACATCACAGTAACATCAGGAAAACATAGATCTTTGCAGTTTTCCACATAGGTTTATAGGGTTGGGGGAGAGAATAAAAACCAAGTGGCCACACAAGCACTGGAACTAACACATCTCACTTCTCTGGGGATGTGTGTCACGGCTGGTTGTAAGATTAAGAACACAGATCCCCACGCTGTGCTCTGTCCATAGATGGATCCTTCCTCCAGCCACGTCCCTCCCACGTGGGCTTTCTAGTAAGGTTGAGCTTATCTGCATGTTTTCTTGCCGTGGGACTCCACTAAGGTCTTTCTACACCCATCTGTGACCCATTTTGACACAACCTGCAGTCATTTAATAATCCTTAAGACCAGTAGTTTTTCTCTCAGGGGCATTTTTAAGCTAAACGATGGGTTAAAAATATTCCTGGTAAGGAAGAGGAAGGGAGGAGCCTAACAGACAGTGAGATCACCCACTCTTACTTCCATAGGAAACCAGGGTAAAAACGGCCTCCCCATGAAGGACGGTGGCAGCTGTTTCTCTTAAGTCAGGGCTGCCTAGTGAGTCAGTTCAGTCATAAAAACTCAGAAATGTAAATAAAAGGTGTAACAGCATAAGGCAGAGGCTGGAGGTAGAAATCCAAAGGCTTCCTCAAACAGTTAAGCAACCTATAGAATTTGACGTAAAGCACTGAAGAATTTGACCTGAAAACTTAACCCTGCCTCACCTATCAGCACCCACTTCCAAAGCACTATGTCACACCATGCTGCCAGAGCAAGAGCAGCAGCAAAGCTGTTTACGTGCTATAGTATGCACTTTGAATACTGCCACAGTGATTATTGCCAGAGGACCTAGAAACCTTATTTATCCTCCTGTCATAAAGCAGCGGTATGAGCTTACACTGGCTGCCTTGATAAACCTAATAAACACTCCTCTCCCAATATAACCCCTCTAAAAATATATTGCAGCATGTTAGAAAGCAGTTATCAAGCAAAAAAAAACATAAAGAATTAGTTGCGTATAGATTGGTGGCCACACATTATGGTTATTTATGACATGGCTGCAACCCATGATTAAATAAAACAGCCTAAGTAACCAACAAAAACTTCCCCGCTGTCACTGTATGGATCTCTGAGCTGTGTGGCTCAGAAGTCGTGCACAAAGACAGCAAGGATAAATATAACCGGATTACAAGCCTTGCACGGACCAGGTTAACCATGCTTCTGTGAATGCAGCCGAGCTGGTGATAGCAGGCCCGTTACTCGCACCACGACAGAAAAGACATGCAGAGAAAGCAAGATGTATAAAGGGCTCTCCGGCTGGCTTGCTTTGCACGCTGTTAAGAGGGAGAGGAGGCAAGAATGATTTCTGGCTGCGGCACATCAGTACCCAACACGTCGGTTTGCTCTTCTGGAGAACTGTTGGTGGAGAGGGCAGCACTTACTCGGGAAGACCACTGACCTCTGCTGGTCCCCTCAGAGAAAACCAGCAGACACTGCGGGGAGGGAGGGAAAGAACCCCCCAGGGCAGAGCCGTTCCCAAGCACGCAGGAAGGTTTGACCACAAGGCTTCTATACGGTCTATCAACTCATCCAAGGAATGCCACTCAGATGAGGTTCCAATTTACTTCTTCTGACAGAGTTAGTCTTGTTCGGCCTGGAGAAGGCTCCAGGGAGACCTCTGAGCAGCATTCAAGTACCTGAATGGGCCTAGGGAAAGCTGGAGAGGGATTGTTTATCAGGGAGTGTAGTGCTAGGACAAGGGGTAGCAGCTTTAAGCTGCAAGGGGGTAGATTTAGGTAGAAATTGTTCCTTGCAAGTGTGGTGAGACACTGGAACTGGCTGCCCAGAGAAGCTGTGGCTGCCCCATATACCTGGCAGTGTTCAACATCAGGCTTGATGGGGCTTTGGGCAGCCTGGTCTAGAGGAAGGTGTCCCTGCCCATGGCAGGAGGTTGGAACTGAACAGTCTTTGAGGTCCTTTCCAACCCAAACCATTCTATGAATCTATTATTTCATTTCTAGCCTTGAAGTTTGCTTCCGCAGCCACCCAGGTCCTACCACAAGCCACAGACCAGCCTCTCTCTCCTGTGGCACTGGTGCCACCTCACTACTGCTCAGCCCTTGGCCCCCTCCAGTTTCACAACCATAGTCTGGACAGCTTGCATTCAAGAGCTATCCCACTGGGCAAAGGACAAAATACGCCTTCCTCAGGCCTTAAAACTTCCAACAAAGGAAGACATAGAAGGATAGTGAGGCATTTTACCTTACTACAAAGGGCCTCAGCTGCCTGCCGCCCCACAGCACTGTGTGCAGGCAGGCATGTCACACCCAACACTGGCTCCACAGGCTCACCAACAGTCTCTTCTCCCTTCACATTTTCAGGCTGGAAGGAATACTCAAACTAAAAGGTGAATCATGTTTTGGTTTCCTCCCCATCAGACAGACAGAAGTGTGACCACTGCGCTTTGCATTCTTGCAGCAGCAGTTCCCCACAGAGTGCCAAGGGCAGTACCCAAAATGGGCCCTTGCACCGTCAAGAGGAGCTGTGGCCACAAGAACAGGCAAAATAATGGACAAACTCAGCAAAAAAAGCAGGTGGTCCCTGTCAAAAGCAGTTGCCTCAAAAACATCGTCAAGCAATGTCAAAACATCTCATTTAAGAAGGAGTGCTGCCAACCTGTTTAAGCTTTTAAGTCACCTTCGAATGAAACACAGTCCTTTGGAGCATGTGGTCGGCAACCCCAGACAGAGATGAGTTTTCTCCACCATTTTCCTTCAGAAGCAAATGAGCTCACCAGGAAAGCATGACCACTTCTGCTGCTCCTCAGCAGAACCACGTCACAGAAGCTTGATTAAAAATAGATAATAAAGGAAATAGCAGTAAGCCACACCAAAGCAGTCAGGAGAAGGAAAAGGAAGCAATTTCATTGAGCCAGGTTTTGAGGCCAAATACTTTATTTTTAAATATTAAAAAGCTGCTTTCTAAATGTTGCTGGCAATTTATAGACTCAATATGGGTAAAACATGTGCTCGCTCAATAGCCATCTGAAACTCACATTACAACCCTACCCTAAACCCATCAAGCACTAGAACAAAACCAAGGCCAGAAAATCAAAACTGCATTAAAGCGTAAGGCAAGGATACCCAATTTTCCTGCTAGTGGACTGCAGCACTTTGGGCCTAATGCAGAGGAAGAGTTTCTCTGCAGAAGCCAGTATCTGGTCAATGGGAGAAGCCAAGGAAGCCAGAGGATGGTGTCCTCGGAGGAGGCAATGCTCAGGAGAAACATACACTTTGTGTATACAGGGCTGGACTGTCTAAAGTCTAGTGGCAAGACGCCATTTCCTTATCTTCAATAAAAGCCAAACATCATGTTGCATGCGAGAGAATGGTGCTATCTCCTCACAGCCTCCGGCTTAATCAGACGGCTGCAAGAATGCCTCGCACAAGTGCCCACAACAGGAGAAGGCCATAGTGGTCTGCAGCACCAAGGTGGATCCGGGCAGAAGCATCTGCCCCACATGGCAGTGGGGGTGGGTGCCTGGCAGGGCCTGAGACACCCCGACATCGGAGCCAGTTGACGAGGCTGAAGGAGCTTCTCCAGGCTCTCTGTACTGAAGGACGAGGCGAACGCCAATGGTGCCAACCCAAACACACTCAATATACCCCAGCGCAGGGGCGAAATCCTGGTGCTCCAGGCCTGGGTGCTTTTGCAGAATCCATTTGGCTACAAAGAACCACTCTGGGCAAAGTATCTACACCAACATAAAGCCTACAGATGAAGCAGACCTGGGCACAAAAGATGGGTGGATTTAATCGTTCCCTCGTGGCTTCTCAACTCCAAGGCTAGCAGTAACAACACCCACAGCCTCCTCAGTCACCAGAGGTTTACTTTACAGAAAAAAAGTGGGTTCGGGGGTTCCCTTCCCAGCAGCAGGCAGAGAGGTATGGAAAGTACACCCTGAAAACCACGGTGCGACTAGCCAAGCCCTCAGGCAGCCCTGAGGACAACAGGCAGTGCATGCCCAGTGAACGGCCGCCCCGCACCGCCGTAGGGCGGGAAGCACCGGTCGCTCCCAGGCGCGGAAAGCTCCTGGCATTTCCCCCTACGGTAAACCGCCCTCAAACCACCCGCCTGCGGCGCTTGGGGCACAGCAAGGAACGCGAAAAGCCTTCCCGCCGCGCCGCCACCGCCCCCCAGCCCGGCCGGGCTGAGGCGGGAGAGGCCCCGTACCCTAGCGGGGCTGCCGCCGCTCAGGGGGGCAGAGAGCAGGCACACCGCCCCTCCCCAGCAGCCCTCTCCCCAGGCGGCGCTGGCGAACAAAGGGGGGTTGTGCCCGCAGCCTGCTGCCCGCCCCCACCGCGAGCTTCCCGCGGAGGGACGGGACAGGACAGGACAGGACGGGGGAGCCACTGCAAGTCACACCGGTCGGATGCCCTTTCCTCCTCCCGCTCCGCGCGGTCCAACTTACCCTCCTTGGCTTTCTTCTTCCTCGCCAGGGTCCCGCCTAGCTTGCCCAGGAACGACTCGTCTTTCTTCATCCTGTGGGGCCGCAGCGTCGGGGATCGGACGGGCGCGGCGGACATCGGCTTTGCCGGAGGATGATCGGGAGCTCCTGCCCGAGCCTTGCCCTGCCCGAAGGGTGAAGCGGCCCGCGGAGCCGAACAAAGCTCAGAAGCGGGTGAATCACCCGGCCAGTCGCGACCGAGAGGGGAGAGCCGGCAGCGGGAGGCGGGGGTGCGAGCTGGAGCCGCACGGAGGGCAGGGGGCGGGCTGGAAACCGCTGTCGGCGGCCACAGCGCCCTGCCACGGCCTGGAAGTCCGCGGGGGCGGGCCGCCACACCGACCCGGCCCCGCCGCCTCAGACGCCCCCACGCCCGCCGGGGCCATCCCACTCCCGCCGAGGGGCTGGGGGGGCGATGTCCGCCGCGGGGAGTCGGTCGAGGCCAATCCCCAGCCCGCGGGCTGCCAGCGGCCTCAACGAAACCCGTGGGGTGAAGGCGTGTCCCACCTGTAGAGAGCCGTGCGATTGATTCCCCGTGTGGCTTGGCTGCCACGGCCGAGATAAGGGGCAGGGGGCGGCCGGACCGCGGCTGTGAGTGAGCCGTGACAGCCTGGCAGGAGGCTGCGGCGCCCCGGGCCGCACACCGAGGCACCGGCAGACGCACAGGGACCGGCTGGACTAGACCCGCGAGGGTGGAAAAAAAAGCGGGTTATAAACACTGCCGGGAAGCAAAGCCCCGAGTCACGGTCAGATCGGGGGCCCCAGATTGAGGGCAGACTCCTAGCACATGTAGGGCTCTGCTTAGCCGTTTCTTTCTGCCTACGTTCAGATTTGCCTCCTAATTTTGCAGCCGAGCACCTCTTGTGTTGGACTAGCCTGCCTTGTCCTCGGCACGCTGCCCATTAGGTTTGGCCTCTCCCTTGCCTGAAAGTTGTGGAGAAGGGGGATATAGGCTCCATGTTTGCCAAGCTGACATGTACAGAGGCCAACAAGCCCTTCTGAGAGGGAGGCTGCCACTGCTGCCGTGGGCATCATGTACACACATAAAAATGACCAGAACCGGGAAGTTGGTTTTGATCCCACAGGGAGAATTTCTTATTATCATTTTACAGCACCCAGGAGCATGATAAGGGCTGTGTGGAATACGCTATAAATACAGATCCTGAAGAGTTTATAGCGTTAGTCTCAGGTCTTGTAAAGTCTTGCGCACATACTTAACTTTAAGCCCCGGCAATGGTCCCATTGACTTTAATGAGACTACTGGGCACCTAGAGTCACACACATGCCTTTGGCTGTGCTCCTGTGAGCGTTTCTCGGTCAGCAGCCCTCGCCCCAACAAAGAACCACATTCAAATCAATGTGACTTGGCACAGGATGCACACACCCAGCTTACAGGACAGATTTTCATGCTTGACTTGACACAGAGGTAACACCACATAACACATCCAGTGCCTAAGATTGTGGAGAGACTTTTCTGCATGTGTAATTTCATAAGAGATTTAACCCGAGCTAATCCCCTCTGCCATGAACTCCTGCGCCTCACCTCTAGCTGCTTGTTGCTTTTCAAGCATTTGGGCAACTAACCATCAGAAAAACCCCAACAAACCAAAACCCAAATCATCCTTCCCAGCCTTCCAGTGTGACCGAGCAGGGAGTCACCCGAGTGCAAGTGCTGCGACAAGGGAAGTGGTGGGAACACGTGACTGGGGCTGGGAAGACACTTGAATGGCAGCAGAGTCTTCTATGAACTAAGGATTATTGTGAATTTGTAGCTAGATATATATGATGGAATGATGGCTTATTTCAAATAGGCATTAATGCTTTGGCAATCCAACTCTATAAATACATCCAAGAGTGAACACTTCTTTTTTTTTAATGGCTTTTTTTTTTTCTTATGATGGTGCTTTCAGAGGAAGGTGCCAAACTGGGCTGACACATTTTAATCCAGCTTTCCAATTACAATGACGGTAGGTACAGAAGAAAAGGAGGGGTACTGCTGCCATCAGTGCTGGCATAGAGGATACCAGAAGTTCAAATGCATTTTAAGAAGAGCAACGCGTTTCAGGGTCAGGCAGTGCAGATGGCCAGCCCAGGCATGGCAGGGAGCTTTAAGCAGGAGCTGGTAACTCACAGAATTGTAGGGGTTAGAAGGGACCTCCAGAGATCATCAGGTCCAACCTCCCTGCCAAAGCAGGCTCCCTAGGACATATTGCACAGGTAGATGTCCAGGCAGGTCTTGAATATCTCCAGAGAAGGAGACTGCACAACCCCCCTGGGCAGCCTGTCCAAGGGCTCTGTCACCCTCACTGTGAAAAAGTTGTTCCGCATATTGGTGCAGAACTTTCTGTGCTCCAACTTGAACCTGTCACAGGCCCAACGAACAATCCCACTGTATCTGTTGAGAACGGGACACTAGGACAAATGCTGCAGGGAGGGAAAGAAAAGCTGTGCCACAGTTGGCATTTAGTGAAAACGCCTTTTCATTGAGTGAGACAGAAGCAGTGGAGGGCTCTTTGGAATACAGAGCCCAAACAGGAGGGTGTTTGAACTGGAACGTTGCGTTTCATGCAGAAAGGAGCACCAGCACAGGAGGCAGTTTGATTTTGCCTGAAAGCATTTTTAAGAAAAGACACTAAGAGCTTTGCATTTCTGTGCAAGTGCTGTTAACAGAATGTGCAACTGTTTCTAAATTAGAGACACAATTTATCCGTGTTGTATTAAAAAAAAAATCAGTATTAAAAAACCGATTTATTTTTGCATAAAATTGGTATTTTTTTGTATAAAAATACTTTGCTTTTCCCTGCTGAAAGTAATATTTAACACAAGAGCTACTGAAAGTCTTGCCTGTCTCTCTAATTGGGTTCCTTTCTGCATTTGAATTGTAGTTTTGCCTCAGAGGTTCTATTTCCGTTGTTGTGTTTTGCAAATCAAGAGGCAAACAGGTAAATACTCTTTCAAAGCACAGAACTGGGGGGTAGTCACAGGTTTGGAGTAGGACCTGCAGCTACTTTTAATATTTGCCTTTAATTTATTCTATCTCGGGCTTATAACGTTCTCCTGCTCAAGCTGCTGACAGCCCCAGCACAGCGAGGTACGAAGTTGCATGCAGCATCGTTGTGCATCCCTGGCAAAAGCAACCAAGGAATGGGAGTGCTGCTTCTTGTGCCTGAGAAGCCCTGTACTGCGGTGAGCTTGGCCCAGGGTTCCTCATCAGTATTTCCACATCCCTAATTCCCTCCAGCCTCATACGGCTATTATGTTTTACCACATCATCTAAATATCTCACAAGATAATACATACACTGTGGATTTTAATGTAATGGTCATTCTCCCTGGCTGGGCAAGCAGCACAAGCTGTGCCTGCAAGCCGTGTCTCTTCTGGCCTGCTCCAGCCAAGCTGCTGAGCAGTGACCCTGCCCTGCTGAGCTTCTCCATACAGGAGCCCCGGGAACACTGAGCTTGAAAATGGATTGGTGAAAAAGGAAAAAAAAAAGTCTCAGGAAGTTCTGGACAAAACCTCTCTGAAGGAAGTGCAACTTCTCTAAAAACAAGCAAGGCAAAACCAAAAATACTGTAACCTCACTGTTCTTGAGAAGTTTGGGGAACACAGTGGGCCCTGCTGTAAATTAGAGTAGTTCCTCACCCCTGATGCGAACCTGAGTGCAACCCACAGATTCACGGAAGCAGTTACAAAGCTTCACCATTTTGTTTGCATGAAGAGCAGGGAGAATTATTACAGAGCATACACAAGAGGCATGCCCTGGCACCATTGCATCACCAGTGTCTTCTGCACATTTTCCAGCTTCCAGTAGCTCTAGAGCCCTTAGACCAGACTAGATCAGGCCAGTCGTGCCCACCTCTTCTTGCCAGATTACAACAAAGACTCCAGGCACCCAAAACACTGCCCTTTGCTGACCATACCACTCATTCAACCCATGTAGTGCCTCAGAAGGGTGCAAACTGGTTTCGTAATTGGGATGACCCATGTGCATCCCCAGTATGTAAATGGCACGGTCTGGAATGAAAATAACCACTTTGTCACATTTAGGAGCTGCACAAGCACAGGATGATGCTGGAGATCTTTAAGGGCTCGAGACAAATCAGTGTCCAGATAAATATACCCTATATTTGCAGACTAAATTATATTTTTTAAAGCGTAATTTCTTGTTTTAAGCACTCATCAATTAAGGTATCCTGAAATTTAACACAAAATCTGCCTTCTCATTCCTTCCCAAAATCTCTTTCTCATGATTTCAGAAATCAATTTCAAGAAGTGGAAATCCAGCCTAAGACATTGGTTATAACCTCAGCTTCTCTTCCCCTTTCCTTGGCAAGTCCCAAACCTGCCAGTGGCTTTCGGTTCTGATCTGGCTTTATTGCAGGATACGAGGAAGCATCCTCGTGATCGGTGTTGCGTGGAGCATGCCTGCACTGAATGTGCAGTAGACAGCTGATGCAGATTGCATGACCACAGTATTGTCCTGCATCAGCCCAGCTCCACGTTCCTGTGTCCTGACTGAGCACTCCGATACTCCTCTCACGTGCTCGCCTCTTCCCTCAGCAGACCAGGTGTCTTTTAAAGGTTACTGCTGCACCACAGCACTTGTGCCTGGCTGTGTTTCAGAGAGGTTCGTCCTAGATCCCAGGTAATGCTGCCTTTAAAAAGCTGTGAACTGTATGCTATACTGATTTTGGGACGTGTAGGAAACCTAGAAGTTAGGTTAACTTAGTTAGACAACCCATTGTCCCAGCTTTAGTTAAATATCTGCCTGCTGGTACTTGCTCTTTATACCTCACAGCAAGATAAGTCAGTCCTGTGTTTGCCCATAAAGGTCGTGAGGATTATTAATTTTTATTGATACTGCTTCTTTGGAAGAACAAATAACTTCTGTTTCCTGAAACAACAGTGCGCTGCCCATAGCGAGGGCTTTCAGACTGTCAGTGAGAGCTTACAGGGCTGGGATCAATACCAGTTACGAACCTGTCTCCCACTTAAGTGATTCTGAGGTTTCAGGCTATACCTAATGAATGTTTTATGTTGGGTTCCTGTGCAGGAGGGGGTTCTCCCCCGTAGATTAGCCTACCAAAAGCTTCAGCTGTTCTACATCCTCCAAAGGCCTGCACTTCATCCAGCGTGCCTTTTTCTGGTGAGCATTTCAACCCTCAGAGCTGCTAATGAGATCCGCACCCAATTTGCCATCCAGATCCAGGTGCGGTATGAACACACGCGTCTCTGGCACAGTGCACACACAGCCTGCGCACCCAGACACCCAGCTGCCACACTCCGTCTATACAGGGTTTGCCCGTGGAGCATGGCGCCGCAGCGTTCTAACGGCAGCAGCGCCCGTACCGCAAGTGCTGAAAAGCTGCATCATTTCTTAAATAATTTAATATGAATACAGCTCCTCCGGATTTTTTAAGCAACGCTCTCCAGATCATTTCAGAGGGAAATGGCCAGCCCCTTTTCAGTGGTCTGTGGGGACAGGACAAGGGGCAATGGCTGCAAGTTGGAACATAGGAAGTTCCGCACCAATATGTGGAAGAACCTTTTCACAGTGAGGGTGACAGAGCCCTGGGACAGGCTGCCCAGGGGGTTGTGGAGTCTCCTTCTCTGGAGATATTCAAGATCCGTCTGGACGCCTATCTGAGTGAAATGTCCTAGGGAGCTGCTTTGGCAGGGGGGTTGGACCCGATGATCTCTGGAGGTCCCTTCCAACCCCTACAATTCTGTGAATGATTCCGTGCTCTTCAGAGAGTGGAACTTATGACCTATGAGACCTGGGTGTACAGTACAAACACTGATGGTAAAATTGACCCCCATGCAGCAAACGTACCTGGAGACAAGGCGCACCTTGCGTCCACGGGGAACAACAGCTCCCTCAGTTCTTTCTACGCTGGCAGCTAACGTCACCATCAACACCTCAGGAAATTAGATGCACACACAACTGCAAAAGAAAAGATTTTTTTAAAAAAAGAGTAAAAAAAAGAAGCAGTCTTAATTACACTGAAGAGGAAAACAGAATGTCATCCATTGGTTAAATTGCCTGTTTCATTTAAGGTCGTTATACATCTTCGCAAAATTAAATAATCAGTAAGGACATCAACCACATTGTGCTGGCACAAGCCAAGCGAGGCACTTCACAAATGCAAGCGCTGTTTTCAACACCTCAGAAATAACCCAAATCCATATGAAAACGCCTAGCAACACCGAAGCACCCATAAACCCTGATCTGCAACAGGACCAGAAGAGTGGATGTTTTCATGTCACAAAATTCATACCAAAGCCTTAGATCACATCTAGCTTTAAGGCAGCGTGGAAAAGCATTTTATCCAACCTCGGGGCAGGAGGAGAGAATTTAAAAATCAGGTATAAGATTTTAGTGAATTTGTCATTGGAAGATCTGCGAGTACAAACTTCAAGGGAGAAAGCAAACAAACTAGATCATAAGCAATACCCACAGTCCAAACAGCATATAAATCTTCACTCGCCCAAGTACTGCGCTCAACATGTAACAGCTTAAAAGCCAGTATCTTTTAACAATTGAAATAAAACCCCGTTCACCTCTGACTTTGATGTCCTGTGTATTTATATAGAAACACTTAGATTTGTAGCAGAACTAGAAAAAGTATGTCAGCAGCCAGGTTGTTTGAGACAGGGACACCGAGCCTGTGGCAACAGGAAGTGAAATTACACTTCAAAAAACCCCAAACCTGGAGTCTTTTTGAGGCACATCCCGGTGCCTTGCACCAAGGCTGCTCTTCTCAGTAGGAAATTAAGAGCTTGTATCAGTGCTTTCATCAAGCGGGAGTTAGTCTTTGATAGTTTGACTGGATCAGGGCCATTAAAGGTGATGCAGCTGCTGCTGCGTGAGTTGAACGGACATCAGTGTGAAGTGTGTGCTCCGTCCAGGGAGATGGATGAAGAGGGCTAGCCACGCTATCTGTTTAAATGAGACGCCAGCACTCTGCCTCCCAGGAAATGCTGTCTGGTTCTCTTAGGGATGAGATTCCTGCGAGCTTACCTTCATTAAGAAAACTGCCAGGGCATAAACTCATCTTTTCAGAAATAGAGAATTAACTTTGGAAAGACTAAACCTGGTTCAAAATTGGGTTTTAATTTCAGCCCTGGACTGTTAGCTTTAATACTTGGCAGAACATTTAAGAGTACAGGCTGCCCAGGGGGGTTGTGGAGTCTCCTTCTCTGGAGATATTCAAGACCTGCCTGGACACCTACCTGTGCAATATGTCCTAGGGAACCTGCTCTGGCAGGGGGTTGGACCTGATGATCTCTGCAGGTCCATTCCACCCACTAACCCTACAATTCTGTGATTCTGTGAAGTCTGAATTCACATTTGTTCATTTGAGCACTGCTCACCCTCTCTTGTGCAGAGGTGTCCTCTTTCCTCTATCTCAGCCCTACTGCATTATGTACACTGTTCCGACACTTAGGCTGCCTGAGATTACTGGCATTAGATGCGTCGGAAAACAACGGTCACGTTGAAGGTGTGGTCTCTCTTAGCTCTCCATGTATTCAAGCAACATGAAAGCTCCCCCTATTTAAACTAGAACATCGTTGTATTCAGTAGCATTACAACAACAGCCGAGCTGCTTTTCTGAGATGATACCTCACAGGCAGCACACACTGCCATGGGTCATTTCCTCTGCCACTTGAGTGAGAACACTTCCGCTTCCGGCTGGGGGGTTGGTTTCTTGGCTTGGTGGGGTTTTTAGTGGGGTTTTTTTGTTGTTGCTGTTTTTTAAATAACGTTATTTATTCATTGCAGAGATAGAAACCTACCATTTACCTGATGCTACCAATCTGAATGACAATATTGCCTATTCTGTTTACCTGAAATACTTTTACCAAAGACCATTTAGTCGGTGCCACCGTTAGCTCTGCGGGCCGCAGAGCAGGTCATGCTGTTTGCCTAACAACAGAGGCAAGCTGAACACTTCGGCTTGCACAGAGCACACCCAGCATAAACCCTCATCCCAATTAAGTATAAATCATTCAAGGGTGCTGCGGTCGCTAACAGCGATTTAGCACTGCTGTCACAAAAATGTACATTCAATTATGCTATTTCCAAAAGCCTTTCCAGGCCAGAGAAGCTGCATAAAGATCCTCCTGAAAAGGATTGCTACTGCTGTGACTGCCAGGCTCCAGCCCTTTTGAAAACAAGTCACTAATGGTAGAAAAAAAACCAACCCTACAATCCCCCACACTCAAATCCTGTAATTTTAGGACAGTTTTCTTATGTTATCCAACAGAAAGTTCAGGATAATCTCCCAGACATCTGACCAACTGCTTACTATTCCCACAGAGGAGTAAAGGAGCTCCCCCCATCCCCCATAACGGGACAGCAAAAATTTATACTTTTTTGAATGACTGGTCACGCAGCCCAAAAAAGGGGGACCCAACTTGACCCCCTCTCCACTTTTTGCGAGCCCATACATTTTATCATATATGGGAGAGGAATACTCCCTTTGTTTCCCTCAAAGGGCACAACGTGGACAGCAATTTCTATACAGAGGCTGAATCAAAAAGGACAGGTATTTTGGCAAGGTTGGAAGCGTCACATGGCTGTCGCTACACCTCTGCAGAGATTTCCCTGGGCAGCAAGTACAGACCCGGTCTAAAAGGCACAGAGCAACTGCAAGCATAGTTGTGTCAAAGCAGGTTTCCATTTGATAGGGCTCAGTGTCATGTTTGCTTTCTAAAACTTGTATTTTTAAACCAAATAACAGCTATGCTCTTAAACGACCCTGCAGCAAACCTGCCCCTGGCATTTCAACAACCTCCCAGTTTCCTCTTCCCCCAAAGCTCCCTAGCAGCTCACTCATGAGCATCACCAGGTCTCCCAAAGATAAAGGGTGTTATTCAATGGATTTATGTAGGTGGAACAGCTCCAAGAAGTCACTCCCAGTCTTACAACCGATGACATAAGTATTAACCCTACTCCCAACACATTATTGCCACCTTCTCACTGGTGCAGAGGTGCCCCTGACATGGCACCAAGACTGTACAGCCCTGGTCCCAAAAAGCCCTCTTCTCCTCCTGGGCCTCCTGTCGCCTCTAGAAAGTACCATCCACTGTGAAATCCAACACAACTGAGGAAACTCTGTGCTTCAGGTGGCATTTGCAACCTTAGCACCATTCAGATAAAATTAAAGAGTCCACGGGCACATGGACGGTCACTTGAGGCATACCATTTGCAGGCATTCATCTCCATCGTACCCTTCCTAACGGTGGCCATGGCTACAAAAGCAGGAGCATCTTGACTGGTCAGTAGGTACAGTGATACCCAGCGCTGCCCATTTAAGCAAATTAAGCCAATACTGCTGGCCATCCTCACACTCTGTGCCTTTCATCCCTTCACAGATACACTCCGGCTACAAAGGCAGTCAGACAGGAGGAAAGTTGCTTCAGATCTGTGCAGAGCCAAGCCTGCTCAGCCATACAACAGCCGCTTACAGTGAGATTTTGATTTCTGTCTTACCCACCCTAAATATTAGAGCCTCTGTGACAAATTTTTAATGGGAATTTAATCATAATAATGTTCTGTAGAAGCGACCGCCGAATCCAGGTGCTGCTTCTATATACTGCGATAGCTTTTGTGCGCTTGCTGTATGCCGTAAGGAAATGTTATCTTTTGACGTAGTTCAATAGAGTAGGGAAAGAGTGACCTAGGTAAAGGCTCAGGAACATGATTTTTTTCCTTTATTCTTATGGACAGTTTCTATGGTGTGTGGCACAGCGTGGCCAGTTGACAGATGGACTTGAAAGGCCTCTTCAGAGGTTCCCCCCCATACATCTCTTACCTCTGCTACAGACCACAGTTCTCTCAACACTTCATTGTGGACTAGCTGCTTTTAATTGTGCAGACAGGTAAGTTGTGAGGGCATGTAGCGATAGGACAAGGGGCAATGGTTTTAAACTGGAGCAGGGCAGGTTTAGATCAGGCATTAGGAAGAAATCCTTCACTCTGTGGATGGTGAAACACTGGAACAGGTTGCCCAGAGAGGTGGTGGAGGCCGTGTCCCTACAGACATTCAAGGTCAGACTTGATGGGGCTCTGAGTGACCCAATCTAGTGAAGATGTCCCAGCTTACTGCAGGGGGACTGCACAAGATGACCTCTAAAGGTCCCTTCCAACTTAACACATTCTATCATTCTGTGACTGAGGTTGGGGCTACTTCTGTAGACCAGCTCAACTCCAGAGGGATACCACCCCCTCTCAGAAGGCAACTGCTACTTGCTTCGGGCTCTCACATCATACAAAAGAACTACACTGGAGCAGCCTTTAGTAACAAACAGTGTGCACAAAAAGGAATTCTTAAGGCAAAAAGAATACATCTACTTTTATCAAAAGGAACAAAATGAACTTTGAATTCCTAGAAGAAAATCCTAACAGTATTTGGGTATCTAAACATTCCCATTCAAAAATATTTTTATATGCCAAAATTTAGATAGGACTTGGGGAAAAACAGCAACATTTGTTGGCTTATCTCAACATAATGTCCTGTTTGATGTCGTAACAACAAAAAAAACATCAGAAATGCTTTAAGTGTGTATTTGCTGCAGTAGCCCTCAGATACACACACTGAAAAAGGCTCTTCCTATTAAATATTGGTATTTGAAGTTGAGCTGACCTCTGTGGTTCACACAACCTTCTGCTCTGAACCTCCGCGAGCCTGTTGCTGCAGCTGTGGAAAAAGGGAAGGACGTTCAGTCAAGCAGACCCTTCCTACTGTGGAAAGGGAGTTATCAACAGGAGCTGAGTAACTCTGCTGCCTTACAGGGAAAGATAACCAGTGCTAAAGCAATGCACAAAAATCTGGTCTCTTTAAAGAGGTGGTGTTTGCATTGACTTGTCTGGGAGGGAGATTTGGGCTCCCTGGTATAAAAAGGACAGGGATCTCCTGGAGAGAGTCCAAAGAAGGGCTACAAAGATGATTAAGGGCCTGGAGCATCTCCCCTATGAGGAAAGGCTGAGAAAATTGGGACTGTTCAGCCTTGAGAAGACTAAGGGGGGACCTAATTAATGTTTATCATTATCTTAAGCAGGGGATGCAGGGGGAAATGGCCAGCCCCTTTTCAGTGGTCTGTGGAGACAGGACAAGGGGCAATGGCTGCAAGTTGGAGCACAGGAAGTTCCACACCAACATGTGGAAGAACTTTTTCCCAGTGAGGGTGACAGAGCCCTGGGACAGGCTGCCCAGGGAGGTGGTGGAGTCTCCTTCTCTGGAGATATTCAAGACCCGTCTGGACGCCTATCTGTGCAATATGTCCTAGGGAGCTGCTTTGGCAGGGGGTTGGACCCGATGATCTCTGCAGGTCCCTTCCAACCCCTACAATTCTATGATTCTATGATTTCAGGGCCACCCTGGCAGCATTCAGTGAAGCCAAGCAGTTTGCCAGTGTGTCCCACCCAGTGTGGAAGAAATCAGGAGTGTAACAGCTCCTGCGTTTCTGTCCTACTCTCTTGGAATCTGCTCTTTATCATGATTTTGTGCCATTGCCTAGCGGCAAAACAAATGTCAATGTAGATGCTGGGGAAGATTCTAGGCTCAGGTTCTCTCAGGCTAATGATAACTCCGGATTGATACGTATGAAAAATTAACATGTCGTCATCTTCAATGACGAGTTGTTAGAGCTAAACTGATTAGTCCAACCTCATAAAAACTGGAATATATGCCAAGCAATAGAGCAGGAGGTCACTTTTAAGTGACATTAGCATCCAAAGAAGTCAGTAGAGGGGCGTGCCTGCTGCTCACACAAAGGCAAACAAGGCAGGATCACAGGATCACGCGGCTAGACATCCTTCCTCACAACCACTACGGAAAGGTTTGTTTCCAAGACCCAGATCAATGCCTTCACTCAGAGCATTACAACACTGGAAACCACCTCAGGGCTGAGAACTCTGAAGCTTTAGAAGTTACTCTTGAATTTTAGCATTTGCTGTGCTGAAGAGCTGACTTGAACTTTTACAGTATGCAATTCAGACTGCAGGCTGCATTTACATCTAGATGACTTTACAATAGTGAAATATATCCAAAATCAGAACATTTTGGTTCACTTACAGGCATTATTTGTACAAAATAATTTCTGACGCATAACAGAAGTTTTTTTCAGGGTCATTTGCTCACAAGAAGCTCCTGATGGATAAAACCTGTTCCCTCTTAATTTACACTCCAGCCATATTCACGCTTGGTCAGCCCAACACTCGCGAGATTTGTGGCAGGAGGAGCAAAGGCTGTGCAGGCCAATGACAAGTATCATCACCTGAAACACATCCAAGAGCCCATTTCTGACACAGCTCTCTAACATTTTAAGCAACTAGTAGCTAACAGCTGCTAGTTGAAATACTGAGAATCCTGTATTCTCCTGTCTTTAACACAAATCAGAGGTATAAGACATCTTTAAAGCACAATTCTTTAATGTAGTTTATTGTGGAGCCTGAGAGGTAAATCACTCAGAAGTGTATCTGCATTTCAAGAAAAAGTTAGACCGTATCAAGCTGTATTATAGTCTTGACTTCAATTATAGAACATGGTTTCATGTACTGATGTTAAGCGTTTCTGTATTACAGAAATCTGATTCCAGCTCCAAACTGAACACCATCACATATCCTGAAAAGAAGCAAATAATAAACAATGTAAGTGACAGATAAGGTATTGATGAAATTAATATCAATTCTCCCTAGCCCCAAATTCTCATGGTTTTCAACCTCTGGAAAGTTACAATTCAAATGCTGGCCAACAAAGGCTTTTTAAAGTAAATCCTTTGGCAATCTGTCATCCATATGGAGCATTTACACTTGCAAAATAAAGCCCATCATTTTCAAATTACTATTATTCAATCACATTTCACGTGAATGACAAGTAGAAACACAATCCAACTCCTTCATGAAAGACTATGTCATACAGTATTCAGAGCCCCCTCCCGAAGCTTTTCTATTATGTATTAAAACATTTGCTTTGTGTGGGATAATTGGTTGCTAACAAATGAATTTCTTCTCCCTTTTTCTTTATCTATAGTTTAACTTGTTTTCATTTTTCAAGCAAAGACATTAAACTCAGTATTTACCCACTCTGAGCATTTGTTTCCCCTAAAGTAATAAAGGCTGCTATACAGCTACTTGTGCATTTCAATGTTTCTCAAATTCAATGAACTTTGACACCTAAGATACAAAGTCTTAAACCAGAGGTAGTGTGAAACCCACATGCATATAGTGACCTGGAAGAAGAGCATCAAGTGTTGAAAAATCTCTAAACTGGCATAGAATAAAGGCAATTTAAAGCCAGCGATTCTCTCTGCCAAAACCAGGTAGATGGACCGTAAACCTCTAAAGCCAGTTGCTATTAAAAAAAGTGGTGCCAAGAACAGACCTGTCACCAGACTGTACTCCCATGGGGAAACAGTAGTTCAGTTCCAATCTAGCAATGTTTCCAAGTCGGAGCACTATGCCAGCGCCGTAAGACCATCGGATGTACTCTGCCAGCTTCTGCAGGTGAGCTCTGGGACCATCGCCTGAAAGCAAAAGAGCAGAACAAGAATCAGAATAGATTGTCAAGGTGATCAAAGCCCAACTGGATTTTCAGAGCCAGAAGAACGACTGCTCAAGGGCATCTCCTGCAGATCCAAAAGTTACTACCCACAATTCCCAAGTACCAACTTTCCAGAGGTTGAAAACTGTGGGAATTTGGGGCTAGGGAGAATTGATTTTAATCTCATCAATGCTTTATCTATCCAAGTACCTTGGACTCAAACTACTAAGATTTCTAGTTGGATTGCTGATTGATCTTCATTTCCCACCACAGGGTACTTACTTGCACATGGAAAAGAATCATAGAATCATAGAATCATAGAATTGTAGGGGTTGGAAGGGACCTCGAGAGATCATCGGGTCCAACCCCCTGCCGAAGCAGGCTCCCTAGGACATTTCACTGAGATAGGCGTCCAGACGGGTCTTGAATATCTCCAGAGAAGGAGACTCCACCACCTCCCTGGGCAGCCTATTCCAGTGCTCTGTCATCCTCACTGTGAAAAAGTTTCTCCGCATGTTGGTGCGGAACTTCCTGTGCTCCAACTTGCAGCCATTGCCCCTTGTCCTGTCTCCACAGACCACTGAAAAGGGGCTGGCTGATTCCCCCTGCATCCCTTGCTTAAGATAATTGTAAACATTAATTAGGTCCCCCCTTAGTCTTCTCTTCTCAAGGCTGAACAGTCCCAGTCTTCTCAGCCTTTCCTCATAGGGGAGATGCTCCAGGCCCTTTATCATCTTCGTAGCCCTTCTGTGGACTCTCTCCAGGAGATCCCTGTCCTTTTTATACCAGGGAGCCCAGAACTGGACACAATACTCCAGGTGGGGCCTGACCAGGGCAGAGTAGAGGGGGAGGATCACCTCCCTTGACCTGCTGGCTACACTCCTCCGGATGCACCCCAGGATCCCATTGGCTCTCTTAGCCACCAGGACACACTGCTGGCTCATGGCCAACCTGTCATCCACCAGGACCCCCAGGTCCTTCTCCACTGAGCTCTTCTCCAGCAGGTCATCCCCCAGCCTGTACTGATAGAAACGGTTGTTCCTTCCCAGGTGCAAGACTTTACACTTGCTTTTGTTAAACCTCATCTGGTTTCTTACTGCCCAGCTCTCCAGCCTGTCCAGGTCTCGCTGGATGGCAGCGCAGTGTTCCTGCGTGTCAGCCACTCCTCCCAGCTTTGTGTCATCGGCGTACTTGCTGAGGGTGGATGCTATTCCCTCATCAAGGTCGTCAATGAAGATGTTAAACAGGACTGGACCCAACACCGAGCCCTGGGGAACACCGCTAGTCACAGGCCTCCAGTCAGATTCCACTCCACGAATCACGACCCTCTGGGCTCGGTCCGACAGCCAATTCTCAACCCACCTCACTGTCCACTCATCAATCCCATGCTTTCTCAGCTTTGCTATCAGGATGTCATGGGAGACATGGCTTAACTGAAAGTCTTTAGTGGGTCTCTATTAATTTTAAAGTTGATTCGTCAGGTTTTCTATTGTGTACTATGTGTTTCCCTCCCATATGGATGCCACCTCTCTTCCTTCAAGCAAAGCAGACTTCCAGTATCACCACATCCCCAAACTGATTGAACTGATAATGAAAAATCATACACTAATACCTTGAAATATATCTTGAAAAAAGCTGAGGATGGAAGGAAAAAAAAACCCCACTACCAAAACATCAGCTACCACATCCTCACCTACACTCCAATCCCACCACTTTTTCATTTAGTTCATCCCAGAAAACATCAGAATCCTACTAAAACATCAGCTTCCAATCTCCCTTTAGGTTGGTGTAGAGCAGGTGTTAATCAATTCCCACCCCGGCCTGCGAACATCACCAGTTCAGAGATATTACCGTTCCCACCGAGCTCCCTTTCGTACAAACTGTGCTAGAATTTATGGAGAGAATTTAAAAAATCACTGGCAATCTGTCAAAAATGCAAGTTCTAGCAGAAGCTTTGTGCCAGGCAGCAAAATTTACACAGTAAACAAACTGCTTCTGAGTAAACAGACAGGTCAGAGCTCCCTTCTTTTTGCTTTTATACATCTAGAGAGAGCAGCAGGCTTTGTTATATACAGTTCTATTGAGCCTTACCATAGTTAAGGTTGCAGAGGTTGCCAGCATTAAGGAAGAAATGCGTTCGGAAAAGGTCTCCGAACCCTCCCCGTCCTGGCCGGAAAGGCAGAGGGGTGTACAGATGCAAGCCTCCAGCCCAGTAGGCTTCTCCTCCTAAGTAGTCACCTATGTTGGGAAAATGTTGGAAGAAAAGCATTTACTGGAGAATACAGTAAAAGAAGAAGAACACATCCCTAAGTGTTCTCACACTGCACCACCTCCCCCGTTACAACTCTTGCCGCTTGCTTCCAGTTCTCTCCAACCTCACCACTATCAAGTAAAAAATTAGCACTTAAGTAATTCTTTAAATATAATGATACAATTAGATGATTAGCTTTAAAATACACTGAATCCACTGATGAAAGCCAGGCAGCAGCAGAGTAAGGAACAGAACTGAGGAAGCTCCTGGCTCTCCAAACACATCTGTTGATTGCATTCCCATTCCCCTAAGCTACCTGAACATATGCTCTATCAAGTAAGAGACTTAATGCGGCTGCTGCTATAACCATCTTGTAGCAACTTTTTCTGCTTGCAGGTTGCTTACTAATTAAAGTGACATCTTGGAAGTGTGCGAGTCTGCACACACAATCAGTTTATAAAAGTACTTTCTGGCTTAACAAAGAACTACCAAGCCTTCTTCCACTGTGAACTCTAACAGACCAGAGGCATAACACTTCTCAAAGTGCAGAATGGGTGTGATTATTTTTAAGCAAAACAAAGCTTAAGGAGAGAATGTGATTCTTTGTTATACACTATTAATTACAGTACTGTCAGAGGGGTGGGATTTAATCAAGTTTCAGACCTTCACTCTGGGGTCCAATGCTGTACATGCTGAATCCACGCACGCTTGTTGGTCCACCAAGGTAAAACCTAGCAAAGACAGTCCAATGGAATTTAATGCTTCATTTGAAGGACATCTTTAAAAACACCTACCCCTACGTCTAACACTGCTTTTCAGAGTCGCAGCTAATTTTGGAACAGGTTTAGTAAAGTGTATTTCAAGAAATACAAGAAATTGTATCAAAATCCCAATGAATTTGGCAAAAAAAGCAAATGCAAGTGTTAAAGATCAGTCTTCCATCATTTACAAAAACCAAAACTGAAGGTTCCTCAGCACTGAAGAAGAATCAAATACTGCCCGATTCTGTCGTTGTAATTTTGAGAGAAGTGCTGTAATTAAGATCTATCACAGGTGAAGGTGACACTTAGTATTTACTGTAAATAAATTTAAGTCTAAAGAGTTTCTGCTAGTGATCTTTGGACACAAGTGTTGTGAGAGGAAAACTGCCTTAAAAGCCAACATAGTTACAATATGGCTTTACTCCTAAAATACCTACAGCGTTACCCATACCTGGCACAAAATCCTGCAGATGGCAAATGCCATTTTATAACCATAAATATTAGTGGGCAGATTTACTACACAGCAAATTATCAATTTATACTATGCTGATAATGAAAATGAAAACCAGAAGGCACAGCCTGAGTACTAACAACCTAACAGCTAATTAAAGCTAACTAGAAACTTGTTTTGTTCACCTCAGGACCAGAACTACTACTGCTTCTCTCTTCTACTATAGGGTTTTCTTTAGACATTACCTGGGTTGATTGAAAAAATTGAGAAACATCTTAAAAACTTACCTATCAGCTATACTGGATGGCTTGTCTCCAATAGGTACTAGCATTCCACCCCAAAGTGATGCTGAAAAAACCTTTGGAGGGAAAAAGTTGTTACTAATATGTATTAACTCATTTCCCTAAAAAACAGTATTAGTAAAATTTCATCACTCAACAATGGTCAGAGCTCCCATTAGTCTGACAGAAAGTTACAGGTGATCATGAATTGTATTTTCAGGAAACTCTTGGTCGTTGCTGCCCTCTTTCTTTCATGTGGTGCAAGTATTTTGAAATACTCAAACCGGTGCATTTCAACCAGGTGCTGCTTAAACAACAGCTACAGGGAACACTCATCCAGTAATAGCTACAGGAAACTCACCCAGTTCCTAGCTTCTTATGAATTCTCGTGTCTTAAAACAAGACAACGCTGCTGACATAAATTACCCAAAGGAAGCTAACTACAGCTAATAGCGACCAAAAACGTACAATTACTGCCTGTGAATCAGCCTTACAGTTAAATGAAGCCACCTTCTGCAACTCACTATACTGGCGTGGAATACCCGTACCTCACGACTGCCTGCCTGCACAGTAACTCTCAGGAGCCAAACCGCTCTAACAAACACATCTCATCGTTCCGAGTAGAAGCACTGCTGCCAGATGGTGACACCTACTGTCAGCACCTAGGCTAAAGGTGTGGGGCAATTTCTCCAATTCTACAGCATGCTTCTGCTACCTGCTGCCCTGAGAGTCCCCAGGTGCCTCCCCTGACGTTATCAGACGTGAACTCATCGTGCACGTGCCCGGCTGCACAGCGCACGGCACGTGCCAAAGCCAGCTGCGCGCCACGCAGCGCTGGGTGACAGGGAATTATGCACGCCAGGCAAGGAGAGACGCCTCACTTCCATTCACAATGCAGGCCTATCAGCAGCCATGGGAAAGGGCAAAGTCCTCTTTGCCCAGCCATGAAGCCTTTAAATGACTTCCCGGGAGAAGACACTGCCTTTCTCAGCAGGTGGTCAGCAAATAAATGTAAGGTAACTAGAACTGCGCTCATCCAGCAGCATCTTGTCTTCCACCACACGGAAGGTGCAAATACAAGGGTGTAATTAAGAAAGGGGTACAGCAGGTATCCTTAAAATGCCCTTCTGTGTTGGCCTCACTGGACTAATTCAAGAACTTCGTTGCACTGAGTTGCCTAAGAATAAAAGCACAAAACAGCAGACTGACAGATCCTTACAGCACCAGTATCCGCGCCACACAAGTAGCCTGGGAGTTTTTCAGCTGTACTGCTGCCACAATGCTAAATATGATTCCAGTCTTCTGGAATTTCTTCTTTATTCCAATACTTCTTAAAAAGTTTTCAAGAGGCAGAGACCTTCTCAACTCTTGGTTTGGCTTGGCTTTGGTTAGTATATTTGGATGCAGATTATTGTAACCTCTGATTTTTAATTCTTCATCATGGAAGTTGCTGTTTAATTCCCCACTCAGCTACGATCCAAGAACTTACTGCACCACCTCCTCCATGTGTTAAAGAACTTCATTCTACACACAGACAAGAAATATTTCCAGTATATAAATTCTTGTTTCACTAAGCAGAAAAAAACACCTATTGCCACCTACTAGCTCTCTGAAATTTGAGAACTCTCTGTTCTCCAAGGAGGCTGGAGTACATTAAACTTGAGCTTGGGGTTATCCAGTGTTGTTTCCTCTGAAGGAAATAATAGTTGCTGTACACAAGAACTGCTCTGCCAACCAAACTAAGACCGGCAAGCGATGATGATGTAGGGATTTGCTTCAAAACCTCACAGTTACTCCAACCCAAAGTACCAATGTACACACCACACTGTAAAATCTGGGACGTGCTCCGCTGGCAAGACTGGGGTCTCAGAAGCTTGTCACACTGCCATGTGTCTTTCGTATTGGAACTGAAATTGTTCATTGTGCACAGATATTAAGAAGTTCAAAATGCTGCAGAGCAAGCTCAGTGTTGCAGTGACATCATCCTTCCCATGCTTGCCAGATAATTTTACAGAGAGGAAATAATTACATGCTATGATGCAAAACACAGTGACCACGTATTCAAAATTTACAGGGACAAAAGAGAACTAAATCAGTATTAGGCAGGATATTCATAACCAGGTGAAAGAGACAGAACAAAGGCTGTAATAGGTTTCTGAAAAAATACTCAAAAGGTCACAAAGAACAGATATGCCCAACATTACTTCTGACAGGAAAACAGTTCATGCAGTTAACTGTCAAACAAGTCCTTCTCTGCAAAACACCCACTTCTGAAGTGACTGTACGTGGCAGAAACGTCAGGTTAAAAATAAAGAGTATTTCACTTTCCAAAAAACAAATCAAGATTTCTACACCAGCCAACTTTCACTTCCATGATCTTTTTTCTAATCCACAGTGAAAAAGTCACCACAAAACACAGCCTTGGTAACCACACCTGCTAACTCCCATCAACTACTCAAATCACTTTTAAAAAGCTTACCGAATCCCAGAGAAGTTGCTTGTTCAACTGAAACTCAAAATCCTCTTTCAGAAAGCTCACGTCTCCACCCGTATAGCCAGCCAGCTCCTGCAAAGACATAAGTTGTTTATTAGAGTTGTAAAGGATACTATATGTTTCTTCCCTCTGAAATTTTATCATGTCTGCATCGGTGTCTCCTGCACAAGAAACAGATGCACCGGGGTGGCACGGCAGGACCAAGGAAAAACCATGCATGGCCCTCAGAACAATGAGCTGCAGTCTTCTCCAAATATTAAACCAAGGTTTCACTTTCTGAGCTATTTTGTAAGCGGTGGCAAAACAGAACGGAGCTGGAAAATCCAGCACCTGCCATCTACACCCTTACTGTATTTACCTCGACCTGACAAGATTTCTCATGGACTGAAGCATGGCTGAAGAACCAGCCCACCAACCAATGCTAGTTGGAAATAACAAGCCAAGTGACCTAATCAGTGTGAGAGGCAGCACCTAACAGACGATATTTTAACTAAACCCTGCATGATAACCACCTTCCTCATTAAGAAACAGAACAGTGCTGAGAACAGTAGCACTCCTAGTTCCTAAACAATCTGCTTCTAAAGCACTGCAGAAGTTAATGCTTCTGAAGTATTAACCCATTCAGCAGAAAAGCTGGCATTTCTAGAAGCTCTGAAAGTAACAAGAGTGAAAACCATTGTCCTGGTTTCAGTCAGGATAGAGTTAACTTCATTTGTAGCAGCTGATGGAATGCTGTGTTTGGGAGTTAAAATGAAAGCAGTGCTGATAACACCCTGATGTTCTCAGTTGCAGTCAGACAGTCAAGGACTTTCTCAGCTTCTTCGTATTTCTCTATTCATGAGAAAGGAGGGGCGAAGCCAGGACAGGTGACCCAGATGGGCCAAAGAGAGTATTCCATGCCAATTACGTCCTGCCCAGGATAACAAGGGGCTGAGGGGAGGAAGAAGAGGGGCGGTTGGGGGACGCGTGCTGCTTGGGGGGACGGTCGGGTTCCGGGACAGCTCTGGGTGGTACGGCCTGAGTTGTGTGGTTCGGTGAGAAACTGCATTGGGTATCAATAGTTCCATATTCTTTTGCTCTAAAGTCCTGTTAGCATTGTTGTATTTTATCTTTCTGTTATCTTAGTAAACTCTCCTTATCCCAACCCACGGGCCTCTTAGTTTCTTGGTTTTGGAGTTATTTGCCCCTTCCTTTTCCCTTCCCTTGTTTCCCCCCTTTTTCCCTCTTCCCCTGCTCTTTTACTTTAAGAAGCAGGCAACTGCGTGGATCTCGGCCCACAGCCGGGGGGAAACCACGACAACCATGTTTTGTGCCAAAATGATACATGCATATGCCTCTGAGGGTTATTTTTACCCGGTCTTTCCTTTGTAATTCTAAGACTGACCAACCTTGTAAGTAGCAACAGGACTGCAGTCTGGTAGTCTTACATTACAGTGTTAGATTTAATACCTGCTGTAAAGTGCAGAGTAAATACTGTCAGGGATAATGTATCTCAGCTAATAAATAATTTAATGCTAATGGCAGATAAAGTGCTTGTGCTGCTCGACCAATGGTACCCAAATGAAAATTTGCCACCATTAAAAAGATTTCATGATTTTAAAAGGCACACACTGTATAAATAAAAAGTCAATACTAGTTATCACTGTGATCCTACCCAGTTTAGGATTTATTTCTAACTTTAAATATCTTTTTAACGTGAACATCAATTAGATAACTTAAGGCTTACTCAACCTTCCCCATAAAATCCAGTAGTAGCCTAAGTGATGTAATGCTACCTGATTAATTTTCAGCAAGGCGCCTCGTCTCGGCAGAATGGAGGAATTCCGGGAATCAATTACCATGGCATGCTGGAAAGAATCAAGCATTCATGTTTAGGTTCTCATACCCCTTGAATACTACAGAGTGACACTATTATTTTCCTTCAAAAGCTGAGTAAACAGTGGAAGACAACCGCAGCTCTGGGTGAGGCTAGTGTAGCTTCATGGATCTGGTAACAGTTTACCTACAGACTAACTTAGTCTGTCACAGGACATCCATACATTTTTATCTTTTGGCCATGGCACACAACAGAAATAGATAAGCAACAATGTCCAAGACAGTAACCTGCAAATAGTTTATCTCCTACAATTTCTAAGCTACAAGTTAAAGGTGACAAGCAACCAAAAACTGCCATAGGAAAGAATGTTTAGAAAGGACACAGTGACTGCAGGATGAGGAAACTCACCTGTCTTGTACAGAACAAGACAATTCTGTGAACAGATGCCAGGGAGGAAGCCCCTGCAGAACAAGGCAGTCTATGCAATGTCCGAACCGCAACAGTGTACTATGAAAATATGTTGAGCCACCAATGTGCATCTGCAGCCCAGAAGGCCAACCCCATCCTGGGCTGCATCAGAAGTGTGGCCAGCAGATTGAGAGAGGGGATTCTGTCCCTCTACTCTGCTCTGGTGGGACCTCATGTGGAATACTGCAACCAGCTTTGGAGCCCTCAACACAAGAAGGACGTGGACCTGTTGGAGCGTGTCCAGAGGAGGGCCACAAAAATGACCAGAGGGCTGGAGCACCTCCCCTGTGAAGCCAGGCTGAGAGAGTTGGGGTTGTTCAGCTTAGAGAAGAGAAGGCTCCAGGAGGACCTTATAGCAGCCTTCCAGTACCTAAAAGGCGCCTACAAGAAAGCTGGAGAAGAACTGTTCATGAGGGCACGTAGCAGTAGGATGAGGGGTAATGATTTTAAACTAGAAAAGGGGAGATTTAGGTTGGATATTAGGAAAAAGTTCTTCACTATGAGGGCAGTAGATCACTGGAACAGGTTGCCCAGAGAGGTAGTGGAGGCCCCATCCCTGGAGATATTCAAGGTCAGGCTTGATGGAGCTCTGAGCAACCTGATCTAGTGAAGATGACCCTGCTTACTGCAGGGGGTTGGACTAGATGACCTTTAAAGGTCCCTTCCAGCCTAACACATTCCATGATTCTATGTTTTCTCTTTGGACATCCCAGACACCTCTGTGTGAATGACCAAACACAGCAAAAGATGTCTGAAATAAAACACAGTACCTAATAAGACCAAAAAAGCTCCTTTGGTATCATTCTAAAGTATTAGATTACTCAAAATAAAGTGTTTTTAAAAATCAGCAGGAAAAAGCTTACAGAGAGAGAAGATTTAAGAGAGTGTCCACTTTCTTCTCGAACAGAAAAGGATGCTGTTCTAGCAAGGCAGCCAAGCTCCCTCCACACACCCTCCCACTTCAGTGTGTGATTGGTCTTCCAGATTGGAAACTACAAATAAAAAATTGAGCAAGACATGAAAAAAATGTTGATACAAAATTAAAATAAACATTACCCTGAAAAAAAATCTTTTCTCTCTAAAGTTTATTTATACACAAGTCTATACTTTTTTCTCCCAAACCTCTTGGATCAGAAAAAACCCTTTTCCCTTTCATAGTGATGTTAATTCTGCTCCAGTCAAGGGTGTCTCCAAGTAGGTGCACACTACTTAATCCACCCCAAATAAAAATATCTTCAACTGGGCTTCAACAAGTGAGCTAGGCAACCAGCTGCCTCTCTGAAATGGTACTTTAAACACTAAAACTTTGGAGGAAAACACATCAGTATTTTTATGTGGACAAAATAAGACTGAATTTGAAGAAAAATACCAGGGTGTATTTACCTTTCATTTTCAAATTGTTGACCTCTTTCAAACAAGGGCAAGTTAGCCCTGTGCACAAGCGTTTCAATCATTAAAAAGGTAAAAGGGGAAAGCCAGCCCTGACCTGAACTAAATGTAAATGAAGTGTGTGTCCCACCAATGCTTGTGCTACACTTACATTAAATTCTGTTGATAGTCCCCTATCAGTTTCACGAAGAGAGCTCCAAGGGAACTGTCCAGTGACTTTATACAGGTTAACTGAAAAACTGAAACACAACATTACTGGCAGGTTTGAAAGTGAAATTTTAAATTATGAAAAGTGGAGTTTTAAATGATGACAAAACTGAGGAAAACAGCTCTGTTGCATTAACAGGCTCTCAGCAAAGGAATAGATTGAATTATTGCTTAATGAAAGATCTTCTAAATTCTTTTATATTCCTTCACTAAAAACCAAAGTACTGAAAAAAGAATCACCTACTTTCTTTCAAAGTTTCCAGGCTGTGGTTTGAAGAACGACAGGCCATATGAAGTTTCCTTTGTTCCGTAAGAGAACTGGAAGGTGACCTTTTCTGCACGTCCAAAGAGATTTGGGAACTTGAGCCCAAGTACCTAAAGAAAATAAAAACCCCAAAACAACATAACATTTCATATAGTTTGCTATCTTGCACCTACTGTATGCTGAAGACAGGCGTGTCCACCATGAGAATGAGAAATGACATTAAAAATAGTTGTAACTGAGGGTCTTTTTCTTTTAACTCAGGTTTCTCTTTGCACTGGCAGCAAAATCCATCACAACAGCACAAAATCACCAAATTTTTATTGCCATACAGCAGCTTCTGACTTAATCTGCACTCTCACCATGGCATCAGTGCTGCTATTGTATCAAGCAAAACCTCCCAGCCAGGTCCCAAAGCCCGGCAGAGTAAGTCTTTGGTAGGATAAGGAGCTGCTCTGCAACTGCAGGTTTTGCAGCTGATCATCAGGGAAGCCACGTTTCAGGCAGGGTCCTGCAGAACCACCGCAATAAGCCAGTGCAAACCTGTCAGGACAGAGCCGCTCCCCTGTATTCCGGGCTCGAGCAACACTATGTTCTTGCAGTCAGTCCCGAGGGCAGTCCAAGGCACCACCAAACTTCTCCAGGAGCTAGTTAAAACACCTTTGCCTGTGCTGACACAATTCCTTGTATCCCTCTGGCATCTCATGGCCCTTTGGCGGAAAGGATGGAGCAGGTTTCCCCCAAGCAAAGGTGCAACCCGGGCCTGCTCTACTGTTGTGTGTTCTATTTTCAGGGAATGTCACAAAGCTACTAAATCCTGACTGCTACTGGGAGCAAATCAGTCACCTGAACTTTGTGATGATGGCTACTAACAATTATTGAACCAGAAACCACTAACACAAAGGGTTATTAGTATGAAATATCAGGTCTACAGGCTTCAGATGACTTTAAGGAAATAGAATAAATATCAAATCTGTTTAACTCTTAAGGAAACAATTGCTGCTGCCAATACCAGTGTATATGAATCATGCTTTTGTATCACTCAAATGCTTTACTTCCCTGTAACAAATTAAAATGAAGTAGGGGGAAAACCAAGCACATAAAGCAAAACCACAGTAGCTTGCAGACCATTTTCAAATGTGCTAGAATCAAGAGGCATGATTCCCCACTGGTTTTATTCAGGCTACATCACCCTGAACATTACTCTCAGCAGCTGAGCTGCATAAGCAGCTCTTAACTCCCTGAATTCCTACTCTCCCTGCACTCACAAAACACCATCCCCTGAGTCATGCAGGATCTTATCCAGGTTAAAAATACCCCTAAGAAGAAAAGGATGAGTCCCTTGATCTGGCTTATCTAGCAACCCCGGGCAGAGCTGCACTGTGCACGAGGAGGCAGGATGGGTGCAGGAATGAGCACGTGGAAGCACGATCTACTTACACCAGCACTTCTGTTTAAAGGACGTTAACAGAGCCACAGTACAGCCATTACTTTCTCTGTCAATTGGTAAATGTTTTTCAGGCAACATTTTAATCTGATGCATCCTAAATTGAATCAAATGGAAACAAGTTCCACAGTTTGTAGGGTTCTGGGACACCATGCATTTTGCAGCTCAAGAATAACTGGTTAAAAAGAATGCAAACCAAGAGCAATTTCTAAGTCATACATCAAGGATTTCAGCTGAGAAGCAAAACACTTTAAACAGGTCTTACAGAAACTAAATGCCAAAATCCTTATTAATCTCTCCAGTATGTAAAGCATCTTAAATATTATCAAGAAATAAAAAGGGGAAAAAAAAATTAAATCATTCTCAGAATTAAAAAATGAACATACTGAGGATTCCTCCTAGCTCAAAATAGGCTTTTGCTGAATGAAAGCCTGACTAATACGAAGACTCTTTAGAGACAAAGGTCTGGCAAAGCCTTAGTAAAGCTGGATCAAGAAAATAATATGGCTTGGATCGAGTCCTCACTTATTTAATCACCAAATTCCTTGCTAGGTTTGAAACACGTAAGCAAGAGAAATAGCAAAAGGAATTACTTGAAATAATCCATACCATGCTGCCTTCATTGTTGCCAACCATAGTATTATAGCTTCCAGTTAGTCTTCTCAATTCTGTTACCTCAAATGTTACATCTAAACCGTTTGGAAGGGCATCATCTCCTACATAAAAGAAATGACCAAACAATCATATGTCCAAACAGCTATTTAAAAATATGCAGGCAGATGATGACTTGACTGATTTGAAAACTCACTGAGCTAAATGATAATAAAAGCCTACATTACAAAGAAAAATGTCTTGAGAAAAAGGTGTCTTTTGGATATGAGTTCAGAGTTTGGTTCAGTTGAAACCCAAAGATGGACACACACTCTTACACTAGAATAAACAGAAATTAAAGTGGTCCAGACAGGGCAAGAACACTGTCCCTAGGGCAGAGCCCCCAGCACTCTGGAGGTCAGTGATGAACAGAAACCTCTCCCCCAAACCCGCCCAGTTCCCTCAGGGTTCTGCTATGGCCCCTGTTCCAAAACACAGTCCTTGCAGGGACCTGATTCTGATGGAGGCAAACAGGGGGGCACCCCACCGCCCGCAGCCTGTGGGACTGCACTGCATTTCCTTCTCAATCACACAACTTTCCTCTGCTGAAGAGTACGACAATGGGTTTGAAAAGCAACCACAAGCCTGGGAATGCCAATGGAGCCCTACTGAGAAACCCACATTACGTTCAGCTGCCCCACATATACTGTAAGACAATTTTTAATCACGAGCAGAGATACAACTACTAGTATGTCCTTAAGCACCAAGGATGTGCTGATACAACATCAGTTATGTGATATGTTATACACTGACTTACAGGACACATTTCCAAACTTCTCCTCAAGCGCTCCTCTGAAACTCTGGGCTAAGGGCTGTGCACTGTAACCATTCTAGTGCTGGAAATAAACTCATTTTTCCATGTATAAAGGTATATGAAAGGGCAAGTTATGTCCCACCTGTTATACAGGGACAGATATATTATAGGAATGCACGTGTCTATCTATGTATAAGGAAAAAGGTGAGGATTGATGAGCCAGTACATACCCTGACAGGTATCAATCAGAACGTCTACTTGTCTGAAGATTCCTAGACGAAGCAACTTTTCACGGGCTTCATGCGATTTTCTCATCACCTACAGGATAAGTAGCTCAGTCTTTCAGGTTATCAAAAGATTATTGGCATAAAGTAGTTACCATGCAGCTAAGACATGCAATATTCACATATTTTCTACACAAAAGACAGATATATGTGTCTTCAAAACAGACCACAACCATTTTAACACTTGAATCTGTAAATAACTGAATTCAATTCAGTATATCAAGCTCAGTTCCTGCCTTCTGTTAGTCTGCATCTCAAACCTATTATTCAAATAGGCTTCAGTGCTTAGACCTTACACATCTATTTACGGGGCTGGTGTTTTTCACAAAACCCCCGAACACCTTCACCTGTTTAAATTTAGACCAAGGTTCAGGTTTAATTGCCAGCCGTACTCCAGAAGGAATCATCACCTAAAACTGCGAGGACGCAGAGCCCAGCTCACACCCTGATCCGTTGTGGAGGCTGGCATCAGTTATCTGTGCCAAGATCCAATAATTTATCTGAAGCAAATTAACTGACAATGTCATCTACACAGCTGGCAATTCTTAAATGGGAAGACTGAAGCTGAAAAAATATCTGAGAGAACTGTTTGCCATCTCACAACATCTTGAAACCAAATACATCAGAAAATATGGTACCTGCCAGTATTTTGTATTTAAGTTGGGCTTCCGTATCAGCAGGTCAAGTTGCCCTGTGTCTGAAGGGAGGAGCCCAAAGCAGAAAAAGCAATTCATGACCTGAATTGTTAAACAGCACGTCTGATATTCCCTTCAGTACTTACATCAATGAGGTTTTTAGCCTTGAAGACGTCAGAGATTTCATACATGATAATATCATCTTTGGTCCTTCCAAGCCCATCAAAGTGCACGTGCTGAACCACCACCTGAAGGGAACGGATGTTTGAACACAAATACTGAATCTGCATAGAGCCATACATTTGTTTAGGTTAGAAAAGACCTGTAAAGTCACTGAGTCCAACCATAATACTAGGTATAAGGATTTTTAGAAACTAAGAAATCTCCTGAAGTTGTTCTATGAAATTACTCCTTCCATCTTATTTAAGGAATAATATTTGCTTATCCCAGGGAAGATACAAAGAGAACATTAAAAAAAAAAAAAAAGCCTTCAAACAATATGCTTGGAAATGGTGACTGAAATCTCCTGTCTGTGAGAGACCAGTGAGACTAAAACCAGCTGTCAAATCAAAATAAGTGAGGTGTTCTTCTCCATCTTGAAATTTTAATTAAATATTTGTGTAAAACCACTTTTTAATGGGTAACAGAAACAACAATGCAAAACAAAAAAAAAAAAGGTTGTCCAAATGAAAAACCCTGAAGATTCCTAGGCTACTTATGGCCAACCTACATTGCCAGACATCAGTGCTACCTACAGTTCTGGAGAGTTGTTCCCTTAATGCAAAAATTAAAGAGAAAAGAACCTTCGTACCAAAGATAACACTGGTTGTAGCAGAAGAGACACTAACAGGCTGCAGCTGCTGGGATATTAGTTGTAGGTGTTATAAGGACAAATAAGTCACTGCAGAAATCACACTGAGACACTAAGCCACATAAGACAAGATCAGCAGCATTATGAGATTTTATGCTTTCTTAAAATCATTCCTCTTGTTATAATCACCTGGGATATTTTTATCTTAAAAATCACAACATCCTCCAGGTTGGCTGGTACAAATGGACAACAGCGATTGCATTTCCCTTACTGTTCCAACCTTTTCAGTGCATTGTAATTTTAGGGGAGACAAGAAAAATAATCTGCAAATGCTTCCTGTGTCTGCATATAATAAACCAGCAGAACAAGAGCAGCCTAGCATTACTGCAAATTGCTTAAAAAAAACCCCTTTAAAATATATACATCAAGAACTAAATAATACCAAAATGCTATTACCAGGTTTCTAGTGAGGAAAGCGTAAGGGAAAGGAAAACTTTAATAAAAGCTAAGGTAATGCATGATACCTCACCCCTCTAGCATGGCTAAACGTATTATGGGCCAAGAGAGAGGTGCTTTTACACACAAAATATTAAAAGAAAAAGTTACCATCCCCTGCTGAAGTTAAGTGTTTCCCTTAGTAACATAATTCACAGGGTGGCACTGTACCCTAACCTGGCTAATTCTGCACTCTGGCAAATTAAGGACAGCCGCTGGGTTTGCTCCTGAACAGCACTGCAGAAGTCGTAATCTCTTATCAGAGTGAGGGGAAAGTAGCATCTGGAAACAGGTCTGTTAGCTCACAGCTGAATTTTAATAACAACTCCTGCGGTAGAAGAAAAAAAATTAAGAGGAACTAGACATCATCTGATTAAATTCACAGTACTAATTTTAATTCTTTCACATTGCAAAGCATAGTTTTAGAAAGTTCCCTTAGGAAAAACAAGCAAGGGTGCCAAGTCACTTCTTTTAAGAAAAAAATCAGGATGTTGTTCAGGTACTTACATCTTTATTTTCAAGAATTTCTTGCTTGGCCTCAGGTTCAACCTCAACCAGCTCAGCTTCCTCTCCCAAGGCACCAAAGTCTGGCCCGCCCATCGGAAGAGGCTCCAAACTCTGAGAGCACAAAAGAAAACTGCATTTAATAGGGTATGTGGATTTGTGATTTACGCCTTTTGCAAAGGAAAAAGAACCCTGTGTTTCTTGGCAGGGTGATAATCAGATCCTAAAGGGCAAAGAGGTAGGGGGATGAGGAAGGGGGAAAGCAAAAGAGAACTGTAAAGAGGGGAATTACCAGCACACCTAGTACCTACCACCTTGCTGAAATTGTTAATGGAAGCCGAGTGGCTTCTATGTTGAGGGATTTCTCAATACTCCACACTCTTCCAAAAGTAACCTTATTTTTAAGGCATTCTTTTTGTTTTCAAGATGAGTTTTACCTTCTTTAAAAAAAAAAAAATCTAAAAAAATCCGTGTCTCACTACTTAGTTTGGGGTTTTGAGAGGGAGAAGAGTATGAATATCGAAACCAAACCAAACAAGCAAACAAGGTGCTTTCAGCATGTTACTTTGCATATATTTATGTAGTTTTAGACTTCAGTATTTCTTTTTAAAGTATCCTTCCAAGAGATACTCCAGAACCTTGGGCCCTATCCATCGGAGGGGAACATTGTCATCAAAACAGTTTCTGGCACAGCAAGTCTTTATTCATGATACCTGAAAGACTCCTAAAATAAGACTTATCAGTAGATAATGGATTCAAGCACGAGTGAATAGAGGGTTACCTGCAAAAGCAGAGGTCAGGATTGGGTAACTCTGTAAATCTACTTTTAGTCTTAAGTCACTAATACAGTACTTGCTGCATTATCTAAGGGTATCTGAATCGCTGGAATAGTAAACTGTCATGCATCAGAATCAAGTTAAATGAAGACAGAATCCCCTCTCACTCTCTGTAATTCTAAGGTAAACACGAAACTCTCTATCCACAAGATATTGTCTATCAATTTATATCACAGATGGATATCAACCCAAGAACATGAGGAAAAAGAAAAATTGAAAGAAATTAAATTAGTCATGGTAATTAGATACTCTGGAGCCTGAACAGCCACTGCAGCAACATATTCCTCAGTCTAAATAAACTTCATGTAAAAGCTGCTGGATTTCCACAGGCTCACAGGAAAGCAGCACTCCACCTGGGATCTTAAGGAATGGTCCAGACCATTCTTAGCCCCCAAACAGGTCAGTCACACATTAACCATACCTGAATCATCTACATCAGTTTTAAACAGTTCTATGCAGGCTCCCTGCTGTTTTAAGGGGGAAGTAGTTTAAGCCAAATCCCCGAGGTATTTCACTGAATGGAGTTAAGATCTGCACTGTGGCTCTACAGTCAGCGGCACTGCCCACTGACCGTTTCTCCATAACACTGGTACTCCAACAGTCTTTCTCCTGACCTGCCTCACACAGATCTTACACCTTCCGTAAAGCAAATACTCCAGAGTGTGCTGCTTAACTAAAACTATCCTGATACGCTTCTCCAGTAAAGCTGAGGCAATTCCTTGCCTTCCTAAAGTATTTCAGAGCCTAAAGTATTGCAGTTCTGATGGTTAAGATACACCTTTTCCTGTTGCCATTATAACCACGATTTCTTGCATGACCACAACACTCAAACTTCTATGTTCCTTCTTCAAGCAAGGGTATATGGATTTGGAGATTTACTTGTCTGTTCACGAAGACCTCCAAACACTTCACACATGTGAGGCACCAGAGATCTACAAGCAATACTGCTGTTTGCTGGGGAAATGCAAACTTAACCACCTCCACTCCCCACTGCATGCAAGCTGCACTTGTGGGGACGTTTCTCTTTGCTTCTCGATTCGGTTTGGGGCTGTGGGGTTTGTTTGGGTTGGGTTTTTGTTTCCATTTATGTGGCCTGGCTGTCATAGTTTTGCATGGCTGGGTTCTGGTGGAGAATGGGGGCTGCAGGGGTGGCTTCTGCAAGAAACAGCCAGAAGCTCTCTGCAGGCCTGACAGAGCAAACACCAGCCGGCTCAAGGCCAGAGTCATTGTTGACCAAGGCTGAGCCCATCAGCGATGGTCACTGCGCCTCTGGGAATCACATTTAGGAGAAAAAAATGCAAGCAGCTGCTTTTTGCCACCAGAGAAGAGAGTGAGAAGATATAAGAAACTGTGCAGGCACCAAGGTCAGGGAAGTTGGGTGGGGGGAGGAGGTGCCCCAAGTACCAGACAGAAAGATGCCCCTGCAGCCCATGGAGAAACCCATGGTGGAGCAGGTGTTCCCCTGCAGCCCATGGAAAAGGACAAAACCCCACCTGCAGCCCGTGGAGAGGCCCCATGCTGAAGCAGGTGTAGATACACATGAGACACTATGACCCATGTTGGAGCAAACCCCCGCCAGCACTTGCAGCCCATGGAGAGAGAGAGAGAGAGAGAGAGATCCACGCTGGAGCAGGTTTGCTGGAGGGGAAGCTTGTGAGCCCATGAAGGACCAGGCTGGAGTGGTCTGAGCTCGAGAGACTGAGACACATTCTATGATTTATGACTGCACCCCATAGCAGGGACCCATGCTGGGGCAGCTGGTGAAGAGCTGAAGCCCTGTGGGAAAGAATGTTTGAGAAGCTGGAGAAGTTTGTGAAGGACTGTCTTCCGTGGGTGTCACCCCATGGTGCAGCAGGGGAAGGGCGTGAGGAATGCCCCCCACCCAGATAAAAAAGAAAACAACTTGGGAGGAACTGACCAAAACCCCCATTCCTCCAGTCCCTGCCCCTCCCGGTGCCACAATGGGGTGGGAAGAGGGAAACAAAATCATGACTGAAGTCTGCTAAGGGAGGTATGGGAGGAGGTGCCTTAAGATCTGGCCACACTTCTCACTACCCAACTCTGGTGTCACTGGGTGTGCAGTGCAGTGTCATAAATTAGAGTTTTCTTCCCTTTATTCTGTGTTGAGCCTGTTTTGCCCGTGACACTAATTGCAGAGTGATCTCTCCCTGTCCTTATCTCGACTCCTGAGCCTCCCAATATATATTCTTTCCCCTGTCCAGCTGAAAAGGGAGTGATAGAGAGGCTTTGGTGGACACCTAACCTCCAGCCAGTGCCAAAACACCACACCGGCTCTTGCCAGCCCTCCGCGGATAGCTCAACCCCGACTGTCGCCCCGGAGGAAGGAAAGATCCGGGAAGGGAAGGGAGGGGTCGCTCCGAGCACGAGGGAGACGGCAGCAGTGCGGGGCCGGGTCCCTTGCCTTTCTTTCCCAGACCCACCCCCCACCTCCGCCTGCCGCCAGACGGGCCACACGCACGCCGCCCGCATGACCGGCGCGGGTACCCGCGGTGGCGCTGGGCGCGGAAACCCGCGGTGCCGCCGCCCAGCCCTGTACGGAGCCTCCTCACTCAAGGCTGGGCGGCCCGATGAGTCGCGCTGTACCCAGCGGAGGAACGCGTCCGGCGCTCGCCGCCGTCCACAGGCCTATCCCGAAGGTCGCCCAGCGACCTTCGGGCCAGGCCCGGGGACGGTAGCGAACCCCGGGCGCTACCGCCAGACCGCTCTCCGCCGGACCCCCTTCACGCTGCTGTGCTTACCCGTGCGTGCACGGTGCCCATGGCGGCAAAGGGGCGGGCTGGGCGGCTGGGGTAACAGCGGGACCGGGTGGGCTGGTAGGGTACCGCTGGTTCTCAAGGCCGCAGCACGGGGGCGGCCATGACAGGCAGTCCCGCCCTGGCTCCCGTTGGGTGGAGGAGCGGGAAGAGGCGGGACGAAGCTTATGTAGGAAGGAGGGGAGGGGAGGGAAGGGCAGCGGCAGCGCCTCCAAAGCTGAGGTTTGACTGGCAGCAAGTGACGTTGCAGCACGTAGCGTTCCCGGCCCCCCTCATCTTAACAGCCCGTCGATGTTAAAGGCGGTTCTTTACGTCTGCAGTCGGACCCCTGCTCCGTTACCGAGTTGGAACCGAGGAGCCGACGTCTCGTTCCCACTCCCAGCCCTACGTAACGACCGGGGCTGGTTGTGAAGCCTTTCGGGTTCAATACACCAAGGACTTCTACAACTGCCTGGATCCCAGAGGGCAGAGGTCTTGAATTAACGGGTCGATTAACAGGTTGTCCTGGTTGCAGCTATGATAGAGTTAATTTCTTTCTAGCAGCCGGTGGAATGCCGTGTTTGGGAGTCAGGATGAGAGCAGTGCTGATAACACACTGATGTTTCTAGTTGTTGCTAAGCAGTCAGGGATTTTTCAGTAGTTCGTATTTTCCTGCTAAGGAAAAGGCAGGGGGTACTCGGGAAGCTGGGAAGGGACACAGCCAGGACAGGTGACCTAAACTGGCCCTACCAATGACGTCACGCTCAGCATAAAGGGGGGCTGGTGAGGGGGAGAAACAGGCAGGTCTACGACACACGGTTCCTGGGACAACCCATTTTCAGGACAGCTCTGAGCTGTGTGAACTGCACTGTGCCACCAGTTTAATGTATTTTGATATGAAGTCCCATTATTATTATATCTCTCTCTGCTATCCCACTAAACTATCGTTTAAACTAACCCTCAAGGGTTTTCGTTTCTTGGGTTTTCTTCTCCCTTTTTCACTCCCTCTTTAGGAGCGAGAGGCTGCGTGGTGCCCAGCTCTCAGCTGGGGCAAAACCACAACACAGGTCAATCAATGACTAGGTCCAGCTGAAGGTCCAGGTTCACCCATCTCCCCCATTCACAGCAGCAGTCTCAGTTACAGCTATTAAGCACACCTCACACCCATTAAACTGCTTCAACACCTTCCAATTTAACTTAACAGGAGGTGAATTATATTCAAGAAAGCATAGACAATGTGGGTAACTGAAGAGATTGTCTTTATTTTAGAAAAAAGGAGACAAAACCGGAGAAGGGGGAAAGGTTGACTGAAGCACGGTTAATAGGACTGTCCCCGTGCACAGGAAGCACACCCTGGCAGTCCCACTTTACATGCTGGTAGAAACAAACATTTTGCAGAACTTTATAAAAGTAAGTCACAGAGAGTTTGAAGTTATGAATAAAGACAATATAAAACAGGTATTTTAATTGTAGCTAGATTAACACTTCCAACTTTTTTTGAGAATTTGAAGATAGACACACACAGAAGAAATGAACAGATGAGTGAAGTAAAATAGCACCAATCTCGCGTAGTATGGAAGTGGATAGCTTGACACCTTCTCCCCCATCCCCTGCCATTCTAAAAACAGATTTTAACATTGTAAAATTTAGCGCCTCAGGAAATCACAACTGGGAAACTGCTTAAAGGCTGGGCCAATTCAGCGATGCTAGGTTTTTGCGGTTTGACAGACTTCTGGATACCAGCATTCCCTCCACTGAGCACCACAACCTAATTAATAATCACTGCATCTCCTTGTGCAAGAGACTCTCCAGAAGCACCCTTGGTCTCTTCCTCGGGTTGCACCTGACTAGCAGATGATTCACATGAGCAGCTTCCAAGTGTCACACACCCACCCCAAACACATGCCTGAACAACTTTATTCTTTTTTATGGTATTTCATGTCTTGTACAATTTTTTTTAAAAGTAGACAGAAATGCTGGCCTTAACCTCAACAGTTACTGACTTCTCCTGATGTATCCATACACCAATGCACTGCCTTTATTAAAATTACATAAAACCTTTGCAGTGGAAAGAGTTTAAAATGCTCATCACTCAATACAGGTATGATCTGTCTGACTTTCAACTCATTGAGACTTTTGCACAGCTCCCTGGTTATTGATATTTCCACTAAGACTTAAGACATCTGCTTCTTCTAATGAAGAATCTTGGAAAACTTCCTTTGGGTTATCATACCTCATAGACAGGAGGGATCCCTTTTTTCTTCTTACTTTAGCAAGAGCGAATTAAAAGAAGGGAAGAAAAAATATCTGAAGTTGGGCAGGGGGAGGGGAGAATTTAAAAAAGAAATGAAGTATGATTGGGCAGCAATTAGAGAAAACCTAAGCATCAATCATCACTTGCTACACATTGATTTTGGTTAACAACTTCTGTAAAGTTACACACCTCAAGTTACTGTTTGCTGCTAATCACAATCACTGTTTTACCTACATTTCAATACTTAGTCAAGTATTAAGCCCTTATTAAGTACAAAAGAAATCCTCTTAAGTCAGCCAAGCTGCACCTGTTTACACTTCAGGGGACTGTGTCACACTTCCTATGCCTTTTTTTCCCTTGAAGTATTGAAAAGGGAAGAGCCATAGAGAAGTAACATGACCTGTGGAATACATACAGCAGCCTAGAGAAATACTGTTCCTACAGTACCACATGCAGGCAGCTTCCCCATAGACACAGCAGAATGTTTAAACATAAGGCAAGTGGACACTGGAGGCCACTAAAGAGCTTCTTTGTGCATTTCCCTTTACAAAGTAGAAGTCCAGTTTTGCTTAAGTGCTGTAAAAGTCATCCTAATGTTTTGTTAAGAACTACAGTTTAACAAAAGATTTTGTTATTGATGCCTGTGTGCCTAACACACTGTTTACAGAATTTACATTTCTATGCTGAAAGTAGATTTAAAAAAAAAAATTCTTCCAAGAGAGACAGTTTACTACAAGTCTTACTACAGTTGATTGAGCTGGTGCTTCAACAGAGTTGTAGTCTGTTACTTAGTATAGCAAGCACTTTTTTTTTTTTATAATCCTTAAAAAACAGTAGAATTCCCTAGACAGATTTGTCAGGCAGCTGTAAACAGATAATTTTCCAAGACTTATTGGCAATAAACAAAGTGATCCTCTAGGATTTAAAATCTCTACACCAAATTGGAATTTTGAGAACTGTGGAATCTGCTTCTAAATTAATATTCTGGAGCAGTTTGGAAACTTGACTCTGAGGAAGAGTCAAAATCTATTTCCAACCCAGACTCATCAGAATTTGGGAGAAAATTAGGATAGGAGTTTAAGTCTGAGTGCACCTGCATGTTAGCAGAAGCATTTTTCACAGCTGAGTGCACGAAGCATGAGGATTCCCAGAGCCACGTTTCAAGGTCTGCAGAAGAGTGAGGTGTTTTTAGGTGGCAGTATGAAGAGTGAAATTCCATCGTAGATGGGACGGTCTGACACTTTCTTAGTGATGCATAATTGTCTTTCCTGTATAAAAAAAAAAAAAAGAAAAGAGATTATTAGTGATTCAACAACATCTCTATTACCGTTGGGATGCCTGTCAGGGTATCTTCATAAAAGGAAGAACACTAGAGGAAAATAGTTAATTCTAAGTGCATTTGGTGAGTCAGGATATGGGGAAAACCAGAAAAGGGACCTTGAAGCCATCCTATATGAAAGAGGTGCACTACCTCAGGAAGAGGTATAAGATAGTTACAATAGAAGTCACAATGCTCTTATGAGCTCAGAAGGGCAGGCCCATTTTGTACATTACCCCTTAAGTAGCTCAGTTTTCCCCCCAGCTATCCACTTGGATCTGCTCATCTACCAATCACAACACTAGAACATTAACAAGACTAGACTCAACATTTACCAGTTGAGCAGCAAACAAAACTGTTCTGCTTCCCAAATGCCATCTCTGCACCTATTCTACCACCAGCTAATTCTCACCATCCTCAACAGCTAGAACACAGCTTTTCTATGCTCTGGAACAGGGCCTGGATCACCAGGTCAGTCTTTTCCATTTGAGAAACAGAAAACTGACATTGTCACCAAGGATACCTGGGGTTTTCTTTGAAGTTGTCTTTCGTCTCTTGCAGTGCTTTTTGGGAAAAATCCTCAAAGCATCCTGCAACTTTGTCTCTCACACAAAGAATCCCAGTTTGCCATACCCACACCTCAGCACCAGTTGCCACACCTGAAGTTCAGGTGCACTAGAAGATACCATCCACCTGGCTAAGTTTCCTAAAGGGATTTTTAAACTGTAAACAGCACAAATATTAATGAAATTGAAGTTTGATTCCAGAACAGAAGCTAGATCTGGTGATATAAAGGGAAGAGCATAAAAAAAAGTGGGATGGATTACTTTCTGCAAAACATGCACTAAGTTATTGGCAGATGTTGAAACTAAGTATAAGGCCACAGAAAGTCACCTGCAGAATACAAAGCACGATTTTATCCGCAGAGAGCCTAGAAGAGCAATCCACTTAAAGGAAGGCTTCAGAAAACTTAGAAGTTTGGCAGTGTAAAACAGTTCAGTGGGAGCTGATCACCTTGATCAGCTTGTATGATGATTATCAAAAAAGTATACAGCAAAAGGCACCTGACCATCACATTCTTTATGGCCAAGACCTTGTTCTTTCCACAAGAGAAACAGTGTTTTGAGTTAATCATGACTCAATGACCAAATAAACCCTCTGAGAAGTTAGATCAGAGAGAGTCTTGTGATACTGCATCTTGCAAATGCCCATTTCAGATTAAGATTATCATGACTGGTAAGGCTGGAATATGAGCAGTATCAGAAAGCTTCTAAGTAAGGGCAAACCCAGGAAGATTACCATATACAAACTTATTGCAGTTTTGGAATCAGAAATATTAATAAGAGGGGAAGAGAAAGACACTGGATTCATTATTTGTGGTAAATAACTGAAGAGACAACAGAAGGATTATGGCAGATATACACTAAGAACTAAACTTCTGCCCAGAGAGATGGCCTCCAAAGCCAACTAGCTTTATACAAGAAAAGGCTTTAACTCATTTCAGAAAGGGAGAAGAGAAGCTGTTTGTATATAAGGAATTAAATGCTTCTGAAATCTGAGTAAAACTGAATATTGTACAAAGAAAGTATCTTTACAACCTAATATTAAAGCCACCGTTTAAGACTTCCAGAAGGAGAAGAAAACACAAGCTTCAACCTCATTAAGTCTTCCATTAAGCCCAAACCTCGAGCAGTAAGTCTGACTGCCGTAAGGGATGGAGCGCGTGAATCAGAACTTTCACAGTGCCAATCCAGAACCTGGCAAAGCTTCCCATAAGGAAGCAGGATCAAGCAGTTCTTCTCAGACGTATCAAACCTGCATTTCTGATGGGCCAGTGTATAGCATTCCCAGGGCAAAAAAGAGCAATCTTTGATCCTCCTCTTTAGCAATAAAAACAGGAATACAAAATTGAAGAACTCTTGGCTCAAATAAAAGGGTATTTTCGGTTTTAATTTAGCAGTGTGCTGCATATAGATACAGCAATGCTTTAACTGAAGTGCTGCAGTTAGGAGTCACCAGTGCTACAGCTCTCTCAGAAGCTTTTGTGGCGCATTTAAGAATTCTGTTCACTCCTTTATGGGTTAATTTCTCTCCCCCTTCTATGTTCTAACTAGCAACTCCAGAAGTTGCAACAATCAAGAAAAGTTACAGTAAAATAGATATGACCTACTCTGCTAAAGTCTAGTTTTATGCTTTTTCAGACCAATCTTAGGAGACTTTATAAGCATTTCAACCTCAGGAAAAGCCTACATTTCACTACTTACAGCACTAATCTGACATGGCTATGCAACTCTGTTCTAGCAACACAGTCAATTTTTAGCAGGAAAGTCTAAACTGAAGGTTGTTCATATTCATTCTTGGAAAGCTTGCACAGCTCTTGGGAAAACACTACACTCCCCAGCAAGTGAAACAGCAATGGTATTCTTAGATTTCTGCCAAGGGGAGCTGACATGGATTCCTCCATACATGTAGTGCTACGAAGTTTAACAGAAGTAAAAGTAAAGAAGACTAGATCTCACACTAGTTTGGCTAACAGAAGCATAATGAACCAAGTCACAACCAGGTTTGAGCAGAAGTCTCTCTTTGTCAGAAATATAGGTTCCTACAGATTTTCCATGTGTCTTATTCTAATTGTTCCAAACTATCCACAAGATTGTCCTTCATATTCATCTACTTTCACAGCCTTTCCTGCACAGCCTTCTAAGACTCTAGTCTTGATCCCAAATGTTTTCCAGTTCCTACCTGCTACATCTGATTTACAACATACCGAGAACCCTTTTTCTTCTCTTTCCCTCCCCACCCCCCTAATTACTCCAGCTACTGTGGAGCAGAGAAGAAACAAGGTCTCTGATCTCAGTCCAATGCCTGCTCTATAACTCACCCTCTCCACAGAAAGGTTGGTGTCTGCCTACCAACAGGCAACACCTCTTCAATGACAATAGGTAGCAGTCATTGATCAGTTACAAACAAGCAGCACTAGAAGATACACTTAGAATAGAATCAGAATATACTGAGCTGGAGGAGACTACTTAAAAAACAGTATTAAGGGTTAGAAGCAGCAAGAACTGCTTTGTGTTACCTTTGAGAAAGTTACTAAACCCTATTTTAACAGAGAAACTTAATAGTACCTGAAGCTCTGGACAAAAAGAGAGAGTTCCTAAAGAAGCATCGCTTGCATGCAGCAGCACTCCACATTACCTAGATGTGCAGAACAGCTTGCTTTTAGCCTGGGAATAAACTGTACCAGCAATCCGACAAAGCTGTTCTTGCATCCATCGAACATCAGCAGGCATGTCAGGAAACCAGTTTACTAACCTACAATCAAAACCAAAACACACTTATTTTGTAAGCAGTACATCAACTACTTATATACTTATGTCCAACATCCACCAAAGTAACACCGCTTTCACTCTTCCCAACTCCACCCCACCTCCTCCCCTAAGCCTCCGGGTCTTTCCAACCTCTCTAAATTTCTACTCAGTGCTTTCTTGCAAGCCAAGAAAAGGGGCAGCACACACCACTGCATCTCTGATCTACGCCGAGCAGCTGACTGCTATGTGTGTTCTACAGCACATGACCAACTACAGGAAGCCTGAAAAACGTTCCCATCTTTGAGATCTCTTTGTGCGTGGTGGGAAATTTCTGTCAGTTTAAAGTTAGGCGAGAAAGGAAGAAAAGTAGTAAAGTACAATGGAAGAACAAATAAAAGGCAAAATCAGAACAATGTCACAAGGTTGGGGTTTTTCCCCCTTACGATGTTTTTAACAGAAATCAGTTACATTGGATGGAGACAAGGGGCAAACATCCACACTAAGGTTCTGTTGCAACTTGCTTCCTTTCCATCCCCTATTGTGGCATTTCTGTGCCATTTTTGAGTGGCACAGAAATAAAAGTGTTTTACTGGAGTTCTATGTGGTTCCCTTTACAGAACATTCTATTTTCAAGTATTTCTAAAGACAGTAATGACATCTGCTGTTCAAAGACTGGAATTCTCTTAAGCAAGCACAAAGCTTAGGGTTCATAGTGCATTCCTTTAGCATAATTTCTCCTTTATGACAGCTTAAAAACTTACAAAATTAAGCCCTGTTCATGAACACAGCTTTGAGTCAATCTAAACTCATCTGGTAAAATTTATATGGTGAGTAGACAATGGATTTCACTCCTCACTTCAAAGAGAAGCTAAAGCCCAAGAACTATCTGGACAGAGAATAAAGACTGTGCTCCTGGAAAACACAATAAGGGAGCCTCTTTCAAGCAGTCACAAGACAGCTGCTAGCAGTAAGTTGTTTAGAAATCATCTTAATATGTTTATTCATCTAGCCTTAGCTTATAGAGCCTTTAGGAGGATGTATTATATAGGTAAAAACAATGGTCTTTGGACAGTTACTACTTAAACGTGCTAGAAAGCCTGAAACACCAAATAAGCTCTCGTCTAGTAAGTTTCCTGAAGTCTAATAATTCTAGAATGGTTCGCTCAGAGTTCCTTACCGTAAAGCAACAGAGTAAGCAGACTCCACTGGTAGTGTGTATGGTAGCATCAGGTAGGATATCACCCGCATTGGGAAGAGCTTAGAGAACTGAGCGTAGAATCCACTCTGTTCTTTACAAGCTTCCTGCAGTGCTTAATACAACATCATCATGTGTTACTTTTGATTCAGAGAGAAAATGAAAGAATTAATCTGAGGGAACTCTTAACCATAAGCCTTCTCTACATTGTTTTAAAATACAGGAAACAAAAACTTACACACCAGGGCAAAAGGCATAAACCAGAACTTTCAAGCACTAAGTCTAAGATTTATAAGAAGGGGATGTAAATAAAGTTCACCTCTCCAAAAATACTTGTGTATTTTAGATGATATTCCTTGTCTTGCTAAACACTGTTAGCTCTAAGCAGTTTAAATTCTAGAGTTCTACACATTCCCGTTGTTACATATACTTGTAAGAAGAAATACGACACTTCCAATTTTATTTTCCTAGATCACTAGGAACCAAAAATTAAGGTCTTGAAAATACTCATCATCATCCACCAAAACACCTAGGTAAAAGTTACAGATCAAAGAAATATCAGAAGTGGATTTTGGCTATTAACAGGTTATTAAAAAGACAGAGAAGTCAGAGAACCAGAAATCTATGGAGGTCTGGTTTAAAAAAAGCTGGGGATAACCAGTGTTTGCATTTGAAGTTCAATTCTGGTGTGAAACGTAAGCTTACAAAAATACTGCACACATACAAAGTTCACTCAAAAACAGAAAAAATAAGTACAAGTTTGCCACTCAGAGTTACAGGTAACAGTCTAAAGCACATACCTTTATGAAGTCTGGGAGGCAGACTCTCAAATATGCTCTTCTCCAAAGGCCATGGATTTTGCTTCAGCTGGTCATCAAGCACTCCTATTTTTAAAGTTTCTACGTGGCTTTTTTCTGTCAATTTTTTTTTCTTCACATGGTCAATGTGTTGCACTGCCTCATGAGGATTTCTTTTTGTGAAGGACAAGTGGATATAAATGGAGTCATTCAGAATACCTGCAATGGCCAAGAGCTTCAACTTAGGCTTGATCCAGAGGCCTTCGGAGTACCTATACAGTACCTGTCATCTGTGTATCTGTACAAAGGCCTAATCCTGAGTGAACATTATCCACCCAATGTCAAATCCATTGGCTCTTATAATCCCACAAACATTTAGTCACACAGATGAATATTCTTTTGAAGGTTTAGGTCTTATTTTAAATGAGGTTCTGAAGGAAAAAGCAAACAGTTAACTGAAACTGCACTGGAAACATACAGTAAATTTACCAACATTTTCCAGTAAGAAAGCAAGTTATTTAAGTAGAGGAAGAAAACTGATTTTGTATTTATTTGAAAAAAGACACGGGTATCACATGAGTACTCTGCGACATTGCTGCAACAGGTTGGAGAAGGAAAGCAAGTCAGGTACCGTATCTTTTTAAGAAACCAAGGAAGAGCTGCAAGGAATCTCTCCTACCAGTATCAGATGGAAACATGCACAGAGGAAACCTGTGGGTGCAGTACAGCAATGGAACCTGTCTTAGCACAGAAAGCCACAAGTTATGGGCTCTTTGCATAGCTTGTGCTTTTAATCAGATGGTAAAAGGTAAAAAGCAGGGCTCATTAAATATTTAACATTAGTGGAAAAATCAAATTCTTAAGGAGAACCATGACATTATTTAATAGTGAAGAGATTTGTTGAGAGAGAACTTGAATAATAAAACTTTAGTTAGAGTATAAGCCATGAGCCCATCAATCTACTGCAGCTGGTGACATCTGTGGTAGCACAAACAGCACATTTCAGCTTTCACTGCTCTAATCAAACCCAGTAAAGCTTTGCTTCTGCATCCAAAGACTACAGGGGCCAGGAATAATTAACAAATTGTTAACTTCATGCTAATATTAAGTTACTGTCTTCAACTTGTTTGTCTCAACATGTGCAGAGCAATAACATTTCTTATTCTAAAATACGTTAACGTAATTCTAAGAGTAGAGCAGAGCCATTTTCAGTTCTTCCTAAACTTATCTGGGTCCCTACAACTGCTACTTTACAAGTCTTTCCTGACAACAGCTAAGGGTTTGCCTGTAACTGAGTTTATATTGTTGTTAGCCAGCTCCCAGTTCTGCACTGTGGAAGTTTACTTGGATGACAGCAGAGAGGAGGTGGGAAGAAGATACAAGCTTCACAAGAGTGGGAAACAATAGCCTTTCACCAAAGAAACTAGCAATACAAATTTCCCTAGAACTGGAATGCCTCAGTAACTTCACTTAGTACCTTAACATTCACCTCACACAAATTTGACAAGGACCCAGAAGTTCAGTTTCTGTATGGCAGCACAACTTACCTCAGGTGAATAGTTACAACTATGTGACTTCTACAAGAATTAAACTTATGATCCATTTAGAAACCTCAAAGACCTAGCCCCTTCATAGCTACATATAACCTCCTCATGTTTTTTTTTTTTAAAAACCCCAAATCCTCAGGTTATGACCACATCATTGATAATTATCGGTAAGTGCAACATACCATTCTCTTTCAAGAATTTAAGAGCATCTGAATATCCTTGCTCACAGATCTCTCCTAGTACCTGCAAGCATAGGGTAAATGAGTCAGATAAATAAAAGGTCATTCAACTTCAGATCACCAGTTTGAAGAATGAAAAGCCACTTCCATCCACCCCCCATTCTTCTAAGAACAAATTACATTAGCTACTGCTATAATTCAACAGATTAAGGCTAACATGCCTACTGTGATGATGCATACACCATCACACACACGAATGATCTTTCGGCTACTACAGATGCACTGAATTATTCACCTAAAAGGACAGCATTCTAACACTTAGCAAGAATTTCCCCCCTTCTGTTTCTCTGACCAGCCCTTCAGCAGATGCAAGCAACAATGAAACAGGGTGGCTTTGAAAATGCCAATTCCTCTCCTTCCCTCCCAGTGCTTCCCACTTCCCAAAACTATGAAAAAGTCAGCTGTGCAATTCTCATGCTCAAGCTCAGACTTAGTCTTCCATATGAAAACATCTTTCACCAGATGCAACACCAGCTCACCTACACAGTAGTCCTAGACAAAAAAACAAAAATAAAAAAAATTAAAGCCTACATAAGTAGAATTTCACATTTTTCTTCAAATGGTCAAAAATCCCTCAATCAAAAAAAAAAAAAAGCAGACAGGAACATTATTTTTCCTCTGTAGTATATCCCAAACCAACTGGCAAAGTCTGTTTTCATTTTTTCAGCTTTTACAGTGGCAACTCAAGAGCCTTTCTCTCATAAGGTCTGCAATTCATAGCATTTAACAACATTTAAAGGCAGCCTGCCTGCATGAAATATTGAGAACTTCACAAAGCCATGAAGCTTTAAAACTGCTAGAATCTGAAGCACCTGCTTAGCACGGAAATGTGAAAGCACTACAAACTGACAGGTAATTTTACCAATTTTTTTGGCAAGAATCCCGTGCTAATTCCTAAATAAATACTGGAAGCAAATAGCAGGATATGCATTTGTAATCCAAGAGAGACTAAATATAAGGAGAATGAAGGCAAACTATGAAAAAAAGCAGAAACAAGAAATGTCACCAGAGAAATTTATATGACATTCTAAGATTAGTGTAGCTTTCATATGGAAAGATGTTTCAGTGACCTCATGAACACAGTGAGTTACCTTAGGTTCTGGTGGAAAGAGCGCTTGTGTTAAACGATACAGGTTCCCCAAACTGAGCTGAATGCTGGTGTTGGTCACATTCATCTCATGAAAGTTGGCAGAATTGCCCTTTGGACAGATGTCACACTCCCCAGCGAAAGGCGAAACTGTGATGGTATTCTTAGATTCATAGTGGGGCAAGTTGTCGCTGATTCCTCCATCCACATAGCGCTACAAAAATTGACAGAAATGAAGCGTCTGAGAGGCTGAACACTGAACATTTCTAAGTAGCAGATCTCCCACACAGGAATTAAACAGCACTTAAGACTAACAGAACAGTGTCTGTTCTCCCTCTAACGCCTGTTAGAAAACAACATTCCTACCTACTGTTCCATAGACAGCCTAAGAGTATTCTATGTTGGGCTATATTGGTTTTTAATATTCAAGAAGGAGCAAGTCCATGTTGAAGATTATAATCCCACCCAGCATACAGAGGAAAAGGAGCAGCATCACTGTCTCTTCTTCCTCAAAGGAAAGCACCAAAGAGCTACCAACGTACTACTTTAGAAAGAGCATAACTAAACAAATAGCTCTATGCTTCCAAGCTCAAGTTTCACAAAAACAAGCTATTCAGTTAGAGTTACTTGAGATTACTCTGAATAATTAGAATTTGATATAAAAGCACCATAAGTATTTGGGCATAAAGAAGCTGCAAGTAAAAATGGACAATGCGCTAAGAACCTTGTCAAGGGGCATGGATATGTGTTCGGCTTTGAATGCAAGTTTAAAAGTGGCTTCAGGTTTTGCTTTTGGCTTCCTCATGTTGAGCTGCCCATTCCCACAGTTTTAGTGTATCACCATCTCAGACGTCACAAGTGCCAAGAACTGCAGAGTTCTGTACCAGGGTAGCGGGTGCAGGAGCTGCTATGGCCAAAGATGACTCCTCCCCTCATCCAAACCAGCCATCTCACCAGCAGCACCAGTCGCAGCCAGTTTGTTCTGACAGCGGCACAAGACCACCAGCCTTGCTGGCGTAGCGGCTGCATTTTCCTTCTTCCTAACTGGGCAACAGACACAACCTGTAGAGGTCCTTGTAAAAGGTAACAGAGCAGGTGATTTGAGGAGGACCAACCCAGATCTTCAATTTCATCTGGCTTGATACTCAGTCCCTGTCCATTCTGAGAAGCAAATCGGGAATTAGGAAGAGGACAGCTCATTGCAATTTACCCAGCGCACTCTTCTAGAGCAGTCTGCTCCTGCAGCTTTTGTGGACACTCTTTAGGCCCAGCAGCATGCCGCTATTGGCAGAGCTCCTATCAGTGTTTGGGGCAATCACTAAAGCACAGTTGCTGTCACCAAGCCCTTTGTGGAAGTACAAAGCACAATACAACAGGTTTGGCAAAGGAGGAGCTCCAGCATGCAGCTCTCTCATCGAATTATTAAAAGTTGTAAGAATGCATCTGAGTCACCGTTCTAGAGATAAATGGTTTTAATTATTTGGAGTTCCTGCTGTCTGATCCCCCTAGTAAATTAAATCTAATCTAAAAACCACTTCTGCATTTTAAAGGCGTAGAAAAAGACCCAGAAACCCACCAAACCCAAAAACTTCATGACTGGCAGTTAAGGATAACTTTCAATGGGTATATCTAAGTCTTTGTTTTGAAGTATACATGCACGAAGCACCAAGCCAGTACACAGCAAGATGTTACAAAGTTCCAATACCTGATATTCTGCTGTGTTTAAGCCCTACATATGCTAAACATATGCAACTGTGGTATTCTTACCACATTATGTTAAAAATTCCTCCTGAGCATTAAAACCACATCAAAATAATGGCAAAGATCAAACGGGTACAACAATTCCTTCCTTCACCTTCCCTCAAAATAGGGAGAAATAAAGCATCACTTGTATGTTTTTGTACTCTGAACTAAGCCTTTTAAAATAACATTGTTGTCTGGTGACAAGAACTGAATAGCCAGATTAGCCTGGATCCACCTAAACCTTGGATTCAGTCCAATGTCCTGTTTTCATAACACCTTTAATCTGGAAGAGTTTAAGGAGACATACAAGGTTTAGAAGTACAGATAAAGAAAAATCCCTAAATGGTTCTAATCACTTTTGCTTAAATTTCAGCATGAAGAAGAAAATGCATTTCATGTCTATCCTTGACCTTTCAGCACTTCCAGATTGCCTTGAGAACAGTTTGTAATCAACCACTGCTAAAGAGTTTTCTTTCAGTGTTCTTCCCCTCTCCTGTGTAAGGAGCACCAAAGTTGGGAGGAAAGCAAACACAAGTTAATACATCACTACAACAAAATGTCATGAGGTCACTGCCTTGATGTGAAGTGCATGTCTTCTTACAGACCTGTTAGTTTATACACCTAAAACAAACTGTGCTAACTTTTCTGCAGTTGTTGGCCCTTAATAGATTTTTAAAAACCCAGTATAGATAGCCATGAAGTACTACCAGATTTTGTAACCAACTGCGAAGTAATACAACAAACTGATATACTGACACTTTAACTTCAAAAAGCAACTTTCTTATACCAAACACAAAAGTGAGAGAAAAAGCTTTTTCTCTCACTGACATGGAACTCTAATCCAATCTTAAGCTACCTACTGCAAGAACACAAAGATACACAACAAGCTATCTTGCAAGATTTTTATTTTTCAACAAACAAGTGACCCTTCCTTTAAGTCTGTGCAGGTGAACAAGCATCCCTTTCTTTAATAAATATTTATCCTTAAGTTACATGCTTGGTAGCTTGGAATATCCTCTTTTAAACTACTTGCTTGCTGATGCAGTCATTAAGAGAGTGAGTGCCCACGCATGTGCTTTATAGGGTGGAGAAGTGATATATACACATAGTAGATCTTCCACACATTTAGCATTTCCTTGCTCTTTTGAAGAGTTTAGCATACAGGTACATTACTAAAAGCTATGATGAAGTCATTTATTTTACATTAGAATAAACTAAAGAACATACATATTCTCTTAATATTATTACAGTAGCTAGAACTATTTTTAGATCTTAATAGATACTTACCACACCTCTAAACGATGGTGGAATTAGGCCACAATAAATAGGGACAAATGCACTACAGATTAAAGCCTGTAGAAAAATAAGACCATATAAATTAAATGGTAACTGTTCAATTACTGAAATTATTGTTTATCTCTTTAGATGATAGCAAAAACCAAGACAGAAACCCAACAACCCCCAGCAAGTACACCTGAGTAAGGAGAGGGGAAAAAGTATCAAACATTAAACAGGATGAAGACATTTATTTATTTATTTATTTATTTAGTTTTTTAGAATGTAACCACACCCCATCTAAAAAATTTAAGACTTATTAAAAGACCATTTCTAGTAATGTTAATTAGCAAGAAAGTTTTTATGATCGTTTACTCAAGCTCTAGGTTTTCTGAGTAAGCAAACTAACTGGGACATGAGTATCAATAAACTACCTTTGTAACTGATATTAAAAATTTTCAAAAAGCCATTTCTCACCATTTCTTGATCACTTCTTTTATAATAATGACCTTCAATATTTTTCTTATTTTTGAGGGATATAGTTTCATTACATTCACCGCACTTGAAAGGCATTTGAGCTTTTTAAGACCAATCCCTCTCACCCACTCACAATACCATTTCATAGATATATTCACTGGGAAAACAGTGAATTTAGGATAAGGAAGCTTGAATTCATCTTTAAAATACTGTTAAAGTCACAATAACTCAAAATGCTCAAAATAAAAATCCAACTGATGTTAAAGGGACTTAAGATTATAGTAGGTTCTTAAAGTTGCCAAAAATGCTCATACCTGGATAACTTCTTCTTTAGAGTTAAAATTAGATATCAATGCATTTTTACCATCTGATACTCTGGTTAGTGAAATACACAGCCTGCCCGATGACAACTGGTGAGTGTTTTCTGGAAGATTTCTCATCAGTCCATCTCTTATTATCTTTACCACATTGAAGGAAGGATGAAGAGGACCAAGATTTCGCTTTCTAGCTTCTTTGGCTAATGCCAGAACATCTGCACAAGCTTGAGCTGAAAATAAAATGCATTTAATTTAAGAACAGAAGATACAAAAGAAACCCCACACTTCCAGTAACAATGCACTTCTAGAGCTCCATTTTTTCTCTCCCATTGCTAGCATGAAAATTCAGCAGCTTTTTAAGTGACTGTCAGTGTTTTGATAGATCTTGGGAGTTTGTTTTGGGAGGGAAGAAAGTCACTTTAGACTTTCCAACAAAACTCCTAGTGAAGACTGAGCCACCAAGTTACTTGTGTGTTATTTATATCTAGACTGTAAGTGTAAAATACCTATCAACATGTTTCTGTTGGGAATTATTCGCCCTCAGTAACACATTCTTCAAAAACCACAGCTGAGTGACCTTCTGTAAGCACACATGGGCATATTCCACATGCAACCACCATAAAGACCTACAGTGCACTGAAGAAGCACAGCACCTGGGTTCATCGTGGCTAGTAACATTCATTGGACTTTAACCAAACTTCAGGCTGGAAGAAGAAATTTTTAAGCAGTAAGGAATGTGGGGACCTGTAACACCTCTTGTACAGGTCTCCACCTAAATAGCTGCATTTCTACCAAAACGTAACAGACACATAATATTTTTCTTTTCCAAATAAATAACCATTGGGGAACTAGATCAAACCACTACAGAAGACACGATTGCTCCCAAAGAACACCAAGATCATTTTAACATCCACACCCCCAGCCACAGCAAGAACAGCAGCTGATCCAGCTGCGATGCCTTGTTTGAGGGTTTCACGTCATGTTTCTCTAGGGCATACACTTTGAGGAAATCGCCTGATAAGCTTGTCAACTTGGTAGAGGAAAGGGGCTGAGGAGGAAGGTCAAAGTAACAGGTTAACCTGAGCAATATGCTACAAGGTCACCTAAAAATATTTTCAGAACTCACATGCTTTAACTTACACAGACTCTTTCTAGAATAGACAGGCTTTAACTTACCGTGTTAAATGCAAGTGCTGTACTGGAAAAAACTCTGCTTAAGCCTTTGAGTTCAGATTAATTTCCAAAAAACATTATCTCTCTACAACGCTATTTGCTTTCCCTCAGGAACAGCAAAGAGTCTATATTCAAAGAACATCTAAAAGGTATTCATCTGAGGTATCAGGCATACCCCATTTTTACTGGTACAACTGTTTTCATTCCACCCTTGCAGGATGAAGCCCTGGGACATGAATGTACCCATACCAGTAGCCTGACTCCACCTCCCACCCCAGAAAACAGAAAATGATTTAAAGAGCTCACTGTTCATAGTCAAGTATATCCTTATGTTAGTAAAACACATTTTACATGAAATTGAAAAAAAAAGGGCACAGGACACATTCTGGCAAGTGAAAAAGTTATTTCCAAAAGCAGTTATGCTGACAGTTTTTAGCAGTTCAACTTTTTAATGCGCTCACATATAAATCACCACCACCTTTTTTATTAACTAATGTAGCAATGTTCAGTCTTCTAAGCTTTCTAAAGAGAGAAATAAGGCATGTTGTAGGATTTTGAGATACTAAACTACCAGAACTCTGCCCAAGAATGGCAGTCTTAGTGCGTGTCTTAATTTTCTTAAGGAAAATAAATACATTTTTGAAACTTAGGCACCAAGCAAGTACATTGCTTGTTCTAAAAAACCCCAGAACAACAGACCAAGCCCATAGGGTGGATGGACCCAGGCGCAAACACACACGCCCCTACCTCTCTGCCAGGTCTTCACCCTGTTTTTTTTAGCTAGCATCCTATGAAATTAAAGCTCAGGCTATTACTTAAGTTTGAATTATGGTAATACCTTCATTAATTTGCATTGCAGGCACTTCTTCCCTATTTCTACAAGGAAAAAAACCCCACAGCTAAACCAGTGCCCTTTCCTAATCTTTTGCTGTGATTATTTACCTCTCACTGTACCAAAAACGTCAGGCAAGTATCAGCTTGCTTCACATACCCTGTGGAAGGCACACAAAAACTGATGACCTTTAAAATTTTAGATTCGAACTTCTGGCATTTCAACTTCCTTGCAAAAAATAACTACCCATAAAAACGAAATCTGAATTCACACTTTACCCATCTCCTTCACATGTAAGAATTTTTACAATTGAAGTAGTCTATAGGGAAAGAAAAAGTTTACATATTTTGTTTATTGAAAGCTATTTTAAATATGAGAAGGGCTCCTCATCAGAAAAAACACTGTAGCTACCCAAGAGTATGTGCTATTAAAGCACTGAAAGTGTAAAAAGCTGTTCATTACAAATCCAACAGACTTCAAAATAATCCAAATTCTTCCCTTTCTCCATCCCTTCCTCACAGGACTAAAATACAGTTCCCTCCTCAGCTGGATCCAAAATAGAGTCTCCTTCCATGACAGCAGAAAGGGACAGAGGGCTATAGCTCAAGTCAGACTGGGATTTTATGTAGACCTGTATTAGGTTTTGAAATACAAGAGAAAAGTAATTCATGTTCTTACTAAGTTTTAATTGCTTCTAGTTTGTTTCTAAATTTCAGTATTCCTATTTTTAATGTTTAAATAACTATTAATTCGCTCCCCACAGAGTAAAACTTGACAGCATATTTAGATCCGCCCACCAAACCTGCTCTCTTGTGCCCCACAAGAACGGATGACGCCATTGACACTGGAACAGTAGATTTCCAGAGACATCTAATGGGAGCAGTGCACCTTAACAGTTCCAGTTTGGAGTAACCTGGAATGCACTTCATTCCTAGAAGAACAGCCATCTCTAGGCTTCTTTCTCTACATTCCCCAAAATTCAAGGAAGGACAGTTCTTCCTCAGTCTCGAAAATACACTTTTTTTTTCCCCCTTTCAATGACTAATGCTTACATTTATACAAACCTGAGACCCTGCAACGCTCTCAATCTGCCTATCCAACAGGTAACGTGATAGAAAACCCTTTATTTGCAACATCCGCCTACAAACCTAAAGAGATGAAACATCTTCACCAATTTTAGTCAAAAAACATACAGAAAGCTTCACATGCAACACCAAGCACACTGATTCAGGGCTGGATGCAGTTAAGTCTTGAACACCTCCAAGGATGACAATTCCACAACCTCCCTGGTATTTTACTGCCCTCATGGTAACTTTCTTTTCCTTATACCTAACCAGATTTTGCTGTGTTCCAGTTTCTCTCTGTTGCCTCTCATCCTTCCACTACCTATCTCTGAGAAGAGTCTGGCTCTGTCTTCCCACAGAAAAACGCAACTGTGAAAACACATGGGGCTTATAACCGCAACTGCAGAAATAACAAACACTGTGTACTAGAAGTATATCGATGCAAGGGAGGTATGTGATACAAACTAATGAAATATGTCAATTATTACACCACACAGTGTTTCTTTAGGACTTATGTACAACCCTCTGTTTTCATATCAATACACACAAAACTAACAGCTAAAAAGATACAGAATTAACTTGGGAACACCTTCTGTCAACTGTAAATGCATCAAACCAAGATTTTAGAATGTGCCTGGTTTTGCATTGTCTTCCAACATTCCCAAGTGTTTTATTTTTAAAAAAAAACGGGTTGCCAGAAAAAATACACTTGCCCATGAAACACAATACCTTGGACAGTGATCTCACAAATACAAGCTATTCTATTAGGTAGAGCAAAACAAAAATCACAGTTGGCATATAAGGGGAAGACAAGAGAATAATTTGAAGCCTGCAAGTCTCAATTATTAAAATGCTAAAGATTTTAAAAGCTGTTAATGAGACATACTTTCAGGTAAATGATATACTGGCTTTGCATTTAAGAGCGCTTATTTAAAGCAGCTTCCTTCCTAAATCATTCACAACAACTTAAAACTTTAAGTTGGGTATGTTCTGAAACTCACTGTGAATAAATGTTTCTTTTAAAAGCTGATAACAGCTCATGAAGCGTGTTGTATTAGGACTTGATAGCAAAGTTATATAAAAAAGTTTAAGCAGCACAAGTTTACTGCTAAAGCTTTAAAGAAATTAAGCACATGTGACAGATCAGTGGCTAAGCATTTCACAGCATGATGCTCTTGCACGTACAGCCATCTTCTGTTACCAAACCGTTCCCTCCAAAGTTTAAAAGCAAACCCCAAACCCTCTCCCCAGACGAAATAAGCTCTCATTGTTTTCCTCCTTTATCTACAAGTAAGACAAAATGTGAGCTTACAGGATCTTCTAGTTCCAGACCAGTTAATGGTACCAGAAACGGACAGTTGTTGAGTCATAAACTGGACAAGCTTTTATTCAGCGCATCTCTTGGGTTTAAGAGAGTCTGGATTCTCATGAGCCCTGAATAGGTGAAAGTAAGCTACCTTTGGTATCTTTTCCCTACTGTTACCTAGTAAGTGCTCAACTCACAAGAGAGACTACATTCAGTTGCAAGCTAACATCCCACCAAGTAACAGTATAAAAACTAAACAGGATTGACTCTATTACTTAAATTGCAATTAAAATTGGTTATTTTAATCAATCCAGTGTTTTCCAACCTACGCAATATGCACAGATTAAATGGGAAAAGCATGTTAAAGCAAACCTAAGCCCTGATCATAACTCTTAGCCTTACCCCAAGAAAGGAGAAGCTCTAGAGGAAGTTTCAGAGGAAGGAAGTTGAAGCTAACCAAAACTTCTATGTGCAAAGATAGCTACATAAGAGACACATGCATTATTTCCCAATCAAGTCCACCACACCTTGTTTGGAACGGATGACCGGGTTAGTTTGCTCTCTCCAAAGAGTGTTAGCATTTAGCTACCTCCTGCTTTCCCAACGGCTCTTGATTCCTCTACTTCGCAGGGTGAAGAGAGGTCCCCATCAACCCGGCGTTCCCAACTCTGAGGCCAGAAGGCAGAGGAACTCTCTCAGCCAGACACACCTACCTATCTCTGTCCCTGTAGCTGGGGGTAATAAACCCCAACCATCTGACTATGCAACTGTTGAAATCGGATGTAGCGAGGCACCGGTAAGATCGTTTCTGGAGCCCGGGAGGTCGCTAAATACCCACCAAGGTTTAGACACGCCAGCTTTAGCACCTCTCTTGCCCCGCCCCCAAGGGAAGCGCACCGGTTTTATGCGCTATAGTCAGAGGCAGTACGTGCGCAGGATGAAGCGTGGGGAACGCAAACGGAGACGGCCTACCAGCCCCCGGGCGACGTAACCCCTTCGCATTTCCCTTCGGAAAAGGGGCCCGCGTTCCTCTTTCGGAGCGAGGGAGCAAGAGCCAGTCCCGCGAGGAACCACTGCCCAGCCCAGCCGGCCCCGCAGCTGCACCCGCCAGCGACACCGGCGGAGACGGGCCAGGGCGCTCCTTGGGGACGGAGCCGTACGGCAGCTGGCCTAGCCCTGCCCGCCACCCCACGCCAGACCCTTCCTGCCGGCCCTCTCCGCGGCACTGGGCTCGTCTCAACCCGCCGCTCCTCTCCCCTCAGCCCGCCGGACCCCTCCCCCCACCGCCGCCGGGGCAGAATTGCGGAGCCGCTGACCCAGAGAGCCGCCTCCGACGAGCACGGCGCCGGCGAGCGCCCCGGCGGAGGCGCCGTAGATGTGCCGGGCGTCGCGGATGATGTGGGGGGCGCGCTCCTGCAGGCAGGTGGCGGCGCCGATGTGGTAGACGCCCAGGAAGCCGCAGCCAGCGAAGGAGACGCTCCAGCCGCGCTCGTGGTCCAGCATCGTCACCGGCGGGCGAGGAGCGGCGCGAGGGCCGCCCGCCACAAAGGAGCTCCCTCTGCAGCAGCCGCTGCCGACCAACTGAACCTCCACCGCCGCGGCCGCCCTGCGGCTTTACATGACGGCCGCGCCCAGCGCCGCCGGACCCCGCACCAGCCAATCCCGTGCTCCCGCTCTCCCCTCCCACGGTGGCCCAAGGCGCCCCAACCAACCCGAGGGCAGATGCAATAAGGCCCCGCCTCCTCTCCCGCCTCCCCGTCAGCGGGAGGTCGCGCGCCGGCCGGTCACGGAGCTGCGTGACCCGCGTCCCGCGTGGCACGGCCGCGACCCCGCGGCCCTCGGCCTCCTCAGCCGCCCCCCTCGGCCGGGGGCCGCCTCCGCCGGCTGCGCAGCCCCTCCTGTCCCCGACTCTCCGCCCTGCGGGGCGCCTGGCTTCTCCCTGTCCCCGTTTCTCCCTCTGGGCTCGTTCCTGACACGCAACCCACAGCCGCTACGCCGCGCAGTAGGGCCCGGGCCGGGCTAGGCTGGGTTGGGTAAGGCCCCAGCAGCCGGACTTGTGGTAACGCTGGAACGCGCCCTTTGGTCTTAGGATAGGAAGCGAAGGGAGAGCCGGCGTCTGGTGGGGGCTCCCAGTCAGCCAGGGGCAGGGGGACCCAGCCAGGAGGCGCGAAGGGTTGTGTCATGCCAGCGCGTGTGAGCTTTCCCGCTTCATGACCTGCTGTAAGAGAGCCGCTGTTCGATAATCCCGTAATAAACTTTAAAGGAGAGGAACACTCATGATGATGGTGATGATAACTAGGCTTATAGAGGGGTGATTAGAAAATATTTTTTTTTTCCCTTGGGTATCTCAAAGCAAAAATGTACATGACTGTGCGTTCGTGTCCTACCAACATTTTACCAACAGAAGTACAAGCAGAGCAGCTAAACGCCACTTGAACTTTGAAATGGTGTCACCTAGCAGAGTTCCTGTAGTACCAGCTGAATGATGCATCAAAACCAGGCATCAACTACTGGTGGACTTTTGGAAGTCTCAAAATGACATCCTGAAGCACCTGAAGACCTCCAGAAAGTCTGAGAGCATGATGAGCACCAACTGATTAGTAGTCATTTGCAATTGCCTGTGCAGAACTGCTTAAGTGCAGTGCCTCATCAAGATGTCTAACTGAGCTGTGAGCAGGCCTGTGTGCCTGTCAGCACAGCACCATGCGAGATATGTTTGCTACATGATACACCTGTATGAAGAAGATCTTGGTATCAGCCAACCCTGATTCTTGCCTGCATCGGTGAGGCAACACCATCGTGCTTTCAGCTCTGCAGACTCTTCCCCTCGCCACAAGTGCAGGTATTTCTGTGGGGTGCTGCACTGCCAGGCCGAGATGTGCCCTAAATGTTTATCTGCTCAAGTCCTCTAGAAGTCTTAAATGCATCTGAATGTATCCAGCTGGGGTTCAGCTTTCTAGAAAAGGTGCTGTTTTCCCTCTAAGAATTCTAAAAGGAACTGGTATTTGTATGTGACTCCATCACCACAAATCTCAGGGTTCCCCTTTGGCTTGTGCTCTAATGCTGGTGGAGACTGAGTGGCTCAGAAGGGAACTTAAAAAAATTACCTTGCCCAGTGGGGAGCTCTCCCGAGCTAGGGTATTGAAAAAAGGAAAAACAGAGAACACCCTGTCTTAATTCCTCAAGGATTTAATTGCCTCCCTCGGGCTGCAGAAAACCTCTTTAGCTATGTGAATGTACCATCAAATCCTAACAACGGGATTAAAACCATCTCAAAATAGTCGGAGAGGAGTTTGTACTTTCCAAATACGCTTATGAGAGGTGGTGTTGCAGTTTTTCATTTCTAGGAAGTGCACTGCCTGGGAGAGGGAGCAGGGTCCAGGCTCTTTTTCAGTCTGAGTGGGCTTGAGTAATGGCAGTCACTAGATGGTTTCACCAGGGATATTTCAAACAAGTGTCGGACAGAGTATTCAGGATTCCACCTGTAACTGAGCACCACAAGCACTGGGCTGTACTTCAGGTTTTCCCACCTCTAACTTTGGTCTCTAGCCACCTCTGTCTTGTCGGGCCATGCATCTTTATCCATGACTCAGCATTTTGATGAGCAGAGCAGAGTGTCCTAATCTCAGTCCTGCCTGACATTTAGGTGCTTCCCTTTGTTTAAGGAAGAGAAAGGTGCAAGACCAAACCCATTTCTGTTCACCAGGAAGGAGAGAGCTGAAAAGGGAGCTGAAATCACATAGCATTTTTCCTATAAAAGTCCTATTTCGTGAAAAAAGTCCTATTTCATGAAAAAAGTGCCTGTGACCCCTACCCTTTTTCCATTTTCTTCTAAAGGAAAGGGCCAGCTCTGTTATATTTCACATTGTCTCCACATGTCCTCTCATGCTATTTACTCAGAGTGTAAGTGAAGGAGAGTACCAATTCTTAATCCGTGCTTTTGGAAAAGAGATGCTGAGGTGTTGAGAGAAGGACATTTCTGAGTATCTGCAGGCATTTGTCAGGGAGAGCCAGTTAAATGGCATGTGAGCAGGGGATTTTCAGAGCATCATCCCATCAATAGGTTTTTCAGGCTAATCTCATTTTTTTTCTGGTAGAGATCAACTCAATTTATAAAATACTCTTTTTATCCCTAAATTGTCACTAGAAGGTTGTTCCTGAGCTTCATTTCTTTAACAGAAATCTTATTTGTACCACAAAATGATACATGGTCAGTTCATAACCACCTGCTTTTGTATGTTGTCCTCTGACATTAGTATCTCCTCTATGTCACTGACAACGTTTGAAATGATAAGCCTGATTCCCTGCCAGCCCTCACTCTGCGATACTCGGGGAGCTGAGCTCCTCATGAGAAAGGTGCTACAAATGCTCCCCAACCAGTACCGCAACCAGTTCTTCAGATGGGGTTTCACTAGAGCCTCACACAGTCTTTGCTAGGGAACCTGAATCACTGATTCTGATTACCTATAATCATTATGATCAGCTGATAAATGCAAGTCCTTCCCCATTTCAGCTAAGATAATTACAAAAAAAGAAAAAAAGTATCGTGATTCTCCAGCACACCGCAGCAAGTTTGCTCACCAACTGCACTCCCTTCCTGTGTATGCCTCCTCTTTTTCAGTACCCGTATTTATCTCTTTGGGCTGCTTCCCAACAGATCTTGAAATTTCTTCACTATACTATCTCCAACTTAGCAAATAGCTTCTCATGAAAAAAAATCCACCACCACCAAAAAACCCCAAACAAAAACATCAACTGAGGTACATAGGGATAGGATGGATCCTATTTTCCTTCTCTGGAAAAGCAGCTGTCTCATCAAAAAGGTAGATTAGTTTGACACACTGAACCTTTGGCTTATCACTGACTATCTCAACTCCCTTTTATCTCCAGGCCTATAAAGACCCCAAACCCCTTCTTTCTCTTTCCTTTTATTTCTGTTCCCTTCACACGTCTCAGTTTACTTGCTGAATTCCAATTACAGTTTTATCTGCCCTGCACATAGCTGTTTAGGGTAAAGATCCTGGAACTAGCTCTAAAATTTAGGACATCTGAGAAAACTGATGCAACCTCATCAGAAGCACCACCAACTAACCCTGCTGTGGTTGTATAATACACGGTTTCAAGATTGTTCCATTTATCTTCAGAATCACTACATATACTATGCTGCAACCTGTGTTGCAAACATCCTAAATCCTTTACTGAATCCAGCCTATAATAATTTCCTCATAACTCCAGGAATACGAAGTAGGGTCTGAAAGCCCATGTGATGGAAATTAAATATATTTTGATGGGGGTATAATCTACCATGAAACCTCCATGCAGCTTCCACACTACTGTAAACAGATACAAACCCAACCCAATGCCTGGCATGTAAATTCAACAGGCGTGCCATCTGTCCATCATTTAACCACTGAAAGCTTCTCCCTTAATCCTTTCCATTTACCTACCATGTTAATTATGATAATAGGCGTGCCATTTTCCTAAGATATGGGTTAGATCTATTGTAAAAGAAGAAAGAAATCTATAATGCGTTTGTAATGTGCCTTTAGCTCCTCAGATGAAAGGTGCCATTTAAGCACTGGCTTTGCCGAAGGCATAGAATTTGTAGGAAAAGGAACCATATGGGATAGAGCACCAGCAGGAGGTAGCAGGAGCACTAACTGAGTCATCAGGTCTGAGGTCTTGGCCTGCCTTTAAGATCTGATGAGAGTTTCTGTCATCGGGAAAAGAAGGATATGAGCTCAGCAAGATGATTGCTAAGCCCTGCTTGGAAACAGCTAATGTTTTCTGTGTTCTTTTTGACTTTCAGGGATTCGTTGGTAATCGCGAATCCCTCACATGGTGCTTTTCATAAAGCATTTCACAAGGGATTGATGTACTGTGATAACCATTTTTCATGGGGGAGTTGGAAAGGAACACAGTAGTGAAGTTGGCCCAGTATCACTGAGCAAGGCCTGTTTCAGAGTTGGAGGTGCCTGATTTACTGAATGCCAACCCAGATCAATATCCTAGCACTTCTCCAGAAGGGTGACAAAGTACCTACTGGAATTTCTGGAGCCCTGGAAATTGCTTTAATTTGCTAGTACAGTCAGACATGTGTGTGTGATGTTATTCTGGCCTTATCAAGGGATAATCTATCTAAACTAAAAAGATCAAGGCCTCATCTCTGCCTAACACCTTTCAGACAATGTTCTACTGATAAAAATTTCTGAAGAAACACAAAGCTTTTGCTGGCACAATTTAGGTGCATTTGGTGAACAATGCAACCTTGTCTCATGACAGAAGGCCTCATTCTCCTCTCCCTAAAAGGATCTGAAGAGTGAAATGAAGGAACAGCTTTACAGTCCTTTGAGATATCTTATGTGGGACGCTGCAAGTGTACCCCTCTTATTTCTATGCATGCAAGGGAGAAAGAGTATGAGCTACGCTGTCTATGTAATTCAGCTAGTTCCTGGTTATGTTCACCTGAAGATGCCAATTTGGAATTATAACTAATAATTTTACTCCTTTTGTATGATGATCTTGTGTTACTTGGGCACACCATGAGGGAATTCCTATTAGGCTGGTGGCCAGAAGACTGTTAAACAGCCTTTGGTTTTAAAATATCAGATGGATCACAGGACGGGGAAGTGTTGGGTTACAGAGAGAGGTAAGCTGAGGACAAATAACAATCATAACCTGGAGAAGGAACTCCATTGTGTTCCTTGTGCCAAGGCCCCACATGCACACTGTGCCGCTCTCTTCCCCAGCTGTTGCTGCAGGGCAGTATGCTGGGGAGCAGGGACAAGGGAAGGATCTTTAAACTTCCCTGGTCAAAATAAGTCTTCAGTTTTTCATCTTCTTGCAGCACCAACTACCCCCACTACACTCTATACTAACCTTCACATAGAAACTACGCTTGGCCCAAACATCATTCTGGTTCCATTGCCGGCTTCCAGTTCTGTTTAAAACAGTGATATCAACCAGCAAAAACACCGCCAGGTTGTGGGGACATATTTTTTGTGTGTCTTTGCGTGTCACATCACGGCCCATTAAGCTTCCAGAGATCAAGTTAACTGCTCTCAGGTTTTCTTTGGCACGAGATGGAAAGTAGGTCATTTTAGTGAAAGCTACTGTCCTGCTTCTACCTTGGGTCTGATCTTCTAGCCTTGGAGTAAGACTTTAGATTTTTGGGTCAATATTTTGGTGATTATGCTCAAAAGCAATTACGGTAGAGCATAATAAATCTGTAGAAATTTAAATTGGTTTGTACACAACTGCAATTTTACTGCAGCTTCTAAGCTTCGCAGCATAATCTTAATGATGTTTTAAATTAAACTAAGGGGTCTGTTCTCTGAGTTTTAGTTGTGACTCTGGACTAACAGGCTCTGGTTTGAGCAAAGGGAAATGAACTGTGAAGATGTACATGACAGAAACAATACAAAAATCTAAGAGCACATAGATAAAGCAACCTCTGGAGTTTTCTGTAGGCTTCTGCCATCGTCTCTTTTACAGAAAAAAAAAATTAAGCATCCATTTCATGTACCCTTTGCTAGAATCCAATGCTAAGTCATACTATAGATGTAAACCCCAATTTTCCTTGTAATATGGCTGAAGGATAGGAGTAGTAGGATAGCTTTTGGAAAATCTCTTTAGAGGCCCTGTTTCATAGAATCATAGAGTGGTCTGGGTTGGAAGAGACATTAAAGGGACACCCTTCACTAGACCAGGTTTCCCAAACACCCATCCAACCTTGCCTTGAACACTGCTGGGTTAGGTAGGGTATCCACAGCTTCTCTGGGCAACCTGTGCCAGGGTCTTACCACCCTCACAGGGAAGAATTTCTTCCTAATATCCAATCTAAATCTATCCTCTTTCAGCTTAAGGACATTACCCCTTGTCTTACCACTACACTCCCTGATAAACAGTCCTTCTCCATCTTTCCTGTAGGCCCTTTTAGGTACTTGAAGGCTGCTCAAGTATCTCCCCAGAGCATTCTTTTCTCCATGCTGAACAAGCCCAACTCTCAGCCTGTCTTCATAGGTTCTCCAGCCTCCTCATTATCTTCATGACCCTCCTCTGGACTTCAGCAGCTTGATAGCTTTCTTGTACTGGGGTCCTTAGAGCAGGATGCAGTACTCCAGGTGGAGTCTCACAAGGGCAGAGTAGAGAAACAAAATTACCTTCCTTGACCTGCTGGTCATGCTTCTTTTGGTGCAGCCCAGGATACACTTGGCTTTCTGGACTGCAAGTGCACACTGACAAGTCATGCTAAGCTTGGTATCAATCAACACCCCCAAGTCCTTCTCCTTAGGGCTGCTCTCAATCTATTCTCCACCCAGCCTATAGCTGTGCTTGGGATTGCACCAACCCATGGGGAGGACCTTGCGTTTGGCCTTGTTGTACTTCATGGTTTGGACCCAACCCCTCAAGCTTGTCAAGGTCCCTCTAGACAGCATCACTTCCCTCCAGCATGTCAACTGTACCACACGGCTTGGTGGTGGTGTTGGCAAACTTACTGAGGGAGGACTCAATCCATGTCTCCATGTCTCCAACAAAGATATTGAGTAGTGGTGGTCCCAGTACCAACCCCCGAGGAATGCCACTCATCACTGGCCTAAATTTGGACATTGAGCTGTTGATCCCAACTCCTTGAGTGTGACCATCCAGCCAATTTCTTTTCCACTGAGTGGTCCATCCATCAAATGTATATCTCCAGTTTAGAGACAGGGATATCATGCAGGGCAGTGTCAAATGCTTAGCACAGGTCCAGGTAGATGACACCTGTCACTGTTCCATTATCCACCAACACTGTAACCCCATCATAGAAGGCAACTGAAATTGTTAGGCACAATTTGCTCTTAGTGAAGCCATGCTGGCTCTCACCAGTCACCTCCTTACTCTCCCTGTGCCTGAGCACAGTTTCCAGGAGGATCTGCTCCATGATCTTGCTGGGCACAGAGGTGAGACTGACTGGCCTGTAGTTCCCCAGGTCTTCCTTTTTAAAAATGAGGGTTAGGTGTCCCCTTTTCCAGTCAGTGGGAATGTCACCCGACTGCCATCATTTCTCAAATAGGATGGAGAGTAGCTTAGCAACTTCATCCACCAGCTCCCTGAGGACCCACGCATGCAACCCATCAGGTCCCACGGACTTGTGCACCTTCAGGCTTCTTAGCTGTATGCTAAGCTGTATGCTCTTGGTGAACTGGGAACTTCATTTTGGAAGCTGTCTTGGAAGCACTTTCTCTGGTTACTTTGGCTGCTATTGTGTAAACTGTTTTGTGCTGAATCTCAAAACACACGGGGAGGTCCTCAGATACAGATGCATCCCATGTCCTAAAAATTCTGTCTGTTGAAATCCTAATTCTGCTGCCAACCCTCGCTTACTCCAAGTGATGTGGGAGGGAGAAACGAGGCAATCCAAATGTAGAAAAGATAACACAAAACATGTGTTAGCCTACAAAGCATATTGAGCGCATTTGCCTCTGACCAACTTGTTTGTAAACAGGCCTCTCCCAAGACCACAGCGCATGTTAAATGGCAGCAGGTAGAGAAGAGCCTGGCACAAGGGGCACATGCTCTGTAGCATGGACTCGGCCTGGCCGTGCTGCCAGCAAGGGTCGAGTTAATCCGCAGCGCGTGTGATCCACTCACCAGCAATCAGGAGCTGCCCACCTCATGCTAAAGGCATGAAAACAGTGACGGAGTTCTGTGACTGGAGTCCTGCTTCGTCAATTCATTTCTGAGAGCAGTGCGAGGCCTCCAGCACTTAGCATATTTTCATATTGGAGGGTGGCTAGAAACCAGTGTAACTGGTTCTGGTAGGAGAAACAACGAATTTTCATATCTTGAATTCCTTGGTGTGATCTGTGTTTTTCGTGCTCCAAGTACAATAAATAAATCCTGAGAGTTAAAATTGGCTTTTCAGCTCTGGTATCACAGCCATTGCCTTTACTCTTCATAATTTCAAAACTGTTGTGTAGAATAGCCCAGCACTATTTCACGTGAACGTGGGGCATTCTTTAAATTTTATTTTCACAGTATTTTTGTTTCATAACTTTGTGGCCTGATATGTGTGTGGCAACAGTTTCTTGCAAAAGATTCCATGCAGCTTTATATATCCTACAAATGAGATACAGCAACCACCATGCCCATTGCTAACTTGCAACTGATTACTTTTGAAGGCTTTGTTATTCTTTGAGACAGAAAAATACTAAGAAAAGTAGTTCTAGCTAATAAACTCTGGGGGAAATTCAGATAGCTGCTGGAATTGGATTTTTCAATTCTGGTCTTGCAGAGCACAAGCTCCTTTTTCTGTCTGCAGTGGAGCTATTAGAATGTACCTGCTTTTTCTCTTAAGCTGTGTCATTTTTACATTAACTGTATTATTATTTTTAATTACAATTATCAATATTACTATATCTGGTAACTGCTGGTGGTAAAAAAGGTCTTTGCATCTTAAAGACCTAGTATCTTGTCATAGAAAGGCCTTGTAATTAGCATGTTACCACAGCTGCTGAGACAGATTTTCAGCAAAGCCTGATCTTGACCCAAGAAAATTCTTCAAAATTCTTATTTCCCTGAAGACTAGATAATTTGTCTTCCAAAGTGTAAGACCAATACTATTTCAGGAATTATTGCAGAGATAGATATAGACACAAGGAACAATTTCTCTGGCAGAATACTTCCCAAGAGTTATCATGGATTTTGAATCTTGTCTTGCAGCACAATGATCCATCGTCCAGGTATACACATGAAGATTATTTCTTATTTACCTACTTACAGAAGTTCCTATTCTGTAAAGAAACTGTGGATACAGAAACAGCTGCTCCTTCACTCAGCAGCCCGGAGAGGTGGAGACTGGGAGAACACTGTGAGACTAACATTTGTAATAAAAGGAAATTATTACTTGTGGAAATAGTAACCAGCAAGCTGCTTAGTGGGCATTAGTCCCTTCTTAACATTTGAAAACTGTGGTAAGAAATTCTGGAGAGGGGATTACGGAGCTGCACGTAGGGGAAGATGCTGTCAGCAGAGTGCGTGGGCGGGATATAAACATACACACTGTGCTTAAATACAGGCCTTTGTTATAGTATTCCCGGGTCCCTTGACTCTTTAAATACCAGAGAATTAAAATGCTTGGATTTTTTTTCCCTTCCCACTGGAGAAGGGAAGAAAACTACATATCAAACAGTTGCACCTTGCAGATTGCTGAGCTAAACCGTAGGCTGGATGACAGAACCACACAATACCAGTACGACAGGAGCAGGCACTTTGCAGATGCCCCAGCAGGTTGCCCAAAGGAGTTCACACAGTTTGTCTGTCAAAGCAAAAAATTCCTAGTGACCTTTTGGGCAGACACCGCCTGCCCTCTGCCACCCAGCACTGTGCTCAGGCAAGCTTCTGTGCAGTGGACCAGCTGGAGGAACTACGCTGCCAGGAAATAACTTTAGGTGTTTCTCAAGGTAATTCTGCTGCTGAACAGCTAACCACCTGTGACCTCACCATGACCAAGCTTCCTTGCCCTTTATGTAAGCCAGGTGGCCTGGGGAAAGGCATTCGTTGGCACATAGCAGAGGGCAAGGGGAGCTGAGAGACCAGAGGTGGGAGGAGAAGTGGCCTCAATGGGGGTGATGCACACTGTATGCTGCGCAGTGTGTAGGGACCTTCCCGTTTAAAATCAGCTCTATTGGAGATTTGAGGGACTTAATGAAAGTTATCCCTGTGTTGTGAAGAAGCTGGAAAACTGGACAGTGCCTACTGGGGCCAGTCACTCTACATTAATTCTGTAGGTTGTAAGATTCCTAGAAACAGGCAGGAAAGAAAGAAGAGACAGTTTAAGGAGTCTGCCCATTCCCAAAATGTTTCTGAGGACCTTTTTGGTGGCGTTGCAGGTTTGGAGCAGCTACTTGAGAACATGGCTAGAGTGTCTGAAACCAGAGCTGTCTACAGCTTCCTCTGCAGGCTAACCAGCTGTGCTGAAGGAGTTGTCCTAAACGACCTTTCTCAGCCCGACCCTCTGTTTTAATTATTGAATTATAGTGCAAGGAAGAGGACTTGAGGAAGGCCCTTCATCCTATAGCTCTGTTTTAACCAGAATAGAGAGCTTTTTGTTTACAGAGGAAGAGTGCTATTTAAGGTCAGTGAGGAAGGCATCTAAACTATGCATCTCTCATTGACTTAAAGTAAACATATGTCCTCATCATCCTCCTGTCAGTTATTTTAGGCAGCTAACAGTGCAAGGTCCTGGCTGTGGTGAATCCCATTTTGAAGAATTCTTCCTGGATATCGCAGAGGAAATCAGGGTCCAGCCTTAACTCCAGGCAGTAAATTTTATCCCAGGGGGTCAAGTGTTTCAAGGGAGCTGTTGAAATGGCAAATGTAACAATGCTTAATTCCTTTTCTTGGTCTAATTACCATTTTCATCTAGGTGGCACTAGATATGATCTAATTGTTTAGTAGGCAAATGAGCTATACAGCAGAAAATGAGAGTCTGTTAACCTCCCAACCGACCCAGGAACCCTACAGAAGTTCACAGTCAGCAACAACGCTACTGTAGGCTTCCAGTGTCTGCCGGAGCTGAAGTTTTGCAGACTCAACTTGGATCAATGTGACCAATGCTGAGCTCCAATAGCTTCCCAAGTAGGTAATTCAAATATTGTGTTAACGCTTGTTATCAGTTCCCTTTCTTTGCCCCACAGAAGGAGCTGTTTAAGAGACTTTTCATAATTTTTAATTACTCTTTTAGAGAGCATATGGTGGGGGAGTTTCACTACCACCTCGTCATATTTATTGAGCGTGTTTCCCGTTCCCCCCCAGCCGCTCACCTGATTGATAGGCAAGATTCGATTCATTCACTGGCAGCGCTGCACTTCCTGTACCAGGGACCCGTCCTTCTGCCTCAGAGGACGCACCAGCCAGGGACAGACGGAATTTCGGCCGGTTGCCGCCTTCAAGGCTCTCGCCTTCCTATTCCAGCTGCTATACGATCCTCTACAGAATCCTGCGACAAGCGGGTTATCACTCTCCTATTCCAGAAGAAACTTCATTCCTGTTTGGAATCCTGACGACAAGAGAGGTTGTTTGGTCCCTGTTCAGGCGCCATTTGCCAGAGCTGAAGTTTTGCAGACTCAACTCAGCCCAATGTGATCAATGCTGAGCTTGTTTATTGAAACACACACACAGCTTATATAGGTTTCTGTATCAGTGCACGAGTTACATTACATTGCTATTGGTTAGATGCTCTGTTCACCCGCCTTACATGCATCTCACTATTGCTAACAATTGGTTAAAGCTACGCAGTCACATTAGTCCTTATAAGGCAGTTGTTAACATTCTTGCAGCTTCTTCTCTCACAAGCTTGTCTCTCACAAGCTCTGTTTTGTGTTACTGCATACTGACATGTCTCTGCTAGCTTCCCCACGCCTAATTATATGAGGGTCATCAATAAATCTGGGTGGGCCACAAACCCACTCCTCTCAAGATACATTGCTACAAGTGTCACCATTTTTTAAAATGCCTTATAAATCAACAGCTCCCTATCCATTGGTACTAGGATCCAAAAAGAAATGCCAGGTCCAGATCTTCGGTTGCTGCAAATCAATGCATTGGCCTTTCAAACCTGCTGGTGAATTTGCATTTAGTTTTAGAAATCAGTAAGCTGCTTTTCTGGAATAACACTTTTATTTTGGTTAACCCCCTTACTTCAGTGAGAAAAATAATAAAAAATTCATACAGGAAAGACAAAGTATTGATCCATACCCATCACCTAGGGCAGCTGTGATTAACTGAAAGGAAACATGCTGTCTATGTGGTATGGCCGCCTGGACTCCAGCTGAGAAGCAGGGATAACTAAAAGAGGTTGCATGTGGCTGTGGCATGGTTTGGGGTGAGGAGAGCGCTGTGAGACTGAGGAAACACAAGTGGTAAATGACAGTATGGGGACTACTGCCATTCTCTTCTACCACTAAAAACATGTCCAGTGAAGGGGGCTCTAGATCCATTTTCCCTTGAAGAAAGCAGCAAAGAGGAGGAACAAAGGTAGGGGAAGACTGTGAGAGCAGAAATTAAGTAGATATGGGTAGTCACATTAGTTATCTTCTACATGTACAATGCTGAGAAATTGCCCAGTGTCACCAGTCAATGATTACTGTGCTCAGGCTGGTGCAAGTTCTTACCAATTTTGAAATGACTGAATTAAGAGGACTTTCTATTAGTACACACAAACTCATACTCCAGTCTTCCACTGATAAGTGAGGTCAGTGAAAGTCACTTCTTTTATCCTAGTCAAAAACCAGGACAACCTTTTAAACATAAGTATAAAGCTTTGGAGAATCAAGGGCTGCATTTTTCACAACAAAAATGTAGGATGTGTTGGTGAAGGAACCACTGTTCAAACAAACATCTCTCTGCAAAGTGAGTATTTGCCAGGACTTACCCCTTCTCTCAATATTGTGCAACAATCTTATAAGCAACTCAGCAGAAAAAACTAATGAGGGATTTGAGAACACATAAGATGACAACTGAAAGACAGAATTACACACACTCCCTGCAGCCATTAATATTTATAATGTAAGTAGGGTTTTCTTCTTCAGCTAAAGAAAATTTGCACAAGCAACAGTAGTGTCATGCTTTGCATCATTAAAGAAATTTCAACTGGCCTCCACAGAAGGTTCATTTAAAACACTGTAGTGAACAAAGCTGTCCAAACTACAGCCCATCCCAAGGTTTCCCTGTCATAACTTAATTCTGAAACTAATTCATGGGGGTCATCCAGGAATTTGACTTTGTATGTAGAGTGAGTTCATTTTAGAGTTATTTTTATAGGTCAGTGCTGGCTGCTACAGACTTGTTTTGTTGTTGTTTCTCAAGAAAAAGTTGCATGCACATTCTCATTGTACATTTGCTGGTTTACTACTTCAGAGTCAATCACTTCAGTCAAATTCATATGGCAGGGGTCATTGTCTACTGTGAAATGATTAACCCATAGCGGCACACATTTTATAATATAGATTTTACTTGGATAAGCATACATATTCAGAACTTCTCATTGGAGAAATAGATTCATACAAAGAGTTTTGCCTAAATTTTTGAAGACTAAAGGAGATTTCTGAAGCAAGCACTGTCAGTTCATATACTGTGCTGATGCTCTGCTAAATTTTTGTTTCACTGCAGCATCTGCTCTTTATTTAAATATTTCATAGAATCACAAAATGGTTTGGGTTGGAAGGAACCTTCAAGATAATCAAGTTCCAACCCCCCTGCCATGGGCAGGGGCACCTCGCCTCAGCTTGATATGAACCTTTCCCTAGAATGTTCTTCCTCTCATCATGATGCTCCTATCTGATAAGTCCTACTGTTGTATCACCAAAAGGGAAGCTGGGAAATGAGAGCAGAACCAATATGTACTCTTATAGCTTTATTGTACTCCATTTTTTATGACTTCACAGCTTTGTTCCTCTGAGGAAGTCTAGCATTTTCAATTATAATTGCATTCTGATTTAGAATTTATACCTAAATTACTTTTCTTTTGTTATGGAGATGAAAATAAATGGTTATTTGAAAATACTTCAGTGTGACATTTCAAATGTTTCCTTTGAATAAGTGATTTTGGTAATGTTAAAATATACGAATAAAATTAATATTAATATGGAGGTAAACCCAAGAGTTTAAGTGAAGTATTTTACTTTACTGGAATCAAATTGGTTATTAAAGTTAAATATAAGAACTGAAACACTTTTTTTTCTCTTTTCTCACTGAAATGTGCTGAAACTGTCACATTCCTATGAGTGTTTAATTGTATGAAGTTGAGTTTTCTGAAGGAAGAAACTGTTCTACAACATGTTATTTAGTTGGAACTAATATAAAACTTTATTTCCACTTACTCATCCTTTGGCCAAACTTTAAATCACAAAGGTTCAAATTAATCCTCCTCTTTGATGTTCATTTGTGCTGACAGGCAAGGCCAGTGACAAACTGAGAGCTGCATACAGCAAGTCACAGCCTTTACTCGCCTCTAAGCCTTTCCTCACTCTACTGATAGCCACTGGCATCTACAGACCACTGTTGTTTTCACAACAGAACTATGTGAATCCATCCCTAGGACATATGGGTGGTTGCTTATCACTTCTCCATCCCATTTTTTAATAGTTACTGTGTCTCTTTCTCAATTGGGTTTACACGAACCCCTCCCATAGGACACCCTGTGCTCTGGGACATTTCTCACCATTTTATCCTCATGGATAAGACTTCTTACTCTGAAATAAGTAACGATGTAGCTTATGGTGGGTGTTTCTTTGAGCCAGGAGTACTGATACCTTTCCTGGTTCTGTTCTACAGCAAGACCAAGGACATTTCATTCTCCGTTCCTTCCTCCTCTGCTTCCACGTCTGCATGCTCCCCATCTCCCCTTCCTTTTCTCTGATCCTAAGCTCAGAGAACTCAATTAGCTAAGTTCAGAAAGACACAAATGACTGGTTCAGCTTTGAAAGCTGAATTGGCTTAGCAAGGAACAGCTGAGCGAGTGCTGGAGGCAGCCCTCCCCTTCTTGGCCAGGGCCAGCTGGTGGATTGGCTCCGCCCACAGCATAGCTTCTCCTTAAGATGGGGGTCAGTGCAGTAGGGCTGTGGGTGCTGAGGCACGTGTATGATCATCTCATCTTGTGACTTGTGGGCAGACCCTGCTTCCCTCCCTCGGGGGTGCAAGGGAGAGAGCACAGCACAGAGCCGGGCCAGGCTGGTTAGTGGCTCAGACAGTGGCCTCTGGCATGGGAAGAGACTGACCTTCACCTCCTCTGCCCTTTGCCATTCCCCCCAAAACATGCTGTGGAAAACAGGCTGCTGTTATATCTGCTTTTGGTTATTTCAGAAGTCTTTTGTGGAAGTCAAAAGTGAATAAAGGGTGGGGACATTTTGGTCTGTCCTTCCCCTGCCACACCCCAGTCTGCTCTCTATTTACCCCAGGCACACATAGATCTCCCGATGCCGGTATGTCCGCCCTCTGAGAAATGGTGCAGTGGACCACACTGTTTACATTTGTAACCATCTTAAGCCGTGCACAAAACAGTAATTGTCACAGCCTTAAGTTCTTGTCTATGTACTGGGATGACGCAAAATCCCTCTCTTCCCTTCTTTTCATTAATCCATTCTAATTTACTCATCTGGGCCAGTGTGTCACACCACCAGGCCATTCTCACCACTCCACCTCCCCCCTTTCTTTCCCAGCTGGCAAATGTTGGCTGGCTGCAGGGAGTTTGGCTGTGAAGTGGTATGTCAAGTTATATTGTGAAACGACCAAACTCTGATCTTAATTCCCAGCTGGTACATTCAGAGAAACAACTTCAACTTTACCTACAGTGGTAGAACTGGCACTGGCTTGTCACATGGAATGAATTACATTACTCCAGACATAGGTGTAAATACAGTGACTGTCCTTTCCCTACCTAAATATTGATGTTGGTCAATCCAAGAACAGAGGCTTGTTTGCTTCAATTTCAAAAGCAAATAATAAAGTTTAATCTCACTGCAGTCAAGTTCTGAGTAAGAAAATTCCCTACTTCTACATGCCCTTCTTCCAGGGAGCACTGCTGCTGCCTGCCGGCCTACTGACCACTGATTTCCTACCCAGACCTCGATACACGCACACCACACACACACACCCCTAGGCAAAGCACAGCCCCAAACCCATTACATCTAGCTGAGCTGTGCTCCTCGTTTCAGCAAGAGATGATGTTCAAGACACTGCAGTGCTGATAGCTAGCAAATTAACCCCTTCTTTGCCACCTCTAAAAGGGGATTGTTCCCAGGAAACACAGCAAGGTGCAGGAAACTCAAAAGGACTGATTGCAACATGTGCCAGGCAGAGGACTCACTCTCCTATAGCAAGCTCTTAGTATTTTTCCCTCCAAATACAAGAACAGGGTTTTTCCTAGCACAGCAAATGCATCCCATCATTTCTGGAGGCTCCATAAAAAGGGAGCAGAGAATTCTAGACTAGCTCAGAAGAAACACCACTGCTTTCCCCACCTCTCCCCACAGGCATACAGCAGTACAAATGAAGATTAACTGGCAGACCAGGAGGAGTGCAGGTAGTTAGGATAAGCAATCTTATCTTTAGGTGACCTCTTTTAATCTCATTTGTTGCCAAGATCAACATAAGCACAAGTTCTGCATATTCAGAAAACAAAAAGACACCACACTTGGTGGCTTTAATCTCTATCATGCATTAAATTTGCCAAGCAGAACTAAAAGCTTAGCATGATTTTGTGGGGGTATTTCAAAGTTCAGCTAGATAATCATTCCTTTTGCACAGGAACCTTCAGTGTATCACCAGGATAAGCTGGTTTTCTGGAATAATTTAAGACACATATTTTGATATCTCTACTTGGTGAAGAGATGTGGATTTGCCCACTTCCGTTGTGCCACAAAAAATAACACAGATATCAACAGAGCAACTAACAGCACAAACACTGAAATAAAATTTTAGGTCTTTCGCTGCATCACATGCTTATAAAATAAAATGTCATTTGGTCACAGACTATTAACATGAATGCTTAAACTACATAGACACAAAGATGCTCAGAGATACACTTTCTAACCTTGGTGGCAGTGCCAAGAGAATGCTCTTCCATATGGGGCCATAGAAATCCTGGCTCCAAGGAGCAGGGTGCAGTTTCTGGAAACATGAAGATTGACTCGGGATTAGCTGCCACAGAGTGAAAACAAGTTGTCTCATCCCATGCCCATTGCCTGTTACTGGCAGGTCATTCAATTTCAGCAAATCTCTAACCAACCCCTTTGCTACAGACAAGGGTGTAGGTGAAATTATCACAGCCTACAGCAATTGTTTCCATATCCAAAGCTCTACAGGCATCCATTTAATAGATGCATTTCACATGGGAGTTACTGAGGTACCATTTAGCAACACTACAGCTAATTAGAAACAGGAACAATTGAAGTAAAGGTTCCCCTTTCTAGTTGCTACCCAGACATACGAGAGGTTATTTCTTAAAGAGGTCCTCAACAGCCATGTGCTCTGAAGTCAGAGAATGAAGGTATAGTGATGGCACAGGGGGCAAGGAAACCAGCCTAGGGGCACCACTAGCTGGACCAAGCTGGATGAGAGACAGGGTGAAGGTCAGAAAGACAAAAAGAAGGACAGAGTGGAAACAAACACATCAGTCTTGGGAGCTGTGTTTTGTAGATGCTTGGCTCTGCCCTCTAGGCTTAGGAAGCCTGTTGCAACCAAGCAGGGTGACTCCTCATGACCCCAGTTAGCTGGACAAGCTGCAGCACCTGCCCAGGAGTCATCAGCTGCTCTTTGCCATGACTCATCACAGTAACTGCTAGAAGAGAAGGTGACACCATCTGAGTTTACATTATCAGGACTCCCACCTTCCTGGCATTAGGACTGCTGCAACTTGTGGCTCTGCCTGTCCTCGAATGCCCCTCTTCCTTGCCCTTTTCCTTTGCCTTTTAGCCTTTGTGGGCAGCAGGCTCCTTGCTCTGTTGCTGTAACACCAGGCAGCACTCCAGCCCTCCTCCAGCACGTGCTGCAGCTCTGTCCCCATTAATCTGGCCAAAGTGGAAACACTGATAAACATGGCACTTACTGGTCTTGTCAGGTGCAAGCATTCCATTCTCTTCATAGAAGACAGCTATTAGCAATGGGTAGGTTGTGAAAGCCAACCCCTGACATCAATACTCCAAGGGCTGTCTGCCCCATGGAAAATTAAAAATCGAGAAAAAAAAAACCAGTTTTCATGGATGCCTCCTTAAAGATGCATTAAGAGGTTTACTGAGTCTACAGCTAAAAATATTTTCATGTAGGTCAGCACTAATGGGTCAACTGAGATTAGTTATAATTCTATAATTCTTTCAAGGATCATATAGAGACAACTCTCCCTGGATCAGTTTCTGAATTGGTGGTGTAGGGGTGTAGCTAATTTGAAAGGGCCTTTAGTCAAGTTTAATGTGACCAGTCACTTCATAATATACATTTTCATATAATCTACATTCAAATTCAATATTAAACTGAAAGAGCATGTGGGAAATGTTTTTTTTCCCATAGTTTGATGGGAAAGTCCAGCTAGAAGCTCTTGGCTGCCTAACCATTTATCACTCAGTGATGAATCCTAGAAGTACAAAAGGTTCAATGTCAGATGGAGACCCCTGGTACACAGTTGCCCAGTATATAACCCAAACAGTTCACAAGCACCTTATGCATTCTAACTTGAAGAGACCTCTGTCTCTTCAGCCCAAGATCTCAAAAAGCCTTTCAAAGTGCAAAATCCACTGATAATCCCCCCACAGTCCTACAATTCCTATTCTTGTCAGTTGGCTGTCCCCTACTGAGGTTGCAACCATTTGCTTCCTTGTTATCTGTTGTTAGTTTAAGTGAAGCCAGAACTTCAGTCCCAGTCTTCTGCTTAAACCAACACCATTATTCCTTATCCCTTCCTGTGAAAGCAAGCCAGACCAAAGCTGTCCTTAAAATATACCAAGTCTCCTGACTGAAACCATAACATATGGCTTCCTGGCTCTGAAGAAAGCATGCACATTTCCAATTCAGCTGCCAAAAACATCCACAGAAAATGAGGAGAGAAAAAAGCTGTCTCCAGATCTCATCATGATCTTCCAGTTGCAGCTAAGTGATTAATTGCACAGATCCCCACATCACCTTTAAAAAGAGCAAGAGATAACTGAATGACCACTTGACTGTTTTCCAAATAAACCTAAGGTAATCTGTTCAGTATTGCCATCCTGGTCACCATATACTGCAAATTAACTATTAGACTGCAAAATCCTTTTATCTTCCCAGAATGGAATGCACATGTGTACACGGATTGTTTGCATTTCTGCCAAGATTCCTCTGTTCTCTTTCACATCCTGTGGCCTGTCAGTAGTGCACAGACTCTACCTAAAGTCAAAGAAAGGACGCCCTTCAGTATCAATAAGGAATAATTCTATGTTGGGTTGTTCCTAATAGATATATATTTCTCATTTTCTTGTAAAGAATAAATGTTACTCTCTATTTCATTCACTGATACTCTGACAACCAGAAGCCTGACTCCCCAAGAGAAAATCATTCTCAGTTAAGCACTTAACTGTCAACACCCTCAAGCCTTCTATTTCCTCCTCCCAATGAAAGCTCTGAACTTACAAAAGACTGCAGCTTATGCTCTCTCATCATGGTCTATTTTGCAAGGTGAACAAGCAGCCACAGAAACAGTCAACACAGGTGAGAAGCTGGCACAGAAGCCAATAAACAAGAATGATCAGCGGAGGTTGGGGAAGAGAAGGAGATAGGGATGTAACTGATCAGGAGGGAATAGAGTGGAATGGCCGTTGGAAACTGTTCTTTAATATGCTAAGCTTCTTGTGGGATCAGGGTTATGTGCTGCCATTGCTTCACAACAGGAATTGTTAGGTCTCATGCACACAAAATAGCTGCTTTAATTAAGAGACAGTCCCAATTCTATTTAAACATCTTATCTTTTGTTTAAAAATATTCCTGAGGTCAAGTAAGCTTGATTAATTTGTAGTTTCCTGGAATGACAAGAAATGTTAGATCATCAGAGCAACGCTGCAAAGCATGACAATGCAGCCAAGCTTGTCAAATGCTCATTTCACAATTAGAAGAGAGTACAAATCAGAGAAAGACTGTCTGAAGCGACCTTTAAATCTTAAAACAACTCGCAAAACAAAAATACCAGGAAAGATATTATAGAGCAGAGACCACTGCATTGCAGCCATTTTTGTAAGTTCTTTGAGGCGTACATCTCAAGTATATGAATCTGCAAGTACAATCTACACAGTAATAAAAAATTCCTTGCTGCAGCTCGTAAGGTCCAGTCAAATTCTCTGAATGCATGTTGACTTCTACTCCATTTTCTGTACTTCAGAAGATTGATTTCTCTACGTACCAGCAGATTCAAAGGACCACAGAATTTTACCTCTGTATTTATTATTATTACTGTAAAATCACGTGTAGAAAATACCACACCTATTATTCTCCTCCTAACTCTTTTACCTTCCTTTACAGAGAAGGGAAAAAACCCACCCCAGAACTAATACCTAGCTGCTCACCCACTTCTTAAGCAACACAAGGAATTATATATACAAACAGATCTTTTTTGGTTGAGGCTTTGTACTTAAAAGATTTGTTATGATCATAGAATCACAGAATCATAAAAAGGTTTGGGTTGGAAGTGACCACAAAGACCATCAAGTTCCAACCCCCTGCCATGGGCAGGGACACCTCTCACTAGACCAGGCTGCTCAAGGCCCCATCCAACCCAGCTCTGAACACTTCCAGGGAGGGGGCACCCACCACCCTTGTAGTGAAGAATTTATTCCTAATATCCAATCTAAATCTACCCCCTTCCAATTTAAAAACATTCCCCCTCATCCTATCACTACGTGCCCTTCTAAAAAGTCCCTTCCCAGCTTTCCTGTAGGCCCCTTCAGGTACTGGAAGTCCACTATGAGATCTCCCCAGATTCTTCTCTTCTCCAGGCTGAGCAAGCCCAACTCTCTCACCCTGTCTTCATAGGAGAGGTGCTCCAGCCCCCTGATCATCTTCGTGGCCCTCCTCTGGACTTGTTCCAACAGTTCCATGTGCTTTTTATGTTGGGGATTCCAGAATTGGACACAGTACTCAATGATCTAATGGGCAATGTATCACTAGACGTTTATGGGAAGAAAAAGATAGTGCTTGACTATTTAGCTGATGTAAATTGTCATAGAGCAAAAACTAAATGGTGTTATAGTATTTACAAGAAAATACGTGACAAGTAACTACTGTGCTGCTTATTCCTACAGCAGCAATGCTAACAAGCAGTAATGTAGAGAGCAGGTCTAGCACGGATTACTGCAGTTTTCTTCACAACACAGAGTTTACAGTCTCAGTAGTGGGAAGGCATTGCACGGGCAGCGGGGGTTCTGGTTTCTCAATTCCAAAGCCGGACCTATTAAGCCAAATTTTCCTTTCTTATTAATGTTTTCCAGTCTTGTTTGCATGTAACAGCATGGAATATAATGCTGGTATAAATCAAGTGATTGAAGCCAGATGCAAGAGAACTAGAAATGCATTTAGCTTGTTATGCAAGAAGGAACACTCCCTTTCAGGTCAGATTTTCAACATCTGGCAGGATGGATTTCTTGCTAAATTCCAACAGCCTCATTTGACACGTGCCTGGCTTTTGCAAATGCAACAGTATAATTAAGGGATAGTTTAAACAAGGGTTACAAAGGTTAGGTCATGTGGTACCTAGTACTGGGGAGGAAAACAGACTCCCTATTACAGCTCAAGTGCCATTCTTTATTCTGTTTATTTGCTTTGTCCTTGCCCTTATTATTTACTTAGTCTATAAGGTGTCCTTTTTAAAACAAAATCCATTTATATTCATATTTAAAGCCAAGACTGCTTCATCCCTGTGACAGAGGAGGCAGGAAAAGCAATGCAGTTCATGCTTGATGTATCCCTAGTGTTGAGGGATGACATCTGGTAGTCACAGCTGCAGCACTCAACTGGAAACCACCCTCTTGAAAGAGAAAGAAGCATCTGAAGTTGCATCAGTCCCTGCAGTTTCAGTCTGTGAATGTGATTTGCAACGTCTGTAATTGCAGTGTGGGAAATTGTACTTCTTTTTTTTTAAATCACCTGGAGTTACACTCCTATTAAGTGTATTCTCTAGCACTGGAAGTATTGCCAGATGAAACATGAGTAGTGGATACTTCATTATTTTTTACAATAAAAAAGTATTCATTGTGAAACACAGCAATTCTGACTCTGGTAACAACTACTGCAGTGCGAACCAAACGCAATGGAATCACTGAAGACCAAGGACACGCTATTTAATTTGTAAAACAAGAGCCTGGCCACAAGTTCACGCTATAAATCAATGGAACAGTCATGTCTTATTTGTCTTCTACCTCTTCCCTGGAGATCCTTGCTCCCACAGCAAAGTTGGTAAAAACAATGGGAGCATACATTAATTACTTCAATGGGGAGTCACATATTTTAAATTTGCTATAGAAATGCAAAGGTGACGGCGCTAGCCTGCGTGACCTAGTAGTAGAGCAAATCAGAGGAGTGCTCACACAGGAGCATACACTGCTATGCTCAGTCTCTGGCTGAGGAAGCAGGGACACCCATCCAAAATATGGTAACTTCCCACACTTGAAAATGATGGCTTTCTTCAGGTGTTGGTCACATCAGGAATGAGTAAACAGTGATTCTGATCAAAGATACAGCTCCATCTGAAAACTAAATTTGAAATGAATATTGTAGGCTACTTGTTCAGCACAGGCTGTAGTGAATGTAGAGTGGTGCTTTGGAGAACCTGTGCAGGACATATACAGTGCAATTCAGAGTGTAAATACCCAAGTAGTTCAGGAAGCATTAATGTTTTTTGAACATATAGCCCTCCATATGCATAAGAAGTTGAAGCTCAAGAATGGCTTTGGGCCTATATATGAAAGGCAGAGCAGACCTACCCAAGGAGCATTTTCTGTCCAAGTGCACCACCATAGCTGAAGACTTTACATCCCCTGCTAGAAAGGAAAGCCATACGTTCAGCAGCAATCCAGAGTATCACCCTCTGCTTGAGCTTTTGAGCTAAAAAGAAAAAAAATCAAAAAACTCAAACTGTAATTTGTAAGACTATAGCCAAGCAGGAGAATAGTACGGACTTGAACAGTTTCCCTGTTGTTAAAGCTTAGAGAGTGCCCCTGTGGATTTTCCTTTTCCTAGTGACTGTTTCAAAAATCAGACATAACCATCGTAAAGCATAAGAAGTTTGGCCAGTTGCACCTCACCACCTAATAGCGATGTGTACTTCACAGCTGCAAGGTGTAAAATTAAGGTGCTTTAGCTTGGTATTTAGAGACTTACAGAACAAGTTTCTCCATAGCATGCCAGTTTGAATAACTGGGATTCAGAAGCTGATTTCATATTCTCCTGTTTTTATGACAGATTCCAAAATTGCTTTTGCAACTGGAGTAAACCACTCTCCAAGTCACCTCTACAATGAAAGTACTCCTCCTGCCACAGCCTTTCAGAACACCTATCTCAAAACTACCTGCTTGGACTTAAATTATCCAAGAGGCTTTTATCTGTACTAGCAGCAGTTGAAAGCCTTTTGTGTTTGTCTGCACATAGCTCCTTTAGGACTGGCTTCTGTCTTACTTCATGTTGATTTCTCATAGGGATCCAAAGAAATCTCCTTTACTACCCATCTCAAAGTAGTGCCAAATGATTCAGTGACAGCTGAATTTATCCTGATTTCTATCTGCTATTTAATACTTTGCTGAGCAGAGCTTCTTCAGTTACAACCTTGTGTAGAGCATCTTCAGTTATGACCTGAGCTGTATTTATTATGACTATCAAGTGCAATTTAAGACAGCCAGTTTGAGGAAGTATCTACCATGATTTTTGAGAACAAATAGCAAAATGAAAAAAATAATACAAGTTTAATAAAAATCATTACTTGTAGGTCCCCAGAGCTGCATACTAAATCCCAGCCTGCTCACAACCACATCACTGAGCCAGCCAGTGCCCCTAGCACTCTGCTCAATGGGGGAGAGAAGCCAAGGGCTCTCCTTCTGGCCCCAAGACCTTTCTAGTCTGCAGCATCCACAGGAAGCATGGGCCAGAGGGGGAAGAGGACCCTTACTTCTCAGCCAGAGTATTACTTGATGACCAGGCCACATACCAAGGAGATGGATGACAGGGATTCGAAGCTTTCTCACAAATGTATTTTTCATCTTTGTTTGCCCAGGTCCTCATTCGGGGTCCTTCAGTGTAAACACAAGAAAAGCTCACGTGTGAGAAAATGAGACCTATTTCTGAGGTGTAATGCACTCAGCTCAGATGGCATCTGAACACAGGCAGACTCAGACACCTTGCTTTCTGCTCCTGGAACGGCTTCCTGCACAAGCTACACAAGGAACTGGAAATAACCAGAATAGCTTGCAGTACTAGCTCAGAAACTCCCAAGCTTGTCAATGCAGAACTTCTTGGGCAACAGCTTCTTTTTAACAACCTCTTTCCCTAGCAATCGTCCTCTCTGTGTCAGTGCTTGATACAAATAAATTTCATTTCCTCTATATCATACCCACAGAAGATTTTAATTATGTGCTTATTGCAGCTGCCTCTCAAATAAAAGCAAGTCTCTGTTCAACTTTCCTAAGTCCTAAAAGTAGCTCCCCTGTGCCTTAATTTATCCTGTTATTCTGATGTCCTCTTTCCCATCTCACACAAACTGTACTGAACGTGGGCATCAGGAATTCCCTGAGCAGATCTATACTGCTCAGCTCACTAGGTGGTCACACATACGTGTCCTGGTGGCAGAGTTACTAAGCTTGCCAGAGAAGCCAAGTAAGAGGAGTGAGCTTTAATAGTCTTGCAAAGTCATTGTTGCTCTTTTGTGTAGCTGAAGGTTGAGCAAGTATGAAGCACTGGGAGTTGGGTTTTTTGGTGAGAAGAACGCAGCACTGAACATGTGGTAAACACTCTCACATTTAGCTGAGAATAGGCTGCTATAAGGGAGGAGGCTTTAGTAATTCCATCATAAAGACTGCAAGACAAAAGACAAAGACATTTGCTACGCTTTATGAGTATGGAAAGAAAAGGTTTAAGAACTTGAGTGGGAACATCAAGTAAGTTAGAGCAAACTGAGGTTAGAAATTACTTCTATTTCCCATCCACATGCTTAAACTTCAGAACAATGCTCTCCCTCTCTTGGAATACACCTGATTTGTATTGTTTCTCTTTTTAGAGGCTAAGTCTAAATCCCTAATCCATATGATCAGTCCCACAGAAACCAGTGAGAGAACAGTCAGGAATGAGCAGTCTTATGGTTTTGTTGCCTTTTTTTGTTTGTTTTTAAACCCAGCACCTATGCTTTCTTAGCACTCAGCACCTAAACTATGATAATGAAGGTAATTATGAATAATAGCAGGTTACTGTAGTCCAAAGGCTCCAAATTATATTTAGCAAACAGGTAGGCTTACTACTGAAGGTATAACATACAGGGCAAGAAAAACATACAGAGCTATTTGCCAGCCTAATTAATAAGTCTGGTTAAGATAAGTCATATTGCACCCAAACATATGACATACTCTTAAAAGATTGTGACCTCTATCCTCATTACAGGTCCACCCACAGGAGATGACTGCAACCATTTGCAGAAGACACATTACATCAAAACTATTCATGGGTGCTTTCATGATGCAGCTGACGATACATCTAGAATCATCTTGATACCGCCACTTGCCAGCAGATACCGTACAATAGTCCTTGACACTGTTTGTCTGAAGAACCGTATCGCTTGCTGTAAATAGGAGGACCAGGATGGAGCTAGAGGTATATGGAACCAAAAATGTCTTAACTTTGCAATAGGCAACATGTGGATTTGGCAGCTGAAAGATGAACTACTTCATTTCCAAATACAGCAAGTGCCACAGAAAGAGCCTGCTCTTCCACTTTTGTATCTCTTCAGAACTTGCAGAGCAGTGTCCTTGAAGCCTGGCATATAGTCATTCACAGTAGCAATGTGGTTTGTCAGTCTCCATTACAGACACTGGGGCACAATCGGGCCACTGTACATTAACACTGCTGTTCTCAGAGAACCAGTCATGGTATCTTACACACAGGGAAGGTGCAGTCAGTTTTACAAAGTCACTCTTGGGTACCTGAGGGCTGTTGTCCCCATGCCTTACGCAATCCATGCAGGAGATGCTGTAGGCATTCCTCACATCTCTTCCTGCTCCCTGCTGAGCAGACTTTTTGTGGTAAGAATAGAGGGAGAGCCTGGTTTCTCCCTTTCTGTGCTCCACAAGCCTTCAGGGAGTGCGCTTTGCACAAGGATCAAAAAGAAGACATGTCATGAAGAATACTCCCGTGGCTGCCACCACTCACACATGAAGCCTTAGCAAAACGCAGGGAAAGTCCAGGCTGCAATTTCTCAAGTGCTAACAGCTACTCTGTCTGCACTCTATTTACATAATGAGAAATGTTATCCAAACACTTGTTTGAGAAAATATCTCTCTCCCTTTCAGCAGTATGTGCCTGTTACTGCACCAGCATCTGGAATAACTGTGAGAGAGATTTGCTTTGCCCTAGGTTCACCAAGCAGGAAGATCATAGAATCATAGAATCACAGAATTGTAGGGGTTGGAAGGGACCTCGAGAGATCATCAGGTCCAACCCCCCTGCCAAAGCAGCTCCCCAGGACATATCACTCAGATAGGCGTCCAGACGGGTCTTGAATATCTCCAGAGAAGGAGACTCCACCACCCCCTGGGCAGCCTGTCCCAGGGCTCTGTCACCCTCACTGGGAAAAAGTTCTTCCGCATGTCCACACCTGCAACTTGTACCCTCTACAGTTGGAGCTGTGGCATTTTGATGCTTTGAGCAACTACCCTGCTCAAGGCATCTGTCAAGGTACACTTCTTTCCACCTTTTCAAGTTCTTTTCAACCACCACGCCTTCCCACTGCTGAGTGTTCTGCTAGCAGCAGCAGCAGCAGTTGGTAGGTATCCAGGATATTTACCCCACAGAGGCTGTCATCCTGGACTCCCTACAGTTACAGAAGAGGAGATAGTCCTTTAAAATTACTCTTTCTCCACAACATACCTAGAAATCAAATGAGTGACTAGGACAAACTTTGGACTCAGACAACAAAGGCCCCAAAGCTTCCTTTAAGGATTGAAAAGGGGCACTCTAAGGGTGTGATAAACCATACATGATACTACCTATTTTGTCTGGAGGATATGTGAGATGTTCAGCTGAGGACACTGTTGGATGGCAGTACTAGTGTATCTTACCAGTGTTCACTGGTATCATGCACCAGGCACCACCTGCTCTGCAGGTGCTGACCAGTGAGAATAAAAGAGGATTTTGCATTGATTCGAGCCTGTAAGAACTTTGTTCTTACAAGTAGGCTGTCTACATGATAGACATTTTGTTGCCATTTAGCATCTCATATAGAATGAACGTAGTCTACCCGGGAAAGTGGTCACAGCACCAAGCTTGGCTGAGTTCAAGAAGTGCCTGGACAATGCACTCAGTCCCATGCTCTGATTTGGCTGGCCCTGTGTGGAGCCAGGAGTTGGACTTCATGATCCTTATGGGTCCCTTCCAACTCAGGAGATTCCATGATAGTCCTTACACCGGGAGTCAAAAATAAGAAGCAGACTATTTGTGAGAACCACATGAGACAGTTGCTTCGTATTCCAGGTAAAGGTTTTTCTCGTCACACTTCCTGAGGTGTATGTTTTGAGACTCAGGTGATATAACTCACAGTATCAGACTCTCTAGGAATGCCTTTGAGAATAAGTCTAACCTTGACAATTGTCATGGGTATGTGCTCACATGCAGTCAGAATATAAAGCAGAACAACTTGACAGAGGAACTGTCAGGACTGGAATCAACAGCAACTATTTTTTTGAGCATCAGAGTAAGCTTGACTCAAATCTGTTCTGAAGTAGCAATGACTAGCTGTGTCACTAATGACATTACTACTATCAATTCCCACTCAAAAGTTTTGCACTTTTTAACACCTTTTTTATTGATACATCAATGCAATAAAGGATTTATTTATGGCCATTTTAAGTATGTGAATACCCACATTCATGCTGATGGGGCTCATGTAATTCAAGTAATATATTCTTCAATGTCTGCATATTAAGTCCTAATCAGCATTTAGAGTAGTTTAGTATGGATCACATTATAAATCTGCTCTTCTGCTCTTAGGTCCCTTGTGTAGTCTTGCATTTCCCAGTCCCCTCAATTTCTGTGTCTTATGCTTCTGGGACCTTTAATGCTCCTGACTGCAGCAGGCTGAGCACCAAACCACCATCCACTCCTGCAAGCAATGTGGCACATTCATTTCAGCATCCAGATTCTTCCACCTCTGTCAAGTAAGCACTTCCACTCTTCCTAGCCTGACTACCTTTACATTTTATTTCTGTCATCATCCTCTCTCTTCCCTGACATTACAACTTGCTCACCTCAGTAAGAGATATGTTTCTCTTTTTTTAATGCTTTCCCTTCCTGTAATCCCTTCCTTCTGACCTCTCCTCTCCCAGAAATTCATTAGTAAATGAGGCAGAAAGCTACCTCACAGCTGTATGCATCCGTTCAAGTTTTTGTGTTGATGTGAGGCAATTTTTATCGTGAATGTGTAGCAGACTTGTTCTATACTTTTCTGAAATGATACAGGAAATTGTCTAGAACGGCATATTTACTGCCTTCTGAGGTAAGTAGTCTAGAACCATGATCAACACCTACTAATAATCCCCAGAAGTCCAGCCGAGCAGCTCCTTTCTTTGCTGTGACCTTTGCTGTCTACATCCTCCTTGTGAAAATGAGCACACCGCTAGAGTAGCCAATTTCCTTTAACACATTTTTTTTTCCAGTTTCAAGCCTAGAGGCTAGATTTATAAACCAGTAATTTCTCAGAGATGCTGATCAGGTATCTGAGTGGTTTTAGAAAAGTGCCCGAAGGGTAAGCATTCCAAAACACAGCATGAAGTCCCTAGTCTTTAAGTCCCCACACAGGTGCTCAGACACACACAGAAGGGTGAGCTGCTGTCTGGAAGCTGTGAAGCCTCTCCAGAACACTACACAAACCTGGCTACATCACAGCATGACTTGTGCAGACAGGTCAGGGCTGTCTTTACATGTACACATGCTCCTGGTTAACTGCACGTGCCACTCTGCAGCTGTTTGAACAGCAGAAAACTCATACAAAAGCAGGCACTTTAAGGTCCATTCAGGAACTCATAGGGTCTTGAGTGGTTTAAGGCCCATAACTTGAAGATTATCCACACTTGTACCTCTGTGTCCATATTTAGATAAAAAGTAATACTAATACAGTCTAGAAGCATAATATAAATGAGAATTTTCTCACTGCTTCTCATCAGGGACAACTGTATCTGTGCCATTTCTACAGCAGTTTGCTTTAAGATAGATACATTCAGAGGCATTTAGAAGGGAAAATAAGTCTCAGCCCATAGCATTAAAACAGGCACATCCAGTTCACCTCCTATTAGGCTTCAGCTTCTACGGTGTTGCAACCATAACAATCACAAGAGCTCCTGTAAAACTCATTTGTTTTCATGGTACTGAATCACTGAGATGTTCAAATCAGGTCCCTCAAAAACAAGCCAGTTTTATATGAAATAACTGCACAACCTTTATTACACAGAAGTAGTATAACTAGCATATCCAAAGGCCGCTCACATGTTCACCTCTCCTAACTCACTGAAAACTAAGTTACTGTAAGAATAGAGTGAAAGCCGTACTAATTACTGCCTTGAAACAGCCGGTTGCCTTCAGTGCCCTGATCTTTCTTAAGCGACCATTTAAAGTTTACCCAAACCATTTGTCTTCAACCTCAACAATGACACAAATAATGAATAAGACTAATTATCAATAAGCACCCTCCACCAGACCAGGTTGACCAAAGCCCCATCCAGCCTGGCCTTGAACACTCCCAGGGGCAGCCACAGTTTCTCTGGCAAACCTGTGCCAGGGCCTCACCACCCTCACAGTAAAGTATTTCTTCCTAGTGTCTAATCTAAATCTATCCTCCCTCATCCTATCACTACACTCCCTGATAAACAGCCCCTCCCCAGCTTTCCTGTAGGCCCCTTCAGGCACTGGAAGGCTGCTCTAAGATCTCCCTCCCCAGAGCCTTCTCTTCTCCAGGCTGAACAAGCCCAACTCTCTCAGCCTGTCTTCATAGGGGAGAGATGCTCCAGACCTCTGATCATCTTCGGGGCCCTTCTCTGTTCCCACCCCAACAGCTCTAGGTCTTTCTTGTTCTGGGTACCCCAGAGCAGGACACAGTACTACAGGTGGGGGTCTCAAGAGAACAGAGAAAGAGGACAGAAACACCTTCCTTGACCTGCTGCTCATGCTTCTTTTGATGCAGCTCAGGATACGATTGGCTTTCTGGGGAGCACGCATGCATTCCTGGGCCATGTGGAGCTTCTCATCCACCAACACCCCCAAGTCCTTCTCCTCAGGGCTGCTCTCAATCCAATTAATAGCACTGTTATATCTCAATATTGAATTGCCCTTTCTCTCATGAACTCATAAATATCAAAGAACTGCCTGTGTCACCCTTTCAAATGGTGACTGAAGTAAAGGCAGCAAAGTAACTGTCCCAAATTCTCCTATAGAAGTGGCAAGAGCTTGCAATGAAATCCAGATACCTGGACCAGCACTGTGCCTACAAGGCCACATTGTGAACATTCCCAATAAAGTATAGGCCAGATTAAGTTTTAAATTTTCTCTCCTTATGGCTAAGTCCCATCCATGAACTGTTATGATACAAAAATGATCCCAGATTAAAAATTGGTCCTTTTTGGAATAAAAGTTGCTGCTAAAAATAACCACAAATTCAAAATGTGGGAGGATGGAATGGAGATAGAAATGTGCAGATAGCCAAAGGCATCTACAACCCACTGGGGAAATATTTACAGTGTGGCTGGCTGAGTTATGCTAAGTATCCCACCCTGTTTTGTCTGGTGGAATCATTGTTGCACAATTTGTGGTGGGGGTTTACAAAACTGCAGTTCTGACCTTTCAGGAAAGCAAAGCCATCAATCCACAGTGCTGACATCTTTGCTGCTCCTCTTCATCTCACGCGGCAATTGCTTTGACTCACCAAAAGTATTGGTGTAGCTCTTGCGTTTTTCCTTTGAAATGATACCAGGGCCTGAGGATTGGTTTTGGTTATTTGCCTTTTTAGGTTCCTGGCCTTGTTTCAGGTGTTATGTATACGATGCATCAGCAAAGCAACCGCACATTTCCTTATGCTACTTAGGCTGACGGTAAGGCAAGCTCATCTTGTCTGCAAGTCTCTCCCTTCATGGCCTGCTGGGAAATGTAGTGCTGAGAACAAAAGTGATACATGGCGTCTACACGGACTCATGATCCAAGTCTGCTGAATTTGAAATGCTGTAGGGCATAATTTTAGAAGCACTATAAAGTGCTGCCCAGAGAGGTGGTGGATGCCCCCGTCCCTGGAGGTGTTCAAGGCCAGGTTGGAAGGGGCTCTGGGCAACCTTGTGTAGATCCAGGCCTGGAGGTTGGTGGCCCTGCCTGTGGAGGGGGGTTGGGACTCTATGATCCTTGGGGTCCCTTCCAACCCAGACCATTCTGTGATTCTATGATTCTATGAAAGTTGTGGGAAAATATATGGTAAGGACCTGCCTCAGAGTTGGCACAATGACCACCTTGCATTGCTGCTGAACTTCATGGAGTGGTCTTCTGCAGCCCCAGACAGTGAGCAGCTGGCTCTTTCAAATACCAGTAATGAACACTTTAGAAATACAGACCCTTGCATTCTCACCACACTGATGAGGAGCACGTAAAAGAAAAAAATTATTTCCATCAGTCTTGCCTCCTGGAAAGACCTGAAATCATGTGCTTGGGTAATGAGAGGCAAGAGATTTATCTTCAGATAGCCTTGTGAGGTGGATTACAGTACTTGCACTGTTTTGACAGGGTGAGACTGATTTAGTTCAAGTTACATAGAAATCCTAGCAGAACAGGGCTCAGATTCCTTCACATCCTGGCTGAGGCCTGGTTACAAGTGCCAGAAACGAAAAAAGGTGGCAGGTGCCAATTAACAGCTTGATCCTCAGCTTCACTCGCTAGAATTAAATGTTGTATTAGGATCATGTGCTCAAACCTCACAACTACGGCTCATATTTGGACTGAGTCAGTAAGGAACAGTCCTGAAAATTCAGGTGTGCTCACTGAACAAATGTCAGTGATTAGCAGGCAGCGGTGTTTCAGAAAACAGTCTATTGCACAGTCGCTCACTGCATTAATACAGTATCACATGCTGTTATTAGGGCATCACTACATTGGCTTCATGTAATAGTAACATCATGTGGTAGTATTTACAGATTTCATGGTTCAAACTAAACCACAGTCGGCACCCCTATATGTGCAAACAGCCTGTCTTCCTCCGAACATGCCCCTCCAGCCCTGACACAGGTTACTGTTACAACAGTTTAATAAGTGGGGAGATAAACCATTGTTGGATTTATCTTTTTTAATCAGATTTTAGAAGTTGAAACTCCATTTATGTATGCACAACAGTACGCACACATCTCAAGACAGGGACATTCTTTACAGGCACATCTGACAACAAAGAAGAGACACCTTCTGAATCTTCAGGAGTATGAAGGTATAGGAGTGATTTCTGTAGTGACAGATCGCAGAAGTACAGACATACCAAAACCAGACATACCAAAAAAGGGACAGAATGTTTCCAGGGTTAAATCCTACTTTTGCAGATCTTAAAATGACAACATTTTCCTAAGGTTAGCATTTCATTCTCTTTCTTTTCCCAACTTTCTTCATACCCAAGTTTTATGCAGAGAGGAGTCTAGTGACTTTCATGAAGTTGGTCCAGGTTTGCATCATTGGGAGACAATACAAACTTTTTCACCTACATTTCTTCCTGCAACTTCATGGGAACACTGAATAAGCTATGCATTCTTGGATCTGCTACATTCCAGAATGGTCTAAGTGTAACAGAAAAGGCTGGGAACACATTCAAATAAACTGACATATTGTTAAAATTTTTCTTTTAAATGGAAAAAAGCAATCTACTGAAAATTACTTTGCAGGCTGCATATTCTGATTCCCTTCACAAATCCTCTCTAGTTTGAGGGGAAATGAAACATTCCAGCATGGTTCATCTGCTACAGGGTATTTGATTTTTACTTAATACTGGATTATTCTCAGGTGTTTGCAAATGCCCTCTGGTAAGTGAATGATGCCCTACCGGCTTCCCCATTTTTATTGCAGACTATCCTGTTTGTGAATGACACACTGCCTCTGAGCACCATGCACTGACTGTGGTCTTTTTTATACAGGGAATTCCTGAACAAGCGGCTTTCATGCATTTTATATCAGGAATTCCTAAACAAACAGCTTTCATGCACTGCATGGTTCAGCTGTCTCAAACTCCCAGAAAATCCGATGTGTCTCGGCTATGCCAGTTCTGAGTAAGCGCTGGGACGATGACCTGTAAGCATGCAGTAAATCCCCTATGCTTAATATCCACGTGCATACATCAGCTGTTGCAATTTGCAGACTCTAGGTCCAACATCCCTACACTAGGACTTACTGCACCTGTAACACAGGGATAATCTTTCCAAAGTGCAGTTAATCCAGGGCACCTGGCTTCTCAGCTACATTCATTTCATTCGAAAGACTATAATGTAAGTGAGAGCATCCACTGCTGAAGAGATAGCTCCAATTATTGTTGTGTCCCTTACGGTAATGCCTGCCTGCCTTTTTGCTCTACAGAAGCCGATGTCCCACCCTGAGATATATTTGTACAACTCCTGTTAAAGAGAAAACAGAAACAGAGGTTTTCCTATTGCCAGTAAGGCTCCCTCCACTCGATATACTGAGCAATGGCTGTACCTGTGCCTAAGGACTAAGTTAGGTATTTAAGAAACTAAATTAAAATTTTTAAAAATAGAGAGTAGAATTCAAATCTGTCTGTTTTATTGGGCTTTAAAGTTAGTACTAGTATAGCTTAATGCTTTTAGTCAGCAGAAAAGGCAAATAAATTTTGCCTCAAATATTGGCTAGAAAACCATGCAACTCTATCTTCCATAGAAAATTGAAGGTATGAAATATTTTGTTAAGCAAGAAAAAGAAGAAATCCTGAGTATTTAAAGCACCAGAGGAAAGAACAGGCACCAGTGCCAAAATGCCAGTTGCATCTGAGATTACAATTTTACCTTAAAATATAGAACACCAACTTCCCAGCTGCCTGTTATTCTTGTCAACCCACTTTTTATCAAAAACTTATTTTTTAAAGTTTATAAATTTTGGAAAAGTTATTTTTTTAAAATTGGAAAAGTTCTTTTAGATGCCAATACATAAGGCCGATTTTGATGGCTTAAAACTTAAGTATTAAGGCTTAAAACTAAACTTAGCATCACAGGGACCTGCACTATCAACTCCTACAACAAGTAAATTCATAAGAATTTGTTCTCAAACCGGCAGTTTAACTCCTTGTGCCTTTACTTCTCTAAATAAAATGCCTGCAAAGGGTTAAAGGGTGCTTGCTAACAGAAACATGGGAAAGGGGGGCTTACTAACAGGATGGTTTGAAGTGCCATAGTGGTTATGTCAGAAGATGACCTATCATAAATCTGTCTCACTCGAACAACTCCTAGTTAGTTTCGAGTGATTTAATGTATTTGGGCCAATTTAGAGTGGACCTGTGATAGATAAGAAATAAGCATCCCAATTATAATTGTGCCACCTGGAACAATCACAACTACGCATGTGCCAGGGAAAGGAGGTGAGAAGTTCAACCTGAGGAAGACTTCAAGCCTTCATCATTAGGACCCCCGAAGACCACCACCATGAGACAGTGCGCAAGCGCTAAGGACTGATAAGCTAATTAGCATGAGAAGCGGGAATAGGCGGGTTCAGGTAATAAATATGTATAGGTGCTAATCGAATATTCATTGTTCTATTGTATAAGTATGTAAACTTTCGGCTGCATTGGTGCGCGCTGTTGGTGGAGCAGGAGTCTCCCCGGCCGCCCAGTGCTGTTTTGCCTGCTTAATGCTTGCTGGAATAAATTCTATTTGGAAACTCTAACATTTGTCACAGCTGTTTATAACACAAGTCAAACACTGAATTCAGGATTAATTTTCCTCTCTAAGGTTGGGGAAAGGCTTATTGATTTGTTTGGGGTTTTGATTTTGTTTTGTTGGGGGTTTTTTTTGGGGGGAGGGGTCAGGGGGTTGTTTGCTGGTGTTTTAACCTAACACATTCCACTGTTTTCATTCAGTGAAACTGTTGTGGGTTTGCGTGGCCAGGTCCTGGTGGAGGAGAGGGGCTGCAGGGGTGGCTTCTGCAAGAAACAGCTAGAAGCTTTCCTTAGGCCTGACAGAGCAAATCTCAGCCAGGCTAAAAGCTGGACCCACCACTGACCAAGGCTGAGCCCATCAGCAATGGTCACAGTGCCTCTGGGAATCACATTTAGGAGAAAAAAAAATGCAGACGCTTTTTGCCTCCAGAGAAGAGAATGAGAAGCAGGTGTTACAAGGCTAAAAAGAGTGAGCCAAACTAAAACTCTTTACTGACCTTTCTGGAACTAACAGAAGTCTTGATACTGTTGAACTACTACTAGATTTTCATTTATACCAGACCAAACAGCCTTCATTTCTGTAGCACAAACAGATCTTAAGGGAGGTTAGTGTCTTTGTAGCTTCCCATGAGGTGCCAATAGGCCTTAAATACCCTGAGCAGCAGCACCTAAACTGTTTTGCTCATAAACCCACCTAAGAGTGCTATTTGAGTTCTGCCCCAGGCCTCATTTGTGCTGCCAGTAGTAGTGACACAGGAGCTGCTGTTACCTGAGCAGTGAGCAGACAGCAGCCACAGGCAGGTAGGATTGTATCCTTACCGACCAGACCCCAGCACTGTTGGGACAGGATTCGTTTCTGATGCTTAAGGACCACCAAGCACTGGAAGCTAATGAGTCAACTCAGACACCAGCCTGGGAAGTCCAGGGAATAAGGCAGACTTGGCACTGGATGTGCTGGGTGCTCAGGCCTAAACCCACCTGCAAGGTGCCCTAAGCTGTAATGAAAGCTGTTACCCCATAAGATAGAGATGGTACTCAAGAAATTGGGAAGAGAGAACCAGGACGAAGGGCTTATTGCATAAGAAAACAGGTATGGGTTTAAACCCGAGTACTGCAAAGGGCTAATATCTGTGATGCCGAAAAAGGTAGGTGTGTGCGCCCCTTCCTTGCTCTCTTATTGCCCCTATGCACCGTCCCTGACCTCAGTGCAAACGCTCCCCGGAGCCCCTGACTCGCCCCATTCAAACCCCTGCCCCTCTGCCCTCTTTGAGGCTGGGCCTCGGCGCTGCCGCATCACCGCGGAGCCTTGTGCTGCGGCTGAGCTCTGAAGGGAAAGCGAGGAAGCCAAGTCCTCCCCGCAACCCCCGCCTCAGCCCCTGGATCGCGTGTGTGAGGCAGCTAGCCCGGAGAACAGCAGCGAGGACAGCAAGCCAGCCCCTACATCCCCGCCAGCCCCTACATCCCCACCAGCCCGGCGGGCGCTGCGGCGGGTCGGCCGTTCGCGCCGCGCGCTGCGGCTGCCGCGCATGACATCACCACGCGCGGAGCCCATGCGCCGCCGGGCGGTACGGCCCCGCCAGCCCCGCACCCCCTCCCCGTGCGTGCGTGGGGGCGTGCCGGGGGTAGGGGCTGCAGCGCCGCGCCCGCCGCTCGTCCGCCCGCCCGCGCGTCCGTTGCCCCCGCACCTCGCCCCCCGCCCCCGCGGCCGGCAGGGAAGAGGATGGCGGAGAGCGAGGCCGAGACCCCCAGCACGCCCGGGGAGTTCGAGAGCAAGTACTTCGAGTACAATGGGGTGCGGCTGCCGCCCTTCTGCCGGGGGAAGATGGAGGAGATCGCCAATTTCCCGGTGAGGGACAGCGACGTTTGGATTGTCACCTACCCCAAATCAGGTAGGCGGGCGGGAGCCACTCCCTCCCCCGCTCGGACTGGGGCTGCACCTGGAGGGGTGGACTGGGAGGTGGTGGAGGTGGGCACGGCTTCCCTTCTCCCGCTCGCAGGGCAGCCGGCGCTGGGAAGGGCGGGAGGCGCCCCTCCGCCCCGGGCCCCCGTCGGCTGTCCCCGCCCGGCGGGCGGTGCGCAGTGGCGGCGGCGGCGTGTCCCTGCGGGAGGCCGGGGCGAGGCCTGAGCCCTGCCGCCACACGCGTCTGCGGAGAGGAGCTGTCCTTCAGACCGGAGGGCCTCGATGCTTCTGGGAGTTTAGGAGGCTGATGGGCCCGGGCCCCGGGCAACGGTGGGCCCTGCACCCCCCTGCGCTTGGGGCTACCCACCGGGCTCAAATACAAGCCCTCGCCAGGTGCTGCTTCTGTGGTGGCCCGTTGTCCCCGTGGTCCCGGTGCCTGTCAGCTGAACTATTTTGGGATAAAGGTGCAGCTGCAGGCAAGGGGAATGTCCCTCCTTGAAAAGTAGCAATATATGTAGCACGCATACAGGTTTTTCTGATGTGACACACAGGTTTGCTGTCTGCTCCCCAGCTCTCTTCGTATTGTGCTCCTGAGGCGACCGCCCAGATCCTTCTGGGAGAACATGTGCTCAAAGTACATTCGTGCTGCACTGCCTGAATTACTGCAAAATACCTTCTGTGGGCATTTCTCCACTAAATACCATCCTTTGGCTGTTTGGTAGCGTTCAGGTGTATGCTTTTAATACCTGGTTTCTTGATTTCTCATCCTCTCCGTTTCCAAGCAAATGCATTTAAGCAGAATTAACACAGAGGAAACACTGTCTTGAAAAGAGTCAGACAATATGGTAGGTTTGTAACCTTCCTGATAAAACAAGATAGACTTTCTTAGTAAGCACATTCTTGAGGGACTTTTTTTCCTGTCAATACAACGATCTCTTTCTGGAAAATTTAAAGCCCACTGGAGGTATCAGATGTTATCTTTGTAAATACCCTTGTAAAATGATGTTTCAGTATCATTGGTATCTGACTTGCTGAATGAATGGCTAATGTTTTTCTCTTTCTTAGTGTGTAGCTTCAAACACACACATTTTGTATAATGTAGCATCTATCATGTGACCATTTCTCAAGCAGTTTCAAATATTTGTCTTCACATTTGTTTTGGTATTTCATCACTGATGATGCTGCTAAAGACTGACTAGAGCTTGACAGATGCATACGTTAGATGAGGGGTAGTATGTAGATGGGTGACTCCCAGAACGTTGGGATTAGAAGCAGATAGCTCTAGCTTTACCATTCTTTTAAACTGTTTTCTTAATGTAGCATGCAGCAAGAACATTACTTAATTCTTTCAGTTTTAAGGTTTCAGTTTCACAAGTCTGTGTTTGCAATGTGCCTGTGTTAATATAGCACCCTAACTTCATATGGGTGGATCACTAACTGCCCTCAGCCAACTTCTTTTCCTGCACCTGGGTGCAACATAACTAATATGTCTCCTGGCAGTAGCTTAGTTTTGATGGCTATACAGTTGGCCACAGGAAGCCAGGTTGCATAATCATATTTAATTTGTTGTTCTTTTGTGCATAGAGCAGCATCATATTGTGTCTCTTGGGGCCTCAGCTGTGGCCGGTGATGGGGAGCTGTCCGCTCACAAAGTTAGCGGCAGTGCTTCATACAGCAGGATTTGTTAGCTGTCACAGGGGAGGAAGGCAAAGGAAGACTGAGAGCTGGGGCACCAAAACTGAAGGTACAGTGTTGTGTGGAGGCGCTGGGAGAACAGCCTGGGCACCAAAACAGGAAAGAGAATACTTAGGTCTTGAGGAGTCTGATGCCCTTGTCGTGGGAATGGGCTCTATACAATAATAGTGTCTTCAAGCTCCACCTTTAGGTGGCCTGGAGCCTACTGAGACCCATGGAACTCATTTTGTCAGCTGATCCTATGTGGTTTACAGCTCAGTGCCTTATTTAGGGCCTCTGAATCAATTATCAAAGGGTCTGCTGACTAGGGACAGGCATGTCAGTAGAAATTAGGCTACCCTAATATGGTTCCTATTGATTTAGCCAAGGTCATGCAGGAAGTCTACAGCAAAGCCAGAAATTGAATCCAGAACCTCAAGCTCCCCTGCATTGCCTTAACTACAGCTTCATCTTCCTGGGTCTCAGTAGCATTGACAAAGACATTTTTGTTTGCTGGAGCTAACTGCAATTTTCATAATGTTGCTGTAATCAAAAAAGTAGGTTTGCAAAACAGATTCTGTGCACAAAATATAATTACTTGTGTGAAATACTTTGGCTTTTTTTTTTTTTTGTAATCTTTAAAAGTAAAACATGGTAGGGACCACTTAGCTAATGTTTCGTTAACAAATTACATTTGAACAAAATTTCAGTAGTTTTTTTGACAACAGAATTTTAGGAAAAGAAAAATGCATCAATGTCAGATGGGTTCAATGGACAACCTTTCTGTTGTTCTTAGGGAAACCAGCTCTGTTCAGTGTTTCACCAGCTTTCCCATCTGCTCAAACTGTGGAAAATATACAAACAAGCCCTTCTGCTAGTTGTGTGAGAGGCCAGAGCTTCTAGCTCTTACTGAGCCCCTGTGCTACCATCTAATAGCAGAAAGCTTCCTCAGTGGCTGTTGACCATATGTTGGTTTATCTGGCAAAGAAAATACACAAGTGGCTCGTTGGGTCAGGGCTGCTTCAGTAATCCCAGGGACTGGTGCAGTAGTTTGTATGCCATTTTGAAGACATACTCTGCGAGCCTCATCCTTACAGCTCTAAATGGAAACAGTGCTTGGAAACAGTTACAGATACTGGTAAATTGGGAGTGACCCAGGAAAAAACTGGTCCAATAATGGTGGAAAATTGAATGTGCCAGTGGCCTTACTGGGAATAATGTAATAAGCCTAATGGAAAATGAATCTGCTTTAATGTGATTTCCACTGATGGAAGCCTAAGTAATGATACTCCTTATATATTTAATTATTCTTAACACCTATTTCAAATCAATGGTAACAACTTTTGGGAGCTGCTGGACTAGAAGCTTGTGCCTAAAACCCAGAGACTTATTTAGACATGTAAATACGTGGATGTGCTTCTATGCTTACATATATGTATACAGTAGAGCTGTGATTACAGAAAACCGTTTTATCCTGCATAATTTAAAATCAGGTGTGCTACTGCTCTTGAGGAAGTGAAGTCACAGGTTTCATGTAACTTTGTAGTACAGAATGGGCAGGCTGAATTGGGGACACTGTTGAGATTTACAGTGGCCGCCAGTGTAGAATGGAATACCCTTCTATGTAGCATTAAGTAGTTGGAGCTCACATAACAGATTGCTTCACAGGTAAGGTACGGATGCAGTGTTGATAGGAAGCACTGTGCCTCTGTCATGGCTTTCCTTGAACCCTCTCATACTGTAGGCTTTTTGCCCTCTACTTTAAAATTAAAATTCTTCTTTATGAACTTAAACTACAGAATTAATGAATAAGCAGATCTTTTTCATGGTATTCCTTCAGTTACTATGTCAAGAGCTAGATTAGCTCTTAGTCTGTTAAGGTCAATGATTTCAGTGGAATTAAACCAGTCCCTAAGGTATTGTACTGAGTCCTGGTTGACTTAATATTTTGCCATGTCTTACAACACTAACCCCTGAGTGTACATAATTTGCCCGTTTGCTTTACTCACAAGTGGTGTGCAATAGCTCGCTTAATGCCATCTTGAATCTGTTCTGAATGAATGTGCATTTTGCATTCTTGGGTCAAAGCCCACAAATTAATGCCTTTTGCAAACCTAAAGTGAGCTGTTTACATTAATAATGAAGCTGCCTCTCCCATGTTGATTATTTTGCCAAATAATTTTCTGGAGTTCCATGTGGGAAAATGTCAGTTGTTGGGCAAACATCAGCTTCAAGTCCAGAATTCTTGTGTAGCTCTAGACAGCAGGTCAGAAGAGCAAGTGCTGGATATGGTCCTTACCTGTCTGGAGGTGGGTTTTTTTATAAACAGCATTTTGAATTTTCCTTGCAACACTAGGTTTTTATAGTTACCCATTAGCTTGTTGGAGGTATGATGGCAGACTCAAGGCCTTTGGCCTAATGAAGTGCCACTTTGCAGATCTGTTCAAGGACAGTTTTCCTGTATGTACATGCACCGAATTATCCTCTTTCAAATTCTTTAATACTTACCTCCAGTCTTGTATGAAATCAACTAGAGAAAGTTAAATTGAACTGTCCATTCTTTGCTTAAAAGGTTTTTGATGTACAGGAGAAGGTCATGCTCCTCAGTGTATCTGCTGGTAAGGTGCATTTCACACCTTGTAGGTTTTCTGTCTCCTCCTGTTCTGTGTGCCTCTCCCACTGAATACATATCACTCCTCTATCCTCTTCTGTTTCCATCTCTTCTGAATCGAACACCTATTCTTCCTGGGACACCAGCGTGTTCCAGTCCCTTTCCTAGCTGATGGCAAGAACTCTGTTCATAGTTTCATCCTTCCACCTTCTCTGCCATGTGTCAGGGGCTCTGTCTGCATTCTTCTGTGGCCCATTTCCCTTGTGCTGTAATCCCTGTTAATCCTTACATGCCGGGCACGCTGTGTGCCCGAGGTTTTTCTTCTGTTACAGGGAAACAGCGGTTCAATCCATTGACCATTACGACAGTGACAATCACAGTTGCTGGACTGTGAACCATATACAGAGGGTAAGATGTAACCCCCTCTTTTCTTGGTGTATACTTCACTAAAATTAAGGCTTCTGTTCATCAACAACTTGAATCTCAGCACTCAGGAATTGTTACACTTCAGACAAAGGGAGGTTTGAACCACTGTGGATGTAGACACATGTAGTTCTTATTTGTGAAAATGGTTTAAGGATTTCTTACCTCTGGCCTCTTCTTGTCCTACACCTTCCAGTCAGTCTTAGCTGTCGGTGGGGCTGTAGTACAAACACATGTTGGTAAAATGTCCTAAGAAGTACACCATAAAGAAAATGTGCCAAATCACCATGCCGTGTGTGAAATCTTGCTTGCTTTGTCGCGTGCAATCCTACCCTTCTCATTTTCCTCAGACTATAAAAACCTCTTGGCAAGGATGTTACATCTGCCAGTAAGATTGGTTTCTGGTTCTCGAAGCATTACTGTACTGAACATAATACTCTCATTGCTCAATATAAAGAGTGTTATTGCTTGACTAAGATTACGTAGCTACACATGACCTGTGCTGGCAGGAGCATTCTGCAGCCTGTGGGCATCTAACCCATGAGCTGACATCTGCGGTACTCACCATAGCGGTCAGTGAGTAGAGTAGGTGACACAGAGCTACATCAATTGAATATTATGTCAGGGAATTACTGTGCTTGTGTCCTCTTGTTACCTGCCTGAAACCATACCCCAGTTATGGCATGGTAAATAGTATTTTTCCAGTGCCTTGTTGGCTTGCTGCTTACCTAGTTAACATGGGCTAGTAACCTCTGCATGATGTGATGTACTGGTAAGTCTGAGCACAAGGTGTCTGACTCTTCCCACCTACCCAGATACGCATGGGTCCAGCACTACTGACAGTCAGTTCTGATTTGCGCAGTCATAGCTGAGAGGAGAATCAGGCTGAAAGGTTGCCCAAGGATGTGCCCAAGCTGTGGGAATTTCGAGGCTGGGAGCTGTCAGGCACAATGTTGTGAGGCAGCTGCGGTGGATTGCAGAGGTTTACCTTGGTAACAGCAAGTCAGAGGTGGCCTGATGCTGTTGTAGCTAAGGCTCCTCAGGGAGCACAAGTATCGACATGGATGTTTGTATTAAATAGTTGACTTGCCTTAATTTCCAGTGTTCTCATGTAGAGTGCTGGTATATTATATGGTGTTCTGTAACAACAGTTCTGCAGTTGCAGAAGAGCTGGATTCTGCTATTCCAGGATTACAGACCTGTTCTCCTCACAGGATTTTGGTGCCTTGAGCTTAATTCATTTTCATTTAAAGAATGAATGCAAATGTTAACTGGCCCAGAGGCATGCCTCAAGAAATCACGAGGTTGGCTTAAAAATCAAGAGATTTTTATACAAGATACATTTGGGATTCTTTTCCTTTGACCTCTGTTTTTTTACGCAGTATTATGCACAGGTACAAGCTCCTCCCTGTGGTATGGAATGATAGGAAACCTGTTTCATGAATGGGGATGAGCAAGTTGGTTAATGTCTTTAAAATCAGAATATGGTATTAACTTTTTCTCTTTTAAAATAATGTCAGTTACTTGGTTTCCCCATCTTAAGTAATTTATAAAGCTCAGATATCATTCTGTTTTGATGCAATATGAATGTGCATCAGTTTTCATATCAGCTGGCTGGGAAAAATGGTCTTCTTACCCAATCAAAAAGGGAATGGCAAACTGCATTGTGTGATAGCGATACATTTTGTGAGCTGTCCTTTTAGGGACTGATACGCAGGATCTGTATTTGAATCTGATTTCATGCTCTTGATTAAAGTCATATCCTTTCCACCAAATAGAGCAATGCTCTGTTGCTTAAACTAACTCTGTTGAGGACCACTCATGTGCAGAAAGTGACACCTGCAGACAAGTGTTTTGCGGGGTTAGGGCTGCTAGGTTCCTGTGCTTGGAAAGTCCTTCTGAAATGAGTCTGTCTTTTGTTTTAATTATGTATAGCTCAAAATACTTTCTGGTATTGACGCAATCTTAAATACTCTAGGCAAAGGAATGCTAAATAAAACCATCCAATAATAAGTAATGGAACACAGCATTAAGTTTGCCTTTGATGCATTTGACTTGATTTCAATGGGAGTAGAACTGAATAGGTCCTTACATGCCTCAAACAGTAAATAAAAGTGAAGAAGAATAATCTGTTGTTAAGGAAAACTTTTGTCTAGCTAGAGGTGTTTCTCGTGAGCCTTTTGTCAAGCCGTTGAAGAGATGTTACTAGAGGCAGAACAAATGGTTCAGGAGCGAAAGAATGCTCCAGCTTCCAAATAAGCTTCCCTGGATGTTTTGCAAATGCAGAGTAATTGCTTCCCTGCTGTGAAGTTGTGCAAAACTCAAGCAGCTTGCTTTTTGAAAGCAAGCTGGGGGTGAGGCGAGAAAAAAAAGGTGTTACCCTGTGTAAAAAGCACATTCTGTACATGTGAAATTACCATTGATTGGAATAGATTACAAAGACTTTAAAGAATTAGAAAATTACGTGAATGAGCCAAACCCAACAAACACTGTCATTTCAGGTTAATATTCATATTTCATAGGGAAGCTATTAATAAAAGGAAACAAAATGCTGTAACGTTGGACTGAATTAGATTAAGCACACGTCATTTTTCATTCTTATTATGCAGTCTTTTATTATATGAGGACTTCTCTTGTTGGGTATAGTAGAGATTCAGACGCCCTATCCTGAGGATAAGGAACTACCTCCTGCATTGTCCCATCAGCACTGCTTTAGAAGCAGTGAAGACTGTGGTACACTGGGCATGTGATACGACTTTTTGGCTGGAGATTTTGACCTTGGATAATTCATATAATCTTTTGTCTACAATTTTCACTGGAAGCATGTGGATGTATTTCATCTCTACCATACTTTTTCACATATAGCAACAAGAAATTTTCTTGGACAAAGGGTGTCAGATACCATCTGTACTTTTATAGAAGAAACTAGCAAATTACGGGTCTGAAATTGGATTAAGTATCTAGGTATTAAAGCTGAGCACATAATAATGCTAGTATGTAGGAATGTGTTTTTTCCACTCGGTGGCAGGGAACAATGAACAGAGGATTAATAACATGAAGCACCCGGTATCTCAGCACTGTGACTCTCTTCAGAGTTTCTGTAACACCCTGGAGAATCCAGGACGGTGGGAAACGAGAGCTGAAATAATTATGATTCCATGTGCCAGAATCTCTTACAGACTCTTGCAAAAGAAATAAACCATTTGGCATGTGTTGATCCGGTAATATACTCCAGATTCAGAAGCAAGAGAAGTGTTTTGCTCTGTGTGCGAAACAGGGCAGAGGAAATGGTCCACTGTTATCTCAGCCAAATTGGGCTGTAGGCTTAGGAAAGCCGCTGTGAGGGAAGTGAAGGGGCACTGAGCAGTGTCAGGAAGGAGCTTATCACAGGCCTGAAACGGTGTAGGGGAGGTTTAGCTAGTAAAGTTTGAGGCAGTGGCGGAGATGGTAAAGAATAAAAAGTAGAAGTAAGAGCGCTAGAGAAATCACTGTAGAGAGTTGTCTCTAAATGCTAAAATATACATATAATTTTAAGAAATGTAAGCTGATGTCATACGCTTTTACCCACCTGTTGTTTATAATGCAGGATGGGAAGACCACAATCCCTTGTAAGACTTGAGTTCTGGGTGAGGTGCAGTGACATTAGGTGTCCATATGGGATATAGACAGTGGTGCTGAATTAGCCATTCGCTGCATGAGTAATAAATTAATCCAAGCCAACAAAATGAGACAAGCGTGAAGCAGGTGAGATGAGAATCATGTTCAGAAGACACACACTAACTATACATCCAGCAGCCCAGATTTGGCAGTCTGTTGGCTGCTTTGCAGTGTCCTGTTGATGCAAAGCAATCATAAACCTAGGTTAACCATCCAGTTAAAAGCCTGTTTACTGCTAATCAGGGCTGCCAAAGCGGCACAGAACAGCTACAGGCATCACTAAAATTGGATTGCTCTGTGCATATATAGCTGAAGTGCACATTAATAATGATCAGTGTCAGTGCTACTATTGGATCACCAGTGCTTTCTATCAGAAATAGTGTGTTCTCTTCAAGGATTTTTCTGTAATACTGAGATCCCATGGTGATACGGGTTGGTTGATCCCCTCTTACATTCCCAATTTGATCTATTTCCATATCTGTCAAGAGCAGTAGTAGAAGAAAATAGAAATGGCTGTAGTCTGCAATTCAGCAGACAGAATGACTGTGTGCTAAATAGGAATGGGGGTGAAGGTACCTTGCAAAGAAGGGTTTTGCTTAGGGCAGCAATAATTTGAGGGGTATTCTGTTTGAGACAAAATGCTTTACTCCCTGACCATAGACAACCAATAGCTGACAAAACAGGCTGTGTAGTTTCATGCATATAGGGTAAATAATGTTTCTTGAAATTCAGAAACAAAAATGTGCTGGGCTTTTTGGTATGTATGAATCTTATCTGTGATGGTGTCACATTATAACATTGGTGTGCTGCCGCCTTGCAGTTTAACCACCTAGTATATGCAAATGCACATTAATGTGTAGGCAGGCTTTGCCTGACAATTTTTCTGGAAGGACTGATACAGACACAGAATTACATTTTGAGTAGTGACAGACATCTCCTGAAATATACTTACTGTATGGGGAGAGGAACATTTTCACAGCAAAGGTATGAGAACTACCTCAGTGCGAGTTTCTAATATGGATGCCTTCTGATCCTATTTCAATCATTGAAGCTCACTATGAGTCTCTGCATTTAGCCACAGACCATACTGCAACTCTACAAGCAGCACACAAACAGTATTATGGTTGTCCTTGAAATCAGTGGCACTAAGGGTAACTGTGCACTTCTCTTCAACATCATGAAGTCCTTGAGAGTGATTTAAAAAACCAGTGACTTTCATTACAGCAAAGCTCTCTTCTGCATTGTTACCCTTGGTGCAGCGTTGTGACCTGTATGGAAATGAAGGGAAATAAGAAACAGTGGGGGGACTTTCAGTTGTATATTAAGTGAGCTCCTGCTGGGGTAATGTATGATGCGGTTAAGGCATGGTTTTGATACAGGCTCTAAAAAGCTGGGAGAACAGGACTGCCAGAGGCAGCGGGAGGGCAGCATACAACTGAGGGAAGAGGGAGGTAAGGGCATGGACCTTCTCAGTTACGCTCCAGAGAGGAGGTGAGATTTGAAAATCTGCTAATGCACCTTTTGCCCAGCCTTGAGGAAGTACCATGTTAATTTACTTGGCCAAAGTTTGCCAGATACTTTGCAAATGTTTGAGACAGAATCTGTAGCATATATTAGCCATGAATTACCGTCCTTTTGGCCAACCCTTTGGTATGACTGCGTGATTGTACATGCTCACGCTGTTGCCATGAAAGGCATAATATCTCTGAATTGGGACATGAAGATGCCCATCAGAGGAAGGAGCCTGGGGAAAGAAGGTAATAACTGAATGTACTGAGTTGACTTTGGACCTGGTCAACCTTTAATAAGTGTGGGAAAGGTGAAAAGGGTAGGTAGTTGGTCAGGTAGTTGGTAAGGCAGGCTTATCCATTATTTTCATGTTCTTGACAATATTATACCATACAGGTTTGTTTTTTCTTTTTGTTTTAGCATGATAATTGTTGTTCTCTCTTATACCACGGGAGCATGTTTGGTAAGTAGAAACTGAAAGAGAAATAACCTAAGGGTATGGGTAGGTGTGCTCTTTTAAAAACATCTGCACTAGTGCAGGAGGTTAGTGTCCTTAACCTGCTGTTTCGTCATTTCTCTTAAAGAACCACCAGCAGGGTGTTTTGTGTGCATTCTAGTTCGTCCCAGGCCAAACTTGCTAGGTGAGTCCATGCCATAAATGAAAACTCCTGAAGCTAATTTGGCTGATTTAATTCTAAGTGAATTGGAGTAACTTAACACAAACTGCTCCATTGGTGATGACATCTGTTACAGACATGATGAGCAGACGTGGATGTATTTTACCAGCCCAGCTAAATCTTAAACAGAAGAGTAAAATACTTTTCCCTTGACATATCTGATACCAAGAAATAATCAGCCACCAAGCAATTATCAGCTGTCAGTGACGAACTTGGAGCAGAATCTGGGACACCTAGGTATGATGAAATCATGAATGTGGAGACAAGCATGCAGACATAAATCATGACTCATCAATCAGAAGGCCAATAAAGACAAACCAGTTTTGTAATTTTGTTTGTAATCACTGAATCATAGGGGTTGGAAGGGACCTCGAGAGAGGTCATATTGCACAGACTTGAACACTCTGTGGACCTGGCTCAGTTCTTAAGGCTGCTAACCCAGTCCTTGCTGTGGTGCATGTGAGGGTGTTAGAGTTTATTAGGAGGGGCAGAAAAGCAACAGTTTTTGCCCCAGCTGTCCTCAACAAGAAGCTTTTGCCTTGCAGACCCCTGCCTGCTGGGACAGATTGCGGTAGCCACAGGTTAGGTGCAATGGTTGGGGAGCCTGTTACTTGAGCTACTTTTTCTTCTGGTTTTATAAAGTCTAAAATAGGCAATGTAGGCAATCCAGTTATCTGCTTCACCATGGCTATGCTAGTAAACCTAAGTGTGACAGAGGGTCCAGCAGGCTGTCATCCATGCTATTTCCTTGCTAGCAGTTCCCTGACAGTTTTGTTTCACTCCCCTCCCCTTACCACCCCCCCCCCCAATCCCTTCTCCCCCAGACACTGCTCTTCCCAGCATGGTGTGGGTCATAGCTGTAGCCAGGGACTGCTCACAGGAAGCTATGGGTGAAGCTGTCTTGCTTTGGGAAATTGAACTCTGTGGATATGGGTTTGGCTGTCCCCCATGTCCTGCCAGAGGACAGTCCCTGATGTGTTTTACTTACTAGTGTTGCTCCAGTGTTTGTATCCAGTGTGCTCAAAAGTGTGAGTAAGCCTTTTTCTGTGAGCTGCTTCTCTTGGTGTTAGCTGTGAAATATACTGTGTGGCCTGTCTAGACTGTAAGGAACCTGGAGATGCCTCAGCAGTTGGTGCCTTAGATGCACTGTGGTTGATTATGTATTTTTCATCCTGTTCTCTGTTGAGTGGTTAGTGTGCTAACAAGCAGTCCCTAACAGGGACTAGGGCCACTTGTTTTTAAAAATAGTACTAATGCATTACCTGAAAATAACACTGTTTTATAACTGGTTTATTAAAGCAGTGCTTTAGCTGCTATATTACACATAATAGCAATAATTCTATGGATAATACACAAATAAACAGTTCAGCAACAGCTTTTTTACTGAATAGAAAGTACATTTTAGTCCTAAATAGAATACAGTTTTCATAGTTTGCTGTTTGTCACCTCTGATGAAACCCAGGTCAGACCTGATGGACCCGTTTCTGTATTCTCTGATGTAAGTCTAGGGAAAGACTAGCAGAATTTAGTCTGTGCTTTAAAAGCCAGTAGCTGGAAGAGAAAACCAAACTATTTAATAAGTCTACAAAGCCAGGATCCTGTTTACTGAATGTTACTGGAAATCATGAAGTTAACAATTTTCCTGATGTTATTCGAGCTGTTAATTAATTAATTAATTAATTCAAGTTTTCTCTTATTTAACCTGTTGCTATCAGTTCCAGAAGATCTGGATTCACTTTCCTTATGTTCCACAGTTTCCTTGGCTGGTCACTATTGAATTTAGCTGCATTTAGACCATGTAAAAGGGGCATTAATTTTAGTGGGTGAGTATTCATTATTTTCTGAAAATTTGGCCTTGTAATACATATTTCATTGGGCAGTCAAAAATATTGGCAATATAACATCACAATTTCAGCCTTTACTTTGAATTCTGAGTCTCATGTAGGAACAGAAGAATGGGAAAATATGGTATCAGGGTATATACATTATTTAGATTATAAAAATCCTAATTGATAATGAAAGTCCTTATTCTTAAGCCAGTTGGAATTCCGAGATGTAGAACCAGAACATAAAGATGTCAAGGTGAGATATTTTTATGGTTTGGATACTGTTTTCTTCTCATGGAGAAATCTAGGTTTCCCTCCACTATTGTGAAGTTGAATCTGCCATACTTACCTGCACACTGAAATTGGTGAAAGCAGCTTGCAGACAATTCGGTAACCTGTGTGAAGAGTCATTGAACTGTGTGGGGAATGGCTTTGCAGCTCTTGCTAGGCCAATCTCACAGTTTTAGCAGCTCTCTTTCTTAATGAGCACTTATATCTACTGTTGTTATAAAAAAATATGAGTCATAATGGGTCCATTGCATTGTATTAGCTGAAACTTGATCAAGCATTGGTAGATCGAAGTGCAGCTAATTGAGAGGGCTAGAAGACTGTTGATGCTAACATTATTTCTTTATTTTATTTGCTGTTCAGAGGGACCATGACAAGCTTGAGAGATGGGTCAGTTTGAACTGCATGAAGTTCAGCAAGGCCAAGTGCAATCATATGGGTTGGTGCAATCCCAAGCACAACTACAGGCTGAGTAGAAAATAGATTGAGAGCAGCCCTGAGGAGAAGGACTTGGGGGTGTTGGTGGATGAGAAGCTCCACATGGCCCAGGAATGCATGCGTGCTCCCCAGAAAGCCAATCGTATCCTGAGCTGCATCAAAAGAAGCATGAGCAGCAGGTCAAGGAAGGTGTTTCTGTCCTCTTTCTCTGTTCTCTTGAGACCCCCACCTGTAGTACTGTGTCCTGCTCTGGGGTACCCAGAACAAGAAAGACCTAGAGCTGTTGGGGTGGGAACAGAGAAGGGCCCCGAAGATGATCAGAGGTCTGGAGCATCTCTCCCCTATGAAGACAGGCTGAGAGAGTTGGGCTTGTTCAGCCTGGAGAAGAGAAGGCTCTGGGGAGGGAGATCTTAGAGCAGCCTTCCAGTGCCTGAAGGGGCCTACAGGAAAGCTGGGGAGGGGCTGTTTATCAGGGAGTGTAGTGATAGGATGAGGGGTAATGTCCTTAGGCTGAGGGAGGATAGATTTAGATTAGACATTAGGAAGAAATACTTTACTGTGAGGGTGGTGAGGCCCTGGCACAGGTTTGCCAGAGAAACTGTGGCTGCCCCTGGGAGTGTTCAAGGCCAGGCTGGATGGGGCTTTGGTCAGCCTAGTTTAATGGAGGGTGTCCCTGTCCATGGCAGGGGGGCTGGAACTAGATGATCTTTGAGGCCCCTTCCAACCCAAACCAATCTGTGATTGTATTTTTCCATGTGGCTTCAAAATAAGAGGTGAATGAAGGTATACCAAAGAACTTTCCATCCCTGAGCTGCTGGGTTTTTTCTATGTTAGCTAATATGGATGGGAGAAGATTGAAATAAATGACATTAGAAATTTCATGGCAAAATTTCTGGGTTTATATCTGCCACTTCACTTTGAAAAGTCTGTGAGGTTCAGTGGCTGCATGGGAGTGTGCCAGTGGCCAGAAAGCAGTGAGGGAAGCCAGAGAACAGCTGCACTAATGAAGAATCCTCTCTCCTACAAAGAATAAATTCGATATCCGAAGGTATCTAATACATGGAAACAGAAAGAAATGGCTGTGGTGTTTCAAAGTTTGGGATATATCACTATGCTATCTGGTTGCTGCTGCAGCACTTACTGATAAGCAGAGGCAGTATGGCCATGAACTGACTTTGCTGTTGTTGCATTGGCCATAAAACAGCACAGAAATGAAGACTTTCCATTGATTGTAGGACCACTGTAGGGGTGACAGGATTCTGAGTCCTGATTTCTGTGTGTTGCTAGCCATCCTGGAAAAGGGCAGTGCAGCCCAGACAGGATTCTTTCAAACTGCTGTGACTTGGGCTGTTTTTCTACCTGCTCATATGCAGAGTAGAAATGCAGATTCACAGATAACTTAAAAGGCTCTCCTAAACTCCTGCAAATTCTGGCAGTGGTTTATCAGTGCTGTTCCCCATCCCATCTCTTTCCAGATATTGCGTGATAAAACTGGAACACTTTGTTTTCTCCTGAGGCATTATGCTGACATAACAGAAGAGCATTTCTCAGGTACAGTGAGTGCACTGAAGTTCCTCAGATGCTGACTGGCTTCATTTTACATGGAACTGGATAAACATAAAAGAATTTCACATCTGTTTTGGCAGTATGGGCTTGGATGAAGCAGGGTCAGCAGTCTTCCTCCAGGATGAAATGTGGATCTGCCGCAGCTGGAAGAAGGAAGGATAGAATTGCTAGGTACTTAAGAATGTTTCATCTGGTGCCTCGTGCCCAAAGGCTGATAGATTAATCTTGTTTGTCAATGGCTGTTGACTCTTTCTGTGCTGTCCCTTGTGAGGCATGCTTGTACATCTGCATGGGCTCGGCAACACAAGGAGAAAATGATGGAAAATACTAGTGTACACAAGATCCACTGACTGTCTCCAAGAAAAACTTTGGCCTCATAGTTGCTAGTTTTTCCACTTAATGACCTAATCCTCTAATATCATTTAAAAAGTGAGTAACCTTCAAGTGACAATAAATGATTGCTGACAGACAGGTCTGAATGAAATCTAGCGAGTATAAAGGTTGCCACCTGTACATTTTTATTATTATTTTTTTTAGCCTCCTTCATCTTTTTCTTCTTTCCAACAAGTATCATCATTGTCCTTTTTACTAAGAAGGTTTCTGGTACATTAAGATCTGGCCTAGTTTTGTGATAGACTGGGATTATCAGAGGTCATTACAATAATCTCCTTTGAAAAGTCTCTGTTTCAGCAATTTACTCTAGCTTTCACCCATAAAATGGTGGTTCTCACACAACTCCACAGGCATCAGTTTAAGTTAGCGGGTTCAAGCAGCCAATTTCTGTATGGTTTAAATACAAATAGGGAACCAGGGGCTGCAGCAGAAGATTCACATTCACCCTCCACAGCAACAAATTTAATAAATTCTGTTCACCCCAGCCTAGGCCTGGGCCTCTCATCCCGGGCGTAGGCTTGTTTGGTTTTCCAGCCAGCTCATCTTCCCAGGGCTAGAAAACCTTGCCCTAGCAGCTAGGCCTGGAATTCTGGTTGCCATTTGTCTGTTTGTAGGTTAAGCCATCATTTCTAAAACAAAAGAAGATTTAACTGTGTTTGCTATCTGTAATTTTTAGATGTGACTCTTGGGAATGTGTGTGTGAGGTAAATGATAACTGATTAAAGGTGTTCCCTCAAAAGTTAAATCTCTAGTTTTCAGTTGCATTAAGACCCTGAAAATCCTCAGCAGAGTAACTTGAATGCTAATATGGAAGATACTCAGGCTAATGCAGTGGATGAAAACTAGCACAGAGATCATGGGTGGGAGAATTCAGGATCAGTGGTCCTGCTGCAGGTGTAGGGAGGAGGAGTTCTAACTGAATGGCTGGCCAGAAGCCAGGTTTCTAAACTCTCAGCTTGCAGTCTTCTTCTTTGTAGAAAAGATATTGAAGAAATACTGCTTGCTGTGTGAATTGGAATCGTTTGCTGCAGCACTACATACATAACCACAGTAATTTGTTATGTGCATGCTAATAATAAGCAGTGAGGTTCACAGATTTAAAGTACTGTTTAAAAGAACCTGTACTTGACAGAGGTTCTTAATTTTCTGCCTTGAGTACCCACTGTCTGCCCAGCATTACTCTTTCAGTGAATCGCTGTGATGAATGCACATTTAGATGAAGGCTTCTGAGTTTCCAAAGGCCCCCTTCCTTCTGAACTGGAGTCATTCTTCCCCATGCCTCCTTCATTAATACGTCATTTCCTGTTTCTGCAGTGCTCCGTGGATCTGACAGCATTAAGCCAAGCCTAGCATGTGGCCACAGGTCTGAGCAGAACTAGGTAAAGCCATGGGGGCTGTGCTCCCTCACCCCTCATCTCCTGCTTAGTGGCCTTTGTGGAGAGCTGATAGGGATCATGCTGCTCTCCTGAAGTTTCAGCATAGTCCTGCCTCAACCCTGCAGCCCTTCTGTATTCAGAGGCACAGTAGAGGTGGCTTCTTTTTGCCTAGAGAACAGCTGACTAATGAAAAATTAAAAAAGCCTGGTGGTATTGTTTATCCCCATGCAGTTATTCCTTTTCCTTTTATGGAACAAGGTTGCTGTAATAGCATTTTTCTTTGCAGATGGAATTGGAAATATAGAAATAAATTATGGAGAACGAGGGTGTCTCCTGTCAGAATAAATATTTAATGAGAAACAAGGTTGTGCTCATTCAGAGTCACAAGGACTGATACCAAAGAACCATATGTACGTTAATTTAATATATAAAATATATGCTTGGACTTAAAAATGCAGAGTGAACAGCCTTAAGGGCAAGTGTGTATTAAGTCTGCGACAGCCATCTCTGTGGGTGATGATAATATAAAAGTTTATTTTTTCCCAAGCCATTTTAATTTACCTACCAATCAGTCAGGAAACAGGAATCTTAAAGTACATACTTTCCAAAGCAGTTCTTGGAGATGTGGTATTTCACGTCGTATCCAGACTGTATTCACTCTAATGAGCCACTAAAAAGTACCTGAGCTTTTTTAACTCTTCCTAGCTTGGATTAAAAAAATTAAAAATAATCTGAGTAACGATACACTGGTTTTCTTAGTGTTGGAGCAACATACAGAATTTGTACAAGGAGTACCTATTGGTGTGAACAGACACGCTACCTAACATGAATTAATTGGTGACTTTCAAGTTACATGCCAACTTGTAAGTTATTTTCAAGTTAAAATGCGAATGAAAGTAATGATCTCAGAGTTTGCAGCTTACCTTTCCAAGGACATGGATGGGCTTGGGCCTTGTAAAGGGTTCTGGAAGAACTACTTGCTCTTTGGTCAATAGAGTATAAATCCTGGTCTCATTTTCCTTACTGCCCAAATCTCTGAAATAATTGGCCAGTCTGTTGCAGTATCCAGGATGTCCCATGCCTGTGTGACTCATCATCTGAACTGTGGGGTCCTTCCCTGCTAGCCCACTGTGACCTTTCCTCATTCCCTTCCTCCGTCTCACCAAATGCCCGTGCCTTTCTCTTCATAAGCCTCTCTCAAATATCTCCGATATTTGTTTGCCATTTTTGAGGGTTTCCTGCCTGCCTGAAGTTAATTTGAAATAGTTTCCCTGTTCAAGCTTCTCTTTGGAATTCCTATTAATTTTCTAAAGTGCAGTCATTAAGGCTGTAGTATCTAATGGTTGCTTTGTAAATGTCCTCGGACTGCAGAGGGATACATCATTGGGGCCTCTGAAGCTTATGACTAACTATCTGTGCATTGATGCGTTCAGTGGTGTATCCAGTCCATAACATGGAGGTATAAATAGACTCTCAAATCATTGCATAACAGTAGAATTGCCTACAATTTAGCATAGAGGACACTGGCAGTCTCCCAGTACGGCCGCTAATGCATTTTACGAACTTGGATGATCTCTCTGCCTCATTTTTTTTCATTACTAAAATGGAAATTGTAGTATTTGCCTAGCAAACATTCGCAATGGAAAAACTTTTTAAAAATGCTTTCCAATTCACAGGTACAATGATGGGAGACAGAAATGTATTTAAATTAGTATCGAAGAAAAATTCTCAGGTGTTCTAAGTGAAAGGAGATCTTCACATGTTTAAAATAAAACTAAGGGAGCAGACATACTACATTAAAATAGTAGTTGCAGACTTAGTTTACAGCAGACTGTTAAGGACAAAAGTTATCTTTGTTTCTCTGTCTAGGTCTCCCTTCATATGCTTCTGTTTAGATAAGAACTGTAATACGATCTGTTCTCTTTCATTGTTTGGTTTATGCAGGCACAGGCTTGCTGCAGGAATTGGTATATCTAGTGAGTCAGGGAGCCGATCCAGATGAGATTGGACTAATGAATATAGATGAACAACTTCCAGTCCTAGAGTACCCTCAGCCTGGTCTGGACATCATCAAGGTACAATTAATTGCAATGAGAGTCTTTCAGCATTTGGATATCTCTTTTCTTGATTCCATATTTATTCCTTCATTTCATCCTGTGTCCTTGTCCTTTTCATCACTGGATCTGCCCAGTTTGCAATGATTCTGAGTATTATTAGGTTATTGTAAAATTGCTTTTATTAATCTTTACTATACTGTATTTAATGCTGTAGATGTTTTACCATGTCCTAAATGTCTTGGTAGTGGGTTTTCTGAATAAAAGTTTCAGGCCTTCCTTGCTTATGTAAACAAGTGCTGCCCAAATAGGCAAATTTGCTTTGATCCCTTCCCTGAATTTGCAAAAGAGAAACTATAGATACAGAAATCTATGGATCTGTAGACCCATTACTCTGTATTTACACATCTAAATCCTTAGAGACCCAGAATCTGTGGATCTACAGACTGTATAGACGTAGTTTAGTGAGTACGGAATGTTCTGCATGAGATGACCTTCACAGTGTTAAGAATCATTCAGAGACTAGTGACATGGGATGTAAGGGTGATCTTGTCATTGCTGTAACTGCTTCTGATACAGACTTATCTTAGAATGATTAGGCAAAATACTGGGCTCCATCCTCTAAGAGCTACAGTGCTTACTGAATTGAGCTATCTAAGGCTGGCACAGATAGATTTAAGCTGCTTCTGGTCAATGACAACTGCAGCATCAGCCTACTTCAGGCTGTGGGAGTATTTAGGGGTCAGAGGTTGCTTTTCTACTTCATCTGTATGAGGCCTAGTCCAGGGAGGCCTCAGTGCTACCTTGGTGCAAATAAGCAGTTGCAACAGTGAGAAGTTCAGTTTGAGATGGCACATTGCTCTTTGTGCTGTGTGCCAGCACCTTGATCCAGTACAGATTGATTTACGCAGTTTGTAACTACTGCGAGTTGTGTTGTAGAACAGTTCTGTCTTAAATTATAGAAAATTACACTTAAGGACATTCACACACAGAGATAAACCTTTGGATTGTCTGTGTATAGTTCTGAGGGTAAAATAAATTCCAAGAGTAAACTTTTGAAGTAAAAAAGTTAGGGGTAGGGTTTCCAGAGCTTCTAATACTGCTTGAGGAATTCTAGTGGAAGCATCACTGGGAGCAAAGTTAGTTTGATACCAAGAATCAACTATTACACTCTTTTCTTTAGAAGATCCTACAAATGGAAGTACCTTGAAATCAGAAGGTGTAGAGGAAAAACAACAAAACCCTCTAACACGTTACGCAGCCTTTTGATTTTAAAACCAGATATAACTCCCTGGCTTAATTTCTAGTCCCAGACCCCTGTTAATTTAAGTGAATATAGGAATGGGACTCATTACAGTAAAGGACTTCAAGTATGACAGTTGAGGACAGCTCAGGATGTGCCAAACACTAATGCACAGTAAGAAACGTTTCTGTCTGCTTAATTTTAGGAACTGACATCTCCTCGCCTTATAAAAAGCCACCTACCTTACCGGTTTTTGCCTTCAGACCTCCATAATGGCAATTCCAAGGTAAAAATGAAATCCTGTTTGTTTAACTGCATCAGCAGTAGTTGTTTATGTGTTTTAGGAAATATGAGAAGAAGGAAGCTTTCAATAAGATAATTTTTTTTCCCTTCCCCATCACAGGTAATATACATGGCTCGTAACCCTAAAGACCTGGTGGTGTCTTATTACCAGTTTCACCGCTCCCTAAGGACCATGAGCTACAGAGGAACGTTTCAGGAGTTCTGCAGAAGGTTTATGAATGACAAGTGTAAGGAGCTGTTCTCTCTGCACACGCTGTTACACATTTATTTTCATCTCTGCATTCCTTCTGCAAGTACAGAAATGAACTGGATAAAGGTGCATTTGTTTTGCATATACAGCAAGGAGGTTGCTGTAGATACAGTGCTGTGTGGACTTAGATTTGTCCATGCAAACTATGGCCATGCTTTGTAAATTATTGCCTTGCAGTATTTGACCACATGGGCTCAGCAGTGTTCAACTTAGCTCAGACAGAACTTTGGTCAGTTCTATTAACATTCAGTTTTCAAGGTACCAGGTATCTTGCGAGAAACAGTGAATGGTCCCAGCACCATTTGGTTTCAGCTTAGCTGCTTCCCAGGAGTCTTTCTGTTCCACAAAGATCTTTCCCTGGTAATTCCTTTAATATTTTTATTTAATCAAAAAACCCTCAAAATTTGTCCATAGCAAGATACCAGTTAACACACAAAAATCTCTAGTTTGCATGAGATTGACATGGAGTACATGAGTCAGTTGAAGTGAGCTCCTGGAGGAAAGCAGTTGTAGGTTCCTACTGTCTGAAAAAACACAGCACTATAATGAGAATACAATAACCTGCTATCGTGGTTTAACCCATCAGGCAGCTAGAACAGCCACACAGCTGTTCATTTGTCCTCCTCCCACCTCCCCAGTGGGACTGGGGAGAGAATCGAAAAGGCAAAGAAAAAAGGTAAGACTTGTGGGGTGAGATAAAGACAGTTTAATCAGACAGAAAAGGAAGATTAATAGTAGTAGTAACAAAATAATACACAAAGCTAGTGATGAACACGATGATTTATTACCACCTAAAGCCAATGCATAGCTAAGTTTCTGAGCTGGTCTGCCTCCTGGCCAACCCCCAGTTACATACAGAGTGTGACATCATATGGTGTAGAATATCCCTTTGGCTAGTTTGGGTCAGCTGCCCTGGCTGCTCCCCCTCTTCTTGTTGACAGGGCTATATAAGAAGCTGAAAAGTCCTTGACTGTTTGGCAACAACTAAAAACATCAGTGTGTTACCAACATTGCTCTCATCCTAAATCCAAAGCACAGCACTGCACCAGCTGCTGGGAAGAAAATTAACTATTCCTGATGAAACCAGGACACCTGCTCACCCGGTAACTCCTTTGAGCAAGGGCTGTTCCCTGACACACACCTCAGTGTTCCTTCTCAGGCTGCACTGCTGCACTACCTCAGTAAACTTTACCGGGAGGACAAACCCTGTGTTCTCACATAACTGGCTGCCACTGGGCTTTTTGCCAATGGATTGCCACACTTTCCAGCTAGTAAGAGGAAAAAATGTTACTGCTTTCAATTTCTTTGCCAAGTCTTCTTAACTTAAAGTGACACAAAGAATTCACCAGGCACCTTATGCTGTGAGACCAGGATCTCCTCTAGATCCAGCGTAGCAAACTTTCCTTCAACCTGGAATTTGGAATAGTTGATGCCAATGTAACTGTATAGCACCAAAGGGAAGAAAAAAGTAAAAAGTCTACCAGTGGAAGTCATTTTACAGGCCTTAAAAACCTTTGCTGTGTTCTCCTGCATGCTTGTACCAGGAGGGTAGATGTGCTTTTGCGATTCCAGTCCCCCCTCAGCTTTTTCTTTGGCATTCCCTGAGAATGGGATGTTTGTAGACCATGATCAGGAGCTTCTAGACCGGAGGCATATGAAAGATGCATTAGGAGGTCTGTACTTTTTTTCATATGAGTATCTCAAGAGTTATTTATATCTTCATTTTATAGCAGCTAGCTGCTTTATCACAACCTCCCAGAGTCAATAAAACATCACAGCGTGTTCTGTGTCCATAATTGTGCAAATGGAGTGCTTTGTAATACAGTAAATACTGCATTTAGCTAAATGTTTGCATCTCATGGAAGCAACTCAGCAACAAGCCCCCCCCCGCTTCATAGGAAGTCAAAGTGCTGCTAGAGGGAGAAGCACTGAGCCCAAACAACACAATTTCTATCCCTCCTTATACCTGACCGCCTTGAAACAAATTCAGTGCATGTTAACTCTATTGTTTGGAAGCACACTGTTGGATAGGGATTAGTCTGGGATGTGCTAATTCTTTGGTATTACAGTCTAAAGCTTAAGGGAGTTTCTTAGGTAAAGCATAGGTAAACTCTGCTAACATAATCTTAATGGATTGTTGCCCATTACCATTAAAAGCGGCTAGGAACACTTTTTGCTTGACTGGTGTGTTAATTTTACGCTTGAATATCTTTAGGAGCATATGGAACAGGAATAATAAAAATGGGTTTTTTCTAGTGCTTTTATAAATACTGAAAATGAACCACCTGATTAAAATTAGGGTAGGGAGGCTCTTCAGAGGGACCTGAACAGACTGGACTGATGGGCTGAGACCAATGGGATGAAGTTTAACAAGGCCAAGTGTAGAGTGCACATGGGACATAACAACCCCATGCAGCACTACAGGCTTGGGGAGACTGGCTGGAGAGCTGTCAGGCAGAGAAGGACCTGGGGGAGTTAGTTGACTGCCGACTGAACACCAGACAGCAGTGTGCCCAGGTGGCCAGGAAGGCCAATGTATCAAAAATAGTGTGGCCAGTAGGTCTAGGGAGGTGGTTGTGCCCCTGTACTCAGCATTGGTGAGGCTGCACCTCGAGTGCTGTGTCCAGTTCTGGGCTCCTCACCATAAGAAGGACATTGAGGTCCTCAAGTGAGTCCAGAGAAGGGCAGCCAGGCTGGTGAAGGGGCTGGAGGGCAAATCCTATGAGGAGTGGCTGAGGGAGCTGGGGATCTTTAGTCTGGAGAAGAGGCTGAGGGGAGACCTTATCACTGCCTACAATTACCTGAAGGGAGGTTGTAGAAAGGTGGGCAATGGTCTCTTCAGCTAGGTGACAGGAGATAGGACAAGGGGAAATGGCACAAAGCTGTGCCAGGGCAGGTTTAGATTAGATATTAGATAATTTTTTTTGACTGAAAGAGTTGTCAGGGCCTGGAACTGGCTGCCCAGGGAGGAGGTTGAGTCACCTTCCCTGGATGTGTTTAAAAAAAGGGTAGATGAGGTACTTAGGGATATGGTTTAGCATAGGATGGGAACGGTTGGACTTGTTGAGCTTAAAGGTCTTTTCCAACCTTGTGATTCTGTGAAAATAATTATCTTAGACTGACCTTTGTCCATTGAAAATGTTCTGGTTACCAAAATAAAACAATGATTTTTTGAAGGCAAAAGTTGGCCTCAAAGTACAAAACTAAAAATTTTATATTTTTCTATAGCAGTTTTATTGAAAAGATAAAATTGACCAAAAAATTATTGGGAAAAAATTTGAAAAACTTCTCACCCTATTTGCCAAACTCCTGCCTTGTTTATCTGAAGTACTCAGGGAGAACTTATCGCTGATAACAAAGAAACAGGCAGAATGCCTTTCTCTTTGGGTTGTCTTTCTCATGGCACTGGCAGCAAAAGGCATTCTATAGATAAATCCCAGTGTAGGAACCTCTCCTAGACACAGACACAAGTTGACTGAAATCAGTGCAAATGTTGACTTCATCAGAGAAGTGAAATACAAAGGAGGAAAGTTTTGGGAAGAAAGCTAAGGCTTCCAGTAGCCACTCCCTGAGCAGTGCTGGGAGCAGAAGCCCTCCCAGCGTAGCACCTCAGCTTCTCTTCAAGTCCTAAACTCCACCCAGCAGATCTGGGGAATTGAAGACAAGCTGCTGGTTGCATGTGGGAGGTAGGACTGGCTTTTCTTCCTTGGCAGACCTGCAAGATGGGCCTGTGTGCAGGCTGTGAGGTGTGGAAAATGTCTCATCACATCACTCCAAGCTTCTGGGAGCACCCCAGGGGCAACTGGTGATAGTCTGGCTTTATTGTGCACCTGAGATAATTGATACCAGTATAACTGAGATGCTGTTCTGGTGTAGCTGCAGAAGTTGGAAGTTGTGTGGAAGTGTTCAGAATATACCAAGAGAGGAGAACAGCTCTTAGATATTAGGCAGGGTGGTGGGGGCAGAAGATTTCATGATAAATGTATATCCTTCAGTACACTCTCAGTTTTTGGGAATGACCGTGAGGCATTTTTATAGGTTTTCTATCATGAATACCTGCCTAATTAAGAAAGGGCAATGGTTGTCAGCAATTCTTTGGCTGTAATAGAGGATGCTCTCTGGAACTTCCCACAGATAACTGTATCTTGCTTCTAAGTGAAGGAAGCTGCAGTGTAATAGGTTAGTTGCAAGAATTCACACAGATTGGAGCCACTGAAAATTTGCCTTCTGCAAAGCTCTCTTTTGCAACTTTTATTCTGGCTCAATTCCCATTCAGAGTTCAGGTGTTACTAGTGCTGAGATCCGTCATGAAATCTGATGGCATTTGCAGTTGAACATTTTCTCTTTATGGTAAGTTTGTGCTTTTGAATACTCCAAACTAATGGAAAAACTCTTTTTTAATTAAGTTCCTTGCTGTGCATGGCAATGGGTCAAAAACAGGCACAGTTCTCCTGGGGCTGTGAACCACTCCAGTTAATTTATTTTTCTCCTTTTCTTTTTAAATATTATGTTTTAAGAGAGATTAGTAACTAAGGTGTTCATTTTCCTCATGCCAATCATAATGTCTTTGTAGTAGGATATGGTTCGTGGTTTGAACATGTGCAAGAGTTTTGGGAACATCACATGGATGCCAATGTACTTTTTCTCAAGTATGAAGATATGCATAAGGTAGGTTAGATCCATGTAGCAAAAAGGTGTTTTTCATTGTACTGTTTAAAATACATAAAGCACAAAATTTGCTCCTTAGGTTTATATTTGAGCTCCCTAATGTCTGGTACCGTATTCACAGCACCAGTATGCAGTAGCTACTACAGTGGCTACTACTGCAGACAGTAGCTACTACAACAGTTTCATAAACCTAGTAATTTACTCAGCTACCTGCCTGCATCTGTAGGCTCTAAACTACTCACAAAGAAGTCAGAAATTTGTAACCCTAGTAGTGCTTGCTGTGTACAGCCCTGGGCATTCATTTGGAAGAAATACCTTGCTATGTGTGCTGTATCACTGAGGAGAAATAGTGTGTCATTGTGTTTTGTCCTATATATTTGGAATGTATTCTGATTTTTTGGTTGTTCTTACTGTCTTTGTGAAAGGATGTTGAAAGCAGTAGAGATGATCATGTAGCATAAGGTGAACATAATTATATTGGGTCCTTGTAGTATACTGGCTAATAAATCCACTCTAATTTCTAATTTTCTAATCAGAACTTTAGTGGAAATACTACATAGAACATTGGTTTCCATTTCCTATTGCAATAACACATTTTTGAGAATTAATGAAAATACTTCAGAATATTTATTTGACTGGAATATTAATGCAAACATAGGAAAAACCCAGCTCTAAACCTACAAGAAGGCAAAATCAGGGTAGAACTCAGTAAAACTGGGTAAATTATCATTGCAGCTCTACTGAGCCTTATGGTGGAATAGGATGCTAAAAGAAGATGTATCACAATCAGAATAATGTAAGGGAAAAAAAAGTAGCACTTGTTTCAAACCTGTGGTTTGGAATGACGATACACTCCTGGCTGTGCTCACTGAAGGAAGCTGCTGAAAGCTGGTGGTGTCACAGCGTCTTTCCACATCCTGATAAACATTGCTTTTTTGTCCTTGCAACTCCAGAAATCATACTCATACTGAGGAACCCTGGAGTTCAGTTCTGGAGATGTAAATTAATGACTGTTTATTTTCAGAGGTCAGCTCACTAGATCCTTTCTATCTACATGAGTGCAGTCCCAAAAGCTAACAATTAAGGAAGGGCTAACGTGGAGTCATTTATTTTACTGAGATCAAAACCAAAGTAACTTCTAAATACTCCAAAATACATTTGTATTCCAGAGTGATCAGTTGGTGTTGTCTGAAGCATCACAATTATTCTGCAGTTCCCCATTCTAATATTCAAAGAGGCGAGCTTACATGACTCTGTTCTCTGTCAGCCTCTCTTAACCTAATTCTTGGAATGGGTCTATTTTCTGCAAGTTGGAAGGTGGCAAAATTTTAAGACAGTGGTGTTTCTACAGCTTCTCACTCACAGACTGGTTTGGGTTGGAAGGGACCACAAAGCCCATCCAGTTCCAACCCCCCTGCCGCGGTCAGGGACACCCTCCACTAGACCAGGCTGCACAAAGCCCCATCCAGCCTGGCCTTGAACACTGCCAGGGAGGGGGCAGCCATAATGGTGGGTATGAGATATGGCTATTTCATCAGGACTTAACTTAATTTGAACTATTTAAAGTAATTTTTAAAAGATCGTTTAAAATACTGTGAAATAAACTATATCTAAATACTCTCTTACAGGACCTAGCAACAATGGTTGAGCAACTGGTGAGATTCTTGGGAGTCTCTTATGACAAAGCACAGTTGGAATCCATGGTGGAGCACTGTCATCAGCTCATTGATCAGTGCTGTAACGCAGAAGCACTTCCCGTTGGCAGGGGTATGTTTAAAACCCACCCTAAAACTCTTATTGTGGAACTTGCAGGAAGCAACTGGCTACTTAGTAACCTTCAGGAAGAGTTAAGATGTTGGCTAAATACAGCCCTGTAAATAGCAAGAAACTGACTGTTGATGCGGTTTTGAGGTTTGCTTGTTTTTAAATAAAGTTAGGTGGAAATGACTAAAAAGAATGGAAACATCCAAGATCAACAGTATATTTAACGCTGTGCAAACCCCTCAGGGACGGATTGAGCTGTTTGTGCTGAGAAGACTCCACCTTCTGACCTTTGGCCTGTCAAAGCCCACACAATTTCATACAGCTTATCCTGGCCTAAGCCCTTGTGTTTAAGTGTGTCAGGTTTTCTAGAATGGCAGATAATTCTAATTTGAAGGCATCAAATGACAAGCAGCCGTCATTTTCCTTACGAGCTTTTTCTTATTGTCTACCTCAGCTGTTAAAATATGTGTTTAGTTTGTGGATGTTTGTTCTGGTGAGGTCTTTCTCTAGGAACCTGAAGTGCCCTTTAAACTGCTGATACATATTTCCTATGTTAATGTCAAGAAGCCAAGTCCTTTCTTAATCTTCCTTCTGATAACCATAAAGGAGTGACCTCAGGAAGTCTCCCTCGATTTATTTTCTGTAAGCTGCTTTACTGCCTTCAACAGTTGATTTTAAAAATGAGGGCATAGAATTAAGATTGAGAATTCCTGTGTCAGCCTGACAACTCCCTTAGCCAGACACAAAATCACTTTATTCATTGATTTAATCCAGTTTTAACTGGAACTTACCCTCCCCATCTCCCTTGTTTACCCATCCCGGGCCACGTTAGCATTTTTTGCTACAGCACCATACATGAAGCATCTGTCATTTATCATGGCCACAGAGTATTCAGAGGAACTATTTTGTGGGTTCTTGTCCCTCACTCAGGGAGCATGACCTGAATACTTTGTTCGTAGGTTGCTGTGTAGGAGCCCTTTCCATACTACCCCTCTCAGCCAACCTTCTTGCTATCTGCGGATTTCATCAGCTGTAGTTTTTACAGTCTCTGATAAAAACACTGAATATGGTCAGTCCTTCTTGACTACTAATTTTGAGTGAGCCAGTTCTTTATTCGTTTATTGTGCATTTTGTTGACATTACATACTTCTCTTAAAAACCACCAAAATCCCATGCCTTACAAAAGTGTACTGTATCTTTGCATTCACCTTTAACCAGTCAAACTGTAACCTTCCCAACACTCAATCAGGTTTAAGAGCACGCTTGCTTTCCCATGAAAGCAGCTTCCCTGATACTCTATCCTCCTTCTGCGTCTCTCTTGGCAGAGCCGTGTGTCGGTTCTCCATCACTCCGCTCAGACTGTCGTCAGAGTAACTGACCTGTGAGAACTTGGTCCTGTTTGTACCTTGGCACGGACATCTCAGTGTGCAGTACTTGGCAGAAAGCCATTGCTCACACCGCCTTTCCTTTGTCTGTGACTTCACCCACCTGGTGTGGAAAGGCTCTTAGCACACTCCAGTTACTGCACTGGGACCTGGAAACCAGGTTCCTGTGGGCAGTTCCCTGCCATAACTGCGATACGGCACCTCTTTTGCCCCAGTTCACTTATGTTACAGTAAATGATGATTTCTTGAAATAGCTGTCTCAGGTTTGCTGGCTTGAGGTAAGACTCCGGTAAGACAGAGGAGTTTGTAGTCTCACTGACAGACCTGATACGTTCCCTTATAGTTTCCGGTAGAGTCTCCACCAAGTGGTGTGGTTTTCTGCTCTTAATTTATCTTGCATTCAGTGGCCATACCACCCTCCCCTTACTACTTCAAGCTGCAAATTCAGCATGTCATTCAACTTATATCTTGTGTGGAAACAACAGACAATCTCATTTGCAGTAGGATTTTACAGCACGTTGCCTAGCTGATTACCAACCCCCTTCTCTGCTATGAAGGCAAGGTCACAAAACAAGGAGTCTGGTAAGACATCCTGAGGGCCTTGATTAAAGCATTCTGTGTCAGCATGAGAATTTACAAACAACAAAGCCATGTTCTTCTCTGTTGATGTGCATGAAGGAGCCCAAACCCTAGGATTTGTTCCTAACCTCCATGATCTGGAAATGTGTGCAGCAGCAGCACAGGTATGTGCTAGGCACAGCCCAACTTCCCCCTCCTAGCCCAACGAAAGGCAGTTTTGTGAAAGAGAGGTGAGGCTGTGGTACAGCAAAAAAGAGAACAGGAAAGAGGTATTGGTGAGACCTTCCACAGGCAGAAGGGCCAACTGCTGTCTGTGCTGGCCTCCTCCGTGCGGGTGAGGAGGGTGGTGCCCACTCCTGCTGCAGGCGCCATTCTGTACCTGGCGTTAAGTGTTCGCTGTGCTGTGCCGGAGCCTGCAAACCCCCGTGCCATGGTCAGCGCCTCCTCCTCATGCTGTCTGCAGATCTTTCAGAAAGCAGTCTCTGTTCTGTAAGGCTACAGAAGTTAATGTAATATTTTGTCATTTGTTCACTGTGTGCTTTTTATTAAAGATATCCTTATTTTGAATTTCTTTTGTTTGCTGTCCCTGGCTTTTACAATATTTTGTTACTTCAGAATGCAGCTTCATTAACAGTGCTTTGTTCCTTCTCTGTTCGTTTCTGTGACAAAGAATGGTGGCAATGACATGACAGCTTATTGTAATTGGTTTCAAATATTTTTAATTTGTCATTAGTTACATTTACTTTATTATTTTGCTTTATTTTAGTTCTTCATTTTTTTTCTTTTAGCACATTGATCTTTACTCTGAAGATAACCCTGAGCTGCTGTGAAAGCAGAACAATGATTAGATATGTTACTTGTATTTGACTCTTATCACATCATAATTTACACAGTTGCATGATTCAAATCATAAACCAGGTGGGTGACTTTTTGACAAGCTATCAATTCATATGGTTAAAAAAAAAGTCTTGCAAATAATCCATTGCGTGTGTCCTTTATGAAACATGTCATTTGTCCTTACGTGTTGTCGAGGAGATGCAGAAATAAAACGCTTATCTTTCCCAAACAGAGGAAGAAAATGTTTTATTATCATTATTGAAAGGGAAATACAGGCTTTTATGTTTCATGCTGTATTTTATGCAATTACAGTTGCCAGAGCAAAATTGGAATCAGTGTCAGATGTGTATGATTACAAGTCTCTTCCTAATTTTTTTTAAAAACACAGTAGAAAGTAGCTGAAAACAATAAATGGTGCACTTCCAGTCAGTTTCAGGTTCTTTTGGTCTTTGGATTTTGAAAAAAAAAACCCAGAACACTGTCATACTTTCAGGTGTTAAAGGAAAATCCCCAATTTCATACAGTGGTCCTTGCCATATGTACTACACCATCATGTTAATATATAATTTGTAGATGTTTCAGACAGTTTTGTGTTTGGACTCAATTATAGAGTTGCTGCATAAAAGCAATGGTAATTAAATTAAGTGGGTATTCTTCTTATGCAGCAAATGCATAATTAAGGTCCCTGCATGTAGTTTTGTTCTTGCTGTTATGATTAAACTCTGGTAGCACAGTCCCAATTCTCCTTTCATTTATTCCAGTTGAACAAGCCTGGATTTTGTCCTTATGTGTTTCCAACATAAATGAGAAGAGAATTGGGCTTCTCAGTCTGGCTGCCACATGGGGCTTATTGTTCACAAACAAGTAACCCTGCCTGACTTGGTGTTAAATAAATTTTGGACTGCAGTGAAACAGCAAATAAGAAGTCTGCAGCCTTTGACTGGTGGGTTCAGCAGCGTCATTAGGTTATGGTATTAGTTGGGCTCCACAGAGTAGAAGAATACAAGGGAAAAGAGTTCAGTGTCCGTACTGCATCTACCAGAAGCTTCCTGTTCCTTGTGTACAAAATTGAAGTTTAAATGGGATAGACTAGGTGCATGGAACTTGGTCTCTTCTATAGGTACAATCTATGCACTCATATTTAACATACGATTCTCTCCACATTGAGAAACATAAATTCATCTGTTGAACTTATCTTTAATCATAAAGTAATAGAAATTAGTAATGGTAAGGTTGCAGCTCAATAATCAGAAATCAGTGATCAGTTTAATACTCCATGTTCCATGTACCTTTTAGATCTTTAACTGGTGCATGCTGAAGGCACAGTAATTTGGAAATTATTTTTAGCTGTTGGAATTATTAAACAGCCAGAGTTTGCACTGAAACCAGAAATCCATTTTTAAATGAATTCCTAAACAAACCCCTAAATTAATTTCTGCTTAAGACTAGAGCAAATCTCACAAAGTTTGAATTCTTCCTGTATACCATGCACCTTGTCATCCCCACCAGCTGAGGATGACAAGGTGCAAGGTACTTATTTTAAGGCATTGGAAAGGTTGTAGCAGGGGACTTGGGTGAGACAGTGAACAGCCTTAGGTCTCATGGAGCTTTCAGTGAAAGCTAAGAGTGATGAGCATCTCACAGGTGGTACTTGGTGCCCTGCGTAACTAGACTGTAGATGTTTGGTGTCCTGTTCTGTCCTGCTCTCTGACTTGTGTTTCTTCTCTGTGTTCCAGGACGAGTTGGGCTATGGAAAGACATCTTCACTGTTTCAATGAATGAGAAATTTGATTTAGTTTATAAACAGAAGATGGGAAAATGTGACCTCACATTTGATTTTTATTTATAAAAAATGCATGCATATCGTATCCAAATATAGCTAGAAGTGCTTTATGCATTCATTTATTACCTGCTGGACAAACTACTGTAGCTATTATGTGTAACAGGATTTAAAGAAAGAAAAAACAATCTAAGCAAACCATATCAGATACAATTATCTTTGATCCTAAACAGCTGTTGGTCTTCTAGTATTTTAATCCTATGTCCACATGCAAGAACTTCCCAGACAATACTGGAATATTCAGCTGTTACGGAATGTATTATATACGTATAAGGTATGTATCATATATGCAACTAGAATGTACACCTTTTCAGCCCCACATTGATTATTTAATGTGTTTTATAAAAGCTTTTCACTAGAACCTAAATAAACGTCCGCAAACCAAATAAAAAAGTTATTTCAGAGGGAAGCAAGTAACAGGCCAAAACTGTATGCTAGAATGATCTCAGGGGTTAATCGTCACATTTATTTTTATAGCAGGTATATCAAGTATAAATAACAACCCATCCCAAAAGAGTAACTGATCAAAGTGGGGTTCACATTAGGTTCTGCACACCCTTAGCTGTATAATTTGATTAGGTTCTGTGCACCGGCATACTCTGCACGACAGGCCTTGTTAGGAGATCTAGCTGTGACTGTCACTCTGATCCCAAAACCCACCCATGCTTTTGTGGATGACAGCACACAGCTGTCTTCCTGATGGACGAAGTTCAGCTCCATGCCAAAGGCCACTGAAGCTCCTTTAGCCCCCATCTCTAATAGTCCCTTGCAACACAGCTAAAAGCAAGGCACCTGGTGCAGGGTGTGTCTGGAGGAATCAGTCTCTGAGCCATATCGGGTAGATGTGAGCTTCACCCTTTAGATGGAGAAAGCAAAGAGAAGGTGCTGGATATCCTCCAGTTCCACTAGAAGTTGAGGGCGCTCAGCTCGGTTTCCAGTTTGTGCCATTGGATTCTGCCTGACCAAAGTGGAAGAGGAATACACGCACCCCTGGAAGCCGGCAGAGGAGATGGCAGCGCTGAAGGAAATTTAGAAACGTGCCACCAGGTGGGAGCATTGCACACACATTCATGCAGAGTACGGTTTCTGTAGCTGTTAGCCATGGCTGGTCTGGGTTACAGTCAGGGGTCAAGTTCCTATCAGTATCTCTTCTATTTATTTAGTTAGTTATTTTAAGTTCTCTACAACGGCCTGAAGCAGGCTGCAATCACTATAGAAGTCTCCAGAAATATTTTATAGTTCCGTTAGGTAATGACATCAATGCTTTTTAGGTTCTTGGCTGCAGGAGGCCCATTTTTGCTAGCAAATATTCAGGCTCCCCCAAAGCCGTGAGTAAAGACTAGCAGATTCTTCGTGTTTCAGTTCTGTTGGGAAACTAACTGTCAGTTCTGCACTGGCAAGTGGTGTAGCATGATGTGGCTTGACAGCACTTTTCCTTGTATATTTGTGAGTGAAAATGCTTTCAGTGAAATTTTATTTCTATTTTTATATTTTTAGTACTGTATGAATATTAAGCACTACACATTATACTTCTGTGCTTGCTTGCTTATTGAATAAAAGATGTGTTCCATGCATTGTGGTTTGCTCATTTGCTAGACCTCCTATTCAGGCCAGGTAGTCTTCCTGCAAGCCAGAGATCCTCTCTCTCCCTCTACCCACACTTAAGACAGAAGGACCGCGGAAGCATGGCATCAACTCAGACCCCCATCTGACCCAGAGAGCCATCTGACAGCAGCCCATAACACATGCCTGTGCAAGAGAGGAGCACAGGGCTCCATAAGCATTGCTGTTTTTCATAGCCCTCCTCAGGGTTTTCTCTCAGCCAGGTATTGATAGCATCCCACAGCAATGAGTTCTTCCCCTAAAAAGACACTATGAAAAAGGACTTGCTTAGAGGCTGCCACCATACACTGTCATTTGGTGTTCCTTGGTCTTGCATTATGACAGATGACACAGTTACTGCTCAATCCATGCCAGGATTTTACATGCTTTTATTTTGCATCTCCTGGGCAACTCCATGCTGAGGAATCCTGCTAGTCTCTGTCATACAGGAGACCAAAACCCACTAGCTACAACAAGCTGTGTGAAGACAAGTGTGGGAGATTCCCTTCTTGCTACAGAGGAAGCCAAAATCTGCCCACATTTTGTGCAGATTAGAATCAGAAGAAAGTTTCATTACCACCAAAAATCTACTGAAGTCGCTCAACCCTGAGGGTGCATGAACAGTACATCCTTACCAGCTGCATAAAAGGCTTTTCACCTGTTTCTGAAGACACCAGAGAATCCTACTCTGGTTCCCAGGCACAGCCTGTCTCCTTTGCTACAGAATATTACCACCCCACAGCACCCAAAGGCAAAAATCTTCCAAAATCTCTAACAGCCAGGTGTATGCACATGCCATTGCCAAACAGCCTGTGCAGAGGGCCACCAGCTGCCAGGCTGGAGATGGAACTTCCAATCTGGCCAAAAAAACCCAGTTCCTTATTGTAGAGAGCAGTTGCCTCTGTGACAATCTACTGTGCACCTACTGCTATGGTGGTGCTCCTTGTTTTAGAAAACAAAGTTGCTGTATGGCTGGAATCTGCTTTCTAGGACCATACAGACTGTCCTCAGCCTGAGCTATTCTCTCCTAGGCCATGACTTTAGTGCTACCAGGTGAAATTCATCCAAGAGTCAAAAATACTGGTGAAGTCCCATACCCACATTAGCCATGCTGAAATTCTACCTTTGGATCTCTGGTCCTTGAAAGCGTTTCAGTCTTTCTGTTAAAATCCATAGGTAGTTAAGGGTCATAGAATCACATAATGATTTGGGCAGCAAGGGACCTCAAAGATGATCAAGTTCCAACCCCCTACTCTGGGCAGAGACACCCTCCACTAGACCAGGGTGCTCAGGCCCCATCCAACCCAACCTTGAACCCTTCCCAGGGAGGGGGCAGCCACAGCTTCTGTGGGCAACCTGTAAGCTCCTTCCTCTCTTGACAATTGGAACTTTAAGGACTTGGACAAATGTCACTATGACTCTCTCTATCCAAACACAGAACTTGGCCAGGTGCCCCAAACTGTCTCCTAAGAAAATGCCCCATGGATACAAATGCACTTCAAATGCAGAACAGTAACACCAGAAAAAACCCAAAAGAATGCTTTTTCTCTCCCCTCAGCACTCAGAGCTGCTTCTGCTGAGGAAACGGCAGCAAAGTTATCGCCCTAATGAGATTTTGCGTAGTTACACAGCTGGCAGCCCATGTGGCCATACAAATCTGTAAGATTTGGGTGGCTCCGCTGCAGTGGTGCTTCAGCTCACCAACAAGGACCCCGCTACCCATGCAGCACTGACCGCCCTCAGCGTTAGCTCCCACCAGCCCTCACCGGCCAGGTGCCTCCATGGATATACCAAAAACACCACCTCACAGGGGCAGTCCTTCAGTAAGCAGGTGCATGGCTGAGCACTGCCGCCACTCCCTGCGGCTTCCGTCAGTGGGGTGCCTCGAGTGCCAGCAGCGCTACGTGGCTTCCCTCCAAGGTGTTAACACGAAGGAACTGAGGGGAAACTAACCTAAGTAAGAAATAATTGTAGGGGTTTGGGTACAAAAGGTTTAAGCATACGTTGCGGTGAAGCAGGGCAGTAAAGACAAGAAAGCTAATGAGTAACCATTAAAGATTCTCAGCACTTGTATAAGCATCACAGCACAACACGGCACCAAGAGTTCTGGCAATAATTACAAAGATTTATAGGCTGGAGTCACCATTATTATAAGCCATTCAGTCTTGCCTGGGCTATATATAACACCACTCAGTAGCTACCAGCAAAGGTTTGAGGGAGCATTAAGGAACGGCAAAAGGCTCTCCAGCCCAAAGAAAAAGGCTAAACAGATTCAGCTGAATCAAGTAATATCAACCAAAAAAAAAATCCCAAACCCAGTGAGCGCACTCAGGGGAATGACACAGTAGAGAAATGATGGCATCTCTGCCGCTGTGCTCACTACGTAATCGGTTTGTTTTCTTCACTGCAGGATCTGCAGGCTGGTGTCCTCTAGCGTCTCAAGTACAAAACATACACAGATGAGCATTTCCCGCTCCCTGTCATGGTGTGTATCACACAGAACAGAAACATCTGCAACCGACAATCAGCTTCGCTCTGGCAATGGAAAGGGAGTCTGCAGAAACGAACACCTTCATTTGCACACGAACTTACCCAGATTTTGGCATAATGAGGTTTAGACCTCAAGTGCCAAGTCACACTCCAGAAAAAACTGCTGCTCTTCAGGGAGTGGCAAGGAAGTTGACAACACTGATGCCGCTCTGCCCTGCTCTATCTGCATAAAAATCCCCACTCTAAAAGACAGGAAAGCAATGGAAAATTCTGCAGGCAGGCAGGAACAAGGGCTCCTTCTGGCTCTCAGGCTTGAATCATACAGAGCTGCACATAGCATCCAGTGTCCTGAAAACATGTGAGCCATGCAGCCTTTAAAAATGAACCCAAGAAAAGCCACCAAAAGACACAGGGTGATATTCTGTGCTCTAGGACCCCAGCATGTGGGAACTGCCATTAGCAGTGTAGCACTCCTTACCGTAAACCAGCTGAAAAAAAGGGTTTACACCGATGGGACCGAGAAAGAAGTACCCCCTGCTGATGCAGAAGACTAAATGGGGTTCCTTTGGTAAGATGTGCCGTGCCAGGATCATTTTTCTGCATGTTGCCACCTCATCAATGATTAAAATTGTAAAGCCACACGACAACTTTTGCTGGAGTTCTCACTGTGCACAGATGACAAGCCCTGGCAATGCACGCTGGAGTAGTTTTAGAAGCTACCACCTCCAGCTGTCCACTCGGCCTCTCTGCCAGAAATGGCCACCATGGAGGGAGAGACAGCAGAAGCAAATGTGTGCTGGCTCCTCAGCTGCTGTAACTCACAGGCTGACATATTAACTGAAACTGATAGGGGTGGTGGGTTCAGGTAATAGGCCATTTCATGAACTGCAGCTGCAAGGAGCCAAAGAGTGTCCTTGGGTGATGCCTTGGCTTGGCGGTGATCTCCCAAGTCCTTGTCAGAGCCCTTCTGGAAGAGCTCTGCGATCAGCCGAAGGCAGTCTCTGTTTGGGAACAGTCTGCTGCACATATGGACCATGTGTCACCTGCGAAAGATGGTCTATAAAGATGGACTCGTGTCCTTCAGCAAGAAGGGGAGACAGATCTGTCACACAGAGCGAATTAACTAAAATCCACTTTTGGAAGGAATATTGTTTTGTGGGAGGGAGTGCTGCAGGAAGACGTGCTGTGTGACAGCATGCAAGATGCAGAAAGAACAGCAACGTAATGGCAGCCGACTGCTCAGACCGATCCCAATCGCAACCGTTGATGTGCCGACTCGCCTGATACGTGTGGTACGAGTGATATTCAAAGTAACTGCCACCCAGACGTTAAATCCACTGTCACCATCTCTGTCACAGGCTCAGCTTTTGCCAGCACTGAACGTAAGATGACAATTTAATCCCCATGCGCAGATAACAGTAACACAGCTGGTGTAACAGTGTGCTAAGGCTTCAGTCCTCGCAGGCCTTACATCTGCTTTCTTACGGCTTGGGAAAAGCCACCCGTAAAATACATGACAGCTCCAAGAACCCAGGATGAGTGATCCAAGTAGAACAAAACAAGAACCAAACAAAGCGTTTGGTTTTCAAGCTCCACTGGAAAGACAATACTTTATTTTTGCCCATATATCACATAATCAAGTAGTTGGGGCTTAACAGATATATAAACATTTACCGGAGGAAGTAAAGGTGATGATGAAAATCCCCATTCAGAACTTGAACCATTCCAGATTTTAACTTTTCCAGGTACCACTCATTTGCCTCTGCACCCCCTAGAGAAAAAACAAGAGAGAAAAAACCCACCAAAAAAAAAGAAGGCAGCTCTAACCCAATGGAAAGAGATAATCCTGAAAAAGAGATTTTTCAGTTCCTGGGACTGCCACCACTTCATAGCTGGTAAAATTTAAACCCAGAGAGGAAGATCCAGTTCAGTTCTTTAACCACCCTGCTGCAGACACACACTTAGGGGGGTTGCTCTCTCGTAACAGCCAGACCCTTTTGGACATGTTCATTACTCCCTCAGTAAATCCCAGTGAGATTAGAGACTAAAACAAGTTCTGACTTTGTTTTTATTATTAGAGATCTGTGTAAGCCTGCATATTCTAAACATGACGAAAAAGGAATATAAGCAAACATATGACACGGGTCAATTCAAGCTGCAAACATTTAGGTTTTAACCATTCAAGTGTGTATCATTTGGTGACTTACTTGTTTTTTACTCAGTAATCTGGAGCAATTTACACAAAATCTTTGAAATGAAGAACTTGTTTCAAAACTACTTCTTGTTATCCCTAGCAGGAAGTATGATACAATATAAGCCATTACACCCCTGCAACCTTACCAACTTCTGCTGAAGATACTGTCTATAAACAAGTACCCCCGCTGAATTCTAAGGGACCACATGAAAGTTAAATTACACACACACAAATATTTGTAGGAATCAAAGCTTTAACTTAGCATAAAAGAACTTACAATCAAGCATTAGTCTACAGCAAGATCTACCAAGTACCTAACTTGTTCACAGACTTTTGAAAGCAGAAAGTATCGTTAGCTAAGGGCTGGTGTGTGGCCAGAGTGACTCTGCAAGCGGCTGTTCTTTCCAGACAAAGTCTACAATTCAGTTTCCAACAAGACCCATTCAGTTTATTAAAAAAATAAACAAATAAAATTCACCAAAGCACAGGCCATAGAATAAGGCCTCCTTTCTCAGGTCAGGTCAGACTGCAGTAATTTATTCAGTCCTCCTGGAAAGAGCAAAAAAAGCTTAAAAAGAAAATAACAATCAAAACAGTAACGCCCTACCAACACCTTGCACAGGTCACCGTGCCACAAAAGCATAATCGTTGTACTGAACCAAACTTTAAGGGGGCCGAACTCTCACTGAAAAGAACCATGAAATCTCAAACCAAGAGCGCTCCCAGCAAGCAGAGCAAGCAGGTACCCGGTCTCAGTCCCGGTTCCGGGCCCGGGCCGGACCGCGGCCACAGAGCCGCCCCGGCGCTGGTCCCCGGGTCTCTACCTAAAGCTCTCCGGAGGGTTTACCAGGCCCAGGCGCGGGGCACAGCCTCCTCCCCGAGGGCTGCGGTGAGCCCCGGACAGTTACGTGCCGCCGCCTGCGAGCTGCAACGGCTGCTAGGGCTCCGCGGAATGCCACCGGGCGGCTCCCGCTTCCCGGTAACGGACAGCGACAGCCCAGGGCAAGCCGCACCACACCCCAACCCCGCACCCAATAGGAGCCTGCCTTATTGTTGCCACGCCAACGGAAGCCCATCTACCCAATCAGACGCGGAAGCCCGCTGTTACTATGGTAACGGCGTCCCGGCAGCAGGAGAACCTCGGAGTGGCGTGGAACGGTCCCGGTCCCGGTCCCGGTCCCGGTCCCGGTCCCGGTCCCGGCTGGCTCCGCGCCCTAAGGTAACGACTTGGGGCCGGGGAGCCCGGGGACCGCCAAAACTCAGTGCAGGGACGTGGCTGGGAGCAAGGCAAGGCAAGGCAAGGCAAGGCAAGGCAAGGCAAGGCAAGGCAAGGGAAAGGCAAGGCAAGGCAAGGCAAGGCAAAGCAAGGGCAAAGGCAAAGGCAAAGGCAAGGGCCAAAAAGGCAAGGGGAAAAAGGCAAGGCCAAAAAGGCAAGGGAAGGCAGAATGGGAAAGGAAAATAAAAGGGGGGAAAGGGAAAGGAAGGAAAGTAAGGGAGGAAGAGAGGGTAGGAGGAAAGGAAGGAAGGAAATTATTTTAGCAGGGGCACTGCCCCTAAGTGCCCCCAAAAAAAGAGACCCTGGTTTATGTTCTACTACTATTTTCTCTGGATTGTATGATGCAAGAGGAAAGCTTCAGGGTTTGTCCTCCTTTGGAGGTTATCCTTGGAGTAGGGCAAACTCTGGCTCTGTGTAGTTCATATTTCTAGAATCAGTCTTTCCCTCTCAAACCATGTAACGAGAATAGGGAGAAGTACAGACTGCAGACTGAACATGTGCTAATTAAGGATTTCTTAAGTGGATTTAGGGAGGCAAGAAAAGGTAGGCAATGAGAAGATACCATCTTTACAGTGGACAGTACATGCACAAGAATTTTTCCTATGGATAATAAATTCCAGTGAAGCTGCTGCACGCCTCAGAGTCTGGAAGCTCCAGAAAGAGTTGTGAGGTAAGAGGTAAGAGTTACTTCCCATGAACCTCCTGCTGCATCCATCATTTGGATTTCAGGGTGACTTGCCCTGTGTTTTGAGTGTAGGTGTCAAGGTGTCAGTAGTGGGAGGGACTGCAGGGGCTGCCCCTTGCCAGATACAGCTGCCTTCAGCCTTCTCCAGTAGACCACTACAGGGCATGAATGAGACCATCAGGTGTGGTGCATCTGTGAAAGCGGGTTTAAGTAATGGTAAAGAGAAAAAAAGAAGAGAGTATAGCTGTGATGAGAGAGAGTGAAGGAGAAGAGTGAGGAGAAGGAAGGAAGGAAACAAAGAAGGAAGAAGGAAGTGTGAGAAACTATCATGCAGTTACCTAAGTTGGAGAAGAAGGAAGGGGAAGAGATTCTCCTGCAGCCCCTTGAGAAGACCATGGTGAAGCAGATATTTCATTGCAACACCTGGAGAAGACCACACTGGATCAGGTATCCATGCTGCAGCCCACAGAGGACCCCATCAGAGCAGGTGGGTATGCCCTGAAAGATGCTGCAGCCTGTGTAGAGCCTGTGCTGCAGCAGGTTCCTGGCAGGAGTTGGGATCTGTGGAGAGAAGCTCATGCAAGAGCAGTTTGTGAAGGGCTGCAGCTGGAGGGAAGAACCCACGCTGGAGCAGAGGAAACCTGGGAAGGAAGGACTATGGGCTGACTGCAACCTCCCACCCCCCCATATTGCTCCGGGGGAGGAACTAGAAGAGTTGGGATTGACAGAGTGAAGTCAATTCTGTGAAGAAGGGGAGGGTAGAAGGAAGATGTTTTAGGCTTTTTGTTTCTCCTATTCTATTCTATTTTTAATTATCAATAAATTGAATTCATTTTCTCCAGATTAAAGCTGTCTTGCCTGCAGTGGTGATTGGTGAGTGATTTCTTTTCCATCTTATTTTTTCTTGTTGAGGAAGGGGACTGAGAGAGCAGCTGTGTGGGCATCTGGCCTCCAGTGCAGGTCAAACCACCACACCATGGAAGCCTCAGGTAGCCTATTTCAGATCATGCAGGAGCTTACACTCTGTCATGGCTCTGCTACCAGTTGTTTGCTAGAATCCCATCATGAGAACAACAAACAGTGCTGGAGTCACTAACTCTTCACCCTTGATCTGCATGGGGGAATTCAGAGCCTTAATTGTTCTCTGACAATCGCAGCGACTGGCACTCTTTCAAAGAGAATAAAACAAAATAAAGGACAAGGTTACAGCAATCCTTTCACTTTAGGTTACATTAAATGTGCTGGGCTTTAAAAAAAAAAAAGAAAGAGCTAAGAGAAAATGAAGGTGAGACTTGCTATCTGTCTCACCAAACACAATACAAAACAGCAAAGCTTTCAGAAACAAATAGAAAAAGCATTCTATTCTGAAACTTCCTTTAATCTTTCAAGAAAAGGATGTGGTCCCATGGTTCTGACTGAAACACTGTAACAGATCCTCGTTATTCTGTTAGTTAGAAACTGCCTTCTACAATCCTATCTAAACCAGCCAGAAATATGTTTGTATCATTTGCAAGATCCATCCATCTTGTAACCGTAGTGAAACATGCCTCAGATGCAGGAACTTGGTATATGGACACCTGGGAAACCCTTACCAATTAAATTATTGAAATGAGCAGAAATGAGGGCCAAATCCCATAGCGACTATAAATGCCGTAATTCTCCTGAAGATAGGAAGACAAGTAGAGCTATGCTGATTTATGGTAACTGAGGATCTTGCCCTCATGCTAGTAGGAGGGAACTTTAAAATATAAGCAGTAGATCTGATTTATGACTTTTTACGCACCAGCATGAATTCCAAGTAACATGTAAATCAGGAGATACTCAGTGCAGGTAAATTGTTCTTGATTCATGCACTGATGTTTCGCAGGTGTAAAGGCAGCGTAAGTGAGAAGAGAACCAGGCTCAGTACCAGATGAAACTTTGGTTGCTCTCTATCAGTAATCTCTGACTTTCAGTATATGGACTTCTTAGGAACCATGAAAGAGTTCTGAAGGGTCTATCAAAGATATCTGAGAAAGGCAAACTGACAGCTAGTAGACCAGGAGAACATATGCTTCCATTGAAAAATGTCTAGAATCCAGAAAAATACCAGTTGCCCTTTTACAAAAGTGGTTTAGAGCTCCATCCTATTTCTTCTGAAGTCAAACAAAGCTTTTTCTAGTGACTTCAGCAGCAGCAGGGTGTGTTTCTACTTACCATACTCTTCTTGTAGTCTAGTTCCTGAGACACATAGCTTTTGCTGCCTTAGCTGTTTGAACAGGCCCTTTGCTAACAAATCGATTTAAATATGTCTGCTGAACCTGTAGAAAGGGCAGAGTAGTACTGAAATGTCCATGAATTTCCTCTGACTTGGACATGGCACAAACTGCTCGCACAGCTTCTCCAGTACCAAACCCCCAGTACCTGAGAGAGCAGAATCATTTTGTGGTTATTTCAAATACACTTATTGTCTGCCCATGCTTATGGTAGGGTAAATCTGGTAGCCAGACCTGTTTATTTGAGCTTTTGGCTTTTGAGAAATGGACCCTTCCTGTTGACAGTTTCTGGGGAGCCAAAGTTGCATGGGTGCCACCGCAAGTATATTGGCTAAGAGACTGTAGTAATGGTGACACTTAGCCATGTATCAAATGAAGAAGAAAAGGTTGCTTTCCACCTGAATGGTAGAGGAAGAATACTTGGAGGCTAATTTCTTTTAATGGATAGTTACAGAGCTAGGATATCTGCCAGGGGTTACTGCTGTAGATGGGCTTTGCTAGTAAATTAATTGTGCTTGCCACTGTTTCTTGGCACTGAGACGAACTGACAAGGAATAGTCCATGTCCAGACTGTTAAATGCTTCTCACCCTTTGAAACAGGATAGCTGCACACAAACTGCTTATTGGGAATGGTTCCTGACCAAGCTAACTCCCAAGAAAGTGCTTGACCCAAGGTTGGGTCAAAACCCAATCAGAGATTATTCTAAAAGCTTAAGTGTACAAAGGATGAAGACACTGCCCAGAAATGGTACTCAGCAACTGCTTAATTTGCTCTTAAGAAGTTGGGATGGTCTACTCAGATCTACTTCATTTCTGTTTTATAACATAAAGATAAGATTGCTCAAGTTGTCAGAGATGTGTTATTTTCCTTTTTTTTGTTTTTTTTTAAATAATTTTTTTCCTCCTTTCATTGTCTGTTTGGATGCCTATCTGTGCGGTATGTCCTAAGGAACCTGCTTTGGCAGGGGGGTTGGATCTGATGATCTCTCGAGGCCCCTTCCAACCCCTACGATTCCGTGATTCTGTCTCTAGTAGTCCAAAGCACTGAGCCAGGTAATGAAAACGTGAAGCATTTGAACCGCAGTGATTTTGTTTGTTTATTCGTTTTGGATGTTTGGGTTGATTTGGGGTGTGTGTGTGTGTGTGTGTGTGATGAGAAGTGTTTTCTTAGCTGTGTAAAATGCTGCATTTTTGCTAGAGGATTAGTAAGTCTTGCTCTTGTCCTGTTTTTCCTTTGGCTGTGCAACATCTGCTTGATTTTTACTTTCATTCCCCTTTAGAGAGAATTGACTGAGCCTTCTTATATGGCTTTTGTCATTTGTAGAGCATGCTGGGTTTTCAGAAGGCTGCAGAACTCACAGAATTCTCTGTGCTAACATTTGCTTTCTACACTGTGGTTATTGAATGGCGGAAGCAAAGTGGAATTGATTGATATGTATCAGAGAGAGGAGGAAATATGTTATACTCTGACTGCAACTCAGTTTGGGAAGAAACTAAAATTCTGAAGTTGAATTATGTTTGCAATAGAGGAAACGTGGCCTTTTAGACAAGTTCCTTTGAAGTATTGTCCTGGTTTCAGTCAGGATAGAGTTAACTTCATTTGTAGCAGCTGATGGGATGCTGTGTTTGGGAGTTAAAATGAAAGCAGTGCTGATAGCACCCTGATGTTCTTAGTTGCAGTCAGACAGTCAAGGACTTTCTTAGCTTCTTCTGTTTCTCTGGTCTTGAGAAAGGAGGGGCGAAGCCAGGACAGGTGACCCAGATGGGCCAAAGAGAGTATTCCATGCCAATTACGTCCTGCCCAGGATAACGGGGGGCTGAGGGGAGGAAGAAGAGGGGCGGTCTCGGGACGCGTGCTTCTTGGGGGGACGGTCAGTTCCGGGACAGCTCTGGGTGGTACGGCCTGAGTTGTGTGGTTCGGGGAGAAACTGCATTGGGTATCAATAGTTTCATATTCTTTTGCTCTAAAGTCCTGTTAGCATTGTTGTATTTTATTTTTCTGTTATCTTAGTAAACTATCCTTATCCCAACCCACGGGCCTCTTAGTTTCTTGGTTTTGGAGTTATTTGCCCCTTCCTTTTCCCTTCCCTTGTTTCCCCCCTCTTTCCCTTTTCTCCTGCTCTTTTACTTTAAGAAGCAGGCAACTGCGTGGATCTCGGCCCACAGCCGGGGTGAAACCACGACAAGTATCTGATTGGATTAACTACCTAAATGTGGAGGTCAGCGATGGGCAACACGCAATTTGATATGAATTAAGGTGAAGCCATTTACTGAGCGAAATCACACAGGTTATATACATTTGTTACCGCAAATCTGGCAAGCTAAAAAACTACTAATTGGTTACACACACTGTTCACACCAAACTGATTGGTTAGTAATTATAATGAGTTCTGATAAGCATATCTTATAGCTAAACATTGTTAGTTTACCTTTGATGTCTAAAACTATCTGCACACCTGCTGTGTTGACCATTTATTATGGATGGTTCTTGACATGTTCACTTAATCCCAAATGCCTTCCCATAACTTCTTCTTGGTTTAGGGCAGTCTGTACCCCTGTCTTCAAGGCTGCTGTGTTTTGAGAATGTGATTACCAAAAACCTCTCAGCATGAGTAACTTTCCTGTCTCATGGGAACATGAGGATATTGTCAGGGCCTATGTCTTCTGTGAGGAGAGTCAGGCTGCTGGCAGGCCTGCTGCCTTCCCCCATACCTAAATGTCAATAGAATCATAGGGGTTGGAAGGGACCTCGAGAGATCATCGGGTCCAACCCCCCGCCAAAGCAGCTCCCTAGGACATATCACTCAGATAGGCGTCCAGTCGGGTCTTGAATATCTCCAGAGAAGGAGACTCCACCACCCCCTGGGCAGCCTGTCCCAGGGCTCTGTCACCCTCACTGGGAAAAAGTTCTTCCGCATGTTGGTGTGGAACTTCTTGTGCTCCAACTTGCAGCCATTGCCCCTTGTCCTGTCCCCACAGACCACTGAAAAGGGGCTGGCCATTTCCCCCTGCATCCCATACTTAAGATATTTATAAACATTAATTAGGTTCCCCCTTAGTCTTCTTTTCTCAAGGCTGAACATTCCCAGCTCACTCAGCCTTTCCTCAGAGAGGAGATGCTCCAGGCCCTTAATAGAATTACCCTGTGATCCAGACTGCCAATATTTGAAAGCATTTGTGCAACTAATGACTGTAAAAAGGTGTGGGAAAAATTGGGCGACTGCACCATCATCTGGATCTCCCTGCTTTATTACGACTCAAAACGTTCTGCATGGCAAAGACAAATGCTGCCTCATATCTGAATAAGCCCCAGAGTGCTGTCTCCCAAGGCTTTGGGTGGTAGCACGTGGTTGGCTCTCGGCATTCCTACTGGGAGCTCACATAATGCATTGTGTTTGCCATCACAGGCGCTGCTCAGGCTGTGTGGTTGTGCAGAGCAGATGCAGACTGTTTAACATCGCCGAGCAGGTCACCAGCGAGCCACGTGTAATGCAACTGTTGCATATGCCGTGCAATGCTATCTCCGTCTGATTGTTGTTTTCCCTGTTAGCTCTGCTGTTTATACTTACAGTATAGTTTGCCTCAGATTTCCTGGTGTGGAAAATTAATAATAGCTCTTCATAAAACAGAGTAATTAGTGTAATGAGCTGGTGTCTGGTACATGCATTTTTCTCCTGCAAAAGCCTAAAAGTCTAAATAAACATCTAAGCAACTGTACTGCTTAATAAAATAGCAGGCTTTCTTAACTAAGAGGTTGTGTTTTTAGAGATTTTTAGAGTATTTTAATGAGCATAGCCTTCAAAATAATGACCAACAATATTTCCAGAGATAATTTAGTGTTATTTAGTAAAAGAGTCAGTCTACCACTCTAGTCTCCTACTCCGAACTGCTTATCTGAAAATGCTGACATAGGAGATGCTAGCACACTGGTATTTTAGTTGTTACTAGCATTATCCTCATCCTAAAGCCAAAATACAGCACTCTACCAGCTACTAGATCCATCTGTCATAACAGTCTCTCAGGGCAGGGGAAATGTGATGTTGGTCTGTTGCATGCTGTACCCAGAGTTCATAGCTCTGGGTACAGCTATGGATTTTATTAAGCAGTACAGTTGCTTAGATGTTTATTTAGACTTTTTAGGCATGGCCCATGCCCACATTCTGCATGTTGAATATGTCAATCTTGAGGATCAAATCCCCTTGAGGTACACATTGAACTGTCCCATCTATCTGCATACCTGCCAAGTACACTCAAGTTCTTGAGCAAGAGCAATCCCTCAGCTGGTTTTGCTTTTGCCTGAGGCAGAAATATCCCAAACTTTCTTCCCTAACATATTCATGTGCATTATGAGGACTTTATCCCCTTCTACCATATGTAAAAGTTTTGAGTGGGCCAGCTGGATCGATAGACACAGAGCGGATGACCAACATGATGATTCACCCAATGCCCAACCACACTCTGACTGTCCCAGAGCCATGCGGTCCCACCCCTCCCTGCCACAGAGTCAGTTGTTGCCTCCATCCAAGGGGATGGGGAGCAGGATGGGAAAAAACCTTGTGAGTTGAGATGAAAACAGTTTAATACGTTAATAAAGGAAGATAACAAAAATAATAAGTGGTGCACAAATGCAATTGCTCACTGCATGCAGAAGGAAGCACCCCTTACCCTCTGTGATGCCCAGTCTGCTTCCAAGCAGCAATCCTGGCTCACTTACATAGTTGTACCCGGAGCATGATGCTCTGTGGTCAGGAATATCCCCTTGGCCAGCCTGGGTCAGTGTTGTGGTTCAGCACCAAGCAGCAGCTGAGCACCCCCCACTGCTCACTCACCCCTTCCCCAGAGGAGAGACAGACAGAGCCTGCAGGTTGGGGTAAGGACAGTTACAGACACACTAACACAGTGCTGCTAGAGGGGAACAACAACCGACTCTGTGGCAGAATTCACATGAAGACATGGTGATAACACTGAGCACTTTACCAACCCGACAAGGCGATAACACAGAGCGGATGACCAACATGATGATTCACCCAATGCCCAACCACACTCTGACTGTCCCAGAGCCATGTGGTCCCACCCCTCCTCAACCAACCCTTTTAGCAGGGGTGTGATGTCACATGGTGTGGAAAACAGCCCCAGCCAATTCAGCTCACCTGGCTGGGCTGCTTGAGGAAGTTTACCCCATCCTGGCCAGAACCAGGACAGTGAGCTCTCCCAGCTGTGCTCTCCCAGCTTCTTGTGCACCTGGCAGGGTGTGGGAAGCTGAAAAGACATTGACAGCTGAAAACATCAGTGTGTTATCAACATCATTCTCATATTAAATCAAAACACAGCACTACAACGGCTGCTAGAAAGAAAACTAACTCTATCTCAGCTGAAACCAGGACACCAGAACAACCACAGAAATTAGGAACTCCTCTCATTTGGTCACTACTAATCAGAACAAACTTCCTCAGTCTATATTTCTATCAGAAAATTAGATGTCATGTCAGCAAATGAGTTTTTGTCTCTCATGTTGCTGTTGCCGGCCACACCACTTCTTTTTGTGTCCCTTTCTATTGGTCAGAGGACAAATTCTGTGTGACTTGCTGCTGGCATCACCCTCTCTGTCCTTCCTGTCCTATTGTTTGCTTGGGGTTCAGTGGTGCCTTTCAATGTAGCAAGTGGCAGTGGCCAAGGATCCTGTGTGCTATGAAGGGTTTGGGGCACATCATTTTCCTCACTCCTTTGTGGGAAGTCATCTTTCACAGATATGCCGTGTTTGCTGGATCCTGTGGACATGAAGAAAATCAATCTAGTTCCACTGAAGGACAGAGGGTGGAAGAGGAAGCTATAACCCTTCTCACCCAACTCTTAATCCTCCTGCCCATGTGTGAGGGAACAGGGTCTTTGTTTTCTTCACTTCTCTGAAGTCCATTGGAACTTGAGAGCGACGCCTTCTTCAGACCACTGTCTCACTTCTGTTCTGAAGTCACAAGAAGATCACTGTTCCTAATTATAACACATTACTAGATTTGATATACATCTTATCCTTTGGGAACTCATTTGAAATGACTGTACACTTACCACAGAAAGCTCATTTTCTGGAGCAGTAAGATTTATAGTTTGTTCCAATCAAGTATGAATTCACTGTTAATCCCCGTGTGGAGATTCCTCTTGCAAGTAATTTTTAATTATTACCATGCGTGGCTTCCACCATCACAGTTTATGTCACTTTTCCTCCTCTTCTTGCCATGTAGTTTTAGATTTAGGATGGGATTCGTTGTCAGAGTAAGCTGTGACAGCTCTATTGATTTCACAGAAGCTGCATCCAGCTGTGAATTTGAATGCTATCTTTTGTGGGAATGGCTTGAAGTTGAAATGAAATGTGCAAGGCTCCATGATTGTGTACTCTCTTTGTAAGGAAGGGATGCGTATTAAGAAATTTTGGCCCTCACAGAACTGCAGCAAAGCTATAAAATAGCAAAAAGCTGTATTTTGCCATCAGGCTTTTTGTAACGAAGCTTCTTTTTGAAAGCGGTCATGTTTTGTTTAAGAGCAGATCCTAGATTAAAGTTTGGAGAAAACATAAATGCCTGTGAACTAGGCCCAGTGTTCCAGGTTTGTGTACAAAGCCTCCTTTGATTCAAATGGTAGGTAATTAAATGCTCGTAGCTGGAGCTGAATTTGGCTCATTATAAATCTGAAAGAAACATCAGGCTAAATCTTTTTTGTCCTTGTTTAGTTCTTATTCAGGTCTAACAAGAGCCAGAGGTGTCTTAAGTAATGTAAGGCATCCCTGTACACTGTACTGCACTCTCAGGACTGCCACTCTCTGTTGTTGGATGTGGTTTTGATGGGAAAGGGACTGGCATGTGCTAAAATACTTACCAGCCACAGATTCCATACACAGGCAATGAACGTTGGCCCCACTAGTACATGACATCTCTACCCAAAGCTCAGTAACTGCAAGAAGTCTCTAAATTTTGAGGGGCAAAGAGATTCTCTCTATAGTTTGAAGTGGGAGGGCTGCTGTCATGGAGAACATCTGTGCACTGTAGCTTTGTTTAGTGCTTTTTAACTTTTAAAACTTCAGTGTAAATTCCAACTTCCTGTTTTGGCTGTAGTAGCAGAGAGATAAACTCTGGACTCTTTCATTTAAATACTTAAAATTGTGTTTGGCTGTTTATTGTTTTCAAAGCAGTGGACAAACAATAACCTTATATATTTCTGGAAATTAACTGATTCATGTTGAATTCCCAGAAAAATATGTGACATTGCCAGGCCTAAAAGTATCTGATGACTCCCTGATATATTTTACAGTGATGCCTGCAAGCTCTGTCCCAGATCCCACATTATTCTTCTGGGATGTTGGGAAGATCTTACTTCAAAAGACAGCTGAAAAAGACAATGAACTGAAAAAAGCATTTCAAATGCTTGATGTTGGTCAGACCCTGACAGTCACAAAGGCTGAATTCAGGAGAGTGATTGAAACCTCTCTCTTCCATCTAACAGAAGCTGAATTTGATGCTGTGCTGGCAGAGGTATGCTGTGTCATTGCTGATTACAATCATTTAGAGGCTGGTCCTACTTACGTCAAGAGCAAAATTGCAGTGGGAGCAGGTTCCATACCATTATCAAAAAGATGCTAGATATGGTGTGGTGGTTTGACCCTGGCTGGAGGTCAAATGCCCACCAAAGTCCCTCACTCACTCCCAGAGGAAAAAGAGACAGAGCCTCCATGGGTTGGGATAAGGACAGGTTACTGACAAAATCACTGTGGATGTAGAACAGTAACAGCCAATGACACTCACGCCCCAGTGATAACAGAGTACCTTACTGACCCAATAATCAGAGTGCTGCCCAATGCAAGGGCAGACTGACCAACCAGACACCCCAGCTGTACTCAGACTGTTCTGGAAGCACCAAGCCTGCACCCCTCCCCCACCAGCCCCTTTTATGGGGAAGTGATGTCAGGTGGCATGGAAAGAGCTCAGGCTGACTCAGCTAATCTATGCTGGCTGCTTGGGGAGGTTGACTCTGGCCTGGCCAGAATCAGGACATTAGGTCAAAACCTTCCATGAGTAGTTCAAGTGAGAGTCATAGAAGACTTGACAAAGTAGTGTGAGCTAAATTTGACAATTGGTGTGGTTATATAAGGCCTTTGTCTGCGTGACATGTCTCACTATTTGAGAGATTATGCGAGTTTTTTAATTTTTATTTTAAAAAAAAGGAGCTCACAGCTTAAATTCATATACATGCGGTGTTATGAATATGGATAGCTTAGGTTGTGAACTCTGAGTCAGAGACCAGCTGCTTTTTGTCTGGATGGAGAGTTTCTTAGCTCACTTTTGGTGTTTGCTGTTTTATAACCATCATCAGATTGGACCTGAAGGAACACTGGGTGTCTAAATGGCATTGTGACTGATGCTTATGAAAAATAATGGAGAATTCTGATGCACAATCCACACCAGCATTATTGTACACTTAGATTTCTGTCCTAAAAGTGTAGGTGGCTAAGGTTTATCTATTTTTTTCCTAATGTACTTGACTCTTGTTTGTTTGTTTAATTTGGGTGAGATGATATATTGCATTTGCATTTTAAACTCATCAGTCTGTAATGGATTAAGCCCATTACAGCTAGGATTGATGCTAAATTATTTGCTAATACTAAGTTGTCATTAGGGGGACACATATACACATGAAACACATTAAATACTCTTTTGGAACTAGAGAAGGATGCATCAGTGAGGCTGATGAGAATGAATATACTTTCATGCATACATGTGAAAGAAACATCATAGGGCTAGAGAGCTGAGAAACCTTTATCTTACACAATGGAAAGATTTGGAGGTTGTATTTTTTGTTGTTGTTGTTGTGGGATTTACCAGATATTAAATGAATGCTCTGCTTAAGTCTAGATGAGCTGCTGCAAAGTGGTAATGCATAACGCGCAAAACAAATGCAAGATACATTTATTTTTGCCATTTAAGAAAAGAATGAGCAATGCAAAGAAATAATTTTTAAGTGCCTGATATGACTATGGGACTTACTTGGGTACTTACCCATGTGTATCGAAACACAGATCCCCGACGCTGGCAAAGTTACCGTGCCCTATCGTGTCTTCCTGTCCAAGCTCACTGAAATCGCCAGAAGTAGCCGTGTGCTCAAAAAGTAAGTGTTCCATAGGATGCAGTCACATTGCTCCTAAATTGTAGTCATGAATCACTTGTGAGTTGTCTAGCTCTCACGGCAGAATCTAGCTGCTAATGTGAGCTTCTAGTGAGATAGACACATGAGATTTTTTACTTTTTCCCCCTAAAAAACACTTTTTCTGTATGTGCAATTGGAGTAGTTGCTATAGGAATGCTGCTTGATTGCCACAGGGAAGGGAATAGTCTGCTGAGGCACTGGTCTGCTACTGAAAAATATGAACCTTTAAGGCTACTCAGTCTGTTCAATAAATTAACAATGGAAGTTGCTGTGTATGAAAGAAATCATAGCTGATTCAGTTAATAGGGATTTGAAAACATGCCTCTCAGCTTGTCACATCTTTAGGTGAAACACAGAAGCTAAACCGAGGGACCCAGTACCAGGAAAGTTTTAATGTTTCAGGATTCAGTCCTTTAGGAGTAAATAACCTGCATTCACCTTCAGTTCTGGTGCAAATGATTTTTCAGTAATAAAGCTGCGTTCACTCCAGGTACGTGTGAACTGGGATTACGTTAGGATCTTACCTTCAATGAAGTAAAATGGAAAGTAGACCCACATTCTACTTCAAAATAAAAATTAAAAAACTCCCAAACCTGTGCTCTCACAGTAGCTTTCTTACTGGAGCGCTAAATATTTTGCAGTACACTTCCCTCCTGCTTCCACCCGCTCCCCACCCCTCCCCTCAGGAAATATAAAGGGTGAAATACTGCAGGGGGATCTGCGGGGAAAATCCTTTTCCTTCAGTTTGTCCTGTGGGCTTGTATGATCTGGCCTTCAATAAAGGCTTGCCTCAAAAATATTCTGTAAATTCCAGAACAACTTTGTTCCCAGCAATTGCAAAGCTAAGGAAACTCTCATACAAAGAGAGAGTAAAGGAGTGTAATACCGAGGATACAAAAATGGGATTAGGACTTTGAAAGGAGGCAGGAGGAAGAAGAGGAGCAGCAAAAGAAAAGGAGAAAAAGGGAGGGACCTAAGCCACTTTCTCCCAGAGAGACAGGGGAGCTTAAAAATTCTAATTAATTAGTGAAAACTAATTAAATAACAAATGAGGGATCTGTCCTGGAATAAAAGGTTAATCTTTTCTTTATTACATGCAATATAATAAAATGGGAAAGCTTTTTGTACACTCGGGATTGGATTTTTTCCCAGCATTCAAGGAGAAGATATATATGAGATATATATATATATATATGTATATATGTGTATATATATAAAAGATGTTGCCCATGATTTCCTTTCGAACTCACTAGACTGTGGAAAGCAAGGCTCGGGCTTAGGCGGTCCTGTCTTTCGGCCAGCTAGCTCGTTAAGAGAGCTTCTCCGAGGCTGCCCACAACATACCGAGGCACGAATCCCGGTGTTTGCGGGAGGCACCGGGCACGGCTCCAGGTAGCATCGCCGCTGGAGGGCAGCGCGGGTGCTCTTTTCCAGGAATTCTGCTGGAAGTGCTTTATATCTATATTTATAGATATACAGCGCCTATCACCGTATGGATAAACATTCTTTGGACTTACCCCCTTAAAAACACAGCCCACCCCCTGAATTTGGAGGATGGAATGAGGGCAGAGCTTGGCTTCTAGGGCTTTGTCCCCCAAGTATGGGTGTGAATAGAGCCTTGCAAGGCTCTGCAGCTGAACCCAGAGAAGGATGTGCAGAGAGTGGAGGTCGGCACCTGCAGAGCCCACCGGTGAAAGTAAACCTGGCCAGTTGTTGACTCGGAAAATGACCCGCTGTGGGTGCTTGGTGCAACAGGATGAGGAGGCAAAAGCAAAAGCAAGGCAGTGTAATTTAAAAAGATTTTTTTAAAAGTTACTGGTGAAATAATGGATCTCAGGTTTCTGCTGGGGGAGAAGGGGGAGGAGGACACAAGCTTCTGTTCCCTGAAGAACACTTGATGGGAGTAGAGGAGAGGGGAGAAGTGGCTTTGTAACTTTCACAACCTCGGGACTCCCAAATGCTCTGTCATCCTAAAGGCCAGACCAAGCTGCTGATATCCCTTTGTGTCCCTTGTGGCAAAAAAAAAAAAAAAAAAAAATCCTCCAAGAAAAAGTATTTCACACTATCAATCATCACGCTTGTGATAGAGGAGCAGCTGTCACATCTCGGTTCTGCGCCGGGATCCAGATTTGTGGTGATTTTCTCCAAGAGCAGTGCAGAGCTGTGAACAACAGCCGCAACAAAGGCAGGATCGAGCAGTTGTAGTTGTTCACATGCTGCTAAAACAAAACTCTCCCACTGATGCCGCTGCAGTTGTCTTCAGTGGTACCATGATGCACTTGTGGTTTATGTTTACCTTTTCTATATATTTATTTTCAGGCTGGACAGCCACAGTCGCCAAATGATGACATTAAGTCAGCTAGAAACCCTGCTCAAGGAGAAAGTATGTTGACCAGGGTAGTAACAGAAACTAAATGCTGGAGTAGTAATTAATTCCATATAAGTAGATGTTGCTTTTAATGTACTGGTATCAATTCAGTAGCATGTTTATAAAGGATGTTGCCCTGTTGTTGTATCCTGAAGATCTGGTCATGCTTGTATGCTTGGGGGTTTTGTTGTTGGTTTTAAGGGTTTTTTTCCCTATGCTAAAGTACTAAGTAGCATTTTAAAAGTCTCTCCCACACTGTGAAACCCCTTTTAGCACCAATAACCTAAGCACTTTTCTCTTTCAAGCAGTTTTGCAACAAATCTCTAGTGTAGGACTGGCACAGTCCCACAGTGATTTTATGTCTTAGTTACTAGATGCTTGTGGCTTGAGTAACAATGCTTGAATTATTTAAGAAACCGGTTTCTCCATGGCAGTAAAATTTCTGTAATTGCTTAGCCCTTTGCAAGACTGGTGTAAAACATTCTGTCACATCAGAAGAATGACATCTTAGGCATTGCATATTCTTTTTACTCAGAAGTATCCAGCCACCTGAGAGCTCAGTCTACTTAAACCTGAACACAAATTTGAATGGCACAAAACTATTTTTTTTTTTAATTTATTTTTAAATGGAGGAGGTGTTGGTGTGACTACAGGAAAGCTAGATTTTTGTTACTTCATTTTAACACAACCTGAGCCATGAAAATGTTTATCAACATCATGATATTTTATTATACTTGGGCATTTGCAAGTTAACCTAATGTCACACAGCACGTGTAATAATACTTATTATTTACAAAGACACAAAAGAGTATTCCATGCCTTCTAGAGTACCGTGTGACAGTCTGTTGGCTCTACCCTAAGACTATTCATAGAAGAAGAAATACATTAAACATAACCTGATGTAAATTCCAAGGAAAATCTAACCTCCTGCTGTGCTTGGCATGGGCTTGCCCTGTAATTTGGGAAGGGGAAATAAAGTCTTTCTGATTTCACAGCTGTTATTGCACCTCAGGGCTGCAGTAGTATTAGCAACCCATTTGCTTCTCTTCCACTGAGTAGGACATCTGAATATATCCTCACTCTAGTCTGAATAAAATATTAACATATCGCAAGGCTGTTAGGACAGATTGTATCCAAGACAATCTTTTCTCGCTGTAGAAATGCCTATCAATCATAACTTGGTACAGTTGTTATTAATGTCATAGCTTTTATTCATTTGGCTATATGCAGCTAACTGAAGAGTAACATTTACGTTTTTGTGTTAAGCATTTCCTATCACAAAAGAAACTGCTGAAGTATCTTCTTATTATAGAATTTATGAATTGAAAATAGCCTCCAAAGTCCTAATTAGACGTCTGGTATATTTAATTTACAAGGGTCCGTGTTATTTTTTTTAAGAGCATTGTGAAATGGAGCCGCTACGTATATTTTAGTACCTTAACAGAAAACATCATTAACTTAAGGCAAGGTTAATGATAGGTATATATATATATATATCCCAAGAACAATAACATTAAATAAGTACTGCAAGATACATAAATACATGCTGTACACAGATAACTATTCAGATACAACTTAAGAGTTTGTATACTCTTTTAAATATTTATCTGTAACCTATCACAGTGGTTATTCCCAGGCCAAACTTTATTCTGCTTCTGTTTGGATGCACATCATCGGTCAAGGATACTCTTATATTGGTAACTCTGATTGGGTTTTGAATTTGTATGTGCATGTTAAAAAACCAAAACCAAAACCATGAAAGGAAAAGTTCCTGATGTCCTCACTAATAGTAGTTTTCTCCTTGCATAGGCAGAAAGACACATTTGGTTCACCTACCACATGTACCTCTACTTAGACATCATAACTAGCATAACAGCCAAGGTTAAGAAAAGCAGAGGGCAGTTCAGAGCACCTTCTAGTCAGTGAAAAAACATAGGATAACCAAAACCTGACATGAAGCCTTGGATTTCTCATCACTGTCCTGTACTAAAAAACTCTAGGCATGCTGACATTCACTTAATGAAATGATCCAGGGCTCATTTCATTCTTAGATAAGCTAGCAGAGTAGCTTATCTAAGCTCAAGATTTTGAGTGTTTCAAATGCCAAGGCGAAACTTTATTTTTGACTATAGGTGTCCTTCCATCATTCCTAGTCAAATTTAATAAAATGTTACTTCTGGAGGTTGAAGTCTTGAGAAAAGCAAGTTTAAAGAAAAAGGAAAAAAACCCAAACTGATCAAGAAAGAAAAGTTACAACAAACTGTAGGAAAACGGCCACAATGTGTAGGATCCCCAGTGCTGCCTCCTAAGTGAAGAACTTGGCCCAGGAAGGAGGGCCAAACTGAGCAGATGTGTGTCTGGTGCATGAAAGAGCTCTTTGCTCTCCTCTACTGACTCAGTGAGTGTTCAGGGAAGTAAGGCAGCAATGTAGTTTGGACAGTTACACGCTTCTTTCTGTGGCACATGTGAAAGAACCAAACTTTCATACTGCACCAGAAGTCCAGACCTTTCTTTTCCATGCTCCTAGCTGGCTGATTCCCTGGCTGTACACTGCTCTCTTGGCACAGTAAAGACATGTTCAATAAAGGGCAGCTTGTCCTTTAAGCACCCGAATCTGCCTTCTTTTTCTTTATGGAGTGCAATTTCACTGACTTGACTGCTTAGACTTCAAAAACAGGGACAGGATTTGTTCCCCAGCAATACCTGCAAAAGGACACGGCACCGTAGCAAGAAGCCTCAGTGACACAGTGTTCCTTAATGTTACAGAATAAACGTTGGTTTAAGAAGAGCTTGCAACCTTAAAACTTTTTTTTAATGACAGCAAAAAGGGGTTCCCTGAAGTGAGTCAGCTTTAAGAAAGGAATCCAGCAATTATGAAAAAGGAAGAACTAAATCTCAATTTGTCAGAGTGCAAAGACGGCCCTGTAGTGCACGTGCCCATCCATTTCATGAGGAGGCCTTTCACTCAGAGTCGGCTGATGGGAGTGGGAATATTGTATTAGCTAAGTTCAGACCCCAACTGTTTCTCTTTAAAGATTACTGAAATACTGGGACTGATTCACATTTACAATAAGGCTCTTCATGTAAAGAGGACTGAAAATTGATTTATTTTGTGTAGCTATTGCACAAATTTCAAGGCCTCTAAAAATTGCTAATGGGTTGTAAAGGGCTATCAATATGAACAAGCATCAGGCCCATATATTTTCCTCCTCACTCCTTCCATCCCCCTTATCTCCCCTCCCCCATTAATTTTTGATTTTATGTTTATGAGGATCTGAAAATAGTCTAATTCTTTTCTATCTGGTTTGGGCCTATCTTTACCAGCTGGTAAATAGGAAATGTTCACTGTAGGAAGCCAATACTCTGCAGAGTGTAAACAGATGGAATCAATATAAAGTGACAAGTTAGACTATGCTACTGAGAATACAGAGCCAAAACTAAGAGCATAACAGTCACGATACTTATTTTGTTCCAATTCATTTGGTACTGAATAGCACTTCATATATGCACAGCTGTGTCCTTCCGTTTTTTACTTTCTTTCTTCTGGTTTGATGATGACAATTTCAAAGAAAAACTTTAATTAAAGATTTTACACAAAATGGCCCAAAGTAGAATATAGGGAAAATGAGCACTGATATGTTTATAGCAAGAGAAGAATATTTTTCAGGCATTTATTTTCTTTCTTTATTTTTTAACAAAACAAACAAAATCTGATGTATGAATGTCTCTGCGTGTAATATTTTAGATTGATGGATCTTTGCAGATGGAAATCTTCAATTTGGTGATAAGGTATAGAACTGTAACTCTAAAAGCTTCCCCATCATCCCCTTCCTTCCCCCCAGTGTCTGTTAAAACGGGGTTCCATGGAGGGCAGGAAATCTAACGATACATGTGTGCGTGGGTGTACTGGATGAAGGGAAGGGGACAGTCAAACAAGGAGACAGCTACAGACTGCTGTCAGACTGTCCTGAGGCAGACTGGAAGCACAGCTACCGAGGGTCTTCCTTTTCCTGCCTTGGCCACCAGCTTGCCTCATGTGCACCTCCTTCACTCTCGAGAAGCATGTTTTGGAGACTATGGATCTGATGCACAGCCCCTTCAGGGGCAGTTAGTGAAGTGGTAAGCTTCCAAGCTGTCCTGTGTGGCAGGGTTTGCCTTGAAAGCACATCTGAGCTCTAGTCCTTTTGCCAGAGAGAGTGCCAGGTGTTGCAGTATGGGTTTTTCTTTATTAATTTATGCATTTTTGACACGTTTTCACAAAAATGGAAGAAGGCAGCATGTTTTACCACTCTGTCCCCAACTTATTCCTTACAGCATATTTCTTAATGCTGCCATTAAAATTTTGCTATTTTTGCATTCTTGGCAAATAATTACCCCAGATTTCCCATATGTTGTTTATTAGGGTGACTGTGCAGCTCTAATGAGGGGCAGCAACCACAAGTTTGAACACAGATTTTGCTTCTGATCCTCGTGTCAAGGCCGAGCAGCTTTTGTTTCCTGCAGAAGAAACACTGGGTCTGTCCAAGTCCCCTCCATGCATGTTGCCCTGGATAGACACACCATCATAGCGCATCTGTGCAGAACTTCTCTGCTTCCCCATCCAGCCTGCTGCCTTCTCTGCAGAGCACAATTCCTCTCCTAGCTAAAATGCTAGGGGCCCGTATGTCCCAGGGATTTCCTAAAACCTCTCTCACCCAACACCAGAAAGATGACTTACGTTATTGTGAGCAGAATTTAGGAGTTTGGGATAATGGGAAGGAATGAATGAAAGCCACTTCGCAGATCTCCTTCCCACCCTTGCCAAATAACTCTGAGCCACCAAGCAAATTCCATAAAGGCTGGGAGAGGGAAGCAATGTATGACACAGGTGGCAACTTACATCCATGGGAGAGACAGTTGCTGAGGAAGATTCTTTGATATACAGTGGTTGGCAATACTTGTGTGGGTAGCAAAATGAGTTTCAGTGATTTGTGGCAGGAAATTTTCTCACAGTGAGCTGCACCCTGCGTAAGGCAGTGCCTGGAAGTTCTTCCTGTTGCAATGTCTGTGGTGGATGTGTTTTCAATGGATATCCTTTGTGCTTCTGAAGTATAAGAAAATATTTAAAATATTCATTGTCCTCCTTCTTCCCAAGGGATCCCCAAGTGCTTCACATGCATAAACACTGCCGAAACACAGTCGCTGCTGGGGCGGGGAGAAGCAGCCAGCTGGCATGTGTCAGTGACAACAGAGCGCCTTATGCCAAAGACACTATGGCAAGGCCTTGCACTTGCTAGAAGTGCTGTGATATCACCAATACTCCGGAGAACAAACAGGAACATTGCTTCCAGTGTCTCTGCTGAAAGGTTCTGACAGCATAAACTGGTTGGTTTGTAGCTTATCTAACCTATAAGGACAAATGGTTGTATCAAGCTGGAGAAAAAATGTATCACCAGTGCCAGGCACCACAATAGCCAAACCTTCGCCTTGCTCACTAAGTAACGCATTTCAGTTAAGTCTGATTACAGGGAGATAGGAACAAAGATTGCTGCATTTCTTTCTCCGTGGCAGGCTTGGAGTTGTGGTGGAAATATTTTGGTGGCTGTGTCAAGAAAGAGAAAACCTAGCCTATGCTGCTGAAGTCCAATCCTTTCTTTGAATTTTAATTTCCATTGTTGTTTTATATATAACTCTATAGGAAAGGACTTCCGTAGTGAATAAGCCTCTTTATGTCTTTAGCCAGATAAAAAGCTTCCACCTTTTTTTGCCCTGCAGAGTTGCCAAGGAGTAGTGAAATGTGCCTGATTCATAGCTACTTTCTTCTGGCAACCTTTGCTTACATCAGTGGATGGTTATAGTCACCAATAGGCCTATTTGCTCTGGATAGTTCTCTGTAGTGAGAGTATGGGGTTTGGAGTCTTGACTTTCTTAGTTAAATCAAACAAAATATGAAATCTTGGCTGCATTGGAGAACCAGCTTTACCATGATCAGGATTTCCTCCAAGGGCTTTCCTTCTCCTTACTCCTGGTAGCAGTGCAGAGCATGTACAACTGATCTGAATTTAGATCTGTCTCAAGCAGACGTGTTCGAATCAGTGAGTAAGGAGCAGTGGCAGAATCTTTATTATTGCTGCTATTACGTGAGCCAGAAACAACACCGCCTGACTCTCAATTCCCTGGTTGCATTTGCAGACACAGCAGGTAAGAAAAGTGATATTTTAAAACAAGGTTTTATACTTGTAAGCTGAGCAAATTCAACACAGAACAGAGTCACCATGGAAGCCTTCAGTGCTACTTTTATTGTTAGTTTTCAGTTTGTAAGCTTACTTCAAGGCCCAGGTTACTGAATTTTTTAACAGGCTTGGGGAAGAGAATTGCAATTGCTTAAATGCTAATATGGAAATATAGAATTATAGAACGGGTTTGGTTGGCAAAGACCTTCAAGATTATATTCATCAGTTTGTTCCATATATCCATGCATATATGTATACCTTTTCTTTCAACCTCTAAATCTTACTGATTTTAGGAATTTTTGAAGTGAAATTGAAAAAAAGAATGCTTTGGTATATGTAAAACAAATAATTAACCTATATTATGAAGTTCACAGATATTTATGAAATGTATACCTACCCTGATCTTTGATATTTGGTTTCCAGCAAATCTCTAGGTTTCAGTCATTGAAGGAAGTTCGTCTTCTGCCTACTGTTTAAAATATATGGGTTGTATCTGAAATACTTTGTTTTGCCTACAAGAGCTTTGAAGTTTACTGGCGCTATTTGAAGAAGAAATTGTCTTGGACATTGAGTAAATGCAAAATATTTATTTCTCAGGGAGCATTATTGTAACATTTCCTACTGTGCCAAGGGAAGGCTGTCCTGTATTATCAAAATAGGTATAAAATGGCATTTTTTATTATATGTTAGCAAAGCTTTTCAGTTCTTGTATTTGTGTCGGTTGTGTCAGCATTGGTTTCTTGTTCATTGAAATCCCCTGCAATTTCTAGGTTGCAAAGAATGTGAAAAACATTATCAGGTGCTGCAGATTTTTTAACTACAGCCACGCAGGATGGCTAGAGAGGCACGCACTGCGGCAAATTCTTGAGATGACTTGTTTTAGGATGAAGGACTCAGAGTTTGAAAAGTAAGTAAAGAAGCAGCCATGCTTTTTCTGTGAGAGTAACAACAACAAGAAGTGATGGGGCCTTTGTGATCTTCGGAATGACAGTGGCTGGGGGCTGCTCGCAGCAAGCTAATTTGCCAGTTTATCTTCTGTATGCAAGTTGCAGCCTTCAGCCTTTTCCTTACTAAATGGATGCAGTAGTATGCAGGTATAAATATTTTGGTAATTCATTCCACGGGGATGAATCCTGCATCAGGATTAATCACAGACAGCTTGATTTTCAGGATGAGGTTAAGATACTAGAGGGACAATGTGGGATGTCCGTTGCCTGCTGTCTTAGAGAGTGACATTGGGGGTAGATGTTCTTGACGTCAGCTCCAGGACAGGGTTGAGGAGTCTGCATCAAGATGCTGGTGCCTACTCCACTCTGAAAGCTGAACAGAAGAGATAGTGAGAACCCCAGAGGCTCTTCCAGAGGAAGAAGTAGTGAAGAAAGGAAAGGAATTCCTTACTCTGCTTATAAGAGATGTTAGGACAGTCTGTTGCTTGAGCCATCCAGTTTCTTTGGCTGACACAGGATATATGTAAGATCCTTTTGAAATATTCAGCAGAATGAATGTATCAAAGAGGGCAAAGTGTGTGTAGGCCATACCTACAGGAGCCAGGACCCCTCGTTTTCACAGCTGATTTGAAATTGTTGGCTTCTGAATGAAAAAAAGCGTCCCCACTCCTGCTGAGATCAGTGAATGGAGAAAGCCAAGACCCGTTGCCTCTCACTGGAGAAAAGATCCTGATAACCAGGTGACTAGTGAAATCTTGCCTTTGAAAAGACAACAACTCTGATTGGCTGTTTTGTGCTTTTACTGAATTCCTGCAGGTAGTTTGAATATAACTGAGGTGAAGAACATTGTTATTCGAAATTAAATGGTACCACAGCACATTTTCACATCCTGTGCTACCTGAGGCACGTGGAACTTGAATGTGGAAGTGTTGAGTCATGGGTACTATGGTCTGCTTACGCTTTGCTGAGCGTGGTTTTCATGTTGAAGTGATACAGTGAAATGGAAACTCAGAGACTGCCTCCAAGTAGGGTGAAGCCAGAAAGCAAGGAGAGGCCTGATTCAGTGACCCAGTCATCTAGGTCTGGCAGCTGGTTCACATGAGCCTCAGAAGAAACACACTTCTAGGGCTCTAGCTTGCACAGCTTTATAAGGGATTAATCCTTGCTTACCCCAGAGGTATGATGGGAACCTCGAGTAATGTTTGTATAGCATTTGGAAACTAGATTGCTCTGCTCTTCAATGGCAGAACAATAGGTAAGTATTAATATTGGGAGTCCATATAGAATCATGGAATTGTTTAGGTTGGAAAAGACCTTTAATATCATCAAGTCCAAGCATTAACCTAGCACTAAGTCCACCACTAAACCATGTCTCTAAGCATCAAATCATAGAATGGTCTGGGTTGGAAGGGACCCCTAGGATCATAGAGCCACCAACCTCCAGGCATGATCTAGACAAGGCTGCCCAGGGCCCCATCCAGCCTTGAACCCCTCCAGGGATGGGGCATCCACCACCTCTCTAGGCAGCCCATTCCAGGACCTTACCACTCTGTCTGTAAAGAACTTCCCCCTAATATTTAATGTAAACCATCCCTCAGGGATGATGACTCAACCACTTCCCTGGGCAGCCTATTCCAATGATTGACAACCCTTTTGGTGAAGAAATTTTTCATAATATCCAGTCTAAGACTCCACTGGTGCAGCTTGAGGCCATTTCCTCTTGTCTCTTGGGAAAGAGACCAACACCCACCTGGCTACAACCTCCTTTCAGGTAGTTGTAGAGAGTGATAAGGTCTCCCCTCAGCCTCCTCTTCTCCAGGCTAAACAGCCTCAGTTCCCTCAAGCCATTCTTCATAAGACTTTGCTCTAGAGCCTTCACCAGCTTCATTGCCCTTCTTTGGACACATTCCAGCACCTCAATGTCTTTCTTGCAGTGAGAGGCCCAAAACTGAACACAGGATTCGAGGTGCAGCCTCACCAGTGCTGAGTACAGGGGGAATGATCACTTCCCTAGTCCTGCTGGCCACACCATTTCTGATACAAGTCAGGATGCTGTTGGCCTTCTTGGCCACCTGGGCAAACTGCTGGGTCATATTCAGCTGGCTGTAGACCAACATCCCCAGTTCCTTTTCCACCCAGCACCTTTCCAGCCTGTAGCACTGCTTGGGGTTGTTGTGACCCAAGTGCAGGACCCAGAACTAAGCCTTCTTGAACCTCATACAACTGGCCTCAGCCCGTTGACCCAGCCTGTCCAGATTCCTCAGTAGAGCCTTCCAATTCTCCAATAGATCAACACTCCCTCCTGACTTGCTGTCATCTGTAAACTGACTGAGGTTGCACTGGATCCCCTCATCCAGAGCTTTGATAAGGATATTAAAGAGAAATAGCCTCAGTACTGAGCATCACTTGTGACCAGCCACCAATGGGATGTACCTCCATTTGCCACAACTCTTTGGGCCCAAAATCCAGCCAGGTTTTTACCCAATGAAGCATACACCCACTCAAGCCATGAGCAGCTAGTTTCTCCAGAAAAATGCTGTGAGAAATTGTGTCAAAGGCTTTACTAACGTCCAGGTAGACATCCACAGCCTTTCTGTCATCTACTAAGTGAGTCACTTTGTCATAGAAGATCAAGTTAGTCAAGCAGGACCTGCCTTTCATAAACCTGTTCTGGCTTGGCATGATCGCCTGGTTGTCTTGTACATGCCATGTGATGGCAGTCAAGATGAAGAGGGATGGCCCAAGCATGATGGGATAGGAGAGTAATATCCAAAGACCATGTGGAGTATTTCCTTAGTATCTTTGCTGATGGGTTCCTGTGAAATTGTGCTTATAAACACTATGATGGAAATGTTGAAAGAGATCAAGTGACGAAAATGACTGTGAATTGATGCCAATGACATGCAGGGAGATCAGCTACAAACCGCCTTAAGCCAGCATGAATCTCACATTACATACTCTGTTTCCAAAGAATATTTAGTGTCTTATGATTTTGAATGACTTTCTGTAGATTTTGGAGTCTATGAAATCCATCAGGAAATATGGCTGGAGCTACTATGTGCTGGATAAGGACCTAAAAGAAAATGAAGCAAATTCGGATGGTACTTACTTTAGGATTTTTGCTGTGTGGATTTTGTGGTTTGTTTTTCTTTTAATTTGGTTTATTTTTTTTCATTTTGAGCAACGTCCAAAATAATTCTTGTCAGTTCATATTGCCTGGCTACACCATTTCACTTTGTGCATTTTTTCTGGTCAGGATACTTTCCAGAATTAGATATCAACAAAACCAATTATATAATTTGGTACAGACAGCTACGGAACAGAAGCAACACTCTTCTAAAGCAGGCAATCAAAAAACCAAAATGATGCTTTATTTGACAATAAACCTTGTGTTTGGCATTGTAATCTGAAAGGTAATAAATCTATAAAAATGTTACTGCATCTCATAAGTACTAAATAATAAAAAAGAACACAAATTTTTATTTTGGGCCTTTAAAGCTCTAAAACAATAAAGTTTTATCAGGAAAAACTCCTGAAGCTCAGCAAATAAAACTAATGGTAACTAGTCACCTCTGTGTGAAAGAATATCAGAAATAATACATATATAAAACAGAACATTTATTTTCTTTGCTCACTGATGGAATATCACACAAACAGCTGAGATGATATTCTTTTGAGGAAGCTGAGTGAAATTGAGAATGTTTAAATATACCCAAACTATACTTGAATTTCTTATTATGGATGAACCTTAAAGCAACTGAAAGTGTATTCACCTCTCAAAGTACATGTGCAAGATAACGTTCACAGTACATTTAAGTAAGGGTATTAATTTCTTAGTCAAAGGAATAAAATGCTTTTCTCCTGAAAGTGTGGTTAAAATCATGGGTCAAATTCACTGGTAGTTTTTCACTGATCCTGTAAAACTTGCAGGATAATGTAAAACAAGTGGGTATCCTCTGCTCCTCTGTTTCCACATTTATTGATGTGCAAAAATTTTACCTCATCATCATACCCTAAAAGAAAGTTGTCCTAGTGAGCAACTTAGCTCATAATGACTGGGTTTATTTTTTCTGTATCATAGTTGGCTTGGGCAACATGGGCAACCCAAGAAATTTCAATCTAAATGTCCTTCACTATATTTCAAGTATATCCCTGTGTCCCTCTGAATTCTTCATAAACTGGGAAAGCACAAGACTCTTTTTTTTGCATATTGGGAGCCTTATTGATTCACTTGAGCGCTCCAAAATTCTGCGCCATTGACTGTAGTGGCAGTGCCTTGAGAAGTAAACACTAACTGTTTTTTCAGACAGTTTAGGCCAGGCTGGATGAGATTTTGAGCAACCTGGTCTAGTGGAGGGTATCCCTGCCCATGGAAGAAGGGTTGGAACTAGATGATCTTTAAGGTCCCTTCCAACCCAAATGTCTGTGATTCTATGAATTATTCCCCTTTCTTCCCATCCAGTTCTCCCCCTCAGGCAAAAGCTTGTAGTGTTATATTCCAAACCCAGGAACCTAAAAAGTCATGGTCATCAGAAAGTAATTTTCTTCTATTTTTGAGGTTCCCAGTGAGGCCACTCAAAACTATGACATATCTAAAGACCCTCTGCTTCAAAGCCATGGCTCCAGGGATATTGTAGGGTATTAGATGCTCAACTAGCTGCTATGCCATGTTTCTTTCATATATTTGTCTACCACATTTCTCTCTACAATATGGCTTTCATAGCATGGAACCGTGGCTATGGCCCGTAGAGAAAATGAGCCTCATCATAGGGCCTGAGCCCCAGTATACTTTAGGTTTTTGGTTTTGAATTACAGTATAATATAGCCCATTTTAAATGGTTCTTTGTACATTGATCCCATGGAAAAAAAATAAAGAAGAAAATAGGATTGCTCTTTGGACAGAGTTCTGCCATCACTTTTCTTCCTGCTGTCCCTTCACAGTATGGTCTCCTGAATTGATTTCTACTTTTGGACTCTGCAGCTGTTTCTGATTCAAGCCAAAGCCTGCTAAATATTTGCCTTGGATTGATTAACAAATATTTTATCCCATAATCCTGTTATGCTTGTTCTGGGACACAATGTCAAGTCTCTCAATTAACTTTAATGGACTTTGGACCAGTCCAGTAATTATTAGGAGGGCTTTTCCTGTTAAGATCCTGACATAAGGCACTGCCCATACATATCTTTTGGGCTGGGGACACTTTCTCTATAGTCAGGGGAAAGTATTAATTTTCAGAGATGTGTTTTGGATCCTCAAACTCTGCTAGAGAGCCCTGTGTGCACTCATAGCATTTCTTTCAGCTAGGCCAGCCCAACTCCAAAGAGACAGAGCAATTGCATTACCTCACCAAAAGGATATTAAACATTTTCTGAAAAAATGCCAGTAGCCTAACAGTTCTGCAACCCAGTCAGTGCTAGGATGAAGCAAACCCTTTTTTAGATGGACCTACCTAAATCTAAAGATTTACTTGATTATGTGAAAAATGTAGCTCTCCATAAGACCAGATCACAGGTCTTCAACTTCTAGTCTTGATCATCTAGTCCTAATGGTCAGGAAAGTTACTCAAGTTTCATACCTGGTCTGCATTCTCCAGTTTTGTAGGGAAACACCCCCATGAAATATATATATACACACATATGCATACCTATTTTCCTAATATCCCAGTGATGTCCGGAATTCATTGCAGCCAGGCAATACAAACCTTCATTGTTAGGTAAATGATTGAAAACATAGCAACAAGACCCTTCTGACTTCTTCCTATATGCGGTAAGTGGGTTTAATTTAAAAAATCAGAGAAAGAAAAGGGATATGGCAGCAATTTTTAAATATTGAACTTAAAAGCTTTTTCTTAAAAGTCACATGCTCAAGACGAAGCTGTCCCTAGGCACCTTTAATGTACTCATGTGGCAGTTATGCCGCAAATAACTCAAGGTTATTTTCTTTGGCAGCAATTTCAGAGCAAATCCTTGTGTAAAGAGTGATTTCTTTTCCTTGAACAATGGGCTGGATTCATAAAAAGTATAATGGGTACATTTGTTTGTTTTTCAGTTCTAACAATTAGGAGGTATTTGTATGTCTATAAAAAGAGAAAGTAGGAAAATAATGAATAGTTGTACTTATAATTAGCATATTTTGATGCTTAGGAAGGCAGAAACCATTTCTACACTTATTAAATGTGCATTGTCAGCTTCAATTTTTTTGCAAATTACTAACTAAAAAATAATTTCAGATGAAGTGTTGCTTAAGGAATATATACTGAAATTAAAAGCAGACCCAGACTTCAGAATGCATAGCACAATTCTTAGCTTTCTTGTGCTTATTTGTGTAATAGACATCAACTCCGATACGTGCTAATCTTCTAACTTTTAGTAAAACTTGTGTAAAGATCTCCCATTGTGGATCTGGGTAGTCCAGCTGTATTCATGGCACTGATTCAAGAATATTATGGCTACATAGGGCTGGATGCTTCAGCCTATCAGAGCCAAAATTAGCAGTAAAATTTATGTAGTTGGGAGTTATGTGCTCCGAAAGTCCGTGTGTTTGCAGTAACAGGGCTTCAGAGAGCGTCTGATCCACTTCCCCTTGAATGTAATGAACGTATTTTCAATGTTTGCAATCTCTTCCAACCTGTTTCTTCCATCTCTTCCATGTTTAGAGGAAATGGTGATCAAATTTAAGCAGGCATTGAACATAAGAAGGTACTGGAATATTTTTTCAGATCATGATCTATGAATTGGTTTAGGCTATATAAATAGGGAGATAAATAAGGAATTCATTTAATGACAGGAAGGGCAAGGTAAAGTGTAAGCTAACTTAAAATACCCGAGGTTTGTTGCCCTTTCTTGTGGCATATCCAGAGAGCAAGCAGATGAGGACCATAATGTAGGATTTCTGAATTACCCTGTCGTTGTGCTGGTTTTCCTCCTTCCCTCTGTAGAGAATGGAAGAGACCTGCTGTCAGTGTTTAGAGCTAGTCTTTGGGAATAGATTCCTTGGTCAATAAATTTATGAAAGCAAACTAATCACTGTGATGATTAGGACTGATAATTTGGTTTTTAAGGCATATTAACATAGATCAATCAAGAATGATGCTACATAATTTCTGTTCTCTTCATATGCCCAGATGAGGGCAATAGCAAGTCTCCTATTGATTTTTATGATGAAAACAGTGGGCAAAAGTGCAATTTTGAAACAGCAGTCAGATCTGTATGTCTATTTGTTTATTAAATGGGATTGACTTTCCAGTCTTGATATATGCAGATCCATAATAAGCCATTTTGTTAAAAACAGACAAAATTGCCGGAGAGTAACAGCAGCAAGTTCCTAGGGGAAGGAAAGCAACTGTTTTCATGTGCCAGAAAACAGAGTACCCCATGGGTTGCTGAAAACTGTCACTAATGTAGGATAATGACTGAAGAGCATTCCTGTTCTGTAGTAAGGCCATGGTAATTTGTGTGTGTATCTTTTTTCTTATTGTTGTAGGTTGGGGTTTTCTGGTAGATCAAAACCTGAGCTGTAAACAGGGGAGGATTTCAGACACTCCTAAAAATGTGTAAAAGTATCGTTCCTGACTCTGAGATTTCCTAGTAACCTAATCTTTCTCGTGGCACATTCATAAAACAGAACTATCAATCTCCAAATAATCCTATCACAAAGATGTTTTTGAAGTATTCCTTTTGTTCTGAATGTATGCATGGGAAGTATGTTCAAAGTGGAACTGAATCTATCCATTTTATTATGTTTCTATCGCACTTCACATATGTCAGAGTACTGTCTGTATATTCATTCTGTATTTCCATATGTACAACTCACAGCTAAAATAATCTTCATCCCTTTAAACTTTCCTTGAAAATAAATTCACAGATAATCCTCACCCTCAAGTAAGACACAAAGAGAAGGCTCAAGGAGAAATAACATGTTGGGAAATTGCTGAGGAAAAAAAGTCCTCCATGAATTATGCATATGCCCATGTCTTACATGCATCAACAACAGGTGTGTGGTTTATTGTGATAACCAGGGCAGCCTCATAGGTCAGGTAGGATTATAATTCAATATTTACAAATAAGGAAACTGAGGTAAGAGACAAGTCAATGACTTGACAAGTTCATGAAGTAAAATGAACGTTGTGATCGGGAACTCCTGTCTTTCAGTACCCGGTGAAAGTGATGGAATTATGGTGATCCTAGCAGCTAATCCTTCCTTCACACTTTGTCACACAGCCCAAAGAATAGAGAGGAAAATAGGGTATGACACAGCGCAGCGCTCTCTTTTTTCCCAAGTGGAATTAGCCAGTTGGTTAACTAGGTTCTTTTTATCACCTAAACGGTTCCATAAATTGCAAAAGGAATTGACCCCACCTCACCCCTCACGTTGATATAAGTAGTGGATAATAAATGGGTGGCATTTGTCTTTCTTTTCATACTATCTTGCCTTCTACTAGGAGGCTCTGTGAAAGGGTTAATGACCCAAAGATGTCTGGAAAAAGTACTGAGCAGAAAAAGTAGTTTTCATATGTTGTCCAAGTGAAAACCAGAAACATCTTCACATCAGGTGCTCTCATTCCCAGGATGCTGGAAAACTGTGCTCCCCCCAAAAACAAGTAGAAGGAAAAAAAAGCCCCACAATCTAGATTCAAGGGATGGTGTGAATACTTTAGAGCTTAATGTTAGCAGACAATCTGTTTAGCCTTTGAAATAAGATGGGACTATATCAAATGGTGTAATATATTCACTATATATTAAATTAAAAATTTCAGGCAATCAATTTTTCTGTTATTAGTGCTCAGAATATGTTAATGAGGACTAACTGGATGTGTTTTTGTCAGACATGCTTTAGTCAAACATAAGTTTCATTGTATCTAGATGCTAATTATGGGCAGAAACACAAAGGAAGTTGAGAGAAACTTAGTTCCCTGTTATGCACAAGATGTTCTGGTGGTAAAATTTTGCTTTAGACTTTATGAATTCTCTTTAGCCAAGAGAATTTTAGTTTTTATTTTAAAAGCTACGTCTTTCTAGATTTCATGATTAGGAAGAAAAAATATGAGCATGAGTCACAGTAGCGATTTCTGAGGGGGAACGGAAATAAATCCCACAGTAACTTGTGATAAACAGGTCCTGCCTTCTCTAAACAAATTGTCCCTCTGAAAGGTCAAAACTGATCATTTTTTCCATGCACTTAGTTATGATCTGAGGATGGCACGTCTAAACAGTTTTAACAACTTCACTGCCAATCAGGGGAAATATCTAGAAAATAACTGATTACAATCAAAGATTAATTTCCTAATTGTGGATATTAATATCATGTGGAAATGAGTACTGATTGCAAAGTGTGGTTCCCATTTAATCCAAATGAAGCTGCTGCAAATTTTCCAGCCTGCTATGAAATCTGGACAACTTGCTACAGGGTTTAGGTATGACTTATCATAAGTTATGCTGGAATTTGTTTAAGAATATCATAATATTCTTACATTATTAGAAGAGGAATGTCCTTGTGCAGTTATATTAAAATTCATGTCCAACCAAATGGCGCTTATGTAGGATTTGTATGATATTATGCAGACTCGCAGACTATAGACAATCTTGAGCAGAGGAAAGAGACCAGATAAAAATGTAGTGGGAAGGTAGAAAAAAATTAATTAACATCTTATTTGTTTTTCACATACTCTGGTTCTAAACATTCCATAAATTTATTATTTCTTCAATTCACTACAAGTATGATCTAGAATAGTTGTGTTCTCTTTTTTCTCTAGGCTGTGGAACCGTTACTGTGTTAAACACTCTAATGTGATTGATTATAAAGATTTTCTGAAGAATTTTGTCATCAGCACCGACACAATTAAAGAAAAAAATAACAGAAAATGAAGTTCCAGGTATGTGGAAACTTTGGAGCTTTTCTTTTTTCCAATTATATCAATAGGTGTTATTCTTTTGGCCTTGATGGATCTGGTTTGCAATCTGGTTTGTAGGACATTGATAGCCTCTGATTCTCAGCAGATACAAGTAAGGCAGGGAAGGAAAGAAAAGAAAGCAAATTATTACTTGTTTTTTTGGCCTGGGAAATTTTACCAACTGAGTGTGAAAACTGCATTTTAAATCAAAAGGTGACATGTTACATAGGCTAAAACCAAAATAACCATTACAAGTTCATAAACCCCAGACAAAGAATTTGATAGTGCAGCTTGGAATCTTGTAGCACCCAAATACCTCAGTTTTCATGCAGTATTCAATCCTACCAAACTTCTCAGGTTATCTCTGTAACAAAGGATTTACATTCTAAGACAGTGACTAGGTTGTGAACTCGGAAAGGGTGGGGAATGTCAAGATGAGAGTAAGTTGTTTTTGTTACCATGACAGGTAGTTTTAAGCATAGCAGAAACCTAATTTACAGGAGTACTAGGAATGCCTTTGTAGTCACCAACTCAAAGAATGATGTTTTGGAAGTATTGATGGCCAGCGGTTAAGTCAGTTTGTAAATGCATATGGGCAGGTCCTCTCAAATATGAGGGTCAGCATAAGGGTGGATAAAAAATGTGTTTGTTTGAAATTGCAAGAGCCAGCTGGTCCAAGGTGGCACCAGGAGTCATTTCTCAGTGAAAGGTGACTGGCGTGGAGGACATAGATTGTGAAGACCCTTAAAATGAAGGTATTATCTTGTGCTTCTTTTCTAGGGAAGAAAGAATCATTGATAAGAGCAGGATATAATTGTTTTACTCAAAACCAGAAAAAGTGTGTTTCAGTAATTCAATCATTGCATGAATGGAGACAGTGAAGAGATTTAGCCCTGTATGTGGATGAAAAGGGTTGTGTTTGAGAGGTTGTACAGTAAAAGTCTGCCAGATTTACCCATAATGTTAATGAGAGGATCTATGGAGATGAGCTTAAGAAGGTGCTGTGATGGCTTAGCCCTGGCTAAAGGCCAGACACCCACCAAAATCAGTCTATTACTCCCCTCCTTAGTTGGACAGGGGAGAAAAAAATATGAAGCGTCTCAAGAGTGAAAATCGTTAACAATGTGGGCAAAACAGACTCAACACAGAGTGCTGAAGAGAAAGTTATCTAATTTAGAGAAAACAGTGCAAAAGAACCAGTGTCAGGAGTGCAACCAACAATCTTAAAACAAATGCAACCAGGCAAACACTTTTCCCCCACCACTCCCTCCTTAGCAGGCTTTAGTTAGAAGTTTGCTCCCTTCTTCCCTCCCGGTCGCAGCCCAGGAGGGGCAGGGACTGGGGAAAATGGGGGTCTCGGTAACACCTTCCCCCCACCCCTCCATTCTAAAGCAGACTTCCTTTTAGACTGCTGCACTGTAGATTCTCACCCATAAGAGCCAGTCTTCCAGGAACTTTCTCCAAGGCAAATCTCTTCCCATCGGGCTTCATCTCTGCTATGGCTGGCAGCAACAAATCACAGTGTCTCTCAGTCCCAGTCCTCCATGGGGCTATAGGCCTCCCCCAGCAAACCTGTTTGGCTCATCTCTGTAGGTTGCTTGTGCTGGCAGGGGCTCATCCCAACATAAGTCACAGCATCTTCTCTATGTCTCCATCTGCTCCATCCAGCGTGGAGCCTCTCCATGGGCTGCAGGTCGGGTCTCCACATTTTCCAATGGGTTCCTCCACGGGCTGCAGGGGCATCTTTTCAGTCCTCCACCCTTTCCTGGCCTTTTGTGTCTGCGGCTGCTTACATATATATAGTTTGTTGCTGCTTCAACACACCTCATTCAGTATATGCAAATATCTTAAACTGTCCCTCCCATGCAGCTACTTCTGAGTCTTTCTCTCCTATATGTGATTCTCAGAGGCACTATCAACAGGCTGGCAGAGGATTCCAGCAGCCATTTTCTGCAGCCTCTGGCCCTCTCTCTCAGCACCCAACTATGCACAACTGCGACAGATGCTCAATTTAAGATAGTGAGAAAGGCTCTTCCAGTAAATTTAAAAATCATGTCAATCTGTGTGAATATCTTGAAATTTTATTTAATATACTTAACAAAGTTTTTTCTCCATCAAGCAAATGTATTTTTTCAGTAGGATTTTTTCATTATTATGAGGCTAACTATAATTTTTTTTCATTTATTTTGCTTAGAAAGAATAATTTAAACTTATGTTTGCTGAAGAAAGCCAGGAAAGACTTACCTGTACTACTCAGGCTAAAGAGCATTAGCTTCAAACACTCGTCCTTTCTACTACTCATTTAGCACTTCACAAAGAGAATTATAGAACAATAATAAAAAAAAAATCCATCCTTGCCTAGAAAAGAGAAGCCAGCAGTCAGGAATTTCTGAGTGATTATCCTCATCCTGAGAAAAGTCTCCCTTTGGGTGGTAGGAATTATTTCTGAACCAATTTTGAATAGATGGTTCAAAATGTTGGCACTGAATGCCAACAGTTCACATTGGCTTCAGTAAGTTCACAAGAAGTCAGACTCTTTTTGAAATCATGAAGTCAGAATTACTAGTATTTTAATAATGCCTTTTCTTCTCACCATTTTACTTGACTGTGGTGTGACTACATAGAGGTTTGGGAATTTGTGTAATACCATCAAGGATTGTTTTGAAACCATTGGTAAAAGTAAATATAACTGCCAAAAAGAAGGGTTTTTTTCCCTAGTGCAGTACTGAAATTGTGGAATTATGGCTCCTCCACCTTCCTAGTACATCCTGTACTAGGAAGTACAATCAGCATTGTGCATGATTAACCCTTGTAATTAACCCATCTAGTTAATGGGCCTGGGGCTCCTCCTCCCCACTCATTCCCCATAGGACAACTCAGACATTCAGAGACCTTGCTTGTGGGGTGTTTCTGCTATAATGTACAGTGTTTTGAATTCAGCTCTTCTCAGTTTCAGCTTTCCCACACACGCTTTGAGAACCAAACCCTTGTACACTTAAAGCAGTTATAAAAAATTGCCAGTCAACATTGGTCTAAAAGACTATAGAATTTTAAATCATCTAGATAAATTAGTAGTAACCTCTCTGGTGTATTTTTGAGGTGCAATCCTGAGTGGTATTTGTTTAATTAATATTAGTATCCTGCCAAAGCTTAATTTAAATAGGGCAGTTCTAAATGTCATTGAGCATGCACACTAATGATTTTCAAAAGTTGAAGTGATAATAAGTATAGCTTTATTTAAACAGGAAGGCAAATCTGTGTTCAGTAGGACACTAAGCGAGCAGAGAGAACAGTTGAGAGCATGCCCTAAGCAGAGAGTAGTCACACTTTGATATACTTTTCTATACAGAATTTGTTTCCTACGTAGCCCCACTGGTGTAACATTTGAAAGCTTGGGTTTGTGTGGTCTGTCACCGTGGTTGCTGCTATGCGCTGAGTAAAATACAGCATCTTTAGAAGAACTGTATCCCAAGGAGTGTGCATGCTAACTGCGCATTGAGTGCAGCGGTATACAACAATCAGCTCAACAGACATACATGTTCTACAAGATTGGTTTGGTTCTGGTGTTTATTTTTTGATGGGGAATCATTGAGGAGGACTGTCTGACTTACAGTAACTGGAAGCTCTCCCATGGACTGTGGCACCTAACATGGAACAGTGAGATGGGAGTATGTGAGGGAAATGGAGAAGAAAAGGGCCTTTTCGAGGTCAGCAGGCATGTTTATTATCAAGGGCCTATAAGGACACTGTCTTTCATTTCCCTAAAAGATTTTGTTGATTTTTTTGGTATTGAATCATTCTGGAAACATATTGACAAAAAGAGGAAGCTATTTTTGAGTTAGTAACTTTTAACATTAAATGTAATAAATTTACCTGTTAAGGTTGTAAGTTGTGTGAATTATGTTTTAATAGAAATATAAATTAAAAACGACAACAAATGCACAGGTTAGCAGAATTTAAAACTACTGATGAAGTTTGAAATACAAGAAAATACAAAAAAGTTGTATTTCAGGTTTGGTTCAGTCTTTATACCTAAAGATTTATCTAAACAGCCTTTAAGAATTTTAGATGGCTTTATTTCTTTGGAGCTGACAAAGCTGCTGTCTCTGCTAAATCAGTTTTCTTAACAGCACTAATCTGCCAGAAAATAAAAGAGAAGGAACAGAAGCTGAAAAAACATTTTCTGCAATCTTCACCAGCAAAACTTTTCCTACAGCCTCCACCAGCTGAGCATGCTGTGACAGAATGCAGTCTGCATAGCACCGAGAGGGCATTTACAGAAAAGGTAAGGGAGGGACATTAATACTTCAGAATACTTTGACAGGTGGAGGAGCAGAGCCAGGCAGCACATGAAAAGAAAATTCCCAAGCTTTGAGGCCTGTTAATTCCACCGACTTCTTTTATTAACAGATTCCATGCACTGGGTTTCTTGTTTGCTTTTAAAGCCAGATAGCAGAAGCAGCAGCTCTGTTTTATTTCGCGTGTCTCCGTCTTGCTTATTAGACTCACAGCATTAAAACCCCTATGTATTAGAACTACAAATTCCTTAGGCTGGAACGACATGAGAGTGCATCAAAGCTTGATGGCTAAGGTGTTTCCTGATGTGTGTTGCCAGATCGCTCTATCTGATCAAAGTAAGTAATGGCTTACACAGAGTAATGACTGGTTATCATTGTCTGACAATTATTTTCCGACTTGCATGAAATAACTTGCTAGTGGATGGGTGCTACTGCGGAAAAGCTTCTTTTTAATATGTGGTGGCAAGTTTAGAATAGAGTGTGAGGCTGGAACTGACACGGCAAATAGCCTCTCCTCGTGCCCTTCGATGTGATCTTAACTGAAGAGGGTTGGGGAGTGTTCCACCTGCTGTATGGGAAGGTGAAAAGGAACAGGATTTACCAAAACTGACTCCCGTGCCCTCATGTCATGAAAATCCTGACTCTAAGGAAAGAGAAGCTGATACTGTGCATCAAGACTGCATATTCTACCACAAACTCAATTACACAGACCTGCAACTGCACTTCCTCAGCCTTGGAAAGACAGGGAAGGGAGGACAAACAAGGCTACAGGGACATTCAACATCCTGACCTTTTTCATCTTGTGTATCTTTGATATGGAGGTCAAGACCTGGATTAGAAGCACAGTGTATCTCACCTTACAAGCCTTCCCAGTCCTTCATGTTTATTTTGGGCTTTCTAAAGTCTCTCTATACATTATCTTTACACTGCAATTTCGGCAGTTTTGAATGAACAATAATCAGCTTAGAAGCAGATGGGGCACTTGTCAAAAAATGGCGGGGGGAGAAAAGCCTCAGGGATGCTCACGGTATTCAACAACCCAGTGTGAGCTAACATTTCAGAAACACAAACCAGTCTTCCTATTGTTTCATGAGCCTTATCAAAATCTGCAGTAAGTCAACTTTCAGGCATTTTACAAGTCCCATAAGCAAAAACATCCACATAGCTCCTTTGCAACAGCCCATGAATTAAAAAAACCCACAAAAAACCAAAGAAATGTGTGATGTATTTATACAACAGCTACGTTAACTATTCCGTGTCTTCTAACATTTTCCAGTATCTAATATGCTAACGACCCATTTTAATACAGGGAAACCTGGATGCTAGGTTATACAATGGGTGGTTTTAAAGGCACGTTAAGGCAGGTGTTATCAAGCCAGCAGATCCACCGTGTATTTTTAGCTCTGAATTTTGAGGCATAGTTATTATTTGAGAAACTTGGCTGACTTGTCATTTGAGAGTGTGTGATTGGGAATACTGTTTTGTAGTGAGCTTATTAATTAAACATCTGACGGTCAGAGCATGTCAGGGCAACCTATTTGATCAGTTCACAGAGAGGAACATTTGAAAAGGTCTTGTAAAATATGCATTATTGTTTTAAAAGCTTCATGAACTTGATTTTTCTGAACAAAACACTATAAATTGTATTCATTACGGCTGTGTTCAGCCTATCAGGACATTGAAAAAGCCTTCAGAGCAATTGATGTCAGAGTGGATTTGTGTCTTTGGATTACTTGAAGTCAGTCATAAATGGGTTTATATTTCTTTTGCCAAATGAAACTTTTCAAGAGCTAATGAATAGGTAAGAATCATACTATTTTCTTAGGGGACATTCTTTAGCGCTGCTGCCTTATAACTTTATTATTGCTTTTTGTGACTACCATCATTAATTCATCTTACTTGTGCCTGTGTTGCAGTATGTATGGCACAGTATGTAAAAGCTGATGTAGCTGGGTATAAAACCAAGGGTTTTGCAGCAAGGTACATAAGTTTAATGGAGTAGAAGCTTTAAGTTAATGCTTTCTTACTTCTATTTGCTCACAAATCTGTATTTAATTTCCTAAAGGGAGCATTCCTGCCTTGCATTCATACAACTAGTGATGTGGGATGATGTGAATTTGCTGGAAGAGCAGCTTCCCAACTGTTAGCACCATATTCGCATGGTAATAGCGTGACTGTACAAGCATCTCCTCTTTAAATATGCTGGTGTGGCAAGGAAAACAAAGGAAGAAGCAAAACTAAAGTCAGGGAATGAACTAACGCTGAAAGCTTTCACTCCATGCTGCTCATTGTCAGCCGCTGCAGAAGAGAACAGAAGGGACACTTCTCTGCTGCATAGTAAAGCAATTTCATACCTAGAAACTTGAATTTAAACTAAAACGAGGCAAACATATTTTGAACCTAGGTACACAGTAAATATTTTTATGAAAACTGCTGTGAAGGTTGAGAAATCATGCCAACTACTGAATTCAAGTCAATACACTATGTAACCAGGCATCCCTGTAGTATTATGACCAAAACTCAAGTCATCTTGTGGGCAGTATGGTGTGGAGAAGATAAATGGATAGAAAATATTTTCCATCCCAGCTTCAATGATCTCAGCAGAGTTTAGGCCACAGGACATTTTCCAAAATAAGATTTCCTGGACATGATCACTTCAACTTGTGCTAAATACCTTCCTAAACTCATATTTCCTTTTTAAAGCCAAAATATCATAGGAGTGGATGTTTCTGTGGCTTTTGGTTACATCTAGACCAGAATAACTCCTGATTAATCTTTTGTACTCAGAAACCAAAAACTGTGAGAAGAAAACTGCCAGAATATACTTTATACTTGTTGGCAACAGTGCCAAGGGCATATGGCCAGTCAAAGAGAAAGGAAGAACAACTTAACTCTTACACAGCATCCCTTACTCCAAAATATTGCTTGAGCTTACAACAGGATAAGGCACGCAAATCACACCATGTGAGGAGGTCGGTAACCAGATCACGCATTACTGCTTAATGATTCCACAATTTATAGGTTTTCTGTTTAAATTGTTGGAAGAATAGAATCATCTGTGTAAATAATCGGTTGAGCTATTTTTTTCTTTATATGCACTAGTTAGCTGTAAAAAGCTCAGTGCAGATATATACGTTTTACAGCAGCAGGTGCTGTATGAGAGTGTCATCTGCAGTAACCATATTGCTTTGTGCATTCAGCAGATAAATCTGATTTGCTTCTAGTCATGCACAGTGTGATATAACAATGATCAACCATTACTTTGTCAAAAATTTGCTATTATTTTTTTTTTTTCAATTCATGTCACTCCCTAGTTTAAATCTTAAAGTAAATCTTACTCTTAAGAACAGTTGCATAATAGAAAGATTTCTGCATGTATTCTTCTGCTGGAGCTTTCCCTAGCATTTGAAAAATATAGTGTTCAGACCTATATATGCCATATCTCTTAGGTGATATTTCTTAGACAACGTAATTCAAAAGATCCACCAGGTGAATGGAAGAGCAAAAGTTCCTCATAATCATCCAAAACTAATAATGAAGTTACTTCATTGTTGCTGATAATAAGTGTAATAGTAATTGATGGGTGAGGAACATGATTTCATGGTTTTTAAGATTCTATTTAAATAACACAACATGAGATGTGCCAGGGAGCTGTTTATAAGCAATAATACATGACAGCATTTTATGATTGTTCGAGGTATTTACATCTCATGGTCTCCTGATACAAAACTCAGAGCCTATTGAAGTTGATCCAATTTTGCCTTAGACTTCATCTAGAATTTCATCCTTGACTGGTTTAGGACCAGATTACCCTCACAGTTATCTCTCAGTGCATGTCCCCACTGCAACAAGATCAAATACATCAGAGGCAGACCACTGAGGTGTACTTCATTCAAAGGACGTCATTCATCTGACTCCCAAATTCCCCGAATTCCATCATTTCTACTCTTGAAAATTCTTTTGCTCAGAAGTAAAACTTTGTGAACCTGAGATTATATTAAGAACTGGATAAAATGAAGGAATCAATTTCATGGTGTTTCAGCATTCATACTTCAGAAATATTTTGATCGTGGTTTGGAGTTTTGCTGTGGAATGTGTCCCTCCACAGGCAGAGCCATGTGAGTGAAGGGTATTTTTCTTGACAGCTGGGAGCAAATCATATATGACAAGTATGAAGGCTTTGCCAATGGAGGGCATGACTTCTAAGACTCTTTTCTAGTGGTGGCTGCTGGGATTTCTAATTGGTGACTTTTATTTGTGGTATGACATAAACCATTGTTCTCAGTTGGTCAGGAATTTGTGGAAAATAGTATCAGGTAAAAACACAAGGACAGTTTTCAGCAGCAGAAGTAGTTTTCAACTTTTTGTGTTGCCCTCATGCTTCACTTTATGGTTTGTATAAAAGTATCAGATGCTAAGGCACTGATGGTTAAACATTTCTCAGTTTTATAAAGGATCACTACAGGATGTTGTATCACATGGTTTTGCTGGGTATCCACGTTGTTAAAGCTCTAATGGGTCAATTCTTTTGGAAGTACACTCTTTTGCACTTCGATGTAATCATAAGCATATGTCCAAAAAGCCATGCAGAATTTATTTTCGTTACTTTAACAAATTAGTTGGCCCACCATAGTAAAGTGCTGGATTACCACTCACAAAATGTATGCATTTTTTCTGGCCCTACAGTGGAAGATTTCTTCCTATATCTCAGTTATTCCACCTGTGGCATCTAAACATTGTACAGCTTGAAATCTAAAGGCCAGCATTACAACCATAAAGAGGGACTGCTTTAAAATAATTTTTTTTTAAAAAGCCAAAGCACTTCTTCAGTTTTTATTCCCACTGACTTAACTTTGTCTAAATCGGGTTTTCTTCAATGTGATCCATGAAACTTAATGCTGGTGTTTTCCTCTGCCCCACCCACTTCTACCCTCTCCGCCCCCTGCAAGGGCCTGATTCACCCCTTTCCATGATAAAACCCACAAGAGGAAAGTGCTGTGCTGACCAGCCACAGGTAGAACTGGAAGAACTACACAATCCATTACCCTTCTGCAGAACGGGGGATAACTGCTACAACTTGTGGACTGCTCAGTGGCACCACGAATCATAGCTAGCAATGTCAGACCATCACACCTCCACATTAGTATTTCTTCCTATGTTCCCTTCATCTCCCAGGATTTTGGCAATTGTCACTGCCAAAGTCTGAGAGGCGACTGCAGGGCTTCTGAGTGAGGAGGTGGAAGTGGAGAGGTCTGTTGCGCTGATTGACGCAGCTTTGGCTGGTTGCTCATATTCAGTGCAGAATTGCTCTCTACAGTATGATTTCAGTGATTTAGTAGACCATAGACATTTGAGTGTGAAGGGATCTCAGTTGGGGGCTCAAAATAACAGTTGTTACCTCGGCCTTAATTTTAAAGATCATCTGTTATTTCATACTGTTTGTTTCAGATTCATTTATCTAGGACAATAATCAGATGTGAAATATCTCTCTTTCCCACAGTGTTTTTTTTAAATAATCCACCCCTCAATGGTATTGTTGGTAAAGCCCCTCCTGCGGGGAATGAAATGGCTTCCCTAGTGAAGCCCAAATGCCAACTCTGCCTCTTTCTTCACTCGCTGTGAGTCCTTGGTGCTTGGCCCTTCCTAGACCCTTCTCAGGTCTCTGGTGCAAATTGTGCTGCTCGTGCCATGGGAGACGCTCAGCCTGTGAGCCTCTGAGCTGTGCTGTGTGCGTGCTACTTGCCTGCAGGACCACTGTACAAAGTCCCGCTATATAGCCCATGCTGTCAGGTTGCAGTCACCCAAAGCCTGAATGCTGTGATTCTTGTAGCTTTGGGTTTTAGCACCGTTGGCTGAGCTTGAGAAACTGCTGGGTAGTCCAAAAACTGGAGCTTTTTTGTAAAAGATCCAGGAAGACTTGCATACCTCTGACTGCATTTGGAAATTTTTTAGCTTTGTCCTATGCATCCTGGATTAGAAAATGCTCTAAACACCATCTGCCACCATTTAAGGAGCATTAGGAGTTTTAAAAGCTTTTCTGAGATGACTGAAGTAGCGAGTCAGCACGTTTCCACTAATATGTGAGGGGTGTAATTGCCTACAAAGCACCATCTGAAGTAGGACTGCATTTAGCCATGCTCCTTGGAGCTTTCTGCAGTAGCGGTTGAAACTGAGTAGGAGGTGCGCCAATGGTTTGGGGAGGTCATAGGATCATGCCTTTCTTGATTTTAAAGTCATTATTCATGGAATATGATACTAGTTAACTTCCCAGGATTTTTAACAGGTTTTAACTCTTTTAGTACTGTTGGGGTTTTCAAATTTGGAAAAAGTGAACATCATAACATTGAAAGAAACCCCAACATGCTATTCCCCTTAGTTCCTGTACTGTTATGTGTAAATAATGAGAAGGGACACATTAAATACTACCTCATTCTAGACATCTGTAACGTGAATGTCTACACCTGAACTGCTCCTCCTAGGCTCCATTTTATAGTCACTGGGGAGAAACAATGGGCTGGATTCATCTAACCAGTTTTAGATGTCTACTTTAGGAAGAGATGAATCCTGTCCTGAAAGTGCCTGTTTCTCGCCAATGACTATAAAGGGAACTTAGAGTGACTCGCTCAGGTGCAGGCGTGTGCATTGGGTTAGATGAATTCTCGCTCGGGGTGTAGTTCTTCCACAGCTAGACATTTGGATCTGAGAAAATAAGTTGGCTCAGTTTACATATTTAGTAACAAAGAAAAGCTATGCAATCTTACTCTAATTATGAATGTTTCACACATTGATATTACAACGATGATGTGATGTTCTAATTAAAAATTCTTCTTGGAATGTAGAGTGTTTTTATAAGAAAATCTCCTAAAACTGTTTTCTGCTTTAAAACTCAGATTTGGACTGATAACCACAGGTAAAATTGCTTGGAAACATTTTTTAGGAATATTCCAGGATCCAGGGAGCACCTTTGAAAGCAGGCAGAAAATTCCTATGAGATAAAATATTAAGTAAGTAGGAAGTTCCTCTTTTATGCGAGTAACCTCATTGAAAATGAGACGTGTATCCACTCAATGGTCAGCCTTGATTAAATTCAGTTAAAAAAAAATCTTTTGGCAGTGCTTTCTCTAAGAGCACTCTTATTTTGAATCCTATCAAACTCTGAGTCTCAATTAGGTGATTTATTCTTCCTGCTCTGAGAAGAGCATAGTGAGCAAAAGAGAAGGAGACATGAAAGCATTGCAAGGACTGTCTTTTTCCCCCTTGCAGAGTAAATCCAGCTAGAGGAGATGAAGATTTCTCCAGTGACACTGTTCTTCAGAAGCTGTGCAGATACATCCAAGATACTTATCCATCTCTAAAGGAGACATTCCTTACACTTGATGAAGAGCAATTATCTTTAGGTGTTGCCTCGGTTAATTACTCTTACCACTAAATATTTGTGTCTCATATCTGCTTCAAAGTCATCTCATGCTCTCCAGTCTTTGCTTTCTATTACTGCAGCATGCAGAGAGTGCTTTTCAAGTTTCTTTAACATAGATATGTGCAACTGGGGACTAAATAATCTGTAACAACCTCTCTGATAAAAAAAAATATTATTGACCTCCTACAATTTCACTGGAAGACATGTTGGCCAGTTCTTTAATCATCCCTGTGGCTGCCTTTGAACCCCTGCTAGTTTTATTGTGTATTTCATGAAATGTTATGACAGAAATGAGAATTGGTGCTTTCACAGAAGTTGCACTGCTACCAGAAAAATAAATAATATAACTTCTCGGATAGTATTAAGTGTTCCCCTGTTTCTACATCAAGGATTGCCTGTGTCCCTCGTGCCTAAACATCATACTGGCAATTTATTTAAACTTTGATTATATAGTATGACCTGCAAATCTTTAAGATTAACTGCTCCTTATAATTAAGATTACTCTTCTATTCTGGCATATTTTCTCCATTTCTCATTGTAGGACTTTATTAGAAAGCTTATCCTTTGCTTGTGCTTATTCTCAGTTATGCTAGATCAGTGTTTTGTTCTTTTCATCATTTTATCATTGTATTTGTCTTTCAGTCATCTGATGTTTAAAAGTTTTTGGGGCTTTTTTTCAGGTTATTTGCACCTCTGCGTATATATATATAAATATATCTACAGAGAGAGCTCTGTTTATTCTGTTTATACACACTCACACAAAGACACGTGTGTACATAAAAAGGATGTGTAGCACAGGGCTAGTAACAGACTTACTTGCAAATGAGTTCTTATCTAGAATTCATTTTGAAGATTCCCATTATCTATCACACTGTTTTGGTAACTGCCATTTGCATCCTGCGGTGGTTTGACCCTGGCTGGAGGCCAGACACCCACCAAAGCTGCTCTATCACTCCCCTTCTTAGCTGGACAGGGGGGAAAATATATATTGAGAGGCTCAGAAGTCGAGATAAGGACAGGAAAAAGTTTCTGGCTGCTTCTTGCAGAAGCCACCTCTGGAGCCCCCTTCTCTACCAGAATGTTGCCACGTAAAACCACAAGACATCCGCAGTGCTTCATTTCTTAGTCAGAATGGCGTGCCACTGGGCCTAAGTAAGGTGTACCGTTGCCTTGGGCAGCAAACTGCCCCAGGACTGCAGCACAGGCAGGGCCCCAATACCTCTTTTGCTTCTGTCAGAGTCCTGAACAGCCCTGTCAGCTGCTACTTCCAAGGGAGGGATACAGATGTGTTAACTTCCAGCTGTTGACAACCCTATATTGACTGCTGCCATTGCTTATATTACTGTTGGCCATTATATCTTGATTGTGCAGGGTTCATCTCCGAATCTGGCTCTGCGTTCCTTCTCCCAACTCTTTCTCTGTCCCCAGATCACATCCCCTCATTGCCTACCACAGTCTATCATCAAGTGTGGTAGCTCTTGGTAAAGCTCATTTCCTTACTGGTAAAATGAAATGCAGGATCTATTGGCTTTGACACTTAATGAAGAAGGAATGGTATGAAAATTGTTCAGTCTCATGTGATCAACACAAGAAAAGTCTTCTGGGATGTCATTATTCCTTTTCTCGCTACGACCTGCATAGCAACATTTAGCAAATACTATTCTCCAACTCAGCTGCTGTATGCAACAGCTCAACAGAGCACTGATCTCACCAGTGAACTCATTATTAATGTCTAAACATGTGTGAATTTGTACCATTCCTAAATATTTATGTAACTGTATGAGTGGGTTTTCAGCTGTTATGAATAACCTACGGAAACCAAGTACAGGCATTTCCTCTTGTTAATAAAAGTGAGTTTCTTGCTCTTCTTTTTTTCAGGAGATAGAAATAGTTTGGAACTTGAATGTCTTCTGTTCCAGGACTTAAATACCTTAATGTTCTTATCTAAAAGTTTTTATTAGGTTTATGCATCAGGCTTCTGATTCTTCACCACATCACCGCTGAGCACACAAGCAACTGCTTGGCCCTTTTTTCTTCCAATTGATTATTTTCTAAATTTTTCTCAGTGGTTTAGAGTCTAAAATGCTACCAGACCCTTCCTGTTAATTCATATTCTGAAAACAAAAGCCTAAACTAGTAGCAGTGCTTTCAAATATGCAAGCTAGAAATAGAATGTTCCCTGCAACTGTACTACAAATTTGACTTTTGTGTTGAATCAGATTGATGTTTTATAAAGGGATGAGAGAAGCACCCTTCGTTGTTCTTTTGTGACTCTTGCAGTATTGTGTGATTTACTTTAAAACTCAGGTCCTAGGAAAAATAGTTATACAACTGTTTCAACACCAAAGAATTAATAATAAAACAATTTCTCTAGTCCCCTAGAATGTCTTCAGCAAGTTCCTCCATATATTCTGAAACATAGAAACAAAAAGGCATTAAAAATATCTTGAGAGGGCAATTTTCAGTATAAAATAGTCAGTATAAAATAATTGTGGTATTTAAATTCAATTTCTATTATTGCTATATATTCTTATTTGTATACATTTCACCATGTGGAATGCATTGCTTGATAGTTCTTGTTCTTGATTACATGTGGTGTCCCAGTCGCTTGAAGCACTGCCAGTTGTGTCATTTGAAGATGTGACAACATAGTTCATTCAGAGTCATATTGTTTCTCCTGCAAATTTAGAAATTTAGAATTTCAGTATCAGGTCATAATTTTTCCCCCTGCATTATTTAACTGTTTTTATTCCAATCTGTTTTTTAAAAAAGGGTTGTTCATCTCATGGCAAAGGAGTTCCTGAAGTTCTGGAAAGCCTCCTAACTTAAATTCTTATTTAAATGCATCAGATTCATAAGAGAAACTAAAATGTCCTGTGCTGAAACTTGGCATTGGGTAAATTTCAGAGTGTTCCCAGCACTGTACAAGGTTTAAGGGAAGACAGTTAATGGTTTTAATATTATATCTTAATACTACAGATGATTAATACCTATTTATCATGACATGCCGAAGGAGATCAATTGGTTGGGATTGACATTTCAATTAAAGATAAGTATTGAAATGTGCAGGATAAGGCTGCACCTTAATCTGAGATGCAGCATCTTGGAAAAGAAGGGAGATCTTTTGTCTACATCCAGATATACTGGATGAATATAGATCCCCACGGTCCCTCTGCACACAAGAGAAATTACAGACAAGGCAGATCTCTTTTGATGAAGGGATAAAACACATAAGGTGGGTTAAGTTAATGAGAATCAGAACCACGCATTATAAGATCTCATTATATAATATAAACAGGGGATGCATTCGTGTATTTGAGAAGGCTTGTGTTTGCAGTTTGTCATTGGATGGGTAGACTGTAACTTAGGCGTGACACTGACAGTGTTGAGCCTACTGTTGCATAGTTCTCTCCAGTGCCGAAAGTAACTTTGTCTGACTTCTCCTAGACTTCTGTCCTTAGTTCTGGAATATGAGCTTTGGACAAAGGACTGTGTAACCTCACCAACTCTGCAGCCCTCAGAACGTACAGAGCTCTGCTAAAATGCTTTTCTGCCGGGTTTGATGGAATGTCATGATATGTATGTCCCGTGCGCCGGACTGCATGATCGACCTTTTAGTGGGCAAGCTGGATTTTTTTATTGCTTTGATTTGCTACATATTGCACTTCTTAAATTGTAGACTGTATTTCTGAATTGGATGAGCAAATAATGGACTGAAAAAATTAAAGCTCTCAGTCTGGTTGACACAAGCAAAAGGAGCACTGGGCATATCTTCAGAAGTAGTATTGGCATTTTTTATTAGATGGTTTTATATAGATGATATATCACAATTCCTTTTTAATATAATTACATAAAAATGTTCTTTTTAGCTCTGCAGTATTTCATCTATATACATATATAGACAACCACAAAAAAAAGAGAAGGAATTCACCCAGCAATTTATAGGAAAAGAAAACAGTTTCATACGTTGCATCATTGTAGATAATAATAAAGCCTACAGCATTCAGGCCATGATTCAGTAAGGCACTTTACTACATGATTTTGATTCATTTACTGAACTGGAGCATTACTGAATGAAATTGTTAACCAAGGCAGAGGTATTTGATATGGTAGAAAGACAGGCTGAAGAAAGAACTATTTAATCCCCAGCATCTAGAGGCTCCCACAGTGAAAGAGATATATGTAAGAACAGTTTATATTTATACATAACATCATGATTTTTTTGTTAGAATAGACCAGTACATCCCCAGTTGCATCACTGATGCTGGACTGACTTAGATAATGATCTGGGCAATAAAATTAAATCCTTGGGAATAAATAAAATTAAACTTGCAAGGTGGCCAAATAAGCAATTTTAATCTGCTTAATAAATCCTGATGCAGTATATCTTAACTTTCCCATATTATCTAAGGTTTGAACAAAATACAATTTATTTTTATCATAGCAGATATTTCATCTTCATGGGTAAGACCTAGTCATTCTGCACAATTGTTTCTTGTGAAGTACAAGCTATCTTTGTGGCTTTAGTACCAGATTCCCTAACTTATTTACTGGGGGAGGTAGGTATATTATCAGGTTTTGCTTCCATATGATTTAATGCAGTGACAACAGTCTCTAAAGAAAATTCAAATACCAGATAGTAGTTTCACAAGACCATTATCTTTTGATTGCAAAACTTTAAAGTATTTCCCAGACCAACTGATGAAGTAAATAATTGCTCATCCTCTATATTATTACTGCCACCCTGGATCTCTGTGGGGGACTAAAGGGAAACAGAATTTTCTTAGGGTGAATTTTATGAACAGAAAGATATTTGTCTAGTGCTTAGCCAGGAAAACTGAATCACTGAAGGAACTATTTACTCCTAATTTTTTCTGTTATTGTTCCAAAGCCTCTATTCCACTCTTTCTTCTTTCCCCCATTATCTCTCCTCAGGTTTCTTTAGAGAAAATAAAGAAACAATTAAAAAAAAGTAAAAATTCAGAAACAAATTTCAAATTATAAAATGCAATAGACAGACATGGAAAAGAGTGGTATAAACCCATATTTAAAACTCTTCTACATGAATTATGAATATTACTCGCTATGAGAACTGAGAGAAAAACTATGCCTTCAGTGTAACAAAATAAAAATACCCAGCTTCTGTTGCCTTAATACATCCATCTCCTGTTACCTTAAACTCCAAATGAGGACCCACTGGCACAACAGTCGGGCAGGACATCAGGCCCTGGATAAAGATTCTCCTTAAGATCTGATTCACCCACATTGGCTAGGTCAAGAATGCCAACAGACCCAGCCTAGCAGCACAGCCAATTTAAAGGAGGCATACTAAGATGTGTGGGAAGAATGAAAAAAGAAAGTCTAAAATGTCTTGGAGCGTCTGAAATATCTTGTCTCAAAGGCTTTGGATTAACACACCACTGTGAAAAGTCAGAATTTCTCAAAAGCTCACCACTTACTTATAATTGCATCTTTAACTGAAATCTCTGTAATGATAGAAGTATGGGTTTTAGTCTTTTAGTCTGGCCTTACAAACTGTGATGGCCACAGATCACATCTGAAAACTGCAGCCTTAGAAAAAGCTGTGCTCAGACATAAAATATTTATTCAAGGTTTTGCTTATTGTTCTGAAGCTAATCATGAAGAAAATCCTGACACAGATGAGTAAGCACTGAGAAATGTAGGCTCATGTGCTATCTATGAATATGCTAAGAGCTATCTTAGGATCTAATTCACAGATGCCATTTGATGGACTTTGGCAAAGACTTAAGGCAATGGTTAGGATACATGATAGTGGCAACTTAAAATCAATCACAGAATCATAGAATATCCTGAGTTGGAAGGGACCCACAAGGATCAAGTCCAACTCCAACTTAGTCTAAGTCCAACTTAGACTTGACTCAATTGAGTCATGTCCACTCAGACCCAGCAGTTCTTCAGTCAGACACAATTTTGTGTGAACATTGATTCCAAACCAGGTAAGGAACAAAATGCAGGTGATAAACTGACCTCAATGTCTGCTGGTCTGTGCAACGCAAGGTTACATATCTATTCACTTGTGGTACAGTTTGCCATGAAGCTAAATAATCTATCCCAAGGTGATAGAAGGGTTATGGTAGTTCCGTTCCCATATTTTTAGTCTTCCACCCAGGAAATGCTGCAGTTGTATGTTCACTGGGAACTGGAGCTAAAGTACTAGTTTCGGTACATGCAGACTATTGAAACAGCAGCAGCACTCTCAGCTATTACGGGTCAAGATGATCTAGCAGTGTAGAATGCAGGTTGGAATCAGTGTTGCTTTAGTAAATGTTTGCTCTTTTTTATGCATGCTTTCTTCTCCTTATCTTAGAAATGAGATGGAAAGATCACAAGAAATGACCTCCATCATGTTTTATGCAATGTAGTGTTTCAAATGACAGATAAAGACTTCCATGAGTTAATTGAGAAAATTAATCCAGAACAGACCAGATACCTTGACTATCATGAATTTTTAGACTCATTTGAAGAAAAAGAATCAGTAGTAAGTGTTTACTTATAATTCTCTAATAATCTCTTTTATAATGGCTGTAGCAAAATGCTGGGTTGTATTTTGGTAAAATATTATGCTCTGCATACAGTTTTTTATCTAAGTTATTAAGTTCACATTCTTTCCAGCAATAGAATAATCAGAATCAGCACTTTCAGACTCTTCTTTCTAAAGCATCAATTGGAAAGCAATCTCACGGTTACTAGAGATTTTTGAAAACTCCAGCAGAATCCCTAGCTCACGCATGTGTGTGCTGCAGAGGAGGAACAGCAGTAGCACTTCTTAGTTTTCAGTTGTCAGACCTGTTTGGCTGATATTTTGCTGCTTCTTAGTTTATCTGTTATTCTTTGTAATATACATTGGTTCATAATGTATGCTATATACTACACAGATGTTGCATATTTTCCTGAGTACAGCTTTGACATCATTTGAATTTGTAGTAGTTTTATAATGTTTTCCTTTAGAACCATTCACCAAAAGTGCAGAGGGGTTATATCCCGCAACCCATAGTCAATATTTCTGTGCAGTATGTCTGTTTCCTTCGACAGGAATAAGTCAATACTTTTTTGCTTGCCAATTTATTCAAAGAAATAACCTAAGCTGCAGTTTGCAACTCTACTTCCTAATATTAAGCACCTGTTCATAGTTTCTCAGAATTGTCAATATCAAACTTCTTTTAGGTTTGCATTAGTATGTCAATTGACTAACTTCATATTTAGCTTAGTCTCAGGTAGTCTGGGTGGTGTTTCTGAGACATATCAAAGGAAGCCATGGTGTCAAGAGATACTCTAGACTCACAGAAAGCAGGTCCCATTGAACAACCCTGAATGGTGTGCATTTCTTTGAAACACTTTGATGTTAGGAGCTGAAACAGGCTGCTTTCCACTCTGATGGCTCCAACAATAGCAACATTTGATGCAGCAGCTCAAGTCCCTTCCAGCTGGTTTTGAGTAGGATAATGGTCTGGGTGAAATTCTGGGGCAAACTTTAGTAGTTGTAAAATTAACATGCCGGGCAAAATGCAAATGCTGGCAGTGATTATGCACTGGGATTTACAGTTTAAAATGGTTAGGCTCATATTCGAGATGTACTCAGATCACTATCCATTTTTGTCATTTGAAGTAAGATTTCCAAATGAAGTAAAGGCTAGTAGGAGAGAAGGCAGGTATAGAAAATGTTAAACATCACATACCACAAAGGGGCTGGCTGATTCCCCCTGAATCCCCTGCTTAAGATAATTATAAACATTAACTAGGTCCCCCCTTAGTCTTCTCTTCTCAAGACTGAACATTCCCAGCTCTCTCAGCCTTTCCTCACAGGGGAGATGCTCCAGGCCCTTAATCATCTTTGTAGCCCTTCTTTGGACTCTCTCCAGGAGATCCCTGTCCCTTTTATACCAAGGAGCCCAGAACTGGACACAACACTCCAGGTGGGGCCTGACCAGGGCAGAGTAGAGGGGAGGATCACCTCCTTTGACCTGCTGGCCAGACTCCTCCTGATGCACCCCAGGATCCCATTGGCTCTCTTAGCCACCCAGGACACACTGCTGGCTCATGGCCAACCTGTCATCCACCAGGACCCCCAGGTCCTTCTCCACAGAGCTCTTCTCCAGCAGGTCATCCCCCAGCCTGTACTGATACAAACGGTTATTCCTTCCCAGGTGCAAGACTTTATACTTGCTTTTGTTGAACTTCATTAGCCTGAGTATCTGGGAATCCTTTTGGTTTGTGTTCTGGCTGGTGATGCCAGCTCCATCAGTGTGGCTCATCCTGTAGAAAAGGCAGATTACAGGTTGTATAAATGAAAGAGGACAACTTTTTTCAAGAATTCTCTTAATTTTTATAGTTTCTCAGGAATAATTTGGTCAGAGGAATCTGAAAAGCAGCAATGAACAGAATCTGGAACTAATCTACACTCCCAGACAGCTAGGACAAACCAAGGGGCATCTCCACCTCCTTCCTCTGACCTGAAATTTTGCATATGGTCAAATCTGAAATTCTGCTGAGGGTTTTTTGGTCAAAATGTGATGCTGTTTGTTACTTCTCAGAACCTTCTGGTTTTAATGCACTCAGTTTACAAATGAAAAATACTTCTAGCTGACAATGCTGCATACAGATCCTAAACCCAGTTCAGTAAGCCATATTTTGTAATTATTTTCCTCTCTGCAAGCCCACTGTCTTCAAATTATGCCCTGAGTAAGCTGAGTGCCACTTGCAATTCATTCAGTCCTAGTGGATTTTGTTTTATGGGACTGAGGGGAGAAACAACAGTAAAAGCTCTGTGTAGTTATCAGTCAGTAGACATGCCTCCTCAGTCTCATAAAGCAGCAGATCCATGAAGTGAGGTATACCTTCTCTTCCCGTCAGTTTTTAAAACAAACATTTTCAAGGGTGAATTTTGGGCCTGATGTTGCATCGTGTTTTGAAATTATTGCACTAAAAATTTGGTTGACCTTAACTTTGTTTTAAAACAGATAGCTCACAAATACCTTAATGGAACAAAACAAATAAAGAACCTTGTGCTTGTTGTTCTAGCTTGTGTGTCTGTCTAAGTGATAATTAATGTTCAGTAAGTGTTGGTCTTCCAACTTTAGATTTGTCATTTCAGTACATTTTTTCATGTGATGAGGCTATCATAGTTTAACCTCGGGGATGCTTTTTTTGTCTTCCCTGCATGACTAATTCATTCAACTGTTAGATAGAGGAGATTCTTTCACATAAAATTACATAAAATTGGGAAGATTTTCATAATGCTTTGCTGTCCTGTGATCCTAAATGTACTGGCACTGTTAACAGAAGTCATCTAAAGAAAGTCCTACAGCTGTATTGTCCCTCTTTGTCTGATAAGCAATTTATGAAGTAAGTTGATGATGTGTGAATTGTAACAGATTTTATGTAATTTCTTTTCTTACCATATCTTTCTTCCTGTCTTTTAATATGACAGCTATACCTGGAGGCATTAAGTATTTTTGTTTGCCTTAAGCATATAAAAAAGAAAAGGTCAGCAGAACAGATGCCCTATTCCTCATGTGATCAGCTTGTAAATCTCTTATTTATTTTCATAGCAATTTGATGTTGAAAACTCTTGTGACTTTGACATTATTTCAGCATTTCAAAGGTGAGACAAGCCTTTTCGACAAAGAAACAACTGATGTGTTGGAGATCCAAGACGTTACTTAACATTATTTAGTATTTCCAGCACAATGTAATGCAAAATTAATTGTTATGTCTTTTTTCAGTAGAAACTGTAGATGTTGTAAGTAAGAAGGAATTGAAATTTAATGTTGTCAACATGAAACCTCATTTTCAATGTGAGCAGGCTGCCCAAAGTGGGGAGTCAAAAGAGCTACAAGCATGGAGAGCATGGGGTCAAAACATCTATGTCCAAAGAAGAAGGAATTGTATTAGGTATTTTATTGCTATAACTTTTCAGTCAGGTTATAATCGGGTCTAATCTACTCTCTCAGGAGCTCTAGTTTTCTCTGCTTACAGCCACTGACTTTCAGAAAGATGTGGAATTCTTTCCTACCTTTGAAAACATAATAGGAAAATCAAAGAAATCAGTTCCAGTCTGACCCTTACAACCCAGTGTCCTGCTGATCATTGTGTGTGAAGAGCAAACACAACAGCATCAATAGGAAATGGCTTTTGGAAAATAATCTTTGATACTGAAATATGAATGAGCATGAGCGTGATCAGTAAAACCAATTCTACTGTATGCATTTTCCTTTCTATAAATGTCTTAGAGAAAACTTTGGATGCTATACATTGGGTTCATAAAAGTCATGTTCCCAGCACAGTGTGTTATAACTACGTGCTTTCATCATCTGTCAGTTTTATAGCCTTGTGTTTTGTAGTATATAATCAGCGGTCATTGATCATGAACAAGTAATTATCCTTTGAATTACCCGGGACTCAGCAGTTATACAATTTTCTAAATAATGTTTCTACCATTATTTGTGTCAATGAGAGATCTGTGCCATAAGAAAAGTCAGGAATTGCAGCCACTTTGAATTGGAAAGTGGTCTTTACTTGAAATTCTAAACATTCCCTATAAGAAAATAATGCAGAGTAAAGCACTGGAGAGACAAGCTGTTAAGGCTGAATTAATTCTTCATTGCGGTCAATGGCTGTTCTGCTTTGGTTTTAAAAGGAGGCAAGGTAAGCTGTGTGAGATCAGCCTAGTGAAGTGCTGAACACTGAGGCTGTGATCCAGGAAAGCCCAGGAACAACTGAGTGTAATACTCGTAGGATTTCTGCTACGTTGAACACTGAGCACATTTGAGCATTTGCATTATTGCAATGTGTCACTGCTGAAAAGTGTGGGTATCTGTGCTCAGCAAAGTGAGATGTGCAACGCTATAGATGGGATGAGTTTGGAATCTCCTGATAGGAATAGCATCTAAAATATACATCTAAAAGATAAGGTTTGGATTCCGTTGTCAAAGACATTCAGAGACATACTGTTTTGCATTGGCTATGTTCAGTCCATGAAGACAGGGGCTCATTCACACCATGTTATTAATTCTTCTGTAGTAAACATTTCTAAAGACACCCATTCATAGCAGTATCACCCATCAGGGTCGTGTTCTAGAGAGCTGGTGACCACACTGGAGAAGAAACGTAATTCTTATGATAAGATGGAGAAAGAATGTATACTCAGCTGCAATAGGTGGCCTACTCAATTGGAGAGGTGTTTGGGTTTAGGATAAATTAATAACAATATACCTAATGACTCATCTATGGGTGAGGAGATATTCTGAAAAATCTCTTTTGTTGTGATCTACTTTTAGAGTTGTCATTCTATGATTTAGCCTGACTCCTTACCTGCTTTGACTCACTATTTTTTACTAAATCTCTCTCTCTTTGTTTCAAATGTGGCAATAATTTTTATGTTAATCTTATTTAAGACTATCCCAGGAAAATGTTGTGGATTATGCAGAGAAACAGTGGATGGCACTGTTCATTCGCTGCTCTGAAGTGGTAAGAAATGCCAGGTTTAAAAAGGCTGTATTTTAAAATAATAAGCAAAAAAAAAAAAAAGTAATTGACTCCTCTAAATGCATACACACTGAGCTTAAGACTATCACATCTGTGCTGGGAATGTCATAACCAGATTGGGGATTTAGCACGGGTGCTTTAAGGGATGCAGGGTTTCTGAGTAAAAGGTGATGAAGTGACTGAATTACATTCTGAATTCCAGTGGTTCAGCTACATCAGTCTTATTTATTTGAAATGATACTTCTGCTTTGGGGGGCTTCTACTATAATTGGACTTTTGCATTGATGTGACTCATCCTGAGGCACTTGAGGACAATACTGCTATCGCTGCAGCAGAATAGCTGGCATGCTTGTCCCAGATGGCTTCCTGTGAGATGACATTCAGACTGGGGAAAAGAGGGAACAATTTTTAAGGGCATTTGGAAACCCTTTATGGATTACACTCACAAAGCAGATGTTGCTCTGCAATGTTCACAGCCATTTTCTGTGGAAGGCTACGCTTGTGTTAGCTGAGCAGGGCTTCACAAATACTAGAAAATGGAGACTCTTTCCCCTCCCTCTCACCTCTCTGACGCTTTCTCCCCTGCAATATATATGGCATGGATTAGAATTTTAAGAAGAAATTAAAGCTTTGATTTTTTTGATTTTTTTATTCCAGAAGGGAGTTGTTGAGGCACTTGATATGTTATTTACCACAGGTGTTTTTTGGGGTTTTTTTTACTGTCATTCTAAATAGAATGGGCCCTTGGGATAAGCAGAGTGCAAAGGATGCCGTGCATCCCCAGCACGAGGGCAGGGCCTTCTGCTTTCATCCTGGAATGCCCCAAAGCTTTACAGACATGAATGAAACCCTGGAAGGCTGAACAGCTCAGCGAAGCAGCGACACAGTGATGACAAGGGCTCTGATTCATGAGCTCTTCTAATTTATGCAGCAGTGATTTAAGAGGGCAATTTAACAAGGCCAGGGAACTCCTAACGTGACCTCTTCTCTGGAAGTTACCCTCAGAATAACAGAAGGTGCTGAGCAAACAGTGTGTCTGCTCCTGGGCTGCTAAGGTTCACGTCGAGGATTATTAATTTAGGCTGCCAGAGTTTTCATTTTATTCATATGCCAGGCAGCAAGTTAAGGTAAACAAGCCTTTTCATTCATGATTTCTGACAGATTTAGTTGTGCGATGGCTGTGATCTATAGCTCCCTCTTCCACCAATGCAGGTCAGTGTTGGGTGAGCCAAGTTTCTTCCAAGTTTCTTCTGTGTAATTCAAGTGTTAATCACTCAGGGTATTCACAAAGGGTAACCATAGGTAGGGGATGCTCTTGTCCTTAGGCTCCTTCTAAAGAGTCAATGGATGTCTTCCAGGTAATGATACAGTGTTTAAGTTAGGTTCCCAATTTCTCTGTAGGCTACAGAAGGAGCCTGGAAAGGCTCCTTTCCGGTGCCTAAGGATAGCCCTTAACTGTATATGGAAAGGAAATGTCTTACTTTGATCGTCTTTGCATTAAGACATTCATATTGTGCATTGTTCTTAACCTCACAAATTTCTTTAAATTCTTATTTTATCCAGGTTATGCTATAAATACAAGGACAACTCTTCTGATGGAATCTTTTACAAGATGCTTTTGGATAACTTAAAAGTTGCTATTCTTTCTGGTGACTTAAATGGTATCAGCTCACATATATCAAAGGAAAAACAACAAAGAAAAGAAAAAAGGCAAACAGAGCTTTCAGAAAGGTATTGTTATTACAGATAATTTTGTACTTAATATAAAGAAACAATATATATAGAAAGGAGACTTTCAAATAGACTGAGGATACATGCTGTTTTTCTAATGATAAGTACTGTCCTGGGCTGATCTCTCCTTTCTCAGAGATGTATTCGAAATTGTACAACACTCAAAGCTTTGCATCAGGAGAGAAAACATATGTGGACCATTCATCAAAGACTCTAGGATTCAGGTAAAAATGTTTGAGCTCACTTTACAGGTTCCACAAGGATTATCTCACTGCATTATTGAAAAATTGGGGTTTTGCCCTCTAGATAATGTCTCAAGAGTACGCTTGTGATCCTCTGTAGAATCAGTCCAGCTCATTATTCAGGAACTGGATTTGAACATTGTCAGAGGATCAGAAACTCTGGTACATCTGATGACTGTGACTACTGCAGGCCATAGCCACAGCCTCCAACTGAACCAGCATCATTGATATTGGCATCCAGGTTCCAAAGATATATGACCTATTGATCCTCCTCACTTTACTTCTGTATATATGTAAATGCCTGCCTAATTGATGGGTGTGAAGTGTTGGGAAACAGCCAGCTTTCACTTGTAATAGGATGAGCTTCTCTTAAAAATATGTATTACACATGTATTTCCTTTCACTGGAACCAAGATAATGCTTTACTCTGATATATCCATGGAGGCATGCTCATTACTTACCTTCCCTCATTTTTAGGCTGCTATTCCATAAAACAGAATGCTCTATGCAAACCTCATGTTTCTGTCAATGGTTCTCAGGACAGGAGTACACCCCTTGTGTTGCCTCAGATTCTCTGCAGATTTCTTTGTTTCCTCTTCAATGATCTGACCTCTTTGTGTTCCTTAAGTCCCCATCTGAGTTCCCTTCAGAGCAGCAATGTTGCCTTGTCTGTGCATTCGCATATCAGAAGTAGCAGCTTATTCCTATGGCTCAAAAATCCCATTTCTGTTGTCTCTGTTCTGTTGTCTCCGAGCCTTGCCACAGGATCTCCACACATTTTTCAAAAGAGGCCAAATGTTGCAGGGCACCAAACACAGGTATAAACAACGACCTCTGAGTTAGCACCCTGAATACCAATTTCAGTGCCACTCTTAATGCAACCTGCAGCAAAGCTCTTGCAAAATAGTCTGTAAGCCTGCTAGGTCCTTCGTGTTTCTGCCATGAACATAGATGAACTGGCAGCAGGTATTTGACATTTGAACGGGCAATATAAGGATTCAAATGGGATAGCTTGCACTCACTAGAATTCACTCTTCGCAAAGCTATGCAAAGTCAAATCAGAGGAACAACACGTTATATGAAGGCCTCTCAGAGATCTCCTTCTGTCTCTCCTAGGAAGGTCTTGGGATGATACAAGCCTTATGGGATATTTTTAAAAAGATCATAATCTCCTTTCCCTCCTTTCCAAGGTGACTGTTGGTTATGAGCCCTTACAACTGCTTTATACAGTGCAGTCAGTCACTAGCTGTTGGAAGGATGTCAACTATTTTGAAGTGTTACCTGTCTACCTGCCAGCAGTTCATGTGAGACAAGTTTTCAGGCACATAGCTTGAGTCATTTTACTGCCAGACCTGCACGGGAGTGAGTGAATCCCTTGTGCAGAATGCTGGTACTCTGCTGCAAACATACCAAGTCTAACCTTTTATTTACGATGTTGACAAGAACTGCTGGTTTAGGCATTCTAACAAACTTAAAGCAGAACCTTTGGATGTCTGGGTCCTGAACTGGTCAGTGTCTTGGAGCTATGAATGTCAGATGAGCCACTCCTTTGGCAAGTATAAGCAGTGGCTTACCACTTCCCTTCAGTTCCTCTTGTGCCAGTGATGTTCTGTGGTGGCCAAGTCAGTTCTGGTGCCAACACATTGCAAGCCTTTTAGTCTGGAGCTGAAGGCTTCTTTCCTTCCTCCTGAAACTGCTAAAATAAAATTTCAGTATCCTTATGAATCTTAATGTTACCTCTTTCTTTATTATAGAATGAGTGTGTTGCAGTTGTGCATAGTTGGGTGCTGAGAGAGAGGACCAAGGGCTGCAGAAAATAGCTGCTAGAATCTTCTGCCAGCCTGTTGATAGCGCCTCTGAGAATCACATATAGGAGAGAAAGACTCAGAAGTAGCTGCATTTTGCCACCAGAGAACAGAGTGCCAACAAGACCTCAATGTTGGCCCATTAAGGGCATTGTGATATATTTGCATAATAAATGTAAGCAGTTGGCAGACAAAAGGCTGGGAAGGCTGGGGGAAGGAGGTGCCCCAGGTGCCCTCACGTGGAGCAGCTGGAGGATAGGACCCATGGAGGAGGCAGAGACCCAACCTGCCCGGTGGAGAGGCTCCACGCGGGATGGAGCCGGTGGAGACATAGAGAAGATGCCGTGACTTACGTTGGGATGAGCCCCTGCCAGCACAAGCGACCTACAGAGATGAGTGAAACAGGTTTGCTGGGGGAGGCCTATAGCCCCGTGGAGGACTGGGACTGAGAGACACTGTGATTTGTTGCTGCCTGCCAGAGCAGAGATGAAGCCCGGTGGGAAGAGATTTGCCTTGGAGAAAGTTTGTGGAGGACTGGCTCTTATGGGTGAGATCCTATGGTGCAGCAAGGAGAGGCTGTGTGGGATGGATGCCCCCATCCCGGCCGAGAAGGAAACCATCTTGCAAGGGACTGACCGAAGCCCCCATCTCCTAGTCCCTGTCCCCCTGTCCTGTGCTGGGAGCAGGAGGGGAAGAAGGGAGCAAAATCATGGCTGAAAGGGAAGTCTGCTTTAGAATGGAGGGGTGGGGGAAGGTGTTACCGAGACCCCCATTTCCCCAGTCCCTGCCCCTCCTGGGCTGCGACCGGGAGGGAAGAAGGGAGCAAATTTCTAACTAAAACCTGCTAAGGAGGGAGTGGTGGGGGAAAAGTGTTTGCCTGGTTTGCATTTGTTTTAAGCTTGTTGGTTGCACTCCTGACTCTGGTTTTTCACTGTTTTCTCTTAAGCATAGTGTAATAAATTAGATAACTTTCTCTTCAGCACTCTGTGTTGAGTCTGTTTTGCCCGTGTTGTTAACGATTTTGACTCTTGAGCTGCTTAATATATTTTTCTCCCCTGTCCAACTAAGAAAGGGAGTAATAGACTGATTTTGGTGGGTGTCTGGCCTTTAGCCAGGGCTCAACCACCACAGGGTGCTGTGTGACTCTCCCTGGCCAATTTATGTCTGCGTCTTTCTTCAGCAAGAATTGATGATCAGTAATGGAAAAGAAATATTACATGAAATCTCTAGGAAGGCTAGCCTGGCCTCTTTCTTACTGGAGGTAATGATTTTGAACCAACAGCCTACAATGAGTGAAATATTGATATTTCCACATCTTTCCACCTGTAAATTCTTTAACAGGTTGGTCTTGTTAAGGTGTTCCTACATGTGAAAGATCCTGTTCCACAATGGCCTTCATTTCAGCAGACTGCCTCTGTCTCTGACATTTGCTTTTGTGAGATGCTAAGAAATATCGAAGACCTTATGGTTTGCTCCTTCTATGTAATATTTTTTGGGAACAGAGTGTTCCTGCAGATGCCTTCCAAGATTGGAATAAGAACTATACTTCAAACAAGAAAGTAACCTGTTTGTTTTCTGCAAGCTGAATTTGTCCCTCCTTTTCTTGAGGTCAAAAGATCTTCCAGAAATTCCCCAAGGTTATTTTTACTGAGGTCCAATGCCTTTTCTACTGAAAGACTGTCAAAGCAGAGAGTTGGCAAGATAAAAAAAAAATGCAGATGACTCACCAACATGGTGTACAGTGCTGTCAGGACACAGTAAGCTAAATTCAAGATAAATCAGTGGCCTCACTAATAAATATCTCCGTCCCTAACTTCTGCTGAGCCACCATCTGGAGCTTTATCCCTACCTTCAGTAAGTATTCTGGCACCCAGAACTGACGTGTTAGAGTAGACAGCTACGCTAGGTTTGTCAGGCCTGAGTAGAGAACCTTGAGACTCAGGCCGAGATGGCAATGTGCAGGAAGCAGGGTTTGGCGTCCCCCACAGTTAGTAAATGTAGATGTACTTGTGACTTCTTACTTGAAAGTAGAAAAAGAACATACTTTTCACTGAGTACTTCAAGCTGGCAGCTGGGCAAAAGACAGTATGTGGCTAGCCCAGAGCAGCACATATGCTGATTACTTGGCTAGTTGCTAACAAATGGAAAATATAATGTCCCTGCCTTCCCAACTAGCAGAATCACAGAAGGGTCGGGTTGGAAGGGACCTCTGGAGATCATCTAGTCCAATCCCCCTGCTAAAGCAGGACCACCTACTGCAGATTGCCCGTTGCCCCTTGTCCTGTTGCTGGGCACCACTAAGAAGTGTCTGGCCCCTTCCTCTTGCCCCTACCCTTTAGATATTTATAACCACTGATGAGATCTAATCTCAGTGTCCTTTTCTCCAGGCTAAAAGAACCCAGCTCTCTCAGCCTTTCCTCATAAGGGAGATGGTCCAGTTCCCCTATCATCTTTGTAGCCCTCTGCTGGACTCTCTCCAGTAGTTCCTTGTCTTTGTTGAACTGGGAAGCCTAGAACTGGACACAGAATGAAGTTGTTCTCACCTTTTCAGGGAAGATTCTAAATTGACAGATTGTCCGTTTCACAAAAATTGGTAGAAGGACTCCAAATGTAGGGAAAAGGCTGACAGATGTGAATGAAAAGACTGATTTCATTATTCTCATTTCCCTAGGAAACCAAGGTAAAAGTGGTGCTGGTTGGAGGGGAGTTTAATTTAAAATATAAGCTTGCCTGAAATCAGGGTAGATCTCAAGGATCCCTAGTGACTCTTGTGTCTCTTAACAGGCTTTGAACTCTTTGTGACTCTGTAATTACTGCCTGAAAGCAGGAATAGGTTTCTTAGAAATATGTCAGTAACTCTCCAGTTCTTCTACTTCCCTCTTTTTAAAGCTAAGTAGTGTGTTTGCTTTTCTGCATAAATTTGGGAGACAATTTTAGCCAGTTCTTTAAGAAACAATATGAATACCTAGTATTCTGAATTTTTTTTTATTTGTTATTAGTATTCATTGTTCAAGCAGCCTGCTCATATTTGACTCTTTATTGAAGACTGACTCAAAAAGATGCTCTAAATGCTTCATACACTTAATGCAATCTGTTGGTAGTTTTCTTTCTCTGTTAGATAGAAAACCAATTTTTTTTTCTTGATCCCTCTTATATTACTGAATCATTTATAGAGTAAGTTCTCATTACTCTTGATATTTTTTTATATTGAATCTCACGTTGTGTTGTGGCCTTTCAGAATTTGGTTATATATACTTCTGCTTCTCTCTTATACTGTGATGGCATATTTCACTGATGCACTGCCAGCTCTCCTTACGTTATTTTCCCTTTAGACCTACTTCCCATGAGAATTTAGTTCCTTGAGAAAGAAGAAATCTTCTTTTTCTCACTGTTCTCCTGCCTCCTTTTTACAAGTGTCGTAAACTTAGTCATTCCATCATCATTCCTGCTGAAGCTGTATTACACCTTTTCAAGCAGTTTCTCTGTATTAATTAGGAAAAAATTTAGACTTTCCCTTCACTAGATTTTGCAGCATCAACAGGATATCACTGATGCATTCTGATAATCTGATAGACAACCTGTGTTCTGCTGTAATCATTACGCAACAAATTACAACCATCTCTTTTACATCTTCATTTATTTTTCCCCCCTCAGGAAAAAAATCTCCCAAGTCCCCAGGAACTTCAATTCCTATTTTTTCTGTTGGTGATGAATAGTAGGCATCCTGCCATTGTGGCACTCCTAGTCTCATAGATCTTTATCAGTAGAACTCTAAATAAGGTTTAATTTACTGAACTGTAAGCTTCCAGAATCTTCCAAGAACCATAAGGACTTCTAGGTCCCCTTCTTTATACCATATTTCTTACATTCATGTACTGACAACCAGCACGCTTGATCCATTCTGTCTGGTTTGGTCTCTTCTATGACCCTGTAATGTATAACCCTATCCCAAGTAGTTTTAGGTTATAAAGCCAGTAGATAAAGAGAGCTTTTAGTGAATAAGCCCATAACAAGGGCTTAGATCATCTTCTAAAAGATGATCTTTTAGATGACATCCTGCAAGTAACCGTTCATTTATTTCCAAGGGCACATCCAGTCTTTACCTCAGCCTTGAACATCAATAAGTAGGAAGGTTATAAAGAACATTTGAGTTTATCTTCACTGCCTGTCCTGTAATTATTTTTTCGTTTTCTCAGGGTCATTCATGGCAAGACCTATGTTTATAGGCAGGAGAATATAGTAATCAGTGGGATGAAGCAGGTAAAATTGGTAATGTTTTGGCAACCTCTTTCATTCTGGCAAGATAGATATCTCAGAAGACCAGGTGCCTTCAGCAGATGAGTCCATCTGAGATTCTTAGGCAGAAGTCACCAGTCACTGTCATCTTTTTATCCTTTTGGGAGGCTTAGAGTTAATCTTCTGTGTGTTTCTCAGATCAAAGTAAAACTCTTTTCATTAGCATATTTTTAGAATAAGAGTTAAAATGTTAATATTATCTTCACATTTAGGGAATACTATAAAACACATTTAATAAATCTATAAAATAAGACTGCTGAATATTTCTGCATTTTGCTTGTATGGAAATACATGCTCTAAGATTTAACAAAAATAATTGTTCTAACTTTTCTTTTCATGGGTTATAATAAATCCGTAACAGATGTAAAATAGGTACAAGTGGGACACATTGCATACACTTTAATTTAATTTCTTTTATGTCTTTAAAGTTATAAAATATTTAATTGTTATTTATTTTAATGACTTATTGATGAAGGTCATTGTATTTCAGCAAGAAGATTATATAGTCCACATAACTTTTTTCCCCTTTTAAAATGAATAGAAAACTTTCATTAACTTCTTTCATGTTACCTTAGCATCTCAAATTAACTGAGGAGGTATTAAAAGATAAAGGTGGCTCCTTAGCTGGTGTAGAACCTTAGGCTCATTAGAGACTAAGCCTGTGTTTTGGAGGTCTGGGATCTCCATTTGAAAAAGAAAGATTACAGAGCAATATCAGACAATTTCTAATTTTGCTTTGGTGCTTCCCTTTCCCATCTTCCCTATTCCCTTCCTTCTTCCTCTTATCCCCTTCCCTCCTTATCCCATTCCTGTCTTCCCCTTTCCCTTCCAGCTATACATAAGAAATATTTGCAGAATATAGGCCTTGGAATCAATGTGTGCTCTTAACTTTATCAACGTATCATTTTGTCCTGCATCAAAGAAGCATCTTCCATGTCTATGCCTTGTATGGTCTTGCTCAATATTGCTGAATCAAATGTTTGAATCTACAAGAAATAAGCAACTTGTCTTCATGCACAGTCTTTCAATTTTAGAATCAAGCAGATTGAAGATCAAGCTAACAAATACGCCCAGAATAGAACTGTTGAAGTAATAAAAAGGCTGAAGGACAGAGTGATACAACAGGCAGCAACTATTAGACAGCTTTTTTGCCTACAACAAGCAATCACATGGGAAAATTAATAAAGCTGGCTTGTGGAAGGTAGGAAAGATGTTAGTTATTTTTCTCTCTCCTGTATTTTCCCAGGAATATACTTACTGTCATAGCAATGTGCCTGCTCACACAGCCAGAGTTAAATCCTCCAGGACCATTTCAGTTACCAATGAGCTAAACAGGTCTCATGCAGGTTATTGTATGAGGAAAAGACCTCTCAACTTGTCTTTAAAGACATAAAATTGTCATCCTGCACCTTCAGCTGCTCCCAGCTGTCAAAAAAACCCCATGTATAAATTGGGATTTGCAACACACAGTTGGGACATGGGGGTGTGATGTCAACCAACTATACAGCTTTTACACGTGGAGTGTGCATACCTTAAGGAATTACCTGAGCCTTAACTCAGTCCTTAAGCCCTCTTTGCAACTCCACAGCAGTAGCTGGGAGGAAACAGATAGAGGTAGATGAAGAACAAGATTCTTAACAGATAGAGCATAACACTTGAGGGAGAATGACCAAAGCTGGTTTTAAGCCGTTTGTCAGATTTCTGAGCCTCAGCTTCTTCTGTACCGCTCTCAGACTGCAATGTGGCTCGTAGTCATGCTGGGACTAGAGGGATCCCCCAGGGCCCTCAGCTCCCTTCCTTGCTCACTCCTGCACTACTTTCAAAGGAGCCTGCAGTGACTGTGGCAGGAAAATCTGCAGATGTCTAATAGCATTTCAGGGCATAGACATGTCCCAAGCAGGAGAAGAGAACTTTTCTGTAACTCTTACATGAATTAATTGAATTTGATCGTGTTGTATATTTGCTATGTAATTATTTGATGTTGGGTGGATTTTGATAGTGGGTTAGGTGATTTGGGTACAGCACCTTAGTGCCAAAAGGAGCCACAATAATACAAATATATTGAAATTGTATAGGTTTTAGCTGCCAAGGCTTCCAGTTGAATTTTGTAGGTGTCTTTTTCCGAGGCATGGTTTTCTGTGGTGTTCCCAGGGCCTATCACAGCTTTGATGGTTTATCTGACTGCATGTTGTGCTTTGGACAGGCTTGTGAGGTCATGGATTTAGGATAGTAGCTGTGATGCTGATGGCACCCAGCTGTATGTTTCTTTCTTTTCACATTTCAAAGCCAAATGCTTTGCTGAAAATTGAGACTGGGCAGGAAAAGAGACATGATGGCAGGAATATTTCCCTAGTCTTCCTAGGTTTAAGCAAGAGCTGCTGCTGAATAGTGTTGTGACAGTAGTGCATGCTCTGCCCCTTGTCTGGATGCTGAAGTAAGAGAAGAGACAGCAAGGGTCAAACCAGAACTGAACCTTTGAAACTGGCCTGCACCATGTCTTGGGAAAGCTTATCCCAATCTGTTTTCACTCCGGTTCAGCCAAAGTCATCTTCCCACTCACGTACCAGGGACCATACGTGTTTTTGTAGCTGCTGTTGTCGGGCCAAGTATACTGATGGTGAGCAGGTGAGAGGCTGTTGCTTTCCTTTCTCCCCTTCTCAACACATATCCATGAGGTATGAACTCCACGTTCAGCTACACATCACCTTCCCCTCAGGTGGATATCTTTCTGCAGTTGTGTGCAGGAAGTGAAATTGCATGAAATTAAGTAGATGGAAAAAGGGAGGACAAAACACATTTTTTTCCCATTTTTCTTAATATTTTCTGGTTAATAATACACTTATTAAGAATGTTTTTAGCTGCAACCCTTCCTTCCATACAGATTTGACATCCATGGCACATCCTTTGGGACTTTGGCTTTGGTTGCTGTGCTTTAAACTACAACGTGATACCTAAGAAGCTTATATATTGCCTGCAGCTAATGCAGTAATGTGTATTTTGTCACTGTTAGGCAGGACAAACTCTTTCTACCTGCTGCTTTTTCTTCTGCATTGGCTGTCTCTGTACAACTTGCATTAAAGATATTTGTGTAGCACCAGAAGCTACTGAAGAGTTAATCTTTGTGATTTCATTGTTCTTTTATTACTCTATGGATGATGCACTTCTCAAGTTTTGGCAATGCACAAAGGATAAAAAAATCATCATGTACCTGCAGCCAGGTATATGCATCACTGCACCGTGATGTTCTTGGACACTGCAAGCTCAGCAGAATCCAGCTGGGTGGAATACTGCCCAGGAGCTCTGCCCTGCTGCTTATGATCATTCAAGAGAGGCATGCTTCCCTGCAGTAGTCCTGATTTGCCCTGCCTTGTGCTGAGTGAAATAAGACTACCTTGGATGAATGAGGATGAGAGCTCTGTGTGAATAAGGGTGATTAAAAGGGATTCCTCCTCAGAACTGAAGTGACAGACTACCTTATGTCTCTGGGAACTGCCTGGGCATGTGTGTTTTCAAGTGAAATGCGGAGCAAAACTGATTCTTCATCACTTGTGGTCTTTAAAGATCTCTACACTTTTTGCAAAAGAAAGGGTTTTTCCACCTCACTGTCTAGGTAGAATTCCAACTGGGAGTTTTCACATTCTTCCTACTTTAATTTCTCTGAGACATCTACCAAGACATTCATGAATCCCTGGCCTGGAAGCAGAGCTGCTTTTCATACCAGCGCTTGTGGAGTTTCAGTGGTAGATAAAGAACATCTAGAAATGTGTGTCTAGCACCATTGTTGGCATTGTGGGGAATCCCCCTGTGTCCCAGCTGCTGCTTCAAAAGGATGGAGGACTCCCTGTATCACATCTGCTAGGTGCATATAGACGTTCTGGATACATTAGGTCGCAAATGGCATAGTCAATATGACATGTCCCAAGTGCATTCAGGTGGGTAGGTTGTGAGACATTTTGGGGTCCCCCTGAGGTTCAAGCAATCTACAGTGGTATACTGTTTTTGACGGGATCCTGACTATGTAGCTGGGCAGGTGTGCCAATGCCATTGCCCACCTTATTGGTACATTTGAAACTGCTACTCTGATCTATAGCTTCATTTAGAGCAGCCAGACAGATGGCGTACAGCTGGGAAGAGTTGCTTCTCCTCAAAGGTGCAAAAGGTTACTCAAAGAGTAGTAGCATTGTATGGTAGAGGTAAAGTTAGAAGCATACTTGTTTTTGAGATTCATCGGTCCAGGCCAAGCCATAGAAATGGACAAAGGTAGTCTGCCCAACTTGGAAGTGGAAAAGCTCTGTCTATTTGTACAACATATCATAGAATCACAGAATTGTAGGGGTTGGAAGGGACCTCGAGAGATCATCAGGTCCAACTCCCCTGCCAAAGCAGCTCCCTAGGACAGGTCACTCAGATAGGCGTCCAGATGGGTCTTGAATATCTCCAGAGAAGGAGACTCCACCACCCCCTGGGCAGCCTGTCCCAGGGCTCTGTCACCCTCACTGGGAAAAAGTTTTTCCGCATGTTGGTGCAGAACTTCCTGTGCTCCAACTTGCAGCCATTGCCCCTTGTCCTGTCCCCACAGAAATATGTTACAGTGGCATCAAGGGTGTGGGCAGAATGCATCCTTACATTCCTCTGAAGGGTAATTGATCTTGATGTGCCTGAATAACCCAACAATTCAGACATAAAGTCATCAGTTAACCTCTGTGGGGTTATACCAACACTGCCAGTTCCCTGCACTTTTCTTCACAGCCTACAGCATAAGATCATCTCTCAGCTGCTTGCCTGTGTGTGAGGGATACCAAAGGAGATAGGTGGGTTAGTGAAGAGGTATGCTGAACTCCATCTCCTTTACCATACAGTAATATACTACCTCTAGCTCTGCCAGGGATCCTGGAGTAAATCCACAATTTGTGAGTGTGTGCCTTCATTTTGTGAAGAATTACAATATCTCCTCACTATAAGGTTGTTATCATTCTTTTTCCTTTAAATAGGACTTAGAAACTATGCCTTTTGTGAGCCATTCAGCACAGGGCAATGACCTAGTCATACAATTTAATATGATTTAATCTTGTATGCAGTTTTGGAGTTTTGTTACTTTTTTTTTCTCTAGATAAAAGTGCTAATAGTTGAGACTGTAGTCACCAACTATTATTATTATTATTATTATTATTGTGACTGATTGTCTCCAGCTTTGATTGGATTTGTGCAGCCAGATTTCCTTATCGCTGCTATTAAGCATTTGATCTGATGGTAAATACTTGTTCAACTGAACATAAAATGTGCTTGCTTATCCAGAAGCTTTGCATTCATAGAAAAGAATGATAATTTGCTAATTATTCTCACTTTTTTAACACTCCTTATGCTGTTCAGCTATTTAATGATTTTTTTTTTCTTTTAATCTGCACAATTAACTAAAATATAATGGCAAGAGTAATCACTGTAGGAACACTTGGAAAGTCAGGATAGAGCCATGCAAGATAGTTATAAAGAAATACACCCAAATCAGGAGTTACAAAGCAGCTGAAGGGAATGAAAGGTTTTGGAGAAATCCCTCAGCAGGAGCAGGGGTTTTGACTATAACCTTCCAGGGAAACAGGAGGTGGGAAAAGTAGAAGAAAATCAGGGACCCTCCACAGTGGACTCCCAGGTAAAGTTAAAAGGGGCACAATGAGAGACTGACACCATTCCAGACTGCTGCACCTCTGAGATGCAGAGAGGTAGAGGATCTGGAAAAGGAAAAAAAGAAATAATAAAAAAAAATAGAAGAGGACATGGGAGGAATGTAGGATGATCAGAAAGTTCCTTGCAAAAATAGATTACCTAAAATGGATCCTCAAATCCGCTTTGAAGAGCAGCAAAGCAGAAGGAATTGTGCCTTCTACCTTGCTGAAGCTGTATGTGGTTCAGGGGCCTGAATCCATTCTGCAGCATTTCTTGTCCAGGAGGTAGTTGTGGCAGGCTTGTGGGAAAAGGTGATAGCAGCTAATTCTACAAATGACAGTTTTCCTCCAGTCCACTAAATGAGCTAACATCATTTCTTCTGGCACTTTTTACGTTCCAGGTGAAGTTTAATCTTAGCCTGTCACATGGTGCTTTTGTTTAACATGCCAGTCTGAAAAACATGGTCAAATTTCGCTGTCTCTTTCTGTATAGAATTGGAGTTGTACAGAATAGATACATATTTAAATGGCTTACTGTAAATAAAAGATAAATTTTCAGAGTAATTTCAAATTGAGCCATAGGATAAAACACGCAGATATTTAGTATTCAAAATGGCATATTAAGAAAAAAAAAATGCCATTATATAACTTATTTTATTTCTCTTCTAACAGGTGTTGGAAGATCATGGCATGCCAATGGATGACAGTCAATTTAATCTTCTAGCAGAAAAGCTAGGGTTAGCAGATGGAGGCTTGAGTTATCTGGATTTTGTGGTGGTACTGGAAGTTAAAGGAATTTTAACAGCAATAAAGCATGAAACAAACCCTTCCTGGAAGATCCAGAACTTTTTCAAGGAAAAGCTATTGGTGAAATTAGGAAGAGATCAGTGATAGGACTTTTAGCACACAGGTAACCTTCCTGTCTACTTTGACTCCTGATCCAGCTAAGATGTTGAATATCTAACCCAGGACAAGAGGGAAACTGGAATGTGGGATGTGACTTAACTAAAGATCCACAGATAGGTGCCATAGCATTGTAATAGTAGACTGCAAAAAATAACTAATTGCTCTGCCTTGAGTAGATCCTTGTCCTCAGCATTTCTAACTCTTATTCAGAGTCTTGGAATTATGTTGGATCCTAAATTAGAGTGGATGCTTTTCTAGTAGGGATGCCCAGCATTTTTTTCTACGTTATTCTGTGTAAAAAGCCAGAAGATAGTAACTAGTCATTTCAGTAGAGACAGATCTCTTGGTAAGCCATTAGTGATGAGTTTTATCAGCAGTGTATACAACTGGAGCTCTGTGATGTGATCTGTTTACTTGCTGGTTCATGGTTTTAATTTCAAGTTCATCTTTTGAATGTTAAAGCTGTTAAGGGACATTGCTACTAGAGGATGCTGAAATGTGATTATCTATAACATAACGGTTAGTTTTATTAGAGTATCAAGAATCCCAGTGAGAGAGAAAGGTTTACTGTTTGAGTAGATGTACTGCCCACCCAACATAATGAGGATGTGATCTTCATTGATTTTCTGCTACTGAGGAATGAATACCAGGGGAGTATATTTGCAATTTGGGAGCACATTTTTTCAACTCAGCTACTCGCCTTACCCCATCAGTAATTTCACTGATTTCAAGGCACTGTAAATAAGTGTTAGATTTTCAGCTCTTAAAAATGAAGCTGATGGAACCGGAACTGATTTCTTAGGGTGGAACCCTGACTGCAAGCTAAAGCTAGTAATTATTCACTTCCCATTTCTTTTATACTTAGGCTCTAATTCTAGGTTTTGTGGGTGAAATTCTGAAGCCACTGAAGTTAACGGCTGTTTTGCTGTTGGCTTCAAGGCCTGTTTTAACTTAGATATTATGGCTCTTATTTTTCCCAGAAGCATGCAGTTATTTTTTTCTCCTTGTTAGTATTGTTTTCTGTTGTCATTATATCTCTCTTAGAACTAAGACAAGAGGGAGAGATGACATGTAGCTGGCTGACATAATATTCAGGCTTTTCTTCTATCAAGGCCTAGAAGTTTAGAAGCTTGTGAACCTAGCCAGCTAATCATCTGTCCACCAAAATATGTGCGCCTTCACCCAGTAGCCTAATAAAAGATGTTTGAAACAGGCTAACACCAGGAAAATGAGTGCAACAGCTCTTTGATTTAAAAAAATAATCGACGGTGTTTTGTCTGTGTTTAAAGTTCTTGCTTTTGCCAGTTATGAGAATCACAGCTTTTCTTTCCGTACATTCCTATGTCTCATAGTTGTAAAAGGACATGGCCCACATTTAACATAAAGTAAGTCTCAGAAGCCAGAGAACCAAGCAAAAACCCTCCTAACTTTTTGTTTTCAATGATTTGTGATTCACTGGGGTGGAGGGAGGTCTGTAGTTACAGAAAAAGAGACCTGATTTGCTTCTCACAAAGTGGGAAATAACACAAGTGGGAAGATAACACAAGTACAAACTTTCTTCGCTAGACTTCAGTAGAAACTAGTGCATGTCTGTAGTGGGAAGTAGGATTTAAGGATAACATCAGGAGAAGTTAAAATGATCCTATGAATTGAATGCTGTTTAGTGATTCTTTGGAATAGTTGTACAGACTCTTGTGTGTCAGTGTATATAAATCTTTTAAAAAAGAAAAGAAAGGTTTCTTTAGACCAGACCATTAAGTTAGCATTTTTCTTATCAATCAACAGTAGGGTGTAGTGAAATGTCAGTGTGTATATTTTTCTTTGTAAGTTTTCCCTGGTTTAAAGTCTGATGTGAATTACTTTTCTATGTGGCTCATGCATTCCAGAAAAATTCTAAAATGCTCAAGAGGCTTCAAAAGGTGCTTAGTGCCTTTTTCCCCAGAAGCAAGGCAAAATAGGTTTCTAGAGTATAATTGCACAATGAACAGAAGGAATCAGATCTTGAGCAGTGACTGAAATAGCTTTTCTGTGGCCTAAATGTACCTTAGCCCTTCAGGACTGAAGTACATGGGTGTCCTGCTGGGAAGCTGGCTGTCGTCCTTTCCTGATCCTGCTGATCCTTCCTGATCATTATCCCCTGCTATGGGATAATGAACTTATGACAACATGACACCATTGTTTGCACAGGAGTGAGCCTTGGCAGAACAGAACATAAAGCAAAATAGGTTCAGGGGTGATGCACTGGTAAGTCAGGACTGTTCAGATGGCAGATCTCCTGAAATAGCTCACATCCATTCAAACCCGAGTAGGGCTTTGCCAGGATAGAATTGCTCCAGGGGACATGGTCTAGCACGCAGCGGTTGTGCTACAGTCAAAGAGATAACAAATTACTTTCTCCAACACTGCCTGCAGCTCCCATGTTCCCTTGCTGAGACAGACGGGCAGAATGACAGCAAGCCACAGCTTTCACGGTGTTCCTTTTCTCCTCCTCCAGTCTGATACCTCCTTTCCTCAAAGCCACCAGGCACCAGAGAAGGCTACAGCAAAAGCGAAAGACCTTGTCTCAGCTGTGCTTTCTTCAGGTAAGGTTATCTACTTTGCCTTGTGCTGGGAAAGCTATAGCAGCTGAGGCATGTGCTGTAAATTGGGTGGATACTGCTAATACTGCACACAGCCAGTGGGCTTTGCCATGTTTGGGCTGTAAAGAATACCACTGGAGGGTTTCTTGGTTTATTCATGTTATATTATTGTGCTATTTATCAAATATGTTTAAAATCATCTTTTCAATGTTTGTTATACTTTGGTTTCATTCTTGCAGATGCCATGTTGAATGGGCCAGGAGCTACATTATGTAACAGCCCAAACTGCAGTGTAAATGATACTAAATACTGCTATGTGACTGCTGAAGAATGTCTCAATCAACTTAATGATAAACTGATGGAAGTCTACGGGGTAAATATGTCAAGCCGTGGTTTGTTTTTGGCAGTGAAGTTGGCTGTTATTTTGATACAAACATTTGCTTTAAAAGTTGGTTTGGAGAAGCTGTCAGGAAAGTGATTCTGAAAATTATGTTGAGTTTCATGCCTTCTATGTTCTCAAAAACTTCCAGTCCAAATGCACTCAGTTTTCAAGGCAAAAACTTCTTTTTTTTCCCCCTAATTGTCTTTGCAGCCTCTGCCAGGAAAATAAGATCTGAGTTATTTTTTCCCATCCTTTTGTGAGCATAGCTATTAAAGATTCTGCAATTAGAAAAGAATAACTCTGTACTACTCATTCATGGAACAGTCTATCTATTGAGAATGATCTTTCAAGAAGACATTCTTAGTCCCTAAAGTTTGCAACACAGTGATCTGAATCAAGAATCGTCTTCCAGCTTTTCTATGTTTGCTTATTATTTTCTGTAATTACCATTAGAATGTACTCCTTGAATTTCCACCACAGGAATCTCTTACGTCACAGAGTAAGAGAGATCATATTTTAGAAAGGAGAGAAGCTGCAGTCATTATCCTTTTGCTCAGTTCATCCCACCCCATCCCATCCCTACTCCCTGGGCGGCATGGAAAGATCAGTATTCAGGAAAGGGATTCTCTGTTCAAACTGACTTGGTCATCCCTAGTAAAGCTGATCATATTGGCTCAGCATAAGTTCAGATATCTGAAGTACCGCACCATTTTAAAGGTGTTTGAATATTTTGTGTCTATTTTAACAGGAAAATCTATTTAGCTGGTAGACCACTTGCAGTAAAGTCTTACAGGTTTTCTAAAGGTGTGCAAGGGTAGAAATGAGGTACCTCTTAGTACAGTATTGATGGAAAATGAAAGCTTATTTGTAAATTGGCATGAGGGTGGCTTTTTGATGCTTCCTACTTTTCCTCAGTTCCCTACATGTAAGACTGCAGTTTAATGTGGACTAACCCAAGTGTTTAGTAAGGCAGTACTACAAATGCTTTGTATTCTCTAACTGCGCTACAATATTTGCCTGTTGTGAAAACAAGTCTAGAGCAAACATTTGTTATTTATGTTTAAAAACATGTAGTTGACGTGTTAAATATATTTAGTTAAATATTCCTTGTTAGGACACCTATTCTGCCTTCCGTGAAACAGACAGTAACCATGACGGTATCATCAACATGCTTAACTTCCGGCAATTCCTGGACAGCCTTCTGCTTTGTCTAAGAGATGAGGAATTCCTGCACCTACTCGGTTTGCTGGGAATGAACCTGACCTCCACGTTAAATTACCAAGAATTCTGTCAACTGTTCCACACCCAAGAAACTAAGGAGGTACCTCCTTGGCTCGTGCCACCTCACCAGTAAGAAAGAAAATTGTATCGTGCCTCCGGTAACCTGATGTGTTTACAGAAATGAATGTGTGAAAAATTGTATTGGGTATAGCTGAAAAAAAAAAAAGATATGATTAAAATACATCTTTATCAAGCTGAAGTTGGGTAGCTTTACCAAGTTCTCAGTGATTTATGACTCCATTAAATCAGATATTGAATCCACCACTAGGTTAAAATGCCAGAACGCTCCCTGAGAACTGCTTAAATCTGTAAGGTCAAACATACATACTGGTGCCTGCGTTGGAGCTTATTGCTGAGCTAGCCTCAAACTGGACAACTTTGCTGTGCTTTCCAAGCATGCAGAGCTGGGGCCATGGTCTGGGAATCAGATGTCATTTTGGATTGAGGAGCAGCCAGAGCGTTACCTGTCTGGCACAACGCCTGTCTATTCTGAGACTAATATTTAGTGCCAGTTGTCGTTACAGTAGCCCAAGCCTCATACTCCAGACCTTTATGCCACTTTTCAGGGCACTGAAAGTAGACAAGAACAGGTGAGGTGCACAGAAGCACTGGGGCACCATGGAGTGTGTGGAGGATAGAGAGAATAGTGCTGCGACCTCCCTTCCTGAGAGAAATTATGCTGCTTAAAACATCTGGAATTTTAAAGTTTGAGCTTAACTTTAATGATAAATAGCAGTTAGGCACTAAAAAATTAATTCTAAAAACTCAGTGGGAAACTCTGTTTAACTATGCAAACAGAGATAAATTCATAAAAATAATGGCAAGATACAGCAGGACTGGAAAAGCTCCTGATCAGAAGCTCATCTCTGCTGTGGCAGTGAAGATGTGATATATACACATAGGCTTATTTCCCAGTTTTTATTTGTCTCTTGCAGCATTACTGTTGGCTCTGATGTTAGTAATATTTATCTGCTTAGTTTGTTTTTCTTTTTTCCTGAATTGGACAACTGAGTGAATCAAGGACATCAGTCTAAAACAAGAAAGGAAACTGATGATGATTGAGTCTTGCTAACAGTTGGAGTCTGAGACCAACTACTGTCTCTGTCTCATTTTTGTTTCAGTATGGACTTAGCTAGAAATGGAAGCATTTTGAATTTGCCTTCAGAATTTCCTCATTTCAAATACTATTACTGTTTCAGAAGTCCAGCAAGGAAAATATAGTGATTGAAAGACTTAAGAGCACTTGTATTTTCACAGCTAACTTTTCAGACTTTTTGTTGGTCTATTGTTTAGGTTTATGGACTCTTTGCTCAAGCAGTGGCAGTCGGGAAATCGCAGAAGGTACCCAGGCACCTAAAGCAGATCAAAGTGATATTCATGTGTCTAAATCCAAATGGAGTGCTCAGCAAAAAGTGTCAAGGTCCAGAGCCCCAGGAGCTCAAAAGTGGCTGAGTAGGCAGTGTTGCAGCTCTCAAGGATCTAAGTTCTGATCTGTGCATGCCATGGGTAGTAACAGTAGCAAGCAGGTCAGATGTAGTTAACACATTTCACCTGGTCTATGCTGGATCCTAATCTGAGGCCCCCATATTCTTCTGTATGCATGGATTCAACCAGAAGCACTAGGCCCCAAAAAGTTAGGCACTTGTAATGGTACTGGAATTTACAAATATGGGTCTTACTCCCCAGACTTACTTGTTGTGCCTTGGTGACTCACAAGGATAGTTTTGATCTACATTACTGATGTAAATCAAGGATAATCTTCCTGGAGTCACTCCAGGATATAATTGTTTCTGTGATAATTAACATTTCCTTCTATGTGTATAAATGATCCATGCTGGCTCTTGAGTTTGAGGGAGAATTGAACAACATTGGTTTGAAAATAAATAGGGAATTACAAATTTTAAAATATCTCTGCTAACCTGCAGCTAGGGAAATAAGGCAGTATTTAAAGAATTAAGTTTATGCAGATGTGAAGTAACAGACTTTAATGGGTATCTTAGAAACTAGGAAACAAACCACCACCACCATGAAGATCAACAAAAGGGAGGGAAACTTGTGGAGATTAAAGATCTCACTAATGTAAAACATAGTTAGTTGTTGGTTTACTTTTTTTCTTTTCTGAGAAAAAACCAGATGATAACGGATGCAGAGCTAGCTTGTGATCACGCTCATTACTACCTTGTTATCAAAGCAAGAACCAGATGGCATGACCTAGCAAGGGTAAGAAGAATGTTTTCTTTAAATGAATAAGCAGCACTAATAGACTTCAGAACATTATGCAATGTTGATCTTCAGATTCTATAAATATTCAGAGACCCTTGCAAAATAGCTCATTAATGATAAAAACTTATTATGTGGTTAAAAAAATCAACAGTTTGAATAATATTCAATTTTAAAATGTCGATTATGTAGTAGATGCTTTTAGTTATTTCTAAACTTTCTTTATATTTTACTATTCTTGGTTTTATTTGATGTTTCTGTTGTAAGACTAGTAATGGGCATCATGTGAGGCTTGTTTGACTACGTGCCATACACAAACATACACCTATTTCTGTGCTGACACCCAGTGTTGCCCAGCACAGCGAGGCATTGACTGCGATGCTTACACCAACCAAAGAGACCCTCACAAAACTGTCTGTGGTGGGTTGACCCTGGCTGGAGGCCAAATGCCCACCAAAGCCACTCTATCCCTCCCCTCCTCAGCTGGACAGGGGAGAAAATACAACAAAAGGCTCCTGGGTGAAGATACAAACAGGGAGAGATCACTCACCAGTAACTGTCATGGGCAAACCAAACTTGACTTGGGGAAAATTAATTTAATTTCTTACCAACAAAACCAGAGTATGATAATGAGAAAGAAACCCAAATCTTAAAACACCTCCCCCATCTCTCCCATCTTACTGGACTCCACTTCCAGTTGCTCTACCTCCTCCCCTGCGTGGCACAGGGGGACAGGAAATGGGGCTTGTGGTCTCTCCCTGCACTTTGTCCCTGCTGCTCCTTCCTCCTCAGGGGAAGGACTCCTCACGCTCTTCCCCTGCTCCAGCATGGGGTACCTCCCACAGGAGACAGTCCACCAACTTCTTCAACATGAGCCCTTCCCACAGACTGCAATTCTTCACCAACTGCTCCAGCATTGGTCACTTCCACAGAGTACATACCTTTGGAACCCATCTGCTCCAGTGTGGGTCCTCCATGGGGTCACAAGTCACAGAATCACAGAACTACAGAGGTTGAAAGGGGCCTCAAGAGATCATCGGGTCCAACCCCTCTGTCAAAGCAGGTTCCCTAGGACAGGTTGCACAGGTTGGCATCAGATGGGTTTTGAATATCTCCAGAGAAGGAGACTCCACAATCCCCCTGGGCAGCCTGTCCCAGGGCTCTGTCACCCTCACTGTGTAAAAGTTCTTCCACATATTGGTGCAGAACTTCCTGTGCTCCAACTTGCAGCCATTGCCCCTTGTCCTGTCCCCACAGACCACTGAAATGGGGCTGGCCATTTCCCTCTGTCTCCCACACTTAAGATCTTTATAAACATTGATCAGATCCCCTCTTAGTCTTCTTTTCTCAAGGCTGAACAGACCCAGTTCACTCAGCCTTTCCTCATAGGGGAGATGCCCCAGGCCCTTAATCATCTTTGTAGCCCTCTGCTGGACTCTTTCCAGGAGAAAAGTCCTGCCAGCAAACCTGCTCCAGCCTGTGATCCTCTCTCCATGGGGCCACAGCTCCTGCCAGGAGCCTGCTCCAGCACAGTCCTACCATGGGGTCACAGCCTCCTTCAGGTGTCCCCACCTGCTCCAGCATGGGGTCCTCCACGGGCTGCAGGTGTTTTCTGCTCAATCATGAACCTCCATGGGTTGCAGGGGGACAGGCTGCTTCACCACAGTCTTCTCCAGGCTCTGCAGGGGAACCTCTGCTCTGGTGTCTGGAGCACCTCCTCCGCCTTCTTCTTCACCGACCTTTGTTTCTGTAGAGATGTTCTTCGCTCATATTCTCACTCCTCTCTCCAGCTGCAATTGCTGATGGTGTTGTGCAGTTTTTCCACCCCCACTTCTTAAATACATTATCCCAGAGGTGCTACCAGCATCTTGGAGGTGCAGGGTGTTTGCTCTGCTGAACATGGGGAAAGCTTCTAGCAGCTCCTCATGAAAGACACCCCTGTAGACCCCCACTACCAAAACCTTGCCATGCAAACCCCACTGTCCTATAAAAAGGATTTCCACCCTCTTACATTTTTAAACTTGTTGAATAGTTGCAATATTTGGGCAACAGAGGAGCACAAGGAAAAATTAATACTTTTTTTTTTCATTAAATGATTGTGTCAATCAGGCAATAGTCCTGGTAATCTCCATTTGCAAGATGAATGGTAAAAACCCCAACAAACCCACCCAGCAAACCAACCAAAAACTAAAGCACAACCTAATTCCTATTCGGTATAGGACAAGTTGGGGAGAAAATCTGCAGGTCTGCGATTTTCAAGTGCCTTCATCTTCCACTGGCGTGCTTCAGCAGCAGGCATACCCACAGCTGCACGCATGCTTCTCATGCACGTATCCCCTGTGTTTGCTGTCAGTCAGGAACTTTCCCCACAGAGCACATCAGCTGAACACCTGTGATGACAGTCCTCAAGCTCTGAGTTGCGGAAAGTAGGAAACAGTAAAAAGCAAATGAAAAAACATTAAAAGATGAAATTCAGATGTGGACCATTTTGGGTTTCTTTCTCAATTCCCATTATTCATTAAGCTTATAGAGAGATCAAACGTTTTGTCAGACTTGTTGGTTCTTGTTAGTGGTGATTTCTTTTACGTTTCAGAATTTTCAGGAATTTGACAGTGAAGGAAATGGCATCATACAGCCAAGGGACTTGAAGAAAGTCTTGTTCAGATTTGGCATTCCGATCACCCCAGAAGAATTTAAGCAGCTTTGGGCAAGGTATGACAACTCTAAATGATTAGCTCTTGCAATAATGTATCTTTTATAGGATTACAGAACCTTCGGTAGTGCAGTGAATGACAATAGATTACACTGCACAAGGAATCTTTTGTTATGACTATGACCTCAGATCATGACACTGTTACAGGAGGCTATGTCTTATCATACTAAGCTCAAGAAGATAATTAGATCCATCAGTTTCCAATAGCAGTTTCTCTTGGCTCCAGCTTTACTGATCCCTTTAATTTAACATGCATTTTCTTCTTGGATGGCACCTTAGGTCACTGGTTAAATTAACCTGGTTTTCATCAATTTTGTTTAAACACACAAACGCCTACCTTGGTTTGTGATGGGTGAAAGTCACTTCCAAGTGCCTCAGGTCAGCTGGAAACTGCAAACAAAACTTCTGTCGAGGAGCTCCGCGAAGGGTCTGTACTGCACCCCTGTCTGAAGGCAGTGCTACCAGCCTCTCCTTTCCAGAGCGCTAAAGTTGCTTAGAATATTTTCAACCTAAGTAAAAGTGATTCAGTCAAAAGAAAAAGGCTACATACCAAATACATAACAAAAGAAAGTACGGTAATTTCATGCTGTGTAAAGATGGCAAGCAATATCATGGTATGTTTTTATAGACAAGTAATTTGTTGTGAAGAGAGGGAAAATACTTGTCTGCCTTCAACAAAGAGGAGCTGTGCTATAAACTGTGTTTGAAATGGCGTAGATGTCAGCTGTATGTGACATTGTATAAAAAGCCACCTTTGTTACAGGTCTCTCTAAAAAAAATAATCACTCTTTAACATATAGAACCTGAGTGTATTGCATTTTGGTTTCAAACTGCACTAACTATATAGTTTTTCCTTAGCACTGATTCATCTCTGAATTATTTTCTACTCCATTAGACTTTACTTTCTATTCTTATTCCTTATGGATGCCATGGCACATTGAAGAGTTTCCTTTTCATGCAGTTATCTTCTGCAAAACTTCACTCCCATCAGCCACTCCTTTTATAGAATAGCTAAAATCTGCTACGTGCCTGATATGTCTGTAACCTGAATAAAGGAATTAGAGTGAAGCTCAGGCTAAATTAAGCATTACCATGCATCAGAGCACTACCAGGGGGAGAAACTGCAGGGGGAAAAGCCTATGGAATAGTTTATACCTAAGAAAATATGAAAAGTGTTTATGAAGATAAACCTGTGTTTCTAAAGGATCATTACAATTCTGAGCATCTCAGACTTGTGTGACCAGTTTGAGGCACTTGAGACTGAATTTTTAGGAGCATCTCGAGCCAGGCACTGGAAGGCTACAGTACTGAGAGCTGGAGAATACTCCTGACAGTTTGGTCCTTGAGATAGTATTTTCAGAACCGACTCTGATTACAGTGCATAAGCCCTATCTTTTGAGTCTCATATAAAGTCATTCGTTCTCACTGTGGTATGGCACCTCTAGAAGGAAGGGAAGTCAGTGAGATTTAAGCTGTTAAGTCACTTAAGGACATCCATAACGCCTTTCTATGAAGAACCCATGAATATTTAAAAAGAGCATTTCTTTTTCAAGGTATGATCCAGATGCAAAAGGATATCTTACTCACCAAGAATTATTACAGAGACTGGGGATAGAGTTTGCACCTGCTGACACGGGGCTCAGCAGACACATCACGGAGGACAGCTATGCACATTTACAAGCACATTATAATGATCAACAAAAGAAGCATTCAGAGCTGGAACAGCAGCAGAAACCACAAACTGAAGCTCTGCATGTAAGAGAAATTAAAAAGCAAATCAAGTAAGTTATTTATGAGCCTAGCATATAGCTTTCTATGTTTGTGTTTAGTTTGTTAAAGATGACATTGTGTACAACACAAATAGAACTTTACTATAAAAAAAAAACCAAACCAAACCACGAAGCAACTGAAAAGGAATCTCAGAAAATACTGGACGAAGCTTATCCATAGTGTTATTCCTGTGTTTTGCTGGAGATTACTATGCACAGTGAGACTGTTTTTATGCATATTCTCCATGGTTTATACCACTTCTTTCACAGATTTTATGGCAACATCTATACTGACAAATCAGAGCATCCAGAGATGTTCTCAGACTCGGCCATCTATGTTGTTAGCCTGCCAAAACAGTCCTCATCATGCTTTGGCCTGTATCAGCTGATGTTTTCCCTGATCACTCCCAGCACCGTTTGGGAGCAAGAGTGCTTCAAGGTCCGTTCCTAATAGGCAGTTTGAAGGCAGCTGCTGCCTTTTGGAGACTAAGAAGGTTCACAAGCAGAGATGTGCCAGCTGGCCTCTGTGCCCGGAGCGCTCCCTGGCCTGTTTATTGGTACCGTCTCAGCTTGTGGTTCCAGTCATAATGCTGCTGTCAGCTCAGATCGAGACAGAAGAGCAAGTGCAGTGTTAGTCACCCTGCAGGTCTCTTCTTCTCACACTGCTTTGGGCAACATGAACTTAAATTTACCTGATTAAACTCAACAGGGGCTTTTTCTACAGCTGGAATGGCTGGGTGTGTAGGAGACTGTGGTCCCATACTCTACCTTGTCCCTTGGATGAGGGCCAAGGAGCAATCACAGTTGGTTTCACATCCCTCTGGTTAAATTATGAGTAAATGGCTTTGTAGATGCAGCAAAAAACAGCCCTGACAAGTATGGACCCAGGCTCCATATGACAGAATTAAGCATCGTGTCTCCAAGCAAGAGGAGTCCCTGCCTCAAACAAAAATCAACACTCACAGAGTTAATAGGTCATTGCTCCTGAGAAGAGCATTTGACAAACAAATGACAAAATGATATCCTACTCAGAATGCAATCTAATGATCCATGCTTGCCCTAGTGAGTCAGCAGTGATTAGCCTGCTGCTGCTACAGGATTCCTGCACCTGCCAGCGAATTGAGGCAGCGGGAGAATCTTCCAACCTGGTACAATGCTGTTAAAACTTTGTATTTCCAGGTTGTGGATTAGGCACCACCTGGTTGCTTACCATGTTTTCTGCTTGTGCTTTCACTCTTCTCCTGAATTATTATTATTATTATTATTATTATTATGATTATTATTATTATTGTTGTTGTTGTTGTTGTTGTTGTTGTTGTTGTTGTTGACTCTAAACCCTCAGGAGCAAATGACATGCAAGAATATACCCCCAAGAGCACAAATTTGCTTTCTTTTGTGCTCAGAAAATATCTGGAAGTTGTAGGAACTAATACATTCTTATTGATAAGAATGATAATTCCCCATGACATTATTGGTAAAGGTGATGCGCTCATGAACAAAGAAAAGCAGATGAAGAGGCAGCTTGGGAAATCATTAAACCAAAAAACCCACAAAACACAGCAAGAAGCCTGTAAGCTAAGGCTTTTGTCTTTATACCCTGCTTTTTAAAATTCTGTTTTTCAGAATTTAAATTAATTTCAGAATTTAAATTTAATTTCTCAGCCTATTTCCTAAATAGAATGAGGGTATCAAGGGCAAAATTGTCCTTTCCCTTCAGCATCACAAGTCTCCCACTTGCATTGCAGCTCTCTGGCATAAGCTGCACTTATGACACCCATAGGTATGAATGAGCGTTACACCTGTAAAAAAATTGCATAATATACAGCAGGGATGGTTAGGCAGCTGCTGTGTTGTAGGCATTGCTTATTACTGCATTTGTAACTGTCTGATGTGAAACTTAGGCCCTGACTAAGTTTCATTTAAGCCCATACTGGGTTCTTCCATTCCATTTGTTGTTCCAAACAGTTGTCTCTACTCTTGCACTTGGCTGAAGACCTCTTTTGGTCAAGAACCTTCTATTCCTTTCTGTTAAGTGCAATGCCAAGTGCAAAGCAGTCCTGCCTTCAATGCTATAAGAAGCAGCTCTGCAAGTAGGGAAGATGCTGTGCTGCAAGCAGAAATTATGCAGTGTGGCTCAAAGATGCAAATACTCTTCCTGAAGCAGCTGGAGAGTAATTAAATCAATGGGAAAGACATGCTGGGTAAAAATAAAATAGTCATGATGTGACACACTGGCAGGTCCACACCATTTAGAATTATTTACTTTAGAGAACCTGCCATAACAACAGCTACATATAGAGCCATGTATCTGGCAAGCAGACACACAAATACATACATATGAGAGCAGAGTGATTACTCAACTGTAACTTGGAGGAAAACAGAAATTGGCAGTGGGTCAAGTACAACTGGATTCAGTTACCTGCAAGCAACCAGAGCCAGATGTTTCTGGTTGAGGTGGAGCAGCCTCCTAATAGCTTGACATGCAATGTTCTGCCCCGCTGCACTGAGGCTGTCTCACCCCAGGCAATGACTAAGTTTGGTTTCAGTCTGCAGATGGGAGTTTTACGTTGCTTTGAAAAGTTCTGTTCTAATTGTTCATAAGATTCCATCTTTTCTTGATTTATATATGTAAGACATCCAGTTCTGCTCTTAATCTTTTGAAATTTCTAGCAGCTGCAGCTTCCTTTGGGAATGAGTTCATAGCTTAATTGCTCAGGGTCTGCAAAAGTATGTCTTACTTTTGATTATTGCCACCTCTCAGTTCCTCTGAATGTTCTCTTCTCATCTCCCACACTTCCTCACTTGCCTCCTGGCCAGTGGGAGCAGTTCTGTGATAGCAGTTCCTGTCTGTTTTTCTCTCTTGGAAGGCTGGAAGAGCAAGAGGAGTTGAATCCAAGCCTCTGAACTCCTCAGATTTCACCTAAGGCCTTGGAAAACCATAAATGAGTCTTAAGCTGGAGTTACTGTCTGATGAGTGAAATCTATCCGCATGGTGGCTGTGAAGGCAGCAGCCCAGCCAAGTGTCAGCCTTCCCTTCTGGGACCACATAAGGGAGCTGAGATATGCAAAGCACAGGTGGGCATCAGACCCTTCTACCTAAAGGTCAGTGTGAGGATATTTGCTTTCCATCAGAAAAATGGATGCAAGACCTTGTGAGACACACTGGTCCCAGCCCCCACTTCATTCTCAATGAGTTGGAAAACTGATTCCTTTCACCTGTCAAATTCAGAACAGAAGGAGGTATTTGCTTGAGGTATGAATTCACTGGCTATAGGACCCACTTCAACAGCACCGAGAGCAGCACCCACTCCCCCTTCTGTGCTCTTGCTTCAAGCCTCTCATTCCTATTTGCACAGTGGCTGCATCCAGCCCGTGCCCTTTCTTTGGCTTTCTTCAAGGGCTGTGAACCTCACCCTAGCAGCTTTAGAGCAGTTTCAGTGCCCTGTAATTACACACTGCCAGGCAGACAAAAGCTCTGGACATCTTACAATTCAAAACATACTGCTGTGAGCTTTTTTTTTTCCCTTTTGCTTTTGTTGTAACTCACAGGAACAAATCGCCCAAATTAGAAACAGAGACTGAACAGTGGCTCTCCAGCTCTTCAAGAAAAATACAAAACATTTGCAAGAAAATATTATTTTTTGGCAATGTAGCTTGATCTATGGTTTTAATCCTCATTTTCTCCACGCACATTTTCTCACTGCTGTGAGTGGAATAATTACTGCTTGGAAGTCTTTTATCAGTCCAAAAATGTCGAATGCCTCAATTTTCCAAAAATATGACTCTCAATAACTGTTTTGATTTTACTTCAGCCTTTACTTTCATTGGGAAGATTTAAGTGGAAGATGATAGTGGTGATGAAGAATGGTGATGAAGAGTGGCACTGAAAGTAACATACAGTTGAAAAGGGTTCTAGAAATCTCTGTCAATGAGGGTATGACATGGACCATATGTCACCTTAAAAGCATAACCTTCAGAGATGGAAGGAGCAGTGGTAAATAGTCTTCTGGGGCTGGGAGAGATCAATCTCTCACTAAAATCATAAACTGCCCTTAGGGTGGTCAGCTGGTTTTGGCTTTTATGTTGCTGTATCCTGGTTCCTAGATGTGAATCTCTTGGTATTTTGCTGTGCCACAGCATCTGGGCTCCACCACCTTTGTCCTGGTGCAGTCTCTGTAAAGTCATGGACTTTAAGCTGTGGCATATTACAGCAACTGAAAGAAAGCAAACTCTCTGTCGGGAGGTTTTCGATTGGTGTGTCTGCTGGAAAGTCCATAGGCTTCTGAACATAATAAAAGTTAAAACTCAGAGATGTAATTAGCAGATGTTGGATCTCTAGGGTCGCAGATCTAAGAGGAGGCTGAAAGAGTCTGAGCTGGTTAGTCAGTAATTAGATACGTGGAGATTCAAGACAGGAAATCCAGTTTGAGTGCAATGCAAGTGCACTCTGACTGACGTGCAGCCTCTGCAGAGTACTTCCATGCTCTCTCCAACACAAGTCTTGCTTTGAGGGTAAACCAAGTAGCACATGGCAAGAGGAGCAGTATGTGAGAAAGAGGAAGGAATTAACTATAAAAAAAGATTTGAAAGTGAGCGAAAAGTTGATAGCTCTTTAGGGGCTTTTACGGATCCTAAAACACACTGACAATATTGCAGTTTGCTTGAAAAGATTCACATCGTGCTTTGAAACCTATATATGGTGGCTAGATTAATCATAAGGAAGCTCACAACTATTTTCTAGAATATTACAGGAGTAGGAGCTATCAGAGCTTTTAATGGCGTGAAACCAAGGCAGGGTGAGAGGGCAATCCATGCAGCTACAGTGAGTAAGTTGAAGGAATATTGCACTGCCAAGGAAACTTGAACTTCTGAAAGAAACAGGCTTCATATGAGAATGCAGAAGGAGGACTCCTTTGAGGAATTTTTAGCTGATTTTAAAATAACAGATCAGTCAAGTAGCTACGATGTTTTCAGAGACTCCGTTTTAAGGGATCAGATCAAGGCATCAAGGATCCAAAGATACAGAAAAGATCCCGGGAAAGTAGGATCTGGGGGAGATTTAAAAGAAAAAAACCAACAAAACCTTTTATTCAAGCTAGGAATCATAATGGACAGTATGGAAATACCAGAAGGGGAGCAGGACATGCTGTCTGTCAGAATAGGAAACTAGGGAGTTTTGAAGAGACTCTTCAGAGCCATCTGCAAGAAGCAGCCAAAGTGAAATACATGAGAATTTACACATTTACATTATGTCTAGGAGTTTAGAAATTCTGCAGCAGCTATAAGAAATACAGTTATTTTGTGAGACCTTGCAACTGCAAAAGCAGAAGCAAAAGAGAATACCCTCCATATCCCCAGATCTACGTAATGGTGCCCAAACCAACAATACAACAAAATACCACATAGATATTCTGTGCAAAAGCTGCACAAGGGGGCTGCTGACTAAGAATAAACACCTCTGAATTCAAAACTGATGCTCAGTCAATGTTACCTCCAAATACACTATAAGAAATCTGGCTCAGGCATCTCTAAATATTAAGAAAAACTATTGAAACTGAGGGTGTCTACCAAGAATCAAATTCCTACTGAAGGACTGTATGAAAAATGAAGATAAACACAGTAGTTTAAGTTTACAGGCAGAAAGAGGTAATATTTGGTCTAAAATATTCCAAGTCCTGGGCTTGGTTAAAGTGGTGAATCTGATGAAGGAACCATAAACACAGGATATGAGTACCTAGAAATCTTTTGCGTCAGAGGGAAAGTAGAAACAGAACGTAGAGCTGTGTTTTTACAGCAATGTGTGCTGCTGGGAACATTCCTCTGGTTGTGAGAGAAAAGCTCGTAAAGAAGCAAGACTATGTAGGAGTAATGGTGGGAAGCTTAAAAATGGAAGAGCAATTAGCAACAGGAAGAGATTGTCCTTATATCCAATGGGGCTAAGTATATGTTTCAGGACAGATGCAGTCCCATAGAGGATATTTTGAGGTAAAACGACTGCGTATGTTTCTACAAATATTAATCAGTTTCTACAAAAATTATAAATTCAGATTCTTTTGCTGGATCTAAGCATGACAGGAGTTTGCATTTTTAGGCTAATGTACTGTAGATTCTGTTTTCAAAGGCTTCCCTTAGGCTTAAAGTCCATTCTTGATTTTTCAAAGGAAAGTGTAGGAAAAGCCATTCACTTGAAAAAACTGTGGCTGTTAAAACAGATGCTGAAGATGTCAAGTAGAGAGGAAACCATTAGGGAATCTGAAAAAAATATCCAGGAGGGCCTGAGAAGTAGGACTAGACAGAAATGCAAATATAAGGGCAGAACATGTTATAGCATATATTAATGCTCTATTTTGGGGTGTTATGGAGTCCCAGAAATTTTGTCTAGCAATGGTGCCCTGTTCAGTAGCTCAAACCTGAAATGATTTGTAAAGAATGAAGGACATCCAGATATCCGGAATACAATGGTGAGCTGAGTTAAAACTGTTCAAAGACTGTTCAAGCAAGCTGTGAAACTGAGAAATGGTTCATATTTTCACTGAAGAAGAATATAATTGAAAAATATTTTCTTGCCAGATGGTATTTAAGGAAAGGTTGGATGAGGTACTTATGGACATGGTTTAGTAAGTCATACAGGTGGTAGGGGGACAGTTGGACTAGATGATCTTGGCAGTCCTTTCCAAGCTTAACGTTTCTATGATTCTATGAAACTTTTCTAAGCAGAGAGTCCCAGTACTTCCAATTTAGTCCATATAACAGTGGAAGGTACAACGGGTCTGAAGCATATAATAAATTGCTAACTACCCACCTAAGTCATATTGTAATTTGGGGGGTTTATGTAGGTGATGCTGTTTGCACGCAGTGGTATTTCCTGGACCCTGAGGCACCTGCAAAGTCCAAAAGGACAGATTCAAAGGAGAAACAATTGGCAAGGAAAATGCATTGCTCTTCTAAAGGCTGAATTTACAGATTCTTGAAAACAAACAGAAAGCCAAGGATTCTGCAATGCTCTGAGAGGAAAGGCAGCACTCAAGAAGTGGGCCCATGTGAACCTCATGAGGTTCAAGAAGGCCAAGTGCAAGGTCCTGCACCTGTGTCAGTGCAACCCCTGGTATCAATACAGGCTGACCAATTGTTGCAGTTCTACTGAGAGAGGGCCAGGTCTGGCAGAAAATGGCTGCTGGAATGTTCTGCAAGCCTGCTTATAGCGCCTCTGAGAATCACATATAGGAGACAAAGACTCCAACCAGAACTTGGAGTGCCAGGAAGACCGCAAAGTTTGGCCCATTAAGGGCATTGTGATGTATATTTGCTTGTGAATGTAAGCAGTTGACAGACACAAAAGGCCGGGAAGGGTGGGGGAGGAGTAGGTGCCCAGGTACCCAGGCGAGTTTGCCCCTGCAGCCCGAGCTGAAGCACGTGGAGTAGCCGGAGGAAAGGACCCATGGAGGAGGCAGAGACCCGACCTGCCCGGTGGAGAGGCTCGGCTCCACGCGGGATGGAGCCGGTGGAGACATAGAGAAGATGCCGTGACTTAGGTTGGGATGAGCCCCTGCCAGCACAAGCGACCTACAGAGATGAGTGAAACAGGTTTGCTGGAGGAGGCCTATAGCCCCGTGGAGGACTGGGACTGAGAGACACTGTGATTTGTTGCTGCCTGCCAGAGCAGAGATGAAGCCCGGTGGGAAGAGATTTGCCTTGGAGAAAGTTCCTGGAGGACTGGGTCTTATGGGTGAGATCCTACGGTGCAGCAGGGGGAGGGTGTGTGGAATGGATGCCCCCATCTCGGCCGAGAAGGAAACCATCTTGCAAGGGACTGACCGAAGCCCCCATCTCCTAGTCCCTGCCCCCCTGTCCTGTGCTGCGAGCAGGAGAGGGGAAGAAGGGAGCAAAATCATGGCTGAACGGGAAGTCTACTTTAGAATGGAGGGGTGGGGGGAAGGTGTTACCGAGACCCCCATTTTCCCCAGTCCCTGCCCCTCCTGGGCTGCGACCGGGAGGGAAGAAGGGAGCAAACTTCTAACTAAAGCCTGCTAAGAAGGGAGTGGTGGGGGGAAAAGTGTTTGCCTGGTTTGCATTTGTTTCAAGATTGTTGGTTGCACTCCTGACTCTGGTTCTTTTTCACTGTTTTCTCTTTAGCGTGGTGTAATAAATTAGATAACTTTTCTCTTCTGCTCTCTATGTTGAGTCTGTTTTGCCCGTGTCATTAACGAGTTTGTCTCTTGAGCCGCCCAATTATGTTTTTTTTCTCCCCAGTCCAACTAAGAAGGGGAGTGATAGACTGATTTTGGTGGGCGTCTGGCCTTTGGCCAGGGCTCAAACCATCACACCAATGAAGGTATTTTCTGCAGCCCTGAAGAAAAGGAGTTTGGGTACTGGTGGATGAAAAGCTGGATATGACACAGCAATGTGTGCTTGTGGCCCAGAAAGCCAACTGTATCCTGGGCTGCATCAAAAGAAGCATGTCTAGCAGGTTGAGGGAGCTGATCCTCTGTTCACCTCTGGTGACACCCCTGAAGTACTGTGTCCAGCTCTGGAGCCCTCAGCACAGGAAAGACATGGACCTGTTGGAGCAAGTCCAGAGGAGGACCACAAAGATGATCAGAAGGCTGGAGCATCTCTCCTATGAAGACAGGTTGAGAGAGTTGGGCTTGTTCAGCCTGGAGAAGAGAAGGCTCTGGGGAGACCTGATTGTGGCCTTTCAGTAATTAAAGGGGACTTGTAAGAAAGATGGCAGTAAACTTTTTAGTAGGGCCTGTTGCAATAGGACAAGGGGAAATGGTTTTAAACTAAAAGGGGGTAGATTAAGAGTAGATAGAAGTAGAGGGTTGTGAAAACACTGTAACACATTTCCCGGGGAGGTGGTAGATGCCTCAACCCTGAAAAAAGCCAAGATCAGGTTGGAGAGGGCTCTGAGCAACCTGATGTAGTTGAAGATGTCCCTGCTCATTGAAATGGGGGTTGGACTAGATGGCCTTTAAAGGTCCCTTCCAACCCAAACAATTTTATGATTCTATGACTACATTCTTATGAAGGAAAAAATGTAAGGCTTGGGAGCTGGCTGATTGACAGTGGCTTAATAAGGAGCAGAGCGAACTGGTCTGTGCTGAGAGATCCACAGACAGACTCAGTGAGAGGCTGAGGCAATGAATCAGTGTCAGCTACACTGCTGAACTGTGTTATCACTGTAATAAACCTTTTATACTACAAATCCTGACTCTCTTAACGAACCCAGCCTCCATGCTCTGCACCCTAGGGCTGTCAGAAAAAGCAATACCAGACCAAATGGAGAGCGACTGCAGGTATTAACCCAGATCCAAACTTGTTGCTTCTGCCATAAGGGTATCATCTTATAATAATGCATATTTTTATATATTTTTATATATTATATATAACATATAATTTACGTATTCTTGGTATCACGATGTAATTCACAACTGGTTTAATTTACACTAATCTTAAGCGATGTTGCTAGTTGCAGACATGCAGTAAGGAGAGTTGTTCGTGCCTGCCTTGTCCTCCTGAGCCAAAACACAGAGAGGCCTTTGTTCAATCAAGAGGCAGAGAGGGATATCACTAGGGTCTCCAAAGTTTGATCAAAAAGTCCCTGATGCTGTGGAAGTATAAGTAGCAAAATAAAGTGTTTTGGGTGTGCATGGCAAAGTTTTGGCAGCAGGAGGCACTACAGAGGTGGCTTTTGCAAGAAGCTGCTAGTCCCTTCCCCCAGGTCTGACAAAGCAAATAGCAGTGGGTATTGACCAAGGCTGAGCCCCCCAGTGATGGTGGTAGCACCTCTGTGATAACATAGTTAAGAAGGGGGAAAAAAAAGGCAAAACCACAAGTGGATGCTTTTTTCCACCAGAGAAAGGAGTGAGAAGACATAAAAAACTTTGCAGACACCAAGATCAGTGAAGAAGGATGGGGAGGAGGCACTCCAAGTACCGCAAAAAAGATTCCTCTGCAGCCCAGGAAAAGATCATGGTGAGGCAGGCTGTGTCCTTGCAGCCTATGGAAGATGATGGCGAGTAGGAATTCTACCTACAGTCCATGGAGGATACCACGGTGGAGCAGGTGGAGACATAAGAAAGACTCTGTAACCCAGTGGGAAGCCCAGGCTGCACCAAGCTCCTGGTAGGACCTGTGGCCCGTGGAGTGAGAGGCCCACACCGGAGCAGGTTTGCTGGGGGGAATTGTGACCCTGTGAGGGACCATGCTGGTGCAGCCTGTTCCTGAAGGTCTACACCCCATGGAAGCCTGTGCTGGTGCAGTTCATGAAGAGCTGAAGCCCTGTGGGAAAGGGCTCACATTGGAGAAGTTCATGGAGTACTGTCTCCCATGACAGGGACCCCATGCTGGAGAAGAGTGTGAGGAGTCCTTCCTCTAAGCAGGAAAGAGTGGGAAAGACAACTCACAATGAACTGACCACAACCCCCAATTCCCCATCCCCCTGTGTCACTTAGGGGGGAGGGAGAGACATTGAGAATAAAGTTGAGCCCAGGAAGAAGGGAGGGGTGGGGGAAGGTGTTTTAAGATTTGGGTTTATTTCTCATTATCCTGCTCAGGTTTATTGGGCAATAAATCAGATGCATTTTGTTCTGTGTTGAGTCTGTTTTGTCCATGACGGTGATTGCTGAATGATCTCTCCCTCTCCTTATCTGGACCTGTAAGCCTATCAATATATACATTTTCCTTTGTCTGAGAATGGGAATGATAGAGTGGTTTTGGTGGGCATCTGACCTCCAGCCAGGGTCAACCCACCACAAAGAGTTAAGATTTTGAGGCCTGAATTAGATAGTGTATAAGAAATGATACATAGAGAGTTTTAATGTGCTGATCCAAAGTCCACATGGAGTCAGTAGAAGCTCTGCACTTCTTCCCTTGGGCATGGATCAGGCCCTGCTCCAGATACTGCTCAGGCGTTTTTGTTGAAAAAGTTCTTAATATGTAAAAGTTTTGGGAACCTCAAATTGCAAAAAGCATGTTGCACTTAACATCTTAAGAGCCGTGCTCAATATTGTGTAACTCTGGCCTGTGCAGGCTTCAAGAGAGAGCACTGTTTTGTAGCTGCAGTTCTGAACTGGGAGAATAACGGGTTAATAACCCAAGGAGCATTTGTTTACAGTGGGAGGCTCCAGCCATGCAATTCCATGTGCAAATTAATTGGGGGGTGTGTTGGTTTGAGGTGCATTTGTGAACAATTTGGCAGTCTTTGAATAAATTATATGAACTTACCACACACAAATAAGCTCAAAATCTTTCTCTGCCCCTCCACCCCTATTTTGTATATTTATTTGTTTCCTTTTTATCTGATTTAACAAAGGAGCTAAAATAAACATCTGCTGTCTTTCAGGAATAAATTTAGGGGTTACTTCCAAGATTTCAATAAGGCCTTTCATAAAGGGGATAAAAATAGAGATGGCTACGTAAGAGTATGTGACCTGCACAGGATCCTACAAGCATTCAACATTTACCTTGATCACGACCAGTTCAGAAGTCTTCTAAACAGGTTTGTATGATTATCTCCTAAGCACCTCGCTGGTCACACCCAGCAAAGCCTGTAAGCTTCTACTTAGTGTTAAGCATATAAGAACCTCTGTTAAAACTAATGGAGATAGCCATGTGCTTAAAACTGCAGCTAAGTGAAAAAAATCATTTAAAGCAATGTAGAGATTTTGCAGGTAAAGAGAGGGAAATGGCTTCTGACATAAAAATGTATGCTTTGAGTATGTGTTTGTTTGCTAGTTTGCTAGTTTGTTTTATTTAATTTCCATTCAATAGAGCAAGCGTGTGAAACAGATATCCTGTTTAAAATAGCAACAGAATTAAATCAGGTTATAAAATAGCAATAACTCTCAAATGATCCAGTGCAGCTGCCATGCAAAACTTTGCCTTTAATTCTCTGTGTTAATACAAGTAAGAAGAAAAATCTCTTTTGTAGATGCTGAAGAACACAAGGGGCCTCCTCTGGCATTAGGTAGCTGGGGTTCTCTGCACCAAACGGCCCCAAAATTCATACGCGCGCAGAACTGGGTTTTGTTCTCCAGATCATGCCAGACTAGGCTCCTTTTTATTTTCTTTCCTTTCTTTTCTTTTTTTTAAATAAAATTAACAAAGTCCTTTCACAGTTCACCTTTAATTGGGTGATCAACTTTTTGTGAATTGAAACCTTAATAGGAATCTGCTGCTTGTTTCTTTCTCAAAGACCTCTTGATGATAAACACCTCCATTCATTGTAATTTTGTGCAGATTATTCCTTTCTTGATCCAAAATAGTCTTTTCTAAATAATACAGAGTAGATTAGCATATGCATTTAGTTTTATTACCAAAATTTTAATGCCCACTTGGCAATTTATTTCTCCGCTGAAATGGTGTTGATTATTTCCTTTTCCACACACTGTCTCCAATATTGGAGCCAGCTTGACACGGGTAGTATGTGGGAGTGCTGTGCAGCTGCAAGATGCAAAATCAGGGCTCTTGAATATTTTTTTTCTTACTAGCAGATATGGGGTCTATAGTTAATTTCTTTTCCAGCCTGTTTTATAAAGCTTCCTCTTTGTTTTACTGGCTCTCCCCATTAATTAGACATTCTTGAAACTGGATATTCTGGTGATTGGTAGCTGAGGCATTGGTCCCCAGTGATTTACTGTGGAAACAGATGATAAAAGTATGTTACAGTAATTCTGTTTTAAATAAGAAAATCAAGGTTGTGTGGTGGGGCAATATCCTCTGTCAAGTCTTGGCTCTCTAGGACTTGCCTTGACCATAATTCTAACAAAAAAGCTGGATGCAAGATTGAAAAAAGTCCAACCTTTCTCCTGCAGCATTGGAATTGTCTCCACAACACATCTGCATGAAGCATCTATAGTTCTGACAATCGGCTATAAAATTATTAAAGTCTATTTAAAACCTCTCCATAGATGGTAACCGTAAATGTCAATCTGGAATAATTCCATGGGAGCCAATGGATCTGTATCAAAAACATCCAACCTGTACTGTAGTGCACAGGTTCTCTGATTGTCTTTCAGTGGTAGGAAATTCCATAAACTGACTGCACTGGCTTTATACCAGGTGAGTGAGAGTAGAACAAGTCCCTGCTACAATATCTCTTGTGGTGGTGAACTACAGGCTCATTAGACGGGGTTGAAGTCCTTGTTTAAAATATACCAGGTGTCTTTTCCTGAAGTGGTCACAAGCCACAGGACATTAGAGGAAAGCAGCTTTTCATGTAAGTGATATTCATAGAATCATAGAATTGTAGGGGTTGGAAGGGACCTCGAGAGATCATCGGGTCCAACCCCCCTGCCAAAGCAGCGCCCTAGGACATTTCACTGAGATAGGCATCCAGACGGGTCTTGAATATCTCCAGAGAAGGAGACTCCACCACCCCCTGGGCAGCCTGTCCCAGGGCTCTGTCACCCTCACTGGGAAAAAGTTTTTCCTCATGTTGGTGCAGAACTTCCTGTGCTCCAACTTGCAGCCATTGCCCCTTGTCCTGTCTCCACAGACCACTGAAAAGGGGCTGGCTGATTCCCCCTGCATCCCCTGCTTAAGATAATTGTAAACATTAATTAGGTCTCCCCTTAGTCTTCTCTTCTCAAATTATATTAATTATAATTAATCATATTAATTTCATCTTACTTATTCTTTCGTGCTAAATAAAACTTATTTCACTTATTTTCTGCATATGTGAAGCTTGCTTTAATTTCAATCTTTTTACAGCAAAACATCTTTGAATAAAAATTAATTTAGCTTGGTAACAAAGTTCTCTGCAAAAAAAAAAAAAACAACAACCTTAAAACATCCCCAAATTATATGCAAGAACTTATATTTCCCTGTGCTGATATTTGATGTAAAAATACATTCACTGTTGTTACCTGGAGCTATCCATAGTCAGCTCTGTAACCCACTGAATTTCCGATGTGTCAGAACATGAAATTCCCCAGTGTCTGTTATCCAGCAGATGTTTCATCTGACGGACAGAAGTTTGGCAGGTTGGGAGTGCAGCCTGCAGAGCCTGTGGGCTGGACTCCCAGGTACAGCCTGACCACAAGTGATCAGAAGAGAAATCCTCACTGGACACAGTGTGCCAACAGTCAAAGGCAGCAGCTGCTGGCCCAAAATATGTCGGCCCAAATGAGTCGGTCCAATCATGCAGCTCAGTAGAAACACCAAACAAGGGAGGGCCAGTGCCTGAGTCACAGTGAGGCTGAGTGCTACCTGTAAAACACTTCTCTAGTGTCCTGCCAAACCGTGCAGAGTGGAGCACAGGTTCAGAGGGAAGGCAAGCCCTTCTATCCCGAGCACGAGGAGAAGCATGGTATGGAACCTGGTTTGACTTCCTCCCATGCCACAGAGGAGTTGTGGGTGGGTACAGACTTGTGCTGGTACATCCATGCAATGAATCACAGAGTGGTACTGGATGTCCCCGTTCGTCCCTGGTAACACTAGGTTGTGTGTTCTCTCAGAATTGTAATGATCATGGTATACTGGGAGGCTTAAGCAGCACTTTAGTAGCTGCTGATCAAAGGTGGTTTTGTACAGCAGAAAGTCAGAGTAATGTACCAGTACTTAGCATAAGGACCATCTCCTCCTCAACAGTCTGTTGGACTGTGTTTACACTGTAACGTGAAAAGGACATTCAAAGACAAGGTTGGCAACTTACACATCCTCTGGTCAAACTGAGGATGGTAAGCTCTGCAGTAGGTTGAAATCAAAATAGTATGTGCATAAAAAGCACAAAATTAATGCTGATGGACTGGAAGGTTGTTCACTTGGGCCCAGGCTAAAACAAGTCTCCTCTTGAGCATCTCAAGATTGACCTGGATCAGCATCTGAGAGTGTGGCTGCATCTAATTTATCAGATTCATAGAATCATAGGATACCAGGCTAAGAAAAAACCATTATCTAGACAGGATAGCCCAGTACTCCATCCAGGCAAATGCTGAACATGTCCAATGTTGGGGAATCCACCACATCCCTGGGGAGACTATTCCAATGACTGATTATTCTTATTGTGAAAAATTTTCCTCTAGAGCCCAATAGGCATCTCCCCAGGAGTAACTTGCACTCAATACCCCTCAGCTTTTCCATGTGACTCCTCAAAGGAAGGGAGTCTCCATCTTCTTTGTAGCCACCCTTTAAGTACTGGAACATGGTGATGAGGTCTCCCCTAAGCCTTCTTTTCTCAAGGCAGAACAAACCCAATTATTTCAGCCTTTCCTCATATGGCAGGCTTCCCAGCCCTTTGATGGTCCTTCTCTAGAGCCTCTCCAGCCTGTCCACATCTTTTTTGTATAGTGGGGACCAAAACTGAATACAGTATTCCAAGTGTTTCCTGACAAGCACTGAGTAGAGAGGGATAATGACTTACTTATCTCTGCTGGTGATACCCTTGTCGATGCAGCCAGCACCATGATCACTCTCCATGGAGCTGCTCTCTATCCAGGGGGATCCCAGTCTGTGCTGCACTCCTGGATTATGTTTTCCCAGGTACAAGACCTTACACTTGTTCTTGTTGAACTTCATAAGGTTAGCCCAGTCTTGCAGCCTGTCCAGGTCTTCCTATAGAGTGGCGCTCTCTTCAGAAATATCTACTTCCCTGCGGAGTTTGGCATCATCTGCAAAATCATCAAGGTGCACCTGATCCTCTCATCCAGATCACTTACAAAGATTTTAGTGTTGGGCCCAGTGTCAATCCCTGGAGGAACCCATTTTTGACAAGTTGCCAGTTCAAAGAGGAGCCATTGAGGACTGGTGGCTTAGAACCGAGGAGTGTGGGCTGAAACTAACAGGTTTTATACACTGGCGGCACAAGCATACCCTGAAGTGCTGCTGCAGTACAAATAATACATCATAATAATTAATCAGTACAGACAACAGTGAGATATTTAAAATCATTGATATCTCATTCTCTGTTTTTCCCTTAGCTTAGGAATCAGCATTCATGACAGCAAGCTCTCTTATTTTGATTTCCTGAGAGCAATTGGTGATGGCAGAGCATCTAAATACCAACAGAGACAAAAGCAGGCTGCACCACCTGCAAGTTTTGCAGCGCTCAGCTTACAACAGACCCTAATTAAGAGAAAAGAAACAGTTGCATCATCTTACGATTTGTTGTATAAGGTAAGTTTCATGTGGTCATTGCATTTTTATCCCTTTTCCCCCCCTGCCTGGCTGGGGACTAACCCAAAGGCTACATCACTTTTCTGCTATTAATTGAATGCTGCCAACAGCCTTGGCCTGTGTAGAAATAGCATCTTCTGACAACTGCAGACTTTTAATTGATTGTATTCTGGAAACTCCACCAAACAAGCATATCAAATCAAGCCTAGAGGTTTTGGGAAGAAAAGGATTGGAAAGGAAAAAGCAAATAGCAAATTATCAGGACCTTTCTCTCTTCCCCAAGCCCCTTTTCCTCCTACAGTAGTCTGAATTTTGTCCTGAGCATGTAAATACCTCATGTCTTTCTAAGAGCTCTGTTGAGATTACTAAATTGAGACTTACTATGCGTAGATATAATGTGCTACTGCAGGCAGGCATTATGGTTTCATCGGTGTGAGATGAAAGGATCATGAGGCAACTGGGGTTACAGACATATGATCAGATGTGGGCATATTATCGTGGCTGCAGAAGTTGACCCTGGTCAGCTGGGGCTCTACACCTGTTTCCATTGATGTTCTTGGCCACTTCTGACTCTGACACAGATAGATAAGGTGCACTAGCTGTTGAGAAGCAAGTTTCCTGGTTTTCCCGCCTGTAAGAAGAGAACAATAGAAGTAACCACTTCTCCATAGAATGTTGAAGCCCCCCAAAAAAATCCCACTAAGGAGTCTTAGACTGTTGTGTTGGAGCTTACTGAAATGCAATAGTCTCTAGACTACATAATTCCTGATGTGATAGTGAGATTGTTTTCAAACATGGGAAGGAATAAAGAAAAAGACCTTGAAGGAATGTTCCTATCACAAAGAACTGTACTGCACCTGCATCTTCAGGTCCAGTTTAAGCTCATGGCTTTAGGGGCAGGCTTATGCCTGCAAAGATGGTCTGGCTATCCCCATATCCTCCTGCCTGCCTTGTGTCAAAACCAGTAATTGACTACTTACCCAATGACCCAGGACAGGGGACTTCAAAATGACAAAAGCCTGATGAAGTGTGTGTGACATGGGAGAGCTGCTACACACACAAAGGAGGGGAAGGGAGCAGTGACTGGCAAGACCAGGCAGGGAGAAATTCCATGTCATCGATGGCTGCATTCCTGAAATCTCAATCTGTGGACTCTGTTCTGCAGTTAAAAACAGCACAGGCTTCCAAAAAAGATGTCACTAGCGATGTCACTGGTAGGAGCACCTAAAAAGAGTAGTACCTTCGGAGTTTCTGAGTCTTTACAGAAATCTTTTTTCACACTATTTGGAGACCCCTGTGATATTTGTAAACTTACTGGGGTCACGATGCTGTTTTTGGCCAGATAGACATGCTATTGAACAGGATACTGAAATATTTATATAAACACTTTGCATTTTTCATAGTAAGGAGAAAAAAATCCTTCCTGTGCTCTGCATTATTGAAATAAGAAATAGATAAATTCAATATCACAGGTTAGTGTTTGTTAAATTTTAATAGTAGACAATATCTATCCTCTCATTGCTGTGTGTCTTGGGAATGGAGAAGGTCACAGCTTGGTATGCTGAGGGTATGATTTGAAAATGACTTTTGGTGTGAACAAATTGTCCATTTAGTCTTTTAGGATACCATTTGGAGGTTAATGTAACTTCAGGGAGCAAGAGGATTTTTTTTTCCATGGAGAGACAGATTTTGTCCACCATGCTATAAAAAACCAGAACTTGTTCTCATTCCCCTTACGTGAGTTTTCTTCAGAGCCTTTTTTGAGAAATAGTTGCTGCCACCTATGTGACTCTAGAGACATCAGCTCACAAGAAAATTCTTTGTCACTAAGTGTGGTGTTTTGGCCCTGGCTGGAGGCCAGATGCCCACCAAAGCTGCTCTATCACTCCCCTTTTCAGCTGGACAGGGGAGAAAATATATATTGATAGGCTTAGGAGTCAAGATTAGGACAGGGAGAGATCATTCCACAAGCAGTGTCAGGGCAAAGCAGACTAAACATGGACTATAAAGGGGGGAAAAAAAAATCTAATTTATTACACTACACACACACAGAGTGAAACCAGAGTTGGATAATGAGAAGTGAGACCAGATCTTAAAGCACCTCCCCTCACCCCTCCCTTCCTAGCAGACTTCACTTTAGTCATGATTTTGCTCCCTTCTTCCCTCATGGCGGGGGGCTGGGGGGAGGTGCAGAGGGGGGATGGGGGTTTTGGTCAGTTCCTCACAAATTGTTTTCCTTCTTAGTGGAGCAGGGTGCATTCCTCAAACCCATCCCCTGCTCCATCATGGGGTCCCACCCACAGGAGACAGTCCTTTTCAAATTTCTCCAAAATGAGTCCTTTCCCATGGGGCTTTGTCTCTTCACCAGCTTCCCCAGCATGGGTCACTGCTATGGGGTGCAGTCATAAAATCATAAAATGTCTCTCAGGCCCAGACTGCTCCAGCCTTGTACCCCACGGAGTCACAACCTTCCCCCCAGCAAACCTACTCTGGTGTGGGTCTCTCTCTCCACAGGCTGCAGGTCCTGCCAGTAGCTTGTTTCAGTGTGGGTCACAATGTCTTTCATATGTCTCTACCCACTCCAGCAGGGGTTCTCTGTTCCCCATCATCTTCCATGGGCTGCAGGGGGACAACCTGCTTCACCATGGTCTCCATGGACTACAGAGGAATCTTTCTACCTGGCACCTGAAGCACCTTCTCCCCCTCCTCACCATCCTTGGTGTCTGTACAGTTTCTTACATCTTCTCACTCCCTTCTCTGGCAGCAAAAAGAAGCTGCTTGCATTTTTTCTCTCTTAAATGTGATTCCAAGAGGCACTGTGACCATCACTGATGAGGCAGGCTGGACTTTACTCTGTGTTGCAGTTTGCTGTAGCTGTGCTGCTGAGATGGCTTTTGCAAAGCAGCAGTTACAGTTTGTTGCAAGTTCCAGACAGTAAACTTCAGCCAATTCAAGGCCAAAGTTATCTCTGACGAATCCCAAATGGATTCACAGCACCTCTATGAATCACATATTCAAGAAAAAATACTCCTGGCTGGCGCACTTTGCCACCAGAACGCAGAGTGAGAAGATGTGACCAGCTGCACCGATAGCCAAGGCCAGGCCCTGAAGGAGAGGGGGAAAGGAATGTGGAAAGAAAGTTTCCCCTGCGACTCGTGGAGAAGACCATGGTGAAGCGTGTTGTCCCCTCGCAGCCCATGGATGAGGACAGGGAGCAGAGACATCTACGCCCTGTGAAGAGATTGATCCTCAGCAGGCTTGCCGGGGGACTTGTGACTTTGCGGGGAGCCAGGCCAGGGGAGCCTGGGCCCAAATGTCAGAACCCTATGGAGGGAAGTCCTGCTGAGAGGCCTATGGTGAGGAGACGACTCCATGATGGAGAGGACTCACGCTGCAGAAGTTCATGGATACGACTCTGGCGTGGGTAAGGGAAGAGTGTGTGTGTGTGTGTGTGGAATGCCCCCCCCCCCCCCCCCAGCTGAGACAGAAGACAGCTTGGGCAGAACGGACTGAAACCCCCCCCAACTCCCCATTCCCTGCCCCTCCTGGTGCTGTGACGGGAGGGAAGAAGGGAGCAAAATTGATGATTAAAGCTAAGGGTCCAAAGAGGCGAGGGGTGGGGGAAGTAGAAGTGTTAAGATCTGGGGAAGGAAAGCAACTGGTACCGCCAGAACCTCACTCCCCATTCCCTGCCCCTCCCCGCACCATGTTGAGGGGGAAGAAGGGAGTAAAATCGTGATGAGGTTTAAGTTTGCTAAGAAGGGGAGGAGTGGGGGGAAGGCGCTTTAAGACCTGGCCGCTTCTTACTCTTATCTCGTTCCGGTTCACTGGGTGTATTAGTCGTAGTTGTAATAAATCACTTTTCTTTCCTTTATTCTGTGCAGAGTCTGTTTTGCCCATTGCACTAATTGGAGAGTGATCCCTCTGTCCTTATCTCAGGGCCTAAGCCCCCGAAAACATATTTTCTCCCCTTTTCGGCTGAAGGGGGAAGTGAGCAAGTGGCTTGGTGGGCATTTGGCCTCTGGCCAGCGCCAAAACCACTACAGTCTGTCAGGCCTGCAGAGACCTTCTAGCTGCTTCTTGCAGAAGCCATCCCGGCAGCCCCCCTTCTCCACCAGAACCCAGACGACACAAAGAGGCAGATCTGAAAGCACAGTTCCTAGAGTCCAGCTAGTTGGAGAAAAATAATCACATCCTGTCCACAGACCCTTGAAGTTTTATAACAAACAGTTTAAGAATTCAGGTTAATCATCTCTGTCAGTATAATAATTTCCCATTCATTTTCACCATACTCAGTACAATGCCTACTGTAATCTCAATGCTTTGTTTTCCCTCTAAGACTTTGAGTGTGTAAGCAAAGATGCTTATTAAGAAGTTAAAGAATCATCTTCACTGATCAGAGGATTCCTTTCCAGATTCCTTTGGATATATTAGCATTTGTTTTGCCAGTAGACATTGTTCATGTACATTAAAGTATGCATTTTTAAACCCATTATTTAGAACATTTCTAACACTAAACCAAAAAATTCTGTATTACACCAATATGTTATAGAGTTAGATGATTAATAGGACTTCAACTTGATGTTTTGAAAGGTGTAGTATTAATATACATTTATGGAATCAGTGATTCCATATGATCACCATCATAAATATAGTGGCAGAATAAAACAAGGGGAAATGGTAAGTTAGTATTGGCCAGTCAGAGTGAGAGTGGGTGTGACCCATAACTTTTCTTGGTATTTCTGCCAGTCATCTGGACTACTGTCTGACATGCCTTCTGACACAACTGTGCTAGTCCTAGTTTGTTTCTCCAAAGGGAAACCTTTGGAAAACTCCCACGAATAATGGATTGGGCATTTTGTGCAAGGCAGGATCAGAAGACAGCAAGTAACCCCTCAGGATGAGCCAGAGCTAGTGAGGATGAAGGACTATCAAGTCCTTTAGGGACCAGAAAACAAACTTGCCCTGTCAGGAACAATCATTGGAGGGTGGGAACAAAAGGCATATTAAATGTGCTCAGGTGAGTTTGATTTAAAACATTTTAATTAAAATTATTGAAGGCAGCCCTTAAGTATTTTTGTTAATTTCCTCTCTTGTCTTAACAACTATCTTTTCTGGAATGTTTGGATACTTGATATAATGCCTTTTTGCTTTTACTGTAGGTTGTTGTTTATTTTCATATCTATATTTACATGCAGTACAGAAAGACAGTCTATTTTGGGCTCATTTCAACAATTGCATCTCATTTTTAAAAGAAAGGAAAGCTTCAGATTAAGTAAGGTTCTGAGAAATGTGTTTTGTTTCTTCATGCATAAGATACCTGCAAGCAAAAGGCATATGGGTCTCAGGCATTTCCACCTGAACTGCTAAATGGTTGCTAAAATGTCTCCTCTTTTGGAACACCTCAGTTTGCTTAAATAATTTGAACTCTTGCTACTCAGGCATTTTCTCTTTTTGCTAAAGACACTGGAGTACTTAAAGCACTGGAATTTCGACAAGTACTTCACCACTTCTGCTTTACATTATCTGACAAGCAGTTCAGGCACCTTCTCAAGTGCCTTAATCTTTGTGAGGACTTCACAGTAGACTGGAAAGTTTTCCTGAAAAGCATAGACCATCTTGTGGAGGTAAGAAGAGCTACCAGGCTATGATGTCCTTCTTTGAAATATATGATCTGGTATGGTAGAAGTGAATGACTGAGCATGCAGGTTCACCTATCTTTCTGTTGAACTTGGCTGAACTCCTCTGAAGCCCTTGTCTCCTGACAAACTGCTCTCAGAAGTCAAGTCTTGCACTTGTGTTTATTTTGGTCTGCCCATGTGGCAAGCTGAAAGCATGACTATGGATACAGACAGATTGCCTCAAAGAGGTGACGTAGGATGTGGGATATCCAAACATGCCCAGTGATCTCTGACATGTTTAGTTGGGCTGGCAAGGGCTGGACAGAAAAGTGAGTAGAGTGGGAAGCCCACCGCTTCTTGGTGACAAACAGCAATAGCAGTGTAGATGTAGCAGGAAGGTTAAATGCAGAGATTAGTTAGGAATAGAGAAAATAGTGACTGAAGCCATGGACAGAGTCTTCTCATGCTCTGAATACGCAAGTAGCAACAACTCAAATAAAACTAGAGTTGCTGTTTCTCTGTGGCAGAGGTTTGTGTCCATACTGCCACACTTGGACTCATTCCCTTGCTGCAGACTTCAGGGAAAAAGATCACTTCCTTTTGTCAGTGCAGCAATCCTTACTGTTTAAGTAACAGGAACATTATCAAAAGGTGTAAGTAAGAGGTGTCTCTGTCCTATTTTTATGTCAGTCCTTCCCTTTCCTCTGGCTTCTCCCTTCAGTCTGCCTCATGCAGCGGGAAGCGGGTATGAGCATATCTGAGGGTGTAGGAGTTCAAATGACATTACCTTACAGCTCATTTCTGCGCTTGGCTAAGGATGTGAAAGCTGGTTACTAGCTGGATAAAAAGCATTTTAAAAAAAAGAATTAAAAAAGAGAGTATTAACTTGCATCTTATGTTCCAAGTAGTAACTATGTTTCATTTTCAAAAGTATATGCTCAAAGCACAAATAAAATGAGAAAAATAATAATCATCACCCAATGGAAAAACATATAAAAAGCCTACCACTTTATTGCCATGGCGATAATAGAATGTTGTGCTAAACAAATCCGTATAGAGCTATATGGTGATTAAATCTTGTGTCATAAAGTAGAAGCTGGAAAAGCAGTGAGATCTGCCTCAGCCTCTTCATGTCCCGACTCAAAAGTCTGTCAGGCTTCAAATAATCGCAGAGCTTGAGTGATTCAGGAGAGGAGGAGGAGAAGGGAACCACAGGTTTCGAATGAAGGAGGACCCATAAACAGCTCCAAAGGCTTGTAATGGCTTTTGTGACAGGTTGGAGACTTCATCTATGTGTGTCACTTACCAATAGGCATAGCTTTACCAAACAGCTTATTGTAAGTGTAGCTTTATTCAAAATTTTATAAGGTTGCTTAAATGTATTTTATTCTCTGTAAATTTAGCATTAATATTTATAGTAGTGCAACTGTTACTTTGTCCTTAGTGGCAGGACTACATTTAATTATAGTTATTTAAAAAATAGTTGGAGATTTTTAAATATTTATATTTTCAGCTTATTAAAATTAAAATGCAATCTTAACAGATATAATAGATTACATTGTTCTCAAGTGTAAAACAGTGGAATAATTTGCATAGGGTGGAAAATGCTGCATTTCCCCCTTTCCTGCTTTTATGCTGATATAAATCCAAGAAGTTTCAACTGAATCATACCAGCACAAAGGCTGATTGCAGGAAATATAACATATCTGTATCATTATTTTAAGAATGCATTTGTGTGCTGTAATACTGACCCATCAGCAAGCTTTTTGTGTTAACTTTAGATTAGGTACCTGCTTTTGTTAGGGGAGGTCTTGCTGTAGGGTCTTCTCATCCTCAAAACGGGTGCTAAGCCTCCTTAACAACTTGACAAGCTGCACAGTTCCTGGGAGCAAACTCCACAAGAGCGTACTTTTTAACATGAAGTCTCTGTAGCAGTTGGCCCACCAAGACCAAGAATGCTTTCCACCTCAACTTATCAGAAAAGTAAGCTTCCTCCACGTCTTTCAGGGGGTACTCAGTCCGTGACGGGACTGGAGCCTGTACTGCTTTTTTCAATATTGAGTGTTCACCTTGAATAGTTTTCCGTGCTGTGTTAGAGGTGAAAGGGATAAATCCATCATTAAAATCTCAAATTAATCCACAAGGGAACATTATGAAAAGACAAAACAAATACAAACCAGGTTCACGGTGCTAGTTCAGCTTCCAGATGCTCTCAAATCTTACGTTTTCATTTTGGGTTCAACCCAAAATTTCCCACGCCTTTGCAATTTCATCCCACCCTGGGTTCACACGTATTCCTGGGCTCCTGTGCAGGTTCTGAGAGAAGCCTGGTTGTTAAATTACTCACTTCATCCAAACATGCTACAATTTTGGCCTGTAAAAGTATGTATCTAAATTAATGAGGTACGCAACTCAGGCACCTTATGAAAACTGATCATTATGCTATACAATTTGATCACTGAAGTATATTAAAAAGTAACAAGTAAAGCATGCTGCTTGATCATTAAAGTATGGAAAATTTACTGAACTAGTAAAGTATGAGCCTGGGATGACTTTTGTCTCAAATGGCACCTCATAAATAAAACCCACAGCCACAAAGGCAAACATTCACAAACCCCAAAGCCATGCAGGTTGAAGTTGTATTTTTTCCTTAGAAATCAGTTGGATAAGGGGACATGAAAACAAAATCTCTACAGAAATTATTTCTAAATGTCACGTGGATCTTTTGATTGCTTTGACATATGTTGATGAGCTTTAGATTCTGATAGACTCTATAGAACACTACCTGTGTATAGGAGCAGGATGGTCTGTAGAGCCATGGAGCTATTCTCTACAAAAGTAGAATTAAAGAAATGTCAAGTATTTTAAGCAATATTGAGAAGAAAGAACCAAGGTTGTGACACTTAGCTTGGATGTTGTTAACTGACTGCAGAAGAGCTGAGGAAGGAGACAGAGAGGACATTGTCTTAGGTAGGATGCTATTAACCACCAGTGGACACTGAGAATAGTTGTAAAAGTCCAGAGCCTGGAGCTGGGAATATGCATCACTGACCTGCCAGTCTGGTGATTGATAAGGCCGGAGTGGAGCTCTTCTGCATTAAAATGAGTGGCTAATGCAGTTCAGCCTAAGGAAAACTGCACTTGGAAATCATACTCCCTCCCTGCCAAAAAAAAGAAACAAAAGAAAATGCACTCACATGTCCTTCCCCATTGTGAGTTGTGGAAGGGGAAAAATGTGTTAAAAGCAATAGTTTGGGGCATCCCAATCCAGTCTGGAACAGCACCATGTCCATACAGGAGCAGCACAATAGTGGGATGTAGTGGTGCACATATGGGGAAAGGAAGGATTATGATCAGGGCCAAACAGTTTGATGTTTAGCCTTTCTGGTGTCCAGAGTGCTGAGTGATTTGCTGCAAGCATAGTAAAACTTCACCTGTCAAGCCCAGCAGCAAGTTAGAAAGACAGCAGGTCAGGCTGAGGAGATGACAGAAAGAAGGGACAGATCATCACTTGTGCCCATTCAAAGGCAAGAAATGAGATAATGAGGGGTTGGCTGACTGTGTCTTTCAGCGGACAGAGAAGATTACTGGAGTGAGTAGAAACATCATCAGCAAAGTTTTGGGATATTTTAACAGGTAATTTTATCTAAAATGATGACATTTTGAAATCAGAATGACTTCCAAGACTTCTTTGCAGAAAAATTTGCAGAACATTCAAATACGAAATCTGGCATTTGATTTAGCTTCATCCTGAACTTTCTCTTTCCACGCTAAATTCTCCATTTTTGTCTATGCTTAGCTTCCTGTTCTGAGTTTCTCAGCAGTCTGTCTCATGCTGCAGAGTGCCGCCTTCACCAGCCGAGTGCACTCTGTTTTCAGCCAGTTCTGTCTAATCAACCTGCCTGCAAAACTGCAGGCTTGTTCATCCATCCTTGATACACTTCCTGACAGAGAGAGCATTCTGCTCCTCCTTGGACCAGCACCCATGAGATGATTCCTCCCAGTACAGCAAGTTCAGACCACCTTTTGAAGCCTGGTGCTGTGAGAACCACACCTCCAGACCCAGACTGAGGTCCAGGACTAGTTTCTGCTATTTGCTTCCCCTTGGCAAGCTTGCTGAAGCTGTATCACTGTTTCCTTTTGTGTTCTGAGTAATAAAAAAAAGGGTCTAAACGAGTTTTGAAATGGCAGATTCTTCCTTGGGATGTAAGTCTTTCACTCTATATTTACTGAAAGTAGAGGAAAAGGGGAAAGTGGGGATAATGGAAAGTAAGGGACACAGTATTAGACCGTGAGGCGTACAGCCGATGGGTCAGGCACTGCTGGGGAGACAGAAGAGCAGGGAAACCTCACTGGGGCTCCTGCTTCTTTACCCACTTCTACCTATGCTTAATATTTCATACTCATCTAATACAATAGAGAATTTACATTTAGAGGAATGTGGCTTTTTTCTAGACAAGGAGAGATTGGCATGTGGGCCACTTTTGGCTCATCGTGTCATATTTTGTCAAACGATTGCACACCGTTACATATTCTAAACACTACTAAGAGTATCTTATCCTGCAGATGTGACCTCACAATTTGAATCTGTCTGATGCAAACACTTGGTCAAAAGGAAAATGGTACGTTACAGGATGACCCTCAGCGGAATTTTCATCTTTTATTTATAATTGGCTTTATTATTGCAAGCTCCTTTTGCACACCAGCTATCGAATCCTCAGCAGGCGTAAATCAGCACTCAGGTTAATGGAGCTAGACTGATCGCTGACAGATGAGGATACAGCTCTACTTGTAACCCAGGGATAAAATACAAGCTTCTTTATAGTGCTGTGACTCTGAGAGAGAGAAGAGGCTGGCTGATGGATTACTGGTTATGTGAACATGAGAAGAAAAGGCATTTCCACCCCAGTCCATGCTCAGACAACTAACCCTGCTGCTTTCACACATCTTCAGGGAAGAGCATTTATGGAAAACAACTTGAAGATACGTGTGGTTGGATAAAGGAAGACCACTGGGCCAAGCACAGAAGCCTCTAAAGCTGTGTAAATAGTCGGAAGGTTGTTTACTTCTGGCAAAGGTCATTCTCACGCACAAGAAGAGAATGCTGCCTTTTTCAGGGGAAGATGTAAGGGCCTTCTTGTGCAAGCCATTTCCCAATATCCTTGCTTTCTAAGCCTCCCCAGAAAGGGAAGGAGGTCATACGTGTGGCAAGATGGGGAACAGGATCAGAGAACTTGTAAGTTACCTTGATGTACCAATTTTCTTTCTAATTAAGAATTCCTCTTAATTGAAAAAATCTTCCAGAAACAGGAAGGAGCTGCAGGAATGGAGCTTCACTGAGCAGGTGTGGGTGGCAGAGCCTTCTTTTATTACTAATCAGCATAGTTATGCCATTTATAGAAAAGGACATCAGGCTGTGCGAGGAACTTTCTAAAGAAGAAAATTACTTGAAACAGCAAACGAGCTGCATAGGGTGGCCCTTAAGAAAAGCCTTATAATAATGCCTCCCCTGTCTTGGTGAGAGCAGGAGGTGAAAGTGGATTTACGTGGTCCTCCCAAGGTGCTATCAAAGTCTTTTTGGAAGGGTGAAACAGCCTGTGAAGAGATGAGCAGGACAGCTCAGTCCAGGCAACCTGGACTTCACAGGCTCCTGTCGCAGCTGGCATTTGGCCGTGGTGTAAGGCAGGTTTTGCTCAGGGGCCATGTGGTGGTCTGAGAAGCTATGAAGCAGGAGCAGAGACCTGGCCCCTGAGTTCTGGGGTGATACACGTAAAGACCTTGATGGGATCAGTGGAGCACGGGGCAGCGAGTATCAGGAAATCACTAAAGGAGAAGTAAGCCCTCTTCTGCCCGACTGGAAACTCTTGTATTAATGGTCTCTAAGCTCTGCTGGGGCATACGCTGCACAGTTAGCTCTGAGGGACCATCGTGCCTGCTGCTCCCTTCCACTCATGAGACTGAAGTCAGATACACCAAAGCTAAGAAATGCACCCGCACTGTGCATAAGGTTAGTTTCAAATGCAGAAATAGCATCTAAATGTTCAGATGCCCAGTCCAGCATCGGAGATTTTAGGGTCCAGCTCCATTATTTCAGCTAAAGGTCATTATTTTAGTTGTGGGTGACAGTCATAGGCACACACTGAATGTACTGACTACATGTGGTAGACAAATGTAATGCAATGATTGAGTATAAAAGGTTTTCTATTTTTCAATCTGTGGTTTGCAAGAAGAAGTGATTTATTTTTTTTATTGGCTGTCCAACCATTTTAAGATCAAAGTGCATTAGGTCTTATGCAATAAACAAAAAGCTCTTGAAATGAAATAAATTAGGGAAGCTTGCACTTGCAAAATATGCTTCTTTAAAAGGTTGCAGGGCAGTAACGCTTTCCCTAAGTCTTTAGCTTCATTAAAATAATTAAAAGCAGCAATACAGTGCTTTTTAGTTGTGGTAATGTCAGGCAGGCAGAAGGTGCGCCCTGCGCTCGGCTGTGCCCAGCAGTCTCAATTTCCTGACTTCTGCGCCTGCACGCGCGATTCCATGTCTCCTCTTTCTTCTCCCAGTAACGATGCAGCCGCAATGCCTGTCCTGTGTGTAAGTTTTATGTAAAGCATGGTTAATGCTGAAAAGGGTTATTTGCCTCTGAAGACAGCGGAGCCTTTTCTGATTAGGAGGCAGGTTTCTTGCAGTTCTGTAAGAAACATATTTTCTTTTCCATCCAGTTATAATGATCATGTGAGACGTGACAAGGAAATGGGAGTGCAGGACCAAAAGCCATCTGTTTCTTTTTTGGTATTTCATATTGCATGGAGCAAGAAGGTGGCAAAGCTTATATACTTAAACATAGGGGTATAAAATATGATAGTAACATTTAACATTCTGTAAAGAAATGCCTTTGAACCCAAACCAGTTTATTATTATTTTTTTTGTTGTTGTACTTAACAGGACCTCTTACCACAACCATAGTAAAACTGGCTCCCATTTGTGTTTGTGAAAACTTTGCTTTCAAGATATTTTACATATGTAGTTTAGGCAGTACAGTGGGTGGAAAGCTGGCTTCCATTCCTGAAAATAAGTAGTTTCTTCTTTAGAATTCTGATACGGCTTTAAAAAATTATTATTATTCCATACTGTGCAATCCCTGAGACTAATTTTGTAAGTAAAACTTGGTTTCATTTTAAAAACCTGAAGTTTACTGCTAATTCTGAAGGCAGAATGTAAATGCTGAATAGGTTTCACTGATATTTAACTTTATGAAATGTAGCCTTTACACACATGGTTAGACTTTTGGCATTCTCAAGGATGTCCCTACCAAAGCCTAACAGGGCTTCACTCTGCAGTTTATTCTGACCAACTGTATGTTGTCCTTTTTATTTCTGCTTCCCATATGACCTTCAACTGTGTTTACCCAAAGCCTGGATTTCCACCCTGCAGAATGCCTAATGGGAGTTTAGTCAGTAACAAACTCGGGCAGTGGGTTTTAAAGTGTTAGATTTAAAAGCAACCCACTGAAATTAAAAAAAAAGGGTTGTGCACATCTCATGCTAGCGTTAACAGACTTGTACCCAAGCCCTCCTCTGCTCTCCCCTCATACATTCTGTACCTTTGCAGCCTTCAACTGCATCATTTAGCTGCGGTATCCCTGCTGTGGGTGACCAGATTAAAAAGTACCGCTGTAAATATACCTGGAACTCAGAAGGGAAAGGGAAATAATTGCCCTCTCTTTCATCTCGGGACTGAAGTGCCTTTTCAATCAAAGAGATTTCCACTGCTTACTAAAGACTATTCAGATGCGAAGAATACGTTTGGGATATTTGGGCTAGTTAGCTCTCACTTCCCTTTTCTCTGCATTAACAGAATAGCCCTCTTTGTAAGATCACCCAATTTTTTCGACCTTTGTAGAAGTTTAGGTCAGTCTTGGAATCCTGTGCTTTTGTTGGCCTGTCACCAGTTGGATCACATTTATAGAGAGTCTATTTTTTTCCCCCTTAACTACTTGCATAGTCCCTTTTCTCTTTTGTGGTGCAAGCCAGAATTCCTGGAAGCAGGTTTTACTGCCTGCGGGATCTCGAAGGCCGCCTTCTCCACGGACGTTTCCCTCTTCGACTGGCTGAATGCCACACCACGATTTATAATTTATTCAGTGGATCCATTACTGATTCTCTGTGTATGTTTTTTGTCTAGACTGAGGAAGGGCAAAAAGTCATTCTGCCTAAATCTTCTCGGGAGCTGTCAGAGAGAGGCATCCTCTCACAGATACCAGAAGTAGCGACTGCTGGCTTTGACACAACTGCACAAGAGTTTAAAGATACTGACTCTTCAAAATATAATACAGTATCAAAAGAGGAGTTCTGGGATATGTGTAAGCGACACTTTCAGCAGCTGACTGAAGAACAAGTAAGAAAATTGTATTATTTTGCTTGTTAGTGTAACTGTGTGATTGGGTGAACTGGCTATGGCTAGACACACGTGTTTGCATGCTGTTGTGTATAGGCAAGTACTTTAAAAACTTCGTCAACACAAAAACGTTTGAAGACTGCCTTTCCATGAACATTTGTTGCTACATTTGTGGGAGACGTATTTTTTTTTCCTTTTTCTCTGAGTATGGGTATGAACTATAATAATCTCTGGCTTTCTAAAGCAAAGTCATGGAGATGCTATTGCTAATGGCGAAGGTGTGAATTTAAAGCACAGTAGTTCTCTTTCACTAGCTCCTTATCTGTATATTTGCTATTTTAAAAGTTTCTTTTTTCAGTTTTAAGTTAATCCACTTCCAGTCGATGGGGAAAAAAGCCTTCTCAGCATGGAATAAAAAGTACTTCCATGGGGAGCTAATGCAAATTCCTTCTTCTCGGTAGCTATTTTGTCCTGCCCTCCTTGGACAAAGAAAGGGGCAGGCATTTGACATTTCCTGGCCACCCCTCAGCTACTTTTCTGAGTTAAAGATTCCCCCCAGATTAGCATCAGCCGAGTTTATGTAACCTTGAGTTTAGCTGGAGTGACTGAAGTCATGGCATGGAACAGGCAGTACAAACCACCCCATTAGCCCAGTGCTAATCTCAGGGGAACGTGGGAGGCCAGCCTTTCATGAGATTATGCTTCTGCTGAATTTATAATGCAAAGAGCCTTTTTTTTTTGTTGTTTTTTTTTTACCTTTGCCAATGCTGGTTCAATGAGATTTTTCCTAGCCCAAAGACTAAGTGAAGAATAAACCAGAGGGAGCCTTGACTACAAGATTTCAGATTTTACTTAAACACACTCTAACCTTCATGCTCACAATTACATCAATGCCATGTGGTAGCAAGCTGAAGGAAGAGACAACAAAGCCTCCAAATTTGTGTGCATGTCTGCACAACAGAAAATTATTTCAGCACTTTGCTCATTCAGACATGTCCTCAGATTTCTTGGCCCTGTACTTCCCATCAGGATTTTTTACTATAAATTGCAGACAGGAGTGAGGCTTGTCTGTAACCACAGCAAAGACGTGGCATAGTGTGCCATGTTATCATGCACCTGTACATTACACGCATCTGTAACATTGCAAATGAAAGCACTGAGAAAAAAAAAAAAGTTCCACCTTTCCCATTGAAAATAGCAGAAAAAAACCCCAAATGGCCCATGTGCTCTATTCCTAGTAGCCAGGCTTCTGGTGAGATATCAAGTACAAGTGCCAGATTTGAACCTGGAGCCTCAACACCGAGTGAAAGCAGAAATGAAAGCGTGGTGATTACTCTTTCCTCATCCCTGTGAACCGCTGAGCAGAAGCACCAGGGTGAGCTGGCGGCTGAGCCCTGCCCAAGGCAGGAGAACATACACCTTCCAGAGCTGTGAAAAATCTCTTGATTTTTCTCTTTTTTTTTTTGGAAGCAGTCAGTCAAGCATCTCCAGCTGAAGAGTCCTCCAGACTAGATCCTGTCTGCTTTACACTCAAGCAGCAGTGAAGGGACACAGGAGCTGTTTTATACTTAAAAGAGTCTCAGACAAGTGAAGAAAAAAAAATCTTGATAGAAACTGTCATCCATAATAGGAATGAGAAGCAGGCCTGAGGAGCCTCATTTATATAAGCAGCAGCTTCTGTGTGAGTGAGACTCAAACCCTGTATCTCCAGAGATATTTTGATTTTGACAGGCCTCTCAAAGATATGCCTACGTATATCTATATGAAGATGCCCCAGGAGAGCCTTCCAATCTGGGTACAGGGTTTGCCACTGCTAATCCAAACCCCTGTCGTTCAGGCTGTTGTCGTTGCTCAGAGTTGTTACAGAAGTGTTACTAATAGTCATAGTCTGGATGACTTCACAGAAAATGCCTTCTTTTATCCTTTTCTGGATGATGGCCACTTACTGTTTGTTATTAGCAAGGCTCAGCTGGAATCTGTATCGAGTAGTGGATGAGGAATTTCTGCCTGAAGTTTGGCCTCTTGGTCTTCTGAATTTCTGGTGCTGTGACCTTTTCTATAGAAGGCTAAGGATGGTAAATACACTGTGAGCAAGGTGTTGATTAATATCTTGCCAACTGACAGCCCCCTTCTGATCACAGGCACGTTTTTCTTCTCTGCTTGAACTCCTCTGACTTGCTTGAACTATCTGCAGTCCTCCAAATGGCTACACTTTGTTGGGTGTTGAAGTAGCTGTAACTATAGCTAGCCCAGCTCATCAGGGCATTGTTCTATTTAATTGAAGTTTGTAATACACTTTGAGATCCTCGTATGAAGTGTGGAGTATAATCACGAGCACAAAATAGAATTGTTTATAATTCATAATGTGGTAGCAGGAAGGCCAATGGGAGAAAGTTGAAAGGAAATTCGGAATGTATCCTTTGCCCTTTGAAGTTTGACTGCAACTTGGCACACGCATCAAAGAGGTGACTAGTTTCCTTTAGGGTTTAAGTCTGTGCCGAAAAAGATCAAATCAAAAGCAATCTGAGGTTCCCAATTAGATTTATATTAAAAATCAATAATGAAGACCCTAAAAAGGCATACTGATGACTCTTGAAACACTCGCAAAATGACTGCAGCTCATTTAAGGGCAGGCTGTGATAATCCTTGCTTTGATGAGTAGCTTATATCACGAGTAGTCCCATTTAATTCCGTGCAGCTACTTACTGAATGAAAGTGTTGTTCCACAGGAAATCAGCCCAACCTCATCATTACAATTCCGTACATAGCCTGGAGGGTGGGCTACCTGCCCTGCATCAGGCTGAGCTTCCACATGGACCTCCACTGGCAGCTGAAGCAAGGGTATCAGCAGCTGCACCCAGGTCTTCCATAGGTTGGGTGTATTGTAGGTTGGGTGTACAGCTCTTGGCCATAGATCGTAACTATATGTGGATCTAAAGGCTGTAATGACTTCCTGCTATGTTCTTTTGTGCTGGTTCATTTTTGCCCTGTGGGTGAAATAATTTGTTGATGCAAATACAATAACTGAGGAACCTTAATGGCCCCTTGAGATGGTGCAATAACTTAGGTGCACCTGATAGCATGAGAAATTCGCCTCAATGGTACTTAGCCATGATACAGGTGCACCATGTGTTTGATTTACATCTCACGTTGAAGCGTTATTCTTCTATACAGCAGCTCAATCACTGTGTCTAATCACAGGGTTTCATAGTTTAAACAGCACACTAAGGGCCCAATTCAATTAAAAAATGTCCTGCAGAAATCCTTCTTTCATTGTTTTCCCAGCCTTGTGCACACTTCTGCAGAGAAGCTGTGATTTTATTTCTTTAATTTTTTTTAATAACTTGGGCCCTAGGAATCCTTCTATTCCAAGTCATCCTCTCCCTTTATCTTTGGCATGTTTTGTCATATCCTTAGAGCATAAGGGGCTTCTGTTTTGTTTTGGTTGGTTGTGGGTTTTTTTTAAACTAGCATTTACAAAAGTAATCTTTTTCTTCTTTGTTAGTTTGAAAATCTTTGGAACATGGTGGGTGCCAGAACTAACGGACAGTTGAAGTATCAGGATATTTTGAAGAGGTTCAGCTCCAAACTTTTAACTATGCCATCAAGCACTTCCAGGGCAGCTAGTTCTGCAAATTCTACCAAGCTAGCTACCCGTGCTGTGCAGAAGCCACATGTGTCTTCTCAGCCTGGACGTCCCAAGACATCACCTTCTCTACCAGGGCGAAAGAGTGTAAGTGTGGTTGTTCTATGAACGTTCTGGACTTTCTCTTTTGTGCATTGGCTGAAAACAAGACCTTTGGAGCTCAGTGAAGGTATTCCTTATTGATTGCTCATGAAAATCAGGCACAACCACCATTCAAATGAGGTCATTTGTAAAACTGTGTTACAATAACAAGAACTGGCCCGGGTAGTAACTCCACCGAAGTCAAAGGATATATGTCAATTTATACCATAAGCATTCCCAGATTTTACTTTACATCCATCCATCAAAGCTGCATGGCAAATCAAATTTCCATGTTTAAGCACAATCAGATTTCTAACAACAAAGTAAACAGCCCAAATTAGAAAAGATCAATAGCTGCAAAGAAGAAAGAGAAAAATGATAGCTCGTGTCTGGTCATCTGCCACAGCTAGGCAGGATTGGTAGTTGCACTTTTCCAAGAGGAGTTTACTGGCCTGCCCAAAAACATTCCAGTGCTCTTGTCTGCCTTCTCATGGAGGCCAGATTACAGATGTTAACGACTGGTAGTCCAAAATGTAAGAGAAGTGCATTAGGAATGCAGTAGCTTTGCTTTGCTTTTGCCTCCATATCTATACCCCATTTCTAGAATACACTTTGGTCCTCTCCACTGCCATGCCAGCCCCTCACACTGGCAACAGGATTCATAGAAAGGTGAGGAAATGATTACAGGCAGAAAATCTGCCACCCTTGTGGAGCTGCACCTATGTATTCCATGTTCTTTGGCTACAACCAAACCTACAACACAAAAATAAAATATTTAGAATTATTCAGTGCCTGGAACATGCTTGGCTTTTCTGACTACTTCTACATGAAGATGTTTAGCTACTGAAAAAGAAATAACAGATTGAGCAAATTAAAGATGCAAACAACTTGTCAGGGCTGGTAAATCTAAATATTGGCCCATCGCTAGCTCGATTATTGTATGAACTATAGGTTCTTTCTTGAAAAGCCCAGACAATCAGCTACAGGCAGACTTCCTGCTTTGATCCAGTTCACGCAGAAAGCAATGGAAAATTCTGTGAACACTAGATTGGGCAGTATACGACATTAAGAGGGGGACTTAAATCTCCCCAAATTTATGGTTGTTGGAAAGACCTCAGACAGCCCGAACGCCAACCAGGATGAATGTTTCCACAGCATTCATTGCACAGAAATATGTGTGAGGCCTCAGCAAGTCTGCACCATCAAGACCCTCAAAAAAGTACTGGGAAATCTCACTAAGTATGAGATTATACATTGGACCTAGAAGCATAAATACCACTTGTGTATGTTTGGTACAGCGGTAGGCTGAGGCTTTTGCTTCCAGCTCACCCACAGTACTGCTGAGGCAGCAATTAGAAAGACACTGAGCACTGGGATCCTCTCACATGCTTCCTTTTGTGGCTCTGGGAAACTGAGTCACAGAATCACAGAATCGTAGGGGCTGGAAGGGACCTTAAGAGATCATCGGGTCCAACCCCCCTGCCAAAGCAGGTTCCCTAGGACAGGTCACACAGGTCGGCATCCAGATGAGTCTTGAATATCTCCAGAGAAGGAGACCCCACCACCTCCCTGGGCAGCCTGTCCCAGGGCTCTGTCACCCTCACTGTGTAAAAGTTCTTCCACATGTTGGTGCAGAACTTCCTGTGCTCCAACTTGCAGCCATTGCCCCTTGTCCTGTCCCCACAGACCACTGAAATGGGGCTGGCCATTTCCCTCTGTCTCCCACACTTGAGATATTTATAAACATTAATAAGATCCCCTCTTAGTCTTCTTTTCTCAAGGCTGAACAGCCCCAGTTCTTTCAGCCTATCCCCATAGGGGAGATGCTCCACTCCTTTAATCATCTTTGTAGCCCTTCACTGGACTCTGGACCCTGTCCCTTTTATACCAGGGAGCCCAGAACTGGATACAATATTCCAGGTGGGGCCTGACCAGGGCAGAGTAGAGGGGGAGGATCACCTCCTTTGACCTGCTGGCCAAACTCCTCCTGATGCACCCCAGGATCCCATTGGCTCTCTTATCCACCAGGACACACTGCTGGCTCATGGCCAACCTGTCATCCACCAGGACCCCCAGGTCCTTCTCTGCAGAGCTCTTCTCCAGCAGGTCATCCCCCAGCCTGTACTGATTCAAGCAGTTATTCCTTCCCAGGTGCAAGACTCTACACTTGCTTTTGTTGAACCTCATCTGGTTTCTCCCTGCCCAGCTCTCCAGCCTGTCCAGGTCTCACTGGATGGCAGTGCAGTGTTCCTGTGTGTCAGCCACTCCTCCCAGCTTTGTATCATCGGCGTGCTTGCTGAGGGTGGATGCTATTCCCTCATTGAGGTCGTTGATGAAGATATTAAACAGGACTGGACCCAACACCAAGCCCTGGGGAACACCGCTAGTTACAGGTCTCCAGCCAGACTCTGCTCCACTGATCACCACCCTCTGAGCTTGGCCCGACAGCCAATTCTCAACCCACCTCACTGTCCACTCACCTATCCCATGCTTTCTCAGCTTTGCTATCAGGATGTCATGGGAGACAGTATCAAAAGCCTTGCTTAAGTCAAGGTAGATGACATCCACTGCTCGCCCTTCATCTGTCCAGCCAGTGATGACATCATAGAAGGCTATGAGATTGGTCAAGCACGATCCCCCCTTGGTGACTACTCCTCATAACCTTCTTTTCTTCCAATTGCTTGGAGATGGCATCCAGGACAAGCTGTGCCATCACCTTTCCAGGGACAGAGGTAAGACTGACTGGCCTGTAGTTACTTGGATCCTCCTTCATGCCGTTTTTGAAGACTGGAGTGACATTGGCTATCCTCCAGTCTTCAGGTACCTCTCCTGATTGCCAAGACCTGTCAAAGGTGCTAGAGAGGTGCTCAGCAATCACCTCCGCCAGCTCCCTCAGCACACATGGATGCATCCCATCAGGGCCCATGGATTTGTGTGCATTGATCCCTTTGAGACACTTCTGGACCACCCCCACCTCAACCAGAGGAAAGCTGTTCATTTCCCAAACTCTCTCTCTTTCTTCTGGGGTCTGGGAGTCCTGAGGGGGAGTCTTTGAGGTGAAGACCGAAGCAAAGAAGGCATTCAGTATCTCCACCTTCTCAGCATCCCCCGTTACCAGCACACCCACCTCATTCAGCAGAGGACCCACATTATCCCTAGTTGTCTTCTTATTATTTGTATACCTAAAAAAACCCTTTTTATTATCCCTTATGTCCATTGCCAGTTTCATTTCCAGGTGGGCTTTAGCCTTCCTAGTCACATCCCTACAGGCCCTGACAACCTCCCTATATTCTTCCCAGGTTCTCAGACCCTTTTTCCACAGTTCATAGACTTTCCGCTTCCCTTTGAGTTTACCCGTGAGCTCCCTACTCATCCATGCAGATCTTCTGCCATCCTTTCCTGATTTCTTACTCAAAGGGATGCACCAATCCTGGGCTTGGAAGAAGCACTGTTTAAATGCTAGCCAGCTCTCACAGGCTCCCTTACCTTCTAACAATGTAGCCCATGAGATAGCTCCTATTAAGTCACAGAAGAGATCAAAGTTTGCTCTTCTAAAGTCCAGAGTCCTGATCCCACTCTTTACCAGGCCCACATACCTCAAGATCACAAACTCAACTAGGGCATGGTCGCTGCAGCCCAGGCTGCCTCTCATCTTGACACCTTTAATGATCTCTTCCACACTGGTGAGCACCAGGTCCAGCAATGCATCACCTCTGGTCAGTCTGTCCAATACCTGAACCAGAAAGTTGTCATCCATGGACTCCAGGAGTCTCCTGGATCTCTTGCAGCTCACCATATGGTTTTCCCAGCAGATAATTGGATGGTTAAAGTCACCCATCAAGATGAGTGCCTGTAAACTTGATGCCTCCTGCAGCTGAAGGAGAAAGGCCTCATCAGCAGTCTCTCCTTGATCAGGTGGTCTGTAGTAGACCCCTATCACCAGCTGTCCTTTATTAGTCCCATCCCTAATTCTGACCCACAGGCTCTCAACCTGCTCCTGACCACTTCTCAGAGGAAGCTTCTCACAGTCTATCCACTTTTTAACATAGAGGGCAACTCCCCCACCCTTCCTACCTAGCCTATCCCTTCTAAAAAGGTGATACCCTTCTACAGGGGTATTCCAGCTGTGGGAATCATCCCACCGTGTTTCTATGATTGCAACTAGATCGTAATTTTCCAGTGACATCACAAGAGTCCTCCCAGCAACAAACCAAACAATGTGATTTTGTAGATCAGTGACTTTGCACTGGTTTGTGTTCGGTCTAAGACTGTAACACGTAGCTTTTTTCGAACTCAGTACCTGTTGTTTAATAAGAAACAGTTTGGAGAAACTATGATTTGGCTTAATCTGTAAAGCATTTCAGAAAAAGTGGTCAAGGCCCATTAAATGAATACTGTCATTTTGACACTAAGAGCATTCTCACATTTTTACCTACAGTTTTGCAGACACAATTCAAATCGGATTTAGAAGTGGCTCAAATGGTACATTAGCCTGAAGCCTGGAAGACCAGGAACTGGATTTGTCATTGGTGGTTTGTCTACACAAGCAGTAAAACTCAATAGAAAAATAATTACTATTATCTTTTTCTTCTAGATACCAGCATCCAGACATCCTCAGACAGCAGCAACTTGTTCTGTACCCCTCCTTAACTGTGAAACTATAGAAAATAAAATAAGAAAGAACATCCAACATACGTGGAGAGGCATACTGAAAGCATGCAAAGAGAAGGATGTCAGCAAGCTAGGAGAAATCCCGGTGTCAGACTTCCTTGGTTTGTAACCATCTGAAAAGTGCTTTATTCATTCTCAGAGGCATTCTGTTTTCTTTCTGGTGTCCCAGCAACAGTAACACCCGGCTGCTAGTAAGTGACATCTGCTGCATGACTGCTCCAGGTAGCACCCTGCTGTTGCAGAGCAGAATAGCTTACAGTAGCCTTGGCTGAAATACATTCACGCCCCTGTTCAGAATTAACTGGTCCTTGGAAAAGGAGCACGTGGCTTTGCTTGTGGGTACTCATGGGACAAACTTCTCACCAAGTGGGTACTCATGGGACAAACTTCTCACCAAGTTCCCAATACATTGCCCTTTCGATGCCTGGGGATATTTCACTAAACAGATTCCCCAGTCTTTAACCTAGTGCATCGCTTCTGGTTGCGCTGGTCTTGATGGCTGAATGCCTGCTCATTGGAAAGGCTCCTGGATTTTACTCTTAGAAGAGCTGAGCTACGCTGCTCTTCTGTTGTGTTCTCTTCTAGAGAGGATTTCCTGTGCCTCTGTTAGGACATTTGCCATAGTGATAAGGGGCACCTGTGCAATTAAATGTAAAGCTCTGGCTATAAGAACATGAGATCTTCATCATCTTCTAAGAACATCAGATCAGACCTTTTATCTCAGTAAAATGTCAAAGAGTACTTCTTGTGCATTGAAAATCAAAATGACATGCTATAAGTCCCCTGAAATCCTGTAAAACATGAACTGCCACCCCATAGGTACAGGCATATGCCCATACCTGCGCGCAGCTAGGTCTGCGTGACACACTTACGCAGCAGTCCTGCTAGAACTTGTGAACAGTGGCTGTGCTTAACACTGAGAGGATGAAAACTCCTTCTTTGCATTTCAGATATAGCGGAGAAGTTCAGTCTCCATTTAAGCAAAGAGGAAATTAACCAAATAACAGCAAAATACGATTTAAAGAAAAACAGAAGATTTGCATACTACGACTTCCTTCAGAACTGTGTCTTGTTGTTGAAACCACAGGAACGCCCACTGCTCCAGAGGGTAATTATACCAAAGCCACAAAAGCCAGTAGGTACAAAGCTTATAAAAATCAAATTGACAATTTTTTTTTCAGTTTCTGTTTTACAGACATACATGAGCTGTTTCTATAGTCACTTTATGCAGGGATTTTCCAGAATTCTCTTATTTATTCCCAGTATATTAATCACTTGTATTCATCTAGTATCTTCTTCTGTTGCACGATTTAATTCTTTGAGAGCACACTCTATGTATCCAGCTTATATAGTAAACAGGCTAAATTTATTAAAAATCTGGATAATAACTCCAAATAGAAAACATGGAAGCTGATGGTTTAGGAGCTTTTTTTGAATTAAATTAAACTCAAGCTAGAAATAAACAGTGCATGGGATGTATCTTAAGATGGCCCTGACTAGAGGTCTCATCAACAAGCCATGCCTCTGCCCCACACTGTACAAAAAACCCAGCAGAAGCTCTCAGTAGCACTGCTGTTAGCAGTCACTAAAAACATCCAGCAGCCAGGACCTGACAGCACACACTGTGCCCTCACAGCTCTCCCTGCCATGATATCTTCTTCCCAAGCTGTGACGAAGAGGCAAACCAGCTACAGGCAGGCTGTTCCCCTCTGCCCACAGTACCACTCTAGGGCGGAAGAGATCGGAAAAGACACAGAAATCTGGCTCTCCTGGCCCAGAAAGGAAGGCATTGGTAATAGCATCCCAATCAAGTTATGTAGTAGGAACAGAGCCAAATTCCAAATCTGCTCATTCAGCGAGCCTGTTACATTTTTAGGCTGTTTCTGACTGTGCCTAATTAGTTTAGATATGGTTAGTAGCAGCATTTTATAGAGAAATTACATTACTGAACTGTTTTCAGACGTGGAACGAACAGATTGCTACCAAAGGTACGAAGAGAGTATCATTAGGAATTATCAAGTATTCACTACCAGTAGGGAGAGTAAGGTAAAACTATTAAGTTTTGCATCAAAGAACTTAATTATCTTACGTAAGGTTTCTTTTATACAGGAATTTGATGCTGTAAAATTCCATCCCAGCATTCTGGAGTGGATAAAGCAGTAATTTTTAAATGCCTTTGTAGTGGTCTCAATATTTTTATTTATTCTATTCAGAAATAGAATGGGTTTTAGCCCATGTTCTGAGAACCTTCATATAACATCAATTATTGAAAGTAAAATTTTCTCCTAGATTGCTCAGCCCATTCCACCTAGTAAGGTACAGATACACACCAGAAGGAATAACAATAAAATAAAATTAAAAACCAAACAAACAAAGCCCACACCTTTATTTGTGTGTGTGTGTGTCAGGCACAAATCCTTCTCTCTCCCAAGAGCCTGAGAAAATCAATGGCCTAGGGCTTCATGGAAGTGTCCAGGCTCTGATCCAAGTTGAAGGAATTGTAAAATACTCTCTCCCTCCCTTCAGCTCACAGGATACTCTGGACTCTGGGTTCTTCATGTATCCGCTCACTCCTCCTATGTAGTCCAAAGGAGTAAATACCCAAAGAGCACAGAAAGAAGGTGCAGTTACCCTTTAGGCCTCTTACAACTCATCAGGGCCTCTGTGTCCACAAAGCAGATGTATAAAGCCAGATGAACATTTCCTTTACAAGTATAAGCTTGTAGAGACTCCAGTGGCACGTGCAACTGGTACAAACAGGGCACTGTTGCTTTACCCAATTAGGGTAATAAATACCAATAGGGTGTTGAGGGAAGCCGAGACGGGGCTGTATTTTAAGAAAATAGTAGAGTAGATCCAAACTCTGAAGGTGGATGGGGGCTTGCTGGCTTTCCCCAAAGTCCTTTACTCATTGTTCCTGTGTCAAAGCTAAAGTGGAATTAATTTTGCCTTAATGAATAGCTCTGCAGTTCGCAGACATTCAGGGTAGACCAATGTAACAAGTTTAGCCAGGCTAGAATAAGAGGCCACAACCTGTCCCAAGGAGAATAAACCCTATGGTCTATCCAGATGTGGAACTGCAGAAAGGTTCAAAAGCTGGTTTTGAGGTATTTTCTCTACCGCGAGAAGTGTACAGTAGGGTTTAGGGTTTTCTTCTTAAATACTGTCCTGCTGCCACAGTTGGCTTGTACGCTCAGTCACTCTTAAGCAAAAATTTCTGTCTGAAAAATGAACACTGCAGAGAATTAAAAATGACTGAAAGAGGGAGTTGAAACAAGGACAAGCATAATATGTGAAAACACTGAGATCTGAGCAGAAGTAACACTGACTTCAGAATTAGTTTCAAATAACAAAAAGTTAGGGCTTTGACAGTGATTAAGTAAATATACCATCTGCACTTCCCAAGAATATCAAAATGTTATAGGTTAAAATAGTCTTGTGTAAACAGTATCTTGCAATAATTTGTAAACAAGTATTCAGCAGACCAGTCATGGATTAAAGCAGCATTGCAGTCCAACACCTTTCCATTCTGCATTGTGTTCTCCCAGTTATGTTCATGATGATGTTAGTAAAACACGAGTCTTTCTTGTCCAACTTTGTTAGATGAGTCCTGGACCACAAACCCCATCGTTCTTCAGAGCAATGCTGAGGATTCAGCCCCGGGTCTTGCGCTGTTGGAGACCAATGAAGCAAACTTTTAAAGCCTATGATGAAAGTCACACTGGACTGTTAGATATTGCTGACTTCAGACAAGTAAGTTGCATTTAGCAATTAACAGTTAGCAAATTCCACTAGTCTAATCTGAGCTTCCTGACTGAATATTTTCTGAAAAACGGTAGTGAACCAGAATGCCAAAGGCTCATCCTGGCCCCTCTTTGTGATTTTAGCACTGACCTTACTCACTGTAATCTTTCTCCATGTGTGATTACACTTCCTTGAGGACTGAAGTCTTAGTGGGGTCTTGAATAAATAAACCAGAAACACCAGTCCCTAACCAAAGCTTAAATGTGCATCTTTCTCAAACTGGTGGGGAGGGAATAGAAGCATACCTTCTGGTAGTCACTGCCACAGCTGCAGGATCCTGTGATCCTCCAGCCAGTGAGGTTCCTTCTAAGTGTGGAAGGGGCTCAAACAATCCCTGCTTGAGAGTCTCCCTTTCCAGTTTCTCTCTCTACTCTTCTGTGTGCACCATAGTTCTGTCCTGGGCATGGAATCTGTGCCCTCTGTAAATATTTCAGTACCTTGTATCTCTTCAAATACACACTGGTGTATTCTGGATATCAGTGACTCTTCATCTAGAGCATGGGGGCTTGGATTTTTGCTTAGCTGCACTAGTTTCAAAAAATCTTTGATATTGTTTTAACTAGGAAGAATAATGTCTATCTTCTGGAGTAGTTTGGCATATTTGCTATTCAACTGCAAGGAAAAGAAAATGGGTTTGGGGGTGCTAAACCAATCTAATGCTGTGTGACACCACTTGGTATCACTGCTACTTCAAAGAACCAATCAGTTAGCAGATGAGATGCTCAGTCACTGCAAGTAAATGCTTGGCTCTGCAATAAGCAAGGGTAAGGTGTGCTTCTGACGGTCGTTTTCCCCTGGAGCTGCAGGAAGCCAGCCTGTCACCTGGTAGACTACAAACCTGGTCGATGATACCAACCACAGAAGTCCTCTCTTAAATCTGCACTTATTTAAGTGGGTGGTGGGAGCACACTATGTTCTGGCACTGCCACAAAGCTGAATCTGAAGTCCCTGCCTGCTCCTTCAGGACGGCTGAGGAGCAAGATGCATCAACGTGGCTGTATCAGCTTCACGCCGGAGGCTCCCTCTCTGTCACTGCAGTCTATCTATAGCAGCTCTCTGACCGCTCGGGCACTGCCTCAGCAGATCGGGCCCAGGGGAGAAGGAGTGAAGATCAAGCTCCTATGCGTTTGATTTTAATTTGTCATATTCCTCTAGGACATGCAATGATTACCGTTTGCAGTTAAAGCAATGTCAACAATTTTTAAATCAGGCCTCCCAACATGATACGAAAAAAAACCCAAACAAAACTCCACCAATAACAAACCTGCAGCTAACTCCTCATGGATCTAGATCAAGAAGCAATCCCCAGCTCCAAAATCCTACTACAAAGGTGTTAATCTACTGTGTGACAAGACACCAAGTGATTTGTGGAGGTACAGATCTCTTTATCTCCTAGGTAACTTAATTTACTGAAACGGGGGAAATTAGCTCTCTACTAACTTCAGCAACGCTGCTATTTATGGCTGCACTGTCTGCAAGGGGTCATTAGCGATTTCTGATGCTGAGCCTTTAGGAGGGAAAGGGGCAGACTAATCTGAGTTTGCCAGAACACTAATGACAACTGGCATAGCACACAAGGACATACCGTGTTGCTGGTCACCTTCAGGGTTTAAATTCCCACATGCATCCAAAATCAGAAGTAATCCTCAGAAATTAATGCATTCTTTTCTTTCATCTTAGGGCACTGAGAACATTTACAACTGTTGAAGTAGTAAAATATGCAGATGGTGATATATTAGAAAGATGCAGGTATCTAACCTGGCTTCTAGCACCAGGCGAACTCAGGTTGGGTTCTCACTGAAGCATTAGGAAGGGATGCTCACAAGCTGAGGATTTCTCCCGTGGAAACTGAAAGCACCAAACACACCACAGGCATTATTATATACATAGGGGTTTGCGTAGCTTGCGTGGCTACATTATTCCTTCTGTTTCTCCTGATGCAAAGGCTGCAGATCATCCAAGAAGGGTAGAAAAGAAGATATTCCACCTCTTCATCTCGTCTCCAGACAGTAGGGAAAGCCTTTTTTAAACATGTGGTTTTTGTTAAATAACTTCAGTTGTTCCCAATGCTCCCTCAGGCAAGGGCTAGTTGGATGAGCGCACAAAACCCCTATGCATGAAGGTTTTCAGATGTGCATCCCAGGGAGCCAGTGTCGGCACGGACAGAGTAAGGGATAGTAAAGGAAGATTTGATTTTTGTAATATTCTGAGAACCCAAGACAGAGTAGAAATGAATCATCAGGGTACTTCTTTAAGATTTTTTTTTACCAAGGTAAACTAATGTTTTTACTTCATGCTCACCCAAAGCACTGGAATAAGTTTTAAAGTTGCCTCTGTCTTTTGTAGGCTCTTCGTGAGTACGACATCGACCTAACTGAAGAGGAGTTATACCACATTTTGGAATATTATGATAAAAATTTGTCTTCAAAAATATCCTATAATGAATTTCTTCGGGCATTCATACAGTAGGATTTGGTCAAATGCAGGAAACCATAGATAAAGGCAGTGACTGATTTATAATTTCAAATTTCAAACTAATAAATTAATTAAGTATGGCTTTTTTGTATCTATTCATTAGAAAACTCAAAATACTTTAAAATTCTGACAGTGGTTCTGTGTTGAGGATTAAATCTACATAGTGAGGGAATTAATTTTGCATAATCCATTTATCAAAAAAGAAAAAGATAACAATTAACATTGTCAAAATAATGCTTCCTAAGACATCTCCAAAAGCAATTCAGTTAAGAAATTCTTTATTTTAATTTTACGCATTTTATTAATGACACATTCTTAACTGCAGTAAAAAGGTTTACAGATGAACTGAATTTCCTCAATTGTCATTTTTCTAAATGTATTACTTTTAATGCATTAAGCCTCCATTATTAATAATAATAATAATAATAATAATTTAAAAATCATCCCATTTCTCGGTGTGCCTTTTTCCAACACTCGCAATTCCCTGTGTATATGGTCAAAGGCAGGTGAATATGGACCAGACGTTGGCATCTGAGCAGATACCAAATGTGTGTGGACACCACACCTTTCTCTGTTAAAACTGTTCTACACCCTTCAGCACAGTTCGGAAAAGAAGCTACTTTACCAATAAGCATTGGCTTCTTAACTGCAGAGAAATACTCCCAGTGTAAGCCATGAGGAGGTTTATTCTTTTGAGACTAGTATGTATACTAGACAATTACTATGTCTAGTATACATACTAGACAATGAGTATGACTATATGTATACTAGACAATAAACAGTAAATTGCAAGTAAAGCCTTTGGTTAGATTTCCCAGTTTTAGAAAAATTCTCTTAGAACACCTTGTCAGGTACTTGGATCTTGGTGAGGAAATTAAAAGATAATTGTTTGACTGTTGAACTCTTGTGATAATTAAAAGATAATATGATCAGAGCCTGCTTCCTGGGATTATATCAACAATTATACACTTACCTGCTCTGAAATATTGTTAGATAAATATTTCACCGTCTGGTGTACTGATGAAAAATAATTCAGGAACCAAAGAGCTCTGTGCACATCACCTGAGCCCACTTGGTATCTTTCCCAAGTTACATACAAAGATAAATCCACAACAAGACCAAGTTATGGGTGCACAAACACAGACACACGTGCACACACACATTATGTGCATATATATATCTCTCCAAGGAAGTCTTTAGAATGGGAAAGGGTAGAGGAATGTAATCTTGGTTTTCTTATTATTTCTAGTGAATATATGAACCATTGTGATGAATCTGAAAGATCCCCAGTGCATGCATACTTCAATGCATGCTTTTTCTCTTTCTTTGTATTTGGAGCTTTTTGGGAGATACTTTGACAATTTTGAGTAAAAAGCACGGGGGAGGTTTCAGGTTGTGTGTTATGTGTTGTTTCTCTTTTACCTTTGAAGAATTGTGTAAGTTGCACTCTGCTATAAAAAAAACCAAAAAACAACAAACCAACATTTGGAATTGGAAATATTTAAAATAGGGACATGAAAATGTTTGCTGGGCTTCTTTCCCAAAGTGACAACTGCCTGTAAGTCCCTGAAATTGCTACTTAGATATTCGATTAACAGGAGCAACGTTTGAGGATGTTCTCCCATGCTAAATCAATACAAAAATACCTGATGCCGTTAATAGAAAACAGTGGGGTTCAGGAATATATCTGTATATGTCAGCAAGTGACTAAAAAGTGCTGGTACCAGTTCAGTTCCCACCTGGCTGCCCCAGCAGGTCCTGCGATACCTCCACCCAGCCCCAGGGGGATGACTCCAGTGTTGGAGGGTGCCTCAAACTGCAGTAGGTATCTGTGCTTCAACAACTGAGCTGAGCCCAGGAGGGTGTCAGTTTAGCCCCACTTAAGATCCCATTAGCCTGTTGTTTCATTTTAATCTTGCAACTGTTGTGAAGTCTCAAACTACTTTCTTTTATGGCAACTTCTTCCCTCCTCCCTGGTCAGGTGCAATATACTGGATTTAATTTCTGATATTATTTCATACAGTTTATGTACTGAATTAATCATTACTATTCCTTAAATAATTACTTCCTATTTGGAATATCTAAGATTATAACACCAATATTACATTAATTATTTTTATAAATAGTAGATTTCACTGATCTAACAGGAGAAAAAACCCTAAACAAACGCCAAACTGCTTGACTTTTGGGTAGTTTTGTTTGAGGTTGGGGGTGGGGTAGGCATTTTTTTCACCCCCAGAATCTTCTATACCTCCTGTTTGGGAATTGGTTCCAATTTTATATCAAATACAATAAGACTTCCATCCCCGTGTTGCTTTCTAGCATGGAATGCAGCTACTGTGTTTCACAAAGGGGTGCAGGAGTTGTATTCCTTCCTCCACTGCTTTCAAGATACCCACCGTCTTCATGAGAGGCGAAGCGGCGAGAGGATGGATGTTTCTGGGTTTCCTGACACATCCTGCCAGATGATTTTTCATTACTTCGACTGGCAGGAGTATCAAATCCAACAACTCCAAAGGGATTAAAGAGCAATCTTTTCGCTGTGCAAACAAATCAAATCACGCTGGTTTTTTTTAGCGAGTTCTTCAAGGCAGGGATGGCACTTACCAACTGTTTATCCAACTTCAAAAAGAAAAAAACCCACCAAACTGAATTTTAACTGCCGGCATTTTAAAATAACTGAGGTAATTTTTCATATTAAAATTGCAAACTGCTGGATGGATAAACTTTTTAATAGAAGAGGGTTTTCTTTTTTTTTTTTTTTTTTTGGCAGCCGTTCCCCCTAACCTCAGGTCAGCCACTCAGCCAGGAGGGGCTGGCAGAGATTCCCTGTGTTTCCACGCAGAGGCAGATAATGCCAGTGGGATCGAGCATTATCCCAGGGTAACGGCCTCCCGCTGCTGTATGCAAATGCTGTGGCAAAGCTGAGGTAGTTATAAGAATAAAAACATCAATGCAAAGCTCAGAAATTTCATTCCCGAGTGGAGGATGGCAATCCACGCCTGCTCTGGTAGGATTACCATTCGCTCTGTTGTCACCTGCGGAGCAGCAGTTCAGGGACACCAGCCTGGCTGCCTGCACCATGCTGCCCTCAACCCTCTGGGCCTCTGCTTTGGGCAGGAGGCAAGGAGTGCAATGCCTCAAAGAGATTTTGGCAGCGCACGTCCCTACCAGCACTCCCTTCAAGGTAGCATCTGATGCCACCAAAACATGGCAGCAGGTGACAACCTCCTCCCTGCCCCTTGCTGGCTGCTGAGCCATTGGGAGCCATCGCTGGCTGTTCCCTCCAGACATGCCTCTTCTGGTCTCAATAGAGAAAAGCCCTATAACAAGGTCTCTCATCTCCCTCTCCAAGGGTCAGACTGTAGCTGTTGGGAAGGGAGGCGTTGGCACGGGGCACAGCCTCCTGGCCGCAGCCCAGCCCTCGCCCTCGGCTTTGCAGCAGGTGGCTGTCAAGCGTGTGGCTGGGCTAATCACAATTAACACTGTCAGACCAAGCACACCCCATAATCAAGGCAGACTTCTGCCTTCAGCAGCCTCTCCAGCAAAGCCTGGAGAACAGCAGGCAGCGATCCCCAGGGGTTAAGTTTGCGGTGGGCAGCAACCTGCTCCCTGTGAGAGCACTGCCAGGCCCCAACACCCAGCCTCAGCTTTTCCCTGCTGCTCCATCCCCCAAAGCGTCAGTGCCTGTGACTGCTTATGTGCCTCTTCACGGTTGGAGACAAAAGGTTTACTAGGCAAAAGGATAAATGCTCCTTCAGCAGTGTTTTAACATCATCTTAGGTTTTGTTTCCTTCACTCCAGAGCAGATTAAGGTAATTGAAGGGAACTGAAATCACTAAAAGACCTTCTGTGCAGGAGTGTGACATCACTGCCAGGTCACCCACCCTCACAAGCAGACCCTGCTTATTTCCCCACCTGCACGTCCAGGCTTCACTTGTGACTACATCCCTCAGCAAAGCAGCCACTCACACGTGGCAACTCTAACAGGAGGCTGGTGAGCCAGTGCCTCCAGCTCACCACTGCCAAGTTATATACCCTGACTGTCCAAAAAGCCAGTTACAAAAAAACTGGCCACCACTATGGGGAGAAGCCGCCCCAGAGCAACAGCCTGCCTAGAGGAACCAGGTCACCACAAGCAAAAGCCTGCAAAGCAAGAAAGCTCACACCAACTGAGCACCAAAGGGCTTCCAGGGAATTAAAATACAATATAAATACCCCTCACCACACAGAAAGTGAATTCTGTGTATCAGCAGACTAATAGAAGAGACGGTGGTGTCTTTCACTGGATATTCTTTCTCCCCCATCTTTATTCTGAGGGGTTTTTTCCCCCACTCAAAGCCCCCACAAATGTGGGTGCTCACCAGTGACATGTGCTGCTCATTAGCACATCAGCGAGCCCACCTGAGCTACTTGGCCACCCCACATCCCCTGCCCTGAGGGACATGAGCTTGCTGCTATGGCTAAGGAGCAGGGGCTGGTTTTGGGGGAGCAACTCCAGGAGAGCCCTTTCGGAGCAGGGTGGGGAAGGCTAGGGCACAAAAGCTGCTTGTTAGAAGCAGGAGGAAGCAGGACAAGGGAAAGGGAAGATGGGAATCAGTCAGGGGAGGGAAGGAAGAAGGGGTTTGTAGATTCTGTACCAGCTATTTCTATCCTAGGGCTTGGCGTGGAGCCTGCGAGAGCAGAAATAGTCTCTCTGTGCTCAAAGGATGAAGTAGGGAAGGGCAGGGATAGGACTGAGGCTAGGCAAAGGGAGGAAGAGAAAGGAAAGAAGGAATAAATACGTACAAGACAGTTTCTACATCAGCAGCCGGCATAAAGCCTGCAAGGCTAGAAATGTGGTGCTCTTTAGAAGAGGAAAAAAATAATCAAACTTCTTCAGAATGCAGTCATTTCATTTGTTTGATTAAGGCATTACTGCATGAAGTGCCTGTATCTCTGTGCAATTACTGTTTTTATCTGGATGATATGCAGCAGGTCGTGAGCAGTAAGGGATGCTCCAAACATGGGAAAATGAAAATCAGATTTAAAAAAAAATCCATTTTCTAAAAAAAGAAAAATTTTCTTCTGGTTTGTTATTTTATTTTATTATTATTTTTCTGTGCTAGAGGCTGTCATGCAATGGAAAGAGCATTATTATGCTGTGAAGAGTCATAAAAAGAATTTTGTATTATATCAATACTTAAAATATGCAAATATGATATCTTCACAACGCCCCAAAATTATGCTTGGCATGAATTCTTAGCAACAATACAAATATCATCATCTTCAAATAAGCAGGTATAACACGCTGCTCAAATAGCTGTAAAAACAACCTCATCACAGCTCTGGGAGCATCCAGATTTCATCTTTGATGTAGGCAGGTTTTAAGTAGGGAAGGGAAGAAAGTTGTCTTAAACATCAGGGTGTATTGGGATGAGCCTTAGTGGAGCAACTGCATATTTAACGTGGAAAGGAGACCTGCCGGCATGCATTTATGGAGCTGTTGTCATTATAAACCCCAGTTTTGGTACTGTGCAGGCAGAGCTATGGGGGCTGAGTGCTGCAGCACAGCCTTCTCCTTCCCTCCCAAATCCCCAATGAAACAAGGTTACCGCTAGGCTGTCGTCCGGTGGGTTTGAGCCTTATGTTAACTGGTGTCTGTCTTTATCACTACACACAAATTGGCTGTGATTTTAAAAAAATTAAAAAAGGGAGGGGGATACCAAAAATACATTTCATTGTGGGACAAAGAGCCTGTCACACCTTCTTTCAGGTTGAATATAAACAGGGCTTGATCCTGATCTTGTTAAACCCTCGACTCCCCTGGCTTCAGTGACTTTATCCCACTTTGTATTTGAGATCAGGATCAGACCTCAGCACTTTATTTTCTTTTTCTTTCCTTCCTTCTCCCCCCACCCCCTTCCTTCCCCTGACACCCTTCCTCCACCATCAGGTTTTCAAGCAAGTAGCAACTCTTTCTGCTCGCTCCAGAGCAAGAGTGGCGGGAGGGTTTTGCCCGAGGAACAGCGCATCTTTCTCCACACACTGTACAGAATTCCCATCTTGTGCATTAGAATAGATGTTGAAAGAGTTCTAATTAACATTTTTAATTTGCATTTTAATTGCCTGCCAGGGTGTGAAATGACATGTCTGGGTAGAGGACTGTTTTCCTTAGTTCCGGTGGTTTGCGCAGTCCCAGCAAGACAACAGGGGTGGGAGCACCCTGGCCAGTGGACACTTTGCTGAATCCCCCATAATTAAGGCAGGGCCTGATCCAGAGCCCAGTAAGGAAAGCTTCACATGGATGTGTGTTCATTTGTTTATTTTTAAATAGAAGGGAATCCTGTAATTAATTTTTGTCTGAAGATACACATCAGATCTTGATTTTAAAATTTCCAATTGCAAAGAATCAGCACAACCATTTGAAGGTTGTTTTAATGGCTAATTGCTTTCTTTGCAAAGAAGCCACCATATACATACTTATTAATACTTACTTGTGTATTTTTAAGATTATTTGCCTTTTTTGCAGCTTCCAGTTTGTGCACCCTGCAGTTACATAAAGGTCACAGTGACCTTCTTTTTTTCAGCAAGACAGAGTGAACCTCTTTGAGCAAAATTGTCAGTCTTGTTCCCATTTGCACAGGTCCTTCTCGTGTCGATTCCAACCTCTCAAAATCCTGTGAGAGTCAGAGATGTCCAAACCGGGACATTTTCAACTCTCAAGCTGTAGGGATGCCAAATGCAGGGGACATATATCGTCCTTCTGCTGGCTTTGCCCATTCAATTGCTGCATTGGCTCTTCTGGCTGCGGCACAGACTGGGCACTCCAGGTGCTTTCCGCAAGTCAGACCCATATCCAAGTCTTATTTATTTTAGAGTTCTTCTCCCCAAGGCAGAGTCAGTCTGCCCCATGTCTTTGTGTTTAGGGATACAACTTTGTATGTGGCCGTAACAAAATGTAGAACAACTTGCTGCACCTCATTTCCTACATTTTTACATAGATCAGACTGTACTTTTGTGCCACCCCATTCATTTTTTCCGTGCAGTCCAACATTTGTTTCATCCATTAAAAGTTTCAGTAACATCTTTTTTTTTTTGGGGGGGGGCGGAGCAGGCAGATTTCCAGGTCAAGATCTAGCAGTTAAATCATGTCGGGACAGCAAACACTACCTGGAGGACCCTACAGAACATATAGCCTCTTAAAGATGATTCCTCATTTAATTACATTGGTTAGGTGGGTTTAAATTCATTTAACGTGTACCATGTCAAGATTATATCGTTCCCGTTTCCTCCTCAAAATACTGGGTGATGGTGCCAAGTCATGTGCCTTATAGAAGTCTATTACCTTAACACTATTTCATTTATCATCCAAACCTGTAATCTCATAAAAAGATATCGAATTAGTGGGACAAGATCTATTTTACTTAAACCCACCTTGATTAGCATTTAATTTTATTAGCCCCTTTTAATTCTTTATTACTCAAGCCTTGCACCATCAAAGCCATCATTGCTTTTTTTACCAGGGATCAAAGTCAGGCTAATGCTCCCTCCTTTTGGACATTGTCTTTCCCTTTTTAAAATATTGGCACTATGTCAGCTTTCTCTGGACTGCTGAGGCTTCTCTCATGTCCTAACGTGTCTGAAAATACATTATTAGAGGTCTAAAACTCTCCCCAGCTGACTTCTCAGGTGCAAAGTTCCTTATTCAAAGCATTTGGCAATTGCTGTTTAACAAGGACTGCTGGGCTGAAAAGTACTTGGTCACCAGCATTGTCCTGCTACCACCTGGTCTTATTGCCTGCACACAGCAAAGATATTTTCTTTAAAATTCCACCTTTTTAATGTGTTGATGATGCCCACATTCCTGTTTGCTTTTGTAGTCTTATCATTACTGTTTCAAGCCACTGATACTCCCTGGGCTTGACGATTTCTTCATCAATTTTGTCCACCTATCTGTCTGTTTGTCTATCTATCTAGTTAGTTAGGGTTTTTTTCACACTCTGCTTTTATTTACCCTGAAAAAACAGGGTAAATAAAAGGGTGTTCCTAGATTCTGGGCCTGTTCTTGGGCAAACTTTCTTAAATGGTTTGCAAATACCATCAATGCCTTCCTGTTTAAATGGTTTTTTCTCCCAACCAATTTGTTACTTTCTGGCTTTGTGAAATTCCCCTTTTGAAAGACAGAGACTTGTTCCATCTCTGTATTTTACATTCACAGAGTGGATGGGAACAAAGTCAAGGCTGATGGTACCTCAGGCTGCTTCAGCATCCTCGTTCCAGTTCTTCTTGTCCATCAAGATGAGATGCGATGTAGATGTTGCTCCTGCTGGAAATAGCCTTTTTGTCAGAAAATTGTCACTTTAGAAATTCTGGAAGACTGAAATCTCAAATTTATACTGTTCAGAACAAACTGCCTCACGACGATGCATGTGGGGTAAGTTGTGAACTTTATTGATACGTGTTTAAGTTGCAGTCATCTTCTGTGGGGGTGAGTCACAGAGCTCAATTGAATTCGGTAGGGTCAAGTGATTATCACCTGGAGGGACCCCCCAATCTTTACTTCTTGGGTCCGGTGGCTGAATACATATTCCAGTTGACTGACTTCACCGGTCCCAGCATCACCATTTCATACTGTGAGCCAGCTTTATTTCCCTTTTTCTGAGTTGATCTTTTGTAGAGAGATTATAAACAACTTAATCAACATTCCTGTCATGTGTCATCCTATTACGGTTCATTAATATCAGCTAGTTCAAATGTGTGTTTCTAAACAAGCAATTTCTATTCCTTGCATTTATTACCTGGGCTTCTAATCTTGATACATAATCAATTTATGAATTTCTGCACAGCACAGTCTTTGTCTCTGCTATCCGTTGCCAGCACAAAGATTTTGTGCAGTCTGAGGGCTTGGTGGTCCTTTCTTCTTTTCAGACACTTCTGTTGATTGAAATCTCTCCTTGCAGCTTCAGACAGACCGGTCTTCTGCTGAAGATGAGCTCTTACAGTTTTCCTGTGTGTCCTAAAAGCCAAAATTCTTTAACTTACGCCTCCTAGTTAAGCAGCATTTTCACTGTCATAGAAACATAGAATCATAGAATGGTCTGGGTTGGAAGGGACCCCAAAGATCATAGAGTTCCAACCCCCTGCCACAGGCAGGGCCACCAACCTCCAGGCCTGGATCTACACAAGGTTGCCCAGGGCCCCATCCAACCTGGCCTTGAACACCTCCAGGGACAGAGCATCCTCTGATTCATTTTCTTCCAGGAGGATGCCTCGGATATCCCTCTCCCTCAGCTCCTCTTGGAGTGTAATTTTTACTGAGCTGGACCATGAATCGGTGCAGCAAAGTCTTCAGATTTCATGAAGTGGTGTCCTCTGTGCTGTGACTCTTCAGGTCAGTTCATCAATCTGGTGCCAGCCTGTCCTTGAGGAATGTTTCTTCCTCCTCTTCTCCATGAACAGAATGGAGAACCTGCCTCCCTGATTTTGTCCCTTTCTGCTTCTTCTCCATTCCCAGAGTGAGAATGCTCTCTGCATTTCACTGTCCCAGTACACAATTTTTTTCAGACTTGTCTTGTTGGAAATAGTAAAGGTTGTGCACCATATATACTTTTCAAAGACAATCATCAATTGAACCAACTTCTAAAGCAAAATCCTTCCCCAAAGAACAAATCTTTTTGCCTGCTATAGCTCAAGAGCCTGTATTTGAAGTCTTATATCCCAGCTAAATCCAAACCAAACCACCATGGTTTGCAAATAACTCCATAGCCCAGGATGCCAAGCGTCTGACTCTTACAGGGATAAAATTGCAGTGATGTGGGGGCACATACCAATGCCCCATTGATGAGTTGTTCTGCTTTGAAGATGTATAGAAAAGCTGAAATGTCCCATGGAAAACAGTCTTACAGAGAAAGCGCAATTGGTTAGTAAATTGGGGCATGGTGAGCACAATGATCAGTGTTTCCCCTGGAAGGGAGGCTGGTTTCCTATGGGCAGGTGAAGTGGAGCTCCAGCACAAAAGGTGCCTCTCTTGACCACTCCAGCTCAGCTAGAAAAGGTTGCATGAGAATCATAGAATCATAGAACCATAGAATATACTGGGTTGGAAGGGACCCGTAAGGATCATCAAGCCGAACTCCTGGCCAAGTCAGGGCATGTGACTGAGTGCATCGTCCAGACTCTTCTTGAACTCAGCCAAGCTCAGTGCTGTGACCTCTACCCTGGCGATCCTGTGCCAGTGCCCGACCACACTCTCAGTAAAGAACCTCTTCCTAACAACAAACCTAAACCTCCTCTGTCTCAATTGCATGCTGTTCCCTTGGGTTCTATCACTGATCACACTAAAGAGAGGAAATAGGCACCTATGCCTTTGCTCCCCCTTATCAGGAAGCCATAGACTGTTATGAGGTCTCCCTTCAGTCTCCTCTTCTCCAGGCTGAACAAACCAAGGGACTACAGCCTCTCCTCATAAGACTTCCACTCCAGACCCTTCACCATCCTTGTTGCCCTCCTCTGGACACTCTCCATAAACACGGTTATTCTTGAAAACATCCCCTAAAAAAATTGCATAAGCCTTAGGGTGCGGTCATAATAGGATGCTCTTGGCTCAAATCATTCAGATGCTCATTTTGCTGAGGTCAGTGCTCATACTTACACTGACTTCAATAGGACCAAGACATTTTCCAGCACACATTTCTTTGCACTGAAGACATCAGAGCAGAAGAAAGTAAAAACAGCAGGATCCAGGGCTTTGCTGTGGTGCCCCATGTACAGTATGTTTAGGAGTGGCTGGGGCATTCAGATGGAAGTGCTGGCTGCCTGGAGGCCCTGTGCCAGCTCTGAGCCAGCCACTATGCAAGAAGACATCACCACATAAGACATCACAGTGTAGCCAGACAGGCTGGAGGGAACTGGGAACAGGTAGCTTGCTTTGGGAATGCAGTAGACGAGCTGTCCCTTCTACAAGGAGGAGCTTTTTACACCATGAGGATGGTCAAACACTGGCACAGATGCCCAGAGGGGTGATGAGCTCCTTGTCCTTGGAAGAGTTCATCACCCTCATCCTTAAAACTCGGCTGGAGGAGCCCTGAGCAGCCCTCCAGGCTGAATGGGCTTCAAGCAGGAGATGGAGTCAGGTGCTGCCACAGGTGCTCCAGCCAGAGAGACTGGAAAACCAGACTTGGGTCATTTTGCTCCTCACAGAGTAAGCTGGTTTCCAGATTCAGTGCGCTTTGGTCTTCTGACAAAGCCTTGCATGGATTCAGCTCAATGTTGCACTCCCGCAAGGATCAGCACCCACTTCTCCCTGGAGCAGCCTTGCAGTCCTCTGCAGCTGTTGTTAAGTCACAGAGCAGTGGAGAGAAGTAACTGCCTTTTGCATCTGTAAGGGACTTCTAAAGAATAAAACAGGGGTTATTTCTTTATTTTAAAATAAAAACAAAAGCCACATGCCACCTTCCTATTTCCACTCCACACGTGGGCCCTGATTTCCCGATGATTTTCAGATGAACAGCACAATTCCAGGACACAGCTGCCACAATAATTCCAGCGCAGAGGCTACCGAGAGAGGACTGTTCTTTAAAGGACACTCTCCTTTTTCACTCAGCAACAGAAATGAAGCCAACAGGGAGCACAAAACGTCACCATCACTTCTGAGGGCCCCATTCAAGCCATTTGCTTTCATATGTTTTGTTGCTTTCCGTCTCCCGGCTTTGAGTTCCTTTTGTTGTTTCTAATAGATAACGCCAACTTCAAAGTTTGGAGGAATCGTTTCTCTTCTGCCACTGTTGTCCTTTTTTCTTTTATTCCTTTAGCAATTGTTGGGGTTTTTTTGCAAGTTAAAAGGAGCTGCTTTAACAAAGCATGCCCAGGACCCAGGAAAGCCCAGCGCCTGGTGCTGCGGCATCCTGAGCTCATGGAGGGGTGGAAGGATCCTTTCCTGACCAGCAAAGGCAGCAGCACCTTTTGCCCCTCTCATCTACCCAACCTTGAGAGCCCAGTGGAGAAGGTCCTACACCTTAGACTGTGCCCGAAAAGTTTGTATACGCTTATTTCACAGGACAGCATAGGTTCATTAAAAGCAATTAAGAAATCCTCTACCTTTAAATTAGAAGAGAGCAGGGTATTTATGTCAGTGAATGCTTGCTGGCTACGGCTGTCATGCAGCCAGCTCAGCCAGTGTCGACTCCAGAGCAACACACCGGCCCAGAGCTCGAGGCAGTTGATGAAGTGTCTTCATCATAGTTTGTTGAGTGCCTTGTCTATATTTTCATGATTTATTATTTCCCCGACGTTCTTAGGTGTTGGGAGGAACAATGAATCAATCCAAGCATTTCCAGAGCAGGGACTGCTAATTGCAGGAGCTCTGTTTACGGCTCGAGAGCTCCAGTTTTGACAAGTCTCTTGACCGCATGTTAATATGTATGATTAATTATTGTTACGGGCGCCCGCAGAAGCGAACCCGATAGGTACCACTTCAGAGCTATTGTTTCTTTCTGAACAAGCAATAAACATAATTCTGTACAGAGTGTTACAAGTGTATACAGTTGGGGAAAGAGGGTGCTTTTGAAGGCGTGCAGGTAAGCCATTGCTCACCAGCTTGGCCAGCACAAAACCCAGAGGGCACCGGCTGAAAGGACAGGGAGGCACGTTCAAAGCAGTTACTTCTCTTGACTCCTTGGTGGCTTCACAGTGGCTTTTCCTGTCCCCTGTGTGTGGATACAGCAGACTGCAAAAAAGGGCAGAGGTGCTGCATCACGTGACAGGTGAATGAGGGGTGGAAGCCCTGGTTAAGCGCCTCAAGCAGGCCGTGGGACTATTGGCGTGCCAAACCTTTGCACTGTTTCACAAACAAATAGGACCCCTACACTGGGAGGCTGGGGCACTCTGCTGGGCACACATCTCCAGAGGCTTGTCCTGCTCTGTCATGCTTTGCCTTGGCCACCTTGGCGAGGAGATGCCTTTGCTCTGGCTGGCGTTGGCATTTTTTCCCTAATGGACCAGTGCTCTTCCTTCCCTGTGAAGCAAACCCACCCTGTACAGGGGTACTCACTCAACTGGAGATACTCAGGGTGATGCTGGGAGATGTCACTGGGCTCACTCCAAGCAGAAGGATCTGTCCTCCTTGTCCTGCAACTGCTCTTGTCTTGTTGCAGGTCCTTGGAGGTGGCACTGATGGGGAAGGTGGTGGCGTTTGACTATGAGCTCAAAAGCAAGGCTGGAATGGGGTAAGGCTCACACATAATCCCCAGGGAGACCATAGAGGTATCCAGGGTGGGGGTGCCCATGGTGAGAGGCTGCTCAAGGAGCCCCACCATAAGTGGCATGAATTGAAAAAGATGGACCACGTGTGGGAAGCAGAGGAGTCAGCAACAGAAGAAAGGTAATTGGCAGCCAACACCTGTCTCTCTTCATTTGAAAGTATCAAGTAAGAGATGTAATCAGAATGGCTGTGCTGTGCCACAGCCTTATAGAACAGGAGAAGAAATGTAAATATGGGTTTAATTGCCCACTCCACTCAAATTGCTTTATCCTGCTTAATTTCATTATTTGGGGTTGGACCCAATGATCTCTTGAAGTCCCTTCCAACCCCTATAATTCTGTAATTCCGTGATTATTTCTGGAAAATTTGGCCCAGGCCACCATGGTGGCAGGTGAATTTCCCACTGTGGCAGTGGTGGCAGCCCGTGGGGTGGGGTGCTGCACCGCTCAGATGTCAGCACCTCTGTCTGCACAGAGGCCTCCATCAGCACGTGAGAGGGCAGTCACAGTGCTGTCCTGCTGGAACCTGGCAGTCGCTTCCTTCTTCGCATTCCTCGTGTCTCTCAGTGGGGCGGCAGCACTACCGGTCTCAAATGGAAACCTGGAAAGATGGGGACAAGCCTTTCTCTGAAACTCACAGCAGATGCCACCAGGCTCTGTGTCATGCAGAGGTGCAGATGGAGTCACCGACCTTACGCTGTCGGCTTCATCCCCACACACCCACAGGCAGGGCTGCTGCTGGGGTGCACACTGTGGCATCCTCAGCCATTCCTCCATGAGCAGGGGCACTTGCTGGGAGAAGGTGCCCCAGGGCTGTCTGTGACTCCATCCTATCACTCCAGTGATGTCAGCCCCAGCATCCAGCCCCGGCATCCAGCCTGGACCTGCAGTGAGACCATGGGCAGGCTCAAATTGTGGAGGGTAGTGGGAAAGCGGGGCTGGCCCAGTAGGAAGACACTCCGGTGTCACCTTTGCCTCTCGCCAGGCTTTGCTGGGTATCGCATGGCTCAGCTGGTGGGGTGCAGCACTTTCCTTACCCTGATTTTGCCATTTCATCCTCCCACAAGCCATTGCTCTGTGTTTAGAGCATCCAGCCCTTCCCTGTCTGGCCCTGCCCAGGATGCTCATCCCACCCAGAAAGCAGAAAAAGTTAAAAGAAAAAATTTAATGAGAGTTAAGAGGAAGGGCAAACCTGTCTGTGGCATCATTTCCTACTACTGTCCGTGTCCGTCTGTGTGTGTTGTTCCCCGCCCCCATCCTCTGCAGCTCCCTGCAAGGCAGCAGCACACCCTCATGGCACAGCACTGCTCCTCAGGCAGGACCAGGGAAGGAGCAGCCGCGCTACCAGGTTTGGTCGGGCAAGTGAACGGCCTCTTCTGCAGTGGTGGGAAGCGATTTGCCCGCTAACTGGGCCCGGATTGCACTGCATCAGAGCAAGCGGCACGAGCACAAGGGCATGTTGGGCACTGGGCTGGGGGTCGGTAGTGAGGTTAATTACTCTGCCTAGTTTTAGGCCATTGTGCTCTGGAACGGGAGTACACTTCTCTGGGTGGGAGAGAAAACAAAGCCGAGCAGTTTGTGGAAGAGAAAGCCTGTTCCTTTAATCTATATGAAAGCTTTTGGTACATCAAAGTCCCGGAGAGAAGAGATGTCTCTGATATAATTGACGTGGACACTTGCAAAGGTTTTGATGAAGACCTTTGTGAAAGAGCTATTCTGGAGCAGTGAGGGGTCATGGGTTAGGCATGAGCCAAGAAACAAGAAAGCAGGATGGCGACTGACGCAGTACCCCACGCAGCAGCATCCCCCACACTTTCGGCTGCTCACCCCACATAGCAGACAAGATGTCCCCTGACAGCAAAGCCAGACTGGGGGTGATGAGGCTTACCAAGGAACAGGACAGGGCAGGGGAAAAGGTTTCCCCTGTGGGTGCAGCCTGGGCAGGGCTCCCCAGGAAGAAGGCCGTGATGCTTGTGAAAACCAGGGCTGTCCATGCCAGCTATCACCTCTCCAAGAGAACACCTCGCTAGACCCATGGGCACCTCACCACAGCCTCCCCCTGGGGTTGCATACATATGTGATTACCAAAATCCTGACCAAACGAAGAACAGAACTGAAGAACAGTCAGGAGAGAAAGTCACAGGGAAGTGTGCCCAAATGCTTGGATAGAAAGGAAGAGGAGGTCTTCTTCTGGCATCACTGGCTCTCGCCAGCTCCCAAAGGACACATCAAAAAGAGAGAAGGGGAGTGTTTCCAAGATGGGAAAGTAAGAGGGTTACTAATAGAGTCTAGCTAGAATTGAAATTATTTTAATTTCTAGATGGAGTGAGTAAAAAGCAACATAATGGCCGTACACAGAACAACAATTGGCACAAAGAAGGTACGTATGTGTACTCCTACTTACACTTTGCACATAAAAAGAGAACAAAGGGACAGTCAATAAACCCGAATGGCAGCACATGTACAAGGATAAGCGACATCCTGTTGTTCTAATGCGCTGTGCATACCCACCCAGGGAGCCCGCGGGCCCAAAACACCGCTAAAATCACAGATGCAGAGAGACATGCAGGAAAGGGACAGGAACATACCTGAAGGAACAGAACGTTTGCAGTTACATTCGCTGTGTGTGAGTTACATTAGCAGTGAGCAATAAGACGAGTTTTTAAAGAGAGACATTCTCATACAAGAATAAGTGGGAGTGGGGCAAAGATTCCCATAGGCTGATTATTCCCAAAACTGCCTTGTTCCTCCTTCCTCTGAAGCATTTATATTGGCTATTGGCAGCAACCAGCAACTGGAAATGATGAACTACTTATCATCCCCTCACTCCCTCCTGCAGTGAGATCAGAGCACCTTCCCACCCACTCTCTTCCCCATGCGCCACCCAGGGAGGGATGTTTCACCATCCCTCCCTGCAGCTGCCTTTGCCGGTGGAGCACCTGGCCAGGCCAGCCCAGTGTGCTGCCGCCACCAGCCTTGGTCCCTGCAGCCACTTCCTTGAAGACCATTGTAGTTTTGGAGTCTCTGGCTTCAGGTCCTACCAAGAGCATCATCTGGAAGCCTAAATCCAGTTCCCTTGCCTGGGTGCAGCTGTCCAGCTGCCTGGGAAAAGGTAGGTGCTGGGCTCCAGCTTGCTCATTCCTTGTAGTCAAGGCACATGTCCCATCTTCAGCCAGATGTGACCAGGAGAGGCAAAAATAACATTTTTGTTTCATTGCCATGCAGTGGTATCGCCCCTGTTCGTCATCAAAATTAACTGAAAATATTCTTGGTAACAATTCTGGCTTGTGATGGGAATGCACATGTGGTATACATCAGCACACCTTCAGGGGCTGTGAAGGTCAGCAGTGGGAAGGTGGGGTGAGAAATGACTCGAGAGCAAGCCTCCCCGAATTTAAACAGAGCAGACAATTGCGACACTGCCTATATGGAAACCTTCCTTCTCATGGCTTCCCTCATCTGAGGTAGGTCAGATTTGAGAAAAGCCCAGCCTTGACTGTGCCCAAATAATTAAAAATAATCGTCATCTTGCCTTAATCTCCATCTCTGAGAGGTTTGTGTCCATACACTCAACTCAGAGCCCAACCCTCACGCTCCCCCAACTGTTGCCCATTACCGAAGGATGGCATCCCAGTTCCTGACTGCTCCACAGCTCCCTTGTAGCACTCACCCCCCAGTTTAACTTTCAGAGAAGCAGTTTGAGGAGGCTGTTGCCATTTTCCCCTCAGCAACCCCAACTCCCAACTTGCTACCTCCTGCAAGAGATGTGGCAGCCTGAACCTGGCAGATGGAGCAGGGCACCTTCAGCCCATTTGCCCCAGACCCCCAAGCTGATCCGCAGCCCGTTGTGATAACAACTCCAATGTCCCACAGGTTGGCTCCTGTGCCTGGAGAAGACAGGCAGTCTTTCCCACGTAGAGCTGGATGCATGAGGTGGATATAAAGAGGCCTTATTTTTTGAGGGGGTTTTATGTTGTGGGTTTTTTTAAGACTTTATTTGTCTAACATGCTTGACCAAAAATTACAACAACAATCAAGTTATGCCAAAATGATTAAATAACCTTTAAGCTTTCATACCTCAAGTACTTTAAAGGATATTTTTGAAGTAACAGCTGCTTTTGCATCCTTTCCACATAAAAATACACAGTATTTTGAAGATACCTTAGGAAAAATTATTTTTAAGAGAATAGTTTATGGTCGACATATAGAAATTTTGTTGAGGCTAATAAAAGGACCTCTACCCCCCTCCTCCCCACTTCAACGTTTTAGTCTCTTAAGTGCTGTGAGCGAATGTAAACATTTCAGACCCCTTTAACATACAGCCAATTTCCTGCCACATTTGTTTCAAACCGCTTGAATTGTGATGAGCCAGGACACTTTTGTTCTAACTACACCCTATTGCTCATCTTCCCAATGATGGTGGGAGCTCATATCCACTGATGAATTTCAGTCCTCGCTGATTTACGAGCTGATCCTGCAATTCCTACACCAACAACAGAACACCCTGGAAGAAGTGGCTCCATCTGAATTCGTGGCAGGCTGCTCGTGCACTTGTGAACAATTCACCAAAACAAAATGCTGCAGGAGCCACCCATCACTTCAGGTTTCATTTGGGGGAACAAAATAAAAGCAGTAAATTAGTACAGACCCAGAGTCACCCAACAGCTGACAAGGAACAACGGAGCCGTGTCTTGTCATGGTTTTCGGTGGTCTGGAGGTCTCTGGTTAGTCCACAGTAGGAGTTACGTTACTGGGCTCAGAGGTCGCTGCTCCCAGCAGCAGTTGGAAGAGCCGCAGCCTGTGGGAGGGCAGTGGCACGTGAGGTTTCTGCCTACCTCTCCTAGGGCTGAGGCTGACGTGCCCTGGGTTTGCAGCATGGGTATTTTAAACTGTGTATGCACGTAATGTGCATACAGCTGCCACGTGAACCTCACATTTATGCCTGTGGATCAGGCAGAAAGTAACTGAACCAGTGCACGCGTGGAGAAGTGGGCTACTCATAGGCCTGCCAACAGCCAAATAACCCTGTACCGCTAGCACAATGGTCTCCCAAAATTTGTCAACAAGGTTAAGCTAGGTGCCGTCAGCCCCAAATTTAGGACATTCACATTCAGAATACAGCAGTTAAAGTATCTCCATCAAGGCAAAAAGGCTCCTTGTTGAGTGTGGAGAAGTTTGTTAGGTAAAGGCAGACACACACTTCTCAGAGGGCAAGTTTGGTGTTTTTTCCCCCCATTTTTTTAGTAACAAAGTCTCAAACTTCTGCCTAGGACAGGACTGCCTAGGACCAGCAGCTTCAACAAGCCTATTAACCTGCAGGAGAGCCGCATGGGCACTACTAGCATTGGCCATCCCATCCAGCTCCTGACACATCCCCTGCTTTGCCTGGCACGACATGCAGCACGACAGATGGATTGCAGCTCAGTCGAAAACTCGCAATGTCCATGAGCGGGCAAGCAGCAATGACGGGTTTTGTGAGGTGACGCTGCTCTGTACCTATTGGCATGTACTCGTCACTCATCGCACTTAATGCTCCTACACAGCTACCCAAAAATGAAGGCCCAAACCCCACCATGAGGTGACCCCTTCCCCTCGACATCCATGGCATTCCCCAAGGACAAAAGGATCACAATGACATTTAGTCACCTCTGACTGGAGCCAAATTGGAACCAGTGATCTCATCATTGGCTGTATGTCCCATTAACAGGTTTTAAACAAACAGTCCCAGTGGGTTTTATTTAAAATACCACTACCAAACATTGGGTGGGGGTTGCGGGGGGGTTGTAGGGGGGTGGTGGTTTCTTTTTACATACAATCACATATCGCCTTACCATATGAAAACACACTTATATATTTCTTCCTTCTTTTTTTTTTTTTTTAAGGGAAATGTCATCCTTCTTTTTTTTTTTTCTTTTCAGAGGCAAGTCCAGGTTACAAATTCCTGAGTTTATACTGCACTTAACACAGTCTCCCTTCTTGAATGTTGAGCTGTTTACAGCATGCCGGCAATATGCACCATTTCCCTTACCATCTGTAATGCCAGATGTAGTAAAACTTCATTTCAGTACAGTGAATTAGGGCCTCTATTGCATTGGGTTTGAATAGACGCAAAGACTTAGACCTGGAGGACTTGAAGTAATAGCTTGCCTCCCGCGGCTGGTCATTCGCGCACCGTCTTTCGTATCTGCCATGTTAACTAAGGGGAAAAAAACATCTTCACCATCATTTTTCTTTTACCAAGAGCTCGCTGGGAAACATCTGAAATGAGGCGATCCTAGTCTAAACACTTTAAGTTTAAACTGCAAACTTTCTTAAAGAAACACTCCTTTAAAAGACATCGTTCTTTTAATAAGTCCAATATACTGTACGGTATGTACAAAAGTCCCAACTTGAGAGAGATATATATGTATATGTATATAGGTGTGTGGAATGCATTCACTTTTCTGTGTTCACAAATATTTTAATGGTGAAATGGCAAAGTCTTTAATCTTTCTGGCACCAAAACAAACGCCTTTGTTCCTCATCCACTTTCGTCACTCAGAATTTATCTGTGAAGAGCTAGCAGGGGAAAAAAGAAGAAGGTTTTTGCTTTCTTGTTGAATGGTTCCCTACTGGGATTCTCAGCCAGCAATACAAAGTTGCTAAAGTGTTGGGCATAACTTTAAATCCTCCTTAAAATCATGTGTTCCTCGGAGTAGGTAAGTCAATAACTATAGGTGGATTAAGTGGCTGGTAATTCACAGTGCACACAGATGCATTCACGTAGGTAGTAGTTCCATCAGCCATGACACCATAACCTACAAAGAAAGAAAAACCTTGGTAACTCTCATTATTCATTATTATCTTTTTTTTTGTTTGTTTTAATTATTCACCCTTATCACACAGCCATAAGTGAACCATTTATTACTCAGGAGGAATGTAAAAACTCTCTTCATATGAAACATAAAGGTTTCCTGAATTAATACTGCCCTTGTCCTACAGCAGAACTTCTTGCCATCTTTTAAATTGTGTAAGAAAAGCAAAATGGGCCCTCACCAGCCAGTGAGGTAGTGGCAGCCAGCAACCCAAACCTCCTCAGAAAGGCAGGTATTTTTCCCTGCAAAGCATTTTTTTAAAACCTTCCCAGTCTTGGAAGGGATGAGAAGATAGAGCTTAGCTAATTACAGCATTGAGGAAAACATACTTCCCATCATTTAGGTTTGCAACCGTCAGTGCAGCAAGCTTTGGGCAATTTTTGTCTTTTCACCTTTTTTCTGTCCTGTGTTGTGCATCTTTTAAGCAACCACTGAAGAAAAAGCATTGCCTGACTAAGGGGGGTGTGTGTGCGTGCATGTGCAACTGGGAGGGATTTGTCTAGTAGGAACCTCTTCTTCCCACATTTGAATCTGTTGACCAATTTCAACCAAATTTGCTGGAAAGACACTGCCCGGGTGGAGAAAAAGATGGTTTTACAAACACACCCTCTGTCAGACCAAGTGAATTCGCACCATAAACCACCATTACATTTCCACAGGGGAAACCACCCCTCTTTATGTCTCACCAGCAGCAAAAAAAAACCCCATAACTGTACCTCATGTCTGACTAGACACAAGCCAAACAATTCTGGAGCTACATCTGCAGAAAATTTAACTTCCACCTCTACTGCCTCTAGAAATGGGGTGAAATGCTGCTTCAGAAGGCGAAGCAGCAGCCCTTCAGCTGCCCCGGTGTTACGAGAAAGCAGACCCGCTCTCTGTTGTCAAAAACCTTTCCATGAATGACTAGGAAAAGACCTAAGCCCCATTCCCTACAAGCTCTGTGTTGGAAACCTGCACTGAAATGCTAAGTATGAAGGAAAGCATTCACAATCAACAGGACGTGACTGTGGGGAAATCACCTGGCAGAAAGGATTTGTACTAAGACTCAACCCCACCATTAATGAAGTTAATAGTGAAATGCATTTGTACCTACACCAAGGTGTGGCTATTCAACTCCTAGGTACCCAAGATCCCACAGCTTTTCCGAGTGCAATTTTGTGTCTTAGAGAGGCCTCGTTAGTCGCAGAATTTACAAACAAAGAAACGGTAGCCAAATTCCTTTCTTTTTTGTTCCTTAAAATATCCTGAATAATGCAGGGCCTCCTGGGCTCCCCATGGAAAAACCACACTGTAATTAGGAACTAGGGAGGAAAGAGAACTCTTGTCAGGTTCCTGTCACAGACGTTTCTTTAAATCATTTGCTGTTTGCCACAGAACAATTGTTCTGTGTAAATCGCAAACCGCACGGAGGACAGTCAGCGTCGCTGCTGGGACTTCCTGTCTCCTCGGCTACACGTGTGGAGAGAACAGAATCAGCTCGCTGACACGTTCCTTGTGCTGGAAGATTCCTAATGCTGCAGTTTTCATTCCTACCCCACCGCCAAATGACTTTCCTTGGCCACGACTGGCTGTAATGGGCAAAGCAGGATTTTAGCTGGTGTCCCTACCATGCTGCCTGTTGCTTCCATGGGTCAAGGTATTTTTTGGGTATTTTTTGGCATAGACAGCAGTGCAGAGGGGGAATAAGGAAGAAACGCCTCTTCTAAGCATCTCTTCCTCGCGGATGTTCAGTAAATGAGTGCTGCAGATGTAGCTATGCTCAGTCAGGGGAGGAACTCATCTGTTCAAATCATGCATTCTCTCTACAAAGAGCAGCTTCGTTTGCACAGGCTGTCTGCAATGGGAATTCTCCTCTGCAGAGATTTAGCATCCCACTGCAAAACAGGCTATGCAGCTCCCCATTTGTTTTCTCTAAATCAGGATAGTTAACAAGAAGAGTACCTTGTTTCTGTGTTCTGATACCTACTGTGCCAACTGCATTAGTTCACAATTTGCCATTCTGTGGAGGTGCCATTCTATTCCCCTAGGAGCCACACTTGGGCTTGGTCTTAGCAGATGTGATTTTGTTTACCTGCCTGAAGCTTCGAGGCTTGGTAAGTGTGTGCCTACATCCCCCGCAACCCGCTTGGCTTACGATTTCTGAAAAGACAGTGAGTTTGAACTGTATTCACCAGCTGTCTCTCAAGGAACCTCAAAGACTTTGCTGTAATAGCAAAGGGTTAGGAAAAAGTACTGCCTGTGCATCGTTTGTTTGCTCTGACGTAACAGCACCCTGGACATGAACTAGGCATTAACAGGTTCAGGCGGATGAGACACGAGGAGAATGGACTTAATCCCTGAGCTGCACAATAGCGATCTGAATGTCTTCTCCAACAACTTTGCACCAGCACACCCCTCACCACTCCTAACCTAGCATGGTGGAAGTGCCCAGCAGCAAGTCAGAGCAGGATTTCTTGGGAAGGGTAATGGCTCTTCACAGAAACAGAAGTATCTGAGTGCCAGCTACTCCAGCTTTTCTGTTTGTTAATTTCTGCACTGGTGAGACCCACAGATACCCACTGAAGGCTGGAGAAGTCCCAGAAACAGAAAACTGGCAGTTGTGGTACACCTTTTCCTGCCAGTAAGTTAACACTGCCAAGAACTAAGCAGCTGATAATACAGGCTAACATGCCAGCGGTACGCTTCCACCCAGCCCAGCGCTTGCTTGTGGTAGGGCCACCGCTTGAAGTCTTGCTGCCTCAACATGTGAACAGGACAGACTTCTCTGTAACATCCACCTTTCCCTTTGCCTGGAGATGAGCTCCTTCTGTTATTGACATATGAGGAGCGTATTTGTCACCATTTATTGAGTTATGTGAAGGGTACTAGTTTTTGTTTCAGTTAAAAATCAAGTACTCAAGAGAACCACCTTGTTTTGTCTGGGTGCAAAATGTTTCCCCTGCCGAAGCGAACACATGCTTGAGTGAATATACTGAACTTGTACGCAAGTCAGTGGTGACACCCCCTTGATCTTTACTTCATGTATGCACTGATGTAGAGACAACCTTTATCATACAACCCTGCAGATTAAGCCTTAGAAGGACCCCCCAAAGCTTTCTTACCCATTTTACAAACACATACATGAAACACAGAGAGCTTACATGAATTATCTTAAGTCACAGAGATTCAGCTGAGGACAATACAATCCATCAATCCCAACATTTAGTCACTTTCTGTAACTTGTGTTCTTATGTTAAAATTCACAATAAGCCTGGCTATGAAGGAGGCATCACCCTGGTTTTGGATGTAAGTTGAAGTACAAATATTGAAATGAGCGTAGCAGCCAACTTCATTTCTGCATATGCAGCTAAACAAGTAACTGAATTCCAGCAGTGCTTCACTTCAGACATGCAAGTTTGAAAATGCCAGTTAAACCAGACAGCTCCTGTGTTTGTGTTTTTTAAAATATATATAGAAATAAATTCATTCTGACCTTCATGGATATGTCCAAAAACATGAAGCCTTGGCTGTATTCGCCTCTGGACTGTGTTCAGCAGCTCAACACATCCTACCCGTTGCATCTTCTTAGGGACCCAGTCTAGAAAACCTTTGGAGAAGAAAGGAAAGCTTTAAAAGAAGACGGGTTATCTGAAAAGCTGTACTGCTCTACGGTATTCCTGAGTTTTCATGTCTGGTGGCTTTTCATAAGCAGCCATCAAAGAACTGGCTTGGAAAAAATGTGTTTGCAATGGTAGAGTTACGAGAGGAAGGAAGGAAAAACACTCGAGGAAAACCATAAAAACTCATCCAAAGGAAAAGGACTATGATAACTCTTGCCAGTTGTTTTCCAAGGGAAAAAAACACTGACATTAAAGGCTTTTTGCACTGCTGTTAATGGGAAAAGTCAACAGTTTATCCATTCTTCTATCATTCTGTGAGTGAGGTGCAAAGAGCGGTATGTCCAGAAGAATCTCGATTGGTATTTAAGTATTTGAATCTAGTCCCAGGGTCTAAATTTTTTAAAAATGAACGTTTTAAACTGAGGTAATGGGATCTGTGTTGCTAATAATAAAACTACATTGGTATCACCATGAATCTTACAGCAGTGGGCCTCAGGTGAGGAACCCACAGCACGCCCAGACAAAACATCCTGAACTCTGGCGGGTTTAAGCACTTCATGACACAGCGAGCCCCGCTAGCCTAAATCAACAGACCTCAGGTAGGAAGAGAAGCTCAGCCCTTCTGCAGTAGATGTTTTTAAGTGCTGTATTTGCTGACACGGAGTTTGTATAAAAGATGCATTTTTTTACAAATACAGACAAAAATGTACACCAACTTGCTTCTCTGTCTAAAAGCATACTGCAGGGGGTGCCTACTGCCAACTGAAGTCTCATGTTTCCTTCAAAGCAGTAGTATAAGAAGGATGCTGCTGTTTTAGAGGGCTTGCAGTAACCAATCTTTCTGTCTTTGAATTTTTTTTTCTTTTCTCATTTTCTATCAGCCATTTTCATCAGGCTCAAATTTGAAAACTTAAAAGATAGAATCATTCTGGGAGTTTAGTTGTTCTGGTACTTTCCCCATGTGCCTGTCATGGCTTCGTATCTCTTAGATTGCTGCAATAGCGTGAATATATTGTCCGTCAGTCGGAGAGATACAGAATCTGGACCTAGTTTTGATGTGTTTACTTTGACATCCAGTCAAGCATGGCTAAATAGCAGCTAGCCAACTGGCTCAAAAGACCAGAACTGTGGTATTCAAGCTCTTGGAAGAGCTCTCAGATTTGACAGAGCTTTGGGGTACGTTCACACATCGCGAAATACCTCTTCAGATGCCAGTGCTTGAAAGCTGGGCTCAGTATACTGTTGGGTTTTATGAAAATGGTAAAACCTCGTCCTCATACCATAGTTACTCAGAGACCTACAGCCAATTTTTGTAAATGAGTTGGGAACACGGCATCCTAAGTGTCCAAAAGAGGAAGTTCTGACAATGGCCTCCTCATTCGTTCAGATGCGTCTTGAAGATGCTGCTGGCTCCTGTTAGGGAGATGTACAAAGAGAATACCCCACTGCATTGCAGTCCCAGTGTGCTCAGTTCTGACAATTGATTTTACCAGTCACTCCTAGTACCCAAATTCACTGTAGGAAATAATAAGTCTTTAAGATGTCAAAAGTGAGGCCAGCAACTCCTCTGGAATCCAGTTGTGCTTTTTTCAGAGCAGGCAGTTTATAACCACAGTTTTTGTTACTTCGATGATTTGAAACAGTTGTCAAAATGTCTGTGGTGAGCATAAAGCCAGAAGTATTTCCACTTCAAAAACTTCACAAACAAAAATCCATAAAATTAACTTCTCCATTAAATTAAGCATTATTTATGTTGAACATGTTTTTGTTTACATGCATTATCACCCTTCTGAAGCTTTCCCATATGTTTGTAGCTTATTATGTACACCTGACTACACAAACTAAGAATAATTGATTACACCTAGCTAACAATTAGAGTTCATCTTAGGGTTTTTTTAATGTTTGGTTACTTGAAACAGGTTTCTGCAGCTGTCAGGAAAGTATAAATCTTTGTCATAGACAATCAAGCAGACAGCTACAAGTGAAGACTTAAAGGTGAAATTAAATTAAAAACAAACAAAGAAAAGAACAGGGAACTTTCTGAAGAAGAAATAAAAGAATCATAAATGCAGATCTTAAGAAATTAAGGAAAAGACTTTAAAAGTTATACTATACGTAAAAGCAACACATGTAGGCTGATAAAGAAATGAGCATTAGCACTGATGCCATAATCATTAATACTACTGTTGTTTCATAAGCTAAAAAATATATGGCATATCTTTAATAGTAATAAACAGTTTATTAATTAAATGGTGGATAGTAGCTTTGTTTTCTCATCCTGTGTGAAACTCCTGTTGATCCCTGCCCTGGTTTGTCCCAAAGTACTACTCAAAAACAGGGGGAAAAAAGCCCCTCAGTTTTTTGTTACGTGCCTAACTGACTTTGAAACACAAACTCCATTGACTCTTAAAAGTGCTCCTGCATCCAAATCACGTGGGCAATTTTAAATCTATGTAATAATGTCGTATTAATTAGTTTAGGAGTATGCGTGCTCTTTTGAAGCGAGGGAGAGAGAAAGCAGCACAGAAAACGGATGATGGACAGAATTTAGGCAGCCATGCTGGAGGGAAAAAGAGGAATTTGCAAGAGCACTGATTGCCATTTATGATCATTAAGAACAGCTCTACTGATGCTGTCCAAGATGAGAACAACAGTAATCAGCTTTCTGGTTAAAATAATTGCCTGGGAGGGTCAAGGAGAATCCTGTCTCCCAAAATGTCTTCGGAGGGAGCTACACAATAAGGAGGTTCTGTAAGTTAGGCAGAGCGCTAATTTCTTTTGAAGTGGCACGTAATTGTTGCCATGGGTGTCAGGGAGACCAACACCTGATGCCCTCAGGCAGAGGGTGCTGTGCCTGAGCCATCTATTAATGCATCAATAAGAAAAAAGATAAAGAAAAGAAACGAAACGGGAACTCTAAAAAAACCCAAACAACAAACCCTTGGAGGTGGCTTGAAGCTTAAGGATTCAAGAAGGAAAAAAAAAAGCAAATACACGTAGAGCAGGGAAATTCACGTTACCCCATTACAGTCAGTGGACATGGGCAGCTCTTCCTCAGGATTACTACAATTATTAGATTACCTTTCAATTACTAAATTTATTATTAAATCTGTTGAGTGCCAGCTCTGCAGTGCTCTCTAGAGGTTCTACTCACTCTGCTGATCCCAGAGGCTGCTTGGAGAACCCTGGTGGCTAAAGCAGCAAGGTGGATGAAGCTGGGTGATGCAAACCCCTCTCCACCTTCCAACACCTGGTTTCAATAGCTAGATACAGGGATATTCTTTGGATCAGCCGAAGGCTGGATTTCTTTATAGCTGAGTTTTAAAAATGGCTTTGAAATTGCTGAAAAAGCTTCAGAAAAGTTTTAAATATGACTTAGAAATAAAACTGCACCACAGACCCAGTGTCATGACTCAGATCCTAAGAGGGATTATCCTCAGCACTAACTGTTTGGAGCTGATATCTAAACAATTAATTTCTGTTATCCACTTTTACACTACAGGTCCATGCTAAAATCCGACTGTGGCATGGCATGAGACTCCACTTAGGTGAAGTATCCAAACACACGCCCTTACTGTGAGAAACCCTGCTCACAAAGAAGCCCTTTTGCCCAGGATTAATGAGCAGTGGAATGCAAACATGTCTTTCTAAAGAGAACAAGAAAACACAAACCCTTCAGATACTTTCTCCTCCAAGCTCTGAAAGAAGAGAAGAAAGGATGGAAGACAAGAGGGTTTTAGCTTCAGGAAATTGGGGAATCTAATGGTTTAAAGGAACCAACTGCCTTCATTTCACACAAAGCACTCCTCCGAATTAAGGTTCAGCAGAACACTTAAGTACATCCTTCGCATTCGTGTGCATTTGTTACATTAGTGAGAGTTAAACACACAGCTGCATTAAATATAGCTTGCTGTATGTTAAACACATTGAAAAACATGTTAAAAACTGTAAGGCTTTACTGAATCTGGCCAAGTTTCTGTGATTGTATTACTTCCGTAACACAGGCAATGTCGCTCTTATCTAGGAATGCAAGAAATCTCTCCTGGATTTTCTATCACCTATATTAATGTTTGTAAAACACAAATGTAAAGCTGTTTCTTGCTGGTCTGTTCACATTGCCAGATTGTACTGAAAATAGGCAATTTACCCACGCCACCCAAAGAACAGGCAAACAATGGCAGTGTTTGGGTTTGTGAGGCAGAAGATGCACCATGTCAGCAAAATGAGGAAAAATACAGACTCTGGGTCCATTTTTTTTTTGGGGGGGATGCTGCTGCAAAGGAGAGAGAAAGACAGTGCTAAAAAATTAAGATCCTAATGCTGCATTTCTCTTCAAGCAGGCTCCATGCTTTAAATCTACTAATTTCACTAGTGGCAGAGTGGAGAGATGCATAGGAGAACTAGACCTTGCTTATTTATAAAGCTCATTACAGCTTTATACATTAAAACTTTATTTTTTAAGCCAGTATTTAATTCCCTACCACTGAGTGTGGGTAATTGTGAAATACAAAACTGACCTGATGTCCTGCTTCTGAAATCAGTGCAGACGTTGCTTTTGACTTTTGTCACTCCCTGTCTAAGGAGAGCCATCAGTTACTGTATAATCATCTGAAACACACAGCTAAGAGCACTCGTATTTTCTTACCGAGAGGTGGTCCATGTGTTATAAGAATATCTATTCCATCTGGAATAAGGTTCCATTTCTCTAATAGTGCTTGGCCTCGTGGAAGATTAAAGCCCCAGCCATAAAACCAAGGTTGCCTGCCAAGAGAGGAGGAGAATGTCTTCAGTGCCACTTCCATGTACTGGTTATCTAATTAAAATACGGAGATTGACTCTCTACTAGCATGGAATCTGGAGACACAAATAGCATTCATTTTCTTCTTTCTGCACAGAGTAAACCCCTCTTTCCATATACCCAGTGTTATCTCCCTTGTGCAGTCCTTACCACTTTCAGCAAGGCAGCATACAGCAGCACATTCACGGTATTCCTCTAACTAGGCAAAAAGTAACTTTTACACGACCTGGATCCCAAGATCTCCACGCATGGATTAGCTCCCACAATGCCTAGAACACCTGTCTCAGATATCTAGGTGTGGATATAAGTTTCACACAGGCTCCCCGTCACGTTTGTCCCTTAGCCTATGATCAACTGGGCAAGGACAGACCCTGGCACAATGACAGACCTTGCTCCAAAGTCGGAGACATCATCTATGCTCTTTTGTTTCCCTAACTGGAAGTAGCCCATCAGAACAAGAACACTGCTCTTTTTCTTACATACCTTTTTTTTCCTGTCCTCTGGTGTGTTGACTCACTTTTAAATAAGACTTTCCATATTTGGGATTTCTTATCAGATGGGCATTTACATTTTTTTAAACACATTTACGGAGCAGCTTATCACGGAGCAGTGGGTCCCTACCATGTCCAGTCAGAACACAAATTATCCGTATCTTGCTATCCCGTCAATTAAAAACCTGTATTTCACAGCAATTATATCACTGGTAAATTATGTCTTGCTGACTGTGCTCTAATTCTAGGTCACAGAATTGAAGGGTTACTTTTAGGTTGGAATTTTGAAATAATTTTTTGACTGATGCGTTCTGGCCATATCCATATTTGGAGAACAACAAATAGGCTGCTGTGATTTAATAAGGTTTATCATAATTGCAGCCTTAGTGTTTATAAATATATACACATCAACCAGAGTCCCCTTTGCAATGTCACTGTGTTGAAGAAAGCTTTACACTCCCTCACCGCATCAAAAGACAGGAGGAATTCTTTCAAAGAAATTCTCTGAACTCCACTTTACATCATGCATGGCAAAGACAAAAGAAAATGCCCATAAAGCTATTATTCATCCTCTTCCATTATGGATGCTTGGTTAACATTTCAAAAATTAGCATGCCTGCAATCTTCATGATGATGTATTTTCTGCTTTTCTTTTCTGAATGCTGTAAAGCACATGTCTGTTGAAAACAGCTTAGAAAAAATAGCTTGCTAAAATATAAAGGGATGTGGCTTACACGAGGGAAGGAAAAAAGAATTCTGCTGCAAGGAAAGGAAGAAGGGGGCTTTGCAGAATGCTTCCCGCCTTTCTTCCACAGACATAAAGGCCTCAGCTTTCCTAGACAGGTGACTGAAGGACTTTCTGAGTCCATGGCCAACAGCTCATCTCCTAGCTCTTCATCACACAGTGCACTGAATAACCAGGGCCTGGTTAAACAGGGAAAAGAAAGAAAAAGGAAAAGAAAGAAGAAAAAAAAAAGGTAAATTCTGTACATCTGCTGCTGGGCCCAGAAATGCATCCCAGCCTGCAGAAGCTGTGATGAGAGAGGTAGGGAGGTGAAGAAGAGTGCAAGCTAGAGTATAGAAGGTTGCACATGAATATAAGAAAAAAGTTTTTCAATGTGAGGGTGGCATAGCACTGGTACAGGTTGCCCAGAAAGGCTGTAGAGTCTCCTTCTCTGCCTAGACATGTTCTTGTGTGACCTAATCTAAGTGATCCTGCTCTAGCAGGGGGGTTGGACTATATGACCTTTTGAGGTCCCTGCCAACCACTAACACTTTGTGATTCTGTGGAGATGCTAATAGCAGTGACAGTGAAGCAGGAATTTTGTTCTGAGTCAGGTTGCTCAGACCAGGGCACCTGGCTGAGAAAAAGACATAACCCTACATCAGGGATATGGTATCTTCCTTCTGCAGAGACCCATACAATTCTAATTATACTTCTCTGGTTTCCTGCTCATCCCCTAGCAGGCTTTCCTCATAGGAAGACCAGGACTTGGCTCACAGGTACATGACTTCTTGCCTTCCTGCTGCTGGGGTCTCATGGTCTGGTTACCAGCTTATCCTGCGGTAAGCTACCAGTGACATTCTTATGCAAGACTGTCACGCAGACCCAAGTTTGATTAGCGTGTCTTTCATTCAGCTCACCACTGACAGAATGGGAGTATTTTTATCTCACAGGCATGTCCTGAAAATAAAGAAACTGGAGTCTGTGGGGTGCTTGGATATTGGAGAAGTGGGAGGCTTTACAAAAACATACAGAGGTTAGGCTTTTTCTAACCTCTCCACCCATCCCTGCCTTGGGACTGCATTCCAAAGCTTACATGCCAAGTACCTTTCTTCACCAAGATGAAAATGCTCAACTGTTTGGCAAATTGTCTTTAGGTCCAGGGCAAGTTTTCCAGGAGCAAAATCTACTGACAGAAAATATTTGCAAGGGCAAGTAGGAGGCAAACAAGTGTCGGCATAGTACATCATGCTTTTACAGCCACTAACAGACTCAGTGAATACAGGCCCCTGCTCTCAGCCATTGCTTGCCCTGGTGCTTTGGGGCAAGGACAGGACCATCCCTATGTCCCCAGTGGGAAGCGAGGTGAGGTACTGTCCTGCACCCCGTGGGTTTACCAGACCCAGCAGAACAGGCCATGGCCATTCTGCGCCCCAAGAGAGAAACCACAGGGAAAGATCAACATTTGCCAAAGCCCCCAAACGTCTGGAATAATTATTTTAAGGATAAAATGACACATTTATAAAGAGACATAACCGTGCCTGCCCCAGGTCTCGCCAAAACTCAGCTTTCAGGTCCCACTGAAATCCAAATGACCACGGATGGCATATGCAGCTGTAAGAGTCTCTGTCTGCCTCTCCAAGCGCTAGCCTGGACACGGCTGCTTCTTAAAAAGCCCGTTTCCCCTTATGAATAGGCATGATCTGCTTATTAAGACAAGAAGCACTTTCCCCCATCCCTCCCTCCTTCCCTTTGTGGTGACTGCAGTGTGTAGCCGCCCGAGCGCAGGGCTGGTAAGTTATGCATGCTGGAGCTGTTCTTTTGTGAAGGGGAGATGTTACAACTTGTGTGATTTGCCATTATGCTGTCTTTTGTGACAATCCCTAGATCGAAAGAAATGTCTGGAATATTTCTGGCAAAAAAGAAAAAAAAATAAACACACACACCCCCCTCCCCGAAGTTCAAGAAAGGATTCAACGGAAGATGTTGGTGTGCTTTACATCTGTGAGAAGAAAGACAAATGATACCTTTCAGTGCCCCCAACCCAAAGCAAAACCATCTTTATATTTGCATGGGGATTTTACAAATCCCAAAGTCCCTTCTTCTGACAATTTATTGCAAAACAGCCATCAAAGTTTCCAAGTGTGTGTGTGTGTGGGGAATCTTCTCTAATGACCACTAACAAGCCTGTGACCTGGATGCTGTGAAATACAACTTTGTCTAAAATTTCCATTTACGATGGAAACTGATGGCAAAGTTGAATTCTTTGTATTGAACACCGAATTTTTAAATCCCTGGCTGCTGCTTGCTCAGGAAAAGTGTATTTTTTTTATAAATGACTTTTCAAAGATACTTTACATCTTACAAAGAAAATACTGTCATTTATGTTCTGTAAGAGAAAAATCTGCTGATCTGAGAAAAACCCAAGAAAAATGTATTTGGCAATTAAAGACATATATCATGAGTGTATTTCACCTCTGAAGTGAAGCGCTCATGTGTAGAAATGTACTTTGATTTAGGTCCTACCTTCTTAAAGCGAAGCTTTTGAGTGTCTCCACATACTACTCAAATTCAGTGGCATTATTATTATGATAAGAATAATGAATGTCTACATATAAGACTCTAGGGGGAAATATATTGGAAGTGAATTTGTTTACAGCACGATTAACCTTATGTTAAAAACATATGAACAAGTTTTGCAGGTCAAATAATCTACCATACAAAAAGGGCTGAATTATCAGAATTTGTGCTAGCAATCGGATGTTGCTTTATGTACCGAATTTCTATCTTTCTGTTCTAAAGTAACCATTGGAATAATTTTCTTACAGAATGATAGTTGCTATGACAACCATAGCAAATTTTCCTTTTCTGAAACAGATGTCTCATTTAGTTGAAAATTAGAATGTGAAAAACCCATGGGAAAAATTAATTCAAACTTTAACAGAACACTGACTACAATGTAATCTCTTATAGGTTAACCCCTTAACATCTTTCTGCACTCTTAGAGTAACCTTCTCATAAATTCTAATTAAACCAGTTTAACCTCCTAGGAATGACCTTCTTAGCTATCATTAGTGCTTTAGTTGTCTTTGAAAGGTGCATTTCTGTTACAACAGAAAAAAGTCATGCTAAAAAAAAAAAAGTGGTCAAACGTATTACCGCCTTAATTATTTATTAGTTTTTCTTCTTTTATTCAGCTACTACTGGAAAGAGCTACCACGTAGTCCAGGAATTCCTTTGTCATTTAAATGAGGTATAACTTAGTTTTACATGTGATTTACTGTAAAGGGCGGGAATGCACTACCCAGATTTGACCTGTAATTTATTTGAAAATCTCAGTCTGCCCAGAGGATGTACAAAAAGGGGACCCAAGAAAGGATACTTGGCTGGGGGAAGCTATCAGCGAGCATAGATTTTTCTATTACCAGCAACAAGAGAGTGAAATCTGATTCTCTGTTTACCTTGATTCAATATAAACGTTTTAACTCTCTGCCTGCTTACCCGCTCAAGGGGACTCTCCACAATACGTGGCCATCGGCTACAGAGGAACACGGCAGGCAGCCAGCAGGCAGGCAGCGCCCTATTCCCACCGCAGCACCGCCCGTGGTCAGCTACCACAAGAACTTTGGGGCTGCAAGATTTACAGCGTCAGCTGCACCTAGGTCGTCCAGCTGAGTAAGGCAAATCCTGCCAGCAGCAGGCATGCAATTACTCTCCTTGGCTTTAAGGGGAAACTTCCATGTGCCCACAGAGAGCTACGGAGGGTGACTGGCTGAATAGCCGTTAAGTGCATCAAAGGGATGGGTGGGCAGCATCTTGCCAACATTTAGTAGCAAAATCCCACAGAACTAAACCACAACGCACAGATCACGGGTGCCTCCTCATTTCCAGAAAGTTTCCTACAGAAATCTCTCTTTTTTCGCAGCTGAAAGGCAAGCTCTCTTGCCACAATCCCTTTGCTTACAAAATAAACTTCAAAGGCTCACAATCACATGCAATGTGTTCCAGTCTTTCCTCCACAAGAGTTGTCATTTTTCTCCTGTTGGAAAATAGAAGATAGAATCACAGAGGTTGGAAAAGACCTTTAAGCTCAACAAGTCCAACCGTTCCCATCCTATGCTAAACCAAATCCCTAAGTACCTCATCTACCCTTTTTTTAAACACACCCAGGGACGGTGACTCAACCCCCTCCCTGGGCAGCCTCTTCCAGGCCCTGACAACTCTTTCAGTAAAAAATTTATTCCTAACATCTAATCTGACCCTGCCCTGGCACAGCTTTGTGCCATTTCCCCTTGTCCTATCTCCTGTCACCTGAAGAAGTTGAGTGGGAAAGGAATGGGCCAAATCAGTCTTCCCATTCCTGCTCCCTTTCCTGACACTTGTGGAACTTCACCCATTCAGCATCTGAGAGACCGGACGGTGCATGCTGGAAGTCATACTGTTAAAGGGACCAGTCAAGGGCCACGGAGCACCAAAAAGCACTTGGGTTCAGCACTGGGACTCACAGGCGAACATTTAAGTCTACCTTTTCTTGGTCTTGACCTAATTTTACTATTCTAACTAGCTACATTCCTGCAAACACAGGTATACAGTGCTACGTACACACTGCACACCTGCCTTGTCTGGCTGGAGTTCACATCTTTCAGTGTTGATATTTTTACACTCCCCATCACTGCATTAGTTGAATTTACCCAAGCTCCATAATTGCCTTTTTAGCCTTTCCTCAGTAAGTAACTAACTAGTTTACTGAGCATTTCTAATGCTTTTTACTCAATTTTCTCTCCACATAAAAATTCATAAAATTTCACCTTTTTGGGGGTGGGTGGGAGGGGGATTTTGGCTGTTTCTACATCTGAAGTAATTTTGGAGTAATGCTTATCTTTCTGTCTCTTCTTCCTTGCATTAAAGAGGACCATCCAAAGCAGGCAGGGCTGATAATAGCTATTCAGCTATTCGTGATCAGAAGGACTGGATGGACACTGTTTGTTTACAGGCTTTGAAATAACATGTAACATCTTGGCACCTGAGCGTTTTAACAGCGTAACTGAGATTTACAGAAAAACAGGTTTCAGAAGTTTTGAGTAGCACAACTAACCTCCATGTAAGAAAGACAAGGGTAGTATGATTTTAGAGAAGAGGTATGAAAGTGGTGTACAAAAAGATGTATATTATGCCAAAAAAGAAACTTGAGATTCGCTCATTCATAATACTGGAACTGGGGCTTTTTAAATGACAGCTAAGGCATTCTACTTAAAACTAATAAATGCAAATGACGGTTAATCTCATATAAGATTATCCCCTGGAACACATGGCCATGCAGTACAGCTCAGCAGGTGGAAAGGAGAAAGCAGAAGGGAGGGGAATGTAGGTGCTAAGACACCACACACTTGCAGAGCGTTACTTTGGGAGGCTGCAGTGAGCAGCAAATTGAACTCAGCCCCTCCATCACCCCACTGACTCCAACAGACAGCACTTTTTCTTCCAAGGGGAAGTTTGCTGTCTCCTTGGTTTTTGGCCTTGTGTGCTTTGCATCCAAGGTTGTCATCCTTGTTGTCATCCTTGAAAAGTCTGAATCAAATTATTGTTTTCACAAAAGGAAAGGAGGGTAAAAATCAGAATACAGCCTGCTGTCGGTAATTATTTCTTTTGCAATTTGAGTTACACGCTAAATCATTCATCTTTTGTTTAGCAGAGGATTTCATACATCTCTGAATGGAAAGAAAAAAGAATGAGCTGTGACTAAGAGGAACTGATCATTTCTAAACATTAATCTGTTATAAAACAATGAAAAATAAAATGAAATGTACTTTATCTTCATAGTAAGAAAAGAGAAGATAACAGGTAAGGAGAAAAATTAATGAAGGACTGAATTTTAAACATGCCAATACCAAATGAAAATAGTTAATTTCATTCTGTCGGGAGCCAAATGATAATATCCCATCTGATATTTTTTTTAAAGTAATAAATGCAACAAACAAACGTAAAAGCTAATTTGGAATAATTAGACAAGAGATTCAGTGCTGAGGGTGGAGATGTAGAACTGTACAGACTTTCAGTATGGTCTTACAGTTCTAACACAGGGCTGAGGTGTCGAGCTCCTGATTTCCCAGGGTCGGTTCCTTCAGTCTCTCTGATTCTCAATATGTAAAAATAAAGGAACAGCCAGGCTATACAGACTGTGCTTCAGAAACTGACTGTCACAGGGAGAAGAAGGGTGCAGAGAGGGAAGGAGTTAACAGCCCCTCTGCCCACAGTGCTGTCACCTCTCATTTTAAATGTAAAACTTTGCTGTAAATCAGTAAGGAAAAAAGAGTTTGAGGCCCATCTACGTGTGGCATCTTTACAGTTTTTCACTATCAAATGACCAGATAGCTAAAGAAAAATAATGTTCCTCCACAAATACGGCTAGTGTTTACTGTAGCCCTCAAAGACTTCAGAAGTTTGCTAACAGAGGAGAGGGAATATCCCTTCAAATGGAGACACTATACTTGTAGGCTTTTTTATGATGCAGCTCCTGGAGGGTCTCTCCTAGATGAAACACAACTAAAATACATAGGATCTTTAATAGGTGCATGGAGAATTGATAAAAAAGGCCCTCACCGTAGCCACTTCTCAGTTTAGTAACTCACCAGGTTTACATTCTTTTCTCAAAATACCAGGAGTAATTAGGCCATATGGACTAACTGTCTGCCAGTTCTTTCCTTTTCCTCCTTCCTTTTTGTTTTTTAACCTTCTTTTCCTTGGAAAATTCAAAGCCATTTTGAATTAAACAAGCATGAAAATGCTTCCAAAACTAATAAATTAATACAGCATGTGTGCATATATGCATAAATTTATTATTTTTAACATTTTCGATCGAGCAACAGATGAACTTACTTCTTGTTTAAAAAGCCACATACTGATACTTCATATGCCACAGTTCTACCTGAAGTGAACAACATCCAAGCAATCCTAAATTTCAAATTCATGTTTTCCCACAGTACAAGGGTAGGAAACTGACTGCTGCAATATAAATTCATCACACAGTACAGTGGTGGAAACTGACTGCTGCGATATAAATTTCCATACCAAAAAATTAAAGCTCTAACACCTGGATGCTCATTCAGACAGCTAGAAATTCTGAGACAACCTTTAAAAAAAAAAAAAAAAAAATCATATATTTATCCAGTGTAAATTACGTAATTAGAAATATTTGACACACACAGGTGCAGCCCTCTGTTTTAATACTGGCTCCAATTTATTCTCATTTCTTACAGGGGAAGAAAATCCTCATATTAATTCACATTAAACAATGCTAATTTATTAAATAAAATTAATTTATGAACAACAAATCCAGAGGAAGTGTTCTGATGTTAAACAGCTTCACAACAAGTGGTAAATTACTCTTCCTCTTAAAATTTGTTCGGGGAAAAGAGAAAGAACTCACCAAACTGTGTTACAATGAGTTCCTGTGATGGTGGCTCTATTTACAGCTCTTCACGTAGGGAACAATGGAAAGTCACCATGTAGTTCTTGATGTAGTAACGCATCTACTGCGTAAAAACCTAGGGGAAAACGCATACGTGCAAGCTACCATGAAGTAGGGAGGCTGATTCTCACCAGGTGTAAATGGCTCAAAAGCCAGTGGAGCTCTGCCAATTTACTCCAGCTGAGAATCCGCTCCGCGGAGATCCGCTCCAAACTAGTTCGCTATTTGTGTTTCTCTTGGAATATCGCCAAAGGGCTCATGGCAGTACCCAACTGTGTTTACATCTTTGAAACATCCTGAAATTGCTGCTGTCTGAGACTACAGCCCAGACTACAGATAGAGCTGGTGGTAGTCCTTTTGTTCAAGAAAAAATGGCGGGGGGAGGGGGGAGGGGGGTGGAGTGGGGATGAAAAGCACCAAAACAACAACAACAACCAAAAAAAAAAAAAGCCCACTTTAAACTTTAATATCAGCTCTGTCTCATAAAATCAAACTTTCAAGCAAATGTGAAAAATAAAGAGAAAACTGCTGTGGGGGATTGCAATTTCGCTCTTGTGGTTTATGAACTGCAGGAAAGTGAAGCCAATTCCCCGTAGTGAGATTACAGGTCTCCTCTTCTATAGGTCTTAAATTAAAAACCAGCTGAATCCAAAGTGAGCTAGTTTACTGGATCAGAAGATTCAATTATTTTGGCTAAGTAACTGAACGCGAACTGCTTCCTTTTAATAATATACAACTAATAATTACTGCCCAAGAAAGGACTTTCTTCTACCAAGCTAATTAAACCAAAGCAATATATTTTTTGACGGCTCCCAAATTTAACTAAAGCTAGTAACGTTAGCAAGAAAACAAGCGAATGCAAATCCCCGCTCACATAGAGAAACACAGAGCCACGGTAACGTGTTCAGGCACTACAAGGAACAGGACTTGCCCCCCAAAAAAACTGCTGTGGGAAATCCATGTAACTGCTGGTCTGTATTCCAGATTCATGCACACACAGGCAGTGTGATGTCCCACTCACGTGTACAGACACAGCCGAGGACTGCAATGGTGAAGAGGATGCAAAGCATCTTTGGCTTCAGTGACTGACTAAGCTCAGCAGACAAGGGGTCACACTGTGAAATGTGTTAGAGAACCCATCCCTATCCCTAACAGGCAGACACCTAAAAGGAAGCAGCAGGCAAAGGTGTTTGACTTACTGGTTTTCCTCTACTGTGACCATGCTAAGATTGAACTGTTCCAGACTCCTCGGCTCAGAAGAAACTTTAATCGAGGGAAAACATTTTCTGGAACATTCGTTAACAAGAAAAGGAAAAGAAAAAAAAAAAGAAGGGATATTCTCAACTACTGTGACTTTAAAAAAATCTCAAGGGATAGCTAGAATTTATCACGTTGGTCTGACTTGAATGATATTTATAGGCCACAATAGATGTAGTTCAGTTTACATTCTCATTCACTCACGTATCAGTTTAATTAGTTAATAAATAACTATGTTCCTTTAATATGCTATAGAAAATTCACTGGGAGTCTGAGAAACTTTCATTTTGCTCCATACACTTTTCATTCCAGCAATGTTAATAATTCTTGCTAATTCATTTCAGTCACTTAATTTGTACTGCAGTGTTCATTAAAAAAACCTCTCTGGAATTCAGTATGATTGCTCACACGAGCAATAGCACCCAAGTACCTACTGTCTACTGAATGAGACTCACACTTCCCATATTTCCAAATCATGTAAAAAAACGTTTTATGAGGTGTGCTTATCACATGAAATGCACCAATTTTAGTAAAGTGCCATTAGCTAACAAAAAAAAATAATAATAAAAAAAGAGGAGAAAAATGATCCAGTGATCTGTTTCAGATGTTAAAGAGACAGAATGCACTCTTCAGTCTCACTTTCTGCCACTGGAAAAAAAACTTTCACACTTCAGGAATTCAAAATCTTCTATTTCTCCCCACCACCTTGCCTGAACAGCTGAATTCAATAGATCAAGATTATTTTGCAGAAAAAAACCCATTGTTATGATCTTCCATATGCCACAAACTAAACTAGAGTGTATTGTGATTTTAAGTGTTTTTAGAAGCGGCACTTTCCAAAATGGAAAATGGTTTCTGAGAAGTATGGAAGAGCAAATAAAAATATCACTCCAGCGTTCTGTTAAAATACAATTAAACCTGTATCTATGTGCCTCAGACTGTTAATTAATATATTTTAACAGGATGATAAATGTCACTTTCTCTTTTCTAAACGCGTTGCTATTTCTTAAGCATCTGTCACATCTTACCTGCCTCTTCCTGATCGCCTGAACTAAAACATTCTAACCATAGTAATGCAGCTACATCTGGAAGGCTTAGACCTTCTGCACAAAACTTCTGAAACCTGAAATGCTTCTATTCTAAGTAATAGGCAGAGTCTATTATTCTCACTCATGATTTTAATTTTCTTCAAGAACCCTGTCAGTCTGCTTAAATTTCTCACTTAATACTGTTGGCCTCAAAGTCGCTAATTGAAAAAGCTCCAAGTGGTTCCCAACTTCAAGAAAACATTTTTAAAAGATATTTCCAAGCAACCAAAGCCCAGAACCCTTCAGTATGTCTACATCCAACAATTCCACATCCATCCCTACACAACTGTAGCACTGATAGAGCTAGATGTGCAAACAAGCCACTAACTCAAAAAATCTACTTAAATCTGAGGTTTGCTAGAATTTGGGACCGGTGTTTTATTGCTTTAGAAAACAGTACAGAAGCAATTGTGCTTTAGTTATTTGTATTTTTATCTTTTGACCAAGTGAGTGTGCAGAAAGAAGAGAACATAAGAGAATCAACTGTTTTACTCAGAAAAACTTCTAGCATGTTTTTTCCCAGTAACACAAATTTTTGAGTCCCATGTATATTTAAATCACGTGTAAGGGACTGGACTTTATTTTTTTGGCAGATTTGAAATGGACTGTAAAAATTATGAATCCGGGTGGTCATTTTGAGGCAGAAGTTGTTATTTTCCATGAATTTTACAGGGAATAAATCCTGCACTACGGCATCTTGCACTGCTGCTACTCTATGCAGAAGCCACACTCCCAACCTGGGAGGTTTATTATGTTAAATGAAGTCAATATTTTATTTTAATACAGTTTCATTTTAATTGATGTTCACCTCAATGACTGTAAAGATTTGTACAAGGTCTGGGAAAGTAAACACTAGATGATTCATCACTGGCAAAATGAAAGCGTGTCCCTCTCATGAAATGAATCTATAAATCTTTGCTACATTATTTTACTGATGGAAACTGAGTTCAGTGAGGAATGAAAGAGACTATTATAGCTGTTCTTGAAAAGATGGAGGAGGAAGGCAATGCAACAGAGACCTAGAGTATGGGTGACCTGGATTCTGTGCGGAACAAAAATAGTCTGCCTCACTTTGCCCTCTGTATGCTCTTTGAAACTACCCCAATTACACGTGGAAGTTACCTGTCTTTCTATCCAAAGCACATGCAAAGGAGAGAGAGAACATTGGATGAGGAGTGTAACAAAGTCACCTACTTTGGGAAGAAAACCAAATGAGACAAGATAGTAACAGATAAATCTGAGGGTTACACGCCTATAGCTAAGCACTACTGGTCACAATGGACCATACAGCTTGAGTAAGGACAAACTCAGCCAGACACTGGAACAGCACAGATAGCTGCACTGCACCAAGAAAAGGGCCAACAGGTTGGAACAAATATCCAGCCCTTCCACCAAAGTGGGAGGATGATTCAGACAATAAGCCCCCTGCCAAGGTTGCTTTGGGTTGAGCTGGTGACTGATGCTCACTGATGCAACAACCTACAGGTTGCACTGGAATGAATTCAGCCATCTTCTCTGAAGAAGATCATCACAGACAGAGCTCACTGAACAGCCTTGACAATACTTGAACAGAAAAAAAACCACCCCACAACCTGCATAAACACCCCTAACTTTCTTCACTCAGTTCCCCTTATCTGAACAACAACATTGTACAAGAGCTGTTGGCCCATGTGTAAATATGCAGGGACCACATCTAATCAACCTTCCATTGGAGAGAAGCTACAAAAACCCAGGAGTCCAGCCCGAGCGCCTGTCACTTCAGGACAAATGGTCCCAAATGTCTTTCCAGGCTGATATTAATCTCTGCTCTCCCATTTTCCCTGACTGGGAAATGAAAGTTTCTGAAGTTCCAGATGGCCTATAATGAAAGAATGAGGGAGGAAATGAGAATACATAGACACCAGAAAAAACCTGTAACTCTGCAAAAAGAAAAATGAAGTTCTGTTTCACGGGAATATATCCCTCCAGATAATCAAAGCCAAGCAAAAATCCACTCTCTGGATAATGAGTCTGGAGGCAATCACATCCTAAAGGGCTTCTTTAAGATATCCAGACCAGTATGTCATTTAGACTAATGAAATTGTCATGTGTTCGGCAAAAGGGCTTTGATTGTCCCTTCCTTTCCCACATTGTGGAAAATTTTAAAAAGCACTGAAAGAGGTAAAACACTCTCCTGCCACCTTGCATGCTTGTTTGAAAGCAGGAGGACCAGAGTTTCTCCTGCAGTTGTGTACAGCTGAATTATAGAAATTCAGTGCTTAGGAAGATGTTTTCTTTGTGTCACTTGCATTTCTCTGTCTACATCAAGTAAAGTGCATACTCTTACCCTGCCATTATTGCATAATAATCCACCTTTTAATAGAAAATGCCACTGGACTTCCTGTCATTTTCCACAAGATCAGAGCATGCACACAGAATACCCATTCTTCTGCAGATGTGCGCCTTTTCTATAAATTTGAGGCAGTGTTGCAGTATTAGTGGGGGAACAGCCAGCATCACCTTTTCCAGACAGAAGCAGCTTCTGATTATTAATCAGGGTTAACTCATTAGTCGTCAGGTATTATCATTAGTTACTGCATGTAACAGGAGAACACAAAGGCAGGTTACTTACTCGTTGAGTTGTAAAAAACCCAATGGAAAAAACATGTAGTAGGGCAGAGTCCATTACTGCAGCAGAGAAGCAGACGTAGCAACACTCATGGTCACACATTCAAGTATGAACCTCAGAGGCATGTTCTCACGCTGGTACCAAAATGTATGTGCACTTTCACAGACATTTATTTTTACATGGCAATTCTGAATAATGACTATGAAAGGAGTAATGCATAGTTGACTCACTCAGCAAGCACGGCAGATCTTCTGCACTGAATGCAAGAGCGGTTTTGTGCAAACACAATGTGTAATTGTGCAATTAAAATATTTAGCAGTGCAGAGTCACCAGAGGATTCTAGAGCCTATCTTCATTCCAGCTGTAGCTAACACTAAAACTCTCACCTGCAAAATAGTAGCTCATTGTGGAGGTGCCCAACTATAATAGAAGGCTGAAAAATAACCTGTAACTGAAGCACTCATTAATCACTTACTAATGTGAGTCCATGAATGACACTGCCATAGAGATAACATAATACCCTCTGTGATGACACAGTAAAGACCTTCCACTTCAAATCCAAATTCAAATTTCCACCATTATCTCACCTTCCTGAATTCCAAACCACCTCTAAGGACCTGCTGCTTATAGGGAGTTTGAAATCACCAGCAAAGCTCTCTATTATAAGAACATCTAGCTTTAGCTCCATAGGAGTACTGAGAGAATCAGGGAAACATTGCTCAAAAGGGACTTCTGGACATCTTCAGTCCAACCTACCACTCCCTACAACTCACCACCACTAGATCCTGTCAGCCACAACTGCCTAGCCAAGTCTAGAAAACACTTAAGGACAAATTCCCTGCCGGCTCTCTGGTGTTCCTGCTGGCTGCAATTTTACTGCCATTTTATGATTTTGTGTGTTATTGGAAAACAAATTAAACCCCTCAGAAAATGGCTTCATATTTGAGAAGGCTTAGCAGTCAAAAATACATTATATAGAATCATTATATAGAATTATTTGCGTTATTCTGTCTGCCAGTTTGACTTTTCTCATAGCAGTCCAGAATAAATTATGGCATTTCAAAGTACTTTCCAATCAGAAGCTTTCCAATTAACAATAGATGCCATTGAGGAACCAAAGTTGTACATTGATAGCAACTATGGCTATTGTCTACACAACATTGCTTCCAGGCCTGCGAATCTGTTCTGGCCATGTCCTGGGTTTAGCTGGGATGAAACTAGAGTGTATATTCCTGTGCCTAGCTCTTTAGCAAAACAAAACAAAACAAAACAAAACAAAACAAAACAAAACAAAACAAAACAAAACAACACAACAGTGTCAAAGCCTTATATAGGGAAAAACCCCAACAGTTCCCAGCATCTGGGCTACACTAGAAGGGAGCACACACATCTTACTGATGCCTTGCTCATCCAGATCTGTCAACCAAAACTATATGGTGCATTGTCAAAAGCAGCAGGCCCCCTAGGCCAAACGTAGCCACACTTAAAATTGAAGATTTTTCTGGGCAAATTTAACACCATGGCATTCCCAAGTTTCCCATGAGGCATCTAATGATTTTATACTCCTTTCCCATATCATCTATATTGATAATCTGTGCTCCATGATACCGGTGGTGTAAATACCAACTCCTAACCAGCAGCTTTTGTGCTTTGCAGCTTGCACTTCAAAATGGCTGCTCCCTGCTTGATGAGAATACTAGCATAATTAACATTTAAAGCAGTTAAATTTTCGTTAGTGAGTAGAGGCTCAATCTGGCACTTGAAATCTTGCCCTTGGAGACCAGGAGAGTTAGAGCATTGGTTTCCGAGACAAAACAGTGTCCATTTCTTCTATGCAATTAAAAATAACCACTCAGTTTTAGATAATAATAGAAGTCAAAATACCCAAGTGCTATTGAAAATCTTTAACCACACACAAATGGTACATATTTAAAAGGCCTTAGAGACTGGCATGTTACGCAAACCAATCGAGCTTTCATGGTTTACTTTGCAACTAAAACATCTCAAGCAGAAGTGCAATCTAATTGCATACAGGCTGTATACAAAACCGCAGATGGCTACAGGTAAATGAGTTAATACTGGTTGACATTCACTCAGACCTTACTCCGGCACTGCCAAAGTACTATGCCATTATTGATTAACCTGTTTAACAAAGGAGGGGTATCTCCAGCTTGTACTTATTTTTTACAAAGGGTGAAGTAAGACAGAAGATCAGGGCTGTAACCAGAAATGGAAAGACAAGATCTGGGGCCCAAATCTTTTCATTTCTAGATAGCTCACCTTCTCATTAGAGTCACATACAGACAATAAAGATAAACTGTAATTGGGTTCTCCAATTAAACAAATCAATTCAAAAAGGTAGATGCGTATTTTCAAGGCTGGAAAAGAAAAATATTTTAGGATCCTAAACAAACAACTGCATTAAATTCAACTTTCTTAGTGAGTTCTGGAATCTTAAAGAACTCTAACTATGTTCATAAGTATTTCCCAAAGGACTGGCTTCATGATGGAAAGGCAAAAAATACTGACCATGGAAAGTTCAGCAAAGTTCTGTAGTGTTTTACAGATTACAATGCTATGACATAGAAATAAACTGAGATTTCTTTCTCAGAAAGGCTATGATAAAACCTCTTGTTTCAGAGTGAATGAAGTGCAGAAACAAAAAGAAATGCTAAAGAACAGTAGTCACAAGGTGGCACAGACTTGTACTACAGCCTTCATCTAAGCAGGCAGCTAGTTTAACCCACACAAAACAGCTGTCTCTCTTCCTAAGTTTTCTGACTAGTGGGCTGGCTAATGTGACTCTATTACTTCTGCATCTAAACTAATATACTAATGAAGAGCAACTTAGTATTACTGTTGCTCTTACCTTTGGACGTGACATCAATTAGCATGGAAACTTCATTCAGCGTTGCACCATAACAAGTAAAAAGCCCAGTTTGGCTGCAAGTCTTACATCAACACTTTCTCCCATATGGAGTAAGCAAGGATCTTCAAAGGACCTTACAACACTCATCTTCCAGGACTGTAAGGGGGTGGGAGATGACTTAGCAAAACTGTGAAACATGGTAGTGTGGAAGTTTAGATATAACCTGAAGATGCATAAAAGATGTAAAGCAGTCTTCTTTTCATGAAGAATAGATCGTGACAGATAGCTTAGACAACTTGTGCAGAATGACAGGATTAGCGCCCAAAGAGAGTGTGGCAGATCTGATTTTACAGAAACATTATTTATGGGTTAGTGGGTGGACAAAGTTTTTCTCAACAGATTTTTACAGACCTAATCACACACAGAAAGTTCAAACAGTTTCCTGTAGCCTCTACTTAGTGCTACTTTATAGATAGCGTTCTGCATTAATTTAATTTATCTAGACTTTAATGAGACTTTTGGTACTCCACTGCCTTGAAAATTATTACTGACACTGGAAATATGGTGCCTGGTTACGAATATTGCAATGAAGATATGAAGTTGCCAGACATATTGTAAACAGAACATAATTACAGTATTTACAGTTGAACATCAAAATGGGAAGAGATGCCAAGTGGCATTTCTCTGAAGTTAATATTGGGACTGATACCATCTAATATCTTCCCTAATAATTTGGAAAACGAAGCAAATTGTACATTGATTGAATACACAGTAGACACAAGAGGAAGATGAACTACAACACAGCAGGTGGGTAGGTTGAAAAAAACCCAGAAAGATCTGGAGATCAAAGAGGGAGAGAGAGAAGGGTGCATTTAAGAGGGAAGCTATTTAACGTAGACAAATGTAGAATAATAAGCCCAGAGAAAATTAACACCCATCTCAAGTAACCAAATGGGAAAATGCCAATTTTCATTAAAAAAAAATCCAAGAGATTTCACAGTTTATTCACACTGAAAATTCACATTGGGGTATATGCATCAGGTTTGACAACTTGTTTGCTACATTCCAGCCTGATGTGATTTTAAAAGGAAGAATAACAGATTTCCTTAAAAACCTGCCTTTTAAAATATATTTCTGCTATTTTAAATGTATACCGAATGTTGATGAAAGACCCAACTTCCAGCCCTGTTAGCAGAAATACCACAGAGGCAATTTAACATTAAGTAAGAAACACAGAAGCAGCACGTAGGAGGTCCAAGGTGGAGGTCAGGAAGCCAACGCCCATCTGTCTCTCGACACTGTCAAGGAGTTCTGAGCATTTCACTCTATGCAGTACAGCAAAATCCATGAAGTACTAGGATGCCTCTGATTTGTTGACTTTAGTTTAGAAGCTCAACTATACCTTGAGGAAAGCCATTACTGTGGAAAAGCATGTAAGATTCTGAGGGATTTCTTTTTTTTAAAAAAAAAAAAAAAAGCCTGCACAAATACAGAAACAAACTTGCTGCCCTAAATGACTACTGTGTACACTAATGAACCTTAAATATTATCTGTGGGGTGAAAATCATCAAAAGAATGTACCCTTGCAGTGAAATTTACCTGTAATCATATAAACTCACTAAGTATAGAAAACACATTTTATGACACAAAAACCCCCTACCTGGACTGTGTTAGAGAACTGTTCCTTGCCTGAGTTTAAAGAGCACGCTATCATTTTCCCATCGTTATTTGCTTAACCATACCCATAGTACATTATTTTGTCACAGGAATGATTCATTGCCAGAAAATACAAAAACTTTATCAAACTGAGTATTTACTTCTCTTCCTAACACAGCAATCCAAATATAGCTGATGCATACCAAATGGCTGATGTGATAGCAATCAACAGTATTTTATTTTTTTAATGCATGCTTAAAAACCTGCTTACCAAGGGGAGCCATATATTCTGAATCCCCTCACCGTCACTTCAGAGTCTTGAAGATAGATGCAGTTTGTTAGAAGAGACTGTACATTTTCATAGCTTTCTGGCTTCAGCTTAGAAACAGAGGGGAAATAGTAAAAGTCCTGCTTGATTAAGTCAGCCATGAATTCCTGGTCAAAGGTCAATTCATGATTTCCTGCTATCACAATCTTGTATTCATAGGGCAGGCTACCTAAAACAGTGAAAAACAAACAAATTACTCGTTGTATGAAAAATCTGATGAAAGAAAACAGACAGACTCACAAACTGTTTTCGATTCCTATAATACACTCACATATTTGAAACCATTGAGCATTTCCCTACTATGTGTCACTGTAGTTCCTAGTGATTTCAGATAAATGACATTACTGTCTTTTTTCAGGGCACACTCTGACTTAGCATGCTTAGCATTAATGTGCTGAAACTACTTTCAACTCATCAACCTTAAAAACCAGTGTGCAGACTTCCCCTCTACTATTTACTTCTAGTTAATTGCCATTTGTGCTGCAAGTATCACTTACTGTGACAGTGATGATAACTCTCTGACGGAAATTAGGGTTCAAGGAAGATCGGCCGTAACGCTTCATAAATAATGTCAGCTCTCTTCTCCCAGAACTGTGGTCTTTACCAGCGTGTACTGAGGAGGTCTTACAGACTCAGAACTCTGATCTGCTGCCCTCCTTGCCCTGACATTAAGATCAAGCCCTCAAGCGGGACGGGAATTGGGTTTAGCTGTCAAAACTCCTCATCCCACAGAGAAGTCTCGCAGTTTGCCTCTATCCCGTGTTTCTTCTTGCTCCATTTTCTCAGTGATTTCCTTAGATCCACGGACTATAATTTAAAGTGACTCATGTTCAAGAATATTTTACAACCCGTATTTAGTGAAAAACCTTTCAACAACCTCCTGCGGAAGGCAAGAATATATATGCCCACACACGTGGGTTTTTCCCGAGAGCAGCACTGCAACAGAAACTTTCCCCGACTACACATTTCGTTATCAACTGGATTCTGCCCTTGAGAGCAGACATCACCTGTCTCAAAAAGCTCAACAGAAACCTCCGAAGCATATCTGAGGGAAAACAAAGACGGAAACTGTGGAAAGCCGCATTCATTAGCTCTGCTTCTGCACTGTTAATTTGCATTTGGATGAAGGCAGAGCAGGAGATTGGGAGCAGAAAGAAATATTTTATTGAGCATGAGACCCACCTTGCATAGCAGCAATCTCGTCATCTTTTAAATTAAAAATGTAGTTGACAACACTGAAATATTCACCGATGACCCCAAGCCTAACTTAGAGGTAGGATTTTTAGAGAACGTAAAACACCAGTCGAGATGCCGTGGCAAAAGTTGGTATGAGTAGGACTTAAGAATAAAATGCAACAGTGTGATTCAGTTATGGAAACGGAAGACAGAGAACAGTGCTAGCCCAGAGAAGAGGCTGGACTCATTATTTGTCAAATGAAAAGATATGGGTAACTCTGAAGCATAAGTTTCAGACACTTATAACACCTGTTTTAGGAAAATTGGTTGTACAGGTTTGCCCTTTGTGGGCCCAACACAGATGTGCCTTTAGAATACTTATTAACAGCTACTCTTTTCAGATATTTATAATTACATACTGAATGTCAGAGATTCAATTATTTATCTGAAAGACTACTCAAGATATAAATGTTGTCATTTTTACTTCTGAAATGCTTAGCATCTTGCAGATTAGTAGTCCATCTCTACAAGTTTTCCAGGTATGTGCACACACAACACATGCAAGTTAAAAACGTTACTTACATATTACAGTATGTATGGACATCTACAGGCCTTAAAGCACCCTTGGGAAAGAATACCTGGCTCCAAGCTCGGTGTCACCAGCAGAATTTTGCTTTTTATGATCACGGGTCGGTCTACACAAAACCAGGCCTGCTGGCAACAGCACACGCCTCTCTCAAAGGGGGAAAAGGATTCTTGCACAAGAGTTAGCAGGCTGACTGAAAGGGCTCTAAGCCACTTTTGAAGGGGGCAAGGAATAAAACTAGGTTCTCTAGAGATAAGACTGGGGGCAGTATGCCAGTGCTTGAAGACTGGTGTGCTAGCAAGGTCCTTCAGTCTGCCATCTCAGTAGAGGTAGGGGATGGAGATCCACATGGCTGCAAATATGCAACAGTTACTGATGGGTTAGAAACCCCATAAATGCTTGGGAACGGTAATGTAGGAATTAGGGCTTCTCCCACCAGAAAAGGAGTGGGATCAATGGCCCAACTGAAGCACATCAACACCAATGCAACAAGGGCCGAAAACAGGAGGAGATGGAAGCCATTGTGCAGTTTGAAAACTGTGACACAGTTGCCATCACAGAAACACAGGAGGATGATCGCACAACTGGAGTGCTGCAAAGGGTGGCTACAAACATTTCAGAAGGGACTGGCAAGGAATGTTTCCCTAAATATATTAGCAACAAATGGAGGGCTAAGGAGAGTCTCCGTCTTTTACTGGATGCAGGGAGAAACACAGTGACAAAGGATGAGGAAACAGATGAGGTATTTAATGCCTTCTCCGTCTCAGTCTTTAATAGTAAGACCAGTTGTTCTCCAGGTACTCAAACCCCTGAGCCAGCTGGAAGACAGGGACAGGGAGCAGAATGAAGCCCCCATAATCCAAGGGGAAATGGTCAGTGACCTGCTACACCACTCAGACACACACAGGTCTATGGGACAGGACTGGATCCACCCCAAGATATGGAAGGAGCTGGCAGAAGTGATCACCAAGACACTTTCCATCATTTACTACCAGTCCTGGGTGACCAGGGAGGTCCCAGTTGACTGGAGGTTAGCAAATGTGACGCCCATCTACAAGAAAGGTTGGAAAGAGGATCTGGGGAACTACAGGCCCATAGGTTAGTGGAAGGTGCCGGGGAAGGTTAGAGAGTAGATTAACTTGACTGCCATCATGCGGCACATACAGGACAACCAGGTGATCAGTCCCAGTCAGCATTATCTCCTAAGACAAGGTGACCCACTCAGTGTGTGAGGAAAAAGCTGTGGATGTTGTCTACCTGGAATTTAGTAAAGCCTTTGACACTGTTTCCCACAGCATTCTCCTGGACAAACTGGCTTGGACAGGCATACTCCTTGCTGGGTAAAAGACTGAATGGCTGGCTGGGCCCAAAGAGTTGTGGTGAATGGAGGTACATCCAGTTGGTGGCTGGTAACAAGTGATGCTCCCCAGGGCTTGGTACTGGTGCCAGTGCTCTTTAATATCCTTATCAAAGATCTGGATGAGGGGATCCAGTGCACCCTCAGTCAGTTTGCAGATGATACCAAGTCAGGGGAGGAGTGTTGATCTTCTGGAGGGTAGGAAGGCTTTACAGAGGGATCTGGTCAGGCCAGGTAAATGTGCCGAGGCCAAATGTATGAGGTTCAAGGCTCAGTGTCAGGTCCTGCACTTGGGTCACAACAACCCCAAGCAGTGCTACAGGCTGGGGGAGGAGTGGCTGGAAAGGTGCTGGGTGGAAAAGGACCTGGAGATGTTGGTCTACAGACAACTGAATATGAGCCAGCAGAGTGGCCAGGTGGCCAAGTAGGCCAACAGAATCCTGGCTTGTGTAAGTAATGGCGTGGCCAGCAAGACTAGGGAAGTGATCATTCCCCCTGTACTGGTGAGGCTGCACCTTGAATACTGTGTTCAGTTTTTGGCTCCTTTTTGAGGACACTGAGGTGCTGGAACGTGTCCAAAGAAGGGCAATGAAGCTGGGGAAGGGTCTAGAGCACAAGTCTTACAAGGAGCAGCTGAGTGAACTGCAGTTGTTTAGCCTGAAGTAAAGGATGTTGAGGAGGAGAGACCTTATCACTCTCTACAACTGCCTCAAACGAGGTTGGAGCCAGATGGATGTTGCTCTCTTCTCCCAGGTAACAAGCCACAGGACAAGAGGAAATGACCTCAAGTTGCACCAGGGGAGATCTAGATTGGATATTAGGAAAAATTTCCTTACCGAAAGGGTTGTCTATCATTGAACAGGCTGCCCAGGGAAGTGGTTGAGTCACTATCCCTGGAGGTATTTAAAAGATACACAGATGTTGTGCTTTGGGGACATGGTTTAGTGGTGGACTTGGCAGTACTAGGTTAATGGTTGGACCTGATGATTTTAAAGGTCTTTTCCAATTTAAACTTTTCCATGAAATAGGAAAATAAGGAAATCCTGTATGCTGCAATATTGTTAACAATTCCATTTCTATTCTGTTTTGTAAATCTTTTCCAGCTCATCTGATCCATCCATCTAACAGCCAAGAACCTGTACAAGCTGGTTATAGTTGTTGCTTCCACTAATGTATTTATGTCATGTTGCTGTCTGTGGGTGTTACTTAGGCAAATTAGCAAATTACTCTAAATGTACAGTTACATTTATTATAGTGGCGGCCAGAAGTGCTGCTGTAGTTACAGGTCTGTCAGCTTTTCAATTAACAACTGTGTTTTTGATGAGTTTGCAGCTCAGGATTTTTTCCTTTCATTCCATCCCAGGCAGCAACTTGCTGAGCCTTTTTCCCTCTCTTTGTCTCCACAAGCCCTCTTTACCCTTTTTTTTTTTTTCCTCTAACGGGTATTTTTTGCTGCTTGCACATAAATTTAACCATATTTTGTTTAACTTTCTTCCTTAGGAGACTTTAGGCTTTTTAGTGCTTTACTTTTTACTCTCAAAGTTCAAAGTCAATCTCAGGCATAAAGCTTTGAAACCTTGTTCATGGCTGGGCACCACTATCATGAACTGTGTACACAGTTAAAACACCAGCTGAGCATCTCCAGATGAAGACCCTCAGCTATCAGACCACAGTTTTGATTATACATTCCCCATCTTCCCTGGGAAGATATGTGATCCATACTTACCAATGCTCACTCCAGTCCACATGCAAAAATTGACACTGAATGCTAAACATCTCTTTGCAGTAAAGCACAGTGCTTCTACCACTGACCTCAGAGGAACCAGCACCACCTTACTGCAGCAGGGCCACAGTCCAACATAGTGCGTCAGCACAGTCCTGAAAAATGCTGAATGTTTCAATTGCCTTTTATAGCATTAAGCTCCACCAAATACTAGTGACGTCCTATCAATATTTACCTGAAAGCTGCCTTAAAGCAGCAACTCTTTCCTACTTCTGACCCACAACTTCTTATTTTTCCTTTTTATATGTTATTTAAACTGATCTGGTTTATTCCCTTATGTCCTTCCAAGACAAATACATGGTTTTCCATCCCTAGGCACAGACTAGTGCACTATTTGTAGCCTTGGCTTCATCCTTGGCAGGGACAAAGACCTCCCAAGAGCGCGTAGCCTAATAGCTGTTGTATGGCTTGGTTTCTACATGTCTCTGTAGCTTTAGAACAACCCCTTTTCCATCTATTATTTTTTGTGCCCCCAGCTTGCTGTCAGATAATTCAAACAAATCCAGATTGACCAGTTCATTCTCACACCTGCTAGTAGATGTTTGTGACAAGAGGGGCAGAAGAGACACCAGGCACATTTCCTGTCCCTTGTTAAACAGAGACAAGAATGTTGAATTCCCACTCTGCAGGTTTTCTGGCTTCTTACAATAATTGCATTTTGCTAAGAAGGATTCCTAACAAGGACAGCAGTGCCTACACCATAACCGTTGCAGTGAGCTCCTTTTGTCTTTACACAGGCCATGAAAACAAGCCTTAGTAAAGACATTTTCATTTGCTAACCTGTTTTCCTGGAGTTTTTTTCCCCTTCTTTTCCATAATAGCCATATGCTAAACATTAATTCACCTGGCTGCTCATCCCTGTGGGCACCAATGGTACCCCTAGAGCAACCTTGAGCATATCAAGGGTGACTGTAGTAACAGTGAGGGACATGTGACCCTGCTGATACTTCGTCAATCATGCCAGTGAGGTGGCTCCCTGCTCAAGGGGGATTGGACGCATCCCACAGTCAACACAATGCCACAGGACTCTGGTTTCTACGACCTTTTTGAAGAGCAAGGACTGCTGCACAAGGATGGCATTCCACTGGCAAACTGGGGCAACAGTGTCCTTGCCAACAGGTTCACTAATATAGTGGGAAGAGTTTGCAGTTAGGTGTGTTGGAAAAATGTTTTCATGCTGTGAAGAGAAGTGGACATGTAGAGACAATGAGAAAGCAGCTGGGGACAAGAGGATAGTGAAGGCTCTTGCATTACCCTTGTAAAAGCAGCCTCACTGGGGCTCCTCTCAGGTGCAGCATTGGGTAAAACTAGGAGGAAGGAGAATTCTGTGCACCGTGGAGAGCTGTGAAATCTCTTGAGGTTATGGAGACATGGTGGGGTAATTCACTTGATTGGAATGTTGCAATGGACGGACATGGGCCTATAACCTGTCACCTCTGATAAGGATTAGAGAAGTTCCCAATGGCTTGAAAAAGGTAAATGTCCCACCCATCCTCAAGAAAGGTGAGAAGGGGAAACTAGAGGACTAGAGAACCATCAAGCCTCACGTTAGGACTGGGAAAATTATTGAACTTATCTCCCACAAAGTAATTTTCCAAACACATGAAGTTCAGGAAAGTGATTTTGAACAGCCATCATTGATTTAACACAGGAAAATCACACCTGACTAATGCAATTGCCTTCTATGAGGAGATGACTGGCTCTGTGGGTAAGGGAGAGTCCTGGATGTTGTTTGCTTTGATTTTAGTCTTTGACAAAATCTCCCATAGCCTGCTTATAGCCCAAATTAGTGAGAAAAAGATGGATGACAAAGTGTGTCAAGTACTCTCTGGAATACTGGGCTCAAAGGGCCAGAATCAGTGGTACAAAGCCCATCCGGCAGTCAGTCATTACAAGTATCCCTCAGGTAGTGAAGTTGGGGGCAATCCTTCCCATCAGACTGACAGACCTGCTTCCCATCTTTACTAACAACCTGGATGATCTGATGGAGAACACTTCCAGCAAGTTTGCAGACAATGCCAAATTCAGGGCAGGGATCTGCTGAGCCACTCTGGACGGCATGTCTGCTATTGGGAGGAACCTGCAAAGGCTGGAAAAATGGGCTTACAGGAACCTCATAAACTTGACCAAAATGCTAACGTCTTCACCTAGGATAGTATTATCTTCATGCAACAAGACTCAGTAGTGTGTCTTTGTGGAAAAGATAGCCTCCCAAATCCTGTCCTGTATTAGTAACAGTGAAACCAGCTGAACAATGGGAATGATCTTTCTCCTCTATCTAGCACTTGTCAGAACACATCTGCAGTGTGGTGTCCAGTTCTGGGTTTCCCAGTAAGAGAAAAACACTGACAAACTGAGGCAAGCACAGCAGAGGGTTGTCAAGACTGCTGGGGAACATGGTACCTGTGTAGAGGCTGAGATCTGAGTTTATTTAGCCTAGAGAAGATGAAGGGAAGATCTTGCTGCTGTCTGCAACTACCTGATCTCAGGATAAAGAGAAGGCAGAGCTAAGGTTCTCCTCAGAGGTGCACACAGATCTGACAAGAGCCAACAGATACAAGTGGGAACATGGTACAAGGGAAGAATTTTACCATGAGGATGGTCAAAAAGTAGAATAGATGCTCAGAGCAGCTGTGAAATTTCAATCATTGGAGACATTCAAAATTCAAGTGGACAATGTTCTGAGCAGCCTGCTCTAAACAGACCTACTCCAAAAAGGAGATTGGACTCAATGCCTCCAGAGATCCCCTGCATCCTGTGTGAAGTTTCCGTTAAGTCTACACTGAAAAACCCACAAGAATTTTAAGGAGCCTGCAATGCTGAATGAAATTAAAATCTCATTTTGTGTTGTGATTCTAATGGAACAAATCTATGGTAGGCAAAGCAATTTAACAGGACTAGAGATTATGTTCCATTAACTTTGGTATAAGTTTCTTGTACTATCCATTTAGCAGATGAGTAGGACTAAATACCCAACTGATAGCCAATTAACATTTAATGCTAGCATATGGCTTTGCTAGTGGGCAGGTAGAAAATTTGGTATTAATACAGAATCTCTATGTATACAAAGATATTAAAGAAAATTTATGGCTGTCACAGGAATTCTGCACACATACCCAAGACAAAATTCATTCCCCAGTAAAATTAAGGCAGCAAGCATGTAAGAAATAGATCTGCCCTTCAGGAGTGCCAAGAAACACATTCAAGAACATATGCTATGGGAGTCAAAGATGCATTTTCAAAAAAAAAAAAAAACAGGAAAAGTTATGAATTTGGGGGGAAGCTACATTTTTCTCCTGATCTCATATTTCAACTAGCCAAAACAAGACAAGTGATCTTCCCAACCAGGGATCTCCTGTTCCTGGCACCTGAGAAAGCTCCTGCTAAAATACCCCTATAACCTGGGGATGAACTACAACTAGGATTGGTTGTAGAAGTTTTACCTGAACAGTTTTCTGTACTAAAATTATTAAATTGGATGGAATAGGATATATTTGGAAATTCATGTAATGATTTGGACATTACCAAGGAAACAAAATTAAGCAAAATGTCCATTTAAAATATTTTGGGGTAAATAAAAACTTAATTTCTAAGAAAAATTTTGCCTCTTTTCTAAAGTAAGATTTTTTTACCTCCCATAATGTCTAGCTTGCAAGAAATTAATGTTATTTTCCTCCATAATCAACCCCTTGCCACTTCATCCCATTTGGATTTGGAATCAACAGAAATGTTTGCACATCAAAATTCTGTCAGAAACACACTGGTTCCAATTCTGTGCTGGGCTTCAGGGCTTTCTCTTTCAGAGTACATCCAACTTTTGCCTTCTGCCAAATTGGAATGGAGCTCCAAGCCACCATCCACTCTGTCAGCCTCTGTCTTAAAGCACAGTAAGACTCTTCCCTTCCTTTTCCCTTCCTTTTCCTCCTTCTCTGCTACACAGTTGTCCATCTTTCCTGCCTCATTTTTCCATCTCCTTTCCTTTTTGTAACCTCCCTCTGTGTACAGAAACACACCTGAGACACATTATCTTGCACTTAATTGAGCAGTTTTAGCAAAGGCTATCTTTTTCTCACAGAAGCAAAACTTGTAGAAGTTCATTGCTTTACACTTGTCTCCCAATACCCCTCTGAAAATGCTCAACAGATTCAAAAGCCATTTATTATATTCAGCAGAGGAGTAAAGGCCTCAAAGATAATTATCTTCCCTTGAGTTTCCTGGACGTTTCTTAGACCAACTCCCAGTCTAAAGGAGAGGCTTCAATGGAATGAGACATCCTGGGTGTCTCACAAGACATCTAAGCACCCACAAGAGGTCTGTGAGACAAAATCCACAAAGTCAGGTTCTGCTCCCAGAACAACCCACCACACATAAAAATTCTGCCCTCTATCTCCTAAATCAATGTGATTTATTATTATTTCAGATTATTTTACTATCAGAAAGCCTGGGATATCATATTTAGTTTATATATAACCAGATGGTATTATCACCTTACTAAATTCTTAACTAGATACATGGAGTTTTGGAGTTTGGGCAGCTGTGGCAAGCTCTCCTTGGAAAGTTTCTTAGCCTTTGTTTGTTTAGTATAAGAATCTGATAGTAGTTCTGGTAATATAACTTGTGTAAGAGTACATATATTACTTAGCTAGTAACATCTTTGTTTATTCCTTTCATTACTGTAGATTACTAATTAAGAAAATCAACTGAACATCTAATTTTTGCATGTTTATGCACCAATTACAAAATTATTACAGCAATTCTTAACTTCTAAACTACAGTAGGTCCTTTTTATGATGAACATAATTTTGACAGAGTAACTTGAAATGCTGGGGAACCATTACTTGAACTACAGGCAGCGTAATGCAAAGCACTGAACAATGTGCCTTTGTTTGTGATTTCTCTGCATCTGAGTTTGTTCTGAGTGGGATTCTGTGTGCTTAAAGGTTCATCCCATTCCATCAGCAAGTCATCTTCTCCATAAATTAGATCAACACTGCACACGATTCAAAAGCAAACGCACGATGTTTATACTCCAGGCTCCTCTTGTACTAAGAGGTTAGGCATCTTTATCAAACCGTTGACCTCCTTCGCAGCTTACAATTGTTATCAACTTGCAACTTCACCAAGATAAATGTAAACTTGTACAGGCAGATGTGCTTTGCTTCTCTCCTGGTATTGTACTGAGCAGAATTTTTAGTATTCATTAAAAGCGGTGACGATCACATAAGTGCCCACTTAATGCTTTTTCCCCCTCATTTCAACCTTTTAGAATACAACAGTGAGTGATACAGTAAAAAGACTGCATAACTGTCTCGGATTGCTTTTTTAGCATCTCTTTGACAGTTCTGTGTTTAAACACTGGGGCTGATGTCTGGGAAATTCACATTAACATACTTTTTGTATGGTGTGTAATCTGGAATAACATTGTAAATGAACACTCCCTCCTAAATCATCTGTAACCTGCTAGCTCTAGACATTCTTGCATTGTAAAAGCCAGTAATTATATCAAACACTAAAACAGCAAACATATACAATACTGCTCACATTTTCAAAACAGGATCTCTTAAAATAGATAAAGGCAAATCAAACTAAAAAATATCTGATAATAGTCCAATTTAAGCTCTTTGATACACTGTGTTTTATACGCACCCGCACACATGTATAACAATTGGACCAAATCACTTTCTAAAGGAAAAGTGGCTTCCGTTTACCTAGGTTTATTTAATTACCCTGTAATTATGCAGAACCAACCCAACGCATGCCATTAGAGTAGCTGTAGTGAGTCAAACCAAAAGACTCTGTACCTTCTGTGCACTAGCCATCAGTAACAGAAGCCTGGAGAACCGTATGACTGCAAGGTTTGCCTAGATTGCACCTTCCTGTGATACAACCCTTTGGATGATGGCAATTAATGGCTTGAGAATCCACAATTGCATAAACTACAGGGTATATTTTCATAAGCAGTTTTCCTTTTTTACTTCCTGGAATAGTTATAGTCTTAAATAATACTTTCTCCTCAGAAAGGAGGCTTTCTGAGGAGAGAAATTTCTACAACAGCTTTTCTGCCCTTTAGAATATTACAGTTTTGGTTTCCACCATGTATCTGGGGACAATGAAAGCAAAGGAGATAGAGAACTGTGTTAAAAAGTAACAATTAAAAACACTTTAGACTTCCTCCATGAATCTCTGCACACTGCTACAGATTCCTATCCAGAACTTCAGATCCCACAAAGGTGCTTTCAGTATCTCCCCAGTTGTCACCTTCTGGAAGGGAAGACTACAAAGAGCTGTGTGTCATGTCACTGTACGAGATGCACAGCACTAATAACAATGTTTAATGTTTGCATATAGTGCTTTGCAATAGGTGTTCAAAGTGCTGTACTGAGAATAATTAATCCTCCAACACATTCATGTGGTAGGTGGATCAAGCATCATTTTCACAATTTTACAAGGGGGAATGATAAAGATGCTGTCAAATCTGAAGAGGACTAACTAGAATTTGGTTGCCCGTCTTCCTCAAGCTCTTTCAAGTTATCTCTGCCAGAGGCAATGACAGATCACAGAATCATTTTCCAGATCTTTCTGTTCCCTGGTTGCTCTCTGCACTTCTGGGCCGCATCGCCTTCCTAAAGCTACACTTGTCTCCCAGTCTTGAATAACACTGAGTATTTTTACTTGCTTATTTTGAGGGTCAGGGATCTCAATATTTATGAAAAACACAGAATGTTTTTAGGTGAGTCATCTCAGAGACTCAGAAGCTTGATGTCTGGCTACTTTCTTCTAGTAGAAAGAAACAACCTCGATGTTAGTATGGAGTGCAAGAAGCATGCATGTGTTTGGAAGGAGGTAATGAGGGAGAAAACCTTTAGCATCTGCTGTTCCTACAGCTTCTCCAGCTTCTCACCACTAGCATAGAAGGCATCCCTGGTAAACACTTGTTCTGGGTCATCTTCCCAATATGGGGACGTACCTTAAATATTCCCTGAGACTCCCAGCAGCCAGTATAACGTTCAGAAGTCTTCAGGATGTATTAACTCCCCAGAACTGGAGAAATACTGTAAGAGTGTGTTGCAGTTGAAGCCTCGAAAAGCTGGAATCATTGAGTCACAGTCCACTTTTCTGTGCTATGCTGCCTGAGCCTTAGATGTACAAACAGATCTGAGCCATCGTGCATTTAAGAAATGTAATAAAACCCACTTTTTTTAGTATGCCCAGTCTTTTAAAAATGACATCTGTTCTAAATCCCTACACAGCTCAATGTTTTTCACTGCATTTCCAAAGCCATTCTTTTGTAAATAGATAATTAGTGCTTAAATACTTCTTTCAAGGGGTTTCTACATTAACATAAAAATAGTGTAATTACCGATGGTCAAAATGGCATGACTACAATTTATAAATTCTAATTTCTTTTGCTGCTCTGAAGCTGATTTTCTTTCTTCTTCAACACAATTTTAATCTGTTTTAAATGTGAGTATTATTGAACCTAAAAATATAAAATACCTGTTAACAGAGGAAGAAAAACAGCTACCATCATTTTGCAAGACTGAGCAGTAAAGCAGAGGTAAAGCTAAGCCTAGTGTTTCATGCTTTTCTGAAGATCTTTTCTTTTTTAACAAGAACCTACAAGTAGGGATGGTGCTTATTGACCAAAATTAGCTGATTTTGTTCTATAAACTACTAGAAACACGTGATTCTAGTAGCACTAGTTATAATTTGTGTAGTTACTAGTTACCTGAAAAGGTGTCTTCACTCTAAAATATTTTTAGTCTGAAATAAAAATGTTATCTTTTGAGCTGAATCTTTCCTGGTCAATTCCTGAAGTTTATGTCAAATAATGTAATCCATTTTGTGTGTGTGTGTGTTTGTGAATGATATGCAAGTAGGATTAACACTTTCAGGAAAATGCTCTGAAGAGCTAATTATTGTTTTCCACTTCAATGCAAAGCCACCTTCTATTTTTTCCCTTCAACTTTTGCTTGAACTTGAATTTCAAATAGGAATTCTGTCTTTGACATTGGAAAATCTCAAGCAAACACATCGAAACAAGGGATATTACAAGATGTGTTGGTTTACGTAATCTTTCCAATCCATGCACAGAAGATAAGTCTCAGAGAGAATATGGAAGTATGTCCTGCAGCTTATATTACAGATTGGCTATTCAGTTAAATTTCCAGGAAAGTAACCCACAGGCTCAAAGTGACAGTGGGTCCTGGAGCATACACAATTTGGAAATGATATTACAGACTTGAGCAAAGAGAATTAGAAGAGCAACTGAGCCAAGCAGGCAATTTCCAGTGCCAACAATATGTGAGATAAAAAATAGAGATGGTTTTGGAGTCACTATTTGATGAGTCCATTAAAGCAGGACATGTGTCTTTGTATTTGTCCTACAGCACACTTGATTTATATGCAGGTAGCGAATGAGTAACAAAAACAAAAATAATGAAAAAGCGGAGGACAAGGATAGCTACAGTGCATAGTGAGCTTGATATATAATCTACCTTATCTAGCCTTGATTACTTGGAACCAAAGAATCATTGGTTTGGGTTGGAAGTGACCTTTAAAGGTAGCTCAACCCCACGGCCATGAGCAGGGGCATTTGTCACTGCAGCCCCATCCAACCAGACTTCAAGGATTTTCAACGATGGGACATGCACGACTTCTCTGGGCAACCTGTTCTAGTGTCTGACCACCTTTATTGTAAAAAAATATTTCCTTATATCCAATCTGTATCTACTCTCTTTCTGTTTAAAATTGCTGTCCCTTGTCCTGTCGCTTCAGGCCCTCCTAAAATGTGTTTCTTATATGCTCTCTTTAAGTACTGAAAGGCCACAATAAGGTCTCCCTGAAGCCTTCTCTTCTCCAGGCTGAACAAGCCCCATACTCTCAGCCTGTCTTCATGGGAGAGGTGCTCCAGCACCCTGATCATCTTCGTGGCCTTCTCTGGACCCACCTCAACAGATCCAGTTATTTAGAAACAATTCCCCTGACTTCTTTTCAGCTGTTTCAAGGGATTTCATTAAAACCTCGTGGAGATACTGGAAAGACAGCATATGTTCAAAACCCTCATACTCCATGTCCTTATAATGACATGAGAAAATTTCACTGATCTCCTGGCCTCCCATTTGGAACTACTACAATATGTATTTTGAACTTCAATTTTTCTGATTCTCCAAAATCAGATGTTCAAATTTGGAAGAAAAATGCAGTCAGAGAAGAAACTAGGGGGAGAAAAAAGTAGTTAAATATAACAACAGGTGAAAGGTCAATACAAGAAAAGAAGGGAGGGAAATAAACAGGTTGGCATCACTGGCAAGCTTCTTTTTCCCTTCTTTTTCTAAGCTACCCTGAATAAGGGTCTGACTTGCAAAAGTACACCACGATGCTGCATGACTGGGCAATAAGAGGACAGATGAAACGGTATATAAATTTATGCAGAATAATTCAAGTGCTGGAAAAAAATACACCAACTATAGATACACACTGATGCATTCTGAAGTAGATATTACCATTCAGGAAAGAGTTTATTGACTTATAATAGACAATTTTATGAAAATGCCATCTCACCATTCAGTCACAGTCAAAAATAAAATGAGAATAATCAAAAACACAAAAAAGAAAAAGAGAATAAAGTAGGAAATTTAGTTATGCCACAGGATAAATCTGTGGTGTACTCAGATCATGTGCAGTTCTGGACTCACCTTTTTTAAAAGGATATGGAATAAAAACGTACAAAGAGTGACATGGATGATCAAAGGCATTTAAGGACTTCTAGACAGTCTTCAGCCTGAAAAATATCTTAAGGGCAGATATGGGAAGAGCCTATAAATTCTTAAGCAGAATGAGGAATGAAACTGTTCACTTGCCTCTTCCAGTATTAGGAAATACCAAATGGAACTAGCAGGTGACAAGTTCAAAATAGGCAAAGCTCTTCACATAATCCATATCACATTATGGAACTGACACAAGATCGTGTCGACACTCAAAATTTGCATAGATCCAAAATACAATTTAAAAAGAGAAGAAACATCTAGATAATAAATAGCGACCAATGCTGTGGCTCAAGAAGTCCCTGGGCTGCCTACCAGAGAGAGCTGAGAAAATAAGCACATCCAGCTATCAGCACCATTTAATCTCCTCCATAGCATTACGCATCAACCCAGCCCTAGTAAAACTTCAAATGCCTCCCTGGGAAGGAGGAAGGGGGTTTTGACATGAAGAAAAGTGAAAGAAAACAACTAATTAGCAAAAAGAACGAAGTGAAGGGAAATGAAATGAAGTGGAAGGCTTTAGGGGCCAGAGGATAATAAGGATAAAACTAGGTGACTAAGGGGCAGACAAAGCAGAGCACCTTGGCTGCTAGCCACAGTCAAAGACAATACTGGACTAGAGAGACATAATTATCTGAGCTGGTACAGGCCTTCCTGTGTACCCACATACAGTTAGCCTAAAAAAGAGAGAACATATTTTAGGGTATGACTCAGAAAGCCAACGTGCCTCTATTAGCACAACACTTGAGCATGTGCTCGATATAACCAGAAGGTCCATGGAAGTTAATGATGTTAATGTAAAATACACTTTGTATCCGACAGGCACGGGAATTTTATGTAGAACAGAAAGATAAAATCCGAACTTGCTGAAGGGCCTCTTGAAAAGATGACATGGGCCCACAGACCTGAGTGGCACACACCCATGAGGATATGATGGAAAGGAAAGTTAAAAGGTAGGAATCAATGCTACATATAAAGATACCATGTAAAAGCGGGAGCAGGATATGTATCGAGTGCCTAAGAGGAAGCTGAGATCAGGGGAGGGTGTAACAAATATTCTGGCATTTATTCCAAGGCATAAATAAAGTCCTAGTCTAATGATGGCAGGAGACACAGATTTGACACCAATCAAAACGACTAAGAGGGAATATAAACCTCGTGGTATGGGATGAAGGAAGAGACAGGGAAATTTGGTGGCAGTAGGTAAGAATGACAGTGGAGGTAGAAGTCCAAGCCAGGATCTGTTAATTATTTTCTCAAGAAACCGGTAAAATATTAAGCCAAAGAAGGAGGAGAAGGTTGGGTAGGATCTGGGAGTTGCAAGATCATGGCAGGTACTGGAAGTAGCTACCTAGAAAAACCAGATTGGAGAATAGTGCCTTGCACAACAAAATGGACAACCAGCAAAAACTTCTGAAATTTTGTTTTCTAAGAGAGAATATTTTTAACCATTCTACCATTCAGATTTTGCCAGCACTCAAGGTGTTCAGGATAAATTGTTCATTTAAAACAGAAAAATATTTTTTAAAAAGCTGGTTTCCATTTTGAAATTTCATGGACAGTAATTTTTAAACCAAAAAGTTTACAAACTTGAACTGGAACAGAACTTTACATTCTAGCTGAATGAAGCCTATGTACTGACCCCAAGTTATTTTTCTGTTGGATTTTCCAGAATGAATTAGAAAACTAAGGAATTTTTTTTTCAAATTGTGAAGAAACAAGCAAAAAAAATTCTTTAACTTGCTAAATTTGCATCTCTCAAAAGACACTCTTGCAAAAATACAATTCAAACCACCAAGATCACCTTTTCCCAAACTGCACACTACCATGAAATTTGAAGCGTGCCTGAAAAGTCAGAAAATGAAGCCTTCTTTTGGAATAAAAGTGATGAAGAGAGCATCCTAGAAATGCCTTGGGAAATCTCCCTACCAGACTGAGAGAATTTCAGCTTAAGGACTTCTTCAGAACACTGTACAGCTGTGACCGGCAGGGAGGCAGATGGAGAACCAGGGAGACAAAAACTGCGCAGCGAGTAATGTGTGTAGCCCCCGTCCTTGCTCGCTAGCAATATCCCAAAGCACTTTTCTTCCCACACTAGCAGATAAATCAAATGAGTATTATTTAGAAGGGGTAACCATATGGTTTATATAATCTTTATATGCCGCTTTCAGTTCACTGGTATAATACATGATAAAGACCTACAAAATAGGATTAAAATTTGCTTTGTGTCTTACGACCAACCTGTGCGCATTTGGATAGAGAGGCAGAGGTGAGGTGATAACTGTAACAGAGTATGCTACTTCCACATGCTGTCCCTACCTTAATACTCACAGAACAATGCAACTGTTCCATGTGGGGCATATTATTGGGTTCCCAAGCTCAAATAAATATTTATCAGCCTTGCTGACAGTTATTTGCTAGTAAATATTTGTTTAAATTCTGAAGTCCTGACTTTTTTTTTTTGTATTCCATTTCAGCCTACATGCATCTGTCTGCTTTGTGCCTTCCTAATGCGGAATGCTGTAGTATCTAGCAAAAAAGATGGGAAAAATGCAAAAATATACACGACAGGAAAGAAAATCAACCTAAAACCCGAAATCCATTACCCTTAAACCCTGTCTCCAGCTCCCACATTTCCTCTCACCCTTTTTTTGATAATGAACTATCAGAATTAAGAATCTATTTCTATTCCAAATTAAGGTATCCACGCTGCTGCAGGAACAATGCCGACCAGGGTTTTTGTCTGACTACAGTGTATGCTTTCCAATTTTCACTGTCGTTTTTTTTTTTAGCATATACAAAACATTGCAGAAGCACATGTAAATCACCACTCTCTTGCCCAGTGGAACAGAATTTCAGTTACCAATGCCAACAGTTGCCTACAGAAGGCATCTACATCTGGTCTGCTACATCCAAGACAGCAACCACAGGCACACGTTTTGCTTTGTTTGGAATTCATCACTGTGGTGCAGCTGAGCCTCAGATAAAAAAACTATGAGCCTCTGGGGTTAAACAGACAAATGTTTTCAGTCACAACAACTTTTTTTTTTGCAGGGAAGCAAAGCCATAACAATGTATGTAAGAGGTTTTATGTAAATCATCAAAGGCCTACTGACTTAAATTGTTGCTAACACCAAGAAGTTGCTTAATGTACACTTGAGAGTGTGAAGGCAGAACAGATGAATAGTCTCACAAATCTTATTTGCTCAGTTGGAAAAATGCAAAAATATTTGTGTAAAAAAAAAAAAAATCTGATTCCTGCTCATTGCCATTCAAATTTAAAAAACAAATTAATATTCATCGTTTCTGAGTGCATGATGGTTTTTACTGGGAGGCAGAAGGGGCAGATACAATCAGTAAACAAATTTACTTTCAAATCCACACAGTATTCAATACCTACCTAGCCACTCGTTGAATTTTTTTACTTCACTAGGAAGTCCCAGCTCAGTAAAATCACCAGCATGTATTAACACATCTCCATATGGCATTTGGATGGGATCAGTTCTTGAGTGAGTATCAGAAATACAGACAAATCGTGTATATCCTGGAGGTTTGGGAGCATCATGGGGCACCGGATCAACCCTGTAGGAAACGCATCATAACAAGGTTATAAAGTAGTTACACACTTCTTACCATCTACTTTGCAACTCTGAAACTATCTTTTACCTTTACAAAAGTTTACATGGACTTCCACTTCTGCCCGATGGAAGGGATTTATTAAAACAAACCTAACACTAATGGGAGGTGTAAAAATTCTTGATGTTCACATCACAACATTCTCAGTATTTGTTGGGTAGATGGATTAATTTAAAGAGATTAAGGAAAATAGATTGAACTATGGCAGTAACTCTGAAACAAATACTTACAAATAAATCAAAGCATTGCCAGTTTCAAAGGAACAGTACTATCCCATTTCATTGTTTAAATATGATTACACGGTACACAGGGAAAAGATTTATTTTAGATACATAAATACATTTAAATGCATTTTTTTTCCTAATTATAACTTTTTTCTGCAAGTTATATAATTCCAGGAAATTTAATTAACACATTTTTGAGATATGTTTCACTGTGCTAATGCAAAGCAAGATAAGAACTCTCCTGACAACAGCTGTAGATGTACGTTCAAGCCTGACTATTGTCAGGACAAATGTGGCAACTTTCTGGGCTTAATTATATTAAATGAAATCAGATGCTGTGAGGGGTGAGGCTGCATTGTTCAGAGCCCAATCTCCATATTCAAAACTGAGGGAATGAAAAGATCTGACCCAGTTTGATGAGACTTATGATTTAGAAGAGGAAGACAGAGAACACCTCTCTGCTATATGAGGAATACTTATTTTCAACTCAACCTTTTTCCCCTCAATCCATATTTTGTTAGAATATATAGAAGCGAATGTAGAAATATACCAAATCTACTATTCCAGTTAGGGAATTCTAGTAGAATAAAATAAAAAAGCCAGTGATGCAAGAGTTATATTTATGCCACTAGAAACCAGAGAGATATATGGAATTGTCATGAATTATTTTATTTTTACAACATTTATTTTGAAAGGACAAATAAAATTAGTTTTGTTCACTGTTGCAGTGTGTAATACATATCCCTATCCCTTGCTGGCTGTGCTTCAATGAAGGAGCTTACTTTTCTGTAAATAAAGTCAGAAAAAAAAATAGAGATCTTTGCTAGTACTGGGTAAATTTTCAGAGGTCATTTTATTGCTTGACAACACACGATAATAATCTTCAATCACACAATCTTTTCCCTAAGTGAAAGAGGAATTCTATGAAGTTTGTAAGTGGGTAAGGTGTGGTGTTTCTGACACCTTCACAAGAATAGTGAGAATGAGGAATATGTCTAAAGCCTTCAAATCTTCTTAAATACAGAAAAAGTTCTTAGCATTTTCTACAAACCTAGAGTATGAATAAATTATTTTGTACCCGTCTTTCCATTATCTTTTTAGGAAGAAGGCATGCTAGAGGGTTTACAGCAATGCTGCAGAAACAGCCTTCCAGCACAAGTACCTTGCAGACACCTCTCTGGAGTTCCAGTTTTTGTGCAGAAAGTAACCAAACAGGAGGGAAGGACCAAAACCAGCTGTGATCAAGTCGTACCAAATGAATACCCAGGAGTATGTACATGCTGGTGGGATATGTAAGCAAACACATACTGGAGAAAACTTGGCCGACAAAGAAGGCTTGGACCTTGAGAGAGAGCAGCTGCAACCACTGGGTGTAGGGCTGAGGAGAGCTGACCCTGGCTATCATTGCAGCTGTTTAGGCTAAAAAGATTAAACACCGGTTAAGTAAAGGAATTTATGGTTATTGCTCTCCCTGCCCAGCACTTCACAAAATTAGTTACAGGTCATATTAGTAAGCCAGGTATATATTATGCATAGTACCCTGGCACAATGTAAGGATATGGACTGGTCTAAAATGCCACTGTTTGACTCTTCATGGCAGACCAGCCTTTAAAGCAGGTACTTCTCCCTAAAGCTCAGCACAGCAGTAAGTTGGGTGTTGGAGAGCAGCATGCCTTTCACATGTTGCTCCTTTGAAGCTGAATGGAAAGAACAGACCTACCATGGCAACCCATGCAGCACATAATACACGTGCTTTTTCTTACAGTTCGGATGGGAAAGGGGAAGATGTGAGCAGCATTTTCGTGGTTCCTGAGGTATGTATAACTTTTAAATCCTGTGCAATGGGCCAGAGAATTTTCATGGGAGAGAGGCATCAATGCAAAAAACCAAATAAAGGAGATGCAGATTTTCACAGTGAAGTGATAGGCACACACTGAGGCTGGCTACAGGTAAAAACATACATCAAGTTTCACAAAGGCATCGAAGTTGTGTGACTAGAAATAATTTGTGAAGGCTTGATCCCCATATTCTTGTGTAATGCATTCCCACAGCAGCTGTCACACTGACACCCAATGCACTGCTTGCAGCTTGAGCAGAGGAATAAAGATCTGCTAGTTATTTTTGTGCAAATTCTTCTGTTTTTTCTTTAAAGCAGTATGAAAACTTGCAGAGAAACTGAAAAGCAAAGTTTAAAAATTTCAGAGCAAAAGCCAATGCCAGAGGTTCATTCATGCACTAGATTTCAGTGGTTTCACAAAGAAGCATGACAGGAACTTCCCAGAAATGACTGATGGACTTGAAAACACAATTTACCACCCTTCTTGTCAGTGGCAACTCAGCTATCCCACAAGTACCAAAATGCCAGACTGAGATGGGGCTAGGAAGAACTTGTCTGCATGTTACAGCTGCCAAAAAGCAAAACAAGAAATATAAAAGTGCACAAAGGACCAAGGAAGGGCTGCAAGATTGAATTCAGGAGAAAAGGAACATAAATGCCCCACCATGCTTAAAGTCATTTACTACGTGTTCAGATGCTAACAGGTCTACGTGAAATCTGTTGGTGATTGCCAGCAACATCACAAATCTATGGACGTCAAACTACACACGAAGACAAGGCAAAGCCCTCACCTCCCCAAAGTTAATGACAAAACTCACACGGGCTAAAGCAAGGATGATTTCCCCTGTAACAACCATGTGAATAAAAGGTGCTTTTGTTACACTTTCTATGTCTACTTTTCCCTTCTTTGTTATTATTCTATTAATTGGTAGGAGGCAAAAGCAATCCCACTGGTAGTCAGAAACATTACTTACAATTTCTGTACCAAGAGAAAGAGAAGGGAGGATGGTGGTAAATGTTTCAATTGATTTAGCCTGGTTTTCTGTTCACACAAGCTTCTTCATTCATGAGAGATTGCTAAACTCTTCTGAGGAACAATTTTCTAAGGATAGCTTATCTTCAACAACTTGCTTAGGCGCTGAACTTCTATCATGCAGTTAATTGTCTAAGCCCTCCAGTAATATGATGTGCTACTGGTTAGAAGTTTAAACAGCATATGGTTGTGTTCCAACTTGATATTAATAAATAACTGGCTTTTTTAGCCCAAAGACAAAGCATTCAGGTTTTAAGACCAGTGAACAAATTCATGAGTGCTGAGGAACTCTGAATATTCACTAAGAATGGCTAAGCTTCAACAAATAAAGCAACCTGCATTTGGTATTTTCATTTGTAAAAGTATTTCTGAACCCACACTTGTTTGTTTGTACTTCTGCTGCCATTTGTCAGCTCCATAAACAAAAGATGTTTCCCAGTGCTAACACTCAACTCATTTTACTGTTTGCATTCCAGTACTACTTAAAAAAACCCAACAGACACCGTAAGCTAATACACTGCCCCCAAAACCTTGGTGTTTACTTATCACCCCAGTATAGCTGCCAGTCTTCAAGTTTTGAATATAATATCTAAATTATGCCAAAGAATGTACGTAAGCATGCACTAAATATACACATAGTATTCCAGCAGTCATAACGGCTGCATTTTTTCACTGCAGGAATCATGGCCTGTGTTTGTAAATTACCAAATCATATTAAACACGCAAAATGTGAACGAGGAGATTATTTATTCAGTCTTCCTAAAGGGAAAGAAGTTTCCTTTAAAAAAATTAAACTCAGCCTTCTGATCTAAAGTTAAGGCTGCATCTCTCTTTCATAAACACAATAAAATGGTGCCGACATTTTTATTCCCTATAAAAATATTTTACAGTATAATTTTATACTTAATTTATTTGTAATAGCTTTACTGTTTTGCTCTTCCTTCTGGCTTTAAACTTTATGGCAGGTTTCATTTTGTAATTATAATTCTCCACTTTACATTACAAGTAAATCATTTAGAGCAGTTAATTTTACTGATGTTGTCATTATATAAGAAGTCAGAAACAAACACATTATTTTAATTACTCTTTAAGCACTTGGCATCTTCGGCACATTGGTATGAAAGTAAGTTATCGGATGGGTGCCCACACTATTTTATTTATTGATGTGATTTTTCCTGGTATGTTAGCTGCAACATAACTAACAAAACAGTGTGCGCTCTAACAGATACAGGCTTGGTATTTTCAACAGCTATTTACATCCATAAGCAAGTGCACAATGCAAACAAACATTATTAAGATTGCAGAAAGTACCATCCTTGTAGCAGCTCTTCTTTTATTACCACTTCTTGTTGTTTATTTTTCTTTTTAATACGTGAGCGTTGTGCATTAAAGTTATGCTAGCGGAGTGATCTTTCTCCCATCCTTTAACAAAGTACTTATACTTTCCAAATGGACTGATTTTGTATCATTATAGTAATTATTATTAGAAAGGCAGCAAAACAGCGTTCTTTGAATTCTTTTTGACTGGTCCATCAAATACCACATCAACAAGGCAATAACAATTCAGAAGGCTGTGCTAGTGCAATAACAAAACTATAATACTTACATTTGCACATGTGGGGGCTGAAAACGTCCCTGGTTAATGTTGTAGAACGTGAAAGCCTGTGTGGGGTTGGAGCTGTACTCATCCACTTCAATTATGAGTCTACTGTGCTGATGCCTTCTAGCTGCCATAATGTGCGACTGGGCGAAAGCCATGCTTGCGGTGTAGTTCGGCTTTTTCAGGCGATCATATCTGCTATCTTCCTACGTCGATGGAAGAAGACCATGACATCTCCTTACCTAATCGGCACACTCCCCTTCAAAAAACCTGAAAGCAGATCAAAGAGATGGAGCATAACTCTGTGACAGTTAATCTGTTTGGAATTTGCTTTATTTAATATGAGATTAAGATGAAAGGGAGATATGGAAGCTAGAAGACACACAGCTCAAAGAACTCATCACAAGCCTTTCCAACTCAGCAATTTGATGAATGTACTTTAGTTGGGGGTGGGAAGCAAGGAGTGGAAATAGACTTGCTAAAGAACACAGGGGCAACTTGCTCAAGTATTGCAGACTTTTAATACAAATCTAAAAGACAGGGCAGTCATTCTTCAGAATGGCACGTCAAATAATAATGTTTCTTCAAAACAATCATTTACTTCCCTCTTTTTACTGCATTAGCTGAATGTTTAGTCCCCATGCTCCTTCAATAAAACCACCACCAAACCTGAAAATGAATACCTGGCTCTGCACAACTTAAATGCGAGCTGATTAAACAAGAAGCACTTTAACCAATTCTTCAGAAAGTCTGTGACATTTGTTATGGGAAAGCATTGCAAAGGGTTGTTCTTTACATCCTAAGGAACAGACTGAACAGCCTTGGTCCTGGTTCTACAGTATCACTGAAGGAACTCCTCAGACGGATCTGGAGGGCACCCCCTTCAACACATTCTCTTCTTTGTCAGCACTAGCCCAACACTGTGGATTCACTGGAAAAGAAAGTGATTCAAAGGCTAACACACAGTTAAATGTTATTAAATATTAAAAAAAAAGTAAAATCCATACAGGTTTTATGTTTGGGAATAAATTTTTCCCTGAAGGTTATGCATGTCTAGAGCAGCAGCACTGAATATCGGTAGAGGAACAGCAAAGCGAAACCAACTGGAATGCAAAGAGTATCCCCTAGAAACTGCAGGAAGTAATTTAAATCTGAATTTTACTTTTATTTCCCAGTTTTAATAAAAAATGGATTATAAGCCATAAAGGTGGGTATTTTTACAGTATAATTCTGCATCCTTTTAAAAAGTTGTCTGTCTTAAATATTTGCTTTCATGCAAGCGAGGGCTCTCTTCTTCTAGGGAATATAAGTAATCTGCTTCAGAAGATATATTTCATGAAAAGCCATGCTAGAATGCAGCAATTCACTTAATACATGCAGTTTCTGGAAAGCAGGACTTTGAGTATTTTATGTGACCTTTACTTCCATTCTGAAGGGATCACTGCCAAGAGTGATGGATGAGGGAGGTCTTCATAGTCACACAGATTTTTAAAGCTGTTTACAGATACTTTGATCCAATTCAGTTCTAGTGGCAGTCGAGCACCTAAGCATCTTTAAAAATCTGGGCTTCAGTTCTCTGCTTAACTACTACAGATGTTAAGTGCTCCAAGAAGTGGCAGTGAATTTTTGTTTTGGGAAATCTTGTCCTTAGGAAAATGGAATGAGAGATTCAGCTCAGTTTTGTTACTTGCTGAATGGCTGTAAAATGATGACAACTTGCTGTCACTAACAACCCACTGGAAGAGTCTGAGAATAAAAGAGTGGATTCCTTCATGCCCTCTGCTAGAACTGAGTGGTAAGGAAATGGTAGAATAACAACAAAGAAAATTTTGGATTTTAAACACTCTCAGATGCTGTGTTCAAGCTACAGAACAACCAGCAGCACAAAGGAATGTGCCAGAGCAGGGGGAGGGAAGGGAGGCATGATCCCTGTAAGAATAATCAAGTACAAATTGCTGCATTTAGGAAATAAGAAATTATGATGGCAGATGTGAAGAACCCTCCCCGAGGAGCTTCCTGTATTAAATGATGCATTTGTAAAGAAGTTTGAATAGGCAAGGTCAGAGATTTTATAGGGGGCAAACTGTTCTAAGTGAACTTACTTCTGTTTGAAAGAAACTATTAGAACTAGTGACCTCTAGAAATATTCTCCAGTAAGATTAATAATTTATGATTCCGCAGCTCTACATAAGGATTTCAAACCACCTGAAAAACAGAACCTTTCCTTTCTAATTCAGGGATTATGCCCACACGACTCAATTGCAGTTACAAAGGCATTAAGGCACTGCCTTAGAGAGCTAGAATCTCCCTTTGGGCTTCCTAAGTTCTCAGGAGCTCACAGGAGCTGAGAAAATGCCTTGTGTCAGCCTCCTCTTTGGGTCCTGTCTTTTACTTCTCTCAAGTTACATGTCAGATCTGCTGCAGAAACAGATGCATGCACCTACCCAAATATCTACTCTTACGCTCTGCTTCCTCTTTCTGGGTAAGTGGAAAATATCACTTACCAATAAAAACTAACCCAAAAGAACAAATTTGTTTGCAAACAGAAACAAACCACAGCCAGCACACCACTGATATGCCCTTTAGTGCTGAAGAGTTCTTTTAAGCAGGGAATCAATCCTTGCACATGTGAGAGTGTGTGAATCACACCATTAGGCCAGCCTGAGTGGATCCTAGCCACAGACATTCAGCAAAAACTTCACCATATAAATGTCTAGAAATCAGGAAGGCAACATATTTTACTCGAGGTAAGGGAAAAAAAGGAGGGGGGAAAAAGATGCCACAGCACTGCTAAGCCTCTGCCAAATGACAGTCACCCAACGTCAACCCTGGACACTTAACAGACATCCAAGACTGGAGAAGAAAGAGCCAGATCTTGCAATAAAATTAAAATAACTAGCAGTCACATGAATAGTCTGTACTAAACAAAAATTAGATATGTAACACACATAATCAGTAAGCATAATTCAATAGCAAGCTTAATTCAAGCTCATTTCAGAAACATACACAGATGTCTTTGAACCTTACCTTTCAGTCTAGGGTTTTCTTCCTGCATAAGTGGTTGGCTGACTACAAACATTCTTGGTGTTCGACAGAACAAGCTGTCTCTTTCCAGCTTGACTGATAACCAGACTGACACCCATTACTCCCCTCTTTCTGTTTCCATTTTCAATAGTCCCCCAAATCGAAACTTTTCCTTCCTTTTAATATTCTGAAATGTCTTCCTTTCCCAAACCAAAGTATCAAATACAGCAGGGAAATAATTATCTGCTTCTATAACATGCAAGTTTTAAAATTATATGCCCAGCATTAACAACAGAGAGCATTAAGACTCAAATCCCCACAGCAACAACATGCTAACCATCCTCTTCCCCCAGACTTATGGAGCTGCGGGATGTCTGCCAGGGAAAAGCAGAGAAATGTAAAAAGGACTGCAAGAACATGAATACTAAAATAAATATCACAAACCTGGCTGTTAGAATCACAGACTGAGAAAAAGCTATTAAATCAGCTAAGCCATCTTCTTACTGGTGGCAGGAATGCTCTCCATACATTATTTTTCTCCTTTCTTCAGCTTGTGTTCCAATGTTCACAGAGCTCCAACCACTGTGTACAATGGACACTGCTCCACCATCTTCAGAAGGCTTTGCATCTGGCCATAAACTATGAGGACTGCAATATCTCTCCTGAGGAATTACTGGACTAGGCAGGTACTTGAACCCAGATGTATATTTAAGTTCTTTGATGAGATCCTCAAATACATCTCTGTAGTAAGATTTATTTTTTTTTACTTTTTCATGCTGAAATTTCTGGTACTTTCATCTCACAGCCTTCTTGTATAGCTGGCATAATCATTTCCCTCTTTTACATTAATTTTTTAGCCTATTTATGTATCCTATTTCTCTTTTTTTTTCCATTTCAAGCCAGCATTTTATTTTAATCTCACTTCATCACTCACAGATTCTGCTTTATTCTACATTCATCCTTCAGTTCACTCTTATGTCCACTGTCTCTCACCATATATCATTCCATCCTCCCCACTGTTCCCTCCATCACCTGCCCTTTGACTCAAGCCCAAAAACAATGCTGACACTTCTGGAGAACTATTCTAGCAACACAAAATATGAATCTGGAATTGAAAACAACATGTCTCAAGCCGATGTCATTGAAATAATAATTAGAAACCAAGATAAAATACTGATTATGATAATGATAATAAAAATGATGGTATAAGTTAAGAGAGAAAACTGTGAAGGGATTATCTGTTGAGCAATGGACTTTGATAGGTTACCGAAAGTCTGGAAGTCAAGAAACATGATATGGCTATAGCATACCCCAGCAAGAGTTGAAGAGCGGCAGTTGTCAGATTTTGCACTAATAACAGTGAGATAACATAAAGAAAGGAGAAGATGCTGGGACTTCGGGCAGTACCAAGATCAGGTGCAAAGAGGTAGCTACAGAAAACATGGTATTTTGTTCAGGGAGTCTAACAAGCTGGGGTTTGGGGAGAAACAAAATGCAGTATCAAAAAAAAAAAAAAGCATTTTCATGCAGCTATAAAACATCAAAGTCGTATTTTTTCAGGGAAAGCCAGTAAGACAACAACAGTAAAATGCTTTAAAGAAGTGTATGAGAATTTATGATAGACCACATAGTGACATGCTTCTTGTGCAATTCTTGGGATACTGCTAAATAGAAACCCCTCCAAGAGCTTCATCAAGCGTTCAGGTCTTCCCCTCTATTGCACTACAATGCTTTTCATAAACTGTCAGGTCATCCTTGACACAGGCAAGCACACCCTTTATTTACATACAAAAAAAAAAGCAGTATTCTGCAGCAATGGTCCCAATTGTCATAGTAACATCCCTACAACCACTAGTGATTGGCTTTATTATCATAAATTACTATTTTTGTTTTGATCGTCCCCCAAATTGGTATAGACTGACCAGCAATAAGTGAACATACTGGAATCAGTAAAGCAATCACCACAAAAAATAGGCTGAAAATGCTAAAGGTTTTTTGCTGTCTAAAATACCCATTTCAGATGAGTCCAGATAGAAGCAAATCAATGGAATTAGTCTGCTATCTTCAGTTCTGCCATCAGGAAATGAATACTGAAATAAGCCTAAAAAGGCATTATTCTGTAAGAAAGGATGAGCCAGGCAAATCACCCTGAAGATCAAAGCTTTTTCCAAAGGAATACACTCTCTTCTTCCTCCTCTTCATTTTCTGAAACAGAATGCAAGTCCTGGCAAGCCAAAACCACCAAGTCTCCCCTTAGCAGACTGCTTTGGGATCACTTAACAAATGAGGACTTTAAAGTGAAGGCAGCATAATCAAACATCATTGAGACACTGCAAATTTTGAGGTCAATCATGCACATTTCTAGTGATGGAATCATCAGGCTTTCTAAATGAATACTGTTTGTCATAGAAATATTTCCCTTTGCATTTTAAAAATAAACAAACAAACCCAAAATCTATGTGAAATGCGCATTTATAAGCCCCCTTTTCCCAAAGCAAATGCTTTAGGTATCTGCAAATCGTGTCAAGGAGAACTTAACAATAGGATTAAAAACCCAACAGACTCCCTAAGGGTAACTGAATTAGAATCTTATAACCTGCGGTGGCATCTAAGGTGTTTACCACACTTACAAACCACCCAGAGTTCTTCCTGATGAACATCAGAGAACTAGAAATCCTGCTGGGAAACCTAACCCTCTTTACTTCGGCTGCAGAAGCAGCATGGCATTTGAGAGCCTCAGTTTACCTAACTGCCGTTTCAGAGTTGGTGAAACGCGCCAGCGTGACAGGCTTCAAGCCTCCATCAGCCCTCCATCCTCAGCACAGAGAGCGGGAGCAGAGGGCCCAGCACCCACATGGCTTCCCTGGCACTTCCCGGGCCCACCTGTGGGCCTCAGGACTCCACTGCTGAAGGGCAGCTCTACCTCTTCTTTCCACCTGGGAGAAGAAATCCCTGCTTTTGAGTGGCAAGTAAGTGTACATATGAGGGTGAGGTTTTTAACACGGATTCATCTTGGCGAAAAAAAAGTCAAATGGGACTCACCAACCAATCCATTGCCTGAGCACCGCGAGATGGCAACATGTGCTGCTGTGTCTGCTCCTCAGGGCACAACACCTGGGTATACTGCCAGGCACGTTTCTAAAGTAGTTGTAACGTCAGAAATTGGAATAAAGCCCTTACAAATGCCTCCTGACCATGGCTCTGACCACGGATTTCACAATCCTCATCTGGTAACTAGAGCACATAAACTCCACTAGGGTAATTGCAAAAAACTTTGCCTATGGTGTATCTTTAAGTGAAAGAGATCTTAAGCATCCCATTTTTCAGTCTCTGCTCTCTTCTCTGGTTTCTGCTGAAAGAGCTTATGCTGTCTCCATAATTTATTAAGGGGACTCTTTGGGTGGTCTTCTAAAGCACATCTGAAATGGTATTCTAAAAATGGCTTACCCAAATTTTCTAACTGTTATCAGTCAAATAATATACAGTTCTGTGGCCATACCCTTCCCTGGAAGTCAGAGCTATTCCCATCCATATAACTAAAACCAGAAGGCATAATTCTGAATTACTCATATGCCTCAAAATCCTACTGACTTCAGTGAGAAGAAATGCTACATCTACCCTCTTCTGTTTAGAATCTATTTCACCTATCAATGAACACTTTGATGCCTCATCATATGTATCACATATTTGTTAACTGCAGATCTACAGGGCACGGAGCAATCTGTTTAGGAACATGAAAAAAAAAAAACCAGTGACTTAAATAAGACCTCTTCTTTCTCTGTAATTACAATTACCTTAACCTGCATTAGCAAAAAACCCTCAGAAAATCCCCCAAGATATTGCTCACTATGCTAAAACACACATCATTGTTCTGCTTTCCTGATTATAATAACCTGTCAAACATGGTATGACAAAATTCTTCACTGAAATTTATTTTTTCTTCAAACTAGGTTTTTTTCCATTGCTCATGAACACAAAAATGTTTCTGTCATTACTTTACTTATAAAGAACTTGTTAGCTTTAAGATTATATAGACACAGCATTAAGAAATGGGATATATTATTTGTCTTTTGGAACTATGCCCTAGCACCCACTTCTGCGGGGCTCCCTCCAAAAATATACCATATCTTCTATACACCAAAGTTGTGACCTGGCATCCAGAAAAAGAGATAGATGAATGAGTTCAGAAAACACAAAAATTGCACAATTGCCTATGAAAACAAATTCTGTATTTATTTAAAGCAGTTATCCACTTAGAACCTTCTTAGTCTTATTTTGAATGATGATTGAATGATTTTAAATTACTTTTCCTCATTTCCCTACCTAGGTTCCCAAAACTACAGTAACTGAAAATTCTATTTATGAAGATTTAATTTTATTTTGGCTCATCAGCAGTATCATTTTCTAAATCAAATGCTCATCCATACAAATAACTGTTCATTTATTCAATTTTAAAAATAAACACAACCTAATAATACTGCTTTGTTTTCACCTTAAACTTCCACTTTACAATATATCCAATATATTTTAGATTTAAAAACTGCAGTACTCCAAGATTTACAAATAGACTGAACATTTCTCAGGGCTAAATGCATTACTGTAATCCTACATACGATCTTGCCTGAATGTATAAAACATTATTATATTTGGATAAAATATTTAAATGGATACATTTTTCATAAGTAAAACCAAACCTTTTCCCTTAAAAATACACTGGTTTTGCTCAATATTAGGTGCATTTATCCAAAAATACCTGCAGAGGTAGCTAATCTATTGAAGTAATTACTTCTAGAGAAGGAAATTCTAAATAAATATCTAAAAGCCACAAAACTGATTCCTTACTCTAAAAAATTTGCCTTTGTCTCTGGCAATGTTTCAAAATCTACATTACTGAAAACCATGGGTATACATTCATAAAAGACAAATTACAAGTCTCAAAATTATAATAATAATTCTAAGGGGAAATAGCTAAAACAGTCAAAAATGGACATTCCACCAGGAGTAAATTAGGGTTATGGGGATTTGATTCTACATTTCAGTCTGCAATCTGGGCATGTCATCTGATTAAGCTCTCAAATCTCCTAAAATATTATTTACCAAGAAGACGACTACCTAAATACTGAAACACTATATATTGAAGAAAGAATTTGGTTTCATTTTTAACTGAAGAGCGTTCTTCTTCCCCCTTTTGTGACAACTGGTCTCAGATTTATTTCCTAGTCTTCATCTGTCCATGTATCGCTGGGTCAAGTCCCACTTGCCTGCAACACATACTTTATTCAAACCGATTTCAATGGAAATTGTGTATAAAGCCACAGGATTTGACCGATCTGATCATTCATGCATATCTGAGGGCAGAATACATCCCATCTGGTTAAGCGTGTTTGCTCGGATCCCAAAATTACATCAGAATATGTCAAAGCCTAATACTGAGCAGAGGATTATTTTAGTAGATAGTTCAAGTAGTTTTCATGTAAGCATTTGAAATCAGCATTGATCACCAGCAATGTTAGTCCCTGGGCTGGCAAAGTACAGCTGAGGTGAACAGTGCACGGCACCCCCGGAACAGCCAGCAGCAGAGGCAGCAACTCCCTTGCTCCAAGTTTGGTGGGAGCCAGGAGCTGCTGCTTCACACCCAGGCCAGTTAACCCTGGTAAGACAGTTCACAGTTCTTCCTTTCTTGTGCAAAAGATGCAAAACCAAAGCCAAACAGTTCAGGGGTAAAAAGTAAATGGAAATCAAAAATGAAAAATTACTAAGCATAAAATTATAGGTGTGAAACAAACCCACTGTATATTTTTGGGTTTACTTTATTTCTGTCCAAATTAGCCTGGTGAAAACAGAATATCTTTTTGGTGTTGTCAAATCTGGTTTCCACTGAAAAGTGTTGAAGCTGAAATTATTTTGGTTTGGTTCTTGTTCAAGGTACTAGATTGTTAAGTACTGGCAGAAGCTGAAGGCAAGAGATCTTGAACTTTACCAAAAACTACTCAGGCTAGGGACAGCGCTGAGGAGCAAAATGGAAATACACCTCAAAACAAAAATACAGTAAGATAAGCTCTGAGTAAGAAATTTTGGGTTTTACTACCAAGGAACCAGGAGAAAGGCTGTCCCAGAAAGTTGAAATAATCCTAATATTACTATTTATTATTATATGGGTGTCCACAAGCCAAATTAAATCCAACAGCAAACTATGCTAGGCACTGTACAACCATGCAGTAACAATCTCTACCCCAAACAGCTTATAGTCTCCAGAAGCTCAACAAAAGGATACAGGAGAAAAAATAATACAGCAACTCACAGAAATTATCAGTGCAATGGCAGAGCACTATGTTCCTTCAATTTTCTTTTACAGAGAAGGAAAACAATATGTAGCATAAGCATCACAAAAGACAAAGCAGATAGAAGACGGGATATGATAGAGTTGGCGAGAAGGGAAAAAGGTGGTAAGAAATTAAGTGGCATGCAGGATGTTTGAGCTATACAGCATGTTAAGCTAAGTGATGCAACTGCAAGAGCTGGCAAAGAGGGAGCTTGAGCAAAACAGCCAATTAGGAAAAGGCAGAGAAGAAACAGTCAAAAATATCAGTAACCATCGGTCTCCTTCGTATGCTGCTTCTACAGCTGCTCTGCTGGCTTCAGTCTTTGGTGGAATGGCAAGACCCTCACCCATCGTAAGTGAAGTTGGGCTGGCTGGGCTGGCTATACAGCAGAGGGACAGAATTTGAAAGGTCGAGAGGGCATGCCGATAAAAAGTAGCATTCCAAAAAGGGGTACGTGCTAAATATAGTAATCCTGGTTTTAGCGGAAATGTATGAATTAAAAATATATAATAAGAGCAAATACATGGAATTGAAATGTATTAGATATATGCATTACACCTCTGAATCTGTGCAAAAAAAACCCAAGACAAGTCCTTATTAAACTAGTATTAGTAGGGCTCTCCATAGTCACAGGCAATACAGCACATTTAAATGGCATTAGGAACCCAACCTTACCCCCATGGTAAATAATGGCATTCTAAATAGCGACCGAATGAAAAACACTAAGCATTTTGTATTTAGGTTTGCGTAATGAATCCCACATCAGTTACGACTGCAAGTTACTACGTATATGCTGCAATGGTTATTTGTTAATTCTAATGCAATTTCCACTGTCGTATCAAATCACAGCAAAACTGTCACACTTGTTGACAGTTTCAACAATGAGGTCAAGCAGTGAGCAGCCACAAAGCATGAACTGCTTTACCCTCCGGAGGTGGCCGCTGCAGAAGCAGGTGAATAGCCATTACCATAACAGCTCTGTTCCCTTTTGCAATAGATCTTATACCGGACTGTCATCCTGTAACCCTGCCCAAGCATCACACTCACATGTTATTTTATTTGTAATAACGTCAGCCTGTAAAGACGACTTGCTAATAAGAAGCCGAAGGGAAACAGTCCAGTGACCTTAAAGGACCCTATGAAATTACTACCCTTGCTTATAGTTGAAACATAAACTAAAATATCCAAAATCAAAACAAAGCATTTATTTAAAGTAGAAATAACACTTAGAGGCCACCCTGCTCTCAGACACTCTCACACAGACCAAATTTACTTATGGACACAGAAGTCACACTGGTGTACAATCCTGAACATCCAAATTAAAGTTTCCAGCACTACACTTCGCCTCATTCTGAGCGCTCAAACTGCACATTGTAACATTCTAATGTATCTTAATGTAACAGGAACATGCCAAAAGCCTCTTCCCTCAGACTACCTTCCACATCTTCTCTCAATTCTTCAAAACAAGGTACAGCAAGAATCAGATGGACTGCATTGATTTATTTTTACTGTGTTTATTAATAATTTGAAATGACAACTGTTTTCATGGACAAAAATATTAAATATCTCAATTAAAAATGCATTTTTTAAATTTACTCTTTGATATTGTTTCCATATGTCTGAAAAAAGAAACTGCCTGGATAATCAACTAAGCATTTACCTGGTTTCAGGGGATTTGAGTCTCCTTCCTGGTAATTCAGTGGCAGAACTATAGCTGACTTAAAAAACAGTGGCCTTTTAATACAGCTCTACATGTTCTACTATATAGAAGAGTCCACTGCTGAATAAACTCTTCAGCTGAGGAGGACTGCACCTGAGGCAGCAGATACAATCATATTTGGTTCCAAAAAGGACATAATTTGGACATTTTTTTCTAACTCTATGTAATAAATTCAATAAATATGATCACAAACACCACTATATTCTATGAACCATTAACTCAAGAAGCAGAAACATCAATGTCAGAAATGGCTATGTATGCCAAAACAGAACTCCAGTCTGCTTTACATTCCTGCTGACAATTCCTGTAATGAGCACACAGCATTAAATAAAAACCATGAACTGTTTAAACAAAGATCAGAGCACCAGCTTTATCTTTGCATTCTCTCAGGTCTGTTGTTTGGCATCACAAACTAATACCCAAACAAGTATCTTATTAATACCAGCTCAATATGTTTTCATACAGGGCATGAAGGGTTTGCTCTTGTCTACCAAGAAGATTTGTATACCTTTAAAATGGACATTTTTCTTTACATTAACATGTACAGGTACTCTCAGCGGTTACTCTGCTTTAAATTAGACCGGAGGAGAGCAGGGAGACAAGACATAGAGGGAATAATGTACAAGCAAGAAATTTTAGGATTCTTCTGTCTCAGCTAGCTTGAGACAATGAAACAAACCAGAAGAACCAAGGTAAAACTGTTTAAACATACCATTACGATTTCATGAATAATAATCAATTCATGTATGTATCACACCTGGGATAGCCACTACCTTTAATATTTTTTTTAATCCATATGTAAAATATGAAATTAACATACACACAGTTTTTGTGTAGTGCACTAACAGAAAATTTACAGTGCCTGGCATCATGAAACTGTTTATTAGGTATGGGTGCAACACAGATTAACATCCTATAATGACTCCTTAATTGGTCTTCTCAAAAGATATACTCTTTTTTGGTAGTCAGGTTTCAGACATGCACATTTAAAATGCAGTCCTGTATTTTAAATATCTACTGATATTATTTTAAAAAACTGAGAGATCACTCCATCAGGAGCCAATCACAAAGTTTAATAATCTCGCCTAGTTACCGGCTTATCCAGAATATCCAAAGCTCCTTTATATTAGTCTAAATTACCCACTAAATTTATTAAGCCTTAACTGAAGTTGAAATGGCTATCAATACCGTACATTATCAGCAGATCTCTTAATTATGATATTGTCAAGGTATAGATTGTGTAAGCAGAAATCTTCAACTATTGATCTCCCGCCAGAGAGAATGGAATGTTTAAAATCTGTCTAGTTCCTGCATGTTCCCATCTTGATCCTCTGTGTTATCCACAGGCAAGTATATGCACTTACATAAATGTATACCATCTGAAAGTGCAAAATATAAAACGCAGGTATTAAAAGCAGTGAAATCCCTACTTAAACGTCCCTAACCTTTTTTTTTTCCTTTTTTACTTGCCCCTGTTCCACTGCTTTAAGTGTGCAGGTTACCAAATAACAGCGCGATAAATTACACGGAAATTTGCATGAATCCTGAAAAAAAACCCAACCAAAACCAACTTATCGAATGGTTTCTTCCCGAACAAAACTTTGCGGGTCACTAAATCCTCTTCTACGACAAAGGGAAGTTCTTCTTCCACTTCCATCACCCCTTCCCCCGCCTAGACGAGGGGAAGCTACCGGGGAAGGCGCACACGGACTTTCCTGGGGGCTTCCCTCCCGGGGAGTCTCCGGTAGCGGCTGGTGACACCTGAATAGGGGCGGGGGGGGGGGGGGGGGGGGAAGGAAAGCGGCGCGCCGGAGCGCCCCGAGAGCGGGCGGGCTGGCGGCGGTGCCGGGTTTAGGGGGTCGCCGCCCGCCCGCGGCAGCCGGGGCTCCGAGGCAACTCTGCGAACAAAGTAACTTGCCGGCTGGCTGGCGGGAGGCGGCCGGACACGCGTGGGGCAGGCAGGCAGGAGGCTGCTCGCCCCTTCCGCGAGCAGGCACTCGCACGGCCGGAGCGGCGGGCGCGGGTAGGGTAGCGGCAGCCCTTCCCCGAGAGCGCGGTGACAGCCCTTACCTTCACACACCCCCTTCCTCACGCCCGGCGGCAGGCAAGCGCCGGCAGAGCGGCACTGAGGCAGAGCAAGGGGAGCTGCCAGGCTCTCGGCGACTCCCCCTCCGCCTCTCCCGCTGTTCAGAGAAGCCCTTCCCCGCCCCCCCCCCCCCCCCCCCCCCCGAAAGCCTCACTCTCTTTAGCTTTGGGGCACATACATATATATATATATATATATATATATATATAATTTTTTTAAGACGCAAAAAGAAGCCACGGGAAAGCTTGGTTGGGAGAAGCAAAGCCCTGACGCGCTTGAGGGGGGAGGTGGGGGGGGGGGAAGCTGGGGGGGTTTCAGACCCTCGCACGGCAACACAGCAGACCCATCCCCCCGTCTCCTCAGTCCCCAGCCGGGAAAGGCTGCGCCGAGGCTTGAACCTCGCTGCCTTGAACTGATCCCGCACCAAGGAACGGGCCCTGCGCACAATCCCCCCGCCCCGAGCCGGCGGGGAGACCCCGCCCGGGGCGGCCGCACGTATCCCTCCCCCGGCTCCCCATCCCTGCAGGGGCAGCGGAGGAGTCAGGGAGGGGGCTCCCCGAAAACACTTACCCTGCCCTCCGGGGCTGCTTTGAAGACGCAGGATTTTGTGCGAGCGATCGTCTCCGTCTCCGGGAGCCCAGCCTCCCCTCCCCCTCACCTCCCCTCCCCCGCCTCCCCCACCTCCTTTGGGGGGCCAGGAATCCCCCACTGCCGGCCCTCCCCTCCTCCCCGCCGGGCCTGGCCGGGGAGCCGCGGAGGCCGGCGGTGCCCTGCGCCGCCGGAGAGATGAGCTGCCGGGGTTGCGGCCGGGCCGCGGCCGAAGCGGCCCGGCCGGGTACGGGGGCCGGCGCCGCTCCATGGCCCCCGGCCGAGGCCGGGCGCCCAGCCGGCCCGCGCTGCGGCGGAGGCGCGGGTTGGCGCCCTCCCGCCTCTGTTGGGGGTCAGCGGGGGAGGCTGCGCGGGGCCGCCTCCGGCGGGAGGGGGACGCTGCGCCCCCCGGCCCTTCGCCTAAGGGCCCCTCCGGAGCCCGCCGGCGGGGCTGCCCGCTCTGGGGTTATACTTGAGGCAGCACCCTGGGGACCGTGTGTGTGTAAGGGGGGAGGCAGGAACTGTGCGCTGGCCTGACGTGGGGGCGGAGGGGTCCCGGCCTCCCGTGCCCTGTCACACCCTTTCTCTCCTCAGAGATCGGGTGAAGTTTGGCTGCTGGGCTCCCGGGGGTGCCTGCCTGCAGCCAGGCCGCGCAGCGCCGGCCGTTAGGCGGGTTGGCGGCCGTTAGGCGGATGGGCGGCCCGTTGGGGTCAGGGCCAGCTGTCCCCATGTCCGGAGCCCGCGTCTCCGCCGCGGCCGAAGTGATCTTCTCCGGCCAGCGCCTGCGGCCAGAGGCGCCGCTGCCTGCGCCTCCAGCTGTGCAGGTGGTGGTGGTGGGCTAGGAGGGCTCGGGGAGGGGGGGGCGGTCCGCGTGGGGGTCTGCGGAGGTCTGGTCTAGCGTGAGGTATTGGGACGGCACTGGGGAACTTTGGGGTGTCGCCAGGGAAGGCTCCTTCCCCGCTAGCTCCTGGTGTGTTTCTCGGAGGCACTGAGCATGCACAGCTCCCCTTCCCTTCAAAATCAGGCCATGGTAGAATCATAAATATATAATATTACACTCCTATGATATTATGAGTAGAGAGCAGGAGAGTTAAATGCGTACATCGAGGAAAGGCAAATTACATATCAAGGGCTTTACCGCGCGATTGTTGAGTGATTCGAAAATGAAACATTTTCAAATCCTTCCAAGAATGAATCTAATTCCTGCGCGCTTGTGCCCCTAGTATTGCCTACTAGGGCAGGAAGCACGGCGGGTATCTAGCAACAATTAGCAGAGTTACGTCTGCTTTTGTGCACGTGGTGACTTTACCGCTGATCAGACGGCCTTCTTGAAAGTCCTGAGCTGGAAAACATTCCTTCTGCGAAAGAAAATTTGGGATTGCGACATTTGTTCCATGCCAGAATGAAACAGGCAGCGTTAGGAAATTTTCTGGAGAGGAGAAAGGAATGCGTCTGAGCCTAGCCCCAGAGTCAGTGCGTTACCAAAGCGGAGGCCAAACTTGTACACAGGCCTCCGCACAGGGAGGGGGATACCTCTGCTACCCACTGAGCTATTATCTGTGCTGCGTCTGGATGGAGATGGGGCTGGGCTCTGTAGCAGCAACCGAAAATTGGTCCTGAGAACCCTCCCGCACAGTTTCCGTTGGTGGCAAAACATGTATTTATCTTGAAAGTTTGCATTTTGACGTGTCAGCGTTTTTACAACAATATAAATGTGCTTGAAAATTTTTTGATCAGCCTAATGGTTAGGACCTATTAGAAGCTGCAGAACATACTCACAATCAATTCACTTATTCAGCTGCATGAATACAAGCTTAGCAAAGTAATTACAGGCACCTTTTTTTGGAAATCTCGAGGCTGTGTACTTTCCCCATGGGAAATATGAGTAATAAATTCCTAAAAAAAAAAAAAAAGGCAAATGTGCTAGGCATTGTTCTTATTTATTTTTGTCTTTAATATTAAAGATTGTTCATTAGATGTTCCTGGTAGGGTAAGGGTGCTGGGATGTAGATCCCTCATTTTAACCATTATTTAAAAGAAAAGAAGAAAAAAAATTATCTTGGTGATTTTATGGTTTGGGCTTTTTTACTTTTTTACTTTTAATTGTCTGTTTTAAGAGAAATTGATTTACCTTTCTTTGGTGAACATGTAAACATAAATTTGCAACTGATCAGTATTACCAAATCTGGCTATTTTGATTATTCAACTCAGAGATTACATTATATCTATACACATTGAATTAATCTATTTTACCTTTAAGATTTTTTATTCAGAATACTGATTTCTCAGTCTTTTTTTTTGTTACAAAATAGCACATGGTACTTAACATTTTTATTCATTTGGTTATGATTTGAGTTGTTTTGTTTTGATGAAAACTGATAATTAAAATGTACATGGAGTAATTTTAAATTGTTCATTATACTACTATAAATCTGCTTTATGTATTTCAAAAGCATGTTTGCATTTTAAAGCATTTTATGAAACAACTGAAATAATGACCTGTAGAATGGGAATTACATTGGAAGCTTCTAGTAGCTGTGTCCCTCACAATCTTAGAGAAGGTGGATCTTACCCTCCCATGCTTAGGTTGAGCTGTAGATTTACAGAAGAAAACAGGCATTCTTACTTCTGCTACTCTTATGTTAATTTTTCAGCTTTGAGTTAAATAGTTCTTAACTACTTTGAATGGATTGAAACAAAGACACTCACCCTGTCTGCAGAAGAAACTGCAGCTCTCAAAAGCTGCTTTCCTGCATGGGTTACATCCTGTTCCATGTGGTTAGCCAGTGACTTCAGTCAGTTCAGTGACGTCACTTTCAAAACTTAAGCGGCAAACAGCTTTTTTCATTGACTACCTTAACTCATGTCAGAAGGCAACAGCAAGTATAAAAGCTGAGTTAGCTGCAATATCAACTATGAATTGAAAAGATGGAGACAAAATATCAACAATTTTTTTTTTTTTTGGTAATAATGGCTTTTGGAGGAAATTGTTATGGAATAATGTTGTCCGGTTAGGACGGTACTTATAATGGAATTTTGATCAAATATATGGAATAATGAAACAATGAACCTCTAAATAGTTACCCTTGGTTGTACAAAGAGATGGTTAATTTAAGGTGGAAGAGCTTATATATGTTATTTTTTGAGTGATTAGTTTTGGTGACAGAAAATGCTCCATGTAAACCTTCACTTACATAGCAATGGACAAAAAAGTAATTTAAAGTGATAGGGAAGGAAACGATCCCCTTATCTAAAGCGAAAAGTAGTTGTGCAAATGAAGTTCAGGAGATCACTGGGGAAGGCAGGAATGAATAATAAATGTAATCCCGTGTAACAGTGTGTCACTTTATTTCTGCTGAATTTTTGTACTTAATTTGGCTTTTCAGTGGATGACAACTATTTGTGTGTAGTTTAATTTAAATCTGTACTTCAAAACCACCCGTGAAGTGATCAAGTCTGCTTTAGGACATTTTTGTGATTCTGGAGCAGTTTGGTTTTTACAGATGAGAGTTTGCGCAGGTTTCTGCGAGCACAGTGTCACTGCAGAAGAGGAACCATACCCCACTGCTGACTGACAGCCTATAGCTCTGAAATCTGCAATCCACCCTCTCTTACATTGCCCATTTCCCATCCCCTGTGCTGCTTTGACATGTCAGACTTCCTGCACATGCACTGCAGAGCTAGTATGCACTAAATGCAGTTCTTCCTAAATTCGTCTGACTCAGGCTCCTGTGATGCTTTCCTGAAGGATCAGATTTAATGCAGGGGTGCAGATAATGGATGATCTATATATTCAGTGTGGTCTTAGCCAGGACACCTGAATATATAGCATGAAAGGCTGAGTTAGTGTACGTGAGCTCTGATTAAACGCTGCTGTATGTCCATAAACCCTGGGCAAATACAGAGGAACGTTGGGTTGTGCCTGGGCACAATTACCACACGGAGAGAATGACATATTTAGGAAGCCTTGTCTGTGAGGCAGCCTTACCTCTTCATTGTCCAGAATGGAGAGACCTGTTACTTGAGCTGTGGAACTTCACTGCTAACACACCAAATGCGTTATATGGTTTTAACCCTACATTTTATTTTAGTTCCTCACAGAAATTTAAAACTGGGTCTGATGCATAGCCATTCTTCACTGGGGAGGAGGTCTCTAACATGCATTATATTTTTCATCTAATATAAATATAGCTAGTTCTTAAGACTAAACATAACAATCAAATCAGTCTCATGTAGTTTTCCAGTAAACCTCAGTGATCATCTTTCAGCTGTGGTGAGGTGTTCCCTCCACCTCCTCATAAGATGTGGAACTGCAGCACTCTGCCTGTGGGGAAAAAGCCTGGAGCCACGTAGTGATGCATCTGTTCAATAGTATGAAAGAGAAATCCCCTATTCACAATCCTGCGTAAACTTTAAATCGCCTGAGTCGCTTAACATCAGGATTAAAAGCCATTTGTTTCTTTCTCCTATGATGTTGTGCTTGACAAGATGGAAGAGACAAAAGTCTCACAGTTGCTTGCCTACCGAGCAAACGATTGTGCACTCTCCAATCGCACAGGTTTTTCATGCTATGGTCTGGTAATGCTATAGATACCATAGGGCCTGCTCATTTGCTCATCACGAGCGAAATGAAAAGCCGAAGTCTGGAATCCCAAAGCACAATTATGTGAATTGTGAAACTGAGTAGGTGTATCCAGCAGCTACAGAAAAACGACAGGACAAAACCTCAGACAAGCCATTGTTTCATCCCAAAGATGCCAAAAATGGCTTTGGAATTATATTCAGTTTTTAATTAAGACAAATGAGAAATGTCACAAATCATCCATTGTACAGGTCACAGCATAACCATGTAGCTACTGTAGCATTTCTCCTCCTTAAACACTGATGTAGTTCCCAGTTTCATTTAGAGTTTTTCTTGAAGGGAAAATTAAGTAGAGTAAATAAAAAAAAAACAGTATTTGTATTTTAAAAGATCTGGAGTTACATATTTGGAACAGCTCTAAAGATGAGCTTCTTTTCAGTGCTATAAATTTAAAAATATAACTGAGATGCCATCTATAGCGATGAAATAGGGGGGTATCATTGATAAGTATCCTTCAGCTCAGGGGAAAAAGTCCATTTCAACAATCAAGTGGACATATTTGTGCTCCTATTTTAGGAACGCAGATCCCTTTTACAGACGTTAAACACAGTTTACTGGAGGAAAATTTTCATTTATTGTAACTGCTTCGTGTAGTGTCTTTCATGTAAACGTTATAAAAAGGATTTAGTGTTGGATTTAGAAGTTGGGATTTGGGGTTTTTTTGCCCTTTGTTCTTGTTTTGTATTTTATTTCTTTGGAGAACTCTTCCCCCCCTCCCTCCTTTCAGGAAATTTCACATAATCTTTTCCATTCGTCATCAGCCAGGTTGCTGATTACCAGAGTAACTGCCAAGCTTTCAACTCCTTGTCATCAATGGGCTGTGAATGACAGACAGCATTAATGTTGGCAAGCTCCCACTCTCCTTTTCGCCTTTCCCAAATGTAATTAAACTGCACTAATACAGCAAAAGAAAAGCTGCAGCTTTTATTTTACTCGCCCTAATAACATAACAATTAAATCACAGAAGCACACAATGCAGTCAAATAAACCCATCGTGACAAGGAAATTCAGAGGTAAGGGAAGTGTGAATCTACCATTTAGGGAAAAACATGAGTGAAAAAGCTTCCCTTCCCTTCCCTTCCCTTCCCTTCCCTTCCCTTCCCTTCCCTTCCCTTCCCTTCCCTTCCCTTCCCTTCCCTTCCCTTCCCTTCCCTTCCCTTCCCTTCCCTTCCCTTCCTTCCCTTCCTTCCTTCCTTCCCTTCCTTCCCTTCCTTCCCTTCCTTCCCTTCCCTTCCCTTCCCTTCCTTCCCTTCCTTCCCTTCCCTTCCCTTCCCTTCCCTTCCCTTCCCTTCCCTTCCCTTCCCTTCCCTTCCCTTCCTTCCCTTCCCTTCCCTTCCCTTCCCTTCCCTTCCCTTTCCCTTTCCCTTTCCCTCTCCCTCTCCCTCTCCCTCTCCCTCTCCCTTCCCCTTCCCCTTCCTCTTCCCCTTCCCCTTCCCCTTCCCCTTCCCCTCCCCTCCCCTTCCCCTTCCCCTTCCCCTTCCCCTTCCCCTATGGGGACAGCACTGTGTGACCTTTGGCAAGATGATAGGGCCAACATTTGAGTAATCACTCTGTTGCAGCCTGGTGAAAGACCCCAAGTGTTTCCTCTTCCGTTACACCTTTGGTTTCAGCATAAAAGGAATAATTAGCTTCTCCTTCAAATGATCTGCTGTCTCCCTAGTTGTGGACATCTGGATAAAGAACAAAAAGGATATGAGTCATAGCAGACAGTTTGAACAGCATTGTGTACCTTACCAGCAGGAAAGAGGTGGCATTATGCTGATCTTTGAGGAAGTTCTGGACCTTTAGCTTAAGGTCTGTAGGAGTTAGAGGACAGACAGGAGTCAGAAAGAAGGATTAACCACAGTCCTCACCTCCATTGCAGAGGAATGTGGAGGTCTGTAGAATGCACAGTTACCACTGAACACGTCTGAGGTAGATAAATTGCCAGTAGATTAATTTATGTATGCTTCTCTGGACCAAGGTGAGTGAAGCTTGCTGTCCCACAGGAAGGCAATGGAATCTGCCCCTAAGCCTGCCATTCCTTGCAGCAGTGCTGTAGGATGGGAAGCAAGCGCTCCTAAGGAGGCCGAGAGCTGAACTGAGTGCCATGAGAGAGCTGTAAGCAGAGCTCTGAGGCTAGCGTACTTGCCAGCATGATAGCCTGTCTCACTTTCCAAGCTATCAATAAAAATAACACAGTTGGCTTGTAAGACAAAGTACATTTACAGTAATGCAAAGAAATAGACTAATAAATGCATACAGGAAAATAAAGACTATTACACAGTTAACCAGAAACAAGGGACACCCTAACTCAACAGCAAAAGCATGGAAGAGCCAGGACCCTCCCCAGCATATGCTCTAGCAACCAGGAAGGGAGCTTGGTTACTGACCAAAGTAGACACAGCTTCAAACATGACAATTATTAGGCCAGCCTGGCTAAACAGACTCTAAATGAGTCTGTCTGCTTGTGCAATTTTGGTGACTAATAGTGACTGTTAGCTGACAGGTGGTACCTTATAAATCCAGCCTGTGCCAAGTTCTCTGAAGATCTGTTTGTGTGGAGTTAAGTAATTTACCACTGTGAACAAACTGTCCTGCAACACTGAATGCAGTTCAGTATGATGATGGTCTTCCAGGGGAAGGAACCTTTTGCTGCAACCATCTTTTAGACAAAGTTTACAGTGTGATCTTATGCATTACACTTTTAGTAGACTTGGAGCAGGAGTCCATTCCCATACATTTGAAAATATGCTTGATAACATGGAGTGAACAGCAAAAAGGGAAAAAAAGGTTGCATTTGAAACATAAAAATGCAAACCCACTGGAGTAAATTGATAGTGTGTGGGAGAAATACTGAAGAGATGGAGTTGAAGATTTCTGTTAGATTTGTTCTATTCTGGTACTGTCGCTTTAAACTGTTGCAAAATGGCCCAAAATCTCCAGGCCATCAGTGGGAGAAACAGAGCATCAAACACCCACCTCACCTGTTTTTGCCATCAAGCAAAGAAAGAAGAGGACACAAAGTACATGGAAAAAACATACCAGAAGAGTATAACTGAGCCTTCAGCTGTTCTTGGGTGTCAACCAGAATTCTTTTTAGAGAAAGAACTGAGGGCAGATTTGCTTCCTGTGTGGGAACTACCCTGAGCAGTTGAAGTGACCAGGAGTGACCATGAATAGAGGATTCCCAGACCCTGTAAAAATACAGTAAGAATTTTTCAGACTGAATATTAAGTAAAGATTGGCAGTAGAGATTAGCACTTAAAATGAGGACACATTGCAAGCAAGGTTTGCAGCATTTCAATATGATGGCTTTTGGTTTTCATAGTGGGCAGCTACATTTTAAGAACCACCAAGGGAAGATTTGGTCCAGAACTGCTCCTGGCCTGTTCACTACACCTTAATAATACCCTGGGCACATGCTAATATCTTTGAACCAAATTAGATGTATTTACAGCAGCTCAAGGCTGCTGGTCTGACACTATACCCAAAGCAGTAGGAATGGTGTTAAAAAGGCATGAATTTAGGGCTGGTGCACAGAACGGTGAGGAGAGAAATCCTACTCTCAAGATCTTTGAACACCAGCCAGTTCCCCAGAGACTCACAGATGTGCAGTTCTGTGGGACTTTAATCCTACCACAAGAGGTTTATTTCTGTGTTTCATAACATTTGCATAAAAGGGGTAGGAAAAGAATGCTGTTTCAGTGGTCAGTGTGTGATTTAGTATTCAGAGATGACAAGGTTCTTCTGACTTTTTCTCTGTTAACTGACCAGGGCTTCAAACTTCATTTTCAATTAGACACATATGCTAGTGTTTATGGACTGCGTATTGATAGAGGAATGCAAATGACTTGAGAGGATGACAGTTTATTAAGAGTCAATGGCTAAATTCTCCTGGGAAAAATTACCATATGCTCTGCCAGTGATTAAAACTACAGAACTTGTTCACAACTACTTGTATGGAAAGAAGCTTGTGATGGGAATGGGCTGGAGTAGCTGTGGTGCTATGGTTTTGTAGTAACGCAAAAGCAGGGGCTCAGGCTTAACATAGACTTCTATTGATATTTTGTCCAGTTAGCTTCATTGTGGGATTGATTGCAAATGCCAGTCTAAACAAGCAAGGAGAAAAAAAATAATTGATTGTTCAGAGGAATAAGCATGTTTGGGAAAACACCGTTGTTTCCTCCCTTCCTGTATCTTGCAGAAAGTACAAATCCAATGTAACATTTGCTACAGGGATTCCCAAGAAACCAAGCCATTCCCACAGATAGCAGAGTCATGTGCTATTGGTAGCAGCTATCCTGGAGCATAGTCTCTCCCTTTGCAAAACTCAGTGGAAACTCTGCCTGCAGTGGGATAGCTCAGGTTATAAGATTGAGTTCTGTATAAAAGTTGAGAAGAAAGCAGTAGATTATAAGCTTTGTTAGCTGGCTCTAGATCCATTGCCAGGGGCAGGGGGGTGTCGGGAAAGGCTGTAATATAATGTCATCACTCAAGAACTGCCAGATATTTCAGGGGTTACAAAGTAGTATGATTTCCTTTGTAAGAGTTACAAAACAGATGTAGAAAAAGTAGCTAGAAAATGTTGAGAGGCAGGGGAAATCTCTGTGAGGAAGCACTTTGCTAAGCAGATCTTTCTAATATTCTTGAGTAAGGACTAGTAACTATTATTTGCTTGGAGTTTTTTCGAACTAGTTCACACAATGGCATAAAGATTGCTTGGGAAAGCATTGGCAGGGCCCTGAGGGTGCTAATAAGTAATAATGATGCTGACCAGCTTCATCTGAGGCCTCTGCCCACACTCATGGGCTCAGGAGCTCTATATAAGCTCAGTACATCCACTTCAGCTTTTCTCTGAACTTGGCTGGAGAGCTGATGCCTTGCTGGGCAGCCTCTTGACCTGAATTTCAACCCATGGGCTGACTTCTTGCCTTGACCTGGGATGTGCCTTGTTGCTGTGGACCTGTATGGTGATTGCTGGACCTGAGGTAAGCCTGAACTATGGACTGACATTTCAGCTTAACCTAAGGCCTGCCTCATTGCTGCAGTATTGCTCTAAGATCTGGATTCTTGATTGGACCTGGCTGTGATCTCTGGGATTGTCCTACTAAATCAGTTGAGCTCAGTGGGATGGCTACTGGCTGATGACCCCAGAATGTTCCTTGGCTCCCCTTCCTTTAGGGAACAGCCCTGCCCTGCCTGCTCCTTTACAGGAATGAAGTAGAGCAGAGAGGAGGAATTACGTTTGGAATTTTCAGGTGGGTCATATGCAGGTCAGTGGAGAAATGTTGGATCAAAAGTGTATCTATTAAATATCTATTATCTCAGCACATCAACTTCTGATGAGATAGTGGAGGAATTCAGAGTGGATGCTGGTAGTTCAGCTGGCTTTCTTATCAAGAAGAGGCAGTAGTTAGCACTTCCTACTCATTCTAAACTTGTAGGAGTGGAGGCTAGTGCTTCTCACTCTTGGTTGGGGACTGTAGACTTCTGCAAATCTTTTACCCGGAGTTCTTGTAGAGTAACAACTCTTCAGGTCATTCAGGAGTTTTTATTTCCAGAAGGAGGAATTGGAGTGTCCTGTGCTTGGTGAAATATGTTTAAAGACAACATCTGATAAATGGGACTACCTACTACTGATGCCTCTACTGATGGCAGGGGGGTTGGACCTGATGATCTTTTGAGGTCCCTTCCAGTCCCTATGATTCTGTGACTCTAGTGTATGAGTTTCCCTGCTCTTGGGTGTGAGTGCTGTGCTAAGGCAAGAACTGGAGCACAGCAGTGCTTTACATGGCCATTTTCATGAAGAGATTCAAAGGAAGTTTGGAGGACCTCAACTGGAGACATCAGGAATGCAGGTTGTGCTGCAGATGACACATTTTCAGTAGCAATAGTGCCATTGCTGAAATGGAGATGGTTTGTTAGAAAAATCTCAAGCTCTGTTTAGTTTCACTGGATCTAAGACAGTTCCTGAGTTTCTGGCAAACTTTGGAGGCTAACGTGTCCTCCCCACAGAGCAAATCACAGATGGAACTACTTGGAACTGGGAGTTTGAGTCCCTATCACTGCTTTGTGAAGTCAATGCTCATTTTAGCTGTGATAATCACTGAGCAGCTGAATGGTTTGGGGAACTTCCAGTTCAGAAGAATTCCTGAAAATATCTCACTTATTTGATTTGGACTGAAATCAAATCCAAAAAGCCCCCTCAAATTTCCATTGAACCACAAATCTTACTTTTGAGCCAGATCTGATTTGAAACCTTAAATTGGATAAACCTTGGGTAGGACCCTACATAGAACTCATGGGAATATGAGCAGTGTCATTAAAGATAATTTGTGGTTCAGCCCTGGAAATAAAGGGTTGTGTCCAACTGAGAGAATTTCCACAGTTAAGATTACTCCCTTCACTTTCTCATCCTAAAAAATGGAGAGAATACCTGTCAATCTTGATGTTGCACAAGCTGTTTCAGTAACAAGCCCCCTCCATTAGGACACAGTGTGTGGGGTGCCTCAGCCAGCAATTTCTACTCACACAACAGACACTGTTCAGGAGCCTGTTGTAAAGGCTCCCACCAAGTAGCCTGAAGGAAAGCTGGTCAGGGAATGGATAACTCCAAAACCTGAAATACAAAGGAGATACTACTCATTTGGAGTAGCATGGGAAAACATCCCAATAGCAAGCTAGGTTACAGCTGTTACAAATTATATCATTTGTAATGAAACGGCTATAAAATTTCTTTTTATTTCCTTCTGAAAGTGGCTTACAGGTGTGATCCTTCTGTCATGAGCTGCAGTAGTGAGTTAAGTTGAGGTTAACTGAGATGTGGCTGTGAACTGCCTTGAACCTGATCATGATTGTTTCTTTATACTTCTAGTAAGTGAGAAGAAGCTGTGAAGCTAACTGTGCAGCAGAAGTGATGGAGTTTTCAATCCAAAGCTCATTGTCCGGATCCAAAGCTACAAAAAGCTGTTTAGGAATTTACAGTATCCAGCCACAGAGTTTTCAGTGGGAATCCCTCTGGAGGGAATGTGGTATATAAAACACAGATGAGAAAGTGAAGTAGGCAAATGTATAGTCCTAACAGAAAGCCAAAGGAGAGGTTTTGGGGCTGTACTGTCACATGACTGGTGTAAGCAGAGACAGCCTCCTGCTATTTGAGTCCTCTTCTGTTCAGGCAAGCAGGTGGCAACAGATAAATAGCTGACTCCTTCAGCAGTAGTTTCTCCTCCTAACTGGAACAACCTGCAATGTCCAAAGCTGTGGTAGCAGGTAAGAGGGTTTAAAATACATTTGAATTACTACTTAGAGTAGTTATGATGGTTTAGAAAATAGTTTCTCTTTGTTGTTCAGCATATGGATCCAGTCTGTCATCTCGTTGTTTGCAAATGGACATTGGGTGAGGGGAAAGTACTGGCACAGAGAAGTGGATCCTGCACTCTGAAGTTAAGGAACTGGGACAAGCATAGAGGAGAGTCCACAGTAGGAACATTTTTGTTCACAGTGCCAAGAAAGAGCATGAAAGATGATACTGTTAAGCTTGGAAAATAGGAGTTTCATGCCAGTGATGCCAGAACCTCAGAAATAATGTCAAAGACATTGGAACACTTACAATACAATCTCTTACTGTTTCAATGTCATCAACATGTTCTCACTATTTGCTATGACAAGAGACTTTGAGTCAATTTGTCTTCAACACATTAAATGTACTATGTGTAGGTGGGTAAGCTAACCTTATTTATATAGTATTAGAAGGGAGAATGCTAGCTACACTCACTTTTGCACTCTTGAAAACTATTTCTTCTAACAGAAAATACCACACATCTTTTTTTCAGTGTTACAATGCAGGCAGGTGTGAGAATACAGTTTCTTAAAAGAATGGTTTCAACAAAGAGGCCAAGGAATAAACCGGTGTTGAAGTTACACTGAAAAGCTTTGCTTTTGTTACTTTGCATACACTGCTCTTGCACCAGATGTTCGTCCATCTTTCCTATAAAAACTGTCTCTTGGAAAGAGGCCCCAAGATATTTTTCCTTGTTGACCCTGAAATATGTCCCCTTTCTGCTTCATGCATTACTTCAACCTCCTTGGCTCTGCCATTTTTACTTTTTCTGTTGCTTTTCTTGATTTACAATGAGAATTTCTCATCTTTCCCAGCTTCTATGTTAGTTTACTTTTGTCTTCTCTGCCCCCTGCTCACCCCTCCAGGTTTTGATAGAACAGAAGCTGAATCTTTTGAATTTCCTTTATCCTTAACCCTGGCTACTTTAAATCCCCTCTGTGTTCCCAAGGATCTCAGTTCTCCAGCCTCCCACTGCTGACTGGGCTGCTTTTTTTGTCACTATCTGGTGTAACCTGTGCAATATGACATCCCTCTCCACTGCTGCATGCACTCAAGCTCAAGTAGAATTTGGGCTGCTCTGTGCTATTTCCCTATCTTCTTGCAATCTCTAAGACTGTCCCTTGGAGTTGTTTCTGACTGAGGTGGTCTTCATACTACTGAATTCAAGTGTTCTTTCCATGACCTCTCCTCCATTTGGTAGCTACTGGCCATGATTGGCTTTTTCTGTTACTTTTCCTACATACCATTCTGTGTATGTACGTATGACTGGGATTGTGCATGACTGTGTTCCTGTACCTATGTTCCCTGACATTTTCTTGCAATCTGTTGGCCATCAGTTGTTTGTTTGAAATCTCATCCTGAATATCTAATTTAAATATGTGCTTTTAAGCTCTCTTAATTTTTGCCCTTTTTTCTCCACATACTTCCTTTTCTTTTCAAAGTAGATAATTCTACCAATTCCATCTTTTTCACTTGTTTACTTTTTTAGGCTTTTAAAGTAACTTTTTTAAACTCTACGTGACACTTGGTCAAAACCCATTATGTGCATTTCAGCAATCATCCTGTGCAACTAAGATTTCATGGCAGCCCTTTCCCCCACCAGCAAAGGTAGACTTGGTAATATTTCTAGACAATTCATGAATCGTTAGGCACCTTCCTGTTTGAGAGGAATGCCATATGTTTGACTTTCTCCCCTTCAAGCAGACGTGAGGTAGCTGCTTTTGCTAATCATGTGAAAGGTGATATTATATGCAGAGATGTGGTAATGAGTAGATTGGAGCCAAACCAGTCCAAGGGGTTCACAATTTGAGAAGCACGGTGTGACGCCTTATCTCTTCTCCTCTCTCCTCCCTCCCCAACCCCCTCTCCCCCCGCAAATATTTATTGAAAACATATTTGTTTCTTCTCTTGCTAAAATGGTGCTGTATCTCTTGTCACAGATAGTGCTGCTCTCCTTTGCCTTTATACAGTAAGCTTGCTTATCCAAGCTAAACCATTAGAAGCCACAGTCCTTGCATGCTGCTCACATAGCCCGGTCATTTTCTCCATCCACTTTAAACCACTGCATTGGCTTTTCACACCAAGTAGTAACTGTTAACTTCCAGCACTCAGTACCTGTCTGCTGACATATCCATCATCCTGAAGCCAACAAACACCCTACTCTTTACAAACTGGTGTGGACCATCTTCCTTCCTTATAAGCAATCCCATGTGCCTAGAGCATTGTGCTGGGTGTTGTGCCCTGCAGTCTGGCTTATCCTCCTATCCTCCCCTAGGCTGCACTGTCCTAATCTCTCTATTCTTCTGAGCTTTGCTATTAATGATATTAAATGTCCAAAAGAAACAATCCACGCATGGAACAGGCTGCCCAAGGAGGTGGTTGAGTCACCTTCCTTGGGTGTGTTTAAAAAAAAGGTAGATGAGGTACTTGACGATGTGGTTTAGCTTAGGACTGGAATGGTTGGACTTGATCTTAAAGGTCTTTTCCAACCTTCAGTCTGTTAATATCAAACTACTCTGTTGCTTTATGGACATGCCTCATCATTTAATGTCTAAGGATGAGCAGTCTTTGAAACTTTTCATGGTTGTATGGTCACTCTCCCACATATGGATACTTGGTGTCTAAAAATACCTTAATCTAAATGATGCTCTCCTCAGCAGAGGCAGTTGTAGTTGTTCTGGTCACTTTGGTTACTTGGTTGGGAACCCTTGCTGACAAATTTGGTTAAAAGCATAGGCCCTCGTGAAGGGATAGGTGAGTATGTGTGCACCAAGAACATGATTGCATGAGTAAAAAGCCTAGAAAGAAGCTTCTAATGTTTGTAGGTACAGTACTAATCTCAAGCTGGCTTACTGTTGCAGACCTTGTTGTTTATCTTCTCTCACTGTCTTATACTGTTGTTCCTAGTAATATTGCCTCACCTACTACACCTTTTCTTAGATGTAATATGTTTTTATCAGCACTCCCTTACTTAAACTCACATGGATATAAGATTATAGGTGGCATCAGGTGCTTCCCTCTCTTCTGTTGTTCAAACCACCACCTGCCAAAATAAGTCTGCAAGAACCTAGTGTATGTAGCCTTAAATAAATAGTTATGTTTGTAGGCTGCTTTCAAAAAGTTCTAGCTTGTAGATTTAAGGATTTTGTAACTTAACATAAGGCAATTGAAAAAATTCCTGTACCAGTGTGTTTAGAGGGAGAAGTTGGACACTTTTTTCAGTTTAATTGCTTTTGTTGAAAGAGCAAAGAGCTGTTGTGGCAGAGGTCACATCTGTGTCTGTATTTTGTACAGTGGTAAGCACTCAACACATAGACATTGATACACAGGCAGGCAAATTTGCAAATAGGGGTGCAGTAATAACACATCTAAACATAGAACTTGGGCACTCCATTAAGGTCCTCCAGGGCTCACACAGTTTCAATCAATTTGGCAATAATGTTGGGCACTTCATGAAAGCAAAACTAAGCAAAAAAATTAAAACCAACCCTCATGTGAGACATGGAAACTTTGACATTATTCAAACCACAAAGCAAAATGGGTGCAGGGCAGTACAACTGGTGGCTGTTGAAATGGATCTGGAAGTTGGAAGAAGCTCCGCTTAGTTTCACTGGTGCAAATCGTTTCAAAGGCAAGAACTTGGTGCACTGCAACATTCCAAACCAGTAGCAGGTAAAAAGATTTGAGTGATTTCTCTGAAGTGGATTAAATTAGCACAGAAACATCTTTCCAATTACTGATTGTGTTAGGACTTCAGCTACAGTGTAATTACACTAAGAAAGCATGAGTTGTGATGGGACACTGTAAAAATGCGGTCTGTATGCATGCTGTAGCCTTCATGTTTGGATTTTACTGTGAATGCAGAGAATTGCAGAAGTAGTTCTTTTGATTATGGATGATACTGGGAGACATATTTAAAATTATCAGTTAAATAAGAAAACAAGAAGATGCAGTTCGGTGTCCATGTAAGCTCCATCTGAGTCAGCATTTGCACTACACCCAGATTAACAGAAATACACTGATTACAGATCTGGAACAATTAGAAGATAAGTGAATTTAAGATGTACAAAGCAACAGCATCTGAGAGAAAATATCAAACATGCTGCATACATACTAAAATTAAATCCACTGAAAGGGTGCTTAGTCAGAAAGTTTTGTGAAGTTGGGACTTTGTATAGAAAACCCATATTGCGTTCTGCATGTATACTGAAGTAATTTTCAGCTTCCTTAATTTGCTATTTGTTTACATTTTTCCTAATTACTATACTTAATTCTGTTTCATTACTCCCCTCAATGTTAAAGCACATAAAAGAACATCTAGGAAGTGAATGGTACTTATTGCTAACCAAATGAAAGTGTAACAAAGCCTAAACCTGTTAATTCTGCAGCTGTGCTGAAGCGTCTGCGCTGCAGCGAGGTCACTGCAGCAGGCCACAGGGGAGTACTCCTGGGTCTGGCTTGGGTCTGCCAAGAAGAGATTCTGTATGGAATCCAATTTTCACTGATGCTAATGTTAAAACTCACACTGACTGTAGTGACTTGTTTCAAGTCATGCAATCTTCTCATGCTTTGGTTTACTTTGACCAAAACGGACCTGAATGAACAATACTCAACTTTCTTCTTGGCAAAAAACAGTTTCTAGGGGCAAGAGAAAAAAAGAGGAATAAACAAGCTACTGGAACAGGGGAAAAAATATCTAAATAGGAGAGAAATTGAGTTTGTGTTTCAATACAAAGATCACAAAGATCTTCTAAACAATGTTCAGGTGTGCCCTGAAACTTTCTATCTTGTATCTAGAGTACCTGTGGGGCAAACCTGAGTTAGTACCTCTGATGCCTGGCTCTTGGGAAGTTAATTGATTCTCCACTTTCCTAGAAAAGCCCTAGCTAAAGAGAAGATAATCTTCTGAAATACAGAGAGGATTTGAAAATGGGTCTTGTTTTTCCTTTCTCAAAACTGTCCTAGCCTCTAACCTATGCAAGGGCAAATAATCTTCATTTTATTTTTACAACTTTCCTTATAAATCTGGCCACTTCTTCCCAAATTCTCCCTTCTCAGAAATAAAACACTTCAGGTCAAACAGAACATTTCCTTTCACTCAAAAAGGAACATTTTCCCTTTCCCTAAAGCCAGAAGTGTTACTGTGGGTCATACTAAAACTCAAAAGTATATTAGATTCAGCTACCAAAATCACTTATTCACACAGCTTTGTGGTAGGGTGTTTTTCATGGCAAATTAACAACTCTAGTATGCTTTCAGACCTCTGGATGAAAGGGACTATAGAACTGGAAGGGATTATTAGGTATATTTAATTTGCCTTTAGTAACATGATGAGAGAAATAATCAGTATATTAAATATAGATGAAGTATTTTTGGAATGTATAGTTTGTTGGAAAGGAATGAATGGTTCATGTTATAAGCTGGGAAGTGAAGTATATATAATCCACTGTGTGTGGCTGCCATCAAAGCCCTACCAAGAATGAAAGACTAAATGTGCTATTTTTACCTTCTTTTTCTTTCTTGCTCTGTTTGTGGCTTTGGCAGAACAAAGAGAGACCTGGATAAAATGAGGGAGATTGTCTGGCATTTATTGTGATTGTGTTTGAGGCACTGCCTTTAGTGTAAAGGCACAATAAGCTTTTCATTTATCATTTGCATGAGTAGAGCACAGAAGCCTAGGCTGATATTAAACCTCCACCATCCTAGGCACTCTGTGTACTCATGGAGAGGAACGGGCTCTGCATCCATGGAGTTTATGATGAAATAGTTATGGCAAATGATGAATGAGCAGACTCACAGCAGAGGACCTCTGTGTTTGCTTTGTACCTGGAACATAAGCCCAGCACTTGGGTTCTGATCTGCTGCCTCCCCATTCCTTATTCTCTTGAAATATCTTGCCTTATTCTGGAATTAGTCTCCCACAGCCCATGATCACAATAGAAGTATCATTTTTTCTGTTCAAGATTTCAGCAGAGGCAGTGGACAAGCATGATCCATGATTCACTAGAAGGTGCACACTTAGATACCCATGCTATTTTAACTTTGTTATGACAGAAAATTAAAGATAAACACATTCCTTTAATCACCTAAGTGTGACCTGGCATGAACATTCATTTAAAGAAGCTGGTGATAATGCCATACAAGAGATTATTCAGCCTTAAATCTACACTGTTTGTAAAAGAAAATGGGATGGTACAAGCCTAGTCTTATTTTACTTCAGTATTTTAACAACAGATGCGATGCTGCCTTTGTTATTATCCTCTATTCCTCAGACAGTGTTCCCCCTCCTAATTATTACTTGTCGTCTTTAGTAAGATTGAGAAATGGCATTCTTTGAGCTCAGGTAAATATCAAAGCAGTTTTACTTATAATGACAGAGCTGCTTTCACTGGGGAGTGAAGCGTAATGTACTAAAAAAGGAATTTAGTACACTTTCCAAATTAAATAATGTATTAATTTTTTCCAAAGAGAGGTCCCCAGCCCCATTTGAAAAACAACGGTGCTCGAGGATACCTGCAAAGCTTGAGGGCAGTTTAGCAAATGGCAGCCAAGAAGCAAAAGGCATTAGGGCCACCTCCTTCAGTGTAGTGCTCTGTGTGAAACAGCTAATGAACAAAGCTGCCCATCGTACCCCTACATGAGCTTTGTCCCACTGCTGGCAGCAAAGCACGTCAGTGCCACAGCTTTTGCTGCTGTTCCTCACCATCTGAGCATCCCTTCGCAAGGGCTGCTGTCTCTTGCAATTCATCGCAACGTGTGGCATTTTCCTTGGTGCCTCAGCTGCTGGAATCATGATTATAACCCTCTCAAAAATGGCTGGCTTTCAGCTTTTGTGATTGCAAAGAATAGTTTGAATATAGAAATTCTAAAGGTTTGAAAATCAAAGGCGAGTTAAACAGGCTTTTTTCTTTAATAACTTCCTTTAGGCAGATACACTTGGTTTTGGTATTTGTTTAAAAGGAGTAAGGGAGGAGAAGAAACTCATTCAACTTGGTGGTTTTAACCTCTTGGTGAATTCTTTAGGATTGTGCTGAAAAGTCAGTGTCTTGAATGATTTTTCTGGTGACATTTTTCTCTCTGAAACATCACTTTCTATTTCAGGAAAGGCTTGGAAGAAAAAATCCAAACAGTTTTATGTATGTACTCTGCAGGGTGGCTCAAGGTCATTAAAAGCAGTGTTGCTGGGAACAAGTGGCTTCACTACACACAGATGGAAGCACAGACTTACTCCACCAGAGGTGAAATAGGAGCTGTGACTTTTTAGTCTGCCCATCTCAGTGAAACCCTGTGTAGTCTAAACTGCTCTGACTGCATCTATACACACAGGTATGCAAACCTATGGATGGAAACACATAGAGCAAAACCAGAGAAAGCATCAAAGCATGTATTCCACCACTCACTTCAACATAACCATAACTAATGCATTCTTATTTAGGTAGAGAGAAACAAGTTTTCAAAAGTATTAAGAAATAAAGGAATGATCCCTGACACTGAGAAATCTACAATCACAGATAAAGCAAAATGGACAGAGCAGGCCAGAAAGTTGGCGTTTAAGAACGTCTTTAAAATCCCCTATTTTTTTCATTAAATTGAAGTCTTTTAAGTTGATACTTAATGAGCAAAACTATACTTTCCATTTTTGGGGGGGGAAATCAAGGATCTACTTGTCAGGTTTTGTTTATTAGCCTTTCTGGTTTTCTATGCATTACTCTGAATGTTATTTCAAGCCAATAATACTCATGGGGATTATCTCTTTTTTTGACTGAAGTGTCAAAATTAATTTTTTTCATTAAAATACAAACAAAGCTGTTTCAATCAGAATTCAGAAAATGCTAGTCTTAATTATTTTTTGAGACAAAATAGAAGTTTGTCCCCTGTACAATGGTGATGACCCAGAGTTGACATGAGATGAGAGAGAAGGTGAAAATGAGAAAAATGTCCAATGTTTTATGTTCAAGGTGCTTCCCCTCAAGGCTGTTTGGTGGCAGCATGTTTGTTTTAAACAGGGTCTTTGAGGTATTTTGTTGTGAGGGGGGTACTAGGAGGCATTTTTTGTGAGGCAACGAAACTACCTGGGCTTACTCTGACCCATAATCAGGGTAGGAAGTAAAATCTCTGGTAGATACAAACTCCTGTCTTCTGTGGCAACTGCTCTTCTCCCGACGGGAAGCCCTCAGTGGGGAGCTGCCTCCTCACCTATCGCCCTCCCCGCGGGGGAAGAGGCAGGAGGAGCTCCGGAGCGAGAGGGGTCCTCTCCCCCCTCACAGCAAGCATTTACGCCCAAAAACCTGCGGTGACGCGGGCTGGTTTCTTCCCACCGCGGCCTCCCCAGCCCGGCCTTGCCACGGAGCTGAGGCGGGCGGCGGCGCCCCCTCGTGGCGTGCTGCGGGAGCGGCCGTGAGGCGCCGAGCCCGCCCGCGGAGGCGGGAGAGGTCGGCCCGCCGGGAGCAACCTGGCTCGCTGCAGCCGGCGGGGAATGGAAGAGTGAGCTCTGCAGCAGCCCCGGCCGTGCCGTGCCGTGCCGGCCACCCCCGCGTGATGCTCCTTCAGGGAGCTGCGGGGCAGGGGCGGAAACCGACTGTTTTGCTTAAGGCAGAACCCAACGTGTTCTGCTCATCTGTGTGCACATTTTGTTCAGTGGCAAGGCCCCTTGGCTGGCCCAGGGAGTCTTGGGTTCAAGCAGACCCCATCATCAGTCAACACAAATTGGACACCAAGTGCCACATTTCTCACAGCTCTGCTTAAAATCTACTCCCCCAGTCCTGTGGGTGCGTGACCCTGCGGTGTGCTTCCTTGGAAACTTTTGCCATGGGGCAGTTGTTCTTACCTTGTGCTCACAGTAGCCTGCTCCAAAGCACCTCACTGCCTCAGCGGCAGTCAGCCAAAACCCGGTGGGATAAGAAGTTCCCTAGCTTGATCGTAGATGAAGGTGAAGAAACTGAGCCATTTCCTTCCCCTCCCAAGCAGCAGGAAAGGGGCCAAAGGAACTGTACAACACAGGCTGCAGCCCAGAGGTGCTGCTTCTTTTTCCCTTTCAGGCTAACTGGAAAAACTGCCTGCCTCAGTTTCATGTACATCTGTGGCCATTCGTTTGCCTAAGCTATGGGCTCTGTGCTCAGCTGTTAGAACTCGAATCTAGCAAATTGTCCTGTGTGGGACTGGGGCCTTTTGAAAAGCCGCCCTATAGTTTAATGCTCTCCTTCCAAGGAAAGAGAAGGAAAAGAAAGAATGAGCCAGCAGTGTGCCCAGGTGGCCAAGAAGGCCAGTGGCATCCTGGCCTGCATCGGGAACAGTGTGGCTGGCAGGAGCAGGGAAGTGATCCTTTCCCTGTACTCAGTGCTGGTGAGGCTGCACCTGGAGTAGTGGGTTCAGTTTTAGGCCCCTCACTACAAGAAGGACATCGAGATGCTTAAGACTGTCCAGAAGAAGGGCTACAAAGCTGGTAAAGGGTTTGGAAGACAAATCTTATGAGGAGTGGCTGAGGGACCTGGGATTGTTTAGCTTGGAGAAAAGGAGACTGAGGGGAGACCTCATTGCTCTCTACAACTACCTAAAGGTAGTTGTAGGAAGGTGGAGGTCTGTCTCTTCTCCGTGGTAGCTAGTGACAGGACAAGGGGAAACTGTCTGAAGTTGTGTCAGGGGAAGCGTTTAGTTTGGATGTTAGGCAATATTCCTATACTGAAAGGGTTGTTAGGTATTGGAACAGGCTGCCCAGGGAGGTGGTTGAGTCACCATCCCTGGAGGTGTTTCAAAGAATAGTAGATGTTGTACAGCATCTACTTGGTGACATGGTCTAGTGTTGGACTTAGTAGGACTGGATAGACGGTTGGACTTGATGAAATTGAAAGTGTTTTCCAAGCAAAACCATTCTATGAAAGAAAATGTGTCCTCTGTCTGCTTGCATTCCTAAGGTATGTTGTGTTCAGGAGAGTGGAGGAGAGGGTATGGCGTTGCTCAGATCCTCAATTGTAGAAGCCTTAAACATGTACTCAAGTATCTGTGAAAGACCATGCACAGTTGTAGTAGTTCATCTTTATCACTCTACCAAATTTCTCAATCCTTATGCCCTTTAATTTTAATATCTGGTGAAAATATTAAATGCAGAGACTGATCTTACAGCCACAGGGTGAAGAAACCTCTGTACATGAAACTTGATCAGGTATGTGATAAGTGGGTAGGTAGACAGTTAAAAGCATAGATTTTTCACTTGATCTGTAGATCAGTCATTAGATGGCATCTTCTTCTAGGTCATTTATTAATCGCTAACACAGCCTCAGAAGTGATACATTAAAAAGTAAATATGGATATTTTTTTATGCTTCTGAGATGGTGTTTGAGGCTTTTGAAAAAAAAAACAGGAACATTTGACTCATTAATAATAGGCACTTTTTTTTTTGGCAAAGAGAGCAGTATTCCTCTTTAAATCTTTCCTATTCTTTTTCCTTACCCACAGGTGAAAAAGTGCATAAACAACAGAAAGCACTAAAATCTATTTTTCATAATTTATCTTTTCCCTTGGAAAAGGGATTTGCCTAGCTTGTTTTACATGAAATGTGAGAGGAAGCTTATGTTCCTTTTTCTTTGATGGAGATGGGGTGCAAAGAAAGTAAATGAGAACTTTTTGTTACGTTTTCCTTTTTATTCCATGGAAGAAGGAAAATGGTGACAGAACATTTCTTCCCACACACTCTATTTTGAGTTCTGTGCCCTTTTCTTTGAGAAGAAGGGGTTTAGAGAGCATAGAACTGGAATAAATCCCCTCAATTTTTTTTTCTCCAAAATATTTCTTCCTGTGAGAAAGACAGATGTAAGATAGCAAATAACATTAGATGCGTTTGCTTTTAAAAGTGGTACTAGAAATTACAGTAGTGGTTTTCTTAGGCCTTCAAATAACTTTTTCCTTCTCTGAAGTGTCTGCTGTTTTGTGGAAATTGTTTCACTTTTTTAGTCAAAATCTGCAAACTGAAATTTTCTTTCAGGGTTTCAACAGAAGCAGAGATACCCATGAGAAATTTGGCAGGGGAAAAAAAATCCTGCCAACTGGCTTCCATAGTTACATGAAGTGGAAAACGGAGCCATTGCTGATGCTGCTGCCTCTTGCTCAGCTGACATCTGGTCTGGATGAGTAAATTCACACAGTCAGCATGTAGGGTGTAAATCAGGTGGGATGCTGTGTCCGTCTTGCTCTTCATGGAATTAGGAACTCAACAGGGCTGTGGTCAGTAGGTAAAGCCTCTGTCCCAGGGCTCTTCAGGTCAGCCTTGGACATGGTGATGTCCTAGGCAGAACGAGGAGCACTCTGAGAATCTATCACCCTCACAGGAATAAAAAGAGATCAGGGAAAAGAAGTGAACCAGAAAGTAATGTTTGCACATCAGTGTGGTCGGAGATATGACAGAGTTAAGTACAGATTGAAGATCTTTGTGCCAAAAAGGCAATCTTACATTTTTAGGAGTTGATATTTTTTCAGCCTTCTGCAACATTTAATGGTAATAAAACAACAGATTGTGAATATTTGAAGATTAGGCTCCTTCTGCAGGTGGATTGCTCTGATACCTCCTCAAGCAGTTTCCAAGCTTCCTGCTCTGCCTTATTGCTGTGTACTAGGCATGCCCTCGTATGGTTAAAGTTGTATGAGAAAGATGCAACAGAAAATTCATAATGGGAAATTATTGCTGCAAATACCTATTCTTAATGACACTGTTGGCAGAATGTACATCATGCCCTTCTGCAGTTCTGGTGGCTTCACTGAGATCCTTTGGAAGGCTTGAATGTGAGGCATTCAAGTGAATTCTACTTCAGTGATGTCATAGCCTGTGCTAGCCTGACAGCAGACTGTCCACTTTGCAGAGGACAAACAGCTCCCCATTAGACCTGGGGTCTGTGGGCTCACCTTACCAACATCCCTGGGAGAGCGCCACAGAGCAGCTAATAAAGCCAGTGGTGTCTTGTCCTGGGTAGGGTTAGCGGGTTGGTAGGCTGTGTCTCTGGTTCTTGCTTATCCAGTTGCTATTAGTCCCATGTAACCCCAGGCACGCTAATGAAGAAGGTCCCCTGAGCTTCCTTTATAATCAGCAGAGGAACATCCCCCCTAACAGTAATTCAGCTCTTAAGTGAGGAGCAGTGCATCCCAGTAAGATGGTTAGGCTCATGCAGGTAGCTCAGATGAGGTAGAATATGACCATCAGGGTCACACAGCAGTGAGAGTGCCAGTTGCTGAACAAATTTGGGAAGTAGACATCGGAGATGAGGAACAACAAAGATCCGATGGGTCCTTCCAGTGCTAAAGAAGGGCAGTCAGGGCAATGCTGACCTGCTGACATGACCTTATTCTGGCAGGCTGTGCTTGCTGAGTCAACAGCGGCTCATATCTCCTCTAGTGCTAGCCAAGAAGTGCAGCTGGTGCCCCACCTTCTCCTTCTGGGGTTGCTCTGCGCCTGGTCACTTCAGGGCAACACAATCCTTCTTTCCATACAAAGGCTTCTCCAGAACCTCTTGGCTGTGCTACTGTCTTCTGTAAAATGAGTGCTATCTTCCTCTTTCAGTGATGGGCAGTTATTTGTCTCCATAGCTTTTCCTCAGGGGTGGCAGAGCATAGAAACACACTTTGCTGTACCCCTCAGGGATGAGTGAGATCCAAAGTGGAAGTTAAGTTTCCGTAGTGGTTTGAGCCCATCACTGCTGCCTGCTTACTGCTTCCCTATTTGCAGTAACTCTATAGAGAGATGGGTTGGGGCTAAACCTGTAGAAAACTTTTACTTTTTTCTTTTTCTTCTTAAGCTTAGTTTAGGGGTAGCGGGGTTGTGTTGCAGGATGCCACAGCAGTGGCACTCAAAGTGCAGCCTCAGTCCCTGGGCAAGAGATGCAGAGCTTGGGGAGTGTGCAGCCACCGGCACCAGAGCGTTCCTTAATGGCATTTCCTCCTGTGGCTTCAGCAGTGAGTACTTTGATGTCCTTCAGCAATCATCTGCATCACTCCAGTGCGGTGTTTGTACTTATTAATCAGGCAGGTAATTAGAAATGCTCTTGCAAACGAGCTCGAACTAAAAATGCTCTTCCATGTTCAGATTTCAAAAGAAACTCTGGATAAGGCATCCCACTCTCCACAGGGAGGCAGCAGAATACCTGTCAATTTGTTCACAAGCTTAAACTGGCTGATTCTTTTTGAGCTTGTAGTAGTTTGGGTTTTGGTGCCTTGTGTTTTTTGTTTCTTTTAAAGAACTTTTACCTAGTTTATATATCGTTTGGGTACGAGGGTTTGAAAATGTTAAGTTCAGATAAAAATTCTTTTTTGCTTGCCAAGACCAACATTCCTCTTATTTCCCTCTGAACTGCCAATGAAATGATTTACAGGTTATATAAGAGCTGATTTTGAAGGAAATATGCCTTCAATTAGAAACTAAAAATCTCAGTGTCTCATTAGAGACAGCATAGTTAAAGTTCTGTCAGTATTTCTATTATTTTTAGGGAGAAGAAAGTATTATACTCTGCTGAAACTTGGAATTTTAGGCCTCAATACTATAAATATAAAAATAGGTAGGAAATAATAATACTATAAAGTCCAGCACTTCCAAACCAGGCAGGCACCCACCCTACCCCCAAGTTATGTCATTGGTTTAAAAATCATAAATTTTTTAAAAAATAATAAACACAAGGTTCTTTTTGTTTGCCCAATGACTTGCAAGAATTTACGATCCATATTTTCAAAATGTTTCTCTGCAACCACAGGGGCTGAAAACTTATTTCTTTTTTGCTTTTTCCCTTTTTCCAAATGGAAGGTGAGATTTCTTGCATGCTCACGTAACCCTGAAAGCTGTCTTGAAAAAAAATAAATTGCAAATATGTGAAAACCCACACCTTCAGTAAATTCAACTAAGGTAACTTTACTGGACTGCCTATAATCTTAGAGTAGCTTGTTAGGAAACAGAATCACAAATGCTTTAAATAAAGCATAATGGACAAGCCAGGAATATTTAAACTATGTATTTGCTTCAGTCAAAAGTGGTTGAATTTAAATGGATCCCTCAGAGAAAAGACAAATTTTAACTTTTTTAAATGCAAGTGAATTAATAATTTATAATTGTTAGGTTTACCTACAGAAGAGGTATCTCATTGCTAGGAGCAGCCTATATTTGTTTCATACTGCTTTGAAACAAGTATCAGTTTGCTTCTGACGTTCACTTCATAGGAGAAATCCGAAGTGAGCTTTCTCAGTGCCTTTTCAAGCACCTTGAATTTGCAAAAACTCTCCTCTCACTTGAGTCGTTTAATTGATTCGGTGTGGCAAATCCTACATTCCTTGTAAGACTGGCGGTTTCAGACTATTCTCACAGGTTTGCTGACTTAACATCTGGCCTTCTGGAGGTAGGGAGAAGATCTAGCTTGCCTTCGTGGTCATGTCTATCTAATGCAGTGCTAGATTTGCTCAGTGCAGCTCCTGCCTACTAGGGAAAGACAAGGAGAAATATTTTGTAGGTGTTTGTCCCTTGTAAAATTCTGTTGAAAGCAAAACCCTTGAAGAATATAGTGCATTTTTATCACATCCAGGGATTGTCTTTATATTCATCTCAACACTATTGTTCTGAAACTGATCTGTTTGAAAAGCTTTCAGACTTTTTTTGTAAAAACAAACTTTGGGAAGCATTCAATCAAAATGCTTATTAGGGCCTTGAGAACACGAATAGCTGTGGTTGCTCCAGGACAATACCATGAGTCTTAGTTGCCCTGACTGGTGTTGTCTCGAGCCCCCACCACCCCTTCTGCCCATTTAGACTGGGAGTGAAGGCCCAGTCTGGGATGTGCTTCTGTACTGTGCCTGTGGTGTTTGCATTTCTTAGCTTGACCTTGGACCTGTCTTGTTTCCTTTCTTGATGCTTGCTGGGGAGGACCTGTTGCTGTCACCATCCTGCTCTGCTTGTCTCTGTGTGGTCCTAGGAGACTGTGCCTGGTTGGTGAGGTCACTACCCACCTATGTTGTCCCCTGGTCTTGCCCTTGGTAGCAGCCCCTATCTTGCTGTACCCAAACAATGCTGTTGTATTTTAAAAAGCTTTTTTCTGTTCAAACAGGTAGAGAGAACTGTCTTGTGACCCAACAGGCCTAAGTCTGTGAAAGCACCAAGGGGTGGCTTTCGGCCTCAATTGAGGGAGAAAGTGAACTTGTAACCTCAGAGTGAAGAGCTCCAGAACTGGCTTACCAGAGTTGAGCTGTGTAGTTGCCTTTGAAACATGGTTATAGGTAGAAAATGACTGATAGCAGTTTGAAGCCACTGTTGATGTAAAGCTCTGGTGAGCTGCTGGCTGTCTTCTCCAACACTAGCATTGTTCTTACTACTTATTTCCAATGTGAACTGTTAAGCTGAGCTGAAAGGCAGGGGTCAGATGCTCCAATGGAGTGTGTGGCATTGAAGAGGAGCCAAAGAGGAGCACCAGTTCTATGGCTGATGGTAAATAGGCATAGCCTAGCAGTAGCTAGGAAGATGAACTTAGAACAGTAGCAAGTCAGAAGTGAAGTGACCAAACTGCACAATATCAGTCATATTCCAGTGACCCTGAAAGTGCTTTAGGCCTGAGCAATTGAAGCCCCAGACCTTGATGGGGTTTGTCCAGCCTTCAGTGAAAGGGGCCAACCTCCTGCCTGTGCCTAAAGCCTTTGAGGCTATGATACACTGGTCTAACCTGAAGAACAGCTGCTGGGTGTGGAGGATGTGAGGCTTCCTGAGCTTCTGAGTCCTCCTCTGTGTAACTGATTATTTCTACTCTACAGAATTATTGTGAGGATGAATGCGCTGATGACTGAAGCACTGGAACTTCAGGGATGTCCGTTGTCAGGTAACTTACCATCAATCTTTCCTTCCGTGCTGTCTTATCTCCAGTGTTTGGAGTTGGTGTCATCATGCCAAGTCCTGGTGTTCCAAATTTTATTAAAATGGTGCTATGATTAAAGGGCAAATGCACGTCAGAGCTGCCTTGCAGGACAACAGTGTTTCTGCAGTAATGTGGGGCCAAGAACCTGGCAATAGGGCATCACTGAAGATTTCTGTGATGTCTTCTGTTAAATAGGTGGGGTTCAAAGGGTCTGGTTCAGGCTCAAGAAATGACAGTTCATCTGCCTTTAAAATGAGCTGCTCTATTTTTCACATCATTTCTGCAGTGTTTCTGTTCTCTGTTCTCCCTTTTGCTTCAGATGGAACCCCATTTTGGTGGCAGATGAAGTGATTCCTATATATAGCATGCAGAACACTTTGGGATCCTTCCAGTGAATAAGTCCCGGATACATGTCAGATATTTATTTAGTGCAGCACTTTATAGTAGGCATCAGGGTCAAGAGCACAGCCTTGGAGCACTTTCTGGCTTCAAGCTCAAAGCTGAACCTACTCTGTGTGGCTTGATGAGAATGTCAGAGTAGTAGACGTGCTGAGAAGAAAAAAACCCAATTTTGTCTGCATCTTTGAGGGCCTCCTCACCCTGAATTAATTGCAGTTTCCAAGGAGGCTGACAGTTCTGCCCGTTTCCAAAGGAAAGGAAATAGCAAAGAGTCTGCTCCAGGAATTTAGGATTTGCTATACCTATCAGGTCAGATATCCTGTTCCTAGCAGCTGTCAGGACATGATGCCTCAAAGGAAGTTGGATAAGTTTACCTAGCCACAGCATGACTAACTAAGGCTGAAGAGAACTGAGGAAAGCATCACTTTAGGTGGTGCAGGACTCAGTTTTCTGTCCGGAACATGAGATCTGATTACCCTGGTTTAGTAAGTTGTGCAGCTGTAATGTTAGTAGCAATCATATTCAGACTTCTACAGCCTTGGAAGCTCTTTTATTTGTCCCTTTCAGTTACCTGTTCTGTGTTCACTATGTTTTCCCAAAGGTTTTACAACCAAAATAGGATACAGCTCAATGGGGAGGCACCATTTGATTTTGTGTGATAGGTTACGTGATTATTCTGCAATGTATTCTCTGCTGAGCCTTGATTTTGAAACAGATGGGAAGTGGGCAGAGAGCTGAAAACCTTAGGACCACTCAGCTTCAGCGCCTTCCTGCCCACTAAATTACAAGATCAGGCCTTCCTTAATGCTTCTGAAAAGTGCCATATGCTAGAGATCTCATCAGTCCTTTTGCCATTCATTCAAGAGTCTATGGACTTTGGAGGCCACACATCTTTTACTAGCCTTTACTGAATGTGACAGTGAGGCTGCACAACACCAAATACTTTATTCCATCTATTCTTTCAATGTGTCTCATCTTTTGAATGCTTCCAGTGCTAAACTGAATTTGTCATCCAGAGCAAATGGACTTGAGGTGTTTTAATTCTCTGAAAATCAAGAGGTTATTTACTTCTCATCTACCTCTTAGGAAATCAGTCATACATTGTTGAGCCCTACTGTTACCTTGCATCTAGGAATGGGGTGACTGGACAATATATTGGTAATTAAACCACGCTTATTTCTTATTATGTCTACAGGAAAAAGATTCTTGGAAGTGTTTAGTAGGCAATGACATAGAGAAATGGTAACTTATTTCATTCCTTCCTAAACTTGTATAGCTTCTTTCTGAAGCATTAGGCACAGTGGAGGGAAAATATTCAATTTTGATTTTGTTGGGGAGAGGTAAAAGATTCAACAGCTTTTGCTATTCAAAGTAATTTCATTTTTGAAATTAAACATACATTCTCTACGTCTCTGGGGACATCCTATCTTCTAGTGTAGGAAAAATCAATAGATACAGAGGTTTCGGTTCGGTTTCCCCTGGATGTGATCAAGTAAATTCAAATATCAAATGATAAATAGGCTAATTTACACATCTGCAAAACTGGCATGAACATTTTACTAACTACCTATGGTGTCATGAAGTTTAATTAACAGCTGTAAAGCACTCCTGCAAAGGAAAGATAGGACTTTTTACATTTGAGATTATGTAGATTCATCAGCTTCTGCTGTATTTCCAACACCCGTCTAGAAGACTAATAACTTTGCAGATTTACTGCTATGCTCTGCCACTTTCTGCTAGCCTGCTCTTTTTTTTTTGTAAGTTTGATACTGGTGGTAACATTCAGAGATTGAGACCAACCCTAAATCTGTAGTCTGCTGAAAGACACCTCTTAATTAACTGTTCAAGGCAGTTTCCTTGTATTTTAATACCTGTAATTTAAACCATGTCAAATTAATACAAAGTGTACCACATTATTCACAAGAGTGGTGGTTTTCTAGTAGCTGTAGAAAAAAATATCATCTTAACTCCACGCAACCTTGGTGAGAGACAGCACAGTGAAGAGGAGAAATCCTTTCTGACTACAGCATCACTAGGATGGGAAAAACAGATTCTGTCTGCAGGACCAAGGTTAAACGTACTGGCCCCTCTACTAATAATCTTAAGCGCCCAGCTGAAGCGCTAATTCAGAATATTTGAGCAGTTCTTATCTGAAGGCTCTTTCTCAATTTTTATGGTTAGATGAATGTGGTTTTCTGTTAACCCCTAAAGACTGCCTAGAGTGTTTCAATGAGATCACCAGTCCTAACTAAAGATCATAATTAGAATATCTTATCGGGGTACAAAGGAATTTATCTAAACTCCCTACCCTCTGTTCTACTTGGTCAATGTCTCTCCTGCTAGTTTGGTATGGTAATAGCCTGTTTTGTATGGGTGAAAGGGAAAGAGATGGTAGTGCTGCCCTTAAGTTTAGCAGCAAAAATCTGCAACCTGGTCAAGTACTTATTAATTTTGGCCTCTGCCTTTTGAAGTGTTCCATGAGATTAACTTGTTCCAAAAACAACATCAAAAGACTTTTTCCTGTTGTTGGCTTAAAAATTGAAAGAGAGACAGAAAATACGATTGCCTTGGTCATCCTGGAAGTGTCATGTCCCCAGATGACATGGAGCCCTCGTATCTCTTCTGAAACCAGGAAGACACCACAGATCTGCAGCTGAAACCCAGATGATCCACTGCAGCATGCTGTGCCTTACTCTGAATGGACTCGATGGTCTCCTGAGGCTGACACAGAGCTGTGAAATATTGGCAGAATGAGAATTCACTTGGTAGGCTTTTGAGTATTATTCTGTAACTCCTAATAGTTATTCTAATATTACATCTGGATCAATCCAGGGTGTCCTGGGCCTACACAACTAACAAGAAAATTACTGTACTTACAGAAGGATGTGACTTCTGGCCGCAGCAAGTAGACCAATTAACCCAAAGTTACATTATACATTCTTTATTGCTCTATTGATCTCAAATATCTAGGATGGCAAATTACAGCCATCTCTGCTTTAATCATTTTTATTTATACTGGCAGCATAAAGATCAGGGCTGTAGAGCACATCTGTCTAAAATGTTTGCTTTTTTCCCCTTGCCTTTCCTTATGATAGCTGGTTTATGTTCAGTTGTGTTTATAACCAAACAATTCCCTGGCAAATGATACAAACAAAAAAAAGTCCTGACTTGATCCAGATGGTGATATGCATTTTGAGGATTCCTTTAGTGGCTTTTGAAGACAAGGATGCTCTTTGAGATGTACTTTTTAAACTTTTACCTCATCTGGATAGCTAGAAAGCAGGCTTGCAAATAGTTATCATCAGTGTTGGGCCAGGAAGCAATGCTGTACCAGTGCTAGTGAAGCACAGTGGTCTTTGGAGCTTTAATTGCCAACCAATAGGTCACCACACAGCAGGTCAGCAACATACTGCAATCACCATCATTGTGTTATTCTGCTTTTAAATTCTTTCATTTTTGTAAGAGAATTATCACCAAAAAAACTGCACAAACTTTGTGACCTGCATGTGACAGCAAAAGCATTCAAAGAGAGAAGAATCTCATTGATGGTGACTTTAATCACTATGTCATGAAAGGTGATGAATGATGTCTGTGTGGAATGCTTTAGGATATGAATTGAAATTACAAATAGTATCTGGCAATAAGCAAGCAGGATAGAGATAGGACAAACAGAGAAAAGTGCCATTACTCTGAGGTATAGAGAATTGTGCCTAGGGGGCTGGAATTCCTGTAAGGCAAATAGTTGAACCACTCCGTAGAGTTGCTCAGTCCCTCCCATCACTTGCATCCCTACAGTGGGGGGCAGTTGCTCCTGTACGGTGGTCTTTTGCTCAGGTGGCGTCCTGTTAAGAAGGCAGTAGTGCTGGAGCTCTTTGCCAGCCTTCTTCCATTACCAGAAGCAACCACAGGGACAGAAACCATAAAACCTTGCTAAGGCATTAAATAAACCCTCTGTTTTCTTAGCATAGAAGCAGCTAGAAGGCAGCAGGACTGGAATATACTGTTGAGTAGCCCTCCTCTGGTGAGAGTGCTTCCCAGGTGTCCTGCAGCGCCTTGCTAAGGAGGCGATGAGGGTGACAGCCTTGCAGTGCTGTGTTTCACCTCCACAGGAAAGACCTACTGTTCAGCCTTGGTACTGTTATGATGGCCTGGGATAGACTTGTTCAAATAATTCAATTTGTACAACCAGAATGGAGGATAATAGGAGGAGAAAGATAACTGTAGATATTTTAAAGCAGAGAATTTACTTAGAGTTGTACCATAATGTTGTAATATATCCAGTGGGTGTCTCTGCCTGCTTAGTGTTGCCACCCACAAAGTTTTAGGGACTGCTTTGTTTGTAGCTGTGTGTTGCAATTTGCAGATGAAGGATGTGCTGTTCCACTGAAATCTGTTGGTTTGTGACTTGAAATTACATCTTTTGTTTGATGTTGGAGCACATTTGTACTTCCTGATTTTTTTTTTCTGTTGGCATTTCATGAATTGGATGGTGTTTCTGAGTGAAAGCAAATCCATCCATCCTCTGTCAGGGGCACTTCACTTTGAGGCAAATAAAAGGATCTGTAGTGTATCTTGTCATCTTTGTTCTTCAATTGATTATTCTTTAATCTTTATTCAATGTGTTCCTTTTACCTGAAATGCCAAAAAGCCCTGATGTCACACTTCATGGGTTCTGTACTTTCTTTACTAATATTGATTTGTCTTTCAATTTCACTGGTGAAGAGGTCAATTTGGAAACAAATGGCCTTGTGAGCAAATGTGAAAGCACATTACATAAAAACAGGCAGATTATTCTGTACAGTCACTGGTTTGTACAGTACCAGCTAGCTGTACTAGGATGTTGGTTAATGGACATGCTGCAGCACACTGACAGCCCATGCTGACAAAGTATTTTTCTCCATTGCCTTGACCAGGTGAGAGGAGTATCCCAGTTGTCTTTGTGTTTGCATTAGATATTAAACTATTGACTTTTGTTGGCCATGTACTGTGGATCCTTTCTTGCTGCTAGTGAGGCTTTTACAGGCAGTGAATATTAATTAAGACCTGTCTCATTGCCTTTTGATGTCCAGCCAGAGGATGCATTCCATTAGTAGAAACATAAGGTTGGGATATACCCATTGGTCTAGGAGGATAAAATAAGGTCATAAATATTAGTCTGATGGTTTAGGACTGTGTTTTGATTTGGCCCTGCAGCCAGCCACTGCATAGGAAGCTGCACCAAGAGAGAAGTGATGTGTACCCACAGGCCATCTGCTTGGGTGCTGATGCAATTTATAATGTAGCTAACAAGCTTCCGTTCTGGGCAGAGGTGTCACAATGTGTCAATAGTGGTCCATATGAAAGAAATAGACTGTGAATTGAAGTTTAAGTGTGATTTTGAAATAGTGTGGAGCACAGCAGGAGTCACATCTTACAATGCAAGGAGAACCCAGCTGGTAATGGTAGAGCCTCTTAAGAGGTAGATGAGTCCTGACCAGACTCTGCATTTAAATGTTGCTACACAATTCTCATGTCCCATTTATATTAAAACCTCAGACACAAAACATTTTGAGACAAAAAAGTTTAGTCAGACACTGAATGTCTCATTCAATAATATGTTACTGAGTGTTTTAATTATACTGAGAGCAATTTTATTGTACTGGCACCAAAAATTTCAGCAAATGTCAAGCAAGCTGCAAATGAGGCAATTCCAGACCGGACTTGTATTGAATTAAATGGATTATTTCCTTGGTGCCTTCAAAGTCTTCAAATATATCTGGAATTTCTTACCCATTTCTCTAAATCTAGTGACACCAGATTATTAAATGCTCCATTTTCCATAATATCAGTCTGGATTTTTCTCATCAGCCCCCTGATTATTATAAATTGCATGGTATGATATTTCAGAAGATTAATATTCCATCTGCCCTGCAAGCTGCCAGGAGATCAAAACAATTGGCTGCTCCAACTCACATTTAATCTGTACAACAGGTCAATCACTGTAAACACCCTTTGTGTTTATGGTGGGCTTGTCTACATGGGTGGTTTATGCTGGTGGAAAGCTGACTGTATCAGTATAAAACCAATTAGGTTGAAAAAGACCTTTAAGTCCAACCATTAGCCTAGCACTGCCAAGTCCATTGCTAAGCCACGTCCCTGAGCACCACATCAACATGACTTTTAAATACCTTCAGGAATAATGACTCAACCACTTCCCTGGGCAGCCTGTTCCAATCATTGACAACTCATTCAGTGAGGAAACTTCCTAAACTTCCCTGGTGCAACTTGAGGCTATTTCCTCTTGTCCTATAGCTTGTTACTTGGCAGAAGAGACTAGCACCCACCTGGCTGCAACCTCCTTTCAGGTTCCTTTGTCCTGCTGGCCACACTGTTTCTGACACAAGTCAGGATGCTGTTGGCCTTCTTGGCCTGAGCACACTGCCAGCTCATATTCAGCTGGCTGTCAACCAGCACCCCGGGGTTCTTTTTGCCAGGCACCTTTCCAGCCTCTCTTCCTCATACCTCTAGCACTGCTTGGGGTGGTTGTGACCTAAGTGCAAGACCTGACAGAAAGCCTTACTGAATCTCATATAGTTGGTCTCAGCCTATTGACCCAGCCTGTCTAGATCCCTCAGTAGAGCCTTCCTATGCTCCTGCCCAACTTAGTGTCACCCGCAGACAACCCCCTCACCAGAACATTGATAAAGATATTAAGCAAAATATAGAATCATTTTGGTTGGAAAAGAACTTTAAGATTGAGTCCAACTGTTAAATGGAGTATATAAACAGACTATAAATAGATCTATGCCATACATCATTGACAAAATGCTCTGGAGCTTCTAATTCTGTTGAGATTAGTAGCAATGTCATAGTGTTGACTATCAAGCTATTTTCATAATGTGCTCCCATGTTCTGCTGGCTGCCCAGTTACCTTCCTGTATTTCTTTGCCTAGTCCCATATGGCTGCCCTCAAGATTTCCACTTCTTTCTGCCCATCTGCTGCTGTACATTGGTAAATGAGAAAAAGGAGCTTTTCCACAATGTAAGGGAACTGGCCTTAGTGTAAAGATGTATGGAACACCTACCCACAAACCTAAATACATTAAACCCCCCACCTCATCAGTAATAGCTAGTAGCCAACAGTTTGTTTGGATATGATTTCTGTGTTTTGGTTAATGTGACACATTACATCAGAGCTCTTACTGTGATGTGAATTTCCTTGTGCAGTAGGATTCACATTTGCATACAATATAGTGGTGTTCATTTAAAGCAATGGCTTTTGGTTCTTCCTCTGTATTTTTATACTTACAGCCTTTGTAGACCAGCTCTGTGCCAGTGTACTTCTGGTTATCATTGATAACCAAAAGGACAGGAAAACATGCTGAGAAATGAAATGTGTTTTCATGATGCTTGCTTTTACAGCTATGCATGCCTCGCTGAATACATTAGTGTGTCATTACCTCTTGGAACTACCCCACTGTAATACTATAAATCAGGAATGAATTTGGTGTATCAAGGTGGTTGCTGAAATCACGCTATGTAGGATGTTTAATCTTGTGTTTAACATTGTCCCGAATCTAAGCTCTCCACAGCTCAAGAAGTTTTAATAGCTAATCTGCAGTAATTATAAGCCATTTCCCAATTTTTTTTCTGGTCCCTGATAATAGCAACCATACTTAAACTGCTAAAAATCGTTGAAACTGTGTGAGAACAAAACCATATTATTTGTTATTTTTGTGTAGTTGAAGCTATCAGGCCAACCAAAGTCAGTCCTGCTGTGTTTCACACAAAGAAGCGTGAAATAATCACCATCCTGAAGATTTTGCCATGAGGCAACATAAACTTCTCAGAATACAAAACCATGCCAACCCAGCTTCTAAGCCAGGGATGCTCCTCTCCAGCCAGGTCAGAACCTGTGCAGAGGAGCTGGCATCTGTTTATTCTCACCAGGCAGATACAATTTCAGTATACAAAGCAAGCATTACAGTGAACTAAAAATTATTCAAGTGCTGTGATGAAGTACAGTATATCAGGGGGTTGTGGTAAATCCTCACATAGCCGGTCTCATGTTTCTCCTGATGTCCGTTCTCTTTGGTTATTCAGTTCTGTGCATTCCTTAATGCTGGATCTTTTCTTGTTCCTAATAAGAGTCTGTTGTCCTCCAGATATTCTTGCTGACAAAGGATTTTACAAAAGTACATTATAAACTATGGCTGAAGTTGTGACTTTCCCCTTGGTAGAAGCTGGACAAAGAGCAATAGAGAGGTGGGGAGAGAAGCAAACATACACTTGGCCGGTATGTTGAGTGTCTGGTATTTTTTTGGTTTCCTTCTGTGGAAACATCAGCACCCAGAAAATTATTGAATACTGTTAAAACCCCACTTTTTTTAGTGGGGTCTTCAAGGATTTCAGGTTTAGGGTTTTCACTTAAAATAGGAAATGGTCACAACAAACAGATCATTCCCATGAGGATTTTCATTTTGCTGAAATGAAAATCATTTGGTCTTTAGTTTTTTCATTTTGGTCTTTAGTTTTAAGAATAATTACATTTTTCATGTAGCTCCTGATGCACAGAAGCTTGCTGTAGCACACTCTGAACAGAACTGGAATGCACTCAGAACTTCTTCATGGAGGCATCATTTAAATATGATCAAAGTAGCCCTTTAATAAGCCCTCATGCTTATTTAAAGTCTCAGAACTGTTACTAATGGCTTTATCTATGCCTCTCCAGCCTCCTAAGGCTGTTGTATGGAGTCAGGCAGAACTACTGCAAGTGTTGAAGCACTAGTGAATGAAACTTAGAAAACAGTTTCTTGTGCTTGCTAGTTGAAGTAAAAATTAAAGTAGAAAGGATGAGAGGTTCTGCTGGTGAAGGGTGACTAGTAGCCTGTATTAACTGTATTAGGCTGCCAGTGCTACTTCAGTAACTTAGTCCACTGTTTCTCTATATGTTAGCTCAGCCTACCTAGACTGGACACTAGTTTTGACTTTGGGAGCTTAGGGCATGTTCCTGGCTTAGATTTCAGTCTACCATTCTTCTGTGACAAGATTCAGAGCCTGAGACCTCCCAAACCATTAAGCACAGTTCTCTAGAGATCCTACAAAGGCTTTGAGAACTCTGAATGGGTGTTGAACTTCTAATTCAACTAAGCTGAAAAAACACAGAGGCAAAGAGCATAGGGTCTTACCATAGGCATTTCATTTCTAAAGCACCTGACTGTACAGGCCTTAGGAAACAAGTTCAGACCAGCTACATAGCTCCATCAATCCAAATTCACCACTTGTGTAATTCTAAAGTTTTATCATTATTTCGGGAGAATTCCCCCTATACTTTCTGTCTTGCAGGAAAGCCACTGTACATAGCAGTGGCTGACCACACTGCAGCAATGATTGCTTTGGTGTATTCCTCATTGTGGTTCCACATTCTCCACTGAGATACTCTTTCAGGACTCCAGCTGTGGTTTCTTGCATGGAAGATGTTCTGATGAAACGCAGGAGCTGGATGGGCAGAGCTGGTGTCCCCAGTGCGTATCTCTGAAGTCAGTACGCGGGTCACCTAATTTCACTTTGCTGAGCATCTTGCAGTACCATAAGCTGTGGATATTACTGTGTGTGCTGTTACTTCTTCCTTGCTTTTTTGACACTTTGAATTAGAATTTTATTATTGAATAATAGTAGCAGTAATAGTAATAATCATTATCTCTTTGACACAGAGAGGTGCCAAATCGGACCGCAGGATACCCAGTTCAAGTCACTCTGTGCCATTAGCATAAGTGCCAAGGATCACTTTTTGAAGCAGATGTGTTAGCAGGGCACATATAGCCACTAAATTATAAGTATTATTACTGGAACTTATTCGTAAAGGTCACTCTAAAAAAGGTCCTAGATATTTCAACTGAATGATGCTGGATATTTTTTAAGACACAATGGTCTGAATTATTCTTCGTGACAGTGCCAAGCATTATCATGGTCTTAAAAATGAAACCTCAAATCTTTGAGTATCCAGTCACAGTAAGAGTCCAGAATAGAAACTGCCCGATTAGTTTCAGAGAGGTAACAATTGCTCTCCAGAACATAGTTTTCTACCAGATACTTGGACACTCAAGAAAGGGAGAACTTTTGTTTACCCCAAGAGAGTCCCAGTGAAAGGTGCTTTATCCAGTGGAAACTGGTTTTCATTTTGATGAGATTTTGTCTCAACCTTTCTTTTAGAGGAATGTATTACAAGTTGAGTGAAAATATCCAAACCAACTTTTACACTATTTCTTTCTAAAATATTCAGAAAAATGAACTGTGAGGTTCAGTCTTCCCCTAACCAGATTTGTTCCACAGTAGCTGTTAACATGACACATGCAGGAAAAGAACACATTCTGAAAAGTAATCAGTTTTCAAATCTGAATACATGGTTGTGGGTTTCTTTACTTTTACAGAATAACATCCTTTATCTGAACAGTTCAAAGCATTCCTCAAATAATTTATTACACTTCACCACCGCCTTTCAGAGGCTTTTAAATATTATTTTCCTCATTGCAGAAGATGGAAAAATGGAGAAATCAGAAAAATTAAGTTACTTTCCTAAGACCACACAGTGAGTCAGAATCGGAGGGAAGAGTAGAAGTCTGAAGTGATAACTTCTGCTCTGCTACTCCAAGTACTGGATTATGTAGTTTGCCTGTGACATTCCCTACAGTGAGAGGTAATAGCACTCTAAAGATCTGCTGTAATTCAACCTGGAAGTTACTGGGACAGATGTGTTAATTACTGAGTGAAATTCTGTGACCTAGCTATTCAAAGGGTCAGACTAGATGGTCAGAAAGGTCTTGTCTAGTCTTAAAACTAAGAGTCATTACCACCATGCAAACCTATTTGCCCTTCCTCTCCTTCTAACAGAAATCAGCAATTAGTCTTGTTTAAAAGCTTGCTATGAAACTGCATTTTTCAAGTCTACAGCATATTATATCAGAGGTTAGCAAAAATAGCTTCAGAAATCCTGAAGAATTGACAGGTTGAATCAATCAAATCCATTTTTAATTTTATTTTGACAAAAATTCACACTGGGGCTGACAGCTCCTTGTAAAAACAACTTTGCTGACTGCAGTTTGAAACGTGCATGCTATAAAACCTTGGGAACAGGATTTATAATAGAAACCTGGCAGTCTCCTAACTCTACCAGTATTATCACCCTGTGTGACAATAATATATTAGGACCATACTTCAGAGCTCCTTCATTAGATTCTGACATGTGGAAGAGAAAGGAGAGCCTTAAAACTAGGGAGGACACAGAGTGCAGCCTCAGCTGTGCATATTTATCATCTAAATCAAGTGAAGGCTATTTATTGACTTACTGATTCTAATTCAAAATGAGAACTTAATTAAAAGTTTAGTTCATTACCACACAATTACATGGCCCTCAAGACATTTCCAGGCTAGTAAAGTACATGCTTAATCATGTGGTATATTAGGAAGGCTGGATCTTCAGTTGTTATAAATCAGGCATTAGTGGTGCCATGCTAATTTACACCATCTGGGGACAAGGCCTATTAGTTTTCTATGCAGGAGACAGTTGTTATTGTTTTAAATAAAGGAACTACAATTTAATGTTGTCCTTTGCTGAGCAATAGCGTATGTTAACTTCCCACCAGAAGACAAAGCAGCGATGAGAAATTTAGTCTTGGTGCCATATATACCACATAGATATACCAGCCTTGGAGCAGAAGTGCTCGCAAACAGTGTAAAGGACCGTCTGCCAAAATGTTAGTACTAGGCCCCAGAGAACCTCTTCTGCCTTGGAAATGTGCTGTAGTGACTCTGCTAAGAGAGGTTCTGGCAGAGAGCAAACTTTCCTGACAGTTGCTCCAAAGAACTCCAGCATATGTGTATCAGGATGCAGACGACAGCTGCAGAGAAGTGCTGTGCAAGCTCTGACGTCCCTTCTGGTTCTCAGCTTCACAGGGCTGCACCTATGCCTCACAGCTTGTCATGCTTTTTCCCCTTTGCACTGTTAATGGGATAGTTTGTTTATGTAAATTTGGCTGCTGTGGTTCTTTGAAGGAAGTAAATTTAGGATTTGGCCCCACAGAGAACCTGAGTCCTGGCTGTATTTGCATTCATATAATGCAGTGTTCCAGGGCTCTAATTTTGAGCATTTTTATTTATTTATGTCTCTTTTGAAGCATTTTTACATATTTACAAATGGTCAGACCTTAGACTCTGGGAATCAAATTGTGGAAGGCTCTCACATGCAGGCACGAGGCATATTAAGGCGCAGAGCATTTGAAGGCAAATTAAGCTGTTCATGCAGACACATGTGTATCTTCAGTGACTGAAGCCCATGCTCTAAAAAAAACCCTCACAGAATGGTACTGTTCAGTGTGATCCACAGGAAGAATCTGAAGTCTTTGCTTTGCCTGTCATCTTTATTCAGCTAATGCTTCCCAGCTCTGAGCCTCCTAAAAAGAATTAGGGGAGGCAATTTCCACAGATGCTCCTATTTTGGACTCCCAGCATAGGCCTTTCAGCAGTAATGTTGGGCAGGCTAACGTCAATGAGCACAAATTTTACTGTACTTCTGACCTTGAAGCCCAAAAGATTTTTCAGCTCGCGTGTATTCTACTTAGACTGACTTCAACATGTGAGTCAGACACCAGCAAGGAAGCAGGCATAGGAGGGGTTTGCAGTTGATTCTCTGTTAGCGATGGGGCTGGCTGTTACAGTTGAAAGGACGTGCACCGAGCAAGGGTGGAGTGATTGCAACAGCCAAAATTATACCTGTTCAACCTGAAGCAAGTAAAAAGCAGAAGCAAATGAGTGCAGAAGGGCACCAAGCACAGCCGGGGAGCTGCATTCATGCAGCTGTCACCTGGCAAAAATGCAGCATGTTCTGCAGGAAGCACAGTGACTAGTGTAACCCAGGTACATGCGTGCTCTGTGTGGCTGCTGCGGTGGTGGCAAAAGAACCAGAGAAGTGAAACCTGAAGTGACAGAGCTTTTGAAAACCGGTACGTCTGTGGGCCAAGGAGTATTTGTGTAAGGAATCGATTAGGGGAACAGGCATTTTAATAGCTGCATAGTAGGTGCACCTGCTACTACTTAATGTTCAACCAAACAGTATTTTGCAGCTATTGATTGAGCACATCCCAGTGCTGCTGAGGAGCTGTTTTTCCATGATGCCAGATGATGTGTGTGACTGCTCTCGTCTGTTGTCTCGGACATTTCTGGAACAAGAAGACATAGCCTAAGATGGCCTCTGCTATACTTGGTTGCAATATCTCCAGCTGGCAAGAACCCACACTTTATCCATTACAGTTAGATTACTGGTTTGTGCCTTTCTAGTGCTCAGAACTCAGAGCCATCACACTGAACTTGTGGCAATAGCTGCATGGAACATGCTGCTGTCTCGGATCCCACTTACTGTTGCTCTGATTGGTTTTTTTCTGTCCCGGCTTGTGCTTTCTCCTAGAGTCTGTTTTGGTAGGTTAAGATCAAGCAGCCTTTTTGTGCATGGCCAGTATATATTACTGGAATGGACAGAGGCATAAGTAAGACTAAAGAGTTTGCCTTACAGCCATGCTCTGTGCCATAGCTTGTAAACTGCAGGACTTTTTATTTTGCTTCTGGTATGTCTTTCTGGTTTTTCCATCTAAGAAAACAAAAACAAATTTGGTTTTGCCTAGTTCCCTTGCATAACTTTTGGCATCTGAGAGAGAATTTCCCTGACACCTTATGAATCTCATCAAAGCCCACAACAGAGTGGTTCATAAAACTGCCATCAGTCAGCATGGTAACAGAGCAATGCAAACGAGCAGTTTATCAGTACTTTTCAGGTTTGCAGAAACTGGTTTGACTGGGAAGAGCTCACACTAGATAAATTTTACACTGATTTCAGATAGCATCCTAGTAGTGAGGGTAACTGAACTTTAGAACAATAGATGAAGGGGGCAGCATGATTGACATTGCTTGGAGTCTTTAAGAGGCGGTTTAGATATCTTTCTAAAAGATATTCTTTCAAACTGGCTTCGGCATGAATGGTCCCTTCTGGCCAAGGAATCTGTCCAGAATGTAACATTCATTCAGCTCTTTCCTTCATACGTAACAGGCAGAGTAAGTCCTCAGCATGATCATCATTTGCATAAAGATAATGGTTGTAATAAAAGCCTGTGCTTCAGGGGTTTAGCTGGGTAACCACTGGGGTCAAGAAAGATATTTTTTTTTTCTCCCACTATACAATTAGCCAGATGTACTCTGGGTTAGTGTTTGCTTAGTTCCTCTGAAGCACTAGAAATTGGCCATGCCTAGAGATCAACTCCTCCCTGGTGAACCTCACAGTGGCCAGGGGTTATACCAAGACTCTTCTCTCCAGTACCCAGGGGAAGCAGTTTCCTCATTTGTTCAGAGCACCTCCTGCAACAGGAGAGCATGACGGGCTGGGTGTGTCTCACCAAACAATCCTCACCTCCAAATAAGCTCCCAGTAGCTCAGAGGCTTTAGGAAAGTAGCAACCTGCAATAAAGATCAGAGTAACTCCTTTGTTTCTAAACTTCTCTGCTTGCAAATCCATCTCTGGAGTTGTAAATCCCTTTTTGTGCTCCTGATGTCATTTGGGGAAGACAATGCCAAAAAAATCCAAGATGGGAACATCTATGTTAAATAATCTAGTTTCTTCTAGCCTTCACCTCTGCTGCTGCATTTGTATAGCCTGCATAGGCGTAGCTGCCTCCACACCCCCACCCCAGGCCCTCTGGTAGAGGGGCTGCAGGTGAGTAAGCCCAGGAACACCAGGGAGAGTCTATAGGAGCTCGTGGAGGTGGATGGCTTCAGCCACACCTGGTGTGTTAACACCCAGCTGGAAGCCTTTAGGGAGGTTGTCAGCAGGAGGCTGCAGAGCGGCCTCCCTGAGAGGAGGATGTAGAGCCTGCTGTGCCCTGGTTGGCCATGGGAGCTTTTTGTGTGTTTTGCTTGGAGCAGTGAAGGTAGCCTGTGAGACTGAAAGAGGAGACCATAAGGGAAGGTAACTTGCTGGTTTTGTGCTTGATTTCAGAGTTGCTGCACCCTTCAGGTTTTAAAGGTGCGTGTTGATCTGCATTTACAGCATGCTTGGGTCAGGTTAAATCCTACCTTGTGGGCACCGAGATCTACCTCTGTTAAGCAGATTCTTAGAGAAATAACAATCTCTGAGCTGAATCTTACCTGTGTAAGTAAACACGTAAGTATAAAGACCTATACGTGAGGATCTGCAGCAACGGATCCTCAGGCAGCACAAAATGGATTTGATCCTTCTTTCCTAACTGCCAGTGGTTTTAATGGAGCAGGAAGAAGCCTAACGAGATTTGCCAGAAGGCATTACTGAGCTCTGGTGGTTGTGGCAGCTGAATGCTGCATAAAATGTGCAACTGTTCCTATGCTGCAGAGCTCTTGGGTTGAGTCATTGGCCTTTTACTACGGTTCCTTTGGCAGTAAAGCTTCTGTCTTTGTGACAAAGTAGTCACAGTGATTTAATACAAATGTATTTTCTAATCAGGGCTCCTGCAGCTCAGGAATGGGTCCTGATCTTGCAGCTGTGATTATACCTGTTTTCATTATTGTAAGCAATTGTTTTTAGTGGAGCTGCTCACAGGAGTACATCTGCTGTTAATCTTACCCAGAGCTGGAAAGCTACATATTTTACTCAAAGCATGACTTCCGGTGGCTACTCTACTGTGCAGGTTTTTGGGCTCTTAATAGACTTTGGACCGTAAGCTAATTCTTTTCACTTGGTACATAGTAGCTTCTCTCCTCTTGTTCTGTTAGGAACCTCCACAGAGATGAATTTTAATGCTATTCATAGTTGTTGAAACCAAGGCTAGGGGAATATACCTAATTACCTAAATTCATAGAGCAACTCCTTAGTACAGAACAAGATCTGATTTGTAGCCTTCCTTTCTTACTGCTGCACAATGGTAACAGAAACATGGCAGAAACAGGAGTTATTTTATGTGTAACTAAAAATCTGTCTTAGTAGGGTGGGAAAGCATCATGTTTCTCAGAACTTAAGTGCCACAAGATGAATGACTGCTCTAAGGAACTTCCTTTCAAGCCATTCTTTCAGCATATTCATTTGTTCTTATTTTGTATATTTAGGCAGAGTTCTGTTTTTTCACCCCTAAGCGGGGCTGGATTTGTCACATTAGAAGTTTACAAAGTCTTAATTCTGCCCCCATACCCCCACCAGAATCTTCAAAATCTAAGTAAAACAGTTTTTCTGAAAAAAAAAATCTGCCAAATTCTGCTTGTTTTTCACCCTCCTGCAGAGTACTAGAAATCAACATCATTTCTTTTTGCTACCAAATTTCATGAAGTCTAAGTGTACTTAGAATTTTTGGATATTTATCTGCCTTTTTCTAGCCCCTACTGGACCTCGGGTTTTTTGTGGTGTTTGACTATTTATTTTCTTTCAGGTGCTATCTTTCCGTGCAAATAATTTACCCATAAACCTGCTTTCTCTAAGACTTCATCACCTTTCAGGTGTGCAGATTTTTTTCCCTTTTTTTTTTGGAAGGGAACAGGTATTCCAGTGGCAAGCCAATTTCCTTATAACCACAGTAATTCAAATACACACTGATTCTTGGTCCTGTCTTGTCTAGTGTGGCTGTTACCAGTGATGTGCCAGTGTATGACACCAGGACAAACATTTGCTCATCATCAGCAGATATACCAGCTTGGGGATCACAAACTACCTTTTACTCACCTTACAAAAAACGGAGCTTTTAATTTAGGATATACTGACTACTAAATATGACATGTTACCTTTAAAACAAAATCCTAGATGTTTGGCATTATACCAGTTGCGGTTCTTTCCTCTCAAAATATTTATGTTAGGCTACAATCTAGAGAGACAAGAATTCCCATTTTTCCAAGCATTTCCATCAGTTTCTGTAGTGAGCTGCATCTGCTTCAAAAATCAGAGTTGCTCCTACCACTTTTTGCAAGGCTTGCTTTTGATAGTTTGCCCCACTCTCTGACTGGTGTTGCAATCATCCGTAAACACAGGGGACATTTAGAGTTAATAAAAGCAAAATGTTGAGGCTTTGATCAAGGGAAAAGCAGGAGGGGGTGGGGTTTGCTTTTTAATTTCTTCTTCGTGATTTTACAGTTTATTAGCAGCAGGTTAAACAAGCTAACGGGTTCAAATTATAACAAAATAATTGCAGAGGTTTAAAGAGCCACTATGAAATACCCCCTCCCCTTTTTAACCTTTCATCTTAGTCTCATTCTTATCAGTGGACTGCCCCTTTGCCCTCCTCTTCCACTTCGTCTGAAAAATAAGCAGAAAATACAGTTTATGTTATGCCTGTACACACTTCCAGTTGGTTGGGTTTTTTTAAATGCATCCCCAGAGGAAAGTGGATAAATAAATACACATTTTTCAATAGTTTTAGAGCATTTGTTTAACATTGGCTAACTCCCCAGTAACTAGCAGAAGATTATACAAGCAAATCTAATTTTCTTGCTAACTTAAGCCTCTCTTGGGAACCTTGGTGGCTGCCTGCAAACATTTTCTTTGAATCACCAGTATCAGCAAAGATGCATTATGTTGCTAAAAGTATATAATGTAAAAAGTGAACTAAAAAAAAAAAATGGAAGAAGACTTAGAAAGTAGGAGGAGATGGAAAAGGGAAGTACTATAAAGGGAAGGGCATCTATAAAGACAGAGGGGTCTAAGCCTTTTACAATAGAGGCAGCCTGAAATAACCATGGTTTCTTTCTTTGAATCGTGAGAATAGCTATTTTCTTGTTTAAAAGCTTAAAGAGCTATTAAGTTGGGCAAATCACTGGTAAAACAGCTGGAAATGTAAATAGCAATTTAAACAGTCCATTGCCCCTCAATCCAAATGTGGAATGTGCAGATCTACTTCAAAAAAGTTCCTCTGGTTTTATTATATTGTCAACGGTAAGAGGATTGAGTAGGCACCCTTTCTCCGAGGGCTGAATGGAGACGGTGTGCTTTATTTAGAAAATCCACAATTTTTTTTTCCTTTTCTCATTTTTCTCCTTTTTCCCCTTCTTCTCCCCTTTTTTTCTTTTTTTTTTTTATTTTTTTTTTTCTTTTTTCTTTTTTTTTCCTTTTTTTTTTTTTTTTTGCAAGTGAGCAGACGGGTCTCTAATTTTCACACCATTCTCCCTTAGAGACCTCCTTCAATTGCACCATTCTTTCATTATGTGGAACTAATGAAGTGCTCTGCAACCTTTAGGTCTCCAAAGAATCCATTGCTCTAGGAATATAGTCCTTAAATAAAACATGTTTCATTGGCTGACTTCAAAACACTATTCTTGGGGGGGGAAGAGAGGGGGATAAATAATTGGCCTGGAATCAGTGTGTGAAAAAAGAAGAAATTACATCGGACAATGCTTTTAAATTATAGTTACAGTCAAAGGATACACTCAGCAATGGCAGGTTTGATTCTTATTCCTAGTAAGTTGCCAAAACTGGAAGATAATTTTTTTTGAAGACCCAAATTACAAATATTTTCAGGACTGCTGTCTTTTCAGTGCCTGTGTTCTATTGAGTAAAAAAAAAAAATAATGCAATGCCAGATCAATAAGTCTAATAATTCAGCAGCTGAGTTTGAAGGCTGGCTGCCTTGGGTGTCTTAAGAATAACACCTCACACTTCATACACCGCTTTTCATCTTCAAAGTACTGGCCAAGCACTAACTCTGCCATGCCGCCTGTGTGCTCAGCCTGTGAGAGCGCCGAGCTGCGTTACCCGTGATGGATCAGATACCTGATTCTCCTGTGAATATTTGTGGATGTGAACACAACTTGGTTTTGTTTGCCATTACGAACCTGGTAGAACACAGCTATTTCAAATTTGTCAGAGTCTCTTCCCTTTCTAAGCAATGTCTGCCCTCTGGCATTTTTAATTGATTTGCCTTTCTTCTCTAAAGCTTTTAATTGGTCTGAGCCCTGTTTTCCTTCCCTTCTAAAACCAGTAGCCGTACAGCCAGAATGTGCTCCCTCACAGTATCTCTGTCTGCTAAATCTGCTTTTAAATTAAAGTGGGGAGGGGGGGGGGGGGCAGGGGTGGAGGGCAGGGTGGGGAATAAAGCTATAGCTCAACATAAGATTGCTTGTATATGTTGAGCTTGTATCTGAACCCAGCAAAGAAATGTAAACATTTCATTTTTTATTAGTATTCATTTCCTTCAGCATTGCTTATCTTTTGCTTCATTTTATTTGGTGCTTGATCTAATTTGTAGCATATTGGATTTTGGCTTTGGTAAACTGAAATAACACTATCAGCATGATTATTGTTATAGTATTGGTGTGAGAGATTTTCTGGCTTAATTTCAGTGAAAACTAGAACAAACTGTAATGTCTGTCTTTCTCTGTAAAACAATTTATATTTATAGAAACTGTTGTAATAATCTATTTTTTGAGTGAAAGGATTTCTTGGAGCATAACTATTCTACAGAAAACAGGACTTCTCCCAAATTTTTAGTCTAAAAATAACGTATTTAAGCTCCGTTGATCAGATTAGAAAACAAAACAGCACTTAATGAACACAGAGCTTTAGTTTTTGGGTGGCTAAGGATAAGTTACAGTCTTTAATTAGCTCCCACAGTATCTTGGTAGGACAGCACACTGCGATTTGCAGTACCAAAGACTGTGGAGTAGGAGTCAAGAATATGGACTAAGTTTTGCCAAGGTCATTAGTAGCAATGGTTGCCTAACCATGGACCCTCTCGAGTGGCCTGATTTCAAGCATGCACAGAGCTTGCAGCCACTGCATTAAGTGTCTCTGACTTGTATAATGGAGACACCTTAAATCCCTTCAAAATTCTCCACTCTGACTCTTTCCGCATCTCCAAACTTCCCATGTGAACCTGAGAAACTCATTTAACCTCTCTGTATCTTCTTTCCCTTATCTTTACTAGGGGAGAATAACACTCCCCTTTTCTGTGTTATTGGACTGAATTCATGAATATTTATTAATGTCTTTGTGCAGAAGAGAGCTGTACAATACTGGCCTCATCATAAATAATTTTTGAATTTGCAAACTGGAAACCCGCAGGAGTTTCTATAGCTTGGTGTAAGGGTCATTCTTGAGCTGTATCCTGTCTGTTGATGCGGGGAGTAAGTTCCTAACTGTTTTTTCTTCCCAAAACAGGCTGATAAGCTGTGACTGGCAAGCAATGGGAGCAAAAAATGATGGAGAGGTGACTCTGGCTGTCAGGGTTCACAGTTGTCAACCAGCCACTCCTGGTATCCTTCTGCTACAGGTACAGTTGGGGGCTCTGCTGCACCTCCATTGTGTTCAGTTTGAGCAGTGCAAGTTTCCCACAGGGCTGACACTACTCTCCTGCACCTTGCAGAGTTGTTCCTCTTGCTGTTTAGATCTGACAGGGTTTGCACACCCTTGAGGCAAACTTGAATGCATAATTGGAGGCCAAATAGAGCTAGTAGAAAGCTCTACGTTACTCTGAGTTGGGTTGGACATGCAGAAGTAGAAAGCAGATGAAAACTGGGCCCCTGTTTTGATGTTTAGTCATGTGCTAGCTGAAGACAAAACCTACAGGGAAAGCTGTAGCAGGTAAACAGCGCCATGTTTGGAGTCAATTCCATGAGTAGAACATGTTGTTTTTCTGGGTATGAAGAGGAACCTGAGATGCTGTTTTTAAAGCAGGTTCTGATTGTCAACAAGTCCTTACACGTGCTATCTGTGGTCTTGGTCTTGACTCATGTAGATATCTACATACACCAAACTTGACCCTTTTAGCATCTAAGGATTCCTTAAATTAATTGGTAAATTGGTGGGGCAAACATGGATTTTGGTGGAGTTTTTTTTAATTCTGCTGTAGGTATTTGATTTGAATTCCAAATTATTTTTAGATGTGCAATGAAAGCATGATCAGTTGAAGTATGATGAAAATTTATCTGGGAGCTCTCAAGCAGTCAGCAGCTTCTGTTTCCTATACTTTCACTCAGTGATAGTTTACCTTTTTCCTGATTTCAGGAGCATTCTGAGCACACTTTGTGAGCCAGTCTTACCATCCTGTTATCTTCTGTAAACTACTTTCACTGTAATTCAGTATCCCTGCCTTAATCCAATCCATCTCTACTGGCGTAATAATACTAACAAATGGCAAGATTATCAGTAGAGTGTGCATTTTATATAATTTGAAAGGAGAAGTATTAAAGCATGAGAGACCAAATCTTGCTGTCTCTATTCATACAGCTGTGCCCATTCAGTTGATCAGGATAATATGCAGGATTAAGGTGAGTGAAATTTTACCCTTCCTCTATCAAGGCCTCCTGAGGATGCTGCATTTAATTCTATTTGATAATCTTCTCTTTTATTTGCCATTTCACACCACCTGAAACTGCAGCTGCCTGTCAAGAATTGAGTTAGTCTGAGCTTCAGCTATCTCATAGGTAGCTTAGCTCACTAAAGCATTGCCTCCTCTGGAGAGCCCTTGGGGAGAAGAACTCATTTAGCAGGAAATTATAATTGGGTTTTCCAAATTATTCTGGAATTGTTGCTGCATATTTGGATAGGATGATGTCTTTTAAAAGCCTCTGTGAGTGTGTAACCAAGCAGGCTGTGTTTTTCAGGGTGAAGTAGGCTACTAGGCACCCCCGATTCCTGGTTCCTTTAAAAATGTTTACTGAGAAAACATGTAAGTGTGAGAGAAACATTCTACCATGAGAAGCTTTGAGGGGTGGGGAGTGGGATGGATGTTTACTTTCTGTGCTAGAGAGGGATCACTGCTGAGTCCCTCAGCAGCCTTGGGAAAAGGGGCTGGTGTCTGTCTGAGCATGGACCATGAGCCAAAAGCTCGCTGACAGCAACTGGAATTGCACCTGCAGTCAGAATAAGACTCTGAAATATAATCCAGGAATTTGGGGGAAAATGTGGTAGAAGGAATGAAGATTTGGTGATCTTTTGTTTTGATAAACTCTCTGCAAACTCAGAAGAGCTGCAAATATAAACACCCATGGGCATATAGGCTTTTTTTTTTTGTATTTTAAGAAGGGGAAGGTGTTGGTTGATGTATAAAAGTCTGAGCCAGAGACCTGAGCTTGGGTATTTTCTGCAATATCTTCTCAGTTAGAAGTTTCTCTTCAACCATTAATGATCATGCTAGTTTCATTCCATCAGATTTGTTTGATGTGTTGAGAAGCACAGTATGGGCCTACTCAAAACATGCTCTTTGCCTATTGCTGCACAGCCCTGTGGGGACTGAATTTTACTTGTGCCCATCGAAACCCTAAGCACGTATCTGTATTCTTAGGTCTAGCTTTTATTTTTGATTTACTGTGGCTAGTCTTTCAGACTAAAACATGCTCATCTTCCCTGGGTGATGGTCGCCATAGTGCTCAGCATCAATGTTTTAAGTGTTTGACTATCTAAAAATGTGAGGAACACAGATCATCCTTCCATGCAATAATCTGTTCAGTCATCTTAAAAATTAAACTGGTAGTTAAAGAATTTTCATCCAAATATTCTTTTAAAGATCCTAATGGGAGGTGGGACAGTCTCTTTTTTCCCCTCTCTCTTGAAAAACACGGAGGAAAATCATTTTCTCCCTGGTCTGAAGACTCCTCTGTTCAGAAGTGCTATTCCGTTTACTGGGAAGTGGTTGAAACTTCGTACCTGCCGCAATCTTTAGCTAATCTCTGAAGCTAGAGATGGCAACAGAGTTGCTTGCTACAGGAGACAGGACCTCCCTTTTCTCATTTTGAACCTTTGACCTGTCTTGTAGTGCTCCTCTGCGATTCATTTTTCATCAGGTGAACACCACAGTCATCATGCTACAAGACTATAGTCCTAACTTCCTGCTGCCAATCTACCCCATACTCACTTGTCTTTCCCAGTGACAGCTGGAGTATTTTGTGTTCATTTATCACAGCTGGAGAGGCCTAGGCTACAGTCAAGGCAGGGGAGACAAAGCTGATCAGATCTCAGCTCAGCTGTGTTGGATGAACAGAATAACTAAATTAGAATGCATTTAATTACAGGACAAGGAATTAGATGTGTTTGTACACATCCTTTGGAATAAAGCTCTGCTTGGTCAGCACAGGTTTGTTACTAATAGTAGACCAGACTTGCTGAATAAAGTCAGGCCTTGATCTAAAGCACCTCTTTAGCAGCATACTTTCTGTTTAAGTTTACGTGGCAAGGGGCTCTTGCACTGTGGATCATGCGCAGTAAGGATTGCAGCTAAACAAGGGGATAAGTGTGTATATACACTTGCACTAAAATAAGCATATTTGTTTTAGGAAATCTGTATGCAAATCTCCACCACTACACAGATAGCTAGGACTTGGGCTGGTAAAGGAATTGATGCCCTGACCTGGTCCTTGGTCCCCCAGATGGTTTTGATGGAAGAGTTTTTCTCCTTGCAGTAAATTGAACAGATGCTGCAATACAAAATTATCTCATTTTCAACACCATTGGACCCTTTCCATATTACAGCAAATTAAAGGGAAAGCCTTGAGAGCAGCTTTGGTACTGTGGGCCTCCCTGAAGAAGGCAGAATTTCAGATTGATTCACAAATCTCATTTGTTCCCTCAGTGACAGGGTCATGGGTGGGGAAAGAGGGAAACTGCAGGAGCAGGCTTCATTACAGATAATTTATCTTTTCCATCTGTATGAGGGTGCCCTGAGAAGCAGCCTTAGTTTTTTGTAAAATTCTGGAGTCAGGAAAAATTTTGATTAAAGAACTTCTGTTGGAATTCTCCTACAGTCTTGTTGCTGCTATTAATGTTGAACCTGAACTGGTTGAGTTCAGAAAAGGTCCAAAAGAACTGATGCAGGGATCTTACAGGATCCTGCCATGACTTGGCAAGATGTTCTGCCAACTCACCCACCTCTGCAGCTGCTCTGTCGGGCTGCAGTTGAAATTTGCAGCATCTGGAAGTCTTGGGGCTTCTCGGAGTGGTTTGTCTGGATCTTTTTTTTGGGGGGGTGGGAGTAGGCAGAGCTCTGAATTGGAACCAAATAAAGTTTTGCAATATTGAGTCCTCTGTGAACTGGAGTCAGCTTTTTTCCCTGAACTGCTGTTGTGGTATGTTCTACAGAGCAGAGAAGACTGCCCATGTGGATTAGAGCCATGTTACTGCCTGCATCTGGTTTTGAGCTAAGCTGAAGGATAAAGGGACTGTGAGTAGAGGCCATGGCCCCTTCTCTTTATCTTGCAATATATGATCCTGAGCCTGCTGAGACAGTCTTTGCAGAAGCCTACATGTGAGAGTAGTCCTGCTGATGCCTCTGTACATGCTTCAGCATTCCTTGCATGTGTAGGGCCTTGAATAGACCAGGAAAGCACACAGATAACTGACTGCAGGTCATGGATAACAGTAAGAAAGGGCACAGAAAATACCTCTGTTCAAGTGCCCTAATCAGGGCTTTGAAAAAGAAATCGGAGCCAGCTGTAGCCATTTTTGAAGGACAAGTTTGCTTTAAAAAGACTGATCATAAAATTTCTCATAAAAACAACCCAAAAGCTTTCTAATCTGTTGGCTTGATATAGTTCTTGCTGCTGTCCTGTACAGTCAGAGTTAATGACTATCCAGGATTGAAGATTAGAAATGACAGGGATCAGCCTAAAATACCTAAGACAATACTTTCCTCTGAGTTCCTTGATCTTTTTTAGACTGGGTTTAACAGCACGTTAAACCAGCAGCAGTACAACATATTTCTTTGCAATCACAATAATAAGTGAAATTAATTTGGAGAGTAACTGAGCTGCCAGTGGTAAGAACACAGTGGTATGTTATTCTGTACCGGATCAGAAGCCAGAGCTTGTATGGGCATAAAGTCGCTGTATTGAAGGCTTCTGTGGAGGAGTCATTGAGTTAAAATTCTGATCCTACCCTGGTCTAAAGTTAGTGGATGGACAGGGAGTAAGTAATAGGATCCTGTTAACTTCATCCCCTTTGTACTCAGGATAGGGTTCAATGCTGGCATTTTAGCACCTCCTACATCTTTCTCTGAAGTCCAGGTAAGTACACTGTGGCTGAGCTTCCACCAGTTGGCATGTTTCTTGTTAAAATGGGTGGGTGTTCTCATCATCCATTCTCTTCCCCTGTAACATCTACTGGTACAGAAATCTGAACACTTGGCTACTGTTCCCTAGCCGCCGCCTTTTATTTTCTTTTTGGTTTAGCCTTTTTTGGTTTTCCTTGGTATTTCCCTTCTGATTCCCTTATACCTTCACTTCCTAAAAGCAAACCATTTCAGAATGGCACTGCCCATCTCCTTGTGAACACAAAGGCAAGTCACCATCTCTAGCAGTGTTTTGGCAACAGGGTTCACAAGCAGAACTTTGAGGAAGGTATCATTTTCAGCTGTGTGTTTCCACAGACCCTTGTCCTCCTCTTCCACTTGCTGTTGTGTGCTCACCTAACAGGTGATACGTACAACCTTGTGATTCCTCTTGCAGGTGTAATAGGTGTCCCTTATTTATTTTAAGGGAGACTGCTGTATCCAGTCTCCTGCATAATGTGGGTCATGAAGTTTTACCCAACTCTTTATGCATCAAGTCATTCCCTGTTTGAGATGCAGCCTTCATCTTGGTAAAATGGGCCTTTTACTAGGATGGAGCGAGTAATGGGGGATCTGCTCTACTCTCTGTGGCGATGGTGATATGTTCCAGCTCTTCATTACTATTACCATCTTTCCTTCGTGGTGGTTACAATCCAAGCAGGAAGGAGAAAAAAATCTCCATTTGCCTTTCTAGTAACGCTTTCCCCCCCTCACTAGCTGCTAGAGCATTTTTCTGAATGGAAAACAAGATCGTTAAGGGCAAAGCACTTTATGGATCTGTAGACACACACTGCTCAATAGAGCATGTCGTGATCCACCATGTTAAAAGTTTCACAGGTTTAAGGAAGTGTTTTTGTGTACGTTTAAATCTCTTTTAGCACCCTGGTAATGAATGGGGAGGGTCAGATGGATGAAGCAGGTGACATATTTTGGAGGAAGGTTACATTGCAGTAGAAATAGGAGAGCAACTGTCCTTAAGCATCAGCTGATATATGTCTCCAAAGTTTGAATGTTTTGGTTTAAAAAAAATGTGTAAGTCAATACCAAATTTACCACTACTTCCACAAGGCTTCAACCATTGTCTCACTGATGAGAGAGCAAGATAAAATCAATTGTAATCTCACCAAAGCTACAGAATAAATATGCTCTTTTAATGGTTACAGCAGCTGCGACATAATTCCCCCTCCCCTCCAAGGAAAAAGAAAAAATACCCTCCTCTTCTCAGACACTGAATTTTCTTGTACAATACTTGCATTATGGATTGTGGTGAACTTTTTTCTCCAAAGTATAAGGAAAAATCATTGAAATACTTCAGCTGTGTGGTGCTACTTAACTTCTGGGAAATTTAGATACTATATTTTTATGGAAAGAAGTGACGCAGGACAGAGCATGTGGTGCTCTGCGTGTCCATTGCCTCTAGATTCAAAAGCTTCTCCTAAGTACATGTAGGAATGCTAAAGACTTTATTTTGCTTTGAAGAGCTGGTTTTATATTGTTCCTTTCTTCCTAATAGAAAAGATGTAAATAAAGCTTGAAGATACATGGTCTGGGTTTCAGAGTAGCACGGATTCTGACATATGGCCTCCTTGTCCCTGTCTGAGGGAGCCAGGTTTCGCTCGGTCCTTCATACTGCATTTCAGGGAAAGATGAGAACTGAAGTTAAATAAAAAGATTCTCCTATTAGGGTTTATGTGTCTCACTGGCCTCATGAAAGCCCAAGTTGGGGAAACAGACAAAATAAGCTCAGTGTGTTATTTTGTAAGGTGCTGCATTCACACAGTGATAGATGGACCCCTTGTACAGGGGCAGGATGTACAGAAAGAGGAAACAAATACAGCAATTTACTCAAGTTTGCCCAGCCTGTCCAGGGACTGCTGTGAGTCCTACCCTGCTCTATGCCTCCCACAGCAGCATTGGCCCCAACATACCTGTGTTCATAATCAGCAAAATGGAAGGCCAACTAATTCTGCAGGTGCTGTTCTGTCATCCTGAAGTATTTTTGGTCCATGACTGTAGTAGAAGGTGTACTGGAGGCTATGCAAGTGTTCTGCAACCATGCTTCTATTTGTGCCCTTGTCCTTCCCAGTACATGGGTTTTCATGGACCTTCTACTCTGTAAAGAGATGAGACCTAATAAAATACATCTGACTGTGATTATTTTATTGGAATATTTCCCAAAAGCTTTAAAGATGTGGGCAGGAAAGAACATTAGGAGCCCATGCGGTCCATTAAAATGCAAGCTGTCACACAGACTGCCCAAAGGGTTTCAGGCAGAGCTGAAGCACATTGGCAGAGAGCTGAAACAAAGGCAGTGGTTCCTGGCGAGGCCCCCTCTGCCTTCAGTTCAGGGGGCACTCACTTACCCCAATTATACAGAGCAGATTTATGGCCATGAATCTGGCTCTTAGTTTCTACATTGGAAGAAGCTGCTTGGTCATTGCTTCAAATATCAGTATTTCTTTATGGAAGCATCTGTGCGGTCGACATAGGGATGATGTTAGATGATTGAAGTAGAAAAGGTGAGAGTCCACGAGGATCCTTTTTCTAGGATGTTGCCCTTAGCGAGGACAACTGCTGAAAAGACCCTTCAGGAAATACTCTGACTGGCACTGTAGATCATATTCCTTTTTCTGTGTGATGATCCTGATTTAGGGTGCAGGCCCTCTTTCAATAACCACTGTACAGTTTTGTTTCCCCATATGTTCTCACAGTCGGTAACTTGGTTCTTTAAAAAAATACTGAAAATAAAATAAGCAAGATTGCAAGGAAAGAAGCACCTGATAGGAAGATCTTTAGCCTTCAGTTGCATGCCAGCCTTGGTGGTTACAAGGACGTATATAGGTAGTGTGATGGATGGATCAAGGTGACTCGCTTTCCTGAGTGTCAAAGAGGTAGTGTTACTGCTGTACAGATTACAAATGCAGAAAATCAGGGAAGATAAACAGTCACAAGCGTAGTGGCTTCCTTAAGAGTAACTTCACAGGCACAGTTAGTGTGACACTTAGGATGCAAGCTAGAGAGCAAGCCACCGAGGCAATTGGAGTATTTTGTTGCTTTAGCAAACCTTGTTAATACACTGTGACTTTTAAAAGGTTTTAGACATTTCTAGTGCATTCCTGCATGGAAAATAAACCTCTTCTTTATTTTTTTAATTTTTTTTTTTTTACAACCTATCCCATGACGAACTGTAGTGCTATTTCATGAAATGGAATGACAAGGCCAACTATGAATTATTTTATTTAAAAATTAGTAAGAAGGCTTAACCTTATTTTTCACCAGGAACACGTCTTAAAAGGTCTTTGAAAAGAAGAGCCTTTCCAGAAAGATCGAAGCGCGGTGTTAACAAGGTAAAGATCACCCTCCCGGCAGCTGTAATTAGTGACGTGACGGTGGCTCTGCTACAGAATGCCAGGCAGCTCACTAGGTGGAGCTCTAAGGTACCAGGTAATCCCTCCGGGGACCTCCAGGGAAGAAACGCTCGGTGTATCCATGGGAAGACTCGAGCATGGAATTCCCAACTGCACCTCAGCGTATTCACACCAAAATAAGGGACTGGAATTAAAGCAATAATACCCCTGCCCTTACCCCTAAGGGATTAAGGACGGGAATGCCCAAAGCGGAGGTGTAAACACTCAGAAAGCAAACAGCCTTTGCGCTGCAGCAGTAGTTGGTTTTATGAAGGAAAAAGAGTGCAGCGTGTGCTTTTATTAACCGAGCAGCTGGGCTGAGTAACTTTCCTTACATTTCCTTCCCATCTCTTCAGGCTTAAAGATGTATTTAGTAGCACACTACTCTTTGGGCAAGCGTATTGTACCGAAACATGCGTACGTTTGGGAGGAACTTGACAAAAAGAGGCATCAAAGGCTGTGGCAGGGTGTATTTATCTTCTGGATGACAAGTGGATGTCACGCACAACCAGCAGCCTTGCTGGGGAATTAGGAGGACTTAAAGTAGCAAAGCGTTGCAGTGGTGGGGATAGGGGTATCTGTGAAAGGCATGAGTGAATAGACATGCAAGGTCATAACATGGGATGTCTGCAAGCTGTTTCAGTCCTTTAAAAATAATCTGTCTGGAAGACTTCAAGGTCACAAAATTTGCCTCCAAGGGGGTAGATTCCTCACGTTGGCACTTAAAGCTGAAGGATTTTCTCCTTCAGGGTGATGGTGACAGTGACACTCGTGAATACAGGTCTGCAGCAGGGGTGCTTGCAGCTTCCCTGATGATTTTGGGGAGCATCTCACCTGGGCCGGGGCCGCATGGGTCACCTGTGAAGCCGCGGTTACCTCGAGTGCAGAGGGGCTTGAAAGAGCGGGACTAGGGGAAGGCTGGCCGGGGCGGACGGCTAGAGAGGAGCAAGAGAGAAACCCCGCGGCTGGTAATGACCCGAGGCAAGTGGAACGGCAGCGCTAGGAGTGAGGCGAGGCTAAGAGGAAGGCGGGGGGGATGACCGAAGGGCGGGGGGTAACAGAAAAAAAGTTTTCTTTTAGTCTGAGTCCAGGAAGGGGGAAAAAATCCCTCTCAGTGGTTGTCAAGGAGATGGGCGGCCGGGTTCGCCGGACTGTCTGCTTTCAAAGCCCGCAGCTGGGGAGGGGGGAAGAGCGAGGTGTGGGGGGGGCATTTCCTCGCGGCTCCCTCAGAGCAGCCCCCAGCCGCGGAAGGGGGTTGGTTGGGGGGATGGCGCGTTGTTCCCTGAGGGGAACAAAGCTCGGGGCTGGAGCAGCTGGGGACGCCCGGGGACGAAGCCCCGCGACGGCCCGAATGGCTCTCTGCGGGCTTCCTACCTGTTGGGAGACGCGAGCGGTAGCTAGCAGGGGCGCGGGCATCGCGCCAATAAGCACCACACGCCAGACTAACAGACATCTCCCGGGGCGGGGAAGAGTTCAACCGCCTCCGCCGACCGTCCCCCCACCCCAGGCGGCGTTGGGGCTCAGGGGCAGTCCCAGCGGCGGCGGTCGGGCCCGCCCCGCCCCGGCCCGCCCCGGCGGCCGACACCGCCCCCGCCGCGGGAGTCCCGGCGAATCAGCGGGGCGCTGTCAGGGCGTCAGCGCCGGCGGCTCCGCGCGGCCGGCCCCGAGCGCGTCCCTTATCGCAGACAGGCACCGGGGGCTGGGGATCGCATCATTATCATGGGCACTGTTTGCTTTTCGCGGCGCTGCTGTTTGCTTTTCGCTCTCGCCTGGGCCGGCAGGTTGGCGGGAGGCAGCGGGGGCGCAGGTAAGAGGGGGCTCCGCCGCCGTGCCGCCTTCCCCAGGCTCGGGCGGCGCGGAGCCGTGGCCCCGGCGGGGGGGACGGTGTTTGTCCGCTCTCCTCTCTCTGCTGTAAGGTGTTGAGGGGGAGGTCGCTTCTTGCCGCTAGTAGTGCTGGGGCTGTTGTAAGTTGCGGTGGGGAGGCGTTTTCTTTACGTGTTTGACACCGCCGGAGCCAAGGGACGCCTGGAGGGAGAGACTATGAAGGAAAAGTTACTTTTCCTTGAGTGCCTACGAGATAAATCCGTGCTGAGCCCTAGAGACTCCGCAGGGGAAGCGGTGGATGTTGGATCTTCACAGGTTTTCCCTGCCTGCGCTTTAACCTGCTGTTTCTTCACAGCCGCGCTCTTATCTTTTTAATAACACTAATGATGCTGAGTCTTTCCTTCGGTGTTTGAGGGGGAGGGGGAGGTGGGGGTGGGTGGGTAAGGAAAAATCCCCAAACCTCCATCTGCCTAGGAATGTTGTAAACCCAAAGTAATTTCTTAAAGATGTGTATGCAGTCTCTGAAGTTGTGCTAGAAGAAATCCTTTAGGATTCGGGGGGTGGGAAGAAGGGGGGTAGGGGGGAGATCCCTTTTCCTCAGATGCAAGATTTTTAAATGCAACAGAATGAATGAAGTCAGCATTGAAGTTCTGAAAGTCTAAGAAATGCAATGCGAGATGTGGAGCAGAGGAGGGGCTCATATTTGGTTTTGCCCTTTCATTTGACTCATTGGCATTCACGCCTTACTCCCAGGCATCCTCTGGTTGCTGTGAAATGTCCCCCTTGGCTCAATGCAGTTTGAATTTTTGACGGCATTATAAAGAGTCCAGCTGTCACTTTTGCTGATCTTGATGGGAGATGGGTGCAGGTTTAATGGGTCAAAAGTATGAACCCGAATTTTTTGTTGTTGTTGTTTAAATTCTTCTTTTCGTGCTTGACTGGATCTGTGTCTGATCTGGGCAACACCCTCGGACCCCCTAAGCTAATTCACGTAAATCATAGCTAGTTCTGAACCGGCTCAGCGGTAAAAATAAACGAATGGACAAGAAAGAAGGAAACAGATTACAGAAGCCGTGCGTTTCTCCAGAAAATACAAGGCTCTGCTTTTGGGAAGGGGAAGCCGTTCCCCTCTCTAAAATAATAACAATAATACCGAGCGCAGGCGGCTCACTTGCTGGGAGCACCGAGGTGCTGGTCCGCGCCTCTCGGAGTTCTCCGCTGTGTGCCCCGGTACCTGATTACTCTCCCCTCTAAATATTGCCCCCTCCTGTCCCCGGTGACTTTGAAGGATCCGGGGTTTATTGCTGGAGGTGGCGGGGCGAGCACTTGTGAAACAATTCGCGTTAGGATTTCCAGCTAACAAGTAAAACTGTTTCCACTTTAGTGCACGTTTTTTGAGGCTCTGTTAATCTCATTGGCATGAAACCAGCTGCACATGTCTCTCGCTGGCTGCCCTCTTCCCTTCCTCCCAAAACCGAGGGGGAGGCTGCCCTCTCTGCAGCCCTGCTAGTTGTTACCCGGCTGCTAACCCGCCCCTCCCGGGCAGAGCGCTGCCCTCCCTGCCTGCTTGCTGAGTTTCTCCTCCTGGGAGCCCCAGATGTGTCTCTGGCCCGAAATGGTGAGGAAATCAATCCGTGTGAGGTGCGTTATTGACACGGCGGGCGGCCCGGCCCGGCCGCTCTCCCCGAGGCAGCGCCGGTCTCCGGCGGCGGCATCGCCTCCCCGCGGCGGCCCCGGCGCTCCGCCGCAGCCCTTCGCGGAGGGCGCTGCGGGTGACGGGGTGGCCGGGAACCGTCTGTGGGGACGCGGCAGGCTAGGCAGGGCTTTAAACGTTCCCATGTTAGCAGCACACCCCATCCCTGAATAGGTCGGAGCTTCCCCCTCCCTTCTTTCCCCTATGTTCACTTCATTAACATTCCCACGACTACCAAATCTCGACTCTCTCTCATCCTTCTCCCTCCCCCATCCTCTCTAAATCCGGGGGAGAAAACGAATGCCCGTCACTGAAATGTTTGTAAAGGCTTCCTACCCTGAAAACAAGAGAAGCGGGCTGGGTCCCCCTTTCAGAGTCTGGCTCACCACCAGTAAGGCACCCGCCCGAGCAGGGACCGGGAAGACTGCTGGGACCTATTCCTTCCAAATTAATTCTAGTCCCTGTAGATGATATTATTGCAGGTTGCTTTGCTCTGCTCTAACTTACCGAGTTTCATATGGTCTTCAATTTATTTATTTTTGTGCCTCTTAATAAAAAGGATTAATGCGGTTTTGCTGTTCAAATATTTCTTTTTCTCGTTCCCCTGCCAGCAGAGTTTATTTAAAGTAGGGTCCATCTTTCTAAATTAAGAAGATCTCTTTGCTAGAACATGCAAATGGATTTTTTTCTTATAGGCCATTTAAGCGCTCACTGTTTTCACTAAGATGTGGTACCAGACCTATACAACAGAGGCTAATTTCTAGTGTGTCCTAATGATTTCCTAATGCAGAAACGTGGGAGCGGGCTCCTCTAGTTTGGCGGAGCGCCGCTTATGAATGGCGTAAGGAGACCAAGGCGTCGGTTTGTTCAGTTGCTTGACCTTAGTTGTTCCCATTTCTACAGTGACACTCGGAAGGCAGGCCAGCAAGCAGCTTCTTCGAGGGGAGTATCTGTCCTTGCTGGTTCCCCTTGCCTCGGGTCTCCCTTCTTAACCGTCCCCTCGGTGTTCGCTCTGTACTTCCAGATGTCGATGAGTGCGCGGAAGCTACGGATGACTGTCACATCGATGCCATCTGCCAGAACACGCCAAAATCCTACAAATGCATCTGCAAGCCGGGCTATAAAGGCGAAGGGAAACAATGTGAAGGTAAGGACAGCTCGGCTCCTCTCCTATCTCCCCTTCCCTCCCTTCTCTTATTTGTTTGCTCTTTAGCAGCTTTTGTAAATAGCTGAATTCCTGAAACGATTAATGCAGATTTACAGCTGCTTAACCTCAAATCTCGGTGTTTATTGGCAAGCATCCCCCTGCTGCTTTTGCTAATTGTCCGGCATCGCAAACATCGTGTCCGCCGGGATAGTTTTAAAAATAAAATTAACAAAAAAAAAAAAAAAAAAAGGGGGGGGGGGTGGAGGGGAGGCGGGAGGAGGGGAAGGGCTGGGCTGTTCCCCACCGAGGCGACTCCCGGGTTAGCATCGCCTCGGCCCGGGCAGTGCGGGCCCCGCTGCCGCCGGGGGCGCGAAGCGCCGCGCCGAGCACGTGGGGCCGCCCGGCTGGGGCGGGGCCGGGCCGCCCCCGGCACGAAGCGGGCGGGGAAGGCTGGCCGCGGTGCCTGCGGGTGGCCGTCCTTCCCTCCCCGGGGTTGCAAGCGTCCAGGGAGGCCTCATACCTTCTCCCGAGGCCGCCTCCCTGCGCCGAGACCCTGGGGCCGCCCCCGCAGCTTCCCGCCTCACCGTCGAGACCCGTCCCGCTCGCTCTCTTCGGCTCCGTCCGAAGCCGAGGGAAGCTTGCACCTTCCGCCTGGCTAAGGCGCAATTTACCGTCCCGCCTCTCTCCCCGCCGGAGCCTCGTCCTTCCCGGTCCCGTTACAACCGGCGCTACTGGTTAGCGACGGGACAGCTCGCCGGGGCGCGCTTCAATTTGACGCTCTGCATGTGCCCTCGCTTCTAGTCTGCCGAAGACTTCTAAAAGGAATTATTTCAGAATATCGTACTTACAGGGGGTTAAAACGTCCCTACATCAAGTTCTTGCAGTTGAAAAAGCCCCAGCCTGTTTTATTAGGCTCTGCCTATGCTCATGTTTCAGGTTTTATGAACTCTCATCTTGTCTGTCGAACCTCAGCAGAGAGATTGCTCTCTGGCGAAAAGAACTAATATTGTAATCACAGCAGAATGGCTTAAAAATAAAAGATGCGAGATTTCCCCCTCCCTCCTCCTTGTAGATGCTTAGCAGCTATAAAAATTCTCCTTCCAAGTCTCTCTACAGCAAACTGAAGCTTTTTCAAAATGTATATGGTCAGTCCATTAAAAAGATTAAAGACCCAGAAATGACTTTGCTGAAGTCTACAAAAATTTGAAACCACTTATTATTCTCCATGGACTTCCAAAGTGTTTGTTCAAGTGCCCTCATAAAGCATTTTTGTGGTTGTCATATTTTTCTGTCTCGAGCTTAAACTGACAGAGACAAATTCCTACTGTCCACCTCTTGGTGCTCTAGCATCTCTGAGCTGCTGTTCATTTGGAAACCAGACTTTCTTTCTTGCAAACAGAATGATCATTCAGCACCACTTTTTCCCCCCTCTTATTCATCCCTTCCAGGGAAGGAGCTCTGTGCAAAGAAAATGTATAACCTCCACAGCTGTGGCCTTGAGTACAGCATTCTCAGAACTGGTACTACTTCTTGTATTGATTTTCCACATCAAAAGTGTCCTTAAGCTTTAGCTACTCGTATTTTAGCTGTTGAACTCTACACCTGGCTGGTACTCATGCTTATTTAATGCACATAGTTCTCTTTGCCTGACTTACCTTGGCTTAGTAAAAAAGAGAGTTCAGTAAGCAGTAAAAAAAAAGTCAGATTTCTCTCTGGAATGATGTACAGAATCATGGAATTTCTGGGGCTGAGGTTAATCTCCTATCTGATGGAATTTAGTGTCTGACAAGCTTGATAAGTAAATAGGCAGGGGCAGACTGCAACACATTTTTCATGGATGTCAATTGCTTGGCATTAGGTAAATGAATGTAAGGTGTCTAAACCAGGTATTACTGTGCATGATGGGCAACTCTTTTACAGTGTGACAAAAACAGTGCTTAAGATTTTGTGTCAGCTTCCTATCTTAAGTTTGTTATCGGTACTGAACTTTGGGATAAGCAGAAAGCTTGCAATGTTTTTGGATGGTTTGTTTCTGGAGCTTATTTTAGATTAGTTATTTAGTATGTCTCAATTTGATCCCAGAGTTCTTTGAAACTTCATTACTGAAGTTTTGTACCTTCAATGGCAGGCAGATACCATTTATGGGTTATTTTTGTGAGTAAAGTCAAAACTACAGAGGTGAAGGAAGGGTCGTACTAGACAGTGTTAAGCCCAAGGCTTACTTCAGGACTGCTCTTCACACAGACAGGGTTTAGTTTGCATCTTGAGGCCAGGTATTCTAAACCTACAGCAGTAAACAGAGTAGCAGTATTGATTGGTATTTAATGTTCTGTCACAAGTCAACACAAATAGTCATTCAAGAAAAAAGCAACTGTCCTTGTAATAAGGAAGGTGAAATATGCTGAGCAGTTGGTGGTGTGCCAGGAGCAAAGCTGGGTCGTTGAATGATTCAGGGTCTTTCTAACTGAGCTTTTTAAGAAAACATTTTGACCACTGAAACTACTTACTTATGAGAAGAGGATGCCTTTTGTGCCAATAATGTGCCTCTCTCACTAAGGTTATAGCAATCTACCTATATGGCTTCATGTCTGAAGAGCATTGGTTATAGAATAGCTATCTCCCTTATGGCACAAGCTCTCCTGTACAGCCAGATTTTACTAAACAAGCACAACTGCAGCTCGCACAGTGCAGTGGGCTGAAAGAAATGATACTCTGATCACATTTATTCTAATAAATGTGAGCTGTCAGTTTACATTATAATGACACCTTGCAATTAATTTAGAAATGTGTGCGTGTTAATTTGCAGTAAGCATCAGTCTTAAAATCTCACTTCCTTTCACTTAAAATCCATTTTTAGAGACAGGGATAGAGTATGGGAACTAACATGATTTGGATGATTCTTAAGTTTTATGAAAGCAGCAGAGCACATCTTTACACAAATATGTCCAGTATGTGAATATGCATTTTAAGTACTCTTTATTTATAGGTTTTATTGAAAGAAAATTAGTAGCGTAAAAATGGGATATTTCAGCTAATGCAGTAAATGTGGACCCCAGCCACTTGTGCAGGTTTTTGTGCATATTTTGCTGCTGTGACCTAAAGGGCAGTGAGAAATATGCAAGACAGAGATGTTCCTTTAAGGACGTGTGGAAAGCTCTAGAAGCAATTATAGTGAAATGAAACATTTTCTTGACAGTCTGTTAAATTCCTTTAACAGATAGATTGTTTCTAAACTTTGCCTTTCTCCAAAAATGTCTTTTGGATTGGGATTCTCCAGAATTTCTGAAGATTGGAGATGACTTTTCAATTTGCAGATCTACCTTTTTTTTGCTTTCCCTTTCCCTGGGTAGCCTCCTTGTCTGCACCAGCTGACCTGTTTCTTTCCACAGAGCAGTTATTTCTCCAAACAGAATAGCTGCTCCTTCTTCCTGCCTCCTGCTTCCACCTGTAGATTTCAGTTTACGTTTATTGCAACCAGCTCTCTGGTATTCTTTGTCAAGACTTATGGTCAGCACTGCTGTGATGGTGTTTCCCCATGTCATGTAACATACCAGTACCTCTTGACCAAGGATTCTCTAGCTGGTGTTTTCATAGGACAGAATAGTATGGCAAACCCAGGTAATCTTTAAAAATACTTGCTTTCAATTGTCCATTTCTATTCAGCATACCAAACGTATTCGTTGATAACTGACTTGGTTGCCTTTGCAGACCTACTATAACCTAGGAAATCTTCCCTGTTGTGGTTTTAGTCAGTATCTCAAATGAAGTGGCCTTGCAGCTGTAAGTGCACCCTTTCATGCTCCCTAGGTCTCCGTCCTTGTCTTCTCTATGTTGGCTTTTGGTGTCCCCACAGGTTGGTATCTCAATAAAATTGTAGCCGGAAACTTGTGTCAAAGCAATGGAAATTCCAGAGGATTCAAAAGAATTCCAAGCCCTGAGGTTCCCTTGAGCTCGACAGGGCTTCCTTTGTCCCTGGTGCCAATGTTGTGTGTCTGGTGTTGTAGGGTACTCTCACGTTTTACAGTTTATGAAGGAGTTTAGCTCTTAAGCCTAGGTATTTTTAGTTTTTTTCCTGTGTGACTTCTCAGGCTATTTCAAACCCTTGTGCCATTAATGGTTAAAATGCTCTGTATAATTTCTGGTTCGTGTATTTCTGTGCCCATTTTATATTCAGTTAGCATGCTAACTTCATTTTAAACTTTTTTTTTTCCTTAGCCTGCTGTTCATCCTCAGTGTGACTGATTTCAGTGAATTGCTCTAGCTGTAGGGGTTTCTTTTGGGCGTGGGTTTTGGGGGTTTTTTTGTTTGTTTGCTTTTTGGATGATGCTTTAAGTGTAGGACTCTTTCTGTGTGGTATGTAGAGCCTGTGATTGGGTTGATGTGATTTTTCCTCAAGAGATCATCACTGGGACCTGTTATTTCTGGGCTGCAAAACTCTGCTCTGAGCTTTCCCATATTGGTGCATCTTTTTGGTTTGGGTTTTTTTTTCCTACTGTCTTCGGTAGTATCTGCGTAACTGTTCTGCAGTTCTTTTAATAATTGGTCTCATAGAGTTGTTGTCATGTTTCTTGAACTCTTTGTACAGAAGAGAAATGCTTTGTACTCATTTGGTTTTTCTTATCCCTGCTGTGAAGCTTTGCAGCGTTATTGATGAACTTCCTACTGAGGGCAACGTGTGTGTGCCATGGCAAAGTATCTTGGCAGAGTTCACCTTCAGAGGGTCACTTTCAGGTACCTGATGTCAGCAGCAGTTCTGCTTGACTGCTGGTTGAGCAGCTCTCTGCAGTTCTAGTGATACAACTTTGTCGTATGTGGGTGTAACTGCCGTGCTTTTCCTCATGTCAGTAATCATTCCAGGTAAACAGGTGGTGGTCATCATGGTGATCTGCAAAGGGGGCTCTTACTCTCTTTTTGATTACCCCAGTGATAGCACCTCTCTAGGTTTAAGCACGATACAGTCTCAAAATAAGATAAACTGTTCCTGTCTCAGTCACAGGTATATTCAGCCCACAGCAGGTTGTACTCTACTTATGTCCATTGGGAAACACAGGCTAATTGTCCTTTATGAACCCCAGTGCTCATCTAAGGGCTTATCTGATGGAAGCTTCTGAAAAACATACAGCCAAAGAATTTAGCAAGGTGTCTCCTTGCATGCTCATTGCAACTTCAGACATAGTTCCTTTCTCTGTACTTCAGTTCTCTTTGTACAGTGAGTGGAAATAATATGGTATCTGGAAAAATACTTGCATTGATATACCTAGATTTTGGTACTTGCACTGATGTTCTGTGACATCTGGCTTTATTTCTGACATGAGCTGTTGCTGCAGGCAGGAAAGCAGAACATTGTACAACTCATCTCTAAACTTGTTAACAAAAAAACATCTTCTGAACTAGGAATTCTAATTTTGTGGTAACAAGAAGATAGTGAATTTCTTTCTTTGGCACACGTTTGAGACTCTTGTGATAGCACACTCAATTCTGTCTTCATGCTGCAGGTGCAATTATGTCCCTAAGCCAAAATTAAAACCGCTTGCAGTATTTGCAGCAATGCACTGAAGTATAAACTGATAGCTCATGGTATTTGAAATGAATCAGAAATGACATAGATCAACCACTCATTGCCACCTTCAGTAATTTTGTGTGTGTGAGGCCAAATTTCTTCTTGTACCGATTTGATAGATCAGTTTTTAAAGAGTTTTAACCAAATCTTAACAACTGGACAAACATACAGAAAATTTATCTCCTCAGCAGTCCCATTTGAATAATAATGATATTCTTCTCTAGACTTAATATTCTTCTTACAACCTTGATCTTGTTCACAAGTTTTGTCTTTCTTTTCCTTAAGAAGCTGGCCTTACTCATTGGATTTCAACTTTACTGTAGTCTTTCAAATGTCTGCTGTGTTCTTCTTATGCTTTTCAAAAATTAATCCAAATCTTGTGAAAGGGCTACGCTGAATCGATCAACCTGGAAACAACGCAGGACATTTCAGTGTTCTCACTTCCCAGCTCATGGTCCAGCATCTCACATGGAAGTCTGTAGGGATAAGTAAGTATGGGCCTTCTAGATGTCTTTTAAATGGAGCAGTGATCCCATTTCTTTTAAGACCTCCATGGTTTCCAGTCAATCCACTTTCAGCAATTCTTTCTTAAGTGGACCATTTTTAACAATGATGTCATGTGACAGTAAATGATCAGTGTTGGGTGTCCTTTTGTTTTGGGCATCTGGACATCTTGATGCTTGCAGACATCTATTGGGCTCAGGCTCATGCTGTCTGCCTGTCTTGCTGCTGAGTAACAGTGATGCAGCTGAACAAGGCAGCTTAAGTCATTTCTTTCTGACTGATGATTTTTCTAATTGCAGTAGGAGGTGAATTCATTCTCTCAAGGAAGGGTCATCCTCTGGGATCTTGCAAATACTACTCGCTTCAGGCTGAATGTTATCACTATATCCATAGTCTTGCTGCTGGGAAGTTGGTTTGATAAATCCACTAATAATATCTAATAATAATACGCCACTATGTATCTGTCAGGGGAACAAAGGATTTTCTGAATAGCTCTGTGTTGGAACGTTGAGTTTTTACCTCCCCTGAACATACCACAGATACCTTCACCCTTTGTCTGCCTGTTCTGAAAAGCTGCAGGAAGACGGAATGGAACGTGAGCATCTTCCTTAAATACTGTTTCAAACTTTGTCCATGTCTGTATTCTAATTTTGTTATTTTCTGTTTAACCACTCTGGGATTTGGTATTAGATTGGTGATTGAGGCTTGGGCACAGATCTGATTCCTTTGGAACTGGCTGTCCATTAACCTTTAGATGCACAGTGAATATTAAGTACCGAAGCTGCTGTGCTTTCTCTTTCTACAGTAACGACACCTTAACAGGTGACACCAGTGTCGTCTGTTGAACTTCATGTCACCCTCCCATAATGGCTGTGTTGTGGATGAGCTCTGTTGCGACAAGCCTGCGGTGCTGGTTTCCTCCCATTGGCTTGCAGCAGCCCGCCTGAGCACAGAGGAGGAGATAACTCTGACAATTCCTACTTCAGGGTTAAATCTTCCTTTCCAGCCTCATTCATGCAGATTACAGCTTTATTCTGGGTGAGCCATTGTGCTGGTTTCACTGAAAGCTGCTTCCAGAATGAAGCTGGAAGGACATGTTGTCAAAAAATAGGAGGGTGGGAGGGGGTGTATAAACTAACTTCTTTGAGTTAGTAACTGCTACATTCTCCCCTCTCTGCACCCTCCCCCCAAGCCCGTCTGCCCCCCCATCCCCGGTAAATCCTACTCATTTGTCTGGGCACCATCTTTTTTTGCTTTAGGCTGCTAAAAGTGTTTCCCAGCATCCAATTCTGCAGTCTGTTATATCCATGTTGGGATGTTTGGGGCTTGTTTCGCGTCTTAGTTTTTTATTGCCTGGTACCCTTTAATACTCAATTCTCAGCTTGCTGAGTTTTCTGAGTTACTTCAAAGGCACTGAATTTCCTAAGGGATGGAGAAGAAATAGCAAGCAGGAAAATAATCCTGAGAACCTTCTGTAATAAAAGAGTTCCATTAGGGTCTATGTGATTTAACAGCTTATGATAACTTTTTATTTTCTCCTTCATGCTTCTCCTGGTCCTTACAGAGCTTTTGCTTTGGCCAGGACCGAGCCTTGATTTTAGTTATTTCTTTCAGATCGCTTTGTTTTTCCTGGCTTCATTCAGCAGTTTAAACCAATAAAACCAGCATATCCCTTAGTGGGGGCGACATGACCCGTTTAACTGCCCGCAGTGCCATCAGTCCCCATGTGTCACACAGCTTATTGTTTTCTCCTCTCCCTTTTCCTCCCTTACCCTTTCCTACCTCTCAGAGCTACTTTCTGGCAGCCCATAATGCTGCTTCAGTGAACAGCTCCCCCGGTGGTCCAGTTTGGAAATCTTCCATTTTTACTTAGAAAAAGAACATTTGCTCCAACTCTTTTTTTTTTTCCTCTCTTTTTTTTTCCTCTCCCCATCCAGAAATCCTTCTTGGATACAAGTATCGCTATATTTTGCATAAACAAATACCATACCGCTAGAAATACGGCCTCATTCTTCAGCAGAATTACATGTAATTCTTAATTTGGAAAAAAAAAATACATGGTTTTTTTCCAAGGACACTTCTCTAAATAGTTGATAAGCTCCCTGTCTGCTGGATGGTCTATGGGTATGCTGGGAACTTATAAATATATATAAAATTTCATCAGTCTCAACAATTGTTAAGCTGCAGAACCCAGGGTGGCCTCCTGTGGTGATGTAAACTTGTTATTTAGAAGGAACTTCTCCTTTTCCCCAAATACACAGTGTAAATTATCTGCCAGGAAGAATATAATAAAATGAAGGAGCATAAATAGAATGTACTAAGCTCAATATGGATGAGTCTGACCTTCTTTTGTCTTCATTCTTTACAAATCTGCCAGGCGCTGCCTGTTTTTCCTTGTTTTCCCACCAGCCCCCTTTACTTCTGGTGCCGTACCCTTCCCTTGCACTTGTCTTATATATTCTGTTACTCAGCTGCCTCTTAATCTTTTAATTTCCGTACTGCAAATCCTACTTCTCTTTCTCCTGTCCTCTCCTAACGTGTTTTCACCTGCTTCTTTTTTCATTTTATTTAGTTCTCCTCCCCTTGCCTGCTCTGTCAGTGCTTTATTGCAGTTATTGCAGTAGTATTTGGAGATACAGTGTCCTGCAGCAAGACCTCTGGGAATGAAGGGCTGGTAGTTGCAAGCTCTGAGGACCCCCTACCAGTCCTTTCCCTTGAGTTCCATCTTCAAAACAGCTCCCTCCAGCTCGCAGGGCTTTCTCTTTTTCTTCCTTTTTCTTCACCTCTTTCCTGGTCCCACCACCAGTTAGGTGTTCACCTGTCCCTCAGCACGTTGCTTGCTGTTCCCAGCCCTGCAGAAACTCTTTCCTCAGGTGTCTGGCTGGAAAGACATCTTCATGTGGCTGTTTGTCAGCTTCCATTTGGTTATGGGGACTGTCTTCATGTGCGTCCATCGCACTACCAAAACACGTGCTCTCTGTTCTGAGGCTGAATCTAAGCTGATGCATGATGTGGCCAAGGAGCATCTAGTTGGGTGACAGCAGAGGATCTGGGGAATATGACCTGTTACTTCCCTAAACCTTCTCTAAATAAGCTCTGCTAGTGTGGCTTTTGTCTCCTTTGCATTTGAGCCAGGTAGCATCCACCCTGGTGCTCTTAGGACACTGTGGAGGTGATGGGAATCATGGATAGTGGATACAGTCTCTGTGGTACTAGTGCAACTAGTGCAAGTACTAGTGCAACTCCATTCTAGACCAGTATAGCTTGGAGCTTTACCCAAAGGGCAAGTTTGACCAAGGTAGCCCTGGGATGGAGGATGCGTGGCAGGAAGTCATAGGATAAATGTGTGTACAGTCTGGTTGGAAAAACGAGCAACAGTCTGCTTCCTCAGTAGTTCACTGATGCAGGAGCTTCCTGATTGCTTGATCATGCTAGCCTTTTTTTATTTCTTTCCCCTCCTTTTTTTTTACTTTTTATTTGTCGCAGGGGCAAATGCTGTGAAGTTTTTATTTGTCACAGCAAATGCTGTGAAGAGTATCACAGAAATAACACCACCTCCCTCCCTGCCCCAAAATGGAAGAAAACCCAAGGGATTACAGTATGGCTCTATAAGATGTTCTGCACTGAAAAGGCAATGAACTGGGGTACAGAGTCTGAAAGAAATGGCAGGAAGAAGGGGGTGGTGGACAAGGTGAATAGATTTCCTATTCTGGCTTAGTTTCAGGAGCCCATGTATTGTGACACTACATCTTAAGGATGAAAAAACACCAACCAAGAAGAACATTTGGGAAACTTTAGCTACTTAAATTTCAGCAGATGCCTGCTGAACTTAAGAATTTATTAGATTGTGATTTTCTTCTTTTTCTAATGATTTTTTTTAATGAATATTTTTGTTTGGTGAATTTTCAGCTGTAATTTTTCTTTCCCAAGAAAATTAAGGAAAGGTACCTTCTGCCATTTTACAGGAAACAAAATGTGAGACCATTAAATCTGTTCAAGTAATTGGGAGAGATTTTTTTTTAAACATAATAAAGCAGTGAATTTTCTATATAACCACTTTAGACAAAGAAGAAACCAATTTTCTGGGGTTTTTTCCCTTTGTTTGGTTTAGTACATGTGTATTTGTTTTAAATTTTCAGCTGAAAAAAAAGGACCCTCTTTAAAGCAGATAACTTGTATGAAAAATTCTAGCCCATACATAAATGTTTGGCAGATTCGTAAGAAACTGAAGATGGAGTCTGACAGAACCCCTTGAAATTTCAAGACCTTTTTACACATTGAAGATGCTCAGCAAAAGGAATACACTTACATTACAGTTTGAAGAGTTGTTTTGTTCAAATGCCTTGATTCATCAGACTACTTGAGTGTGTGCTTAATCTTAAGAAGCGGTTGCCTTTTAGAGTAATTCTGTTTAAGTGCTTTATTAAATTGAAGATACTGTCATCTTTTACTTTATAGTGTTCCTTCACTGGAGCTGTAGATGATCACAGATTTTCCTTCAGTGACCAAGGAATATATTTTTTAAAAAAAAAGATCTGGATCATTTATTAAGCTGATGTAAGACCTTTATCTTGTAGGTGCCTTAGACCTGGACTCAGTGCTTAACATGTGAGCAGTTTGTTTGGTGCTGTAGGCCCCATAGATAACATATCAAATTTAAGACACTGCTTTCACAACTGTTGATCATGTTTTAAAGTACAGCCGCCAAAGACAGAATCAGAAATATTAAACAGACAAAATGACATTCATACTGTTTTGGTTCCTGTAATCATTTTGTTAAGAAGATGAACTGTGATCTCAGAGAATAAGAAGCCAATTTTCATTTACTTTCTCAGCTTGAGATTGCTAAACTCTGCATGCTGTTGTTCCCATGCCTTAGTCTGCATGAACCACTGTCCGCCCTTATGTTTAACAAGGCATCAGGCTCACAGAACATCAAAAATTTGGGGGGAATAAATCTGGGGAATAAAACCAGAGCGTTGCATAATACTGATTTGGTGATTATTAATGTTTGGGGTGGAAGTGTGGGGTGGTGTTGCTGCAGAATGTGCTTCAGAGACCAGACAGTGGGAAACTCTGGAGCAGTAGTTACTTGTTGGACATACCATTGCTTAAAACACTACAGGTCATAACTGTTGTGCATCCTAGTTCTTGCTCTTGTCAGAGAAAGATTGCACTGAAGTGGTTTTGTTCTGATTTTATTATCTGGAAGTAGAGGTTAGATTCAAAACTTTCAGGCAGGTTGTCTCCCTGCTACAGTGAAAAATTGCTTGATGTGAGTATCTACTTAGCTGCATGGGGAGCTTAGTTAAATACATACCTAAATTTTTTGGCAGCATGTATGTAGGAGGAATTTGATTTCTGATTTCCTACCTCTAGAGACGGTAGTGTCTTTACTTAGAGCTGTGCCTTTATTCTTTCTGCACTTTTCTGTTTGCTAAACTTTCTTGAAAAGGATTCCATAAAAACTGTGATTTGGAGGCACGGCTGTATTTTTAATCTAACTGCAAAGCACCAAAGTCTGACTTGAATGGCTTTTTTTTTTTTTTCTAAATAAGAAACCCACAAATCATTAAAGCCATTTTTCCATTTTTCTATGTGTTCCAACCTGTCTAAAGATTAATATGTCCCAAGTTGCTTTTTCTACAACCTTCCCCTGTATGCCTCTTTTCTCTTAAACCTGCCCGGTTATGGCCTGCACAGCAGTAGAGCTCATCTGATCCTTAATGCTGGTCTTGCTATACCACACACAGGAAAGGCAGGTGCTCAGAACTGATCCCTCCCGCTTCTGACAGCAGTCGGATTTTCCCAAGGGCTCCCATAGTGGCTCTGCCTGACCTGGAGAAAGGCAGTCTTGCTTGGCCTGTGTTGCTGGAGGACCCAAAGCTGTGGGACGGCTTCATGAGCAAGCCTAGCTGTGAGCAATTTGGCTACTAGAGGGCAGGCACAAGCGGAGCCCTGTGGCTTTTGCTTGGTTTGAATTCCTCGGAAAGCAAATTTACCTCTGTTCAGGCTGGAGTGTGTAAACATATTCAGAGCACAAGGAATAACTGAAGGAAGAAGGGCTGCCAGAATTACTCTGACCTGTGACTGTTTCAGCTTGTGAGCCAGGGAATGGGCAGAAGGCGGGAACAGACAACCTCATCCTGTTTTGCTGACATAAAAACCTGAAGACTAAAATGGTTTGTTTGGGTATAGGCTATTTGTTTCACTGTGTGAAAATGGAATCGGCTCATTCTTGATACAGTTTTATGTGTAAGGAGATTATGGCTTCAGAATGGGAGAGCTTTTCTATTACAGTTCTCTTAAAAACTTCAGCAATGTCAATGACCCCCTCAAATTGTTGCTGATAGTATGATTAACCATTCTGCTTGACTGGGAAACAACGTTTTTTCTGACATAGATAAAATTGCTTTTAAATTTTATGGTAACGGTCACTTTTAAAACTATATAAGAATAATTTCTCTTATTTATGTTTCTGGGACTTTATATCCTGTCACTGTTTCTGTTTTGAAATACTTTAATAATTCTTTTTCTCAAGGGAAGTGTGAGAACTGCATTGTTAAAGAAAATCAGTTGACTGCTTTACCTGTGACCTTATGAAGCAAAACCTAGAAGCTTTAGCATTTATTCTGAATAAGGAATGCAGGCAGATCTATTCAGGATAGCGGTAGCAATTGCATTAATATTCTAGAATGGCTTATTGACATAACTTACTTTGAGTTAAAGCAAAGGTTTCCAGTGCATGTTTCTGAGTGCTTTCACTGGGCTTTATTGCACAAAGTGAGTGTATATGCATGTATGGAACACCTGTGTGCGCCCATGTTCCTTCAGAAAACCATTATTATAATGCATGTAAGTATTCTGAGGAATTCCAGCCTGTAAATCTGTGCATTAGCCTGTAACTGAGTAGAACAGAGTTACTGGAATACATTCCTGTACTGCTTATATTGAAAGGCTTTTAGTCATTACCGGCAATATTGAGGTTCTGATTAGGTGCTGGTGGTAATTTCTTGGTGGTTTTAAGACAAGTGTTTTGCTGATCTGTATGGAAGGTAACAGGCAGTTGCTATGGCCTTCTCCACAATGGGAAAACAATGTCAATCCTTAATCCTGAGTGGGATTACATGATCTAATTGCTTGAGTTAGCAAGAAATGGAGGCCTGAAAAGGATGCTTTCTAGGAAGACTTGGTAATGTTGCCGTTGAGGAAAGTCCCTGTGCTTGTGAAGCCAACTGAATGACTTTGTTTTCATGCAGTATGTTCTGTAGGTCTTGTGCTTAAAGAAAAGGATAATCTGGTCGGTGTCTTGGTTTCCTTGTCTGATTTCTATAGGCAAGATTTGTGTGCTTGTGGGGAGTCCTGAAGAGTCCAGAAAATGAGGAAGAGGTGTACTGTTTGTGTGCGGAGTGCTACAGAGGGTCCAGCAGGGTGGGGGCTCCAACACAGCTGGACAGGGATCTGTGTGGGTCTGCATCATGCCTTCAGAAATACAGATCTCCAGCTTCCTCAGCTGGTTTTGTTTGGATTTGGTAAAATAACTTGGTCTCAAAAATCAAACCAAGCATGAAGGATCTCAGTCTTTGAAGAAACTGTGGAAAAGGGAAGTGGAAGGTGAGGTGGGAATGTGGTTTATTTAAGTAATACAAATCATCTGCCCTTGCCTGTGAGAAGTACATATAGGTGCTTAAGACCATTATGCCAAGTGTGCACACAACTATCAAATAGGGAAATATACTTCTGGGAAGTCTAATACATATTTTTATTGCTGAACTATATAAAATTAAGGGAGAAAAAGGCAAAACAGGAGCAAATTTTATATGCTATATTTATAAAATTACAGAATTCGTATGTTGTATTTTGCTTTTTAAATTCTGCACAGTAAGCTGGAACATGCAAACATATAACAGTGTTATGTTCCACTGAAAATCTAGTTTACCAATGGATTCTTCTTTAATAAATTTTATGATCAACAAGGAAGTATAAAACTCAAGGAAAGTACGTGTCTTCTGGTCTGAATTAGTCACCGACATGGTCTTTTCTATTATAGTATTTGAAGCAGGAGGGAGTGCTTTAAAAGCTTCAACCCATTTAACCTTAATTGCTCGGTTTTAATAGACATTTGCTAACTGAAGGAACCAAATTATAGCTTGAATTAGGCCTTACTAATCTTAATTAAAAAGCTTTACTTTATAATCGGAAACAGCCTATGTTTAAAACAGTATGCCTTTCTTAAATGGCTTATTTTAAAATGGTAAGGCCCTTTGGATAATAATTGTTCAGACCAAATACGGGGAACCATTATTCTCCTTCTATTGCACTTAATTAAAAATATCTCCTCCATGTGGTTTTGTGCCTTCTGCTGGCTGTAAAATTGTTTGGCTGGTAGGGGGTGGGATTACTTTACTTTTCCTGTGGTAATTTGAAAACACGTTGCTGCCCTTTGTTTTAAAAGTTTTCTGGGGTCACAAGTTACACAATTAACATGTGAATTAATACAAATACCGGCTTCCTGCATTTCTCTATCCTCAAGTGAACACTTGTCAGTCGCTTCAATTAATTGGTGTACTAGGCATATAATTACAGCTGTTAATAATACATCCTATAATTCATTTAGTTGAAGATTTAAATTGTGCTCAGGCGTCTGATTGCGGCCTTCACATTGCACTCCTTCCTGAGACCTAATTTCCAGTAAAAATAAAGTCTGCTCTACTGGGCAAGAGGCCTTGGCTCTATCTGTTGAGCGTTTGGTATACCGGTAGATTTTCTGTTCATTTCTGGGGTGTCCTTCTGAAGAGGACAAAGGGTGGGTTTCATCTGTCCAAATATAAATCTCGGTAATACAGGTCAGTATACTTCTGTGGCTTGCCTTGCTTTCCCTTTTTAGTTGATGGAGAGAAATAGGAATTTCATTAAAGAAGTTTGCCCTTTATTAATGGAGACAAAAATAGGTCAGATAAATCATGTCCTTAAAAGAAGCCTCTTTCTAACACAGGTGTGGACATCTGCAATCTAGGCATGTAAAGTTGGATGAGGTGTATCTGGGCCAAAGAGCCTGCAGCTATGAGGTTTAGAGTCCATTAAAATTAATGGAAAATATTCTGTACTTAATTTTTCTTTGAATTTAACCAGGACAGGGGATTTTTAAGATGTAGTATTATCATTTGATCATTCTGAAATTAATCTTCCCAGCCTCAGTTTTACATGTTTTTATTCTTTAATTTAAAATAGGCCCTTACCTCTCCAGCATAGGCATATAGTTTAAAAAAATCCCCAAAATCCAACAAAATCAAACCCCCAAAACCCCTCACCACATCCCTTGCTTTATATTAGGAGACAGCTGATTGCTTTAATTTGGTTTTCTTAGAACTCGGATTTTTCTTGGTATGTTGTACTCAGGAAACACTTTAGGCTGTGTGATCATACCTTTGCTTAAATTGCATCACTTTTAATTCCAGTAGCTGAGTTGTCTGCTTGCATAAAGTAAACTTACATTTAAGAGTCCTTTACGCTAAGCCTGCCAGACCTTTATGTGCACTTGGAAGTTACTTCTAAGAAAAGTCACTTGTGCCAGTTTTTATGATGCACAGATGTTCTTAAAGAACAGACTCTTTTACTTAGTTATCAGGTCTTTGGAATACCGCTACGCATTTTCTAGAGCATCTCCTTATTAGCCGGGTTGTTGTACTGTGCTGATGCTGCAATTATACCATATAGAAAATCGGGGCTCTTTGCAGTGTGTTTGAAGAACTCTGGTCTCTACTTATGCCACATACCTACCTGGATTTATTTTTAATATAAAAATGTGTAAGCTGGCCAGATGGCATTTGAATACAGATCTGTCTGGCTTGTATGCATCTCTGACACAGGCCAATAGTGGATGCTTAGAGTGGACTATAAAAAATGGGATATGGAAGAATGCAGCTAAAGATTTAGAGGCTTCTTGAACCAGAAGTTTCCTTCAAATCACTGTGTTTAATGGTATCTTCAGAATAGAAACAGAAAATTAGTATGTTAGCTTCTACAGGTGTTCTGCAAAGCTCACAGCTGGGAGGTAGGATGTTAGCTGTGCTTGCTGTACTGGAAGAGAATTGTATAGGAGCAGGTAGCCATATACACCTCTCTCTTCACCCTCAATCTACTGTTGCTCACCATGACAGTCACATCACATTTCTCTACATGACCAAACCCTATAAACCCAAATACTAATTTTGGGCTTTCAACTAAAATCATCTTCATCATGACTGGCCTCTCTACTTCTCTGAAAATGAGACTTCATTCAGGGGACTCTCAAGGAACTTGTGAAAAGTGAATAGGCACTTTGAAAAGCTCAATCTGGCTGTTTAACTTTAGATGGTTACGTTGTTAAACTAGGTGCCATAACCCTATTACTTCATTTTGAGCCTTTTACTGAGGGTGGAGTCCTGTACTAATCATGGATGACTTAATTAGCAAGGCCTTGGTGCCCTGTTTTCCATGGATAACCAAGATGTTGCAATGTGTTCTTCCCTGGACTTCTAGTTATATGTCTTAGAAATACTATGAATGTATACCAGATATGTCTTAAAAAAAGATTGTCTAGAAAGCTGAGAATGCAGAAGGGGAAGCATGGGGAATTCATCAGGAACTTTTAAAAAAAGGGAGTTCTCTAATCTGTAGCTTTATATTGGATGCACTGTCCAACTAAAAAAATACAACCAAACTGTTTATAGGGTTGTTTATCAAGTCTTTAGTGAAGAGATGACTGCGTTTTGCTTAATTGTGCATAATAAAGTAGCATTGCTGTAAAAGGCATCTAATGAAAAATCATCTAAATGAGAATATTTGGAATAGTTCTACAGGACTGAAGTAATATATATATATATATAAACTTATTTTTATTCCTCTGCTATTGGTGAAGAGGGCAGTACAGTTAGACTGACTGGCTTTCTGTCGTGTGTTCTGTCAAATGCGTATTATTATTATTTGAATACTGCACAGAAGTTGTAGGCATGTTTTGGTCTTTCTCCCTGTGGTGGTTTGACCTTGACTGGAGTTGCTCTATCACTCCCCTTTTCAGCTGGACAGGGGAGAAAATATATAGTGCAAGGTTCATGGGTCAGGATAAGGACAGGGAGAGATCATTCTGCAATTAGTGTCATGGGCAAAACAGACTCAACAGGGAATAAAATGCATCTAATTTATTACCAATCAAAACAGAGTAGGATTATGAGAAATAAATCTAGATCACACACACACACCCCTCCCTTCTTCCTAGGCTCAACTTCACTCCCAGTTTCTCTAACTCCTTCCCCTGAGTGGCACAGGGGGCTGGGGAATGGGGGCTGTGGTCTGTTCATCCCATGTTGCCTTTGACTCTCCTACTGTCAGGGGCAGGTCTCCTTGCATTGTTCCCCTGCTCCAGCATGGGGTTCCTCCCATGGGAGACAGTCCTCTGTTAACATCTCCGATGTGAGTCCTTCCCATGGGCTGCAGTTCTTCACAAACTGCCCCAGCGTGGGTCTCTTCCATGGGGTGCAGACCTTCAGGACTAGACTGCTTCCATACAGTCCCCCACAGGGTCACAAGTCCCACCAGCAAGCCTGTTCCAGCCGGGGCTCCTCTCTCCACAGGGCCACAGTTTCTGCCAGGAGGAGCTTGTTCCAGTGTGGGCTTCCCAGAGGGTCACAGCTGCCTTCAGGCATCTCCACCAGCTCCAGCATGGGGTCTGCCACAGGCTGTGGGTGGAATCTCTACCCCCCATCATCTTCCATGGGCCTCAGAGGGACAACGTGGTTCTCTATGGTCTTCTCCACAGGCTGCAGAGGAATCTCTCCTCAGGCATCTACAGCACTTCCTCATGCTCCTTCTTTACCAACCTTGGTGTCTAACAAGTTTCTTACATCTTCTCACTCCTTTGGCCACAAAAAACCTGCCACTCAGGGTTTTTTTTTTCCTCTTAACGTGTTATCACAGAGGCACTGTGACCGTTGCTAATGGGCTCAGCCTTGGTCAGGGGAGGGTCCAGCCTTGAGCCCAGCTGGTGTTTACTCTGTCAGGCCTAGGGAAAGCATCTAGCTGCTTCTTGCAGAAGCCACCCCTGCAGCCCCTCTGCTACCAAAACCTTGCCCTGCAAACCCAAAACACTACCTAACAACCTCTCCAACATAACAAACAAATATAATTGCATAAAATACAAAAGAAGCTTTTCCAGGCTATGAATATGAGCTCTCTTCAATTTTCAACAAATGCCTGTGTTACTGTTTTCATGTTTGTAGTTCCATTCCTTTTTCACTGAATAGCATTAGTGGTGCTGGAAGCTGAGTGTGCTTTCTAGTACAGGATATTTGAGTGCTGAAGCTGAAATGTCTAAATTTCTGGCAAAGCTAGTTGATTGCATCTGTTTGCTCTATCTTTCTTTCTTGTCCAAACACGAGATGTGAGTACAGCTTATAATTGAAAATATTTGATGATTCACAGGTCAACAATGGTGTTTTTCATGCTTGAATTTGAAATTTAATCCTTACCGCTTCTCCTGGATTTCCTTCACTATGAAATAGGTGTTTGTACAGCTTGCCCTGGCCTCATCTAACCCTCACCCCTGTGTGCCAGGGAAAGGGGGTATGTGTAACTTCATTAGTTGCTGTTCAGAGAGCCCCTGCTCTTACTTCTCTGCTGGCCAGACAGTCCAGGCAATGTTTTGAACAGTCTGTAAAGGGTAATGATGGAAAAACTGATGGGTTCCATGCTGGTGTTCCCTAGCTGTACGTCTGCAGCTCTGCTGGACAACTGTTACACATCCACAGGTCAAACCCCAAAAGGCTGCTTACTGCTGGTTTTCAGGTTCTCTGTTGTTACTTGTCTCTGGGGATAAATAGAGCTCTGGCTCACCACACCATTTTCTGCGTGGCTTTTTGGAATACTAAGGAGATCTTACATCATAACTGATGAATTCCCTTTATGAAAAAATAGAACTGTCATTGTGTATCAGCAGGACAGGGTTCTCAGTTTCAGGAGTAAAATGCTTGAATCCAAAAATTACATTGACGTAGTATTTAAAATTAAAACCTTGTTGCATTGTTCTACTGCAACATCTAGGGCTTCTTGCTGATACTGGCCAGGGCTGTGCTTTCAAGAAAAAAAAGGAAAAGGTTTGATCTGTCCACTCAGACAAAACTGCATGGCAGGTACTTTGCACGTTGTGGAGATGGAATTTCTAAGAAGCTGAGAGGCTGTGCAAGAATTCAGAGTTGTGCACCAAAACTTCCAGATGTTTTGGCATCTTGAAAATAATCCCATGTTTCATGATTGTGCAGTTCCCATAGCCACAGACTCCTGGTTGAGATAGCTCTTAGAGCTGTGAACTGTTTCAGACAGTGCCTTGAGAGCACTCACATTTAAGGTGTTATCTCTATTATCACAGGTTTAACTTACTGAAAGTTGAGATTCTACAACACAATTCTGTGACAAGTTGAATTTGTCATTACAGAAACGCAATGTGACTTGATCATCTTCAACTCGCACATAATAACAGAACCTGTAGCCTATTAGCTTTTTTTTACCTTCTATATGGTGCACAAATCTGAAGGGTGATGGGCAAAAATTAGTTTATTTTGTAACCCCATCTTGGATTTAAAAAAATAATAATATTGTGAATCTTTGATCAAATATCTATTGTTTTGTCTTCTAAGACAATTTTGAAGCAAATGTATCAAGCCGATAAAGGACACATTTCTCAACTAATTTTAATCAAGTGATTTCCTAAATATGCTGAGTACCCACAGCCCTGCAAGGGACTCAGAAGAAAAATGAATACCAACCACTCTCCTGAAAACATAAATTATATGTAGAAAATACATCTATATCTAGGTTGGAGCACTGAAATAATTTTCAAGCAGACTTACTGTCAGTGCACAGCACCACAGAAAAGAGAGGGGAAAATACAAAATCCTTAGTACTGTCTCCTGGATAAGAAGAATGGAATGTAAAATGATTGATATTGGAAGTTAGGCAACACACTGGTATTATTATGTAACTCTGGAGTCTTGATTACCACAAGGTGTGAGGAACTTTTCTGTGATTGAGTTTCAATGAATGACTCATACTCTCACCTTTCAGTGTGTTCTGTTTGTGTTACAGAACCATTGTGTGGACCTTCCTAGTCCAAATAAACACTTCTGTAATTAGAAACATTAGTTACAGCAAAAATAAACATAATGATTCTGAAACAGAGGGAGCTGTGCATTGATCATCCAAGTTGTCCTTCAGTCAGCTGCTGTTTAATAGGTGAGGAGGTACAGCCATCACACTTGTGAAGGACTTAGAGTGACATTAATGGCTTGAGAGCTGTCTGGAGGAGAGAGACCTAGGGGTGTTGATAGACAACTGGCTGAACATGAGCCAGCAGTGTGCCCAAGAAGGCCAGTGGCATCCTGGCCTGCATCAGGAACAGTGTGGCCAGCAGGAGTAGGGAAGTGATCCTTCCCCTGTACTCAGTGCTGGTGAGGCTGCACCTGGAGTACTGGGTTCAGTTTTGGGCCCCTCACTACAAGGACATCGAGATGCTTAAGACTGTCCAGAAGAAGGGCTACAAAGCTGGTAAAGGGTTTGGAAGACAAATCTTATGAGGAGTGGCTGAGGGACCTGGGATTGTTTAGCTTGGAGAAAAGGAGACTGAGGGGAGACCTCATTGCTCTCTACAACTACCTAAAGGTGGTTGTAGGAAGGCAGAGGTCTGTCTCTTCTCCCTGGTAGCTAGTGACAGGACAAGGGGAAACAGTCTGAAGTTGTGTCAGGGGAAGCGTTTAGTTTGGATTTTAGGCAATATTCCTATATTGAAAGGGTTGTTAGGTATTGGAACAGGCTGCCCAGGGAGGTGGTTGAGTCACCATCCCTGGAGGTGTTTCAAAGAAGAGTAGATGTTGGACTTGGTGACATGTCCTGGTGTTGGACCTAGTAGAGCTGGATAGGTAGTTGGACATGATGAAATTGAAGGTGTTTTCCAAACAAAACCATTCTATGATTCTTTACAGGCTGCTCTTTGCTGTTCTCTGCAAACCAAAATGCTAGGAGGTCTTCACTTCATAACAGATGCTGTTGGGGAACTATATGAATTTGTCTGTATTTGGGAAACAGATGACAAAATAATAGACAGAGCTGATTTCTTGGATTTCATAATTATTAGGTCCAGCATCGTCAGGGGACACAAATCCATGGATCCCCTGTGTATCATGTTTAGAATTAGCCACATGACTTTAGTAAATATTGAAAAGAGAGGCAGACCTGAACAGGCCATTTGAGTATGTACACAGCTGTGAGAGAATCATTGCAGAGCAGGGCACAGAATGCAGAGCTGCTTTGCCCATAGATGCATTAGCTGTATGCTACCATCACAGGAGTTGTTGTGGGCTGGTGAAGCTGGTGTCTGATATGTGTCCCATACAAGGTAGGGAGTTAGACCAAGTAATACAGGATGACAGGAAGCCCTACAAATCATACACGTTATAAATTTCATTGTATTTCCCAAGTGGTTAACCAGCACAGCAGAACTGTTCTCAGGCAGGAGACTTCAGTAGCCTAAGAACTACTGCTAAAGCACATGTGGAAAAAATAATTTGAAAACGTAAGCCTGCTGTCAGAAGACATAAACTTGCTATACCAGGATTTGCATCTCTGCTGGAAGACACAGCAGCTCCTCATATGCATGAAGGTTGAAAATACAGTTATATTGTGTCTCATGCTGCTTGTGGGTTTAGCTGTCTGTGCCTGAAATTGAAGAAGTGTTAATCTGCCAGAGACTAATGAAGCACGTGCTATATGATATTGAGAAATCTTCCATTTTACATGTGATTGCCACTGACTCGTTCTGAAATGAGGAAGAAGGAATGGCCACCTTCTCTCCTGGCAAGGGCCACAGAAAAGAAGTTGCTATTCATCCACTGACAGGTAATAAGGAAATTTATTTCAGAGTTGAAGCTTGGGATTGTATCCTTTTGCAATGGACAGAAATTTAACAATGAGAGGGAAAGGAATGTTAGAGGTACAGAATCTGAGAAAGAGGGGGTTGGAAAAAAAGTAGGTGAATGATGTCTGTATCAATCAGTTGGTTTCATTCTTTTGAACCTCTCCCTCAAAGTTTTTAGATGCATATTTCAATTAAGATCTAGGAATAATCTCCTGCCATGCTTTGGTGAAACAATAATCACTTGGATGTGTGCACACCAGTTGTGGCAGTAAGGCACACAAATATATTCTCACCTCAGATCTCCAAGAGCTTGCAACGCTGGATGTGGAACCAAACATTTCCCATTATATTAAAAGAGGGAATTGTGGTGGAAATGGCTGTGATTTAGAAGAAAGGGGAAAATGCTGTCAGATGTCATGTTTCACATTCATAACAGCATGTGAACAGGAAATCTCCCTGCGTGAGCTTGTCGGGCATGGCAACTCCTAAATAAAGACAGACTCTAAAACTGTTATGTGCTCTGCAGGTATCCATCTTTATTTGAGTATCTCACTTGCAGTTCAAAGAACTTGCAGCCAATCTGTTTAAATATCAATTAAGGAAAATTGTCAAATTGCAATGAATTAAGGAAAAGTTCAAGGGCTGTAATACAAGATAACAGTAATTTTGGTTTTATCTAGGAAAATATTGTATTAACCATGAATGGAGCTGGAGTGGTCCCAGATAAGTCTGCATTGTGCTGGTAATGATGGCAAATGTCACATAGGAATAATATTTAGGTATATGAATAGAAAATATATTTTTCCTCAGGGAAAGAACTCTGCTTAGGTTTTTTGGGTTTTGTTGTTGTTGTTGTTTTTATTGGGTTTTTTTCATAAATGACTGGAGCTGTCCAAAGGGTTTAGGCACCCAAAGGTACTCTAGGTAAAAAATGCTATATAAATCTGATGTTAATGCAGAAGGAAGATTTCTCAGTTAAAAGGCCCAAACTCCATAAGATCTTAAATGGAAAGTGTTCTGTGTCATTTATTTGATCTCCTCTCTGTTCCTGCTCCCGGAGTGTTATGTATGCCACCATAAAGAATATGTAGGTGGCTGGAAAATTGCACCAAGTGCATGCAGAATCTCAGCTTTCCTTTTCTGTGTTCTTTTTAAAAATTTTTTAAGTATTTTTTTACTCCCCTGTACTTCAGTGGTAACATCCTATTTGCAAATTATATGTACACTGAAGCAGTAATACCTGCCTTGAACTGCAAGCATCCTGAAAGAATGAATCGAAGGGGTCAATTCTTTTGTCTGTTGTCAGTTTGATTGGCCTGTCAGTGTCCAGCCATTAAAAAGGTTCTGGCTCTGTTGAGTAAGGAGTGAAACATACAGGAAAGAGAATGGAGACAGGAAACTGAGGAATGGAAGGTGAATTCAAGAAAAATATAGGCAAGGAGTTCTCCAGAGACTGTATTTCTTATCAGTGAATGGATTCAGCTAATGCAGAAAGTTTGGATTTTCAGTGTGTTGCCTTGTTTTATTTAACAATACATAAATTGGACCAGCTGAACTTTGCTTATAGCACTGCATGCTTGACACTGTCTAGCCACTTGTCTTTAAATGTACTCAATTTTCCCTTTGTATAACAAATATATTTGAAGATCATTAATAAACTTACAAAATAACAAGTGCTAAACACACCTTTTTTTTTTTTTTCAGCTGATACAAAGTTCACGTACTCCATTGCCTTCTTTAGAGAAGGACTGGCTTTTTTTTTTTCCAGGCAGTGAAGATGTCTCTTATCAAGCCATCCTTACTCTGTGCAACTTGACAATTTGAGTCATACTTGCTGTGATCAGTGTAGTAACAGGAAACAAATACAGACACAAGGCAAAATAAGGACCTGCCATAGGTGTCTCTGTGCTTTCTCTAAAACCAGGAGCTGATAATAGTGGTCAGAGAAAAAAATACTAAGCAAATAGAAAGTCCTATCTTACAACCAGTGATAAATGGGATGATCTCATCTCCCTTCCAAATGCATCCAAATATTTTTAGGCAAGCTAGGTCTAAATATGAAGCTGTTCACACTTTAAAAATATATGTGCTGTTTAACCAGCTAGGCATACCTCTACATAGTTTGGATTCCATTTTCCCTCCTTTTCTTCAGACAGGAACTTTAGCAAGATACAAAGTGTGATGAACTTTGTGTTCAGCCACCTATTGAAGAAAAGGAAACAAAACTACTACGGAGCACTTGGATGTTATCTGGAAACTGTGTGAAATGGTTTCCAGAAAACACCCCAGCCACAGATTGCATCCAAATCATCTCCAGAGTTGGCATGACATTTTCCTTTTATTGCTGGTTTTTACACTGGAAAATAGGGGGTTGTGACATTTTTGACAGTACTTGTAAAATTTATTTTTTTTTTCCTTTGTGGATGTACTAATGTGATGAAAATTGCAGGGGCAGTACCCATACTTGAGGAATTTACACTGAAAAAACCCTCATGCTAAACAACCCATTGTACCTGTTCTTTTTCCTTTCTTCACTGAGAAATATCAGGCTGCTTTTTCTCATTTTACCCTATTCCCAGCCTGCTCACCCTTGACCTTGGCTCTTAGAATAGTCCTAATGGCTATCAAATTTTAGTTTTCTTTAGCACAAGCGTCTTGAAAACATCACGACAACTTGAAAGTCATAAAAGCTACACTGTGTGTTCCTCTCTGATTCTTTGGATCATAACATTTCCAAGGTCACACCATCAAAAAAATAAAGACGTTACGTTATTTTTTTGACTCATAAATGTTATCTCAGGAAGAACCAGATGTAACCAATGACATTAATTTGTTTTCTCTTATAAAAAAAAGTGATTTACGAAGCTTTTTATGGAAATGGATTTTCTGAAACAGAAACCTTCACTCCAAGGTGAAGGTTGAGGTTTCCTTTTGTGGTAGAAAAAAAATCAAATTAATCTTCATATGTTGATATTTTCTTCATAAAATTTGGACTTGGAGTAGATGCCGATTTCTGTAGTCACAAAACTCACAGAGAGAAGCAGGTCAGGTTGAGTGAGGACAAGGGGAAACGGTCTGAAGTTGTGTCAGGGGACATTTAGGTTGGATATTAGGAAAAATGTCTTTACTGAAAGGGTTGTTAGGTATTGGAACAGGCTGCCCAGGGAGGCGGTTGAGTCACCATCCCTGGAGGTGTTTCAAAGAAGAGTAGATGTTGGACTTGGTGACATGGTCTAGTGTTGGACCTAGTAGTGCTGGATAGATGGTTGGACATGATGATCTTCAAGGTCTTTTCCAACTGAAACCATTCTGTGAGTCGAATTGGTAACATTTTCCCAGCTGATAGTTCATGCAACTAGCTGTGTCAGCTCTTCCAAATTTGAAGAGCACACCTGAACAGACTTCAAATCATTTTGAACATGTGGAAATGTGCTTGTGCTAAACCCCTCTTGAGAATCTAATCATTTTAGTATTCTTGCTTGTGTTGAGTGCTTTCCAGAGCGCTGAACTGCGCTTAACAAAAACGGTCCCTAACATATATGTGAGATCTTTTTCTGGCCTTTAGATCTGGAGCTGGTTCCCTTCTTAAGGAAAGTGCAACTTGATATGAGAATAACAAAACGCCTTAGGTTCAGGTTAACCAGTGAGAGTGTTCAACTGTTGAAAGTATATTAAATATAGACTCTGCCAAAGAAAAAGTGTTCCCATGTTGGTTTTGTTTATTTTAATGGCTTTTACAGTCCCCAAATCCAGCTATTAAAAAAAAATAAGACACTGATCTGATTATGATCCAGGACTTGAACTTCACTGTATTCTTGTCGGTGCACATTTTTCTTCATTTCAGCCTGTTTCTTCAAAAGTAAAGTAATAGTGTAGATGCTACACTGCTGCTTGTTCTGAGTTGGAAGTGGGAGCAAGAAATTTAAGTGCTGATCACATCTCACTTAGCTCTTTACTATGTGTCCCAGGAAAGATGTTTTCCTGGCTCTGTGAAGCCAGGGGAAAAATGACTCTTGACTTCTGCAGAATTGGGATTTCACCTCAGGGCATTTAACTTTTGGATATTACAAGGTCCTTCCTTTCCCTAATGTCCAAGATCAAGTTTGCAGAGATGAAGACAGCTCTCTTTGTGCTGTAGCTTTATTCTTAATTGTGTAGGATTTCAAACCTAGGATGGGACTTTTCTCCTGCATTGTTTTGCAGAAATGAGGACAACATATTACTCCTAGGAGGAACAGTGACCAAAATTCAGTCAAGAATCAGTAAACATTTTTGAAAGCTTTTAAGAGAGAAGCCGTAAAAGCGTAAAATATTACCACATGGAAATATGTGTTCCAGCATTTTGCAATGTCCTTTGCTACATACCAGTTCTGGACACGCAGGCAATATGCTGCAGTTGCAGAACTGGAGTATGACATCTTTTTAGCAGAAGACGACTGACTGTGAAGAATTCTGCTAGTGGTATGCTCTGTCCTCTCTAGGGGACTAGCAGCAGCTTCTCATGGAGCAGCAAGGTAAAAACCACTGTTTCTCTGCTGGCACATTTGTAAAGACATGTTATTTACTATCTCCATGATGCCTCTTTGGCAGCATTTTGTTTAAAGCTGCTAGATAAGTAGATACAGATGAACACCAAAATATTTTTCTTTTCAGACACTGAATAAATATGTGGATTTATCCATCAAGATACGCTTACAAAGAATTTAATATTTATTTTTCTAGCCATTTTATGGACTCGGGTCCTTTAGGAAGTATTCCACAACTGCATAATATACCTGTGTGCAAAGTTTTGTTTGTGATTCTCTAAATAAGAAGAAATTGATGTGAGCAGACAGCTTCCTTTGGCTATTTATTTTTAAATGTCCAAGCATATAAATTATTCCTTTCAAAATCAATTGAAGTTTGTGTTTACTAAATTAACTCCAGATTTCCCCCTTACATTAGTAGTCAAGAAGTACTTTAAAGCGAACACAGGTTTTACCCAATCCTGCTCCTATTTTGAACATCTTCTGTTGCATCGTGAGTTTTGGGATCTGTGGCCTTGACTGATGCCAAGATAAAGGTTGTGCCAATGCACCCTTTCCCATTTTCTATAGAAATCTGTGGAATTCAACAGTAAAAGCTGAATTCGGCTCATTGACTTTCGGGCCTCAGCCATTCTTCCTTTTGCATGTTAATGACCTCAAGGCTTCTGTGACAGCTCCGCTGTGACACTCATCCAAAATTCATCAACTCCACGCAGATATTTGCTTTGATTTTGGTAACTTTGCCCACAATGATCAGTAGCTGTGCTGATAAATAAGTTTTGTTATGTGAGTTGTAATGATTTTTGGACATTCAGGAGGTTAATGAATGGCAACTGGTATAATGGATGGATTTTGCTGGACATGGATTTTGTACTTTCCCAGCATAAAGTCTATGCCACCTTCTAGCTAAGATTGTAAGTGCTTGGAAAAGATGGCTAGCACAGAACAGATTTCATGATACTGCAGAAAATGTTTAAGCAAAAAGGGAACTGCCTGTCTTCCTCACTGTGTTTTACAGCTTAGTTTGTCATTTGGACATTAGTTACTGCATGATAATGTGTCTTTATTCTCTGCTAAAACAGCTGAAATACTATGACACTGGAAGCAGAAGAATTTGATTCTTGATTTTGAACATTTTGTAGTCACATTGTTATCTGCCTCCAAAAGAGCTGCCTGTCTGCAGGGTGGCCTTGTGACTCTCCTGAGTGTGCCATCCCTTTGTTGCAGAACACACAAATGAAACAAATTTGTGGGCTAGTGTCACTTTCACTTGTAGTAAAGAAAAAAACATCGACCCAAATCTGTATAAGGTAGATACACGTCCCCTCAGGCTGAAAGGAATTAGGTCGCATAAAGAAGCCAACTTTTCCTATAACTGAAATACAGTAGTTGTAAGTTACAGTACTCCTCATGGTTACAACTGCTCAGATTTTCCCCGGTACTTGTCTGAGTTTGGGGATTTTTTAAGTTCTGGGATGCTTATGTAATAATTATGGTCTTATACAGTATGCACGCTTTAAATAAAACAAGTGCTCATTGAAGAGGACAACAGCAGAGCATGGTGGTGCTGTGTTCCCTTGGGTGGCTGAAAGTTATTTCCAGGCTGTGACAAAAAGACTCACCTCTGCTTTCCAGAAGGAATTAAGACATAGTTTCCAAGCTTCTCTCATCTTGGCAAATAGCTGAACCAGGACAGTTCCTAGTGCACCCAAGTAGGCAAGCTTCTTTTTATATCTCTTTTTTTTTTTCTTTTTTTTTTAAATTCCTGCTTATTTTTTCCTTCAAAACTTTTGAAACAAGCAGTGGATTTTCGAGACTTCTCAAACAATTTCCAGACAGAGATGGTCAAAACTAGCTCTCCAAAAGCTGAAGATGTGGTTGTATGCAACCAGCTCTGGCGTTAGGAGTTGCTGTCCCGTTTGAACACAGTCAGCCCAGATAGGTTCTTAGCAGAACATGTCATTATAAATGACCCTAAGCCTTCTTAGCCATTTTTGTGCATTTAAGTATTTACAGGGAACCTGTAATTGCTGCTGTTGTAACACCATATGAAATTAATTCCTCCTAGAGAGGAAATTGCAATACTTTTTTTAAGGTGTTTTCTTAGACACCTCAAGAGTTGCCTGTCTACACAGGCAAAATTTACCAGAGTAAAAACTTGGTAAATATTTTGCCAATGTAGAGAAAACCTTAGGATTCCCCTTGAGAACTAGATCCCAGCAAACCTTGCTGTTTCAACAGCATGTGCATCTGCATCAAGCACAGCAACCTCAGGGTTGGACTGCAACATTTCTGTTTCTCTTGTTTAGTTTTGGTGTTATGGTAATTCCTTCATCCTGAAAGACAATATTAGGCGATGAAACACTAAAAATCTTCAGAATAGTTGAATGCCCAAAATTAGTGGGAAGTGTTAACTTTCTGAATTAGATGTGTTTGGAGCCAAGAATTTGATTAACACCCAATCCTATCGATTTCAGGGAAGAAAGTGTAATAGGATATTACCTAACCAAAAGGAAATGAACATAGCTGGCCCCTGCAAATTTTGGGGCTTACAACAGATAAAATAAGAGCGAGCCTGCAGATTTTGTGTCTACTGCTATTGCTTTTATCACTATATTAAGCTTGCTAAGAAAGCCATATCCTGCCATGTCAGATATAATATTCTGCCTGTAAATTACAGTTGTTCAGCACTTTCACTAGGGTGCTCTTGAAATAATGTCCTCCTCCAGGTACCTGAGAAGATGGGTGATGTTCACATTGTTTGTGGGGATGTTGTCTGCTTTTTTGTTGAAGCAGCTGGAGCTTGAAAAACGACCAACATTTGGCCTTCACAGGCTTCTTGCATGGTTTTGTTTGGTTGGTTTCATTTTAAAAACTGAAGTGTTAAATTCCCCCATCTTATCCCCTTGGTGTTTTACTAGCAATACTGGAGACTGAAATTTCCATCAGCCTACCAGGCAAAGTCTTTCAAATAGCAGTGTGGTTTGGGGGGAGGGCAGGGGAGAGAAACACCAAAAAACCTACAACATGGTTCTGGTTAAAATTAGGTAGAATATTTGGCTCCACTCCTAGTTTTGTACAGCTCTTGGGGTACAAAAGGGAGAAGTAATCTAATCCTTAGGCAGAATTTAATGTAACTGGAAGTCCTTGAGAGAGAGATGTGAGAAGAATCTGTTCCTTTTGTTATTTTTCTGGTTTATGTATCTGTTAGATTACCCTTTCTGGAGCTGAAGTATTTGTATTACATCAGCACCTTGTGCTGCTAATCACAGTACAGCTTTTTAGAAATAAGTATTGTATAAAGGGCAGGCGTTTAAGAGGCTTTGTGTTTCTTTGATTTTTGTCCCTTTTGAAGGCTCTCCCATTGCTTATTTAAATAAATAGTCCTGTTTGATTCATTGTTTGGGGGAGGGGGAAAGAAAAAAAGGGAATGAGTTGATCAGCCCTTGGCAGTCTGAGTAACATAAGAACTGACAACCCTTTCTTCTGAATTCTCTCTTTCTGAAGAAACTGGGTGCTGGATAAAAGTTAAGGGCAAATCTTCAAATGAAGTTCCGGTTTTTTCTGAGTGTCCTGAAGGAACGCCCATCACACCTGGCATCAAAATCATGTTACACCCTTTTCTGATTATTAACTTGGCTTGTTAAAACATGGTATTACTGTAGAGCTCTGTTTTTGTCCCTGCAGCCCGAGATTGATAGGAAGTTTCTGGAAATATTAATAATTAGGAGGTCTTTGTAGCTGCCATAAGCGGGAACTTCACTGGAACGCTTTGGCAATATGCATACAGGCACAGGGGGCTGTACATGTAGGAGAACAGTTTCTCAGGGGCTTTGCACTGCCATGCAGTAAAGTGTACCCCTAATGAGCCCAATACGCAATAATTGACTCGCTGGTTATTGTTTTAGGAAAAAAATCACAAAAGGATCTTTTTTGTTGTCATGCCGAACTCCAGAAGGTTGAGCCCATCCACAGGTTGGGCTGACTTGGCTCTTGTACAACTAGTGGGTGGAAATCATTAACAAAGAACGATTTCTGAAACAGAGCAGTGATTGCAAGGCTAGGAAGTTTATGTTTAAACAGCAGGTTGTATTTTTGTCAGGAAGATCCTTTCTCCAGCTTCTTATTTCCAGCATTTTTGTGGTGTTGAATGCTGAGTTACAAAAAAGTTAAACTGGTTTTGCAGATAAAGATAAATTTGGAATTCCCCTTTCAAGCTACTGAAGAGATTGCAGAAGGGGCTTCAGAGCCATTGGAGGGAAGTGGATTGAGACCTGGGCAATTTCGAGTTCAATGTTGATTTCTGGGGAGGGAATGACTTGAAGGGGAAAGCTTGCAAAAAAGCTTTGGAGAAGACCAAGCCTTCTCTGGTAGATCAAACTTCTCAGAGGACTGTGCAAGGAGGGACAAACCTAGCCAGCCTCAATCCAAGGGCCAGAAATGCTGAAAGCCTTGAGTGACTGAGTCTGTGCTGGCTTTGCAGAAGAATCTGAATTTGCCAAATTACCTTGCTGTCCTGGGATTATAGCTGGGTATGATACTAGATAGCAAAGCTTTTACTGAAGTACTTTGAATAGTTAAAAAACAAAACAAAACAAACAAACAAAAAAAGATAAAGAAAGGCTGTGTGAACTTAAGCCTAATTCAGAAATACTTCATACTCCTCTGCAGTGGAAGGCATGTTTGAAATGTACAGCCAGGATAGAACATAGGACAAGAGTTGTGGATGCAAGTTGTGCCAGGGAAGGTTCAGGTTAGAAATGAGGAGACATTTCTTCTCAGGAAGATTAGTGAGGCATTGGAACGGGTTGTCCTGGGAGATGGTGGAGTCACCGTCCCTCAGGGTGTTCAAGGAAAGATTGGATGAGGTACTTAGGGACATGGTTTAGTAAGTAATATAGGTGGTAGGGGGAGGGTTGGACTAGATGATCTTGGAGGTCTTTTCCAACCTTAATGCTTCTGTGATAGCTCGGGTATACTAACAGGTGATTTTCTAAAAAGATGGCTTTATCTGTTTATCACGCGTTGTCTAACTTAGGGAGAGTAGCTGGGGTTTTTGGTCTAGCACACCACAAATTTAGAGCTGATAGTTATCAAGCTATGAGTGTCTATAATTATTTGTGTATTTTTAGTTGGTTGGTGTGCACCACTGAATGATTCATAGCTGTGACTGTGATGCTGACATTCCATCTACAAACCAAGATGCAATCTGTAAAAACAAGCAAGTTTGGACTTTCTTCAGTGAGTGAAGAAGTTATTTTTTGTGTGAGGGAGGGAAGATCATAATGGGATTGTTTGTAATTGAAGCAGAATTCATCTCTCTTACAATTTATAGTAGTCTTTCAGATACAGACTAGCGTACAAAAAAATAATTCTAGCATAACTTCTTAGAATAAAACATTGGACTTTTTTCTGTCATTGCTGTATGCGAATTAATATAGAAATTGATAATAGGGCTAATGGGGGGAGGAGGGGGAGACAAACAAAACTGTACCAGCTATTTCAGAAATGATGTTTTTTAAGATTTATTATACAGAACTACAGCCTTATGTATTGTCAGGACTATATCAAATCTTGACCTGAGAAGACAGCTTTATGTTAAATACGGCATACTTTTCTCTTGTCTTATGCCCTATCAATAGCAGGTTTCAAGTAGTTGGTTGTTACAATAAAGTTAGAGGTTTAACTCATTGTCTACTTGATTATTTTAAAGACAAAACCTACAATTTAAATGTAAAAAATGTGCCCAAATCAGGTGTTTGGTTTTATTGTTTTTGACAAAGTATTATTGTTTACTGTGATGATACTAGTTATTTTGATAAGGAATGTCCTATACATTGGCTAGCTGTCTTTCAGTCAGCAGGTCATACATGACAGTCAGTAATTTCCTGAGACATCTCTTGGACAAAGTATGCAATATGAATATAGAAAGATTAGGAACATGCCTAAATTTAAAAAACATGTTCGTTTGAGGAAAATTTTCTGTATTCTTTTTACAAAAGCTTCTTCTTCCTCCTCTTGTGTTTCAGATATTGACGAGTGTGAAAATGACTTCTACAATGGAGGTTGTGTCCATGAGTGTATCAACATCCCAGGCAACTACAGGTGTACATGCTATGATGGGTTCATGTTAGCTCACGATGGCCACAACTGTCTTGGTAAGTAGTGAATGCTGGCAGGGAAGTTTCCTTTCGTGTCTGTGGTAAGAAAGCCTGATCTGCTTGCTGTGGTTGGTTATCTGGTATATTTTCAGCAAAGACATGATCCAGATCACGGTGAATAAACTGAAACCTGTCTGTTAACACTCCAGTGTGGTTTAGGCTAGACTCTTAATCCCAACATACTCAAATCAGTTTGCCTCTCTTTAACACTGCAAAAATAAACCCCCTTACCTCCAAAGCTTGTACTGGAAGTTTGGGCTTCTTTTTAAAGAAAAATAATTTGCCCCATTCTCTTAAATATATTTTGGCTGCTTCTTCCAACTTCTGTAATTTCAGTCGTATCTTTAGAGACCCCCTCTCCCCTTTTTTCCCTTTTAGGGTAACATAGTTCTAGGATATGCTGTGTGAACATAAATTACAGAATGTTGAAAGTGAAACTGTTATGAAGGAATACTTGGACAAAAAGGACAGAAGAAACACTTCTCAGTAATAGCTGTTTGCGAAGGGGAGGGACACAGTCCACTAACTATACAAAGCCATGTTCAGAGCAGGATCTTAATTGCTTCACCAGTCTGAGGATTTGGGGATTTTTTAAATTTTTTTTTTTTTAAATTCATGTCCATTGCTCTGGTTTAAATAGGTAGGGTTTATCTTATAAGCTGAAAAAGTATATGTTTTGTTTGGAAAATTTCTTTACACCAGTTACCCAGAAAAGAACTTTGACTCCTGTGTCCAGATTCCCATACCTGCTTACTTGGTAATCACTTTAGATAATCGTAGTGTTTGGGGACCGTCTTTCTCAGATGACCAGTGTTTGGTACAGTTCCAAATTAATTTCAAGGTGATGTTTCTAAAACACTGTGGAAAAGGGGTATTTTATTCTGTGTCACACAGCACCTTTACTTTAGGTAAAAACTGAGATTCTTGGGAATAAGAGACAAGAAATTATGTAGTGATCCAGAAAGAATATTCCAGTGAAACCAGTCAGTACTTACTGAAGCTGTGAAACAACTAGAATTTCAGAGTAAGGATTTGGTTTGCCTTTTAGTTAAATGTATTTCCTACTGTGTTCGCTTTCAAACTGAGTAATATTTTTTCAGATGGATTACAAACCCTGACCATTGCTGGCTTTTTGACTCAGACTTGGAAATATAATTTGTTATAGAACAGACTAAATAGATTTATTTGCCTCAACCTGAGGTGATCAAATGATTAACTGTGGAAGAGGTATTTCTGATACAAAGAGCAGCCAGATATTAATTTAAAAAAGAAAGGAAAACTGTATTTATACTAATGTTCATAAATACCTCTTAATCAAACAGGGCACAAACATAATCAAATAGTTCAACTATTTGGAATTCAAATGGCTGCGGGTACATTACTTCAAACAGCTTTGTTTCCAAATTGTTCCCAGTGTAGCAGGGAAAAGTAGATTGGCAAGTCTGAACAGTGAAAGGAGTGACCTTATAAAAGATGAACTGTTACAGAGGTCTGTGGGATCTTTTGTTGGGTTTTTCTGGACGCCTGCTCTCTGTGTTGTTGCTCTCTAGTCATGAAACATACAGGCTGGATCCACAGAGATAGCCAGATTTCTCATTTTCTTCTCATTAATTTCTCTTCACCCACTTTGGATTATTTTTTGGGGGAAAAAAGGCCTATGATAATATATACAGGTGGCTATGGTTGAAAATATTGATCCATAGCTTGCCAAGAGATCTTTTAGGTTTTTTAGAATTGGCATTTTAGAATTACCCCAAAAGTCTTAGGAATCATACTGCTTCTAGAAAAAGTTCAGTGAACAGATGAGGGTGACAGAGCCCTGGGATAGGCTGCCCAGAGAGGCTGTGAAGTCTCCTTCTCTGAAGATATTCAAAACCCCCACATGGACTGCAATCCTGTGCAACCTGCTGTAGGTGATCCTGCTTTAGCTGGAGGGGTTGGACTAGGTGGTGTACAGAGGGCCCTTCCGACACCCACTTTTCTGTGATACTGTGACTGGGAATTGCAAAGGGCCTCATTTCTCCCAGTGTGAAACTTCAGGACACTAAAAGAGACAGTTGCCTTTCTAATTCTGAGACCACAGACTGGGGGAGTTTCTGTTGCTCAAACGCAGACTGAATGTTTGCAATTAATGAATGGTTTTTCATGTATCTCAGTAAAATAGCTGCTCTTACTTAGAGGTGCTGAAAAGGGAATCAAGGCACATCCCTCTTTCTTTCTTTGTTAAAATTTGAGTGTGTTAACTGAGGACAAAAGTGTCTGGTTGTAAGATCTCAGGCTGAACTTTTTAATCCTGATGGTGGCCACGCAAATGTTCCTATGACTGCCTGTTGTGTGCTAACTCAGATTTAGGGCACCATTGCTAGAAAAGAGAGAACTTTGTTTTTCTGTCATCATTTGCTCCCTAGCTGGTACTGGCATCACCAGTTATGCTGACTGCTGGGATAGTCTGTCTGTGCCCATTAGCACAGTATCAGTTTTGAAAAGGAAGATGTTCTAGTCTGTTTACATTCTAAAGTAGTTGTATTTCCCTTAGCTTGTGCTACCAGAAATGTGTAGATGCAGTTGGCTGTTTTTAAGAAGATGCAGTGAGGTCCCCTCCTCCTTACCCCAACCTCTGTAGGACTTTACAGAACTGTCAAAATGAAGATTGCTAGTTAAGTACTAGTTAATATTCTATGTATCAAGTTTACGTTCCTCTTAGAAAAGTCATGTAATGTTTAACTGGCATGCTGAAATTAAGTCTGTATTCACATTAAGTAGGACTGTAGCAGATCTTGTACACAATGATGTCATTTCCATCAAATTTGTAGATAAGCCTATAAAACTCATGGTTGGTTGATTGTGAAAATCCCCTCTGAACTGTCTTCTCACACAGCACCATGGATGTGCATGTGCTCGGACAGAAGACTTGCTAGGAGTGACCCAACACCAGACTACATGATTCCTCCTTCTCCCCCATCCTTTGGCCTTCCACACATTACCATTCAGGTTCGTTTTGTCAGCACATGGGAAGCCAAGCAGCAAGAACTCTTAGGGGGCAATTTGATTGCCTGAATATAGGAGACTCATGATAGAGGGAACACACTGGAGCTGGCAGATGTGATGTGAGGTCATAGAATATCTCAGGCTGGAAGGGACCTGTAGGGATCATCAAGTCAAGATCTACAAGAGTAGATCTGGAGCGTGAGATGGAGGCTAGATTGAATAATATTAAGATGGCATTTGACTCCAATGTTTATACTGCTGAGTTGCTCTCAGTGATTGGGTCACATTTAATCACACACACATCACCAGATGTCTTTGTCTAGTGGATTTCAGTAGAAAGCCTCAGGATAGGACCCCATGACAGTTCACTGATAGACCTGTAGGCCTTCTAGGGAACAGGTTACAATGGACAAGACCGTTATTACAGGATTTCTGCATCTCTTGCTTGAATGAAGTCTATGCAAAATCTTAAGCCATCTCTTGTTGTCAGGTTCCTTTTTAAACTTTCACTGGATGTCTTTCTAGCAATGTCAGTATAACAAGATGATTAAAATCTTCTGTATAAATAGCAAATTTGGAATATTGACAACTAATTAGATCATATGACAGGCTTTCTGAGTTCTTGTTTCAACATTTTTTGTTCTTTCTAATCAAGTGAAATTTCTTATTTGTTTATTTATTAGGAGGAAGTGTTTGGTTAAGAATTCATGGTTAAGATTTGTACTGGAAAGTGTCCAAAACTGTCCTTGGAGGAAGTCAACTCGTTCTCTATTTGACATTTTTATTGAGCAATTTCTCATGTATAACATGAAATGATACCACAGAGAATTCAAACCATGATGAGATCCTTGTCAGGCTAGAAATAATTTATTTTAGCACTGTAATCACTTGAAATAGCAGTAGTTCTTTCTCAAAATTGCTCTATATTCTGCTCAGTGAATGCAAGACTAATATTTGGTCTCATGCAATAGGTTTTCTTTATCCTTCATTTGAAACCAGTAATGAAATATGTTTTCCCCTCTCATATATGAAATAATAGTCTGGGTTTTTTTATGAGTAATTAGCTCACTGGTCCAGATGTTCTTTCTTGTTTGATCAGGGTTTTTTTCTCCATGATCTTACTGATAAACTGATTCTTCCTTCTTTGTATCTTACACATGTTGAGGCATGCTATCCATTTTCATTCTCTCTTGCCTTTAGGAGAGATTATGGCATAAATGATCATCTTTCCTATTAGTTCCAAACACTTTACTCATATCATTTGTACTAAGTCAAAGTCTGTTCTCAGATATCTGGTAAAATATGTGAATCTGTAATACAGCGTATCAATGGATAAGACTTACACCTTTAAAACTGGTTATTCAAAATATATTCCCTGCTCTGATTCACTATGATGCTTTGTTGTGGTTTAACCCAGCCAGAAACTATGCACCACACAGCCGCTTGCTCATTCCCCCGCGGCGGGATGGAGGAGAGAATTGGAGGAATAAAAGTGGAAAAAACTCGTGGGTTGAGATAAAGACAGTTTAATAGGCAATGCAAAAACCACATGCACAAGCAAAACAAAACAAGGAATTAATTTGCTGCTTCCCATGGGCAGGCAGGTGTTCAGCAATCTCCAGGAAAGCAGGGCTCCGTCACATGTGATGGATAATTTGGAAGACAAACGCCATGACTCTGAATGTCCCCTTCTTTTTTCCACAGCTTTATATGTTACAGTATGGAATATCCCTTTGGTCAGCGGGCTCAGCCAGCTGTCCCAGCTGTGTCCCCTCCCACCTCCTTGTGCACCCCCAGCCATCTCACTGGTGGGGTGAGAAGCAGCAAAGGCCTTGGCTCTGTGTAAGTGCTGCTCAGCAGTAACAAAAACATCCCTGTTTCCAGTACAAATCAAAGCACAACCCCATACCAGCTGCTATGAAGAAAACTAACTCTATCCCTGCCAAAACCAGCACACACTTAAATGTGTTCCTATTCCAACTAGGGGTAGGGTTGTTTTTTTTTTACTATCTTGGTTTATATTAAGTAAGGAGACTGGAATTTTGCATGTATGAAGCGCATTATTGATTGGAGGCCTCCTTGGCAGTTGGGTGTACTTGTGCTCTGTCCTCGTGTCCTTTAGTCTTTTAGTAAGACAGGTAGCAGAAGAGGTAGATTGAGCCTAATAGTGTAAGCCCGGCTAATGTAGAAATTGAGATACACAATGGATGGGGATGCCATAAAGAAGGCTTGGAAATTTGGCTATTAATTGAGAATTTCAGGGTAGCTTGGCAGAGCTGCTTTATGGCAAATCCTGAATGTACCCAGGAGGGTTAAAGAGAGTTTCCTGGGTTTTGGATTTTGTTTGTTTGTTCGGGTTTGTTGGTGGTGGTGGTTTGTTTGGGGTTTTTTTGGTTGGTTGTTTTTTGTTTCCTTTCAAAAAATTGGGATAGGAATTTTCATATGGAAAGAAAACCTTTGCTCCTTCAGCAACAGTAAAGCTTCAGCAGGTTGGGGAGTGTTCAGTTCAGGTCACTGCACTTGGACGAAGCCAAAAAAGAACGCTGAGAATAATGAGTGATATAGAAAACATAGAATCAGAATATCTCGAGTTGGAAGGGACTCAAAAGGATCATGAAGTCTAACATGGCCAATTGCAGACAAATGAAAGAAAAGCTATAGTTTTCTTCTAGGGAAGAGAAGATGAAAAAGAAGATGTAATAGACATCAAATAAAAAAAAAATTTAAAGCTGCTGCAAATAATTAGATTTTTACTGTTTTCATTTTGTATCCCCACAGAAATGAACGAGGTAGTGCAGTACTATTTGGTTAATCCACTTGGGAAATTCAGAAAGTGTTGAATTGGTTTTCCTTTCTCCAGAAGGATTGTGATGTGGAGTACCATTATCTTACGTTAATCTCTCTCCTGCTGTATAAAAATTTAAGCTTCCTGGGAAGAGTATTATGTGCTGTGATCATGTGAAGCATCACTAAGTAGAGAGTTCTGATGCCTATCATGGATTACTAAACCTTGGGATTCATCCAGGAAAAGCTTGCTGGAAACATTGCTGAGAGCAGTTCTTGCTGGTATTCCTGACTAAGTCTTACAAATTTATTCAGCATCTGCAGATAGAAAGTGGAAGATAATGCCATAGCTGTTTAGATCAGGAACGTGGAGAGCCTTGCTTCACAAAATTTCCTTGCCAAAGGGTTCGCATATCAGCTGATGCTCCAGCTGTTCCAAGCCTTCTGGAATTCACCTGTCTGATCAGAATATGAAAAAATGGGGCATGAAACTTGTGTAAAATATGTAGCAACAAAAGCTGCCCTTCATTGGTTCTTATGTAAAAAACCCATGTAATACCTCCTCCACAATCTGCTCTTCTGTCCCTTTTTCCTGCAGGCAGACTTTTGTGTAAGTGTAGTTTGGGAATTCTTCCTACAAAATCAACCCAAGTCATTGGGTTGTGTTTGTCGAAACAAACACATATTTTTCTGTGCATGAAAAATATTTCAGGTTAAAGAATGGGATTGCAGACTGATGGTTTTCTTTTCCTTATCTGTTCAGATATAACCATGAATAGCTATGAAGTGATACTTACCTCTCTCTGTTTTGTGTTGTGGTTTTTAAAATTAATTTTCTTCTTACCACTGATTTGTGATAGTCCCTTTTAGCAGGGAGTAAACATTGGGTTTTTTGCCAGACCACTTCTTATTTCCAGGTTGCACTCATCTTAACTCTTTCTTCTAAAGATTAGCCTAGGTTTCATGAAGTCCCCTGCTCTTTATAATGTCTTTAATTACTAAGTGTGCTCAAGAAGGTTGTAAATTCTTCTTAGAAACCTTAAAAAAAGATGTAAGGAAGCATGAACAAAAAAAATATATTGTAATATGTTCAAAGACATTTATTTTTAGGTTTTTCTGTGGTATTAATTGCTGTGATATAGGAACATATGTGAACAACCTGTAGATACTAATAGACTTGTTCTCAAAAAATCCTGTAAGGAAAAGAAGTATAATGTTCATTGTTTTATAGATGAGTAACTAGGGCAGACATTAAGTTACTTCTCAATCTTCACACAGGATGTCTATATGTCTGCAGCTTAGCCAAGAATAGAAACCTTACCCTTCTGAATTCCTGCTTACATGCTCTGATTTCAAATGTTCTGTGTAATTTTGGTTTCTCTTACACAAAAATAATAAATACTAAATTTGGACATCTATAATATGAAATATCAGTTAATTCTCTTGTATGTCAAATATCCTGAAAATAACTACAGAAGTCAGTTTTGATGATCCAATATAGTTTATTGTTCTTCAGCAGTTAATCCTGTGTCTGACTGAGATGAGTCTGGGAAACAAAGTGAACTTCTGATTATAGATCAAGCCAGAAATGCAATTACTAATGTGCATTATAGATTCCATAGAACTCTCTGCAAGAGCTGGATATTCAGTCTGGTAGACAAAAATCCAAGCATAGTGTCAGCTGTGAGTTCTGTAGCAAAGAAATGAATAGCAAAGTCCTGGTTATGTCCACAGTCTTGAAGGTGTGTTTTGGGCAGAAGGCTTGATTTTTCCAGCCTGAAAAAAAGACGCTACAGTTTTATTTGTCTCACATGTTCTCAGATGCTATTTTGCGTTTCTTGACAAAGTGACTAAGTCATGTGGAAGTCCCTGTGGGAAGAGTGAGGTGGCACTTTCCCTGGAGCAACTGAACCTGCTCCGGGAGTAGTACAAGGCTGCCAGCTCTGGTAGGTGGAGCAGAGCAACAGTTGCAGCAAGGCATTTGGGAGCCTGCAGCTAAAAGAAAAACTTCCGAGACAAACCAGGAACAGAGAGTCACAGATCATCTACCTGTTCTAAAATGAGCCTTGGGATCCCAAATCAGTATAAAAATGAGGTTCATGTTTGAAATCATAGAATCATAGTGCTCCTTTAAAATCTTATTTTAAGAGAGGAGAGGTTTTAACCCTGGCATATGGTCTTACTTCCTGGCTGGGTAATAGTAATCTACAGTCTGACGCAGATGACAAAAAAAAATTAAAATAAATGCATGTGTATGTATATTGCATCATATCATTCATTGTTTTTCAGTGAGTGTTCCAGTGCTCTATGTTTTTCTTCCAAAACAAACCCAAACCAAATAGATCCCCCAGATCTACCTATTCCCATCCTTCTGTTTGTCTGAATGCACACACTGGGCTGGGAGGCTGTATGGCCTCATCTGCCTGTGAGCACGAAGTGAGAGTTGCAAATCTGTGAAGTGTATGTGTTTCTAAAGCTCCCAGATGTAAAATGTCAAGAAGTGGTAAATCACTCATTTAGGATTGCATAATCACTGGTATGATTGAGACCAATGTATCCCTTTTAATTTAGCTTTATTTTCCTTCTCCAGACAGCTGTGCACAATGTGCTGTTTGCTTGAACTCCAAATGAATGCTTCTGTTACTGATGGTTCTTTTTCTTTATGTTTCCCAACAGTTCAAATAGCTTTATTTTATCTTATTTTCCTTTTATGTGAATATTTTTAATATAAAATTAAACATGTTTTGGAAAGGTGGGTTTTTTTGTTTCATAAATGTTTTAAGGAGAAGCTGAAAAATGGTCCCTTTTTTTGGCTATCTTTCAGTTTTCCTTGCCCTTCTTTACCAATTTCAGGAGACTATTAGGTGAGCCGACAGTTAAGTATTGTCCTCCTCTAGCACATCAGCAGGGCCTCAAATAATATTATCAGTCATAAACTCTCTTCCAGATTTTCATGGTTGCTAACCTTAAGATCCTTGGCAGACAGTGGAGGGTTGAATAAACAAAACAGCCACCTTTTCATAACTCCTCATTTTTATTAAAACACATGTAAAATTATGGTATTTTTGTAGAGAAAGTTATTAATTTAAATATTGAAGCTCTTACTCATTTCCAGTGATTGCAGTGAAAGTTTTTGCTTGAGCAGAACTTTAGGACTTGGCAGTTGTTTTATGTCTTAAGAGAAGGAGGACAGACTCCCAAATCAGGGCTCAGGGGCTGAGTAGTGGAGATCTGTTGTAAATGTGGAGGGCTGTCAGGGTTTAGGGGCCCAGGCACAAGATGCGGCCCTATCTATTTACAGATACAACGAAAAGTGTTAAAATGCAAGTTTTAACAATAGATGTGTCTGTATGTTTTGAACCTCTTTGTGTTCTGTGTTCCTGCAAGTAATGACTGGCAGTGATTAAGCTACTGAACCTCCCCCCAGCACGCTGCAGTGGATGCATACACAAAATCACACTGAAAATTGCACAACTCGATGAAATTTATCAAGCAATTCGTTCTTTCAGGATTAAAAACCTGAGTGTATTTTTACAAGTTCTTTGTTTCTCAGATGCAAGCCTACATGACAAAGAAAATTATTTTCTGATATGCTTCTTCATCATGATAAGTAAACATTTCATAGACAAATCTGAATTAGATGTTTACATGCAACTTCTGTATATATGAGTTTACTTATTCATGGTGCAAGTGATAGCTGACAATTGTAGAAATAAGTTAAATCTGTCTTTTGAGATGGGATTATAATACGTTAGTTCTGATGATCTTCCTCTTCTGAACATCAGATTTAGTTTTTATGGTAACTGTAGAAATTTCCAGACTCTTGAGTCATTGCAGCCTCCTTTCTTCATGGCAGGTTGAGAATCATTATAGTGTTTGCATACAAATCTGAAAAACTCTTAACAACCATAAAGTCAAGCCCTATATTTCTAAAAAGCTTACAAAGCCATCATACTTAATTTTAATGTCCTAGACTGTGCTTCAGCTGATGGAGTAAGAATGTCCACATGTAAGCCATCTATCTGTACTCTCCTTCGAGTCACTCGAAGGGAAATAGGTGTTTTGTGTGTGTGACTGCCCTCATTCTAAAGTATGTTTACTGTAGCTCAGGTGAACTGCCCCCTTTTTTTTGTGGATGCAGTCCCATTGACTTAAGTTAATCAACACCTTTGAAAACAGGATTATTGCTATCAGAAGTTTGGAGCCCAAAATTAGACTGATTTTTACAATACTCCCATGATCACCGTGGAAATCCAGTAAAAATTTCCAAAAAGGACTTCTCATTGTTGTTGATGGAAAGGCCTCCAGTATCCAGCCCTCTCTGAAGCTAGGGTCTGAACACACTGCTTTTCTTGTTCTCCTTTTTCTCTCTCTGTATCAGAAAGTTTTCCCCTTCAAAAGTACTTTAATGTTTGGTCACACCACATTAATCTTCTGAGTTCAAATGAGATCTCACTTTCTTTACGTGTTAATTTACCATGTTTGCTTTCTTAAGCCAATGTGATTTGGGAAGTACCAAAACAAGTGAGAGCATAAATCAGCATAGGCTCAAGGTTTTTCGTTAGGTATGGAGAAATAATCAAAAGCATAGAATAAATCCTGGTCGCTGTCAACGACGAAGTTAAACTCTCAGACTGTCATAATAAATTAAGAAACAGGGAGCTATGTGACAGCAGCATCAATCTCAGTCTCTTGTTTCTGCAAGTCTTCTTGTTGTCTGAGTCTTTTTTTTTAATACTTACTCCCTGGAGAAAGTAATCAATCACAGTAGAGATTGGAACACTCAGGGAAGTAAGGAATAATCAGCTTAGAGTGTGAAGATGGCTAACTTAAATCCCTTAAGGATGGGTCTTATTTGGCCTGATACAGCTGTAGATGGCTGTTTCTTAGTTCAGTAAAGTCAGAGGTTTATTCTGCATTATTTATTCTGCATCCTTACTGCCTTACCTTGATTGTATTAAATTTGTCTCTTTTGTTAATTCATTGTGACTTTCTCATGATAGCAAATTTCTAAGCCAGTGTGGCCTATATTGTTCTATACCTTAAGGAGAAAAACTTTAAAATCTATTAAAATTAACCGAGCTTTGGGAACCACACTGTGTTTAGCACTTAGTTGAGGCAAGGGAGAATGTATTCACCTGAGGGCACAGGATTTCAGCCTACAATAGCTGTGTTTACCCATCAGATGTGCATGGCTTTCCGGCCTGCACTTGTGGAAAGGTGCCTTTGTAAATCCTAAAAATTACATAGATCCAATTAAAACACTGAATTCATATGGATTACAAAAAGACATCAGACATAAGTGGAGAGCAGCAAAGTCATGTGGTCCCTGATTTCAAATATCATAATTGTCATCATACGATGCCTGGAATGCAGTCAGTTCCTGGTGGCATTGATTTATGATAAACAGTATGATTTATAGAGTCAGGAAATAGCCATCAAAAATAATAGCTGCTGCATAGTTGCTTATTGTATTAGAAAAAGAAACAAAACTTTTCCAGTATAGATGAGTACCAGATGAAATGTTGGTAGGGAATTTCTTTGTGAAATAGCTTCCAGGGTCTGATCTTTCTGGAGTGTATCTTGGTGTTATCCTTTTGACTCTAGTGTATGATGTACAAACTTAAAAGTTTGAATCAATCTTCAAGACCAAGATAAAAGATTATTTTTACTGTTTCTATTACCTTCTTCAGACTTCAATTCTTCTCAAGTATCTCAAAATATTCCCTCTCTGCACATACTTTACTGGAATTGTATCAGAGCACATGGTGTGGTTTTGCATAAAAGAGGGGCAGGAAGGAACAGGGACTAGTTGATGATAACATTGTAATATGACTTTGTGATGACTGTAGCTAACTTCTAACTAATAATAATTACTCATTCATTTAAACAATTTAAAAGTCACTGGACATACTTTACAAGAAGAAAGGCTTTGGATTAAAGCAAAATTAAGAGACCTTATGGGATATGGAAAGAAATATTTGGAAACAATTAAAATACACTTTGTTAAATAGATGAGACTGTAGAGGATGTATGGTATTGTGCTGTAGGACAGAAGCAGAAATAAGAATCAGGGCACAGCTTTTCCACTCCATCTTAATGAAAGAAAATTTTAACTGATGAGAAAGTTGCTTCAGCAATGAGTATTAGGTTATAGTACAGCCTCTTCAGCTGACAGTTTATATACCTTAGTTAAACTAGAACAGAAGTGGAATTGAAGAGTTTAGAAGAACGGAAAGATGTGTTTGCTGGATTTTTTGAGATGGCCATGTTACAGACACGCCTCAGGAAATGTCTGGTATCCGGAGTTCTGGGACTCTCCAGCTTCGGGTACTCTGCGTTCTATGTTAATGAGCATACTTTCATGTGTTTTACTCCTCTCATAAGAAGAGCTGTGCAGAGAGGACAGGATTTCTGTTGCCAGACCTTGAAAGTTGGCTTTACTTTGAAAATTGTGACTGTAAAATTGTATAGTTTTTCATGGGGAAAAAATGTGGGGGTTTTGACTTTTCACAGAATCACAAGGTTGTAAAAGACCTTTGAGATCATTACGTCCAACCACACCTACCTTCTACTAAACCATATCCCTAAGCACCTTGTCTACCTGTCTTTTAAGTACCTCCAGGGATGGTGACTCAACCACGTCCCTGGGCAGCCTGTTCCAATGCCCAGTAACCCTTTTGGTGAAGAATTTTTTTTCCTAGTATCTAATCTGAACCTGCCCTGTTGCAGCTTGAGCCCATTTCCCCTCGTCCTATCACCTGTCACTTGGGCAAAGAGACCAACGCCCACCTCTCTACAACCTCCCTTCAGGTAGTTGTAGGCAGTAATAAGGTCACCCCCCAGTCTCCTCTTCTCCAGGCTAAACAACCCAGCTCCCTCAGCTGCTTCTCTCAAGGTTTACCCTCCAGCCCCTTCACCAGCCTGGTTGCCCATCTCTGGACATGCTCAAGGACCTCAATGTCCTTCTTGGAGTGAGGGACCCAAAACTGAACACAGCACTTGAGGTGCGGCCTCACCAATGCCAAGTACAGGGGCACAATCTCTTCAGTATTACCTTCTGAAAAATAGTTTTTGCAATTCAATATCATGAATATATTTAGCATAGACCTTATAAATACATGTTAGTATAGACATTATAAATATACGTTAGATGCTTAGACTTAACTGGGGAGCTTGAATGATCTCCCTTGAAACAAAATTGAGAAGCTTCATTTATTGAATTATTTTTTGTAGCTTATTTTGAAGGCAAAATTAATAATCTGCTTCTGAAATTGGTCAGTGACACAATAAAAATTACTAATATGACAGCAGTGAATGAGTTCCTGATCCTGCCAGTGATTTATGGTGACAGGCTTGGAGTTGCACTATAAGGCAGGAAGCCAGACCTTTGTCATATGACTTAAGAATCACTCATGGCTTGGTTATGTAAAAGTGCTAAGCCCCCCAGTCACAGTGCATCAAAACTTTTAGGTGCAGAGCAAATACAAGTCACTGTATCTGCTACCTGTGCAAGAGCAGCATTTTCATGAATAGCCCTGAGACCATCTATATGCGCGTTTGGTGTTCAGTACTTACAAAAACCTCTGGAACATCTTATGGAGGCCTTTATTTTACTCTCTTTTAAAATAACTTGAAGACCACCTCCTGTTAACTTCAGTACCCTGTAGGCTCTGAACGGGCTACAGGCTCCACCTGTTAGTGACTGCCCACTGAAAGAAAGTGAGAACTCATTCTTGTGCTCTGAAGTAACATGGATATCCTGGGTATGGACTGAGTTTTGCTTTGAGTGTTTGCATTTGAAATCAGAACTCAAAGAACTCTAGGAAGTGATCTCCAAATAAAAAGGTTCCAACATGTGCCCACTTTGTAAATTCACACAGGCTGTGTGCCTGAGTGGGACTTCAGAGACTTCAAGTTGAAGAATTTGTCAGTGGGCAGTCAGTCCATTTGCCTTAACGTGTAAATACTTTTCCCTGTGACTTAAGATTCTGTACAGACAGCATCAGATATATTAGAGTACAGGATGAGAGAGGGCTTTTAATGGAGTAAGTCGCCCATAGAAAGCTCTGCATGACTCCAGTCATTTACGGATTAACTTGTGCAGGAAACACAAAGTTTTCTCTCTTGTATAATTATTTGACCTCTCTGATAGAACTGCAAAGTGAGAAGATGCATTAACTTCATATATTGGATGCTGATAACAGAAGACCATGTCTCTTAAGTACTTTTATTTAAGAAAAAATGCACTTTTATGTACCCATTATAGAAATCCTTTTATGTGTTCCAGGTGCTTGTGAAAAGACTATACTGTTCTGTGAATATCATGGGGAAGATGGGTATGAGGTGGTTGGTTGATTCATTTTGGGTTCTTTCTTTCTTTGTTTTGGCTTTACGCTGCCGTGCCAGCTCCAAACTTCTTAAATTCATCCCTTCTTTACCTAGTGACAACGTTTCTGAAGTCATGCTGCTTGATCGCTGTTGCTTTTCAGCGATAATTCCCTGTACTCCTACTGATGAAGGCAATGCTGATCTCCCTTTACAAGAGATGCACGTGGCTGGTGGTGTTCATCTGTTGAGTGGCATAGCGCTCATACAATTTACTCCAGCCTACATGCACTGATAGGTGGCTGCTGCTTAGCTGGTGCACAAGCATCCAGCTCTTTTCTAAAGCTGTTTTCTTAAAACCAGGTAGTCAAAACAAAACAACCAACCAACCAATCCAGCTTGTACTGTGTAACGCAGCACAACTAGGTTGAGTGGCAAGCTACTATCACTGTTCCATATAAGAAAGAGAAGAATGTTTACTGTAAAATCTTGAATATTTTTCAGGTATTTCTGTCAAGAGCAATCAGGGAAAATGGTTGTTCTAAATACTGCTTTATGTGTTACTCATGTTTAGGAGAGTGGAAATGCTGAACTAGTTTCCCCAGTGGCATAAATACACATTCGCCCAAACATTTTGTGCCAAATGAAGCATTCATTTGCTGAAAATGTACCTACTGAGGCTATTCAGATACTGAAGTTGCATTTACAAAACACTTTTCACTAATGGATATGCTTTCAGGAAAATGCAATTGTTTTGGTATGACCTCTGGGAGCAGTTTCAGCACTTGCAAAACATGTTCAGCGTTTTCCCATTCCCTGAAAGTTTAATGCGTAGGTATGTGCCTGACTAAGCCCGTGTTTCTCAACTCCTGGTAGAGCTCTGTTTCAGCATGGTGAAGGTTGTGCTTCAGGCTCTCCTGTTTCTTCTACTTTTCACAGACGTTGAGTGTTACTGATATAGAGGGTGCGAATGACTTCATAGCCTACTGGATGCTGCAATGCTTAGTTTAAAATCTTTCATCTGAATATAGGGGGTTCCTTGACTGTGTTACTGATAGGTAACAAAGAAAATGAAGAATCTAGCCATTTCCTTGGCTTTTATTGCCAGAGCTCAGGAACAAAATGCTTCATGTTGTATAGACCTGGAAAATGTTACCAACTTGAAAGGAAAATATTGTTTCATTTTTCATATTAAGCTATATGCTTTGCTTCACCCACAGCAAAATATTTTTCATTTCTATAAGAAAAAAATCAAAACCAAAAAGCCCCAGTTTTGAGTTAATTCAAACCAGCTTTTTCCAAACCTGGCAGGGTCTGTAAGGAGATGTAAAAGGAAGCAGGTACAAGCAGTAGTTATTGTGGAAGAAGGATACAGAATACTGTTTCAGTTGATCCTGCAGCAGTTAATGACGCTCCAGAGAAAGGCCAGGGGTAAAACAAAGTAAGAGACATTATGATGATAGACAGTTGATCTACTCAACTTGTCCCAAATTTTTCCTTCAGTTGGTCAGGACTGCTGCTTGTTCTCATCTGTACTTAACATCCTTCCCTCTAGTTTATGGAGCATTGTTAATCCAGCATTGCAACTCAGAGTGCCCTACATGCAGATAGACTAAAGTGGGAACTGCAGGTTTCTTGCTCATGGGGCTGGAGCCCCATGCCAAGCGGAAGGCTGCTGGCATTCTCTAGACACTGTGGATGAAAAGCAGCATGTTCAAATTCATTGAACCTTGTTTTCAAACCCTGAATCAGAAGAACGGATAACTTAGTAAAAAATAATCAGTTGGGAACTTTGTTGTGTTTAGGCACTGTTGTCAGGAGGGCACTGTGTGTGTGTGTGTGTGTGTGTGTGTGTGTCTGCCTGAAAAATAGACACAGTTACCAAGTGAGAGGATAGAAGCTACAACTAAGATGTCATATTAAGGGGCTTGGATGTTTATTTTGGAAATGCTAAAAGCTGTGAAAAGCATTTTGGTGTCTCAAAAGGACAGACAGTGGTGCCCAGTTGTTTAAGAAAGGAATAAACAACTGACGTCAAGAAACTTGAATTCGATGCAACATTCGCGCAATGTCTGTTGAGCTGTTTACTTCAGCCCAGCAAATGGGCAAGCGTCACATGCAGCAGCCTTAAGCTCTTGTGTTGGGTGAATGTTTCCTATGCTGTACATAGCAAAGAAGTCTGTTGCAGCTGCGTCTACACTGTGTTTGTGTAGTGTGAAATTTAAGGAATTCCACTGCGTGTCACAAAATAGCTACAGAAAAAAACCAAAAAGATTTTAAGCATTCCTTTTCAAGTTAGAATCATAGAATCATAGAATTGTAGGGGTTGGAAAGGACCTCGAGAGATCATCGGGTCCAACCCCCCAAAGTTGCACACAACTATAACTGTGAAGGCAATCAGAAAGAAAAAATGAACAAAGAAATAAAAACCACCCAGAAAATCAACCCACCAGAAAATTTGGGCCCTGCTTTTCTGCTTTTACATTCTTGGTGAATTCTGATTTCAGACCTTGTGGAGAGATGAACGCTGTGTACGTAGGTAGTGGTGTCTCTTTCTTCTAATATTTCCCTTTGTATGCTCATATAAAGTTGGTCTAAGAAAGATGGTTTAGCAGTTATCTCAATTAGCAATGATTCCTGTTTCCATGGCCCCCTCAGCTTACGCAATGTATCACCCTCCCTACCTTGACAGCATGTCTGTGCTTTTGTGACCATTCCAGCAGGAACACCTGCCTACAGCCTCTAGTCTGATACCACTTGCTTCACTCCTACATTACAGATTTACTCTTTGGGCTTCCACAGCTATCTTGAAATCAGATCTTCGAAGACACCCACTCCAATAGAACCTCATGGTACTTGGGGGGATGGAATAGAGAAGTGAGAAGAATATGTGTCAAATGTTGGTGTCATTAAGGTTAGCTTCTAGAAAGGAGCACTTTTTGTTTTAAATATGATATACTGAAGTCATTCAGATTATTTCTGTAATTACCATATTTGTGTATTGCTGTGCTTCAGGGCTCAAAATAGATGAGGTAGACAGTATGAGGCTGTGGGGATCAGTAAGATCATGAAAGATGTGGAAGAGGCAAGTAGGGAATGAATTTTTACTGTTTCTCACAATGATGGGATTAGGAGGCATTGCTTCAGACTGTAGCAGCATGTTTGATATAAACCAAAGGATATCTTTTTTTTTAGGTAACTCATAGTTAAAGTGCAGAAGTGATTGCTGTGTCATCTCATGCTAAAAGGAGATTAGACAAATTCATACAGGAAAGATCCAGCAGTGACAATGTTCTAGGTAGTGATTTAGGAAGGTTAATAGGTATGATTCTATGTGATTACTGAAAGCTGGGAGAGTGTGCCAGCAACGGTTCTGCCCTATCTCTGTGGTCTTCTGAGTATCAACAGGTCATTTGCAAAGACAGGATGCTGCATTAGATGTGTTTTTGGTATGTGATAATTCTATGATGTAGCTTAAGAGACAATTCATTAATAAGTTTTGATTTCAGCTTTTCGAGGCTTCAATGATTAGCTAGGACTATTGTAAACCCAGGAATGTGGTTTATTTTTTCTTAATAAGACTTGTAGTCAGCTTTCTGACTAGAAATATTCAGAGTGTAATGAGTTAAAAATTCCAAAATCAGGCACTCTTATTTTCTGAGATTGTGGTTGCTAATAATTTCTCTTAGAAATACAAGATATCCTCAGTGGTGTTTTGTTGGTAACACTGAGTCAAGTCTGCATTATTGCTATGAGTGGTTCATCTCTCTATCACACTGTTCTATGCTGGCAAAGTAGGCGTGTTTGGGAAATCTTCCAGAAGTTTCCAAGAGTAGCTTAGAGAAAAACTAGCAGGGTCAGCTCCCTGGATCATGAGTCAAAGTCCTGGTTTTAGGAGCCTCCAAAGAATCTTGAAGATGAGACTCAGATTTCTGAGGGGCTTAAGTGCTTATGAAAAAGCTGACACGAAAGAAAAATGTCACAAAGAAGGAAGAGAATATCATGGGAGGAGGGGACAGCAGTCATACTCTTCTTGACATTGACTCTGTAGCATTTCCACTTTTCTCTCTTCGTGCTAATGGTTTTGGTTTTAGGTACCCTTAACAGAGCCTTCTTCCTTGATGATATCCAACCAGGACACTGGATCACAGTAGCTTCTTTAGGCCAAATACTGCAGGAAGCTTTAAGCCAGATCAGGGTGAAATACCAGTGGAGCTAGTTTGAAAAGTTCATCAGATAAATTTAAATAAGAAACCAAAAGTATTTGTTTATTTAATACATAAAACATCCGTCTTTATCAACTGTAATGTTTTTTGCCCTTTGATACTGTTCCACACTGCTGCTTTCTAGAGGATCTCAAGATAGAGAACACAAATTTGATTACGTGAAGGCAGTGGGCCAAAAACTTATAGGTCTTATGCAAATTCAGATATGCATCAATTTGCATAATACTGCTAATATATGGATAGGTATGTGTGTATATTTATAATGGATGCATATATCCATCTATACTTATATATACATGTATATATATATGCATTCATTATCTCTCCTTCTCTTTTGAAAGACACTTTTCCTTTCCCAGCATCTCCTTGATCTGGCTCTTCCCTTATTCCTTGTTGTCCTTGATGGTGATGATGGTGACTGGCCAATTTGACGTCCAGGCCCTCACCTCCCTGGAAAGTAGGTTTGTCACTCTGGTGACAAAAAGCCTTAAAAACTCTGTATAAGTAATTCTAGCTCTTGCTCTGGTTGTCACCTCATCTATTTATTTGTGCTGGTAAGGAGTAGTTAAGGGCTGTAGAAACTGAATTATTTCTAGATGCTTCCACCAGGGATTGTCTTTGGTAGTTGCAATCACAGGACAATTCTTTGTGAGGAGTGTTACAGAGACTGGCTTAAGGACATAGTCACTTTCTCCTAGTTTTCTCTTTTTGAGGAGGAGGGTTGGAGCAGCCGTGTGGGTTACATGGGCTCAGCTCAGGTAAGAACCTTCTTCCATCTCATTGTGAATTTGGGTTGTGTAGGTTTGCTGAAACATTGCTCTGGCTTTCAACCTGGGATCATCGGTAGGATTTTGAGGCTCACCTCTCCCATAAGCAGTGGATTAAGTGCTCTAGGAATCAGCACACTGTCAGGTGGTGAGGCCAACCTGGGTGGAAGAACTTTTGCCAGATAAGGAGTCTAGGACATAGATATCAGTTTCCATAGACCAGTTTAAGGGAAGGGAGACATGCACCTGCTGCCTTGCGGCTGCCATTCTCTGGGAGAGAACTCTGGTTCTGGATGGGATAACCAGTGGTAGCTGATGTAATGGAAAAGGCTGCCAAAGAAAACAGGTCTGCTCACTCAAAAAAACCCAACAAAACAACACCTTTTTATAAACAGTAGAATAATAAAGTGAGCTTTATATTTGTGCTCAATAAATTTGAAAGTTTTTAAAATGGGTTTAGTTGAGGCTTAGAATAGATGTTAAGAGTGAAAGAATTTTACATCATAAGGGACTTTTTTCCTGTTTCTAAAGTTAGACCCTGGGATGCTGGTCTAAACTGTCACACAGAGTGGCAACAATTAAAGCTCCTAAGGATCCACCTTTCAGGTTTTGAAAACAGTCAGCAGCCCAGTCTGATGTGTACAGCCTCCAAACCTGGAGCCGGAAGAGCTTTATTGGAAACCTGGCTACTTATTTTTGTGTTGATATGGGAACTTAATCTCTAGAAAGTCTGGTCCGAAATGCAATCTCACATATGCTGCATTACTGAGTAGACACATCCAGCCTGGTAACTTGAACTGCATTGAGGAGGGAAGAAAGGGAAGGAAGGAAAGAAGGAAGGAATGAAGCAAGGAAGGAAGGAAGGATCTATCTCTTTGGCAACTATTTGTGAGCTTTGAAAAAATTCAGATACATAAAGGATTTCTTCTGCCACATCTACTAAAGCTTGAGCTGACTTTAGTGGATTGAGTTCTCTGTCCTAACTTCAGAAGGCTTTTTTACCCCATGCTCAAAACTGGGTTAATAATAGGCTGATCATACAGTGACATTATTGGAAGGAAAGTTTACCAAGTTAATAATCAGTAAATATTTTCCGCGCAACCATGTCCAATAGATTGCTTGGTGTGGTGGATAATAAGGAATACTGCCTTTTTAAAAGACTGCAGTAGTACAAAGTGTTCCAAAAAGCCTGATCCTAGTAGGATTGAAGCCTAAGAAGAGAAAATGTTAATCCTACACCATCAGGCCAAGATTTATTGGAAGGCATGTAGTATGGGGATAGAGATGTAGTAGTCCTAGATCCCAGCTGCTTCCTTTCTTCGACTCCTTCTCTTCATAAATGCATATTAAAATAATTCTGAGGCAAGTAATCAAAAACAATTAGAAGAAATTCTTCACAGTAAAACTTGAAGAGTTTAAATAACTTTTATTCCAGCATATGGATTTGGGACTTGGTGGTAAATTGAGCTGTCACTTTACAGAAGTGGTAAATCACCAGCAGTTGCTATCAAGAGCAGAAAAAGATGTTTATAAATCATTGCATTTGTTTCAGATTATTCATTGGAGCTGGAAGGCAATTGTTCAAGTTGCTTTGTGATACTATAAACAGAACGCTGGGAAGGCTGCATATTTGTCACAAAATTTGGGGGTTTGTGCATGTAGCAACCGAGATGTTTTCCTTCCAGAGAGGAGGCTCTAGATTCCAGGGTGCTGTTTTGAAGGAAGGAGTTGGGACTAACAGGGCAACAAGGGCTGCTGACTTACAGAGGAAGGATCCCACAAAGTTATTGTGTTTATCATTCCTTCTCATAGCACAGCAAGCAAAAAGAGTCTCCTCCTTTCCCTATGCTCTCCCAAACTGCTCTGATAGGGTTATGAAAAGGTTCAAGTCTGCAGGAGAAAGAACTTGACAGCAGGCAGGATTTCGATACAGGCAATAGTGCTTAACATTTCCTGGTAAATAAAGAAAGGGAGAGGACTGTCTACACACTTGCCCTGTAGCTCAGGACAGGAGGAGCCTGCCTGGTTTCCCTGGGTGCTATTGTAATTGCCCTAGAGCCTTTATTCTCTGTGAGAAAGAGCTACAGTTTGCGTCATGAGAAGCACAGGCAGCAGCACACCAGCACAAACAGCTACAGCAGGCTTAGCCGAGCAAGCTGCCCTGACCAGCCAGCGTCCCTGCAGTAGTTACCAGCAGCATTTCCAAGGTTCCTGGACTTGCCTGCAAGAGTTCCTGGCCTTGCTGGCAAAAGCAGCTTGATATTTTACCTTGGTGTATTGTGGCCGGTCCTGGAGGAATCAATTGCTGCAGGCATTGCTCCAGCTCTTCTGAGGTTTTGAATGGTGTGGATCATTTAGCTTTGTGGTGTTTTTACCCCCCTCCAGAAATAAAATGAAAGCAAAACATACACCAGCTCATTTGCTGACATGTTGGCACGTACTGTGAAATAGCTAACTGGCTGCAGATTCTCAGCGAAAATAGAAAACGTGGATTTTTCAGGTGGCAAGTTGCTTTTATCCAAAGAAAAAAACCCCAAAGAAATGGATACGATACCTCTTTTATGAGCAAAACAGGAGAGTTGCAAGGTTGAGTGTGGGTCAGATACCTTTTAGTGGCAGTGGTTTCCAAAAGCTGAAACATATGTCTCCGTTAAACACAACAGCATAAAAACTTCTATGCCAAAGAGAGGTGATGGGGGGTAGGCAAGGACCCTCAAAACAGCCAGTAGCTAATGCTGCCTTTGTGGGTTTTATATATTTGCCTATTAAAATGACAATACAGACATAGAACATTTAGATTTAAGAAGCCTTCTTTTCATTAAACAACATTAAACAAACTGACAAAGTAGGGGGTTATGACTCCAGTAATTGAAACATGCTGTTCTGTTCAAGACCAGAACTCTATAAAGACTCTTTTCACCCAGTAATGCCCTTTGTGTTTGCCTGCTACCCCTGCTTGAAATTACTGTAGGCCTGAGGTATGTCTTTCCAAGTGGAGTGGGAATGACAGAGTGCAATGCCACACTTGGCAGATGGGGTCACAGCCTTTTTAGGACGTTAACATTCATTGTGCATTGGAAATCAATTTGCAGCTCAGAAGGAGCGGAGACTTAGCTGGACAACCCTCCCCACTGATTTTTTTATGTTGACTTTAAACCTGGGATGCAGGAAAAAAGAGTTTGATGGATTAATTTGGATTAACTCTGGTGGGGATTCGGGTAGTTTTCACTAGCTTAATTTACAGTGCGCCTTTTTATGCATTCCTTGCTATTCTAGATGTATGTTCTGAATCCGTGTATTACCTTGCATTTCTTTTTCCTCCTTTCTTCTAGATGTGGATGAGTGTCAAGATAACAATGGAGGGTGCCAACAGATTTGTGTAAATACTATGGGCAGCTATGAATGTCAGTGCAAAGAGGGCTTTTTTCTGAGTGATAACCAGCACACCTGCATTCATCGCTCCATTGGTAAGTTTTCAGTGTGTAAATTGTTGCTCTTCAGAATAACTGTGTTCAATCAGAAATGTAGAAATTGTTTGGTGAGGGCTAGGGGTTTTTTATCACCAGAGCTCCCAAAACCGTTTCACTGGTTGGTTGGAATTGATTGATTCCTCTGCTTCCCAAACTTGTAGCAGAGCCATAAATAAGACAGGGGGAAAGGTTTTATTTTGACATAGAAATTATATGTGGTTTGAACAGCAGGCTCTTTGGGTAGACAGAGGCAGATTTTCAAATGACAACTTTCTGCTTCTGAACTTCCGATTTCCCATCAATTTATTGTATAATAGTTCACCTGTCTTCTGTTCCACCTCAGAGAGCATGATGTCTTAAATGGAAATGATCAGCTTGTTGCTTCTGGAAGTTACACAGTTGTGGTGGTTTTTGCTATTCATGTAACTCATTGCTTCCTTGCACACTGATGAGGCTGATAGTGTATTGACACAGCGTTTTTCTCTGGTTCAGTACCCTGCCCAGGGTGGATTAGAAAACTGCTTCTCTGTTGCCTGTGCACTCACAGTAGAATCTCTGCAAAACTCTGATCCTTGTCTGCTGCTATCTTTTTCCTAGAATAAAGCAGCTCTTCCTTTTCTATACATGTCAGACATGGAAGACAAGTTTGAGTGGAAAGAGAGAAAAGAAAACAGCACAGCTATAAATCTTTGCAATTAAGTGGACTGTGTCTTCATTCTGGCTTCTGGTGACCCTGGCAGCAATGGGAATATATGCTAGCAAACTCATTTTCCAATAGGCAATACAGGATGACAAAGTAGCAAGATGAGTCTGGTGATCAACAATGTAAGCAGGCTGTAAATTTCAACAAGCCACACAAATGGTTCTGATCTATTTTAAAGTCACTAAAATCAACCAGAAAATCCTGCTAAATTAATTTAGTCACTCTGGTGACAAGGAAACAAAATGTTGTGGTGTAGCATCTCAGAAATATAGAGTTATTTCTGCTACTGTGTGTCTGCTTACACAGAATAGTATAAACAACTAGTAATTCAGATTTTCAGAACTCTGAATCTCCAGAATATATTCACAGGTCTGCTTTTTAGCATGACTGTTAAGTTCTAGTCAGTTGAGGTATTTTGATTATGGCAGCGACACACAATTAAGCTCCATCAACCGGTGCATTTTAAAGGTTGTTATCTAATAGGGTTTTAGTCATTCTTTTCAACATAGATTGTTCAAATTTCTGCCCAGCATAAAGTAACCCTGACACAAAGATATCCAACAGAGAAAGGAATAGTAGCTGGAGGCTTAATGAAAACCACTTGTGGAGTACTGTGATACAATCGTTATTTCAATTTGCACATTATAAAAATTCCCAGCTGTAATAGAAGAGAGTTTAGTTATCTGAGTTGGAAACTAATGAAATAAATGAAAAATGAGACTCTAAAGGCAAAAGTTTCTTCTAAGGAATAGGTTTATTGAGGGACAAGGGTAAATCTTATGGCAAAGAGGATTCTTAGTTTACCAGAAGGCCTGGGGAGGGGATTTGAAGGTTGACTGCTGTATGCAGATAGTAAATGTGCACCGGAGTAGTGTATTTGTGTTAACTTGTTTGCAAAGAAAATGTCATAAAAGACATAGACATTTAATCTAAAGCAACATCTTCACACTATTTTAGATCTGAAAAAAAAAAAACCAAACAAGCAACCCACCAAAGAGGCCAATGTGATTGCAAATCAATTAATGAACAAACAGTGTGTAGCTTTTAAAAAATAAAGTGCCAATTCACAATAGCGGCAAGGTTTACACTGTAGTGTCACGATCCCCCCCACAAATACATCGGGTGGGTATGCTGGAGGAAGGAACTGAAATGAAATTATCTCTTTCAGTTGTCAGGGTTGACTGAGCTGCAAATAGTAAACACCGTGAGAAAGTAAAGGACTTTTTTTAATATCTGTGTTTGCTCACTTTCATCTGTCTCACTTGTAAGTGCCACTGCAGAAGCTGTTAGAATGCAAAAAATATGCATCAACATGTTTATCCAGAATTGTGCCTGGGGCTGGATTGTGTCTATACCGCTATTGGTAAACAAGGCTGAAGTGGACAAAGGCACACCACGCAGCTAGCAGTGCAAGCCAAACACAAAGGCACTGGCTTGCCAAAGCTCTTTAGCAAGCTTGTTGACTTCGAGCATAATAAGATCCATTAATTGCATGGGATTACTTTTCTGCCTCTGGAAAATGCATGTGCGGTCACACGGTCTTGCTGTCCTTGACATTACCTTAAGTCTCTTCGAGGACTCGGCTAGCCTAAAACAGTCAACCACAGGTTCTTCAGGCAGTTCACTATCAGCTTTTCCCTCCTCATTCAAGTGATGCAGTAGCTTCAGAGTTGAGAAAGGATGTTGGATAGGCTCTTGAGGGTTAAGCAGGAGAAGGAATATGTCTCTTTTTACACTAAACAGACACCACACAGGTAAGACCTCTTCTACCCTCCAGACGCTTTTCTTAAAATTAGTGGCTGTGTGAGTTTCCTCAGCTTCCATAGATGCTCTGTTCTACTGTTTTGAGGTATTGTACCTCCATGCTCCTACCTGCAAGCTTTGGTTAAAAGCCACACTGAAGTTCATTGAAGGGGCTTTTGCTGTTATCCTTGTGTCCCATATGACATGTTTGCTTGCCATCCAGAAGTGTTCTTATTATTTCCTGCAGACCAAAAGGATTAATGATCCACAGAGAAATATTAATTTTATGCCAATGGGAGGCCAGGCTGACATGAAAGTCAGGGCAAACACTGATTTCCCAGTATTTATTTCATTGACTTCATTATAGGCCCTCTGATTTTTTTTCTGTCTAGTCTCAGTACCTTTTGGGAGGATACTATGCCCAGTACAACTTACCTCATTTATTTTTGCATAAAACTTAATTTCCCTTTGCTGAGTCAGATTTCAGTACTAGCTTACTCACAGTAATGGTGGCAACAACAGGGAGAGAGAATTGGAGGGAGAATGGAATGTAAAAGGTATGGAGAATTTAACAGATATTTATCTTCCTACATCTTAATTGCAATAGTAGGTGTGAACACCATGAATTATGCCAGAGACCCATTTGTGGATTTTTCCTTCTGGCTTAAAAAAGAAACCAGAATAAAACAGCTGTTACTGTATCATCTCCAGCTCCAGAGGGAGCATGTGTTTAATAGATGTGGATATTGGTATCGCACACTGCAGCTGTGACCGAGTCAGGTGAGTGGGTTGCAGCATGTTTTCCCTTAATTTGATGATAAGTCAAAAGCCCCAATTCAACAAGGCACATCCTTAAAGTCCTGGTGATATCAAAGGTGGTTAAAAATCAGAATTTGGACTTAAAAGTATAAAAATAGAGTTTAGCTATGTGTCTGCATTGTCATTGAAGTTCAGAATGATCAGGCTGAAGGGTACAGTACCCCCACTTTGCATTACAACTGTAAAAGGTATGGTGGTCAGGGGCCCGGCTACAAACTGCCTTGCCAGCTGAAATTCTCAGCTGAAGGCAGTATAGAAGCCATTGCTGTCCCACCTCCAGAGGGCAAGACTCCTTGCAAGCACAAAGGCTAACAAGCCAGATACTTCAGGAGGTCTGTGACTAGGAAGACTTCTGTTGGTTTAGATTCCATTCCCTGAACGTCAAACTGAAGCGCAGTTGTATTAAGCACCTTGTTTCTGCTAATCATTCGCTGCCCACATTTTTATGCAGCTAGTGCTGAGCAAACTGAGAAGGGAGGTGCGATTAGGAGTGGTAATTGTAAGAGGAGACAAGAAGAGGTGTGGAAATACCAGGTTATTTAGAAAGGTGGAAATTATGATGGTCTGCTCAAATGATGGAAAAGCTTTTTGCATGGTTGTCAACATGATTTTCAAACCTGTTAAAAAAAAAACCCGTTTGGCAAGGAAATGCCTTTTCACTTCCCCATATCCCATTAGCCTTATGTTCTTAACAGAGTTAGGGAGTTTGACATGAAGTCAGGCTACTACAACTTAGCAAATTACTGCGCTACAGAGTCTCAAAACCAGCTTGTCTCTTTCCGCACTAAAACTGTAACAGTTTAGTCCCAGAGGAAAGAGAAACATGCTAAGCCAAGCTGTCTTGCATTTGTCAGGGGCTAAGTGGGTTTATGAAATGACTTACCATGCTTGTGCTGATACATAGTACCTTGTTAAACTTGATTATGTGTTTAAACCCTTGTTAATTTTGCAGTGGTAGCGTAGGAGTCTGTGGGTCAGCTGACATCCAACTACTAAGCTTCTCCTTGTTCTGAGGATTATAAACCCACCTTTGTTCAATTTTTTTTTCATTCCTACTTTCCATGATTTATTGTTATTCCTTACCTGTTTTCTTAGTTCAGTGCAATTTTATAGTGGTAGAATAATGTGTTAGGGCTCCCTGGGAGGAAGCTTGATCCCCAGTCAGTGCAGGAAAGGTTGCAGGTTGGGATTCTGGACTTTATTCCCATCTCTGGTGCCTTGTGGGACTCGACAAGGTTCTTGTGACTCAGAATTTCTGCAAAGCACTTTAAAGGACAGAGGTGCTTTTTCTGCAGAAAACACAATATTCTATTAATATTTAGATTACAGTGGAAGGGTGACTTTAAATAACTAAGTGTTGCCAGCACCGTTCCAGACTTTATGAAGTACAAGGTTTCTCATCTCAACTATGAAAACTCTTTCATGATGATGTAACCGCTTAAATTACTCCATTACTTGTACATACTTTGCTATAGTTACGCCAAGCACAGGCATCCATTCACTGGAGCAGAACACTCCTATTTGTCTTTTTTAAGCTGGAATCCTAATAAGATTGTAAAGTACAGGAATGTATGTAAAGTAAATTTTAAGGACATCAATTTATGTGCTTTTAGATAACATAATGAGAAAATCTTTCAGGCAGCCTAAGCATTATCTGGACAAGCATACTGTAATCTTGGAAGCTTTTTCCAAAAATTGCACACAGCATGACCTAAGTGTAATAGAAACTTGTCTGTCTGTACATTCCCCTGATACATTTTGCATAAATAGTTCAATTGATTATCTTTCACAGAATATGGGATACAGAATGTATCGAGCAAAAAAAGGCTTAAGAAACCATTTGAAATCTCATTGTGACCTGTTAGAAGTATGTAACCTTTTAAAACTGTGCATAACCCATGAAAATTGCTGTCTGTTGGTTTTAGGGATTCTTATTTTCTCCAGCAGCCTGTGTGAAGGGCACTGCACGTTTGCTTCCTCCATTCCTTTGGAATGGAAGGAGTTTGTCATTTGTCTGGAGAGAAAATGCGACAGGTGGAAACACCTGGTATAAGTAAAGTATAATCTCTGTTAGGCCTGATCTCCCTCCTGTCGCATCAGTGATTTATTGTGATTATGACTAGTAAAGTTGCACTGGTGTAAAACCAGTTTAAGTGAAATCTGACTTAAGTTCGGCTGGGAGGAGAAGCAGTAATTATTTAATCATAAAAATAATATTAGGTGAAAGTTTAGGACTAGATGTCAAAGTAAGTAGTCTCACAGAATCACAGAGCAGCCCTGACTGGAAGGGACCTCGACAGATGATCTGGCCCAACAAAGTGTGAGAAAGGGAGCCTAGATCAGATCGAGTGCCTTGTCTAGTCGTGTCTTGAAAACCACCAGCAATGGGGACTCTACCATGTCCCTGGGGAGGTTGTTCCAGGGAATGATTGTTTTCATTGTAAAAAAAATTTCTTTCTTACGTCAAGATAAAACCTCTCCTGCTGTATCCTCTACCCCATTGTCCTTTGTCTTCTCCATGTGGCTCCTTGTGAAAGGAGAGCCTCCATCCTCTTTGTAGCTGCCCGTTAAGTACTGTCCAATTTAAATTAAGCCTATCCAAATAAAACTGCAAAAATGGGCGTTTATGTATCAAAACTGTCAATAGTTTTTTGTTGGGTCCCCCCCACCTCAGCTTTTCACTTTAAGGCCTTCAGTAAAGGTCTGCTTAAATGGTGACCGCTGAGGGTGTCAAAGAAGGATGCAAAGGCATGTCACTTTTGGCATATAAAAATGTAAAATGCACGTGAAGCCTGAGGCTGTGATCTTCTTTTTGTACGTAAGAAATCTGAGGTGTAAATATTACAGTATTGTCTACTGCTCATGTGGCTGTGCCTGAGCTGCAGGATCGATTCCACTCCCTTAGAGCAGCTGCAGTCCTGTTCCCCACAGCAGGCCAGATGGAAATCAGGCTGTGAGGAAATGGTACAAGATACAAAATCAAGACAGAGTTTCGGTATGTTGCAGAGTTAAATTCAGGCAAGTAGAGTTTATTGAAGACTCTGGTTTTGTTCCTAGGTACCAATTCAGAGCCATATCATGCTCACACTCAAGAAAATATGATGAAGTTTCTAGGCGTTCTACCATGGTTTTATAGCTCACTTGCCATCTGAAGGGAAAATACTGTGCTTCACAATTTTCTGGGACTTCAAATTAGGTTTAATTTAGAAAGAAAACAAACTTTTGCTGAGTAATGAATAGGCTCTACTGCTTTGCTCCAGCTGAGTTCTGTATGCACCTGTAAAACACCTGGTTATTAGGATGCAATGGTGGTTGGGTTCAGCGAAACCCAAAGGAGAAATCCCCCAACACTCAGGAACAACAGCAGATTGATGGATTGTGCCAAAATCTGGGATTGAATTCTAAGAGCGTTGTGCAGAAGCTGTCCTGTAACAGGTCCCAGGTTTCAATGCACTGATCAGAACAGGCAGAAATACTTTTAAAATAAATAAATAAATAAAATAATAACTACAGTAATAGTAACACAAAAAAACCCCCCAAAAACCTAGATGTACTATTAAACATCAACTGGTAAGTAATCTAGAAATCACATGAGTAACTTGCATATAGAGCTTGTACGGTAGTAAAAGCCGTTGCACAGCTCAGGATGGCTGATGGAGTGACAAACTGGGATGTGCAGGTAATTTCTCAATGAGCCAGAATCTGAAATGGTTTAATGGTACAGCAGTTGTTTCTGCATGGCTCCACTGCCAGTGACTTTTACTATGAAAAGGATGAAACTAAAGGGGGGAATAGAAGTGTGTAAGGAAAAAATGAATCTGGAGATGCAAAGAAGGGTGTCTCAGGAGGAGCAGCTGCTTGAAACACCCTGCAGCAGCATGCCAGCCAGCCAGCTTGCCAGGGGGAGTGGGGAATTTTTAAGTCAGATCAAAAATCTCTCCACACCTGTGTGACAGAAAGTGCCACAAACAGTCTGTAGCTCAGCAGCTCACTGAGTGGCAGTGCTGACAAGATGGGAAAGCTATATGCACGAATGGGAAAACACACTGGAAAGTAGTATGTTAGAAAAAAATATGCAAAGGGCGCTTTCACACTCAATCACTCAATAGCTTTGGAAGTGAACCAATGTTCTGTTCATACTGTCTGCTCTGGATAGAGCAGGATTATACTAAATAAAAGAACTGACATGTCTTTCAAAGGTCCCTAGCATCCAGTTGACTGATACATCAGGTGAGAAAGATCTGGGAAGAATATTAAGCCAGAGTGTTCTGGAAAAAAGCTTGCATTCACATATGCACACAACAAATGGACTCTGTTTTAAGTATACTGTACATTGTATTTGTCATGATGTGTCTTTCTCATGCCATCAGGGATACAATGATGAATTCAGGGCCTGCTCTGAATACCATGTAAAGCTGCTCAGCTTCTTTCATACCTACTGTAGTCACTCTGTGTGTGTGTGTGTGTGTGTGTCTTGTGTTTTTTGCTGTTCAGAGAAATCAGCCACAGACCACGTTGCAGGCACTCTTCCCCTTTAGTGCTATTCATGACAAAACTCAGAGATGCGATCCAGCAGGAACTCTCTAAAGGCTGATACTGCAATGTGCTTTTGGCAATAAACCAGGAGGAATTGGAGACATGAATGCCAAATAGCCTGTTCATATATACTGTTACCCTCCTGTATATGGTATGCATACTGTGCATTTAATGAGTTCTATTAATTATTCAATTCCATATAATCATGTTTGAGGTTGCTCTGAGCTATTCTGAAATAATTTAGGACTTAATGGGCATAAGAAGGAAGATGCATGTATTTAGTAGCCGTGTATCTTCTCAAGCCTAAGAATACTTGCACACTCTGTTAAGCTATATATTAGAAGCATTTGAGTTGTAAAACTGTTGGGTTTGTTACTGTTCTTGATGGTATTTTGATGATTTTGTACTTGAGCATCAGTCAAGAATGGGGCCAGATTGCACAAGACCTCGTACAAACCAGGAAAATTTACAGCCTAAGTAAACACGGCAAAGCATAGGGCAGGGGACAGCACAAACCACAGCCACTGTGAATGCTTTCATGGCAGAGACATTGTACTAGCGCCACAAGATATTTTTAAGAGGGGGCACAAAAGATGAAGGTAGTGATACAAGAGTATGTCAGGTAAAGAGACAAGGAAGGAGCCAGCCAAGTGGGAATGAGCTGGAGAGACTGGAGAAGGGTATGAAACAGCACGAGGCAAAAGCTGTACTACTTCTCTGTCTCCTTAATTCCCTGGCTCACTAAGGCCATTTCTTTTCTGTATTCTCTCCCTCATAGTTTTCCATTTATCTAACTCCTCTCTTGTATAAACCACAGTCCAGTCTAGTCTAGTCAAACTGCAACAATGTCTTTGGAAACAAATGCTTTTCTCAGCAGAATGGGTCACGTGCTGGGATTGCAAAGCCAACCTGCAGTCATGCACAAGTGATGAGGATGACACTCTGCAAGGTTCAGCTCCTTTGCTCCTCCCAGGAGTCAAGAAATGGAAAGACAGAGGCTTTAAATATAACAGGGAGAGAAGTACTGTGTGCTGTTGGAGTTCCTCGTTGGTAAGGGCATTGCACTTGTGTGGGCAATCGGTTTACCCGCTTCTTGTGCATGATGCATTAGTACGACTGAGCACTTTGAAAAGGCTCTGCCTGATTTACTACTGCTGAGAAGCTGCAAATAATCTTTCTTCTTTTGTTCCAATGTAAAGCGTTCACCTTTGAGTAAAAGCAACAGCACTTTTGTTCCTCTTTGATATGGAGCACCTCCTTTAAAAGTTCTTCTCTGTGTTTATAGCTGGCTGAAAACTGCGCACACAATGTAAGCCAATAGTATCCAGCCTGGTGTGCTGCAAGCGTTGTGTTACATTGGTGATTTACCAGAGCTGGCAGGTTTTCTCCCTACAGTTAACATGGGCTGAGGATAATATAATAGCTGCTATCTTCAATCCATATCAAACTGCAGAGTGTTAGGCAGGCCAAAGCTAAGAGACTCCTTAGTCAAACATTAATTTTTGACAGAAATTCACATGATCGGTGTTGGCATTTCAGTATTTAGTGTAATGAGGATTGGTTATTTAAACTGACATTTGTTTGGAGTGCTACAAATGCCAAGATGAGGAAGCAGTGATGTGAATTGTTCTTACACCATGCATTTCTTGTTTAGCCTGCTTCAGAAGTGAACTCCTAGGTATTTGCTTTTCTAATTATTAATTCACTAGAGGATGTTCCAGGAGTCTACAGAAACTACCTCAGGACTCTAAGCTCCCTCTGAAATAGGAGCTATTATGCCATGTGCTCTAAGTTATAGATATGGAAGGCAGAAAAGTTAAATCATTTGCCTAGAGTTTCACAGGAAAGCTGAGGAAATCCCAAGAGCTTTCCAGAAAAGCTGTGAAGGAATCACATGCAGTTTAATTGATGCTATGTTGATTTCACCAAATCTGTTTTCTAAAACTGGGTATGTGGTTTTATGTGTGCTCCTACTAGAAACAGAATGCAGATACCCTGAGCCCCTTTCTGCTGGTCTGCTATTTAATTCTCTTCTTTCCTCCGTGGTGCACTTTAACATCAGTGATTGATGAATTACACATACAGGTTTAGAGATCAAAGTGTAGCACAAGGAGCCGGGTGGATAACAGTGCATTTTGCAAATCCTGTCCTCTCCTGCCTTTCCTGCCCACACTTTTTGTTCTGTTTGTTCTCTGTTGGTTCACTGTTGTAAATTGAACAATTTCTGATGGGGCCAGGAAGCTTGACTTCTTACTGGAATTCAGGATGCCCCACAACTCTCCGCACTGTGCCCTTGTGCTGGGAAGGCAGCCAAATTGACACTGGGAGTGTATAGGTTCTGAAAAGTGAGATGGAATACAACTACCTGTACTCGTCAACCAAATGTTGTCAGCATTATTTTTGAAAGAAGTGTATTTCTCTGCTAAACTAAATTTTGTTCTCTGAAGTAGCTGCTTTTCCTGGAATAATAATAACTATATATGGTTTTTTTAAAATCATAGAAAAAAACTAAAAGATTTATACCTGGAGGCATTGTCCTTGGCACTGTATGGTGGTGGTTGTTAGGGAGCACCTAACCTGCTCCTGTAGATGGCTGTTATATTGCACCATAACAGATGTCCACGAAACCCCCTGATGCACAGGAGGAACTGGACACTTAGGACAAGAAGCAGCTCAAACACAAAGCCTGATATGCCAGGCGAAGGACCGTGTTCTAGGTAGTGTTTCCGAATCACCTGTTTTCTTTCACAGGTGAAATGCTTTGGTTTTGGGGAGCTTTCCAAGAAAAAGGCCAAACCAAAGAAAGAAAAGGGTCCTGCCAAAGGGCAGCATTCAAGTGCTGTGCTTGAGGGGAGACCGGCCTGCCCTGTGCTGCCAGATGGCTGTATGCTCTTTCCCAGTACTCTGTGTCTGCTCCTCGCTTCTCCAGACAAAAAGCTTTCAGAGCTCCCTCTCAGCATCCCAGGAAAAGCTATCATTTGGCCTAAGTGCTTCCTTAATGGACATTTAATTACTGTGCTCTAATTGGAGTCTGAAAAACATATCGTTAAAAAAAAAAAAAGCCCGGAATAAGCTGTTTTAAACCAGGATTTGGTGAGCAATACTTTCCTAGCCTAATCTGTGTCTGTCTCTCTTGAATCCCAAACTGTATGTTTACCTGGAGATTTATTTTGAAAAGGCTTTCTGTGGAGATCACAACAGGACTTTTTAGCATTTGGCTAAGTTACTATTTGTCTTCAGCTGGCGTTAGTTGAAAATACCTTGTGCCGTTCAATCTTCCGAGAATTCAACGAGAGAGATAGTGAGCTGTCATTCCTGTGCTATCTCTGAGAGAAGCTGACCACTTATCGGCCAAATGAACTCTGAATTAATCTGGAGGATTACCTGTCAGGAGCCCACTGGAATGCTCTGTGTAACAGCTCCACGGTAGAGTAGAAAGCCAAAAAACCCCCAATAAAACCAAAGAGCACCAATGGTAATTCTCTGAAGTTAGACTCTTTAAAACTATAGCCTTGGCGGGAGCAGGAAAGCCCCTTTGTGGTTTTTTTTCTTTATGTTGTTCTCATTAGTTTCATGCAAGAGGGACATTAGGCAGCTAAAAGAGTTTTCCTGTTGTCCAGACTGTGGATATGTTTTTTTTAACTCAGCTCTGAGGCTCCTAGCCCTAGTGTAAAAGGCGTGACTTCTGAGTGTCTGTAAAGTTCGCTTCTTGCTATTAGCCACCAAGTTCCCAAACCCAGAATGTAAAAATATCTCCAAGCACTTAAAGTTTATTTATGTGTCATTTGGTTAAATATTTTATGGGATTGTTTTGTTTCTTTGTTTCTTCTAAAAACACCTGTAAAGGCCTCATTTTCTCTTAGTGTTTATTATGACTCACTTCATGGAGAATCTTCTGTGCTGAGCTACAGTAAGTTGAGCTAGCTCAAAAGCAACATTGTGGTCAGGACTGTGGCTGTGTTGAATGACATCCCATTTTTCCTGTTCTGTATTTACTCTCTCCTTGGACTTCTAGTCTATTTACAGGCAGAAATAGGATTTCCCTGCTTTCCCATATGACCTGATATCAGGAAAAACACTGCCATATTTTTCTGCTTACGTTGACCACCAACAAATACTGTCCAAATTAAAATCCATATTCAGTGTTTAGCTGACGCTTTTCATCAAAATATACAAATCCTATAGAGATGTGCTTGTCAAGAAGATTTTTGGTTTTCTGTGTTCACCCTTGCACATATCTATGGACTGCACTGTACTTATGCCTCAAAGTCTTGTTGACTTAATTGCCAACAACTCATAGCATCCAAAGGATTTTCTTTACCTTCATTTTCTTAGATCATTAAAGCCATGGATGCCTACAAACCAAGTAGCTAGCAGATGTCACGTTTATTTCCAGGTGCAGGTCTGCCAGTGTATCTTCATCTTCATTCATCTGCATTCACCTCCCTGCTCTTTTTGAACTGTGGAGTGCCAGTTAGGTGTATACATGGAGACTAGGATGACTTACTGTAGCTTTGTTAGAAGACCATGGAATTTGTAGATGCTAGCAACAGCTCCAGCCAGAGCTGTAATGCTCTCTCTGAAGTGGAGATGAGATGCAAGTCTGATCAAACCGGTTCAGAAGTCCACAAACTCCCAGCAGTTTCACTAGGATTTCAACCAGTGTCACAAGACTGTGCACATCTGCCAGCTACAGAGATCGGATCAGAAGGTGATAGAAGTTGTGATTATTTATCGTAGTTTGCACCATTGCGCAGGTGGAGAAAGTTGTGAATAACCTTACTACCATCATAAACTTTTCGTTGGCTGTGGAAGACTTCAGCAAACCACTCCACCAAACTGGAGACAGAACTGTCTCTAGGGGCTACACAGAACTTTGAGAAAATGGATAAGAAGTGCCAGAAACAAACAAATATGTGAGAAGGAAGTTAAAGGCAACTCAGTACTGAAGAATATGTTTGCAGAACAGTTACATACTCTACTAATCCTGAACACTACTAGTGATTGTAATAGTAAGTCAGAAGTCACTATGCATGGTAGCAGAGCAATAAAGAGGTGCTGAGATAGTCACTTTGGCACAGAAGAGAACATGCTAACTTTAAGATGGGGAAGGTATTCTGCAATGACAAATAAACATCAGTGCACCCAAAAAGAGCAGTGTTATGAGAGCACCAGAGTGATTTGTGTACACACAGGATGTTTCTCACCCTGAATGTGCCGACAGAGCACATAGACATCTGAGAGAAGCAGGTTCTTCCACTTTCACACTGCTATTGCCCTAGAAACATTTCACTTGTTTCTGAAGTAAAGCTTTCAGATTAGTCTTCCGATCATTGTGTTGGTGATAGCATTTGGTCTTAAATGGCTAATAACATAGGACTGCTCTTTCAGGTGCCTCCACAGGAAATCTGATGCTGAATGCCCCAGAAAAAAAACTTAACCATTTCTGACAGGAATGGGATTGAATTTGCTGCTATGTGGAAAATGTGTTTGTCTGCATGCCCACCTTGTGCCTGTGTTTGATGCTGGTTGTAGCGTTTGAGCGGAGAAGCAAGAGGATTGTTTTGGTGAATGTAAATACCAATGAGAGTGAAAGGAGAAATTATAACTGTGTTTTAAAATGGTCCTTTTGGTAATATTCTTGCTCAGATAATAGAGGATTTTGTAGTCTTAGGTCACCAGAAAATGTTTTTTGAATGCCTTGATGGCACCATCTGAGTAAATCATGCTAGCAGGTAACTTTAGTCAAATAGCAATATATTCATCATCTCCATTGCACACCCATCTTTCCCCAGCACCTCACACTTTTCCCCTGACCTAGACCCTGCAATGTCGCCTTCCAGACTGTGAATCACTCATCTCTCTCCCTCGTGCCCCCACCAAATGTTATCATCACGCTGGCCTGAACCCTGACATTTGATTTGTGTAAGCTAGGATTGCTGCACGTCTCAGGCTGGCATTTTATTCAGATTCCTTCTCTGAGGAAAACTCCGGGAAAACAGAGCAACATATTCCATTTCCACAGAATGCCAAACTGTGTTCCCCTGAAAGCAAACCCAGCAAAAAGCTTGGAGGGTTTTTTCATAGCTAAATGGCCTTTTCATATCACAGATACGCTGGACTCTTGCAGTGCTTAGAAAACAATGTGTAATACCACCAATGTATGTATATTTAAAACTTGTATATACAAATGCATATGCATTTTGTAAACGCGTCTTCCTAAGCTGTCCTTGAATGCGGCTGCTGCGGCCCCATTCCTTGCCTGGTATACCCAAGGGAGGCAGCATTGATTTTGTTCTCTGGGTTTTGTAGGTTTTTCTGAAAGCAAGGGAGAGGCTTGTGCCTACATTGCAATTTACTTTAATGTATGGTCAGGCTTTCAGGCCTTTGTTGTTGGGACTATTCATGTGCTTAAGTGTTTTGCTGGATTGGAGCCACAGAGCAGTTAATGAATTAGTGTGCATACCAGGGTATAGCATTCTATTTCTTCTTTCCAGACAGTTTGTATTTCCAGTATTTGTATAGGATATAGGGTGACCAGCAGCCCGTTTTCTTTATTTATGAAATTGTATGTAAAAATGTCTCCTCAGTAGTTAGTAGTTCTGTATTGCTTTCTGATAGATTGATTCTCTTCCCCTTTCCTTCCCATCCAAACTCTATTTCCTTGTGGTATGTCCCAGACAGTGTTAGAATTTAGCTGCCAAATAATTAGAGTGATATTCAGTGCAGGCTGACAGAAAGCATTTGCCTAATTCAGTGCTTCCAGCTTGGAGTATGGGAGAGTGGTTGTGCATCTCTTTGGCAAATTTCTCCTTTGGAATGAAATTTCCACAGTGGTGTTTGGATTGGGAAAACATGTTTGTACACAACGTATTAGGCAGCACACGAGTTACCATTTTGCTAAATTATTTGTCATCTTGTATATTGATGCTTCTCCTTCAGTAGCGAATTGGCCAGGCAAGCTGAGGAGCTCCAGTTTTCCACTGGCACCGCTGTGTGTAGCACGTGCAGTCGGCCACCAGCCTGTTCATGTCACAGCTATGTTGGGGTCTTGGTTTCCACTTTTGATTACCATTTGATGGCTTTCTCAGAGCAAGGTCATGCCCCAGTAGAGCCAATAGTGCTGGAGTTCCACCTTGCAGGAAGCAGTGCTACTGAGTGCATCCTATTTTGCATGTTGGCATTATTTCCTGGCCAGACAGGCCTTTTTCTGTCCTGCATCGTGATTCTGTCTCCAATCCTTGGTTGCATTACCTTGGAATTCCTGTGTGGACTAGTAGATGAGTAGACCACCACTGGTTTTAAGGCACTAGTAAGTATTGTTTTCTCACAGTGCTGCTTCAGAGGTGGTTACCTATTTTTTAACACAGTACCTTTCAATCTGAAGTGTTTCAGGGTGCTTTAGAGATGTGGTCCTAGGAAACACCATTACGTCTGGATAGAGCTGCTTGAAGACATGGAGAGTATTGGATGCACATACAGCATACTCTGGGTTTTACTGCATACAAACTGTAATACTCCCAATAGTGACTAACACTGGAATCAAGGGGACAGAAGGAGGAGCTAAGGATTGTTTTCCAGTCACTATCTCTCTGAAGAACAACTGGAACTCATCAAGTAAGAAGGGATGCAGACAGGTGAAGGGAAAAGCCTTAGCTTTGATGATTTATGGAGTGGATATGCTAACTCATTCCTTGAAGAATGGAAGCTCCATCATAGGGAGAAACAAAGAAAGAGGGGTTTACAGAGAAAGCAAAAGTTGCAAGTTGCAAGTGGTAGCTACTCTGTAGGTAAAGAGGAACACTTGAGGGGTGATTTGGGAGGGATATTAAGACAGAAGAAAGCTGGCTATGCAATAGCTACTGGCCAACATTTCATTAAGTTGGAAGTTGGACTTGATGATCTTTATGGGCCCCTTCTGACTCAAGATATTCTATGATTAAGGGAGTTAGCAAGAAAACCAACACAAAGAAGGAGGGCACCTCAGGAGTAACTAAATTGGTGTCAGGGAATGACAGAAGAAAGCAGGATGAGTGATGTAAATGGAATTGGGAGGGAAGAGGAAGAATTCCAGATCCTTGTTTGGAAGTCTCCCTTGCATAATCTTCCCTTTCCCTACAGAAGAGGATGCAAGTAGTTCAGCCACCTCTGTGGGTTTGCATACCCTTTTTTCCTTACCTAAGAACTCTGAACAGCAGCTCCACTGATGTGAGGGAATGAAGAGACAGTTGGTCAACAGACCCTCCATTGTGGTAGAAGATACTTCATAGAAAGTGCATGCAGTTTTTATATCGCCAGGGACCCCCAAGATGCATCACATTACTGTGGTGAGCTCTAACCTTCACCAGGATATAGAAGGGAGTTACTTCTGTCCTGGAAAGTTAGGAGAAACCTCTTGGGATCCTTTTTGCCCCTTATTTGTTCATCAACTTCTATATAGCATTACAACCTGACTTTCATTTGTTGGGAGGGGAAAGGGATGAGTAACTCATTCTTTTAAATTGCTGTAAAGTGTGTCAGTAAAACGTGGTTAGTGGTTGCATTGTATACAGTACAGTGCTGTGGGCTTGTTTATCCACTGAAAAGTAATTGAGAAGTGTGAAAGAAAACATTATCTGGGCACAGCAAAGTACTTGTAGCGTATTGTTCTGTGCTGATTCGTAAAAGCATATATCCCTTCACACAGCAATTTCATTCCAAGAATCGTGGGGTCTTCTGAAGATGGATTGATACTAATCATGTAAAGCATAACTGCTAGCATGTGGAGGTAGAGAGAAGTTATTCTTGAATGCGTGTAAGCACAATAAAATGTTTATACCATCATTAAACTCCCTGTGCTGGGTCAGTCGTTTCCTGAGCTCCTCTCTCCTTACAATGTTAGCTACGAGACCACACTCATATCATTACAGCCAACACAGATCTCCGGCTAACGCTACTGTTGTCCTTTTGGTTTGAGTCTTTGATTGCAAGTAAATGGACTCACTCTGAGGGAGAAGGACTTACTCCTGCTTTCAAACTCTATGACAAGCATGAAGTCCTGCTGCCTTCAACTCTTCCTGCGAGATGAATACAGTGCCTGTGTGTAGCACCCTCCTGTGGTGCCTTGTGGCTTTTACTGCTAGCTTCGTTTTCTTCTCGGCTCTCCGTGCCAAAAGTAGTGTCTTGATGCTGATTCAAAATTTGTAGCCAAGACTTAAGACAGAAAGGAATACAGTGACGAGCGATTCATGTGATACTGTCAGCTTTCCTTGTGGGTCTTATTTCTGGGTGCAACCACATCTTTTCCCAATTCAGCCTGCCGTCAGATGTTGAGAAATATTTTATTGCTTTAATCTTCTGGTTTCTGTATTTAGTGTAATGTTAAGAAAGTAATTGAAAGAAGGAGAAATATTGTGAAAAGAAATATTGTGAAAAATGTCATCAGAATCAGTACCCTTCATCACACCTCTCAAATTTCATCCTTCTTATCTCCTGGTAGCATCCCTTTTGCTCCATTTCTGACCCCTTGTCTGAGCAAGAAATTGTTGGTCATGCTGAAATTAATGACTTTGTATGGGAAGGTTCATCCAAATTATCTCTTTCTGCAGTTTACTTCAAAAGTTGAACTGACATTTCCAGGATAAAGATCAAGCAGCATTAGTCTGATGCAATGCTGGCCCCTTCCATATGTGCTACTGAATCTTAATCGCCTTAATATAAAGACACTGTGATATTAATCCACACTGTCAATAGCAGTTATTTCTATCACATGTTGCTTGTTTATATTCTCATCTTTTCCAGAAGAAGTACATGCAGGATCTCATAATTCATTTGTCCTCCTTCCATTCACCCTCAGGAATGATGTGTGTCTCTCATAAGCCAGCTTTGCCTTTCTTGGAGAGATATACATCTCGGTGAAGAAGTGAGTTTTTAGCTGGGGCATTCAGAGTAGGGCTTTTGTAATTCCGCTGGAGATGATGAGAAACTGAGTGTAAAAGTCACTTAAGAAACAAGAACTTGATGACACTTTGTTTGGTGACAAGAGAGCGTAGAAAACGGAGGAGATACTTGATATGCCTAACCTAAGTAATGCACTGCAGTTTTTTGTGGTGCGGCACTGGCATTTTCTAATCATTAAAGGTTTTGAGCCTGGGCGTATCACCTTGCTCTGCTCCTGCTCAAAGAAGGTAACATTATGAGCCAGCCTTAGTGGCCTGTGTCCTTTTCAGCCAGAAGGAGTAGCAGGTGCTAATTGAGAACTTTGCAGCGTTAGGGTTTACTTGGCAAGGAATGCAGGAGCTCCAGAAAGGATTTACTAATTAACATTCAACCAAAAGAAGCTGCAGAGTCTCTGCAAGCTGGTCAAAACACTGTCCTGTGTCCAACCACATCCATTGCTGTGGTTCAGCTTTAGTAGCACTGCTTCATACAATGCTTTCAGATTGACAGCTGAAATGCAATAGTGATAGAACAGACTGCTCCTGTCACAGGGAACTACTCAGCAATCCATTTCAAAAACAAGGGATTCATTTTCAGATTATGCTTTGTAGCTCTGTGTTGAAAACCTTTGGTTCCTTCAGGTACAGAATGACTCTTCTTTTAGGGTTGGTTTTTTTTGTGTGGCTTGGTTTTTTTTAAGAATAAAGGTCTCCTACCTCCACAATAAGAACAGACACTATTACATACAGGCTTGAAAAAAAGCTGTATCAAAAGTAGGTTGAACCACTGTGTTTCAGGCTCTTGTTATCTGTTAAAGAATGTTGCTCTTTTTCTGTAATATTAAATTGCTGTTCCGTGCCATTGTAGAAACAAGAATGGTTAGGTGAGTGATGGAAGAAAGGCTGATGGAAAAGCACTAATTAAATACTGTTTTGCAGGGCCCTCATTGAAATTCATAGCTTGGTACCTTTGGGGACCTGAAAGTAAGTGGGATGGAAAGATTTCAATTAAAAAGGTATTTGTGTGGCTCTTTGTGAAGCCAATCATTGCCTTTTTAATATAAAGCATGTAAGTATCTGTCTAATATGCTTTACAAACATCAAGTATTGTGCTTTGAAACAATGAGTGTTTTAATACATCTCAGAGCAAGATATTTTGAAATAAACTAAAAATCCCATAGACCTAAAAATTTATTCAGATTAAGGCTCTGGGTTTTGGGATTTGTTTTGGTTTTTTTTTTTAGCAAAAATGCAATCTTAACTAATTTAATTGATGGAGTGATTAGAAAATTAGAAAGGAAAAATATACTTGCAGAATAAATACAGTTGCTTAATAACTAATTTAGTTATTTGTGATTAGCTACAGTTGTAGTTGCCATTTACAGTTTTTTAATGTACATGATGAGCCTTTTATAAAGCTTCTAGATTTATTTTTTTATTTCAGGGACTTCTGTAGCATAGCACCTCACTGAATTGGTGTCTGAGCAAGCTCAGTCAACAAATACCAAGAAAATAGCAATATACAGCTAAAGAGACCACCAGGGCCCGCAGCTGAAGTGAGCTGCAAGAGATGCATAGCTCAGAAGGGTTCAGAGAACATCTATTCCAGATGTACCTAAATGCCATGAGCCACAAAGCTCTTGCCAGCAAAATAAACTCAGAAGTTATAGTAGAACCCTGAAAGCCACGACTATAATTTACCACTGTAAGAAAAAGAAAAAATCCATTTCCAGTTCCCTAGATCGTTGAAGTCCCAGGGAACTTAAATGAAATTCCCAGATAACCCAAGTGTTCTGTGCCCAGCAGACCCAGAATGATCACTGTCGAACTATCTAGAATAAGAATTCTCTTGTCCCTAAATTTCGTGGTCAGAAGTGAAGAGAGTGTACCAATGGACACTGGCAAGTGCTTTGAATGGTTATCGTAACAACAATAAAAACTACCTGGTCTAAGCAGAGTTCTTCATCTTATCAAGGTCGCAAGCTCTGTCTCCCTCCTACAAATCCAAGCAAAGCCATAAGTTTTATAGCCTGTCTTGGAGAGCACCTAGGACCAAGTCAGTGCAGATATTGGGATTGAAGGGTGAAGTGCCTGAGCAGAGTGGGGAGCTAAGGCAATTTTGCAGAGTGGTGCAAAGTCATTTGGATCTCATTAGATCTCATGCAACACTTAAAACTGTATCTTGAAGCTACAAGGTTTCGATCCTATGAATTGCTAGAGCACTGGCCCAAAAAGAGCAGGATTTCTTGGCAGGAGCACAAATGACGGCATATTAGGTCAGTGCCCTTTCAAGGGAAAATTGCTCATGAATTTAATCCCCTTTGCTTTATCTGGGTTTGTGTGGGGCAGATATGATGACACTTGAACCTTTAACTGCTGCATTATTGGAAGCAGCAGAGCGATTAACAGGCTTTACAGGAAAGACAAATGCCAAAAGACCGGTCATTCTAAGATAAATTCTGCCTCCTTCATGGATATAGAATGACCAAGGAGGATGTAATGGAATGCTTTATTTGTAATGAATCCTTTTATCTAATAGGACAACTTCCCCTGCCCCCCAAGTTCTGCTCATCAGTCCAATCTTTTTTTTTTTTTTTTTTTCCCCACAGAAGTTGCCTTAAATTTTGCTTCATCCAGGAACTTATCTAGTGAACCACTGCTGATTTTATTTCTGGTGATTTCTTATGTGGAACTGCTCAGGTTATGTCCATAAAGAAGCTTCCTTATGGTTTTGTTATCAAGAATAATGACTGAGGAGGCAGCACATAACTGAGGTTTAGGACCTATTGTCTCAGGGCCCATGGAACACTTTCTCCCTACCCATGCCCACATGCTACATCAACAACCCCTTATGACCTTGAGTCCAACCATGTGTCTCCAGTGTCCCCGATCTCCTATGAAGGCAGAAGCCGTGTATGCTCTGGTGGGTTCTCAGCTGTGTTTTTGTCAATGACTCCTATTTTTTTCCTGCACACCAACTGAGCAGGTGGTGTGCCAGGTAAAACAGGCATCTCTTGCAGTAATGTTGTGGTCTTTCCCTGCTGGCAATACCAGTCTGATCCTCTCCCCTCTATTCGGTAGCCCATTTTCACGAAGCTTGTAGGAATGTAAATATCTTTGATGTCTCTACCCTCTAGCTAATAAGTGAGTTAGGATTGCCTGGTGGGTTCAGAAGTGACTAGGTAGAAGGGCTGACAAATGGACAGATAGCACATTTGCACAAGCATTGTTTCCTTGTAAACAATAATAATAACAAATATCCATTAAATAATAACACCAAACTGCCCCAATAATAACAAGTAATAAAAATAAATATCCGTTCACTTATCAGGTAAATATAGTTGCATTTTTGTTTTAAAGTAATGGCTACTTGAAAAGTTCAAATGCCTGGGCTGGCATTTTTCAGTTCTGAGATTTTCTTACTTTTCTTTTTTAAAATTTCTATACATAACTTGAATAAAACCATGTGCTCTCTTAAAATGTATTGTAATTTTTGGACATTCACACGTAACAATTATGACTGCTCAACACAGGCTTAAGTTTAGCAAGAACATACTCTGCCGGTGGCAAAGCTTGTGCATTTTACACTTTGAAAAAGCAAGTAACTATCACTTAGGTGATGAATATTTCAGCAGAGGAGCTGGCATTGAACAAGATGATGCTATTTTCTTTTTATACCACCGAGATTCTTAAAAGACTTACTTCACCATGGTAATTGCAGTACAAGTGGTGAAAATCTCTAATGCAACACATTTGTTCTGCGGACGGTACCGTAGCCAAAAGTGTATATATTATTTAGGCAGCATTGCTGAAGTGCTTGTGGAAAACTAGTATTAATTTGTATTACAGTAGCTTTTAGATAGGGGGCTATTGTGTTAACTGCTCTACAGTCTATACAGAAAAGAGAGAGAGAGACCGAGATGGAGAGGTTGAGGCTCTCCCTTGCCATTCAGATAGACAAAAGATGTGTATCCCTACTTTCCAGGCAGGGAAGCATGGTATTCAGCTGGCCTCCCCAGGGAGAGAACGCTGCCTGCTGATTTCTAGCCCACTAGATTTCCAGCCTTCACTACTGGTATCGAGCAAGATTTCACAGGCAAACTGTTCCTTAGATGAAAAATCAGGTTTCTGTAATCTGGAATGATAAGCAAATTCACAGAGAAATCAGAAAAGTTATTCAGGCAGAGAAGCAATAATTTGAAATTAAACAGACATACATTTCATTTGGATTTTTAAGGGAAAAGGGTTAAAATGCCTGAAATAGTTGCAAGAAATAATTCCGATTGTCGTTAAATGAAACATGCTTCATTTTGCCAAGAAAACTGCAAAACAAAAAAAAAATCCATGGAACCTAAATGGAACAAAGACCAGAAGTGTTTTAGACTTGATGCACAAAGCCTCCCCTCTGATGGGTATGAAACAAAGAGGTTATCCAAAGCTTCAGCATTCAGGTCAGTATCGGGAATGACTATGAACTCTAACCAAGAAGCGATTCAGAGCACTTGAGTTTAGGAGCTGAGGTTGTCTGTGGAGAGCAGAGACCATCTCCATCAGGCCACCAGGAACACTGGTATTACAGGCCTATAGTTAATGTGAGTGCATCCTGCTGCCTTGGAGTTTGAGATAAATTCAGTCCTCTGGTGTAATGTCAAGAGCTGTGAAGATAAGCTTACTCCTATTCAACAAAGCAAGTGGTTACATCCTATTATAGGTCAACTAAGGCAGTAAGGAACAGGATTTATTCCAGCAGTATTACGGATATAAGCAGAATGCATGGATGAGTAAAATGTATAGCTTGCATGTAACATTTGCTTCAGGGGCAATTAAATGTCCAGTAAGAAATGTTCTCTTTAAATTCTGAAATAAAGCTCCACTGCACCCCAAATTTTATTTTATATGGTAAAAACTTGTTTAAAAGTATTTAAAACTCTTTCAACATAGCCTTAAAAAAAAAAAAGAGCCTGTATTTTCCAATATACATACCTAACTTTGTGTTCTGCATTATGAGTGTAGTCCACCCTTAATGATCTGGACAAGTGGTCTTGTTTCCAGTCAGAAAGCTGTTGGATAAGAGTAAAGGGAGGACAGAAATGCTTGTGTGTGACTTGGTGCTTACTTGCCAGTTTTATTTCTGTGGAATTAGCAGCAGAAAGACTAAAAAGGAGAGGGTTTAAGAAATCTTTTATCTGCTATATGAGTAAAATAATTTGTTACCAAGTAGTGTGGAATGGAATAATCTGTTAATAGTAAGAGTCTGTAGAAAACATGCTAGAGGGACCCTTCTCAGAGAGTAAGAACAGAGGTACTTGTTTAGAGTACAGGTCTATCTTGTCAGCTATCCTGCCTGCAGTAATAGCCATAAGTATCTAGGGAAGAGAAAAACCAGGGCAAGTGTGTGTGGTACTTCCTGGCACTGTTTCATGGGGATTCCCTTAACCTGGAGTGGTTTGTCTGCTTTGCAGCGATGGGTGGCTCTCTCCTACACTTACTCTTCTTGTCTACCCTTGAATCCATGTAGACGCTTTGCAAGGAGCCCCCAGGGCTACTGTCTCTTCTCTGAAGAGCTACCACCTCCTGTTTGTCTCATCCTGGCTCCTGCTCCCTCTGTTTGGTGGCCTCTTATTCCCAGGGTGGGAGGGAACAAGAACCGCTGGTTTGCATGCATGCACTCTCACACATTCGTTCATGGTAATGCAGGCCCGTGGGGCATCCCCTCACTCTAATTGTACTCCATACATCTGATCCAGCCTCCAGCTTGGCTGGAACAGGTAAAAAACAACTTGGAGGCCAACAGCAACTGCAGAGCCATGCAGAGGTGTGCACACCGCATGCCCACCCCCTTCAGCAGTTGTACTGAGGTCTCAGGAGTTTGCCTCACCAGGTCCTCCAGGCTCAGGTGACCTGCTTGGGCTGCCCCAGTGCATTCATGCCAGGATGTGCACAAGCCCATGAGCCCATCCAGAGCAGTCACAAGTTCCATACAAAGACTCGTGGGTACCTCTGCAGAAGTCAGCTCAGTTACAGTCAATCTTATTAACAACTCAGCATGCAAATATGGGCAGATTGCTTCTGACAGGAGACAACCTCTTGAGCATACAATACTACGTGATTTTGCAGTTAGCCCAGTCTGACCCGAACAGGTCCACAGCTTGCTTAACCCTCAGCGGGGAAATACAGCCAACAGTGAAATAGAGCCAATTATTTTACTTGCACGTGACACCATTTGCAACCCATACCTAACCAGCAATTTACTGGTTATCAGAATGAGATAAGGTTTTGCTGTTAGCTGTGGATTTGGAGTAGGGCATCAATGTAAGGAAGAGGAAGTGAGCCCCATTGGGTACATTTTTGATTGGGGTTTACTTTCAATAGTTGAATTTAATTTTTTCCCTGGGAGGTAAAATCTATAGTTTAAATTTTCCAGCATGTATAAACCAGCCTAGATTTATTATAATGAGGAGAAGTGGATGTTTCCTGATTTGATTCCAGCTTTCTTAGGGGCGAATCCAAAACAATGTATATTCATGGTGATGTGATGTCTGTAGGAGCACCGTGAGAAATTAGTGGGAATTTGCTTGCTTGGAGATTACATGATATCTGGGTTTGAAACACACATAAAATGCAAGCATTAGAAAGATTTCTGAATAATTAAACCAGGACTTGTTTAGCAAAAATGTCAAATACCTTTCAAAGTCAATATTGAGTGTAGCTGAAAAAAAAGCTGTGATTTTATTCCCCTCTCTCCAAATAGACTAATTGATGTAAAGTTGTGTTCCTCGTGGGCATCTTGCTATTAAGAAGGATTATTTTTGTTGCACTTAGTAGTACAAGGTTTCTGCCCAATTACAGCTAACCAGACCAGAAAACCACTCTGGTCCTTTCTGCTGTCTTTGCTGCTGGTAAATCTTCCTTCCAGCTGCTTCACACTAAGCTGCCTCACAGCTCCATATCTGATGTTAGAGTCTTACAGAAAATACAAGCGCACAGTTTTCTGTGATGCTCCCTATACGGTGCTGTCTCTCTCCTGAGACAGTAAGTGGATCCAGGTGTGGGGTGAGGCAAGAGGAAGCAATTAGACCAAGTATCAGAGCTCTGGCTCTCTACCAATATGAGGTAGAGAATACAAGTAGCAGAACTTGTTAACTGCATCAGGATGTCTGAATAACAGGGAAAAGGGATGGAGGTATGTTGTTAGAAATGCCACATCAGGGTGGTGTTGGCTCCTTTGTTTGAATTACAGAAATAATTGTCAGCCTGTCAGTTATCCTTCTACTAAAGCATTGATTTAGGTCCAGTCTTGCAAACTTTTAGAAGCCAAGTTACTCCATAAAGGTCATTTAACATGATACCAATAGGACTATTTGGTCAAAGTCAGCAGTTATCCCTATTAAATCTTAAAAATGAAAATAAATGTAGCCATGTTCTGACTGTAGTAGTGTCTTGTGTTCTAGATTGTATGAAGGCCTCTGTCAGGCATCTAATCAGGTCTGAAGAAAGGAAATGTAGAAGTAATCTGAAAAATAAAAAAGAAAATTTGTCTTTTTTAATTTAAAAAGAATCCCATCTGAACTGGATATTTCTGAGCAAATAAAAACAGTCACAGGATTAATCTGACAGTACAGAAATCAATGCATCTTTATGTTGAATTTAGCAGGATTAAACACATAGTCACTGAGGTTTTTGTTTAGTTTCCAAGACCTTTTCTATTTGTGCTGTTGCCTTGCTTGCTTTACAGTTTCCTGTCATACAATTTAGTTATGTGGAATACGTTATGATAAGCACACTTCCAAAAGCAATAGATGTTGTCACAAATGATACAGACAAAGCATTTTTTGCAGATAACTCAATTTTTTGTACCACCTGATTCTTTGCCCTTCAGTCATACCATGAAGCAAGCCTGTGCTTCACAAAGGTCAGTGGTGGAATGAACTTCTGAGGAGTGAGTCTCAATCATCAGAACTGTGTTCTCAGATGACATTTTGGATTATCAGGTGTGTTCCTAAAGCAGATGGCATGGGCATGATGCAAGTAAACTCTTCACCCTTCCCAACAGTGGTAGAAGATTTTTGTTTCTATGCACACTTAAGAAAGATTAAATTAAAGGCTGTATTGGAGGCTGAGGCAAGTACCGTTTGTCTGATACAGGCCTTTTGACACTCTCTCTTACGGAACAGTTTTCCCAACAGATTCACAAAAAAAAGCAGGACAGTGTGCCTGTATGTCTGGTTGTCTACAGTCTGGCAATAAATGAGCTAATTTTCAGAGGGAGAGTGCTTAGTAATTTCTGGAAATCATACTCTTTAAACAGACACTGAAAGTTAGATCCTGAAACACGAAGCAGCCATTGCTGAAAGCTGACCTAAATTAAAAAGGAGCTAATAATCGCTGTCTCAGTCAATGGAAATAGTTCTGCTTATTACTAATGGATGCTGCATTGGACTCAGCATGCCTACAGCAAGTGGATTCTGACATCAAGAATGCACTTACTTTCATAAAAGGAATGGGGAATATTTGTGATCACAATAATAGGTGATGCAAGTATGTAAAGGGCCAAACTTACTTTCTAATGCTCTTTTCTAATGCCCTTTCCTCCTAATTTTTATTATGCCATTTTCAAGGTGATTAGGTGTGACTCAGCTTGCTTTCCCTTCCTTTGCAACCACCTTCCAATCACAGAAATAACCCGAAGTGGATAACAGCTCTGGCCTTTTGCTCCCAGCACTCTATTTCTACTACAGTGTGTTGTTTTAATGGAATGACTTAGGTGGTCTCGGTTCAGATCCCAGTTGACTGTAGACCATATTATAAAACCACTGTGTACAGATTCAGTGGAATTGGCAGCCTTTGCTTGAAATAAATCCAGGGCCAAAGAAGCATAAAGAATGAATTATTTCTTGCTTCTAGAGAGGGTCTCTTTAGGTCAGGGTTGAAAGCATTGGCAGGGCAGTGTAGGGAAGCTTCCACTCCAGCTGCCTGCATTGAAATTAGACTGTCGATAAATAGAGGACTACAGTTTTCAGGACTGCCAACTCCTTAACCTTCATTAGCACAAATATTTGCTCAGGATTTTATGAATGTTGTATTTTCAATGTCTACTGTTGTATTTCGGTTCCTAGAATCATACTCTTCAGGGCAAAATATTAGGGAGTTGTCTTTAACAGACATGCGGCAGCCTGAGCAAGGTGTACAGCATTCTGCAGTTTTCAAAGATAAGTTTCTGTAAATTTCTCCAAGTGTTTCCTCTTGTCTATGGGTGTTGGTTATATGGTAAAGAGGTAGCATGAATTTTTCCTTTATAAAATAAGCAGAAGGCCCACAGGGACTCATAACCTGACTTCAAAAAAATGCTTTCTTAAGCCACTCCTTATGGCAAACTAGGAATCCCTGGAGAGTTGGGTTAGTCTGTGGTCTTGGCAGGGTTTTCTGCTGGCCCACCAGGTCTGGTGCAAGCACAGGTAGTCCTAGGCATAAATAACTCTGATTTTAATGAAAAAGATTTATGTGGTCATAAAGGAAAAGTTTCCCAGCAAGCCAGTTCTGTGCATGGCTAAATACCTGGCCACATGCACACAGAGAAATTGTGTCTTTTTTTTTCTTTTATGGTCTTCCACCACATCATAAACAATAGAGATGACTTTGGATAAAGCTCTTTACCAGATCATATGTTCACTTGATGGAAGTTTCTTATCAGATGCGCACAGATTTGACCTAGTATTTGGAACAGATTAAAGAAACAAAGTGGAAGTGAGTATCTCACAAATAGATTAGACATAGCACAGAACCCCTCTCCCCCAAAACAGCACTTCAGTTATGTATGGTAGTAGTCCATATTTCCTGATTGTGAACCCAGCGCAGCATCGGGCATAGGGAAGTGTGGATCTAATACTTAGGTTAGGACGATCCCTTGCAAATGTCTTTTCACACCTAGGCATCTCTTCTAACTCTGACTTTCATCACCCTTTGAGCAGGGCTTAACCACAGGCAAGGGGCGCTTGAGCTCTCCCCTGATGACAACTGCTCTGGCAGACTTCCAGGCATCTGAGGGCCATGCCCTAGCTCGCAGAAACGGGAGCTGACTGGAGTCAGATGTCAAAACTCTCTCGATCCTTTTTTCTAAGCAAAATATAGGGAGGATTTAAAATAGTGTCAACAGTGAAAACGTAATTATATTGAAATTTCAACAACTTTTGACAATATCTTAAAGCCGAGGATTTACCCAGACCGTGGAGGACTTCTCAGTGTGTTACAGATGTCTTGCTAGAACCGTGCAGCCGTCATGGCTGGGATCGTCTAATGGCGTAAAAATTGTCAGGGATTTTCAGAAGAGACAGTATTTTATCAGGCTTACTTGATAGACATGGAAAACCTGGCAAGCTTTGAGCATGTAATATCTTCAGTTCTGGAATAGAAACAAGAATGTTCAAAACTAAATATGAACTGAGCACAGTTGTCCCATGTTTTTTGCCTAGGTGCACTGAGGGAAACACTGGCTGTAGTGAGCAGGGGAAGAAAGGGTGATAAAGTTGTTGTCTTCAGTGTGAGAAAAGAGAAAGAGGGGTGTAATTGTTCTTCCGGTGGTACTCTTGCAGTATCTCCTCCGTGCAGGTAACTTGGTTTATTTTGTTACTGAATTTATTTTATAGACACGTATTGCTAAGCTGGCAAAAGTGTAAGTGACAAATACCACCAGCGTGAACTCAGTAGCAATTGTATAACAAATGCCTGATAAATCTGTAATAAAAATACTCATAATTAAGTTTCAAATATTTAAAAAAGCCATTTGATCAAGTGTAACATGGTCCATAATTGCTGAGCTGAGGAATAGGTACCTTTAACAAAGCAAAATCCAATGCAGGACAAAATCTAACTTTGGAACTTTGAGCAAATGGTCTTTAAACACACCTTCCAACCTAAATTATCAATACTTTTATGAAAGCAAGACTTACTGTAATTGGTGTTCTGATGATATGATAAGTATATAGGTAGGTATGTTGTGTAAAATGTTTGGGCTAGAAGAAGTGTTCTCTGGATCTATGTTGCAATTGCAATATGTTGCAAAGCCTAGAAGTACCTCACAATGAATGTATAGAACCAAGTCAGAATAATGGCCTGTGCTTCTGTGTTCATATTTGTCTCTTTTTGTATGTTCATATTTGTCCCTTTGGAGAAGTCCAGAACTGAGCTGGGGGGATGTGGTGGTTGAGCCCTGGCCAAAGGCCAGACGTCCACCAAAATCAGTCTGTTACTCCCCTTCTTAGTTGGACAGGGGAGAAATAACATAATTGGGCGGCTCAAGAGACAAACTCGTTAATGACGCGGGCAAAACAGACTCAACACAAAGTGCTGAAGAGAAAGTTATCTAATTTATTACACTGCACTAAAGAGAAAACAGTGAAAAAGAACCAGTCAGGAGTGCAACCAACAATCTTGAAACAAATGCAAACCAGACAAACACTTTTCCCCCACCACTCCCTCCTTAGCAGGCTTTAGTTAGAAGCTTGCTCCCTTCTTCCCTCCCGGTCGCAGTCCAGGAGGGGCAGGGACTGGGGAAAATGGGGGTCTCGGTAACACCTTCCCCCCACCCCTCCATTCTAAAGCAGACTTCCCTTTCAGCCATGATTTTGCTCCCTTCTTCACCTCTCCTGCTCCCAGCACAGGATGGGGGGGCAGGGACTAGGAGATGGGGGCTTCAGTCAGTCCCTTGCAAGATGGTTTCCTTCTCGGCCGGGATGGGGGCATCCATCCCACACAGCCTCCCCCTGCTGCACCGTAGGATCTCACCCATAAGAGCCAGTCCTCCACGAACTTTCTCCAAGGCAAATCTCTTCCCACCGGGCTTCATCTCTGCTATGGCAGGCAGCAACAAATCACAGTGTCTCTCAGTCCCAGTCCTCCATGGGGCTATGATGCCTCCTCCAGCAAACCTGTTTGGCTCATCTCTGTAGGTCGCTTGTGCTGGCAGGGCTCATCCCAACGTAAGTCACGGCATCTTCTCTATGTCTCCACCAGCTCCATCCAGCGTGGAGCCTCTCCACCAGGCAGGTCGGGTCTCTGCCTCCTCCTCCATGGGTCCTTTCCTCCAGCTACTCCATGTGCTTCAGCTCAGGCTGCAGGGGCATCTCTCGCCCGGGTACCTGGGCACCTCCTCCCCCACCCTTCCCGGCCTTTTGTGTCTGTCAACTGCTTACATTTATATGCAAATAAGTATCTCAATGCCCTTAACGGGCCAAACTTTGCAGCCTTCCTGGCACTCCGTGTTCTGGTGGAGTCTTTGTCTCCTATATGTGATTCTCAGAGGCGCTATAAGCAGGCCTGCAGAAGACTCTAACAGCCATTTTCTGTAGCTTCTGGCCCTCTCTCAGTAGCCAGCTATGCAAAACTGCAACAGGGGAGAGAAAAAAAAAGCAAAACTTAAAAAAAAAATGTTTGGAGGCACCTAGCTTATGTAATTGCTTCTAAAATTTCCCCCTAAGTGAACATGGGAAAAAATCTTATCTGGCTGCATGACACTGAAACTGTTCCCCAGTAACCTTGAACCTCAAATCTCTTACTCCGGAATTAGGGTAGATTTGTTCACAAACTCTTACATGAGTGTATTGTCACAACATACAGTGATCAGTTCTTAGATCAGGAAGGAATATAAGGAGCGAAGGTGAAGATTTCTGAGTATACATTCCCCTTCTTTACATTCCCAGAATAGGGAACTATGTGAAGTCCTTTTCCTCTTCTGTCAGTGATTTGATTTGATTTACAAAGCGTATTCTAAAATAGCATACAAATTATTCCGAATCTCTGCACATTTGGCTTCTCTTTTTGAAGGCTGCACAGCCTAAGCCTTAGATGCTGCATCGCAGAGAGCCACTCCTATGTCCCTTCAATCCAGAAGTCAGCCATAACCTTTTCAGGCCTTTCCAATCTGAACTGAAAGATTGGGATGTTGCGAGAGTGGCATATACTGTGACAAGAGCATATTAGGAAAGAAGAAAATACCCTGTACATCTTGCATATGAATGCCTGGAAGTGTTTAAGGCCAGGTTGGATGGGGTTTTGGGCAACCTGGTCTAGTGGAGGGTGTCCCTGCCCATGGCAGGGGGTTGGAACTAGATGATCTTTGAGGTCCCTTCCAACCCAAAGCATTCTATGATTCTATAGAATCTATATGAAGAACAGGCTGATTAAATCATTTTTTTCTGTTCACATGTACATGCTCCATTAGAAGTCATGTCTTCATGATGTATATGACCAGGCTGACTAGCAGTGGTGGGTCGGTTCCTGGATCTGTGTGGCTAGGCCCATTCATTCAGGCAGTGAGCAAGTACAGCAAAGGTTTTTCCATCTATGTGGGCAGGAGAGACTGAAGAGGAAAACAGAGACATGGGAATTTAAGTGAATTCCCTTCAGGCATTACAAGAGGTCAGGCTTCCTGAGTTGTATTCCTGTACTAAGTCCAGCAGACCAGCCTTTGAGGACACAACTTCATCTGAATACTTCTTCATCTGCAGCTTTTTTTACTGGGAGTTGTTCACAATTTCTTTAAATTTAACATGGATTTCTGATTAAAAGTACAGATCATGCAAGAAATAAGTTTTCTATGAGTGGGCAAATACATTTCTGAAAATTAGAGCTTAGGTGTGAATTCTTCCTCACATACCCTCACATACACTATTATTTAAAAAAATAATATGCAGTTCCAGCTTAAAATTTGCTCTTTCAGCAAATGCTTTTGGCAGCCAATTATCCATGTGAAAATAATTGAAAGCATGCCTAAAAAGGGAATGCAACATCCATGGGCATTTAGTTTAAAATTCAGATGTGTCTTGGGTATTAAAAAAGGACAACATATGTATTGCATTCTAGCTCTGGTCTCCAATCATATGAAATTTTATTGCTCAGAACCAACATCTATGCAGACCATACTGGTGATGATTCGTGGTAAGTACTGCACCATGTAATAGTAGGGTTTAGCTCTGAAAAATAACATCAAATTATATAACTATCTCATCTTCTAAACCACAGAGCAGATACATGGTAAATACTTGGAGATTCAATTGAGAGTAATTATCAGGTGAGCTGCAAGGACATGTGTCCTGGTAATTATTGTGAAGCCCTACCTGGGATAACCGGTGTAGTTACCACATACATCAAATTACTTCAGGACTTTGTACTTGTTCTCTCAATGTAAAGTATTACCATTAGGGCAACGGTAACTGTCACATGTTTTCTCCCTGAATTATTCTATTTGTTGAGTTTTCAGCTCATGTTTCCCATTGCGTCCTTATTGCAGCTGCCCAAAGGGAGAGCTCAGACCACTTCTCACACAGGAAGGTCCTGAGAGGAGGGTCCTGAGGGAAGGGTCAAAAATCTTCCTCCCTGTCCTCCGTTTCCTTCAACATGCAGGTAGTTTTAATCACTTTGTTTTGCTTAGCATCATACACTTCTGGACAGCAGTCCCTGAAGACAGGAGAGCTGCATGAGCCAGCAACCCTGACACCCTCAGTACTACGTTTCCAGCTTTCATTTTTAAGTTTGCACACGGCAGCTCGGAAAGAGAACCTGTTTACTGTAATAAAGGGTGGTGGCTGAAAGCTGAGGAAAGCATCTACACACCTCCAAAGTGAAAGGCAACAACTTTGAGAGATAACTGATACCTGTAGTTCTTGGTACCTGCATAGACTGATGTGAACATGTAAAGGCGAGGCACAACCATGGCATAAATGGTCACCAGTGGTGCTGGTGGCAGGAAAGGCGGAGAATAGTAGGATGAAAGTACTTTAAAGTTTGGGAGGAAACCTGATAAATTCTCTAGATGTAGATGTTGAGCTTTCTGAGTGAAATAGACATGTCAGCTTTTCTGTATTATGTTGTAATTTGTAAGTCTAGGTGCTAAGTCTTTCACTCATCAGCTTTTTGTTCCACTGTGCCGGTATATTACACTTGGAGATTTTTCATTTTCACTGAGAGTAGGCTTGATGTCTTTGTTCCCTTTGCTGCATTTCAGACCCTTTCAGAACCAGGAGCTTTCTTCAGTGTTTGATATCACACAGGACAAGAATATCATAGTTTAACTGAAGCTGAACAGTAATCTAGATGCTGGGCAGTATTTAAAGAAGAAAAAAAAACCCCAAACCCCCAACCCTATATTCCTTTGAAAAAAATAGTTTATTTGGTGCTATGTACTAGACTGATGTCTTAGCCAGACACGTGCACACAAGTCCATATCCAATCTTTTTCTAGTTCCTTAGTCATATGACCATTCAGTTACATTTTCTCTTTTCTTCATGAAGTCCAAGTCTTTTTCTCTATAAGCAATATTAGAAGAGTATTAGAAGTTGCGGCCCCGCAAACCCCCTACCCTGAGGAAGGCCACAAAAATGATCAGAGGGCTGGAGCACCTCACCTATGAGGAAAGTCCAAGAGAGTTGGGGTTGTTGAATCTGGAGAAGAGAAGGCTCCAGGGAGGCTTTGTTTTGGCTTTCCAGCACCTGAAGGGGACATATAAGAATGACAGGGACAGACTTCTTAATAGGTCCTGTTGCAACAGGACAAGGGGTGATGGTTTTAAACTAAAAGAGGGTAGATTTAGATTAGGTATAAGGAGGAAATTTTTTGCAATGAGAATGGTGAAACACCGGAACAGATTTCTCAGAGAGGAATGCCCCATCCCTGCAAACAGTTAAGGCCAGGTTGGACAGGGCTCTGGGCAACCTAATTTAGTTGAACATGTATGCGCTTACTGCAGAGGGTTGTACTAGCTGGCCTTTAAAGATCCCTTCCAACCCAAACCATTCTGTGATCCTATGAAGAGTTGTTTGAGTCATTTGCACTTTTTTCCACAGACCATATATGTCCAATCTGGAGACAGACTGCCTTCATTTTCGTCCATGACAGCCTATGGAAGGGACTTGCTTTATTTTATTCAAAATGGCTATACTGTTCCTATTTTCTCTCTCATCTGTCTGTGGAGTCAGAACCAAAGAGGCCTTTGATGCTGATGCAGCTTTTTGTGTGTGAGATGTAAAATTGACCTGATAGCTGACTGTTATCCAGCATAGTGAATGTATTTAATCATCTTTCCAAAAATATTCATCTGACACTATGTTGGAAAAGTTGCAGTTCACCAGCAAACTCTTCAAGAGGTTGAGGTAATCGAGGGGTAGTCACATTGTCTCTGTGCATTTAATATCACACATCCAAGAGAGATTCTGACTTCTAGGGGAGTTCATTTCTCTCCTTAACCATACAGGGAGAATACCAAAGCTCACTTCATACTTCAGAGGGAAACTATTTGAGATGGATTGTAAAAACACAGACTTCCCCCATTCACATCCCTTCGTGTCTTCAGAGTCACTGATGTAATGTCAGCAGTCTCGAATGTGGGTTTGCTGTTTGTTCATATAAGATGCAGTTGGTTTAGAGATTTCTGGGAAGCAGGATTTTTGCTGTGAGAAGTTGCATTTAAAATTGATGACTTAACTGGCCATACTATGAGAACAATGTTATTTAATTTCTTCAAACTTCTGTATTATCTTTGAAAAGCTTTTGAAGATACTGAAAACAGACATAATTATCAAGAAGCAATCTTAATAATGCTAGAAAACTCTGGCTAAATTAGGTGTGTTTCCTATTTTGGGTTTCTTATTTGAGACTGTTCAGATAACACTGATTCTTCATGTCACTGCATGGCATAGGAATGCACATTTATCCTTACTACTAGAAATGAAGTTTAGCACTTGAGGCCTTTGACCTTGCCTGAGAGGGTGAGAAATTACTTAACTTCTTCAGTTTTAAACTATGAAAAGTTGTTACAGAACCAAAGAAATTGTTGATATTAAACTAAATATAATACTTTCCATTGATAACAGATCTGCCCATGACTTATTTCTCTTGAAAAGGTACCTACGCAGGCAGAGGACATTAAAAAATGAGCTTTCACTAGTTCTTCTAAGTCAGCTGTGCCAGGTTATCACAATCCCTGTCACATAATTTTCAGTGACAGCAACAATGGTAATTTATACAGCGTGACAAAAAATTAATCCATTGTGTCATTCATGTGGAAGCAAATAGCTGCATTAATCATTCAGCAAGTAGAAAGCATGTTTAGTTTACATCATCTTAGGAGAAGGAACCTGTACAATTCTCTGCCCCAGCAGGCAGTTTCATTTAGTAGTCCTTTCAAACACTTTCCCAAGGGATGACTTCTAGGATGGCTTGTGATCAATGACCACAAAATCATTTTCAAACAGTTTCATTTTTGTTCTGACATTAGCAGCTTGGGATCCCTAGTGCAACCAAGTCAACAGCGGGTTTCTTTTCTGTGCAAAAGGAGAACTCTTCCTAGCTACTTCATTAATAAGGAAATAAGGTGGTGGTTCTGGGCTGAGTAAAAAGATTGCCAGTGATTATTGCACTGTACTATAGCTTTTGGATCTGAAAGCTCTTGCAACACCCTAAATTCCATGTAAAGAGCAATGACACTTCTAATTTGATTACTCAACGTTTCATTTGTAAAAAGCTTATTTTGTAGGACTGTAAGTGCAAATGCCATCTGAGAAGAACACATTAGTACAAAGGCTCTTACAAAGTACTGTTTATTTATAAGATTATGTGGTTTTACCTAATATTAGTCCAATCCCTTGTTATTTCTTAAGCCACTAACATTAATAAAACTTGTGTGCAAGAGAGAAGACCTGGAAGACAAGATTTAGGGTTAAAGGTAACATAACAGTACATCTCAATACTTATGAAATCTGGCAATTGCCATCATGGAGAAAAAAAGTAGAGTGGCTGCCAGTAGGGTTTCACAACAGTTGATAGGAAGAAGATCTCTGTCCTCTTCCTCATGCCACAAAGTTGAAAATGGGATCTCAGTGGCATCAGTGTGGAGCAGCAATGTTACAAAGAGTGTAAAGTGGCTTCCTAAGGCTGGGAACTGTTGGTAAATGGTGTAGTACAGAACCCAGTTAGCAGATGTGCCAGACCTATAAATTTATGTGTCTGACTTGTGAAAGTGAGGTCATAAAAGCAGCTCCACAGAAGAACTGCAGGCACAAGGAGAGGAGAAAGGTTCCCTATAGCATCTCTGGGGCTTGGGGTATGTTGTCCTAGTTTTGCTTACTGGCACCCACCACTTGGCTTATCTTAGTCATTTCTTTTGACAGAAAAATCTCTACACAAAAAGTGAGGGTAGCGCTTCCAATCCAGTAAATACACACATCCTAAAGGAGCATTGTGTTCTCTTCCTTGGCTGACCAATGAGGTAGCTGGAGTTTGTTGTGCATATTTTGGTCTTAATTCAGATTATGGAACACTGTAATTTATAAGGATGTGGATTACCATTAAACTAGATTTTAAAATTTTAAGTCAGGCCTAAATACATGTATTTATCTCCATTAGTGTGTCAATGAGTGTAGAAAAAAGCACATCAGTGATACCTAAAACCAACATACAGCATCAATTAAAGTGGCATACAACCCACACCCTGTGGCAACTTTCCAGGTCCACAAGTTATTCTGAATGATGGTAATAACACAGCTAATTATAGCAGGGTGTGTGTGTAAAATGAGAAACATATTGTTAAGCACACAAAGGACTTAACTTCATAATCATTCAAGAATGCTAAGCTCATCCAGTATAGCACCTGGAGACTGAAACTCCTATTTGTAGCACGGATTGTTTGCCCAGTACTTTGCTTCTGAACGTAGAGAGTTTCCACTGTTACGCTTTGCTGGATATTGATAATGATGGTCCTTATGCCGATGGCAGAGAGGAATGCTCATAATGTTTCTTTGGTCTGATGTCACCCCACAAGCAGCCTGCTTATGCAGAGCTGTGGTGAGAAAGATTGTAGTAGATTAAATCAAGCCTTACCACAAAACTCTATTAGAGATGCTGGAAAACATATATTCTTAAGCCAAGAATTTCAGTGGCATGCAAGCAATTGTCATACAGTGTCATTGAGGAACATGGAATAAAACTGAGTGGCACACCTTTTTCTGGTAAGCCTGAAGGCTGTACTTATTGTACTTACTGACTCCCTCTTTCCCTCTGTCTGCCATCTTTCCCATTCATTTCTCCAGTATCCTACTTTTTCCATGTTGGTTTTTTTTGTTGCTTGTTTTTTTTTCCCTGTTATTCTAGGTCTGAGGAATTTAATTTACTAGTCTACTCAGCACACTGTCTCTCTGTTCCATATCCATACTAGATCACTTCCAGGACTTAACAAAAACAGCTTTGCTTTCTTTCCCTTTATGGGACTTCCCTTTCCTTCTTCAGCATGGGACTGTGAACCAAGACCTTCTCCCCTGATTGCTTATACCCCGAGTGTCAGCATTATTACTCATGTCCTTTACTCATTGTCCTCTGTCCAAATCCTCTGACTCAGTGGCAATGACTGACTGGCCCTTCATTCCTGTCTAGCCTCCTTCATCTCCATATTTTGCATCTTCTCCAGGACCCATCACTCATCTGCTTTCTGCATCTGAGCAGTGCCCACACACTCACAGCTTTCATTTTTTCCCTCAGGCAAGGACCTGGAAAGTTCCTGAGCAAAGTCTACCCTGTTACCTACATGGCAATATAAGCACAGCAGTAGTGCTGTGCTTATATTGCCATGTAATATATTGCAATATAAGCAAAGGCATAGTTCTAGCTTTTGGTGTGCAGGTTGTGACCAGAAATATGCCACTGAAGTTTTTCAGTGCTGTCTTTGAGAACATTTAAGCAATACCTTTGTCACTTAAGTGTAGGAAAACACACCTATTCAAGTAGAAATGGTGGTGATGTAGAGGTGGATGCATTCTTGCAGGGCCATGGGAACAACTGAAGTTTTAGTTGGGATATGGCCTGATGTAGTTTGCTTTTTTTGTGATAGCCTGCCTTTTGCCACAGTGGAGGTTTTATTATTTCCAAATAGACAGAAAGGCACTTCTGGGTTTGTCTTCAGGCTTCCATTCTGCACGCATCTCTGAAATGGAAAGATTCTCTTTTGAGAAGCGCCCTTATTATGCGGAATATGTTAGCGTAGGGAAGTTTAACTTTTGACATTCCTTCTGCTTTTCCATTGAAAAATGGTACAATTTTACATGATCAAATGGAGGAAATTCCATCTGAGGATTTAGGGCACAGAAAAAGAGAATGATTTAGCTGTTGCCTGATTATTGTAAGGAATTTAATTTTTTTTGCAATTAGTAACTAAAGAGAATAATAGTGTAAACAGCGGCATGGGATTTTTTTAATGTCTCATCTTAGAAGCTTTTTTCTTCTCTTCGTAATAAAAATGGAATATTTTCTCAAAGATCTGTTCAAGCATGTGTTCACATTGAAATGACCCTTATGTATTGCATGCATTCTGAGGTAACCTATAAGCAATTAAAATCACTAAGTGTCCTTCCAGTCACAGAGTCCAACTGAGTTAAGAAACTGTTGCTTAACAAAACACATATATGCTTTTAATACTTACTCCATAAATTAAGCATATAAACTTCCAATGGCCTTTAAAGGTTCTCAGAGGAGTTCAAGAGATTCTCACCAATTCATCAAAACCATTGGTTTGTTTTGTTGACAACCATGCCTGAGTGTTGATCTGAAGGACAGGTCAACTGAGAATTCCCGCTCAGCTTTCAGCCTCTTGAGTCTAGCTACAAAATTACTAAAGTAGATGTTTTCTTTCCAAGTCTCAGGCAAACCAGAAGGGATGGGAATCATACCATTTCCTTCCAAGAATTTGTCTTTTATTCCTCCAGTTTCAGAGATAAAGGCTAATGTTTGGATACCGAGAAACAGATTTCACTAATTTTTGTCTTCTGGGGAATTTGGTCAATACCCCCTCTGATAAGCTGAGTTAGCCCATTAGCTGACCTATTAAAAACCTTTCTACAGAGCTTTCTAAACAGTTCTTAAATGTGATGAAATCTAGACAGAACATGGAAGCTTTTTTCCATGCAACAGAACAGTCAGTCTTTGTGTTTAAACTGAGTTGAATAGTGGAGTGCCTTGAAACATTGCAGAGGCTCTAAAACAGAACGGAAAAGAATTGGCTACCTCTGTCTCCATGTGTTGTTCATTTTTACTGGCCCACCATTCCTTTAGGATTTCCACAGTAGCAAGTGGAGAGCTGAAAGAGCTATCCAAAATGAGCAAGCGTTATCTCTCACTATAGAGGTGGAGAGACAGAAGCAGTGAGAAATCAAAGGACAGTGCCAGACAATAACGTGTTCGGGGGAAGAATTCAAACATCTTCAATTCCCTTTCCTGACTAGCTCAGGCTTTCCATTGTATAGTGCAGCCATATTGGTTAAGTTGTTATCTTTTACTCACAGGCCATTCTCATTCGGCTAAAGAATTTGGAATTGCATTATCTTAATAAATTAATTTTACCACTTTAAACCTGAACAAAGTTTTCTGCTATGTATCTTCATTATCATTAACCCTAACAACTCTTTGGTCCAACTCTGTGGGACATACGTGTCTGAGCTTATCAACTCCTACTCTTACCTCCAACTACCTATAAAATTTCACACTCCTTTCTTCCTTTCCTGTGCACTTCTCTCTTACTTATCTTCCTTTTGCTACCTAGAGGCAAGGAGAAGGAAGCAGGACACTTTCCCATCATCAGCTTTCGGCCTCTGACCCTAGCATAGGTATGTCAGGAAAGGCTCAATAGAGATAAACAAGCCATTGTGCAACACGTTGACCTTCACTTTGCGTAGAAAACACCAACCACCGCATTTTGAGCTTCACACATCACCCAGCAGAGTCAGGACAAAAATGTAATGTTTCTGAAGGGCTCCCTAATTAAATATTATTTTGAAGTCCCTGCAGTCAAATCTCGCTTTGGTAAAGGTTCCATAAGTTATGAAGTGATGTTGTGTAGTAAGCACATCTACCATTTTGCTTTGGCCCTTGAGGTTTTAAATGTAACAGTTTTGTACAGCTCTTTGGTAACACATCTAGTGTTGAGATCCTGTTTTTCCCCCATTTGTATAGGATCAGCAGAGTTTCCTGTTACTATACTATTTAAAAGGCCAAACTTTCCCGCCACAGACAACTTTAACCTGCTGACTTGAAACTTACATTGATTCTGTCACTAATCTAGCTGCTTTTGATAGGAGACTTTTAGGTGAATGTGCAGGGTTCTTTAATTGCAGCAGATGTTTCTCTGGGTTTTCTCTCTCCCATTTCACTCCAGATTTTAGTTGTTTTTCCTTGGAAAGGTACATGAAAGGGAAATCCTTGTATAGTCAAATGTTTGTTTTACCATCTAAAGCTTGCAAAGGGTCCTTAGCCTGGGCTGATTTCTTCTTGAAGAGCTGTAATTATTCATGGAAAGAAAAAAAAAGCCTTTGTCACTAATAGGCTTCTTGGTGCTTCTTGTAACAGTCTTTATTATTCCTTTCTACATAATTTTCTATTGATGAGGTGAAAAAAAGGCTTTCTCTGCTGTTGAGAGAGAAAAGGTAATTGTTCTTTTTTCACATTTACCAATGCTTGTTGCGTTCCTTATGTGTTTAAAGGACAAGGATGCAGAAAATGATGTTATTGATGGCATCGCCATGGCAACTGTTCTTTGGAATAACACATTCTGGCATTGTTATTCTGCGCACACAAAAAAAGGGGGACTTTCTTCAAAGCACAAACAGATTGTGCCCCTTTTAAATGCACCCATGAACTTTGCTTTTCTGAAGATTTACAGACTGGTTTGGGGCAGAAAGGATTCCGACATCATTTACCTCTCTGTGTACATCACATTATGGTGTTAGAAAAAAAACAACCCACTTTGAAAAAGCCAATGGTTTAGAGAGACACAGTATGGGAAGGATACATAAACATTTCTTTGATCACAAAGACAAAAAAACTTGAAAGAATTTTGAAATTTATGAGCTCCAGCACCAGACCCACCAAATAATCAGTCAGGAGACAGAGGAGAATGGAGGAGCCAAACACTGTGAGCTTATTAAAGTAGCTATTGAGTTATGACAGCACTCCAGATCACATAGATTTTACCCCAGCCACTACACACATCTTAAAACATTTTGATGGGAAATTAAATTGCCCATTCAGAAGGCAGTTTGCAAAAACATATTTTGCCTTTCATATTCAGTCTTCTGTTGTCCTCAGGTATTGGCAGCCTTGCTAGAATAACATTTTAGAAGCAATGGCATTTTCTAAGGCATAGTATCACTTTCCTCTTTCTTGGCTCCACTGCGGTTCTGTGTTGGATTACTTTATTTCTCTGATACTCATCAGTGAAAAAAATATACATATGTGTGTTTTATTTAAAAAAAAAAAAATATTCAATTTGGGAACAAGTTTGAAATCCATTCCGCATTGAAATGCATTCTGCCTTCTGTAGTGGTGTTTCTGGCACTCTGGTGTACACCTTCCAGTTTGACTTCCCTGTTGGATAAACTATTTCCTGCTCCCCAGTGGTGTGTGGAATTAGGCTATACAAACCTTGAGGTTTGAACACAAGAAAGCTTTGCACCCAGAAAGAATTTGTGTTGTGTATTAACTTACTACTTAAGTATACTTGCAATCTCATTTTTAAGAGGAACTGTAGTTGACCCAGTGGCTCCTAACACACTGTTACAAGTTTGTTTCCAGGCTGTATATGATTTTTCTGAAAGTTGCCACAGCTGGTGGAAAGCAGCTTTTTGTTTGTTGGATGATAACTTACACCATTGGGGTTTTCTACTGTCATATATGGATATATGAAGCTCTGGGGACTATAGGACAGATACGTATGGGTATTGCTTCACTTCAGCTTTCTAGAGATGATGCAACCCCCAAAAAGCTGAACAGGAGGCTAGGAATTCCATTGCTTTATCCCTTATCTTTGAGAAACATGAATACCTTTGTCCTACATGTTCCTTTCTGCACAGGAGCGGTCTATGAATTCCTTAACATCGTGGTACAGTTTTTCCTTATTTCCTTATTTTATAAGGAACGAAGTATCAGAATGAGCTTTGAATCATGGTCATGTTTAGTCCTGCAAAAATGAAAAGCCTGATGTAAGAAAATCATTGCTCTGTATTTACCTGTAGAGCAACAGACAGTCTTCATTTCCAGCATGAGATTTTTTTGGATTTAAGTAGGTTCTATCTGCATTTGTACATACAACATTATAAATAATTATGAATACTCATTATATGTATATCAAAATTATTGCACATATAATGATACGTACATCTCTATTCGTATACAATATATGCATCTATATAAAATATCATGTATTATTTTGCTAATTGCTCCTATAATGTTTTTTCCATTGGTGTAAAAAAGAAAACAGGAAAAAAATATACTGCATGTAAACTTTTTCCAGCCATCAACACTTAGAAATGTCTTTAAGTGTTGTGCTTTGGTAGTAAACTCTTCTTACTAGAACAGCAAAATTAGTATCAGATTTGTTCAGTCACCATTGTCTGACTTGGGCTGTATTATGCCTTAGAAATATAGTGCTGTAAGTCAAGGCCACAGGAGACTCTCACTTCCCTGAAAAAGAATTTGAGAGCTGTGAGAATATTCCCAATGCAGAGTAGACATTGCTGAGGTCATTCTTCCAGTTGGAATTTGAAAGTAAACCCTCACACACACCCAGGGCCCTTCATCATCGGAGGGTTCCGTGAGGAATGAGCGGTCTCATTAAGTTACAGCTTAATAGGAGCCCAAAAGAAGAATCAGTTTTCTCCTACTGCTTTGCAAGGTTTACTCACAACACAGCTTTCTTAAATAACAGAGAGTAAACCTGCTAAATAGCTCTTCTTGCTTCCAAAGAAGCTGATGAATCCCATAATTCATTTTATGTTTAATTGCATGGTGTTTCAAGAAGTTAAAAAATTTTCCCGTGAAGAATTTGGGATGTGAGAGAGTTCCTGCAAAGCAAAATATTCTTGAAATATTTACTGTTATTCTACTTGAATATACTCTATGTGTTTGAAAAAGTGCCCTAGAAATATACATTTTATTAGATATATTTCTTTGTGAAAACCAAAGCTCTTTCATGTCAGCTGTGCAGATTTCAGAAGGAGGAAAAAATACAAGATTATATTAATGATTTTTTTTTCTTTTCTTAATCCCAACATCCTATCCCTTGCCTTATCTTTATGCAAATGGTCCTGTAGTAATTTAAACTCTGATTAGACCCAGTTCAAAACCTCCTCATGCAACAGTAATGAAATGTAATATTTTTGATTAAACTATTTCTATTGGTGGAAAGTGACTGCTTTCTGACATGGTTTTAAGTCTTTCAATTGGAGGCCTAAAACTTTGCAACATCTTTATGTGAAGTTTCTCTTGGTAGAGGTGGAGAATGTTGGTTTAAAGACTGAGTTTTCCTGTGACCAACGAGGGAAAAAGTATTTTCTTCCCATTCTCTAGTGTAATGCTCTACAATTTTCCCATGTTATAAATAGGTACTTTTTATCCCTTGTGAGAACCTTTTTAAGAAAATAGTGAGCCAGGTTTTCATCTCTCTAGTATGTTGTAAAGCCTAGAAGCCTAGTTTTTTCCAAAATAACCCGGGAGTTTCTCATTTTTGTGACAACTTGTGACTTTTTTGTCGTTACTGAACTCCTACCCATCTGCGGGGTTTTGAGTATTCCTTGATGGTGTGGTCATTTGCCAGCTCTGGGGCCCAGGATTTCGGAACTATACAAGTTTTATCAGCTCTCACCAAGAAATATCATGACATGGGTGAAGACTTAAATGGAGAAAGCTCATTTCTCACCTCCATTCTCATCTCTATCATGGCCTTGTCTGTCCTCAGGGTCAGACTCCATCTGCCAATGAACTTTGTGTCATAGTGATGCCCCACCTTTTCTTCTGCTTAAGGTGTTTGAGATTTATAGATGAAGCAAAATTAAAAGCAGATTGTAGTAGTCTTGACTGTGTTTCATTTTGCTTTCCTTTCTTGTCCCTTTTCTTTCTCTTCCCCTGACATTTATTTCCCTTTTTGTGAAGCAAGTGGTAATGTCAGCAGCCAAATTAGATATTGGCAGAGACTGACAACCTTGATTCTGCCTGAGCAGCAGCCACATGCCTTCCCTGGCCTATCCTGCTGAATTTTCTTTGAGATAAACCATACCTATGTGTGAGAAGATAGCAGAGACTATCGGAAGGGGTTTCAGTGAGTACCAGCTTCTCTTAGTAGCTCTGCAATGTGGGAAATGGACTGAGGTTGCCAAATTTCTTCCATTTGATCCACAAAATAGCCATCACTCAGACAGTGGAATGTCAATCACAACCAACCTGGGCTGGATTTCAGCCAGTCTTTCTTAGTCTTTATTCTTGGTCCCACAAGAATTTCTGACATTTTCAGCAAATTTTTGAATCTATTTCCTTTCCTTATCTACAAGGTTTTTCTGCTGAATTAAACTTGGTTCTTTCACTCCCATCATTCATTTAATCTTTCTATCCTCTTTTCTGAAATTACAATACCTTTGCAGAATTGCAAATCTTTGCTTTTACTGCTGACAGAATGAAGTTACATTTCTGACACATGCCTATTTCTAAATCTTAACACAAAACCCCTCTTCAAGGCTGGATGACACGTGGTTTTCTGGCTGCCACTCAGAGCAGGAACATCTTGTCAGAGACCAGACTGCAAGCCTGCCTGCTGAAGATGCTGTCCCTAAGCACGTTTTATATCCAAACTGAAAACACATGTAATTGCTAAACAAACTTGAATTTGTTTATTTTGTATTATGCCAGCAGCTGTTTTCTTGTACGATGTCCAGAATTTCTTCAGCCAACCTACTTAATAGTGTCGAATTCAGTTTTCTTGGGTCAGTTTGCCTGCTTTGTTTGTTTTCTCTTCAGCCTCTGTTGGGATGAGTTGTAGTCACTGAAACTGTATTTTCCTAAAGCTTTGGGCAGAATCAAGCAACTTATTTCAGGAATGAAAAGAGAAAGAAAGTCTTGTGTTCACTGAGTTAACAATACGAAAAACATTAGACTGTGACGTAAGTTATTACATTTCCAGTGTATCCAGTGCGAGGTTTCTCACTTAGCTCCAGTGGTCTGTTCCAAGATGGATGCTTTGTACCCATGACATTGTGGTCGGCAGAAGAAAAGTCACAGCCTCTATCAGGTAGTTTCCTCCTCTGTTTTCTTGCTGAAGAGAACAGATATTGATGAGATTTTTTTTTATCCTCACGAAAGGACATACTCTGTTATGAGACAAGAGCATCTTTAACTCTCACTGGGGAGCTGAGCTCACCCTGATATTCGTCATATCACAGAATCAGACCCTGATTAGTGAGCCAGAATTATCCAGAAGATCTGATGCAACTGTGTAGCACAAAGGTCAGATCCAGGCTGTTGGAAAATGATCCTTCTGCTTCAGTGGAGCTAAGATCTGACTATATGTTTTTGCTGACTATAATTGGGTGTTTTAGTCAAATGCTGATTTTGATCGCTCTGTGAAACAGACAAGATGCCAGAGTTGGAAGGCCAAAACAGGAGGGATACGCACAGGTGTAAAAGGGAAGCTGTTTTCCACAAGCCAGCTGAAAAGTTAACAATATGGCTTGGTTTTGGATAGTCAACCATCTAACTGCATCTGTACGATCAAAATTTACAGGCATAATGTAACTTTGGCTTGAAACAACCATCTTGCACTTTCTCTAACATCATATTCCTGTCTCCATCAGAAACGTTGTGTGTTTTCCTTGGCTTCCATTCCTAACAGAGTAAAACAAAAAATCTGGGAGAGGAGTTATCTCTGTCAGTCTCCTAAATTCCTTGGTCATTGACCGAAGTGTTTTATTGTAGCACTTGAGCTTCTCACATGAATTTTTAAAAAGAAAACAAACCACCCCAAAAATCCCACTATGTCACTAGTTTAGTTGACAACTAAAATGAGAATGCCTGTTTCCTCTTGTATTCTTTCCTCCCTCTGCTGCTGAAGATATATTCCCCTCTTTCTAGCACCAGGCGTAGAGGGAATGATTGTGACAATCAGACGATCCAAAGACGTCCCTATTTCACGCTACATTCTGTTTCTTACTTTGCAATTAGTATAAGTACAATATATATTTGATATTCTTATATTTTCCTATGATATGTAATACGTACTGATACAGTTGAACTGTATCAACTGATCCTGATACATTTGAACTCTGCCATTCCTTACATTAGCAGTTCTCTAAAAGAGAAAGCACTGAGTATCACTGGTAGAGGTTTCGTAGCACCATGTGGATCCCCTACCCAAGCAAGAATAATTATCCCCAACAACTAAGATTGATGGAGAGAAACTAACCACAACAATTGCTTGTTGTTTGTGTTATAAAGATTTATGCTTTGCTTTCCATACAGGGTGTGTTCATAAAAAGAGTGTAAAACAGTTCATAAATAATTAAACACTGTGGTTTATCTGAGTCCAGCAATCCAATGAGTTGCGTATGACTTATATTTAATGTCATTTAACTCTTAGTGAAAGTTACTGGAACAGAATCATACAAATTATGTGTGATGTATTAATTTTGTAGATTTTCTCTACAATTCTTTTCTTCTTGCTTATAAGCTGTGTGTATATATGGATTAAGTTCAAGATTTCTCTTACTTGTATACTGCATTCAACCACATATACTCTGACAATATTCCTCTATTATGTCTCTGGTGCAACTTCAAGTAGTCTTCTTCGGATTGTGGTTGGGATCAGCATGTTTATTTGGATGTTATAAAAGATAGCAGCAATATTAATACTAAGTAAAATTATCACAACACAGAGAATAATGTAAGCAGAGATGATCAACCACAGAGTAAATTAATTGCTAGAAGTCTTAATTAAGATGAGAACAGGCAGTGTTAATGAAAAATAAAGGCTGATCAGTACATTAGTTGTCACAGTCAGCCTGATTTAAGCACTTTCAGAGCCATTGAGCTGAAAACATTTTTAGAGCATAATACAATGGAGAGGTCATTGTATCAGACTGAACATTTTGCAGAACAGCACTATTAAGAGATTTGTGATAACTAGGTGGCAGACTGGATTAATGCAGTAGACTTACACTCAAATCTCTCCTAGGCCAGGAACAAAAATGAATGTGGATTGTGGGTCATATAACAATGTCTGCCACTCTCCCATGAACAATCTTTTGTAACCGAAAGTCAGAAAAAATCCAGGAATGCAATAGGAGAGAGTTTCTCAAGTCATATAGAAAATGCTGAGAGAGGATTTAGTTTAATTAGATTAGTGTTTTCCTTTCTTAAGTGGTATTTCTCTTCCTGTTTATAATATATTTTCCATTGGATTCTGTTTTGCTGTCTGTTTTGTAAGGTGAATTTGCAGAGAATGTGTCTGCATTTGAAAAGTTTATTTTACTGTCTGCCAGCACTGCCAAGGAGAACATGCACCCATTTTTGTGCTAGGCCTTAGAGACTACCTTAAGTAGCAGCGTACGGAATTAAGATGCTGCGCTTTTTTTAACAGCTAACATGAAAAACCTGGAACCTTTCAATGCTGGACATTTTAGTGTCATGATGATAAAGTTAAGGATTTTTTTGGAGTACAGACTTTTATCAGCATGTAGTCTTTCCCTTGCTTTGGGAACTATGTTTTTTCACTTGACTCATGGCCACATCAGTTCTAGAAGCTGGGACACAGAGATCACTGCAAAAATCATCTTCCTGTGTTCAGAACCAGAGTGATGCAGTTGCATGCATGATGGAAAAGAGAGAGGACAGCCAAAAGGCTGTGTAGTAAAAGAGGTAGTTCTGCAGACACTTTCTGGTTAAGGCTAAGGTGGAAAATCCTCTGCCTGAGGTAAACCTCCATAATTCTGTGCTGTCTTGGGAAAGGCCTGGAATAATTCCATAGGTGTTTCCTTTGGGTCACCCTTTGTCCTGGGGATGAGGGAGGCTGAATGCCAAGGTGGGCACAGAGATGCTTAAGAAAACACACCCCCTTTAGCATCAGGGGAATTTTTTACATGGTGTTATTCACACTCTTTGCTCCTTAGGTAAAAAGATGTGCACATAATGTGGTTGCTAAACATTAACTTAAAGAAGACAAAACTTTGTTTCTCAGGAGGTGATAGTGAGAGGAGATGATAACTCAGACATTTTACTACTGCTGTGATAGCAGAGTTGTGTGCAGGCAGCAGACCAGTTCCTTTACTACCAGCAGTACACTCCACTCAGTTCCAGTATAGGAAAATATCTATCAGGTATTATATGTATTTCTAGTTCACTTTAGACTTTGGACCACATACCACAGAATTGTAGGGGTTGGAAGGGACCTCAAGAGATCATCAAGTCCAACCCTCAATCTGCTAAATAGAATCCTGCTAAATAGAATACTGAAAAAAATCGCTTTTAGGAGTACTTTTCTCTCCCATTTGTATGACTTTGTATAGCCACTACACTAGTATTAGGATGGTATTTAGCATATTTTTGTATTTTTTTTGTGTGATTTATATGCTGTATTATAAAATTCCAGTATTGACTGAGGAGTCATCTTGCTAAAAAAGTAAGTGTTATGTATCGACAATGATTCATCAATCATTTGTGTATGTAGATTGATACAGAAGGCATCTGTCCAAATACTGTATTTGGTCAAAATTTAAAATTTGGAATGATTAAAACTGTTTCCAAATTAACACAAATTAGTTTTAGATTACATTTTTAAACAAGCCAAAATATTTATTTGCTGCATTTTTTTTTTTTTTCAGGCCTAAACAAGGTTCTGTTTAGGAGTATTATGTAATTTAATTCTTACAGATTTTGCAAAATACTGAGACATAAATGAGTTTTGTTGTGGATGAGTTCCTGCTCTTGACTGAAAAATAATAGTCTTTCATTTCACCAGAAAAACTCACATTGTCTGAAATAAGGGGTTTCGAACTTAGGAGATTTCTATGGTGTTCTTCTCTAGCTAAACACAGAACTGAAATAGTTTTTCTATGGTTCCAAATACTGATAAACACAATAACTGAAGCACTGGGGTCTTAGCATAAATACCAGCATAAAACTCTGCTTTGACTTTCACTTTTGTTTCAAAACGTAATGATTCCATTCTTTGATTTCTCATGATATTTTTAGCAGTGCACAATTTTTGCCTTCCCAAGTGATTTTAACAATGGCAGATACTCGGTATCTGTAAGTAAACACTAAAAATCACTTGCTTCATTACACTTCTGGGCCGTTAAATATCTTCTTTCATCTATCTAATTTCTCCCTTCTCATTGCCTCAGCAGTGTGACTCAATCAGGCATGTGTTATCTTTCCCTGATCCTTTTCTGAACATAGGGTAGTACGCAGGAATGCAGTTTGTCAAACACATTGTGCCTGAAATCCTTTGTTGGGAGAAGTGGAGAGAAAGAGATTATAAAATGCCTCAAAACTTTCATTAAGGCCATTCCCAGGTTTCTTAGATCTGTTCAGCCAAACATAACAGTCATACCTCACTTCAATGTATAAGGATGGTAGGGTACAGTATATAGTACGTATTATATCTTCCAATAGCATCTATTGTCCCAGCAGCAGTTTACAGAGAATAACTTATTTTATGCTTTGGCAAGTTTTTAGGCTCGTCAAGGGGAGTGATTCAGAGGAGAGAAATACATCTGTTGTTCTTAATGTTGGTTTTCATGGGTGGTGAGATTGAAGATCCTGCTATTTTTTTTGTAGCAGAGATGAACAAAAATACCCACCTGGACTGGTGATGTGTGTTTTACATTGCTCTGCCCATGTAAACCTTTCTGAGGTAAAGCTGAGCTGTGCAAATACCTTCTGAAGCTGCTAGCTTCTGTCAACATGGGGGAATCTCTGACTGACTTTCTGAGATATTTCCTCCTCGAAATTGTGTGCACAAAGCTTCTTAGTAGTTGTCATATACCCTAATTGGTGTTCAATTAAAAACTATTTCAGATGCAGAGAAACTTTTTCTCAAATTCATTGTAAAGCCTTGAGACTTGGTTTCAAGTGTTTGCTAGTGTGAGGCCAGGCTTGGCCTAAGGGCAGCGTGTGTAGATAGAGGCCCGAAGTGGCGGGAATGTTCAATGTAGTTTCTGTAAGAACAAAAATGAGGGCAGTGATCACTTTCACCTTTGGAAGCAAAAGCTTTGCAACAGCTCTGAAAAAAAATATTTATTTACAGTAAGTTGCCACTGAAGGTTTAAGTTGAACATATTACACTGGAGCCGTTTCCAGAAATTAGCCTTGCGTAGGTGGGAGCAGCCATGTTGCCAACTGACAGATGAGCTGCTGAGTCCACAGTGACACTGCACTGCATGCACCAGCATTTTGGGAAATAGGTGCTGTTTTCACAGTAGTAAGCCATGTTACGCTGTGAATTCTCTGTCAGTGTACTCTGAGAGAATTTGCTTCTCCTTTCCAGGTCAGATATCCAAGGGGAAGTCTGGGAAGGCTTTGTAATGCAAATCTAGCTAGCCTTCCTTCACACAAGGAATGCTAGGTGCTGACCCATAAGGACTGAGTTCAAGATTTCTGTGAATATGTGGGATTTGAATTAACCCAGTAATGAAAGCATCTAATAGCATAAGGCACATTCAGTATCTGAATCACTTACAGCTAAAACTGGCCCTGTGATGATTAAAAGAAAGCGGGTTGATACTGCTCCTTGGTATAAACATTAACAGGAATCCACGCATGACACTTGGATGTTTATTGAACAGACATCATGTTTTCTTTGTCCATGAGAAAAGCGGTAGTAGATTTGTTGGAGAGAGGCTGCACTTGTGACGGATGACACAGATAATTGAGAGGTAGAAGAAACAGATACAAGAAAAGATGATCACATATAATATTTGGTAGATTTTTTTGTGTTAGAAAATATAAAGCACATTAACAGACAAAAAAGAAGGCATCAGACCAGTAACAACCATTATATTTGTACAAGGAAAGAATAACAATGAGCTCAGTTACTCAACTCTGATATCACGTGTGGGACAGGCAACTTCCCAGAGTATCCATTAAAGCCATGATATTGTCAAAAAGATTAGAAAATGGATATGGAGTAGGTAAATCACAAGTCGTGGGTTTCTATATGCATCAGAGAGACCCTGTATTCCATAGTAGTATTTATTGTAGTTGCCCCAGAGAAGGCTTGTCCTTTATTACACTGTTTTGTTGAATGTATACCTCTTCTCAGCTGCGTATTTTGTCTTCAGTAAAAGAAGTCCAGATCCAAAATAAAACTTAGAATTCCAATTACGGGAGGACTGGATGTGTATAATTATTTTATCATTTTGTTTCCATACTAATATTTTCAATTTCTCTTTCTTTTTGTTTTTTACAGAGGGTATGAACTGTATGAACAAAGATCATGGGTGTGCACACATCTGCCGGGAGACACCCAAAGGTGGGGTTGCCTGTGAATGTAGGCCTGGCTTTGAACTTGCCAAAAACCAGAAGGACTGCAAATGTAGGTAGATGACGATTAAATTTCAAATGCCCCAAAATGTCTTATTTTCTTCGTTGTTGTTATTTTCCAGAAGCCAAGAAATCAACTTTGTTTTGGCCAAAGGTGATTTGTAATTTTAGTAATGTGGTTTTTGCTGAAGAAGGTATAGTTGGGGATGGATGAGAGAGATTGAATAACAGAATGTTGTCAGTGACTCTGTTAGCAAAATGGTAACAACTTTTCTACCTTCCTATGAATGCAGAAAAATAAGTGATCAGTTTAATCCAGTCTTTCCTTGTAAAGCAAAACAAACAAACAAAAAAAAATGCATAGAGGATTCTGGGTTACAATATTTTGAAGGTCCTCAGTGATGGATGTGCTGATAAATCTATTGGATTCAATGATATACCCACTAGAGCAATTAAATTAAGAGGGTTAATTCCTCTTTTTTAAAGGATAGAAATTTTTGCTCTAGTCTTGATTCCACTGCACACAGTCTACTTCTCCTGTTATTACTCGGAAAGCATGCAGCTGTATCATATATGCTGTTCTCCAAAGAAAAACCCTGAGTGATGTGCTCTTGAAGCTAGGGTGCTGAAGATACAGATATCCGTTAGCCCACAAAACTGGAAATTGTGCTGTACAGGTTAAAATCAATGACACTCTGTAACTCAGCACCGTCATCTGAAAGCTTCTGAATTGCATGAGAGTCTTTCTGACAGCTTCAGTGAGTGTTAGATCTGAGTCCAACAGCTTGCTTTCCTACTCAGTAGCTCTGTGAGAGGCAAAATAAGGCAGGTGCTATAAAACAACATGAAACATACTTTGTGCTTTGCATAAGGCCAGTATTTTTTGGATAGTCTTTCTTCCCCATCAACTGTGTTCTTCCTGAGCTCTCCACTGTGTAAACATGTGTAGATGGTGTTAGTTCCCAAGTACAAAGTCAAAAGAACCACCTTTGACCTTTGAATATCATCAAGAGATACTATACAGCTCGACTGCTCCTCACCATTAAGATGCTGCACAGGGCCAAAGGCAAAAGCACAGAGAAAAATTTCCTTTATGGTAATTTTCATTCTCAGTGTTTATTAGAAGTGAACGTTGCGTGCTGTTAATTGCAGTGCAACATCAGCTACATTGATGAAGTGAAGGAGGATGTTTATTTATCTTGTTTGTTGTTTGTTTCCACAAATTTGTACATTCTTTAGGAATTGCATTATCCTTTTTTATAGTGAGATGGCGATAGGAGGACTAGAGCTTTTTCAAAAGAAAAGAACAGTATTTCTAAATGCCTCAAGGTTTAATAGAGTGAAAAACTTGAATTTACCCTGTGCCCTGTGGTGTTCAAATCGTAGGTGGATGTATTATGAACTTTTGCTGGCAGACCTCTAAGTAGGGACCTGGAGCTTTTCAAGGCTGCAGAGCTTGCTGCAGAGTACACTGACCCCTAAACCCACATCATATTCTGCAAATGCGTTCCATAGTTGTAATTAAAATAGCTGTACTTCTAGTCCTTCCAAACACAAAGAAGCATAAAGCTGTAGCCAGATAGCCTGGGACAATAATTGTGAGGTTGCAGCAGGTAGCTTCTGAAGGTCTAGTTCTGAAACCAAATCTTGACTTCTAAAAAAACCTTTTTCACAGCTAACCATGTCAGTGGAATTGGCTTAAATCTTGAGCTGTAGCTTTGCAAGTACAGAGTGCAGCTACAGGGAAAAGACACTTGCCCCTTTGTCATCCTGGACTGGGTCTGTACCCCTAAATACCAGGGACTGTTAGGGTCTGACTTACCGCAAGTGTATTTGTGTATCCTTCTCAATTTTTCTGTTTTATCATTGTCCCTCCAGGAGACTATGCCTTTTGGGGTTGCTCAGAGCTTGCTTCTCTGGTTTTTCATGTGAACAAGTGGCAGAGAACCAGTACCTCACTACATGAAATTTTATCAGCCAGTTTGCAATAGAATTGGAATACTGGGAGAGGTTTTCAGATGTATTGGCCCAAGTCCACTAGTAATGAGACGTGTGCCTCAAAGGAAAAAAAAAAAAGATGATGTTAACATAAATTAGAAAGCATAAAAAATTGGAGAGAGGCTCCCTGCTTTTTATGCATGCACTACAAGAATGTCATTACATCCTGCTTACATGATTATGTATCACCTGATCATATCAACACATGCTAATGAGGCAGTCACTATTGTTGTCTTGCTTCAGTCAATGTACATGATGGTCAGTGCTCATCAAACAGGCTTTTGTTCAATACCTTCCTCTCCATAATCCAGTGTCATGCCTTTTCTATTTAAACCCCATTATGAATATAAAATATTTTAATTTCCTCATGGATTTTCCCATGGTACTCATCACTGTAATTTCAAAATCGGAGGCTCTGGTGATGTATAGTCAGGCCATTCTTGTCTAGTTAGAAAGTACTGGTTTGCCTATCTTACAAATGGGAAATGAGTATAAAGATGTTGATGTCAAAGTCATTTAGTAGGGATAGGTGAAAAAAAGAAACACCCAGAAACCAGCTCAGTGTTTGTAGCACTTCAGTATGATCAAAGCCAGGCTCCCAGTGGCTCCTGCTGTAGTTGCAAATGCCATGGAGAAAGGAATATAATATTAGTAACTTATAATAGATGAGAGTCAAGTGGCTCACCAAGCCCAAGTAGGAATTGAATGTATTAGAGTATTTTAGGGCTCACTGTCCTTTCTTGATAGTCCCTTTTTGACTCGTTGTGCAGCAAAGGAGACAGGATTCGGTTTCCTGACTTGTCCCAGCTCCACTGTGCACCGAATAAGACAGGAGTGTTTTCTGCATTTGTCATTAAGGGTGGTTATCATGATACAATAAGCCTAATGTACAGGAATTCTGGTAGTTTGTAGTTTCTGAGCGCTTAATACTGCAACCTTAATGGTTTCTTAGTGTAAATTTTAAATATGCAGTTTCTCAGTTTAGGAAACAAACTGAACAAAATTAAGTAGATCTTTCCAACACACCAGGAAGACACAGGAGCATTGAGTCTGGAAGGGACCTCAAGACATTGTCTAGCAATACACCAAGCAGAATCATACAGATCTATGCATAATCCGTGAGAAGTGCTGCGTCCTTTAGATCCAAAGCAGTAGTAAACTACCATGTTCTTTATACCCAAGCCAGTAGAAGAACTGATTGCCAGTGATTTTCATAGATACTTGGTGGTAGCAGAAAGAAAAGACTTAGGAATAATGAATTCACTTCTAGATTACAGTGGAAAAAGAGGGAAAATGATCTCCTCTTTCTGTTTCTAGGATAGATTTTAAGATCCTGCTGCTGAGTCTGATTGCATTAGGAACTTTTGATGTACTGAAGGGTTTTTTCCCAAACATGAACAAACCAAGACATTTTTTGTGAATTTTAGATCAGTCAGTTTAGCTGGAACTTGAAAAAGCCAGAGGGAACCTAAAACAGATACACATACCTGCAAGTTATGACCTAAAAGAACTAATTCTGGCAGAGTTATAAACAGTTGGAGCTGAATCTTTTAATGAAAAATGTTGGATAACCTTAATTACAGGTGTTTACCTGCCCCCTTAGATGATAATTATTCAAGTGAGCAGGAGGGCTAGAGCTAAGTAATTCTAAAAATCCTGTCTTGTGTGTTTACAATAAAATGCCATCTCACCTGTGTCAAGTGGCAGCTTTTCAGCTCCTGCTGACAATGTTCTCATGCAACTATTTGCTGTCAGTGCAAAGATCTCCAGAATGTAAAAAGTCTAAGGCCATACTAGAATAAATCATGCAAGCAATGGTGTGTGCCCAGCTTTATCACATAAAAAGAGATGCCCATATATTTATATACATTATATATTTAATGGCAAATTTAGTTAAAAAGCAGTGCAATTTTTAATTTATCTGGAATTACAACATACTGATTAGAACTGTCACAGAAAGCCATGCTACAAACTCAAAATATGTTAGGGAATTTTTTAGGTTAGTGGATACTAAATGCTAGATTTAATATTTGGCCATATATTTTCCTGTACTCCTAGTCATGGGCATGTCAGGTGGAAGAGACCAGAAAAAGGATTTATATGAAAGTTCAGATTTAGCAGGATTTAGCCTATAGAGTGAGGATGAATTCTGGTATTTCGTATCTTCTGGGGGTTTTAGCATGGGACATCAGCATCATTATTTAGTAGAATAAGTACATTAACATCCCTTTTGTTCTTTAAGATGTCACTTCTCTTCCAGACAAGTTTTTTTGTCTTTAGTCACCAAAATGTCATCTTGAGACTAGTCCATATATTTCTATGGATCTAAGCACTGGCCCACATGCTAAGCTTAACCCAGGCAAACAGAATAGATGATGCTGCTAACAGAAGAGGCAGGTGGACAATTCACAGAGTTGTTGAACCATTTTGGTTGGAAAAGTCCTTTAAGATCATCAAGTCCAACCATTAACCTGGCACTGCCAGGTCCACCAGTAAGCCGTGTCCCTGAGCACCACATCTACATGTCTTTTACATACCTCCAGGGATGATGACTCGGGGACATTGTGCCGTGCTGCAAACCTGCAAGCCCTGAAAGGTGCCTGGCCAGTTCAGGAGCCTGAACATTATAGTGAGTGAAAAGAACTTATCTGCTTTGAAGGCTGTTTGAGGCACCAGTGACAGGGCTTTGGCTCAGGATGCCCCATAGCTCTTCATTCACTCTAGAAACGGTGTTGGGAGAACAGATTGGTAACTTGGCTGCCAGTGTTGGACACCTAACGTAGATGGTGTCCATCTTGGTAGGGCTTGGGTGCTGTTTCTACTCATCTTTGTAGCCAACACAAGCAAAGCCTTCTGTATGAAATGCTGGCTTTAGGCAATGGCACAGAGTGTGTCTCCCATTAAAGGAAGGAGCCCAGCAGTTTGGTTGTGCTTAAGACATCCATGAATGCTGAAGCAGTGCCAAAAGCAATGGTATCACTCTGGTTTTAACTCTGCTATGTGGGGATAATTATATCTGAGTTCTCCTTTGGAAAAAACCCATACCATTTTCCATATCTTTTATTGTGCCATTTATAATCATAGACTCACAGAATGGTTTGGGTTGGAAGGGACCTTAAAGATCATCAAGTTCCAACCCCCCTGCCCTGGGCAGGGACACCTCTCACTAGACCAGGCTGCTCAAGGCCCCACCCAACCTGGCCTTGAACACTTCCAAGGAGGGGGCAGCCACCATCTCCCTAGATAGCCTGTTCCAGTGTCTCACCACCCTCATAGTGAAGAATTTCATCCTAATATCCACTCTAAATCTACCCCGTTCCAATTTAATAATATTTTAAGGTCGTCTGTGTCTGTCAGAATTTACTAGTTTGCCTCTTTTTTTGCCTCTTTAATGTCACAAACTCTGAATGAGCAGGTTTTTTCATAGCTGTAGAGTCCACGTGTATCAGAAATAATTTTTAAAAGAACACTCTGAGATTTCTCATTAATTTTGCTTTAATGCCCTCTGGGGGAAAAAAAAAAAAAAAGAGTAGATCTGGATGTCCCTTTCCTCTTAAATAATTTTGGGTTTCTTCCTCTAAACGAGAGAAACATTTCACTGTGTCACTGCCACAGGATAAAAGCTGGAAGGAAATTGAAACAACGTATTTTACAATTGGATTTTGTACCAATTTCACCTGCAGAGCTGTCAAGCTCCAGAATTTTGGCTCAGGTTGCTTAAAATAAATAAATAAAGTGTGGGCTAGGCAGAAATTAAATTCCTCTAAAAAAATGTAATTTACTACTATTTGTAAGAGACAAGAAAAGGAACTGACCTACATCTGCATTCATTGACTGGGTAGAAAAGGAACCAGGAAATTTATTATACAGGGAAATGATAAAAGAAGTGTTTGATTCTGCAGGATTTACTATAAACCCCTCAGTCTAGTGCAGCATTTCATAGATAAATATAGTAAGGAAAAGTCCCTAGTAATATGTGAATCAGAGGAACCATGTTAAGATATTTTCATCTCTGCCAGTGGAAGCTTTCAGTAAGCAATGCCAAAAATAACTGCTGCCATCAAGTTGTTTAAAAGATACACTTGGTTACTGATTGCACTTTAAAATTCTCAATAAAAATCCTGTTGGTTTGAGATGTATTTAAACATCTGGCATACACAACAGATGTTTTAACTGTTAAGTTAATTTGTGATGGCACTATATCTAACAGGCATAGAAACACAGGGTGAACCTCCACGTCATCCAAGAGGCATGGGCAGGGTGGGGGGTAAGAAGGAGGGGAGGATAGGTAGAGGAAATTTCCTTGCCCCGGATTAGCTCTGTCACTGTGCACCAGATACTGTGGCTATTGCCAGCAGCTGCCTTCTGTACCACTTACTGCCCTTGCTTGATCACATCCCAGCCAGCCAGAAGAGAGCTCAGGTCTCCAGTCGGGCTTCAGCCAAGAGATTCAAACCACCTCTGGCTGTTCCTCTATAGCCCTCAGCTAGGCTGCAAACCAGTATTTCACCTGCCTTCTCACCAACCAAGACTTACTGCTGAACACGCAATGTGGCAGGAAGAGACGGAGAGAGCCACAAGAGAAAGATTAACCCCAAAGCACTGCACATCAAAGAATGGGCAGAAGGAAGAGAGATGAATAAGGACAGGTGTAGTGTTGAGCAAGGAAATGATTTTTTCAGTGTGACGGCATCAAATAGGTGGGAGGGTTTAGAATGGGGAATTGGTGTAAATTTTTCATTTGTTTTGCATCAAAAACAAAAGCTACAATGTTGGTATGCATTGAATTAAAGGAATTGTTGCTTCCATTTGATGCAAAGCAGAACTGTTGGTTTCATGTATTTTTTCACAGAAAGAAATGAATAGCTAAGATATAAAACTGGAGAAGGAGAAAGAATGCCTGGGTTTGGATGTTGCTTAGGGGGATTTTTTAATGTAATTCCTTGGAAGACTAGGATTGGGAAATGGAATGGTGAGGTGGGAATCCAGACAGGCAGGCCCTCTTCTCAGGGATTGTTCTTACCACTAGGCCAGGAGTCTGCTCCCTTGCTACCTCTGAAAAGCACAGGGATTTGATTCACAGTGTACACTGCAAAGGACCAAGGTTGCTGGGACCTGCAGTGGCCTCGTGTCACTCTCCCATTGGTTGAGAGGACAGTTCCCTTTGCAATCTTTGCCAGACCCCGGGGACTGCAGATGTAAACTTGCAATGCCCATGCCAGCAGGAGGTTTTAATGAGCATTCTGTTGGGTATGCTGTGGCGGGTCTCATTCAGTTGTTTTTCTTAAAATTCTTCATTTTTAAGCAAAATACTTAAATGATTACTGAGAGTGGCTTGACTGTTCAGCATCTGGACTGCCACACCTGAGGTGGGATAGTTCAGTCCCAGTTACTGTGACAGAGAATTCCAGTCTACTCCATTTTAAGAAGCTAGTGTTGAAGCAGAATCACTGAGCTCAGTGGGAAATAACATGAGCTTAGCCCTGCTGGATTAGATAGAACCTCAGTTTAGCTTTCAACACTTGATTTTAAAACCCTGTAAACCATTGTCTTGAGTTTACTGTATATTGCAATTTGCTACCCTGGCTCTTTCATAAACTTTCTTATCTAGAAGAAAGACCTATGTGAGGAAGTGCCTTCAGATTAGTAGGGGTCAGTATTTAAATTACCGTAGCCAGTGTTGAAATTACTGCCACATTTCAAAACATGGAAGTCCTCCGAAATGATGAGTATGATATAACTGAATAGCTAAAAGTACATTGGATTTCCCCGGTACCTATATATACACCAGTAAAGAACTGAGTCCAAATTACCTTTATGTGAAGATACAGAACTGAATTCAGAATTCAGTCAGATCAGAATTGTGTCATTCAGCATCAAGTTCAGTGACTGCAAAGGATTAAACAGAACGAGGGGAAATGAGAGGCGTTGTTAGTGGTGCTAGCCAGCTTAATGTTTAAAAACTGGTTTGTCTTAACAGTCAGAAATTTAATCCTTCATGTGACAGAGGAAATTGAAACTGATCTATTCATTCATGAAAAATGTTTACTGTAATATATGTTTAGTATTTTTTCACTGAATGACATTTTAATTGCTAAAGGCCATTTTGCACTGTATGCTTGGAAGTGAAAGTGACATCTCTAATGCTTCCTTCCTAGTTGTGGCCAGCGCACTGCAGGGCTCTAACAACTGTGTATATTTTTACTTCAGAGAAGAAAAGAAACAAAACAATGTTTCTTGTTTTATTTTTAAACATTCATCTGCTCTAGGAGGACCAGCACTTGAAATAATAGATTTCAGTACTTACATGGTCTGGTTTTGTTGTTCGGTCTCTGCTTTCTCCACTTAGAAAATGAAGGGGAAGGAAAAGAGAAATGTTGCCTATAGGCTTGAAACTGTACATCTGCCTCAGTAGACTGCTTGTTTCTTCATGTCATATACGTTGCAGATATGAAGCATATAGCTCTCAGGAAGAGATGGAATTGGCTAACCGTGCATACTAAAATTATGAATACAAATAGACTGGGGAAAAAGTAGCACATGCATCTTGTTTGTTTTCTCTTTTTTTCCTCACTGCATGGATTGAGACTAGGGCATGAGACAGGAGCATACTTAAAGATTAAGATAAGGGGGTGTCAGAAAGAATAAGAAATGCAAATAACTGCAAATACAAATGTGGTTTTACCTTATTTCTTGATTTGTTACTGCTCTTCCGTACTGTGAAAGGCGCTCAAGACTAATTGGTTTCATTGTCATTTTATTTATGTATACATATATACACATTCATTTGGGGCTTAACTAGTAACCTGTAACTATGGGAATGGAGGCTGCCAGCACACCTGTGATGACACAGATACTGGTCCTGTGTGTGGCTGTCATCAGAAGTACGCCCTGCATTCAGATGGCCGAACCTGCATTGGTAAGTACTTCTCTGCAGCGCGTTGTGCTTTGTATTCCTCATAGAATATACCTGTTGCACGTATGTGTGGGTGTGTGGGTGTGTGTGTGTGCGTGGCTGTACCTCCCGGGCGTCCCGCACCATTGCCGAGAGAAGCGTGTGGCGGCCGTTCCTGACCCTAGTAGCTAAGGCCGCACTACACAGAGAGAAGCATTTGTGTGTGTTCTGTCTCAGTGTTTGTTACAGAAGTATCCCTTTGTTACTCCTTTGCAACTTTTGTCTCTTCTCATAACTCCAGTAAATTTTGAGGTTAAAATGTGTAGAACGTTCATAATTATGACTGAAAGTTCAGCTCTTCCATTCACTTTCATGAGTCAAGACTTCCTTGCATAAGCAAGGTGAGGAAAATGACCCTCTTTTCTAAGTTGCTATTGGGGGAAATTAATCATCGTGATGTGCTTTCTTCCCTGTTGTATGTTTTATGGTTTATGATTGTAAAAAGTACAGCGTTTGTAAGTGACAAAGTTTTCACTCGGATTTATCAGTAGGAAGAAGCTGTTCAAGAGATGGAGCATCTTGGGAGATGCTATGCAGACATTTATGTTTAAAAAATAAAAAAGGATATTTTTGCATACTGCAAGTTAAAATTTTGAAATTCTTACTCTCAAATCAATGGTGGTTTTCATTTACATTGTGGTAATAATGACTTTTTTTTGTTTGTTCATTTATTTTCAAATTCTCACAAATTCCTAGTAAACTCATGAAGTTAAAAAAGAATGGGTACATATTTATCAACTTTCCTCTCCTTTATCAATACTGCAAGACAGAGCACTTGAAACCCATGGAAACCTGTCAATTATCTTTAGTGGTCCCTGGGTCAGATCCATGGCATAAAACTCCGTGGCTGCCCAGAGCCTCCTGCACCTCTGATGGGTTCAGCTGCACAAGTGATGCGGTAGCGTGAGGGTTATTGCTGACGGAGGTAGAGCTGAACAGGGTTCAGCGCTGGGCTCTGCCTCGCTCTACACCCAAGCTGTGTCTCAGTTCACAAGATCTCTCAACTAGTACTTTTGATAAACAAGGAGGGCTCCGTCGTGCAGGCCCTCTGTTTAAATAACACACACACCCCACCCACCCCCCGAAGCCTCTGGCAGTTCCAGATGTGGAGAATTTGCAAGAGTAAGGGCCTCCACAGCAGATTTTTACTGAATGGATAATTGATCTTCTATTTCTTAGCGTTCACTAATATCCTTGGATTGATGTTTTACTCTGTCCAGCATGTAAAAATTATTTTAGAAGCTGTGTACACTGCACTTGGTTTTGACTTTTTTTTTTCAATTTTTGTAATGTAATACATACAACTCCATGCTACATTCCTTGGTCTTGTGATGTGAGTCACATATTACTGCCTGTGCTGATTTTCTTCCCTCTAAGTAGTTCTTTCTCTTAGAATACTTTTAATTTTTTTTTATTTATTTTTTACATTTTTATTCCTGCTTTCTGGTGATGGTTCCTGATTGCCTGTCTTGTCTGATAACTGACGTTCATTAATTATTTACAGAGAAAAATACCCAAAAAAACCTCAAACAAAAGCCTCTATTGCAGCCTGATCCCATCTAGAACTTGTTAAAAACAAAACAAAACAACTTCTTGTTACCACTCAACCATGTAGTGTTGCCACAAACAAAACCTGCCAGCCTCCTCCTCCTCCTCCTCCTCCTCACTTCAGTGATTCCACTGTTTGCTGTCTTCAGTGGTGTATATATTCGAGGCATCACTGCAAGAATGCAAACTCCTGCAATGCCAGATAAATACTTGTTGACCCTTTGTCTAACATATTTTGTCTTCGTTTGCTTGACTTATCCTTTTATTTTATTTTTGTTTGCTGCATGTGAAAGTCCCCACTTGCCTTTCGGTTTTTGTTTTCCTAATAAGCATTTCCCTCTCTGTCTAAATCATTTTATTTACCCAGCTGCTGCTTCTCCATTGCTTTCCTGTACCAGAAATCTTTATTTTTATTTTGCTTACTGATCATCTCTTCCCATACTTGTGACTGTTTCTGTGTATTTCCAATGAAGCATAACTAAAGACCTCATTATGCTGTATGTAGGATATCAGAGACTACCTTGTAAAATGACCTTTGCTGACATCATCTTGCTTACTGCATGCTTATAAAACTACTAAACTCTGTTCTTGCAACATCTTTTCTAGCATTGAATGTTTAGCTAGTAGTGTTTCATAGACAAGCAGGCAACCAGCACTGCCCAAATTGATCTTTTTTTGTGTTTGTTTGGTTTGTTGTTTGTTTCTTTTTGTTGGTTTTGTTTAATTTGCATGCTGTTGTTTGGTTCCTCTTCACAATGTGTCAATGTGTACGGGACTATGGTGCACCCATACCCATCCATCACCGGACTCTTGTAGCTCTCTCTGTCTGTCTCCGTCTTCTGCCTCCCACCTTCAGAACCTGGTACCTGAATCGCTTTTAGAGTTTGTCTTTGGTAGTTTGTTTAACTAGCACCCCTGAATTTTAATTTTCATCATTAACACCTCTCTGGAGCACTCATGTTAGTTGTCCTGTTCTCCAGTAGGACTCCAGCCTCCTGTACGTGGTTAATTACTCTATAGTTGACCGTTCTTCCACTTCCCCCTCTTTCTTCCTCCTTTCCCTAAACACCCTTTAATTTTTTTCCTGGGATCTCAAAGGGAATTAACTCTCTAACGGGGATTTAGTGCTTTCATGCCTTGCTTCTTGGCTTTGGCTGTGCCATGCCAAGAAACTGTCTTAGGCAGCGGAAAATTGGGCTTGTGATTAACCAACTGCTCCATGTTTGTCCCTTACTTGTGTTTTAGAGAAGGATGAGGCTGCAATTGAGAGTTCTGAGTACAATGCCACGTCAGTAGCTGATGTGGACAAGCGGGTGAAACGGCGGCTACTTATGGGTAACACTTTTCTTCCACTTCCTTTGTTGTGCTCTCACTTTTGTCTGTATGTGTGTGGGGGGAGGTTCTCTTTTGGTCTCATTTGGTCCCTTTGGTTTTGGTTTGGTTTGATTTTTTTAACCTGACTTCATCTGCGTGGAAAGGTCACCAATTTTGTTAAGTTCTCATCTGTTGTACGCCTTCATTTCTTGTGTTTAAACTTTTTTTTTCCTAATGCTGCAGCTTTAATGTTCAATTTCTTCTGCATAGAAAGAAGCTTTTGCCATTAACCTTACTTACCTTATGCAAGCTACTTCTTACACATGATTTGTGTGTGTTTGTGTGTATGTGTTGCTGTAGCAGTCCTGAAAAATCTCATGTTGCAGATCTGCCTATTGACTTAAAAGTGGATGATGATGATGATATAAAATAATGTTCTATTAGATATGTGGTATTAAATGAACAACTATATTTGCCTACTTAAAATTCGCAGTACTTCTGATTGAAATGTAAATATTATGGCTAGAAGTTCATTTATTTCCTTTGTCACAGCAGCTCTGTTAGTAACCACTGAAAGACCTTTCCCTAATGACTAGTGAGCTTCCGTATGTTCTTCTTTCAAGACTGAAGCGTGGCTTCTTTCTCTGTGCTGTTGGAGCCTGAGAGTGGAAGGGATGAGGAATTGCTCTGAACAATTAAGATAATTCTTTAGCTTCTGCTCTCACTTTGTTGTTGCACCCCTGTCCTTGTCTTCACGTTGCATCTATGGCCGTTAGTGAGAATGACCTTTTAGGAATAGAACAGGTAGAGCAACTGGACCTCTGCCAGACTCTTTCCACATTGCAAAGAGGACCAGGCAGCACAGACCTCTAAATGATAGCGGTTTGGAGGTTTTCAGGCTATTTATTACTCTGTATTTTCCATTCTGATGCCTTACCACATATAATTATGTTCACTGTGTTTTAAATATAGTGAGCATTGGTGAGAGGTACCCAATGGACCATTGACAAGACAGGGATTCTTCATCCACAGAATAGATTCTGGCAGGACAAGATTCTGCTCTCTTCCCTCCTGGTTACTATGTCATTTCTTAAAACCATTGAGTGTTGCAGACCCTGACCTGCTAGCCCTTGGCAAGCTCAGCTCTGGTTGTAAGCATCCACACCTGATTGGAAGGACCACTTCTAGGACACAGACGCCTTACTTTGAATATTTAATTGATTGCTGGGCTATTAGTTGCAGTAGGTGACAATAAAGTTTCTATATCACTTGTATCTCATCACCCATGACAAACCATCCACTTAACCCGAGGCCAGCATACAACCACTGTGTAGGAAATGACACGGTGTTATAACTCTAAAACAGTACTAGATGATAATGTTGAGGTAAAACATTCTCTCTCATGTGAGAACCTGGGCGTATGTTCTGTTATCCTTAGATTATCTATGATCATTAATTTGCAATTTGTTTGCAGACCCCGCGTGTGGGTTTAATGGTGCTCTGTTTATATTAATTTATATTTATATTAATTTAGGCCAACAAAAGCTATGAGGCAGCTCATCTTGTTTTCTAGAGGTGCTATTTAACACTTTGAGCTGTAATTTCAATAAGCCAATTGTCTTACAGGAAGTCAGGTAAAAAAATGCAACAGGCCTTTAGACCACTGGAAAATGCAGTCTTCTAGGTCTAACTGGTGAGTCTGCCCAGCCACTCACAGTATGTACAATACGGTTTAGAGCGACTGAGCAACACACCTCACGCATTGTTGCCTCACCCTCTAATAAAAATAATTATCCAACCTGAAAATAAGCTCCCACTGCTCACAACAGTCCAAATAGAATTAAAAAGTTACGATCAGCAACCAGCTGCTCAGTTTTACCAGCCCAGCAAGTTCTGAGCTTCAAGCTCTGCATAGATTCTAGGAACAGGTTTAGGGAGATGGTTTAAAAAAAACAGTTTGCAAAAGACATTGTCTTACTCTTCGGTGCCTCCTGTATTAGTAGGTATCACCCAAGAGCTGAGAGTTGATGGACACGCTGTGTTTAAACAACTGATTCCTTAGAAAAATTTAATTAGTACGTGAGATCTGAGTAGGTGGCTTATTACTTAGGGACTTTTCTACTTGTTTATTTCTACTGATTTCTGATGCTCAGACAATCCACAATTAATTTTTTTAAGTAAATTTTTCAAAAATACAGTGGCATTTCCATGGCATTTCCATGTGTCTTCAGATGCTTTCTAAACAGATGTTGTAGAAAGTACTGGAAGCCTCCTTGGGAAACTTTGTTATCAGCTTTTGTAAATGGACTGTGATTTTCGACCCTCCTGCAGGCAGTCTTCGGAGAGTAGGAAAAGCAGATGACTTTATGTAATTTTAGTAGTCTGATGAAAGATGCTTTCAATTGCAAGCCCTGAGACAACAATTTCTAGTCTCCTGTCCTTTTGCTCCATGCTCTTAAAACAACTATGATCCTTATAACCCTTAATATCAGCCAAGGCTAAGAATAAACTTGCGTGAGATTACTTTAGGAGAACAAGACTTGTCAGACATGACTGCCTATGTCACTCATTTTGCTACAGCAAGACCGGCTACTTCTGTAGCTCAGACTGACTCTTACAGGGGTCTGTGTCCCAGTCATGGTGTGGTCCTGTGACTTGTGGCTAAGCCTTTAATGGAGAAAACTAGATAAATACACTTTCTTCCTTCCTCCTGTTAGTAGACTTCTGGTGAGCTTCTGCCATCTGCCAGAGTTCTGTGGTGGGTGACATAAACTGGATATTGAGCCATCTATGTTCTCTAGATGAGAAGGAAAGTGCACACTCATTCTGAAGAAGTGTACACGTCCAAGCATTTAAAACCTTACCAGTGCTTGTAAGGTACATTTACATCCACCTTGCAGATGTTGCACAACACTTTGCACTTACTGTAAATCAGTAGGGCACAACCAATGTCTTCAGGTCTTCTTAAGCATCTGGTATAGTTTATCTTGCTGTTAGTTGAGCACTGCCTGCAGCTCTTAAAATTATGTTCATATCTCTGATTTGTATGGTATGATGCAATTTTTTTCTAAAAATATTTTCAGTGTATTTCTTAGTAACAGTGACAGAGACCTCCTCACTTTCCTTTACCTCCTTTTCTCAAGAAACTATTTGCTGGGACTGTTTTTCCTGTCATAGCATCATATCATGAGACTGCCCTACCTGATAATGCAGCATCAGTTTGACATGCCCTGCTTACCTAGATGAAAGCCTTTCTAGTGTGGGCACACAACTTTAGAAGTACCAAATCTCTACTCAATCCTACTTATACCCTTATCCTCAGAATGTTTTGTCTGGTGTGAGATCTTCAGGAATAGAAGTTGCTTTTACTCATGTATCCAGTTTCCAAATCTCTTTTTGCTATTGTGGCCCCGGATAGGATACATAAGTCCAGTGGCACCACAGTCCGAAGATGAGTCATTCAGTAGTCTGGCACTTTATCATTGTGTATACTGTAAATTATCAAGTCTCACTGGCTCAGCATCCCTCTCTTGGGCGCTGTCTTTCGCTTAAAAAGGCCACAGAGGGGTTATAAAGCAATTGTCTGTTGATAATCTGGAGCAATCTTTTACATAGAACTTGATTCTGCAGACACCAAAATAGATTTTATAGCATCAGCTACACCATTGGACTGCCTCAGTACAACTAAGTCAGCTGCTTACAAAGATGTGACAGGCAGCTGAAAACTTCTTCTTTGAGCAACTGGGACTGCAGAACTGTCTAGTCCTAAGACTCAAGAAGTCCTCATCTCCTCATCAACAGTAATGCATTGCTCTTTGACTAATCTTCACAGCAATTCTGAGAAATGTTGTGATAAGTTTTTTATATTGCCTTTAAAAATGCAGTCACTTGCTACATTGTCATCATTGCAGGCCTTACTAGACTGCATGAATCTTTAAGGTGCTTTAGGAACATAACTGTAATGGTGTTTCTTGGATCTTATTCCCTGATCAGGAATTTTTGAAGAGGTGAGCCTGACCCATTTTTCTCACTGTGTTTCATTTACCTCCCTGTACTCTTTAGTGGTCAAATGGATCAGTTTCATTTGGGCTTGAATCAGAGTGACTTCAGAACAACTGCAAAGGCTACATTTCTCTCGACCACCTTCAATCCACCTTTTCCATTTTTTCCAGAGCTGACTGTTGTAGGAGCTCCCTTTGGCAATAAAATGTTCTTCCTGTGGCCCTAAAAGACATAAGATTTGTTCCTTCTTGTCTCAAGAGTTCCTTTCAGTATAGCAAAGAGTAACAGGACATTGAGCCCATCTTGAAGTTGTGGAAGCGCAGTAATTTCCCTTGCATGTTTAAGGCAGGGATAAGGGTGCAAATGTCAGTAGTACCATTGCTACAGGTGTCCTCAGAAACCCAGACTCTACGCTGAAATTCACTCCTTCACAAGGTGTGTTCACCACATTGCATGTTAACACAGCTTTAGATTTTACCACTGGACACTGACTTCTTGGGTTATCAATAAAGGTATTTGCAGCCCCCTTCAGATACGGGCATGTAAGTCTCTTCCCTTCCCTTGAAGCTGACTCTCAAGATCCCCTTAAATCATTTTACTGTGAATTGAAGTCCTTGTGTTAACTATAAAGAGCCTTGGAACTGATCTGGATTTTGTTACTGCTAAGGTTTGCCTAGGTTGCTTCTGTAGTATAGGAAGCACTTCAATTCATTCGGAAAATCCAACAAGGACCAGCTTTGCCTGGCTGAGATATGTTATATATGCACCTCTATTACATTCCGTCCCTGCTTTCCTAAGAGTAGCTTCCAGGCAGGGCTTCGGTCTGTCTATATTCATGGCACATAACCAGTAATTAAGGTAGTATATTCCCTGGTTCTGTATTTTCCCTTGTGAGATCATTTGACTTTTTCAGATGGCTCCTCTTCCATTTCAGTAGCCTTCAGCTGTTCATGCTGAGCTCCCAGCTGCCTTCCTGGAGAGCTGAGACTGCAGTCCACTAAGACCGATTCCTCTCCACAGCAATCCCTAGAGAAGTGAGCTCTGGGAATTGCAGTTTTGGCATTCCTCCCATGGATTAGTTTATGACAGAAAATCACTGCATCTCTTTTGGGTTTTTTTTCACCTTAACATGGGCTTGCTTTGGAAAGCGTACTAGCACTAACAACTCAATTTCAAGGATCTCAAGCATTGCCAGTTCAGACTAGTAGATCACAAGTGTGGGTATTGCTTTGGCCACTTTGATGGCATGCCAGGGCTCCTTTCTCTGTGTGCTGGTCAACCCTTTCATCCAGTCTTGTGCCTCCTGAAGATGTCTAGAAACGTCAGCCAAGGTAACTGTGTTTATCCTGTCCTGGTCAAAGCTGTTTTGATTTCTGGATATTCAGAATCCATACAATGGATTTTAATGAGCTGCTCACATCATATTAAAAAAAACCCACAACTTGAGTTTATGGTCCTGCATTACTGCATTTGCAGTAAAGGCAAACATATCATCTGTTACAGCAAATGTATCAGTCAGAGAGATTTACAATGTGAGAGTTGATACTTGTACGTTAGGATTATCCATTTGAATCTAAAGTGGTACCCAACTTTGTATATCTTGAGTCATCTGAACTCAGCCATATCATATCTTTTCCTAAACCACAATTATCTAATCCTTAGGCTGCCCTGTTCACCCTGAATATCAAGCATTCTTTAATTTTTATTTATCTGGTAGCAAACTCCTGAGGAGCACCCCTCACCTGATTGTCTCAGTGGCAGGAAGATACCTAATTGTAGCTATTTCCACCCCAGATCATCAGGGTTTATCAGATATTGTCAGGTAATAGGTTGTATCAGGCCTGATTGTCAGTGAGTAGAGGTAGAACAATCAGGTATGAGCTGAACATACTCCCAAGGAGTTGAAGGCAGAAAGGCCACCTGAAGCACCGTCCGTTCTTCTGCAGTTGCCCCTCACAGAGGCTCATGGGCATTAATGCAGCTTTTAGCAGAGCAGTCCTCCACATTCCTCATCTGGGATGAATCAAGATCCCCCTTCAGGTAGCTTGCATAAAATAGGCACACACCCAGTGCATGAACTTGATATTGGTAATCATGGGAGGAGAAAGCAAGGTCACTGTCTTGACATGTATTGTTCATATGCACATTATATGGTCAGCTACCCTTCTCCCCTTCTTTCTCCTAGTCCACCTGGAAATTCTTGGGTTTCCAAAGCTGAGAAGAACTGATGGTCTGGGAATGTGTGGTCTTAAGGCTAAAAAGTCTCAGGTCTTAACTTGCAAGGATCTATGCCTTGTATGAATGTGCATGCCAATAACAGATAAAACCTTCTAATTTCTCTAGTGTGCAGTCATCTTTTTACTTCCATTCCTCCCTATGACACATTGCAAACCTGAGGGTTATAGTCTTTTCTGCTGAAAACCAGAAGCTTGGTAGAACAGCAAGAAAGTGTTATGGCTTATTTTTTTTTGAATCAGAGTAACTGTTCTTGTGGACCTTCTACTCCCTTATGCCTACCCGACCCAAGCTGTTGACTCCAGTCTGGTGTTTTGTTAGTTAGGAATTTTAGGACTTAAATCTCTTTGAATTGCTGTTTTCTTTTCATCAGAGACATACAGCTATACATACATTACAGGAAAACAGAACCCACAAAACTAGCTAGAATTACCAGAGTCTCATAATTAAGGTGATTTTGTCCTGCCATGTGTAAAAGGACATATCAATATGGAAACCTTCTCTAGTCATTTTTTTAAATCATCCAAAGATCTCTTCTCTGGTGGTTCACTATGATTAACTTCTCCAAAGTCAAATCTCTGTCTTGAATCATAGTCAAACATACTTCATGTGGAAGTCTATCTATTTTTCTGGATTTCAGGACTCTCTGGTGGAACCCTTTTTTAACTCATCTGCATCTCAGGAAGGAGCTGTAGAACTTATTGAAGCCATACCTTCTTTACCTAAAAATTCCTTTAATTTGATGAAAGTATTCTGGCAAAAGCCTTTCTTTTTTCTTGAAAGTAAGTTTTGTGGGAAGACACTGTTTTTCACAGTGCTTTTGTCCAGAACTACCTTAAGAAGTAGGAGGACAGAATGTACACAGTAGTCTGGTTAGAACACTCATTTATATGTTGAGGAAATTATGCTGAAGACCCTTTCATGGTGATTTGCCACCCATGTTCAAGGGGAATGTTGGGCTGTAAAGTCAGACTAAATCATTGTCTCGTGAAGATGCTCTGCCCTTGAGGCCAGTATTGATAACCGATAGCCTCGTACGGGCTTGGGATTTTTCAGTTTCTGGAACCATAAAAGAATAGAAAATGGGATCTGGGTTTCTAACATGGCATGTAATGCCCTAAGTACAAAGCCACTGAAATAAAGAGTTTTATGAGGTCTGTTTTTTCCATTAGAAAATCTCCAAAAAGCCTTATGTTGTTTTATTCTTATGTGAATTAAAAATTGATTCAGCAGACTTCCTTTTTTGTTCTCTTTCAAAATGGAGTGAGAGTTCCCAGGTGATCCTACTCCCAGTGTTCTGTCTCAAAGAGCAGGGAGGTGGACAAGCTAGTGTTTACAGGTGTTCCTCCAGAGCAATTCCCTTCTATTGTAGTTACAGCCTACCAAGGATCACTTTGGGGAAAGAGTACCTTTTCAGTGTGTACTTCAGTTCCTAGCTTTGTTGTACTGCCTCCTAGGACTCTGTCAGATTCTTTTGAATATGTCTTTATTTTTCTAAATGGCTTTTATCTGACTTAGAAATACTCACTGTCAGAAAGCCAAATGTCCACCACAATCTTTTTGTGCTTTAATCAATAAAGCATTTAAAACATATTAACAGGCGTATTGCCAAGAGGATCTCTAACTCGGTTACTAACTGTGAAACCAAGACCTCACTTTAACTCTTTCTGTCAGTTCTACTTTGCTCTATGAAATCATAGAGAACAGGCGGAAGGAATCACTGGGGTCATTCATGCATTCTCTCTCTCTCAAGGGCAGATCCTTTCATCTCAAGTTATCGTCACTTTTATTCATTGAGTTTGTGAATGGTGTGCTATTTCCTGTAAAAATCCCTTTTCTTCATTTCTTTGCTGATGATAAAGACTCTGACCTTATCCAGAATTCCTACCAATACCTCCCATTGTTTTGCTTTTCCATTTTAAATGAAAGGATTTGTCCAAGGTCGGGAGATAATGCTCCTCAACAGTGTGTTCAGAGTATTTCAGGTTTTTCTTAAATGCAGCTTCTCTGTTTAGAAAAAGTGCCACAATCCTGACTGATGGTGCTATTTTTAAGGGACTGGACTCACAAAACATCTGATGCAATCTATCAAGTGACAGTCCCTAAATATGTGATGTTCCCTAAAGACAAATCAAACTTTTCTGAGCTGAGAGCCGCGGGATTCCTGATTCAGTGCGAGATTCACCTAGGCATTTCTTCACACATTCTGTATGTGGCAGTGCAGAACTCTCATCCTATTTTCATGCAAATAAAATTCTACCAATCATGAAATTGCAAGGAAATGAGGAGACAAGCATAACGGAGTGAAGAATTCCACATCCTGCAAGTTACCCTTTCTGTCTCACCTTTCTCACTCCCTGAATATGAAGCTCTTTCAGTTCCTCCTTCGTCTGTTCACAGCTATTTGTTTCTTTCATTATACTCTTCTGAATGCTCTTTCTCTATCCTTTCAGCATCACGGAGCATAATTTGCATAAGAATAACATCGTTCTCACTTAACTGAAAATTCAAATATTTCAGTTGTGTGTTTAGTTTCTCCTTGTGCTTGTTGTCCTTTGGGTCCCTCCTTGTACCCTGATCTCCTGCCGTATCCTGTACTGCCGCTTACAGTAGAATTCTTTTTAGGGAGGGCAGCAGCAGTCTTATCTCATGGTCTCTGTCTCGTTGCATCATTACTCATACTGCATATTCCCTCTTACTTAAAGACAAGCCCAGCTGTATAATCAACAAAATTTGATCTTTTTTCATAATTGCCTTTTCTTGGTGAAGTTTTAATCCCTTCCAAGTTTCAGGCTTTCAGAATTTGCATATCTTTCGGTCAGAATTTAAGTATGATTTTGAGTGGGTTTTTATCCAGTTAGATAGATTGTTGTTAGGCCAGGCCATGCAGTTCACCTGCTTGCAGCACTGATGCCACTGTGAGAATCTCCTATATAATATACATTTTGAGAGAAGGAGTGTACTGTGCAGATACTCCTTCTACCTGGAGTGCAGAAAGAGCAGTGTCTGGTGGAGATGTGCTGTGATTCCAACCCAGAGGGAGCAGGTGAGATGTCAGCACAGGCTGCCTTTGAGCCAGAGAAATCATTGTACTCTGAACTGAAGTGCTTGCATTTTCCATGAGAGAGGAAATATTACGGGCTGATTTGATTCCAGATACCCTTTTGTATTAAAATGAATGGCTTCAACATTCTTTAAGGTTAGGGAGCCAGTACCATTCAACTGAGCAGGATCTGACCCTCCTGTAGAACTGCTCTAGTACCTTAGCATCACCACTGTTTTGTAACTGTAACGTAATAGTAGGTGGCACAAGGGAGTCATAGAATCACAGAATGTGTGAGGTTGGAAGGGACCTTTAGAGGTCATCTAGTCCCCCTGTAGTAAGCAGGGACATCTTCACTAGATCAGGTCACTCAGAGCCCCATCAAACCTGACCTTGAATATCTCTAGGGATGGAGCCTCTGCTACTTCTCTGGGCAACCTGTTCCAGTGATCTACCGCCCTCATAGTGAAGAAGTTTTTCCTAATATCCAACCTGAATCTCCCCTTTTCTAGTTTAAAACCATTGCCCCTCATCCTAATGCTACATCCTCTCGTGAATAGTTCTTCCCAGCTTTCTTGTAGTTATCTTTCAGGTACTGGAAGGCTGCTGTAAGGTCTCCTCTGAGCCTTCTTTTCTCCAAGCTGAACAAGACCAACTCTCTCAGCCTGTCTTGATAGGACAAGTGCTCCAGCCCTATCTGCTGGATCATATCTGCTGAGGAATGGAGACTCCTAGTAGTTTATCCTTTTTTCACACCGCATTTGCCAGGCAATACTACTTCACAGGCACTCATTAATGAGAAAAGAGGGAACACACTACACATTTTTCAGTGTATGGATTTCACTGTCTTTGGAATTTGATGTAATAAACCTATAAATGTGACCAAACCTCTGGCAGAAAATAATCCTTTTGGTCTGCCCAAGACTTTAAGAGAGATCAGTCTAAGCTTCCTCTCACATTCAGAGGAGATGACAATCATTAGCTCTACAGGTTTTTTTCATTTCATTTCTTCCAAGAACAACTTGTTCTGTCACTCTCATACTTTTTTCTAAGAGATAGATGATCAAGACCGCAGCTGCTGCTAAACTTCCTTGAATCTAGGTGATGACCTAAGTGACTTCCTTCTCCATATTCACTTTAAACTATACATAATTTCTTTTGTTTTCACTACAACTGGCTGGTTTTGGTCTTCTGCTAAGGCATCTCTGCATTTTTATGCATGCATTATTGGAAACAGCTCTTTCATTTACAGTTGTTCTCAGCTCTTTCCAGCCATTATCAAGAGTTGGAAAACAAATAGGTCTTCTGGATCTTGTTGACATGCTGGATAACAGAAAAAAATCAAATAAACATTTCTCCCTATCTCCAGAGGAGACATTTGGATGCTACATGTTTTGGTTTTGCTTTCATGCCTTGTGGCTGGAAGGCTCTTCGTGATAGAGTTGCGTATTGATCAGACTAAGGGAAGTGGCGTTGATCACTAGTGCAATATTTCTATACTTTTTATACAGTCTGAGCATAACATGAAATTAAGACCATCCTTCTTCACACAGAGACCCTCATAGCATTCCTCTGTATTGTATTTTGCTCAGGATACTGCAGCTCAGGTCAGCACAGTAGAAATACACTACATTGACTGGTATCTCGGTGGCTGTACAATGGCACAGTGGCTGCACAATGGCATTTGTGCTTTTAGACAGCAATATTGCAAGCTCAAGTTACAGTCAACACCTTTTCCTGAGCGCTCTTTGTGAATGCCACTTGGCTCAGCCTTCTTGTGTGATGGGCAGGATGATACCTTTACAGTGCAAAGAGGTCGCTTGCCCCTTCCCAAAATTACCTACTTGCCTAGCATACCAAAGAAGCTTATTTTAGTTCAGAACTAAACACACTTTGTTACTTGTCCATTTAATTCCTTATACTCTTGTACCATCTTTATGTTTTTTTAAAAACCTTTTGTCTTCAAAGAGAATAATTTAATATTTATGTCATTTTAAGCAAATTTTTGTCCCACTGAACACACTATCAAATATTTTAGCAGATTGGCTGAGGCAGGGAAAGCAGAGTTTTGCATATTCGTGCATGTATATGCACACACTCCAGAGTTTATGGGATTAGTTTTTTAAGTAAAACATAATTACAGCCAAATGACTGACCTTGGTTAAGACCGACCGGGGACACCAACTTGTCTGTTATATAATGCTTTTTTCATATTAATCCTGTTGCATATTATGCTAATCTAAAGAAATGTAAAAGTGTATAGAAAAGATTGAATTCTCTTATCCCTGTAAAATACATTTCCAGAGGAATAAATATTATCACGCAAAAGGTAAATTAAGAGTAGGGCATGTCAAGGCTTACTTCTAATTTTGCTGCTGTTGCCAGTAAATTATGTCCTATTGTTAGCAAGAAAAACAATGGTATTTTATATTTATAGGACATGTGTGCTAATGAACTTCAAAAGTTCTTACAAGTATAGGAAGTGCTGTATCTATTTTGTGTAAGGAGACCAGTATATCACAGAATCTCTTGTAAGCTCCAGTACAAGTATTTTGCCAAGGGTGACATAGAAGCTTGTGGAAAACTAGAAATTTACATGTCTACTTCCATGCTCCAACTTTCCAAAATGAGAATTTCCTACTGGAAATATCACAGATATTCATATAATATCTCAAGTTGGACGGGACTTATAAGATCCATTGAGTCCAACTCCCTGCTACTCGTAGGACTACCTAAAACTAAACCATGTGACCAAGTACACAGTCCAGATGTTCCTTGAAATCTGACAGGCTTGGAGTCATGAACACTTCCCTGGGGAGCCTGTTCCAGTGACCAAACACCCTTTCAGTGAAGAACTTTTTTCTAATCATAGAATCACAGACTGGTTTGGGTTGGAAGGTACCACAAAGATCATATAAATCCAACCCCTCTGCCATGGGCAAGGACACTGCCTGATCATCTTCACGGTCCTCTCAGTCCAGTCTGAACTTCCCCTGATGAAGCTTCATTCCATCACCAGAAAGAGCAGATCAGCACCTCCCTCTCCACTGCCTACCTTGAGGAAGTTTAGACTGTGATGAAGTCACCCCACAGCTTTCTCTTCTACAAGTGACCTTAGCACCTCTTGTAAGTCACGCCATCAAGGCCCTACACCATCTTGGTCACCCTCCTCTGAACACACTCTAACAGTTGGATGTTCTTATATGGAGGTGCCCAAAACTGTACCACAGTACTTGAGGTGGGGTCACACAAGTGCAACGTAGAATGGGACAGTCATCTCCCTTGACTGGTTGGCTATGCTGCACTAGATGCACCCCAGGACACAGTTAGGCCCTTTGGCTGCCAGGGCACACTGTTGACTTCATACTCAGCTTGCCATCAACCCAGACCCCCAGACCTCTTTCCACAGGACTTCTTTCCAGCCTCACATCCCCTAGTTTATACGTATAACCAGGATTACCCCAGTGCAGAATCCAGCACTTGCTCTTGTTAAGATACATACAGGTGGTGATTGCCTAGCTCTGTAATCTGTCCAGATATTTCTGTAAGGTTTCTTCACCCTCGAGGCATTCCACGGCTCCTCCTAGTATCATCGATGATAGTGGATGTATCAGGTATGTGTCAGCAATATCTACTGGTGTTATGAATGAGCTGAAGTCCAAAGAGATCTTGAACTTTAATAGGATACTGAGTAGACATGAACTTAAATTGACATACTGCTTGCTGTGTCCAAACTACTTCCTTCTCCCTTTTCCTTTCCAGTATTCTTTATCAGAAATAAGGTAAAAGTGAAACTCAGCTGGAGGATACGTGCACCAGTTTCATTGAATCATAAACTCATGTAAGTTGGGAGGGACCTATGGAGGTCACAGAATCCAAATTCCTACTGAAAGAAATGGGACCTATACCAGGTTGCTCAGGGACACATCTAGTTTAGTTTTGAACATATCCAAGGATATATATTTCACAGCCTCCTTGGTAAGCCATTCCTGTGTTTGACCACTGTCATTGTGAAAAATTTTTACCATCTGTCAAGCTGTAATTTCCCATATTCTAATTTCTGTGTCTTCTTCTCTTGTCCTTCCAAGAAAAGTCTCATTTCATGTTCTTTATACTGTTCATTTAGTTAGCTGTAGGCAGAAATAAGATTTCCTCTGAGTGTTCTCTTGTTAAGACTGGCCAGCTCTCAGCTTCTCAGCCTTGTCATGTGATCCAGCCACCTAAACATGATCTTAGTAGACCTCCACTGAATTTGGTCCAGTATGTCCATGTCTCTCTTTGCATCCAGTACTGGACACAGTATTCCAGATGTTGTTACCCCAAGCACCAGATAGAGGGATAGTGTCATTTCTCTTGATGTTCTGCTTGTACTCTTACTAATACAAGCCAGGATGTTGTTGACCTCCTTTGTCTTAAGAAAATACTGCTGTCTTTCATTCAACTTCTCCACTGGGAACACCAGGTTTAGGCAGTGTTGGCCCTAATATCATTAGCTGAATAGCCATGTTACTTCACCTGACGCCGTGCTAAAGGACCAACACCTCAAGCTTGAGCTTTCTAATAGGATATTTTAATATCCAGAAGCAGCGCATACCCATAGAGCAATGAACTGTTGTTAAAACAGCAAATATCATAATGGAGCAACCCCTGGGTGTAGCATGTTGGTTATGATTTAGGTTACTTCTTGTCTGTAGAGCCAGGGAGCAGATAAGTGGGAGATTGTTCCAGAATTAGGATCTTACAGTGGAAAAACAATGTAAGCTGTCACAGACTGTCTTATGTAAATAGAGGTCCTTTTCTTTAGGTCCCTCTTTCTGTCTGAGTTTTCTGGTGCAAATGCAATAAGGATGTAAGTGAGACTTCAAACATACTTTAAATTTGCAGTAAAGTCTAATAATTTCAAATTATGAGCTTTGTCATAATTTAGAGGAATCGCAGTATCAGTTACATGACACTGCTTTATTTGTGTCTTTCAGTTCTTTTTCTGTTTCCTCATCAGAACAAAAAACATCAGATGTGTGCCAAAAAGTCTGAAACAAACAAGCAAAAAAAGCCCAAGCAAACAAAAAAACAAATTAAAAAGTGATTAGTATGCTGAGGTTGCCCTTCACAGAGAAAAAAACAGTGGGGAATAGCCTGTAGGATCAATATTGCCATGAAGATCTGATGCAAATTTTGAACATCTGTTCCTTCCCTTCCATATAGAATCACACAATGGTTTGGGTTGGAAGGGACCTCAAAGCCCATCTAGTTCCAACCCCCGCCATGGTCAGGGACACCCTCCACTAGCCCAGGCTGCCCAAAGCCCCATCCAGCCTGGCCTTGAACATTGCCAGGGAGTGGGCAGCCACAGCTTCTCTGGGCAACCTGTGCCAGGGCCTCACTGCCCTCATAGGGAAGAATTTCCTCCTAATATCTAATCTAAATCTAGCCTCTTTCAGCTTGAAGCCATTACTCCTTTTCCTGTCACTCCATGTCTATAAGTACAGCTTCTCCAACATGATAGCTCAGAAATAAGTAATTTGTATCTGATCTTTATTTGAGATACAAAACTTGCAGTTCAAATATATACAAAAGTTGGATAGTGGTGAGATGAAGAATGAGTTGAAGTAATTTCTAATACAAATACAGGTGGTGATGCGCTTTGGTTTGTGTTGTATGGAGGATTCAGCTCTTTGATGTAGCTTGTAGTACTTCTTTCCCACGTTCTGCTATGCACATCCACTTTCTTTTACCAATGTATTCTCACGACCTTGAGTTTAAGGAATTTCATCAGTACATCTGATTATCAAAAATGTTAGATGTACTGTCAGATGTCTTCTTGCTCACTTGGATCTTCATTCTGTGAGAGTTTGTCATGTATGAAAGTCAGAGTAACCAGGATAGTTGAAGGGTATTTATCCTTTTTGGTTTGTTTTACTAAATCTCTGTGAAAATAAAAAAACCTGGCTTGATTCCCTCTATTTATACATAGAAATAACTCTTGTTCACTGAATGACCCTTACCCTACAGATCCAGTCATCCATGCCTTGGGAAAAAAAAAAATGTTGTGTCTATTCATTTTCACTGGATGTTATCCAGCAAGGAGAAATATTACTGCTTATGTTCATCTCGTGTTGATGAACTGCAATAAAGGAACTCTTCAAGTGCCAAAATTAATCTGCTAACTTAAGATTTACTGCTCTTTGCAGTGCCATGCCAAACGTACATCTTCAGCACTTTTTTTTTTTAACCTCAACTCTTTACTCCTGGCAAATCATAGAGTCAGAGAATGGTTAAGGCCGGGAGGGACCTCAAAGATCATCGAGTTCCAACCCTCATCATCCTACCATTAAGTGGTGCCCAAGTAAAAAAAGTTTGAAATGATGTGAAACTTCTTCCCTTCTCTAAAACGTACCATTTGATTTGTCAGCTATGAGCACACACACACGTGTGCACATGAAGATGGAAATGCCGGCATTGTCGTTTACAGAAGAATTTTCCAACAGCAGGGTCAGCATCTAAGTCTATAAAATCAGTCTTTCCCAGGGGAGTAAATGAAATTTGGAAGTGTGTTACTTAAACTGTTAGGTTCAGGTTCTACAGGTCGTACCCAAGGTGAACAAGAACTCTGCCTGAACACACGGAGGTGCAGACTCAGCTCCATTTTCAGAAAGCTGTTCCAAAAAACTTGTCGATCCATTTGTTAGCTGCTCTTGCTGGCAGCTACATGCAGATCCATTTGTATACTGATTGCTTTTTCTGCATGCTGTTATAACATAGCACACATGGCATTAAAAAAAGTAAAATCTATGGAGTAATGTGTGAATGTGTACGGATGGCAGAGTTCTGTCCCATGCTGTTAATGCATGTGTGCCCCAAACCCTTGCTTTCGGTTTGTTCTTAAGTGCCAGCAGCTTATTCCACGACTGATAGAGAGGTCTGTGCCAGTGCAATGAGAAAAGAGGAGGGAAAAAAACACAGTTACACTTTTTTTCTCGTATTTTGTAACAGTGAAGTCCCTCCAAAGGGCCAGTCTAAGTTCACCTTGAGGGCATTAGCAGAGGCTGCTTTAAAATAAAAATCTTTTAGTACTAGTCAATTGAAAGATAAAGCCTTTTCTGTTCTGTGTAAATAATTTTTGATCAATGTACTGTTCTAAGGCAATTCCTGATTAGCATATCCTATAGCTTATTGTCAGACCCTGTCCACAGGGTACAATTGTGACACAGGCTGTGAATATTCAGCAATAGGAGTCTGTAAATCTGAGTAAGTAATGACAAAGCCTCTTTAGGGAAAGCCAGAATGAGGTGAGCTGAGTAGAATAATGGCAGTCTTGGGGGGCAGGGGGGTATTTTAATTTAATCAAAGCCAGAGCAAGTGAAAAAGATACTATTAAAAGGACTTGCTCTCTGAAGTAAATACTTTTCAGATAAATGCACAGTTCAAACTGACGTGCTAAATTGGCATCCTTACATGCACTCTATTCTCTGGATCAAAGCAAAGTTAATCATTTCAGTTGCCTTTTATCTATTTTATGGATGTGTGTGGGTACGTTTGCGTATGTGTGCGTGCGGTGTGCGCATGTGCACACAAGCAACAGAAAATAATGGTAACGAGGGAGGGGTTTTGGCTTTTTCTCTAATGAAGTTGAAGATTATTTTTTTTAATGTAGTGGTACCTAATAGTCATTGCCCACTGTTGTATAAGCTCCAAAGTATTGCAGCTTTCTCTTGCCTGTGTTTGCCCAGCCACCCTTCTACATACTACAAGCACTGGGAAATTTCAATGACACAGCTTGGAATGGGTTCAGTGACCTCAATTATGCCCTCCCACCCACTCCAAACTCCTTTCAATTTGCAAAAAGCTTTAAGTGGACAAAACCCAGATGCCTTTTGCTTGTAGTTCAGTAAGAACAGATTGGGCATGTAGATTCTTGTCAAAGTGATATATGTAGTTCATTTTCCATTAACTCTTTCTTAACTAAGGATTTTAAATTCTTGGTTCCAAGTCTAGCACTCTCCTTTGCTTTCTGCTGCATTTTAAAGTTCATTATGCCTACAACATCATTTAAAAAAATGAACCTTAAAAAGCCTCGGCTAGACAGTGACTGATACAAAACAGACTGAATGTTTGGTTCTGCTTTTAAAGGCAATCACTTTTTTTTTTCTTTTTAAACTCGTTTTGTATGTAATAACCCATCCTATTGTCTAAGAGAGCCCAAAAGCACTAACTAAATATAATAAATAAAACCACCAGTTTGCGGGGAGAAAGAAATCGTGACTTGTGGACATGATTTACCAGTCAAAACCAGTACACGGGCCCTGATGACCTTGAGAGCTTGCTTCAGTTGGCTTGCTTAAACTTAGATTGCTTTCACAATGTTGTAACGTTACCCCAAAGAGTCAGTGCCTCTCCCCTCCCCCCAGAACATTTCATTACACTCCCTTTCTCCCTCTCTCTCTCTCTCTTTCTCTTTCATTCTGCAGAAACATGTGCTGTCAATAATGGAGGCTGTGATCGGACTTGCAAGGATACCGCGACAGGGGTACGATGCAGTTGCCCAGTTGGATTTACCCTGCAGCCTGATGGGAAAACGTGCAAAGGTCAGCTTCTGTTTGCTTTGCAATGCATCATTTGCCTTCAGTGCCTCCAGTACAAGATGTAAATATGCAGTTATTCAATCAATACTTTTAAGTTAAGGCAATACTGGCATAGTGATTGCAATTGAGTTCATTAGCTTTCCCCTTCCCTGAGTTTTCTGTATTTACCTATTTCAATCATTTTTCTCTCTATTTATTAGAGGGTTTTATTACTGCAAAGAAATGAGATACAGAGGTCAAACTGTTTCAGGCGGACCAGAGATGTAGAGGAATGACTGTGGGCTGCAAAAAGCATTCCGTTTCAAAGGACAGTTTGATACCCCTGTAAAACTTCAGTCATCTAATGGTGTCTGAATTTGTCTATTCAAAAAGCAAGTTAAAATTTCAACCAGTACTTTGTTACCTGCAGATAATCAACTGGTTATTACTATGTGAAGCTAAGCAAAAGGTGCAGAGGTATAGCTCAAAAAACCCAGACGCTTGCCCATTTCTGCCCTTTCAAAACATAAGTAGCCAGCTACAAAAGAAAACCAAAACAACTTTGACTAGTGCACAGGTATAAGCTATACAACTGATGCTCAGATTTGCTGTTCCAAAGGCAGCACAAGAACCCCGCTTGGCATTTTGTCCTTCACGAGTGTGTTCAATCTTTGGTAAGCAGAAGAGGGAACAGGAAGGGGCATCTGATGTCACTGTCAATATCTGTTCTTGTTAAGGAGACAGGGACAGTTTCAGCTATCCCTGCAGAATCACACTCATTGGCGCCATGCACCTAAGTAGATTTGGATACACGTCAGTAGGACCAGGCCCTCCACCGACCTTTTTCCCATCTTCCTATGTATTTCTTTTAATCTCCATTGCAAGAGACTTGGTGACAGACATCCAGGAGGACACTGAATACGTTGTTGTCACAGAGAATACCTTTTTATCACTCAGTGACAGCATAAGTTGACCTAACTTGTAAGACACTATTGGGACTTCTTTCCTTCAAAGTAACCAGAAATGTCAGAATATCTGCAGGCCAGGGCTCACTATTACTTAAAATAGTAAAACCCACAAAAATAAACAGAAAATGTGTGGTTTCCTCTTGCTCCAGGCTGAAAAATCCCAGTGCTTGAGCATGATCCTGTTAGTATTTATAGAAATAACAGTCCATTTGCCTGTTTATTTGAAAATAAAACATTTAAACTGCCATCACACACAATGTTAATAGTTAAGGGTGAGCACACATCAAAAATCAGTCGGTTTAGTTCAAGCCACATAAAAATAAATCTTCATTTTTACAGGCAGACTAGCTAAACCATAGCAGAGCAGTAACAGTGATTCCACCGAGTGCTTAAAAAGGAGGCATTTTAATACTGTAACATACACCTAGACTTGATCATAACATTTATTATTGAAACTCCATCATGAAAAAAAAAGATTTATTTTAAATTTAGAAGTTGGCCATAGAACTAATATGAAACAATATTTATATAATGATCTAGTCTATAATTAGTGCTACAGACAAAATGAAATATTCAACTGATCCTCAAACCGAATACCCTAGCTCTAAGCTCCTTCACATTTTTTTCTTTTCCCCTTTGATATGAGGAGAAAATATAAGAAACAGTATCTGTATTTTTATGATGGTGCAGATTCTTTCTTCTTTCTTAAAATAAGCAGCAGCTGGAAATTAACTCCCATGGTTTAACAAACAAACCAGGTCATTTCTTTTTAAGCTTTATTGACAATTCAGGAAATAGTCTTCAACATTAAATGGTAAAATATGTGTTTTACATTTAATTTAACAGTAATCAATAGTATTTATCTGATATATTGCACTGTGAGATTTCTGGGCCAGATTCTACTTCCCTGAAGCTGAATTAACTTCCCATTTAAACCTGCGCACAAAGGATCCTGCACTTAATCTGTCCAGTGAGGCTTCTTCCCCAGCTGCCACAGGCAGCCCTTAGTCGAGACTGCTTTCTGAGATTTATGTCTTCTGAGTGCAAAAGTGATCATGGTGGTGGAGTGACTTTGATGCCTTCTGGGCTCCTCTTGCTTATAGATAAAGTCTGGAAAAGTCTGGGGTGGGGAGACTCTTTGTGCACGCATTCCTTCTTCTGAGTTCTGTAGGAAACAAGATGACTGATCAGCTCAAGTTTTCTCCTTTGATTTTTAATTTTTTTTTTCTCTTGATTTGACTTTCCTTGATTTGACCGGCCCACAGTTTCACAATTTCTCAGATACAGAGTTCATTGTTCCCTGTAGCTGTAACCTGACATCTGTGTGATAAGATCAATGAATTATCTACTGGATGCCCTTTAAAGCATCTTCAGGGAACATGCAGCTGTCACATCCTGTCTTCTTTTCAAGTCCATCAAATGTCACAGCATGTCCAAGTGAGGTTTTTCATACAAACAGCTTTTTAATAGAGGTTGTATTTCTAAATATGAGAGAAGGATATGCCATTATCTATTAAAGGATGGGGCATGTAAGAAAAGCTGAAATTATGCTGTTTGAAATTATGTAGTTGGTTAGATTCAAGAGGTTTAAATAAGACTATAAGGAACTTTTGACTACTCCGAGGTGGACATTGTGTAATTTATTAATCTGTAATGCTAGCTCACTTGTAGGTCATGCCCTCAGTAGTGCAGTTTTACCATAATGGTATTGTATGGAAATCTACTGCCATTTTTCTTCCCTATTTTTTACAAGGAATCAGGTGCATTAAAAGAAACTTTTTTTTTTTTGTATTAATGAAATAAATGAAAACATTATTTTTCTAAATATAATAATTCCTAGCTGATTCTGTTCAAAAATCAGAGCTAGACTGCTTTAGGCATTGTATATCATGAGGAAAAGAGTTTACCATCCAAAGTGTTCACAGGGTTTTTTTGTAGTTTGGAATTTCATAAACTGTTTAGTATAAAAAAAAGGCAAGTATGCATACAAAAGGAAAGGCATTTTTTAAAGAAAGGGTAGATGCAAGCATGGTTTATTTAAAAAAAAAAAAAAAGATGACAAATAAACCCTATTAAAAGCAAGTAATTGTTTTACACTTTGCAATACCATATTTCAGATTCTATAGTTCTGCCATAAAAAAGCTGGGATGGATTTAAATCAGAGTACAGAACTGAGTCTGGTATGTCTCCTGGCCCTTTCCCAGAGAATCAGAGAAAGGAAGATGCAGGAAAACAACTTCCAAGTAATGCAAGGGACCCACCTTCAGCAGTTTTGCATGTCAGTCTCTTTCACAGGCTCAATGGGAAATGAGAATTCACTGTACCTCAGAGAATCAAGCTCCTTTTGTTAATGCAGGCTGCAGTCTGGGTTATATCAAATGTCAATAAAATAGGGAAAAAATTGCTGTGGAGAAAGATTTCACCTGCAATATGTACAGGTAGTGGCATAACCATTAGGAAGGCTACTGTAGTGGAGATTGTTTTAGAGGTGAAAAAGTCATCATGATGTCTAATTATTATTGGCATTATCTCTAATTAATTCTCCTTTACATATATTGCTTACCTGATCTCATAGTGAAGTAAGAGCAAAAGTGCTGTCTGTTTTCTAGAGGGACCTTCAGATGTAATAATGGTGCCTGGGATAAAAATTCATTAACCATTTGCTGTTCTTTGAACGTCAGTCTCAGTTCAAGTCTTTCCTCAGCTGAGTTGGCACACAATGGACAGCACTCTTTTTTTCCCTTCAGCTTTACTGTCAACTTGTCTCTCAATAAGCTGAATCATGGAGGTTTTTTGTCAGCTAACAGAAGAGACACATCCCAGGCAGAAAGAGTTGTGTATTCTCCCTGTAATTCACAGGGTTTAATTCCTCCTGCCATTGTAACTGCATGATCCCAGCTTGATGCTGAGTACATTTCATGACGTTGATTATTGTGCTACACATGACAAAAGTGTACTTCATGTCCTTAAATGCCTACCAAGTCATCTCACAGGAATCAGCTAGCCAGACAGAAAGGAAGCCAGAGGATTAAAAGGCATAGGGGCCAGGGGAGTCTATCACTCATTTCCTCCTACCCACTTTTTGGTATCCCCCGTATTGTGCTTATCAGGGTTCCTGTGGTCCCCAGCTCTTGGTTCATTGGTTCTTATCCATCCTTCCTGTTGAGTACCCTTTTCATGCATCCAGCTGTAATCTGCCCTCAATGAGAAGATTCATCAGTTTAGCGTTCTAATCATATTAAATACAATGTAGGTAGCTGATAAAGCAGAAGATGCATTTGCAAAAAAGTTGTGGGGTTGAAGAGGAGTGAAGCTCAGCACAGATTTCTGAAGATTGTTTAAAACTGGACCATGCAATAAAGGGCTCATCTACCTGAGGGCAGCTACAGAAGGATGGGAGAGCAGCTGAGCAAGGCAGCATTCTTCTTCCAGGAACTAAAGTAGAGAAGGACTGGGAATGCCTGCAAAAGACATCTGAAAGACAGGGGCTTTCTTTGTGGGATCTCTAAGAAGTGAGTTAGAGCAAGAGGAAGGGCCACAGGCTTCTGGAATGGTGTAAAATGTAAGACCATGTGTCTTATTTGCTCCATCCCTGCCTCGTGGATTTAACAAAGAAACTGTGGCCCCGAGGCACTCCTGTACCCCTGAATAATGCAGCTTCCCAGCACTGTACGCATGGACACAGAGAAACTGTGCAGGGCGCAGCACTTGCTGAACTCCTAGAATCAAATGGCAGAGCAAATATAATTTATAAGCAAGAGAAGTAAAGCATAACAGGATTTCTAAGGGTTCTGGAGGAAAAGGCCCATCTCAGATATGTCTCTTCTGTGAACATCTACAGAGTGTGACCTAACTTTCCAATACCCCGTAGATGTCTTGTAATAGTGAGATGCATGTTATTTTATTTAGCTAACTTTCTGGTTTCTGTCATTGTCATAGGTAAGCTTGAGAATGGGATTTTGGGAAGGTAGAACACTCAGCTGGGCTAGAATGTCAGTGGTTTTAGTAGCAATATGATGTTTCATTGATAATCTGCCACCAGTTGTGGCTGCGCGCAGTGGTTTTAGCTCACATGCACAAATAGATCTTTGCCAAGCCCAGGTGATCTCCTGGACATGTATTTGGGAGACAGAAAAGTCCCTGCACATCTTCGCCTAGAGATGGGGCATTTTATTTACTATGCAACACTAAGTAAGCACTTCTTAGCCCTCTGGCATATTGTTTAACTAAAGCGGTGTTACGCTGGGGTTACGTGACTGGATGCTGTTTAGGCAAACATTTCTTCTTCCTGCTGTCTCATTGTCATGGTTACCCAGCAATGTGGTGCGCTCTCTACTTCCTTGAAGCAGGCCCCCATCCTTTCGCATTCAGGCGCAGCAATGTGGCGCTTACATGCTTCAATACTTGACTGTGCTGCAGTGGGAGCATCAGAAATGCCTTAGCCTTGGGTGGTTTGTCCAGTAACTCAACTCTGTAACCTTCCTTATCACTGAGCAATCTAGAAAAGGAAGAGCAGGAGCACAGAGACTTAAGAACTATTGAAGTCAAAGGACTGACTCCAAGTTTCTTGAAATAAAAGGGAATTTTTGCATTGGCTTTATTAGGTTGACATCGTAATCACTCTTCTTTATCTTCTTTAATTGCAGCAGGAGGATGTATTTTAAATTATTTTTGATACAAAAAAGTGAGGCCCTGAAAATCAATTAAATTTTGGAAAAGGAATTGTTTCTGTGAGGAAAGAGTTTATTACAGAGTGAGTTTCAATTACGCAAAACTTGTCCCGTTTTGTTAATATGAATGGAAAGCTTTCATTAAATCCAATGTTTTAACGCTTGACATCAGTTTGGTATGAGAATGTGACTCAGATGTTGAAGGCTTTCCTCTCTTTTCATTCAGAACACACTAAGTGAAAAGCTCACAACGAAAAGTTTAGCTGGCCAATTTGGCTTCATTTCCTGGGTACAGAATATCTGTTAACAGTTATGATTTCATCCATCATTCCATTAGTCGAAATTATTTAAATTTGATTTAGGTTTTTTCTCTAAATTGGATTAAATTGACTAAAGCTTTTAGAATTGCATCTTGTCAGTCCTGATCAATTCATATGAAATTGAACATGTTTCCTCTTTTTTTCTGGAAAAGAACACCAGAAGCAGTTGCAGGTTGTTTTTGCTGTTTATTAGTAGTAAGATGCAATTGTTAATCTGGTACATCAACTATTAGCTTGCTTCAGTTATGATACTATCTTTGACTGTGATTGATTGGAAAAGTTTCAGAGCGGTATATTTTTTCACTGGTTGCCTAAATGGAGAGGTTTTTGCAGCAGGAGTAATGACCTTTGGCTTGGTTAATATCCCTGATCAACTTGCCTTTTTTTTTTTTTTTACATGCCAGTAAAATTTGACATTAAAATATATTCCCAAAGAAGATCACCTCTGTAAAATATATGCATCAGTCGAGTTTATACCCAGGCAGATAGAACTTGGGTGGTACCTACAACCACACTTTTCACATCATGTAAGTGTCTCAGGGCCTTTAGAATCAAGTCTATATGTTTGGAGCAGGTCTTCTGAACTCAGATCTGTCTCGTCAAAGAGGCAAATGCAAGACAGGGACAAATGAATTCATGTGAATTAACTGCTTTTATTTTTTGTTTTGGGCCCTGTTAGTTTTTTCCATCAGTATAAAGAGACCTCCTTGAAAGTAGTCACCCAAACACAAAGTTTTCCTTGCTTAGATTGCCACAGAAATACTTAGGTTTCTGTTTAAGCAAGACCAGCATTTTACCAGAAGTGTGCATGACTTTTTCAGAAATGCCTAGGTATTAGAGAAGACATCACTATAACAACATGCTGAAAGGCAAGCTAAGTTCCCCACTGAAGTGTATACCTTCCATTTGAAGGTGTACAGCTGCAGAATTTAGATCTTTAGCTTCTGCATAACTCCAAGGAATGTATCACATTAGAATCACTAAGATACTGTGTTATAAAGCTGGAATTATTTTCCCTGTTGAATTCATTCACATACACAACATTTTAAATTAAAAGGCATTTAAATGATCTCCTCAAGAGTTTAAACTTCGAGAGGTTGCTTATAGAGGCAAATCTGTTCATAGCTGCCTGACTAATCCTACTTGAGATCCTCCATCTACTTTCCATGCATCCCATTACCAGTGCCCTTAGTGTGGTATCTGTGATACTCCACACAGTGAAGGGATTGTTAATGTCTGCTCTACGTTTCATGGCGCTAGTGTCAATAGGTACTGCATTCCTCCCCAGAGCAGATCCTGGGTCATAAAAAAGCGCTTTTTCCAGCTCATCTTTCTCCAGCAACATGACTGGGTTTTTTAACATGTCTGAAGAGGTCAGTTTAGCTTCCTCCACATACATTTTTTGTGGAACATACAAGCCATTACCCATAACAAACCATTAGTGTTTTCCAGTGTGCTCTCAAAAAAAAAAAAAAAAAGGAAAAAACCATACATGCAAATGGTGTGAAAGAGTAAACTGCAATGAAGTAAGCTGCGGTCATCGCCTCCACCGCAGTCCGAGTGCTGTGGTTGCAGCAAATGTCGGCATAAATGTCAGTCACAGGATTACAGGCAGCAGTGCACTTTTTGAAGAGGACATCCAGCAAAGCCAGAATGGGCAGAGCCCTGCTTGTCTTGCTCCCTTCTCTTCCAAGTACATTTCCCATGATAATTGCAGCACCTGCAGTGGCCGTTCACTTCTCTGCCGTATCTTTGAGATAATTGATGTAGTTAATAGAGCAGTTGAACACTTTTAATACTGATTCATCTCATTTCTGCTTGATACCAGTGTCAATGGGTGTACAGGACATTAAATTTTCTTAACATTCTGCTGATACAGTGCCTTAGATTCAGAGTTTGCTTTGGAAAGTAGCGTATGGAAGGTGGTCTCTTAGCTTGACTCTTAGCCAAAGGTACAGTGACAACTACTGAGAGCAGCTTTTCATTTAGGCTAACATGTAACTTCTCCTTGCTGCGCATAAATAAAGCTATCTGGATTGGTTTGCTCTGGGATATCCCAGAGCAATATTATGCACATTGCTTGGAGTCCATCAAGAGTAGCTAAGGGAAAGACAGGATTACTCTCAGTTGGCTTTAATTTATTATTTTGGTATCTCCACTGGCAAAAAAGGCAAAACTTTGCAAATGGAAATAGATTGAGATATACTGAGTGCTTAGATCCTCCGTGAAGAAGGTAAGCCAAGCAGATAGAACAATCTCACCATCATTCCTGGAAGTGGTAAGTGATACAAGGTTTTTAGGTGATTGCCCAGATACACTTTGAGTTTTTAGGTAGATAATTCTCTAGATGTTTCAGAAAATCGCATCCTTGTGGAATTTCAAGTAAAGAACCTCAGGAAAAAAGGCACTGAAAAAAAGTTTCATATTTTAAATAGGGGTGGTCATCCTCAGGCCTTTGTATAGCCTGTATCTTCTGTGATGCTTCCTTTGATACCCAAAGCCCCTATTGTCCCTGCCATGTATACCAAACTAGAATGTCTGTCCTCTCTTCTATGCACTAGCTCTCAATGGGCATCAACTTTGATTTTGGACTTTGTGCCTATTACTTCTCTCAGGAATCCCACAGTGTCCTATTTTTTAGAATATGGTCAGAAGAATAGGTGACCCCAAGAAAAATAAGCACATCAACCTTGGTAATTCCTGATGTGGTTAACGGTCTTACATCCCACAGCTAGGTTACCTCCATTTGCACAAGCTTAAAGATACATGCATTGGGAAATAAAATGGAACAGCTGGTACTCTCTGAACTCATACCCTATCATAATAACATGCTCATAAGCACATGCAAATAGTCTAATCCTGGCCTACAGGGTACCCACTTCACTTGCCTTGAAAGTATCTCTGAATTTGGTTACCAATTCCACTTCCCTTCAGTCTGACCCACAAGAAATAAAGTGACTCTCTTTGATCTCAACAACAGAAACAAAATGCAAGAAAAAAGCAGGTGTTAATACAGTGCAGAGTCCTGTGCTTTCTGCTTACATGTGAAAGTCAATGCAGGACAAAATCCAAGTCCCTCTCTGGTTTCCTCTACCTTCTGTGTCTCTGCTTCAGAAAAACGTCCTACTCCAGAGGAACTGGACTTCCTTGATTTTTACCAGCAGTAAGCCACAGCCTGTTTGTCAGAGACAGTCTACAAGCTGTCTTGAGCCAAGAGATAGAATTTTAGAAGTTAGTTATTAAAGCATGTGTTGTCTTTGAACAACTCTTAAGTATTTATTGAAGTGGTTTATTTTGAGCCGTTCCTTCTCCCTGATAGATTTCTCCCTGCTTCTCATCAACTTAAACCAAGAGTAAACTTCCCAATAGTCAAATCAAGATTTAGCTTTCATAATTCATTATACAGCAGCTCTAATTTCTTCAGACCCATGAGTCTGCTTTCAAGCTACAGCAACTTACCCTTTCAGTGTTTGTAACTAGAAATAAATGCATGTTCACATATAAACAACATTCTAGCTTGCTTCTCTGTACATGTAAGCAAAGAGCTATCAGAAAATAGAAGAGATGCCACTACAGCCACAATGGAAACAAGAAATATCTTTGCCCTCTCCATGCAAAACAGGAGGCAAATATAAATCTTGTCTCTGAGGTCCGTCTTTTATACTAAAAATGAGAAAAAAAATACAAAAACTTCTTACATTTTTACATGCCTGAATTGCATGACACGGAATAGAGAACGGACAGAGGAATGTCTTCATCATGCATGAGAAGTCAGCACCTAAATAAATACATGAACATGAGACTGATGTGAAGAATGATGGAAATGAAAATGTGGGTCCTCCAGTATCTAGGTTGGTGCTTTTCTGTGTATGTGGGAGGCACAGACTAAATGTGTGATTAACTGCCCAATGAAAATAGCTGAATTTTCTTTAAAATGCCTTCTGACAAACAAGTTCTGACCATTTTCCAGTACTGCTGCCTAGTTACAGTGCCATGAGATCACATGCCGTTTTCAGGAAGGAGGCAGAAGATAGCTTCTTGGTAAAGGCCAATTTGTGTGAATCTTAAATTGCTCAAGTGATGTATGGAAACCAACAGATTTTCTGGGTTGATGTTGCAGCAGCAGCAGTGGCACAGGATCTCCCTGTCTGTCACCCTTCCTAGCATTCCCCTTCTTATGACAAACCTGTGTAATTAAGAAAATAGAGGCTCTTGTGCCTACAAAGCAACCGAAGGCAGCCAGTGAGTAATTTAGGGCTATGAGACAATAGATGCAGCTGCCTAACCAAAGGAAAAAAGTAACAAAAATAACATTAAATTAGAGGAGAGTTAGGACTTTTGTCATGAAAACAGTGCTTCTGGTCAGTGCTCGAGTACTGGCAAGATTATCTGAGAGCACATGTTTTGTAACCTCTGGGAAAGCAATGAGATGGTCATGTTCTAGTACAACCCAGTAAATGTTTCTACAGGGAATTTTTAGGCATATGAATGAACTGTATGCATGGACTATGCTGCAGAGATGACAGGTAGACCTTACTTGTAGTTGGTGAAAGAAAAGGATGCAAAGGAAATTTTCTGAATTTATTTGATAGGAATGGCAAATGGAAGGCTAAAGCCACAAGGGAATATTAAATAACAAAGGCAATTTTGAGGTTAGTTTTATTTTGGTAGAAATTAAGCAGGATGCAAGATCTTCTGTGTTAAAAAAACCCCAAAACTCATAAAGATTGAGACTGAGAGAAGGAAAACTGAGTAATTGATGGAAAAGCAATGATCAAGCTCAGTTTATCAAAAGAGCTGTTTGGTTTAGAAGAGATGGATAAGACTAAGATATCAGACCAAAGCACGAGCTCCAAGGTAGCTACGAAAACATTTTCAAAATATCTACCTAAATGTTCATTAAAGAACCAAACATTAAGGCCTGTCTGCAGTAGCCTTATTGCTGAGGCCACAGTCATTTTATGCAGTTTTTATCGATGTTTGTCAGTCACACGACAAAGAACAAGTAAGATCAACCCAATGTGAGGAAGACAGTAACAGTATCTGGCAGGCAGCTGCAGGAGCTCAGCAGAAAGCTCTGTGTCATGTCCAGTGAAGGGGCCGCAGTCATCTGGCCCAGTGATGCTGCCCTGGAAGCAACTGCTTCCAGGCATGATAAGACTGTGAGGTGACTCCGAATTACGATTGAGATATTTTTCCCACATACACACTTTAAGAAAGAAAAGAGGGAGTTGACTGTTGTCAGTGCAGAGGCAGATCTGGCAGGTGATAAGAGGACAGAGGGGAAGAGAGAGGAGAAGGGTCAACAGCGTTGGTGATGAAACCATAGCTGGTGGAAGAGATGTTGGAAAGACAGCGAGGTCTGGTCAACAACAGAAAACATGTGAGATCTGGGGGGAGAAGAGGTAGGAAACTCCTGGTGGTAGATGGCTGCAAGTGCTCAGAAGCCCAGCGAGGGACTCAGAAAAATGAGCAATTGGATACTGACTGATGGATATGTGTCGACTGGACAGCAGAAAGAAGAATTTTACATACATAGGTCTAATTTGATCCAGACTTTCTAAGAGAGAATTGAAGTGCCAGGCCACAGAGAGGAAAAAGACAATTAAAAACCCATGGGATTTAAAAAAAAAAAAAAAAAGAGGAAACAAATTTTAGATACCAACACAGGTGAAATTTGTCAGAAAGAAGAAAATGGAATGAATGACAGAAAAATCGAAGAGAGGGTGGAGAACAGAATCCAAGAAGCAAACTGTGGATAACATCTGCCTTCCAACTGTTAAGTGAAGCAAATTTAATCTGCAAATTTAATGTGAATTTATCTAATCCAGAATGTGTGTGAAAGTTTCGCTGCCCCTTCCCTGTTTTGAGAGGGGGATTTCCACTTTTTTTTTTCTTTCTTCTTTTTTAGGTTAAAGGCATACAATTCATTTGCCTGCTGTGGACTTCTTCATGACAGACAAATATAATATAACAGATTATCTTCCTTTAAAAAATTGCAGACTTGGGTCAGCTGCCATGTAACTCATTCAGTTTCATTCCCTCCCAAGGGTTCCATCTATCCCCACAAAATAAATTCATGTGTACTGAGTTAGGGTTTTTTCATGACTAGGCAATATCCCTGTTCCCTGGAAACTTGCAGTTGTTATTTGTCTTTGTGAACCTCTCCTTTGAAAATGCCAAATCCTTTAAATTAATGCTTGGGAAGGTCATATTTTGCATTTCAGTTGTTGAAAAGACCTTGCATTTATTCACCAATATAAAGCTCCCTGAGGATCAGCAACCACAGTTTATTATGTAAGAGTGTGCTGTGCTTTCTGTAATTTGGGAGTTGACTGTTCACATAATCATAGCTACCAACATTCAAAATGTACAGAATTTTTTCATTCTTTTATTGATGCTTTTTTTATCATAAAATCCAACTTGTATTTTTTTACATAGCTAGATCTTACTCCCAGTGAAGTATTTGTCTTCAAAAAGTTTTGGAGGGTTTATTTTTGGTCACCAGCCACATTTCTGTGGTACTAGAACAGCTATGAGGCACTTGAATTATCATGGACTAATTGTATTTGGCTGTCCTTTTTAAGGCACAAGCAGCTTTATTATAGGAAAGCGAGTGTAGTTTCAATAGGACTTTAGGGAGAGCATCAGTATCTTCAACTGTCTTTAATACCAATTTTATTTTAAAATTTTATTTAATTAAACCAAACTAAATTTTTAGAAACAAGTGGATTCTTGGAAATAAGCTCACAGCTTTCCTGAGCAGATAATCATTCCAAAGGAGGGGGTGGTGGGGAAATGAAAACAACTGTGAGTTGAGGTAAATCAAGTTAATGTGCTAAGTCTAGGGGTTTTCGTGCCTTTGTCGAATAGCGCACAGCTGGCTCGCTTACCCCTCTGCTCTTCATTGAGATTACATGGAAAATGTGAATATTGTAAGAGCAATACTTGGGTTTAACTGAAATTTAGTATGGAGATAATGCCCAGGGATGTCAGCTCCCCAGTTTTGTCTGATTTGTACCTTAAGAAGCACTGAAGTGACTCCTTTGCTGTTGTTGTTGTGCGTAACCTCCACCCTCAGCTCCTCCTGCGTACAGCGCAGCGGTGTTAAACACAGAATGATTATGGTCAGAGCAGCTGTGTGTGTAAATAAAGTAGGTGAGTAGCCAGACCAATGTATTTGCCCAGTTCTGTACCACCAACAAAGGTCGAGGCACCTGGTTGAGTTTCCTGGTCCCTGATGTCCCGCGCTTGCCTGGGCCTTTGTAAAAGAGAGACATGTCCCCAGGTACAGGTGGGAGTCTTAACTGTACACTTGTATTACCCCTCTCCAGTGTTTTATGAAAAAGCATTTTGGTTGATAAAATGTTGCAGTAGGAGGAAGACTTTATTTTCTGGGATTCCTATGGCTGAAAGGGGGTGGAGGTGAGGGCGTAGTTTTTACTTTCAGCTCAGGCCAGTCTATTTCTCTGTGTCTCCAGTCCACGTTCTGGTGTCACAGCCTAAGACAGCTCGCACTGTTTGGGTTCGTAGCATTGCACTAACATGTTCTTAAGTTTGAAAAAGAATTCAGTGTTCAGCAAAAAATTTTAAATGAAAATCCTTTCTTTTCAGATTAGATTTAGTAAATCCCTTCCCTTTCACGAATGAGCAATCAGGGTCTAAACTATTCTGACAGCATTTCTAAGTTTTTCCCTTTCCAAGCTTTTTGTGTTTTATAAATCTAATTAACTGTAATAAGAAAATAATAGGACATAATGTTTGTTTTACAAGGTGATTGATCTCTTGGCAGCCTGGCAGACTCTTTTATTGATTGGTTGGTGGATAATGTCAGAGTGGATATGTCCTGGAGGAGAATAGCTGACACCTAAATCCATATGTGACAGATTACCATCTGTGTTGGAAGACAGGTTTCTTCGTAAAATTGCAAAGATAACAGGTGAAAATGGAGAAAGTGACATGAGGGAAATGTGTTGAAACCTGCCTCAACCTTTCCATGCTCTAAGAGCATTTACACAAAGCTCTCTATTTTGTGGGCAGCCTGTTTTCAGGATGAGGGAGATTAAATTTTAATTACACTCATTCCTGTCTGCCCGGTCGAGTTTTAATTCTGTTAATTAGGAAAATGCCTTGCCCCACAACCTAGCCATAAAGCTAATTAAACAGAGAACCTTCATTTGCTACTTAGCGGAACTTCAGTTCAGTAATGATTGCCATACATTACAGTTAATTAGCACCGTGGGAGGGAAAACGAGGATGTTGCTGAAGTGCAAAACCCAAATTAGAAGTGCCGTAATACATGCCTTATTTCTCTCTGCAGCTATCTGATCCAGGGAAGTCACACGCTACCCTACCTGCCTCGGTTTCACATTTGTTGAGGGAGAATTAATTAAACTTATCTGTCCTGCAGCAGTGCTGTGTAGGTTTAGTGTAATGAAGCTGATAAGATGCTGGCCTTTGAAATCCTGGAGTAGAAACCACTGCATAAATAGAATTATTGCTCCCTGAAACACGCAAGATGTCTTAGAGGAAATGAACGACACTGGGAGAGCCCGGTCACAGGTGGAGCAGTGGAACAGCACAGGTCCTTCCTAAAATAACAATGGCTGTGCAGGTGTGCACATATTCACACAATCTGCCAGCACAAAGCCCTGCCTACGCGGAACAGGCTGCTGTAGCAAGCCATTCAGAAACCCAGACCACAAATTAAAAACAGCTGTAATTTGACTAAAAAATTTTGGCCAGTAAATGATTTTTTGATTCAATGTGCTTTTTTCAGTTAGAATAATCCATTTTAAAGTATTGGTCCTAAAAATAACAAGTGATAATTACCAATCGCCCTTCATACGGATGGAGTAAAGCAGGGAGGTGTTACAACTTGCCCATAAACCCATTGTAAAACTGAAACTAGGATGTCCAAGCCCCTGTTGACTACCAGACCACAGCTGGCTCGATGTTTTCTGGAGGGAGCAGCAGAACCTAAGTTCTACTTCGATTTAGGTTTTCTCACGGTTGCACTGATTCCAGTGAGTCTGAGGATGTGAAATTATTTTCATACCTTAGTAATATGCCCCTGGCATACATTATTTAAAACACTGTGGAAATTGTTATTTAGAGCTTTGCAACCATAGCCTGATAGGTTATGTTTACGTTAATCCTGAGTTACTCCATCTATTTCAAGTTTTATTGCAAAGTGCCAGGCACATATTAGAATAATTGCGATCTGCATATTGGCAGCTCTGGCAATATTTGTAATGTGGAGCGACTTGTAGAACAGCACGTGTTTTGTGTGAGCCTGTGCTGCTTGACACCGTGTCTAAGCAAGGTAGCCTGTCAAGTTTTGCGCTGGGCTTGGATTCAAGTGTGGATGAGATGATAGTTTGTTTTTCTGTGCCTCTATTTCCCCACCTCTGACACGGGGTTAAAAAGTTTTGTGGCTGCTTTATAAAGTACTTTGTGGTCTGTGCACATCAGGGAACTAATACCTGTGTCAACAAGGCGGCTCTAGCTATAAGGTTTAGGCGACACTGGTGATTTGTAGAAGCAAGAGAAAAAGAGAAGGGGAGAAAAGAGGAGGAGAATTAGGAAAGCAGAGAGTAAGAAGAACTAACAGACTAGCCCACTTGCAGAATATCGGTCCATATTGATGTCTGCCGTATAGTGGCAATAGCATTATTAATCCTAAACATGCTGTCATTAGCGAAAACAAGAAGGGTATGAAGTTCCTGTAGTTTTTTGAGGTTGATCTGGGAGTATATGGTTTTCCTGGAGCTAGGTAGCATTTTAAAAACGGCAAAGGATTAGACAGACACAATCAGTTCAAATATTTGTCCAGCCATTGAAAGGAGAAGCCTCACTTCCGCCTGCAACGGGGCTTTGGAAATCTCCATACCCATCATTGTTCAACAGCTAAGTGAAGACTGCACATTGATTACCCTTTCAGTTGCCTTTAAGCAGCTTATGTGAAATGTTAAATTCTAGGTTGCCTAAAAACCCTACTTTCTAATTTGTTCTCTGACTGGTACGCAGCAAGGCAGATCTTTGTGAGTTTCCACGCACACATGCGCGCACGCGTGCGCATGCAACCCCTGATTGGAGCCAGGTCCTTCCAAATGTGAGTTGCACTGGGTGGATTTTAGAAAGGTACAAGAGGAACAGGAGCAGTCATTCCCATTAATCTGCACAAGGGCATGAAAAGAAAAATAATGGACTGCCTGTTCCCAATAGTCAAATCATGGCTATGCAACTTATCACAAAGCATCTGTGTTTCTGATCCTTTATTTAAAGCTACAAAGCTTTATTTAAAGCTGATTCCACTGCGGCCCTCGTATTTTGAGATCCTCAGAAAACTTAGGGTCATCACTTACTTCAGAAATCATTTTATTTTATTTACTCCTCCTTCATTCTTGTAAAATTATTGCCCTTCCCATTCTGTTGAAATTAGCTTTTGAGTGTCCAAAAGAATACCAAGAGCTTTGCGAAATAACTACGAAGAATGGGCAGTTTAAAGGAGCATTTGGATCTGTGTACCAAAAATGTGACTTATTAGCAAATGCCACAAGGCTCTAGGGTCACGTAAGCAGATCCAGAGTCATACTTGACTTCACCACGGTGTCTGTCTCGATGTCAGACCTTTGCTTATAGGATCTGCTGCAAGCCTGGACTTCTATTTAACGATGGGCGTAGAGGTGACGGTGAGTCACAGAAGCCGGAGTGGAACTTTTCCACTATTTGTGAATCACAAAACAACCCAGGGTTTGTTTCTGGGTTCAGATGGGCCCATGGCCTTTGCAGTGATGTTGCTCCCTTCCATCTCCAGGCAAATATTTATGATTGCTTTTTTCCCCCCAAACACTACAGCTTTAAAGAAGAATTTAACTACCTGTGTGCAAATCATATGTTTGCTTTGGTTTGATTTTAATTGCATGGGAGGAGGGGAATGAACCATTTTCAGGGCTAATGGGAGGCTTGAGTACCGAGTTGCCTGTTACGCCATGCCTTCACCTGACATTTTGACTAGTAACTGATTTTAAGGTTTCTGTGGTTTTTCACTGGCCCGTATTTTCTATTTCTGCATGTGTCCCATTTGTGCTGGGTACATCACTTGCTGTGTGAGCAAGGTATTGTTTAACAATATTGATTTACCGCATTAAGAGAAAGCCTTTGGGATTTCGGTGCTAATGCGCTAAAGCCCATCAGAACTCCTAATCTGAAATGATCAGTGCATTGTCTGAACACTCATCATCAGGGCATTTTATGTACACACACACACACAGGGAAATACAAGTTTTTATGCATTTGTGCATTCCTGGTGATACGGAGCAGCACTGTGGAAAGTTTGAGCCATTCTTCTGCAACCTGCATCATCAGTTGAAAAGGACCCACTTGAGAGCTCTGTTTGAAGACACCAGGTGTATGGTTCCTCTACACACAGTTCCAGTAATTGTACAGGGATATTTGACTAAATAATTTAAAAGCTGGTAAAGATACCATGATGGGTTTCCATTGTGTTTTCTTTCCCTATGTGATAGGCAGATGTGTATACTCCCTGTGAAGTTGAAACAGGCATGTGACAAAGTTGGGCACCAGTCAGTTTAAAGATAAATGGAACCTTACCTTCTCAGACAGTGCAATCATTTATTTTCACATGGCTCATAACACAAATTATTTATAGCTGTGGAAAGAAAAATAGTGGGGATATAGACCTTATGCAATTTCTGTGAACCAGTTAGACTTGATACGGTTGGATACTGCTCTCTTCCAAGTGAAATGCAGCAATGCACTGCTCTCCATAGAGTGAAATAATTTTTACATGCCTTGTCAGTCTTGCTATGGCCGTGGAAAGAAATACAGTGAAGCAGAGACATTGGCACTGTTTGTGTTATTTAGAGTGTTTTTGCAGCTAACAGTTTTGACCTCTATTCTGTTTTGATGGTCCTGGTTTCAAAAGGCCACGTCATGTTTTCCAGCTAGAAGAACTGGATAAATACTTTATTTTCCTGTGGACTCTCCCAGGTTTTATCCAGATCCTGGTTCAGAATTATTCCAAAGAATTGCTGATGTAAAACTGGTATGCTGCATTGTCAGTGGAATTATAATGATTAACAGCTTTAAATCTACCCTATGAGGCCAGGAGGGTTTCATTTTTGTCCCTTACAGTCTTCAGAGACCGTGAAAAGAAAGATAGTGAGACTGGAATTTGGAATTTAACGTGGGAAATCCAGGGGCCATCGTTTAAAGCATCAATCTGTACTTCAGAATGGTGTTTGACAGGCTGCAAGTAATTTCTGCTTCAAGCAGTCTCAGGCAGCAGAGTAGCCCAAAGGTCATGTTGTTCTTATCATGGATAAAAGAGATCTTTGTGATGGATGACTGCTCCATGTGTTTATGACGCATAATATAGTGGTAATTTTAATTCACAATTCCATTTGTCCACCAGTTTTGTCAGGGCAAGCTAAACTCCAGTTTGGTACAGCTGTGGTATGCCAAAGTGTGGGACTGTTGTGGTAATCCATCATAAGACCTGCAACACAGTCCCAGTTGCACCTTCTGGAGCTGGGAAGAATCGTTTCTACAAATGGAAATGCCAGCCTGTGGAATTGGGCCAAGAAGTCTTGTGTTTTCACCCTGATCTTGACCGGTGCTGGTGACCACAGCTGAAACCAAATGGGTGCTGCCTCCAGCTTCACGGTATTACACAGTGACCCTCAGTGGGTAGCTGACCTTGGCTAGCCTAATCGCCAAAACTCGAGGACCACAAACAACAGTCACGACTCCTGGTTTCAGATGACTTTGAGATCTTTGTTATCTGAGACATAAAGATTTGAGCTGGTTTCATGGAGGGCACTCAGGGCGTAATACCACCGCAGCAGCTACCTACCATTCTAACTTCATGCTTTTAACAGAACTAAATGTAAAAGCCACTCCTCACAGAACCCAGCACAAAAGCAGTAAGCAGTAGTATTAGTCTAGAGGGGCTCAGAGCAAATTTTCTTTCTCTTTGCCACAAAGGCAGCTCAGAAGCAAACCTTTATAGCAATATATGTGGTTCTTGCTTATCTGAGCAGTACGTTCTCCTGAACATATTTCTATTTCACATGCAGGAACATCATTAAGAGCCACACTACTCTCCCATGTCTGTAATCATGTTTTCAAAAATAAGTGAATGGCATCCACTGTAAGTCATCCTAAATTCAAATCACTTTTAAATGCCTCTTTCATTCACCAGCATCATGCTATCTTTGATAACTTTCCATCTCCACGTATCAGCTCTTTTGGCACCTAGATTTGTATTTTGCAAGATTTGCTTTTTAAATTTCCAGCTGTTGCCTCAGAGTTCCAAAGCTCTTATAGCAAGAGACTTTTCAATAGGAAACATCGCTCTCCACTTGGTTTTCTGAAAGGTCTTGTTTTCACTTCTAGAAGTGAGCAGCCAGGGCTTTATGTTACAGTATTTCTTCACAGTATGCATCCCAAAAATAGCTATTTTTTTGGCACAGTTCTTCTCCTCTCCCCCCCCCCCAAAAGTACTTTTTTTCTTTTTCAAAAAGCCATGGATCCCTGGTTTTATAAGTGGGGGAGGATGGAAAGATGCCCTGTGTTTCATACAAGGTTCTGCGAACCTACTATATACTTATCGCACAAGCTTTTATGGGTTGGAAAAGACACTGGTCATTCCAGTTCTTCAGCACCTTTGGGAGAAGTTAGAAGGTGGAGGAAGTAGAATCACCAGTCTGAAATTCAGAACAGGGGTCTTTACAAGTTCATCAGTGCGCTTCATAATGATTACATAAAGTGAGAGCCATCCTTCATATGTGGCTTTTAAACAAAGGCAATGGGTGCTCTGCCTTCAGAGCAACCGAAGAAGCAACACTTCATGTGCGCTCACAGCTGCTCTTCTGTTACACCAAATCAGACATTCAATGCATGAAAATGGGTATTCAGTTACCTCATGTTCATAATGGACAAACTAGCATATAATGCCATCTATAATGCCGAATTCATACTCCCCATAGTTGTTTATGTAGGGGCAACAGATGTGGTATTTTCAGAATTCATGTAAGTTTTACTTCATGTTTGCTGTTATTTCAATTTTTCATTGTCTTCGGTTTTCATAGTTCCTGTGTAAGGTAAGGGATTCATGTCTTACACAGGCTGAAGTCTTCTGGCAGGCAGACCTCTGCACCTATATAGAAACTTTCCTGAATGTTCTTTAACATCAAAGTTTCTCAGCTTGGGTAATCCTACAGTTCCCGTCCTGAGAGAAATACCTGTCTCCATAACGACTCGGCCTGTAGCTCTTTTGTAAGCCTTGCAAGAAAGGATTGGGAAGGGATATATCTGGCCAGCATGGTTCCTGACAGGGACAGCAGCATCCCTGGTGACCTGAGGAAACTCCTTTACACCTGCCCTGAACAACCAAATAATTGCTAGGAACTAAATTTTTTTCTCGTTCGTTCTTTGCAGACATCGACGAGTGCTTGGTAAACAATGGTGGCTGTGACCATTTCTGCAGAAACACCGTTGGCAGCTTTGAGTGCAGCTGCCAGAAAGGCTATAAACTGCTCACAGATGAACGGACCTGCCAAGGTAATCATTTTTTTTACTCTTCCTATAATGAAGATGTCATTTTCAGCTGATTTTTTTTTTTAAATTAAGTCATTTGTACTAGAGGTTTTAATCATATTGTCAATGGATGTAAAGTTAGAAAAAAGTACTTTTCCATTTCCTGAGGGGGTTAGGAGATTTTTGGAAATGTCTTGTTTTGGTGGTTTTACTGGCAGGAATGCCAGTGTCCTGCTGAAACGTGAAAATCTATGTGGTCTAGTGGAACAGGCTCAGGCAAAGAGCCTTACGTCCCAGTCCTCTAACGCGGCATGATCTTAATGGGACAGAGGCTTATCTTATTTACACTGGAGTCATTTAGAGCAGCTTACTGGAATAGAGCATTTGCAACATTTAAACTGTAAGGAGAGCCTAATTTTTGAGCTCACCTTTACCTAACATAATCTGTTTATGGAGGGATAATGTAGGTGTTTTGTGAGAATTCAGATGAAGTGTGTTTTACATCGTCTGCTGTGCGACTCATCCTTTGATATCCGAGTCATATGATGTTATATATTCAATGACTAATGAAGTGCACAACCATTTCCACCCATGTACGTTTAAAGAAATGACATTTTAAGCATTTGAGGTCTGTGACTTTATTCTTTAAAGACCTCCTAGGAAAGGCTAGAAATATGAGCATGCAGCAGTAGAGTGAGAAAGAGAATATATTAAATTAAATTTTTGTGCATGAATTGCCTTTCTTTTAATTCATAATTATTTGTGTAGGTTTTGAACACATAAAAGTTACAAAGTCCAAAACAGCATTAGTATTTTAGAGCCTCTTTGTTCATCAACAAAAGAGAAACCAAGGTTTGAAGATAAGATAGGCCATTCAAAAATTTTCTATTCCATCTCACTGGTGCTTCCATCAACCGAGAAGCCTACTCTACCCTGACTTGTGGGATTAGGCACAAAGGATTCAGTGCAAGGTTGGTTTCAAGCTGGGACAAGATGGGAAGAGCTGGGAGGGGCACAATTAGTGCCACATGACTAGGCAAAAATAACACTGTAACCAAAATAAGTTGCTGGGTTTTGATGTACCTGCTAAAAACGGGGCAAGATGTTAAAAATTCATGTTCTCCTCATGATGTATTTAGAGAAAGCTAGGAATACTTTCTAGTCCATTAATTTCTTGTGTCCTGGCATGCTCTCACTGTGGCATCAGTCAGAGGTTTCACCAAGTGAAGTAACTATAGTTAACACCAGTGAAAAACTCTGGAGGAGAGGAAAGCCCTGCATTCTCGTTAGGCAAAAGCTGCCTATTTCTTCATTATGCAAAGTCACTAATAGGCTTTGAAAGCTAATTACAATCGCATGTCCATCGCAATAACGGGACAGCAGAAGCTGCTCTGTAAGTGTTGTTCAGCTGAGTTCTCTTTCTTGGTCTGCCTGGGCTGCTGTGTGGGTGAGTGTAACAGTAACTTGTGTGAGGGACATGGAAATAGAAACATGGCTTGGCCATCCTACTTTTTCCATCCGCAGTGAGCACTCTCTCTGCCTCTACATGGTATTTTGACTGATTTGTGAAGTGTGGCTTATCTGTTGCTGTGACAGATAGCTTAGTGTGTCCTCAGAGAATTTTTGGGCTGAAGAAGTTCCTCTGGTCCTAAAATTGCTGGCTTTTCATACTGTGAAATGGGGAGGACAAAGTTACAGCCCATTTGAAGTCTGAGGTATTTGGGCCCCAGAGACTGATTATAGCAAACCTGGTATGATGCCTGCTTTGTGGAGGGAGCACTGTGATAATTTAGTTCCTGTCTGGTGCTCAAGGTGATAATTGGTGACTCATGCAGCCAGTAGCCCTGCTAATAAAGGCAGAAGGAAAGTGAATATAGATAGAGAAATGTCTGATGTATGAATCACCTGTACTTTGCTTCTTCTCTGAAAAAAGAATATAGTTAGTGGTAGTGGTTATAGTTATTGATGTCAGATCTGACAGAAAAATGTGGTTTGAGGTTACTGGCTCTGCTGGAATATAAAACATCCTTGGATTGGGTGGGGTTTTTTTGGAACAGCCAGTCAACACCAACCATAGAACATTACAAAGAGATTCAGGGATATTTATTTTGGGCATATTAGCCTTTCCAATGGGTGAAAGAGAAAAGTCTGATTTGTATTTATAAAAGATGATGTTGTTCATGTTACATCTGTTGTTTAGATTCATAATAGAGTTTCTGTGACTTACGATCCTGCTGTCAACTTTGCCTTTCTCCTCTGGTTTTTATTTTTAAAACAAAGATTTCTTTCAGTTACAAATCAACATGTTTACCAAACACTCATTTAGGACCTTAGAAGTTCACCTTGTTTGGTGAATCCTATTAAGTCCAGGTGGCACCCCTAAGGAGTTCATCTCCAAATGAGTTCATCACTAATATTAAGGAACAGATTCTGCTGACTGTAGGCAAAATGCCCATGGAAACAGCTGGCAAGGTTGCCCTTTTACTAACCTGCAGAACCCCTGGATAAGTCTGTGTCTGGCTCACAGGAGAAAATCAGTGAAGAGCAAAGCCACGGAGGTGCAGTTCACATTGGCAATATTTTTCAAACTGTTGAAAAATACAGGTAAGTTTTTGCTGCATAACTTTCTTCATATGATCATTAGCTTCAGCACAAGGCAATTTTACACCTTTCAATGAAAAGGTTCCTTCAGAAATTCTGAGGTTGTCCCATCTCACCTTATTTCCTTGAGGTCCTTTCATTGTAGACCTCGAAGCCAACGTTAGGATTGTGGGGAAATTGTATAAAAAGTCTGAGGCCTTGTTCTGGTTGTTTGCAGAGCTCTCACCCCATCCTACCAAGTGCCTTATATGCATTCATCCTTTCTGTGAGAAGTATTTCTCTTGGTTTTTCAGGCAGGAAGGGTGAAGCCAAATATAGCAGCTTGCCTGAGATCACACATATGAATGCCTGGAGCGCCTGGAGAATAAACCTCCAGTTTGGTGAATCTGCTCTCTGTGAATCTGCCCATTACATGAATTTTAGGTCTTTTTCTCCTGTGTTTGTGCTCATACCCTGATAGGAAAACCCGTTGGTTTTTCAGAAGCTCTGAAGTTTGGGGATTGCTTGGTGCCCCTGGCTAGCCATGCTGCATGCAGAGTGCTTGTGTGATCAGAAGGGCATTAAAATGTTCTGCATTCGTCTGCTTACAACTAAACCATTTTTAGCCCCGGCTGCAAAGAAAACCATTGTCAATCACAAATTACTTCTGCCAGGGAGTGGTTCTCACGCTGTGGCTCCTTGTTAGACAAGGAGAATGTGGGGGTTTCCCTTCCTTTCCCCTCCCCTGCATTCCAGCCATTTAAAAGGAAACTTATTTGTAACCCAGAAGATGAAGAATCCACTTTGCCCTGCCAGTGATATTGTGGAGACTGATAGCACTTTCCCAGGGTCTCTCTTTTCATTCAAACTTAAAAATAGTTTCCTTTGACGGTGAAATCACCATATGACGATGTCAGACCCATGTATTGTGCATTATTTTAACAGATCCCTTAAGTCTAAGGTGTTGTAAATTCTTTGATATGGGAAGAATAGGTTGGATCCGTTTGTATAAACCTAGGGAAAGAGGCCTGCATCTCCTTTGCGCACATAATACAAATAACATAGTTCTGTTTATCGCAAGGAGAGCTTGTGTTTGTAACCCTTGTGGTAATTAACAGCAGGACAACAACTCAGATTAGTTTTAGAACCACATGGGCAACAAAACAGTGAGCAAGACTCTTTAAAGCTGCAATGAATGTGTGTAAGCGCAGACATAATTACCTTAATCCTCAGCCAATATGAGTTTTAAAGCCAGTTAACTTAATTGCTTATTCAGTTTCTGTTTGTTGTGCAGTGATCTCGAAAAAAAAATCGACAATAAGCAGTCTCTCTGCTCCACTCAAGTTCAAGCTTCATTAAGCACCCAGAAGAATGTGTGAGATTCTATCATAAATAATTTTCCTGCTGTAGGAATTGCCTTTTGCAAAGCGGGACAAGGACAAACAGCACAGGCGTTTGTCGTAACTCTCTCCAGGGAGTAGTACAGCTGGAAAGATGAGCTGCATTTGGGGAAAAAAGTCCTTTTAGTGGGAACATCCAGGGATCAGCATGTAATACGTTGGCTTCCTACATCTACACTCTCTCCCCCTGCCCCTCTTCCACCTTTGTCCAAAACAGAGTCAAATCCTCCTCCTCTGATGAGGAATTTAAACTTTCACGGGGAGGGGGGTGGGGAGCAGTTCAAGGCATTTACATCATTCCAGTCCATTCACAGCCTTCAAAGCAGGCTCAAGTGGGGCTTGGTGATGGCTAGATCCCACAGGCTGTCATGTTCAGCCATAACCAAGTCTGCCCAAGAAGGCTCTTACCCTACCATTTTAATTGATACAGCGTCTCTGAAAGGAGTTGGTTGTCCACCAGGAAAAATGCATCTCTGGGGCATGTGAAATACCTGCACGGGCATCTGGAATTTCCAGGGGTTCTTTAAGGCTGTGTTCACACACAGTAGGTGACAGTATTTTTTATTTGCTTCGATGTATTGGCTATTTGACTATTGGTTATCCTTTACTGCATTCCTAACAGATTTTAAACAAATGCAATCGACTCTTTGTTTCCAACTAGGCGTTGGAATACAGGGCATCATAATCTACTATTAGTAGTGCTGGTGCCTGTCCAAAGAAAATCCAGTGATGGTGGTTTATGCAACAAGTCCCAAACAGAATTTGCTCCAACCTAGCTTTATATGATATATTGAATTTTCCCTCTAGTGATTTTTTGGGGGACATTTTGCTAGAAGTTTGGGAGTTTTAGCACTACAGAGCTATCCAATAGAAGTCCAAGTATAGCTGATTTGAGATGGATTTTTCCTCTCATTACAAGAGAAAGACATGCATTTATCCATTACCATATTTGTGTATTTAGACTTTATGTCCTTTAAAACAAATGTGTTTCTTACATGTCCCACTGTATCCCCCCTTTCTTTCTCCTTAGCTTCACTTCCCATCAAGTGTTCCTCAAAAACTTGATGCTCATAGAGTGGAGCAACTTGAAGTAATGGCCAGAGCCAAGGATACCGTGGGCAGATATTGAGGCAGTTTTCTTAGTAACTCTGCCAGCATACTGTAATGCTGACCTGCAAAACACCTCAAACCTTGCCCAGCTCTGTTTTGTTGTTTCTCAGGTCATCTCCGAGCAGAACTCTTGAGCGTAGCAAGCTCTGTGGTAGCTTTCTGATGTCTTACAGGACATACCTCCCAACTCTTGCCATCCACAGCTGGTTTTGATTCATGATCTGAAATAAGATTGGAGCCCAGCCTCAGGCTAGGCTCCAATGCACCAGAGGACTGCAATCCATGCAGTCATAAAATAATACTGTTATACGAGACTGACCTTTCTTTACTACCAAGTAGGTCTTCATTACAGAGAATTTGATGTGATTAGACCTAGTGGACCCTATGATTGATCTGTTGGTAGAGGGATGCTTTGCGCAGGGCTCCCAATGCATCATTGCCAAGAGAAGCCTTCTTTCACTCCAGAGTAAGAGAAAGAAAAATAGCACCTTCCAAATACAGAAACTGTGCATGGTCCAAGGATTCTGCAGGCCTGGACTTGAAACATTGCCATATTAACTGGATGGATATGTAATCCCCCCTCATAGCATCCACCTTTTCACTTACATGTACAAAATACACACTGTTAGCCTTCCAAGGGCAAGATTTGAATCTCCCAGCATGGTATCTCCATTTTGAAAATAGGTATGAAACGAGGGATTAATCATACAGTGAAGGACAGATAGAAAGTGTTTGTGGGAATTATTTTTGGCCTAAAGGAGCCCACAAAGATCTCACTATACTCTTCTGTATGGAACCATTGATGATAAATATGGCTGTACAGGACCAATTTAATCCCAAATAAATCAGTGCATCCATGCTGGCAGCACTGAATCAGTAGACATCTTTGACATAGAGTGACCAAATTAAAAAAATAAGAGGGCCCTAAGACATTGGCACCCTTGGGTTATATGACAGTGTCCTGCCACCCACATCTGATCATGTAACCCAGTAAAGCAACTGGCCTTGTCTCCCAGTCACATAACCTGATGAAGGTCTCAGGATGACGGTACACCCGTTGCCTTGATTTATATAGGGCACAGCCGCCAATCCATAGGTTGCTTAAATAAACACATGAGTAGAGGTCAGGGCTGGAGCATCTGCTCCTCTCTGCCTCTCATTGCATCATGAGACGGAGATCGGGAACAATCCCAAGTTCTGTGTCTCAGTTTTAAAATCCTGAGGAAATTCCTTGGAATAGCAGGAGAAAGGAAATTTATGTTGTGGTTCTCCCAGGCAAGCCAAGCTGTCTTTTTACCTTACTGCTACCCACCGAGCTCTAAGTTATAGCTGAGTACACCCTAGTGCAGTCCTAGAGGCAGTGAGCTGTGAGAAATGTTAAATGGGTACAGCTGCACCATACCACAGTAAAGAGATGGATTAAACCCTCCAGCTTACCTGTATCGGTGCTAGAACTCCTGTTTTGTGCAAGGTAGTTTGAAAGACAATAGGTGAGGCCCAGAGCCCTCAGATTCAGTATGTCAGCATTAGGGTTTGGCCAGCTTTCTTGAGAAAAATGTTGGAAAGTTTTGTTCTTGGTTTACCCCTCTCTTTCCTTTCCTCTCCATTACATACATGCAAGAAGCAAATGTTCACTAAAAGTAGCATTATTTAGCCTTCTCCTTCCTTCTGGAGTGGCAATATCATAGAGCTTCACAGCCAGGTGAGATGGTATAGAGAGAATACCAGCAGAAATTTTCCTGCTTGGTCTGGCATTTTTTCTTAGTATTTAAAATTCGCTTTTACCTGAACCCACACAAACCTCTCACTGAGGCTGTTACCCTCATGGTCAGGACTGGAGAGTGTGTGAGAGCATTAGGAAGCCATGAGGGTGCTGCTGCCTGTGTCCTTGTGAGGGTGGTAGCAGCAGGGATCCCAGAGAGCCATGTTGCTGCCTGGAGTGAGGAGCAAGCAGGCTTACAGTCCACTCTCTGACTTTTGCCTGAGTTTGCATGGGCATTTACTCTTAAGTTTGAGCTCTTCAGCAGTCAGAGGAAATACCCAGGGCTTCATTTTGCTCTCACGTCAGAGAGAAGGCTGCTATACTCATCAGGGTTACAGTGCTGTCACACTAAGGGGACCTGCTGGTCCCTGTTTTCTTACACTGCTTGAGCAGGGTGAGCCAGTGCTAGCGTGGTGTGGTTAATGAGAGGGAGAGAGGGGTGAAGGGCCTGAAGCCATTCCCCTCTCAACTCATCTGTGTGACACACATGAAGGGCAGTGATTTTGCCTTGATGCACTCGGACACTCATCCCCGTCAGATATAAAATGCAATGACTCGATATAGGCTGATTTTCCAGCTGGGTCTGGCCCTGTACGTTTAATGGCGTGGACACTTGGTATGTAAACAACAGTGGTGGTTCAGCTGCCAGCGCAGCTCAAGAACCAGTGAGAATTGGTGGTGCACTGGAGGAATATTGGGAGCTGCTTGTGAAAAAACAGACTAGCTCACAGAAAGCAAACTCAAGATGATTTCCCTGTCACTGATGATGTTCATTCCCTATGCAGATTTCCTCTAAGGCATTCTGTGTCACTGAGCCTTTCAAAAATATCTTGCTTATGACGAGCACCATATTGCTTCTAGCATCAGATTAAAAAAAATACTCTGCTGGAAAGCAACATGTTACACTGTCAATAAAAGGAATACTTCTCAAATCCTTTCTGTTACACATGGTGCTTACTCTTGGTGTCAGTGAGATTGTGAATAGTGGTACAGTCTGCCTCTGTGAGAAAAAAAGGGTTGCAAGATCATATCCAGAAACAATAAATGCCCCAGGCATGAAGTAAAAACAGCTCCAGCCAGTACAAGTTTGTTTGCCAAGTGATAGTATCTCCCTTGTTGGTTGTAGCAATTAAGTCTGCCGAGACATGAAAACAAATACATCTCCCCACCTCCCCCCGCACCTCCAGTTCTCTTCTCTGTAGCACAGTGTTATCGTGAGCTAAAGGCAAATTTTCTTTGGTTGCTGCTCCTTGGAAGGAATATTAAATCTCACAATCTAGGCTTTAAATCAGTTTCTAATGGGATGAGACCTAATGTGGAGAGGGCAGATGGGAGATATCATTCCATCTCTCTTTTCTCATGAAGGTCCTGACACAGGCTACTGTTGGAAGTAAGATGCTAGATTAGTTTGACCTCAGGGCTCATTCAGTATGGTAGCTCTTCTATTTCTATGTAAAACTCTATAAAGTGTATTGCTATCAAAAATGCTTTGTACAGAGTTCTGTCTGTCCCACTCCCCTTGATGATGTGTGTGGGAAGCCAAGCAAAATGTTCTGTTAGTGTTTAGAAAGAGAATTTCAGATGTATTTTTCAGTTGATGTAGGATTTATGATGTGTGTAGCACAGAAATTATTTTACTGGACTAGAAACACATTATGTATTAATGAATTACCAGGATGTGAGTCAGTCTTGGAATATTCTGAGCAGGAAGGTAGCATTCTTCCACAAACAATAATCTCCTGATAAATAGTGCTGAAAGCTGTAATTCAATAGGAATTGTTTTTTAAAGAGAACCAGAGAAAGACCATACATATGTATGTTCTCTACTATTGCACTGGTGCACGTTGAGATAATGCCATATTACTGCACTCATATTGATTAAGGTCAGATATCCTTTACGCTAAGTGCTCTACAGAACTGCAATAAAAAGACAAACCTCCCGCAAATGTTCAGAAGAATTTCATTTCCCTGTGCTTGCATCTACCCTTCTCAGCCTTTTAAATATGCCCTGTCTTATTTGGTTTGTTCTAAGGAGAAGAAAAGTCTAACCTATTGAGCAGAGGGCTGTGATTTTCTTCCAGTAGCCGCTTTATGAACTGCTGCTACTTGCTTTGATAACCTGGAGATGAAGTGTTAGTACAGGTGAGATGAAAACAAAAATCTAAGCTCAAATATTAAGAGGCAGTGGAATGGAGCAGTTACCAGGTTTGCTGGGTGAAGTTTTTTGATGCATATTTGTAGAACATTTCTCTCAGTGTTTTCAGAGGGATACCTGCCGTTTCTTGACCCCTCAGAGGCCTTTCTGGGCAGAGTTTTTAAGCGAGCCCTTGAAGCAGAGCCAGAGAACAGCAATTCTTGTGTATAATCGGTTGCCACTGACTTCAGCAAGAGCTTGAAGTAAGCTGGGAATGCAGAGTCAGGTCCACGGAAGGTGAAGTGCTGCATTTGAATTTTCAGATGAAAAATGAAACTGTGTTGTTTTACTTGCTCTTTCAACGCCATCGTATAACACCAGGTACATTTTCACCCAGACTAGTCCCTTGTTCCTTCAAGAAGTCTCACTAGCGGCTCTGACTAAAGTGTTTCGGAGACAAAACACCTTAGCAAAGAGAGCAGTTTCCTCTTTTCAGAAATATGCCTAAAAGTCAAATGTATTGCAGGATAGAGGGACTATTCCTTGCTTGATACAGGAAGAGTAAAGCCTTTTTTACGGTGTCTCATTAGGCTGTTAAGGTGCTCTTACAGAATTGCTGTGTAAATAGTGGCTTGAGTAGAGTGCAGACTACTAAACATGCTCATGTTTGTAGGAAAACAAATAAACCTGCATGAAGACATTTCTTTTAATGCACTTCTACTTTTGATGTATGGCTTCTACCCCCAGCACTAGAAGTAGTAGCACAGTTTATTGCCATAATAACCGTAGATAACTCAGCTCGCCTTTGTCTTGGAAAGTGATTGATTTTGGAAAATGATACATGTTTGCTTAAAAAATCTTGGCAATGTTTTGATTAAAGTACTTTGTTTTCTTAAAAAATGTTGGGAAGTATTGACTTTAATTGAATTTTAGATTGTCCTAGCAAAACAATGGTAAGAGGATAGACGTAATAGGAGCCAAAGCCAATTGCCTCCTACTGGGTTCCTCAGATTAACAGAGCTCTCATGTAACGGAGAGGGATGGGAAGGGTGGGAAAGATCTAGGACAGGTAAGCATAGAACAGAGAGCAAGGGTAATGTCTGGGAAGTCTACAGGCTATGAAACAAAAGAAATTAATTTCTGGTATGTGTTGGGGATGGTGGTCCCCCACATCTGCCAAGGAATGCATTTGTTAGCACATGCAGGCACCTTTCACGTAACAGGGAAGATGTGGTTGCACAGGAGGATCCCTAAAGTGCTCACACAGAGCACTGAGAAGAGCTGTCATCCAAGAGCCACACATTCTGATGCCCACTGTGCTCCAGCTTCGTTGGTGCTAGCGTACATAACAGATTTGACTTACCACAAATGCTGTCGACTGTAGTGGCACTCTCATTCTCCAGGCTAAGCATTAGGGTGGTTTTGAGTCGGGCTCATTTATCACAGCTATCTTGAACTTTCTTTGATTTTCCACCACTGAAAGGCAGTACTTAGACTTTCTTTGGTATGTGGCTTTTCACTAAGTAATTCCAGCTCATCCTCATCCAGTAGCAGGTAGATTTTGTAGCTCTTAGGAGAAAATTGTGATCTGAGGAAGTGCTTGGCTCAACCCATTTTCTATTGATTTTAACAGTAATAAGTTCTAAAAAAGAACAATACTGTTAAATGTACTTATGCATTTTTATAGGATTAGCTTTGGTCGTGTTTAGAAGATAGTGGTGCTTTACTCAGGTTCAGGTCCCTATAGTGCACTTTTAAATATTTTTAAAATACTTTAGAAATCCTTTCAAGATGGCTATTCACAAGGATAACAGAAAGGAGAAAGAAATAAAATGAGGGAATTTCAATGAGCCTATCTTGAGATTGATAGCAAAAACCAGTAATAATTCGAAATCTTCCTTTCCATATGCCTTTATAGAGTACCTCCCTTGGCTCCCTTTGTGTCTGCGACCTTGGGCAGACTTGCTAACTTTATAACATTGTGTCTAGTTATTAGTAGGTTTTCCTCATCTTCCATAAGAGACCCAGCAAACCTTCTTACCTGCAAAACTAATTCCTTTCTTCTTTTAACCTCTTTATTTCAAAGTATCTGCAGAGCTGTCTCTGGTGATTGCACCTCTCTGGAAACCCTATGGGGAGACTCCCCTGGCAGAGGGTTCTTCTGCCCTCTCTGTCCCCTTCCCCTGTCTGAGAGCAGATGGCGATCCCTAAAGTTTCTTCTCTTGGAAGTACATGCACACTCAGTGGGAGAGTATATGTACAAAAAGTGTCCCACGGCCAGACGTGTAGGCACCTTGGAGTGCAGGCTCACGAGACATGATGAATGCTAGGCCGCAGCACAGATCTGTGGCCTCTCCCCAGCTCCAAATGCTGACACATCCGGTGCTGCTGGGCCTTAAGTTGAATACCAGGCTGACTAAGGTTACCTGTCATATGATTTCACAATTCGGGGGAGAAGCTGTGGCAGGGTTAGCTGAAATGTGGTCAGAGGCATCAGGGAGCATTGGGCTAGGGAGAGCTCTGGGTGTGTTTCCTGATGTGAGCAATGAAGTATCTGCACAGAAGAAACAAGCTTACTTCATTAGATAATGAAATGTACTGCTGCCTGCCACTCAGAAAGCCTCAGGACTCAGCACTGATTTTCTCATTCCTCTCACTGCTAGGACAGCTGACCAAATTCAGAATTGCTGAGCAGTTCAGCTCAGCTGAAGAAGCGGAGGAAGAGGGAAGCTTGTCTTGGCACTTCCAAAGCTAGGCACGTTTTCCTCCTCACCAGTCCCAGGGGCAAAAGCTGCCACTGCTGTTCTCCAGCATTCTTTGCAGCACTGAGATTTAGCGAGTAGCCTTGCACAACCATATTTAAAATATTAGAAGAAATTATTACCTGCCAGAAAGGGAATTTATCAGGTAATCCTCTATCGTTACTCTGGTTTTTAGTTTGGTGCTGCTTACAAAAAAGGTGGTGGGATCCTTCATAATGCTACAGGGAAAAAGTGTTGGAAACCTTTTTCTTTGCCCAACAGCAGAGAAATAATAATGCAGTAATAATGGTGATGATTATGATGATGTATGTCATTATAGAGATGTAAAAAAACCTTGGGCCAAATGCCACCAACTATAGTCAAAGATACCCCCAAAGACCCCAAAGTTAGCTGCCAAGTTTTGCCTGGCTGAAATTGCCAAATTCTGTGGTTTCCATCCAAAACAATTAATCTTCCTAGCCCCTCGGGCAAAGCTTTTGGTGATCCAAAAGCAAGCAAATAGTTCCGTGGCTGATGAATGAGTCAGAACAAAACCGTACTCACTGACTGGGAGCAGAATTGGCTCTGCAGTGCTGACAGGAAGAGAAATGTATGGTGGTCAGTTGACTTGGCACATGCGTTAAGGGGAACACATAGGGAAGAGGTATTTACTGCATTAAGACGTTGTTCTGCGTCCTCATTTCTGCCGACTCTGAGGAAGCCCTGAGGGAAGCTTGTGGAAGAGAATGAGCTTGCGGACTCTGTGCGGAAGAAAATTAAATTGGGATTTTTTGAAAGAAACTGAAAAGAGAAAGGAAAATTAATTTGTTGGTACGTGAGATCACATAAAACTCTCTTGGAAGAGTTCCTAAAGAAAGGATTGTATTTACTCTGGAGAGGGAGCAAACAACTTAGGCCTACAATTTTATTGCCAAGTCTCGTTTTTTAACCTGCTTTCCTTCTGTTTTCACAACCCAGAGTGGTGCCCAGAAAGTGCAACTGGTCTGTTTTTATAAGGTCTGAGAGCAGAGATAAAGAAAATGAGCTGCCATTTGCCTTTAAAGCCTGTCCTAAATGTATTGTCGTCTTCTTCCCAAAGGTAACTCCCCTTGCTGTAACTTGTAGGTAAACAGTGGGAAACCAGTTGCTCTGATGTTAATGAGAGTGATGAGTTTGCAGGGTTAGGAGTTGTCCCCTTGGTGTGTAGCATCCAAGAAGGGTTTGACTAGTGCAGTTCCTCTAAGTGCTGAAGGGGCCAGTGAAAGATTACTGCCTTCTGAAAGGAGCTGCTCCAGTGATATGAATTAATAGAGGTGGGCAGTCAGCCCAAGGGAAATCGTGGAAAACTTGCTTGGAAATCCTGCCTTATTGTGTGTGACCTCAGACCCAACAAAATAATATGAGAAATATGTCAAGAGATACCCGCTGATTCCTGGAAGGATCAGGTATGTATTACTGTCTTTTAAGCGAAATTTTTCAGTCTTTACTAAATTTAGCAATTAAATGGGATCATACGAATTTTAGCTCTTGAGAATTAAACTGATGGAGAAGAGAGATGAGTCCAGGAAAACAGCTGGAGAATCCTTTCAGGAAGAGAGATGTTCTTGGAGGTTACCAAGCAAAATGCTAGAGGCTACTGAAGTGCAGGAGGTCAGATTAAATGAGTATGGTCATCTTGCTGGCATTAAATACAGTCATTCTATCAAAATAAACATCCAGTTTCTATCCACACTGCTAGGACTTGGAAGACATCATTCAACTTCAGACATGTAGCAGAAGTGTAGGAACACACAGAGAAGGGAGAAATCAGCGATGCCCAGATATTCCTTAGAGCAAAATAAGAGTATCTGGGGTCATCAGACCATAATGATAAACAACAGAGACAACTGTGTCTGCCTAAACTGCACTGGCACCAGAGCTACAGTGCTTTTAGTACTGTGTAAAGACAGAGAAATACACTTCCTCTCTTAAGAGTCATCACCATTTTGACAGCCTCAAGACCAGAGATACCAGGTTATGGAACTTACTACGGGCAAAGATAGGCTGTGAGGAAGATGAAGATGAGTTGCTTCCGGGATCTCAGTATACCAAATAAAAACACACAGACATAAAAGGATACCAAAGCTCTGAGGTAGAACTAGGTAGATGATAACATTAGTGGTCTTTACTACAGCTATGGATTGGAAGGGACAGGATTCCCACTCCAGGGGTTGCATACCATGCTGGATTAAACAAATGGAAACTGTGGCCCAGTTGCATCTTCTGGGGTGTTTTTGGTTGTTTAGCAGAGCCCTTCTTGCTGAGCCAGCCTGGAAGAGCTGGCAGGCTTAAGGTCTGTCTGTGGAGACCCTACTGCTGTGGCAGAAGCTCAGCTGCCAAGTAGCTTGCAAGAAAGCAGCCTCTTTGGTGTGTTGAACCCAGAGGAATGTGTCTTAATGATTGAAGTCCAGGTTAAGTCACTGCCATACGAGAAGGTGTTGTACTCTGGGGCAGCAAGTGCCCTCTGTGGGTTGCAGAGCAGAAGCTAACTGGAGCCCAAATTCCCCCAGTGGGAATGTGACTGGAGCCGTATCTGCATGACTCTGGTGCCGTCGAAGGTCCTCATTGATTTCTGTGGTTCCCTTGTGGACCAAGAAATGGACCTGCTCACAGCAGTACTGCCAAAATCGCTTGCTAGAGATCACTGACATTCTAGTACGAGTGAATCAAGGGTGCAGTTAAATGCTTTGTCTGATCTTGGGGGAACTACATTAGCTCTAACTTGCTCCAAGCAAATTTCTGTTCCTGAACCAAACCATGGCAGCATGTTTGAGTAATGCATGGAACAACGGCCTTACCTGTGTGTGAGGGGGCAGGAACCAAACATGCTGCAGAATTTGTCACTCAGTGCTGCTGTCTGCCAATCCCTGAGTAAGTCATTTCATTTTGTGCTGCAAAATCCTTGAAATACCTCCTCGGTGGGATGCTTTCATAGTAAGTCACAGGTCTTTAATTATTTATTGCCTCTGTGTCAAGTATGTTTTGCAGGTTTCTTTTGCAGTTTATATACATCTATTTGTTTTACTACTGCTTTGCATTCTAAGAACAAATCATCTCTAATAAAAAGCACATTTCCTCGCAAGCAGAATCAATTTCCTTCAGAAGTCTTTCACTCCCTGATTAGTGTTACATTTGGTCTTCACTAATCACATAGTTAACCGTGAGCAATAAATTTCTTAAATAAATAAATGCTCTGCTCCAAGTCACCGTTAGTCATAACGAACCATTTCCCACTTTACATTTCTGAAATACGAGATGTGGCTGCGCTACTTGGGCACTTACATCCACATTAAATGCCTAGCAATTAATGCCAGATCTGGTTTTCCTGCAGGTCATTAGTATGTTGTTAACAATTAAGTCTCAGCAGCAAGTTGACTTGAGTGCAAGTCGGTAATGCAGGGGGAAGTCTAAATGGGTGTGGTTTTTCAATTACTTTTAAAGGTTTGGCGTTATGGCTTCCCCACCTCCCCCTCTTTGTGTTAGCCTGCTCCAGAGGCACTCAGTGGGAAGGTAATGAAGTAGAATGTTTGTATATTACTACGTCTCTCCATGCTTCCTCTTCGTTGGTTTTATTATTGAAGGCTTTGAAACATAAGGAGAGGGTAGCTCTGAGCCATTCCTTCTGGTCGGTGCTGGGTGTGTGTTAAGAGAGCTGCCTTCTCAGATGGAGGGTGCGTTTTTACTACCTGCCAACAGGGGTAAGTCCCACGGATCAGAAACCGTGAGATGTGGTGGAAACCCCATCGGATCGCCGCTGTAGCAAAATGGTACCTTTCCCAGGACTGAGCTTAAACCAGCGTTTGTTGCAGAACATAGCTTGAATCATGACTCCCTGTGGCCCAGCAACCGCTCTGATTAAGATATGTGGTTTCCCTAATGTCTGTCAAATATTGTTGGAAACCACGCTGGCGAGGCTGTAAGGTGAACAAAATTACATGGGTGGTATCAGTTCCCTGCAGAAATCAAAGGGGAGCCAGGGGTGGGGGGGAGAGAGAAAATAGCTTTCAGCCAAGATACATATGAAAAAGCATTAGTGTTTATTTTAAAAACATCATGTAACACTTCTTTAGCGTTTCTATGTATGTGTGCTTAATGAGTGAGAAAAAGGAAAGGCTCTGTTTCTCAGAGGAGCCGATGGCTTGAGGGCTGAGAACACAAAGCATTCTGACTAGCCTTGAGTTTGACTTGTGTGCTTGACCAGTTCAGTGGGGTACTCCACAGTGAGTCACGTGTGGCTTGGGGGTTAAAAATAAGCCAAGGGCCTGTGAGACGAACAAAATAAAGCTATATATTGTGGGCTTTTGCATTAGGAGAAAGTTGGGAGATAACCCCACCATACTGAGCAGCACCTTTGCTGAGCCCAATGTGATGGGGCACCTGGGCCATCACTTCTGGGCTGGGGGTCAAACACGGCTAACGTGTGAATCTGAAGAGCAGGTTCCTCGCTCTGTGTGTTCTTCACAGCATCCTGGGCAGCAGTTATGAGTTACACATGCAAATCTTTGCTGCCATCATGAAGGTGTGCTTAAGCTAACTGGGAGGGTCGGGAGTGTACGGAGTCATGAAGATGATAACATCTCAAGGTATCACTGTAGTATTGTGACTGTTTTTTGCCAAAGTGGTCTCCCAGCATTCATGGTGTCATGAGTCACTTAAACTAATGAAGGAAGTGAGAGTAAAGATAGAAATTTCCTTTTCTTTTTATTTTGCTTTCTATTTCTGAGCAAAAAGTATTTATTTTCTGTTCTATTTCAATTTGAAATAGTATATTTAAATTAAAATAATATATTTTGCATGTATGCAGTGATCTAGTCTTTACTTCATGTCCTGCCTTGCTGAACACAGAGGAACCAAATAGAAGATGGGTTCTTTCCTTGTGGTGCCTGGAACCATTACGGTCCAGAAACTGTCCTAAATCCCTGTCATGGCTTTTATTGATGGTGTTTGAGCTCCTCCTGTCCTGTCCTCTGTAAGGCAACAGCACCGCCAAACCGCAGTGATCCCCCCTCCCCCCTCCCCGTGTTTATTTTTAGACCAGGTGAAACATACTTCAGGCAGGATGACCGGACTCGTGTGGCCTGTGTTTCGGAAGGAGGCTCCTAGTTTCCTAAATTAACCGAGGTGCCTAATGTGTGTCTCTGAGCAAAGCTGACTCATGATGACTGTAAGTTTTCTCTAAACAATTTCTTCACTTGTTATTAGCAAACAAAATTATATTAAGGAAAAGGAGGAGGGGAACCCCTTACTTTTGCAATGAATTTTTAATGTGAGGTTGGGCAAAGCGGGCATTGAATCTTTCAGTTCTGTAACCGCAGCACCCAAATCACACGTGTACCTCTGTGTGGGTGAGTTTTGGGTGTGGATGTTCTGTCAGGAAGTCGTAGCTGTTTCTCCATCTGTTCGCAGTGCTCAAAACATCTTTGAACTGGGTGCTACTCACCAGCCTCACCTGGATGCAGTTAGTGCCGAGCTGCTGGCGTTCAGTGCTGATGCTTTTTGGAAATGCCCTGCCATCACACTTTTAATTTCCCAATCATAGGTTTCCGTTAATTACTCTACCATTTATTTTAGAGAAGAAAATGATGACAATCAAGAATACAGGGAGGCTGCATTTGAGGGCTGGAAACAGAGCAGAGAAAGGAGCCTTTCACTTCAGAGCTCCTGGTAGAAATCCAGCTGCATTTCAGACGTAGCAAAAATCATTACTGTGTGATGGCTTCTCGGTGCCCTGCATTCTATGTCCACAAATGAGTCAGTGTCCACATCACACAAACCACCAGAACAATTGGTGCTACTGTAATTGGGAGTCTACTGGCAGCATGAGTGGAAAGGGCAGGGACTTGAATGAGCATGGAAAATGAGCCGTGTTCTCCCTGCTCCCTCAGGTCACCTTTGAGACACATCTGTGTGAGGAAACTTAGGGAGAAATTTGATCTGCGGTAGCTCCCTTCTGGAGATAGATGGAAAACTTTACTTTCCAGTACTGACAGTCTGACACCCACTAACAAACATTATATTTGGGGGGGAGAAAAAGAAAGAAAAAAGATCATTATGGGAACTTCCAATGTGTGAAAGCATGAACTAAACCAAAAAAATGCTAAGTAGGATTGAAAAATCAACAATTAAATCCAAATGCTAACTTGAAATAATAGGAACAGAGCCAAACAAATACTATCAGGCATGACCATTGCTGGCAACAATTGCTTCCCTCAGAAACACAGGGAAATCCTGCTCTTTTATTAAACCACTGAACAATCTCTTTGAGTCGAATCCCTTCTAGGCAAAAATAAAGGAGTGCTTCCATCGTTCAAACATTCTCTTTGGAGATGAGAATGTGGATTGATAGAAGAGATGTTGGACTTTATTCAGGCCAAGATGATGCCTTGATGTCATGGAAACAGTGAGTGGAAGGAGAACTCTCAGCAGCACAGGCCACCACAGAGGGAGCACCTTGGGAGGGCTGGATCTGCCAGCGGGCATGTGTATAGGAGGTGGTGAAGATTGAAAGGGACCTCAGAGGTCATCTGCTCCAATCCCCGAACTTGGCACTTCCACTGCATCATCTGCAGTGAAGTAGGGAGGTCCTCGTCTTAGAATTCATATGGTACCATTAGTAATCCTAAAAAAGACTGCCTCTGGCAGGAAACTCATCGTGTGCAACCAGAGACTAATTTAGCCCGGCAGTTCCTGTAAGTTTCAGATGGTTAAGCTGCGAAGATGTCTCATACTTTGCCGATTACAGTGGTGAATGTGATACGAATCTTTGACTAAGTGAAAGTAGAAAGAATGTGTTCAATGTCAAGTGAGTGCATTAGCAAATCTGAAATGTTCTGAGGCAACTTGGGCTATCTGTGAATTCCTGCCAATTTCAACTAAAAATAGAAATGAAACTTCAACCTGAGGTTGAAGTTATTCCACTGCAGTTCCTCAAAACCCAAAGCATTTTGACTTTTCATGTTAAAATAGCTCAAAAACTTTAATTTCAAATCATTTTAAGAGTGCTTCAGACTCAGAAAGTTAGTTTCTCAATATTTATTTCAGTATGTGGGAAGCAGGGGAGACAGAGCAACCCAATGCAAAAACATGCGAGTGCTTTTGTACAGGTGTTGGGGTGGGGGGAGGGCAGGGGCTGACCGCAAAACTGAAAGAGAAATTATTTGTTCTCAGTTCTCTAGCTGTAGCCTGCCACATCTCTGCTTTTGTATTCTTGGGGCTTCTCCTCAGCTGATAATGCTACCAGATTGCACAGTGTTGTTTGTACAGAGGAGACAAGATTTGGGTGCCTATGTTCAATCCCAGCTGTGTAGTAAGCAGGATCTGAAACCCAGGGCTGTGCAAGGTGAAGCCAGGTGTAACTCCCTGCTCCTCAGCCCCCTGTGAGGTGTACCTGTCTGGTGAGGGTGGTGGAAATTCAGCACGTCATTCCAGGGTGAATGTGGACACATATTGTGGAGCACCACAAAGACAAGAGGGCCAACTTCCGAGCTTTTGGAAGCCAGGAGATCACAGCGCTCAAACCATGGATGTCAAAGTTTAAAAATAAAAGGAAAAGGCGAGAAGATTTCAGCACCCTGTATCGCACTGCGGGTTTTTTTAGTGAAGAGTATGTGGTGCATATTTTTCCCTTTTCTATGGCCAGTGCTGAATTCCTCAGGGGACTGGTAATTCTGCAGATAGAGCGCTGCGGAAAGTTCGGTCCCTGGGGCAGTGCCTGGTCCTACCTTCTGCAGGCAAGGAGGAGAGGGGGCCGGGGAGCAGTTAAGCGAGGGGAAAATCTGCGCAGAGGCTTTTTTCAAGATGCTGAATTCAACTGAGGTTGAATTTATGAGAACAGCAGCAGGAGGTGGGATGAGGGGTTTAAAGGGTGAAAAAGCTTTTAACAGCAGTCTTTGTATTGTAATAAAAGTGTTTATTTCAGCATCTCAGCCAGTGTGAGTGATGTAAGCGTGTGAGTAGCGGATATTTTGTGTAATAGAAATGCATTTGTCCATCGTGAGCGCCTGTTACTTGGCGAGCAGATGAGTGGTGGTATTACTAGGCAGGCTGTTGTTTCAGCAGGCAAAGGGGGATATACATCCTTCTTAATGGGGAGAAAAACCTGTCAAGGCCTAAGCCGTAACAAGTAACAACAGAATGCGGCCTGTGTGCAAGCAACGCGTAAACCCCATTGACTAAATACTAGTAAAGGGGAAGGGCACTACTGAGAAATAGGAAATTATTTTTGAAAATGAGCCTTTCAAGGTTAAGTCAGGGGCCAGAAAATGAGCTGCTTTTGTAAATTCCCCGCAATACCCTACAGCAAACAAGGTCACACGTGAATGAAACCCATGATGTATGATCTGGCTTTTTATGCATTAAAAAAAATCCTTTAAAACTCTAACTCCAGCGTTCATTCCCAGATGATTTTACTCTATATATTTATTTAGAGAAACTGGTAACAGGTTGCCATTTATGTGTATTCAAAAGCTGCATACTTCTAAGACTGTAAAGGAAACCTTAAAAAGAAATTACTTTTTCCACACTCAAGTAACGCTCTTTTAAAATGCATAGGGAAATGTGTTAAAAATTAAATAGATGTAAAAAGAGAAAATATCCCTTGCCCTTTCTATAGAAAGCCACTTGATCGCATCAAGCGCATGTGATGCACAAATAAAACCCGATCCCGTAGATTTTTGTTCAGCATGTGTGTCTGACAGTTGGCTTTCCGCATTGTGAAATCTCTTTTGTGTGACTGTTTTGCAACACTTACATTTTATAGAGGTCATATAAAATATAGCTGTTTACAGCAGACTGAGTTTGTGTGGAAACTCTCACACAGGTTTTGGGTTTGTGTGAGCATATGCAAAAATCTTAATTTTATACTTCTTGAAGTTAAGGGTTTGCATTTATAATAGCAGTATGCAGCCTAGAATGTTTCATTAAGCATCAAAACCGTAGAAATAATACTTGGACATAAGAATTGGGTAGTGTACCCTTAAGTATTTGGTGAGTTTTCAAGTCTTTTCAAGCTCCCACAGCTTTCTAGGCATGTACAGTATGAAAGCCCAACTTATATATAGTAACGGTGCTGTTCAGGTTATGTTCTTAATAAGCAACTCTAGAAAGTGTGCAAGCTATTAGAGGAATGCTATTCCATTCATGTATACCTCAGGAGTATTGGGAGGAATGAGATTTCTTGAAATCACTGCTCTCAAATAATGCTATGGTATTAATTTCTCTGGCATTTTATCAGAGAAATTACTAACCAAAGAGGATTTAAAAAAAAAACCAAAACAACCCAAACAAAAAACCCAACCCAACAATTCTCTGAAGATAAATTTCATTCAAATACGTTGTTGCTTTGAATACATTGCTGCTTGATGTACCTTTAGTGTTAACGCTTTGCAGCAAATTCATTCTGCCATGACTGCTTTCAAATAAATCTTCCTATCACCCTCCACAGCAAAACCTCTCTCTGTAGTATCTTTGAAGCAATGCCCTGTGAATTGCTTTCCTCATAGGCTGACGTGTGGAAGAGCCTATTTCAAGTAAGGGTTTCACATTTAGGGAGCAGTAATAATTAGAGCTGCCTGAGAAGAGGGCAAACTTTCCCAAATTAGGTAAAAATGTGGACTTTGGACTAAGGTTTCATGTATCTTAGGTGTTGCCCATCCATTCCTGATGCTGGCTTATTCTCGGGCGGTGTTTTGCTTCCCCCCTTGTAGCTGCCCAACAGCCTGCACAGCCTTGCGCAGGCAGAGCAGAGGTCTGCGGATGCTTCCCTGTCCTGGTGGGAGAGATGGCAGAGGAATGGTCAATGGAAGACTTCGACTTAATTCAACCCAAAACTAACCCTCCCAAACCTGAACACCCCTCACAGCCCTGCTGAGTGAATATGATCAGAAGTTCAAGGTTGCCATCTAATGGTGAACACGTGTAATACGGTCTTTGTGACCCGTCAGTGCTGTTTTCTTACCTTCCTCCGCGTACCTGTAAGCCGTTTATGAAGCACTAGAGGAGTGAGGATGACGTTCTATTCAGATTTTACCTGGGATGATAACTCAGACGTTATCAGTAACGAGATGTTGCGACTGACTGTGACGTTCCAGCCAGTCAGCTTACCTGATTTCTAACTTCTTACTGCTTTTTCTGTGAATTCAGACATAGATGAGTGTTCCTTCGAGAGGACCTGTGATCACACCTGCATCAACTACCCTGGAAGCTTTGAATGTCTCTGCCATAAAGGCTACACCTTGTACGGACTGACGCACTGTGGAGGTTTGGAAACTGAGCTTTGTTTATCTGCTTGCTTTGTGAAAAGAGTTTACTGAGCCACCCCTTTTAGCAGACGATTTTAGAACCAAAGAGGACAAATTAATAAAGTTCAAATGAACCTACATTGGCATGAGCTGGGTGAGACTAAAATTTCAGCATGTTAAATTTGCCAAAGCATTCCCAGGGAAAGAACATAAAAAACAATGTCCTGGTGCTTTTTGATAGTGGTACATAGCAGCCTCAGTACAGAGAAGCCCTCAGCTGTGACACTTGCATCCACTGCTGCATGGCTGCAGTCCTTCCCCCGCAACCCTCGCAAAGCAGCCCTGTGGCTGGCGCTCACCACACGCACGGTGCAGGGAGAGCTTCCTTACAGAGCTTATGAGCTCAGAGTACCAATCCGCACTTTCCCAGGAGAGCAGTTAGTCACTGTTGTATTTACAGAAGGAAGGCTTCACTTGGTGGGCACCTAAGGGAACAGGAGAAGGACGTTTGACAAAGTTTATGAATTTTGGTTCTATTGGTATTTGTCCTTTCCAGGCTGTGACATAAAACTACCTGTGGAACTAGTAACAGAAGACTGCGAGGTACCTTCTTCCAGTCTTCTGCAGAGCTACTTCAGCTCTTCGATCTTCTTGATGTTACTGGAAAGAATTGGTGCTGTAACCTTTGATTCATGTATGTAGTAATTTAGGGAAAGCCTCAAAGTTTGGGGTTCAGCCTCAGTCATTAAATAATCTTCAGCCTCAGTCTTTTAAAGACTGAAGCGGGAGCAAAACTCTAACTGGAAATACTCAGTGCTGAACTTTGTGCAAAAACATAACCAGATCCAAACCTCCTGCATTTTTCTGTAATGGGCAGATCCAAAATCACAGCTCTGAATCCAGACCTGCCCAGGCCCTGAGCTTTACCGCTTGGGCCTATCGTTAATTTTGGGCAGCCCCTGGAGAGTGATGCTCACAGTGGAACAAATAACTTACCCTGGCCACCATCCGCATGGAGCTGAGCAGAAGTTAAAACTAGGGAGAAATAATGTGAACCTATGAAAAGATTCGGTGCGAGGTTGTGTCTTAATATGCTTTCTCTGCATCTTGCTCTGCCTTCACTAGTAATTAACAAACCACATGGCAATGTCCTTGTTCTGGGCCTTCCATGCCGAGGGGCAACCCTTCTTGCTCTCTTGGAATCCTTTTCATGGCACCTATGGTAATAAGTAATATATCATAAGGGAATCTTAAATATAAGGATGGCACTAGCACTTTCACGACCTGTTTAGGTAAAGCCCCACTTCCAGTATGTATTCACAAAACTACAGGGTTGGAAAAGACATTTAACATCGAGTCCAACCGTTCCTGTCCTATGCTAAACCATATCCCTAAGTACATCATCTACCCTTTTTTTAAACACATTGGATCATTTAGTGACATTAGGAAAGTTGGTAGAGTCTTTGGGGACTGTTCAGTGGCTTTAGGAATTTGGCAGCTTCTTCAGGAAGTTAGTGCTGGGCTGTGGTACTTGAGAGCAGGATCTCAGGTTTGAACAGTTGGGCCAAAGCTGGGTGGCAGGAGCACTGTGGACAAAACATGTTTCAAAGTATGGGTTTACAAGTAGATCCCACTCAGCATATGCCTGATTACTATGTACAATATGCCCCAGAAAAAGTTTTTTTCTGAGACTGTCTCCCTTGTTAGCTTTTGGAGCTGCTGAGCCAGGACCTCCAGAAGTCCTGGTTCTGACCCAAAATTTGTGATGTTGTCTAAAAACATGCCAGCTGTATTAGGGTGTCTCTCTCAGTTTCTTTTATGTGCGTACTCCATGTTTTCTAGATCTTTGCTTAACCACACAGGCTGAAATCTTGAATGAGAAAAAGCAAACCCTTTCTGGATTCCAGCAGCAGCCCTGATAAATACTCCCACGTTCACGTCGAGTGCCCCAGGATGCCAGATGAAGATTTGGCTAAGTGTGTGTGGGCCTCCATTTGTTAACCAGTGCAGGGCCTAAGTGTGTTGCTTAAGCCTAGTCCTGCATCAGCTCCAATCTGCTCCCTGTACTCTGGCTTCAGGTGGGGCCACTGAGTTCTGAAACTGGGGCCTGGGGAGAACTGGTAAACCATGTGGATTCTCATGGTGCTGAGCGCACAGCAGTCCGAATTCAAGCCTGGGATCACACATGGCTTGGAAAGGCAGCGAGATGCTCAGCCTGTGAGCTTTTATGGCCAGACCTCCCTCAGGAACAAATAAAGTGACAATTTTCTTTCTAGGGTTGCATTTCGAGGCCTATCATTAAGCTGCAGTATCAGCAGTTCAGTGCATCTCCTGTTGATTTGCTGTCGTTCCAGCTCATTTGAGCATATGTCAAACAGCACAGCCTCTGCACCCTGTGAAAGTCCATCACAGCAGCAATACCATTTTAGCAGGCAGATGGGCAGCTGTGTTCAAAGGGCAAGAGGCCACTTGTTGAGGTTGGTGCAGTGCCTAAAATAACGGGGCTGTGATGCCTAACAAGGGCTTTTAGGTTATGTCTACGCTAGGGAATTAGAGTCAGGAGCAGCAAGGTGCAACCGGTGGTTCACTGGTGCCCTGTGATGATTTTGGTCTGTGTCATCCAGTGTCCCAAATGTGCCCGAGTGTGATACTGAGGTGAGTACCTGGCAGCACAGCTTCTGCTGGGCATGATGGACAAAGTTCCTTTCTGGTGCTGGAGGAAAGGGAGAGGAGAGGTTGGCCATGTAGGCACAGGTATGCTGATAGCACAGACTAAGAAGAATCTACCTTATAAAAGTAAATATTTTTTCTAAAGTATCAAAAGTTGAAGGATTTTATGTTGGAAAATGTCAGCGATAACGTAACTGGGAGTTGCCTTGCCTTCTTGCAAGATTTTACTTTTCATTTTTTATTTGAGGAGCAAAGAGTAAATAAACTACACCTCAGCTGGTTCCTACCAAATGTATACTTTCCTCCTTCATTTGAAACATTTCTAAAAGCAAATTCTGTGAATCATCATGGAGAATTTATCTTCCTATTATACAAAATTATCTAATCTCTCAGAGGTATATGCCTTTGACTTTTTTCCATATAATGAAGTATACATTATTGTCCAGATGCTGCAGGGATTTTCAGGCATGTTTTGTATCCTGTGAGTACTTCCAAGCATTTCAGTGTAACTAGTCCTGGCAAGTAAATTGTATCATATGCATAAACCCTTGAAAGAGGAGGAGCTATACATGTGTCCAAGGACAGATATGTGCAATATGCACTAATTAGCTGCATTTATACATGTTTATATAGACTTAAATATAAAAGATATAGCAGAAGCAGATACCCTTATACACAGAATATTATAATGCACAGTATGCATGTGTGCATAGGGTTAATACTCATCTCAATTTTAATGATGCTTTCAGATATCGATGAATGCAGCATCAGCAACGGCAGCTGTGACTACGGGTGTCTTAATACAATGGGGAGCTATGAGTGTGTCTGTCCACCTGGAAAGAAACTGCACTGGAATAAAAAGGACTGCGTTGGTAAGAGTGGGAAGCAGACTCAGAGGTGGCTGGTGATGCTCCTGCTCTCTGGGAGGGTGGAAAAGCCTGTGGATTTGTCCAAGGGACACTCTGTTTTCATACTGTACATCCCCAAATTAATTTTCTAGAGTCAGAAAACACCTGATCCTATGGGGGTCCATGGGCTAGGCTGTAGCTGCAGGCAGATTAGAAAATGGGCAATATGTTGGATTTTATTTCTGTTGATTTTTTTCTTTTTACTTTACAAATCCATTCACAGAAATCTGAGATGTTTTATTATTATTTTATGAGGTTTATACTTCTGCCTTTTTTGTCCTTTGTTCCTCTCTCTGACATCATCTATAACTATTTCCCTCCAAACACTAATTTAGAATATTCAAAATATTTGCCTGTTTACAAGTAGGATGTTGGATTCAGGTTAATATCTACATTCACAGCACCCTACAATTTTTCAGGTTACCTCCAAAGGTAGACTGCTTAATATAAAGTACTGCTACTAGCTGGGCCAGAAGTATTATTTGCAATGAGCACAAATTCTGAGACCATTAAAGTTACGGCACATGCTGTGTACTTGGTAGCAGATCTGAGTTTCTGTACCCTTTAAGTAGATTACACTTTTTTTTTCCTAGGTTCTTATTTGAAGTGCAGAAAGTCTTGGCCATGGCTACAGCCACTCAAAGGATCTTCTGGAATATTTTTATTCCATTTTTACATGCTTAACAGGAAAAGCATACCTTAGGTCTTTCATAGTCAAATTTAGATTGTGGGGTTTATGTTTGGATTGTTTTGGGGGTGTTTTTTGGACCACTAATAACTTCTCATCAATATATTTGAGGCTGATGCCTAATACCTACCCTGGAGCAAGACAGAGGAAGAAAGAGGGAGGCCTCACTTAAGGGAATCTCTGCTTGTGTTGAAGGAAAGCACTGTCATCCAGAGTAGAGTGCACCGCACTGGCCTTTTGCTTGGTCATGTAATTGTGGCTTTCCTTCAGTTACATGGATACAGCAGTACGGGAAACACTTTCTAAACTGGGTGGGGTGGCAGGGAGTTATCTCAAGTTTGGTTTCAGCCTTTGCCACTGACTTTTTTCCCAACTAGCAACCAAGTAGTTGCAACCAAGTACTTCGTGTTTCCTGTTTACCTCTATTGCCTTCACTGCTACAGAGAGAACTTAGCGTAGGACTAAGAAATGGTTAACCCTGGGGTTTTTTTTAGTCATCCACTAGGTCTCCCTTGCAATGTACCAAGTTAGTTCTCTGGAAAGGAGCTTGTAAACGAACAGCAGGGTCTAAGATATTTTGAGGTCTGGTATACGGTTAGACCACAAGTTTTCTGCTATGCTCCCTCTCAACCTAAGAATGCTGTTCCCACAGTAAGAGTCTGGGTTGAAAATATGTTTCTAGTTGTAAATTTCTCTTCATTATTTGTAACACTCAGTTGGAAGATGGAAAATAGAACACCCTTCTCTATTGATATATGCTGTTCTATTTGATGAATTTAATGAGCTTAAAATGTATCTCACCACCCTGCTGATCACCTGCCTGTGTTACCAATATTTTAGAGGAAACTGCACTCTGCATTGGTGTAAAAGCACAATAGAAAGGAGGAGAACAACATTTAGTGGTCCTGAGCACCACATGATTCAGAGACATTTGCAGAAACAAAATCCTCTTTTGCACAGCAACACCACTTTGTGCTTGTGCTGTCTCCTCAGTCCAAAGAAATAATTTCTTTAAAAACCTCACCAAACCAACATGAAAGACCTTAGGAGGGAGGTAAGCAGAGGATGATTATTCCTGTATTTGGGATGTGAACATCACACTTGTTTAAGGGACTTGTATATATTTATATTTGGAGGTAAGGCCAGGAACACAAACCAGCTGGTAGCTGCTGGGACCTCTCCCCTGCACTCAAGCCAAGCCAGGCAAGGCTTGTTCCACCTACCACATCTGAATTGCCCTGTTTCATCCTAGATTTCCTGGGGTCTTCCCAAACCCTGGCAGATTCAAACCAGTCTGGCTGCTGCAGCTCCAGGCTCCCCCTACCTTGGTGTGATTTGGTGGCGAGCTGATGGGTAGCAAACACAACATTCACAACATCAGAGTCAGCCATGAGCAAAACAAGAGTCAGCCAGGTCCATCTTGTTTGGAAGAACAGCAAGGAACAGTCATGGAGAAGGCAGAGGTTCCTAACCAGGCGTTTGTGTGGGGCTGAAGCAGGAACTGCTGGGCAGACACCCAGCTGAGATTGAAACCAGCTGAGACCGTGTGAAGCAGCTCCTTGCAGAGGTGCCCAGCTGTGCTTGGCCTTCAGTGGGTGCAGAGGTTAAAGCTCTTGGTTGGGGCGAGGGGAGGGTTTTGGAAGGAGGGAAGCTGATAGGCTACCACAGTGCAGGGAGTGATGGCACCTGCCAGCTGCAGCTGAGAACAAGCCTCATTTTTCCTGTGGAGAAAGATGTACTTGAGTAACACTTTAGTCCCAAAAGATGTCAAATAAAAACAAATTCAGGACTGTCATTATCAATGGCCAACCATCATCTCAGGGTGAAGCAAAGAGACTGGTCCAAGAGTTCCTAGCAACTTTACCTGGTTCCATGTAAAACACAAGCAGTCCCTTACCCAACTACAAAGAGCAGCTTGAGACCCGCAGGATGCCCTGTCTCCACCCTGCCACAATGCCAAGAGGAGAAGCTGGATATTTCCATTGCATGAGCTGCAACATGCCCGTGCCATCGGAAATGGCTGATGTCCATGTGCCTCTTCTACCAATGCTTGGGGTGTTTCAGCAGAGGCAGAAAGGACCAGTGGGACTATCCATCCCAGTGTGTCCTGCCTCAGCTCTGCCTGGCTGGGAAGATTTCTGCTTCCGGAAGCTAGAGCATGGGGCTGAAATTCAGAAGTCTATAAGAAAGTAAGAAGTGGAAAATACCTGTTTAGCAGTCCTCTGAATAAACAGAGCTTTGAGAGGGTGACTCCTGTGCACAGTGTGGTGGCTGGCCTGTTAAACTGGAAAGCTGTGCCCCCAAGAGAGGGGGAAGGACAGCTTGGGTCATTAGTATTACCCATTGCTTCTGAGATCAAGATGTGCACAGTGAATTGTGCTCATAGAGACACCTGTCTTTCAGGGTACAGCCTGGACCCGAACAGTCCCAAAGTGGAGGACAGGAAGGAAAGGCTGATCTAGAGTTTAAGGCTAAAAACCTGAAGGAGTTTCATTTTCAAGTCTCAGCTCAAGATGCAGATCCTCTCTTCCCAACATGTGCTTATGCCGAGGCCTGTGGTTTTGCTTTACTGCTGTGCCTGCCTTTCCTCACCAGTCTGCAAGTGCATGCACGAGGTTCTGGGTTGGGCAGTGTCTGATTTTGTTTTGTTTCGTTTCTCTCTTGTTTTTTTCTCCTCAGAGATAGTGAAATGTCTCCCGAATGCCAAACCAGCTCCCAAGGCTCAGCTCGTGTGCAGTAAGACAGGAGGCATAGAGAGCTGCTTCCTGTCATGCCCGTCCAATACTCTCTTTGTTCCAGGTTTGTAGTAAATATCTGTTGTCTTAAGTCTAGAATGTGACCTGATTTTTCTCTGCTAACGTGTTCATGATTCTTGTGTTTGGTTTTTGTTGTGGACAAGTCTAATGAGCAAAGCCATCATTGGAAACGAAATTTGGCCAGACGTGCACATCACTAGATGTAAGAAGAGCTGATGGCTGATTATATTAGATTTTTGGCTGTCCCTTGCTTAGTTTGAGGTGTCTTTTGTGGGGGGTGGGGAAATTCTAACAAAAACCTGAGTTACTCATTTACCTTAACCAGGATGGTGCAAAAGAAATTCTTTTAATCTACTGAATCGCTATGTCAAAAGGGATGGGGGAAGAAACCAAACACTTGATTTCAGTGAATTCCTACTAGTTTTTAACAACATGCTTTTCAGTTTGAGTCAAGCCCCCTGTGCCTGTCTGGGCACCTGCTTAAAATGACGGACTTTGCACCATGGCCTGACATACCCTGTTACTGAGTGACTGAACAGGAGCAGAAACAAATCCCACAGCAGAGGGTCCTCCTGAGAGGAACAGCATGAGCCAGGGGCAAGAGAGGACAGGTGTGACTTGCTGGGAAATTTGATGCTGTGGCTACCACAGGATGTGATCAAGCTTCCACACCAGCCAGGGCAGCATAAAACTTCCATCAGCTCAGGCCACCGCACCGCAGGGTAAAGGATGACCTAGCAACAGTTTTAAAACCCATTTTACAGTCTCATACAAAATGGATACAACTAAATCTGTCTCAGGAGGCTGTATGGCAGAAAGCTCTCTCCATATTAGTTGCTGCAGTGACTGGGTTTTAATAAATTTTGCTGGCAGTAGTTCAGCTGAGTATTCTCTAGAGAAGCTCAGGCATTTCACTTGCTACAGGTAATTTTCCTCTCCACAGTTTTGTAGGGCAGGTGGGGTGGGGAAGCTGCTGTTGTCACTTCTCATATGTTCTGGTTCTGACACAGGATTATTGTCCAAAGAAGCCTCCCTACTTAGCATGTTAGTCCTGGCATTATGTGCAGTAGAGCTGATCACACTTTATTTTCAGTTTAGCAGGGATTACTGGACCCATGCATTTAATTTCTACGCACCGATACGCAGTTTTATCTGTGCAATATGTAAAGCCTGTTGCTGTTCAAAGTACGTTAGGTGTTGTTTATGCCAATAAATTCTGACAGTCTGAAGCTAAAATTATTATGGAAGTTCATTTTTTCATATTACAGAGATGATGAAAGCGCAAGGACTCTGCCATGGATGAATATCAAATATTTTCTTCTTGTGCACCATAGAATTATTTACAGTTAACCTCATGCCAAGTTGTTTATAAAAATTTACCATTTCAGTGCTGGAAGAAAGACACTCTGTAGTCAACGTTGTGAAACCACAGCCTTTGGCAAACTATTTCAGCCATTTAAAAGCCAAGTTCGTGCTGGGGGTGATGAGGGGAGCAGATGCTTTGTGGGGCTCTGTCCAGGTATGCTGACTCTGCATTCTGCCCCACAGATTCGGAGAACAGCTACACGCTGAGCTGCGGCGTCCCAGTCCAGCAAGGCAAGGCTCAGCAGAAACGCAATGCAACGCTGCCCAGCTGCGCAGGTAGGTGCTCCTGCTCCCCCAGGCCTCAGCCTCTGGGAAGTATCTGCCATCCAGTGTGGCAATGTGTGGGTAGGTCAGCACAGGAGAGCTGGAAGTTTGAGATATAGTAAAATTATTTCGAATAAATTCACTTTCCATGGTCCAGCAAGGCAATAGCGAGCACACAAAAATGGCATTGCTTCCCAGATGTGGAAGTGAGCCAGAGGGGCCCATCAGCAGCACAAGAGCAGACAGCTATGGTGGGCCCCAACCGTCACCAGCCAAGTCCTTCCTTGGGAGCACAGATCTTCCTGATGGGCATTCCCAACAGAAAGCTTCCAAGACTTCTATGGGCACATACTGTGTTTTATTCATCTTGTTCTCAGAAAGGGCTGGGTTACTTTCCCAGCAACATCTCTTAAAGCTGATACTCAGCATATAAAAATGTTGTTCAGCCTAAAACAATTGAAGCCTGTTAAAATTAGAAGCAGGTGAAACAGCACCCAGCAGTGGGACACGTTGGCCTGCTTTACGTACCATTATCTGCTGCACTCCTCTCCAATTTGCCAGTTCTCTAACCACTTATTTCTTACCTGCTTGGAAAGTGTTAGGCCGTGTAGCGCTATGGAGCAAGGGAACAAACCAGCAGAGGTGGCTGCCTGTGGTACAGGGGCAGGGTGCCTCTGTAGCCTTGGTTCAGCGAGGCCTTGCCAAGGACATAGGGGCCCACTCCCTTGCAGCACTATCCTGTGACCGCTCCCCACCTGACCCAAGGCCTGTGTGCAGCTCACAGTGGCAGGGAGGTGATAGGCCACAGGCTTTGCAAGGATGCCAGCCCGCAGCTACAAGTCACAAGACTTGTAAAGTCACAAGACAATAACTGGCTTGGATTTAAAGCTGAAGAATAAAGCTCGCAAGCCACAGACCGCAGTCAAATAAAGACGTTTCTTTCAGATGGAACTGCCAGCAGCATAGCTCCACTAAATTAATCTTACCCCTACTTGGCATTAGCAAGAGCAGAGCTACAGCCAAGTAACATGGGAAGCCACAGACAAACAGTAAAAGGGAAAAAAATAAGTAGGAATTAAGCTTTTTTCGTAGCAAGACAAATTCACCCAGGTTTTCCACCAAGGTGTGCTGGCCTGCTGGAAAGGAAGTGTCATGTGCAGAGAATGTGCAATACTAGCCATTCATTGGTCTCCATGGGCTCAAGTAAGTGCTTTCACGAAAGAAATGAATTTAGGAAATGTATCCTCTTGCACAAGGTCTGTAACACCTGGGCTGGCTCTCTTCTGCGCCACAGGAAAACTTCTGAGTCGGTTTTTAAAAATAAGCTTCAGGCTTCATTTCATCTGCATCCCAAATTAAAGCTTTTTTGCTTCCCATCAACAGATTCATTAGCCCCTCCAATCAAGCAGAAAGCTCGTTTTAAAATTAAAGACGCAAAGTGCCATTTACGGCCTCGCAGCAAAGAAAAAACCAAAGATTCTGGGAAGCAAGCTGGTTTAGGTATGTGCCGCCTTCTAACGCGTAAACAGCACTCTCATTTCTGATTGCTGGCTCGTTCACATATTTTGTTTTCTCAGGGCAGAGGGGGACAACAAAGAATGGTTTTCATATCTGAATCTGAATTTAAGTTCAGGCCATGGTTCTCACTTCAGCTTCACAAGGCCTTGGATTTGGATCTAACAGTGCTGAAATGTCACCAGTTGCTTTGTAAAACCTTTGTTCAAAAGTACATGAGTTTGGAATTATGCTGATCCTTTTTCTGGTGTCAGAAATGACAGAAATATCCAGAGACAAAGAGCTGTGACCAAAGTTACATGAAACGATGTCAGTTTGGTTTGGTTTAGTTTTCCCAAATTAGGTTTGTAAAAGAAAACAAAAGCTATCCTTTTACTAGCATTATGCTGGATTAATATCCCATTGCAGCAGCAAAGACAACCCCTAAGCAGGAAAGTTGGAATGAAAATCTGGTGTTACACTGCCTTTGGTCTTTCGTTATGTTGGAGTGAGTAGTTACGATGTTAGGAAAAATATTTAGAAGATTTAGGCATAATTACCAAAGATCTGAAATGACAAAAAAGTTTGTGTCAGGCTAAATCAAAGTAATCAAATGGTTTAAACCTCAGTATGACTAGGCATGTGTTTTTAGTAGTAGTAGTTTTGAACATCGGTTTTAAAGTTGAACAAAAAAGATATTTTAAAGGGGGAGATATATTTAACAGATCTTTGTGATGGGATTTCTTGTCCTACATTTCCTTGGTATCATGACGGGGACAAATAAAGAGTGGTTGGGTGTTACCACTGTGCATTTCCACATCTTAAAATACTTGGAGTTAATTTAAATTTAATATTCACTCACAGTTTTCCATATTTTAATAGGTGACATTGCAACAGCTCCTATTGTTGCTTGAAGCAACTCAGCAGTTTACTGGTGATGTGTTCTCGGTTGTGAATCTGTCTCACCACCCCTTCTCCTAGAGAGTGAGGAGTCATATATGAGCTCTGAACAGAGTAGAGTAAAAACAGCTATCCTAAAAAAAATACTAACGGTTTAAAGGTTTTCTTTTTTAAATTTAAGCTCATATTTTATCTCTACCCTGCAATCTGGACACTTGTCTCTCTCATTTTATGAGTATTGGCTTAGAACAAGCCTCAGCTGTCAAGATGCTTACCTTGTCCTCACATCTTCTCTTTTAATAAGATGTTGACAATCAGACTCACTCTTAAAGTCACAGAAGTTTATTTTTTGGTCCATACAGTCACTATGGGAGTGTATTTCTTGGCTGCATTTCCTTGTCCTTTGCTTGCTTTGCTTTGTGTTTGTTATGTCATCTGAACCTTTGGTCTAACTGTAAGATTCTGTCATACAACCACATATGGAACAAAACCCTTCTGGTGACTTGAGTGCCAGAAATTTCTCCCTGCCTGGAAGGTTCATTGCCTATTGCTTTTCACTTAGATTTCTTTGTGAAGGGAGAGGATGCTTATGTGATTGTGTCCCAATGTCGCCTTTCTCCTCAGTGGTTACACATAATGACAAAGGCATTCAGTTCCTCTGTCTTGTAATAGGATGACAGGAAATGGACTCAGGTTGTGCCAGAGGAGGTTTAGGTTGGATATTAGGAAAACTTTCTTCACCAAAAGGGTTGTCAATCACTGGAACAGGCTACTCAAGGAAGTGGTGGAGTCACCACTCCTGGTGGCATTCAAAAGACACATGGACATGCTGCTTAGGGACGTGGTTATCAGTGGGCTTAGTGCTAGGTTAATGGTTGGACTTGATCGTAAAGGTATTTTCCAACCTAATTGATTCTATGATTTTCCCTCAAATAAATTTTCGCCTCAACATATTTCCCTAACCTCCCAATCAGAGGCTTTTAAAAACCCTCTGATATCTGGTGACTGCCATTGCTGAAACAGAGTATCAGCTGGTAGCTTCTAGAGGCCCAGGCTTACCACTCTCAAGAAATTATGAAACTTGATTCTCTTGCTTTGATTGGCCATCAAATGACTGACTATAGCATTGCTGATCTTAACTAGTTTCTGGAAAGAGTTTTCTAACCCTTGTGCAGAAAAGAGACAGGCACTAGAGGCACGGCTGTGGAGCTGAGCATCACCACGCTGTATGTCTACCTCCCGCATTCACTAGCAAAACGGGCAAACCCAAAACTGCATACAGAGGGGGTGCCTAACGATGCCTGTGAAATGCTACGATGCCTGTCACAGAGCTCGTGATAGCCCGGCTGAGATACCGCTTGTTAGCCTGTCACCTACTCCTTTGCTACTTGATTTCTTTTTCCCTCTTGCCTCTCTTACGCAAAGGAGGTCAATTCCCTTGTACAGACAACTGCCAGGTGACCTTTGTGAATCTCAAGTGCGATTCCTCCAAGAAAAAACGCCGAGGCCGCAAGTCGCCATCCAAGGAAGTATCCCATATCACCGCCGAGTTTGAAGTGGAGATGAAGTCAGAAGAAGCCTCAGGTTTGTGAAAGATCTGTCTGTGGAGAGAAATAAGAATTCAGCTCCTTGGCTCCTTCAGTTCCTAGAATCTCTTTGCTGCTCTTTTGCCGAGCTGCCATGCAAACCTTTTAGCACAAGTCTCATTGAACAGCCTGTCCAAACTCCAGGGCTTCAGAGGTTTAATTGAAATGAATCAGGTATGAAATAAAGCCAAAGGAACAAAGACTGAACCTGCAGCAAAATTCCTTTGAGGCATTAAGTCATGTTCTTGAATTTAGTCTGATTTCTTCAAACAGTAGAAATGCTGCACGGAGAACATAAGGATTAGGTAGAAGTTCTGCAACAATGACAATAAAAATATCCTCCAAAATGCAAGTTGCTGAAACTTCAGTCTGAGAATCAAATGTTTTTTATCACACATTTGGAAAATTCCTGTTTTCTTAACAAATTTCAGGAAGAAAAATAATTGGTTCAAGTTATTAATGAGATGGAACATTATGCTATAAAATTGAGCCAAAGAAAATGTGGGCCAAATTCTATAAACACATCAGTCCTCAAAGGCAGGTCTGTTAACCCTGAGGGGTACCTCACTAGCCAAGTGAGCTGTGCCAGAAAGCACCTTTCTTGGTGTCACTTGGGTATTTTGGTCAGGGAAGGAGGAAAAATTCCTAATCAACTAGATAAAGCACGGGCATAGAAAATCAAAAAAAGTTAGTGGTGGCAGACTGAATGCAGATCTGGAAGTACAGCCCAGTAAGATTGATGCTTTCTGCAGCTCTCTCCCTGGGCCCTCGGTATAACCAGATTTCTTAATGCTAGAGATATCAGCACTCTGTGTGTACTCACAGGCTGCAAAACTTGGTTTGATGGACCTCAGTGTACTGTCCTGGCCCTTTTAAAGGCCTGGTTTTGAATACAGTGAGATGCTTCTACAATGTGTACAGAGAAGTCAGTGAAGCAAATGGTGTCATTGTAGGGCGATGCTGGCTAAGCTTTTTGTTAAGCACCTCTTTTTAAACATGAATCTCAATTGCTTCTAGTTTTGTTATCATTTCCCATCTAGACACCTGTAACATTGACTGTGTTCGGAAAAGGATGGAGCAGAAGCTGCAAACTGCAATCAAAACATTGAGGAAATCTATTAATAAACAGCAATTTTACATTCAGTTTTCTGGGACAGAATATGAAGTGGCTCAGAAGCCAGCTAAAGCTACTGAAGGGCATGAAGCTTGCAGTACAGGGCAAGTGCTGCAGGATGGAAAATGCGGTAAGTCCTCACAACTCTATTCGGCCATACCCCCGAAAAGAAGCTATCCGAAAATTAACTTGTCCCTAGTGAGCCAGGCAGGAAATCTGGGAGGTAACAGACAATTTAGATCACTCTCTCTCAGCATGTGTGCATGGACCACTGATGGTTCATAAGACCTTGAAGGGAATTCCTCAAATGATTGCAGGAAAGCCAGAGAAGCATAGATGGGCACCTGTTCCCATGCTGTCAGCTGGTATGTATCGAGGCCTGCCACAAAGCAATGTTGGCAATTAGTTCCCAATTACTCCCAGCATCTTAGGAAAACGTGATTATAGTTCTGAAAAATGACAGAAGGTTGGCCTAGATGCTGTGTATTTACTCCTACCATCACCTCTCTCTCTCTTCACCATGAAATAATCCATCATCCATGGGTATATTTATATTTAACACCCAAGAGGTCCAATTAAAAAAAGGATTCTATATAAATCTATATTAACTTTATGTAAAATACCTCCTTTCTTTAAGCCCTTTCCCAGGTTATCAGGCTCTAGTGCTTTCCTGGGGGCAAGGTGCTGGGGCAAGCCTTTTATTGGCTCTTCTCAGCACTGCATGCTTTATAATCACCAAGACATCTTTTTAAGGACAGTATATCTATATATACCAAGTGACTTACAAGGTAAAACAGAAGATTTAAGTGCAGAGCTGATAGGTGCCCCTAAATGTCTCAGTTCAGAGTCTGTTTTCATCATACAGGAACCCTGATTTAGAAACTGTATCAAAAGATTGTTGCTGTCAGTGTCTAGAAACCCACACATTTTAACTCCAGCAGAGCAAAACCTTGCAGCAAGACAAACGTGTATTCATATCTGCACTTAAAATTACTCCAGCTGGGGTATTTGAGTATCAAGAGACATAAAATATCACAGAAGATATACTCAGATATGCTCACTGAGGATATACGCTCAGAGAAATCTCCAGAACCCATCTTAGAAACTTGTAGTCATCTGCCATAAAGCCAACATGTAAATAATGTCAACTAAAAATTCACATCACTTCCCATACCTTATGCACCCCTGTTTTAATTAAACTGCAATACACCCTTTAAGACTGCATCAGCTTTATTAACAAGTTATAACTGATAAGCTCTCTGTGCAGTATTAAACAGCGTAAACAATAGACAGAGGACCTTGCCTTGATGTAAATTGACCTAGACCACAGTGGGGATGGGCCTGTTTACATTAAGTGAGGATCCTGGACTAACATATGCAAAATTTAAACCACTCTAATACTGGTGCCAAGGAGGTCCTTCATCTATAAATGTTTGATATAAAGGCAAATAATGTGATCAAAACTAAAGTCCTTACGTAAATTCCCCTTTTCTTTTCTCAGTTACCTGCAGCACAGGCACCTTTTATAGTGGAGAACATAATCAGTGCGTTCCTTGCTCGCCAGGAACATACCAAGACACAGAAGGTCAACTTACCTGTGAGCCTTGCCCAAGTAACGATGGACAGGGAGTAGCAGGCGCCCGGAACGTGTCAGAATGTGGAGGCAAGTTTAATTCGATTCTAAAGAGATTAGGTGTCACCACACAGCCTGTGAGGCATGAAGGCTAAGAAAGGGAAGAGCCTACCACACTTCTGTCTTGTAAAGGTAACAGAAGAAATCTCTGTGCTTTTACAAGCAGTACACAAAATCGTTTTGCTTGTTCCATCCACTGACATTGCCGCCAAGACGACGGGACCGCAATGTGAGTTATGGTATGGAGATGAGCAAGCGGAGCAAAGCACTTTGCTTCAAGTCAGGTATGGAATCTGGACATACCTCGACTTGCAAGGGCTCATCAGGTATATTGTGAGCCAAAGGGATGGATTACTTTGGACCCATATTGGTGAGTCTAATGAACCTGCTGATTTAATGCTTTGCATGAGATGCCGTTTACCTGGTCTAACCTGCGGCAGTCATGGTTTTGAGGCAGTTAATGCTGCAGGGATCTGTAGCCTGGACTCGGAGCTAATGACTGCAATTTTCAACACTGCTCAAATTCACTGCAGCTTCTGGCAAGTGATGCAGCATCTCTGACTCAGCTTTGTGACATGTAAGTTAGATGATAATGATGTAATGCTTGGTTTCAGAAGAGAGCTGGGCTCCTACTGCAACTTAATTGAGATAACGTTTTAAGACAAAACTGTTCATTATTTTAGCTTATTTCATTACAGATGAGTGAAACTTAGTTTATTGTAGATATATTATTTGGCTTTGAAAGAAATCTGTCCTATCTGCTATGCAAGTTCTAACTTTAAAACTCATACGTGTCATTTACATTCATGCTTTCTTCGAGCATATTTAGGTGAACACACAATGAATGTCACTTAGCATCACAGATCCATAGAATATACTGGGTTGGAAGGGACCCACAAGGACAGTCAAGTCCAACTCCCAGCTCCACACAGGGCCAGCCAATTCAGAGCATGGGACTGAGTACATCATCCAGATGCTTCTTGACCTCAGCCAAGCTTGGTGCTGTGACCACTTCCCTGGGCAGCCTGTGCCAGTGCCCAACTACACTCTCAGTGGAGAACCTCTTCCTTATACCCAACCTAAACATCCCCTGTCACAGCTTCATGCCATTCCCTTGAGTTCTATCACTGGTCATGAAAGGGAGGAGATCAGTGCCTACCCCTTTGCTCCCCCTCATCAGGAAACCATAGACCATGTTGAGGTCTCCCCTCAGTCCTCCTTTTTTCCAGAAACTGCTGCTTTTTCCCTATCCACTGAATAAAAAATAGCTCAGGGATCTCTAGTCCAAACACAGGGTAGATTTTGCTGATTTACCAAGTGAAGTAACTATCATAGGAAAATTCTCAAAATATGTGTGCATCTTTATGTTGATTTGTATTTACCCCAAATCCAGCAAGAATAGATTATCAGAATAAAATCTGAGTTTCTAAAGATTGACTCTAGTATACCGACCAAAGTAGCACAACAACTAGAGGAAAAAGATGTTTTTTTCAAGGCTTGCATTTGAATTCTTGTTCTGCTCAACAAGAAGAAACCCTTCTGATTCCTTTTGCCGAGTGGATCTGTCTCAGTGTTTGTTGTCAGATCACAACAGTCCAGTTTTTGACTCAGGTCTCCCCCCTTTTCTCTTTCTCTGAAAGCAGCAACAGAGAATATGTTTTGGACTTCATAAACCTCCCTGTCAAAGTTTGTATCTAAATCAGAATGTCTCCCTAAAATGCATTAGAAGTGTACTCACCACCTATAGTCAGTAGCATTTCTGGATCGTACCTCTTGGAGCAGTACTGCCTGTGCAGTAAGAAATGAGCTGTGGCTGAACTGCCCTTCCCCACGGGTGAGGCACACACAGCCCTGCACTAGGTTTTTAAGCCTCTGTTGCACAGAGGCTGCTGCAGCTGCAGGTGAGTAAGATGCTGTGGTACTTAGATGCAATCCTTGTAGGTACAAGGCCAAAACACAATTAGAAAACCTTGTCACTCAGGGCATCTATTTGGTTGGCAATTTCAATGCAGAAGGCACGAAGGGAGCAAGTTACCTCATTCTTACAGACAAAAAAGGACTGAGACACATCAGTGCTGAAAGTATCGGGTGTTTAGCAGTGTTAAAACCCACCTGTACCGCTTCTTCAAAAGGATGTCTGTAAGCCACGCTTCCCAAGTACTTAATTTTCACACTAAAATCCTGATCCCGATCCACTCTTCAGTAACTGCCTTCATGTTAAAGGCCAGTGACCAGTCGGCCTGGCCCAGATGGATCTGATTTCCTACAAAAACAAGAGCAGAAATGTCTTCAATTTAGTAGTATCATAACGTTTCTCAGAGGTCTGTGTCTCAACAGCCAGCTTAAGCAGTCATGTTCCAGCCAGCTGGGATGAAAGTGCAATTCAATCCCAGAGATCCTGGTCCCATAGGAGTGTCCATAGGAGTTTGAGTTCTGTGGGGACAGAATTTGAACTTCACTCAGGAGCTCTAGTTTATCCTAAGTGCGAAGTACTCAAGATACTGGGTGTCCCCAACATTTCCCAGCAAGTATGGGGGCTCTTAAAAGACCCCAACCACACCTAGAGCTCTCACAACATTCAGGTTGTCAAGCCAGTGTTTTCTGCCTGCTGTCCAGTTCTCAGGAAAGCCTAATTACAAAGTACTGGGATTAGGCAGCTTCAGGGAACACCTGACATCTCAAAGTGCCGGGCTCCCAGGCTGGAGTGATGTGAAGAGACGTGTTTGTGCCATAATCTGGAAACACTTGACAGCCTGATTCTCAGGTAGGTGGCTGAGGAGTAAAATACTCAAGTTGGCAAAGCCCAAGCCCAACAAATGCCTCTCAGAAACTGCCTGTAGAGCAAGTTTTGAAACTACCTCATATCTGTCAGTAGACTTATTCACAAAGTGCTTTGCTTTACACAAATCACTATTTTCTGGCGGAAGAGCTTCTGACAAGCACTAGTTTTCACAGTTACCTGGAAAGCTGCTGGTGTCAGCTATTCTCACAGACAGGTTGCTGGACTGGTCCCATCTGGTCTGGTAAATACCATCATCTACTATTTCCTTATCTATAAAATTGAGATATAAGAATAATAATTAATTTTTTTTTAAAGCCAAACAATTACTTGCTTCATAGACATGGTGCAAAGTTTAACATTTTCCTGCAAAGTGTTTTGAGATTCTCAGATGAAAGACTTGGTGAATGTATGAAGTATTCTAACAATATCTTAATAGAGCCCTTGCTAAAAAAAATAGCAAATGGGAATATAGGTAGCAAGGAGCTTATTAAGAAACTAGCTGTATTTAGTAGTGTTGTTTTTAGGAGGCGATTACCAAACAACACAGAATCAGCAGGTAAGGTTAGCATTCAATCTGCAGCTGTCTTCAGGTCACGTGTTTAAGCTAAAGGAAGCATTGCTAACTACTGCTGAGTTTTATACCTTGTCCAGAAAAGTCGGCTCGCTAATACAAATGATAATTTTCACTTTCTAGGGCAGTGTTCTCCTGGGCACTATTCTTCAGATGGTTTTAAACCCTGTAGAGTCTGTCCTCTTGGTACATACCAGCCTGAACCGGGAAGGACCCTCTGCTTTCCCTGTGGCGGTGGCCTCGTGACCAAGTATGAAGGTGCTGTTTCCTTCCAAGACTGCGAAACCAAAGGTGAATCTAAAATCTTTCCACAATTCATATTCCTGCTGATTGTTTGTTTGTCGGCTTGTCAATGCCAAAGGGCTTCTTTGAAAGGCTCCCAAACAAATACAGTCACTGCATGTAGATACAAAATCTGTGATAAAATTAAATGATGGGGAAATCTCTAGACTAGGAACGTTCTCCCAAGGTTGAGGAGACTGAACAGGGATTATGGTTTTCTTTGCAATTTTCCACAGGCAGGTACAGAGTCAGCACTACAGCTAGTGAGTGAATCAGCACCACTGCATGGCAAGAAATAAGACAAACTCACATTAGGCAATTCTTTAGCCTTCACGTCATACATATTTTCATGTAACAAATCAGAAGAACTAAACACTAGAGAAATTCTATGAAGTTAAAGACCGACTATTAATGAGCTAGGCAGAAACTAAGCATGCAGCACATTGTGTGTTCCATAATGTCAACTTGCAGCATGAATGCTAAAGAAGGAACCTGCCCAAATGGATTTTGGTTTGGTTACTGGACAGACATGCTGGCCCTGGCAGAAAGACACTCACAGAAACCTCTCTCCTGCTCTCATGAAAGGCATTTTTATAGCTCAGGTAGATAAGGATCAGTTTCCGTTGATTACAAACTCATTGGAAACCACTGCATTAAATAGAGTGGGAGACATATGCAGCATGTGTTACTGGTTCCTAAGGGTCTAACTCTAGGCTTTGCAACATAATTCTAGTTAGAAGGTCCTTTGTAGTGGGAAATACAGGGAGCTGGCGTCGGCTTTTTGCCTTTTATGGCCTAGAAAGTACGTTGTGAAACAGGGATTGAGAAAAGTTCTCTCTACACTAAAGATTGCCACTGTCTGAAAATGCCTTACAGTTCATTGTTCTCCTGGACACTACTACAACTCCACAACACACAGATGTATCCGATGCCCTGTGGGAACGTACCAGCCCGAGTTTGGTCAGAACTACTGCATCACCTGCCCTGGCAACACAAGCACAGATTTCGATGGCTCCACTAATGTTACACACTGCAAAAGTAAGTTGTGTTTGTATTAGTTGAGTGATGAAGCATATCTTTGGGCCTGAGCTGCAACTTGAAGGTTCTACCTGTCATGCTGGACTTCAGTTCTGTATTTCCTTGTTAGTATACATCTACTGCCAGAGGGAATACTAAAAACTGGGAAAACAATGAGGAAAAACCCCTGCAAAAGTACCAGTGGATGCATATGACCACTTTAGCTTTCACGTAATCTGGCAGCACGCCAGCTACAAGTTAAAGCTACATTTGGTTTCTCAGATGTTGTAGATTGCCTTGAAGTGATGCATATAGCTCTGTGTCTCTGTCAAGCACAGTATCTTCTGTCAGGATAACTACTGTTTTATAATACTTATACAATACTGAGAGATATGATCATGCATCCTGCAACTGCCACATAATTGCTCATGACAATGAAATCTTCTCATAGGCATTTTTGCAGCACTTTGCCTTCTCCTATCTTCTGTTTCCTAAATATCCCCAAGGATTCCACTGCAATTTCATGTGATCTTCTGCAACTGACTGATTCTTTAGGCAAGCAATTTTTTTTCCCTCTACCATGCTCATTTAAGAGAACATCTCTATAATAATGAGGCAATGTCACCTCAGCTAACTATTCATGTGCAATTCTACCATAAGTTTTTTATTCTGATTATGTGCCGTGGGTCTCGGAAGCCTTTTATAATTTCTAATGTAATTTGAGTAAATTAGATATTTGTAAGGAATTTGAAGAAGTTTTATGATCTTCTTGTAAAATAAAATCATCCTCATCACTTCACTGTCTTAGATGCTTCCTGTTTTAAAGCCAGGATCTGGCTTTGCATAATCGTTGTCGCTTCGATTAAGCTACATATTTAAACATACGTCTAGTTTTTATGTGTGTGAGTGGGCCTGGGGAGATCACAGTGAGGTAACTTACTGAATCAGGCTTCTGTGGCAAATCCAATAGTTTTGAAAACTCAAAAAGTAAAGCTGATCCATCTATGGAGACTCTTTATTGACTAATTTAAGATAAAGCAAGGTAGATCTATAATCAAGAGAAGGATGGCTACTGAGATCATCCCCCTCATTCAGCTAAATCAGGTTAAAAAACAAGTGAGGCTAAACCAGAATACCTTCTGCGTGTCAGCACGGTCTCAGTGGTAACCACTGTGTGAGTATGTCCACAATGGGATCGTGTTTACTCGGCTGCGTTCATTTCTCAATCAAATGTTAAAGCAGCCTGAATGAAGCGTTGAAGCAGTTTATACACTGGAGATTAGGGTTTTGCAAATCAGTCGGAGCAACCCTGCAGATCAAGTATTCCTTTAAAGGCTTTCCACGCCAAACAAAGAGGCAGCTGGAGAATGGATGCATTTCTAAAGCCACAAGGAGCAGTTTAGACTTGCTCTTGACAGATCTAGAAAAACACTTCAAATTAGCTAATCAGCTAACACAAACATTAATTTATGTTTCTCCACAGACCAGCACTGTGGAGGAGAACTTGGGGATTACACTGGCTACATTGAATCACCCAACTATCCCGGAGACTACCCAGCTAATGTTGAATGCATTTGGAATATAAATCCACCCCCAAAGAGGAGAATACTCATCGTAGTACCTGAGATATTTCTCCCAATTGAAGATGAATGCGGTGATGTTTTAGTAATGAGAAAAAGTGGTAAGTTGCCAAGCATGGGTTATATATTTATTGCAAACTCCCTGAATGGGTAGTTAATACTGAAGGGTCAGCCACCATCTATCCAGTGTTACGAAAAGGATTGTTGAAGGAACTGGCACAGCAAGTTAAAACAGAATGCTGTATCAATAGCAATTAACAGAGTGATATTAATCATTCAGGTGTCTTGGTTGAATCAGAAAGCAGTTAATGGGTTTCTGTCTGTCCCAGTTATCATGTGAGATAAATCACTGCCACTGTAGAAATCAACACAGCTATGCTGAGTCATACCGGAGAGCTGTCTCCTCTCATCTAACAAGTTGTGCTCTCCCTCATCCTTTTCAAGTACATATATACTACAGCTATTGCTGAGTCAGTGCAGTGGCACAGGTTAGTCCACCTGACACCCTCAAGAAATCCAAAGTTTTCCCAATTTTATGTGGAGTGGATAGTGTCTGTGTCTATCGTTATGAAGTTAATTCAACAGCTTCTGAAGTTGAGACACCGATGAGATGCGCTCCTTCAGTCCTATGCTGGCATCCAGCTTCTCAGGGTCTGCGAAATCTCCCAAGAAGCACCAAACCTGAAAGGCAATTATTTATGTGAAGCTTTGTTTAAAACAATGCATTTTATTTACTAAAACAGTGCATTTCATTTATCTGCTAAAACATTTTTCACAATTTTTTATCCTTGAGGACTTGTGTTGACATCCTATGTATCAGAAGAAGAAACCCGCTCACTACAGATGGAAGGAAATTCTGTCTGTCCAGATCAGTTCTTCAAAAGCAAAGCTCTTATTATAACAAAACAAATCACTTATCCTAATCCCAAACTGTGGTTCCCACAGTGAATAAAGCCAAGTGCATCAGGGAAAGCTTTGGCTTCCACTTCTTTTCCAATAACAGTACCAAAAGACTAGAAAATGAGGGTGGTTTTTCAGAGTAGAGTTTCGTGATCACTGTATGTTTGGTATCATAAGAGTATAGATCTTACAAATATTTATCACAGTTCATTTACAGTCAGCTGCCAATGTTACTAAGGAAAAACTGATGGCAGCACCAGAGTTAGAGTTATATCCACATTTTGCACTTGAGGAATCCAAATACCTATCAGTTCTAAAGGTCTCCTTTTGCTAACATGAATCAGGCCCTAGCAAGCGCACATTTTAGGTTACTCTTGTTATTTTCCCTAATTATTCTGCGACTGTGGAGTGGCTTTTTTGAACTATGTGAGAAGTTCTTTTTCCCTTTTGTTTGAAATTAATTTCAACTAAAGGAGCATTCATAATGATCTGAAGACATCCTGCATCCTCCATCAGTTATTTAGGTGCAAATGGGGATCTTTCCGGTTTCCAGGTATTCGTTTTCTTCCAGTATTGCTAAGTGGCATTTTCTTTTCAAACCTACAGTGAGGCTTTTTGCACTAGGAGGTGCTGGTCCATTATGAGCCAAATAACAGAGACACTGAGATTCTGTAGGCTGTCATTTAAAATGCTGATAAATAGACCTATCATTATGAGGAGAGAAGAGTATAGATAATCTTACATGCATTTAGATGGTGGGACCAATAGGCAGTATATAGGTTCAGACGGGCTTCTGATAAATGGGCAGCATGCCAGGCAAACCCTGTCCACAGAAGAGATTATTTCTCTTTCGGTCATTTGAGCTATTACAGGATTTTCTTACAAGGAAACAACTATGTTGATCATCTCTACTGTCAAACAGAAACCGTGTTTTCATGAGCACTTCTTTTTAGAAGAAAAATATCTTTTAGAGCAAGGCACAGCATGAAAGCTGGTACCAAGTGTTAGCTGCCTGCAAGCTCCTCTCATTACACCGAGCTGGCCATTGGATTTGTGCAGCACCAGGCCACACAGCACAGGCCTGAAGGCCGCACAGCACAGGCCTGAAGGCCACGCAGCACAGGCAGCACAGGCCTGGCCATACCCAGTGTATCTGTTCTGTGGATCCCTAGTTCCTTGGCATGCAGTGGTCTTTTAGTCAGAATCATGACACCAGGCTATTGCATTCCGATGAGTGGTTTATTGCTATCACATGAACTCCCCTAATGGGGCGTGTAAGGAGCTGGTTACCACGTCAGCCTGTGGTGCACCTGACTTGTTCTTATCTATCTGGGTCCACTACACAGGGCCCCTGGAATTCAATACTAGAGTAGGATACAAAATTAGTAATATTGATAGGAATTTTACAAATGTAAAAAATTATCTCTGGCACCTCACTGTCTACTTAAGCTCCTTTCTGTGGGACAGAGGGGTTCCCATTATCTTTGTGGCAAAACTTACTTCTCCTTATAGACAGATAAAGACTACGGTCCTTCTACCACAAAAAACTTCTGCACTCTTGAACACATCAGCTGAGAAGTGTCTTGTCAAATTGATATTTCTGACCTCTAGATGTGCAAAAAAGTTATTTTATAAAGAACATGTCTTTGTTTAACCTTCTTTCTAGCTTCTCCTACTTCAATTACGACATATGAAACATGCCAGACTTATGAGAGACCTATTGCATTTACCTCAAGGTCAAGGAAGCTCTGGATTCAGTTCAAGTCAAATGAAGGAAACAGTGGCAAAGGATTTCAGGTCCCCTATGTGACTTACGATGGTGAGATTGGGATTGTTTCCCATCTTGGTGTTACATCTGAAATACAGAAAATTGTCCTTTAGAATATCTCTTGCACTGATTACAGGGAGAGAAAAATGAGGAAAAACCTGATGTAGCTTGTTTTCAGTGAGTTACTTTAAAACAAGTTGCAAATACTTTGAATTAACACCTAATTTGAATTTTTTTTTCTAATGCTTTAAGGATGGACAGCAAGTTACACAGAATTATTAAACTTAATCCTTTTCCCACTAAATTCAACAATTCTCTCTTAAATTTGCATTTATCATATGCATAATTAGAATACCATTAATTGCTGTGCATTTTAGGAAGCCCCTCCATCAAGTCCTACTGGTAACCCACACAATTTTGAAAATTAGACTACAGCAGCATGAGAAACACTGAATAATTAACTGGGTACTCAATTTCTCAGCTCTGCCCTGAAGAGGTCTAGCTAATGTCTGGCTGGTATCTTCCCAAATGATGCCACAAACAGTCATTGAACTGATCTTTATTTTTCAGAGGATTACCAACAACTAATAGAAGACATTGTTCGAGACGGGCGATTATATGCATCAGAAAATCATCAAGAAATTCTAAAGGTAAAGAAAATCCTGCTTTATCTAAGTATAGCCAAGAATTCCTTTTACCAAATATTTCCCAATTCTCTGTCTTCTGAGGTATATGTGGTATTCAGAGCTTCACAAAACCAGTAGCTTAGCTGGGCTGAGCATGTGTGTATGTCTCTTGCTGAATCAGGAACTAAATGAAATGTATGCTAATATGATGCTATGTTAGAAAAATTAGTTAACCAAGAATGAAGAACCTATTATTTGAAGAGCCTTCTTCAGCCTCCGTCTGGCATGTGTTTAAATGAGTTGCTAAGAATTTCCTGTGCATTAAAAAACGTGTTTACCTACATCACTGCCCTGCCTCAACAAGACACAACATTGTAAGCTGTCCATGGAACGGTTATCCCAAGGTGTAGGTAGCACGCTGGAGGTAACTGTGGAGGAAGGCCGCTGGGCTGCCACCTATAACAACTAACTAATTAAAATTGAAAAAAAGCAACATTCAGCCCTGTAAATCTCCGGCTTGGAAGGGCAGGAACTGCTTATTTCCCTGGCCATTCCTGCCCCAGCCCCACCTGCATTCTCCCATTTGAGCTCTGAGGGTACACAGGTCCCAGCTGCAGTGTATAGGTGGCTGTCAGACACAGGCTCTGTAGAGGATCTAAATCAAAACTTTGCCAAGGTACAGGAGAAAATTCTTAAAGAGCTCAGCATCACTGAAGATCATCCTTCTCTCTTGTTTGTGATGGGAAGTCCCTGGACAACTGCATGAAAGAGGCTGGAAGGGCAGTCAGAGGCAGTTTGCAATTCCAATGCCTAACTTCTGCAGCTGGTTGGTGGCTGACCCAGCTTCTGCCCTCTTAGTTCAGGACCTTCCAGGAATGCTAACTGCAGAAAACCACCCGGCACAGTAGAAAGATTAATCAGGATAAAAGTCCACAGCAACATGGAGTAGTTTCCTTATGATGCTTCACCCAGAATCAAGTTTTGCAAAAAAACCCCACCACCCTGATAGCTGTTCGTTTCTTTTGAAAGCTGTGCAGGCACTAAGTCCAAAGGCTATTTTTATCTAATATATATGTTGTCTCCATAGGACAAGAAGCTGATTAAAGCTCTCTTTGATGTACTGGCACACCCACAAAACTATTTCAAGTACACAGCACAAGAGTCAAAAGAGATGTTTCCAAGATCATTTATAAAGCTACTGCGATCAAAAGTTTCCAGATTTCTACGACCATACAAGTAGTCTAGCGGTATTCAATTTCTGGTTACTTTGCATTCCTGTGAAATATTGTCTTTCCTCCATAGTAGAAACATTTGCTAATTTGAAGGCTCTTTTTTGCAGTCTTTGTTCTCAATTGTATATTGAAGAATACCTATAATGTTTTATAATTGTTAAAAGCCAACATTCTGAATGGGATTTTTACTACCAAAAAAAATGTGCATCCCCGAGTGCATCTAGTTAAGATCAGAACTTGTGTCTGCACTAGTGTAACTCTTCACTTCCCATTTGAAATTACATTATGTAGAAAATATTCTTTCTGGCTTTTTATTCTTCATCAACAATAAGTTTCGTCAAAGCAAAGAAGGAATCTATTCAAATCTGATTAAACTACCTGCAGATAAGTTCTGTTGTAGAAAGAAGTATGTAGTATAAATAATATTTGGATTTTGAATTGCACTTGAAGTTTATATTTGAATCTTTAGATGAAAACAAAACAATCTAAATTTTGTTATTTCTCATTTGTGGCTTAGTGGAACCTCTGTCAAAGCAGAAATCAAAAGGGGAAAAAAAGAAGAAATATTAAAAAACAACAACAAACCAGATGTATAATTTTGTTTTATGAATTACGTAAGATTAAGTCCCATACCTTAATGTCCTAATGTTTTTGTCTGTCCTTTTCTAAACTTCTTCAGAGGTTTGCCACTGTCAGTTACTTCACTGAAACAGACTTAGCTCTGGATTTCCGTATACCCGTTGGTCCCTTTGAAGGCATTTACAATAGGATAGGTGAGAAATGAACAACAACAACAGTAGTAGTCTTGTTTTTATTTCTGTTAATAGAGCATCTAATTAAGTACAATATATAAATATATAAATATATACTTCTATTTGTGGGTACATTAGTAATGTTATCTTTAGTTACTGTAAATATTATCCATACTTAAATCTTTACTCCCACGTGCCCTATTTACTCATATCTATTTGTAACTTTGCTTAGATGATTAAATGACTTCTCCAAGTGCTCGTCACTTCCATTAACACCAAACTGAAGCCTTTTGGAGTTTTATAAGACTGGATAATGGTTTACTCTGGGACTATCTCTTTCAACATATATTATTCCAGGAAAAAATTACATCAGTTAAGATGCAGCTGCTGTCTGGTAAAGGGTCAGCTATTGCCTCTTGTGTGGGCAACCCTCAGGTGCAGACCCAAAAGAGTTACCCCTGAGGATGACACTCATGAGGGGAGTTCACCAAGGAAGGATCTTTTTGGACCTGCTGTCTCTAAAACACTGGTAACGTACCTATGTCACAGGCCCAGACTCCTAGTGGGGCAAGGGAGTGAACAGGACATGGTTTTGCAGATGACATGGAGGGCAGACCCTGCAATCTTCAGAGATCTGGCACTCCCTTTCACCACAGATTTGTAGGGACAGTGCCCATCAGCCATGGGGACTGTATGGTCTGCAAGAGAGCATTAGCGTCACGGCCAGGCATTCCTCACAGAGTGACAGGTACTGGCAGGTTGAGATGACAATAAATTTCCTGCTCCTTTCCTGGCACAAAAGCTAATTTCAATGAGAGCGCATGGGGTTTTAATTAGGATTTCAGCCTTTACTTCAAAGTCCCTTCCTCTTGTATATCACTTTGCTCTTTCAATCCTGCAAGTTTTTCACAGGGAGAAATTAACTATCACACCAGCATCCTTTCGGAAACAAAAATAGCATGTCGTTTTGCTTCATTGTGGGTTTTTTGGCATATCTACTCTGTAGTTGAAGAGACCCTTGGATGCTCTCAAAGACATTCATTAAGGGTGGCTATGGTTATCTTTTCACTTTTTTTTTTTTCTTTGGGCAAGTACTGCTTAAATTTTCAAAGTTGATTCCTGCTGGCTACAAGTGGTTGAATATTCCATTTCCAAGAGACACCTGAGGTTTCCTACTTAGCCATCTTGTAATTTTGCTTGCCTGTCTGCCTTCTCTGTTGAAGAATATTTATTTTTTTTCTTTCTGTGCTCGAACAGTTTCAACTTATGGTCTAACAGCTCATTTTTTTCTCTCATGGACTGTAGGTCTTTTACAAGATTTCTCTTTTTTTATATATATGTGTCTGTGTCTGTGTGTATAAAAATCCTCATTTCAAAATCTAACATCTCCATAAAATTCCTTTTTAAAATACTGTTTAACTTAACTTTTCACAAGGATGTGGAAACTACTTTTATTAAATATTCATTATTGGTTACTAAAGGTAGACCTTTGAAGGAGAACATATCAGTCCTAAATTCAATGTATGTCTGGAACAAAAAAAAAGGAGTTACATGTGTATTTTTCCCTAAAAGGTGTTATTTGTAGGAAAAAAATAAACCTTAAAAGTTCAAAAATCTTTTTAGGTGCACGTATCTAATATTTTAGTCATCCGTAAGTGTAGAGCTAAAAAAACTACTTCAGCCAAACAGTATTTCCAAGTCTGAGAAGTTATCCAGAATTATTTGAATGGGTCAGGACTGCAGCAATCCTGCTGACAGAGACGAAGGAAAATAAGGGAAAGGTAGGGAGAAAAATAACTTCCTGGCTTGCTGAAAAATTTGCAATGATCTTTCATGTTTCAAATGTCAGTAGGCAAAGCTTGGAACCTGAGGCTGTGCAGTGAGTTTAGTAAAATCCTTGCTAAAATGTTTTATTGAAGAGCCCACATGTTTGGACACAATTCTGCTGTAGGACACTGATGTCAAGCAGGACTAGCCCAGCGGGTAATTGCCTTGCGAGGCCTGAAACCACTGGCAGCACCGTGTAGTTCTCCAGGTTCTCAGCTACATGGGGAATGCATTAACGGATAGCGGCTGCAAGGGGGACGGGGCCCAGTTGGGGCCGCTGGTTAGCGGGACCTTGGTAGAGCTGTGAAAGGCAAACAGGGAAGGGACTAGCTGCGTTTGGCTCTGGCACAACTCACCCTGGCTTACAGCCTCATTAGACTGAACCAGGCTCTGCCTAGTTCATCCTGACAGACAGCCTGAGAGTGTGTGTTAGCTCATATTCCCCGGATCCATGACAAAGTGCTCAGGGCACATGCAGGCTTTAGTGTTGCCAGGAGCAGTGAAAGAGAGTAATTCAGCCTTCAAAAGTATACAGTGAAATGCTCCTGAATATATAGGGGTTTCATATGTGATAGATTTAAGAACCAAATTGGGTTTGAATGTTTGCAGCTCTGCATAGGAATGCCCTTGGATATGCAAATTGCTAATGAAATAAGCAATGTCAAGTGGTATATAGGACTGTCTGAATGGATTTCAGCTGATAGGTGCACCAGCACAGAATTTTTATATCAGCTCTAGAAGTTAAAAATGCTTTGACTTTCAAACAAGATGTATAGTTACAAAAGCTGGCAGTCACCAAACAGGTGAACTCAGCTCTTCCTTTGTTAACGTAGGAGTAGGATGTCTTCATTGTCAGAAGTGGGAGAACATACTGCTACTATGTAATAACTGTGCAACAAGGCGTGTTCTCTTCTGTGGAGAAGACCAAGATGCATTTGGGACTCAGGAACCAAAAACCATGCAAGGAGAAATATGGGCACCTTTAAGAAAACCATCTTCATGAGATCAGCCAATACATTGCAGAATGTAATAATCTAGCTTACTACCTAAACATGAAATACTGCATTGGAACATACTCAGTAACTGCAACCCTGTATCCACTCTTACAGAATTACACGTTGTATGCAGGACAGGTGCAGTAACATGTTTATGTGTTAGTGCAGGAGGGCCGAAGGCTGTCCGTTTGCCCAATTCCATGTCAGTTTGCAAATACCTGGATGCTGAAAAGCCACACCTGTAGCACTTACCACTTTAAGCCTCTCCTCCTGCTTTAAATAATGCACTTATTTTTAGTGAGGTAGTGGTGAATCATCCCTGAATGTTCTCATGTACCACCAAATCACTGCCTGGGTATCTGCTGCAGTCCACGAGACTGCAACAATCAGAAGGTGCTAACTGAGCCCTAAGCTGTGTTAGGGATTGCTGTGGACAGAGTGTCTGTGCCTGTCCTTTGAGTACAGCAAGCACCAGGATTTGCTGTTCAGTAGATGGCCGCCTGCAATAGCAGTAATTATTTTGCCTGAAGGTATTGCTCACTGAAACTGGATTTGAAGCCACTGAAGTCTTCTTTCAGCCCATCTTCTTGCCCTGCCTGCCTTCCTCCACCACACCTCAGATATTTACCCACAAACCAGCTTTTCAAAAGAAACAACATTTCCTCATTGTGCCTCCCCTATAGAATAAAGGTAAATCACAGGGTGTTGTTATAACTACTGGAGATTTAGACTGATCTTTCCAACACATCGGCTTACTTAAAAGTAAGTAAGGTTAGTCAAAACTAGCTTATGTAGTAAGGTTTGGTTTAGGTTTAGTTCTGTTTTAGACTAGCTTAACTAAACACAGGCTGGGCTGCACAGTTTTCAGATGGTCTGCACTCTGAGTTGTCAGCTGGTTTTGAAAGAGCACAGCTCACCTGTAGCCCTCTGTAAGCAGAACACAAGGGTGACACCCCATGAACAAGAAGCGTGCTTACACGCATTAAACATTCAGAGAGGGAAGCCAAACCCCACCCCGTGCCCCTCCGGAAGCATGCCTAACAGGTTCAACTTTCTTACCTTTAACAACCTGGTCTTACACTGGCAGATAACAAGTTACAAACATCAATAGCAAAAGCAGTGGTATGGCTCTTATACAGGAACTGCTGACAGATTTTTGCCAGCAAAACCTAACTGTTGCATGACAGTTCCCATGCCTGGACTCCAAATGCCTTTGAGTGTTCTTAAAAAGAAGCTGGAATGAAATCTTCAACAACTGAAACCAGTGGCAAATTTCTCAGTCACCTCTGAGGTCTGAACCTCCTGTTTTCTAAAGCTGGGAGTGAGCAACACATGCAGTTACTTGTACCTGTGCCATAGGTTTGAGTAGTTGCATTTTATTCATAGTTTAAAACCACTGTTTGACAGGAATGGTAGTAACTGGAGAAGTTCTGTAGACTCTCAATACTTTGAGAATGTAATGAAATAGTTTTCTAGGAAGACAGACTGTTGTAAGCACTTGGGGGGAAGAATTACACTTTTGTCTCCCATAAGAATTTATGGAAGAAGGGAAATTTCCATAAGGTTATGTAAACTTATTCCTCAGTATGAGACTTGGATTCAGTGAGAAGTCTCATGTTTTATCATAACGTTTTTCATCGGAATAGAAATAGACTATTTTTAATGTCAAAAAACTGTTATCTATGTATCTGAATATATACAATTACAGTTTGTTTTTTCATTTATTTATTCTGTTTCATCACTAAGTTTTTTAATCTATAAAATTAATATGTAATATACAAGAGTAAAATGTACAGAAGTACCTGTAGATGTAATAATTTAAACCATCTGTATTCAGAAAGTGGAGATAACAAGTTTAAAGATATACAAACAATTGCGATTCAATTTTAGCTGAATTTCTCAATATCTAGAAAAAGAAGTGGCTTTGTTTGATTAAACTTTATTTTAATGATTGTGAAGATACAATTTTTTTAGAGTTTTTGTTGCCTTTTTAATTAAACTTATTTTGTAAATACTGTTTCCTATGTTTTATACCTTAGAAAGGCCATTAATTTGCATTGACAGCAGCAGATACTCACCACGATGACTGAAAAGGTACTTTAGGAGGCTGGGGCGGATGTGGTCAGTAGTCAGATTCATCCTTCCAGATTCCTGCTGCTGTTATTTCCACAGTCTCACTGGCATCATGGGAAGAGTTTTCTGGGGCAATTTAACTCGCTAATTTTCATAGGATTGACTCTCAAGTTTCATTGTGAAGTGCTTACCATCATCGTAACATGGAAAGGATATGTATTTTAAAGTTAGCACTAGTTCTTCTTCCGTCATTAGGATAAGAAACAACACAAAATTCAGAAATAAAAGGGAATTCAAAAGATTATGCCCAAATACAGTATGAAGGCAAGGAAAGGTGTGGGATCTCTGTGCACCTAGGCGGCCATGGAAGTGATAAAACCTTGTACTGGATCAGCTCATAGAGCCTTCTATAGGCAAAACTGCCTCTGAGGTCACCGGTAGTTTCACCTGCATGGAGTTTGCGATGATCACCTCCATCTTCTGTTAGGCAGGAACTTCTGATAGACTCAATTTCAGGGGAAAACACCTCTATGTGTGATACTGGTTTCTGTACCCATTTGTTCCATGTAAATCAGTGGGCACGAGTGACGTTTTGAACTAAACCCTTGTAGATGCTGCTGGGACTTCTAAGCTTTATTACCAATGTAAATTATGTACAAACAGCTATTTCCATATGAAATGTACCATGATAGTTTAGAGCAAAGATAGTGAATAACTGTACAAAATTTGGTACTTAGAAAAATAAAATACAGTGGTCTAAGCTTTACCGATATTTTAACAATACTGTCAGATTTGTAGTAGAAAATGTTGTTGTAAATGTACCTTATAAGAAAACACATTTCCTTTTGCCTCTGTACATTAATAGCTTTGATTTCTATGGCAGAGCTCAAAGTGAAGCATGTAATAAAACTTTTGTTAAAATCACTTTCATAATAAACGTAAAATGGAACAGACATACTTGCCTTCCATTTACTTGTGTACATGGAAAAGGCTCCATGTACCTGTGTAATCAAGACTGGATTCAGAAGAGGTTTACACATCTAGGTCTAATTTTCAGCAACAAAGAAGGTCTCTCTTTCTCACCAAACACCTGGAGATTGTGAGTGTTGGACACCGAACTAACTTCCAAATGCACTCCACAGAGAGTTTTGCAGAGCAAGAAGAAACCCTGGCTACAGCAAAGCATCACATCACCAACATCCCTCCAGGACCTTTAACCATTTCATGAAGAGACTCTGACATTACTGTGCATGTACCGTGCAGCTGCCCTTTCCAGAGACCCTCTACTGAGCAAGGAAAAAAACAGTGGCCTGATGGGTTATCCCACCACAAGCTGCAGAGAAGACTGGTAACTTCTGAACTCACCTGCTGCTTGTCCCACTGAGGACTACATTGAGAGGAAACTACATTTGCATCCACAAGTAAGATTTAAAGAGGGACCAAAAGTGTCCTTTCCCTTCGTATCCCTGCTGTAGAAAAAGTGGTTTTGCCTGAGCTCCCCCGCCCCTGGCAGCTGAATTTTACCACAATGATGACACTTTTGCAGTCCAGGATTACAAAGCAAGTAGCATTTGTATGATCAGTGGCCCAGGTGAGACTCCTGATGCTGGTAGTGATGAAAAGGGCTGCTAACAGACAGACTGACAGAAAACAGACTATCTGTAGTGACATCTATAGCTCAGATCTGATTTAACTCATTGTTTGCCACTTAAGAAGTGCAAGCTGTCATTAAGGGTACACATCAGGCCAGGCTCGGCAGAAAGCACAGATGTTACTAAAGCCTGGTAAGAGGTTCTCCACTCAGCAAGCTGTGCCTGTCAAGAGGTGAGCACGGCCTGCGGAGCTTTGTCAGCACTACAGCAGCCACCTGCTGTAGAACAGGCGGGAGACCTCATATACGTCCCAGCACAGTGTGCAGTGTTCTGCTGATACTCTCATGTAAACAATTTATCTTGTTAAGAGAAAGCATTTATTGTATGGCAGTCTGCTCCACTGCTTTTATCTATGGTGTAAATTATAGAAATGCTATCAATGTGACTGGTGACTACGGCTGTCACTGGCAAGTTTGGAAGGCATGAAGAGAGACAGCCACATTCTGACTGGCTGCAAAAAAAAATCAGCTACCGCCTTTTTCAGCTAGTAGCAATCCACTCAGGTAACACAGGCAGTATTCTCATTATCCTCATTACACTCCAAAAAGATACAGCTATACAGAAGATACACTATTACCAAACTACAGACAGTGCCATATGAGATAGCACTCACCTGTCTTCATAGCTTCAGAGCCTTAAAGGGGTAATGGGAAAAGTCAGCTCCTCCTATCAAAGACAGAGAAAAGCTGAATTCAGAAGTTCCTAAAGGTCACTGGAAGTCAAACTACTGGTAATGAAGTACTTGCATATGAGGGCAAAAGGCACTGAAAGTTCAGCAGTTGTGATAAATGTGCATTTGAGTACAAGATGCTAGTTCACTGAAATAGGCATTGTCTACTGGGAATCACAGAGGGATCCATTCTCAGCTCACATCTTCTCACGACTTCCCCACAAGCTCACAAAAACATGAACAGCACTCTGGCGTGACCCAGCAGGTAAGTGAAGGCAGGCTCAGCATACATTTATTTTTCTCTCTGTTTAGCCATCAACACTGACTGACTCGTGGTGTTGCAGAAGGGCCGTGTCCTGTCAAATCATCATAAATGGCCATTTTTGCCTCTTAAAAAATTATCATCCAAATGGGCAGTCATCTGTGAATCTCTGGCAACAGGTCTTCAAATCTTTTTGTACACTGCAAACCAGATGATTCCCAGAGCATTTTAGAAGACATTCCCCTGCCTGGGTGCAGTTTCTTTTTCCCTCTATTTTATACATTTGCATTGTTATAACAGCATCTATGAGGGTTTAGGCTCACAAATACAGTTCTGATAAGGTATTTCTAGCACATGATGTTCTCATCTAAGTTCCCATCTCAGCTTTCTATGCATAGAAGTTAAGAGTTTTATTGTTGAGAAAGCTGTTTATTTGAAAGCAAATTGTTTCACTGATAACATATTACAGTACTTATTGTAAAACACACCAGAAATATGTCCCCTCGTCTCCCTTTTCCTGTTATATTGAGCTGCTTCTGCCCCTTACATCCCTACTTCACTTCAGGAGAAGGTTTTCATGACATATTGCCAAAAGTTCTATCATGAAACAACAGGAAAATGAAGTGAGGAACACACATCAGATCTACTGGGATCAGATAACCATAGATGTCTGGAATAAAGCCATAAACTGACTGGCAAAACTTTATAAAGCTCTAGTTGCGTTTGTTGGGGGCAAATGCTACTTCCCATATGCTAACTCATGATAAATTCCTGCTATGGGCTGTTGCAGGGAGGAACTAAATGAGGTAGTGGTGGGTAAGTCATCAGGGTTGCTGTGAGAGAGGCACAGGGGTCTGCATGGGGTGAACCCCCTACAGATAGTGCCAGAAGGCTAACTCCTCTTGTTTTAGACTGGGGTACTGCTGGGAAGCTCAGCCTTGCTCTATATGTTTTTCTCATTCTCTGCAAATACCTACATAGAGTAACCCATTAAATTTAGTGAGCACTTTGCCTGAGTAAGGGCTGAAATTCTTTGGGCACTGAAAACTAGTCACTCTTCTAAGAAAACAATCAGAATAATATACTGTGGTACCTTCTTCTTTGCAAAAGTTATCTACAAATACCTGCTTTGATGAGAGGCTGGCACTGCTACCTCTGGACTACAGGCCTGGCATCACAGGTGATCTACACCAGAGAGTAGGAATGACTGCTCCCAAAGCCTCACTTCACAGCTGGCGGCTGAAAAGGCAACAGGAGAGTGATGAGTGCCAGACTCTGCACCCTGCCTCAGGAATTACTCCAGCAAAAAAGCATCCTAAGGCTGCCAGGGACAGCAGTTGGGTAGGACTGCATTAAGTATCTGCTAAACTGAGTCAGGGAATAGCCCACTTAGCGTTTCTTCTGCATCTCAGGATCTTATCTACGTTTAACCCTAGTCATTCTGGCCATGTTTTATTACCGCTTTTGTATCAGCAGCAGCGTAGCCTGCCTCCAGACCTGCAAACTCACCCAAACAGCCTGGAACCCCAGACTGCTGGCCAGCGGCCAGAACTCCTAGCCAAAGTGAGGCGGAAGTGCAAATAGGCATTGAGAAAGCACCTGCCTGCGCTTGGTGAGAACAAGAACCATGTAAATCTCATGTTGGAGCAGGATCGAGTTCCCATTGCCTCTGGACAGGGCATGATCACTGTGGCTCTACTGAATAAAGAAATGAAAATACATCCTACTCCTCTTACGTGGTCTATCTAGGGGAAAAAAATCTGACTTTTTTTTGTTTAGGCATTTAAAAAGTTTAACTTAATTATTGGTGTCAGCTGGGATGGAGTTCATTTTTTCCCTTCTAGCAGCTGGTATAGTGCTGTGTTTTGGATTTAGGATGACAATATTGTTGGTAACACACAGGTATTTCAGCAGTTGCTAAACAATGTTTACACTAAGTCAAGGACTTTCCCACTTCTCATACTGCCCCACCAACAAGGAGGCTGAGGGTGCACAAAAAGATGGGAGGGAACACAGCCAGGACAGCTGACCCAAATTGGGTAGAGGGATATCCTGTACCATACAATGTCATGCTCAATATGTAACTTGCAGGAACCCGGCCTAGGGTTTAGACCATGGTGAACTAGCTGGACCTCAGTGGTCTGCAGGTGGTGAACAATTGTGCTGTGCACCACTTGGTTTGTAGATGCATTATTATTGTTGAAGTTATTATTCTCTTCCTTTTCTGTCTGTCTTTATCTCAATGCAAGAGTTCTACTTTTCTCCCCTTGATTCTCTCCTTCATCCTACTGGGGTCGGGACAGGGGGAGGATGAATAAGCAAACAGCTGTGAGGGTTTTAGCTGCCTGCAGGTTAAACCATAACAAATATACAATTATTATCACATATTTTCTGGGAACTTTTTCATTTTTATAAAGTCATTTTTAAGAATTAAAAAAACAACCAGTTCAGATCAGCATTAGTAAACACTTCCGGATTGAGACACTATATGGGTAGCGACCAACAATCTATGCAAAACCCCCAAGTCGTGTAACTTGCTATACTCGATACAGGCTGTGTAGAACCATGTCATGCTGTGTGCATACATAACGTGCTATGATGTATGGAGCCGATGGCAATGAGGGAAGGGTGGCACTGGGAACCTTTGCAGTAAGCAAGTCCTAGTAAGGATTGACAAGTGATGTAGTCTCCACATTTTATGTCACTAGTGCAAGATTGATACCACAGCCACCCTTGTTCTCCAAACCACAATATTAGCAAAAAACATGTTCAAATTCAGAGTAGCATGTCAGGAACCTACTCAAGAACTCTGGAAATACAAATATTTTTTGACCTTCTGCTGGCTAACCAGTTAAGTCTCTTACATGACATCCTAGTAAAGCCTTCATGCTGGGAAAGCGTGGGAACACAGCACTTGGTGAGGCAGACAGGCAAAGAGGAAGATTTGCCTGCATTTGCTATTCAGATATCCAACCTGAAGACTGTGCTGGATCCTCAACTGCAGAACAGCAATGTATAGTTACAGAACATGAACATTGTTTTTAATCTCTATCTACTCTTTGTACCTGGCCAAGGTACTGCAGCACTTGAATTTACAGATCCTTCACCTGGTAACTCTGTGATTAGGTGGAGAGAGGGATTGCTGCTCTGGGTACTTATATAGTGTATCAGCCCAGCAACACAAGACAGAGCAGCGAGCAAAGTGGTGTTTCTTCAATGTGGCATTCATGTACATTCCCTATGGACTGTACTGTGTGGATTTGAATGTTTCTTTACTGCCTACTGACTAAATTCCTTTTCCTAGAACCCACCTTTTATTTCCCAGGCTGTAGGACATATCACCCCTGCCCCCAGCTTGATTTGAGGATAAGCTGATAGGAAAAGCAGTTTTCACAGTTCCCTGGAGCAGACAATCCAGAGGGAGCCATCCAGGCACTCTCAGCAGCTCTTGGCCAGCCGCAAGAGCACAGCCCTGGCCTACACTCCAAGAAGCCATCAGTGTCAGACACCTCTTGTAGCTTTATAACCATACCCCAGTTGTGACCAAAGCTACCAGTAATGTTTAGGGACTCTCAGGTAAAACTTGTTTAGACCATTTCCTACAAAACCTGGGAAGGACAGGATTTTCCTAGAAATTTCGTCTAACAACCCAGGAAAAATACTGGAAAGCCACCTCCCTGCTAGAAGTGCCTGCAAAGAACACATTGCTGACAGATGTTTAAGAAACGCCTGTTAAAATTCACTTGTCAAGGTTTGGTGTTTCTTTCTAATTTAAAAAAGAAAATGTCTGGCACTGTACACAGTGCCAGTTTTTCCTCTGCGCACACGACGGCTGTGGCCAGCAGCTTGCCTCTGTCATGCCTCACACCCCACCTGTATTCCACTTCGGTAGCTGTGGCCAGGACCTTCCCAGAAGTCCCTTCAGCACGAAAACACTGCAAGACTCGATAGCCGTGTGTGATTTTATTACAGCTTAAGGGCAGGAGGAGAACAAAGCACTAGCAGAACCCATACCCGCTCACCAGAACAAACTCCGTCTGGGCGGAGGGGGTGGTGAGTGGAAGGCAGCTCCCTGAGGCGACCAACAGCTCGCTTCCACTCGCCCACCACTCCCAGCGGCTACCACTGCCTCGCCTCAGCGCGGCGAAGCCCCGCCTCTAGTAGCGCCCCCGCCACGCGCGCGCAGCTCACTCCTCGTTTCCCCCCGCCCTTCCCTCTCAGGGGCCGCCCCTGCCCGGCATGCTCTGGTCTGGGTTGGGGCAGGCAGCGGCAGCGGGTAGCGGAGGTGCTTTGCCATGTCTGGAGAGGGCGAGGAGGATTTGGCGGCCTTCGTGGCCCTGCATGGGGCTGCGCTCCGCGCGTCGAGGGTCCCGGCGCGCTACTGGGAAAGCCTGTGCCGCAAGCTGCGTGGCGAGGTAGGTGGCTGCGGGGCTTTGCTGGAGGAAACGGCACGGAGGAGAACCCCTTCCGCCTCGCCTTGCGGAGGAGGGTTCCCTCCCGCCTTGCCGAGCGTCGCGTCCCGCCGAAGGGGCTTCCCCCGTAAGCAGGCAGTGGTGGGGTGTGAGGGTCTCCTTCCTTCTCCAGGTGGGTATGAAGCAGACCCCGCCCCCTCTCCTCCCACCGCCATGGTGAGGGGAGCGAGGAGGACAGGCTCTTTCCACCCGAGGCGCGGGGGGGGGGCAAGAGGTTGCCGAGCAGGGGAGTGTGGGGGAGGCTCCGTGACGGCGGTGTGACCCAGGCAGCAGCTTGGGACCGTGGAAGGGATTGGGACCATCGTGTGTTTCTGATTTCATCGTGTTGTTGTCAGCGTAAAGCTGGAAAATGCTTGGGGATCCTGGTAACTGGACATCTAGTATTGGAGAGGGGTCATGAGCACGTAGCAGCAGCAGCAGAGTCAGGACGCTGTCATGTGTTAATGGTTTAGATTGGCTTTTACCTGATCTCTTTTTTTTTTTCCTTTCCTCTTTTTCCAGTTCCCTTCCACACCGGTCTACCCTGTTTGTCACTTATAACTGTGCAGAGCTAACTCAGTCAGCTCGCTTTGCATATGCACAGGTTTTGGGCTGTTTTCTGGGGGTGCTCTTGGCAGGTTGGTTTCTTCATTTATTCCTTACTCTAGTAACAGCTGTGCATCTCTCCCAGAGAATGGGAGTAGTTGTAGAAGAACTCTGGCAATGGAACAACTACTTTGTAGAGCATCTTAGAGGGGCAGTGCTGTGTGACCTTATCAGGCCAAATTTTGGGTGAGTCGTAAGCCTTCCTGAAGTCACCGTTCTTGGATACAGTGACATAAATTTGGAGACATTGCCCTCTGTGAGCCTTTTGGAGTTCCCCTGTGGTAGCCCTGCATGGGCAATATACAGACCATCCCTTTGCAGGGGCTGGATTTGTTTCAGGTGAAGTTGACACTAGGAGTCTCTGGACCTGGCTTTGAAATAAAGTGAGTACAGGGACATGGGTGTGGTGCTGGATGGAGAACCCCATTTCACCCATGTTTTTAGCAACCATCCGCTTGCTCCCTGGAGTTTTGCAACGAGAAAAGGAAGGGAAACAAGGTTGAGAAAATGAGTTATTTAGGGCACAGAGCTTGTAAAAACAGGAGTTAAATTTATAATTTTTTATTTTGTTTTGCACATATATTGCCAGCCTCCGTGGTGAGGAAAGCAGTCTTGGATTTGTTGAGTAGATGCACAAGCAGCTGAGGCAGGGAAGAGACACAACATGAAACCAGTCATCTGGAGACCTTGAGTGTGCTCCGGGAACTCTGGAGGAGTCTGTTTAGAGAAGGAGATAAGAATGAGCTGAACTTTCAGTCCTGAGGAGACAGATCAGATGGGAACCTCAGAGGAAACTAGTGGCAGGATGCAGGAGGGCATGATGAGCAGCCAAGAAACAAGCTAGATGGGATGAGAAGTTTGAATAGGAAATAGAGGATAGTGGGGGGAAAAGGAGACTGATGTTTAACATGCATGTGCAAGTAAACTAATTTCTAATTACTTGAATGCATCTTTTCCCCATCTCAGCTTTTAAGTGGGACAGGAGGGAAGCATAATAAGTCATGATATAATCAGAGTGTTTATAGTACATACACTCAGGAACGGTCTGCATATGTTCCTGCTGCTTTCTACCTGTCACATGTCTGGTACTGCTAGTAACAGGAATGCATGTGTATTGCAGAGAAAATAAATCTGCATTAATTCAAGCTTGTTCCCAGTCACAAGCTTCCTGTTGTATTACACCTTTCTCAAGAAGCATATGCACAAGTGACTCTGAGCAAGTGAATATCTACTGCTCTGCATAAATAGGAATGTATGAGAGAGGATCTACTGGAACAGGATGAAATGGAAGGTGCTATAAAGCTGGTAAGGGTACCCAAAGTCGCAACCTGTTGTATTGCCATATGTCAGTATTATGAAGCTGGAGGTAGCTGGCAAACTTTGAAATTCTGCTATAATGTAACACAGGCTTAATAATTTGTGTTCTGTCATTAAAAGCCCTGCATGTTACCAGCTTTGCTGGGGGTGGGAAGGTGGTGAAATTTAGAAGGTAGGATGATGGGTGAGAGGAGACCTGTAGTCCTGATCTTTTTACAGAGGCTAGGATGGTGAAAGGCAAGCTGAAGAAAGCATATGCCCTAAGGTGGCAGGCTGCTCCTTCTGTTTCATTTTGCTTGCAGTCATGGCTGAGTGTTCTGTGTGGAGAGATTTAGTTATTTCACTGTAATTAGGAAGATAAATTAGGCTGCTGATGGTGCTTGTCTCTACTGTGGCAGCTTCTGGGTTTTACTCAGGAGACAGCCAGAAAGATAGAGAGACATCTGGAATATCCAGGGAACATCCCAGAAGGGATGAAGGAGTGCCATGGACTGGGATGAGCTCTTGAGGATGTAGAGACAGAGCTACTGGACCATGTGGAGTGGCTGCAGGAGCAGCAGCAAAGAAGGTGAAGGGAAAAGATTAAAATATTTTTGGAGTCTGGGTAATAAAAGAAAAACTGGGGAAATCAGTACAACAGGGAGCATAAAATGAGCTTCCTTGTTTCCTGTGTTAAGGTGGGAGGAATTTTTCATTTGTCCTAACCTGTTGCAAAGATCAAAACTTTCTAGCATAGAACCTGGAAAATTTGCATCCATAATACAGATAAAAATCTCTTACATCAGTCCCTCTAGAACCCAGCCTCAGCAGCTGTTTTCCACCACACACATGCTTCAACATACACCGCGAAGGCACCCTCCCTGCTGTGTGTACACTGAAGCCTGTGAGACAAGTGAGGCCTTCTGGGTTTTTTCCATTTGCCCTGAGATCTGTTGGAGCAGGTTTCCTCCTGAGAGCATTATGTAACCATGGGTTAACTTGCTCATTCAAAACACGGTATATCTGCTTAGGTCAATAAACTTGCTTTTATTTATTTTGCATTTATCACTCAGTGTCTGTTGGGAGGCAAAGTTTTTCTGTGTTTCTGGCAGGAACTTGAGAAGCAACATATATAGTAAATAGTAAACACGTGTGTAAACCCTCACATTCTATTTCCAATATAGTGGTTGATTGTTATGTTACTGGAGGAACGGTGTATAGTTTGGATATAAGCCTGGGAAATGGGCAGAAAAATGCAGTGCCTGCATCTAATTTCATTAATAATCTTTTATATATACATATATCCTACTCAAATGCTAGGTTATGTTGTAGCCTTCTGCATATTACAGCAATATTTCTGTAGCCCCAAGACGCTTAGAGTCTCATCCCAGTTAAAAATGGAGGCTTTTAGTTAATTACTAGAAAGAAGCATGACCACTGCTACCAGACTTACTTTCCAGAACAAGGGAGAGCAGTCGGTTGCTCGGAGGCTATCTTCAAAGTACTTTGCAATATGTCCAAAAGGAATTTGCTGAATTGCCATGAGGTGCCTGCTCTTTTACCACGTTCTGTGGTTCGTTAGGTTTGTGAGGTTGGAGCTGCACCTGAATATGAAGGAGTGACTTTGCCCAAGCATGTTTTGCTTGCAAATAGTTGTGCCACTGAAATGTGTTGCTACCCCTTTACTTACTTTTGGTGGAGTCCTTCATGTGAGTTCTTCCTGCTCTGTTTCAAGCAAAAGCTTATACTTTTCAGATTTGTGGTGTGATCTCTATCTAGCTGGTTTTTACTTAAGTAGCTTAAGATTCCTTTACTGGAGCTGCTAGTAGGGTCACAATCTGACAGGGCCTCTCAAAGGGAGGGAAGGAGGAAGAGAGGGCAGCGGTGTGATCCACCTACTGAACAGGCTGTGCTCAACAAGGTGCTTCTGTCCAACCGCTACTGAACTGTTTGCATTATCATTATGAATTTAAAAACCAACAGAAACCTCACAGAAAGCCACTGATTATGGTGGTTTTGAGCTGCTGCTCTAGGAAGCGTTAGTTGCCTTAGATGAGGAATACACCTAATTCACTTGTTCATGTTTAGAAATTCTCTAGGAAAAATATTCCATTAAGAGTAATTCTGCTTGAAAGTTACTAAAAGTGGAGGATTTCTGCTAAATGCAACTGCTACAATTTTGTGCAGCTGATGCTTTGTTAGAGGAAGAGATGGGTACTTTGGCTTAGGGGATTTGGACTCAATTTTTAAGTCTTGAGTTGATATTTAATAAAACACAAAGCCAACAGCTTCCCTTGGTTGTACAAGAAGTTGATATTAGCATTCATCACGGGTGTTTGGTAAAGGGGTGGAGCCTGTGGGGAGTAAAGGCTAATCTCTGAGTCAGCAGCCAGCTCACCTCATAACCCTGCTCTTACAAACTCATATAAGACAAAATGTCAAGTGCTGTGCTGTAGCAGGTGTCAAGGAATCACACTTAGGGTTTGGATTTCCTAATGACTGCTAGTCACTTAGGTAAGGCTTCTTCCTCTAGCAGATGAGCTTGATGAGGACAGCTGGTGATCCATCAGCAGGAGCAGCAAAGCATTACTTCAGGGAGGAGTGAGACGTTCATGCACTGGTGCACTTCTTTGCTGCTTGCCAGGGACTGGGATTAGGATTTGTGCAGTGAGCCAGATCAGGGAGCTGATCCAGCTGGGAGCTGGTGAAAAATATCCATTGTGAGCATCATTGACAGCTGTGCGAGGAAGGACTCTCTTGCTGGGACCGCCTGCAATGACCTCTAGCTTAGAATGGCTTAGAATGACAGAGCAGAGATTTGAAGAAATGTCCATGACAACTATTGTAATAGTAAGCAACATTGGGACCTCTTGCTACTGAGTAAAATTGTCCTCTTCCAGCAAAACTGGAAAACTAGTAAAAAATTAAATTGCAAGGTATTTCAATGGCTGCTGACGCAGATGATATTAAGTCAGGTCCTGGTTTTTTTTAAATAGGTGCATTTTTAATCTCTAGTGAAGTTGATGAAATAATTTTCTTTACCCTAAGAAAAATATATACATGGAATTAGACATCACATTGTTACCATCTTCTTTTTCCACCACCACACGCACAGAGCCCCACCACCATCACAGCCCAAAGGAAAATACTATTCCCCGCCCCTCCAAAGGGAATTCCAGGTACTTCTGCACTTGGATCTGGTCTGTGATACCATGCTGTGGCTTAATATCTGAAGTAGGTATACCCACTGTCCTCCTCCCTTTGGGTAGCTATCTGCTTTGTGTAGGTGGTCTTGCTTTACAGGTGGGGAGTTGATTTCTTTCAGCTTCTTGTTGGGCCTAGCAAAAATAATTATCCTGAAGAACACTCACTTGAACAAATAAAAGCTTCTCATTGGGATTTTATAGCTCAAAAGCTGACAATGTCTGGAAGTAGTCATTTCTAATAAGGTGGCATCAAGAGGCTAGGGATGCCCAGGCTTGGCATGTCTGAGCTTGGCATGTTAAACCAGTAACTCTAGAGGTTCACACTTGTAGGTCTTTCTCCCTCCCTTCTGTTTTCTAGTGAGGTTGGATTGAGACATTATTTGTCTAGTCCTGCTTGGTTTGTTAGGTAATGTATGAGTGACGTTCCAGATGCTTTCAGAGGGAGTTACTTTGCTAAGTCTTCTAAGGTTTTACAAATATTTTCTTCTTAAAAGCACATGTTCATTTGGAAATCACAAAAATTGTCAGCCGAGTCCTGTGTCTGTGAAAGATATGCCAGCCCACCATTTGGGGAGATTTTTGGCAGAATGGGGAACTTGTATAGCGACCTCCTTAATTTATGTAGGTTCTATATGAAGGTGTTTTGTCCACAGTAGGCAAAATGATGCAGGCAAACCCATTTCAGCACATCAGTAGAGGTAAGAGTACAGACCTTAACTTGGAGTAGTGTAAACAATCTCCCAACTCATCTGGGGTGAACACAGGCAGTTCCTTGTATTGGGCAACAAGAGGGGGAGGAAATAAGCTGAGATTTTTTTTTTTAGCTGGCTCAGAACTGGATTGGTAAAAGCTCTTTTCCTTCTTCAGAACCCTTAATGTACTTCAGCATAGATGCAAAGCCTGAGTAACATCTGGGTTTGGTCTTTACATGCTTTATTTGTGCAGGTCTTAAAGTTGTGCAGAGACTCTTTCTCAGCTTCTAGAAATCTCTTTGAGGAGTTGAACTAGTAGGCAATCATCTCTAGACCTATTGGTACCAAAGAAACCAACAAAGTTTCTTGTCAATGTAAGGTAATTAAACTTCCCAGACAAACAGCTGTCTTAACAGCCAAACAAACAGCAGCATTTACTCTTTCACATTTTAAGTTTAAAATGCCATTTTTTTACCAGATTGGCCCAAATGATCTATAACTGCCTTTCAGTGTTGTTTACACACATCAGAGTACTGTCTAAACCAAATGTTTGTACACTTTCAGGTATTTGATGCTGGTGACTACTTTGGGATAATGCAAGTAGAAGAAGTGGATGAAGAGGAAGAAGGTGATGAAGAAATGGAAGAATTTAAAAAGAAACCAAATCCTGGGAATGAAACTTGTTTCAAAGTTATCATAACGAATGAGAATGGGCTTCAAGCCTCCAATCCCAATAGGTGGGTAGTGATTTCAGCACTAATGTTGAGTCTGAGTGGTGTTAAACCCTAAAATGATACAGCCAGTGAGTTTAAAAATGTTTGATCCTTTTCAGAAATCTTCTCTTATGGTGTGACATAGCTGCCCGTTAGAGGAAACGTGCATGCCAGGAGGCACATCTTACAAGGGGTGCTAGGAGTGCAAGTATCTTAATGTTGTTCCTTTTAAACTATTCAGGAAGACACTTAGAAATCAGTGCAGTAAACTGAGGGGAAAAAAATATAGAAAAGACAACCTTAAAATGAATTCTGCAGAAACAAAGCACAAATGTTATCTGCAAGACTGTATGCCCTTGGGGAAAGGAAAAAAACACACACCACCACAAACCTGGAGAAATAATTATGACCTTCAAAAATCTTAGGGTAAGGAGATACTAGGGAGCTTCAAAGTAATGATGCATGGACTATTAAATTTTCTCCAGTTGGCTGAAATACAGTTTGGGAGTGTGATTATGTGATTTCATGCATACATAATTGAATACATCAAGGTCCTATTGGCTTTCCTCAGAATCACCTTATCTGTTATGAGACTGGCATGCAGCTATAAAACTAGAAGAAAGTTCCTTAAGAAACTACCTAATGTTACAACACATCTTTTCATGTTCTTACTGATTTTAAATACAGAACAAGCTATTTGTCCATGTATTAGTAAATGGCAGTGAGATGAAGTTAACGCTACTGGAGATCTGTGCAATTCTGCTCAGTTTTATAAGGCTTCTTTTGCCAGAACTTTCATACTCTTTAGGTCTGAGGTAAATGTACAAAGTCTCAAAATCCTAATTTGCTTTGAGTAAAAACAACGTAGAGGATAATAGGAATCTGCCTTTACATGTCTGCTTTAACCTAAGTCATTGTCTTTCTAAATTTGGAGAACACACTTAAATTACAAAGTTCAAAACTACTGCTATGATAATCTTGGCCTTCCTTGCAGCATTCAGATGTGTTTAAATGTAGGAGCACAACATGAACATGCCTGTTTGGTAGCATTTCCAAAGAGCTTGACCTTAGCATTCTCTGGAGTCTTTTAATTTTAACATTGAAGTAGGCTTATTCTGTCTGTGAAATGTGAGATATAATAGTTGTTCAGGTATTCTCTGTGTATGTTGCAGCTGTTGTGTTTAACTTTCTGAAATATGGGTGCTTGAGTTAGTTTGTTAGCAAGTAGAATTCAGATTTTTCTCTGGGTTCAGTAAGAGGATATAAGGAAAATGTGGACAACCCTTCTGTTTGGATAACAGTGTGGTTTATTGTAACCCAGCCTAAACAATGGTCAAACTTGTCAAGGGAAACTGCCAATTGTGTATGATTTTATTTTGGTAATTCTTTTAAAACAATGCATTTTTTTTCTGAGATGACCAGATGCAGGGGAGAAACACTCCCAAAAAAACCAAAGAAAAACAAACAAACACACTACATGTAATCCTGTTTGGTTTGGTGTGGGTTTTGGTTGGTTTTTTAATAGTGAATGGCACAGGCTTTTGATGATCAGACCTATGCATCTAGCTTTACAGATGGTAGTAGCTGTCACAGAGCTTGTGGCTAACAAGATCCTCAAATACTTCTGCAAAACGACATACTGTTTTCCTTCTTCAGGCAAGAGTACCAGGTCGATGCAGTGGAGGTAATAAAAAGGGAAGAAACTCTTGTGTTCCCAGCCTTTAAAGGGAACTGGGCTTACAAACGGAGTGCCCTGCTCTGTGCTCACTTCTCACTTTCATGGAGACACTAACTAGTGCAAAACAAGCTTTCTAGAGCAAAAGCTGTGTAAGCTATTGCTCAGCAGTTGTTCCTAACCTGTGCTGTCATGTGTACTCTAGGACTGACTTCGGGAGTAGGTGAAGACTTATCAAACCATCTACAAGGAAACTTAGCTCTTATTCACAGAAAATTTAGCTATATACTTGTGTAAAAAAAAAAAACCCAAACCAACCAAACCAACCCATACCACTGTAATCTTACCAAAATTCCCTTTCAGCATTTTCCTCATCGACCACGCCTGGACGTACCGCGTTGACCATGCCCGCCAGCAGCTGCTCCGCGTACCTGGCTTACTGCACAGGATGGCGAACCTCATGGGAATCGACTTTCACGGAGAGGTCCCAGATGAGGGCAGTGTTGAGCAAGTGTTGCAGGAAATGTGGAAGTACAATCAGACCTACCAGCTTTCTCAAGGGGTAAGACTATAAAAAGCCTGGTTGGGCGATCCTGAATGAAGGCGTTCTGATACGTGCATGTTAGCAACAATACGTTTTCAATAAAAAGAAGGTCACTCACGGGCATTTCAGAATAAACCTCTGCTTGGAAGGAGAGCAAATGCCTTGTAGGGCTAGAATGCACAGTGGCCTGCTAACAGCTTTCTGATGAAAACTCTTTGAGGGGTATATAGAGGAGAAGAGTCTGCTGCAAAGGAAGGGGGCAGTCTGCTTGTATGTTATGAGGGATTTTCCTACTCGAATTTTCTCATAGTGAAGGATAGAACCTCTTGTGAATCGACTCTCTTGCATAAAAGTGTGTATGTCTCATCTATACTCATGTTTTTCTTAGCTGTATAGAGTGCTTTACATACCAGGGATATACCTACACTGTCACCTTAACTTCTTGGTTTGTACTTGGCAATTGATTGTCCCTACTGTGCATATGTTAGCTTGTGCTCAGGTGAGAACCAGCTAGCTTCAAGATGAAGCCTCAGTGTTTCTAGGCATTGCTTACTCCAAGGGCTGATACTTTTAGGTAGTGTGGGTAAGACCACACCAGATTTGGTCCCTCTGTCCTTCAGCAGTGTACCAGCAAGTCTTGAGCCTTCAAACACTTCTAAGTGCATAATACATGACGCTAAGGTTCAGTTAAAAACCCCTTTTGTAGGGTTTGCAATGTAGGTCCTGGGCTATTGTGAGTCATGTGGATTAAAGAGGAAAAAGATTAATTCTTTGGGGTAGGCCCTGTGCCAAATGGGCAGGGCTAACTAAGCCCTGAGTAGTGTGAGCATGACCGACCCGCGCTTATTAGCTTATGGGTTTGAGGTTATTCTCTGGAGTGGTCACCTTTGTCAATTAAGGTATCAGTTTAGCTCACAGTAGTATCAGACCTGAAAAACACCGAAGGAAGGTATTTCTTGTGACTGTGATCTCTTTAAATAAATGGGAGATATGACCCATATATCTCAATCTTTCTACCTTATGTTTTTGTTTCCTGTTATGTTGTAAATGGCTTGTCAGGTGGAATTATGTGTTACTTCTTGAAAAATAATTTAATGAAAGCAATTAATCTCTAACCTGTCTCCTGTTCTCCTTTCTGACACTGGGTTGCTTGAATATCTTAAGTCTCATCTGTGTTCCATTTTTGCCTCTGTAAAACTGCAACAGTGGTGCTAGCAAGCAATTTAAAAGTGTATTCATTCATTCAAGATTCTATTGTGACAAGTGTTACAGGAAGGGGTGCTTTGGTGTTGCAGTCTCAGCACACTCACAGACAGCTATTACAGTTTTCCTTCAGTCTTAAGCTGTAAACTTCATAGTCCTTTTAGTAAACTGATCCTGATAGAAACTGAAGGAAAAGTATTCCTGCCAAACAGTCTTTTGCTGTTTTAGCTCCCTGAACCAGCATGTTTGGTACATGGAAGCAGGCCTGGTAGGCAGTAGTAGCAGTAGCATAGGAGAGAGGGTGGGACTGTGTAGTTGAGATGGGAACAGGCTGTTCCCAGCAATAGCTGGAGCTAGGCTGGCTTAGCATTGCAGGGATGAGAGTGTTCCTCTTGTATCTAGCACCTACTTGCAAACTTGGCTGAAGTGGGAAATGGTGTAGGGGGTGCTGTCAGTACCTTCTGTCCACAACTGATACATGTGGGGTGTCTCACTCTCTTTAATCACACAGACTGCAGAGGAGAAGGTTCCTGTCTGGTACATCATGGATGAATTTGGATCACGCATCCAGCATTCAGATCAGCCTAGTTTTGCAACGGCACCTCTGTTTTATATGCCTCAACAAATTGCTTACACTGTTCTCTGGCCTTTGAGAGATCTTGAAACTGGTGGTAAGTGTATGTCTGAGGTTTGAGGGTTTTTTTTTAATGCTCACAATTGAAGACTGATCATGTTTTTGCAAAGCATTGAGCACTTCACAATAGAACACTGTCAAGACTGAAATTACTCTGTATTTGTAATGCTATTGAATTTAAAAGTTGACTGCCTGATATTTCCATAACATGTGTGAGATGGGCCTTTATCAGTCCAAAAACATTGCTAATGTTTTTATTGACAGAGAACTTAAATTTTGGATTGCTTAGTGAAACTACTGAGTCACCTGAGACTTTGAAAAAAAAAAATTTAAATTCTGTGTGTGTTTGAGTCTAAGTCAAGCATTGGAAATTTAGAAGTGCCAGGCCAGTGTAATTTTGGGGACCACCTTATGGCCCTATCGTGTGGAAGAGATAAAGGTTCAGCTGTCTGAATAAACTGTCGTAGCTCAGATAGTTTCAGACTAATTTTTGCATCCTGAATAATAACCTTTTTTATGTAGTTCTTTAGTTATCTCTAATTTTGCATTTAAATAACAGAAGTTGTGGTATTGTTAACTGTCCAACTGTCGTTTGTGTGATATGCCAAATGAAGACTTTCAGTGAGGAATAAAAGGCAGTTGCTGAAGGTTCTGCTTGTTTTGCTGCAGATGAAGTGACTCGTGATTATGCTTATGGGGAAACAGACCGCTTGATCAGGAAGTGTATTTTGTTACCATGGGTGCCTACTGAAGTGTTGGATGTCAACTGCTTCACACCAGAGCCATCAGATGAGCATTACCAGGTATAATTTTAACAAGTTAATCACACTTTATCTCTTTTTATGAAGAGACAGTGTCTAAAAAACTTTGCAAGAGTTCTGATTCTGCTTCTTTATAGGCTTAAAGATTGATTCAGAGTACAACTATTTAAAAAAAAGTCAAAGCATGGTGAGACAAGACATGATGTAATATTTAAGTGTTTAAAAAATGGAAGCAGCACATGTAAGTTCTAATATGTTACTGGGGTATTGTGTAACTTTTTCATGAGCATGCTACAAGGTACTTGGTATGAGGTACCCATCTTCCAGTTGGGTAATTGTCTAATAGGCTTAACAATTGGATTTATTATTGTAGCCCTTCTGGTCAGTCTTGAATTAGTGAAAGATTGTTTTAGTACTTTAGGGGCGGTTATATTTTTCAGCTTGGTTACTCATTTAATTAATGTCATGATTTAGAACCATTGAATATTGGAGCAGACATCTCTAATTTGATGGCACTGTTATAAAGTACTCATCTGTTTTGTTTTGAGCTCTCCTTTCTATTAAAAGTTTCTTGTGACTTAAGGGTGTGAAACTAATGTTGTTTGGAATCTCCTTCTCAAGAAGCAAGTCTGCATGAGATTGTCTTTTTCATTAAGAAAAATGAAGAAACCTGGTGCCTATAAGGATGCTGCACTGGTTGCTAATAGCATTCAAAGTGTAGCTTCTAAGGATGAGCTTATACCCCAACTATTTGTTTCTTAGGATGGAGCATAGGTAGAAAATACTAGATCCAGTTTGTGATTAACAGTATCTGGTCAGAAGTGAAATTAACTTCCTTCTACCAAATAAGTAGTCTGTTTTGTAACCTAATTCACTTTGTTTGGGATTTTGTATGTTTCAGAAGAGGGACAGACATACTTTGTATTTATAGATGAGGAACAGCAATGTGCCCACAGCTCATGTCTTGCAGGTATTCTCTTGGTGAAAGTGGCTGGCTCTCAGATAAGGCAGTTTTTTGCGCATTTTAAATCTGGCTTGGCCTGATCAGGTCAGGTTAAAGAACTGTGTGTGGCAAACGGCCAAGCAGTATCCTCCTTTACCACCCCAACTTAAAAACATCTTCTCATAGTACCATTTTTTTTCCTTTACTGTCTCTGCCACTCAGTTATTCAGAAGGAATGAGCAAAATATTGATGCTAGAACTAGCTAGCAGGGCTTTCTTTTACTGTAGAATGTTTAGCTGCGGATTAAAATCTTAACTGATGATAGACCAGTGAAGAATAGCTTAAGGTATAGCACATCCTTAAAACACCAAAAGTGAGGTGGCCAGAAAGTTGACTCCTCTAATTCCCCAGTTTTCACACAAGCAGAGCTGCATGCACAAAAAAAAGTATAAAGACCCTCAGAGGTCTGTTTATAGTGTTAGTATGTGAGCCAGCAGGTCTGCAGGGAAATAGAATTGTGTGAAAATGTTTATGCAAGTCATACTGTTTCAAAATAATTTACAATCATTGAACAATTTCTGCAATTCCTTTACTACTATGTACAAATAATCACTTCTTGTTAAATGGGCTGTGTTACTGGCTTTATGGTGTCTAAGTGTATTCTAGTATATGAAGCCTTCAGTATTCTAGTTAAAAGAAACAAGAATTGTGGCAATGTGGTGGCTTAACTTTTACCTGACTTCTGGTCTGTTACCCAATACTGGTCTCCAACACAGACCACAAAGTCTGTAACTGAAACGGTACTATGGGCAATGAGTGGGCAATGACTTCAGAAACCAGTGTGGGAAGGCAGCTTCTAATGAAGGTTCTGTGATGGAAGAAATCTCTCTTAGGGGGTGCTAGAGCAGTAACTGTTCTGCAACAGCTCCCTGCATTTGAGTTGCAGGAATGAGAGTAATGGATCTTCTGGTACTGAGAATTGAACTCCTAAAAGTACAGGCTCCCTTCCTAGTCTTAGGTGACTGCAGGATTAATTTTTTGGTATTTCTATGGTTCAGTCTACTTTAGAAGGTGATGCCTAAGGTCTTTGATTATGACTGTGGTTTTGTTTATGTATAATTGTATTCCCTAGAAGAGCCTTAAAAGTAAAGAGATATGTCTGTGGCTGGACAGACTTTTCACTGCTGCAGCTTACAGGTACAGCCTATGACAGCTGGAACTCAGGGACCTGTTGCAGAACAGCAGCTACTTTGGTTTCTCAAGATGCACTTCTCCCATCCCAGAGTTTCTGTGAGCTGCTCCCTTTGGCAGGGTATCAGCAATGATCCAAATGTGTATTTCCTTGTTCTTTCTGTAAAAAAATGCTGTAAAAAATGGGGTGGAATGAGATTTTTTCCAAGCATGTTTACAACTGAGGATCACAAAAAACATTTTGCTTGTTTTCACAGAATTAGGCTCCAGCCTGATAAAATTCTTTTTAGTTACCTATAATAAAACATCCTGACTAAATGATCAATCTTCCATTTTGTTGAAAATACCCCAATGTTTTCTTTCACTGCATATGATCACCTGTGATTTGATATTTTGTTTAATGCTTAGGAGTAACAGGAAATTCTCAGTGCTTCAACAGTGTTGATAAGCCTGGTCTTGAAGCCCTATTTCTTGTTCCCTTTTCACTAGTAGCCTGTTACCTCTGTCACTTGTACTGTTACTACAAACTCATCTGCATACCTGTATTTAAATACTTAAACGGAGATAAGGAATTGCCAGAAACACAGTAAGTGCTCTGTAGGTTTATAGTAAAGGTTTACAGTTCCATAAAGTTTCAACAGGCTGAACTTTAACAAGCTCTTGCTAACAGAACGTTTGGATGATCCCTGTCATCCAAATCACAGAATATTTCACTTGTAGCTTCTCCTTAAAGATTATGCTGGCTTTCGGTTACTTCTTCAATAAACCTGACTGTGCACACTTTAAAATCCACTTTGGTCTAAGCTGCTGTTTATATCTGTTCAATATTGTGGAATTTTATTTAAGACTGTTCAGTTATTCATTCTGCCTTCTATTAACTTTTTGTGGCTTTTTTTTCTTTGGTTTTTAGGCTATTCTAGCAGAAAACAAGGAAAAACTGCCTATAGTGATAAAGCCACCGGTTTATGACAAAGACAAAGTTTTCAAGTATGTATTTGCAAACAAAATGCTTTCTTAACATAATTAAGTATAATTAGTGTGCTGAGGCTGAACAGTCTTCCATCTTTGAACAACAGAAGCAAGCTGAAAGTGTGTTTATATGTAGCCACTTGCTTAAGATTCTGATTTACTAGTTGTCCTTGTTGGATTCTTCAGAGTAAATTTATTTTTAGAAATTCTTTAAATAGCAATCAATTATTTTTTTTAAAAGAAGCGCAACTTTCTGGATGAAAGGAAAGTCATGTGATATTGTAACACTGTTTTCACTAAGGACTTCAAAGTGTACAAGACTAAAGGTCTCTTCTGCACGATAGCACATACATTCATAGGGATTCATGTGTTTCTCTGTGCTGTGTGAATATAACAGACATTTCCCTTCTTGCCAAACAAGAATCATGTCAAAACCTGAGGTGTTTTAAGTTGGATATGGGCCTTGCTACACAAATGGAGTGTATGAAGTGAAACTATTTCAGAAGAAAGCTGGAAGAGCATTGCAAAGATACGTCTGTGAGCAAAAGCAGTGGTGCTGCATGGCTAGACTGCCTTCTTGTTCCAGAAAAAACATACTATTACGTAGCGTTGCTGAGAGTTGCACTCCAGGGTGTTTGTATGCTGGCACTGGGGCACAAGTTCTTGTTTGCAACATTTTGCTTGAGGGATCACAGAATGTTAGGAGTTGCAAGGTACCTCAATATCATCTAGTCCAAGCCCTCTGCCAGAGCAGGATCACCTATACTCAATCACACAGGAATGCATCCAGGTGGGTTTTGAATATCTCCACAGAAGGAGACTCCATAACCTCTCTGGGCAGCCTGTCCCAGCGCCCTGTCACCCTCACTGTGAGAAACTTTCTCCTTACATTCACATGGAACTTCTATGCTCCAGCTTGCACTTGTTGCCCCTTGTCCTATCACTGGCCATCACTGAGAAGAGCCTGGCTCCATCCTCCTGACTCTCACCCTTTACATATCTATAGACATTAATACGGTCACCCCTCAGATGAGGTTAGGGTAAAACTTACTTGGTAGGTATAATCACACCCCAGCTTTTTGTGTAGAAGGGATTTGTTGTTCATTGGATCAACTTTACTTGCTCATCAGCTTTATGTTGCCTTTGGCAGCTTGCATGTTGGTAGTCTAGATTTCATTATGCAGTTGAAATCTTTGGTTACAAGACTGAGGATAAGAAAGGGCTGCTTTTTCACCCAGTGCACTTGCCTCTATTTCAGATAAGGGAGTCAAAGGTAAATGTGTTCTAATAGAAACGGAAGGAAACAGTGAGGATGTTGGTAATTGTTGACTTGTTGCTGCTACCTCTTCATTCTGCAGTTTGTATTTTAGGTGACTGGCATTCACATCAGGGAGGCAGGAAGGGAAGAAGAGGGGGAAACACATACCAAGTCCTTCTGCTCTGCTTCTGACTAATATCATCAACACCCAGTCCATGTACTCCTAAGGGTTTTCTTCTCTTCTTTTCCCAGCTCTTGTCAGGAGAGGGAGGAGGAGAGCAGCTTGGCCTCCACAGGAGGCCAGTAGGTATTTCTTGTGTCCCACATTTCATCTATTAAAGTTCCTCCAGGAGCAGGGTAGTATTTCAGTGCCCACATGGCCTAGTGGGGGTTGCAGTCTTCCAGTGCTCTTGGCCTCCTTCAAAGGTTTTAAGGCTGTTACCATGGACTGGCAGGTGGGAATGTGTGAAGCCAGGCCGATGTGTGTGGCCAGTTAACATAGGTGCTCTGCCTTGTGTATTGCCACTGGTCTAGGACATTATAAATGCATGAGGCTGCAAAGTTTAGAACCTGGGAAAAATTCTCAATCATCTTAGTTCCAAGTAGAGCTAAGACAGTGAATGGGAAGATAAAAGAAATGTTTCACTTGAATCTTGAGAAGCAGAGGAGCAAGTACATGCAGTTGGATGCCGCACAATTATAGGTTCAAATAGGTCTTTTAGCATTAATAGTTCACTGCTGGCTGAGGGAGAATCTTTTCAGCTGTGCTTGGAAAAAAAAATAGGATAAAAGAACTAAATATTTCAAAGACAAAATTCATGTGAAAAGTTCTTCCATTTTTTGTTGGGCTTGATCTTCTCTTTCATGCTTTTCTTCAGCTACATCAGTTAAAGATGCCCAGAGAGCTGTTACAAGATGACAACTCTTTGTTTTGTTGGTCTTGTCAGCTCTGTGTTTTGGAAGTTGTTTCTCATAGCCTCTTCTTAACTTTAAATACTTTGGTTAAAACATATTAGATATTACATACTTTATCTTATTTGCACAGTTCCACTAAATATCTTCCTTAATCCCAGAATTTATAGCATCAGTGTTAGACTTGTGTATGATGGGGGGTTGGGTATATCAGTACTTGTCAGGTCTCTGCCCTTACAGTCTGTGTTCTTTAGTGCAGAGGTGTGATTTTTCCAAACATGTGCATTAATACTGAATATACTAAAGGACCCAAGGGAATCTGACCACTAAACTCAGTGTTAGGTGTTGGCAGTGAAATACATTCATTTCATCTAGTGTTTCTATGAAATCTTCATTCTTGAAATTGAATCATCTGCTTCTAGAGCATTTGACTGTCCCAAGACTTCTATGGTAAGAGAATTAATTGCATATAGAATGGATGGAGTAACTTAAAAGCTTGGACTGAGTGGAACAGCCTTATTTTTCCTCTAATCTTAATTTCCACCAGTTTCTCTCAGTAGTCTTCCTGCATTTAGCAAAGATAGATTGAAATCTCCTGTTTCTTTTGTGCTATGTTTGTGTTGCATAAGCAGTTCTTAAAATACATAATCCAGAGTGCTCTGGCATGTGAATTTCTTAGCAAGACTTCAAGATTAAGAAAGCAGTTTTTTATTAATGTGAGTTGTACCTCTGAAATCTTGTGTGCAACTGTAAGGTATTGGGGAAAAAAAACCACACAAACAGAAAGCATTTCTAATAGTCTTTGATAACTTTGATTATATTGTCCTGGTTTCAGCTGAGAATTTTCTTCCTAGCAGCTGGTATGGGGCTGTGTTTTGTGTTTGTGCTGGACACAGTGTTGATGATGTAGAGATGGTTTTGTTACGTAGAGATGGTTTAGTTACTGCTGAGCAGCGCTTGCACAGAGCCAAGCCCTTTTCTGCTTCTCACCCCACCAGTGGGGTGGCTGGGGGTGCACAAGGAGTTGGGAGGGGACACAGGTGGGACAGCTGACTCCAACTGTCAGAGTTTTCTCACTTTCATTCTTATCTCCCCCATCCCACCAAGGAGGGGAGTGAGTGAGTGGCTGCATGGGGCCAGCTGGGGTCAAACCATGATAATTATAGGAAACACCACTATCTTCTGTGTATCTGTAAAGACAGCAGTGTTATACTGGGAAATTTTTGAAAGAGAAGTATTAGTTTTTTAGGAAGGGGGTTCTTTGTTTTTAATACTTAACTGGGGAAAGAAAAGAGTACCAGAATCTTTCTTTAAGCCTGCTGTTTGAAGTGACTGAATGCAGGTCACTACTTGTATTTCTGTGTGGTGTAGAACATTTAAGAGATTTAACACTGGGGAGAAATGGATTTTTGGATGTGCAAGAGGCAGTGACCTGCCTCTCAGCTGAATCTCAGATTTATGTAAAGATTACATCCTGCTTTTCAGCTGAGAAAAGCAGTTGATACACTCACACTGTTTGCAGGGTATTTATGTATTTGGAATAAAAAGGTGGAGGAGAGGTAACCTTTGCCTGTTAAGTGATGTCAAAGGAATGATGTGGAATGACTGATAAATCTTATCAGGTGCTGCCACACTATCCTGGTGTCCTTCCATGCTGTGGAAGGCCAAATGCCTTGGCCTTAGGCCTTTAACAGCAGCGTTTTTCATACCATTGCCTCTTTCTCACTGGAGTAAGGGAGTTTGCCACAGGGGTTATGTTTCTATTTGGCCTTAAGCACTGGTTTTAACACCTTGGGTTGTAGTTCAGCCTCATTGTGACCCTAGTTGGGAGAATTGTGGGAAGCATCAGGTGATGAGATTTCAGGGGTATCTGCTGTAGCTGCAACTGAAGGAGAAAGTCATACTCGTTTGAGTCCCAAAGATCTGCAGAGTTACTTCCACTAATATCAGTAAAAAAAAACTTTATGTTTTTTTAACCTTAAGTGCATTGAAGGTCCCTGGTAGTTTATATGTGAAGGAATCCTGTGGAAGAACTTTTTCCCAGTGAGGGTGACAGAGCCCTGAGACAGGCTGCCCAGGGGGTTGTGGAGTCTCCTTCACTAGAGATATTCAAGACCCGTCTGGATGCCTATCTGTGTGATCTGTTCTAGGAAACCTGCTTTGGCAGGGGGTTGGACTCAATCTCTGGAGGTCCCTTCTGACCCCTACAATTCTGTGAATCTTCCTATGACACTCACAGCTCCAATGTTACACTTTGAAGCAAGGTTTTATGTCTATCCTGAAGAAGGCAACTGTAATTGAGCTGGTTTTGCAGCTAGCCAACCGAGAGATTGTACAGCCTTAGCCCAACCCTAACTGCGACTGTACTCTAAATACATAATGTTATACAAGCTTTATGCAACCACGTTGCTTTTCAGAGTGAGTGCACCATACTCTGTACTTGGCTGTGCTACTTCACCCTTTTCCTGAGCTGGAAGCCACATGCTGCTCTCATAGCCTGGAGCGCAAGCTGGGAATCCTGAAGGCCAGCATTCCAGCCCTCTGCCACAAAAAATTACGCAACGTGTTGGCAAAATATTTCCCTATCATGCTAAATGGGCTTAAGCACAAGAAGGACAAAAAAGAACAAAGCCAACTAAACAAAAAACTGTTGCTGCTCCCACTTACTGAGTGGATTTAACAAGCAGAATAGGCCTGTTAGGTAGATCTCTTGCTACTAAGATCTGTTGTCTGGGTTTGAATCCAGCTACACAGGAGTAATGTCTTTGTGGGATAAGTTGCAGGGTGTGTTTGTAAGGGACTGATTTGGGACTGTATGAGCAACTTAAATTCTAGTATTTCTTGTGCTGCCTGTGTCCTCCTGTGCATATTTGTGGGGGAGTTTTGGAAGCATCAAGACTGTTACAACATTATAAGGCCTTATAACTCTTTAGGTTATCACTTTGATTCCCTTTTCCTTCAACAGGGACTTAAAAGTTGCTCTGGACCAGTGGATATTTGGATAGCTTGTATGTGAAATGGGTTTGGCAGAACTTGTACTGGATCCACTACATTAAATTTGGCATTATACTTCTCCTAGTGTGCAGACTTAGAAGGAGAAGCCAAGAAGCCACATATTACAGAAGGAAATGCTAGTGGGGCTGTATGAAGATATTAACTTCCCTGTGTTACAACAGCAGGGAAAGATTGATGACACTTTTAACAAGGAAGCCAGGCTGACTCTACATTTATAATGAAGTCATTAGTCTTAGGCTCCATCACAAATAGTATAACCATTGTAGTATCTTACACATGGAGCTTCACAAAACACCTTGTATAGTTTTCTTAAGAAATACATTTCTCCCTGTGACTGGTCTATTTTTACAGCTTGTTTCAGAGAAGTGTGTCTGAGGGGAATGTATTTTCCAAGTGGTTAGCAGCAGAGGAGGAGAGCAAAGTTACACAACTGATAAGAGTATGTCTGGAAAGGAGGAAGGCTTTGGTGGATTTTCATGGAAGAAATTAGCAGTTACTTAGTCTGTTTAAATGTTCCCTTACTGGGAGAACTGTTCTCTGTGTCAGTTTCACGTTTTGAGTTGTCATAATGAATTCTGATTTAAGTGACCTCACGTTAAACTGTAAAACCACTGTCTTACTTTACTATGTCAGGTGGTGGCCAAGTCACCAACTGTATTTGTGAGGGAAGTTTACCAAGATAAGTCACATCTTGCCTCATTATTCATTATGTTCTGTAACGTATCAGATTTGGGCTGGGTTTTGGTGTGAATTTTTTTAATGGGACCAGGAGGGAATTTGTGTTAAACCTTGAAGTTGCATATCCTTGGTGCACATAAGTGATGTACAAACTTTCCTATGTTTGAATTGTTCAGAAGTGTCTCTGTGTAAAGTTCTGAAGATAGTCATTTGAAGCTACTGAGTTATCAACTGACAAGATTACCTATGAATTTCTTTTTTGTGGTTTTTTTTGTATTTTTTTTAGTGCTCTTGTAGCAGCAGAGGCATTTACAAGGTCTCTCTCAGGGAGTTTTAACATAGAATAGTGAAAACATGCTAGTGCTTCTCTGTCAGGAACTTGGTCACTGTCTTCTGAATTAGGAAAAAAATTCCTAGACATTAGGAAAAAAATTCTTCACCAAAAGGGTTGTCAGGCATTGGAACAGGCTGCCCAGGGAGGTGGTTGAGTCACCAACCCTGGATGTATTTTAAAGACAGGTAGATGAGGTGCTCAGAGATATGGTTTAGTAGAGGACAGGTGTGGTTGGACTCGATCTCAAAGGTCTTTTCCAACGTGGTGATTCTGTGAATTGCTATTTTTGTGGAAGTTGTAGGAGCTGAATTAACTTTGAGATTTCTGTCTCAAAATACTTTTTTTTATCTGTCCCACTTGGAATTAAAATATTTCTGCGAGTTAAGAAGATCATCACATATATTGTGTATTGGTAAAGCAAAATTCTTGTAGGAAGCCAGGTTAGATGGGGCCCTGGGCAACCTTGTGTAGATCCAGCCCTGGAGGTTGGTGGCCCTGCCTGTGGCAGGGGCTTGGAGCGATCCTTGGGGTCCTTTCCAACCCAGACCATTCTATGATTCTCTGAAGCCACACTTAAAACTTCTTTCTATTCAAGCAGGAGTTGATTGGTTTCAGAAACCAAACCTAAGTAGCTCTTCATGTGCTTTTTTTTCTTCCAGGGTTTTCACAGACATTCAGCAAGTCCTCAACAACCTGACACATCCCCGCTTTGTATTCACAGACAACGATGGAGAAGCAGACATCCTCTACAACTTCTCGCACTTCAAAGATTATAGGTTGCAACCATTCCCTTGATCGATTTTTTTCTTGCTATAAAGACTGTTTCCAAAGGCCTCTCCCACCTTTCTCCTTCACCCAACAACTTCTCTGTTTTGTAGGAAGCTCAGTGAGGAAAGGCCTGAGGTAATGCTGAACCAGTTCCCCTGTGAGAACCTCCTGACTGTCAAAGACTGCCTGGCATCCATCTCTAGACGAGCTGGAGGCCCAGATGGGCCAAGATGGTTACCTCGTACTTTCAACCTCCAAACAGAACTGCCTCAGTTCATCAGCTACTTTCAGACACGTGACAGAAGGTGACTCATGCTTCCACTTCTTTCTATTTTACACTTTCTTGATCCCAGCTTCTTTAGCTGGCTGGCCTGCATTTTGGGCCTAGCAGCTGTTGCACTACCATGAGTTTGCTCTTGTGTGTTATGTTCAAATTGGTTTTATCTGGAAAGCATGAGTTTTTTAGGTATATTCTCTAACATAGGAGTAGTTAAGCAACATGTTTTGAAACACAAACTTTGCAATGATTTGAATACAGATTTGAAGGCTGCTGCTTTTAGTCTAGTTAAGATCTTACCTCTTGTATTTAGCAGGTATACAAAGGATCAAAATGTGTTTGTAACAAAAGGGGGCAGTTGTTCTTGCACTTAAGCCAAAGTGGAAAATGCTTAAAGTACTTGAGATCTGTAAGGTTGTGAAAGTAAAATTAAATTTTAATGCTAGCCTAAAACAGTTCTGGAGCTTTAGGGTTTTAAATCCATGCTCTTTCCACTGCTGCAGCTTCTTTGGAATGGACAGAAACTAGTATTTTATTTCGATAAGAGAGTGTGTATTAGATATTGCTAGTGGAATAATGCCTTATGCCTGGCATGGAGTGATGGAGTGTTCAGGTTGAAAGGCTGCTTTGGTGATACGTTTTTGTGGTGCCATCTGCCAGGTGTTTCATTTGGCCATTCTTTGCTCTACAGCTTCCACTATTGACTGGCATAACCAGGAGAGAGTGCTCCCTCCATGTATCCCTAGCGTACGGTGTGTTAGTTCTTTTTTAACACTAAAGGCCGTGGATGCAGTGTGCACGTAGGGCATGGGAAGGGAGGGGGTAGATACTTTCAAGTAAATAAAAAAGCCCCTCTTAAGCTAACACCACCAACTTTAGCTCAGTTGATGCTGTTTATTATGGAGCTCAAGAAGTTTCTCAGGATGCTTTACCAGATGGAGGAAAGGAAGGCATCAAGTGTCACACTGCCCTTATTGAGAAAGATACACTGAAAGACCAGCATGTTCCTCAAGGTTATGTCAAATAATTTCGCTGCTTGAGGTGACTAAGCACAAGGAAGTAAGAAGATGGTGGTGTGCTTTCATTTTATAGAACCATAGAATCATTTTGGTTGGAAAAGACATTTAAGATTCATCAAGTCCAACTGTTCTTGCCATATATGAACTGTTTAGATATTGTATGATTTCTTCCCAAATAGACAAGTTATGGTGTCATTAAATGTGAATGATTTGGAGGTGTTATTAGGGAATCAACTTGGATAAGTGCACGATACTATGCCTGAATGTTCTCATACTCCTGGCAGATGATATCTACACAGTCACCTGCATGTGTTTATGATGATGCTGCCCTGTTGATGGATGGTTTTCCCTTTGTCACAGAATACTAGAATGGTTGGGGTTTGAAGTGACCTCTGAAGGTCATCTAGTCCAACCACCCTGCTAAAGCAGGATCACCTAGAGCAGATTGCACAGGTCCTTGTCCAGGCAGGTTTTGAAGAGAGGAGGAGACTCCACAGCCTCTCTGGGCAGCCTGCCCCAGTGCTCTGTCACCCTTTTGATGCAGTCAGATGCAGAAGGAGGAAATAAACAGTGAGGGCATGCTAGGCTGTAACTAAAAGATCAGTGAAAGCTGCCTTTTCTTCCCTTTATGAAAGCTTACTGCTCTCAACTGTTAGTCAAAAATCCTTAGTTCCTGCACTGGCCCCCACAGCTTTAATGTATTTATTCAGGGGAGCATCAGTTCAGACAGATGAATGAGGTGGATACTTACAGGTTTTTGCTTTTCTTTCTCTCCTTCTCTCACCCCTCTCAGAGGAGAAGACAATCACTGGATATGCAAACCATGGAACTTGGCCAGAAGCCTGGATACCCACATCACCAACAGCCTTAACAGTATCATCAGGCATAGGGAAAGCAGCCCAAAGGTTAGAGAGCATGGGTTTGAATGTGATTTTAAGGGTAGAGGTAATGAAAAAGCCTTCTTAGAAGGAGGTCAGAAAATAAATGTCCTCCTTTTGTATTTTTAAAATTCATATGCATACAGTTTCAACCAGTTCTGGATTGATTCAGCTCCATTTTCCCTGACAGTGATGAGTGCTGCAGCGCGTTGCTGCTGTAACGCCGGTCTCAGACAGGCAGATCAACACACATTAGCTATAGCTAGCATTGGTTGTAACTTTTGGAGCAGTGTTGCTTCTGTCTGCAGGTTGATGATTACAGCTGATGCACAGCTCTGCTCAGTGGCACAAAGTACCATCTTTGCCAACAGTAGATGAATCATGGAGCTTTTTATAGGCGATCTACAACATGCAAAGTTGTATGTCAGCATCACTTCAGCTGTGTTTCTGTTGGTGTGTGGAGTGCCTGCATTTTCTGGAGTGCAACCATTCACAAAGAACTGCTTCGTACTTCACAGGTCAAAACAACAAGGTGACAGAAATTACAGATAAAATTCACGTTGTGATTTTGGAAAATGAGTATATTCTGGCCTTCCACTTTCCCTACCCTTGTGTCAGAGAGTTTGATAAAAGGTACCTGTATGACCAACCACATTGTGCATATTTCTAAAGAAAAAAACTGTAATGCTGTCGTGGTTTCCCCCCGGCTGTGGGCTGAGATCCACACAGCTGCCTGCTTCTTAAAGTAAAAGAGCAGGGGAAGAGGGAAAAAGGGGGGAAACAAGGGAAGGGAAAAGGAAGGGGCAAATAACTCCAAAACCAAGAAACTAAGAGGCCCGTGGGTTGGGATAAGGATAGTTTACTAAGATAACAGAAAGATAAAATATAACAATGCTAACAGGACTTTAGAGCAAAAGAATATGGAACTATTGATCCCCAATGCAGTTTCTCCCTGAACCACACAACTCAGGCCGGACCACCCCGAGCTGTCCCGGAACCCGACTGTCCCCCCAAGCAGCACGCGTCCCGCCACCGCCCCTCTTCTTCCTCCCCTCAGCCCCCCGTTATCCTGGGCAGGACGTCATTGGCATGGAATACTCTCTTTGGCCCATCTGGGTCACCTGTCCTGGCTTCGCCCCTCCTTTCTCATGAATAGAGAAATACGCAGAAGCTGAGAAAGTCCTTGACTGTGTGACTGCAACTGAGAACATCAGGGTGTTATCAGCACTGCTTTCATTTTAACTCCCAAACACAGCATTCCATCAGCTGCTACAAATGAAGTTAACTCTATCCTGACTGAAACCAGGACAAATGCCTACAACGAGGCCTTGAATCCATTGAGATGTAGCGATGCTTGCTCTGCATTTCAGTTGAGTCACTTGCTGTGGGTGTGTTTGCTGGCTTGTAGGTCGTGTGCAAGTATATCGAGAACCCAGTCTTGTTCCACCGAGAGGACGTGGGGATGGTGAAGTTCGACGTCCGTTACGTTGTGCTGCTGCGGTCCGTCCAGCCCCTCAAGCTGTATGCCTACGACGTCTTCTGGCTGCGCTTCTCGAATCGGTAGTTAGGTTCTCCTCCTTAGCGTAGCGGGGCTCGGGGTTAGTCTGATACCTTGGAAACAAAGGAATTGGTTTGTTCCTTAGGGCGTTTTCACTCGATGACTTGGATGACTATGAGAAGCATTTCACGGTCATGAACTATGCACCTGGTGTAACATTAAAGCAGGTAAGCAAACAGTCCAAAACATTCCCTCACCTTGCTGCTGTTAGAAAAACTTCCTGTGTCTCCTTTATGACTGTTGCCAAATAACCTATTTCACATCCACTTAAACGAGCAGTCAGGATGTTGAAAGTACCCATAGCAAGTATTTTCCTAGACTGTTCCCCCCTCTGCACACCTAATAATCCTTGATTATGTAAGGTGATACAAAGCTACATCCTGAAGGCAATAGAGATCAGTAAAACAATTATTAAAATGGCAGCAAACAGCTGTCAGACTTCAGTGTGATCTCTTATAACAAGAAGTTCAGGAACAAGGAAGGAATTTAATTCCCTTGTTCTCTACCTGGGTTTGTATGAATGGCAAAAATATTTTATGTTCCATTCTCTTGTCATCCGATTGCACAGCCATTCCAATCAAAACAGTCTTTGATGTTGTTAAACTGTTTTAGGTACACTGTGAAGAATTTATTCCTCTGTTTGAAAAACAATATCCTGAACATCCTTGGGCAGTGGTACAAGTAAGTCAGCAGTTAATCTTTCTTGTGTAACTCTTCATAGATCTCTTCTTGGCGAACTAGCTTTTCCAAAAGTGGTGCTTTAAGTTTTATTGATAAGACATGCTTAATGTGTATCAGTTCCACAATGAGTATTAACCTTTGCTTTAGAAGCATTTAGTAACTTAGTGTAATTCCCCCTCGTGCATTTTGTTGTTAGCAGTTGATAATTCTGCTTCATGATTATACTGAGAATTCCTTGTATTTGACTTGGTAACAAAGCCAGTCCTACCACCTTCAGGAACCTGGCAGCAGGATGTTTTGGTTCTTGGGAGTTCCATCTTTTTTGCAGAAGGTTGCAAATAATCTGAGCCCATGGTTGTGAAGAATTAATGTTTCATGTGGAAGCACAGAATATAAAGTGTGCTGGTCACTACAGGTGTTGCTCACATGACTCTAGCTAGAAAAAGCTGTTTTCAAAACCTTCACTACTCTTCAGCATGATGTTAGCTCTGATTCTGAAAAGTTGAACCACTGAAGCATTCAGGCTCTTGCTTCCTTTCTCCCCAACAACTTTGCAAAATAAGGAGCTGTCAGAACAAGTAGGAAGCTGAAGTGAATAGGAAATTACAGTATAAGGTGATCTCAGTGGAATGGCATCACAGGTTTGGATTTATCTATTTTAGGCAGAGCTGTCGATCTAGATACCCCTCTGTGCTGTCAGGTCAGCATGCTGTGCAGTGCCCTGGTGCTCACGAGATAAGGATGTGCCCAGCTGTGCCCAGGTGGCTGATAGAAACAAGCACTGCCCCTGCTCCAGGTGTGCTGTGCCCGAAAGGGTTGTGCTGCCAGGTTGGATGGTGAAGAGGCTGTGTTTATATACTGTAGCATATGTAAACCAAACCAAGTTAGGCTGGTGGTCTCTCTCTTCTTAAAGACCCCCTCCTCCACCAGTGTATTGTCTATGAGCTAGTGAGTTAGAACCCCATTTGTCAAATTAAACCTTGACTCTGAGACTGCAATGCAGAATCTTCAGCTGCTGCCCCAGCTTCTCTGTGTTAACAAGCTGACCAGAGCCCTGTTCCTGGTTGTTGCATTAATGACTTTCCAAGAAAAAAAATGATTCCCTAGTACTGGAGCATCTTTATCTGCAGGAGATGAAGCTCCAAATACTATCATTTCATAAAACATGCAGGAAGGCAGATGAGGGTCTTCTCACTGACTTCTTTTTCCCTGTAATTCATGCTTGAAAGAAGCAGCTGAATTTGAGGATTCAGAAACATGGACCAAACATAATTGTTGCAGTCTTCCATGTTTATTAGAAGGTAGAAGATGCAGAATGGCTGGTAGCTGAACACTTTACATGTGTGTATCCTTTCAAAACTGCATAAATTACCCAACTCTGGGGTCATTTCCATAAATAGTTTCCATCAGTTTTAACTGGAACCCCTACCCAATTGATACTCAGAATATGATGGGGTTTGCAGCATTAAGTTTAAAATAGTCTGGAAGAGACTACAGAGGGGTGAAAAGGGACGTATCAATACGCATACTGTGTGTTACCCACAGTAGTAGTGTGTGCAGGATATGCAGTACTGCACCATGTTTCTGCTTGCAGGAGGAGTGGCTCACTGCAGTATAGACTCAGTGCTGAAGTTCACACCTATATGTTCTTTCTGTCTTATTTCCCTTTCACATTGGGTATCTGTTTCTCAAAATACCAGCTCAGTAGGTTCTCGAAATTTCCATGTCCCCAACACCCTTTTCAGCAGCTTGTGAGCGGGTAGAAGATTTTCGTTGCAGAACAAAACAAAGTTGGAATACAACTTAATAGGCAGGAAGAAGTCAGAAATTCACACTTCTACTGCTGGTGTTCACAGAGCTCTCCTGGGTTTTCTTTTTCCCCCTCCTCTGCACATAAGTGCAATACTGTACATGATGCCTGAGGAGGAGGTTAACGCCAATATTAAATGCCCTGTTTTCAGGATTTCCATAGGACTGATTTTCTCCCCAGAAAAGCTTATGGGTATAGCAGGGTGCAGTGCTTTCACTGTGGGTTTTCAGGTCCAAGTGCACTTTTTGAAGTTAATACTCTGCAGATTTTCATCTAGTGTAATTTATACAAACTCTTTTAAAAGCTGCGTGAATAAAGTGATTAAAAACATGTTTATTGCTTTAAATCATTTCTCATTCCGAGACCTTTTTCTGTTATTAGGCAGACATCTTTAAGGCATTTGCAGAGTTGTTCCAAGCTGCTTCAGCCAAACCTGCACCCCTTGGCATCTGTGATTATCCATCATCACGAGCAATATATGCAATTGACCTGATGCTCAAATGGGACACTAGCAGAGATGGTGAGACGCTCATTTCTTTGAACAATTTGTTCTTTGTATTTGTGGAGCTTTTCAGAAATTAATTTCTCCTGTGTGACCTCTTACTGTGTTTCAAGCAGTGAGCTGTGTGCTCTGTGCTTCCTATCAACATCAGAGCATATATGGAGTTGCAGACCAGTGAGGCTAGCCTCTGCCGTGTTGGTTGACACAAATGATGGAGCTGTCAACTGGGCTTGGCCAAGTCCTTGCTTCCCTTGTGCCCCTACTACTGCCAAAAAACCTAAAACAAGCAAACAAAAATATCCCACAACAGCAAAACCCCCACCACCTGCCCACACACTAAAAAAACGTGACTGCACAGCAATCTAGTCTCTCTGACAGCTGCAAATTTTCTTTCCCATGTACGGTGAGAGAATCTGAAATACCTGCCTCCTTTATGAAAACCTCAGAGAGCCATCTTACTCTGTGGCTTCCAGGCTTGGCACAGTGTCTTCAATGCACAGGCACTTCGTCAAGCAGGGCAGGGGACACATTCACTATTTCAGTGCCTACGGTGTCTTCAGGGCTCAGTTCTTGTCAAGTCTCTGCAAGAACATGTATGTGAAGCTGCATTGCGTTAGTGCTTGCAGCATGTCTAACCACCTGGAGCCTTCCCTCCAGCCAGGTACAGGGAACTGGTACTAAAAGTTGCCAGACACATCACCAGGGGGCTCAAATACTATATAAGTGTGCTCAGCCCAGGCATGTCTCTTGGTTTTAAGAGAAGAATTAAACTTTCTGACCTCCTTCTGGGAGTGAGATGGAGTGGCGGGTGGGAGGGGCTGAAACAGGACTGGTAGATCTCTTAGATATCTACCTTTCTAGTTCTAAGAAGGGAAGGTCTGTACTAAAATGGGAAAGGAGAAGCAGGGTGTCAAGCAAGACAGCTGTATTAGGGTGATCCTATTAAATTGCTGCTGCGAATTCTCATTCTAAATGAGGCATTCGTTCAGCACAGTGATCGCAGAATCTGTTGGATAACTGTCCTGTGGATAATCATGGTAGAATAGACCTCTGTCCCTCAAAAAAGAAACCACCCAAAACCCAACAGACCCACTGAAATAAAAGCACCCTGCCAGCTTGGGTCATAAAAGACTGCTTTTTCCAGTCATTTTCTGTGATCTCTGGTTTGACGGCAGGATTTCTATAGAGTGTGTGTTAAAAGGCAATGTTTGTGTTCTTTACAGGGAAAAGAATTATGCAGCCTCAGATCTTGGAGGTGAACTTCAATCCTGATTGTGATAGAGCTTGCAAATACCACCCTACCTTTTTTAATGATGTCTTCAGCACCCTGTTTCTGGACGAGACAGACAGCTGCCATGTGACATGCATTATCTAGTCACAGGAGGCTTCACTCTGTTCATCTCCTTCCCTCCCCAGATATGCTCAACAGCAAGATTTATATTTCAGTTCTATGAGCTGCAGATGCAACTATTTTCCTATACTCCTAACCCAGGAAAACACAAATCAGACCAAAAGATATGCATATACTGTAATGATGATAATTTTGCCTGCATTTTCCTTGTCTTGCTTAGTTCTGTAAATCATCAGTTTGTGTTGACCAAATGTCTTGAATAAGGGAGACCTCAAAACAGGGCAGTAACTGGAGCAATAGACTCTTCTCTCAGGTAGCCAACCTGCTTGCTTGCTTGGGTATGTTGCACAAGTTCCCTATGTCAACATTAAAACTACAATTTACTGAATTGTGTTGGACTTTGTGTATGTCTCACCTGTCCCTCTGACACACAGATCTAAAGTGTTCTGATGGGAAATTAATACGGTATTTCAGTGCAGTGAACTACTGGAGTAGTGAAAGGTTTGATCCTTCATTTCTTCTTTCTTTCCATTTTTAAAAAAGGCAAATAAACCCCACAAAGTTTAGAGACTCTGAACTGCTGGCTGTCATCCTTAGTCCTGCCCCTTAAAGAAACTAGCTGTCTAGAGCAGCACCACAGTGCAGGAGAAGCCAGAATAAATGGGGATCTGGGAAACTCTGCTAGAAGCCCGAGCAGATTTTGGACTTCAGAGTTTACAACCTAAAATAGATTTATTGGGGAGAGGGGTGTCAGTTTAAAATTCATCATTTCTAATCTCTCTTCCCTCCTCAAATCACCCAAACTGCCTGAAACTTAGCAATTTAGCTACATGTATGCCACTTTGTATGTACAAGTTGCAAAATTTCTGTTGTCTGTCAAGTGTATGTTACTTGCCAGTTGCAACAATCAGGTTCTACTGAAGAGTGACATACAGTTACACAAGTGTATCAGTGTCCTAAACCTTGCTACAAGCTTTGCAAATATGCAACGAGATGATTCACAGTCAGCAAGGGAGAGTGAGATTTTAAGCCATTTTGGGCCAGTCTGCAGAAACCTACTTTTTTCCTTGGACTGGAACACAGGCTGGAGAAATACACCCTCTCTGTCTTCTGAAAATTCAGTCAGTGTGGAGCTGGATCACACAGCCAGAAGTGGTGCTGTATGACAGCTGAATCAGTCTTCTGCTCCTGAGTCAGAACTTTTTTGGACTCCTTACTTAAATGTGGTTAAAGAAACATGAAGAAGTGTTTAATGCAGAAGTGCCTGTCCATTTAAAGCAAAGGGCAAGGCTTCCCTTGTCACAAAAAAAAGCAATGTCATGCTTAGCAAACCAGAGTAGATCTGTGCAGTGGGACCACAGGCTGTGGGCAAAAATAGTGGTGTTGCTTTTAGACAAGAGATGTTTTTACCTTATAGGAAGCAACTAGTTAAAGCATCTCAGATCTTACTCCATCAGCCACCCTGACTCTGAAGAGGAGAAGCCCTTGTTTTGATTTCTGAGCAGCTGAAGTGAGAAGGTGCAGTCAGGAGGCTCCCGTAGCCACGGTGTACGTATCGCCCTGCTGCTCCACGGGCCCACCTGTGGCCTGGCTGCCAGCTCTGCTGCCAAGGTCTAGTGAACTGGCACCACACTGAGGGGCTGCGTGGAGTGTGTTAGTGCTGTTTGGCCAGCGCTGCTGGTGATGCCTCGTGTGGAGGGGGTTGCTGAATATTTGGGCCCTCTCAGTTTCTCTATAGGTGCTCTGAATTTCCTGTCTTGTCCTCCTCACTGCAGTGGGTGAGGAGAAGAGGTGGAGGGAGCTATCTTTGAGGTTATAGCATCTGATTACCTTTAGTATTTCTCTGCCCAAAACCAGTTTAAAACAACAAAGCCAAAGGACCAAGGTTGGTAAGTTTACATGTAGTTTAATGCATTTATCTGACACTAGATTGTACAATGCTTCAAAGTGAGAAGGCACAAATGGTGAAGCAGCTCTTGCTGTAAAGGCTTCCTGAGAAGAATACTCCAAAGAGAAAAACCTGGCAGCTGTAGTGGGACATGTCAGAGCATTAAAGCACGGTGCCTAGTGGTCAGCATGAACAGTGTGGGCCACAGTCACGCCTGTTGCTGTCAGGCACAGCTTTCTGGAAGCTGTGTCCCAGTATGGCTGGATTTCTTCCTCTCACTGTAACAAAGTTGCAGTTCTAGTAACAGTTAAATGCTGTTGCCATATAAAATACAATGCTGTAATATAGAAAACTAGTACTTTTCCATCAGTGCTGTCTTTTAGTTTGCTGTAAAACCTGGACAGATGCACATCCTTTTGTCACTTGCCTAGTAAAGGCATATTTGTTTTAAACAGCTACTGGTTTGTCAACTTGTAATTAGCAAACTAATACTATAAGTAGTTCAGCTAAAAATTAAAATAAGGCCATAAGTTTTATTTAGAAAATTCTTCTGAGGGAAAAAGAACAATTCTTGACTAAAATCTCTTCATTCAGGTTGTTTTTTGTTGCAATTGTCCTTCCAGATACGGTAGTTGAGTGTAGAAGCCATGGTTAGCCAAGCTAGATAAGGAACCATCAAGTAAGCTGCTGTTTTGTGGATGTTGTACCAGGAAGCAGTTGTAGCTGTTGCTGCACCAGTCGTGAGCAGGAGAGTTGCCAACCCCTGAAACACAGGAAGGTGGTTAACACTGGTTTTACTTGTGGCATTTTCTTGACTAGACAGTCTTTGTGTGACTCTCTCCATGAAGCTCTGGTACTTGTTTGATCCCTCTGTGAGTTAGTTGCTTCTTGGAAAACTAGCCAGCAAAAAAAGATAGATTTCTGCTGAGTTATGAGTTGAACTGGCTGACCCCTGGAGGTATTTAAAAGATGTGTAGGTGTGGTGCTTAGGGACGTGCTTTGGTGGTGCACTTGGTAGTGCCTGGTTAACTAATGGTTGGACTTGATCTTGAAGGTCTCTTCCAACCCAAATGATTCTGTGATTCTATGAGATGACACAACAGCCGCAAGAAAAGGGTAGTTATTGCAGCTGGGAGCAGGAGAGGAAGAATAAAATCCCCCTCACCCATACCCTCTTTCTTTGGCAGCAGGAAGTACTGCATGGACTACAAAACCCAGTGTGACTCTGAGCAAGTCACTTTGCTATGTAAGCTTATCCAGTCTTTCATCCTAGATGCTGCCTGGAGGGATGTGCTGCTAACAAATCAACGATGGATTACAGTCTTCCACTATTACAGCATTTTACATATATCTAGAGAGTCAGGCAAATAATTATTTGCATTATTGGTTTTTATTTTGGGGGCAAGCCATTTCTCTTCATTCTACAGAAAGTGTCTTGTCTAAAATAGGCACCAATTAATGAGTAATGTTATGATAAGCTTCATATCACTGCTGTTTGCCCGAGATACCTAGGAATTCTAGTGAGGCATGAATGTTTACATTTTCCAGTCACACAAAGCTCTTATCAAAGGGTAGCAGAAAGAGCTTCTTGAAATCTAGACAGTGAAGTATGTTGTAGATATGTAAATTCCCTCAGGTGGCTGCTGGGATGTATTAAATAACATTTTAGAGAACTTCTCCCAGCCATATTCTATACTTGGGCTGATTTTCAGGGGAAAAAGATTGACACAAAACTTTGATCTTAGCACCTTGCTAAATGACAGCAAAGCCCTCTGATTAAGAAGCTTTTCCACTTACCCATCCTATTTTGTGAGCTCCAAAAAATATTGGAGTCCATGCCCAGTTTAATGCCAGCTGCCCTGCATACAGACCCAGAGGAACCACTGACTTCTCATTGAAGCCACCCAGTTCCTTCCACACCAGGTAGGAGCCGTATCTGGAGAGAGCAAATAGAAGGTGGGCTTAGTACCTGGGTTAGAAGGCAACCACACGTTCTCAATGAAATGCAACTGCTTCAGCACTGGGGACTAAATTGATTTGGGAAAGTAGATACTGAGGTGCTACGTGGCAGGGGGACCGACTGCAGGCAGCAACGTGGAGAGAGAAAATTTCCCTGTCCTGGCAGAGGTCCTCCTCACTTCCAGGGGCAGAGCAGCAGAGGACCTACTGCGTTTCAGCCTCAAAAGAGGAAGCCATGTTTAAATGGAAGCAAGTTTAAAATACAAGGGTAAAAGGTAAGTCTCTAAATACTGAAGAAACTGTTAATTTTGGTACTGGGAGATGGTGCTTTAAACATCAATTTAAAAGAAACCAAACCCAAACCACAACCCGCTAACTGTTTAAGTGGTTGACATGAACATTGGAGAAGTAGGAACTGAGTAGTATCCCAAAAGACAAGTGAGTATGGGGTTGGATGGTGTTAGAACAGGAGGACCCCTGTGGTCACTTTTCAGAAACAAAGGGACAAAGATGGGGAGAACAACGTTTTTTAGGAGTTCTGTGGAAAGAATTAACCACAAGGGGCATTCAGCACCCTTCCTGCCCACAGGATCCTGACTACTGAAAGACCTGCCAAAAATGTTTTAAAGGCTTGGAGCAGATCCTCTAAATGCCACAGAAGAAGGGATCTCATCATGCAGACTGCTAAAGACCGGAGTTTTCAAGATTTGGGAGATTCACTAACATAAGGCTTATTTTTGCACTGAAGGAGCCTGATGAGAACAGGGAGCGTTCAGCACCTAAGAGTATTTATTTTGCTCTTGATTTGCTTTCCCTTTAGACATGAGCTGGGCTTCAATCCAGACGACTGCACAGCCATTCCAAGTGACTACAGTAGGTTTCCCTGGATAAAATGCCAGCACCTGGAATCGTACCCTTGTTTCAGAGTTAGCACCCGGGTAGCGATTCGGCCCTGGGAGGAGCCTCAGCTGGACTCTGCGCTGGACAGCAGGGGGCTCACCTTTCAAGATGGAAAGCGAATTGTAAGCCTAACTTAATTTTTTTTTTAGCTGACAAACACCCGTAGGAGTAATTGCAAGGGGTCTGTCTTCACTTGTACATCGTAGGAGGAGCACTGCCTTTTCTTTCTGTTGAGCCCAGGTACCGACTCACGCTCGCTTCTCGGCCAGTACTTTGATAAGGAGTGATCAATGCAGCCTGGGTATCTTGGCCGTTCAGTTGCAGAGAGGATTAAAAAAAGGGAAAACAAAAAGAGGAGGGGGGAAGCATTAGAACTGTAGCCATTTATCTTTGTAAAAAACATCAGGACCCAACTCTCTTCCTAACTGATTTACAGTCCACAGTGTGGACTTGGAAGCTGTTCATACATCTAACTTTGACTTCAGACCACGATCAGCTAGGAAATTAACTGTCAAGAAAGGCATGAAAGCTTATTAAATCCCACTTTTAGTATTTCTTGCTTGTATTCTACAGGAATGAGACGTTATGTGTTTGCACATGATAGATTGCAGAAGACCTGGTAATAAATACAGTCTTCTCAGTGACCTGGATGTACAGTACATAACTGGGGCCATCCACCTGGGAATATACTGATTCTGATGATACTGAAGTGATAAGCTGTCACAGTTTTGATTTTTAGAACATTTAAATTGATATCCAGGCTTATGATAGGGAACCCAGGAAGAGGGTTACAAACTGTGCGGTCAAGTTAAAGGAAGACCTTCATGGGAAAACCACAGGGCTCTCGTCTCTCTGATAAAAGGCATTTTTGTCATTCATAGGACAGTGATGAGCTGATTGAAATGCCAACTCATGGAATGTACAACACTAGAGAGCAATTTTTAAAAGTCCACTCTGTGAGAGGAGAGAGGAGAAAGAATACTGGCAGGAAAGGAGGGACAGTATGTGAGGCTATAAAAATTACAAAGCTTTTTCTGGAAATAAAACCAAAATGAGGGAATGGCAGAGCAAACACCAACTTAGCATTCAGGTACAGTTTCCAGCCCTGCACCCTGCTGTATTTTGTGACAGATGGCATGGTATTTAAGAGAACATTATGTACTCACCCTGCAGGCTAACTTGTAAAACATTTGGTCTCTTTGAAGCATTAGATATGTTAAGCAAGTGCTACATACGAACTGCTGATCACATAGTGTGCTGTCATGATGGAAGAAGTGGGAGGAGTGAGCCATACAAGGCATATTGCAGCCCAAAAACTATGACTATTGGGTTAGCAACAGTGTGTATCTGATAGCTAGGAAAAGAGGTGATGAACCTCTGTACATAGCCAGCTCGTAACGATTGAGTGCAGGGGGAGAGAAAGCATCGCTCGTGCTTGGCAGCTGCGCTGGTCTCTGAGGCTCCAGGAGCAGGGAGCTCTCCCTCTCCTCTGTGGCATGGTTAGCTTGGAAGCACGTAATGCTGCGTGGACAGCTTCCAGAGCAGCCTGTAAGGAGTATCAAAACCTCCCAATCTCCCAAGACAGCCTATCTTCATAAATATTTTTGTTGCATTTTATTAAAAGTAACAGCTGCCAAAACACAGTATTATTAAACTTGGAAGGTTCCTCTGGGAATGGCGTTTGGCCTGGTGATTCCTTGTTTGCTTGACAGTAATTGCTGTGCTGTCAAGTATTTTAAATTAGTTAAATAAGGAGACAGTAGATGGCTTGAAACATTTACAGCTTTAACAGCCTGGCAGTTTTATTTGAAAGGTCATATACGAATGTATGATTTGATTCTGGTTTCTTTCATTGAAGCTGTTAGAACAGCTCTATCCTTTTTCTCCTGTGTTTCCACTTTTTTTTTTTTTATTTTCCTAAAACTACTGGAGGACAGAAAAGAAATCCCAGTGCTGCCTTCCTTTATCACTGCCAGCTTGGCAGGTCTTCCCCACAGATTGAATGAGGAAAGCAAACTAATGACAGCTTTTCAAACTTCTGCTTTTGATGTGGATACTTGTGCATACAAAACGTCCTGTCAAGCCCACCCACAACTCCCAAAACAGGTTTCTACTTGTTAAACAGGCAGCTTGACACAGCCCTTACGAACAGGAATACAATAATAGTTCTCTGGTCCAGCATTATACGATAAGCAACATGAAAAACATACCCCATAGATGTATAGAGAGTTCCCCAAACAGGAGCAAACACCCAGTTAGGTGGACACCAGGATGGCTTCTGTAGAGACTGATACCACACTGGGATTTCCTTTTTTGTTATCTTGCTTCCTAAAACTCCTCCTGCGTGGGGCAGGAGTGTGAAACCCACTGCTGGGGCCCAGGCTGGTACCACTTCCATTGAGACAGGTAATCTGAAACAAATCCAAACATGGTGATTGGCAGAGCAATTTCAAAATGCAGCTACACAAATTTCCCAATTTTAGCAGGTTTTTAACATATACATATGTATGTGTGGGGATCAGACCCACAGCCCAAGTCTTGTCCCAGAGAGAGGGTGCAGCAGAAATTAATGGATCTTGTACCAGGTTGGCTGGACAATACTCACCCCAAAAAAAGGAACCTATGGTTTATGCTGGGGGGTGGGGGTGGTGGCTGAGCTTTTACTTCCCCCTCAGCTTTGTACACCAAGATTAATAAATTTTACCCACACAAATATCCTCACCATAAGTTTGCCAGAGGAATAAGGCAGTTTGATGTTATGAGAACTGCACTTGGGAAAAGAAACCCAGGTGCCTTCAGAAGTGTGTATTTCTGTGTATCCCAAGACACTCATGTTCACTCAGTGAAACAGTGTAGTCATGGCTAAGAAAGGAGCATGTGCTTTCCTGGGCTCAAGCAAGGTAACTGTATACCTTGTGTTGCATTTTTAGCCTCCAAAGGGTGCCGAGGATGCTCAATAGCTAGCAATAATGATGCGAATTAGCAGCAGACACTTGAGAAGCTGCCTGGAAAATAAACACCAGGGAGGACAGTGAGAAGATAAACAGTTTAATGATGCTTTGCTAAACAAGGAAGGAGATCTCAGTGGATAAACAGGGAGTTCACCTGTGGCAGCTCCATGCAGCATTCGATCGGTTGCAGCAATCCCAGCTGCCAAGCCCATCAATTGTACTGGATTAAACTTGCCTACAGAAGTAAGACGAAGTAATGCCTTGTTCTGGCAGGCTGCACCACTTTACCTAAGAGCACAGGCAGCACTGCAAAAGCAAGCCAAGTGAGCAGGAAAAAGCTTTGTGGCAGATTTTCTGGCCAAAAGCCAAAGGCTACAGAAGAGCTGTGTTTTAGCTGGCTAAAATGCAAACGGACTAGGGCTACCATAAAAAAGGGCAGAACCCAAAAGCCTTACTTTTTCAAATAGAGAGTAGGCAAATACACCCAATTCCTGTTCATCTGTTAGGCAGGAAGGAACCACAGGAGAGACTGCAGCAGTGGGGAGGGAGCAGCAGCGGGGAGAGAGCAACCGTGGAAGCCCCAGGAGGGATAATAAATGAAGTGCTAGCACAACCAGTGCTTCAGAGGCTTGTCAAAGAACAGTGCCTTGTTGATTTGGCTGTTGTCTTGGCCTACATCTACAAGTTCCATTGCCACAGCGATGACTGCTGGGATGAGGAGGCAGGGAGCGGGGAAGAGGAAATCCTGCTTGTAACAGATGTGCTTGAACTGGCAGGAAATGACACATAGATGACACTGCACTGTCGCCGTCCTGCTGGTACGGTGGGTTTGTGTTTGGGGAGCAGGCATAAGGCTGGCCAGCAAGGGAGCTCTTCGAGTCACGGATTTTGTCCTGTATCCAGGGATCTGGCCAGGCAGCCAGCAGCAGGCACTGCAGGCCATGTTGCACGGTGTCAAGAAAACTCCCGGTGATACAGAAGAGGAGTAGGATTTTGAAGGCAAAAGAGAGCATGGAGGGACTGGTAGAGCCTGTGGGATTAGAAAGTCTGTAAGGAGTAAACAAGAAAGGGCGTGTAGGCTGCAGCTGTGGGCATGCCGCAGGAGAGAATCGTGGGAGGGCAATGAAAGGAAGGCACAAAAAAAGGCAGCAGACCAAGTGGTACAACAATCAAAGTCAAGAACAGAACAAAAGAATAACTTAAAGAAAAACTAAGCAGGGAAGAATTCAGAGCTAAGGTTGAGGAGAAGATGTGGGAGAACTGGAGTCCTTGTCTGCTGGAATAGTGTCAAGTCCAGGGTGGAGACAAAGAAGGGAGGAAAAAATCTGCATAGCTCATTGCTGCCATACTTCCTGCCTAATGGATTCTACTTGCTGTTTACCAGAGAGCAAAGGAGTTAACGTGTTCTCCCACACCTAGGTCTGTACTGTTACTTTCCTATGGGAGCAGACTGCCAGCTGCAGTGTGCACTACTTGTCAGCCCTGCTGACAGCTTGAAAGGTTCTGCTTTTACTGGGATGTGAAGGAATTCCTATGTGTAGGAGCAACAAGGTGTAATGAGAACTAGAGTTCCAAGTATGATGATTGTCTTTGGTTGCCTTCAGATAAGTAACTCCCAAAGGCTGTTAGAAATTTAAAGTTACTAAGATCTAACTAATTCTTGACCCTGTTGCTCTTGCTTTGCCAACAGAAAGAGAACACTAGGCTTAGTTCTTTACACAGGCTGTGATGTGCCGGTCATCTGTGCAGCTCCAGTGCAGCTGTCAAATGCTAATTTTATTCTTTTTTTTAAGTGATAAGCAAGGACCCAAAGGGGTTTACACTTTATTTGGATGTAACAGTATCAGGTATTAAGAAACTGGACTTTGTAGGGGTTCTGTCAACTTCTGCAAAGGGAAGAAAGTCTCAAAGCGTTCTGTAAGCTCGGAGTGTGAAACGCTGTCAGACTGGAAAAGTACTGCTCTGCTGCAGTCATTAGTGAACGAATGACGTAGCTACGTGTCTGTCCCTTGGTGTTTTGGAGGAAGAGCACTGAAGTGCTCTTCCTGAAGTGACAAGGGAGAAAATCAGAAGTGGGGACGGCACAAAGCAAAGAAAGGGGGAACACGCAGCCATGCTGTGCCTGAACAGGGAAGGGGGAGAAATGAAAGTGAAGAGACAGAACGTACTGGCTTGACTTGAATGTTGGTGTCCCAGCCTACTGCCTGCTATTACTACTAATTATACACTATGCCAATTATATTCTTTGGGATTTCCCAAGCGTGGCAAAATACTCTCTTGCATAGTACCAAGGAGAACAAGGAATGAAACCATGTGGCAAGACCAGAGTGTGCCGGTAGGCTCAGCCTTGTAGGACCAGAGCTGTCCATCAGCAGTGGGAGGTCCTGTATTTTAATTCCCAATAAACCAAACACCAGTATCAGTTTCCCACAAAAAGCAGCAGTTAGCTCGGGGAGGAGCACTAGCTGAGGTTGGAAGAAGCCAGGTCCCTCTTGCCCTGGTTACTCTGTGTGGGTTTTTGGCGAGGGAGTGAGTAAAAGGCAGGGATGCACTGGGGGGTCGGTGCATTCGGTCAGCAGTGGTTTGGTCAGCTCTGCAGCAGCAGCAGATCTGGGCAGGATCTGCAGGGTGCCCAGTACAGTTTTTGAAAGAGATCACAGGGTACATAGAGGGTTATCAGCCCTGACTTCCTTTTGGTGTATAGCTGACAATCCTGAAGTTCCCTTGGTGATAACTCAGGCAGTACAGGCTTGCTAACACAGCCCCTCTGGCTGCATCTGTATTACACAACCTAGAAATAATTACTACTTTCCCAGTCGTATCCCTGCCCTACTTCAGGGTGAGATCTTTTGCAATCTGATTTTCATACATGAAGAAACCTGGATGTCTGTAGGTGATACCTGCAGCGTGCTGGACAAGCATCTGCCTCTAAGAACCACCAAGGTCAGAAATCTTTTCTCCACCCACACACTGAACTTGTTTATTTCTGTTCCTACCTCTTATCTCTACCCTGCAACATTTTCTTCACTCCTGCCTGGTTTCTGTCTAGCCCCAGTCTGACCAGGCAGGTTCAGAAGTGCAGGGAGGGCTGTACCAGGCCAGTTTATTTTACAGATGTGTTAATTTTGCTTTTTCCTAGGTCTTCAAAACATCCAAGTTGTCCCAAGCTGTAATTCCAACTACCTAAAGTAACAAGAGAAATAAAGGGGGGCTGGCATCCCAATACTGCAACTTTCTGCCTAATGGGCTTCTGTCATATCACACACATTGTTTTCCTGTGGTGGCATAACATGCAGAAAATCAGAGAAGCTTTTGTGAATTCTTTTCTCCTTGGAAAAAGTATTAGGCACACACACAAAAAAAAAAAAGTATGGGGTACGCTGGGGCAGGGACTAAATATATCAGATTAGGGGAGCTGGTTTGTTTCAGCCTGACAAAAAATTAACTAAAACACTGACTTGCTTTGAGCAGGTCCCTGCAAAGCGAGTGGGTCCTTCACCCTTCCCTGGCCACTCCCAGGAAGAAAGGAAAGGCACACAGGCAGGGTACTTTCACTGCATTTTCTTATATCCATGTTGTGATAAACCTCTGACTAATCCCTTTCTTGTGCAACTTAGTGCCGGTTCCCCCATCACATGGGGCTTGAATTATAGCTATTGCATTAAAAACACAAGGGAAAATCTCCCAGCAGGGCTGAATTACCTCCATGGTTCTGGGGCTTCCAGTCCCTGCTGTTTTGGGGTAGACAAAGCTGTAAAAGTACCAGAGGTGTGTGTGTGTGGGCGGGGTGTCCATGAGGTATCTACTCTCCTTCTTGTCCTCTACTGTGTATCTTTTTGAAAGCAGGTACGTATCTACCCAGGTCTGAGAAGGATCATGCAGATTTTCCCTGGGGAAAAGACTCCTTCCTGAGAGAGCTGAAGAATTAAGGGGTGCATGCTTAATTTATATTCATAAACTATTAATGTCTGTTGTGGCTTCAACTCTTAGGAAACCGCAACACTAAAAGTTCGGTCACAACAGTCTGTGACACCGAATACAGCTACCACAAAAAGAAGTTATCTTTGTTATCTAATCTCAAATGATAGAGAAACTTAAACCAGTCTATATTACTTAAATACAATAAATCTAACAAATACCTGTATAGTATATGTTTATAATATCTGTTTGTATCTAAAAAATATGGTACTTATTTAAGGATATAATATGAGGTGTACTCATCAGGTTTAGAGAGAATAAATCTCACTGACCAGGTTACACTTTTTAAATGGCAGACCACAAGCTGTGCAAGTACATCTGTGATTTACTGAAGCATTACAGGGAACTGAAATGCATGCTAGAACAAAACATTCCCAGGTGGTAATTTCATAGAATCATAGAATGCTTTGGGTTGGAAGGGACCTCAAAGCCCATCCAGTTCCAATCCCCTGCCATGGGCAGGGACACCCTCCACTAGCCCAGGCTGCCCAAAGCCCCATCCAGCCTGGCCCTGAGCACTGCCAGGGAGGGGGCAGCCTCCGATGCTCTGGGCAACCTGTGCCAGCTCCTCACTGCCTTTGCAGGGAAGAATTTCTTCCTACTGTCTAAGCTAAACCTGCCCTCTTTCAGCTTGAAGCCATTGCCCCTTGTCCTGTCACTACATTCCCTGGTGAACAGTCCCTCTCCCACTTTCCTGTAGGACCCCTTTAAGTATTGGTACACCACAATTAGGTCTCCCCAGAGCCTTCTCTTGTCCAGGCTGAACAAGCCCAACTCTTGCAGCCTGTCTTCACAGGAGAGGTGCTACAGCCCCTTATTATATTTAGGGCCCTACTTTCCCATTTACTGCTCAATCTCTTCTCATTTTCCCTAAGTATGTTAGTATAAAATCCTGTGCACATAGCATATTTTGAAGACCAAGCATCCCTGTGACTGCCTTCCTTCCGAATGGCTATCCAACCCCCTGCTCCGGGTTCTTCTTCTTGTCCCCTCACTTGGAAAGTGTCATCTGCATCTGTGAACCTGAGAGTTCCGTTTCTCCTGGATACTTCTATTTTAACTCCTGCCTAGCACAGGTGACTTTGCAGCTTGCTGGGTATTCTTTCAACATTTTTTATCTGAGGGATGCGCCACATCTGAGGGATGCTCTAATAGCAGCAGGGCGTTCATGAGATGTCACCACAGGTGCAGCTCAAGCATTTTACAAGTGGTCCACGTCCTTTACAGCAACGCAGAGATGAAAGGGCAGTGTCAAGGTGCACTCCCAGCCACAGCGTTACTGCCTGCGCTGCTGTGGTGGTTGGCGGGGACTGGACTCTGCCCCAAATTTTGCCTCTGAAAGCACCAGACACAAGTCACAACAGTGAGTCTTCCCAGGGCCTTAGGCATGGGTAGGGTGAAGCATAATCTGGTGGCCTAGCGCAAAGGGGTACCCCTCGCTGTTGGGGCTCGTGGGGCAGCTGGTAGTTGCCTAGAAGCTCCAGCACACAAGCTAGATGTGGCGAGAGCAGCAGTTACTCTGGGTACTGGCAGTACTACTGGGTATGACTGCGGTGCTACCTCAGTTGGCCCAGCTGACAACGTGCCACCCAGCATCTCCTCTCAGCAGGAGAGGTATGACCGCCTACGGTACAGGTAGAGGCAGCCACAGAGTGGGCTGTAGGCATATGTAGGTCATATATACCCTGTATTATTGCCCACATAGTTCAGCTAACTCGAGAAGCTTGCTAGCTTTTCCAGGTATCTTACCTGGAGGCTGCTTACGGAGATGAGTGAGCAAAGCCTGCTCGCCAGGATCCTTTTGAATCCTCATGGATACAAAGTCAAGCAGAATTTTTTGCCCTTCTGGTCCATTTTCCTTCTCCTGGGTTAAGAGGCTTGTACAGTCTCATTTATTAAACCGCTCTGTGGAGAAGTCTGACTCACTGCTCGATACTGTTTCATAACCTGAAGTGATGCAAAGCAGTTGCACAACAGCAGCTCTGGCACGGCAGCTTTCACTTTTTCTTTAAATAACCCTGCTAGCGAATGCTCAAAACTAAAGCTTGTCTTGTGCTGATTTTACTTTGAAATTCAGAAGGAAAAGACCCGAACAAGATCCTTCTTTCACCCTAAAAGAAATGTCCATTTAAAAGCAGATTACAGCGAGGCCGGCAGGAGCTACCCCTGCTTCAGCAGCAGCCCGGAGTCCTCACCCGAGCGCACAGCTAAGCGTGCGTCCTGTGAGGAGGGGCAGAGCCGCCGGTCCCCGAGAGACCGGGGCAGCGGGCAGCAGGGTGTCTGACGGGGCTGTGGAGCCCTGTGCTCACACAGCTGGGCAGCTGTCAACGACTGAAAAACTCATGTGCAAAAACAGAAATTAACAATCAGCTTCCTTGTGTGTGTCGTGTCCCACGTCCGTCTCCCCCGCCTTTTTCTTTCCAAAAAAAGGCGCTATCGTGCCGAGTGCCGGCACGGAAGAGCCGTCAGCGTTTGCCTGGCAGAGCCCCGCCCGCCCGGGAGCTGCGGTGCGGCCGCGGCCCCGCCAGCAAAGGCGAACGGCAGCGGCAGTGCTGATGGTCCCCGGGCGGCCTGAGCCCGCGGCCTAGCCCCGTCCCGCCCATGAGGGACCTGGCCGGCGCACGCAGGGGCTGTCGCCAGTCGCTCCGGGCTCGCCACAGGACGCCCTCCCCTGCCCCGGGGGAGACAAGGGCTCCCCGGGGCGCGGAGGCTCCCTGTGGCGCCACCGGGACCCACTCAGGGGCTGCCCGCGGTGAGGGGCCCGCGGACCCCTCTCTCCGCCGTGTCCTGCCGTGGGGCTGCGCCTCCCCCCGTGGGCTCTCCGTTCCCGCCCCGCAGGCAGGGGTGCGCAGCACAGCCCTGGCGTTACCTGTGATCCCGCGCTGCCGCCGCCCGTCGCGCCTCCTGTGCCGTGAGGCGGCGGTACCCGCCCCCAGCGCCGCCCGGGCTCCTCCCGCCGGCGGGGCCCGCCCCGAGGAGGGATCTCCGGCGCTGCGCGGGAGGAGCGGCGCGGACTGAGTCCGGGGCGGTGAACGTTGTGGCCTGCCAGCCGGCCGACTTCCCTCCCTCTCCCCTTTCCCTCCCTCCGGCGCCCGGCGGGGGGCCGTTGTCGGCGAGGGCCGCCTGGTTCCCGTGGCAACACGGGGCGCGGCGGCGGCGGCGCAGGCGGCCGGGCGGCGGCCATGGGCAGCTGGGCCGCGGCGACATGGCGGCTTGGTGGCTGCAGCGGGCGCGTCGGCCTCCGCGGCGTACCGCGGCGGTGGGGCAGCTCCCTCCCCGGCGGTGGGGACCGGGCGGCGAGCCTGAGCGACCTGCTGCAGAGCTCGGTGGAGGGCGAGGAGCCGGGCGCGGCGGCGGAGGCGAGGCGGGAGCGGCTGTCCCCCCGGGAGGGCACGGTGCTGCTCTTCCCCGGGCAGGGCAGCCAGTTCGTGGGGATGGGCCGCGGGCTGCTGCAGTACCCCGCCGTGCAGGACATGTACCGCCTGGCCGAGAAGGTGCTGGGCTACGACCTGCTCTCCCTCTGCCTGGAGGGGCCGCAGGACGAGCTGGACCGCACCCAGCACTGCCAGCCCGCCGTGTTCGTCGCCTCCCTGGCCGCCGTGGAGAAGCTCAACCACCTGCAGCCTAAAGTGAGGGTCGCGCCGCGGCTGGGGGGGGGCGGAAAGGGGGACGGTGCGGGAAAGGCCCGGCCGGGCCTCGCCTCGGGTCTCTCTCCCCCTTCCCTCCCGGGCGGCCGTGAGGCGGCTGCCGTACGGCCTCGCCCTCCTTACCCCACCACCACCACCACCCCGCACGGCCTCGGCACCGGGCGGCCCCGGGGGAGGAAGTGGGGACACGGGGCGGGACTGGGCGCCGCGGCCTGTTGGGCGTCCCACCAGGCCAGCCGGCTGATGTTTGGCCTCGGGTCTGTCTCCGTGCAGGTGGTGGAGAGCTGCGTGGCGGCGGCGGGGTACAGCGTGGGGGAGTTCGCGGCGCTGGTCTTCGCTGGAGCCCTGGGCTTTGCCGAAGGTGGCCGGGGAATATGCCGAACCCCTTAGTAGGATAGCCACTCCCATGCTTTTTTTCCAAAGCATCGCCTGTGCCCGCTACTTCCCTCCCGCTCGTCGTTTACAGAGGATAAATTTTCCTTTCCACTGTTCACCTTGACGCGCGTAACACGGCATTAAAGGCATTGATGTTTCATGAGACTAATCCAGCCGCCCTTTTTTGCGTGCAGATGCAAAGGCGCCTTTTTGGCGGTGTCTTCTCGGGGGCTTCTATTTACCCAGCGTCTCTGTTTTTCTCCTTAGCGCTGTACGCGGTGAAGGTGCGTGCCGAAGCCATGCAAAGGGCGTCGGAAGCCGTCCCGAGTGGAATGCTGTCGGTTATTGGTCGGCGAGAGGCAAATTACAAATTTGCCTGCTTGGAAGCCCGTAAACACTGCGAATCGCTGGGTATAGAAAACCCCGTGTGTGAGATTTCAAACTATTTGTTCCCAGACAGCAGAGTCCTTGCAGGACACTTACAGGTATTGCTTCAGAATAACTCTCCCTTCCGTTGAATTTAACATTATGGGTTTTTTTAAAGCTTTTGCTTTCCAGTTCTGTGTGGACGTTAACCTGTACGGCCTTAGTTTGTCCAAGCAAAAGTATGTGATCCGTGGGGTTGGGTTCCCCCCACCCAATGTGTTCTCATTTGTTGGGTGGGGAAGGAAATCCCTTTGTTGCAGTAAGTCTGGTGAGGTGGTTCTTGTGGGGTGACCCAGTAAAGGTTTGTCGTGCAAGACCCTCACTTCTCTCTCTCTCTCTCTCTCTCTTTTTACAGGCTTTGGAGTTTTTGCAGAAGAATGCCCAAAAATACTACTTCATGCGTACAAAAATGCTTCCGGTCAGTGGGGCGTTTCATACCAGGCTCATGCAATCCGCAGTAGAGCCACTGGCTGAAGTCCTAAAATCGATGGACATTCAGAAACCGCTGCTCTGTGTCTATTCCAACGTCGATGGCAAGAAGTACATGCACCCAAAGCACATTCAGAAGCTGTTAGTGAAGCAGGTGGTTTCGCCTGTTCTGTGGGAACAGACCATGCATTCTGTGTATGAAAGAAAGCAAGGGACAGAATTTCCTTACACGTACGAAGTGGGGCCAGGGAAGCAACTAGGAGCTGTTCTCAAGAAATGTAATCTGAAGGCCTGGAAGCAGTATAACCACGTAGATGCTCTGGAAGATGAGGAAGTGTAAGAGACCTCAGAAGCCTTTTGTGAAAAATCCACGCAACTTGTGTTTTTTCTGCCTAATTTGAAAATAACTTTTAAAGAGGAAGGCTGAAACGCTCACAGCTTCTCACGGTGAAAAGAACGCTGTGCGTGTAATCACAGTGAGCGTTTGCCTTCCCTGTGTGCCTCAGGTGTGGAAGGGGAAAGCAAAGTCTGGCTCTTCCATCTGTGTCGGGACTGCAAAACTGCCAATAAACGCAGCTCTTTAGCCGCCCGTTTGGCCTCAATCCTGCAAGCAACTTCTCCTTTCTTCACTTTTTTTGCTTCTTTTTTTAATGTTTTTGGGGCTCTGGGTTCAAGTTGCAGTCGGTAGCTTTGGCTGCCTGGTGCCAAGGGTCTTTGCACAGGTACAGGGGCAGAACTGGGCTGCTGGCTGGGTTGCAGAGGGCTCTGCGCTGGGCTTGAGGGTGCATTCAGAGAAGCCATCCACTTGGTACGGCTATCAGTACGTGGGTGATGCTCTGGGCTGCCTCGACTGTCGTGGAGGATGTTCATCTGTGTAAAACTCTTACTTTGGGTCCATATTGCCAGGCAGCTGCCGGGTACGGCAGGTGATACTAGCTATGTGACTTTCTTAAGGTTGAACTATAAATAAAGTTCTTCTTGGTATTTTTAATGCTGTGAGGTGCATGATTACCGGCCTGTAGTCCGCACAGGGACTGAAGCAGTGTTGATGCCACATTCGTTTCACCAAGTTAGCAAAGGGAGAAGAGATGTTTCACTGAATGAAGAAATGTGCCAAAATTCCCAGACTCCCCAGAGGTGCAGGGTTTCAGCCATCCCTGGCCGACCCTCTGAGGCTGCATAGGCTGAATTGGCCCTTCAGGTAACTTTCCTTGATGGAGTGTAAAATGGCAGCACTGGAAACTTTGTGGAAAGATCTTTTGAGGGTCGCCCGTGGGCAGGGTGAAGTCCATGGTAATGGTGTGCCAGGGAGGAGGATCTGAATGCTGATCTTTTGTCCTTTTACCTTTTTGACTGTGTGTGGGGTGTTTTTTTTGTCAGCTTGTGCATATTTTGAAAGCTGGAGATGGGCTGGAGAGGAGGAAGTTGTTCCGAGCCCTCCTGGGAAGAGCTTCCCAGTTCCCTTGTTGGCACTGGCTGTGGTTGGATGTGTCCGTGGACTGGCTGGCTGGGAGGGGGGAACACGTGCTGCTTCCAGCACCTTCCCTGGTGCCTGTAATGCTGGAGATGGCACTTGGGTCAGCTTTAGTACCGAGTCCACTAGTTTGGGCTCTGCAACCAACCCTTGGCCTATTAAAATAGGTTATGGCCGTGTTACGCTGTGGTGCCCGTGAGAGACATGTGGTGCAGGCAGGGTGGAGAGAAAATGGATTCTTGCTTTGTTTGCCCTTGTAAGGGGCTCTGAAGGCTTCAGAACGAGGAGAGAACAGCCTTTGCTAGGCAGCTGTGTACTGTGTACAGACAAGCAGGGAGAGGTCATACTGCGCATATTCTAGTGCACCCAGAAGCTGATGCTGAAACTCTCAAACTCTTTTTTTTATTTTTTGGTATTTTAATGGTATATTCAACAGGTATATAGGGAAAAAAGTATTAGGATCTATTATATTACTTAAATGACCGTGCATGTCTCCAGTAATTTATGATTAAATGCAGACTGAATTCCAATTACAGTATTAGTAATTTTGGAATTTCACATTTCTGAAAGAGAATGTGAATTAAAAAACACTGACCTCAATTATGAGTGCTTAGTGGAGTGTATTACTAAACAGTTCTTTTGTGAACTGAAATTGGCAGCTGAGCCTCCCTTTACAGTCCAAGTTCTACTTTTGGCATGTGTAAACATTAACTATTAGTAAAATAGAGAATTTGTCAGCTTAATCACTGGGCTGTTAGAGGCTGCCAGCTAGGGCTGCTGGGATTGCTGTGAAGGAAATCATTTCGGTGGTGGCTCCTGTGTTAGAGGTAAGGGATTAATTACTCAGTGACCAAAGTCATCATTGGATGGTTAGAACAGCTCAACCGAATCCCATTTGTATCATTAAAGACTGAATTAGGTGCTGCGTTAGAAGCTTCTGACAACATATTTTAAGCCCAAATGTGGTGTTAGGGACTTTGAAACCAGCTCTTTGGGAGAGCCGTGTTAAAAAAACCCAATAAATAAATCTCTGTTTGCAAATGTAAAATATCAGCTAACCTTTGCACCTTCATCACGTGCAGAGCGCCGGGGGGATGGATGTCTGTACCCTGAGAGCGTCCCGCTCTTGTGGGGCCTGTTTTAATCAGCGGCAAGAAGGAGCCGTTGCCGCTGCGCGGGTGTTTGCTGTTCAGTGCCATGTTTGAGCAAGCCATGTGCTGCTGAGGCTGCTCCTGTCTTCGAAACCAGAAGCCAAGCAGTATTGTGCTTTTGTGTTGCTGCCACAGTCTGTATCGACTAAAAAAGCGTGATGGAGTTGGCCATACCTCTCTCTGTGCCGGGAGCGCTCCGGGCTTGCTTTCCCGTAGAGCCCTGCAGCGCGACGTCACGCTGGCCTATGGCTGTGAATGAGCATGAGCAGAAAGGGTGTCTCCTGCTGTAACCTGTGGCTGCAGGCGGAGGGCGGCACACAGAGTAACCAAGAGTCCCGGGTCTTACTACTGTTACCTGTCTTGCTTTTACGTGCTTACTCATCTATCCTTTCTACTGCTGGAAGTGTGTTTTAAGACGTGAAAAGTCGGCGCGGTTCCTTCACCTAGGAACAAGCAGAAACAGGATGTGGAAAAAAAAACAAACCCAAAACAAGCAAACAAAAAATCAAGTGCCGTAAACCCTGTCACATGAGGAAGTGTGCAGTTAAAATAATAAATAAATAAATAAATAGTTGTGGGTCTCATGAGTCACAGCACAGAGTCTCAACTGCCAAGAGGCTCTTTGCCTGTCCCCACAGGTGTGAGGGGAGCCTGGCCTCTGCTGCCTGCTGCTGTGCTCTGGTTTGTGCTAACTCGTGTTGTGGGCGCCGTTTGCTCCGGGTGTCCCTCAGCTGGCATGACTGCTGTTTAAAAGCAGCACAGTCCTGGGACTCTGTTCTTCCTCTCTCTTGTAATTTGGAACGTTACATTATTGATTGCAAGAGCATGCAAAAGCAGAGTCATCCCACGTAGCTCTCGGGCAGAACAGGCAGGGCGGCAGTCTTCCCATTTATTGTTGCCTCCATGTGTGTAAAAGTCATTTATTTAGAAATAACTGAGATTATTTTGTGGTGTTCAAGTGGTTCAGCCAGGGAGGATCAATTTTTTGGCAGCTGGTGCTTCTCTCACACTTGCATAGCTTGTTTATCAGACTCTCTCGATGGGAATTTCTCGCCTTAGCCAAGTAGTAACTTGTAACGTACTTTCTCTCACAGAGTTACACAGATCAGTCAAACCACTGGTGAAACTTTGCCCTGGCTTTGGTTTATGTGAGCAGTTCAGCAGGCCAGCCTCTGCTCTGAGTGAGACCAAGGTTGGGGGGGCCGCTCATTGTGCTGTTCTAGGAGAAACTCACTTACCTGCTGCTGGGGGGTGAGTTGGCTCAAGGGCAGTTTGAGGAAAAAATAAGGTGACACTAGAATGTCACTTTATTTCAGGTGTATTTCAGGGTATGCTGGAGTCATCACCCTCTACATAACTTCTTTGTGTGCTTTCTTTTTGCTCAGCATTTCAGGTCAATAAAAGGTGTATCAAACTAATTTAATATCAAGCAGTTGAATGAAATGGTCTAGTTGGGCCTCCTTTTTCTTTCCTCCTCCCTCTCCCGCCCCTTAAAGAATCTTTTGAGGACAGTTAGGATTGTGATGGGACTTGAGCACCATTTGTGGAAGTGAGGAAACACTTCCTTTGACCTGCTTAAACTTGACTGGGTTTGGCGTTCATCTCCGCTGAAGGAAGGAGGGGTTCAAATCCCGTGTCTGGCTCAAAGCAAGGCCTAGAACATGAAGCTCCAGCCTCTCAGCTGAGCGCTTCAATCACTGGGCCATTAAATATTGTATTTTCCTGTTTCAAAAGTGGGCTAACCGTAGTAGTCGCCTGACTGGGCAGGGAAGCACGTATCCCCTCTGCTGAGGGGAATACCCAAACCACAGAGATGCACTTTCGTTTTCTCTCACTGAGAGAGAGTAGCTGCAAGCAGTGAAAAACAGCAAAGGGCAGGGAGGATGCACCCAACTGCAGAGAGTGGCCTGGTACAGGTGGGCTGTGTCATCAGACAGAAGAAACCCACCTGTGTCCTAGGAGCTGCCTGGGGAGTATGCAGAGGTGATGCCCACACCATCTCCACCCCATAACCTGTGACGGAGTTTCCCTTAGTCATCTATTTCCCCCTCAGCACGTGCCTTCCAAAAAAGGTGTCTGGTATTAAAAAACCAAACCAACCCACCGATTCCAAATTCAATCAAATCCTTGGGGTTCTCCCCAGGCAACTCCAAGTTTTCTTGTGAAAAGAGGCAGAACATGACATCTCGTGGTAGATTTCTGAAAAATTCTGGGCACGTAATGGCTTGGCTTGAGTGGCCCTCAAGAACCAAGCCAAACCAACCAACTTGCTTGCTAGCTCATCTGAACCAGTCTTTTTCCAATAAACTGTCGTTTCATATGCTGATTTTTACAATGTAAAAATCAAATCAAGCCTGTCCTGTAGTCTTGGGTAACAAAAATGTAAGAGACAAGATACTGCTGATAACATGATAGCGCAATCTTGGAAAATAAAGTAGATAACACTGCAAAATATGTGAAGCAACAATTTAATTTTTTAAAAAGTATCATGGTTTTAATCTTTACTATTTTGCTTTTACAGTGTTAAAATTTAAAGGATGTCCAGCATGCCTTCAATCTTCCCCACATCCAGAACCTCTTTAAGAAACTCGTTGTATATGAAACAGACACTTTATATTGCATTAAAACAAACACACACACACAAAAAAAAGACAGACTTTCTAATCACCTGGAGTCACGTTTCAAAACTAGCAAGTCAGGCAGTCATCCAGCAACAACCTCCTTATTTTAAACGTTTTTCTTTTTTAAAAAAGGTAAGGAACAGCAGTGACCCAGCACTAGCCTAGGTTTTTAAATATAAAAGAGATTTTTATCGGTGTGAATTTGAAAAAACAAACCAACTGCCACCACCTGGGTGTTAACGACATTGGTCAGAGTCCAGCAATGACCTCCTGTGGTAATTCTCTTGTGTCAATTCAGCAGCCCGGAATTCGCTGCCCACCAGAAGGCAACAAGCAGCAAGGCTGCAGGCACCAGCTTCTGGCAGACGCACCTGAAAGGAAGCTTGCAAACCTGCCGGGAGCAGAGGGACGGTCATTAGAAATAGGAAAGCAGCAAGAAGGTGACGTGGAGAAGCTAACAAGAGTGCCTGCGTGTGAGGTGGGTGTGAAGCGGGGGCCAGTACACGCGCACTGGGGTCTGGCTTTGCTGGGGGCTACTGCAACCCCTGCTGTGGCAGGGTCATATCTAGCCTCTAAATAATCCTCCTCTTCCCGGGGCTGAACACAGGTGAAATGCAGCCAGCAGCGGCCCTGCTCCACTCCCCCAGCGTAGAGCCTTGTAGCTCCTTAGGGTGGCAGACGCCTTCCCTCTGCATGGAGCCCCCCAAAGCCGTGTGGGACCTGGGCAGCTGTTTGAGCCTGTTCTCAGATGTTTGGCATATTCTGTCTATGAATGAGACACTTCAGCCTAAAAAGATAAAATGGGGCAACAGCAAGGGTGGGGGGAAAGGTGCAGCCAAACTACAGTATAAACCCAACCCTAGAGCTGCGTGACGAGCTTTACTCACGGCCCGCAGAGGAGTTCAGTTTTACTGTTACCTACTTGGCAACAAAAGGGTGGGAGGAAAGGGAGACAGCATACCCAGCTTCCATAACCAGTGATCTTCTTTGTCCAGTTATTGTCCAGAACATTTCCAAAGCTTCTTATAACACTTCTAATAATATTCCGTGTCTGGAAAACCCCAACAGCAACCCTAATTAAATAAAAAAAAAAAGGGAGGGAGCACACAGATAGAAAATTTATTCTAAAAAATGGCAGATCGAATACTGAGGTTTAGAAAACTACAATAAGAAAGCCAAAACTCCAGTATGCTCCTTCCTGAAAGTCTAAGTGTTACATGTCTATTTTTCTAAATATTTAGGAAGAAGATCCTGGCAACTTAGTAGGGCTTTGACAGCTAAATCTGGTTCCAGAATTAATTGATCACACAAGGAGGCATGCAGCAGAGCTCCTGAGCAGCATTCCTGTGCCTTTGTCCTTGGTTCAAACTTCGACCAGCACAACCCAAGGAGAGCTGCTGATCTCTAATGCCTCAGAGTTCAGGACAGCAACACAGGACCGGCATGGCGTCCTCTGCAGCGTGCACCCAGCTTCGCTGGATGTTACAGGACTGTATGTTGCATCCAGGACCACAGATGGAATTGAACTGCATTCTCTGTGAGCCCGCAATATGCAACCATCCTCTTCCTGATGCATGGAGAGGAGATGTGGAACCGCAGGTGAGTACCTGGGGGCTCAGACACAGATGACGCAGCTCAGGTGAGGACGTTACTATGTGTCAGTTACTCTGCAGTCAGTAACTGTCCACGATGACCCTGCCAGCTCAGACCAGTCCAGCCATGTTTTACATTCGGTGCACTGGTGGATTATTTGATGTGCAGTAGCATGTTAGCCCCTGAAGCACCAGACTTACTAGGCTGCAGGCCTCTCATCACTTGGTTCTGCTTTGAGGTACCATCTAAACTAGAAAACTACAGCGGAATTTTGAATACCAAGAAACTCTCTAACCTTTTGCCTGTAAACAGCTGTAGTCTGTGGGAACAGTTCACATTATAAAGCTCTTCCATGTAGAACAAGCTCCAGTATCTTAGGTTTTTTTGCTTCTGTACGAAGCAGCAGTAGTAGCAATATTTATTTACCTTCACTTTGCGTACAGGAACGTTACTGTTTATCTAACAAATCACTGCTGTTTTTCTATCTAACATGTCTTTCAAAAGGACATGAAGGCTGGCAGTGCCAGCAAGGTAACTCACCCACGGGCCAGGCGGAGCAGGGTGTCTTCAAACTTCCTGTGGTACATCCTGTTAAATTCATCCCCGATCAGGGCCAGCTGATGGCCGACCTGGGTAGCCGAGCTGCGGAAGCGTTTGGGATGTGCACGTTAAAGAGGAAAAACCACCGCACCGGCAGGGCAGTACCGTACTGAGCCCTGGGCAGGCATCGAGCACAGCTATTCCCCTAACAGTTGGGCTGCACTGGGCACGTAAAAGCAAAGTGGTAAGGCAGGGTTTTTCCCCTGTTATTTACGGTTTCATTGACTCAACATCTTGGGCCCATATTTATAGGCATATAAAAGTGCTCAGATGTTTTCTATAAAAGCTGAGTCTTTGGTGCTTTTGAAGAAACAAGCTGGGGTTTTTTTTAGGTACAAAATTTCTTTACACAAAAAAAGGGAATTCTGGGGGTGGGGAGGAGTGTCTCAAACTGAAAGTAGTGGAACAACCTTCACTTCAGGCATGTCAGAATACTACATATTATCTAAGTCCTGACTTTGGCGTCCAACAGGTTTACTCCAGTGTTTTCCACGATGCAGTGAGGGGCTCCATCTAACAGGTGGTGCCGGGGTATGACCCGACTGAAACCTAAAGGCTGTTGGGAGGTCCTGAGGTGCACAGATCCTAGAACTACAACATCTGTGGCACGAATTAATGACAAAAATTGGTGGCACTTTACTGATTAAACTTTCCAATTAAATTTAGCTTCTTTCAGGCAGGCATTATTTTATTCTTTTTTTTTCTTTTGGTAGAAAAAATATATGTGACTATACGTTTTTATTTCAACTGGTATTTCTGCTGAGATCTGTTTATAAGATCTGCTGAACAGTAAGTGGGCTTAAGGGCTTAATTCTAGAGATCTGCTTAAAAAACTTGGAGTTGGCTTGGTCAGTCCATCAAAAAAACCCACACAGAAAGGAATTTTCACAGACAGGGGGAAAGGCAGTCCCTGACTCCTGAACTGGAAAAAATGTACATAACAGGATTAAGAAAAACCCAAAGCAGCACTATCAGTTTGTTGTGAGAGGCGCCTAGAGAATTATGTAAAAATGGCTTCCTCAGCTGCTCGCTATGACAGGTGGGTTTCTAATGAGGAGCCACATCTGCGCCCCTGTGCAGGACAAAAACTTAAGAGACATTTAATGCAGCATAATCTTGCATGGTCACTGTTAAGCACTACAGGTTATCTACACTTGCATCTATTCCATTTCCAGTAGCATCCACTATGATTACTCGGCTTAGCAAAGACTCTTCTTGAAAGTCTGAGGGTTTAGATTTGGGGTGGGGGGAGGAGAACAGAAGGAGTATTAATGTGGCGTGATACCTGATATTAAACTCCATTTGCTCTGTGGTGTCTGGGATTGTTCGGGCGTTACTGTAGGTTTCCTCTTCTGGTGCTCCATTGGGGTAGCTGGAGAGGACAAAGTGCCTGGGGATTCTCCTGGTCTGGGACATCATATTCTGCAACGAATTGCGAAAGATAAGCCCCAGGCTTCTTTTAACACGCACCTTTTTGGTTTAGATGGAAATTGTTTGAAGCGCTCTCAAAGCTGCCCTTTTTACTTCTCCAGTCAGAACGCGAGCGTTGCTAAGATGCCTATTTTGAGAGCAGTCAAAGGAAAGTTTCAGTGACCCGACAGATGTACAGCAATTCAAACGTGCAGCATGTAGATGGCTGCTGCTTCATATTGGGTCAAAACACCCCAGAAATTGGAAAATCTAGATAAATATAGCTACAGCGGCTAAGTATAGTTTCTCACTAGTTTCACTGAGTACGAGATGCTTTCCTGCGCCATTCGCAACGACCTGCCTGGCATTAAATCACTCCAGCAGATGGAGATCCCCAGGCAGGCAAAGTGCCTAAAACAGACAAATCGAACAGGTTCTCTTGGGGCTTTCATCTAGGTCTGAGTTTATATGCGTCATCTTCAGCTGGAGGCCGCCACCGTGGAAACTGCAAGCGGCTTGCCACAGAAATGGAATATAGCAAAGATTAAAACAGACTAATAGCCTTCCAAATGGAAGAGTGGAGAGTGGGAGCCGCTCACGTCAGTGGAGCTGCCTACTCTGATGATGGGAAAGTTATTCACAGCCGGGAGCCAGGCTCTAGCACATAAGCACCTCATAGGAGGTGGTCCTCTTCTCAGCAAAATAAATGGCAAAACTGAATGGGTTTCAGCACATGCAGCACATCTCTAATGCTGCCAGTATTTGGATAACACTTCCCTGAAAGCAGTTAAGAGCTTCAGTTCACCAGCAGCCGAGCGCAGAGCAGAGCTGATGTTTTTCTAGTCTTTACAATTGTTTCATTTGGCTTATCACAAGAAATGACATCAGAGCTATGTGAGGGGATTATTTCCATCTACACGCATGCCCTTGGGCAGGTAACGTTCCTCTGCCCCTTGGATGTTTGTGGCAGCGGGAGGTTCTGCCCATCATCTCAAGGGTACCTGATGGTGAACTTAATGACCATCTTCTGGAGATGCTATGGTTTTATCTGGCATGTGTTCAGGCCTCTCTTTTATGATCTCTTTGCTTCCCAGCTCCATCATTACGGAACTGACCCTCTTTGTCAATGGATCTTGGACAGCAATGAAGGGGACTTCCCCTCAGCTGGACTCCTTTCTTCTTTGAAGCATGCTGTCTGTGGGGCAAATGAGTAAAACTCACATAAAATATTCTCAGAGATGGAGCTAAACCAAGGAGAAGGTACCTGCCATTGCACTGCTTGATGGGGATTTGGGTTGTCCTGTTTCTGCAGTCCTGTATGCTTAAAGAAAATTCCTTTAAGTTTTACACTTGGAATGACGTTGAGGTCTTTATGACCTGAGGGAACCTTGATCTTCTTTCAAAAGAGATGAAATTTACATTTTCCACAAGGCAAAATTATTCATAATTAATGTATATACACTACTGTGTAAGCAAACACACAGAGGACACTAAATAAAGGAAAATGCACTTGGTTCTGCAGAAGTTAAGGCTCCTCTTACAGATGTTTAATGTGGCTGGGGAAAAGCAAGCTAAGGCCTAGTTTCTGTTGGGTAGAGGACAGCATGTGTCATACATCCAATAGTTTAATATTCTGGGGGTTTTCTCCTTTTATTTGTAGCATACCTGCATTACTCCTACAGGCGTCTGTAATCTAGGATTTTAAATACAGGCGGGTGTCCGAAGAGCTGTGCGGTTTGGCAGTGACAAAGAGGAGCTGGGCTCGGCCTTTCTGCGCGTACTGTGACCACTGTGAGGGAGCTGTGTGACACGACACTGTCAGGGGAAATACCACCTGCAGGCTTGTGTGTAAGAGCGGCAGCCTCTGAACATGTTTTACAGGTGAGTTAAAATGAACTAAGACCATATTTTTAAAAAGAGAGAGATAGTGGTTTCAGGTGCTATATTTGCTTTGAGAGATACCCCGTCCTGTTTTCAACACTTCCTTTACATGTTGCTGTATGTTTCTTTCCCCAGTTCAAGCAAAAATCGGGCAAAAAAGGGTGATGTCCACAGGGGGACTTTGAGCATTCCAGCACCAAACCGGATTCCTAGATACCCTGTCACTCCCAGGAATGCGTAGCTCTGTCAGGTGTCCTGGCTCCCTATAAACCCCATAGTGAAGCCATTTCACTTTAAATAAATCCTCATTCCCTGCAGCAGGCACTTGTACCCACTCTCCCATCTAGGAACATCTAGGGAACATCTAGACCAGTAACTTACTGGGCATAGTGGTGGTCAACAGCTGATGCACCAATTCCCACTAGTGCATCCCCCAGTACTTTTTGTGCAAGGTCTGATGCAACACATTATGTTATTGCAGTACAGACTGGATGACCCAGGGCACCTCCTCGTTTGGTTTGAGAACTCCACTGCAGCTCACACAGGAGCTCCAAGGGGTTCTGAAGGCCCACAAATGGGAAACTGGGAATCGCTGAGCAAGGTCTGGAGGATCTCAGAGATGCCAAAGTACCCAGACACATAAAGCATGAGTTCTCCTGGTGCAGCCAAGTGTCAGTGGGCTGCACGGAGAAACAGTCAAAGCACAGCATGTTGGACTTCTTGAGATTAAACAACCCAACTGTATGTTCACAGCAAACATCTAGGTGTGTAGTGAGGTATTCCTGCAGCCTGTGGGTACCGCAGGGAGATTCAAACTAGCAGAAATGTGTTAATCGTATTTCTTCACAGCCTACAGAGCCGCTACAGGTTTCTAGTAAAACAAGGGCTATCGTGTATAAAATGTATTAAAATCCAGCATAAAAAGTCAGCTGTCTATCACACATGTATACTACCTATTCTTAGCCTTTACAACTGCAATTGTGAGGAAAAAAAAAAAAGGAAAAAAAAGGTATTTTCTTTTTTTTTTTCATTTCTAGACTAGATGCTAGTTTCACATTCACAGGGCCATACAATGGAAATGTCTATATCTGTGAGAGATGAAAACTGTGTTCTGAAAAAGACCTATAATAAGTCAAGACGCTACAGAGCTCAGACATGTAAACAAACCACACAATGCCAGGACAAAAGCCCAAAGCGCAACATATGCTACCTCACACCTGTTATGATAATACCTTCCTCCCACAGGCTAAAAAAGAAACTGTCGTAGCTGTTGGGTCATGCTGTCCACAACTCAGCTGCAGCCTGGTATGCTGGCTTTGCCCACCAGTTCCCCTCAGTGTTTGAGTGAGGGCAAGCCAACAAAGAGGGGATTTGTGCTGTGTGTTATGGGATGGACAGTCTCGGGGCGAAGGCAGAAGATGTACAAGATGGGTCTGATTTAGTTCCAAGGCAAAGCTTAGCGACTGCCTTCTTGGCAAGGGAGGAACAAATTGCAGCTATTTACTGATTCCTGTCATCTTTTTAACAATATCTATGCACATGAAAGCTGCGTTAATAAGGACCTGTTTCAGTTCTCAAGTTCGGATCCATACAGGGCTGGGCAAGAGGATGTGTATCACACTCCACAGGCCCTCCTGGTTCTCCCAAAGCAGGATGTGTCGATGTTCTACCACCCATCTCAGATTCTCCTTCCTTCTCTCACACAGAAAGAAGAGGCAAACTGACTTTGGTTTAAAGAAACCAAGAGGCCACGCATGTGTGTAAGTAGTGGCTTGTCATCTAGGCAGCAGTGACCACAACTGAGTCCTCGCGATGCCTCTGAGGAGGAGGTGGCAGCAGGACCCCATGCCAGTGACATCTCCAAACTAGAGACCAGATCAAAAAGTTCACACTCCTCTGTAAGGCTTTGACTAAGCAAGCCAAAAGCTTGGTTTCAATGGTGAAATGCCTTCAGCAGAATAAATAATGTATTTCAAGTTAAATACGTGCTTAACATTTTGCTGAAGAGAGGCCTAGGCCCAGATTAAAGAAACGGCCCCCTAAATGCCTAACCGTGTGATGGAAATCACGGCGCTTTTTATGAACACATTATGACTGAATAATGAGGCATCTTTGGCAGAACAAGCCCGTTGACGCCATCTTTAGTTTGCATAGTCAGTTTTTTTCTCTTTGTGCCTTTTTTTTGCCTAGGAAAAGAGAACAGAAAATCTTCTTGAAAAAGGAACGTGTTGCTAAACTCAGTATGTGGCAGGTGAGTTGGGGAAAACAAAAGGTCCTGAAATTTACTCGCAGTCAGATCAGTTAGATATGCTGTGGTGACATTTTTAGGATGACAGCCACAATGCTTCAGCGTAAAGCCCTGAATGCATTGATTATAGTTTATGTGGTATCTTTATGTATTTTATGGCATATCTCTAGTATTGTTTATGTGCACTTTGTGTCCTAGGCATACAACTCAACATATCTTGTGCAGATGTGAGATGGTAAAGCTATAAATAATTACAGTATAAGATTTAGGATGTTTTACAGCTGGTTATGAAACCAGAAAGCTACTACCAGCAACTTAATTCCAATGATCAGGCTCCACATTCCCAGCACCTACCTACGCAAATATGGAATGCCAGATAGGACCCTCGTCCTTTACCCCTGAGGTATCAAAGCATATCTCAAACTGTTTCAGATTCTACCAGCTGCCCATGCAAACTAAATTTAAATGAAAAACAAATAGAGGCTTGGTTGTTTGCATATATACCTCCAATCCATAGCCAACTCTTTCAAAACATGACATCATCCTCACTGTTGCAAATACAAATCTCTATGCCGTTTTACAAGGACAAGTCTTTTGATAAGATGACCAAAGATTAAGAGCTAGTTAAGGTTTCAAGAGAAATGAGTATATTGAACACCCAGGGTGCTGCAGCAAGAAAGATTACACTTTTTAAAATCCCAGCTGGTTTTTTGTTTTGTTTTCTTTAAGTTCCAGGCTCTCCTATGACCCCTGTCAGATTAGCCCTCAGCTCTTGACCCTCCTCCCTTGCAAGGCAGAAGCCGTAAACCACAGGCAGTGGGAGCCGCGGCTGTGGCTACAGAATATTTCTGCCACGGCTGTGGCTACAAGATATTTCAGCCCCTTCCCTCACAGAGACCCCTGGGCTGCCACAGGCCTGCCTCCTGAACCACCACGGCTTCTGGCAAAGCATCGCGAGGCAGCCATCGGCAACCTCGGTTTCTCTCAGAGAGATGAGAGGTTAAGTCATCCCTGTCCCGTTTTCACTAGCTCAAGGTTACTTAACCCAGGTTGCTGGATTAACTCTTAAATTCCTAGCGGGTCAGGGAGCAAAGATAAATTAATTCTTTGTCTCATACTGCGTTCCCAGTCAGCTTAACATCAATGACCTTGGAGACTGTTTAAGGATAAACACTTCTTAATATTGCCTCAAACAGCTATTAAAGGCACACTTCTGTAAATCCAAAAAATACACGCTCTACTTCTTACATTTTATTTCATTTAAGTGTTTTCTATTCAGTAAGTCAGTATGAGAAGGTGCCTTTACTGGGAATTTAACACAGGTTCTCTTAGCTCAAAATGGGATAGCAATGAAGCGTTTGATTATATTTAGAAATTTTTATATATATTCCTTAAGCAAGTCCTGTGACCTCAGCAGTGAAAGAAATGCATGCAGCCTTTAAATGGAAGAAACCTTTTGAAATAGAGAGTTTGCACAAGTAATTTCTATTTCAGTCTCTGCTGAAAATGTTTAAAGGGCCCTGACTGAAATTCTGAGTCAAGACTTTGAGAATCTCTCAAGATTTTCATGTATCATCAGCGTTTGCATGTCATCTGTTAGAGCACTCTGGCAGCATCAGTCCCTGCTGTGACATTTAATGTAGAACTGTAGAGAGCAACAAGAGGTTTCCACCTTAAAAAGCAGGTAGGGACAGTTATGTCCCCATCAAAAAGCCATGATTTGTTAAGCCTACAAAGTATTGTTTTCCTTGAAGAATCTACTGATTCCTTCAGTGCTCACAAGCCTATTTCAATGGCTTCTAAATACTCAGAGGGAAGGGATTGTACTTTTATTAAAACGAAAGCGTAAATTCCCAATAAGTTTTATGGAAAGAACTAAGGGCATCGAAGAGAAAAATGTATTGATACCAAACTGAAACTATCCATTTCTATTCAGAAAAAACCCACAAGCAACAAAAAACCCCTTAAGATTCTTTCTGCCACACTCAGATTTTTGTTTTGTGACAGCATCATGTATCTCAGGGATGTCACCTTTGTTCTACTTGTTCACAAAGAGTTAAGGTTTAGATTAAGTCAGAAAGCTTCTGCTCTAACATTTACATTTCCTTTTCAAAACATCTTCTGCCCTTTGCACTTCTCAATCTCACCAAAAGGTCAAGATTCTTTTATAGTAAGAATTTGTTTAAAATTGTTACTTGAATTGCGTGGCCAAGTTGTAGGTGGTAAGTATAACAGTGTATATAGTTCAACAAATCAAGAACGAAACACAACGCCATGGAAAATGCTTCTTTGTCCCCATTTATTCTTATATTTTGCATCTTAGATTTTTTTTTTGAAATTATTTTTGACAGCTCCTAAAATAAGCAGTGCAGACAGAAAAATTGTCATCAGTAGCCAGGAAAGTTCACACGGTGCTTGTAGTTATTAATATTACTTACATAATAAAATCAAAATACTTCAATCTAATGTTAATATCCAATCAATCAAAAATAAAATAAATACATCTGATGTACTTAAGAGACCTTGTTCTACCATCCCATCCACTTAGAAGGTAAAGTGCCTGGCAACGAGCCTGCAGGCACCCTCAGCAAGCAGATTATGGAATTCATGCCTTGATATCAAATTCAGGATTAAAGGATGCTGATCACCAAGGTCATAATCTATAAAAATACTCACACAGATACTTAGCTTAAGCAGATCAAATAATACTGTTAATTTAAACATGATAGATCATATTCTTAAAAATTTCTTTTAAAAACCCTTGGCACATTTGGGATAGGTGTGGTCTGCCCCCTTAGCACTGTACAGCACAGTACACGCGCTGTCGAAGATTGCAGCCTTGCACCTGCACCCTGCCCCATCTAACAGGGACGCTTTATTGATCAGAAACCTCAGCATCTTCTATGACCTTCAGAGGTCTCCTACAGGTACCTCTGAGATCCCGCTTCCTCTTGCCAGATTGGGAAGATGAGAGAAACTACTGACTTGTACCTATGCTGTAACCGTAAGTCCAAGATCTCATATTTAATTCACTATTTATTTGTGCTTTCTTGCTCTGCACATCAGAATACAGAATTAAAATGCCACGCTGTTCTCAGTTTTACTGAGGCTTCCTGTATGGGTAAAAGGCCAATAGGAACAGCAGTGTGAGCACTGCAATAAAATAACTGCTACTAAAACATCAGCTACAGTAACCTAGTGGTATTTTTACACAGTTACCAAGTTGCCACTAGCAAGGTGTATTCTGCACATCTTACAGGGTATCCAACAATAAAAAATAGGTTGTCTTATTAAATAGATCAAATGCATAAGACCAACTGTGAAGAACAAATGAAAAAGGTTTTATGCACAGGAGTCATCTTACCCTGGTACAGCGCTGTATTTTCTCACATGTGATGTGTTCTTCTATTTTCTTTTTGTGGATCTGTGGCCATTATTCATATAAATTTTTATTTTGGTATTTGGCTTCCTAGTTTCATTTTGGATCCATACTGCATTAGGAGGGGTTTTAGTCCTCCCTTCGGTAGCTGTAGGGTCAGGCTCACAGTTGGCATCCTACTTCCACCAGCCCTTGCTTTGGCTAGCAGGCTGCTAACCTGCATAAGCAGAGAGCGTTAAATTTTACTTAGCCCTCTCTGAATGGTCTTAAGGTCAATGGCCTATTGATGCAAAAGTCCTTGAAAAGAGCTACCACAGACACCTGCTGACCAGGTGCAGCGGGCAATTTTCTTGAATTTCTCCTTTCAGAGAGACAGAGTCTCTACAGTGGTGACATTTTGACATCTGAAGAGATAAACACCTTGAACATACATTGATTTTTCTCCTTTGTTATACTCAGTCCAAACTTCCACTCAACTGACTTGCACTGAACAGCCAAAAAACAAACTAGCAAAAAAATCACATACCCACAGTCCATTAAGTCCAAATAACTTTGTCCATGTACCTGTGAGAGGAAATGATAACAGAGACCTTCCTATCTTCTTGTTACACATACGGCTCTCTGCTACAGCCTAGAGAGCCAGGCGCAGGCTAATGCTCGCTTTGCAATTTAAACACCTAGAAATCTGCTTAATCACAGGACTCGCCCCGCTCCCGCAATCCGTCCTGTGAAATGACTTCAACGTTAACGAGTGTTTACTGCCCTACAGATTGCTTTATCCACGTCCGCTGCCGCGCATCATTCCCGCTACCGGTAGCATTGTCGTAAGCGGGTACAGACACAGAAAACGAGTTACTCGGGAACATTTAAAAATGTTTATCCGCGGCACATTTTGCTACACATCTTAGGCTTATTTTGAGAGCTTATTTCCTGCTTTGCTAAGAGTGAAAGTACACGTACTCTGCTCCTCATTTGCTTAGAAGATAGCAGTTGGGTACAAAGCACACAGGTCCCCACAAGCATCATTTGGAAGGGCACGCAGGTCCCTCCCGAAGGCTGAGCAGCCCGGGACGGGTCGTTCCCTACGCGTCGCGGCGCTTCCCGCCCCGGGCCCCAGCCGTGCCCATCGCCCGCGGGCATGGCGCTGCCTGCGACCGACGGCTCCGGCCGCTCGCTCGGTTCCCGAAGTTCACTCCCGCCCGGCATGGTTTTTAAAAGACACTGATCCCCCCCATCCCACATACACATCCCGAGCGCAGAGATGCTGCGGCGCCGGACCCGCCGGTGGTGCGTGGGGACGGGCTGCCTGTGGGAACGTGCCGGGATTCAACCCCGGGGCCGGGATATTCCCGCTCGGGACCGGGCGCGCAGGTGAGGCTGTGGGTCCCGGGACCGCCAGCCACCCTCAGAACCTCCGCACCGCCCCGCCGCCGCGGTCTGGCTCTGCCCAGGAGAGCCCGGTCGGTTTCCCTCCGCTTTTTCCCGCCCGCTCAAGGCAAGGCGCCTCCGCGCCTCCCCTCTCCCGCCGGCACCCCTCCGCCTACCTCGGCTCGGCGCCCCGCGCTGGAAGCCACCGCCGCCCCCCGGGCAGGCAGGCGGCCGTCGGAGAGGGGGGTCCCTGCGCCCCCGCCCCGCCCCGGCCCCATCGCGCCACCGCGCCGGCCACTCACCGTGGCGTCACTCGCAGACTGCCCCTATTGTCCGCCAGCCGCCCCGCCCCGTGCCCCGCACCGCCCCGCCGGGGAGACCCGCCGCCCCCGCTGGGTCGGGCTCGGTGGCCCGGGCGGCCGCTGCCGGTGGGAGGAGAAGCACCTAGTGGGGTGGGCGGCACGGCCCCTCGCGGCGGCGGCGGCGGCAGGGGTTGGAGGAGCCACCCGCGCCGAGGAAGAGCCGGTGAGCTCGGGATGGTCCGGTGGATGGGCGACCCCACGGCAGGACACCAGCCACCGTGGTGGGATGGCCCGAGCCGTCGTGACGGGACATGGTGGGACGCTGGCCACGAGCTCCGTGTGCCAGTGGAGATGCCAAGTGTCACAGCCAGGCCCACAGGTCCTCTTCCGCCAAAAGACCCTTTTCCTAATGGCTTCACTTGCCTGCGCATGGCCCCACGTGGTTTCTGCAGCACCCAGAGGGTGCTGGAGCCCACGCTGGCTGTGGGCTTCAGCATGGGTTTGGGTTTGGTGGCAGAGATCAGTGCTGCTGAGGAATCCCTCAGGGCTTCAATATATACTTCATAATTTAACAATAGACTTTAACATGTCAGAAATGTCGCCGTGTTCAGTTTTGAGCAGGGAGGAGCAGGTTTTCCTCTTACCTCGTTCAGCTTAGCAGAAGCAACTGAGAGATTCATGCATTGCATCTCCCACTGTCCCAAGGGTACCTGAGGAATAAGGGTGCAGGGCAGAGAGCGCAGAAGAAGCACTGGGAGCACAGCCACTGCAGAGTTACTGAGGGGTTAAAGAGAGAGGGAGACATCTACTAAAATGCTGTTGACCTCTTGCCCAAAAGGTTTAGTGAGGTCATGGGACTTACAGTGTTTTTCCTTTGTGCTGTTGATAAGAGTCTGGTGACTGATTCAGTCAGTATCTGCCCATCACTAGAGAGCACAGTTTACTACAGAGGAGCTTTAAAGACCAAAAGCCCCTGTTGCTCCACACTTTATTGTCATGTCAAACAGGAGACTTTATCGGGTAATGCTTGAGAGAGGACTTTGCCCTCTATTTATAGTATGATTTCATCTCCCTCTGAGTGAAGGTAAACACCAGGAGAAGCAGAACAGTGGCACAGACACAGCACTCCACCTGAAGCTGGCATGTCTGCAGGCTTTTGCATCTAAGCTTTTACATGTAGAAAAGTGCTTTGTGTGCCTGTGTGCTTATACACTTAAGCAAACCACTTCTTTTTGGGCTGTGTGTAATCTTCCTTGTAACATGGATGCTTTTCTCTCATCTTCCAAGCTCCGTACATGAGGTTTACTCACCTGTAAAACGAACATGACAGCGCTTATCTTTCAGCTCATGCCAAGGATTGTGTTGGGAGGCTGGTGTTTACATTTACACGTGCAACAGGCTCATTGAAAATTGCCTCCAAAGTGCAATGCAATAAAGGGGAAATCAACCTCAGCAATATCACTTCTTGCAAGACTTTGTCCTGTTTACCAGTTTTGGTATTTCAATTCTCATACTTACTTTGCTTGGAATCCATAATAGAAGTTGCGACAGGGGAGGTTTAGGTTGATGTTAGGAAGAGGTTCTCCACTGAGAGGTCTGTTTGGGCACTGGCACAGGCTCCCCTAGGAAATGGTCACAACAACAAGCTCCGCTGAGTTCAAGAAGTGTCTGGACAACGCACTCAGTCACATGCTCTGACTTGGCGGGCCCTGTGTGAACCTTATGAGTCCCTTCCAACTCAGGATATCCTATGGTTCTATGATTGCCCCCGCCCCAAAACCAGGCCTAATTTTGCACATACAGGTAATCCTGTTTGATTCAGTGAGTTGACTCAAGCTTAAAATAAAATACGCCAATGTCATCATAGGAGTGATCTATGTCTCAAAGATAGTACGCCAATGCAGCTACTACAGCACTTCCTGATAGAGTAATTTTAAGCGTAACAGAGCTGTTCTCAAGTTCTTCACAACTTCCCTTGTTGAAACAATAATAATACAAAGTGGAGATGCATTAATATTAACAACTAGAGCATCTATTATTAGCTGTGATGTAACACTGTCGCTGTAATCTTCAGAGAGACAGCAAAATAACGGCTTTTTATGCCATGGCACTACAACTTCGATTAAAGGCTGCTGAATAAACTCTTACATAAAACCCCAAACAACTGTTTCAGCCCTTAATGAATTATTGAATAAATTTTAAAAGCAATACTTTTTCAGCTTTCCCCTGAGGTATATGGGGTGCAGGGACAAAAAAAAAGGATTGGTAGCGAGAAGATCCAGGTTCACTTTCCTTGCTGCCAGCTGTCACAGCAGACGTACCTTCCTGGTTGAAAGATGGCTGTGAAGGCTGCTCCATGCTGTCTTCTGCTGCCAAAGGTATTGTGGTGCCAGGAAATTTCCACTGCACATGACCGAAGGAAGATATACTGAGCTTTGTAGTCGTTTTCGTAGTTAAACCAGGGAATGTTTAATAGCTCCAGTTATGTTATTTAACGGTTTCCTTCTAGTTCTATCCTTGAAACTGAGCCTATTACTGTAGAATGATAGGGTAAATCAGAGAGCGTGTTTATTATAGTCAGATCATATGGATAATTAGGGCTCTTAGGGAATATAGATTTGTAGCAGTTATTCACTGTATGCCAACACACTGTGAACTGTTTATTCCAGCTACTGTCTTGATGGATATATATTTTTAATAAGTAATTTTCCTTACAGAATTAATAATTTACTTTTTTTTCCTTCAGAGATTCTTCCAATCTCTTGTGTAATACCTTCTTCATTCATACTGAGCCTATCACAAAATGTCAGTAACCTCAATACATGCCAGGTGTCTTAAAATAATCTCTTGGTATGGCAGGAATTTTGTATGCATATATCAGGCACCGATGCCATAACCTCTAAGGATTACAGTTGTTGATCACTTTGGGGAAAACTTGCACACTTCCTCAAGACAGTATCAAAAAAAAAAAAAAAGATTCATACAGCTCTTTGGTGATGGAACTTGTTAGCACTTGATACACTCCAGCAGGAGCTTGAGCTTTGGCATTTGAGCGACCTGGGTTGTGTTAGGTACTCTGGGAACATCTAGGCCTGTTTTATGCTGTGGCCTTCCGCAAACCTCTGTTTACTCATGATCAGGTTTGTCATGGATTTATTTTTTCAACATTGAGGCAAGCCCAAGCTGCAGAGATTTAAGATCAGAACGGCCCCAGGCGCAGAGGATGATGACGAGACGGTCGTGCAGGTTTCAGGGCGCTCCCCTCAGGCTCGCGGCAAGCAGAGGGCCATGGAAAAGGGCGGGTGAGGCTGGAATCTGACACAGGCCCAAAGGGAACATCCCCTTTCCCTTTATGGCCTGCGCCGGGCCCCGAACTCGCCAGGCTCCCTCTGCACCTCTCCTCCCAGCTAGTACAGCTACCGAGAGTCTGGGTTCACACAGCTGTGACCCCTGAGCACCCAAAGACACCACGGCTACCCACGCTGCAGAGACAAGATGGCTGCCATCAGGGACTGGTTACACAGCCCCTGGCGCTCGCAGGGAGGGGCCGCTGTGTGTCTCCGTGGCAACCGAGCTGCCCCGCTGAGGCACCCGCCACGGAAGTCCCGCCCCTGGCGCGTCGTGGTTGCTAGGGAGCGGCAGCGGAAGGGTGGGTGGGGATTGTTTGCGGCCGCGGAGCGGGGCTGCCGGTGTGGGAGATGGGAGCGGCCGGCGGGGACGGCTGGGCCTGAGGGGGAGCTGCGGCCGCCCCTCCCGCTGGCAGGTGAGCGCGGGGGCGCGGGTTGTGTTGTCCCAGGCACGCGCGCGGTGCGGGCTGCACCCGCCTGCCTTCGGAGGAGGCGCTTGGCCTCCCTCCACCCCGGGGCTATTGCGACAGCTGAAGATCCCTGTGGGGTCACGACCTTTTTGGGAGGTGGAGGCAGAGGGTAACCTATCGCCCAGCCTTCCCTGCGGGCCCAGTGTCGGAGAGTGCCTGGGAGGGACGGGGGCAAAGTCTGCCGGGGCCGTGCGGCTGTTGTGACATGCGTGGTGCGCCGCGGTGTTGGTGGAGGCTTGAGCTCGGCTGCCTCCATGTCGCAGCGACAGCTCAAGACATGGCCATTTGGGTCTTTGTCTCTTTTTGTTCCTAGCGCTTTGGGGATTGCCCTGGCAAGCCCTCGCGGTCTCCTTTGATGGCATGGCCACATCAGCCGAACTGGATTTTCCAGTGATGAACTTAATAATGAACCACAATTAACGTTTTCCACAGTTAGAAGCAAGCACAGCTTTCTGGATGAGGCGCCGCAGATGCTGGCACCACTTACGCTTACTTTGTCGTGTGAAAAGATGGCCTGCAATGAGCACAAGTAGCTTCTGTAGTGGCGGTAGTGATGTCCAGGATGCCTTTGGATCTCACTGTCGCCTCATGAATTTGTGCCAGGACAAGGGGCCCTTGCCTTGGATTAGGCTGCTGTCAGACTTCCTTATGTTTACGTGCTGCCCCTGGGAGTGGTCTGTGTGAAGCAGGGGCAGTGCTTTGGAGAAGTGTCAGGCCTATAGTGTATAATTTTTGTTTTCTAAGTAGGACATCTGTTACTCCGGGAAGGATTTGACTTAACTGTTCCATTGCCCTACTATATACCAGCTCAGGCTGTGTTATATAGCTCCTTGACGTGTACTGAAGCTAAGGATCTCAGCTGACCAGAAGTTTGTATGCATGGTTGTCTTTGCACTCTCACCAAATTATCTAGAATACCTAATTTCAGATTAGAGGATTCCTATGGACAATTCAATAGCATTAAAATCATATTATTGAAAATAAAAAATTTTGCACAGCTTAATATGAGTTATTTTTCTGTGTCCTCTTGTTTGTGAGTTTCAGTAATTAAATGACACAAGAAGATTATATTTACAGGCCAGTTAAACATCTTCTGAGATAGTCAATCTGGCCATGCAAACCATTCTCTAATTTTCAGCCTGCTGTTTTGTTGCTATCCTGTAAGCCTTCCTACAGCTGGATGGATCTGTAAGACCTGAAGCTCCCAAAGCAGGAAAAGAATGACACTCTTGTAATTTTTCTTTTTCCTCATGGTAGAAGTTGCCTTCAATTTTTAGCATTGGTTTAGCTTTAACTCACCTTCCTGTGGGTGAATCTTCTGCTGAATTGTGTCTGACTTCTGAAATCAAACCATACAGTTCAATAGGACAGCACAGCAAGTCATGGTGCCATCTGCTACCACAAAATCCATTTTCTGGGTAGGTACATGCAGTTTTTCAGGGTTCCTTGCCTTAGGGTGTGTAGCGTGCATTAAAATCCCTTCATAAAGGATCCTGTTGGAAGGATGCTGTTGAGAGCTGCTGCATCCCAGGGTAGAAATGAGGCTATGGCATTAGAGGTGTTGGCAAAGTAGCCCTGCTTGTGATGCCGCATCCAGCCTCTGAATCTTTGCCAGGTGGCTGCTGTGTGCTTCTATAAAGACAGTGGCCAGTATGGCATGTGTGTTGAATGATGCTAAACCTGGTGGGGTAACTTGGAGATATGGAAGACGGGTTTTAAGGCCTCTTGAAGATTTCCTGGTGCGTTTCATTCATGCTGTTGTAGCATTTAGCACATTTCCTTTTGAAGGGACAATTCTATTTTAAGCTGACTAATCCCACAACTTTTCAAACCACAGCAAGGTGGTGTGTGGTACTAGTGAGTCAGTGATTGTGAATCATACATACTTCAAAACAAATGCATGAATCCCTTTGATTCATTTATTTTTGTTTTGGTAGTACCTGGAAGATCATGACCTTTAGAGCTAGGTGTCATATAATCACGCACAAAAAGAGCCTGCCCCACATATGCTCTTCTTTCTGTCTATTTAAGCTTGATTTCAACTTGTTTTACTAATGTCAATAAAAACAAGTGAGTCTAAAACTCGTTAAAATTTAAGTCTAATAGTAAACATTTCTGCCTTGATGAGCTTGGCACTTTAAATAGTCTAGGAAGGAAAAAGTGGGAGCACAGTGTAATGGGCTGTGCCTCCCAGGGAGACCTTAGGGGTGTTAGCTTGCTGGCAAATGTGCATCTCCACATCTAGTCCTGGAAACTGAAGAGCTCTTGAGTTCTAGTTCAGTATTTTAGTTGGAGAAACTGTATCATTACTTAATTGCCTTAATTACAGTACCACGTTAGTAAAGGTGATTGTAAGTTTTAATAGATGTTTCAATGGAAAAGTCTATGTCGTGGGAGCAGTAGATGGTGTTACACACGTGTGCAGCTCCACCTTCTCTCTCACATGGCGGCTTTTGTTCTTGGGAGGGGCATTTGCCAAGGAATCTGTGTTTGGCTCAGAGAGAGCCTCTTCTGAATCAGCACTTCTCTGCAGGTGGATTCCATGAAAGCTATGAAAATTCTCTAGGCTGCAATTGTAAAACTAATCGATGGAGTGAACTGCAGAAAGACTGAACAGCCACATCGAAACTGTTTATGAGAGTGCTCTGCCCTTGACTTTATCAGTTATTGTCATTTGCTCATGAATATATGTTAGCTCAGTTAATAGTTGTCTGTCACTCAGGCCTATATCCTGGGAGGCTGGGCTTCACCATGTAGAGACGGGGTAAATATGTTGTTTGCTGTATGCAGTGTAGTGTTCTGTCTGCATCAACTGGACTGTAGGCTTTTTGCTCTAGATTATGTGTGCACAAAGGATGACATGCTCCAGTTTGTGTTTCTTTGCCCCCCATCTTCACTGGTATTGCATTAATGCATGATACGAGACACCATGTGAAGGGGATTTTGCCAAACAGCCCTTGTAGCAGGGAGTGCAAGCAGGTGAGTGCCTGCTGCCGTGAGAAAGCTTCAGCATGCTCTTCAGAGAGGGAGCGGTTGTGGGTGCTGGGCTTGTCCCCACTCCTTCAGTGCATGCATTGTGCATTCTGATCTGGATAGACTCGTCTGCTTTTCTCAAACAAAAATGGCAAGGATGTAACACAATAGATCAGAAGATGGACAAAAGTAACTTGAGCCCCTGGGAATAAGATGGGTATCAATTAACTGTTGAGTAGAGGCTTATCAAGGTGGTCAAGGGACTGAAGCACTTGCCTGGTCAGGAGAAGTTTGGGCAACTGTGTTATTTCAGCCTGGAAAAGCAGTGGCTCACCTAATAGCATCCCACCTGTACCTTTGAGGAGGTTATCAAGAAGACAGACTTAGCTTCTTTAGCATAGTGAAGCCTGGGAAGACAAGAGAAAAAAGGTTCGGAATATATGGGAGACAAAAACCCAAGCAGGGAGGCATGATGCCCAGAGATGTGCATCTTTGGAGGTTTTCAAAACGTGGCTGGATGAAGCTCTGAGCAACTTGGAGGCTTTACGAGAGTCCTCCTGAGGTCCCTTACAGTTGGAATGATTGTGTGATTCTAGCAGAAAAGGCTGATGTGGACAAGTGAGATCTAGTGTAGAAAGTGACACCTAGGTGCCATGAGTTGAAATGCAGCTTATAAGGAATGCTTTAACAATCTTAGGTTTGGGAAATCTTGCTGTCAGGGGTTTAATGATGTCAGTTTATCCCCTGCCCTAGCTAGAGCAGAAGGCAAACCCATAGCCTGCATGATAGACAGAGAAGACAACACAAATGCACTAACTTTTTGGTTCCTTTCCTTGCCGGTATAGCAAATCCTGTTTATTGATAGGGCATGTAAGGGTTTCTCTTAAAAGCATTATCTTTTTGTCCATATGAATTCTCCTACTACAAACCAAACCAAACCAAACCCGTGTATACACAGAAATCATGGTTAGAAATAACAAAATGCCAGCGCTCTGTGCTTGGTTCTGTACACATTACACAGTAAGAGCACACAGTGATTTCTGTCATTAGTGTCTGTAAGGGTAGACATGAGTTACCTGCCAATTCATAAACGGTGGATTGGCCGGGGAGCAAGAGAGAGCCTCATAACTCATGCCCTTGTGTGTTGTTGTGCAGTTGACAAATGAAGGGTTTCAGTCTGAACCTATGATGTTATTTCCCTTGATTTTAAAATTAATTTACTTCTATCTTGTTTTCTAGATACTACTTTTCTTCCCCTTTGACTTTCCTGTTTTGTAGTCTCCCATGTTTTCAGCTTCACAACTTGAAACTTTTCTTTACTAACAGGTTTATTCTGCTGTAGGATAATGGCAGGAAAAGTCAAGTGGGTAACTGATATAGAAAAATCTGTTCTAATTAACAACTTTGAAAAAAGAGGCTGGATTCAGGTGGCAGAGAATGAAGACTGGAATTTTTATTGGTAAGTACATTAAAAATACCAATTTCTAAATTTGTGAAGTATTTTTAAATCTTGTAATACCATTAGTAATATGACAAACCATATAAAAAAAACCCAAAATATGCACAAATTAGCATTAGATAATTTACTTTGGTGCTCCTAAGAGTCTACAGTTGCTTCATTGCCGCTGTAATGTTTTGTGCTGTTGCTAGTCTTCCATTCAGATTTCTGTTGCTGGATTCTGTGTAGGTCTGTTGGTCCTTGGTAAGGTCCCATTACTGTGCTTACTGATCTCATGTATCTTTGCATCTTAGCATAGAATGATAGAATGCATTTGGTTGGAAGGAACCATTGAAGGTCATCTATTCCAAACCCCCTGCAGTAAGCAGGGACATCTTCACTAGATCAGGTTGCTCAGAGCCCCATTGAGCCTGACCTTGAATATCTCCAGGGATGAGGCCTTCACTACCTCTCTGGGCAACCTGTTCCAGTGATCTACCGCCCTCATATTGAATAATTTCTTCCTAATAGCAAACCTAAATCTCCCCTTTTCTAGTTTAAAATCATTACCCCTCATCCTGTTGCTACATGCCCTTGAGAACAGTTCTTCCCAGGCTTTCCTATAGGACCCCTCAGGTACTGGAAGGCCACTATAAGGTCCCCCCAGAGACTTCTCCAAACTGAACAAGCCCAACTCTCTCAGCCTGTCTTCATGGGAGAGGTGCTCCAGCCCTTTGATCATTTTTGTGGCCCTCCTCTGGACACGCTCCAACAGGTCCATGCCCTTCTTGTGTTCAGGGCTTCAAAAGTGGACACAAAACCTTTGCCAAAGGTTTTGTTGGGGGGTGGAAAGTCACTGATCTGTCAAGGTACCAATCGCTTCTGGGAATACGAATTGTAGAAATCCCAAGGGAAAGGCTGTGCTCAATGTTTTTTTGTTTTGAAATGTGATACCTGATTTTATTCCAATTTTTTGTATGCAGGAAGGAGAATTTTTCTTTCTAATGTTGGGAGGGGATTTGAGGCCTGAGGGCAAGCTTTGAATGTGTCTTCTCTAAACATTTTCTGACAGCACAGCATAAGCAGAATAATCCAGATATACACAGCTTCAATATATGAAAAAATATTATTTTGCCAGCGTGACAGAGGCTTGTGCTGTTACCAGAATGTAGGCTTCTGTAGTAAAGGCCTCAAGAACCTCACTTTCCTACTCCTTCATGGTAATGATTTATATGCAGACTAACTATTCAACATTTCAATACTGAGAATTAAAATGAAATTAAATCAAGATAATGGTGAAACAACAAGAGTAAATATTCCAGCTTCTTATTTGGCATTTATCTAATATAAGTCCATGAATGCAGTCATCTATTAATTGGCAGAAACAATATTCTACAAGTACACTAAACAATTTATGTTGTCCCTTTCAAAAATGACAGAATGGAGGATTATGCTGCCAAATGTGCCATTTATCTCAATGGGCAGGAATCTAGTAATCTGCTCAGACACTTGGAATGCAGTTGGGGGGAAGTGGAGCGCTCTTGGAAACTGGTGACTGGTTGGTTTGTTTTGGTTTCTGTTTTCTTCCTGAAATCACAACATAGCAGACTGATGGCATTCAGAAAATATTATTAAATTTCCAAAGTGAGACATCCAGTACAGCAAATTCTTTGTATCCCTGGCCCTGCTCCTTTCTTCTGTGAAAAATGAAGTCGATAACTGATTTGACAACTTCGTCACACCAGCCATCTGCTGTTTGTGGGTACTTTTAGCAAGATCTCTGAATCACTTTTTTCAGTTCACATGCTTGAAGCCCTTTACAGTCCAAATAGCAAGGTGGTCACTAGGAAGTTGGTTTTTATGGCTTTTAAGAGGAAAGCTGAGTTTGTGGACAGCAACACAATAGGTTGAGAAAGATGCTTCTGTGGTGTTTGGATGCCTATCAGTCATTTTTAGGCCCTGCTGGGGGTTGACCAGACTATATACGGACTCCATTAGAGCCAAGTTGTCATCTTCCTTTCTTCACTGTCTACCCCAGTTTTGGTGTTAGTGGAGGGATCCGTGAAACCTCTGGCAGGATTTCAATGGTTTTGCTAATAGAGGTTCAGGATATGCAGCAAAAATATCATGCTATTAAAAGAAATGAGAAAGAAAAGATTAAGTGAATGTAACAAACAAACTAAAAAGTTCAACTTTGTCCTCCTGAGTTGTGTTTCTTGGGAGAAATAATTTGGTGTCTCTTTTGGCTTCCAGGATGAGCGTGCAAACCATCAGAAATGTTTTCAGCGTGGAAACTGGTTACCGTCTCTCTGATGACCAAATTGTCAATCATTTCCCAAACCATTATGAACTGACCAGAAAAGATCTGATGGTAAAGAATATCAAGCGATACAGGAAAGAGCTTGAGAAAGAAGGAAGTCCTCTTGCTGAAAAGGATGAAAATGGGAAATATATTTATTTAGGTATGTGGTTTTCATTATAAGCTCTGTGGTCAGTAACTTGGAATTGAGCTAGGGCTTTTTTTGTGCATATAGCACTGAACCTCTAAAGTGCTAGAACATTAAAGTGACTACCATGAAATGCTCGGTCCCAGTCAGCACACTTCATCCTAAAACAGCTTTCTGCAAACCTACCAGCCTTCTGTCTCTGCCTTCTCCTTTTCTCTCCCCTCAAATCTGCCTAGGAAAATCTGCATAAGGAATCACAAAAATTGGAAAAGTAATAAAAGTAACAGTGAGCATTTCATATCCAAAACTACATTTCAAAGCTGTTGACAAACTTTGAGTTGAAGGATAATGGTGACTGTTTTATGAGTTGAGAGAAATAGAGGGAGTGCCAGTAGTTCAGAATCTTTGCTGAAATTAGAAACAGAACAGGAATAAAAGATTGGACATTTCTGTTTCCCTGTCATATTACCACAGCACAGAGGCCAAATTCTTCCACTGTCTACTCACTAGTATTCAAGGAGGAGAACAAATCCAATTTGTATGCATGGGAGTTGTATTTAGACTTAGTTTTGTAAGTAGTAAGATCCTTAAAGATGACTGCATTTAACAGAGCAGCATTAGCTGAAGCAACGTTGGATGAAGTGACAATGCAATTATTATTTTTAAATATAAGGATACAGAAATAGATTTGTAACTAGGCTTTTTGTGTTTGAGGGGGAAACCGGGGTGGGGGGAGTAGAGATGGGGTGGGGGGTTGATTTGTTGGAATTTTATTGGGTTTTTTGTTGGTTTGTTTTTTTTTTTTTAAACTATTTTGAAGAGGGGAAAAATGTAGTATTAAAGTACTTTGCAGTAAGATGAATGATGAAACCAAAGAGCTCTGGAGCTTCATATGAGACAAGGTTTGAGTTTCTGTAACTAATAAGTCAAAAACACAAAATCTGAAAATCTTATACTAGAGCAAAAACTAAAATAAACTTTTGTAGAAAGGCTCAATTCAGAATGGAATGAACAATCTCTTCAAAGGAGAAATTTGGGGGAAGTTGGAGAACAAGTAATGACTGCAAGAAATAAAATTTAAAAACAAACAAAAAAATTTAAAATAACAAAAAAAACCCCAAACTCACAAAAAACACCCAGACAATCAAAAAAGCCCCCAAAACCAGTAACATGGAGAGTAAAGTTGTTCTGGAGGCCTTAAAACACAGGAGTGAATCAGAGATGGGGATATGTTGAGTTGATTTACATCCTGGGAAGGTGAAATGAAGGCACTGTTCATTTGTGTAAGAAAGCAGCAGTTGGGTATGGGTGGAGGTGAATATACTCTGACAGCAAAAAAGAGAGAAATGCTTTTCTTCAGATTACTGTAAGTATGGTAATGCTGATTGTGTGAACACATACAAATGACCAATGCAAGTTTCACGGAAATAAAAATCACCACATCCATGGGGGAAGCAACATCAGCTGTCACATTTTTGCATGCACAGAGGATGATAACATGGTTAGCAGAATGGTAAAAGCTGACATAGGTTTCTGAGAAAGTTTGATAAAGTTAAGTTGGAATCATATAGAATACTATAATTTCACAGCATATAAACAGAAGAAGAAATTTGATTAATGTGAATGAAAATTATTAATCTGAATTTACCGGAATGTAATCTTTTGAAGGTGTTTTGTTTAAGTAAAAACTAAAACCAAGAATTTGAATGAGTTAAAAAGCAACATGAGGCTTAATAAAGGTGCACAATACCAGGCTGAAACTTAAGACAGAAATTTTTTTAGCCTATATGTGTCAATAGCCTTATCAGATGTAGCGCCCTTAATTGTGCATCTTTGTTTCCTTACCTCAGATTTTGTTCCTGTTACTTTTATGCTTCCTGCCGATTATAATCTCTTCGTTGAAGAATTCAGAAAAAATCCCTCCAGCACGTGGATTATGAAACCTTGTGGCAAGGCTCAAGGAAAAGGAATATTTCTAATCAATAAACTCTCCCAAATTAAAAAATGGTCTCGAGATAGCAAAACATCTTCGTAAGTTCTTAAGAACCAAACCCTTCATTGTACTTTCTCTAAGCAGGTGAACCCCATCAACATGCTAATTGTTTGATGCATGGGAAAAGTATTCCACTGTTAGTGCTTTGTCATTATATAGTTAGTTTTGCATTTAATTTCAGCTGTTATCTGACTTCCTCCTTCAAGCAGGTTTTAATATTACTTGTTTTGGTATGAGGAGGTACAAAGAACTCTTCAATCAACTATTCTTTATCAAAATGCTTTCAGTGCTGCTGGGGAAAAAATGCAAGAAAATAAATTGTTCTGCTTCATAATATTAAATAGCAGGAAGAAAGAGAAAAATCTTTCCCTAAGCAATTTAATTAATTATTTAATATATATTAAATAGCTTTTTAAAATTAGTACAAAGAAATAATGCATTTATGTGAAAGAAATACATTATCCATTTGGAGCACAAAGTAATACACCTCGTGCTGGTAATCTGCTTCCAAATAGATGAAAAAGGTTAGCAATCTGTGTTTTCCTCTGACTAGTAAAAGCTTTGTTCATACAACTAATGTTCCTGTTTTTCCTTGTTATAAAGGGACTGAGTGAGTATCACTTGAGACTTTTTTTTTTTCTCCCGTTTGATTTGGAATCCTAAGAAAGTCACAATCCAAAAAGTTATTTTAGCTTTTCACAGTGGTTTGCAATTGCACACCAAGTGTAAATACTAATATTGTACGAGTAGAAGACCTTGACTAAGGAAGGTAATGTACTGTTTGCTTGTCTGCACTGTGCCAAGCTCTTAAGTGCAGGGAAAAGACCAGCTCTTAGAGCTGCATTCTGAATGGCTCAGTCAGCTACCCCATTAACCTCAAAACTGAGTTTAAACGGTTAGTTGATCTTGGTCATCTGTTTACTGATTTTAACTTTTTTGACGTATATAGTGCCTGATACCAAATGTGTATCTACATATGTGTGCAACTACAACTTCATATGCTGTCTTGGCACAAGGTGTGAGATTTCAGTCAATCCAAAATTTAAAGCCCGCTTCTGAAGAAGCCTCCTCAGATGATATCGTTGCAGTTGTCACATTCTGAAACATGATTTGGTTGTTTGTTTTTTTTTCCCAGGTTTGTATCTCAGTCTTCCAAAGAAGCCTATGTGATTTCTCTCTATATCAACAACCCATTACTTATTGGGGGAAAGAAATTCGATCTTCGTCTGTATGTTTTAGTATCTACGTATCGTCCGCTGAGGTGTTACATGTAAGAGTGTATGTTCTTTTGTTTTGAGAGAATGCTTAATGTAGTCGAGGTAACGTTGGGCTCATTGCACAAAGAAGTTTAACGTGTATGGGGTATCCTAGGATGCTCTTTTCCATATTTCTTCTTGGGATTTAATGCATTTTAATGACTTTTTGCATTTCAGGTATAAACTTGGATTTTGCCGGTTTTGCACAGTAAAATATACACCAAGTACAAGTGAATTGGATAACATGTTTGTCCACCTTACAAATGTTGCCATTCAGAAACATGGGGTAAGTGTACTGAGTTCTTAGGTGCTCTTTTGCAGCAGGACTGATTTTCTTAATTGTCCCCCCAAACTTGAAACGGAAAGGTTTTGTTTGTCATATTCTTCAGCATCTCGCAATTAAAATACTTCAACTTGAACTGAGAAATTAATAAATCGTAGAAGGCTGCAGCCCAAAAGTATGCAAGATAATGAGTTGCAGCTCTGTAACAGACTGTGACACCTTCGGTATTGGCTTGCAGTAGTTGAAAGCAGGGGCTTTCTTCAGGCCTCCTGTCATTTAAATGCTAATATGCTCACTTAGCAATCGATTCTGTGAGCAGTGGAGTTAATGAAGCCTGGTTCCTGTGGATTTGTATTTTATAATAGCACTTTAATATCGCCTTCCTGATCTCTCCTTCCCCCTCTCTCTCTCATGCCATTAATTCAGCTTTCCTATTTCCAGCATTTATTCGTCACAGTACTTTCCAGCTTCTTCCTATGTTTCCTACCCCTCCGCCCCCACCTTCCTTCTCTGAGTAAGAAAGGGAATGTGCAGTTGGGAGCTTGGAGATAAGTGTTTGCTGCCTGGCCAGCTGCTGGCTTCCTCTTGAATGCAAAAGATGGAGTTCTGCCTGCAGACCGGTTCTGTCCTGTAATTTGCCATTGACATTCATAAAACATGGGGAAACCCCATAGCTTTGACAGCACTTCCCTATATCAAAACAGGCTGAAGTTCACCCACGGGAAGAAAGGCCAGTGGGTCAGGGGTGACATGAAGAGATGGGCATACACCATCACTGTTCAGGCCTCCTTTCTTCGGGGAATCCGCTTGATGATGATGACTGTCCCTTTGGCATTTTTAGCGGATGTCTGTGATGTCTGAGCTGTGCCTCTGCTACAGTCATTAAAACTCTATTGTTGCACTTCCTAATTTCATAGGTTTTATTTTGAGTGCAGAAAATAGACGTGTACGTACATGCACGCACACATATACTCATGCATATATATTCATATATGTATGCACAGACACTCACACACACAATACATATAATGTTCCTTAAATTACAGCCTTGCTAAATGTGCTTTCTCTGTTACTGTTCTGTAAGGTGTGTAGCATAGCAGAACAAATGTTTTTATCTAGCTATTCCTGTAACAACAGTGTACATTCTAGACGTCACTTATGGTGATAGTTACAAAACAGAGTAAGTGTCAAAATGTGGCATTTCTCAGTACTACAAACATTTTCTTGTTCAGGTCCTGATTTGTGAAGCGCCACACGTTAGGGTTTGACAGGGCATACTGAGAATTGTTTATGGTGAAAGCAGATCCCATACAACTTAAGAGGATAAATCACGGGGCTGTTGCCAGTAGCAGTGAAGAGGTGAGGCATATGGTATGTTGCCTGTCCCATTATTATGCACCCTTTCGTCTGCTCTGCCACGAATAGCCATCAAGATTTCTCAAAAGTAGAAGGGAAAGTAGTGGTGAGGTCGCTTTCAGAGAAGAAAGGACAGCATAAATGGGTACATAGAAGTAGCAGCTTCAAAACATGGAATTATTACTTCTTATAAATTCTGAACCACTGATAGATAGTTTTGCAGAACAAAGTGACAGAAGTTTAATGTAAAGCCACTCAATCCATCCTATCTGTTTTGTTTTAAGTGTGTTTGTTGTTGGAGGCATTTAGGCTGTACAGGTTTTGAAGAAGGATCTGACTTGAACTCTTAAGGAGTTTGTCGAAGTTATGATGAGGTCTGAAAAAAACTCTAAAATTCTAGCTGTTAATCTCTACTCTAAGCCTTATGTGAACTGTAGAGTTCCAGTGTGTTTGTACCCTACAAGCTCATGGGAAAACATCCCTAATTTGGAAAGTGGACAGCTCAGTGTGAAGGAGAGGGAAAGGGGAAAATGATGGAAGTTTAGTCAGTACACCCATTGTAATGTTTGTGCTGGCAAATACAGTTTCTACGTCATTATTCACTGCATGTGTAACGCAAACAAAATAACACAAATTCTTCTACTTAGTTATCTTCAGTTAGTGATCTTCCACCCAACCTGCAATATTCTCTTCTAATATTTTTTATTAAACAGCTGTGATTAGTGTAAAGAACTACCTGGTTGCTATCTATTATGATTTGAGTACTGGCTCTGAAACGCAAGGAGGGGTGAAACTTTGATCTCTGTTCCTTTGCCGGAATCTGATCTCAAGACACTTCTTCCATTCAGCAAGTCCTGAGAACCATGTTTCAGATCCTTATTTGTGCAGTCTGGTTTTCTAAATTTACTAAGAGGGGAGCTGTAGGAAAGGCTTAAAAATAGATAGAGGCTTCTCTGACCTTGTCTTAGAGGACAACAGAGAACTTTCTCTGCTCCATGTATTCTGTGTTTTATAATTTAGCAGGTATACAGTCATTAATTCTTAGAAATGCTCTTGAGAGCCTTTGTAAAGGGACAAAGCATTTGGCCTGAGAATTATTCAAGGGCTGAATGTGTGTCTTTCCATAGGTAAGAATACCTTTAGTTTGCTCTCATCTTCCCTTTTAAAGAGAATATAGTGCACAGTATTGATAGCCTCTGAAGAGACAGACTTTTTTTTCATTCTGTTTCAGTAGCACTTAGTGAGTTTTTTTATATCAAAATACTGAATTACTTGAAAAATTAACCTTCAAAAGTAATTCATGTGTCATTTCACTGTCTTCTGGAATGTAACTATTGTCAGCAGCACTGTTAAGAGGCTACTGTGTTTGCCTTTCAGTAAACAGACAAGAGGCATGTTAAGTGAAAGTGCTTCTCTGTGTTTATTGAAGTACTGCAGCTAACTTGAGTGAAATTTAGCTATTGCTCACTGAATTATTTCTTCTTTATCCCCAAAGGATGAAAAAGCTTCGATTCTTTCTTTCACAACTTGTATTTTCAAATAATAAATTATGTCTCACTATAAAACTGTCAAAGTACCAGTTAGGGTTTTTTCTTCGAAGAAAGATTTATTACTTGATTTGCAGTGTATGATATAAACATACACAGCTCTAATAAAAAGCAGTTGTTTATATAGAGAGCAGTTCAAAATAAAGCTGAAGTCTTCCTAAAGCTGTGAAATAGAATAAAAACAATTTGCTGAGTTTATTTTTAGAGCAGTACTTGTATATAAGCGGGCTTTTTGTGTGGATGAAACGAAACTGCTGAACTCAAAATCTTAGACTGAATGAAGTCCTTAACTCTTCAGGATGATTACAATCATATCCACGGAGGCAAGTGGACAGTGAGTAACTTACGCCTGTATCTGGAGAGCACCCGTGGAAAGGAAGTCACAAACAAATTATTTGATGAAATTCACTGGATCATTGTGCAGTCACTGAAGGCTGTTGCGGTGAGTACTGTTCCTGGGATGCTGCCAGTGATAGCATTACAGCTGCAGGCTTCTCCTAATCCTGAAAGTGAGTTTGCCATCAAAACCCCTAAAATGTATTTCCTGCTGTTTGAGTGGTGGTGTTGATGCTGCTTTCTGCAGTTCTGTTCTCTGTTGGTCCCTCTCTGAATTGAGGGAAACCTCAGCCTTGGCTGGGTGAGCGAGCTGTCTGCACATACTGAAGAAGCAGATGAGGCTCTTTCCTTGAGGGCTCCGTGAACTATTTAATGTGACTTGGTGCTGCCCTTGTGAATAGCGTTAAGCTGTGCCAAGGCGCGTGACGTCACTGCAGCAATAACAAATGTGTCAAAGAAAAAAATAGCTCTGGAGGACAATTTATCAAAGAAAATGTAAGGCTATTAGTTCAGCAGAGTTACATAACTTACTTTCACCTCTTTTATACACAAGTCATGCAGTTATGAACTCTTACCTAAAAAGAAAAAGTAGAAACCAATCCTCTGCTTGGGTGCCTTTCCAGTGTTTGGGCAATATCCCACTGCATTAGAGAGCAGGTATTGCTCTGTGACTCAGCTGGGGTAACTGAATAATTCACTGGTGCCACAGACTGTCCTGTTACCAAGTGTATGGCCCTGTCATCTCCTGTCATGGGTTGGTCCTGGCACCACCGTGAGCTGAATCAGGACATTTGCCCAACTGACAATTACTGTCTTGTTTTACCCATGGGTTAGTATTCTGCCCATGTAAAAAGCTGAATCACCTTTCTGAAGAACCAGATCAACCCCAGAGTCAGCACAAGAAGAGGGACAAGGTCGTGAAGCTAGGATCAGTGGGAGATGGGGAAGCATAGCTCAGCTCAGCCTCTTCTGTGCAGCCATGTTGGAAAACAGATGTGACAAGGAAAGGGATTTAATCCAAATGTTAGCAGAACCTTAGAAGAGAAGAGAAAAAGTGCTCAGATTTATCTAGCATGAAATGTTTTGGTCCTCTGTCTTTCTGGCGATGGCAAATGTAATGAGATGCTTGTTCCTCTTCCCCTCTCTTTCCACTCCCTGAAGAACTGAAAAGCTGTAATCATTAGTCAGGGGAAAACATCTCACCATCTTGTTACAAAGATTTCCTTAAAAGATCTAATGAGATCTGCATAGAAGAAGAGTCTTGCCACGCATGCTGCAAATGTTTAGCGGATGCAGGGAAACCACCGATTCTCTGGGGCATGTGCATCTAAGCAGAACTTGATCCTTGGTCCCCCTTGGCTTTTGGGATCATAGTTGGCTTGAGTTAATTATAATTTTCTAATTATAACCTTTCTATAATTATAATTATCTAGTAATTGTTTGACCTCAAATTTCTGCATAGTTGCAGCAGCATAATAAATTAAATGTCTTTGAATAAGTCTTCTTTTTCTGAAGTTTAAAGAATTCACAATTATGTGAAACTGTGTTATGTAAATTGCAAAACTTCCTGATTTCTCCTGATGCAGGCAGGCTTTAAATATTGTTACTACTTTTGCAAAATATGAAAACACTTTTATTTTCACTCTGGCAACATAATGGAAAATTAGTGTAACATAGTACTTGGCCTTAAGGCAGACATTAATATTGAAATATTTACTTACAAATTGGAAAAAGGGAATCTTGAAGTTAGGATTTAGTAAACTTATATTAGATTTAGAACACTTAAACTCTAGTAGAAGTTTAGTAGATTTCATAATGTAATGTAATTCATAATGTAATTGCATGTGATTTCTAGCAAAGTGTGTTATTGAGTTACTTACTGAATTGTTGATTTTAATACATACTGGTGTCTTTTTTTTCTTATAGCCTGTAATGAATAATGATAAGCACTGCTTTGAGTGTTATGGCTATGACATTATCATTGATGACAAGCTGAAACCATGGTTAATTGAGGTAAAGTTATATAAAAAACAGGAAAAACACTTCCTTCTCTTTTGACAGAATAAAATGAAGTTGATTTCAGTGTAGTCTTTCCCCTTTTGAAAAGGTATCTTTTCTTCCTCAAGTAATTAGATTAAGAAAAGTGTTGAAAAGTACAATAGGTTGTGTGCTTTTGTTTCCTCTTTGGTGGTTTTATTTGTTGTTGGCTTTCTGTTTTGTCTTTTAAATCTAGTGCATCCATACAATTGGACTGCAGAGGCAGTCCTGTTAGATACCATATGTTTAGCTGGAAACTTGGCATTGACTCGATGGAGCATAACATCAAACTTTAGTTTTAGATGCTATCATGGCCTTAATGTTGCAGGTTGAGAGGAAAGATAAGGGACACACAAAGGATAATTGAGATATTTGTAAGGTTTGGGTCACACACACCCCCCGCCCAGTTTTTCCTCAGTGTATTCACTTTGGATCTGTATGTTCCACATAAGTTTTATCTGCCCTTCTTGTGAAAGATCAAAGGTAAATGGACTTTATAAAAATAAAATATTAAAAAGTCTGTTTATTGTTCTGATACCACTTCTCCATAATAAATGTGGAACACAAGAGCTATGTTAAACGAAGCCCAGTTCTAATTAAAGCAAGGTGCGCTGTGGTGCTTTGAATTGAGAGCACGTATGTGTGTCTCCAGCTCACCATTTACCAGGGGAGAACTCAGGTAAAGAACATAAATAAAAGCCATTTACCTGGAAGAAACCCACAGATTCCTGTATGTAACAGCTGTTGAAGTGAACCAGGCAAAGGGTAAGCACTGGAAATTAGGGGGTTTACATCTGTGTAAGTTTAGAAGATAAAACACAAATCAGTGTCTTGTCTGACTAACCCCGGTGAACCTCGTCTCAACACAAATCTTCAGGCTGACGCTGCAAACATTTAGTGGTTTGGTGCTTTTGTCTTTAAGTAAAATGTAAAATGCCCAGTGGGGGATTCCTTCCCATGTCTGAGGAACTGAAAGATGTGCTTTGAGACGCTTTGTCTTAATTTCCCAAATAGTACATCACATATGCTTTTTGGAGAACTCTATACCACTGAAAAATCTGATGCTGACTTTTTTTTTTCTTCTTTCCCTTTTTTAGGTTAATGCTTCCCCTTCTCTTACTTCTAGTACTGCTAATGATCGTATCTTGAAGTATAATCTTATAAATGATACTCTTAACATTGCTGTGCCTAATGGGGAAATTCCAGACTGTAAATGGAATAAGTCGCCACCGAAAGAGGTTCTTGGCAATTATGAAGTCTTGTAAGTTTTATCAGAGTTCTGTGTAAATGTACATTTTTTTGGTCACCTAACTCCGTTAATGCATAAGGTAGTCCACAGAGATAAGGTGAGCTTCATTCTGATGTGAAAAATGGGCACAAAGTACTGCTGCATTTTTTTGGAGCTGCAATAGCAGCACTGGAGGTGGGAGTGCATTAAAGAAGGGTTGCCTCACCTGGTCTCTAGAGGGAATGTTAATTGTCTGATAAGCCTCTGCTTGCATGTTTTGAGCTTCCAGCAGCTGGATTTGACAGATGAAGGTGAAGAGAGGGTTTGTCTTATACATGTGTAGAACTTCAGTTGTTTTGATTGTAATATGTAGATGGCATTTAAATACATGTAATAGCTTTTTTGATAGAAATTTTCACTCAGCTCCTAGAAATGACACCACTTGACTCTTGTAATTCATGGGTGTAATAATAATGAATTGTCGGATATTTATTAAATTCCCCAATTTGTATTGCAAAGGGAAAAATTAAGGAAGCAGAGATGTTTATGTTGGAGTGTCTGAAGGATTCATTTACAATTGATTGGTAGAGGAAGACTGATTTAAATACAATTTTGATGATACCATTTCTTGCATTTTTAGAGAAAATGTTCAGATAGGTTCTCTAGCACTACGTAGTACAATTGTTCAGTATGTCAGGAATGTGATTATGTACATAGCTGATTCACTAGTTCGTACTGATCTTAAATACTCTTTCTATATATGAGTAAAGATAGTGTAACTAAGTATGTATTATGACTGTTGTGCAAAATATTGTAGTGTTATCTTTTGATAATTACACATCTATAGCCAGTTTCTGCTCAGAGTTCGCATAGCAGCTGAGAGGTAAGTTTATACCGAGGTTATCTGAGGCCATAATGTGTTTAGATATTTAAAGAACTACTTGTCGCTGTGGTTGTGTTACAAAACGCGTGTCATTGGATGCATTTCATCTAAGCACACTGTTGTTTGTCCGCCTCATTCTTTGCCTACTCGCTCTCTGATGCAACGTTGGAGTTTTTTAACACCGCAGCTAACAATGCTCTGAAGCAATAGCCTAGGACTTCATTAAAACTGCCAGCAGCCTGATGCTCCTCCTTAGCCACAAACTCACGCAGTGAGGAGAAATACAGAAGTATATCTGAAATTTCACAAGCGTAAAATTTCACAAACTTGGGACTTTAACCAAAGCTGCCAGATAATTTGCTCCAGTGATGCATGTGTAAACCTGTGTGTAGAACAGCTGGTGTTATATTTCGGTGCTAGGCATTAAGTAAAACAGAATAGAGAGGACTCACTCTTGTTTGTGTAGTGAATAGCAGGACGAGGCACTGAACACGTTATCTTATGTTTAGGTACGATGAAGAGATGGCACAGAGTGAGGGGCCTGATCGTGACTTGCGAAGTCGTCCTGGGCAATCTACTGGGGGGAAAGGAAACCGGGCAAGAGATTCGGGAAAGCCTGTACTAACCACCTGGAAGTGACAGTGGACAAAGCAGCTGCGCTCTTGGTAGGACGACATCATGAACGAAAATGCAGGTTTTGAACAGATTCCTCTATTCTTCTACATTGCATGTGGGAAATATTAAAAGAGGACAATACAGGCTTTGAAAAGAAATGAAGCAAACACTCTAAACCCAGAACTGTACTAGACATACACAGACTTGATGACTATTGCAATAATATATATATAGTGTGTATATATAATTAGTATATATATATACACATATATGCTTTGTATGATCTCATAATCTCTCAGTAATGATAAGTACTTATTTAATAAAAATTACAGCTCAGAATATGCCTTCTGAAAGAACCCCCTTGCTGTTCTGGATAGGATTTATGTCCTATAGTAACCTGTCTGTATAAGAAATGATGGGTGAGTTCTGTAAAATGGTGGTAGTGATGGGTGTTCATATTGTCACAATGATGGTTCACATTCTTGCCAGTAAAAGAAGGGTAACTAGAAAAACCAGAGTACATAGAGTTGAGGCTGTAGTCACCTAATGCAGCTAGTGATTTATAACCAGTATTAAGAAATTGGAAAGCAACTCTTTATATGCTGAGGGTTTGTTTGTTGTGTTTGGGGTTTCTTTTCTTATTTCCTTTAAGTGTTTTGAGCTTCTCACTCTTTAAAGAGAGAAAGTTTCATGGACTGAGGGAGTGTTTCCAATGCTCTACTGATGCATTATTTCACGAGCTATTTATTTTTATTTCAGGATAATGCATGTCTGTGGAAACAGACAGAACAGTTACATACTGTAATAAATCTCACTCCTTGAAGCCAATGATAAATTCTTAACTTGCACCAGAATCTTTTTGTGTATTTCTGCATGTATATAAGTACAGTATCTATATATTTTTGTATATTTTATGTGCACGATAAGAAAAATATTGTTGCACGTGGTAAGCCATTTCTGGTAGCTCTGATAGCAAAAGTTGTGATGATTAGCTACCAAAATGTATAGAGCAAAAGTTAAAAATAGGTATTTCAGTCTCCTAACAGCGCCACATATAAATAAACTGGTTGGGTTTGTGATTGGCTGTTGCTCCCACTTGCATTTCCACTAGTTATTGGAGGTTATTTATAAATGTCAATGTGGAGCTCTGATTATCTTTATTTCCCTTCCTCCTCCCCCCTTCCTCTTTTTTTTTAATTTTTTTTTTTTTTTGGATGGTGGGGAATCATGGAGACAAAGGCAGAGGGGGCTGGGTGTTGCACATGTCCGTGTGAACATAACACACTCTGATCTGGATGCTGCTGGCACGGTGATACTCACCCTCTGCTTGTCACAGCGGGCTACCTGCTTTGCCCTCCGATGTGTCAGGCCCCTAAAGCACGCGCAAAGGGAACTGAACCTCTCCCAAATGTTTTGAGTTTCTTGAACACGTAAAGCAGCCCACCTGCACCACAGAAAATGTCAGTCCCTTTCCTGCTTTTGAACAGCCTCCTAGATGAGGGCAGCTGCTTGGAAACTGCATTTTTGGGGGAGAGTTTGTGCTGATGACTCGTCAGTCTGAATGCAATCTGGCAAGAGCAGTTTGGGCTGGGGAGTGAGGGCAGATGTGGGCTGGGCTGACCAATATCCTTACACATGATCTGGGATTCATCCTTGGAGTAAAGAGTGAAATATGTAGACTGAATGAGTCACTCCAAGTGTAATCCTCATCTTGATCAATCTTGGATATTCCATTAAAATAAAGACCAAGATCCAACTGATTCTTTGGAAATCAGGCCTTAATATTCCCTTAAAAACATATTCTCTATGAAAACACATTCAAGTTGGCTCTTGAAATAAGGCTGAGAAAACATGATTACTGCATTATAGTAAAGCTCATCTAAATACCTGGTCTTACAGTTTTGGGGGTTGAGGTTTTGTGTTTGGTTTGTTGTTTTGTGGGTTCTTTTTAGTTCCTAAGTGTGAGTCTTGCTTGTATGTTTGAACCATGGTGGGTAAGCTACTCTTAAGTAGATATGTGGTCTGATATTAAGTGTCATTTTAATGATGTGATATTTAGTGGGCAGATGTTTCCGGCCCCAACTGCCTGTTAGTAGGAAGTATGTGACAGCCTTAGGAACTATGAGGCTGTAGTAAATAGTACTTTGTTGTGTGGCTATATTTCTTACAGACAAACAACACAACAAGGATACTCTGATAGAAGGAAAATTGAGCTTTCTCTCATTTTAGTTTCTACTGCTTGTGATTAATTTCTTTAGAGCTTGGACAAAGGATGTTGTTGTAGTCTTGTAGTCTATCGTTAACAGTAGCATTAGCAAGGATGAGTACAACATAATGATTACTCCTTCCCTTTATCTTCTTTCCTGTTCATGCAGTTTACATTAGTGGGATTTCATAGGGAAGAGGTATATTAAGAAATGCTAATTCTGGTAAAGATTCAACTTCACACTGTCACTTTTTGAGTATGTAGAAGTCATGACATATTAACTGAACTGCAGTGACTTTCATTCTCCATCTTGAGAAGGCTTACTGTGAAAGCAAAACTGTGCCTGGCTTACTAGGATTTATTGCTGTTGGTGGCTTTGGAGACTTAATCAAGGTGATACTTTTCATGCGTAATTTCACAATGAATCAAAACAGATGGTAGCACTTACATCAGTTTGTTCTTCCAAACTTGTTTGTAGGTGGTACTCTGTGTTGGCAACAGTGGCTTTACAGCTAGGCAGTGAATTGGATCAGGGCTTGCAGAACACAGAGACATTGACAAGACAGAAAAGGAATAGCACTACATATAATATTACTAATTGAATATTCTTATTTGTTTTGGGGGGGGTGTTCTAATGGCTTGGAAAGAGTCAACGCATTTGAGTTCCCACTTTTATGATAATGCATCTCTTCCAGTTCTGACTTCTGAAAAATTGTCATCATAGTAAATTGGTAAATGTCTTACTATTGCCTTCAAAGAATGAGAATTTCTGCCCCAATGTTTTGCAGATCTGTTTCGTTCATGTGTAGTATTTGCAGAGCAGCATTTTATATGGAAAATAGTTTTGTAGAGCTATCAATTTGGAACAATGAAATCCTTCTCTCGCCACTGTAATATTGGGAAAGCGTATGTCAAACACTTTACTTGCGGCTGAAATCTCTGTAAAACATCTAGTAAATTATCATTACTACTACAAAACCAAAACATTAACCTATGACTAAACAGGGAAAAAGGAAGCTCTGATAGGAATATTTTGCCACGTAGTACTTAATCTCATAACTAACATTTAGATTTCGAATGTTGGTGTCACATTTTACACAGTTAAATCTCCAACCAGTGTATTGCTAGCAATTTATCCTGCTGACTCAAACATTAATTCAGTCATGCAGTGTTCTTCTTTGAAGAGCAAGAAGTCCAAGAGGCTGCAGGTACAGTGACCATCTCTCCTTGATCCCATTCCACTTTCTTTCTAAAAACAATGTGCTGGTGATCAGATCTGTCAGGCTGCTTTCTCCTCACTTCATTTCCGAAAGGCTTTTTGCAGAAGATGAAGTTTGAAGGCCTCACTATATTTCCACTTCTAATACTTGAAAAACCTGTATGTGTAAAGGGAGTTTTAAGGAACAAAACTGAAATATCATGAAATTCTACATGACTAAGATTGGCTTTCTGATTATCAGTAACAAACCAACTCCCCAAAAAAACTGTAAGCAAACACAAAATATTCCTTTTCTATGAGGAACTTGAGGCCTCATATCCCTAAGTGAAATGTTCTTGAGAAACTCAAAATTAGGAACATCCATTGCTATGTAATAGTTACTTTTTCTGTGCAAGACCTGTTGAAAAACACAATGCTGGTTTGAAGGAATTTAAATAAGGAACGGGTCCTGTCCTGTCCTGTGTTAGCTGGAATGAGAGTTTGCTCTGTGCATGACGCAGCTTGTCCGTAGACTCAGGAGGATGACAAGGGAACAAAAGCAGGTACAGCTAATAGTTGTAAAGGGGACTAATATAGATGAGGAGGAAGGTGGCTGTCGCCCTGTGAGATGCTTGTTTGTACATGGCCTTGAATAGTAAAGGTGTAAATGTGGTGAGAGGGAAGAGAAACTTGAAATTAAAGCTTTAATTGCCTACTCAGCCATAAAGATCTTAAACCTTTCACTCCCATGTCCCTAACTAAATTTCTTGCTGTAGTAGGACAGAACTAATTGTACGAAGTTGTGGTGTACAAACTGATAACAGCCAGGGGCACACCCTGCTATCAGCTGGAACTGAGGAATTGACTAAAGGTGTGATGATAACATGTATAATAAAAGATGTTAAACCTTGTGTGGATGCTCTCATTCAAAGGTAAGGTAGCTTGTTTTTCCAGAGCCTAATTCTCTGAAAGATTAAAGACTCTTTAACCTCTGACTTGAGAGAGTTGAAGTGGGCTTAAATCTGAGTGACTGAAAGCAGAGGAGCTCTTATTTCTGGGTAACTAACTGTGGCCCTAGGCTAATCATTTTCCAAATGTGTCTTAACAGGAGGATAAAGAAACTGTTTTGGCTTTCAGTGGAGCAAAATAAACCAGAACTAACAGTTCTTAAAAGTTCTGACTTTGGCTATTGTAATAACTTGCCAGGCAGAGCTAAAATAAATGTGCCTCTCAGTCCTAAAATACTGTTCTTCATATGCTCAAGTGATCACTGGCATAACGACGGTATTGTACGAAGAATTAAATAGACAAGCTCTGAACAGCTACGGGAATTGTTATAATGACATCAGTGTAGAAGGAGCTTATTGCTAGAGTTGAATAGTGGGGCTTGCTTCCCGGGCATCTAACCTTTCTCCCTATTAATTCTTGACATGGAAGGAATTAATAAGATTCCCAGAGAATAACTTCTTTATATTGCTTTAGGAACTTAATTAGAATAAAAGAAACAGTATTATCCCTAAAGCTACTTTGTTGCTGTTCGCTTCACAATAGAACTTCTGCCTAAAATGTCCCTGTCTTCTGATTCACTTCCTGCTATAAACTTAGCAAAACAATAGACATTTCACAGAAGATATATAGTCCTGCATTTCAGCAGCAGAACATGTCAGGCAGAACTCATTTATCTGTAGTAAAGGAAGGACTTTGTCATTATAAACTAGTGCTGTTTCTGAAGTAGTTACTGTTCAGTTTTCTTAGGTAGAAGAAACAGGAGGCAACTTAGGTTTTGTGCCTGCTTTAATGAAACAGCTCGCACAATCCTTCAGGGTCGGTGGGAAGGACTCTGTGCCATCTGGTGCATATATCAAAATATAACACTGGTGTTCATAGCTAGTTATGCTAACATGTAGTGTTCCCTAACAAAACAAAATTATTCCTGTATTCTCTGCAGAAAATAAATTCAACATGCATAGCTGGGAAAAGCTGGCTTTAGCCACAATCCTGTTAAAAATGTATTATTAAGAGGAAATAGGAACATAAATTAGTATCTTGGAAAAACTGATTGTTTTTACTGAATAGTAGGAAGTTGTTTGTGCTACACTGTTGGTTTTTTTCCCACTTTAAGCAGCCATCAAAGCTTAGGCAAGCTTAAAAAAACTCTCTGTACTTGAAGCAGTCTCTAGCCAGAACTTTCCCATTCATTATGATGATATAGGGTTATCTTTACCATTGACAGAGTCTTCCATGCCTTAATTATTCTCAAAGTTTGTACTTATTAAAAGCATATCATTCACGTCTTAGATAATCATAGGCAGGTGTGAAACAAAAAAGGTTGGACTGTGTGAAACACTATCTCCTTATGTTTCACATTATTTTTGATTAATGAAGGATTTTTCAGTCAAGAACATTTTTTATATATAAAAAGTTCTTTCCTAGCGACTGCTGGGCAATGAAATTGTAAAATTAATTGATTTGCATGGAATTAAATTAATACTCTGAAATTCTGTGTCAGCGGTTGGCAAATATATGATCGCTTTACGTGTCCATTCAAAATATGGTTCAGGATTTAAATTTAGATTTAAAATGTAGATAGATTTATATAACACTTGGGCTCTCTTAGAACATTCCAAAGAGAATGCTGAAATGTTATTGCAAGAGTCAACAAACACCAGTGTTGTCACTGAGTGAAGCCAAGAGGCAGCATTTCTTTACAGAGAGAATATTAGTGCTTAAAAGGACACATGGCATTTCTGAGGACAGCAAGAAGACACAAGAAGAATATTTAAAAATAGATTGTGATAAAAATAAAAATAACCGTGGGATACTTATCTAAAATGAGAGTGGAATTTTTTTTTTCTTTCACATTTTTTCCCGAGAAACTTCCTGTCCTGTTCCTAACAGTCCAAATCAAATGCTCACCAGCAGGGCTTTGTAGACTGCTGGCCTTTCCTCTAAGAAAAAAGATTGACATATTCTTTCTTAGGATGTCATATTCTGAGTATAACTGAAAATGTTCAAAGAACAACTGAGTATTTAGGAAAAAAAAATCAAAATAGTCAAATCCAAATTATTAATATGTCAAAGTATGATTCACTATATCAGTAAATTATTTATGGCATCATAACAGTATCATCATGCTGTGAGGTTGCATGACTGATGATAGATATAATTAGATCATTAATCTCTTTTAATTCACTGCAGGAAAAATTTTATGTTTGAATATGCATAAAGATAATTTACATTTTATAAATTGAAAAAATAGCACTTTGTTAACCACAGAGGTATATTTCTCCAAGCAGTTTTTCAAGTGCATATATGTATTTATTCAGTGCATGTGGCCTCAAGCCTCTATATATTTATACATACATTCAATTGTGTTACTAGAAGTAATTAAGTCAAATTAAGCACCAGCATGTCTATTAATCCCAGTGCAGACAAATTCTGCTCTCATCTATTGAGGTGATTTACATGAAGATTGATAGTGTTGATCCAAAAAGTAGACTAAGATGACTTCAACAATGTTGCTTCTGAATTGTTTCAAATTATGCACTTGGAAAGAGGACAAAAACTTTACAATGAAATATGGATTTTTAACATTTTGATAGCTGTTTTTGTCTTACTGGATTCCAAAGGAGTCTAAGCATTTTTTCATCTAAATGTAAAAAGCATAGGAAACAACCAGAAAACAATGTTCAGCAGCTCAAAGATACTGTTCTCTAAAGTGGCACATTAAGGAACCTCCAAATATTAAATTAAAATGTTCATGTAAGTTGTCTTTTGGTGAACTTTCTTTTTTCCATTGAAGTCCTGCCTTTACTTTTTATGTTTAAAATGTCATAGCATCTATAAACACGTTTAAGTGAAAAGCTGGAATACACGATTGCTGTTTCTCAAGTTGTTTAAACGTCTGAATCCAGTTGTTAGGAAGAAAAGGGTGTGTAAAGTACGCATTTCTGATTGCTCTCTGTTCCCTTGGAAGAACCAGCTCAAGTTCCACATGAAGAGGACTCCCAAAACACCACCACTGCCTTTGCACTGTGACATGAGGGCTAAATTTACTATACCTCTCTCTCTATATATATATTTTAAAATGTGTAGTAAGTAAATATATATGCAAATAGTGTAATAAAATGCATACAGCATATAAACACACATTATATTTGTAATATACATGATATGTATAAAATACATATAAAATGTACAAGCAGTAGAGTGGCAAAGTCCATGCATGGGAATAGCTGGTTGGAAGAATAAGGCACGACTTTCCTCAGGGTTAAAAGACTGACTGACAGCTTTTGCAACCATGCCAGGGGCCTGAACACAAACCTCTCACTCCTTTTACAGTCCTTGCCCCATCCCAGCCTAATATAAAACCTGAGTCCTGAGTTTCACAGGCGGTAGCACTGGTTTTCTGCACGGTGACAGTGATTTTTACCCCAAGATGGTATTCAGTCAACTGTGTGAAATAGTTGGGTTTTTTGTGTGTGTGTGTGTCAGACTGCCACCGGCTGCAGGTTGAACTTCTGTCCTCTGCCAAAATGGAATTCCTTTTCATCACAGTATGACCTTAGTTCTAGCAGGGGGAGCTATGATTTACACTGAATTCCTGTTCTGTTTCTTCAATCTTCGAACAAGTTTGAGCATTATTTGACCATACAAAGAGATGAATGACTGTTTTGATGTTGAGGTTGAAGAAAGTCTAAGTGTTCTGGCAGGGAGGATTTCCAGCTTTGACAATGCTCTAGGCAAAACGGAAGCTTGATTCGTGTCCATACAGAAAGAGCTGTATTTACGATTCTATATATCACTTGTAATCTCTAAAGAGAGCTGGTTTACGCAAAGCTTGAGGTCATATTTAATGAGGCAGGCTGTGTGGAAAACTAAAGCCTATCTGTGGTCAGAAGTGAGAGAAGAAACAATAAACGTCAAGATTCCTCCTCTCAGATGTGACTTCTGACTTTCAACACAGGAGAGAGAAGGGAGAAATAGTGTTAAATCCTGCAGAGCTTAGCAACCTGTCCAAATTTTGCAGGAGACTTAATTGCAATTAACTCAAATCAACTTTTAAAGGACATTGCTTCAGAAGGTAACATTTACCCCGGTGCCATGGTCTCACAGTCCTACCGAGCTAATCTAAATTCCCAATGAACTTAAAACTCCTGAAGTTAATGAGTCACACACTTAGTGAAAGAGTACAGGAAGACTCGGCGTCTATACTGATGATATGCAAACTTGCGTAAGAAACATGGCCAAGAGGAAAGTGCTCTTAGGACTGTTTGGCAGTCCTACCCAGTCATCCCGAGCTCTCGCTGTCCTCAAACCAGGCTGTCCTCTGGGACAACGCTGGAGGCAGTTGATGAGTGATGAGAAGGGCAGATGGGAGGGAAACGCTGAAATTGGTAGAGGAGAAGGCAAAGGCTAAAGGGACAAAATAAGGTTACCGCGGTGGCTGCTGCTGGGGACTTGAAATAATCGTCTGTCAAAAGTAAATAAGCCTAAAAGATAGGCAAGGGCTGGAGTAACAGTTCTGCCTGCGATACCGCTCTGGTATCGATCACAGAGGTTGCACCAAATCAGCGCCGTGGTTGTAAAGGTGGCCCCGTCCTTGAGCTACCCCCGCCTGAAAGGCGGCTGAGAGACAAGCCCGCGAAGTCCTGCGCTGTCTCCTCCGGCAGAACGCGGCTTCAGCTGACAGACAGGGGCCAGAAGCGTAATAAATGCAGCACCGGCGTTGCCGCATTGTGCTGTTAGAGGGCACTGCGCTGCGCGGCGAGACCGCCGCCGGATCAGAAGGGGACGTAAAGCCTTCGCCCCTGCCGGGCGTTAAAAAGTCCCCGTGGCTTTGCAGGATCTACCGGCTCGGACAAACTCCGCTTCGGGAAACGAAAGCTTCTGCTCCTTCACGGCTGCCCCCTCAGTGGAAACGGGACATATAGTGTTTATTCACGCCGCACCTTGCCGTGTTGCACAGCGTTACCGCCAGCGATTTCCGACCACGTAGATACCTATCTATACGTACGCTCAGCGGCTGCCCTCTCGGCCAGCTGGTCAGGGCGGGCAGGCTGCCCGGCTGGCGCGGGGTGGCAGCGGCTGGCACCACCGGGCGCGGACGCGCACCCCCGCCGCTCCGCAGCGCCCGGAGTCCCCTCATGAAGTGCACACCGCCTCTCGCACGCCTGTCGCCCCGTAAGCCGGGGGCTCGGCCCGCGGGACCGGCGAGGGGACGGGCTTCAGGCTACTCAGAGGCGGGCTGGGTGCTAACGGCCCCCTACAAGCGTTAGGGAGCTCTCGCCGACCCTGGAGGCGCGCGCGCGCACCTCTGCCCAGCGCTCGCTCCCGCCGGTACCGTCCACCCGGTACCTTTGCCCCCGCCGCCCCTTCCAGCCATCAACTAGGAAGCGGCGTTAACTGGCAGGCGGGGAGAGCCAATGGGCAGCGGCGAGGCGGGAGCCTACCATTCGCTCTTGCCCAATCGAGAGGTGGCTGGGCGTTCGCCAATTGGAGGGGCGGGGGAGGAGGCGGACGTAGCCGGGCGCGGGGGGTGGCGGCAGTCAGTGCGGCGGGGAGTGGAGCGTTGGGGCTTCTCTCTCGGTCCTCCGCGCTCTCTCGCCGTTTCATCAGCCCTTTACCCTCCTTCGCCAGCGGGCACAGGGGACAGCCAGTTCCCGGCTTCAGGTGAGGGCGTCGCCTTGGGCCTTAGCCTCAGGGAGAGGTGGAGGCCAGGCTTTGGACAGCCGTCGGAGCCCTTGCTGGGTAGTGGGCGGCGGGGTCCCGCCGGCGGGCGCGAGGACGGAGGCGCTTGGTTCTGCCGTCGCGCCTCGCTTCGGGACGGCTGGTGCCCCGCGGCGTGGTCAGGCTTGGCGGGGTGGGGCGGGCGGTGTGCTAGGAAGGCCCCATTGGGTGCCGATGGGGCTCCGCGCCCCTGCGGCGCGGCGGTGGTGCGGGGCGGGGAGGGAAGGGGGGACGGGGACGGGAGTGATAGCGCCGAGACGTCACGGCGCGGCGGAGGGGCAGCGCGCGCCTTGGGGAGGGGGCGGGGGGTGTTTGGGGAAGGGGGGCGGGGGGCAGGTCGCAGGCCCGCGAGCCCCGCGGCGGTGCCGGGGCTTCCTCTCCGGCGGGCGCGGGGAAGGTGAAGCTCTCCTTGCACGGCGCCTGGCGGGGAAGGGCAGGGCTGGGGCTGGCGGGGGATGACGCCACGGGCTGTGGGGAGGCTCGGTTCCTGTCGGAGGGAAGAGCTCGCTGCTCGGGGAAGTTTAGTGACCCGCTCGGCGGCGAGGAAAAGAGGGTTGAGGAGGAACACCGACGGGTAGCTGGGTTTTTTTTATTTTCCTCACGGGTGTGAAATCCCGGCGTCCTGGATGGCGGCAGGTAACGATGCCGACTTGCTGGGAGGAGATGTTTCTGGGGAGGGAGAGTGAGATTTTAAGCGGCTCACGGCCTCCTGAGTGCCGGTGACGACCGATGGGTCGTCACCGGCACTCAGGAGGCCGTGAGCCGCTTAAGTCAGGCTTCTTGGTCTGCCCATTGCCGCCTTCTCTCTTGGCTTTTCCCTTTTTTGGCTTGCGGAAAGAATCACCCCATCTCCCAAAGTCTAACGTACGCGTGAGAGACAGAAGTCTCTTTATGTGCATCGAGGCTACCTGGTTAGAGGACGACTGGGTGCCCAGAGTGCCTGCCTGGCATGCCGTGTCCATCTTTCCCAGCTGCCTGGCTGGCTCTGGTTGTAGTGAGTCAGAAGCCGATAGACTCAAGTCTTCTGAGGCTTCATCCTTTTCCCTTAGCTGTAAGGGAAGCCAGAAGGGTGTGAGTGACGTACGTTGTCCTCTGTAAAGTGAATATTTGAACGTGAAATGCAATCTTGCAATTTTACATGTTGTCAGCTTTCTCTGTAGCTGTTCTTGTTTAAGACCGTAGTTTAGTTAGGATAATTTAAAATTACTGTGCCCCTGCTCATTTTTCCTGTACCTATTTCAGTAAGTTTGATAGTTTGTAGACAGCCTAGACTGGGGTAAAAAAAAATGAGCTTCACAGTGTATTAGACACTTTTGTTTTCTTCTGTTGCACTCCACGACCTCAAAACAGACTGCTTGAACGTGTTACCGTAAGACTGTTTTCTCTTGCTACAGGGGGGATTTTTTTTCCCCTCCTCCTAATTTGGATTTAATTCCTGAGTTTGTTCAGCCTTTTGCTAAAGATAGAACCTTTTAACTGCTTTGAAAAGGTAAAAACACTTAGTAGTGCATTACTATAGTAGTCATAGTGGCCTGCATTATGTAAGCAACTGACCTTTTCCATTCTGGTTTTAGTGCAACAAAAAGATCATTCTTGTAAGGCTTTGATGAGACCAATATAAAAACATTGCTTCATTGCTCTTTTTTTTTGTGGGGGGAGAAGGGAAGACTTGTGTTTCTGCCTGAAGGAAAGTAGTAAGTAAAACAGCTTGCCAGTTGTATTTCAGATGGGCAAAACTCCTTAATTGTGTTTGTAACTGTTGAGGTTATTAGCACCAAGGGCTGACGTGCTTGCTGTTTCATACCTGTAGCTGCCTGAAATTATATTTTGTCAAAGTTGCTATGTGCCTTCAAAGATAGCAGATTATGTTCTGCCAATTATGACTGAATCAGCTTAAATAGTAGTGTATGTGTTAGCGCACGGGGCATGTCTAGTTAGCCCAACGCAGCATCATTTTAGAGATCACTGATCATATTCTACCCCAGCTAAGGTATGGTAAGCAGGAAGGAGAGCAGATGCCGCTCTGTCCTCTGTAGCGTTAACCTTGGCATGGCTGTTCAGTGTTCAAGCACTCCAAACTCTCCTCCGTGCATAGTTTACAGTTCTAGAGTCAGTTTTTTTGGCTCAGGATCTGTGTGCTGTGCGGTGCCATACTTGAATAAACATTAAAAACTGCCCTGGGGCTTAAACTGCATACCACACATCCAAGCAACAGTATCAGCGTTAAAGGGAAGATACTTAGCACAGTTGTAGTTAGTGACGAAATAGTTGGTTGCTAGGCAAAGCTTTTTTGGAGTTATTATCTTTTTTTTACTGTATGGTTTTTACTCTGGTTTTGAAGAGGGTGTGCTGCAAATGGATGCAGTAGTTAATATTGAGCTGACAAATTAGATGGCATTTATGATTGCTGGGCTGGGCTGTTAGCTGTATGCAGCTTTGTCTGGCCTTAGGTATTCCTAAACTTCTTTTTTTTTTTTTTTTTTTTAACTATCATAGGTTTATGAGAGAGTCTCTATATTCCACAAGGCATTTCTGTAAAAAACCAGCTTTAGCTTGTAGCATCTATTTAATTGTATTTTTAATACTTTTTTCTCTTTTATTCTTTTCGTATTTGAAATACTACTATAGTAACATGACTTTCTTACTCTGCAGTGATATTCTGGGGAACGTTTTGATCTATGCTTATTTGTAATTAATATTTTCAGAAAATACCTAGATTATCCATTTTTCTAATTGGTAGATGTCTGCTTTTTTTTTTTTTGTAGTATCAGGACATGTGAATGTCGGTCTGAAAATCAGCATTGTCAACCTGTTATTTGTACCATGTGATATATTTTGGTGATTTGCATCAAGCATGAGAAAGCATGTTTATACGGTACCCTTCCCTTCTCTAGAGCCAAGTGATCTTTGTGCTTTAAGATGTCCTTATGTCAATTCTGTGCTTCCTTGCTTGTGGCTGAAATGAGCCTAAAGGGAACAGTGACTTGAGTCTGTAGCCTGCGAGTGCAGGGTAAGAGACTTCTGTGCTTGTCACAGCGATGGCAAGGGATAAAATGTTTTGTGGCACTCCTAGTCAGGAATTCCCTGTGCTTGTACGAATCTGTGGGAGTAATATGGGTTAGCTGAAAGGTAGCTTTCTGCTTCTGGGACAGTCCATGGCTTTCTTGATGTGGGAGTAGCAGGTCATAGAAAATGTTGCATCTTCTCATGCAATAAGCCAGGGGACTGACTGGTAGATGCAGATTGAAGTGTTGGGTCTGTGGGGTTTTGGTTTTCTTTTTTTAGTAGATTTGTTTAAACATTCACGCAAGTTAATACATCAGAGTATTGTTCTGTTCATTCTTAGGATCTCTGCTTTTTAAAAGAAATCATAAGATTTAATGACTTGTTGCCTGAGACCTGGAATGAAGTCTCTAACACTTGAATTGAAGATTAGTATGAGAGATGAACAACTTTTTTGTAACGTAGGATTTAATTTAAGTTCTGCCCTAATCCATAAAGCTTCAAGAAGTGGCATTGTTCCTTTCAACTAAATCTAGTTGCTGGTTTTTGGCTTGACTTAATGTAACAACGAATTGTTCTCAGGACATGAAAAGGAAGAAAGCAGGAAATAGCAGTGATGTAACTGTACCGACATAAACCAAGCTGAGTGTGTGGTTGAATAGAATGGTGCACTTATTCTGAATGTTACCTGGCCAGTTGGCTCACTGGGCTTGGGAAGAATAACCTTAAGTCAGTAGTAAAAGGCTGTTGTATCCAGGGTTGGTTCCCTGTATACAGTTATAGTTGAATCTGTCACAAGACTTGAATGCCATTTGTTCACCTGTTGTCCTGCAAGGTTCCTTGCCTGGGGCCAAGGAACTGTCAAAATTTCTCTAATGGTGTTGATCTGGAATCCACCTTGATGTGTGCTTCTTGGAGTGTGAGTGATTCCGCTCGAGGCGCTGTGAACTGGTGTGCATGGAGTCTTGTGAATCTTGGTGGACAGGATGTGTCAATATTTGAGAAGGCACCCAGCCCTAATTAGTAAATAGGGATGGAGCTAGCATGGTTATTGTAACACTGCACAGTAATGAGCTCTGAAGCAAAAAGAAAACGTCTCTAAGGCTCTAAGTGATGTGGTTTGGTTCAACTTTTGGAATATGCAAATATTTAAAAACTGTTTTGGCTTACACAACGTGTTGTGTAAATATTTTGACAGTGTTGGAAACCTGCATCTTGCAGTTTGGGTTTTTTGGGGGCTGATGCATGTTATTAACCCTTTCTGCTTGTGTTGGGCTATGCTAAAGTTAAGGATTAATTATAAGGCACTTACAGACTGGAAAATTTTAAACAAGCTGCTTTTCCTTTTGTCATACGTTCCAGGCCAGTGAAGGACAAAAGAGATCATGGTATAACAGCAAAAATGACAAGGATAAGAACAGTCTGTCAAATCTTATTATTAAATATGTTTCAAACAGTTTTGAAACCCAAAGGCCTGGATTTTATGTAATCTGCTGACATAAACTTAGAGATGGGACACAGTAGCCACCCTGAGAATGGGTGCCACACAGGTTTTAAGTGACAGTGGACTTGGAGGAGGTCACAAGTATGTGTGTTAAGTATCTTCTGCCTGTTGTGATTTACGTATCATGGAATCGTGATATACTTGAAAACTCTCAGCTTTTGACTATAAAGTAGTGGGTTGTTCACTAAAACTGAGTGACCGTGGTGCTACTGTAATCTTCATTGTGAAGTATCTTTCTGCAGAAGTGTGATATTCTTTCTGTCTTGCTAATATTATTGTGTCTTTGTACATGAGTAGCACAAACAGGACTCATAAATCTGCTTTTTATCACATACTAGCTGGTGTTCATAACAACAAAAGGTGTGTATTGACTGAGCTCTGAAAGGACTAGCAGAATTCTTGTACGTGGCGTGTTATGCTCTGTTTGCTGAGCATAGCCAAGAGTTCTGTGTTCCAAAACCAACTTACATAGAACTTCTTACTTAGTGCAGTAGTGGTAGGAGAATATTGAAATTAGAATTTTATTTGAAAGCAATACCAAATTGTGCAGGAGTGTAGATCTGTTGGAGGGTAGGAATGCTTCACGGGGGGTCTGGGCAGGCCGGGTCAGTGGGCCAAGGCCAATTGTATGAGGTTCAACAAGGCTCAGTGCTGGGTCCTGCACTTGGGTCACAACAACCCCAAGCAGTGCTACAGGCTGGGAGAAGAGTGGGTGGAAAGCTGTCAGGAAGAAAATGACCTGGAGGTGTTGGTCAACAGCTGGCTGAATGTGAGCTGGCAGTGTGCCCAGGTAGACAAGAAGGCCAACAGCATCCTGGCTTGTGTCAGAAATGGTGTGGCTAGCAGGTCCAGGGAAGCGATTGTCCTCCTGTACTTGGCACTGGTGAGGCTGCACCTTGAGTACTGTGTTCAGTTTTTGGCCCCTCACTAGAAAAAAAAAGACATTGAGGTGCTGAAGAGCAATGGAGCTGGTCAAGGGTCTAGAGCACAGGTCTTGGGAAGAGTGACTGGGAGGACTGGGGATGTTTAGGCTGGAGAAAAGGAGGCTGAGTGTCGACCTTATCGCTCTCTAGAAAGGAGGTTGTAGCCAGGTGGGTGTTTCGATGAGGTTAGGGTGCCAGGGGGGTTTAGACTGGATGTTAGGAACAAAATATTTAACAAAGTGATTGTCAGTCATTGGAACAGGCTTCCCAGGGAAGTGGTTGAGTTACCATCCCTGGAAGTATTTGAAAGATGTGTGGATGTGGTGCTTGGGGACATGGTTTAGTGGTGGACTTGGCAGCACTAGGTTAATGGTTGTATTTGATCATCTTAAAGGTCTCTTCTAACCAAAATGATTCTGTGAATTGGAACCACACGTATGCAGCATCAACTTTTAGGCACGCTTAATTCTACAGTCCTTGGATAACGTTGTTTTTAAAGCATTTTTTCCCCAAACTTTTCAGGTTCTCTCTTTTCCTTAATAGTTACAAATAAAAGCTTAAAAGCTTTTTTTTTTGTTATTTATGTGAAATAACCTAACCAATCTAAGTAATCTAATATCTAGTGAACATACAATTATGCCTCACTTGAAGGAACTGCTTGGCTCCTGAACTGCTTGGTTAAGCTCTGGGGTGAATTTAACTGAAGGGAATTATTCCCAAGTTCTTTCTGGGTTGTGGTGATGGTTCCATTCCAAAATGTGAGTACTGTTTCATGTGTGAGAACTGAAACTGGATAACCATTTCCTTTAAGCAACTTTTCTTTAATTTTCCTGTGTTAGGAGAGAACTTTGTGAGGAATGCTGTCAATCTTCTGTTGTTCAAATGCAATGAGAAATAAATTGAGTAGTTAGTTATCCTCTTTTAGAAATTCTTATTCCCCAAACTGAGATTATTGTCACCTCATTGATTATTTGTATTGGTCCAGTATTATGACAGGCCACTAGTGTTTCTATTGGTTTACACCATGTTAAATGTATTTTATTGCCATTCTGTTCTGTGTTAGCTGGGTGGTTGTTTTGTGGGGGTTGGTTTGTTTGTGGGTTTTTTGGCCTAGGTAGCTTTTAGGGCTGTGAGCTGTTCTTACTTTGAGTTGAGGTGTTGGTCTCTTTTGGAAGTTGGTGCAATTGAAAGTATGAACAACCAGCATATACAGATAAAGTATCATCAAGCAATAACTTGTGATTCATAGTGCAACTTCCCAAAGCAATCTTTCATACTGTCTTAAGCAAACAGAGCCCTCATGGGAAGAGAAGTGAAACAAGTTATTTAGTGTTACTGTGTCATGGATGGTTTGTGGTGGGTAGTCCCTGGCTGGGCACGGGGTGCCCACCAAAGCTGCTCTATCACTCTCCTCAACTGGTCAGAGAGAAGATGTAACAAAAGGCTCATGGGTCAAGATATGGACAGGGAGAGATCATTCAGCAATTACCATCACAGACAAAACAGACACTTTGGGAAATGGAATTAATTTATTGCCAGTCAAATCAGTGTTGGATAATGAGAAGTAAAACCAAATCCTAAAAATGTGTTTGTCCCACCCCTCCATTCTTCCCAAGCTTAATTTCACTCCTGGTTTTTCTACCTCTTCTCCCTACCGCGGCACAGAGGGATGGGGAATGATGGTTGCAGTCAGTTCATCACACATTGTCCCTGCTGCTCCTTCTTCCTCACAGGGAGGAGTTCTCTCACTCTTCCCCTGCTTCAATGTGGGGTCCCTCCCAAGGGAGACAGTCCTCCATGAACTTCTCCAACATAGGCCCCTCTACAGGCTGCAGTTCTTCATGAACTGCTCCATTGTGAGTCCAGTCCCTTCCACAGGGTGCAGACCTTCAGAACCAGACAGCTCCAGCATGGATCCTGCCAGCAAACCTATTCCAGCCTGTGCTCCTCTCTCCACAGGGCCACAGGTCCTGCCAGGAGCCTGCTCCAGTGCAGGCTTCCCACAGGGTCACAGCCTCCTTCAGGTGCCTCCACTTGCTCTGGTCTGGTGTGCTCCATGGGCTGCAGGGGAGGCTGCTTGCCTCACCATGGTCTTCTCCACAGGCTGCAGGGGAATTTCTGTCCTGGTGCCTGAAGTGTCTCCTCTCCCTCCTTCATTGACCTTGGTATCTGCAGAGCTGTTCCTCTCTCATCATCTCACTCCTCTTTTTTGTTGTTAAGGCTGCTGCTAGGCTTTTTTCTCCCCCTTCTTAAATACATTATCACAGAGGCACTACCATCATGGGCTTGCTCAGTCTTGGCCAGCAGCAGGTCCATCTTGGAGCCAGCTGATGTTGACGCGGTCAGATATGGTTAAAGCTTCTAGGAGCTTCCCAGAGAGGCTACTTTGTATCCCCTTCCTGCAAAACCTTGCCATGTAAACCCAATATGTGGCCTGACAAATCTTATGGCAGTTGTATTAGACCAGAAGTTATGCCTTTTTGTTTAATACATACCATGACTTGATGCAGGTTTTTTTAAAGGATGGATGTTCCTACTAGTCACCCAGTTGGCTAATAAGTCCTGCTTTCTGAAACAGCGTATTCTGACGTACAGTTATATAATACATCTTTCTAGCTGCCTGCCTCACAGCGCTTTGTTTACATCCTACAATTAGTTGAGCCCATTCAACTGAGTGTTCCTGAGAATTTGAGAATTCTTCAAACTTGATGTTTGAAATATTAGGTCATCTTTATGAGATAAAAATTAAACTTTGTCTTGGTATAGCCCAATGTGAATACCAGATCAGCATCTTTAGCTTCTGCTTATTTGAGCAAACAATTCAAACGGGTTATTGCATTTTCTGTTATTTACTATTTCCTCAGGCTTTTTCTTAAATAGGCTGTGCAGTAGCTCAGTCATGGGTCCTGATCTTTTTTTGAAGTCAGTGATGATAATGGCAAGTAATTTAGCAGTAGCTCAGTGCATACATCCTGCTTTGTAATGTTTATTGACTGTATTTTGAGAGCTTAACATAAATAGTGTCAGACTGAGCTTGTATAATTCTATATCTTAATCCAAATACCTTGGAGTGGTAGCAAGGTGAATGCTGTCTGGAAACTTACGTCCTCAGAATAGTCATTACCCTCAGGATAGTGATAAAAAGAGCATGCTGTTAAGAAGTTGGTTGCATTGATTTTTCTTCATACCTATGTATTAATTATGATCTTGTTATGCTCATATGGAATCTTATTTGTTCCATTTTAATTGGCTTGTCTTTTGTAAACTACTGTGTTGCTTTTGAAAAGCTTACGTGACAGTTTTTATGACGGAATTTCTCCCTTATTCGGAACTTAAAAGTTCATGACTTAAAGCCTCTCAAATGATATTTTAAGATTCTCGAACAAAAGCTAATTTCATAATGCTTGTTTGGGCTACTGAGCCCTCTTGATTTCTAATCTGAAGGCTAATAATCAGATCACTCAGATAAAATTATTTGTCAGCATTCATAGATCATCTGCCTCTCATTACATAAAAATGTTGATACCTTATGAATGATAGCATTGTTCTTAAGGTTGTTATAATAAGGACAACGAAGGAGTTTAAAATATATTTGAGGTCTACCACTGCAACTATTTCTCTGTTCTTTCTGCTGTCTTTCATTGTTGGCAGCTTTTGTTATGCTTGTTACCGTGAACCCCCTTATTTTATACTTCAGGCGTAGCTATTCCTGTAGCTACTCTCTTTTCTTTTTCTAACCCAGTTTTGGGGACAGCTGTTAAAGTCATTTTGGCTGATTCTCGTGTGATAAAGCAATATAATTTTATCAGATTGCTGAATCTGAGTCTTCTCAGTTGTCCTTAGCTTGACTTTACATCTTCTCTGTCCAGCTGAGGAGGGGAGTGATAGAGCTGCTTTGGTGGGCATCTGGCCTCCAGCCAGGGTCACACAGCCATGGTGGCATTCTCCTTCACTCTGCAGCTTATTGCCCTGTGTTGCTTAGTGTGCTTCAGTGGTCTTGAGTAGGCCTTAGCTAGAGCCCATATGGTGTGTGAGCTATCAGAAGATATTGTGCAATATATGTGGATTGCTAGTGTTCTTTAAAGTTGTTAATAATTCAAATTAGTAATGAGTGTTACTGCAGAAGTGTCACTGCTCCTTTCTTGACCACTTAATTCTCTCTACCTACACCATAACCACTTACAGACCGTTCAGTCATGTGACAGTACAGTTTGTGATGTCAAATGGGCTTGATTTATGTTCCCAAATGCAAAAATCTAGGTGTTTTTGTGGGCCTACCACCTGCACATAAACAGTCTGTTTGTCTGTCAGGGTCTCAGACTTTCTGAACAGTGTCTTTTGTGTTGTGTGTGTACTTGCTTATTCCTTTTCTTAGCATAACATAACTCGTTCAACTAGCTCAGAAGCTTGTTGCTACTTCTGCTTGCAGTGATAAGGCAAGTAACTTCAAAACCAGTGACTGTGTTGCTACTCTTACAGCATAATCAAGTTCTTTCCCTGGTGCCCAGCAATTTGTTCTTGTTATCTGCTCTGTGTTGGCCCTATTTATGTGGCTGTACTGTGACCAGAGTTAGTTTCCTTGACCAGCAATGAACTTTTTTTTGGTTTAGTAATTTTTAAATGGATAAAGCTTAGCACCTGGCTTCCTGAGTAGAATTGATGTCATAGGGATAGGTTGGGAGGAGTGACTGTGGGCGTGGGAGACAACCAGATCAATCTTTATCAGCAAAACAAATTCACATCATAATAAAGTAACCAAGCTAGGTACTGAGATGAGCAATGCAGTCATTAATTTCCACAAAGTTAACCTGTAAAGTGAATGTTGGATGTTAACAAGTCTTTGTGTAAGTGCTTTTTATAATGCCATGTGTACCAAAGATGGTCAGGATGTAATAAAGTCAGGAAAATTGAGTGTGTATAAATGCAGCAGTATTGCTCATCCCACCAGCTGAAGCTGTGCTGCATGAGGTGCTGAAATACAACTGAGAGATTTTACAGTGGCTGCCTGGAGACTCTACACTTAAACTATTTATAGTGAAGGGAATCAAACATGCACTTAATGCTTCTTGATTTTTATTTTTCTAACCAATTTTAAGTGCATGGCTGAATAGGTAATGTTTCAATTGATCTTGAATTTGTACATTTAAAGTAAGCTCGCTGTTTTTCCTTGAACTTTTGCCTAAAATATTTTAGTGTGAAAGAACTAGAAGACAGAATTTAAGTACTTTTCAGAACCAAGTTCAAAGATAAGCTTTTGCCTTTTGACTTCTAAAATATTAAGTAACTTAAATGTTTCTAATGTGTAACATATAAATTATGTAATGCAACACCATATTTATAAAAATGAGTGCTAAATAATTTTGAGTCCTAGAAGAAGATTTAAATAAATCTGTTTTAACATTGTATTGCTAAACCAGGTTTTAAAGAACTAGCTTTGAATTCCAACTCTATGTTTAATATGCAAAATTGAGTCAAACTTGTGAAAATAATCAAGGCCGGGGTAAAATGGCCTTCTTGGTGGGTTTTTTGTTGCTTGTGTAGGTCTTTCTTCCCACAAGCAAAAGACTAGGTATACACAGAAACCATTCCAGTTCTCCTATTTCCTAGACTGGAAAAATCGCTTCCCTACCTTTATTATAACTTGTTCTGTTTGGTGGGAGTTTTGGAGGGTGTTTTGTTTGGTTTTTTGGATCCTCCTGTTACTTTTGTTCTGTGATACTGCCCCATCTGCTTTCTTAGCTATTCTCAGCAAATAACAGTTCTACCTGGTGTTTTTTTGAAGAAGGTACACAGATTGGCTAGAAGAGAGTATCTTTCTAAGGAAGCAGGTTGAGCAGTTTTGCAGACCACTTTGTGCTTTTGTTTGTTTTATTCTTCACTGTGCCGGGAGAGGTGAAAGTTCATTCAGTGGATGTCATGGATGTGTTGTCTGTTCATTGAGGTGGGACCAAATCTGTTATTTATGTTGCTAAAAACAAATCTGAGGAGATTTAAAACTATATGAATTGCCCTTTAAGGACCTGTAGGTGAACCTTAAAGTTGGTTTGAATTTGTCTAAAATCTTTTCTCCAAAGTAGCATATAAGCAGCTGCTTCTGCTCTCAGTTGTAGTATCCCTGTATCAGAGAACAATATGTGAGTCTTGCTTGTATCTAATTACTGTATTTTTAGCACTTGGTTTAGATGAGGCTATTGCATAGTTTCTGGTAGAATGTGGATCCTGTGAGTTATGTGGGTATCGTGAGTGAAATCTGTGCTGTACCACTTCAGTCATTGTCAAGTAAGTAGCAGTCCAGTAAATTGATAAATATATTAATTCTTGATTTATTTTAGGGTTATGCAAGAAAACCTATAGCTTCTTTGCTCTAGACTTTGATCAGACTAATAAACTGTGAAGTAGTTTAACTTTTCTCTAGGGATCCAATTAGCTGGGGGTTTTTTACTAGTCCTGTAGAGAAACTGAACCTGCAATTGGAGATCTTTCCATATTTATGCCCCTTCTGCCCTCCTCCCCTTTCCTGCAAAACAGGCTAGATAGGAAGCAACTTTACTTCTACATGTTAAGTATTGCAGAAACACCTCTATTTGTGTAATTAAGGATGAACTCTGCTAAATTTAGCATGTAATGCTGACCAATTTATCACTGAACAAAATTACTGGTTCTACAGTATTTTTCTGTTTCCTTGCTATGCAGTGAGATCTCTTGGAAACACCATAAAACCTGCTAAACAATGGAGTAGGCTTTGATGCCTACGTGTACATCTAAGGGCACTTTCATTGCTCTTGTTTTTGTGTATTTTTTGCATTTGTGGGGTTTATTTCACGTTTCATACATACAGGTAAAAATATGCTTTTTGAATGAATAATGCTATACTAGTATATCTTTCAAGATTATTTGTGAATGATAACTAAACTGAAGCTTATAAAGTTTCTTTGAGATTATTAATAATTCAGGGATATTTAAAGTATCTATTTTGGCTGGAATACTCACTGAAATGTAATTTATTAGATAGGAAAAATAGCATCAAAAGCTATTTGCTCTTAAAAGCTGAACATTTTATAAACATGCTTCTTAATGTGTTCTGTATTTGTCAAGGAAAAATATATCATGTGAATCTTTGAATTAAATTTGAGCTACTTTCTCTAGTTATGCAGCTCTGCTGGTCCATGAGACGCACTGGAATGTGCAAAGAATGGCATATTGCACCTGGGTGTTTACACCAGAATCAGCATGGGTGTTTAAATTTGGAGTGCTGTGAAAAATATCAGTCTGGTTGTAGTACCTGCCCTAAACAAGGAAAGAATGCAAGTCATGTCTTTTGTGTTTCACCATCACCCAACTTCAAATGCTTAACTGCTTTATGTGGCTATAAATACCAAAAGGGATGATGGAAATCTAACTATGTAAGCTTAAAAAGACATTTTAAAATCTTGTTTCACAGTTGGCTAACTTTCTTTATTAATTTTTCTTTTCTGTTTTAAGAGGAAAAAAGTTCTTCATCTGGGTGAAAGACAAGTACAAGTAGGGATTTGGCATACGTATGTCAAATGCATAAAATTAATATGGAACAACTTTAAAGTTTTGTCTAGAGCTAGCCTACGGAAACTTAGACATTGAAGCAAGCAAGAACTTACCTTCTTGAAAGTTCATTTAATGTGCTATTTGATTATTGCTGATTTTGTCTGGAATTTCAAACTTGATACAGAATTACTGGTTAGCTGTGTTAAAGTGAATGAATTCAGATGGTAACTTGAAATCCTGAAACTCTTGAATAAATTCTTGGAATGTTAATGTTGAAATACCCTAACCAGAGAGCCACAAAAGATGAGTTTAGAGATTTTTCTGAATTTGCATAAGCTTTCAGCACCGGATTTGTGGTTGGATATCAACCTTGAGACAGAATTTTTCTTCCTATAGTACTGTAGGAACCCTTCCTATAGTACTATATTCTGATTGTTTTGTCAGTGATATTAGTGTGCCTTTTTTCCTCCTTTCTACGTATCCTCCTTCTGTTACTCAGTGCTAGCTTCCACTGACTCCTACCTCTAGAAAAGGCACTAGAAAATGGACAGCGGTGTTGCATTTTGATTTATGACTCTCAGTTGGAAGCATGTCAGGTTAGTAACACTAATTTCAATAATAATTTTCCAGGGACTTAGTCGAAGCTGTGACTTGGCACTAAAGCTGATCAAATGGCCTTCTTTGCTGCACTATTTTTAAGTTGAAAAGACTATCTTTAGAAACTTAAATACTGTAGGGATATAGTTCATCACATGTTCTATATAAGCAACTAGGGAGAACTTATAGCTCTTCTGGTTTCACATAACACTTCTGTTGCAAATCTAGATTACTCCAGTTAGTACCAGACACTGCTATTTGGAGCTTCAGAATGAAGACCAACAGAAGGTTTTTGCTACTTTTATGAAAAGCTCTCAAAGCTGAACAACATGTGAATACTTTATTTTAACAAAATGTTGGCTAGGCTTAGACTGGTTTGGTGTCATTAGAGCTCTTCAATTTACATAGAAATAATAATCATATAAATATTTCTGGAAGAATAGTTGCCTGCCTTGGAAGGACTTTTAGGTGCCAGTGGTAAAAATGCAAGAGACTGCAATATTTTGGGGTTTAGGGCTTTATGTTTTTGGGGCAATATAGTCTGGCATTGGTCATTACTGATGTTTTTCACATTCTTGTGACTTATGTTCCAAACTGTAATAGCAGATTGCCTGTGCTCTCAGAGCAGCATAAGCACAAGATCAGATTATTCAATGCTTAGTAATTGTCTGAACGTAATAGGAGGTAACAATGCAAACACTGGTGGGGAAGGGGTGTAGTAAAGGTAACAAACCTCGTGCCAATGGATATTACAGTAAAATATACTAACGTGATAAGAAACAGTTATACCAGCACATAAGCAGCCCAGGACAAAGACCGTTTTGTTGAGTACATGTGTACCAAATGAGTGGGTTTTTTCAAACTATTAGCTCTTTATGTATTTTTTATTTAAATCATGCAAAATGGACTATAATTGAAAGCACATCTAATGAAATAAGTACAGATCGTGTTTTCTGCTTTGCACCAGAAAAAAATTTTATAGAGCTATGAACTCTTTCTTTGGGTATTAGCATTCTTATTTAAAGGATTAGATAATGGCTTTGGCTGAAAGATTCAACTGCATAGGCTTCACTTTAGCATAAGAAAAATGGACTGCAGTTGTGTGCATGTATAGGAGGTAAACAAGCAAATGAAATGTAACTGGATGTGAGAATGGTGCTCTTGTGATCTAGTTCTTGTCTTTTGGAAGCTGAATGATTGAAGATGTCTTGTGGATTGATTGATACAAGTTCTAGAGTCACCATCACTAGAGGTTTTCAAGATGTGACTGGACAGGGTGCTAGATAATCTCATCTAGGCTTCATTTCCCCACAGAGTATTGGACTAGGTGATCTTTGAGGTCCCTTCCAACCTGGGCTGTTCTGTGATTCTGTGATCACTGTAAAACAACTGATACTGCACTGAAACAGTTCCTACAGCATCTGATTATTGTAGCAAAGTGGGCTATTGAACACTCTTTCAAGAACTGTTTGACACACTGGGTAGTCCAGCCTCATCAATTCCAAGGACTTGATACTGTTTTCAGGATCCCTCTGACTGGCAAAAAATGAAGATTATAGTGACAATCTAATCTATTGCGCTGACTTCCCATAACATCCAGCATTAGAAATGCGACAAGATCTTTCTGCTGATTTTTCTGGGAGGTGGAAAGGATTTCTTTCTTGTTGAGAACAGTCTGACAGACTGTCCCCTGTCACAGTTAGCTAGCTTATTGTTCTGTTTGACTTGGGCAAGCCATGTTTTCCAGTGCTAAAGTGTTACCAGTCAGTGAAGGAATCAATAAAGATTAGCTGCTTTTGTTTTCAGATTGGCATTTTGGGTTGGGATTATGGCAACAGTCTTTTTAAGTTATGGTAAACTAGGTAATAAAACTATTTCTCTTCCTAGGAAACATAGTGTATATTTAAATTCCTTGTGGCAGTTGTGAAGGGAAAAAGTAGGCAATTTGTTTGAAGGTGTTAAACAAAATTTCAGTTTCATAAATTTTATGGGACAGAATTAATGCAAATTGTCTAAGGAATCAATTTAAGGTCATTAAGTTCTGGAATAAATTATATATAGCACATTCTTTATTAATGCTGTTTTTTCAGTTGTAAAATACTATTTAATTTTAAGTGTAATACCTGTTTGGTGTTTTTTTAGTATCTCTGATGCATCAGATATACAGAATTTTTGCCTCAGTGAAGCAGCTGTTACAAGCGGCTGTACAAGTTCTTCTGGTTCTGAATTTCAAGTTAAACAGAACTATTAGTATCTCTACTTTTACTTGTGAGGATAGCCACCTCCTTACAAAAAGAAACAAACCTTGCTACAGGAGTATGGGTGTGTGAGTGTAGCCTTCAGACAGTTGTACCAGAGGTTAATAATACTCAAAGGCAAGAAAAATCTTACAGCTAGACTTGTCTCCTTCATGCTTTTAGTGTTTGGATCGTTGGGGTGTTTTTTTTTTTTTAAATTATATGTATGTCTTTTGGATGTTGTGAAATAATCTTAGTAAACAAACATACACATCCCCCAAAGTATTTTTCTTTAAAAGATACTTGAAGTTTCGTTCTTTTGAGCACTTGGTACCCTGGAGCTTCAGGAGTAAGGACATTTGAGTGCTTTTTAAAACCACCTGAGTCCTGGCTCGATTGTGCGAAGGTTACTTGTGATCGTGGCTCTTCAGCTATTGAGCCGCCTCTATTAAAACAAACATCACTGGAATCATAGCTGTAGCTGCTACTGGAGGGATCCTCTTAGTGCATTAGAAAAACTTAAGCTTTTTTAGGAAGTCCCTATAGTGAATGACTGAGGAATTGCAATGTCTACTGTTTATTAGTAGAGTCCATGTGAGCTCTGTGGGTCGAATTGGGCTGTTGTCAATCAAAAGCCTCCTAGATTTGGTATGCTTTGCTGTTTAGGCAGGTCACGGTTTTCTTCTGATGTACACTGGGAGCTAAGGGGAGAATGAATGGCCGTCCCTACAGTAAAGCCCTTGCATTTGAAATAATGAAAATAAAAAAATGGTTTGCAGAAACAAGAGAGGAAGAGGTTTTAGCAGACTTTCTAGATGCAGGCTTACTTTTTCTAATGCTGTTTATATTAGATGATTACATTGAGCCTTTAAGGCTTCAGAACCAGAAGTGGAAAATGCTAGTAATGAAGTTTCACAGGTGTTCTCAGCTGAAATCTTCTTGACTTGACCTGTGACATTAGAGAGTTTGATTATGAAAAGATCATTATATGTTATTTGTAAAAATGGTAAGTGGTATGTTCTGTATATAAATTTTAATAGCACTTTCTTTGTTGCCTTTATTTTTCTCAGTTTTTTTCATGCAATTATTTTAAAATCTTATATGCATCTTTTATTCTTCCCACTGCCATATGGTAAAGATAGTTAAATGTGAAGTTTATTATTCACTGACTAAGCATGTGTCTTTGTTTTCTTATTCTTGGGGAATATTTGGTCAACAGTGTTAAATTCAGTGACACCTTTAAGGCATTTCTGCATAACTGAAGCTTTCAGTTTGCAGCTGTTGAACCATTCAATCATTTTTTTTTTCCCTTTGCTGCTCAACCTCTTAACCAATGAGCCATATGGAGATAGGGCTCTCTAACTAGTCATATGTAGACAGGTGACTCATTTCAGTAACCACGAACTATTCTAGAACACTGGCTGTGATATTAGTGTGACGGTGACACAGAGCCCTGCCTTTATAGTGTCATGGTACAGTTCTGTTTCCACGTCACTGTCCCACATATCTGCTTGGAAGTAAGCATGGTGATACCATCCTAGCTGTTCAGCTCCAATACAGTGCATTAAAATCTCAGAGGACAAATTCAGTACTCCACAAGGAAACATGGTGAGTAATCTGTTCAGACATTCAAGCTGAATTCATAAGCACTAGCTAGTTAGCAAAATCTTAAGTCAGAGGTGGGCCCTGCTAGCACCTTTTATAACAGATAGGGAATTTTCAGCAATCTGAAACGTAGCTTTAGGCTAATGGCAGAAAAACTATGTAGTTCTGGGGGGAATTTATTCTCCATTCCTGGCTCATTTTATATGTGTATGTAAGTCATATATATACACAGTTTATGCAGAAAGTACATTATAGAAATTTGGCTTAAGCTGTTCCTTTTGAACATGTGCAAGTTTGATATTTTAAGTCCAGTATTTTATTCCATGATACTAACCTTTCCTAGTCTGATTACTTCATGTTACTATGTGTCATGCAAAAATACCAATTGAATTCTATTTTAATTTAAAATGGAATGTTGCATTTGAATTTAAGGGCTCCAGACTTTCTGGAGTCAAACGTTTTGCAGTTTGTCAGTTTGATTACAACGTGTAGAATGATTTGCAGTAAACAAAATAGCTTATGAAATTTGATCATTTTATTCTGAAGTTATTTGTGTCTGCTTTTCCCAGCTGCTGTGACTTAGGTGGAGGATACTGACGTATGGGTTTAGATTAAGCAAAAAAGATGTGTGAATCTGCCTTTAGCAGCAATTGATTCTGTTTGTGAGAATCATTATGGAACCATTGAAAACGTTGAAGTTGTTTAGCAGTAGAGTGCATGATGAGCAGAAGTAATTGTTTATTATGTACTTACTGAATTACTAGTACTTTGCTTCAACACTTGGATCCACTATGGATCCTGGGCCATGTGTATTTGAGAAATAGTCTTTCAATGCTAAGGTTTCTCAGACTCTAATCTTGAGAGAGCACTAGATTGAACTTTGTATTATTTACCTTTCTATTGGTTAATTGTTGCTGAGATGCGGGTTAAAGGCTGCAGTTTAAATGCTCCAATCAGTGATGGCACAACCTTATTAATTGAAAAAACACAATGGTAATTGCAAGTGCAAGAACTGGTAGCTTAACAGGGCCTCTTGTCCCACTTTCCTTGAACTTCAGTCCAATTTACAATGTAGGGTAGATGGCTGACCTACTTGTACTTCAGTCATGCATTAATTGAAAACAGCACAAAAAGCTTTCCTTTTCCTGAAAAGCGGGAGAAGGGTAGAAAAGACTAGTCTTTCTGAGATTAATTGACCAAATTAAAGATGCATTTCACATCACTGCATTTGAGGATTCTATCTTTGAGTAGTTTTTTGTGATTTGAGAGTAATTTAAGGACAAGTAACATGTATCAAGATCTCTGAAAATCAGAAAGAAGAAAGGATACTTTGGTATTGGTGGTTTTTTCCTAAACCCTTAATAAGACTAGTGAAACCTTGAGAACTGAAGAAAACCTTCTATCACTTTGTTTGTCTAACCTTGATCTCATATGCCTGTATTAAAGCAGCACCTTGGTCTGTATGTTCAAAACTTCAGCTTTTCAATTTACTTAGAGTTAAAAATAGATATGTGTACTGCATGTGACTTTAAAAAAAAAGACCAAAAAACCCCACAAAAAGCCAAACCCACCACACACAAAAAAACCCTGAACTTAATTCTCAGTTTGTCAAACTGTATGTACAAGGAAAGCCATAAATTAAGATCTGTGACCTTAATACTTGAGAGTGATATTTCTAGGTAGCTTAGACCAATGACTTTAGTACATGGTAAGGAGACAGTTTATTATATGTATTAAAAAAAAAAAAAGATTGTTTGGGATATTTAATTCTACTAGGTCAGCAGCCCATGTTTTACAGGTTACTGAGTGGTAAGAAAGGGTTTTCTGTCCTTGAAGTAATTACCGTTTCAGGGTCAGAAAATTAAATTACTTGGAAACATGAAGAGTCCTTGCTAAAGTTTACCTCAGGTTTACTGAACTGAAAATCTGCTTAAGCAGAATTCAAGAGTTTATTTTTTCAGTGGCTGTGTTAATGAAGGTAAGTATTAAGCAACCTTCTCCTTTGCCTTAATGCAAGCAAATAATTTAAATGCTCCTTAGCTGGATTCAGTTTGCTTTAAAATCTGGATTAATCTTATTTAATTTGAAATATGAAACACTGTCACATGTTTGTACTGTTACAGTATAGCATTGGTTTTGAAACACTTGAACAGATCTTTTATTGTTCCCAAAAGAATAATTGCTTAATTAACTTACTGGAAGGAAAAATAGTGGAAGCTATGTGTGCCTGTTGTTGTTTTCTTTCTGTGTTTATGAATTGTACTCTGCAGAGTTTGATATTGATACATTCTGTGTCAGTTCCAGAAATGACACTGCTGAAGTGATGTATAAAGTTTATATGACACTGATCAGAGGCTCGCAACTTAAGCAACGTTTTGAGCTATCTTCATTAGTGATGGCATTTTCCCCAAATACTAAACTACCCTTGAATGTGGTTTGAGAATTGAGCAATGTTGCGTGGTGATTTGACCTGGTTTTTGTCAGCAGGGCTATGACAGTGAGGGGATAATGACTGCCAAAAGAATTGGTAATAACTGAAACTACTATTTAACATAGAACATAATTGTTGAACTAAGCCAACAATTATGGGGTGGTTACTTTAATTTCTGCTTTAGCAAATGTCCTGGGGTACAGTTCTAAGTTATACTGGTCCTTTGAAAAAAAGCTATGCTAGCAAGCCACTTCTGATGTTGTAGGATATTTCTCTTGTATGTGTTAAGTAGCTGTCCCAGAAAGCTGGTGGGTTTGCCTGGTAGGGGAATAATCCATTCATTTGTAAGGATTTCTGTATGGAAACATGATGCCTCTGCACCGCTTTCAGTTACGTATGAGTGCATTGTGGTCTGAGAAATTGAGTTATTTTACTAGGTCTTGGAGTCTTTTCTTCTGTCATCCTCAGTAATGTCTTTCTAAGACACTACATAGGAAGGCCTGCTTTTGTTCGTGCTTTCTCTTACTTTCTCCATGGTAAGAAAATCATCACTTCTCATTTTCCTTTTTTGATTTTTATTTACATCTCGAAAAAGTGACAGAGGAATTGACTAGTACTTGAGGAGAGTATGGGTTTGTCTGGGTCCACCTGTGCAGGTAGCTTCCTGTGCACCAGTCAGTCATGCTAATTTCTGCCAAGTATTAACCGCCTGTATCTCCCCAAGAATAGTAGAAGGTAGAGTATGCTGACATGTTGTGAATGCTTGTATTTGCAGTTTCTAACAGTGCTTCAGTCTTTGGAAATGCACAAGGTTCTGTTAGAGACTCTCAGGACTGCTAGATCCAGCTCAAATGAGGTCTCTGAAATGAAGTCTCCTAAAATAAAGAACAGCAGTTCCTTAATGTAACCCTCAGTTTCAGGAAGACTAGCTTGTTTCACCTTTAAATTAAGGGTTTTTATGTGCTTCTACTTAATGCACTTCAGTATTTCATTAATTAATAATGACATATCCATGTTCCCTAAGATGGGGAAAATACAGCTTTTGACTGTAGAACACTGCAACTTAAATACTGAGGTATTTAAGAACACTGCTCTCCATCAAAGCCAGTAATATGATTAGAAATACCTTCCTTTACTTTAGGCAACCTATGGTCTTTCCTAAAGATTACAGTAAACCTGAATATTCAACTTCACAGCTATATGGAACCATTAGAAATGTGTGTGACTGAAAACCTTTGGTTTGAGTGCTGCAGTGGAAGGGGGAAGGACCTTAGCTTAAACTGCAGTCAGCCCACTGGAAATGAAGTAGTACGCTGAGAGAATTCTGTGAGTGGAAACGGAGGTCAGGCAAAGCTGCGCAGGTACTGCAGCTAGCTGTGCAGTTGTGTTGCTGAACTCCATATTTGGGGAAAAAACATGAGTGAATTACAGCATGGGTTTTTTTTTTTAAATTATTTTTCAAACAGTGTATTGAATGACTCCCTGAACATCTCTAATAGTTGCTGTTTTCCTGCCAAAAAATTGCTGTGTCGTAGTTGATATGAAAGGATTTTTGGCCAAGTGAATTTGATTACTTTGTAAGAGGGTGTGTTTGATCATGTTGAAACAAAGGTTGTGGGCTGAAACAGTCTGCTAAAACATATGTCTCTTTCTAGACCTGTTATTGTATTACTTCTTATTTATATACTTACATGGCATTTTCCATTTTCAAGTACAGTGGTGTTCATGTTTTGTGGCACTTGTGTGGTCAGATAAGTGCCATGGCACCTTTTAGCTTAAAGTCTTGATGTCTGAGGCAGTGCTGCTTGTAATGTTTTATTGTGCTTCCTAATGATACACTATTTTAGAACAGTTGTATAAATGTCGCTTTTCCTAGCAGCTACTTTGTTAGTGCAGCTGTAAATGCTGCTTTGTGTTTCTCTGCTGGAGAATACATCAGCCCTATTCTTTTACACTTTCCTTATTGCACCTTGTAAAATTCTACTTAAAGCATACATGCTTAAATATTAGTCAAGTGTGTCCCTTAATATTTTGTTACATTGTTTTTGTTATGTGTATATAATTGTCTGATTCCACTAACTGAAGGGTTATTTTATTTTAGCGTTTGAGCACTTTAAAGATACCTTGCTAAGTCAGTGCTAACCATGTGTAATTAGTGGGATGAAGGCCTTTGGTTTTCTGCCCCCTTCTTGCTTCTTTGAAAGGAACCTAAAGACCTATTTCTGTCAATTTTATTTTTATGGGAAATGTGCCAAAATATTAGGGTTTATTTCACATTAGGAGACTTTGACAGGACATATAAATTAGTGGGTGATGTCACAGGAATTACAAAAGTGAGGATTAGAAAAGGGTGAACATTTTTAATTTAACTGATGCTTCTTCTGCATTCTAACACTTTCATTGCTTAAACCTAAATAATGGAACCATCTGATTTAAAAAAAAAACATTCTTCACTCTTACTAGGTAGTTCTAAGTTCTTCAGGTGTTTTTCTGGAAGAATTTACTCAAAGCCAATTTTTATGTGCTTTTTTCCGCAGTGAAGAAAATGTTAATGTGTGTTTTTCCTTGGATCAGAAAGACATGAGGCGCTCAAAGAAACAAGTCTTAAAGATTCTTTTAGAGGGCAGCTACTTAATGTTATACTAGATGGCATAATACCTAGGTCTTTAGGCTGTCGGTAATACACAGTCCTTTCCTGGATCTAAAATTCTTTAGAATGGGAAATTTCTTCTGTAATAAAGTGTGACAGAGTTTAAAATCTAAAACACAAGAGTGTTGTGACCACAGAATCTGCTATGAAATTGTTCCCTTATGTTCATTCTCTTTGGTGTATCTCAACTGAAACGGGAGTAGTTTTACTTGGTTTACTGTTTGAGGTTAGATTCTGTACCTCCTGACAGTGAAGGATACTACCCACATGTACTTTTTCCTGTATTTACCTTTGTTGCCTGAAGAATCTGCAGGTCATCCTTGGTACTCAACAGGACAGCACCCCCCTCCGAGGTTTGTTTCAAAAATTAAGTATGGATTAAAGCCAGGATCAGTTAGCCTGTGTGCATTACAACTTAATACACTCTTCATCTTACTCATTCTAAATCAATCTGGTGAGATGTTTTTTAAAGACATTGATTCTTAGCCTAATGACAGTACTCTAATTTAAAATTCCATTATTTTTACAATGGAATCTTATGTTTTTAGGATCAGTCAATATTGCAATCAGTCTTAATATTTGGAGAGAGTTTGGGGAACAGTTGTCTCCAATAGTTACAGATAAATGAGAGTTTGTGTTACAATAGGTATTGTACAACTTACAGGAGTAAAGACATAATGATTATGGCTTGAGGTTTTTCATGTGATTTGGCAGCTGCTTTTTTTCCCCTTGTATTAAGGTCACCTTGATTTCAGATGTGTTACTGATTTTCTTTATTCTAGGGACGAATCCTGAAGGAAATGTTGCTAACAATGGTTTCAATAGGGAGAATTAATTTGCCAACAAATGCTGTTGATTCAGGAAACAAGATACACTATACAGAGTTGTATCAAAACTACTTTAATTTAAAGATACTATTTTTTTAGAGCATAGAGGACAAACAGATGAGGTGTTTTTATCCTCCAGCTGAGCTTTTGGCTCCACCTCATTCCTGTAGTGAGTTCAATTTTCTCCCAATCTTAATTTTAAAAAAAAAAGTAATAGTAATGCAAGAGTTCAGCAGCCTATGATGAATGCTTCAGCCTAAAAGCCAAGTGCTAACTAAGAGTTAAATCAGATCCTTTATCAAACAAATTATGTTTGTTTAATACATATAAATTGTACAGCTCCTTTTATGCCATATATGGAGCACATACATTATTGAGGGAAATCATAAAAGAAAATTAAACTTTTTGGCTGCAAGATGCTCTAGATAAGTTTGCTCAGCATCCCTAACAGCAGTCTTGCAGGTTAATGTAAATTCAGCTTGGCATTGCCACTTGGGTTTTTTAACACTAAATTAAAGCTGACCTCTACAACAGAGGTGCTTGAGCAGGTGCATTATAAAAAGGGTACACTTCAATTACATTTTAGCAGATTTTTGAATTCTTAATTATGGTGGTCTTCTCGTCCTTTTCTGGATGTAAATGCTAATACTATGAAGTTTTAAGGAAGTTGAAATGAGTTGCTTTTAGTGAGAAGAAATACTCAAGCATTATCACTTCAAAATTCAAGTATTAGGCAAGATCATAAAAGCTTATCTTCAATGAGTATCTGTTGGTTTTGGAAGTACTAGGAACAGAATACATTTCATAGAACATTAATTTTGTATTACATATCCTTCTCATACTTCTAACTCCTTGTTGCAACTATGTACACACAATCATAATGATTTTATTGCATTCACTGCACTTTTCTAGCACTGTGCAGATGTTTGAGTTTACAACATGATTTTCAAGTCAGTAAAAGCTAAAATACTCTCTGATGCTGCTTGTACTAAAGGATCTCTCAAAATGTGAGAACTGTATTTTACAGTAGGTTCTGAGAGGCAGGAAATTATCTTGAAGGTGTTTGAGAGAGACTTCCACATCTTGTAGGTAGTCTGTCTGCTTAACTACTTTCCCAGTTGTATTTCTTGCTCTGACAACCCCCATTCCTGAGACATCTGCATTCAGAAGCATATTTGAAGAAACTGGATGTTCTCAAAAGATAATCCTCAAATTATCATGCCCTTTCTTTTCATGAAATAGTAGGGACTAGCTCCTTATTTATGTTTCCTTCCTTAATTTAGGATAGTGTTCAAAAATATTACAGGCTCCATTTTTGAAGATGATAAAATAACTATATTTAACCTTTCAATAGTTTAAAACTTGTAATGAAAATGTGCCTGCGTTGGGGAACCTCTTTTCCGTTCATCTGTGTTCAGGGGTCTGTTTTGGCCTTCGGCATAGGCCTAACAAAGAGATATATTCCTTCTTAAGGACATGGTAAGTATAATTTTGTATTCAGACAGTATCTCATATTTGAAATCGACACCTCTTTCAAAAAGTAAAAGAAAATATACAGTGTTTAGTCCAGAGTACATAAAAATGTGTCATGGTTGAAACACATTCCTTTTAGAGACATGTAAATTCATGGAGCTGTTTTTTAGCAACAAGCATAACTTCAATACCACGTTGGAAACGCAAAAGATGGCTCCTTGCCTTTGGTTAGCACTCTGTGTAATCTCTACAGGCGTTTTTCTGTCACTTGTATGATGCTTAATACTGCATAACCTGAAGTTCATTGGTCTTTACACAGAAGAAAGAAGGAGGAGGGGGCTCTATTAAATGCTCATAGTGTTAAGTCTGTAGTTTGAAATCTCTCCTGCAGGTTTTACTCAGTGGTAGGCTATTGGAGTTAAAAATTGTTTATAATGAAAAATAGAAAAAAACCCAGTGACAAAGGGTGCAATAATAATTTTAAGATCTCTGAACTTAATCTTCACAAGTCTATCTGAATAAAGCTGAAAACATTTGCATTTTTCTCGGTATGAATCATGATAGCTCAAACTTCTCTAACTTTTCTTTTCCTGACTTTCAAGGCAGAGAAAAAATTACCCAGGACACTTTCATGGGAATGAACTTCAAATTGAACCACTTAACATTGTGTAGTGGTGGTCATTAAAAAAAATAAAAATCAAACTTTCCTGATTAAATGCCACAGAAACAATGAAATCTTCTAACACCTTTGGATATTTTAAAACTAAAACCTAGTGGTGAGGTAATTTCTGTGCAGACTGGTGTTGGGGATTCACAGTAAAATCTTGCAGTGTTGGCATGCCCTGGTCATATAATTGATTGGCATACGGCAGGAGTGTTTGAACAGTGCTGTCCAGCTTTGAGCAGAGTGTTATAAATGCAGGTGCAGCATGTATCTGCAGAGCTGGATTCTTTTTTTCTTTCTGGCATGGTTTATTCTTCTTACTGCATCATCGCACATACCTCTGAAAAGTATAATCTTAATTTAAAGTTGGAAACATCTGCAAAGCCTCTGAAGGTGATTGATTAACTCTACTGGTTAAAAGAAAAAAAAGCACAATTAAAATACCCCTTCACAGACTGACCTACCAGGTAGAGAATAAAAAAAAATAGTTTTCCTCAAAGTCAGTATTTGGCTATTAAAGGCATTTCCTGGTTAATAAGAAAAATGAAGAGGAAGGCTACACTGGCAGCTTGTAGGAGTTTTTAAGGACAGCTAGGTCTTGAATCTGGGAAAACCCCAGCATGTCTAGTAGCAAATTAAGGGGAAGAAGGATAGGACATGAGCTAGTTCTCGGACAACTACATCTCTCTTCCATTGCAACTCATGCCTGCAGTAAAGACATGCAATTCTGAGAGATCCCCAAGAGGCCTGAAGGGTTCAGTTCTATTGTATCTGTATAAAACCAGACAGAAACAGTGGCTCATAACTTGGGACTATTTGCTCTGAAGTGGGAGAGTGAGATAATGCTTGTACAGATATGAAATGTAACAAGAGGCTAAGAGCCTGACAGTCTTTGTGTCATTGACTCACACTTCAGAGGTGCATTTCTGTGCTATATGTCTTAAAGATGATTAACCTTAATTGGTAATTTTGTTTCATTTATTTAATAAAACGTTCAAACTGTACTTTATAAAATGTAATTACAAAGATAGCTTTACTTATTTCTTGGATTATGGGTTGTGAAATTTATATGTTGTAAAGTTTAAGTCGCGCAATGTTGATGTGCCTGGAGACTTTATTTTGAAATACTGCCTTCTCATATAGTTGTATGGGTTCTTTGCATGTAGGAAATACCAGGGAAATTTGAACTGCTTTAGTATGTCTTGAATGGGTGGTACTTGCATATTCAGGCAGTGTATGCATGCTATTTTCACTGTGTTTCTATTGCATGCTACACATACAGCATTTAACAAACAGGAGTATGGGCGAATATAATCCAATAGCAAGGAGGTTGTTGGGGTCTGAGCAGCTTCTACTCAGGAGGCTTACTGAAGTGACATTTTATACCAGCTTCTGACTTGACTGGGGGAGGGGACATGACCCAGAAGCAATTTGCACATGCAGAAGCCCTTTTACTGTGCAGTTCTCTGACTGGGCTGAAGCCAGGCAGCTCCTCTCCCCAGACTGCACCATCATCTCTCATGCCCTGGCAGCTCCTGTGCCCTCCCCCAGTGGTTCCTACCAGCGTCTGGCCACTTCTTGCTCCTTTTCCTGCTGCCTGGGGGCCACAGAAGTGCAAGAAATCTCTTGTTACTCTTAGTTATGACTGGTACAGGCTAGTACCTTCTTACTATTTAAAGTCACTATGTTAATTGATAACTGAAAAATGTCTAGGTGACAAAATACTCAGGTATTCAAACTAGAGAATGTAAGAATAAATGTTGCTTCCAGTCTGAGGAGCATGCATAATAGGAAATATGCCTATATGGTGTAATGGTCTGCATTTCCTAGATTCCTTGCAGTGGTGCTTGGGATATAGGGTATATTAAATGGATTGCTGTCAACTTTTATTAAAAAAAATCATTTGTTGTATGGCTTTGCTAAGTTTAACACACAAGCTACATTCCCCATGAAGTAATTATTCAGTTTCCTTTTATGGACTTTTTTCTAGTATTTGTTGCTGTAATTGTTTTCTTGGCAAAGACTAAGGGATTTTCTTAAACCGCTGTCAAAGAGGGTGCTAGTCTTTGTGTTTGATAGACTATCCTGATTTTTATTCTTCAAAGTTTCTGATTTGAGACTCTGCCTTCAGAAGTCTAAAGACTGACTTCCCTTGATAACATGCATTCCTATCTACCGGTTGTGATTAGATTTCCTGGCACTCATGGTCTGATGCGCTTGTTCCCTACATGCAGGGTGTTAGAATTCCTTAGTGTCACTTTAGGAAATAAGTCACTCTTGTTGACACATTATGGTTACTTGTTCATTAATTTGTGGAGCTGCCTGTGTCAATAGCTGTGATTCTTAACAAGTTTGAGTGCATGATTTCCAATATTTGTAAAAAAGTTATGTCACTTTTTTCTGCCCAAGTAAACAAATTGCAACTCTGAAGAAACTGGCAGCTCTTCTAGAGCAAGTTCTTTGGGCAGAATAGAAAACGAAGCAATGTCTAAATTGCTTTATTTAACCAGGGAATATGAGATGTATCATATTCATGGTAGCTCCACTTGGTAGCAAACCGCAGTGGTTTGCACTCAAAGCACAGGATGTGTCTGTTTCTGTATAACGAAGTCTCATTTTCTTGCTGGTCTGTTTGGAACAAAACCTCAGCCTTTAGTGAGGAATAAGTAAAAACACTATAGCTGAAAGTTTTCTTTATGAGCAGCTAATCCAAGTTGAGTGGTGTCTTTCATATATAACTATTTCACTTCCCAGTCATGAATCTTGGAATCCTGCTGAGCCAGGTCCATAGTCACAAGTCTTGTTGTTCAAAAAAAAACAAAAAAAAAAAACAAAAGTTTGAAAAGTAACGTGACCAGGTTCTTTTCCCTTCTAGAGGCTTGTAGGCTGTCTGTTGAGCTTGCTCTATAGTGTCCTTAGAGAAAACACAAGGATGATATTGATGGCCAAAGAGACCATTTGGTTTTCTAAATGTGGATCAATTTGTTTTCCTTTGCCTCTCATCTTGAGGTCAGTTAAAACACAGAGAGGTTGTGCAGCCTCCATCCCTGGAGGTTTTCAAGACCTCACTATATAAAGCTCTGAGCAACCTGTGCTGACCCTGCAGGATGATTCTGTCCTTTTCTGATTTTTAGATTGTGGGCCAGTTTGTCACTTAGAGCCAGCAGTACTAGTGATTGCCTTGCTTTAAAGCAGCCATGAGAGAATAATTGGAAGAGAGAAGTATTACGTCATGTTGGCACTAAGAACTTCTGTCAGTTCTTTCTGTTCCAAAGTTCTGGAAGTAAGGCACAGGAGTCACGTCTCCTGTTTGTCATCTGGATTGTACATATTGGGAAATGATGGTGAGGTCTGAGGACAAGGCTGTGTGGTTTTGACTTCAGGTTTCAAGTATTTGAAGAAGTGTTTTGACTTCAGATATAGCAATGTATTCTTCCTCATCATAGGATTCATTAAGCCAGCACTGAGACCCTAATTAGATTTTTTCTTTTTAATACTATGTATGTTAAATTATTATGGTGATTATTTTGAGTAGATATTTCATCCTTTAGGGGGGTTGTGGAGTCTTCTTCTCTGGAGATATTCAAGACCTGTCTGGATGCCTACCTGTGCAATATGTCCTAGGGAACCTGCTTTGGCAGGGGGTTGGACCCGATGATCTCTCGAGGTCCCTTCCAAACCCCTACAATTCTGTGATCTTCCAAGTGAGCTCAGAACAAACAGCTGTACCTGTTTCACTGCAAGAGTTCATAAAACACTCTGCTATTGGGTATAAGCTGAAGGATTTCTTCAAACTGCTTTTCCCCCTCTTCCTGTTGGAAGACACCTTAAGAGAAGCTTTGGGATTTTCTGATTAATTTTAGCATCTTCAAAGTCTGCTTTTTTTGCACAGATTTTTGCAAGTTGCGTTGTGCTAATCCCTACCACCTGACACAGGAAGAAAAAGGGAGTAAAAAAAGCATTTAATTCATGGTGAAATATTTTTCTAAATTGTTTTCAAGGTAACAGCATCACAGCCAACTTCTTGAGAGCAGAGACAGCATATTCTATTCAGATGTTTTTGTGTGCGGTACCTGAAGGTCTGCTTACTCAGTATTAGTTAATATTTTCTAAAATTGTCATGTGTTAAGCTTTCTGGCTATTTATAGCAATGCTTTTCACAGTGTTAGGGCACTAGAGAAGGAATTAAAGGTCTTCAGCATATAGCATTTCTAGAATGTTCCCTTAGATGAAGTTTTTAAAAGCTTCATTTATTTATGGGTTGTGTCTAAGACCCATAAATTCTAACTCAAGGAATTGCTTCAAAATCACTGTCAAACTCGAGTATTGTTTGTTTGTACATTCTCTGTAGCTATTATGTATCTACTATCTAGTGTATGGTTACTTTTTTCCACTTGGATTTCATAGCTTATTTTTAGCCTATATAAATGCTCTTAGCTAATGTGTGCTGGGACTTTTCCATGACAAAAGGCAACAAGGGTTCTGAACTGGTAAGGCTTTCTCTATGCTGCTTTGTCTTTGGTAGTTTAAGTGTCTGTGGTGATGAAGATGAAAACTTGTTTTAAGACCTTTGGCCTTGGTGATTAATAAAATATTGAGATTTTGGTTTTTTTAATGGAAATGCCAAAGTTCTTTGCCACAGGGGAAGAAAATATCCTGAGAAGTATGAAAGTTATGAGATTTCCTTTGCGTTGGCCAAGAACATGCTGAGGAAAAGGCACAGCGCATGATCCAGATGTAGTTCCTATTCAGTGAAGATCTTGAATCCATCTTCTGTGGAGAAGAGGCTTATACCTCTTCCTGCTTCCATAACTATTGAATCAATGGCCAGTTTCAGAAAACTTTTAGTTACCAGAGACAGATACATATTTCATACAAAATTTGTGAAAATTGGCAGCTGGATGGAAGAAACCTAAACTGATGTACCTGCTCACCTGTTTGGTGAGCTGATTTACCAGTCATTGTGAAGAGAGGCTGAGGGAGCTGGGCTTGTTCAACCTAGAGAAGAGAAGGCTGCGGGGGGACCTCATTGCAGCCTTCCAGTACCTGAAGAGAACATACAAACAGGAGGGGATTCAACTTTTTAAAAGGGTAGACAATGGCAGGAGAAAGGGGAATGGATTAAAGATACAGGAGGGTTTGGATTAGATAATAGGGGGAAGCTCTTTACACAGAGTGGTGAGGTGCTGGAACAGGCTGCCCAGAGAGGTGGTGGATGCCCCGTCCCTGGAGGTGTTCAAGGCCAGGTTGAAAGGGTCTCTGGGCCTTGTGTAGATCCAGGCCTGGAGGTTGGTGGCCCTGCCTGTGGCAGGGGGTTGGAATTGTATGATCCTTGGGGTCCCTTCCAACCTATGCCATTCTACGATGGATGGAAACTGCTAAGACACTGTGCTGTTACTTGCTCAGCAAGTAGTTGAGGAACCAGAAAAAGGTAGTGTGTAGGTCCTCTAAGAGTTGGGCCTGATGATGTAGAATCAGAAGATAAAGGCTGGAATGGATGAACCTAAATTGTGGGAATATAGGAACTGGGTGTGTGCACTCCACTTGTCTATGAAGTTACTGATTTTGCTGCTTACAGTCTAGCTGACCAAAATACCTACCTTTGTGAGATGCAGGTGATCGTTTGTCTCTTGTTGTTTTGATCTAAATTTCCCAGACTATTGGCAGCCTTAGTTGTTCATGGATTTAATTTCTAGAGTGAAATGGAAGACCCTGCAAATCAAAGTGCAATAAACGTTCATTGTGAAACCTCTGCAAATTCACTTGAAGGATGGGAGAACCAAACCCTAACAAAAAATGTGCTAAAGGACTGGCTGCTGTAATAATTCTATTTCATGAGGGTAGCATGACTCATACTTCTTAATGTTCCTATCTCAGTATTCCGTTTATTTTTAAGTAATGCTATACAAATAGTGTTTTTCTGTGCCAGCTGTTGCTATGACTTCATAATATTTCCCTAAATACGCTTGTTCATACTTTCTCACAGCGTAGTATTTGGCATGTGAAAACCTTAAATTCATCAGAATTTCCTGAGTGCTGATCATTTTCATGCTTTTATGGACAAAAATAAAGGATAGCTCTGTGTATTCAGTTTTAGTTGAGGAAGAAGAAAAGTATTTGGTTTGGGGTTTGTTGTTTTGTTGGGTGTTTTTTGAAGGGGAAAAAAGGCCCCACAACCTGTTCCCTCATTTAAGAAAATGTTCCTCTGTGTCAACTTTTCCCATTTTCCATGTAGCTTTTCAGAGTAAACTTCCAGCACTTGTATAGTTCAGGGTATTTTGTTAAAATTAACTGGACACTGTATTACTTCAGAACACTTTTATTGTGTTTTCCTTTTGTAAGTGGAGGGGGAAAATAATTGTGTGCTTTTGAGGGGTGGGATGGGTGACTTGTTAAAATTTTCCTTTAAGTTTATGCTTCTGCTTGAGATGCTGAACTCTACCATCATCTGCCTGATCTCTTGCAAATGGCAGTAAACACGCTGGCTGCAGATCTTGGTGTACTATAGGAAAACAACTATAAAACCCTTCCTGAGAACCTTTGGTACGTGCGTGGCATGTTTGGGTCACACGCTTGCTTCTGTTCCTTGTTTGGTTGTGTTAGTGCTGCCCACACAAGGGGGAAAAGCAAGAGGACATGAACAGTTAACCTAGTCTGGCTAGCAGTGTTTATTGATCTAACAGGTTGACTTTAAACTCTAAGGTCTCCCTTTGACTGGATAAAATTACACTAGAAATTATGGTTAAAGATACCACTGCAAAACTGTGTGTTTTTGTGGTGAAAACTTTAAACCAAACTTAGAAAAAGCCATTTAATGTCATACTAGGCTTTTGAGTTTGCCCAACTGATTGCAAGTTTATTGCACTTTTGTTTCATCCTGGTACTGCTTTTGGCTATCTAAGAAAGACTATCAGGTAATATAAACACAAAGGTGATCTCTGCTTGCCTTAATGTTTTGTAAGGATTAAAAGGGCTAAAATTTACCTGGAAAGAACTCATTCCATATATGAATGAGTTTCTCAGCGTGCTGCTGAGAAACTGATGATTGGATAGTCTTTTAACACACTTTTCCCTCTTGGTTTAATAAAAGCACAGGTGGAAAAGCAGGTTTTGAAGTTTTTTTTGGTCTGGTTTTATTTTTGTAATTACTAATAACAAGTAGAAGATTGTTACACTGAGATGTAAAAATACCTTTGTCTCAATGCACTCTCTTCCTTTATAGTAGCTGCCGTTTCACAGAACCCTTCCTGTATTTTTGACTGTCTTTTCAAAACAAAAATCTAACAATTGATGGCCCTGTTTTCAGTTGGGTATTCAGTGCTAAGGTTATTTAAGCTCTCTGTGTATTGGATGAAAAACTGTTCAAGAGAAACAGCTTGTCTTACCAGCTAGAGCAGTTCTTTGTTCATTTCAGGCTGTGACTGTCCAAACAACTGTGGTGTTTCAGTAGCTAGTTTTTGTTACAAACAAGTGGTGATGCCTATTCTTGGGGCACAGTTATTTTCACAGCATCCAAGAAATGGGAAGGTAGTGTTGAATGCTCCTTGGCGGTGGAGGCTTTCCACTCGCTTTCTCTCAGCAGCGTGTCATAACTACTTGGTTGCAAGGTAGGCCAGGTTTACAGGCATTTTCTACTCTCCCTTTTGAAGTGGCCCCACTGCATTAAGGGAAGAAAGATTCATAGGGCAAAAGAGAGGGGGAGCTTCACCCTATAGTCTGGTGATAAAGGTATTTATCCCAGAAGGTGTGGTAAAATCTGTTTACCTGCATATAGCCCTGGCAGTAGGTGTAGGCAAACTTGATAGGAGAAAGCTGAAGGGAGAACTTGATGAAGTACCTGTAGAGATTAGGTAGGGATTTGCATATGTGTGTTGTGGGAGGGAGCAGTTTCCTTCATCTCCTACCTCTTGGTCTCCACCCCGCAAACCGCAGTTGTGGATGTAAGTGCCTGAATTTTTGCCTCAGTACTGTTTCTGATACTTACCTTAAATGATAGCTTGGGGTAACCCTAGCATTTTTTCCTCAGTACACGGAGCTTTATAAACAGTCATCCTCTTCATGTTTTCCCTCCATGTAGCTGTGTCAGAATGCTTGAATTGTTGAAGTAATGAGTGACTTTTTAGTAAAAAGATGAGAATTTGGAGTTAATATTTTTGCTTGTTTTTTCTAAAAGAAAACAATGAAATAGTATGGAAATGTCACAAATAAAATGCAGGAAAACTAGGCATGGGAGTTTCAACTAACATGGAAAGTGATTGTCAGCTTCAAGGAGACCTTTTGTCATAGAGCCTATAATCTTTTACTTGGTGCATGTGCAACAGTAGATATCTGCATCCTACCATCATTTATAATCTACCCTGCCCTTTAAAATGCACAAGTGGGCTGGCAAGAAAATAACAAGTAGCCCAAGTACTTACTAGCCCCATAAGAGATCTGGTCAGAGATGGTTGGGTGTGATAATTGAGGCTGGCTGAGTATCAGAAACTGTGCTGAGACTTTCAGGAAGGCGTCTGGTCTCATGTCCTGCACTTGATTTAGGTAGCTGCGATGCTCTTCACCTTCTTGCTTTACATTCTTGCTGAGGAAGCTCTTGTTTTGATTTGTGGATGCCTTTTAGATTCCAAGTAGATGATTTCAATCTAAAATTTTCACAGAAACAAAACCTCATCTGTCTAAAAAGAATATTGATTTATTTTTCTTTAAATCAGCAAACATTTTTGGCCTTAAATATTTGCAGTGGGTTTCATTATCTAACAGTTTTCTAGTGGAAAAGGAATAGGAGGCAGTGCAGGTTATTGTATCAGGAGCTAAGGACGGTTGGTTGGCTCTTACGGAATGCTTCGAAGCAGAATACTTACCCAAGTAAGCATCGCTCTGCTTGATCTTTTGGTTGTAATAGGAAATTTTATGACAAACTCAAGAGTTTGCTGACACTTGATATAAGATGATGGATTTCTGGACAACAAATGTCATAAGAGCCAAGAACTGTGTGCAGTAGAGCAGTGTTCTGTTGCACAATGCGGTTATTTACATGCCCTGAGGGGGTTACCTCTTGTTTTTATCTGAAATAAATAGAAAAGAATTGAAGGATGTTACCTAACCTCATTTTTCTTTTGATAACTGTTTTCCATATTAATGTTAATGAATAATTTCTTGTATCTTTTTACAGATTCTGAAGGTGTTTAAGCTCTGAATACTTACAAGATCTTCACGCATAGAAATGTCTGGCTCATATGATGATTCTGTTGGAGTAGAAGTTTCTAGTGATAGCTTCTGGGAGGTAAATGTTTATCAGTGTTTTGATTTTATTTTTTACACTGGTTACAGAAAATCTGATTTTTATACATTGCAAACTGGGAGAGAGCTGCAGTACATGACACCTTTGGTTACTGTGATCTTCAGAAATAGCTGTCAGGGTAGAAATGACCTTTTAAGTTTTGGCCTAGTTCTGTCAAGGGTTTTTAACTGGCACAAGCTTGAGGATCATACATTTGGGTAAAATATGCAACTCAGACTTGAACTTTTGTTGATTTATATTGACAAGAGGGATGTGGCTGGGTAGCTTTAAAAATTATCAAGGCAGTTGAATGACTAAATGACTGTTAAAGGCTACTGTAAGTATATATGTTACAAATGTAAAACTGTGTGGATGTACTGCATGTCTGCTGTTTTTATCTAGATATAAACTTTTTGAGAGGAGTTCTTATGCTTATCTCAGTGCAAAAATATACATGAAGATAGTACATTGTAATATGAGTAATGTGTGCTGCCCCAATCTGAAGAAGGCTTTCAGATGTTACGATAATTTGATTAAGCTTTAAAGAGAGCGAACTTCAGGGAGCAGAAAACATTTTACAAACCCAACAAATGTATTGCAAGAAAAAGAAAGGTTTTGACACAGTTAATACTGACATAAGGGGAGGTAAGTACACTATCCAGATGAACTGTGTTCAGTAGAACAGACTTCTACCATGTGACTAGGAGCTCTTTTGAGTTTGAACTGTAGCAAACGTAAAAACAGCTAAAATATTAACCCCTTCTGTTGTAGCAGTACTCTGTAGAGTGACTGCAGAGAGACTGTGGGACCTCTGCTCTGATATGGCAGCTGGATGTGGTCCTGAGCTATCGGGCCAGCTTGGACCGGGGGTTGGACTAGATTATCTCCAGAGGTTTTTTCCAACCTCAGTTATTCTGTGATTTTTGTATTTTATGCTGAGACAACTTTCTGGACAAGCTTCCTTGGTAGAAGTGTTTCAAAATAAAATGAGGCAGTCCTTATTTGTATGTGTTGGGCATCCTTTACTTGACAGAAGAATGTGGCCTGTGGCTGGCTATTTGGTACCAAGCTTTATCTTCCATCGTGTAATCATGTCTGGAAGTATAAAAGATGAATAAATAAGAACAGGAATTTTGCAAACTAGTATAATTATGTTTGGACAGATGTGAACTCTGGTAATTAATATTAAAGGATGATAGTAGAAAATAGCGATTAGTTTAAGCTAAGACCTTTGCAAAGTACAGCTTAAATGTATTTGATGCTAATTATGGGTGGATTAAAGGTATTCTTTGTGTTTATGCTATTGATGACTTAGATAATTTGTAAATGCTATTTCTTGGACTCTTCTATGTATTCCTTCCAAAAGGTCAGAACTGTGGTCTGTTTCATAAGCAATGAAAAGTCAGACTGATGTGTAATGCACTATACCAGTGTATCTTTATTCATCCTCAGTTAAAAAAAATTTAGACTTCAGTATTGCAATCAGTTTCTTTCCTTACAGACTTAACTCTTTTCTCTGCTTTTCTCTTTTGGTGTATAGCCAGAAAGTGTTAAAATGGTTAAGAGGAAAAAATTCAGAGGAATAATTTATTTACTCTTCTGAAACTTTGAGTACATTGGGCTGAAAAAGGATTGTGTTTTGAGAGTTGACAAATGCTGACTAGAATGGGTATGCAAGTTGCTCAAAGGGGAAAGCTAGCATTGACAATCAGTTAAAAGTAATCCCCAGAATTGAAGATGCAATTCTCATGGAATGGGTTTGGTCTCTAGAATTTTTAATAAGCCATCTTACACTTTCTCTTCAGGGAGTGAAACACAGATTTGGCTGCAGTAAAAGAATTAATTTCAGTGATAAGTCAATGGCTCTGTTACAGAAGTGACTTTTAAAGGACGTTCAAAGTATTAACAGTTGTTCTGAAAGCAAAATAGGACTTCCCATGCAATTGATTACTGTATTAAAAACAATAATTCCTGTATTTCCTTGTACTAAGCTTTTCACAATTTAGCAACATAAAGAGAACGTTTCACTGAATTTTTGGTGTTTTGAGTATTGAATTATGTAGGATTTACTATGTGTTTTGTTGTTCCTCTGCTTTGTGCTGTTTGATTTTTGGGACAAACAGAGATATTGGGGGGGGGTTTGGCTACAAAAACCGATTCTTTTAAAAAAAATTGAGATGATTGTGGTTTTACCAAAGTAAAGGCTTTGTCATTATTTTAGGAAAGTGACCAAAGGCTTGACATTTCAGTAAGTTAAAGCTATGGTGTATTTGAGTGAAGCAGGGGAGGCTGTGGAAGTTTTTTAGTTGGTGCTTAAAATATCCCCACTGACATTTGTTTTGTGATTTGAAATAAAAAGCAAAACCAAACAAATAATAGGCTAGAGCCTTAAAAATATATAGCAGGTTATCATAAAGTATTGTATGTATAGCTGAAAGACTGTAGTAGAGATACCTAAATGTTTGTGTAACTGGATAATTGAAGAATGTGTGGTATGACATCTCTGGCATTCTGCAGAGTCTGAGTTTTTATGGATTCTGAAATACTTTGAACTGAGCTTGAAAGAGAGTGATCTGATATAGATAATTGGGTTTATACTGATGCTGAAATATTAACAGGAAGGATTGACATTGCAGTGAATTGTGACCTTCATGCTGTGCTTGGTAAATTTACAATCTCTGCAGCTTCAGACTTGTTTACAAAGGATTCTTAAAAAACATGAATATAAACTCCAAATGGAAATAGCTGAGATAATATATTAAGCAAGGAAATAGCTGTTTCTTTGCACTCTGCTACTTACCATAGGATGACTTCTTACTGGGTGTTAAACTACTCGGAAGACCGGTAGTCTTGGCAGTACCCCATTATAATGAGAAATGTGATTAATGTAAAGCTTACTTTTTTGTTGACAGCCTTTGTAGCTGCATGTAGCATCACATGACAGGGAAGGTGGTGTTTTTTTAAATCCTAACAGTGAATAAAATGCTTAGACTAAAGTACAATATGAGGGAAAGTGGTTAAAGCTGTGCTGTACACTGCAGTGCAGCCTTGATGCAGGATATTTTGGGTAATTGCTTTCGTGCAGAAATAGTTTTCCTGTCACCTCTGCACTCTATAGCTTCTGGATTTCTGCTAGGGTAATGGCATTTTGACACGTGTGCCTGATGCTGGCCTGGAACGTATTTTGGTTTGTATGTACTTATGATTAGGTATGAGTGAACAGTTAAGGTATCCAGCAGTTTGCTTAGGCCAGGTGATCCCTTGGCAGAACGTAACATTTGACTTCCAACCATGCCTTTCTAGAGAAGCCTGCAAGAACAGCAAGGCAGGAGTTATCCTTCTGATCATGAGTTTAGAGGTGGGAGGAGGTTTGCTGTTGCTAAAACATAAACCTAAAGTAAAGGAAAGCCTGTGCAAGTCTGAATAGATTTTACTGAAGAATAGCTCTGCAACGTTAAGTGACATACAGAAACCAAAAGCAAACCTCAAACTTAATTACCAAACTCTTGTTTAAATACCTCTGGTTTGAGCCATGTTTCCAAACTAAATTTGACTGAATTTTAGTCTGAAACTTGTCCTTTTTTCATGTGTTCTGAATGAGTTCTCTTGTTCGGAAGATTGCAGCTTTGAATATAGTCTTAATCTCTCTCAAAATGGATAACTGCTTTTATCAATGTTTTGTCTGACTTGAGTAGAAAAGATTCAGTGTCTCTCGAATGCTCACCTCACTTTATGCTTGACGTAACAAGTAAAGAACTCTTAGTGAATTTGGAAGTTGTATCCTTCCAGCCGAATTGTCATTTGCACCCTTCTGTTAGAGGTTTTTAAGGTATTTTACATGAATAGGGGTGTTTTGTTTGTTTTTAGAGACAGCCTGCAGTTGGTTAAAAGCCACCTTGCTGTTTCACTGCCACAGCTGAAAGCACTGAATGGATTTAAACTTGGCCACGCACAGAAGAGGCGGTCTGGCAGGGTGAGCTTTTGAGTTTGTTCACTCACACTCCAAAATAGCTCAGATTTATTTACCTTTGGAGTGTGCTGCAAAGCCCATCTTTTTCTTGAAAGACATTTAGGAAAGAGTGAGGTGGCTGGGTGTGGGACCTATCTGAAGAACTTACTGTGGAAACTGTTTTTTGCTCACTGTTATCTTTGAAAGTAAACCACTTGTATTTCTTGAATGTTGATGTTGAGCTGGTAATAAAAACTCAACTTAATAAAATGTTGATAAACTGGCTTCAAAGTTTTTTCCTATTGCTGTTGACAGAAATCTCGTACCAAGTTGTCTTTAGGAAATAAACCACTTTGTTCTTAATTACTCTTCTGGCTCTCAGACTGTGTGCTTTCTTTTGGAGCTGTCATTGCCTTTGCTAGGGTTCCTTATTACAGAGATGATTACGAACAGTTTGATGGCATTTAAAAATGTCAATCTATAATATGTGGCTGCATGGTACTGAACTTAACTGCTTTAATCATGTCTGGTTCCATATGCTCAGACTGCCCATGGAGCAATACGATGCAGGTTACTTCACCTACGATACTTCTTTTTTATAAGGCTATTTCAATGCTCTTCATGGAAACTTTCAGTTCTGGCATTGAGAGTCAGGCTCAGTGCCTGAAATCCAATACAAATAGGGTGGTTTTTTTCCTTTAATGGCTCATATATTTTATTACTACTCAGATACTGTTATCAGGTTCAGATTTGTGGTTGTGAAATAGTTGTCTTGTTGAAAGGGAACTGGAGAAATTGCTGCTTGGATTTCTGTTCATGTTGACCTACAACACGATATCAGTCAAAACATGGATAGGACAAGGCTTAGGCATAGGTAGCATCTTGTATCAAAACAGCTGGTATAAGTGAAAAATTAGGCTTTCAGAAACATACATCATTCTTTGCATGAAATAGAAATAGTAACTTTAGCAATTAAATTGAAGATTTTTATTGTTATTTAATTAACCCAAGCTACTATTAGAAGGTTTTTGTTTTCTAGCAGGATAATAAATCCTTTTCGGTAGAACAGATACTTTCCTCTAATTTGTCTGGGTGTTTACCAAATAGAAGTACTTTAGGAGACAGAGAATTTTGTAGATGTTCTCATATAAGCTTGCTTATTTTGCTGTGCCTTGCTTTCTAATGATAAGAGACATTCTGAAAGATATTGCTACAAAATAATGACAAAATTTCATCGGTGCTTCAGTTGAAGCAATGCCTTAATTTGCTTGAGCAGTGGAAGCTTCTTTTTCATTAGTCATCCTTCTAACGAGTCTTTTTGTACTTTGTGTCTGTTTAAGCTCATGACACTCTCTGGGTGCAGAAATTTTCTAAGACTGAGGAATCTTGTTCATATGCTCCAAGAACAAATTCCTTTCTCTCTGTTACTTGGCTGACAAGGGTGGTGTGCTTTGGGTAATCTTAAGGTTATTGCTGATAACCTGGAACCGGATGGCAGTAACTTTTCCAAGGGAAAGTGGAAAATTTAGAGCCTGAAGGGCCTTTGTATTTCTTTCTTATCTGTCATATGAACTCTCAGCATTTGCACGACTGCTGTAAATACAACTTGGTTTGTCATAATCATTTATGCCACTTTCTTGCATCCAAAAATAGACTGTGGCAGAACTGGTTGGTTCTGACATTCCTGTAAAACATGAGAAATGGACAACCCTCTTGACCTTGTTCTACTGAAGCAGTTTTGAAATGCATGTGAAAGAATTTTGTATATTAATAATAAATGGAAGGCCAACTTTTGTGATCTGTTTTGTTAATTAAGCTCCAGCCTTATGCTACTAATCACCATCATGGTCATAATAAAAGAAAAATGCCTTGAGCAAGCTGAGACCAATGCTATTGTTCATTTAAATACCTGCGAAGGCAAGAAAAATGATGAGTAAGCATTCCTAGAGATCAAAGTAGAAGTGTGTTCATATCTTGCAAGGTAAGACATCAAAAGGAAAAGCTACTCTTCCTGTGGAGGTATTTATTTTTAATGAGCCATGTGGCCCTCACAGGCTGTATGCCACTTAGACACTACTTGTGAGGCCTTACACCCTCTTATTTCCTGCTAGCATCAGCATTACGGAGCCCTCTCCACTCAGTGCAGGAGTGGTTAACTGCCCTGTGAAACCACCTACTCATCCAAAAAGAAAACTTGTTCTAAACAGCTGCTAAAACAGCAACTGCCATTAGCTGTGTGAACTTAGGTCTGTGACTGGATTCCTTGGGAGGACAGGACTGGGCCTGCACTTTGAGGTGCTTGGCATATGGCTTGCATTGCATTTTAAAGTATTTGCTGAGAGATCCACTACTAAGAGAAGGCTTTCAATTTATTCAGAAAGGGGAAGTCAGTCCTCTGTGTAGTATGGGTGAAATTTGGCCACCATATGCATTCCCCATTCCAAACGCCTCCACCTCTCCCCTGGCCTCCCCCCCAAAAAAAAAAAAAAAAAAAACAAAACAAAAACCCAACCCAAAGCAAGGCCCAAACCCAACACTCTGGATAGCAGAGGCAGCTGTTCTGGGACATCTCCCACAAACTGTATTATAAGCTGCCTGTGCAGATGGTCTTGGTCCTGCCCATTTGGTATTCCTCATAGCTGTGCTTCGTGCTTACTGTACTGTCAGCTGCTGTCTATGTGAGGTGTCTGTTGAGGGGGTGTGAGTTGGATGCAGGGAGAAACTTCGAAAACTCACTCTTGATTATTGAAAAGTTCTTCCTATGTTGAAAGATTCCAGTTACTTGACAACTAATGCTTTTTGACGATGAAGCAGACTGTTTTCTTGTGGCCTTTTTCCTTTTAAAAAATACTTGGATTCTGCGATAGGAGATTCTCCTATATGCTTTTTTTTTTCCAGCTGATGTTGAGCAACACAAGATTCACCACTTGTATTGTCAGATGTTTGCTTTACTGGTATGTTTGGCTTTTGATTTTGTGGGTTTAAGAGCTTCCTCAGGATTTTTTTGCAACCAGTGGTAAATGTATATAAGTAAACTTAGCAAATGTAAATACACTGAGCTAGTGCTTGTATTTGGACTGTGTATGTGCTAATTATGCACTTCGCTAATTCCTTTGATTTGCACACCCTCCTCCCTCTCGGTATTACGGATGTTAATGCTGGTTGAAATGTTTGGAAACTTCTTGTTCGATGTAGCTGGAAAGAAATTGTATGTATGGTTAAATGGAATGCTGGAAATAATAGCAAACATTGTCCCCATATTGGCCATCACTATGTGTGGGTTTGACTATGAGTCTTCAAAGCTCATTATTTTGTATCCCGTGGATATTTGTCCATTAAAAAAAATCCTATGTTGTGATTTTCCTTCGAATGGTTCCAGCTCATAAAAGCTGACTAGTTCTGAATAAGCTAGACAAGCTTGGAAAAAGAGTAGTTATAAAATCTTATTTGAGGCATTTGAAACTCCTGAAATATTTGTGGTTACAATAATTATCATGATATACTAGAATTAAGTGACTCAAGTTTACCAATAGCTGAACTTTTGCCACTTTCTGGGCTGCTAATAAATCAGAATACCAATCTGTTTTATTCAGTGTACCAGAAAGACCTGCTAAGTGTATTTAACTCTCTATAGGCTTTTATTCCACTCAATGAATATGCTAAATAGATATATATTCTATTACTTGAGGTAAGGAAGCCTGGGTGATGTAAGACTGTCCTTTTGCATTTAGTGCTGTGAAATTATAAAATAATGAAGTTGTAAGTTCTTAAATGTTCCACTAAAGATCATATTAATGACAGTGCTTGGCTGCTATTACACTGGTGGTTGCAGAGGAGAGATGACTGGACTGCAAACTATACAGCGCTAAATGCCTGATTGCAGCATGTTTGTGTGGTTTTTCTCTGGCTTTTTGAGATTTAGAAAATCTTTGATTTGACAAAGGATTTGAGGTGATGTTACCGTGTTCGTGCATGAGAAGAAATGTTTTCTTGAATAAGCAAAACAAGGATCTGAAGGCATTTATGATGCCTGTAAGATAAATGGGGCAAAACAGGATCAGCCGGGCTACTTAGCAGTAAAGCTTAGTATTTTTTGCAGTGGAAAAGGGGAAACTGGTGGTTAGCTTAACTTAGAAAAGGGGGAGGTGGTGTGACACAAAACTGTGAATTACAGTTTTCACAGAATTCACTGATTGCATCAAGAAAGTGACCATTATAGTGCTATTTTGAACACATAAACCCTTGGTATTTCCTTTTGAAGTATTTCTGGCAACTGAGGGTAAATAGCAGCTGAGTATGGTATCATGTAATAAAATGCCTCTATCAGATGGGTGAAGAGTTAGCGCTAAAATCAAAGCAGAATATGTTTTTTAATATCTCTTTTTTCTTGCAACTGTAAGAAAGTTTATAATTTTACAATTTACCTTCCTGAAACAAATGTTCCATTTGTAAGACAAAGAAACTAATAACTTTGTGTTGGTTGTCTGCCATCTGTTTAACAGGGAATAAATAGCCCAATGCCCTGAATGATCAGAAAGTTTTTCTGACTAGCAAAGTCAAATGTTCGTGGACAGAACAGTGCTAATTGAAGTCTGAAAACCACAAGACATCGTGTAAGCGTGGCTCTGAATGAAACAAAGAAACACTGTACTTTAAAAAAAAAAATATTCTATTTTGTCCAATGGTCAGTTGCTACCAATAAAAAAGTATCTTTTTTGTTTTGGCCCAAATACTTCTTGGGAAGGGAGAAGTCTTGTAGCATTTTTGCAGTCTACCTCAAGAATTGGAGAAAATAGTCTTGACCAAAATGCTGTATTAAGTCATGTTTTCATTTCAAAAATTTGGGATATCTTTACTGTGCTTATAGGATTTTTTTAGAATTGAATTCTTTAATTTGACTCTACCATTACCTTAGTAAAGACTTGTTTCTTTTCCCTTCACTTGGCTCTCTGGTTTAAAAACCTTGTGCTCTGACACCTCTGAGCCTGTCTCTGCCTCACACACTGCACACGCCACCTCTCAAAAAAATTTGTCATTGTGGTGTCCATAACTTTTAAAATGTAGTTTTAAAAATCAACACTAAGCTTTAAAAATGTTAAATGTCAAGTTTATAAATTATATTGTGTGTCATGAAACACAGAAGAATGCTGTATTTCCAAAATTACAGCATTCCTCATAGACTTCATATTCAAATTTCATGCCCTAACGCACTGTAAGTTTCATCAATCAAATGAACTTTTTTCTTTCCCCTTGAAAATATTTTTATTCCAAAGAAAGCCTTTTATATTAGATGGTTGTTTTCTAGTATTGTGGGCCTGGTGGCTCTTTATATTGTTTATATTGTTTCCAGTTCATTCAGTCTTCCTGTGGAGAAGGAGGTAGCATGGGTGAGTTATCTTACGTCTGCATGCAGCTCTTCAAAGGTTGCCTTATCCGATAATAGTGAGTGGACCACAATAGGTGAGGTAAACTAATCTCTGAATACCTGCCTGAGATTTGACAGCTGCTAGATTTTACCATGAGATTAGAATTTGTTCAGACAACACAAAATGAAAGCAATAAAAAAATACCATGAGGCAGCCAGCTCCCATTCAATATTAGCATTTAAAATGCTAATTTAGTAGTGAAAACTTATGAAAGGAAATGTTCATGCTCAAGACTTAAGTCCCTGGGCACATAACTGGAGACACAAATTGATGCTAATATAAAGCTTCAGTAGTTGTGCCAAACTAGCATAACCTGCTTTAACTGTCTGCTTGGCTGTGAACCTACAGCTGGAGTAATTTTGAGCAGATGAATGATTTTCCCCTTCTATTCCAAAGGTTTTATAAAGTGTTCTTTGAGGTACTTAATTTTCTTAATGCTCTAATTTCATATGTATATTATGTTCACTAGAGTACAGTGTTAGTTTGAAACTGCCAGCTTCTCAATTTCTCCTAAAAATGAGAGGTTATTTTTCAAACTTTATTGGTAACAGATGAAATCTGTTTGGACATGGATGCACTGACTATCTTGATTTTTGGAGTCAGCTTCATCATGATGCTGGTAGATTCTTACCTTCACTTATATTGTGACTTATGTTTAAAGGTGGGGGGCGTGTGTACTTTTTTATAGAGTTTAGACAAATCAGTGACTGCCAACTGATGCTTTTCCTAGATGCTACCTAATTTTTTTTTATCTTTTGAAATGGGTCTAGCCAAAACCCAAAAACCATGCCCGAATGAGTGCTTTCAGGATCCTATGTAAAGGAATTTGGTTTGTCCTGCCATTGATGGTTTCAATTATTTCCCTCCAGCTTTGAGGAGTCCTAAGATATGTCTATATTTATCAGCATAGTCACATATTTTTCCAGCACTTAATACAACTTGCTTTCCTCTTTTAAGAGTGTTTCCTTATGTACTTTGAGTAGTATATATATCCTCAAGCAGATGGCTTGCGTGTATGCCTGCTGACAAAATTCTGAATAATGCAAACCTGAAAGTTGGATTATTTCCTGTATTTAGGGTGTGAACCAGGTATGACTTAAATGTAAAAATTATAAACATGCTTTAGGAATTTGAATGTTTAATCTGCTGCTTGACTGCTAATCTTTATTTTTCAGTCAGGTGGTTAGGGCAGATAAGAAACTGTCCGTGATATTTAATAGACTGTGCAAGTTCTGTTAACAGAGTTCTTATGTATTGTTTAATGTTTACAAAAGCCAACCTGAGTGACCTTGAAATCAGTGGAAATACTACTCTCAGAGCAGTACCAGGGTTGTGGGTTTTCTTGGTTTTCTTTTCCCCTTCGGTCATCTAGGTTGGTGATTCCAACGTTGGTGTGTATGCAGAAATGAAAGGGTGGGGGGGATTGCTCATTATATAATGGATTTTCATTAGGTAGTGTACACTTTAACCCATATCGTTCTGTAGCTTGTACGTTGAGTAACTATGGGGTTTTTCTTTAGAATTCACAAGGTAATTCTAGGTGTGGGAACTCCATGTTATTGCTGTTGGTATCTTCCAACATTCAGTTCTACAGCGTGCTTTTGAAAGAGCTGCTGTCTAGTTTGTCAGCAGCGAAGCACAGCTGTAACAAGGGCACAGCCAGTCTCTGCTAAATATATAGTGGCTGTGCTTTTTTTCCACACTGTGTTCTGAAAAAAACCCACCCTGTTGTTATGCTTGACAGAGATGTTGCAATACCCCTTTTGCATGCCTGAAATTTATTAATCCTGAAAGATTAAACGCAGCATAACATTAAGGCATTAGGTAGTTCAGCATGGAAGAGAGAATACTGTATTGTGCTTTAAATATTTTGATTATCTAAAACACTATCAAACTATAATAATGCAGAACAATTGAAATGACTGTCCATAATTACTTTGCAGGACAAATAGAATATAATGAAGCTTTCAATTTAAAATTAGTAACTTTTTTTTTTTAACAGGAGAGCTTGTGGCCTTAGTGCTGGTTTTGCAGTTCAGCTTTAAGATTACTTGAAAAAACTTCATGCAATAATTTATTAACTGTTGCTAGTAGATTATCTTCCTCCTAGGTAACAGTATTTGTGTTAATTAGAGATTTATCTTGTTTTCAGAGCTTGAAAGCAGGGGTTGTTGAGTATTTTTCTCTTCATAGGTTGGAAATTACAAGCGGACGGTAAAACGAATTGATGATGGTCACAGACTTTGCAACGATCTTATGAATTGTATTCACGAACGGGCACGAATAGAGAAGGTCTATGCTCAGCAGCTTACAGAATGGGCAAAAAGGTGGAAACAGCTTGTAGAAAAAGGTAATGCATTCTGTTTTTTGTACGCTGAAAACTTTCTCAAACAGACAAAATGTTTTTATATATCTTTCTTTTGGTAAGTACAAAGTAGGAATGTACTTTTTAGCCTGTAATGGAGTCTGCAGAAGGCTTAGTAGTGTAATAACCAACCAAGCTTTTTGTGATTAAAAACAAAGCCCTGCGCCTTTGCAAGCTTTCTTGTTTTGTACTGAAGCAGATGTATCTTGCCTCCAGTGTTAAGGTATCCGGATAGATTCAGTTCTAGAGTACTGTCTGGTATCAGGTAACTAATGGTATAAAACACAGCTTGAAAAGTGTGTCTGAATAATAAGGGAGCAGTGGTTGTGGGGGAAAGACAGAGCTAGGCATTGCTCTAATGGAAGACTAATGTGGTACTACTTGAATATATTCTGAAATTATTTTGTCCTTTCCTGGTTATCCTATGTTGAGAAATTGAAGGCAGTTCAAAGAGGAGCTAATAGGTGGAATATTGAGGGTCACGGTACAGAATGAAGGAGGCCAGACTGAATATTATTTCTTCTAGTGTAAAAAAAGAAGTAATAATCTAAATTTATCTGAAGATAAACTGTTCCCTTTTCTAGTTTTGCATCAATATTGCTGTTTACAAATGAATATTTGTAAATAGACTCAGGTAGTTTCTTGGCAATATAAGTTCCATGTGGGTGATGGTTATTGAGAATGACACTTTCTGTTGTGTTTAGGCCCACAGTATGGAACAGTAGAAAGGGCTTGGTGTGCTTTTATGTCAGAAGCTGAAAAAGTGAGTGAACTACATCTAGAAGTAAAAGGTTCACTGATGAATGAAGACTTTGAAAAAATCAAGAACTGGCAGAAGGAAGCCTTTCATAAGCAAATGATGGGAGGATTTAAGGAAACCAAAGAAGCAGAAGATGGATTTAGGAAAGCTCAGAAACCCTGGGCAAAAAAGCTGAAAGAGGTACAGCAGTAGATTATGTATTAGATATCCTGTGTTACAATATCTTAATGTCTCAAATCTCTATAAGGGAGTAAACTCCCTATTCTCTCTGCTGGACCCTCCTTTCTCAAAAAGATCTCTTACTTTCTGTCCTTTTCTGAAAATCAGTATTTTTTTCTCTTGGTCTCTTTAATCTTGGTGACTTCAGTGAAAATCTGACCAAAGTGGAATGCAAGCTATCACTTTAACATTACCTGATTCCATGAATTTGAAAGTTATGAATTGCTCAAAGACTGAGTAGGGAAAAAGTGTGTGTGGATTTCTTTTTTTCCCTGTAATGTAACAACATTATCTTTAAATGACAGGTTTGTAGAAGGGGAGCAGGAGAAAATGGGTGTGAGGAAAAAATGTTCTATTGGGGACTTTCTGTAAACCTTTTTCTTGAGTCTGTTCCACATTCCTCTAAACTGTGTGAGTGACATTTCTTGTATGGTGAGAGAATTCTGATTAAGTACTGCAATTATGATGATTCTTATGTATTACTTATTCCTGGGCCTAAATGGGGAAAAAATAAAAATTAAAAAGATAAAGAACAACCTGAAAGAAAACCTGACACCACCTTCATTGCGACATAATCAGAAGGCTAAAAATTCAGTTGATGGTGGTTGTATGAACTGTCCCGGATGCAAATGCTCAAATCTGCTTTGTAGGTGGAAGCTGCAAAGAAAGCATACCATGCAGCCTGCAAAGAGGAGAAACTGGCTATATCCAGAGAAACAAACAGCAAAGCTGATCCAGCGCTAAATCCTGAACAGCTTAAGAAATTGCAAGACAAAGTGGAGAGAAGCAAGCAGGATGTGTTAAAGGTATAGTGTATGCTAACGTACGGTTCGTATGCAGTCTTCTTAACCTAGAGCTTGTGTATATTTAAGCTTTTTTTTTTCTTCCTGAATGTAATGCTGACTGCAGTGCAGCTCACTTTCAGTTACAGTCTTATACAAAAGTTTAGAGTTTTCTGCAGCATATGTGTTCTTGCCAAGTTCTTTCCTGAAGAATGACTAACACATTGCCTGTATTTCACATAAGTACTCTCAGCAGGGAATGAAGCAGGATAAGGCAGTGAACTTCTAGGACAGTTTTACTTGGTAGTGAGGGTTGAGGTATCTTTACTTGAGATACTGAGAAATGGGTGCTTATAACTTGCTGACAATATCTAGACTTGAATTCATAATGCATTTAAATAAAAGTAAATATTTTTCTGGAAACGCCATTCTATTGCCTAGCTTGGTTTATCTCTTTAGCAAACTGCTACCAAGAAGCTTTTCTTCTGTGACTTTCTTCAGGGACATTTCTTCTCTTTGAGATTTGCTGTTCTGTGATCTGGAAGGCTGATGTTACATTGGGTGGGATCTTTTAATTCCTGTCTTTTAATTGACTGCTGCTGTAAATTAGTCTGTAGTCTGAGATTTTCTGTTAACTGCACTCGCAGCGTTGGCAATTCATGTTCACAGGGATGCATACCATGGTTGGGGTTTGGCTTATAACTCACAGTGGATGATGCAGATAACTGAAGAAGAAAAGACAGCACTTTGAAATTATGTTGAGGTCTTTTAAATAAGAGACCTGTAACCCGAAAAAGACTGCCTGCTCTGATTTGCTCTCTGGCTCCTTTGGCTTTTATCTTTAGTATTCCATTAGCAATCACCACTGTTTCTGTTAAAAAGCCAGAGGAGAGGCTTGGAACTTTATTGTGCAGTATTGTTAGATAAGTCCTAATGTAGGTACAGTGGCCAGAAAAAGAGAATGCACTTTGGGAACTTCTGGCCATTGCTACTCTGTAGGGTAGTAATAAAACACATTGCTAACGGTTTGGTTTTCCATCCTCAGACAAAAGAAAAGTATGAAAAATCACTGAAAGAATTAGATAATGCTACTCCTCAGTATATGGAAAACATGGAGCAGGTATTTGAACAGTGTCAGCAGTTTGAGGAAAAACGCTTACGTTTCTTCCGTGAAGTGTTGCTGGAAGTTCAGAAACACCTTGACTTGTCCAATGCTGCAAGGTAAAACTCTAAGGCGTCAGAGTTAATGCTTAATATTTTTAGATGAAAAGTAATCCATGCTTGAGGTAGATCAGATTTTGGAATCTCATTTGTTTGTCATGTGTTGCTTCAATTTGTTTAAATTTGTTTGCTTTGTCTAAGATCATATTAGCATCTATCCCTAATATTTGCTAGCTTTGTTTAAGAGTGTTAAATGAACCAAAAAATGCTTGTTCTCTTTGTATTTTTGTAATCAAATGTGTGCCAATTAGAAATGATTCAGAGCTTCGAATCAAAAAAGTGATTCAAAATCAGAGATTGGGAAAGGAAGCTCTCAATGTATTATGTGTCTTGTGTGTTTATTGGAGAACAAATTAGAATTTCTTAGTGCAAGAAAGCATGAGCTTTGTAGCATAAACACATCTATTGCTAAAATATTAGAAGAAATTACCTTAACAAGGGGATAAATGTTAAAGATCCATTGGTTGACTGTTGCTGAACTCTCATACGTGTTGATTTCAAAGTCTGCTCTTTATACTGTAAGCAGCACATGTAAATCATGTCTTGTACTTTGTTCTTTCTGCCTGGACCCTCCTCGCTACATTCCAGGAAGTCTAAATTTCTGCTAGGGAACTCAAACCAGAGCTCATGCAGCTTACTTTGTCAGGCCACATGGCATGTCATCAACTACTACAAGCCATTTTGATACAAAGCCACTTTGGTATATCAGCAGGACAGTAGTTGTAATGTTGGGGGTTTTTCTCTTGCATTTGAGAAGACAGGAACTGGAATACTTGCCCCAAATGCTGTGACATGAGTGGAATTTTGTATCCCCTTGTAACAGCAGAGTTTCATGTGCGCTATGGTTGGCTCTTTGGTAGAGAGGAGAAAAGCATGTTCCTGGGTAGTTGCTCATTTCTGTTCCCTCTTCTGCCTGTGACAAAAGTGTTAGTGTTCCAATCATTGGAATTAAGGAGCTGACCAAGGTAACAGCACAGGATGAATCTTGACTTGGTTTTAACCCTGATCAGTGTTCCAATTTGGCTTGTTAGGCAGCCACACAAATGTTATTGCTGGCATATAACAAAGACAGAGTAAATCATAGGTAAGGGCACAATTGCTTATATTAATTTCATTGTCATTTTGGGTTGCTTCAAAGTGCTTTTGAACTGCTGTGGAAGATGGATTCTGTTTACTTGGAGAGCAAAAAGATAGGGTTGTTGCCCATTTGAATTTAGTTTAACTGGGTTGAAATAAACTACAGAACCAAAATAAATTATTAATAGTTGATTTAAAGGGCAAGGTTGGGGGAAGGTTACAGAAGATGAGCACGTGAGGAGTCAATGATTTCCTTTTAAGATACTAAAGAGGTTCAGGAGTGGCATCTTATGGTACATTACTAAGATGTAAATGAAGAAAATAACTACAATTTCTTTATCCTAATAGTTGCTTATCTATTTCCTTATCCCTGCCTCTTTGAATACACAGAGATAAAACATGTAGAATAAAACCCAAAAGGAAGTCCAGTTTTTAACCTTAAGACTCATAATGCTCAGGTGCACAGTCTAGAAAATAGCCCTGCCCTGTTTTCTACAGATGGGGATAATAAACCTCCAGTTTATTGTTAATTTAACTGATAGCTAGTGAGTCATTCAGAATTATTTATCCTCTTTCACAAAATACATGCTTTTCTATTGCTTAAATCCATTCAAAGACCCACTGGTGTGGGGAAAAAACACACTGCATATCTGTTAAAGCAGTCAAGTAATATATAGAAATTAAGAAACTTAGAAGTATATTTTTGAGAAAGTTTGTCTCTTCGACAATGTAGCATTAACGAATTCTCATTTTAAATTTTATGTGACTTGGTCTGGAAGGGATTTCCAAAATTCTCTCTAGCTTGAATATGGACTAGCATTTCTGTCTGTCATGTTTGAAGCCTTGTGGCTGTTGGGGTAAGAGCTCTTTATACTCAGAGTTCCATATTGCACCATGTTGGCCTTTTTTTGTTTAAAACAATTGTATTTATATTCATAGTCTGTAGGGCAAATAGGAACATGTACATGGTGTAGGATCAGGGGATCAGTCGTATCTTTGTGATCTTTGAAATACTGTTGGGTTGGGGTTTTTTTAATCTGACTAGAGGATTTGCCATGTTTCTAAAAGTTATACTAAATATAAGACAAATATATTTTGCAGTTACAAAAACATCTACCGTGAACTGGAACAGAATATCAAAACAGCAGATGCTGTTGAAGACTTGCGGTGGTTTAGAGCTAATCAAGGTCCAGGGATGTCAATGAACTGGCCTCAGTTTGAGGTAAGATCAAAGTACTTAAACCCCATATTTGTTTAATCTAATGTCTCTTCCTCTTGTTTTTTATCATACTCCTTTCTGGTGTAACTTAAATTCAGCCTTCTAGCCTAGCAGTGAAATTTTTTTGTCTGTTTTGTTTTTACGGGTCATAGTAGTTTTCTAGTTTTGTTTTCTTAATCTCTATTGGGTTCTCTTTATCTCCCAGCTTTTGGAGATGATTATATCAGGCACCTATTTAAAAAAAGGGATAAACCATAAAACTTTATAGCGATTTTGTTTGTTAAGCTAAAGTTATTACAGAATTCACTAATTAGTAAGCCATGGTTTAGTTGATACACCTCTGACACGTGTGGATGTTATCCTATATATTTTACTTCTCCCCTTTGGTATCAGACTTCAGTTTCAATCTTGTTGCTGTTGGCAGGTAATTATAGTGCAGGTAGAAAAGACTTTGAAATCTTTAGTTCAAACTTCTTCAGTCAGTCCTGAAATTTGGTATTTGTAAGTGTCAACTAGGCTTTTTTCAATACTGTTACATTAAACATGCTCAAGCTTTAAGTGCTTGGTAATTTTATTGCTGAATGACAACTTCAAAAGAAAGGAGGTTTTTTAACTAGTGTTCTGCTAACAGAGCCTACAAAAACCAAGTACCAAAATGTATCAGTGTAGATCAAGCTACTACCAGAATATCAAATAGCTGGAATTGGGCTGATTTTGATCAGAGTAATGGATTTAGTTGAAATAATTTCTAGGCATTAAATTAATGGAGTGGAACATCAACACTGGAGTGTTCACTGATCCCTTACTAACCATAAATGAAAATATCACTTATTTTTAAAATACTGTGTAACTTTTAATTAGAAGGTTTGGTGAAGAAAACTCATAGTAGTATTGCTGTGTTTCTTTGCCTGAAATGCTGAACTAAAGTTCCTTCTGTGTGTGGAAATAACCATCCTTTTTCATAAGCATTATAATTAACAGCTTAAATACTACTCTTGGTCTTCTAATCAAGTTTTTTTTCATTTGCATGCTACAAGGATGATGTAAGTAAAAAACAAAAGTCATGATCATATGAAATTGCATTATAAACTGCAAATATGCTTAGGTCAGTGGTCCTTAATCTGTGGTAATTTAGAAATCCAATGTTATTTGTACAAAGTTAAAGTAACAAGGTATCTGTGAAAGCCTGGCCAGAAGTTACTTAAGACTGACTGTGCTACACATACAAACCACAGTAACTCCAAATTTTCAGATCCTGTTAAAGCTACTTCTCAAATGCTATCTTCTGTGTAACAAACTACCTCCTGGCTCTCTTGTTTAACCCCTAAGGCTTCTGAGATGGAACATGTGTCAGTGTAGGATATTTGTTTGTGTCCAGTTTGTTCTCTGTTAGTTCGTGCTTTATATTAATACACAGTTTAGTTTGACTCTAAGTAGAAGTTGTGTTTAGGTCTCATTGTGCCTGTCCATCTGCTTTCTCAAACATCTAAATTAGTTGAAAACATCAAGGAGAGGGTGCTTTACAAATGGCATTGTGACTCTTGTCAACAGCTGTGTTGATTTGAGCCTTAACTCTTATGGATGGCTTTTAAGGGCAATAAATTTCACTAAATTTGAAGTGAAGAACCTCAAAGACTCAAGTCTTAGGGACAGGAGAAGTGGTATACAATGAATTTTAAAATGAGCTTCTGCCTAGGTCATTCTTGGAGCACTTCTTGAGAAATAAGCCCTGTTTTAAATTAGATTATAATACTTTAATAAAATGTAAAGTTTACCTTTTAAAGCCAGATGTGTTGGCATTATTTGAAACAGTGAGCCTTCTCAGTACAACATTTTAAAGAGCTGCACTAGCCAAGTCCTTTGATTTTTTTTTTCAGTTGGCTGCCAGATGTCTAGTGTTTTAAGTCAAGGTGTTCAGAATGCAAAGCGGGGAAGTATGTGTGACCTTGGGAATTAGTGAGTAGCACAGATACCTGTTCTCACTGCTAGGGTAAGAACTGGATGAGAACTGTAACTGAAACAGAGAGAGTAACTTACAATTACTTACACTGTTGTATGAATAGATGTATATACTGTAACTGTGAATATTAAACGTGATCATTCTTGAATTACATTTCTCAGTCACATTTTGCATTCATTGATAGGAGTGGTCTGCAGATCTGAATCGCACTCTCAGTAGAAGAGAAAAGAAGAAGGCTTCTGATGGAGTGACTCTGACTGGTATTAATCAAACAGGAGATCAAGTTTCACAGCCTAACAAACATAGCAGGTATTTTTATTTTTCTTTTATGCCTAAAGAGGCTACCTGGAAAAGACTTTCTTCAAGTACAGTGAAGTTCTACAGGATCAAAAAGTCACTGTCCAACCAAACGTTAATTTATCTGGAGCATTTCTAGTGATGTGTTTCTGAAGCTTACAAAATATTTTAGGAGTAGTTCTCTTTCCACTGGGAATCAAACCAAACTTCATGAGATGTTTTCTGCAGCTAATCTGGTTGCTAGTCTGCTGCTGTCTTCCCATCTCTAGAAATGACAATTATGCCTTGAGACTTTAGCTTGCAAAATGCCTAGTTGCTTCAGAATTCTGGATGCAGTTAATACAAAACTGTTAACAACAGCTGCTTCAGAAGGGGGTGAAACTGGTCAGAAAAACTGCACTGCCTTTCATTGCAGGCAGTAAAAAAAATAAAAATTAAGGTTCACAAAGGACATGATAATTCTGGAGGATTGTGACACCAAGCTTTTGGGTCTTATACTACATTTGATATAAATTTGGGGTTTTTTTGGTTGGTTGGTTGGTTTTTTTCTTGAAGGGGTCTGCTAAGAAACTGCTTAGTGGGACACCAATGACAGTGTTCTGCTCTTAAGCAGATAGGGTCACCATAATGCTCTTTCTTTTCCAAATTAGCAGTCTTAGTGTCCAGAGTAACACAGTGCAGTCAGTACAATCAAGTTACAATCCCTTTGAAGATGAAGAAGATACTGGGAGTACTGTCAGTGAAAAGGAGGACAATAAGATCAAAAAGTTGGTGAAATGTTGTTTTTTAATTGTTTTCACACTTGCACTTTCTCTATCCAGGTTTTTCTATTTTTGGTTTCTGTAATACTGTGCCAGTCAGTGCATGTCTAAGCGGTTATGTGAGCAACACTGTAACCTAACTTGTCTTTCCTAACAGATGCCATATCTGTTGCCTTGATCTCTGGTTTGAAACTACTGGGGTTATCAGCAGTTGCTAACACAACAGCTGCTGCTTTTTTCCCTTCCTTTACCAGTCCTGTCAGAGGTTGAACTTGGTGCCTTTTCCTAGTGAAACTGCTTCTGGAGCTTTACTGCTCTGTGTGTTCTTGCTGAATAAATGTGCTTTTATGATTGCTTTCTTTTTTGTTTAGGACCTTCTCAAACAGCTGCCTCTTACTTCAGTACGCGCACTAGGGGTGTCGTTAGCACTCTCTTAAATGGCATGTGCATGCTCCACAGTGAACTTTTCCTTAAACAATCGAGTTGTTGCAGTAGAATAAAGCTCCTTTGTCGGTGGATTGCAACATACAAAGAGTGTTGAAACCTACTGTAGAGGTGCACAGGGATTTGGGAGGAAGGTTCTGCAAAACAGTTTAAATGTCTTATCCTAAACCAGATAATTCCTTGTATCTACTACCAGCATACCTTTTACCTTTCTAGAGGAAATAATCCCATGGGTTATATATATTTCTTCATAGAGAAGTTTCTGGTGTTTTTGGGGAGCTTGTCTTCAATATCTTTTTTCTTTTGCATTTTTCTAACTTTGCAAATGTTCTACAAGAATGCTTTTTGTTTGTTTGTTTTGAATGAGGCATTGTCAGCTAAAGATAAGTGAGAAGATACCAGAAATAAAATTTCAAAACTGGGCATTAGAGCAGAGTTTAAGTTTTATTAGGGGAACTGGTATTTTAGTGGTATTTCTAGTGGTCTATTTTTAAAAGCAGAAAAGAATAATTTTAAACTTTGTTTTCAGTGTTAGCAGCTATGAAAAAAACCAAAGCTACCCTACGGACTGGTCTGATGAAGAGTCCAACAATCCCTTCTCCTCCACTGATGCAAATGGAGACACCAATCCGTTTGATGAAGACACCTCTCCTGCAATGGAGGTGAGAGTACGTGCACTCTATGACTATGAAGGCCAAGAGCAAGATGAACTCAGCTTTAAAGCTGGTAAGTTTACTGCATTCACTTAAAATATTTATCAAAAGGAAAAAGTGGGGAGAGGAGTCTTTTTTTCTTCAGCTTTTATTTCCTCTGCTTCTCTGAATGTACAACTTCACTTACAGGATTCTGTCTCTCACACACACCCACCCCTGATAGCACTTCTTGGTATCCCCTGTTTGGAAGCATTGACTTCTCATCTGTTTGGAATGTGTTGGGATGCATCTGTTTAGGATATTCCTAAATAAAATGAGCTGCAGAACTGATAATCCGATCTCTTCCCTCTCTTAGTTGATGACAGTAACAGCTGCTGCTCTTAGCTGTTTAGAAATGCCAGCCCCACAAGTTGTCATCTTTTAAAGGATAAGACTACAGCAACTAATCTTAAAACAGTATATAATCAATTGCTGGCTTTTTTTTTTCGTTGTTTAAACTGTACACATCCCTCTTTTGGCCTCCAACTTCTTACAGTGCTAACTCTTAAAGACTGAGAATTCAGCTGTGGACAGATTATTTTTTTCCCCTTTCTCTTTCCATGCCCCTTCATCTTAAGCACTGTACCTCTTACCTGTTTTTTCCATCCTGCATTATGCTAGGGTACTACATGCTTCCCCTCTTAGGGGAACGTTGTATTTCCCTTGAGCCATAAACTCTGTTCCTGTTTTACCTTGCCGCTGCAGGAGTTGGGAGAACAGAATAGAGGCAGTTGAATTGACAGGAGAGACCTGTGCCACGGTATGTTTCTACACGTCCGAAGTTGGCACAGGGGCGTGATGGCTGCACGCCGTGGATGCTGCTGTCTCCACTTTGCCTGTGCTGGATCTACCAGCCGTAGGGCTGAGCGAGTGCCTGGGCAGTTTACTCAGCCCGGGGGTGGGAGATTTAGCTTTCCATAACGTGGCCAGCCCGGAGGCAGCACCCTCTAGTGATGGAAAGGCAATTCTACACCCTGTCCCCTGCCTTTCAACCTCTAGTTTCAGACAATTGTTCTACTGTCTCGACCAGAATTGTACACGAAAGGTTTCACCAGCTAGGAGCTCCAGAACAAGATGGCATCAGTAGTTTAGCGAAAGCACACGGAACTTCAGTTTGTTAGAGTGAGATGGGCGATCTTCTTGATCTTGTCTCTTTTCCTGTTTGGTTGTCACTTACTCCCTTCTCCTGTAATGACTCACCTAATTGTAGCTGAAAAAACAGGATTCAGGTGTTGAAGGAAAGTTCAGGACTTTTGGCTCTACTTCTGTTTCAGCTGAAGTTTAACAGATGTGTATTACTTCTACACCATCTACAGTAGGTCTTAGATGGGTATTAAAATTTGTAAGTTAATATAGGAATCAAGTCAATGGAGTGGCTAACCAGAGAGCTGCTAGACTTCCATTCTGCTTATGGAGAATGGTGCTTGCTCAGAACAGTGTATTTCTATAGTATTTTTTAAAATGGCCCAAGACTTAGGTGGTGGTTCTCCAACCTTTCACTCGCACCTCTCCTTTTTTTCATAGAATCACAGACTGGTTTGGATTGGAAGGGATCTAAAAGCCCATCTAGTTCCTACCCTCTGCCATGGTCAGGGACACCCTCCACTAGCCCAGGCTGCCCAGAGCCCCATCCAGCCTGGCCCTGAACGCTGCCAGGGAGGGGCAGCCACAGCTTCTCTGGGCAGCCTGTGCCAGGGCCTCACCACCCTCACAGGGAAGAATTTGTTCATAATATCCAGATGAAATTTGCCCTCCTTTAAGCTGAAGGAAAGTCATTACCCCTTGTCCTGTCACTCCATGCCCTTGTAAACAGTCTCTCTCCAGCTTTCTTGTAGGCCCCCTTTATGTACCAGAAGGCTACAATAAGGTCTCCCTGGAGCCTTCTCCAGGCTGAACAAGCCCAACTCTCCCAGTCTGCCTTCATAGTAGGGGTCTCCAGCCCCACCTCTCCAGCCTGTCAGTGTCCCTCTGGATGGCATCCCTTCCCTGCAGCATGTTGACTGTACCACACAGCTTGGTGGTGGTCAACAGATTTGCTGAGGGTGTGCTCAATCCCACTGTCCATGTTGCTGACAAAGATGTTGAACAGTGCTGGTCCCAGTACCAACCCCTGAGAAACACCACTTGTGACTGCTCTCCATTTGGATGTTGAACCATTGCCCACATTTCTTTTGAGTGGGACCATCCAGCTAATTCCTTATCCACTGACCATCCAGCTAATTCCTTATCCACTGACCATCCATCCATCAAATCCATGTCTCCAGTTTAGAGACAAGGATGTTGTGCAGGACAGTGTCGCATACTTTGCAAAAGCCCAGGTAGATGGTGTGTGTACTTCTTCCCTTATCCACCAGTACTGTAACCCCATTATAAGCCACCAAATACGGTCAGCGTGATTTACCCTTAGTGAAGCCATGTTGGCTGTCACCAGTTGCCTCCTTAATTTCTATGTGCCAGAGCACAGTATTCAGGAGGATCTGCATTATGTTCTTGCCAGGCAGAGAGGTGAGACTGTCTGGCTTATAGTTTCCCGGGTCTTCCTTTTGGTTTTTAAAAATGGTGGTTATGTTTCCCCTTTTTGCAGTCAGTGGGAACTTCACTGCACTGCCAGGACGTCTCAAATAGGATGGAGAATGCCTTTGGAACTTCATCTGCCAGTTCCCTCAGGACCCACAGATACACCTCATCAGGTCCCGTGGAGAGCAGCGTAGGTGAGAGGGACCTGGACGTCCTGGTGGACAGTAGGATGGCCATGAGCCAGAAACGTGGCCTTGTGGCTAAGAAGGCCAATGGGGTGTATTAGAAGGGGTATGGTTAGTAGGTTGAGAGATCCTTCTTATCCCCCTCTACTCTGCCCTGGTGAGATGGCACCTGGAATATTGTGTCCAGTTCTGGGCCCCTCAGTTCAAGAAGGACATAAAACTCCTTGAAAGAGTCCAGCACAGGGCCACCAAGGTGATTAAGGGAGTGGAACACCTTCCTTATGAGGAGAAGCTGAGGGAGCTGGGCCTCTAGCTTGGAGGAGACTGAAGGGGTGACCTTTTCAACATTTATAAGTAGGTAAAGGGTGAGAGTCAGGAGGACAGAGCCAGGCTCTTCTCAGTGATGGCCAGTGATAGGACAAGGGGCAATGGGTGCAAGCCGGAGCACAGAAGTTCCATGTGAATATAAGGAGAAACTTTTTCACTGTGAGAGTGATGGAGCACTGGAACAGACTGCCCAGGGAGGTTGTGGAGTCACCTTCTCTGGAGACATTCAAAACCTGCCTGGAGGAGTTCCTGTGTGATTTAATCTAGGTGATCCTGCTCTGGCAGGGGAGTTGGATTAGGTGATTTTTTGAGGTCCCTTCCAACTCCTAACGTTCTGTGATTCTTTGAGTTGTGCACTTCCATGTGCCTTAGGTGGTCTCAAACCTCATCTCCTCCTACAGTGGGTGGTTCCCCCAGTTTTGTCTTCTGTGACTCGGGCAGTGTGACTAGAGCACTTCTTGGTAAAGGCTGAGGTGAAAAATTCATTGAATACCTCAGCCTTCTCCATGTCCTGGGTAAGCAGGTCTTCTGTTTCCTTCCAGAGGAGACCCACATTTTCCCTCATCTGGCTTTTATTGCTGATGTACCTATAGAAGCTTTTCTTGTTGCTCTCGGTGTTCTTGCGCCTCCCTTCCCTCCAAGGCTTTGTCTCATGGTACTGTACTAAGCAGATCACTGAAGTGGCCAGATCTCCTCTCCTGAAGCCCAGGGTAGGGAGTCTGCTATACACCCTCCTCGCTACCCTGGGGATCTCGAGCTCCACCATTTCATTGCCACTGCAGACAAAGTGGTCCTTGAGCTTTGCATTCCACACCAGCCACTCCATGTTGGTGAGAAAAAGGTCCAGTGTGGCACTTCTCCTTGTTGACCCCTCTATCACTTGGGAAAGGAAGTTGTTATTGATGCAGTCAGCTTCCTGGATTACTTGTGCCCTGCCTTGTTATCCATCCAACAGACAGCAGGGAGGTGAAAGTCCCTAATGAAGATCAGGGCTTCTGAATGTGAGGCTATCCCTGTCTGTCTATAGAAGGCTTCATCTGCTCAGGTGTCCTGTAGCAGACCTCTGCTATTGTGCCCTTGTCCCTGTGCTCCTTTTAATCCTGACCCATAAGCTTTTAGTCAGTTCTTCATCCATCCCCAGATAGTTCCGTGCACTCCAGCTGATCATTGATAAAGCGACACTTCCTCCTCATCCCCCAGCCTGTCCTTCCTAAAGAGCCCGTACACTTCCATTCCAACACTCCAGTCCTAGGAGCCATGCCACCACACCTCTATGATGCCAATAAAGTTATAGCCCTGCAGGCATGTGCATGTCTCCAACTCCTCTTGTTTATTCCCCATGCTACATGTGTTTGCATCAAGGCATTTCAGTTGCTACAGTAGTAGCAAAACTTTGTATATCTAACTCTGTCTCTTTCTAAACAAGCATAGCAGGGTTCCAGAGAGGAGGAGTGAGTTGGCTTGTTCATTAACTTCTCTGAATTGTGCCCTGACAGAAGGACAGTAGTAACAAAACATCTGGAGCTTTCTCTGGAATGCACAGAAACTAAAGTTATTCTTCATTCTGTAGACTTTTAAGTGCTGCTTTTTTTCTTAGCAGGGGATGTCACTGTGCTAATCCTCTTGAAATATATGTACTGTGCCTGTGGAGCAACAGGGTGGCATTCCAGGGGCTTACAGTCACGAGCCTTTCAGTGGCAAAACTATGCAATGTTTATGTGCACAGATGTAATGGTTAAATACATTCTGTGCTTTAGTACCAGCTGGGTGACTTGCAGTAAACTGTTTGAACCAAGTGGCTCTCAGTGTGAGGTCTGTAGAAGTAAAGTACAGGAAATATCAACTGAGAGAGATGTATGTAGGCTTAACTTCAAAAAATGACTTAATACCTTTGAAGGAAGAGCATTAGAGTACTTTCTAACACCAAATTATATGACTGCATCAATTGTAGGAAAGGGGTGGATTGCATACTAGGCTGCAGTCAAACTTACCAATATTTCTGCTTAAAACCTAAGTGTGACCCAGGGTTACACTTGAACGTACAAAAGACTAAGGAAAAAAAAAATCCCCAGGTCCTGCAGGAGCCAACTTATAATGCTCTCACTCCTATGTAGGCTATGCCTAGACTCCAAAGCAGCTGTCAGCAGAGGATTAATGCATTTTAGGGATGTGTTTAAATGTATGCAGATACTCTCAGATGGGATTTCCTTGGCTGCTCAAAGAATTTGCCTACAAAGCTTTTGTGATCACTTCTGGGTATGTGCTGTAGTATATATGCTCTGCATAGGGTCTGTTAAATGTACTTTAATATATGAAGCTCCTTTTTATTAGTGGAATGCTTTATACATCTGTTTCTTTTTCTTGGCAAACAACTGTGGGAGGCTTCCAAAGAGGAAGAATAACTTTGTTTATTCATACCTTATGAAAGTTTTATAATCGTGTAACAGGATGGGATGCAACCATCTACCATATGTCTAGCTCACCGTACCGTGTCTCTGCCATGGCTGAGAATAAATCTAATCTACAGCAACTGTAGACCATGCAATGTTGTGAGAATATGCTGCTGTATATGCTATCTCTAACACAGATGTTAGAGACTGTCTCCACTCTAAGTGTTTGTGCAGATGATACTTACGTGGTGATCTTTTCATAGACCTCCGAGATCAGAGTTTCCAAATCCTTGCTGTTAATACCAATGCAGCTGCATTCAGGCTTACTCTTAAGCAATGTGGCTTTGTAGTAATTGTTTTCACTCTTTAGTAAAATGCACTTCATAGAAGTGGCAGGAAAGCTTGAAGCTGTACCCTCTCATCCTGCAGTGCTAGAAATGATGGGGAAAAAATTGCAAAATGTCTCCAAGCTAGGCACAGTCCATAGTGCCAAACATTTGTTCATAACATTCTTATTAGTTGTCTGGTACACTTAAAAACTGGGGGAGATGAAATGCTCACACTTTTTGGTGAAGACCTATAGAAGATGCATCTATAACGATTTAATACAAAGCGTGCCCACTTCTACCAAAGAACTGATACTCCCTAGATTAGCTTTTATTCTCCTAAAAGGTACCAAGACTGTATGTTTATAGCCATTTGGGACCGTATTAAGTGGGTAGTATCTTCACCATGTATTTCCTATTGCTAACTAAGAGGAAACAGAGATCAGTTTTTATTTAGGGTAGTAACACAAATAGGTTGTATGTGAGGAAATGTTACTTAGACTGAGGTGGGCGTTCACATGCTTACACGCAGCATCCCAGAGTCTGCAGGCTCTGTAATGCCAGAGTATTTCCTGAGGATGTAGGAGGCTAGGTGTAAATGATAGAACAGGGTTATGTTACAGTTCACATATGTCTGAATGGATAATCAGTGTCACTTGTGTAACTTACCAAGCAAATGCTTAGTTATTTTTTTCCTGGAGCTACAACATCAGCTTCCAGCAGTATAAAGCTAGAGCAACAAAAGTGAAAGTTCAATCCCAATTCTTGTATTTCTTAAAAATGAGGAAAGGAGAGCAAGAGACCTAACAGCAAAAGGTGTAAGATTCTTTTACATCTTCCTGTGTGACAGCTTAGAAGTGGGATACTGAAAAGCTGCGAGCGTAATTCAAGAGAATTTTCCTGCCATGTCTTCATGTTTGTAGTATTTTCCTCTTTGTGTGTTTCACAGAGTATATATTCATAGCAAGCCTAGTGAAATGTTTATTTCACTTGCACTGACATTTTGTTGGCTCAAAACATAGGATGATTTTGCTTGTTTAGAGGTAGTTGTACTATCCACAACTATCTGTTCTCACCTTTCAGATACAAGGGAGTATTAGGTCTTAGACTGAAATAACACTGTTAATCACAGCATTCTTTATTGTGCTTTAAAACAATGCTATGACCTTTTTGAAATGCCATCAATGCAATGTTTTAGTTTCAAAGTAATTTGCTTCTTCCTGTTTCCTTGAAATTGGGTGCCTTTCATCCCATATATAAATCTCTAAGTGGCATTCCTAGTACCAAAAGCATGAAGAGCACAGAAGGGGTTCAGGGTGGGCAGGGGAAGAAAAGCAGGTGAGTAGATAACTGTTAACAAGCTGTCACCTTTTAAGTAACAGCAGGAAGTTAAATGACAATGTTCCTTCTTTTTGCAGGTGATGAGTTAACTAAAATGGAGAATGAAGATGAGCAGGGTTGGTGCAAAGGCCGTCTGGACAATGGACAAGTTGGTTTATATCCAGCAAACTACGTAGAACCAATCCAGTGACAGAGGACAGAGTTAATAAAGAAATGCTGCAAAAGCTCTGTAGGCTTGTACAGTATATATTTAACGTGAGAGGGAGGTAAATGATGTATAGAGTGTATATATTTTAATGCAAGGGTGAGAGCTTGATACTGAATCACGGTGATTTAAAGACAAAAGGTTGAACTAAATTTGACATTATTTTCACAACTTGTGCAAAGGAAAGGGGTTAGATTGAAAAAATAGTATGATAGGAAAAAATATCCTTTGAGCTTTTTCTTCCCACAAGGTCTGGCATTGTGACTCCTAAACATTTTTGCATTTTTTTATGCTTGTGCCTCATCCTACCCCAGGTATGTGGCTTACGCTCACTTTTGTTTAATCAGTTATTTTAAGTGACCTTCAGTAACTTGCAACTTGAATTTTAAAGATTATTATAGTTAATTTTCTATTTGTTCTTAGCGATGTCTGAAAGATGCAGTATTTTTTTATTTAAGTGCTATGTAGTTAAGCACCTTTTTATATGCTTGGATTTATCAATTAATCCTTAAATTATGACATAGATTTAGTCTCCAGTTGACTGAATGAAAAGCCTTTCCATGTTGTAGTAATCTTTCAATGTCTGTCAGCATGGCTTGAAGTTGTAGAACAAATACTACGATAAACAAATATCTGTTACAGAAGGTTATTTGTGGCAGGGGTATTTGCTGGTGTCATGGGTTGGGATTCTATTATGAATTCTGTTTACGTGGTTTGATACTCAAATGAAGAGTTTTCCATGTGGATCTTAAATGGCACTCAGCAGAGAGAGAGATTACGCATAAGCCCCAGAAAAGTAGCCATCTCCAGCGCACGCTTGCGGGGGTTGGGGGGAGGGGAGGGGAAATGTCCTTTAAACTGCTCATGATTTTTAGGTGATTTGAAACGTTGAATCTGTGAAGACTTAATTTTTTTGAACAGAGAAGACTGTAAAATAGACTAAATGCTTTTTATTAAGAGCCTATCTATGTTGTGTATATGTACATATAATTTGATATTCCAAAATATAAAGAGCATGGCTATTAGCTATCAAAGTCTTTTGATGTCAATAAGATTTAGACTGTTTCTAAGAGTTTAAATTATAGGTATATTTAAATCTGCTTTCCTGCCATATCCATTACTGTACCATAGACAAAGTATTCTGTGACTAGGTTTTTTGGAGGTACAGTAAATACACTAACATATTCAAAAATCAGTATTTGTGGGTAAAATTGTGGGTCAGAACTAAACTAGCTTTAGTCCTTATATGGATTATTGTAGCAGAACACTGTAAAATCTACATTTGTTTGCAGTTACAACTTGGTCATCTGTAATCGTGTCAAAACAGTATGCATTGAAAACTGGGTTGTAAAATTACAGCAGATTTGTGTTTTTAAAGAAAAAACCCTTAAGTATCAGGTAAGTAGATATGCTATGTTAACAAGCTACACTGTAATGAAGCTAACAAATCTATTTTGAGGTAATTATGAAACACTGTTGGTAGTCTTGGACTTTATTGTTTGCTTTTTGAGTTTTTAGATATATTTAGTCATTTTCAATGAATCCAAGTGTGCAAGTTTAGAAAGTGGATTTATGTATGTGTCTGTCAAGGAAAATTTATCAACTTAATTGTTCATCCACAAGACGGTTACTAAAATTGTCAGGAATTACTGGCTTGGGTCTCTGTATTGTAAAAATATTTTAAAAAACAATAAAATCTGTTAATCTCTTAAATTCACAGAGTGCACCTCTTAACTATTTCAGCGTATGTGGAAATAGTCTTATGAATCAAATCATCTGCACATTTCATTGCTGTTCAAGGTGACAAAGTCTGCATTGTCTAAAGGACCCGTAAAGAGGAGTAGGACATTAGTGGCACTCTGCTGGTAAAAAAAAAGAGTTGGTGTAAAGGGCCTCTTGGCAAGGCATTCCAGCAAAATGTTGGTGGAAGAATATGAGACCGTGTCTCTTATTGGTATGCAAACTGTACTGTGGTAGCTTGGGTTTCTTTTATATAGCATCTGAATCTTTTCAGATGTTGTGAGAGCTTTTTTGTTGACTGGCAGTGGTTAACATAGTAGTGCTTGTGATGGCTAGCTGAAAGTTTTCTCCTGTGTCTCCCACCATTACTGCAGCTTTCAATCTGAATAAAGTGCTAGGGGTTTTATGCTGCATGTCCTGCTTGGTGAAGGCACCTTAGAGTGGGTGGAAGGGACCATTGTATGTTCCAGTGTCCTATGTAAAGCACAGTCAACTGCATTCACACCAGGTTGCTCAGGCCTTTAAGCTGGTCTGGAAAACTGCCAAAGACCAATTTCATAACCTCTCTGTTTGACACTGTTGCAATGCTTAATTATAGTTTTTCCCCCATTTTATTTAGGGTTAGAACCTGCTTTCTTGCAGTTTATGACCATTGCATGTAGTTCTGCTGTGCCTGGGTGTAGTCTGCCTCTGTCCCTCAGTCTCTCCTCACAGAGCAAGCGCTCCACTTCCCTGGTGTCCCTCCACTGCACTTGCTCAGCATTACCAGGTTTTTGTACTGGGTGCAGGTGGAAGAGTGTCCAAAGCAGGACAGTCTTCCATCATACTGAGTAGCAGAAGCTAATGGCAAAATTATCAAACCTTTAATATACTTTATTATTTTTAAAGTAAATTGTTTGACAACAAACAAGTATAAACAATAGGCTGCTTTTAAGTGCTTGAAACTCTTATTATATACTTCATTTCAGTGAGAACTTTGGTAAACAGACTTGGATTTGGTCAAATGAAACTTAGTAGTTTCATCCTCAGTTTGAATAGACAGCTGTTTACCTTGTAGAGTTGAGAATTATTTTAAAGCAAAATTATCTAGTATATAAAGTTGAATATATTCATAATAGCCAAATTTAGAATGAGAATGCCAGGGACTTCTGGATGGGTTAGGTAGCCCACCCAAAGGACCTCAAGGCAGGTCCTGTTGAGCAGGTTGTTGAGGTGTTGTTCAACTGAGTCTGGAACATCTCCCAAGGATGAAGTCTGACATTTCTCTGAGCAACCTGCTTTAATGGCTCCTTGCTTTCACAGTGAGGATGTTTTTCCTTACATGTATGAGAATTTAACATGTTTCTTCTTGCACTTCACTTGTGTGCCTTTAAGAGTCTGGTACAGTCTTCTCTACACTTCCATTAGGTAGCTTTAGGCTGCTGGCTACACTCTTGCTAATAACCTGGTGTGCTCTGTGCTGCCTTTGCTGCAAGGACGTGCTGCTGATTCGTGGTGTTCACTGAGATGCCCAGGTCTTTTTCTGCAGAGCTGCTTTTTATCCTGTCAGCATCTGGCCTGTGCTGCTGAGGTGGTGTACTTCTGCATAGGTATGAGCCACTGCATTTGCCTTTGGTGTTCGTGAGGTTCCCATCAGCCTGTTTCTCAAGAACTGAGCTCCCTATGAGCAACTGCCCTCTATAATCTCTCTTAATTTGGTATCATCTGCAGTCTTGTTGAGAGTGTGTTCAGTTTGAAACTAAACCAGCATGAAAATACTTGCCACTTGCAGAGTATTCCTTGAATGCTTTAAAAACATACAGTGCCTTGTTTCAGAAAAACCGTTCACTTTTTAATCTGGGTATTTGTGGTGATGACTTAAATCAGGTGCTTTGCCTTTTGTAGTGCAATACTGGTATTTATTTCTAGTAACTGATAGCACTGAGGAATTTGTCTAGCTAAAACAGAATAACCAGAGAGTCTTTTTCAGGAAAATAACAGGCTGTTGTATTGCTTCTTGAGCCTCACAGTTAGGGAACTACCAACATGCCTCAGAAGGTTTTACTAAGCACCTGTCTGTATTTAAAAGGTGTAACCCTTTCTCTGACTATAGTAGGTCAGGTGAGTATGTAGTGAGTGCCTTGGGAAGGAGTGTACGCACAGGGCAATGTATAGTGTAATATGTCAGCAAGATTAGTTTTTGGCTTTCAATGATCTGTGTCTTTAGTCCTGTGGCATAAGAAAAACATAGTTATTTCCTCATACCTTTTGAAAATTCAGTTCACTGCTTTGGCAACAACTGAAGACCACCATATTTTTCATATAGATCTAAACAAAGTAATTCAGAGAAGAGAATCTGTGATCGCTTCCAGAAAAGTTTTGTAGCAGTAATGTTTTTTTTTCTTAGCAGTAGCTAGTTCTGACCCCATTAGAGAAGTTCACACTGTGTTTTTGTTTTGCATTTGACTTTGAAATTCCCTTGTTGCTTTATCTGGGCAATCTGTACTGTACAAGATCTTTTTGCAGCTGTGTTCCACTTCTGTGATCAGAAGTAATTTAATATCAATAAGCTGCCACTTTTCTAATCACCCTTTTTGTAGACAAATACTCAAATCTGCAGGTCCCAGTATGAATTCCTCTGGGGGTCGCATTGGTAACCTGCCACGTTTTATTACTGTACTCCATTTCCTTTATTTTGTGGCAATTTACTTTGGGTTTTATGACAGAAATTAGCATGAACTTCTTGAAAATCCAAGTGTGGTGGTTTGACTCAGGCTGGAGGCCAAAGGCCACCAAAGCCACTCTATCACTCCCCTTTTCAACTGGACAGGGGAGAGAATATATATTGAGAGGCTCAGGAGTCAAGATAAGGACAGGGAGAGATCATTCCACAATCAGCATCACGGGCAAAACAGACTCAACACAGTAAAGGAAAGAAAACTCTCTAATTTATTGCACTGCACTGCACACCCAGTGACACCAGAGTCAGGTAGTAAGAAGCACGACCAGAGCAAACCTGCTCCAGTGTGGATCTCTTCCCTCTCTCACTCATCTGTGTCTCTTATTTTCAATGGAGAAGGACCTGGGGGTCCTGGTGGATGACAGGTTGGCCATGAGCCAGCAGTGTGCCTCGGTGGCTAAGAGAGCCAATGGAATCCTGGGGTGCATCCGGAAGAGTGTGGCCAGCAGGTCAAAGGAGGTGATCCTCCCCCTCTACTCTGCCCTGGTCAGGCCCCACCTGGAGTATTGTGTCCAGTTCTGGGCTCCCTGTTATAAAAAGGACAGGGATCTCCTGGAGAGAGTCCAAAGAAGGGCTACAAAGATGATTAAGGGCCTGGAGCATCTCCGCTATGAGGAAAGGCTGAGAAAATTGAGACTGTTCAGCCTTGAGAAGAGAAGACTAAGGGGGGACCTAATTAATGTTTATAATTATCTTAAGCAGGGGGAATAAGCCAGCCCCTTTTCAGTGGTCTGTGGGGACAGGACAAGGGGCAATGGCTGCAAGTTGGAGCACAGGAAGTTCCGCACCAACATGTGGAAGAACTTTTTCCCAGTGAGGGTGACAGAGCCCTGGGACAGGCTGCCCAGGGGGTGGTGGGGTCTCCTTCTCTGGAGATATTCAAGACCCGTCTGGACGCCTATCTGAGTGATAAGTCCTAGGGAGCTGCTTTGGCAGGGGGGTTGGACCCGATGATCTCTCGAGGTCCCTTCCAACCCCTACAATTCTATGATTCTATGATTCTTCACAGGCTACAAGTGCTGGCAGAAGCTTGCTCCAATGTGGGTCACAGCATCTCCTGTATGTCTCCACCTGTTCCAGCAAGGGGCTTCTCCACAGGTTTGCAGGGGGCATCTTTCTCTCTGGCACCTGGGGCGCCTCCTCCCTGCCCTTCACTGACCTTGGTGCCTGCACAGTTTCTTACATCTTCTCACTCCTTTCTCTGGCAGCAAAAAGTGGCAGCTTGTGGCTTTTTTCTTAAATGTGATTCCCAGAGGCGCTGTGACTGTTGCTGATGGGTTTGGCCTTGGTCAGCAATGACTCCAGCCTTGAGCTGGCTGATGTTTGCTCTGTCAGGCCTGCAGAGAGCTTCTGGCTGCTTCTTGCAGAAGCCACCCCTGCAGCCCCTCTCCTCCACCGGAACCCAGGCATGCAAAACTACAAGAAGTCACCTGTTACCCAGCTAGATCACCTTTCTGCATGACCCATAAAATTTCTAAGCCTGTGAGGTAAACAACTGTGAAGTACTATGACAAGTATTTCTAGAACCCCTATGCAGAAAACACTGACACTTGATTGCCCCGGCATAGGTGAAATGCTTTCATGTGGCAAATGTAGCATCCCATTGCAAAACTCACCTAATTCTCACTGTAACTTTGTGTGCCCCTTGTATTGCTGATACAAGCAGGCTAAGTACAACTGAGTATTGAGTGTGTAGAGGGGTTGTCTGTAAATTACAGTGTAGTAACTCTTTGGCTTTGCACTGGGCCATGTTGAGATGTAGGCCGTGTTCAGGAGTGTAAAGCTCCAAGCACAACTTCATCTGTATGAAGCAGTTGTGTTTCTTGATGTTATCAGTACAAACAATGCATTAATACTAAGGAAAAACATATTGTTGATGTGTTTGACTGGTTTCAACTAGGTTTTAGTAGTTACGTCATTTCAGTATTGTGGGAACAGGCATTTGGATGCTTGATATTTCTCTGCTAGAGAGATTTTCTGTACGCATTATTTGGAATGATACATGTCTGGGACTGTCTTTTGAGGATGTCATTTGCAGAGGGAGCCTGGCCCAAACCAAGCTACAATTGTGATAAGGTATAACATACTTTCATGAAGCATAAGAAGTTGTGAATGGTGACAGATTTTATTCAGGGTGACCAAATTTTTCAAAGGACATAAAGTACAATTCATATGTATCCTCTGGCTCTAAGGAAACCTTCAGCACTGGCAGGCTAATGAAGATCTAGCTAGCGTGACCTGGCACTATTATCTATATTTTGTCATTTCTCAGCAGCAACATGAGGAGAAAGCAAAGAATGGAAGGCTTCATACTAACTGCAGAACAGCACTAGTAATATTTGGCAGAACTATAAAAGCTTTGAAGGTTGGGAATGGCAGCAAATACTTCAGAGCTGTGAGACACTGGGTGGCCACTCAACCTGTAATTCCACATGACTCCACGCAGATGCAAGTGCCTATCTCTGGTTATCAAATCAAAGACCAAGAGGAACAGACAGTTCTGGAGAGATCGTTGTTATCTATCTTTGTATTCATACGTCCTGGTAGAACTATCTGGCAAGACCTAGGAGCCTGAGACTTTAGGTGTGGCATTTGGATAAGTGAAAGCACTGGGACAGGTTGCTTTGCCTATGCCCTATCAGCTTGCAGAGCAGCTCTGGCACCCAAAACTGGGAGTTGAGAAAATAGTATAGGGAGGACCCATCTTGCTTTAGGTCTGCCTGGGTGGACAGAGAAGGCAGCATTAGTACAGAATTATTCGAGGAGGAGGGGGCTGAAGGCATTTTGAGTCCAACCTCCTGCTGGAAGCGGAGTCAATGCTGAACTAGAAGCCATTTGCTGAGGGCTTTGGTTGGGTCCTGAAAAACCTCCAAGGACAGAGATTTCAGTTGCTCAGGGAAAACTGTTCCATTGTTTGACTTTCCTCATCCTGAAATCTTCTTCATATGAAACTGAAATTGTATTTTGGGGTGTTAATTAAGAGCCTTTGGATTTTGATTTGTTAGATAGCAATACCCAGAGCTGCACCCTAGCATGCCGGCAGTGACCTGCTCTGCAGTTGCACCTGCTGAGGGGCCTTCTAATACAGCCCTCCTAGGGAATGCTGCACTTGACAGGCATTTTTTTCTGATGGTCCTCCTCTGTGTTACACCTTTGTAAGACCAGCTGGCACGGAAGACAGCTTTGAACTGTTCTGTGTGCACTGGGAATAGAAAGACGTATATTCTGAACGTTCTTGGAAACCACTACCAAGATGATGTTGTTACAGCGAGGAGTAACTGGCGAAGCAGCAGTGGTGGCCCACTTCCCCAGCTGTGCTGCTGTTCTCCCTCTGTGCCTCCCCTCTTTCTGCCATCTGCTCCAGATGCAAACTTGCTGAACAGGAGGCCCACCTATTCTTTGGAAACACTCATCACCTTTGGGGGCTTATTCTGATGGTTTCCATTGTTTAGACTCCTGTTTGCTTCTCCCCTGGGACTGGGCAAGTTCACCATAAGGGGCAGAATTGGATACGGTGGAGGCTATTTCCAAAATACCTTTAATAAACCAACATTCCTTCTCATGGACAGAGAAAATGGCAGCATGGTATGCTGTGGATAACAGAGGGTCATGGAGGAATCTCTGCTCCTTGGGCAGTTTTTTGTCAAGGTGAAAACATGCTGAGGATTGAGGACATAAGGAATGTCAGACCAGAGGAGTCGGGCTTACTTGCAGTGCTGGTCTGCTACTGGGTTTAGGCAAGGATGTGTGTTGCACACAACAGCTGCTTACTGATGTAGGGGATGGTTGAGTGCCTAGTCAAGCCATAGGTAAGTTTTGGGGGGTTTTTTTATTTGTGCAATGTACATACAGAGCAGCCAGTGAAGTATGATCGCTGCCTTTTCCATGACAGATAGACCAGTCCATTCCTTCCTTCCTTCCACTCTTACCTCTGTTTGCTATATTACCATTCTCCCACAGCCTAGAGGCTGCTCTAAGATTACCTCCAGGACATGCTTGCCTCCCTCAGGCTTGTAAGAATGTCCTAAATGCTTTTCTTCCATCTTGTCTTGAGCACATCTCCTAGCAATCATCTGACCTTGCAGTCTGCAACTGGAATCTCTCTGGTGTGCAGGTCCACATAGTTGAATTGCAGAGTACGGCCTTAGGACAGAGGTGCTGTGTGAGACCAGGTAGAGACCATGCAGTGTGCTTCTGAATACTACCAAGGGAAGCTTCCTGGATGGAGGCTTGTGGGCTGTGTGTAAAAGGTAAACAGCTAATAGTTTTTTTGACATCCCACCTTAAGGGGGGTCCAGAGCATCCCAAACTAGGAGGCCAGTGCAAGGCAGAAGAGCCAGCACCCCTGTGGTGTTACTGGCTTGTGCTTCCCAAAGATGCGCTTTGGGTCTCCTATGCTGCTGCAGTGGGCAGGAGCTATCTGGCTTTGTGTGCCTTTGCCTGGGGACACAGCTGGGGAAAGTATGGGATGATAAAGATCTTCCTGTTCTAGGATCTCACCAGACAGATTAATCTTCAGGATGACCTTGTTATCTTTGTTTATTGTTCCACTCAACTGGCAAAGTTGTGTTCGTGTACCCCCGCCCCCATAATAGTGCTCACAGAAGTGACATAATGGACTCTTTCTCCTTTGGGGAAATTTGGCAACTCTTTCTCCCCATAATGCCTGTGCAGTCAGATGGGATTTAGCAAGTAACTCTGGAGGAAGTGCCCAGCAGGGAGCACCAACAACCACATGGACAATGTTTTCCTGACACGTAAACTTGCCTTGTAAAGGGAGGCCTCTTCCTAGGCATCCTTGATTCAGGTGCTTCTGGATGGGGAGGTGATTTTATTTGTTGGTATGAAATTAGCAGTAATTTATGCCTCTGCAGGTTCAGATGTTTTAAATCTCATCCCCATGTCACTTAGCTATATTCATACAGATGGATTTTTGGACAGCTATCCTGTACTTTTACCAAGTCCCCTTACCTGTGATAGTGCCAGGCTGAACAAAGTTAATCTGGAGTAACAAGGTTGCTGGTCAGCTGGCAACAAAAGTCTACACTCTGAAAATAAAATGCTCCTGCATCCAGCGGCCCATCAGGATAGCTAGTGACTGACTCCTGGTGATCTGAGAGGCATGACAGGGTCATGATGGGCCTGTTGCAGTGCCGAGGGCACAGCAAATGACGTGTGTTCCAGCAGAAATCCCTGAAGCAGCACTCAAAACTCTGTTCACTGTGTCACTGCCTCATCCAGTGTGGCCGGAACTGAGGAAGTAGCGGGTCTCATCACCCCGAATGACTTCACCACTGACCGGTAAGAGCTGGGGGTTGTTAACTACTTTGGGAGGTGGTGAACCTCTTGTACCAGAGGCATGAAGGTGATGCAAGCTTGAGTCCAAGGGGACGAAGCTAGATTTTCATACAAAGCCTTGAACGCTTTGGACCTTGGATAACTTAGTCTGTGGCCCTGCTTTTAACAGAAGGTTGGAGCAGAGAATCTCCAGAGGTACCTTTTTAAACTAAGCTTTTATGGGGAAAATGACAGAAATATAGAAATTGGTCTTAAAATCTGCTTGTTCCACATAGATTAAGACTGCATAGTTATCTCAGTCAGAAGAGTAAGGGAGAAGGGGATACAGGCTGGTGAGCCTTAAATTGTCTCTGATGGAGAAGAGTCCTAAGATGCCATGCTCTAAAGATCGTGTTATGGATTGTCTTACTGCTGTGCCAAGTTCTGTAGAACTTCGCACTGTTGTGTGAGGGCAACTTAGCTCAGTGCTGGCCATGGGGGACTTGGAGGGGCTCCCCCAGGACTGCAGCAGCATCCTGGCCCCAGCGATCCAGCGAAAGGAAAGGGTTCATTAGTCTGGGATCTCTGCCTTTGCTGAGTTAAATCTCCCACGTACAACCCTCCTGTGACAGAAGCTCTCAGGCAGCGTGGTTCAGGTACTCCAGATTTTTGAAGCAGAGATGCTAGCAAGTTACACAATTCCCCATTATATTTCCCTTGCTCCCTTTCCTCGTCTGAGAGGGTTTATGAGTTCAGGTTTACGATGGCAGCATGCTGCTTTCAGCAGCAGTTCAAACCTGACGTCTCTTTCTCGTGACTCCTGTGGCCCCAGCCGTGTACTTCAGCACGAGTGGAGAGCGGGGACCAGAGCTTTCGGTAAAATGGGAGCAGACTGCCTGTCGCCTGCTTGATGAGTCCGCGTCCCTTCAGAGGCGCGGCACCGTGCTCTGGCACCTGCCCTGAGGGGAAGGGGGCCGCTTCCTTTTCCCCGCCGTGCCCCCGGAGAAGGTGCCAGGTGCTGACGTTCTTTCGCCCTGTTTCTGCCCCCGCCGCCTCGGGCCCCGAGGAAGTGAGCCCGGCGCGGCGCGTCCCACCGTCCCCGCCTCCGCCGCCCAAGCCCCCTCACAGGCAAACACCCACCTCCCCCAGCGACCACCTCGCACCCCCCTCCCGCCACACGCCCCCGACTCCGGCCCCCGACTCCGGCCCTCGCCTCCCCGCCCCTTCCCGGTGGCGGTGAGCGAGCCCGACGGAAGGCGCTGACGCAGCGGAGCCGCTCGTCTCCAGGGCAACCGGGAGGCGGCGGGCGGGGAGCTTCGTCCCCTCGCGCCACGCCGGCGGCCGCAGGCCGCGCCCCGACGAGTTCAGGGCGCGCCCGCTGCGTGGCCACCTCCCGGGCGGGGCGGAGCGCGGCGCAGCGTCCCGCGGCGGCGTGGGGCGTCCCGGAGGTGCGGGCGGGCGGTGGCAGCTCCTCTCCTTCGCTCCCCACCTGCCGCCCGGCGCTATGTGCGAGCCCAGCAAGCAGGATATTGCCGCCATCTTCAAGCGGCTCCGCTCCGTCCCCACCAACAAGGTAAGGGTGCCGGGCCGGGGCTGGCTGGGGGGTGGGGGAAGCCGGGGGGGAGACAGCGGCTGCGCTCCGCCGTTGTGACACGTCGCACTGCCGGCGGGGAGGGGGAGTGCCCGCGTCCCGCCACGCCCCGTCGAGCCCCCGCGTCCCGGCCCGGCTGCCGGGGGGGCCCCGTGAAAGGAGAGCGGGACAGGGCAGGTCGCCGGCGGCGGCACCCTGGGGGCGGCCGTCCCGAAACGGGGGAAGCTCAGCCTACCATCCGGCCGGCCCTCCGCCGGCGGGGTCCGCTGGGGCGTTTTGGGCGAAGCCTTTAATTAGGGAAGCGCGGCTCTTCCCGGGTACCCGGTGTCTGAGGGCTGCTGGAAGGAGAGCTCAGCTAAAACCGAAACGCGAGTCCCAGAGCAGTGACAGCACAGCGATGGACGTGGTTTTCTTCCGTTCGTTCTTTTTATTTTATTTAATAAAACCCGCCTCTGGCACAGCTGCAGCTCCGTGTTCTCCCTTCGCGTTGGACTCGGCCAGGGATTTCACGTTTTGGGCGTTGGGAAGGGGCCCGGTTGGTTCCTCAGTGCCCGTTCCGTTCCGTACGGAGGTGTGCGGTGGCTGGCGGTGCCCTGGGGCAGGCGGCTCAGGCTTGCCGGGTGACATGGCAGAGCCGCCGTCAGCAGCTGCGTGCCCCCGCGCCGCTTTTCAGCGCTGTACTGGCAGTATGGTACACACTGGGGCTCTGTGTGAAAAATACACAAAGAAACAGCCGTGAAGGAGCACCGGTGACTTTCTTTTCTCAGGAGTGTGAGTCTGGGGGTCTGTCTTCGGCCCCGAACTAACTTAGATGCTTTGAACACGAACCGTTGAGACTGCACAGGCCGCGGGCGCGCATCTGGTTTCTCAGAAAGCGCAGCTCCAATGTGAGCGCTCGCCAGCCAGTTCCTAACACAGGCACCCCTAAAACTGGCCTTTGGGATGAGGTAAAAAAGGTAGTCGAGAAGTCCAAGTCACAACAGAGAGAGTCAGAGAGACCTCCTGAAATTCACTGGCCCCGTGTTTGACGTTGTTCCGTAATGCTGCTGCGATGCTTTCTCTGCGTTGGGATCACAACAGAATCAGAAGGCGCCGCACAGAGCGGGTGAGGATGACAAACCCGAGGACAGAGTGCCTGGAACAGTTCTGAACTCGGCGTTATTGTGCTAGACTTAGTAAAGTCATCATAGTGCCTGCACTTGCTCAGGCGTATCTGTCCTCGCCGTCGTGTTAGGTCCTACGTAGCTATTTCGTGCTGATACCAACAAAGCAGTATCAGTACAGTGTGTGCAGACATCCAGACTAGGTCAGTTTGAAAGAAGTAGCTCAGGTGCAGAGAATTCATATTAACACGGCAATGTCTTGGTGACCTGTAAAGACAGAGAGGAAGGAGGGCTGGGAGATGTCAGCTGCTTAGATCTCACCGGTCTCCTGTGCCCATGTATCAGACAGGTCATCTTAGGCAGTTGTTGCTGCCATCGATTTATCCTCTCATGTTTGATTACATCTGGTTTCCTTTCTCTTGTGTTGTTCTTACATAGCCTGATCCTTTTGTTTATAGGGGTTGTCTGCTTGGAAAGACATGGGACATGGGAAAAGTGCAAATATTGGCAAGGTTCTGTATTAAAAGCTTAGTGATGCACTTTAACTGTGTTTACATATAGAGCTTGGGAAGAACTGGTACCTCTTCAGTGCACCAGCTGGGCTTACTGACTGCTTTCTATATGCACACATACACATTTACACTGCACTAGGCGCTCTGAGGTAATTCTTAGGGCACACAGATTTAGGAAAATAATTCTCATTTAAATAGACATGCAGTTTAATTTGTGGATTTTAGTGTGTTTAAACTGATATTTGACTAATTGTCTTGAAAATAACCTGTCTGTAATTTGATCTTAGTTTTCGTTGTAGGGCATGAGAAGAAAGCTTTGTTCGGTTCTTGGTGTGTCTCTGGATATTGCGTCATGCAGAGCTGCCTGATGACATTTAACAAGCATGTTACCGTTATTCAGTAGGGTGTATTTTGTACATATAAAAAATACTCATAGTCCTTGAACTACCTGGTATTGTTAATGTGAGTGTGTGTAAAGCTTGTACCCTGAGGCTGGGCTGGGCAGTCTCCTTTAATCTGGGGTCACCTATTCTGCTGAAAGTGGTAGTATTTCATTCCCCTCTCATTTTTTTCTGGTGCCACTGCTGACAGTCACATATCTGCTCGGACACCCAGACCGAGGATCTGAACTGGCTGAAAACTTAAGCCTGCATGTTGTAGTAGTTTATCAGTTGTTCAGCGTTGTTGTTGCAGTGTGTGCCTTGGGTGTGGTTTGTCTGTCTGTTGAGGGGGGTGTGTGCGCCCCAGAGTAGAGCACGGTAGTATATCATATCTCGCTAAAGGCATTTTCTGTCTGTGACACTTCCGAAACAGGCAGTCCTGTCATCTTCATGTGGCAAACACACCTGTTCCCTCCCCTATATTGACATTCCCAGTCACGCGACTGTGATGTGAGTTGGCCCTACCTTTGCTCTGAGGCAGAGCAGCGTGATGCTGGTTTCCAGCAGGAATCATAATCAGGAGTGTGATTATTTTTGCTGATGTAAGAGAAGAAGGAGAGCGTATCTGGGTATGATGACTGGCAACTAAGAGAGTAGCTGCTTGGATTTAGGTCACCTGCAACCAAGTGGCTTTAAACTAAAAGGTGGATTTTGATTAGCTATAAGGAGGAAACTCTTCACTATGAGAGTGGTGAGGCACTGGCACAGGTTGCCCGGAGAAGCTGTGGCTGCCCCCTCCCTGGCAGTGCTCAGGGCCAGGATGGATGGGGCTTTGGGCAGCCTGGGCTAGTGGAGAGTGTCCCTGCCCATGGCAGGGGGTTGGAACTGGGTGGGCTTTGAGGTCCCTTCCAACCTGAACCGGACTGTGAGTCTGTGACTTAGGAAACTGCATCCTGAGTTCTAGCTGTTGTAGTGCTGATGCAGCTGCGTGGTAGCTGTGTATGCTAGGAAAGGCAAGTACTGGGATATGCCGGACCACCCTGCGAGGGTAGCCTGGCTGCTTGAGAGGTTGGAAGTGTCCACATAACCATGACCTCAGAGATACGCAAGCTTGCTGAACTTGCTGACCTCTTCTGAAGTCCCTAAGCTAGCATTTCTGTAGGCTAGATGTTATTACATTTCCATATCCAACAGCAGTATACTATCTGTATTTATTTATTAACATAGGTATCTTGTGCAAGGTGGATGTTTTGTGATTTAATGACTGCTATCTGTGGATTATGCCCAAATCTTTGCATTTGCTCTGGTACAAACCTCTCAATCAGGGCTTTTGCTGCTATGTTTTTTTAAAGTGACTGTTACTAAGTCTATACTGTCCTGAAATGCTTTAACTCAAATTAAGCAAAAATATTACAAGTGTATTTTAAAAGCAGTAGATTATTTAAGCATATCTTTCAAATTGATTTTTAATAATTATTTTCAGAGCATACAGAAAATAGCACTTCATCTGTTTTTAAACTCAAAACAGTTTCATGGGGTAGTTCTGAAATTGCTTTTAATTTCCTCCCCCCAGCCCCCCAATTCTTGTTAAAATTCATGTAGTGGGAAGCACTTCACAAATTCGGAAAGCTAAGCAAAATCAGTCTAAACATGCTTCTCTTTCTGTTGCATAGCATGATGGAAATGGCAGTTCTTACACTACTTTCATAAGAAAATCAGGTATTTCTACTTGCATCACAGTCCTAAAAGCTGCGGGTTTTATGCATATGAATAATTTTCACAGGGGTCTGGTAAATAGCTGTGATAAGAGTCCTGCATGAGTGAAGATGCTGAACTATTCTGCTCTGTGGCAGCTAGCTTCCAAGGTGATGGAATCGACTTTGAAGACACTGAAATTAGGAAGTGCTTGTAATTGTACCGGGCTGAGGAGGAGAATCTTTAGAGATGTTTATAACTGACCTTTTTAAACAGGGGATTTTTTAATTTATTTTTTTTTAACCACCCAGTGATACTCAAGGTTCTTGTTTCCCATTTGTGCTCCAGGGCATTTCCGCAAGCCTTTGAACCTTAAGTCTGCTTTGCTCTCCTGCACTGGAAGTGAGACCACAGATGTTCTGTTGGCTTTGGTTTGAAGGAGAGTCTTCTCCTGTTTTGTTGTCCCCATCCTCCTTTTGGCCTTGTAAGACAAAGCCTGAAAGTACCCAATTTAAAATGAAGACGAGGCTCGTGTTGTTTTTTTTTTTTAAGGAACTGCTTTGAATAATGGAGGAAATTGGGAAAAAGATAATGAGTTCCACCTGTGGAGGCAGTGTGTTTTCTTGGAATATGGCGTATGTGAAGAGTTTATCCTTCTTTTTCCCTAACTCCCTGCGTATCATTTTCCCACCTGTGCGTGTTTCAGGGCCTCCCCCTAACCCTTCCTTTTGTCACTCCTCCTGCGTAGCTCTCGTCTTCCTCCTGCTCTGGATCAGTAAATGACCCCATTTCCCCATACAGTAGTGGGATACATAAATGGCTTTAATAAACATTTAAGTCCCCATTGAGAGGGAAAGAGGGGGGCACAGCTCCTGCGTGTCCCGTGCTTCATGTTTGCTCTACTTGTCCTTAGCCTAACTGAAGCTCCGACTCAAAACACCCTTCTGTTGGAAATGCTAATGCTGGATCTGCTGGTGAACTTTGCTTGTGCCTGATAAATTTGGACTGTGCAAGCTCAAACAGACCTGCACCTAAAGTGAGTTTAGCCTCGAAATGCTCCTGGGTGTGTACTTTAAATTAATTTGGGTGGACGACAGGTGAGCTGACTTGAGTGCAAACCCAGGTCTTGTTTGTTTGACTGGGTGCATGTAAAAAAATAGAGGCAAAAATCTCTATTTAGGTGGATAAATGGAGCTTATGGCCAGGAGACTACTTAACCTTTTATTTTTCCAACCTGATGAGGGTGTACCATATGTCCCCACTGACGTGGAAGCAATATTTGGGGTTTTTTTCTTTCTGTGTATACCTAGAACTTGGTATCTGAGGATCCCTTAGATTTATATGATATTAAAGGATAAAGTTGCAGGATGAAACTCCATTGATTTGGGTGTAAAAGCTTTTGTCTTTGTGGAGTTATTTCTTAGATGCCACTGAATATGGCTATAGATGGATGCTTTTACTGTAAGAAGAGCTTCTTTGCAGCCTTTGTAAATCCCACTGAAAAAGCACTGATCAGATAATGAAGTGCTTTCTTACAGGAACAGACATAAACACGTGGTATTAACTAGACATAGATGTTCCTATTGAAACTTGTGCTCTTCCTTGCATTTGAGAATTGGTTTGTATCAGATACATAGCTTTTATTTTTGTATTTTTGCTCTCACTTTCCTTGACCAAATAAGCACAAAATTCAGAATAACTGAAACAGGACTTGAAAGCCAGGGTCTGCAGAACTGCAAAATATATGAGGTGTAGACACAGATACCTCTTGTGGTTTTGACTGAATGTTAAGAGTCTCATGAGGTGGCAGAAGATAAGAAATGGTTTTGTTAGTTGTGGACATGTTTGCTTTTTAACTGGTTTGTTTTGGGTAGACAAAAGGTCAATGTAGCAGCACATGTGATACATCATACCAGTAGTCCTGCCTGGCAGAGAGCGCTGCGCTAAGCAGTGGCTCACTCTAAGGGCCAAGGGTTCTGTAGAGGGAAGTACATAATGATGTCATTAGTGCTGCTGATAGCTGCAGTCACCTGTGCCTTCTGAGGGAGAGGTAGGCTCAGCAGTACATCAGGAAGAGCGCCTGCCCTCGGGAAATCATTTCTGAAGAGCTTTGGTGTTTCAGTAGTGCTGGATGTGCTGTGTTACATGGCCATTCGGATGAGTGACGTGGGTTCTCTGACCCCCAGAGTCTCTCTGTACGCTGGTTATGGTTGGAAGCTCAGAAGCCCTGTAGTCCTCTCTCTAGGGCAGAGACTCCTGAGCATGTGTGGATCATGTAACTCCTCTTGATGTTAATAAAATGAGGGCAATATGAAGTTGTTAGGTAAGCAGATGCCGTAAGGGTGAATGGTTTGATTGCTGCAAAGGGCCTATTACACAACTGTAAGAGATGGTTATGGTCTGGTATTGTTACTGATCTGTCTTTTCTTTAAGGTATGCTTTGACTGTGGAGCAAAGAACCCAAGCTGGGCAAGCATAACATATGGAGTTTTTCTCTGTATTGATTGCTCGGGGACCCATCGATCGCTTGGTGTTCACTTGAGTTTCATTCGGTAAGTACTCTATATTTTTATAGTAAAAATTGTATCTTTCAATGGTTTTGCTTGTTAGGATACCTGCTCAGAGAGAATAAACCCCACATTCTTATCTCAGCTGGTGATCCAGACCTTTTCATTGTCTCTGTTGGCTTTGATGCACTTGGTAGCTGCTTGGGAATTAGATAAATAGGTAGGGTTCAGCAGGATTTGTACCCTGCACCCATTCCCATGAGCTGCTTTTTGTTTTAGTAGTGCACATTTGTTGGTAGGTCTGTTTCTACATCAAAGATTATGAAAAAGAAGAATGGAATGAGCACGTTGAAGGGTTTTGACATACCTGTAAATCAAGATTGAGGCAAATATTAGTTTATTATCCTCAGCAGTATTACAGTGAAGTGATCATAAAGATAACCTGACTCCCAGCAAGCCAGTTCAGAGAGCCAACTAGCATTTTGCCGGCACTGCTTCCTGCAGGAGTTCATGATGTTGCCTCCTAAGTGTTGGTACTGGGGTAGCATAAAGGGCTACCCCCTTTGGTAGCTGTGCAGCTCACTCCATCAATTGGTAGGGTACATCTGCACCCTGAGCTTGTCACATTTCTGGTGAATATCCTGACTGGTGCCCTGTAGGCATTTTTTTGCCTAATAAATATTCTTCATACTCACTCACTGAGCCCCAAATTTTTCTTGTGATACGACATTTGAATTGTCAGTATGTCCATTGCATGTGATTATCATCTGCTCTTCACAGAGTTCAAACAGGATTCCTGAAAATGTATCTTACTGTTGCTTTTTAAAAGAGAGAACCTGTCGGCCAGGGGGTACTTTTTTTTTCCCCCAAGCTTTTACATTTTGAAAATCTGTGGCAGTTCTGCATGGCTTTATTAATTTGCTTTGCACGTTGTGTGGTGTCACAGATATTTTTTTCTATAATTGCATGGGTTTTAGTTTGGAAAAAAAAATCAAAAAGGAAAGAGAGGAACACTTTACAAAAAAAAAGAGAGATGTTAAAGATTTTAAATGGTTTTGGAGATAACTTTAAAATGTTTCCTTCTGTTTAGATCTACAGAACTGGATTCCAATTGGTCTTGGTTTCAGCTGAGATGCATGCAAGTTGGAGGAAATGCAAATGCTGTATGTACTCCTGAGTATTTGCTTTGCACATTGAAACTTGTTAGGCTTAGAAGCTATTGTCTGTCCTTATTGGCTTACATCTTGGGATATTTCTTTTCCAGTCTGTTTATCTGCTTTCCCTCCCCGCTACCCCCCCCCCCCCACCCCGCCTCTTGTTTTTAAGAATTCATTTGAATGCTGATTTCATCCTCCATATTTCTTGCAACTTTTCTGTATTGGTATAATCTGTAAATGTTTTAAGTCATTAAGAAAAATCAGTAAAAAAGGCCGGATCAGAGTCCTTGTCAATACTTGTCTAATTTAATGGGGAAACCTTGACAGCTGCTGAAAGATGCCTTTCCAACAGCCTGTAAGCTTAGCTTAGGGGCATCTTCCTGTGACTGTGTTCCCTTATATGGTTTATGAAAACGAAAATGTCATGTTAAAAATCATGTCGTGGTCAGAAGTCACACTGAAGTCAAGATCTGACTTCCTATCCCTGAGGTACCCTGTGAGAGAGGAAATAGCCGTGCTTTGGCCAACTCATACTGGCTGTTACTTTCTGCTCGATCCTTTGTGTACTTACAAATAAGTTTTGTTACACAGCGTTTTTGTGAAGTGAAGCTATGTTGGCTGCCCTATTGTTCTCAATCTCATTTTCAAAAGAGGATGTTTTCCTTTGTCAGCGCTTTCAGAACCTTGACTATTTTCCCAGGCTTTTTCCAAAGATTGACCACTGATAACTGAGGTTGCTTCCCAAAGTTGACCTACACGGTCTGAGAACAGGCAACTTCTTCCCTAAGCGATTTCTACTTCTAATTCCCTGAATGGTTAACCTTTATCTGTCTTCATCTGTGCTTTGTTCTTAATGTTGTTTCTTAGAGAGAAACTTAAGCCAAACTTGCTTTCTGTAGGCTTTTTCTTAACAATTTCTTAAGCTGCTTTCCTTGAGTCTAACACTTCAATATTCTGCTGGGTTTGTGGGTTTTTTTTTTTTCTTTTCCTATTTTCATACATAAATGTTCAATTCAGGGTTGGCATTAATTGTCTTCCACTTCTGCATTTTTCAGTCAACTCTTTTTCTTTGAATGAGGCATTGAGCAGATCACTGTGTCTGGCTTACAGATCCGAGCGGCTGCATGGTGTCTTGTCCTTCTTTTTCTTCTGCTTATCCCTTCTAAGTTACACCTTTCTGTATTACCACCGCTGTTATGAATTTGCTCATTGAGCTTCTGTTATGCTGCTTAGTATGTAAAAGTCACAGTTTTGACTGAACAGAAGAGAGAGCTTTTGCATGAAAAGTATTTTCCTTTCTTAGCCAAAGGCTTAAAAGCTTTGGTTAAACTATATAAAGTTTGCCATGCAAACTGTGTTTCAGGCAGCTGGAAGGAAGAGGTGGCAAAATTTGAAAGGTACTTGAGTTAATCTTAGAAAGCATGCTACCAGAAGAATAACAGTAAACCTTTATTAATTAATTTAATGGATTTTTGTCTTTCTGCTTGCCTGTCACTGTTTCCTATCATACATTGTTCTGAGAAATGTCATTATACCCATAGCCATGCCTCAAATGCCTCACATCCACAATGCCCTGTTTTGGATTGCCTAGGAAGATTAATACCTGAAACTTCAAAGACCAGTTTAGTAAACTGTCTGGACATTTTAAAAAGTAAAATTAACATTATTCTTCTAATTGCATTAAGAAAACCCACACTCTCTTTTTGATCCAGTTAAATGCCAGTTTCTATTTTTACTAACCACTTTTTAGAAGCTATATTGGACTAACATTAATAATTTCTATTCTGTAATTGCCTGATGATGCTGAATCTTGGATAACAGCAGTCCTGAGCTTCGGAACTATGTATCAGATGGCTAGAATATCTGAAGTTCCTTTTGGTTTCTCTACTATGATTGGAATTGGGGGTTACAAAAAAGCAGCCCTCTGAATATCAAGTTCATAGGTGTGTCTATTTAAATGCAAAACTGCACTTTAATTTTTTCCCATTTCTGTGATGTTTACAGCTTTTTCTCTTGTAATCACAGTTGTTAGCTGGCATTATCTCTCCCCTGCATAGCTCTTGCTTGTTTTTTATATGAAGTCTGCTACTTGTATACTAGATTTATACTTTACAGTTGCAGCATATGAGGTCATAACTGTAGGCTATCTAGACGTGCTGATCCTATCCAAAACTTGTTTATTATGTTTTACTGTAATAGTCTGACATGTTCTTCCACCAAGACTGTATGATATGATTTGCTAGTCAATTCTAGGTACTTGTGGAACTCTGATATAAAGGTATTGATTTGCTTTTGGTTTAAGATCCTAGAGTTTTAAATTTATATTTAGTCTAAATTATGTAAACATATAAATATGTATGGGTACGTATATCTGTGCATACACATAGCCTTCTTTTGAGAGCAGACCATTTTTATACAGTCTTTTTGATGCTATTGAACATACATTGTTCTCTCTAGCATGCTAGAGATGAAGGCAAGCGTTGCCTTTTAAAGCATCAGGAATACCCTTTGAAGCACAGGTATTAGCAATCAATTTTACCTCTTCCTTTCTACACTTTATTTCAAAGCTAGGATTCTTTGTATGTGATGACAGTCTTGCATTTGTATATGTTTTTAAAACATCCCACTAATGTTTTGGGGGTGGGGAGGAGGGTGTCTGTTGTTTTATTTATACATAAAGAGGTTGCCACGGTGGAGTTCTCTTTTTATTATGGAGATCTACACAGACTTCATAACTTAAAAGATTAGTTTTAGGTAGAGGAGCAGAGTATTTTCCTGCATTGTGATACCTTTTTTATGTTAAATGGCACTCCTTTTTGGACCTGATTCTCTCAGCATTTTCTGTGTTCTGCTTCACAGTCAGCTTTTTTCCACCAACATGGATGCACAACAAATGATACCAACGCCAAGTATAACAGTCGCGGTGCTCAGCTTTACAAGGAGAAGATTAAATCTCTTGCCACGCAGGCGACAAGAAAGCACGGTACTGATGTGAGTAGTCTGTGTCCTGTCTTGCAAAAATACCTGAAAAACCTTATCTTCTGTCATTTTAACTAAGTTTGGAAATGCAAAAGATTGCCTGTCTTCTGGAGGTACCGATACATGTTGCAATGAGTGGGCAAAGCTGGGGACTAAGTTGTTTGTAGCTTACCTTTTTTGTCTGGAAAAAGAATGATGAGATAGAGCTCAACTGGGCATTTCAGGATCATTTCTGGGGTATTCAAAACATTAATTTTAGCATTTGCAGTAACTCCTAGGACTTCCAGGCAGAAACTTCAGCTATTCTTCAAAATGGAAACTACTTCTGCAGATGTGTTCTAGATTATTTGTGGTGCTGCGTAACAAAAATGTCAGCACTGCCTTGTGACCTGTGTAGTAGATTTATTTTTGCTTATCTGGAACTGAAATATTATTGAGAAGTAAAACTGTAAAAGTCCTAAGAGAATTAGCTGCAAAATATTTGTGATTTAAGTGGGATTGAACAGGTAAATGTGTGTTTTTGCTCCTCTCCCTACAAAAACAGTAGTTCAAAAATGAACAAGTGGGATATGTCCAGAACTTGCTGTTCTCCATTGAAAATGGTGAAACAGTTCATGCATGATGTCAGAACGTTGTTAGGTTGCTGGCAGGAAGAAGTTATCGGTGAAGCATGCAGAATTAGTTTGCTGAGGTGTTACAATAAATTTGACATCAGTTCTCTTCTGCATACAAAGAAAGCGTGTTTTGATTGTTTAATTCAGCTTGTTAAAGTCTGTGGCTGATTCATTTGAAGTTGATCAGATGAGTGGGAATGGAAAGAAAAGCAGGAAGGCTTAGGGGTTTTCCTAATCTATACATCAAATAGCATGAGATTGAAGGGATTATAATAATTCTGTGTTATAAATGTTACAGAAAATACAATTCACTAACTTCAGAGAATATTTCTTTGATTTACTAGTCAGTTTAGGAATGAAACGTTCAGGTAAACATAATATACCATGTGCATTTCAGTAACACTTTGGAGAACGGTGATTATCTTGCTTCAATTACAGATTCCATCCAATTATTTCATATTAACTATGCAGTTATTTTTAATTTTTCATAAATACATATTTAAAATTATGTGCTACAGGCATGATTATGTGCTATCTAAATTGCTTAGGTAAGGTATTCAGATAATTAGATGTAATACCAGCCATCCCTCCCCACCACATTATTAAGCACTTGTTCTCTAACTTACTGGTGGAGTTGTGTTGAATGATGAGGTAAGCTTGTTACACATTCAGTAACCTTTTTGTCAGCAGCCATTGTTTTTGGGCATGTACCTTTTGCCCGTAGTAGTAAGAAACATGAGAACTGGTCTGCCTGTGAGTAACCTTGCAGTGCAGATCACAGGTTATGGTCCTGTCCTGCACAATGCTAATCTGTGGCACTGTGGGCCCTCCAGCCTGCCCTGGGATCAGGCAGTGCTCAAAGCCCTTAGCATCTCACAAAACTCTGCTTTAACTGTAGCAGAGGCTTTGGGACTCACAGACAAAGTTGGACAACTCACCTGAGTACCAGACTACACTGATACCACCCTGAAAACTCTTTCCAGTGACTGCCAGTGTTACATTTTCAGCTTTGGGTTTTTCCCTTTGGGCAAAATAACTGTACTGGAAAGAAAATGCTCTATATAAGAACATGCAAAAAATTACTTCTTATAAAGCTCTAGTGATACTAAATATTGATAGTATTACAGCACAAACTTTGTACTAAGCATTTTTTTTAACAAGGAAATGGGTAATGTGAAGGAACATAGAAACATAGAATGTGTAAGGTTTGAAGGAACCATTAAAGGTCATCTAGTCCAACCCCCTGCAGTAAGCAGGGACATCTTCACTAGATCAGGCTGCTCAGAGCCCCATCGAGCCTGACCTTGAATGTCTCCAGGGATGGGGCCTCCACTACCTCTCTGGGCAACCTGTTCCAGTGATCTACTGCCCTCATATTGAAGAATTTTTTTCCAAATATCCAACCTAAATCTCCCCTTTTCTAGTTTAAAGCCATTACCCCTCATCCTATTGCTATGTGCCACACTAAAGTCCCCCCAGAGCCTTTTCCAAGCTGAACAAGCCCAACTCTCTCAGCCTGTCTTCATAGGTGAGGTGCTGCAGCTCTTTGATCATTTTGGTGGCCCTCTTCTGGACACGCTCAAATAGGTCCATGTCCTTCTTATGTTGAGGGCTCCAAAGCTGGACACAGTACTCCAGGTGAGGTCTCACCAGGACAGAGTAGAGGGACAGAATCACCTTTCGTGATCTTTTGATGCAGCCCAGGGTGCAGTTGGCCTTCTGGGCCACAGATGCACATCGGTGGCTTGTGTCCAGCTCTTCATCCATGAGTACTCCTTTTCCTCATCTGCTTTCCAGCATGACAACTCCTAACCTGTATGGATATCAAGATTATCCTGACCCAGTTGCAGGACCCTGCACTTGGCTTTGTTGAACTTCATGAGGTTCACCTGGGCCCACTTTTCCAGCTTGTCCAGGTCCCTCTGGATGGCATTCTGTCGCTCTGGATGGAATCCTGTTCCTCTGGCATGTTAATCTCACCACCCATCTTGGTATTATCAGCAAACTTGCTAAGGGTGCACTCAATCCCACTGTCAATATCATTAAGAAAGTTATTTAACAGCACTAATCCTAGTACAGACCTTTGAGGAACACTGCTTGTTACTGTCTTCCATCTGGACATTGTGCCATATATTCATGCAGTTGTCCTGTAAAATTCTTTCTCTCTTTCAATTCTAGCTGTGGACAGATGGATGTGGAATGCCACCCATGTCACCTCAAAACAAAGAGGAGGACTTTTTTGCATCCCATGTTTCTCCCAAGGTATAGATTACATCTATTTAAATCTTGTTAGCTTTCTAAACGCTTAGGTTATCTGTGTGTTCTATGGTGAAGATTAAACCCCAAAAGAAAACCTTGCAGAGAAAGGGTAGGTCAATGAGTTAAAATTTATCTGCTTTTCCTTCTGTGGGTCTCAGAAGTCTTCCTGGATACGAACCACTTTCTAATGGGATAATTTAGAATGACCCAAATAGTAGCTAAATGTAGAATGAAACTACTTTTTTTTTTTTTTTTTTAAATGTAGGCATACAATTCCACTTGGACTCTTGGTTCCTTACTTTGAAGTGCTCTGATTTAAATATGCAATATGGTAACTTTCCTTTTTAATCAATAAAGTTAGGAGTTCTTCAAACATTTGCTAAGCAGAAGCTTTCTTTCTCCAGAATACTACTTCTCTGAAAATGGTAACGTAACTTTTTGGAGGCTATTGCTACTGTTGGTTATTTATTTGATCCTACCTCTTTAAGGTTGTGGTGGTTTTGACCCAGCCGAGAAGCCGGGCACCACGTGTGCTTGCTTTGTTTGAAAGGGGGAGGGGGAAAGCTGGGGGGAAAAGAAACGGAAAAGGAAAAGCAAACCAAAACCCTGCGGGTTGGGACAAGAGTGGTTTGCTAGAACAGCAGTAAAAGAACAGGTATAACAATGATAATGTGATACACAATACCGTTTTCTCACCAAACCACACACAACTCAGACCGCTCAGTCAGCCTGCTCCTTCCCCTCCAAAAACCGCGCGCCCCCTGGAGTCTCCTCCCCCTCCTTTTATACTGAGCATGACGTAATTGGCATGGAATGACCCCTTTGGCCAATTTGGGTCACCTGTCCTGGCTGTGTCCCCTCCTCTCCCGTTCGTAGGAGAAGTTAACTCCCTCCTAGCCGAAACCAAGACAAAGGTGATAAATGTGTTTACTTCACAGATGAATGTGTCAGAGACTCTCCCCAGTCTGATATTTGGAAAATACATCAGCAGTTGCTCTTCGCTGGCTTAGAGCAATTAAGTTACCACTATACCTAGTATTCCTAAATATTGCTACACTAGTACTGCTGTATTCTAGTGTAGTTGCAGTCTGTGACCACCTAAAACACAAGTTAAGATTGTTAGGCTTATTTTGGGATCGAGAAGAATTCAAAAAGCTTGGGTAAATCAGATTAGGCTTTGATGTGAAAACTCTTCACCAGTTTATGTGCACGGTGATTGCCCTGTCCTGACACTGCAGTTGTGTTTTGCATTAGCAGCACGTAATAACAACCGATGCAAGTTCCTGGCATCTGCACCTGGTGACTTTTTGGTGACTTTCCAGGGTATACAGAATGCTTAAGAGTGAAAAAAGCTGTAATGTAAATGGAAAAAAAAAAAAGAAATCACTTCCCTTTTGGCTATCAAGTTATGACATTTCAAAATGTAACTTTTTTTGCTGCATTTGTGAGGTTTCAGCAATGGTGCATTTTAACAGGACATACAGCCTTTTTGTTATGCAGTTGTTTTATTTTAGGAAAGTTCTACTGCAGCTAGTGTTTGAATGTCTTATAAAAATATGTTTGAAACAGTGAAAACATGAACCCAACTTTGAAACAGTTTTACATTTTGCAGACTGGCAGCATTGCTCCATCACTCAGGAATTCTCATTGCAAAGACCAAAATATCAGTTGCTGTGAATTCTACCTTAGTGTCTTCATCAGAAGATCATTTCTTCTGATAGTAGAAAAAATAGATGGAGTGTTTCTGTTTGCAAAAAGCTGCTTGGGAAAAACATAAAGTGAGGCAAACTAAAGAGAAAAAAGTTTAAGCAGAGACGTGTTGTAAATACTCTTGGGGTTGAGGACAAGAGGCAGGAACTTCTACAAACCCTCTTTAAGAGAATGTATGGGTAGAATAAAGCAAACTTTATGGGTAGCTGCAGTCTGTGTACCCCAGGGCAAGAGATTATTTGGGTATGGATGTTTTGAGAGAGATAGCAGGGAGTCTTGAGATAGAGGTTTTAGAGAAGACTAAGCACAAACCGGCACAGCACTGGTGGAAGAGATAGTACTGAGCAGATATTGTGGTGATCAGATTAGGAACCTGTCCGTTGAGGAGGATGTGCCTGAGGGAAGTGGGAAGGACTCCTCAGGAAGACTTGGGAGGACTGCTCACAATCTTAATTTAAGTGTTAGAAGGTTGGAAGTGCAAGAGCTTAGTGTGGGGAGAAGGCTTGGTGATTATATGTAACTAAATGATCCAGATTTCCTGTACTGTATTACTGTTATGAGTAAAGACAATCAATAGCCAGCATACATTAAAGAAATCTAAAGCACAATTTAAATGTATATTCTTTTGTTTGGATGGTAAACATACTGAAATTCCCGAGAGGGAAGTACAAGTTCACAGGCATGGTTTGAAATCAGCTCATTTTTAATAAAAGTAGGCATTTTTCTAACTTTCCTAGTTGCCCTTCTAAGAACAGGTTTTAAACTCAGAAGTGTAATCATAAGAATCCGGTATTAACGATTCAGTGATGCTTAGGCAGTCTTTCAGCTCAGTGCTTATATTTATTTTCCATACAATGTGTGCACTTTGTATTTTGTGATTTTGATTTTGTAATTTTGTAATTTTTTTCCAAGGCAAAGAATACAGAGTGGGTGTTATCAGAGCCAGAGCCAGTTTCCCTACAGCAGAAAACTTCAGAAAATATTCCAGAATGCCGTGAAGGTATGACTGATTCTTTGCTTACAAGAAGCTGCATTTTTCTGGTTGTCTGTTTAGGCTCTTTTTACCCTACTTTAATAGTTAAATAACCTAACCATGCTAATTATTCAATCATTTTTGGAGAAGGACTTTCTAGAAGCTTTATGCTAGAATGTGTGGGGCTGCATGTTCCTTTAATAATGTTTAATAGAAATCCAAATTAAAATTTGATTCAAAAGACATCAGATGAATCTTTGGGTACCTGCTGCTCTCTTGGTAACTGGTAAAGCTGTGATAGAAATTACACATTATGCTACGTGTCTCAGAAAGTATCCTGAGTTCTGGTATTTTAAGCATACTAAAGAGCCTTCTGATATTTTTACTCTTATTTTTCTTTATCTTTTAGGACCAGAACATGGACCAAGTGTTGATTGCCTAAGTACATCACCAAAAGCTGCATTAGGTAATGAGTGTAAGCAGCAGAAGGTAGCAGCCAGAACAGAGCACTTAAATAGTCATTTGTACAGAGAATGTATGATGGGGAAGAGATGTGGAGTTCTTACTGTAGTATCAGTGTCTGTGAGTTAGCTGAAACATCTCAATTTGTATTACAGCTTCTATTAAACAGTGTGTACTGCTCTCAAGAAATTAATTACAGTCAATGTTCTGCTTTTATCTATCTTATCTTAGCTGCCCTGGTGAATTTAGATGCTCCAGGTATCACATCTAATAAATTAATGTTTTACACCTCCTGTTAGACTGCAGTTTCGCATCCTGTTAGGATGCAGGTCTGGATTTAAAGCACACAAGTGGAACAGGGCATTGTCTTGTGGTTAATGGCCTGTTTATGTTAAGTAAAACCATCTTGCACTAACAGGTCTGTCTTTCTATCTAGAGGCATTTTTTGCTCCTTTTTCAGTAAACTGAACATAAGAATTTAGACTGGGAAAATATTTTATTTGGAATACAATACCTTCAAAGCCCAGAGTCTTAATTTACTTATCACCAAAGGCTCTGCCATGCTATAGCTAAGTAAAAAAAGTTGAGGCAAATAGAATAAAATACATCAGTGATGTATCATTTTGAGGATCATCCTGCAGGAGCAGGTTTCTGAGAATAAAGAGTATTATAGTTTCTCAACAGCATAGGGGTAGCAGAGAAGTGGTGGCTGGCACTAACTCAGTAGATCAGGAAGGTATGCTTGTCTTTGCTGATTTTACGTTCACTTGGTTGGGTATGGGCTGGGTTTTTCTGAGCGCTGGAGACTAAGGAAAAATATTTAACTGCATACACTTCCTGGTTTTCTCATTTGTATCTTTAGCACATTCTTTTAAAACAAGTGTTTTTGTTGTTTGTTTTGGACATCAAAAGTTCTAACTTAACATGAAGAATCACTGTTCTGTATCTGCCTGTTTCCAACTAAACTGCAGCTCAGTCCAGGTATTTTGTGTGTCCGAGTATTCAATAGTTGTTCCTTATTGAGAACATTTGATTGAGGTAGATTTACCCTGCCTCAGAGTAGCTGTCAAGAAGGCCAAATACAGTGCCTCACAGAATGTGGGGAGTCCCATTAGGATCTCATTAAAAATATCAGGATTAGGAGCTGTGTCAGATTTCACACAGAGCAGAATGTAGGTTCATTTCGATGTTTCAAAATGTAATGCAAAGCTTTAAGGCTGGAACCTTCTAACTGTGTGTATAAAGCTAGACTCCATATACTGTACTTGAGCAATTGAACAGAGCTGTTTAATCTAGTGATACAAGTGTGTTGTCACTTCTGATAATGTTTTTGGTTTTGTTTATGATGATACAGGCATGTTTTATCTGTATCATTTGGTTTAAACACAGACAGTACCTTTCTATCCAGGAAAGGTACAGGCTCAGGTAGACCTCTAGTCTGATGCAGAGTAGCAAGTCCTGCATTCTTGTTCTCTTTGCTAGCAGGTGTATCTACAACTGAAAACTGAGCTATAATTTTATTCCTATTATGCATTTGGAAGAGACACCACATCCCCAATCAGAGGCAGTTTCCCACATTTTCTTGGAGATATCCACAGCTCCATTCCCTGCAACATAATTTAGTACCTTAGACTCTTAGTTTAGAAAGTGTAATACTTCAAGGCATTAAAATAAATTCCCAAAACTATTTTGAGATGGATATTGTGGAAATCAGCTTCTGCATTCTGGACTTAATAAAATTGTATGGCAACTAATATACATTTAATCCTTGCAGAGAACACCACCTTCATAAAAAAGAAGCCAAATCAAGCTAAGAAGGGGGTAAGTGTATATAAATAATGCATATTTTAAACTGTACTTTAGATCTTTGGAAATACATAGATTACAATATGGAAGTGTATCATGTAAGTTAGCACTAAACAGTACCTGTGTCGGTAACAATTTATGAAACTAAAATGGAGCTGAAAACTTTCTATATTGATGCCAAGGTCTATATCCTGCTTCACTTTTTTTCACAACCATTGTCCTGCAACTCCAGTGATGCCCTGTAGCCTTTTTTCTCACTTGACAATATTGGGTTGCAGGGCTTCTTCAGCCTTTCACCCAAGTTAGTAGGCACTGAGACGTTTTTGTAGCAAGTCCTGAAAACAGAGGGAGTTCCAGTAGCATTTTTGGGTGGCTAAACATGCCTGTGTGGCACAACCTGTCAATACAAGGTGAGTTTGAGACGTTCAGACTGTTTCTGGAGCAGTCATTTCAGCACCACACAGCAGTGTAGTATTTCCTTGAATGTATAGGTATATAATCATAGAACCATAGAATATCCTGAGTTGATCCCCCAGTCTGGATGTGCAGCCAGGGTTGCTCCTTCCCAGCTGCAGAATCCGTCACTTGCCCTCGTTAAACTTCATGCTGTTGATGACTGCCCAGAGCTCTAAGCTGTCCAGGTCCCTCTGCAAGGCTTCTCCACCCTCGGTGGAGTCAACAGCTTCTCCCAATTGGCTGTCATCTGCAGATTTACTTAAGACACCCTCTAGTCCTGCATCCTATAGATTTATAGATACATAGATTCCTTGCATTCAATGAAAGATAAGTTTCCAGGCTTGTTCCTGGAGGGGGTCATAGCATTTTCTGAGACATCTGGTCTCTGTAAAGAAGGCATGATGAGAGTTGAGTATCTCAGAATGGTGGTTCAAGGAACCTCAGAAGGGAGTAAAGCAGCCTGTGTTAACCTAGGAAAAGCTAGGTTTGGAATGTATGGCTCTTGCAGCCCATGCAGATACCCCTAATATGAGGCTATTGGGGTGCCAATATGTTACAGGCAGTGACTTATTTTAAGTCAGGGCTATTGTATGGCAAAAGATTTTTAAGATTTATCGGAGCAGATGTTATTTCTTGCTCCCACTAGAGGCCCCTAATACACAAGAGGAATTTCTTACTCAAAGTGGTAATAAACGTAGGCTGGTTCTCCAACAGTGAGAACACAACTGTGTTCACTGCTGCATGTAGTTTGTGAGCTGTGGTGTCAGAGCCTAAAACTGTAGGTATGTAGGCCAGAGCTTTTAAGTGTTAAAAGGTGAAGATAAACATATTCTGAAAATTCATTTTGCTGCCGTGTTGCTGATGAGGAATTAGCATATGGGAAGCTCAGAACAGTAGTTTGAGTGCAGTGTCACCATCTGAATCAGCATCATCGTGTCTATTCATGTCTGTACTATTAAATGTTTTTTTAGTCTTTGATACTCAGAATTAAATGCATGGATCCCTGTTTTGAAGTAATATGAACTAGAGAGAGAATTATTTTCAAAGAACAAGTGCAGACTGGAACCTCTCAGCTGATGTGTTTATCTGAAAAAAAAGTTTACAGTGCTTTGTCACATGCAGAGGTTAATTGTGCATACACACAGAGATATGAAACTAGATATATTGCTCTCCTAGTATAAGTATAGATACACGCATAGATATAAAACTCTGCAGATATATTATTCTCCTACTATAAATCAGTAAATAGCTATGTACTTGTTTATTAAAAATACGAATAAATCAATACTTAAGATAATACACTACCACTGGCCAGGGAGAAATAATTCAAGAATCTTTGCCACTTCTAAATATCAATTGTGAATTAAGTGAATGAACACCAAATTGGTTCCATTACAACAAATTTTATTATGCTACTCCAATGCAACAAAATCACAATTAACACACTAAAGTTGTACTATGTATTATAACATTTATTTGAACATGCCAACCTCTGAACAATCCAAACTAAAATAATTTCATTACTCTGTGATACTTGATTGCAGAACTAACTAAATTTGTAAGTGTTAGTGGAAGCAGCATATAGGTGGTCAAAACAAGAAAAAAAAAAACAAGCCAACTTTCTCTACTCAGAATTTTCATTGTTGTTTTAATCTGCTCCCAGAGTATATAGTGTTTGCCGTTGCTTTCAAAGTTGACTGTTACATCAGTTGAGGTGATTGTCTCAGTTATAATGTTGGGGCTTTTGGGTTTTTTTTGTTTTTCAAGCTCGGTGCCAAAAAAGGTGGCTTGGGGGCACAAAAAGTGAGCAGCCAAAGCTTTAGCGAGATCGAAAAACAAGCACAAGCTGTAGATAAAATGAAGGAACAAGAGGATCTTCATAGCAGTAAGAAAACCGAGAAGGAAGAGCCGCTGTAAGTATGAATTATACAATGGTAAAACTCTTAGCCTAATTTAATGTTAATGAAGTAATTGCCAGCATTTAGAATCACAGAATGTGTAAGGTTGGAAGAGACCTTTGAAGGTCATCTAGTCCAATCTCCCTGCAGTGAGCAGGGACATCTTCACTGCATCAGGTTGTTGTGGTTTAATCTGGCAGGCAGCTAAAACAACCAGGCAGCTGTTTGCTCACTCCCTGCCACACACCACCAGTGGGATTTCAGGGAGAATTGGGAAAAAATGGTAAAATTCATAGGTTGAGATAATAGGCCAGAAAGGGAAGTTGGTAATGAAAACAGCAGCAACAGAGCTGATGGTGATGGAACAAGTGATGTGTAGCACAGTTGTTCACTATCAGCTAAGCGACACCCAGTGAGCTCCCTAACTGCGGTCATGCCCCTGGCCAGCTTCTCCCAAGTTTTATATACCAAGCATGACATCATATGGTATGGACTATCCCTTTGGCCAGTTTGGATCAGCTGTCCTGGCCATGTCCCCTCCCAGCTTCCTGTGCACCCCCAGCCTCCACACTGGTGAGGCAGTGTGAGAAGCTGAAAAATCCTTGACTTGGTGTAAACATTGCCTCGCAACAACCAACACATCCGCCTGTTGGCAAGGTGAGTCTCATCCTGAATCCAAACCACTGTATCAGCTACTAGGAAAAATGTTAACTCTACCCTAGCCAAAACCAGGACAATATGGTACCAGAGATTAGCCCATGCAAATGAAACTTCAGTCCTTGTTTTAAAAAAAAATGTCTCAAATGTAGGTGGTGGGTCAAACAGTAATTCCTCTGTTGCTGGGGGGTGGGGGAGGTTGGCCATTAAGTATAGGTTTCAACAGTTTATGACATACTGTAGAAATACCCCAATGCTATCTTTAAAAATAACCTGTTATTTTTCTTTAACACAGAAAATGAGACATTCTCCTGATATGTATGAATAAAAAGTGAAATAAATCTAAAATGTGGTAAATTTAGGTATTGCCACAAGACTCTTGCCTCTTGAACTTTCTTCACCCCATGCTAGTTATGTAGCTTATTTTGTTTTGGTGTGGTGAATTGGATAGTATTGAAAACAGTCTTTCTGAGAGCATAAGGGGGACACATATATTCAGCTTTATTTGTACTTAATGTGTAAGAGTTTCTATACTGAAGGCAGGGGGTATTTAAATATGGCTAGAATTGCTTGTTCAAGTCTCCGGTGTTTTATACTGGAACCGCCTTAATTTTCACCAGAACCCTTTGAATATTTTCTCTGAGGCCTTGAATCTGTTAGTCCATCTTATTAAAGATTCATCCCTGAAGCTCAGAGGGTGCTGCTCCTGGTTCCTTGCTCTACATTTCTCTGGTGCATACTTTGGGTTTTTAGCATTTTGGTAGTTGTCATCAAAAGCAGATTATTAAGGAGTGGGTTAGAGTAGGCTATTAGTCCTGTAAATCCTCTCAAGTGCTAGGGTGCATCATTTATATAACTTGTTGAGAAATTCTGGGAATCACTGCATAATTACAGGACCACTGGGAGCTCATAGTACCAAGCTTTTTGACCTATAATCTTCCTACTCTTTTTGCTCACTTTTATGTAGCTTCTGCAGAAATGGGTATTTTCTGTGCATCAAAACTATTAATCACAAGTAGATAATTAATTTTTCCTGAAGTATTTTTACCACAAGGTCATGCTTCTCAGTGACTCCCAAAATCTACCAGTAGAGTGACTTGGAAGAGCAGTTTCCTAAATAACAAGAAAAATGATTGTTCATTATTATTTATTATTATTATTATTATTCAATGATACTGTCTTTACTGATAGAATTGAGTTTGGAATAAAGTCCCAAATACTAGTTCAGTTTTTGTGTCAGAGATGTATAATATTGTATAGATTTAAGGTAACCTTTAGTAAAGTATAAGTTTGCTGCAACCTTTCAGCAGTGGCCAGAACCCTCTAAAAACAGCTGCAGACATGAGGGGTGCACATACACTTCAGTTTATGGGTCTGATCCAGCTGAGGCAAGATAACTATATTTCTCTTGAGATCAACTTTTTGGATTATTAACTCTAGATGGCAGTGTATACCAAAATTAAGGGACAGAGAATGCTTTTAAAATTGTCTTTGCTGCCAACTGATTTGTGTGGCAGTTTTAATTTTAAAACTTGAGTAATGAGCTTTAGTAGATTTATTCAGTGTGGCTTTGTTACGTGGTGGGATTGGAAGTGATGCTTTTGTGCTCTACTACTTAGAAGGAGAAAGAGTCCTGAGATGTAAAGCTAAAAGGTCACTTTATAACTGGTTTCTTTATTTGCTGACAAGAGAATAGATAACTGGAGTAATTTGTAAAAAAAAAAAAAAAAGATGAGTATCTCTAGTTGTTTTAATCCACAGCAAGTAAGATGTTTGATGTTCATAAAACAGGTCTCATAAGATGGGCTGCTAATGTTTCCACTTAAAGCGCTGGATAGGTTTTATCAGTAGCAGAATGAAATTGAATTTTAGAGAGCATTTTTGGTTTTACGTGTAAACAGTTGGTCCTAAACTGTAAGAATTGATTTTAAATGACCCTGAACATACTCTGTGCTTTCAACATCATTTTTTCTAATCTTATTGGTTTCAAAATCATTCCACAGATGCATCCTGGTTTGTATAAGCATCTGAACATAAGACGTTGTGATTTTTTCGTTCTGGCTCCAAGGCCTCTAAAAGGCCCAGTCAAAAGATACCTAAGATTGAGATCACATAATCACAAAGTTGGAGAAGACCTTCCAGATCATCAAGTCCAACCATTCCCATCCTATGCTAAACCATTTCCCCAAGTACCTGATCTCTGGTGATGGTTCTCCTTCTTTTTGAAATGCCCCATCAGCAGAGGAGTGATGTCCCGTTCCTTGTAGCAGGCTGGTACCTCCATCCTTTGTCTGTGAAGGAAGACCAGATACCCTGCCCTTTTCATTCCAACCAGTTCAGCTCCTGTCTTGAAGGAGATGCACTAGCCAGCCGGGTATAAACTTGGGTAGGGGTGTCTTGTACTCTCAGTTAGAAAGTTAAGTCAGGATGTATGGGACCATAAGAAATCAAACCAGGCAGAGTCTGTTTCAGTAATGAAATAGTGAGGAGACACACTGGAAGAAAATACTGCTTGGTCAAAAACTTGTTTTCTTTTAATTCCTGATTCTATACAAAAAGGATCAGGACATCTACCAGCAGCCTCCTTAATCTCATGTACCTTTTTTCTGATAGTGTTCATTCATACTTTACACCAGTCACAATTTATGAATTACAATATTGCTGTGTCACCCAGTAAAATTAGTATTTGTATCCCTTTTAACCTAACAAATTCCATGTAATCAGTGTTGCTACAATTCTGCAGTCGAGATTAAAAACCCCTGTCTCTGCTACACTGAAAAGTAGTTAAGATTGTTTTGAGGAATAGAAAGGTTTGTGGCATCTCCTAAAGACAGCTTGCAGTATCTGAACTGTGAGACATGACTATGTCACATGACAAAATGTGTTGCCAGCTGTGCAGAAAATGGGAAGTTTTGGATGCCTCAGAGTTTTCATGATACCGAATATCTTCCACTTTGGGAGTACAGAGATTCTCTCCTCCCCTGTTCTGAGATCCTTCCCCTGTGCCCCAAAAGGTCAGCACTGATAGAGAACTGTGGCCTACCTCTAGCACTTGTCTCCTGAGTTTGTGTATGGGAAGCATTAAAACCACCAGAAGCACAAAGAGGGTGAAGGGAGGGAGACATAGCAGGGCCGAGCTGTGCATTAGGGGAAAGCATTACTAGTATTGTATCATGAATGCCACAGTACTCTAATATGTCAGAGTTGGATAATTTTGACAGTTATTAGGTATCAAATAGAATAAGGACTGTATGGAAAAGACTTTTTCTGGTTGGCTTAAAGGTGATGCAAAGCTGCGTCCTGAACTTCAGCAGTAGCATGTTTTACATGAGTTTTGAAAAAGACAACCTGCTCATACACAGACTGGGGTGCCATTTAGACACTCTTCTCTGCTGGCTCTCTTCTGCACTCGCAGCTGGAATTTAATCCAATTAAGTAATGAATATTTTCAGTAAACACAGAACATGCAAGATACAGCGCTACAACATGCATTGTTCGTTTTCTGTCAGTATCGTTGGACTGGGCATTCAGGGGTTATATGTTAACTGTATGTTTTGTTCTAGTGTATCATCTTTACGGTTGGCCTACAGAGATCTTGATATTAAAGCAAAAGAAGAAAAATTAAATCTGTCTGGTAAGAAGAAAAATGAATTGGAGAGACTTGGCATGGGATTTGGTAGCAACAGAAGGTATGTGAAGTTCTAGAAACTGTATTTAAAATACTCTGGCTTCATGCAGCTATTGTTCATTCTACTTAGGAAATGAAAATTGATACTCAAATATCTTATGGAAACTTAAATAATATAATCAAAGAATCTAGTATTCATCAGGGGGAAGGGGCAAGATTTCTTCTGATAGATTTAAGTTCTAACCTGCCAGAGAGGCGTTTACCTAAACTCTAGGATGGCCATAGGGTGTGTGCCTTAGCTCACTGTGAGGATGGAAGCCAGGATGCTTTCACTGAACAGTGCCAACCTAAGTACAGTCTGTCTTTTGCAAGCCAAAACTGTGAAAAAGTCACATTCCTGTTTTCCAGTTGTTGGAATAGTCTGTGTGTTCAGAAGTCCTGTCACTACTTTGGAGAATTACAGTTGAGTTTTCCAGGCCTTTTTTTAATTCCTCATTTTGTCTTAATTTTTAATGCAGCTTGGGCTTTATCAGCAAGATTCAGAAACTGGATTTGGGCTTTCATTTCTCTTCTTTTTTTTTAGGGTATGAGCTTTGTCATCTCATTATATGCTTATTTTCTTCCCGTCCCTAGTGGCATTTCTCATTCAGTCACCTCAGATATGCAAACAATAGAGCAGGAATCACCTGCAATTGCAAAGCCGAAGAAAAGGTACACTGATGATGTAGAAGACTCGTATTTCTCTTCTAGTTCAAGGTAATGTATAAGCTTTGTGTTTTGAGTGGGGGGTAGAAGTATATGCACGTTACATTTTCAAATATAAACCATGTATTTGAAATTTAAGATCATAGCAGAAGACAACTGGACACATCTACACACTTAGGATGTTTTCAGGAGACACCTGAATCAGACCGGTTGTGAAATAGTTGAACTTACCTCGATGGCACATGAACTGGTTTAATAATTTGTGATCAAATCAGAGTTGGATAATGAGAAATAAAACCAAATCTTAAAACACCTCCCCCAACCCCTCTCTTCTTTCTGGCCTTGGCTTCCCTCTGAATTCTCTGCCGCCTCTCCCAAGCAGCACAAGGGGATGGGAATGGGGGTTGTGGTCTGTTCATCACACATTGTCCCTACCTCCTCAGGGGAAGGATTCCTCACACTCTTCCCCTGCTCCAGCATGGGGTCCCTCTCACCAGAGACAGTCCTCCACAAAATTCTCAAACATGAGTCCCTCCCACAGGGTGCAGTTATTCCTGATCTCTCCAGCATAGGACCCTTAGACAGGGTGCAGACCTTCAGGACCAGACTGTTCCAGTGTGGGTCTCCCACAGGGTCACAAGTCCTACCAGCAAATCTCCTCCAGCCTGGGCTTCTCCCTCCATGGGGCCACAGCTCCTGCCAGGAGCCTGCTCCAGCACAGTCCTCCCATGGGGTGACAGCCTCCTTTAGGTATCCACCTGCACTGGCATGATATCCTCCATGTGCTGCAAGTGGATATCTGCTCCACCATAGACCTCCATGGGCTGGGGGACAGCCTGCCTCACCATGGTCGTTTCCGGGGGCTGCAGGGGAATCTGCACTGGCACCTGGAGCACCTCCACCCCTTCTTCACTGACCTTGATGTCTACAGAGCTGTTCCTCTCACAGATTCCTAGCATCACAGAATATTTTGGGTTGGAAGGGACCTCAAAGCCCGTCTAGTTCCAACCCCCTGCCATGGGCAGGGGCACACTACATTAGACCAGCTTGCCTAAAGCCCCCTCCAGCATGTTGACTGCACTGCACGTTTTGGTGTTGAAAGTAAATCTGCTGAGGGTGTGTTCAGTGCCACTGTGCAAGTTGCTGACAAAGATGTTGAACAGTGCCAGTCCCAGTACCAACCCCTGACAAACACCACTCTTAACTGATTTCCATTTGGATGTTGAGCCGTTGCCCACAAGTTTTCTGAGTGTGACCATCCAGCCAATTCCTTATCCACTGACTGGTCCATCCATCAAATCCATGTTGTGTAGGACAGTGTCAAATGCAAGTCTAAGTAGGTGACATCTGTCACTCTTCCCTTATCCACCAGTTCTGTAACCACATCACGGAAGGCCACTAAATTTGTTGGGCATGATTTGCCTTTAGTGAAGCCTATCATCTCCTTATTTTCCTTATTTTCCATATGCCTGACCGTACTATCCAGGAGGATCTGCTCTGTGTGTTGCCAGGCAGAGGTGGGACTGATTGGTTATATTTCCCCAGGTCTTCCTTTTCCCCTTTTTAGAAATGGTGGTTATATTTCCCCTTTTCCAGTCAGTGCAGACTGCCATGACTTCTCAGATACAACGGAGAGTGGCTTAGCCACGTCATTCACCAGTTCCCTCAGGACCTGTGCATGGACTTTTGCACCTTCAGGTTCCTTAGTTGGTCTTGAACCTCATGTTCTCCTACAGTGGGTGGTTCTTCATTCTCCCAGTCTTAGTCTTCTGTGACTTGGGTAGTGTGGCTTATAGCAGTTATTGGTGACGACTATGACAAAAAAAATTGTTGAGTACCTCTGCCTTCTCTATGTCCTGGGTAGCCTGGGTCTCATTTCTTTCTCCAGCTGCAATTGCTGTTGGTGGGGTTTCCCCCTTCTTGATTATGCTGCCTCAGTGTTGCCACCACCCTCACTGATGAGGTGAGCCTTGGCCAGTGGTGGGTCCATCTTGGAGCTGGCTGGCATTGGCTCTGTTGGACATGGGGGAAGCTTATGGTAGCTTCTCACAGAAGCCACCTCTGTAGACCCCTGCTACCAACCTCTCCATGCAAACCCCATACAACTGTCTTCAATTTCAAATTAAACAACTACTGAAGCCTGATCCTAGGTATCCTACAGCTGTATCAGTCTTTTAACTGCATACATGGCAGGAGTTAGATCTTTTTGAGGTGGTGTGTGTTGGATGTGTTGTGTAGTTGTCTGTAGTCTTATTTGATAGAATTTTATGTATTTGAACATAAAGTGTAACAAAAAAAGGGGAATGAAGATTACTTTTTGCTCAGAGTATGAATGCAATGCAAATTGTAAAATACCAGTGTTGAGAGGGAGAAGAGAAATAATTAGTTTACAGGGTCTTAATGGCAATGAAGTTGCTGTTTCTGGACTGATAGATACAAACAGATGTTGCTTTTATAAACTGCCTTTGTTGGCTTGGTGCCAGGGAAACATGAGCAGTGGTACCCCAATGCCTGCAGACAGGCAAATAAAAACACAAAGGCTTTTGTGTCCGTCCTTGACAGTGTAATCGCTGGTGGCAGAGAGGCCAGTGTGGTACCAAGTAAACTGGTGGCAGCCTTGTGACATAGAACGTATCATTTCAACGCTCCTCTGTTTGTTTCTTGAAAAGAACTGTTTCTGCTCTCAAATTATTCATAAGCCTACTAGCAGGCAAAGGATGAATTATGGAAGAGGCTTTTTTATGTGTCTTGGTTTAGTAATTAGAAGATAAACTGTAACTTAGCTGTCCCAGCTCTTGTTCATCTAGTTACAGCAGTAGTAGAAGCTAACTGGGGTTGATATAAACTCATTCTCTTTTAAAGAAAGTATAAAGTCAGATTATTGCACTTTGTAAGGTGGTGGTTGTCCCTTATTCCAAGCTGTGACTTTGAAAAAAGGTAATTTTAATACCATCTTATTATGCTGGATATTAGAGCACTGTTCTAATCTGTAAACTAAGCAAGCCAAATGTCTTGAGGTTTAGATACATAATTGAAGCCTCTCAAAATTCTTGGATTTAATTTTTTCTTTTTGCTACAATCAATACACTCTTTATTAGGATAAAATTGTAAAATTTTATTTTCTATCAAATGCAGGTTTTTTCCTGCATTTTTTTCCTTTCCCCCTCCTTCCCACCCAAATGCTGAAGAAGTATTTTGCAAAGTTCTGAAAAAATCGGAAAGGGAAGGATGGAGAAAATAAGCCAGTTTATTCAAATCAGCTTAGTTTTGATGGCCATTGTGAGGTAGGGTAGTTTCTCATACATACACACACACCCTTGTTTGTTATTTCACACCCATATGGAACTTTTAAAGATTGCTGTGGCTTTTTCATAGGTGGGCAGGAGTAAAGAGGGTTGCTGTGCAGTAGCTTCCATGCAGGCTGTATGCTGTACTTCTATACTCTGTTATCAGAGGTAGATAGAAACTGAGAAGCCAGGCCAGAAGAAAACAACACTGGTTTTAGGAAAGCATGTAGTGCCTTGCCATGTTTCTAAGCTGATGTAAGGGACAGAGGCAGCTGTGTGAAGAAATTTGGAAGATTACTACTACTACTACTACTACTACTACTACTACATTCTGGTGGTGTACTGCTCTCGTCTGGGAGTTTCTGCCTTTTACTTATTTTACATGTGGTATGTGCTGAAAAAAACCCTAAGCTTTACAGGAGCAGTAAAAGATTGAACTGGTAATGTGACATCCCCCAGACTGGTTTCTGTGATTTTTCTTTCTTTTCAATTTATATCTGTGACTCATCTGTTCAATTTTCCACCTGTATCCTAAAGGTGGAGGGGTTACAGCCTCATTTAGCAGGAAAAAAATACTTCCAAGGGTCTGCGGAGTATAACATCCACTTAAGGGGGTGATACTGTGACGATCAAGATTGCATTGCAGTAAGTCATCTTCCCTTAAAGCACTAAATTCACTTGTCTCTGGCCATCAGGAGAGAAGGTGTTCGGGGCTTTTTGTGTAAGTTCATTCCAGATCTGTCCCTGCTATTTTCCATGTGCAGTGGTAGGACACTTTGCTGCTGAAGGTGTCACGTGTCTCATAAACAGCAGAAACATTGTCCTGACTTTATAACACAAACATGGGGAACATTTTTTGAAGAGTGCTTTTCATGAAATACAGGTGCAGTATTTAACATCCCATGCTTGTTCTTGGAATGACTGTGTTCTGCTAGCCTCTTGTCATTTTGATCATCTTACTCCTTTTCCTGGTCGTATCCAAATTTTAGGACAGTTTATTTAACCACAAGGGGAAATTCTTAATCTTTGGCATTTTAATGGTGGGTTTTTTTCAAGTATTTCCCACGTATGTTTAGGTATGTGTAGATAATCAAACAGGGAATTATCAAGATAACATACCACAAGAACTGACAAACATGCTTCATTTTTTTCCTTTCTGTTGGTGTTTTCCCTGCAGTTTTGATATGCAAGAGGACTAAATTAAAACTCAGTTAAAAGAAATATCTTCGTTAGAACTGCTTTAATGAAACATGTCACAAAACTCAGAGAAACTTTAATATTTGTATTTAAAAAATACCCAAAACCAGAGACAAGGGCTTTCCTTACTGTTCTGAACTATGCTTGTTGATGCCTCAGATAAGAGGAGCAGATTGTCTGCGTGCATAACTTACAGCCTGGAACTGTGGAATTAGCCACTATCAACCCCCTCGTTAGGAGATTTTGCCCCATGTGGAACCACAGCACAACTGGATGTCATGGGTTGGTTAGGGTGTTCTTGGATCTCTGGAGAATTCAAAATGCCTTCAGAGGTGTGGAGGATTGTGTTCATAGCTGGCATCTTAACATGGAGTGCCAAGAGCAGGAGGCCTTTCTGAGCAGACAACCTTGTAGGGTTGTCACGGTGCCTTACTCGCAGGGCCCATCCTGAAGTTTTCTCAGGGTTGCTCTTAAACCAGGCAAGTATCATGACAATATTCTTCCCAGTGCTTTGCCTGACACTAAAGATGATGTAACGCTTCAAAGTAATGAGAACTGGATGTTTTTGTGGGTCTGTGTCTTTCAGGCACAGTCTGCTGCACACTCATGACCATATCAAGCCTAAAGGAAGGCCAGACTTTGTAGTCAGTTAAATACATGTATAAAAACCTCAAAAATCCATTTAATTCAACTGTATAAATCTTTTAACCCATATTATGAAATCCAGATTATTCACCAACAGCTGTCATTGCCCTGAAAATTCACTTGCTAGTGAACACTTACTATAGCTCTATTTATCTAACAGTACAAAGTTCCCACTTCTTTAATTCTTTTTTTTTTTTCTTCTTTTATTTTAGGTACTATGATGCTTCAGATTTGAGGAGCAGCACTTTCTCTAAATGGGATGACAATTCAGATTCTTTTTGGAAGAAAGAAAGTAACAGTAGAGATGTTGATATAATGTTAACTTCAAAAAGTACAGGATTTTCAGACAGGTATACCAAGAAAAACCGAGTGAATTTTTGTACAGAAAGCCCCAGCTTGTTAATACGATTTGAGTCCTGATATCACAGAATCACAAGGTTGGAAAAGACCTTTAAAATCATCAAGTCCAACCATTCCTGTCCTATGCTAAACCTATGCTATTAGTAGTGGGCTGTGCTTTTCTTCAGGTAGAGGGAGAACTTTGCAGCCAAGGAACTTCCTGGCTGAATTTCTATTGTAAGGTGGGTTTCCCATTCACGCCCTAAGCACTGTCTGTTTTGTTCAGTGCTGCACACTACATATACTAGAGGTAATTTCCAGAGTGTTTCAGCAAAGAAAGTAGTAGGCAAATGGTCTGGAGAGAAACTCAAATATTTGCATTGTGCTGATAGCGTACTTGCTTTACTTGCTCTGTTTATTACCTAACGATCCAAAGAGAACCCAGCTACCAAATGAACGGAACTGTAGGGTATGCAGCTTTCAGGATGAAGGTGTTGAAGCTATTTGGAAACAACAGGGCTAATTGTTGTAATGATTAAAAATGAATGTTATTTCTTCATTGAAAACTCTGGGTTTTATCTTTGTAGTCAAGTGAAAAATGTTTGTGTCCTTGGTTGTTTTCTCCTTCTGTTCTTCTTACTTAAAACTGTATTTTTCATTGCCGTTTTTAAACACAAGTGTGCTCTGTTGTTTCCTTGAGTGCTCAGTGATGCACATTACAGAAAATGCTATTACTTCCTTATTTGAGTACATTTTAAAACTTTTTAACTCTTCTTTTTTCCTTTTTTTCCCCTTTCCCCCCCTTTTTTTCCTTTTTTAAAAATTGAATATGTATATTGGAGGTGGAAGTTAGTGACAGTTCAAAGAATGCCAAATCCTCTTGTACTATTATTTTTAAATCTGAATTTCACTGACCTTGTGTTTTGGTGGGTTTTTTAGGTTTTGTAGAAATACTCTGTCCTTAGTAACATATTTAAAAAGCAAGCCAAAATGGAACTCTGACAATAAAGACACCACATTAATGAATTAGAAATACTTCACCATCTCATAGAATCGTCACTGAAATTTTATTTGCTGCTATATCAATTTAGATTTCTTTATCCTCAGTTGATACTGATGTCATTTTTATTTTTAAAAAAATCTATATATAATTTTAGGCTTCACAGACCAAAGATGGTGCTGCTTGTTTGATTCATAGCATTCTGCTGTGGTTTAAATAAAAGTTATGCTCTCTAATGAAATTTATTTTTCTTCTAGGCCTGCATCTCGTCGTAAGCCTGAATATGAACCATCTTTAAACACAGATGAGGCGCAAAAAAAATTTGGCAATGTCAAAGCAATTTCATCAGACATGTATTTTGGAAGGCAAGATAGCGCTGATGTAAGTGGCAAGTAGTGATAGCTGCTTTTCAATGTTAAAATATTCTTTGGCTATAAACATGGTGCTCTTCTATAAAGACAAGGCAACGAATAGTTAAAAGTTGATAGAGATAGTAAGCTTATAGAATTATGTCCACTTGAGCATTTGTTTGATAGAGAGGTACAAGTCTCTGATAACTCTGATAGTTCACAGCTCCTGTGGCAAGTAAGACCTTATCTCCAACATCATTCCTCTCTGATCGAAGTGGTAGACTGTGATTCAGCAGTATTTATTTTTGACAGAATCATAGAATCACCTGGGTTGGAAGAGACCCTTCAGATCATCGAGTCTAACCCTGACTAGCCCACCTCTAGATCATGTCCTTCAGGACTTTATCAATACACCTTTTAAATACCTCCAGGGATGGTGACTCCACCACCTCCCTGGGCAGCCTGTTCCAATGCCTGACAACCCTTTCAGTAAAGAAATTCTTCCTGATATCTAACCTCAATCACCCCTGGTGCAATTTTAAGCCATTCCCTCTCATCCTATCTCTTGTCACCTGAGAGAAGAGACCAACCCCGACATCTCTGCAACCTCCTTTCAGGTAGTTGTAGAGAATGATAAGGTCTTCCTTCACCCTCCTTTTCTCAAGACTATAAAGCTGCGGCTCCCTCAGCTGCTCCTCATAGGATTTGTGCTCCAGACCCTTCACCAGCTTCGTTGCCCTCCTCTGGATGCACTCCAGCATCTCCACATACTCCTGTAGTGAGAGGCCCAAAGCTGAACACAATATGCAAGATGCGGCCTCACCAGAGCTAAGGGAACTATCACTTCCCTACTCCTGCTGGTCACACTGTTTCTGATACAAGCCAGGATGCCATTTGCCTTCTTGGCCACCTGGGCACACTGCTGGCTTGCGTTCAGCTGGCTGTGGACTAACATCCCCAGGTCCTTCTCCTCCAGGGAGCTCTCCAGCCGCTCTGCCCAGGCCTGTAACGCTGACTGGGGTTGTTGTGATCAAAGTGTAGGACAGGGTGCTGGGTGAAGTCTTACTTCTTCTGTTCTCAGTACCCAAACTGACACTAACCAACCGTTGTTAAAAGAGCTGTCCCCTGTGTATTTGTTATGTGGAAACATCATTGCTGTTGTAAGGTTGAGCAAGCAGATTGGAGGTTCAACAAATCACATGTAATTGAATCAGCCTAGGGATGAAAACCAAACTAATGTTGTGTTGCACTTCGGAGGTGAAGCATAATTTCAAAATATCAGGTTTGAATGAAAAATGTAAAAAAAGTGCAATATAAAAAATATAATAAATATAATTCCCAAGGAACTCAGAAAAACTTAAATTACAAGCATCATGTGAACAGATAACAGTTAACATGATGCTAACTGCAGCACTTTTTCCTTATCCTACCCAACCGCAGCATTTGACATATTTTAGTTGTTGTTTGTAATGACTGCGTGGTTCGTTCTCCTCTGCCTTTTCAGTGAGCCTCTTTTTTTAGGGTAGCTGATGACTGGGTAGGTGTCTCCGTATTGCAGTGCTAAATGTCACTCTTTCATTAGCCCAGAAATGAGTTGAGATGATGACAAACTCACACCGTGTAAGTCATGTGAAAACTACTAAGTGGAAACAGCTTTCTTGAGTGAACCAACTTCACCTGGATTTGTATGGTCCAAAGCTGTATCTCTAGTCTCATGCATTATCTTGACGTGACCTCAAACGATGACAGCATGCTGTTACAGTACTTTTTCTTCTCGATTCTTTCCTAGTACGAAGCAAGGGCTCGACTAGAAAGACTTTCTGGAAGCTCCTCTATAAGTTCGGCTGACTTGTTTGAAGCTGAGAAAAAACAACCAGCAGGTACATACTGAACAGTGTGAGGAACTGTAGTGGGAAACGCTCCAGTACTCTGCTGGTAGTTCCACTACCAGCTGGCTCTTGCTGTAGTCTATAAGAAGTGTGCAGAGTGCATTAGTATTGCTGGGACATTAAACAAGCATAAGAGGTGTAGCTATGACTTAAAACAAAAAAACCCAAAGGGTCACACTCTGTATTTTCAGTTCAATATTTTATACTGTCTTTTTTTCTGTGACTTGGTGCAACTAACAGACCATGTCATAATAATTGATTATAAAAGCACCTAAATTGACTACATCTAAATTGACACCACCTAAGTTGACTATCAGTTCTTTTGATAAGTTAACACGAGTAACTTATAACTATCATAATAATGTTGAATCTAAGAGGAATCATTAATTAAAATGTTAGAAGGCTTAAAATTCCCATGTAATCTGTTGCATGGCATATCCGTTCATTGGGGTACCTGCTTCTAACACTGGTCTTGCCAAATTATGAAGGAAATTCTGCAATTGCTTTGTCTGTTTAAAAGGTTTGTTGGAACACCTTATGCTGGAGAGTGTGTAATTCATCAAATTAGAAAGGAAAGAAGTGTTAGGTTAGATTGACTGAAAAGCAGCTCCTTAGGCTATTGGAAATCTCACACATTTACTTGCCAGAACTCTCTTTGGATAGTGCAATAATGTAAAATAGAAAAGGTAAGAAATACTAGAGTATTTTATTGACCTGATCAGTTGGGTTTCTTTCTGTAACTTGTAAAGCAGTGGAAAAAAAGAAATGTTGAAGGACTTGCAATTTGTGAGTAATTATATAAATAGGCTGGAAAAGGAAACAGTACACAGCATCTGATTTTATTTTGGAAAAGTAGGAAGAAAAAAGGCATGTAATGTCAGCTTCCAGCCCCTGCAAGCAAATTTTAAATACACTGGCTACTAGAGAAATAGCCCCTGTTACCAGTTACTTAAGCTGGATCAATTGAACTGTTTAAAAAAACAAAAAAAAAGAGAGAAGGAGACAAAGCAGAAGTCACACTAAGTTAATTAAGCCACTTGAAAGAGTGTTTGCAACATGGTGTGATTAAAGATAATGGAACAGAAGCAAAGTAACATTTTTTCTTTCTGAATTTGTAAATTACAATGTTTTCAATAACACATGGGATTGTGATTTCAAATACTATTTTCTTATCTAGCAGCTATTGAATAGTACTTTCTTTGTCCTTTTTAATTTTCTTGCATAGAAATTATTCTCTATGGCATTTTTTCCCTTTAATTTCTGTAATTGGGGGGTTTTACACAGTAATAAATAAGATAATGAACTAGGAAAGGGTGTGTATATATATAAGCTAAATATGGGACAAATTGTTATATATATATGCCTATATATTGTATATGAATGTGCCTTTCTGTGTACACATACAATATATTATGCAAACTATGGTTACGTGAGTTGTGCACACAGGATTGATTATTCATTGTTGACCACTTGGAAAGGTTTGTGGGTCTTGTGGGGGAACACAGAGGTTCCTTCCTAATAATGGGAAGTACAATACCTACCTGTAATGTGGGGTTAGGGATTCTTTGTGGCTGGTATGTAACTCAACAGTAAATTTATATCACAAAGACTAAATTTCTGCTAAATGTTGTGGATTGCTAACTGCTCTAAGACTATAGTTTGTGTATTATAAATTCACATTATGTTCAATCAAGAGAACCTTCCTTTCCAGGGTGTTTTCCTGTTGCTTCCCCCCACCTCCAAAGAGTATTTTTTGACAGTGGCCCTTCTTGGTGAAACATTATTGTACTGATAGCTTCTCTGGTCTTGAGTTATTGCCAAGGCCATCATTAGCTCCATAAAATAAAGGTTATCAGGAGACCGGAGGCTGGCAGCAAAAGTGCTGCTGTAATTCTGGGGTCGTTGCCAGCCTAAAATGTCTTTTGAATCTCAAGTTGTTTTTATAAGCGCTGCTGAGATTGGAGAGTGCAGCAGTTCTGGGACGCTTGCTATTGTGCAGAACGCTGCAGGAGCCACTTAGCAAAAAGAGGGGGCTGCGAGAAAGTGCTTTTACTTTGCGTTCCTTCAGACCTGTTGCTTGTGGAAGATGGTTTGTCAGACGCCTGACTCGTAGATGCTGCTTGTGAAGGAAATCACAAGAGAAGGCGGTGCTTCTCTGTCTCGGTTACAAGAAGCCTTTCAGGCACCCATACGTAAGCAGGAAAACAAGGGAAAATCCATGTGGCTGAGAAGCGGTTAGAGCTTTTCTCGGGTTATTTTTATCTGCAGGTTTTATTTCCATGACTCCAATAACAAAAATGCTGAAGCACTTGTGGAGCAGATCGTAAGGAAGTCAGAATTACAGCTCAGAAATAGGGCTGTCCCAGTGATAGTGAGTTTTTGCAAGTGCCTATAATCAGGTGTGCCCGTGCATTGTGGAAACAGCTACTAGCCAGCTTTAAGGATGGGGTGTGAAGCTCACAGCATGACTATGAATCTGCCACTGCAACCCAGCCACTTAGTTTAGTCAAATCAAATTATCTATAGTATTGTGTGCCTTGGCCTACTAACGAGGCAAATGCCTTTCAGTTCCCATGAGAAGTAGAGCTAGAAGTTCTCTCTCTCTTCCTCTTCCACCCCTCTTCAAAAATAAAGACAACAAGGAGAAGAAAGGGCTGCCGGGGTGTATCTACGTCCTGCCTGCTGCTGCTGGCCCTGGGAGCCTGTGGCTAGGCCATCCTCTCCAAGGTTCAGTAACTGCTCACAACTTAACATTTGTGTCGCGGCTAGTTGTGACTTGTCATGACACGGTTACGTGTCTCAATTAAGGCCACAGACTGTAGTCTCTGTTTTGAAAATGGTCTAGTTAGGTGTGCTTCCTTTCATCAGCCCCATTTAATCCTGGTATCATCATTTTGTGATGATGTTTTACTGCTATTTGTGCCTTCTACAGTATCAAGTATTTAATATTAAGGCATGCCAGCAATTATTTTTACAAATGAGTGGGTGATTGTAATTGTTAGCTTGTTAATACCTATCATGTAGTTAGTTTTGAAGGGTAGATTTAGATTAGGTATTAGAAAGAAATTCTTCCCTGTGAGGGTGGTGAGGCCCTGGCACAGGTTGCCCAGAGAAGCTGTGGCTGCCCCCTCCCTGGCAGTGCTCAAGGCCAGGCTGGATGGGGCTTTGGGCAGCCTGGACTAGTGGAGGGTGTCCCTGCCCATGGCAGGGGGCTGGAACTGGATGGGCTTTGAGGTTCCTTCCAACCCAAACCCCATTTTATGATTTTATGATCTTTGATTTCTGTAATCTTTAGGTCTACACTTTTCATAACAGCACTAGAGCTCACACTTACGGGCAGAACTATACTGGCTTTAAGAAAGACTGGATAGCCAGCTTTGTTTTGGAGTTTTATAATGAACTTTTTTTTCTGTTTACTATAATTTCTATGGAGCTTTGCAAGCTTTGGGTGTGGTAACGCAGATTGTGTATGTATATACAGGATGCAAACTGTAACCTTTGCATGTACTCAAATAGGGCTTGGCACTTCAGCCACCACTGAAGTTCACGTGTCTTTAAGTTGCAAGGTAATAACAGCTGTTTAGGATTCTGCTACCCAAACATTCACTGCTCAGCTGGGAGTATGAAGCACACAAGTTGATGCTCTGAGTGAAAAGGTGACGAGCTGAAGAAATGAAGAGGAAGATGCACTTAGGAAATTTGAGATCTGTGCCTAGTATGTTGTACAGGGTTGATCAGACATCCATATTTAGTTCTTCTAGCGTATTGTGCTTTGGGCAGGAAAAAAGTCTGCTTTTAATGTAAAATTCTGTTTTTTTCTTGTGTGTGTGTGTTCCCCTTTTAGGAAGCTACAATATTACTAACGTCTTGCCTTCAGCTCCGGATATAGCTCAGTTTAAACAGGGAGTGAAATCAGTGGCTGGAAAACTTTCTGTACTTGCCAACGGGGTCATGACATCTATACAGGTTAGTAAAAATACCACAATATATTGAACACCAGTTGAAGTCTTTTTGTAGGGATTTAGTGTCATGGATCCTGAAAGGAGAAGAGAAGGAATTTGGTTTTGAGCTTTGTAGGCCTCTCATGATAGACAGTAGATCTTTATCTTTTAAAAAATAAATCTGTAGCTGATAGCTCACCTTCCTTGGAATATATCTTTTGTCTTTTCCCTTAATATAGTTTATTTCTTTTTTTACAATTGAAACAACAATTCCATCATGGAAGAAATTACTTGCTGTTGCTTTACTTTTCAAGCAATAGTAGTTCATAACTCAGCATGGAATAGTTCATTTGGAAGGGACCTACAGTGATCACCTAGCCCAGCTCCCGTATTGGGCCTTTAATTGCTTTGACAGTAAATAATCAACTGTGGTGGTTTAGCCCCAGCCAGCATCTAAGCACCATCTACCACTTGCTCACACCCCCATCCTGGTGGGATGAGGAGGAAGAAAAATGGTAAAACTCATAGGTGGGACTAAGGACAGTTTATTCAGCCAAGGGACGACACAGAGGAAAATAACAACACCACTTACAAAAGAACATGCAAAGCGGGTGATTGACAGCCCAGCCCCAAGCAGCAATCCCTCCTCCCCAGCTAGCTTCCCCCTTATATACCAAGCATGACATCATATGCTATGGAATATTCTTTGGCTAGTTTGGATCAGCTGTCAGCTATGTCCTATCCCAGCCTCTTGTGAAAACTAACTCTACCCCAGCTGAAAAGCAGGACACCATTGATTCATGCTTGTGCACAAAATGGAGGCTTGGCCTCAGTAGGGTACAGCACACTTTGTGCTCCAGCTGGTTTGCATTTCCTGTAGAGGTCAGTGGGAGCTCCTGGTTTTGAAAATCCGCCTACTTGTCGTGGAGTTTATTAACCGTGAACTCCAGTTCTTGGAAACACTAGTTGAAGTGTTTTAGTTAAGTCTTTAAGAATGAAACTTACTCTTTGCTTTCTAAATGTAAGTAAAGTTCTTTCAGTGGAAAACATGCTCATGTCTGCCTCTGCGTGTTTGTTTTTACTTTCCTAGGATCGATACGGTTCATAACATCTTTTGTATCGACATAGTTAAGTACACTAAAGAAGGATTTCTCTTCAGATCTACAAGTAATCACACTGCTGATTTGAATGAAGGTTGCCTTAAGACTGTTGATGTTTTTAATCGTTCCAGCATATTTGTTTACTTGTGCAGCTTTGTGGCCCAGCCTCTTCTTACCGCTGTTTCATCTTTACACAGCAGAAATCTTGTAGCAACCTGTTACATTGCATATGCTTTTTACTTTCCTTTTCCCTTTGCAGTCTTGTATTTCTTAATGACCTTCATGTTAGATGTTGGAAGTTTATTTTATTACTGTTTTGTGGCTATGAGGCAGGAAGGAGAAAGAAGGACGAACACGTACATTGGAAATGAGGCTCCCTCCTGTTACTCACCAGACATAACTTGTCTTCTGGCTGTAGAGAAGAAAAGTGTAAAATAAGCATATGCTGAGGTGGATGTAGTGGACTGTAGCAAAATATAGAATTAAGTTAAACCTGCACTAATCAGGAGGTAGAAGCTCTTGCAGTCATAAATTGATGTGCATTACAATGATGGGGGAGTTAGTGTTTTTGAAATAATATTCCTGCTAGAAAATTGTATGCTTAGATGTGAGATATGGAGAAGACAAGATGCATGGTATATTGAACAGTGGTTTTTATCTTTTTATTCCTAGTTTTGAAAGTTACAAAAAGTTGCAATATAGAATCCTTAAGTGCTTTTAAAAAAATTGTATTGTGTACAAATTCACACACACACAAAAAAAAAATCATTGTGGTTTAACCCATCAGGCAGCTAAGACAACCACACCGCCAGTCGCTCTCTGTCCCCCTGCCCCACTGTGGGATGGGGGAGAGAATTGAAAAGGAAAAAAAAGAAAGGTAAAACTTGTGGGTTGAGATCATGACAGTTTAATAGAACACAAAAGGAAGACAATAATGGTAATGATAAAAGAACATACAAAACAAGTGATGCACAGCACAATTGCTCACCAGCCAAAGCCGGTTCCCGGCTAGTTCTGGAGCCACCCCACCTCCCAGCCAACCCCCAGTTATATACTGAGCATGACATCATATGGTACAGAATATCCCTTTGGCCAATTTGGGTCACCTGTCCTGGCCATGTCCCCTCCCAGCTTCCTGGGTGCCCTCCACCTTCTCCTTGGCAGGGCAGTGTGAGAAGCTGAAAAGTCCTTGACTTTAGCAACAGCTAAACCATCGGCGTGTTATCAACGTTATTGTCATCCTACAGCCAAACCACAGCACTGAGCTGGCTACTAGAAAGAAAATTAACTCCATCTCAGCTGAAACCAGGACAAAATTCAAATACAAAGAGCAGTTAATTCTTGTTGAAAATGTTTAGAACAATCTTAGTGTTTTGATGAATTATGAAATACCGAATGAGGACATGTGGTAGGGCTGTGTTTTAGACAGTCTGGAATTCACTGTTGATGACATCCTGTATAAAAACAATTATGACCTTGAAGAAAAAAACCTCACAACCAAGAATGAGCTCAAGCTGATTCCGTTCTGTAACTTGATTTCTTAATTCAAATTTGTAAACTGCTGATATCTAATAAAAGCAATTGATATAAACTCATGTTTAAATTCAATTTCTGTGTGCAGGCACCAGTCTCCAGCTTTCAAAATACTGCTGCTACCTGTAGTCTGTCTGTACAGTGATCTGGTATAATTAGCCTTTAATTTCAGAGAGTGAAACTAGCTTCCTCATTAAACTGCAATAGTGATTTAGAAATCAAAACTCTAAGGCTGTGGTAGAGAAATAAGCTGCAGTATTGAGCTACTGTGTTGAAATACAAGTAACATAGTATGGCTGTGTTTGCTTTACAATTTCTGCCTGCTTCTCATAGCTAACTCTCAGTTCTGGTAAATAGCTCTCATCACTATGGTGTTCAGATTTATTAATCTAAAAATTATTTTTTTCTTTTTGGGAGTAGTACAATTAAGTAGTACTTAATTGTAGAGCTTTACAGTAAAGAACTTGCTTCCCTGCCTCTCCCCAACATATTACTGGTCAGGGCTTGCCTTCATTTTCTCTAATTACAGGTTTCTAATTCTCAGTTTTCAAAATATTCTTTCAGTTACAGTTGTAAATTTATTACAAGTAATAAGTGGTCTGACTTTCAGAACTGTACCAAGAGCACCCAGTGCCTCCCAGGAGACCTGCTCCTCTGATGGCCAGGCTGCATATTTAGATGCCTGTGTATGGGTGCAGCTGCTTTAAATTAAGGCAGCACGGTGTAACAAAATGGAGTTCTGCCCCTTCTCGTGGTTTCTCCTACATAATGATGTGAGATCACCTACACCAAAATAATTGTGTGTATTTTTAAAGCATCCCTGCAATACAGGGATGGAAAAAGATGAAAAATGGGTGTTTTCAGAACAAAATAAGTTGTTCTCAGAGGAGGCAATTATGGGGTTATTTTAAATACCACAAAATAGGTGCAACACTCTAGATGCATAAGCTCTTTCCTCTTTGCAGTCTGAAGGTTACAACACAAAGCTGTCTTAGAGGTGAACAACAAACCTGGTGTTGGTCACCAGCTGCATTTTACTGCAGTTGTTCTCCCCCTTAGTCCTCTCTTACTGCACTTGACAGCAGCTGTGACTCCGAGCCATTCAAGTTAAACGTTCCGCTTCTTAAAGTCCAGTAGAAACATAGAATGGTCTGGGTTGGAAGGGACCCCAAGGATCATACAGTCCCAACCCCCTGCCACAGGCAGGGCCACCAACCTCCAGCCCTGGATCTACACAAGGTTGCCCAGGGGACCATTCAACCTGGCCTTGAAAACCTCCAGGGACGGGGCATCCACCACCTCTCTGGGCAGCCTGTCCCAGCACCTCACCACTCTCTCTGTAAAAAACTTCCCCCTAATACCTAATCTAAACCTTCCCTCCTTTAGCTTTAATCCATTCCTTCTTGTCCTGCCATTGATTATTGATACATTATCCAGTAAGGATAATGCATATAAGGGAGGAGAAAAGGGATTATTTATTATTTATTTACACCCCTCCCACCTCCCTGGCAGTGCTCAAAGCCAGGCTGGATGGATCTTTGGGCAGCCCGGTCTGGTGAAGGTGTCCCTGCCCATGGCATGGGGGTTAGAAGTAGTAGATGGGCTTTGAAGTCCCTTCCAACCTAAGCCAGTCTGTGCGGATTCCATAATACTTTGTATTTCAGAGAGTTTATTTTTATAGGTTAAACTGAAAGGGTTAGAAAAATGTTTAAAGTTGTTACAGCACCAGAACCAGCAGTCATTGGATGCAGAACCATGTGCTCTTCTTCCCTGAGTGAACAGTGAAGGGTGGAGAGAGGAATCTTCTCACCATCTCTTTCTCCTGCTTCTTCCAAAAGGGGAAACACTCAATGCTGTTCCTTCTGGTTTGCTGCCCATTGGCTTTTCCCTCTGCTGGGAGAAGTAATCCCAGAGCCCTTACGATGATGAGTTAAGCTTTTTGGTTTAGAAGGACTTTTGCATTGCAGCAGTGAGCTGAAGGACTCCAGAGTGTAGGAGTCTGTTCGTGTTGCTTTCACTACATGTATTTTAGCACTGTTCTTGTCCCGCTCTTGAGTCCAAGAAGTCTATCTGTTGTTGGAAATCAAGGGTGAAGCTGAAGACCACGTAAAGTGGTGTGTGCTGCCTTGGGTTTGGTGGGACTTCTACCTAAATTAGATTTTTTTCATATCTATGCGTATGAGACTGGGTTCTTCTTGATCAGTAATGGCCAAACCAGTGTCCTACAGACCTGGAGGTAGCTGAGGCAGAACGAAGCAGAAACTTTGCAGTCATCCTCTGTTCTGCTGCTCATAATTTCAAAGATGAACAAAGTGCTGCCTGTGTCTTCTTGCAAGATCAGCTGCAAGAGATAGAATACATTACTTCAAATTTTAGTGCTTTTGATTTAAATTTGCTCCTACTGTCTATTTTTTAAAACCTTCAAAGGAAGATTAGTTGTGTGGTCTCCCACATGGAGCACTATGATCTTATGGTTCTTTTTTAATTTCGGTACCTCTGGCACTTTTCCTTCCCTTTCCATGGTAAGCAGTGTTGCTTTCTTCCCAAGAAGATGTGCAATAGAGAATCACAGACCCACTGGAGCAGTCGAGAGCATCCTGTGGTCCATGGAGGGTAAGTAGAGAGTTGTGTCTGTCCTGTTGGCAAACTATGTGAGAGCAGTTTGGCCTCTGGTTTGCACACCTCTAAAGGTGCACTTCAGGAACCTCCTTGTTTGCAGAGGAAAACACCTCCACCTTCAGCTTGCCTCACAGCTCCATAATGAAGCTCTGCAACACTTATTTCTTCATTTGTAGCTTTGGATTTTGCATGGTTAGTCTGACCTTGCTGTTCTCTTCAGTTGTCCCTAAGAGCAGGTTTTGCTCTTAAAGGTGACTGTTTCTGCATCCCAGCTAACAGCAGTTCCAATCAGTTTCCATTAGAGAGTCTTAGCAGACCTTGCCTGATCACACCAGAAGATCTGGGTCTCTTGCAGTGCTGTCTCATAAGTCATGAACGTGTGGACATCTAAAGTATCTACGAGCAGGCCTTGTGTGGCTGCTGCACATTGAGCGTGCATAGGGGTATCTACTCCCCACCATTTGTACTGTAGCTCCATATGGTTACAGCAAGGCCTCCTGCATCTTCTCTTCACTGGGAGATTGGTATGGAAGAGCTGTGGCTTTCCTCAGTGAAGGGGGACAGAAAATAATTCTGTTGTTGACAGGCTGGTTTGATAAGGCACACAGCCTAAGTGTCTGTGAGACAAGGTGCACCTGATCTGAGTATGAAGGAAGCAGTTTGGTGATGGGAATATGGGGGTGGTTCCATTCCAACACTGCAGGATCCTATAGCATGAGAACAGAGGATTCTGCAGTCTGAAGCTTGTAAGCCAAATGCTTTATTGGTTCATCAACTCATAAGCCAATCAATATAAACCAGCATTTATATCTCCATTTATAAATGGATGCCTTTTTCTCTTGGTTTCTGTTACTGTAATGATTAAGGGGACAGAATCCTCAGGGCGATGAACAAAGTACAGTACTTTGTGGATGGGAGGATTGCTAGCAGGACAGCATGATCCAAAAGGAGAGAGAGAGAGAGAGAGAGAAATTCCAGAATTAAATTATACTGATGACTGCATTGCTATTCCATCACTTGCCCCCACCTGGTGCTTCAGAGGTTTGGTGTGGAGAGAAGGAAGGTGCTGATGCAGAAACATTGCAAAGAGAAACTCCTTTGTCATGGTCTGAAAATGATACAATGAGGGATGAAACACAAATGATAAATGAGGAAGAAACCAGAGAGTGACAGTGCTTCCTCAGAGAAAATATTTCTTTGGATTTCAGCAAGGTTTTCAATACTGGGTCTCACAGTATCTGGCTGGACAAAATGTCCAGCATACAACTAGACAAAGCCATAATGCGTTGGGAAGGCAATTGGCTGAAGGGTCAGGCCCAGAGGGAGACAGTGAATGGGGTTACATCGGACTGGCAGCCAGTCACTAGTGGGGTTCCCCAGCGCTCCATTTTAGGCCCAGTTCTTTTTAATGTTTTCATAAACGTCCAGGTCACAGGACTAGAGGGTGTCTTAAGTAAATCTGCAGATGACAGCCAATTGGGAGAAGCTGTTGACTCCACTGAGGGTGGAGAAGCCTTGCAGAGGGACCTGGACAGCTTAGAGCTCTGGGCAGTCATCAACAGCATGAAGTTTAACGAGGGCAAGTGACGGATTCTGCAGCTGGGAAGGAGCAGCCCTGGCTGCACATCCAGACTGGGGGATCAGACGCTGGAGGCCAGCCATGCTGAGAGGGATCTGGGGGTCTTGGTCAACAGCAAGTTAAACATGTTAATAGGTTAAACACAAGCAATGTGCCCAGGCAGCCAGGAGGGCCAACCATATCCTGGGGTGCATCAAGCACGGCATCACCAGCCGGTCCAGGGAGGGGACTGTCCTGCTCTACACTGCACTGGTGCAGCCTCACCTCAAATGCTGTGTGCAGTTTTGGGTGACACAGGACAAGAGGGATGCAAAACTATTGGAGAGTGTCCAGAGGAGGGCAACAAGGGTGGTGAAGGGTCTGGAGGGGAAGTCTTATGAGGAAAGGCTGAAGTCCCTTGGTTTGTTCAGCCTGGAGGAGACTGAGGGGAGACCTCATTGCAGTCTATGGCTTCCTGTCGAGGGGAGCGAAGGGGCAGGTGCCACAGTCTCCTCTCTTTGGTGACCAGTGATAGAACCTGAGGGAATGGTATGAAGCTGCAACAGGGGAGGTTTAGGTTGGATGTTAGGAAGAGGTGCTTTACTGAGAGGGTGGTCAGGCACTGGCACAGGCTCCCCAGGGAAGGTGTCACAGCACCGAGCTTGGCTGAGGTCAAGAAGTGTCAGGACGATGCACTCAGTCCCATGCTCTGGCTTGTCTGGCCATGTGTGGAGCCAGGAGTTGGACTCAATGATCCTTATGGGTCCCTTCCAACTCAGGAGATTCTATGGTTCTATGACTCTGTGATTTGTTACCCAAACACACTCATCCCCCACACTGTGCAGTCTCTGAACAGCGGCTCCTTTGAAAGGCAGCTGGTGAAGTCCACAGAACTTGGGCATGAGGTGACACTTTTAGCTCTGCGCAGGAATCCCTTTTAAAAGCTGATGTCTACATCAGCTGGATTTCTGAAGTCCAGTAGGCAGCCATTGAAGAGGCACATGCTTTCTAATGACATTTATATGTATTTCTGCATTCTTTCCTGGTAATATATAATGTGCTCATAATGTCCCCTGACAGCTCCTTCCTGTTTACTTCCGAAGGACATGGTGCAGTGATAATTCAGGATGAATGCAATTACAGAAGTGAGCAACGCTGGGAGATCCAGCAGCGTTCCTGGGATGATTTAGAAGCACTCAGTTCACAAGGAGCTTGACCAATTGGAAGTTAATGAGCTGTATTGTATTTGTGATGGGCTGGACTGCAAATATTTTGTAATCCATGTTTGCAGCTCCTTGTTTTCACTGCCTGAAGATGACTGCTGTGGCTAAATGCCACCCTTTTCTGTCTCAGATTCAAGAATATCAGAAAATAAAGGAAAAGTAAAGCTGTAGGTGAATTTTCTTGCTAGCATCTTAATTAACACCCATCATCTAGCAAAGAGGAATGCATTTTTAATACCTGATTGCAAGAGGGAATAATGGCCATGGAACCGAAAGCCTTACTCTAAGGTAAGGCAGGTGCTGCTGCTTGCTTTACAGTAATTTAATGATGGATTTAAAGGGGTTCTCTCTTGGCACGTGCCCCTTTCCTGCTCCTGGGCTAGGCTTCGTCACCCTCTTTCCCTGCCCTCCTGTTGAAGGTCAGAGCAAGGTGGGTAAGAAAACCGAAGTGAGAGGCAGCACAGCTTCAGGGATGGGTTTGGTTCGGGTGTGTGTGGGTTTAACCCAGCAGGCAGCTAAGATAACCACGCAGCCGTTCGCTCACTCTCTCCCTGCCCCACTGTGGGATGGGGGTGAGAATTGAAAATGGAGAAAAAGTAGAGCTTGTGGTTTGAGATAAAGGCAGTATAATAGAACACAAAAGGAGGGTAATATACTACTAATAATAGGAGTAGAACATACAAAATAAGTGATGCACAGCACAATTTCTCACCAGCCAAAGTCAGTGCTCAGCTAGTTCCTCAGCTGCCCTGTCTGCCAGCCACCACCAGTTACACACAGAACATGACATCGCATGGTATGGAGCGTCCCTGTGGCCAGTTTGGGTCAGCTGTCCTGGCAGTGTCCCCTCCCAGCTTCCTGGGTGCCCTCTGCCTTCTCATCTGCAGGGCAGTGCGAGAAGCTGAGAAGTTCCCGACTGCTTGGCAACAACTAAAACATCAGTGTGTCATCAATGTTATTGTCATCCTACAGCCAATCCACAGCACTGTAGGAAGAAAATTAACTCTGCCACAGCTGACACCAGGACAGGGTGCTTTGCAGATCATCTGGGTGATCAGTTTTTCAGAAACCATGTAGCTGCAATGCAGGACGGTGGTCTGAGGGGGCTACCATTGGTGTGGGGCAGGTGAATTGAAGTCATGGCTATGTTCAGTGAGAGTTTTCCCAAAGTTTTGGGAGTTGATCCTTCACAAAGAGATTGAAGCCACAGCAACCTTGCTTCAGCCTCAGGGGAATGCTCATCAAGGCTGGGTTTTACTTAGGAGAAAGATTTCTTCCTCTGTTCCCCAGTCTGACTGAATTGAGAAGTAAACAATTTTCTGTTGTCTGATTCTGCTTAACAGCAAATTGTCTGTATTTTTGAAAGAAGCTGATGTTTGTCCCCCTGTTTTTTGCTGTCTGTGAAACCCTTTGCTAAATTCAGTGAGGAGGAAAGACAACCATTGACACCCCCCAGCTATTTTAGCTTCTTTACAAACTCAGACCAGCTTTGCTCTGAGCTGTATCTTAAAGGTGCTTCACAGACCCACCTGGCAGCTATTTTGAACGTGGAGACAAAGTGCCATCATGTCTGAGGGAAGCATGCTGATGTCCCAACCTGCCAGCTCTGCTCTTCATCAGGGATGAGTTAATTGTGGGTATTCAAGGAGCAACATCCAGTTGTCCGGAGGATCAAAGGAAACCTGCACATCACCGTCCCCCTTCTATAAATGCAACTGAAAATAAGATTTCTCTGTGCCAAGAAGTCTTTAATGAGACACAACAACAGCTCCAGCTCCTCTCTGGAGAGCAGTGCTAAAGGTAAGCAACACTACTGTTACCTCTTCAGGGAAGGCCAGAAGAAGAATTTAGGCAGGCCATCACAGTGTTCCCAAATCCCAAAATGCCTTCACCTCTCTCTGAAATGTGAAGGAAACCCGTGACTTTCAATGCAAAGGGCCAGAATTCAGACGCATGAACAACACTGAAGTGAATCCAAATATCCTGCTGTTGGGGAAGGAAAAGGTGTGTCTATGTGTTTATACTGAAAATGCTGCTTTTCTGCAAGAGAAGTCACATCCAAAGGGAAAATGGGGGGGGGGGGGGGAAGAGGATTTGAGTACTTCTGGATAAAAAAAATATTAAGATTCTTTCTATTGAGTCCAAGGCCCTAAATCACAGAATCATAGATTATGTAAGGTTGGAAGGGACATCTAGAGGTCATCTAGTGCAATCCACCTGCAGTAAGCAGGGACATCTTCACTACATCAGGTCAGAGCCCCATAGAGCCTGACCTTGAATATCTCCAGGAATGGGGCTTCCACTACCTTCCTGGGCAACCTGTTCCAGTGATCCACCACACTCATATTGAACAACTTTTTCCTAATATCCAACCTAAATCTCCCCTTTTCTAGTTTAAAACTGTTACCCCTCATCCTATTGCTACATGCCCTCGTGAACAGTTCTTCCCCAGCTTTCTTACTGGCACCTTTCAGGCACTGGAAGGCCACTATAAGGTCCCCCCTGAGCCTTCTCTTCTCCAAGTTGAACAAGCCCAACTCTCTCAGGCTAAGTCCTTCAGCCCCATCTTGGCAGTTCCCAACTGGAAGCAGAGATGTATTTTATGGGGCATGGGAGGGGTGCTCATTTGCAGGGGGAAGCAGAAAAAAGGGCCACTGCATGGTACAAGATGGTTCTGCTTTTCATCATCTCCAGAGCCTGGGGTGGTGGTGTGCAATCTGGTTTTGTTCTTACAGCTAAGAAGATTTTCAAACTTTCATCTCAGACAATCTGGCCTGTGTTGCAGCTTAGAGGTATGAACTGCTGAGGTCATGGTCATTTTAAGTGCTAAGTCAACTGCCAAAATAAGTCTTTACATCATAGTGCTGCTACCTACATATATCCAGCCACAGTGTAACAGAAAACTGTCTTTATTGTTTTAAAGTTCTTCGGTGGTTATTTTCTGAATTTCACTGTGTAATATGAAGGTGTTAAAGCTTTATGAAGGTGTCTGCCCTGAGTCTGGGTAACAGTCAAATCGTAATTTTCTCTTGCTGAAGTAGGATTTGAGGTTAAAAATTTGTTATAAACATGAACTATGTAAGTTCATGAAGCTCACAAAATGCAACCAGTCTGCTCTAATGAATGAACTGAGAAAGAAAGGAGACAAAATACATCAACACACACGTTCAGCATGCAAATAGCTAGGATGTTTCTTTTGCTTTATGATTTGTGAGAGGTTATGAATTAAATTGGGGAAAACTGATGTAAAAATCCATAAAAGCAAATCTTGCTTGATTTTATCTCCCTCTCTTCCCCTCAAGGTGCACCTTAATTTGTCATCCAACTGGCACTTCTTCCAAATGAGTGCCAAGCAGTTCAACTAGCTGAGACTGGGCAATACTTGATTAAAAGATGTTTGTGATAGCTTATCCAGTCTCTGCCCTCCCGTTTTTGCTTGGTGAATATCTCATCCTCTTGTGCAGTATTTCTGCTCCCCAAGGGACTTCTCTGTCACCACATGGCATTGCCAGCATCTGCCTCATATTTCTTCCCTGGGATGGGAACAAGTTTTGTAAAGCCTCTTTTGTTTTGGGTGGGTTTTTGGCAGCTGTTTGTTTATTAAATGTGAGTCCCAAGAAGTGACAGCCGTGCAGGTAGAGCCACCGGCGGAAAGGGGGCTGTGCTGCTGAGGGTGGCTGGGGTTGTTCTGGGCTGCCAGGGCTGGAGGGAAGAAAACTGCTCCTAGAAAGAAGTGCCTCATCCTCCCTGTGTCTGGCTGGGGTGATGCCAGGGCCATCAGTCACAGGAGCTTCCCAGAGGAGATTTTAGCTTGGTGCCAGGTGATGGGAGGACATTGGAGGTACATTGGAGGTAAAGACAAGAGACTTTGTGCTCTGGCAGTCATTCTGGCAGCTGTGATGTTACTGGAAAGCCAGGACAGGGTGTCATGGCAGGGAAGGACCAATGGCTCACTAGTCCTGGCCTGGGAAACACAGAAGATGGGCTCGAGAGCCTTTGGATTTGAACCAGTTTCTGCCAGAAGTTGCTAGAGGTGCAGCTGAGCAGAAACCCGGGAAGGGTGAAGGTGGGCAGAAACGAGTGGTGGGCACCAACGCACCAGAAGCAGAAGGTCCAGAAAGAGCATCACAGCCAAGAAACAGCTTCCAAAAAATTCCCTGCTCAGCCTTGCTACTTTACAAACTCTTTATCCTCCCTAACAGGACGGTATTATGTCCTATGTCCCTCAGAAATTTTACCTTCTCTGTCATGTTTACTTGCATTGCATTCTCCTTCTCTCCATCCACTTTTTTTCTTGCCTAGAGCTATCTGTGCTCATCTCTCAGCCATCATGTTTTCCAGTTAGGCAACACTCGTTTTTGTAGCCTCTGACCTTCTGTTCTCAGCGCTTCTATCACGCGTCTTTTTCTGTTTTGTTTCTTTCCTCTCAAGTGATTTGCCTTGCAGCTATTTTTAACATTATGAAGCCAACCCTTTAAGGCAATTTCGGTTCTGTGCTCAATTTCTCTTCATTTTCTGAGGCCTAATAGACAAGCGCTGTCTCCACAGTGGCAGCCCGAGGCCTCCAGCATGTACCAGCCATAGTGACTTGCCTCCCTCCTCCCCGTTCCTGAAGTTAAAGCAATGTGCTTCTGTCACCCATGTGTCCAATGTGGGGTGAAATTCCAGCTGATGCCTCATCTGGTGGCAGAGATGTAGGCAAGAGCTGACACAGAACACCCCCTCCTCCCTCATCTATGCCCTTTGCTGGTTGTTTTGATGTTACAGACCTCATCCTGCTGACAGCAATTCAGATTTATGGTCCCAGGTGGCCAGTTCCAGCTCCTCCACCCTCTGGGGATGGTTTGGAGAGCTCTTGGATACCATGGCTGTAACTGGGCATCGCCATTGGGATTTTTGATTTGAGATCGATGCCTCAGGTCAGTGTCTGAGGTCCCTTCAAAGCTGGGGTCTGGACCCATAGACACAGCTGGCTGGCAAGCCATGGGGCATTTGCATTTGGTCAGTGTTGTCTGGGCCTCCTCCCGCTGTGACATTGCTGCCCCAAGCCCCGCTACCCAAGCTCCTTAGTTTCTTCCTGCACCACCATTAACTTGTGCTGCTTTGTTGCTTCCACGAGAAATTAATAACAGAGTCGTATGGGGTGCCTGGCACCAACCTCATTCCAGCCACAGTGGGACTGAGCGTGGGGCTGTGCTCAGCCAGGCCATCCCCTGGCTACCCAAACTGCTGCTCTGCCACACCCCACCTCCCCCAAAAATCAGCCCCTCTCTGCTTCTCCTTGCTTCCTCTATCCACATTTCTCCTACCCTGCTGGTAACTGCTGTTCAGATTGGGCGCTGGGGCTCGCTTCTGTCTGAGGCCGCATGAGCTTTGTTTTATGGCCGCTGCGATATGCAGGAACAGAGCCACGCCATTAAACATGAAAGCTTTCTTGGCCGAGTGGGATGGGGAAGAAATCATTCGACCTTGGGATCTCATTCCCTGGGCTTTGAGGGAAAACAATAGTGGTTTCTGGAAGCTGTTACAAACCCAGTCTGCAGGCCTCCAACGCAAATAAAATGTACCTGCTTGAAACGTGACTGGCCAGGGAGACACACCCAAGGCTTGAGGGAACGTGGAGCGGGCAAAAACATTAAGTAAAGTGTTATTTATGTGTATAACTGATATGTAACTGCGTAACCAAGACACGGCCACTGGTCTGAACAAATGCAGCTAACAGAGGAGAGCTGGCACGAGGAATCAATAGCATACTCACAGCAGCTTTTGCCTCATCTCAAACATTACCCTCTCTGGCTTTTTTCTCTTTTTTCCTAAGTTTTCTAAGCATCTGTGGGGTTGGACTCAATGGTCTCTTGAGGTCCCTCCCAACTCCTATGATTCTGTGATCCATGAAAATGTAGGTTGCTACCTTCACCTCCCTTTTCTCTCAGTTACAGCTGTGGCACTCCATCTTTTGCAGCATGGGGCAGCAGGGTGGATCTGTGAGCAGGGGGTTTCTGCAGCCTGGGAGGTGGATCTGTGCAGCAGTGAAGACAGCCAAGCATGCAGGAGTGAAGAACTGCTCCTCTTTGCGAGGCAGAACATCCAGCCTGGGTTGCAGCCTGTTTTTCATCACTTCTGGCTCCTGCGCTGCTCTAGATTAATGCACTTTTTGTTCTTCCCAAAGGAAAATGTTGGTACAAAGTCCAGACACCTTGGGCAGTGAGAAAACACCGTCTGCTCTGACTCATCCCCTGTCTGTCTGTCTGCATCGATGAGGGAGAGGAAAAGCTACTGCATTAACTTCAGAGAGTCAATGTGGTACCATGAGTGCGTGGGAGAAGAGCCGCAGCTGCCACTGCCCCCATCACAGCTGATGAGTGGCGCAGAGTGAGGTCCTCAGGGTGTAGGAGAAGGCCTTGTCTAGTGAGAGGACACATAGCGGTGGTTTAACTCCAGCTACAGCCTTTCCTACCACAGAGTTAATAGCAGAAATACTGAGGGAAGGAAGGAGGAGTTTTCCATAACCTTACCTTTCAAGCAAAAATGGTGCATCATTTTGGGGAAGTATCAAGACCATGATGTAAATGCTTATAAATATGAGCAGGTACAGGCTCTTGTGGAGACAGGTGGGTCCATCGTGCAGAGTTGTGTGAGTAATTCCCTTTTTAAAATTAGTTTTGAAAAAAATGGAGAAGAAAAATTTTGTTCTGACTCAAAGCAATTAAAAATATCAGGTGAAAAATAACAAGTACATAAATTGTTTTGGATCAGACTAAATACCCTTGTTCAGCCTGAGAGGTGATGCTTGCTTTCAAGTCTGAGACCTTTCAGTCGAAGGACATTGTAGAAGCACTTGAATGCAACCAACCAACCAACCAAAAAATGACCAGCCAGGGTGAAGTTCTCTTTTCTCTGACCCTTTCTTTTTATTTTCCTATTTGGTTTTTTGGCATGAACAGCCTGGAATCCACAAAATGTTTTCCTAGCCTCAAACCGGAACTTTGTGCTGGAAAAAGCTGCTGCTGGGTTTGCGAGGTGGGGGGAGGGTGTTGAGTTGTTGTTCTGGGTGGTTGGTTTTTTTCACTGGCCTCTCCCTCACTACATGTGCAGGGTAAGTTACAGCCTGTTTCCTGAACTGCTTCCCATCTGTCTCTTCCACTAGTACTGGAGAGGAGACATCTGTCACTGGGGATGAGCTGGGAAAAGGGGAGGTCCGTAACCCCAGTACACAGGGGGAGAGCCCAGTATCCCCACACAGAAGCCTAGAGCCATAGCTAAAAACACCCATACCGGGCTCCCATGCTGGATTTCTGTCTGCTTGAGTCAGGATGGAAACCCCCACCCTGGTCAAAAAAAAATCTTTTACTTAACTAAAACGGAGCCTCAGTGATGGGTGGGGGAGAAAAGAAATATTTGGGATGCTTCAGCCATGCTCCTGGCAGCTGACGGAGAGGGTCAGCTTCTATCCTGTGTCTGCGGCAGAGGGGCTGCTGTGGGTGAGCAGTGGAGCAGCAGGAGGAGGAAAGGCATGATGCTGAGGTGTGAGTGGTAGTAAGTGCCACAGCCCACAGCCCCAAAGGTATGCTGGTGAGAGCAGGTCTGGTTTTTCCTGGTCAGAGGAGCTGGACTAAATGGAAATCCCCCTACCGCACCCTCACCATCCGCCCCGGATGCTTCCTGTGGCACTGAGCCACAGATTTAGCAATTTACCAGAAGCAGATAAAAAAAATCATAGAATCATAGAATGTGTAGGGTTGGAAGGGACCTTTAGAGGTCCAAACCCCCTGCAGTAAGCAGGGACGCCTTTACTACATCAGACTGCTCAGAGCCCCATCAAGCCTGACTTCGAATATCTCCAGGGATGGGGCCTCCACTACCTCTCTGGACAACCTCTTCCAGTGATCTACCACCCTCATATTGAAGAATTTCTTCCTAATATCAAACCTAAATCTCCCCTTTTCTAGTTTAAAACCATTGCCCCTCATCCTATTGCTACATGCCCTCATGAACAGCTCTTCCCCAGCTTTCCTGTAGGCAATTTTCAGGTATTGGAAGGCTGCAATTAGGTGTCCCTGGAGCCTTCTCTTCTCCAAGTTGAACAAGCCCAATTCTCTCAGCCTCTCTTCATCGGGGAGGTGCTCCAGCTCTTTCACCATGTTTGTGGCCCTCCTCTGGACACAGCCCAACATTTCATGTCCTTCTTGTGTTGAGGGCTCCAAAGCTGGACACAGTATTTCAGGTGAGGTCTCACCAGAGCAGAGTAGAGGAGTGAAATCACCTCTCTTGATCTGCTGGACACACAACTGCCTGGGCTGAGGTTGGCCTTCTGGGATGCAGAAGCACACTGACGGCTCATGCCTCCATGTGCATCAGCATGGCTTCTAGGAGGATTTGTTCCATGATCTTCCCAGGCACAGAGGTGAGGCTAACGGGTTGGTAGTTCCCAGGGTCCTCCTTCCTATTCTTTTTTTAAATGGCTGTGATGGTTCCTCTCTTCCAGACACTAGGGCCTTCACCTGATTGCCATCACTTTTCAAATATGATGGAGAGTGGCTTGGCAACCACATCAGTCAATTCCTTCAGGACTCTGAGATGCATCTCCATCTAGTCCCAGTGCTGGTGCGAGGTTGGGTGACCAAACAGGTCTGCATCCTTGAAGGTTGTCTTGGCAGGAACCACAATACCGGCATCAACTCCCTGTGTCGAGGTGCAGCCAGTCCATGAGCGCACACCTACATGTGTCCCAGAACATTAAAGCCATCCTTTATTTACTCCACTCAACAGCATGCGCAGTGTCTTCTTGCTTTCAGCTCAGGCCAAACTGTGTCCGCAGTCCACCCAGCGGAGTCAGTAGCACCGAGGATGTAAATACCTCGCTGCACCAGGACCTGGAAGGGTTGTTCCGGTCCCAGCAGCCGCAGCACCATCAGCCTTTCCATGTGTTGCCCACAGCTGGCCCTTAAGGGTTTGTGTCTGTATTATATTTTAATTGCCAGAAAATTAAGTCAGGTATTTGGAGAGTGTTAGCTGGCAACAGTGAGAATTTCACTTCCTAATCAGGTTTGGTTTTTCTTCAAGGCCCAATTCTGACAACAAAACTGATGCTTAAGAAATTCAGACTAGAGGAACATGACGAGAAACAAAAACAACCAGTACAGGGTCCAGAGGGAGATTCCTGCTTGCATGAGAGTATTCACATTATGCAAACCCCAAATTTTCACTAACAATTAATTTTAAAAGTATCTTGAACTCAGAGTTGAGGAAAGAACTTAAAATGAATGTAATCAATTACTGCCCGAGGCTCTACAAAACTGGCAACAGGGAGGTGAATGTCTTGGTTCCTCCCAGCTCTTTCTGGGTGGTGTGTTGCTCCCCCTTTCTGCAACTGCTGCAACCAGGAGCCTGACCACCCAGAGGGGTCCCAGGTGACAAAGAGAGGTGAGAGGGGTGACCGGCCACTGATGCAGCAAGTGCTTTTCTTCCTTCCATCAGCAAGGTGGCTAATGGAAGATGACTATACGCTTCTTCCTCATCTTCCTGGTGCAAGGGCCTCCAGGTAACAAGAATGACCAGCTCATGCCCCTAAGGATGTGGCCACTGTGGTTCATCCCAAAAGCAAAATGGTGTCTTGTAACGGTGGTCCGTTGGTGGCATCCAGTGTGATTTTTGGCAATATCTGCCCACAGTGCGCAAAGCTGTGTCTTTTGGCAACAAGGTGAGTCACCACCAAGGGTAGGATGAGGGCTTTGCAGCACCTCTGGGCTAAAAGCAGTGGTATGGCCAAAGCAGCATGGGGTGATAAAGCTGTGCACAGGCTGGGGTCCATGCAGGGGAATGGTCTTCTGGAGCCAGCAGTGTTGGGGCAGCTGTGCACCCCCAATCATGACCATGAAGGCACCTACCCTTAGTGGTGGGGCCAGGCTGTTCTGTGGGGAGCAAATACTATTGTGTGGGCTTCTGGGATGGGCAGGAGGCTCTCAGGGGCCTGCCCTGATCCAAAATTTGGTGGTCAATGACAGGCAACGTCTGCCAAGGTGGGTTTTGCACATGCTTGATTTTTGGGAGCGCGAGAAGGTTTGTTGGCTTGTTGGGTCAATCGCAGCTCTGCTAGGATGTGTACAACAGCGCTCTGGTGGCTTGTAGAAAATGTCTTGCTCTATAAATTCCAGGTGGGGCTTTTGAGATTTAAAATACTTCTTTTGTTGCAGCAGCAGCTTTCTGCTTTCTTCCCTTGATACCTGAAGCTGATGGGATTTCACAAAGCAAGCTGCGCACTACACAACTACAGAGAGGAGCAAAACTCAGCAGGACTTGTTTGAGGAAGCAGCAACTTCCCCCAAAACAGGATGAGAGAAACCCCTGTCCACATAACAGATGGATAGTGTTCTCCTGCCCAGCGCAGGGCTCAGCACTGTGTCTCTGTAATCTGCGAAGTGCTGCATCCCAAGGACCATCTATACCCACAGTATTCTCCTGGAGAAGCTGGCAGCCCATGGCTTGGACAGGTACACTCTTTGCTAGGCTAAAAGCTGTCTGGATGGCTGGGCCCAGAGACTGTTGGTGAATGGTGTTAGATCCAACTGGTGACCAGTCACAAGTGGTGTTCCCCAGGGGTCAGTACTGAGACCCATCCGTTTCTCTTTAATATCTTTATTAATGATTTGGATGAGGGAATAGCATAGCCAGCAGGACCAGGGAGGTGATCTTACCCCTGTACTCAGTTCTGGTGAGGCCACACCTCAAATACTGTGTGCAGTTTTGGGCCCCTCACTACAAGAAAGACACTGAGGCCCTGGAACATGTCCAGAGAAGGCTAACAAAGCTGGTGCAGAATCTGGAACACAAGTGTTATGAAGGAACGGCCAAGGGAACTGGGACTGTTCAGTCTGGAAAAGAGGAGGCCCAGGGGAGACGTGACTGTTCTCTACAACTACATGAAGGGAGGTCATGGTGAGCTGGGGGGTCAGCCTCTTCTCACAGATAAATAGCAACAGGACAAGAGGGAATGGCTGCAGGTTGCACTAGGGAAGGTTCGGGTTAGAAATTAGGGGAAATTTCTTCTCAGAAAGAGTGGTGAGGCATTGGAACAGGTTGCTCAGGGAGGTGGTGGAGTCACCGTCCCTTGAGATCTTTAAGGAAAGATTGGATGAGGTACTTAGGGACATGGTTTAATAAGTAATATAGGTAGTAGAGGAACGGTTGGACTAGATGATTTTGGAGGTCTTTTCCAACCTTAATGCTTCTGTGATTCTGTTCATTTTAAGAGACTGTGTTGAGACTGTTGGAGGTTGTCAGTCTCAACATTGCTGGAACGTCACACTGCCTACCACTGTCACAGCAATGGAGCATCGGTCAAACTACCAGACTACACATTTCCTGCCCTCCTACGAACTGGAATGCAGAGCAGGATCTAAGAACTTTAACCGGCCCTGTGCATGAGCCCTGGGGTTGGGAAGACAGAGGGAGCCTGGAGACCCCTGAAGACCACATCTGGACACCCCCTAGTGACGGTATCGGGCATGGGCACCACCGCTGAGGATAAGCAAAACAGTTCTTAGAATAGGCTAATTGATTCTCAGAAGGAGTGATTACAGTCTAGTGACAAAGCAGAGATGACCAACATCAGATGGAATGTTCCCCCCACCAGACTTGAAGACAAATCAGAATGGCGGGATGCTGCAGCTCCGTGGTGGTAGCTATTGCATCTTTTTTTTTTCCCCCTTCCAGTCTCTCCCTCTTTCTCTGCATCCATGTGTTTATTTAAGTAACCAAAAAATTGCTTTAGTTCGCGGCATCTGACCTTATTTGTGATTAATCTCACTTTGGGTATAACAACATGTCATAGTTTTGCAGAGAGGTCCCACGCTGAAGCATGTAGAGACATACAGAAGACACTGTGACCCGCCTTGGAGCAAGCCTCTGCCAGCACTTGAAGCCTGTGGAGAGACAGAGACTCAGAGTTGAGAGAGAAGCCCACACTGGAGCAGGCTTGCTGGGGCGGGGGAAGGGGGTGGCTTGTGACTCCATGGAGGCCCAGGCTGGAGCAGTCTGGGCCTAAGAGACTGAGAGACATTCTATGATTTATGACTGCACCCCATAGCAGTGACCTGCGCTGGGGCAGCTGCTGAAGACCTGAAGCCCTGTGGGAAAGGACTCATGTTGGAGAAGTTCATGAAGGACTGTCTCCTGTAGGTGGGACCCCGCGGTGCAGCAGGGGAAGGATGTGAGGAATGACCCCCTGGCTAAGAAGGAAGAGAACTCATGAGGAAGTGACCAAAACCCCCATTCCCCTGTTCCCTGCCCCTCCCCATGTCACAATGGGGGGAAGAAGGAAGTGAAATCTGCTAAGAATAAGCAAAGTCTGCTAAGAAGGGAGGGGTGGGAGAAAACACTTTAAGATCTGGTCACGCTTCTCATTACCTGACTCTGGTGTCACTGGGTATGCAGTGCAGGGTAATAAATTTGAGAGTTTTCTTTCCTTTACTCTGTGTTGAGTCTGTTTTGCCCATGATGCTGATTATGGAATGATCTCTCCCTGTCCTTATCTCAACTCCTGAGCCTCTCAATATATATTTTCTCCCCTGTCCAACTGGAAAGGGGAGTGATAGAGTGGCTTTGGTGGGTCTCTGGCCTCCAGCCAGGGTCAAAGCACTGCACAACAGATCTTCCTGGACGGGACCTTCCCGGATCAGGAAATTCATCAAACATTTTAAATGTTTGCTGTTATTTTAATGTAAAGCCAGGCATTCCTGCTTGTCCTGGGTTTGGCTAGGATAGGGTTATTTTCTTTGTAGTAGGTGATGTAGTGCCGTGTTTAGGAGCCAGGATGAAAGCAGCGCTGATAACACACCAGTGTTTTAGTGGCTGCCAAATAGTCAAGGACTTTTTAGCTTTCCATGCTGTTCTGCTAAGGAGAAGGTGGGGTGCATCCAGGAAGCTGGGAGGGGACACAGCTAGGACAGGTGACCCAGTCTGGCCAGAGGGGCTATTACATGAGAAACCATGTATCACCAGTTTTATATATTTTGCTATAAAGTCCTGTTATTGTTATTTCTCCCTCCCTTTGCTGTCCCAGCAAAATGTCCTTACCCCAGTGCAGGAGGTTTGCCTTTGTTTTTTTGCTCCCGCCCCCTGCCCACTGGAGAGTGGCTACATGGTGCTCTGCTGCCAGCTGGGGCGAAGCCACGACGCTGGGTTGCACATATTGGAAATATAATGTCTGCATTTTTGTGGAAGCATGGACAAATTTCATCTCAATCTGGCTACCTGTTCAATGCAAGCCCTATTTAGCTGGAGGACTCCTTGGTTCCTTTGCCAAATTACTGTTTTCTCTCTTCCATTCACATTCCCCAGCTTATGGAGGGGTTTTGACCTAAAACTTTCCTGCCAAGCCTCCAAGCTGGGAAATGAGGGTGACCTGACCTGGGTCTGCTCATGCGTTGCTGCTGGTGAGCATGGCTGGGCTTCTGGGCAGGCAAGGACTGGGAAGGGTGACCATGCTGCTCAAGTGCCATGATTTCAACTCCTACCAGCATTCGTTAACCATCACAGGGCTGCTCTTGTGGTGGTTTGTCAGGAGACCTTGCTCCTACTGCTGTCCCGCTGTGGCAGTGATGGTGGCAGGTCAGCCATTTCCCATGCCATCTCCGATGTTTGGGTTGGCAAGTCCCAGCTTGCCACCGTGACCTCCTGGTGTTTGCATGTGGGTGTAACCCATTGGTGCAGCTCTCCCTTAAAATATCCCTGGGTACTCCCTTCCCCCTGCTTTCCTCCCACTTCCTTGGGCTTCTCAGTAAGGGCCCTGGCAGCTGCTTCTTGCTGGCAGTGATTGGCCCTGCCACTGCATCCGGTTCATTTTGGCCTCCTCACACAAAGGTGTCCCTGCTCTGAAATAGATGCCAGTGTTCGATTGCTTGCAACTTCTTTCTGATACCACGAAAGGTTCTCAAGGGTTCTGCAAGCAGGAACAGGGCCGTGGTGCCACATGCCACCCAGCGTTTGTCACAGAGGCCAGGACGGCAAAGGAAGTGGTGCTGTGATGGGCACAAGTGGTACTCAGGTACAGAGCAGGCATTTTGTGTGGGTTTTTTAGAGTTGCTTTGGGTGGATTTTGGGTATAACCTCTAAAGGGCTAAGTCTTCTTGTCACTTTTTAAGAGTGATGTTTCTTTTGATGTTTTTTCTCATAGGGAGTGCCTGGTTAAGGCCACTCGCTGCAGTGTCCGGGCATCAATGGCCCTGCACAGCCAGCACGTGGGTCGTGAAGCACCACTGTATGGCTGTCCCCTAGGCAAACCCCCCAAAACCCAGCGCTTCCCTCCCTCCAGGCCAGAACTGGATGTCTTGCAACACTATTTCCTGCCCTTCTGGATAAGGAGATAAACCTTCAACAGAAAGGAAAGTACAAGATAAAACAGACACTTGGAGTTCCCCAGCCAGAGGCATTTGGGAAGACACATCTGAGCTGTGGAAGGTCAGTCATGTGCTCTTCATTTTGTTTACTTGACCCTAATATCACATCATGGAGCCCCTCTAAGTAGCACTGCAAGGTGAATTACATCAATTAGTTTTACAAATGGAGAGCCTGAAACCATTTTGGAGATATAGATGTGCACATATCTGCCTATATCTAAAGTGAATATTTAATTTTCCATGAATAAATTTAGGAAGCCTATAATGAGAGCAGGCCTGCACTCAATGGATTGTACTTTTAGAAGGCAGAGGTGGTATTTTGTTAAGTGGGTTGTGTTCAAATGGTTAATAATACTGTGCACTTCAGCTCATCATTGAAATGTCCTTCTGTGGTGTTCCAAATATACACACTTATGAGCTATACATGCGTTTGTGGCTGCACTGTTGGCTATCCTGGCTGATGCAAAGAAATGCAGCAAACAGGCTGGGCAGAGAATGGATTGGGAGCAGCCCTGAGGAGAAGGACTTGGGGGTGCTGATCAATGACAAGCCCAACATGAGCTGTCAGTGTGCGCTAGTGGCTCAGAAGGCCAACCGTGTCCTGGGCTGCATCAAGAACAGCATGGTCAGCAGGTCAAGGGAGGTGATTCTACCCCTCTGCTCTGCTCTCATGAGACCCCACCTGGAGTACTGTGTCCAGCTCTGGGGTCCCCAGTACAGGACTGAGTACAGAGTAGGGCCACGTAGATTATCAGGGGGCTGAAGCATCTCTCCTATGAAGACAGGCTGAGAGAGTTTGGCTTGTTCAGCCTGGAGAAGAGAAGGCTCTGGGGAGATCTAATTGCTGTGTATCAATACTTAAAGGGGCCCTACGGGAAAGTGGGAGAGGGACTGTTCACCAGGGAATGTAGTGATAGGACAGGGTGTGACGGCTTTAAGATGAAAGAGGGTGGGGTTAGATTAGATGTTAGGAAGAAATTTTTTACTATGAGGGTGGTGAGGCACTGGAACAGGTTGCCCAGAGAGGTTGTGGAAGCCCTATCCCTGGAAGTGTTTAAGGCGAGACTAGAAGGGGCTTTGGGCAGCCTGGTCTAGTGAAGGTGTCCCTGCCCAGGGCAGGGGGGTTGGAACTAGATGATCTTTGAAGTCCCTTCCAATCCAAAGCATTCTATGATTCTATGAAATTTGGGCTGCAGACTGAGGACCCTGGTTGCAGGAGGGGCCACCTGCTGGAGGGACTGCTTCAAATGCTCCCATCTGCTCTTCAAAACTGTCTGGCTTTGGAGATGAAAACATTCGGTTTCTCAGTTTGGTGTATCAAAGCAGAGCTTTGGAGAGTGGGTGAAGACCAAGCAAAGCCTCCAGGTTTGTGTTATCAGCACACACATGGCTGAAGTAGAGGATGTGCAGCAGCAGTGGTGGTGGTATGCAGGTAAGTCTGTGCTGGCCACATGTAGCAGAGGCTCTGTGACTGAGCTAGCAAGGTATTTCAGCCCATTTCAGATGTGAGTGGGAGTGAGAGGCTGGGCCACCCCCAGCTGCATTGGGAGAGCCAACATCTTGCTTTGGACCTTTGGAACCAGGGCAGATTTCATGCTATGGCTTGCTCACAAAACAGTAACACCCCAGCATGCTTGGTCTTACACGCACCACCCCTGTGCTGCAGCTGGGCATGTGTATCTGGCTGGTCCTGCAGGCACAGTGGGGACACCCAGCATCTGTTGGGGACGTGGGGGGAGTGATGGTACCCCATGGGTAAGGGGGGCCACCAGGCATTGGCATCCCATCATCAGGCAAAGCCATATGCATGAGTCGGGGGTGGTGGCACTCCACACCCTCAGGGCCTTTCCTTATTTGTTTCAGTCCTGACAACATGATTTACTTGATCTATAAATATCCCTCTGGCACAGGGAATAATGCATTGGATGACATTTTCCAGATGGTCTCATGTTCATGGGCGAGGCATCCCCTGGAATCGTTAGAAAAGGGAAGAAAAGGCAATCTGCAAGCCAGCACACCGTTTCACAGAGTCTTTAAAAGCATTTCACCTCCATCCCTGCTCTCAGGAGAGAGTGGAAAGAGCTCACTCCCCATGTTTTGACACATTGCAATCCCCCAGCTGAGACCCAACACGCCTTGAAATGCACAAACTGCAAAAAAAATTATCAGGCAGGCAGGAGTTGGTGTCCTTTCTTCTGCCTTTTTTCTCCCTGCCCTTTTCTTGGGTTTGGCTCAGAAAAATGCACTTTTCTTCAAGGTGGGGTGAGATTTGAGGGACAAGAAACTGAAAACTTTGCTGCTGCTCCTTATTATGTTTTGGGTTTGTGTTTTTTTTTTTTTTTTTTTTTAAATTTGTTAAACTTGCTTCAAGAGTAAGAGATATTCAAGGCAGGCATTTAAATGTTACCACTGCAATTCAGAATCCCCTGTATTTTTTCAAGGTCTTTGGAAGGAGCGGTTTGACCGGGCAGTGCCAGCTGACCATGCCGTTGTTAGCTGCCATTAAGTTGTTCAGATGAAACGATCTGCCCCCTGCACCAGGAGAGGCAGGATCACCCAGGGGTGCCACAATACTCGGGGCCAGCTTTCCCTGGAACCCAGTAACATCCCATTGGGCCAGGCTGGCTGCAGGGATGGGGAGTGGGGTGCTGTGGGAAGGGCTTAGTGGGAGCACCCCCCACAGGAACCACATGTTTGACAGGGTGACAGACCAAGCAGTGTGCAAAGAGACATCCCGTTCCTGCACGGTGTGCCTGGGGTACCTGCTGGGCACGCGGGGGTGCTGCTGAGGTGTGCCTCAGGCATCAGTGGGGTACACCTGCCTGCTGCTGGCTGGTCACTCAGAAAGAGCTTGAAGCAACCAGAGCAGCTCCGTGGGTAGGCACCTGTGGGTGGATGCTTCCCTGCAGAGGAGAGTGCAGTGAAGAGCCCCGGGGATCTCGAGCGGAGGAGAGCAAGCATAATTGGCCAGGTACATCATACATGTATACAGCAGCTTAGTGCTGGCTGCAGGAGCCCTGGCCTGGCAGAATGCTTCAATATTTTGTGCAAATCCAAATACATATTTTTTTCTGTTATAACCTATTGATTATTTGAGTTATCGGAGGGGAAAAACCCAAGAGGTGAGACAAAACACTCAAAATGAGCACCCTCTTAGTAAGTCCTTCCAGATAGCAAAGATTCCACTTCTGAGCTTCCAGCCAGGACACAAACCTTGTTCTGACAGATATACAGCACACAGAGCCATCAACATCTGAGAGAAATAAATAGTGTCCAAAATTAGGAAGCTACTAGCTAGGAACCAGAGCTGTCCATACATCTGAAATGATTTAGGTATCCCCAAAGCCCCAGGAGGGCCAGAGGGGTCTTTCTATTATTTTTATGTATTAGTGGAGCATATAAAAGTATGAGGCAGCAGCTCTGGACTCAATGACCATGACATCTAGCAGCTTTGGCTCCTGTACCTGACACGTTGGCAGCCACCTCAGGGAGAGCTGGCACGAGCACTGGGAAGCCCTTTTGAGGCAGTTCACAGCCTCATATGTTTAGAGGTTCCCCCTGGTCAGTTCCTGCTTGTTTTAATACACCTCTCTTGGGAGCTGCTTCCCAGGGGTCTACACCTCCCCATATGGTAAACGCATCCCTGTACAGCAAATACAGGGGCCAGGAGGAGGGTGATGTGTGTGCAAGGGCAGGTGCTGCCAGACTATGTGTAGCAGCCGTCAGCAAACCCTTGCTTTTGTGCTGGTATTTGTGTTCTTGCTTATCCCAGTGTTCTCATCGCTACTGGTATGGCAGCAGCATTGGGGTTTTGGATGGTGGCCCCCAAAATGGCTGATGGGACTATCCTGGTCCAAGCTGTGAGCTTGCAGGCCAGTCATCCTGCCAAGCAGGAGCACTGGCCCTGGGCAGCAAGTGCTGCCTGGCTTTGCCTGGTGCCTGCAGCATTCATGGTGTGAGAAGAGCCCTGAAAGCCCTCAGGGTGTGGGGAGAGTCCAGGGAGGACAGATGCAACCAGAGAGACTGACCTGCCTGGCTTGTGGGTGCCCACTAGCCATGCTGGGCATACTGCCAACTCATCTGCTTTGGAAAGAGGCAAAGTTGCCTTTTTTAGGCCCTCTGTCTTTACTCATGAATTGATTTATGGCAGGGGCCTCCTTACCATGCTGCTCCCAGGGCCAGGTGTTGCATCAGAGCTGAGATGAGAACTGTGGCTCACAGCAATTGGCATTTGCTGCCTTAGATGCTCTTGAGGAAAACCCGGGGAGGGTATGAGTTTCTACATGCCTCTTGGAAGCTGCAACTTGGAAAGGCCCTTCAACCTCAACTGCTAATGGCACATGCGAGTGTGGCCTCTGCAGCTGACCCTCCCCAAACTGCTAACACCTCTGCGCACAACTTCTGCTGGTTTTAGCTTCATTTTATTTTGGGTTTGTTTTATTTTAGTTACCCAACTGCAGATTGGCTTGTTATTTTCACTCTGAAACCAGGGAAAGCAAAACCGTGCAACACTTATTGAGGTTCTCCAAGCGAGCAGCCTGCGGTGGGCGAGTCCTGAGCTGCTGCAGTTTTGGGGAAGGCGTAGGCACATCCTCTTCACACCAACTGCAGCTTCACTGCGCGGGTAACATCCAATGTGCAAGAGTCTTATAGAGCCATCCCCAAGGCTGCACTTGCTCCAGGTTTTTAATCAGGGCAAAATGTTTTCCCAAGGCAAAGAGTGCTTGTCTTCCCAGGGCTGGGAGTCGGTGGTGCCAGGAGCCCTGCAGTCATGGTGTGATTAATTCCTAATCCTCTCCTGGTGTTGAAAGCAATACTATTTTTTCTTTCTCTCTCTCTGCTGTCATACCCAGGGCTTAAAGCAGACCTGCCTGCTTTTACCAGTGAATAATTGAGTACCCACTGGTCAGGAGTATGAGCAGCACGGTCCTGTTGTGTTTACCGACTCCATGACTACTATGGAAAAACTACTATTTCATTCCTTCCTTATCAATCCAGAGGTGGATAAGGACAAATGATCCCAGAAAATGGGCAAATATTACGTATGGGCTACCATTTCTACTTTTCAAATTAAAACCAAACAAAATGAAGCCTGACACAATGCCCAGGAAAGACATTGGGTTCGTTGAAAGACTGATAATCTTTAAGGAGGGGAGGAGTTGCAAAAAAAGCCTTACCTAATCAACAACAGCTACCTGTGGCCTGCTGGAGCCCAGGAAAACCTCAATAAACATGAGCAGTTCTGCATGGGAACAAAATGACTCTATTTCACTAGTTAAATACTTACTTAAAAATTGATAAGTGCTTTTGTGTTGGCATCATGTGGGGGAGTGTAAAATCTTCTGTGATAGTGTTTCCCACTGACATTTCAGTGGGCCTATTAACCCTTTTGTCACGCCCCATTCCCGGCATGGAGGATTTCACCTGGGGCAATTAATTTCTGGTCTGCATAGGTAGTGTGGGCGTTTTGGTTTATACAGTGCCTCTAGCACATGGCTCGGTCAGTGCTTAAACTCCTGTTAATCCTTTAGGCTCTGGTCTTGCTCTCAGGAGCCTGGAGCTCTGCCCAACCAGACCAGTGGGGACTGAGGTGGGACTGAGGTGGGACTAAGGAGGGATACCACAAAAAAAAAAAATCCACCAGACAGCTCCTCAGCCAAGCCCTTTGCAACACACAAAGAAGTGGAAAAACCTCCCTATTACACAGTATTTCTGTGAGCTGGCTGATGAGTATGAATGTATCCATGCCTATTCCTCTACTTGAAGATTTTTGCCCGACAACTTCAGTGTCTTAGAAACTTCAGGCAGTCACATGCTGCTTTCAAACTGGTACAGGTTTCATATCAAAATGGTTCACCTACTTCAAGTCTCATGGTGACTTTTAAACTAAAATACTCAGCTCCCCAAAGCCCCAGCACTCAGACTAGACCATCCTCTTTCTGGAAGGTGCATTGGGACTTTGAGAGAGTGGCCCCAGGTCAATAATGAGCAAGGCAGATTATTTTTTGGACGTGGACCTTCTGCATCCACCTACATTTATAGTCCTAAATGTGTTTTACTTCAAAATAACCTCAGAGTAAAGACTAATTTACATTTTAAAGTGCAATATTTAACTCGACAAATATCCATAAAGGCCACATCGAACAGAGGAGTAACAGAGGACTTTACTAATGACCTTAATTTGCATAGGAACACAATGGACAGTTATTTTTGGGACCATCCTCTCCATCTTAATTACACGTACACCCCACGGTAGGTAAGGGATGAAGAACAGGAGTATTTTATTGTGTGCTGCACTGGAGCTGGGAAGTGCTGTGGCTGCTTTCTTTTCATTAGGAAAATTTTACGTTATACTCTTGGATGGTGGTATTAGTCTGATAAGTGATAAACTTTAACAAACATGGAAACACAGAGAGAGGGGAGAGCCAAACACTGGGCATTTGTAACCTAATCTCAGCGCCCACATCAGAACCGCATGATTTATGGGAACTGGCAACTCTTACTGACGGCAGCTTTGCAGTTTTGGGGCCCTATTATTAGCTACAATAGTGGAGACAGTTTGGGATTTTTTTTTTTTAGTTTATTTTGGGTTTTTTCTGACATTTCTTTCAAGCTGGCCTTCTGGTGGGAAGGAGGGAAATTTAATGAACATCAAAATTAAAAGAAAATGTGGTGCAGGGAAATAAAGGTTGGCAATTTTTTTTCCCCAAGTTTGACAAGCATTTTCCCTCCAACAAAAAACCCAGTTCTTCCCTTTGAAATGTTACTTGCATTTTGAATGATTTAAATACGATCAAAATTTAAATTATTTGATACAATTGTCTCAAAACTTTTAATTGTGATCCAACTCAAATTAGTGGTGATTATTAATTCAATACTCCCTTACTTTGGACATGGGCCAGGGAAAGCTTTTACAATCTCAGGCTCCAATAGAGAGAGGGGGAAAACAGATGGGATTTCCACATACCCAAATGTATCCAGACCTTCCTGCAGCTCTCTTGCAGCCAGCTATACATACATGGCAATTGCCCCTACCAATTCATGGCCGTAATGAGCTTGGCCAGGTAGAAAGCAGAGATGCACTTAGATGTTTTTTGTGGAAAGCAGATGGCTCCTAGCCTTGAATCCAACTGAAGGCTCTTGTGCCTGCAGTAGCACATCTCCCTTTGGGTTTAAATTATGTAGCAGCCATCCTGCCTCCTGTCTGAAGGTTCTGTGCTGTTCCAATTTCCCTCTTATCACATCTTAATTTCTAATCCACTAGTTGGACACAGTGCTTATGACGCTTGGCTCAACTGGAAAAAATTAACAGAGCGCACCCCTTGTTGGTCAATACTGGTCGATAAATATTATACATCCTTGCAGCACCGAGATAATGCTTCTAAAACGATTTATCCCTATCTGCCAACTTCATTTAAAAAACAAAACAAAAACTCTTGGTAGAGGCTCACCGACTTCATTTCAAGGGGCAAGTGTCTGTGAGCAAAACCTTTCCCTTTCTTTTTTCTTCTTTCCTCTCACAGACATTTGATCAAGAAAACCTGGGGAGTGGAACACGCTCTGGTTTCAGTCGCGTCGTGGCTGATCAGGAATAGTATCCCTTTGGCAATGTAGCACAGAAAAAAGGCAGGTGGTTTAAAGGTCTCAGTCTGCAATCTGGCTCCTAACAGAAGACCAGACAGTCACCGGTGGCTGCGCCGTGAGAGGTCTTCATCTGCTTTTCTGAAGAGAAGGGAATACTTCTGGTTTTCTTAAAATCAAAGATAAAAGACACACCAGAAGTAAAGCCAACAGCCAGGGTTGAAAAGTGGGAGGAAGGACAGCAGACGTGGGCATCTTTCAGCCTGGCCATTGGGTCACTTTCTGCAGCCCTCCGGGACGAGCCACCCTCCTGACGTGACGTTGCAAGGAGCTGCTGGACACAGAGGCAGGAGCAGTGCTGTTGCAGCAGATGTTCCTGGTGCCTGGAGGAGGCAGCCTTTTGGGTGGCAAAAACACCCCTAAGGGCAAAATTTTCCCCATGCTTATGCCCATGTACCACTTTGGGCCCTTCAGCTCCAAGAACATCTAGGCTGCAGCCTGCCCACCGAGGACAAGGTATGTAAAACAGCAGTAAAGCATGTATAGTATCCAGGAGACTGACACCACAAGGCCACCCCAGTGGCTGCCTTCCTTCCCCCCGTGCTGTGTGCAGGCAACCCAAAGGGTCTGGTATGTGCTTCTCTGCCCCAGTGAATGGATGCATGTCCTCCCTCCTCCTTCTCCCACCTTGCTCCCAGTGTGGGATGTTACAATGTAACTGCAAAGTGCCAGTCACGCAGCACCCTTCTCCCTCCCCACCCTTTGGTTAGCCATTTGCTTATTTCCCAGGCTGAGGCCAGTGCTGTCATTATGTCACTGTCAGTGGAATCATTTTTGTGTAAGCTCTTTTTAGCAGTGGTGCCTCAGCAGCTGACACAAAGACCCTTCCAGCTGCAGGACTCAGCGGTGCCCAGCAGCTCACTGCCTTACTTTGGAATAGGGATGACGATGGAGCCATCTGCAGTGTCATAGCGACCCTCCCCACACGCTTTCCCCTCCCAGTTTAAACCAAAGCCACCTCACTGGCTGACAGATGAGGTAGGAAACTGCTCATCAAATCAAAACTAGGCTGAAAACACTTACAAATTGTTTATGTGATTTGCAGCAGGTGATGCTGCTCTAGATCTGCCAGGTGCTTTGGAAGATGATTTGCATGGTACTATGTTCTTTATAGTGGCTGGAGGTAGGTCATTTGCCTCCCACAACCCGTCGTGGCTCCCTGAGACCCTGTGTACCCCAAATGTGATTTGCCAGCAGGCCTGACTAGCATCCTTGGGATGCTCTCCAGGTCATTGCCTCCTTCTGGCACGAGGAGGGGGGGCAGTTTTTCCAGTTGCACATTTTAAGGCAAATCCAAACCAGTGGCTGTTAAGGAATGGATGACAAAACAGTACAGGGGCACGTGAAGGGGCTGAATTCTGCTGTTTAGATATGTCTCCGTGTCCAGGGACTGAGTTTACCATCCCTGCTGTAGTAGCCCCAAAGGAGCTAAATCCTGGCTGTGTCAATCTTTTGGGGAAGTCTCTGGGTTTCAGATCCTCCTTCCCCGCTTTGTTACTCTTCTGTAGGGTGCCTGCATCCAGCAGTGCTGCGGGTACTGCACTTGCCACTCCAGCTCACATGATGTAGCTCTTTGTCCCTGAATGAACCCAGGGTTGCAACCCCCCATCTTGCCTTCTCCTGCATTGCGTGCCTGCTTTCACCCAAGGACTAGGCAAGGAATAGCATCCCTGGGCTCAGCGCCATGGGGTACTGGCTGTGTAGCTCAGAAACACAGAAAACCCGGGGCAGGAAGGGATCTTGGGAGGTCATTTGGCCTGACCCCTCCCTCCACGGAGGGTGAGCATCCATACCTTCAGTAGCAACTGTCACATTAATCCAAATTCTGCCCAGTGGGACAGACACAAATATCTTGAAATCCCCTTTAACATCAAAATTGATTAAGGCCTGTTCTTATAAAAGAAATTGCTTAACTTCATTTTAATTTGGGACATGGTGGGGGAGTGGTGTCTGATTATTTAATTATGGGGAAAACATGGTTTTTGTTTAAAGGAATTGACAATGTTTCTTCCATAGAAGTCTTTGTTCACAGGTACACTGTTTTGTCACATGTAAGTAACATACTGTATTATGGAAAACATAGAAGACAGATGCGGAAGACACCTCAAATGAGCTGGTGTCCAACACCTCCTGCAGGTAGGACTGCCTCCACTTGAACCATTCCTGATTACCATCTAACCTGCTTTCCAAACTCTTTTATGATCTTCCCGTGCAATTTACTCCACCCTCACAACAGCCTTTGCAATCAAAGGTGCTTTTGTAAACCAAAAGCCCAAATTTCCTTTCTTAATTCACGCTCGCTAAGAACTTGTTAAGCAGCCGTTTGCAGGAATAATTAATTACCCTCCTCCTGCCAGAGGGTAGGAACGAAGCTTGCTTTGCAACGCGTTGCAAACAGCTTTATTTGCGGGCTGCTCCTTTTTTTAACCAAAACTTTTCGCTTGGTGTCTTCCTTGGCTCGTGGTAGCTTGCACGATCGCCTCTCCTGGTGTCAAAAAGATGTAGGAAGCTCCCGTTGTCCCCTGCTCCTTCTGCCCGTAGCTTACTGGCCCTTCAAGGCCGTGAGGTCTCTTATGGCGGGGCGGGGTGTTAACCCCCCTACCAGCCGCTCCCCCCACTGCCAGCCCGGCTTCCGCCCCCACTGGCCGAGGGCTACCGGGCACCGCATCGTGACTTGCTCCGCTTGACATACTCACAGCGTGACAGCAGGTAAAATTGCGGTGAAGAGCGCGTATCGGATTATAAACTCCTGACCGGCCGCGGGGGAACGGAGGGAGTCCTGGAGGTTGGGAGAGAGCGAGGAAAAAAACCCAACCCAGCACCGCAACAAGCCCGTCAACGTTACAGCAATTTAAGCCGGTATATTATGGAATAACTCCCCCCGCCGCCTCCCCCCCCAAAAGACAACTACCACCCCAAACCCAGCAGTGGCTCTGCCCAGGGAGGAGCCGTTTCTCGGCGCCGTCGGGGCGGGGGGCAGCGCCGCCCGCTCCGGGGGTGACTCCGGCGGCGGCTCCGGCATCTAATGGGTATGCGTGTTTCCTCACCGGGGCTTCGTGACGGGGCGGTCCCGGGAGGATACGGATGGGGCCCATCTAGAGGAGGGGAGAGGATTGGCGGGCGGCGGCAAGGGAGGGAGAAAGCCCTCGGTGATGCCTGGGGCGGCAAGAGGGAGCCGCACTCCTCGGCGGGCGCGGAGCGGCGGCGCCGGAGGTGAGCCGGGGCGCGGAGAAACGGGAGGCCACGACCGGGTCTCCCCGGCCGGGCTGCGGTAAGGGCGGCGCATCCCGCTGCGAGGGGGACGCGGGTTGCCCGTGAGCCGAGGCGGAGGGGCTTCGCTCTCCTTCCCCGCTCGGCGAAAGGTGTATTTTTCCGTGGAGAACTCTTCCATGAGCAGAGCGTGTCCCCGGCCCCCGCCGTGCCAGCCGCCCGGCGGGTTGCCCTTACAGGTGGCTTGAAGCCGACCTCCAAACCCTGTAGGGTTGCCGAGGTTGGGGAAGAGTGGGACGCCGGGTGGCGGCCTCGTAGGCTGCGTGCCTGCCCTCCGGCCGGACCCCCGGGCAGCCCTGAGCTGGCTCCGTGTCGAAGCTCCGTAGGTAGCAGTTCCTATGGTCCAGGCAGAAAGGCAAGGCGGGGAAGGGAGCTGCGCGTACAGTGCCCGTGCGTGCTGCAGGCTGAAAGGGCTTCGTACTACTCGAGAAGGACTAGTCAACTGCTGAAGCCCTGGATCCAGGTGAACGACAGCAGCACGGTGGGAGGATGAAGAGAAGAAGGTTGGATGGGATGGTAAAATGTGCAGGTCCTCTCTGCCAGTAGCGATAGGCTGGCCTGGGTGAAAGGGTGGAAAGACCACAAAACTGGTGATAGGAAGGAGCTTGGTTGGCCATCATATTGATGGAGATGTGCCCTGAAAAATGTTGGTGACTGGGCAGGAATAAGGTCTGAGGAAGAAAGATGGAGACTCGAAATAGAGCTGTAGACATGCTGTGGTGGGAGGGGGAAGAAAGCCCTGACAGAAGAGGCATAAGAAAAAATGTAACTCTTCTACCTGTAGTAACCTAAAACTAGTAGTATGTTGAAAGAAGATGAGTTTAGAAGTTTTGCCTAACAGTGAACTGTGGCAGTTAAACTAACACATTGTTTCCTAATGCGTGAGAGGTTGCTCAGCATAGATTGGATGTTTCTGAACCCTGAAGAAACCCTTTCTATCTACTGCTGGGCTCTGCCGGCTTTGCGTTATGGTATGCTCCAAGCAAATATGATAGCGCCCAAATTCCCTTCTTTTGCATCTTGTAGCAATTCTACTAGTGTCTCAAAGGACAGGCCCTGTTGGAGGAACCACCATACATAGAAGGCCCTTCTCTTGTTTGCACGACCATCATTTGACAGCTGGCAGTCATCCTTGAAAGTCAAGAGCGTGTGATGTTGGGTGAAGAGCAGTCTCCCTGCCATGGATTAGTTTTAGGTATGTAGTTCAGGTAGTAGCTTGTTGCTATGTGCCACGTTTTTTCCTTCTTGTGGCGTTTCTATTGGCTCTCAAATGCATTGGTTCTCTCTGTCTGACAGTGGCTGTAATGGAAGTTTTTCCTGTTCAGGGTATCACAGGACCACCATGTTCAGTTAGTTGTGGGCTGTGAAGGTCTCTGTGTGCAGTCTGGTGTTACCATAAAGTTAAGTTTGGTGACACTAAAAGGATGCAGCCTCTGGATGCCTGTCTCGCCCTTCTGGGAGTTAAACCAGTAAGAAAATCACATCCTTCAGCAAGACTGGCTTTTTGGTGCTTTAGCTTTCAGGACCAGTCACAGCAGGGTCAGGAGTGCCAACAAAGAGCCCAAGGAATGAGGGAGTGGAGCCTCTTGCTTTAGCCATTGCCTTGATTTTGTCGTGTCATCCATGGATACTTTGGCATGAGGTACTTATGAGTAATGCTACTTCCCTCTGTTAGTTGCATTTGTTTGGTCATTAGTACAGACAAGCTGCTGTCTGCCAGGCACTGTTACCATATAAAACCATACAGATGAGCTGTATGTAGCCTGGATATGACTTGCTGTCTGTGCTGCTGTGGTGTGGACCAAATTCCAGTAGTATCTGATGGCAGGAGAGATTGGTCACACCCCTCTTGTCTTTACTGGCAGCCCCTCAGTAAATCAGGATGGCTGTACTAAGCTCTCTAAGGGTTATGCTTCTTACGCTTCTTAAAAGCTTGTACTCTGTCTTCTGGCTTTGAGATCCCTTTCTCTTCATTCATCTGTGGTGTGGGTTGGTTTTTGTTGGGTACCACACCCCACCTCCCTACCCACCCCGCCAGCTCCCTGGCACTCCTGCCTAAACAAACACTTAAAATCCCTTATGTTTTGGAATCTGAATGCTGGGCCATTCAGATTCCAGAACAGATTCATAAATGTAATTTTGGGTGGTGCTTTAACTTAGGAACAGGTGATAAGTTACCAAATTGGCTCTTGTAACTGGCTTCTGAGTTTGCCTGTACTGGCTTTTACAATTATCTTAAACCAAGGCTGGGAACTCTGCCCAACAGCTTAAGTGAGGTTTGGTGGAACAAAATGTCAGATTATGTCATTGTGGACCAACTGCTCCCCTGTAAGTAAGGGATGAAGAACAGTCATGTTAGGATTTAGATTTTTCTTGTTAAAATTATGGTTTGCATGACTGCACAAAATATCTGTGCAAGATACATGGGCTACTATCTCCTGACCTTGTGTTCAGCCTTGCAGTGGCTCTGTCAGGTAGGAAAGTACTTCCATATTCACAGGAGGAAGGCTGTGTTAGAGGAAGAAAAACATTTCCACCCCCCCCCCTCCAGCCCCGAGATCCTTGAAGAAATTTAGACATCAATTTCACTGTGATTTCAAGGCTGAGGTGAGATTTTGTGCTTTGAAGTGACCCACTACTTGGCCTGTATGAAAATAAATAAAAGTCTCCTGAATCCACGTGTACTAATATTGGACTAATAGTGGTCTGATATTGGACTATCCGTGCTTTTTAGCACGTCTCTGGATTTTAAAAGCAGAGAGAAAGAAAGCATCCTCCAGGTTAAAGGAAGGAAACTCACTACAAGCCTGTTAGGCTCTGATACACTCAGTCTCTTTGCTTGTTATTGCTGCTGGATACTTGGTCACATACGGCTGAGCTGTGATAGAGCACAACGATCTGCTGTGCCTTCTCTCAGTTTTGCAAGATTTTCTGTGAAGCCCTTGCATAAGATAGTAAAGAGCAGTAAAGCTTGTGATTACAAGGGTTTGCTCACTTCCCGACTGGCGTCATTCTGACTTCCGTACTCTCGTGGTCTCCTCCTACACACACGTCCTTCCAAAGAGCTGCTCCTTTCCTAGCCATGTGCCAGTATTTGCTTGAGCTGTGAGGATTAAAATAGTGTTTAGACTTAATTTTTATACACAGTTTCCAGCCCTGTTACACAGCAAGCATGCATGGCTTTCTACCTGTGTGCGGTAATAGGAAACTATCTGAAAGCTGTTGGGGGCAAAAGGCTGTATCAGTTTGCTAGCTGAGCTACTGCTAGCATGTGTCCCTTTTGTCTGTTTGCCCTTAACAGCACCTTTCTGCAGCCAAATTCTGCCATCTTCTATTTTAAGTATTGATGAGGGGTTTATGCTGTCTGTTCCTTGAAACTAAAAGCTGTGAGGTAAAAAAATGGATCCTTTCAGTTAAAGAAGACCCAAACACTAAGCTCCACAAAAAAGCATTGGGAAACTTTCCTTGACAAGATGCTGAATATGATACTACTGTATTATTTTGGGAGGAAAAAGAGATACCAGGCTGACCGTGCACTGTAGCTGGGTTCCTGATTTTGCCGACTTTCCTCTACCCATGTCTGTCCATAAATGCTCCTGCACCCCTTTGTGTCCCACAGTGCCCCTGGCACCTTTCCTCACCCCCTCCACTTATCACATTGCTTGGTGCTCCTGCCAGGATGAAACCATTCACTGCTCCATCCCTCAGGGACCTTGGTTTGGCACAGTGGAGCCCAGCACCCTGCACTGTGTGGTGTTACCCCAGCAGTCAGTACACTGGGGAGCTGTGGGGGAGCACTGGGGAATGAGGGACCAGGCAGGCCCATGCCAGCTCCTGTAAGTTGAGCAGGGCAGCCCTGAGGTGCAGCAGCCTCAGTCAGGGGTCCTACACAACCTGGCTGTGGGGGTGAGGCAGCTTTGTTCCCAGGCTGGGTTGGGATCAATGGGATACAGGGCCAGACATAGGTAGGGCTGCAATGTCAGGGGCAAGAACCTCATCTTGCAAGCCCCCTTCTTGGCTCCTTCCTGGTTCCCTGCTTGCAACCTGGCTGCCTCATACAGTGCTTTCTCTTCTGTTGAGCAATTCCATCTTCAGACCTGCTCAGGGTTTCTGGGCAGGTGATTCTTGCTATTGCCACTTCTGGTTCCTGAAACTGTTCTAATGTAGTTGCTGCTCCCCAGCTGCTTCTGTGCTGGGCTCAAGGGCTATGGCAGAGTGAGGAGGAATGTGTGGAGCAGAGAAGCATGGGGAAGGATGGACCTGTGGTGTGGAAGTGAAGGATCTGCAGCCACCACTGTGAAGGAGGTATGAAGGTTCATGAAAAAGAAGACAAGGGCTGTACTTCAAATGCCTACAGGACTGTTTGAGCTGGGAGGCAGGTTACAGCTCCCACATCACTGGGGTTCTGTGCTACACAGCCGGGAGCACAGGCCAGTTGACCAATACCTAATGCTGAGGGGTTGCAGTATCTTCTGCTGTTGTCTGTCAAGTGCAAGTAAATCTTACTGCTTCATGAAATGGGCATAGAAGTCGCAGGAAAACACTAGGATGTAGTGTTTTACTCATGCTTAGGAAGCTTCACCAAGAATCACAGAATCACAAGGTTGGAAAAGACCTTTGAGATCAAGTCCAACTGTTCCTGTCCTATGCTAAACCATATCCCTAAGTACCTCATCTACCCTTTTTTAAACACACCCAGGGATGGTGACACAACCCCCTCCATGGGCAGCCTGTTCCAGGCCCTGACAACTCTTCCAGTAAAAAATTTTTTCCTAACATCTAATCTGACCCTGCCCTGGCACAGCTTTGTGCCATTTCCCCTTGTCCTGTCACCTGACTGAAGAGACCATTGCCCACCTCTCTACCACCTCCCTTCAGGTAATTGTAGGCAGTGATAAGGTCTCCCCTCAGCCTCCTCTTCTCCAGACTAAACATCCCCAGCTCCCTCAGCTGCTCCTTGTAAAGTTTGCTCATAAGATCACTTGAGGCCCTTGCAAGGACATGCGGAGTCTTATCTTTCAATAAATACTCTAAAGACTAGTAACAGCTTTTCGTAAAGTTAACAAGAAAATTAATCTTCTTGGGACTTTTTGGGTAGCCTGAGGTGTTGTTAGGGGGTGAGGAGCAGGTGTCCTGCAGAGGGCCCTCCCTCCCCACAGCTTTGCGGCCTCGACGCAGTGGTGCCGCTCACACCGGCAGAGCTCCTTTGGAAGGCTTTAGGAGAGCCCCAAGTCAGAAATGACCGCTTCCGCCCCAGGCCTGTGCTTGTCTGAGCAGGCAGCTAACCATATCAGGCCTGGAAATCTCTGCTTTTGTTCCCGTAGCTTAACTGTCAGTGCGAATGCTGTGTGGAGCCTGAGTGGCATCAAATTTTCAAAAGGAGTTTCTTCAGGGAGGTCACGTGTGCTCCTGATGGCACAGCTGTTTAGCAGATAACGTGTTATCATGAGGTGTGCAGAAGGGAACAGAATGCAGTTCCTCCTGGTATTTCAAATGTATGGTATTGGTACTGGGGGAAGCCTTAATAAGCAAAAAAACCTGAACCTACATTCAGGTTGTGTAAGAAGCCGAGGCATTTTAAATGCATTAACTGTGGTACCTGGTGTACCCTTCGGAGAGGCCCCCGTTTCTCCCTTAGGCACGGATCGCTTGAATAGCTTCATGCCAACTGGCCTGCATCTGCTTCTGTATGATCTGTAGCATGGGGGCCAAACTGAAACACACAGCTCCAAACACGAGCCCTTGGTCTGCCTTTCTGCTGCAGGCTGCCTTAGCCCAAGTATTTCTAGAGACCATTCTTGGCCATAGCTCTCCACAGCACATACTAACAGTTATTCAGAGTATCGCTTGTATTTACTGCTCTTGGCCAGTGTGCCAAGCTTAAAGCAAAGGCATGAAAGCTGAAGAGACAGTGCAGAGTCTCTCATCAGAGATGGAGTCTCTGATCTTTGGACTGAGAGACGCTGCATGCTTTGCTTTGACAATGTGTGTAGTCTGTAGATCTGGGGTTTTTTTTTTCCTAATTTGACCTTGATGAAAGCTTTGCAAGCTTTAATTTCCCATTGTGCTTGAAGGAGGGAAATGCACTAACAGGATAACTAGGAAACAGTGTAAACTTGTGTTCTCATCTTCTGTCTTTTTTGTTTGTTTGTTTTACTTAAGGGTGCCTTAACAGCAAATCTGCTGGGAATTAATTACACCCACTGGTTATTCTAAATTCTCTCAGCTCTAGATTCAAGCTTGATATATTTAATTTTGGCATGCCAAATGTTACTTAAGTTTACCTTGACAAGTCTTTGATAGTAGTCTGAAATTTTAAGGCTTTGTGTGTTTTCTTGTAACCTACATTTCCAGTACCTTTTAAAGGAAAAGCTATAGGTGCTTCCCCAAAAAAAGCATGTTCAAGAAAAGCAAAAGCAAGGGCTAAAACCTGTTGGCAGAACACAATGGGATTCTGGATTTGACCTTCTCCATGACACAGAAGCAAAAAAACTCTGGATGTTTTGTAATGTTCATCTGTGAAAACATCCTAGACCCTATATTAGGGAGCAAATGTAACAAAACATTTAAACCTAGTGCATTACCTAAGCCACATAGAAATACTCTCAAAGTTCTATTATATCACCTTCAGTGCATTGCAGCCCTGTCCAGCTGGTTTAAACTCTTGAATGGCGTGCCTTGCTGAGCCAACAGCATATTGCTTCAGTCATGGTTAACTACCCATTGGGGCTGGAAAAGGAGGTATCTATCTGACAGCGTGTGAAGGCCACTCTGTGAGCCAGATGTTCCAGTTGGTGCTGAGATGCAGCACACTGTTCTGCACAGAAAGTGCTATGCTAAAGGTACTTTAACAAACAAGTTTGTTCCTTGGTGTGTGCGCCACAGTGAGTGAACTTGAGTGATCTGCTCCCTGCCTCATGGAAAGTGCAGCCTGGTTTCTGTGAGGGAGGACCTGGCTCTGGACTCTTGCTGCTGCAACAGCTGTTTGCTGCTAAGTAATTTCTGTGTTGTTCCAGAAAAGTCTTAAAAGTGCCTTTTTTTTTTTTTTTGGTCAGGAAACTCTTTTTCAGAACTAATTAATGTTTGCTTTCTTTTGTAGTCACAAAGCACCTGTGAAGTTAAAATGAGAGTGAACTTTAAGCAAACACAGCTGCATATTGGCATTGGTGTGGGAGTTGTTTCTGTGGTCATTTCCTCATTATTTTGTCACACAAAATGACTGGATGTGACTTCAGTAGCGTATTGCCATCAGCCATCTTGTAGCTTTAAGACTTCAGTGAACATGATAGGAGGAAATAGAGCTTTTTGCTCTAGCCCCAGAGGTGTTTGCACAGCCATGGTGCTTTCATTGTTGTTTCAGAATAGCTGTTGCAATCTGCTGCACCTATTTACTCCTATTTACTTACTTCTCTCTTATTCAGTCATGTCTGAAAAAGAAATCAAACTGGGGCATTGCTATCTCCCCACTCCTTGTAAGGGAGAAGTGTTGGGGAAGCAGTAGTGCTCTCTTAACCTTCTTCTGGGTTGTGCTTCAGTCAAAGTGTTCAGTTGAAGCTAAGCCCTCAGAAAAGTTTTGTATTTATCTTGTAGGTGTAATTTTACCCTTTTGGTGGTAGTTTCTCCTGAGGTTGGTTTAGCTGCAATACAAAGCCTTGCTTTCTGAAGAAGGATGTACAGGTGGGGCAGCAGTACTGGGACATACTTGCTTTCCTGCCAAACTGGTAGAAATTCATTTGGCATGTGCTAAGGAGATGTTTAAGAGTCAGCTGTTAACAGGCTTGAAAAAATTATAAAACAAGTTCTCTGGAATATGATGCCATCAATAAATTGTTGACAAGTCCTTTGCATTGCAGGTAGGTAAACGATGATGTGTCATGGTTGGTCAATTCTTTGTTTAAAGAATTTCTGAAGAACCATATAGGGAACTTTTGGAAGTAGATCTTACCACAAAGGGAGGTAAATGCAGGAGTTCTTAAGGAAGTTGGTAACCTCAACTACCCAGTGTGTGGGTGAAACTGTTTTGTTCACACTAGGTAACAAAGAACTGTTCACCAATTGGTAATCCAAATCCAGATTTCACCTTTTCAGGGGAAAAAGAGCAAGCTAGGGGCTTCTCTGTATTTAAACATTACAAGGCATTCTGTGTGAAGTATAACTGGCAGGGTTTGGGGAGCTGGGGGCTGTAGGGGTGACCTGTGTGGAAAGCAGCCATGAGCTGCCCTGTGTCAGTCCCAGCTAGTTCCAGTCAGCTCCAAAACAGATGAAAGCAGCCTATTTCACACCAGAAACTGCAGGGTCATGGTAGTATGCTGTGCTTCTGCTCAAATGTATTTAATAAAGGGTGGTAGTGGCTAGGAACAGGAGTCACAGGAAGGGGATGTGAGAGGAGACACGAAGGCACCTGTGAGGATAATTATGGGAGGATGCAGAAAAGGAGACATGAAGAGGCATGAAAAAGGTCATGAAAAGGTGATGTGAGGTGAGAGGCACAAAAAGACACGTATGAGGCCAAGTAAAAGGAGCCACAAAGCAAAGATATGAGGAGACCCAGGACAAGATGTGAGAGGAGACAGGGGAGGAGGTGTGATATGTAGAGACACATATCTGGAATAAAAGGGAGAAGTGGAGGAAACATGTGGAAGGGGACATTGTTGGGTACATGGCTAGAGATGCTCTCTTGGAAGGAGACATACTGTGCTGGAGGAGGTATCATTGAGGACTGTTGCCCATGGTGGGGCAGGGCAACCCCTGAGGATCTGCAACTTGCAAAGGACCCACACTGGGCTAGGGTCACCCCTGAAAGACCATGGCCCGTGGAGAACTGGGCAGGTACATACTGAGTGATTGCAGGCTGTGGAGGATCCATGCTGGAGCAAAGGAGCAATAAGAAACAAGGAGCAGTGGAGGAAAGTGAGATGCAATGAGCAGTCAAAAGAAGCTGTTTCACACTGACCCTGTGCCACCTGTTGCCTCAACTGGGTCAACCCGAGTGTAGCCCATAGTGAAAACAAAGGAAACTGAGACTAAGAAGAGGGGAGGAGAGATGTTGGGCTGAAGATAAGCCTGGGTAAAGAGGAGGAAAACTGTTTCCCAAAGTGCTTGTTTAGTTGTTGGTTAGTGGTCTCTGAATCGGTGATTAAAAGCTTATGTTCACTTGTAATGGCTTCAGTGAATTCCCCAAGCCAGTGCCTTGCTTATGGCAGTATATTCTGCTGGGGTTTAAAGCAGTTTAGCAGTGATGTGGCCAAACAGTATAAACCCCGTGTAGGCGTAATCTGGGTAGAGGTTCCTTCTTCCATGTGTGAGATTGCCATACCCCTGTATTGCTGCATTGGTGTCTTCCCAGGTGCAGCTTTCTGGAGGAGTGTCATCACCAGCTGGTTGCAGGCATTTGGGAGTGCTGATCCTTGAACAAGGTGTGTAGGCAAAAGCCATAGAATAGATGCAGGTTTATTGTCCAGCCCTCGTATTCAGGGTGTAAAAGATGCATTGTGGTGTAGAGCTGGAGTAGACTTTTGCCGTTGATTGTGCTGTTTCTGTAGGGTGGAGCTGCATAACAACCTTTTTTTCCCTATCCCAAACTCTTTGCTAGTGCAGTGCTACTAGCCTAGTAATAACTCTGCTGCATACTCAAGGTGTAATGTGGTATAACAAACCTCATTCCCTTGTGCTTCTTCCTTCCAAACACGAGTGGAGCTATAGAGAGAAAAGGGAGAGAAGTGCAGGAGGGCAGATGACAGGGTCTTGCCATTTCTTGCATAGGGGAAGAGTGCCTTGCACTCTTAGAATCTGCAGGAAAGCAAAGGATATGGAGGGAAAGGACAGCTCACTGTGATGTGGCTGTTCCCAGGCTGGATGATGTCTACTGGTAGAGTAGAAATGCTTCAAAGTGGTCTCTGGGAGACTGAAGAGACGTTGAAAAAAGTAATAGGATAATAAGGCTTTTGCTCAAATGGAGGAAAAAAAATGAGAAAAAATAGCACTGCAGAGATTTTTTTCAATTGAAGAATGACTAATCTGGAATGGAAAATTCTGTTCTGTTATTAAGCTGACCCATAGCCACCACTAACTCTGCCTGAGATTTGTCTCGCAAAACTTCTGTTTTTACTGGTGGATTGTATTGATTTCCCCCCCCCCATCTTAAATGATGCAAGCTTTTACCAAAAGGAAAACAGATTAAGGCAGAGAGGACACTAAAATGTTTTGCAACACCAACAGCCTCATCTGGCTCCCCTTGCTGGCTGAACAGGATGGAAGTCCACAAGTGAGAATACACATAGACATATGTACAAGGTGGATCACTTCAGCAGCTGGGTTTAGGCACTGAGCCCAGTAGCTGCCCCTGGATCCCAGTATCCCCGGTTGTTGGCACCTGGAAGTATAAGTCCCCAGGGTTGCAGCCCTAATCCAGTTGTTAGTACAGACTACCAAAAACTCACACAGAGCCCTGTCCGGGACTTCCCGTGTCAGATATCAGATGCCACATGCTCTTGCCACTAGAGACCCACTCACCTTCCTGGCTCCCAGACCATTTTGCATGCTTGCAGGCTGGTCCACTTGATCTTTGCTAGCTGTTTTACACTTGCACACCCACACTCATTTGTGTTTGTGGTTGCTGGCACGACAGACACATGGGCCTTCCGACCTGTGGTCTGACTCCAGCTTCTGCATTTACACCCTGATATGCACACAGAACTGAATTTCCTCATCCCACTAAGAGTCAGAAAGGAACTTAATAAGATGAAAAGAGAGACTGCACTGATCAGGCACAAGGCATGGCCAGACAAGCGTACTGACTGTCAAGCTATTTACCAGCATCTAGTCCTTGTTATGGAAATGGCCTAAACCGCCTCCATGTACTGCCTTTAGTTGCTTTGCTAAGTATCTCATAAGAAGTCCTGTGCAAATCCAAATCCAGGATCCTGCCTGCCTTCGTGCTCCTGAGCTTGGACAGACGGCCCCTGTCATTAGCCTTCCCATTTGTGAATAGCTCAGAAGGGTGTGTTTGGGCTTCCTCTCCTGCCATTGTCCCTCTGAGCTTTTTGTGGGTGTTCAGATGAGCTTTGTCACATAACCTCACAACCTGAACATGAGGTATAGTTTCTGATAGGGCCCTATTGCAGTATGGAGAAACAAAGATGCTTTTAAAAAGATAATGTAAAGGCATAACTCAAGCATGTTGGCATGAAGGAGAGTTCAGCATGTGTCTCTGCCATAGTACTGTCCCAAGGGTCGTGGTCTGTTGCTTTCCCTGCCAATGTCTTTTTCTTCTTTCCTCCCCTTCAGATCACGACGGTTGTCTTGGGAGAGCAGGCTCTGACCGGAGCAAGAATGCTCAGGATGCCCAACTACCTGCTAAAAGTGACCAGGGTGGTGCTGAGCCACAAGCTCAGGGCTCTGTTTATCCTCAGCTTTAAGTTCATGTCCTTTGCCTCCATCATTTTGTACTGGAGAATGACGGAGGACGCTAAGGGCAGGGGCCAGGTCTACAGCTTCCCTGTTGAGATACACTGTGGTCATTCTGTGCCTTCTCCTCCCTACACTGTAGCTGGTGGGCCCTCTCCTTCTCCAGGGGACGTGTTCTTTGTGGAGACATCGGAGCGAACTGACCCAAGTTACCTGTTCATATGCTCTGTGGAGTCAGCGGCCAGGACGCACCCTGGGACAAGGGTTGTTGTGCTCATGAAAGGTCTGGCAGGCGGGAACGCCTCGTTACCCCACCACTGGGGCTTCTCCCTACTGAGCTGCTTTCCCAATGTGGAAATCCGGCCCCTGGACTTGCCAGAGCTTTTCTCAGGGACGCCTCTGGCAAAGTGGTACCTGCAGGCTCAGCAGCGCTGGGAACCTTATTTCCTACCCGTCCTGTCTGACGCCTGCAGAATCGCCATCATGTGGAAGTTTGGTGGCATCTACCTGGACACAGACTTCATTGTGCTTAGGAACTTGAAGAACCTCACCAATGTGCTTGGTGCCCAGTCCAAGTATGTACTGAACGGGGCCTTTCTGTCATTTAAGCCCAAACACAAGTTCATAGAGCTTTGCATGCAGGACTTTGTGGAGAACTACAACAGCTGGATCTGGGGGCACCAGGGCCCACAGCTCCTAACTCGTGTCTTCAAGAAGTGGTGCTCTATTAGGAGCCTTCGGAGCAGTATGAGCTGCAAAGGTGTGAGTGCTCTGCCCCGTGAGGCTTTTTATCCCATTCGGTGGCAGGACTGGAAGAAATACTTTGAAGTGGTCAGCTCCTCAGAGCTTCACCATCTTTTTAATAACACCTATGCGGTGCACGTATGGAACAAACTGAGCCAAGGGACAAGGCTAGAGATCACGTCCCAGGCTTTGCTGGCTCAGCTGCATTCTCACTTCTGCCCGGACACATACAACATAATGAAGAAAGAGTCTGAACGGCAGTGACTCAAGGGTCAGCTAAGAGGTGTTTCCCAGGAGCCCACAACTCTCCAGCTGGTCCATCACAAATGAACCTTCTTTTGAAGTGAGGTGGTGGGAGTTGAGGATAAAAGTAATTTGTGGGATGAAGGTAGCTTCAGCTGATGTCTGTGAAGCTCTCTTGAGTTTAACTGTCTACCGGCAATGATTTGTTTCTCCGCATGATGTTGCTTTTACTCTGTATGGTCAGGCAGAGAAAACCCAGGAGGGGAGCAAGTGCTGCACGCTTGTGGCAGCCTCCATCAGCCTTTCAGAGGAGCAAGGCCCATTTCAATGGCTCTAAACCTTGAAGAGGCCTTTGCAGAAATGCATAGCTCATTCCCTGATTCTCAGGACTTCTGAAGTGCCGTCCACAAAGCAATGAAAGGATGGGAAAGCGCATAACAGCAACTGAGGAGGAATTTAAGGATGTGCTAGAAAACATGTCCTGAGGGGGGAAAAATGTAGAAGAAAACAGAATAAAGAAAGGGCTAAAGTAACTCCTTTTCATTCCCTTCTCTTCTGAAGGCTTCAGTGGAGGAGACTCTCATGTCTGGTTTGTGCAGGAAGTAGGATACTGCAGTCTCTATTCAGTGTCACAGATCAAAAGACGTGGAAGTTTGGTGTGAATCAGAACATGGGGACCTGAGACCAGCTCATAATTTAGAAGCAGCTCTTTTGCCACAGTGATTTATTTTACAGTAGAGACAAATCAAGACCCTGCGGTGAGCAGGAGAGCTCATCTAAATCACACCTTAAATTACACCTGACACAGGAAGAAACACTGTGTTTTACATTGAGCTTGTATCTGTGACCAGATGCTCCTAACTGCATCTAAGATGCACCAGATCTTTCAGCACTTGAATGGATCCTGAAGGAAAGGCATGATATTTCCAAGTATTTCCAAGGCTACAGAGAACTTGGTAGGGAACCTGTACTGCTTAAATTGAAGTCCATTTGAGTCATTTATGGTGGAGCTTTTTGAGTAGCCTGGAGTATTCCTGCAGTTCACTGTCCAGGAGTACAAATCCCTCCTGGGAGGTCATGAAGGCAGTGGAAAGATTTCCTTTTCTTCCTGAGCTTCTTCCTCAATTGCAGTGCAGAAGTTAACATCTCTGCAAAGTGCTGTTGTGGCTTTGAGGGTTCCCACCACAGAGGCAAATCTGTTGGACAAACTGTGGGAGAAAAACTTCCACTTTCCTTGATGGCCAAAAGGACATACATGATGCTTGTTGTGGTTTAGCCCTAGCTGGCAGCTGAGCACCATGCAGCTGCTTGCTCCTCTCCCAGCCTGGTGGAGTGAGGAAGAGAATTGGAAGAAAAAGGTAAAACTCATGGGTTGGGCTAAGGACAGCTTGCTGGGACAGTAAAGAGAAAGGAAAACAACAGCTGCAACACTTACAAAAGAATATACCGAGTGGCTGGTACACAGTGCAGCGTGCTCACTGGAGCCCGATGCCCAGCCTGTTCCAAAGCAGTGGTGACTCCTCCCTGACCAGCTTCTCCCCTTATATACTGAGCATGATATCATATAGTGTGGAGTATCTCCTTGTCTAGTTTGGGTCACCTGTCCTGGATGTGTCCCTTCCCAGCTTCTTCAGAAAACTATCGCAGCTGAAAAACAGGACAAAGTCTTACAGTTCTTGTCAGAGGCTAATAGAGAAAGAGCACTGAGAAACAAGAATAAGGTTGACACCATCAGCATAGTTATATCTGGTCTCCACCGTACTCTCAGGGGGATTGATGAAGCACATGAGCGTGGTGCTACAATAGGGTTAATGCAGATGGCCATCACCTCTCCTGTACCGATAAAAAATTATGATCTCACTGTAAACTCTTTCCTGCCTCCAGTGTGCCTCCTAATGCCTCGGAACAGCAGTGGGGTGCTCCAGTGATCCCTCTGATGACCACAAGTCAGATCTTTAATGTCCCCTGTCCCTAAAGTGATAGCTTTTTCACACGGTGCTTCCTGAAAGTTGAGTGTGACTCAAGTGAGTAGTTCTAGATCTGCAGTTGTCTGAGGTCTTTCTTTTTTCTTTTCTTTTCTTTTTTCTTTTCTTTTTTTTTTTTTTAATTCTCCCAGGTCAGTGGTGGTTAGGTTGATGGTTGGACTTGATGATCTGAAAGGCCCCTTCCAACCAAGACAACTTTATGATTCTACAAGTAATGTGAGGTTTTCTCAGTTTAGCCAAGGCAATGGTCCCAACTGTTATCAGACTTGCGCATGCAATAGTTTTCTCTTTGCCTCAGGTTTCTTTGTCTCTTCTTTTATAAAAAAGAGAAAGACAAGTTGTCCAGCACTTTTAGAAACCAGTTCCCCTGTCCCTCAGGGAATATAGCTGTGGGAGCTTAAGGAGGGTGTGTGGGGGTTTTGGTTTTTTTGGTTGGTTGGTTGGTTTGTTTGCTGGAGTTTTTTTTTATGCTGAGCCATCTGGTGTTGATCAGAGTCTGGTGCTGCCTTGATTGAAAGCACCTGCCTGTGAGTTGGGTGGGGTGTGAGGTCTCAGCACAGGTAGCTACTCTGGAATGAAGAAGTTGCTGGAAGCACCCCTGCAGTGGCTGGCACCACATGCCTGTATGTATTGCCCAGCTTTATGGCATATCCTGGCAGCATTCAAGATTTTGAACATCTGCAGCTCTCCCAGCACCGAACATCTTTTAAAAACAAAGACTTTGTGGGCAAACTGCAGATCTTCCTGACTCTATGAGCATTCTTCAACACACTAAGTGGTATAAATGGATGCTCTTTGCTCCCATTGACACTACTCTGGTTTTTTTTTCCACTACTTTCTTCAGAAGCAGCAGCAAAATTGTCAGTCCTGGCCTAACGTGTGGTCAGTTGGGGACAGTTTCTCCTCCTACCAGTTTCTTCTGTTTTGGGCCATTTATGCTGAACAGAAGTATTAGTTCTGGGAACCTCTACTAGAATTGGTAAAATGGTGGTTGGTGATCATAAAGGTGTAACGGGACTCTACTGTGGAAATACTATAAACTAACTATGGGAGTGTTTGGGACCTACACTGCAATGAATATCTGGCTTAATGTACCACTGCTTATTTTAGGAAAGTGCCTTTTTGGATAAGTGGAGTGGGGTTTTTTTGTGGGTTGTTTGGGGTTTTTTGTGACTTTTTTCTGTTTGTTTTGGGTTGATTGGTTTGTGTGTGTGTTTGGTGTTGTCATGTGTCTGACCCTTCCCACCCCCACAGACTCGATGTTCTGAGGTTTGATAAGGAGAGAATCAAACCAAAGCAGCCTTTGTCCTTTTCCCCCCTTTGTCTTGTGATAAATAAATAAATATATAAATAAATACAGTTTTTACTATTCTCTTTGCCAAGATGTTTTGTTCTGCAAGGCGTTCATGGTAGGTCTGAGTAGTCTGTTAATTATCACGCCCTGTCTCCTTTGTTCTTGAGCTCATGAAGGCTGGCTGGTACACAGGTCTGCTGTACATCAAGGAGAGACGCCAGGGATGGTGGTTGGAGATGCAGAATTGGACAGTGCAACAGAAGAGGAGTAAGGAAAGATCAGTAAGGTAATCCTGGACCTGGTCTCCTGGGAAGAAACAGGTTGCTAATTGTTTTCTCCGTGCTGGCTGAAAGCGCTCCTATGCCAGGAGGTCTTGTCTTAGAGGGGATCTAGAATGCACACTAAATGGTAATGCTCTGTAGGGCTCTTTTTTTTTTTTTTTTTTTCTCCCCCCTGATTCTTTTCCCTCCCCCTGAGATATGCAGATCAGAAAGGCTGTTGTGCAAAGCAGGTTAAGAGCCCTTCTTGGGGAAAAGTGCAGTTACCTGTCTTAATCATATCTTAATCATAGACACATAGGGAGCTGAGGTCTGCCTAGGGCTGGTTTGTCCTTGGCAGGAGAGGTGGGGGGAAATAAAGCTCTCCACATACTATATGTGGATATACCATTTGTGAATGCTGGCACTCTGGTCTGTCTTACGTACTTTAGGTTCATCTCTCTCAAATTTTGTGACCGTTCCCCGTGTCTGCTTGGCTTGTGGTGTGTCTGGTACCTTCTTTGTCACCATGCTTGGAACTCAGGTAACACAGCATAGTCCAGAAGAGAAAACTACAAGAGGAAGTTACTTCAGCTGTATCCTGCCGTTACAGCTCAAGCTGAAATCTTGGTCTTTACATTTGTTTATAATTGATGGAGCCAAATAGCAGCTGCTGTAGCTCTGCAGTATGTTGGTAGAGGTACCAGAAGTAAGCAAGTACTCTTCACAAAGTGGAATCTATGTCCAGGAGTGAAATCAGATAGGTGCATAAAATCTGGCAAGTTAGATATGAAAACGCCATTAGGCTATAGAAAACATCAGAGAGGTTGTGGCTGCCCCCTCCCTGGCAGTGCTCAGGGCCAGGCTGGATGGGGCTTTGGGCAGCCTGGGCTAGTGGAGGGTGTCCCTGCCCATGGCAGGGTGTTGGAACTGGATGGCATTTGAGGTCCCTTCCAACCCACACCATTCTGTGATTCTATGATTGATTGAAAAAAAATTAACAAAAGACATTAAAGCTACCAGCGTTTCGAGATTGTGGGGTTTTTTTTCCAACTGCAGAAGGGATAGGAAGCGTGCTAGAGAGGCAGAAGGTCTGTAGGAGATGAGAGAATGAAAGGGAATTGAGAGATCAGTTCAGAGAAGCAAGCCACACCTAACTTCTGCATCTGACAACAGGTAAGAGGAATTTGGGGATGCTTCTCTACATTGTAATCTATCTGTGTAGGGAACGTATGCTGCGGTCTCTTGTGCATCACCATGTCCACAGAATACATGTCGGGACTGAATGAATGGACAGATGATGGGACCTGATGGGATGCATCCTTGAGTGCTGTGGGAGCTGGTTGATGTCACTGTGAAACCACTCTTTGTTATGCTTGAAAGGTTGCAGAGGTCAGGGGAAGTGAAAGGAAGCAATCTTGCCTGTCTTCAAGAAGTAAAAGGAAGAGGATCAAGAGAACTACAGGTCACCTTTGTTGCTGGGAAGGTCATAGAGCAAATACTCCTGGCAGCAACCTGCAAACATAAGACAAGATTAGGAGTAACTGGCATGGATTTTAAAGGGGAATTCATGCCTGGCTAAGATGATAGCCTTCTATGATGAAATGGGCAGCTCAGTGGACAGGGGAAGATCATTGGATATTGTTCATTGCAGCTTCAGTAAGATTTTTGACAGTCTCCAGAGGAGCCTCATACCACATAAAACAGAGTGAGCTGTGTTTGAAAGCTGACTGAACTTCTGGACCTGAAGGATTGTAGGAAGTGACACACAATCCAGGTGGAGGCCAGTAACTAGTGGCAAACTCAAGATCTGTGTGGTGGCCAGTACTGTTTAATGCCATTTATTAATACAGTTCTCTGCGTTTTGCAGACAACACAAAACTGGGAGGAGTGGTCGATAGACAAGGTGGTTTAGCTGCCTCTCAGAGTGGCCTCAATAAGCTGAAGACACAAGCCAACATATTACTGAGCATGACATCATATGGTATGGAATATCTCTTTGGTCAGTTGGGATCAGCTGTCCTGGCTGTGTCCCCTCCCAACTCCTTGTTCATCTGCAGCCTACAGGATAATGGGGTGGTCTGAGAAGCTGAGAAGGCCTTGACTCTGTGTAAGCACTGCTCAGCAATAACAAAAGCATCTCTCTGTTGTCAACACTGTTTCCAGCATGAAGTCAGAGTAGCCTCATGCTGGCTATAATGAAGAAAATTAACTCTGTCCTAGCCAAAACCTGCACAATTCTGTTAAGCATCACCTGCAAGGTCAAGGGAACCAATCCTTCCCTGCTACTCAGCACTGGTAAGACACATTTGGAGGGCTTGTTCTGGCCTCCCTGGTAAAAGTGAGACATAGACATACTGGAGCAAGTCCAGCAAAGTGACACTAAGATGAGAAAGGGAGTCGAGCACGTGGCATACAAAGGGAGGCTGAGAGAACTCTGATGACCTGTCTTGGAGAACACTAGGCTCAGTGGATGCCTTGTTAAAGTGTATAAATACCTAATTAGAGATGGGTGAGAGTAAAGAAGGCAAGCCAGGTTCTTCTCAATGGGATCCATGGATGGGTGGATGAGGCACAAATGGGCACATTGAAATATGGGGAATTAGAATGGAAGTAATGGTGGTGAAACACTGGAACAGGTTTCCCAGAGACGTTGTGGAGTCTCTGTCCTTGGACAAGGTTCCAAAAAGCTTACCCACTGTTGGCCTCTTATGACACCACTCTGTCCGTGGTGCTCCAGTGCTTGAAGGATTTAGGGAGGAATGAGTGGTCTGGGAAGCTGCAGAGCAGTAGGCCTGACGTGTGGCTGGTAACAGAGTAGAAACATCAGTAAAGCCAAAGTTTGGTGGCTGTATGTACAGAGGTGGTATCTTATGAATGTGTCAACATGTCCTCTGTCAGCTGCCATTGAGCACAGGGACATAGGGGAGCTCTGTCGTAAAATGAGGGATACCTGAATTTGGCAAAGTCATTCAGTGAGGTATCTGGCATAAGAGCAGGTATGCCCAAATGGATCAGCATATTCATTGGTCAGAAGAACGGGTGTTCAAAGGAGAGTCCAGAGCTGAACTCTTGGGGTTCAAGGAAGCAGCCTATGAAACAAACTCTGACATCAGTTCTCATGGCGGCCACCCAAGCAGCGTGAGCACTGGGAATTCATTGCAAAGGAGTAGAAAACAAAACAGCAGAATGGTTTCCTGCCAGTGTATGAAGCTTAAAGCATGGCGTTAATGGGCTAATAATAATAATAACTTGTTCATTCCTTACAGAGTGAGCTCTTCCCAGCCCAGCCCCATGATGTCACATCCTCCCTCATTTTCTTGCTTTCCCAATGTGTTCAGACTTTTTAACTGTCCACAGAGTCTCAGGGGCACTCAGGGCTATTAACCTCTTCAAAATGTTGTGCAGCTGAGCGGTGACTTCTGCGGTGTCTGGAAAGCCGGGACAGGTGAGTAGTATTTGCAGTTTCTGTTGAGTGGGACTTGCTGTTTCAGAGGAAGGTGGAGTGCCATATTTCCTGTATTTGTTTTGCCATAGAAGTGGACTGGCTCGTACAATGTCTGAAATACTCTTATCCACTACAAAAGCAGAAATGTATTTCTAAATATGTGCCAATGTTATAGAAGTTTCTTCTCTTACTAAAACTATAAGCTGCACTGTCCTGCAATGAAAAAGAGCAGAACTGAGGATCAGTCTTGGATTCTGATATGCAGTAAGGAGAGACGTGTCCTTCTTTTGAGTTTCACAGAATCACAGAATGTTAGGGGTTGAAAGGGACCTTGAAAGATCATCTAGTCCAACCCCCCTGCCGGAGCAGGATCACCTAGATTAGGTCACATAGGAACACCTCCAGGCAGATATTGAATGTCTCCAGAGGAGGAGACTCCACAACCTTTCTGGGCAGCCTGTTCCAGTGCTCCATCGCCCTCACAGTGAAAAGGATTTTTTCCTTATGTTCACATGGAACCTTCTGTGCTCCAGCTTGCACCCGTTGCCTGTTGTCCTATCACTGGACATTAATGAAAGAGGAATCCAATGATGGGCCATATTTTCTGATGTGGGACCTCAAGGCCCTGTGACAATACAGAGTAGCTAGGTGACTGTTCCAGAATAAATTAAGAGGCAAAATTTAAGTATGCTGCCCTGAGGTAAAGGAAGAAGAGTGCTGCTCTGACGCTCTCCCAAGCCACGTGGTCTAATGCCTTGCCTGTCAGTGCCTTTTTTCCTTTTCTTTCCTCCCCTTCAGATGGTGATGGTGGTTGTGGAAGATCAGGCTCCAAGGAGAGTGAGATTGCCCAGGATGTCCAACTGCCTGACCAAACTGACTGCAGGGCGGATGAGCCAGAGGCTCGGGTCCCTCATTATCCTCACCATTTCATTTGTGTTCTTCATCATGTTCTACTGGAGAAGTGGGAATGACTCTGAGGGACAGTTCCACAGCTTGCCGACACAAAGCATGTGTGATCCAGTTTTGCCCCAAGCCAGTGGAACCCCTTCCCTACCTGGGGACGTGATCTTTGTGGAGACGTCAGAGCGAGTGGACCCAAGTTACCTGTTCACATGTTCTGTGGAGTCAGCGGCCAGGACGCACCCTGGGACAAGGGTTGTTGTGCTCATGAAAGGTTTGGCAGGCGGGAACGCCTCGTTACCCCACCACTGGGGCTTCTCCCTACTGAGCTGCTTTCCCAATGTGGAAATCCGGCCCCTGGACTTGCCAGAGCTTTTCTCAGGGACGCCTCTGGCAAAGTGGTACCTGCAGGCTCAGCAGCGCTGGGAACCTTATTTCCTACCCGTCCTGTCTGACGCCTGCAGAATCGCCATCATGTGGAAGTTTGGTGGCATCTACCTGGACACAGACTTCATTGTGCTTAGGAACTTGAAGAACCTGACCAATGCCCTTGGTATGCAGTCTCAGGATGTCCTGAACGGGGCCTTTCTGTCCTTTAAACCCAAGCATGAGTTCATCATGCTTTGCATGCAGGACTTTGTGCAGAACTACAATGGCTGGATCTGGGCGCATCAGGGCCCAGCCCTCTTAACACGTGTCTTCAAGAAGTGGTGCTCCATCAGTAATATCCAGGATAACAGGAGCTGCAAAGGGGTGCAAGCTCTTTCCCCAGAAGCCTTTTATCCTATTCGCTGGGAGGACTGGAAGAAGTTGTTTGATCCAATCAGCTCCTCGGAGCTTCACCAGCTCCTTCGGCACACCTATGCGGTGCACGTGTGGAACAAACTGAGCCACGGGACAAGGCTGGAGATCACGTCCCAGGCTGTGCTGGCTCAGCTGTATTCTCAGTTCTGCCCAGCCACGCATGCGAAGATGAAGAAGGACTCTGGAGAGCCGTAAGGTGACCTGTAGGTTCTTGGCTGCAGGGGAGTTCCCCAACCCGAAGGGCACCGATTGCCTTGCACCCTCCTCAGAGCTGGCGTGTAGCCCACAGAGCAGGCATCCTGTGTGGCAGCTCAGCCATTTGTGCAATTTCTGAAATGTGCCTCAGCTCCTGCGTGCTTCAAATACAGAGTGGAACCTGAGTCTGGACTCCCGGGCTGTCCTTTGGTCACCCTTGATGCTGCAGGGAAGGGTGGACACGCTGTTCATCGGTGCCTCTCAGTTGCTCCCCTGTTGCTGTTGTCTCAATTGTGTGAGGTCTGAAAGCCTCTGGGGTCTTTTCAACAGCTGCAGGAAGCCTTGGCTCGTTGCTCTTTGAAACATTCCTCTGTATGTAAATAAATGCCAGCCAGTTCTAGAGGGCATGGGTTAGAGGGGCTTGGGAACACATTACGCAGGTGGTAAGGGCTCTTTATGGCTGGTGAAGTATATGGGGAATATATGACAATTGCTTTAAGTGGGAAGTATTTTAAATCCCTCTTTGGCTCAGTGCAAAGTTGTTCTTGCTTTCCAAAGGTACTGAATTTCAAAGACTTTTTCTATTGTTTTGCATTCCACAGCAGCAGGCCAATTTTTCTGGTCACTATCAGGAAAACCAGTGGCCAAAAGCAGTTCTTTACCAGCGTGGTGAGATGCGACAGATACTGAAATGATACTCTCCTGCATCAAACTAGAATTGTCGTTATCTAAATTATGTGTCAACAGGACCTGAGTAACAAATTCGAGATAGCACTGGTGGTAAAACTGTTGGTAGGCTGTCAGTGATTGGGGCTCTTTCCTGGTTGGTTGTTTTCCTCTTACTGGAAATAAGTTACGTGGGTTAATAAGTACCCATGGTTTAAGTGAAAAGCAACTCACAGTAACGCAACTCAAATTCAACTTACAGCAACCTTTTTCCTCGTACCTGCAATTATGTTTTGTGAGTAGATCTTTCACTCCACAGCTACCTGCAGGTGCATTCTGAGAAAGGGTCCTGTCATCCTTGTCAGGAGGGTGGTTGTGCACCTTTTCTTAACCTTCCGTGTTCGCTTGATAGGGCAGGGTTCTTTTGTAGAAGTACTTCCATCAAATGCTGGGATTGCTTCGGGAAGGGCTGGATGCTGAGATGTGCAGTTTGTCGTGCCTCTCTTGCATCTCTCATTTCAGACTGGATACCAGTAGTACCGCAGGGAAGCACTGACATCTTAGTACAGTAACTTGCCATGGTTCTTATGCAACTGTGCAGCTGACTGGTGGTCGTAATGTGCAACAGGATATCTCTGTGCTGGGTTTCCATCCACAGCAAAACACAACGGAAAGAAATGCCTTCCCAGGCTGTGAAGGAATCCAAGCGTAGCCTCCGTGGGAGGTTGCTGTTAGGTTGCAGTGCCTGGCTGTGCAACTGGTGATTTTCATTTTATTGGGGTGTTTTTCAAGAGGGGAAAATAAAAAAGCAGCACTTGTGTTTCTTGTCAGCAAATCTGCTCCGGCTCAGCTGTATCGGAAAGCAGGATTTTAGGGGAGGGGATGCAGAAGACACAGGGGCATAGAAAGCTGTGAAGCAGCTTGGAAGGTTTGTCTGAGGAGGAGACCTGAGAGCCTCAGACTGGTGCTGTTTGTAGAAGGTGGCTAAGAAGAAAAAGCCCCAACTTGGTTTTTGGTATTCTTGCCAATGACACGGCCAGCTGCAGACTTTTTGGTGGCCCCTGTGGCATGACAGTTTCTGGGCAGGATGGGAACAATAAGAGAGGTAAGTCAGCACTGCCATGGTGGCCACAACTGAAGAGGAAGCAGAAAAAAGGCAGAGCAGTCTTATCGGTGGGCTCCTGCAGCCTGCCTGGCCGTGGTGGGACCACACAAGGGCCATGGCCAGCCAAAGCTTTCATGGAGAAGTCTGTCTCCCTGGTATGGGGGACAGGGCAGGGACAATGAGGGCAGTTGAGGTGCTGGTGGGGAGGGCCACGACATGCCACCTGCTTCCTGGAGTTGCCTTTGTGTGGAGAGGTGCTGAGGCAGGGCAGCAGGGCCCCTGCTGCCGCCCTCTTCTCTGCTGGAGGATAGCAGCTTGCCAGTCTCTCCTTCAGCTCCTCCTCCTGCCCTGCTCAGCTTTCTCTAAACCATGGAACGTGTGGGCCCCACAGACCCATATCCCAGGTAACCGGGTTGCCTGCTTGATTCTGCAGAGTCTGAACTTATCACAGAATCATGAGGTTGGAAAACACCTTTAAGATCATTGAGTCCAACCGTTCCCATCCTATGTTAAACCATATCCCTAAGTACCTCATCTACCTGTCTTTTAAACACACCCAGGGATGGTGACTCAACCACCTCCCTGGGCAGCCTGTTCCAGGCCCCAACAACTCTTTCAGTGAAGAACTTTTTCCTAACATCTAATCTGAACCTGCCCTGGCACAGCTTTGTGCCATTTCCCCTTGTCCTGTCACCTGGCTGAAGAGACCATTGCCCACCTTTCTACAACCTCCTTTCAGGTAACTGTAGGCAGTGATAAGGTCTCCCCTCAGCCTCCCCTTCTCCAAACTAAACAGCCCCAGCTCCCTCAGCTGCTCCTTGTAAGGTTTGCTCTCCAGCCCCCTCACCAGCCTGGTTGTCCTTCTCTGGACTCACTTGAGGACCTCAATGTCCTTGTTGTGAGGGGACCAGAACTGGACACAGCACTCGAGGTGCGGCCTCACCAGTGCTGAGTACAGGGGCACAATCACCTCCCTAGGCCTACTGGCCACACTATTTCTGATACAAACCGGGATGCCATTGGTCTTCTTGGCCACCTGGGCACACTGCTGGCTCTTGTTCAGTCGGAAGTCCACCAACAGTCCCAGGGCCTTCTCCAGCTGTCTAGCCAGTCTTCCCCAAGCCTGCAGTGCTGCATGGGGTGTTGTGTTGCAAGTGCTGGACTCTGCCCTGGGCCTTGTTGAACCTCATCCCCTTGGTCTCAGCCCATCGGTGCAGTCTGTTCAGGTCTCTTTGGAGAGCCTCCCTACCCTCAATCAGATCAACACTTCCTCCCAGCTTAGTGTCACCTGCAAACTTACTGAGGGAACATTCAATCCCTTCATCCAGGTCGTTGATAAAGATGTTGAACAGAACTGGACCCAGGACTGAGCCCTGGGGAACACCACTCATGACTTGCCTCCAGCTCTTTGGGCTTGGCCATCCAGCCAGTTTTTAACCCAGCAGAGAGTGCACCTGTCCAAGCCAGGGGTAGCCAAGTCCAGGCCAGCGGTAGCCACAGAGAGCCCACCTTTTTGTTTGTTTCATGTTTTGTTTGAGTTTGTCTGGGAGTTTGTCCCCTGGGCCTGCACTCCCTTTGATCCTGAGCCATAAACTCTCCATCCCCAGGTGGAGCTCCATCCACTCCAGCACCCTCTCCTCAGCTGCTCTGTCTGTCCTGCCTAAAGAGCCTGTGTCTTTCCATCATGGCACTCCAGTCAGAGCAGCCATGCTACCACATCTCCCTAGTGTCAGTGAGGTCATACCCTGCAGGTGTGCCCATGTCTCCAACTCCCCCTGTTTATCCCCCATGCTATGTGCATTTACATAGAGGCAATTCAGCTGGGCCCACAGTGAGGCTGACTTACTGCCTGGAATTCCTTTGGTGTATTTTCCCAGCATTTCCCCGTGGGTTCCCAATACCTCAGGAGCCTCTGGGTCATCATCCCTAGAGTTCTAGCATGCTGCAATGTGTCCAGCATGTCTCAGAGCAACAGGCTGGGGTCTACGCCAGTAGCCCAACTTGGGCACATCACCCAGCTTGTCCCAGGCAAGGCCGATGTCATCCCCCTCCCCTTTGGAGCCCAGTTTCATGCAGGTGTCGAAGAAGAGAGCTAGTGCACACCAGAATATGTTTTGGATTCTTGTAGCCATGAGAGATTGTTTGATGCAGACCTTTTCTCTGGGTCTTTCCTGCCCTCTACATCATAGGCACATCAGTTTTTACCTTCTAGTATGATGGACTGTGGTCTAAACTGCAGGCAGGAGCAGATCTTTATGGACAAGGTGCTAAGTGGGGTGATCTATCAGAATGTTGCTTTGTGGCCACTTCACTGTGGGATCTGAAGGCTCCTACAGCAGAGCTGGAGCAAGTCCTGCTCCTTGCTTCATCTGTCCACCACCCAATGTGATCCTTCTTTCCCACAGGATTCCCAAGTTAGCTCTGCAACACCCTGCTCAGTTCACTCCTCTCTGGTTGTTCCCAGCCACTCCCCTTAGAGTGGATGTGGAAAGAACCCACTACTACCAGAGCTGAGCCAAGCCAGCAATAAAATCTGGAGTGGGCAGCCCTGAAGTTGGTGACAGGGGCACCAGTTAAGCCAGCATAAACTTCATGGCCATTTCCTACTGGGGAAATGAGGAGCAGAGCCTTGTAGGTACTGAGGTGGGCACCTAACAGCTGGCACGGAGGCTAGTCCCGCTCTGGGCATAGGGCATTCTGGGTTAGCTCTTGTGCCATTTTGGGCATGGGGCTGCTGCTGCGACTCCAGCTGGGCCATCGTCCCAACAAGGGCTAAGAATGGTTCCTGGGAAATTTCAAAGCCCAGGTGAAAGCTGGGCTTAGACTTGAACTGCCCATCTGTGGGTTTGGTCCGTTTCCAGCAACCCCCACCAGTCCTGTAGGTCTAGAAGGGTACAAAACACCAAGGGTCAGACAGCTGCAGTGTCTGAAGGTGAGCTTTGATTTGCTTCCTTAGCCCTCCTGTCTCTTTGTAAGGAGGCTTCTGCGGACAGCCAGGTACCCAGCCAGTGCCAGCTTGTCTTTCTCTCCTGAACATGTTCTGCACTCTTGTGAGCAGAGCTTCATCTCTGCTGCCAGCACTGACAAGCATTTTGTGATATTTGATAAAGCCACCGAGCAAGTTCACTTGCCTGAAACTGAGCATGCCTGTGTTTTGGGCAGCTGCTATATCTCTGTCTGAATTCGTGCAACAAATTCCCTACTCTGTCTGAGTGTAATAGCATTCCTGACCATTTCCCACCAATCTTTGACTACTGCTTATTGTATTTAGGGAGACAGAAGCTGAATCACAGCTGAATGATGCTGCCGTGATTGTCTAGGTGATTGTCTGTGGCCATTACTTACATATGGCATTGGTTCTCTCTGCTGCACATAACAGAGTCTCTGAGTTTTTGCTTGATAGCTTCATTGAGATGCCATCACGCTTATGGCCGCATTCTGTACAGTGATTTGGGAATCAGCAGCTATAAAAACTGCTGTATCATTTCTCCCCACAGTCTCTGTATTTTTCCCAGAAGCTTGCTAAGACCCTCCAACTCTGCTGTGGCTTCCTTTTAATTCTTCTTACTCCACTGAGTGTCTCTCCAGTGCTGTTTCAGAGCTATACGTATGGGTATTTTCACTTTCCTTTCCCTTGTTTCAGAAGAAAACAGCTCTAGGAGACATGGAGGTGAAACTGGATATTGCAGGGCTCCCTCTGGAAAGGCAAAAGATGCACTTCAGGGACAGGTAGCTTAAGCGTCCTCAGTATCTGGCTGCAGTATCTTATGGCTTGGCCTAACACGCCCATTACAATTGCAATACTTAATGTCATCTCACCTCAAATATTTGCACATGCTTGGTCTGCCATTGTCTCATTGCTCAGGAGCAGGAATTATCTGCCAAGGAGTATAACACAAAATGGCAAAATGGCTTCCTACCACTGTGTGGAGCTTGAAGTGTAGTGCTAAGGGGTTTTTCTCTTCCTCCTTTTTTTTTTTTCCTTTTTCTGATTCATTCCTAACTAGATGAGTTCTTCACAGCACGGCCATATGACCCATCAGATGCAGAACCGATCCTTCCTTCAGTGTATTAGCTAAGTGGTATCATGTCCTTCCTGATTTGCATGTACTCACCATCAGTTCAGACTCCACCTTTCAGCCTTTTTTTTTTCTTTTCAGAAAAGGAAGTCCCTGACCACAGAGTCATAGGTGTGCGCAGCTGCACTCATCTCTTCAAAATGTTCTCCTACTGAGCAGTGGCCTCTGTGGTGTCTGGAAAGCTGGGACAGGTGAGTAGCATTTGCAGTTTCTGTTGAGTGGGCCTTGCTGTTTCAGAGGAAGGTAGAGCGCCATATTTCCTGTGAAGAGGAAGAAAAACCTCTCTTTTACAGGTTACCGATCTAAAATGAATTGTCAGGATTCAAACTGCTGTGGTGTGGAGGGAAGGGGAAATAGGTACTTCAGCAGCAGAGTCCATTCTTTGCTGCCTGTAACAACCCTGGCACACGCTGGCCTTTTTCTGTGGGAGAAGAAAAAGTTCTGGGAATTCAGAGCCAATGATTTGTGTATGGGCTGCTTCTCCTCACACACAGTGCTCCGTGCTGTTGCATTTGGAAACCTCAATGTGGCTGACAAGATACTTTCTGGATATATGGAGAAAGTTAAGTATGTTACCCAGTTCCAGCAACCAGGAGCAAATGATAAATGGTATTGGGCTAGATGGGTTCTCTGTCCTGTTACCTCCTTGCTTACAGATTAAAGCTTTTGTTGTTTCCTGTTCTGAGGCATGCAGATTTGGAGCAGAGAGAGAGCAAAGGGAGGCAGAAGAAATGCCAAAATCCTTCACCATGCTTTGCGCTGTTGTGTGTTGACGTGAGAGCCGAGAGTAGCCAGGAGACTCTGTGGTGGTTTAGGCTTGGCTGGAGGCTTGACGCCCACCAGTCGGTCTATCACTCCCCTTTTTAGCTGGACAGGGAAGAAAATATATATTGAGAGGCTCAGGAGTCAAGATAAGGACAGGGAGAGATCATTCTGCAATCAGTGTCACGGGCAAAACAGGCTCGACACGGAATAAAGGAAAGAAAACTCTCTTAGTTAATTGCACTACACTGCACACCCAGTGACACCAGAGTTGGACAATGAGAATCGCAGGATCATAGAATGACATGGGTTGGAAGGGACCCCAAGGATCACAGAGCTCCAACCCCCCTGTTACAGGCAGGGCCACCAACCTCAGGCCTAGATCTACACAAGGTTGCCCAGGGCCCTATCCAACCTGGCCTAGAACACTTCCAGGGACGGGGCATCCACCACTTCTCTGGGCAGCCTGTTCCAGCACCTCACTACTCTCCCTGTAAAAAACTTCCCCCTAATATCTAATCTAAACCTTCCTTCCTTTAGTTTTAATCCATTCCCCCTTGTCCTGACACTGTCTACCCTTTTAAAAAGTTGAATCCCCTCCTGTTTGTATGCTCCCTTCAGGTACTGGAAGGCTGTAATGAGGTCCCCCCGCAGCCTTCTCTTCTCCAGGCTGAACAAGCCCAGCTCCCCCAGCCTCTCCACGTGGGGGAGGTGAAGCGCAACCAGACCTTAAAGCACCTCCCCCCATCCCTCCCTTCTTAGCAGACTTCACTTGAGTCATGATTTTGCTCCCTTCTTCCCCCTCACGTTGTGTCACAGGGAGGGGCGGGGAATAGGGGAATGAGGGTTTTGGTCAGTTCCAAGCAAGCTGGTTTCCTTCTTGGCCAGGGGAGGGGGCATTCATTCCACACACCCTCCCCCTGCTGCACTGTGGCGTCCCACCCCCAGGAGACAGTCCTCCACGAACTTCTCCAACGTGACTCCTTTCCCACAGGGATTCAGCTCTTCACCAGCCTCCTCCCAGCAAACCTGCTCCAGCGTGGAGCTCTCCCTCGCTCACGTCTGTGTCTGTGTCTGTCCATGGGCTGCAGGTGCTGGCAGAGGCTTGCTCCAATGCAGGTCACAGCATGTTCTGTATGTCTCCACCTGCTCCAGCGTGGGGCCTCTCCACAGGCTGCAGGTGGGGCCTTGGCCTTTTCCATTGGCTGCAGGGGGACACCCGCTCCACCATGGGTTTCTCCACAGGCTGCAGAGGCGTCTTGTGTGTCCAGCACCTGGGCCCCTCCTGCCACCCCCCCTCACTGGCTTTGGTGTCTGCACAGTTTCTTACATCTTCTCCCTCCCTTCTCTGCTGGCAAAATGCAGCTGCTTGTGGTTTTTTTCCTCCTGTGTGGGATTCACAGCTGCGCTGTGACTACCACTGATTGGCTCGGCCTTGGTCAGCAGCAGCCCTGGCCTTGAATCAGCTGATGTTACTCTCTGGGGCCACCAGAGAGCTTCTGGCTGCTTCTTGCAGGATCCATCCCTGCAATCCACCCATCTCCATGAGTACTCAGCTACACAAAACTGTGACAGACTGTTTTAGAACCGACCAACAGCCAAATCTAAGCATGTTGCCCTGAGGTAAAGGAAGGAGACTTCTGCTCTGCTCTGACGCTCTCCCAAGCCTTGTGTTCTGCTGCCTTGCCTGTCAGTGACTTTTTTTTTCTTTCCTCCCCTTCAGATCACAACGGTTGTCTTGGGCAATCAGGCTCCAAGGAGAGTGAGATTGCCCAGGATGTCCAACTGCCTGACCAAACTGACTGCAGGGCTGATGAGCCAGAATCTGGGGTTTCTGTTGATCTTCACCATTGCATTTGTGTTCTCCTTCATGTTCTACTGGAAAGGTGGGGAGGAGTCTGAGATCCACACCTTGCCAACTCAAAGCGTGTGTGATCAGTTTTTTCCCCCTGGCAGTGGAACCCCTTCCCTACCTGGGGATGTGATTTTTGTGGAGACGTCAGAGCAAATGGACCCAAGTTACCTGTTCATATGCTCTGTGGAGTCAGCGGCCAGGACGCACCCTGGGACAAGGGTTGTTGTGCTCATGAAAGGTTTGGCAGGCGGGAACGCCTCGTTACCCCACCACTGGGGCTTCTCCCTACTGAGCTGCTTTCCCAATGTGGAAATCCGGCCCCTGGACTTGCCAGAGCTTTTCTCAGGGACGCCTCTGGCAAAGTGGTACCTGCAGCCTGAGCAGCGCAGAAGGAGCCTTATTTCCTACCCGTCCTGTCTGACGCCTGCAGAATCGCCATCATGTGGAAGTTTGGTGGCATCTACCTGGACACAGACTTCATTGTGCTTAGGAACTTGAAGAACCTGACCAATGCCCTTGGTATGCAGTCTCAGGATGTCCTGAACGGGGCCTTTCTGTCCTTTAAACCCAAGCATGAGTTCATCATGCTTTGCATGCAGGACTTTGTGCAGAACTACAATGGCTGGATCTGGGCGCATCAGGGCCCAGCCCTCTTAACACGTGTCTTCAAGAAGTGGTGCTCCATCAGTAATATCCAGGATAACAGGAGCTGCAAAGGGGTGCAAGCTCTTTCCCCAGAAGCCTTTTATCCTATTCGCTGGGAGGACTGGAAGAAGTTGTTTGATCCAATCAGCTCCTCGGAGCTTCACCAGCTCCTTCGGCACACCTATGCGGTGCACGTGTGGAACAAACTGAGCCACGGGACAAGGCTGGAGATCACGTCCCAGGCTGTGCTGGCTCAGCTGTATTCTCAGTTCTGCCCAGCCACGCATGCGAAGATGAAGAAGGACTCTGGAGAGCCGTAAGGTGACCTGTAGGTTCTTGGCTGCAGGGGAGTTCCCCAACCCGAAGGGCACCGATTGCCTTGCACCCTCCTCAGAGCTGGCGTGTAGCCCACAGAGCAGGCATCCTGTGTGGCAGCTCAGCCATTTGTGCAATTTCTGAAATGTGCCTCAGCTCCTGCGTGCTTCAAATACAGAGTGGAACCTGAGTCTGGACTCCCGGGCTGTCCTTTGGTCACCCTTGATGCTGCAGGGAAGGGTGGACACGCTGTTCATCGGTGCCTCTCAGTTGCTCCCCTGTTGCTGTTGTCTCAATTGTGTGAGGTCTGAAAGCCTCTGGGGTCTTTTCAACAGCTGCAGGAAGCCTTGGCTCGTTGCTCTTTGAAACATTCCTCTGTATGTAAATAAATGCCAGCCAGTTCTAGAGGGCATGGGTTAGAGGGGCTTGGGAACACATTACGCAGGTGGTAAGGGCTCTTTATGGCTGGTGAAGTATATGGGGAATATATGACAATTGCTTTAAGTGGGAAGTATTTTAAATCCCTCTTTGGCTCAGTGCAAAGTTGTTCTTGCTTTCCAAAGGTACTGAATTTCAAAGACTTTTTCTATTGTTTTGCATTCCACAGCAGCAGGCCAATTTTTCTGGTCACTATCAGGAAAACCAGTGGCCAAAAGCAGTTCTTTACCAGCGTGGTGAGATGCGACAGATACTGAAATGATACTCTCCTGCATCAAACTAGAATTGTCGTTATCTAAATTATGTGTCAACAGGACCTGAGTAACAAATTCGAGATAGCACTGGTGGTAAAACTGTTGGTAGGCTGTCAGTGATTGGGGCTCTTTCCTGGTTGGTTGTTTTCCTCTTACTGGAAATAAGTTACGTGGGTTAATAAGTACCCATGGTTTAAGTGAAAAGCAACTCACAGTAACGCAACTCAAATTCAACTTACAGCAACCTTTTTCCTCGTACCTGCAATTATGTTTTGTGAGTAGATCTTTCACTCCACAGCTACCTGCAGGTGCATTCTGAGAAAGGGTCCTGTCATCCTTGTCAGGAGGGTGGTTGTGCACCTTTTCTTAACCTTCCGTGTTCGCTTGATAGGGCAGGGTTCTTTTGTAGAAGTACTTCCATCAAATGCTGGGATTGCTTCGGGAAGGGCTGGATGCTGAGATGTGCAGTTTGTCGTGCCTCTCTTGCATCTCTCATTTCAGACTGGATACCAGTAGTACCGCAGGGAAGCACTGACATCTTAGTACAGTAACTTGCCATGGTTCTTATGCAACTGTGCAGCTGACTGGTGGTCGTAATGTGCAACAGGATATCTCTGTGCTGGGTTTCCATCCACAGCAAAACACAACGGAAAGAAATGCCTTCCCAGGCTGTGAAGGAATCCAAGCGTAGCCTCCGTGGGAGGTTGCTGTTAGGTTGCAGTGCCTGGCTGTGCAACTGGTGATTTTCATTTTATTGGGGTGTTTTTCAAGAGGGGAAAATAAAAAAGCAGCACTTGTGTTTCTTGTCAGCAAATCTGCTCCGGCTCAGCTGTATCGGAAAGCAGGATTTTAGGGGAGGGGATGCAGAAGACACAGGGGCATAGAAAGCTGTGAAGCAGCTTGGAAGGTTTGTCTGAGGAGGAGACCTGAGAGCCTCAGACTGGTGCTGTTTGTAGAAGGTGGCTAAGAAGAAAAAGCCCCAACTTGGTTTTTGGTATTCTTGCCAATGACACGGCCAGCTGCAGACTTTTTGGTGGCCCCTGTGGCATGACAGTTTCTGGGCAGGATGGGAACAATAAGAGAGGTAAGTCAGCACTGCCATGGTGGCCACAACTGAAGAGGAAGCAGAAAAAAGGCAGAGCAGTCTTATCGGTGGGCTCCTGCAGCCTGCCTGGCCGTGGTGGGACCACACAAGGGCCATGGCCAGCCAAAGCTTTCATGGAGAAGTCTGTCTCCCTGGTATGGGGGACAGGGCAGGGACAATGAGGGCAGTTGAGGTGCTGGTGGGGAGGGCCACGACATGCCACCTGCTTCCTGGAGTTGCCTTTGTGTGGAGAGGTGCTGAGGCAGGGCAGCAGGGCCCCTGCTGCCGCCCTCTTCTCTGCTGGAGGATAGCAGCTTGCCAGTCTCTCCTTCAGCTCCTCCTCCTGCCCTGCTCAGCTTTCTCTAAACCATGGAACGTGTGGGCCCCACAGACCCATATCCCAGGTAACCGGGTTGCCTGCTTGATTCTGCAGAGTCTGAACTTATCACAGAATCATGAGGTTGGAAAACACCTTTAAGATCATTGAGTCCAACCGTTCCCATCCTATGTTAAACCATATCCCTAAGTACCTCATCTACCTGTCTTTTAAACACACCCAGGGATGGTGACTCAACCACCTCCCTGGGCAGCCTGTTCCAGGCCCCAACAACTCTTTCAGTGAAGAACTTTTTCCTAACATCTAATCTGAACCTGCCCTGGCACAGCTTTGTGCCATTTCCCCTTGTCCTGTCACCTGGCTGAAGAGACCATTGCCCACCTTTCTACAACCTCCTTTCAGGTAACTGTAGGCAGTGATAAGGTCTCCCCTCAGCCTCCCCTTCTCCAAACTAAACAGCCCCAGCTCCCTCAGCTGCTCCTTGTAAGGTTTGCTCTCCAGCCCCCTCACCAGCCTGGTTGTCCTTCTCTGGACTCACTTGAGGACCTCAATGTCCTTGTTGTGAGGGGACCAGAACTGGACACAGCACTCGAGGTGCGGCCTCACCAGTGCTGAGTACAGGGGCACAATCACCTCCCTAGGCCTACTGGCCACACTATTTCTGATACAAACCGGGATGCCATTGGTCTTCTTGGCCACCTGGGCACACTGCTGGCTCTTGTTCAGTCGGAAGTCCACCAACAGTCCCAGGGCCTTCTCCAGCTGTCTAGCCAGTCTTCCCCAAGCCTGCAGTGCTGCATGGGGTGTTGTGTTGCAAGTGCTGGACTCTGCCCTGGGCCTTGTTGAACCTCATCCCCTTGGTCTCAGCCCATCGGTGCAGTCTGTTCAGGTCTCTTTGGAGAGCCTCCCTACCCTCAATCAGATCAACACTTCCTCCCAGCTTAGTGTCACCTGCAAACTTACTGAGGGAACATTCAATCCCTTCATCCAGGTCGTTGATAAAGATGTTGAACAGAACTGGACCCAGGACTGAGCCCTGGGGAACACCACTCATGACTTGCCTCCAGCTCTTTGGGCTTGGCCATCCAGCCAGTTTTTAACCCAGCAGAGAGTGCACCTGTCCAAGCCAGGGGTAGCCAAGTCCAGGCCAGCGGTAGCCACAGAGAGCCCACCTTTTTGTTTGTTTCATGTTTTGTTTGAGTTTGTCTGGGAGTTTGTCCCCTGGGCCTGCACTCCCTTTGATCCTGAGCCATAAACTCTCCATCCCCAGGTGGAGCTCCATCCACTCCAGCACCCTCTCCTCAGCTGCTCTGTCTGTCCTGCCTAAAGAGCCTGTGTCTTTCCATCATGGCACTCCAGTCAGAGCAGCCATGCTACCACATCTCCCTAGTGTCAGTGAGGTCATACCCTGCAGGTGTGCCCATGTCTCCAACTCCCCCTGTTTATCCCCCATGCTATGTGCATTTACATAGAGGCAATTCAGCTGGGCCCACAGTGAGGCTGACTTACTGCCTGGAATTCCTTTGGTGTATTTTCCCAGCATTTCCCCGTGGGTTCCCAATACCTCAGGAGCCTCTGGGTCATCATCCCTAGAGTTCTAGCATGCTGCAATGTGTCCAGCATGTCTCAGAGCAACAGGCTGGGGTCTACGCCAGTAGCCCAACTTGGGCACATCACCCAGCTTGTCCCAGGCAAGGCCGATGTCATCCCCCTCCCCTTTGGAGCCCAGTTTCATGCAGGTGTCGAAGAAGAGAGCTAGTGCACACCAGAATATGTTTTGGATTCTTGTAGCCATGAGAGATTGTTTGATGCAGACCTTTTCTCTGGGTCTTTCCTGCCCTCTACATCATAGGCACATCAGTTTTTACCTTCTAGTATGATGGACTGTGGTCTAAACTGCAGGCAGGAGCAGATCTTTATGGACAAGGTGCTAAGTGGGGTGATCTATCAGAATGTTGCTTTGTGGCCACTTCACTGTGGGATCTGAAGGCTCCTACAGCAGAGCTGGAGCAAGTCCTGCTCCTTGCTTCATCTGTCCACCACCCAATGTGATCCTTCTTTCCCACAGGATTCCCAAGTTAGCTCTGCAACACCCTGCTCAGTTCACTCCTCTCTGGTTGTTCCCAGCCACTCCCCTTAGAGTGGATGTGGAAAGAACCCACTACTACCAGAGCTGAGCCAAGCCAGCAATAAAATCTGGAGTGGGCAGCCCTGAAGTTGGTGACAGGGGCACCAGTTAAGCCAGCATAAACTTCATGGCCATTTCCTACTGGGGAAATGAGGAGCAGAGCCTTGTAGGTACTGAGGTGGGCACCTAACAGCTGGCACGGAGGCTAGTCCCGCTCTGGGCATAGGGCATTCTGGGTTAGCTCTTGTGCCATTTTGGGCATGGGGCTGCTGCTGCGACTCCAGCTGGGCCATCGTCCCAACAAGGGCTAAGAATGGTTCCTGGGAAATTTCAAAGCCCAGGTGAAAGCTGGGCTTAGACTTGAACTGCCCATCTGTGGGTTTGGTCCGTTTCCAGCAACCCCCACCAGTCCTGTAGGTCTAGAAGGGTACAAAACACCAAGGGTCAGACAGCTGCAGTGTCTGAAGGTGAGCTTTGATTTGCTTCCTTAGCCCTCCTGTCTCTTTGTAAGGAGGCTTCTGCGGACAGCCAGGTACCCAGCCAGTGCCAGCTTGTCTTTCTCTCCTGAACATGTTCTGCACTCTTGTGAGCAGAGCTTCATCTCTGCTGCCAGCACTGACAAGCATTTTGTGATATTTGATAAAGCCACCGAGCAAGTTCACTTGCCTGAAACTGAGCATGCCTGTGTTTTGGGCAGCTGCTATATCTCTGTCTGAATTCGTGCAACAAATTCCCTACTCTGTCTGAGTGTAATAGCATTCCTGACCATTTCCCACCAATCTTTGACTACTGCTTATTGTATTTAGGGAGACAGAAGCTGAATCACAGCTGAATGATGCTGCCGTGATTGTCTAGGTGATTGTCTGTGGCCATTACTTACATATGGCATTGGTTCTCTCTGCTGCACATAACAGAGTCTCTGAGTTTTTGCTTGATAGCTTCATTGAGATGCCATCACGCTTATGGCCGCATTCTGTACAGTGATTTGGGAATCAGCAGCTATAAAAACTGCTGTATCATTTCTCCCCACAGTCTCTGTATTTTTCCCAGAAGCTTGCTAAGACCCTCCAACTCTGCTGTGGCTTCCTTTTAATTCTTCTTACTCCACTGAGTGTCTCTCCAGTGCTGTTTCAGAGCTATACGTATGGGTATTTTCACTTTCCTTTCCCTTGTTTCAGAAGAAAACAGCTCTAGGAGACATGGAGGTGAAACTGGATATTGCAGGGCTCCCTCTGGAAAGGCAAAAGATGCACTTCAGGGACAGGTAGCTTAAGCGTCCTCAGTATCTGGCTGCAGTATCTTATGGCTTGGCCTAACACGCCCATTACAATTGCAATACTTAATGTCATCTCACCTCAAATATTTGCACATGCTTGGTCTGCCATTGTCTCATTGCTCAGGAGCAGGAATTATCTGCCAAGGAGTATAACACAAAATGGCAAAATGGCTTCCTACCACTGTGTGGAGCTTGAAGTGTAGTGCTAAGGGGTTTTTCTCTTCCTCCTTTTTTTTTTTTCCTTTTTCTGATTCATTCCTAACTAGATGAGTTCTTCACAGCACGGCCATATGACCCATCAGATGCAGAACCGATCCTTCCTTCAGTGTATTAGCTAAGTGGTATCATGTCCTTCCTGATTTGCATGTACTCACCATCAGTTCAGACTCCACCTTTCAGCCTTTTTTTTTTCTTTTCAGAAAAGGAAGTCCCTGACCACAGAGTCATAGGTGTGCGCAGCTGCACTCATCTCTTCAAAATGTTCTCCTACTGAGCAGTGGCCTCTGTGGTGTCTGGAAAGCTGGGACAGGTGAGTAGCATTTGCAGTTTCTGTTGAGTGGGACTTGCTGTTTCAGAGGAAGGTAGAGCGCCATATTTCCTGTGAAGAGGAAGAAAAACCTCTCTTTTACAGGTTACCGATCTAAAATGAATTGTCAGGATTCAAACTGCTGTGGTGTGGAGGGAAGGGGAAATAGGTACTTCAGCAGCAGAGTCCATTCTTTGCTGCCTGTAACAACCCTGGCACACGCTGGCCTTTTTCTGTGGGAGAAGAAAAAGTTCTGGGAATTCAGAGCCAATGATTTGTGTATGGGCTGCTTCTCCTCACACACAGTGCTCCGTGCTGTTGCATTTGGAAACCTCAATGTGGCTGACAAGATACTTTCTGGATATATGGAGAAAGTTAAGTATGTTACCCAGTTCCAGCAACCAGGAGCAAATGATAAATGGTATTGGGCTAGATGGGTTCTCTGTCCTGTTACCTCCTTGCTTACAGATTAAAGCTTTTGTTGTTTCCTGTTCTGAGGCATGCAGATTTGGAGCAGAGAGAGAGCAAAGGGAGGCAGAAGAAATGCCAAAATCCTTCACCATGCTTTGCGCTGTTGTGTGTTGACGTGAGAGCCGAGAGTAGCCAGGAGACTCTGTGGTGGTTTAGGCTTGGCTGGAGGCTTGACGCCCACCAGTCGGTCTATCACTCCCCTTTTTAGCTGGACAGGGAAGAAAATATATATTGAGAGGCTCAGGAGTCAAGATAAGGACAGGGAGAGATCATTCTGCAATCAGTGTCACGGGCAAAACAGGCTCGACACGGAATAAAGGAAAGAAAACTCTCTTAGTTAATTGCACTACACTGCACACCCAGTGACACCAGAGTTGGACAATGAGAATCACAGGATCATAGAATGACATGGGTTGGAAGGGACCCCAAGGATCACAGAGCTCCAACCCCCCTGTTACAGGCAGGGCCACCAACCTCAGGCCTAGATCTACACAAGGTTGCCCAGGGCCCTATCCAACCTGGCCTAGAACACTTCCAGGGACGGGGCATCCACCACTTCTCTGGGCAGCCTGTTCCAGCACCTCACTACTCTCCCTGTAAAAAACTTCCCCCTAATATCTAATCTAAACCTTCCTTCCTTTAGTTTTAATCCATTCCCCCTTGTCCTGACACTGTCTACCCTTTTAAAAAGTTGAATCCCCTCCTGTTTGTATGCTCCCTTCAGGTACTGGAAGGCTGTAATGAGGTCCCCCCGCAGCCTTCTCTTCTCCAGGCTGAACAAGCCCAGCTCCCCCAGCCTCTCCACGTGGGGGAGGTGAAGCGCAACCAGACCTTAAAGCACCTCCCCCCATCCCTCCCTTCTTAGCAGACTTCACTTGAGTCATGATTTTGCTCCCTTCTTCCCCCTCACGTTGTGTCACAGGGAGGGGCGGGGAATAGGGGAATGAGGGTTTTGGTCAGTTCCAAGCAAGCTGGTTTCCTTCTTGGCCAGGGGAGGGGGCATTCATTCCACACACCCTCCCCCTGCTGCACTGTGGCGTCCCACCCCCAGGAGACAGTCCTCCACGAACTTCTCCAACGTGACTCCTTTCCCACAGGGATTCAGCTCTTCACCAGCCTCCTCCCAGCAAACCTGCTCCAGCGTGGAGCTCTCCCTCGCTCACGTCTGTGTCTGTGTCTGTCCATGGGCTGCAGGTGCTGGCAGAGGCTTGCTCCAATGCAGGTCACAGCATGTTCTGTATGTCTCCACCTGCTCCAGCGTGGGGCCTCTCCACAGGCTGCAGGTGGGGCCTTGGCCTTTTCCATTGGCTGCAGGGGGACACCCGCTCCACCATGGGTTTCTCCACAGGCTGCAGAGGCGTCTTGTGTGTCCAGCACCTGGGCCCCTCCTGCCACCCCCCCTCACTGGCTTTGGTGTCTGCACAGTTTCTTACATCTTCTCCCTCCCTTCTCTGCTGGCAAAATGCAGCTGCTTGTGGTTTTTTTCCTCCTGTGTGGGATTCACAGCTGCGCTGTGACTACCACTGATTGGCTCGGCCTTGGTCAGCAGCAGCCCTGGCCTTGAATCAGCTGATGTTACTCTCTGGGGCCACCAGAGAGCTTCTGGCTGCTTCTTGCAGGATCCATCCCTGCAATCCACCCATCTCTGTGAGTACTCAGCTACACAAAACTGTGACAGACTGTTTTAGAACCGACCAACAGCCAAATCTAAGCATGTTGCCCTGAGGTAAAGGAAGGAGACTTCTGCTCTGCTCTGACGCTCTCCCAAGCCTTGTGTTCTGCTGCCTTGCCTGTCAGTGACTTTTTTTTTCTTTCCTCCCCTTCAGATCACAACGGTTGTCTTGGGCAATCAGGCTCCAAGGAGAGTGAGATTGCCCAGGATGTCCAACTGCCTGACCAAACTGACTGCAGGGCTGATGAGCCAGAATCTGGGGTTTCTGTTGATCTTCACCATTGCATTTGTGTTCTCCTTCATGTTCTACTGGAGAGGTGGGGAGGAGTCTGAGATCCACACCTTGCCAACTCAAAGCGTGTGTGATCAGTTTTTTCCCCCTGGCAGTGGAACCCCTTCCCTACCTGGGGATGTGATTTTTGTGGAGACGTCAGAGCAAATGGACCCAAGTTACCTGTTCATATGCTCTGTGGAGTCAGCGGCCAGGACGCACCCTGGGACAAGGGTTGTTGTGCTCATGAAAGGTTTGGCAGGCGGGAACGCCTCGTTACCCCACCACTGGGGCTTCTCCCTACTGAGCTGCTTTCCCAATGTGGAAATCCGGCCCCTGGACTTGCCAGAGCTTTTCTCAGGGACGCCTCTGGCAAAGTGGTACCTGCAGCCTGAGCACCAGAAGGAGCCTTATTTCCTACCCGTCCTGTCTGACGCCTGCAGAATCGCCATCATGTGGAAGTTTGGTGGCATCTACCTGGACACAGACTTCATTGTGCTTAGGAACTTGAAGAACCTGACCAATGCCCTTGGTATGCAGTCTCAGGATGTCCTGAACGGGGCCTTTCTGTCCTTTAAACCCAAGCATGAGTTCATCATGCTTTGCATGCAGGACTTTGTGCAGAACTACAATGGCTGGATCTGGGCGCATCAGGGCCCAGCCCTCTTAACACGTGTCTTCAAGAAGTGGTGCTCCATCAGTAATATCCAGGATAACAGGAGCTGCAAAGGGGTGCAAGCTCTTTCCCCAGAAGCCTTTTATCCTATTCGCTGGGAGGACTGGAAGAAGTTGTTTGATCCAATCAGCTCCTCGGAGCTTCACCAGCTCCTTCGGCACACCTATGCGGTGCACGTGTGGAACAAACTGAGCCACGGGACAAGGCTGGAGATCACGTCCCAGGCTGTGCTGGCTCAGCTGTATTCTCAGTTCTGCCCAGCCACGCATGCGAAGATGAAGAAGGACTCTGGAGAGCCGTAAGGTGACCTGTAGGTTCTTGGCTGCAGGGGAGTTCCCCAACCCGAAGGGCACCGATTGCCTTGCACCCTCCTCAGAGCTGGCGTGTAGCCCACAGAGCAGGCATCCTGTGTGGCAGCTCAGCCATTTGTGCAATTTCTGAAATGTGCCTCAGCTCCTGCGTGCTTCAAATACAGAGTGGAACCTGAGTCTGGACTCCCGGGCTGTCCTTTGGTCACCCTTGATGCTGCAGGGAAGGGTGGACACGCTGTTCATCGGTGCCTCTCAGTTGCTCCCCTGTTGCTGTTGTCTCAATTGTGTGAGGTCTGAAAGCCTCTGGGGTCTTTTCAACAGCTGCAGGAAGCCTTGGCTCGTTGCTCTTTGAAACATTCCTCTGTATGTAAATAAATGCCAGCCAGTTCTAGAGGGCATGGGTTAGAGGGGCTTGGGAACACATTACGCAGGTGGTAAGGGCTCTTTATGGCTGGTGAAGTATATGGGGAATATATGACAATTGCTTTAAGTGGGAAGTATTTTAAATCCCTCTTTGGCTCAGTGCAAAGTTGTTCTTGCTTTCCAAAGGTACTGAATTTCAAAGACTTTTTCTATTGTTTTGCATTCCACAGCAGCAGGCCAATTTTTCTGGTCACTATCAGGAAAACCAGTGGCCAAAAGCAGTTCTTTACCAGCGTGGTGAGATGCGACAGATACTGAAATGATACTCTCCTGCATCAAACTAGAATTGTCGTTATCTAAATTATGTGTCAACAGGACCTGAGTAACAAATTCGAGATAGCACTGGTGGTAAAACTGTTGGTAGGCTGTCAGTGATTGGGGCTCTTTCCTGGTTGGTTGTTTTCCTCTTACTGGAAATAAGTTACGTGGGTTAATAAGTACCCATGGTTTAAGTGAAAAGCAACTCACAGTAACGCAACTCAAATTCAACTTACAGCAACCTTTTTCCTCGTACCTGCAATTATGTTTTGTGAGTAGATCTTTCACTCCACAGCTACCTGCAGGTGCATTCTGAGAAAGGGTCCTGTCATCCTTGTCAGGAGGGTGGTTGTGCACCTTTTCTTAACCTTCCGTGTTCGCTTGATAGGGCAGGGTTCTTTTGTAGAAGTACTTCCATCAAATGCTGGGATTGCTTCGGGAAGGGCTGGATGCTGAGATGTGCAGTTTGTCGTGCCTCTCTTGCATCTCTCATTTCAGACTGGATACCAGTAGTACCGCAGGGAAGCACTGACATCTTAGTACAGTAACTTGCCATGGTTCTTATGCAACTGTGCAGCTGACTGGTGGTCGTAATGTGCAACAGGATATCTCTGTGCTGGGTTTCCATCCACAGCAAAACACAACGGAAAGAAATGCCTTCCCAGGCTGTGAAGGAATCCAAGCGTAGCCTCCGTGGGAGGTTGCTGTTAGGTTGCAGTGCCTGGCTGTGCAACTGGTGATTTTCATTTTATTGGGGTGTTTTTCAAGAGGGGAAAATAAAAAAGCAGCACTTGTGTTTCTTGTCAGCAAATCTGCTCCGGCTCAGCTGTATCGGAAAGCAGGATTTTAGGGGAGGGGATGCAGAAGACACAGGGGCATAGAAAGCTGTGAAGCAGCTTGGAAGGTTTGTCTGAGGAGGAGACCTGAGAGCCTCAGACTGGTGCTGTTTGTAGAAGGTGGCTAAGAAGAAAAAGCCCCAACTTGGTTTTTGGTATTCTTGCCAATGACACGGCCAGCTGCAGACTTTTTGGTGGCCCCTGTGGCATGACAGTTTCTGGGCAGGATGGGAACAATAAGAGAGGTAAGTCAGCACTGCCATGGTGGCCACAACTGAAGAGGAAGCAGAAAAAAGGCAGAGCAGTCTTATCGGTGGGCTCCTGCAGCCTGCCTGGCCGTGGTGGGACCACACAAGGGCCATGGCCAGCCAAAGCTTTCATGGAGAAGTCTGTCTCCCTGGTATGGGGGACAGGGCAGGGACAATGAGGGCAGTTGAGGTGCTGGTGGGGAGGGCCACGACATGCCACCTGCTTCCTGGAGTTGCCTTTGTGTGGAGAGGTGCTGAGGCAGGGCAGCAGGGCCCCTGCTGCCGCCCTCTTCTCTGCTGGAGGATAGCAGCTTGCCAGTCTCTCCTTCAGCTCCTCCTCCTGCCCTGCTCAGCTTTCTCTAAACCATGGAACGTGTGGGCCCCACAGACCCATATCCCAGGTAACCGGGTTGCCTGCTTGATTCTGCAGAGTCTGAACTTATCACAGAATCATGAGGTTGGAAAACACCTTTAAGATCATTGAGTCCAACCGTTCCCATCCTATGTTAAACCATATCCCTAAGTACCTCATCTACCTGTCTTTTAAACACACCCAGGGATGGTGACTCAACCACCTCCCTGGGCAGCCTGTTCCAGGCCCCAACAACTCTTTCAGTGAAGAACTTTTTCCTAACATCTAATCTGAACCTGCCCTGGCACAGCTTTGTGCCATTTCCCCTTGTCCTGTCACCTGGCTGAAGAGACCATTGCCCACCTTTCTACAACCTCCTTTCAGGTAACTGTAGGCAGTGATAAGGTCTCCCCTCAGCCTCCCCTTCTCCAAACTAAACAGCCCCAGCTCCCTCAGCTGCTCCTTGTAAGGTTTGCTCTCCAGCCCCCTCACCAGCCTGGTTGTCCTTCTCTGGACTCACTTGAGGACCTCAATGTCCTTGTTGTGAGGGGACCAGAACTGGACACAGCACTCGAGGTGCGGCCTCACCAGTGCTGAGTACAGGGGCACAATCACCTCCCTAGGCCTACTGGCCACACTATTTCTGATACAAACCGGGATGCCATTGGTCTTCTTGGCCACCTGGGCACACTGCTGGCTCTTGTTCAGTCGGAAGTCCACCAACAGTCCCAGGGCCTTCTCCAGCTGTCTAGCCAGTCTTCCCCAAGCCTGCAGTGCTGCATGGGGTGTTGTGTTGCAAGTGCTGGACTCTGCCCTGGGCCTTGTTGAACCTCATCCCCTTGGTCTCAGCCCATCGGTGCAGTCTGTTCAGGTCTCTTTGGAGAGCCTCCCTACCCTCAATCAGATCAACACTTCCTCCCAGCTTAGTGTCACCTGCAAACTTACTGAGGGAACATTCAATCCCTTCATCCAGGTCGTTGATAAAGATGTTGAACAGAACTGGACCCAGGACTGAGCCCTGGGGAACACCACTCATGACTTGCCTCCAGCTCTTTGGGCTTGGCCATCCAGCCAGTTTTTAACCCAGCAGAGAGTGCACCTGTCCAAGCCAGGGGTAGCCAAGTCCAGGCCAGCGGTAGCCACAGAGAGCCCACCTTTTTGTTTGTTTCATGTTTTGTTTGAGTTTGTCTGGGAGTTTGTCCCCTGGGCCTGCACTCCCTTTGATCCTGAGCCATAAACTCTCCATCCCCAGGTGGAGCTCCATCCACTCCAGCACCCTCTCCTCAGCTGCTCTGTCTGTCCTGCCTAAAGAGCCTGTGTCTTTCCATCATGGCACTCCAGTCAGAGCAGCCATGCTACCACATCTCCCTAGTGTCAGTGAGGTCATACCCTGCAGGTGTGCCCATGTCTCCAACTCCCCCTGTTTATCCCCCATGCTATGTGCATTTACATAGAGGCAATTCAGCTGGGCCCACAGTGAGGCTGACTTACTGCCTGGAATTCCTTTGGTGTATTTTCCCAGCATTTCCCCGTGGGTTCCCAATACCTCAGGAGCCTCTGGGTCATCATCCCTAGAGTTCTAGCATGCTGCAATGTGTCCAGCATGTCTCAGAGCAACAGGCTGGGGTCTACGCCAGTAGCCCAACTTGGGCACATCACCCAGCTTGTCCCAGGCAAGGCCGATGTCATCCCCCTCCCCTTTGGAGCCCAGTTTCATGCAGGTGTCGAAGAAGAGAGCTAGTGCACACCAGAATATGTTTTGGATTCTTGTAGCCATGAGAGATTGTTTGATGCAGACCTTTTCTCTGGGTCTTTCCTGCCCTCTACATCATAGGCACATCAGTTTTTACCTTCTAGTATGATGGACTGTGGTCTAAACTGCAGGCAGGAGCAGATCTTTATGGACAAGGTGCTAAGTGGGGTGATCTATCAGAATGTTGCTTTGTGGCCACTTCACTGTGGGATCTGAAGGCTCCTACAGCAGAGCTGGAGCAAGTCCTGCTCCTTGCTTCATCTGTCCACCACCCAATGTGATCCTTCTTTCCCACAGGATTCCCAAGTTAGCTCTGCAACACCCTGCTCAGTTCACTCCTCTCTGGTTGTTCCCAGCCACTCCCCTTAGAGTGGATGTGGAAAGAACCCACTACTACCAGAGCTGAGCCAAGCCAGCAATAAAATCTGGAGTGGGCAGCCCTGAAGTTGGTGACAGGGGCACCAGTTAAGCCAGCATAAACTTCATGGCCATTTCCTACTGGGGAAATGAGGAGCAGAGCCTTGTAGGTACTGAGGTGGGCACCTAACAGCTGGCACGGAGGCTAGTCCCGCTCTGGGCATAGGGCATTCTGGGTTAGCTCTTGTGCCATTTTGGGCATGGGGCTGCTGCTGCGACTCCAGCTGGGCCATCGTCCCAACAAGGGCTAAGAATGGTTCCTGGGAAATTTCAAAGCCCAGGTGAAAGCTGGGCTTAGACTTGAACTGCCCATCTGTGGGTTTGGTCCGTTTCCAGCAACCCCCACCAGTCCTGTAGGTCTAGAAGGGTACAAAACACCAAGGGTCAGACAGCTGCAGTGTCTGAAGGTGAGCTTTGATTTGCTTCCTTAGCCCTCCTGTCTCTTTGTAAGGAGGCTTCTGCGGACAGCCAGGTACCCAGCCAGTGCCAGCTTGTCTTTCTCTCCTGAACATGTTCTGCACTCTTGTGAGCAGAGCTTCATCTCTGCTGCCAGCACTGACAAGCATTTTGTGATATTTGATAAAGCCACCGAGCAAGTTCACTTGCCTGAAACTGAGCATGCCTGTGTTTTGGGCAGCTGCTATATCTCTGTCTGAATTCGTGCAACAAATTCCCTACTCTGTCTGAGTGTAATAGCATTCCTGACCATTTCCCACCAATCTTTGACTACTGCTTATTGTATTTAGGGAGACAGAAGCTGAATCACAGCTGAATGATGCTGCCGTGATTGTCTAGGTGATTGTCTGTGGCCATTACTTACATATGGCATTGGTTCTCTCTGCTGCACATAACAGAGTCTCTGAGTTTTTGCTTGATAGCTTCATTGAGATGCCATCACGCTTATGGCCGCATTCTGTACAGTGATTTGGGAATCAGCAGCTATAAAAACTGCTGTATCATTTCTCCCCACAGTCTCTGTATTTTTCCCAGAAGCTTGCTAAGACCCTCCAACTCTGCTGTGGCTTCCTTTTAATTCTTCTTACTCCACTGAGTGTCTCTCCAGTGCTGTTTCAGAGCTATACGTATGGGTATTTTCACTTTCCTTTCCCTTGTTTCAGAAGAAAACAGCTCTAGGAGACATGGAGGTGAAACTGGATATTGCAGGGCTCCCTCTGGAAAGGCAAAAGATGCACTTCAGGGACAGGTAGCTTAAGCGTCCTCAGTATCTGGCTGCAGTATCTTATGGCTTGGCCTAACACGCCCATTACAATTGCAATACTTAATGTCATCTCACCTCAAATATTTGCACATGCTTGGTCTGCCATTGTCTCATTGCTCAGGAGCAGGAATTATCTGCCAAGGAGTATAACACAAAATGGCAAAATGGCTTCCTACCACTGTGTGGAGCTTGAAGTGTAGTGCTAAGGGGTTTTTCTCTTCCTCCTTTTTTTTTTTTCCTTTTTCTGATTCATTCCTAACTAGATGAGTTCTTCACAGCACGGCCATATGACCCATCAGATGCAGAACCGATCCTTCCTTCAGTGTATTAGCTAAGTGGTATCATGTCCTTCCTGATTTGCATGTACTCACCATCAGTTCAGACTCCACCTTTCAGCCTTTTTTTTTTCTTTTCAGAAAAGGAAGTCCCTGACCACAGAGTCATAGGTGTGCGCAGCTGCACTCATCTCTTCAAAATGTTCTCCTACTGAGCAGTGGCCTCTGTGGTGTCTGGAAAGCTGGGACAGGTGAGTAGCATTTGCAGTTTCTGTTGAGTGGGACTTGCTGTTTCAGAGGAAGGTAGAGCGCCATATTTCCTGTGAAGAGGAAGAAAAACCTCTCTTTTACAGGTTACCGATCTAAAATGAATTGTCAGGATTCAAACTGCTGTGGTGTGGAGGGAAGGGGAAATAGGTACTTCAGCAGCAGAGTCCATTCTTTGCTGCCTGTAACAACCCTGGCACACGCTGGCCTTTTTCTGTGGGAGAAGAAAAAGTTCTGGGAATTCAGAGCCAATGATTTGTGTATGGGCTGCTTCTCCTCACACACAGTGCTCCGTGCTGTTGCATTTGGAAACCTCAATGTGGCTGACAAGATACTTTCTGGATATATGGAGAAAGTTAAGTATGTTACCCAGTTCCAGCAACCAGGAGCAAATGATAAATGGTATTGGGCTAGATGGGTTCTCTGTCCTGTTACCTCCTTGCTTACAGATTAAAGCTTTTGTTGTTTCCTGTTCTGAGGCATGCAGATTTGGAGCAGAGAGAGAGCAAAGGGAGGCAGAAGAAATGCCAAAATCCTTCACCATGCTTTGCGCTGTTGTGTGTTGACGTGAGAGCCGAGAGTAGCCAGGAGACTCTGTGGTGGTTTAGGCTTGGCTGGAGGCTTGACGCCCACCAGTCGGTCTATCACTCCCCTTTTTAGCTGGACAGGGAAGAAAATATATATTGAGAGGCTCAGGAGTCAAGATAAGGACAGGGAGAGATCATTCTGCAATCAGTGTCACGGGCAAAACAGGCTCGACACGGAATAAAGGAAAGAAAACTCTCTTAGTTAATTGCACTACACTGCACACCCAGTGACACCAGAGTTGGACAATGAGAATCGCAGGATCATAGAATGACATGGGTTGGAAGGGACCCCAAGGATCACAGAGCTCCAACCCCCCTGTTACAGGCAGGGCCACCAACCTCAGGCCTAGATCTACACAAGGTTGCCCAGGGCCCTATCCAACCTGGCCTAGAACACTTCCAGGGACGGGGCATCCACCACTTCTCTGGGCAGCCTGTTCCAGCACCTCACTACTCTCCCTGTAAAAAACTTCCCCCTAATATCTAATCTAAACCTTCCTTCCTTTAGTTTTAATCCATTCCCCCTTGTCCTGACACTGTCTACCCTTTTAAAAAGTTGAATCCCCTCCTGTTTGTATGCTCCCTTCAGGTACTGGAAGGCTGTAATGAGGTCCCCCCGCAGCCTTCTCTTCTCCAGGCTGAACAAGCCCAGCTCCCCCAGCCTCTCCACGTGGGGGAGGTGAAGCGCAACCAGACCTTAAAGCACCTCCCCCCATCCCTCCCTTCTTAGCAGACTTCACTTGAGTCATGATTTTGCTCCCTTCTTCCCCCTCACGTTGTGTCACAGGGAGGGGCGGGGAATAGGGGAATGAGGGTTTTGGTCAGTTCCAAGCAAGCTGGTTTCCTTCTTGGCCAGGGGAGGGGGCATTCATTCCACACACCCTCCCCCTGCTGCACTGTGGCGTCCCACCCCCAGGAGACAGTCCTCCACGAACTTCTCCAACGTGACTCCTTTCCCACAGGGATTCAGCTCTTCACCAGCCTCCTCCCAGCAAACCTGCTCCAGCGTGGAGCTCTCCCTCGCTCACGTCTGTGTCTGTGTCTGTCCATGGGCTGCAGGTGCTGGCAGAGGCTTGCTCCAATGCAGGTCACAGCATGTTCTGTATGTCTCCACCTGCTCCAGCGTGGGGCCTCTCCACAGGCTGCAGGTGGGGCCTTGGCCTTTTCCATTGGCTGCAGGGGGACACCCGCTCCACCATGGGTTTCTCCACAGGCTGCAGAGGCGTTTTGTGTGTCCAGCACCTGGGCCCCTCCTGCCACCCCCCCTCACTGGCTTTGGTGTCTGCACAGTTTCTTACATCTTCTCCCTCCCTTCTCTGCTGGCAAAATGCAGCTGCTTGTGGTTTTTTTTCCTCCTGTGTGGGATTCACAGCTGCGCTGTGACTACCACTGATTGGCTCGGCCTTGGTCAGCAGCAGCCCTGGCCTTGAATCAGCTGATGTTACTCTCTGGGGCCACCAGAGAGCTTCTGGCTGCTTCTTGCAGGATCCATCCCTGCAATCCACCCATCTCCATGAGTACTCAGCTACACAAAACTGTGACAGACTGTTTTAGAACCGACCAACAGCCAAATCTAAGCATGTTGCCCTGAGGTAAAGGAAGGAGACTTCTGCTCTGCTCTGACGCTCTCCCAAGCCTTGTGTTCTGCTGCCTTGCCTGTCAGTGACTTTTATTTTTTCTTTCCTCCCCTTCGGATCACAACGGTTGTCTTGGGAGATCATGCTCCAACGAGAGTGAGATTGCAGGTAGCTTAAGCATCCTCTATCTAGCTGCAGTATCTTATGGCTTGGCCTAACATGCCCATTACCATCACAACACTTACTGGCGTCTCACCTCAAATATTTGCACATGCTTTGTCTGCCATTCTCCCTAGGGTCAGAAGGAGGAGCTCTAAAGCTGTTGCTGAAGTGCTAAATACTAGCTGTGCTAAATGTTAGGGGTATTCGCTGGTGGATTCATCCCTGTTTGGCACTGCTTTGCTCTTGCATGCCTAACAGACTGATTAGTCACCCAATGTATGTTGGTACTGCCAAATCGTACCTCTTCTAGTCTTGCTGGTAATGTAAATCTTGAGAAAATTGAGGTCTTCAGCTTTTTTCTGGTGGATGCCTAAAAATACTCTCACCAGGCTCTCTGTGCGCAGTGATATTGTTCGGGGTTGAGTATTTGACCCATTCTCCTAAAGACAACTGGGACTTGTGCAATCTTGTTCAAGGTTGATCACAACTATGTTGCTGTGTTTCTACTTAATACACCACAAATGTAGGTTTTGAATTGTTAAATGGCATAAGGTACTGGAAGATGCACTAAGATTGTGTGACAAAGACAAGCAATGGTAAGACAAGGCAGGGAAGGTATACCACGGTATACTTTTTCTTACCTTGTTGTGGTTTATCCCTAGCCAGGAACTAAGCACTGCATGGCTCCTCACTCACTCCTCCCCAGTGGGATCGGGAGAGAACTGGAAGGGTAAAAGTGAGAGAACTCATGGGTTGAGATAAAGACAGTTTATTAGGGAAAGCAAAAGCTGCCTGTGCAAGCTATACAAAACAAGGAATTCATTCACCACTTCCCATGGGCAGGCAGGTGTTCAGCCGTCCCCAGGAAAGCAGGGCTCTTGCATAATGGTTATTTGGGAAGACAAAAGCCATCACTTTGTGTCTATCCCTCTGCCCTCTTCCTTCTTCCCCTAGCTTTTTATTGCTGAGCATGACATCATATGGTATGGAATATCTCTTTGGTCAGTTGGGATCAGCTGTCCTGGCTGTGTCCCCTCCCAACTCCATGTTCATCTGCGGCCTACAGGATGATGGGGTGGTCTGAGGAGCTGGGAAGGCCTTGACTCTGTGTAAGCACTGCTCAGCAATAACAAAAGCATCTCTCTGTTGTCAACACTGTTTTCAGCACGAAGCCAGAGCAGCCTCGTGATAGCTATAATAAAGGAAATTAACAGAACCAGTGTACCTGTGGAGCTAGATGTGGATGTTCATGACATAGTCTATCCCAACTCGGCTCTACCACATTCTCTAGCCCTACCCCAATCTTGATGACTATCGCTGGGTCCCATACTAAGAGCTGCAACTTTCCTATGCTTCCCCAGGATCTGATTCCCTCTGACTAAAGAAGAGGGAAAGAAGCATAAACAACCCTCAGTTGTTTATACTGGTTATACTAAGTTCTAGCCCTGGAGGTTTGAGGACTTCCAGAGAAGTTATAATCCAAGAATTATACAGTCCCAAAGTAATTATGTCAAAGCAATTGTTGTGAACTGAGCATGTAACTCTTCATTCTCTGAAATAGCTAAATGCTGTTAAAGAATTTGTACAGCCATTTGTTATCACTACTTGAAGAGTTACAAAGATCTGATGATGTTCTGTAATAAGATAGCTCAACAGTATACATATTTTTTCTTGTTAGGAATGTTTTTCCAGGTTTAGGGATTTCTGAGTATCTGCTGCCACAATTTGAAAAACAGAAGATTGCAGAAATTGGTGATGCATGCTTGGCTTCATGTAAGTTGTCTTCCTGTACAAGTCTGGTTGTATGGTCAAACAATCATCCAAGTGTCTTCCAATTTTGGTTGGATTTTTTTGTTGTTGTCTGTGGGTTTGCTACTAGGGAAAATATCAATAAAGCACATTTAGAGTCACGTAAAGCAAGAACCCCTTTCCTCACTGCAGGCTGCTCCAGTACTCCTTAGGATCACCAAGAGTAAATGTGAGCATGTGCTGATACAGCAGCATCAGATTGGGTCCTTACACAGAGGAGTTACCAGATCTTCCGTGTCTGTTCCCTTTGTATTCCATGTTATCCTTTTTGTGCTTGGAACAAGGGAAACTTACTCTCACTTAAAGGTCATTCCTTACCTTATGCAGCAAAGCATCTCTGAACATTTTACAGTTTTTGTTGGGTAGGTTTTTTACCCTTCGGATATTTCCAGCACTGCACTGCTTAGCTAGGCCTGTGAATTTAGCAAGCAAGGTTGTGAAAATTATATGCAGTATTGTGCAAATCATGTATTGTAATAAAACATACATTAGAAGGTTTCTTCCTGTGTGGTAGAAATTCTTGTGGCATAAGATGAGGGATACCTGAATTTGGCAAAGTCATTCAGTGAGGTATCTGGCATAAGAGCAGGTATGCCCAAATGGGTCAGCATATTCATTGGTCAGAAGAACGGGTGTTCAAAGGAGAGTCCAGAGCTGAACTCTTGGGGTTCAAGGAAGCAGCCTATGAAACAAACTCTGACATCAGTTCTCACGGCAGCCACCCAAGCAGCGTGAGCACTGGGAATTCATTGCAAAGGAGTAGAAAACAAAACAGCAGAATGGTTTCCTGCCAGTGTATGAAGCTTAAAGCGTGGCGTTAATGGGCTTTCAATTATTTATTTTTTTCCCCCATTTTTGTGACATGCGTTCCTTATTGGGCGACCTTCACAGCCCAGCCCCATGATGTCACATCCTCCCTCATTTTCTTGCTTTCCCAATGTGTTCAGAGTTTTTCACCGTTCCTTTTCAGAAAAGAAAGTCCCAGACCACAGTCTCAGGGGCACTCAGGGCTATTAACCTCTTCAAAATGCTGTGCAGCTGAGCAGTGACTTCTGCGGTGTCTGGAAAGCCGGGACAGGTGAGTAGTATTTGCAGTTTCTGTTGAGTGGGACTTGCTGTTTCAGAGGAAGGTGGAGTGCCATATTTCCTGTGTTTGTTTTACCATAGAAGTGCAGCAACCTTGTGCAGTTCCTTCTCTTACTAAAAATATAAGCTGTGCTTTCCTGCCTTCTTTATAGCAATAGTCTCTGTTCTCTCAAGCCTTATACCTGCTTTCCTTCTACATTTTACAAAGATAAAACTGATTTACCAGGATTCAACCTGCTGTGGTGTGGAAGGAAGGGGAAAGAGGTAGTAGCAGAGTGCATTCTTTGCTGCCTGTAACACAGCCATAGTTTCTGATGTGGGACCTGAAGGCCCTGTGACAATACTGAGGAGCCAGTAGACTGTTTCAGAAAAGATGAAGGGGCAAAATTTAGGCATGCTGCCCTGAGGTAAAGGAAGGATAATTCTGCTCTGCTCTGACACTCTCCCAAGCCTCGTGGTCTGCTGCCTTGCCTATTAGTACCTTTTTTTTCCTTTCCTCCCCATCAGATCACGATAGATGTCTTGGGAGATCAGGCTATGATAAGAGTGAGACTGCCCAGGATGTCCAAATGCCTAACAAAACTGACTGCAGGGCTGATGAGCCAGAGGCTCGGGTATTTCTTGATTGTTGCCACTTCATTTGTATTCTTCATCATGTTCTACTCTTGAAGTGGGAAGGACACTGAGGGACAGTTCCACAGCTTACCGACACAAAGCGTGTGTAATCCGGTTTTGCCCCTCCTGCCATCCCCCCTCACTGGCTTTGGTGTCTGCACAGTTTCTTACATCTTCTCACTCCCTTCTCTGCTGGCAAAATGCAGCTGCTTGTGGTTTTTTTCCTCCTGTGTGGGATTCACAGCTGCGCTGTGACTACCACTGATTGGCTCGGCCTTGGTCAGCAGCAACCCTGGCCTTGAATCAGCTGATGTTACTCTCTGGGGCCACCAGAGAGCTTCTGGCTGCTTCTTGCAGGATCCATCCCTGCAATCCACCCATCTCCATGAGTACTCAGCTACACAAAACTGTGACAGACTGTTTTAGAACCGACCAACAGCCAAATCTAAGCATGTTGCCCTGAGGTAAAGGAAGGAGAGTTCTGCTCTGACGCTCTCCCAAGCCTTGTGTTCTGCTGCCTTGCCTGTCAGTGACTTTTTTTCCTTTTCTTTCCTCCCCTTCAGATGGTGATGGTGGTTGTGGAAGATCAGGCTCCAAGGAGAGTGAGATTGCCCAGGATGTCCAACTGCCTGACCAAACTGACTGCAGGGCGGATGAGCCAGAGGCTCGGGTCCCTCATTACCCTCACCATTTCATTTGTGTTCTTCATCATGTTCTACTGGAGAAGTGGGAATGACTCTGAGGGACAGTTCCACAGCTTGCCGACACAAAGCATGTGTGATCCAGTTTTGCCCCAAGCCAGTGGAACCCCTTCCCTACCTGGGGACGTGATCTTTGTGGAGACGTCAGAGCGAGTGGACCCAAGTTACCTGTTCATATGCTCTGTGGAGTCAGCGGCCAGGACGCACCCTGGGACAAGGGTTGTTGTGCTCATGAAAGGTCTGGCAGGCGGGAACGCCTCGTTACCCCACCACTGGGGCTTCTCCCTACTGAGCTGCTTTCCCAATGTGGAAATCCGGCCCCTGGACTTGCCAGAGCTTTTCTCAGGGACGCCTCTGGCAAAGTGGTACCTGCAGCCTGAGCACCAGAAGGAGCCTTATTTCCTACCCGTCCTGTCTGACGCCTGCAGAATCGCCATCATGTGGAAGTTTGGTGGCATCTACCTGGACACAGACTTCATTGTGCTTAGGAACTTGAAGAACCTGACCAATGCCCTTGGTATGCAGTCTCAGGATGTCCTGAACGGGGCCTTTCTGTCCTTTAAACCCAAGCATGAGTTCATCATGCTTTGCATGCAGGACTTTGTGCAGAACTACAATGGCTGGATCTGGGCGCATCAGGGCCCAGCCCTCTTAACACGTGTCTTCAAGAAGTGGTGCTCCATCAGTAATATCCAGGATAACAGGAGCTGCAAAGGGGTGCAAGCTCTTTCCCCAGAAGCCTTTTATCCTATTCGCTGGGAGGACTGGAAGAAGTTGTTTGATCCAATCAGCTCCTCGGAGCTTCACCAGCTCCTTCGGCACACCTATGCGGTGCACGTGTGGAACAAACTGAGCCACGGGACAAGGCTGGAGATCACGTCCCAGGCTGTGCTGGCTCAGCTGTATTCTCAGTTCTGCCCAGCCACGCATGCGAAGATGAAGAAGGACTCTGGAGAGCCGTAAGGTGACCTGTAGGTTCTTGGCTGCAGGGGAGTTCCCCAACCCGAAGGGCACCGATTGCCTTGCACCCTCCTCAGAGCTGGCGTGTAGCCCACAGAGCAGGCATCCTGTGTGGCAGCTCAGCCATTTGTGCAATTTCTGAAATGTGCCTCAGCTCCTGCGTGCTTCAAATACAGAGTGGAACCTGAGTCTGGACTCCCGGGCTGTCCTTTGGTCACCCTTGATGCTGCAGGGAAGGGTGGACACGCTGTTCATCGGTGCCTCTCAGTTGCTCCCCTGTTGCTGTTGTCTCAATTGTGTGAGGTCTGAAAGCCTCTGGGGTCTTTTCAACAGCTGCAGGAAGCCTTGGCTCGTTGCTCTTTGAAACATTCCTCTGTATGTAAATAAATGCCAGCCAGTTCTAGAGGGCATGGGTTAGAGGGGCTTGGGAACACATTACGCAGGTGGTAAGGGCTCTTTATGGCTGGTGAAGTATATGGGGAGTATATGACAATTGCTTTAAGAAGTGGGAAGTGTGCTTTAAGAAGTGGGAAGTGTGCTTTAAGAAGTGGGAAGTTGCTTTAAGAAGGCAAATGTTTATCCTGGGCTCCATCAGAAGAGGGGTGGCCAGCAGGGACAGGGAGGTGATTGTCCCTCTCTACTCTGCCCTCATGAGGCCCCATCTGGAGTCCTGTGTCCAGATCTTGGGGCCCCAATGCAAGAAAGATGTGGAACTGTTGGAGAGGGTTCAGAGGAGGCCACACAGATGATTAGAGGGCTGGAGCACCTCCCTTATGAAGAGAGGCTGTGGGACCTGGGTTTGTTCAGCCTGGGGAAGAGAAGGCTGAGGGGGGACGTCATTGCAGCCTTCCAGTACCTGAAGAGAGCATACAAACAGGAGGGGAATCAACTTTTTAAAAGGGTAGAAAATGGCAGGACAAGGGGGAATGGATTGAAGCTAAAGGAGGGAAGGTTTAGATTAGATATTAGGGGGGAGTTCTTTGCAGAGAGAGTGGTGAGGTGCTGGGACAGGCTGCCCAGAGAGGTGGTGGATGCCCCGTCCCTGGGGGTGTTCAAGTCCAGGTTGGATGGGGCCCTGGGCAATCTTGTGTAGATCCAGGCCTGGAGGTTGGTGTCCCAGCCTGTGGCAGGGGGTTGGAACTCTGTGATCCTCGGGGTCCCTTCCAACCCATGCCATTCTATGATTCTATGAAATCTGGGCAGAGCCAATGCAACCTGCTCGCGATTTGATGACCATTCTCACTTCTGAATATTTGCCCTGTGTGTCCAGGGCACTGCAATTTTAAAATTTATTTGCAATTAACCTCTTACTAAATGAGGAGAAAAAAACAAAGTACCATGTTTCTGCTGGTGCCAAATCAAAGTTCCTGTCTGGATGGCAACAAAACATGAGCAGGCTGGGGGTTATTGCTCATTCAGGTGTGCTAATTAACAATTCAGATATGTAATTAACAAATTAGAGAAATATGTGTATCAATTTTTACATAGACTTTTTCTAAATTCCATTATCTGCTGAAAAGTACAGTGTTGCCATGCGCAAAGGAAGGCTGATGTAAGTTTGATCTAATGTTTAATAAAAGCAACAGTATGCTTCAGGGTTTGTCAGACACTCAGCCATAGCAGACTATTGATTAAACAGCCCACTGCAGACTAGAAGTGAATCATACATTTTTACTCAAAATTAGTTGCATAACACATATCATTTTACTCTGCCATCCAGTCCTGTGCCATCATCACCCCTAAAAAGCAATGTTGCCTGGCCACTCTAACTACTTGTCTTCACTACTGGTGCTGAGGAGTACTGGATATGCTGTTCCAATGTGGGCCCCATGGCGATAAACAACAATCTGTAGGTCGTATTGCTCTATCTTCACAGTTTCACGTGTGACTCTTTCTTCAGCCAGCAGGAAAATGATGGTGTAAAGAGCAAATTCAAACTCTGGGCTCACGCCAATAAAGATGCTTCCAATCGGCTTGACTGAGCTTTTCCAGCTGAACTGGACGGTCAAAACTTGGTCATCTCTGTCAGGCTGAAAGCAGAAACAAAACAAGAGAACAATCTCCAATACAGCTGTTTATAACTCCAGAGTTTTGGGAGCATTGCAAAATTCAGCACCCTTCCTGTGCTGGAGCACAGCATTTTCCCTGACTTTGGAGCATACATGACCATTTATATGGATTAAGCTTCAGCAGTGTTGTGACTCTGACACTTTTTTTTTTTTTAATAGTTTTTTCTTAAAAAAGAGAGTCTGGACTTGAGGGTATGGTAGTATTTCTTCTGCTTATGCACACCTGGGCAAATTAGGTTCAAAGCAGTTCTGCTTACAATTGCACCGGTGTGCCTTGATTCATTACCACAACTTCTATCTCCAGACCCGCTTTCTTACTTGCAGAGGCACCGTTCTTGTTCTTACCCTGGTTTTGTTCTTCCGAGCGATATATCCCTTATAGTCAATTTGGTTGCGCTTTTCCTGGAGGTAAAATTGCACCCAGTTGTGTAAACCTAAGATCTGTTTGCCACGCCTTGTTTCTCCGACAAAAACGTGTTCAAAACCGCAAGAATCAGGTCTGTAATAAACCAAAGAATAATATAATATGTAGGTCTTTTATGTGTTTCAGTAGTTCAGAGTGGTATAGGTAAAAGGCAAGACGATGCACAAGCTTGCTGAGGTTGAGTTGTGAGCAGGTTTGGGGGTTTTTATTTGTCTGGAGTTCACACAGAATCACAAGGTTGGAAAAGACCTTTAAGATCATCAAGTCCAACCATTCCTGCCCTATACTAAACCATATCCCCAGGCACCTGATCTACCCGTCTTTTAAACACACCCAGGGATGGTGACTCAACCCCCTCCCTGGGCAGCCTGTTCCAGGCCCTGACAACTCTTTCAGTGAAGAATTTTTTCCTAACATCTAATCTGACCCTGCCCTGGCACGGCTTTGTGCCATTTCCCCTTGTCCTATCTCCTGTCACCTGGCTGAAGAGACCATCTTCTACCTCTCTACAACCTCCTTTCAGGTAACTGTAGGCAGTGATAAGGTCTCCCCTCAGCCTCCCCTTCTCCAGACTAAACAGCCCCAGCTCCCTCAGCCACTCCTCATAGGATTTGCCCTCCAGCCCCTTCACCAGCCTGGTTGTCCTTCTCTGGACTCGCTCCAGGGCCTCAATGTCCTTCTTATGGTGAGGAGCCCAGAACGGGACACAGCACTCGAGGTGCGGCCTCACCAATGCTCAGTACAATTGTTGGGTTTTCTTTCTTTGCATACAACTCACAATGAAATCTAGCCATGAAGTCTAAATTTGTATTTGATGATGGAGGTTACTAGTAAATGCAACAGATACATCTCTGTTGCTTATCCAGATTTTAGCAAGGCTTCTGACATTCTCTCCCATAACAGACTCATAAGACAAACTGGTGAAGAGCAAATTAGGCAAGTGGATGAGTGCAGCTGAAGGCCTGGGATTAGGGACACTAGGTGCAGTGCAGCTGGAGGCAGTTCACCACTGATGTACCCCAAAGGTCAATACTGTAATTATCTGATCAGTAAGTCTTTAAACAGGATCTGTGTGAGAGCAATGATTTAGGATGTATTCTGAGGGTGTCTTCCAGTTCTGTGTATAATAGATGGCACTTGGGCTTAAAATTACCTAAATCAGAATAGGGTCAAGATTATTAGGGTCCCATATCCATCAAACATACCTGTCTCCTTCATCCCTGGCATAGAGCTGGAACCAGATGTCATAGAGCTGATTTTTGAAATCTGCAAGGTTCGGCTTTGCTAGGTTTTTTTAAGCAGATATTCATGAGCTAGCTGAAGGATAGAAAACCAAGATAGAATGACAGTTTATTTTTTACTTCAGTGTTTTCAGGAGCTAAAAAAGGTCTGTGTTACTCACTTTCATGACTTCTGTTGCTAAGATAGCATCAAGAAAACAATTGTTTTCAACTACTTCTTCTGGAGTCACTATTTCTGCTACACCAGTTGATGTCTCATAATTGTCCAATAGGGAAATAAAGGCTGCAGAAAAAGAGAAACTTTCATCATGCTTATCCTGATCAACAGGATGTATGCCTAATCATACCCATGATCCAGTCATTAGAGAATCCCATCATAAAAAGATGCTGTATAATACACCTTGGCAGAAGAGGAAGGCATTCCTTTAAATGTCAGATTTCATTCTCAGGTACACAGTTGGATGCAGGTCTAGAGGTGTCCCACAGCCAGACCACTGTTAGCTGTACTTCTTTTTAAGGTAACCAGCTTGCTGCAGAGCTTCTGTATGGAACCAAGTGCTGAAGCAATAATTATCTTCTACAAAAACAAATTGTAACTGGACACCAAAACCACAGACATGGGCTTATGAACTTGAGCTATGCTGACAGAAGACTATGTAGGCATTACTTCAGTAAAGGTAAAAAACCTCAGCATAAACCTACATGAGATGGCTTGGGCACGTGGCCAGTGTGTGGATGGGTTTATTTTCTCCTTTGCACCCCTTTTGCCACTTCCTCTATCCTGTCGCTTCATTTACTGATCCTCTGACACTCAGTGGAGTTTGGGGGCTGATTCAGCACACCAAGCTGATAGGTTTTTGACCTCAAGTATTTTTCTAAGTCATCTCCTGCTAGGTTAGTGAGCAGAAGGGACTCACCACAGAGCTCAGTGAGTACCAGAGCTGACACACGATTGTGTGGCTTAGAGGAGCAGGGGTGGTGGGGTGCGGGACAGAGGAAAACAGTGCTCTCCACTATGCTGGCTGTTTGATCAGCTTCATGTAACTCTGTCTGGGGAAAAGAAAAATCAGGGAAGGAAATGTACATTCATAGATGTGCTTGCGGGATAGCCCTCAACAGAAATGCAGGAAGTAGCTGTGGACCTAGTGCTATCTGAAAGGGCTAGAAGCTGTGATGAAAGGAGGAAAGATGCCTTGATTTTCAATACATGGGATCACATCATAGCAATTACAAGAGCCTCATCCATTTCATTTTGTAGTGGGAGAAGCACAGAGAAATTCAAATTTTGTCTAAGGCATGAAGGATCTTCTACCCAAGGCTGAGACGATGGGTAACCTCCATGCAAATGTTGTGGAAACTACTTTCAAATGACATGTGGCCCAATGATCTTCATCACCATCCAAATTATATATGATTTTACATTTTAGGCAAACACATAAAACCCAGCACAGATGCTTCATGTCATTTCCACCATTAACAAAAGAATGGGTCTCACTTGCAAAAGTTTTTGTATTCTTCAAATGTTCTTCATTTACATTGTGAAACAGATGTCTGGCTGCTCTGTCCTGGACAGCGCTGTCACCTTGCTGTGCTGCACCTGCTTTTCCCTAGGAGAAACACCGGGGTAAAATAATGAAAGAAGCAGGATATCCTTAGCCAAGACACAGTCTGCCTTTACAGTAATCAAAACCAAACTCACAATGCTGTCAGGTCTTTCTATGCAATAAGAGAAGACGTTACAGAAGAACTACAAGAATAAATAAAAAAAGACACTGCAAGAGCCTGAAATGTCTCTGTTGACCCATTTTCAGAGAGGATTGTGATGACCCTGGTGGCAGCTCAGTTCTGATCACTAACCAGCTGTGCTACTATGCTATATACATCACAAATGATTAAAAAAAAAAAGTAATGTAGAGCCAAGGGTCCTTACCACCACAAATAAATAAAAAGAGGCTTTTTGCACCTTCCTTCTCTGTTCATCCACATCCCTGTTCACCCACAGACTCACTGCAAATAGTTTATGAGGCCAGGGAGATGCCTAGACAGTTCTGTGAAGCTCCAGCAACTTTGCATTTGTGCATCCTGGTGCTCTGAAGTTTCCAAACACTTCTGGTAGGCCACGTTTAAGAGCTTTTTAATCAGTGTTACCAGTAAGCACATCCAAAATGGAAAGGAGGCTTTCCTGATGATTTTCAAGTTTCTGTTCCAAAAAAGAGCATTCTCAAGGACAGAAAAGATGAATAGCAGTTTGCTAACATGGGCAAGAGGTGACTGGAGCTTTGTTCTGAGAAATGGAGAAACTAGAAGATGTTTTCCCCACGCACATTTTGGTCAGAGTTAGGTACTCCTTTTTCAGGTTTATCAGCAGCAGAAAATTATAACATAATATGAAGCAACAGTAAAATAAAGCATTTGAGCACTTGTGTGAGTACAAAATTGGATATCGAATATTCATTCAGTGGTCATGACCACTGACAAGGAGGGAAACGGCTGCTCATCACATCTGATAGCCACTCCTCCTTTACAGTTACTTGTGGTAGGAACAACTATGAAACCCTCCTCACCAACACCTCTGTGCTACTTCACACTCCCCCAAGAATGACTTGGGACCTATCTCCCACTCTCCCTTGCTGCAAGTCACCCAGACCAGACCATACACACAAGCATTCATACACACAGAGAAACATCCAGGGTAGAGGGGACCTCAGGACATCTCTGGTCCTGTTGAAAGTATGGTCAACACTGAATTGAGACAATGTTGCTCAAGACATCTTGTTGGGTCTTGAAAACCTCCAGAGATGCAATTTCACTGTTTTTCTGGGTATCCTGCTCTGGTTGCGTTTGTCCCTGTTGAATTTCATCACGTTCCTTCCTTAGCCTATTCCTCCAGCCTGCCTAGGTCCAGCTGAAGAGAAGCCTTGCATTTGAGCATACCAACTTCATCACCAGAGTTTTCTGTCATTTGCAAAACTGGAAAAGTTGCACTCCATCTCCTCCTCCAGGCCACTGATAAAGATATTCAATGTTCTAGGACCTAGGACAGACACCTGAGAGACTCTACTTACAGCCAACTTCCAGGTAATGTGGACCATTATTGTGTTCTCTGTACTGTTCCTTCTTCTAAGTGATTAGGGAGCTCTGCCTATGCCATTAGTGGAAACAACAAAGCCTAGGCTTTGCCTGTCTAGGCTTTGCCTGTCTAGGAAAAGACAGGTTTGCAGAAGACACCTTTTCCTACAGTACCATGCTGCCCTTAATCCTGATGAGATTTAGTGATTGATTACCTGCAAATCAATTGTGTAGCCTTTCCCGGGCATAAGGCGGTTGACATCCATATCCCACATGTCATTGAAAAGCTTAGAAAGTTCATGGTTTACAGCCTTCCTATCAAGGAATCCAGAGAAACATACATGTTAAAAGAGAATCATGCTGTTACTTCTTGAAGTAACTTCTAGAGTCTTCTAATATCACTCCATGATCTGGATACTACCTTGTCATCCGGAGAGTTTTGCCTTCTCTCCACACCTTCCTGTCAGTGTTGCTCTAAAAAACCACAGAGCTTTTGGTTCATGTTCATAATGAAAGAATGCAGGTAACTTGTAGAGAAACCTGAGCCTTCCCTAAGGTTATTTTAAATATATTTTAACAATGTTCTTGTTAATAAGCCTTCCTGCAATTTTCCATGCACTGGAATAAAAATGAAGATGGTGATGTACAAACTAGAGGCAAGCAGAAGATTGCTAGCAGCACGCAGCAACACTGCACAACAAAATAGGAAGCAAATAACCCTCTCTCAATGATGTTTTTCTAGCAGCAATCTTATATACACCTCTTCCTACCTTTTTTTCTTGCAAGATTTCACACTGGAGATGCTTTCCTACACCTATACACATGGTTATCCTAACAGCAAGTTAGCGTGACAAAGGGTGATTAAAACTCTAAACACATGGTTTGCCTACAATGAAATTCTCTCATGTGCTTATCTCTAATGCACATACAAACCTACCCAGGCTGGTCCTTTTCTCACTTTAATGGAATTTTGTCTTGCATAATAGCATTTAGTTTTCAGATGTCTATCCATCCATCTTATCAACAAGATTTAGGAAGAGTTGTTATTGTGATGAACAGCCCACAGGTAGCTCCAGTTTCAAAGGCATTATGTCCACACTAACACATAAGATCAAGCCAAAGAACAGAGCAGAGAAGAAGAAAGAGAAGTGCTTGTTCTTTAAATGACTGACAGCTGAATTAATCAGTTACAAAACAGCATATGCATTGACCTCCAGAGAACTACAGCCTGATGATTTTGAATTTCTCCTCCAAACCTGATGCTCTCAAGAAGAAGAAAAAAAAATTGCAGGAATTTGTCAACAATGGGTATTTCTTTCAAACAGCCACTTGAGCAACTTGTAATTGTAACAATTGGTTCTCCCAGATTGAACCGAGGCACCTTCAACCCCAACTCTGAACCTCGTAACAGATTATTGTTACATCTTCACCTATTCTGGCCAGGATGGAGATACTCACTGCATCCTCCTGCCAGTGGCAAATTACACACTCTCTAGCAGATGCAGTGAGCAAATACTGTGGTATGGTCACCAACAAGTCTTCTGATGTGGCAGTCTTGATGTGAGGCATCTTGAGAGCCAGGAAGAACAAAAAGTGAGGCAGGTGGGCACCTGCCCTCTTGTTAGCAGGGAGGGAATAGAAGTCATAGCAGAAAAGATGACATTAATTAATTCTGGGAGAATAGTCTAGAAGTGGTACAAGCGACATTTTATGAGGCTTCCCTTTTCCTGGACTGTGCTTCATGGCTGGCTCAGAAACTGACGGTTTAAACTCAGTATTGAAGGGAACAGAAAGTAGCAAGCTCTGCCTGGAGAGCTGGGACTTTTTCTCAGATTATTGAGCAATCCTTTTTCTCCAAACTCGCCTTTGTAACTGTGGGATGGCACTCCTACATACAGCCTAAGATTAAAATACTAAAAAGTGTAAGCAATCTGTGCTTAACCCCTTGAGAGCTGGTTGCCCAAAAAAATCAATATCCCCGAGTTAAGGGCTAAAGGCAACCACTTTACATTATTGCACCAGAGGATAAGCTGCAGTAGCTGAGGGGCATAAAGAACATATATGATATTCTTATTATACTCAGCAATATTTGGAGTGGGGAAAGCAACCTCTTGCAGAAGGGCAGGGCAGACAACTGTATCTGCCTTGGTTGCCACACCTCTGTCTGCCTACAGCTGGGAATCTGAGCCCTCATGTACCCCAGCCTGGCTGGAGGCACCGGCAGCCCCTTTTCGCTCAGGCTCAGTGATAGTTTGAGATTGTTGTTGATGGGAAATCTGCAAGATCATTTGAATTTTGAACCGGGCTTGAATAGGTGTCAGTGCCTGAAAGAAGTAAAAGGACTAAAAATGCTAGTATAGGGGATTGAAAGGATATGCTTGTTCCTAGGGTTACACGCAGATACAAAGGAAGGGTTTTTTTGCTTGGAACTAGTACTTGCATGGATCTTACAAGTGCAGCAGAAGGAGGCGGTCATCAAGGAGCTGTATTCATCCCTTGCCCAAACCCCAGGCTCTACTTATACAGTAGAAGTGTGGCTTGTGGCATCACATTATCAATACTGGCTGTGCAGCCCAAACAAGCCACCAGCTCAACTGCACGGGGACTTAGCTTCACAGCGTTTCACCGAAGCCACCAACAGCAGCAGTTTTATTTTATTTTTGGTTGTACCTTCACATTCTTTCCAGAGTCTTAAGAAAATCAATTCCTTCTCAAAAGAGTTTACAAACCAACATCAAACAGAAAATTGTTCATCTCACCAGCTCAGCTGAAGACCCAAGAAGAAGATCAGCAAGTTCACTGAACAGTACCAGAGATGTTTTTCAAATTTCCAACACCATCTACATTCATGTTACCTTGGACTAAACTACGTTTATTAGATACTTTTCTCCTGGGTTCTGGACTCTCTTGCTGTCTACTTTGCATCAGCTTGTCCCATCTGTTTGAGTACTACCATATTACAGTTCACACAGTTTTTACTTTGGAAGAAACTATTAGTGACGGATAGGAGCCTGCTGTCTGTTGAACATCCAGGGTATGTGAAATATTAGGAGGAGTGTAAGGTGGTTTTTTTTTTTTAATATTTTGGTCCATATATCTAGCATTTTCTATCCATATATTTTAGTATGTATATGTTTTGTTAAAAGTCACCTGTACAGCAAACCTGTCATCCCTTCAGTACCTATTCCTTGTTCTTATTCTGCTCTTGGCAGATCTGTCCTGTGTTTATAAAAGACTGTGGGGCTCATGATTGATTTTTCCTATTCTAGAAATGTTATGGAATATCACATAAGCTCATGAAGGCAAGTTCAAGGGGTCTACTCAAGCAAGGGTTACAGCAAGACCATACCTACAGATTTCAATCCTCATATTTATTTAATAAATAATTACATATACTTCTACTAAATGTATTCCCACATTCAGAAAATGTGTTCCAAAAGTCTAAAGTCACTTAATTTTAGATAGTAAAAGTCCTTTCTTTTGTCTTTCTCTGCTGGGTATTACCACAATCTCATCATGGTCTTTTCCTCTCCTTTTTGTTGTGCCTTTAGTTTTCAAAGAGAGCAGAGCACCTGTACACTTTATAACTGAAGATTAGAGCAAGGAAAAATATATCCCTGCCAAAGCAAGGAACTCATTCAGCAACTTTCCTAGTCATCTTGTAAAAACTCTTCCTGGACAGTATTTCTTTAAAAAAAGTCCATAAACTTAGCGTACATACATGAGGTGAGACAACTTAAAAGAGAAGCAGCCCAAAACCTTCATGCAAATCCATGACACACAGCATTTAGGTAAGGTTTTCCTGAAAAGGAGTATTGTCTATTTCTCTGTTTGTCAATGTGATTATATGTATGACTCAAACCAGAGATTTTTATCATTAATTCTCAATCCCCTCCCTGTGGTGATATCTCTTGGTTGTTAGATTTGCGCTTTCACATAGAATAAATTACTTCTGTGCAAGAAGTCTGGCCAGTTGGGTTTTGTTCATTTGGAGTCTTGCTTGGATGTGCTTACGTGCACAAAGTGCCACCACAATAACAAGAAGATTTAGTTTTCACTTGTAAGAGCTGAGAAAACTTTGGGGGGAGGCTCTTTGCCATAGTAATCAATGCACCAGCAGTGCAGCTAGAATATATCCATTTTATTATGGTTTTCCAGTGAAATATTCACATGGTGTGCCTGTTATTCCAATTTATTTTCTTGCATGAAGCCTTCATTCTATTCAAAGCGATGCCCCAAGAAGAAGTCTTTTATTGCTATAAACCAAAAACTACTCAAGACATGAAGAGAATTAAAGGGTCAGCGGCAAATCACATGAGCAAGTCAGCAGTGTCAAAGCAAGAAAAACATGTATTGTAAATGGGTCACACAGAGCCCTGCAAAGAAGGTTTGATTGAACATCTTCTTGAAAGTAAACTTACCTTTAGGGATCCTTTGAACGACATCCAATTTTTCAAAAGCTTTTAATCTTGGCATAGAGAAGAGAAAGCATTTGGAAAGCCTGATGAGCAGCCATTTACAAGGAGTTTGCAATCATTAAAAGTTGGTTGTAATATTGTGAAATACATGCATCAGCTTATATGGTTAATAGAAGAGACAAACAATTCTCTTTACTTTCCTCTTATGCATGTTTCTTTTACTTGAGTCCAGTGCTGGTTTTCTTAGTTTAAAAGTTGGTATTTGAAATAGCAAAGGATAAATAGGACAGGTTTTGCAGGTAGAAATGAAAACTCGTTGTCAAGGGAGAAGCACAACCCGGCCAACACTCGGTCCAAGACCTGGGCATGCAGGTGATGTTTGGAGAAAGGATCTATGTCACCAGCTATGTTTAAGCAACACCTGATCTTAGCATCAGCTTGTTTTAGCTAGAACAGCTTATGCTTCGGTTCTCTCACCAACATGTAATGCTTTGAGTTAGTAAAACAGAACAGAAACAGGAAGCAGTACTGCATGTCACATAACTGCCTTTCATGCGTCTCCCAGAAAAAAATATATCCCATCCCCACTGCTCTTCACATTAGAAAAGAATTAGTATGATTTTCTCTTACCTGTCAGCCATGCCAGGACAAAGGTTTTATCTCAGCAAATACACTGAGCAGGGAAAATACAAACTGAAGCTCAGAAATCCTTCTGGTAGTCCAAGGAGTCAAACTGTTTCCCTCTTATACTCTGCTTGCCCGCTGAGGACTGTCACTCAGACTGACAGGCAGCACAGGAAGGCAAAGGAGAGGCAGGAGGTGCCAAACCCTTAAAGAAGATGTGGAGTTTAAGGACAGGACCACATCTCACGCCTCCCTCAGCGCAGGCACGCTCAGACCAGGAAGTTGGAGCCACCTCTACCAGGTTCCTGCTTTGCCTTATCGGTGCAATCAGCATGGCAGAAAACACACAAGGCAACGGCAGAAAGACGCACAGCAGCTGCCTTCTCCCACCTGGGGTTTCAGATCCGTGTATGCTGGGTTATTTGTTAACAGATTTTAGATCCCCGCATGAATTTTGGGCCCAGAAATCAGCTCTTCAGGTCTGAAAGCCTTGACTCAGATGGTCCGTTCTAATCTTGCTGTTCTAGATACAGTTATTACTTGACAATAGAAGGGAAGTTGATAATAAAACAGGGATCAAAAAAATTATAGGTGGGGACGAAAAATTAAAAAACCGTGTTATTCTCTGTTTACAGCTGCAATTGCTACTTGCAACCTTGTGAATATTAGGAGGCATTATAACCAGGAAATGTTTTACAAAGGCAGCACTTTGCATGCACCACGGGAAGCAAGTGGTGGGAGGCACCAGTCAGTGCAGGTACCCACTCCAGTGCTGGTGCTGGGAAGCATGTGTTCATCACACAGCTAAATTAATTTTCTGACGGTTTAAAGCTTATTTTTGTTTGACTGATACTTTTTCAATTTTCTCCTTCAGGTTAATTAATTACCCAAAAAGCATAGCTTTAGGTTTAAACCGTATGTAGGGATATACAGAAGCCAAAATGGTTTGGTATTAGGCTCCTATTTATACAAATGGTTCTGCACCTCTGGCCCATGTACCCCTCCAAAGAATCGTATTAGAGTCATAAAGAGCTGCAGGCAATGAGGATGCCTGTCACATGGAATTGCACAGGGGACAGGACATATAGCTAGCTCACTTAAAAGTGAAGCTTCCTTCTGACACGGGCAGGGGAAATCAATGTACTTCAAAATTGAACATTCTTAACTTTAATTTTTTCTTTACCATTTTTTACTACTATTTATTGCCATTCTGGGTAAGCAAGATAAATGACAAAAATACAGTGCCTGTGTTTATCAACTGAAGGCAGGAGGGCTTTTCCTTGGCTTTCCATTTAAAATACAAAAGTAATTTGGCATATTCTGTCTGTAACAAAGTTGCAACTCTTACATTCAAATTAGCAGAAAGAGACCAGGTGGGAACCCAGGGAATTACCATTTATAAGCATCATCATCATCACTGGAGTCAGCGGATTTAAGTTAATCTTCGATAAAATTACAGGTGGGATCAGTAGCATCACTAGTAATTTTGTAACTAAACAAATACTTAAATGTGTTGTAAAACTTTTGCCCTATGATTTAGCTGCTGAGCCAAGAAAAACTAAAGGTCCCAAAGAGTGTGAAAGGTAGTGTTTGCCAACAGAAACAAAGCGCTGATCAAAGGCAAATGAGATCAGCGCAGAATCTGGATTGTTCCCAGGTATGACGCAGGCAGTAAGAAAACGTGAGTGTCCAGTGGCTTTCTCTGCTGAAGAGGTCAGGCAATGCTGTGTCAAACCCATGGCACGGGGCACTGTATGTTTGTTCTGCAGGACCTGAGGTCATGGTTCTCCTACTCTGCGTCCCTCTTTTCTGTCACGAGGGAGAAATATTTGGTGCTGTCTTCCTCACATGTGAACAACATTTCCAAAGGAATGAGGCAGCAGGCTTGTGAAAGATGCTCTGTCTAATAAGACTGCCACCTCATGCATCAGAGGCTGACCTTTGACCAAACGAAGGACCAAGAAAACACTGTGCATAAGGCCTGTTTCTAAAGCGTGTCGGCATCTCTGTGCGTTTCTGGACTAAGTACTTCGCTTCTTAACCAAGGTGGCTAATGGGTTAAGTGCTGGTTTATCACCTCTAGTCAGGTGCCTAAACTTCCCTGAAGAGGGAAAGGGCTCACTCAGAGTTAATCTAAACCTCTTGGTGGATCTAGAGAGGGTGAGTGAGAACACTGTGCTTTACAAACCTCCAGCCCAAAGCAGCCAGGGCTGACACATGCATGAAGGACACACCTGCCCTGGACAGGCTCACACAGGGAGACTGAGTAAGAGCTGGCAGCTAGAACCAGCACCACGCAGATCTATAGCGGGCTCAGTCCTTTCCCCAGAGAAGCCAGAGCAGGCCTTTGGGTCACCTTTTGTGCATAGGGAAGAGGAATGTTTCTGGGAAACTGAGTTTGCTAGACATTCCGATGGGAGCTTTGGCTACTGCTGCCAATTCTCCACAAGCTGACCAGCACTGAAAAGCAGTGGAGATATGGCCTGGGCTGGTCAGTGGGAACCCAGGCAGGTCAGAACTCACTGTGAGCAGAAGGCAGTGACTTTGAGGTCTCCATTCTTCCCTAAGCATTAATTCTCAAGCTGGAGCCTCACCTGATACATTATCTCCCATCAAGATCCATGGTCCAGGTGCCCAGCTTGTCTCATAGTTATCTGCCCAGTTCCCTAAGCATCAGCCCCTTAGTCCTGAAATCCTTCTTCTCCCTAGCCAATGGTGCTATAAACCTTCCATTTACTTGGGAGTTTGCAGTGCAGCAGCTGTCCTCTAAGAGAAAAGCAAGAGGATTACATAGCCAGGCATGTTTTTCTCATGGAAATGCCAGGAATAAAGCAATTCCTGCAGTTTACTGTCTTTACCTACACTGTGCAGTGATGTGACCTGCTTACCTCTAGTTTGGTATATTAACCTGCCTTTATTAACCAGGGCTAGTTCCTGGGTTTAGGAAGTAAACCGTGGATGACTTATGGATGTTCTCATAGCCAGTTAGCTGCTTGCACAGGCAGCATGCGGAGGGGCTGGGGGTAAGCAAGTGCTTGGGGATATGGGTGGCTTGGTACCCCTGAGTGAGCTGAGGGGCTATGGGAGGAAAATATATTTAATTTTTATATTTATTTATTTATTTTAATATTATACACCTTCCTTTGATTTTTGTAAGGAGAAACTGTACCTAGGAATCATTTAGACCTGTTTGCTTCAAGTTTGGACGCATTAATTAAAGGGCTGTGGAGTGCTTGATGTTTAGCATAGAGACAAGACGCGTTTGCGTAATTAGTCATTACTTTGTACACATCGGTGTAACCCAAAATTTCAGGCAGCCTGGCTGAAAGATTCTCTCTTGTCCTGCAGCTGGGTTCTTACGCTGTGTGGGTGAGCGTTGCCACTAATGGATCTGGCTGTTGGCTCAGGAGAGATGGAGTAAATTTGGAAGTGCCTGTGCTGGGTAGCTGGGCGCTGTTCTCCTTGTGGTTGGTGTGGGTGCTGGCCCTGAAGCAGTACAGGCAAGGGAAGTCGAGGCTTGAGAATCTTAGTTGATACAGTAATGAGTTTTGTGGTGCTGACATGTGTCAGCTGCCATATTGTGAAAAGATAGTGGGGCTTCGATTGCTGGCTGGAGAAGGAAGATACGGCCATTTTATTATCCTTGCTTTCCCCCACCATTATTTGGGAAGGTAAGAAGGGGCAGAACAGATGCGCAGAAGCTGACTTCACAACTCACAAAGAGTTATAAAGAAGGTATGTTTATTCAGCGCTGGGTGCACGGGAGATCGCTCCACCACAGATGTGCACACCAAATGTGACAATTCACCTTAATTATATACAGTAGAATGTTACATATTAATGGCATTTTGCAATATACCTGTACTTATGCATAACCTGACCCGCTTTCATATTAAAATTAGTCCCAGGAAGTAATTTCCACAAACTTCTCCCAATTGCGCCTGTGCACTCTCTCCTGGTGGTGGTCGTCGGGGGTCTCAGCGATGAAGACTCAAAGCCTTCACCAGGTTGAACTTTTCACGTCCTCCCCGTGGCACATGAGTAGTTTGGGTTGTTCCAGATGGGCACAGTTATCCTTGGGATGTTTCCTTCTTATCTATCCCAGGCACCATTCCTTGGGATGCTTCCTCCTGGGAAGTCCTAGGTCCGCTTTCAATTCCAGAACACTAATCACTCAAGACCAACTCTACTAGAAACAAGTTGTTCAAACAAGACATTGTTTATGCAAAGTCACCACTAACATAACTGCTATGGCACTTCAAGCCCTCCTTAACAAGCATCTCATTAGCAAGCGGACATAGATCTGCGAGGGCAAATAATAAAAAATAAAAAAGATTAAAAGGAGAGACCAGGTGAGGCACCCAGCAGCCGCCATTTACTCCTCCCCCAGACTGCACAGAGCAGTGACTCATCGGGGGTGGAGCTAAGGGGCCAGGAATAATCCCTCTCCATACAAGAGGGGCCCCTTGCAGCGCTAGCGACCAGGTGCTCATCTTAACAGGACAGGGAAACAGGGCGTGGCATGTCAGAAGGGCGTGGCGTGTCAGAAGGGCGTGGCGTGTCAGAAGGGCGTGGCACAGCAGTTTGTGCCGCAGTTCGGGAAGGCAGAGCAAGCAGGCAGCACGAGCCTCTCCTCCTAGCTCAGAGGGGAAATTGATCGGACCCGCTCACTGAGTACACAGGGCGAGCCAAGGATTTCCTGTCTGCTGTGTGCCCAGACAGTTAAACCATGGTCTCCACCAGGCAGAGAGCTTCCCCCTACAAAATTGGGCAACCCCGATGGAGGGCCTGCCTAGGGATGCTGCAGTTCAGGTCTCTGGCTGCAGGGAATACCTGAGTCTGCTGCTGCCAGGGAAAAGAGGCAAACACCTCACCTGTGTGAGGTGTGAGCAGGTGGATGATCTGCTTTGCTTGGTAGCTGAACTAAAAGAAGAGCTCGAAAGATTGAGAGCTATCAGGGAATGTGAGTGAGAGATTGACTGGTGGAGTAGCTCCCTGGCATCCCAGAGGGAAGAGTGCCAGGAAGATGTCGGGGAAGGCAGCAGACCTGCCGGCGGTCTAGCTCTCTTCTCCCAAGACTTAGGCTCTGACAATATCCTTCTGTTCCCATGAGACAGGGAACAGTTACTCATGCTGAGAGGAAATCAATAATCACATTCTCAAAACACAGCGACCTTCTGACAGAGTACAGGCTACCCTGAACCAAGAAGCAGTTATGGGAAGGTACTTGGCAGTAACGGAACCAACCATAATAAGATGGTCAAAATAGCAGGTGTGCGGATACTTCTAGGCATCAAAGGTAAACTAGCTATATTTAGCTATAAGATATGTTTATCAGAACTCATTATAAGTACTAACCAATCAGTGTGGTGTGAGCAGTGTGTGTAACCAATTAGTAGTTTTTTAGCTTGCCACGTTTGCAGTAATAAAGGTATATAATCTGTGTGATTTCACCTAATAAAATGGCTTCACCTAAAATTCATATCGAATTGCATGTTGCTCATTGCCAGTTGCCACAGGAAGACACCTCGCAACTGAAGACGATCCCCCTGCCCCGTCCTAGTCAGGTAAATGGGAGTGACCCAAACCCTGAGGAGGGCTGGAATACAGTCCTGTCTTGCCGCCGTAGGCACTCCCCCTGCCTACCTACCCCACTCCCCCAGGTTTCCCTAAGCAACAGGTTTGGGGCCCTGGAAGTTGAGGAGGAGGTATGTGAGGAGATGAATGCAGCCCCTCTGCCTCAGAGGAAGCGGAAGCCTAGAGTGAGGCGATTGCCTGCATGCCTTGAGAATGCCTCTGTTAAGCAAGAGAGAAAGGTAGTTGTGGTAGGGGATTCCCTCCTCAGGGGGACGGAGGGCCCCATATGTAGACCAGACCCTACACGCAGGGAGGTGTGCTGCCTCCCTGGAGCCCGGGTCAGGGACATTACCAGAAGGCTCCCAGGGCTGGTAAGATCCTCTGACTACTATCCATTATTGATAGTTCAAGCAGGCAGGGATGCAATCATTAAGTGTAGCCTGCCCGATATCAAAAGGGAATTCTGGGACCTAGGGCACTTTGTTAAGGGGGGAGCCCAAATAATATTTTCGTCTATCCCTACTTGTGGGAGGAGGGGTTCAGAGCAGGACAGGAGAACCCATGAGTTGAATGTGTGGCTGAAAGGCTGGTGCCAGCGTAGGAACTTCGGATTTTTTGACCAAGGGATGGTGTACTCTGCTGACGGGGCTCACCTGTCCCAAAGAGGAAAGCGGATCCTTGCCCAGGAGATGGCAGGGCTCATTGATCGTGCTTTAAACTAGTTAGGAAGGGGGAAGGGGATATTACGAAGGCTGCTGGGGTCAGGAGTCACAACGTGAGCTGAAGGTAAATGCCAACAGCACAGTGATGGACTTGGGGATGTTGTTCCACGTGATAGTAGGAAAAATTCTGTGGATTGCCCTGAGGACTTCTCAGTGGAGCCACTATTGCCCATCCCCTGTCAGAAATCTCACTGTGATCTGTTGAAGCTACCTGCATCTGCTGCCCCACTAAAATGCCTTTATACAAATGCACGTAGCATGGGGAACAAACAAGAAGAATTAGAGATCTTTGTGCGGTCGCAGGGCCACGATCTCATAGCAATCACAGAGACGTGGTGGGACAGCCTGGATGACTGGCACACTGTCATGGATGGCTATGTGCTTTTTAGGAAAGACAGGCTAGGGAGGCGAGGTGGAGGAGTTGCTCTTTATGTTAGAGAGCAGCTAGAATGTATTGAGCTCCACCTGGGGAAGGATGAAACATCCGTCGAGTGCTTGTGGGTAAGAATCAAGGGGCAGGCTAGTATGAGTGACACTGTTGTGGGAGGGTATGCTATAGGCCCCCTGATCAAGATGAGCAGGTTGACAGTGCATTCTATAAGCAGCTAGAAGTAGCCTTGAGATCCCAGGCACTGGTCCTTATGGGGGACTTCAATTACCTAGATATTTGCTGGGCAAGCAATATGGCCAGTCATATGCAGTCCAGACAATTTCTGCAGTATGTTGAAGACAATTTCCTGCTACAGATGGTGCAGGAGCCTACAAGGGGAGGGCAGGTGCTGGACCTTGTTTTTACTAACAAGGATGGGCTCGTTAGGGAAGTGAAGGTTGGGGGCAGCTTAGGACAAAGTGGCCATGAAATGGTCGAGTTCAAGATCCTGAGTGGAAGAAGCAAGCCAAAAAGTAGGATAGCTACCCTGAATTTTGGAAGAGCTAACCTTGATCTCCTCCGCAACCTAATAGGGGCTATCCCATGGACTATGCTGTTGGAAGGAATGGGAGCCTGAGAGAGCTGGCAGCATTTAAATAGCCCTTCTTCCAAGCACAGGACCAGTGCATCCCTTTGAGCAAGAAATCAAGAAAGAGAGGCAGAAGACCTGCGTGGATGAGCAGGGAGCTAATGAGTAAACTCAAAGGGAAGCAGAAGGTCTATGAATTGTGGGAAAAGGGTCTGAGCACCTGGGAAGAATATAGGAATGTTGTCAGGGCCTTTAAGGATGCGACTGAGAAGGCTAAAGCCCACTTGGAAATGAAGCTGGCAAGGGACATAAAGGACAATAAAAAGGGTTTTTTTAGATATGTGAATAGTAAGAGGATGACCAGGGATAATGTAGGTCCCTTGCTGAATGAGGCGGGTGTCCTGGTAACGGGGGATGCTGAGAAGGTGGAGATACTGAATGCCTTCTTTGCTTTGGTCTTCACTTCAAAGGCCCCCGGGACCCTCAGACACTGGATGAAAGTAGGAGTGTTTGGGAAATGAAGAGCTTCCCTCTGGTTGAGGTGAGGGTGGTCCAGGAGCGGCTCAAAGGGATTAATGTACACAAATCCATGGGCCCGGATGGGATGCATCCACATGTGCTGAGGAAGCTGGCGGAAGTGATTGCTGAGCCGCTCTCTATCATCTTCAACAGGTCCTGGAGAACAGGAGAAGTGCCTGAGGACTGGAGGATAGCCAATGTCACTCCAGTCTTTAAAAAGGGAAAGAAGGAGGATCCTAGCAACTATAGGCCAGTCAGCCTCACCCCTGTCCCTGGAAAGGTGATGGAACAGCTTGTTCTGGATGCCATCTCCAAGCAGTTGGAAGAGAAGAAGGTCATGAGGAGTAGTCAGCATGGATTCACCAAGGGGAGATTGTGCTCAACCAATCTCATAGCCTTCTGTGATCTCATGACAAGCTTGGTGGATTGTGGGAGAGCAGTGGATGTCATCTACCTTGACTTCAACAAGGCTTTTGATACTGTCTCCCATGACATCCTGATAGAAAAGCTGAGAGAGCATGAGATAGATGAGTGGACAGTGAGGTGGGTTGAGAATTGGCTGTGGGACTGAGCTCAGAGGGTGGTAATCAGCGGAGCAGAATCTGAATGGAGTTCTGTGACTAGCGATGTTACCAGGGCTTGATGTTGGGTCCAGTCCTGTTTAATATCTTCATTGACAACCTCAAAGAGGGAATAGCATCCACCCTCAGCAAGTGCCAATGATACAAAGCTGGGAGGAGTGGCTGACACACAGGAACACTGTGCTGCCATCCAGTGAGACCTGGACAGGCTGGAGAGCTGGGCAGGGAGAAACCAAATGAGGTTCAACAAAAACAAGTGTAGAGTCTTGCACCTGGGAAGGAATAACTGCTTGAATCAGTACAGGCTGGGGGATGACCTGCTGGAGAAGAGCTCTGCGGAGAAGGACCTGGGGGTCCTGGTGGATGACAGGTTGGCCATGAGTCAGCAGTGTGCCCTGGTGGATAAGTGGCCATGAGCCAGCAGTGCCCTGGTGGCTAAGAGAGCCAATGGGATCCTGGGGTGCATCAGGAGGAGTGTGGCCAGCAGGTCAAAGGAGGTGATCCTCCCGCTCTGCTCTGCCCTGGTCAGGCCCCACCTGGAGTATTGTGTTCAGTTCTGGGCTCCTTGGTATAAAAAGGACAGGGATCTCCTGGAGAGAGTCCAGAGAAGGGCTACAAAGATGATTAAGGGTCTGGAGCATCTCCCCTATGAGGAGAGGCTGAGTGAGCTGGGACTGTTCAGCCTTGAGAAAAGAAGACTAAGGGGGGACCTAATTAAAGTCTAATTATCTGAAGCAGGGGAAGCAGGGGGAATTGGCCAGCCCCTTTTCAGTGGTCTGTGGGGACAGGACAAGGGGCAATGACTGCAAGTTGGAGCACAGGAAGTTCCGCACCAACATGTGGAAGAACTTTTTCCCAGTGAGGGTGACAGAGCCCTGGGACAGGCTGCCCAGGGGGTGGTGGAGTCTCCTTCTCTGGAGATATTCAAGACCCATCTGGACGCCTATCTGAGTGAAATGTCCTAGGGAGCTGCTTTGGCAGGGGGTTGGACCCGATGATCTCTCGAGGTCCCTTCCAACCCCTACGATTCTGTGATGCTATGTTCCTATGGTTCTATGATCGGAAGGGCCTTGCGTACGCAGCCCGGCTGCTCAGCAAGGGCAGGCTCCCGCCGCCGTGGCATCACTCAATAGGTCCGTCCTACGCCGGCGCGGCAGGCAGGCAGCGCCGAAAGCCGTGGCCGCAGGGCGTTGTTTCTCAAGGATTCCCACGCCTCCCGCTGCGATCGGCGCCGGCACCGGGAGGTACCGCCCCGCCGGCCCGCTCCCGGGCACCGCGACCCGCGGCCGTTTCGAGCACCGCCGCCGCGGGGCACCCAGCCGCAGGCGAGAGTGCGATTCCCCCTCAGAGACCGGCCAGGGGCGCAGCGCACTCAGCCGAAACGGCGAGGGCGGTGCCGCGTCCTTCCCGCTTCCCCCCGCCGCGGTGGGAAGCGGCTCTCGCCGCCCGAGGGGGCCCAGCCCCGGATCCCGACCTCCGCACTCGGCTCCTGGCTGAGCGGCCGCCTCACCGGGCGCTTCGGCGGGGATCGGCCGCCCCCTGGCGGCCGCGCCGCAGCCTGCAGACTCGGCGGGCGCCGGCTGGGCGTGACGGGCCGCGGGCCTGCGCGGGGAGGGGGGAACGGCCTGGCGGCCACCAGGTGGTGCTCGCGGCTCGGCGCTGATTGGCGGGGTGCGGCGCGACGTCGTGAGGCAGGGTGGGGCGGGGCAGGGCAGGGCGGTTGGTCAGTCGGCCGGCTGGCTGGCTGGTGACAGGGGGACGCGATGGGGGCGCAGCTCAGTACGGTGAGTGCGGCCGGGCCCTGGGGCGAGCGAGGGGGACGGAGGCGGGAAACAAGCCTCGCGCCTCCTGGCAGCGGTCGGTCGGTCGGGGTGTCTCCTTCCGTAGCGTTGCGTTCTGCCTTCACTTCCTTTCCCCCACACTCCCGTCCACCCGTTCCTCCTGCCGAGGCCCTTAGCGAGCGGCGGTCCCGAGGCCTGGCCGCGGGTGACGGGTGAGCCGCGGCGGCCCGCTGCGCCTTCGGCAGGGCCGCCACGCCTTTCTCGAAGGCCCCGGGGGGGGCCCCGCGGATGCCAGAGCAGTGGGGGGGCCGTTGGGCGGTGCCGCCGGGTGCCCGAGGGCCTGCTGCCTCCCCTGCCCTGTGCCGGTCGCCTGGGAGGGAAAGCGGTGTGCCTGTGCTGGGGCTGTGCGCGCTCCCGCAGCGATGCGGCGGCTCATGGTCTTTCTCGTGGCTGGTCCCGGCGGAGGCGTGAGCGCTAGCGTGGGCACCCATGGTTCTTGTGCGTGGGATAATGGGGCCTGTGTTAGCTGCTGCGGTGTGTGCGCTCTTATTCTTTCAGTTCCCTGGATTGTTTTTCAGTGTCCGGGCTGACAGCTTTGAAGCTGCCAGTTTGGCAGCTGCTCTTGCAGTGGAGAGCTCTTTTTGGGATCATGGCTGCGGAGCAGTGGGTTTGCAGTGCGATTATCTGCAGCATGCATCGTTGCCCTCTTTCTGCAGCTGCCTAACACGCCGTTTCTTTCCTCTGATGCGCCTACTCAAGCATTTCTGGCTCAGGGCATGTCAAAGCCACGCAGAGGTGGCTGCAACACATGCTAGTTTGGGTACAGCTGCTTATTAGGTTACTTTAAACAGAAGAGGATGAGGCAGATGCTGAAGCTGTAGAAGTAAATAAACGTCTGTCTCTCAATCCTCTTATCTTCAAAAACGGAAGAGAAGAATCTTTAACTAAAATCACTTTAAAAGTAATTTTTTTCTTGCCAAAGAAAAACCGTGTGTGTTTGTGTTGTGGTTTGTCCAACGGAATGTCCTGCTGCAGTTTTCACGTTAAGCTCTGTTTTGTTCACCACGCCCTAGTGGAAGGGGATGGTGATCTCCATGCCATGGCTTCTCCCTTGGGCCTTTTGTTTTAATCCCACAGAGGTCTGTTTCCATTAATAAAAATTCTTGCTCAGTTACTTATTTTTTGATCTCTGTTAGCAAAGATTTGTGTGACTGGAAACTCTGAGTCACCAGGACTTCATGTTGCGATTCCTGGCTTCTATGGTCAGCCAGTAACTCCCTCTGTTGATGTAGATCTGGTGTGGGTTCCATGGTTGTGCTGCAGTTACCTACATGAATATCTTGATGTGCCCAGTGGTAAGGGTATATAGATCACTTTGAACCCTGAGAATGTACTGCTAAGCAAGGACAACTGTTTGTAGTCATTCAGCTTTCAATTCTTTCTGCCCACCAGTTAGTTGATACCTTCTGACTAAGGAGCTAAAATAGCTATCTGAATTAGTGGGCGTGCTCTCTTTCTACCCTAAATCCCATGAGGCTTTTGCGTTAATTGACCACGAATAACAAATTGCCTTCCATGAGGCTAAACACTGTGTTAAAAGCATTTGTCAAAGTTAAACTCTGTTCTGTTCCAGTAGACTCTGATCTGGTGCGTTGTTTCAAGAAGTGGTGATTATGCATGTTTCAGGAAAGAGTGTGTTAATCTCATTTGTTGAGCAGCTGTAGAAGCTTTTACTTGGCATCTAATGACCCAAAAACTATTTGTAATGGTGGGAAGACATTTATCTCTGCACACAGCTGGAGAAGCTGACTTGCAGAGATGATGTTTTGAGCTCTACTCTTCTGCATTCCTAATCATCTGTTACTGACACATGCATTAGTGTTGGAATTGAAACTGGGCCTTGAATTCCCATTTTCAGTTGCGTCTTTTGCTAGACCACAGCTGTGCCTTTTTCGGTCCATTTTAGATGTAGTTTATTTTGACATATTAATTTCTTAATTGAAACATCATCTGCTGCAGGTTCAGCTTGCTATCTCCACCAGTTCTCATTCACCTGTTGCAGTTATCGGTAGGAAGTTTGCTTGCTGCTCTGTCACTTTCTAAAACAACTCCCCCTCTCCTCCCTTTTTTGTGACTCAGTAATAGAAGTCCTTCCTGGAGCTGCAACACTCAGGTGGATCTGCAGGAATTAAGAAATAACATTCCTGTAAGATTCAGCTTCTTCAGAAACAACCTGTGTGGAATTATTTCAATATTTTCAAATAAAAGAGAAATGCAGTATATGTGTGTATGTGTGGCATGGTGGGCCTTCAAGCTATACCTGGTTTAGATTAAACCCATACAGCAGCATTTTAAGAAGAGAAATGTTATGCTGTACTTTTTTTTAATTTATACATGTCACAGTTTTAATAATAATGTAAGAGGTGTTTTGTAGTCTCCTGAGAACTGTCATGCTTAACAGAAATGTGATTCTGAAGTACTGGCCCAGTCCCTCTAAAATAAAACGAAAGTGAAAGCTAACCGTGCAGGACTTTGCCTATAATGCACTTACTCATTTTTGGAAGTGCTCAATCTTAAGTGCTTCCCCCCTGCATACTCTCCCCGCCCCTATGGTAATGCTTTTCTCCTCTTTCCCTCTCTTTTGTTAAAGCATAGAGTAACAAATTAAAGAGTTGGAGAGGATTTTTGTAAGTACTTGTTCAGTTTATTTTCCTGTCCTAAGTTAGGACCAAGCCTACCTACACATGTGTTTTTGTAGGCTGTTGTTGTGCTTATCTAACTTCACAAGACCAGGACTGATGCTGGTAACAGGCACTAGAAATGAAGCCTCTAGCTGAGTATGGTCCAGCTAGGCTCTGTGCTTGTAGCCTGTGGGTGACCTATCCTCAACCCTGTAGACACACCAAGTACCCAAGGTGTATGGCACTGGGCTGGGGAGGTGATGTCTTCCTTCCACTTTCATCTGCACAGCTGTACTTGTGACAGTGTGGTCTCTTCTGTACTTTTCTAGGACTTTGGGGCCACTTAGTCTCTCCTGCCGAGGCAGCCTGTGTGTGGTGCCAGGGATGGAGAGGGTGGTGTGGGGCCACAGAATCATAGAATTGTAGGGGTTGGAAGGGACCTTGAGAGATAATTGGGTCCAAACCCCGATGGCCATAACCAGCTCCTGCCATATGGGGCTGAAGCTCACCCCTGTAGCAGGCTGCATGATTATGTCTCTGTCTGCCTCCAAGTGCTGTGATATAAGAGGCCCAGAGCAGTGGTGTGTATTAGGTGATGTGGTTGATGACCCTGTCTGCTCCATACGTGTACCAAGGAGCGTAGATTCTCAATGGTGGGTGGGGAACTTGGGTGATACCCTGACTCTGCTATTCCCAGGCTCATCACAGGAGGACAGCCCACTCATGAAGGCTTACCTCCACATGCTCGCAAAGGGGCACAGAGAGACTGGCAGGCAGGGGACCCTATAACTCACTCAGAGAAATGAGCCCTGACCCTTCCCAGAGCTGTCTGGGCAAACCATTGCTCCATGGGACAGGGTTGATGCCTGTCTGCACATGTCAGTGGAGGACTGTGGGACCCTGAGAGGAGGGACCAAAGCCTGGGATGAAGGCCATTTGGGGAGCAACAAATGTGGGGGAAATACAAGGATAAAGGGATAAAAAGGGATAAAAAGGGCTGACCCTGTGTAAATAGGCCTGCTCTGTACTCTTGTCTGGCTGCATCCTGCAGCCAGTCAGCGCAATCCATCATGTGTCCTCACTGAACTCCATAGCTGCTTTCCTGGGGACATGGGGCTGTGGCACCCTCGCTTCTGGTGAGCCACCTTCTGCCGATGTGCCAAGTGCCTCCACATAGGAGTAACACCAGGTATTGATAAAGCAAACTTGTGTGTTACGTTGGCTGGTGGGTTTTTAATAAAACTTGCTGTGTTGTGCTCCCATATTACTTCTCACTAAATAACTTTCTCATGTTAATGCATACGTGCCTAACACTCTTCCTGTGTTGCTGCAGCTGACTCGGGTTGTGACATACCCAATATGGCTCATCTACAGCACCATCCTGAGGGTTTTCAAGGGCTCCCGTCCTGCTATTACTCTGAAGGATCCTGAAGTGAAGTATGCATTGAGGCTGGTTGACAAGGAGGTAAGCATGTGTACAGTACTGAGCACAATGTCTCCGTGGGTACTGTGAAATGCTTGTAGCTTCTTAAATCTTGGGTAATGTTGCAGCAGGGCAAATACTTGCATTTTAAGGAAAGGATTTCTTTGTAAATGTTCCTTGCCTAGTATAAGTGAGTTCTGCAGTTCTGCAAGCAGCTTATTTCCGAGCAAGTTAGAGTGGAAAAGGCTGCATTGGAAACAGCCAAACTCTTAGTTTCTGTATGTCACGGAGTACACCAGAAGAAGATTCCTAAACTCTGCACTACCAGATGAGCTACGAGACAGAAGGCATGCTGAGCAGGCAGTTTTGTCACGGTCAGTAGCATTCAGCGTTGTAGTTGTCAGAACTATGTTGATGCTGATACCACTTACTGGATTTATGTACTCTGCTGTGTGACAGGAAGACAGGTGTTTAAGTGATGCAGTTCTGGCAGCACCTGAGCTGTCTCAGCTTCTCTTTCTCTCTGATAAAAGTAGAAGCTGTTTTGTACCTCCCAGGCTGCTCGACTCGATTATCAGAGAAAAGTTATGACCCTTTTGGGGTTGTATCTTGCTGTCAAAAGTTGGGAACTCGACTTGTGGGAAGGCAACTAAAGCCACAAAAGGTGAAAAGTCCAAATTTCCCTTGGAAATTTTCCAGTTTTCCCAACTCACCATCAAAAGCGTCAGATAGAAATCTTGGCTTTTTGGGTGTGAAGTAACACCTGAAGATAATTTTAGTGTTGACTTTTTAAGTTAATGAGCTAGTCAGTTATCAGAAGGGTTTTGATGAAAAGGCTTTTGACTTTGGACTGGACTCTGGAACAGAGATTTGTTTGAGGTATAGAGAGTCCACCTATAGCTTGGCTTTCATTTGTTCTGTCTGTCAAAAGAAACAATTGCTGTCATTCCAAATCCTGGTTTCGTGGGAACTGAAAGCTTCCCTGTGGCTTGGGCTGGGCAGCATTAGTGCATTTATTTCCCATGGGTACTTACTGAATTTATTTCCTGTGTGTACTGCAACAATGCTATTATTATATACTCCCTGCTAATATATGCTCCACACTTTCTCAAGCTACTTGCAGGTTTCTGCTGTAGCAGTTTGTAACAGAAGAGAATTCACAGTTCACTTGATTTGTTTGCTATGTACTGGCTTTTTCCTCACTCTTAATTTTTGTGTGCTGCTTTTTTAATCTTGGGAGGGAGGAGCAGCTCTTAGGTAACCAGGTCAAGTGCTGCTGCGTGTGGGACCTTGATCAGCTGAGAATATTTGACTGATGAATGCTTATAAATCTTTGCCTACATGGGAAATGTGTCCTGGAAACAAAAGTGAATGTCAGAAAATAACAACTTTGGTACAGTAAGTGCTTGTAGCTTCTAATATCCTGCCAAAAATCTGGTGCAAACATTCTGATCTTTGGTACTAAATTTCTAAACGTTGCCGTATGTGGCTGTCTGGGAAAGATGGAATTAGTCAAAGTCTTGCTGACAGGCTTCAATTTGTATTTCACAACCTATTAAATTTGGAGCAGATGAGAACTTTAATCTAAACCCACCTGTCATTACACAAACCCATTTTAGCTTGGGAAGAGAACCGTGGCTCTCAGTGTGGCTGTAGAGCCTACTCAAGACATCTGTGTGGCTGGCTAGAGCTTACCTTCCGTTTGCAAGAGGAATTTCAGTAAGCTGGTTTTACCTTGTAGTGTTGCTCTTTTTGCTTGCCTAGCCTAGCTGAAGACCCTCCTGTTTCTAAAGTTGCAGTTGTTCCCATGTTGGTATTTATTTTTGTGACTGAAGCTGTTGAACTAAATTGGTGTTTGAAACAAAAAATGAACAGATGAACTCCATGTTTGGGGAGTAACTGGGGGTTGTAATTTTTAACCTGATGTATTTTGATGATAAAGTTGATGGTATGGCCTGGCAGAAACTTCTCTTAGTGTATTGTGGCCCAAGCAAGGGAACAAGAAGCTTGACCAGGAAAGGAAGGGGCAGGAACTGCTTAAACTGATTTCACAGGTAAAGAAAATGGGCCAGTGATTGCAGTGGAAAGCAGTCACGTCTACTGGCCTGCCATACAGCAATACATGTATGGCAGGTTTCCAGTGAAGGATTCCACTGTTCTGTAGAAACAGTTTTCAGGTGACTGCAGTCTGAAGTACTAAAAGCACTGCTCTGGAGAATGCCTAGTTTGACATGCATGTATCTTTCACAGAATCATAGGGGTTGGAAGGGACCTCCAGAGTCCAACTCCCCTGCCAAAGCAGGTTTCCTAAGAAAAAATCTTCTCCCAAAGCTTAGGGTTTTTGTGTGTAAAAGCTGGAAATCAAATGTGCCAGTGGAGTAGTTACAAGGAGAAGCCTTTCTTCATCTACCTGCTCTCTGCCTTTTCCCCAACAGCTGAAACATTAACATCTGCCCACACTGAGTATGCCAGACCTCCTGTCTGTGGAACAGAGAAAGAGGGGCGTCAAGCTGCTTCCTAGTGCTCAGCACAGGAAAAACCTGCTCATTTAAAGAAGCCAGCAACCTCAGAGTTTGGGGTTTGTGGTTTTTTTAATGTAAGAAGAATAATTTGTTGCCTTTCAGTGGCTTCAGCAAAGCACCAGCCTGTAAAAATTGTTCTCCAGCTTTGCATTTGGAGTTGTGACTGTGGAAAGCTCCTCAGCACCTGCAATGTGAGAGAGAAATGCATGCTGGTTTCCCTTGGAGGCCAAGGGCTTCCAGGCACTTAGTGCAATGACAAATGATGTCCCATAGGCTGTATGCTGGGGTTTTTTCCTTTTTTTTTTTTTTTTTCCCCCTGTGTTTTTCAGCCCCATGAATGTGACCTGATTTTTAAGAGACAAAACTTTGGTAGAAGAAATAATGTTTTATTTACTCATTAACAAAATTTATTCAAGATGTGTTTTTCTTAATCAAAGATTAGAATAATTATCCAAACTGGACTCCATAAATTGTCATAATTTTATAACAAAGTTCTCTAAATAATAAAGTTCTTCTCTCTTTCCTGTTTTAATTAAGAATTAATTAATTTTTATGGGGAAATTACTTCTAAGGTTCTTAGACTAGCAAAGGGTACTGGGTTGCCACTTCCTAACCATCTTGACATCCACTAGTATCTTCTGAAATCATCTACATTTAATTAATCTGATTTTGAGAGGTAAGAATCAAAACTTCTGGCCTTGAGCTCCTGCATATTTAAACCTTAAATGAGACTCAAAGAACCGATTGATTTTTTGTCTTGTGGCCTTCCCGCTGAAGGCAGTGTAAATGGTCATACTTTTTAGAGAGTTTATCCTTTAGTCTTAATCTGCATATGAGTATTTTAGTAAGTTTTGCTAATCACTTTTAAAAATATGTCAGAACAATATTTGCATTTGTCTCTTCAGCCAGGTGACAGGACAAGGGGAAATGGCATAAAGCTGTGCCAGGGCAGGGTCAGATTAGATGTTAGGAAAAAGTTCTTCACTGAAAGAGTTGTCAAGGCCTGGAACAGGCTGCCCAGGGAGGGGGTTGAGTCACCATCCCTGGGTGTATTTAAAAAAGGGTAGATGAGGTACTTAGGGATTTGGTTTAGCATAGGATGGGAATGGTTGGACTTGATTATCTTAAAGTTCTTTTCCAACCTTGTGAATCTGTGATTGTCTGTTTTTATTTCTATTTTTACTTCTGTATTACTTCTAAAACAGTTTTAGATAAAGTTAAGTTTTCAGGGAGTTTATATGAAAAGTTGCCGTCTGCATGATTACCATGGTCAGGAGTTGATACTTGCACGACACACAAAATTTCAGTTACAACACGACTCTCCCCCAGATATTTAATCCTGCAGGAAGCCAGGCCAGTGTATTGATTTTACAAGTGAAATCACAAACATTAAATCCCAACAACACAGCTAACTGTCCTCTTTATTTTCCTCTTTCAGGAAGTTAGTCACGATACAAGAAGATTTCGGTTTGCTCTCCCTTCCATCGATCACGTTCTGGGTCTCCCTATAGGTACGTTCTGTCTTTCCTTACTGAGAACCCACCCATTGTTAATTATACTGCAAGAGATTTGTTTGGGATCTTTTTTCTTTACTTTTAAACTGTTCAATTTCAAATACTGTCCACGTGGCTTGAGTCGGTATTTAGAGCTTTGCAAGACTTTCCTCCTGCGGTGAGTCATCTGCAGGGTCTGAAATCTTGTGTACTTAGGGAGTGAGAGTGCATGCAGCTTGTTCCTGCGAAGACAGTAGAAGCACCCATTGGTCTTGACTTGTATTTTTCCAGTCTTGATTCTCCATTGTGTGTTACTCACGTGTGCTTGGTCTCTGTGGTCCCTTTCCATCCCCTGAGGCAGCGCTCACAGCTACTTCTCTGACACATGTGGTTTGTCAGATGATCTCCTCACTTCTGAATTTGCAGTCTGTCTCCTGGAACTTCTTATTCAGCCATGGGGTAGATGTTTCCTTAGGCCTTGCCATGTGGCATGCTGCCTTCTGTAGTAGCTTAGTGCTATTGTTTCCTACTGCTTATATAAAGCACATTTAATTATGACTTGTGTTTAATAGGGACTTATGCCTTAACAACCGGTTGCAGTGATCTGTGGATCAGAGGTGCTTTGTGGTACTCCTCAGCACCTTTCCAGCATTACAGACCATTGTGTTTTGGTTCCCTCTTGTATGGGATATATTATTCTCATGATCCTGTTTAGTCATGAGGGCAAAGCTAGTTTCCCTCCCTTGCCCATAGCAAACATGTAGGAGTGAGCTGTCTCACCCCTGTCATTTTTCTTGTCCTAAGTGGTAACAGAAAGGAAGCCACCTGGATGCCCACTGGATGCCACAGCTTCCTTCAGTGTTTTAGTAAGATCAGGGCAAATCAGCAGTTGCTTCAGCACAGTGTGAGAAGGTGCATGCCTGGCCCTGCAAGGGCCCAGGAGCAGCGTAGTTCTGCTCCCAAAGGTGCTCTGTATGGGCTAATCTGTGGGTAACTGAGGGAGTTGTTTACTGGGTGAGCCTTGAGGAAGGTAGGAGAGCTGAAAGCTGATGAGGGGGGTAAAAGCAACTGGGATCAGCAGGCTTGGCAGCTGTGGGACAGATACCAGCACACACTGCGCATTCAGTCCAGCCCCAGCCTTTTCCCTGTTACCACCAGTCACAGTGTTACAGGAAAAAATGCCATTCATTCACACTGAGGGAGAGTGGGGTTGTGTGTGGCCCCGGGTAGAGGCTGCCAGCAGCTGCTGTCCCATCAGGGTGGGGTAAAGCTTAACAAGTAAGAGTGTAAGACATGTTTTCCCTTTGGGAGGAGCACCTTTTTTGGATTTGTACCAATTCTTGGGAGACATGCCACAACAGTGGTCCCATCTGTCTGTGTTCAGTCTGCAGTGATCACCCTTCCTGAAGGAAGGGGTGGTGAGGCCACCCTTTGCCTGGAGGAGGAACAGGAGGCTGCTGCTGCTTCAGGTATTCCCTAGCAGGAAACCCACATGCTACCAGATGTGGATAGCCTGTGCTGAGAGGGTTATTTGAGTCATCCTTGTATCTGTGTACAGCTTCAAGTCAGCTAAGGTGGCACATCTTCATTCATTCACTGGTTTGCATCACTGGCCCTCTGTCTGGGCAAACCATCTCTGGGTAAAACTGCCTCCTTGTGTTTGCCTAACAGCCAGAGAAGCTGCTCTGTCTTTGGAAAGCTGCATTTGTCTTTAGAGATGGTAGGTTCTGTTGACCTAGTGATGATAAAATGAAATCAAAATAACCCCTAGGTATTCTTCACTTGGGTTTCTTCAGGGTGTTGTCATTTCATAAGAAAACCTTTCAAAGGAGTTCATTTTAGGGTTTTTTGTTTTGGTTTTTTTCTTCACCAAAAGGGTAGACATTGAGAACTGAACTATTGTGGAAAGTTCAGCGTGTGTGTGATACTGAAACATGATCACTACAGTTAAATGTTAAGCTGGAGGAAGAGCAGGCTTAGCAAGCTGCTTTATCAATGGCAGCTAGAAGACCTCCTGGTAGGCATGACTGATCTGTGGTCAAAGTAAGAACAGTTATAAATGAAGTATAACAGTTCCTAGCTACCATGTTAATAAAGAAGTGTGAACAGCACTTGATAGTTTTCCCCTCACTTGTCCTTTTCACATGTCTGTTTGGAAGAGCCATATCACATCTTGGCAAGATCTCATGTGCATTTGGTAAATGTAAATGCCTGTAGCTATCAGAACAGACGTGATTGACACATACAGTTTGCAGTGGAGTGGTCGACCCTTCTAGGTAGAGTCTCTGCATGGTTACCAACAACTGTGGCAGGGTGTTACGCTGCCAGGAAAATGAAAGAAGAAAAAGTGCTGCCCCAGAACAAAGCAGATAGGAGAACTTTGAGACTGTGCTTGCAGTCCATGCCAACTCAGTGCATCCACTGAAAGGAAAATCATTTGAAAGCAAATTGCTTTTTTCTTCCCTATGTACAGGACAGCATATCTACCTGTCTGCACGGATTGATGGAGCTCTGGTGGTTAGACCTTACACTCCAGTTTCCAGTGATGATGACAAAGGCTTTGTGGATCTTGTTGTCAAGGTGAGAATGTTGTGCTGTTTTTTACCAGGCTGGGCAACCTCTGAGCCCACCTTTACACTTGCAGTGCAGTGTGAAGTCCGATGTGCCATACCTTTTTGGTGTGTGGCGTTCTGCTGGATCTTCTTTAGTCACCATGTCTCATGGGATGCTGCAAAATTCTCTGTACGTGTGTATTGTGGTTTTCCAAAATCTGTGTAGACCTGTAGATGTTCCCATATGTTTTTAATCCATCTGAAATAAGGAATTAACCTTACCTGAACTGTCAGCTGCTTCTGAAGCTAATGTAATGTGGTCATTATGAACATTAGGAGCTGTGATCATTATCATTACTGATCCAGACAGTGTGCATGACTGATGTAATTGGCAAGAATGTTATTTTGAGTCTTGTGATAGTGTACTTCTGGTTTGTCTCTGGGTAGCTAGACTAAGCAGATGTATTTAAATCGGATAGGAATTTAAAACCTGAATATCTACACTGGGTTTCCTTTTAGAAATGTACTATTAAGTGGGTTGGTTTTCTTCTTTACAACAAATACACTTAATTTATTGTGAAACTAGGTGAGCATCTGCCTTATGACCTACCTTCATGAGCACAGCGTGGCAGACTGAAGACGTGACAAGGGAAAAATGTCAATCTTTGACTTGGATAGCAATGTTTCTCAAGATGTCTTCTTCCCAGCGTGTGTCTCCATGCTTGCAAATGATGCTGTTCTTGTAAAAGCTCAGCTTGTCTCAGCTTGAAGCTTTCCACCCTCACATGATTTAAAACAAAAACAACAGTGCAGTTCCAGCAGTGTAACTACATCCACTGATACCTGTTGGGGATCAGTTGATGAATATTCAGTAGTTACTCTCCATTTTTTTAATTACTCTAGCTTTGAGGTGCAAACAGGTGGCATCCCAAGAAGAAGGTTTGGGTATTTTGCAACTGAGCCGTCAGGGATTTTTCTCAGAAGTGGCTTTTTTCTTTTTTGGTGTATTTTTTCCTCCCTTTTGAACTTTCCTCCCTTTTGAAATTTATTGAATCAATATTACTAAATAATATTGATTACTTACAGATATTTTCTTGTTACAGAAATGCAACGGAGACGTTGCCAGTCTGTGTCCAGTTCTCTTCTTATTGTCAGTCAAATCTGCATATTTCCTTATATACTGATTGTGTTCAGTGAGCAATAGGGGAACCTAAATTTTTGAGGAACAAATGCTCATATGTGAGCTGTGAGATTAATTGCTTCATTGTTGTCTTTAACAGATCTACTTTAAAGGTGTCCATCCGAAGTTTCCTGATGGAGGGAAGATGTCTCAGTACTTAGACAGCCTGAAAATAGGGGATACTATTGACTTCAGAGGACCAAGTGGGCTACTTGTCTACAAAGGAAAAGGCAAGGCTGACTTATCCACAGTAAATGATACAGAAAAAAACATTGTAAAGTAGTATTATATTTGTCACAGGTATTTTTTTTCCAGATGGGTTCAAATCTTTATAGAATCATAGAATAGTTTGGGTTGGAATGGACCTTTAAAGGCCATCTAGTCCTACCCCCTGCCATGAGTAGGGCCATCTTCAACTAGAGCAGGTTGCCCAGAGCAGCATCCAACCTGACCTTGAATGTTTCCAGGGATGAGGCATCTACCACCTCTCTGGGCAACATGTTCCAGTGCCTCACCACCCTCACTGTAAAAAATTTTTCCCTTGTATCTAGTCTAAATCCCCACTCTGTTAGTTATATGCCTGTAGAAGTGTGCTTTTTTGATACTGTTATCAAAAAATGGGATTCTCTCCCTGCTTATATGGACATAACTTTTACACTGATAAAAACACTTGGTATTTGTGCTGTCTGGTGATAATTTCACAAGTGAAAATGAACTTTTATCAGTAGGAAGTGCTTTTATGGCAATGTAAGTTACCTCACTTTGGCATAATCCAGCCACAAATGTGTCACAAAAACTGTCTGGCAGTTTTGTGAGCAGCAGAACGCAGATGAGTGGTTTTTCAGGTCTTTGTATGCTTTGTTTGTGTTGTCCTGGGTAAAGAGAGGTGTGAATACAACAAATAAAACACTTTCAGCACTTTCAAACTCTCTGTCAGATTTGGCTGAAACTGGCAAATCATCTTAAAAAGAGGAGACAAATATGCCAAAAAAAATACACCTTGCATATTTCAGGTTTTTCCTTAAAATAATCTGTGTGGGGTAAACAAACTCTCTGAGCAGATTAATTCCTTTGTGCAGAACTGTTTCCAGAATCGGGGCTTCTGAGAATCACTGACAGGAACAAATAGAAATACAGATGGTGGAGGTTTGATGCTCATGGTCAGAAGACAGTAATAACCCGTGTCAGTGCCTGTTGTTATCATCACACGTCTTGCAACCTCTAATCATCTTCCAGGGTTTGTTTTAACTCGTGACATCGTCACCTGTTGCCTGTTCCCTGCTCCTGCTTCACTGAGGGGGAAGCATGACAGGGCTGAAGCAAAATCAATGAGCTGAGTGTGGTGGGAAGGCATCGTGGCCCCTGTTTCATGCCTTCATCATCCTCTTTCTTTTCAGGGGAGTTTTCTATTCGGCCCGAAAAGAAAGCTGAACCGATTACTAAGAAAGTGAAGTACGTGGGGCTGATTGCAGGCGGGACTGGTACGTATACATATGGAAAGACTCATCCTTATCATAGAATCGTAGGGGTTGGAAGGGACCTCGAGAGATCATCGGGTCCAACCCCCTGCCAAAGCAGCTCCCTAGGACATATCACTCAGATAGGCGTCCAGATGGGTCTTGAATATCTCCAGAGAAGGAGACCCCACCACCCCCCTGGGCAGCCTGTCCCAGGGCTCTGTCACCCGTACTGGGAAAAAGTTCTTCCACATGTTGGTGCGGAACTTCCTGTGCTCCAACTTGCAGCCATTGCCCCTTGTCCTGTCCCCACAGACCACTGAAAAGGGGCTGGCTGATTCCGCCTGCATCCCCTGCTTAAGATAATTATAAACGTTAATTAGGTCCCCCCTTAGTCTTCTCTTCTCAAGGCTGAACAGTCCCAATTTTCTCAGCCTTTCCTCATAGCGGAGATGCTCCAGGCCCTTAATCATCTTCGTAGCCCTTCTTTGGACTCTCTCCAGGAGATCCCTGTCCTTTTTATACCAGGGAGCCCAGAACTGAACACAATACTCCAGGTGGGGCCTGACCAGGGCAGAGTAGAGGGGGAGGATCACCTCCTTTGACCTGCTGGCCACACTCCTCTGGATATCCTTGGTCTCTCACAGCTGATAGATGGGTGTGTTCGTATTTTCTCTCATGTGCTCACTTGGACATTCTTTGCATTCTCACATCCCTGTTCTGCCTCCTTCTTTCAGGGATCACACCTATGCTGCAGATCATCCGAGCAATCATAAAAGACAAAAATGACCCTACTGTTTGCCAGCTGCTCTTTGCTAATCAGGTAATTCTGTCTTTTTTTTTTTTTTTTTTTCCCCCTGTTTATCAGGTTTTACGTAACTAACAGAACTCTACTCAGCAAATGAAGTTCTTGCTGGGAAAGCAACAGAAATACAAACCTCGAGGGCAGAAGTGAGCTGAAATGTTGAGAACTTCCCATATAAAAGACTTATGATTAACTGGTTTTTTTAGTGTTACTATAGAAACATCACTTTCCTCCTAGCTAAGGCAAGCGTTTCTGTGTCTCGCTCCGCTGTTTCTAATCCAGTGTATAAACGTTTCTAAATGCTGCATTCCTTTGTGTGGATTGTTTATGTTCTGGGCAGACTTTCAGGGCTTTATTTCAGACTTTCTTAGAGGAAACACGAAAGAGGTAGACATCTGCCTCCTTCAGCAGGTACCTCCTTCTCCCCAACCTCAGAGCGGGGTTTCCATGTGGACTCTTTCTGTTTGAGAATACCTTAGGTGAGGCTACAGTTACCATTTGCTTTCCAGCAGCTCCTCCAGCTACAGGAGCTGTGATTCCGAGTGGTTGTCACCTTTCATTCACACTCCCTCTGACAGTTCTTCACGCGTTTCTTTTGCTCTTTGGGGTGTATCATGGTGCCAAGCTGGTCAAAGGGAAGATCTCTCATCCACACAGTCCTTGCGACCGGCTTCTTGCCTGACCAGACAACCCAGACAGTGGTGTGCTGCTGACTTGCAGTGCCTTTCTTTGCCTGACATTCTTCTGGTGTTAACCTTTTGGCTTCTAAATTTCTCTATAGTAACAAAAACTCATTTTGGGATTATGAGACATTATTTGTGGTGAACCTCACTTCGTGCCCATCTCTTTTAGTTTCTTTAGGCTCTCCTTTCTCATTCCTTTCTCCTCTGTTACTCAGTGTGTCTGCTTTTCCTTCGTACTGTATCTGAATTAGAAACCAAGGTTTTTCTGTCCAGAAACTGTGATCCAGGTGCCAAAAGACGCCGTGTTCAGGTGCTGTATTACAGCAGGAGCTCCTCTGGAGCCCTCTGGTTGCCCTCTGGCGCAGGCTGTGTGGCTCAGCACGAGGCGTTGGCACAAAGGACAGTTGGTATTGGGACAGGAGGGACGGGATTTACTATGAGTCATTTGTAGTGACTAATACAGCGCTAGAGCTGCTTCAGGAGTGAGAAAGAAAACCTACTGCTTCTTGCAGAGAGAGCTTGGGAACCCTTGCCTGTGTGTTAGTGACAGCCCGTGTTAAGCATCAGTCCTTGGCTTTAAAGAGCCCTTGTACCCAGTAACTGCACAAACACAAAGCAGCCTTCTGAGAAATGGGCAGTCAGGAAAGCACTGCAGGAGAGATGTTTGCCAATATTTCATATTTCCTGTTTTTATGTGTGTTTTGCTGATCTTTTGTTTTGGCCTTCCTGAAAGAGCTGTCTTGGATGACAGGTGACAACATACGTGGGTTCATACCGTGTTTCTGAGTAGTGTGCTCTGAGCTGCTCAGACCCAATAGCAGCCTTTCCAGGAGCACACAAAACTGCAGATCCAGAAATAGGCACCTTCTCGGCAATAGTTGCTGGCACAGTCTTCCATACCCTCCCCCCACCCAGTTACAGACATAGTGGTGTCCTCAGTGCCAAATTATGAAGGCTAGAGAGAGTGGTGCCACTTTTAGTCTCTACCCTTTTCCCTCCTTCCCAAATTGCAGCTGTTCTTACGGGAATAAGGCTTTCTTTTGGCCTTTGGTAATTGCATCAGGAAGGAGCAGAACTTGACACCCTGGGCAGCCTTTGTTTTTTCCATCAGAACTTGATAGCCTTTTTGTTATTTGGTGTTTCACATTCTGTGTCAAACCAAGCAGTCTCCAGTGCCCATGAAATCTGGAGCAGCACAAAAACCGTGGCATTTTCCTGATTGATCGGCACAGTATGGAGGGGTAGGGAGTGTTTTGATGAAAGCTGCTTCTGTAATAGTGCTAAAAGAGGGCTTTGCTCTCCTCATGCTACCACTAATTCCCCAAACTAGTGAAGGTTCTGTGTTTTGATACAGGTTTTGCTTGGTTTTCTTTTTAGGGAGCAGGCATTGCATGGTCAGGATTTGGGGAAGTTCTGAATCTTTTTATTAGCTCTGCCTCGGAGTAGTCATGGAGATAACTAGTGTTTGCTCTCTTCAGCCTGTAAAATGGAGATGAATAATCTGTTCCATCTCACAGAGCTGAAGGCTAGCTAATGCTAATGGTCATCTGAGGGCTGCACTCAAATGGAGTGAGTAATCATTGTTTTCCTTACCCTGCAGACGGAGAAGGATATCCTGTTACGTTCTGAGCTAGAAGAGATCCAGGTTCAGAATCCAAATCGCTTTAAGTTTTGGTACACACTGGACAGGCCACCTGAAGGTAAGACCTAACACAGTATTTCCACTGTAGCTTAAGTTCTGAGTATTAATGTACATGTTTGACAGGGGATGTGCATATTTCTGGGCTCCTTTCTTGCTTAACGAGTTGTGCCTCAGCACATCCGGTAGCATCATTCTTTGCACTGCCATGCACTAAGGCAAGTGGAGGGTACTAGTGCTCCAGTCCACAACATTGCTAAAAAAACCCCACACTTCCCTCCACTTCATTCTAATGTCACTTGGATCTATCTTTGCCTCCTTTTTTAACTCATTCCCCTTCCCCTACTTTCATTTTTTAAACAGACTGGGATTACAGCCAGGGATTTGTGAACCAAGACATGATCAGAGACCACCTGCCCCCACCGCAAAACGATATTCTCATCCTCATGTGTGGACCTCCTCCAATGATCCAGTACGCTTGCATTCCCAACCTGGACAAACTGGGCTACACCAAGGACATGAGGTTCTCCTTCTAAAGATGACCGACAGTTGAGTGATCTTGTGTAGAAGGGAAGGAAAAAAACCATTTAAGGGGGAACAGGACGAGGTTACAGAGATGGCTGATGCACAGTGCTGGGAAGCTACGCTGACATTAAAAACACTTCATTTATGATTTTTTTTCCCTAAATCTCTGGCAAATAAGACACTTCAGCTCAGCTCTACTAAAACCCCACCGTAAGTTTGTGCAGAAGCAACTGCATTGTGGAAAGGTGGTGTGGCCTGCTGCTCAGCTGTGCAGAGTGCTCTATCTCAAGGGAGGATGGTACAGCTGCCCGGGGCGGTAGCCACTCATTTACGCCCTTCCTCAGCGGTGTAACCACAGGGCACTGACACCCTGCTTCCTAGCACTGTGCACACCCTCTATTTTATTTGGTATGAAGTATGAAAACACATAGAATGTGCTGGATTATTCACCTTGCTTATGCCAAATTTTAACCCTTGCAGAGTTTTTTTTATAGTAAGTGGGCCAGGAGTGTTTGCCTTGTATAGGTAATCTTTGAAGTGGCAGAAGCTTCTAGATGCTTCTAGATGCCTTGATCAGTTGAAGGGTGAAGGGTGACGATTAGCCATTTCTGACTGAAGCTGTTTGAGCTGCCTTGTTAATCAGAACAGAGAGGTAGGTGCCAACATGGCGTTTCTTCCTTTTTTATTTTGGAATGGCCTCTCTTTAAGTGCAAACACTTCTCCAGCTGGTTGTGGCTTGCATCTTTGGGCAGTGAAAGAAACTTATGGAAGGCAGGTGGCTTTGTGCACCATTCTGAAAAATGGCTCGAATTTCTTGCTTGGGGGAGGGGGGAAACAGACCCCTTCTCCCTTCCCCTCCCCCCAAGGCATTTGTATTTACCTTTTAAGTAGTGGACGGTGCTGTAGGTGTATGGTATGAAGCAGTTGTTCTGTATGTCCTGAGTAGTGGGGGACAAAAAAATGCTGGGTGAAAACTGGATCTAGTTTTATTTTCTTGTTTCCCAGAGATGGATTTGGAACATGGGGCGCTTATTGCTGGGGTGGGTTTTGGGATGTGGTGTGCATACAGTCGCAGGACTCGCCTGGGTGTCTTGCTCAGGCAAAGCTCCAAAGGGTTTTTCTTGGTGAGGATGCATGGGAACTGCCTTAAGTCACCAAACTGACAGCAAATCGAAATGTCTCACTGAATCTAAAACTGTTTCTCAGATGTTGTTTAGTACAGCTCTGTTTTTTGAATTTTAAAAAATTTTTTTTTACAGCAGCCTTTTACCTAGCCATTAGTAAACTTAAGGCATATTCAGGTGCTGAACCTTCTGCTTCTCACCAGCAGAGCTGCTGCTGAGATGAAGGCTGTCCTGCAAGGAATCTATGAAAATAAAAATCCTTGTCCTGGTGATGAAATCAGAGTGATAGAAAGGATGTATAGTCACATATGAAGCAACATAGAAGCTGCTTAGCTACAGGTGTTGGTGTAGAATACCACTCTGTTAATTCAGGTAGGTATTTGAGTTTCTAGTCTGCCATGTTTTCTTTTGTGCCTGTACAACAGAAGACTACTCTGTGCTTAAAAGGTTCACTTTCAGCATGAATTAAAAGGAGAAAAAAATACTACCAGAACCTAAAATGGATAATACTGTTATTAATTTTATTAATTAGATGCCTGCCTCCGATATCTGGAATTTTTGACGTGTGCTTCTGAAACTTGTTCTTCAATACTGTGCTCCAAAGTTCAACTAGTAAGTTTCAGTCCCTCTTTTTTTAGGAGGCAAAAAGCAGGAATATGAGAGAAATTATCTTGCTGCTGGTTTATAGCACTGTGGGATACACATAAATTTTTTTCATCATTGTATTTAATGAGGTTTTCTTGTAAAAAGAAATAACTAGCTGGTTATGTATCAACTATTTTGTATTACTTACTCTGCTTATTCAGTTACTGTGTAAGAAATAAAGTTATCTCACAGGTGAATCACCTGTGTGTTACTGAGCACATCATCTCCAGCCTCCGAAGAGACAAACTATAATCATAAAACACTCCATAAAGTGAAGGTTCAAAACAAAAAGCTTGTTAGATTTGTTTAGATTTTCTCTCTTGAGTTTGGTAAAAACTGCTGTATTTGGATGCCGAGTCAAGGAGTAAACTGTCTCTGTTTTTCTCCCTCTCGCTCTGTTGTCCTCTTTTTACCTCTTTGTACATTGTCCTTGTGAACATGAGGCTCTTTTAATAAATAAAAAGAGGGGTTTTATATAATCTACTGAAACAAAACTGTGTCACAGTCCCCTTTGCTTGATGGTCCTGAGCTTGAGGTTTTAAACAAGTCAGTCATAAAAGGTGGGTTTGCATTTTCTTTTAGCTTTTTTTTTTTTTTTGCCTTGGAGTCAACTCATCTGTCTCCCAGAAAATATGAGTATTCCTCCAGTCTTCTGACATGCCAGGCTGAGTACTACAAACCTCCCTGCTACAAAGCGGCTGGGGAAACATGAACCTCCTGCACGGAAGGCATTTTGTGGAGAGATGAGATCCAAAGGGCTGCTCCTGCTTCGCCTTTACTGGCTCCCCTTCACTGATCAGCAAGTTCCTCTGGGACTGGGACTGCTGCAACGACGACTCTGCGAGGAAGGAGGTAAGAACCAAGCTGGTCCTTAACCTCAGTCCTGTAGCTGGGCCTTGAGCCTGTGCTCGTGGTGCCACAGCAGGCCCGGCTGTGGGCCTGTTCATGGGGTGTGGGCCTCAGCCCTGTCGCAGCCAAGGGGCCAGAGCTGGGCGCTGCTCTCTGCTCTGGGGGATGTGTGGGGTGAAGCGACTGCTTGCCCTAAGCAACGTCTTGCCTCTCCTGGCTTCGCAGCTGCGTGTGTGACTGGGGGTGGTTCTGCCTGCTTTCATCAAGGCACTGTGGGTCAGGTGAAGAAGTTGCCTCAGGGGGTTAATGGTGTCTTGAAACAGTTTCTGGTATGAATAACTTGGTTTATAGAAAGGAGCCTCACCGTGCTCCTGAGCTTTTTTTCCTTCATCCTGCTGCAGGAAACATGAAGAAAAGGAGTGTTCCCTGGGCAAAGCGGCGCAGCAGCCAGGCTCTCCCTGTGTCTGTAACTACTTACACATGCAGGTTAGATGTGAGCAGGGAAACCACAAAAATGAGATGAAGGCAGCCTGGATCAGGGACTTCCCTTGCTTGAACAGCCTAAGGGGGGGCGGGCATAGCCCTTGCTTAGTGCTGCTAGTGATGGGGCCCTGGCTGCTGCTCCCCATTTGAACAGGAGAGGACCCTGTTCTTAAACATCTCCACAGCAGCCAGCATGCACCAGTCCCACTGCATGGATCACAGGGCGTCCAGATGGGACTGTTCTCTCTCTTGCCTCAGTTTGGCTCTGGGCAAACAGCCCTTGGGAGGGCAGGCAGGCAGTTGGGCTCCAGAAATCCCAGCAAGGGCCTAGAATTCCTTCAACGCCCCCAGCTCCCTTGCTGCTGCAGGCTTGCAGAGGGTGCTGTGAAGCAGCACCTTGTGCTGAGTTAAACATAGACACATGAGGTCTTGCAGCCCTGGAAGGGAAATGTCTGTGCAGGGTGGCTTGGGAGGTGGGGACTAGAAGGGAGTGCACTGGTGATGACTCAGCCAGGGAGGAAGGGTGGGAGAAGGGTCATGCTGTAGACAAAGGGCTCTGCCAGGCCCTGTTGGTGTAGTGTACAGCTTGGGATACACAGAGCGTGCTGCTGCTTCTCCAGTGGGAGCAGAAGGGCGAGGGGGTGGGATCCCAGGAGTAATACAGCACGGGCCCTGGGGGCCTAGCTCTTCCATGCTTGAGTCAGAAACTCCTGGGCACCCAGGCAGAGCAGGTAGCTATCTGTATCCCGTGATAAGCTGAGCGTGCTTCTTATTAAAGTTTCTTTAAAAAGGGTGGGGTGAGGTGTTCCGCTCCTTGAAGCCCTAACTGCTTGAGCTAACCAGCCAGCAGCAGCACTACTGCAGGTGTCCTCTTCTGAAAGCCTTTCTACACTGAGAAACTGTATGTTGGAGTAAACTACAACTGTTCAAGCTAAACTATAAAGAGCAAATGATGTTCCAGAGGAAACAAACCCCCGAATGACACAACCCAGCCCCTTCACTTTGCTTTTAGTAACCTTATTACACAAATTACCATGGGATTAAACTGAGGTCAGCACCTTCCCTGGGAAAAGGGCATGTACAGTGACAGAAGCTTGTGGTATGGCTGTGAATCACCTGAGCTGAGCCTCCAGCTTGGCTGAATAAATGTACACAGTTAAATTTACATTGTTGAGTACTTTGTTGTGCCTCTTCACAGCTCTTGTAGCTGTAGTACCTTGGCCTGTTTGTTTTTTCTCCCACCTGGAGAAGAATGAGGCACTACCTGGGTGATGTACCCTGGCTCCTGGAGTAAATGCCAAGCCTGCGGGACATCTCTGAGGTATCAGAGCCATGTTGGAGGACACAAATCAAATTCACAACTGCCCCAATGTGTGACTTCCATGGTTCAAACTCTATGTAGACTAGACAAGATATTTCAATTTTTCCCTTTCCCAAGGCTAAAAAAACACACAAAACATCCAAAGGAAAAAGCCTAGTTTTCAGAGCCACAGCATTCCTACAGAACCAAAGAACTTGAGACATGCACTATTTTTACAATTAAGATAATGTAATGCAAAAGTAAAGCTTTTTCTCCTGGTCTTTTATAAACTAATCAGTCCAGCTGCAGTACTCATTATGCTGTTACTTTAAATGGGAAAAACAACCCCCCAAAAACAAACAACCCCCATACCAGCTACCTTCATCATGCCAAAAAAAGAGAATCACAGTTGTCTGTAGTGTTTGGTTTTTTACTTCACCTTCCAGCCTCTGCACCTACAAAGCTGCAGACACATGAACGCTGCAGCTCCCTTCTGCCTGTGTAAATAACAGCCTTTATTCTCAGCTGTCACTGCTGCTCCATCTTGTAACTCAGGTTGTAAAGTAGGGACAAGCTTTTGAAATTATTCTGGTAAATAAAATGAGTAAAATGATAAGAAAACTACAGGCAGAGGGGTTTTGCACTGAGAAAAAAGCAAACCCCAAAACTTTCCTAGCTGTAAACAAAGGAAGTTCATCAATTTGAAAACCCATCTGGTCTTCACTGGTTAACAGTGGCTAAAAGACAGTAACCACAGTTGTGCAACACCCCAGTCTCACTTTGTCCCCTAAGAGCTGAGGGAAATGCACCACATTGGTCCATAAACACACTTGTCTGCTAAACTACTGAAAGCAAAGTGAAATAATTTTGCCGTCTCCTCCTCCCAGCTTTTACTCCCTGCCACAAGCGGTCAAGAGCTGTGTCTGCTGCCCTGGAACGCCAGAGGTCCCTGCAGAGCCTCCAGCGCCAGGTTCTTGTTCCTGCTGGTTGATTTCCCCATGTTTTAACACCTGCCAGTACCTTTTGCCTCGACTGACACAGCAGCTCAGCAAGACTGGGCTTCCCAGCTAGGACCAAGCCTGTCCCTGCGCTTCAGCCACAGTCCTGAGGTTCTTCCTAGCCTGGCACGGATCTACTTTTGTGTCTACTTCTAAGGGGCAGGTAACTGCTACGTTTCCCAGGGAGCCCGTTTCCATGGCAGGGAAGGGCCCTCTTAGTTGTGAAGCAGCTCATGCCTCTAAAGCAGTGTTCTTACAGCCCTTCCATTGTCCTTCATGCTCAACACCAATCTTCTGCCCAGCACAGTACAGTTCTTACAGCCACAGCCTCCTGTTACACAGAGTAAACAAACAAAGGCTGTGAGTCAAGTCTGCCACGGCCTCCCAAGGGCTCAGGGCGATAAAGCCATCACTGGCCAAGACTTAATGTCTGGCGAACAAAATGTTCTGGAAAAATGATGTGCCTTCTATAAACACGTTTCTCTGGCAGGTCCCTCCTGTTGTTTTAAAAACCTGGAGAGACTGACTCAGCCTGGCTTCTGCCAGAGCTAAAGGAAGGGAGATGGGTAGAGGGGAAGGTGGGGAGTAAGGGGGTGGAGGGAATGGCAGGCGAGAAGAAAAGCGAGCGAGGCAGAGCTGGGCCGCAGGCAGCCACTGGTGCTGGCTGCAGAGAGCCACTGCTGTCAGCCAGCGGATTACAGAAAGTTGATGTACACGTTGCCCATCTTCTTCCAGCCCTTGTTTGCACCGAGGCACTTCTCCAACACCTCTTCTGCGGGCTGGAAGCCGTCAGTACCCGTGACAAATTGCTGTAGTGCACTCCTCCCCCACAGGTGCCATTTTTGCTCCTCCTTGGCAGCGCTGTCTAGCATGACTCCTCCAATGTCCTTAGGCTTCCCTGGCACACTGAACACGATGAACAAGCCCAGGCAGTCCCACCCCACCAGGCAGCAGCATTCTGACAGCTTCCCAAGGCTGCTCACACATCTGGCTGCAGAGTTCCACCGCCTCGGCGGGGCTGCCTTTGCCACGGGAAGGCTCAGCCAGCTGCAGCGCCTGCACGGCAACCTGAAGTTCAATTTACTCACCAGCTCCAGAGTCCAGCTCCAGGCCATGCCAAACAGGGAAGACTGCTGCTTAGTCATTTTGCTGGTCATGAGACATTCCTCCATGCCCTTTTCCATGAAGAAGCTGATGAAGTTGACCAAAAAAGATCTCAATCACTGTTTGTGGCTGGCTGCAATTTGCTCTGAGGATCCACCAAACCTAGATAGTCCTTCAGCCTTTGGACCACACCTTGGCTGAAGGCTTCACAGATGCCTCGAGTTTCAGCCTTCTTGTCCTCCTGTGAGACCTTCTGGCCCACATTCTGTGCAGGAGGAGAGCCTTTCCACATGCAGATAGCCTCAGGGAAGTCCCTTCCTTCACCAGCAAAGGCTCTGCAGGCGCCGGGCTCAGCCGGACTGTTTCAGCACGCACATGGTTACATGCTGCCTTCCAGATGAAGGTCATGGCAGCGGCAGAGCTGAGCTCTGTGGGCAGGCCACTGTCCCCAGGCTTTTTTCCTGGGTGTGTTTCTCTGCAACTGACTGAGCAGCCACCAGCCCAACAGGCCCGGTCACTTTCACACCTACTGAATTTCCCCCCTGCCTGTTTCATTATCCATAATTCCAGCACCAGGGCTTCGGCTGATGCTATCTCACTCCAGCCTGATCCTGACAACTCCTTTGAAGTCCTGTCTAGGACTGTTTCATAGAAGCCACTTTATTGGCACTGGGCATTTCCTGGAGATGAAACCACCTTTTTCTTTCAGTCACCAGAGGAAGGGTATGCATCCAAACCTGGGCACTTCTCCTGACTGTATCTCTTACTTCCTTTTTATTCAAGGATTCCCCAGGACTTTGCTGGGGGGAGGTCTCATTGCTGACCACTCCTCCAAATCCAGTACTTGGAAAGTTTTTAATCCACGTGGGACTGTTAAAGGGTGCAGGGGTTCTACTGATCCCTCCCTGACTTTGTCAATGAATCAATTTACGGATGGGAACTGGGGAGTCTTGGCTGGTGTGATATTGCTGCTGGTGAACCACCTTGCAACTCACATATGTGGGCCTGTAGGGCCAAGGTAGGCTTTCCAACCCACTTCCTCATGTCCCCTCCATGATCCCACAGGTAAAACCACAGGATGCCTCATGGTGTGTACCACTCTATATCCTGCCTCTTGAGCAAAGGAATGCTTTCTCCCAATAGCTGCGATACTGGTGTGTACAGGTGGGGAGTAGGACACGTCCTCTGAGTTGCTGGACCTCCTGGGACAGCTTCTCCACCGCTGAGCTGAAGGAGGAAGGGAGATTTCCTTATAGTGTCAGAGCTGGCCAGCCACTTCATCCACTGTGGGTGCCTCTTGGTTTTCCCAGCCCACTGCTGCCAGTGAATGGGTGTACATTGGTGGTGGGCTTAGTACAAGATTCTGCCACATGGGTCAGGTATGCTGGACTTCACTGGGATTGGTGTGTAGCTGCGTGTTGTCTGGATCATAATAAACCATTTCCCACATGGCCAGTTCCCAGGTACTGGATACCTCACTCCGTGGTGGTCCATTTGCCTGGCCACCATGCAGCATCTTCACTGAAGGGACACCTTTCCCTCACGCTTGACAGAAGCCACCTCCAGAGGCTGAGCACTTGGGTCTTTTTCCCAACGGCCTGGTTGATGCCTCCTTCTTTAGCCAGGGGTGCCAGCTGCTTGGCCTCCCTACCCTCTAGTTCCAGGCTGCTGGTCCTGTTAGTTATCCCAGCATCCAAGCGGCCAGGTGACTGAAATCTTTCCTCCTGCCTCGCAGCTCACTCAGGGACAGGGATCGGGTGCATACTGTCCCATTTATGAGTTCTTCTGCTTCCTCCTCCTCCTGATGGCTCTGTTTTTATATCATCCCTTACTAAGTGAGCTGGCTTTTGCTTCCCAAATCTCTTCACATGCATAGGGGTGACTGACACCAGCACCATTTGGTTTTCTGTTTCAGCTGCAGCACCTGTTGCGGGGGCTGGAGTAACTGCAGTGCCTGATGTTTAGTCAGCGCCAGAGACCGTCTCTTCCCTTTGAGGGCACTGCCAGCCCCCAGCCCACCACAGTGATTTGTGTCTCTCTGGAACTGCCAGGGTGACACTATCATTTTCCCAAATGTTTTACTAGTTCTTCAGGATTCTGTACTTGTTCAGGGGTGAAGTTCCAAAACACTGGGGGCGCGACCGCTGTCCTTAGGTACCCACCTGTACTATCCCACACATCCTGCTGCTCATGACTATCCAAGCCTCAGGCAGATCTCTGGGTGGTGTTTTTAAATAGCTGTTGAGCCCTGAACAGGACCTGAAACACACTCAGGAGACGTGGCAACAAGAACGTGCTGGTTTGAACATCTCCAGGGAGAGTAACCAGCCTGAAGGAGAAGGGGAAGGCAAAAGAGAAGGGCAAGAGTCCCTCTTTGTCTCCCCCAAAGACTGGCTCTCTGAGGAGGAAAGGGAAGGAGTGTAATATTAAGAGTTGATGAGAGATGGCTCCCCAGGTACAGTGATGCCAGCACCACAGAGCACAAATGCCAGCCGGCCTCACAACCAGTAGTTTTATCACATCATAAACCAGAGTTGCAGAGTGCAACAAAAGGGCGACCTTGATCCAGCTCTCAGAGGAGATAAAACAGCCCCGCAGGGAATACCTGCTGCAGGTAAGGTATTACACAACACAGCCCCACAACGAATAAAGCCACACCGTGGCCAGTGACTATCAAACTAATAGTTTAACAGGCTCTGTTCTGATCCACTGTTATTTCAGCCCCACGTTGGGCACCAAACAGGACTGCTGTGGTTTAACTCCAGCCGTTAACAGGCTCCCTTCCCCAGCCCGGGGGGATGGGGGAGAGAATCGGAAATGTAAAAGTGAGGCAGCTTGTGGGCTGAGATAGGAACAGCTTCATTGTTGGAATAAAAGAAAATACTGCTACTACTAAACCAGTTGTAATGAAAATAATGAGAAAGAAATAAAACCCAAGAAAAACAAGTGATGCAAGTGAAAAAAAAAGTTCTCACCATCCGCTGCCCGATGCCCAGCCAGTCCCTGAGCTGCTGCCCCCCAGCCAACTCCCCACAGTTTATGTGCTGAGCATGAGACAGAATCCCAGACTGAGGTGGTAAGGGGCCTCAAAGCCCATCCGGTTCCACCCCTCTGCCATGGGCAGGGACACCCTCCACTAGCCCAGGCTGCCCAAAGCCCCATCCAGCCTGGCCTTGAGCACTGCCAGGGAGGGGGCAGCCACAGCTTCTCTGGGCAGCCTGTGCCAGGGCCTCACTGCCCACACAGGGGTGGATTTCCTCCTAATATCTAACCTAAATTTGCCTGCCTTCTTGCCCCTTGTCCTATCACTTCACTCCCTGGTGAACAGTCCCTCTCCCACTTTCCTCCTGTGGTATGGAATCTCTCTTTGGCCAGTTTGGGCCAGCTGTTCTGACTGTGCCACCTCCCATCTACGTGTGCACCCCCAGCCTTCTTGCTGGTGGGGCACGAGTCTTTGACTTAGTGTAAGCTAACCAGTTAGCTTACACTAACTGAAGCATTGGTGCGTTACCAACATTATTCTCTTCCTAAATCTAAAGCACAGCACTACACCGGTCGCTGTTTCAGGCCAAGACCCCCGGAGGCGCATGCACCGAGCAATGGGGGGGAAGTGCTTTCCCATCACACCACACTAACAACCCAAGATATTGCTGGGATCCAGACTTGAACCGAGTAGAAAGAGTGGGGGCAGGTGATTTCTCAGCGGTTAGCAGAGTCCTTCTGCAGGCACTAACAACAAACAAATGAGCCTACAGAAAAAAAACACACAATTTTACCCCTTCTGCCTCCTCTGTGTTCTCAACAGAGCAGAATGAGCTTCCTAGGAAAACTGAAGGAAAATAAAAAGGAAGCAGCTTCCAGAAACAAGTGGCATTTTTCACAGACTTTATTGGATTTTACATGGCAATACACAGTAGTTACGTTGCCCTCTTCAAACACGCACAAATTTAACATACCCCAATGGCATCCCTTGTGTGCACACACGCACATCAACCCCCTGACTTCATCACTCACTTTCATATTCCACCCCTATAAAACAACTCAGGTTCAGATGAGAGGCAGCTTCAGAGGGGTGACCTGGCTTCTCACCGGGGAACGCAGGAAGGGGCTGGCTGGAGCAGAATGCTGCTTACACCAGACTTAAATAAACCATCACCTGCCATCGCTGACATGCTCTGTAATAGCGCTGAAGAGAAATCAGAAAGAATTTGTGCCTACTGCAGCACAGAACACTGTGCCACCAGCCCCCTTTCCTTCCCCAGGGTGAACCCAGAGGAGCAGTTTTGCTCCCCAGCGTGAATCTGGCTTTGCTGAGAAGCCTGTGCCATGCGTCTTCCCAGTGCTGTTGCAGCACGGGGAGAGCAGGGTCTCCAGCTCAGCTTACAGGTAGGTAACTGCCACGCTGCAGGGTACCCACAGAAAGCCAAGCCCTGAAGTCACATCCCAAGTGCCCACTCCCAAAAGCAGACAGCAGGCGTTAATCGATGTGGCACTTCTGCCTGAACAGAATAGCTCAAACACCCCCCCAAGGCTGCAGAGGAAGAAGCAATGGACAGCAAAAGTGTTTGCAGGTAGGAATCAGTCAGGAGTGTTGAACAAAGGCTCAGCTGTGACCTGTCTGCAGACAAATGGTAAGCACACGAACTGCTTCATGTCCCACGATGGGCTGCTGGCCCCCCTCCAGGTACTGAAGACAAAACAGCAGCGCTTGATCTGATGCTTAACGCAGCCAGTCCGTGTAACATTTCTCCCCTTGGTTCCTAAACAAGAGCCTTCACTGCACATCCTCCAAGGGCCAGGCCCGCACCAGCTTCTCAGGTTTTGAGGACACAGTGCTAGAACACATCTGCAACGTTCCCCCATGCCTGACAGGAGCTCCCCGCCCCAGAAAGAACCTTTCTTCCTCTCCCAGCTCTGGATAAAGCACTTCAAAAACACCCAGTCACCTCCAACCCAACATCCTTCACACCACACCAGCAGCGTGTTGGAAACGGTCTCACTTCCACTCAGGAGAGCGACGGAACGAGCGACCAAACTCTTGCTAAAGCAACACACCAGCACAAGGAACAATTCCGACTGTTACTTGGGGGCTTGGGGGTTTTTTTTTGGCCTTTACAGAGCAAAGAAGCCTCATGCCATTGTGCTACAACACATGCAATGTTCAACACCGTACGAATGACCACTGTAATAAACAGAGTTACTTTGTTTGCTTGCTTTGGGCCAGGACGCCTCGCAATACCGCAAGTCTGACAAAAGAATTCCACTGGCTGGTTGGGACTTTTAACATCTGACCATCTTCAGAAGCAGAGGAGCTGGGCTTTAGGAAGCTGAGATGATGAGTGATGTGGTTGGGAGTTGAACTTTGGAGGAGAAGTCCCACCTTGGGTTTAATATTATGAAATAATATATTTCCTATACATTTCTCTATATAACTTTTTTTTTCCCCTTCTCTTTTCTTGTTTTGCAGCTACACCACCTTTACATCAAAGTCACAGCACAGAAACATCCCTTCCATAGGCAGGGAGTACTCACATCTCTAAGCCACAGAAGTGCTGAGAACCTTGGTCTGAACACTATGACCCCCCCGCTGCCAGGGAGGAGAAAGAAGCCGTTCCGAAACGTGCAGCTTCTGTAGGAGCCGCCGCTGGAAGAACCGCGCTGTACAACTGCTCCATCCCAACTGGAAGATCATTCAACTGTGCACTGAGTAAAAAGCAAGGGAAGCAAACAGCTCCAAAGGTCAGCCTGCCTTTTCCAGTAACCAGCTGGTATGCAAACTGGCAGCATTTTATTTTTTTTTTACAACCCTCTCTCTCCTTCCCCTGCAACTGGAACTTTCCATCACTCCCTCCCACAAAAAATTTACTTTTTCCTTTTCTATGCACTTCATATACTTTTTTAATTTTTTTTTATTTTTATTTTTTAACTTTTTGTTTTATATAAAACAGTATAAAAATAAGAGCAACAGTCAAGAGCTACCGGGGAGTTTATGCAGGGCACAGGTGACTGAAGTCCTACACTGGACACTGTAAGGAAAGGCAGAACTGGTAATTGTGCCAAAACAAGAGCAGGAACATCTTTTCTTCAGCTGGGAGCCTAGAGAAAGCCAATGCACAATATCTACAGACGCAACGCTTCTACCTAACATCTCCTGGTATTCTGAAAGGGTACAAAGGATTAGCTGAGGCTGTGAACAAGCAGAAAGAGCACTACCATACCACGTAACATTAGGTGCAACACTCAAACACATCACCAGTTTGTACATTAAATAGAGTAAAAACAATTACCATTCACCAGTGTCTGGGTGTTCCTTATGGCAACTTTAGAGTAGGCACCTTTTTTTTTTGTTTGTTTTCCTCCTTTTTTCTTTTTTTAAATTCTCCACCCCCCCAGTGTTACTTCTAACAAACAGAAGCAAGAGCAATGTAATGTACGTGTCCTGCTGCCCGGCGCGTGTAATGAGGACGCTCCTTGCACACAGGAAAGCCAGCCTTTGTCAGTGCCTGGTGGTTACTGTCACACGTTGGAGTCCTCGTCTGTTATACTGGTGCTAGGAGAGCGAGTCGCAAAGTCTTTGAACATCTCATCTTCCTTCAACATGTGCTAGAAAGGAAAGGAGGGGAGAGTCAGGATTCGGGCCCTCGCAACTGAAATCGAGCACCTGGGACGGTACAGTCCTGTGCCCGGCAGCAGACACCTCCAGAAGCCTTGCCAGACACCACTTTGTTCTGCTGAGGGTGTTTTCCACCCGCCCTGGTTCCTGACCAGCTCCTGGCTCAGCCCCCTTTCTGCCCACCCAGCCCCCCAGGGGAATGCAGGCTGGGGATGGCCAAGGAAAGGTGATCCTCAGCTGGCGACCCGCTGGCCTAGAGCCAGGTGCCATGTCCTGTCCTCCCTGGAGTGTGGGGAGTCAGTGAGGAGAGCTGGCAACCACGTGCCACCACTCCCAGGTGGAGGAGCCACCTCAGGGGGATGCATGGGTGTATCTTCCTCACCCTCTGACTGTTCTTTTCCCCTCTGTCCCTGTTCAAAACTTGACGCCTCCTTCTGAGGACATTTCACTGTACCCATAATTTGCATGGTACCAGACACCCTTCAGGCCTCAGAGACTGGTGGTGCTTCACCCTGAACAAAGACCACCTCTTGCTACACACTGACATCAACCAAAGCAAGTGTCTCCAAGGCCCCACAACGTGGCTGCTGGGCAGAACTGGTAACAGCGAGAAGTGAAGCTGTACTTTGTGTGCTTGTACCCAACAGCACCGTTACTAAACAGCCCCACCAAGGGGTTTGCGCCCATCTTACAGCGACAGAGCTCATCCCACGGAGCCCACTCTCAAGCCTTACTGTCAAGTTGTTGATGCCTTCAGAAAACGCTCCTATTTGCCTCACCGTCCCTTCTGAATCTTCCATCTACAAAAAAAACCACAACACCCAGATAATGACCAATGAATGAATGAATTCGCTGCGTGCCACGACAGAGTGGCAACTAAGCACAGCAAGTAACAGAACCGCTTGATTACACCCCACTGGGTCAGAGCGAGGGAGGAGTGTGCTCTGCCCAGAGGGGGCAGTTAGGTCAGGGTATGTCCTCAAGGCACCCTGCCCACAGCTTGAACGCTCTCGGGCCCAGACACATCATTTATTAGCAATGCTGTGTGACAGCAAGAAGTCAGGACCTCCACGGCTCAAACCAAGCGGAAGGTTTCCTGGGAAAAGGAAGGTTCTCCCACCAAACCTGGAGAACAGTCAAGGGCTCCCCAAGCTGCTGGATGTCGCTTACCTGCTCCAGCCTGTCCAAATCGTCATCGTCGTACACTCGGATATCCAGGCCAGGCTTGAAACCCTTCTTCGACCCGCTTCCAGACGTCCGTCCCAGCTCCATAGGACACACGTACTCTTCCACATCATCTTGCTTCTTCTTCCTCAGGCTCCCAAAATTGCTGAAGGCAAGTTTCTTTGGCTAACGGGTGAAGAGAAAATCAACAAGGAGTTAAAGAGTCGGCAAAGAATTAACAGATCTCTCACTCTTGCATTGGTGTTTCTGTGACGAAGGGTCAAACCTCCACTGCTCTCCTACACCAAGATCTCCTGAGGAGTTGTCATTTCACAATGACTGCACCTGAAAGCACAGGATTTGTCCCCTTGTTCTACCACTGTTAAGGCATCACCATTCAAAGGATCCCAAATGAGATCAGAATCCCACTGCATCAAATCACGAGCATGTACACAGTACAAGTGTCCCTCCCAAACATCTTGCAGTCCAGGCAGGACAGCACACAAGAGTGCTACCTCTTTCCTGTGCATAGGAGTGGCTGAGGTGTGGTGGGTTTGTGGTAGACTCGAGTGTCAAACCCAGATCTCCTGAACCCTGCTGCTTTCATTAGCCCTTTCCTCAGACCTAAACTGGACAAACACGGGCAAATCCAGCACAGTGGAGATGTAAATGTCTGCCTGGAAGCTCACATGCCAACCCAGAACAAGTGACTTACCTTCACTTTGGCAGTTGCTGTTAAGAGGACGTAGTCTGGGGACTCCATGGCTTCACGTTTCTGCTGCTGGGCCTCCGGCCCAATCAGGAGGTTGAAATGAGTGGCCAAGTGCCGCCTCAGTAACGTCTTGTTTGGTGGGATGTTCAGCAGCTGTGCCATGGTTTCCACATTGAAACGGGGCTCCAAAACCTATTAATCAAATCACAGAGAATCCAGCTGAAGCCAGTGCCATCTGATGAGGTCTCAAGGAGGTCAGCGGGCGAGCATTATCTTGGTCACCTCCTAAGGTTGCTTTAGGGGTCTTTGCTCGGACATTAGAGGAAACATCCAACAAAGAGGCAGAAAAGAGAGTTAAACAGTTAAAGGATTCACAGCATGCTACGTCCAGGCTTTCCTTCTTGAGCTATAAATAGAAACATAGAGGCAGGCAAGAAGAAAGGAACAGATAAATCCACCCTTAAGTCATGTAATGTGTGAAGCTGCCACAAAATCTTTATCCACTTCCCTCTAATTCTAGAAAGCGCAGCCAGCAGAACAATACACAGACATGAGATATTTGGAGCAGGGATACACCTCTCAACCACGACAGCAAACTTCTGCAAGTGAAAGTCTCTCACCTGGAGTATGTGAAGCCAGAGCAACTCAAACCAGTCTGGGGTTGACACTGAAATCAGGCATTTTACAAAAGCAACAAACCTTCCTTAGAAAATCAAGCTGGATCCAGGTCTAAGAAGGCAGATGGCAGCTGTTTAACAGCACAGTAGCAGCCTGCAGCATCACTGGACAGGAGGGGAAGGATGCCACACCGAAGTTAAACTGTGGGAGGACTCCAGCCCGTTGCTGCCCACACCAGTTCTGCTCAAGGCATTCACGTTCTTTGAGCTCCAGGGCTTATATTATCAAGCAGAATAAGAAGAGAAGGTGTGTGCAGCAAAGATGACGTCAGGACTCTGCTCCAGCAATTCTCAGTGATTGTTTTTTTTCAAAAAATGGGAGTAAGCCAGCCTAAAACCTTACCATCAGTCCCCCATGCACACCGCTGCCCCGCAGATTAGGAGCATACTCTGCCAGATCAACAGAGCGCAACCACTCCATCACGCGATGATTCGTCCACTGGGTGACCTCAGCAGGTGTGACGTTATTCTGTGGACAGGAAGAAAGGGCAGTTAAGGAGACTTCCCGACTCAGCTGTCACAGCCCCTGTCTTCACCGAAACAAACCCTTCCTGCCCTTAACGAACTCAAGCCCACTTTGCACTTGAGAAAAACTCTTTGGATTGCTGTCTTGCAGTGGTATTGATGTGGGTCTGGACGGTGGGCAGGCCTGTGTTATGCTTCAGGCCACTTGGTTATCCATCTGTGCACCAGGACCCCTCACAAAGCCCACCAGCAGATCCGAGAATTTAGCTAGCTCCACGCACTGCTGTGCTCTTCTAGCACATATGCATCATGAATCTAAATCCAAGAATCTGGGCTGCTTCATCACCCACTGCCCTATCCAGCATACACTGCTTCCAGAACACACTGATGGCAGCATCCCCTGCGGTGGCAGGGCCAAGTGACTTTTAGATGGGCGAGTTTTCCAGAGAGTTACACAAGACTCACAGCAACAGTGCACCGAGTTCAAGATGATTTACAGCCAGGCTGCACATCAGAGGCTCAGACAAGACAGCCAGCTGTTGGCTAGGAAGAGGAACAGGAGATTTGGCAAGGGGACACAAGTCTGGGGCCACAGCAGGTGAAGAGAGAAAGTGGTGCTCCAGGTTAGCGATGCCAGGGCACGAGACAGAGGAAACCAAAACGTAAGAATGAAATAGGAAGGAGGAGAAAGGTGGAGATGGCAGAGCAGGAACAGTCACAAAAACCACCAGGGAAAAACCCTAGTGGGTTCCTCTTTAGAGCGTTGTCTTAACACAGTACCTCATCAGATGGCCTCCGGCGCAGACAGTTGGGCTCAAAGTTATTTATTCTCAAAACCTGAATGGCTCTTTTGATGCTGAGGTGGTGGAGGACACTGACAACTTTCAAGGATAGCAAGTCATCCTGTCAAAGACAAAGGTGAAGTTAATAAACATCAATGTGCTCAATACTGGCAGAACGAGCACCCGACTGGAGGAGAATGCTTTGGACCCTGGCTTAGAAATGGCACATGTGACACATTCTGGGGTAAGATTTTAATACAAGAGACATGTGATTCCTGTCAAACCTTCAGTCCTAAAATAATGTCTTCCCATGTTCCTCTGTACTAGCTCCTGGGTGATATTCTTCACATACGGTACTTAGCTTAGTACAAGAATCCTGTGGTGCTGAGGGGAGAGGGTGAGATGACTAGATCAGCAATCTGACTAGATCCAGGGCAACCTTCTAAACACAGCGTATCAGACTTACCTGGCATTTGCATTAATCTTGCCAAAAGTCTTAATACCACAAATGTCCAGCTAAAATTTAACCAAAACCAATAAATTACCCCCAAAATGGAGGCATTCTGTATGGTTAGAATGATTTAAAAAAAAAAAGAGGGATGAAGAAAAATAAGAATGATGAATATTTTCTCAAATGCTTGCTACAAGTGATGGAATGATGAGAGGGTGATCATACCCAGGCTGCAGAGAGGCTCGTCTAATTTCCTTGATCCCAGCTCCTCATCACCGGGTAGCTCCTGCATTTGCTATGGTTCAAGGGGACAGAGGGCAGGTTGGCCAGGGCTGCCAGTTCTGCCTCACACGTGCCAAGGGAGCACGCTGGAGACATGAGCAGCCTGAAGGTTGGCTCTGTGACAAGGCACCGCAAGGCAACCTGGCTGTGCCTTCACTCCACACTATTTTTGGCATGGGATGAGACACCTCCCTCACATCCCAGGGCAAGAGCCTGCAGAGGCACGGCCATGCCCCTCCACGCAACACATCGTTGCTGCATGGAAGAACCAGCAGCTGGTTCTTTCTCCAAAATCTTGATCCTTACAAGGTTTTTTACTTAACCATTCACCTCACAGGTAAGTTATTTTACAGCTCTCACAGCCCAGCTGTTTAGGCTCCCACCAGCGTCCATGGGAAGTGTCAAGCATCTCTTAGGACAATTGGTGCCAAGCCAAGGACTGAGATGGTGCCTCACGGTGCCCTCTCTCCACACTGAGCACAGGGCACAGACAAATGCCTTCACTTGGACAAGTAGCTCTTGGAAGTCAAAAGCTGGAAGAAACCAGTCATTCCCTGCCCTGCTCTACAGTAGCAAGAGCTTTGCTTTGGCTCCATTAAAGATCCCTGTTCTCCTTTTTGTACTCAGGGCTCCTTCAATCCACTGAGAAAGGGAGACAGAGCCTTCTGGCACCTGCAGGGGCTCAACTCACTGAACATGTGATGGACAATGGCAAAGGAGAGAGAAGGTTCAGATGAAGCTCACAGATTAAAAAAGGCTGCTGGTGCTACCCACCTCCCTGACCTGTTCAGAGGTTTGTAAACTAAGCAATGCAGAGTATGTCACATTTTGCCCACCTCTGGCTTCAGTCCAATGGCTGGCCCCAGAAATGTAGCACTTCAAAAACAAAATAGTGAGATTCTCTCATTCAAGGAGTCAAGCCACGAAAAGCTTGTAAGGAGGAGTATGTGACAGGCCTGGCTAAGAGTTCCCAGCTTGCTGCTGCTGCTGCTCCAGAGGAGTGCTACCAAGGATAAACCTCCTCTGCACTGAAACTGTAGTCACATGCTGTGAAACTTGCATTCCCACTAAGGCAGGCTCTTCAGTTCCAACTGATTTCAAACAATGCCATGAAGTGTCTCAAAGTCCCATTCTCTTTCTGGTGCAAGTTGGCTGGCAGACACATTTATGCATCCTTATTAGCACGACTCACATCTTACAAATACCAGGCTCCATTTTGCCAGAGTGTTTCAGACTAAATTCTTCACTGGCCCAGTTTCTATTTTGTTCTTTGCTAAGTCAAGGTAACTTCATGTGATTTTAAGAAGTCTTTCTTTCATAATTTGCATACAGCTGTGTTTAGTTGATCAATTACACTGAAGCTGCTGTTGTAATTTTTGTTATAATTGTTAAACACTGCCTAAAAATATCCCTAGTAATTTCTAAGTAAAGGGAAGTAACAAAAAGAGTGTCTAATTAAAAGGCAAAGCTCCTCCCACACATCCCTCTTCTGTCCACCTATTATTTTTCTTTCTTGTTTAACAGGAAAAAGACTGTCTGTTGAATAACCAAGTTCCCTTGCAATACAGTCCACGCTGCATCTTATCCACAGTTCAATACTCATCCAGATAATACAAGTGGTAAAAGCGTCCCAATGCAAGATCAAGGTCAGCAGAGCCTACTGGCATCAGATGAACTTCAGAAGCAGGAGAAAGAAACAACCCCCTACTTTTATGTTAGTATCTGAAACCCCAAAACCCAAAGGAAACAAACCCCAAACCACACTACATAAGCAACAAGATTTATGATTTGACCAAAACGTGCCCAACAGCAAAGAGGTGCCGGGCAGCTGAGGCACCTTAATTCTGAATGCTGCCTGCAGTTCCTCTTCTGTGCTGTGCCTGTCTTACAGGAGATTCTGATGGATCAACCTGAGGCTTCCTCCCAGTGCTGTGGTAAAGCTTATACAAAATACAGGCATAAAAAGGTCACTTTTACTCTGTCCATGGGACAGGAGAGAACAGGAGCGCAATGTGTGCAATTAATTTCTCCTTTGTTATACAGAAGGAATGAATATTGGCTCAGTTTGCACTTCTGCCTCCAGAGAAGAACAAAAGTCTTTTCTCATCTTACCTGAGACCTTACACAAAGGAATCCTGCTGTGTTGGCTTTACCTGGCCAGCAGTAAAGTGGGAACCAACACTGGTGCTAAGCATTTTGCAATACATTATGCAAAAAAGCAATGAAGGCAGCCTGTCTTCAGATGAGTTGGTTCTTAAAACTTCAGAGGAGAGTGCTTGGGTTTTCTTACCTTAAGCATCCAAACCTCCATCTCCTACTATTAATTAATAACAAGCTGACCAGCTGCAGCCACAGAACTCGCACTTCTGTCCACTTGCAGACACTGCCTGAGCACACTGGTGCCACGCACACACAGCTGTTAAGCACAAGATTGCCCATTTCTCATGAATGAGCCTGGGATCTTGCTTACTACATTTGCTCTTCCACCTTAAGATGGTACCTTAAAAGCTGGAGAGGATATAGGAAACACTTGCAGGTGAGAATCAGGCCTTCTGTTTTCTACAGGGTACAGCTATTAGGACTAGCTTAGCACAGGATACCTGCTACAGTTTCAAGGCTGCTGCTGGCCAATTGACCAAAAAGGAGCAGGTGAAAGATGGAGGCTGGGATGGAGGAGGAGTGAATATAGTATTTATGCAGTTGCAACAACAGGCACAGCGTGAAGCAGGCCTCTCCAGTCTCACCTGGCCTCTAGTGAGCTACCTGGAGGTACGCCAGTACACAATGAAGAGGGGAGAAACTAAGATCCCAAAGAAGATGTCAGGAAAAGAAATGCCATTTACTTACCACACTCATGTAATGGAGCATTCGACCATCCACCTTCCCTTCATCAAACTGGGTCTTATACTGGGGGAGGCCAATGTCATCCAGCCACCCTTAAGGCAGAGACAGACACTCAGTGTGGTAGCCAAGTACCTAGCACCAATTAGCGTTATTCCAACTCCGAGCCCCAAATTAGCCACCATTAGGAACCCCTATCAAAAGTTGCTGCCTCAGAATGCAGTAAGAATCTTACTGGTAACCCAGTGGTAATCCAGCTTTCCATGATTGTTTTCCTCTTCAGACCCCAGTGCCTGCAGAGCAAGCTGAAGCTTCTTTCGATGCAACGGGTGCTTTATCCCAAGCTCCTGTGAGAGGAAGGAAAGCAGCACACCTAGAGACAATGCTGTATTTTATTTCTTCCACTGCTGAAATACAAATGGGTTCAGAAAGTCACACAGTACACTGCATTTGCTGGTAACCTGGTGGGTTCATTTTCTATTTGCTGAGTAACAACATCATATTTGCATGTGTTGAACACCAGGGAAAGGCTCACTCACTCTGTCCACACCCTGCTTCCCTCCTTCTGGATGCAGTGTAACTACAGTTTTGAATTAGCTCACTCCCTCCTTGAGGAAACAGGGTTACTATTTGATGAGGATAGTGATTTTTAAAAGCTGAAAATTCAAATAGAAGCAAAAATACTGTGGATCCAAAGTAGAGACCGGATCAGTATTTAAATCTAGTTTTAGAAAACAAGACATAAACAATTCTATAATGATTTAAGACAAAGAAACCCATCATCCCTGTGTGTAACAAATCCTCATGACTCTGCGTAAAACAAGCAGAAAATACACTCACAGCAAAGCAGCAGCTTCACACACCTTTCTTACACAGGCATAAAGTCACTGTACTGTTCACAAGTGCCAGTGACCCTACAAACCCATGTGAGAAGGAGGCACCTTTGTGTGGCATAGCCCATCCATACATCCATCTTTAACAAAGTTAAATCACATATTTGCAATCAGTAGTTTCATTACAGACCATTGTAGTTCCACAAAACTTCCAACTAAAAGGAAAGAGATGTGGCACTGCTGCACGTGACAGCATTTAAAAACTGCATCTTTTTATTGTTTTTACTGGATGCACTTCACAGATTTGATTTACATGCACAGGAATAGCCAATATTTGTCTATTTAATTAAAAGCAGTGTTTCCAGTATTTCTCACCTTTTCCAGATCCTGTTGAGAAGCCTGCAGAAGTGTTTGCCCGGACAGGATCCAGTGTTTGCCGTTACTAATGTAAGAGCCCAGCCCTTGGTCCTGGAGCCAGTTGCAAACCTGCTCCTTCGTCCACTTTGCAAATGGCATGTCCAGCTCACTACAGAACATTAAAAGAAAAAAAAAAAAAGAAAAAAAGAAAAAAGAGATAAATCTGGTGGTTCAAACCTGCTATTCTCATACATGATGATAACATCAAAATCTAAGCCTAATTCATCATTGTTTTGTGTAAGGAGATGGTCTGGCAGGATGAGCTACCCCTCGATTATTTTTTTTTCCTTGAATTAAATCATGTTTTTTTAAAATTTCCGTAATGTACATGGATGTTCTGTGGGAGAACGTGCCTCACAGTCGACTGTTAGGTGAGGCTTCTGAACTGCCAGCACTGTGAGGCCCTGACTGCTGCTAATCTGCCCCTATCACAACAAACACAGTCTATTAATACGACTGAGACAACCACCTCTGCTGCCTGAAACTCTCAAGTAAGACCATAAAGTTTCACTTTAGCCTTTAATCTCCAGAAGCACAGCAGGAAAAGTACCAGAGGAGTATCTGTCAGAAGGGCTCACACGCTGCTTTGCACAGCCCCACAGCTGAGCTCCTGCGGAGCCGTGGGCAAGGAGTGCTCCACTTGCAGCAGGACTCCACCACACACAACCCTCAACACCGCAAAGATCGTCTCTCAAAGGAGGAAACAGCCTGGATCCACCTGCTCCTGTATGCCAGGAAAGGGGACATTCCATTTTGGCACTGCCCTTCTCCTTTGGACCCTGTGCTCAACTGGAGCACTAGTGCACATTTCACACCGCTCGTCTTACTTGTGAGACTGCCCCAGGTCTCGAGACCAGCCCAGTCGTGGCCCCGCTGTTGCTCTCGTCCCTCCTCTTTTGAACTCCATCTCAGACATGTCATCTGGGTTGAAGGTGGTAGATTGACTTCTTCTAAGTCTAGTTTAAAGGAAGAAAGCATGTTCACATTTGGCTAAGTAAAAAAAGCATGCTTCTACTACTGCAACCAATACAGGTAAGATCTCCTGTGGGGTTTGTGGCTCTTCCTCCACCCCCAGTGATGGGCTGATAGCTCCCTCAAATGCCACACTGGCTCCTGCTCTTGTGACAGCAAACCGTGGAGCCGTAGGCTGGAGCAGGAAAAAGGAAAGATGTGTTCCCAGAAAATCCCTATGCAAACCCCAGCTCTGGAGAACAGGTATTTCTTGTCTTTTACTTACTTTCCAAATAACCTCTTGATCCCTCTGGCCTTTTTCCTGGAATCTGGAGAAGGTGGTGTCATCTGTAGACTATCCATTTCTTTTGGGCGAGGGGGCAAGCCAGCCAGATCCAAGTGATCTGCAGATCCCTTCTCTGTTTCAGCTATTAGAAAGCAAAAGCTCCATCAACACTCACTTGTGCAGGACGGTACAGCCACGATCCTGAACTCGGGAATGACTCTCACTAATACTACCAAGACCCATCATGTTAAGAAAATGGGGCAAAGAGGGATGGGAAAATCCAGGAGAAACAACATGCGTTCCTCCTTCACAGGCCTGACTGGAAGTGCTCCAAGGCAATGCTCTGCACCAGTTAAGTGCCTTGCACCCAAGGTGGGCAAAAATCACCTTGTGGATCAATCAATGAATTAAATCCCAAGTTTCCTCTTCCTTGAGGAGTGCTTCTTCAGTCCTTCCACAGACAGCTCAGCCACGTGGATGCTCAGGAACCAGTGCCATGGCAAGGCACCAAACCAGGAATTCCCAAAACACAGTAAAATAAATCATTCCCATGCAGGCATCTTTCCTATTAACTTGCAGTTCTGTCAACAAATAGCTCCTCCTGACTCAGGAGCAGGAGGGACTTTTTCCCCACACTTCTGCCAACTGTGGAATATTTTGTTCCTCTGCAGAGAGCCACCAGGGATTTTAGGTTCTGTCTGAACTAGATCTTCTCTTTGAGGGGATGCACAGAACATCTCTTGAGTGATCCTACACATTACCACCCACTCTAAAAGCAGTAAATCTTTGATCTGAAGTTGTTGTTTTCTATGATGACAAACCTGAGGGCTCCTGATCCCAAAAGGAAAGTTGTCACAAGATTGTTTAGTAAAAGCTAAACTAACAAAATAAGAAAACTATTTTAAGTTCTTTTAAAAAGAAAACTACAAGAATTGCAATATCTACTAAACTACGTAAGCAGAGACGTGCCAGCAAGTGCCAGGTAGCTGAATAAAACCACCTCGTGGATTTTATGCTACTTACTTGCTGAGGAACAGTGATAGCGAGAGCCTGTTCAGATGAAGCGACCATAGCAAGGCAGCCTGCAGCAGGTCTGACAGTCAGGCCTGGAACAGGCCTGTAACAGTCAGGCCTGCAACTGTCAGGCCTGCAACCATTTTTACCACCTTTTAACACAGCTGTGTTATTAGGTGACCGCCATTTGTTTTTGAAATGGACTCTCAGACTTTCAGGAGAAAACCAAAGAAGCTACATGAATCAAGGTACAGCATATGTTGCTGGGGACACATGATCTCAGGCCACAGAGTTAACACTGAGGTGGCCACAAAGCACCGCAAACAGCAACAAACTGCAGCCTTTGCCAGAGTATTTTTCTGCTGGGGAAAGTTTAGTTGATGCGATTAGAATACTTTTGAATACATCCCATTTTCCACCAATGCTTTAGATGTTAAACCTTGCAGTGGGGCAATAAGGTCACGTAATAGATGGTCTCTGGGCACTCTGGTTTGACTGCTATTGAATACAGGGATCCTGCCAATGAGAGACAGCACCAGTGTGGAACCAGGCTTTTGCGCTTGTGGTTTCTGCTTTACTTGTGTAAGGAAGAAGTGCTGGCTTAGTAACAACACATTTAGATAGCATTCTAGAGGAAGAATACCAGGACAAGGTTGGGTGCGTTAGCAGCAGAGATATGCGGGTATTGCAACGTTTGCTTCTTGTGCCTGACTCCCCTTCGTGCACTGACACAACCCTGACACTTAATGGGCTGGCCACATGGGAAAGCGAGAGGGCCCAGAGCACTCTGTCTCTTTGTCAGCAAGGGGCACATCAGGCGGCTGTGCGACCACTCTGACTGACACAGCTCCGTCAGCTAAGGCCTTGCCAGACCCTGCGGGTCTCACCTGCCCTTGCCAGAACCACTCAGGGAATGCTCATGTTGCGAGACTGGTTTTTACTACGTGAATGGCTCCATCTCTATCTGCCCCAATTATTTCTCATTCATTAATTATCTCCTAAATGTACATCTGAAAGAAGGAAAGATGCATCCTTCCTCTCAGAAGTCCCCTAGGTGAATGTCTGGGAAATAAACCTTTCCCTGCTTCACCAACCTCCAAGCTCTTCCAGGGGCTGCAGGACAGATGGCAGCGCAAAGGTGCCTCAGATATTTGACCACCACTGATTCTCACCTGTCCTCTCCACCTGTGGGTAACTTTGTGCTCAAACTTACGGCAAAGGTCTCTGCAAATTAACCCGCAATCTCTCTCATTAGTAGCAGTTACTGAGAAATGGCGCAGCTGACTTTTAGCAGAGGGCAGATGTTACATGAAAACTCCTTTTAGTGATGGACAAGGGTTTCGATGCAGAGCTCTGGTGTCTAGTTCTTGTTTGAGAAGTGTGTGGCCATAACCAGCTGTTAGCAGCAGATACAACACAGCGCTGGTACAGGCAGACATGCAGGATTACTATACCTAAAGTAGGTGCACTTGCACTTCGACTGCGATCTTCAGATATCCAAACAACGCACATAACCACACGCAGCACAATGGGAGAGAACACGCAGAGGGACAAGGTAAAACACAATTCAAAACTTACATCAGCAAAATACAAGACAAAGGGAGGGAGGTACATGAGACACATGCGCTACACTCAACACTGAGTTCACACAGAGATTAGGATTACCGATTCACTGTTAATCCCCACACCCTCCAGTCACAAAAAAGAAATGCAGTATAGGTCTATGGTAGAGAGGATAAAACAGCATCACAATCATTTCGGTGCAGGGAGATCACTTGCTCCATGACACGCTGGGCAGATGACTCCCATGGGCTTCCCTGAGGTTGGGTCTGGACACCAGCTTTACTGATGGAAGTACTGAAACCTGGGTAACATAAGTACCTTACTCAAATTCACAGGACCCTGAACTAGATGGCCCAACTTCCAATCCTTTACAACAGCTACAAGTACTCCACTTCATTTAGACAAATTAATTTCAGGTTGCAACAAGTGATTACACAAAAGCACACAGGAAATAAACCAGAGCAAAGGGCCTAACCCTCAGAATAGACTACATATATTCCAAGTAAGGCAGCAAGTTCCCATGCCGTACATCACAGGCAGCTACAGGCAGCATGTAACAAATGTGTCGCTATGATATTTTGTTTGAACAGAAGTCTAAAATTGTCTTTGATTAAGTAAGAACAGGAGACACTTCTGCTCAATGAAGCAGAAGCTATCCCCCTCCAGGCTTCTACAAGGTAAAATTCCTGAACCTTGTGCAACTGAAAGCCAAAACCTCTTGATGACGGCAGTAGATCTGGTGCACAGACTTCCTTAGCACTTGAACTGGAACTGTGGAAAGACTGCTTTAGCAGGATTTCAGCTGGTGGCAAGGATGTCTTCTGCATTAAGGAAAACATTTTGCTTGTTTCTTTGTCAAGTGCAAATGTCACCAAGTGACAATACCAAAACAACCCCCTCCCTGAGTGCTGCCACTTTGCTTTTGTACATCTGAAAACCTTATAAAAGATAAACGGAGAATGGAGCCGGGGGCAGGGGGGTAATATCCCACAAATCCCATGCGTGAAGTACTGCCAGACAGCTAGCATACCACAAGGGCAGCAATCCACTACAAGGTCCCTGGGGAGATACCACAGCAGAGGTTGAAAGAGATCCAACACTTCATTACATCAGGGAGGGGTTTTTTTTTTGTTTATTTTATGGTGGATTTTATGTTACTGTTTGGTATTTTCCAAACATGCTACTGAGAAGTGCCACCAAGTCACATTGTGACTAAGGCCTGCCTTCCTGCTTCTTGAGATGGTTGCAGCTGTTGTTAGGGCTCTTCAAAATACACAGAATCTGCACGTGCAAGTGCACAATACCTACCCAGATTGGGGGCACTCGCAGTCCTCTTGTTATTTTTTATCTTGAAAAAGCCTCGTCCGAATGAAGATCTGGCCTTACGGGTACCAAAACTATCCTCGTCACCTGTGCCACCGTGAGAGGGAGACTTGGGAGGGAGGGTTGCAAAATTACTACTTTCCATTGGAGGTTTAACCTGCTCAAATTAGGGAAACAAAGATTATTCAGTATTAGGGAATTACAAGAGACCTTTTGAAACAGACTGCACAAAGTGACCACTGACGGATAATCTGAAGAGTTCCCCTCATTTGTTGCTACCAGAAGGTAAAAGCCACAAAGGAAAACACACAAGATCCTCACTTGAGTATGTTCAGGACCCAGGATTACTATCACTACCTCCTAAAAGTAACATGCCATAAATAAGACATTTCTCAGTTTCTGCAAGGCTGTCTTACAAGTATAGAAAAGGTAAAGTCACAGGTACAGTTACAGTCTTGGAAGGGTTTGAACTTTTCCAGCTCTTCAGGGTTTCTGTCTCCCCCACTGGTAGCTGTGGGGGCAGTGGGAACCAAAGAGAGAAACAAGACGCCCATGGTTCTCTGCCAAGTGTCAGGCAGCTCTTTTTGTCTATCTCTGCTCCACAATTTCAGAATTAATAAATGATTTGACTGGCCACTGCCAAAGCTGAGAGGAAATGAGGTATCAAGCAAGGCGCATAAATGTCAGGACAGACATCTGACACGCTGGTTAACCAATTTAAAGCAGTAGTTTTAACCTTGCCAGTAGCTTCTCTGTCTCTTTAAAAGGATGAGGAAGCAAGTCCATTCACAATTCAAATGTGATCCCTTGGCTTTTTCTGAATCGATACAGCAGTTCACACTTCAAGGGGTATCTGAGGTCTGGTCAGGTCTTCCTGCAGCACGTGAACTATGGCCATACAGCAGGGTGACTGTTCTGCAACAACAGCCTTTTTAGGCACACAGTTGCTACTCAAAGAAAACAATTTGGAAAGCCACTAATCAAAGGTAATTACAACGTCAGTAAAATACTTAATGATTAGCTTTGCTAATTGGCTAATGGTAGAGTATGTGGGGGAAACATTAGCTTAGATAGCAACCTCTTGCTGAACCAGACTGAAAGATAATCCATGTGTGAGAAGATAAGAATTTCAAGACACTGTAAGCCTGGCACACTGAAGTGAGGGTGATAACCATCACATACTCCTCACTATCTTGTCAGCAGGTCTGCTATTCTCCTTCTGGAACTGCACGCTACAATTCCATACAAGCAAACCTTGCATCACACGTTTCTCTACATACACACGTTACCTCTGTTGACTTCTGGGCAGAGTCTCTGTCCTGTTTGGGAAAGATGAAGACAGGCATTTAAAATTGTGTGGTTTGTAGCCAGTATTCAGTTCATTATGGTTACTCTGAGTTATATTCTGAAATACCATTCTCCCTGCCAATTTTTTTCTCTCCAAAATAAATCTCATCAGAGCTGTATTTCACACAGATTAGTTCTTGCTTTCTTTAAGGTCTGCGAGCTGATGTGAAAATACAGTTGGTTTGGTTTATTTTGTAAAGGATTAGCTGTGTACATCATTAGTGACACGCAGTCTGTAAGGGACTAAGGGGCGCAGCAGGCTGAGGGGAAGCAGGAATCAAACAAGGTAAAAGTCTAGATAACACATCCCCAGCCTCTCCTTGGCTATCCAAAAAGAAAAACCTTCCTGACCCATGAACTCTAGCTTTCATCAAGTTCTGGTGACATTTTCAATCCTGTCAGCATCCCTCCTGAGCTGTAAGGCACAGCTTGGCGTCTTGGGTATCAGGGAGTTCAGGAGCTTTTAGGAGTTTAGGCTGCCAAATACAGCACAGGAATTGGCCTGATTTGATGACACTGTTAGAGGCTAGCTGCTTTTAGCTCTCTTTTGAAGGGACCAAACTGGAGCTATCACCAGACAAAGGCTCTGTATTTTGTTCCCAACCCCCTAAAACATAGAGTGACTCCAGACTGTATTTTGCAGTGCATTAATTACATGGCTTTCCAAAATTATTTGCCTTAAACACAGGTGGGAAGTGGTAGTGGAACATACTTTCTTCTTGTCTCCTATCAGAAAAGCATGTGAGCTAAAAACAACCCCCCCAAACCCCTCATTATTTGAGAAAAAAGACAGCAAGGGAGCCAAAGCCTTACACAAAACCAAAAAAAAAAAAGGCACCTGCTCCCTTTGTTTTCTCCTTTAATACAATTTGGAAGATGTCATATATACATGACCATTGTTAACACATGACATGAGGAACCCTACTGTGACTCAGAATTTCTCAGAAGAAAGCAACAGAGTATCCATGGGGTCACTGCCACAACAGAGATGTCACCCCTGTTTTTAAGGGGATGGGAGGAAGTGAGAGATCAAACCAACCGCTTCGGATATCTCTTTCCTCAAACTGCTCAGGCTGCTGGACTTCTGCAGCAAAGAAGTTCTGGAAGGAAAACATAAAAACCAAGCCAAGTTACTGGAAATAAACTTGCTACGATAACCACAGCCTCAGGAATTAGCTTTAAAGAAAGCACTATGATACATGATGACATACACGAAAAACACAGACATTTTGCATGAAGGTAAATCAATGCCCACACAATTTGCTGAGATACCATAAGAACCTCCACACTGTAATTACTGCTGCTGATGCTTCAGTGCCACGATGCCTACCTTTGGGTATTTTTGGCTGCTTATTTAACTTTGCATTTTCAGAAGCACGAGCAGAAGTTACACAGGCAAAGGAAGTGATATAAACAAAAGCTATGAAAAGAAGTATTTTTAGCAACAGGCTTCTGACTAATGTAATCCTTAAAGAAACCAAGCATATTAAGTCAAGCTTGTGCATATTAGCTTTTTTATCCTAAGTTCCAGCTTCCATTTCAGACCACATTATCTCCCAACTTTTAGTGGGACTTACAGACTAGAGTACTGTCTGGTTGGAAAGAAAGTTATTGTTAAGGTTTTTCCTGCTATTTAGAGTAACTTCACTTAATTCTACAGTTACCTATCTTCATACCAACATAATGGGAGTAGAATTTGGCTTTAGGCATATTCTTGTGGCACCAATTCACCTGAAATAAAACCAGCTGCTGAGCCTCACACTGTGTACCAGACGAACCTTGTTCACTTGGGTTCCTTACTAACACATTGCTTTGACTCAACTTCAAGTCCATAAATAGTCCCACTCATTTCCTTAGGGAGTATAGCTCTGGCAGAAATAAAAATTCTTTTCTCCTTGTAGTCAGCTGATCACCTTTCCCACATTATCAAATGAAAAAAGCAAATCATGTGCCCATGTACAATGGAAAACTGTAAATTTCAAATTATACTGACAGTCTACAACCCAATTAGGGATGCTTCACAATGTGGAAGAAATTAACTGCCCACGTGCACAGACACAGCGTTGGAAAATAATGAGCACAAAACCACAGAACATGAGCAGAAAACTACCACCACTAACATCATCTGGGCTAAAAGTTGACATATTTACATGCATATGTAAAATACAGAGGGCACATTGGAGGGGGAGGTTCAAGTTGACAATTACACATAAATATGCTTCCTAAACATTTTTGATTATGATACTTACCCTGGGCTATCACACAGCTTAGTTTCCAGGGAGGAACCTGTTGATCTTCCTTCGCTGCAAAACCAAAGAAGATATGAAAAAAACAGTGTATTTGGGGAACCCCCACCCACATACCTTGCTGATACAGAAACCCTATCATCTCAGCCTGCTTTAATCCTGTTTTGACTTCAGCTGCTCTGGTACTAACACGTGGCAATTTTCCTCCTCTACAGGTGGCCAGTCTTAAGAGCCCCAGGAAAGACAACTTGCACCCTAAGCTGATGACAATACCACACTATTCATCTGAAATAAGCACAGAGGTTATGGTATGTGCAGGAGCTGCAGCAGCACCAAGCAGGGGAAGGCCACTCGCTCCCTGTGAATCACCCACGGGGGCATTTTGTGGGGCATTAGTGCTTTGTTTGTTTGTTTTCCACAATGGGACACAGATGAAATCCCTTCTGGTGGTGGTCAGAGGTGCATGAGGTACAGCATAGCAGAAAGCAAGCAAAGCTGGTCTTCTGGATAGGGTGCTTTCCTTGCTTGGAAGTGGAATAATCACATGTCAACCTGTGCTTGCACTGATTTTTCACATCAAGATCAATGAGGGGTTTAAGTCAACAAGGTTTCCTTGCCTCTGGATTCTTAGTATTTGACAATCATTTAGATAAAGCCAGGGATTTGGACCCAGATGAAAAAAACATTAGTAAAGCCTTTGTCTAGCTGTGAGTCCAGTGTACTTCTCTGTACCCCTGGCAGTGCCAGTCCAGCAGGTCAGGGACCAGGTTTCCTCACTGGGACAAGAAGGGTGCAGACTTGGAAATGCTGGAGGAAGCCAACAGCCACTTCTCACCCAGGAGGCTGCCACTGGGCTCAAGCATGGGGGCCTCTGGGTGCCACGGCTCAGCCACAGCCCTGGGGTGGAGCCACATATCCCCACCCCAGCTTCCCTGCAACACTCTGCTTACACGTTTTGTCTGGCTTTCAAAATCTTAGGCAGGGCTCTTGTAAGAGCAAGTGAAAAAATACCTCCATGTTTCATCATGCCAAAGGATGGCTGCAAGGATATCTCCTTCTCTAATCTTTTGAAATGTCACTTGGGTTTCCTTCTGGGGCTCCCTTAACAGCTCATGGCTAGAGCCAAGCAGTACTTTTGTTGCCGTGTTGGCAGTGTCTTACACCAAGTTTCAGCAACTGTGGAAAATGTCTGAATGCAGATCATCAGGAACTCATTTGTGTGAGCATAGCCAACACCATCTCAGCCAGACCCAGATGATGTAAGCCTAGATAAAAATAATGATCCTGTGTCCTTCATTACACTACAGCAGCTTTTCTCTCCTTCTGTTCGTTTCTTACGAAGCAGCTGGTAAAGAGTGTGAGTGCTGCTACAAGCAACAGCAACCAAACTGGTACTCACTTGCTGAAAAGGATTTAATCAATGCACTTCATGAAAATAAGCTTCATTTGCTATAGCTAGTCAAGTGAATGCTAGCCTTGTTTAACTGACTTAATGACAATACTACAGTAACTGACAGATTATTACTCTCATTAAACGTCACAGAATGTTGGATTTACAATTGAAAAATACATGGAAACAGTAATACCTCATTTCACTTGCAAGATCTGGCCTAGGGTGTGTTTTCACTTTCTCAGCAACAGTTTCTGAGCTCTTGGATGTTGATGAAAAAGAAGGGATTGAAATCTGTAAAATACTGGTGTGGATCTGTAAGGAATTCTAAAAAGAATGAAGAACACATGTTACACTGTTTGGAGCCGAAATTAAGCACCATAAATAAGAAAGAGCAACAGATAAACTACAAAAAGAAGGATTTGAAATTACTTTTTTTTTTTCTTAAGTGGCATTTTTATTTCTATTGTATTACAATGATTTATTACTTGAAAGGTGGGGCTGAAGATAAAACTTGAATCACTGCACAGGATAAGCTACAGCACAGACAAAAATCTCCCCAAGTCTCTCAAAGCTGCCTGACAAATCTGTCTCTATCACAGACACCATGGAGGGTGCTTCACTGTTCTGTTTTACTCCTGTCCTCAGCCACTCAGAGAACACCAAAAAGCTGCTAAACATTTAGTTTAGTTTTGCTTTCTTTACAGTGCACTCATGCCGTTTAGCCAAGTATGTCAAGTCCCTGCTCTCACTCAGAGCTTGAAGAGATCTGTAGTTTTGCTACTGGAAAACATAAATGTAAAAGTCAGAGTTTGAACTACGACCTACTTATCATTTAACTGAATGGATGTAACGATGATTGCACCCTTGTAAATATGACAGGATATATTAAGTATCTGTCAACGTGTTTACTTCAAACTCATGAAAAATTAAACCCAGCTCCTAAAATAGCTATGTTTGATATGACAACCAATTCCTGTGTTTGACAGGAAAAGCACTTAAGACCCACCTTCATGACAAACACAACTGTTTGCTGTTTCGTGATCCCATTTGATTATTAAGAGAAACAAACTGAACTGAACTCAAACGAAACTCCTCAGCACCTTTCACAAGAAAAGTACATTCTCCAAAAGGATATGGGACATTATAAAAGCACTGCAACTCTGGAGAAAAAACCCAACTTTTCCAGAACTTCTGAGTTTTGGCACCTGCAATATGAATCCAGCACAAGGAATGTTTTCCATAAGCAATGGCATTAAACGAGGAAGAAAAAAACCCCCATACCTCTTCATGAATACTCAGGTTAAAGTCATCGTGGATGGGAGATGCTGTTACTGGAGTTGGGGATGGGCTTTTCTCCGCATCAGTCAGACTTGGGGTGTCCAGTAAAACTGTGGAAACGGACCCTGAATTCAAGTAGTCTTCACCATCACTTTCCTTGCCTGAAGGGAGAGGAGATAAAAACTTGTTGGCTTTACTTCTAGATACATGATGACCCTCTGCCTCACGTGAGGCACAGCAGCATGTTCATTTATGGGCCAAAAAAGGGAAGAGGCTAGGATTATTTATTTTCTTTTAGACAGGTTACAATAGGAGAAGGGGAGTCATTCCCAAACGTCACTTCCCAATTCCACCACCACAACGTAACAGGTTTGGAGCAGATGGAGGACACACATCTAACAGCAAAAAGCCCAGCAAATGCCCTCAGGGCATTTAGCGGGGTCAGTTTCAAAAAGCTGAATAAGCTGGAGCAGTTATTTCCTGTCCTGTGTCCTGGAATTTCATACCAGATACTCCTTTTCCCTTATTTGCTAAGGGAAGACCAGGATGGCAAGTCTGCCTGAAACTTAAGATGTCTCTATGGTATCTTCAAGGGACCCACAGGAAAATGCAGCCCACTCAGCACCAGCTTTTAAGTGACTGCATTACATCTGCAGACTGCCGCATCTGAGTGTGTCTCAGTTAATGCCATAGCCCACACCAACATCCAGCATTCTGCTTCCAGCGGGAGACTCGCTGCTCCTGAGCAAGCCAAAGTGTTCCCAGCATAAGCCTCTCTTGCCTGTATTCCACTGCCTGAAATCTCTGTCCATCGACTGACCATGAAGCACAAGGCCTGTTTTAACATCCTCCTGCCTCTGAAGGCATAGCACTGCACATTAGAGTGATACCTCTTTAGAAACTACTACTCCTCCAATGCTCAGCATGGTGCCTTGCTCTCACCACCACCTCACCTCCTCCCTCACTCATCATCTGTTTTCCCAGCCTTGGCAGACTGAGGACATGCAGCTGTGTCCTTAGTTCCCCTGAGTGCTGGTTCCAAGAAAGGAAAAGCCTGTACGTACTGAGATCCAAGGCCCACAGACAGCGAGGGCTGCCGGATCTCAACTTCCTTACAATAGGTGGTTCCCTCTCCCCTTGTTATCAGGTTGGTGGCAAAAATGCTTCCCTGTGGAAGTTGTTAGCCCAACATGCTCCAGGCACACACCAGTTCCCATCTGGTTTACATCCATGATGCTGGAATAAGAGAAGCTTCTTCCTGAACCCACCATGGAACCCACCTCAGGAATGCAGTACTCATAGGACATGCAATTGGAGAACATGGCCAAGGACCTTCACACAACCCTACAAATCAGCCAGCTCCCTCAGGAGTGGAGGTCAGGATTTACCTGCTGCAGTCACTGCACCACCAGTGGTAGCCACTTAAGACCTAAGCAGAAGCAGAGAGGGGCACCAGGAACCTCTTTTCCCTGGATCTCACCTCCAGTTTCAGCAGCATGTCCAGATAGGGCTCCACCCAGCACTTCTCCTGCCTTGGTCCAAGATGCCAAATATCAATCTACCACCACAGAAGTATGTATTTTGCACCCTCCCTCTGGCTATTGACAATCTTCACTCTTTGAAAGGATCTCTGGGGGCTCCTACGTCCCTCTCCTAGGAAGAGCATCTGCTTCCAAAACTTGCACAGCCAACAAAAGCCACAAGCCCTTGCCTGCCCTTAAGAAGCTCAGGAAATGAGGTTAGGTTAACTCAAGGCCTGTGGAAGGCTGGGTTGGCCTTCTCTGGCCTTCAGCGGACTCAATGACAGAGAAGGTTTCCATAACAAGGTAATACAACACTGTGGCACACAGACTTTTAAGTTGTGCACATATTATATGCACATACATTATCAGAATGCTAATGTCAAAAAATTGCTGGAGACAGGTCTTTCAAGGATGGTGACCTACAAAATGCACTTGAGAGCTGAAAGAACCGGATGATGCAGGGGGAAAAACCCATCCTAGATTGTAATGCAAACAGACCAGGATTATTGCTGTAAAGGGAGATGTTAATTTTCTAACATCTAAGTGTTTTCATCTGAAAACACAGAACCGTTCCAGTGCAATGCTCTACACGTGTTTCTTTTGTTTTCCTTTTGAGGAGGAAGAAGAGATATAGGGTATTCAGTGCAATTACATCAAACTGATGACCATCACCCTCAACAGTCGTCCTTTGGGGATCAGAAGCTTCTGGATCTGGAAACCTCCACCAGTCTTGGAACATACTGAATAAACCATTATGTGTTATGGTGTGTCCTACAGACACCATTCAGCCACACAGTTAAGCTCATTATCTAGTGGCAGAGAAGGTGGGGTTTTTTTTTGGGGGGGGGCGGTGAAACAAGACTGGTAGGAAAAGTCAGCCTGGCCCACCGCTGTGGTAGGGAAGAACCGCTCCACAGCTGCTGCACGTGGTGGTTTGTGAGGGCTTCGTTGCCTGCCAAAGGCATGGCATGTCACTGCAACACAGCCCTGGCAGCACATCCGCTTTGCTACAGGCATTTCTGCAGGTCTTGGGCAGTGCTAGGGCAGCGTGGTGCTGGTTTGGCTGTATGAACATGCATGCCCAGGCACTGCTCTGCTACCAACCTCTCCCCAGGAATACATGCAAGAGAGGGGAACAGCAATTTTTAGCAGTTAATCACAGAATTACAGGCTGGTAGGGGTTGGAAAGGACATCTGGAGATCATCTAGTCCAACCCCCCTGCTAAAGAAGAATCAACCTAGAGCAGACTGCACAGGATTGTGTCCAGGGTTTTGAATGGCTCCAGAGGAAACTTCACAGCCTCTCTGGGCAATCTGTGCCAGTACTCTGTCAGCACCACAGTACAGGTTTTTCCTCATGCTGAGAAGGAACCTCCTGTGTTCCAGTTTGTGTCCACTGCCCCTTGTCCTGTTGCTGGACACCACTGAAAAGTGTTTGGCCCCTATCCTCTTGACATGTGCCCGTCAGATATTTATATGGGTTGACAAGATCCTCTCTCAGTCTTCTTGGAGGGGTTGGACTCAATGACCTCTTGACGTCCCTTCTAACACCTACAATTCTGTGATTCTCTTCTCCAGGCTAAACAGACCCAGCTCTCCCAGCCTTTCCTCATACGAGAGTGTCTCCAGTCCCCTCATCATCTTTGTAGCCCTGATGTAGCAGCCAACCCTGAAAGGCATTTTGGGAGACTATGGAAAGAGCCTGAGAGCTTATCACATTCAAACTAATTTTATGAGGTGCAAATAAGCAAAGTAGTTACTACTACCAGATGGGAAATGGGACAGAACCCCAACTTGCAGCTTCCTGGACAAAAAAGGCAAATTACCAGTTCAGATCCGTTGAAGAGCTGGCTTTTAGTATACCTAAGAGATGCCTCCAAAGATAGTAAATCTAGAGTCAATATAAAACTACCACAATGTACCTAGAATTTAAATGAAAGCAGAGTTTAATTTCTTTTTTGATTGTACTATACCTTTTTTACCTTGAGCCAGTATCACCATGTCTTGAACCTTCTTGTACCTATTCAGGGACTGCCGAAGCTCTTCAATCTTCCGATCCTAAAATAAAGGAAAGTTGGGACTGTACTTCTTCCTTCAGCAAATCAAAGATAAGCAATACAAATACTAAGATACTCTTCAGTTTAACTGGTGGCAAGACTAGAAGAAATGGGAAGTGTGGATGGGATAGAACCCAGAACTCTAAGAGGCTTTGAAATATCAAAACTGGTAGTTAGCAAAAACCATCATCTAGCTAATCACCAGAATTGTCCCAGCCTTGAAAGTGGATTTCAGCTCCCTCATTAAGTCAAAGGTAGAGTATAATAAATTTGCCATGTACAAAAAAAAACAGTAATCAAAGGATTTAGTGCTTTGGGGATCAAAAGAAAGCATTCTACAAAATGCATATGAATATGCAAAATCATACATGAAAACAATTCATACTTCACAGGAAGCCCTTTTGGAAACACAGCTTGTGACATCTCATGGGAATGGTATGGAACTCTTTATATTTTCAGAACACGTTGTAAATTGAAGTGGCACCAAACTGAATGACACAACAGTGTGATGACTCTGTGTACATGCAACAGAGCTCACAAATGCTCAGTTATAGTCCCTTAAAGGCACCGCAGAGTTTCTGGCTACAGTGACTCTTACAACTGATTTTTTGAAACAGGAGATCGATTCTTAGACCTTTGGCTTTTTAACTGAATTGCAACAACTTCTTATGTGAAGATTTTCTTAGAGATTTAACTCAAACTGAGGAATTATTACTGAAAAAAAAATAATGACTTTGCTACCTTCTCTTCATTTGCTGCCATTAGAGATTCTACCGCCTTCTTCATTTTCTGTACCTCTATATCTAAAAACACAATACAGTTCTCCAAGTCAATTTAAATAAGACAGTGGAAGGAAATAAGAAAAACAAAAAAACCTAGAAGCAACTCGGTAATAACTGGAAGTAAATTTACAAATCCAAAGACAAAACCATAAGCCACTTAAATTCTATTTTAGATTGAAATACATAGAAAAAAACCCTCTTTTTCTTAAACCCCTTTTTTTCCTGACATTTTTATCAAAGAAACAAAGGAAATTCAGGAAACGTCCTTACCCACCCCCCAGCCTTAGCAAAACGGAGAAGTCAAGAGTAAAACTACTGCCTGACTTTATCTCCATTTTTCAGACCACCAAATAATTGCAAACCCAAAGGTCAAAAAATATAGAGTGCTACAACTGGAGTGGAACAAAACGCCCTCGTTACCACCGCCGGCGAACACCCCACACGGCATCTCCAAACCCCCACTACACAAAGCAACAGGATGAATGGGTACGGGGAGGAAAGCGTTGTGCAGTGATGCTTAGTCTGGATGCAGTATGGATGTAGAAGTGAGGACAGCACAATGGAATGATACAAGTATTTGCTGTGACGAGCAGTCATGCTGGAATACACGTTGTAGTTCAGACTTGGAAGAGGTGCCTAACACACACAGCGTTCTGCGCTTCATCTATAATCCTTACTTACAAAGCAGTACAGATACAGGGAAACGTGTGCTCTAACAACGTTGGATTCTGGAGACATTCTGGACTAGAAATTCAAACCCAATGGAAATAGTCTCCATTTTTGCTACAATTCTACTTTGCTTAAATGAGGTAAACTTTACCTTTTGGTACAAGCATAAGCAACTGGCCAAATCTGCAGGCAAAAAGCATTTTACCTGGTTTTAACTTCCTAAAACTTCTCTGAAAACAATCAGAATGGGAAGAATGTTTCCCCCCTTAATGAAATTCAGGAAGATGACAAGCTGCCTGGCTGGCTTTCTTCATGAAAGACATTCAGGCACCTTGGACTAAACAGCAACTGATGCAGTTCCAATGATTTTCCCTCAGTTATGCTAATGGAAAATCTCGTTTACTGGATTGCAACTGCATTTCAGAGAGAGGCAACTGTTTTTTGAGCCTCTTTGAGACCAAATCTTTCTTTGTCTATCAGCTTGCCTTCAGGAAACTTTGTATTTGGAGTGTGATATATCCACCCTTACTCTCAAGTCTTCCTGTAAGTGCAACTAAGGGTTATAGATGATGCAACCTAACGACGTTTGTTAAAGCAGTTTTTGCAAACACATGCAGAGAGCTATCCTGTGTGAAAGAGCACTTCTGAAATGCAAATGCTTGTGGAAAGACACCAGAAACCTTACTTTTATCTTTGAGCTTCTTTTTACAATTTTCATCTGTGCAGGAAAATCCATTGGATTTGAAATTAGCATCAAGGTCATGGCATTCAGCAACTTTTAAGGCAACATCGACACTTAAGGAGTCAACTATTCCTCATTTCTTACTGCAGAAGCAAGCAGTCCCCTGGGGCTAACGTTTCTGATGACACAAACTAGTCTCAGGGATCTCATCCACAACTACCTGTCTCAAGGATGTATTTTTCAGCTGCATGCTTCCCCTTGCTGGGCCTCAGGAAAGGTTGATGACTCTTAAGCTTAACACTCTACTGGCAAAAGCCAGCTGAGTGACAGCGTAGGCGTATCTGTTCAGAAAGCAGAGTTCAGGCAACGGGGTGGACAACCTGCAGGTGACCTGTGTCCTCTGCAAGCAGCGTTACTTAATGCTGGTCCAAGGCAGAAGACACCATGGGTCATCATGGCAGAATCTCCTGCTGAGTTACACTGAAAACTAAAGCTGAGACCCAGAGATAATGGGAGTTCAATACACACAGCAGCAGAGGCCGCTGGGAAGAACTCCATATAAGTAGCCATAAATGCAGTAAAGCCAGACTTTGCTCACATTTAAATGTTCTGAAAAGGAAGAAAAAAAGAGGAAAAAAAAATAGAAGAGTGAGAGAAGAGTGGGGGGAGCGTGGAGAGAGAGGAGAGAGACTAGAGAGAGAGGGAGTGAAGGGGGAGGGGAGAGGGAGAGGAGGGGGAGAGAAGGAGGGGAGGGGAGTGGGAGGGGGAGGGGGAGGGAGGGGAGGAGGGAGGGAGGGGAGGGGGAGGGAGGGAGGGGGAGGAGGGGAGGGGGAGGGAGGGAGAGGGAGGGGGAGGGAGGGAGAGGGAGGGGGAGGGGGGAGAGGGAGGGGGAGGGGAGAGAGGGAGGGGGAGGGGGGAGAGAGATGGAGGGGGGAGAGAGAGATGGAGGGGGGAGAGAGAGATGGAGGGGGGAGAGAGAGATGGAGGGGGAGAGAGAGAGATGGAGGGGGAGAGAGGGGGAGGGAATGGGGGGAGAGGGGGAGGGAATGGGGGAGAAGGGAGGGGGGAGGGAAAGGGGAGGAGAGGGAGTAGAAGGAGGGGGAGGGGAGAAGAGGGAAGGGAGGGGGGAGAGGGAGGGGGTGGAGAGGGGGAGGAGAGAAAAAAAGAGAAAAAAAGAGAAAAAAGAGAAAAAAAATCACAGTTCAGTGGGGTCCCTTTCAGTGATCTTTTGCAGTGGTTTTGGAAACAGATTATTTTGTTAAATAAAATCTGACAATCTACACACTGCATTTTCCTCTGCGTGTCAGGAAAGAGACTAATTAATCTCTTGTGGGTTTGTTTTTCTAAAGAAGAACTTTAAAAGCACAACCTTGAAATCAGCAATAATTATCAGTGAGATATATTCAAAAGTGAAATGGCAGCAGGTCCAAAAAGTCTGTGGAAAATTTTTCTGATGCTCTATGAAAAAATGTCTATTTTAAAGTAAGTTCCCAAATCTATGTTTCCCCAAAATACACAACTGATTTTTTTTTTTTAATTTGCAAGCAAATAAAAGAATTATCTGACATGTAAAATTTCTGGGCTAATTCAAGCTTAATTAGGATTTAGATTAACCAGTGCACAAATCCAGACCCATTCTTCAATTTCACCTACTTAGAGCTGGGTCCACACTGAAGATTTGCTGGTACCCATCGGACTTCAGCTCACACTATGGATCTTACCCTTCCTTACCAATTAAGGGTGTACAAGCAAAGCCCAGCACAGATACCCACACAGAAAGTCTCCTTCTCAATATCATCTATTTGGGGAACTTGTTGAAATTGAGGATCTCTTTTGAGGCACTGTGCAATTCATGCAAAGAGCAAACTAGTGATTACCTAGTCTAGAATAAAGCTGACACTTGCTATGACAGTAGGTTGCATCATGAACACTTCTACTCCCTAAATATATATTTAAAAAGTAAACACAAAGACATAAAGTGTATGAAAATTGAGGCATTTATCTGCTATCTCCTACAATTACTCATGGAAACATGACCTCAGATGAGGTGACTGAGGAGGGCATGCTGAGAGAGCCTCCCTTCTTACCTCTGTCCAGTATTTCAATTCCTTCTCCTTTCAGCTTGGAAACCAATTTTTCCTGCAACCTTTTAACCTCGGCTTCTTTCTGCTCTAGTTTGTCTTTCAAGGCTGTGAGCTCATCCTGTAACAGACACAGAACCACTCAGTGACAGCTTCCACATGCATCCGAGATGTTTCCAAAATTCCCTCCTGTGAAGCACAGTGGACGGGGTCCTCAGCCAGCAAAAATGACTGAGGGCCCCTTGACCCTGGCTGAGGGTGCAGCCACCAAACTGCCTCTGAACGTCACAACAGACTGCTGAGGCCGTAAGGGGGCAAAACCAGGGGGCCTGTGGTCTGAAATGGACAATCAAAAAGAGATTTTACATCTAACTTTAAAAAAGGAAAGAAAAAAAAAGATGTTTTCTTACTGATGTAACCTTCAGAGACAGAAAAAATGCAGGTGATGAGGCTGAAGGCTCAAATCTATGAACACTCATTTTGGTATTTATAGGGCATTTTGCATGTTCAAAGCCAGACAATTAAGGAACTGTGCTTACACCAGGCTAAGGACACTTTCAGAAATAACATCTGCTTCTATGAAAGGAAAATCCATCACGAGACCACCAAGCACACGGACACACACTGGAGAGCAGTTCAGATGAAAATGTGGTACCTCTGCCACAGCTTGGGTTTGCTGCTGACCGAGCATCAGGAAAGGAAGCTTGGAGTTGAGATTCATGGGAACAAGACAGATGGTGTTTGGGGGAGTTGGGGTATATTAGGTAAATGCTGTCAAATTTTAGCTCAGATCCAACCATCTGCACTAGCAAACGACTGGCACGGATCCATGCATTTCACTTTTTAAAATGTGAGTCTAATCCTACTGAGTTTAGGAAGATGTTTCTTTCCCGCCCCAGGATATCCTGCGCGACAGCGCCGTCACCACAGGACCCTCTGCGCAAATGTGCCCAACACTGGAAGTGTAATGTGTGCAGTTTGTAGACAAAACACAAGGCAACCCTCGTCGTCTTGCCATTCACGGCTTAGAACTGAATTTAGAATTCCTTCAAGGAACAAACCAAACTAGGATACTGTGGCTTAGGTGTAATTCCTGAGCTTCCCTCAAAAGATCTCTCGCAAATACCTAGGGATAAAATGCAACCCAAACTGTGGACCAGACTACAGAACTTCCTGACATTGGTTCCCGTTTGCTCTAAAGCAGCATTAAAAAAGTAGATCAAACTTAAAATTGCCAAATAATCAAAGTTTCCTCCAGAACAGTGGCTGGGCAATACAATCATCCAGTGCTCTAACTTGGAACTGACTTTGATGGGATTTCTGCCCGTGTAGGACCCATGCTTCTCCAAAACAAGACCATCTCTTGGTCAGTTGAGAAGCTGCTCTTACACACATGGCCAGCTGGAGCTGCATGCGGATGCTGCTGTGTATTTTTCCCCTGAATCAGAAACACAGTGTGTAAATTTACATGTGCTGGAGGGAACAGTATAAAAGGATTTTCTTGCTGGTTTTCAAGAATAAATTCTCTCTTAGAAAGGTGAGACGAGGTTGAATAATGGACATAAGCTACAGAAGAGGCAACCTTCCCTTGGAAGGGGAATGACTTAACACAAGTTTAATTCCATTGCGTGCAACCTATGTGAAGTTCACAACACTAAAACCCTCTCCCATCCAATACTAAAGCTGTTTACAAGGACTATCTACGTAAGCAGCTTTCCACATCTAATGAAAAAGGGTGCACTGCAGAGCAACACACAGCGATTAATGAAGAAGGGAGCACGACAGCACGATGCAAGACAGACCGTCGAACAGTGGAACACAAAGGGTTCAAAACAGGCCCAATGTTACCCAGAAACTACTACACCTTTAGCATGTGGCTTTTTTGCTCCATCCGCTGCTTTTCATACTGCATCTGACCCACTTTGATTTTCATACTAGAAAGTTTGGCCATTAAAGACTGGTAACAGAGACAGAGCAGTGAGAGAAAACTATAGATAGAAAAGAGACAAGGCTAAATGGCAAAGAGAAGTTAGACACTTACAGAAACAGGCTGCTAGGATTACTTAGGTGAATGCTTTCTCTCCAGAAGTGACTGATTTTTAACACATTTAGGAGAAAATAAATGCTCAGCTTTGGAATCACCTATGGCACGTGCCTTATGGACCGCAAGCAGTGTTCCTCCACACGTATGTGGAACATTGGTCCAAATAGGTTACAAATGTATTGGTATCTGTCAGCTGCATGGTAAGTTACCCTTCATAAAAAAAACAATGCCCAGATCTGAAAACTGTAGGGTGAAATTGGGAAATAACCCCTGTTGCTGAGTACCATGAAACTCCTGAGGCCTGAGCGTGCTCAGGATTTTTCTGGGTGCAAGGAAAGGGTGGGGAAAAGAGAGAGAGAGAAACTTCTAAAGCCTGACTGACACCCATTCTCTGCTTCTTCCCCTCAGCCTCACTTACTTTGGTTGTTTTCAGTTTTTTCTCATACTGGAGTCTTTCATTGTCCATTTCTCCCACTCTCAACCGTAACTCATTTATTTCCTGGATCAAATCCTGAGCGAGGGGAAAGACAAGACCAGAAACAACAAAGAAATTATGTCAATGGAATAGAACGATAGCTACCCATTGGTAGGACTGTAAAAACAGAGCAGCAATGAAAGGCACTCCATACACAAAACCACACCACCCGAATTCATGCCTAAATCACACGATTCAGAGCTCTCTAGATATCCAGGGGACTGTATTTCTCAGTTTCTGCACTACTGCGCTGAATGCAAGAGGGCAGGAGGACAAAGGGAGACATAAATGGAAGCTGTGTTCCCTGTGCTGAAGGCCAAGAAAGGACCTCTGCTCCCCTGGCTTCTCAACTGCTGGATGTCCACCACCATGAGTAGGTAATGGAAAACCGTGGCAGACATCCTTCAACATGCAGCAGCCACACCCCCCAGTCCCTCCCACCCTGGGCTTGCCAGCCATCCCCTGCCTTTTCATTTCTGCCACTCAAATGAGCCCCTCTTAGTGAGGGCTGAATGGAAGAACCACCACTGGTTTCTACAAACACAAAGGCACATGTGTTTAAGCTTCAGTGGTGCCACTACATCTGAGCTTTGCAAATTCATCCTGGTTTGGAAGCAACTGTGAGCCACCACAAAGCCACATGTGAGCTCTTCAGGACGATGTTCTGACATCCTGACCAGCCTCCTGGAGAGACCTACCAGGTTTGGAGGTCAACTCTGAGCACCAACCGCTCTACAGCTCCTTTCCTGTGGGGTAAAACAAACCCCACAAGGTGCAAGGCATTCTTTCTCCAAACCTCTCCATCCTCTAGATGGGGAAATGGCATCTTAAGTGGCCAGCTGCAGACCTGCAGAAAGCCTGGGGACAGGCAAGACAGTGTCCCCCCATAAAAGAGAGGATGAATCACAGCTTATTGGAAAAATGACCCTCCTGCTCAGCAGGGGAACACATTTATCAGAAAGCTGAGGCTTTCACACAACTTGATGTCCAGCAAGCTTCTGTCTCATGATCTCACTGACCTTTAGTTTATGTAAGGAATCCACAACAAAAAAACAGGAGGGAAAAAGAGAGGGGGAAAAAAAAGATGAAAAAAGCAGTTTTTCTCAGCAGCTACTGTGATGCTGTATTACCAGAAAACTCTTCAAAAGAATAGATAAGCTCTTTGTGCACCCTAGAAAACATAAGAGAACTTGACCTGCAGTATAACAGCTTTCAAACTACCAAGAAGATATTACAGTCCTTAGGTTGGCTTGTCTTCCTACTTGGTAAAGCAAATCCCATCCATGGTCAAGCACAGCTATACACTGAGCTACCAACTCTAAGCAGAGTTTTCCAGACATAACTGTATAATTAGTAGAGATTTATAATTTATAAATTAACAAGCCAGCAACTGACATTTAAAGGGTATTCATGGGGCCTGGGTAACACCTGCCTTCCAGCACCACACCACATTTTCTGAGCTCACAAGCCTCTGGGTATTATTTTGTCCTTAAGGAACTGGACGGCAACAGAGCAGCAGCTGTATTTCTTTAGCAAGATCCAAGTTCAATTACCAGAACTACAAAGAAAATAAAAATACAGAACATTTTGATGCTACCAGTAATTATTACTGCTAATGTATGACTGCTTTGGATACACCTGCAATTCTTCACTGATTCATTAACGTGTGACCTTTACAAAGCACACCACTCTTCTAGGTATACATGTACATGGATGTCAGTCTGCATGACTACATTAATTGAGCTATTTCTTCTCAACACCAAGTGTTTGAGATCTCTAATGAATCTGTACACCCCGATCTGACTGTCAGCTTTCACACTATGACGATTGATTCGTTTGGGGCTTTCCTCTCCTGCAGCCACATGGCTTTGCTTTGGCAAGATCCTCTCTCAAAATATACTGTGTAGTAGTAACCACTGAGGTTGTTGCCTACAGATTCATCACATGAAGTGTAACACTGGAGGAGGAGGAGACAGAAACCAGTTACCCCTATTCAAAAGGCCCATCTGAGCAAACGAAATAACAACTCAAAACTCTACTTTTGTAAAAAAAGTTAGTGCAACAGATTAGCAGAAATATCAGGAATGTCAAAACCTGTAATGATTAAGATAAAGGTCAAGATGCACACACAATGCCATGGAAAACAGAACAATCTTGCAACCAGAATCCAAGAATGGAAGGTCTTGGAGCAGCACATAAACTCTTCTGCTTAATCTGTTATGGACCTCATGAGTAATCAGATCCTTTACCACTGGTAACTGGTCACCACAAATACTGTACAATTTGCTCAAGGCTTAAATAGAACTAAATACAGGTCCTAACAGCATGCCTTGCCTAAAAATATTTTCAATTACTCTCTTGCAAACGCAACATTAGCTCATGTCTTAGGTTACATACATCCCAGTTAACTGTAAATGGCATTCACTCTCATCTTTTTGAGATATGGAACCTGGGGAATCTTTAATGTGCTTCTCTATCTCAAAAAGATGAGAATGAATGCCATTTACAGTTAGTACAGAAGAGATGGTCAAGCCCTGCGTAAATGAGCAGAGGAAAAAGGCCCAAAGAGGGCTGTCTCCCCCGCTACTGAATTGCTATTTACCTTCGGGCAAGCTACCAGAGGTAGAGACTGGCAAGGCACCAAGGTTCCCTAAGAAATCCTAATCCTCCCAGTGTACTTCACTTTCCTGCCTGCTGCCCTGACATATTTTTATTTTCTTCCACTATTCTCTGTTCAGCTGGTTCTGACTACAAAGCTTTCACAGCAAGGACTTCCCCCTCCTGCAGCAGCTCCAGCAAGGAGATCACAGCGCCGTTTGAAACCTGAAGGTTTTAACCATTGTAACCATTTATGACCTGAAGAGCTTTTGGGACTGGTGTGATGTCTGAGGTGTGCAGGACCACATGGCACTCAGGGTGTGTGGTACAGGTTCATCAGGAGCTGAGATCAGAGGAAAAACTCTGAGTTCCCTGCTGACTTGGATGAACCAGCAGTAGAAGAGTCACTCTCTTGGCGATCAGTGTATGGCACCTGCTCTGCTTGCACTTCAGGTGCTCATGTTAAGTACCTGCCCTGGGCACTAACACATGTTCCAGTCTTAAAAACCCGCAAAAGAGAAAAGAGCTACTGAATGGTCCTCTGCTGATCCAGGGTCAGGTCCCTCCATGCAAACACCCAACAGCTGTTCCTTCTTGGGATCCATGGATGGAGCTGATGGGGTGGGACATACAGACTTCTATTTCCCCAAGCCTTTTCCTTCCCCACTCATGTTACGCGTGGCAGGGACAGGGAGGAACATAAAAGCAATGATAACTAAGTTTCAGAGGTCAGAGGCTTCCTGGCCTTGGAAACACAAACGATGCTCATCGTTTTGCTCTGCTCCAAAATTCACCTGCTCCTTTGTGTGATGAATTAAGACTGGTGGTGTTTCAATTAGGAAGAATTCCCCATGACTGAACCGGTTTAACCTCTGGCTGCTGCTTCAAACACCATGTCTGTTTATGGACTCCTCCCTAAATAAACTCCCTTGCAGGATATTTTCTTACATAAACTCAACCCAACACAGACCACCCACGCTCCTTAAGGAAAATAATACTGGTGTCTGCTGAGAAAAGTGGAAAGGCTGGGATGATTTAAAGAACAGGTCAATTATAAATCTCTATTCAGTATACAATAGACTTTGAGAAAGCTACGTATTTGTAAACATTCAGGCAGGAAAGTTCTAGAGCACAAAGGAAAAAAAAAGCTTACAGATCTAGTGAAGCATCTGTTTAGAGAAAGAACAATGAATATGAGAGACCTACCAAGCTAGAGTGGGAAGCTGCAATGACAGAAGTAAAAACTACATAATATGAAGGATTTAATCTTAATAGATCTGTAGGAGACAGTAGCTCCACAAAAGTTGTTTTAAGATGCCAATGTGGGTTTGGTTTTTCACTTTCTTTTTCCTAAATAAAACCAGAAGCAATATTAATAGTTTTTCTTTCCCATTTTGATTATGATTTTTTCCCCAATGCTGAACGCTGCATGTAAATGCTACAGTATTTTATGGTGGAGTATTTTAAATAGTCTTTTAAATACTCAGCTCTGCTGAAATAATTAATCTTCTATTACTTTAAACAAGAATATTACATCAACACTGAATAAAATACTGTGTGCTTCCAAAATACCTGAGACCCTTGAGACTAATGAACCACTCGTTTTTCCACTGAACAAAATAGAAAGTAAGACATGTTACTCATGTCAGCATCTAAGTCTGTCTACAGCTGCAAAGTTCTGAAACAAAGGAGAAACAACATCATAATTTCTATCACACTAACCTGCATCAATCTGGTTTTCAAAGACAGGGAGGGACATTTTAGCTCTGGCATAAATATCCAGGATGTAAATCTATATAGCCTCTAATTATAGTAATTGCATTTTAAACTAAATTTAGTTTATCTTATTTTCATCAAAGATCTTAAGTGCATTTCAAGGCATTTCAAAGAGGAAGACCTTCACAGCTTCCATGCAGGTAAGCCTCTTGCAGAGTACCTACAAGAGTTGCAGTGCATGTTGTGGTCCCCACGCTTTAACTGCTTTTCTGGGAACAGAGGTAGCTGCACATCTGCGAGTTGTGCTCTTAAGTTATGGAGGGACTGCAGTTGAGAGGGGAAACAAAGGAAAGGGGAGTACAGGAAAGCCCAACAGACAATCACATCCATTAAAAATAAGTATAGAGAGCAAGTAAATCACTAAAAGCCCAATCACTTTTTTAATGTGTTTTGCAAAGCATGAGAAACCACAGTGTGCTTACAACTGGTAACAAGTGGGATCCAGTCCTGAAAGTGCACACTCACTGCAGTCCTTTGGACCAAACTTAGTCTCCCCAAAGCCATTTACTGCCGATGTCACCTCATTTATTTATTGTTCAGGCTACTTTTCACAGGTGTCAGCATACAGGTGAAGAGAGTTATCTGTTATATGCTGCAACTCACAAAAGAGCCAAGCACTGTGTGGGCAGAGACCTCGCGGGAGCTAAGAAAGCAGCCAGCTCTAAATACACCTCTGATGGATGCAGAAGACCTCCAGTGATTGCCTACACCTTTCTCCCACCAGTTTCTCCAGCACTGCCATGCACGGTACTTGCCTGGACTGCAAAATCAGCTGCTTTTAAGGCAATGCTGTGATCCTTCACACACCACCTGCTCATCAAACTAGAGAAAAAGATACCTGGAGGCAACATGAATCTAACCCACAGCTTGGCAGCACCCAGATGTGCTACACTGCAGGAATGGGCTCTGCTATCCCTACGTAAATGATCACCACCTTTCAAATCTGAACATCATTAATTAGTTTTCAAGCTGTGGACTTACTTGTGTCTGTGGATTACTTCACACAGGCACAAAGAAAGTAATTCAAAAGCAAGCCCAACTTGCTCATACACTTGCAGTACAAGTGAGGAATGACACTTCATTGGAAAATATGTAGGAAACTGGAAGGGAGCTGGTAAACCACTGATTGAATTGGAAAGGGCAAATTTTGTCTTCTGTGATGGTATTATGGCTTCTTCCTCTCTAAAAATTAATGACATCTGGAACACCCACAAAATTAACATCTGGCACTTCAGATTATTTATGAATCCAGAACTAGAAATTTTGTTCTGCTTCCTAGGTAGACTCCAAGATATTTCTGATACAGGATATGTCAACCTTACAGCAAAGTTTGGCCTGATTGTTGGAGTTTCCTGGAAAAACTGGGTTTGCCTACTGTTACAAGGCTTTCTGGCTTCAAACATGAGCAAGGATCAGCTCTGCAGATCCACAGTACACAGAGGACAAATGTTCCAGGAGAGCACTGCCAGGGAGGGAAGCTGCAGGCTGCAGCTCTGCCGGGCATTGTACACTGCTGGGCTGAAGCCAGGCTGAGATGAGTAACTGCTGGCCTCTCAACTCCTGGGCTTCTGTGGGGCTGGGGTTTGAAGTGAGGCTCCAGAATGCCCTCACGGTGAGTCATCTCATGCTCTCTGTTACTGGAACCAGAAGTGATGTTCTGTACTGCGCCCTGTCCTTGCACAGGCACGCTTCTCGCACTTGCAAGGGGCTTGAGCTTTCCCTCAGATGTGCCTGCCTTACCAAGAGACACCAGTTTGAACTGGGGACAGGAGAGTGCAGCATGTTCATGATTTTATTTAGATTCATCCTAAATCTCTCTTTGTAAAACCCAAGTTTACTAAAGAGGACACTTTCATTTTAAGAGATACACGTTTTACCCTTAAAGACAAATTCCCTTCTCACCTGGAAAAAAAAATATATCCCAAGAAATTTTCAGGTAGCATGAAGACACACACTGCTTTCACAATTTCTTCAGTTGGGTTTTACTTACCTCTGTGTCTCTGAATCTGTCCTCATAGTCCAATCTATCCTTTTCTACAGATGTAAGCTTTAACTTCAGGGTGGAAATCTCTGCCATAAGATCCAGCTTCTGAGTTTCAAGGGATGTTCTGCTCAGAAGCTCCTAATTCAAGTTAAAGATGAAGAGAACAGAATTACTCATCCAAGGGGAAGAAATCAGTGATTTATTTTTGGAACTAAAGGCCTCTTTCATGAGGAGAAGCATTGCACACTTATTCCTTGCACTCTCTGAGACCCATCTGACAGACTCAAGGCACATAGAACACATCTGAGATCGCGGGGGCACTATCACAGGTTAGCTGCCAGTACAAGAAAGAAGCTTGTCTGTCATTACAGTTGCTCTGGGCAGCAAGGATCTTTAAGGGGAATCCACCCATCCTGCCAAAGGCTTTAATCCAAGCCTCTTTGAAGTTCAGTGGGGACAGGCTGAAAGAAGAGCATGACTGGACTCCCACGGCGTAAAGCCACAATGACATTACAAAGTACAAAGACTTTAAAGCAAACATGGCAGAAAATTATCACTTAGTTAAGCGATAGCAAGGGGTGCAACACCTTGAACTTAAGCCCACTGCTCTAACCGCAGCAAAATGCAATACAGACATGTGCCTGTGAAATACCTGCTGCAGCATCTCTTCTGTGGCGTTCAGCTTCTCCCTGTGCTCCTCTAGACAGAACTCCAGATCCCGAATCTTTTCTCCCTGGGCCTCCACCTGGTCCGTAAGCACACTCACCTGCACAGCAGGGAAAAAGGGATTCACATATTGTACGCGCCACCTGAAGTGAAGCAATGGCACTGGCAGGGACACTGATGAAATGGGACCATGCGATGAGGGGCAGCAAACCTCTGCAGACATGTGGCAAAGGTGACAAGAGAGCAGGGAAAGCTCTCCCCTCAAGCTTACTGGGATTTCAGCCAAAGTTCTGGCAGATGCATTGCAACTCCGTATCTCCCCTCCTGACTCGGCCCGGGAGTTTTGACAAGGGGCATTCTACAGCCAACAATTAGGCCTTTGCTGTGACAATGCACTGACTAAAGCCCTCTAGCTCCTGCCTTAACAACCAAATAGCAAAACCTCACTGCGTGCAACTTATTCTGCTTTCCAAGTGACTGCACCCAGCATGTCATAGTGTACAGCTTCTCCTTCTCAGGGCAATAAGAGCAAAAGAGGTTAAGCTGCACAGACTGAGGCAAGAAACACCACACGAACAACTCTGAAGCTTCACAACAGTTCCCATTTTGCCTTTTCTGAATCAATTTTTTGTTTAAACAGGTTCTTCAAAGGAATTATGCAGTACTGCTGGGAGCAAGGACAAGCTGCCTGGAATACAGCTTGATGTTGTCACAGCCCTTCAGCCAGGCCCACATCAGGGAGCATGCCTATGCAGACCTAGGGATGACAGGTAGTCCTGAACCTGATGGCAGGAGTAATCCAATGGGGGATGGCAACCAGACCTGGTCCAGCCCAGTCTAGCCCAACAGGAGGTGAGCAGGACCTCTGAGGAGGTCTCCTCCTCTTGCCTGTTGACCAATCCTGTAGTTTTTGTCACCTTGCAGGAGGACAGGACATCTGTCACCTGATGTGGACAGCGTGTGAAGGGTCATGGAAAAAGGTGATCTGAAGGATACATGTGCATACAAGAAGGTGGTTGCTCTGCAGAGCTGCTAAACTAGCAAGGTTTGATGAGAGATCAGATACAGAGAAAGGGGTTTAGATTTTTCCTGCAATTTAAGTTCATACCTATCCTTAATCTGTGTTAACTCTCAGGTATCAGCAAGCCTTGTGAACACTGCCCCAGATGACACAACCACAAACAAATCCTCAGAGGTTTTATCACATACATGCAAGAGCAGAAAAAAAACAATTTAGGTGACTACTCACTTGCAGAACAAGAGATTCCTTATCATTTTCCAGACGAGCCAGCCTTTCTTGATACACATCTCCATTTCCAGATATGTGCCCATTAGTCTGAAAAAGATGACAAATATTGTGTTGTCAGCTATCACACCATGAGTGTCCTTCAATGTTAGCAGCACATTTGAGAAGTATTATTAGCCTGCACAGTTCAAGAAATGATTTAAAGTATTCTCCAGCCTGCAAAGGGTTACAAATCAAATAAACTGTCAACAAAAGATAGAAGACCACCATTCAGGAGAACTGTTCAGAGGCTTAAAGATGAGAAAGAACCTTTTGGTGACCCAATTCTGCAAAATTCACTTACTGTGCATTCAGCATTTTGTTAACCAAATTTGTGCTCAAAGATGTAGTATGCTAAGACATACTTGCAAAGAGACAAATACCCTGAGACATTCAGGAAGGGGATAAAACCCAACATACAGTCTCCAAACCGTGCATTAGGCTTCTTGCAAGTCAAACAATTTTTTCGAGAACACATAGTAAGAGACATCCTTTTACATCAGGCACATTTTACTGGGTATGGGTGAATGTCTGCACTCTAAACACATCTCTTTGTAAAGCTGCCTGAGGCCAAAGAGAAACAAGAATACATGCTAATGCTATCAGAGAGTTCAGAGGAATCAGCAACTTTCTTTCTTCATAATAACTTCAATGCTTTTGAGCAGCGAGAAGGATTTTGCTCTATTCATATTCAAAGCTGTCTCAGAGCACTTTGTGATGGACGCCTCCATCAGATCTCAGCTCATAAAATAAATTCTTCTTCCCCCCATCATTGCATAAATTGCTTAAAGGAGTCTGAGAAGCTGCTCTGAAATCCAGTGCACTCAACAGAGTCTCTTCCACTGACGTTGAGGGGCCTTGATTTCCTTCTCAGTATGCAATGAAAAGAAACCAGGGGACCGATCCTCGTGCCCCACAAGTCTGTCGCACAACCCAGCCTTGAGAGGCCACCACCACTAAGGAGCTGAGCTGCAAGCCTTGAGCTCCTTCTTTGGATCTCCCTTTCAAGCAGCTCATCTCCCCTGACTGCAGAGGATGCCTCAGGAAACCTGCTGGCTAAAACTCCATTTCTGTTACATATGTGACCTTGGGTGGCGGGAGGAACCCCTCCTTTGGAACTGAAAGTCTACAACTCCCCACAGCATCACTTAAAAGATTAGACACAACACAAACAGGAGGGGGGTACAAAGTATCTGACCTGACCTTATAGCCCTCTCAAGAAATTGGGCTGTGTCCCAGCAGCTTTAAAACCAGCGTGCAGTAGCAAAGGTGTCTCCCAAGAACACACGTGTGACTTTTACAAGGTGACCACAGTATCTCCCCTGAAATCACCTGAGCTACAGCAGACTAAGAAAGGATGTTCTCTTGTAATTTGTACCAACAGCTCATACCATAATGATCATGACCCCGTATCTCAATTATTTAGCACTAAATTACCAGAACTTCTGACCATCCAGACACTAAGAGTACTCCAGAGTTTGCCCGGTTTTTCCCCAGGCTCCTACAAGAATTTAGCTCATACTGTAGACTTTCGGGGTTGGACCCAATGATCCCTCGAGGTCCCTTCCAACCCCTACAATTCTATGATTCTACTCAAGATCAGTGAGGTCTTCAGTTTTGTAACATTAATTTAGGTGAAAGAACTTGAAGAGCTTCCAAAATAAATTTGTTAGCTGCTCAACTAGCAGATTATGCTATAAATTTTGTACCTTGACCTGTATGTGAAATACAGAACAGGTTTTTGTGTTCTTTTGCTATTCTGTAGCTCCCTTCTAATTTAAACTCTTCCAGTACAGTCTCCGTAAGAACAGCATCCATATTTTGTAATATAAATCACATTTATCAATCCTCTCTGTGTGTCTGATGTAGGAATGTGATATTCATCCTTCATTATAAGCTTGCAGCTGAGGTGTAAAGATACCCCTCCATCCTGCTGGGCTAACATGAAGGTCCTTGTCCAAGCACAGACCTGACTCCCTGCCTCCCAGCTACCACATCAACGCCCTAACCACTGAACCTCCTGTTACCTCTAAGTCAGTGTAACCAGACACAAGTTAACTAAAACCAAAGACTGTGTGAAGAAATTATGTCTGGGTAGGTATTGCTTTCACACTAGGATGAAAATGCCTTTACAATGCTGCGAAAACTGACGAGGTGTTAAAACAGAATGTTAGTCATTGTGCACAGCATCTTGCCCAGACACCTTTGTTGTTAAACTTTGTTCTCATTCCTCAGAAAAATATCCTGTTTTGCTGAGCATATCTTACTTGGGTTTAGAATTGGAGCATCTACAGAGTGAGAGTCCAGGCTGAAGCCGCACGTCGCTGCGAGTAAAAGGGAGGGGCTGATGGCAACCCCAAGCAGGACCGGGGTAAAGGTTGCTCTCCCACAAAACCAAACACAAAGATGACTTTGCCAGCAGTCACCAGAAATATTTTGTAAAATCTGTGTAAAACAAGACTTACCGTGGTACACCCAAACCAGAAAACTTTGTGTACAACCCAAGAGCAGTTTCCTTTTTGCCTGAAATAGTTAACTTCCACATAATACCTGGGACTAACTCTTCATTTTAGGTATGAAAAGGCAAGAAAGTCACCGACTCCAGTTTCAGTAGGGAAACAGATGAGAGATGGAGGCAACACAGAAAGGCCACAGCAACTAATTCACAGAGAAGTAGCCCCAGCACCTCCTCAGGGACCCACAGGCAATGGCCACACACTGCCTTGCCACATCTCCCCTCTGCACTGTCATCACCAAAGGTAAAAAGTTGATACCCAGCACGATATTCTTCTCAGAGATGGGGAAGGAAAAGAAGAGATGAAACACATGAGAGGAAGAATAGGGTAATGATGGCAACTTAAAATCTATCTCCAATTAAGTGGTTAGACTTTGCACAAGCTTTCAATTTAGGGATTAATTGCAAAGGACCATATGGGGAGAGAATGCAGATTTACCAATATGGGTCTTAATCCTAAAAACAAAAGAACAGTTGTCACGATGCCATTGAGGCTTTGCAGAAGTTTGAGGTTAAGTGTTTACTTAAAAAGCCTTATAAGATCAGAACCAGTTCACTTAAACTCTCTGCAAGATCTGTTGGCTAATCTGTTAAAACACATGTGTAAGCTTTGTCTGAAGTCATGTAAGTGTAAAAATCCACACTGCTCTGGAGGGACTTATTTCTCTAGTAGTAAGTCCAAATAGTAATTTGCCCTGGAAGTGAGTTAGCACTGCAAACTGCAGGGCGGTTTCTAATAGGTGCTATTTAAAAGCTCCTAATTAAAAAATAAAATAAAATACATAAGAAAGCAAAACTGTTTCTTTGCAAATGCTGAATTCTCCTTTCTAAAGTAAACGTCATTTTTAGCCTACCGCTGCTGCTATCCTCATTTCCCTTCAGCTTCTCTTCTGCTTTTGAGACAAAATCAGCAGCACAAATCACACTGTTCTTGCTGCAGAAGCAATTTAATGTGCATAGAAGGAGCTGCCACTCCACAGCATTATTTTCCTGTACAGCAGATTGCACTGAGTGTTTTGACCACCATAGCCCAGTCAACAGTTGGGCAAGTGAGCTGTCCCTGACATCTCTTTCCTGACCATCTGGAGTTAAATTAGAGCTCATCAACATGCTTACGTTGTTCCCATCATTATAATACACATTACCTACGCTTAGCTAAGCACAGCTACTGCTGTTCTATCCGTTCACTCAGTTTTAGGGAGTCCCTTACAAGGGGGCTACTCCAGCCTGTAACCCCAACATCACTTATCCAAGCAAAGTATTTGCAACTGTTTCTGCTAACATACAGAGCTGTGATAGCTTTAGTCTCTATAAACATCAATTCTGTCCCAAATTTACAGTGGTCCAATCTGTGAGTCCACCACTGCCCTCCCAAACCAGCACCTCCTGCACTTCCCATGTCACTACTCATCACTGAGTATTTGCAGCCTGCTTCACATGCTCCTGGTGCAGGCAGGCAGACCTGCGGCCAGGCTTTTTCTAAAGTTTACAGATTAGCTCCTCTTTACAGAATGAGCTGGGAAAAAAACAAACAACCCAACGACCAACCACAAACCCCCTCACCGCCCCCTCTCCCCCATTACATTTTAAAGGCTTCCCTACAAGAAAAGTGAATTCTGAAAGAAAAACAGACCTTCTGAAAGGCAGACCTTCGCTCTGAGGAGTTTACCTGGAACATTTCCTAAATATAAATATCACAGCTGTTGAACAGGGAGGACACAAGGGTTTCAAAATACTCTTCACCAGCAGCTCAGCCGGCGCCTGACAGGAGAGGAAGATGAAATGCTTGTTCCCTACCGGCACTGCCCAGCCCTGGCTTGCCACTCCGAGAAATGCAAGAGCCAGAGCAAACACAGATAGCCTTACCTTATTTAGCCAGACGCAGTGTCCGTGAATGTCCCAGCTATACTCCATGCTGGTCATAACTATCTTTAAGCATCTAAGGACAGGAGGGACTGCGGGAGGCAGCCGAGGCGGAGAGCTGCAGCACCGGCACCGCGGGTGCCCGCCGTCCCCGAACCCAGACGGAGAGGTTAAGAGCCGGCAGGTTTCCTTGCCTAAACGAGGATGGAGGCGAATGTGGCTGCAGCAAGGGCGATGTGGGAAGCAGAGCCGCCGGGAAGCAGTAGCAGCAGCAGCGCTCCTCGGGCGGAGCGAGCGGCTCCTCTGAGGAATTAACACATCAAAGCCCGGGAAGATCAGCGCTTCTTCCACCCTGAGCCCACGGCGGGGATCCCTACACGCAGAGGCCAGGCAGCAAGGTGGGAGAGGATTCAGGCAGGGGTGCGCAGAGCTGTGTAAGCCTGACTGGGGGTGAAGGTAGCCCCGCAGAGGTGGCACTCCTTGCTGAACAGCACAACCCCCTCCACTGCACCTTCCCAGCCCTGCGGAAATCATCCTACCCAGGAACACAGGAGAAAAGAGCGATCCTGATCCCTTTACCTGACTACAAGGTAAACAGGAGGTAATTTTCTTCCCTTGATGAGTTATTAACTCTAAAAGGTGTAAGAACACATGTCATTCACTTGTAGGCGCCAAGGAGGAGGGAAAAGTTGACTCAAGTGTCCCAGGTCTCCCAAGCTGCTTGTCTCAGGCTTGACATGAAATGCAACACTAACAACCAATTTCTGTCCTCACTTTTAAGTTTCAATTGTCCCAGTGACAAGCAGTAGCATAACAAATCCTTAGCATTGTTGACCACAGAGCCTAGCTCCAGGAATCCTGTGATCACTTCAAACCCCACAGCTTTTAGTATTAAAGAAACATTTACAACTACCCTGGATAGATAAAAATCTCAAAAAAAAATGTGAATACTGAATAGCCCAGAACAAAAGAGCAGAGCAGAAGCAGAGCAGAAGCTGTGCCTTTTAAGCCAGACTGATGCATTTTGGATTGGAAGTGGTGATTTTCAACATCTCTGCCCTCCAGCCTACCCTAGGCTCCAGCATAGGACAAGGGCCTCATGGTTTGTTCTTAACTGCCAATGAACTCATCCACGATGCATGAAGCCACCACATCAACTTGTGCTATAAATGAGCCCGTATTATCTCCAGTGTTAAAAATGCACCAGTCTGGATGATTACCTTTAGCAAAAGCAAGGTCCTGTGTTTCAAGAACTTTGAGGAGTAGATCTCTCACAGACAAAAACTGTTGCCAGGAGGCAGTTTATGATGACAGGCTGAAATGGCATCACAAGGCTGCTTTCATATTTGCAACCCAAGGAGGGATCTCAAACAGGTTGTTTGGTGGTGAACGCCTATGTGCCACACATTACCATCGGACCTTTCGATAGCTGAACTCAACATATGCAGAAGCTGAGCCAAATGAATGCACTGTACACCCACACAAAGACAATCAAACAACAAACTTTGGTTTGAAGACAAGATTTTTCCATGAGTAAGAAATATGAGATGACCAAACTGGCTAACCAAACTGCTTCCTCCACTTGGGAATCACCCTGTTGCCCAAACAAGCCAATATATCTCTTTAAGATTACAATCCGTGTTTATCCAGTCAGGAAAACTGCTGTCTGAAATCAAATATCCCCTCATAGTAACTCTCCTTATTCCCAGCCACTCTCTGGAAGAAGTAACTTGTTGAAGAAGTGTTCAAAGCCAAGTTTGGTCTGTGAGACGACAGATCTGCTATTCACAGCAGCAACACTCTGGACTGCACAAGTCACTATGGGTACTGCAGCCCAAATCAGCTATTGTCTGAAGATGAGCTGAAGCTTTATTTTGCCACAAATTTTGTTTTGCTTAATGTTCTTACAGTCAACTTCAGATATTCACTTCTGAAGTGAAAAAGAAAATACGTATATTCAAATTCAGAAAGTTACTTGCAAAGCTAAAACCAATAAGAAGCATCACCCTGGCTCTTTCATTCCAGGAACATCTCCTCTGTAAAGGACAAGACACACAACAGGACCTGCATATGCAAGTTCAGATTGGGAGCCTGGGGAAGCTGGCTCTGAGGTGTGGGAAGGGACTGTCCACCCACTCCTATCCTTCACCCTCCCTTTTTAACAAGACACAGTTTGTTTCTTAGTTCTGGGAAGGCTGTTGCATAAGATGTGTTTAAAAAGAAACACCAAAAAAACACCGTCTAGAAAAGTAATAACCAGAAAGAAGGCTGTCTCTTGTTTATTTCAACTGAAGAAAAAACTGGAGCAACATTCATGACTGGAAGCAAGTTTTCCGAGAATTATTCTCCAAGAGATGGCTCTATCAACTTCCAGCTGGCCAGAACAAGGCTGCCTTGGTCTTACAAAAAGCAGAAGTTTAATTTAAAATGGTCTTGTTACTGGCAATGATGTTACAGATTACTTGCATGTCATCTATATTCAAGCCAGAAGCTCCATTTGCACAGAGCACACCACATGTTTTAGTAAAGCACACATCAGAACATACCACAGAGTTACGCTGATCATGAGAAACCTGAAAAAATTCCAAAACCTGTGAAAATTCCATAACCTTGGAACAGTTATGATCTGGCTGTGGATTTCAGGTCTGGTCCACAGTGAGAACATGCAGTCCCAACACACTTGAGTTTAGAAAAGGTCTCAGTCCTGTTCCAGACTTCAAGCAAATGGCCTCGCTTGTCATTTTAAACGCAACATTCACCCACCCTTTGCATGGGGAGACCTGAGCAGGGTTTCAACAACACAGAAACTGTGTTGTAGATGGACGAGTAGAAACTGTGTTACAGTTAAACTGGCTTCTTTGTGCACTTTCAACATCTTTGAACTTCCCCCTTGGGCACCATAAGATGGCTGCTCTTGGAAGGGCTCTGTGAATGTCCAGGCACTGTGTGAGCGCTCTGGTGTCAGGTGGCCATCTGGCACCCACCAGGAGGGGTTTTAACTCTTCAGCTCCTTTTGAGTGCTTGCACAGACTTCTATCACACACCCAGAGGAGCAGAAAGGAAGCTGTCACTAAGTTGCAATACAGGGAACAGAGGGCAGCCAATTCTGCAATTGAATGCCCTGCCTGGTTTTACAAAACCCAGCAACTTTGGGAGCCTGCTGTCAGACCTTTTTCCCAAGGCACTAGTGGTTTCCTGCAGGAGCCAGGAGAGGATTTTTCTCTTGTGACACACTGCTTGGCAGCAGCAAACACTATTTTTGTTTTCCTCTGAGACATGAGAGACTTGCTTACAGCTTCAGATGTGATGCCACACAACAATTCTATCAGCTTTGAATAGCTTGGTGGATGCAGCTTCTTCACGCATGGAGGATTATTTAACAACAGATTTCAGACCAAGGAGGCATCTTCCCTTCCTCAGAAAGGATGGGCATGGTCGCAGAAAGGCTTCCTAAAAATCATCCAGGCACTTCACCCAACACCTTCCTGCTCAGACAGGGACCAATGACACCGGTGACAGCTGCGAATCCCATGCCTGTACCACAGTACAAACTGTAATGCTCAGTCCTTCCCATTAGCAGCTTCAAGGATGCCAGAAAGTACAGGGGAATAATTTGAGGTGGACTGAGGAGAAGCACAAATGGAATAACCATTCTCTACAATCTTTTGTACACACAAACCCTGCACATCTTTTTCAGTGCTCAGAAGGCCCTAAGTTGAATGGCACAAGAGCCCTTCCCTCTCCCAGGTTAAGCCCAGGGCTGCAATGAAACCCATTACTGTCTCACTGCCATGCTGCGATCCGTGTCACTCTGAAGGACCTCATCTTGCTCCAGATCCAAACAGCCAGGCACCTCTAAATCACACACCTGCTGTCGCAAGGGGCAGCAACTGGTCTCCACCTCATTAATCTCACCAGCCACTACAGCCTCTGGCCGTGCTGCTCCAGAGTAGTGTGGCAGATCAGCGTCGCTAAACTCGGACTACTGATGTCAGTGCACACCATGAGGAGATAATCATCAGTCTCTTTGGCATAGAACGTTTTTCTATTTGTAAAGGCCATACTCGCATGGAACCTGTCCCCCAGTTTCTGCCCCTCACAGAGCAGACTAGTTACAGCAATGTTCACTGCTGTACATTACAGAGGAAGGAAATGCTGATGGTAGCAGGAACCCAGCTTGTTCTAAAGATTTGACTGGAATGTCACTCCTGTCTCCTCCTCCTGATCTCAGTGCCAGCTGCCACGCTTTGACAGTGGGGGTGAGATCCAAATCCCACTGGAAGCAGTGGGAAAGTTCCCACGTACTTTTAAATTTCAGGCACTGGCAAACGAGTAGTTCAAGGCAAAGGGCCAGGGAGAAAACTCTCCCCTCCAACAGTTCCCCAAGCCCTACACAAGCGAGCCCGGGTCCTGGTCTCTTCCCACCGCACTGCACACGTCCCGCATGCCGCCAGATGGCACGTCACCTCACCCAGCGCCAGCCCAGCTCCGCACCCGGCCTGCCATCCCTGGCCACAGGTTTGGCAAACACAGTCCTGCACCCATTCTGGGCTGCAGCATCACGCGTGGCAGCTGAGCACCAAAATAAATCCCTGTATGGAGACGGAAATGCTTTTTCTGCAAGGTGAGCCGTAGATCCAGGGTGACCGAACTATTTCCAAGGGAGGGCGAAGTGTTTCCCAGGAAGGCGACAGGCAGCAGCTCCCCATCCTGACAGGAGCAACGTGTCGAGTGCAACACAGAGCCACCATAGCGGCCTACCCTGCATCAGATCCGGCCGCCACCAGATCCAGCATCCCCATTTCAGCAGCAAGACATTACCCTGGCCGATGCCAAACGTGTCAGACGGGAGGACACGGACACTGCTGGAATAAAGATTTGGAAAAATCTGCACAAGCCCACACCCGCTGCTGCTGTCATCATTACAGCTCCAGGCTGACTTAAACCCTGAAGCACGGCCTTTAGAAGCCAGCCTTGACTTCTACTGCTGAAGCTTCCTGGACACCTGTGCACACCCATACTGCCAAAACGCAGACCCTGGCACAGACCATGAGTGCAAGGACCTGCTAGGAAATCACCGGTCACAGGACACCTGGAGGCAGAAAGAGTGGGTCCTTTGACAATGATACTATGTAACTCACCTTCTGACAACATTTTATTTCCCAGCCCAGTCTCCAGCAATACCTTTTATGTTATTTTTAAACTGTTGGTTGGGGAAAGAACAGTCTTGTCTGGTATATTGTGGTGTATTTTTAAAGCAAGGGTGACAAAACTGGGTAGATTCACAAACACAGAAAAAGAAAAATTTGGTTTGATTTTCAGGTTAAAGGGATGCTGTTCTCATACCACCCATTTCCGTTACAAACCAGGTGAGGAAGCTCAGTAACACCACTGGTGCCTGTAGAAAGTACGTTGCCAAAAATGCTTTTTAGCAAAGAGTTCATATTCAAAACAGCTTCCCCTCCTTCATTTAAGTGTCTGATTCCTATAAAAACGTCTTCCCTAAATCTCTGGGATAAAACTTCAGTTAAAAAAAATTTTTTTGCTCCTCAAAATGAGGCTTGGTGGTACATTAAAAAAAAATTGAAAATCCCAGGTCAGTTCATTTGGACGAGGGATCTGAGCTACAGCTTTTCCAAGGCCCCACCACAGCACCACGAAACGAAAAAACTTTTCCCTTTGGTTCTTTGAAAATGCTCCAAAAACGAAATGCCCTGCATAAACCACAGCCCCATGGCCTGAGCCAGCCTAGCTAATACACAAAAAAAGTGCATTACAGGTGAAAGAAGAGGAGACTGTACCATTTGACTCTGGAGCCATTCGATCAGAGCCTCTGCCGTTGAGTCCGGGACCTGGCAGCGCAGCCCCTCTCTCTCATCTGCTTCCATCATCTCCAGCAGGCCCCGCAGGTCCTCCACCAGGTGCAGCGCCCGCAGGCCCCCCATGAAGGGGGAGGTGGGGGACTGGCAGTCAAAGATGCCATTGGAATACTCCAGTGCCTTGGAACCTGGAGGGAACAAAACCACATGGGGTCAGGCAGGAGGCAAGCAGGTCAGACAGACAGACATACAGCAAGGCTGGGAGATGCCAGGCAGCGTTCACTCTCTTTATTGGAACTGCCCACACCATGCAGCAACTTGGAGAAGGGCAAGCCCTTGCTGGCGTGCTACACAGACAGCAACTCCAGCAAGAAGGAGGTGGATTGGTCTGACAGAGGACATGGATGCAAAGGTGCGGGCTGGGATCTTGCTCCCTGGGAAGTATCAGGGGTGGAAAGTCCTGTGGGGGCAACTGGCTCTGCTAATGCTTTGAGTCATGCTGTAGGGATTGCATGGCCTGAGTCAGACACTAATGGTGTCCAGAGGAATTTTTATGTAGGAATATGTTACACAGCTCCAAGGCACTGCAAAGCTTTAGAAAGACTAAATATGAAGATAAATAAAAAGATCCGAATCACTTCTATGCAAGAATAAATTTTAAACCCAACAGTTTGACAGGGTAGTACTGGTATTTGCATGTTAATAAAAAGAAAAAAAATCTCCTCTTTGCATAAACTCACAGTATGTATATTTGACCTACATTACAAGCTGCTATATATTAAGGAAGGAAACTATGAATTCAGGGCTAAAGTTGATTTAAGTCAACCTAGCTAATTCCAACTGTAATTTCAGCACACTGTTCTGTGGCCTTAATACTATAAATGCCCCGGCACAATCAGATGTGTTCACGACAGAGCTTTATTTGTACTGTCAGCTTTTGGAAACTACACTGACATGCCATATATGCACTTCCACAAACTTTCCTTCCTCTCATTTGGCAAGCCACAAAAATGCAAGAATTCTACTCATTCCCTTTGAAAAAAATAGAGAAAAGAAATCCCCACAACAGCACAGGAGTTGTCATATTACTTTATAGGTCCAGTGAGACGCATGAGTAAATGAAGTCTGTGGTGATTTAAACATCACAACATCACATTATGTTGTTATAATAAACCTCATCCTGCCACAACCAACTTAGGCTTTTGGAAACACAGATACATGGTTGGATCCAAATACCACTATCTACTTATGGAAATTACTAAAGTCACAGCTTATATGTATTTTTAGAAATCATTATGATCCAACTGAATCCACTTGACGTGTTGCTGCTACGTGTTCTTAATATCTTTAGGAAAACTGCAGACAAAAGTCGTTGTTCAAACAAAGCACGCCCTGTATTATGACTTTTTTCCCCTAAGGGAACTTATTTTAAGTGGAACTATTAAAGACTTTGTAACTGTGTTGCCATCCTTGCAGAGTATTTTTTTTTTCAGTATGGGTAGCTGCTTGCATAGCTCTGCTGGAATAGGATTAAACTATTAACTTCTTGCTGCTTTGCTCCTCTGGGTTGCGTAACTATATTATTTTCTAACTCACCAGACTCAACTTAAAAGCAAAGGGTGTACACTTTGCGATGCCTCTCCTCAGTCCGCTTACAAGTTACATGTACTTATAAAAAACTCAGATGTTCAAGGCAGGTCCAAACCAAATATTTGGACCTAGAGCTTTCCAATTTGAAAAAAAAAAAGGAAAATTCTATGCATGGTTTAACTCTGTAGAGCTGAGAGAAGTTCAGAGTAGCCAGTATTAGGCATACTTACTCTTCCTGCCTGGCAGCAACTCTTTAAACACAGTCCACCTGGTTTAAAACATGCCTTGTCCTTAAGTTTTCATGTCGCTGTGTCCACCAGCTGAACTCCCCCACTCAGCCACTCTGAGCAGCGTTTTGAGAGAAGCTGGGAGAAGAGCTCAGTTTAGCCATGCCTGTGTGTGACACGGACTGTGCAATCCCTCCACTCTGTTTATGTGTAATCACTAAGACATAAGGGAAGACACCAAACATGATTACCAGCACATTCCCTTCACAGCCTGAAACTCTGCCCTTGGGGTATGAGAAAGAAGGACCAAAACAGCTGAATGAACAAGCTGCCTCCAGTGTTTACCTGCTATGATCCCATCCATCTGCTCCAGAGCCGCAGCGAGCATGTCACTTGCATCACTCATCATCTTCTCTCTTCCAAGGAACAATCGCCAGCTACACCATAAGGAGCAACGAAGTGCTGATAGTGTGAGTTGGATCCAGAGATTCAAGTACTCCGCAGCTCAATCTGCAAAACAGAACGTAATTTCACTGCATTTCTCTGAATTCAGACACTACCATCACTGGACCAGCAGGAAGACTGGGGCTATGTGCTAACCACAAAACTTGGAGTGTTCACCAGCAGGCATGAAGTAGCAGCAAATCAAAGCACCAACCTGAAGATCCACTTCCTGCTGCTGGCCAGCCTGTGGCTTGCTGTGCCCACAGGTCTGTGCCACTTGAAGGAACATCCCTGAGAACACCTCAAAAATCCCACAAGGCACTTCAGGGAAGCTTACATAGGAGACACAGGCCTTTCAGCACTAAAAGGAAGCTGCAACTCAGCAATAAGCTATGTGTCTATCCCCTGTATTTCTTCTCCCCAAGAATTTGCTGCTATAGAAACAGAGGAGTCTGAACATTTGCCCAAGATTTCTGGATGTCTGACAATCTGGAAGACCTGGGCATGCAATCATATGCCTACAGGCAGGATCTCTCAAATGCCCAGGACTTATTTGACATAGCATGCGTGCACAGGCTATCTCAACAGTGCTGCTCTGAGCTTAGCAGAGATTCATGCAGTAACGATGCAATCCGATCTTACTCTCAAACTTTTGAAACCAAGAAGTGGTCCCCAGAGGAGTATTAGGAGTGGGTGTTAGGAGGATGGGGTCAGTCTTTTTTCAGTGGTGCCCACTGACAGGACAAGAGGCAATGGGCACAAACTTGAATATAGGAAGCTCCACCTAAACATGAGGAGGAACTTCTTTACTGTAAGGGTGGCAGAGCACTGGGACAGGCTGCCCAGAGAGGTTGTGGAGTTTCCATCTCTGGAGACATTCAAAACCCGCCTGGATGCTGTCCTGTGCAGCCTGCTTTAGGTGATCCTGCTCTGGCAGGGGAGGGGTTAGACTAGATGGTGTCCAGAGGACCCTTTCCACCCCGATTCTTCTGTGATTCTGTGATTTCCAGCAGAGCCTGGAACAGCGAACCTGCCCGGTGTGCTGCCCAGGCAGGTGAACAGCACACCCAAAATCCCAACGGGCTGCAAGTTAAGCACATACTTAGGTACTTTGCCCAAGTGGAGCTGCAGAGGTCAGAGGTCCCTTTACCCCAGCACAGCGCACACATGAGCTCCTGAAATAGCCCAGACCGCTGTGGCTTTAACCTAGGACAGGCGAGACTGCTTCTGCTACAAATACAGCTATGGAACGACGTTAAACCAACACCAGGAAGGAAAACTCGCTTTAACCTTTTGCATACCCTGCCATTTGGGTTTTGTATTAGGCTGCACCGCTCCTGACATTTGCCCCAACATAAGCAATTAAGAAAGTTGTTCACAGTTTCTCTGGCATAAGTCCTGGAAAAGAATCTACTTAAAACAAAACTTCACACTATAAACTGAATTTTTGCCTTCCTACGAGTTACACCATTGGTGTAAACCAGCTGGGAAGCAGCTCTTACTGGGGACTGCCAGACAGCTTTGCTGAAATGTGATCCTTCAAATGCCAGCAAACATGTCATCTTCCACATCAAAACTTTTGTTATATAAAGTAGGTCCAAACCCAAAGGTAACTTTTGAAGGACAGCACAAAGACTACCGTGCTTTTGGAAAATGCCTTATTTAGTTGTCAGAATCAGAAAATCCAAAGTAACTTTAAACAATCAAAATACCTTGAAGTTAAGGAGTTGCAAATATTTAAAAATGCAGTAGCATCATAACTGAAGGTTTCAAGAAGGAAGCCCCTGAGTTTAAACCCAATATAAAGAGTAAACTTCAAGGACTACAGCACCTGACATAATTTGCAGATCATACAAGGTATTTAGTCCAGTGTCTCTACATCTGATAAAAATGAGCAGAAAACCTGGCTTTTGCAAACACATACTCTGGGATGATTCTGAAGACAATCTTGTCCTTTCCCCTTTGGGATATCCTGGCTTTGATAACCAGGTCCTGATGAAGTCTAGTAAACATAGGCATCTGCGCTGGATTTCCCTCTGAAGGCAAAGAACACCCAGAGAAACCCCAGGGCTAAGCAAAATTCCTGACAGGACCAACAATGCAAAGTACCCACAAACCTGCAACCAGTCAGTTAACATTTGGGAATCGGGAATGCCCACAATCTTCCCAGTGTGCATAAACACCTGATGGGATAAGTAAAGATGAGCCAGACTCTTCTCGGTGAGGTCCAGTGACATGACAAGATGCAATGGGAGCACATTTAAACACAGGAAATTCCACTTCATCGTGAACAGAAATTAAAATCTTTTTTTACTGTGAGGGTGGCAACCACTGGAAGAGTTGCTCTTTTGGGGCCTTCATCTTTGGAGCTACCCACAGACTGACTGCCCAGTGCAGCCAGCTCTGAGCAACCTTGCTCTGGGCAGGAGGTGATCTGGAGACCTCAAGAGGTGCCTTTCCCACCTCAGCCATCAGTGAGCTCAGCATAGCTCATGATCAAGTGTTAAACAACGTACTGAGGAGGCTGCCTAGGTAAAGCCAAGCTGGAGGCACAAAACTGCTCCCTAATCACTTTTGTTCACAGTGCACCCCTTTTTTCCTCACCTTTTGTCTAGGAGAGACATTAATTAGGGGCAAGGAACTGCTAATTCACATTTGCACAATAAAACCATGTCTCACAGGCACCAGAAAAGTCACCATCCCTGCACTTCATCCAAGCACAATCAGTCCTCATGTTTCCAAAAAAGCACTCCTTGTTTTTCCTAAACAAGGGGTTTGTCTGTGGTTATCAAAAAATCCCTGAAACAGCTCTATTGAAGAGAGCAGCAGTTGCAGACAATGGTACCATCAGCATCCAGGAGGCCTCCATCATTTACCCCACTGTTACCAGGTCCTATCTTCAAGGAAGGAGTGACGTCAGCCTGCAGAGTCTCCTCCACTGACAGTGGAAAAAGAGCTGCGCTGCTGAAAGCAGCAGTGAGAAATGTTAAGATAAAATTTAGTGAAGGAAGACCATGCAAACACACTGATCTCCAAAAATGCCTTCCACCACGCATGAAGCACCCATTACCAGCCTGACCAAGCCTACAGCTGAGGTGAGGTTATTTCACAGAGAGGTGAAATAAAAAGAACAAAAAAACCCCCAAACCCCAAAAACCCCAACAAATTGAACAGCTGGAGATGATGCAACAAAATCCCAGTTTCCTGGTTATTTAGTCCTAAAAGTGGTCATTGAAAACTAGCCTAGAACAGCACATCCTGATCTGGCCACCTTCCCAGCACACTGCATCACATCTAGCAGTCAGGAAGTAAAAACAGAGAGACAGAAAAAACCCCAATCTTAGAGCCATCCTTCCCCAGCAAGGGCACAGAATGGCTTTTATTCTTTGCACACCATCTCCAGCACACGGGGAGCGGATGGGCAGGGAAGGAATCAAAGACCTGGTACACCAGCAGACCAAAGAACCGAACTGCATGAAACAAGAAAAGACAACAATCTGCAGGAGTAAGGGGGTGGAAATGAGAAGTGCAGAGTCAAAGCAACACAGTTATTAGATAGAAGTCATAGATCACCAGTCTTTGTGTATTACAGGTAGAAGGACAATACAGAAACACCAGAGGATAATCCCTGCATCTGCTGAAGGGTGCTGAGACTGCCTCTGACTTCACAAACTTTGAGAGGAGCCCGGGCTGACAGCTAACACAGCAGACCTTTCCCATTAAGTATGTTCCTTTCTTAGTTTTGCTTACTATAGCTTTGGTCTATTAGAAATAAAACCTAAGAGAAAACTCAAAGCATCAGGATTTTTTTGTTGGCAGTGACTAAGGAAAACCACACAGTCTGGTAACATGAACGAAAATCCATCTTGAAGAAACGCAATACAGCTCTTTAGGAAAATGAGGAATAGCTAATATTTCAGATGATGTCAAGCAGATTAAATTCCTTTCATTCACAATAGTCAAAAACACAAACACCGACCCAAACAAACAAAAAAACCCCACACCATTTTAACACAGAAGGATTTATGACATGGCAGATGAATGAGAAACCAAGGTGCACACAAGAGATTGAGAGGCAGACACACACAAGCCACTCCCTGGCAAAATGCCATTGAGAACACACCTGGGAGCAAAGTACTGACAGTACCCTGACAGACCATTTAAAATAAGTTTTTTCTTTGCTTTCCAAGAAATAACGACTTACCTTCCTTATTCCTTCAATACCTACACAATCAGTGCAAGATGGGGTGGGTGGGGGGCTGATTTTTGAGAAGCAGATCCCCCTTTTAAGGCTCCCAGCTGAATAGCCCGCTCATGCCGGCAAGAACAAGCATCACTTCATCAAGGCTGTGTTTACATTCCACCATGAAAAAAAAACTCAAACACAAACGCAGCTCTCTCTACTATCAGTTACAATTAATCTCATCCCTAGCTGGCATTTCTACCGCATCCCTGGCCGTTAGGGAAATGTTATTTGGTCTTACTTGCTTAACGTCCCTTCCTCTGGCTCGAGCGCACCAGCTGGTTGCTAGGGCTATGCTGTTCACTTTTCAGTAGGTGGAGATTTTTTTTTTATTTTTATTTTTGAATGACATACAAACCCTCTGGCTACAGTGCTAGTGAAGACGTATTCCACACGGCTTACAGAGTAAACAAAACGCTGCCCTGCAAATAAATCCAAGGAAAGCTAGGGAAAAAACAAAACAAAACAAAACAAGAGGCTTTGCGAATGGCAACTACAGTCTGCTGGATGCAAAGAGGAAAGCTGCCTGAATATGGATTTCAAAACTCAGATATTTAATTAAGATGGCAGACTTAAAAGGGAAAAGAAAAAAAAAAGAGACCAAAAAAAGCACTTAAACATTTTACATATGTAGGAAATAACAGTTTCCCCACCCAGAGGCTCTCTCTTTCCTAGATCAAACAACACACTGACAGGCATCTAGGGGAAAAATCTTCAAGTCTTTTTTTATTTTTATTTGTACTTTGAGGTGGTCTCATTCTGGACCTCCACCTGCAAAATACACCACACTTTAAAACCCAGAGGTCTGCAGTGCTAAGGAAACCCAGCTGCTTGCTATCAGGCCCAAAGGCCCAAAGGACACACTGTACCCCACGTGCAACCTCTCCAGGGAAGGGCAGGGGCTGGCCTTTCGGCCCACTCGCCTTCCTCTCTGCGCACATGCTCTGCAAACGCTCAGCATTCGGAAAGAAAGCATCAACTACAGACTATTTTTATGATCATTTTTATGATGCTCTAAAGATGTGTGACTCGAGTTTCCCAGCTCTCACGTTCCTATATAACACTCCTTGAATCTGAAAATTTTGCTACATAGGAATGAAAAATCTTGATTAGGCATTGTTTCTAAGAACTGAAGCAAAAATAAATAAATAAAGAAGGACCCCAAAAACCAGGCTTTTACTGCAGAGCAGTCTACCACAAAAAGACAATGAAAAAGCCAACAAACTGCAGTCGTCTCTTATGGGGAAGGTGGAGGAAGAGAACCTGTTCCACAGCAAAAGACAGACCCCAAATTTCTCCTTGCTCTCAAAATTAATGTCCCTTTATTCTTGGTCCTACATGTATGAGGTTACTGCACAAGGTCTGAAGCATCTTCTGGATTTGTCTTTCTCACTCACAACATCAAATCATCAAGCCTTTAGTAATTAAATTTTACAAAGTAAAGCTCTATTTAATGAAGATATTAAATATCATTTTGAAAATGTTACATCTATCTGTGCTTCTTTTGGCTGGCCAGAAAAGAAACATGAACACACGGAGAATTTTTTACAAAATACATTTCAATCACAAATGAAATGGGCTTCAAATTAATTCAGTCTAAATCTCTGGCACAATTTCTCCTGGGATGTTTTGAAGATACTCAAATGTAGTGCCACCAGTCAGCAGCATTTTAACACTTAATAATGAATATATTTGGCTAATTTACACTAGGAGTCATTAACATTTCCGTTAACATAATAATAAAGAAAAAAGACTCCATTTCATATCTTCCAGCCCTGAAATTAGAAACTACAACTCAATGGATTCTTGAATATATTGCTCTGGTGTTGTGCAAGAGAAGAACAAATGAAATCTAAAAATTAAAAATAGAAACTGCTGGAAATATCTTTTGGGGATTAACACAGGGAAATATCTTAGCATGAGGCAGGGACGGGAAACTAGTTAGGTTCCAAAACGCTTCTGTAATTCAGATATTGTTCTCCTTCTCTGAGGAGAGGTCTTGGAGACCATGGAGGCATGTACCTCAGCTCAGGTCCCTCCCAGGCACAGGGCCAGCTCCCTGACAGTTCCTCATGTCAGGCACCCAGGCTCTCTTGCCCCACAATGGCTGAACAGCCATGACACACAGGCCACAGCAAGGAGGCCTGGTGAGCTTGGACATGTCCCCTGGAGGGTACTTCTACATACAAAGCCTCCATTTCAGGACAATGTATATGAGGAGCCCCATCCTCGACATAAGAGCTTGTTGGGGCCAGACTCTGGGCCCAGCCAGCCTGCAGGCTCAGCACCCTCCAAGAGCCCAACATTCAAGAGCGCAAAAAGGATAAACATTATTATGAATAAAACCCAACCCAAACGTTGGCAAAGGCTTACTTACACTGATAACATCTATCTATTTCTCTCTTTCTCTCTCTCTCTCTCTCTCTATATATATATATATATATAAATTTCTTCTTGAATTTGCTGAACTCTAGTCAATGACATCAAAGCACTACTGTTCTTGTATTACGCAGGACTGCGAAAAAGCAACAAATGTCCCTTTGTTCCCTAACTAGATCCTTTCTTTGTTCCCTGAATTTCATTATTTCTTTATTATACAACAAACATTATTTATTTCCTTCAACTGATAAAAATGAATGGAAGCACACTGGGGCTGAAAGCTTATCTCACAGTACGCAAGAAGTGTCTTGAGATAGAAGGTATCAAGCCATAGAAAAGACTTTAAAGTATTTTAAGAGCATCAAACACAAAAGTCCTTCCAAGCTATTAATTGTTTATAGCTTGGAAAAACTTAACTCAAATCACACCACAACTTTAATTACCAACCAGCTTAGCTGCATTCTGCACCTTGCCTTAAAATTTATTAAACACATTTGTCATGATGCAAAAGCTAAGCCTCAACAAAATAAGCATCCCCTGGATACTCTGACAGGGAGATATACACAGCAAACAGCTTATATAAACACTCAACATCTCCCAGACAAGGTTTACAGCTTAGATTCATATCTACTTACAAAACAAACCATTTAGTTTGGTCTGCAGAATATGCATCCTGATTGCTTATCTCTGCCACCCTATTGTCCAGCAGCTCTTTCTTTCTTGTAATTAAAAGGAATTTAAAAAACACAGGAGGCGACAGGTTATGTTCTGTGATGCCCAAGCAAGCTCTGTGATCACTGGATGATACAAGCCAGTCAGAGGAGCAGCACCTTACCTGCAAAGCAGCTGTGTAATCCAAATACCTTTTTGCAAACACTCTTTGGACTTTCACTCTTAACACACAAGCAATCCAAGGTCAAATGGAGACTTGCAAAAAAACCCCACTGATATACCTCACTTCAGACTGTTCATGTTTTACTGGTTAGCTACTTAGTAAATGCTTTCAACTACACACCTTGGAGAGTCAGAGGAATCAATATGTTATTTTCTCTCATGTTTTGCTTGGACCCACTGATTAGAAAAACAATTAAGATATTCATTCCTCACTCCAGGACTGCTAACGCAAGCAAGGAAATACCTCACATTCCCCAGAAACATGTTACTGACACGATGTGGCCACACAGGCTACAGAACAAAAGCAGCACTGTTGGGTAAAGAGTCCAAAAGGTAGGTCTTCAAAGTACCTTGAAAACCAACAAGTCCTGAGCGCAGACCTATGTTTAGGTCTGATTTCATAGCTTGTGCTGCTTTTTAAATGGGCTGGATCCCAAAACCAAATTCACAAACTTCCAAATTTTAAAAGGTTTGACTTCAGATTTTGGACCTTCAGGAGTTTTTAGATTCACAGCATGAGTTTGTCACTACAGAAAACAAAAGTATAAGGCAGAAAGTAAATAAAATATTCTCAAGTTTGAACAGTATCTTCATGTTTAACTACCAACTACTTGTAAAGAACAATAGAAAAAAAAGATACTTTGTAGTACTAGTGCATCAACTGTAATGTGGGGAAAACGCTCATATAAAGTTCCAGAATTACAGTCCTTACTGTCTCCCTCTGATTTTGTTATCTTGAGATGTATTTTTCCTGGAGGAATATGTAAAAGAGGAGTTATCTGAAGTACATCTTGTGAGGGAGAATACTTCAGTTTTTTTAAGACTCCTCATATCTGAGAACTTGAGGTTGACAGTACAACCACTGCACCACTGATACATGAACAATCCCCTGATACAGCGTGATTCACCATCTCTTTCTTCTTGACAATTTAAAAATTAAGCAGGGTAACATTCAACATGGTTGAGGACACCCCCCTAACTGCCTTCAACCTCCCCAACCTCACCTCCCCCATGTAATAGCATGGGACTGACTTTTAAAGAGAAAAATTGGGGGGAGGGCTAAGAAATTGTATGCCAATTTTCACTCTGGCTTTGCCTTGCTCACCTCAAAAATATGCAGACCTTTGCTTTTCTTTTTCTCCTAAACTAAAGCCCTTTGTCAATAGCTCATGCTGGAGCTTAGCCAACAGCTTACGTTTAGGTAGTATACTTGAGAATCTGAGTCTACATCAAGAAAACCTGCTTTAGGCAGCACATGACCTTAATCTCTATTAAAAATGGACTGCCTACTTTTGAGAATCTTGGAATATCAGAGGTAGGGGCTATGCCTTTCAAAACACAGGCTTCAAATTTTGCATTTGTTCTCAGCTTTGAAAAGGCCCAAATAGTTCATGTGCAAAACACACCCTGAAACTTTCATGTGTGTTCTCATCAATGAGAAAGCAAAAGTGAACAAAGACACCTTCATGTTTTGACATGTGCCATGCAAGCTATCCCAACTCCAGCCAGAGCAGCCACAGACAAGGGTCCTACAGAGCAATGCACTACTCAGCTGCAGGGCAAGGAGATGCCTCTTGCCCAGGGAGTGTAGTGCTGCCAGGATGATCTCCATTTCCTTGGGAACATCCTCCCTTTCCTGTAGAGGACGGCTTGCGTTCACCGCCCCACCTCCAGAGTTGCTCATTCAAGCCAGGGGTGAAGAAGGGGCACCTGTGGCTGTGGCTTTTTCCCAGGGCAGCCCTGAAATGCTGCCATCACAATGGAGGTTCACCCACCACTGCCCATCTCATACTTCCTTTTGCCCGGCTTCTCTCCCCAATGTCCCTTCCCAGGGTACACCTTCCAGTCCTTAGGACAACACAGCCCAAAGTCTGATAATCAGGGATTTCAGAAAAGCTAAAGGAAGCAAAGTTTTTTTTTCCTTTTTTTTTTCTTTTTCCCTTTCTCCAGCCAGGGGGCAGAGTGCTTTTGATTTTGCCTAGCTTTTTTAAACAGCAAAGTTTCACTGCCAGAAGATGAACGATAAAAGCTGCATGCTCTCAGCTGGAGGAAAGGGTCCTCCTCTTCTTTTCTGAATGCTGCACTGATGAGTAGCATCTCTCCCCCCAAAAAACCCCTATTATTACAGTGTAGCTTCAAGGAGCTACTGTCCTCACAGCTTCCTGATTCTTGCCCTTGGTCAGCTGGGGGGCTATGTGTCCTTCCTACCCTTAGACCAGCATCACTTATCAGCACAAAGGCTATTTTGATGCTAGGACATAGACACTGGCTCTGAGGCTGCTCACTCCTCTTTCATGAAAGCCCACAGTCAGTTCTTCAGGAAAGCAGTGTTGCCTTCTCCATTCCCATCTCATCCTGTCCTCCTGTTGTTAGACTGACACCTCCTCACCATCCCTTGCAGAAAGATGTTTTCATGTCCTGGTGCCCTTTGGTCTCCAGCACCACCAAGGGCTAAAAATGTTAATAAAGCAAGGGCTAAGAGGTTGTGCCCAGGGCTCAGAGCAGCTCACAAGAGAAAGAGCTCAGTGCTTGGGGAATGGGAACAGTGCTGGAGCGTTACATGGTTAATATGGTCATACGGTATGGGTGACACTGAAGGGTAGGAAGGCTTTCACCAGCGAGGTAGGAGGAGGCAACAGGTCAACATGAAGCTAGATCTCTGAGCTCTACAGGAACAGAGCATGACACAAACCTGGTCCCAATCCTACTGCCATCCCCGATCCTACTGTCATCCCTTTCTTCCACAGCAGGAAAATGAGGAAAGCTGGAAAAAAAGGAGGTGTCAGAGGAAAAGGTGGCTTCCTGTCTCTTACTAGAGAAAAAAACAACTGGAAACAGAATTGCAGCTGCTACAGACCTACCTAGATTTCTGTGGGATAATCAGATTGTTCAGAATGACTTGACTTGCTAGAGATGGCCTGCTAATCGTGAAACGGTTTTTTATTTATTACACAGAACAATGTAAAATGTCTGTTTCATTAGATACACCAATAAACTCTGGTTAGTTACTGACCTTATTGACAGCATGCTGCCTTCAGTAGACAGGGATATGATGCACCAAAGTGGAGAGTAAGGTAACTTGTAAGAGCAGTTCAAGACAGTTTACAGTCCAGTTGCAGCAACACGGAGTGAACACTTCTATAAACCACCTGTTTCAGGTACCCAGAGAACTTGATCCCAAACAGGGAGCTACAAAACTTTCTCAAGCAACAGGAAGAGCCGTGGATGGGTGAGCACACACACACCACCTCCTGCTGCCCAGGCCGGTGGTGCCATGATCCAAGTCAACGAGTCTGAAGCAAACTTAGGTGTGGCTGAATTATACAATGACATAGAAATACTGTCCTGTGCAAGAGCTGGATTGCCCCTCTGCATGATCAGTTGCCTGCAACATCTTTAAGCCACTTTACACTTCTCATTTCCCACTCAGATTTACAGACTCTGCTGAAAGTCAGTTTTACACCATCAATCTTGCAATATCTGATTCTCCCAAAAACTCAGATCTTAGAGACACGATTCCACTAGCCTGTTAATTTTCATTAAGAAAGAAAAAAAAAATGAAGCCACATGGTTGCTGAAGGAAATGTGATGTGATCTGAGAATATCCTGATAGTTGGGACATGGGGAGCTCCCTTCTTTGCCATGCAATACAGCAAGGCACAGAAGGGATGTGGATAGGGGAAGCAGCATCACCTGACTTTTTTGAAGTTTGTAGTAGAAAAAAACCCCCACCTTAGGCTGCTTAACTGTTTCACTTCCCTCAGCCTACAGATAGAATTAAAATAAAGCTTCAAAACCAATACAAGTCGTTCAATAGTATTTTAATTAAAAGTTGGTTTTATAACACAAGACAACCAAAAGTAACCTTAAAAAAAAAAAAAAAACCAAACCAAATCACCCTGCCATTTCATATTTGCATTGGGGAAAAATGGTTCTTGTACTTTGTATTTTTCTAGCTTTCCAAAGCCCTACTATAGCAGAAGACAGCAAGGATGAAATAACACATCTAAGATTTAAAGCTCTGCCTAGCCCATGATTTATACACATCTAATTAGCAACTCCTGCACACACTCACACCCTTGAGCTCTGGGAACTGCTAGCATAATTCCTGCAATTAAAAACTTCGATGCCAGAATTCTCGTTTGCCAAAAGGAAGAAACAACAACCCTCTCCCTCCTCCAGAACAGCTGGGCATGTTTTTACAGGACTGGATGCCCAACTGTAAAAATGCTCAGCTCCAAGACCTCAACTCGCCCAAAGTTCAAGATGTTTATTAGAAATCTGTCATCCAGCACCCTGTTGCTTCCCAAGGACTACCATGGCCCTACTCCAGTAGAGTAGCTCATGCAAATTGGAGGTTTTGGGAGCTTAACACACTCTGGTTTTATTTGGCCACGTCCAGGAGTCTCTGCTGGACATGGGGTAACTATACTGAACAGGTCTCACACTGTAGCAGCGCTGTGCCTTGGCTTCCCCATCAGAAACCGTGTTAGCTTCTCACAGTGTCACAGACATGGGCAACACAGACAGACGGGTGAAGGACCGCTCGCCTGCCAGGATGCAGTATCAAAACTGTACAGAATAGTTCAGTGCATGCTGACTGGCAACATTCATAATGTTTTGGATTAACTAATGACCCCTTAGTATTTCCATACAAATGGTCCTCTGAATACGTAATCTCAAGATAAAACTTCAAAAACCTCGGGGAATCAGATACACTTTTCATGTTACATTTCTTTGAAGTAGTTTTCCCTTTGTATTTCAACAACCCTTCAAAGTTTTCCTACTTACATACAAATCAAATCAGACATCTTGTGCTAAAAGAAACAGACGTTAAAAGTGTTTCACACTTTCCCAACCTTCGAGGGGGAAAGACTCAGTCTAGCAGACAGGTACATATTAACTAAACACTGCCTTTCACTTCAACAGCTAGCCAAGAAGGAACTCTTCATGTGTCAAAGGTCAAACAGAAACAAGGTACCACCCCATTCCCTCCTGCAGCTGAAGATCCTGGTCCTAATGAACAACACAGGTTTAACCTGTACTATGCAAATAGTCTTGCTGACATCAAGAGGGACTTCGTCATCGATGGAAGTACCCAGTCCACAAAGGCCACAGGACGGAGGACAAAGGTCCACCAGCATTTATGAAGTTTAATAGGGGTGAGCTGATCATCCTCAATGTTTTTTTTCAGAGGCAAGAGGGGGGAAATCAACAAGACTCAAAACACTGTGGAAGTTGCCAGGGAAAGGGAAAGGGGGAAAGGGATGCATAGCATGATGTACCAGGTCATTGTGCCTCAACCAAAGACTTCACTGGACCAGTTGAAAAAAGAAGGTTCTAGAAATTGTTGTCTACTGCCTTGACAAAAAAAAAACAAACCAAAAGCCAATAATGCACCCCAAATAAACTTAAGTAAACAAATCATATTTTTGTCACCACTGGGAACTCACAGCTTCCTCAGCAACCATATGAACGAACATACTGGGCCAAATCCTGCATGGGGTACATGGAGGCTCAGGAGTTACCAGGAGATAAGCCTCCTTTGTTCTCAAGCACTAAAAAAGTTTTAAAGGGTTAACTCTTGCTTCATATATAATAGATCTATAAAAATAACTATTTTTAAATGATTGTCCCTTTATTTCCCTTTGTGGGGATGACTATTTTTCATGTGCTTACTGAGCCATCACTGGAGAGACTGTTTCCGGGGAGGGGGCTATATTTAGTTCTGAAGCACTGCAGATTTTGTTTCCCTGGCTACAGTTAGGATGGGATCTTTCCTTGGAGGAGGATCTTACTCTGCCGAATGGAAAGTACTGAGACAGTCTAGTCTGGGCTTGCCGAGCCACTGGTGATGCAAAAGCCCCAACTACAATGATCCTGCTGCGAAAAAAGGGAAAGGCAAATCCCAAACTGGCAAGAATGTTTACTTTACATACACAGGAGACCTACAGATTCAGCCCTGTTTAGGAAAATGAACATTGCTTATTTTAGGATGTAAATCATCATACATATAAATGCAGTGGTCCTGTCGCTCTATGGCTCCTCTTGGGGACAACTCATCCTTTATTCACTGCTCTGCAGAGCCAGCCTGCAGCAGAAGCATTTACACAGCTGTGCGAGGTTGCCTCTTCAGTCACCAGACAGAAACAGGGGCAGCTCTAGATCACAAGAGTGCCAAACTGCTGATGGAAAAGGCTGCTGCTGCTCCCACCCTCCACAGCAGCACTACAAAACCCTTATGGTAATGACCTTCCTTACAGCACACAATTCTGCTGCTAATGTAGATGGATTCATCTACTTTAAGGTTTTGCTGCCAAGACATAAACACCATTGTATTTTACTTCATAGAGGTTCAGGTCTTGTTGATAAACTCAGTTACTTTTGAAAATTAATTACAACGCATCAATCAACAGGAGCGTGCTCACTGCTGCTATACTACAGTTTTGCAAGTACCAAAATACCTTGGAAATTACTCTGTTACTGAAGTAACACAGTCATCAGCGGGTTTCTAGCAAAGCCCAAAGAGCAAGACTACAAGAAAGCTCTAAGTGCTTATATTCTACAACACACAGACTTCTCTAGGACAAGCTTTTAAGAGCAGTCCCTGCAACTGGGCGCTCAAGTTTGCACAAGTCAAGTGCAATTCGCTACGTGCTTCAACCGCTTTACCTGGGGTTACAGCCTTACTTGATGGCTGAAGATAAACACTCTGTGCAAACAAGCTACAAGTCCAACAGGAAACCCACACAAGCACAAGGAGCCCTTGCACATAATGAGGCTGTTGAAGCCTCAAAAAATATCCTGCCATTATATATTGCATTTCATTAACAATGAATCAGCCCAACTGGAACATGCCTTACCTTTAAAAGTGACTTAAGGTAAGAAATCTAAAAGAAGGGTCCCCCTTCTCATCCTCTGAGCAAAAAGGCTTATTGCAATACACGTTGAATGGAAAATACAGGTGGATAATACCAAACTTGTTCCCTTCAATACAAGTTTATTAGAAGTACTAAAGTAACGCTTCCCAAACCAGAACAGTAACATGCTGTAAAACCACTACTCCTGCTGTTACACACCTTACCCAGCAGATTATCTTTTAATCTCCCAACTTTTCCAACTCCATTTTTCAAACTAAAGAATCTTTGATAGAAATCCAACTCCTTGATGTTGTGAGGCGAGAGAAAATGAAAACACCCAGAACAGCTCTCAGTTCTATGAAGAAACAAACAAAAAAAGCTTTGTCCACATGGCAGATCCTTGAAGAAAGCCCTGGTCTTCCCATTTTTCAATTCTTGATCCATTTTGGAACAAAATCCACCTGTCCATACATTTAAAAATGTGTAAGAGAAATCATCACTGCATTTTATCTAAGTTCTGGTTCAACATCCAACATTAAATTAAAAGGTTTCACAAGTACATTCAGAAAAAGAAGAATTTAAAAAAAAATATAAATGCCAGGAACAGGTGCCTTTGTGTGGTGACAACCAGACCTCTGGCAGTGAAGGTATGAGAGTCATACAGTTGGCCTTTGGGATTTGCTTTTTTGTCCATTATTAAAACTTATAGTTCCAAATAGCAAGCTCTTGTCTCCTGCAAAATGTCTCAAGGATCATAAAAGCATTCAGGCCTCTTATAATATTTTAATGAAATTTAAGTTCCTGCTCCTCTACTTGACTTGCAGGCAAAATCTACCATTTTAAGGAGATCATCTTAAACAGCTTTGCAAGAAATGTCAAGAATACTAAACTGCCATTTCTGGGCTGTGGTTTCAGGATTTTTTTTTCCCTCCCCTAATACTCTATCTAAATTGTCTTTAAAAAGAAAGTAGAGTGCTATCCATGATGGAGGAGTGTGATATGCTGTATTTTTAAGACTGCAAGACCTGAATCAGGCCTGTCAGCTAATTAAAAACCTTTCAAAAAGTAGGGGTTTAATTCTCTGCATTGCATTATTGTGCCCAAAAAAAGACTCAGGGGGAAAACAACATGAACAAGACAACTACTACACAGCATTCTGGTTTTCTAAACCAAAGCTCCGTTATCAACGCAACAAACGCTGATGCTCAGGCACACTTCTGACACTTTGGTGCCTGTCTGAAAGCTTCTGCAAGCCTATTTTAATGTGGCTTAGGCAAAAGTTGCTTATGATTGATGGAACCATATTTGCCTAAGGAGAAGAAACCTTAACTTTCTGGTTTTACACACCACCAATTCCATCCTCAGCACCAGAGAGCATTCACAGTGTTCTGTGTGTCCTCTTCCAAATTCTGCACACCCCAGGACCAAGAGGTTCTCACTGCAGCAGCCATCTCACTGGGAAAAGATACCACCAGCATCTCGGGGCGGGGGGTGGTCTTTTCAAAAGACTGACTTTGCCCATGATCCTTTATGACTTATAACTGGGCAGGACTAGACTGTCTAGGCTGCCTACACTGCCTAACTACCAAACCAGGAGGGAAAAAAGAGCCAGAGGATGTCCAAGTATCTGAAACAGGGGTCTCAGCAGTTGAAGGGCAAGGTCAATGTCAAAGAGGTGATTTCCATGGAGGAAAGCAATTTAGCACATGGGCATGTACTCGGCAGGAAAGAGATAGGTCTGAGTAAGGTACCTGGGACACCCCAGCAGCACACACCCCAAAGGCAGCCTGCTGAGTAGATAAGTAATCACAGATTCATAGGGGTTGGAAGGGACCTCAAGAGACCATCAGATCCAACCTAATGAAGCCAGCCTGATCTGACCATGTGCCTGGGGGCCTTGGAGGAGACATTCAGCACTGATCCTACAGTGAGTGACCTGCAAAGGGCAGCGCCACAGCAGTCATGGTTGCCCTGGTAAGTTGCAGATGGAAGGAGAGACACCAAGAGATCCTGTGAAAGCGGACTTCTTCAGGGCTGAAACCAGTACTGAGAAGCCATAGCCAGACAGCTGTGATACTCCTTCCAGCTAGAGGAAACATTTTCACATGATCGTGGGTAAGCTCCCATACCACAGGCACTCCTTGGGCTATACTCAGCAGGGCTCCTGGCTCCTGAGACCTCCTGCTCCATACGCACATGACACCTCACACTGCGACAGCCTGGCCCAGGGCTCTCCCAAGTACTATAGCAGTGTGGTCCAAGGCCAGAAACTTTCATCTAAGGTGGGGACAGCAATTTTGAGTATCTACACAGTGGTCTGCCAACACAAAGGTGTGAAAAATACGTTATTTTCCTCATGTTGGCTGACAAACTCCAACGATCTAACCTGACTGAAGACGAGGATAGAGATGAAGTAAACCGAGTGTTAAATCAAAAGAAACAGCTTAGCTAAACCAGGCACTCTAAAGGGCTTAGGTTAAAAGTTGCTCACCTGAGCTGGGACTCCTGTTACCCTGGTCTTCATGGCTATTTTAACAGGTCAGCCTACCTAAGTAGAGCACATGTTCATCTACTACTTGTGGGAACCTTTCACCAGCAAGGAAAAGTGCGTCCAGGGCTCTTAAGTGCAGCTCCACACTGCTACTAAGGCTCCACTAAATGAGGATGGATATTTAACTTGTGACTGAGGAATCATTACCTGGTAAAGCAATGCTTTATCTCTCTGCAAATCTCAAGGAATCAACTTTCAAATTATTTAGAACCATACACAGCATGGGGGCAAATAGAGAATCGAGTGTTACTTCCCACTATCACGAGAAAATAATACGATGCTCTCCTAAATTAATAAAATACCAACAATTAAAAAACAGAAACACACTCAGCACACACACATATGCCAAAACACACATAGCACCCCAAGTATGTCTCCAGTATCCCTGCAACAGGAGCCTGTTCCTTGGAGGTTTCTTGTCCAAGAACTGTGACCCAGCCTGGCACTCCTTTGCTTGCAAGATCTGACAAGATCCCAAGAAGCCGGTGTGGCTGCAGGCCAACGACCTTGTGCTGTGCCGTGCTCCCAAGAGACACATGCAAACGCTTTAATGAGAGCGAACATGACTACACAGGTTTCCCCTCCTGCTGTAACGCCAGAAAGACTCCAAACTTGTTTCAGATAATACAAGAGATAGCAACTCAGCCATATCTCAGTGCCCCATGGTGTGGATCACGGCATTCACCTCACCACAGCTGTCATAACACACTATAAATTATACACAACACACGCTCTTAATAATGCAAACCTCAGAACTGTCTACATATTTTGTGGCAGCAGCCATTAACAGATGTTAACAGCTAATCAGATAGCAGAAGCATTAAAGGAGACCATAGTCCACTACTGCTATTTGTTTGCTGCATACATGGCTTCTCACTGCCCTAACTGACTACACTGGTGGTTTCTTCTCATGTAGGAATGTCAGGAGGCTTCTCTTTCACATCCTCCCAACTGGCAGTTATTTCAGTTCCCTGAAGTGGAGCTGCCCCTACCTTTAGCGACAGGGGATTGCCTGACAACACCTCACTGAGCATGGAAGCATAACGTTAATACCACACCCAGGCACCAACAAACCCCATTTGTCACCAGATATCTGATCCAGACAAGAGCTTGCAGGAGCTATCCAGAGGACATAATGCCGTGTTCATGCTGGTCTGTACACATCACTCCTCATACTTCTCTGCCCAGAGCACTGCAGCACAGCTGGCAGGGGTCTTGTGAAGAGCAGCAGAGCTGCAAAGGTCCTAAATGAAATGAGATAGGCTATTAAAGGAGGAGGATGATGTTAAGTGAGGGCAAGGCTAGCTACTCTGGACACTCACAGGATCTAAAGGTGTTAACTTCTAGAAATGTTCAAATTTGCAAGGGAAGCAATAAAGAATAGCAAACTGTTGTACTGAGAAGGGTCAGAAGCTGAGAGAGGAAAGGCAAGGCAGCAGTAATGGAAATCTGTGCCAAGGTCTTGGATGGAAAAGCACCAAACCCACAAAGAGGCTCTTGAGAGCACTTGGAAGCTAGCAGTTGCAGACTGCCTGTGCTCTGCTGCCAGACTGGTTTAGGGCTGAAACACTGACAGGCAAGAAGACTCTCCCCCAGACAGCCAGAAGCATGGCAGAGAGGTATCCTCCACTCAGTGGATTTTTGCTCTGTGCTAGAAGCTGGGAACAGATACAGCTGGCACCAGAGCAGCCATCAGCTCTGTTTTGGTTTTCCAAGCAGCACTACAGCCCCTGATGGGATGCACGACCCTACTTTCTGTCCACACGCAGTCAGGAGACAGCTGTTCACTGCCCACATGGGTGGCCAAGGGTGAACCACCACAGCTGCTTTACCACTGCCATCACCTGGTGGACCTGCAGCAGTGTGACACCTGGGGCAGGTCCAGCCTCCACCACTTGTCAACAAGCCCAGTGGGCCAACCAGCCAAAATGGCCCTGGTGTCAAGCTTTGTGAGCACAGCCCAGGGCGGTGGCCTGGTCCCACAGCAGAGTTGAACTCTGCAAATAATTCTGAACAGCTCCTTACCAGCAAAGTGGCTTTACATCAGCTCAGCATGTCACAGTGTTCATAATCTGGTCGCCTTAAATTGGATTGACAGCCTAGCTGAACCACAGCCCGAAATAGAGACAATCTCTCTGCCGGCACAGAGCCGTTTTAGGGAGACCCACCCAGACTGAGATCACCAAGTTGCGCAAGCCCACGTCTAATGACAGGCATGCACCTAACGCCACTCGAGTCAGTGGCACTGGGACTGTGCATAACACCATCTGCCTGTTTGACTAAGTGATGGAAATGGGACCTCAACACACAGATTCTGCCATTTTTTTGCAACCTCTGGGTGCTTTCGGTAATATCAAGGCTGCTGTAACAGCCACATCAGCTCTCCTCACCTCAACTGACTTCAGTCCATCAGATGCCAGACGTGACCTCTGTCACAGACCAAAGCATCATGATCCTTGTGGTTACAACTTTCCTTCCTTCTTGGCTTAGAGGCACTACCAGAGCCAGCTACGGTGGCAGGGGTGGGGAGTGTTCGGGCCCAAGTGAAATGCTGAAGTTACAAAATTCCAATCAAGTCTGCAAGGACACCTTGTCTTCCAATATTGATCTTACTACCATCACACGGAAAAGCAACTTCTTTGCCAAGGCATTTTTAGGTTAAGTTTACTTGAGGTGACACAAACCCACTGTGACCCACAGGCTTGACTCTACACAGAAAACAAAGTAAAAATTCCTCAGGGAATCGGGCAAACAAGGGCTGCTCTACTGTACAAGAGAGCTCACAAGGTAGGACAGCCAAGCAGGCTGCGTTGGCAGAAGGGAACAAGCTGGAGAAAGCCTCCACTGAAGCAAGCAGAAGTCTGGGAGGAAGCTCACCCCCTTAGCCAGCACACAGCCAGCCACTTAGCTAGAAGTTAACAGCCTTTGCCACTCATGGTGAGGAGCAAAATGCTGGCCCCTCCCTCATCAACCCACAGGGACAGCCGGCAATATCACTTTCGTTAGTTTATCAGGTACTGATTGTTATTAGTTATTGATAATTACATGATTGCAAGGATGATGGTTCATCTAGCCTGGAGGTTTTACCAGTGTTAAGTCAGCTTACGCCCTGTGGCAAAACTGCTTCCATGAGGAACAAAACAAATGGGCTACTGTCACAGAACACTCCCTTCTGAAAGTCCAATGCACAGACTGGACACACCTCTTGGGGAAGTCTTCTCCCTCCCTGGAGCCTGCATGTGTAGAGATGTGTAGAGAAAGCTCCCTGCCCTGGTACAGCCCTCCGATTATTACCCATTTTTGATTTTTTTCAGGTAGGCAGCAATGAAGTAGCAACAAGAAGTCCAAGGGTAATCAAGAGACACCTCAGGGCCATGAAATTATTGGTTAAGGAACAGTAGCACCAGAAGTCTTCACCTCTATCCCTCCAGTTGCAGGCAATGACAAGGAAAGAAACAGGACAAGCCTGCAGATCAAAACCTGATTCCAATCCTGGTGTCACCAGCAGAATTTTGGGATTTTTGATCACGGGCTAGTCTACAGTATCAGAGCACACCTGTCTCAAAGGGGGAAAAGGATCCTTGCACAAGAATTAGCAGGCCAACTGAAAGGACTCTAAACCACATTTGAAAGGGGAAAGGAATAAAACCAGGTTCTCTAGAGATAAGCCTGGGGGCAGCATGCTAGTGCTTCAGTCTGCCATCTCAGTAGAGGTAGGGGATGCAGATCCATGTGACAGCAAAGATGAAACAGTTACTGATGGGTTTGAAACCCCACAGGCACCTGAGAATGGTCACACAAGCAACTACAGCTTCTCCTCCCAAAAAGGTGATGGGATCAATGGCCCAACTGAAGTGCATCCACACCAACACACCCAGCATGAGCAAAGAACAGGACAAGCTGAAGCCATTGTGCAGCTGGAAAACTATGATAGAGCTGCCATCACAGAAACATGGTGAGATGACTCACATAACTGGAGTGCTGCAGTGGATGGCTATGAACGCTTCAGAAAGGACTACTAGCAAGGAAAGAGAGGTGGTGTGGTGGCCCTGTATGTGAGGGAGGGCTTTGGTTGTCTAGAGCTTAATGACGGTGATAACAGGGTTGAGAGTTTATGGTAAGAACCAGGGGGAAAGCCAACAAGGCAGATACCAGGGCAGGAGTCTGTTACTGACCCCCCCAACCAGAACGAAGCAGCAGATGAAATATTCTGTAAAGTGCTGAGAGAAGTCTCATGATCACTAGCCCTTTTTCTTGTGGGGCACTTCAACTTCCCAGATGTCTGCTGGAAATACAACACAGCAGAAAGCAAACAGTCTAGGAGTGTGTGTAAGATAACTTCCTGACACAGCGATGAGCCAGCCAGCTATGTAAGGCTGGACCTGTTGATTACAAAGAGAGAAGGATTTGTGGTGATGCGATGGTTGGAGGTCACCTTGGGCACAGAGATGTGGAAATGACAGAGCTTTCATTTCACAAACAAGAGGGGTACCTGGGACTTCTGGTAGGCAACTGTGGCCTGCCTAGGAGACTGGCTGACAGAGGTCCTTGGGAGGCATAGAAGTCCAGGAAGGCTGGACACTCTTCAAGAAGGAAATCTTAGAGGTGCAGGGGCAGGCTGTTTCCATGTGCCGAAAGATGTGCCAGCAGGGAATAAGACCATCCTGGCTGAACAGAGCACTCTGGCTGGAACTCAGGGAAGAATGGAGAGTTTATGATCTTTGGAAGAAGGGGGAGACAACTCAGGAGGTCTACAAGAATGTCATGATGTCATGCAGGGAAAAAATTAGAAGGGCCAAGGCCAAACTAGAACTTAACCTGGCTATTGCCATAAAAGGCAACTAAAAATATTTGTGTAAATAAATTTGCAACAGAAGAAGGGCTAAGAAGTATCTCCATCCTTTATTTGATTTAGGGGGAAACACAGTGACAAATGATGATGCAATGGCTGAGGTACTTAATGCTTTCTTTGCCTGTGTCTTTAATAGTAAGACCAGTTATTCTCTGAGTACCCAGCCCCCTGAGACAGAAGACAGGGGATGAATGAAGCCCCCTTAATCCAAAGGGAAATGGTTGGTGATCTGCTACACCACTTACATACAAGTCTATGGAGCAGGATGGGATCCACCCCAGGGTAAAGAGGGAGCTGGCAGAAGCGCTCACCAAGATATCATTTACCACTAGTTCTGGCTAACTGGGGAGGTCCCAGATGACTGGAGCCACCCATCTAACAAGGGCTGAAATGAGGATCTGGGCAACTACAGGCTTGCCAGTCCGACCTTGGTGCGGGGGAAGCTGATGGAGCAGATCATCTTGAGTGCCATCACTTGGCACGTACAAGACAACCAGGTGATCAGGCCCAGTCACAGGTTTATGAAAGGCAGGTCCTGCTTGACTAACCTGATCACCTCCTATGACAAGGTGATCCAATCAGTGGATGGGGCAAAATGCTGTGGATGTTGTATACCTAAACTTCAGTAAAGCCTTTGACACTGTTTCCCACAGCATTCTCCTGGACAAACTGGCTTGGGCAGGCATACTCCTTGCTGGGTAAAAAACTGTCTGGATGGCTGGGCCCAAAGAGTTGTGGTGAATGGAGTTACATCCAGTTGGTGGCTGGTCACAAGTGATATTCCCCAGGGCTCAGTACCGGCACCAGTGCTCTTTAATATCCTTATCAAAGATCTGGATGAGGGGATCCAGTGCACCCTCAGTCAGTTTGCAGATGACACCAAGTTGGGGGGAGTGTTGATCTGCTGGAGGGTAGGAAGGCTCTACACTTTTGATCTGGGCAGGCTGGGTCAATGGGCCAAGGTCAATTCTATGGGGTTCAAGAAGCCTCAGTGCCAGGTCCTACACTTGGGTCACAACAACTCCAAGCAGTGCTACAGGCTGGAGAAGTGGCTGGAAAGATGCCCAGCAGAAAAGGACCTGGAGGTGTTGGTCAACAGACAGCTGAATACGAGTCAGCAGTGTGCCCAGGTGGCCAAAGGCCAAGAGCATCCTGGCTTGTGTCAGAAATGGTGTGGCCAGCAGGACTAAGGATTGTCCCCCCAGTACTCAGCAATGGTGAGGCCACACCTTAAATAGTGTTGAGTTCTTGGCCCCTCATTGCAGGAAAGACACTGAAATGCTGGAGCATGTCCAAAGACAGGCAACGAAGCTGGTGGAGGGTCTAGAGCACAAGTCTCGTGAAGAGTAGCTGAGAGAACTGGGGCTCTTTAGCCTGGAGAAATGGAGGCTGAGGGCAGATCTTACTGCTCTCTACAGCTACCTGAAAGGAGGTTGTATCCAGGTGGGTGTTGGTCTCTTCTCCCAAGTAACAAGCAACAGGACAAGAGGAAATGACCTCAAGTTGCACCAGGGGACATTTAAATTGGTTATTAGCCCCAAAAGGGATATCAATCATTGCAACAGGCTGCCCAGGGGAATGGCTGAGTACTGTACCTTGAGGTATATAAAATATGTGTAGATGTGGTGCTTAGGGACATGATTCAAGAGTGGACTTGTTGGTGCTGGGTGTGCAGTTAGACTCAATTTCCCACAAGTCCAACCTAAGCTATTCTATGATTCTATGATTAGTTTCATTGTCATTATTTAGAATAAAGAGCTGCCAAAGGCACAAGGAAAGAAACCTCCTCCAGGTGTAGAACTTGCTTGGCTAAGTGAGCAAGGTATTTCAGACATCTGAGCTCATGGATGATGCTCACCTGCCACAGAAGGGATGATTATGTTCCCAAAATCTTGTCCTTGTAATTGCAACTCACTGTAGGTCTCTGAGGAGCAACTGCATCTCCCTCAAACCAGGGGTTTGACGGTGGGGGATAAGCCTAAATTCCTCCTCCTTTATGTACTTCAAATCACTGTGCACTGAAAGAAGAAATGGTGTTTCTCAACCTACCCCTTGTTACACCCCTCAGTACAGGTATACCAGAGGAGAATCAGGCCTTCAGGAAAAAACTAAGATAACACAAAATATGGCAATTGTTGTGTTGTCCTCATGAAACAGACTGAATTCTCTAGCCTTACCATTAAACACTAGATGACTGAATTGACTTTGATCTCACTTCACGAGGCAAGGCTATTTCTTCTCCTACTTTCTTACAGTAACTCAGATTTGCCTCTGTCCTATTTTTGGTATCTAAATTAAGAATATTGCTCACAACCAGATTATATGGCATTTATTCTGAAGAGTAAGAGATACTGATACAGCTAAAAATTCAATATAAACACCCTGTGGATGTAAGCCATGGCATTTATATACCAGCTTAATAAGCACTAAGAGGAATTTCTGATGTAGGGCACATGACCCTCCCCTCATTTCAAAGGCAATTATTTTAATACCCTGATTTCAAAGCGCGACATGTCCTTGCAAATGCTTGCAGACAGACTGCTTTATCAAACAAGCTTCTAAATCCTGAAAGGACAGTTTCAGGTGCACCACTGGTTCCAAGATAAGAGAACATCTGGGAGCAAGTGTATGGGCTGGCCAGCAGATAAGCAGGCTGAGACAAACATCAGTTTTATGCAGCACGGATCTGAGCCTTCCTCAGACAAACTCTCAGGCTCAGGGAGATTCAACACAGAGCTCCTGCTTCAGCCCATCTGTAGCTGTAACCAGCACCACTCGTGCTGCCACTGCTGCCAGCAGAGCACTGCTGCCTTCCCAGTTCTTGCAGGTTACTGGAGCAGTCTTTCCGCTCAGGGCAGCCCTTGGCTTTCACACCTTGTCGCCTACTCCTTGATATGTTCCACACACCTCAACCTGAAAGCTAATGCAGTGCTAACTTCAAAGGGCCAGCTTATTCTCTTTAATAGCAAAAGAGAACACAGCCAGACTCCACGGTTATCACTTGTCAAACCTGACCAGCAGCCACTCAGCCTTTCAAAAACAGGAGAAATGGAGAAAACAGCCAACTTGTTGTAGAGAGAGCTGAAAAGATGACAACAGCTGTTTTTTCCATCAAGACCTTAAAAGTTTCCAGCACTTTCTGACAATGGCTTGATGCCCCACGCAAAAGACAAACACCTGTCCAAGCCCCTCAGGGAAAGAGATGTCCACACAACTGGGCCATCATCTCCCATCCCAGGGACATCCCAGCTGGTCCTAACGTAAGGCTCATGCCTGCTGCCATCCTGCATACCCCATAGAGCACAACACTGTTTCTTCCTGAAGCAGTAGCTGAGGTGGCATGCCATAAATATCAATTCATGTAATTTCACTTTGCAATCTGAGATCATTACCTGTCATGATAATTGTAGTCATTACCCAAACCCATCCCAAATCCCCGAGTAGGCATGTAGACATGCTACACCAAGTAAAACTGTAAGAAAGGATATAACAAGAAGTCCAGCTATCGTGCAAGGCTTGCACATCAGGGTGTGGGGACACAGGAGGTTGGGCAGGCAGGTTTAACATAGAAGTTGCAAATTTAAGTTCTTAAAAAACACTTTGTATTCCCTTATTTTATTACAAAATGGAATTTCTTAGTTATACAAATCAAACTCCAGAGGTTAGTAATCAGGTTCACCACGAGGAACAATACTGGCTCAGATGCCCATCACAGTACCTGCCTCCTGTTTCCTTATGGCTGTGATCTTTTAAGTCACCTCCTGGCTGCCATCTCTCACTTATTCATGCCTTCTATTCAAGCTGAGGTTCCCTCTCCCACCACAATTTTCCCCCTCCCAATACCTTCCTACTCCCTTGAGTGCCAATGATGTTTTTGATTTGCAATCAACCTGTAATACATGACAGCTTCATCCTTCTCTTTGCTGCTTGCAAATGCTTAGGAGGAAGCATGAGGAGAAAAAAAAATGAATCCCAAACAGCCCTGTCCTTAGCTCTCATGCTTGGCACAACCACAGCCACAAATGGGCAATGGCAGGAAAAGCCTTCTTCAGCCCCACGACTACTGCGTTGGGTCCTGGGGGGTTGGTGCTCCAAGAAGCAGCTACTGCATGGCATCAGTTGCAGCACCCAACTCTCAAGGCTCTGTCGAGCAAAAGGACATGCAGTTCTTCCCACAGCTGGGCAGTTACCCAAGTTTTGGCAGATTTGCATTGGGGAAAAAAAGCGAAGGAAGAAGTACTTAGATAATCAGGTAGCTCCCTCCCTCTCTTAACTTCAAATACCTATGTAACACACAGAAATACTAAAGTATCTCAAACAAATTCCTTGGTAAGAGCATCAGCACGATCTAAGCAGCTTGCCCTGAACACATTCTTGGAAGCAGTCACCATTTTTGAATGCAATACCTCAAAATAATTACAGAACACAAAATAAATTTTAAAAAAATTACAGCAAAACAGCCCAAGGCAAATGTGCAGCTCCTCACATGCTGAGCTGCTGACATTTCTTCTAAGCAGCCCAAATCAAAGTCCAGTGAGAGAAGCTGTCAGATGACACTGGAGAGACACAAAGACACCACCGCAAATGCTCACACCCTGCAAGTAAAGCATGAAAGCCTGCATACCAGCTGCTCTGCTCTTACTGCTGCAGAACCCAGGTCCCAACCCAGCCCGGAGGGCTTCCCAAGCCCAGGGCGGGAAAAACATCCAGATTCATGAAGACCCACATCCAGCTCCTCAGAATGTCAGCTGACAAGCCCTCAGCAGTTTGGGTATCGCCTGAAACACTGGATGAGAACAGAGCCCTGTGAGCATGCCAAGGCCCTGAACATGCTCTGCTCAACACTGGGAGGGAGCATGAACAAATCAGGTACTGGCCACACAAGAGACTCAAAAGAAAAGAAAAAACCAAAATTGCCTATGATACCTCAGTGCTGCTGTCCACTACTGAAGGTCTCATCTAAGGCATCAGGATAGCTGTCCCACTCATCAGAAACAGAAGCTAAATATATTCCCAGATTGAAGTCTCAAGCCCCTAACAAGTCCCAGCAAAGTTTGGTATCCCCAGACAGAGAGCATGGCTGAGCACAGCTGCTTTCTCCACCGCCTTCACGAGCAGGGCATGCCCAGCATAAAGCTGCATTTAGTCATGCAAGGCTTCTGCCAGAAAATTTATCAAACAAGGCGTCTGAAGCCAGCCAGAAGGTGGCCAGGGAACCTGAGAAGCTGCAGAGAAGGAGCCACAGGATTTTCCAAAGCAAGATGGAAGAAACTCTTCATATGATTTCTGTTCTCCTCTGCACCAGGTCACTGTTAACCACACAGATTATCTTTTCTCCCCAAGAGGACTAAACTGTTGGAACGCCTCCCCCTGTGCTCCAAAAAAGCCACAATTGACTAACTTTGAGTAAGTGGTCAACAACGTTGTTACCACGACCTCCTCTTTAATGGAGGTTGCCGTTCCACATCTGAATACTTACAGCACTCACCTTTTCTGCATGACATGCAGCACATCTGGGGGTCTTGCCAGTTGAATTAAGCAACAGTAAATTCACACCAAGTCCTAGAGCCTAGTGCAATTGTGTACATCTTTTTTCTGCAAACGAAGTAATCCCAACATCACTCTAAGTCAAGAACTTCCACTAGAGCCTACTGAGGGGATGAAAATCATAGGATGGTGATGGGTGAGACAAGGATTAGTTTCTATACACTCTGCATGCTAAAACAGTCCCTGTTTAGGATGCCTCACTTTTCCCATCTGAGTTTCAGCTAAAAACAAAAGCTAGGGGACACCCCTTCCAAACACTACAGAAGAGAATTCCACTGCTTCTGGTTTAAGGGAGAAGGGGAGGGAAGGAACAGAAAGCTCCCCCAGTCAGCAGGGGCTGAGAGACACCCTCCTCTCCCTATCAACCTTAACCCAACTCACATGCTGCTTTGGCTTTATGAATTCCAGACAGTTCCTCGCATACCTCCAACCACACACTGAGAAGTGACAACCACATCAGAAGGTTTGGCAGTGTGTTTAAAAACAAGCACTAAAAAACCACCACCACCAAATGCACTTAATGAAACAGTTAACAAGGTTAGGCAAGTTCATTAAGGATAAACAGGTCTCCCTTAAATCTTTTTGTTGTTGATGGGAATCAAACTTCCCCCTTCCCTTACAGTTTAAAGAAGAAAGAGGTGTGGTGATGTTCTAGTACAAGTCAGGGAGACAGGACCTCAAGTTGATTTTATTTACCCTCTTGTGGCCTTAGGTCACGTGAATTCTTATTCATTTACCCCATCTGTAAAATGGGGCGAATAATAATTAGAAACTACTACCCGACATTATAGGAATTATTCCATTCAGAGCCATGCAGCTCTTTGAAGATGCAAACCAAGTGCCAAGCGTTATTACTAAATGATGAAATGATATATTTTCTCCCCCAAGCTATATCGGGGAGGAAAAAAGCCATGCAAACAGCCAACTGCATTCCTAATGAGATATAATACTCAGAAAGTGGGACATCTTAAAACAGACTGGACAATCTTTTTCCAGCTCACAAGGATTATTCCAAATACATAAACCTCACAGGGTTATAAAGGCAAGAAAAGAATCATATAATTTGCCCAGGTTTCTGCAGACAAAAATAAGCTTGCCTAAATAGACAGAGAAAATGGACACTCAATCTTGAAGAGAACAAAACCAATTTATCACTGTAGTAAGGGAAGAAATTAAATTAATTAGATTCAAAAGCTTTGGGGGGCAGGGGGAGGGTGTGTGGAATTTATGTTTTCTGAACATAAAGTGACTGTCAGGCCTGGGAAAGTCAATTAAAGAAAAAGAACCGGAAAGGAGGGAGGCAGGGAAATGCAGCAACAGAGGGGTCACATGCTAGATAAACAGGGCAGTATGCTAACTATTTACAGATAAATACAACTCCCTCTCTTGCTGCAGAGATTTATGTATGTTAGAGAGCCAGTACTCTGTGTGACCATAATGTTAAGTTACATTAACGTTCTCCAAACCACATCACAAAAAAAGTGAAGAGCAGAAGCATAAGAACACACTGCTTTGTGCAAGCAGCAGTACTGACTCTGAGAAGAAAGGAAGGCACAACCAACCAGAAAAATCCTCTCCTTCCATCCCCACCACCGCCTGCCAGGGTGGCACTCTCCTTCTCCATCCTCTCCAGCCTGAAGATCATTGCTTAGCTGGCAGGCTTATGTGGGACAGGAGATGTTGTTCACAGAAGACAAATACTAGTAAAATAAAAATATCTGTGGTTTTAACTTACTGAACCCAGCAGCGAGTCAGGTCAAAACTGGCATTTCATCAGCATCCCTGTGTCATTTAATGACCCGATACAGCTCTGACAACGCACTGAGTAATGGCAGGAGGATGCCTGGACAAGGGGGAGGCACTGCATTTCCTACAAATGAGGAATTTTACCTCGTGCTGGACCCTTTGCTGTGCAGCAGTCTGGAGCAACAAGTCAAGAGGAGGCAATACCCCTGTCCTACACACCTTGAAGCTGCAGCAGCCTGAGCTGTGCCATGCCGTACACCTGCCCCATGCCTGCCCCAGCATGCCCACCACAGCCCCACAGATCCAGCAGCCAGGCAGGAACAGGACTGGGGGTGGCCTCGGGACCCCCTATTCCCCAACCACAGGCAGTGTTACACCTACCATAAACGTGCAGATCCTGGGGACTCCCCCACCCCGATTCCCCAACCACAGGCAGTGTTACACCTCCCATAAACATGCAGAGCAGCCACAGGCTCTGGGGAAATGTTTGAGATTACTACTATTTTAAGCACATTTCAATTCAGCACAACTATTAAAAGCCCAAGAAAAGCTGCATGTGGGCCAGACCCTGCAGGACAAGGCAGCAAGGGCTAATAAACGCAATAAGGAGACGTGCACAGAAGTACCCGTGTACTTCTTTCCCTCCCATATTAAATGGAGGGGGAAAAACTCCCACAAACCCAACCAACCAAGCCAGCAAACACTAATTTTTGCCTTTTGCACAGGGGCACTGCAACGGGGCAGACTGAGCATGTGTTATTTCAGTGTCTTCTGTGCATGCTTTGTCTCAGTTTTGGACAGCAGACAACCTGCCGCCACTGAACACACACTTTAACTCAAAGCAGTCCCCAAAAGCCAGGGGAGCATGGTGAAAACATACCTGTAAACCTGCCCAGATTTTGCTACAAAAGATCAGGAGTTACAGTAAATACGACTGAATCTGGTTGCATAGACGTAGCCAGGTTTGTGTGTCTTCATGGCACTCCACTAAAGCTTCTCTCTGCTAAGGCACATTTTAAAAGCCTTATTTAGCTTTTCTGGATGATTTATGCACACTGCCTTACCATGGGCCACAGCTGGACTGTCAGCACCACGTTTAACAGAGTGCTTGCTAGGGAGGGAACAACAGGATGGGATGGGAATCCGTGCCTCTGCCATGGCTAAACAGAGGCAGCATGCAGGGGCACTGAAACTTCACTTGAAACACATCAGCGTACTCTGTGTGGTGAGATCAGAGCTCCGACGTCCAGGCCGCACTTGGGGCAACACGACAAGGAAGCCCATGTTCCTCTCCCTGGCTGGGAGAAGCAGACAGCAGCCTGAAACACGGCCTGCTGCTCTTGTCACTGCTGAGTCAGGCATGGGAATTTCTTGCCACCTCGTTAGGAGAGGCTCTTATTTATCTGTTAAATGGCAAAAGCAAGCAGCAGCCAGAGAAACCTGCTCCAGCCTTATGGACTGATTGCTGAGGGCAACGGGTCTGACATGAAGCAGAAACACACCAGTACTGGAGCTACAGGAATGGAGAAAGGAGGACTGAGCACCTGTGACTAACAGCCTAAGATGGGCATGGCCACACACTCCTCCTGAGGAGCAACAGCACAGGTGGCAGAGAAAAAGCAGATTTAGGTCCCAAAACTTCTGGTGCTCCTCAGGAGAGAAAACCAGCACAGCATCTGGAGAGCAAAGAGGTAGAGACTTCCAGTCAAGTCAAGACATTTTTTGCACAATGATGCCAGCATATTGAAAGCCTCCAAACACACATCCAGCAGAACACGGCTGCCAGCCAACACTGGACTTTTAACAATGTTTTTACAGCCACGACTGACTCAGATTCAGCTGGAGTGCAGGAACAGTTGGAGTGTAATCCCAGCAACTCTAATAAGCAGCAATAAAAATGAAAAAATGTGACCAGAATGGAAGACAATAGGTGATAACTGCTCCTGGAACCAGCAGACCTCTGATTAAAAGAAACCAGGAAATAGAAGCATTTGTTACTGGAGTGTCAGGGTTCCTGACAAAGAAGGAGCAACATCCACTTCTTTCCAGGTCCAGTGCAAAACCTCAGGCAGCTTATGAATCCCAGAGAGAGCTCTCAAGCATTGATTTAGTGAGGGAAGAGTCGGAGATCCAAGAAGAGGTGCTCCATAGGCTATGGAGAGGGAAAGGGAGTAAAAGAAATGAAACAACATTTCAAATCAGACACCAGTCCTTGGATACTGTGGGCCTACAGCAAGGCCTGGGATGCAGGAGGTGCTTGCTGCCCTTTCCAAAGTCTAATGACTGTTATGAAACCCGTGGGTGTAAGGCCAGCGACCCCTTGGGTCAGAGGGCTCTTAAAAATTGTGAGGAACAGCACCCACTTCATGCCCTATCAGCTGGCCCTGGAACAGTGCAAGTAATTTCAGGGCCTGCAGGGCAACAGGAGGGAGACCCTGCCCATCTGCCAAGGAAAGCACGGACTAAAAGGCAGCAAGTCCCAGATGGAGCAGGGAGGCAGAAATCAAGAAGATGCCTAGTCCAGCTGTGGGACAGAAGCAGACAGTTGTGACATAGGTAGACTTTCAGGGCTCGTGGACAGGTGAACATGTGACCAGATATGCCTTATGGATGCACCACAGGAAAGGAAGTCTTATGCTTGCTTCACTGGTGGGCTCACACACACCACCTCAGAGAGGACAGTACAAATATCAAATTCCTCACCCAGCGAAAAGCTAAGGATGAGCGGTTCAGAGCCAAGAGCAGCTGAAGGGCAGCAAGCCAAGACAGAGACAGAGGATGGAGATCACTAGTAGATGCCAATGTTTGTACGAGTACGAGAGTGTGTGCAGCAACATGAGTCAGGAGGACAGACCCAGCAAGCAGCTGGGACCTCAGCCATGGCATTATGGGGTGAGCACATCCCAGCCGCAGGGTGCGTGGCTCAAGTGCAGACACAGAAATCCGACCCAGCTCTCCCGCTGGAATTTAAGATGCTAAATCATGCTAGATCATACCACAATATCCAAAACAAAGTAGGTGAGGCAGAAATGTTCCCGAGACTGCCAGCTCTGACATGCACTAGGCTACTTAGATCAAATCAGTCTAGACTGAATGCAAAATGCTTCTCCTTGAAGTCAACTAAACTGAGCCATTTCCAAGGGGTAATGGAACAGATAGGTTATTTTGCCGAATGTGTTTTCACATAAACTTGCCCCAGTAATCTGAAAGCTCTTGGCAGTTTCCCTGCACACTGCCATAGACCTGCCAAGTCAGATTAACTGCATAGACAGATCGCAGCTGCATCACGCAGGCACAGCAAGCGGGCCTCCTATCAGAGCGCTGGCACTGCTCGACCCTATTGTGTGCACGAAACAATTCCAGTGGTCATTTCAGGTTTTTTTCTTGGATTATCAAAATATTCTCCATTACTCTGCTACAGTCCATATGTTAACTTTAAAGCCACTGTCTTTAAAATGTGGAAAGCCTCCTTGAATCTAAACTGTGGTTCAGAATGTGTTAAGTGATAGGTATCCTTCAAAACACTGAATAAATGTACGTCTATAAAGCAAAAGCAGCGTAACATCTTTCTACAACTCCTGCTGGAAGCTATATGCAGCATAATTTTAATGACATTTGAAATAAAAGCTAAAGGAGCTGTTGTGTAAGGTATCAAGAAGGAACCCGCAGATCTGTGGATATTAGACATCAGCGACACGGTGGGTTAGATTACTCACCCAGAGGAGCAGACTTAATGCTGATCTCCACTGTCACTCTTGAGCAAGTACCACTGATCCATATAAACTTCTGACACTGAAGAGAGAGAAATAAAGAACTTAATTAATCACTATGAAGTCTGAGGTGACTTAACAGTGCCATTTTAGAAAAGTTTATCATCAAGTGACACAGGATACAGGAAGCACAGTGGATGACATACATAATAGCATTAAATAAAGCCATTACCAGGAGATTAAAGGATGACAACTGATGTAAAGAGGGAAAATGAGCTTGTTTATTCCAAATAATTCCAAGCAACCTTATTTCTCAGCATTTCAACATTACATGGTTGGCCTATGCCTGCCCTCCACCTTGTTTAATAAAAACAAAAGGTAGTGAATAATGCCTTGCAAGATTTCCATCTCACTACTGCAACCTCCAAAAAATCCCAGCCAAGCATCTCATGGATTGAACAATAACAGATCAGTGCAAGAAGTGAAGCCAGAGGAAGTCAGAGCAGCCCAAAGCACTGAACCCACCCAACTGCTATTCCTGAGTCTCTCTACTATAACTATTTAGGGAAATCAAAGATGTTCTCTGACAGAAAGTTTTAGTCACAGATACTCCCATCTACAGATTGTGGTCAAAAAAAGAACTCTTTGGTGTGGGAAGCTTGACAGAACTGTACCAGGAGAAAGTTCTAGGTAAATTTTGATTCTGAAATGCAAAAGGGAAGTTTGGGGAATAAAACCAGTAACAAAAAAATCCAAATTTGGGAAGTTAGATAAACTCCCATGAGAAGAGCTGTAGGAACCAGTAACTCGTAGATGAATGCTCAGTGAAATACAGCTGGTAGAAAGATATAAACAATCAGGGTCACTCCTATGTACCCTCACATGGGACACTGCACCAGCACACCATGATGTTGCTCTGTCCACAAAAATCATGCCAAAGAGCAAGAACAAATCTTGCCAAACTGAGGAAAGTTTAAGACAAGCAAGCAACGTGACCAGAATGCAAAGAATCAGCTAAAAATAAAAAAAACTTAAAAGGTAGGGCTAAAGAGACACTGACTGACTAGTCTTTGACTTGGGGCAACAAAGATCAACACAAGGAGTAAACAAGAACAGGGGGAAGTCAGACTCTGTATGGCTGGGAGATGAGCGTGTGCGCACACACACACACCCCCCACATACCCCCCAGAAAAAAAAAGGAAAAAAAAGAAAAAAGAAAAAAGGAAAAAGAAAAAAAAAGAAAAAAAGGAAAAAAGAGAAAAAAAAGAGATAAGCATTTTCAGGCCTAGATACTAAAAAGCTGTAATGGATGGTCTCAGGGCACACAACTGATTGGGTGCTCATTACTTCTCAGAGCAGTTTTTTTAGACTTCACTAAATAAAAACACCCAGGAAAAAAAATTTCACAGAACACAAAATGCCTGGGACATATGAGTCTGTGCAAGCAGACTCCATCACAGGACTGGGGCTGCAGGCTATTGCAACAGAATAATTATGTACTGAGCACTGTGCAACACAGGAAAAAAAAAAACATCTGTCAGATGGAAAAAGAGACAAAACGTGGAAGGCGGGGAAAAAAATAATATTTGAGGTTTCTATAAAGGGTACTGCAGCACGTCACATATGAAACTACAAAACCAGGGGAAAAAAGTTACTTAACAGTGTTATTTTAAGTCTGCCAAAAGTAATAGCAAGGGCTGAAATGGAAAACCTATAATTAGACAGAGCTTCTCCCCTTCATTACAAATCTTTGACTCCAGCTGAGCCAGGCGAGGGTCACAAATTGATGGATCTTTGGGATTCCCACTGCCGGGGCTGCCAGGACCCACAGGCAGCAGTCAGGCAGAGGGGAAGGAAGTATGGAGCCTAGCAGCTGTGGGGTTTTGACGCTGCTGTTGCAGCTGGTCTGCCCCTCCTGACACCCATTTCAGAGGCAGTCAAGTCAAGTCCTTATCGTCTTCCCCACTGCAGAAAGCATTTCCTATGCAGGAAAGTTCCAGCAGCTTTTCAGAATGAAGGTCCCTCCTGGTCCTGCCAGGTCTGTCTCCCTCCATCAACAGCGTCTTTAAAGATAGGAGAGTCACGCTTCCCATGAATGCCCATCTCTGTCCCATTTGCTCTCCCCAGCATGGGGTGTGGCGGCACCACAGCTATCCCCAAACCTCTCTACCATGACTGTGTTGGTAAATCAAAGATGTTCTTTGTTACTGTGGTTTGACAGAAAGTTTAGTCATTTCCTTCTCAGCGGAGTCAGAGTTATGCATACGCAGCCCACACCTCGCACAGGCCGACGGCTGCTCACTAGGAACACTTGGGTGCATGTATCAACAGCAAACTGCCTTAGACTTTACCTTGTGAACTGTCACCACAAGCTGTGAGGGAAGCGGCCCGCCATTTCCTGTCCCCCTGCTTCCTTCCCCAAGCTCAACGCAAGTTTTACTAATGAACTTCCCCAGGAAACCCAGACTCTCTCTAGTCCTACAGAAAAGAAAAGCTCTCTCCCACTGCTTTCAAAAGTAATTCCTATCTAGCTGGCTGTGATGTTGACCCCAGTATTTCTCCTGGCTGATCAGGGCACAGGACACAAGAGATCCAAAGGGCTTTTTACCCTGTGACCTGTATTAGGATGCCAGGAAAGCTGGCAGCCCCATGGGAAGTTTGGAGCTCCAGGACAGTGGGTGAAAACTTGGGACTTTCTGGACTTCTGGGAAAGGGTGGAGTTTTTCTGGTTTAGCTGGAAGGGTCAATTACCCAGGAATGGTATCAGAGGGAATAGCTGCTCTTGCATCACACATGATAAATGTAGCTTGAAGCCCCTGATCAGAGGGCACATGGGCGTCCAGGCGTCTCAGGCACCGGAGTTCTCCAGCTTCAACACCAGGAACTAAGGTATCCACCAAGTTCAACCTAAGTTCAACTTCAGAATCAAAAAATCAGCCTCCTAGAAAACCACACTCATAACCAAGAGCCGGCTTTTAGGAATGAATATTTAAGATGCACAGGACTAGGCAAAGCAGGTGAGATAAAAATTAATTAGGTTTCTGATTTCAAACAGAGAACTTCAGAGAACATAGATGGCCTGGAAGAACCTTTCTAAGGCAAAGACAAAACAAATGAGAGGTGCACACTGTGAAATTTTTTGTCGTTTTCATCCTAAAATCTCTGGAAGAGAACACAAATCCTAATCCTAGAGTCTTGCATGCTAGGCAATAACATTCTACATCGCCAATTGAAGGTTTTGTACAACAGCCACCATCTCTTTTTCAAGTTGCATGACTGCACACAATTACCTCCTGTATGAATTTAAACAGGACACAACCCTATGCCTAAAGACCTGAAAAAGTCACATGTTGCACTGCGTTTGTGGGCATAACTTATGAAAGCTTCAGCACTGTTTCTTTGCTTTGTGCCTCCTGGAAGCTTTGCTTCAGGAACATTTTTGGACAAATGCAAGAATACTGCAAGCAAATGATCTGGTTTATGTCTGCTCTTTACTAGATAAAAATAAAGATCTGCTTTGCCTAATCATTTCGGATCAGGAAAAGAAGGGCTTTGAGCTACAAGATCTGAGAGCGCCCTCAATCTCTACTAGAAGCTGAAAAAAATGACTCTGTAACACGGGACCCAAGCAGCCACAGCCCAGTTCAAATTATTCCTCCTTCCCACACACTTGCTTCATGTTTGTGTGCTTGTGTTTCGATTAAAAAGCTACTACGACATTCTTCCTGCATTTTTAAAAGAAAATGGGGCGATACATTCCACAGGCAACAGGCCTCAGGGCAGCTTGTGTTTACGTGTCTCTCACCACCACCCCCCAACCCCAAGGCACCCCACAAGCCACGCACAAGCTTCCTGCACTCACACACACCCAACTCATGAAGGCCATGACATGCAGGCCAGCCCTGCTCAATTACCAGGTTTTGTAATTGGACCATTTACATTTGGAGGACATTGTCAGACTGGTGGGCAAGTCATCCAGGCAACTGACTTGCGATTTTCAGCCCCAAGAAACTGCATGGGAAGGAGAGATTTAGGTGGAAGAGTTGTGGCTGCTGAGGATGGCATCAGCCAGGCAGCAAAGCTCGGCCTACTGCAGAGGACAGCACAAAAGGACAGCACAACAGTTTTCCAGGCAGGGAGTGAGTGTTTCTTGAAATCCATGGTGATGGTTCAAACAAACTGCTCCATCCTATGATGGAAGTGGATGCTGTCTGTAACACTGACAGCTTGAAGCAGGCATGGTTGCCTCTCCAGAAAACATCTGACAACAGGCGGTGCTTCCACAGCAGTTGGCAGCTCTGTGCATATCCTGCCCTCTCATCCCTTCAGAGTAGGGTTGCAAAAGCTTCTGCTTTCTCAAGGTAGGACCACTTCTGACAGGCACCCCATTCCCACAGCTTGGCTGCCAAGGAGAAGAGGTGGCAAGGAACCTCCTTTGCCAAGAAGCCTCCTCTGTCTACCCCTTGTCTGCCACACACACTACTTGGGCCAACAAAATGCGAGCGAGCACTCAGCTTCTTCCAGTCACCTTTCAACCACGGTCAGGACACCTCTTCCTGAAAGCCCAGCCACACTTGCAGGAGCTGGGCCAAGCCATGGCTCCACACAAGCGTATGCGGCAGCTCCCACACAGACACAGCTCCTTCTTGTGGACGTAGGCACAGGCGGCTCTGCAATCCGCTTCCCCCAGATGTATATGTAACAGTTACTTTTGCAGACCTTGGCCATACACTTTCACCCTTTCCAAGGGTAACACCTAGTTTATGCTGGGCAGCACAAACCATTGTTTTTTAATATATATATATTTTAAAGCCTACATCGAGAAGCGTATTTGATGCTTGTGTACTCTGTCTTTAGTCTGTGTTAATAGATGGTTTTCTTTTTTTACATTTTTTCTCTTTAAAGAATGATTAATAGCTACTAGATAAAACTTGCCTCAAAAAGCAATGAAGGAAAATGTAATAACGTGTATTTCCAAGGAAGTCACCAATGCAGGCTGATCATGTCAGGCTATCTTAGCTTAGAAATGTGAGCAGAGGATTTAAAGCCAAGAAGCCAAGTAGAAACACCCAATGGTCTGAATGAGTGGGGAGCTAATGGTCTTCCATGGAAAAAGTCATTGATGCATGTCTTTTACTTTGGTATGCTAGCAGTGCAATTTTGTTAGAGGCCTTTGGGCAAAGGCTGGTTTGAACCTGAATGGAAGTAATCAGGGTTACAGCTTGAATGATTTCCTCATGTTTGTATATATCACCTACCCACACCAAGTAGCCATCACCCACCACCACAGTCTCTCTCACAGCTAAATCACCCGTCCGCAGACATACTTTTCAGCTGCAACGGGCCATGTAACCCACCTCTTATTTATGAAGGGTCAGGCTGGCTGCACTTAGGCAAACAGGTAAAACACAGGTGCTCCAGCCCTTATCTTTATTTGTGGTTTCTAGAAGGTCACACACCTTCTGATGCAGACAATCCACACGGCACCCACATTAGCAAACCAATCTGGTTTTGGACACTATTGCATCCACAGCTGAAACCCAAAACAGTACTTGTTCATCCTGCAGTGTCAGCCTTGAGCTTAAGAACCAAATTCTGATCCAAAACCAGGGGTCTGGCACACACAGAAACCCAAAGTGAAAGCTCAAGGGACCAGTGCAACACTAACCACATCATTAACTCCAGTGACCCAAGCAACTGGTATCTCGTAACATTTTCTACCAGAAAATTGTGTGTACGAATGATACATAAACACAAATGTCACTGAGTCAACATACGAGCACTGGAGGATACAGACAACATAGCCAAGTGCCACAACAAAGAATCACCTTCTGGAAACATAATTAAATATTATAAATAATCTCCTCAGAGAAGGGTAACACCAGTCAGAACATTTAATTAAGTACTTGCAAGATCAGTAGCCAGAATGCACTGCAGAAGACTTAAATAAAAGCTTTCAAATCACTAACTTACCAGATTTTAAGTAAAATTAGACATGATTTATGCAAGGAAAAAATGTATGACTAATTTATGACTAATCTATTAATCACTGACTGTCTCCATCTATGAATTGGAGTGCTACTCCATGCAGTTTTTGACAGCTAGTGGGGTTCTTTTGTTCTACAAGCCAAAGCAACAGGTTATGTGCCATTTACATGTGTAAGTAGTAGTTGATGTGCAAGTGTAGTTAATGGAACTTTTATAAGTGACTGGAAAACATGCAAGATTATTTTATGAACTTAACTGAAGTCCTCATGCCCTCAGTGCCCACGTCATGGCAGCGGTGTGGTAAGAAGCCTGTGCAATCAGATACAAGAGAATTCAATCTCATGGAAGACATTTTCCATAGGGCAAATTTGATACCACCATAGTACTAGTCTTGTCAGTTATTCTACCTCTTTCATAGTTATGTCAAATTTGCTGACACTAAGGTGACTCAAGCCACCGATGTTGTTAGTCACATGGCAAACTGGAGCGCACAGGGTGGACAGCCATCTTCAGACATCTCTTCTGTCCCTGTGCAAACACCAAAAACTAGTTGGTGTCTCAAGCAGCTCTGGTTCTGGAAGCCAAGAGGCTGCAAGAGTTTTGTAAGAGTAGACTGCTTTTTTAGGGCAAGATGATCACAACGGGCTGTAACACTGCTATCATTAAACTAACACAAACAGATTACCAAAGTGTTTTCCCTCTCACAGGCACCATGGTGGTCTCACTCTCCTACGTGTGCAAAAGAGCCAAGAGCCTCCATGTACCTTTTGGTTGGAGATTTAAGGGACACCTTCAGCTCTGGCACGCTCCAGCAAATGCAAAAGGCATTGCTCTATCAGCACTATTCGTCATCTTATTCTGACTGGTGTTGCCACATGCTGGTTTCTGCCTTCCTCCCCTACTCTACTAGACATAAGCACAATATACACCTTAACAGAAAGGGTTTGGGCTCACACAGAAGGTTTACCATGGAGTTTTGAAGATGCCCACTCTTCAATTGCACTGAACTGTTACGGGTATCCTTCACACAGTTCAGTCACAGCCATGCTTTGCCATTCCTAGAAGGAACTTAAATAGCTCCAACGCCACCAACTTACATAGTCCTATTGAGTGAGGAACACGCATCCAGACTCTGTTTTTCCAGAGATGGGAGGCAAGATGGAAGCTATGCAAACAGCAAAACCCAAAAGCACTTGCCAGGAAAAGGAACTAAATTAATCCTTTTTTGTTGTTAAGAAGAGGTAACTAAAAGATATGAGTTAAAACACCTCAAAATTAGGATCAATGTAACTAGGTGCTTTGCCAGCAAAAGTAATGTACATTTAGTTTACAGTTTCTCCATGCAGATCCTTCCGTTGCTTTCAGTGCTTTTTTGCTGGTTACGTGCTAATACACACGCACACACACAAGATTCAGCTGTCATGTTTTCATATACATGGCAAATAATCCCCAAAGAACCATTTCTACTAATCACATTGTTCCACAGAGTTTTAAAGCACATGACTGCAGAATAAAACCCTCACCACATATTTTTGGCCTGGATTCTAAAGGAAATTAAGTTTATGTGGTAGTGTTGTTTGTCAGTCCTCACCCTATTAAAGTTTCAACTCACTAGTCAGTTTTGACCGCATTTGGCAGGAGACAAAAAGATCTGAATAGGTGTCATATTCTTACATCTTTGGGAGAGATTATTATGTAGGTAGAGGGGAGACACCCAAACTAGCCTCCCACAGAGTCAAACTCTACCGCAAGAGCCCAACAATCCCCTACTTTGTTTGGCCCAGCAGCCGCTCCGTCAGCATCTGCACGTGGGTACGTTGACTCCTGTGCGGTCAACATGAGAGACGCCGGATAGAAACCATGGGCCAAGCCAAAAGGGACAGGAAAGGTAATGCAGAGAAAAGGGACAGGGAAAATGAAGAGGTCCAAAGAGAAGAATCACAGGTCATGGTGGACAGGGGGCCAATGCACATAGGGGAAACAAAATTATGAAGAACCAGGTTTTGTCAACTGTGCTACCTGAAGGGTAGGTGGTGGCAGCTCTTTGCCATCCTTATACCAACAAGCATGATAATGTTCTTTCCTTGCCCTCCTTCCACCCCTTGGAAAGCTCACAACACACCATCCTCCTACACATCCTGGGGTAGTTGTTTACAAGCCATGTTTCATCTTCAGATATCCACAAATAATGCTGGATGCTACTGGCTACACAAATGGACCATGCCTTCAAGCTGGCAGAAGGCACAGGAGCATCGCAGCTGCAACCAAACTCATGCTTGTGGAGGAGGCGAGGCAAACCAGATCCACTTCAATCTTGTGCCACAACAGCAATAGAAAGCAAGATCCCTCTCCAGATCTGGCACCTACAAATTGCAGCCACCTTCCCCTTCATCCCAAGAAAGAAGAAATGCACACCACATCCCATGAAGCTCTTGCTAGGGATTGGAAGAAACCCAGAGACACTACTGAAAGACAACTGGACAATACTGTCTGCAAGGAGTACAGAGAGAACAAAAGCTTACCAGCTGAACTGAGATCCCTTGCAACCTGCGCAAGCCATTTTTGCCCAGGGAGCTCTCAATATCCTAAACATAGACAGCTATTAGGTGATGAGAGGTACAATAAAATTACCCCTACTTCAGAAGAAGGAGAGGGCTGAGGGCCAGAAATAAGCAAGGACTACCATGAGAGGTGCCAAGCAGCCAGAACAGACAAGGGGAACATGCTGCACAGCCAGGATGGATATCCTGGTTGCTAGCCAGGACTGAGCAACCCGAGGGCAAGTCCCACAGCCACCAGTGGCAAGTGAGGCTTGCCCCACTCCCTCTCTGGGTTCAGCAGCTAGAGGAAAGACAGACGGAAGTTTTATTTGTCTTAGTTCTTAGAAACGAATACTTCTGCTCCATGAAAGCAGAAGGCAAATACCTCCTCCCAATGCACCCACAAGCCTTTCTGGTTTAGTTTGATTTTATTCAAGAATCTTCTTTACAACCAACTTATTATAACACTTCATTTAAGGAGTAAGAATGCTGTTACCAGCATTAAATACTCTCTCTCTAGCAATTATGGGGCATTATCCTCCGAAGAAAAACTTAATTATCTTTCAGTCTCTCTCCTCCTTTAAAGAGGTCTTGCAACAACAGGAAAAAACCAGGTTTTCTCTCAGGTAAAATACTGAGGATGCAGTTCAAGACACAGAAAAGGTGCAGGCTAAGTGCAAAACTCACAAGATAAACAAGCTGGAAAATAATTTTCCCCTTCTAGACCATCACTTTGAGTTCAGACCAATTACACAGCAATTGAAAAAGTCACCAGCTCCAGCTTCCCCCAAAGCTCTCCACAGTTTTAATATGCAAACCACGTCTGCAATGGCAGCCCACTTGTCTGAGAGCACGTTATGCAGCCCACAGCCCTGTGCTACCACAGCCAGCGGGCTCAGTGAGAAGCAGGACTGGATGGCCACAACAACCCCAACAGCTCTACTGCTGCAGCAAACAAGCCCAGATCAACACGTGTCCTGATGCCAGTGCGGAGAGACACGGGTCCTGTCAGGAGTGCTGGGTCTGTCCTGCGACAAGATGATCTCCCTCCAGCTGCAATAGTCTGGTGCTTCTTATTAACAGCAGGGTGCTGGCATCTGTAGCCCTGGGCTGTGAGCCACTGCAGTGCGTCAAGAGCAAGGCGGCAAGGTTGATGGACTAGAGCTTCAAAACACTGGGGCTGGGAACAAGACAGAGCCTGAGCATAAAGATATCCAACAAAAACAATAAGCCTTAAATCACAATGAATTACAACTGACAGATGCATTGCAGCACAGCGTGCAACTGAGCTGGGTGGGGCTATCCGACCCTAGAAAACAGGATCTTCACCTACAAGCTTTCCAACTCAACTTGGTCCTATTAACTCTTGTACTTCACCCACCCAGTTTTCATTCTCATGCAAGCAGCAACAGCCCTCACCACCACAGCAGCCAAACAGAAACTGGCTCAGTGAAAGCTAGTTTCATCTTTCACGTGAAATATGAATAAATACTCCATACTTAACTGGTTGGTTGGTTTCTTTTGTGGCAGGGAGGTGGTGTGGTTTTCTTAAAGGAAAGAGGGAAACTTTGCTTAGACTTCAAAATTAAAGTGAGACGTGAAATAACTACTTACAAGATGCTGGGGGCAAACAAGTGCTCCATTAAGTATGTGCTGCGTTGTATCTTTTTTTAGAAATCATCTAATAAGCACCTTTCCCATGGGAGACCGTTACTATAAGAAGCCACATACATCCTACACAAGGATGTCTCTATTCACCTTCCTACATCAGGATGTTCCTAGAATCCAGTAACTTAGCAAACCAGATTTTTTTAACTGCTGTGCAAAATTTGGGCCACAGCCTTCAAGATCACTTAATCTGATTATTTTTCACCATGTAAACTGGAGAAAGGGCCATCTTCAGAAACATATTCTGAAGGTGGTGGAGCACAGGGATAAGCATCCCCTGCGCACAAGGGTTGGATGAACTCTAAGCCTTCCACTGGAAGGTAGCAGAATCTGATGCCTGGAGCCATACCATGTTGTTGTCCCGTGTGGGAGACAGTGGAAGCAATGAGGGTGGGAGAAGCAGGCAAAGGCTTTTCAGAGAAAGTCAGACTCATACCCCTCACCTTCTGCAATCCAACCCACACCCATTACTGTACCTGGTGTTTTACTCTCTACATTAGAGGCCCCTCCACAGAGAATGTAAGAGATTGCTTCAATTATGGTGTCAAGATACAGAAAAAAAGGCTTTTGGGTGACTGCATCTTTCTGCCTCAGTTCCTTTTATCCTGAGATGCCCCCTTAAGAATCCTACACCTTTGTGAAGGGGGAAATTTAGCCTCCCATACTTGACCAAATTGTAAAAAGCAGCTCCTGCTTTATCTACAGTGCAAGTCATCACTTTCAAAAAATGCTGGGTTTATGAGGCACAGGTAAAAGGAAGACATAAGAATACTGGTAAATTGTTCTGAATTTGTACCTCAATACTTTCCAGTGGCTGCCTTAAGTGTTCTCATGATCGTAAACAGTCAGTTGTTCAGATTCTGGTTAGGCACAGAAGCACTGCCCCAATAAGAGACATAGGCCATTTTTACTTGGATTTCCACAAAACCCCCAGCTACTGAGCTCCCAACACTAATCCCTTCCCATTCACCCCTTGTTTCTTACCTTGTACAATAGTATCCCTACAGGAGTATACCTGGTGTACTCCTTAGGTACCTAGCACATCTCTAACCCCAGCAACGACAAGGCCTAGCAGATGTCAGACTGCAAATCCCCCCAAATTTAAAAGGGGATGCAAGTCGAAACAAGCATGACACAGGACTACATAAATGACACGCTCTCTACTGAATGGGATCTAGACAAACCAGAACAACATGAGAAATTAAGTGCAGAGAAGGGTGGATTAGGAAGATCTGTATGAGCAGCATGTGCAGCACAGAACAGCTTGCCTTGTGGAGAAGCCGGCTAGCTCTGTTCTGCAGAGAAACATGTCTCAAGCACAAGGCTGCCAACATGCAACACCCTGTTCTTTTTTCATACAGGATTTTTCTTCCCTTTCTTTAAGCAAGTTGGGGACCCACAGGCTGGGAGATCACCTGCTGCAAGATGGAATTACTAAAACAACTGCCCACAGGTCCTGCTGGGCTCATTAAACCCCAGTAACCCTCACATACACGGCAGCAATGCAGCTGGTGCTAATGCATTTCCCTTTTCTGCTTGCATCACCAGTTCTTACTCATTAGGGCACTTATAATCTTTATATAGAATTCCTTTATGTTGCCTAATTGCCAAGAAGTAATCACTCTCCTCTTCCCCTGGTAATACAAATGAGACAGAGCTGAAAAGTGATTTCATTTGCCATTTATTCCATGGTTCTCCTTCCCAAAAGTTTCTTTCAGATGTTCTGTATGAAGTCAGATACATTGGGTCATTAGAAAGCACCTCCAAGAAACCCAGTGTTTCATCAAGTTTTGAGTGGAAGAGATGAGTAATTTAGGAAGCTTTGTATCTTTGAGTTTACTTGGCATTTCTTGCCTAAAGAAATCCATGAATTTCCTTTCTTAGGGAAGAAAAACACAACCCAGAGAGCACTGACGAATTCGACTCTCTGCTCAGAGCGGGGTAAATGGACTTTAACCCGATGCTCAGAAAGAGTCAGCTCCACGTCGGACAGGCACAGGAGGGGACAGCATGGCAGACACAGCTACCGCCCGCGGCAGGACAGCAAGGCAGAGCCCAGTCTGCCCCAGCTCAACTTCGTCCCCAGAGCCACAGGAGTGCTATCTGGTAATTACCCTGCAGCGTGGTCTGGCAAGCCACAGACTTCTGGCTTCAGGTTCAGGGCTCTGCTGCCAACTCATTCGGGGGCTCCAGTACATCTCTTTACCGTATTGTTTTGGACTTCTCTCAGGGAAAGCAAGAAAAGATAGCTTAAATCCAGGGCTGTTTTTCTATGCTAAGGCTACGGTCTTGTGCATTCAATCCAAACTTCAAAGGCCGACCTCGCTATGGCTTTTTCAGTGTTTTGTTGGACAATAAATACACCGGATACCGAAAAGGTCACTGCTGAAATAATCACTGTCCCGCACTGACTACCACTCCCTACAAGCGAGTCAAAAATAGGGACCACGGATTTCTATTCATCCTTCCCTGTAACTCAAGAGTCCTCAACAGATTATTTTCCTCCTGGCCGAGCCTTAGTCATTGCTGAGCCCTCCAAATTTCTCTACACACTCACCAAGGGAGGGAAAACGAATCACCGGCTTGCAGGACCTCGTTACACACAAGCCCCATTGCTTTCACTGCTTAACACCACCCACCTCAAGCAAACAAATAGGCTCCAAACCACAAAAATAGCACTATTTAAGACAAAAGGGAGAAAATTGTTTTTAAAGAGTAGAACAATTCAGAGAGTCTGCATTTGCAAAGACCTTCTACATGCCTCTGTGTTTTCAAACAGCCTTTCCGTACTGCAGTGAGATCTGTGTAATTACTACGTACAGAGAAACATAATTGTACTGTATTAACAATTAAAGTTTTGACTTCCTATCCAAGGGCTCTATTACTTTTAATTAAAATTTAGTGTTGTAACATTGATAAGACTATGCAAATCCATACCATGAAGTCAGCTCCAATAAATGCACACATCATCTTTGAGACAAGGATGCTGACACAGAATCAAAAATAAGCTTTGTTAGTACAGACAAAACCAAACAAATACACAAAGGTCCAGGAAATGGTTTCGAGGGCTGAACATCACATAATCCATCAGCATCTTTTCAAGGCCGCTACAAGTCTCCTTAACTCCTTGTGTGGTTAGAGCACTTCACAACATTTTCCATCAGATTTGCAGCACTCTGAGGATCACAGCTGGGATTTCCCGTAAGGCAACTGTGCAAGGCCAGAGAGAGGAAAGACCCAACGGTGCTGCAAAGTCAAGAAAGTGAGAGCACACTGAACAAGGGCAACATGAGAGTCTGCTAGCCCAACCTAACACCAGAATTTTATCTGTCTGAAAATAAGGGAGCTGGTTTTAACAGAAAGGGCACTTTTCACAGGGGTACAGCACTGAGTTAATGCAGCACCACCTAAACATTCATCTCCTCAAGCCAAGGCTGGATTAGCCTCAGAAAGCCAGGTTCCGACGCACGTACTTGCACACCATGCAAGCAGAATGAGAAGGTACCAGGGTAGGGCTAAACCAATTTTGAATGTTCTCTGAGTCCTTTCATGTCGGTCACAGATCCTTTATAGTTGGAGTTGCAATAATTCAGTCTAGTCATGAACCCTGAGGGAGAATGATCCAGACGTACATGTACCCACAGATTCAGGAGCTGGAGCTCACTGCTCCCCCAAGCTGCAATTAGCCCTGAGATGGTCTGAAGGGGCAGGGTGGGGTGGGAAAGGGAGTGAGATTGAAGGGAGAGGAGCCACATGGCCAACAGAGAATCTTCCTTGAGGAGGCAGCCTCTAACCTGGGCTGGAGGGAGAGGCTCTCCCTGCCACATGGCCATCCCACTGCTCTCCTGCTCCAGCCACCCCATGCAGGGAGGAAGGAGGACTGTGCTGCAGGCAGGCACATCTGGCAAGCAGCTCCCACAGGCAGCCACCAGCTCTGGTAGGTGAGATTGCAGACAGGGCAGCAAGGACCTCTGCTGCATCCCCTCGACAGCTGTCCCCCCAGCTTCACTCAATCTAAATTCGATGGTGCTGATCATCTGGGTGAGTGCCTATTTCAAAGCAAACTTAAAAACCTAAGTGGCTTCATAACTGCAATAGCCAGGAACTCATTTTGGCAAAGTGAAGAACTTTCTGGAAAGCAGAGCCAGGAAAACAACAAATGAATGCCCATACAATTTGTCTCACTGGTCCTCAGTAGCCATTTCATTATGTACTGTTTTCCTAACTAATAAAGGTCAAACTATAATTGTTGTTACTTTAGATTTCTAGTTTATCTCAAACGAAAGGCATTCATATGCCAGGAAGAAACAAAAAGGACATTTATTCGCCCTACAGAAGCTATAGCAAACTCAGTTCAGAAAGAAAAAAAGAAACCATTCTTTTCCTAGTCTTTTTTAAAAGGGAGAAAAAACAGTGAACAAGAAGCCAAGATCATTAGAGAACAGGAGAGAAAGAAGGAAAAAAAAAAAGAAGGAAGAAAACCAGCAATAAGAGCTTTTATTCCCAAGAGCTCCTTCTCAACAACTTAGGAGACTTCAGGCAATGCAGCTGTACTTCCTGTGACCTGCAGCGTTTGGTTTGGGAACAGGAGGAAGGTCACCACCTTGGAACAGCCCAGCAAGGCCATAGAGCCCACGCAGAGTGCTCAACTTGGAAACACATTACATCGGGCCAGGGAGATGAACTGAAAGGTCCTGTGGGAAGCCCTCTCTCATGGCGCAGGAGCGGAGCACTGCTCATCAGCGGAGCGGTCTTGCACAGGACACCCACTCCAGCTCACACACAGCAGCAGGCTTCTCCCAGGAGTCCTCTGGGACAGCCTGCGGCAGCGACGAGAGACAGAACTCTCTCACAACACACAGGTAGAAGAGAACACCAACCAGGTAACACGCACATGTTGTCCTCGCTCCCAGCTGCAGGCAGGCTGGGTACTCCTAAGAGTGGTATAACCAAGCAGTAAATTCAGATCACAATTATCCGTGCTTCTTGCCATAAAAAGCATTTGGAAATGACACAAGCAGCTAGACACACAATGCATTTTATAAAGCACACAGCCTGAGGAACATCACTTGATGTATTATTGATAGGAAGCCACTTCTGAGGCGAGACGGACTTCAAGCAGCACCACAGCAGGAGGGCACGGTACAGGGAAAGAAAATGACAGAAGAAAAACGCTAAACTGCCGCAGGACTTAGATAAATGGAGTCATTAATTAGCAGAGAGTTTGTCTACATTGAAAAATTAACACAAGCACTGCCTCTAACTTGACCTCCCACCTACATCTTTAATTGGAGCACGACGCTTTTAACTCGAGTTGGCAGGAAGCACGGGTAAACTTTGATTAACCACAATTAAGCAATACCTAAGCACCAGTGGAAGCAGGCAATACTCGGGAACCCCTAAGTTCTCCAAGTCTGCCTCGCTACTTTCCCCTGCCACATGTATAGCTCAAACTCCATCGTACCCCTGTGGACAAATCCAGAAAGCAACAAAACTTCTTCATATATATTTTTATAAATATTTTAAATATATTTATTTTAAAGGTTTAGTGCTATATATAAACACAGCAGTGCATTCAGCCCCTTTGGCATCCTGCAAGCACAGCTACTGCTATCCACAGCAGTATTCTTCCTTCAAAGGACACCCAAGGTCACTTGGGCTTGACTTTTAAGAGAGGGGTCATCTCCACCAGGATACACAGCTGAGACCACCCTCCTACTAACTCTTTGGCCACTCACCAGGGCAGGGGTGACGAGCACCATTCAGTATTTCAAGCACACAAACCCTTTGCTGCTAGCAGGAGCCAGTATTGAGCTCAATATACACAGGCAAGAACGCAATGAGCTTAACTGGGTTGTGAAGAGTGTCAGCAGGAAAAAAAAAAAAAAAGAAAAAGGAGATGAGGTTGCCAGTCCTTGAGAAATAGGAAGGGAAGTATCAGCTATGCTTGCCTAGAGCATGGAGGCATTTCACCCTGCATTGGGATCCCTTGAGGTGGAACCCAGCCAGAAAGCCCAAATAATAGCCCTTCTCCTCACAAAACTACTGCCATATCTTGACTGTTCACAAGCTGTCTGGAATACAGTTTTAAACTCATTAAAAATACAATGGGGAAAAGAAAATCCCTCCTTCCATCGCTCTGAGAAGATACTAACTCAACGCTTTCTCCATTCTTGCTTTGGCTGTTTTTCATTACACAGCTCCCCAACAGCTAAACGCTTTCTTCAAAATCAGCAAAATTAAAAGTACTGGGGTGTTACATATATTTTTATACCTAGTCCCTGCACATGATGCTATTTGAAACCTTTAAGTATTTCATATGCAGAGATATGGAAATTTTGCTTTTATGTGGATTAAAAGTCAGCATTGTGTCTTTTGCAAGAAATTAAATTAACAGAAAGCATCTTTTAATAATCATAAGAGCTCTATGACAATTCAATTTGCAAAAGAACAGACCAGCATTCTGCATTGCAGTAGGTGGTTTATCACGTGCTTCGATGGAAGATGGGGCTTAGAGCCTTGTCTAGAAGTTTAACACCGTCTAGTACTGTTCCAGCAACGCAGTCAGTCAACAGAAAACAATGACGGCAGCAACCGCTCACTCTGGTCGCAGGCTACGCTGCATCACAGCCTGAAAATCTGGAAGTCTCTGGGTACCAGATAATGTAATCCAACTGAGCCGCAGCCAGGATCAACTTTGTGAAGGCAAGTTAATACTGATCTGCTTTATTCTGTTTTCCTAAAATGAAGCCAGCTCTGCACCGCCGGAGGCCCCAGCCTTGTGAAGGAGGAAGCCTGGCTGTTCCGTTCCTAAACCCTGCATGGGGTCTTGGCAGGGACTCCTTGGTGCAGGTAACCTCAGAGGATGCACACAAGAAGGACAAGAGGAAGAAATGCAGACAAAAGACAGACAGCATCAACGTATGGGAAGGACCTGAAAAAACAAAGAAGCCCAAGGACAAAGCCTGCTACGTGCATGTGAGCAGTTGTCCCTACCAAATACAGAAGACACTGCCAGTGGCAACAGCCCAGCCACAGGAAAGCTCACTTCAACATACTGACCCCTCCATCTGCCGCTCGATCACCTATGCCTCCCTGAAAAGTGCCACTCCCACCCAGCCGCACAGTCTGCCTTTGTACCCTGCAAGGGCTCTGTGTGCTACACAGTCAGAGGCAGCCCCATCTCAGATCCAAAAGTACAAAGACAGAAAGCAGGACAGCAAGAAAGCAGTGAAAACGGGGGAGGCAACATACCCCAGCCTCAGAGGGAACAAGCGGCAGAGCTACAAACAGAGCTCAGTCTGGCCCCATCCACCCAGCAGCAGCTCCTGCATGAGCACAACCAGCTTTTGTGCAAATGCTGAGACATGGAGCATATTCCAAACAAATACTCCTTAGAGGTGAAAAAGAAAGATGCATCAAGGAAGACTTTTGGGACAGCTCCTTTTGCTCCCTGGTTCATGGGCTTTTGCCTATTTTTAGTAAGCTGTCTTTGCGGATGCCAAAATAACATTTCTCTACATACACAGCTGGACATGAATCTTCACAATCTGACTGGCAGCATCTGCATTAAGCTTCACAGATGTGAAATATTATAGCAAGTCTCAAGAGGAAGCCTCTTCTCTGGAAATCCAAACACAAGTAGTTAATATGGTCCCAGTGCCGAACATACCGCCCATAGGAAGGAGAGACTCACAGATGCAGTGTTATTAAGTTCTGTCCTGCTGCCAGCACTATTTCCTCCTTCCTGTATTCCTAAGCAGCACCCTTAGAAGAAATCAACATGCACAATTCAAACACTGTGATACTGATTCGGTCCTTTTCCCCAAAACAGCTGCTATTAGTGCAGAGGAACACAGCTAAGGATCAGCGTTTTGCTTGGACACTGCCTCCTCAGCCATCGCAGCTCTCCAGAAAGGCTGTAGCTCTATTTACGTGCACTAGATCGATGCTATCTCTGCATGGGTAGGAGAGCCAGACGTGCGAGGTGCTGCTTTCCCACAGAAGAAGGCTGCTGTGTGTTCCCATGCTGACCTGCAGTTTGGAATTCCTAGGTAGCATCCATCCCTTTCTACTCCCAGCCCTGTGATCAGCAAGTGGCATTGCAAATCCTCCACATCATCACAATGCTCTTACTGTTCAAGCCCTGCATAAACCAGACTGTAAAATTACACTGGCCTCCACTGCTCTTTGACACCGGCACACCTCCCAGAGCATGCATGTTTTGGTATGCTTTTCATTCCTCACCAGGCCCAAAATGCTCACTGGAGAAATGTGCCCACTCCAAAGACACAACCCAGCAAATCTCTGTTTCCCCAGGGGCTGACTGACTCCAACTCCACTCAGGGAAAATCACCCAGACCTCTGAGGCTGTCCTTAATGCCATCACTGCTGGAGAGTCCACCTTACACTCACCCTTGGGAAAAACGGATGAGGGCCAGAGTCAGCCCCAGCAGGTTTCCCTGCTATGGTGGGTAGTGCCAAGCTCCCAGTTGGCAGTTCGGCTGCCAGCCGGCCTCCGGTGTTTCCTGACCCCCACAAGAGGCTCTGCAGCAGGAACAGTCCTGTCGCCCACCCACTCAAAGGCTGCCCCAGACAGACTGTTTTCTGCTGCTTTCTACAACCCTGCCACACGCTCCGTTGCTGAGGAGCACAGGGAGGAAGCAGGCATACAGGAACAGTGTGCAAAGTCCTGCCATGCACGTGAACCTTCTCCAGTCTGCCCAGTGTTAGCAGCACACACAAGCTGACCTCTCCCCTCCTCCATAGGAAGGAGTACGTGGGTCCATCACCCACAGCTTCACCCTCAGCAAGGCCATGTTTAGCTACTCCATCTCCCACACTCCCCCTGCCTCCCTATACCCACAGTCCCCTCCCATAAATCTGCCTCATTTCTTGCAAACGCCTACGCAGTGAGCTTGGCGTACTGGCTTGTCTCAAAACTCATTGAGCCTCGTACAGGCACAGCCAACTTTTCAAGGAGGATTGACTTTTCATCCCTCACAGCCTCAAAGCTATGCAACATGTTGAGCCCGTGCTGCAACCTCTCTTTTATCGCAGAATGGGTAACACAGTTTAATTTGGATTAATTTCACGTATGGTTTCTATCAGAACCTGAAGAACCTCTGGCTGCCCTTGCACTTCTGTAAAAACATCAACTAGATCCAGGCATGAGGCTCTAGATACAGGAAGCGATGTCTCTGCCTCAAAGTTTTACAGTGCAAGCTAGACAAGAAGAATTAAAGAAAGGACACCACAGACATTACAAATTACAGTGCTTTGAATGTCCCACGTGCCTGTGGGAGACTGCAGGCTGCAGTACACAGGGCAGGGATGTGTGCTTAGAGGACGTACCCCGTGACAGGTGGCAGCACGCAAAAGGAGCACAACCCACAACAGGCCCATGGAGGCCCTTGAGGGTCACAAACACTTTGGCTGCTTGAGCCCACTTTTCCTCTCCACTGCTCTTAAGAGTGGCCAACAGGACACGGGACATTTGGTCCAGCTGTAACACCAAGGATTGCAAGGGGCAGCCAGCTAGCTGAGCACAGCTGGTCCAAAACTTCACAGCCTGGAAGTCATCATTTAGTTTATATATGTCAAGTGAGAGTATTCTGGCCTGTGCTGCTGTTGTATCCTTAACCCTCTGACTTTTAACTGTTGGAGCCCGCAGGATCGCCTGTTCTGGCACAGCTGACTCCAGAGGAGCTTCACCAGCCCAGCCCAGTCTGCTGCAGGCCCTCTGTGGGGCCTGTCTCCTTGCTCATGATTTCTAGGCCCCAAGGCTTCAGCAGCTGAGACCCCACCACCCCCTCCATGTAGGGTGCAGGATCAGGATGTCCACCTCCCTTCACCAACTACATCTCTAACATCTCATCTAGACAAAGCAGACAGCACAGGCATCTTCATTTGGGCCATCACTGGGTCTCTAGCCCTGTTAATCTCTCCCTCTCTCCAGAAAAACCTATCAAGTGGGACTACGTAAGTTGAGGTCTCAAAGCAAAAGTGTGACTTTCACTGCCTCTAGCAGTGAGACTTCATCAACTGCACTGTGTTTGCTCACTCTGCTTATGGCAAGATACATCTTACCCACAAACATTCCAATGTCAAAGGACAAAAGAGACAGCAAACCCAGTACATCTCAGAAGAAAGCTGGTAGGACCCATTTCTTCCTTTTAGCACAGAAAAAGAGTACCTAACCCACCCACCCCATTTCACTCCCAAATGCATACTCTGCCCAAGCTACATGAGCACAGCTGGATCTAAGGAGGGGAAATGTTCTTCCTCCTCACATGAAACTGTAACGCCAGGCCCTAATTGCCGCAGCTACAGAAAGATGATACAGCACATTCAGTAAGAGGAATTAACTGCAGTATCACAGCCAAATTCCAATTTAGCATCAGCCCAGCTGGATACACTGTCCTAAACAGCCAAGCAGCTGATCCTAACCTACTGCCACAAGTACTCAATTTCCCTACCCCTCCAGTCCCTCTTTTCCAAAAAGAGGTGCTGCAGTTCATCGGCATATCGAGGCAAGTATCTTGAGAAACAAACTCCTTGTTTCCACTACTTCTGCGTTTACAGATGCCCAGCAGTAAGATTAGCCTTGCCTAAACGTGGCAGGCCTAACGCTGCAGCCTGTTATTTTTAGGCCATGCCCCAAAGTGAACGGAGCAGCGTAAGGCACAGATGCGTGCCAAGTACGACCTCACATCTGTTTTGACAACTGCATTTTCAAACCAGCGCTGGGCTTCACTAGGAGCAAAGTGACTTTTTCAGGACAGCACAGGATGGCATGTCAAACAGTTTCCCTTCATGGAAACACAACAGGGCAAGACTATTTCTTGCAAAAAGCTCAAACACACACCAAGCACAATTATTCTTCATCAGATCTTCCTGGTATTTTTTACTGATGAATGAATAAATTATCATTTACATCAAAGGCAAGATTTCCAGTTGGAGGTTGTTTACTTTCACCTCGGTCAGAGCAGCTCTGGCAGGCTAACTCAAGATACAGATGATTTACAAACCAAGCAGCAAGTGCTCGCATGCTGGGAACTGTTCAAACAGGAATAATTCAATCTTTTTGTAGGCTCACCCTGGCTAATTTGCCACAAGCTGTCTCTTTTCAGATGCTACATGAAACACGACGGGAAAAAAACCTGAACAAAACCCAAGCAGGATTAAGCTGGTGCATTTACAGCCAGTTCACCTACCAAGAGTTTGGGTTGGTTTGTTTTCTGCATAAAACAAATTCGTATTTTTCAGGTTCAAAGAGTTAAAGAACAAAAATTTGTCCCAGTAACTGATCACTTCTGACTGGACAAGTGTCCAGCAAGTACTTAACTACTGCAAATGATTTTCAGCCCACTTGCAAGGAATGTATGGGATAATTGTAGGGCACTCTCTTCCACTTTTACAAGTACTTTTTAGGTAGCTATGGAGATGTTACAGCTCTTTTCATTTTGCTGTCATAACTAGACAGCTATTGATTTATTTGTAAAATTCCTTGGAAGAGTGGGAAGAAAGGGGGAGTTTTAAGTACCACAAGGTCTGAGAGCAAGAAGCTGAAGAAAAAGGAAACCAATTTCAGATGGAGATGGCAGCACGATGGCTCTTTGCAGGAGGCAGCCTTGAACTCCAGGTCCAGCTTTAGTACTTCTGAGAGTAAGGAGGTAAAAATACACCACTGTATAGCATGCAGGCCATGGAGGGATTGCCTCTCAACCAGGTCCAAAATGAACAGGACTTCTAGCTACTGCTGCCATCACCTTGCACAAAAGGAGTCCCTCTCCAACCAAGGGCCTGCTGTGGTTTTGCTCCAACACAAAGGTCTCTGGAGACATGGTGGGACTCCACCCTTGCAATTATCATACGCTGGGCTACAAGACATGTTCTCTCCCTCTCCGAACAGTTTATGTGGAAACCTTATCTTTGGCAGGCCTTGCAGGCAATCAGTACCTCCTGTCCACCTTCTGCAGACATTCCAGCCAGGCAACAAACGACTGGTCAAATAATCCTGCACTTCTCTCTCTTTCCGACAGCAGCTCCGGAGCTCAGCATAAGATGAGCAAATGCTGGTCCTCAGTGGCTGATTACACCATGCTGCCGAGTACAATACAGAGAGAAATGCCACTCACCATAGTGACATCACTAGGATCAAACACTTGTGCGTATGTGGATTTAAGACAGCACATGACAAGGGAGCCTGAAACCCAAGATACTGACCGGGAAAACACTGTTTCACACAGATAAGGACGTGCAAATAATCACAGATTTAGGTTCCATTCAGAAACTCCCCCAGTAACGAGAACAACAGATCAGGCTTGGAACAGATTTTCCCCTTTGGATGAAACAGAAAGGAAAGCCTGTTTGACCATAATATTTTTCTTAAATTCACCTTAGACCTAGTCACAACAATGGAGCCAGGACCTGCAGAATTATCTCTACCACTGAGCCACAGGAAGTTTACAAGCACCACCCTGAAAACAAATCTCAGTCATCTCATCTCCATGTAGCATTTAAAGCCTCTCTACTGCTCACCAGAGATGCTTTCAAGCAATGCTGCAAACAGAGGGAGAGGGAGCAAGACACTGCTGCTGCAGAAAGCATCCGCTCCTACGACAGACCTCTTACTGCTCCTTTCATGTAAGGCTCATCCATCTATGCAGCCACATCACCAATACTGCTTCATTAATTCATACAAAGGCTTGAAAGCAGGGAAGAATTAATCATCCTTTAAGTTTCCCAAGAAGCCAGCTGAGGAGTGTCATTACCACCCTCAGGGCATATGGGTGCCACCAGCCACCAGCTTGGTCTAGACAGCAGTGATGACACTTTCACTGCTCTCAGTAACAGAACTGCCCATGTTGACAACACACTGGCTGCAGCTTTGCCACGACCTTCTGTGACTGATGCTATGTAGCCTGCAAGGCCGCCCAGCCCAAATGCCTGCCAGTGCAGGGCTGCACCATGAGCAGGGCAAGGTAGCCAGGGGAGAAACACCCCAGGGTGGCCTCAGGACTCACCCCATCCCACAGCTGGCCACTCCCAGATGTTTCTGCCATCCCATCACCACCCACAGGATCCCAGTTTCACAGCAGTACCACAAATCCTGTTGCACACCCCAGCAGGTGCCAGAGGTATACCATGCGATTACAGCATCCCTGTGCTGTGGGGCACAACACAGCCTGGCCTCCACTGCTCCTGCTGCATGCTTCCCTCCGGGGCACTGGGGTAGGGGAAGGGACAAATCTGCACCCCCCGCCCAGCAGCAGTCTTCCCACTCGTTCAGAGTATAGTGCCACATGACACACGCCTCCCTGGGGTCCCCCACCAAAACAGGCTCCTGTCCTCCCAAGGAACGGTGGCAGGCAGAGACGTGCACTCCCCCATGGTGCCCAAGTTCCTGGTAGTGCTGCACACCCCGAGGAAGTCCCTGAAGACACATTCCTGTGTCAGCACCATCAGGGATTGCAGCGGTCCTGCCTGGCCCTACACAGGAGGCCCAACACCAGCTCCAGGATTAGTAAGAAAACCTCCAAGAGGATACTTCTGGTTAGGACCTTTTAATTACATGTTTCACATCCAGAAGAAAGCGTAGACCAGGGTAAGCCACTATATGCTCTTTTTGGAGGAGGGGAAAAACCCCACCAAAACCCACAAAATAGAGGAAAAAATCTCAGCCTAAGACAAAAATATCTTCTTCGTTGAAATAAGAAAAACAGGTTCTTAGAGCCAAATTAAGCTTAACCAAGAAACATAAATATGCATTTCTGAACCTTCCCCTGATGTTTCCTTTACAAATATAACAAATTAGAAGTGCTGTCACAAGTTAAACAAGCTTCAGCTAAGTGGAGAAAAATAAAGAAAAAAATCCTGATGGCTGTAAGATCCAACTGACAAGCCTTTTCAGGCCTGCTCTGAACAAAAACCAACTTCCCAGAGATTTTAATTAAGAGCAAGAAATAGCCTCCTTTGCTTAATCCTGTTTTGGAAGCAGGACAGAGGATACTACAAAGCTAGCACCTGAATCCACCAGGAGGCACGTAGCTTACCCTATGGCTTTCCTGGAGATTAGCTGCTCAACACACCCACCTCTTCATGAAGAGGACCTTTGCTCCACTGCGTGTATAGTCGTAGGCAGGAATCTGGAACAGTCAGTGTGCCTTGGCTGCTCCAACATGTCCTTACACCCCTCCCTCTATGGAAGCCACTAACCCACTGGAATTGTCTATAATACACACCCTGTTCCAGGAGAACAACCGTTTGCACTCAGATCTTGAGAGAAGCCACCAAGGACGGCCACTTCAGCCTCCACCTGCAAGGTGAAGGTCCCCCTCACAGCACAGAGAGGTCCCCAGGAGGTAGGCTACACAAAGCACTTGTCAGTTACGGTGTGGAGCACCTTGCATTACCTGGGGTAACCACTGCAGGTCAAAGTGCCAGTAACGCTCTCTGGTCCCACGCAGCCACATCCACATCCCAGCCTGCGCCTCCCCTCGCACCCTACAGCTTTAGGAGGCAGCTTGCACCCCACCCAGGCTCGCTCCCAGCCTTCCTCTGAAACGGACAAAAATGAACCCACGCTACATTTCAGCACAGACTTATAAACCTAAACCAGGGGGGCAGAGGAGGCGCTTCGAATCCACAAGAAAAGCTTCCAACACAAGGCAGGAGGAGACAGCTGCACAGCTGACACCTACCAACACCCATTCATGCTCAAGATTGAGGGGATGCCAATAGGCTATGCACTCCCTCTCCTTGCCAGCACCTTGTCTCCACAGCACTTCTTCCATATGAGCAGACTACCCGATCCAAGCCTAAGGGAAAACAGATTCCAGCAGTGTCTGTATGACCACAGTGATCTTCACAAACCCATGCCAGCTTGGCCTTGCTAGGCTGTACAGAACCCAAGACCACAAGTGCTACAACCGTGTGGGATAACAACTATTTTCAGAAACACAGAAACAGCTCAGTGCATTTATTTTTACCTTTTTTTTTTTCCACAAAGAAGATGCTTTCCCTCATGTGCTCCTCAAGGCAAACGTTAATTATTAGCACTACACTCTGCAGAACCTTAATCTGCTCCGACAGACACCTTCATGTGCCAGTGTGATGTCCAAGAACATAGAGAACAGCTTGCAAAGGGCCTGTGTGTTCTTTTCCCCATCCCCTACACTCCTTGTGATCTAGGCTAGTCTAAACAGTCAACATCCTTCAGCAGTGCTTGGACCCTTCCTGTATTTTGCAAAGGCTGGATTTCTGTCTAACCTTCATACATGGCTATAGCTAGTGATTAACCATGCTGTACAGAGAAGTATCAAGCTGAGACCTCAGTAAAACACCCACCTAGACTCTCTGGATCTTGCTCAGATCAAGACCTACACCATGGAAAGACACTCAGCAGCACCGAACAGACTGTCTAATCCCACTCAGCAAACCCAGCATATGTTCAAAGCATCTGCAAGAACCTCCAATGAAGATCTGTGTCTACAGCAACCACGCTACTCCTGCCTTCTACCTGCAGCATCCCTGGGAGAGCAGATAGCCAGAGGTACAGCACAGGCCTCAAAAAGTACAGTGAACAGCACACAGGCCACAAGCCACGGCTTGGTCACTCCTCTAAGCCCAAGCAGGACCATAATAAACCTTTAACCACACTTCACTGCTGCGGAGAGACCAGCTCTGATGTTTTTTGAAACTTCTGCACCAAGGGGCAAATGCCACATCAAACAGCCTCCCAACCACCCTTCTTCACAGCAAGGAAAGGCACCCTTATCATTAAGGACCTTCCTTCTGAATTTTAGAGCTTGGTCTGAAATCCTCAGGACTCCTACTGCACCAGGCTGAGCCCCTCAGCCAGCAAGCACCCATGAAGCTGGGTGAGACCAAGACCCCCATGGCCATACAGACACAGCACATGGGCAGCTGTGTGTACAGCTGCCACAGCAGCAACAAAAAGTAACACCCCCACCCCTCCCCCACTCCCCCCTCATCCCTACAGCCAGATCCTGGTGCTGGTTTGGTAAACACACACATACTCTTGTTTCTGTCATTCACAAGAGAAGACTACAGGGGAAAGACTTGGAAATGAGGAGGTAGGGGAGAGGGGACACAGACAAGGGGACACAGATGACTGTTTGGCAGTTTGTCTGGTTTTACAGTGTTTTTCTGTTACCAACTAAAAACTGCATACAACAACCACTGCTACGCCCATGAACTACCTGGGTTATATTCTACATTCATATATAAAATATATCCTGTACTTTTTCCCTAGGTTTTTTTGTTTTGGAATTGATCAGACTGAGAAGATGCATGTAAGACCAAATCATCATCATTTTCTCTTATTTGGACACATCTGTTACAGATCAAGAAAATAAAGCTGCTCTCCTGAATCCAGAAGCCATGAGAACTCTTTTGATTTAAAACGTGCTGATTAATGGGAGCAGTGATCAGATTCTTCTGATCCCAGACATAATTAGACAGCTGTCTTTGACAGCGCAAAGATTCTCCAGTTTAAGAGTTCAGATGCTACTACAGTTGGTGCAAGTCTGAGCACTAAGTTTTCTGCTAATCATAGAACTATAGAATGGTTTGGGTTGGAAGGGACCTCAGGGATCAGAGTTCCAATCTCTCTGTCACAGGCGGGGCCACCAACCTCCAGGCCTGGATCTACACAAGGTTGCCCAGGGCCCCATCCAACCTGGCCTTGAACACCTCCAAGGATGGGGCATCCACCACCTCTCTGGGCAGCCCATTCCAGCACCACACCACTCTCTCTGTAAAGAACTTTCCCCTAATATCTAATCTAAACCTTCCCTCCTCTAGCTTTAATCCATTCCTCCTTGTCCTGCCATTGTCTACCCTTTTAAAAAGATGATTCCCCTCCTGTTTGTATTTAGGAAAAAGCCTATAAAGAAAGATGAGCGTACCAATCAAGTTTTGGAGCAGTGTACTTGATCTTGGAGCCTTTTGTTCACAGATGGCATTCAATGGGATTTTATTTATTTCAGGAGTTACAACACTGTGCCTCCCGGAAGTGTGATTACCATCGAGATGTATGCAAATAGCAGCTTAAAGTCACACTTTTTGTTATTTTTGTCTTACCTCAAATGCAACAAGCTGAAGACTGCTTAAATGGGCCCTGGTCCTGGTTCTCTTGACACAACTTGCACTGCTAAATGATGCAGAGCAGCAGAAGGGAAGGCAAGCATCCTTACCTTTAACACAAATTGGGATGCAGGTTTCCAGCCCAGTGTTGGACAGGAGATCTAATCTTCCTCCCCAAGTATTCTCCTGTGATATGGGGGAACCAGGCTTTTGCATCTCCCAGTGGTTTTAGCAAGATTCAGACTTGCACCATGCTTTTGAAGTGAGAACAATTCTGGTCTTCACTAGGGGTCATTCCTCAACATCCCAAGTTTACATGTGGGAGAAGATGCAACATGCAAGGAACAAGGGTGTAATTTTACAGCATCCTCCACTCCCAAAAGCATCTGTGATGAAGAGCACTCTGATGAAGCATTACCTCTGCCAGCCCAGAGGGGCCAAGCACAGGACTCGCACCCAGGGGACATATGGAATTTGTGCAGCTATTGCACGGCCCAAGTCCTTCCTAAGTTCTCCACCTGCCTCCTCCATTAACAATGCAAATGGCCTGGGCAGGGGCAAGAAGAAGAAAGTCTATAGCCACAGCTGGCTGCAAGACCTGTATCTAAATATACTTCCACTGAGGAAAGAAATCAGCTCTTTCCAGAATTGGTTTATTTTGGCCTTTTGACAGAAACAGAAGCAAAGTTGTTGGAAAAAGGATAAAGCTTTAACCCACCACACTTCCCCCTTGTACAGCAATAGTCACAGATGAACAAAGCACTCTGGAAGCTAAAGGATATTGGGAAACCATATATGCCCACAGCAAGGGCAATACACATCATGGGCAAGCAACTGCAAATCCAGCGTCATGACTGAATTAATGGAAAACTCCAACCTTTAAGCAGAAATAAAGCACTATCTTGGCAGCAAATGCTACGAGAAAAATAACAAACAGCTACTATCCTCAGCCCAAGCTGAACCAACACACAAGTCAACTTGTAAGAGGTGGGGAAGGAAAAAACCCCAAAAATCAGGAGAGGGAAAAAAACAGGGCCACCATTTCCTGCACCCCAAGGCGTGTTCACATCCGAGCACCCTTGCCAGGGCACTCAGAACAAGGAGATCCAAAACAGAGATGCCACCAGAAACTCGCTGAGATAGATGTTACGACTTATTAGGGCGATCATCTGCTAAAAAGTGCCTGAAGCTGGAAGCATGCAACAGGTGCAGAAGATAACCTCAAGGCAGGAGAAACACCGTCCTCTGAAAGGAGGACTCAGCTTTAATTCTGGATTAGATGCTGACTTTCCCAAACATTTGGCAAGAGATGCAATGTCTCTGGAATAACACGGAGTCTTTCTTATGCTACTCAAAGATTACTGCTTGTAAACCTGCCATCTTCAAAGAGCTATTTGAACAGTAGACATCTTTGATTTCCGAAGCTGCGGTTAAATGGCCACCCTTTCTCCATTCACAGAGCACCTGTTCAGCAGTCAGCTTTTCAGCACAAACAGCCTCCTACCAAGAGATGGGGAAGGCCGATGCCTGAGCCCTACTTAAACCAAAAAAGATGTCAGCACAAATGCAAAGCCGGACAAAGGGTGAGACCTCGGCACAGTGCATCTGCTACGGGGACGCTGCAACACCCCGCTTAGGCTCTGGGTGCACAAACAAATTCACAGTAAGGCAAAGCAGGATGAGAGTTTACACCAGATGCTAAATAATAAATGCTAAATAAATATCTGGGCATAAACACGAGGTTTTACCTCTCCTGGGCTGGATCCAAGCACCAAGTCGCTAATGGGATGACTAATGGGATCTCACAATTACAAATGGGGGGAGGGGGTGCTCTGTTCAGCCGACGCACAGGAAGGTACTAAGTGGTTTTATTTATGAAGGTATTAAGTGTTTTCACACATTCTTAATGCACAGCTGCATGCACAAGCTCCACACAAGAAGAGTGAGCGCAAACCCGCCCGAGCCTTCCAGGAAACCTGTTCCTTGTGTTTATAAATTTACAGATGTGGCCTGGCCAGACAGAAATGTGTCAGATCACACACAACTGTATGGCTTTAAAGCACCGAGGTAACATGGGTTGTGCTTTGAAACCTGAAAATAACAAAGGTAAGTACAAGAAGCAGCTGTCTCAAGTATACCAACCCAACTTGTGTGTCACCATCTACAAGCTGAGCCAGAGGTTACCAGCATCTTAAGGAAGAATGTGCAAATCCAGCAGTGGGACAAGGGCTTTACTGACCACCTGTAGCAGAACAGGAATTTCCAGGACACTCTATTACCTCTCTAAATCCCATCTAATAGCTGAGCTCTTACTTTCTCTGTTGAAAACTACTGCGAACTAGTGGACTCTCCATTCACAGGGATTTTTTATTTAATTTTTTTTTTCCCCACATTCCTCTCACCCCACACCCCAAGAGTCAGGGATACATTTTTGGACCATCTTCTACCAGATTTGCAATCCTGAACCCTCTCAGTGCTCCCCCCACCTTCACAGAAAACACATAATGCAAAGCACAATTAGTCAGTTATTCAAACGAGTTTACAGCAACACTATCTTGCCCTGAGTAAGCAATCACACCACTGTCAAGAAAGTGACTAAACCTTCTTCGATTTTAAACCTCTTCAGGGGAAGGATTTTTCACCTGATGGAAACTGTTCCTTGAAGCACTGAAAGGCAGAAGCCTCACAGAAACCCTGTTTGGATGGATTCAAGAGGCACAAAACCTTGTGAAGGATGCGGTACCGTGCACCTCAATACACAGCGCTGCTGCCATCCAGACCCAAGCAGCGAGCAGAGACCAGACTTTGTCCCACTCATCACCACTGAGCAGTGGGACCAGACATGTCAGCAGCACCTGGAAACCTCAGTCTCCTGGGAATGACTGTAATTTCAGGAACGTTAACAATTATCCTCATGTTGACACAGGTCACAAGCAAAGTCTCCCCATACATCTCCAGGGATGTTTTCATCAGGAATCCCATCCCTCCCTGCAATGTGCTTCACACCGCACGGGCAACGCAACTCCAGACAGAAACAGGACTAGCATCTATGTAGGGGAAAAAAACAGAGGACACTGACCACAGCTTTCTGCCTCATGTGACATCCCTGGTTTCAGGGCGCTCCACCCTGCATTTCAGACAAGCAGAAACGTTACTCACCAATTATTTTTTTTCCAGAGCATGGATGTGCTGCAGATACACGTGCTCAGGACACATCAACTTAAATACACTTCAGCAGAACCCTTAAATCCAGAGCTAACCAAGCAAACGGTTGCAAAACCAGGGCAAAACTCACCAAAGCTGAGGAAGCACTTGACTCTTGCCAATATCTCATTTAAGAGGGTTACAGTGGTGCTGCATAATTAGTGCCTTGTTCCTCGGTGGAGCACCTCAAAGTAAGAGCAATGCTGCTGAAGAGGGAAGCTGCTCTTAAGGGCCCCGCTCCACAGCCAGGCAAACACATGGAGCTTCCGCTGCCTCTGAGGAAGACAAACATCCACTTTGTACCCCCAGCCCAGGAACACTGACCATAGTTTACAAGCAATGGAGCACACAGGAAGTCTCTCCGGCAAACGGAAGAACTCCCTCTGCTTCCAGGGGCTGATTTATCTGACACAGCTTTACAAAAAATCGTGCTAACTTATTGTCAAAACTCTCCTGGGACGGGTACTAGGCCAAACTAGCAAGCACTTCAGCTCTTCATTTCTCACTGTTGTGAAGAATTCAAGAGACCAGAACACCGGCTCCGTTTGGAACAGAGAGTTTAAGCTGATTTCAGTTTTCCTGATTTCTGGGATACCTCTTGACCTGGCCCGCCATGCTGCCTCACGGAGCGCACCGGTTTTACTGAAACCTGTACTTGTGCTGTTTATTCTAATTGCAAGTCACTTTTGTCCCTCGCAAAGTTAAATCCTCAAGCTACGGCTGCTACCTTTAATAGAAGCAATAAATCCGGAGTTGGCATACTGAAACATCTTCCTCTCAGATACTCGATCATGTAAGCACGGAGAATATTCTCACTCTGTGACCCATTTTTGCTGTTTACTTTTTGGCATGCAGAGACGCTCCTATTGCTCAATCGTGCTGCCACTGCAATACATACCAGAGCTTACACATTGTGCTGTTGGTAGTATCTGTGCTTGGGCCAAAACAAGGAGCGCCAGCAGAGTCTCTGAAGGCTCAGGCACAGCCAAGCCCGACTCCTAAACACTTCATCTGTGTTTCTGCAGGGGATCGGCAGGGCTGCGCTTCCATGAGAGAGCACACACAGGTCGTTATACCACAGTGGAGCGTTTAACGCCATAGCTTGCTCCCCCTCCCCGAAACAACCGCACTGGTATAAAGCACCTTTTCACTGCCACAGCTGCACCCCAGCCAGGGTGTGAGCTGGCACAGCCATTTCTGTTTTTTGTAAGTCACAAATCTAAAAGAAACAGACCTAGAAGAAATAATTACAGGAGGTAAAGCCCAGGCCTTAAATCAAAACACGTTTGTTAGTTCAAGATGAAACAACCCAAGTTTTTGCAGTACTTGTGGCTGATGCCTGAAAAGATTAATCCAGAGACAGCCTACTTCTCACCAAAATTTCCCCAAAAAGCCATGCCAGGCGCAGCACATCTCTCAGTTACAGAAGATCAAGAGCTAACTACCGACCCTCCCTCGGAAGCCGCCCACCTTCCCCCTCCCAGCTAGGGAGCCCCACACGCTGCCCCAGCGCAGAGGGCCGGCTGGCTTTTGGCAGGGTGGAGGGGAAGCCCCCCGTCGCACCCCGGCCGCCCCCCCGAAAGCTGCCAGCTTCCCGCGCGGCGCTCCCCAGGACAGGCGGCGGGCGCTCCTGGAGGGCTCCAAGTCCACGCGTGGGGCGCGCAGTCCCCGGGACGTGGAACACCCGCTGCCCACAAGCGGGAGAGGCGGACCGGGCCCATGGCGGCGGGGAGGAGTCCGCCCCGCTGCGGCCCTCACGGCGCGGCGGGAGCCGTCGGTGCGGGCTTCTGCTGCCGCCGCCGCAAGGCAGCCCGCCGGGAAGAACACGGCGGGAGCTCATCCCGCCGGCACACAAAGTTGCCGCAGTCGGGCTCGGTTCGGTTTCGGACAGAGGGGCCGGGCCCCGGAGCTCCCCAGCGCGCCCCTTACCTGCGCCCAAACCCCTGCGGGCCCTCCCAGGGCGGCCGCACCTCCGCCTCTGCCGGCTCCAGGCAGCCCCCGCCGCCGTCCGGTACGCGCCGCTCGCCGCCCGCCCCGTCCCGGCCGGCCCCGCCTGCGCCCCGCCCCGGACCGCCCGCGCCCCCGCCTCGCACACGGCGGCCGGGACCCAGCAGGGCCGCGCCGGGCCGGGCCGTGCCGTGCCGGGCACTCGCTTCGTTCCCCGCCCTGGGGCCAGGCCTCCCCGACGGGGCGGGCGACAGCGCCGGGCCGGGCCGGAGCCCTGATTGGGCCCGACGGCAGTCACTCGGCGCCGCCGGCGGGCAGAGGGCGGGGCGGGCTGGTCGCCGGGGCCCGGGCCGGAATCCTCCCGTGCGGCCCTCAACCTCGGCCCCTCCCGCGACGAGGCGCCCGGCACGCCCAGCCCGACGGGTGCATCCGGAGGCGCCTCCCGACGCAGCTCCCTGGTCCTGGGGCGGAGTGAAGAGAAGGGCAGAGGCGGCCTCCGGCCGGCCCGTTTTCCCGGCCTGGAGTGGGATTGGGGCGGCCGCGAATCCCCGAGGCCCCGCACGGGGGAGGAACAGCCCGGGATGCGCTGGAGGGCTTCCCGCCTCCTGCCCGCCTTCGCGCCTCGGGATCCGACCGGCGAGCGGGCGACAGCTCTGCCCTCCGACGCCGGATGGAAAGAGCCTGTGTGATGTCCCAGCGTGCTCTTTGGGAAGGGAAGGAGGCGGCGGCTGCCTGAGCAGGAGCAGCCCGGGTCCCACAGCTGGAAGGAGACCTCACACCTGCTGTTGGAGCCATGTTCGCTGTGGGAATGGATGGGTGCCGTCCATCTGGACATCTCGCCGCCTGAAAGCAGCCATGCCTTGGCCTCTTGTATCGCAAAAGGGTCGGCAGAGGCCTGAGAGACTGTGCCTTCAGCAGCGGAGCCACATGGAAAGTAGGGGACCCGTAGGCTCGGCTTGATGGCCAGGTCCATCCAGCTCCTAATTTTGCGTTGACGCAATAACACAAAATTTATTATTATTTTTTTTAATCTTAGTTAATTTCAGCACTCTTCCGTCCCCTCTCCAAAGGCTGGGTTAGGCAAAACTCGTTGTTTTGGGTTTGTATACAGAAAACATTACTCAGTTATACTTCACGACCCTGACTTCTGAAAAAGTTAAAGTTTCCATTCAAAAGCATGTTGAAAGTAAACGTTTTGAATTCTCAGCAAAACCAGGAAGGTGCCACTTGCCGTTTGTCAAATCAATTCAAAACACTTCTTTCTGGCAAGTCACCGGCCTCTTGCCAGTGGCTGGACACACAGCTGTAGTGAGTCTGGGGTTTAAAACAGGGGGGCTGAAGTTTAGGGCACAAGAAGAGAAATGCACATGGCCATGAAGTTAAAAATTCCCAATTATCTTTGATACTTTCTATTCTTTGTGCTCCTGTTTCAAAACTTTGGGGGAATAACTACAGTTTGCTGTAGCATCAGTTTCTACAACTGGTCTTTCTTCACCGTTTCCTCTAATCCTCACCCAATGTCCAGGAAGTGTGACCGGTTTGCTGTCAGCTGATGGGTGAGAGCTAGCACGAGGCGCTTGCATACAGCGCTCCAGACCACCTGAAATGGTTGCAGTTGGACTTGCTCAGTAACAAGCACTTGGCACAAATTCAGATCCCAGTGAGGCCTGCTATTCATCAGCCTGGTTTTCTGGACTGACTCTTCTGTTGATTCCTGGTTCTTACACTTCAACTGAAAGTGAAGATCCTTGATGAAGAACCCAATGTAGAGGGGCATTCCTTAGTCAGGGTGGCATGCGAGTGAGATCTCTCTGAAAACAAATCTGAGCCGACAACTGTTTGAATTCTTTCATCAAAGAAAATACCTTTGTGAGTTAAGACAAATCGCTGATAAGGCTTTCTGGCTTGCTTATCTCTCATCTCCCAAAATAGCTTAGCCCTTTTTGCTCCAGGCTGGTGTGCAAGGAAAGGTTGATTTTCTCCACCTTGGTGGAAAGGCAGCAGTGTCTGAGAATGCAAACATCTCCCTTGTTCCTGCTGTGAAGGCTGAGGGAGGTTATAACAAGTAAGAGTATTTTCCAACATTCTTCACTGCTTGAGGAGGTGAAGGGAGAGAGCTTTTCCCTCACTTTGCAGTGGGAACACGTACCGTCTCCGTGGTTACAATCAATAAATGGCATTAGTCTGAGTATTTCAAGAGCTGTCAGAGAGATTTTGAGGGCACAGTGTACACCCTCTTACACGATCTGCCTGAGGTGCTGCTTCGAGTCTTCTGCACGTTCACGGCACAGCACAACTAGGGTTGCAGTGTTGCGGTGCACCTATTGTTCAGCTGGATCAGTGGGGGTGAGCAGACAGGCTCCGAGCCTCTGCTGGCACAAAGAGGAGCAGGACCATGCCTCCCCGTGGCAAGGACTCTCAGACGAAGCCCCTTGCAGAACAGCGAGGAGCCCCACTCCTACTAAACCTGCAGTGCATCTCTTCCAGGGTTCTGGCTGATGAGTGACAAGCAAAGTGCAGTTTTTAGTGGGGTTAGCCTCACTACATTCTCACAGGCGTTGCAGTTTAAGCAACTCACGCTGGCTAACTGGGGAGCGTTAAATGACTTGTAGCGATCCACTCTTCAACTTGTTCTGGAAGTTCTCCGGTTTTAGCAGCACGATGGTTGTTAGCCCCACACCACAGTATTAGTGCTAGCTCACAGGCAGGGCCCTGAAATGCAATAGCAAGCCGTATACATCGCAGGCAACTTTTAATTATTTTTTTTAATAATTAAATTAATTTTTCAGCACCTCATTTGGCCTCAGAATTTTTCCTTTAGATCAAACCCACTTCCCAAAATACAGCAGCTGAAAGAGTCATTGGATCTACTCCCCAAAGGACAATGATTCCACACCCAGGCTGTGCACGGCTTTTATTTCAGGGCAGCTCAGAAAGTGGATTCTGTGAGTCGCTGTC